>JAQOWZ010000005.1:10000000-20000000 GCA_035578165.1 Stenolophus ochropezus | reverse complement strand
GATGTTTGACTGTTGGTTTGATATTTCTTTCAAGTGAAATGAATTTCTTTTGATGCAAAATAAATTTGATGTGTGATTATATTTATTTTAACATAAAAATAAAAATACCACTAATAAGGAAACCTAAATCAAAGTTCAGTGCTTTCTTGTGATTGGCTGAATTTGGAATTTACAATTTAGAATATAAAAATTAAGTTATATTCCAAATCTAAATTTAAAATTTTTTAATTTGTAAATCGTTTATAAATTACCACATATGTTTTAAATGTGTTTATATTTTAAAATGTAAATCATCACCACACAAATTTTGAATTGAAATTTTTTGTACGATTCGATTTTTAAACTTTTATTATCTAGGTTTAGGTGATACGAGTATAGGTAAAAATTAAAATCTGATAATATACACTTTAACTTCTGCAATTTTCGTTTAACTTACTGTTCCTTTAAACCTATTTTTTCATAAAATAAAATTTTACTTTTCTAATTGTATACCCAGAGTCCTGAAAAAAATAAAGATATATATTATTTAGTGTCCTGATTACAACGAAAAAAAAATCAATAATAAGAGTGGTTTAATTAAAATATATTAATTCTAGTAATACAAAATAATTGAAATTATTAAATAAAATCAGTCATTTACCCTATTAAGTACCTAATTGCTAGTATTATTTATAAATAAAATTTAAACACCTGCAAAATGAGTGGCACTAACCACTTTTCATTTTGCGAATTAAGGAAAATTATTTTTGCATTGTACCTAATCGGTAAAACAAAAAACTAAATGATTGTAAACGAATTTTGGAGCTAAATATAAATGTTTTCAAAATGATTTATAATGAAATAAATTAAATAAATATCTTCCTCACTATACAAATGTCAGATGTTATAATGAAATTTACAACATATAACATTGTTTCAAGTATAATTTTCATTTGTAAACAATCCTTTCCACATTTGAAACAAAGTACCCGCTATAAAATTTTGTTTGCAAATTCTCTACGATTATTACCCATATTTAATAGCCTCACAAGTGATAGTCATATCACATGATGTACTCGTAGCTGCACATGTAACAGTGCACGCACAGTAACCTGACGACTGGTAAACAAAACCACTCGTCTCTGGTGAAATACATCGCATTGCCATGCTTATCCGTGCAGAGTGGTATCCGGTGTCCCACAGCGTTTACACATCGTCGTTTAACTTCACCTTACGAATTATTCGCAAAAATACCCAGATACGGTTTCACACAACAGATTTATACGCGCGTTGATGCATAGCACTGGGTTTCTTTGACGACTGTGCAAACAGATATCATTTCAGAGTTATTTCATTTTCAAAGGACAGTTTATTGGGTAACTATGTAAATGGTTATTGTAATGAGCTTGTGAATATGCCGTATTTGTAGATGCAGAATTATATTCGCTGGGAAAACTCATGATTTCTTTTGATATTAAATTAGAAATATACAATTTCAAACTGGTGCTTACACAATCATTTACGACAAGGGAGTATCAGAAAAGAGAATATTTTCTTTTATAGTTTATATTTAATATTGTGGATTCTCAGCTTACCGTTTCTTCATTTTACGTACCTACCGGATATAGCTATGTTAATAGTTAGCGATGTTGGAAATTGAACTCCAGATCGCATTAATTCAAATCAAAGTACAGTAACCAACTAAGCCATAAGCCAATTCCGTTAAGTAGACAAAAATAATGAAAAAAATAAATTATGTAAATATTCAGAAATTGTAGGACGAGTATATCTTACAAAATAGTAGTTTCAGTGAGATATAAGCAGAATATTCTTCTTCTAAAATTGTATTTCTCAAAAAAAAATTATCTCTTTTTTATATTTCTTATATTGTCGTTTTATGTATATATTTTTTCAAGTAAATTGTAATAAAAACAGTAGAAAAAATTATATTGATAATAGAAATATGGTCGGCAAAATTTAGTTCAGCTAGTTGGTACCGTACAGTTTTCGCAACCCAAATATTGCAGGTTCGAATCCCGCGTAGTCTTGGATATGTGTTTGTTTGCGTCTTTAATTTCATTTACGCCTCCCATTGCACTTCTTAAGAACTTAGAGAAGAGCAGATATTAAACATTATAGGTTATGTTAGAGCTTGGTACAAGAGAGACTTTTCGTTCATGCTCACATCTAATCATGATTGAATTTGAATCACGCTTGCTTACGTAAGATAAAAGTAGGAAAAACACAATATTATGTCCACAGATGTCTTTCATGTCCCGATTGTAATTGTTTATTTCTCAAAAAAAAGGTAAATTGCCAACATTTATGTTCACAAAGGATCACGTTGTGATCCCTAAAAACCTCTGGACTTCATCATTGTTTGTTAGTTTCAGATTTCATCGTTCCTTGATAACACATCGTAGACAAATGTAATTAACTTTATGATTGCAATATGTATCTTATTTCACATTTCTGTACATCTAGGAATCTTGCTGTATCTAAAAATTTATCAAAAAAGTCCTTAATTTCATTTTTTTTAATTCTGCGATTATCTTCGATGTTCTGCAACTAGATTAACAACAAATTCGTCTTTAGCAGTGTCCCTTTTTACCTCTTCTTCGCCTTCCAGTCTATCTGGGATGGTGTTATTGGGGTTCGTTTTGTAATATCCGAAAAGCTCGTTACGGTGGCATCAGGCGTTGGCTCGCGTAGCGACAGATTGACATTTCGTTCGCGGAACACTCGCAGCTGATCGTGTAAAATAGATAACCGTAGCTTGTTACCTGCTAATCGCTCATCGGTTATCGCTTGTCCCGGCGATTGTTCTGATGAGGGATGCAATTATGCCCCACATCTTGTCATACCTTTAATATTCATCGGAAAATATATCATCTAATCAATTTCCTTCCATACACACAACATTTTAGAACAAATATATTACAATATCCGAATCTGCTCTACTCCGATAACCTTACACCGAAAGGTAGAAAGGATCAAGGATTAAGTAAATAAGTATATTATGATATATTTCTCATTATAAAATGTGGCAAACAGCTTTTAAAATTATATAAAATAACAATAAAAAATCTAATAACGCCAGCATCTAATCTTCTGCTGTACAGTTTACTTTAAAATTAGAGCTTGATTCTAACTTATTGTATCTACATAAACAAACAAAAATAACAAAAATGGAAAGTAGAAAATAGAATTTAAAAAATCGGCAAGTCAAAGAATATTCAATTTAAAAGAAAATAAAGAATTTCTCGTAAAATATAATTTGCTGCTGACCAATTATTACCAATATTCAATCAGGTTTTTTTTTTAGATAAGAATAATTTCTAAATAATACAGTTTTAAAATTGTAATATTGGTGTTATCTCGTCATGTACCAAAATCAGGTTCTTCTAACATATTTTATTAAAAACATCTACAATTATTCACAAAGGTAAAAATTTGTGTGTAACAATGAAATAAAGTAATAATGTAATTCAGCCCAGTGAACTATAATGTGAATCTGCGCAGAAAGATAATTGCCCGTGAGGTGATTATGATTTTTGCGTGCGTTCACACAACAGAGTAAAGGGCGGAGAAAAAGAATGAAAGGCAGAGCAGCAATCACACCGAGATCATTTTCCTGCCATTTGCCTCAAATCGAGAATTCATATAATTTCAGTGTCAGTCGCCGGGTTTTTGTGGAAAATATTAAATTGTAATTTAATGACCGCGTCTATCAGCTGGTGAGAATGAGCCTACAAGAAATGGATGTTGTTACATTTATTTGATGCTTGTTTCTTGCAATAACGGACTTGTTCGTTGTTGTTGCTGCAATAATTTAAACTAAATTATATGTTTTAAAGTGAGGTTGATATTTGCAAAAACATATAGAAATAATAATGAAATACCTTTTTGTTTCTGCCTCTTTTGTTCGCATTAGATGTGTTCATTTAGAGAAATGGTACAAGTAATGTTTAATGCTTTACTTTAATATTGCTGTTTCTTTATTTTCTTCATTATATTTTTTCCTTTTAATGTTTCACACCCGTTCAACTACTAACGTGGTATAAAGTCGAATAAGAGTGATAAGAAATGAAAGACATACATACACGATACACATACACACATCCAAACTTATACAGGATTCGGAATCGAATATTTCATTTGCGTTGCTAAACCAGAACACTAAATAGTCATTTCTTTATTAAAATCAATTCACTTTAGAAATGAGTCACGAATCAGGAATCACATATACTTTAACAAAATAAGCGAAATGACAGGATAGTATAAAAGCGCATATCACTGAACTTTATCGAACTGGTTCAGTACTGATTACTATTACTTAAATTGTAGAATAGATAAGGTATAAGGAAAATAACTGGATAGACAGTCTTCAGATATTTTTTTTACTTCAATACCGACGTATTATTATTCTATTACTAGAAATGTCGATATTGAAATAAAAAAATTCTACGACCATTAAAATATTTGCTTGTTATATGTTTGTTATTGCTGCGGATACATAATATATTGTAAACATATTTTTATTTCCCACGGTAACCACAGACAACGTTAAGGCATTAATTCATATCTCACGGTTCTGTCAAAAATCGTATTGTATTTCATCTGAAGACTGCTTGGTTGATTATTTCAATACCGATGTTGTATTAATATATCAGACGAAACGTCGATATTGATACAAAATTTTTCATCCAAAGACTGTTTATTCGATTATTTTCGGTATCATCATTTAAATCGATCAAATAAATTCCAGTAATAAAGATGAAGTGAACATTTTTTTTTATAAATAATCATATTTTTATTATTTTTGATGAAATATATTTTTTTCTGACCACGAACGATGAACCTAATGAATGAGTTCTTAATTGTAACCATATCAATGTTCACAATTCGAGAATTTATCGAATGTGAACGAAATAAATCTTCACAATACGTTTTTATTATTTTTAGTGCGATATCTGTCAGTCCATGCTTCCTTCCATCCGTTCGTCAGGATTTACGTATAATGTATAGGTACTTGAAGAACAAATTCAGCAGAATGTATTTCAATGAAATTCATATTTAAACTGACACGAATTTATAAAAATAGGTCAACTGCAAATGGTAGCTGACTTTTGTCGCAGAGAATATATAATTAATTTGGATAATGAAATAATGAAGATCGATTCTATGATGGCCACAACTGATATTTTTATCCTTGTTTTTTACACCATTCTGATTTTAACTTTCAAAATACCACATACATTAAAATATAAACGCATATTTTATACGTAATTTTTTTTATCAAATCATTTTAACATCGAACGTACAATTTTTTTTAAATATAAATGGTTGTAAAAATTGATGTAAATCTTTAAACGTTTAAAGCCACCTTCAACATTTTATTGTCATAGATAACGAAAGAAGGTGCGTAGACCGACAGAACAGACGATAAAATCCTATTATGCTGTCTGAATAATAATGTCCATAACTCTGCACTGTTTCGGAATACAGATACAGCCTGAGTCTGTATACTAACCAATCTATGAATAATCCTGGCTGGCCGTGATTAGTCAGTAATGAATGATAGGGGTGGACTGACCTTAGCCCTGGTGCAGCCCTTTGAGCGACTGATTACAGGATTCGTTATCAGCGGAGTTAGTATGCAGACTCTACAGTTCATATACGAGTAGTTTTTGTTGCCTTTGCTCCGCAGTGCGTACGCTCAAGCTGTTTTTTGCAGTTTATCTCGACTTTTCAAAGGGTTTTAATTAGACCGGATTCAGATTAAACCAACAGAATTTATGTAAATATTAATGATGTACATGTAAACCAAATAATAGGGAGGAATTTTCGTTTGAGATTAATTTTTTGTGGGGTGATTAAATTTTGGAAAATTATTTGGAAAGCTTTTTGTTTAAGCTTTAAGTAACTAAATATGGTTTTTTAAATTCTTTATTGTTGGTTGTAATTGGTGTTTGGTAATTAATTCCTCGAAAAACAATTTTGTTTTCGCAAGGAGACATTTCTTTTAGCGCAGCATTTTTTTACATTATTAATAAAGTCCTGAATTGTTATTATTTTACAGAATTATTTTACATCCTTCCATTTTTAAGTAACTGACTTATACCCTAAAATTGGTGCGAGTTACACCCTTAAAAATATTAACAATGCATCACTCGCATCAAAGAACCTATATATACAAATTTTTAATTTTCATTAAAAAATTCCAGCTAGTACAGCCACAATTACAGATTGAATATCAGCCAACAGAGATCCATATGACCGGTTATAATGCGCGTTTCAGGATATACCAGAGATCCTGAACGATAATATTGAGTCTGCAGGGCGCCGGGGCGGTAGTGGGTTTTCGTGTCATTTTTATTGAATATACATTAACATTTGTGAAACATTCGCACCCTTGTGTCGAAAGTAACCCAAGTAAAAAAAAACTACGTTTTTCAGATATACTGAAACACTTACGAATTTAAAGAAGTCATTGATGATAATAACTAAAAAATCAGGTTTATTTGACTTGTTTCACTTTTGTCGCAAGGGCATATGTGTTGTTACTTTAAGTTTTGTCTTTTTTCTCCGTTGTTAATATTTCTACGTTCCATCTGTTTTCGAAGTTTTATTGTGATGAAACAAGTAATACTGTTTGTTATAATGTTAGCTGATGATGTTGTGACTGATTAAATGAATTTTGTGATTTATGAATCCAGTTGATAATTTCTACATTAAATTTAATTTATTAGAGTGGAAAGGTCAACTAGAAGGGTAATGTACTTATTTGTCTCAAAAGATAAATATTTGTGTACATTCATACATATTATGATGTTATACCCCAATTATAATTTATGATTATAGTTATTTTATTTTGTTACTTGACAGGAACATAGATTTATAGGAAAAAAACAATAATAAACTTTTGATTAATTAGGAGAACTAGAAAAGATAAAAAATATACTTACATACATTTTACATATTTCCATAAAATATTCTATTACTAATACTTTTTTATGTTTACTATTATTATTAGTATAAATAAAAGTAATTTTTGTTTTTTCAAAAGAAGACTCGTTGTTTAATAATTCCAAAATTCCAAGGAAACGAAAATTTTAACATGATCTTAGGTAATAGTAACAAATTCGAACAGCCAAATTCACAAAACAGGCTTAGCTCCTAAACCATTTAAATATGTCAAATTTAGCTTAAATTCAACATTTTTAAACCAGTTTAAGAGTTCTAAGCCTGTTTTGAGACTGACTGTTAGTTTTTATATAGTTACAAAAAATGAGTTACCATACTTGTATGTATAATATATTCAAGAGTAATAATTACTTGAATGTAAATACAGTTCCTCCAATTACCAACTTCTCGATCTACTACTACTCTAAGTTAGCACCTAACAATTCCATCATATCAATTATAATAATTGTGTTGGTGTAACGGTACCTTCCAACTAGCAGCTAACGAGAGCGAGTATCTACCCTGTGCCTCACCATCTCGGATCTGGATGGGGCTCACATATTATAATTTATCGAGCGTGTCCGTCAGTGTCACGGGCTTTTTCTACGACCGGGGACCAATTACTGTCATTCCGCGGTGTCGTTGCCTTCAGGTACGACTGCTTCCTTAGATACCATTGGAATTAGAATAAGTGACCCTGTGCCAATGCTAATAATCATTTTCGTTTTGAATTGGTGAATATTGGTACCACTGACAAATTTGATCTGCGTTCGAAAATATGAAAATTATATAATAATCGTGGTGTATTTAAAACAATTGTAAAATATAAGGGCGGTAATATTATCATAATGATTTTAATATTTCGATATTTTAATGGTCCCTACGATATAAGATGTTCACATTCTAATGTGAGTGTATTTAACGTGATATCTGTAGGTCCGACTAGATGAAACTATAAAAGTTAGGTAACTTGATGTTTTTATTAATTACGTGAGTTGGCTTGACTGGAAAATCAAGATTTTCGTATATACTTTTCTTGATTTTTTATCGTAATAGTTATTTGATTTAATATTAAGCAATAACTGTTACCTGATATTATTTGATGATATTTCATTAAATTGTACTAGTTTACAGGTACTCCGTTTTTAGAAACAAGAACACTAAAAATATTAGTTCTGTCTTTAATTTCTTAGTTTATTATATTACAAAAAATCTGATGTGGACACCACATGACTTCCTTGTACACTAAATTATACACATTTTTTGCTGCCTTCATTTAAATTTATTTCAGTTGAAAATGAGATCATTCTACGGATAATCATTCTTCAACTTCCATTCGTTTCATATCTTCGAACTTCCCTTCGAAATGAGTCATCTTTTGAAAATTTATTGAAATGTTTTTCACTATTCCTTATTACATTATATACACAAAATTATTTTAATATCTCAAAACTAGCAAAGGAAGACATATTGCCACACAAATCAAAATTAAAAGCCAAATAAATTATTATTTTTATTAAGTTTGATTGGGACCAAAAATGGAGGTGCATAATTAGATGTTATAGTAATTATAAGAATAAAAAAAATGCTCTTTTGGCAGTAGTGATTGAAATGAAAATCATATTTGAGTTATCCAAGATAGGTACGTCAAAATGAATATTTCCGTTAAAATCTAAAAACCGAAATTTTTCGCGATTACATTACTTCCCTTAGTAAAAATATTCTATTTTGAACATTCATTTAGAATCGGTGTCTATACAATAAACTACATATTCGAATGTCAAGGTTACCAGTGTCACTATTTACTCTTCGTCCGTGCTGAGAAAACAGTAACAATGTCCACTACCACCGCCTTCAGCTAATCTCATTAACGCCAATTCGGTTACAAGCGTAATTGCAATGGGAGACGCGTCCGTGGCTGGGACACAATCTTATATCACTAATTAATTCTTTTACTAATGGACCACTGCTCCGCAGAATACTGACTGCATTCATTTTATTATTCGCTTGTTTAGAAAGACTAGAATTTTAATTAATTGTGCTGCAGGATACCATCATACATTTTCCGTTATGAATACGGTGTAGAGTTAGTTTGCCTATTACGGTGCACCGTAAGAAAATAGGCAGCCACATAATCTATATAATACAGATCACTTGGTGAAAATAAATCATAATGATCACCATAGACTTCTTATTTCTCGAATCATTACAAGAAACAAAATCTGCTAACTTGGACTTTCTCGGTGATATTTGAAACAGGGTGCAAGTGGCACCTTTTCGCAACTTAAAAATCACGCCCCTTTGGAATTTAGAATCAGCGCACCGATATCTACTAAAATGAAAAATTTTGGGGATAAATAGTTTAGAGGTGAAAAATTGAAATTTAAGTTTTTTCATTTTTCTTATTTTTCACCTGATCTTTCTAAAGAACATGTATTTGTGCAAAACATTTCTTTATATAATGTAAAATCGAATGGGAAAGTAGTTGAAATAGTAAGTACTCATTTTTTAAATATATTCATAAAACGCAACCTTTTGAGGTACAACTTTGAGAGCAAATATCTCTAAAACGAAAAGAGATAATTAAATTCTGTATATAAATTTGGTAACAGCGTAGCGTAAAAAATGATACAAATAAAATTTTGTGAAATTTGAAAAATTCGATATTTTCAAATATTTTCAGGTTTACGCAAAAATCAGCTGCTTTGGAAATAACTTTCCTTGTTATTCCTACATAACATAAACTATTTTCCCAAGTAATATTCATTTTGAAATGAGATCTTAATATCTTTTATGATTTGAGCCTTTAAATAAATATCTTAAAATAAATTATCCTTGCAGCAATAAGATACTTAGTAGAAATAAGGCTCTATTATTACAGGTGTCTGGTTCATTGCCATAGAATTTTAGTAGAATACAAAAAAATATAGTTAATTATTAATTAATTTTTAAAATAGCTGTTAAATTGCTGTAGAAATATTTTAATTGCTATATTGACGTCATTAAATGTCGAACAATAGAAATAATAACTATTTTTTGTCATCTTTTGTTAATTGTTATATAATGAAAAAAACTGTAACGAATTAATTCCAGTAGTCTATTTGATAAATAGATTTTTTCAATTTTTTACAGCACTGTATAAAAATGTGACATTGAACATTGAGCTACCGAATTTCTAAAACATCACAGTTATTAATGATAAATAGCACGTGTAAAATTAGATTAGTGATTATTAACGAACTTTTTAACACCTATATAAATCAATTTTTCACGGTTAATTTTATATACTTTTCAACTAGCGAAGAAAATTTTCTATATTAGTTTTGATAGTCGTCATTATAAAATACATAATTTATGAGCACACTAGTCTTTTCATCACAAGTTATTTGAGAGTAGTTATTATATAATTTGTAAAATAAATTTCACGTAACCCAACTAATTTATAATTACGTAAAGTTATTATTGTACGGGTTTGTATTAAACAAACATTAAACCAAAATTTTATTAGTTATTATCATTTGTAACCAAAATCAAATTATTTTGTTAGTAATGTTGTAATATTCGAATTAATATTTTATATGTATCATTAAATCTAAGCCTTCTTGATTTTATAGCAATTAATAACGGATTTATTTTTTAATATATGTCAGATATAAATATTCAAAATCTCTGAATGTAATAATATAGAGTAGAAAAAAAAAACACACAAACATTTAAAATGCAATACATGAAAAACGTAAATCAAGAAAAAAAATATATTTGTCTGTCAATAATGTTATTTAAATGCTGATAGAGAAATAATGAGCATATCATAATGCGAGTAGTGTTGATTTTATTTTGACATTAACTGGAATTGAACTCGTCTGACCAACATCCTGTCATTTTATTTCCACTCAAATTGATTGTATTTAAATACTGACTGGTTTCAAAACATTTACTTTTATGCGTTTGTTATTTAGTAAACAATTCAACTCAAGTTAAAATTAATTATGCAGAAATAATCATCCAAACGGAGCGTTCGGTTATTCTTGTTGGGCGATTAAAAACAGGAAAACCTCTCTATAAAAAGAAGGTGAAAATTCCCCCAAGAGCTTAACCGTGCGGCTTATCACATAAGCGTATTTACATATTTTAACGTTAACTGCTTAATTATTAAGGTGAAGACGCTGCAGACGAAGTTGGAGACAATGAGCCAACATCGACCACTAATGACGGTGTCAAGGACACGAGCACTGCCAATCAATAAGGGTCATAAGCGTGCTTGATTTACATGTTAATTCACACCTACCGTCTTTTATTTACCTATTGGTATTCACGGCGTTTACGGAAGCGATGAATTTTAATCAGAATGCATAATATACTCATTTTATTCAAAACTTTATAAAATATTTATAAAGCACACAATATTGTTCCTGAATTAATCTTTAAATAAACTCATTCTAAAATATTCTACTTCGCCAATTAAAATTGTCAATAAATAAAACAAATATCAATCAATTTTATTATTTAAAAAAATATATTTATCCTATTCAATACTTCTTTTAAATTCATCTCGCCTCACTTTCTAGTAGGTAGAGAGACACAAGATTTAAGAACATTAAATTGTAGTTATATTATTGTAGCTAATAATTATAATACTCTACTCAAAACCGTACAGGAATATTTTTAAAAATACAAGAAAAACGATTATTTTCGATTTTCAAATATATTTATTAGTCTAATTCATTTATTTTCTATATGTGATTCAGCTAGAATGAGTTAAATATAGGTATTTAATTATAAACTAGGTTAACAAGGAAACATCAATGATAATTAAATTGAAAATAAAGTTTACAAACATGAACAAATAAAATTTCTAATTTCTAGTACGATCCTTATCATTATTTAATATTGATTCGATACGGTTGGGTATACTTAAAATTAAATGGTCAACATCTTGTGATATTGCTTTTCACTTTTTTGCAGAACTTTGAAAAAGTGTCTGTGAATATTAATTTGGACACTTCCCATTTTCACCGTTCTCTGCAACATATTTCAAACAGGTTCCAACAGTATATACCATTGTTAATGATTTAACTTATCCATTAGCAGTCAGGCAGTATTTGGTCGTGCATTATACTGTACCAAATAAAATTTTCATCTACCGCATGGCACTAGGACAGGTTAAATTACCCGTTTAATGTAAATGTGACTTGTCATGTTGCCTTGGATCAAAACGAGAACCGTTCTTCCATCCATATTTATTCCAATCTACATGACTATTATACCACCTCCAAATAAATGGGCTTCTTGGTATGTATTGGAGTAATTTAAACAACGTGAGTGTCTCTATACTCGGATTCTTCTTAAATCACTATAAATGCTGTATCTACATTAATCGGCAAATAGAAATGATCCTGCTCATTTATAAAATTTGGTTGCTCTTGTTCCCATACAAGAAACTATGCGATTCCGTAGCTTTACAAGTAGAACTGTGATGAGTCGCCTGGATCTGATCTGTACCTCGTGGAGCCTATTGAATACAATTTAATCGCTAGCAAGTATGCCATATATCCG
The DNA here is from genome assembly GCA_035578165.1 of Stenolophus ochropezus. Taxonomy (NCBI): domain Eukaryota; kingdom Metazoa; phylum Arthropoda; class Insecta; order Coleoptera; family Carabidae; genus Stenolophus; species Stenolophus ochropezus. Next base: position 19,987,499 of record JAQOWZ010000005.1, on the reverse strand, counting down.
GTTAAATTGATTTTGAAGTTGGCTTTCGGAAGCGTCTTGTATTGCGATTGTAATCCGTGCATTACCAGGATATTGGTTAAGTACGTCTCCAGTGTTCCTATAGCGACGCTATAAATAAATGTTCAATTTCAAATTCGGCAGCAACTTCTATTTGACGTCACTCAACTTGCAACATGCCAATGAAACTTAATATTTGTTCTCGTTATAATTGTCGTCTTTCCATAACTAGAACAATTTACAATGCAACTGAAAATTTGTTAAACAATGCAGCACAAACTGAGGTTAAATGATAAATATGTCACATTGTTATAACATATATTAAAAATATGATGAAAATAAAAGAAAATTGTGTCATTGGTAATAATATTTTATTGAAAATAGAATGTACGATACATTCTTGTTAAAAATGTTTGAATATAATTTATAGTAGTCATTTTACATATAATTATTAATATACCTCTATACGGCAGTGTAAAAGAATTAAAATAAATTAATTATTAGAGAAATGAAAAAGTTTCACGAATTTTTTTATCGAGTATCCAATTTAAAACTTCAAAGAAATCATTAATATGTAACAAGTTTGAGTAATGTCAATGTAGTTACGAGATATTATAAAAAATGAATGAGTACCTATTTAAATAGTTACATACCATTTTTCCTACGATTGAAAATTGAGTTAGTACCGATATGAAAGTATTATGGGGTTAGTACATTGGTCAGTTAGTAGTATAAAATGTTCCGAAGTCACAGCTCAAGTCAATAAAATATTATATTTAAGACAATGAAAATCTGTAAGTTAAATTATATCTTAACTACTAGTGGAAAGAACCTATAAAATAAGAAATATATTATTTTATTTTGCTTGATTTAAATATAAAATATATTCATATTAAAAAAGCTGCAGTAATAATATTTTTTGAATATAAATCCAAAATTATCATTTAAGGAAATATAGCAAAATAAATATCACTGTATTCTCTACATTGATCCTATAAAAATGAATGGACTATGGTATCTAACGACTGGTTCCAAACATCACGAACTATTATAAATGAAATATCAATGAGTCCAATTGATTCGAAACCTTCTATCTGTAAGCACAAGGTAGCTAGGATCTTTGTATGGGCTGTGGGTTGACAACATGTACTAGTACAATGCAATTAAAATTTGCCAAGAAATCTAGGGATGTATATAACAAACTTCTAGTAGCCATCTTTAATAACATTTGGTTAAATGGACTAGTAGAAAATTATATTCACATTTAAATTATATGGCGTTTCATTTTTCTATCTTGAACCTTCTTATAAACTTAACAACCGTGTTTAATTATACATTTTTTGTGATATTTAAAAAATATTTCTTCGTATCAACATTTGAGGCGTATGACTGCTAAATATTTATAATTGGCTCGCATTTTGCACGTCACGATGAAAACGTACATTCAAATAATTTACATTTTATAACTTGGTAATTTCCTTCAAACTTTTTGTTCTTTATTTGAAGAAATAGCTTTGATATCTTTAATTATACGCTTGTTTGATCCATTATAAAAACTTCTGAAATGATTCATGTTTTAATAATAAGTTTAATTGTACCGTTCTATGGCGGACATATTTGTGATTAGCATTCATAATTGTTTTCTTAGACATCCATTACAAGGACGATCACAACTAATACTCGCCTAATTATACATTTTCAACATTCTTCATCCTTTCGAATGTATAATTAATTGATATGTTTCTTTACAGGTGAGTGACATCTTCAGCTATTCCACTTTCCGAGTTTAAAGGTCAGTTATTCTACTATCAGAATGAACGGGAATATTAGAAACTAAATTATAGCGCGTTTTATGAATAAATTAAGATAAATATTATAAATGGGCTGAATAACTACAATGCATTAAGTATAATAAGTAATATTTATATACATATTTTATACAAGTTATACTATAATTGAATTTTTAATTATTATTTCTCCTACGATAACATCAATATGATAAAAGGAAATTTTATGGAATAATTTTTTATTTTCCGTTTTACCTATTTCATAATAGTTCATGAATAATGAATCAAATGTGATATATTAATATATTATTAATGTCCATTTCATTTTAAATTTACTCCATCAACAAGGTTATTTAAATGACATAATTTAAAAAGATAAAATACAAAATGGAATATATTTTAAATTGAAGATTAATATTCGATTCATTTATTTAAAAGGAACTTAAAATTTTAATTACAATGATGTTTAAATAAATATGTTTAAAATAAGAATAAAGAAATTAAATAATAACCTAACTTTTCTTTTGGAGGTGCCAAAATAATTTTTTATAATCATTATTATAAAATGAAAATATTAGTATAAGTGGAACCATTTATTTTGCTACTTTATATAGTAATAACAGAGGAAGTAATTCCCAAAGCCACTGATGCTGTATTTTTTCATAAATCCGAAAATATTTGAAAATACCGAATTTTTAGCTCGAAAATTTAAAAATTTTACAAAAATTTGTTTGTAATATTTTTTAAAGTATTAGCGACGTTAATATCGACTTTACAAACATAATTGAATTATCTTTTTTCGTTTCAGAGATAGTTGCTGTCAAAGTTGCACTTGAAAAAAGTGTGTTTTTTGAGTAAATTTAAAAAATGAGTTGAGATACAATCTCAACTACTTTACCATTCGATTCTACGGGAAAAGTTATGTTAAGAAATGATTTGCTCACATATACGTTCTTTGGAACGATTAAGTGAAAAATACGAAAAACGAAAAAACCTAAATTTAAATTTTTCACCTGAAAACTTTTTGTCTCCATTTTTTTTTTATTTTTTGCAGTTAAGTAGATATCGATGCGCTGATTCTACATTTTCAAACAAAATTCAATTATCTCTTCCCGTTCTCGAGATATTAGAATTCAAAGTTATACCTAAAAAATCAGGTTTTTTAGGTATATTCCTTAAATGGTTAGGTTTACGATTTCGGCGACCACACCATTCGATTCTACAGGCAAAAATACATAAGTGTACCAATTTTCAGATTTTTATCTGAACATATAGAATTTCTAGAAGGAAAAAACTGAAAATGGCCAAAAATTGAAAAAATCTAAGGTATACCCCTTGCGATTTTTTTCAATTTTGCCAATTTTCGTTTTTTAACTCTAAAAATTGTATCTGTTGGAATAAAAATCTGAGAATTGGTATACTTATGTAATTTTGCCTGTAGAATCGATTGGTGAAGTCGCTGATGTCGTAAATCTAACCCTTAAAGGGGTATACCTAAAAAACCTGTTTTTTTAGGTATTGACAAAACTCAACTTTAAATACGAATATCTAGAGAACGGTAAGAGATAATGCAATTCGGTTTGAAAATTTGAAATCAGTGCATTGATATTTACTTAAGACAAGAAAATGAAAAGTTTTGGAGAAAAAAAGTTCCTCGGAGAAATTTAGAAATTTAGGTTTTTTCGATTTTCTTATTTTTCACCTAATCGTTCCAGAAAACGAATATGTAACTTTTCCCGTCGAATCGATTGGTATAATAGTTGAGATTGTATCTTACTCCATTTTAGAGATACAGTAAAAAAAAATATTTTGAGTTTCAAGATAATTTAGTGGTATGATAAAATATTACCTATTTTATTTGCTTCGCTAACAAGCCATAAGAGTTTCAGATAAAACTTCCGGTTTCACATTTTTATCAAATAATTAATCATCTGTTTTAAGTATAATTAAAACCTCGCTTACTCTTTGTATTGTAGTTGATTTAAAAAATAAATATTAGAACTATTACTCCACTAGCGTACGGGATGAAAGGTATTGTTGTTCCTCTGATTTAATTTTGGTTCCCATGAAAAATTCCACTTTCTCTTTTCTTATTTACCCCATCTGTTCCCTCATTTGCTTATAAAAACTGGAATAAAATCATCTTAATAAAGCGAACCTTCCTCATTTCCAAAGTTTTTACTCCATGTGACCACAATCTCCAGATGGCGAGTACGCATACCTGCCCAGTTTCGCCAGGGCGAAAAAACTCCGAGTTGCCATCTGGTCATTCACAGATCGCGGCCTACTTTAATATGAGATGACGCTAACCACCCTTCCACGGCAAAAACAATGGAATCGCTCGGTGCGGCAGTCATCGACGACGATGAGCTAGTTGCTACTTGCTAGTTGACACATGGCCGTAATTTGTCAGGGCCGGACGGCCTTTTTTACAAGGGTCATTAGTACAGGTCGTTAAGGAAGATTCGAGGAGTACCTACGAGGAATATTATGTGTTTCTATTGTCGTTAGATTTCAACAAGAATCTGGTTAGCTTCTAAACAGAACTGAACAAGTAGTCGTATTTAAACATTGGTAACGCGTAAACACGAAGGCGTTGATTTTCAAGATATTTCCATTTATTTCTATATTACAAAAAACTGTTTCATATAAAAATGAAAGATTCAATACCCTAATACAGTCGTTCTCAAAGTGGGTGCTGTGGCACCTTGGTGTTCATGTAAGAGTGCCGCGGACATAATATGAAATTTAGCTTCGTAGGTATTCTAACAATTCTTGGATCTGAGCATATGAACCTTCTTATTCATACTGATGTCAAGTGGTTGTCCAAAGAATGAGTATTGAGTCGTGTTTACGAATTAAAAGTAGAACTACCTATTCACTTTTTTGAACTAGAAAACAAACTTGAATTCTTTGAATTGTTGAAAAATGTATTTGAAGAACTGAATAAAGTAAAATTCTGTATTCAAAAAATAAAAAATGCAAATTTGTTAAAATTGTCCTATAAAATTAAAACTTTTAAGAAGATAGTATTTTATAAATTGAGGCAAGTTGAAAATGTTAACAAGAACTAAAAAAATTACTAACACTAAGAATATAGATTTGCTATTTTTTTCCAGATGTATCTATTGATAGTTTTGACTGGATAAGTCAAAAACAGTATAAATCTTGTTTGATAATATGAACCAATAGAAGAAATATGCTGCAAAACAATATTATTTTCTTGTAATGGTGAAACATTAATTGTTAAACGTTAAAGAAAAAAACAACAGAATATTTGAGTGTTTTGAAAGGTACTGTAAATTTTGAATCTTTTATAAAAATTACAGATTGATAACTTAGTAATTAGAAAACAAGTAAAATTGTGAGTAATACTTCTTTCGATATATACTAATTCATGTTGATGGTACATTATGAGACCTGTTGTTCAAACCCAAACTACTATTCCTATTGCCCTTTGTACGAGGTCCTTATTCGGAACAAAGGTAACACTCCTATTCAAGCTCCCTTCATTTAAGTAAGGCTCACCCGCTATCGGTATGAAAATGTTGGGCTTTTGTTTTTACGATTGTCATTTTTCTTCCGTCCGGGAAAAGAAAACAAAATAAATCGCTGGTAATCTTCATTTATCACGGATAAAAATAGATGGGCCTGAATAAAACGGACGGAAATATTAGTTGCGCATGCGCACAGGACTCGCGACTGCGTACTGTATCGTTACGCGCGTTAACGCAAGGATTAACGTAATTTATAGGAGCGTGAGTGAGCGTGAGAAGCGTGAGTCTACAAGGAACACGAAAAATCCACGCTCTTTAAAATTTAGATTAGCGGGAAGGGGAGAAATGTTTGTCTTGCATTTGTTTTCAGAGACTTCTCTGATTGCTTTCAGAAAGCCATTAACAGGACAATAATTCTGTAGCTAACTTTAAAACATATGTTGCTTTCTATTTTTTAAATCGAACAGTGTTCGTTTCAAGGTTAACAATGTGCATAACTAGAAAATTTGAGGTTCGATTTCAAAAGTAAAAAATATATTTTTATGAGAAAATGTTAAAAGAATTGTTTGACAATTTGTGTTAGATTATCAAGACAAGACGGGCAAAAGCCTTGTCTTGAAATCTACAGTTCCTACACTATTAAAACATAAAATTTATGACTAAAAGTAACATGGATGAAATTCTTTAAAACATATTCTTTTCACTAAATTTTAAGATGCTTCAATGATTTTCAATGTTTCATTTGTTGTAAAGGCATTAAATGTTTACTTTAATTGTCTACTTTACTAGTGACTAGGAAATAGGAAATAAAACTTTATTTTATTGTCAATATTATTCACCCATTACAATTAACACTTTACATGTCTTGTAAGAAGAAAGTAAGAGTTTTAAATAAACAGGGAAAGTGTGTTTTAGAAAACAATAAAGAGGAGGAACTTATAGACACTTATCTAGAAATAATGTATTTTGAGTAAAACAAAATTTTTAACAATTTAAATAATCTTTAATAAAACACCAAACATATTTCTGGAAGAATTTGAACATTTTTTTTAAATTATTAAAATTAAGATTTGGAGAACTTCTTAATAAGTACTTATTCCTTTCCTGATTCTATTACATAGATAGATGAGCAAGAATCTTTTTACATTAAATATTGTCTCCTCTTTCTTTGAAGTAGCTATGCCACTGATACTTTTATTTGTTCATTTTCTTCAATACAGTGTCCAACAAAATGAAACTCAATTTTCCACATTTTATTCCCATGGTATAGTTATTCATCTCTATTCACGTGTGTTACCTTTATATGACATACATTCAATATAACATGAAAATATTTCAATAAAACCGTTTTACATTTTCTCTGTTTACAAATCTGCTTGTTCGTTGTATAACGAACCATGTTTGAAAATAGAATCCATTTATCAACTGTTAAAAAATGAGCACGCTAAATATTATTGAACGAACATGGAAACATTGACAATCCTCTCTAACAAGTTGTTGATCTTTCCGGGAAATAAATTACAGTTACAAATTCATTTTCCAAAAAACGAGGACTAAAGCAAACATGTATGGGAGTGGAGCGTCGAAATGGAAAGTGAAGCTATATAGTTGACAGGGTTGTATATTGTGCAATTCTATAACCTTTACCTAAACTACGTAAAACTGAAAACAATATAGACTCTCCATATATAATGTAATGATACTATATTGTTATAATTTATTATTATAAATTTGTCTTTTGCCGTACGCCATTTATAATAAAAAAGGTATGCTATCAATTATCCCTAGGTCATTGATAATTACGCAATATTTTTTATGACAGTTCCCGAAAAACTCTGACGTCGTTCTGTTATCTGCAAGGAATTTGATTTAAGAAGTAGTAAAAAAAAAAGTTATGTATCAATCATCAAGGGATATATGATTACAATTATTTTACTTGTGTCATATTACATCTTTCTCAAAATATATTGAAATAAATATTTATAAAAAATTTGAAAATAATCTAAATGGTAGTTATAAGCAAAATCACAAATTTTTCTACAGCTAGACTATATAATGGTATGTAATTACCGAAGTTTTATAAGACGATTCATTGTTGCTTGAGTAGTAGGGCAAGAAGAGCATAGTGAGCAGTGCTCCAAAAACAGGAATGAAACAATATGTCGTATATTTTTATGTTGTTTCACTTATTTTAATAAAATCTCAATTTCAATTTCAACAAACGATAGAATAATGTAATAATTCATTTAAAAAATTGTGTAAATATTTTCATATCTATACGTATCAGTGAGGTGCAGTTCTTAGGAGTACCAATTTTACAACAAAAAGTACCAAAAACAATATTTTATATTATTAAACCATTTCGATATAACAATAGGGCTAGTGTAAGCAAAGTATGAAAAAACAAATTATCTTGTGCTATACTTCTATTTAAAATTTATATTACTGTTAAAAACAATAAATATATATATATAATATGTATATAATATATATAAATAAATTATAGTTTTAAGTAACTATCTAATAATATTATTCTGTCATAATTTTTACCTAAACAAGTGTGCAGCTTTTTCTTTTTAGCTTGATACAATCACATTAAATAATAAAATTTTATTTGGTTCTATTGACTATATGTAATTTGTATGTTCTTTATAGTTTATAAAAAGTTTTGGCATACGTTATTCCAAACTTATTCTATGCGATGTAAAAGGCAGACTACGTGAACATCCCCAGTAAGCTGCGAAGAGTGCTTCATTTGTTATAAAACAATCCGGTGATTATTGTGTTTTGAGGGGGCGCTCACCGTGGTCACTCCCGGTCCATTTGAATAAAAGCCATTTTCAATCTAGTCGACTTTTCCTCCTACAGCGAATAACTCACTGCGACAGTGAGGAATCAGACACATATGTTTGCCTACCAGGATTTTCTGCGATAACACAAAGGGGATCTCATTCCACTGTTGGTTAGGTCAGGAAAAGTTTTATAAATTACATAAACAAATCTTATTTACTTCACTATTTACCTGAACGGTTGTTTTTTCATCTATACTTAGTACCTCAAGGGAATGATTGGATATTATTGATTTATTTTTCAATAAAGGCAATTAATAACTAAAAATAGGATTTTAATTTGAAATTGCAGTATTGAACTTATGGGAACTTTTAGTGAGTGATAGTGTTTCAGACCCAAAACAATTTTTTCACCCCTTCCGTATGTTTAACGTTTAAATTTTAGGAACGAATTAGCTGTTTAAATTAATCTACAAAAAAAATTAAAATACTTGTCTAGCAATAAACAATTCAAAAAATGTATTATATTGAATCTCACGTCTGAAATGACACAATACGCATGTGCACAACAGAAAGTACTTTTTTTTTATAATAGTGTTACACTGATCTAAATATTGAAAAATAAAGAAGGATTGGAACAATAATGTAATGTACAAAAGTTTTGAAAGCTCCCACTAGTTGGACATATTTAGAAACAAACAGGCACTTCATAGTAAATATTTCAAAATTTTACCAAACATTTTACAGAATATCTTTTAGTAAAGTATCGAGAGGTAAAAATTACTGATTATTTTTAGTAGAACACTTCAGTTTAAGTTATGTAACTATGTACATAAATTTAAAATTCTATTTAAAGTATTTCTTTAGATTTATATTTTCTTTGTTTACTATTTGTTCATTTTGTGAAGAAGTTAATAAGTTAATGCAATCTTATTAAAGGATTATAGAGTTAGAACGTTTATTTAATTCCTCAGCAAATACTTGTAATCCGTAGAGCATATATACCAACTAGTTTAGAAGTGTCAACATCTATCCATTCTGTTTGTTTTAAAGCTTTATAAAAAACCGACCGAGGGAGTGAATAAGTAGCATGTTTTAAATTACATTTAAGCCAGGAAACATGTGCATGTCAATCTAATTTCGGAGCAAAAAACTCCTACGTCTACATCTGACTCGAGCTGTTTACATTTTCAATTAGTACGTTGTATAGCCGTCAGAATGCAGGCTGCTCTATACGGTATCAATGCGACTTGTTTTGTTGTCTGCAGCCGGAAAGGATAACTGGAGGTGATTATTCAAGCTACAAATCTGATTTATTCCGGCATTATATATTGTTTGCTGTGTCAATAGATAGTATTTATTAACGGAGAAATATTACACATGGCTCGAACCGGATTGACTCGCACTTATCAGTTATGGGAACACTGGTTAGCTTAGGTTAGTTTTTATTGACTGCGACCACTGAACTCTACACTTATTAGTTTTTGTGCCAAATGTCTAATTTTAAATTGACATATGTGCTGTGTTATTATTTAGTAACAGAAACCGTTAATTGGCGTAGCTGTGAACTCTTACTTACTTTTTATGAAAGTACTTATTGGCAAGCCACACACATTGATAATTATCTATTTGCAAAACATGTAGCATGTAGAAGTTTTTATGACAAGTTATTATAAACAAAATTAAATCCGGTGCAGAACTTTTACAAGTAAAAATTTATAATTTTATTTGATCTAAACATAAAAAATAATAAAACCAAAATAAAAATTGACAGAATTCAGAATAAAAATTAATATTCTATTCTAAGTACACTTTATGTATATTTATTTTAATGTCTTGCGAATTTGATTAAAACATTGTTTTTTTTAATGTACGATGAACTCATTTATACACTGTAAATGATAAAACCTCTTAAAGTATGGGGAAAACGATAAAAGTCATAATAATTCCATATTTTTATTTATGAAGAATGAATGTTTTTAATATATTCCTCATATACCAGTAGGTTTTTTAAAAAATAAAAAATAATATTTAACAAGCGTTGTATAAAAAAAAACAAAAATATACCCTCATTTTAGCTGGAAAATTGGTTAATTTGTTAAGATTGACGCATTAAATCCAGGATTTACAAATTTTATGTATTAATGTTTGAAAATTGTATTATCAAAATAATTTCGAACATTAATTTGGTAAATTATATATACTTGGAATATAGTTACTTGGAATCTTTTGGATTTTATTATTATACTTTACTTTATATTATTTTTATTATGAACAATAAAAAAACTTTAGGGAGCGGCACTAGCACTCCGGCGTCAATGCACCTTAGAGCGTTCCTAAACATGTCTATTTATTCTAAGGTAAAGAACGTAAACAAATATTCATATTGGAAATAAAGTATTGTTATCCGCTATATAATTAATTTTAGTTATTTAACTCTAACATTGTTTGCTGAGGCAAATAACGGTGACCAGATTTTTGCAGGAGAAACTGGAATATGGGAATATTGAGAAAACCGTATTCCGATATTCTTCATTGTTAGCCTTATCTGGATTCGATAGCAACAATGTGTACAGCCAAAGTCGTAAAAACTCTTGTGCGACATGGAATTCTTGATAAAAACTTAATTACTTGCATTGTTAACACATGGTTTACGATCGGGAAGACATGCTATAGTATCTTTCTAATGAGATTTCGAAGTACGCATTAGTTAATTTTATTGAAACATAAATGTAATGTGATTAGGATTGTTTGATTTGAAGAATTCCAATTACTTGCGGCGAAAATGATGTCTTTTTCGTATAATTATCTTCCATTCTCTACACAAACTAGAAACTTTGTATTTCTTCTTATTTCTAATTCTGTTTGATTGGTAATGGTACCTGTTGTAATTTTATACAATTTACAACAACTTGAAGAATATACTTACACTTACCTTTATTAACCATCTACTATTAAGCAATTAATTGTACTTTAAACCGTACTTTATATCAATTTATTAACGCGGACTCATAAAAACAACAAAAATATTTATTTGATAAAAATTGAATTTGTAAAAACAATAGAAATTTGAACTTAAAATCTAAATGAACACGAACAATTTTAATTATTTATTAAGTTTAACACTCATATCAAAAATAAACTTTTTTCTTTGGCCTCTTTCCGGCCACCTTTAACATCGCACATTTTATTTAGTTTTATTATAAACAATGTTTATTGATCCACTTCTCCAAATTGTAAACAAAACATAATGGTAATGGTCTAACCATTTTTATATACAAATAGTTATTTAATGGCCAGATAAATCATAAAAGAAAACAGATTATTTACTATAATTTTAAAAGGCTTGAGGTCAAATTTTCAAGAACACCTAAGTAGACCATCCAAATCTGTTTTTATAAAAATGAGTCAGTGAATATAGTAATTCCACTTTCAACCGTCAAAACCGCAACAAATTGCTGATTACGGGTGCAAAATTTGCTCCTGGACCCATTCATAAATATTTATCGAAATCTAAATTATATTATAATATAGAGAATAAGTATAAGAATATAAGTAGTATAAGTATTGAAATTGGAACTTCAGTCTTTAATTATCAGTTATTAATTGTACAAAAGTAGCCCCTTTAGTTCTTTCTTAACTATAGTTTTCTGTGCCCGTGAGGTGATATTTGGTACCAAAATGTATTATCCGTACCAAAATTTGAAGCCAGTTTAAGATATTTAGATTTTTAAATAAATACTTAAGTAATATAAAATATACACTGTAATGTAATATTAAATTATCATAAAATAATTTGTAATAATTATTATTATTTCAAATACTACTTTAGCTAATTAAAAATGTTGGAAATTATGATTTATAAATGAAATATTAATATGAAATTAATAATTACTTATATAAATATCGCATGGCTGGTGTTCTGTAAAGAGAAGTAACTACTAATAAATATTTCATTGTTTAATTAAATTTCTGTAAACAAAATCGCGCTTTAAAATGTCAATATACTCTGGATTATGCTCCGTTTTAGAAGAAAAGAGCATTCTTAAGGTAGTTATAAGATTCTTAATCTATTGAAAAAAAGTACTCTCTAAAACATCATTAACTTAGATCAAGGACGGCAATTTTAACAAAAAGAAGAGCAATACAGATAATAAAATGGAGTTCACAAAAAAAAACGAACGCGATACCATATTAGCAAGGTATTTCATTTCCTGAGCATGCATACTTAGTGACGTCGTTATTAAGTTAATATTATGACTATTGATTGATCGGTGGATAGGACAGGGTAATAAATTTCTGAAATTTTGTCAATTCTGGAAGGCTTTACTTCTATTCTGACCGGTTTCGACCCCACATGGGGTTTTTTCAGGGAGTAAAAGTTAAATATAAAATTACGTTAATATGTAAAAAAAAATGGTGAAACGTGGATAAATCATAAAAGACATAAAACACCTAAGATATAGTTTTAATTTTAGAAATTATGGAGAAAAAAACTACTTTTAAAATCAAATAATATTTCTAAAACATTCATGATTTAATACAAATTAAACCTAATTTTTTGGATATTTACCTTAATATTTTTAAAAGTAGGTTGTTAAATATTATATGTATATCATAATTTTAAATTCGATACCTCTTCTTAAAACAAACACATTACCTATCTTATAAGATTACGCAAGATATGAGTAGAAAAACGAGGTATAGATTATTTTCCTATGCATTCGTGGTCCATTTTTCTCCGAAAACAAATCTGATAATTCATTACTCTTCTTCACAAGAAAAATTTAAAAGTCAATGAATAACAAGTCTAAACACGACCGTTTTGAAAAAACATATTAATCTTCCTCAGCGGAAAAAATAATAACTGAATTTGTAACGAACGTGGGCGAAGGTTTCGGGCAGAGAAAAAAGGCCGGGCCTAGCATCGGAGTTGTCACTCAGGGAGGAAAGTTGTCGAGCGGTCGCGAGGTTTGGTTTCAATTAGGCGGCAGTGAAATGTGTTTTAGATTGAGTTTCCATGCGGGAGACACGCCGTCCCCTGTGTTGTGGCTATATTTGTAGGATTTTGTACGAGTTGAAGGTTTGGGAGTGGAGTGTAGAGTGGGTACGTTAAAAGCCAATTGAATTCCGAATTGTGGACACTGCTCGCTAATCTGTCCGAATGTTCAAGCTAACATTTTCTCGAAAGATAATCTAAACTTCTAACCGAAACTTTACCAAATCCAGTTTCATTTGGGAATCAAGTATTAAATTATTTGTGTTACGTTGTAGAATAATTCTAAATATATATATTATGACTTGTAAGTAATCGATTTATAAAAGAATCAGCTGTGAGTACTACAAAAATGACCACCGTGCTATATGATAAAATGTCGCTAATTTAAATTTTATTGTTTTTTACTTGACTACTTTGCAGTAATAATAATAATAATAATATCTTATTATTACAGTGAGAAACATAGAGCAAATGAAATCGAAATGATAATTCTATATGGATCTAAATCTAAACAATGATACTTGCATTTTAGTGGTGAAGGTTGTCAGTTCGCATTGGAGCGCGCTAACAGTTAGTGTTCCTCTAGAATTTACAGCAATTTTTTTCAAATCATATCTTTCGGAATAACTATTTGCTACGAAATATTTTCCAAAAACTTAAAGATGAAAAAACTGTCACTTGTCCGAATTTACAAAAAGTTGATATATTAGTTTAGGTATTTTTGTATTTTTTGTTTTTTTTTTGAAATATTTGCTAAAACTAAATATTCCGAAGAAATACTTGTAGAAAGTTGCTACAAAAAGTCTTATTTGAAAAATAAAATAATTTAGTGACTTTTTTTATCGCTAAGCGCATATATTCAATTGAGGAGATTAGTGGTTACAGCAAATTTTTTTACTGTATAAGAAGAAATAGTCAAAAATTTATTATAAAATGCAAAATATGGGATAGTAACTCTTTACTCTATTTGATAACTAAGATAGCAGGAAAAGTAAGATAAAGTTGGCGTATTAAAATAAATAGTTCTGATTGGCTAACGTAACCCCAATTTTACGCTCAATAATATTTGTCACATTAGCTATCGTGTCAGAAAGTTTTACTGTAATCATTTTTTTAGTTTATTGGTCTTTTTACATTATTATTGTATTTTATATTCATCAGGGATATTTTAGTTTTGTGTGCTTCAAACTTTATTATGATCTATCACTGTGTAAATGTGGCTACAGCATTCACTCATCGTAGTTTTTAAAAAGAGTAGGTATAGTGATAGTGAATTTTCAAATAAACAAATACCATTTTAATTGAGTTTTATTTTATTTTCATAAACAAATAATCATATTTGTTTAGAAATGAAATGAATGCACTATGTGAAATATGAAATGAACAAGCGAAAATTATTTCCTTTATGAATGTTATTATTCAATTACAAGATAAATTTTCCATTGTTTATTTTTTAATTATCGCGTAGAAAATTTAAATTTAATTCAGTGTCGCATGTCCGATTGCAGTGGATCAATAACACATCAAAATGTATTTTAACGAGTGAGTGTTCGATTTCTAGAGGGAGCAAATTGTTACATTATTGTATGCAGCGAAGATAGCATCGGTGGAACGATTCTCCATTATGTATTATGTTTCATTCTAACGTAATATTAATAACCGAAATACTCTAATGTCACTTTCAACACTTAAATTGCTCTTTGCATTTATTAATTTTTAAACAGCAAGGGTGGATAACGCATTATAAATATTGGTAATCATTATCTTAAGTTATGGAAAAATTAGAGATACCTACTCTGATTGGAATTTTGTCGAAGTGCCGAAATTCTAGCGGGAAAATTTTAATATGCATTACTGACGAATTTATTGTTTTCGGCAATAATACGCATAAATGCGAAACATTTTTTACTAATTTTTCATTGGAAAATTAATACTCCTTGTAATATATTCATAATATATAAGCTATTAAATTCCAACAATACTTGATAAACTCCATTATTATACTTACTTTTGCAGTTAATTTAGTCTTTAATATCGACAGGAATTAAATCGTGTTCGTGCGTCTTTTTTTAAATCTATCATCCCTAGAAATTTATGGCCCAGCCAATAAGAAATGCACACTCATTTTTAACGCCATCGACCAAACTGTGATTAGAGTGTCTCTTGGCAAAATGTTTTGATAATGCCATATACGAAACTAATTTGTTACTAAATATTGTACTATTCCAGTTTTAGTTTCAAAAAAAGTCGATATATAGACAAATTATATAACTTTGTTATACTATTTCATTTGAGAATATCTAATCATTGGTATCAAACAAAGTTTTGATTCCTTTTTTAGTTCTTGATATATTTGATATAATATATTTCTACATAAAATTTACAGCTTATGGTGGACTCCCAAGTCCCAAACACCCGAATATTTTATTTGATTAATATTTGACAACTCTAGCATTTGAACCCAAGATTTCACATGCTATTCGGTTCAAATCAAATAGCGTTAACAAATGAATATTAAGACACCGCTGTTCAGGTTGTATTCTAACCTAATACTAACTTTATTCATTGTTTCTTTGTTCTTTATTTCTCTTTCAAGGAATGTCCGTATGCACGACGAGAAAGCCATAAGCAATTTGTTCTTCTTATGACTATTACTCCGTCTAAATTTCGAGCTTTATTTTCTTTCTCCCATCTTTCTTCGTCGTCGTCAACGCTAGGCCCTTACTCCTTATGTTCTGGAAACGATGAAGTTTACTCGGGACCGTTTACGTGACGTTATGAAACGATTCGCTTTAATTATTTGTCCGCTATACTTGTGCCTTTTGCCAGAAAAAATCGATAAGTTATTTCGTTCGCGAAACATGTTTTGCCGGCATAAAAAGTAAATTATCCGAGTACGACTTGGAATTTAGTCACATACTACTTTCCGCCGAGAAAGGAAGGGTGAAAAGGGCGATCAAGCAACTAGCAAAATTAGATTACAGAAAATGCTACAGGGTTCCGTTAGAACCTAAATAAACTAGCCTTATGGAAATAGTAGGTACTTTCTTGATACTCTTTCAGCTTTTGCTCAAACAATAGATTACAATACCAATTTACGATAAAATAATCCTAAATATATATATACTCCTGTCAAATTTGTAATTTTGTTCTTGTTTCAATTAGGTCATGTTTCATTTTGTTTTTTTACGTTTGTTATTTTTCTAATTTGTTATTCTTTTGTTATATATTGTTTATTATTTATTTATTTATCGTACGGCATAATACGGTTGAGATATTGGACATTCTTTAGAAGTCACTGTTAAAGTTGCTTAGAGACGATCTCTAGCTAGAGGTGACTGTTAGTTTTTATAGGGGATGTTATTCTAGTATTACAGAACAATGTTAGCGTTAATAGCGGTAAAATTTGACTGTAGAATACGTTTTTGTTAGAGATCACCTCTAAATTCAGTTAAAGACGATGTCTAAATTTAACAGTGACAGTAGAATACCACTGAATATTTTTAGGATTCACTATTTTTACAGTATTGTCCTTTTTCTATTACTATCTCTTCCATTTTTGCGCACTGAACAGCTCATTACTTATTATTGCAATTCTTTTATATATATTTCTCGATCGTATAATAGTATATAATATTCGCCTTAAGTTCAGATTTTCACATTCACATGTTATCTTCACATATTTTTATCCAAGTACCATAATCCAACAAATTGAAATACTTTTCAATCATATTAGAGCACTTCTACTAATAATTTATTATTGTAATTCTCATTAAGCTTCTCCGTGGCTTGTGTATTGACTGGGAGAGACCGTTGTCATCAGCCAACAATATCATTCTCTGAGAGTATTCTCTCAGGATATTCCGTAGCCCAACCGTTGTTTCCTCAATATAGTTTAATTTCCTCACGCGTGGAGTCAGCATCAGCAGTCACCGACATGGCGTCAACCCTTGCCGATGCCTGCGCCGCCATGCGGCATATTGAAACAAATGTGTTTGCACACATCAGATATTAATCTTACAGAGATGGACAGGTCTCATAAGAGAAACGAGAAAAGAGGAAAGCAAAAGTTCGATAATGTTTAACTTTGTTTATAACTGAAAGAGGATTTATACCTAAGTATTTGTTGGAAAATACTGAATTACTACAAAATTATTAATATTTTTATTGTTATTATAAAAGGGAGCGGAAACTCACTTGGCTATAAACGCTACGTTTCAGCGCTGTGTAAAATTTGTGGTTCAAATTTCAGAGTCGTCAATCTTTATTCAAATAAAAAATGCCGTTTACAGAAGCATTTATTGACAACCTACACCACTAAAATGCAAATAAAAAACTTAAATATTTGATGCCTCAATACCATCTAGAAATATATTGCCATAGGTGATAAACGACTATTATTTTGTTAATCTGTTTATCTAAAATTAAAATAAATAAAATATAATCCCGTATCTCGTCTGATTCTGATACTAATTAATATAAACGCCAAATGAAAGTAATGTGGTAGTTAAAGCTGGGTTCTCACTAGTCATTTTTTTGAGAATCATTTATAATGATTCATTTGCCATGACAATTAAATGAAAAAGTTTTGTTCACATGTATCATGTTTTACAGATCATGTTGTGACTGATCATGAACTATTTTATTTTATAAATGGCATCGGAAAAAGTTAACTCGTACTGCAATTCAGGAAATATGTATGCTCTTGTCTCTTGAACTACATAATGTTTTATTTAACAACAGTCTAACACAGTATATTACCTAAAAATAGTCGAACAGTTAACAAAACTGATAGGTTTTAGGTTATGATTATGTTGATATTTGCAATTTTAAATCATGACGGGTGTTCTTACGATTCATTTTACTTTCATTTATTAATAATGATCATTAAAGTAGAACTGCTTTTTACTTTTAATGAAACTAAGAAATGATCATAAATTCTAATGAAAAAAGTGTTCTGACGATCATTTTTCATGAATCATTGAAAATGATTCATAAAAAATGAATGGTGAGAACACGCCTTAAGACAGAATAGGGACACTCAGTGGTATTCTACTGTGAGAATCACAGAAGAAAAATCATCAGATCATATTTTCAACCCTTTTAGGTGCTGTTATAGCTTTATAACAAACACAAAATAGAAAAATAAAGTTATAAACATTGTTGAAGAACTTATTGGAAATTATTAACATATTTTTTTATTTTGTAAAAACTAAAAATGCACAAGAAATTTATTTAACTGTAAAATTAATTTTTGATACTAATTTTACCAACATCAATAATAAGAACGTAAAAGAAATAGTTTAAATAATTTTGCGCAATATCACAACGTGAATTCACTCTTACCGTGAACTGATTATACTTTTAGTAAAAATTTCGTGAAGATTTTTAGATTTCTCATTATGAAAATATTACAGAGTTAATAGTATTGTAATATGTAATTCCGATGAATATGTGTGCGTCACTTGACGAATTGTAGACATTTGTGAACTAAATTCTGACCTACTTCTGTAGAAAAATTACGATCCCTTCCCGAGAAAATTATTCAGGTTTTTATGAATGTTCCCTGAATTCGTGATACGGACAAATCATGGAATCAAATGTCAACTGGTGTAAAAAATTTAGTTCTAAAACAATGGAAGTATTGGAGGAAAAGCACATATATAACCATATATCTCGTATCGATCTCTAATGGAAGAAATATTACGTGGTAATCCGTAACAAAGTGGCTACGTTCACAATATGGCTCCTCATTCTCAGACTCAAAAGCTTTCAACAAATTCTCCACAATTTATTTTACTTTATATTTTATATTTTTTTCCAAGGAAGAAAGTGTGTCGAGGATAATGGGTCAAATTGATATATACTTTAATATTTATGTATCAATTTTGAATTTC
Organism: Stenolophus ochropezus; assembly: GCA_035578165.1. Classification (NCBI taxonomy): domain Eukaryota; kingdom Metazoa; phylum Arthropoda; class Insecta; order Coleoptera; family Carabidae; genus Stenolophus; species Stenolophus ochropezus. The sequence goes on along the minus strand of JAQOWZ010000005.1, from coordinate 19,968,533 downwards.
ACAGCAATAATATGAATAAATATTAATGACATATATTTATTATTAAATATAAATGCTATTCATTTGTATATTAAATATAATTACAATATAATACATATTTATCATGCACGATATTTTTAAATTATTGACACTTGCAAATTTGTAGGGAATATATTACATTTTTGTGTCGAAACATGTAGATGTATATGTACAGGAAACTGTTAGTAGAATAATACTTCAGTGTGAATTAGTTTAGCATTTTCTATTCATAAGTAAAGAATAGTGGGTTCGAATTTTGTTTAATTTTAGGTTTTATAATTCGTTATAAATTATAAACAATGAAAAATAACTTATTATGTTTAGAAACTTTAATCATTGTTACTGTCTATTTCAATGTGTATTTCCTTTCATCATTTACATAAAACCTGTAAATACAAATCTTGTAGTATTCTTGTGGAATCTTTACAAATATCGGCATTATTTAAATGCAAAGAGGTACCAACAAAACAAATCTCCTTGATATAATAAATCACTGATAGTCGATATCGAAGAATGGTTCGGCTTAAACCAAAGTCATGTCCATCTTCCTCTGTGATAAAGTGACCGGACGATCGGCCATATTCAAATTTCAAACTAATTTAGATAGCATTAATTAATCCCTTTACGGCACGCTGGAATTTCATTTTTAATTTTAGTTTCACTCGACAGTTTTTTTCCTGAATCGACAGTTAACTTAAATGCAATTAAAATTTAATTGCGCGCTGTTTCATTACGAGAATTTTTTAAATTTTGTTTAATTTCGCACTGATATGTCGCAATGATACTACAAAATATTTTATCCAGATAATTTGTATCTGTGTAGTTAAATTCAAATCAGATTTAAACATTACTTCATATAAATAACATTAAATTTATAAATTAGACTTTTTTTTGGAGTAGCATTGCAATTTTGATATTGCAGAATCCCAGGTCCTTGTAATGAATTAAAAGTTTTAATCAATTTTTGATGTACTACTAGAAAACTTTTGTATACAAACGCTTTATTAACTGGAACTTTCTTCGTGGCTATCAGGTTTCTTATTAAAGGGTAAATAGTTGAATCAAGTGCTAGTCAAGAGACAATCGATGTACAAACACTAGCTAGTAGATAAACACTAACATAATACTGGTAGTATGAATGTTTTACTAGCAACGATAATCAATTTGTAGTCCCTTGCTAATTATCAAATACACTAGCAGGCTATGTGTTTAAAATATATAAATTATAAATAATATTTATTAATGACAGCAGCTTAATTTTAATTTGGAATCATAATCCTTCATATTTGATATTATTTAAATGCCATTTTCACTTTAATAAACTAAAGTTTGATAGACAAATAAATAATTTTGTATTAACGCCATGGATAAATGCGTATTGCAATGAACGGCTTTGGTGTAAAAGTGACATTTAATAAAACAATCCATTATTTGCTATTATCATTAATATACTTTAAATATTTAGAATTTATATATTGTGTTACAGAATAAATGATTTGGAAATCCAGTTAAATTTTACTATCATATTCAATAAATGTTATAAAATATACAAAAGGTAATATCAAAATTTTATTTATATATCATTTAATAATTAGATTTATCAGTATCGTAAGTACTTGCGGCACAATCAGAAATTATTATGGTTGATAGTCAAGAAAAAAGACTAGTACTTGAACATGGTAAACAAAGTAATGTATGTAAGTTATACCAATAACATGTAAATAAAAGTTGTTGGTTAGATATTACCTACCACCTTATTAACAACACTGTATTACCAAAAAAAGTATTTCAATAATGAGGATACCATTTACGAGTATTACAAATCACTTCCAAAGTACTCATAATTGAACTAACAAAATTCAAGACCTTTTATTTTCTTTACTTTGGTAAGGAAATTTAAGGATAATGCCAACATCATGTTTCAAGGTTTCTACAATTTGATGTTATATTTTATATGACAAAGTCTGAATTTAAAAGTTTAATAATAATCAGAAGAGTTAATTGATGTTGACTACAATTACTCAAATAGAATGGGTACTTAAATTACTCAAATGACCATTATATCAACCGTTTTTTTTTTTTTAATTTTTGATTTGCATTAATATTTTTTACATACCTGTAACATTTGGTATAATAGATAAATATTTATCAATTATGTTGGTATTGTCCTTCTTTTCTTCAAGATCTGTTCTGCAATATGTTGTACACATTAGATTTTTCCATATCTTTTAATATTGCAAGAAAAACATGAAGCCGTGTTTGTATCACAAGTTAAAAACAATTTTAAATCCTTTGTCTACAGCTCGTTCCACTCAGTTTGTAGTTTGTAAGTCAAATAGGTAAAACTAAGTTATTGTTAAACATATGATGCTTATTACATGAAAAATACAAAAAAGTAACCAAAATAAATAACAAGAAATAAACACCAACTAACAGAAAGCAATATGTTGTACACATTAGATTTTTCTATACCTATCAATATTGCAAGAAAAACAAGCCATCTTTGTATCACAAGTTTGAAACAATTTTAAATCCTTTGTCTGCAGCTCGTTGAAACCAATCTGTAGTTTGTTAGTCCTGGGAGATCCCCGGCAGTGCAACACTTGCGTTTGTTAATCCCCGGATGTCAATAAGATATGGTTGCAGGACTCTGAGCTTCAGTAGCAGCTGGAGACTGGAGCGGAGTCGCCAAGTGTCCCTCGGGAGTGGGATTGTGCCCCTGACGACGCTGCTGGATCTTGCCAAGAATGCCTTCCCGAATAATGTGACAAAGAAGATTGTCATTGGGAGCGAACTGTTTCTGAGAATTTTTTTTGTAAATAAAAACAAACATCTCTTTCTGTAAAATTGAAACTTCTGTTTTATTAATATGATTGAAATTGCAAATACTTTGCTATGGGTAAGATTAAAATGTTATTAAATCTGAGCTTATTTATATAAAAAGTATTAATGCAGACCAGCAAAAAAATTGATTTTATAAGAAAATCTGCGAAAATAGAGAAATGCTTAATTTTTCCTGTGGAGCAATTTGTACCCGAAGGGCAAATCCCTAGGGTTACAAAGCAGTGAGGGAGGAATAGCATTTTCTTCTGAGGTGCACAGGAAATCATTTAAATACTGAACCAAGAAATACTTTACAATTTAAGTTTTAAAATAAGAAAATGTAAAATTATTTATTTTTATTAGATTCTTCCTGAAAACTTCCTCGGTGATTTTGATTCTATGTTATTTTCTTATGAAATAATACTTTACTTCTGTCACAATTTTTATATCATACAGAAATATCTTATAGAAACTGGTTTTTACTCCCGCTCGTTAAAAAATGATATTTCTTTAGAAAATGCAAATATACTTTAAATAAAGTATCACTTCCGATTGACCTGTTATAATCAAAAATTCAAAATAAACACTTCGTGTATCAAAACATTGCAATTTCTTTTAATTATTTAAATTTTACTTGCTGAATATGATGGGTTTGAATTTATTCGGACACAGAAATATTTTTACATAGTTAATAAATAATGATGTTAGAATTGGACTAAAGGAAGAACCGACTAGTAAGCCGATCACCTTATGAAGCAGTAAGAACTGCTATCTTGCGTTTATTGTATAAAAGTTTATTTGTAACTCAGTTGTAAATAAAATTTAAATTATAACCAAATCCTATCTGTTACTAATGTTGTATCAAAAAAAATGTATGACAATAATAAAACATAGCGTAAACAATCAAACTACTAACTTTTACAGGTTATGTCAATTTTACAGGTTAGTAGCTTGTAAAGATAATTTTATAGTTAAAATAAACAATAAATAATGGTTTACGAGTGAGTAACAAATAAAAAAATTAACTTCTGTTTGAATATTATAAAAATAACGCTGTTTTTTATTCATGTTAGCAATATCTTGCAGGGGGGGGGGGGTATCCTTGTGGCTGTATACGTACCGGGTAACCCATTTGGAGTGTATCTGTTTGTTGAGAGAGAACACAGGATCATAGGCACGTTTCGCATTTTGTAAATTATCGACGTAACGAATTCCGCGCACACACTCAGTACGTAAACAACCAACACAACACCCGCAAACCGAGTAGGTGTCGCGGATTCAATCGCGATTACGATGCGATCATAACGAATTTCGGTTACGCCGCCCGAATTACAATTCATTAGCAAGTAGGATGTGATGAGAAAGGATTTAAATTTCACGTTGGGATTATCACGAAATATATTTTAAACGAATATAGTACATAACAGGGTTACGGTTTGGCAAATCTAAGACACTGTTGGTAACTAGGAAGCTAAGCTAGGTACTTCAAATTAAAATAAAATGTATTTAAATCAGGGCATGTAACCGAAAAAAATACTGGTTAACGGTTAACCCTTATAGAGAACGTTATAATAATAACAGTTTTAGTTCGAAAACCGGTTTTTGAAAATTGGAAACCGGTTTAAACCGGTTAATATAACGGTTAAAAAATAATTAAAATTAATTAAAACAAATTAATTATAAAAATTTGATTAAAAAAATAGAGAATTTTACAGCCGAAAAAATCCAAAATGACCCATTTTTCGGTCAAAAATTTTGGTTTTTTAAAATAGTCCAAATTGATAGTCGCCGATAAGCTGATTCTAAATTTTCAAACCGAATTTAATTATCTCTTCCCATTCCTGAGATATTAGGCTTCAAAGTTGCACCTCAAAAAAGTGTGTTTTTTGACTATATCTCTAAAATGGATAGAGATACAGTCTCAACGATTATACCAGTCGATTCTACGCACAAAGTTACATAAAGAAATGTTTTCTTCGCATATATGTTCTTTGGAACGATTTGGTGTAAAATGAGAAAAAAGAAAAAAACCGGAATTTCAGTTTTTCGCTGGAGAACTGGCTCCAAATCTTTTCATTTTTCAGACTAAAGTAAATACAGATGCGCTGATTTCAAATTTTCAAACCGATTTCAATTATCTCTTACCGTTCTCGAGATATTTGGGTTCAAAGTTGAAACTGAAAAAAATCGTTTTTCAGGAATATCCCTGAAATGGGTCAAGATAAGATCTCGACGAATTCACCAATCGATTCTACGGGCAAAATTACATAAGTGTACCAATTTTCAGATTAATATTAAAATGGATACAATTTTTAGAGCGAAAAAACGAAAATCGCGATAATTGAAAAATCGCCTGATGAACCCCTTGCGATTTTTTTCGATTTTTGACGATTTTCGTTTTTCCTCTATAAAATTTGTATCCATTGGAATAAAAATCTGAAAATTGGTACAAAAATGTAATTTTGCCCGTAGAATCGATTGGTGAGGTCGCCAAAGTCGTATCTGAACCCATTTCAGAATTATTCCTGAAAAACTTATTTTTTCAGGTCTAACTTTGAACACAAATATCTCGAGAACGGTAAAAGATAATTGAAATCGGTTTGAAAATTTGGAATCAGCGCATCTGTATTTACTTAAGTCCAGAATATAAAAAATTTTGGTGACAAAAAGTTTCCAAGCGAAAAATTGAAATTCAGGTTTTTTTCTTTTTTCTCATTTTTCACCAAATCGTTCCAAAGATCGTATATGCGGAGAAAACATTTCTTTATGTAACTTTGCGCGTAGAATCGACTGGTGTAATCGTTGATACTGTATCTCTACCCATTTTAGAGATATGTTCAAAAAACACACTTTTTTGAGGTGCAACTTTGAGGCCAAATATCTCAGGAATGGGAAGAGATAATTAAATTCGGTTTGAAAATTTGAAATCAGCGCATCGGCGACTATCAATTTGCTTTTTTCAAAAAAATCAATAAATTTTACCTAAAAATGGGTTTATTTGGGTTATTTCACACCCTGGAATGGGTTTAAAGTGCTTAACAATGATTTAGGTGTTCATAATTAAAAAAATAAGTTTAACACGATTATGTGTTGCATTTTATACCCAAAATGAGTTGAAAAGTGTCTAAACATATTGTATAATACATTTGGAAATTTGTCACACCTTAAAATGGGTAAAAAGGAACCCAAACCTGACCTAAAATTGAGTTTAAAGGGTGTCAACAATCAAAAACCAAAATTTTGGACTCATACATGGGTATTTTTGGAATATTTCAGCTGTATATGAAAAATTTTACAGTAAAAACCTAAAAATTGTAACTTTTTATATTCAACTGTAATTAGAAATTACTAAAAGTTAGTTACAAACAGGGAATGTAACCGAAATAAATACTGGTTAACGGTTAACCCTTATAGAGAACGTTATAGTAAAAAAGGTTTTAGTTCGAAAACCGGTTTTTAAAAATTGGAAACCGGTTTAAACCGGTTAATATATCAATTTAAAAAATTATTAACATTAATTAAAAAAAAGTAATTATAAATATTTGATTAAAAAAAATTATAGAATAAATAATTTAAAAAAATAATAATAAATTACCATCTGAGAAAATATAACAATTAAAAAAAACAATTTAATTAATAAATATTCACAAAAATTCCCGTAATTTATTCAGAAAAACGTAGGTCACTTTTCAATTTTAAACTTGCCTGTGTTGACAAAGGCCGTATTTATTTGGACTTTTTAAGTAACCTTAACGGCCAAAGAGACCTACATTTATGACTCTCCAATAAAATGTTAATTGTAAAAACTGTCATGACTCATGTTCAAATACAAATAGAAAACACAGATATAAAAAAAAAATATTAAATTTTTTTCTCGCTAAATGATATTAAAATAAAGGTTAATGTTCGCTAAAACCGGTTTATTTTTTTTTTTGGTTAACGGTTACCGGTATTTTCGGCCTGAAAAATATCGGTTAAAATTACGGTTAAAGTTCGCAATTTTCGTTAAAAATATCGGTTACCGGTTTTTATTAACCGGTTTTTTTAACCGGTTACATGCCCTGATTTAAATTGAATTTTATTTTATCAATAACGTTTGGTAAACGTCTTCTATGAAATGTAACATATCTACTACTTTATTTTTTATTTTATTGATACAACTTTTGATAGCATATTATGTAACAAGTGTGATAATTGTCATTTTATTTACGAATATACTTTTTCGGCTACTGCAAATAAAGATAACAGAAATAAAAAAATACATACAAAACTGTAGCTTGTCAATACAATATTTATTGCGAAACAATCGTAGTAGAAAAGAAAATAATAAAATGAGTAATAATGTCTTGTAATTCCTTATAAATTCTATTACACTTAATATAAATAATTCTTGTAATATTAAGTGAAATTTCTCGAAATCAATAGCTTTCTAAAAGCAATAAATTATTAAAACAACCATTTAGAAGAACTTAGACAAAATTTCAATCAATAAATAGTATCTTGTACAACTAGCATGAAATAGACATTCCAAGCGATTTATACACTATACTTTTTCCACGACCACCATATTATTTCCTAATTCATTTATATTTTTCTAATAAACATGTATCCGTTGCGTAGCAATAACAAACATACAACAAGCATATATCTTAATGGTCGTAGAAAATTGTATACGAGAAATAATTTAATTGATTCACACAGAATTTTATTTGTTGCCATTGTAATAAATTTGAAATGTTGCATTCTTGACAAAAATATGTTTTGGTTTGTAGAGAATAGAATGCATGTGAGCAGTTTTGGAATTGGTTTAAGTAGGTCAGGTTTATTTATTTTCCCCTCAAATCATATTTCCGTGCGTTGTGTTCCATTCCATATTACTATTGTCTCAAATCCTTTTAGAAATGACATCCCCAAACAAATTTAGTTATTCTGCCCTTCTTTACTCGGAATCCACCGAGAATACTCTTCACATTGTGGCATCATAACAAACCACACAGACAGCTCTCTCTTTCTCTCCTGCAGGAGAGAATCGCTCTCCCGATACGCGTGGAGAATAAACAAGATTACCTGAAATCAAGTAGCTGTTTGTATGGACGGCGTGCTAGCGCTAATGCTTCTCCAGTTTCTTCTCTTTACTTATAAATTATTTAAAAGTAGTTGGCTGTGGCGAGCGCAGCCTGCTTGGATGCCGCCCTTGGTGTTCACTTGTCAGCTTCTCCACGGATAGATAGAGATGTCTTTTGTTTTGTGGGAATCAGAGAATGGGATTGGGTTTTAATGAGATCCAGCATGAGAGGTTTTAATTTCATTCGAAACATGGTTTACTTCAACTTCATTACCACGAATCCTATCAGCTAGTACGTGATCGTTTTTACATTTTTCACATTTTCAACTACAGCTAAATTAAATAATCTGCATCGTCAGCGCTTCTTAAGTCTTTCCATTTTCATTATACTTCAATGTATACAGAAAAAAAATAACTTTTCGAAAAAAAGAAGAAATGTGTTGTATTTTTATATACTTTGGGAAGACACTTTTTGGGTGGTGGCAACTCCAAAATCTTCATTATACAACAATTAAACATTCGAAAATGTTGAACAAATTGTTGGCTGTTATGTATTATTTTTTTTCTGTAATGTCTCTGTGGAATTCGAACCCGCAACATCAGGATTACGAAACCTGGGAGCTAACTAGCCCAAAAGCCATCAATACTACATAAATATCTAAAAATGTTGGAAGAAAATAAAAATATTATTTAAGTGAAAACACTTCAAAAAATAGACATAATTTTCTTGGTTAAGTATTTTTTTAAAAATTGCTTATTTACATAATAGCATTCTTGGAAAAATATAATAGGAGTTTCCTATTTACATTGTTAAATACCTGATAGTTGTAGGTATGTTTCTTCTTCAATTTTAAATATATACATTGATTGATTTTTATTAATTTCATCATAAGTAAAACAAAAAAAATCATTCTAGCAAGATACATTTAGATGTAAAAAGAATATACATTTGTGCAAACAAGAGGGTAATTAAATTAGTAATAAACAATAATACATATAAACAAGGAGATACTGGGCTTCATATCATGTGTTTTATATTTTGTTTTAAGGGTTGAAATGGAAAAAAAACTTTTGTTTCGAATAATATCCACAAAAAAACCTTCTCGTCATAGACTTAGAAAAAGCGTCTGGTGGTGGAACCCCTCGAAAGTGTGATTAGAGTTCATTCACTCAATTTTCCGTATAATTGCGTGCTATCCACAGACGTATTCACAATATCGAGATCCGTGGGGCTGAGATAAAAATGTAGGCTATCTTATAAAGGCTCGAATCGAAATTAGTTTCGTTTCGGAAATCATTCCGTGCGGATGTCAGCGTGTGAAGGGCCGGCTCCGCCCATCTGCCCACCCCAGTCCGGCCCTGCGTGCAGACGCCGGGCTTCGTGACGGGAAATTTTCAATTCCGTTTCGCACGCACAGAAAGAACTGTTCGGGTAATTTTAAGCATTTTCCTAGCGCTTTTAGTGAAAAAATTAATTACTGATAAAGAATTAGATTGAAAACTGTCAGACTGTGTGACTACTTCTCCGTAAATATTTCCTTTCTGAATATTTTATAGCAATTTATGCGATGTTACAGACAGGAAAGCACGTGAAAGAACGTGTACAATGCACTCTTTCGTTGTTTGAATCCGCCTTCCAGCGAGTGTCAGTGTCAATCAAAAAAATGCTAATACGCAATTACTTATAGTGGAAATTATAAGCTTCATTTTACTTGCAGTCTGCCATACATCAACTTAAATAATAAAAGTCCTACTTTCTAATATTTATTCTATTATATGCCACCGAATAACCTCTAATTTCTCTGGAATATGTTTTTTTTTTGTAATTTCTATTGTTTTTTTTTTACAATTGCTATTTCTTTTTTGCTTTTGAATATATTCTAGTTATTATCGTTTGTAATAACTTTTCCTTATCTTTGTTAGGAAATGAACAAATTGATTTATTTATCGTCTTTAATAGTCTCTAAATTAATAACATGTACAATAGCAGGTTTTTGTTTTTACATTCAAAAGCTAGTATTTCTTAGATTTGAATGACAGATCCTGATGTAAATTTTGCAGATGCCTATATGTGTCTTTCGAATATATTTGTTTTACATTTTTATTGTAAGAATATAAAAAATATTTTCTGGAACGTTGAAAAACTAGAAAGAAATCAATTTTAACGAAATCTGCCTACTTAAATGTGTAAGTTATTCATGGGGATTTACGTTTATGATTTATTCGTATGCGGGTGTAGGTATTTATAGAAACCGGCACTATTTTTACAGTAAATAAAGAAGATAAGTTTGAAATAGATATTTGACCGTCAAAACTGACAGTTATTTATTGGAATCTAAAAATAAACAGGGTCCCAGAGTATATTGGCTATCATTATAGCTTTTGTTTTATTTCAGATACTCTTATTTGAGTCTCAAACACGAAAGAAGAATTGTCAACAAAATTTAAAAATCTATAATCCATTAGTTAACTGCCGTATTTATAAAGAATAGACATAATGATAACCTTCATTAAGTCTATAAATAGCTCTTTGATATTAGCTTGTGGGTGAGCTCAAATATTAGGTTAATTTTATTAACGCAGGTAGAAATTTCCGAAAATTTGTTATTTCTTCATCGTTTCTTCGTAATTATTAATTTTGTAATTACATCAAACCTTTGAGATTTCTGTAATTTTACTAACAAAACCTGACATTTCAGGCAACTTCCTTTCCCAAGATAAAAGAAAACAATAATTTGTATTTAAATTGTGTTGTTTTCTAAAATATTAAATACGGTTAAACAAAATTAGGGTTTGTTTTTTACAATTTGAGTTTGAGCCCTGCCGAATCATCTTTACCAAATATGTCATGTATAAAATGGTCTTTGTGGTATACTCTCCATGTCATCTAGAGTGCCTTATCTGATAGTGTAGTTATAATAATAAGAAAGTAGCCCCTTTACCGGCTCTTTCCAATTGGATAGATTTTGCATCACTAAAAATGCAAGTAAAACTTGTTGCGAACAAATGCTTTAGTAATTGAATGAGACATCTGGTTAAAGTTGCCGGTCCTTGAACGTCAATTTATAGAAAAATATTGCATCAAAAAACTAACGACAGTAGTCAAAAATATGCGGCATTTACCGTTTCAATATACTTTTACAATGGTTAAGGCATTTTAACTAGAAGTGAAAAAATCGGTCATAAAAGTAATACATTTTTTTGCAATATATAGGTAATTGCTTGACTTTTTTGTCACAGAATTTGTTCCAGTACCTACATTTTTTCTTATTATTAGTATCATACATTTCAGTGTAATAGAATAAATTTACTTACTTTTTAGTGTTATAAATTATTAGATTCGTTTCTTACTATACAACTCATGTTTGTCCATATAATTTTCTGAGTGACTTATGTTATCAAAATTATAATTTATAGCCCTGTATTTTTGCTACAGTATATTTCAGATTGTTCCTAAAGAGAGTCTGAGTAATTATCCTTTTAATTTGTGAAACTAGTATTTAAAAATCAATAGAATGCTGTGAACATCACAAATTGTAAAATCCTTTTACCCTTCTAGCCCTAGTCTTTGTTTCTCCCCCGTTCCATATTACAAAGCAAAGTCCACAGTTAGTGCGGGATTTGCCGTGTCACCCCTGTTCGTAAGTCACGTGCTTTAATAGGCCATTTTTGTCCCCATTCCCTAATTATCATGTCCCGTGTTACGCGCTTTATTACATTTTATTCGCGCTCAGGTATTTTGCTTCTCATTTGCCACGAATTGCCAAAATATTTCCTTAGAATAAAACAGTTATACTAGCAAGGGATTTTATTCCATTTTCAGTAAAAATGTGTTGCAAAAAAGTCTACAAGTTAGTATATATATGATTTATTTTATGTGGTCAAATATTTCATGAATAAATAGAGATATTCAATTCTGTTCGATATCAATTATGAAGATAATGTAGCATAATTTAAGAAAAATATAAATAAATAATGAGAAAAGAGTATTTTTGGAGACCATTACAGATTTTTTTGAAAAATGTGAAAATCTAGACTTAAGTAAATATCGATACGCTGATTTCAAATTTTCAAACCGAATTGCAATAACTCTTATCGTTCTCGAGATATTCGTTTTCAAACTTGAGTTTTGGCAATACCTAAAAAAACAGGTTTTTTAGGTATACCCCTTTAAGGGTTAGGTTTACGACTTCGGCGACTTCACCAATCGATTCTACAGGCAAAATTACATAAATATACCAATTCTCAGATTTTTATTCCAACAGATACATTTTTTGGAGTTGAAAAACGAAAATTGGCAAAATTGAAAAAAATCGAAAGGGGTATACCTTAGATTTTTTTGGATTTTTGGCCATTTTCGGTTTTTTCCTTCTAGAAATTCTATCTGTTGAGATTAAAATCTGAAAAATGGTACACTTATGTAATTTTGCCTGTAGAATCGAATGGTAAGGTCACCGAAATCGTAAACCTAACCATTTAAGGAATATACCTAAAAAACCTGATTTTTTAGGTATAACTTTGAATTCAAATATCTCGAGAACGGAAAGAGATAATTGAATTCTGTTTGAAAATTTAGAATCAGCCCATCGATGTCTACTTAGGTGCAAAAATAAAAAAAGTCGGAGACAAAAAGTTTTCAGATGAAAAATTGAAATTTAGATTTTTTTGTTTTTCCTATTTCTCACCTAATCATTCCAAAGAACGTATATGTGGGCAAAACATTTCTTTACATAACTTTTTCCGTAGAATCGAATGGTAAAGTACTTGAGATTGTATCTCTACTCATATTTAAAATTTAAAAAAAGAACACACTTTTTTGAGGTGCAATTTTGACAGCAACTATCTCCGAAACGAAAAGAGATAATTCAATTGTATTTGTAAATTCGGTACCAACGTCACTAACTCTTTAAAAAATATTACAAACAAAATTTTTTAAATTTTTATATTTTCGAGCTAAAAATTCAATATTTTCAAATATTTTCGGATTTACTAAAAAAATATAGCATTAGTGGCTTTGGGAATTACTTCCCCTGTTGTCCCTATATATATAAAAATACTTTTCCAAGTAATATTCATCATTGTGAAGTAATAGTATTAAAATAAATGGTTCCACTACCACTTAATTCTTTTATTTTATAATAATAACTGTAAAAATGTGTTTTGGCACCCCCATAGGCACATGCCTATGGAACTATATACAATTGTTCATGAAAAAATTATATAAATATATTGATATATCGAGAAAACTTGGGAGTGCTGCAATTCCGAAGTGCTTATACAATTGTGTCCCAGGTTTAGAGAGCGACGATTTGAAATTATTTATAAATTTATACCTCGGTCGATTTCAAATTTGGAGTGGGATTTCATAACTCATAACAACTACAAATAACAATTGTACTTGTTATTCTATCAATTTCTAACTTCAAACGTCAAGTGTCACCATAGTGGAAATTCAAATTTGCAATGAATTTAAGACATTCTCACCTTACTGTAGACTTGTACAGTGTTTTTTTATATGTTTAAGTATTTATTAACCACAAATAATGATTACAAGCTCACTTTGTAGTTGATAGTTGCAATTGATATCATAACAAGCCCAAATGATAGCAACCGTAGTTACAGAATCCCAACCTTGTTATACCAGCCATAGTTGATCATCCCATTTACTAGGTCGCATATCCTATTTTTCATTTGGTAAATATTTGCGCTTATACATGTGTGTAGAATGTGGCGCATACAACAATCGTTGATGTGTGCCATAAAATTGGTTTACACATGTCAGGTGGACAAATTTCCCATCGCACACAAATTGGAGGCCGGCAAACATCTCGATCCTGATCCGAACCGGTTGCACGGCACTAATGAAGCACTAAATTAGCAAACGAATTAATTAATTTAGAAGCGTCACAAAACCAATTACGTTTTTTACTTACTTCGCTTTATTGCTTTATGACTGGAAAATTAATGAACATTTATAGTCACAAATGAATTAATCGATTCATAAATTATCCACAGAGGTGTGTTTCCAACGTAGCCAATAAGCAAGAATGTGGAATATGACAAAACATATTGAAAGACACAACTATAAAATTTTATGTGTCTAGGAATATTTTTATATTGAGGAGTTTTACTTCTATCATAAATACTGGTATCAACATTAAATTAAACGTTGTTTGAATATTAATTATAACGAGGTTGTTAAAGTCTTATCTCGATTATATTCAAGTACTTTACAATTACAAATAAACCAACTTCAATACTATTAAATATAAATTAAATGCTTCTTCTTTTTTATTTTTTTATTATAATCAGGAAATCACACTTTTCTATTATGCAAATTTTATTTGAATATTTACATCTGCCTAGTGTTTAAATAAAATTGAATTTATATTTCTCGTTTTCAACACATTGGTACACAATTTACATATAGAATTTATTTTAAAGGAACTATCATGATTGTATTTAAAAACCTGACAAAAGAGTAGGCAAAAGTTACGGGAAAAGAAAATAAAAAATTATCATATATTTCCTTCCTTTTTGAAACCTTCCATGATGTTCGTAAAAATTTGATTTTTTTAAATTGATTAATCAAAGCTACAAATATTTAAAAGATTAAAAAAAAACATTAATATTAAATTTTACAATTAATTCGGGTAAAATACAAAACAAAAATTTAATCACTTGTCTATTAAAAGAACTGAAACATTTAACTAATTATATTCTTTATAATGTATTATCTACTCAATCCTGCTAAAATAATGCTATAAAAATTATCAACGCGACATAAAATATTCATAACGAATAAAAATTTGATACAACAGTTCAGAGAATAAAACTGCCACTTTATAATTGACGCAGGTGCAAATTTATGTATTAACTCATTATATTTAAAATATGTCCATAATAATTTGCAAACATTTATGTCAAAATATGAATGTGTACAATTTTATTTAAATTAAGTTGAATTAATATTTCAAAATAAAAACAAATGCAGTGTTGAAAATTGACATATTAAATGTACCCTTTTTAATTAATCATTCCATTTTTTATTAATTATGAATAGATTAAACAGATAGGGTTCGAAACCAGTAAGTTACTTCCGGTTACAAAGATTCCAGGTGGCAAACAGACTATATTTCATGCAAGAATGATCTGGTATCAGCTTGTAACCGTTGCAAAATTAAAAATACCGCTGTCAAATTCAACATTAAAAATATCTTCGACACTGATGTTTTTAATAGAGAATACATTATATAAATATATCAATTTTCTTCAAACTTATTATAATATTCAATACACAACACATGATAGTATTCAGAAAAGGTTTAATATTGCTATTGTTGTACTCAAATATAAAAATATTATTTGTATACATTGTTCTTTTTGTCCGGAAGAAATTTCCAAGTTTTATATAATATACTATATTTTGTTTAATATTTTATTACTGAATGATTTCAACCTTCATAATATCAAGCAATTACTATTTTTGCGTAAAAGTAAAAAATATTTTTAATCAACCACTTCGTAAAATAAGATAGGTTGGTATTATATTCATACCGATTTTGACTCTAATAATAATGCAATAATGTCTCATGATCCGTCTGTCTGTTCGTCAATCTGTCCTTTCGTTTACACATTCATTCGTCAGTCCATCCGAACATCAGCGGTTTTGGAAATTGCTTGTCTTGTTGTTACTATATATATATATATATATATATATATATATATATATATATATATATATATATATATATATATATATATAAACTATTTCTCCATGCAATATCCATCATAGAGTGAAGCAGTAGTAGCAAAATAAACGGTTCCAGTTTCATTTAATAGTTTTATTTTATAATAATTTATATTGGCACCCCTTACAGAAAAGTTCTGTGCACGCCTATGCCTTTAGATAAATAATTTCATATTCAGTAAAATTACAAAATTTTAGTTCCAATTATATAAAATTGAATGATAATATAGGAGAGAATTAGTAGTAATAGAAGTGTTTCCATCGTGGAATTGACGAAGCAAGCAGTTTACACAGCTATAGATTTTGTAATCCACACACTGACACCCTTTGTATTCCGCCCCTATAAATCTATACGTGGTAAATTGATTGATAAATAATAAATAATAAATCCAGCGAGAATGACGAAGCATCCACCGCGGATTACATGTTTAATATTCATTCTGTTTGTGTCTGTTTTTTTCTCCTATTGATTTTACGTTCTCATTTTTCATGTCCACCGGTGTGAAACTGATATATTTTAATAATTAAATCGGATATTTTTTGTTTTATGCTTGGATTATTATCATAAATTATTGTTGTACTTTTGTTGGTAATCTGATAAGTTTAAAACGGATCGCATTAGCCCATTTGGATGATTTACTAAATTGTTTTATTTTTCTGCTGGAACACATCATTGGATATTTTCATTTTTGGATTAACATTTCCATTTCGCAGTTTTGAATATCATTTATACCAGCATTAATACAAAATCTGGTTTTCATTCGCATGTATCTCATCTGCCAAATGCTACAAAATGTTGTTGTATGTTAGTCACATTTCATTAAAAAGTATTTCTTTTATATTTTAAATATATATTTATATATATATATATATATATATATATATATACATATATATATATATATATATATATATATATATATATATAGGTAAAATAAATTTCTGGAATTCAAATCAAGGCATGTTTTATTTCAACTCCGATTTTTATCATCCCAATTCCTCAAGAATCCCAACGATCGAAACCGATTGGAGTTGAAAAAATATATCAGTTCACAATAAACTCATTTAGAAGTATTTTCGATCTATAGAAGTAATAATATTTCTGTTACAAACAGAGCATGTATCTTATCAAACTTTTGTACAGCAAAAGTATCACTTAATGTTCATTTAAATATATTATAAAGAGTATTACTGACAATTGGTTTTCTGTTCCTGTTTTAAATAGTTATTTTGTAGGTTGCTTAGTTATTAAAACTATATTCGTGTTTTTTAGTGTTAAATTTTAAATTAGAGTTAAATTTTATTAATAAATTATTATTTCAGGTTCTTCAAATTGTAAGAAAATAAATACATATATAAATAATAAAATTGAATCATGTTGTTAGAGACGAAATATTCATACTTATATTAGATTTGAAAGTCTTTTTGAAATAAGTGTTTCAAAATAAATGTAAATTTTATTTGAATTTTAATTTGTTTTTCTTAAGGGTCTAAAGGAAATAGAGCCACATAATGTTCTTCCAATATGCCGTTAGGAAATATGGGACAAATGAAATAGAGATGATAATTCCATCGGTATATACTTGCATTTTCTTGGTGCATTTGGCAGACTATTACCTACAGTCTGTGCAAAAGACTTACATCTTATAATATAATAATAATAAGGGTCTGAATCATTCAAAACAATAATCCTTCCACGAATGAAAAAAAAGTAGCTAAATCGGAATAATTTTATTTGTCTAAAACAATTTTTCTTTATCATAAAACTCAATTTATCTGTTAGTGATATACAAAAATCAACTTTTTAAATCAAAATTAGTTAACAATATATACAATATAATAAGTATAACATTTTTAATTTCCATAAGTGAACGCCCTGAACAAGTAAGTTTATTGTCACTCCTCAAGGCTACTCTATCGCCTCTGCGATCTGTCTAAGAACAAAGCTGTCACAAAAACTGTGTGTAGAAGTATTCATTTGTCGTTATTATTTTATCTTGTCATCTTCATGTCCGGAGCTTCTGTGGACGACTCCACTTCACGTACTATTTTAGGCGATGACAAAACTATTTCATATCGATTATAATTGAATAAACCTACGTGCGAACTTAGTCATCAATTTACGAGAAGTTGATTTTTTATGAATTATTTATGATTGTGGGAATGGCAATGAAATTAAAAGGTTCTTCGAATGCTCTGTTCTTTGAAAATAAATATAGGAAATTAATGTAATTAGGTTAATACGAATGATTTCCAGTAAGCAATATGATCGCTTAGAAATATAATAATATGCACATTCAATTGTCAGTTCTCAATATTTTGTTTTTGCGGATATTGTAAATATTCAATATTGTAATATTGAATATAAGGAATCATTATTTCACAAAACGGAATATATTCTTCTATAATTTATTTCCTTTTATTTGTCGTTTCAAAAAGCTCTGATTTTATTATTGTTTTTTTGTTTTAAAATGTATTTTGTTATCATATCAATATGTAATTTTTGGTAGGTAACATTTTCAATTACTTATTTTAAAATTGATTTTAATACTGTATAGCTGGATAAAACTGGAAATAAAGGAATTAAAATATTATAGTATTGCTTTCCCAATTTTTGAAATATTTGGTAGATAGGTTCCATATATTTATTTTATTAGTTTCTTCAAATTCGAACACATTTTTTGAAAACAGAAATAAATAGTTATATAATTTATAATGTTTTATTTCATAGAAAACATCGTAATAACACAATTTTCATTTTTTTTAATAAACAGTGATTTTCTGGTCATCAAATTCTAAGCATGAAATCTAGATAAACCATTCCTTACAAAGTATTATTCTTTTGTAATAGGAAAATAGACTGCAACAATTAACAAATATGATAATAGGAAATAATACATCATCCCATTCATATTGGTATAAGAATTTCCACGATATCTGATCCCTATACTCTCATCCGTTCCTGGCAAGATAAAGAAAACAAATTAAAGTGAGTGTAGCGGAAAATTGAAATCTGAAACAATACTGTGTAATTCCCCACATGCTACAAATACGCAAATATCTCCATTTGGCCTTAATCCAGGCCTGGTTATCAAACGTCGTTATCTTCTACTGACAGTTACATTATTCTTATGATGGAACGTATCAGGAGGAAATAAGAATAATTTTCGTAGCAGGAAAATATGTTTCGATATTGCAATCCATAAAAAATTGACATTTTAATATAAGAATTTTGTAGTTTTGTGCAATTTTATAAAAATTGAAAAGCAATCATTTGAGAAAATATGCATATTCAAATATGCAGTTTTATATTGATGTAAAAACCCTTTCAAAAATATAGGTAACAGATATGTTGAAAGGGGAGTGCAAAATCGTAACACAATTTAAAATACCTAGTACTTTTCTTACTACTTGTAATATAAATAATGGTTATGTGTGATACACGATACAGTGTTATTATATTACAAATACGTCCAGTGAAAATTTTTTTTTTAAATCATATTTGTTTCTTTTATATTAAGGGACGATTTTTTCACTTCTGATTAAAGCGATGCTTACCTTAACCTTAACCATCAGTTAATAGAATATTATCGCAATTAAAATAATAAATAACTTATATTTCTGACAAATTATGTTAGTTTTTTGATACGATACGTTTCTATTAACTGATGTTTAAGGTATCCAACACGAAAATCAGAGGACAAAAATCGACCATTTATAAAGAAAACAGTCATTATGCTGACAAATAATAAAAATTTAAATTTGTTTAAAATCACCACAGCTAGATCATTATAAATACATTGTGTGGAATAAATATTATTTATTTAATGCAAAAATTTGAAATGAATAAATTTAATTTAAATTGCTTTCGTATGCATATTCGTAAAGTGCATTTTTCTATGCATGAGTTCGTTCAACTGTTGTTGCCTGTTCATAATTATTATTTATAATTTCCACTTCAGAGCCCTTGTGCCCTGTGCTTATCACCCTCCGCCATCTTGATTCTTATGATGAAACGTATCTGTCTGTACGTCATCGGTCATTTCCGGCGGAAGAGGCCGCCTTAACAAATTTATTTGAAATTTGTGACTCAATTTGTAGCGTTGGTATTGTCTCTGCTTATCTGATATGCATCGGTAGGGCTTGTCATTGTCGCTAGTGCAAATGGAAATGCATAAAATTGTCGTGGATTGCGGTTGTAAAAGACAGGAAATTTTTATGAGGTGAATTAAAAAGCATGTTTGTATATTTGTCACGTTTTGCGCAAAAGTTAATGGTTTGCATTATGTGCAAATATTTTTCTCTGGGAAACGAGATAAGAACGGAATCTTATGATTCATAAGAATTTTACGTATTCTATTACTGTCATGTAAAATGAATGCATTATTACATATGTTGTACGTGTTCCTTAGAATGCTTAACTACTTAGTCGTTTTTACACTTATGGATCAAATTTTAAGAGTATATACCATAAGGAATAGATAATGAAAACACCAATTCCATGATTAACATCAAAATCTAATCAGATCTAATCTACATTGTCAGAATGTTATATCCAAAATTTCAACTTTTTTTATTCACTGATATTTGAGTAATCCTTACGACAATAACTATCCATCCATCTACACACACGGACAGACATCATCGTAAAAATATTAAAATCGGGTTCTGGGAAATTCAAAACGTATTTATCCATTGAAAACTCACTTTCCGATTTTTAGCATGATTCCAATACCTCTCTTACTTAGTGGCGAGAGGTAAAAATAGTTTAGTCAGGCAAAATTAACAGTAATAATTATAAATGTCGTATAGTTTTTGAATTGAAATTTCTATAGCAACCATTGTTGTACATTGTAGCCACATCCAAAATAATTCTTACTAAATTAAATTTTATATTTTTTCACCCAAGGTTTGTTACTAGCAGGTTCAAAAGGAATTTTCAATTTATGAACTTTTTTTTTAATTCGTTCAGTTGCATTTTATCTACAACATGCACACATATATCTAGAATTTAGACAAATAGATTTTCCTCCGTAAACATCTGTTAATAACTCGAAATGTCAAAATTGGTATGACTACAATAGCTTTCTTATTATACATATGTGACAGTCGGCAAAAATTCTTTAAACTAAAGTATTTCAAACTGTTTTTTCCTTAGTCATGTTTAACTTATTTCATATAATATGTATTTTAGTTATCAAAATTTATCTATTTTATGCGTTGCACCACTTAAATATTTGCACAGAAAAACCGTTATAGTTACAAAAATTCTTTGTCCTGTTGCAAATTTTTAAAGTGATAACGCAATCAAATGTTTGCAAAGCCTGCCTCAATTCTTGAAATAAAAAAATTCCCGGAGAATATGTAAACTAGGTCGCACAGTGATAACGTGGTAAAATAATACATGATACATGCCGTGTATAATCTTGCTGATTAAAGGCATATGTAAATCGTAATAGAACATATTTTGCCATGCTGAGTACATCTTGGTGACACATGCATGTCAAGATGGGGATTACAAATATTAGCACAAGGCATTATTTGCATTTAGATCGATAATATACTGTAGGAACATAAATATTATCTGTTTCTCATCTGGGTTATGTTAGTATGTACCTTCATAAAATTATTTATTTAAGAAAAATAATAATACTGGTCGCATGTTTATCAAAGCAATTTTTAATTTAAGAAAATGTAAATATAAAAATTATTTCGAACCACCACATAACCCTCCGCAAGTATAGAAAGAATTAAAAAAGAAATATTTTCTTTCAAATTCCAGAAATAAAGTGCAATCAAATCAAAAGAATATTATTTTTCTTATGTAAATTAAATAAAAACAAAATGTTTACAAGAACTAAGTACACAAAATTATTCGTATACATATAAAATCGTACATATAACAAGTCAATATTTATATTTATAAACATAAAAAATCTTTGATTGCGTCAATATCAATTATTTGTGAATTTAGTATAACGTTTTTTTTCTAAAATATGTCACAAAAAAAATTACTGGAAAGGTAAATTTTTTTTAAATTATTGTACCAGAGTAAATTTTTAAGGGATGAATGACATGATGACAATGAACTGTTCAGAACATTATAAGTTAATGTATAAATGGGGACCAGTTGTAAAATATATAATAATAAATATATTGAATGATAAATCCAAAAAAATAAATTGACATTAATAATAGCTGACTTTTTTAACGATCTATTGTAACATAGACTTAAAAAATTTTGGCATATAAAAATGATAATCACAAGTTTTAATTCCGAAAATACAAATTATGTACTTTGGTCCAATTTTAGTAAGAGTTGGTTCATATTATCTTATGATTATTTTTAAAGTGTGTTCAGTCCGTTAACATTTTGATCTATTTATTTTTATTTATTTATCAATTATGTTCATATTTATTACTGTAATATAAAGAAATATGTATTTCAATTAGATTTTATATGAGAGTAATATTTAATTTTTGTTTCAGGTAAGCACATTTACTTCTCTCTGTGGATGGGTGAGTCATCCACTACATTATTTAGTATAAATGTGTAGTAAAACTACATGTATCATTTTATACGTAGGTACTAACTACAGTTATGACGATGAACTAATTTTAAAGAGCATGCCATCGTAAACTAAACACCAAAAAGGTAAAAAAATAGCATTGGAGGACGGTATTTCATGTTGATCTTGTTAGGGCATAAATTCTCGGCTAATTTATATGATTGCAATAATTTATATTTAGCGCTGCACAAGTCACGTGTAATGCCACATGCATCGCGAAACCAAATCCGTTTTTAATGAACGCGGACGAAACGAAAGTTTTAAAAGCCTCGCCGCAGTCTGGTGGTGTTGAAACGAATGTAAATGTATTCTATAATTATGTTGTCAAACGTTTCAAATATAAATCAACGTTTATAACACAAAGACAAAGTTTGCAACCAATCAGGTATTCGCCCAGTGGCGGAGGAGTACTTTTTTAAAACACATCTTCAAATCCTAATGTACCAGATTGATATCTATAAATTTTTTTTACACATTTTGATATGTGTTAAAGCCGAAATTTATTTCTGATAAAGCAACTTTAACAAAATAGTAATCACTTTGTTATGTATATCTATAGGTATCATGTAGCTCGATAAAAACTGTTTTATACATATTACTCCTGATACAAAAATGATATATTAATATTATTTTCTACAAATATCTCATTCCACAAATTGGTACGCAATTAATATTATGTAGATAGTTACCTACAAAAAAAGAGCGTAAATTCACGATGAAATAATTTATATTAATAAAAATTAACAAAATAACTTATAAACCTATTTTTACTATGAAATCGAAATTAACTAGTACTTTCAAGATTATGTTTTCCTATTGATACTAACGTGTCACTAAATTAAATCGAAAAGCAAACATTAATAATTCTATTTATTATAAGTTTTTGAAGAGAAATATTTTGTTTTATTATTTATATTTTGCAACATAATTTTTTTCTGGGATAAACATTTGAAGAATTCTAAATATTCCATTTGTTTGTATTTTGTCATTCAATCCAAAAATAATGCGTTTTCTTTTATTTCGTTTACGTAAAGCTAGAAATTGCCTCTCGAAAAACAAAACATCTGGCAACAAATTGAATAAGTGTTTGTTTGAGTTGGATAACAAAATATTGAATAATACAAGTTAGTATATTTCGAAAGAATAAATCAAATAGATTTAAAAAAAAATATTTGTATTAGTGCAAAAAATATGAATCATGTGAAAAATTCGATTTGGCAGATGTAAGTATAAATTTGAAACTGACTCCACCACTGAGTGAATAGCAAATATAAACCCACCGCACGTCCATGTAAGTCAACAGAATCGCTGTTTTCTTCTCCGTTCTAGTTCTAAATAATTCAGCAGCGAGCCGTTTGCGAAGATGTATAATATTACATGTAAATACAATTATCTACGTTCTGTAACACTTGTCAAGCCACTTGTTTCTTTGCTGCTTTCTGCTTTTTACTCTGGTCCAACCAATCATACAAGCGACAAAAAATATATTGATTCAGCCATTGTTTTGTTTAGATTTCGCCAAATTCGAATTTTATCAAAAACAAACACATGATGTTTTATTATTTACAATTGTGATATTGATAGTCTGACAGGGATTCTCAAAATTTTGCTAATCGCTACCCTGAAATAATTTCTCGAAAATATTCCTTTTTTGGTATGACCATAAGTACTTCTTTTGGCAATACAATTATATTTAAATATTTATTTTGCCATAGATCTTTCGTAGGTTTTTTTATTTTGCGCTTCATATAATAAGGGATGTTTTCTATACAGATTTTGACATTTCGAAACTTAAAGTATATTCACGAATTAAGGTCTTTAGGCTGAACATATTTTAATGAAACTTCATATTTACGTTTCTGGAAACCGGAAATGTTTTGTTTTCTTTTTTACTAATATTTTGTAATAGATAAATGATAAATATGTAGAGAATAATTATTTACTTATGGAAAGTTTTTTAAAATAAAGATAACAAATTTTATTTGAAAAAAATATTCGCTATTTGATTGAAAAATGTCAATTTAAAAAATATATAGGTACTTTTATTTGAAAGTTTGGTTTAAATATCATTTTGAAAGTAACAAATTTAAATCACAATGCGATATGTCTACTTTTTAATTGTAATACAATTAAATTATAAAGAGCGAGATATGTTGGAAATATCAAATTTTTTATATTCAAGTATTTCTCGAAAAAATAATCTATGTTATTAGTGTGTTTAATGTGAAGAATGCTATCTGTAATGTGTCAAAATTAAAAATCTCTGCTTGTAAACGAAGCGGCAGGTATTGTTCTAGGAACATCACAGGGTGTCTGATCTCGTCAGCAGATAGGTACGTGTCATGGGCAAAAAATATCACCTAGCTGCTTCTATTACATGACAGAGCTATCTAATAACTGTCACACCTCGGTGGCAAAAACTGACATCAAACATTTTGTTATTTAAATCCTCTCAAGTAGAAAACGTTTTTTTTTATTTCGTTTATACTTGGGATTAAATTTCTCGCCAGCAAACGGAAGATTTCAATTTATCTTCTTAATAAATACGATGTTATAAATAATTAAATAATAATTAGTATTTGTATAGTTTATTTGATTTTTTTTTGAATATTTTAAGAACTTATATTTCAAATTAATAAATTATCTTTAATATATGATCAATAAAAAAGTTAAAAATCCCTATTAATCTACAATTAATGTTAAGTGAACCTAGAAAGCTATCAAATGAATTTTTAAAATTTAAATTTAGTCAGGTTTTAGGTTGTAGAAGAGTTGTTAAAATTTTAAAGCAAGCAAAATTTGACATAAGTATTTGTAAAAAAAGCATTCGCATAACAATCGATAACTAATGTGAAAATTATCTTGTTATTTAGTTCAGTAAATATTGAATCACTGCCGTGGAAATCCAATCAATAAACCTTTTCTAATGTCTGATCGTACAAAACATAAATGAATAAATCTTGGTTCATCTCATTGAAAGGTGTAAGGTCATATGATGTAATTGTTGTTAAAATATTTGATCATACCTTGAGTAAAGTTCAATGTCATTGTTTAATACCTGTTCGTCCCGATGCATAAATTATAATGTGCGTAATAATTAAGGGAAATTTCGGGTACCGCGTTAATTTATGCAGGAAGCCAGTGAAACCCAATTATTGATACAACGGCTTTGTTTACAAATGAGTGAAACGGATTGACATTTCCACAATATTTGGACACGTCGAGATACATTACAGTTTATAAACTGTTTTTAACATTACACGAAGAGGATTAGTTTTAATTTATCCAACAGACGTACCGTCAGGCATATAAACCCAGGAGGACATTAAATTTTCAGGGGACGTTTTACGGACTGGCTTCTGCATTTCCTGCCGATCAACTTAGGATTCGTCCCAGGCGAATTCAGCTCTTCCTTTTAAACACTTTAAAAATTCGGTTCAACAAATATCTCTATCTCTCGTTTCATTTTTTTACAGTGATATTTGTGCTTTAATTTTTTGGTAATTGCCTTAGATTACCTCGTATCCTCACTATAAGTTGCAGGTCCTCTGTCCTGTTACTAGGCTTCGGTCTGTTGGCCAGAATAAATTAAAATAAAATAAAATAAATAAAATAGACCCTTTAATTAAGTTTATATTTACAAGAAAGTAACTATTAATGATAAAATAAAGCAGTTTTAAATAGAAGTATATACCAAAGTTGCGAATTTGAATAATTCTTCTTCAGGGTGTTAAGTTAGTTCCTGCAATGTAAATCGTACCCAATTTATTTAATTTTTTTTTTGGTAATGTGTTTCTCATGTATATTTGACTTTTCACCCAGAAGAAGATATTTCGCATTCGAAACGTGAGTGAGGAGGTACTTGTATTTAATAAATTGACTGAATTCTCCAAGAACCTCTTTACATTACACATTCATTCAGTCAAGCATTTGTTTTCCTTATTAATAATAAATTTTAACGAATTCAAATTCTGCTATGTTATATTGGTTTGTGTCATAATTTTTCACAATTCTATACATTTTAATGGTTAGGACTTAGGCACAGCAACCTAGGTGTTGCGGATTCGTTAAGAAGGCAAGAAGGCATAAAAGTATTTGTGTTTTTCATCTATTGTATCACTCATCTGCATATGAGAGTCAAATTGTTAACTTTATAAAATGGTTGTTTCAATAAAAATATTAAAATATTTTACAATATTTAGGTTTTTTAATAAAATTTGAATATCAACATTGTGTTTATGTCGATTTGGAACTTTTCCGTTCTTGGCAAATCGTCAGAGGGCGATCTAGGAGGTCTTTCTCCGGTCGTGGGTGGCCGGGGGATCCGGGACTGTCTGATTAAGATAACCATCTCACGTTTGGGCCGACGCACTACTGTTCACGTCAAATACTTTACAGTTTTAGCAGCTTCACTCCCGACATAAATTATTTTGTCCAAACTGAAATTCTACTGATGTCCCAGTGGATTTATCAGCGCTTGTCGATCTGCCTCGGCATTAATAGTCTCCCAGTCATGGAGTCATGTATTTCTAATACACATGGTACTCCCCATAACAGAATACATACATATTTTATGCTACAGGTTCTTTTGGACATTGATGATAGTTGTATGCAAAACAGATGTCGACGAAATATTTAGGGGAAATGTATATCCCAATTAAATCAGAATATTCTTAAATAAATTTAAATTTACAATACGTTATCTCGCGCTATTATACGTTTTTGAATTTCACTATAAAAACAAATTTTTAACGTCTACCAAGTTTCCTCATATAAGGGAGATATTATAATACCGATTTTTAACATTTCGAGATATTGATTTAGTACGTTATGACTATTTTTAGTGTGTGTCTGTTAGGATGCAACTGTTTTTAATTATTGAATTGTAGTCATGTATAAACTACTTATTTATTGTCCTAAAATTAAATAACCTTACAAAAATGAAAAAATTGAATTACGGAAAACTAAATAAACTTTACATTTGATAAGAACATAATTTACAAAAATAAATACCTACATTTAAAAAAAAATCCTTTTTCGGTTGATAAAAATTCTGCTAAAAGTTACAGGTAATCTCTATATCCTGACAAGAAACCCAAATACACATCCACCCATAGATATTATAAAAAATATAAATATTTCTGATAAATACTATAAATTCCAAAACATTCTTATTCGCCAAACCTCGAAATTTGATTTCTTGCATGAGACTTCTTCCTAATAAAAATGAGGTAATGAAATGTATCGATGCAGGTATAAACATGTATTTCTTACTTTGCAATTTTATGGATGGTATAATAAACTGTAAAATACGAAATACGAGCTTTTAAATAATTTGTTAAGAAATAAAAACATGTTCTTTATTTCTCTGCAAAAATAAAACGACATGGTAACATTCCCCAGTTCTAGATTTTATTTATTTATGACTATTAAATGTAAAATAAAATAAAACTAGTAATATAAAATTCACATTAATTAAAAGTGTATGAGTGTAATTATTTAAGCATGAGTTCAGTTAAAGTCAAACATGAATTATTATAACGTACCTACCTTACCTTATCAACCTTATTTAATTAAATGTTACTACTGTGTTCCGTATTTGTACTTCATTTTTTCTTTCTTTCTCAATTATCTCTCTCGCTGTTAAGCGCAGATATTTGGATATTTCTCTGGATATTTTTCTTGCATTTTATTGGAATGTTTTTCAGCCAACTCCTGCAAAGGATTTCCAGCTTATAGTGGGTTCCGAACCACTAATATACAGCTGTATTTTATTTGCTTAATAGGTGTTTGTTGTTAGATTTAAAGAGTTATAAAGTTTGTAAATAATTACATGTTTTCTTATTCTTTCCATATTTTGTAATTCATAGAGTTTTTATAGCAAGTTGACATTAAATAAATACATTATCTGAAAAATGTGTATGAGCTGACATTTCTATGACATTTATATGATATATGGAATAATTGCATCTAATAATAAAATTGATATATTTAATATTTAAAAAAGAAAAGAGAGTTATTTTTTAAAAGCAATTTTTTGTGATTTTATTAGTTTAAACATTGATGGGTAGTGAATTATTCACATGCTTGTTTAAACTTTTTCACAAATCATTTCCGATTTAACAAAGCAAAAATTTAAAATAGATTTGTTTTCATTCATCTCTTCAATATCTATAAATTTACAAAACTATTGAATTATTGATATCTAAACAATGTGGAATTTTGTACAACGATTTTACACATTTAAATTTAAAATTTTAATCAATTAAAATACGGAGGTATATACAAAAATATCTAAACAGGAAAGTAAAAAATCATGATTTGTTCAAATATGCCATTTTTCTGTCATAAATATTTATTTGTGACTTTATTGCGAAAGAAAATTTTCTTAGTTTACAATTTTCACATTACTAATTACAGACACTTTATTACTTAGTATCAGTTACTTTTTATATATTAATAACGAAATCATCATCATTTAAAACAAAAAAAAAATATTAAATGCAATACCTTTTAAATCTGTTGATGAAAGAAATAATTTCTGCTGATATGTTTGCTAATAAATTGGTAAGAAAGCAGTATGTTTTTATACAAATATATTTTTCTAATATACCCCGTATTAAATGAACCAATTTTCATTCAAAATGCAAATGATATAATGGAGTTGCATCCATATTTAGTCCTCAAAGCAAAGACTTGTCCCTTTACGACTTCGGCGGCGCGCTTTGTCTTGTTGCGATTTACACCTCGTGTGTCT
This sequence comes from Stenolophus ochropezus, assembly GCA_035578165.1. Classification (NCBI taxonomy): domain Eukaryota; kingdom Metazoa; phylum Arthropoda; class Insecta; order Coleoptera; family Carabidae; genus Stenolophus; species Stenolophus ochropezus. The sequence continues at coordinate 19,939,551 of JAQOWZ010000005.1, read as the reverse complement.
ATATTACGGAGTCATTGGATGACTGTAGCACACGAGTGGGAGGAGTTAATGATCGCTGGAACTACATCGCCAACTTGATTTATGGATGTTTATTTCAATGTAATCATAGATATTAGCTCTATGTATTTTGTTTTATGGGGCTCATACATACGCCCACGACCCAAAAAATACTTATTGTTTTCATAATTTTATGGTAATGGATTGTATTAGTTTTATTGATATTCAATTTGTAAGGATTTGTTAATAAATTGTTCATGCATGATAAATTGTTCTTGCATAGGTGTTGTTAATAATAATGGCCACCTATACTTAAACACAAATTTGTTACCTTTTTGTTAAAGTTTAGTAATATTTTATTGATAATTCTCATTTCAAAAAATATATGCATGGTATGTACTTACTAATATTTAAATAATGGACAATCTTACTTTATAGCTTATGACTGTCGGTTATAAAATCTATAATAAAGGCTTTGGAAAGACCCAAAAATTGGATAAAACATAAGGTTTTTTTGATTATCTTCGGTTATTTTCAATAGATTAAGGAAAAAACATTTATTACACAAAAATAAGCGAAAAGTAAATATTTGAATTTGTTAGTGTTTGATTGATAACTGTCAACCCAGTTGAACAAAATCGCAGATGTGGAGACAACTGTATTTGGCGCTAAATTTGGCATATGCCATTTATTATTTAAAGTTGCATCTGCATATTTAATTTAGATAAGATAAATAGAGGAAGTGACAGATGCAAATTCACTTTTGTTAATGTGTGCCATTGTATTTTTTCATATTTATTCATGTTTATCTTTTTATCGCTAAATTCGTTATTCGTTATTATTTTTATTTATAGTTAAATATAATAAATGTCGAATGTAGTGCATTTAAATATTTACAATTTATCTTTACGATAAACAAGATTTCCGTATTTATTTGCATAAACTTTTCTCACAAAGATATATGCAAGAAAATAGATATCAATATGGGAAATAAACAGAAATAGCATTGGAACTAACAATTTTCTATGGGAAAATTAAACAATAATGTGTTGTAGGAAAAATTGTAGACGAATGAATTTATCAGTCTCATATATAAAATTTGTATTTATTATGTTATTCATCACAAGTATTATATTTTCAATAGGTACACCCTCACGTTTATCACAGGAATATTAATTTTATAACATCTGTGGCAATTGTTTCAAGACAATTTTTCTTGTATTTTTTAGTAGAGTTCATAATTATAACTTGTGTTAGATTTGGTTAAGTAGCACTTTACATAAATCTTTGAACTTTACTTACAACTTGTTCAAAGTATTTCTATCAAAAATAAAGAATTATTAATTGTGCAAATTAATTTGACTGATTATACTGCAAATAAATTTAAAGATTTTTAAAGTAACTCATTGGTTAATTTTTAACCAGTTGCTAATTTTTTTCTCCAATGGAAATAGGTAGCACTGGAGAAAATATCAAAACATCATTTTGTAATGTTTGTTTTTATTTGTCAAAATTAACCAATGAGTTATAGAATAGCCCCCATTTTCGGACATGATACGCTGAACACATCCGATTTTGTCGTGAGTTCCTATTTCGAGAATCTTAAAAGTCGGTAATATTCTACATTTTGATGAAAACTACAAAATATTCCTTTTCCGCAATCGCTACTATCTCTGATATCGTGAATCTCATGGGCGTTCGTGACGTGGGCTGAACAGGTTCGCGTACAGAGGCGTCCGTGGCCGCCCCGTGGTCTGGAGGTATTCGGCCCCAGGCACACACATACAAACACACACACATACAGACATGCTAAACGACTCAGGAATGTGATGTCGGAGCACACTGATGAAGATTAACACGAGGAATTTATGAAGAAAGTCAAATTGCACACCGATCATTTTGCCTCATGTGATGGAATAAAGGATTGGTTCATCTGAATACAAATCGGCCTTAATTTACACTCTTCGCGATTTGGAAAATGTAAGTTAAGGAATATTCTCTTATACTGAAAAATCAGTTTAACCTAATCTCAATATAATAAAAATTGTATTCTTTAATTGAGTTTTTCTACACACATATATGTAAATCAATATTATTCGTACGCAACGCAGGTTTTTAAGAAATGTACCACGGAGCATTACCCTCAGATGGTCAAAAAATAGTCATAATATCCTTGGTACAAAAATAACTACCGAAATTATTTTAGTAAGGTAAAAATTTTTGTTGAAATTTAAGAAAAAAAATAAAAAATTTAAAAAGCAATTTATTAAAAATACTCATAATTTTAAAAGCCAATTTGATCTTCAAATTCATTAGACAAATCTAAATTGCCTATTTTTTAAAATTATTTTACTGACCATATCTAACTAAAATTTTTGTAGTCTTATATTGTAATTACGATAATTGGAACGAACCAAGAACAAATATTATTTGAAAATTTGAGCACAATCTGAAACCTATATAGACCTACATATATTTGAGGCTTTATTTATTCTAAAAGTATTAGAATTTTTGTTTTTAAATAGCTAAATACAAATTAAGATTATAGCTGAAACTATAATAACTATATATCTCTTTACTGATAACATTTATGAATATAATTCTTTTTGAGAATCAAATATAATTTTCATGCTTTCTAATTAAGATAAGATTTTATGTTAAGACTAAACTGAAATTAATTATTATGATTAGAATTTTCAATATAAATAATTAATTAGAACGAAAATAATAACAATCTTTAGTAATGAGAAAATTGTTATATATATCATCAAAATATTTATCTCTAGAAAATAATTAAGATACAAATATGTTACGTAATATTAAGCCGATTCTATTTTGAAATGTGACCTTTTAAATTGGCTAATTAATTAATAGAAATTATAACCTACCAATTAACTCTGCTGTTTATCGACTCGTATATTTATGTTTCCTGTAAAGTTCAACTTTAATTTCCTCTATATCTCTATCAAGAAATTTTTGTAGATTTGCGGTTATAATAATTTGTTGAAAATGAAAAACAAAAGTGCTCTAAAACCCTACAGTTGAAATGCCATTATATAATACGGAAACATAGTACAAGGTAGTCATAAATATCTCCTATCTCAACGGTCAATCTAAAATTGCTGGTACCAACAGTGTTTAATAATTTTATTTTTGAATCTTGATTGCTATCTTGTTTATCTATCAAATTGAATCTGTAGCCAGCTTATAATTATTTATTTTTTGTTGTTACATTCAGAGCACGAATATTTGTTGAAATACTTTTCGGTTTTGGACCTCTGGACGTTCATTCACATTTAATTCATTATTGAGTTCATTAAATCACATTTTATTATTCTATTTATCCAGATTCGATTCTTGTAGAAGTCTTTTATTAGATTAACAAATCTAGGTTATTGTTAATTTGTACAGGAAAGAGTAATTTAATTTTAAAAGTATACAATTATATATTTACCGGAGAACCAATTTGATACCCGAAGATTTAAGATTTTGAAGTCTTTGTACACATTAATACCGATAATAACAAATGAAAGACACAGGGTCGGATTTAATAAGGAGCCAGTTGGCTAATGACCCCTTGGCCGAAAACGAAATCCGAAAAAAATTGGAAAAACCAGGTGACCCTTTGTAATAAAAATATAAATGTTTAGAATTTCAAAGCGTTTATAAATAATAAGAATTATTATTTTTTAGTATTAACCCTAAGGTCTCAAAATTCTAAATCCGGCCCTGGCAAGACACATACAAATATATGTCCATGCCCCCACGGGATTCGAATTCGGAACACAGTCAAGTGGATACAGAAGTTTGCTCCTATCATTTATTTTATGAATGATTCACAACTAAGAAAAATGTTGAAATACATATCTGCAGATATTAATAAAACATATAAGGAACAACTTTTATTTGGAAAGATTGTTTATATAAATATTATACAGTATATCTTACTTTACTTACATGGATTAAGTAAAGTATACAGTGTATGTATCATTTCTTTTATAAATATTTCAATAATATTAATAATAATATAAAATTAAATACATAATTTAAATTAACCAGAATAATAGTCGGATGATGAAGATAAGAGTCGACGCGAGTAGTATTATGGATGGAAGGTAGCAATTGTAATTGTACTTTATTCTCTACTTAAGTTATCTTCTGAATCCTACTACAATTAAAATTGTGTAGGTACCTAGTGTTTTAACTACGAAGAGTGAATGCGAAAGTCTGATTTACACTATAGGGAGTTAACAAAAAAAGTTGCTATATTTAAATAATTAATAAGGATAACCTCAAAATAATTATAAAAAATATATGTAATTATTTTATTAAATCACTTCTTCCCTAAAAAGACATGGAATAGTCAAATAACGAATGTCATCCATTTGGTACAGTGTTCCTTCTAAGATGTTGAGGCATTGGTAGAATGATACAAAATAAATCTGTGTATGGCCATAATAATTTTGTAAATATTTAAAAGTAAAATAAAACAAAACAAAATATTGTAATAACAAACAATGTAACAGCCTTAATATAAGGTAATCAAACTGAAGATAATATATGTACTGATGTAGTTTAAAGTGACTAATTATTCGTACATCTCGTTAAATAAGAATGCATTTTTTCCTGTTAACGAGCCAGTGGCCCACGGTTATAATTTCCATACCCTGTATGTAGTTACAGTTAATTAAAAGTTCGATTCTTTCTTTGTTCGCAGCGCAAGTAATGGGAGGAATTATGATAAGTGCTCGTGGTTCGTTTCAGCGATTCTTAGAAGTTTGTTTGTGCGATTTTAGCGCCTGATCTGCAATCTGGAAATGAATATGTAATTAGCTATAATTATACGACTTCACGCGTTTGCTGCACAGCTTATGATATGAATAATTGCTGTGTTTTTGCTATTTATGATATTCTCTGGCTACAATTCACAAATGTAGAATCGTAACTTGGATTTTATGTCTCACATTATGGGAGGTTGGATCGTGCATTCAAAGTATCCAACTGCAATGGTAACATTTATTTGTAGTTCATTCATATTCATAGATAAAATATGTCAGGTTTTATATACAAAATAATTAAGTTTACGAAATCCGAATATTTAATTATAATAAGACATTTATAAAAAGACTACGGCTTTTTAGTACTATGTCTTGGACAATTTTAAATACATTTCTGTGGTGCTGATAGTTAGTCTATAACTTACAACCTTTGTAAAGCTGGATTTATAACTGACACAGAACATAAAATGCAGTTTAGCATGGTTTAAAAAACAGAAATTTGTTTGTTGTTTTATAAATATATAATGTAATGTGCTTATGACTTCTTTCATTTTATTCTACCAGTAGTTTCTGTAGGTCGTCAATTTTTCCACGTTTTTTACATCCCTCTAGTAGAATTTCTTTGAGCTATTATGTTGTTTACCGAAGATCGCCGAATATGAACGAACATAGTAAACACAGACATAAGAAATGATCATTAGTGGTTTTTGGGTGAACCAATTTGCCGAATAAAATACAATGTCGCAAATATTGACAATATTTTTTGTCATGTCACTAAGTTACATGTATCGGGCTAGTAAAGAGTAGTGTAGATATATTTTTTTACCTGTTTACAAAATAATACGGAAGGTAGTTTGAAATTTCAGTTGTTAGAACCACAGCCGACAACTTCCTACTAAGTTAAAAATATAACTAATAAATAATTAGAACTTAAGTCATGGCCCCATAATTCTTAATTATTTTTCTACTTAATTAGTTTTTTGTTAATATTTAATAACTAATAATAATTATAGGTCCAGTCGTGCATTTATTAATATGTTTTTAATTAGCGAATTTTGATTCATATTTCGCAATTATCTACAATAATAACTTCTTAACCTATAGATCACAGTAGTAGATTAGGAATTTTAACCTTCAAATAATTATAATTCAAATATTTTTTCTTATTTTAAGAACATATCACCCAAGTACTTTATTCTGCTAATTAATTCTAAAAATACTAACTGTCAGAGTAAGAAAATAGTAAATTTTGCTTCAATTTTTCTTTACAGATTAAAGAGAGCTCAACTCCTAATGATAAGAATCAACTTTACCAATGTTACTAAACAAGAAGACTTTAAGATGGTTTACCGCAAAACCTCTCACTATGTGACATTTTGGGTATGCTGTAGATTAACATTTAACACCATTAAAATGCAAACAAAACTTGTTGAGTACGTACTTTCCAATAATGTTTTTTCTTAAAAACATAGCTTTCATGTTTAAATAGCCAAATGTCTTCTACGAAGGGAGAGAAATAGAGTGTTACAGTATCGCTATTGACAAATGATTTATAAAGAACATTTTGGTAAAGAAGGTCAATGAAAGTGTGAAGAAGATAGTGAGTGAGTTTAATCTCATCCATTAGTGATTAGTTGGTATAGTGCTTTAACAAGTCTATTTAGCTGAAGGCACAACAAAGGGAAAACAACAAGACAAAATACAATATCCGTGCCCTGGCGTAAGTTTAGCGCCATTAATATTTAAAGTCATATATCAAACAAGTTCATAATTCAAACTCGCAAAATATTGATCGAGTAGGCTAGGGAACAGATAAGAAGTTGGATTCGCCAACTTATCTCACTTAAATCTGTACAGTTTTACAAGGTATCTAAATGAGAATTCCCTGCACCGATGATTTATACCCAAGAAGTGATTTACTCCCGAAATAGAGGATAAATCATCAGCGAAATTAATTGGATCTCACTTAACAATCATTATAATATATTCATTCCGTTTGCAGCCGGGAATTAGCTGCAGCCATTTATAATTCCTACTAATCATAATTCGTTTAGCCTAGCGTTACACTAATACGCATTAATATATTGCTGCTTTATTCAGCAGCTACATTGCTTTATAGTTTATATCTTGCTACGCAAGACAACCAAATTTATCTTACTTCAGTATTCATTTACGAAGAGAAAACTAAAGACAAAACCACGACGTCCGATGTTCCAACAACAATATCAAATAATGCTACCTTCTTTTTTGAACAAAAAGGAATACGTTTATCGAAACAAAAATTAAAAGTGACGAAAAATAAGGCCTGTCTAAAAATTTATATTTTTGCAATGACAAATTACTTCAACGAGAATAATGAAAAATTATATTTTCTTAACAATACTTAGAATGATTGTTTTGAAATCTTGTATATGAATATGTTTTCCATATTATCATATTTTCCATTTGTACATTCAATGCATTGAGTGTCTATCGTTAGCCTAGCCTACTTTATGTAAAAATCCATAGTGTAATTTGCGATCAAATGAATGACGTGCTATTTATGTACGACAGTAAATGACGCCAAATGTCAATAATAAATAATAACGTTATTACTTACTCATACCGTACCTTGTTCAGAGGTAATTTTTTTATTGTATATTTCATTTCTAGTATAGATATATTAATAAAAAATCAATTCAATACAAAATAGTAGTGTATGTGTATTTCAACAAAATAAATCAAGAAACTAAATTATTATTTGCAAGTATCAATAAATAATCAAATATTATAGTCGAAATTCGAGACCAATTCCAGATCAAGACGAGATTACGTTACTCGAGATCGAGACTAAAACTTTTTGATGCAGTATATAAGTATCATGTTCAAAAAGTGATATTTAATTTACTAAATAATGAATTACTTTATATTTTACAATGATTTTTTTTAATAATAATTATTTTTGGAACTTGTAATTTATAATAAACTATTATTATGAAAATATTTTAATCTAGTTAAAAAAATTGAATTAAATCAACAGTAAAGTACTATATTTTTACAAGTGAAGGTAAATAAGTTCTGGGCTATAAATAAATAAGTAAAACATCTTGTAAATATAACTTTTTGAGTATATTGCAAAAAGGAGAATATATCGTAAGATAAGTTTTTTATTTTAGGCGGCATAGCAACACCCAATACATATATTACCTTCTTTGGGAGAAATAAATTCCCGAGTGTCGCTTATTGATATTTTATTTTCAATATTTTTTATTGATGGTCGGAAGGTAAAGTTGGCGACGTTTATTTGCGTCCAGCCAATCTCTCAGACCTTTTTTCTTCGGCCGTAATATCTGACGTTTCCCGCATGAATTATAGCACTCCACACACGCATCTCATATTAAACGAATGAGCTTTTTGCACTTTGCAAAATTCTCCTGCAAGCCCACTCGTAAATTCTGATAAGTTGCTGGCTCTATATCCTGCATCCGATATAAATTTCGGTCGGCGTTTTATTTTTTATCCTCGATGGAATATTTCACGAGATGTTGATAAGGATCGAATTAGTTGTGATTTGCATTCTGCCAGATCATCGCCCAACGATTGGGATAATTAACACATTATGGTAATTAAATAACCAAATTTATTTTAACACTTTCGATGAAAATAAAAGACTGGTTTTGTTTGTATAGCTATTAACTTTATATCTCCATTCCAAACACTGTACCGGCAGCTGGAATGCATTTAAGTATTCAAATGTTTTGTTATGAAATTTGATACTTTATTTTCAACATACTAATATTTACCAAAACCTACTGTTTAATTACAAATATTTTATTTTTTATTATGTATTTCAAAGCAATATCTACTAACAATTCAACGTTATTGGTTTTAAATTTCATTTTAAATAAAATTCATAAAAATAATTATTTTTTATAATCATCATCGTGAAAATATCCATAATCTATTAATTTCGATATATAATCGGATGATTTTAAGGAGGGATACTCTAATATCTTCATAGAATGTAATCTTTTATGAAAGTATTCAATAAAATGATTAAATTTTTAAACTAAAATTATAGTAAAATTATTTTTATTATTATTTATTACTGGTTAAGTTTTTAATTTTAATAACAATAATTTCTACAACGTGAAGTTTAACTTTTTAATTAAAATATTATTGCTAAAAGTTTAATCATTTCCTTATTAAAATTAATTTGATGCTGTTCATATAAAAAAGAAGCATTTTTTTTTCTGCCAATTAGAGTGTTTAAATTTTAGTTTATCGTGTTATATTTATACATGATATAAAAAAACTCAGACTATAAATGTGTATGTTTCGGACAAAGGGCAGTTCTCTTAATAATAAAAGGGAGGACGACCTTGCTCTGGTTCAATTCATTCTTGTCAGATATAAAACTTGTTACCCTTGATCAGTTGACCACCGTTCTAAGGTTTGAAATTTGATATGGCATCTTGCCTTAAGTTACAGGATGTACACAAACATACACATTTTAAAGTTTTAAGTAGGTAGCTCAGAAACTATTTAAAATTTAAATTAGTTATAAAAATAGCAAATAAAGAAAAAAGTAAAAACTTTGTGATAAGTAACAGCAGATATCTTTAGTTTTATGGTTCGTTTAAATGAAATAACAATTTTTAATCACTTTAAAAAAATAACGAGTACCTATAGTTACTATTGCAATATATAATCCGAATTTCTAGTTTTTGTTTCTTCTCATGAAAATTAAATAAAAATAATAATTTTTAAAAAGCTGAAAGTAAAGAACAATATACTAAAATCTTACTGATATTAGTAATTTAAACAATTAAATTTAAAAAAAAGTATTTAAACATTTTAAAAAATTATGTAATTTTAATATCTATGTTGAAATTAAAATTTATAAAAAAAAGTTATATCTGGTGAAAGAAATTTTCAAAGTAAATTGATCCAAAAAATTAAAATAATAGGATTTTAATATGTTGAAAATTTCTTTTTCTTACTGTATTGTAAAACAATTCTAGTAAGAATATATTACTTACATCTGTCTGTAAATTAAACAAAAAAGTTATCTGGTGCAAAGAAGTAAAGCGAGTCAAATTATATAAAAATAATAAAACTTTAATATGTCGAATTTTTTTATTTCACTTTTCTTTAATACATAACAAATATTGTACCAAATATTACATCTGTCTGTAATTTGTACAAAAAAAAAATAATCTGATGAAGGAATTTCGAAAGTAAAACATGCCAAAATATATAAAAATAATAATATTCGAATGCGTTGAAAACATCTTCCCTTACTTTCGTTTTCGTTTTGGTCCCTTTTTATGAGTGAAAGCTTGTTGGTTTTTTGTGGGGAAGAGGTGGCCATGAACGGCTCACATTTGTCTGTTTTAAAGTCGTCAGCGCTGAGCGTTGTCTCACCTTAGCTGTTTTAGCGGTTGCTTGTTGTGATCGAGCGACTTCTTCAGCCGCACTAATGATCCAGATTGACTGGTCTTCCGAGCCAAGCACAGACGTGCGTGCTTCTGACCACGACGCGATAAACCGCGACTGCTTGTACACACACCAGGACAGGATTCCACAAATTGGATCATATTTCAGTATTTTATTTATTTATTTAATCTTCTGTCGCCAAATAATTCAGTTTGAAAATATGGAAAATATGCAAGTACAAAAAATTATGCAGTAGTTAATGTTAAATCATATTTCAATATTTTATTTATTTATTCAATCTTCTGTCCTCAAATAATTCAGGTTGAAAATATGCAAGTACAAAAAATTATGCAGTAGTTAATGTTTTAATGGTCTCATATTGTTTGTATATATTTTGAAATAAATCTTTAATATGGCAAATAAATTAAAAATAGAAAAAAAACGATACAACAAATTAGATCATATTTCAATATTTTATTTATTTATTTAATCTTCTGTCCTTAAATGATTCAGTTTGAAAATATGCACGTACAAAAAATTATGCAGTAGTTAATGTTTTAATAGCTCATATTGTTTGTATATACTTTGAAATTAATCTTTAATATGGCAATTAAATTAAAAATAGAAAAAATACGACACAATAAATATAGAAAATATTTTATTTACCACCTTTCGGTATTAAATTTACAAAAAATCTGTATTGTTGTTACTATAGTATTGTATGCATGTAAAAGCATAATTTCATTTCAATGTTACATTTTAATTTTTTTCCTTTCTTGTCTGAAGTACAATCTTCATCTACGTCACATCCGGTTTTTTTTTCATTTAATCTGCTTAATACTGACTTGGTATTTCTTAATTCTTCATTGCTGTTTCTTCTAATATTATCTAGAAACTATAACTTGTATCTCTGCCGTTTAGACATATTTTATATTTTCTTTCTTCTTGTGATTTTCAGAAACAGTTAGTCATTTCTTCATTGCCCAGTATTAATCTCGCAATAAATTGAAGGTATTTGTTATTTTGTTGTAAATAATCTGAAATATCCTTTTGTATTATATTTTATATACCTACCTACTTTTTGTTAACTACATATTAAATATAGAAATATTAATGATTTTAACAAAATCTACCAAAATATATAAAATAATAAAAAACAGCTTTAATGAAAGATATAAAGAGAAAAAAAATGACAATATGCAAAGTATGTTTTAATTATATTTGGCTTATGGCTAAAAAACACAGGTAGCAAACATAAAAATAAACAGCAAACCAAGCAAGATAAAAAGTAAAAAAGACTGGATAGGACTAGAGACCAAGACTCAAATTGTGTGAATATAAGATCTTAGGTTCAGTTTCAAAACTCGCCAGCTATTATAAGTAAATATTTTGTTAACTGGCAACGTTGCAACTTGCTTTACAAAAATGCATGCTGTACATATATTCTTCTAATTCTACATGTGAAAAACTTTATAACTTGAAATAAGAAAAGTAATAAGATAAATGATTTTAAATTAATGTTTGAAATTAGACCGTGTTCTCTTATGTAGAATATTTGAAAAAATATTATTTATGACATTTTCCAATTATTTTATTTTTTTCGATTATTTTTATATTCACTTTAGGACATCTAATATATTATCGAATTTTTTTTACCAAATAATAACAAGTTCGCATTAAAAAAAATTGATAGTCGTTGTGTATAAATCAGACTATAATTTTTTTTCTCTTAATCATGAAATTCATTATTTACATTCATTCACTTTTTCATTTTGTACATTTCCTATACATAAATGACACAATTTATTTTTTACAACCAACGACAAAAGTATTCAAGTAAAGTAAAAATTTATTTTGAACAGCGAAATAAACTGGTACGGCAACTAATGGAAAATGTGCCATGATTATACATTTATTTGTATTAGTTGTATTTGTATTTGTACAGAGCAATGCTTTATTCATCATTATGTGATATATAATATAATATATAATTTATTTGAATAGTAATTTGTTAATACTGTATCGTATTGGATTGGTCGATGTGGACGGGTAATGTAGGAATGGATTAACCCAGTTGTAATGTTTTTGCAGAACTATTTTAAGCGCCAGGGGACCAAATTGTATAGTTTAATTAAATTAAGCAACTTTGCCGTGGGAAGCGAATCCCATCTGAGTTTCTGGTTAATCCGTCCCTGTCCGTGAACGTCATTACATCCTTTATATCTGATTTTGCTTAAACCGAGAACACTGGCACTCGGTTCGACCGCAAACTTGAAATTAAGCAATAACAGCGGACTAAATGTTAATGGTTCGGAGACGTTTTACGTAAATAATCTTGGATTCGATGCAAATCACGGCGCCATTTGCATGTAAGTTCAACCGCGGACTACACACAAACAAAACACTCCCGTTGATATTTCCTTCCCCTTCCAGTCTCCTCTCTACCCCTTGCCACAGTGGAGGATTAAGAACACTTAAATGCAATGAAATTAAACGTGCCACTAAGATTTGTTCCACTCAATGTAGAATCATTTACCCCGAGGTGAATTTAAATCAGAACTTCAACTACTGATCTAGACTTGGAGATTGGAAAAGTAAGACTTCGACTCAATCGGAAACAAAGACCTAATTCAGAGGCTACATTTTAATCAAACTGGTTCCAGTTAATTGCTATTTTAATGCATAATTTTCTGTTTCTGTATTCACTATAAATATTTCACCTTGAAACAATATAGAAAAAGTATATGGAAATTAAAATAATTTTTAATAAAGCCAGTAAAAATAAAGGGCGACATTTTTCAAATTTAAATGGATCATATTAAAAGTTGCTGACATCAAACACATCAATCTGTCTGTTTGGAAGCTATAAATTGTATTTTTGGATAATTATCTTCAAATATTATTATTTTTTATTAAAGTATAAATAGACCTTAATACTTTTCATTTATTACTTTTGATTAATTAAATTAAAATTTAATTATATTGATTTTATCTATCATTTAAACTGAATTTAAAAAAATATAAATATTGATTTCAAATTTGACCTATTAAACTGATTTTAAAGAATGCGATAATAATGAAATTATAGAATACAAAGAGTTTAAAGAAATATATAACAAAAAGTAAATTAAATACCTAATGGTGAAAAGTGATCCAATAAAAATCGCACACTAAAAAAAATCTTTTATGACGTCACAAACACCACAGAAGATGACAGAGACAGAAATTGATTATTTATTATTTTATTACAATTTTTAAATAAATAATATTCAACTTGTTTCTAATATAATTTCTAATTATCAATATTTTTTTAATATCTTTTGAGATCAGCCTTGTACCTAATTCAACAACAAATAATTATTAAATTTTATTTTTCTTCACAATCCAGATTTTGCGGGTTCATTTCTCTGGGTCTGAATGTAAATTTCTGTGTACTTTTTTTATCGTAACATCCTCCTTCTGTTGCTTATAACCTCAGTAGCTAAATATTCGTTAGAACATTAGAGCAAAAAAATCAGATTTTATTTGTAAAAAATATTTTTATCATGATACAGTTTGAGCAAACAGAAGTTCTGGCATCTTTAATTATCGTATTTTTTGCCTCCTCCAACCATATTTGCAAACATAATTTATTAATAAGGAATAAAGAGGTTCACTGATATAATTTTTTACTGCTCAGAAACAAGTTTTTAATGAGGTAGAATGTAAATTTTGAAGTCCTATTATGTTTTCCTCTATGACATATTCTAAATATGAAAATATTTTCTAATTTGCCTATGACTGCGCTGTCGAAATTTATAATTGTCTAAATCAGATAGTTTTTACTGCTGAGGCTTTATGATGTAAATAAACTAAATGTTTTTTCTCTGGTAATTTAAATACATAAATAATTGATTCAGATTCAGATGAGCTTCCAGTTCTATTTAATGAATTATTTGATTTATTGGTTGTCAGTTGAGCAAGGCTAAATCTAGTTTCTTTTAAATAACTAGCGTTATCTTACTATTACAATAATTATTTTTTGTGACATTTGATACAGAGTGATACATATCTAGCCTCATCAAATATTTGAATATTTAAAATTATTCTTTTCTATTCTGTAACAAATTACTAGAATAATTAATCTCTACGATTAAGATTAAACCGAACAGAAACAGTTTAAAAGCAGAACTATGTTAATGATTAATACAATCATTTGTATGTGTGTATGTATATTGCATCCCTAATTGTCAATAATAATAATAATCAATTCCTAAATTTCAAAAACTAATGACAATTATTTTCTTCAAGGAGTTTAATACCTACTTCGTGCTTATTATGATCCTTAAATGAAATGAATGCTACCACAATTTGTATAAACATATTTAAATAAAAATAGTGGATAAAATTAATTTTGCATTTAACTTAAATTCTAAATTTATGCTTAATCAAGTTACGTTGTTGAAATCAGAAAAAATCTTTATTATATAAATATGTGTTGCCATTTAAAATAAAAAGTTTGGTTAGATCATTAAAATATTTTATCTATTGATATAGAAATTGCTAGCTACTTTAACTGTATCTCTTAGAGTTGTCGAGATAGTAACAGGTAACAGGGTATCATTTAAAATTAACACCCGGTACATATATTATTTCGCTATCAAAAATAGTTGAAGAAAAAAAAATCAAATAAATAACGTACTAACAAAAATAACATTTGACATTTTTTATCTCACAAATTACGAGTTTAATTAATCTTTCCGATTAAAAATTACGTTTTTGTGAAAAGAGATTTGTTCTTGTCTTAATTATATCTAGTAATTCACCCATTAGCTTTTTATTTTCTTCCTGGAATAGTTCCTTTGTGCTCCAGAGTGGAATAATTACAAAAATATTTGTTCCAGTGGGCCGTGCTGGTTTATCTCTGGTTCTAGGCTTATGTGAGACATGGCTTACTTGGATTAGAGGAAATGAGAAACAGACCCCAGTAGAAATAAAACACAAGCTACGACTCTGATTCTTTACTCATTTTCTAAGTAATTACTGAAATGCAGCTCTAATGCACGTTAATGTAACGTAGATTTACTTGCAGCAATTTTGTTCTTAGGGCTGTAGTTTATTTTGGATGTAAAATATTTGCAACGACTTGCAGATGTAACGATGTTTAAATAGTGCAAATTATTATCTAAGAACACAGCAATGAGTAACAAATTTTTAGTTTTTTATTTCCTTTATTATTACAATATATTTATTTCTTTAGAATTATTGTAATATGGTTATTTTCAAAAATAAATAATAATGCAAATATAGAAAATATTGTTGTGCCTATATCATATATTTTACTAGACGAAACATAAAAATCATTTTACTGCATATAACATTTTTTCAAGTGCCTTAAAACAAACTTAAAAAAATATCTTCTGTGTACGTAATACTCACACTATTAGACAAATCATTTACTTTTTATTATTATTTTTTTTTTCAGTTTAACATAAAAGTTAATATTTAAATAATGTATCTTTTAAGTTCCTTACTTCAAATTTTACAATTATTGTCAAATTTAAAAAATATGTGTAAAACACATTTTTTATTTTTACTTATATAATAAGTAAAATAAATAAATTTATATTTAATAGTACTGCAATGTCTTCGTTTTAAGCTTGATTTGTTTTATTTAAGTAAAAAAGAGAAATGCAATGAAATTATAAGTTGTTATTAGTTATTACAATTATTTACTTAGCTCTAATGACAGTGTAATCTGCAAGAGGAAATCATAAATTTCGCTATTTTCATTCCCATGTGCTGATTTGATTGTTTTGCGACATGATCGTGCAAAGCGAGTCCCAGTGATAAGTAAAGTGTGGAAAGTCACGATCATTTAATTCACACAATGTGCTACTTGACCATAACAAAAACATTTTATTTTCTCAGAACCTTCGTGCCTGTCCACACAACATTTAAGTTACATTCATGGAATCAGCGTTTCTCACCAACACTTCGTTTCAATACAAACTCATTCTCATTAAATATTTTTAAATGTTTTATTTGGCTCAGCAGTCAACACATTGTGTGTTGTTAATTTAATCTATTTGAAAATGAAGTGCATTTCTTATTCTGGGTATTCTTATATCTAGGAAGTAACTGTGGTTATCCTTGAATTATTTAGATAAATAAATCAGGATTGAAGAAATAAAAGAGAATTACCCGTTAAATTAAAAAAAGCAATATTGACGGAATTTGCAAATATTTTTAAAAGAACATAATTAAAGTTTACTTAAATGAATTATTTTCTAATTCACTATTACAAATTATTTTAAAATTTATTTTAATAATAATAGTCAAATACTCGACAAGTTATGACACTATTTTATTATTTTTAAAAATTATAATTCCAATCGATATTTGGCTTATGTCCTCAGGGGACTTACTATATATTTCTTATACTGTAATAAATTTACCATATTAAAATGTTTTTTTAGGGTACTGTTCGTGGTCAAAATAGTAAATAAAAAAATTCTGAATTTAAATAAATAATATAAAGGCTTCAATTTGAACTATGAGTAAAAACAATAAAATTTATAATTTATTTAAATTCAATCTGACTAATAAAATACTAAATAAATGTGATTTTTATTATTGATTTTAATTTAAACTTGATTTACGATCAACAAAATTATATTCTAAACTTTAAAAAAAACAATTTATTTATTCTAAGGTGTTTTTATGTATAATTTTTTTTTTCGTGGTAGTATAAAGGATGTTAATTAATTAGTGAATAAGTGTTACATTTTGGGGTATATAATACTCGCGCGAGCATTATGTGATGTTAAAAGCTAGTTTTTGATGGATTTAATTTATTTATCCATCACCGTGTAATTATAACGATATAAGTATGCTGTTTTTAGATAAATAAAGTAGGTCATAAGTCACTAGTGAGCTAAATATATTAGCTCACTGTTTTTTGGTTCGTATCATAGTAATTACGTTATAAAACCTTCTCTACACTATTTTGTTCCTAAATGTCATTTCGAAATTATATCTGTCAAAAATCTTATATGTATCTTATATCAATGATTAAAATGTGTTGGATAAAATGTTGTATGGCACACATGTGTTAATTACCTAAGTTACTTGAAAAAATACCACACTCGGCCTAACGGCCTCGTGAGCTAAACTTTTCTCACGTAACTTATCTGTAATATAACACACTTGTACCATAAATAACTATTATTTTTATTTAGAAATTTTAATTTCAAAATTTGATTTTTTCTTCTGGTTTATGATGGATTTTAGATTTCTAAATTTATCCAATCATAAAGTATCACATAGATATATTATGGAGGTGTATTTAGTTTTTATCAGGGCATGTAACCGGTTAAAAAAAACCGGTAACCGATATTTTCAATGAAAATTGCGAACTTTAACCGTAATTTTAACCGATATTTTTCAGGCCGAAAATACCGGTAACCGTTAACCAAAAAAAAAAATAAACCGGTTTTAGCGAACATTAACCTTTATTTAATATCATTTAGCGAGAAAAAAAATAATATTTTTTATATCTGTGTTTTCTATTTGTATTTGAACATGAGTCATGACAGTTTTTACAATTAATATTTTATTGGAGAGTCATAAATGTAGGTAGTCTCTTTGGCCGTTAAGGTTACTTAAAAAGTCCAAAATAAATACAGCCTTTGTCAACACAGGCAAGTTTAAAATTGAAAACTGACCTGCGTTTTTCCAAAACTGCCTGAAATTAATCTCATACAATTTGGGATAATGTGTAACCTTGTAGAACTATCTAGAACATTGTTAAACCCTGTACAACTGTCTCATATGAATCCCAAATATCTTGGAACAGTGTTGAACCTGATACATCTATGTTACGCCCTAAACAAGTTTCTAACTTTGTCCCAAACAATTTGGAACAAAGTGAAATATAGTGCAACTGTTTCTACTTACTCTAGAACACTTGGAACATCTTTCTGCCTTCTACAACTGTCTTCCTAGTAATTTCCAATAATAGTTATACATTAAAACTTACATTTTATAGTTTTTCACTCTAAAATTTTTCATATACAGCCAAAAAAATCCAAAAAGACCCATTTTTAGGTCCAAAATTTTGATTTTTGAAATAATTCCAAATTGATAGTCGCCGATGCGCTGATTTCAAATTTTCAAACCGAATTCAATTATCTCTTTCCGTTCCTGAGATATTTGACCTCAAATTTGCACCTCAAAAAAGTGGGTTTTTTGGATATAACTCTAAAACGGGTAGGGACACAATCTCAACGACTATACCAGTGGATTCTACAGGCAAAGTTACATAAAGAAATGTTTTCTCCGCATATACGTTCTTTGAAACGATTTTGTGAAAAATGAGAAAAACGAAAAAAACCGGAATTTCAGTTTTTCGCTTGGGAACTTTTTGTCACCAAATCTTTTCATTTTCTAGACTTAAGTAAATACAGATGCGCTGATTCCAAATTTTCAAACCGATTTCAATTATCTCTTACCGTTCTGGAGATATTTGCGTTCAAAGTCAGACCTGAAAAAAATTGTTTTTCAGGAATAGTCCTGAAATGGGTCGAGATACGACCTCGGCGACCTCACCAATCGATTCTGCGGGCAAAATTACATAAGTATACCAATTTTCAGATATTTATTCAGGCAGATACAATTTTTAAAGCGAAAAAACGAAAATCGCAAAAATTGAAAAATCGCCTGATGAACCCCTTACGATTTTTTCCGATTTTTGGCCATTTTCGTTTTTTCGCTGTAAAAATTGTATTCATTAGAATATAAATCTGAAAATTGGTACAAAAATGTAATTTTATCCGTAGAATCGATTGGTGAGGTCGCCGAGATCGTATCTCAACCCATTTCAGGACTATTCCTGAAAAACTGAATTTTTCAGGTCCAACTTTGAACTCAAATATCTCGAGAACGGTAGGAGATAATTGAAATCGGTTTGAAAATTTGGAATCAGCACATTCTTCTTTACTTAAGTCCAGAATATAAAAAATTTTGGAGACAAAAAGTTTCCGAGCGAAAAACTGAAATTCCGGTTTTTTCGTTTTTCTCATTTTTCACCAAATCGTTCCAAAGGACGTATATGAGGAGAAAACATTTCTTTATGTAACTTTCCGCGTAGAATCGACTGGTATAATCGTTGAGAATGTATCTCTACCCATTTTAGAGATATGGTCAAAAAACACCCTTTTTTGAGGTGCAACTTTGAGAGCAAATATCTCAGGAATGGAAAGAGATAATTGAATTCGGTTTGAAAATTTGAAATCAGCGCATCGACGACTATCAAGTTAGACTAATTCCAAAAATCAAAATTTTGGACCCAAAAATGGGCATTTTTAAATTTTTTTGGCTGTATATGAAAAATTTTAGAGTGAAAAACAATAAATTGTAACTTTTCATGTATGTCTATTATTGGAAATTACTAGGAAGAAAGTTTTAGAAAGCAGAAAGATGTTCCAAGTGTTCTGAAATAAGTAGAGAGACTTGCACTATGTTTCACTTTGTTCCAAATTGTTTGGGACAAAGTTAAGGCACTTGTTTAGGGTGTAACATAAATGTACTAGGTTCAGCACTGTTCCAAGATAATTAGGAGTAAGATGAGACAGTTCTACAGGGTTTAACAATGTTCTAGATAGTTCAACAAGGTTTAACTTGTTTTCGGAAAGAAGGTGGTTATTCCTGTGTTTGTACTGCTGGTTTTACCGGTTCAAATTGTGACATAACTTTAACTAAAGACGCATGTAAAAGAGATATTTGTAAGAGTGGTTCAACTTGCACTCCCCTTAAAAAATGAGGGTTTATTTGTGAATACTGTTATCCCAATAATGGGTATGAACATTATACAGAATTATGTGAACTTAAAAGTAGAAGCTTTGGAAAAAGCTCGTTTCTTACTTTTCCAAGTTTGAAACAGAGGCATCGTCTACATTTGACTTTAAAGTAAGTACTAAACTAAAAGCTTTTTTGAATTTTTTTAATGGATTTTTCTGTTTTTTTATAAGACACATTTTTTATATTTTTACTTTAACTTGTACGGAACAGGTTTACCAAAATAAAACAACATGCAAAATTAATAAAATTAAGTTTTATAAGCTTATAACTCAAAAACTATTAAAGATATAGTCTTAAAATCAGAGCATGTAACCGGTTAATAAAAATCGGTAACCGATATTTTCAACGAAAATTGCGAACTTTAACCATATTTTTAACCGATATTTTTCAGGCCGAAAAGACCGGTAACCGTTAACCAAGAAAAAAAATAAACCGGTTTTAGCGAACTTTAACCTTTATTTTAATATCATTTAGCGACAAAAAAAATAATATTTTTTTTTTATATCTGTGTTTTCTATTTGTATTTGAACATAAGTCATGACAGGTTTTACAATTAACATTTTATTGGAGAGTCATAAATGTAGGTAGTTTCTTTGGCCGTTAAGGTCCCAAATATATACGGCCTTTGTTAACACAGGCGAGTTTAAAATTGAAAAGTGACCTGCGTTTTTTTGAAGATATTACGGGAATTTTTGTGAATATTCATTAATTAATTTGCTTTTTTTTAATTGTTATATTTTTCTCAGATGGTATTTTTTTATTATTTTTTTAAATTAATTATTCTGTAATTTTTTTTAATCAAATTTTTATAATTAATTTCTTTTAATTAATTTAATTATTTTTTTAACCGTTATATTAACCGGTTTAAACCGGTTTCTAATTTTCAAAAACCGGTTTTCAAACTAAAACCGTTATTATTATAACGTTCTCTATAAGGTTTAACCGTTAACCAGTATTTTTTTCGGTTACATGCCCTGGTTTTTATATTTGATATTGATTTGACATTTTTTTTGAAGTGAAGTGAATTTGTTTTGGTGTAAAATGAATTTGATGCCCGATCATTTGCATTTTATCATAAAAATCAAATACCACTCACAAACTGTCATTTACAATTTGATACCAACCTTACCAATAAATCTCAGTTCAATGCTGTCCTGTGATTGACAGGATTTGGAATTTATAGTTTAGAATATAAAAATTGGTTATATTCCAAACCTAATTTTAAATTTCTAAATTTGTAATTAGTTTTATTAACCATCATACATGTTTTAAGTGTGTTTGTATTTTAAAATCAAAATCATATATTGAATATTCATAAATTAAATCCATCATAAACCTTCCTTTAGTATGTATGTATGTACGTAAGTATTATTGATAACAAATTGATATTGACATTGGGATATAATATAAAAACGAAACAATTACATTCGTTGTTCAAAAATTTTATAAAAAGAATATGATCTTCATCTAATGACTTTTTTAACAAATACTAGTAAAATATAAGGTCTTATTATGTTGGTTTCGTACTATAATATACCCAGTTTTATTGTTGTTTATACTCATTGACATAAAATATTTCTAAGATCTTTGATACATAAATAAGAAATATATCTCCAAGAAAATGAAGATAATAATTCACTTTGATGAACTAATTCGGCGATAAATTTGGTCAGCCGTAAAGCATTTTGTTTACAAACATCTTTCACTGCATAACATATTCCGCAAGTGATATTTCATTGGCAATGACACTGTCCTGCTCTCGAATCCATCCTTCGTCCTTCGTCCTTCGTCCTCCGTCCTGCAGCATCCTTCCTTCCCTTCCTCGCGTGCGATTCTCCAAGGCCGCGATCATGAACTTCGTCTGGAAATAGAAACTTGTTTTATGTTGTTGATAATTTTATGGTAATCTCTTTGCACGTGGGTTTATATACGTACGTGAGGAACTGAGGAGGTGGAACATACTACCGAGATTTCTCCACAAACTACTTTATGATTTTGTGGATTTTTAAAATTATTTACTACATGGGGATACCAAACAGATGTGATCAATTCTGCGTGTTGCAAATTTATCTTTATGTTCTGTCTGCCTGTGATAAATCCATGAAGATCAATTTAATGTACTACGACAACTGCAGAAAGGTTTAATTATTGTTTTTATAGATACGATAGAACTAAAGTTAGAAAAATTTACTAATACGACGGGGTTTTTATTATGACAATTTAGATAGCATACAATTTACTTAATTACAATGTTTACATTTTCAGTAAAATGTAACTTAATGTGACACAATTACAGTGAAGAAATAAATGTAAAAATCTTAAATGGTAGCCCTTAATCTCCCGCTCTATAATTATTTACATTATACATATTTTGAATATTTTACAATTTTTTTGTCAAAAATGGGTATCCGGTAATGTTTAATGTTTTTAAATCGAATATCACGGTTTGGAGAAAAGTACACATACCTATTCTTAGATCTTGATGCGCTGATTTTGGAATATTTCAGGTTTCTTTACATTAATTTTAAAATATAAAAAAACATATTGTGATTAATAATCCATTTAAATATCTTTTCGTTCTTCTGCAAATTTTAGTGATAAACGATATTTCACGAACTGTGATTTAGTCATTGATATTGAAAAATCACAGTACTTGATTGCAACCCTATATTTTTTAAACCTGTGATTCGTGATCACAGTCACCGTTCGCTATTGTATATATTAAACGTTTTACGAAGTAACAATTCCAATTAGTAACAAAAATTCCTAAATTTAACCGTAAAATAACTAAGATCACAATAACGCTTTAAAATCACACATACGAAAGTAGCAATTAAAAATCATACTTTGATAAAAAGGAACAAAGTAGCAATCATAAATCATATTGTAAAATTGTGATTCCAATTAGTAATGAAGATTCCCGACTTTAACCATACAATGAACTGTGATGACAATCACACTTTAAAATCAGTTACTGGAAAGTGGCAATCACAAATCACGTTGCTCCGTATTCTTCTCTTGTCTCTAATGTTAAGTAAGTATTTTAAAACCGCTTCACAAAGACTTCATATTCACCTGGCATGATTCGTGATAAAAGCATATATTTTAGGTTGCTGAATATGATTATAACAAACATCTTTATTAAACATAGAGACCGTCTCTAGGTAAACAAGGCTTAAAGAAGGAGATAAGGACAAGAAGTGAATACTGACCAATGTGATTTAAAAGTAGCAGTTTGGCTCATCACTAGTAATTTTACTGCTCCCTATGAAAAACCGTTGGATACGCCACTGACAATATTAACCCATCTCACATCCACATCCACGCATATAAATCCGCGATGTAAAAATATGTATGGAATAAAGCACCAGCACTTAGCAAATAATTCACCGATGAAAAACAAAGGTTAACAAGCGTCGTGTATAAAGTTTGAATGAAATATGAAAACAATCAGCTCCAATCTGGCGAATTCATCAGGCGGGCGACAAGAACACGGCGCGTTCAGCGGGGTGCATTTGCATAAGCTGCTGGGACTGCGTGAACGTGCGGTACGCAGCGACAGATGCTGCGGCGACAATGTGCAGAGGATCGCGCGATGACAACGGAATGGATGGCGGATACACGCGCTTCGCTGGAGGAACCGGGAATATTAACACACTTAACTATTGATGCTTAATCCTACTCAGCACAGATCACTGCTTGCTACGTATATCTATTCAATGTGGAACTAAAACTAAAGCTGTGTAAACAATAATAATAACAAACGTTTATAAGAGGTATATTTTTTGAGCGTGGTTTTGTGGAAATAAATATATGCCTGCGCGGGATTTAAACCCGCAACCTCTATGTTAAAAAACCTAAACGCCAACTATTAGCTCCACGTTGTCGATACATTATAATTATCTGATAAGGAAATCATGTTTTTTATAAAGCTTCAAATTTGCGTCTTTCCCACAACTACTTTTTTTTATACGACCACTATGGAAAGTGGCACTTTTTTTACACATTATAAAGCTTCAAAGTTGCGTATTTCCCACAATCGTGGGTTAAATCATTTCTCACAGTATTTACTAACACTGCGCATGTGCAGTGTGGGAAATGTCATGAAGACATTCTGCAGACTTTCTGCACTTGTTGCACAATATTCTATTTTTACACTGCGCATATGTAGTAGAGCGATACCATTTCTCACAGTAATTACGAACACTACGCATTCCTGAAGTTGCTTTACGTAAATTTTTTTTTCATACGTCTAATTCAGATTCTATAACAAAATTTTCTGCATTTGTTGCGCAATATGTAAATTATTTCAAAACATTATATTTCATAATTACCAGCACATTGTAAACAGAAATGTATCACTGAATATCTTTATATTTGATAATTTTTGAAAACTGAAGCCTTAAGTACACTGCATAGAGCAAAAATTAAATTAGATTTATTGATCAATCAACCCTTTTATAAAAAGGAGATTTTTTTTGATATTTTTTTATTGTCGATAGAATTTAGTATTTAATTAGAGTATACATATATGAGGTCTATACATTCTCTGATTATGTTAAAATAGAATGCAGTGCTCATCACAAAAGATTCAATATACAATTTTTAGAACAGTTCCTAAATTACTCTTTTATCGGAATGAAGAAATTTAGTAAGTCATTGAAATTAAGAATTAAAATAAATAAATAAATTATATAGTTATATAAAGTTTGTATCACAAAACTACATAAATTTTAAAAAAGTTTTAAAAGTAAATAGATATCTTTCAGAAACGAATATTTACGAAAAGTAATGTATTTAATCTGGTGTGGTTGTTTGTTAAAGAAAAGACTCGATTTAATCAAACTTTTAGGCAACATTTCCATCCAATTTTATGAGTTATCGTACATACATTATGAAGAGTCCTATCCTGGGAATATTATACCATAAATGGTATTGTTTTTAAAAGTATTTAGTTTCGTTTTATTTGTGCTATACAGAAGTTAATAAAACTTATTTAGTTGTCATTTTCATTCACTCAACATTAAAGAAATAACTAATATATTTCATGTTTTTTAAGTCTTCATACAATATATCACCATTTAAGAAGTTACCAGCAAAAACTACAAGAGAATTTAAAAAATGTTGTAAGCCGTCCCTGCAAAATACTAACACAATCTCATTCTGCATTATAGACGTATGTAGCCACGTACAAAATAACATAAAAACATCTGACTATCAAGTTGTATGCGCGTTATTCTCGTATATGGGAATTTTTTGAAGCCAGCGTATTCAATTTCTTACTGGTAAACCTAAACGCTCGTAGAAAAAGGCGAAATATTAAATAAGTTCCGATCAACGCTGAGCGAATATGAGCGTTAAGAACAGCTCATGTAAGGATGCAGGAAATTATTTGTTAGAGAATAACAAAGAAATGTCGCATTTCATTCGATGCCAGTAATACAAAAGATTGTTAAAAAGTATTAAGGCTTCTCCAGATATTGAAAAGGTAAATTAAATTAAGTTTGTTTTCATTTGAAACAGAAAGGAGTATTCTTAGAAATGTCGTTTACCCTGCGAGACAAAAGGTTAAAAATATATTTTTTGGGACATAATTAACAATTAAAATACAATAAAGACTAAAGTTTTCATGAATTGAAGAAATTTTCACAATTTTTCATTTTTATTTAAAAACAACAATGTAAGTAGACACATATTTTCTCTTTTACAAAATATACCGGATTACCGGAAGAAATAGAAAACGGTACTGACTAACAATTTTCTATTATATTAAAAATTTATTTATTAATATTGAATATTTATGTTTCAGCTTCAGTATATCATACTTAAACACAAAGTATTCAGAGAAAATTATACTTAATGATAATTTTACAAAGATGAATAAATAAATTTATAATATATCATAGTTATTATCCTTTATTTTAAACTAAGTAAATTATTGATTTTAAATGATAATATGTAAATATATAATATAATGACAACTTATCGCCTTCCGCTTCTCTGTAATTTTAATAATCTTTAAAAAAATTATCATATTTTTTATCAAAATCTATTTTTGAAAGGCAGTAAATCAAAAAGAAATTATTTTATTGAAAAAAAAATATAATCTTGTTACATCACATCTGACAATGTTGTTTAGGGAAGAGATATATTTATGTGTTCTAGAGAAAATGGAAAATTTACTCATTGCAAAATTATAATTAATTTAATAAGCACATATTGTCTATTTTACAAAACACACTAACACATTTTAATTACATTTGATAGAAAACATTTAATTAACGAAGTAATAATGTGTTTTTCATTTTATAAATATATGATATTTTCAATCAATTATATATACTTGAATCAGCTTGATTGTAAAGTAAATATTTTATTTTAATTTTATATTTCAATTAATTTGTTTATTATATTTTATTTTTCATTTATGTGCTTGTCAATGATGATAATATATTAATTTATACATCAAAATGCTTATTTGCCAATAATTTTAGAGAGGATTGATAGTGGTATTTTTTAAATATTTGTTTATATTTATTATGAAAACTTTAATAATGAACAATTAAAATATATCATTTATCAATAATCGAGTGCAAATAAGTTTTTAGCTTAAAACTTTATTAGTTTACATATTTATACGATATAAATAATAAATTTAATATCTGTTTATAAGTACATGGCACATTAATCTTTCATCTTTATTAATTACAGTATCGTTTTTTAAAAAAATTCGCAAATCGTACTAATTACATTTAATCACTGATCGTAGATGCACGATTTTCAGTCATTTACATTATGAAGAATTTATCTTAAAACTTCTAAGTTCCTGTTCCAAAATAGCTGCAACAAATGTGATATTAATTAAGAGATATTTTTGAATATGTCTTGCAATAAAAAAATTACAAATTGTTAGAAAAATGTGATATATATCTAATAAGATTATTGGCAAATTTTTGTAAAACATGACGGAATGTAGTTTTACTAATAAATAAAATCTCTCTTAATTATTTTTATTTATTATTTGCTTTGTTATTTCATGGTACTAATGAAAAAAATTTATAGGTATTTAACTTTTTTAGTGTAAATTAAGGAAGCCAATTAAAATTCCAAAATAACATTGAATACGCTATGATGAATCCTGCGATTTACCATACTGTATATGTATGTACTAATATATGTAAGTAGATAGGTATAAAGTAATTGTGTTTTGAACGTAAAAAAAATCACTCCTGAAAAAATGCGAAGTTGCAGAACCTAAAATCCGAATCGAACATAAACCATAAATAAATTTAGTTTTAATAGGCCTGTTTCACTATCCTGCTTTTTTAAAAAAACATGTTGCACCTTAATTTTAGTTGCGAATAGAATATAATAAAATAGAAAAATGTTAAATTATTGACATTTTAATATTACTAATTATCAATTAAAAATTCACTGTGTTCAAAACGAACGCTATTTTGCTGACGAAAGCCGTACGACTAACGCATGCGCACAACAGTCGTAAACAAGTAGTTGTGAAGAACGTTTGTCTTTTCATACATCATTCGAATGTTTGTGTTTGACGCTGTAACAAAGTGAATCTTCAGGTCATAGAACATTATTTGTTAGTTTTTAAGTATGACAAAAGCGCGAATAAATTGGCTTAATGATGCTACAAAATTCCCTTTGGCTATAAAAATTTATTAATTGTGAAAGTAAAAACAATTAGAATGTTTTCTAAATTCCAATTAGAATAATAACAGCAAAACAAGAAAGTTGACATGGGGTTTTTCAAAGAAAACCTTGAATTTTGGAAAAGTACATGTCACTTTCTCCAAATGCCAGTTTATTCCGTTTTTGTAGAGGGAGGTATGTCGGAGGCCCTTATATACCATCACGGATTTTACGAACATATAGATAGACCGATCGCAAGACAGGGTACTCTCTGCTCGCGGCTCGTCAAAGTGTCAGTGAAGAGTTTGTGTGTGTTCGACTACCCTCCAAAGTCCAAATAATGTTTGGTAAGAATTTGCTGTGATATTTTGTTATTGTGTTATTTAATTGTAAACTGTTCACTGATTCCTGCGTGAATTCGCCATTATATTTTTTTTAACTGTTTGTTCCAATAAATATTGCCATTTTTGTGAAGATTACATTTGTTTTTATTAACAATCCAGATTATTTTATTTTTGGCTATTTTATTAAATAGCCTGGTGGCAGCAATTAAAAAGAATTAAATTGAAAAACATCCTTTGTTACAATCTGGTTGGCAGCGGTGTGGGATCCGAGTATTCCTGTTGCTTTATCATTCGGTTTGAATTATTTCGCTACCTTTTTTTTTTTAAAATAATAATAATAAAAATGGCGAATTTATCTTTAATGGGTCTTATGCACAAATTGGAACCGTTTTCGGGTAAACCAGGCGAATCTATTCGCGATTTTTTCTCAAATTTAGATATTTATAGGCAAGTTGGAAATTGGGATGAAAAAACATCTATATTACTTGCACAAACTTGTTTTAAGGACGATGCTAAAATATTTGTTACCTCTACGCCATCAGTAAAGCAAGAAACAGTGTACGAAACATTCAAAAAAAAATTAATAGATAGATTTGCGCCTGCTACACACTTTATTACTACCGAACATACATTTATTAGTTGCCGTCAACGCATTGGGGAAAACATTGAAACATTTGCGGATAGGCTAAAAATATTAGGGCAACACTTATGCGAACCAGGGGCGGACGATGCAGAACAGGCTTTGATTACAAAAATGATTGAAAATAGGGTACTTAAACAATTCGAATTCGGAGTTTTACCACATTTGCAACGCGAATTGATCATTAAAAATCCAACTAGCTTAGATGAAGCAATAAAAATTGCAAAAGATATTGAACGAGCTGAAAATTTTATTCGTGGCGAACTAAGCGTAGTTAATAGTATTTCAGAAAATGATCTAGTTGCAAGAATAGAAATGTTATCTAAAAAGCTAGATGAACTAACTAAACCTACTAATCAGTCGAGTAGTGAGTCTCAACATTTTGGCAACCCTTCCACTAGTAGATATAATAATTTCAATAACAATAGATATCAAAATCAAAGGCAAAATTTTAATTACAATAGTCGACCAAATCAACAAAGGCAAAATTTTACCAGGTCAAACATGGACGTCAACAATGTAATGTGTTTTAAGTGCTTTAAATTAGGTCATTTCGCTAAAAATTGTCGAGACCAACCACAGACAAATAATAATACCACTACAATCAAAACCTGTTCTCATTGTATGAAACCTGGCCACAGAACCGTGGAGTGTAAAAACAAAAACGTTACTTTTGCCCAAAATCAAAATTCTTTAAACGAGAATTAGTCGTAGATGTCCCCAAATCTGACGACTCTGCGAACCACAATCGTAAATTCAGCGAACAAATTTCATTCATTCCCGGAAAGAAAAATGCAATAAGCAACATAGTGAGTTTAAATTTAGGAAGTAATTTTTATAATATGTTAATTGATACTGGGGCTAGTGTGAGTTTAATAAAGCGTTTTGTGGCAAACGGGGAAAATCTATCTATTAGTAAATTATCTTTAAACAGAATAATCACAAGTGTATCAGGAGATATTCTTCCGGTATTAGGTACTGCAAATGTTAATATAAATATAGGAGGTAAGTTTAGGAATCACAAGTTCGTGGTATGTAGTAACGACTTGGATATAGAAATGGACGGAATATTAGGACGAGACTTTATGGAAAAATATAAAGTAAATATTAATTACGGACGGAACGAACTCGAAATAGAAAACAATGTCTTCCAAATAGCGACCATAAATAGTGAACAAATTAGTCAGCCTACAACAGATTCAAAACATGGAATAACAATTACAAGAAAAGTTAGCCACGAGACCGAGGAAAACCAGGTTGAAAAACCTATAAGGAGCGAAGTTCTTTATGGTACTTCATCAAATTTAGGTTTGGAAACGAGGGCGGACAACACGGATGACAGCGAAAGAAATTTATCCAGAGAGTCCAAGAGCAATGTTCTTCATGGTACATCGTTCGAGGATAATCAAACAAAAAATTACGTGGGGGAAGAAAATAACGGTACTCTTCAAGGTGGACCGTTACGAGAAGAAGAAAGAAATAATGAAAATATTAGTAGCCAGTGTGAGGCCTTAGAAGAACCCGCGAAGAAATTACAGAAGGTAGTATTAAAAGATGATTTGAAAATTCCACCACGGAGAGAAGTAGTATGCACAGCGTATATAAAAGGTTTTAAAGAGAATTTAGGAGATTTATTAATTGAGCCAGAGGAAATTAGAATTAATGGAATTTTGGCGGCTAGAGTAGTTGTCAGCGGAAAAGAAAAATTTATAAATACGAGGCTGTTGAACTTAAACGAGGAACAAATACAGGTAAGTAAAGAAAGATTAACAGCGCACGAGTTTTCTGATTTCAGGACGAAAGATGACGAGAAAACAAATGCAGAAATGAAGGAATACCGATTGGACGACGTCATACATTTCGTGGATGTAGTGGATGGAGCGAAGATTTTCGAAATGAAAAACGGTTCTGATGTGGTGCAGGCGAAAGCCCAGTTTAGCTGCGAGGTCGAGATAGCCTCCCAACCCGAAAGCGTGATGTCGGCCCAAGAAGTTTCTAAAATCGTGGAGGTAAAGAAGACCCACGTGATTGAGAAAACAGGTAAAAAAACAGAATTTAACTTAATTCGAGAAAAGATAGACAATTATGATGTTTATAAGAAATTTGGAAAAAATAGGATAAACGAAGATTTTGATTTTATTGTCTCGTTTAGAAGAAATATTTTGAAACAAATTAATTTTATGGATGATATAATTTTAAAATTTCTGCTATTCAAACAGAGAAAAAGAAAGAAATATTAATAATTCTGTGTTATAATCAGTGCTAAAAAAAAAGTTTATTTTGTGTTCACCATATTTTTTTTGTAATAGCAAATTTTCAAAAAAATTGCATTTTGTTTGTACCTATTGATGCAATTATAGAAGTTTTATTTTTCAAAATTGTTTAGTTGGCCTGATTATTTAAAATGAATTTGATTGTCGGATATTTGATTGAGTTGATGTTAAAATTGATTTTGATTTTTGAAGTTGCATTTTGTTACTAGAGTTTAGTTTTGGTTTTGTTGGATGCCAAAGCCACATATTGTTGTTGAGGCTTAGGAAGTTGGCGCTCCTATCTACTGGTAGCCAACCAGTGTTTTGCGCGGTTAACCTGGAGGAAATTAGGTTGCGCGACGTAAAGCACTGGTGATTTAGTTAAGATAGATTTATTGTTGTTTTTAAGTTAAGAATTTGGTGTAGGGTTTTATGTTTAGAATTAAGATAGTCATAGAATGAGCATAGTACTGCCGAAGGTTCCCTTTGTTACAGGCCCAAATTATTGTAAATAGTAGAACAAGGTTCTAGTACAATGGTCCAGTCAAGATCCACGTTGGTAAAGAGTTGCAAGTCCACATGGATGTGACGTACAGAAAGTGTCACGGTTGCTGTCCAGATGCCACTGCCAAGCTACGACAAAGTCCAGCTGCTCCGAGAGGCTGTACCTACACCACGGCCAGCATCAAGCAGTTAGCAGTGAACGGCCAAAACTAGCTGAGATGCAGTCAAGTGAGCACAGGCAGCACCGGCGCTTCCAACCGTCGAGCCAGGTGACAAAGAACACCGTGGAGGATCTTCTGGACCAGAGTCTAGCTCCAAGTCGATAAAGTAGTTGTTGTGAAGTTAGTTTTCCTTCTGAAAACTAGCTTCATCTAAGGGGAAAGGGATGTAACAAAGTGAATCTTCAGGTCATAGAACATTATTTGTTAGTTTTTAAGTATGACAAAAGCGCGAATAAATTGGCTTAATGATGCTACAAAATTCCCTTTGGCTATAAAAATTTATTAATTGTGAAAGTAAAAACAATTAGAATGTTTTCTAAATTCCAATTAGAATAATAACAGCAAAACAAGAAAGTTGACATGGGGTTTTTCAAAGAAAACCTTGAATTTTGGAAAAGTACATGTCACTTTCTCCAAATGCCAGTTTATTCCGTTTTTGTAGAGGGAGGTATGTCGGAGGCCCTTATATACCATCACGGATTTTACGAACATATAGATAGACCGATCGCAAGACAGGGTACTCTCTGCTCGCGGCTCGTCAAAGTGTCAGTGAAGAGTTTGTGTGTGTTCGACTACCCTCCAAAGTCCAAATAATGTTTGGTAAGAATTTGCTGTGATATTTTGTTATTGTGTTATTTAATTGTAAACTGTTCACTGATTCCTGCGTGAATTCGCCATTATATTTTTTTTAACTGTTTGTTCCAATAAATATTGCCATTTTTGTGAAGATTACATTTGTTTTTATTAACAATCCAGATTATTTTATTTTTGGCTATTTTATTAAATAGCCTGGTGGCAGCAATTAAAAAGAATTAAATTGAAAAACATCCTTTGTTACAACGCCGCTTCAGAAAGAAACGAAATACGTCAGGTATTATCACTATGCATGTTTCACTCATTCCAGACTTCTCTTTCTAAGCAGTGAGCGTGACGTCACTTTATACTACTGTTTCTCGCGAGAGTATATTTTTGGAACTTTGTGAATTTTTTGTGACTATATGCAGTATTTTTTTGCGAAATAAAAAAATACGTATGTCATATTTTTAAATATAGATTAACATATAAAAAAATCAGAAAAGTATAGACAACCCTATTCCCTCGTAATAAACGTTTGATATTTAAAATTTATTTGCAAATAACATTAATTTAAATTATATAATTTTTCTGCAATTGTCGTATACCAAATTTTCTATAACATTTTACCTGTTTTCTATTTTCGCCCTTCTTATTGGCGTTCATAAAATTTATCATTTTTTATATATTGTATAATTTAAATATCAATATCCATAATAAAGGCAATATGTTAACTTGATCATAAAAAATTACGAAAATCCCGGATTCGGCTGATTTATAAAATTTATATATAATAATTTATTGCGTACGCTCAGCGGAGCATTATCAAATTTAGTGAAATATGTGTATATTTTGGAAAAAAACAGAATGTCATCCTTGGGAGAAGTAAAATATATGACGCCATTCAGGGAACCATTATTCGCAATTCCATACGCGTTGTACTCGTGTTTTAATTTAAAGTTATGAGCAGGTAAATAAAACATATATTATTTACCTCATATTAGGGAACTGTCCGAATGATATATTCATACGATT
This sequence comes from Stenolophus ochropezus, assembly GCA_035578165.1. Classification (NCBI taxonomy): domain Eukaryota; kingdom Metazoa; phylum Arthropoda; class Insecta; order Coleoptera; family Carabidae; genus Stenolophus; species Stenolophus ochropezus. The sequence continues at coordinate 19,906,296 of JAQOWZ010000005.1, read as the reverse complement.
ATTAATATCATTAATTATTAAATATAATTATGTAGATAATTGCAACAGAATAATTCATTTGCAAAAAATGTTTTGAATATCGTGGTTTGGGGATTCTATATTGCTCTTGGCGCCGCATAATTATTAAAATGTTATTTGTTTTCAAACGAGATGGCGTGACAGTTATTAATTACTTCATAAAAAGTAAAAAAACAACGGGAGATATTAAAATATAATTTATTTTTCTCGAAATAAATGATGAGCAAAAAGAATGATCTGGTAATTATCGCTTTAACAAGGAAACTTGCTGTTTGCCACAGAAAAAACCTGATGGTACAGCGGCTCATGACCTCGCCACTTCATTCTGTCTACGGCGATTTTTTACGAACCATTTTATTTCATATGTCAATTAAGAACTACATTCATTATTTTTTCACGCGAAAAAGATTAATATTAGCAATTTCATCCTTTCAAGTAATGAATTATATATGAGCTTGCTCTTTAACACACCAAAATCTCTATTTAGATTGATTTCTTTATCAGAATGAAAATTTCGACGAATTAGTCACGGCAATAAATAATACTGTAATTTGCATTCTTCTCATTATGTACTACGAATAACCATTACTTATACAAGAAGTTGAAAAGATAACTTTGCCCAACACTAAACCGACTGTCACTATCGAATATTTACATTACGAAATGTAACTATTTTTTTTTTTTAATAAAATTGTTATTTCATTATTTGATAATAACTTTCTTCAAATATTTTTTTTTGAAAATATATAATTATTATGAATACACCTAGATTAATGGACGGAGGGACCGATCTACAGACCACCTCACCTCACAATATTTAAAAGGTATCATTTGTGCACATCTGTTAAAATCTCTAAATGTCTAAATAAGCACAAAAGGGTTACTAAACTTGGGTCCACAAACGACCCGCAAGATAAGCCCTGTAATTGTTTAAATAAAAAATTAATAAATCAACATTATGTTACGCTACACTCAAAAAGTTTTAGAATCAAATATAACAATCTGTTCCAAAATATTTTGCACATTCAAGCTTTAAAAAGGGGTTTAAATATAATAAATTTGTATGAAAATATTGTTAATTAATATTTGAATGAAAATGAAATCCTGAATTAAATTGAAAACAAAACTTTGTATTTTTAGAAAACTATACTCGTAGTATGTGACTCTTTTTGTTATAAACACACGAAATTTTCTCACTTGAATTATTAATAATTCCTTTTTTATTCTCCTTTAATAAATTGTAAGTGTCGTTTAAAATTTTTTTTTTTTTTAATTTTATATTGTAAATTTATGTGACCGCAAAAAATGATGATTTATTTTAAATGTATAAAAACATAAATGACAAAAAAAATATAATGTACTTAAAATTTGATATTGTAAAAAAATAATGAAATTGTTGTAACCACAAAAATGTGTAGAAGACAAAGGAATATTAATAATGAAAATAAAAAGTAATAAATCCTTTTTTGCTAATCTTTTCCAAAATGAAGATTTTAGAGAAGACAATTAATTTTAAATTTTATTTGGGTTATTTTCAAATTCTAATGAGTGTTAAAATTAACTGACCATTCCCTGCGGATAAAAACTAACAGTGTTAGCCGCTACACTTGACAACACCATCCCGGATGATATATTATCCACCTGCACAAAAAACAAATTAAAATGTTTAGCCAAATTTTAATAATTCCTCAGAATTAATTAATCAAACGGCCACAGCACAGCTGATCACAAACAAATCCAAATAATTAACAATTTAATTAAGGTATCCATCTTTGTTCCCTTCCAGTTTCTTTGATGACGTACTTCCCTTTGCGGCACAATGCCTACTTGGATATGTTATATAATATTTCCATTCATGTGCGTTTGACGAGAATTTCACGCAGAATCCACGAAAGCAGATGGCTGTTTTACTAAATTAATATTAGGCAGCTCCTTGTTCTTCTCAAAGCTTCGGGGAATTACATTCTCCAGCTCCCGTATTCTCGAGTAATAATTCATGTATAATATTACAAGTTTCACTTGTTAAGTTTCCACCAAAAATTTTGTTATTAATATTTCCAGCTGAAATTCGGATAGATGTTTCGAATATCTGGAGAAAAATTCTACATGATGAAATTTTTGCTAGGTTATATTAACATGTGAGGTATTTGCACATTATTATTTTCTATTATATCATGCATAAATCTTCACATACGAATATAAATTTTATTATAATTAATGTAAGTCTGTACAGTACTTGTATTCTGCTTTGGAATATGTTAATTTTCTTCTTCGAATCACGAAATTAAGTATACATATGTTAATTAGGTTTTATATTAAACACGAATCTGTTATTTTTCAATAAATCTTTTTTGTTTGTTGAAATAATATTTAATTTAAAGCTATCCTCAACTTTGTTCTACGTTTATTTTGCAGTGTTAGGAAAAATATTGTCATGTGTTTTCTATCTCATTTAAGACTTACAGACAAAATATTTCGTATTTGTATTATTTAATATTTCATTCTCGATCATTACAATAATTTTTAATTAATAATGTACAAATTTTATTTTGTAAGTTTTGAAGTTTCATAAACATAACTATCTACTCGTAAATTAATCTATTAGTGGTTACTAGCTTCAAACATTTCAGACCGTGTTTAAAATAATATGAATCCACTGTTTGTCCAGTTGGAAATTAAATTCCACATACCTTTACCAGTGGACCAAACGTTTTAAAACATATTTTGATATTTTTAAATAATATATTTGCAATTAAGCGAGATTAAATGAAATACTTATAAATATTCCATTTATCAATTCTTCTTTAATTTTAAGGACCTTCAAACAACAAAATGTTAAGAGTCAGTATTTTTTGCGTCTGCAAATAATTTTCTCGTTATTGTATTTTGGAAATTGCCAATAATCGATAACACCGTCTTTTATTTTGAGTTGTATTTGGCGAGTCATGCTCGTGCCATCAATTCGTATTCTGTTCATTAATATGTAAAAATGTTGCTGCACAAAATGATCAAATCTAGAAATTATATAGTCAACAAGTTCAGCGGATAGGCATGAATAAATCTGCATGCATTGGCTTTTATTTCATTCATTGCATGAGTTCAGCAAAACGCAAACATTCTGCGATCACAGACTGAAATTAATTACGCCACACGGAATTTTTATCTCGGGTCAGAGATTAATTTCTTCGAATTGCAACTCTTTGTTTTGGAAGGAACATCCTACGAAGACTTGTTAGATATGCAATTACTTTGTTTTGCAACCACTCAATTGCGGGAAGATTTATATGTTTTTAATATTTACGTGGTGACCATTTAAATTGAAGTACAGAAACACAAAGTTGTGTGGTGTATTTACATTTTGTAGGATGTAGCTTTTTGTTTTCCCAAATGGATAAGTGAATGTAAAATTATTACAAGGAACACAATTAATGTTATCAAATTTGTAGAAGCATAGCGTAGACCTGGGAAGTGTCTTTCTAAAATTATATAATGAAATACAAGTTTTACATTGGTCCTTGCTGCATACAATACATGCAATTTTTTCTGCAATCGTGAAATTTTATTTATTAAAATAGATATTACAAAAAGCCATGCGTGACCCTTTTATACCTGCGGGCAGCTAATCTTGAACATTCGAGAGCGTTTCGGACTCTGTAAAATTCTCGAACAATAACGACGTCGCTCCTATCTCACTTGACATTTATCGAAACAACTTAACCAGACAGTTCCATCACGATGACTCATCTGCAATTACACAACAATTAATTTCAGTAACTTAGTAAATAAAACATAACTAATTTACTTTTATTATTTTATAATAATATAATTTTCTGTTCTTTTCGTAGAATTCGCAAACAATGCATTAATTCTACTTAAGTAAATTGCACTATATCTTCATTATCTGCAAGATACTGATATCAATTTGTCAATCTTTATGCAGCTTCTTCTGAGAGATCATTTTCTTATGCAACAATTATAAATGTTACAAAAATTTGAAAATCTCATATTGTTGAAAGCAAATCAATATAAAAACTCGAAATGTAAGTACTACAACTAGATTTGCAATGTAACTTAAATTGGGGCTTATTAAGTTCCGCTTCAGTTCAAAGTTTGTCGTATGTTAAATTGCATTTGCATTAATAATAGCTTAAATAAGTATTATTTATAATTCAAAATATATTTCTTATCTTATGGTATAATATTTTTATGACGATTAAAATCTCTAGTATCTGTGCTATTTTTGTTATTTATATGTTTATACATCATGCCGATTTACGAGAATTTTTTACATGAAAATATGACAAACAGATTAATTATTTCCGAAATAAGTCTTGTGTACTATACAGGAATGATCCTATATTCCTTTTGGTGGTCATGCGAGGGTATATTAATACACTTCGTACAAAAATTCTTGGTGGTTGGTCGTTGGTGGCATTAGGTGTGTGACAGTAAAGAAATTACATTTAATAAGTCGGTGTTGTAGCATGTGTCGCTCCCTCCCACACATACATCACGTGGTGCGTTTTATTGGTAGCGCCGGTGCCGTGCGCTGCAGGAGATTTATGCACCGGAGACGGACTGCAATTAAAGCGCTAAACAAACGCACACACGCGAGCCCCACACCAGAAAGAGCAGGAGCATGACTCAAAGGGGTACGTCAATGCTTATAGATAACGCTCGTCTTTACTCATAACCAATAAGTTAATGAAAAACCATCATTATAGGAATATTTCATTTTAAAAATATTTTCGTTTGAACAACATGACTGTCGCTTTTTGGGTATTCAATTTTTTAAACAATTAAATATTCGTATATAAGTTTCGTTTTTAATTCACTGCCGGTTGTTAAAACAGATCGATAGTTTATTAGTTAGAGTATTATAGGTCAAAACGAATGGAGTGTAAGGTTTGATGTTCAATTCCGTTTGTCCTGTATTATTAATATAGATATATAAATAATACTCGATGTGTCTGAGTAGTTTGGAATCCTAAAATAAAAAATGGTTCGAACATCATTTTTGTCCTTATTAGTTGAAAAAAAAAAACCAAATGAGTTTCCCTACGTTGGTCTTCAATTTCGTTAGTTCTATATAAATATATAAATAGTATTCGATGTGTTCGACTAGTTTGAAACGCTAAAATAAAAAAAATGGTTCTACTATCATATTTGTCCTTGTTAGTTGAAAAAGAAAAACGAATGAGTTTCCCTATGTCAGTTACTCACTGTTAGTATTTTGAACTGTATGTGTATACTATTGTTTTAATTTTATGGTTAAGAACAACCAAGACGATTTACGTTTTTATTTCGGAAATGATATTTATAAAAAAGATTCCTTGAATACATTTCATACGAAGAATGACAGTTTGTATTCTGAGCCGAAAACGCAAATCATACAAGTATGAAATGGTCATTCTTAGCAAGTTGTACACTGTACTTTTTCTACGACCACTATATTATTTCCTAGTTCATTTATATTTTAATAATAAATATGTCTTCATTTTACACATTGGTGTGCTCACCTCCTAATATACTTATGACTAATAATAAAAGTTTGTAAATGTTAAAATGAAGTACTTACTTACATACATAAATTTTGCGGGCGAGAATTAGGCAAACATATTTATTATTCTCTCACTATTTATAGAAATAAACCAAAAATTATGTTGACAAACAAGAAATATCCCAAAAATACTCATTTTTGTACCCAAAATTTTGATTTTGGAAAATAGTGTACCTTGATAGATCTCAATGCGTTGATTTCAAATTTTCAAACGGAATTTAATTATCTCTTTTCTTTCCTGAGATATTTGCTGTCAAAGTTGCACCTCAAAAAATTATGGTTTTTTGGCTATATCTCTAAAATGGGTAGAGATACTATCTCAAAGATTATACCAATCGATTCTACGGGAAAAGTTACATAAAGAAAAGTTTTCTTTACATATACGTACTTTGGAACGATTACGTGAAAAATGAGAAAAACGAATAAACCTAAATTTCAAAATTTCACTGAGAAACTTTTTTGCTCCTATACTTTTCATTTTCTAGACTTAAGTAAACATCGATACGCTGATTTCAAATTTTCAAACCGAATTGAATTATCTCTTACCGTTCTCGAGATATTCGTGTTCAAAGTTGAGTTTTTGCAATACCTAAAAAATCAGGTTTATTAGGTATACACCTTAAATGGTTAGTTTTGCGACTTCGGAGACCTCACCGATCGATTCTACGGGCAAAATTACATAAGTATACCAAATTTTAGATTTTTTTACGAAAATGGCAAAATTCGAAAAAATGGCAAGGGGTATACCTTAGATTTTTTTCGATTTTTGGCCATTTTCAATTTTTTCCTTCTAGAAATTTTATCTGTTGAGATAAAAATCTGAAAATTGGTACACTTATGTAATTTTGCCCGTAGAATCTAATGGTGACGTGGTTGAAGTCATAAACCTAACCAAATAAGGGGTATACCTAAAAAACCTGATTTTTTAGGTATAACTTTAAATTCAAATATCTCGAGAACGGAAAGAGATAATTCAATTCGGTTTGAAAATTTTAAATCAGCACATCGATGTCTACTTAAGTCCGAAAATTAAAAAACTTTGGAGACAAAAAGTTTTCAGGCGAAAAATTGAAATTTAGGTTTTTTTTCGTTTTTCTTATTTCTCACCTAATCGTTTTAAAGAACTTATATATGGACATAACATTTCTTTGTATAACTTTTCCTGTAGAATCGAATGGTAAATTAGTTGAGATTGTATTTGTACTCATTTTTAGAATATATTCAAAAAACACCCTTTGAGACCAAATATCTTCGAAACGAAAATAGATAATTAAATTCTATTTGTAAATTTGGCAACAGTGTAGGAAATTTAAAACGTATCACAAATACAATTTTGTAAAATTTGAAAATTTTCGAGCTAAAAATTCAATATTTTTAAATATTTTCGGGTTTACGGAAAAATACAGCATCAGCGGCTTTGGAATTAGGTACTGACCCTGCTGTTACTGTATACATAATCTATTTTTCCAATTAATATTCATCATACTGTGAAACAGTAGAAGTAAAATAAATGGTTCCATTTATTTTTAATACTTTTATTTTATAATAATACACCCCAAAAGAATGTTCTGCGCTCGCCTATGATTTTACTACTTCCTTCAAACAATACGATTTTTGACTGAACTGTGAGATATGAATTTAACGTTGTCTACGGTTACCGTGGGAAATGAAAATGTGTTTAAAATATACTCTGTATATGCCAAAACTAAATATGTAACCAAAAATAAATATCGCTGTTTCCGAGTGGTTCTGGACCCACTATAAGCATTAAAAAACTGACAATTATTTCCATAAGTGCAAATACTTCACATAATCATTAAGAACAATTTGGCGTAAATATTAACGGCAATATTATTTATCACACTGTACGTGAACTAGAGGTGGGCATGTAGATCAACATTATTTTTTATTTTGTCAAATATGAATTGTTACAGCGAAAAAATTAAAAACCATACGAAATAAGAAGTTTATTATAATTAAAATATACATGCAAATTACAACTTCTTTTGACTTTTATTTTCAGCAGATTTTGGTACCTATTTTTGATAAGATAGATTAAGCTAAATGTGTTTATTTATGGAAACAATTTTCGCGAACTAATCTAGTTAATAAATTTTGGCGATATGATTAGAATGACTATATTACTATATTTACCTACCACATACTATCACGAAATAGTTGCCAGCTCATAACAATATATAACTAATGAACTCGCGATACTTATCAAATCATTGCGTGAAATAATTTCCAGAAAAAGTTGATTATATTCCAGTCTCGTGTGTCGGAAGGCAGCTGTTGAATCGATACAAGAAAATTTCAATTTTAATGTAAAAATAAAACGCTGTTTAGCGAACAGGTGCGTTGTGCGTGTGTTTAATATGGTTCGCTCGCTACTTTGCTTTTAAAATCGGGGCTGCCGGCGAATATGTCACGTACATTTAAATTCGGGCTCGTTATTCACTCGTCTTCCACAGCCTCCTTTCTTCCGTCCTCCTTCCACGCACAACACCGCTTGTTTCCCAGACGCTCAATATGTTAAAATCAAATTTAATATACATCATCGTAAACGGAATGATTTACTGGATGTATATTTTCAAGGTGGAGGTTTGATTCGGCATGAAATTGGAAATGGACTTGTACATTTGCAAGAATATGCGCTCTTTTGTGTAAGAATTGCCAATAAAGACCGGGAATATTCATGTAAATTATGTACATTGCACCATATTTTACTTTTTTCACTATCAACTGTATGAATAAATGAATATAGGTATATTCTAAATTCCATGTATTCAATATTATCGGTAAAGAAAATTTGATATGTGGTCTGGTACCTACATTACGTTCCTCTGTTACAAAGTTACGTATTTTATATTTGTTTACTTTATGAAGCAGAATGGCACCCAGCAGTTAGTAACAAAAATGTTTTCGATGTTGCCCTCTCCTCTCCAGATAGATTGCCCGGGAGTTGTCTATTAAACGATGTAAATATTTCATTACCAATTCATGCGATAAAATATACTTAGTAATTAGTAATTGATATAAATATAATACGATTTTATTGTACATATTTTATAAAAAGCAAACTTAATTTCCCATTGTAATTACTTTGTATGTTGGTAATCTGTGTATTACCTACATTATAATGGTGATTTTCAAACCTACGACTTTTAGAAAAATACTTATTGGATATCATTGTTCATTGTAAGTAGTATTAAGGTGAATGAATGTAATAATTATCATAAATCAAACGCGCCATAGCTTTTAACTTTGTGTCGTGCGGTAGCTTTTATATTTTGAAAAACTTTAAATAAATTAAATAATTGATTGCAAAGTTTCAACGAAATTTTCAGTAGAATTATATTGATATTACAAAAAAGTGTCGTACATATTATTTCTATTTCTAACAAAAAATTTTGATTGCAAATTTATTAATGTTAAAAAAGTTAATATTGTAATTTTTTACTAGTGTATTTTGTATAGTTTATGACTGAAATATTTAAAATGTGAAAATATTTTGAAAATATATGTCATTAGTTTTAAATGATGATCACAATAATAGAATAAAATATTTATGAGCATGGAATGTATATGTCCATATATCATTACCCTGTTTTTATTAGAATTTCTGCAAATGAATAATTTAATTGTAAATTTCAGTTTAATTATGTACCATTTTTAATTTAAATTCGTTTGAAATTGTAAATTTTAGTTCATTATTTTGGGTTAGTGATAGCACTCATCTGTATATTTTGTTATTAATAATAAATGAGTCGATCAATTTTTGTAGCTGGAAACGAAGTGTAAAATATAAAATATTCATTCCACCGAGCACAATTTTAAATACGACTGTAATGTATGGGAGAATGCGTACCCTAGTATGTCACATTCAGGGAAATATTTCACATATAATAAATTATCCCAAATTAGATGAATATCCAACGAGTGTATCCTGCTTTGTTATTCCGTTTAATTTAATTAAATTACAGATGTGAAAATCACTCTTGTCTAGATTCACACCATTGTGCCGTATTTTATTCTAGTTAACCCAGCCAAAACCAAATGTGTCTAATTAAAAATGCTCTATAAATTCTTTTATTGTTTCGGCTGTTGTAAGCTAATTAGGAATCCTCCAAATAGAACATTTTCGACGCTTTTGAAGTGAATTGCGTGTGGTCTTGAAGCTACTTTTACACTATACTGCTTTTCAAACTGATCCTTTACAAAGTAAAATATTGCTTATATTTTTCAAGATTATTTAATAAATACTAAAATATCTTTACGTATTTTAATATAATTCGCATTGAAAATTCATTTTACGATACACATATAATAAATGAATATTATATAATATTGACATAAGAAAATAATAAATTAAAAAAATAAATTTAATATTTATATTCAGAACTTAATTTCAAAAAATTACCCAATACCATTTCTTCCAATTCAAATTGTTCGGTTCTCCTCAGTCAAGTATAATAATAATTGTTTCTAACAATTTTGAAAAAAAAAATGTAGAAATACCATCTTAACTAAAGAAGAAATGACTTTAGTTATTTATTATCTCCGGACAAATATCACAATCACAATCAAGAATTAGATATAGTCTTTTCAAGAAGAATTTATAACTAACAGGTTTTTTTATATTGTGTGCTATTCATACAAAATAACGTTGTTTTTTAAAATTCTATATTTACTATGTCTTAATTCTAGAAATTAAATTAATAAGATCTTGCCTCATATTGCACATGACATATTTGTAATAATAACCTCAGAAATAATAATTATATCTGCGAAAGAAAGAAAATTGAAATAACGTAAAAAACAAAATTATTAATTACCAAACGAAAAAAATAGGCGGTTGAAACCATTCCGAACAAACCCGAAAACACCAGAACGAGAAGAACATTACTTTTGGCTGGGCCCAAGTTTCGGCCAATTCTTCGCCGAAACCGAAGCTACGGCTAAAATCAACATTTCTAGCCAAAACCGTGTGAAAACGTGTGAAATGTGCTAACCAATCATACAACCATCCTATAAATTACATAAGATTTGAAACTGCATCATTCGTTTCATTGTCTAAGAATGTATATGGAATCAATAACGCAGCAAAATTTGAAATCAATGTTAATGTAGCGAATAATTGATTATATGTATTTGATTATAAACAACGGGTGGGAAATCCGTGCGCATATGAAGGCCCGTATAATCAATAGTGTGTTGCACTATGCCGTGAGGAGGTAGCTTTAGGAGCGACAGTGCTAATGTCACGTGATTTGTTAGGTGTAAGCAACGAGGTGAATTTATGCAGGTTATTACGGTGTCTTAAAGGAACTAGACAAGTATTTTTAGTTGACTTTATGAATTTCTTAACACGAGGATGCAAATATGCGGTGTGTGTAAGAGGTTTTTAACTTGCACTTTATTGCTCTATTATGGATGGCGGTTGATTTTGTTTTCTTGTTGCAGGTGAGTGGGTTTTTCACTTTGATGTCGCTGTTGCTGTTACGCTGTTTGTAAGGTAAGCCGGCCTAATGCAATTCTCTCTAAATGGTGATATGGGGGAATAACTCAATCAAAAACCGTTCTGCTTTTTAAAACCCTACAAATTACCTTCATATGTTATTTTTATTATTTTTTACAGTAGATTTCATTTTAGGATTGTTTGAAGTCTACATACAATCGATGTTAAATTTTACACAAATACTAATAAATCAATAATTGTTTATGCATTTTTAATAATAATAAACATTTATTTATATTATTTGTAAATGAGTACACGTAAACATTTTTATTTTATTTTCGACAAATTAGCATTTATGTATTATATTGATGAATTTATAATTGTTATATTTAATGTTGCTGTTAACAATATTATCTAACAACGAAGTTTATATAATATTTAAACATTGTTATTTATAGAAAAATACGAACATCTACATTAGTAATTAACTTGCCTATTTTAATACAATTTTTTTAAAAATTGTATCAGTATCCAAATATGCTCTCCTAAAAATCTACTACATTATGACGTAAACAATACCTATTTTATGTGTAACATAAGAATCACGATATATTTTGAAAAGTTATAGTTACCTCTGCACTTGTCAATTTCGCTCCGACAGTATGTAAAGATGTTGAACTGAACATATATGTACATAGGTAATCTACAACGTTTACCAACAAAAGCATTTTAAAAAATAAAACACAAACAAAATAAAGTTTTATTTAGTATTTTATTTTATTTAAAATATTAAAGTGAAAAGTTACGTAGGTATTGAACTTAGATTAGATTTATATAAAAAAAAAACAACGACACCAATTAGTAACCAGTTATTAGATTTGGCAACAAATAACACAAATTCGGAACCTGCTCTATATATAAACATAAATAAAATTCGAAAATACCAAACAATGTTTTAATAAAAATTTCCTGCAAAACCGTTTTGTAAACAAAACCAATTAATGTTGTTTTTAAAGAATATTGTTTCATTGTTGACAATTTCAAAATGTTGTTTCGAATATTTATTGATTTTTGGTAATTGTATCATGTGTTTATAAACAATGTAGATCCCAAAAACACATATTCGAGACACGGTGGATCAAATATATGAACTGTAAAAAGGACATGTAGATAGTAAAATATACAAATTTCACAAATCTGGGACACAAAATTTTTGCTACTAAAATTCGCACGCAAATTGTTGAATATAGGATCAATATTAAATATTAAATAAATAAAAGTTTGTGTATTTGGTTGGGCCGAGAGTTTAAACACAATTACACAAGCAATAATATTTTATTTAGTTTTAAACATTTACGCGTGTATTATTTCGTTCTACAAAATAGAACATATATGTGTAGATATACAGGCCTATTCAGGAACAAAAATTTAAACAGTGTTTAATTTAAACACTGTTTAAAATAGTCAACGTTGTTTAAATTTTTGTTCATTCAGAAACATGGCTACTAAGTATTTAAACACTGTTTACAATAAACACTGTTTACAAATTTTTGACACATTGTATCTGTCATTCTGTCAAAAAAATATACATATTTCAATTTAATTATCATTAAATCATAATTTTATACTGATTAATCGAAAATATAATGAAATAAGAAGAAGTGGATCAAAATAAAAATGAAGTAAATCAGAAAATTGGAAATTGGAAGAAAAATATTCGCGGATATATGTCTTTCTTGTGCTGGCATAGATGGATGCAAAATTGGAGTTAATAAAAACAGACTACAGTTATATTATGCCTTTAATTTCTCTGTCTTCAAACCTTCTGCGTATAGGATGCATTCATTCCAAACACGCTACTTAATTTTAATAAGGGTGTAATCTGTGGCTTCGATAATAGAAGAACACCTCATAATTGAATAAAAATTTATAAATTTTTTACTTGCTAATGCAATAAACATTTTTTTTAATAATGCGCGACATTATGGGCTGAGAAAATCCATGATAGCTTGCAGCATCATCTTGACATGGTCCTCTTCCAAAATATCGTGGAACTGAGAGTACTTGTAGTTTAGACGTATAGATTTTAATCTAAACATCTCTGGTTTAAATTAAAAAATATTTTTCAGAACTCATAATATAAATAAATCAACTTTTTTAGTTTAAATTCTGTTAAGTTTAATAAAACCAACATTTAATTTCTACTTCAATTAAATTACATAAAAAAATGTCATTACTATAATTTTAACAAGGATTTTTTCTATTTAAGTACAGATTAAAAATTTGTGGGTGTTCATTTTCGTTTACTTCTCGATTTTTTTAATATTAAAAAAAAAAATCACTCATTTTAATAGATATTATCACACTATTACTCATTTATCACAGATTTAAACTACCCCCATATGTTGTTTAAATTTGCATGTTTAAATTGATGTTTAGTTACGATGACTACGATGAAAAAGAGTCTCTGAATGAGCAAAATTCGTTTAAACAGGGTTACTAACGATAAACACTGTTTAAATTTAAACAGTGTTTAAGGATTTAAACAGTGACTAAAAAAGTAGTCTTTGAATAGAAAAATGAACAAACTGTCAAAATTAAACAGTGTTTAAATTAAACACTGTTTATATTTTCGTTTCTGAATAGGCGTGTATATGTTTATATTTGAAAAAGTCCCCACTATACATAGTGGGAGAAATGTAGAAATCGTTTCACAATTTATTTCTTTTTAGTTCCCTGTAGAAACTTTTATTTTGCGAAGTTTGTAAACCATTTTTTGCCATTAAACTTTTGTTTCTGCAAATCTTAAAAGCTCATAGACAAGAATGATATCTGAAATAATTCGAAAACTATTACTTCGCAGTAAAAACAGAAGAAGTAACAAGTGTAATAGCCCAACAAAACTAGCAAACGAAACAACCCTTTCTTTTTTCAAATTAACTTGGCACTTAATGCACTTACACACTATTCCACAAATTCTTAAAAAGCTTGAAACTTTGTAACGTAATTCTCCTGTCCCCGCAAATCGCAGCGTTGAATTAAGTGTTGGAAGTTTGGCCACATGTGTTAAAACTCCCACAATACACAGCCGCGCCCACTTACAGACAAGAATTTCATCTTCGCGCCAGCTGCGGGGATGTCCCTCGATGTCTTTGTCGGAGGTTATGGCGGCTTTTATTTCAAGTGACGTTTGGAGTTGTTTGGAGTTTTTACGGAATTATTGCGTCAAAGGGAGTAGTTTTTAGGGTGACAGTGACACTAGTAGATGGTTAGTTATCTAAATCAGCAAAGTAGCTGTTGAAGCATAACAGATGTCAACAAGAAACAACTTGAATTTAAGTGGAATTGAGTTCTTAAGATAAATAAAATGTAAACAAACAACATATTTTCTTTTGGCGGTAATTTTTTAGCATCTAACCTATTGGGAAGTATTTTGTTATATTTTTGATAAATTATCACGTTTTAGCGTTTGTATAATTCATTTGCTATTTTTTCGAAAATATATCTCTAGGTTTGTATAACGGGCAGCAATGGCTTACTTGGTAATTGAGCGAAGTGTAAAACGTAGTGTTCAAATTTTATCGTCGCCAACTATTAACAAAATAAAAATACCATTGAGTCCTAATGGTTCTGCACCCACTAAGTTGTAAGTCTCTTGTTGACAACTTTGACGACCTTATTCTATCTGGAAATATATGTGACTATGATCTACAGTGTGTCTGAAAATTATAAGAGATAAGAATTTGATAAAATTAGCAAATATTTGCCATATTTACAATACTATTAAAATGAGTTAATTTTTTTAAAACTAATAATTATTTCTTATTTTAAACGAAATATCCTTTTTATTTTTACATATTTGGAATCTACATATAGTTACAAATCCAGTGATATGTTAATTTTTAATTAAAAAATAAAATCACTATGTTAGCATTAAGTTTGTAAACTTTTACCTGAAAATAGCAGTTTGTATGAATCAATAGAAAACAAACGTCAATCTTCTACACTCGCCACAAAAGATATTACTTTTACTTTTAATAACACAATATACTATTATCGTAGATTTCAGTAATGATATAATTTATACAGTAGAAATAATTTACTAAAGGACAACATCCGGACACTCGACAATTTTGACGCGTGTAGAATTCGAACATGGATTTAGAGAACCGCAGTCGATTATTTTGTCCATTAAGACTAGACCATGGGGATGGATATATATTTAGTCTTACTTTCTTTTTTATTTAAAACGTCTCTACTAGACATAGTACACATTTTCGAATATCTAGTACGTACATAGATATTTCTAAATTTTGTATAAAATGAATGACCTGTACGATTCGGACCTAATTGCTACAATCACATGAGGTCATTTATAATAGTAAATAATCTATATTCTTTGTATTTATGTAAATTGCATTTTGATCTACGAAAATCAAACTTGGATTCCTAAAACCACAGCCGAATATTCAGCGCATTAAATCATTTACTTTCTTTTTACTTACAAACGTTTCTGTGTAAGATTCTGTCGCTTCTCCGCGTGTCTTAGATCTTGTGTGTTTTATATAAAATGCTAACAATTTTAATAGTGAGTTTAATGCTGTAACCAAACCACTTGCATTTGTTCATAAGTCTTGATTGTGTCTGAGAGGAGCCGAGGACATTTACGGTGGGACATAAACCAGCAGCTTGGCGCGGCCTGCTGCGACAAAGAGCGATGACGGAGGCGACGCCGAGGGTGTTACACGCCTAGGCCCAACACCGTATTTTTCTTCTCGCCACTACAAGTGTTGCACGTCATCCGCACTTGCTCACTAATTAAATCAGACTGTTATGTGGGTTGTTCATTTCAAATTCTTCGTCAAATGGTGTTAATACGAAAGATGAAGTGTAGATAAAATTTATTTTAGTTAAATAAGTAAGAATGTCTTGCTGACACCACTATGGTCAACGCACAGGATTCACAAGTCAAGTGTTGTGGGTTCGATTCCCGGCCAGTTCTCGTTGTAAGTTTTTCATTTCATTGTGTCACCCTCATTCGACATATGACCATCATCATTTGATACAATCGCTAACAACTTACCAAAAAATTTGATGAGGCCAACGGCAACAAATTAACTTCCCCTTGTAAATTATTTACGATATAATCAAAATTAATAAATTAAATATTCAATCCGGCTCTGCTGGATTATATCCCGGGTTCGAATGCCGGCAAGGCTATAGATGTTGCCCCTTTATCTTTTATTCTTCATCAACAATGCTTAAGAAACAAAAAGTTACAAAGAAATGTTACTTAATCCCCATAAACATAATCAAAATTGAAATTACTTTGTAAAAGTTGAGATACAAGATTATTATTATTTATTTTTATTACAATGTAAGTTTTACAGGTATTTATTATAAAACAATTTTTAACTTTCATATACATATAATGTACGCGGAAAATAATATTTAATTGCGTGAAAATTTTCAAAGTGGCAACTATTAGTATTAATACGGAGGATTTATATTGAATTCTGGACGGCGAATACAAATATTAAAATATCTAACATATTTTTCTTTTATTAATATTCTATATGTAAAAGCAGATATTAAAAAATATAGGAGTAGTAAAGTTATAAACGAATTTATTTATAAGGTGAATTTAATTAAAAAAACTAGTTTATATGAAGATCAATGAAATTTAGTTTCAAAGTTATCTACCTGCACTTAAATTAAGTGTTATTTTCACAGCTGGGGTTTTTAGTTGACAATTCTAATAATACTGAAACGATCTAAACAATGAATTATTTAAATCATTTTGATATTAGTCTCGTTAATTTCAGAATTTCGAAGCTTCCATCTGTCGATATATTACAATGAAGCATAATATCTATTTAAATGTGATATTCGTGTGTAATTTACAATTACCTACTACTGTTATTTTGGAAATAAATTTTCAGTTACTAAAATAATGATTGGAATTTAAGTCATTTATTGTTATTGAATGATATTTCATTGGTACATGTTTTCAGATTAATTGAGTATATGCACTAGATTTTTATTTGGTTACACAATAATTTTACACTCTGCTCAATTCGAGTCGGAGCACCACTGCTATTTGGATTTCACTTTAAAATTTTAAATTCATATATTTAGAATCGTTGGCTATTTAGCATGACAATCCCATATAAAACTTTCATAACTCCAGCCTTTTCCGAATTTAAATGTGAAAGCAAGTTAGTGATTATTAGGCAAATGAAGACGTTAACATATGAACATGGCCCTGCATTAACACCTTGGCGATAATGTCACATTTAAAGCCCTGAACTCAGCTTCGCTATTGTGCGCTGCACCTGTCAGAGAGCGTACCAACTCCCCGCGCTTCTTAATACCCTAATCCTAATGTATTCCTCATATACTACAAACGTGTTTGAGCGCGCCGTCTCAAGACATAATGTAGAGTGCTCAAAGTAATGGAATATGGGGTTCCCTGTTGATATATCCTAGTGTAATTAATTTCTTTTAATATTACACAAATCACAAATCGTCACAAAACTTATAAAACAGTCTAGTCTGTATGAAATTTTTGTATATTACTTTTTGTATTCTTATAAGAAATTTGATAACATTTTATAAAAAATATAAAAATGTGTCCTAATAAAAACGATAGTGACAAAAGGATTTTCAGTCGGTAATAGACTTACTTTTTTCTTTTTCTACTAAATAAAAAATATCGAGGAAACTAATATAACAATTTAATTTTAAAAAAATACAATACCATTTATGATTCGTAAAGTAACGATATATTCCTATAGAAATAATAAACAAGAAAAGGGAAAGGAGAATTGACAATTTTTTTATAATTTTTGTATTTTCAAGCTTCCTTGTCTGACAAGAGTAAAATATATTATGCAAAACACGTGCTGAAAATTTTGTTCTAAGAGAATCGAATTTGCGGCGTTGAAAAAATTATTAAACGAAAAATAATTTTGAATTACTAATGGTTTCATATAAATAATCTGTATTGGTCTTGATATTTGTATATTATAATCTAATATAGAGAAAATTATTTTTTTAATATTTGATTTGTAAGCTTGTTACATGAATTATTTATTTTACTTATAGTCTAAATGAAATTAGAAATTTTCTCCTAATATTTTTATAAAAATATTCTTATACCGTATTTGTTAAAAATATTTTTGTATTTGTTAATTTTTTATGATGGCTTTATACGAATACAAATAGAGAAAATAATGAAGAAACTCTTATTCTTTAAGTGCCTGTAATTACTGTAAGAATCTCTTTGAAATGAATTTTAAATAGAGCATCGCATTAAAACGTTTTAAACGTAATGTAATGTAAGTCGCTAATATTTTTCGGGTCAGAGAATAAAATAATTTCTGCTCCAAATATGACATAACAACGATTTTGTGGTAATTAAAACGTAAAGACCGTTACAAAAGAAACAATAATGTAAAAATAAAAAGCACTTAGCCAAACGGGCGTAATAGCGGTAATGCGAACGAACGTGCGAACCAGCAATGATTAAAGCCACCATGGCCGAGTTGTTTTTACGAAGTACGCATTCCGTGTTAGCAGCCTTCAGATTTAATAACACGTAAATCGGTATTAAAACGCCACTCTTGAATAAAAATCTCACTAATAAATCTTCCTATAATTCCCTCATACTTAAAATCATAAAAAGTATCTAAAAATTTTTAGTTGCCTCGTAAAAAATCCGATTTCGCGGCACATAAAATTCTGACAGCTTTCGGGTTTGAAAAAGCAGGTAGGAGACGTTAAAATTCGACGTTTATTTAAATATATTTATGGATGTTGGCTGTAAATAGTGTCTTTTACTGCCGGGGAACATGTTGAACAAGTTTAGATACACGATTGCCTTATGTTAACATTTATATGATAATGGCGACGCTTGAAATCGCGGCGGTTTAAATGGCGTATGCCGAACTTTATAGAGCAGGCCCACTGCCTTCCGGAACATTACCACTCTTAGTGGTATATTGCATATTTAATTATTAAAATATAGCAGCCTCCGTTGTGTCTTTTCGCACATCATCAGGCCCATGATACACTTACACCTTTCTATGTATCGTGGTTAGACCCAGATCTATATTGTAGTAAAAGTGAATATACCAAGTGATAATTTGCTACCAATTACTATCATTTCTAGTTATTCAATATTTATTTCTTTTAGGTTAGGATCTCGGAAGTTAAATTGTCAATTCAAAACTTTGCTGACGATCAATATCAAGAATAATAAATTATATTATGAATAATTGATATTTGCTGTATTAATTTTTAATGCCGATAATTACAATAAACTAGTTAGGTGGCAGAATATATTATTAAATCAAATTACTAGTAATGTAATATATTATACATAAATGCACAGTAGTATAGTGCTGCAGAGGATAAAAGAAATTAGAAGTTTGAGTTTCCGAATAGTAGACTACTAACACCAAAATGCTGTTAACGATCTCAAAAAACAATTAAAATCTTATCTTCGTCTGCTCTCTGTATTCTATATTAGAACGATAATTATCTCTTCTTGTTCACGAAATATGTCTTCAAAGTAGTATCAAAAAATGGATCTTTTTTATTTAAACCTAGAATTTTTAATTCATATCATATTGTAATTTTAAAACATATCCATTAAGATAAAAATCTGAAAATTAGTATATTATTGTAATTTTTCCATGAGAGTTCAATTAGTATTCCGGTCTATTTTAAGTTGCGTATAATTGAATTCTGCTTGAATCATCGCATCGATATCTAAAAAAAAAATGAAATTATAGTCGAAACTGTAAACAGAGATTCATTGAGAAATGTGAAGAAAACAATATTTCATCTGCCATAGTTAAAAACTGCATTCGTATCAGGACACATCGAAATTTATAAATAAATTTATTACTCATGACTTTACTACCTCTTGCTGGGTGTGCCAATCTATTTTATCGCAGATATCGATGATAATATTTTTTTTACTATACGGGACGTTTATGAGACGTAATATTGAGATTATGTGTAACGATATTTTGAAATGTAGCATATTTGGAGGAAATATCTCGGCGGAATGTTTGAGGAAATGGCAGTGGTTTGATATTTTGACAACTCTCATTAATTGAGATATCAAGCGCTGGTTGGGCACTAAATATTCATGGTACGGCTCTGCGGGCCGCGCCGGTAATTGGCCATATTTATATTCATAATTTGGCCAAACGAAACGTAAAAATAAATTAGCCATAACGACGGCGCGCGAGCATCTCTGGCCACGTATGATTGTGCCACTATTGACTAATTAAAGTGTCTTATTTATTGCACTTGTGCTTAATGTGACAACTTTATTGCCGCTCTAAAGTACCCGTTAGTTGTAAATTTTCGGATGGAATTGTTGTAATTCCCTCCAATTTAAGTTCGGCTCTGGGAAATATAGCAGCTTTATATCCGTGTTTATGATGGGATTCGTTTCTAATTTGTACGAATTATTTTACCAAATTATCTTTTTAACACCGCAGTATATTCCACATACCGCATACGAGTTTATATGAAGTTATGACACTCACCGAATTTACATTTTATATTTTCAGGGATATCAGTAATTCGACATTCATTTTCCAATTAGCGCCTTCATTAGCAGAAATCATAACCTTTATTTACGACCATACTTTTTCTAGCACTTTTTTTTTGGTTTTAAATTTCACACAAAAATATTATTTGTCATAATATTTTATAATTCTACTATTTCTTCTTCTTCATTTCAATGACTAATTCTATTTTTTCATAGGTTTTCCTATGATGATCTTATAACTACTCGTATATGGGTATCTTAGGAACATATGTAAAAATCATTGAACGTCTATTTATAATCATTAAAGGCTGATTGAGTTTAAGAACAATGCGATCATTTATTGGTCATGTTACTAACCGGAATTGTTGCAATTAACCAAATGAAACATAATGATAGAGTAAATTTATATTCATTTACTGCAAGAATCCAACAAACTTAAATTTGTTATTACCCTGCATAAATCTCACTTTGTATGTGTGAAGTCCAGAAACGATGATAAAACGTGGTCATTACAGAATAATGTCATTTAAATTAGGCTTGATATTTTCATCGTTAGTGAGAAATACGAAACTAATTGTAGCAATTGGTTTAACGACTTGACACTTCGACTATTGTGGCGTCTAATGAAGACGTCCACAGACAAAAATGACGCAATTGTGCGTGGAATTGTCGCCGTCAATTAGGAATAAACAAGACAAGAACAAGTCGCAACAAGAGGTGTGCATTTTATCAACACAACTCTGTTTCCTAACGGCTGCATGACAAAAGCGCATCGTTCAGATTTTTAAACATTTCATAAGCGGACCAAGAAAACAGCAAAATTTAGGAATTTAGTGTGTATGCGTATGTGTGCATCTGATTAGATCAAAATACGAGAGAATTCGTTCTTTTTAAATAGATACTTACCTAAGTAGGTATGCCTTCCTCTTTCGTTTCGAATCTAACCTAACCTAATATAATACAATGTAACATAACCTAACCTAACATAACCTGACACTAAACTAACCTATCCTAACCCAACCTAATCTGACATAATCTAACTTAACCTAACCTCACCAAACCTAAAGTAATCAAAACTAACCTAACTTAACCTAACCTAACCAAAACTAAAATTATCTAAACTAACCTAACCTGATCTTCTCTGACCAATTTTATTTTTGGTGCGCTTTTATAACAAAAAATACCATTTCGTGCGCTTTTGTCATACCTCTTACTTGGTACTTCGAATTTAAATACGCTAACTAATTCTGCTGTTTATATGAAAATTATAGAAAATTATAATAACAGAATTTATTAACCTAATATTGGGATAACTGCAAAACTAATTTTTTGTGCAATAAAAACATTCAAAACCAAAAACGCTAAAGTTGTTCATAGAAATGTCATCGTTAATGAAAAATAAACAAGAAGAAAACATCGTCAACGAACAGGTGAGCACTTCTGTCCAGAACTCTTGAGTTAATTATACGTGAGCAAATGTAAAATAGAAATTTCAAGCTACATACATAATTTAACAGATTACAAAGAACGTTTCTTATTAAGAAATTTCGTATTGTGGAATCAATTCAGTCTTCAGTCGCTTCTTTGAGCTTCCCGACAATCTTAATGCCCACGGAAATTCCTTTATACATTCACAGATAATTTACTATTTATAGAGCGAACAGTTTCACAGATTAAATGGAATAACTCAGATCAACTACTTAGAAGCAGTTTTAATAAGGTGGAATTTCAAAAATTAATTACTTGATATTGATAATATAAAGTTTTCACTTTTATTTATTTATTTATCAACGGTTTTGGGATTAGTTTCCCTGTTGTTGCTACATATATAAACTATTTTTCCAATTAATATTCATTGATAGAATAAATGATGAAGATGATGTTTCTTGAATATTATTTATCACAATTGTAGTTGCAGTAAATATAAAGATGGAAATTTTGCGTTTACTAATCTATTATAGGTCTTTTTCTTTTTACTGATAGAGCCTTGAAAAATACCAGGTCTTTGAGTAAAATTATTTAAACGAGAAGATTTAACTGTATTTTACAGCATATGACAAATTCTATTTATAAATCGTACACATAAGTACTTTTAATCTTGTTGGATAGTAAAACCTACAGAATTTTTATCTGCCAGAAATACTTATAAGACGTCGTAAATCTTCATTTATGCCCAGTTTTGTGAATTGGAAATTTCAGCCAGAAATCATATGGATTTTAATATTTGTCTTCCAGTATGTCTAACTAACTGTCTTGTGTGAAATAAAATAGTAAATTTATGAGTCAATAAAACTTAAATTCCTGCCAACTTATATTTAGTTATGACAAACAATTTTATACTCCCAGCGTTTTATATCTTCATTTTTAATCAATTTTCATTCCGGATATAAAAAACACAAACAAGCCTAATCAGGAGACAAATCTACACATCCCACAAATAGCTTCGCAGTCAGCATACTTTGTTCTAGGCCACTAACTTGAAGGTGAAACCATACTTATGCTTAATGTTACAGAATATTTGGTATCACATGTTAACAAATTATTTATACGTGCAGAGCCAATTTATATCTAAAGTAAAATAACTAAGAACTAAAAGATAAATTTGGCTGAATAAATCTTGCTTTACAATAGCTGAAGTAGCCGAGAGGTGATTTCTGATACATGATATATGCCATGTAGGTACGGTTAAAAGTTAAAAGTATTATTACCAAAATCTGGGATCACACTGACATACGTATTAAAGGATAATAATATGTAAGTGGTACACTTGTGTATATTTTTGTAAATAAATGTAATAATTTACTTTTGTTTCGGTTTTATATAAGTACTTCATTATTAAAGTTCTTATTTTTTTCGAGTAGTATTATTTCTGCTAGTTTATATTTTCCTAAAAATTTCTTATTAAAGGCAAAAATTTCAAAAAATGTGTACGTAATTTTGAAAGTGAATATTTCAAACCTTAACGAGATAATAAAATTTCAAAAAAAAATTATCGAGACTAACTAAAAAACATATTTTCAGTATGATTAAAGTGCACATTTAATCAATTGTGTTTAATAAATGGATATAAGTGACGAAGATAAAAAATACGATTTTTAACAAAGAAAATAAGTATGTTTCAGAAGAAATAAATAAATTGATTATTATAATGATATAGAAGTCCTTTTATATTCCGAATTGAAATCCGAGAAATTTATTTAGCCTAGCTATGACCCAAGAATATGTATTTAGGAATTGAATTTTAAGGATCAATATTTTGTAATTTTAATTGATAATTGATCTTGTTGAGGTTACTTTAATAATCAAACACGAAAATGTGCTTCTATCAATAATCTCAACCATCTAAAACTAACTTTAAAAGATAAAAGTTGCCTAACTTTTGAAGTAGAAGCACATAATAGTTATATTCTGTATATAAATATTCTTTGGTAGAAGCTAAAGTTATAGTAGGTGAAGGTGACCTCGTAAAGCGTCCCGTATACCTTCATAATTTTAACTTGTTGGTGTTAAAGTTAAAGTTACTGTTTGTTTTTAAATGCAACACAGAGGAATTTATGTAAGAGAAATAGATAATAATTAATAATTTGTACGTATTCATATATATGTATAAATATAATCCATCAGTCCATTGCAAACAAATGTCAAATAAAATCTAGATGACAATTTCATCTGTCTGTAGGTAAATGTATTAGTATTTTATTGGTGTAAGATATCAGTCTACTATGACCACTTAATCTCACATAAAAAATATTACATTTGAAAAGAAATATATTGGTATTTGAAATATAAGAAATGTTTGTTTTCCATGTTTATAAAAATGTAATAATAGTGTTTTAAAACAATAAAGAAGTAATATTTACAAAAGAGAAAAGTCGAATCGTCAGGTTTCCTCCATTCCTCCATCCTCCGTGCTCCCTGTTTGTTCTCGGGCTCAGTAAACAATTTAATAAGTAGAGCCGAGCGCTGTCGAGTATCATTGTCGACATTTGTACTCGTGGGTGGCAATATACTCCACACATACATTCACGCACCGGGAAGCATAGACGCAGACATAGAGGGCATGTCTGACGAGACATCACATCAAAGTTGTAATTAATTTGATGTCGTACCTCGTAAATCACACATGAAGACAATTTAATTTAACGTACGGCAGACATTAGCCACTAGATACATGTGTTGAGAAAGTGAAATTATTACACCTAAGCATTTCGCAAAATTGCTTCATGTTACAACTTCTCAGCGAAGTTACGCCTACGCTTATTATTTTTCATTACTTCAAAAGTTTTCAGTATTACAGACAAACCTTTTTTTATACTATAAATAAATGTGTTTTTGTATAATGCGCACAATGGACTTGTAAAGTATTATTTTCGCGCTGAAATGCCTCGCGAAAGTTGCATTTCCTTGCCTAGTCATGAAAGTATTTAAACATTTTATTAAATTTTATTTTTGGACAGTAGGGCCATCGTAATTTCTGCTGTCGCTTATTTTATGTCTGCAGGAACCTCGTCACTTTAATTAGTTTCGCAATTCATTGCAAATTAATATAAATGCACGCAACAAATCTGCAAAACTTGACAGTTTGGTTATCATTTTTTCTGTCATCTTAGCTTAGAATCAAGAGAAGAGTGGCTACTTCTAGAAAATTTGATTTAATTTCAGATTCTGTTTTATTATAATCAAAGGTTTCAGAAAAAAAAACATGATTCTTCTGAAAAAAGTATGTACTTGATTCGGAGCCGTTAAATACTCATATGGCTCCTAGACAGTAATGTACCATTTTCTGACTTTTATGTAAATAACTATTCTTGTTTGTGTTTTATTAAAGTGCTTTAAAATGTAATTTTCAAGAGCATTTGATTATTGTTAAAATTTAAATTTCAGAAATAGTCATAAAATTTTAACAATAATCACCCTGAAGAATATTTATTTGAAGTGGAAACGTTGGAGTGAATTGTATTTTAATAAATTGACTAAATTCTTTAAAAACTTTTAAGTCCATTTTTTTATAATTGATGGGATAAAAGATTTCATTTTAGAAAACAAATTTCGTCCTCGGTATTGGCAGATTCACTTTAGTGCCTTGTAATATAATATTATTTTGCAGTTCGAACAAAGTTGTGACCCTTTTTCATTATCCTAAAGGTAATCTCACATATATTTTAATTATATTCCCAATGGATCATTTTCTTGTATCATGTAATATATTCCTTTCAATAATATCGTATTACAGATATTTAAACAAAAAAATCTTTTTAGCGTTAATGAATAGAGTGTGTGTATGAGGCCAGGCCAGGCTCTTCATCGCGTAATGAAAATTCTTCGTTTCAGTGGATGGCTGAAGTTTCAGAGGGCGGCCGCGCTGGCGTCGTTTGAAATCATATCCTCTGGCTGTAAGCCCCACGACGGTAATTTGATGAATATGTAATATGGTGTTAATTCGTTTTCATGAGAAATGTGCCGCGCTGCTCTTTTGCATGTTGTTTCTTTAGATTATCTTGTTTCCAAAGAGACTTGGAATTTTTAATTAGGGCGGACTAGCGAAGGAAAATAGCCGACGAGATGAATTCCGGATTTACAAGTTTTATCCTTCATAAGGTCTGAAAACACAGATAGTATTTGTTAATCTCTTTAGGTAGAAATGAAAATTAAAATTTCATGCAACAAAGTTCAAATATCATCATTAGTAACACAACATGTCGAAAGGAAACATGGCCTAAAGTACCGAAGTGTTCCGTGATGTTTTTTTATTTACATTGTAGTGGTGTATATATAGCTTGCTAATCGACACTACAACTGAATCTGAAAACGTACAGCGTATAGTGGGATTTTAGTGAAAATGTAATGTATCACTTTTGGTACCTTGTATCTAGTATTTTTTTTGTTGTATTGTTCTTCTTTTTTTGACAGTCTCTGTTTTTCATTTAATACATAAATATGTTACTGATTCCTCAATTTGTCGTCTAATTTGAAATATTAATTCTGGCAGGCCAATCTTTCATAATATATATATATATATATATATATATATATATATATATATATATATATATATATATTTCATAATCCCTCGATCTTTCATTTCTTTGTACTCTCTTGGTCAGATGAAGTGTGTAGGATATACCGTCTGATAAAGTAAATGGTAAAAAATTAGAATCGACTCGAATTGGGGTTTCAGAAGCACGAAAACGAATCCCATAACGTTTTTGTGCGATTGTTACCAGAAACGACTTTAAAATTAAGAATAATCGTAATTGATATATTAGACGTCATTTATTCTATCTTTATAACTGTTCTGTTTCTTCACAGCCTTAAGTAGTGTGATAAAAATTTAGAAAGTCTCTCTTCATCTCACACCTTTGAGGTGATATCAATTAAATTCCATTTGCTATCACCGTTAGTGCTGAGTACTCCCACACAATGCCACTAATGAAGTCAACAGTTTAGCAGCCCGTTACAATTTCACACACCATGCTCCCGACCGCTGTTTGCTGTTTGTGTCTTTGCCTCGATTAAGGCAAGACCCAAGATGTCTGTGCTTTGCTGTTACAAGATAGCAAGAATCAAAAGGAAGATGTGACGTCTCATAAATCTAGCAAAAGAACGCAAAAGTGCACTTTAAGTATTGATAAAGAATAAACAGTAAAATATTTTTATAATGACATCGCTTATAGCGACGTACTGGTTATAATGCGGAATTCGGATCACTTTTTGAAATTCCATATAAGCTAACGTTATTTTCATTTCATCGATTATACCGATCTCCGACAAGAGCGACTAAATTTTTGGTATCTCTGCGAAGTCGTTATAACCAAATTTTTGCTCTCTCTAATATGTATCTAAAAATTGAAACAAAATCTAATTTAACCTAAATATAATCTAGTCTACCTAATTTAGCCTAACTCTACATTAAAAAGTCTTGTCTAGATATCAAGAATCTAGTTTGTTTCAAGACTTCACGCATACGCTTGAGACAAGGACAGATTCTTCTTCTACAATTATCTAGAATTTTCGTCTTGATCTAGAATAAGAATGTCTCGTCTTGTCTTGAAATTTCCAGGCAAGATATGTCCCAGTTTTGTCTTGATTATCTTGACAAGGCAAGACAAGAGTCAAAAGTCTAGATTAAGACGGCACTATTATTAGTAAGCATATTCTCCAAAACACACGTTCGTAGACATAATTATAAAAATGTTGAAATTGAATTATAGGGACCTTGTAACCCTTAAGAAAACAATGTTTCCATAAAAAAAATATTTTAAATTAGGACGCGACTCTTTAGTTAGGTAACTTGCTGCAGAGAAATATGTACTTGTTACTTTATACAATAGTAATAGATGCTGTCTTTATGGAATTGTAATGACTAAGCTAGAAAAATTAATCATTTATATACATGTTTGTTGCAAGTCTATTGGACTGTATATCTTTACTCATGAAAATAATGAAAATAGTAGCCATATAAAAAGATTTACTGATAAAATTTTATTTATGTTATAGACAAGTACAAAGCTGTTATTTTAATCAATATAACTTTAGGGTTACATATTTAATCTTTTATATATGAAGTTATCTGATTTAAATTCCCCGTTGAATTCTATCACCCCTTATAATCCATAATCTCACGACTGACAACTAAAAAGTAACATAACCTCCCAGTGTGTGGTTGGTTCACATGAGTAACCTTTTCTGTTAAGGTGTAATTAAACAACAATAGCATTATTTGGGGTAAGTCAGGTAAAAAAGCAACAATAGACGCTGTAGTACAACCCTGGGCAACTTACGGAATCCAGGGTTGTTCTGTGGTGTCATGGCACCCCCCATGGAGTCGAAACCCTCAAGCCCAACGATATAGGTTATGTTTTGGCTGATGAACGATTGTTAGGAAATTTCTAGGACTTAATTTATAGCTCGCTTATCCCTGATTCGACGTGGAATTTGTGATTTGTCATTGGCTGTGCATAGTTCCCATTATTCCGTTTATTTATTTTATTTCTAGTCTTCCGAGTGACAAAACCAAGGATGAGTTATTACCGAGAGATATCATCTAGGAGAATTCGAAAGTGCAATTCATTCTCATGAATTTGTAGTTGTTAAAGCCTGGCTTAACATCATTAAATCTTTGTTAACTTACACGAAAAAGTGTGTTTTTGTGTTGCTCGTTTTTCCATTGCACTTGCTACAAAATGTTCGGTTGAAAATGTAAAATTAAACAGAAAAGAGAAACCTACAACGTTAAACATTTTTTAAAAAACTAATGAATTATTCTACAGTCAAACAAAAATTCATAACTACAAAATTAGCAGTTTTACAATAAAAGAAATAAATTGAATTAAGAAATTAGAGATGTATTAAATTTAAGAAGATATTTATAATATTGCATGTCTAAATACACATATATAGACTGAAGTTCTAAAAATCAAATTAGATATATGCTGTATAATTTGAGTTTTACAAATTTTATAATTAATATTCTATTACAATTTTAATCTACTCGTATATTCAACTGTAAATAATACCTGAATATAAAAATTCTATAAAAGGAGTGTAATCTATTTTGATTGAAATTGAATAAACTGCAAAATGAAACACACTTTAACATGAGTTTGTTAAAAAAAATGTTCGTGTTTATAGACAAACAAGCTACATGCAAAATTATGTAATCATTATGTAATTAGGTATAATAATTAAAACATTTGCTTAGACGACTTATTTGGTGTTACGTATAGATCAATGTGTATGTCTTTTATTTCGTCGTATATCAATATCAATCGATTGCGTATTATTGTAGGAGCCAAACCTTGGTAGAAAGAAAAATCAAATATTTGTAACATATCTCGTGCCATAAAGCATTGAATTAAATATCCCTCTTTACCACGAGGTGTGAAAAACATACGATGAGAAATAGATGATTCTACACAAGTAGAACACTATGACCACATTTTTTGAGATAATTAAACCAATATTTCATTTTAATATAGAACAGATTTTTTTATATTAATAATTAATAAAACATACAATTGACATACTCGTAAAGAAAAATATGGTGTACATATTAGCGGTAATAGATGCACATGCGCAGTGTTAGTAAATATTGTGAGAAAATATTTCTCGTACTTTAAATCACGGTTGTAAGATATTCTCATATAAAATAAAAAACTCGATATGTGATTTTTAGCAAGATCCCTTTACTTCCTTATAAAAGTTGAGGTAGTCAAAATCGATATATTTTTAAAATATTAAGACGTTTAAAAATGTATATAATCAACTTGTCTTTTATTACAAATAAAAATTCTGTAACATACTAATATCTATAAATCTATATTTTTTCGTCTGCCGTGTCGGTATAAACTTGATGTTATTACCCAGTGCAGTCATACGGATGGTTTGAAATAATACAAAATTTATGCTGGCATTAAAGTTAGTAGTTATAAATCTCAGTACGATTTGTAAGCAATCACAACTCACTAGTAAATCTTGTGTTTTATTGTAGTTGGGAATGAAATTGAAAATGAATAAATTTCGGAACCCACGCTCGAGCGATTATGAAACACGATGTCTCCGCGCGAGCGATTTGTCCGAGTCGTGTGAGCGGCCAGTCCCACAGACACAACCTAATAAAACATAAACACGTGTTCCTGCATAACAACTCAACGATTCTTGTTATAAGTCGCTCGGGTATCGGCGGTCAAGTGATGCAATGCTGCGCTGCCTACTGTTCCTTCATTAGCCTGGAAGAAGACACCAGCAACGTATCCGGACAAGAGTTTAGTAATATGCGGTATCCCATATTTTCTATAAGCTCATGTTATTTTCTTTAATCGTTAACTATATATAGTTCATTATTTTCCATCGATACAGGAAAATATAAGATGTGGCCAGTGACCACCACAAAACCGTCCGTCTCTACCGAATATATATAAATAGCTCTATGTTAATTCTTTGGTTTTTAAGGTTGTATATAAAAATCATAAAATAAATACTGGAAATTACATAATAATCAGTTTTTAATACTAAAATATATACTTTTGAATTAAATTTTATTGTAAAAATGTCGAACATTTTTTTTTGTAGTATATTATTTTTCATTTTCAATTTCACAGTTACGTTCTGTAACGCTAGCCATCATATAAGGGCTAAATTAAAAATTGTACAATAAAAACTTGGTCAACTAAATTTGTGGTGGATATCAATACCTGGTACAAAATATTTTATTATTTACAAATAACTCCATACAAGCTACGACTGGCTAATGAATAGAATCATTGGAAGCGCTATGCGATATTTAGTAGTGTAGCATCCAAAAGCTCAATTGCTTGTAGGTTGGTGCTCCCTAAAGCACAAGCGCGAATATGTATAATCTGCCTATTTCACAAGATTCATTATTTTCGTCAAGAAGCTACCTTGCACAGTGCTTCCATTGGGAGTAGGTATATACGAATTTATATTCGATTATAAAATATTTTTTAAAAATTTTGGCGTCCATCTTTGATTATTTTTTTAAGAATTTTCTTCCAAAAGTAAACTGCTTTTTGAAAAAGCCGTTTGGAACAAAAAATGGAGGTGCATAAGTAAATATTCTAGTAAGTACATAAAAAATTTTCAACATTCTACAGGTAATCGTTTTTGTGTTCTGCGAGATATGTACTTACAGAAGTCAAACCGAAATTAGTCAAAATGGATTCAGGGATAGTCAAAATGAATATTTCGGTTGAAATCTGAAAACACAGATTTTTCGCTTTACTTCATATAAGGAAGTAAAAAGAACATTTTACTCTCCACAAAATCTTAAATTGAACATTATACTTTTAATTTACATGGTATTAATTTTATTAATGACATGAAATTACTATTATTGTAGAAGGAGTGTAGCAACAAATAACGATTATTATTTTAGTGGTAGTATTTATATCATAACATTGCAATTTGATAAGTGGCAAGTGTGTGGCATTTTGAGAACCACTGTGTGCGTTATCACCCGTCGCCCTGCATCCAACAAGGCGCGAACCTTCGGTAACGAAATCACGATACGGACACGGCGGCGACAAAAATACTATAATGAGATGTCCGGGCCTCGCTCGCTGCCATTAATGCGACGGATTACATTAACACAATGGCCGCTCCACAAAAAAATACCGATCTTAGATAGTCCCAGGCTTATACTGGTTCCAGCAGCCATCACAATGCTCATTTCACTTGTTTTAATTGATGTTATGGTAACTGGTTCATGATGTACGCTCGCTCAGGAAGGTCACACGCTAAAACTTGCTTCAGCGATTCATTTGTTTTGATATTTAAACATTGTTGCCTCACTGAAATTCAAATTGTCACCCAATGAATAACTACGATAATAGATAGAGAATTTGTATATAAAATTTGATGAGTTATAATTACGATTGTTTAGTTCTTTTCGGACTTCATGAATTGATTGTAACAATTCAAAGAATGAAACGATGGCAGAAATAAACAGTAACACTGAAACGTGTATTACTTGATTTTTTTGTGATACATATGATATTTTCAGTCTTATTTTTCCTAGGTCATATATTTGGTAATTCACATTACGTCTTATTTATAAAACAACCTGAATGGGCTATTTGCAGATATCTATTTATTATCATTTTTTGTCCAATATTTATGTATCCTCTATGATGTAAAATATTGTGATGCTTTTTTGTAAATAATTAACTTGATTGAATTGAATTTCGTTTCGATATTTACCACAACTCCACAAGTACAACGGTAATCAAATGCGGGTCATAAATATTTAAAAAGTTTCAAAAATTACATATTTTACTATTCATTATTTAGATTATGTTTATCTAATAGCAAAGGGATTTTGATGAACAAGTAAAGTCTGTGGATTTTTAATAAACTCGTGGTAACTTATAATTAATGTGCTTTAGTAAAAGTTGATTAAATATTTATTCAACTGTTTAATCTCAGTTGGTTCTGGATGTTTCAAACTGATTTCCTTTGAAACATCGTTAAAATGATATTTTTCGATTCCCAAGTTGTCGGTTATTGCTACAAAGAGATGTTCTAAAAGAGAATATGTGCTGTAAATATTTCGACATTAATCTACGAGAGAGTATGAGAATGGTTTTATTTTTATTTAAAATTATATGAAAATCCTTGATTAAAATTCAAATCCACTATAATCCCGTGAGTAACAAGCTCATTATATCGGCTTGTCAGCGTTGTGGCAGTCAAAGTACGAAATGAATCAACACTTCCATTGACTGGGCCAAACTTAGACTCGTTTACTAATTATTAATATTCGGTGCTCGCGCGCGATAAACACTTTGACATGGCATTTCCATATCAAAACAGAGATTCTTATCGCGACGTTATCGACGAATATTGACACTAATCAATACACCGAGCGCCGAGGAATTCCACAAGCTGAGGTCTGACCTTTGCGTGCCAATGTCAAGCTAATGCGGAGATTTATGCACGTGGAGAAAGAGCCAAATTTTCCTTATATTTCATACTTAATATACTCGCTAAGTAGTCCGTCATATATATCACCTTTATTTCCAAAAAGATTTATACAAATGTTCAACGTGTAAAGATCACAATTAAATAAAATGGATAATCGGTAACTCTTCTCGTACCTTTGTGAAATGATAAAATACATATTAAAGGGTCTAAAGATAAAGGTATATTGTGAATTTATTTTAACCTGGAACATGGGATTTACCATGACCATGGTTACGATTTCATATTTAATTGAGAGCAATGTATCATAGCGTTCACAAACAAGAAACAAACAAATAAAAACAGTCAAATTCACCTCATTATTAGTTTTTTTAAAATAACACATTTCAGACCGATATAATTCATAACATTTGAGGTTGGTTCAATCGTTTATCGGTTTACCGGTTATCAGTAAATATTATTTTATAAAATTCTCTTGGCACTTGTTAATAACGTTTTTGTGATCAAGTCTATAAGGGTTATTATGATATGACAATTATTCCTTGCTATTTTTGCAATTCTGTACGGTAAATATAAATTAAAAGACTTGTCAAGATAGATGGTATACAATTATATCTTAATTACGATGCTTATTTTTGTCGATGTAAACAAATGCTTAATATTCTAAAACCGACAAAATACTATATTCCGGTACCTTTGGGAAATCGTTTCTAGGCAACTAGAAATAGTTTAATAAATTTACTCGTAAAAAAATAATGTGTATGTTACGTAGGAAAAGTGAACTTCCCTGATACCAATATCCATTTTCGTCTAGAAATATATAACCTGTTCCACTAATTGCAGAGTATACTATTGCTGACTACAATCTAGGATTTTTTTTCGAAATATTGTTACGTTTTTTCAGTTCAGATATTGTAATAGATACATTTTTTAATTTAATTGTTTCGTAACCCGGGTAATTAGTATTTCAGTTGTCATTAAACAGTACAGAAAAAGAAATATCAAGTAACAGATTTAACATTCAATCCTGACCACACGTCATGCATCTAAAATTTCTCTTCTGTTCATCCACTATTCCCTAAGGTCACTACTCCCATAACACATAACCTGCCCTTACATCCCGCTTCAATGGTGCTAGTGGGCGGTGAGACCTCGTCTCGATACAGGGCGGTAGTTTTAGCGGGAACATCTAGGCCTAGGCGGCATCCTCAAAGGGGAGCACGCGTGTGGTGTTGTCACCAGAGATGGATGGGTTTGGCGGCAAATGTGGGAATGTGGAACAAGTGCTAGATGTGCGGGTGTTAAAAGTAAAGAAGTGTTAGGATGGTATTAGTATTCATTCAAGGTCTGGCCTTGTAAGACCAAACTAGCACCTTCTATAACTCGATGGGGTGTGAGGAAAACACCTATTTTGGTACAAAAGATGACATTGGATAAACGTAAACTTGCATAAAACAGGTCATTAGTAAAGCTAACATGAATAGACTAACATTCCACCATAAAGTTCAATACTTAAAAAATAAGACTAAACTTCATTTTTTATACCTTCCCTTATCTTCCCAGATGTGTACTAAACTCCATTTTTGGTATTTTGTATAATCTGTTATTAAGATAGTTTTATTTATTGTTCTCCATTCCCTTATACAAATATATCAGCAGACCGAAACATTATTGTATTTTTTCTACAACTCTCATTTTTTTTATTCGAATAACAATATATAAAGCTTTTTTTTTAACAGTTGTTAGGTTACCTTTACACTAGGGTTGGCCTGATTTAAATCATTGATTTTTATTAAAGAACAAGAAATACAAATTATAATGTACATGTATTTATTTGCTACAAAACTATTAATAACAACCAATATAAGTTCTATATTTAATAATATCTTGTCATAATAGAAGAAAAAAGTATAATTAAATGTGTAACGAAAAGTAAAAATTCTTCCTAGTGAATAGTTTTGGTTTTATAAAAGATTTCGTTTTTGTTTATGAAATAAAATAAAATATTGCTTTCAAAACAATTAAAAAAGTGCTGCAACACTTAGATATCTTTAAAAATTAAAGAATTCAAAAAATTTTTCTTGTACTATACCCATAAATTTTGTGCAGTGATATTTATTTAACATTGAATACAGAGTAGAACAATTTATTATTTATTTGATTTTACATCAAGTTATTGTTTGCATTACTTTAATCAAAAACTTTTCTTTTCAATGCACGAATTCACATATATTATAAATTAAAATGAAAGAAAATAAATAAAATACGTAGTTCAAACAGCAACGACTTAAAGACTAAAAGAAACTCGTTCTAACAAAAATATTTGTGTTATTCACTTGTCGATATTGGTTGAGAGAGGTTTTTATATCCCCGTCTTATCTACAGATAAAACAAGAAAACAGTTGAAATGTTTTCTTTTAAGACATAATTGCCTATTACAGCAAGAATTAATAGGCCTATTTATGTTAGGAACTAATTAAGAATTAATGTTTGGGAACAATGCTTCGAATACTGTTATATGTGGAACAAAAAACATATGTGTGTTGATTTATTATTTCAAAATTGTTTTAAATTATGAGTACATTTTAGATTTTAAACAATTCCGTTAGTCTATAATTAAGCCGTTAAGAATGATGAGAGCGCGCACGTAATTTCTTAATTCGCAAAGTTTTATCACTTGAGGACGGTTGTAGGATCTGAGAAAAACCTGGGACAACTGGCCTCTGCTCTATAATAATTCCCAGAATAGCCGATTGTCTTATCTTACCGAAATCTCATTCTCTACGCCTTCCTTGATAATATAAAAATTTAATTAAAGTTAATTCACTTAGAGCCGTGCAAAAGTTTGCAAATTAAAAAAGAAATTTAAAAGAAAGATTAAAAACGCGTGTTACATTTGTAATTTGCGCCAAAATTATTTTGACATTTTATTGTAGCGTTAACTAAAGGACGATAGCGATGAACACAATTTGAAAGTATAACGGATTCTCACAAAAAATTATAATATATTTATGTATGTACCAGTTAGAACTGACAGCAATGGGTTACTTGATGTGTTCGAGCTTGTTCGAAATTCACTGTATGACGTAAATCCCTTGTAGAAGCTGTAGGCTAACATGCATTACTAAAAATAAAATAAAATTATCTAGAACAGATGTAATTCTCTTCTCGACTTCATTTGCCCTTTGTTTCCCAATGGAATGATAGGATTCTGTTTAAAATTTAATAAAATAAAATGTTTAAAAGACAGATCTTTTAGATAAGCAGTTATTGTATTTGATTAAATTTCTATAACAATGAGTACGTTTAAGATGCCCCAAGGATTTATTTTAGACAATAATAAAGCCCTGAATTATTATTATATAAGCTTATTATATTTTTAACTGAAGTAGACGCTAGTACCTAGTACAGAATTAAAGAATTTTAAACATTGTTCATTGCCAATTAGGTTTTTACTTTCTCTTAATATCTTTCCAGTCTTTCTTGTCTTTGTAATGCATTAATTGTAATTTTTTTATGTTTTGGTCTACTATCAAGGTACGATTTTACGATTTTAACATTTTTAAGAAGATAAATTATTTGTTCTACCAAATTAATTAGATTTTGACTAGAACTGGTGAACCGGAATTGATACTATGTTTGAGGTTAACAAAAGATCTTTTTGTAAAACATTGTCTTTTGTATACTGATGGATCTAATTTTGATGGCTCTTCCATGTAAACTGGTTTAAAGTTTAAGGTACACGACTATATTATTTTTTTTAAAAGGGAAAGCACTATAAATATAAAAAATCCATGTTTTCCCATAAAAAATTAATTGAGTCGACAGTTTGAATAATGAATGACCCCGTGTAATTTAATCTAATAAGCAATAAAACCTAATACCTTATATCTAAATCAGTAATAACAATATTTCTCCAGAATATCTCCTCATCCATTTATTCTGTGTTTACTAATTAAATTTTAAGCCTTTCTCCGATTATCTCCAAACATCACATAAAACTGTGTGTTTGTGTAATAAAATATTGAAGTGAGATTAGGATTCCCATGAGTGCCACCCTGGAACGTGAAAGTATCAGGTGTACAGGGCCGGGCGAGGGGGGCAGCGCGACGGGTGGCGCTGGCCCAGTCACAATAGGATGCACAGGTGACTTGATCTGGTGAGCCCCTTGCATTCCACTGCTTATCAGATACATGCTGCGCTGTATTAATATACGAGTAATTATAACTCGGCCAGTGGCTTACGAGGAGGGGTTATTTGAATACAATTGGAAATAGGTACACATAAGATAGTAAAGAGAGTCACAAAAAGTAATATGTCATAATGTGTATCAAAAAGCTTCAATAAACATAAATTGGCAAAAATCCTGTGTACATGGTACGGAGTAGGATTTTGTACTTGTCCGTTATGATTTTCATATACCGATCTTTACATGCATTAAGCTCATCAAAATATATTTCTTGTAAACCAAATTATTGACAAAGTTGACATTGTTCGTTGATAAATTTAAGATATTAGACAAACTATCAAGCACAAGATTCTTGTAGTAGTACAAATTTGTTTTATTAATAGTGTAATAAAAATGTCTTTGTTTTTTGAAGCTATATCAAAATCGTATAATGAAAGAAATTGTAATACATAATTATAATTTAAAATATGTGTATTCGTTTTCTTTTGATACACATACTAAGCAGAGTCAATTAAAAATGTATCGAACGGTACTTTCGTTTTCAAAATAGCAGAAATATTACCAACTTTTTGAAGTTTAAGGTCTGGATAATTACTTGTTATTACTACTCATTACAGATCAATTATATTTTATTTTTTTTGTAAATTTTATTTGTCTCAGCTACGTATTTACCATTTCAGTTCTAAAGAATATTTTTCTCATATTGCAATATTATGATGTTCCCAAACTCCAAGTTTAGACAAAAGTTAATTTTGTAATTTGTCAACAGGATAAAATTGTAGTATATACTCGTAATGTAGTGTACTCGTACATCAATATTTTACTCTAAAATAATATAAGTAGAAAATATAATTGCATTATGAATTATTATATGATTCTTTAATTCCAATTCAACTCTAAGGCAGTAAATGACATGTTCGACAGCTATTGTAATTTTCATACTTTATATTGTTATATAATCGTAAATTTGAATCTGATGTATAATTTATTCATTTGTTATATTGTCCATTTTAAAGTGGCAGTATTCCATCTATGATATATTTTCGTTTCAATTATCTGTAGTACAACATTCCTTTAGATGAAAATACCTCAAATACTTAATGTACTAGTTTTGTAAGAAGTTTTACTTGCAATTTACAATTTGGTATTATTTATTCAGCCTATAATATTAGCAAAAGACATATCGTTTATAGTGAATTTTTAAAATATTATTTTATTAATACATTTGAACCCACAGACTTCTCTACTTGAATTAGAGTGCGCTACCCACGTAGGTATATCTTCGCTGCCATGTCCACTGCAGAAATCAGATTTAAATTTAATAGAAATAAAAATATAGAGAAGTTTGTAAGCGGTGTTAGTTCTAAGAAAGACCCAAATCTTTTTTCTTTTTCGTGGGTATCTTTTGACTGGTCGACTGTGTAAGCTGAGCCTAAACACTTGTTATTTCGACCTCGACATTTATTCTCCTTCAGGGGTGGACTGTCACTTGAATGCATCGTTCCTGTAATTTATTAATAGAAAATTTGGACCTTATTGTCCTAAGCAAAGTTATTTATAACTTGTGGCTGTAATGTATGATATGGAGATACAAATATTTTGTCGTATTTATAGCCTTTAATTTCTCATATATTTCATTTGACAGAGTTTGATTCATAATCTCAATGCATTAAGCAATGTTTATAAATAGCTGAAAATAACGCGCTATTATGACGTTGGGTATGATTCATTATTTGAAAAAAAAAATGTAACATGAACATAAGCACACTTATTTGTAAATATTCGATACAGATACAAAGAAAATATTATTTAGCTGTAAATTTCTTTCGTATAATTCCTTCATGATTCATGAGAATGAACTCAATAAGTCGTTTTTTACAATTGAATTAAATACCAGGAAAATAAAAAGGGAAATAATTGTTCAATTTTTCTTTTATTATTTTAAATAAATGAAAGAGCATACTTTCCAGTTATGTTTGAATTTCGTTGATTTTGCAATGTAGCATATAATTTTACAATATAGTAATTATTAGAGCAGAGATTTGTAATTAGTGAAATGTTTATATATAATTACAAAATCAAAGTAATTAACTCTATCATTAAATCACATCAAATACAAATCATGCCATAATAAACCAATCTACCACTACCACTATCAAACAATTGAACTTTGATTTATCTGTGTTTAATTTTCAATGTATTAATAATTAACATTTTATTTACAAAAAAAAATAACAATATATTATAATACAGATTTAATATTTTACATTATTAGCAAGATAAAACAGTTTTTACTGCTGAAAGGAAGAATTGACTAGCGAGTCGTTTAGATGAGCCTGTTACCTCCTTGTAGCTGTAAAAATCTACATTGTACAATGTTTATTTGTTATTCGCTTAATAGACAGTTCAATTAA
Organism: Stenolophus ochropezus; assembly: GCA_035578165.1. Taxonomy (NCBI): domain Eukaryota; kingdom Metazoa; phylum Arthropoda; class Insecta; order Coleoptera; family Carabidae; genus Stenolophus; species Stenolophus ochropezus. Next base: position 19,866,645 of record JAQOWZ010000005.1, on the reverse strand, counting down.
ATATCAGTTTACTAATATGTAACAAATAAATTATTTTATGAACTTTCGTAAATTCTACTAATTCTAAATTTACCGTAATAGGTTTTATTTAAACTTAACCTTGTGAGACAATACGAATACGGTACAGTATTTAGTACTCGAGGGGAACGTAGGAAATCTAATTCATAAGCTGTAATTTTTGAGGAAGCTATTCAAAGTAAACATATTTAAGTGGATGATACACAAAATTAGAATATTTCTACAAGCATAAGGCAAATGATAATCTGCTCGGTAAGGGCCTAATTAACTGCCTTAACATCTCATATCCTTGAATATAACATCAAGCATGTCACTGTAATGTAAGCTAACTACAGCACATGTACGTAGCACAAAGATGACATTTTTGTCAATTACGTCGCATTACACTAGCAGAGGAAAACGTAGCGTTAATAACATAGAAAATGATAATTTCACAGGGAAGTTGGTCTCATGCTGTGTAATTGTATTTGTTTGTTAGCGTAATGATAATTTTAAGATTAGTTCTGGCCGGGTGTTGTAGCTCATCCGCTGAGCTGACGGTGACCTAATTCCCGCTAATCATTATGCGCTTAATTTCCCAAACAGCGTATTAAAACAATACCATTACCCTCGCAAACACTGCACAACTTTCACAATTTCCTTCTAGCCTAGTGTATGAGCTATCCTTCACCCGGTGCTAATTGCTAAGTTGTCACAAATGTATTAGGAACTGTTCTGTTAGAGACATAACTGGCAGTTTGATGCTCACGTCAATAAATTGCTACAAATTTGTTCAGTGGTTAAAAATATGGATGTATTGAAGAGAACTATCAATTATAGTAAATTTTATGCATTTGGGATTTAAATAGATACTATTTTTATTTTGATATCTGGGAAATGTTGTAATTCATGGATTAAACAAATCTTAGTACACATATTTGGAAATCTTTCCTATATCCACTGCCGTTAATATTTTAAATTCCAATGACAAAATACTGAATTTTGATAATCTGCTTTACGTATTTATTTGCGAGTCAGATTTCATAATCATCTCTACATTTATAGGAATTTGGATAATCATTATTTTACTACTATTTAAATGATACTTTAGCTCAAGTTTAGATCTGTTTTTAGTAGTTTCGGGGAAGAGCAGATATTTAATAACTAAAGTTGCTTGAGTAGTAAATTGTTTTACTTCCACTTTAGTGGTGCATGGTGATATCATATAACTTCTGCCTTGTAATTTGGTTGCTTATTAACATCAATATAATTAACTCTTGTGTTCACCAAACTGTACCTTACAGCTTACTATATTATGTTAATTTAATTTTATTTTATTTACTAACATTTGAATGAAAGGTTACGTCCCTTAACACTGCTAATATAGGGGTAATGAATAAGAACTGGCATAGCCCGTTTAACCAGTTCAAAGCTTTGCCTTTTTCTCCTTATACTTTTGCTTTTACTTACCCCTTATTATCCCATACACAAGCATCATTATAAAGTCCTTTTTACGATATTAGAAAACGAAAACTTGTTTTCTTTAATTATAAAAAGAAAAACCACAAAGACTAATTCATTTATTTAAGAAGACAAGTATTAAAAACATGAACGGTTTTTACGAATTCGAAGGATTGAAGAAAGTTGTGAAATTTGAGGTTCAAATACCAATTTTATCAATCTGTATATATGTAAATAAAAAAGCTACTGTACACGAATGGTTTGAATTCCGCTATAAGCTGTAGGTTCCTACTAGAGGCTGCAGTAAAACTTGCCATGAAACAGGTACTTTAAGTTCTTAATGACAAATTCCATCTAAAAATGGTTTGCCCAGATGATGAATTATACAGTAATAAATACCTAATTTAGTATAATTTGAATGAAGTTTGCATTTCATTCAAACAAATGTAAATTCGTCAAAATAAATATTTTATTGAGTAATGCTGTAAAGTGTAAAACTACAAAGAACTATTTGGTTGCGTTGAAATGCTCGTTGCCAGACCTTTGTGAATAAATTCATTTTAATTTGGCCGGTAGGATGTTGTTTTCTAACTGTCCTCAGTTCATCGACCTGCAAACGCCAAACCCTACCCAAACCAAACACATTCACTATTTTCACCTCCTAATTTACACATTACACCCTAGTACAAAAAATTCCCTGTATCTGCCATCAAAATTTCCAGACAAAATTCCAGTAGACTGGTCACCGTCCCTCACCTCTGTCCACTGGGCCAGCGTCCGCACACAAAAACCTGTTAGTCTGGTACGACACTAAATAAACAATTACAGAGCTCTCTATCACACTGCTGTTTTCATTTGAATTAATTCAATTCTACTGACCAAATATTAACATACTGTTAGGTCGCATAAAGCAAATACTGCCATGTTACCTGCTGTTGATTCAAGCCGGAATGCTGTACTTGTAACTCTCGCGGCATTATCTCATTGTGGAAATATTGTTAACAAGTAATATGTTTACTGATACCGGACCACCGGCTACTGTGCAGGATACGACTTATCAAAATATCCACTGGAATAATATTTTGGATTGGATTCTCTGTTTCTCTTTGTGTAGGCTGAAGTTTTAAAGATGTTTGGTTTCAATTGGAATGCGCGGATTTGTTTGACGATGTGATTGAGCGACAGATCACAACACAAAAAAATGTTTTTTTTTTTGGTTTTATTAATCAGCTAGTACTGATCCTCGAAGTTGACAGCTAACTAACTAACTATGCAAATCCTGAAGGTCAATAACTTGAAAATATACTGTCCTGTAATAGGTAGAGTGAGTTGCATTTTAACTGACAGGTTTTCATAATCATTTATCTAAACTATTATTGAAATCTAGGTTTGCAGAGATGATCTAAGAATGTGGTTATTCATATTTTTTTTTAAATTTTTTACAATAATTTTCAAATAAAAATATTACACATGTACTTTTTTACTTTATAACAAAAAATCCAATAATAAACGAGTAAAAATTAATACAAATTTCGTGACTTACCAAATAATATAAAATAAATAAAAATGAAAAACTAGTAGTGATGTTCTCCTGTTATGAACACAAGCATATGGCAAATTGCTCTCTAGCTGGTGAATTAACGACACAGAAACACATGCTGTTTTTTTATTTGAATTAATTCTTTATAATAATATATATCTGCAATGTTTATTTCTTTAAAAATTTTAGTTTATATATTTAATTTTTTAATAATATATCAAATTAAAAGTGCTAAGTAACAATTGTTCCCAGGTAATAATAATTAATTTCCACTTTTTCATGAAAAGACTATATCTTTTTCATCTACTATATACTCATATTAATCCAGTTTTGTTCTGCCAAACATTACAAATACATAACAATACAATTTTTTATTGTTTGAAACGAATATATATTTAGCAGTCTGAATAGTTTTGTTTCGACCGAACTGTATTCTTGATTATATAAATTAGAGCATTGAAATAACTATAATAGCCTTTGTTGTCTCAACAAGAACTAATGAAGAAAAACATACTATGACTAAAGAATAGAATTTTTAGTACTTCAATTCGTTCTCATAAGCAAAACATTTCTGTGACGAATTTTCTGAATTGTAGTTTAGCGTATTCATAAGTTTATTAAAACTTAACATGTATTGTGTTAAAATGAAATAATGGCTAATAAGTATTAGTACCGTTTCATTATAATATTTTACATTCTTACTTTTCTATGGCATAACATTTTCAATATAACCTTTGCAAATGTTTTTGGAAATACCATTTTTAATTTTATAATTTTGATGCCAGATTCGTATTTAGCGTCACAAAAAACATATAAGAATCTATTTTCAGATAATTCTTCCAAGACATTAAAATCAGCAAAATATAAACAAATTGAAAATTTCGAAATCACAGATCTTGTTTTTTTGGCTTTTGGACTTTTCATTCATCAAATGAAGTCAGGAAAAAAATATATATTATATTAGTTGTAAATAAATTGTTATTTATCTGTTACCAGCATATGTGCCGATTTTTCTTGTACCCGGGGGGTGAAATTGCCCCCATGTAGTCGGCGCCTTTGTAAACCGGTGCTTTAGGTTTTATTTTAAATACGGAAGTAGAAAACATAATTTATTTTTAATAATATTGATATGTTATAAAATAACATTTTCAATTAGAATAACAAACGTAAACAGCGTTCTTTTAGCAGTTTTTGTAAAAAAAATATTTCAAATTTTATTTGCAAAGTTACCGGCATAAATATATAATGTGGTAGAGTTGACAAATAAATGAAAGTGGTTATTTAAAGTGGCATAAAATATAGCAGGGCAAACCTGTGATTATACCAGTTGCATACGACAAAGGGTTTTCAATTTTGTCAAGTTTCCGTACATAGGCGGTGATATTGGTTTAATGTATTCAAACATTGCATGTGGCTTGCACTAGTAATTGACATTAATCATTGAACGATTAAAGTTTCGGTCCCGATGATGGTCGGCGGTAATTATACTCTGCCGGCCTGAACACTGTTATTTCGCTTTCGATGATAGTTGAGCAACGAGAATTCCACTCTACGAGGATTTGTCTCGTTCGCTTCTAAATCACGCAGTCCGAGTTTCGGTTGTAATTAGACCGCGAGTGAGCTCACCTCTGAATTTTCTCCGAGGAATGTCAATTTGATTCTTTCAAGCTGTGTTTCTGATTGCACCGGCATTGCACTCAAAGGTTTTACTTTCTTCTTGCTCTCTGGATATGTTAATGATACTACTGCGTATGAATATTGAACAGAACAGAAGTCATACAGCTGACAGCTGATGGACAGCGTATACCAAATTAAATGCGGACAAGACTTTCATTTTGCACGAAATTACCGATTAATTTTCTTCAATGCTTTATGTCGCAAGTTACATTAAAATATTTTTGTGCATCCGTCCAATATCAGAAAAGTGTTACTTATCTCAACAAATATTAAAGTTATTAATCTTGTCCGATAAATAAAAAATGTAGATAATAAGGACTTTATACAAGTAGACTTATTGCTAATCAAATTTCATAACACTTGTTTTAGTAAAATTATTAAGAAATCGTCATAAAACATCCTGTGAATTATATGCCTACAAAAGCATTTGCGACAATCAAAATGTACTCACTGATGTATAGCCATACATGGATTTTTTTTTTTAGAAATATATGTTAACAAAACATTTAGGGCCTTTTTTCACTCTTGTTAAAGTGCTGGTTACCTTAACCCTTGGTTAATAGCAAAATATCACATCGAAATAGTAAATAACAAGTATGTTTGATAATTTACATTATTTTTTCGATGCGTAATTTTTCTATTAATCGATGGTTAAGGTAACCGGCACTTTAACTAGAGATGGAAAAACCGCTCCTTAAGTATATATATTAAATGAAGCTTGCAGTTTATTTTATATCTGTCACGACTAATCTATTTTTGTTGAATTATTAATAAAAATAAATTTACTTTTAACAATAGTGGTGTTTGGGTCAGTTTCGTATATTTTAAGTTAAAATATGAAGCATTCCTCTCTAGTATTTGCCTCATTGAGAAAAGTGTGCGAGTTACAAGCAATAAATTTAATTTAATTCGCTACTTCAGTAGTTTTATAGAGCAAAAACGCATAATAACATCTTGAATCAAGTAATCAAAATAAACAAAACAGTTTTACGAGCAACCAGTTGAACCAAAATAGAAATTTTACGAATGGCTAGCGGATGTTTGTAGCATCCTGAATAGTCTAAAAAGTCCAGCACGAGTTGCGACTGCGAGTCGCAACTTGCTGAAAACAAAATGATAATTATGGAACGGGAAACGCCACTATTGATTGGCTGTTGGTTGTCGTTGGTGGCACGCATGGGCTTGTTAGTGCGTGTGTCAGACTAGCTGTCACTTGTCAAGCGGTGCCACCCTGTCATTATCTGATTAACGTCAGACGGACGATTCGATGGTTGCTTAATTGTTGCTACTGGTCACACACTAATAGATTTATACACGGAAATGGGTGGATCTATTGTCAGGAAGTTTTTTTCGACGGAATTGCACCTTCCCCAAACACCCAGGAACATTAATGATATACAATCAACATTTTTTTTTAATTTACTATAATGTTTATGTGTTCTCTAGAGACAATAAACGTATTGACAATACTGATTTATCTAATGAAATGATTTCATCCTTCACCCCTTGAAAAATCGACCGCAAACTCGCATTTGCGAGTAGAAACATGTCATTTACAAGAAAGGTAATAGAAAGCATTACATTTATTATTTATTACATATTATTCCCTGATATTTTCTTGATCTTCTTAAATCTGCGACACAACGTGCAATATATTTTGGTAGTAACATTTTAAATATTAGTTTTGTTTCCTATTTCTTTTATATTATTTTACAGTAGGTTCTTATTAGTGCCATCTTTTTTAATTTACTGGTACTAGATAGCTTTTTAAAAAACCTTAATTTATCGAATTGTGTTAATTAAAAACTAAATCTGCTTTTAATACTTTACAGAATTTTACGATATGGCAATAATTTTTTTATTTAACTCATATCCTGTCATATTTTTCTCTGTAATTTTACAAAACAAATTGTCAGTGAGAACTCATTCGGACACATCGGTATTCTGTTTGGTTTATATTTGGCGTTTCATTTATTTGTCTGCATTGTATTTTTAATACATGTATTTTTTCAGAAAACACTTACCTATGGTAGTATCATATCTGTAACTAAATTTATTGAAGTAAAATTCTCAGACTCAGTTTTCTGTTTACACACAGTTGGTACAACAAACTCAAGAAAACAATTGCTTTGTTTTAATTCAAAATAACAACAAACTAGAGAGAAACGAAAAAGAACATAAAACAATAAACAATGCTGAAAGTAAAAATTAAAATAAGCAGCATTGTTACATGTGAACTAAGAAATAATATACTATAGCGTGCAAAATTACAAAATATTTTTATCAACATGACTGTAGAGTTAAATTTAATTAAACTAGAATTTATATTTCATGGTTTGCCATTGCCGGCGATACTTATTTTCATTGGGAGTACAGGTAAAGTGGACATTAACTGTTTCAGTTTTATTTAATGTTGATTTTAGTAAGCGTATCAACCACAATGTTCAAAAAGAACCATATATCACTTTTATAAACAATAAATGTTGCTTATATGGCGTATATTAATGGATAATATAAAAATGTAATTCTCTTTAATTTGATAAATTGTTTCACATGTTAAACGCTTTGGTAGACGTTATTGATTGGAATTTTAAATCTTTACTTACTGATACTATGTACGTTACAGTAAGTGCAGAAAATCCGTAAATTATTAAAAAAAATCATCCAATTTTCTACAATATTTTTTTTTACATTATTTTAAATATTATCGAATTACCGAAAAATGACCATATACCTGCAATACAAATTTTTCTACCGGGTGTTCCATTTTGGCGCAATGATATGTAACTTTATATATTTTAATGGAACACGTTAATTGGAATATGTATAAAAAATTCTATGAATCGCCAATGTTTTACATTGGTAGATATTTAAATTGTCAAATCAGAGTGAAATCAATTTTTATGCATTTTACCCCCAAATGGAATTTATTCTCATGCAAATAATTCTATACAATTATTGGTGGAAATGCAGTTAGTGATGTTGAATGTATCTGAGTATTGACAGCGGTGATGAAACAACAGAATTGATTATATTGGGCCGGTTTAAATGAATTAGATATTTAATTATGTGGGGGGCAGAACTGTACTGTAAATAATTTCCATTTATTTCCATTTTATCACGCACTGTGAATGAAATTTTAGCTGCATTTAATAAACAGTTGTTGTTTAATTTGGTGACATTCACAGCTATTTTTAGAGATAAATATTTAATTATGTGTGGACAGTGTACATATTATTTATTTATAAAGGTTATAAATTTCAAGCACGATGACAAAAAATATATTTGTTTATGCAATATTTTAAGTACAATTTAAAATATTTAAATTGTACTAAAAGTATTTGGTTGATTTGAAATTTTATATATTTATAATGATTGAAAACTACACCCATATTGGTAACATACGTACATATAAACAAATATATTTCAATTAAAATATTAAAATACATTCGAAATTTAAAACTATTTTGTATGAGTAATTTAAAATTAGCGAAAGGATGACATAGAATATTTAATTTAAAAAGATCATACTTAGTTTTATTAAAGAGTTGTAAAATATGTAATACAAAAATATTTTACATGTACTTAAGTATTTAAATAATCTTTTTAACATTTTTCTAATTTTTATTTTTATTTTCAGGTAAGCAAGGAAATAATTAAAGAAACATACCTACATGGAAATAGCAGTAAGTTACCTTACCTTTTGTATTATTAATAAACCTGTTACATTGCGTTAATAGACAAGCATAATGAATTAGTAAATGTTTAATGCTGATAAAATATTATTAAATAAAAAAAATATCAAGTGATTTAAATGTGAAACATTGCTAATTAAACAAACATAAAAGATTGTAAGACAAATACATAAATATAATGCAGAAGAGATTTTGCTATCAAATAAACTGCGGGCTATATTAATGTATTAATCGTCTAGACTTATTTGTAATTTAAGGAAACCGACAATTTCAAATTCACACAGAGGTACCATCATCCTTAAATTTTGAAAATATTTGCAAATTTATTTGCTCGAATGGTTGGTCCATTCCGCTGCTCATTATATAGCAAATTACATTGTAACAAAATTGTCAAGATAATTATGAAACTTGTTTTTTATTACACTATTATAAAGCAGTAAACCTAAAACTAAAACTTTAATTTTTTTTATGAATCAAATCAAATTAAGATATAATAGAATCAAAAATTTTAAAACTAATTTATCCAATCACTGGTCATCTTAGAAAAGTATAATGATAATGAAACTAGGACTAGAGCACTTTCATGATTCCTCCGATTTATCGCAATATTCTCTATTGGTCTCAAATGAGGACATTTTTATTTGCATTTTAATGAGCAGGTTGTCAGCCACCAGTAGGGCAGTGCGATCAGGGAAATTTGTGATCGAAGATTGATCCTTATTTTTGGTCAATCTTGATCGAACAGAAAAGATTAATCCAGTTTGCTTAGATCGATCTGTTCGATCTTGACTGAACTGATCTCATCAGATCACAGTTTATTTGTAACAAAAACAATAGTCCCATTAATGAATTAATAGATGCGATCAGTTATTTTATTTAAAGAGAAAGCACCTTATTTATATTGAAATAATGGATTGTTTATCATCTCGAAATACGGTTTCCTGCAGAATTTTCAACATGGCCGCAGGAGCCAACCTAATTCGAACGTTCACCTAGCATTATTCACAATATCATATTTCTTGGCAACAATTTGAGGTGAACCATTTACCGCTTAGTCTGATTTTAATTATTACATCAAGAGGCATTTTCCTTTAGCTTTCCCGCGTAATTAATCTGCTTGCAGTTCCCGTGCCAGCCGCAGAGCCATCTGTCGGTGCGTGCCCGCGACACGCATGTTGGATTCTTTCGCTTGATATTAAATTAGGGCCCGCGGCTCCTGTTATTATTTCAACATTTAACGCCGCGTTACGGCGCTCTTCCGGTGAAACTCTCAGAACAACGCCAAGGAATTCTGATGAGGAAGATTAATCTCTTGTCGCGCAAGATATGGATACGCATGCGCAATTGTCGATTTTAATGTGCAAATGATGGACTGCGGCTGTCCACAGTGGCGTTGCTAATGGGGATTTCAAATGATTTTTTTCCGAAACTCACGTATTTTTTTATTACAAATCTAAAATTTTGAGTTCTTTTTTTTAAATTCCTTGAAAATTTGAATTTTACGGGTGTGACATATGTAGGACTTATGACATTTAAATAGTGAGGGCAGGATTGCAAACGCAACACTTGGCGCGGCAGTCTATCTGTCATAAGTCACCAATGGCGGAATAGCTGTGGTACAGTTCTACAAATTTTTTTTAGATATGTCATGAGTCCCACGTACGTCACAACTCACGTGATACCTGTTCAGCGCCAAAATAAAATAAAAGAAAACCCATGTTAGGAATAACTTTTTTATGAGTTTTTTTCATAATTCAGTCATTTTGTAGCATAATCCACAATGTTATAATATTTTTTATCTTAAATTTTACTACATTAGAATACCCCATTCTCATGAAAAATGGAACACAATAAAAATGATAAAGACACAAAAAATAACATAATAGTACATCGCACAGCTAATACAGAAAGTTATCAATTTCGTAAGTGGTGTAAAGGTTTGGACACGAGTCAAAATCAAATACAGAAACTACATTAACATCAAACAAAAATGCTTTTTACCTTTTTAGCACAAAGAAAAATATCAAATGCATAAAAAAATATAGGTATTGTTACAGATCTACTACGAAATATTGCACTATCTTTTATGAATTGAAATCTCTTTATTTATTTAACAAAAACTGAATTACAATTCATTACTTTGTGTTTATTATTATTTTTGAAAATCTCTGTAAATTGAAAATTCTTGGCCCCTTAGATCGCTTGCCTACGCCACTGGTTGCAGATGTGGGAAATTGTATGCCGATATAATTTATTATTTATGATATACGAAGATAAGTTCACGCTCTTTATATCAGAAACTGGAACTAATCAACGAATTACACGATTTGCTTCTGTCTTTTACGCAAAATAATAGATTCGGCGATTTCAATTCGCGAAAAATATGTTAATATATCATCATTCGTATTTGTAGATCGTTTTGCAAACTTACATCTGTTATTTAAATTCTACTACTTGTTACACGGTCAATTTTAAATTGAAGAGAAATTATAAAATGATAGTAGGTACATATTAACAAAAATTAGATTATCAGGTTTTGTACAAAGCAATATGATTTAAATTGATTATTACTATGATTCAACAATTTATATTCAAAATTTTTTAACGCATTTTCTAAACTAGGCATAACTCGTTTTCTTATTAAGAGAGTACAAATATAAATAGCGTTATAAATGGAAAATAAAACAAATAAAATTATTTAGTGAACAGCACATATTCTTGAAAAAATTAAATTCATAAAATGAACGTTCCATGAGAAATACCGTCAATAAAAGTTAAACATTTATTGTTCTTAGTAAGGAAAATGTCAAATTCTTTAATAGTCTAGTTTCTAGTTTGAATCAACCTTTAGATCTGATCATAGAAATATACGTTAGAGATCATAACAATGTAAAGTGTATTAATATAAAAATGAATGTATAATGTGACAGTATAGTAGGTACTTTTATTTATAGTGGTTCAAAGTATATGGTTAAAACCATAAAGAATAAACTGTTGAAGGAACACATGTTACATAAAGATTACGCATACAAAAACCAAGTGTTAAAATTTGCATTAAATGAGGTAAGAAAACATGCATAAATTCATTGGGTATAAAAATAAACAAAGCCATGTAGGTTCATTGTATTTTCGAGCTACCGCCCACTTATCGTACAAATGCCTATGCTAATCCACATTCAAGAGCTGACAGTGAGCGATGTCAAGACGAACTACGTACAGCTCGATCGCTTCCAAGAAAAATAATAGGTCATTACGTCGTCATCTCGTTAGTACGTACTTCGCTCAAGTACGACTCGCGCTCTGCTGAAGCATCTGCTTCCGAATTGTCCCGACAGGAACACATTTCTTATGTTCCTCTTACACTCCGCATAATCAACTATGTGTTTAACATTTCATTTTATAATAGATGAAAATATTAAACATGTGTGGATAACTCTGACTTTCCTAAAACAAAACCAATTCGTTATTTGCAGAAGAGGGTAAACTACAACCATTGATTTTGTATTTAGTTCGTTGAATATCATTTTTTAAAATCAACCAACCGTACCTAGAGTATCCTGCTGACATTGAAAAATGAATTATTAATATAATTAATACTTGCAGTATTAGTACAATTCCGTTTATATTACTCGATAATTATTTTTATAATAATTTAACAGTCAATTATAATAATTGTCACTGTCAAATACAAAACATTTATTTTCGTATGTAAACAGATTAACCGCAACTGAATCATTAATTGTTTGTAATAGTTAAATGTGATAGAAACAAATTTGAACTATAAAAGTTTCGGTAATTAAATTATTTACAATAATTCTCATATAATCACAATTAAGTTATTTTAGAAAAACACTTCTGATCTTTATGAAAACACCACTTCCTTCTGCATGGTTAAGACCAAAATGTAATCAGATCTAACAGACATCCATCCATCCATTCATTCACTCACTCGGACAGATAGCATCACAAAAATAAATTTTTTAATTATTATATAATAAGTAATATAAGAAATATCAAATTTCCAGATGGGAATTTTTAAATTTAAACATTAGTCCAATAAATAATTTAGAATTTCTTAAATTGATTGTTGAAATACTCATATACTCAATTTTGAAGAAGTTCTACTTTATCATATGTGATAATGTAAGTCATTGTTATTATTCCGATATATTTCTGTTATTAAGAGGTATATTCTTGTTACGTAGTGATTTAGCAAAAAAACTGTTGTACTACAAGTTTTTGCAATTTATCATATAACAAGATTTATAGGATATAACTGACATGGATATGGTATGGTGGTAGTGTCACAAGCCAGAGTAATTGTTAGTATCATTTGTCACCTCAATTCCAATAAAATGATATAACACCCACAAAAAAGCGTAATAAATATTATTATTATTATTATTATTATTATTATTACATTATTATTCCAACTGTTAGGTGATTATAGGAATGAGATGAACCAATTGATAGTTAAAATATAATAAATGTGTATCCACTTGATAATCACCAATTATATAGAAACTACCAACACCAATCATAAAGTTTTAAGTCTTCTACATTTATAACTTTGTAAAAACTAAAAAATACCTGAATCTCATTTTAATATATAGTAGGCTTTTATAGATTTTGCAAACTGACAACCTACTATTGTAGAATGTAAAAAAATTATCTTTGAATGAAATACTTGTAGTAGCTATTCTTCTTAGGTCGTTTTAAAGTGTGTCTATCCCGCACGGGACGAATTAGAAAATCACCTCAGCTGCATCCCTTGCATTGATTTATTAGAAAATAAAAACAACAGACGAACATGCCGTCGTTACTTATAAAGTCGTATGCCATCAGGAGATTCGTGAGGAGACGACTAGGTATCAATTCCCGACCTAATTCCATGTGAGTAATGACCTAGCATTTGTTATTTCTTAACATTTTCAATCTGTACGTGGTCGTGGTAGATGTTCCACTTCTATTTTTGGAAGCGTACTGTCAGTACCCTCGTTGTTCATTTATTTCCCAATGCGATCGACACGAGAAAAGTGGTTTACACTTTTGAACCAATAGCATACATAAGCGCACGGTGTTTCGGTAAATGCTATCATTTGTATTCATATTTTATTGGGTACATGTTGGGAGAAGAAAGGAATTCATGTTTCCATTTGTTAAATACGAAAATAATTTAATATACAACATAGCCCCAAAATATATTTCAAGTTTTAATTTTATCTTCAAGTATACCGATCCCGGTGGAATAGCGGTAAAGTAGTCGCTTCATAACCCAGGATTTCGGGTTCAGATCCCGGTCCGAGTTCGAATGTTTCAATGCAGCTTTATTATCTCATTTTCATCAACTTTACGTTAAAAATGAGATAATATATTACAACGAAAAGTGGTTTTATGCCCGTACAGATCATCAAGAATTATGGTGATTGTGGAAGTTCACACACAATGTACAATAAAGATTATTATTATATTTTACTTTCACGCGTCTCAAAGTAAACTTTAATACTTTTATCCTTTTACCAATTTTAGATACCAGACTACCAAATTTCAACAACGAATTTTCTCATTGTTATTAACATTATTAAATCAATTAATAATCTATTTGTTGCTGGGATTTGAGATCTCCTATGCTCATTTGATTCGAAGTGCTTTAATTTTAGTCTTTTTTTGTTAATAATACCCATGACACAAATAATATAAAAAATTAGTCTTCTACAAACTCAATTTGATAATACGGTGAAAGCATTATTATTGTAATAGTTTAAAACTGGCAGAAATATTTGACTAGTTCTTTTACAGTTTGAGAAATAATTAATACAATAGGTTTTCCAATTTACTTTGTGAAAAGGGAAGTATAAAAGAATGTACATTGTAATAATCTATCCCTTCAAACAAAATAAAATCATTATAACTCGTATATCAAACACTATTTTTCCCACAAGTACTATGATAAGCAGATTAAATGTGAACAATACGTAAACGAAATTAATATAATTTTCTTATTGAATTGGCGCTACATAACATTCTAGCTGTCGTGAAAACGTAGTAAAGAATTTGATTTGGTGGAACTCGACCTCAGGGTTTCATGAAGACAGCTGATTTTTTGACTCAATAGAGTAACTAAACCATTAATAAAGTTAATAAAAAAATAAGAATATTCGAATCGAATTTTTCTCAAAACTCAAATATTAAAAACCTACTTTCGGTATATTGAATAAATATGTAGCTCTTAGATTTTTCTAAAGAAGATTGACAACCGTTGAAAAGTGAAAAAGAAAAGAAGCAGATGGAATTCCTATCCTGAAGTTCACTTAAGTATTTATTATTGTCATTATTAATTACATTCTGTCATCACAGAGAAGAACCATTAAAAATTAAAAATTACAGTTCCTGAGATATTTCTACAATTTGAAATATTTGTGTTTATCCCATTAAGGGTCTCCTGTGGTGAATAATTAATCCTCCATTGAGTCGGCGGAAGAAGTGAAATGCGTAACAAACGTCACTGGGGCACCTGGCAACGCCAGAAACAATCGGCAGTGGCGGTGTTCCTTGCAGTGTGAGAAGTGTAACAGCAACAGCATTCGGAACGGTTCATGACACTCGCATATCGAAATGCACAACAAAGCGGACCACCAGGGGTACAGTCGACAGAGAGGTAGTCACAACGATTGTAAATTATGTTTGATGGAAAACAAAAGTGAAAAAAGATTAAAAGGAGAGAAAGGCTATTTCAAAATTAACCTCAAATTGGCAGAAATAAAAACTAGACCTCACCTGATACGTCGCTTGGTTCGTGACTAGTTTTACTTGCATTTTTTTACAGTATAGTTGACTTCCTACAGTCTCTGCAAGGAATCTACAGCTTACACAGTTGAAATAGAGAATTGAACCCCAGATCTCATATTCCGCTCAATTTCAGTCGGAGAATGCTAAGAGAGCTACCGTTGACCGTTATTAATAATAATGACATTTTTTTTTGTAATCATTAAAAGTTGTTGATCTCATTGCAAAGGGTGAAAGCTGCCAACATAATTTACTAACCCAGGCGCCCTAAACTAGTGGTTGCCTCCTTAAGCCACCACTGTATGTTTCACAAAGAAATGATATATACCTATGATAGAATCGACCTTTTGTAATAATAATAATTTTAACATTTGAATAATGTAACCAGGGCCGAATTTTTGTTGGTGGCGGCCTCTAGGCAAAGGTTGGTGAGGGCTTTTTTTTCAACATAGAATAAAAAATTAATATGTGATTTTTTTAAACGTCTTTGCAAAATCTTCTATATTATTATATATAAATAGACATTTGATGATATCTTCAAATATCTATTTTTCAATAATTTTAATTTTGAGAACGATCTTTCAGGAGTGCAATTTGTTATCATAAAACATAAAAGAAAGATTTTGGAAAGACATTTGAAAAAAATCCTGCACTTTTTTATGTTTAAATTGTAGATAAAAACGTTTTATTAGAATTTAGTAAATTTACAAGTAATTAAATTTTAGTATGTTCCTGGGTTGCTCCTTTTTATTGTAATGTATATTGTTGAGAGAATTTTTGATTTGGAGGGACCCCTTTTTGTGCTGGCTCCTGAGCTGTCGAATAAAAGTTTAGGTTTTGATTATTTTTTGTGAGATGTTGTAGAAATGTGAGTAAATTCGGCGAAATTGATATTAGCAAAAAACAATCGTTTATGACGGTGTGTATCGAACTTTAGATATCATAAACAAAAAACAAGCACACTAGTTTTACGATAAGTTAAAAATATAACGCAGTACTTACTAATTTTCATACTTGTAATTCCATTTCTTAAAAAACTGTAAAATCCATACATAATCCTCGTCAAGTAGTTCCCTAACCTGTATCGAATCTGTATATGCAGTGAACCTAATGACCTATTATTTTTCTTGGAAGTTGACGGGCATCCGTCACTGTCGCTTTCGCGAGAAGTGGGTTAGGTGGGCTTGAAGGTGACCTTGGCATATACCACCGTCTCCGTGCGGACCACCTGAGATCTGCAGGGATGAAGTAAAGGCGAATTCGACTCGCTAAGCGGAGGTTAGTCACGGACCGAGGAAAGTGAACAGGGTGGCCCCGCATGCATTGTGTGGAAATGTTTTAGAATATTCAATACCGGATTTGTTTCTCAAGGCACACAATGAATACAGCAACAGAAAACGGTTCCTCAGACCTTGTTCTTTCAAAGTCGACAATTGAAGATGATGAAAATGTCAAATATTTGTTACGTTTATAAGAAAAGAACAATCATAAGAGTATTTTTAATAATCTAATCTAGATTTCAATGAAGAACTTTTTTTTCAAACACTTTTCATTTTCTGGACTTAAGTAAATATCGATCCAAAATCTCTAACTCCATATCAAAGTTGTGTAGAGTCAAAATAAACCAAACAACAGTATAAACCAAAAATTTATATTGAAAAAAGCGAAATATCCCAAAAATACTCATTTTTATGCCCACAATTTTGATTTTTGGGAAATAGTGTATATTGATAGATCTCGAGGCGCGGATTTCAAATTTTTAAACGAAATTCATTTATCTATTTTCGTTCCTGAGATATTTGCTGTCAAACTTGCACCTCAAAAAAGTAAGTTTTTTGGCTATATCTCTAAAATGGGTAGAGATACAATCTCAACGATTATATCAGTGGATTTTACGCGAAAAGTTACATAAAGAAATATTTTCTCCGCATATACGTTCTTTGGAGCGATTAGGTGAAAAATGACAAAATCGAAAAAACCTAAATTTCAAAATTTCTCCGAGGAACTTTTTTTCTCCAAAACTTTTCATTTTCTAAACTTAAGTAAATATCGATATGCTAATTCCAAATTTTTAAACAGAATTCAATTATCTTTTACCGTTCTCGAGATATTTGCATTCAAAGTTGAGTTTTGGCAATACCAAACAAAACAAGTTTTTTAGGTATAACTTTTTAAAAGTTAGGTTTACGACTTCAGCGACCTCACCAATCGATTCTACGTGCAAAAATACATATGTATACCAATTTTTAGATTTTTATTGCAAAAGATACAAGTTTTTGCAAGGAAAAACGAAAATGGCAAAATCCGAAAAAATGGCAAGGGGTATACCTTAGATTTTTTTCGATTTTTGGTCATTTTCAGTTTTTTTCTTCTAGAAATTCTAACTGTTGAGATAATGATATGAAAATTGGTACACTTATGTAATTTTGCCCGTAGAATCGATTGGTGAGGTCGCCGAAACCTTAAACCTAACCATTTAAGGGGTAAACCTAAAAAACCTAATTTTTTAGGTATAACTTTGAACTCAAATATCTCGAGAACGGGAAGAGATAATTGAATTTTGTTTGAAAATTTTAAATCAGCGCATTGATATCTACGTAAGTAGAAAAAATGAAAAATTTTGGTGACAAAAACTTTCGAGGCGAAAAATTGAAATTTAGGTTTTTTCGGTTTTCATATTTTTCACCGAATCGTTCCAAAGGACGTATATACGGACAAAACATTTCTTTACATAACTTTTCCCATAGAATCGAAAGGTAAAGTAGTTCAGATTGTATCTCTACTATTTTTTGGAATATACTCAAAAAACACACATTTTTGAGGTATAACTTTGAGAGCAAATATCTTCCAAACGGAAAGCGATATTGAAATTATGTTTATAAATTTGTTATCAGTGTATTCAATTCTTTAAAAAATATTACGAACAAAATTTTATAAAATTTGACAATTTTTGAGCTAAAAATTCTATATTTTCATATATTTTCGGGTTCAGCGACTTTAAGAATTACTTACTGATAGGTAAACACAGAAAAAAATAGATTTAATATTGATTATTTATATTGATAAGTACATAAATTTGTTATACTAACTGAAAAAGCCGTTACATATTTATCCGTAAAGTAGTGCATTATTTTGTTTACTAAGCAAATACATGTGTGTGTTTTGCGGGCCCCTAATGTCGGCTCGCATTACGTAATTCCAAACTAATAACTAAACAAACATTGAGGATTAATCTTATTGCTCATATCCAAGGTAGCGAAAAATATGAGAGCTGCCTGTACAAACAAATATTAAACATGCGTGCAAATCAAGCAAACAAACTCGAAGCAGGCTAAGATGAAGAGATGAAGAGGAAAAAACAACATGACGACTACCGGGTATTAAAAATGGGATTATATGGGTATTAACCCATGCAATTTTCAATGCTCTGCACCACAATAGTGTTTACTTTTTTGTTCTGTGCGTGGTAAATTATTTACAAAGATAAACAACGAACAATACATGCAGTTCTCTTCGTAAAGGTATTACTTACAAAACAAATATACTTACTAGAGTTGTCAGTCTTATTTTTACGTACCAGTAAGGTAACTAGAATTCGCAGCCCCCCCCGCAAGGATTTAGTTGAGGTCCCCACCTTTTCGAAAAAAAAAAATCTGAAAAGAAACAAGAATTTATTAATTTTTTTATATTTTTTAAGCAGATTTATATTTAACCATGGTATGCTGGCTGCCTTAGGAATAACAATATAAGTGATACTGTGATTGTGAGAAAGATATCATTTCAGTAACAATTTGTAATCCGGATTATTTTGCGAGTATTGTAGTTCCTTATATATCTTATATTTATAAGAATATCACTTTAATAGATATTTAGTGTACCTACTACACATACATAATACATCGAAATTCGGCATGCTTCAAACAAATCATTGATGGACTGGTAGATTTGGAAGGCTGCAGAAATTTGACTAAAAGCTATTGAGATGTGATATTCCCAAAACTCCTCCCTTACCCGAATTAATAATTAACACTCCGATTTATAAAAAAAATAGACACTAGATTAGTTATATACCCCTTGTTAACATCCTGAAATATCAATATAACTCCAGTCCTAATTCATAAAAAGAATTAGGTATATTATTTAGTTCCAAAGATAACTTCATTAGTTTGATGAAATTTGCAATATTTGTAAATGATTATCAGCATTTCTATATATTTGCCAACCTAGAGGTAAAATACTTTGATTACATGCATGCGCAAAGCTTTCATTAAAGTATTTCATCTGCAAATGACTTTCACAGTAATGGCTGGTTTATGATGGATTTAAATTATAAATTTAGATTTACAAATTTAGATTTATAAATATAAATTGTACATACCAGCCTTTACTGATTCATGATGAATTTAAGAAATTTATGATTTAGAATTTACATTTAAAGTATCACTGTATTTTATATTCTAAATGTAAATTTGTAAATGTGTCCAATCATTTCATAGTAGGTATTTCAAACAATAATTTTGGCGGGGAGAATAACAGTTTTAAGTGATAGGCTGAGTGACATTTGAAATAGATTTCGAAAACATGGATGTTGTTAATATTATATGTGGAATAATACAGATTAAAATATGATAAGTATCATAAAGACAAAAATATTTCATACCATTAAATTCGCTATAAACCAACATTGGAAATCGCAAATTTAAAATCTAAATTTGTAAACCTGAATTTATAAATTAAATCCATATAAATTCATTAGAACCTCATTTTTATATACTTGTCACTAAAGTGATGTTTATCAAACTTCTGACTTCTGATACTAATCTTCATAAAATTGTTCCTGTAGTGTACTCTGTACATCAGAACTGATATTTAAGATAAAACAAATATTTTATTGGGTAATACGAGGTGAATGATATGTTTAAATTTATCTATATAAAATTTAAGTACATAAGCCATGCTTGTGCCTAAGTATAAACTGTTTGCAGATAAACAAATTTGAAAAGGGCAGAAAACTGGATATTATTTATCTTTCCTGCAAATATTCCCTTAATTATCCACGGTAGATCCAGGTGTGGATAAATTCAGGTAGGTCATGATGAATGAACATCATGATAGGAGCCCTATCATTCACTGACGGTGGTATGCGGTATTCGGCTGTTTCTTTGACTCCCGCTGGAAACGCGTGAAGGTTCTTGCGATGGAAAAGCAGCGCCGTGTCCAATCGCGGCGAGCAGTACAGCATCCCGCTACATGTCACATCTGTTCGTTATGCGACTATTCTTAGTGTTTCCGCAAAATCGAGATTAGCTTCGCTTTGCGCTAGAAACCGGCATCTGCTCATAACGAATTTACGTATTTCAAGAAATACCACCTTTCAAATATGCACACACAGATTCATGTTTCTCCGAATAAAGAAATGAGACGGGATTCCTTCTGAAGGAAATTTTATTGTTTACTGCAACATTAACTTATAACGGATAACGATAACCAACAAATAAACAGCCTTTTATCTGTAGATCATAAATTTTTTCTCTGTTTGAAATATATTTAAACTGTAAATAAAAAGAATTTCAAAGTTTAGAATTTTACAGTCCTTATATATTTTTTCTGAAAATATCTGAAATGACAAGTTATTTTTATTATTATTTTATAACAAAATTGTAATTAAAAATGTCAAAATCATAAGCATTCATTTAATTTTTTTATATTATTATATGCAAAGGAAAAATAATATATTTGGAAATATTTTTAATATTCTATATGTAAGGTGATATAAAAAATATTCAAAATATACTAAGTATTTCGGACATGAAAAAAAATTCTTTTTTTTTCCTATATTATATGAATATTGAAAGTTATATTTAATCAGTTGCTATTTTTTTTCTCCATTGAAAATATCAAAACATCACTTGTAATGTTTTTATTTGTCAAAAATGTCAAATGACAACAGATCAAACAAAATTTTTGATATCAACAAAATGTAACCATGGCTATGATACTGTGGTTTTATCAAATTTCTTTCCTGAAAAACTATCTACGACCCTCAAATGAAGCATTCTGATTGGGTGAAAATGAAGTGTGTGGAATAATCGCTAAAATTTAGTAGTAGGTAATTTCTGCGAAGTAATGATAACTAGATTCGCTATCATGATTTAAATGTCATTTTTATTTTGACACTTGTTTGTCTGTTACTTCGCAGCAACTATTCGTAAATTTTTCCAATAAATTCATAGCTCTTGTTATATTACTTATAATAATTTTAAGAATGTTTTCTTTAACGACGTCGAATTTATTTTAGAGTGCAGAAGCAAACAGGACAAGATAACGCATCCTCCAATAAAACCCGGCGCATTCAAATCCTCCCCCGCGTAAAGAACAAAGGGGAGTTTGCAGGCGGAAACATTTTAACCAATAACTACATCAGGCAACTCGGTTACGACTCGATCGAGTGTAAATATAAATAAGCTTCCGCGCGTCGTTCTTCCGCTACCCATACGGCGCCGTGCGTGTTTGCTATATTATGTTCTTTATGCACAGAACTGATCACGCTGAATGCATACGAAATGAAACGAATCAAGTAAGCCGCTACTTTATGTCCCTCATGCATTTCCTTTCTGGTCCTCGTAGATGCCCCACGAATAAATAGAAAACGTGCGAATTTAAATTCCCTGCTATAAACTACCGCCAAATTAACCGCCGAGTTCCCACGCACTGAAATTTGAACACTTTATTCAAACTCCAATAAAATTTACTCTCCCTTCACCATATTTCACTTACGTTCTTACAAAGTGACATACGGAATTTCTTCGTTTAAATTTCAATTCATATATCAATCACACACCACTATACTCGATTCACATGTTCGAACATGTTGATGCGCTTTTATAAAAAGTAGATATTTTAGAAAATTTCTCTCTTATAAATTCTTATAAAGTTTTACCTTATACAAAAAGCTGTTAGGGTGAATTTAGACAAGATTCCCGAATATGTCAACTATTAACAAAATAAAATACCATTGCACAGATTGGTAGACAACTATATCTCTAATATTAAGTATTAGGTTTTTTACTTCTCGCCACTCAGTAAGAGAGGTATTGGAATCATGCTAAAAATTAGAAGATGTCTATCCGTATGGGTATTGGATATAACATTGTGCCAACCTGGATTAGATCTGATTAGATTTTGGTGTTAATTGTGCAACCTGAAGTGGTGTATTCATGAAGATTTTCTGCAATATTTTAATTAATTATGAATGCATGAGAATTTTTTTTAAATAATAATTTAATATTACGTCATAAGCTAAAATTTTATTGTTCAAATTTGTTTCTACCTAGCCCCATTTAACTATTAGAAGTAATTAATGATTCGGTAAATTTTATGCAATTGCAGTTAATCTGTTTTCCTATGGAAATAAATGTTTTATATTTCACAGTGACAATAATTATTATTATTATACTGGAAGAATAAATTATTGTAATAATTCATTTTACCTCAGATTTTTTTAAATGCACGATTGGTAATAAGTAATATGTTTGCTACTGTCTATGTGTTTATTATGTATATACTTGTAAGGTTTATATTTCTTTTCTAGAGTTCTAGACTAATTAATAATAATAAAATCAGATTTAGCTAATTGGGTAATAAAATGCCACAAAACAAAAAAAAATACATGTTAAGATCCTTATTAGTCGCCATTATTCAATTAGCAAATTCGCTAATTTTTCTCACCTCTTCATGATTCGTTAAATACGCTAATAACAATAACAAACGTCACGGCCTGTTATTTAAATAATTACTAGCCACAATTAGCGTTTATTTTACATTTTGCCATAAAGTGTAAAATATATAAAGAGTTTGACCTGTAGTAATCCTAGATCCGCCGATCCTATCGTGCATCATGCAACGAGATTCACTCACTCGAAAGTTTTTTATTCTTTATTAAATCACGATCCAAAACTCTGATGCGTGATTTAATCATTTAATATTACGGTACAATTTGATGTGTTTATTATTATATTCAAACGGATAATCAAATTATTTTATATCAATTACTAAATTAAAAAAAAAATATTTGATGCATTAAGTTCGCGTGATTTTTGAGTTTTTCTTGTCAGATGCAAAATATCTTCTCACGATTATTTTTGGCTGGAAACCAGCTGGCCGATTAGTTGGCCATGGTAGGGATTGTTCAGTTTTTTATAGAAATAAAATTAAAATGTTGATCAGAATACACTCGACAGCTAAAATGCGTTTTATTTTTTAATAATATGTAATTTTTTATAATAATTTTAAATTGAATTTAATTATTGAAAATTGATTTTTTAACATAGCTCGCATATAAAATTAAATTTACCAATTAGCCGTGCTTATTATCGCCGTAGATAAAAAAAGTAAATTGTAAATAAAATTATAATTATAACCAAATTCTCTCAGTTGATAATGTTGTGTCAAAAAAATAACAAAATACAACTTTCAATAATGTTGGTTATCAATGTAACTACTAACTAAATTTTTACAAATTAGGTGTCAATTTTACACGTTCGAAGTTTATGAAGATAGGTTTCCCTGGTGAGAAACAGTTTAAATAAAACGGTATATTAACAATATTTACAATTAACCTGTAAAAGTACAACATTAGTATAACAATATACGCGAGGTAACAGTTTTTACTGCTTTTAGAAGATTCTAGAAGGTTCCTCCTATTATCACCAGTAAAAACCGTTTTACCTTGTTAATACTGTAAAATGCTATTACATATTAGGAAACTTTTTTTTCAAAACACCACAAAATAAAAGAAAGATAAAAGGAACAGAAAATTAAATGTGTTGTCCATATCACATTTTTTGTTAAATGTATGAATTATAAAAAAACGTACAAGAAGAGTCCGTCTTATGAATTTGAGGTTTAAGTAAAATTTTGCGTAGGATGCAATAAAAAGAACATTTATAATCTTGTGAAAGCGAATATAAAAAACTCGAGGAAATATTAAAATTGGCAGAATTGCACGGTAGAATGGTTTTCGTTATAGCCGGATTAGCGACTGGTAAGTTAGTCATTCGATTCCGTATGAGATATTTGTAGGCGTATTTATATCTGCTTATAATGCTGCTATTCAAACAACCAATTCCAGACAGACTTTGACGTTCTCTTAATCCGATGGCCGCTTTGCAGTATTTATTCTTACAGTAAATATTTATTTGTTGTATGCTTGTTTGTTTATACAAAAGAAAGATAAATAAAAATTTTAAATTCAATTCGGTCATATTTCTATATTTCTTGTAAAATTATGAATTCTACAATACAAAACAATAACCTCGAATCAGTGTAGTTATTTATGCATATATCAAGTAATGCTCCTTGATGTCTTAGTGTATGTAAGTATATATTACTTTTTGTTTTAGATATTGTTTCGGACGTAATAATGTAATTAACAAATAAGATATTATAAAATAAATTTCCGAAGTAATCAATAATTGCAATTGTTTGTTTTCTAATGGTTATCAATATTAGTTGGTTTTGCCTGTGCAGATATTATATAATCACCATTATAATATATACTTTCTCATGTTATTAGAAACAATAAAAAATCTATGTGTTTATTCTTTTGCTTAGTTTTATTTTTTTCTTTATTTATTTAAAATAATACAGGTTTCAAAATACATTTTGAAAAGTAGGTAACAAGTTTATTTTTATGAAATTAATGTATCTGGTTTGATTTATTTTTTATGAACATTATCGGTGAAACATTATATCTTAATTACATTTTGGCTAAAATATACCTAGATCATTAATAATTATTATCAAGATTCTAGTCAAAATAAATGAAATAATTTTCTTTTCAGCATGTTTTACTAAATTATAAAGTTAACGATCAGAACAAACAATATATTAAACGTAGATATCTAAAAAAGTGATATATTTGCTTTGTTTTATATCTAATGTGTTACGTTCGATTAATAGTAGATTCATTATGTTCTATATTGTACCAATTACTAATTCTCTCTCAACTATCAATTTGAAATGTCAATTGCAATGTGTTTTTAAATACTACATAACTACTAAATTAACTACAACTTGATTTTAATATTTTTGTTTAATATTTGTAAGTCAATTAACCAAGTGTAAATTTGTATTGTTTTATTTCTTTTATAGTTTACAAAACATAAATTAAATATTAAAACTTACCTCTCCAGTGCATGTATAACTAAGTTCTAGAAGGAGCAGAAACAAAAGTCATTAATCATATTTAATGAAATGATCTTCTATAAAGTGTTTCTTTGTGCGAAATATACCAGTATCAAATTAGAACGGCGGGTACAACCGAGGAAAGTTAAATGGTGGCGGACAAAAACCGCACTAAAAACCAAATATGAACGTATTTAATTTACTCAGTTCCACTAGGTTTGATTATAAAATAAGTGGGTGATATTACGCCGCCATCTTGCATAACCGACTGGGGTAGTAAAAACAAATGAAGCATATTCCTCCTTGCGACGCCAGCGCCATGACGCTAGTTTTTTGCGCCGACCGCTGATAAACTAGAAAGT
This sequence comes from Stenolophus ochropezus, assembly GCA_035578165.1. Lineage (NCBI taxonomy): Eukaryota > Metazoa > Arthropoda > Insecta > Coleoptera > Carabidae > Stenolophus > Stenolophus ochropezus. The sequence continues at coordinate 19,840,942 of JAQOWZ010000005.1, read as the reverse complement.
AATGAAACGGGTGATGACGTCATTTCCTCCAGCGCGAGTTTAATTCGGCTCACGTTACGTTAATGCGAGCGCCAGGAACATTGTCGCAGGTTTTACACTTGCAGATATTTCTCTCACAAACTTACTCCACTTCCATAATCAATTTTCTTCAAACTGAATATCTCAATGTAACTTCGCGAAGTTCAGTTCACTGTTTTTTCATAGTTTGTAGAAACTTTCTCAAAAAATAAAGGTAGAAAATCCTATAATTTATCAGAATCATATCTTCATATCATATACTGAAACAAGAACAACTTTACGTTTCTGAACAGAACATGGCATCAGAAAATTCTAGCAATCATTATTGAAATATTACCATTTTGTAGAAGAATATGAAAATATACAACAACCAATGAGTATTAGTAAAAATATTTTTTTCATTCGTGTATGAAAATAACCAATATCCTATACAACTAACAGTTTGTTCATCACTGGCGTCAACAAATGACGTCGGAGGCCAAAATTTTCACTTTAAAACTTGATTTCTCGCTTACCAAGACACATTTTTCATTTACGTTTTCACTACTGTGGTACTATGCTTATTTCACTCAGATTTTTCAGAAAAAAAATGGTTCAGGACCCCCATTTAGCTAGAGGGCCTGGTTTCTTTATGTTTAATAACTTTTTTGTTCCAAAATAAGTATTTTTTATCCAATTTCTCTTGTAATGCAAAGTTCCTGATTACTTACAATAGTTAGAACATAGAGCATTATCTATTATTCATATCATGTCGAGTGCTATAATGTACACTATTTTTTCTTTTCATTCTTTTTAACTGCCGAAATTTAGAGTTTTTCTAGACACTTTTAGTTGCATTTATGATATAATCAATCGTAGATTGTGTAATATTACACATTTTTTTTATTAACCTATACTCATTCTGTGGAATAACTGGATTCTACACTTTGGAAACAAATATATATACCGCGTTAATGCTTCTACTGTAACAAATTATTCTACAAAATATAAAAGGGATAATAAAATACGAGTTTACAAAATATGTACGCCTGTGAGTTATTTGCATAAACAAAACAAATAATAATTCGCATCAAGAATGTTCGCATATTCGCTCAAAATAAAGATCCCGAAGAAAGATATGAAATTTCAAGTGTCGTAAATTTAAGTCTGCTGGTGATACATGACCATTCTTTTTATTTTATTAAAGACCCTCAGCTTTACTCAAACCGTACAAAACCCTCCTGTTTTTTGCACGTAACAAAAATACTTCTCCTAAAATAGAAGTAAAAAATGAATCCCGTATTCTTTCAAGATTTCTCCGTCATTTGTTGTTTCCGTTTGATTTTTTATTTTTGGCGATGGAAGTGGAAAGTTTGTCGCCGGATCGGAGAAGTTTCGTCCCCGGCGTCCGCGGAAAATCTGTTTTTAACTATGCCTGCCTTAGATATGATAGAAATATACGTGATTTGTGCGTTTGTTTAAGTTGAATTTAAAGTTCACGCCGTAAATCAACGGAAACACTAGGGAGGCGGCAAGAAGGGAGCAGCCCCATTGCCGTTTCATTTCTATTTTACACTTCTTATCCCCCAATTCAAGACTTACTGCCTATAGATACGTCGCAATTATCTATCGCCATAAATCTCTACAATTATGACAATATAATTTGCGAAAAAGTTAAGATATTATTGCAGTAGGTACTTGGAACACTGGATTCGAAGTAAAATTGTCCAGAAACAAATGAATTTATCATCTAGATTTCTTCAGTTAATAAACTACAAAAATATAAACTCATAAGAAAAATATATTTTCATTTACTTTAAAATAAGATGAAAATCTTATTAATTTACCGTAAGATTTTTTCCGATTTTCATCAATTTTAATTTTTAATTGTTAGTAAAATTAACAATGAATCAATATTTAATAATTAATAGTGGCGAAACTACCCTTTCTGGGCTTCAGTTTTTTAACAAACAAAAATAGTTGATTACGAACAATTTATGAACAGTTGTAATTATTTTCATATGTAAACTACGATCTCTATAGTTCACAGTTCAAAACTTCGCTCACAGTTCAGAATTTTGCGCGACAAAAACTTATGCTCTAACGTTCAAATTTTCCTTTAAGTTCGTTGTTACCTTGAGCCATGTAATTTGGCAAATAATTTTTATTATTTTTAATATTGAAAACGACCGTTTTGCCATTGCTGCTATCACCGGAATTATTAAAGAAAAATCACTGCACACATTCGGAAAACTTACCAAAAGAGTGAAATATTCAATCAGCAGTATTCATTTGCAGATCCATTGAGCAATACTGTACCGCTGGTAGTTATACCATTGGTATATACATAACACACGTATACAATTTTCTAAACATCTAAAATCCCACTTTTTTCTTTAAATGTATTATGTAACTAATATGTATTTTTTTATTTGCAGGTAAGGACAACTTATAACATATTTTAATACCAAAATTTCGAAAGAAATTCATGTAAGTAGAACTTATAATTATGAAATATTTTTTATAAATTTAATAATAGTATTTCATATAAGTCAAGAAAATATAAGAGACAAGATAAACTAATAAAAAATATTGACAATATTGCGTAGGAAGGCAATAAACACATCTTCCAAGTTTATTTCCCCTTAGATGCTGTGTTGTTGGTTATGTGAGGTTAGGATTAGTAAATTCAATAACATATGAGAAAGCAATAGAAAAAAGTATATCGATTTGTAGCACATTGAGTAAAATTGCCGTTGACGGAACCGCGCAAGAGAATACAAAAAATATTTTTTTCAATTCCTCCGCCGCATCCATACACCATACACTTGTTCATCACAGACAGAAATTGAAATGAATTGTGTTTGGGTTGAAATGATTTTCAGTTTCTATTAGGGCTGCTGCGTGTTGTATCGGAAAATGGTTAGAGGAAAATCCAATTCCGTTAGGAAAATCCGGGAAACCTATTTATGATGCCACGCTCGCAATAATATCGTTAAATAAATTTATACGTCAATAAATTTTACATGAACTTTCATCAGAGATATTTTATGCCCGATTTATTCTTCTACTCGAATTCGCGAATATGTTATTTATTTCAATTGGAACTGGAGCACGTGAGCAGGCATGCTGCATGCAACCAAATAGCTTAGCAGTTGTTTGACTAATCAGCTATTAATACTAGGCCAATTCAAATTAAGAAATTTAGGTTAAGGTCTATTCAAAGTACGACAATTATTTCCGTCATATGCCTTCTCACATAAGTTTAAAAAAATAAAATTTGAAAGTAGAAAATGTCATCAACTGGGTATTAACAAAAAAAAAAAGAATATAACAATTGCATATATTGACTGAATGATAAATGAATGATTAGTTAAAGAAACCTTTAGCATCGGGAAGAAAAAGTGTAGGAAGACTTTGCACACGATGGAGGAATAACGTATGTAGTATGTATAAATAAAATAATTATAGTCAAGGAAACGAAGGAAGAACAGAAAATAGTCTAATTAAAGTAAAATAAAGAAGGAGAATTTTTTTTTCTTAATTATGTAAAATCTATGTAGGTATTTGTAGTAATATAATTATGTTTGTCAAGTAAGATGACCCCGTATGTAAAATCACTTTAAATCTAATTGAGAAGTTAGTGCTAGGTTTGTTTATTTCAATAAAAATTTCGGAGTTATAACTGAAAGTATCTAAGCAACTACAACTCAAAAATTATTAAAAATATTTTGAAATTATTTTTCATCATTTTCAATCCATCTAAAAAAATCTAACTCCCAACTTCAATTATTAATAACAAACGTAATTAGACAGCACAAACTATGAAAGTTCCAATCTAACAAACATAAACTTAACAATAACCCCACAGTATCGACTTTCAGCAGCTATTATTATAAACAAATACAGTTTAAGTAATTGTGGTATCACGCCAGATTCCCATCTTCATTTGTTAGTAATAATCGCAATTAGCCAGCACAAACTATGAAAGTTCATGTCTAACAAGCACGAACTTAGCACTAACCCCCAGTGAAGATTTTACGCATTTCTTGTTATAAACAAATAGAGTTTACTTTTAATCTCATTTTAGATTCCCAAATTCATTTGCACAAACTCTCAAGAGTCAAGCACAAATCAGCACAAATCTAACACTAACGTCTCCTGTAGATTCAAAGTGATTTGATATAAGGGGCCATCTGACGTGATCAACGATATTAAATAGTATTTATATTTTTTTCTGTTATTATGTTTATTATTGTGTTAAAAAGACCTATTTAAGTCTATAATTCATTAATAGTGATATAATTTCACAGGATAATTATTAGAAAAATAAACCCCTGACACTTTTGGGCTACTTCTAATTCCACAGAGGAATATCTGTGCGAGCAAGCTTATGACCTTATAGTGGAGATGTCTTTAATCATTTGAGAAAATTATTATGTGTACAGGAGTACAGGTATAACATTGTCATCCACGGTTCATTTATTGTTTCTTATATATTATATTACTTTTACTATTTAGTATTTTACTACACAAATCTTCATATTTTATCATTGTCTTTTGATATGACTTCAAATTTTTCATCACTTATTTATATGTGTAGTCTTAACCAATGGATGCAAATAATATACTCCTAATTCTTAATTTTTTATTTATTGAACTGCAATGTCTGTGTATATTAATTATATTAACCCAGACTCAAAGAAAAATAACGAATGTTTATATGTCATAGCATTTGCACCATTTTAATTTACAACTTCAATGAAAGTATAGAATTTAATTTAAATATAATATAAATCCTTAATATGCGAGTATCGAACCAGTTCAGTAGGTAACCAATCCATAAAAGGAACTAGAAATTCAATAGAAAATGAGTAATGAAATTAGTGAGGTATCAATGAAAATGTGGTATACAAAAGCAATTTACTGTCGATAAAATAATAATCAAGCATATCAATGAACTTGATTATGATACAAATGAAAAACAAAATTAGTATAGCCCTTTTCATACATCACGTATGAAATTAATTTTCGCTACAAGATTTAGAAGAATATTTATAACCCGAATGGTGATTTAATTTAGTACACATTATATTTGACATATAAATTTAGGTCTTTTTGATACAATCAATGATATATTGATCGCGCAGTTTAAATAAATCTAGAAGTGACTTGACAGAAACTCAATATAGTATAATGTATTAATACTATGTAGGCTTTGTTGAAATATGAATTTGTGTACGTTGGTTTCCTTGACTTAATTTCACGTAGAACTTCCTTAATGCAAAGAAAATATATACATTTACTATATATTTATAAGAATTATGTATAAGTAGTTAAACTATCCGTAGAAGATGACAAAGGAAATAAAACTGAATTATAGATAAAATTATATACTTCGTCGTTCTATAAATTGATCTTAGATATAACTTCAGTGATTCTAGTATTGGATTTCATAATTTTATATGGTTTATCAATTTTTATTAACCGAACACAAATATTTCGTGACAACCTACAAAAATCAACTAATAAACTTGAGTTAAGATCTTTACAATAAGTTTCGACTTATGTTATTTATGTTTCTTGGTCTGTCTGTCCTTCCTTTCGGATGTATTTGTGCACGTATAGAGCAAATTTACTCAAACGAATTTTAATTAATCTTTAAATTTAAGCCTCTGACATTAATGACGTAAGTTGATCAACTCTTGGTAACAATCGGTCATTTGGAAGTGATAGTTTATTATTGTTATTTTTACATACACCTTATTTCAGATTTAATTTAGACACATTTTTATCTTAAAAGGCTTATGCCAAACTAATTTTTTTTTCTTGACGAGGTAAATAGTGTTTAGAAGTTTGTATGTATGCAAGTATCAATATAAAAGAAAATTGAATTTCGATTAAAAAAAATATAAAATTTTAATGTTATCTTTTTATTATATTAAGAAAGATTGTAGAATTTAATTACAAATTGTTAACCAGAAGTTGTACTTTACATAAACAGTAAGGTACCTGCTCTGGAAGATAAGTTTTACGAGATGATGTAGTATATAGGAAAGACCATATGTAGGGCAGTATACATCTGTTTTGAATGATTATGTCTCTGATTAATGGCTCTGGGCATTTTCTCTTATTGAAAGTACCCCACCACATGTGACGCTGCGTGAATGCGCAGTTATAGAAACCGGTGTGATGTATGACGCCTGCCGTTTTAAAGGGATTACGCGTCCATCCATGCGATTAAATACACGATACGAAATGTTTTGTGAAAATCCGAATAGGAATTATGTCGTCATGGAATTTAAGCTGTTTCACGCACACATTCACTCACTAATGTCTTTATTTTAGCTCAATGTGGACGTGTCACATAGTCGCTACGCAACACCTCGATTTTCACATGTTCATTTACGCTCGCGAAGTCATGAACATGCAGGCACACTATTACTCGTGTATAACAATGTACTAAATCAAAAGTGGCTGCTCTTTGTTTACTATATCTATTCAATATATTTCACTTTCGAATTATGAAGTCAGTTAAATGGAAATTTTGCGCTCATATGAGGCTACCTCAGACGTGTTTCAGAAAATTCCCGTTGGTTTTTAGAAAATAAAGAAAGTTTATTATGGATTTAATTTACGAATTTTAATTTATGATTCAGATTTTAAAATATAAATACATTCAAAACCAATGTGGTGGTTTATAAACGATTTACTAATTTATAAATTTAAAAATTTAGATTTGGAATATAATCAATTTTTATATTCTAATTCTTAATTCCAAATCCAAGCAATCATAAGAAAGCATTGAACTGACGTTTATAAGTTAAGTTAATATCAAATAGCAAATGACAGTTTGTGAGTGTTATTTTGGATTTATGGTAAAATAAAAATTATCAGACATAAAATTCATTTTGTACCAAAACATATTCGCCTCACTTGAAACAAATGTCAAATAACAATCACACATCAATACCATCTGATTGGATAAATTTGGGAAACTAAAATCTATCATAAACCAGAAGAAGAAATAAAAAAAATTAAATTAAAATATATAAATTAAATCCATCATAATGCAGCCTTAAAAGAAAACTGATTATTAGTATTAAAAAAATGCTCAAATAAAATAGATACTTTTTAAAGACGCACCCATAAGCTTAGTGCACTCTTCTTTCTAGCTACCAACCCCGAGAGGTTACGTTTGCTAAAAGCTCTCTACGGTATAAATATTAGACTATAATCAGATTAGTAAACTTAGTAGTATATTGTGAGCTTCATTTCAAAATATTTTGGTAGTCAGCTATTTACAGTATTTGAAAAAAAAATTAGAATAATAGTGATAATATGTTGTCAAAATAAAAATAATTTATTTTATAAATTATAGAAATAAGTAATTACATTAAACATTTGTTAACCAGCTAATAAACTGCGATAATGATAATTTAATAAGGAGTTCAATTTAAAAATTCAATTAAATTTGGCTCAACTATAAGCAAACAGTGTTGCATTATTGTTAATAAAACGTATTTACTAAAAATGTCAATGACAGGTGAAATAGTATGCAAAGCGTTTGATTTTTTTTATAATATGAATTGAATGAATTTAAAGTGACTTATGCAAACACCAAGCACCCATTAATGGTCCAGTCACCACAAACCCCACCAGGCCACCAACTCCTAATCCCCCAAGACCCGACTACAACCAGATGCGTAATAGCAATAACGCATCGTGATTGCGCATTTGTTTCTGGCAGCAGCTGTCGCGATTGTCGCATTGTCGCACCCCTGACAGCCGAGCATCAAGCCCACTCTTCCCAGGCCACTTGATCTAATCGGTCACGGTCAGGTGGGTCTACCAGCGAGGGTACATCACCAGCTACTGACAAATCACGTGTTTGTGCAATTGTTTGCTTGCTGTTTGCAGTTGGCTTTGATGGTTGTTCGTTGGTAGAAACATTTGATCATTTGAAATAAGTGGAATTACGCAAAGATATTCAAGGATTCCATTGTCAATGGATAAAGAAAAGTATAATAAAAATATTTGCAGAAATCATTTGCAATTTTGTCATACCAATACGTTTAATTAAAATACGAATTTTGCATTGCTATATAACTTTTGCACTATTACAAGGCAACAAATAAAAATAATTTATGTCTTTTTGATTTCTTGCTATCTAATTTCGTGTCTTTTATTGTAATTTTTTGTTTCTTTTTATGATAACTTCAGAAATCCACTCAACAACACACACAAATATGCAGAAATGATTGTTAATATGATTAATAATATTCATAAATTTGGTTCTTTGAATCCGAAAATATTGATATCGATCAAAAAGTCAGTTTTATTTTATCTTATTATTACATAGTTTAGTAAAATTCTATTTACCATACATTAAGAGTTATATTTTTTTCTTCCATTTGAATCGAGAATACTTTTATCTATCTGTATAAAAATATTCTGCGAAAAACTATTGGAATTCATTAAACACTAATTTCGGCAAGTCATTTGTCTTAAATAACTTAAATTAAGAATATTCAAAATCTCATTAGAAATTTTCTTTTACTTCTTGAAGAAGAAAAAAAATTGCTGAAAATGATACAGGCCGAAAATAAAATTATATGAATGAATTTTTTAGTTTTTCTCATAATTAATCCACCATGCAATTGATTTTTATAAGATTATTAATATTAATACAAATGTACAAATATCGGCATGGCACAGATAATCAGCATCTTCAATCATATCCTCTTCCAGGTTATAGGAAATCCTGAGTTATAACTCAGCATCAGTAGATTCCATTACCATTAGAGAGACTGATCACATTAATGCTGTGTTTGTTTATACAGGTCTGAACCCGCAGTGTATAATTCACAAATCATCCGGATCTACCAAGGCTGAATTTGCGATTATGAGGCTCATCACTATCGCCCACTCCCAGGCGGGATACAGTTTTTAAGCTGGATTTATTAGTTTTTATTACGGCTATAAACTATTTAATTAAACTGGTTTAAACGCTGACTGGTGACAACGGTAACTAATACTTCCCATTTCCTCTGCAGTTTGTTATTTTATAGGTTATGTTGCCACTTTTCATTTATAATTTATCGGTAGGGGCGTTGAAGGACCTACCAGGATTCTATTCAGCTTAGGGGAGTGGACAGGTTGCTTACTAGTGCGAGGAATGACCACCCAAAAAGTGGACATTCTCGTTGAAAAAGTATAATATCTTTACACTACATTAGTCACCTACATTTACTTCTGCATACAATGAAAAAGGAAAGTATCTACCTACTTCCGTATTTTCAAAAAATTGAACCAAATAGTAATAAATTATAATTTGTGAATCAGTTTTTTCAAAAATTGTTTAAAAATTAAAAACTTTGGTGTACTATATTTTCCTATCAGACCTTTAACTTATTGTTCGTCATATATTGTTTCTATATTATTGTATTTTATAATATAAACACATATATTTCCTCGATTTATCTTAGTTACATCTGACCAATTATAATAATTATTCGTCACGGACTAAAGGTCAATGAAAATTCAACAATATTTCATATAAATGCATTGACATTAACTCCATGAGGAAGACCCATGTGGGGTCGAAACTGGTCGGAGACAAAATAAAGATTTCCAAATTCTTCCAGAAGTCATCTCCCTCGCATTTTACCTGGCGTGGAAAGTGCAAAAAGAAATATAAGATTATTCAATATGTAAACTTTTTAATTGCTTTTTATAATTAATAGTTAAAATTTCTAATATATAAACCCTAAAGAAGCAAATTAATATGTTATTTTAAATCTTTTACTGTTTATTAGTCCCTGCAGAGTATAACGGATTATATAAAATTAAAATGTATGTTTAAAAATAAATCCAATTAGCTGTTTTCTAAAATATATTAACAAATACGCAGGAATTTTTACATTTTATGTTTTGAGGCAGATAATTATACGAACAAAGCAAAAACTTTTACTGTTTATAAAATTTCTGCCTTTTTAAAATTCCGTAAAAACATTTACCAATTAAAAATAAAACAAAAACATTCTTATTAATAAAACATTATTGAAACATATTTTACAAAACATAAATTCTAATTTTTCAAATTGACATTTGGAATTCATATATTGTACGTACAGAGTAAATACATTTTATATTCCATTTATTGCGACAATACAACAATTCAGTAACTATGGCTGTGTAGGGAATTAGTTGGAATTTTCATAACGCTACTTTTAATTGGAGTTCCGCTGTTTGCGTATTACAAAAATCATTTCACGCTCTACTCGCATCGTGGATGCAGAGAACTCCATGCACGAGTATGGCACCAGGAAGCCGCTTTGTTTCATTATATCGTCCTCACTATAAACACTTTATTATTTATTCAGTGTGAATCATCCTAATTATGTCACATCCAATCATGAATGCGTGTTTTTCAATTGATAACAATCTCATTTTCAAATTTTATTCATTTGTTGCAATTGTTAATGAGGATTGCGTTGGTTATTACTTCCTATGTACATATATTAATTGTAATGATAATGGAAATACAGGCGATGACGAAAAATCATTGCTATTATTACTTTTATATGTTTGTTAAAAAAAAAAACAGATATGGCCACCATAGAACAATCATTACCGAATATGTAACAATACTACAAAAATGTCAATATATATTTCAATAACTGTTACTTTCATATTTTACATTAAAGTTTTCGTTTTTTTCAAAAAACGTACCTATCTGTTACATATGGATCTGTGCAGAAAACATAAGAACAATAAGATACGTCTCCATTCTTATTGACCAGTTTTTACCAAAAGTTGATCATGTTGTTCCATAGATGTCTCAAAAGCTTAACGTAAAGAGATTTATTAAAATCCGTTTAGCCGCATTTTCTCTACTTCTGACTAATAGATGGAGAAACATCACGCTAAAAATTACGTATTGTAAAACATTAATTCATGGACATATTTTAAAATACTGTAATGCCAAAAACGATATAATTATAATACCTCCCTTGTAATAAGTTGCGGACGGTAAAAGTGTTTGCCCTATATGGAAATATTGAAAGGTACGTTTGGGCATTTTGTACCGGATCGAAGTTCTAGAAATCTATTTACCCTAATCACTGTGCAGTAGAAATAAAAGAAGTAATTGTTCTGAGGTTGAGAAATTAGAACGTAGAAAACTCATCCATTATTACGTGATTAATACAAAAAGGAAAACACACCTTGAATTGAATTTTTTGCGTAATGCACACTTCCCGTTCTTTGTGGCGTTGTGGCGCTCTTGTGATGATTTATAGTCCGCGAATGATCGTGGTGGGCTGGTCGCTCCTCATTTGTTTCACCCATATTCGCGACCTGCTAGATAGTTAACTGCATCGCGGATATTATTGTATTACTGCTTATTACATTTGCATACTTTTAATTTTAAGCGAGATCCGAATCGTTCGTTTGAATTAATGCTTTTCTATTTATACCCGAGGTTAAACAAGAGGAAGTTGTTCAGATAAAAATAACTCAAAGCGGATATTACATCACGTTGCTTTGTTTTCGCTTTGAACAGGATTTTTTATCTTGTGAATCTGCAATTTTCATTTTATATCATTGCATAAAGGAATCATTTTTCATGGTTTTAAATTCCTACTATTTTCATCGGCAGCAGACCATTTCATTAGATGCTTTGTTAATAAATATAAATATCTTTGAATAATCTCAAGTTGGCTAACACATACATAATAATTTTTTAATAATCTGTAATCCTGATGATTATATCTTGACTTGGTTAAAATTTCATGTATCCCTAGCGATAAGACAAGCTTAATAATATAATAGAAGTTTTGAAAACTGCCATCATCATATATCAGAAAGTAATAAAGCACATTACACAACAGAATTGTACAATTTCTTCGAGGAAACAAATAATGAGTAAACCCATAAAATCGGAAATAAAATAAATCCGTGTCGCCTGACAACTTATCGCACGTAACATTTCATTTGATTCGATGCCCAGGCAAACAGATCGGGGACTTTAACTAGTTCCATCGGTTCTCAGAACAGAACAACCGATAGAAACTTTATTACCGAGCAAACAATAGCCACACACGTAATAGATATCATTTCCTCCGATAAAAAACCGGAGGAAAAGTCATCGAGGTCTGTTCCGGGTGCACTACAAAGGGACACGAGAAACACGAAATGGGAAATTGTAATCGACCAAAACAATAGCCTGCACTTTAGGTAATCAAACTAGCTGAAAGGTAGTTGAAATCTTTGAAGAAGTAAACAAAATATCAATTAATACTCTAAGGCGTGCGGTGGATTTCAAATTTGGATAAGCACAAAATAGAAACGCAAACTTAACAATGAATAAAAAGAAATAAATTAACATTATAGGCAAATGATTTCTGTTTAGTTACTTTTAACTTTTGTTACTTGATTCAAAGTTAAAATGTATATATGTCTTTCGTTTTTCTTTATTTTTATTATCAAAAGAATGTGTTCAAAAATGATTTTAACAAATATTTAAATTTACAACCTGTAGGCTTCTTGTTTTATTGATTCCAGTTCGAATAATATAAGTTTGATAACTAATGCACTTCATTGCAGTTGTGTTTATTCTAACAAAGTTTCGATCTCTCTAATTGAATTATTTCTGCCTACCTTGGCTCGCTTTCGTACGTTGGTTACATTTCTTTTATATTTAATATAAATTGGAATTAAAGAAATTTGATTCTGCAGAAAATAATTTTATATTTATTGAACTCACACATAAGCAGAACTTATCTTGCTTACCTTGCTTACCTGACGAAAAAACATGTTAGGTAAGGTAACATTTTGCAATCAAATATTGAACATTTTTGATATTAAATTTGGGCCACATGTTAACGTCACTAAATAACATTAATATTAGACAGCAAATCAATAAGTGTCCAAAAATATATCCCACATGTGTGAGTCATACACTTTAATTCACAAGTAGTCAATGTGTTGAAAATAAGTGTTTATCTACTGGCTGTCCATCACTTGTCAACAATATACCAATTTACTGAACTCTGTTTAGTGTGCCGTGGTTATTTTTAGAAGCCCTCCGCCCTCCTGATGTCTCCATTGCACATATGGAATTGCTTCAACACCCCATGTAATTTAGATAGTGTTTGACGGGCACTAATGAACTTACATGAAAAGAAGCAATCACAGGAACAAAAATAATACATCAATTATTCGAAAAAAGAAACCAAAAAATTAAGTTTATTTTTTAAGCAGTAAAATCAAGGTTTTGTAACGAATTTGGATTTAGTTGTCGTTTTAGCCATTACGCCTTCATCAGGGGCAAAATTGTCTACTGATGATGACGTAATCGGTCAAACTGAAGAGTAAATATAATTTAATTTAACCGTTTTTCTTACATCTTATTAATAACTTTAATGTTATTAATCAAGATTATAAAATAAGTAACATAATTTCAAATGTCACATATTCTTGAATATTTAGACATATTCCTTATAAGTAAGGTAACAGGTATTTGTAATAATAAAACCTCGATAAAAGGAACTAATGTCCGTGATGGAGTCCGTTATAGTCGAAAGTCAATTATATATGGTTTTTTACTTAGGCTAATAATGTAAATGTGCAAAGCAATTCGGAGCATTCTCGTGTATAATAATAATAGGATGCTTTTTTTTATTTTTCAATGTTAATTCTAAGTTGTTAATTTTAAGTTATTAGAATATTGTTTACTTTTATTCGGGTGTGGTGTTAAAAATAAAATAAAATATAAAGTACAGTCCAGTCCAGTGAAATAAAGACAATCCCTAAAAATTTGAAATATGTAATAATTTAATATAGTAGTAGGTAATGAATCTAGCCATTTTGTCATGTCGATATTAAATTGACCATAAAATATGTATGAAATTTAATGTAGGTCAGGTTAGAATTTATAATTTGGGAATATTAAACGCATTCGTCCTTTTGTAATTTTGTCCATGTTCGGTTTATTGAAATATATTCCATACAGGAGATTGCTTATTGATTCTGGAAAATGAAAGTAAAGTGGAACCGAGCTCATTGTAGGAAAATTCATAGCTATCTGGGAATTGATTTATACGCAAGTAACCACCGTAAGTGGATTAACCCTTTAATGTAACCCAATTAAAAATCCCCTGCTGAAATATTTAACATCTCACAATAACGTTGTGATATCATAATTGATCAAACTACCCTTATGTGGGCCGGCGTAAGTAGCTTAATCTAACCCAATTAAAAACCCCAATCTGAATTTCTCACTGACCGAGCCTTCACTGCGAAATATTACTCGCCAGCACATCCCAAACTCTCTCTACGACTATCTATCTTCTACACATCTCCTGACCAGCTATTATAACTTTATAGTTATTTCCAATATAATTGCAAATAATGCACATTCGAAAAATAATTCTACACCTGTAAATATCAACTTCATCTGTGGCACAATATTCCTATATTACTTTTCTCGTGATATGTTTTATTTGCATTTTAAGTGGAAAAGTGTTATTAGCCAACAGTCCTTGTATGGGACTTACAACTTATAGTGAATAATAAACCACTCATACACAAAATTTAGTTTCTAAATGTAGAAAAAAATATTTTAAATTTTAAAATTAAATATGTTTAAAAAAATTAAGGTAAACAGAGTTAAATAACATACCAGAAAAAGTCCATTATTTTTATACCAGATAAAATGCTTCTGTTTTCAGAAACTTTTATTTATAATTTTCTTCCACCCGGAACCGAAACTATCGATGATAAATAATAATAAATAATTCTTTTATGAAAGCAGTAGTACTTCTAGCTTCTTTTCAATACTAGACATCTTGAAAGCGATAATAATGATATTAAATAATAATAATTTTCAACACCGTTCAGCAAGAGGTTAACTCTTAGTATTCGGTATATGTCATTCGTTCCACTGCATAATGTTATAATTAATATCATGAATTAGAAAAAAAATAGTAACACTTGGTTAGTGCTCTCCGATTCGCTTGTAATTTATATTAAGTATTATAAAATAATAATAAAGTGTTACGGACATTCAATAATCCCGATGAATAATAAAAATGTATATTCAACTTGATCGTCATACATGCGGAATATATTTTATTCAAAAATTATAATAGATGAAGAGGAATTCCTGTATCCTGCTTTCTGAAGCATGCGTGTATAATGGCACATTCTTGTATAAATTATCGGACTGAGGATATTGAATAAACCTGTTATATTGCATGCAAATACTACGGGTAGCAGCTTCATATGGTCAGTTCTATTCCGTCGTAAATACATAGGAAGCAGGAAATGCCTTCTATTTTTTATAGCCGTAAATTAATTGACACATAGCAAAATAGTAAACTTTTAGTCAGTCGTATATAGCTGTTTTTTTATTTTAAATATGCAAATGTGCATAATAACATTAGTTATATTTTATGTAGAATATCGAGCTGTAGTAAAATGAAAATGGAAAACTAGTAAAATATGAGAACATAGAACATATGTGTAATCTAGAATAGAAACGATAAGTTACTTAAATGTTCAGTGTAAAATAGGTCAGAGTATTATTGCATATGGAGAACTAAGTTGTATTTCATGAACATCTGGGATGAATGTAAATCATCAAATTGTAGTTAACATACAAGTTACCTTAGTAGCACTAACCAATATTTGAAAATACATACATATATTGAAAGTTTTAAATTGAATTAGAAATACTGAATAAAACTCCAATTGATTACACGTGTAATATGCTTTATTACTGAACTTGCATCACTAATACATTAATTTCAATTCCTCATACTTGTATCACAGAATAGTTACATACAGAAGCGACACTCCGTGTCGGTACGTTTCATGTTACCCTATTCAGTTCTATGACCTTGGAACATTGTGTAGACCTTTAAATTTGTTGTCTTCCCCTTTCTCTCCCTAAGATGTGACGAAACTTTCCGATTTTAAACAATGAGCCCTTTAAATTTGTTGGCTTTCCCCATCTCTCTCTAATTTTCGTTTCTCAGTCTTACTGTCGCTTCTGTACAAATCTATTCTGTGCTTGTACCATAAGTATAATTCTATAGGTGGTTTTTTCATTTGGCATTTTCGTTTGTCCCTTTCTCGTAGATATAGTGAATCATTAACATGCTAGTCTCTGTAGTAAGTTCATCATTTGGGTAGGGTCACCTTTATTTTCGAAATAAAATTATGATCATACAATGATCTATACTATCGTAAACCACCTAGTTTACTCACCATATCAAACACCAACAAAGTCAACTGACACTTACAACGCAGACTGTAGAGGCATTAGGACAGTTCCTATATAATGTGAGTGTTTGCAAAATACCTGAGTTAGCGATAAATTACTAAAAATTATATCCTGGCTTTAAAAATTTATTGTGAAATAATTGCCCAACTGGTGCGTGTTTGAATGAAGTAGGCTTAGAGTTGGCCGGTGTTTTAATCCAGAATCCAGGCAAATGTAAAGTTGGCCCTGTGTGGAAGGGGATGTCCGAGTGCGAATGTGGGTTAGCAGTGCGTAGGCTGCGGAGACTCCGGGAACTAACGGATGAGGAACATTGTAAAATCGATGAGGACTAAGGGTATGACACCACGCACCGACCAGAAACTCCCAAACAATGAGGAAACATAAGAATTCTCTGTTTTTATATTACTATTACATTATTTGAGTAGAAATGTCAACAGTTCCAGGAGAAAAAAGACCTCAATTGTATAAGTTTTGAGACAATTTTCATGCATTTTATTAATGTAATTTATCAGTCTACAAAATCTGTAAGCAGACATCGAATAATTGTGCATTAATTCTTAAAAATATTAATCTTTCTGTACTTTGCTTACTAACATACTCGTATATAAGAGAAGAATATATTAATCTTGAAATTGTAGTGGTGTGTTCAATGTGTAAAAATCACTTGAAAAAGAAGATGAAACAAGAAAATTTTTATCACTTCAATTACAAGTGTCTATTATTAAAACAACTTTCTTTAGTTCAGTTCATTTCTATTTCTTATTCAGTATTTCTAATATTGAGGCAATGATAAGTAAAGGATTAATAAATATAGAAAATGAGATTGATGAAATTGGAGGATGAATGTTAATGTTGTATTAAGTGATATTAAGAAGACATGTTTGGGAACGACATTTTACTGATTAATCAATCACAAAGAAAACATTTTGCAAACGCAGGAATTTAAAATCTATGAGTAGAATAAGGATGCAAATAATGTAAAATCATCTAAATCTATAATAGTATTTTTGAAGGGTATGTCATCAAAAGATCGCTAAAAAAGTAAAAATATTGTCAAAATGATGTAAACGACAAATATGATGTATTTTTAAAACAATTTACATCTTCAGTTGGTAGTTAATAGTGATTAGCAAGTAACTACACCTTGATTAATATAACTGGACATTCCGATTTCCCGAGACAGTTCCGAATTTCAACGGTTAGTCCTGAATCTACAAAAATTGTCCCGATATTGGCATCATTTGTCCTAGATTGTTCCGAATCTGAACAATAATAATGATATCTATATATTATTCTTTACAAATATGTTGAATTTAAAAATATGAAGACATATATTTCCTATAAAAATCGTACTTTTTTTCCGACTGTAGTTTTCAATTCCAAGAAAAAATATCAATGTTCCGAATTTTATTATGATAGTACTGATCACCTTACATTAAATATCATTATTTTTCTATTGGTACGAGTACTTGACTCGATAAGTCATTTCTTTAAAATTACTTGATTATTTCTAGCCATTGTTTTTCAAACAGTTTTAATTTTTTTTTTGCAAATTTCAACATTATTGCATTTTTGCAACTACTACTGCAACTCCCCCTTCAATTTCTCTTATAAAAAACCTCCCCGCGTTCATGTCTCATATCGTGAGCAACACGCACACACGCACAGACAGTCACTTAGCGCTGCGTGTGCCGGGTATCGATCCCGGCCCGGCTAGAACGCAACGCTTCCACGAAGATATCATGTTCGTCGCGGCTGCACGCAATTCACTGCAGCTCATCAAAATTATATACTTTCAATTTATGACTTGTTATTCCTCAATGATGCACAAGAAGTGGATTACCAATTATAGGATTTATTGTGCTCTAACCTTATACTCCGCGCTATAAATAACAAATAGCTAATGAAGAGAAGGAGCTTTCTTTACGAGGAAACACTAAACGATGGTATTAACTTTACTTTATACCAATACTAACTAATAAACAATGATATTCCTTAGATATATCCAACTCTTATTACCAATTTGTATTCTATAACTACTCAATGTACTGCAATCCGATCTAACGTATTTTTTAAATTACAACTTTTATTGCTATTCTGATTTCAATTTTATTTATCAGTTGATACTTGTCTCATTTAATTTTTCCTGACCTGCACATGAGTAGTAAAGATACCATACCGATTTTGATATTTGACGATTTTACCTAACGTATTATTAAACGAAACTCTTTTCCTGACTTTCCTGACTTGTGACTCGTGTTTTCTTGACTTAGTGATTCTTTACTGCATAGCGTACAGACAGTGCTAGTTGAATGTAATTTGTCTCGTCCGCCTCAAATAATAAGAGAGGTATGATAGATTTTAACCTCAATGAATTAAAGTATTTGCAATAAGTTTGTCACAACTCTTTTGAAACGGTTGCCGTTTATATAAGATTTTCATCTGCAACTTAGCCGTAATGGTGCCGTTCTTTTACATTTTCGATTGCAGACAAAATCTAAAAACGTATCACTAAATTAAATTTTGCGATTTTTTGAGAATCATGCTTATACCTTTACGTCAGAATGTACTAGGTCTGGTAACCAATTGCTTTTCTAATAAGTAGTTGGCAGCATATCAGAGCAACTAATGCCATACATGTACATTGTATTGTAGCAATTAGTTTTTGGACCAATTTACTTGTAAATGAACAGATACAAATTTTTAAAGATATCAGTTGCTAGAAATATACTTTACTAGCGGTTTATTAACTTAACTAACAAGTGATTAAATAAGGTTGTGTCTGATCATTTGGATAAGCAACGTAGCCTGCCCTGTATAATGGGATGGACAACGGCTTGGTGTGTTGTCTTTGCAGAGACTGTAGGTTGATATCATGCACCACTAAAATTAAAGTAAAATTTGTCACGAAGTAAGTAATATGATGATCAGTTAATTAAACAGTGTAACTTTTTGAACCTAGTGCTACTCAAGTAATAACCATTATGTAGGTAATCATTTGCTATTCACCATTCGTACTAAGAGTCAAAAATTTTAAATTAAGATTTTAAGGAATTGACGTCTGACAACATCCTTTTTTAAATGAATATTTGATTAACGATATCTGCGATTTGTACATGTTATAATTTTATGTTGAGTGTCTGTTTTCCACCGCCAAATATAGATTCATGGACATCATTTGAATATTGTTGATTTGGATATGGGTCACATACATAAATTATAGAGAAGTCCAGAGCCGAAGCGTATTCCTGGGAGGTGAACAATCTCCGCACAATTCCCGCAGGAGTTGTACATGTCAGGCTCCTTGTGAATGCCCTGGTCGCCGTATCGATTCGCAGGTCTGTGACTCGCTTAATTAATTAATCCGGCTTGACATTGCCAGAGGGCCGGCCAAGTTTTTGGAATCCCTAGAGACAAACGAAAGTGAAACGCGATAGTTCATTTGTCATCGTAATACCTAGCTTGACATTAACCCCTTATAAACAATAATCAATAGCTTTTGAAGCGGAAATGTTGCGGAAATTATTTGCTTTGAACATATAGAACGAATAAAAAAACAGAATGCATCGATTTATTGATAATTATTGATTCTAGATCCTAGAAAATTTTTGGTCGCAAATAAAATCGAGTAATGGATTTCATAAGTGTCATGGTATTTTAATTAAGCTTGTTGTCAGACCACCCTCTTCGCAAATGGTTTGTAACTGCTAGTGGGTTCCGAACCACTCGGACATACCGGAATTTTTGGTTGATAATTTATAACAATGAAATCTAACTCCAGGACCCGAATAGTATAGAAAGAAGAATGAATTCATATACTATTCGAATATTCAAGATCATCGGAATACGATACCTATACAGAATCGAAAGAAAAAATTGGTGACTCGTGTTTGTGTATAATTTAAATAGTGGAAAAAAACTTCTTATTAGATACGAATTTAATTCGTTTTCGCTTTCTAAGTTAAACAACAGAAACCCAGGTATCAAGCATTACTTAATTCGAATCGGAGCACGCTAACCAATTGGATGATCACTGCTAAGTAAATAACGGACAAAATATTCAGTACATGTACGAGTATTACTGATAAAAGAATTGCTTCAGACTAATAGCAGAATAATATTCTTGCAGATTTTTTGTTTTATCGTTTATTATTAATGGGAAAATAATGTCTTTATATAAATTGATTTTTCATGTTTATAAATGTTCTACTTTCAGTTATGTAACTCCATTTCATACGATTTGGTAAACACAGAAACACATACAAAGTTTGTACATTTCTATTTAATTAATTTTTCTTTCCTCATGACAATATATCGGGAATACAGAGACAGGCGTATTCCGTTAATAAATAATTTTAGGCTCTAATTATTTTTCGTTTGTTGGTTTATTCCATTACGAAAATGTGTCCTACTTTCTCTATATAATAATTCGTATAAAAAATGTGATATTATTTTCTAGATAATGAAGACTTTATCAACAAATTCTGTTCATTAGGAAAATTAATCCTTTTAGGAAAATGAATTATCGACGAAGTAAAAATACGATAAATGGAATTAAACGTTACACTTACACACTTACCTATAATGTACAATTATACCACTATCAATATTGTTTCAAGTGATAAAGTTTAAAACAAATAATACGTATATTATATAAAATGCCAATATACGGTATAAAGCATTAGTTAATTCATCTAGATATTTTGCTTATATTTCTTGAATTTTCATAGTTGTTATTTCTTCTTAATTTGATCTTGTCTTGATTTTTATCAACTACCAAACAAGATCAAAATGTTTCTTTTGTTTTGTGAAATACTAAATTTTTACAGTTTGTATCATTGTTAGTATCAGTTGGTTATCCATATTGCCATGGCAACTCATAATATTCGGCGCAGATTTTATATGTATATCCCATAATGTAGGTTTATACTAGTATAATATAAAATAATTAAATTTTGAAGTGAAATTTAAATGACAAAGCGATTATTAAATGTCAGAATTCCAATATGCTTTTTATATTCTCATATTATCGACCGATTGGGTATGGTGCTAATATTCGGATTCGCGAACCTGCGGTTGGGGATTCGAATCCCGATAAAGATATGGATAGTTTAAGAATCTTACATCACCTCATCCCTATTAATAATAATGTAAACAATTGAAATGGAAATATGTATATGTCGCTGTTTTATACATAAATATACGAAAAAGTGTAATAATAAATATTATTAAATATTATTCTTATCTCCTATAGATAAGGATAGTTTAAGAACCTTATATCACCTCAACCCTATTAATAATAATGTAAACAATTGAAATGGAAATATGTAAATATCGCTGCTTTATACATAAATATAAGAAAAAGTGTAATAATAAATATTATTAAATATTGTTATTATCTCATATAGATAAGGATAGTTTAAGAATCTTATATCACCTCATCCCTTTTAATAATAATGTAAACAATTGAAATGGAAATATGTAAATATCGCTGCTTTGTACATAAATATACGAAAAAGTATAATAATAAATATTATTATTATCTCACATAGATAAGAATAGTTTAAGAATCTTATATCACCTTATCCCTATTAATAATAATGTAAACAATTGAAATGGAAATATGTAAATATCGCTGTTTTATAATAAATGTACGAAAAAGTGTAATAATAAATATTATTAAATATTATTATTATCTCATATAGATGATATTTTAAGAATCTTATATCACCTCATCCCTATTAATAAGAATGTAAACAATTGAAATGGAAATATGTAAATATCGCTGCTTTATACATAAATATTCAAAAAAGAATATTATTAAATATTATTATTTTCTCATATTTATTAAAATTTGTCCAGGTATTTTGTCTGCACATTTTGGTGTTTGATTGCATGTAAAGTAA
The DNA here is from genome assembly GCA_035578165.1 of Stenolophus ochropezus. NCBI lineage: Eukaryota > Metazoa > Arthropoda > Insecta > Coleoptera > Carabidae > Stenolophus > Stenolophus ochropezus. The sequence goes on along the minus strand of JAQOWZ010000005.1, from coordinate 19,818,748 downwards.
ATCCGTTTGTTCCGCGATGAAGATGAAGACAAGGCAGACAGGCGAGCGGCTGACCCCGGAAGATTTAGCTTTTAATTAAAGGGTGTCTCTGCGAAACGAGCGGAGCTCTGGGGCTCGTCTCCCGGACAGCTACAGCGCCGCACAACATGTGCTCTTTATAGCCCGGAATTTTAATTTCGACGATTTAAGACTGGATTTCTTCCCGGAATGAGAGGATTTTTGTGCGCGCTCATCACGGCGCCTTTGTCTCGGGATGAGTTTGTTTAACGTTTAACGAGATTGTGAAATGTGGATGTCTGTTTTGATTTTCAGAAATGCTGCGGAACAAAAATATTAGATACACGTCGCAGGAAAAGAATATTCGGCCAAATTGAATACTTAGAGTCGCAATAAAGGTGTATTGATGTTATATCCCTTGGCTCATCATTTTCATTTTTACCACCCGCTACCTACCTTACCGGGACTTATGTAGGTGTAGGGATCGTGCTAAAAATCGCAATAAGGGATCAATGATGTAAACAACGTACTGAACATTGTTGTAAAATTCCAGTAGTGCCTAATTAAATGTTAATACATTGAGATATTTTTTTTAGATATTTATTTAAGAATTACACCTTTCACACAATTTTTTTAAATAAGAGTTTTATATATTTTGATTTTTTTATTTTTCTTATATTTTGCTTATTCTAATTGACTTGAACCATTAATATTTAAATTTTCCCCGTAATTTGAATACAATCAAAATCTGAAATTTCCATAGTGAAAAATCTTCTTGCCTAAATTCTATTTCCACCGATATTGCCGTTATTGTTTTAATTATTTTACTTTTTTTTTTTTAAATAACCACTTTACAACATTAGTTCTGAGTCCAAAACTAATTGTAAAATTTCAGTTATAGTAAGCTAATTAAATGTTCTTACATCCATATTTTTTTATATAGTTTTTAGACAACAATTTTTCATTTTGTTATTTTTGCTCTATTGTTTTTGTAGGGTTACTTTAATTTTTGTTTACATACTTTTAAATAATACAAAATTATATTATTTAACAAAAAATACACATCAAGTTATTGCTGAATAAGCTTGTTTCAAGGTCTCTACAATCCATTTTATTGGGTATATGTGTGATCGTGTTTACAGGATAACATTCATTCGATTAATAACAAACGTAAAGGTTTTACATTATTGCTTGTTGTTCATATGCATACCATCTGGTGGAAGAGATAAAAATTTATGAATTATTTTTTATAGATGGTCCATAAAAGTTATCTTATCTATACCTAGTTAGGTTTACAAAATTATACAGAATGCATGTGACAAATAAATAGAGGATATATAACGTGTTTTGATAGTACATTATCAAAATATAAACTATGAATAAAGAACAATAAATGAAACGTCTAAAAGCTGGAGGTAATGCATTGAGACTTTTTAGTTTCCGTCACCTAACATGCCAAGTGCAATTACTGTATAATAAAGATTTTATACTTTTATCATGAATAAGCCAAACCACTATTTTCTGTCTATTAATAATATATAAATAAAAATATAAAACAGCTCCTTTTTTCCTTTTTATTTTATGGTTAGTGATTATAGTGAACTTTAATTATATTTTACAATAAAAATAACAATAGCACATGTTCATTATTGTTTTGTTAAATGAAGGTTATGTTAATTAAAAACAAGTTAATTGTATTCTTGTTTATGTATTTTGTCGGTAAAATAAAAGAAAACGAAATATATTACACGAGTATATTACGAATACAGATAATTTATGTAGTGCATTTATATTTTATTTACGATACAGGTAATTGAAAATGTTACTTACAAGATTCAATATATTTTCCATTAATATTTAACAGTTTTACAAATTATATGTTGAGAATATTGCATGTAAGATTTTTCTTTTAAACATTTTTAGCTCTATTAATTTTTGTTTGTGCAATTATGTTTAGAAATAAAAGATCAAAAAACATTTAGAATATTTAATCGTCTAAGCCGCCTTAACTATATTTATTTTACTGTTAATAGAATTAATGTATTAAATTATTTCCTAAAAATGTTTACTTTATTTCGTATGTTTTGCTTCTACCTGAAAGACATACTAAAACAAAGAAGCCCAGTGGAACAAAGACTGGGCAAGCTTAAATAGCTCCGTAAATAAGTAATAGAATAATTGATAGGATATTGCGTTTAATAGAGCCAAGGTTGTAGAATATTCACGTGAGCCATTTACGTCCGTCTGGCTGTCTGGGAATAGGCAATGCTTGTCAACGTCAAGAAGGCCTGTGGCCGTTATCCATTTCACAAACGTCGTGATTTCATTCTACAAACCCATCATTCCTACAAAAATTATGTATTAATCAAGATAACTGTGGAAATTACCGTACAAATACTTGTTATATTTTTCTTCATAATAGGTATTCAGTATTTTGGTGTAAATATTGTTTTTACTTTCTGTTACTAGATAATGCTCGAGACTTGTAATAAAATTAATGTTCAATGTAAATTTTTTTTAAAAATGTTATCATGGTACCCCACTTTTTACTAAGACTACTGAGAAACTTTTAAGAAGTATTACTTTTATACGATATTTATATACCTGTGTTATTTTTTGAAAGCTTACATGCGTTAATAATCATTTTCCCGTACAACTGTACGTGTGCTCTAATTCTAAGTTGCTAAAATCAAAGTACATTCTGGAGTAGATTAAGCCGCTCTTGGTTATGCTTTAGTTTCAGTGGGTCAGGAATTAGAGCACTCAGAAGTGTTTACTCTAATTCTAGATCTGCTGAACAGAGCACTTTGTGGAACAGATTTAGCTGCACTGGCCAGTGCTCTGGTTTCAGTGGATCAAGAATTAGAGCATTATAAATATTTATTCTAATTCTCAGTTTCCTCTACTTATGTAGAACTCGAACTGTGAGCCTAAGATCGCTGTTGTGTACCGCACTGTAGGTATAGATGACAAGTAGTACTGTTTTGCCTTGCGGGCGGGTATTGCATTAGAAAAATATGACGAAAAACAGCGTGCAAACTGCAGATCGTATCAAAAAGTGATAATATATTATTGTAACAACTTTTACCAGTTCTTAAACTCTGGTTTTAAATGCTTAAATTTTCTGGAAATACTACCCTCATATGACAGGAATATAATTGTTCAATTTTGTCCCTATTTCATGCTGTAGTAAAATTTAATACAACAATGTCTTGAACAATGAGTAATTAATTACGCTCACATAATTTGCTAATAATACAAAGGATGTAAGTTATAGTATTACTTTAATTATTAATGTATAGTTAGGAAAGTTAAGAAAAGGAAGTCTTTGAAGTGATTGTAATTACAACCACACGGCATAATATGCAATATCGTCAGACTTAAACAACATCGAAACAATTTAGACTTTCGATGATTAAAGATTTTGTCATAAATTTTTGTACAACTTTGTACTTTCTATAAGATTCCACAATTTTACATTTTGAAAAGAAATTGAAGATTGATATTCAAAAGCTATGATTAAATATTTTTTAAAAGTTTTTGTTCTACCCAGACCCACCTACACTACAATACGTATTTATATTTAAATATCATTTATACAACAAAAAAAGTACCAAAAACAGTGCAACATTATCCGATATTATTAAACCGTTTTCGATAAAACAACAGAGTAATTGTTAACACAAAGTATAAAAGATGTTTAATTAAATAACAACGATTTGCTAAATTTGTGTTCCAAGTTATAAAGCAGCGAAACATCGTCTGAGTCTGGCAAGTTCTGTTTGCCGGGTGTCTATAAAAACGTAATACGGCTGCTCATGTGTTTATTACTGCTCAGTAAACAGGAGTTTGACATGTGTAATGGCTTACGCTGTCGTGAGCGCTTGACAGTTTCCGAGCAAAACGTTACAGTGACACACGTTCTTATAACATATACATGATTCTTACCAACATAACACCATGCATTTTTTATAATGCGTGGTGGAACGGATTTTTTTTTATTCCATTTGTTTTCGATTTTTTATTTAGGATCAGAATATTCGATTCCAAAAAGAAAAAATTAAATTTTAGTATTGTTAAACAAAACTCGATCTCGAATTGGTCTCGATTAGCTTAGTCTCGTTTCTGTCTTAATTCTAACATTATAAATATTTATTTGCTAATAACCAAAATTTTGGTATTAAACAAAAATCTAAATTTTTATTATTCTTTATTTTTATTTTAATTACTGTAATTGTGTAAAAATACACACCCTCTTCCAAGAAATAAATATTATTTAGAATTTAGGTTCGAACAAATATTTTATCTCAAAAAATAGAGAAATGATGGCACCAACATTGATTTTGTGGCAACATTATTAAATATATTGATTATCGATAGTTATTGCTTACTAGTGCTTAGTGTTCTTCAGCCGAATACATTGTTCTAGATTTAAGTTTTTATTTTATTCTCTTTTAGGATTCTTTTATTTTAGTCTCGGAAACTCAACGAAAAAAGTAATAGGAATGTGAAAAATACAGTATTGACAATTTTTAGATATTAAACTCGTGTTTTGAACCAATATAATTTGGCTAAACTAGCTGTTCCTTATTGAATATGTAAAATCAAAATTGAAGTCCTAGATATCACTTTATGTTCCAAAGTATACAGGATTGTTTTGAAGTTAATGTCAAAACTTTAAGAGTAAGTATTATGACATTTGTAGATTATGAAACAGATACTTTAAAAATTCGAAAAAGAAAATTCGACTTTTTTAATGATTTTTTTTACTACTGTTTTAACTATAAATAATAATTTTGTAATTGTTAAATAATGCAAATACGAATGCCAGTGGTCCACTGTTATCGAAAATGTTAGTTTCATGAAAACTACCCTTAAATATGCGAATTTCTAAAAATTCATAATCTACACATGTTATACTACTGAAGTAGTTGTCAGTTTTGTGTAGGAAGCGTTAACGTTAAGGACGAAATTTAGAGAAACTGTTACATAAGGAAACATTTTTAAGTTTGGTGCCTAATAAATGAAAATATGAAAGTAAGAATAAAATGTTGCTACTATATTGCCGGCTAGAAAATGTTTTATGTTGGAGTAATTTGGTGGGAGGCGAGGGAGGCGTATGCAACATTAATTATGTGTACGTCGAGGTGCATGCACCTTGCTAAAATCAATACTTCCTTGTTGCCTCATAACTGAATGTCACTACCACTATAATTCCATAAACAAAAAACTGTTTTATGAAAACAAGAGAATCTGCTCCAATTCTATTTGCATGACTCGTGTATCGAGTTCATATTCCCCGTAGCATACACTGAAGTTTATAACTTGAAAACAATGAAATTATGAATAAGCAAGTTAGGCTGATTCTCTCGTTATTTAAATCCACCTTAATACACTTTCCTAGTTCATTGCTCATTTAAATAACACAGAGCTACACAATAAAAACAGAAGCGGCAATTTCCATAAAATTTGTTCAGCTGACCAACTTCACAATCAGTTTTCATTTTATTCAAAGGGTTGGAGAGAAAGCTTTAGGGATGCTCACAAAAGTAGAGGACTGTACAGAAACAAAAGCTTTGGAATTTCAATTGCACTAATATGCACTAAATTAAGAAGTGCAAACTTGATTGTTTTCCTTCTAATTAATCTGTTTTTGTTTTTCAAAAATCTGCCGGTTTGTACGTTTAACTTATTCTTCGTTATATGTATCTTCTTTATTAATACATCTTTCTGAACTTTACAATAATAAATTTAGTTTTATTTTATGTATCATTTTAAGTAACATACTTCAAAATTGCCAAATAAAAGAACAAAAAATAAATTTCATACATTTTTCCGTTTATTTCATACAGCCAATACAACTGTTATAGAAAACTAAATATTTTACATTTTTGATAATAACATAATTTAAAAAAATATATTTTGAAATTTTTCTTAATGTTTAAAATTGCAAGTGAAGTACCTACTGTTTATATATATATATATATATATATATATATATATATATATATATATATATATATATATCTGTTTCATATGCTCCTTGGAGCATCGAACTTGATTCTTTTTTTTAAATTTTAATTCATTTTTTTCAAGCTTTCCAATCCTGTGACATAGTTTTTAGCTCAATTAATGTGATCCCTCTTCTTGTTCCTATTTTTGTTATTATTTTTATCCAAATCTTTCTTTCTTCGTTATGTTTTTCATGTTTCACTTATCTTCTACATTAGTGTATCTGTTTTATTTCTGTTGATGTGGCCAAACCAATTAAATTGTCTGTTTTCTAGTTTCGACTTTATTATAGTTCTAGTTTTATCATATTTTTTTAAAGAATATTCTATGCAATTGTCTTCTCTGTTGATTCTTTTACAAATTTCGTCTAGCGCACTAAATTTTAAAAAAACATTTTTCTTAATTTCCTGCCTCATAGGAATTAAGCTAGAGGCTATTCTACACGCTAGCTAGAGTATATATATCTATAAGTAAACTAACACTCTTAATCAGATTAAAGAGACCTGATAATGTGTTTAGACGTTAAATATTCGACACATGATTTTTAGCTTTAGCACGATTTCTAACGTAGATGTTTCTCATCTAGGTGTCGGTAAGTAAAAAGGGCTAGATGTAGTATGTAATACACTGAAATAGTAAGCTAGAGTCTCTGTTCTCTCCTCTCCTCTGTTCTCTGGGAGATAGCGTGTCAGTGTAGCATGTGCCAGTGGCAGAGACAGGTACGGAGCTGCCCAAATGGAATCCGCTGTTTAGTGGTTCTGAAGAAATGTTACACATCGATTTCCTGAATATTTAAATACCTGGGAAAGCTTTTTCGTGTGATTTTGTTTACAATTACCAGGAATGTGATAGTGAAAAACTGGTCGATAGCATCCTACTTCATAAAAATTACATCGCTGTTCGGTTCGAAGACAGCAGTGTGCACTAAATCGAACAGTAGATAATGTGTCCTCTTTTATTATTTCTTATAGAATTACTCCTGCAAAAATCAGTCGTACTATAATTAATTACTAAAGTCTTTGTAAAATGTAAAATAAAACAAATACAGCCTGTTATTTACTGGAAAGAAATTCCGCAAGTTCCCACTTTTCTATTCATTCTAAGAATGTTGTGCAGTAGAAGAAAAAAAATCAAAATTTAATAAATGAATTTCACAATAATATTATTTAACAAATTCCGCAAGTTCCCGGTTAAATAAAAAAAATCTTAATATTATTGTGAAAATTAATTTATTAAATTTTGTTTTTTTTTTTCTTCTACTGCACAATATTCTTAGAAGGAACAGACCGTGAGTACCGCAGATACTTATACTTGGTTTGAGGTAATTTTTTTGTATTACAGTAGTGTTGGTATTTAGACTAAAGCCTTTGCAAGAAACCTACAACTTCTTGCATTTCGACGAGAAGTCATAATTTTATAGTTTCATATTGTCGAATTTAAAAATAAAAGTCGCAAAAATTCCAGACACTTTTCTTTATTATCCATTTCATTTAACCATCAATCAAGAAATTTCCATATTTTCAACTAAGCGAAAATGGAATTTTTCCTGATATTATTTAATTTCTATTTTAATTTACCTAAAAATCATAGATAATAAAATATACTTTATACCAAATAATTATCTCAAGATTTCGAATTGGGCGTACAAAGTACATAAACATCTTCGTCTCAAAAAGTGCTTTATTTATTTACAAATTTGTGTTATATATCCACGTACAGGTATTTTGAATTTTGACATATTTTATTTGGGCTATGGTTACGATACTGTGTAAAAATATTGTAATATATACAACAACATTATAACACTTACGAGACTAATGACCTAAAGTCGAAAAATATTAAATAAAATAAATAAATACTTTGTTAACAAAAAAATAATACAACTAACATTAGCTAAAAGTCTAAGCAAAATAGTATTAATACCATGTTCCTTATAGCAATGCCTTGCCAAAGAAAGAGCTGGAAAATAGGCGACTGGAAAATAGAGCAGGCAACAATTTTCCGGTTTTTAATAGCTTGTATTCATGCATAATAGCATACAATTGTATTCACTTAGGATCATATTGCAAGGAATAATGAGGGTTGCAGGTTTCGCCGGTACTGTACCGGAAGTTCCCCCGTGAGTCCGGCTCACGGCTCAGCCTACACCTCTTTCAACTCTTGACTTCCTGGCGAATCGATTTTCATTAGGTCAGCGGTTTGCCGTGTATTGTTCATTAGCAATAACAACTGAACACGAGCAGCGCTGGAAAACTCGCTTGCCCTCCGATGCCTGTTTGACAGTTAAGGGCTTTTCATTATTATAAACGCAAATAAAAGACATACATGTCAAATTCATTTGGGTATATCTGCACGGAACAGATATCAAAACATTGTTTCATTAATTGGATACCATATAATGTTGCTAGCATATAATGGTCCTCTTTTGTTGAAAAGCTTATCCAGATTGATTAGTAATTGATGAAATATAACAAATCACTAGAAACATAAAGTAATACACTTGGATTATATATTACTATTTATTATTTATTTATATAATCGTTTCCTCCTTCCAAACATTACCAGAAAAATGGAATTCCTTCTTCCTTCATTGTCGCCTTCATCATTTGGATCCTTATGACACTTGAAGCATCAAATTTCTTCCATTTTTTCCGTCCTATGTCCTAGTTTTTAGGTAGGATACATTTTTGTGTATATTTATATATTGGAAACATATTCTCGATTCTTCCGAAAACAGGAAAATTGAAAATGTAGTCAAATACAGATTATTTCAATTTTGACAACTTATTTTAAAAATAGGTTACTGAATTTCTCTGAATGAACCCTAAAAGTAAAATAAAATAGCTACATATACTTAAAAAGTTAGAGGCCTACAAAAGTACTTATATTTTTCATTAATTTGAAAGTAAACTTTTTTAAAATGAATGGTTGATAGTATATAGGATATTGTACAACAAGAGTGGATATGATGCTCATATCCTTTGAGGATGAATGGGATATGAGCATTCTACTCGAGTTGTACAGTATACTTTTTCTGCGACATTATATATTACTGACAACATTAATTCGTAGATTCATCATGTAAGGTTATAATCACGTAAACAAATACATGATTCATTTGCGTAGAGCATAGAGAACTGTGGGAAATTCAGTGCCTGACTGTCAAACAGTTTACACATTTTATGCAAAATACATAACGTAGACAGTATGAAATAGAAAAAAACTATATTAGCAGTGACTACCAGAAAAATATGAGAGTGTGATTTAATGAATCAAATGCTAATCAAGAGATAATCAATGTTCAGTCGCTTGCTAATCACGTATTCAGCCATTCTTTTTTACGATAGTAATGCTTTTTCACTAATGTTCTTTTTTGTTTCAGGTAAAAATCGACTTGTGTTTACATTCTTCATCCATAGTAATGATATTGGTAAAGTAGAATTTATTATCTGGATTAATTTAGTACCATATCTCAAAGTAATAAACATTTAAAATAATGATGTAGGTACTTCTACACATTATATATATTTTAAAATATTCGTATATTAGGGTAAACTTGTATTAAAAAAAAAGAAAAACATCTTAAATGTTTTCTAATGATAATTTAAATATGTACATACGAGTATTTACAGATAAAAGATTCTTACGATAAATAATTCAAACAGAACTTAACTGCAACCTAATTAAATAATGACAAGTAAATAATCCTAACTATGTCAGTCAAATAATTCATGTGTCGTGGTAGTTACTGCCTATTGGCAATTCAAATCATATGTTTACATTGCATCAATTACACATGCTCCAATATTTTAATAATAAAGTTAATTATGTTACCTGGGAATAAATAATGTAGCAGTAATTACAGATGTTAATTACAGAACGTCCTCAATACAATTTCAGCTTCAGCTTTGGGGTTTGACAAATCGCGACAATTTCACGTAATATCATATAATTTATGCATAAATTCCGACCTCTGCCTTGCTGCATGGGAACTAATATGGTAATATACGGATTCAAAGCTGCGCTATTAAATTTTAATTGTTTGTAAACAGCTGATAAAGCGTACAGCGTCACCGTAAATTTTTAATGGGTTGTTATTACAGAAGGTGGCAAGTCATTAGATGTCACGACTGGCCGGCGAAACCCGTCGGGTACTAATGTGTCTTCCTAACTCATCCCCTGTCAAATAGTCCCGAAGTCACAAATGTCAATGCTTAAACACTTTCTACTTTCCGCAAAATGTCCCAAGACATTCCACCCTAAAGAAAAGTCAGTAAAAGATTACGGTTATAACCAATACCCGACTGGTGTTAACCTGTCACTTTCAACGACACGCAAAATTAAAAGAGGTTATTATCTAAATATTACTTCAGTACTTGATAATTTTTAAAAGAATATCAGATTGAATTTGATTTTACGTTTACCAAATACGATCGCATTTGTCTTTTATAATACTAATATTTCAATACGAGTTAAAGGGTTTCAAGGGAGATATTGTAAATGTACTAAAATCACAATTGTGTCTTTCTAGTACAATGTCACTCGTGTGGAGAAAATTGGTATGAACAAATTTTTAAAACACAGCACTTTCTGAGGAAATATATTTAAAAAAAAATTACATAGAAAAGTGATTTAAAAATAAAATAGAGTGTAACATAAAATGTTCACTGTTTGATCATTACGTTAACTCTTTCTTCTTTTTTCTTAATTATCTTTTTTGCTAAGAAGCTTGTTATTAAGTTGCATTTTATTAAGATGCTCATCAGACAAAAGTTTAAGGATCTTAAAAATCCACAATTTATATGTAGTTCCGAAATACTTTTCATTTAGTTTAGTATAGATTGTGTAATACTAGTAATATTTCATATTCCGCTCAATTCTAGTGAAAGCGGGCTAACCAATTTGTCCCCATAACTGTCTAAATTATTTCAACTACGAACTACGACCGCCTTCGACTCCGCTTGGACTTTCAATCAATCGGAATTGAAATAAAATTTCTACAATTGACTGAATTACATATAAAAATTTTCATTATCCATGTCATTAAATTATAAAGGGACGAAATATCTCCGAACGAGGTAGGAATACTACAGCCGCTAATGGCACATTACTGCTGCGGCAGCCAGCACATGGACTGTCATTTGTCTGATACAAATGGACTAAATTCAGCACGAAACATCTGGATTTTTTGTGGGAATTAATTACTATGCATATTAAGTAAAACTGACGTGTTTCCTCCAATGAAAAATACTGTTTTTTAATAGAATCATGGCATCGTCCATCAATTACTACTAGGTGTTTTGACGTAGTAACTCGATGTTACGAACGATACTAATTTTTCTAGAAACAAATTATTCAGTCGAACAGAACAGAATGGGAGTATAAATTTGTTTTCATATCAACTACTTAGTACAGTTTAGAAAATTCGTATAGAAAACGTTTTTAATAATTCATTCCTTATACAGAAAAAATAAATGTGCAACATCAACTTTTTATAAAAGAAAAAATGGAATGTAATGAATGTTTTTGAAACGCTATTACCATTTTTTGTGTATACAAAATACATTTTAAATACACATGCTGGTGAAAAAGTTAAGTTCCAAAAATATGTAATTTTAAAAAGAATATTAATTTAAGTTACATCATCATCATCATTTGACAGATTATAGTGTTGGTTTATGTCAAGTACCGTAAAATAATATGACTTACTGTATATTAATACCATGAATATGAGGTACAGTACGAGATATACAGGGTGGAAATGAACTTAATGTCATAAATTTAAGGGTGAGTCGTATGCTCGGTCGTATGACATGTGTAGATTATGAAAGTGATTTTTTTTTAAATCTTCGAAAAACGAAAATTCGACTTTTCTTAAGGAACTTTTTTTTTATTGCTGTTTTAATTCATAAAAATATATTTATCAAAAATATATTCAAAATTAGTTGTATAAGATATTATTCTTAATAATTCAATTAAATAGTATTTTTAAAACTTATTTTTATTAACAGAAAATTGCAAATGCCTTGTCAGTGGTCCAGTGGTACCAAATATATTAGTTTAATAAAAACTACCCTTAAATAGGCGAATTTTTTTAAAATTCTTTCATTTCTCTACTCAGGTTATTAAAATCTGTAAGATGACATAGAGTTTGGTTTGCACCATGATGCAATAATTGGTGATTATTCCTTTAGGCAAAAGGGATTCGGCCTTACAAGCTCGTTGCTTTCTGATAGGCCCTTAATACATAAGTAACTATTATGTTTAAATAAGTAAGTGATATTGACTAAGTATCTAGAATGATAATAAAACTGTTGCTTTAATGTGAAACACTTGCTCAAGTAATAAAATAGATAAATAAGACAATGTGGGACATATTCCGAAACGTCTGACCATAGTATAGATATTAGGAAATGTCTTGTACCTTGAGAAAATTTTTGCTTAAAGATGGTATACTTGAACGACTACTTGTGATTACGAATTCATTAACTCGAAAATTCAATATAATATTCCAAAATTGGGGTAAATATAAAATCCGAGATGTAATATCAGCGGAGGTATTACAAAAGTTGTATCTTGAGTGTTAGGGAAACTGTTGCTTTAAGGTAGTACACCTGGGCGACTAATGGCCTTTGTGATTACTAATTCATTATGTCAACAATTCGATGCGATATTTCAATTAGTGCGTTTGAGTCATTTGTCTCCGCAGCAGAGGTCGGTACCGACACCGACACCGACAGTAATGGCTGCAAACATGACGCGCGGAATTGACTGACAGCGGCTAACGATTTGTTTAATTGTTCCCCCTGCTTATCTCTGATAAATTCAAGAATTTGTACCACCTCTTGCTCGTTTTTCATCTAGAGATTGCTTGCAGCACTTTTAAAACTTTCCTGACAAATAAATCGACTTTTGGTTGGTTTTTTGCCACACAAAGAAACAATGAATTACCAGGGCATTAATTACCAAGTTTCGAACAAAATAGTAAACGAAAACAATTTTCCCTATTGACTGCTGTCTATGTTGCTCTACTTATACTTTTTATTTCACATAATATTTTTATTTTCTTTCAATTTGTATTCATTTAGATGTTTTTTCTTTTCTTATATGTATTATATCGTAGGAAGATTAATACAACATTCGCAATAGTAATATTTCGATTTGTTTATTAAGTGAAGGAAGTACGGTGAAAATCAATTTTGATTTATATATTTTTGTCATAATAATAATAATAAAAATACTATTTTCTATCCTTAATGTAACTTAACTAATAAAACAAGGTAGGAGACGTCGAAAAGTTTCAAACTCGAGTCTGACTTAAAAGTAACGCCGTTGTATGAATTTTTTTGATAGCATTCATGATTACATATTTCATTAAGTTATTATAAGAGTTAGAAGTAGCTGCGATAACACAAAGTATTATTTAGATATGCAATAAAAAATATGATTCTTGATATTAATATTTGATTCGTAATTTATAAATATAGTGAAAACTATTTTTAAAAAGAGGAGGATTATAGTAAAGATGGTTTCCCAAATTTGTTGCAAGAGAAACTAGCAGTGGAAATTAGCACTGCTTGCAGTTTTGCCAACATAATAATCTTCTACCGCTCCGCTGCATAAAAAATGTGTCGGCTTTTGATGGGAATGGAATATTGATTAAAATATTAGCGCGCTTTTTTTAATGTTCAGGGAAAATATCTCTTTCACGTCGAGACTATTGAATATTGATGGATTTCGGAGGCTTACTTTGAAAAACTTGACTTTGTGACATACTAATTTCTTTATTACAACGATAGGTAACTGAAAAAACTCAACCGGCGAAGACGCAAGACCTTATGAATTTTTATGAAACGGAGAGAAGTATGCCGAAAGGAAACATTTACAGTGAGTGGAAATATTGTTTCCTTATTCTCAAAGCATTTTAATGAAGTTACAAAGAAATTTCAGTCGTTTCATTTAAAATGCAGACACAGCGAGACGTTCTATTTGTTCTTTCGACCTACCAACCTACACAGTCGTGCGCAGAACTTTTCTTTTGGGGGTGCCAAAATAAATTTTATATACATACTTTGTTTATTCCTTTCATATTTTCAATTCACAAAAACGTATTTAAAAGTATTTTTCCAAAAACTACTATTTATAATTTTAAGTTAGTTGTTTGTCTAAAATTTAATCATATATTAGTTTTTGAAATCATGCCATGGTTAAGATCATCAAATACGACATTATTACAAAATGAAACGACAAATTAAATGGTACTACAATAGTATATTGAATAACAAGCATCGAATGGTTCTCATTTAGAAGTAACCGGTGGAGGTTAATTAAAATTTTAAATAAATTTGAGTGCATCCCAGTACCCTATTTTATTTTATTATAGTTATTTTTCTTGGAATGAGAATTTATTAAAAGTACATTTTCTATTAATGGTATAATAAAGTAGATATATAATTTTCTCTCCTACATTTATTATTGAGTGATGATGTGCGGATTAACCTATATTAAACAACTCGTGACATTACAGGCACAGCTTTGTCATTATCGAGAATTTCCAAAATCAGATCAATAAGTGATAATGGCGTCATTTACACAATTGTAGTCTGTGAACATGCTATACACAGGACATACATATACTAGAGCAACTACACTCCAAATACATGTATTATTTATGAAACTTGAAAGTGGGGTGTAATTGTCAGTCATTGATTGTTGCCAGTGGCGTAACCAGAGTGCCAGGACGGAGGGGGCCAAAATAAAATTCAAAATACCTATATATGGATAGATATATAACACAAGTTTGTAGAAAAAATAAAAAGAAATGCACTTTTTGAGATAAAGGGGAGGGGCACCCCTATGGGGTCCACTCGTGTTACGCCACACTTATGATTGCTGTTAGGACCTACAAGGTTTTTCATTAGGTCAGCATTAACATGAGTTAATCCAGTGTACATTACTTACATTAAAAGAACAGCATTCCTCACCGATTGAATAGTAGAAGCTAAACAAAAACATATTGAAACATAAAAGAATTCCTAAATGCAAAAACTAAAAAAGCCAGTAAATCAATAGGCGGAGAAAAACAGAGGCGGAAACAAAATAACCCGCGACTTGCGAAGCGACAAGAAAGCCTTTAGTTCCATATTGTATCGCGAAAGAAAGCCCATTTATCCTGGACGCTGGCGGATCGGGTTTTTCTGTAAATTACTTCGACAATTTCCTAGGTATCCACGATGTATCCCGCTCGGCACAATTGCGCCAGACAGATTTATTCAGCGATTCACTGCGATGGACAAGAAAACGCCAGGATTTTCTCCACTCCAAACATGAATGGAGTTAATTGAGAGTGATTGCCTCAAACGTGGAATGTGAGAAAAACGCGAGCTGTCTTCGAGAATGAGGAACATTTGTAATGGACATTAATACTCTTTCAAATTGCGAATTACGCTCATTCTACCTCAAGAATCTACTTATCCAGTCATTTGTTAGAATGGACACACACATACCAAGAAGCATTATCATAAAAATAGATTGTCACGAACGAAGACAAGACAGGTCTTATTTGGTTTTTGTTAAAAAAATGTGATCTCGTCTGGATATTGAGATAGTCCAAAATAACATCGTAGCAACTGTCTCTATCTCGAATCTCTATAAGATATCGACTTGAATTTCGAAGCAATGATCTCACCTCGAAAAATTAAATGAAAGCGAAAAACTATTCGCATAACAAGCGGTATAATCAGAAAAATGTTAAAAATTAATTTCATGAATTATATTTCCAGTTTCCGAATATCACGTCAATTTACTACAATAACATAACCCAATTTATTTCTGCCAAGTCAATGGTTCTGAATGTAAAACTAGTTGTAGTAGAAAGATTCGTATCTGTATATTTCCTATAACTATTGTCTGCTTTGCAACTCGCAGCTAACATTTCCATTCCTTGGAATATTTCACTTTGTTGGAGTTGTCAGGAACATCTGAATCGGGTTCTTTGCATTGGCTTTGTGGAATGAATGCGTAGAGGTTGTGTGGCCGACATAGAGAACCAGAAAGTCGACATGAACCGGGAATAAAGTGACCGGTCCTATGTTCACTAACGTAATCATGTAAGACTAGAAAATTAGACGCATCTAAATCTTAGTGGATAAAAGTTTATTGTAAACAAGTACAGTGCAATGGTGTTGTCAGAATTCAATTGCCTAATTGCAAAGATAATTAAAAGTTTTTTTTAAAGAAATTATACTCTTTCATTTAAGCCATTTATAAAGTTTCACCCTGTAATTGAATTTGATAAATATATTAGTAGTGGTCGTATTGTAGTTTTTATTTTGTTAAAAGTGCTACAAAAACTATTTACAATGGTGACATAAAGTAGTACTCCCTAATTATTTTGCAACCACAAAACACCAGAATTCCATGGCACACCAAAAATATATACTAGGAACAAAACAGTGTTCACTATTTTTTTATTTGCAAGTAATGTAGGTGAAGATTTTTTCATATTGAAAGTCATAATGAAAATGTCTACAGGTTTTAGAGGTTATAATTTTAGCAAATCATGTTAAAAAAAATCGCCAGCTAGTTATTCCATTAAAAAGTGTTTTCTTAGACTGTATTAACAACTACAGTGATAATGTGATAGGCTAGTTCAGTGCATTCTCTGTTTGTTATTTCCCTGTATATAGCTTAAGAACGATACATTTATTTACTTTTTGGAGTCTTATATAATTATTTATAGTACATGTATTGACTTATTACTACTAATATAACCTAATAATTTGAAGATAATACCAATGATGTGGTGTGCCATCATAGTATATCGATTGTGGAATACTAATAAAGAACATTATTAGTCTATCATAATAACAGATTAGAGAGAGATGAAGAGGTTTTTTTGAAAGTTAAAGAGAAAGATATTTATAAAAATTTCAGCGAACTTCATTTTCACGTTTGTTCATTTTAAACTACCCTCACCTCAAAGTACCGTTAAACCACTTTCGCCGATTGATTTTTAAACTATTTCAAAACGGTCTTAATCTGACGTAGAAGTGCAAAGCCTCAGCGCTAACCACTAGCCCAACAATGTCGACCACAATACTTATTATTGCTTCCGCGTTGTGCAAATTGAAAGTTCGCCTCTCGGGTAGTGAGGACACGTCCTAGACAGTGTTCCTCCCATGACATGTGAGACGAGTGACGACCGGGAAATGGGAGGACACGAGAGGAACAAATGGCCGCTTTAGTCACCCGATATGTTACAACATCCTTTCTGTACGCGGAATACTAAAACTGTACTTTGGAACTTACATCTTATAATTATTTCTCAGCTCTCGTAGAGCTACTCATCACATTGATTAGAGTGGTAAACATAATGACATAGAAATTATTAAAAACTAGCATAAAAAGTATTCTAAACAATTATCAAATTAAGCAGTAAGCAGTCTCTTATAACAAAATTTCGTTCGCCTTAAAATATATAAACTTATCTACGCGGAAGCCTTCTGTAGTATTTTATTTGGTGATATATTCGCAATTTCGGTGACATCTGAATTATTGTGGTTTAAATATAGCTAAAAATGTTGTGACGATCACTTGGGCCGCTGCGACTTTGGCGGTCCGTGATGTCGTGGTTCTTCCCCAGGAAGTCGGGTTTTCTCGGGCGCCAATCAGCGGAACCTAGGGAGAGAACAAAATGCCACGGGAACTCTAGGTCGGTTAGGCCAGGGTGGTAACTAAAATCCAGAATTACTAAGAAAAACCAGTATTTATTGCAGATTCCTTTGGTTCCATACGTCGTTAACGCTGGGAAGTCACAGTCGTAGTCGCGGTCTGAATTTATCGCGGTCTGGAAGGAAGTACAGCCAAACCAGATACCAGCTTGAGACTGTACGGTAGGGATGGGTAGTTGTCGAGTCAAGGAGAGGAATAAAACCAAACTGGATGCCAGCTTCAGGAATCAGGACGACGAGTATCACCAAACTGAAGCCAGCTTAAAGTTCTACTCGTCGGGGTTAGCGGTCAGGACGGTAATACGGTCTTACCTACAAAAAGTCGGTCTGTAGATCTGTGGATCTCGGAAATTTGTCGCAAGTAAACTCAGTTTATGTCGCTATCGGAAGCTAGTAAACAAGTGATCAGACTCAGCCTCGGAGGCCGTATTTATACCCCGATTACTAATTAAACTTGTTTAAACAAATTGTATGACAAAGATAGAGAGTTTTAAAATATCGTTATTTTTGTTTAGTAAAATTTAATTTTATTCTAGACGTCGTTCTTTGACTTCCCTGCGTTTTACAAAGTGTTATATTACA
Source organism: Stenolophus ochropezus (assembly GCA_035578165.1). NCBI lineage: Eukaryota > Metazoa > Arthropoda > Insecta > Coleoptera > Carabidae > Stenolophus > Stenolophus ochropezus. Next base: position 19,800,425 of record JAQOWZ010000005.1, on the reverse strand, counting down.
TTTTATGATATTTTAGAATATTTCATAATTTATTTTGGGACATTTGAATTTCGGCTTCGGTCGGAAGTACGGATGTTTGCCGCATCTGCCCAGTGGCGTCTTGGTAGTGGTTTTGACAGCTTTCTGTAGAGTGAAATATCTGTGAAAATAAACATTTTACGCAGGGATGTTTAATGTGAGTATGATTATCAGTAACAGGGTGATGTTTTATGCACGTGATTTTGTAGGTGGCTCAGGAACTGTCACTTGGCCGAGCACGTGGTTTCGAAGTTGGGTTAGGCCGTGCGCTTGGTGAAAAAAACGATATGAACGGCTTCCCTGTGGTCTGGAAGGCTTGTGATGATGATGATCGGATGACGGAACAGTGTTGTTTGAGTAACGGGGAGTATCCGTGATTGCGGACAGGAAGTCAGGTTAGTGACGCTTCGTCACAATGTATAAAGTCTATTTCAAACGTCCGACGAAATAGGTGCTTAATAAGGAGATTTCATTTAGCGTCAAAATAAATATTGTGAACTTTAAAGCCAATTATGTTTAATTTTTACGGTATTTAATTAACGTGCAATCTTATTTGGGAATAAAGTGCCTCAGAATTAATTTTATTTTTGACGGCAAAACAAATATAACCTAACTATTAGTTTTAGTCAATTTTTTATTCTAGGAAATTATATTTGCTTTCAAATATGTAAGTAAGAATTGAAATATCTTCTTCCATATTCAATAAATCAGCAATCAAAATCTCTAAATCACTTTATGATTCTGACATTTAAAATACGACATGTGAAAACTTAATTTAGAGTTTTACATAACTTCAACGTTATTAGTAAATTTAATGTTCGCTCTCTGTAAGAGTTTAAAGGTGCAGTGTGAATTTAATAAAATATTAATAAAATCTGATTTGTGAGTGTACATTATTTTCATTGTAATATGATTTCTATCAGTTGAGAAGCAAATGCGAATAAGTAATTACAGTTAGTAATGTGGTTATTATTCCTGTAACAAAAGAACTAATAGCGGGAAAAGAATAGTTTCCATATTTTCCACACGAATTCCCCGTTTAAATGAAAAGAAATAATTATCTAAATAGAAATGTTTTTATCTCCGCAGAGGATCTTGTGCAATAGTTGACTTTCTGTTGAACAGGAACAAAGCTATTCGTGGATAACAACAAAGTTAGCTTCCTTTAGATGATTATGAAAGGTTTGCTACAAACATGGAAATGCAGTATTGTTCGTGATTTCTTTGTTTCTGTAGAATTTTATGAAATTGTATGTGCAGCGGGAGTATTTCGCTGATACAGCGACAGTGACGACTTCAGGTCCAATGGACAAGCGACGTGCCTCAGTGGCGCACTCAACGCTAGATGTTTTCCTTTTAGCTCGCCGGGTAAAGACAACAGCGCCATTTGTATATAAATAATCGACGATGCACATTTCAAGCTGTTTCTTCAAAATTGATCTAATCTTGAAAAGTTACCAGAGAATATATATACAAAGACTATGAAATATTCATTTTGTTGGAACCTTGTCTGCTGTCCTACAAACAGAACATACTTTTTATTATTTCTGTATAAGCATGTTTCTTTAAAAATACACTAAATAAAATTTGAGGAAATTTCAAATTTATTCCATTTCTGTATTTCTCAATGCAAACGTTAATTGCTATTCACTTTATTCTAATAATAAAAGCAACATTTTGGGACCTCTTACTACTACTATTACTTATTATTACTACTATTACTAGATATTTTTTTATGAATCATCATCATCTAAGGAACAACATTCCTAAATGGAACAAGGTTTAAAGTACCTAAGGTACTTGTTTTATGAGTAGCTTTACTTACATTTTAGTAATGTTGTTTGCCTGCTTACATCCTCTAAAAGGAACCTACCGCTTACAGTGAGTTATATTTATTTGATAAAAATTGGAGAAATAGATTTGAACCCCAAATCTCATACTTTATTAACCAATAAGCCACCACTGCCCTTATTTTTTTAGATTCTCCATCATATCACAGATTTTTTTTTTATATAATTAGTCGTTATTCCGTGATGTTTATACGAAAATAAAATTGTTTTCGTTTTTACCGACAGCTACATTTAATAAGGATATGTTGTAATCATAATGACTTTGACATTTCAAGATTTTAATGAATGGAATGAATTGAAGTCTGTCATATTTGCTATATTTTTAGAATAATATTTTTATCCGTTAATCCATTTAGGTACAGCAAATTATATAAATATATAAATATTTTTACAAAAATATTTGAAGAAAATCATTACTAGAAAAATGCACTTACCAAACCTTCGAATTAAATTTGTTTGTCATCTCGGATTCGAATTCGAATCCTATATATATATCTTAATGTAAAGAGCTAATGTAATACTCTTTAGCTACAAAATATTGTTTTTTAAGCATTAATTTGAAAAACTATAATCAGTTTATAAATATTTCCAACGTCTTTCTTCACTTAATGAGAATAATTATTAAATGCAATTACTGTTTGAGAAGCTCTACTATAATAGTTAAATCAATAACTTGCTCGTTACTCTAGAATTTGTAATAAGAGTTAAAACTGATTCGAGGAATAAATAATATTTTACCAACAATCATAAACTAGTGCCGAGTCTGAAATTATTCAACGTAATTAAAGTTTGACAAAGCAGCTGTGCACAGTGTAATTCAGTGGATCAATGCAAATCTATAATTTCGCCGAATAAATAATTACTAAGCTGTGTGGGCAAAGTGCAGCGAAAACAGATGAATCGACAACGCCAAATCGTCCCTGCTAAATCCAACATCGAAGTAGTGAGAATATCTTTAATTGAATGTATCATTTTTCTTGTTCATTATTTAGTTAATGTTCAAATAATTTTAAAATATCCTTAAATTAGTATACAATCTCACATATTATTATATTATTTATTTTCACAAAATGTCAGAACTCTCACTGTCAATATTACTCTAAATATTAGTAATACATACTTAACACTCTAATTATTAACTAATATTAATATATTTATACAGGACAGTGTTTATTTAAATCTTTCTGTACTTACACGATATCAAAATTTTATTTTAACTAAATATCAATATTTATATCTACTTCATATGTCGCTATCCTCAACTGGACTACCTCATTTCCTCAGGCCGCGACAATTTATACCTGTGAGTAATTATTCTCAAATCTGGTAGATTCTTCCGGAGTTTTCGAATAGCGGCATCATTATTATATCACTTGCTCTTTTTAGCTAAATTAACTAACCAGACTGGTCGGCTGCGATAAATCATCGGCAATGAATCATACTCTTTACAATAACAAATTAAGATGTTATCATAGTTTGCTAATTTATAAATAACCTAAAGTGGAATAAAAATTTAAATATTTTCTTTATTTCGCACAGTTTTGAATCTTGTCCTTTTCTTATGTTTATCATTAATATGTATGTAATATAATTAAACATCCATAACTTTTAAATTTTGTGAAATGATTTGGTCTTTGACGGTCAGGATGTAAATATGCAAACATTTCTCAAACCTTTGACGAACTATAACCCAATATGTTTAAATTGTAATTATAAGTTCATTTCAGAATGACAACCTGTTACATTTTATCTGGACCAGTACTTTATACAGACAAAATACGTAATGTGATACGAGTATATGTTTTTGTAACTAGTAACCAAAGAAATAATTAATAACAGATAATGAAATTTTGCAATTTAGCTTAAACTCACGGAATGGATCATAAAAAAAAGTGTGGTCACAGATATAAAAGCTGACATGTCTACATTACTTTTATTATTAAGTGGTTAAAATTTTATTATAACTGCAATTCTTAGTAATATTTTATAAGTGTGGGCTGATATTGTATGAAGCTATTATGATTGTGTGCAATTTGGTATATTACTCTAATAATTGCACTATTCGCACAAGTGGAGAGGTAAGTGAGTGAAGTATCTAATTATCCGGCATGTAAGTAGTGAAATTTTTGCTGTTCAGGTAAATAAATAGGTGCATTTTATGAAAAGAATAAAATTTTAATGGGTTAGAAATTACAGGTTCATATTAATTTCCCGAGCAGCGCATATTCTTTCCTCTTGTGTACGCTGGTGGTTGGTCTGGTCAAAAGCTTAAAAGCGCTCAATGGAATAGCCCGCTGACTCCTGACCGTTCCCGGCGCATATTACGACCGCGTCCACGTAATTATTTTATGAATTTATAATAAGGGTGCTTCAGAGCTTATTTACCGCTGGAGTTGGCCAATTTATTTCAAAATCTGATGAGTGTTTTTAACGATGTCAATTACGCTAAAGAGCAAGGTAAATAACATCAGCTTTAATGTATTTCAAATATTTACATTATTACATTTATTGCAAAACGACTCTCTTGCAAATACTCAAAACGGTAATTCATTAACTCGAGCAGTAATTAAAGAATTACGAGTGTTTCATCTTCATAAACTGCACCGGTGCATTCAATCTGCAAGGCTTCAGCTAGTTAATTTTTCAAGTGTTTTTATTTCAAAAACTACTGTAATAATTTGAGATAAATTCCATCAGCTTTGATAGTTGATAATATGAATATTTTACAAGTATTATATTAACTAATTACAATCAGTGTGTGATTTGTTGAATCAAGTGCAATCCATGAAAGAATTAATGTTTAGTCACTTTCTAATCACGAATCATTCTACCAATTAATATTTTTTTTATTATTGAGACTACTAATTTTTGTCGACTACCGCACATATAAAGGAGGCATTGTATTCACACGAATTTTTATATATTCCCAGAGTTTAAGGAATATTATATATATATGAATTTCTATAATTTCCCTTTTCAATATATTTTTTTACATGGTTACATAAAAACCAGATTCTTTGATTTTTTTAAAAATATATTGCAAAGAATAACTAATAATTTTCCCACACTTGCTTTTTCCACAATTTTCGTAAATCTGGATTGTTGAATAACAAATGCAGAACAAGATATTTGCAACAATAATTTAAAAAAACAAATAAATGTGATTTAAATCAATTCAAAAAGAAATTTACAAACCTGAACATTAAATAGATAAAGAGGTAATTGAGAATAAAATAGTATTGTTAAAAATAAATTTAAACAATAAATTTTTGAGATAGTATACTTGTATGTTTCGTTATTAACAAACATCATTTCCAGTAAATTTAATAACATAACAGTACTGTGCAATAATTTGTAATAAGATTTTTTATGGTACGGTCTTTTAGAAAATGAATATATTCATTTATTTTGCAATGAACTTAGCTTAACCTCTCTTAATCTAACTTTAACCTTGCTTTTCAGTCTGCAGTACTCTCTCAAGTATTAATTATCTTCTCTCATAAATATATAAGCGATTAAAAATCCTTTGATGAATCTTCCTTTCACAAATTATTAACATATCCTCGTCTAGAGCGAAGCCATAACGATAAGCGAGCGTTACAGTACACTAACTACTACACTTGTGCGTTAGTAGAGCTTAATGAACTTCCATATAAAAGCTGTTAGGAAATTTTAATCAGCTTGTAGATTCATACGAGAAATTACCCCATAATGATTCAATTTATTTAATAATCCAATGAAATTATACATGCTGTCATGTTTATTTTTTCAATTATTTGGATAATTTTTGTTGTAAGACCAGGCACGAAATCAGCATCTAGGTGGGAAGATAGTAGTAATTGCAAATTGTAGTAAGGCATTTTATGGAAACTGTGTTAGTAATATCGGGTAATACAGTTGATGATGGCATAATTTCATCGTAAACTTTTACTTTTATCCTATAAAAGATAATTTTCAAACTGGAAATATGACGACATGATATTATACTTAATTTAGAGACATAAGGATGATAGGATATTTAATTCTATAGAGTCCAGAAAACAGGGATTGTGATAACACTTTCACAGAAATATTTATAATTAATTGCAGCAAAATTTGACACAGAGCCTCTATTTTGTAGTAGTAGACCATTAATGTAACGTTTGACATTTTATATGTATGCACATAAAAGACAAATTGCTAAATAAATTATATACTATATTCTTTTCATTATTTTAATTTCATCATTTTTGTTCAATGAACTTTTATTAATATATTTCATTTCGTATTTACAAACTAATAACTAATAACTTTGCTGGCACGTCTCTTTTTTGAGTTATGTTTTGTTTGGAACTTTAATCTGGAAATTATTTGGTCGCAATAAAATGAAACTCTTAACTTTACAGTGTAAGGGTATTTTATTTCCCATTCGCAGTAATTCCATATTCCATATTCCCGATATGAACTTACACCTAGACTAAAATTATAATTGAAATAGAAACAAGAAAAAGTCATAAAAGAAAGTGGAAGGTTCTATGTTGTACACATCACAATTTTTAAACAAAAAAGGACAACATCTTTTTAAATTTCAAATGTAATTTTAACACCGGTGATAAAAAAGCAAAAAATATATTTTCTTAGTTGAAACTAAAACGGAAATTAATAATGGTGTTGCAATGCAATGTCTACCAAATGATAGGCATCATATTCCGTAATAAAGTTACAAATCCATAATCTATATCTCGTTAACAAGCAGACGAGAAGAACTAACGAATAACGGAGCACAAACCGATAGTCTGTTTTACACTCGGGAATAATAAATGTTGATGCCAAATGAAATGCTCGATGTAAACTTGGATTAATGGAGCTGTAAATGAACATTTTTCTTTGTTACATTTTATTTATTGGAGTTGGTTTTTGCCATTCGTGTATCTTTTAATTTGTTGATTTAAATTTATAGTTGTGATGATACGAGTAATTTGTGTTTGAAACTATTGTATGATTTCGCTTCTAGTCACTTAACGATAGGTCATACATTATTCATGAATTGTAAACGAATATCTTTGCTGTTTAAAGGAAAATTTGATATTGTGTATTTCATTTCTCTTCATTAATTGTTATGATTTTAGGGTTATTCCATACATGTTGTATACTGAAATTATACCAAAGTTGCCGCATTAAGGGACCAGTTTAACGATGTATTTGTTTTCCTAAAAAAATGCGCGTTACTAGATAAGAACGAAAATGTAAATTTTACAGTTTTTAATTTTTGCTTCTAACTTCCAAAAGGAAAAGATTTAATGATTTTGGTATGCAGCTTTTTCTAACACTTTTTTATAATAAATTTAAGGGGGGTTTTCAAAATATTTTTATCGCGTAGATACCGTTCTCAAGTTATCTGTATCATTTTTTATATGGAGTAGGTTATGATAATTTTGAGTAGAGCTAATTTTTTGCTATTCACGAAATAGAATATTTTTAGAGAAAAATTTCACTTTATATATATATATATATATATATATATATATATATATATATATATATATATATATAGTCATAAAAAGTCAGATATATTCAGCTTATGCAGATGTGCAGTATATTTATTTATGTATATTCGATTTTTAAAGGTCGAAATTCAAAAAACATAATAACCTGATTGGTGTATTCTAAGGAAATATTCTTGTTTAAATAAATAAATAGAAGTTACAGTAATCATCTAATTGATAGAAATACTATATATTATTACAGTGAATTATTTACTTAAAATTCAATATATCAAGGATTGCGTTTAAGTAAAATATATTTCAGATTAGGTATAAAATAAGCGATTTTGAAATATAGTCAAGTAAATTGTCTGACGCCAAGTTCTGATGCAGCAGCAACTACTGTGCATAGAGATATTCATCTCCTCTTGTAATTCATTAGTCCGGCCAGCCAATGTTGAAAAGCACACCACATAAATATTCTTTATCAGTAGTCAGTTATAATTTAAAAATTACTAGATCCCAATCAAGTATATTTGAATTCTGCTCCGTATATTTTTTCTCGCTCACTCTATCTGCGTGATAAATTATGATTCGTCGAATGGGAAACATTTCACTCTCTGATTTGCATAAAATTGTTGTAAATTGTTAAAGCTAGTGTGGGGATCAGAGCAGGCGTCGCAGCAGGAATTTGTCAATGAGAGGTCACGGAGCGAATAAACACAGGCCGCTAATTGTAAGTTAAATACTTCATGAGTATACACAAACCATTACTTTAATTTCATTATCCTGCTTTGCAATTTTAATTATGTTTACCTAGCGTTAGTTACATGTATGAAATATTAATTAACTTTGAACATTTATTCATTAACCTATTTCCGAGAATATCTTACGGTTTTACATATGAAGAAAGTCTTGCAACTATAATATATGATTTTAACGGATTAAGGATCTGATTAATGGTCACTGAAAAAATAAAGTTAAAATACAATTTTAAAAAAATCAAAGAAAATGTGACGGTTTCTGAGAATTGCCTTATATATTAAGAAGGTCTTGTAACCATAATATTTGAAATTTTGACGAATTATAAAAATCTCAAGATATATAAAAAATGTTTTAACAGTTTATAGTAACTCTGAGGCATAAGAATAGTGTAATGTACTGTAATGTAATTATTATTTCAGAATTTTCATTTTATTTTTATGTTACCCTTATAATAATAGTTATTTATACATATAACAAGTATACAAAATAAAACTTAACCAGACGAATGTAATCAGATGAGTTAAAAGTTAAAATTTAAATTGCGTCGTACAAAAACGAATAATCATGATAGAAATGTATTACTGGCTTTTTCAATCTTCACAGTTTCTGACTTGATTATTAACTTAATGTTAAGTATTTAAAAGTCTAAGAACAAGAACCATTGTTCCAATTTGAATTGTAGTTCGACCTAATCTAATTTTTTAATATCAACCATCTATGACATTTCTTATTACTACTTCTATTTGTATAAACTACTCTGTTTCTGCTTTTTTACTATAATTTTTTGACATTATCATATTTCAGTAGATGCTGTAACCTAAAAAATATAATAATTGAAATCATAAGACAAATTACAAATAAAAAGTAGATATATTTATACTGAACTAGTGATAGACATATAGTTGATCAATGACTGTATTTCCTGGAATTTATTACATTTTTAAATTCTAAATTTTGTAAAAGGTTTATTCTACATTCTTTTGACTAAGTGAATATCTTAAATGTTCTGCGCAACCTGTCGAGGAATATTGTTTTTCAATAGAATCCCATTTTTAAAATTTTAAAAATAAACTGTATTCGTTTGAGCTAAAAAACAACTCGTTGGTATGGTACTTTAAACACAAAATAAATTAATACTAAAATAAAGTACAAAATTGATTAAAATTAACTTTACGAAAATGTTAACCGCTATTCCTGAACAAAATATTTTTGCCTTGTTAATAAAAAATCAGCATTTCAATAGTTGGGGCGAAATTGGAACAAAAGTAGTCACTTCTATAACTTGTGTATTTATATCGGAAAAATAATAGTGTTTAATATTTACATAGTGTAACTTCTCACGAGTATCCGGGTAGGCTGCGCGCTCTCGCATAATTACAGACTGCCAACCTGCAAGCTGCGACTTCCCGCGCATTATAATCACCCTAGTTATTAATTCTAGTAAAAATCACAGCTACCAACGTAATTGAAAATTACAACTACACACAAAAATTTAGCCTCCACCGGAGTATGTTAGGCTAAGGCGCTCGACGCGGTCACGTTGCCAAGCAATCTAAGCGTGATTCCATCCAGTAAATTACATGTTTACCGCGCTGTGTCTCTGCTGCTGATGCTGATGGATCCCGAGCGCGATGCTTTTGTTGCACTGATGACTGGTTAGACGTTAGAGATTAGTGTTTTAAATTTGATTTTAATGTTGTGATTGGTGCGTGGAAATAGGGATTATTGAATGCTTTAAAGGAAATTAAATTACTTCAATTTCCATTCGATGGGATAGTCCCGCAGCGGAAACATCCTTGGATTGTTCGTATATTGCATTTCCTGGATTCTGCCTATTTCATATTTTATATAAAATCATCTGCAGATATCAATGCGCTTCGATTCGCAATGGGCATGTGAGATCTGGTGTTCATTTTCCAACATTACCAAATAAATATTAACAAAAAATATTGAGGTGTCTTAGTAGAACTCCATCCTTGTGAAGGAGGAAAGAAGACAGATAGAGGATATGTATTGTAGGTAAAATAAAAACAATTTTTGTACTTTCTGTTCTATATTGGCAACATTCCTTCATATTATCATGTGTACGGATATGTTATATCCACACCATGTGGATATGAAATTCACAGCCAACTTCAAATCCTGGCCAGATCTGTCAAGTAATTATTGATGCATATAAATAAATAAAATAAAAACATAATTACTTGCAATTAAATCTTAAATAATACTAAAAGACATATTTTAATCTTGAAAAGCGCAATTATTTTTCTCCATTTCTACTTTACGGTGGTAACATTGATTATACTAAGCGTCAAAAAATAACTGAGAATCCTATTTTGTTTACTATGAAACGTCTAATTCTACTAAAAGTGATTCTTTGGTATTTGGTCGAAAAGAAAAAAAACTGTATAACTAGAGTGGAATGCCTTTATCGCACGTATATGTTTGATGTTATTCGTGTAAATTCTAGTCTAGTCGACAAACCTGAGCTGACTGAAATAATTTGATACAATTATATGAAGTAACTGGTACCGGTGCCTCACTTTGTTAGCAGACTCCGACTCGAAGTGAGTGAAATGTGAAATCTGTGTTTCAAATTTTGCTACGTCCGAATGCTTCAAAATCAACTGGAAATTGTAGGTCCCTTTGTAGATGCTGTAAGTTGACTACATTGACATACAAGTAAAACTGCTTACAGAAATAGCTGTAATTTCCATTTGCCCTAAATTCCTCAATGGAGCAATGAAATAATAATAGCGGTATGTGAAATCTGAAATGGGATTAAAGTTAACCAAATAATAAGCAAATAAAAATATTGATGTATCCATGTGGCTTAAAACCTACTACAAGCTGTAGGTTCCACTAAAACACTAATAAAAATATTCATTGATAGCTAATTAGACTTCGAAAGAACAAAAATATTGCAATTTAATAATATACAGATATTTATTTATTATGAAATTTGTGGTCCAGTGAATAATATAGTCAGTTGCATTTTTAAGAAACAGATTTTGAGTCGAACCGAGTCACATTGTACCGTTATTTGCTATATAAAAATAACTCCTACGGTGTACTCTCTACGCTAGTATTCCTGAAATGTTTTACGGTGTAAATATGTGTTTATCGATATGTGCGACAATGAAGATCTGGCACACCCAGCAGTGTGTTATAAATTCATAATATATTTATTTATATTCATTACTTTATTTACGAACATGTATATAAATGTGATATAAGAGAAAGATTAGAATCATAAACCAACTGAGTGATGCGGGAGTCGTCAGAGAAGTTTATTCGCAAACAATCCGGGTGATGAACAGACTCATTCCGGCCGACAGCCAGTACATCAGTCCGCGAAGTTACAGAATTGGTTGAATCGGGCGCCAAAGACTAATGCGGTGCTATTGTCTTAAAACGGAGCAAATGTTCTCTGCTAATGGTGCATTTAACTCCGTACATAACGTATATAAGTTTACATGCAGCCGGGTCTGCGCTGAGCCATTACAATGCGAACGCGTGTATTGAATTGTTTACCGGAACCGAGAACGACAAGTGTACGTAACCGAGTTAACCCGGTTCGCCTGATAATCGGCTGTGGCTGTGGTCTTGTGCAAATGTTGTCTTGCGACCGTTCTCTCAGAATCATGTTTACGACTCATTATTATTAACCATCCATTGTTACCACCCAAATTAAATACATACACCGCTTTAGTTGCCATATATTTATCTAGGATTACTATATGTAACTCTTTTTATGAATAGGTTTGGTTTTTATATAGTTTTAGCATATCATTGTGGTATTTTAACTAGTTATTGCATACATTATATACATTACTTAGTTATTACATGAGAACAAAAAATAGATAAGGATTGGTAATTAAATATTTATACCTTCGTTACCGTTAAAATATATAATGCCGGAATTGTATAGAATAACTAGTAATTTCTTGAAATACTGTTCTATTTTAGTTTCATTATCTTTCTCTACTTTTTGCATAATTTTCTTAGTTATTCCATAAAATAACTTGATGATGGAAAATACAAATAGCGCTGGCTCAATTGATTAGTATGTTCGACACTCGAATTGAATGTGAGATCAGAGATGCAAATCCCAATTTTACCAACTTTTACCAAATAATTTAATGAGGAGACTTCAGCTTTTTATTATTTATTGAATTAGATATAATGTTTCGATCCTTGAATCTTTTAGTCTATGGTTACAATGTTAGTATAAGTTTAGTAATATTTGTCAAAAATTGAAGGAAATAGTTAAAATATATGAAAAAAGTGTTTACTAATCCAATATGTCGATATTGTTTCCATAGATCTAAAGATGGTTCCATTCAAGGATCGAGACGTTGTCTAATTCAATAAATAATTAAAATCTGAAGTCTCCAATATTATTACTCTTAATAAACACAATTTAACATCCTGTTCTATCTAAGAATATTGTGCAACAGATGAAGCATTGAATGAAATAATAAAAAAAATGAGAGACGAAGCCAATTACGTAAATATTGTTTTATTTTATTGTTTCTTCAAAAGAATAATAATAATCAAACCAAATTTAATTTTTGCTGGTACACCCTGTACAATTATTAGTTACATTTAATATTTTAGTGATAGAACTACTTATTTTATAGAATTTCTAGATTTTATATCCGTATTTTTGCTTAGAATATTGAATCACATGATATAACGATACATTACTTATTGTAATAAAACGTATTGGCACTGGCAATGATAGTAAACTTAAATAATATATAATTAATGTCCCTCCCTAAGTTGAGAAATTTTTATTCAAATAATTTATATTTTAGTTTTATGTAAAAATAATTTTATCTTGAAAAACTTTTGAAGCAGTTTTTTGTTAGTGCATTGGGAATGCAAAGTAGCTAAGGTAAAGAAAAATGCAGTTTCAAACAGCCATTTTAAAAGGATTGCAAATGAGACATTAAAATTATAAAATAATTTTTGAAAACTCGGGAAAAGTGTAATTATTCCAGCTAGTTAACTCGTTAATTGGCATAAATATCAGTCGCAAGGTGTGCAGAATTCCGATGTGGAGTTGTCCGTTTAACACGATAATAATTACAATTTAGCACACGTAAAGGTACAGAAAGCGAAACCCTGTTCTTCAACTGCGTGCAGCGGAAAGGTTTTTGCTGAATAGAAATATTTATATTAATAAAAAGTGACCCGACTCCTTCCTGCCTCGAGCGTTGCGTTCTAGAGCATGGGGATATTTTTCTACAATACCAACAGTGAATTTCAATTCACTGCAAGCTGTTTAGAATTCCAATGAAAACAATATACAATTCTGGAAATACGTTATACACTTGGGAATTATAGCGTTAAATTCATTTCTGTTATCGTGTAGATATTTTTGTGGAATAATGGGCAAAGTTTGGGTTGCAACTTTGTTTATTTACTTGTGGGACTCACTTGTTTTTTATTCTGTTGATATAAATGTTAAAAACTATATACCTAATAAATTGTGTTTGTTGGTTTTTGGTGGAAAAATGTAAGCAACCAGGATTTTTTTTAATACGTACCTACATATCGTTTCAGATTATTACGCATTAATATATTTTATTTATATTTCTTTACATTTCCAAACTGTTTTTAATAATAAATAAAAGTTAATAAAACGATACAGAGATACAGTCTATTTATTAAAAATTAATCAATCTCAACCCGTTTCGGTTTATATGTATTTTTTTAGATGAGCACATTGTTTTCAATTTTTGCGAAAATCTTTCAATTCTTAAAGTGTTATCGGTTGAGGTTGATTAAATTTTAATAAATTGAATGAATCCCAATATCGCTTTATTATCCTACAAATTCATTAAACAAAAATCTCTTCTCTCCTTCTTAAAAATATATATTTTTCGATAGATTGACCTCTTTGAAGACATGTAGTTGAATCCTGTTTGAAAAAACTTCCAAAATTTCTAACCTAAAAAAAGTATTTTTGGAAGATTATATGTGTAAACATAATTTAAGGTTAAAATGTATATAAAGATAAACTGTGGTTGAAAAGAAATAGGATCGCAAAATAATAGTTATTTGAAAATATATGTTAAACAGGCGCCCCGGAAACTTATTTTTGACTAAAAAGTATTGAGAATAAAAATGTGTAATATAAATTAATTCCGGGATGGGACGTTAGGTGTTGGCCACAATAAAATTTCATTTTACAAGAAAAATTTTACGGTTAAGAAATTGGAACCACAAGCTTTTTGTCCCTGGTTGCTATCTGTCAGAATTTATGGTAAGTGTAAAATAATTACATCGAAGTAGTAACTGATACTCGTTGTGGTTAGAGTAACAAAAAGCAGGCATTGGGAGCTAGCCCAGGTGCGCGAGTGCATTAACCCACGAGGAAACTCCGCAGGCATTAGCTAAATTATTTTTATATTAAACGCGAATCAAGAGTGGAAATGGAGACATGTGCAGCTACGACCTCAGGACACACATGCACCTGCAACAACTTGCAACTTAGAAATAGCAAATTTTAGCAAGAATAGACACGCTGCAAACGGAAAGAGATTCTCATCACAAAAAGTTCATAATAGATTATTTTTTCTAACCTACAATGTAAAAATAATTACTTAGATGTGGACTGTTCGCTTTCATTGTAATTTTTAATTTCGAAAAGATTTATCATAGATTCCTGTTTGACTCTATCACACAGTTGTAATTTGTTTTACTATTGACTAGGCAGTGGCAGAATTTCAGCTATCAATTTTAAAATATATAATTGCAAATACCATACTTAAACAAAAAACAGGAAAAAAGTGACTAAAAATGTTAATGTGAAGAAATAATCAGAAAGGCGGTCAATTGATAATATTTATTTCAAAGGTGACCTTTCGATTTCACTGAAATCTTCTTCAGGGCAAGAAATGGTCTTAAAAAAACATTGGTTTCATGTAAAAGTTTGTCATATTCATCATACATTAAAACAAACTGATGAGCTTTTCTTTAACTAAAAAAAAAAATGGAGAAATATTATTTATTTACCACTTAAATTACGTATTAAAATTTATTATAAATAATAACCAGACATTATAAATACTAATTAAAAAAATTACAAACATTAACCGAATCATTAGTAGTTTATGCACCTCAGATGTGTAATACAGTAAAGAAATTATGCAGAATTTATTATAAAATAAATTCAACAAATTCTGTTTAATGACTTCCTCAATATATTGCAAATTTGAAAATTTCTTAACAAACGAGTTTCCCATAAATTATCATTACTACGAATGTCGATCGTAGGTGTATAAATAATATTCTTCATAAATCCTGGATGTGAATGTTACAAATATAGGAAAATTGCCATAACAAAGCGATCTAAATGTACAATAAAATTTTATTGTTGTTTCATTCGTAATAGAATAATATTTTGCCTTCATGAAAGTTTAATTACTTGCACAAAGCACAACTACGTATTATTTTTAGGAATGAATAAAACACATAGCATGATAAAACTGTATTTAAACGCAGTTTTACACTGCTTCACCCCGAATAACATTCTGCAAAAAGTACGCTCTACTATGAATATTTTACTTTGTATTTACCATATGTTTTCCTACATTTTTATACAATTAGTTAAAACTCACAGAAAATTATTTTAATTTTATTCATTTCAATTATCTTTGTTTTCTCGTAAAACAAAACGCAACGATACATAGTAAACTTTTATCTGCTTATTATAAAAAATATAAGCACATACTTTGATGTTAATTAATATATAATTTTTACAAGAAAATTTGATATAAAATGCCCTAACTGCGTCCATTATACTATGTTATAATAAAACATGATACACTATATTTGCTAATTATATTACTCTTCGGAACAAAACTTTTTGTAGTCACAAAATAAGTAAACAAAGTCTCAAGTACCCTTTGCAAGCTCATTTGCGAAAAAGAATTGGTAAATTTATGTTCTTAAAAAAATGTTTACGAGAAGTCTGAGAGTTATATTTTTTAGACTGCATTTATTGACAAAAAGTTGACATTTGCAGAGCAAATATGTTTTCAAACCGTTGCTACACTCGTAAACAATGTCTCCAGCAGTGGCGGCTCGTGGTATTTTTGAGCGAGGGGGCAAATTATTTTGTTAGTGTCAAAGATTTTGGTGAGAAAAACATGGTCATGAAACGATGTTTAGAACTCCGATTTCGTCACAAATAATTTTAATATTATTAATAATAAATATTAATAGGTATCAGTGTTCAGCACAACCCAACGGAAAGGTCAATGATAGTAAAAAAAAGTGGGTAGGGGTAATGAAGAAAGTAAAAAAACAAATTAAAACTGATATAGGTACTAGAATAAATTTGAAATATAACATAAATAAAAAGAAAACAAATCTCATTTCTATTCGGTTAAGAGTAACTAAAAATAAATTCTTATCACATGAACTAAAACATTCTAATGAGCTAGAAGCAGAATACATTAATTGTTAATTACAGTTGTTTATATATTATATCAATTCTTCTGTCTTTAGTTTTAGCAAAATGATCAATTATTTTATAAAGAAAATCTGAAGATTTTCGTAAATGTTTAATCATATCTTACACGCTCACAGGTACAATTTATACACGACTGACGATCTGGCGATTTTAGAAATATAACATGCAATGAGTACATTTCACCGATCACGTCCGATTGTTTCCGAATCTCAGAGTATGCATGCCTCCTCTGGTTCAACACTCGACTATTCGTATTATTTCTATGATAAATTTACAAACTTTAAAAATAAGCAAAGCATTTGTTTCAAAATTAAAATATTAATAATATTTAAAAACTCTTCAATGATGTTTTACATATACATATTTATTTTTATTCTTAAATAAGTTTTTTAATCACAATACGCATTATTTTTGTTTTATCAATTTTACTGAATATTTACTTTAAATTATTATTTTATTATAAACAAATTAAATCTGTGCATCTCTTTATTTATCATTCATATTATAGAATTTATTTTAAGAATTTTAAGTCATACGAGTACAACACCGTTCGAGATGGCGAGGGGGCTGACAACCGCTGCATAACGAGCCCAGTCGCACATGAATTGCAAGAAATCACTCACGTACATAGCGCTGTCTCACTTGTACAGTCATCTTGTTCCCATTTGTGTTTGGAACGTATCGTTGAGTAGTATACCATACAAGTTTCGTCTGGCGGATGCGTGCCCCCGCTGGTCGAATTTGATGCATATAATATTGTGTTGCACAGCGGCACCGCGCTAATTTCTATTTAAATAGACCACTAACATAGTACATTGTTAAATGTTAAGTAGTATAAGATGAAGTTTATATTGTTATAATAATTAATAATAAAAATATATTCATGTGAAATAGAAAAAATATTTTATTTTAATTTGAGGGGGCACTGCCCACTCTGCCACCCTGGACGAGCCGCCACTGGTCTCCAGACGTTAGCAGATCGCTGTTAAATAATTCGAGTTTATGTCGTTCACACGACAACTGTGAAGACAAAAACCCTTTGATGTTTTCATGAACTACTACAATAGTGCAGATTAAAAATATAAATAGAAGCTGTCATAACAATAAAGCTGGTTAAAGTTACTTTTCGATCGTAAACAAAATTTTGTGCAAACCTCTGATAATCATAGACATCTCCCACTTCGTTCGATCTGCAATCTCTAGTCTAGGTCTAGACTTCTAGACCCTTTTCTTGTCTTGTCTTGTTGAGATCATCAAGACCAGACAGACAGAAGTATAGAGTTTCAATAAAAATAATAAGATTAAGAAGAATT
The DNA here is from genome assembly GCA_035578165.1 of Stenolophus ochropezus. Taxonomy (NCBI): domain Eukaryota; kingdom Metazoa; phylum Arthropoda; class Insecta; order Coleoptera; family Carabidae; genus Stenolophus; species Stenolophus ochropezus. Next base: position 19,782,529 of record JAQOWZ010000005.1, on the reverse strand, counting down.
ATTTACTCTTTACCTACCTATTCAATAAATTAATAAATTTAATAAAACAACTTTTAGTTCCAGTTATTTTTCGATTTCAAGACTTCTCTTCTAGAAAAGTAATATATAAAGTATTCAAAACAAAATAACAAAATCCTTTCAAAATCTTATGTTAATAAAAACCAAAAATTATAAATATATAACTGTAAGGTATAAGAATAACATAAAATTTAAAAAAAAATGTCCTTTCTAATAATAAGGTGATCATTGGTATGTCTAAATGTGTTTCAGTGACTATGAAAAAGAAAAAGATACAATCGCCTCACTTAAGCAAGGTTGTTGCGGGATGTCAAACGTTATTAATATTATTAGGTTTCTTGCACTTCATTTATAGATGCTACTCGTACAAAGTGTCTCCCTCTTTCAGATTACATTAGGTATTCCGCTGTACAAAAAATTGAACGTTGTGTGGTATACACTGTATATGCAGTACCAAGTACCAACCATTATTACCTCATTATAATATATATGACGAAACATCTTTACTTCTTAAGATTTGTTTGTTTCTAGCCAGAGTAACAAAATTTTGTACGTCCCTCTGATACTCAAGTAGAGCTGGTGACTTCTCTCGATTCTGTCAGCTTCGATGTGGAAACTTAATCCGGTACCGTCTCGCGAAGAGAAGTATGTCGTTCCAGATTTGTGTACAAATGATATCGTCAAGCAACCCGTTCAAAACCCTTTCTGGCACCTTCGAATTTTAATTTTTTTACCTTTCTGAAGTCGTTTACCTTTCTGAAGTTGTTTACCTTTCTGAAGTCGTTTAAGGATGGAAATTTTCAACTGACTGAGGTTCAGAGCGTCGTCAAACTATGGACCAAAAAGGTGGCGAGAAACTTATTTGACGAAAGAAAATTCGTTCCTCGGCTCCCAAAGTACATGGAGACTGAAGGCAACTACATTTGACATATATGTTATGTATTTGTAATTATATTCAAAATATTTGCTTTTTCCATTTTTTGAAACTTGAGTAAATAGTCTTATTTTCTGAAATTTAAAAATACGAAAAAAAAATAGAATATTTGTACAAATGAACCTTGCAATAGTTGTCCTTAAGACATGACTTGACTTGAAATCTTTCATCAGAGGCGTCCACATAGTGTGGTAGCAGGTACGTTCGAATCTAGCCTGATTTCTGCGTGGTCTTTTTGTCGGGCAGTAATGACGGAGCGTTCACCCGACTCTGCGGCCTGGTCGGTGTCAGCGTGGTGTAATTGCGGCCCGCAAACGCACCAGCCGCCCGCAGCGTCTAACTACAATTTACTGTTCGAGCGCTAGCACTACTTTACTACTTGGAATGCATTATATACGCCAAAAAATAACTTAATCATTTCATTTTACTTTGCAACTGTATTGTGTTATAAAACAATTTCTTCAAATGTGATAATGGTTGAAAGTTTAATTTTAAAGAATACAACATTAAAACCTCGATATTACAGATTTCAGATGCAACGGATAGACTGTCCGGTCGAATGTGATAATTTTTTAAACAACGTATTAATGTTACGCAGGTTTAAATCCAAGTGTCACCGATAGTGAACGCAGTAGATACTGAGGTTTGCAATCAAGGAGTTTATTTTTAAGTAGAACCTCGGTCTTGTTTACAAATAATTTTTCTAATTTTGACGTCTAAAGTGTCACTTTTCAAAACTGATTAACGTTTCTAAACACCACATTTTTCACTACCAGTTAGGTAATAAATTTTTTTTTTAAACGTCAGTCAAATTTAAAAAGTAACAGTTTGTTGTCAAAATTAGACTTTGCGGGGTCTTGCTTTGCTCGCCCCGCAAATATCCCACCGTTACACTAAATAAGGCATTTTCGAATTGGTTATATAAATATCTATTCTTGTTTAAACATGAAAAATGAGTAATATATACTATTTTACTAGATTATTTTAGTATCTAGGTTCAACAAATTTCTAATTTTTTAACAAATAAAAATCTCACAAGGTAGATCATAAGTTATGGAAATAAACTAATATATTCATATTTAAATTAAAGTTTTATTGTCAGTAATATTATTGAAACCACTTCTAAATTCGCACAATCAGCAATGGATAATAAACAGTGGAATAGTTATTTACATTATACGTGCGGTAGGTGTTATTTTACAACGCGAGGTTTCATATTGAAGCACGACGCGCAGCGGAGTGCTGCAATAAAACCGAGCGTTGTACAAATACCTAACGCACACATAATGTATTAAATTTTTTGTCCGAGATATCTATTAAAATATGAATTTTCTATAATTCTGGAGTTGTATTATGCTGGAAGAAAATTAAGGTTAGGTAGACTATTATAATTGATTCCTACATATATCTAGTCCTAAACAGACTACATGAATGATTCTAATGTTACTTACCGTTTTTAACATTATTAAAATTAATTCCATGTATTTTAAATAAAATAATCAATTCTCGTTAGTCATTCATTGAATATTTTGACATTCTCACTGATTATTATTGTATGCTAACAGATGGCGCCAGCAGATTAAATTAAAAGAAATTCAGGTTTATTTATTTATTTATTATTATTATTATTGAACGATGAACTGCGGTAGCTAGCGTTTTTGTAAGTACTCTTTATTATTACAAAGCAGCTTTATTTATTAGTGGTCTCTTAAAACTTAAAAATGTGGGTGCGTATTACTTTACTGAGTGCGGTAAAGTTCCGCGCATGTGTAAAATCGCAACTACCATAGACGTCAACGATGTGTGATTGTTAAGTTTACAGTTCATGAGGACAAAAAATATATTTATTTATTTTGCCATAAAATAAAACCAATTTTGACACATTGTCATGGTGATAAACCTATTCAAAAATAATTTCCATACGTAACATATGATAAGTCAAGTGTCATGCGTATATCCACGCTGAGTCCCGCATTACATGGTGGATTTAGTTGGGATTCCGTGGATTTTTACGCCGTTCGAATCTGCGTTTCATGCAACATTATATTTTAATTATATCCCTAAATTGAAATAATTACCCGAGCACAAAGCCAAGCAACGCAACGCGTGTAAAATATTAACACTGCTACCGAACAAGGCAAGCCTTCAATTCATCTTTGCTGGAATGCCATGCTGCTAATTTATTTCCTATTGACTTTTTGCCACTTTTCAGGCAGATAAATTACTTTCAGCTTCTTTTATTTTCTTTAACATGAGATTAAATGTACGTTGGGAAATATTAATATTTAATTTTCTATTTAAATTTTTAAATACTTTTTATTTGTGTAAGTGGTAATATACCATATAATTGAAATATTTTTTTTTATTTATTTAACTACAAAGTTGCCATGAAATTTAATTTTTTGATTTGCAAAAATTAGATTTTTTGATTTTTTGCTCTTTAATTTGTCTTACCTTCCTTTTGATTTTTGCCTTCATATTTGCGATATCGCATATCCGATAATACACAACACGCACATATTTACATTTATAGATTACCCACTTGAATAATTTCGTGAATACAATTAAATTGTATACATGTATTAATATATCTACAAATAAGAAAAACTTTCATTCTTAAAACAATAAAAAATTATATTTGTTACATTCACATTCATTTACTAAAATATAGTAACTATCGTTTAGTCTATTTATTTTGATTTTTTAAATAACACATTCTACCAATTGCCGACTTCAATCTCTATTTTTGTTTTCATTGATTTCTTTTTATCAAATTTGATTGAAAAGGAGTTTTTTATTGTGTTAAGATTTTGTTAGTTTTTAAAACAATAACAACTGCAAGAACTTCGTAAAACCAAATAAAATAAACGGAAGTTGATACAAAAAATGGTTATTGATATTACAATAAAGAAATTAGATTCAAATTTTTAAACCAATTGTTGAAAATAACCTCAAAAGAAAAGTTAATGTTGTTGAATGGCAGTTGTAATGATTCCCAATTTGAATTTACAATTGTGTTTTAAATACGTCTACTTACGTTTTGCATTGTTCATGTAACATAAAGAACAACTTAACATTTTCAAATGCATGCTATTTCATGCTCTATTATACATTTCAATTATAGCCTTTTTCGTTTTTTCGAAAACCTTTAACTGTTTCTTACAAACTATTTACCTGTATTTAAATAGGCAAAAGGCAAAAGAGTTCAAGTTTAATTAATCTCTTTTGCTTGCATTGCACGGTTTTCTATTCTGTTACGTATCAATTGGTCTCAGTTTATTCTCACGTTATCTCATACATGTTAAAATCTATACGAAAAGTTTATAGATTTTTAGTGTTTATTTCTTCAGAGTAATGTTCGAGTAAAAGAACTATTTTCTGGCATATAGCATAAAATATCATTATAAGAAGGTAACATAAAATAACATCTTTTAAGTGACATTACAAAAAAATTAGATTTTCTTAAAGTTAAATTTAAATGTAAAATATTACAAAATTTTTAAATTATTATTGAAGGCACGTTGCAAAAATAACAAATTTTGGTTAAAAGAATCAAATTGCTATACATCCTATACTGGCGATCGGTTTTATGGTCGTTATAGCTTATAGCAAAAAAAACTTATAAAATAAATAGACTTTTAGCTTTTTTAAGCATAACAACAGAAGATTTGATTGGTAATAATTACCTACATTTACGTGATTTTATCAGTTTTGAAATGTTGATTTTTTAATTCAAATCAAAGATCCCTCTGAAACATTCATATTGGAATCCGTTGTTAATTACAGTACATATTGGTTTTTAAAACCTGTGAAAAGAATAACATGTTTTTAATTAGTACATATATTATTTACCGTCCTATAAACCATATGACATTGATTCTTCCAGTTCTCATTTACGATTCGTGCGTGTGTATAAAACTCTGTGAATTACATTTCCAAAATTAAATCCTAATATGTATGTGTATCATAGATACAAAGCTGTAATTAATTCATAAAATCAATAATTTGTAATTATCACTGTTAAATAATTACACATTTCCACGTTCCACCCTAATTATCACGATATATAAAATACTTCGCATATATGAGAAATGTTTGTGTGTGGAATGATTTATTTATTTGAGGAATTGGAGGCTGACGTGGCCTAACCTAATGAACTATATGACGTGTCAAAAATTTTATTAAAAAATTAGAAATGAGAAGACCATTATTGACTTAGCGTCAGTTTGTGTCCCAAGGAGCGAAGCAACCGTGGGACATAAGGCGCTGGTCAATAATGGTCTTCTTAACTGTGGTATATAGGTATACCTATATTATTTTTTCACTACTAGCATTTCAATCCCAGTCCTATCAAAAAGTACTAACTTGATTCTTCATTGTCACAAAAATATAAAGTAGACTGTCTTTGTTTTTATAATTAACGTTTCAATTTGTCAACCACACTTTTGATTTTTAATTTTGTGTAATATGATTACACATTACTTAGTATTTAACTTAGACGACGTATGTAAAATGTTAATCAGTACTTTACACATTTCTTAAGTTAAATGATTAAACAATATTTGGATTTGGAGATTTCAGTTTCTTTAAAAAGTGACAGTTTTATTAAAGTCTCTAGATGTACGAAGTAACGCAATCATCCGCCATTTTTTAATAAAACAACCCGAGAAAATTAAAATATGAACCTTATCATTTTTATCTTATTTCATTACTATTTTCACAGTTCAAAATCCAACAATCAAGCATATTTATATGTTTTGTAATCTTTAAACTTTTTTAAATATGCAGTTGAAAACGCAATTTATGTTACTTTTTCTATATGTCAAATTACTGTCATTCCATACGGCTGATTACATATATTTCGCCACTTTTGGATAAAAATATTTCTCTTTAACGTATTGGCTCTATGGATTATGGAACTTTATATAATATCTAGGGACTATAGCTTTTATTATCCAATATAATTAACAATAATTCAGTATTGCCTTAGATATCAAGTAAGCGGTAGTGAAATACAATTTCTTATGTCAAATAAAGGTTAATAATACTTGGTGTCTAGGCTAGTAGTGAAAAAATATCGTTATTATATTTACGCACAGTTGTGTAGGGTGGTACCCGAGTTTCAATTTAATTATATTTGTTATTAACATTACCTAATTAAATATAGTTTGTAAGCTCGTTCATTTCTGCGGAATATGAAACAAAATTTAAGAAATAGTTTTGTAGCTATTGAATTTGCGTAGTAATAGAATTCATTGCAATAAGAAGGAATAGTAGATGGGAAGGGATGTGATTAGAAGGCGATGCGATGCGATCGCTGCAGTGGCGTCGTTATCGTCCCCTCAAACCAGCGTTACCGGCCGATATTGTATCTGGCTGAATGTAACCATTAATTTCGCTAATTAATTGCCATCTTAATTATCTAGTCCAAGACACAAAAGTTCATTAGTCGCCTTGCTGTTGTGCTCATTACGTGTTATTACCGTCAGCCCTGGACGCGGGCGCTATGTTTTCACCGGCTTATTAGATAAAATGCAGATTAGCGAGCGGCTCCAGATATTTATTGCAGGTGCATCGTATACCGCTAAATACAATTCATTTGCTCCTATTACACACGGCTTAAATTCATTCGCTTGAGTTATTATACAATTCCACTTGGAAAATGAACAATGTGGAGGAATATTTAAAAAACAGCATATTAATAATATCAATTCAAATAATGTTGTTTGTATTCCATTCCTACTTTTACTTTGTGATTTTTAAATCAAAAAATATTTTAACTAATATTAGTTAAAATACTCTTTGCTTTAAAAACTATATGGTTTTTTTCTTAATTGATACCAACTACTCAAATTACTAAGGTAAAATAAATTGGGTGTATTTTTTAAATTTTTCTGTACATTTATTTATTAATTTTAAAATTAAAATATAATACACTTAAGTACTTTTATTTTGCAATAATCCCGATAGTAATATAATAATAAATATTCGGAACTTAAACTTAAGTGGAAGAGTAATGATGTCCTTAGTGAATATAAACGTATGAAAATAGCGTTTTAGCCAGAACGTCGAAGATACGTTCCCTTTTCTAAATGTGCATTTATAAATAAGTTTTAAACACATGTTTTGTTATGTTAAAATATATAAATATATAGAAAATAAATTTTAAACGAAATATATACATAGGTTTAGTTTTTATTAATGTATCTACAATAAAAGTAAATAATTTTACTAGTTATATTGTTTGGCGGTAAATTTCTTGAACTGACTGATATAATTAAATTTAATAATAATCAAATTAGAAATTACCCTAACAAGAATTAGGGCGAGCATTTCAGAATAAATACAGCCCTCTCTGCAACGAGGATCACCAAACACGGTTTCAGATTGTACAAAATATATTATTCGGTAATGCCGAATTAACTTTTTATTCACAATTTGACAAACTATAGATCTGGAAATTTTTATGAATAGCTATCAAAATGTAACCATGCAAAAACTGTAGTGATTATTTACATAGGTACTCCTTTTTCTACACATGTGACTAACGTAACGTTTTTCAAACTTGTTATAAAATATATTACAATAATAATAATCCTCACAATCACAGCCAAAAGACATTATTTTTTTCACATCACCCTCTCTTGTCTATCTATAATTATGTTAATTGAATTATTATTTCGGTTACAAAATACATATTTTTTTATACTACTTTTTAATACCCTAATTTATTTTTTGTAACATGTGATGAATGATATACCAGATTGAAGAATCTATTCTCTATTTGTTAAAGTATAACAACAATTTGAAAATTTGAATACCTAGTACCATTAATAGTCGAAGCAGGTGCAATTCTACATGTGTAGCTTGAAAACATAATTTTATGGTAGCATCTTTACAAAAGATCTTGTATAAAATATAGGAACAAAGGTGTGTGAAATGATGCGGGCTTTTATTTATATCATAGTTTTTGATGACAGTTTAAAACATAGTCCCGCATGTAAATAAAAATGCGCATATATTAGGAAAGTTTTGGGCAGAAAACAATTCTCAGAATACATTTTTGGCTGGTTTATTGAAATAAAAAATGGAATTCAAGTTTATTATCGTTAAATAGTAGATTTTATATTCATATTTCTAAAATTATATTTCAGAATGCTAACTACAAGTAACTTAAATTAATAGTGTAACAGATAAGTAGTAGGGGGATTGTCATAGTGACAAAACAGTGGAGATAAATTTTGGTGACAATTTTTTTATATATTTTTACACGGGGATTAATATTTGTCTCTATTGTATTTTATATTTATGTATTGTAATGTTTTAATAAATATATTTTCTGAGACCGTATTGTTAGAATAGTTGTTTAAGCTACAATGCATGTAAGTACATTATAACTTTCGAGAAGGTATGAACTGAGGTGGAGCCTGCAGAACCAAAGTTCATGTTACCATACGAGAATATAGTTGTACAAGTATTAAGTACTTACGTTCCAAATCGCTTATTATATTTTTCGCGCCACTAGCAACATTTAACTTCATATAATACTACAACTATTTGTAAAATGTGACAGGTCAGATTTATTTATTTGCAACTTTTTATAATTAATGATACCCGTTGCTGAACGACCAAATATATATAAAATTCGTATGACTTTCATAGTAACCCAGCTAGTATGACTGTTATCTTCTATAACTTTCCATAGACAATGGTAATCCAATAATAGAAGTTATCAGTATATAGAGAGTATAAAGATTTGTTTAACTTACGAGTTATGTTGCTATGGAAATAAATTAAACTTATCTACCGTAACTAAAACAGAAAAAATAAATAAAGGTAACCAAATATACCACTGTGTCTGAGTGGTCCGGAACCCATTACAAACTATTCATCTCTTGCAATACCACTAAAATGCAAGAAAAAAATTTCACTAAACAAGTGGTACTTTTTGATCTAGAAATTTTGTGTCTAAGATTATAATTATGTTCAAAAAACAGAAGTCAAAATAATATTTTTAATAGTAGGTACTCAGTATTCGTATATTGCTTCATATTGTTTTAACAATAATAGTTACTCTACTTTGATTTTTTTTTGCTACAAAACAATTACAAGTAGGAATGTCAATGAGTATTTTTTGCTAGATTTGGAAAAAAGTTTTAATAAATGTAGCACGGAGTTATTGTCTAGTCTAAGTTAAATGTATGTATGTAAATGTTAATATAAATACTTGAGAGACAATAAATAGCTTTATATCTCGAATGAAATATGTTAAAAAGGAAAATAAGTGCTGGCGCAACTGAAGAATTAAATTTCATTCCGTCCGGGTAGTAAAGAGGCATCTGCATCCGAGTCTTAGAAGGAATCTGCAATATTGAATCGCAATAAACAGTTCTTTGTGATATTTAATTTATTGCGGGCCGCGTCATTGTCTCGGCTGTTTTGTTTCAAGGACTCATCGGCGCACAATTCTCCACCAGGAAATTGTGTATTAGGCGAAATAAAGTTAACTAATGCCGAGAAGAAAAGATCGTTTATTTCAAAAGAGCTTACGGCGTGAATGCTCGTAATTAAATGAATTCACTCGATTCTTACAACAACCGAACAAATAGTTGCACTTTCTTTGTCTCATATCTGGTTCAGTTTCTACTTCAATTGCACCACTGCATTAATTAATTTGTTTATGAAAACGGAAATTATTCAAATAAGCCAGAAAAGCTCTAAATACTGTAATTGTAAATACTTAGAGTTTCATTGTTTTCTTCTTTTATTTATTTTTTATAAACTTATATCTTTATCGAAATGTCAAATATGCCGTGATGAATACACTTTCATATGCTTTAGGAAAATATAAATAAATACAGGGTGTTTCTATAAGCTTGTTGAATATTACTATCTCGAGAACTATAGTTAACTAGATTTTTTATTTAAAGATAGAAAGAAATAGCGTGAATTTTTTTATCGAATCCTTATACTTCTGTTCGAAACTAACCAATCAAAACACATGTACATTGAAAAGAGCCCTAAGACTTTTTTCACTTAAGTTTGCTAGATAAATGACAATTATTGTTTAACAGATCGTAAAGCAATCAAATAATTAATATTTGACATATTAATTATTTTATTGTTTTACCTTAAAAATGTCAAATTAGGTTATGGAAATGAAAAAATCGCAAAAAGAAATCTGTCAGAATATCCTTTTCTTTTTAACTAGTTTTTTCTAAAAAAAAAAAGAAAATTAGGTAAGCGTTTATCCCTTGGCACTTTCCCCACAAACTTTGAGAACTCTTCTTTATGATTTATTTTTTTCTTGGTAGTTTCTATGATGAAATTTGAGAACTACGTGTTGCAGTGTCTTATAACAAGTCTTGTTATTTATGAACCACCTGAATGATTGGCAGTTAGCCAAAAATTTCTTATGCTTTCCTCCGTAATATCTTTTATCTGGCGCGCATCTTGATATAGTCGCACAATATGAGCCCATATATCACTGACTACTTTCCCTTGGATAGTTTCCTGCCAGTTTTCAAATTAATTATATATTTTACTTGTTGATCCACGGCAAAAACTTTATATATGGAGCTAGTTTCATGAGAGTTTTACGTTTATAATGGACATTATTCTTATGCGAAAAAATGTGATATATTTCTATAAAAGAAAGATAATAATTATTTAATTATTATTAATATAAGCTTGTGTAGATACGTGTATCTATACTGACTTCATAATAATGTTAGTTGATAACTCACTATATTTTTTCTAATGTTGCAATAAATCGTACAACAATATTAGAAATTGCACATTGTGTGCCTAGGATAGAGTTAGAACTAGCTGAAAGTAACTTATGACACATCATACGTTAATAGATTTTTCTATTCAAACAATAACATAAATCACGTGATATAAATACACAAGCGAAGCGAATTGTCATCCGCACTATTGCAATATGATCAGAGGATAAATCACTTCTCTAAAAGAGACCTACACTCGTATATTCACTTCCTACATAATATCTTATTCGTTGTTACTCCCACACAGCAGACAAGTCTTTACTTGCTCCAAATTTGGGTTTCAATGCACAAAAAAATTCAATCGAGATGATAATGAAACGTAACCTAATATTTTATAGCCAATCAAAACTGACGGATGCTACGCCTACTAGATTCGTTATAAGCAATTGTCACCGGGATAAAGCTACAAAAAAGGGGCTACAATAGACCGGAGTGCTATTATTGTACAAATAAACGAGGTATATTTGTTACGCAAGAGGTGTAATAATGATATTATAATTTTTCCAAAAACGGATACAAATGGTGTCACGGAAAATGCAGTATATAAAAAAAGAAACATACGCGTTTATAACTCCTTCTGGTGTAGCAAAATATTCCTAGAAGGAATATGGTCTCGACGGCAAGAATTTGGCATAATATATGGCAATTATTAATGACAAATTTTTTTTAGGGTATATTATATAAAGTATTTTAATTTTACAGAAATTATGTTTATTTTTCACTAAATTTTATTCAGATTTTTTTATTATTGTCTATTTTCAACTGGTATAATAGTCAACCAGAAAATTAGGTATACACCCAAGCATGTCAGAAGGTGATATTTAAATTTTTACAATTTCACTTCTGTTATTATTTTATTTTTGTTTAACTAAATAAGTCAAATTATTTATTTCTCTTCAATCTTCTAATTTCGAGTTCATTTTTCAGTAGGTTTAAGGCTGGGTAGTTTAGGTGATAATATATCACATTCTATCAACATTTATAAATGTTTGTTCCTGTATATATTTGATATTTAGGTCTCTTTGTATGTTTTATTTTGAAATCTTTTCAATATGTTAATATTAAATATTTTAGCACATTCTCATAGTGGTATCCCATATGTACATTCAATCAGGTTTAATTATAATTTTCGACAAATTAAATAATGTACGGATAAGAATTATTAATTTTCAGAATAAATAAAAATATTATGAAATAGTCAGGTATTGATTGTTTCTGGTAAAACTATAATACTATAAACGTTGAGCTTATATAAAAAATCGACTATTTAAAGAGGTTATAAACAAGTCACATACGTTATTTTTTCGTTAACTTTATATAATGATAGCTATTTTCCGCTAACTTCAGACTTCAATTGTGAATAAAATGTTATTTTCCGTCATGAAAACCAATGTAATAACTCATATTTTACTCGTAAAAGCAGAAAATAAATAAAATTGGCAGAAGATGATGTGTTAGCTAGGTCAGATCTTTCTGTTTCTATATTGGCTTTTCAGTTCTTGTTGGTATTGTTGCATCCCGTCAATGCCCATTACTCATAATCCGTTTATATTCCCGGCATATTTGCCCTAAAAAGGGCAGGCATTATTTTTTGGCAAATATTTGATATAGGACGTTTGTGCTGCCAAAGACAATAGCCACCCTCATTACGATTCTAAGCCCGTGGACCGAGCGATTATCAGCATTTCATCCACAGTTCAATTCCTGGCATTCTGGCATTCTCTCACATTTGGCTGCGCATGTAAAAATAAACACAATTAAAACTCACATATCTGATCAATTTTAATGATGTTTGATGGCGAAATTGCCGAAGCAGTTTGGAGAAAAAGCGCAATTATAACTATCTGCAATGAAAACAAATTATATAATTAGACCACCCAGGTATGAGCGCGAGCCACTAATGGTATTGAGTTTTTGGAAAACATTCGTTCCGACATCTCGTGAATTATTGTTTTATTGCATTACTGAGATCTTTATTGCTTAATGGTTAATTAAATATATTTTTAATTTAATAATTGCTTTTTTGCGAACTCGATTCCTTGGAGGTAAAGAGTTAAATGTTTCAACTTCAAGCTTTTCAAAAAGTAATTATTGCGATTTATGAATACAGTTATAATTTTAAAGATAATTGAACAATTACGATCATATACAGTCTATAATCGAATGTGGGTAATGGGATAATATGATAGAAATTAGGAGAGGACAAATCATATACTAGAAGCAAACCTGTAATTCATCGAGTATAAAGAATTGTTTAATTCACGATGTGACCGATAGTGTGTAATATCCAGGATTCTATAGAATATCTTTATAATTATTAAAACGCAATCTATTATTATTATGTAATTTATCATGTCATTAAAAATCTTCGGATCATATTCACAAGGAATAATGAAATATAAAGTTTTATATTGTAAAAGTAAAACTGGTAAAACAAATATGAATAAGAGTACGTTGAATATACAAGTAATATAATTTTTACCTCTAGCCATGTATTGCATTTGTCTGTGCTTAGGTAAGGGAGTAAAGTAAAGAGCGGATTATATGCACTAAAAAAGTGTCAAAATATGCATGCAATATGCATTAAAAAATCATCAAAATATGCATGATATATGCAGAAAAGTTATAAATATGCACTTTACAATAAAAATATGCAAAAAAAAAACTAATGTCATCAGGCTCGTTTTACTGATATCATTTTCATATTTCTATTTTTACATGCAGTGTTTTATTTGGAATATTTCATGAAATGTATAAAGACAATAAATATGACAAGTAATTCTAACAAAAATAAAAAAATCTCGAATTCATATTCATATTGAAATTTACAAAAGCTCTTTAGAAACAAAAACCAAAAAAGTCATCTTTACCGAGAAAGTTGCTATATGCTCCTCATATTTTTAATACATTTTTTTCGGCATTACTAATTATATATATGTTGTTATAGTTCCAAACATACGAATTTCAGTGACAGATATTATTTACTTATCTTACTTACAAAACAAGAATTACTTAAGTTCTAAGCAGTTCTAAAACACTGATAGAATCACTTTTTTTTTGTTCTGACGAGAATCTAAATATGATTATAATGGTTTCAATGAGTACATTTTATATGTTCACTTGTTAAAAGTACGATCAAAATTATATTTCTTGTAATATACTATTTTCAAAAAAGAACAAAATTTGTGAAAAATTAATTATTGTTTTTGAAAAAAGTCTTAAAATATGCACTAATATGCAAAAAAAAATCAAAATATGCAATAAAGTATCATTAAATGCAAAATATGCATTATTTGTTTTTGATATTTGGCATTAATTTTTGATGAAACGTGAACATATGAAAACAGTTTGTTGATATGCCTAATATAAACAACACATGCAATTGCATAGAATCCGCTCTTTAGTTATAAGTATAGTGTAAGAATCGTATACTTACCGAGATTTTGATTAAAAACGTTTTCAGTTCCTTCCAATTTTATAAGACACATCAGTTTTTTTCGTTAAGTTAAGAGCAAAACAGATGTCATATTCATATTTTTTGCGTAGTAATAAAATAGACAATTATATTTTATTTTATTTTAATAATTTCTTATAATTGCTTCTTGATATGTAGAACTAATATCCATCCTATTATTATCATGTTACAAAAATTCTTGAAATCAGAAAGACCGGTAGCAAAAAACATTGATATGTTTCGTTTCATATCATTACTTCAAAATCTCATATTCTAATTACAGTAATTAATCCAGCAGATTATAAATTCCTTAGGCTGTTTCATAAAACCAACATTGTAATCATTACATTAATGTCGCTAGAAAAAATACCCAGAGTCCCGCACGCGAACTGCGTTCACTTGTCGTAGGATACGTGGTCAGGCGACCAGAGACACAGTCACCTCCGGTTCCAATTATTTATGCTGTTTTTGTTCCAATTAAAGCTACAGAAGGATGGAAAAAATCGCCCGGGATATAGAACACGTATTTGTTTTCATTTGGAGATAAAAACCTGCCTCAGGTCCCAACCAGTGGCGGAGGATACAAAATATTAAAGAGAGAACAAAATTTTGGACTTTTATTTGCACTAACAATCGATACGATATTGTTGTTTTAGGGAACCTTACAATTTATTAAGTGCAATTTATTTCCTACTTTTAAATTGGGTTGTTAAGAAATTACAGTGCGATAAAAAGTATTTTTTGAGGAGTATCATTTAATGTTATTACTTGTTCTTATTAAAAGCTATTCTGTGTTGTTGTGTATAGTATCAAAGATAGAAGTGAGACTCATTGGCCATAGTAATATTTTTGTAGTCTTAAAAATAATTATTTATTTGCTTAAACTCAAATGAGAATTAAGTTATTTAAGTCTTTTCAGTTAAAGTATCAAAGAAAATCTAATAAGAATTAGTTATACGTATCTTGAAGTATATACATATTTTAACTTGTAACATATTTCACTTGAAAAGAACTCTTAATTCTTCATATTATGAAAATAGTGTAATTAAACCACTTTTTTGTAGAGAGTTATAAATTTGACTGATGTTATCAGGGAAAATTTGTTTTGACATATGTATTTGATTTAACAGTTTAATTTTGATGTGGAACCAAGTATTATTATATTTTTACTTCATCTATTTTATTCCTTCCACTTCAGCACTTTTTGTAACCATTTCACAATAACGATGAATTCATATCAATAGCCTATGCAAAATTAGTTACTTTTAAAATCATGTATAATTTTTAATAATGACGGAAAAAAATGAACAAAAACAAATGTAATTAGTTATGTAGGTATTATATAAATGACTTTTTATTAATGATCGGAATTTACTGCTATCGTTAAACGACAAATAATGATTTGTCCTTGCGTCCATATGTATCAATACTTTTTCTGTATATTTGTCAAAAATCTAACTTTTTATAAAATCTGATAGATTAAAGAAATCATATTGTAATGGTAAACTTCATAGTTATATAACGAAATAATTATATGTTTTCATGTCTACTTTACTTCTTCATATTTGAATAAATACAATTGATTTATTGTAACATTTGACATTAACTTTCATATTTTATTGTTATGAGCTATCATCATGAAAACTATAACGTTTGCATATGTCATTTAATAAGCTTTACCACTCCCTCTACATATAACTATATATAATCATACGTTTGTTTTATTTTATGAGTCTCTTGTTGACTTTTTATACTTCATTTGAGAATTTCATGTAAAATCTCATTACAAATAAATTATGGATAATGAAGTACTTTCAATCTTTTATAAGCAATGTAATTATTGTCCTAACAATGGTTCATTACAATGAATCATTTTGTAAATTATAAATGCTTCTTTAACAAATATAACTTGAATAATTTTCATAATGATAGTACTTCACTTAAATTTAACATATTCCTAAGAGGAACAAGATCTCAAATCTCAATTAATTGTTTTCTTAATAATTTTAGTTGATTTTTAGTGGTACAGATTTTAATAAGATGGCATTTTTTCTAGATTTAGAGACATTATTTTCTATATTCTACTGTTGATAGCAGTTTTAATACAAAATTTTGTTTTTATAATTAGTAATTTAAAACACTTGTTTGTGTGGTTAATATTAACATGTGAGAATTCTATCAAGAACTACTAGATCTGTTTAACGTCGTCGGTTAAAGGACTTTACTCCCAAAAATATCGTGGCTATAGTCAGAAGTCGCTATAACCGATAACAATTGGTCATAATTTAATAATATGTTTTTCTTTTGATAATAAATATTATTTTGTGAAACACGTTTTTGAAATTATACTATACGTTTTTAAAAAAATCAAAAAAAATCTGATTTTCTTTTTAAAATCAGATTTTGTTGCAACCCGAATTGTTTCCGAAAGCAAGGACCATTTTAAGTGCTATTAAATAACTAGATACATAATACTTACCTTATTTTTTAACGAAAAAAAAAAACCAAATTAAAAGGTCGCTTTATATTCGAATTATCTTGCAATAATCGCTATGGCTGTTTCAAATTTTTTTATTCAAAATGAGTTCCAATACGCAGATTAATTCCTAAAACAAATTATATCTGTTTTCATTAGTTTTCTATATATTTTTTGTCTGTAGAAGAAACCATTAGGTTCTGTAATCTACTTAAACTTAACTGTAGTGTTTATACAAATGCAAGTTTAAAACGCAGTCCGCTTTGATAAACTCGAAGTTGACTTGATGTAGAAAGTTAGTCCGGGCCGCCAATGAAGTTCCAGTGAAGTTCCACCAGTTTTTAGCCAGTGTCAAAGCCTTTATGATGCGCTTGTTATAACTCGACATATTGCGCGAAATAAGAACAATGGCCTGTCGCTTCTATGTTTCGCCGACAACCGGCAACTATCACTGTAAAAACAATCGCCGCCCGGATAAGAATAGAGCATCGCTGCACCGCCAACCGAGATGTAATCTCTTTCATATTTGCAGTTGCAACTTGTGCAGCGTCTTCAATGCAGCTAATTTGTGTGGGATTTGCATTGTTGCGGATTAAATGAGGATTTAGACAGGTGCATTAGCAAGGGTTGTTTACTATTTATGAAAGAAACAGTTGTACACTTTGTGATATTAAATTGAGATGAATGTTCCACGGTGATTACTACGGAATTATGTCTAGTGGAGGTTGTATGGTAAATTAGAATTTTTGCTGCAACAAAAGGAATATGAAATATGGAACAAATGCCATTGTTGGAAATGCAACCAGCGGTGATAATTGTCCCAGTAAGGTCTCAAAAGATCTACCTTCATTTTTTAAACAGATTTCACCTTAGTTCCAGAATGTAATTACAAAAGTATCTTATATTACCATAATACAAAATTTAATAACAATAATTGGACAATATTTTTTTTTTATAAACTCTGAGTGGATTGTGAGATTTGAGTTATAAATGCAAACATGTTTATTATTTACAGGATTAAACCAAAAATTATGTTGAGAAACGCGAAATATCCCAAATTACCCTTTTTTGAACCCAAAATTTTGATTTTGGAAAATAGTGTACATTGATAGATCTCGACGCGCTAATTTCAAAATTTTTAACAAAATTTAATTATCTCTTTTCGTTTCTGAGATATTTGCTTTCAAAGTTGCTCCTCAAAAAAGTGTGTTTTTTGGCTATATCTTTAAAATGGGTACAGATACAATCTCAACGACTATACCAATCGATTCTACGGGCAATGTTACATAAAGAAATGTTTTCTTCATATATACGTTCTTTAGAACGATTCGGTGAAAAATGAGAAAATCGAAAAAACCTAAATTTCAAAATTTTTCCGAGGATTTTTTTTTCTCTAAATCTTTTCATTTTCTAGACTTAAATAAATATTGATACGCTGATTTCAAATTTTCAAACCGAATTCAATTATCTCTTACCGTTCTGGAGATATTCGTGTTCAAAGTTGAGATTTGGGAATACCTAAAAAAAACGGTTTTTTAGGTATACCCCTTTAAGGGTTAGGTTTACGACTTCGTCGATTTCATCAATCGATTCTACGGGCAAAATTACATAAGTATACTAATTTTCAGATTTTTATTCTAACGGATACAATTTTTAGAGCGAAAAAACGAAAATGGCCAAAATCGAAAAAAATGCCTGATGAACCCCTTACGATTTTTTTCGATTTTGGCCATTTTCAGTTTTTTCCTTCTAGAAATTCTATCTGTTGAGATAAAAATCTGAAAATTGGTACACTTATGTAATTTTGCCCGTAGAATCGAATGGTGAGGTCCCCGAAATCGTAAACCTAACCATTTAAGTCGTATACCTAAAAAACCTGATTTTTTGGGTATAACTTTGAACTCAAATATCTCAAGAACGGGAAAAGATAATTGAATTCTGTTTGAAAACTTGAAAACAGTGCATCAATATCTACTAAAGTCCATAACATGGAAAATTTTGGAGATAAAAAGTTTCTGGTCGAAAAATTTAAATTTAGGTTTTTTCGTTTTTCGTAATTTTCACCTAATCGTCCCAAAGAACGTATATGTGGGCAAAACATTTCTTTATATAACTTTTCCCGTAGAATCGAATGGTAAAGTAGTTAAGATTGTATCTCTACTCATTTTTGAAATATACTCAAAAAACACACTTTTTTGAGGTACAACTTTGAGAGCAAATATCTCCAAAACGAAAAGAGATAATTAAATTTTGTTTATAAATTTGACATCAGTGTAACTAATTCTGTGAAAAATATTACAAACAAAATTTTATAAAATTTGAAAATTAATTTAAAATTCGAGATTGTCAAATATTTTCTAGTTTACAGAAAAATACAGCATCAGCGGCTTTGGGAATTACTTTTCCTGTTGTTAAGTACTACATACGTAAACTATTTTTCCAAGTAATATTCATTATAGTGTGAAGTAATAATAGTAAATACATGGTTCTACTTAAATTTAATACTTTTATATTGTAATAATAATTATAATAATTTATTTTGGTGCCTCCAAAAGAAAAGTTCTGCGCACGCCTATGCTAATTATGTTTAACTCATATGTTTTGTTAAAAGTGCGAAGTATTAACAACAGTTAAATCTTATATAATTCGTAAGTTTTTATCTGTTCAACGAGTATAATGGTATAACCAAACTATCAAATTAAAATTTTCCTAATTTTATTATTAATGGAAACAACAGCTAAATGCAATCTTTACAAAACAAATAATTGAAAAACTTAAGGTCCTGTCCTTTCTGGGAATGTTTTGCCATAAGAAAAAATTGTAAATAATATATAATGCCGTATTTTCATTTCCTTATTGTTAAAAGAAGCAAAGGAGTGAAGCAATGGCATCAAAACCATTAAAAGTGTCAGTCTATGTGTGTATGTAGCAGGAGACTGAAACATACTTGAAACATTTACAGTAAATTCACGGGTAGATACTTTCATAATTTTGTGATTAATATAAACTAAAGCTAAGAGCAAGTTTTTTTAAGAAACAAATAATTGAGAGACTTTAGGTCCTGTTCTTCCTGGGAATATTTTGCCCTTAGATGAGGTATAACATAGAGATATAGCATTGCCCAAATATATTGTCGAAAGATCTAAGATTTAAAATTGCTTGCAGCCTGCTGTTTGAGAACAGTGGACCAGTGGAGTAGTTATATGGAAAACTCACCCAAACAAATAATGAGGATAGGTGACAAAACACTATGACCAATATTACGTTCGTATAACTGTAAGTGTGCACTACTCAGCTGGCGGATTGTTCTCACGCAGCTGACTGTTAGGCGATTCTCGACCATACATCTTTTGCTTGCTTTAGTACGTAGCTATAGGAGTGTGGCATATCTCTCTGTTATACCTCATCTAAGGTTTTGCCATAGGGAAAAATTGTAAATAATATATAATGCCGTATTTTCATTTCCTTATTGTTAAAAGAAGCAAAGGAGTGAAGCGATGGCAACAAAACCATTAAAAGTGTCAGTCTATGTGTCTATGTAGCAGGAGACTGAAACATACCTGAAACATTTACAGTAAATTCAAGAGTAGAATTCGAATCTTCCGGCAATTTTCCCCAGCCACAGTGTAGTAATTCCCATGGTTCGTATCCAGACAAAACTCCCGTACATGCAAAACAATAGCAAAGTGCAGCGTTGTATATCAATCCCAACATCGGGAAGAAATCCTCTGTGCGCCATCGCTCAGACAGCGTGCACATGCACTGGATGTGAGAATGTTAGAAAATTTAATTCCCCAGCGCTGCAACAACTCAGGGAAATTGCTGAATAGTTTGAAAGTCTTACAAATCGACCAAACAAAACGAAGTGCAAAACACAACCGGTGGAGATTAGTAACTAGTTCACTAAAGTATGTGCAATTTAACAGTGCGGCAGCACTCAGACAGTTTACTGAATAAATTAAATTCATTCGTGTTTATCTTCCCGAGATGTGTGCTCACGTGCGGCGACATTTCAGCTCGGCCAGGGCCGGAACAAGCAAAAAATGCAGCGAAAATATCAGCAATACATCGACAGAACCTAACAGTCTACTGCAGTGGCTGTAAAATATTTATTTGTTTCCCGTATATCAGGAAAAGCTTGGCCAAGTTTGTTTGTTACTTGTTACTTGAATTTTAATAATAAAATTTTCACCTTAATTGGTCTCATAAAACATGATAAAAAAGGCAATGGAACCTAAAAATCAACTGTCTTAGCTTCAGATCAGTGAAGACTATGTTTCTTTAACAATATTTATCCGCTTAGATGGTAGTGCGAAAAATTTAACTCGTATTTTAATAAAGTAGCCACCATACAATTTCATAACTTTGTTTCTACCTACTTTGGTCAGATGACTATTATTTTACCGTTCAACTATACTGTCATATTGTTTGATATTGTTAATTTGGTGAAAATGAAATAATAAAATACACTTCCATTCAAAATAATACAAGTAAAACTGCAAATAAATACATTCATTTATTCATTCAAGTTCTTCAAAAATTATCAAACCTTAATAAACGAAAAAAAAAATAATGCAACAAGAACTAATAATATTATGATTGTGCTATAAAGCGAATAATAAATTTCATTATCCTTAAAAATTGAAGACAATTGTTTTTTATATTAATGAACTATTTCATTATTAATATTTTATAACATTTAATAATATCAGATAAAAATTTCTAATTATGGAAATGATTTAGAATTTGTTTGCACAAATTTCAAATGAAGAAGTGAAATATAAAAATAACTGTTATCATTCTCAATAGGAAAAGAAATAGAAAAATTTGAAATTAGAATATTTGATTTTCGAATCCTAGTTTCTACACCTATTTTCAATATCTGGGATTGAAAAATTATAATAATTTATACAACCCTAATAATAAAATTTCAATTTTACCCTTCTTATTTGATTTAAGTATATGTTTGCAAGTTATATAGTCTGGATCTGGAACTATATAATTTCAGTTCGTACTTTCTTTAGAGCTTACTACTTACTAGTTCTAACATTTACAATTTCAGTCTGAATTTATGTATATGAGTATGAATTACAAATTACGGGTTATTTGAAAGATTGAACATTTGTTTAGAAGAATCTTAGTTTGGATATGAGAACGATTAATTTTGTAAGTACAAATTGAGAATTAAAATTAACATCCATATAAATAAATAATCTTTGCTAACCCTGTTGATTAATGCAAATTGAAATGTAGATGGTATGTAGGCGTTTACAGTGGGTGATGATAGTTTATTCGGGTGAAATGTGAGTGACTCCCGCTCTGTCGGGACGCCAGTGGCGCCGACAACGGGCCGGGGGCCGCCGGGTTCATGTCATGCTGACGACGACATGTGATGCTACAAATTAATGGCGTGACCGAATTAGAGATAACACCCGGGACAGCTTGCGAGTTTACTGCTGAAATATCTTTGCACGATTTAATGATAAAGACTTGCTGTGTATTCACTCCGATGCACTTCTTATAATGAATGTGCTTGTTTCGAGAAATAACTGCATCGAGAATTCCACTAACAAATATGCCCATTCTTTTATAAAATCAATGCGGTTTGCCCAGACGTCTTAATTGAATAAATTCGCTCAGCATTCTTCTTTCCAGCAATGATACTGATTCTATTTCCACAAAATTTCTTGGAATATTTTTGTATTCATTCCATTACGACACGATTTTTTTCTAATAAAACATAATTAGTCGTTTCCATTTCACTAGAAGTTATTAAAGTCGTATATTCTCAAAAGTTGAATAAAATAAGTCATCTTGATTTTTTTACAGAAATTGAAATTTTCAGTTGAACTGGAACTACTGGTGACGACCGTATACTTTAACGCCCTCGCACTCTACTCGGAAGTAATCTGCAGAAAAGTATAGGAGACGTTTGTTAACCAGGAAGAAAACACTAAATATTATTTTTATAGATGAAGAAACAGTAATTGTGACTCTAGCTTGCAAATAAGATAAATAAAAGAAAAAAAAAATGGAAAAAAGAAGGAAACTTTTTTTTTCTTTTACTTTATGATTTGATTAATTAGAATTATTTAAATCAATGGGTCTTTCTTCCTCGGAGGTCATTGTTTAAAAATATAAAGTATTTAGAAATCAATACAAATGAAATTAGAGTGATTACCTATCTAAACAAATGATTTTCGTATGTTTTCGGCTACCTCGAGTAAAGATATACTGCCGATCCGATCGTTCCCTTTCGCACACTTATGGACTGCGGCACGATCAGATCGGTACATATCGGAATTTACTCTGTTAATGTAGCCTAATAATAAAATAATATCTAGAATTTTAACAAAATTCTGACAACACGGGACCGGAAAAATATTCTCTGCGGAGAATGCTGAGGGATTCTGCCGATCTGGTCCGGGCCGGTCGGTGCCGATCAGTGTGCGATAGCCTTAAGTCGTTCATTTTCGTTGGCTTGCCGGCTTGATCTGTTCTTATCCTGCAAAGTCTAAACTCTGATAACTGCACCATTAAAAGTCAAATAAAGGTGAAATAAGTACTGTACAGGATGTTTCATTAAACATGTCTACTATTAGTAACTTTTTTAATTGAAGAGATACGAGTTTAGTTCAATGAGCAAAATTGTGCCATTTTAAATTAGAAAATGAGTCATTTCGACAAAAAAATTATCTCAGCAGTTCCCAAAATTTGGGACAAATATGGAAAATCTTATATTTCACGTACAAATACTCACGGTAAATACACAAAGTTTTTCAAGAAATACAAAAATTTATGAATTACATTAAAATTTTAAAAAGCAATTATAGAAATATAAAGTATTATCAATACAGACAAAATGGGGTATTCCAAGTTTTTTTCATTTTTTAATATGTTATTCTTTGCATAAAAATATTAGACCCGTATTTTTTCTTTTTGCCGAAAGGTTTCAAACACGCCAGAAATAAATTTTTAAAGTTTCAATAAATTACACCCTAGAAAATCGGCCGTGCATGTGACGTCACAGGCACTGAGAATCAGCTGAGAACATCATTCGTAGGTCTGAGTCAGAGGCGTGGCGCGTTCGAACAAGAGCCAATAGGCTGACGCGTGTGCCTTCTTCGTCACAACAAGGCTGATACTGAATTTTACGTACTCGATTCAAATGCATTACAATTTCATTTTGATATTATGGTATTAAAAATCAGAAAAATAATGATTATATTCACTTTAATATTACTTATATATGGTAAACAATGATATCCAATAAGAATTTCTTAAAAAGCCGTAGGCTTGGAATACCCCATTGTCTGCTTCAAAAAAGACGTCAAGTAATTATGCTGTTAAAAATGTCTTGAGTCCCATTTGCTTCGCCGGGTAGTGGAGTCGCCTAGCCTGATGGAGTAGTAATGAAACAGAGTGTAAGTCGGTGATATTTCACCCTTGGTTTCCCTGGAATAATCATGTCATCCCTGGTGACGCATCTCCGCAGATCTCAACTCGCGCATACGAGCTGCGTCTCTTGTTATTAATGCCTTCTAAGCGCTCTGCTTCTTTGTTCAATTACCGACATCTTTGCATTGTGTTTTTGTTAGGTTAGTTAGTGCTAATTAATTTCAAATGTATTTCAGTATAATACTGTCGGTCGCGATACACTGCTTCGCAATAATGTTAAATATCGCGACACGGTTTCATACTTTGATGAATTATTATGGATAATAGTTTCAAATTCATTAATCAGGAAGAGAATTTCTAATGATCTTTGCGGTTATTCCTTTGTCTTATTACACTTGATCTTAGTTTCATTAGCAGCAGACTATTTGAAAGCCAGTAGCGAATATGCTATCTGAAAGGGCAAAGGGGATTCAGAAATGCTGTTATTAATGACCCAATTTCGATAACTATATAATATAGCATTTAGATTTTCCTTGTATATTGCTATGTTGATAAATATTATTTGCTTTGGTTATATCATGTGTCAAATATCATTGAAGGGAATAAAAAATAAACACAAACCACAAACTCAAATTAATAGGATTGTCATATCCTGCTAAAATAATATGAATCGAAATTAAATCAATTTCATTTCAACATCTTTGATAAAGTATTTGTTTTTATTTTGTTAATTTACATTTTAAAGTTCTAGACTTATTATATTTAGTATTTTCTTAAATTATTTCAGTTGTGTTTTAAAATTTCACGAATATCATTGTTTACATCCCTAACGAAAAGGAACTATTTAAAGATTTAAACGTTAAACCTCAAATAAATATTTGTAATAACCTTTCTTTGTATAATGAAAAATGATAGTTCAAGGAACAAAAGAAAGATGGTTTTAAGTTTGGAAATTGCATTTTTTTTTAAGAATTACCTCTTATTATTTAAGCAATATGCCTTAATCATATTTGGAAATGGTTGTATAGGATATCATATAAACATTTTAAGCATGAAGATAGTCGAAGTACAAGGAAAATATCAGTTTATCAAATATGCGAGTAAATGATAGGAAGACTGAACTATACCAGACAAAATTGTTAACAAATATGTTACTGTCAGTGAATAACTTCATTATTTTTTTCTGCGGAAATGGGAACCTATACTTGAATACTCGTCTTTATCAATTACCAAATATTAAATTACATATGGTCGGCAGAAGATCTGACACTAATATGAATAAGACATCAAAATTGCGGCATGTAAATATCACATAATTCCTTGTTGTGGTTATTCTCGTTGGGACATTAGAAGCAGAGAGGCCATTTGTGGTATTGGAAGAAATGAATGACTAGCGGCCAAGGTCAGTGCGATCATCTACAGATCTAAACCAGAAACAGAAGCACTCGGCGCTCGCAAGTAAAAAGTTCCGTTCTCTGTCATTCTCTCCCAAATGACGCAGACCCTCGGGTTGTTTTTTGCTCCGATTCATAACGTACGGAATTTGTGGTTTTACGGTGTCTGAAATTTTTAGGCCCGGCGTTCGTACCTGCTTATTACGCTAATGAAAAGTGCTCTGGAGTGACAGCCTGGCGAATGACAGTAATTGTTGTTTTAACAAGAGGCGACCAATCTTCACGAATTCCACAAGCCAGGTTTACAACCAACAAACCGGGGAGAGGATTATCTATGAACATAATTTTTCTCACGACACTTTTTGAACGCTTCCATTTGTAAATCATTATCTACGGTTAGCAACCCTAGACGAAATAGAGTCTTTGTATTTGAGGCATTTTTATCTGAGGCAAACTTTATTGCATTTTTAATGATAAAGGTTTTAAAATAAATTTCATATTCCACTGTTTCTTGACTTGCATTTGACATTTGAGTGTCAGCTCCATCTACAAGGAATTGTTTTTAAATATTAGAAATGACATTACATTGGATGTCAACATTGCTTACTATGTTAATCTGGTCGACTCTTGTGTTACTCATACAACCGTATGCACATTCAAAAGTTTAATTATTGTCAAATAAATTAAATATTCTAAATTTTGTGTATTTTGTGATTGTGATTATATTAATGAAAATAGTTAATACCAGAAAATTAACAGACAGTTCGAATTATTTAATAAATAGTATAGTATAAGGTACTTATAAGTTTGTTGTATATTTGTTAATAAAACATATATGAATATACTATGTTATCAATATTATTATTAAAAACTTTACTTAAAGTTCATAATAATAACTGTTACAGTTACGAAATTACGTAGCTCAGTAATAAAATCATTGTCAACAAAACAAAATTCTGGAATTCAATCTTAGTGACTGTAATAAACGAGAAAATTACGTGGCAATAAATGTTCTTTATTTAAAACATACACAATTATCTTAAAATCCAAATACTCGTATTAACAGAGGAAATATGAAATTTACATGATTTACAATTGACTAAGATTACAAGTAATATCTCTACAGCACAGTTTATGGCACATAATAAATATCTTACTAGAACACATTCAGATACAAATAAATAGAAGAAAATAGAACTATTACTAGAGCAATTATAGAGCAATCGTTGAGTAAAGTAACATTTTTATTAATCAAAATTATATAAATTAAAATTAAAATAAATGCTTGTCAATCATCTAATTTTTAATTACGGTAGAATACTTTTTGTTTGTTTTTATAATATATTTCTTAGAATATTCACAAATTGAACGAAATAACTTAAGAAAATAAGTGAAAAGCTCATTATAATGGCAAGTACGGAACGAATGAATTTACATTTTATTTACCATGAAGTAACAATTTTTGTTAACAAGTTTACATTATGCTTTTCTTTCAATTTATGTTTATGTGATTTGAGACCAACTTTACGATTAGATATTAAATTCTGCAACGCATATTAATATCTCAATTACTTCTGATACTTTTTACTAACTGATGAGAACAGATTAGATGGTGTGCTATTGTAAACTAGCCTTAACACCTCAATGTTCACTTGTTCTGGTCCGCTGGAGTTAAAACAAAAAACCATCGGGCATCTCGTCTTCAAACAAGACGCACTAATGTTTATTTAAGTGCGACTTCTAATCATTTTCCTTTATGTTTCAGATTATCAACGCCAGATGGTATCTCAGTACAATTCCGGCCGAAGATGGACGATGATTTCCGAGCAGAGGATGAATTGACAATATTTCCGTTTTAAGTGAGTGAAGTGCTCTTTTTGTGTTTCTGATTGCTGATTAGGAAAATTGCAGACTTTGAGTGATAAGAATCTGGATGAAATGGAAATTTCTCTTGTAGCCTTTGTTGTTTTAACTTCTTCTCACCATTTTTAATTTCTATACTGTCTGCAATTTTGTCCGGTTGTTACAAGCGGAAAAATTTACTGTATCAGTGGTCTCCAACTCTTTGATCGAGAGATCAGGAATTTTCATATTTTTAATTTTTTTAAAATTACTACTAAAAACACGATTAAATAACATTTGTGGAATGTACTTAAGAGCGATCTTTGATAATGACAGGTTGAAGACCACGATTTTAATGATCACAGGACTACTAACAAAAAGTTTATTCTAAATAAACATGGACCCACAATACAATGTAACAATATTTTGGGTCTATGACAATAATTAATAATTGTATACTCATATTTATCAGTTTTATTATAATTAGAACATACATGATATTAATCATGAATATTTTTTAGTATCGTAAAAAACTTTCGTTCCACAAGAATATACGTTGTTATTATACGTTAGGACAGGGTCGTTTAATATTTTGTTATGCTAGTTGTATAGCAATACAGTTTTTAATATAATACAATATATAATTAACATTTAGTCATATATCTATGAAGATTATTTATTACTTTGTTTTATTTCAATCATTTCTTAATAACGCTATGAATAAATCAGGAATTTAGAACAGAATTTATTAAGTAGACAATTTTTTTGTATATCCCATCATCAGAAGAGGTTTATTGTCATAGCTATTTTATAGTACTTATATACCCCTTTCTCAAATATTAAATAAATTATAACATTCTAGTAAGACAAATATGTGCAATTTTTAATGGTTAATAACTTTTAATTTATCTCTTTGTGCTTAAAAACTTAATCAATGTTATTGTGGAACGATTTGTTTAAAATGTATTACCTACTGACAAAAATATTGGAACTTTAAAAATAATTTCAGAATAATATTTATAATATTTAAAATGTTTTAAAAATGATGAAGAAGTGATAATTAATAAATGTATTAAAATATATAAAAAAGACAATGGAGAATATAATACAAAATGTAAAACATATATTTCCTATTTGTGAATTAATATCATGTATGCTATAAAGTTGCATTGCTCCTATATTACATTGTTCATTAATTATTTCTTATTTACTAGATGTAGTTTTAATGGGAATATCATTCGTTACGGGAATCTAACCAGATAAGACGTAAAATACAATAATTGTTCTTTACAACGAATTAATCATAAATTTCTTGAAACGCAAAGTAATAAAATTTTTGATTTATACCCAACGACATTTCAAACCACGTTTTGATTTGACAACTTCAAGTTCAGGTTGACAGTTGCGAAATGAATAAAAAAATCGTTGGCTTAAAGTTATCGGGTCAATGCCCGGTAGAAAGAAATTCGGTTTTAGGTAAACGAATTAAGAATTAAATTACTTTCCATAACTATTTAACTAATAAATTATGAATTTGATCTGACGACGCACAAGAAAATAATAAGATTGACAGAAGTACAGAAAAAAAATAGTATAATTTTACATGTTATTCTTTATCGTAATTACATAGTTTGATAAACAATATAATTATTTTCAATATTTTGTTTAATTGTTCGTTAATTTGACGCTACCAAATTCAAGGCCATATTTCCAAAATTAATGGACATGGTATATTTAAACATTCTTATAATTGTATATGTTAAGGAAATATAAAAATGCTGTTTTCCAGAATTATGAAGATTATGATACAAAATGGCGTATGACATTCGTTAAAATGTATAATACTTCCTGAAAGAAATTCGTAAAGTGAGATAAACTTATTCGTATAAGTTGTACAATAATGGCTATTTACATTAGTGATCGTAGAAAAAAGTATATATTGCCACTAATGGTGTTTATTTCATATAATATTATTTTCAAATATTCAAGGTATATGTGTCTATATTTAATTTTAAATAAACCAGAAATTAATTTAAAATTAAATTTCAATTAATTTTTGTAATAAAAGGGATTCCAACCACTTACATATTTCTTACCCGCCTGTAACATGCCCTGCACAATTATAGGTTGTTGGTCGTGTTAGAAAGCCACAGGTAAGAGCACGAAACAGGGGAATAATTTCCGCATTATTTTCCGAAGATGTACTTTACTTAATTGAGATGGATTTTTGGAGGAATTGTTGATAATTCATATAATTTGAGGGGGATAATTGACCGGAATTTTAGTGGACGGTCTTCAAGGAAATTGTAGTTATTAGCAGGACTTTGCCAATAAATAAATTACATTGGAAATTAAATTAATTTTCGTCCATAAAGGAGTTATCGACTTCTGTTTATATGAAATATAAAATAAATAAAACATTTCAAAAAGACGGTATCAGGTAATAATTATGCCATAAATTTGAATATATATTTATTTCGTTTGGAATAAAATTCTATGTATTAATTTAATTATTTTATCTATTATTAACAACTCACCGTATTTTTAATTTATTGAAAAACAGAAACGCATTTACAAATAAATTGTTTCATTATAATTCATTTATAAAATATTTAATAAATAATATACTATAAATTAATTGCTAAGGCTATTAAAACTTTAAATTTCAATGTATTCACCATACTTCTTATAAAATTATGTTTTTTGATAAAATACGTCAAAACATGAACTTGAGTTGAGAAATTAAAAATTATATAGGTTGTTTTTTCTTATCTGGTTAGATAGGTCCTAATTCTATAATTTCCTCATATATTAATTATAGAAAATAAGATAATATTTTTGTAAATCTAACCTAATATTGTACTATTCATTGTACGTACTTACAATAGCATATACTTGTCGAAAATATGTTCAATAGTACAGCTTATATACTCAGAAATAGATACTACACAATATTTTAAAATCAAAATACTTCGCCACAGATATAAAATTCAGTTAGATATCTAGAAAGTCACCGTATAAATATTTAAATATTTTTTTCTACACGAACACTTGGCCAACGATATTGTAATACTTGATGTGTATATGTGTCTTTAGATATAAAATCGTACAGTCGACATATTTTCATACTAAGATGGACACCACATTGATACGATAATAATATTAAGGTTCCGAAGACAAACGAAGTTAGCTTGCACGAAAAACTTGCATGAAGAAAGCAGAAAAAGCTTATTTTAATACGAAATCAATTATTTTGGAAATATTATACATAGGTAATTCTAATTTAAATTTTATTATAATTATTTTAAATTATTCTTTTTTACACATCTGAAATCACAATCAAATACAAATTACATGTTCTAAAATAGATTTAGTTCTACCTAATGTAAGTGTAAAATAGATCATACATTCCTAGTGTATTTATGAATAAAATATATTTAAATTTTAAATTATTTATTTATTAAAATAATATTCTGATTTACACTGTGAAATTAAATTATTTCAAATATCTTCAAATTTAATTATTTGGTACATTAGAACAAATTAACTGGCTATATACTAAATTATAATCAAGCTTTCGATTAATAGGACTGTTTTTTTTTAATTTTACGCTCTAGTTTAAATTGTAAAAATTGCAACAAATGGATCTACTTGTATTAGAGATCAAGTTTTAAGGTTGTTGGAGGAAAAATGTCGTTTATTATAAAATATGTTTCAAAAATAAAATGGCAAATAGAATTTAAAACTAGAGCATGAAATTAAAGAACCATTTTTTTTTCTTAATTGTACTTTCATTGTAGATATTATTACTTAACAGTTTTTACTTGCATTATTGGCCACACCAATAAATTTTAAATTTTCTTTTAGTATTTTAATGATTGTATCAGCACTATATGCAGATAGGTCTCTTTCAGAGATTGTATAAGAACAAGTACCTTATGTTCCATTTAAGAATATTGTACCACTATATGAGTCACACTTATTAAAAATTGATACAATATGATTTTCACTTTCTGAAAAAGGCTTAAGTGGAGTCGAAACCAGTCACGAAACATAATTGGTGTAATCAAGCATTACCGATGCTGATTAATTTTTTTTTGATCTTCTTGCAAGTTCTGAGCGTGCGCAATGTCTTAATTGATGTAAAACTAACGTCTTCCGGAGAGTAACTTTTGGATAGATTTAACGAATGCCTTGTTTAGAAGACTTGAGAAGCGAATCGTATGTTGGATGTTGCTAGTGTATACGTAGCTGTAAGTTTCCATTGTACATTTGTGTAAAGTACTGTACATTACGAGATATTCAAAGATATTAAATTTGTATTGTGGCTGTCTAATTTTTTATTGCTGTAAAGATCACAGTAACTACGCCTCTGACTATAATAAGCAAGTATTGTGTTTATTTTCAATAATAAAGGTGCTCTGCATGCATTGTCAGTTATATATTTAGATGTGTAAATATGTCTGTATGTTACTATCAGTGAACAAATATCAATATAAGTTTTTCATACAGTATATGTCACATATTTCGCTGCAACTCCTATATTTACATTTTCCATGTCTCCTTTTTATAAATTCCTACTTTTATGGGATATTTTATCGTTCAATTTTAGTTTTAATCATTTATTTTTTGGGAATTAAAAATTTAATAATTTATTATCTGATATTCTACTTCATGCGATTTTGTTAAATATCTTTTCTTCAAGTATTTCAAATTAACATCATTTAATGTTTATAATGAATGTTTATTATACTACTACAATCATAATAACAATATTATACTGAGAGGAAAATATTAATATTTTAATATGCTTGAAGAAAATATGATTTCTATTTTGTATTATTATCCTCGTTTCATTTTATTATTTATATTTACATTGTTTAATGCATTTTACAAAAAGTATTAATACTGGTAATATTTTGATTTTCAGTTTTGTTTACAAAAAGTGTACGAAAATCTAGAAAATGTGTATTAAGAAAAATCCAGAAGACTGACTTCCAAATCTTCAATTAAAGGTAAGAATTATTTTTTTCACATTTTTATAAAAAAAAACATACTGTGGTCCAATAATTATATAGTAAATACCTCACTATAAAAAAATAGATTCTTTTAAATTTTAAAGAAAAAGTGAAGTTTATAGATCTTGTAGATCATTATCAAATTCAATTTTTGTTAGTGTAGATCATAATGACTGAAATAATAAAATGTTAAATTAAAAGAAAAAAATTTGATCTTAGTTTAAATGCAAGTACATTTGAAATGATAAATTTTGTTAATCAAAGTTCTTTTTCTGAAACGTCAATGTAAAATAATATTCCGCGTTTGCAAAGTTTAATACAAATATTCAGCACAACTGTCAAGTTGAGAATAACACAATATCTCGCAAATTCTGTCAGAAGTTTTAAAAGAGTTAAGAAAAATTTGTGACGTGATGAAATTTTAAAAACTTAATTCCAAGATAAAAACTTGAATTTATTTCAATGACACAAGACAGGGCTCTTCCCGAAACAGACGAGACGGACTGCGAAGTGTGAAGTCTGATTAAATTATAAAAGTACGTACATTTCTAATGGCAAGCGCACCATTTGTTCTTTCATACCGAGAAACTTTTAATTCTTACAAACTCGCTGTTTATACCCACGCAAACGGAAATTTTATTTCTTTCATACTTCACTTGCCAATGGTTTTCTCTTCATATTTACAAGTTAAGGAAAATAAAATAACTGCAATTATATTAAGTATATATTTCTTTTTCTATTAACACGAATGCATTCATTACTAAAATATGGATGTACCTAATAATTATTAAATATTTTTTTCAAATTTAATATTTGTTGTTTTTCATCATATATCGATGTATTACGTTACAAAAAATACATATTTATCTGTTTTTAATACTTTAATACTTTTAGATATTACAAAATGTGACAAAATTTCCTATTATCTATTAGTAGATTGTGTTTTTTTTACTTCCTTGTACGAAGTAAACTAATCGTGAAAAATTTTGGCTTTCAGATTTCAAGGGAAATATCCATTTTGACTATCCTTGAATCTATTCTATATTTAAAATGATTAGCCATCGAATGTTCAAATGTAGTATATAGTTCGAGCAAACTACATATATTGCACTAAAAATATGTGAACAAATGGATAACATTTGTTATTTAAATGAATCATATTTGTATATTTGAATAGTAATGGTAAATATATGACTTCTGGGAATCCTCTAATTTTAATACACAACATAGACGTTTTACACCAATGAATATTTGCAAATCCTTTGTAAAGACTAAAAAAGTCATTTATGTTCGTATTTGTATGAATCGTTATGAATACGTATGAATGCATGCACGTTATGGTAATCTGAGAATAACATCTGTTTGGCATATTCAGGCGGAGTATTTCACATTATTTTACATTTTAAAGCTGGCTGTGTAATTTATCTTCGTTTTTCTTTACGTCAAGGATTAAAAACGCCTGTGAATTTATTTTTCGGAATTGGAACGGAAAAGGTAACCGCGATTAAATATTAACGTATTCATTTAGGTAATAGCCTACATCGTACAATATTTACAGCCCTATTTACGGATTGAAAAAATAATCCTCGTGCCCTAGAATTACTGCACGCGAATGCCACCAACGATCGAAAAGCAACGCAGTCACTCGAATTCTACAAATGTTTTTGAAACAGTTCACTTTTCGGTGTTTATTAAAAGAATTATTCAAAGCATTCAAGTTACTATTTTAATTCTAAAAATCTTACGTATTCTTGTATTTTGAGAAAAAGAAGTACTGGAATGTTACTTCATTCAATAAGTAAAATTTTGCGTGTTTTAGTCCCAGTTCACCATTATTCATCCCAGAACTTATAAAATTGAGAATTTTCATATTAATTTTATTATTTTTTTGACTAGGCTTCCGACAAAAAAGGAATTGAACGCATTAAAAACATTTCGCGCACAAAATACAAGCAATATTTTTTTCTACAACTAATTTGCATCATTAATTATAGTATTTTTATTTATCTCTATAAATTGATTGAAGAAGAGTTTTTCATCACTGATAATTTTTTTTCCAAAAGCGTGAAAAAGGTTTTCCCAGGTACTTCGCGAACGGTGTCAAGATAATATAATAACTGTGAAAAAATTACCTACTTCATGCATTGTTATTAGAATAAAAATGTTAATATTTTTTTACAATTGTAGAAAAAAATATTGTTTTACCTTACATACATTTCAAATTGTTCTTTTTCTAAAAATTAATTATTTTTAGTTACTACCAAGTGTCAAAATAAATAAACAAAAAGAAAGCAGTAGTTTAAGACAAAAAGACAGAAAATGTAGCCGATTAATATATAAAACTCATTGCAAAATCTTTCTTTAATATATCATTATAATCTTGTAAAAATTAATATTTGAATTTGAAATTGAAATTTTTCACATTCTTTTATCCTATCTATTTTCCAAGTCTTTTGTAGAGAGCGAACATTAACCACGTTGAAACATCCACTAACGTAACGCGACCTAAAGTGCATCTTACTTTCCATAAAAACAAACTATCCAGGACGCGAGTTTCGCGACGTAATCCTAGACGCGGTCTCCGACGCCCTGGAGTGCTCAGTGGCGTCCGTTGGGGCACACATGACGGTGTAAATGCATGGATTAACACTAGGGAAGTTACTTGGAAATTAGTAAAGCAGTGGTGGAGATTCTGATTTATAAAAGGGGATAAAAGGTTAGGCTGTTAGAGGCCTAACATGAAAAGTACCAACAGTTATCAAACTGTTTCCTTTTTAATTTCTGGACAATATAAGTTTTGATCATTTGACCACATATTTTGTAAATCAGAATAATTATCAATTGTAACTGAATTGATTATCATTTTAAATTCGATAGTAAATTACTGCTGACGGATATTTTTTTTTGTAAAATATAACGCACTGATAATGTATTATATTTTTTGGGCGATGTATCAAAGTTTGGTTGTTAACATAAAATCATAAATTTCTCCAACTCTCACTTCATTGAATGATAAGTGGCAGTAGATTGCGTATTTTAAGCAGTCTTTATTATTACAATTATTATTATTTATTTAATAACCTATAGAAGCTAAAAATATTGAGTTATTTTACTACACCACCATGCGTAAAATCAGAACTACCTACGTTAAATGTTTTTTATTGTTATGTTTAAATTGCTAGAAATAAAAACTGTATTTTCATGAACTGATATGAAATATTTTTTATTGTTTGGTGTCTGTTGATTTCTACTTCACTGTTTCTTATTACCCATTATTATTACCCTCAAGTGTGAGTGGCCGCTACTAAAATATTCGTAAAGTAAATAGAATTATTTTAGGGAAACGGAACTTTTTAATCTACCCTTTCAACGGTTCGTGGTAATTATATGCGATAATATTTACGGGGCGATAAATTTTCGGCGGTTAGGAAAACGACGACAGATTATTTTGCTTAAGTCGCCTTGAATTTTACTAAATGTGATAAATTGTATTTCACTATCACAATCTATGATCGCGAACGTTAAAATTTTATGATTCATTGTACAGCAAACGTGTGTTTCAAATTATTTTAATGAAATTACATTCATAAATATATTCAAAATGTAAAAATTAATTTAAATATTTTGTATGAATATGCATGCAAGAAAATATTATTTCAGTTAACAGAAGCTGTAAATGAATATTTTCTGTTTCACGTAATTTTAGTGATATTGTTAATAGAATTGAAATGATTGGGTTTATTACAATAACTGAATAGCATTTCATGAATAATAATTGCTAATCAATATTTCACGTGCATTTGTTAATTCTTCAATGTATTGTTGGAATATTGTTGTTTATTTTTTATTCATTTAAAATTTAATTATTTTTATAAATTTTAATGAACTTGTGTATTTATTCAATAATATAAAATTAACCACAATTACTTTACTTTCTTTAAAAATATGACTTCACATACAATTTTACTTCTGTGTAAGATAAAAATGAAATCATTATTATAGTATTATTCTATTGTGGACTTTTATTCAGTTTTTGAGCTATGATTATATCTATAGTACTCGTATATATAGTATAATAAAATATGAAAATAATTTTATCTACAATTTCAATGAATTCTTTAATTAAAAAATGAAATGAAAATTGTTATAAAAAAATCAAAATTAAAAATGGAATCATATAAGTTTATTTTTATCGCATCTTTTATCATTACGTCCCGAAAATTTAATTAAGTATTATTTAGAATTTCATGTATTTATAAAAAAATAATGAAAATTATCATTCTTCCTTAAGTATATAAGGCAGAAAAACAGACAAGACCAATAATTTGAATGAGAAGATAATATTTTCTGTATTTTTCAAATAAATCTTGTTTAATATAAAATAAAGATTTTAGGGAGAAAGATTTAACACGACAAGATTTTTATAATTACTTTGCGAAAGAATGTTACGCTACAAGATTTTTATGTCGAACAAAATACAAGAAATTTTAGTATTTTGGTTATGAGTGTAAAATTTACTTACTAAACTTAAAAATCACTTCGTGCAAAGACAAGATACTTGTCTTATCTCATAAATTGGATGAGATATCAAGAATGAGTTCAATGATGATGTGAATTCCCTGTTATCGTGAAAGCTCTGTGCAATACAAATAAAAATGTCTATTCACAAATGTTAATCCAACATTTACCAAAGTGCTGTTGCAAACTATCGCAACAACAATTGCGAGCGTACAAAGTGTGAGTGAAAGAGCGCCATAGCGTTTTATTCGCTCGCGAAATCCAACCTCGATTACGAACCCTAAACTTGAATGTGTTCTAAAACATGAAGTGGCGGGAAGACGTGAGAAAAATCGAGCAGTCCTGGGTTGAAAGCAGACGCAACTTCACTTTCCTAAGATGAAATTTACATTGAAAACATCCGGCTGCTAAAATATTTAACACAGATCTTTTTAAAACGAATTCGTCGGCTCAAAGCCGAGCGGGCGCACTGCCACTGAATTTTTGTTGCTAATTTATTCATAAAGTCAAATGCATTTATTATGAAAATGAGACCGATTCATTATTCATACTTTGTATGCAAGCAGACATATTTTACAATGTTTACACTGCTGCCGACGTTACACTGCCAAATAAAAATATAAAAACAAATCAATGGCGGAAGAATACGCATGCGTGACATATGGACAATTATTTACCTGTCAAGTTACTGCGTGCTATAGTGCGATCAGATTTCATTTTTCAGCATTTTATAGTAATAACAGATTTCGTTTACAACGAAATATTCTACTTTTATCTAAACCGTTTTACACATATACCTTGAACCATTAACAGATGTTTTATTATTATTACGGGATGAATGAGGTGCAATTAAATATTTTTACTGTTTTAATTAGCAGTCACAGAAAAATATAATATGTGACTCGTTTGTAAAATTTTCAGAAATTTTTATTTATGTAGGTGAACGTAATTGAAGTGACATTAATTTATCAAATGTACCATTATGTGTTAGTACTGATACTGAAATAAAAATATTGAACAGATATTATTTCATTTAAAAAAAGCATTAGCCTGTACGAATAATACATTAATAAAATATTCGTAACGATTCTATTATCACAATACGAAATAGACATTCTAATGCTACGCGATATTGCGATTAAGTCCATATTTTTTCTTCAAACTTGAAAACCATTGGTTGAAATAAAATTTTGATTCGTTCATTTTCTTAGTCTTGTAATGTAGAAGTTGTTTTCTAATTTAACTAAATTTGTATCTGTTATAGTTCTCAAGATAGCAATGGTGGCACTTTTAAAATGAAAGAAAGAATAAGAGAATAAATGATTCAGCCTTTAAATGATTTTTGAACTGGAAGTAAAAAT
Source organism: Stenolophus ochropezus (assembly GCA_035578165.1). Classification (NCBI taxonomy): domain Eukaryota; kingdom Metazoa; phylum Arthropoda; class Insecta; order Coleoptera; family Carabidae; genus Stenolophus; species Stenolophus ochropezus. The sequence continues at coordinate 19,744,328 of JAQOWZ010000005.1, read as the reverse complement.
TTCACAAGCTTCCAAAGGATGAAACAAAACTTATAGTTTCTTGAGCTAAATTTAAAATATTTGATACCAGAAAATAACTTCGTCGTGTAATATTATCGGGTGCTCCAACTTGAACTGGGTGGGGTGTGAAACCTTGAGTTCAAATCCCAATCTCGCTAACTATCACCTACATAAATAAAGATACCACTCTATCTAAGTGATTTGGAATCCACTGACAGGGTAGTGTCTCTGCACCAATATATTGCAAATAAAAATTGTTCCATCTAGGAATATTGTGACACAAAAGATGATCATAAATAACTATTCTTTTCTAGTTGAATCATTTTGGTTTAATTTAAAATAAGTTTGTTTATAAAACTAAATAATAATTTTTGTATTATTTTATCTGACCGTAGTATAGATAGATATAATGTTTGCCATTTCTGTTAACACAGGCTTCCACTAAAGTGGTGTTGAAGTTTACGCGGACGTTAAGAGGTTTTATTGAATAATTTTCATTGTGTTCATGTAAATTTTCAATGTTTTATTCATTTGTTTATTAAAATAATATTTCTTTCTGACAGATTTCATATGCTGCATATGCATTTTCATTTTGTACGCATATTATTTACGGTTATAAATCGTTTTCACTGCTTCTGTAAATAAATAATTATAATAACCCACACATACAATTTGTAGTGGTATATTTGTTGCATTATGCAAATAAATAATTATTGTGAAATTTAATGCGCTATTATATTTATATTGGTTTTGAATTTTGTGGTGGATTATTATCCATTAAAATAAATTAAAAATAAAAATGAAATACGAACCTTTTATTGTAGAAACAGCATTATTTTTATTTTATAAATAAATATCAGTGTCAATTATCAAATATATTTCTTATAATGTAATTATGTATTATTATTAAATAAATATTATAAAAACAAAAATCGAATCGCTGCAAATATCACATATTATACGTATATTTTAACACAACAGCGACATCTGAACAAACAGAAAACCTTTTTTCAAATCATCTCTGGTTATAAGAAAACATTTTGTATCTTAACTCTTGGCTATATGGTTTCGAAGAAAAAATATATTATTCGAACAATAATTATTACTACTGTAAATTTTCAGAAAATGAAATTTACGTACATTTTATGAGTAGTATGTCTTGCATACGAAGAAAAATACAAGACTCTCATGAAACACTCTTGCTTTATTAATTTGTAGTCATAGAAAAAGTATTGTACGTGATTTATTTGAAACTAATTCTCTTTTTGTACACTCCTTTCGATCTGCGTTGGTCATGTGAAAAAACTCATGATTAAAGTGACGTTTACCAAACTTGTTACTTAATATACTCTTTATAAAACCAAGCTCGTATAATTTATTTTTGAAATGTTGTGGAAGATATATTTTTATATAACACGAGAATATCGTGTTTGTCCGAATGTATAGCCTGCATTTTTAAATTTGTTTTTAGGAAAAAAATCTTTATAAAAATAATTACCATATTATTGTTGGAATAATTTTTGTATTAAATAAAGACATTTTTCCATTTATAACATACCCATATTGATTATCGCAAGGTAACAGGAAACTAGAATAAAAGGCGATCTGTTTTCGTTGATTTTTGGTATAATCTTCGCCTTATATATTCAACAATCCGCGTTCATATTAGATGTGTGATTTATATTTATTCAGCAAATCCCATTAATTTGTGAGAGGCTTAAAGAGGAACCTCATGGCAATAGTGGACATTTGTCTTTGTGTTGATAAGATCCATGGACAATGCGAGTGCGAAAGGCTGCAACACTCGCACAGATGGTGTTGTGTTAGCGCTTCAAAGGACAATCAGATACAGTCCCCAATATTCCACAAATGCGAAAAACACTTCACATATACACAGTTATTGGGGCGTGTGGGCAAAATTAATTATTGTTGCCTACTCATAATATTTGTCCCACAATAACGGAAAGGATACAAATTCTTGATGAATATAATCCAAAGGCTTTCTCCATATGTACTTGTATGATTTTATTTCTCTGAAGAGGGGTTCGGAGAAAATAATTAAAAAATATATTATTAAATGTTCGACATTTATGAATAAATAAATTATAAAAAACCTGCCATCAATAGTTCTGTTAATATTTTAATAATGTGCTGATAATTGCATCACGAAAATTATATTAATTCATTACTTATTTATTATTGGGATTTTTGCAAAATAAAAAAATGCATATATAAACAAAAACATGGAAAACCCTATTGTCACACTAAACATTAGTTAGCGACCACGCTAGCTAATTTTAATTGGGTGTTTTCAGGGTGGACCAGTATCCACCCTGGTCCACCCCTTCCAACAGCCCTGCTTGAAAATAATATTTAAGAAATTTATTATAAATCAGTAGTTAGGTCCGCTTTGTTAATATGGCAGTAAAATGTAACCAAAAAAAGGACATCAGAAGATGTGGTAAAGAATTACACTACATGAAGTGGTCCAAGTGATGGAAGTAAATCCACCTACCATTGGGCTAAGTAAGGTTGAAGCAGAGGTCACCCTGTCTTAATAAGAGTAATGTATGTAAAAACATTTTGTACCAAATTCAAGGGAAAATCAGTATTAAATGGCGACAAAATATAAAGAAAGAAATTAACATTTTTATGAATTGTATTAAAAAATACAAAATGTTGACAAAAACGTTTGTTTTTATGTAAAGTAAGTAAAATGAAGACAAAGATGGGAATATAAAAGAAAAGACAAAGGAAGAAAAGGAAGACTTGAGAGAAAAAAGACTGCATGAGGAAGATATGCTGAACAGAAAAAGAGTGGAGAACGTACAAATCAATGCGACATATTTGCATTTTTACATCAACTTTTTTTCATATGTACCTTAGTACAAAATACTAGTCGACTCGAGACAAATGTTCAATCTAGACAGGATTTTAATGAAAATTATCAACCATTTTATTTGAATTTTAACTTATTAATTAATTTCAGAATTCATTTACGACAACAATTAGCAACTATTGTGACGACAATTATAAACATTTCTATGGAAATAATATTTCATTAATTTTAAAATCTTTTAAACTGATATTCAAATTTCAAATGATATCGGGGAATTACATGAGGAACTAACTATTTTAAAACAGTATATTTGGAGTCATATTTTCTTAATTTTTGCTTCTGTTACGTATTTGACAAACTATTAGCTATAAAATTGAACTGTACTATATTTCATAAAAACTCCAAGATATTATTGTGTCAGTATGGGCCAGTCTAACAGGAGCAGAATGTTGTTGCTGCACATAAAAATACATTTCTTCAAATAATAATCTGAAAAGGTAATGTTCATTCAAGTTTCAAATATTCTTTTTCTTTTTGTGTGAAGAAGTTTCTTCATTCTGTCCACCGAACTGAACCCTGAACAAAGTATTAAATTAAGAACTTTGAAATATTTTAGAATAAACAATATTAAAAAATATAATTTCCATGGAAATTTCAATAATGTAAATAAAGTATTATCACTTAGCTGTCCATTATTGTTATCAATTGTTGATTTAATTATTACATTTATATTATAAAACATATTCTAAACTCAGAAAATTAATGTTTTTGAATTAAATATAGCACTCTACTACCAAACATTTTTCACATTTCATATGTTTAATGAGTAATTCATCTTCACTCAAGAAAAATAAAGTTTTATAAAAGTTTGTATTTAATGTACGTATTTACATTATTTTTGAAAATATTATTTATTAATATTTGAACAAAAATAAACTTCTGAATTGAATGGAAATAGAAAATATTTTTTTAAGACATATTTTGAATGAAATATTAATCTATCATATTTTTTTATTAAAGTTATTTTGCCTCGAATTAATTTGTAGGAAATTAAAGGCCGATTTTTTCACTTCATTCTAAGTGTCGGTTACCTTGAACATCGGATAATAGAAAAATATCGCAACGAAAAACTGTCGTAAGATATCAAAAATACATGTTATTTACTTTTTCAATATGTTACTTTTCCATTAACCGATGGTTAAGGTAACCGGCACTTTATCTGGAGGTGAAAAAGTCGACTCTAAAACGCACAAACGTTTAATTTCAAATATTTCTTTTTTCTTAGTGTAGAAACATCCTTTTTAATAAATAAGTCTCTTCTATACTTTCTCTCTCCATCCCTCTAAAATTTAATTTTAGATGATTTAACGGTTCTTCTTCTATAGTTTGCATCGCCTCTTTTCCGTGATAGCACAGAATAGTTACATACAGAAGCGACACTCCGTGTCGGCACCTTTCATGTTCCCCTATTGAGTTCTATGACCTTGAAGCATTGCGTAGACCTTTAAATTTGTGCTTTTCCCTTATCTCTTTCTAAGATGTGGGGAAATTTTAAACAATGAGCCCTTTAAATTTGTGCACATTCTCCATCTCCTCTAATTTTCGTTTCTCTGTCTTACTGTCGCTTCTGTATAAACCTATTCTGTGGTGATAGTACATTTTCCTCTTTTTTCGTTTCCACAAATAAATTCCGAAAGCAAAAAATAAAATTAGGATTTAACTTTCTCTTGGGTAAAATTTAGATTTTAAATGTACCTATATGTATGAATTTATGTATACAATACAAGAAATTGAAAGCTCATGACAGGTATAAAGTATAGCTTTAACTCCATTCTTGCAAATAAGTAATGCATTAAAATCACCATCTCTACCTTTTCTAAACTGTTACCGTTTACTTCCTGGCTACTTCGTCCCCATTGTATATTTTGCCGTCCCGTGTGAATATCGTGTGTTACCTGGAGGGTTGCACCCTTTCCCACGCGTGGGTGGAATACAAACAGTCCTAGCAACTCTAACAGAAAGGGTAAATCGCAAAGAGTTACAATGACTCGGTTAGAAGGACACGTCAGCTGACGAGATGGATTGTAGATTAGTTATTTGTTGTGATCTGTAGGGAGGGGTGATGATTTCTATAATTGGAAATGAAAATGGGGAGGTTTCGGAAATAATGAGGAGACAAATTAAAATTAACGGTTTTGGAACAAAATTTGACAATGTAACAATCATAAATAAAATAAAAAATAAACTTCGATTACAGTAAAAAGAAGTCGCTTTATTAATCAGATATTATTTACCTATTTTATGTGTGATACAAATACTTTTATGAAAAGTTTTTGGATTAGAACATTATATATTTATGTGTATTTTGAAGTATACTTCAACTAAATAAAAAAAATAGCGATTCATTACAGTAATTTACAATTTCTTGCACGATGTCTATATATTTTTGTGATACTTCAGAGTAAAATTTAAATTAATTAACTACGATTTTCAAAATTATTATCTATTAATAGATACTGAATCTGTGAAACATGTCAATAAAACAAAACTGTTGGAAAATTAGTGAATAATAAAAAGGTTTAAGGTACACTATAAAAAACATTAGCGAGTAAATATAACTGTAATTCTACAATTGAAGTTGATTACAAATGGTTATTTTATAAAATAAAGAATATGCATGTACATTCACTTTTTACTTTTATAGTTTGAATTTATTTATGATCAAAAATATACTACTTGATAACAAACACTTCTCCAATTGAGAGCCGAAGTTGTGAAGACCAAAAAAATATGTACAATTATTAGGGCCCGCTGATATCTTAATCCTGCCCTGCTCAAAAGTCAATATACAAACTCTTCCAAATTACTTATAGCTTAACAAAATAAATAATTTATAGGGCTGTGATAAAATGTTTCAAAATTCTCCACTGATTAAACTAAATTTCCATGTAAGTAATCGTTTTTGGAAACTAAATTTTGAACAGAGAATATTTTTTTTAATATAACCGGACATAAATCTTTTAAAAATATTGTATCTCATATTGACTGTTTAAATTTAATACACCTGTGAAGAGCCACTGTATTTCTTAATTACTTGCATCAACAAGCTTAGTTATGCAAGTTCGGACAATGATACACGCTTTGAGTACATACAAATATAGACCCAGTTGTGCAGTAGCAGTTGACGTGATTGTGTATGTGAAATGTTAGTAACTTAGATACTGTTTTTCCACTGAAAAATTTAAACCGTTTAACAATTCAACAATTAATAATAAAGATGTTAGTGTTTCAAAGTTAAAAGACGAAGTTATGTATCCGAGGACACGTTTTAATAATTGCATCATGATATTATTTCTCATAAATTAATATTTTAGTGAATAAATTAAGTGTTATAAAAATTTATTAGTGAAATATAACTAGACTAATAACTGTGATCTTCAAGTGATTTTTAATCCAGAGGCTGTTAACAAGCAAATGAAAATGCAGACAGGTTCAGGTAAGCCGACAACTTTATAACTACTTTATTATTAATAAAATGGTAAAAATAGCAGAGTAGCCAATAAGGCGTAATTCAGACGCATATTTTGCTTTCCATGGGCGTCTCTGATATATTTATAAAGTGGTAATGGGGTGATACAACTGCGCCTCTTCTGCATTCATTTGCAAATTTTATCACCGCTTTTTCACCGGTTTTACTACAGAACGGTTTCTTAAAGATATAAAGCTCTGACTACAAATATGAACTGTGCTTTAACTCGTACAAACCTAAAATTTAATATTTATTCTTCAATTTTAATTCCTTTTAAAAATAAATACAGAAACGAGTATATTTTTTGATATTAAACTAATGTTTTACGAAAAATCTGATAAAATATAATATATTGTAAATATGTTGACATAACATTCTGCTTATATTTTTAGTAGTAATATTAACTGATTACAAAAATTACAATAAATATTATGTATATGAGACTTACAGAATAAGAATAAATATACTTTTTAATTTAGGTATTTGATTATTTAATATTTCTGAATTATTTAAAATTGTGTTTTGAAATTACATATTCTCAAAATAAATTTTCTGTTTAATTGTAGATTTTCACTTAAAAAATATGATAATTTCACTTATTTAGAAATGTTATCTTAATTTTAGCAACTTTTATAAAAATAAATTGCAATTCGTATTGTAAACAGAATTTAAGACTAATGAACTTACGAAATATAAAAATATTTCCTTATTAACAACAACATTATTTATTTATCAAATTTAAAAATTGTTATCAATAAGAACATATCTTTAGTTTGTTTTACAATAATATTGTAAAACCCTGTAGGTATCATGTGCTGTTAATGTATATGTTAAGATTTTAGAAATCTGCATTAATTTAATATTTCAGTAATAAATTCATAATTAATAAATGAATATTTTAATATTTTATCGGAATTATTACTTGCTACTGGATATGCTGTACTCACATTATGGTAATGATATTTTATATTTGCATATTTGCTATACATTGTATTTAACAGACATTAATTTTAAAATTATAAATTCTACTTAATTAATATTACTTAATATTGCTAAAATTGTAAAATAAATATTTAAAAATTCTTGTTACAAAACAGAACCATTAATTTTATATTTAAAATGACTTCATTATTAGTATAATATGAAATATGATGCACGTAAATAAATATTAATATTTTCATTTATTATTCAGTAAGCAATTTTTTTTTTGGCTGATAGATAAAGAAGATATTGATATTTTGTTATAGAACTATTTCAACATATTTGAGAAAACAACTTTTTTCAATTTAGTAAACATATACATAACTGAGTATCTTTTAGAATTTAAAGGCACTATAATGTGTAGTTTTTATGAAGCGTCCTTGACAATCACAAGCACAGTAGTCAGTTTGAACCTGGATACGCGAATCTCGAGATAGGATCTGTGGAAGGATTTCTTTATTTATCATCGCCTGTGACAGATGAGATCATCTAAATTGCGTTTTATTATTCAGCATAAAAATAAAGAAGACGTTTTATATGCACCCACGGTTATACCGCGATTCCGCATTTTGATAAAACGAATTTCGTTGCAAATGGTTGGCAGGTTAGCGCGCGCCGAAACGGCCTTAATATCCCCACAATGCGAACATTAACATTTTTTCCTAGAAATCTTGTAGGTTAATAAATTTTATTATATTTTATCTCCATGTTAAGTAGACGTATTTTTAGAAGGTTGTGTAATTTTATCTTGTCATATTTTAAGAACAATGAACATAAAACTTCTAAAAATATAACAGCGTCACAAAAGGATTGTTTATCTAGATGTTTACACAGATTCTGAAATTTAGAATAGATTCAGTTTCAAATTACGACCTTTGTTATATTTACTCCAACTATTATGTCTGGAAGTATTTTGTTATTTTTTAATAGAGCACCTACTTGTTACAGTTTACGACCACTTAAGACGAAAATTTATTACGAGAGGATTATATTTTAAAAGAGGACATAACTTTCTCTTTTAAACAATGTCTGGCATATTCTCAAAAAGAAAACATGAGAAACATTGTTACATAGAAAAAAACATAAAAAGATATCTAAAGCGTTATTATCCAAAGCTTAACCGAAATTTGGTAATTTTAAATGAAAATCTTGTTATATACTCTTTTTTATTATCATAAAAAAGAGATTTCTTGTAAAAATGTAGCAAAATTCTTGTTCTTCCTTCTTCATGTCAAACGTTATCAATTTTAATGAAGTTTCATACGTCTCGTACACCTACTGCGGTTGTTTACGTCAAAATGTTTTATTTTTTCTACAGTGAATTGCCTAAATGCAGCCACTTTATGTAAATATAAATTATAAAAGCACTACCTACATGAAACCTCATTAAAATTACGTTTGACAGGACGCAACATCGCTGCTTATTGGAGGCGACTATATAGGAGTATAATACCAGAGCGGGCATTATTATAATAATTTTAACAACCCACTGATTTTGATATTGAGATGAAATATAGAAAAAAAAAACAATCACATTTATGTACTAAATATTTCCAAATTATTATGAAAAATTAATAATATTATTAAGAAATTAAGAAGATTGCAAAACCACCACAGAATTCATTAACCTATGTTTATACTTTAGGGTGTTTAGTGCTTTATGTACCAGGGTTATTAGAAATATGTTGTGTTAAATTTTATAAACGTGTAGGATTTGTGGCAAAGGATTGGAAATGTATTTCCATTTCATTAGAACATCCAGGCGGCGTGCACCGCAAACACAAAGCGTAACATTTGTCCAGCGTTGTATTTTTTGCACATCCACCTGCGTGTGGAATAAACCGCCAACAATTAAATAAATGATGACTCGCGTACAACAAATCCACATGCGTCGAAGAATCGACAACATATGCCTCCTTCAACCTGCCTTAGAGAATCGCCACACAGAATGAAGGATTAACCATACTTGACCTACTTGAAACTTTAATTAAAACCATCTTATCTTTAAAACAAATGCTGGAGTTTAAGTTAAATCACTGCTGGATTCTTCGAGTTTGAAGAGCTCTCGTGGATGAAAATTACCAGAAAGGATCATTGCAGTGAGATTGCATTTCAGGCTACGGCTAATATTCTGTCACTCCGACAAAGCGATGAGATCGTTCTTTCATAATCATCCAGAATAACTCCATCCACTAATTTTCCTATTCAATTCAACTGAGAGAACTTTCCTATCCAATGAACCCGACAATCAAAATTTGATTGAAAATAACTACGTTGTTTGGGAAGGAAATCACATTCTTGATAAAATTTTCATTAATACAATAAAATGATATACGAATATAATAACAATATATTACATATTTAATGCGCTACTTTAATACATTATAACTTTTATAAAGCAACGATATTTAAAAGAGATGACATATAAAGTGAAAAAGTGAAGAAACGAAGTAATTGCATTTATAGACTTTTGCAAAATAGTACCTACATAAAAAATTCGGATTTATTATGAAGTTATTAAGGGGACAGTCTATCAACAGAAAAGTGTCGTTCGTACTTCTCTAATATATCATTTTTAATACATTTTGAAGACAAATTTTATTAAAAAAATGATTTTAATAGTTATTTTTGGTACAAGTGTGTTACATTACAGATAAGCCACGTGGGAAAAGTTTAGCTCACGAGGCCGTTAGGCCGAGTGTGGTATTTTTTCAAGTGACTTAGGTAATTAACACACGTGTGCCGTACAACACTTTATCCAACACATTTTAATCATTGATATAAAATTATACAAAATAGTGTAGAGAAGGTTTTATAACGTAGTAACTATGATACGAACCAAAAAACAGTGAGCTAATATATTTAGCTCACTAGTGACTTATGACCTACTTTATTTATCTAAAAACAGCATACTTATATCTTTATAATTACACGGTGTTGGATAAAATAATATACTTCACACCGGACTATTTTTAAATTTTGATTTTTTAATAAAATATAATTTAAATTTGGTTTTTATTGACAAATCATAATTTAAAAAAACAATTTAATGTTTATTATTATTATTTTTTAAATTTTAAATATATTTTTCCCTAAAATGTACCAAAATGAGATATTAGAAAATTACGAACGACACTTTTCTGTAGGTCTGAGATACAGAAACCATCAAAACGCCTTTGGTACATAAATATTAAAGTTATTGTTATTCTAAATATTTATGAAAAACTACATTATATATATATTTTTCGAAAACTAATTACGAAATTCTCGGAATAGAAACACCAAATTGCGGGTATTCTTAATTCACAATACTTATTTAAAGCAGTGCGGATTTTTTATTGTGAGTACATTATTTGCATGTGAATGAAATAACTTGTTACTATTATATTTTTTTACAAATGAATCAATATAAAAGATATGGAGACATGCATGAAAACCATAAAGTACAGTAGCCTAAACTTATTCGTTAATTAACTTGTTATTATTCAATGTGGTTATTTCTTTATTCTTCCATCTTTTGTTGTTGTAAAAAACGGATTAACCTCAACAAGTACGTACCTAATTAAATTATTACGTCTAAGTAATCCAGAATAAGTGCTTTTGTAGGCATTTACTCCATAGCGAGTCAAGTGTAGAGGAAATAACAATGTATAAATTATAAAAAACTGAACTTAATTATGAGACATAACTTTCCGTTGCAGCAAGACCAAGCATCCGCCGTCATAATAAATAAATGTCGGAATTTGTGCACTACATCATCTCCTCTAATTTATAGGGCACATTCCTGAAATATTCCCAAGCTTCGCTAGACAATCGCCGAACGCTAAAACGCCGATTCTTAGTGAGATGCAAACAGATCTTAAATTCACAGCAATAACTTACACAGTTTTGATATTGGAATTCTGTTTTCACAGCAATAAAATAGAAATGTTGAATTTTACAAATATAGTTTGGAAGCAATAAAATATAAATTTTAGCACGACAAGTTTCAAATGTTTTATTTTTTTGATTTCCTCTAACGCAGAAAACAAAACATTCTTAATTTTTTTTAGTAATAATGACTCGCTTGATTGGTGCACTCGAACTCGAATTGAGCAGAATGTTAAATTTGAAGTTCAAATCTTTGACAATCATTAAACAAATAAAAATCCTGTTGTGTCAAAGTGGTTCAGAACAAAAAAATCCATTTTCCTTTGATAGCAAATATTAATAAGATATCATCTATAGATATTTCTTATAAATTTAAAACTACATTATAATTAAAAAAATATATATTTAGTATAAACAAGCCAAGTTAAATAGTTGGAATATTATTTATATTTATCTTTGACTTTAATATTATAATTCAATTTTGTTTAAGTGTATAATGTTGCAATATTATTCATAAATTTGTGTAATATTCCAGTTTATTAAAAAAGTTGTATTAAAATGTTTAAGTTTTTCGCGGTGGTGACTGGAACATATCAAATAATATTTCCGTAATTTTCTGCTTCCCTAATTATTTTAGATAAAAAAAAAGCTTCAAATACTAGTTGTAGAGCATAAAATTTTGCATTTGTAGTCAAAAATAAATTATTTGCCTTTTATTATTCGAATAGTCATTTTAAACTTTAAACTCTTTATGTATTTCTTTAGAAATATGAGAAAGTACTGGTATAGAAATACGAGAATTGTACTTGATTATATGATTATTTATATGTAAGAGTAAGGCAATAAATGTACATCATAATGAGTAATACTTTGAGAGCAGGAAGACGAAGTGCGACATTTTTACGATTGCGTTTGTCAGAAAGACGTCGTAAAGCGGAGTGTGGGAATGTTGTGTTTGGACATGCCTCAAAACAACTTGCTGACTTTTTGGATAATAAAATTTTTATTGTGCACATTACAGAAATTGTAATTATGATTCCTCGTATTACAAAATCGTAAAGATAACGTTTTCATTATTTTTTATATGAGATTGTTTTCTTATTATGACTGATTTTATTCTTTGAAATTGTCGCGGTAATAAAACCACTTTTTTGAATGTAAATTGTACATTACATAAAACTGTCTTTCATTATTTTATCATAAAAATCTAAATTAAATTTCTTACACACGAAAATATAAGGCGATGTAGAATTTACTACAAAGATATGTATATTTAATATACGAAAAGAAGAACTGAATAGATAACTGAAATTTATAGTTTTAATAAGTGAAATTTTGTACACGAATATTTTATTTTTACAAAAATAGTTGTAAAATTTCATTATAAAATCTCAAAAACTTCTGAATTATCTCATTCGACTAGATTAGGGTGGTACCAGAAAATCTAAGTAAGTAAAAAGATTCAAATAAATATGTGAAAGTTATTTTAGTTCTGAAGAATATTATATAAATATTGTTTTCAATATTTTTAAATAAATCATTGAAATTTAAAAAAGTTAACATGTCTCTATGACATCGAATCCTCAGCTATGGCCCGGTGTTATCATGTATTGATATACAGGTACTGTAAGACGATATATCACTTTTCTATTTTTGTGTCGCTTTCGCCAATTGTGCTGGTAGCTATTTCATAAAAATTATATTAATTTATTTTTCATTTACTATTAGGATTCTTATAAAATAAAAAAATGTGATATAGAAGGAAGGCAAATACCAAAAGTAAATACTACGTAAAAAGAATATTAGCATAAAATAATAAAAGAAAGAAAAATTTGCATTTGTTTGCGCTAGTGTGTGCAGAACTGTAAAAAATTATAGTTGCGCACCTGCAGCTTTATCTCAGGTCATTATGCTACTCGTGAACCAAGAAGTCCATCTCGATATCCTACTCAGGACCGTATCCTACCATAAACCTCATTTTAATACTGCATGCTAATTTATCTTTTCCTAAACAAATTTATTCTTTAAATATTTAATATTTCTAAATTTAAAATTCAAATTTCTGATTGATTTTGCCATTGGTATACAAAGTGATATTTTTACACTAGTACAATAATGACATTATTTGAGCAGGAGAAAAGTTGCATTCTTTTAGTTGTAACATATTGTAGTTAGTCAGACAAAAATGTAGTTATTCGTATAATGGACAAAAATATTGTTATTTCAGATTAGGTTTTATTTGTTAACACATGACAGTTAATGCATGCAAATATTTGTTACAATTAATATAAATGCAATTTGCTATTAATATTATTTAAACATAAAGACTAATTACGATTATTATTATTATAATTGTTAAAGAAACAATCAGTCACCTTTGCATGTTTTTAATATTAAACTAACTACGCTGTAGAATATCTGGATCTACATTTTAAGCTTAAAAAAACAAAAAACTGAAATAAAAACTTATAATTTAAAGATCGTCACAGTACAATACGATATTCTTTCAATTTTTGACAATTTTTAACAAATTTTATAAATCTGAATTTTTTACGGTAAAACAGTAAACCGATACCTATTTTCTGTTAAAACAGAAACATAAAATCAAACAGTATTTTACTGATATTACAATACCAATATTATTTGAATAATAAATTAATGCCTTTCATCCTTATTAGAGTAGCGAATGATAAATGTAAACAACGCCAATTTGAATATTTTTTATTTACTTGAAACATAATTTTGCTTGCACTGAATGCATTTATTAATAGACTGCAACTAATGCAAAGAACTGATAATTGTATAATGGAATGCAGTAATACAGTTAAAAAGCGCGTTTACAAAAAGTAATTCTAGATCTTTCGCTCCATAAGCTAGCGCATGAACCATTGGTTAATTACTCAGGTTCCGCTGCCTGGTTAGCTATTCAAGTCGCACATTTGTTTTCGAAATTGACTGGCTACTTTTTCCTGCTTCATTATTGCTAAATTCCTGTTGTGTTTACTGCTAACTATCAATTTATCTAACAGTGAGTACTCAAAACAGGTAATTATAAATCACTATCAACCTGTTCGTGTTCGGAGTTCCCGTTTGACAGCAGCAAGAAGTGATCATGAGTGGAGTTGACAGACGCTGTTGCACGCCCATATCCCTGACACTGACCTGCGCTACGGAAACAGTGGCGACTCGTCGACGAGTCGCCTAACCACAGAATAGATACAGAAGCGACACTTCATATCGGTACCTTTCATGTTACCCTATTCAGTTCTATGACTTCCCCTATCTCTCCCTAAGATGTGACGAAACTTTCCGATTTTAAACAATGAGTCCTTTAAATTTGTTGACTTTCCTCATCTCTCTCTAATTTTTGTTTCCCTGTAACATATTTTGTGGCCTAACTATGATAATAAACTAAATCAGTGATTCTTAACCGTTTTTGGTGAACTAACCCCCTTGCACCTTCAAGTCCGAATTGGAAGCCCAAATAGCTTTTTTTTTAAATAAAAAGGAAGTACATAATTTGAAAACGCCTGTAATACGAAGAAATTTATTTTATTAAAATAATTATTTAGTTAAGAACCACGGACCTAAATCATAAATTAAATTTCTTATTACTGTGCTCTATATACAAAACTTGGATAGAACGGACTAATGTTGATGATGTATCCGTTAAAGTCGAAAGTTAAAGTCGCAACTATGTTACACAGATTTGGTATACAATATTTTTCTACTACCGAAATATTAATAAAAATTAAAACCATTGATAAACCATTGATAAATGTGTTTATGTTGTCTAGAAACTGAAATTTTTCACGCATTAGTACGTAAAAAATTACTCTTTACAAACTCAACAGAGGGTATAAGGTATGTACTTTATGCCCGATTGTAGGTAAATAAGTTTTTTTAATCAGTTTACAAAGCAAACTCAAGAGTATTCCTGTGATTGCAAACGACAATGTTAAGTTACGATCTACGACACTTGGATTTAAGCATGTATAATATTGAAAGGATATTCAAAAAAAAATCTTTGACAAGACATTTTGTGTTGTGTCCGTTATATCGATGTCAGTTACATCGATGTCAGTTACATCGAAGTTCAACTGTACTCTATTTTCTTGTCTAGTTTCAGATAAAAAGTACAAAAAGTTGTCATACACTTACGTTAATTTCTCTATAAACAGACTACATTAATTTTAAAATTACTGTATATACATAAATATACATAGTATATTGACAATGTTATTCTTTCTATTTTTTTCTCAATATAAATCTGAAATTCAATAACAAATGGGTTTTCTCTCAATTCTAACCGGTCTTGAACACAATCCTACTTTCCTCGGAGAATGAAATTCGTAATTACCCATTTTTTGGAGGTGTAGGAACTTTTAAGGTGTAATTTTGAGAAGGCTTAAGTTCCCAATGACAAGAATCTAGTGCCGCCACTGGATAATGCACAGAATGCAACATGGCCAAGTGAAAAATGAAAAGCAACGCTGAATGCAAATATGCGTTGCGCTCGGTTCCGCCGATAATTGCCAGTGATAATGAAATATAATTCTATTCATAGACGCGGTCACCGTTATGTAGAATAGTTTATTTTTCCCGTGAACGCGGTGGATTGAACTTAACCTAATATTAATGACATAATGACAATTCCAAGCGACAGTTATGATAAGTGCTAGCAATAGCCGTAATCGCAATTTGCAAATACTTGTTAAGAACAGGGAAAATTTATTCTCCAAGCGCCAATTACCAAGTGGTACAAATAATACAAATTTCAAATGGGTAACTGCTGAGAATTATGTAACAAGTCCGGTCTTGTCTGTGAGAAACAGGATAATAAATCTTACACTCTTACTACTTTTTTCAAAATTTCTGTTCGAGGTGTTCTTTGTCTTCATTGTCAAGAAAGAAACTTTTTAACAAAATTTAATGTAACTCTAAAATTACTCCGATCATCACAATTAAAAAAAGATTGTAATATGAGGGATTTTTATATTGAGTTGATTAGGTATAATTCCACGATTAATCTATGTGTTAAACTTTATATTTCAAGTTCTTTTATTATTACTATTATTAGCATAATTTGTAAAAATTGATTAATTATCCGAAGTAGAAGTTTATGGAAGTTATTTCCAAGTTATTACAAATAGATTTTTTTAACATTTATAATGACCATAAAATATGGAAAAACAAAATTTACCTAAAACTAAACATATTTAAGAAAATAAGTATAACTTATTGGCCAATTACTATCTAGAATAAATCATTTCTTCAGTTAGAGGATATTTTGAAATTGTAATATTGATGTTTTCATTGACGAAAAAACAAGATTACTGGTTACATATATCCACACTCATATGTATCACAAACCTAGAAAAAACTAGTTGCAGAGACTCTAAAATCTAATTTAAAACAATAGCATCTTTACCTATAGTTTGGAAGGTAAACAGAAATCTACTTAGTTCAATTTAGTGACTATGTTTTTCTGCTAGTTTCTAAGATCGACCTTTGTATTTGACTGTGACTGTGTATGTACTTGCAAGAGCAAGTGAGTTTATTTTTTGACCAAGAATGTCAATAGAATAAATAAGTTATTTATAAGTTAGAATTTACTTACAAGGATATCAAAGGTTGAAAATAAGAATGAATGCATATACATATTATTGCCAATTAACATAATAGTGATTTAGGTTTTCTTCTTCAATCTATTTACAATATATCACATACTAGTGAAAAGCTTGTATTTCTATGAGAAATATTTTTAAAATTATTGAAATGGAATGATCGTGAAATGGTTTTTAAACAGTTACTAGCTCACTTTTATAATAAAATCGCTTTTAGGCCAGAAAGAACTCAAAAAAGTGAATTCGGAATACGAGCTTTTAATTCTATCATAAGCCCAATACAAAAATGAAAAATAAGAAATAGATTTGTTGCAACAAATTGTTTTATGTCAACCTAATAATTATTGGCACTGAACCTTAAAAGTGAAAGATGATTCATATTTTACTATTTTAAAATTTTTTAGATACAATTCTAGGTATTATAGTTAATGAAACCAACAAAACTTTAGGTCTTCTCCATTTAAAATCTAGATGTCAATTATTTCAGAAACATAAGATGATTTATTTGCTCTTGTATTATTTGAAGATACAGTGCAAAATGTCTTCCAATTTCATTACAGGCAAACAAGGCCATCTTGCAATTTGGTTTTACAAACGCCGTTGCTAATTTCGCTCAATAATGAACCGATTTGGACGATAACTAGAAATCCCACTATCCACTAAAGCAATCCTTCATGTTTATCTCGTTGCTGGGATTGCGGGTAAATAACGATGGATACCGGGTAAGGCAGGAAGGTGTGGTGAGATGATATATTTATTTACCTAAGCCGGGAGTTTTGCAATATTTCCAGCCAGCTGAGTAATAAGTCCACACCCCTCGCGTCGCGTGTGGGAGTGACGACATCGAGTGCTGAACCTACAAACATGTCGTACATCTTATCACTCCAGATCATATCTCCCTAACTAGAACTGGACGTGCTACTGCTCGGGTTTACACCATATGGTTTCATCCGCCGTTTATTCAACTTGACGTGGGGAATTTATGGATATTGATTCTAAAATACTAATTAAATGAGCTAGTGATCATTTATTAAAGAATATTTTAGAATGAATATTAAAGATTGAGGAAAATAAATTTACTTTTTCATCCTCAAATTGACAATTGTAATATTATTCCTTAAACCTATAAAAAAAAATACTTATATTGTGTCTTATCCAAGTAACACTTTTATTACTAATTTAAAATTCTACATCTTAGAACAACTTAGCAAACTTGTGAATCTAATAACATTAATAAAATTTTGGTTAGGATTATACGATTTAACATAGGTTTATGATAGGTATGGGTTTAGTATAATTTAAAGAAAAAAATAATTAAAGAAGTTTAAATAACATATTTTAAAATATTTTGTTTTAAGCATACTACAGATTCCAGATTTCAGCGATAATCATTGAGCTCCCGAGATATAACAGCTAACATTGGTTAAATGGGAGTTATTTTGAGCATTTGGGGGGCGATTTTAACGATGTCTTTTTTATCTCAAAATTTCCCAAAGATTTAGTTTTATAAAGAAATTATTATATTTTTTTTGTATGAAACAAAATAAGTTTTTGCATAAGAATTAGCATTATGTTTAAATAAACCAAACTAATTATTATTTTACAACTTCAAATAATACAATTAAATATATATTAATACAAATTTAAACATAAACTGGGTTAAATGTACACAACATGAGATGCAATTTATAATAACATAATTTCCTACATTTTAAATTTATGAATTCTTCAAAATGACGCCCATTAGCTTCTATGCACTTTTTTATTCAAATTATTGTATTATTAATGACCTTCGACAAGTTAGTTTTTGTAATTTTTAAAAAAAAAAAAATTGTAGAAGAAGAAATGTACCAAAATAAGTTTTCCGCCGTTTTCTTACGACCTATGGGGAATTTTGGGATAAGGAGGACACCATTAAAATCGTCCTCCAAATGCGCATAATAAATCCCATTTAACCTAAGTCGTAGCAGTTATAGTTTCCGAGATCCCAATAGTAGCCGATGAAATCTGGACAAACTGTACACGATATCTAGTTGTTCGATAAAATTAATAATAAATAAGTGATGTAAAATAAATAAACTAGTACATTAGACTCGTTTTATATGACGTATTGTTCCATACGTGTTTTTGTATCACTCCTCACTAAGCTTGTTGTGCCCCAAACCACTCATGAAACAATGTACCGTTTTATAAAATTCGTATAATAATGTAATATTATGCGCAGTCAAATAACTTGCTAAAAATAGTTTTTCTAATGTGAATATTTACGTATATAATGAAGAATTTTCACTACCAGTCATAAAAAAACACTATTCCTTATAACTCCACCTTCGGACAACAAGTCTCGGTCAAAACGCAAGCCTTGACGAGTCCTGGTTTTTATGGGGGCGGCGTTGCTTTATGAGCGCGACGTGCAGATAGAGTATGAAGTGGAGATATGAGCTGCAACAATGAGATGAATAAAAATATGTGACTCTGTTAGTTGTCGCTGCTGCTTGCTAACGTCAGGCCTTTGTTACTCCGTAATGGTCACTATACAGGCCAGTGTAGCCGCGAGTTACGAGCCTGAAACAAAGCCAGCCATGGAATGAATTTTTAGGTTAGCTTGATAAGATTTAGGTTAGGTTTTATGATGGGAATGCTGATGATAATGAAAACAGTTTATGAACCAGACGAGTTGTAAATATTTTTATAAAGTAGTGCAAAGTATGGACAATAAAAAATATATGAACGAAATGTAAACATTGAAGAAATAGTTTCTATATATGGGCAGTTGTGACTCAATTCGCAAACTATTAACCAAATTAAAATACTGTTCTATCTTAGTGATTTGGGATCCACTATAAGCAATAAGCAAATAATGTGGTACTTGTCATTTTATTTTAGAGAAAATTTGAACTAAATTATAACACTTTCAACATGAATGTCATAAAATAGTTTTTCTAGAAACAATAATAAGAGTAATAAACAGAAAAAGATCTTTGAACGCTGCAATTTGAAGCGACAATACTTAACAAAATGTTCACTGCTGTGGCCACGTTAGGAAATGTAGACTCAATTTTTGAATCAATTATTGTCCTCTAACTCAGTTTCGTTGTAGATATCTTTTTTATCATTACGTAAAAAAAGTTTTTGAAATGAAAGCATTCTTCAATCAAATTATTAAATTGATTTGAATGCAACCAACATTACCGTCCCAAGTGAATGACGCCCATTTAACTCTGTGCTTAGGGTGGCCCTAGATCTGGATAATTAATAATTTGTAATATTTGTTTCTATATTGTGGTAATTTGTGACTCATTTGCAAACTCTTTAGATCCTCGTTTATTTTTTTTACAATAGTGACCAAAGAGAAATTTTTCTTTGTTACAAAGTATACTAGTATTATGCATACAATTTTATTTTAAATTTGCATGAATATTTCTTTTTGACTTGTACTATAAATATTATGCTTGTGGAATTTTCATATACGAGTGTTTTTTGCAATTAAGAGTTATATTCCCACATGTGTACGTGTAAACAAAGCGAATTCCTATGCATCCGTCTGAGCACTCCTTTGAAATATCGTTAGTTAAGCATTTATCTCAGCTACATTTTATCCGCGCAAATTAGAAGGAAATCCTTGCGCACAGGTGCGACGCGCGTTCGCCGACTTCAAACACATCAAAGACAATAGTTTTAAGCCTATTGAATATGTATTGCACGCGGCGCAATCCGTATTGATAGGGAAGTCATGCTCGACACCTACCCTAACTAACTTACTCCCAACTTGATTTCAAAGCTAACGTGGGGAAATTTCAAATATGACGAAGCTACTTTTCCCAGACAAACTTCCTATTTTGCTCTTTATTAATGAGATGGAAGTTTGTTCTAACGAGCTATTTGATCACACTGCTGCATAAGGTTGTCTCTTGTTGTGTATAATTAACACGAGGTGCTAGGTGCATTGAGTATTAATTAATTACAATTAGCACTGTATACAGGCAATAACTACACTTTTATATGTTTTTTTTTTAAAGTTCCAGGATTTCAAGTAGTTTTATTTCTTAGAAATTTTTAATTTTATTCTTTATTTTTGTATCCGATCATTGATTCGATTTCGGTTTCGGCCAGTTTTTGGTCAAAAATTCCGAAACTACTTTTTAATAATGATTTCTAGAGCAATTCAGTTATACAATTAAAGTATTTATAATGTAGATAACTTCTTTACATATATTTTGTTTATTTATTAACTTATAATTTGATTTATACGTTATTTCAATTATCTACTTTTCGAAGATATAATTATTATAGTTATATTGAGGCTGTTAGTAAAAAGGTACTAAATGCAAAATGAAGCAAACTCTCATTATTTTAATTTGTACAATACATCTTAAAAAGACCACTTATCTAATTGTAATTATTTGTGATATTTGTGAGGTGGTGATAGATAATTAAAGCCTTTTTTGCTTTAGTAAAGATATGATCTATGTGATCTAATAAATTGAAGTCTTGTTTAATTTAATTATCGAACAATACCAAAGAAGGTAAGAAACACTAGATTTTTAAGATTTTAACTTCACCACGTAAGTTTCGGTTTCAGTTATGGTTCGCCTTGTTGTTTCAGTGCAGAGTTTGATTATATAACATATTATACACATAGCTAATGTTCAAAATATATAAGGTAGGCATATTTTGTAAGATGATATTTCGTAAATATCATCACTAGAACTATAATTTAACTGAACAATTTTTAATTAATTTAGCCCATATTTCCGTTTGTAGTGTCGAATAGAAAACACTATGAATAACCCTTAACATGAAATAATTGTTCATTAGGTGTAAATTCAATATTTGCAGCAGTGATTACGTCGCCACTGAATCGTCGTGGCAGTAGATGTAGAGCACGGTGCACCTGATGTGACATAATTAATAAGTAATGTAATTATGATGAGGAAATTAATTGTGTTGAGACAGCTAACGTATTTGCCAGCTTCGGTTCATTCAAAACCTACTTCCTTCTGGTTCGCGGTTACTTTCATGTCAATGCTGAGCTGATTTTCATACCCGCCTGCGCTAAATTAATATCGCATGTATTTTTAGTCCTTTGTTACTTTATAACCTGTTTTATTAAAATACGGAATACTTTGTTCCTTGGGATTTGTGGTAAATAAAACTTGACATTTCAAAAATAAAGATAATAAAAATTTACTGAATACACCCTTAAATGTCAGGATAAGTGTGCTTATATTTACACTTCATTGAATTTTATTTAAAAATATACATTTGAATTAGTAACAGAAAAAATATGAAATTCGATACTATCTTTACATTAAATAGGTAAAAATGTATAAGATTTTTTCTTGCATTGTTATTTGCTTTGCTATAGAAATATTAACAAATTGATAATGACATTCATATACGAGTATAGTGTAGAAAAGAAATAATCGCATTCATGGAATATTTTGCAAATTTTATTATGTGTATTCATTAGATTATTAAAATATTATTTATAAGCCACAAAGTATTGCAAGTAATAACATAATTATTTGAGGTTTATACTCTGGGGTATCAACATATTGATACCATTGGTTCATAAATAATTAATATTCAGTTTTCAGTGAAATTCGTTAAAACAATTTTTTTGTCTTTTACGTTCTGAACGATAACATTGTCTTCTGTGTGAAAAAACTTGTAGTGAATAGTAAAACCGCCTAGTTCTTGCTCAAAAATGTTAATATAAAGAGCATCTTGGAATCCTTTACAAAATATAAAATAACGTTTAAAAGAAATGTTAACATTTTTAAAACAAGAAAATAAATTTGAAAGCATTTGTGTCTGGGACACAAAGACCTACAAAAAGTAGCTTCAAAAACGTAGACATTTTATTTTAAAAGCAGTAGATACTTGTAGAATAATTTAAAACACGTTCCGAGAAAAAGTACGTACTTTTGTACAACAATTTGTCTTAAAAATACTTGAGTTAATATAACGCAGCTAATAAAGCTTTGGATAAACACTTAGGCCCTCTGGAGACAGTCGGAAATTATGATAATTAAACAACGTTTCTTTAATTCACGGCGTAAAAACTCAGGTTAGAACAAGTGACAAATACCTCGGCTGTCAGCGCATTTCCACGAAACAAATGAACATTTATTATCATCTGAATGTGTCTAGATCAAAGCTGGCGTGATGTACAGCTTACAGCAGACGAGCTTAATGAATCTAAGGTTATTTTATTTGTGATTTAGTGCGACGTTGCACAAAAGGAACGGGTATTTTTAGAGCGTTTGTGGATTGTTAAAAGATGGGATTGTCTTACATGACTGATGGGTTCATGCAACCTTTATGCTAGGATATCGGTGGTTTGCACAAAGCGTTTTATATTGCTCTCTCTGAATATATTCTCATATTATTTTTCCAATATTTTGCCAAATCAGACAAACTATGTTCATATCAGGTCAACCACCTGCGAAAAATATTCTTGTAGCATCCATAATACAAAAATTCTTACTGTATCTCACACAAATATAAATTCATATCCTTGGTCTATTCCTTACAACTTGCAATTCATTTTAAATCACTTCAACTCAAGTATTAGTAATATATAAATCTACGATACGAGTGAATCCACGAGTCTAAATAAATCAGTTCAAATAATTGTACCAAACAATATTTTTTTTTTATTTTACCTTACTTTTAAAACATACCAAAGTGGCGTCCTGCCACTTTCATAATTTAATACCAAATAAATTTATTTTATTAAAACATAAATAGTAGTGCTGTCGATTTTTAGAATTTTGGTATTCGAATATTCGAATACAAAAATATTCGTATCCGGATAATTCGGATACCGAATAGTTAAATATTCGAATAGCCAAACATTCGATTATTCAGATATTCGATTAATCGAACATCCGGATATTCGATTATTCGGTTAATCGAATATCAGGATATTCGAATATTCGAATAATCCGTGTACCAAAAAATTGACTCTTTAATTGATTTTGTTCAGCATAAGGATAAAAGGTAAATATGACTGCTACATAATTGCAAATAATATTTATGAGTACAAGAATTATATTTAATTTAATGTTAATGGTATTATATTTCATAAAAAAAATTGATTTAGCCAACACACAACCTCTTAATTTACTTCACATTACGAACAAAATTTCTTATTATACCTACCAATATTTTTAATCAGTTACAAGTTGATTAAATTACCTTAAAGATTACATTAATTAATAATGTAAACAACAAATAACGATTTATTATTTTTACTATGTTTTTGTTACCATTTCGTTCAATTAGACGTTACATCGTACTAAAAATTTAATATTTTAATAATCTTGATTTATTTATAATTTTATATACCTAGTATAATTATCCGAATTTCTAATAATTGGATATTCGAAATATACGGATATCGTAGTTACTTGTACATCCTAGTTATTAGCATATCAAACATATTCGTATAGCCGAATTGTTCATATATCCGTATTATTCGTATATCCGAATTATTCGTATATCCGAAATATTCGTATATCCGAATTATTCGTTTATCCGGGTTATTCGAATATCCGAATTATTCGAATATCCGGATTATTCATCTATCCGAGTTATTCGGATAGAAAATTACGAATATTCGCCAAATTTTTATTCGGATACTCGAATACTCGAATATCGTTAACAGCCCTAATAAATAGTATATTTTTGGTTTGCATGCAACTCGGTTACCGTCAGTATATTTCCGCCACCAATGAATGTGGCAGTTATCGCGTTTCGCACTGTGAAAACTTCGCGAAACTCAATCGAAAATCTTTAAATCTTCTTTTTTAAGTTCAAGGTAAATTAAACTGCAAGTATATTTTATACTTGTTTATATAAAATATGTATACTTGTAGTTTGATTCAGCTTAGATTCTGTTCTCGTGGCTTTAACTATGTAGACAGGTGAATCCTATTTTGAAAACTACATAATTTATCTTTGTCAGTTTGACATAATTTTGTCGATTGTTATACCGTAAGGAATATTCATAAATATTTGTGTAATTTGATTAAATATGTTAATATAAATATTTTCAAATAAATATTTCGAGAGTATAGAAAATAATAATTTATAGTAAATGCTATACACAATTATCTTAGAAAATACCTTATATCAAATATTTTATAAAATTTATAAAATTTAATTAAACTGTGCTAACCTGCACTATCCAACACTACAGTACACTGCACTGTTAAATAGTTGTCATAACCAAAAATAATAACTATTCTTTGTGTGCACTTGGCCTGTTCAACAACCTGTAGTGCAGATGATGGATATCCACGGGCAGTTCCCCGTTCTGGACAGAAGCAAGAAGTCCTTGCTTGCAAGACGCGACTCGGCTGAGAGTTACCGAGAACACTCAACACTTGACCTGTTGACCTCACGTACCGCGCGTATGTCGGCTAGTTCCTCGAGAAATCCTCTCTATCACTAAAAAAACAAAACCACGACGATAGAGGAAGAAATATTAGAGGGGCCAACTCAGAGGTGGACCATTGTTTAAAGGAATGAAAATTCTAGGAGAGGTTTTTCAACTTATAGTTAATATAGTTATATGTCTGTAAATTTATTATATTTTATTTCGATATCATTTTTTGTCTATTGCAACTTCAACAGTACACAATTTGTTAAGGGTGGTGGGGGATGTTTGGTACTCCCTCAATATTTGGTCAACCCTTTTAGTCACTGTTATTTATATATAATATTGCCTCTACAATAAAATTGCTGAAATCCCATGTGTCAAATGAATTACAATTTAAATTTCTCGATGCAATTTCACAAATACCAATTCTTCCTGATTGTATAACAGCTGAAATTGTACATTAAGAGTTGTTTGTGTTGTTTATCACGGGTATTTCGAAAATGTTTGACACTTTCGATGATAGTTTCCGCTAGAGTTTTTCGCGCCTATAGTAACTATATTACATTTTTACTTTAGTATCCTTTTAATAATCTAATTCATAGAACAAAATTTTGAAATAAAAATAATATTTAATTTATATCTCTTAAATTTAAACATAAATACAAAAAGTAAAGCAAGAGCGTTGTTTGCTAATAACATAATTTTCGAAACATTTCTATTTAGAGATTTTTTCCAAAAACATATAATTTTGAGCTTTCAAGTAAAGTACCACTTTCATTTGGTCAATCGCAGTCAAAATTTAATCTTTTGAACGTCCGGCAGGTTTTTGTTCTACTTTACTGCAATCTTTTATTTTCCGCCATGATAAGCAAGATATAAGCAAACATTTTAAATGCAGTAATGCGTAAAATAGTATTTACATGAAACATGCCGTGAAATACGTTTATGTTAAATTAAATTACAATAACGATTTTTAAATGGTGTCTTTATATGAGTAGAGAGTAACCGTTGTTATCAGACAATAATTGCTTTACAAAATCAACAGGGCTTGACATCCGGGAAGGTCTGATAAGCGCACATTTCGCTATACGCAAATGTTTGTAGATTCAACAAAATGTAACGCATGATTTTAAGGTGACTTCATCCCTAAGCAAGCGACGCAAGTTGGATGTGTGTTCAGACAATACTGATTCACTTACCGCGATGTTCCACACAATGTTGACAAGAACATTTGAATTGTTAAAGTGATAGCTTTGTTATTTGTTCTTACCTTCCTGCAAACATGTTCAGTTTCAGCCATACTCAAAATTATATAGAATATGTTTATATTACTCCTGCTCACACATGTACCATATTATGTAATTCTACAAGAAACGAATATCTAAATTGTAAACTAGTAATATACCATCATTTTTCGAGGACTGTAAACTAAGGCAGTAGAAATATAGAAAAAAATATTATACGAATTAGGTTAATTGTTTTTATGTTAGGTTAATTGTTTTTATACAATGAATTGAATGCTGTGTAAAAAAATATGAAGCTACAACTTTTGTAATTTTATAAAACATAATACCTTTCTTATCTTATATTGATCGGCGGGAGGTAAAAAGGAGAAAAAAAATCTTTATTTGACATTTATCAAAATATATTCAACTTATGCCATGCTAGATTTATATTATTTTAATTACAATAGTTTACCAATTTTCATTATTTTTAAACGAATAATGTAAATGAATATTTGAAAATGCTATATATATACATTATAATTATTATTTTGTACCTACTGTGAAGAAAATATTATTCAACTGGAATAACAAAAAATGTAGCTGAAATATAATGTGGAAATTATATGTTTAATTAGTAAACACGGTATGCTTTTAAAAGTGACAAGATAAAATTTGAAAATGCCTGCAAACCATTATAAATATTTTTTGTGGCGTACCCACGTCAAAAAATAGCCACTACAGATGAATATTTAAACTTATGTTAAACCTTTATGCTCCATTGAAATTTTCAGTACTCATTAAAAACTTATTTTAGAAATCAGCTTTAATACCAGCCTTTACCATGTGTTAATGAAATCAGATAAGATCTTTCAAAACATCTATTATAGTTATTGTACGTAATTTAAAATGCTACGTTGACAGCGGATAAAAACTAACAAAGTTTTAAAACAAAATGAAGAAAAAACTGGGAGCAGTTTAATCGGTCAGATCTACTAACGAGGGGGACGATATTAGTTAAATTTAAACAAATGCGTCCGTTACGCGCAGTAATTGGACGCGTAATGACCCATAATTCCTTGCGCAAGAACTAGGGTTTGCTTTTCGTAGATTTGATACGGGGGCGGAGAACTATATTAGGGGAATTAATAGAAAAAAATGCTTATTGCCCTATTATCAAATTATCCTCTAGAGATCTATTATACTAGACACATAAAAATATACTTTAAAAAAACACTTACTAATTTTATAGTTATTTAAACTACAAGAAATGCAAGTACATTATTACGTTCGAACTGAATTAATTAAAACGAACAAAATTTATAAGACTATATATTCATATATAAAATCATTCATTAATTAAGTATAAACTAAAAATAATTAAAATTTAAACCTTTTTGGTTTAACATTTATTAAAATTTGTAAGCCTTTAGGTTCCTCAGTTTCAATATTTCGTCATTTAATATTAAGAAGTTTCGGGTTACATTCGCCCATCATCAGCAGAAAATGTATATGTTAATTATAGTAGTTTAAAATTGATATGTGTTACAGATATGTATGTTGATACATTACTGTTTTACAGTTGTTGAATAGTTTATAGATTATAATTTTTAATATCCCAAAATTTCTCTTATAATTGTAACAATAACAAGGAGTCGATGGCTATATTTATTTGATACCTTTAGGTTCAACCCTAATCTGACCCAGAAGTAACTCGTTTTACTTCCAAATAAAGGTTCCAGTTTACGTCAGTAGTTATAAAAATTTGAGGTAAATTTAAAATAATGTCATATTTTTGTTGTCACCATAAACGTCAAAGCTTGTCTCCTTTATTTCATTTTGTATGCTACATCTACCTTTGAATATAAAACTTACTTATAAAACAAATGCCTGTCATGGGAAACAAGGAATACAAGTTGAAAGAAAGAAATGGCAAATCTATCAACCCTCCAAACTAGCTGGTTCAGTTGGTACAGTTTCGGAACTGTTCCGGGTTACTTAAATAGTAAACAAAACTAACCTACCAGGTTACATTAAAAGACTCAAATAAGAACGCCCAATGATGATAACCATTTATATGTGAGTTTATTTTAATAACGTATCTGCATAGAATTTTGCAGGAGTATGTGTTGGAGAATAACTAGTGTAATTGAATTTGGTTGTAGAGATAAATTCCCACAAGTTAAAAGAAAGAGATGGAAAATGGGTTGAATTTGAATTGAATTTATCAACCTCTCCAAACTAGCTGGTTCATTTAGATCAGTCGGGAACTGTTCCGGATTTAAATAGTGCCAAGTAAACAAATCTAACTTACCAGGTTACTTAAAAAGTCCCAAATAAGTAAGGCGAATGAAGATAACCATTTATGTGTGAGTTCATTTTAATAACGTGTTTGTGTAGAATTCTGCAAGAGTACCTATGTGTTGGAGAATAACTAGTGTAATTGAATTTGGTTGTAGAGAGATAAATTCCCACAAAGTTGTAGAATAAGTGGCGGTATGGTTAGTGCAGCGCCACTAATTTAAACATGGGACACTTACGTATAAAGTTCCGGATGGCTTAAATGAGTAATCCAGTGCAACTTTCCTCCATCCCGCCTGAGTTGTTTGTCCGCCTGACGCTGACGTATGAGACTGACATCGTTGAGGTTAACCTTTGTCAACGCAAGCAACACGACGAATTTAAATCGGAATTAAACTCCACTACTAGTACCTGCACATTTCCATATCACTCTCATTACGTGTGAAATTGTTTCATCTAACTTGTACGAATAATTACAAACCAACTAGCTACTAGCTACTCATCTAAACTTTTATATGACGTCGGGTATGACTACTTGCACTGCAATGAGTCCCTGCTTCCAAAGTTGGGATTAGTCAGTAATAATACTGACATAAATTCATATATATGTACCTCGTGTACCTACCTACACCTACTACACTAGATACTTATTTGTATACGAATAGTACAAAATATGTACCTATATTTACAAAATCCTGAAAAATATTTATCAAAACTAGTTATTTTCCATAACATAATTTTATTTTACTTGCGGTATTAAAATAATAACCATTTTGCAAATATATTAAAAAATTTCAAGTCTTCAACTTTTGCAAATGATTTTAATAAATACGATATTAATAAGACTTGGGATATAGCATTATTTTTCTAATCATCAATAAAAGAAATATAAAATATACCTACCTAGTCCTAACTAATATATGCTATTTTTCGAGATTTTAACTATTTTGCATTACGTTTTGCTATCTTTAGAATTAGAATGATATTTTTATTGAAACTGGAAATTGTTGTAAATATCAAATCTATAATGTTTTATTTCATCTTTAAAAAGTCGAGGATTTATATTTATGCCGCCTAGGGACTACTGACAACTGCCCTCCTTTACGCTTTATCCTCATAGGTTTCTAATATCACAAAATGATTAGTACTATCCTAATTTTGATCAACAGTAGTTTTGAGTAAATTAAAAACAAGATCCACATATTATTTGTGATTATTGTTGTTACTTGTTCCTATACAGTATTTTAACTCTCCTCTAAATCCGCCACTGCCTTTAAATATTTATACTTAAAAGTTTTATAGTTTATGTTCCTTGGTGTAAATAATGAGCACAGATAACACGTTTTTATATAGGTTCAGGTAGCATAATGGTGGTCAAAAATCATAAAACTGAAAATACTTTTGCAGATGTATGATAATCTGATCCAATAAAATCCGAAGTGCAAATAAAAATTATCAAAAATCAAATGGTAAGCTTTTTGCTAAACATTATTTTTATTACTTACATTTATGATTACTAAACTTCTAAAATATGACAGTGATCATATAAATGATTTTATACAGTTTTCGTTTTTATTTTATTATAAACGAGATGCCATATGGCGACGTAAAGATATTTTTGTATAATAATAATTTACAAAAAAAAGAAAAAATAATAAGCTTTTTAGATTTTGTCAAAAACCTATAAAAATATAAAAATAATCTTTATTTTCATTGCTGTAAATCGAAACCTATCTAATTAAAAACTGTTAAAACCAATATTACAGTAGATAATAGTATAATTTTCTAATTCTAATGTAATTACCACATAAAATATTGTATTTGCATGATAGTTGAAATATCTTCGGGAATCTCCTATGAGTATAAGCTAATTTAAAATTTATTATATCACTAAAACGCAAATCGTTAGGAAAAAGATTCACACGTTACTTGAGTTAACGTACTTTCTAGGAATGTTGTGTCAGAGAATGTAATGCATTTTTAAAGTATTTTCATAAAAATATGTCAACTGGAATTTACGAAAAACCTTAAAGTTTACAATGAAATAAGGTATGTTTTTTTTCAAATATATCAAAATTTATCAAAAAAATTATTGTTGCATTTTATAATATATTATATACTAGTAGTAGATACAATGATAATTATATTTGAGTAATAAGTAATGCCTTCGTCAGGCAGTATAAGTAATAAATAAATAAAATAGTTATAATTTGTCGGCGGAAAATGTTTTCTGTGAATCAAGTAAACGATGTAAACAAAAATTTTAAAGATGGGATTGTTTTACCGACAAACTCTCTACAACTTATCAATATTGCTAAATAACGCGTGAAATAACTCTACAGATAAGTCTCCTTATCTTAAAGATAACACAATTCTTTCCTTTCGGTACAAACATTACCATAATCCACCTCTTCTTCAGCTTAACACCGAAGCCCTTTTAGCGTTCGTCTGTCTGTGTCTAGACCTCTAGACCGTGGACACATAATCCCCGGCGAGCAACTTATCCATTATTAGCAAAAGCTAAACATCCCGAGTGATCCGCTGATTTCGTCTTTAGATCAGAGTTGCTTGTTCCCAGAGGTACTACATGCAAGTTCAGGTAAAGTTGGCGGTGATGTGACTATGGAGGTTGGAAGTTGATAGTGAGACGTTTTGTTGCTCTTTTCTGAGGATGCATTTTGAAGTTAGTTTAGATTTGATATTTGCTTTTCTTGTTTATTATCTATCTAATTATAGACAAAATTATGGATTATAATATTCACGAATTTAGAACTTCCTTTTCTATAAATGAAGTAAGTTATTTACAAAATTTATAAAATAAAAAAGGCAGCAAGAGGTTAATCTAAAAAATTACGTTTCTCTTTGCTATCCTTGTTTCCATTGAGATAAATATATGAAAATTGCTATATTCACATTTTTTTCGTGGAATCACCCTTTTCAAAGGTACTCTTATAAAAACTATTAAAGATAGATTTTGCGAGTAGAAATAGAGATAGATGCATTCTATTTGAAAATTTTAAATTAGCAAATCGATATCTTCTTAGGTTAATAATACTTTTTGCTAAAATTACTTTTTATTCACAATATAAATTTAAAACTTTTATTATTATTTGGAGCACAGGCGCCATTGTTTTCTGTACTGAAAAAATGAAAACTAATTTCCTCCCTGTAAACTTGTAATAACAGGTTTATAATTTTTGTATTTCATTTTATTTAAAAAAAATACTTTCTATTTCATAATCTACACATCTCATACTACTTACCCTTAAATTTATGACATTAACTTCAAAACCACGTATATATACTTTAAATTTTTAAATATTTTAATAATAATTGTTCTCAAAGAGTTTAAAACAATTTAATTATTAATTTTATCAGTATTGTAATTATGATTTTAAATTTATTTAAAAAATGTCAATGATTATATTTAACTCTGTCTGGATGTAAAATAATTCAAACTGGTATTAGTACTTGTTTATCCAGTCAGGTATTAAAAATCGTGAAAATTGTTAGAAAAATAAATGTAGATAGTCTGTTTCTAGCGTAGGAAACACAGCATTTATGGTAGTTTTACCGTAATATTATATATCATGCAATTTGGAGTTTCTAGCCTAGGAAAGCGAGCGAATTTCATTTCACACATTTGTACAAAGGAGTAAAGCTGAAATAAACAAGTCCAGAGTTGTTTACCTGTTGTAACCCTAGTTAAAGTTAAACATAACGCTCCGTTATGTACATTTTCCCGCGACAGGTAACCCGAATGACATTCATAAAGCAAATGACGTCACGGCGTGACAAGCGCGCATCGCTACCGTTTTAATTCGTCGCAGCAGGTCGCCTTTGTCTTCTAAATGCCAATATTATCTTAATACGCATCCCGAGACACGGCGCAATTAATTACATTTGAAGATATTTAAATACTTTCATATATGATAAGCGCATGATAAGTGGGGCTAATTATTCATACGCGACTGCAAGTAATCAAGCAGCAGGTGATGTAGATGTGTCCCGGATTACACGTATGCGCTTCGGAGTTATTTGTATGCAAACGATATTGAAAATCTTATGATGCTGATTATGCCCCGTACTCTACTACCCGTTATTATTTATTTCACTCCTATTGTCTCGTCTGCTGCATTGTTTCAATAAATATTAAACACTAGATACATACAAGATTACTAGGTTAAGCAATACTAACTAACCAACGTCGTTGGATTAGTGGTTAGTGCTTACTCTTCGCTATCCAGAAATTGAGGATTTGAATCCCGCTTTTTATAGTGAGCTCCAGATAGACAATTTTTCTTTTTGATATTTTGATAAGTGCTAAATTGAATGAATGAGAATCAATGAACTACAAAAAATTATAGAAATTACTTTTTGCTTCGAATCTAACAAAACTGTATACCTAACTAAAAAAGTTGATTGTGCAAAACACTGGATTTAGAATAAAATCACAGGTAGAATACAATATATCCCTACTTTCACTAAAAGACCAATATAACGCAAATTGTTACGTCATAGTGCAAATTTTAAAATAATCGTAGATTGCCAATTAAACTTTAATAACGGGCAGAGGTGGCTCACTTGGTAAGCGAGTTCCAACTTGCTGTGCAAAGTGAATTTTGGGGTTCAAATCTCAGTAACAACAAATCTTTAATCAAAAATGAAATACCGCTATGTTCTAGTAATTCGGAATACAATATAAGCAGTACATTTCTTATGCTTTTATTAGACATCAGTCTGCTGGACAGAGTAAACTAAATAAAAAAATAAATAAAATATATTATAATAATAATAAGCTCTGTGTGATAATATGATTGGAGTTTAACATTTTTTGCTAAAATGTAGTATTTACGTGTGTAATTTGCGAAAATCTGTGAAATCTTATAATTGGAATTTTTATAAATAAATAAATGAAGTTTTGTCTTTGAACGAGAAGAATAATATTTTTATAAAACTTTTAATACAAAGAGAATAGAGAATAAATTTTATTTTATTTTTATAAACCCTATGTTACAGTTAAACTTTCCAGCATCTCTCTTCTCTTTTCCCTCTGTAGCACTCTCCGTGGGAGAGAATGAAGTAGTGTGCAGGAATGAGCCGCAGCAGAAGCTGTTTATTTCACTATATGAGTCTATTAGTCTTCCCGGGTAAAAAGTCCGGTGTCTAGTGGACGTAATCCGACTTGTTTACTCGCGCCTTCATCAGCGCCAACTTTATAGCGCCACGATATTAGATTCGTGATAAATGTTGATGTTTGTTTATGTTATTGACCCTTCATGAGGTATTAAAGGGTGATTGGCACCACAAAACAACAGGGAATCGATTACTTGTTTACTCCAGTTGCACCATCATTCTTGATAGTAAATTAAATTAGATTAAAAGAGAAACTGGTATACCTATGGAAAGAGGTATATTAATTTGAAATAAATGAAAAATATATTCCAGTATTTATGTTGAGTGGAGTTACTTTTACAAGTGACATGTGTAAGTAACATATGTGTGCATACACAATTTTATCCAATATCTCTTAATTGCAATGTAGTTAAATTTTTTTGAGATTATTAATTAGTAATATGCAATTTACGACTGCAAGTGTTAAAAAATGTAATTAACATAAAGAAAATATCTTACCCATTCTGAAATTCGTACTCAGTACTCTTGAAATTTCATGATTGAACGGTCAATTAATATATTAGGATTAGTAGGGGTAAAATGGACCACTTTTTCGGAAAATAGTTGTTACTCTATAATTAAAATTAATATTTAAAAAACAAAATTTACATATAACATATAATCTAAGCTTACTTATAAGAATAAAAAAAAATACAAAAAATATTTTATTCAGGTTCAAAAAAGTCCAACTTCCCTCTACTATATAGGTGAGACGGACCAAGGTAATGAGGAGATGAACTGGTTAACAGATTGTCATTTGTCATATTTGGTATACTCTTTTTTCACACAGCGACCACAAATTATACATTTTATCCAATCATCCTTCTTATCATTTATTTAATAATTTTCCTTGCATCCCGCCTATTCGTTTTCATAATTTTCAGCTTCTTCTTTATCATCAATTTCTGATTTTAACAACAGTTCTTCAGAACTCGTTGAATAGCAACTAGATCGTCTGTCGTCTACCTTTCTATGTGCCATAGTTTTTCCTGTTTACCAGTTGAATTAATTTTTTTAGTAGACTACCGAAGTAGTAATAAACTAATTGTCTATACAAGATACAAAAATTATATAGCAATTTTTAAAATAAATCTTGGATTATTCAGTGTTGACTGAATTAATTTTCAAGCGGCTACTACACTGTCTCTAAACTTAAAATTATTTTACTTTTAATTACAAAAGTCCATCTCTTCTATCGGCCCATCTCTCCATCACGTACCCTACACTTTATAATTTAAGTATGCGTAAATATTTTGCTTCTGTTTGTATACAAATACATATGAATATAAAGTTTATATTTTTATATTCGGTTCTCTTTAGGTTGGATAATAAAATGAAAATTCCATCCTGGTTTTTATACATCTAGTAAAAGAAGATTTACAATAGTGTTTTTAAAGATAAGCGCTTAATTTTAATTATAGAGATATATCTCCAGACATTACAAAAAAATTAAAATTAATAAAGTTTGTGTGTATATTTTAACAGCATATTTTGACTTACATTTTATGATTTTATTTTATTACATTACGACTGT
Organism: Stenolophus ochropezus; assembly: GCA_035578165.1. Taxonomy (NCBI): domain Eukaryota; kingdom Metazoa; phylum Arthropoda; class Insecta; order Coleoptera; family Carabidae; genus Stenolophus; species Stenolophus ochropezus. Next base: position 19,708,857 of record JAQOWZ010000005.1, on the reverse strand, counting down.
CACGAATATTAATTTACGGCTTGAGAGTTGTGAACAAAATTTAAATAAATACCTATCCGGACGTTAAACAGAGAATATGCAAATGATGCGACAGAAACTCACAGTTTGACATTTTTGGAATATTAAAATAGTCGTATACCTACTGAATAACTATATCTACATTCAAATTTCTTACCATAAAATTCAAAATGAATTAGGAAAGGAAACACTTTCAACTTATTTTGTTTTTATTGTATCTTTATTCTTTGCAATATTCGATCTACTACGCGATTCCAATGATATATATTTTTGTTTATATATATGTTTCCTATTTTTTTTGTATTGTTGTATTTTAAATATATTAAATTCCATCAAACTTATGTGGATATAAACTTATTTTATATTAATTTTATTATATAAAATAAAGATGTAACTGTTCTGATTTGTATACAGGGTGAATACTGAAAACCTTGACATAGGGAAATAACATGGGAAAACAGTTTTTTGCTGTTTCCATCTGTCCCGCTAAATAAAATCGGGTGTATATGGTATCGTTAGTTAGATTACTTAATTTTGCATCTAATAAAACCAAATGTTGTGTAATATGGCCTTTTCTAACTGAAATATTTGATAAAATAAATTGTATTTTGAAGGTTGTCCTTCATATTTTTGAATAATAAACGTCTAAAACAAAAAGCTCCATAGCCGAGTGGATACGAGGGCTGTTTCATGACATAAATAATCTACAAGACCTGGTTCGAGACCACCTCGGCCCTATTTTTTTTTAAATTAAATTATACTTAAAATATCATGTTTCGAAACATGAAATACAAAATTATACACCAAAAACTAAATTCGAATTAATTGTTAAGTTTGACAGACAGCAAATAATAATTCTATTAAATATTTGGATTTTTTTTATTTATAAAAATATGAATATTGCTATTTTATTAAAATAGTCTGATATAATAAAGATATTTTAAGCATAATTTAATTAAAAAAAAGTAGGGCTGAGGTGGTCTCGAACCAGGTCTTGTACGTTATTTACCTATGTTATGAAACAGCCCTCGTATCCACTCGGCTATGGAGCTTTTTGTTTATTATTCGAAAATATGAAGGACAACCTTCAAAATACAATTTATTTTATCAAATATTTCAGTTAGAAAAGGCCATATTACACAACATTTGGTATTATTAGATGCAAAATTAAATAATCTAACTAACGATACCATATACACCCGATTTTATTTAGCGGGACAGATGGAAACTGCAAAAAACTGTTTTCCCATGTTATTTCCCTATGTCAAGGTTTACAGTATTCACCCTGTATATAATTCCTATACAAATTTTTAAGCAGAATTTAGTTATTTTTTCCAGGTACATTTATATAAAACGTAACACTTAAAAACAAAAAAATGTTAAAATTAAGCCAACCCTGATCAAAATATTATTTTATTTTTGTTTTAAGATATTCTTAGTATGTACCTACGTTGAATGAATATAAATAAAATTTTGTGGTTTGCTTATGAGTTATTTTTAAGATATTTTAAGTTTTGTAAAATTATATGGATAATTTTTTGTGAGGTAATTGTTCCAGTGGTTTGAAAACTAGTACTGGCTTATTTTTTCTGTAATTACTGCAGTAAAATTATTTTTAACCTCAAAGGCGTTACTAGCGCAACTTTGACCTCTTGCAGTGTCGAAACGGAGTGAACCAAACTTTAACAGTTATTTTTTCTAAGAATACTTTTAATTACTTGTACCACATTCCTTAAAAATAGAAACGGAAAGTAAAAAGTAACTGTTTTCATATTTTACAAGGCTGTTGTCTAAAATATTTAACAAAAGAAACAAGTTCAAACAAATTAAAAGTTTTCTTTTTCTTTGTGTCTTTCGAAATGTTTTTTATTGTTTGTAGAAGTAAAAAATATAAACATAAACAATTACACCCAGATTTATAAAAAATATCAACCTCTAATCCGGATTAGTTATACCCCATGGTAAAATTAATTACTGTAAATTTTATATTTTTTCCTGTATTTATCGATTTTATTGATTTATTTATTTAGCGTATGGCATTTGTTTCAGTTTCTTATGTAGGGTATACTATTTATAAAACCTTTTTTATTACAATTATTATTATTTTTAATAACCTCTAAAAGTTAAAAAATATTTGTTTACTTTACCGCATCGCGATGCGTAAAATCGAGATTACAATTTTACAATAGATGTCAACGTTGTTTGATTAATTTTCCTAGTATAAAACAGTATTCGAATGAACTGTAATCAAAATCATCTGAGTGCAGTTATAGTTATATTACAGTCATAAAATAGAAAAAAATAAATTATGAAACAGCAGAACTTTGATTTGTATGGAAAATATGGAGAAACAGCATTGGCAATAATAATAAAATTTTATTTGTCTGTAATAACGTCTGCGCGAAAGGAGACGAAGTCAGCAAGACAAATTCGCATTTATTTTATATTTATTCGCGAATGCAATTTCTCTAGTGCTTTATCTCACTCGTGAATATTGCTTTATTTACATTTTAAATGTCGATTCGTGTTATAAAATAGATTGTATTCAAATAAGGCATTTGGTTGTCTAGTTTTTCGCGGCGGCGTTCATTACATCGGCGCTGTGAGGAACAAACTGCGATGTTCCTGCGCAGTCGCGAGTCCTCGCAAGTGACAGATACATTTACATACTGGTAATCGTATAAATCAGTTTGTCCCAAGACGGAATTGCAACGTATAAGGAGGAACTATTCTACCGCCAGGGAATTATCATATCTCTCTTTTCATTCAAACTCAAAGTGAAAAGCAGAAACAAACCCGGGACTTGTCGACTTGTCACTGTATATCGCGCCAACTTGTCCACAGACCATATTCGTTTCATTACTACTAGTCATCACTTAGTGAACATCAGGAAAGCAAAAGTGTTCTTTGCCTTTTCAATAACTTTAATGTTCTGCCAACCTCTTTCATAATCTCAAAATGGGAAGTCGTTTGCACGATTCTATATATTCTATAAATACAGGTAAACACAGTAATCTTCATATGTACATCTTTATATTATTTCCGTTTTCCTTTTACAGAAACTGTATTAATTAAATTTATACTAAGAATCACTATAAAATAAATTTATTTAATGTTTGTACAAACTTATTTAAAATACTGAATTTGTACTAACTTTACATTTTTATTAATTTTTTCATATGGAAAACAATTATGGGGGTTCGCTAAGAAATCAAATTTAAACATTATACAAAGATTTCACAATAAATGTCTACGAAAAAAAATTGTGAATGCTCCGTGGTATGTCACAAATGAATCAGTACATTCGGATTTAAAAATTACAGACATTAAGGGACTAATAGAAACATACTCTACTCTATGTGAAAATTGCTTAACTATATTCATAATTTAGCATAAAATTTATTAGACAGTTCCTCAGAAGAAAGAAGATTGAAAAGAACTGAACTTCTAAATTTGACATCTAAATTATAAGTTCAAACAACATATCTCACACATTATTTTTTAATTTATCACATTTGCTTGTTGGTTTTTACCTAAATAATTGTAAATGAATATAAAATCGGGTGTTTTATAAATAAAAATACATAGCTAACAATAAATATTTGATCTAATATATAGTTTACTCAACACTAATATCTTGCATTGGAGCTTAACTTTTTCTTATTTTGGGAAACAAATCAAGAAAAAAATCATACAGCCTTGATTTCTTGTTACTTTATTCCTTATCTATTATGACCCCAGTCTTGTTTTGTTTTCATAGTGTTTGGGTGTATATTAATTGGAATATGAAAAAAAAATATTAAAATTATATAAAAGTGTTGCTTTTTCCATCACCAAATTTGTTTCAAAATAGACAACCTTTAATTGTGCGAATTTCAAATAAATAAGCCATTACAATATGAACCTCAAGATATGAGAAACCCGTATTATGTAGTTGTTGTGGGTGAAACCATTTGCAACAATGATGACGGGGTCCATTGCTACCCGGAAGAATATGCAGGGGATGCCCCGAAGAAACGAAACAAGAAAACACAATTTGTAAAGTTAGCAGAAGAGCTGCGTGCCTCGCGCCAGCCACGTCTGATCCGATCGTTAGGCAAAGACGTGACCTCCGCCGTATTCCTCACACGGTACGACGCCTAGCGCCTCCTCCAGCACTAAACGAAATAACTATAATCGCTTTTAGATGTATTTGCCACCACCCAGACCAATCGCTTCTCTCTAAATACTCCTAATTCTCATTTTATAATAAGGGAAGGTAGTATGATTGGTGATTACAATTAGAAAGTGACTACACATGGATTCTACATATCACTCTTAAATGGCACTTACATTGGAAAGGTAAATGGGTTGGTAGATTGTAAATTACCTAATATCGTTCCCCTACTGATCAGAAATTAAGAAACCTTTAATAAATACTTCAAATCCTCATTTCATAATAAGGACTGGTAGTACGATTGGTTATTAAAAAGTGACTACACATTAGTAGTATAAGATACGACAACTCGCCCCGCGGAATGCAGACGACCTAATTAAGATAATGACTGGTATGTGTATTTTCAAAATTGGTGAAATTTTTTTGACGTGACGTCGTAATGTGGAAATTGAATTTCTATTAAGATAATGACTGTTATGCATATTTTCAAAATTGGTGAAATTTTTTGATGTGACGTCGTGATATGAAAATTGAATTTCTTTGTTATTTTGAGAAGGGAGATAATTGCGAAATATATTTTATATTATTTTGATTTTTTTTTTATTATTTTGACGACATTAGACATATTTGGAAAATATATTTTACATTATTTTGAAATTTCAAACGATTTCATTTATTAGGGAAAGTTTCATTAGTTACGCGATTATTTGGGATAACGCCAATTCTATATTGAGGTAAAAATGGATAGGTATTATCATTAGTTTTAATTGGGGAAAATCTTTAACAGGGAGATAAAGGGAAATGTATTTTACATTATTTTGTAATTTCAAACGATTTCATTTATGAGGGAAAGTTTCATTAGTTTTGAGTTTCTTACATAAAATCTGCTCTAAGGCCCTTAAGCCAGCTTGTTTATTTTTGTATTCCGTAGATATTATTTTTTATATAGACAAGGATATTTCTGATATACTTCTCTTAAAATTCTAACTTCATCACGTGATGAAGACATTTTTAAATAAATACTTTAAATTTGAACAAAATATTTTTTTTTAATATTAGAAACATTTTCAATTCAAGGTTACAAGACAAATCGGGGCATATATAAGTAGCATATAAATAAAAATTCATTTCTTACACTTCATATACAGTTGCAGAGTGCTGTGGAATTTATTTATTCTGATATGAGATATTTATGTAGGGTTATTTATTTATTTATTTGTGTCGTAAGCCATATGTCCCATAAATATGAATGTCGTTGCAAATTATAATGAAATTGTTATTTTACTATTGATTAATAAAGATTTTAAAGTTTACATAATTTGAATACCTTAAAAGTACTGCTTAGAAGTTTTGAGGAATTCGAATGATTTTAAATATTAGAAAATATTTAAAAAATAATTTCAATTGCAGGTTAAAAGTGAAATTTCTTACACTTCATGTACAGTTGCAGAGTGCTGTGGAATTTATTTATTCTGATATGAGATATTTATGTAGGGTTATTTATTTATTTATTTGCGTTGTAAGCCATATATCCCATAAGTATGAATTTCGTTGCAAATTATTATGAAATTGTTATTTTACTATTGATTAATAAAGGTTTTAAAGTATACAAAATTTGAATATCTTAAAAGTATTGCTTCGAAGTTTTGAGGAATTCGAATGACTTTAAATTTTAGAAAATATTTAAAAAATAATTTCAATTGCAGATTAAAAGTGAAAATGAACAAAATATATAAATAAGGAAAATTTTCTTATACACTTTATTAGACTTGATAAAAGCTGTGGAGCACATATGAAATTTTTTGAACTTTCAAAGTTAAACCAAAGGGGTGGAATGTCAGATTTAAATATATGATATTCGACTTGGAAACAGATACATTGTATAAACTGGTTGAAATAAAGGACGTTAGAACAACGTTTGGTAGAAAAATAATTGTTGAATAGGAAGAATTTATTACATATCTACCTGCACGATATCATTGAAGTCATAGAGGCCAGTGATCGCATCATCAGAAGCCGTGCCAACTGCTCAGGGTTTGATAGAGGAAATCATTCTCTAAATATGGAGGTCGTACACAGTTCTCCAGATCTGAGCAGCTCGGAGCTAGACATCAAAGACGTAATCCGGGAAGTATACACGGAGTCGCCCATGAAGAATCCTCCAGGTCATTATAATTGATATTTCTAATTCCTAGAAAATATTTTAGTTAATTGAAATATGAACAATTTCAAAATATTAAGTTTCTGATTCGGGAAAAGTTTTCAATAATAATATTTAAATACATCAAACCCCAAAGAAAATTACAGAGCTGTAAGTTAATAGACAATACGAGTTTATTGATATTAAAGCCGTTAAATCAGGATTTGGAAGAGAAATAATTGCAGAATTTGATGAAATAAAGAAACAAATTTCACAGAATAGTGTTTTAATTAGTTAAATTGTAATACTTATAGGTAAGTATAAATATGCGTATACTTTATAAGTGTAAATAAATAATAAGTAATAATTTTATGTTTTACTTACATACCTATCATTATAATAAATATAATACATTATTTAATTATCCATTTTCTATAATGATTGTTGGCCCCAGAGGCAGTGGAACATCATAATTTGTTAATATTTTATGAACAATATTAATGACAAAGGCTGTCAAATGTAAACTTGGAAGAAAATTATTGTCGAATAGACAAAGAAATATATCACCTTAAAAAATGGAGCATAAATAAATAGGAATTAAACAATATAAAATTGCCGAACAGTCTACGTTAATAAAATTTATGGAAATATAATTATTTGAAATATGTACCTGAATATTTGACAAGGTTTTAGCTGTGTGATCTCAAATTGTAGAATAATATATATTATTACAATCTTACCTATTATAATTTAGTTGCCTTAAGATAGTTTATATATTAACATCATAATTATATACTTATATATTAATATATTAAAATGAATTTTCCTAATCATTTTTATTTTGGACCAGGAAATAAAATGAATGGTAAAAAGCCTGTTGACAAAGACGACGAAATAGCAAGAGAGCACGACATGGCTTATTTTAATGCTAGAAGTTTTAACGATGTTCTTGTCGCTGATCAAAGAGCAATAAATAAATTTCATGAAGATTGGTGTAAAACAAAAAATTGGCATAGTTTAATCGGACGTGTGTGTCTCCAGATAAAAACAAATTTCGAATCATGTATTGGAAGAAGTTTGTACCCATGGAATTTGCCTCACAAAGATAAATAATTCATATTTATATGATTAAACGTAGTAGTATTAATAATTACAAATAGACAAAACAATTTTATTATTTTATTTTAATAAAATATAAATTATATACCCGAAAAATTTCTATTTTGTTGAATGAAGGCTAACGGGATATTTTTAATTAATTTTGTATGTGTATAAAGGATTTTCCAAAAATATAAATAATTCTCTGACAATTTGTGCACAAGTCAAGTAGTATGTTATAAGTTATACAAATTTTCTGGTAAGATCAAAAGAAATCTTTATTTATTAATAGTTGATATAATTTTATTTATTGTTGAATAGAAATGGACTTTTCAAAACTGTATACGAAAGAGAAACTGACGGACATTAATACCAGCAGGAAACTAAGAGAGTTAATAGTTAATAAACAATATGGTTTACCTGATATTAAACCCATCGGTACTGGTTTTGGCAATTGAAAAGAAGCTTTGAATTGTTCTTAAACTACATAATCAAAAAATAATAATTTTATTACATATATTGTTATTTATACAGTTTTCTTAGAGAGACTACATTTATAATTTATATTGTATTATAATAATTGTTTAGGTGACATAATTATAAATAATGTCTATGTGGGGGAAACTGCAGCGATTTTACATGAAATTGAAACATCTAAAATAAATAACAAACCTAAGAATATTTTATTAATTTTACAAAACAAAAGGACAATCTATTATGTCAGATTCGTAACCTGTTAAGTTGTAATTTATATACAAATGTATATAATTAGATGTAAATAAAGAAATAATAATAATGACATACGTATTTTATTAATATCCATTCCTAAGTTTAAATTATAGAGCGGATTATATGCACTAAAAAAGTGTCACAATATTCATGCAATATGCATTAAAAAATCATGAAAATATGCATGATATACTCAAAAAAAGGTGAAAATATGCACTTTAAAATAAAAAAAGCAAAAAATAATCTTATCAGGTTCTTTTTATTAAAATCATTTTCTTATTTCTATTTTTATATGCAGTGTTTTATTTGGAACATTTCATAAAATGTATAAAGACAATAAGTATCACAGGTAATTTTAACAAAAATAAAAAAGGAACTACGGTGTGAAAAAAATCTCGAAATCATATTCGTATTCAAATTTTTAAAAAGCTTCAAGCTTTTTCTTGAAACAAACACTAAAAAAATCATCTTTAACGAGAAAGTGCTATGTGCTTTTGTTCATATTTTTAATACAGTTTATTCGGCATTACTAATTTTTGTTATAGATTCAAGCATACGAATTTTAATGACAGCTATTATTTACTTACGTTACTAACAAAATAAGAATTCTAAGCAGTTCTAAAACATTGATGAAACACATTTTTTGTTCTTACTAAAAAAAATATTATTCTAATAGTTCCAATATGTACATTTTATATAAAAAAAATTAAATATTGTTAAAAGTTTGATAAAATTATATTTCTTGTAATGCACTGTTTTCAAAAAGGAATAAAAATTCTCAATAATAATTTTGTTTTTGAAAAAGTATTAAAATATGCACTTATATGCGAAAAAAATTAAAATATGCAGTAAAGTATCATTAAATGCAAAATATGCATTATTTTTTTTTTCATATTTGGCATTAACTTTTGACGAAACATGAACATGTGAAAAGAATTTTTTGATATGCCTAATAAAAACCACACATGCAATTGCATAGAATCCGCTCTTTAGTTATAATTAATGTCAAACATTATTTGTAATAATTTAGAGTAATACTTGATGTTTTATTGGTAACATTCGGATAAAATTTATACATTCATTTTATAACAATTGAGGTCACCTAGGTCATAATGAAGATTAACGGTATGAGTAATGAAGAATTTAAGAAAATATCGGTGTATTTAGAAAATTTTATTCTTTTTGATATAGAAAATTATCAACTCAATAAAAAATATGTTTTAATGATTGTACGAAATACGTAATACAGAATAAATTTTATTAAAAATAATTGTTGTCTGAACACAAAACCACTGTGTATTTATATATTTTGTTAATAACTTTGTTACCGTTATTTTACAGATATAAACTTTTTGAAAAGTGATTAAAAAAATAAACGATATGGTGAATTAAAGAATGTGTACACACAATTTAAATAAATGCAAATTATCAATAAAAAGCCCGGAAATAAAAACATATAAAAATACTTTTATTCAATAGTCGTTTTTTATAATTCCTTATAGAAAAATTATATATTTAAAATTAGTAATAACTAGTATTTATCAATTCCAATGTATTGTAGATCATCGTTCTCAAAACGTTAAAATATAGAATATATAATAATAACAATAATATTAATTTAAGTATTATCTCTTTTAAATATTTTAAAGTTCAATGAAACTTGTGAATCAACAAATACATGACATACGAAATTATTTTTAATTTTGGTAATAACATGCTGAAATATAGCATGCAAAGAAATATTTACAATAAAATATATAGTTTGAACTTGACGTAAAGTATTAGTTTCGTTAAAACAATTGTAGCTAAAATGTACTAATTATTTTTTATATAATAAAACGTGAAATGTATAAGGAAATATGAATCATCTAATACATTACATATATGAAATTATATGTTTAATTTTGATATTAACTTGCGAAAACTAGCATCTGAAATTATTTTTTCACAGAAAATAATTTGTAGATCAGAGCAGCGTACTACTTTCTTTCAATAATTGTAGTCATAAATCTAAGCAATTATTTTTTATGTAATAAAACGAGAAATAGGTACGTGTATTGTATTCAGAATTATTTAAGTCATTCAAAATTAAATAAATCTTTTATATCACAAGTAATAGTCAATAATTATAATAATAGTATAGGTACTTAAAATCGGTTATAATTTCAGATCATCGAATCAATTGCAATGCTTGAATTCCTTATATCAACATAAAAAAATTGTATTATATTTTTAATTATTATTTTTACTATTATTTACGGACAACGGGAAATTATCTTCTAACCATAATTTAGTCTAATTTCGTTATATTTTAAATTTTATAGAATTTTGTATGATTTTCATAAATTAGAACATTATTTAGTTAATATAATTAATTAAAAATGTACATATATATATTGAGTACTTACAATTTAGCATATGAACTGATATCAAATATAACTGTGTCACTCACAATTGTCACTGAGTGACTCCTAATAGCGTACTGGACTAAGACATTGAAATAAATTTTACCTGGTAATTGTAAATCATTATGAATTTAGGTAGTTTCATGTATACAATACAAAGTAAAAGGATTAAAGTTACCCTGTACTTAAATTCAAAGAAAAGGATTAAAGTATTTTTGTAACAAATAATAGCGAGGAAAATTATTTTTTGTAACAAATTGAGTTATTGCTGTTATATGTTTCAAGTATATACATTTTTACTAAACTTGAGTCCACCTTATGTAGTTTCTAACTATTTTGAAGACATATTTATTATTACTGATACAGCAACATTCAACAATTATCAATGTTTAAATGAAGTTTGATAGTTATTGTTTATATTTCGATATACGAACTATGTCATTTATTTCATATTTTGCTTTTTTTTCTTATTTTAACATATCAATCTACTTTTGAAACCCATATCTGTTTACCTCAATTTGTTACAAAAAATAATTTTCCTCGCTATTATTTGTTACAAAAATACTTTAATCCTTTTCTTTGAATTTAAGTACAGGGTAACTTTAATCCTTTTACTTTGTATTGTATACATGAAACTACCTAAATTCATAATGATTTACAATTACCAGGTAAAATTTATTTCAATGTCTTAGTCCAGTACGCTATTGGGAGTCACTCAGTGACAATTGTGAGTGACACAGTTATATTTGATATCAGTTCATATGCTAAATTGTAAGTACTCAATATATATATGTACATTTTTAATTAATTATATTAACTAAATAATGTTCTAATTTATGAATATCATACAAAATTCTATAAAATTTAAAATATAACGAAATTAGACTAAATTATGGTTAGAAGATAATTTCCCGTTGTCCGTAAATAATAGTAAAAATAATAATTAAAAATATAATACAATTTTTTTATGTTGATATAAGGAATTCAAGCAATGCAATTGATTCGATGATCTCAAATTATAACCGATTTTAAGTACCTATACTATTATTATAATTATTGACTATTACTTGTGATATAAAAGATTTATTTAATTTTGAATGACTTAAATAATTCTGAATACAATACACGTACCTATTTCTCGTTTTATTACATAAAAAATAATTGCTTAGATTTATGACTACAATTATTGAAAGAAAGTAGTACGCTGCTCTGATCTACAAATTATTTTCTGTGAAAAAATAATTTCAGATGCTAGTTTTCGCAAGTTAATATCAAAATTAAACATATAATTTCATATATGTAATGTATTAGATGATTCATATTTCCTTATACATTTCACGTTTTATTATATAAAAAATAATTAGTACATTTTAGCTACAATTGTTTTAACGAAACCAATACTTTACGTCAAGTTCAAACTATATATTTTATTGTAAATATTTCTTTGCATGCTATATTTCAGCATGTTATTACCAAAATTAAAAATAATTTCGTATGTCATGTATTTGTTGATTCACAGGTTTCATTGAACTTTAAAATATTTAAAAGAGATAATACTTAAATTAATATTATTATTATTATATATTCTATATTTTAACGTTTTGATAACGATGCTCTACAATACATTGGAATTGATAAATACTAGTTATTACTAATTTTAAATATATAATTTATCTATAAGGAATTATAAAAAACGACTATTGAATAAAAGTATTTTTATATGTTTTTATTTCCGGGCTTTTTATTGATAATTTGCATTTATTTAAATTGTGTGCACACATTCTTTAATTCACCATATCGTTTATTTTTTTAATCACTTTTCAAAAAGTTTATATCTGTAAAATAACGGTAACAAAGTTATTAACAAAATATATAAATACACAGTGGTTTTGTGTTCAGACAACAATTATTTTTAATAAAATTTATTCTGTATTACGTATTTCGTACAATCATTAAAACATATTTTTTATTGAGTTGATAATTTTCTATATCAAAAAGAATAAAATTTTCTAAATACACCGATATTTTCTTAAATTCTTCATTACTCATACCGTTAATCTTCATTATGACCTAGGTGACCTCAATTGTTATAAAATGAATGTATAAATTTTATCCGAATGTTACCAATAAAACATCAAGTATTACTCTAAATTATTACAAATAATGTTTGACATTAATTATAACTAAAGAGCGGATTCTATGCAATTGCATGTGTGGTTTTTATTAGGCATATCAAAAAATTCTTTTCACATGTTCATGTTTCGTCAAAAGTTAATGCCAAATATGAAAAAAAAATAATGCATATTTTGCATTTAATGATACTTTACTGCATATTTTAATTTTTTTCGCATATAAGTGCATATTTTAATACTTTTTCAAAAACAAAATTATTATTGAGAATTTTTATTCCTTTTTGAAAACAGTGCATTACAAGAAATATAATTTTATCAAACTTTTAACAATATTTAATTTTTTTTATATAAAATGTACATATTGGAACTATTAGAATAATATTTTTTTTAGTAAGAACAAAAAATGTGTTTCATCAATGTTTTAGAACTGCTTAGAATTCTTATTTTGTTAGTAACGTAAGTAAATAATAGCTGTCATTAAAATTCGTATGCTTGAATCTATAACAAAAATTAGTAATGCCGAATAAACTGTATTAAAAATATGAACAAAAGCACATAGCACTTTCTCGTTAAAGATGATTTTTTTAGTGTTTGTTTCAAGAAAAAGCTTGAAGCTTTTTAAAAATTTGAATACGAATATGATTTCGAGATTTTTTTCACACCGTAGTTCCTTTTTTATTTTTGTTAAAATTACCTGTGATACTTATTGTCTTTATACATTTTATGAAATGTTCCAAATAAAACACTGCATATAAAAATAGAAATAAGAAAATGATTTTAATAAAAAGAACCTGATAAGATTATTTTTTGCTTTTTTTATTTTAAAGTGCATATTTTCACCTTTTTTTGAGTATATCATGCATATTTTCATGATTTTTTAATGCATATTGCATGAATATTGTGACACTTTTTTAGTGCATATAATCCGCTCTATAATTTAAACTTAGGAATGGATATTAATAAAATACGTATGTCATTATTATTATTTCTTTATTTACATCTAATTATATACATTTGTATATAAATTACAACTTAACAGGTTACGAATCTGACATAATAGATTGTCCTTTTGTTTTGTAAAATTAATAAAATATTCTTAGGTTTGTTATTTATTTTAGATGTTTCAATTTCATGTAAAATCGCTGCAGTTTCCCCCACATAGACATTATTTATAATTATGTCACCTAAACAATTATTATAATACAATATAAATTATAAATGTAGTCTCTCTAAGAAAACTGTATAAATAACAATATATGTAATAAAATTATTATTTTTTGATTATGTAGTTTAAGAACAATTCAAAGCTTCTTTTCAATTGCCAAAACCAGTACCGATGGGTTTAATATCAGGTAAACCATATTGTTTATTAACTATTAACTCTCTTAGTTTCCTGCTGGTATTAATGTCCGTCAGTTTCTCTTTCGTATACAGTTTTGAAAAGTCCATTTCTATTCAACAATAAATAAAATTATATCAACTATTAATAAATAAAGATTTCTTTTGATCTTACCAGAAAATTTGTATAACTTATAACATACTACTTGACTTGTGCACAAATTGTCAGAGAATTATTTATATTTTTGGAAAATCCTTTATACACATACAAAATTAATTAAAAATATCCCGTTAGCCTTCATTCAACAAAATAGAAATTTTTCGGGTATATAATTTATATTTTATTAAAATAAAATAATAAAATTGTTTTGTCTATTTGTAATTATTAATACTACTACGTTTAATCATATAAATATGAATTATTTATCTTTGTGAGGCAAATTCCATGGGTACAAACTTCTTCCAATACATGATTCGAAATTTGTTTTTATCTGGAGACACACACGTCCGATTAAACTATGCCAATTTTTTGTTTTACACCAATCTTCATGAAATTTATTTATTGCTCTTTGATCAGCGACAAGAACATCGTTAAAACTTCTAGCATTAAAATAAGCCATGTCGTGCTCTCTTGCTATTTCGTCGTCTTTGTCAACAGGCTTTTTACCATTCATTTTATTTCCTGGTCCAAAATAAAAATGATTAGGAAAATTCATTTTAATATATTAATATATAAGTATATAATTATGATGTTAATATATAAACTATCTTAAGGCAACTAAATTATAATAGGTAAGATTGTAATAATATATATTATTCTACAATTTGAGATCACACAGCTAAAACCTTGTCAAATATTCAGGTACATATTTCAAATAATTATATTTCCATAAATTTTATTAACGTAGACTGTTCGGCAATTTTATATTGTTTAATTCCTATTTATTTATGCTCCATTTTTTAAGGTGATATATTTCTTTGTCTATTCGACAATAATTTTCTTCCAAGTTTACATTTGACAGCCTTTGTCATTAATATTGTTCATAAAATATTAACAAATTATGATGTTCCACTGCCTCTGGGGCCAACAATCATTATAGAAAATGGATAATTAAATAATGTATTATATTTATTATAATGATAGGTATGTAAGTAAAACATAAAATTATTACTTATTATTTATTTACACTTATAAAGTATACGCATATTTATACTTACCTATAAGTATTACAATTTAACTAATTAAAACACTATTCTGTGAAATTTGTTTCTTTATTTCATCAAATTCTGCAATTATTTCTCTTCCAAATCCTGATTTAACGGCTTTAATATCAATAAACTCGTATTGTCTATTAACTTACAGCTCTGTAATTTTCTTTGGGGTTTGATGTATTTAAATATTATTATTGAAAACTTTTCCCGAATCAGAAACTTAATATTTTGAAATTGTTCATATTTCAATTAACTAAAATATTTTCTAGGAATTAGAAATATCAATTATAATGACCTGGAGGATTCTTCATGGGCGACTCCGTGTATACTTCCCGGATTACGTCTTTGATGTCTAGCTCCGAGCTGCTCAGATCTGGAGAACTGTGTACGACCTCCATATTTAGAGAATGATTTCCTCTATCAAACCCTGAGCAGTTGGCACGGCTTCTGATGATGCGATCACTGGCCTCTATGACTTCAATGATATCGTGCAGGTAGATATGTAATAAATTCTTCCTATTCAACAATTATTTTTCTACCAAACGTTGTTCTAACGTCCTTTATTTCAACCAGTTTATACAATGTATCTGTTTCCAAGTCGAATATCATATATTTAAATCTGACATTCCACCCCTTTGGTTTAACTTTGAAAGTTCAAAAAATTTCATATGTGCTCCACAGCTTTTATCAAGTCTAATAAAGTGTATAAGAAAATTTTCCTTATTTATATATTTTGTTCATTTTCACTTTTAATCTGCAATTGAAATTATTTTTTAAATATTTTCTAAAATTTAAAGTCATTCGAATTCCTCAAAACTTCGAAGCAATACTTTTAAGATATTCAAATTTTGTATACTTTAAAACCTTTATTAATCAATAGTAAAATAACAATTTCATAATAATTTGCAACGAAATTCATACTTATGGGATATATGGCTTACAACGCAAATAAATAAATAAATAACCCTACATAAATATCTCATATCAGAATAAATAAATTCCACAGCACTCTGCAACTGTACATGAAGTGTAAGAAATTTCACTTTTAACCTGCAATTGAAATTATTTTTTAAATATTTTCTAATATTTAAAATCATTCGAATTCCTCAAAACTTCTAAGCAGTACTTTTAAGGTATTCAAATTATGTAAACTTTAAAATCTTTATTAATCAATAGTAAAATAACAATTTCATTATAATTTGCAACGACATTCATATTTATGGGACATATGGCTTACGACACAAATAAATAAATAAATAACCCTACATAAATATCTCATATCAGAATAAATAAATTCCACAGCACTCTGCAACTGTATATGAAGTGTAAGAAATGAATTTTTATTTATATGCTACTTATATATGCCCCGATTTGTCTTGTAACCTTGAATTGAAAATGTTTCTAATATTAAAAAAAATATTTTGTTCAAATTTAAAGTATTTATTTAAAAATGTCTTCATCACGTGATGAAGTTAGAATTTTAAGAGAAGTATATCAGAAATATCCTTGTCTATATAAAAAATAATATCTACGGAATACAAAAATAAACAAGCTGGCTTAAGGGCCTTAGAGCAGATTTTATGTAAGAAACTCAAAACTAATGAAACTTTCCCTCATAAATGAAATCGTTTGAAATTACAAAATAATGTAAAATACATTTCCCTTTATCTCCCTGTTAAAGATTTTCCCCAATTAAAACTAATGATAATACCTATCCATTTTTACCTCAATATAGAATTGGCGTTATCCCAAATAATCGCGTAACTAATGAAACTTTCCCTAATAAATGAAATCGTTTGAAATTTCAAAATAATGTAAAATATATTTTCCAAATATGTCTAATGTCGTCAAAATAATAAAAAAAAAATCAAAATAATATAAAATATATTTCGCAATTATCTCCCTTCTCAAAATAACAAAGAAATTCAATTTTCATATCACGACGTCACATCAAAAAATTTCACCAATTTTGAAAATATGCATAACAGTCATTATCTTAATAGAAATTCAATTTCCACATTACGACGTCACGTCAAAAAAATTTCACCAATTTTGAAAATACACATACCAGTCATTATCTTAATTAGGTCGTCTGCATTCCGCGGGGCGAGTTGTCGTATCTTATACTACTCACATTGACTCAACATATCACACTCTTAAACGGTACTTCCATTGGCATAGAAAATGAGATAGTAGATTGTAAATTACCTAATATCGTTCCCCTACTCAGCAGAAATTATTATTTTTTTTAAATTATCAGGTAACAAAGGCACAATATATATTTTACTCTAAATACTCGAAATCCTCATTTCATAATAATGGCTGGTAGCACGATTGGTGATTAGAATTAGAAAGTGACCATATTGATTCAACATATCACACCCTTAACACACATAGTAAAGGGGTTAATGGATAATAAATTACCTAATATCGTTCCCCTATTGAAATTAAGAAAACTTTAAAATTATTCAGGAAACACAGATATATTTTACAGGATCCTTTATGGATTTCCTTCAAATGCTAATGCCGCTTGTAACAATCTTGTAAGTCGACTCAATATTGCCAATTAATGAGTAATTACTCGTTTGGTGAGAAATTTTCGCATAAAATAATCGATTTGAGTAAAAGGGAAAAGTGAGACATACTTGGTAAAATGTGAGTAATTTCTAACAAACAATTTAAAACGAAATGGTTTTATGATAAATGTAAAATAAATCTTGTGAAATAAGTTGACAACTGGTAATCGTTCTTTGTTACATTTTTCTTTTGGTTTTATTGGTATGTGCAACGTGCAAATGCAACCACCAACACATTATTGTGGTTGCGTTTACCTAGTTGCGTTTACCTACCCTGTAAAGCTGTGAACCGTCAGTTGTGTAGGTAAGGTTTCTCATCCTACGGTTTTACAGACCGGTACCGGTTCGCGAAAGGATTCTATTAGTCCCTGAGCAAATGGGACCATGAACAATTAACAAAAAAAAAATTGAAAAAAAAATATTTAAAAAAATCATGTAACGATAAAACAGAAACATGCAGTAAATCAAACAATTATGATACTCTAATTGACGTTCTACTATTAATAATGTTCTTTTTAAAAATATTAAATATGTACACCTGCTAAATCGATGAAATTTGTGAGGAATAATATTGAGATTCCAAAAAGAAAAGCTGAAAGAGCGGCCCTGCAAACCGATTACTGCGTCCAATACGGCACTTAGTATGCACTGCGCGCAGTCCGGACCCAAACCCGCGGTCGTCATGGACACGAAATGCCTCTTACAAAAATTTGAATAACGAAAATGAGTTTAGCGATATTTTTTTGGCGGCTAAGCCCGGTTCGCGGATTGGCGAATTAAAAGTTGATAAAGATTTAATCAGATTAAATGAGTTTGCTGCGACGACGAGCGCATTAATGTAATGAGCACTCAATAAGCGATGCCACTGCAGCGATGAAGTATTTGCTTAACTCTTTCGGTGTTTGATGTGAATTCAAAAAGCTATTAATATCATTTACTTATCCACTCTAACTAAAATCCAAATATTTACTTAACTTCAAAATAGTTATGTAGAAATCTGCAACAAAGTAAAATGACACAACCAACAATATGTAAAAAGCCTTAATTATGTATGTATTTATTTATATTTTTATGAGAAACGGTTGCTTACTGACTAGCTTAAACATTTGATTTTAACAAATTATGGTAATAGGTTCAATTCCCAACATCATTTTGTGAAAGGTGTTCGGAATGCATGACTGTGGACTCGGTTAATCTTGTAGTACTTTACTAAAATTCAAGTCAAAATAAATGAAATGTCCATTATTTATCAACTCTAGAACTAATGGAGTTACATTGTACTGTAGATAAATGTATAATTGATATATTTTACATTAATTTTGCAACCATGTTAAAAGGTTTCTAATCACTAAACTCATCCTTGATTCATTGACTTAGTCAAGCAGTGTTTCGGTATGTACATACAATACACATATCTTTTGAATTTGAAAAATAAAGTATCGTCAATGAAAAATGCAGTATGTTTTTCTACGACCATTATGGAAAGTGGCACTTTTCTCACACAAATACGCGACTTCCTGCACTTGTTGCACAATATACTATTTCCTTATATCAAAAATAATTGTATCAAAATCACTCTTCTTAAAAACAGAGACAATGTAATATTTACTGCCTTATATAATTAGATTAAAATCACCCTACATAAATACTAGCCACTGTAATTTTTACCAACTGAGAGAAGGGTGCTTAATCAATGGGAAGTTCTATTACTACGGGTTGATTTTGGAAACCAAACACCAAATATTATTTATTTATTTAGCGTAAGGCGCAAATTATAAAAAAATAATGGTTAAACAGTAAAAATTGTTTTTGCAAAATAGTTATATTGTACCGTCACGCCTATTTATAAGCACTTAAATAATATCCAAGATGTAGTTACAAGTAGTGCATCTAATTCATTCGTTCCCGCAATATATGTAATTGTTGTTAAGTGGCAATGACATGAATAAAAACCTTTAAACACTTAAGATCACTTGACCCGCCCTGCACATGACTATTAATTCCATGCTTTGAATATCGCCAGTCACATGGCCACATCTCTATCTACAACGGATATTTTTTGTTTGTGATAATAAAAATATAACTGAAACAGAATGCTTCTGAAATTTACGGCCTCATAATTGTTAATGGACATGTAACTGAATACGGTTCCACTTTGTGATATACACATTCCGAATGTTGAAATTGATATGTTACTGAATAAATATACACCATTATTCTTGTTTATGGCTTTTATTTGTTGTGTACATTTGATGATTTCTGTTCATTAAGATATTTAGATAAAATCGTTAGTGATATTACAGTTTTATTGGAACTTAACCCACTTGTAAACATACAAAATTACATATTGCGTCCTTTGTAAGTATTACGCATACCACAGTACATTAATATAATCATTTCAGATTTTATGTCTAATACTCAGCTGCACAAATGAAGTATTATTTAAAAAGAAGTTTATATGTACAAAACATTACTTCCTGTTGTTACATATTGTATATTTCTTTTTATATTTTTGAATTTTGCAATGTAAAAAGTTCATATAAAACAAAAGCATTTTTGAAAATGACGTACGTATCAAGTTGGACTGAAAATTTTTCAATCTCATCAGTATGGTGGGGAAGATATGGCCACCTCGAATAAGTAACGATGTTGTGTTATATTAAATGTCATAGATTTCAATGAGGTTTCATATATGTACTGAATTTACAGTTTTTACTTATATAAAGTGTCCACCCTGTTATATATTACGTAGGGAAATTCGATGTACAAAAATAGAACGTTTTTAGATATAGAATAGACTATAAACGAAAGACTACATAACAGCTATCGTGCTAAAAATTGCGTATCAAGTTTTGGATGAATAATTATAATCCATTATTAATATTTTAACGATGATGTTTCTGGGAATATGTATTTAGAATCTGTTGACCCTAAAATATTGAAAATATTTGATTTTTATTATTAAACGTTTTGCTACACTATAACGAGTATTCCGCCAAAAGTGATATGATTTCATATGTGTTTCTATAAAAAATATTACCAAACTATTCAGTTTTCTATAGACCAAAATTATTACTTTCGCATCATCGTTGAAGTTACGAAACTGCCAAAAATATATGAGTTTTCCATAATTACAAAAAATGGTTTCCGATTTAACAATTATAGCCAAATTTTAATCTTGTATTTTCAGCATAATGAATATTTCCTTCAGTAAATTCCTGCGCAATCGTATTAATAAGTTAAGTGCCTTGAACTTGGCCATTTTATTCGTAATTGTATTACAGATATAAAGAACAAAATGTTCAAAAAATTATAAAGTTCATTCTTTCAGAGGAATTTATTGAATAATAATCGTATTATTTAGCATTTTTGGTTGTTTGTATTTATGATTGAATTCGCTAATTTGCATTTCTAAATTGAATGAGTTTCTTTATATGCCCAAATGCCAAACTTGGCGCTCCAATGCCAATTCAATAGAAATATTTCGCTGGTATCTCATTATCTGAGTCTGTGCTTGAAGTATCCGAGATTACATTGGAAGTATAGTAATTCCAACCTTAAACTTGTATTTGCAGCAAAAAGTTCACAATGACTCGTAACTCAGGTCCGATTACCCGGCAGCTCCCAATAGCAGAATTAATCCAACTAACCAGCAACATCTAATACCGAGGCGAGTATTGTGTCCGCAATAAGAGAAAGACACACACTGGGAAGTTTTTCTTGTTTGCTTTCCTCCCTGCTCGTAAACCCCGCCGTATTGGCCAATAAAAAATCCCGCAAACAAGGAGGGCGAATAACCGCGCCTAATTAATTTATTGTGCCATTTAACATGAAACATCTTCCTGCAGAGTCTGCCGCAGACTTCGCGCGATTTATTCACTATGAGCAGAGGATCATGGGACTCCTTCCCAACCTAATATTATTTTTTGCTTCGCTCCAGACAGGGCTAAAGTTTACGATGCAAAATGAAGTCTGCAGATTTTTTATATAATAATAGACTCAAATACAAACTTCTAAGAAATTTTTTGATATTTGTTTCAGTATTTCTTAAAAATTATTTCGTACGCCTTTCCTAACTAAATTTAAATACATTTTATTTTTAAATTTTAATATTAAAATAAGGTTATACTTTATATTAATATTATAACCTTTCGTAGCCAAATGTTAATATATTAATGTAAAGCACAAACACAATCAATGAGAATTTATTCTCGAAGTAAATTTATGAGAATATTTGGTAGGGCATTATTTTATTAAATTAAATTAAACACTATTAAAATAATGTGTATTATTTAAAAGATTATATTCGTCCCTTACTTTTTTTTTGTTATATGATATTTGCGTGACTCAATTAATATTTATTACAATTAAAAAATATATATTATAGTTAATATAGACTCCGATATTGTCACTTTAATAAAATTGCTGAATTATTGTTTAATTGTTTAAATGGAAAATCAATTGCGTCGGACAGCAGTTTAAATATTCAGGGAATTTTGTGTTAGTTGGAGATGGTGATACACTAATATGATATGTGACGTTTGAAAATTAAATTGTTTGAGCTCTAACCTTTTGAACATTTAAAATAACTTTATTTGTTTTTATCTATTTTGAACTCTACTATTCTACTGCTTCAAAATTATACAAAAACAAAATTTTTAACAAAAGTATGAATTCGTTTGTTTCACAATGTTTGGCATTAATATTTTACTAACCTATAACAGTAGCATTTATTCCATGAGCTAACAGTCACCCAGTTTGAGTGCTTTTAAAGGTATGTAACGAATATATGACGTTTATATGATTGTTTAGAATAAATATTAGATACTTATAGCAATACTTTATATATACTCAACGTGAAATTCTTCTCTAGAAATATTCTACTAATCTATCAAACTTGCAGGGAAAATACCTGAATATTTGTCACTAACTATTGAATATTTTCATCTATTTAAATTAAGTAGCTTTTAGAAATATGTGTACAAGAAAAAAGCTATCGGAATTAAGAGAGCAATATACAATGAATCATGTATCAGTTTACTATGATAGGTCTAGTTTCTTTATAAAATGAAATTTTATTAAATATAAAAAATATGTTTTGTTTTCTGATATGAGCATAAATCAATATCGAAAGTGATTGAATTAAAATACAATCATTTTAGTAGAATAATCGTGTAAAACTTAAAAAATACCTTCAATTTTTCTGGTTGAATATAAAATGAAAACGAATACCCGTCGTTTATCAACTGGGCTGGCCGATATTTCATACGGGTATTTTGCAAGCGATTACTGGAAATTTCTCTGCAAATGATTGATATTAACACTTTTGACTTGCCCCAAATGTTACAATGTTTAATTATTTGTCATTAGTGAACAAATAGCTCTTGTGTGATATTGACGAATATATCGTTAAATTGATTAAATTTGTTCCGACTGTGATAAAGCGCTTGAAAGCACGATTGTTTGTTGAGAGAAATTTAAACTATGAGATTGATAAGCCTGGATAATGAAAGCTAATTAAATGAGTAGTCTGCAAATTATTCGCATGTCACACTGATCCTCGTTTGTTTTTACATCGCGTTGTTGTTTCCATGACGCTCATAATGGACACTATTTCAATTCAATGACAAAATGTATATATATTTTTTGTTTCAATTGTATGACGATATTAAAAATATTGAAATTGTTATTCAATATGTCGTTACAGGTTAACAGTAGTAATAAAAATATATGATTTTGTAACAAATTTGTACAATATTGATACATTGTACCAATATTGAAATATTTTTTGCAAATATTAGTGTATACAAATAGAGTAAACCGTTAAGTAATAAATTCGAGTTTTTAAATTGTATTACCCTAAATATTAGGTGTGTTGTACGTATAGGAGTATAGGAGTATATGTAGGTACATATTTTCTTCCAATAGCTTTACTCACATTTCTAGCAGGGTCAAACCCACAATTCCTAAAGTTACTGACGCCGACTTTTCAAAGTTTCTTTGGGGGCAAAATTCCTTATGATGACCAAAATAAAAACATAAAATTGCAAGAAAAAATAATTACTAGAAAAGTATGATTGGTGTATCTTTAATTGATTAGAATCCCTAAGCAAATTAACACAATTCTTAATTTTGGAATTAGTTTTGGTTTCAGTAGGTCAAGAATCAGAACATTCTGAAGTACTTGATCCAAATTTGAAGCTACTGAAACCACAGTAAAATCGAGAACATCAGTGCCCTAGAATGTGCTCTGGTTTAAGCAGGCCAAGAATCAGAGCATTCTGACTAATTGCTTTAATTTTTTGTCCCCTTAAACCAAAGCTTCAATTCTCCAGACAGGGCTCGGATTTTAGCATACGTAGAATTAGAGCAAACATTTTAGAATGTTCTAATTCTTGACCCATTGAAATCAGGGCAGTTAAATCTGCCTCAGATTGTGTTCGAGTTTCAGAAGGTCAAGAATTAGAGTAAACATTTCAGAATACTCTATTTCTTGACCCACTGAAACCAGAGCACAATCCAGAACAGCCAAAATTGCTCCAAAGTGTGCTCTGGTTTCAGCAGGCCAAGAATTAGTGCAAATACTTAAATACTTAAAATGCTCTAATTTATGACCCACTAAAACCAGAGCACAATCCAGAGCAACCGAAACTGCTTCAGAATATGCTCTGGTTTCAGCAGGCCAAGAATTAGAGTAAACATTTCTGAATACTCTAAATCTTGATCCACTGAAACTAAAGAACAATTCAGAGCAGCTTAATAAGCTCTGATTACAGCAGGTCAAGAATTAGGGCACATGCTGAAACATGTTCCAATTCACGTTAGGCTAAACTATCTTCAGGGCACAAGACGGCCTGGAAGGCGGTCTTGCCAGACCCGTCGAGTGGGGCTGAGTGCTAGTGTCTCAGGATCCCGATATATCCTGAGACTAGCATTATTACTGGTAATATGAAAAAAATCATTTGTATAAGTTCTTTTCAAAAATATTTTTTGATTCCATGTGATCTATAATGCAGGCCTGCAGGGCGTACGTACGTAGAGAAGTAAACAAATATCGGTGGGAGGGCAATGAATTTTCTTCGGGCGTGTGCAGCATCGCATCGCGTTATCTGTCCCAGAGGTCCGGTGCACATTACACGGATACATTGACCCTTTTAAACTAATCCCGCGCTATAAAAAACCAGCACACCACTCCACTTGTACAATCAGTCAGGAACACGTGGCTCTGCCAGATTCATAGCCTACCAGATTATGTTGCTGAGAACAGGATTTAAAAATATTCTCAGTTTCCGCCTACGTCAGTCATCAGATACAAATAACAACAAATTTACAAAAATTATGTTACCAACACACATGACTGAGAGTTGCAACTACTATTAAATGTTGTTGTGTTATACATTCTCCATTTGAAAGCTTTATTCTCTTTCATTTATTGTTTCAAATCCGTAACTAATAATACAATCCAATATGACAATAAAGTTTTTCCACGATTATTAAGTCATTGGCTTCTTGTATGTCTGTTATTGCTACGGATATATAGGATATTATACACATATTTTCATTTCCCACGGTACCCATAGACAATTTTGTCAAAAATCGAATTGTTTTATTTTTGTTTTGTAGCTAATTGCTAAGAAGTTGTGAAATGAACAAAACTTTATTATTACAATATAAATGAATTAGGAAATAATATCGTGGTTGTAGAAAAAGTATAGTGTACAACTTGTATGAAATGAGTACCATTCCATGCTTTTTGTACAATATACTATTGTCAGTCATTAATCTTTGAATGAATCAAACATTCTTTTATAATTTTATATCTTTCAAATACGAAGATATAGGTACTTAGATAAAATTGAACTTGTTAGAGAGAGACGGTATTAAGAAATAAAATTAATAACTTAAATACCAACATGAGTTTAATAGAAATTATTTCATATGAACAATGCATAAAACATTTTGGAAAACGTAATTTGTGCAATTTGATATGCCGTTTACTTCATAGTTTACGTAATTATACATAGAAATAGATATTGAAATGTAGTTCTAGAAAAATTTTTCTAGATAATTAGAGATAGATAAAGGTTGTTCCAGATTTCTATTTTGTAAAATTGTTTCCTAAGATGTAAAGCTAGAATGGTACATACAGTGTTGTTTCATTTCCAATGCATTTAAAATTTGAACTGACAATCTTTTACATTTGAAATACTTTGAAAAGTATTGCACCACAACTGTCTAAAATCTAAATGGGGATTGTAGGATTGTAACTTCTAACAATATGTATTTCGTTTGAGATTGACTCAAATCCAAATCCGGTTTACAAATCGTTTACGACATGAAGTATCAACAATTGTATCATATTTCTTATATCGTGCTTGGCCGATATGAAATTGTTGAACACGAAAAGATCTCTACATGACGGACACATTTTGAAATTAAACTTCTAAATCTGAGAAGCGTTTCAGCCGAGTTTAGCGGCTTGAGCCACATCAAACACACGAACATACACTTCTCCCAGATCATCTTTTATTTATTACACGGGTTTATATGACACATATTTTACTAGCGCATTTCACAGCTGTCCAAGATACGCTCTGTCTGCCGGCCGTAAAAGTAAAACTAAATATTTCGTTTATACTTTATAGTCAAAGAGAAACTCGATAGGTGCAATATGAACTCAGAGGGGCAACGGAAAGACGGACGTTGGTTTCTAGTTAACGGATACAGTGTAAATATGTGGCCCTTTGATGTGATCAGATTTCTCTTTGGAAGATTGTTCTGTTTGTATTTTTATTTCCAGATTTCTGTTTCTTTTACAAGTTAATGAAGATGGTAATTCTTCTGTTTGATCACAGCTCAGGTTTCTGTTTGTAGAGTAATTATGTTACATCACAAAGTTTCTGTGCTTTTTTTTTTAATTAAATACAAGCAGTGGAAAAAAGTATCAAAGAAAATAGCTGTTTAGTAACCGGACGTTTGGTGTCTGGCCCTTCGTAAAAAAGTACTACTAGTTTTTATTTCTCAGTCTTCCGGAGTTCAAACGGAAAGAAAATTTCTCTACCCAAATAAAAACATATTTAACCGGTAGTTATGTTTTATATTAAAATTGATTAATAGACTAAAATACAAATAAATTTCTTCCAATTTTTTAATAGAATACATACAATAATTTATATCTTACTATAATTCCTTATTAAACCTTTTTTACATCAATTTCAATTTGTCAATATTACCACAGTAACTCATAATCTATATGAAGGTATTATGTCCACAATAATGTATCTTTCTTCACACGACATTATTAAACAACAACAAATAAGTAAGACATAACATGTTTAATAAATGTGGATAATATTTAAGCATATATATGAAATTTAATGATTGAAGAAATAGTTTCAGAAATATTTCTTTAATTGTCATATATATTTTTTTAATTTTACGTTTTCAGTTAAATATATTCATTGTACACAATTATTATGACTATATAATTATTATTAATGAAAGGAATGCCAATTCAAATAATTTCGTATCTGGAAGATGTAAATAAGTTTGGTTGCTTCTACTGCTTCTATTAATAATACCATAGAAGAAATGGTCATATCATCATTCGATTCAATATAATATAATATATTTCAATATAATAATAGTATATTGTACAACAAGCTAGTATGGTACTCATTTCATACGACTATGACAGTTTGTAGCACAAGCCGAAGACTAATGCTGCAAATCATATGAGTATGAAATGGACATTCCAAGCGAGTTGATAGTATTACCTAATGAATGTATATTTTAATAATAAAGATGTCTTCATTTCACTACTTCCTAGCATCTAGCTACAAAACAAAGTTTTAACAATAGGATTTTTGACGGAACTGTGTGATGAATTTATATGTTAACGATGTCTATGGTTACCGTGGGAAATGAAAATGTGTTTACAATATACTATGTATCCTTAGCAATCATGAACATACAACAAACAAATATCATTATGGTCGTAGAAAAAATATATTTTGATACCGTTGAGCTAGTAGTCAGAGTTTAAGCAAGATAATACATATGTTGTGGATTCAAATTCAGTGCATTGTACCACTCTTATTGAATTGCATTTATAACCTGTATAGTTAGCGGTCGTTACCTCGTTATATATTAACGAAAATATAAAAATAGTGATTATATTATTGCTATGTTTCAACGACTCTGATACTTTCTATTGTTATTTACTTCATATTACAATTATAATTACAAAATAAGTATTTCGTTATAAATGATTCAACATATCCGCAATTGTAAGCGGATATCCTTTCCTTGGTGACGAAACCGAGTTCATCTGGAATTACTCAAATTTAACGTAAAGATAGGAAATGCGTGACATATTCTTGACATGTGTCCGCCATAATAACATCGGGAAGTCAATTGTTTCACACCGTTTCCGTACCCACACCAGACGCATAAACATTGCTGTATCTAATGAATTAATAACGAGAGTGTAAATCATTGATACGCTGATTGAATTTAAAGGCAAACACTCAAGGAAATATTACATCCTTTTAAATATGTGATGGATGTTTTATTGCAGGTATTTACATCGGAAATATATACATTTTTATTTGATATTTATATTAATTACAATTCTACATTCTTACACTGGTGTATTTTACGACTGCGTATGCATTAGTGAAGATATGAATATTGAAATGCAAACAAACTATAAAATCCTAAAAAGAAATATTTGAACTTTTCTTTTTAATTTTTATTGTAAGTTAGGCTTAAGGTTTAAGTAATAGGTATATGTTTGAATTTCTAAAATAAAAATTTAAGATTTTTTGACTCAAAGTCAGACACCCAACGAGCAGAATAGAAACATAATTTATTGTGTGTTAATATAATTTGTTCTTATGTACAATTTAGATACTAAAAAATTTGCAAAATTAATATGGGCCTATAATTTTATTTCAAAATTAACAATTAAAATTTTTTTCTTCATCTGGGTCCTTATCTAGAGAAGTCGGATTTGGTGCCAAATTCCTCAATCCATATCTTTCAAGCTTATCATGCTCTCTTTCTTCGTTTTGTTTCTGGTCTACATTTTTTTAATTTAAAGAATAAAATATCACTAGCAATTCAGGATCGAAACATTTTTAGCAAAATTTTATTTAAATGTAAAAATTATCTAGTAGGTACTGATACTTTGTTAACAAAATTATTTTTTAATTGTTTCAGATACCGGGATCGAGAATTATGCTGGTGTGTAATATTTTATAAAGGTATTTAATTCTCCTTTGTAAAACTACCTTTAGTATTCCTAATTAAATAGAGTTTTAGTTCACTTTACAAATTAAACGACTCTTATACATTGTACAACGGTTAAAAGAACAGAAATAAGAAAAAACTTTACTTCTCCGGAACATAAAGAATACTTAATTCCAGAAAATAAAACGTGTAGAAGACGGAATTAAATAATATCTGAAAGAATATAAAATGCGGTGTTAAATAGAATGCAGCTCTTTGTAGAATTGAAACGTTATAAAGTAATTATTCCTCAGATCTTTATGCTAGTTTTAGTGGTTTTTTATTGTTGTTCCCAACACTTTAGTTCAATAGTTAGCTGGTTTCTCATTAGTATAATTTAGTATTAAGAGACTGTAAAATTTAGGGCCTATTGAAAAATAAAATTTTATGCATAGGAATGCTTTACCGTAGAAATGGGCGCGTATCTAAATTGTTCCAGGGAATAAAATGGTTGTAAAGCAATTGGACTTTACTACTTTATCACAAATTACCTTGCTTTTTCTTTAATTGTTTATTTTTCTGAATAATATCAGCCTGTTACCTTTCTTAACGCTCTAGTAACATTTTAGAACTGAAACATAAATTGGCGAACATTCTTGATATTAGAATTCAGTTTTTCTTGATACGTATCTAACTTATTAGTTACTTTAACCTTTAACATAATTAAACAACATATCAATTGTTCATAATTGTATAAATGTTTACAATTTATATCACCTCTACAAGGTTTATTAGTAACAAATATTTTCTTACTACTACACAAATAACAAAAAGAAATTGCAATTATTTTTATTGTCCACGAAATAGAAGGAATGCAATTGATCTTATAATTTATCTAATGGTAGAAAGTACTTAATAACAATCATAAAAAGTAACCTACAACTATTGAAGAGAAGAACAGGTGAAAATCGGTTAACAAAACGTCGTCTAAATATAGCGGTTAAAGCAATTCCTAGTAATTACCTCACTTGCACTTTCTTTTATTCCTACGCAAAGCCTACTTTTAAACCAAGCAATCAATACAATGTAATCATGGAAACAAAACAATAACGGATTAGCCACAACTTTCTCACTTCAAAGCGCCGACAGGTTGACATTTCACGACGAAAAAATTCCAAGCACGCCCGCCTAAATTAAAATCCCTTCAGTTATTCATCCCGACGAGCCACTTCCACTAGATAGCTGCTCTAAAATAAGTCTATAAGTGTATAAAAGAGAAAACATTTCATCTTAATGTATTGGTCACTTAAGTTCACACATTCGTTATATTTTATATCTTATTTACATACTTAAAATTTAAAATTAAATTCTACGAAATGTTTTTCCTTTTTCTTAATGTATGAAAGTAAGCTATTACTAAAGACGTTCATGACATGAAAGTGAAAAATATCATAACTGAATGTTTTTTTTTTTAATTGATTATTCTACTCATGTCCTCTTCACCCAATCAGAATAGGTACTTCATTCAATGGAACTAGGCAGTTTTATGTGATTTTTTTCATTTAATGTTAAAAATATTGTTTGAAATGATGTCATTCGTGAAATAATCAAGCAAATATAACCCGAGCTATGAATTTAACTTCCTGCGATGTATCGATAACTGGAGTCAAAAACTTCAGCTTCGCAGCGCGATAGAATTGTTATTTTTTATTTGTCTGTCGTTATTGGACCGATAAATTCGTGGCTCATAATATTACTCTGGTTAAGATTAAGTTTTTTTTTAACTTGTTTAATGAAATTACATGAAGTAAATATATTCACAATTATAATTTATATCATAATATAAGTTGAATGGATTGACGAAAATTAATAAATATGACATAGGTACAGTCTAATTATATGAAACTTTTGATTGCTTTAATTGGATAAAAAAAATTGTTAATTATAATACCTACTAAATTATAAACATATTTCAGTTATTATTTTCATTTTTTTTGTAAAATTCTTTTGATTACCTTCTAAGAAAACTATTTTTTATTTAAAAAAAATTTCTCTATTAAAAATATATTTTTTCTACTATTGTATAGATTTTCTTTGAGAAATAGAGCAGTAATATTTCCATACTACGCACTTTTATGTTTTAATTACATTAAGAGAGACAATATTTTCTCTATAAACTAACACGTTTTTAAATCTAATTACCATTTGACATTTCTTTACAATTTATTCCAAGCAATGAAACTTATGAGATGACACTTCCCAATAGATATGAAATGCGTTTGTATAAAGTTTTCCCAATACGAAATTCGTAGCATTACCTGCAGAGTCCGCCAGTGGAGTTTTCGATCAAACAAGCGGGAAATTTAAATGCAAAAACCGTTAGAATAACTGGGGAGGAAAATGCGAGCATGTGCGTTTCTCAGGTTTGAATTGCACTGAATATTAAAAAATATATTTTAGCTGCCAAGGCTATAAATTCCAAAGCCCCCTACACTTATATTAATACTTGTATTTTAGACTGTCACATAAGTTTTGGAATAATATGCCCTTTATTTTAGAATTTCCCCAATACCTACTTTTAGCGACCCATATCTTACAATTCTTTTTCTTCCGTTGTATCGGTTTCTACGTGATAAATTTTGCAGATTTGATTCATATTTTAAAAGAAGTTATTTTTATAAAAGGGCATATAACTTTTTCTATCTAAAAGTTATTCCACTTATAATAGAATGTGTTGGCGTGTTGTTCCAAATACGAGTGTGAAATTTGAAATTTAAGTGAGAATACACGTTTTGTAAGGCACGTTTTAAATAAGTTTTGAATGTGAATTATCAATTTCACGATTTCTCAAAAGTAATTTGCTATTTTGTTAAGTTACTTTTAATGTTACTATTAAACAAAGTAGAACACAATAAACTAGTAACCAATTTAGATATAATATGAAAGTCACTTTAATACGTTCGCCATATTTAAAGTTTAAAGTTATTGTTTGACATTAATAAAAAAATCATAAAAATTCTGCATAAAATAAAATAATATTATTCTTCATGTAATATATTTTTTATTACTATTTGAAATATTAAAATTTAAAATGAAATTATGTGCATATTCATTTTATTCCATGCATACTAAAATAATTAAATATCAAAAATTTCGAGTTGGTATAAATAAAAGCTTATCCCATAAAACAAGAAGAAATATGGCTGCATTTTATTCATTCATTTTTAAAATAAATTTCTTTATACTTTTATTGTGTGATTCAGTGAAATTCAAGCGCTACATTTTTATACTGCTGCGGTTTTGAAATTCATTATAAATCAATGTACAAAACCTGAAAATGTATATTTATTTTATACTTTAAATAATTTTAGCCTTTACTTTGTAATACATTTTAAATATCAGTTCCAATAAAACACAGAAACTCTGTTAATATCACTTATTTTTTTATTCTTTTAGTTACAAAATTTATTAAATAAATAAGTCATATTAATAAAGTAACTGTGTAATGTATATTTATTATTTTTTATTGGTGCATCATGTAAAATCGATGATTCGATATTTCTTTTCTTCCGTTAGATCACTGCCGAAACGTAAGATAACTGAAATATTTATCTCTTGATCTTTTGGAGAAATTGAGCTCAATTGTTCTAGAGAAAAGTAATTCACAATTCACGCAGTAATGAATATAGCTATAATTATAAATATCATGATATTTAGCGCGATTGCTTGTATCATAGCGATCTGAAATCCGGAAAAGGTCGAACTTTCATCTTTCACCTTTTGTTACACAAACCGGCACATTCATTATACCAGACGTGACAAATTTTGAGCGAGTCACCGAATAACCTTTTGCTGTAGCATCTCTGCCAGTCTGCCCGATTTTAGGTCGTGCTTCACTTTTTACTTTCACTTGTTATGAGTGATATGCACTAATAACATCTTTGTTACTTTAAATATCAAATATTTACCCATAATTTAGTTATAAATATCGCAGTGCTTATGCTGTTGACAACTCAATGATGAATAACGAATAATAAACACCTATACGGGTTTACTTATGTTTACGTTTGATTAATTACTTGGTTCAAATCATTGAGGTTAGGTTGTGTGATAATATCAGAAAGGTACAGTTGAAATTCTAACCTCGTTTTAGCGTATTTGATACTGTTTCCAGATATGGATTTAAATATATGCTGTTTATAAGTTTGCACATATCGCCACTTATATTTTGATTGATTGTTTCTTACTACTTGGATTTTATGTGAAATGAAATATCAACTAGCAATTTACGTTTCATTTCACGATACATAATAATTTTACTTAAAAACAATGACCGTTAAATAGCCAATAAATCATTACTGACATTATATTTAATGTCATATATATCTAAGTTGTTGACTTTGACTTCTGTAGGTAGGTAAGAGAGACTTTATCTATTCTCACATATCTCTACGACATGAATTTTTTGAAATGATAACGAGTTGAATAGAATGCATTTGAAAAAAACCATAACTTGATACTTGGTCAATCGAAATTGAATTTAACATTTTTATCAATATTATGGATTTTTTTAATTATATATACCTATGAAGATGTACTTACCTACTGTATATATTCGCAAAAAAAATCTAAAAATAACAAGAGTGCGCTGGCATTTCCATTTAACCGAGTTATTCTGAAAATAACTCATGTTATTATTGTTAATATGGAGTTTCATTAAAACCCAGAGGTATCGACCAACCAACAGATATCACGATAAAAATAGCAAAAACATATTGCAAAGACCTTAATTTGTGGACATCGGTTAAAATGTCAAAATCGTTATGATGACAATATCTTATACCTTCCATACTGTATCTGACGGTCAGTAAAATTTGCTAAAACAATAGTTATTTAGGTATTAATCTAAGGTTTTATTCCCGAGACTGTATATACAAACTTTTCTCTCGACTGTTATTATTCCCTCATTTACTTTTTTTGTAATGTGTGAAATTTTGAGCCCTATCTTGTTAGGAGTTATTATATGTAGTGATCCCTAAAATAATGATTCTTGTCTGAGTATAAATTTTGCATCAATTTTTAAAGTGCAAATAAACATCTGTTTCATGTCATCTTTAACATATCATTCAGATTTCATTTCAGATCAAACTGTAATACCAAAACAGTCTGTAGAATTAATTACAGAGTAACCGATTTCATGGCTTCGCCGCAAAGAGATTATATTCAGTTGTCTAATACAAGTCTACAACAAAATAAAATTTGTATTTCCTGAAAATATTGCCACATTTTTTTTTATTATTTTAGGCTTACACCGTTTTTACACTTTACCTTAACCATCGGTTAATAGAAAAATATCGCATCGAACAACTAATCTAAGTTGTCAAAAATATACGTTATTTACTTTTTTGATGCGATATTTTTATATTATATAACCGACGGTTAAGACAACCAACACTTTAACCAGAGATGGAAAAAACGGCCCTAACAGTTACTAAATTTATATGTTATTTGCTTTATACTATACACTACCAAAAATTTAGTTAATTAATTTTAACCGCCCAGTAACTAACCGATGTTTATCTATCGTTTATAAGACCGAGAATTAATGTTTTAAAATGAACGGTATAGATATTTTTATTATATGATTAGTTTCTATTCTTGTTCGATATCATATGGATACATCCCCATACCTCTTCCCTAGTAAATGCCATGAAATATTTGGTTAGGCTTAGGATAGATACAGTGGTGTAAATGTTTTCCATTGTTTCCTACCTAGAGAACGGCAGCAGTATTTGACTTGTCCTTACGGGTAGTGGCTGGCGTAAGTTGTAGTTGTTGCACCTAGTTCGCGTGCTGCCCTCGAGCCTGGCCGGGGGTGGAGGTGAACAGACATTACAGTTTGTAATTGCGCCGGCTGGTGCGGTCGGCGCTACCAACGCCGGATATATGCTACACAACTCTCTGTGGCTTATAGCCCCAATCAACTATTATTTACTACCACCGTTTTATGCAGCCAAATTGCAACACAAAAATAGATGCTTGCAAAATGTCTTAATATCTGTGTTATCTGTTAGGAAGCAAGTGAATCAAATAAAATTAAATAATTAAAATATAAACCTCGGGTTTGTTTCTTTAAATCAAAAATGGAATGGCATTCTTTTTCATTCTCTGTGATATTCTTGTCAGTGATTATTATCAACTCTCTCTGCTGAAATTTGAACCTCAGATCTCATAGGCCGAACAATTATTTAATTATTTCGCTCATGTTGATGTTTGTACTGGTGAAATGCTGCAATAAGTTTTTGTCATTTCAAGTTGTTAAGCATATTTTTTTCGAAATTGGAAGTTTTTCACTGTGAATATAACCATACATAACATTCTGATGTGCTTATGCTTTTAATATAGTTAAAAAAAATCGTTAATTACTGTAAATACTGTAACCATAAATATAAACTTTAAAATGCCTCCAAATGTTAAGGGAATAAAATCTTTAAAGAAAGAGAAACTAAAGAAGAAAAACGGAATTTAATTTCTGAATATACATATAACTCTTTGCCTGTATAGTAATAAAATAAAGTGCCTCCAAGATATTGGTGCATCTAGTTACATTGTGCATCAAATGTCCATACGAAAAAAAATATTTAAATAAAAAAAGGAATTAAAGAAGAAAAAAAGTTTAATTTCTGAAAAAACTTATATCTGTTTGATTGTATAGTAAAAAAATGAATATTCCCGCAATTTTCCAAACGGGAATATTTCCTGGGATATTCCTGGAAATATTTCCCAAAAATAAATTCTGCAAATTTATTTATCACCAGCCAAAATTTACGGAATAATGAAATTATTAATCAAATTTTCTTTTATTTTAACTACTTTAATTACAAAAATTTAGTAAATGAAAAAGCGTTATTCAAATGCAGTAAATTTTGTTTATTTTATTGGAGTCCAAAGAATGTAATAGATTTAGAAATAAATAATAAAATAAATTTATAAAACAGAAACCGTTGTTAAACAAAACTTATTTTATTATATATCTTAACAACGATTAAAATAAATAATACCTAGATCATATTTTACATTGTAATGTGAGCGTATTAAATTATTATACGCTGTAGGTAGTATTTACTTTTACAAGATTTTATCTGATTCTATTATAAATTGTTGTTTACTTATACCTATACAATAATATAATAGCTGGGTCTTACTTTCAAATTTGAAATTGAAATAAATCATATAGCACAACAACTTTCACTCTATTAAAATTTGAATATGATATTCGAAATACACGAATTCACTTAACAAAACAAAATAGCTATCATTTCTATTTAGCACACTTACATCAAGAAATGTATGGGAAAATTCTAGTTGAATTATCTTTAATTAATTGATATCTTGGAATGATTTTACCTAACCTAATTATTTTGCGAAAAAATAAGTAATGTTGATATTTAATTTAACCAATATATATAGTATAAATAAATTATTTTCTATGAAATATAATTAATTGACAATAAAAATGTATTATTATTGTTTTGTTTTACGCTCCAAATCATAATCACTATTATTTCACACTATGATGAATATTACCTGGAAAACTAGTTTATATAACAACAGGGAAAGTAATTCCCAAAGCCGCTGATGCTGTATTTTTCCGTAAACCCGAAAATGTTTGAAAATATCAAATATTTAACTCGAAAATTTTCAAATTTTACAAAATTTTATCTGTAATATTGTTTAAAGAGTTAGCTACGGTGTTGCCAAATTTACAAACATAATTTAATTATCTCTTTTTGTTTAGGAAATATTTGCTGTCAAAGTTACACCTTAAAAAAGTGTATTTTTTGAGTATATTTCAAAAACGAGTAGAGATACAATTTCAACTACTTTACCATTCGATTCTACGGGAAAAGTTATATAAAGAAATGTTTTGCCCACGTATACGTTCTTTGGAAAGATTATGTGAAAAATAAGAAAAACGAAAAAACCTAAATTTGAATTTTTTACCTCAAAACTTTTTGTCTCCAAAATTTTTTATTTTTTGTACTTAAGTAGATGTCGATGTGCTGATTCCAAATTTTCAAACAGAATTCAATTATCTTTTCCCGTTCTCGAGATATATCTCTTAAATGATCAGGTTTACGACTTCAGCGACCTCACTATTCGGTTCTACGGGCAAAATTACATAAGTATACCAATTTTCAGATTTTTATCTCAACAAAGAATCTCTTTAGGGAGTGTTTTATATTTATAATCTGATTTCTACTCCCTGAAGAAGACCCATGTGGGGTTGAAACTGGTAGGAGAAGAAATAAAATCATTTTCAACTGACTGAATTCCAATAATTTACATTTTTTTGTTAATATTTACTAAATGATAATCAGCTCAAATTGTAATTGAAGTAGCAACGGAGCTGTATTTTGTGAGTTTTATGAAAAAGTCTTGGCGTATGTCATGTTGTGTAATTTCCCTGGTTGCATGCGATGTCATGCCGTCTGGAGGAAGCGGAGCACGCGAGCTCAGCGCCCACAGGAAACTGGAAACTAGTTTGATTCCAGCATTGTCGGACGCAAATTAACCCACCCTGATGGAACTTATAACTGTTTTCATGTCGCTCTAACCTCACACGGGGAAATTGTTTCTGAAAGAGTCGGGAAGCTCTGCTGCAATTAATTTGGAGAAAGAAATAAGTAAATTATAGTTAGACTGTTACATCGGCGGATCTATCGTGAAGCTAATGAAGCTTCAGAGCCTCCGAAACTAAGGGGGTCCCTGGGTTGTACCTAAAGATATTTTCGTAGTTAAAAGTATAAAACTGTAAGATAAAATATGATGTACATAAGTATTTGAAGCTTTTTTATAGAATGTATATTTTATATATTGAATTGGCTAGGTACAGAGTATATGGGGAATATGATTTTTTCTCAAATTATCTGTAATAAAATATAAATGCTCGAAAGTCGGTGAAATTCAAATTTCTATTTTGTCAATAGATAATGACAATAAACAATCGATCGATTATGATGAGACAAACAAAGAATAATACTAGAACGAAGTATCAATTTTGTTTCTAGATGTTTTATAATATAATTGGAAATTGGACGTTGGCCATTATATTTGAGCAAAATGCAAATAATTTCAAATGTAAGATTTCTTGCAATTGTTTGTAGGCAATAACTTAAACAAAAAGAAGAATTTACAGAAATTCAAATGTAATCGTATACATATTACTTATTTTTTTTTTATAATGTAACTAATATTCTTGTTATTACTTGACTTGCATATTACGAAACAAAAATTAATTTAGATATGAAAGAAAAATACATTATTTATGCATTTATTATAACATTTTTTTTGGGTAGCCATATAGACATTAAAAATAAAATGTGTAAACTCTTCTTTTAATAAAGCATTTGTACAAAATGTTATTTATTTAAATTTGGAAAATGAAATTTTTAAATTAAAATAATAGATTTTTTTCTGTTTGAAATTTAGTAACCACAAAGTTAAATGAATATGTTAAAATCTAAATTTAAACTTATTTAATTTGATGTAAAATAAGTAAAATAAACTATGAACAGTTATATGTGATGTTTTTATATACATCACCCAATAATATAAAGAATTTAATTAAACTGTTGGTATAAATTTCGTGGAAAATTTCATTAGTACCTTAAGAGTTTTATGAAAATTCATGTGAGAGGAAATAAAGTTTTTGTTTTGTAATGTTGTTATTATTGTGTGCAATTTTCGCTAGGGTTAAATTGCGGAAAGTAATAAAAGCAGCGATATTTAATCTGTCTTGCTTTAGCAAAGTCGAGGCAACAAAGTATTAACATCGCTAGTGCAAAAACTAGAACTATTACTTTTATACCAGGATAAATGTGGCCAAACATTTCCGTGGAATTAGACCAGTAGCGAGAACATTACCGGCAAATTGTTTTCATTTCTTTTAATCTCCATTATTGCGAAAGTTTGCGTTTATGTCGGTTTAAGTAGTTGAGACTTGTTACCTAAATTAAAATTTAGACTCCTTAATGGCTTGCCGTATTACATGCATTATTCTTCGTCGCTTCAAGAGTAATCGCAAAAATGGAAATTATAAAACTACTGCAGCGAAAATTTTAAATGCAGCGGTGGCACACTGTGAAAAGCTCTCTGATTTGAACTGAGGAGAATATGAGATCAGGGGTTCAAATTCCAATGTCGCCAATATTTAATCAAGACTAATACTAAATTATAAACTGTAGGCATAAATATTAATGCGTAAGAAAAAGTTACTATTTTTTTTCTTCCATTTTATGATTCTGTACAAAAAATAAAAATAACCGTATTTTTTTAAATCGCGTAATAGTTGCTAATTTTAGAGAAAAAAAATAATAATGTTTTGGAGAGAGGATATGTGACGTCACGTAGGAGAATTAGACAGAGAATTTGAATTTATTCGCTAAAAATCATCTATCATAAAATAAAATAATCCATATTTGGCAGATTACCTTGGTTCCATTTTTAAAAAATGTATGTAAACATTAAATAGCCTTCAAAAATCATATGACATTGACAATGCCAACTAAATTTACACCAAAACAATTTGTGTAATATCCAAATATTTTATTGTATTCTACAAATTGCCTAAATTGATATCTTATATATTGTTTCAAATTTATCATTAACAAAATTTATTCGATATTATAAAGTAAGAAAATAAGTTCATTAAATTCCCACTTTTAGCATTGTAAACTTCTCTCTCATTCTCCTACATGACGTCAGAGATATGGCGCCGTTACAGAAATTTTAATTTCAAGTGTTAATTTCAGTAAAATTATAAGATAATGTACAGTTTTTATCATTATTATTTTTTTTCCTTCAATTCGACAGTGGTCATATAAGCCCTTATCATGCGAAGAACACAAAGACACTTTTACTCTTAATAACACAGTATGGTATTTGGAATATGGGAATATTTGTATATATTTTTTGTTGGTTAAAATAGGTGGACTTGTTACCTAAATTAAAATTTATTCCTTAATGGGTTGGCGTATTACATGCAATATTCGCCGACGCTTCAAGAGTAACTGGAAAAATGGAAATTGTAAAAACTACTGCAGCGGAAATTTAAAATGCAAATATTCCGCGCAAATTTTTAATGCAAAAATTTGTTTATCAACATTTATCGTCAGCTGTTTTTACAACTGCATGTGTATATTACCGTGAATAAACAATATTTAATCGATTGTTTATTCGAACGAAAATTGTTTCTCTCAATTTTTATTACAGTTTTACGACTTTGTTTCCATTTGTGCGCGTAGTTGATCATTTTTTAAAAAATAAAATAATAGTGTTCTTTTTATGAAACATAAAACCGTTTCACACATCATTTCAGCAGAATGATTTCCTCCATGACAAAATTCATTTGATTTTACATATTTGAATTGAATAAATGTGTAGTTTCAATAAACAAGTTATATACTATTTTTAATGTGATACATCATAGGTACATCATAAAAACAAAGAAATTTTGGAATTGACGGAATCGGTTATTGAATCAATAAGAACTTCGAACTACGACCAAACTGCTAAATGGTGTAGCAGATATACATGCACGAAAGCAAGAAGAAAATGGCATTGATTAAGGCACAATGTTGGTAATTATTGTAAAAAGTATATTTCTCACAATGCACATGTGCAGAATTGAAAATATTGTGGAAGTGATTTTTCATACTTTTTTATGAGAAAATTGTCAATTTGCAAAGTGGTCCTAAGAAAACTAAATTAAGCTATTAATAACTATTCATAGCATCAGATGAATATAAAGTTTATTAATATTGCTATTAAAAAATAAAGAAAAAGTGAATCTTATACCTGGAATGATTATCAAGAAAGAAATAGCACATCCACCTACCTGGAACAAGTATACCTTTGATATCGTATTTTATTTTTAATTTTGTCGTGAGTGAAAATTTGTCAGAATTAAAAATGCGGCGTTGATGGTAAAAAGAGAACAAGATGATTCATTTGCCTGCGGACTTCATAAGCCATCTTGAAACTTTATATGCCTGGCAGTTTGTTTTATTTCCACTTGATTTATTATGTTTATTGGTGTTTATTTTCTGCCGTGGTAACATGAACTTCATTGTATATTCGCTCTTCTCCAGTGGAAATCATTCTGCTTTATTCACTTCACGAAATTTTCGTTTAAATTATGATTTTATCGCAAATTTTATGTTAATATGAAGTGTATTATCATTAGTAATAAATTTTCTGTCTAGACGTATAAAAAATTATAAATATTTTTTTAAATATTCTGGATTATTCTTGTATGAAGCAAAAATAACGTTTATAAGCTCGTTAAACATATTTTTACTCACAAAGTCATAAATTTCCCTAGTTTAAGTTTTTACAGAGTACTTAATTAGAATAATGACATTAATTCTGCATGGAAGAAATATTAGCAATGTTAGCTTTGTGAAACTCATAAAAGATAAGGTAATATCTTTGTGTTTCATTTTTTCTTTATACCATAATCAAATTAAACTCGTTATATTATTAGTATAGTTTAGTAGTCACGAAACTAGTACCTTCGGTATTAGAGTTCCTATTCGGTCCTATTCCATAAAGAATTAACAGAGATAAAATATAAATAAATACATGAATATATAATGATGCGAACAGTGACTTCCGGGATTTAAAATGAAAACCGTTGTTGTTCACAATAACTTTATTTGAAGATCTACAGTGACTTCAAATTTGTAAATTATTAGAAGATATACTTGGAAAAATATTGACAGAATTTTTGTGTCTAGAAAAAACCTACTTGACACACTTGTTCATTAAATAAGTATACTCTATTTCTCGTTGTTGATTCTCACATCATCAATTGCAACCATGTGATTCAAATAGATGGGGGGAAAAGGGATTGATGATTCCGAAGTAAATAAATGTCAAAATTGATAGTATATAGAAATATAATAATAGATGAAACGTACAAAAAGAGGTAAAGAATAAACTAACGAAACCACCAACACATAATGAAGCACATATTGTCAATGCCGAAATTAATAAATGACAGGAATGACATTAATGACATTTTGAAGTATTTGAAATATTTGAAAATATCCGTTACCTCGTTTACACTAGTTTACACTACTGTTTCTATTTCATTTTTGTTGTTGGTTAGATGCAGATAGCATATACACCCCTCTGTGACAAAGACGCAAAATAAAAGTATAATAATTTTTTCAGCTGAAATTGATGGCGTGAAGATCAACTACGGAAAATATAGTATATTTTAGTATTGCTTAACTAAAAGTTTGTTTTTTCGCATTTGTGTTAAGTTGAATTTCTTTTCATCTGGTTTCTTATTATTAATGATAATTACAATGCAACAAATTTGCAACATGCAAATATGTATGTACAAGGTTAAATTAAAATTTACGGCTTTTGTGCTGTAGCATCAGTGTCCTTCTATAAAATATAGTATCATCTTGTTGTAAACATTACTGTAATTATGTATCCTTATATTCTTGTCACAGTAAAATTTAAAACATCTCGGTTACAAATTCCATCTGCTGCAAGCTTGGACAAGTCTCTGAAAACTTCTGCAGCGCTACACGTGGCATATATCCTCGGGAACATGCACGCACGGACACGCACACGCACATATCGTCCTTAGAGGCTGCATGGATAACAGATCGCACCCGCCGAATTATTTATTACATATAAACCTGCGACAACTTCGTTACGAATTTATCGTAGCTGTGGATGTAATTTATAAAGCCAGATGATGGGTGTACTTTATGGGATATGAGGTTATGACGGATGAAGAGATGCAAACTGAATGCAATGTAGAAGTGCAGTAGGATTAAAAGTAATTCTGGACAAATAATAATTTATCACAACATTCATAAAAGCAATAAAATATCATTTAAAAAATATGAAAAGTCAATATCGACCTACAAATAATTTTTTTATATTCTTACAATAAAATGTGTTGATTCGCGTAAAAAGTAGTTCAATAGAAGGATGCAACAAAAATGAAAAAAATATCAAACTTGTTAATCAATATCGACCTGAAAATACTTATTCGTGTATCGGAACCTATATAGAAACCAGAAAATAGTCGCAATCAATCCAAGAAATTCCAACAGGATAAGTTACTAATGTCTTCTTTAAGAAAAAATTTAAAAAAGATTGATTTCTCACAAGATCAAACACCATGTTTTATTAATTTGATTGTTATCTTCGATCAAATACTAAAAATATGTTAATAGATTTTTTATCTTATCGTTATTGTCGAAATAGTATTATTTTTTCGGTTATTCTCCGACTTTCATTTTTTATTAATAAATTTTAAAGATTAAAATAATGTTATCCTACAATACAATTTGAATAAACATAATTTTGGAAAAAACTTCTTAAGTGCTTTAATTTCATATTACCTACTTAATTTGTTAACAATGTTTGTACTTTTGTAGTTATTTTTAACTAAGGAACTAAACA
Organism: Stenolophus ochropezus; assembly: GCA_035578165.1. Lineage (NCBI taxonomy): Eukaryota > Metazoa > Arthropoda > Insecta > Coleoptera > Carabidae > Stenolophus > Stenolophus ochropezus. Next base: position 19,665,325 of record JAQOWZ010000005.1, on the reverse strand, counting down.
ACATTCAACTCATCAAAAGAAAATAAGCAACGAACAACCAAATTTAACAATTGCATTACAATCGCCATCATCTGAAAGGTGACTTTTTGGCAATGCATAAAAAAATCTTCTGAGTCAGAAACACGAAAATTAATTTTGTCCCCGGGCGCTGAAAACCCTAGCTACGCCTCTGTCTTCTGACATTTTTATTAAAGGGAAATATTTTTCTCTTTTATGCCTCAATGATAACATTATTTGAATATTGTAGTCCATATTTATTTATTTACTGAAAATAATTTAATGCAACCGTTACTGTAACATGCAGCATCCTGAAATATTTACTGAAAGCACGAAAGCAAATATAGAAAGGTAATTAAAACTGTAACAACGATTCATTTACTAAATAAACTCATATTCTGTCAAAAATACAATACGCTGATATTATTTCCATAATACAAGTGTATGTTTATTTATTCATACATTAGTAATTCAGTAGCATATCACAATACCATAAATAAATATTTTTGCAATAATTCACAATTGTGTTCCAATAATCAATAAATTCTAAATTAACAGTTATGGTGCATAAAATTAACAACATGCAATATTTATGAAGTCGATGGGAAAACAAAACACAGTCGCGTATTTGTCACTGAGTGACACTTTTATTATTATTACAGTTAGAATAGAAAGAAGAATAATGACATAAATTTGCAAACGTACGTGCATATATTTCATAAAGCGAACAGACTTGAAATGAGAGCGGTATACGCGTAATGTTATACGAGATTAATATGCTACGGTTAGCGAAGGCATTTCAGAATTAGAACTATGTTAAACGCTCGATCACGCGCTTTAAATCATAACATAACAGGCCCATAAAATGTCATACGAGCATATTTTATTGCATACTATGTTTCCTTTAAGTATATCTCAAAGTTATTTATGTACAAATTTTGGATATTCTTTCTTTAGAATACCCAATATAAAATGTAGTGGATATTATATTATTCAAACGAAACTACATATATTTGAGAATCAAATTTTATTTTTAGTAATTGAAATAAATCTTTTGAGATAGATTTTACTGTCTTATGATGCAAATTATTAATATTTACAAATAGTATTGACAATAGTTCCTTAATTCAATAATACAGGATTTGACTTCAGTTTCGAATCTGTGTCGTTCTAAATTTTGGTAAAGGATTTGATTTTTATATTGCTTCTTGTCTTCGTGACATAGTCGAGCTGTTTTTTAATATCGAACTGCTATGTCATTGATCAAAAAATATATACCTAAATACGAGTAAGTATGTAAATATAACAATTTTTCAATTAATGGCAGTGCCTATTAATAGTAGAGGCATGTTTTCGTCACACCAATCCTTGCATGGGGTGTCTATTCACGACATCCAACTTTCGGCTTTTTTGGTTATTTACTGGGCGCCTTACCCCCGTTTTTGCTTTTCTTAGTTTTGTCATTTCTTCTTCTCTTATAGTTTGCTTCCTTTTTCAGTCTAATCTAATTTTACCACATATTGTTCTGTTGTTGGTAATATCTGTTTGATTCTTGTAGTAGGCCTTAATATAGATAAGACTGGTTAATATTTTTACACCTTTTTGCAGTTTTTGTCTAATTGTTTCGCTCAATTTGGGATTACTTGTGATCTCCACAAGTTTGCAGTAGATTAGTTCCTTGCACTTGTTTTTTTCGTATGAAATTCCATGTTTTTACAAAAGTCGTTGGAAATCGTCTTTTGAATGTGGAGACAGCGGTCTGCGCTTCATATTCTAATTACCACCACTGTGTTGAATAATAGAAGAAAAACGTTAGTTACTAACATTTATTGATTTTACAATTGTTATGGATTATTTGTTTATAAATAGCTTATAAGTTGTGTTTTGATTATAAATATGTTGCTTATTATATAAGAAAAGAAATGTTTTTTTTTATGTTTTCCAATGCAGGAATCAGCTGCATTTATCCACATTTTTCCCAGTTTGAAAGTGCAATTTTAAATCCACCCCAGAAAATTGAAAGTTTTTGTGTGCGTCAGGGCACGCGCGTGAGTCACGCACCCACGTAGTCTCACGCACCGTGCTCACGCCATTCCTAACCTAACCATACCGGGTCCGTGCCGTTGCCTGTGTTTACGAAAGGGAAAGATTATTGTCACGCGTACAAACACTCACTCTATCAAAGTCTAAAAACTTTCCTAGGGAAAAAATCCCGCACTATTTGCGTGGGAGACTGGATACGAGTTACTGTTTTTCTATAATTGGTTCATTATTTGAAATGGATCTGATGTCACCTACTGAAAGACGGGAATTACTATAATTAAGCGAGGTTATTATATACAAGGGATTTTTCTTTATTGAAATTTGAATTCGGGACAAGATGTGGACTATAATTTGATTTACAAGTACTATTTTTCTGCTTCGGAATAATTGCAGGTTGTAGCTTGAATAAATTTACAAATATTAACCAAACTACACAAAATGCAGGAAACTATATTTAGCACAGTGCATTTAAAATAGTTCCACACACACGTTTAATCATTCACGCTTCATATTATAAAAACATTTAATATTTTAAAAATAATAATATTAATATTTTATCAAACCTTACTAAGCATTAGAAAATAGAATGTGACTATCAGTTTTCAAGAAAAATGACATTTTTTTGCAAATTAAGTCAGTTATTTACAGTTCCATATTCATATAGACTCCTGTCAATATGGTAATTCTGAGCATTGCTATGATCCTGTGTTATTTTACTTTTTTTATGTTCGTTATTTCTGTACTATGTAATTTTATTGTTATTTATCACCTAACAATGTAGATTTGTGATATCGTTCGCACTTCAGGTGCCAGCGGTTCTGGGTTCGAACCCCAGGTAAGGTATGTCTTTAACTTTTTTTTTAAGCCTTCGTTAACTAAAGAAGTAAAAACGGTCTCTATATGTTATATGAAGTTGTCATCTCTAAGTAACTATCCTACATTAAGCAGATAAAAAATAGATAAGCAAGCAATAGCGAATTAAATGTCTAATAGCAAAATGTTGGATTTAATTGTGATTAAAAAATATAAGACATTTATTTGCACTATATTAACTACTATTAATTTCGCTGCATTTATTGATCTTGAATAGTACCTACAACTCCATTGGAATTTTAATTTGTCAAATGATGAATTGTGCGTACAAAATTCAGGATGATGTATAATTTTTTCTGGATTAATTAATTTGACGGTATAGTTTGAATTCCATATTTCGCTTTTATTTGCATCGAAATAAAATGAAGAATTTGTTAAAATTAATTTTTTTTCTAAACCTTGTTGATGCACTATTTCTCTCGGATGCAAGCAAACGTCCGTTTGCTTATGGAAACAAAACAACATCGCCAATCCCTTATCGAAGCTCAGTAGTCCACAGGAAGCTGTCCGAAGACACATCGCAGCTTCTGTTGTTTATTTAGCCGCAGCGCTGATGGGAACATATACCTCACGTCCCAATGTCCCGCGGATGCAAAATACATGGCACATCCGAGGTGGCCTGGCACAGAGCTCTTTGATCGCCGATCGCATAATTAAAATTCCTTCCAGCCGTTTATTGTTCCGTGCTTGTTTATTGAGATTGTATTTTTAAAGGCTGTGGTTTAGTTTGCGAATTTCAGATTGGAGATTGCAGAAATGTTGGAAAGAATCTGCAGGCTTAGTTTATTAAAATATCAAAGTTGTTTCATCAGTTTGGAGAATTTTCCGCAGGGCTTTCTCAGCAAAGAACCATACTTGGAAATCAATCTGTAGAAAGTAATCTTTGGCGAACAGAAGCCTGACTATAATAACTGTAAAATATTTTATAAATGCCGATGATCCTTTTGCCAAAAACATGGTATTACCAATAAAGGAATGAAACGAAAATAATTTTAAAAATATACTTTGTTCAATTACAATCTCGTACACTACATGCATACAAATTTATTTTTCTTCCAATTTTCATTAATATTTTAACACATTGAGACAACAGTAACGTTACAAGTGTTGATTCGTAAGAGCTGCATGAATCCAGTATGGTCTCAAATAAGCAAGGTTAGTTCTTACCTTCTAGCACCACATTGGTCTTACGATGAGTAAAGTTTATATAAATTGGATGAAAAAACTCGATCAGCTCATGTTTTCGACGAATAAAAAATCAACCATGATTTTCTGCATGTAATTCAAAAATAATATTAATTTTTACAACGAAAGGGAAGTGGCGTAGGATGACACTCAACGTGTTAAATATTTAATCCTTAGGCGAGCAACACAAATCCATGAACCCACGGTTTTGTTGCCAGTAAATGACGTCATGAATCCGTGCAGACGTTGTTTCCATTATTGCACCGGAATGGATTATTCCATGTTAGTTTCCAACAAGTGAAACGTAAACTTGAAATATGTGTTATAGATAATGGATTCTTTAGAATTCCAATTTTCCAAATAATGAAGAAATACTAGAAACTATTATTAATAAAATTAATACAAGTAATAAATTTACTGAAATATTTTTCGATGATGGACCACGTAAAGAAATGCATAAAAATTATGAAAATAAAAAAATAAATAGTATACACTCGAAAACTTGTTGTACATCAGTCAACTGTAAATGCTAGTCTTTTTCGCAAATATTTTGAGAGAAAAATCGAAAAGAAAAATGTAAAACAAGTAAATAACAACGTTAAATGAAAACTGTTTAGTAAATATTATATAATAATAGAACAAAATTAGTAAACTAATTGAATTTTTTACTCTACTAATTCTAATTTGTCGTGAATTATTCGTTCGTGTTGTAAATAATCATCACGATGAAAAATACGAGCAATTAATTTAGTGAAACTTCCGTTCGGAATGATAATGCAGTAAAATGATTAAGACGCGTGATTTTTATAGGTATTAGTGTCAGTAGTTGTAAATGAGACGTATTCGTGAAGATAAATGTACCATAAAATAGAATTTCCTTGAGAGAATAATGAATGAAAAAAGCTGTTCAGTAAATTCCCGTCTGCTTAATTGCAAAAACCGGCTATCTAGGCCGTAAAATCTCCCGAATGGGGAGCACATATCTACAAATGGGAAGAGTTGAGAAGAGCTGAGCCTCTGGAAGCGAGGATTAAGGAAGGAGTTTTTGCTGCGGAGGCAGCAACGTCTGCGAATGTTGCACTTCTCATTATGGCCGCATTATCACTTACAATTATTTTGCAGCTTACTCAGGACAATAAGAAAATTCTTAGGTTCTCTAGTTTTAGTTTCATTATAAAAATTAAAACTTGGTATCGAAAAATTTCAATTTCAACATTTCAAGTACCATTTATTTTTAGAGTAGATCTTAATAATCTACAATCTAGATAATTCTTTTTGAGGACGACTTTCAATTTAATAGGTTTTAATTCTTATATATATCGTTATAGCAACTAAGCTTTTATTTAATAATTCCTTCAAATCTACAATACTTTTGTAAATAAATTGGAATTCGTTCATTAGACACAAAATAGGTTATTATTTAATTTTTTCAGAAATAAATAATTTAAGGTATGTATAGGTAGTACATTTTCTAAAACTTATATCAATAATAATTTATTATGGAAAAATATAATTAAAAAGTACGAAAACAAATTAAAAAAACAATAAATAATATGACATGGATGGAAAACTACAAAAGGCCTACGGAGACAGTGTTTTGAGAAGGGTTCTTCGATGGTTTTTGGTATTAGTAGTGAAGATGAAACACGCAGCAGAAGGCTTTCATCTTTAAGAACTGGTGAAATTATTAACAGAATCCGGACTCTTGTGCGCTCATATCGTCGGTTGACAATGCTGAATGACCGGGAAAGAGTTGAATTTGACTCACATTACTGTTCATCAGATTTTGATCAATTCGTTGAGGAAGAAAAAAATCGACGCAAAAATGGTTTAAAAATGATTTTTGGCATGTGACTCTTCAGCTTTCTTATTCACCTTACTCGAATTCTCGTGAGTTTTTCCTCTTCCCGAGATTGAATATCACCTTAAGGGAACTCATTTTGGGACACTCCAAAACATTTAAACCGCTGTAACCGACCAGCTGAAGGCTATTCCACTTTATGAATTCCAGCACTGCTATGTGGATTGGAAGAACCATCTCCAGCGCTGAGACAATATTGATTTGTAATTAAATTCGATTAATACATTTTTAAAAAATCAGTCTTATTACACCTTTTATACTTAGAAAGTTATTGGGAATTAGATACATTGACTCTTAGGACGAAAAAGATTATGGTTATACGAATTGTTTTAGAGCAAGTTGTAACAAAAAGGGATAGTACAGTGAACGTTAATGATAATAGTAGAAGTCAAGAAGTGGATTGCAAGTTTTAAAGGACGCTGAGTGCAGCAACAATCTTAATCGCTGGTGAACTACGCTGTACTTAAATGAACGTGGGTGTTTTTTATCGGGGAACAAATTTGTAAGATTCCTCGGCTATTGTCCGGGTAATATAGCAAGTGTTTGGCAAGTCACTGCTCTGCTCATTCACTTTACCTCTGCTGGTCGTTTTGCACCGCGATGCCGCTATAACAATCCATCTAGGCTGGCGCGAGCTTATTCGGAGAAGCGACTTCGTATTAAATTAAAACTACTTTCATGGCTCTTTTATTTTCTGCCAGCTTTTTCACCCACAGCCATTTCTTTCTCCCATTAATTTTTATTGTCGTTCAATAGATTTTTTTATTGCTCGCGGGATGTATTGTGAAAATAAGTTCCTTGATATATGGGATTGCTATCTGAAAACTGTTGATAATTTTTGCACCACTCAACCGAATTTCACTTTAGTTCTAAATTAATTTTATTTTGTGTCTTAATTATCATATAATATCATTACAACATTCAAATTGAGCAATTGAAACTACTTAGTAGCTCTTTTAATTGTTTCATCAATCATCAATATCCGTTGGAATAGCAAACACCAAGAACCGAATCAAAACCGAAAACTCGAAATATATAAAAAAAAACTATAAATTAATTTAGCTAACTTTCCTATTTAATATATTATTATAAAGTTCTTAATATTGGTTAACAGGTAATTAGTAGGAATTGTTTAATAAGTTGCTCTGCATAAAATTATTTAAAAAGTAAAATTTGTTAGTCTATATTAAAGAAATACGAATAAAACTGACAAACTGATCTCGACTATTTTATATTATTATTATTATATAGTACATTTTTTTGATACTTATTTGTAAACTGTCATTTATTTGAACTATTCATTCACCATAGAAAATAACCTTTACAAATTACTGTCCTTCAAAACTTTACAAGTTAACATATCACTAGTGATTGACAGAATTTTGTTATAATTTTATTTTTATTCACAAGTGATTACCATGCTAATAATGTAAAACACTACAATAAGAAATATCCTATAGTAAAATGACTACTACTTTCTAATTTACGTTCAATTAGATAGTTGGGTACCAAAACAAATGACAACAGTGATGTAAGTACTTGTGATATATTCCCGTGAATTTTGGAATTGTTTCTTTGTTAAGTATGACGAATTTCTTGATGGTCAGGTAGGGTGTGAATGTGAAGTGACCCGAAGTGAAGCTCTTTGTTTCGCTGTCCGGTCGCTCTAGCTACGCACATACATCGACATCTCGTGCAATTGTTTAATGTATTGGAAATGCGCTCTCTGGACTCCTTAAGGAAATTGAAAGGAAGATCTGTTTGACGTATTCAATTCTCCACCCACGCCACTAGGATTTGCAGAATGGATGGCTTCGTCTGCTCACGCTGCACTCACATACGCACACAACTAGGTCACTGTATGTACATAAAACATCACAACAAAATCATTTTTAACATACCTATAGCAAATAAGCATAATAAAAAAATTATCAAAACACGGTATTTAAAACTATTAATTTGAGGAAAATGAAGTTCCAGATATAGCCATATATTAATGTCGAATCATAACAAAATTGGAAGCAAATTCAAATTTTTATAATTTAACCATAATATTTTATGGACAACAATGGCTCTTTAGTTATTAGATTTAAACATAAATATCGCCAACTATTCACCAAATAAAATCATAATCTTGGAGCATGTCATCTTTATGCCGAGACTTTTCCAAACCGTGCACTATCGTCCCGATATGACTGTTCGTTACTACGCAACAATTATTTATTATTATTAATTATAAAACTATATCTCTGAAACAGTTAATTTTTGAACTCATACTGTTCGATTTATTTTGACTTCTTCTCCATGTGTTTTAAAACTTAATCTTGATTTCATCTACTTTATTTATTAAAACCAACAGTACCATATTACATGAGAGAATTCAATAACAAAATACTAGCAGAATATGGATTTGGATTGAGTTCATGATTCTTTCTTAAAAACCGAAGTACATATGCCTTTCGATGCTTATTCTGATTTTTCTGCACCATTTTTGGTGGTTCTCTTTGACATTGTTCTCTGATTTCTGTATTCCTTACTAAAGTTATTAATGTATCACCTCTATTATTTTCAATAATCGTCTAGTTTTAGTAATATTGCATGTACCTAAATTCAAATATTAAAAGTGTGAATATTAGCGTCTAAGATAAATAACTTAATAACCTTAGTAAAAATGTGATAATAACTTATGTGCTCCCTACGTAGACTTCGCAGGTAATTTCACAGCCCATCAGCCCAGGGTTGTGGAGGATTCATAATTCGTGGCGGGTGTCGAGTCCCGAGTCTTGTCCCAACTAATAATCACGAACCGAACCCGGCTCCAAGCACATATGTCTTGCGAGACGTGTGTAGCCACATGTGAAATGGCTCTACGCCACCCAGATCGCTTTTGTCAAACCTTCTCTTGCTTGCTTGCTCTTAATTCGCACGTTAACATTTGAAACGCCAATTAACATCAAATAAAAATTGTAAATTGTCATATCTTTAACGAAATTATATATTCCGGGTGTTCCACAACTTAAGATAAAAAATTAAATTATATATACTGTACCACAAGCTGATCATGAAACGAAAATATTTTTTTTTAAATTTGCAAAGTTATGGGTAGTTTACTTGAAGTAGACATTGTTTGGACAACTGTAGTAGCTATTAATTACGCAATATTAGGCATTTGTTATTATTAGATATTATGTAACAATTACATTCAGTGTAGAAGATTTGAAAAAAAAATTTTTAAATGTTAGCTTGAAATACGATGCATTTTTTTTCTAATTTTTAAAAAATACTTTTTTTTTATAAACAGCATGTATTTACCCTTTAAATTTTTGTCCTAAATTGTGGAACACCTGTATAAAATAACATTATAATCAGTAATATATTGCATTTAATATATTATTTAGTTTAGTATTAGATTTCACTTTTTTAATTACCAATGTAAATCTGTGTAAATGTGCCGCGTTTCAATCAAAGTAATGTACAGGATTATCCGTACAAATTATTGGTTGGGTAGTATTTTTAAATTTTTATCTACACAAAATGACATTAGCCCCTTTTTAGAAAATTGGCTAGCTGCGGCCATAATTCTATATACGATTATAATAGCTAATTTTATAATATATTTTATGTATATTCTCTATACATATTTGTATAGCAGATGAAGATATCATTACCATGACAATTCATACAAAGTTAAAATTCAATTAGTTGATAGTAGTTAAATATGCTTTGTGAAACTATGAAAGTCTAGGTCTAGAACGTAATGTTCCATAACGCCGTATGTGCTACAGAGTTAAGTGGTGTAGATACGATTCTAAAGTAAAATAAAAACAAATGGCGTAATATATTTTTTCCGTCCGTGAGAGAATAAGCGGACTAATTTAATCCGGGGCCATTATCTGGGCGAGGCACAGGCCATTTGGTTTTATTTCCGTTTGCAAGAGTTCTGTTCCGATTGCAGTTTGAAGACAACGGCTCGGCGGCCGGCTACTCCGTCGGGGAATAAAAAGTAAGTGGCGCCCAGACGGATTGCCCATCAACTCATCTGCATACGCAATACCAACAACGGTTTTTCTCTTGCGGTGTTACAGAATAAACAATCACAAAACAAACAACATATATTTATTTACACAAACGAAAATTGTAAATCAGTGAAAACATATTATCGCGCATTATTCTTACGGTCGGTTGCACCAATATTACTTACATTTTGAGTTTCCATTAAATGACAATATTACATCGGAATAATCTATCAAAATTTGGATTAGCATTTTTTTGTTGAACTGTCGAATTTACCATTCCTTAGTCAAGGCTTGCTCAATCAACTCTGATCCATGAATAAATTCAATTCACCATTAAAAAAAATCAATGATCAACTGATCCGTCGTATTCCATTAACCAAGTTTTGATCCTGATTTGATCCTCGTTTTGATGTTTTGACATATGTATTTATGGATACAAGATTTTGGCTGTTCAGATTTATCTAAAATGCTTCAATTTTCAGAAATATATATGAATCAATGTAATTTCTGTCTTTTTTGTTCTTCTTCGCCATTATTTTTAGATATAAAAATATAATTAATATCATAAATCAACAAAGAAATAAAAAATAAATAAATTTTAATTCACAATCGTAAAATTATATGAATTGTCAAAAATATACACAATATCAAGTTGGTGACTTAGAACAAATACTGATCTACGAATCAGCTTGATTCTCGAGTCAGTTGATCATTAATAAATGAACTAATGATGAACTCGACTGTAAGTATTGAAAAATTGATAACCATTATATACTTCATTTAAACCTAGAATTAAAATGAGAGATGGGATATTTCTTGGCTAGGTGTTGATATTAAAAACGAAGATGGTTACTGGAAATCAGCCACTCTTTATTGAATTCAACCTCTACAGTTTCGACCCCACATGGGTCTTCTTCAGGAGATGAATTTAAATATTTGTGGTTTTATGTTTGTAATAAATTGATATTTTTTCAACATGAAAATAGTCAAAAATCGAAGTAAAATAAATATAAATTATTTTGTTAAACATTAAAATTAACAAATGTCGATCTAATTTTAATTAGAAAAATAAAATATGTATAAAATGAAAAAACGGTTTATCACACCCTAACGGACAACTTAAGTTGTCTCCTGAAGAAGACCCATGTGGGGTCGAAACTGTAGAGGTTGAATTCAATAAAGAGTGGCTGATTTCCAGTAACCATCTTCGTTTTTAATACTAGAATTAAAATTTCAGTGTAATTTCTTTAAAAATTTAGGAAAAATCCGTTGACTATAGAATGTTGCGACCCGAACTAAGTATTATTTAAGGACGGGACACAAATCTTAATGTTCCGCACTGTCCATTGGCTGTTGTTACCTTGCAGAGGTTGAAATTTGTATTTCATATTTATTCAATTCTAATCGTAACTTGGGCAAGATTTTATAAACAAGATAACCTGCATATCTGACTATCAGCTGTCTCAATCAATTTGAAACCGATATCTTGATCGTGTGGATCCCTGATATACTCGAATGTGATTAATATATGATTTATGGCATTTGTAGCGTTTGTGATGTAAGCAGCTGCGTTATATTGAGCCCGTAACCGCGCGATTTGAAAAGCCACATAAGATATTCCTCTCGGGCCATGTCATACGATCGAGTGTTTTGAATTGCAAACTCCAGGACGACGTCATCAGCGGTTATTGAAGCGCTCTGTCAACCTGTGTGTGAAGACGATCAGTCTTGCCACATGACATATGAGAACTAATGGATTTTATTTCCTTTCATAACAACTCTTTCCATCAAGATGGAGCTCATTTTTTACACACCTACAACAGCTTTATTTTTGGTTTCGAACAATGTTTACCACTTCTTTAGCCAGAATTATACATATATAAATATGTTACATGTATTTTTTTATTTTGTAAAAAACCTAATAGCAAACGAGTAACACATTATCCTGATAGAAATAGTGAAATCTTGATTTTGTGATCACAAATATATGGCAAACCACTTACCAGTCAAAGATTCGAAGTCACAGGGACGCGTGCTCTTTTTCTTATATTATTCATTTATTTAACATTTTATTTATTTTAATCACTCTGGTTATCCCTAAAATTAATGTTTAATACAAATTTCTTTAAAAATGGTTCTCTCTGAAACCCCCATTTTTATGAATTTAATCCATTTAGAGTTGGTAATTTGAGAATCGAAAAGTAATTAGAACTGTCTGACTGAACTTTAGAATACATGTAGAATCAAAACCGAAATCAAAACTGTTTTATTTAAGGAATATAACAAACAAAAGCAAATATGAATTTAGAATTTGAAACTTGAATTGATTAAATATTTTGATCAATAGGTTTATAAATATTAGTTTTTATTTCCTTGTACGAAATAAAGGAAGTATGTAATCGTGAAAAATTGCGGTTTTCAGATTTCAACAGAAATATCCATTTTGACTATCCCTGGATCCATTTTGACTAGTTTCGGTGAGACGTCTGTATATACGTATCTCGAATAACTCAAAAATGATTAGAATGTTGAAATTTTGTATGTGGGACTACTATAACATCTAGTGGTGCACCTCCTTTTTTATTGCAATCAACAGTGCCAAAAGAGCACTTTTCTCGTATATTTATTTTTTATTTTTTTGCTTAACACAAAATGGAATTGCTATAACATCTAATTATGCATCTACATTTTTGGTTCCAATTGGCCTTTTCTAAAGGAGTAAAGAATACTTTACATTTAACAGAAACTTAAAAAAATAATAACCCTATGAGCTTTCATTGTGTAAAATTAAGTAACTTATAATATGTTTTCCATATTTCTTTTAATTAGTAATTATTTTTTATTCATTTCATCTAGTTCTAGTTCTAGTCAACAATAATTAACTAAATATTGTGATGTCATTAACAAAGGTTGATATTAACAAAATTCAAAAACACTCGACATTTTTATTTTGATTCCATCTAAGTTCCATCTATATTTTTTATTGACTGGATTCAGAAGTAATTAGCTATTTCCATTTTTTCATGTGACGTAATTCTGTAACTTTATCAATTCTAAAAGTAATTTGTTTCGTTTATTATGAAATACAGATGTCTATTTTCACTTGAAGTGTACTGCACTTTTAAATCCTGTCATCTCCCATATATTTTTTGCATGTGCGTCTGGATCATTTTAAGCACTAATAACTCTTGGAGCTGAATTTATTTTATCTACAAGCAAACATAAATAAAACAGCAATTAAACAACGGAATGGCGCTATAAATAAAGAAAAGAAGCGCGAGCGTTAGGATTGCAAGTGGGTACTCCGCAGTGGTGCTGCGCGAATTCGCCTCATATTCGCTTATTAAATTACGGGCGGGAGCCGATGAAGCAATTGAAATATGCAAATGGATGACGGGAAGTGAATTTCATTGGTCGCGCGACTCTGTGACATTTTTGCATGATTTACTTGGCGGATATATATCAGTTGGCGCTTAATGGTTGGGAATACATAAATTGCAAATTATCGTTGCGCGTAATTTTTATTGAAGTCGTTTCCGTAATTTGTTCCGGGAATTCCGGGATTTATCTCCTTCGTCTTCGCTTTCTTTTTCCCTATCTCCAATTCGGATACGAAGACGAAGCGGATTTCGATGTTGCTAAGGGTAACAATAACCTAACAGCAGTCATGTACCAATGGTATTATGAGTATGTTTACGCTCGACGGAAGAAACTTCAAGTACCAGTTCTTAGTGTAAAAGATACTTTATTATCTTGTAATAAAATTTAAGATAAATTTTGCGAAACAATTATTAATGTAAGCAGTCTATGAATGTGATTGCTTCATTTCTACATTTTACCCAATGTCAATACCAATTTGTTGTCAGTCATACTAACATCATTAATAAATAATATCGTAACAATAAGACGTAACGTTCTTAAAGTATAGCACAAAATTCCTAAGAGGAAAAAGAACTCAACTCCTTTAGTTGTTTATGTTGTGACCATTTTATTTAAAATTCAATCTGTTCAAATAGCCTGCAAATAAAAATGCTTACTGAACCTCTAATAGATAACACTTATTATATTAAATTAATTCTAAGTTGAAAATTATTCTCAATACTTCTATTCTAATTTATATAACTTAAAAAATAAATAATGAATTTCATAACATTTATACTTACTTATATTTATAGTTTATTTGTTTGACTACTCGTGTCTTAAAATTGTTTAAATATTCAAAACTTATTTAAGAATTGAGATCAAATAACTGGAAATTTATTTTTAATACTATTGTCATTTATCTATTTTATCATTATCAACATTTGTTAACTTCTGTTAATTTAAAATTAATAGAATTTTGTATTTTATATGTTTTAAACTATATAAATTTTGTTATTTGACTACTAGAACCTGCTATTAAAATTCTTCGAATACTAAATTTGTTGACATTTGTACAAATATTTACTAGAATCTATAAGACGAGAACGTTTATTTTGCATTTTTAATTAAAATATTAAAGTTGGTCAAAATAAATATATTGAGGTATTTATAAAATAAAAATAGAAAAAAACTATTTGACTTTCAGCTACCATTTGCTAAATATGTCAATTTAAGTGAAAATAAGATTTTTCATAAACCTATATTTTAACATTGTTATATACATTTTCAGAATTTCTATAACGGTTTAATGCCTGTTATAAAAGTAGTAAAGAAATATGTATTTATATGTAATTTTTAAAGTAAATACAAATTAAATATTTACCTCTGAATAATTTTGAAACAATTATTGAATTCTTGATATTGTGTATTGCTGAATTATATTAGCTCAACGGTAAAAGTTCTGCTTGCGTGAAATGCAGAATAAAGTCGGCCAGTTTAATTGTGGAAATGATTTGTAGAATGCCTGGCATTTAAATTGTTTGAATTCCGCTCCGGTCGTCTTGAAGCAGTCGCTATTTCCCATCGCTTACGAATTATGTATGCTATTCAAACAGGGCATCTCATGCGATGGACTTTTCAATATCAGCCACTTCATGAGGTATTTATCTGAATCTAAATCCCTACAATCGAGAATATGTTTACAGTATTTACATTTCGTTCAGGTATAATCACCGTTGAATAATCTACATACTTGAATAATTCCTGGCGAATGTGTAACATTCGATGTTCTTATGATCGTGTACGAACAATGTAGATAATCTCAACATAAATGCAACTATGTAAACGCTAATGTAAATGAGCACCATACACTATAAATTGTCTATGGCAGATCCTTTAAATGCAGATTTTAATAGGTTGTATACTTTACTAATTTAACGGTAGTCATTTTGACGAACATTAATATAAAGATTTTTAAGCATTGTAGCGAAAAAATAAGTGTCAATAATCTCGAGTATCCTGAAACAAATTATCTAGATTTAACGACATTTTAATGTGTCAATAATTATAAAATGTTATTGCTAATAACTTGGCTAGTTCTTTACGTTAATATGCTGTAACTTTGTCTCAAAAATTTTTATCTGTGTAAAAAATCTATTAATAATAATACTAAATCAAGAATAAGTATCAGTTATTAATTTGAAATGTAATTCTCTTGAAAAGTTGATGTATTGCCCAAAACAATGGCCTAAGTGATACTGACAATTGAAGAACAAATAACTTTTTGTTTTATTTAATTATTTAAATTATTTGAAATAATTATTCCATTCTAAAAAGTTAACGAACTTTTTTTATGGGTTTATGCATTATGATCTTGAACTATTTTTTCGCTAATTAATTATATTTGTAAACATAGAAAGTAAAAATTTAAATGAATATTTCTTTTCACTACATTTCAGTTTAGTATGTGCAGTGGAAAGATTAGTAAGATATATCATGAATATTTTTAACTATTTTTGTTATTAACTGGTGTTCTATATTAAGAGAGGAAACAATAAATTTCTCCTTTTTATCTTTAAGAACAAATTTGGCACTTGAACTTTTTTTGTGTTATAATTTGCTATCAAGCTACGTGATTGTAAAAAGTGAAATTAAATCTTAGTGCTTAACAATAGTTTATTAATTAAATTGATGAACATTACTTCAATAAATAGTTTATATATGTACTAAAAACGAGAGAAGTAATTACCAAAGCTATTAATAATGTATTTTTGCGTAAACCCGAAAATATTTGACAATATTGAATTTTGTATTATTATTTGTATTAAATGTCCTGTTGGTTAAAACGAGACATTTATTTTTAAGGATGGTTATCACAAGATATAGTTCAGTTATTTAAATTTAAAGTTACCCGGTATATCTGCTTATCTCGTACAATAATTTTTAAATTGAATTTTTCATGTCCGATTCTTTGTCTTAAAAATTCTTTGTCAACGATGTCTTGCATAAACTTGCAAATATTTGGTTGTTAATCACCAAACCCACCTGTCCTCCTCATTTTTATGGCTGTGCCCCTTAATAAATTCCAATAAACAACATGCCGAATTTAAATTTCAAATATTTAGATAATCAGGAAACGCTTCCCAGTATCTAAACCTTAATTTTTACAACTTCTGAAAATAATTCTAAATTTAGAAAACCCGCCAATATTTTGTGGTTGTCAGTCTTGTATCTCATAAATCCTGGTAGTTGGAATATTTGCCTCGTCCTTCCTAGGCGGTCTGGTCGATCCTCGAAGATCCTTTGAAATTCTGCGCCGTATCGGCCGAACCATCTCTGATGCGAGATCCAGATAGTGCTGGAAAAATGCCCGTGGACCCGATATAAATTATGCTATCGTTAATAAGGTATTTATGCAATTTTAAATCCGTGACAATCTCATTAATTTCAACAAGCGCTGATTTATTATAGGCGCGAAATAAAAAGTCAGAACGCATGTATTTGAATATTTTCTCCAGGTATTCATTGATAGGATGCATTTTTGTTTATAAGGAATTTAAATTTCACCACTGGCTGTATTTGTTCGAGACTACTTGTTGTTTTGTTACGCAAGCATTTGTTATCTTTGCTTAGTATTCATTTGTTTTGCATATTGATTTTGCAAATCTTGTTCATTCATTTAAGAAGATTTTTTTGCGAATTCTTTAACGTTTAATATAAATTCTTTCCTTGATGTTTGTTTTTCTTTTAAGTTATAAATAGCAACATGACCAGATTTGATTTAAATTTGAATAATAAATAACTTGAATATTTCAGAATAATTTGAAATGTAAAAACTTGACGTCTCATTTTTAATGTAAGTAATGTAAAAATTAATATTGTAGTAAAGGTATGTGAGTTGGAAACTAACAAGGTAAAGCCATCTTTAATACAATTGAATAGTTGTTTTATTACAAAGCAAATTCTGTTACGTTGACTAAACGAACAATTATTAAAAGTTTGATGATTTTTTTTTATAAATTAGTAGTTTAGAAAATGAAGCTAATCCGGTTAAAAAAAAAAACGATACAAGTATTAAAGTTACCAAGTGTTATCTTTGAACCGAAAGCAATCGTTATTTCAAAAGTTGGGATTGTAATAATGAAATATCTACCAATTATTTTTAATACTCTTGTTATTAAATAATGTTTTGATTTGTTAGTATATTAAATGCTAATATATTGGAGCAGATACATGCGTTATTATCACCAATTAATGATCTACAGTTTGTTTGTAACACATACATACTTTTATTACTGGCAATCAATGTATTTGCCCTAAAATATACTATAATTTTTAATTTACATTTCATATTTTGGGGCAAAAAACAAACCAAAAAAAATAGGCTAAAAGTATTATAAAGTCATATCAGTGTTAAAATAAGAACACTTCTTATTTTAACACTGATTTGTAACACTTACAATTTTTAATAAGAAATCTAATACTCTCGTCGAAGTATCAAACATTTTAATAGCAAGTAATATTGCAGTACATTTCGGTTTTTACGATAATAGTCAGTTACCTACTTAAAAATGGAAAGAGGTAAAATAACTATTTTAAATGATAACACTTCTGGGCTTTATTACTGATGTAAAAAATAGCTGCGCTGAGGGAAATGTCGCCATATGGGAGTACTGCCCCATGGAAAATTTTATTTGGGGGCATGAGCTCTGATATCCCCATGTAGTCGGCGCCCATATTTCCATTTCCGTTCAGTTTTATTAACCATTATCAAACCGAATTTTCCAAAATACGCATTGACAATTTATATGATTCACTTACATTATAGTAGATATATATTTTGGTGTACATGTCTCGTATTAATTCACTAGGAATGTAAATGTGGAACGCAATAAAATTCTCTTCGCTGAAGCATGCATTAATTTCATCATCTTATTAAATAATATTCCCCCATTCCTTAATTCAAACTCCTAAAGTTCCCCTTTGCTGCGTCGTCCCACATGCCAGCGTCCCTCAAGGAATAACTGTGGCGTCGGTCCATCTCGGCATGTAAGACGCCGGGCGTCGGTCAGCGTCCGCCGAGGATGTTTTTTCTGCCCACGCGTGCCGGCATCTCGGACGGAATGCATTTTAATTTCAAGGGATTTGTTATTAAACGGATATGTGAAAGTTTGGATCATATCCCACATTCTTATGGCTTCTTGCAGGCATTCTTCGTCGATGTTTTCATAACTAATTTGAAGTTGAGAAGCAATTAGAAGATGTATAAGAGTGGGAGGAATTTCGGGAGGTTATTACATTGGACCCACATAAGACGGGGTTTTTAATAAACATGCCAAGAATTTTACAACTATTAGCTACAGAGCAAATACATGAACAATATATTCGATATTAATCAAATAGTTCATTAAATTTATTATGAACCATCTCATTTTATTTTAGAACTTTCTTAATCAATAATTTATTGTAAATAGTTTGCACTTCATGAAATATGTACGCTAAATGTTAATTGTCACTTAAAATGTTTATTTTCAAATTCAGGTTGTTACTAGCAAAAATATTCAGAAATTAAGGTTTTTACAATACTTTTTACTTTTAAGGGTGAGTGTTATGTATGTCACTCTTGATATATTTAACATTTGTAGTCGTAACTTGCTGGAATATTTTAATTGCAATTACATGATATATTTGTTTACGCGTAGAGCAAATTTGTTAAAAATCGATATAATTACAACAGTGGCGTAGCTAGCAATTTTACCGATAGGGTAAAACATTTGCTGCCCCTCTCCCTCCTTATCCCAATAAAAAATGATTTTTCAAAAAAATAAGAAGCTTTTTTACAAAAAAAAACATGCAGAAACTTTCACATAATACATGAATAAATTAATATATAATTTAATAGTTTTAACTACAAAGTCTGTGATCGTGTGATCGTTGTAATCTATAGAGAAAGAAATTTCCGATTCTATTCAGGGCATGTAACCGAAAAAATACTGGTTAACGGTTAACCCTTATAGAGAACGTTATAATAATAACGGATTTAGTTCGAAAACCGGTTTTTGAAAATTGGAAACCGGTTTAAACCGGTTAATATATCGGTTAAAAAAATAATTAAAATTAATTAGATCAAATTAATTATAAAAATTTGATTAAAAAAATAGAGAATAATCAATTAAAATTTTTTTTTTTAAATATCATCTGAGAAAAATATCACAATTAAAAAAAAGCAATTTAATTAATGAATATTTACAAAAATTCCCGTAATATATTCAGAAAAACGCAGGTCACTTTTCAATTTTTTCAACTTTTTAAGTAACCTTAAAGGCCAAAGAAACTACCTACATTTATGACTCTCCAATAAAATGTTAATTGTAAAAACTGTGATGACTCATGTTCAAATACAAATAGAAAACACAGATATAAAAAAAATATATTAAAATTTTTCCTCGCTAAATGATATTAAAATAAAGGTTAATGTTCGCTAAAACCGGTTTATTTTTTTTTTTTTGGTTAACGGTTACCGGTATTTTCGACCTGAAAAATATCGGTTAAAATTACGGTTAAAGTTCGCAATTTTCGTTAAAAATATCGGTTACCGGTTTTTATTAACCGGTTTTTTTAACCGGTTACATGCCCTGCATACTTCTGACAACTTTTTGCCAAAAACAAAAGCTGATTGACATGGTAATTATTTGTAATTTTTTATTTACATTTAATACCAAATACGATGTACTTCTGACAACTTTTCTCCAGAAACAAAAGCCAGTTGACATGATTTTTGACATTTTTGCACGCCAAACATAGTCGAGTACTTACATTTGATACCTAGCACGACTTACTTTTGAAATATTTTAGCTGAAAACAAAAGACATTCGACAAGGATTTTTTTTGTCATTTCTACACGCCAGCCCTCATCAAATAATCCTTTCATTTGATACCAAACATGAGTTACTTCTAAAATATTTTAGCAGAAAACAAAAGATAATCGACATGGAACATTTTGAAGAATACAACGGGCGTGATCTTGAGTAATAATACACTTAAGTTGTGTACTTTTGTTTTAAAGTGCTATTAGTTTGTGTCTTATATATTAACTTTTATTATTCCTTTTACATCTGTGACTGTATTATATACGAGATTATAAAAGTATATTATCCTATTATTTCGGCCCTCTACGTTACGGGAAAAATACTGATATTCGATTTTGTCATTTGTTTAAGCCTACTTGATTGCAATTTTAAACACCTGATAACATTTGTTTTAAACGATATTTCTCTGGAACTACTGATCGGATATGAAAAATAAAAAAACTGTTGAGAAGAGAATTTCGAACTGTCATGTTTGACACTCTTTTCCATTTAAAATTTTTGAGGTGCAGTCCACCCCCATTTTAGGGTTGAAGTTATGCCATTGATATTAATCCATTCAGGTGTTCCCCCTTTATACTAAAAATGACGTGTTCGAACGTTTTTTTGCAAAATTGATGTTAAGTGGCCAAAAATTGCGCTGATAATTTTCATTGAGCCATCCTGTATATAGAAGGTGGAAATAATAATATAAGAAACAGTTAATAAACAAATAATTAGGACAAATGAACTTTATCTAAACAAAAGGATGTCTGTAAAACAATGGGGTATTCCAAGTTTTTTTCATTTTTTAATATGTTATTCTATGAATAAAAATATTAGACCCGTATTTTTTCTTTTCGCCGAAAGGTTTCAAATACGCCAGAAATAAATTTTTAAAGTTTCAATAAATTACACCCTAGAAAATCGGCCGTGCGTGTGACGTCACAGGCACTGAGAATCAGCTGAGAACATCATTCGTAGGTCTGAGTCAGAGGCGTGGCGCGTTCGAACAAGAGCCAATAGGCTGACGCGAATGCCTTCTTCGTCACAACAAGGCTGATACTAAATTTTACGTACTCGATTCAAATGGATTACAATTTCATTTTGATATTATGGTATTAAAAATCAGAAAAATAATGATTATATTCACTTTAATATTACTTATATATGGTAAACAATGATATCTAATAAGAATTTCTTTAAAAGCCGTAGGCTTGGAATACCCCATTGATAGTTGTTAATTGGACCACGAACCTTGGCCTACAACGGAAATTATGACCGGAAGTACTTATATTTGGAAATTTTGTTTTGATAATTGTTATCTACATTCGCAAATATATTCCAAACCATATCCAAATAAAAATTAATATCTTTTCTCATCTCCAAGTAATTTACAATCATAGTTAATCATGAAAACTAACAATATTTAGATTTGCACCTTAAAATTTTGATTTTACAGCCGAAAAAATCCAAAATGATCCATTCTTCGGTCAAAAATTTTGGTTTTTTAAAATAGTCCAAATTGATAGTCGCCGATGAGCTGATTCTAAATTTTCAAACCGAATTTAATTATCTCTTCCCATTCCTGAGATATTAGGCTTCAAAGTTGCACCTCAAAAAAGTGTGTTTTTTGACTATATCCCTAAAATGGGTAGAAATACAGTCTCAACGATTATACCAGTCGATTCTACGCACAAAGTTACATAAAGAAATGTTTTCTTCGCATATATGTTCTTTGGAACGATTTGGTGTAAAATGAGAAAAACGAAAAAACCTGAATTTCAGTTTTTCGCTAGAGAACTTTTTGGGTCCAAATCTTTTCATTTTTCAGACTTAAGTAAATACGGATGCGCTGATTTCAAATTTTTAAACCGATTTCAATTATCTCTTACCGTTTTCGAGATATTTGGGTTCAAAGTTGGAACTGAAAAAAATCGTTTTTCAGGAATATCCCTGAAATGGGCAAAGATACGATCTCGACGACTTTACCAATCGATTCTACGGGCAAAATTACATAAGTGTAGCAATTTTCAGATTAATATTCCCATGGATACAATTTTTAGAGCGAAAAAACGAAAATCGCGAAAATCGAAAAATCGCCTGATGAACCCCTTGCGATTTTTTTCGATTTTTGACGATTTTCGTTTTTCCTCTATAAAATTTGTATCCATTGGAATAAAAATCTGAAAATTGGTACAAAAATGTAATTTTGCCCGTAGAATCGATTGGTGAGGTCGCCAAGGTCGTATCTGAACCCATTTCAGAATTATTCCTGAAAAACTGATTTTTTCAGGTCTAACTTTGAACACAAATATCTCGAGAACGGTAAAAGATAATTGAAATCGGTTTGAAAATTTGGAATCAGCGCATCTGTATTTACTTAAGTCCAGAATATAAAAAATTTTGGTGACAAAAAGTTTCCAAGCGAAAAATTGAAATTCAGGTTTTTTCGTTTTTCTCATTTTTCACCAAATCGTTCCAAAGATCGTATATGCGGAGAAAACATTTCTTTATGTAATTTTGCGCGTAGAATCGACTGGTGTAATCGTTGATACTGTATCTCTACCCATTTTAGAGATATGTTCAAAAAACACACTTTTTTGAGGTGCAACTTTGAGGCCAAATATCTCAGGAATGGGAAGAGATAATTAAATTCGGTTTGAAAATTTGAAATCAGCGCATCGGCGACTATCAATTTGGTTTTTTCAAAAAAATCAATAAATTTTACCTAAAAATGGGTTTATTTGGGTTATTATACCCAAAAATGAGTTGAAAAGTGTGTATAGTACATTTGGAAATTTGTCACACCTTAAAATGGGTAAAAAGGAACCCAAACCTGACCTAAAATTGGGTTTAAAGGGTGTCAACAATCAAAAACCAAAATTTTGGACTCATACATGGGTATTTTTGGAATATTTGAGCTGTATATGAAAAATTTTACAGTAAAAACCTAAAAATTGTAACTTTTTATATTCAACTGAATAGAAATTACTAAAGTTAGTTACAAACAGGGAATGTAACCGAAATAAATACTGGTTTACGGTTAACTCTTATAGAGAACGTTATAATAATAAAGGTTTTAGTTCGAAAACCGGTTTTTAAAAATTGGAAACCGGTTTAAACCGGTTAATATATCAATTTAAAAAATTAACATTAATTAAAAAAAAGTAATTATAAATATTTGATTAAAAAAAATTATAGAATAAATAATTTAAAAAAATAATAAAAAATTACCATCTGAGAAAATATAACAATTAAAAAAAACAATTTAATTAATAAATATTCACAAAAATTCCCGTAATTTATTCAGAAAAACGCAGGTCACTTTTCAATTTTAAACTTGCCTGTGTTGACAAAGGCCGTATTTATTTGGACTTTTTAAGTAACTTTAACGGCCAAAGAGACCTACATTTATGACTCTCCAATAAAATGTTAATTGTAAAAACTGTCATGACTCATGTTCAAATACAAATAGAAAACACAGATATAAAAAAAAATATTAAATTTTTTTCTCGCTAAATGATATTAAAATAAAGGTTAATGTTCGCTAAAACCGGTTTATTTTTTTTTGGTTAACGGTTACCGGTATTTTCGGCCTGAAAAATAGCGGTTAAAATTACAGTTAAAGTTCGCAATTTTCGTTAAAAATATCGGTTACCGGTTTTTATTAACCGGTTTTTTTAACCGGTTACATGCCCTGATTCTATTGAAAGTATTAGGATTCCTTGATACAAAATTAAATATTTGGTCTGGTCATTCAAATCTGATTTTGCCCTTTCGACCCCCACCCCTCCTTATTAACGCTTTATATAAATTTTTAGATATTTCATCGTCCATAAATATTTAAATTTTAAGGATTTGTAGATAAATTTTTACTATTTGTCAGCCGGTTCAATGATTACTCTTACAAATCTGAAACATAAAAATGTTAGAGGATATCTTTGCAATATGTGAAACCGTTACAAAACTCATACGTTCGAATAACAGCAGAATTTACGGGTGTAAAAGTGCATCGCATAAAGCTTTGTATTCTTCGCATCGAAGGGAAGTTTTCGTCGAATCCTAGGAGACATTAGGTACTTGTCCGAGAAAATGTATTCGTCTCGCAATTCCGCTCCGCCCGGTCAGCAATATTCAGACTTTATGCAAAGCTGAGAACTTGGACCGGAGCTACATGCTCCCGATATATGAAAAACCCTTAAATTTATGACGACACATCGAAAATTCTCCGCTATTTTCCCTTCATAACTTTATTTGCAACGATGTCCTGACACTGCTCTTTGTTATTTGATTTTTGTTTTGTGTTGTCATGTATATTGTTATACATGATGAGGTATTAATACAGATAATGTTGATAATACTTATTAAAATGTCACTATTTGTCAATTGATGTATTGCCATTTTATCATATTAATTAAATAAATAAAATTTTGATAGCTTGACAATAGGTTGTCATGTTTTCAATTTTATGTGAAGTATGAATTAATAATGTAATATTCAAATTAATAAATTGCAATTTCTGTCTATATTCTATAGACGGATATGTTTAATGTATAATACATAAATTATAAATCCACTTTTTATTAAAGAACGACTAACTTACAAAGTCGAATGGCATAGACATTAAATAATGCTCCTTGGTACATACATGTAGAAAATAGACGAAATTTCATAATTAAATAATACTAATGGCACGAGTTGATTAACTGTTTGTAAAGATTGGTCAATTAAAAATGGAAGTTGACTTCTGTTATTTTTAAGTTTTTTTCGTAACTGAGATTTTTTTAATAAAGAAAACTAAAAACTAAACAGTAAGAACTTTACTTTACACTGATGATTTTTTTTTTAATTAAATAGCCCTAGCACACTCTTGAAGTATACGGCGACTCATGACTAAAAGTTTTGGTGAACAACTGCAAATGCAACGGCCAAAATTTCTAAGGCGTTCAGTTCGGTTTTATGTTCGCTTCGCCACCCCAAACAGACCAATCAGAAAGTATTTGAGGCATGCCTCAAGATTCACTTTGCTGAAGCAAATATAACATCAAGAGAAAAATAGATAAACGCTGTGAGCATTGTAAAAACAGCACAGTCGTACATACATATTATCATATAGAAGAAGTTTGAAGCAGAGTAATTTTTGCCTCTGCACTTCTTTAGACGGTACTACGTTGGGCGTACGAATGCTTTATTCGACAGTATATATAGAATAGGAAAACAATGGATATTTGAAAACTAGATCTTATGAGCATATTGCGCGGTAAATTAAAAATTGCTAGAAGATTGAAATTTAAAAATACAGTGTAAAATTCTCCTCTTCTCATTTTGTACTGTGAGGCACTGACTCAACTGCCTCCCATGAAGAGCCGCCAAGGTACTACCAAAACGTATTCCACTTAATGATTACTTAATTTTCATAAAAAATGTATTTACTTATTGTATATTTGATATCGCTTTTTTGATTTTCAAACAAAATTCGAGTAATTATCCATTTAGCGACAAATGCAATAGATTACATTTTTAAATAGAGATTTTACTGTTTCCTCAACGAATATTATATTCATTATGAAACGAAATTCCATTATGAAGATGCATGACAGGTCACCGCTTTATTTGTTTTTGTTAGTTTAATCCGTGATAATTCCTAGGAAGAATTCCTGAGAGGGAAAGTGAGAAATAAAATAAAATAACGTCAGATACTCATCAAGTGATTCTTGTTAGGGGAAGAGAAATTGAATTCCCGATGAAGTTATCTTGATGGCGCGGTTTAAAAACGCATTTTTCATCTCTCACCCTTTGGCCCAAGGCTACATTTATAATAAGATGGATTATATTTGCTACAGGCTTCATTGTTTGATCAATGACACCGAAAGGGTGCAGCGGCAGCCGAAGAATCTAGTTAAATTATGGAAATCGCTCTCGCTGCTTCCCTACACATGTTCTTTGACGCTGCAGGGAATTATTTAAATCAGCGGTTCCCAATAATAAAGAAACTTTACCGGCACTTTCGGCGCCGCTCGAGTGTGAGAATTGCTTGTTTATTTTACAAGTTGCCAGCATTTCAATTAACCCTCCGGACCCCAGTGTGAACTGCGTGCTGCTTTTTTCTTGGTCGGGCCTTTTAACTGCTCCACTTCAATTTTCTAACAGTTCGCACTATAGTGTTCCAATTTAAGTAACGATCAAATAAAATATATTCTTCTATCGGGCTGTTTGGAATATCTCATTCTAAATTCATACTATTTTCATTAATGAGATCTCACATCTATATTTTTATTTTTATCCAACACCGTGTAATTATAACGATATAAGTATACTGTTTTTAGATAAATAATGTAAGTCATAAGTCACTAGTGAGCTAAATATATTAGCTCACAGTTTTTTGGTTCGTATCTTAGTAACTACGTTATAAAACCTTCTCTACACTATTTTGTTCCTAAATGTCATTTCGAAATTCCATCTTTCAAAAATATGATATGTATTTTATATTAATGATTAAAATGTGTTGGATAAAATGTTGTATGGCACACGTGTGTTAATTTCCTAAGTCACTTGAAAAAATACCACACTCGGCCTGACGGCCTCGTGAGCTAAACTTGTCTCACATGACTTATCTGTAAAGTAACACACTTGTACCATAAATAACTATTAAACCATAATGAATTAAACAAGATTATTATAATTTTTCTGGCTCAGTTTGCTTGCATTGATTACTTGATAATTTCCATGGTATCCTGTATGTATTAAAGAAATAATATGAATTTTTACAATAACCAGAAAGTAGGCTGCGGGTCCGGTTTTTTTTTTAGTATACGGTGGCACTCAACGTGTTACGTGAAGTATATAATTATCGTCTCATTAATCGCAGAAACTGCTGTATTTACCTATTTTTAATTAATATATTTATGGCAGAAATATTTTCTTCAATTATTAATTTACTTTTTCTTCATTTATTGGTTAATTATTTAACATACTTATTTATTCCAGAAAGTACTGTAATTTCCCTAATTCATGATTTATTTATTGTGTCTACCTTTTACTCTTGTATTTTTCCTGGTTTTTAGTAATTAATTAATTTAAGTTAAAGGTATTTGGCCCAATATAAATTCTAATTATTCTGATAATTGCATTAGTTTTTTACCTAAAAATTTATTCCGTTTTATTTAATTCGTGATCAGTTTAGTGGTCTACATACCTATTCTAATGTTTGTCGTAGTTCCTAGTAATTGCTATACTTATTTATGTGTCAATTTATCAAACAAGTGCTTATTACGAGTTATACATTATTTTACTCAGAATGTACTTAAATTTCTTCAATAACTAACTTATTTTATTAACATCAGAATTTCATCCAGTTAATATCGATTATTATACATATATACTCTCAAGTTTTGGTTAGGAACTAGAACTTGAGTGATGAAAAGATTCGCTTTTCTTTCTAGTTTGGCAAATAACTATACATTTTATAATAACATTTGCTATTGAAATTTATTTCATTATATAATACAAAAGAACAGTACTTTGAAAATTCAGAACAAAATATTGTATTAATAAGATAAAATTCATTTTGCTTCCTTCTGTTAGGGTCATAATTAACAATTTCGACTCGAACTAGAACGTGAGTGATAAAAAGATACGCTTTCCGTTCTAGTTTGGCAAATAACTATACATTTCATAATAACATTTGCTGTTGAAATTTATTTCATTATATAATACAAACAAACAATAGTTTGAAAGTTCAGAACAAAATATTGTATTAATAAGATAAAATTCATTTTGCTTCCTTCTGTTGGGGTCATAATTAACAATTTCGACACGAACTAGAACTTGAGTGATAAAAAGATACGCTTTCCTTTCTAGTTTGGCAAATACATTTTATAATAACATTTTCTGTTGAAATTTATTTTATTATATAATACAAACAAACAATACTTTCAAAATCCAGAACAAAATATTGTATTAATAAGGTAAAATTCATTTTGCTTCCTTCTGTTGGGGTCATAATTAACAATTTCGACTCGAACTAGAACTTGAGTGATAAAAAGATACGCTTTCCTTTCTAGTTTGGCAAATAACTATACATTTTACATTTGCTGTTGAAATTTATTCCATTATATAATACAAAAGAACAGTACTTTGAAAATCCAGAACAAAATATTGTATTAATAAGATAAAATTCATTTTGCTTCCTTCTGGGGTCATAATTAATATCTGGAAAGATGATCACGATAACCTCTTATATGAGAAGTTAACACATCTAAATCATGTGTTGTATGAAGTGAAGAAGTGAAACTTTACACTGGCATATTGGAGCAATACATCGGGGCACCCAGCGTAGCTCTAAACCTGTCATCGCCGTATATTGGAACACATGTCGGCTGACGGTTTAACATAATATTCTCCGCAGAGGGTGTTGACGGATTAAAAATAAACACACGTTAAAGTGCTACTGCGCGTAGCCGGATGAGACACTTTCAATAGAAGACAGCAATAAAAACAGTAAAATAGGAAAAACAGAGCTTTGGTCAATTAACTTCAATCCAGAAATATTAGTCTAATAGTTTTTATTTTCCTATACATTGATAAATGAAATGTGTTCTTCCATTTCTTATTGTTTCCACCGCAATAAATAACATTTTTCTTCAAACGTCATAAAAGTGACATCTTCTGTGACGTGATTGACAAGGTTGAAGTTTAATTTCTACGCCGCCGTAATATAATTTTTTATTCTAGCCGCCGTTTAATTTCTTCGCCGCCGTATGTAGAATCAGCCAATAAGAAGTAACTTGTACAATAGAAATCTTTAATATCGCCCTAAATGTCACTATAAAAACTAGATAACCTAATAATAAAGTTATTAAAAATTATGAATAACTGACAGGTAACCTACATACTAAACGTCAAATAGTAATTAATTTTCAAAATTTCTACGTTTGAAGAAAAAATAGAATGTGTAAAAGAGTAAAAGTGTCTTTGTGTGCCTCGCATGCAATTGTCCGACTAGCTTCGCTCGTCGTGCAAATTTCCATACTCGCCAGTCGGCACACAAAGTATCACTTTTACTCTTAATAACACAATATACTATTTCGCGCCTCCGTCCCATTATGACTAGTATTAAAAAACTCAAAATCGTCCGAAAACTCGCCGTTTTCCGGCCTAGGCCGACAAAATGTAGGGATGCCAACTTAAATATTTTAGCATAACATTTTGTTAAAATTTTTAATTTTATTTTATTGCAAATGTAAAATGTCAATTAAAGTAACTATTATTGATTTGATTTGATTATTGATTACGTTAATTGTTGAAAAATTTCTGGACTAGTGATACAAGTAACTATTTATTCAGAACTTGATAAGCTGTGGTATTTAATAGAAAATTATCTATAAGACATGATACAATATTATTTCATAGTTTTTACTCTAAAAAAAATTACTATCTAAAAAGTATTAATAAAAATTATTTATTTTACCACCAGATGTCAGCCTTTTTGTTGTCTCATCCAATCATCTCTGAGCGTTATTTAAATTCCCAGTCTCTCGGGATGACTTATCCGGACTATTTTAAACCAATGAGGAAGAGAAAAACTGATGTTTGTGTGAGAACGAATTATTGGTCCCATGAGAGACAATTGCTTTATGGGACTTTATTATTTGTGAGGAAAGAAACTTTAATTTTATCTACATGAGATTCACACAGGATGTGGTACAGTAAAAAATTAAGTGCTGTTTGGATTCTTTCGTTTATTGCGCCGTTGTTTGAGGACTTCCTTGTTTGAAAACTCATAAAGAAGATGCAGTAATTAAGTTAACGAATCAGCCGGTACCTATAAATCAATTATAATCAGATATTTTGCATTTTAACTTAATTTAAAAATAAGGAGGCATCTGTCATAGTATTTCCTGCGTTCCTTTTTTAAAAGAAAAAATGAAAATCTGAAACAAATTAAAACTTTCAAGTAAAGGTATTAAAGATTATTATAGGATTCTTGCTTAAATTTATATTTAGTGAATAATACATATTTATAACTAGATTTGCTTAGTTTTACAATTGTTAACTTTATTAATTACAATAATTTAACATATACTAATATTTAACATTTATCACTAATCATAATCTTTCATCTCAATCTCAAAACACTGGACACTACAACTATCTTCAGCTGGATTGATTGAGGGATAAGTAATATTTTTTATTTTATATTGTTAAAACCTCCATCTCAATTTTTAAATACATATTTTTACATTTCTTATGGGCATGCATTAATATTTTTACGTATAATTTTACGAGTTTTATCCATTGTTCAGCAAAATGATAGTATAATTAATTAATAACGAAATTGTGATTATCAAATGATTAAATACGAGTAAATATTTTCGCATTTCATGTCACGAAGAAATTTCAAAACAACGATTATTTAATATACTTGAAGTTCTGTTCCTTTCAGGATTATTGTACCTCAGAAGTTAATGATATTTGAAAATAAAAATTTAGTTTACATTGTCGTGAATATAAGTGATATGAACAAGATGTAACAAGCCGTTGACAAATCCGTATAGGTTGTTTATGGCTCCTTGGCGTAGGAGTGAGCATCGCCTCGACTTTTGATTTGTGGTTCCTTTATGAGTTGTCACCGGCAGCGCTGGCGTTCTTCGCTGAAAACCATGCACATATTTCAAGTCAAGGATTGTAATCATTTACGCGAATGGGCTGTGTATGAAGCCGGTCGCGGCTCGCCGTTTTGACGGATGGTAATTTGAATACGCTGAATGATATTGCGGTTTGACGTTCCCGATGTTTGCGCTCGCAGATGTGGATGTTTACACTAGAGGCGCTCTCTAATTGAAATAGGATAGAAATTATCATGTTTAGGATGTAAACATTCTGAATCATATCTCATTCATTCATACTTACAAGGTTATTCACTTTAGGACGTGTACAGCTTTGACAGAGAGAAAATGACTTTCCTCTAAACCTCTGGAAAGGGAAAATAGGGATTGTGATAAAAGTCACATATCAAGCTTTTGGTGAAAAAGTACTTTCAAGGTCTTTGCAATGTTGCAATATGTGCTTCACAAATCTCTAAAGTAACCTGTTATTATTTTTTTTACTAAATTATTTATAATTTTATTGTACTATAGTTTGTTTTAGCATTAACTATTTATTGATAATTTAATTTCTCCAGTAATCCTGCAATCTTCGGTAAAGTTATAATAGCCCACCGCCCGATCGTATGAATCACACTCAGGTATATATGCTCAAGTGAAGCAACTTCGGCGCATCTCTCTACTACAACTGTGTAAGCATCACAATAATCAAGTGAGA
This sequence comes from Stenolophus ochropezus, assembly GCA_035578165.1. Classification (NCBI taxonomy): domain Eukaryota; kingdom Metazoa; phylum Arthropoda; class Insecta; order Coleoptera; family Carabidae; genus Stenolophus; species Stenolophus ochropezus. The sequence goes on along the minus strand of JAQOWZ010000005.1, from coordinate 19,633,820 downwards.
TAGCTTTTCTTTCTGCTTCAATTGTATTTATTCCCTGCTTAGGTTCGCTCTATTCGTTCGCAATACTTCCCTCGAATGATCCAGTATACCTATGTATGATTAGAAACACCTTTTCCAAGGTGGAATAATACGATAGGAAAGACTCTTTTTATTGCGAAAAACCTATACCTATATTAAAAAATCATGGTATTTGTAGTTCGATTGGTTATTTTTTAAATAAACTTTTTTATCTACCCTGCTTAGTTATTAGTGTTGGTTGGAATAAAAACGATTTTAATGATTTCGGTAATGTTACTCGTGCGCTTCACAAACAAGAAGATTCGTCCGAACACATGTGTTATATTTTTCAAATTTGATATGTAATATTTTTATTTTTAAACTCTGCTTCACCCACCTTCAGAGTACCTGATTTTAAATTTAAATTTTAAAAGACACAATGATAAATTATGTTCTTTTATTGTAAAAATAGTACCCGTGGTACAATGAGTATCATTTATTTCGCACATAAAATACTCTCATGGTGTACTCTCTATGTCAGTTAGTTTATCTACAAGATAAAGTTTGGTTGACACCTTTTAGAGAATAAATATATGTATCTTCACCGATTTCTATGATAAAGCAGGATAATTTTTTTTTTCGAAATATTTATTAAGTGATTAATGTCAAAAGCTTAATTATGAAGTTTTCTTAAAATGTATTTGGCCTAATTTGCTCCAGATGTGTACACATGCATCCAGTACGATAGATAAATGGACGGATGGACCACCGGCGCAACGTCTGTTAAAACCTCGTGCCATATATACTATAAGTAACTGTGAAATAAACGCATAATAAATATATTTTTTAGATCATAGTTTTTGTCTACCATATTCGACCACCATATCCAATGCATTAAATATTGAACCATAAACTCGAAGTTCTAAGTCATCGGTTAGTACTTGCCTCTGTTGCTGTGTTTATTTAAAATCATATGAATATATTAGAAATAATTATAAGTAGATATATTATATGACAAAAAGTTACGCGGAAATTTATTTTTGTTGACAAGCCTTACAAAAGTGTCATCCGCTTCTCGAATATGAAAATTACACATAATTTACACTTATGTTTATTAATTTTCACTTTCCGATTATTATGGTTCATTACCATAAATCTTTTTTCAAAATAATATGAATGAAAAATATTTGCAGGAATATGTAAATAAATTATCTATTAGTGAAGTATTATCTTGTTAGAAGTTATTAATAGTGTGAGAATGCATATTTTTGAAACCCGTATAAGTATTTTGCATAATGCATGCAGAACTTGATACTCCAGTGAATAGAAATGGACGAAGTTATCTCGCAAGCGGAAAAGTTAAACTGTTAAATGGGCTTATTTAAAAACGGATTGAGCTTGATGTTCATTCGGATCTGAATTTAATTGTTCAATTATAAAACTTCAGCCGTACATCCTAAGATGATACGTAATTAGTTTGGCGCAACTCACTGGCCTGATGAAACAGGTTCACTCGATTTGCAAACCTTTTTTGCTCACCTACATCCGTTGTGATGTTATCGACGCGTTTTTTTCTACGCAAACAAAATCGCGAATTAATTCAAATTGCTGTTGATTTTAGTGAGTTTTATAAATGATCGGCTTTGTAAACAGCCGATTTTGTGGTTAGGTCCCAGTTAATTAGATCCGTTCCAACAAATTTAGAACTAATTTTTGCGAACATTAATCAAACAACTGTAATTAATTGAAATATTTATATTGGAGAAACGTTTTTCTCTTTTACATTTTGTTTAAATTAGCAAATTATGGCTCATAAATACCGAGTTGTTAATGCGTTTACATTATGAGTGGAATTTTGGAATGGATACACATTTTGATTGACTACAAGCATTTGAAATCTTGTTCCTCTGAGAAATGTTGAATATACATTAGAATCCTTTTAACAAGGATAGAATTCGACAACAAATATAAAAATTGCAACAAGAGTGCAGGAAGTGCTCCATTTATACAATTTTTGCATGGACCATATACATTACATTCTTTTTTTCTACGATAGTGTATTGAAAAATAATTTCAAAATAAAATTTGAAAATAGGTATCTTAGTGAGAACTAAATAGATAAGTTTATTTTAGAGGTTGTGGCCATTATCCTAATAATAGTATAGTTGTGATTTATATTATTGATATAATATTATAAAATGTAATATTTTTAGTTTTAGGAATGAACTTTTGTAGTACGACTGTATTCATTTTGATGTTGATACTTTGATTTTTCAGCAGTATATAAAAAATGAGATTTTTCATGTAAAGTTTGTAAATATCATGAAAAATATGTTGAAATATGAATTAATTTTAAAAATAACCTTTTAAAAATTGTTTGGATGATATAAAATTTAATATCGTTTTTGAAATTGAAATGAGTAATGTTTTCTCATAAATAATATTTTACATGAGAACCGTTAACCTAGATTTAAAAGCACTCAGCTTTGAAACAATTTTACTGCCGAATCCCTAAGGTGTGGACAAATTTAACTTTGAAATCAGTAGGCAGTAATTTCCTTTATGTTCCAAACTAAATTTGTCTGTTATCACATTTGTTTTTATTCATGTAATAAATATTTATGTGCCGAAGCCATTTTGTTAATTGCTCTTTTCATACCTTCGCCCACATATGTTTCTGTTTCAGTGTTTCGGCTTTGTGTCTTCCGTCTTTCTGGCGGTCATAAAACTATATTTAGACTGAGGAGGAATTCTAGAGGCGTCCTGCAAGGGTTGGACAGAATTTTAATTGCTTTTCGGTCTTTTATGACTTTGATGTTTACCTCAACCCTTGTGGGAGATTAACCAGCCCGAAATAGAAGCAGATTAGATTTAGAACAACGCAATATGTTTTCCGGAAACGGAAACCAACTTTCTAATTTAATTTATTTCCTGATAAACAAAGACTTGGTGATTTACTACTCCTAATGAACTAATGGATTGTATTTTTCAATATTTAAGATAGGCGGTAGGTTATCTATTATTGATGGGGTATAAATGTCAGACTATTTTAGCCGGTTTCGCAAAGTGGTGTAACTTTATTAAAGTGCCTGTTTTCCTGAATATAATCACGTTTTTAATCAATCTAGAAGTGATTAAAGTGATAGCCAATATACTTAATTACAGAGCTTTTTAATAAAAGTTATACACCTGTTTTTATACAGTTATTGTATACTATAAATCATATTATAATATTTCTGTAATTAATAATAAAATTATGCTTCGTTAATCGTTGTCCAGTCACTTAGTCAACGTATCTGAAAGGAACATATTTCCAAATATATACCTAGATACAAATATTTTAATAATTTTGCTTACACTTGAAATTTATGCTAAGAATTTAATTTTTATTCACTTAAAATTATTATTATTATTAAATTTTTTCTAGAGAATAAGAAATTTTAATTGTAGGTGGTTTTGAATTTACAAAATCGAACTGCAATAATTTATCTTAATCAATTTTAACAACCTGGCCTTAATATAGTCAAAACTAATTCTAAAACGTCCATTTCCAGGAATACTTAATTACCAACTCCTTTACCATTATAATGAATTTGCAACGGAAGAAATAGCTTAAGCAAATTTGTTACATCCGCAAATATAGTAACTTGTTTCTTAGACAAATGACGAGCGGAAACCAAATCTCGGTAAACATCTTACGTAGGATGCGCCATACCATGGCCGACTAGATCATACCATAAAGGTATATTGGAAGTTATTTTTTAAAATTATAAACTGTAAGTTTTACATTTTCTCCTATCGATTTATTTATTTAACGTATGATATTTACATGGAAGTGATCATGTACATATAATTACTTATGTGTATTTTTGTGTACATTGTTTGAGATCCTCATGCAGAATGGATTATTTGTAATATCGTTTCAAGAGTTACACGTTTTATACCTGTATATATAATTTTGACGCCCCCGAATATAATTGCTTTATAAAAAATAAATTAAATTTATCAATGTAACTGGACAGTTTTAATTTATGTTTTATTACTTCGAGACTTCGCAAACGTCCAAACTTAGTTTTCTGTTTTAAAAAGCACCAAAGTGTATTTCTTTTATACTACAACGCGGTAATGGGGTATTTGTATGTATAATAAATGTTAGATAATAAAGCGACAAAATAAAATCGAAAATGCATACTAGGATTGCAGGTTTTGATATATACTTAAATCTGAAAAGTGGCAAGTTTTTGAGAAAAAAAAGTTCCTCAGAGAAATTTGGAAATTTAGGTTTTTTCAATTTTCTAATTTATCATTCATTTTAAAAGGAACATTAATTAACGTCATATTTAATATTCTAAAAAGAAATCATATGAAAGAAATATAACAGGAAATGCATCTTGTAATATCGAAAGATATTGTGCTGACCACATGAAATTTTTTCGTGTAGGATGCACTAGCCAGTAACCATAGCCGTCTAGACTAGACCTCGCCACTGCTCTCAATATTTCAGTTGTTTTTATCTGGCCAGGCAAAAACAACTAAAATATTAATAGGCTTCCAGTGAAATGCTGATTCATTGTAGCCGAGAAGTTTTTTATCGTCTTTGTTTAGGTAGTTAAGTTCATTTATCTTCCTAATATGTTTAAGGTAATTAACAGTAACAACCTGGTTACAGTGCAAAAAAACGAGCAGTGAGAAAATGTAAATAACATCGGTATTGGATTGGTAGTACACCACGGACAAATGGTTGCTTAATTTACCAGCGGTGCTTAATTACTGCCGCGTATTTTACAATTTTCAAGATAAATTCCTCTGGAGAAAACAAATCGAAACGGGGTATTTTTCACGCGAAGAAATATTACTAAAGGAAACGGTTTTCGTTTTATATTTAAATGTAGGTGAACACGTTTTCAATTAACATAGTTACTTTGTTTGATGTTGTGGGTTCGAATCCCGCGTGGAAACATGTGTTTGTGTATCTTTCATTCCACCACTTCACATTCATTTGACTGCACGTAAAAATTTTTTAATTATTATCAATTTATTTAAAAATAAATAATTTAGCATAATTTATTTCTCTGTAAAAATATCTTATACGGTAATTAACTCAATAAAAAATCATGTTCGATATTTTAGTTTTTTGCATTTACTAGTTCACGTTTAATTTGTAGATTATCAATTTAAATCTGTCAGTTGTTAATTTTTTGTAATTTTATTCTTTATTTTATCTAGTTTTATAGTGACATTTGGGGTGATATTACAGGTTTCTATTGTAAAAGTTTTTTCATATTTGCTGATTCTACATAGTTTTTACGGATAATTATTTATTTTACATTTACTCCCGCGCCGTAAAAATAAAAATGTTTACTCTGACGGCGTAGAAATTAAACTTCAACCTTATCAATCATGTCAAAAATAACGTTTGAAGAAAAAAATTGTTTAATATCCCCCCTAATAATAAACTTGTTATGAATCGTGAACATTTTTTGACAAAAATAATATTTTTTTGTATTACAAAGAAAATAAACAATGTATTATAACATTAGATAACATTAATATTACCAAGAAAAAATAAAAATACTGTGTAATTAATTCTCAAATATGTAATATGGAACAAAAAAAGGACAAATTTTCATTGTGCATAACTTAAACTAACATTTCTATTATTTATTTTGCAGAATTCAATATACTATCAAGTAGTTTAAAGTTTGATTAGTACACTTTGATTAATAATTGGTGTGTCTCAAATCAAACAGTTTTTCACTTTTGTTAATGATTCATGTTAAAATATTAGGTAAAATACTTCCTATTTGATAAAAGCTAAAGTCTACTATGTTGGTGATTTTTTTTTAAAAATTATGTAGTTTCTAGGGATATTTTTTATAAGAATTTTATTCATTGAGGTTTTTTTTGAAAGGCACCTGCTCTCAATTTGGTCTGCATAATCTAAAATTGTACTTAGGTACAATACCTGCCATCTTCCCAATTACTCCCCCGATGTCGCCGAGATCGTCTTGAGAGACGGGACAGGGCTGTCACGTGAGGTCGTTACGACTATTGTATATCTCAATTTGCAGATCATTAAAACTTCCCTCACTCGCTTTAGGTCCACATAAGAGACGCAGATACAGATTCAGGATTATGATTGCTTATTCTTCCACCATCACTGGATTAACAAATTGGACAGGGAGGAATTTACATTTTTATTTTTCTATTTTACGACAGACTCAGGCTTATGATGTCCGATTAATTTTAAGTAAATAATATTACAGCAACAGTCGACTACGAATTTATATTGAATATTAATTTTTGGGTCAAATATAGTACCTATAATGATGTAAAAATTAATATATATATATAAATATATAATATTTATAAATGAATAATTGACATTAATAAAAATGTGCATGTCCTTGTGTTGTAAAGTAATCGGCTAGAAAACAGTTTCTCATAAGCTTGTTTACTTTTATCTCTTTTTACCTCTCGCCACTCAATAAAAGATGTATTGGAATCATGCTAAAAATCGGATAGTGCGTTTTCAATGGATATAGCTGCGTTTTGAAGTTGCTAGAACACGATTTTAATATTTTTACGGTGGTGCCTATCCGTGTGTGTGTGTGGATGGATGGATGGATGAATGTTGTAACGATTACTCAAATACTAGTGAATAATAAAGTTCAAATTTTGGATTAACATTCTGACACTCAAGATTAGATCTGATTAGATATTGGTATTAATTGTGCAACCACAAATTTTTCTGAAATAATAATTTAAAATATTGACAGTAGCTAAAATTTTATAGTACAAATTTGTTTCTACCTAGACACATTTAATTATTACTAATAATTAATAATTCCGTAACTTTGTTACAATTGCGGTTAATCTGTTTACCTAAGAAAATAATTTTTTTATATTTGACAATAACAATTATTAAAATTGACAAGATAGACAGGGGAAATATTAATAAAAAAGTTTAAAGAGTATACACTCAAGAGCCTATGTGCTGGCCAAATCAGATTTTTTCTGTTTTGTTGATAATTTTGTCTTGAAAGTTTTATTAATTGATTATTCGTTCTTTTAAAAATACGTTTTTATATTTTTTATTTGAACATTATTGTTATTCTGTATATATATATATATATATATATATATATATATATATATATATATATATATATATATATATATATAAAGCGAGGCATCTCCAAAATCTAAATAAGAAATTAATTACATTAAACTTAAAAAGCTGTACTTTTGGACACGACATGAAAACATGCAAACACTAATAATTATTGATTACAACTTGCAACAATTAGTCTTAATTTGCAGTCGCTGAAAAAAATTATATATAATTTTTATAAAACATCATTACAGTTGGAAATATTTTACTATGCATTGCTGTACCTACTTACCACATGCACCCTAGTTTATTAATATTAACTGCAGTAGACCAATGCCATTTGTATTACTTCACAGTGGTGTTATTTCAAACATTCATTTGGACTACTGTATCTGAATTTCTTCGCGAGTTTTGTCGAAGTTGATACGACTTCACAATCGTGGCAAAATGAGGCGTAGGCAGAGGGCAAAAACTTTTCACGAATTTTATTACAATAAGTTAATAGTTATGAGGAAACGCTGATTATTTTAAATAAATTTCGATGGTAAAACAAGAATGTTACATGAAATAAATTCTGTAAATATTATAGGATTATTTATTTGAAAAAGTGGCAACCCATATAAAAAATAGTCAGATGTGACGCTCATGATTGTTTCTGTAAAAACAAGATGAAATGCTGTCCCTTCTTGTTAGCGCTGGTGTTTAATCAAACAGCAAAGGTTGTGAGTTCTCAAGAGCTTTTGACGACGACAATGACTGCTACTGTCGAAGACGAAGTTACTTCACAATTAGCTGCTGCAGGTCCTGTTGGAGTTGCTGCTGCAGCAGCTATTGTTTCCACTAAAACAAGGCCTAAAATACATTCATTTGAAACAAGTCCATCAATAAGAAAGCGACAACAAAACAGATTATTAAGAAAACTGCGTCAAACTATAGATGAATTTTCTGCTAGAGTGGGCCAACAAGCGGTAATACTTATTGCTACCCCAGGCAATCCAACTACCAGTTATAAAGTGTTTGGAGCCAAGCCTTTGGAAGACATAATCAAAAATTTGCGTCCTACAGTACTGGAAGAATTGGAAACTGCATTAGCACAACAAGCACCAGCACCAGCTCACTATGATCCATTGTTATTTAAATTACCTCCATTAATAATAGATGGCATTCCTACTCCAGTGGAAAAAATGACTCAAGCACAACTTCGTACTTTCATTCCAATGATGTTAAAGTTTTCTACAGGAAGAGGAAAGCCAGGTTGGGGCAAGGAATCAACACGTCCAGTCTGGTGGCCGAGAAACCTTCCTTGGGCTAATGTACGTATGGATGCGCGTTCAAAGAAGGAAAAACAAAAGGTATCGTGGACGCATGCGCTGCGACAGATTGTCATCAATTGCTACAAATATCATAAGCGAGAAGATTTGCTATCAGCTTTTACTGAAGAAAAAACAAAAACAGAATGTATGACTAATCTTTTTCAAACAATTGTCAATCCAGATGGCACTGTAAGCTTCGTTCAAGTAAATCCCAATAATCCAATTATTACTTTGCCATATGGTACAACAGTTCAGGAAATTACTACTTTCCTGGTATTCCAGGTAAAGATAATTGCATACTTTTAAACATTAAAATTGTTTGTATCTTTGGTATTGAGTAATATTTTGAATTAGGAATTTTTTTTTAGTAATTGTACACCTAATTTTCTTATTGTCATGGTAGTATATAAATATTTTACTTGTATAATATTCAGTTTGTACATATGAACATTAAGTACTACTTTTTTGTTATTAATTTTTTTTATCAACAAGGAGGCAAAATTTTTATTGGTTAACATACGTTATATATTATTCATTCGATTTAGTACGGAAACGTACGATCTTGTTTAATCTTCCCTAGATTGTAAATTTTAAGACCCACAACTCTGCTAGTGTATACAGGTATAAATAACAAATAATTAAAGTATGAAATTCTTTGCTATTTTTTAATGTCTCTAATTTATTTTATAGAATCTCGGCTTCTATATATTTCAATATATTAACTTATGTAGCAATTATTAAAATATAGATACCAGGTATTTTATATAATAGCTTGTTTAACAAAAAAATGTATTTAAATTGAGTAAGAAGAAATTTAAGTTACACATTTAAATATTTGGTCAGTGTTTTTAAACAATTTTGGTCATTCTAAATAATAAATAGTCAATATATATTGTATTTTATTTATAATACTTCAAAATAAAAATAATATAGTTAAAAAAATAATGTTATAGGTTAGGCTAGGTTAAAAATAAATACACTGTATTTTGTCACAGAAGCTACATTCGGTCAAGATGCTCGAATTATTTTCACAAGTGAAGATGGGCAAGAATATCCAGTACCAGTAAGCTGCGTTAGTACTGCTCATGTGCCTCTGTCTATGTACGAAACAAAAGCTAATATTCAGCAAATTCATACCAGCGACAACAGCACTACATCTGTTTCAATATTTGAACCAACTAAAGGTGAAGATACGGAAAGGTCAACAGTCACTCATCAGATGATGATTCAAGGTTTAGGGAGTGATCCACCACAGATTTTACAGGTTGTCTCTCTTCAGGACACTACAGAGCTACCTAAAGTAACATCTATTGGGAATTTCAAATCAGAAGAAGTTATTATTAATGAACAATAAAGTAGTGCACAAAATAATTGTAGTTGACAAATAATAGTTTTCTTGTTTATTCCAGCTGTATTGCATGTGGGTACATATATTTTTTATTATTCTTTGAAATTTTTTGTAGATCTGTGTAGAAACTGTTTTATTTTATTAAAATCGCTTTAGTTTGTGAAGTATTATCAATTATTATTGATTTATTAGATGATCAATAATGTAATCTTGTAGTACTGATATTGATAAATTTACTTACATAAATATAATTACATTTAAGAATACTATTATAGTATTATAAATAGAAGATAACGAGAATCAGAGATGCGCATTACTCTCTGCGTATGAAATTAGTTAAACTGAACGCAAAGCAACAGTATTCACCAGCTTCTGTGAATTTTGTAATTATATTTCATTAGGAACATTTTGTTATAATTATTTATTATATCTAATTAAAAATGCTTGTATAATTATTGAAACCAAAGTTTGTGCCCCCTTCTCTCATTTTGCAAGTCCTAGTATATAATTTTTCTTGTAAGGGAGAATAAAAGTACTAAAGAAATAGATTAGTTGTTTATATTTCAAGATTAAAATAATATATAAAAGAAAACTGACATGGTAATAATTTTTGAAAATATTAAATTTGTACATCTAGTTCAACTAATAAACACTAAAAGCAAAATTTTGACAAATATGAGATATAAACTAAAAATCTTATTCTTTTAGGTGCAATATATCATGAATGAAGTTAAATAATAATATATTGTACAACAACCATGGAATGTTACTTATTTCATATGAGTATGAAACGGACATTCCAGGCTCTTGTGTAATATGAATCTTACAATTCTTAATATGCAATATACTATTACAATATACTATGTATCCGTAGCAGAAATGAACATACAATAAGCAAATATCTTAATGACTGTAGAAAAATTCTATTGTAAGTTTAATAAAAGCGCTTCGAGTTATATAAATTCATATGTAAAAATATATACTACAGTGAACTAAAAATAGGTGTTTTGGAAAATTAAGGGTCTCTGTAAACATCATTTTATGTTTAAAATTTTAAGGTGTAAATGTGATTGAATATAGCTAACGTAAAAAATAATCAAATTTTAAATGAAATTTTTTATTCTTTATTGACTCATTCTCACTACTTAGTCAGACAATAAATGTGTACCACGTAACGTTTTTGAATTAAATAAGTATAAAATTTCCAGTATATACCTATTAAATTATAGGGCTGAAGATTATGTGTTTGCCACATTAGATTTGTTTTAAAAACCAAAATTTTTATTTCGTGGAACGAACAAATAAGAATAAGAATAATTTCGTTACTCTGTCAACGTCAAGGTAAATGTTAATATGTAATGTAAACTTTAAAAAGGATACAATTTAATATACATCTGATATCTGTATAAAATATCTGAAAAGAAAAGACAAGTGTTGAGTAATTTCGTCTGCATCTGCACTGCAAACATGTCATTCGTGCACTCAGCATCATGTGAGATTTCTTATCTGGGAGTAGGAAACGGCGTAATGATGTACTTACAGCCAGTTATCGACTCCTTTGCTACAAATTATAACAAGTAGGGATGGAATGAGATAGCAACCACAGGTGAGAGCCCTGAGCAAATGGAATGAGGAATTTATTACTCGTGATACGCATCAAAATGTAATGAAACAACTATATTAACAGACTCTAGCAACATTTAGAAAGAATGTAACAAAAAAACCAGTAAGTATCTCATTACATATTGATCAGTTAAGTTTTAATGGACCTCCAACGCAAGTACGGAGATAAAATTTACAGTTATTGATCGGGAACAAACTGTCCATAAATCGAATTTGTAATTAAGATGTTTAACACAATCTCATCGCATTACCCAAGCTCATTTTAATAGCGATGGACGGATAAGCGACGAGTGTGAGACACTTTGTTTTTAAATCATCCCAAACCAACTTTTATTAACGCTGAACAATAAAAAGAAGCATTCTCGCCCGAGACAATTTAAAATGCACTTTATAGTTAGATTCTGTGGACAGATAAACAATAAACAAATTAACTTTTCTCTCATTCTGATTCAATTTACAAATACAATTCTTGTAGTACATTCTGTTAGATAATTGAATTTAAATCTAACAAATCTATTCCAAAACATGTAAATATTGCATGATATTACAATAAATATTAGTTATATACTTATATCTTATGTTAATTTTGATAATTATATTTATAAATTTTGTAAATATATAAAAAACTCATTTGTTTCTTTATAATTATACACCCTGAACAATGCTTAAAATCAATATGATTTATTAATTTAATAATCTACTTTCTCAGAGGTTATTTGTTTTCCGGGAAATATAATTTTTAAACTTAAGTACGACTTCTGATTGATCAATTGTAATTAAAATGTAATCAACTCTTTCGAATACAATTAAATTTTTAAAAGAAAAAAATAAATCATTTTTTATTTATTATTCATTAAGTTACCATGTACTATGTACAAACATACCCACATAGGTACGTCATGGTAAAAATTATAAAATAGTTATTGAACGAATCTTAAAATGTGCTTATCCATATTAAAATCTCGCTATATTATTGTATGTATATTACATCTATCTAAAGTTTTAAAGGTAAATAGAATCTATTAGTTCTTTGTAATAATAGGTGCATTCTTTTTGTCATCGCTTTCGCTTCACTTATAAAGTAATATATATTTTTAACAAGTGAAAAGAACGTGAATTAAAACCTACTAACACAATATCTTCAATACCAATTATTGGCACTTTTGTTATTCTTGTTTATTATTATTTTATTATTGTACTTATTAATTAACTATTATTTTCTACATATTTTTGCACGTTTATGTATTTTAATATTGTACATTGAAACGGAATAATAATTAATTGCTTATCTTTCCAAAACGAAAAAATAATCATGCAAGACATGGGAAAGGAACTCCAGAACATGTTTTTGAAATAAAATATGAAACAGCAACACGATGACTTTTTTGTATTTACATCAAACTTTTAATATTATTACTTTATTAAGTTTCTGGGTAAATGTTATCAGCGCTATACATAAATGATCTATCTGAATCCGAGCCTGTGCTGACATGCTAGACAGGGCCGGATGTCGGACCATTAACTCGGAGCGTCGCGATTGGTGCTGAAGAGAAAGAGTGCAATTTTATTTTTACTTTATTTTTCTCAATTAATGATGTTATACATTACAGAGTCTAGTCTAGTGCCTCACATGCCTCGCACGTTATTGAAAATAATTGAGAGATTCTGATAAAACATTTACTTATTATTACATTCAGTCCGCGCGACGGGGTCATGGGCGTACATACATTATTTTGTAAATGGGACAAAAAATTGATAAGGGAAAAATTGTTCCATTTGGAACAATAAAGAATTAGAATTTTCTAATAAATAATTTCCACTTATGAATAAGCTTACATATTTTTCAGTGATGTACTAAAATATGTCAATATAGAGGACATGCAGCGGTGTCGCACTTGGTTAACGCACTCGTAATTGTAGATCCCTTGCAGATACTATAAGCTCAACCTGCACTATTACAATTCAAGTAAAACTTTTTACGAACCTCAGGTTCTCAAGACCCTGTCCTGGCTAGAAATGCCAAAGATGTTGTATCCACTTATAGTAGACTGAAATTTGTACAAGAAGATACTTTACTCTAGCGAATCTAGTGTTAATTAAATGGGATAAATGTTTGTTGTCTAACATTATACAAGATTATGTAATAAGGTAATTAATAATTATTATGACAACGGCGGTGGCAGATTAATTGAACTGAGTGGGGTGTAAGATATGTACGACTGTTCTTCAAAGTAGAAACTGAAAATTGAGAGTAGAAACAAAAGTTATTAGCAAAATGTTGACTTTTATTATATTTGTAATAATATGTAAAAAATATTTTATGGCATAACGGTAACCAGAAACAAATCCACAGGAAATAAGAAAAAAGGTTTCTTAATAATATAATTGCTAAACATGTTAATAAATATTTTTTACGTTTGGTTAGGTTAGGTTAGGGTAGACTAGATTAGAGATTTTTTTCTGGATTTGTTTTTGGGAACTGATACTAACAAAGGTCAAAGAAGACATTAGTAATTACACAAGTATATATTTAAAAAAAACCTCTTACGACCTGACTGGGTGATATTTCCTGATTTTTATCATTTCCCATATAGCGGATGAGGGCCATTAAATGTTTGGAAACCAAATAGAGAATATATTGAACCCCGCTTCATCCTATACGGACGCTCCTGATTGGTCCTGATACGCGAACAGCGAACGCCGTAATGAGAGAAAGAATTCCTTTCGCGAATATTCAATAACTGATATTGCAAAGTTTCATATTGCTCTTTATGTTTTTTGCAGCGCGTGTACTGATATAACTTGTAACGTTCTGCTGTTCTCTTTGAAATGAACTCATTTTGAACGGAACTACTGTTCCATTTCCATATTCGATGCATATTCATATTTGAGATGGGTAACAAATATTTCATGTGATGTTACAATGTTTCTATGGATTTAACTAACGGGAGGTAGAAATACAAATGTATGATGTGCTGCATTTCAAAGTTTTTCGTGACCTTTCAAACGACATGTCATCAAACGTTCACGTTTGTATATTGCTGCAGATATGTGAAAAATTTAAGTTTTATAGTTTACTTTTACTAGCACGCTATGAAATAAAAATATGCAATATTTCTACAACTCTATAAAGTCTGAATTTCAAAACTCGGGTACCTACGTAGCAATATATAATTGCTACTGGCACTATATTGCACAAAAATAATCACAGTTATCTGTGGAACAACATACAACAGTGTTATTAAGTCATAATCTCTTTAAGGGTTCTACAGGTAATAGTGTGATCTGAACTACTCGGACTTAACGATATTTTTATTTGATTAATAATTGGCGATGTTGAGATTTGAACATTAGATCTCACACTATTCTGTTCGAGTTTACATTTTCCTGTTTCATCGCACATTTCTCATATTTTTTGAGGCGACATCCTTGAGGTTTTTCTTTCGATTTTTTTCTCGTTCACCTGCATTTTTCTCTCCTCCCAACATATTTTTCATCCCTGCTCATCAAATATCCAAATCAACTTAATATTTTTTTTTTAGACTTTCCTTGACCAGTCTGGCGGTCTCTTATAAACTCATTCCGAATTTTATCACTTCGCTTTCTTCTATAATTTTACCTTAACAATATCATCTTCACATTTCGCGTATCACAAAACTAAACTTAATAAATAAGTGAAATGTTCTACACTCATTCGTATGCAATTTAAAAGTACTTTTTTATCCGTTACCTCATTTCTTGTAGTAAATTAACAAGGTTGTCCTGTAAAAATCTTCTTTCATGTATCGGTCGTACCTACATCTCTTCTTGTTTATTGTCTTTTTTGATTTATATATTGCACATACATTAGTATTAATTAGTAGCGAAACAGCGGTAAAAGTTTGGACCTTGTGAACTTGTACATTACCACTGCGTCACCGATACTAATTTCTGTATTTTTAATATAAATGCTTCCTATCATTACCATAGTGTCAATCTTTTACCTCTGGCGCTACCGTTCCCAGTAATTCTGTCCTTGCCATTATTTTTTTTTATTGGAACGTTTCTACAAATGTGTTGGATGAATATTATTTCAAGTAGGAATTCCTAAACGAAAGTAGAAATGGGTGCAAGTGATAAATTTCGTCTTTCTTTTTAATGAGGAAGAGGAGGTTATTACAGGTAATTGATTTAAGTTAATAGTACCTGCATAGGCGTCTGATGTGTTGGAAGAGTAGACGCATTGTCGCCCGTTGTCGCAAACAAGAAGCGATCGTTAAGCAGCCGATGCACACGGGTGCAAATAAACGGCAACACTGCACGCTGATCGCTGTTGCACCTTTAATTAATTTACGTTCTGCTTCAATTACTAAATGTTTGCCATTAAAGTTTTACTCGTTTTGTTGTTGAGGCTAATCAAGTTCTTGTATGACGCTTTGTTGAACTCTGAGTGGGAATGAATGTCTAATAGACGCTTGAAAATTTAATTGGAGGTAAGATTGCAAACACAAGAGGTTATCATTATGATTTTCATCGTAAAAGGGATTCGAATGTTCCGATCATTTTAGTTATTATACATGATCTCTATTTCTCAGCAATAGTTTCATCATCAATAAAGCAAGATATATGGGCGTAATGTATTCTCAATTTTGCGTTATATTAAATGCAATCTATTCTAGCTTAATTGATTACTGTTCCTAATAGAAATATTATGATCTAGCTACTCGTAGCTTATTTTTGCGATCTGCTTTTTCTACATAAACGGATAGTAGTGGCTCATTTAGTTCATGCGGTCTAAGTTAAACTAAGCGGAGTGTGAGATCTGAGGTCCAAATCTCAACTTCTCCAATCATGAACCAAATAAAAATACCTCTGTATGTAAAACTAGTCACAAAACAAGTTCATTAGCTACTCGACTAATATTTCTTCAAAGTAATGGACCATTCTATTAGGAACAATAAAATATGTGTTAAATAATAATAAAATTTGCAAAAATTCTATTTGTAGGAATTTTTTCTTGAAAATGTAGAACTACTTTTTATTGGCCAATTGTTCTTCACCAAAAACCGGAGGTACAACGATTTTTTGCACTTCCGGGATCAAACACTTTTACTGTAACACCAATTTCAAACTTTTGACTACATTTTATTTTCTTTAGTTAATGAATCCATTCCAATTAAGTAATTTATCTTTTTGAGGTTTTGTTTTTATAATTAATTAATTTTGGGTGTTAAACATTTAACTTTTACTTCCGTTTTCCTGCTAAGCAATGACGTCTTCCTTAAATCCACACAAGACACGAGACACCGACACGGTACAGTTACAGTTGGCGGAGTTGATTAGTATGCGACCTCTATAGAGAATAGATGCAACTCGTGCAGTTAGCTACTAGTTGGACAGTTCTGCTCGTGCTGCCAAAGAATATCAATTAGCGCTGATCAACTAATGCCAGCTCATTTCCCTTGCTATCGACCATGTAAGTGTGAATATACTATGTTCATATGACGGCATATTCTCTGAAATACTACCTACATGTTATTCATTTTTTGCAATACATATCTATACTGTAAAGTACTTTTATTGTGCAATTGGTTTTCATGGTTACATCAGGACTGTAATATTTACTTACCGTCCATTATGGATGGAAAATATTATTTATCAAACACTTTCACTAAACGTTAATTTTTCAGGAATTGTTTATTTACATTTGATAGCTGTTAGTATTGAAGTCTATTTTTACTTTTCTTCTGTTTGCCCAAATATTGTAAAAAATAGCTTAGTAACCTCGAATCGTAAGAATTTTTTAGGTGAGTGTTTAGGAAATCGAGACCCATAGTGTCGAAATTTCCTTAACTCAACCTAAATGTCACTTACAGTTCGTGGTACCGACACAGAATAGTTACACACAGAAGCGACATTCCGTGTCGGTACCTTTCATGTTCCCTAGTCAGTTCTATGACCTTGAAGCATTGTGTAGACCTTTAAATTTGTGCTCTTCCTCTATTTCTCCCTCAGATGTGAGGAAAATTTTAAACAATGGGCCCTTTAAATTTGTGCACATTCTCCATCTCTCTCTAATTATCGCTTCTCTGTCTTACTGTCGCTTCTGTGTAAACCTATTCTGTGGTACCGGTGGAGAATAAAGACATTGTTGTTATATCTTTTATTTTATTTTGGTAAACCGTGTGCATTCTAATACTAACAAAGAAAAGTTTATAAATAATCCAATAGATAGATGTTCGTAAATTGAATAGGTTTAATAGGTGTGACATTTAGATCGATTTGCAGGTCCCCGTGTAAACAAAGTGGGCGAAGATGGGTTATTGGTGCGCGAGTTGACAGGTATGGCAGGAAGGTGAGCAGTTCGGCAGTGTTTGGCACGGAAATTGTCGACGCTATAAATTGGCTTGATTAAAAACGCATCCTTTATTAGGAGCTCGACTGACACGCGACCGGTCACCGGTACAAGCAATGTCAGAATCAATCTTGCCATTACTATAACATAATTTTCTTTTCCTATTCATTTACATACGTTTCTATATTTATATTTCATAAAAATATATTTGTAGCCATTAATATTAGCATACTCCGTGCTCCGACGTCCGACTACCATCCGGGTGGTTCGAAAATCTGCTATAAACTTTAATTCAATATAATTTAATAAAGTACATCGACTTCGTTGGGCTTTATAATTAATTATTATTCTTGCTTCGCAACCAATTTATTGCGGGTCCGAATCTTTTAGAAGAATGGATATGTATATGTCTTTCATCCATTCGTATCACCTTCAAATATTAGAAAGATAATTAATATCAATTTGTCGTCAATACCCAAATAACAAATTTATTTAAAGGAAATAAAAAATAATGAATAAACACAAAAAGTTAAAAAGTAGAAGCGAAATGTCTGTTTTTAAAAATTGAATGCAATACCTGTAGAATACACATCGCAGTTATATTTAACATGCATTTAACTATTCATTCTCTCTGTATATGTTGAAATGAATTTACCTTTCCCTTCTAAAGCTTCTCGAATGTTTGAATTCTGAGAAAATCTACAGGAATTCAGTTATATAGTTTTATTTACCGGCTCTACTAGTTTCTACAACTCTATTACATATTGCTAGACACTTACCTATGTGAAAATTATTTATTAAACTGTGAATATTAAGAACAATAAAAATATATGATGTACATAAATGATCGTCATTAATAAAATCCTGGGGAAAGGATGATCGACTGATAGTTGATATAGAGAAGAAAAATCAGTCAGGACGCAGTCTTATAGGTTTTTAATGAATTAAACAAACAAAAAAATTAGCACTAGTTTCTTTAAACAAAACACAACCTCAACAAATAAAGTTATAACCTGGTAGATAACATTAATATTTTGTTTCAGATATTCCTGGACATTTTAACTTGTGTCTTCAAATATGGTGAGTTATTTTTTTCTATTATTCAAATATTTTATCCCACATGCGTATTACTAAGAGACCAATTGTGTAAAAAAAATCATTTCTAAAAATGGTACATGTATTGACAACATAACCAACATTAGATATAACAAAACAATTGCCATTCGCATGATGACATGAATAACAAAAACAGTAAACATATAAAGAACTTAACGACCAATTTTATTGGCACACATTAATTTCCGTTATGTGATCAAACCATTATGTACATTGACATAAAATTTTATTCTTGATCACACGTATAATTAATTTAACCGTACCTTGTAAAAAAATCAATTTAGTCTAAGAATGGAGTACAAAAGTACAAATTATCGTCATAGGCAATCAAAACAGAAACGCTGATCTATTCTATTTACAAATGTAGACGCTTAGAAATAATTAACTTAGATAGGTTATTCAAACATAAAAATACCTAACGGTTGCTATAGCAATCACCGCAGCAATGACAGAGCATCGTAGGAAATTGTCTAAATGCCTGGGGCCATTGAGGCTTAATTTGTTTGCGATTAATTGTGCGGGAAACTTACGTTTCCGTGTTGGTGATGGAATCTGTAACACTGTTACAGTAACAGGTGGATTGAGCAATGATTGGCTATTTACATATGTAATAGTTTTTGATATATGTTATTAAGGCATAATAGGCTATAATGAATAGGTTAGATTTTTTTGGTATTGATTGATTTCTATAGTAGAACGAATAAATTGATGTCGTACGGAAGAATGAATGAATGTTGCCATACAAAATTGTTACCAGGTGTTCCAATGCACTAGATTAAAAATAATAAAATATGAACATTCTCAGTTTCTTGAAATGCAAAAGAAGAAAGTATTTTGCATTTAAATATATTCGCATTTTTCTTAATTAAAACTAAAAAAGACAATGTACTCATGATGTAGATACTCTCTTGAAAACGAAATAAAACCGATTATTTTTTATTCATTTCTGGTTTTTGTTACAATTTTTTTTTCGATTTTCTTTATGAAGCCCTAATTTTTTTTAAACGCAGGTTAATGTAGAATCTTAAAACAATCTAAAGTCTTGTTATCTAGACATGACTTTTTATTTTAGACTTAGACTAGTCAAGTCTTGTCTAGATGGCAACACTTATACCACAGGAAAACAGCAAGCAAACATTGCTTGCTCTTTTTCTGTGCTTATACTCATTGTATTATTTAACATTTTTCTCTAGATTCGTAAATATTAATCTTTTAAAATAAAAAATAAAATATATATGATGATACATTTATTATCAAGTACAAAATAAAACACAAAAAAATGTTAGTACCACAAACCAGCTAACATGAATCCCGACTAAAATATGCAAAAAAATATGTTGCAAATATTTGTAAAATGTAGTTCATTAGTAATTTCTTTCTTAGGAGCTGTTTGAGCAGAGCATACCTTGTGTAAAGTTTAGTAGCAAAACAACTAAAAGAATGTTAAAGACCGATCGGTATTCCAAACTCTTGTTCCTATAAAGCGGACGACGTGCATAGAAATTCCCATCCGTGTAAACAACTCGATTTTTCTACCTAAAACGGCGGCACTCCGAATGCGTAATTAAACACATTGTATGGTGTTAGCCTTGCTTATGCTCTTCTTCGTATAATAAGACAACAGTAGGGACAAGGATTTATTGAGAGCATGGTTATTAAGAGTACTTGTTATGCTAAAGCGGTCAAACAAACGTACAGAATTCTTGGTATTAATTTTCTACTTTTTGTACCCAACTTCTATATAAGTAGTATCAATGCATGAATGTTATAGTGCATATGTTAAGTATGCATATAAATACAATGTAATTGTACAGATTTTTTTCTGTAACCTTGAAAGAATAAACTTGAAATCAGGAATTCTAAATGTTTCTAATATTTTACTTAAAAATGTGATCATTTTCGAGAGATTTGAAATTTAATAATAGAGTCTATGGGAAAAGAACAAAATCCGCTAGAATTCAAATAAAATTGGTACCTATCATACAAATAATTAAATTAAGAATAGTAATATAAAGTACAATTTCATTATTTTTAAAATTTGTAACAAAATAGCTGACGTTCAATTAATGAAAATAAAAATAAAATGTGATGACAATTTTATTTTTCATCTGCTTGTCTAGACAATTTTATTTATATTTTATTGGTACTTATATGTCACATACAAAAAAAAATATTGATTATAAAATACAATGAAAGGTCCAGTACATTTACAACATATTGTAGATATTTTAGATTGTAGAGCGGAATTTTAGATCTAGGGTTGAAATCCGTGACGACAAACCTATAACCAAAAATAAATACTGCTATGTCCGAGTGGTTCGGAACCCACTATAAGCCGTAGATCTCGTCATTGGCGGATTTAGGGGAGGACTATAGGGGCTATAGCCTAGAGCGGCAAAATCTAGAGACGGATTTTTTTTTTAAATACCTTTTATGTAATAACAAGTAATAACAACAATCACAAATAATACGAGTATGTGGATCTGGTTTTTAATTTATTCAAAACCACTGTTGATCAAAATTAGGGTTGTACTAAATATTTTGTGATATTAAAAAAAATATGCAAGTTACCGGTAGCCCCTAGGTGGCGTAAGTATAAATCCGCCACTGGGTCTCTTATCCTGTTACTGAATTTCGGTCTGTTGGGCAGTGTATATTAAAAATAAAATAAATATAAACAAAATACCTAAGAGAGAAAAGGAATAAATCATTACATTATAAAATATATTTCTGTTTCTGTAGGTATCAAAATACAAAGTTTGGGTGTCGGGGTCGGAAAAAAATAAGTTTTACTAGGAGTTCCCTTCAGTTACATAGTGTAACGTCAAAAGTCAAGTTTAATATATTTTTCAAAATATTATATTTTAGTTTATAATTTTAGCGTCAGTAGAACTTTCTTAAACTAACAACTAATTTATGATACGAATTTATTTAAAACCCATCAACTTGGATCTCAAATCTTCAAAAGGTGTACTTCTTGTAAATCTATTTGTGATTAATATACATTCTGCAAGCATGGGCGTAGCCACGGTGGGGCTGACTCTGACCTGTAAGGTACCTAATTAAACTTAAAAAAAGTTAATTATCTAGGTACTAACTACAATACTTAATATCTGTAAGAAAATTCACACTTGACTTCGCGCTCGTTCCCGAAATTCAAACTCGTGCTTGAAAAGGTTGCGTTCTACAACTTATGTTTTAATATACTAATCTAGATAGTATAATAGAAAGATAAACCTCTAAATTGACTGATTAACAAATTGGCATACGCCCAGAGCCCAAACGGCTGAAGTTAGAGACACATTTTTTGGATGGAAGATTTCGTGGTGTAGGTAGGTGAGCAATAAGAAAGTGTTTTGGATAATTCGAATTATACATACAGATACAGGGTGCTATAGGGTGTAACCTTTTTGTATCAAAAAATTAACCGGGGTAAGAACGCGGGTATATTTTGCTAGTTACACATTATTTTAGATTGCTGCCCCACTCTGAGCCCATGGCTGGCTACGCCCATGTTTGCAAGTTATTATATAAGTAATGCTAAGTATGATGTCCATAATTTAGCAAAGTAAGATTTAAAATATTGAAAGAAATAACTGTTTTTTTGTATTTCTAATATTAATGTTACTTTGTTATATTTACCCGCACAATTTCCTTACAAATACCTATTATGATGGTTTAAGGAAGTCAACGCTCAACGTTGATATATATTGACATGTACTGTATGTATAAATATTTGTTAGAAAGTTGTTACCATCTGAGTTGTCGATCCAGTTGAGCCGGCGTATTCCTCCGTAATCCCTGACATCTCTTAATCCCGATCGCATCTCCGTTTACTGTTTAGTGTCTCTGCTACAAATCGTAAAAGCACACGCTGATCGGCTTAGCGGAATCATCCCTTCGCTCGGTGCGCGAGCGACAACTCGCGGCCTCATTCAGATCGTTCGGATAATCGACATCCAATTGCTTACATCTCGGCCAAACAACACTTTGTTTCTACGCGCTCTACAACTGAGTCAGTGTAAGGAAACAATAGTTGATTTGGATTTAGACATTCTACTGAATTTTAGACTAAAGTAAAGGGGGGACCTTAATAATGTACTTATTTTAATAGGGCAGTTCTTTTATTAGAAATGATTCCCTGCTTCACTTACAACATTTTGGTTCTACGCACTCGACTACTGAGTCAGTGTAAGAAAACATTAGTTGATTTTGAATTAAATATTCAACTGCATTTCACACGAAAGAAAAGAAGAAGGGACTATAATAATATACTTATTTTAATAGGGTAGTACTTTTATTAGAAATGATTCCCTACTTTACTTACAACACTTTGTTTCTGCGCACTCGACAAATGAGTCAGTGTAAGAAAACAGTAGTTGATTTAGAATAAAACATTCAACCGAATTTCAGAAGAAAGAAAAATAGAAGGGATCATAATAATGTACTTATTTTAATAGGGCAGTACTTTTATTAGAAATGTTTCCCTAATTTACTTATAATACTTTTTTTCTATGCACTCGACAACTGAGTCAGTGCAAGAAAACAATAGTTGATTTGGAACTAAACATTCAACTGAGTTTCAGATGAAAGAAAAGTAGAAGGGTCCATAATAATGTACTTATTTTAATAGGGGAGTACATTTGTTAGAAATGATGCCCTACTTTACATATAACAGTTTGGTTCTAAGCGCTCGACAACTGAGTCAGTGTAAGAAAACAATAGTTGATTTGGAACTAAACATTCAACTGAATTTCAGACGAAAGAAAAGTAGAAGGGACTAAAATAATGTACTTATATTAATAGGGTAGTACTTTTATTAGAAATTATTTCCTACTTTACTTACAACACTTTGTTTCTAAGCGCTCTACAACTGAGTCAGTGTAAGAAAACAATAGTTGATTTGGAATAAAATGTTCAACTGAATTTCAGACGATAGAAAAGTAGAAGGGATTATAATAAAATTACTTATTTTAATGGGGCAGTACTTTTATTAGAAATAATGCCCTACTTCACATACAACACTTTGGTTCTAAGCACTCGACATCTGAGTCAGTGTAAGAAAACAATAGTTGATTTGGAATTAAACATTTAACTGAATTTCAGACAAAAGAGAAGTGGAAGGGACCATAATAATGTGCTTATTTTTATAGGGTAGTACTTTTGTTAGAAATGATGCCCTATTTTTCTTAAAGATGTAGCACAGTATGTTAAAATGTACTACTTTTAAAGATAATCAGTACGTTTAAAATCAAATTGAAACTACTTATAGGGGTGGATCCAGATTTCTATTTCGGGGGAGGGGGGTATCACGGAGTTATTCTTGTAAGAAAGGGGTATTAAAAAATTTAAACAAGGCAAAGCTAGACCAGTGAGCTTTTTCTCTTCCAAGGTTACTTCCCAGCCAAGTTTTGAGCCGTGTTTTTTCCACCTCACAAACTCTTTCCTCTCTTTGCTCTATCCCTTTTACAGCACCAACAATAATATTATAATAATATCTTAGAGTTTCTATATCTAAAAGGTTCTTCGGTAGGATAACAAAATAATGAATCTATTTGGGAAGCAGATTTTAAAATATTTACAAAGTGCAAATGTCGGTAGTCGTAGTCACTAGGTCGACTATACCAACAAAATATTTGTTTTCGTTTATTTAATTATGCAAAATTTCAAATCAAATTAGAAATATCTAGATTAGCGAACCGAACAATAATTAATTGATAATCATCTAATGGCCGGTTACACCAATATTACTTAAATTTTAAGAGTCCCTTAGGTGTACAATATCACACAGGAATAAAATGCAGAATGAACTGTTTAAAATTACTGTCAAAATTTCGATTAGTATTTTTTTTTGTTTAAATGTTGTTTAAGCCTTGTTGCGCAACTGGGCAGAATTTTAGATTCTTAGACAATAATTTCCATTTAATTTCTTATATATATTTTATAAACGAAAATATTATTTTAGAAAGAGAGATTTGAAGTTGGACAGGATAAACAAAACAGTATACACAAGAACAGGGGCAGATTGGTATAAAATTTCGTTTGATATAACAAACCGAAATTGAATTATTTTATTTCAGAATTCAAACGAATATATTTTCATTTCTGGATAACCAGTTATTAGCAAAAATGTGATTAAATTATATGAAATTGATTGTCAGAAGTTTAAATATAAAGTTTTCTCTACATGTGTCCACGTGTCCTATAACGGACAAACCAACAGACATGCGAAAAAGAGTGAAATATAGACTCAAAATTTCTAAATGAAGCGTATAATCAATAGAAATGTATATTTTACAGATAATCTAGATCGTGATGAAATGCTAAAATGCAGATAGGTAATTGCATTGTCTATATTCGAACGATTTCCGTGTATTTAACACCCATTTAACAACCACATTGATGGAATTTTGTTTGCTTTGTTTTTAGTATTGACAGACTATAAATCTGATCCATTAATATAATTATATTTGATTTGAAACTAATGGATAGTAAATTATATAAATGCGCTGAGTACGTAACTGTACAATCTGGAGAACTAAAAATAGACACACAGGCACATAATTAAACCATTTTCATATCACTCTGTGGAACAATTCATTAGTTACATTTAATGTCAATCTTCACCAAAAATTACTTGTCAAAAATAATAACACATTCAATATTTCATATCTTTCAATATTGGAATGACATTGAATATATAATGGATAGAGAAAAGGCAACAGTTAACAGCGAACATATTATGTATAATGAAAATTCATCAATAGAATGCATTCTGTCTGACATTCGTACTTGAATTATATCTAATGAAAGTTTCGAAATAATCATATTTTTTTATAATATTAAACAACTGCTCAATTACTTATTCTGTCGAGGAAAATTATAGTAAATACTGACAAAAATTTTCCTTTGTTGTATTTTAACCTAAATATATGAAATGGATTTTAACTTTAAGATTTTAATTATGTTACTCATATTTTACATAAATTATTTTAAGATATAGTTTTATAAATTCTTAATATCATATAATTTTAATAATTTAAAAATCAAGAATAGATTATTTGACATTTTATTTCAATGTGTTATTGTCCATTTAAGGGAAACTTAAAATTTAAGTACAACATTAGAAGTAGGTAGGTACATATAAAAATTGTATTTGGTATTTTTTATCTTTTTACTTCAGTGATATGAACGATTTCATATTTCTGTGAGGTTGCAAAATAACTACATCTTCTTTGTGTTGTAATTGGAAATCGACTTAAAACAAATTTCAGATACTTATATAGTGTACTCATATGTGAAATTTCGAAATTAATCGTAATTTATAAGGCTTTTACTAAAAAATACTCAAATTAATATAAAGTTGTAAAGACTTCTTGATTTATATTTTTGTTTTGTACTGTAGTTTTAAATATTGTGACACTTTTTTTAACAGTACATATATGTAAATGGCAGAAAAAATGGTTAAAATATATAGTCTCTGAAATGGGTCCATAAATTTTCTTTTATCATTTTCGAGAAAAAATATTTTAGTAATGAAAATACAAATTTATACATGCTCACTCAACAGATAAAACGTGAAGATAACACAGTGTTAAACTATAAAGATAACAAACAACAACAAAATTGATAATCTTGACAGTTCATATACATTCGTAAAGCAAATGCTATTGATACAATCCTTAGAACGAAATAAAAAAGATTTTTTGTTGATTTGAAGATTCCCAACCTTTGACCGACGTTACCTATCTGAGTACAACAGTAAAGGAAAGTGATTTTTTTTCAATATGGCGGATGGTTGTGAGGTTAGTTTCACAGCGCATGCGTAGTTACAGCTTATTGTTCGCAAGTGACCTGTAGATCTAAGCCTGCTTGTAATTTATAAGATATATGTCCTTAAGTGTAGTTAATATACATGATGTCATATGATTGATTGATAAAAAGAAGAGTGCACAATGACTTGCCGATTGGTTAATGTGCGGCGCTAGGATCGCGGCAGGGGCGTATTCAGCATATTGAAAAATAGAAGAAAGGATGATGATTCTTTTTAAAAAACAAAACTATTACTATCTCACAATCAAAACTTTGATAATTTTTTACTAAGTTTCCCTAAAAAAAATATTTATTATTAAAAAGAAATTGTATTTTGTAAATTTTGTATTTTTTTAAAATTTTGCTCATTTATGGCAATGTATAAAAATAAAAAACTTTAAGATTTTTATAAGTAGGCTTCCACTCTGATTGATCGATGTTTAATTAATAAACTCATGCATACAACACCTAAAAATAGTCAGAAAATTTCGCAAAAGTATAAAGTGATCAATTGAGACTGATATGCATAATCTTTAAATTTTATTCCTCGAAAATAAGTATTGACATTTGAGATCACAGACGTTCTGTCCAGGTACTGTCAATGCTTCAAATATCCCTTACGTTCTTTATTAATTTATTTCAAACAGTTTTCCTAACTTGTTTAGTTATTGGTTTGAAAAAATAAAAATAATATGTTTTTTAATATAATAAAATTACTAAAATAAAAAATTTATAATAAAAATTTGCAAGGTCAAGAACTTAAATATAATTTTTGCGGTGACCTGTATCGTACATTCCCCTATTAGAAAGTTGATATCTTTCATTTATTGTGACGATGAAGTCTTGAAAACTTTATAAACTTATTTTTGTTATATTATTTAGTTTTTTACAAAATAAAAAAAAAAAACGTGTTTGATATGAATAAATGGAAAATATGAAAAATTCCATTCTTAATAATAAATATATGAAATAATTTTGATAAAAAATTGTAGTTCGGTTCTGTCGCCGATCATTGGAACAGTGTATAGATTGTATCGATGTCTGATTGTGAGTCCGCGTTCATCGGAAGACGATGCTGGAGGCTCAGTCGCCTCATCCTCGTTCAGCCGGTGTGGTAATCATTGGGCGACTGGTTAAATCTATACACGCAATTAACATTTTTATCTGACAATTGTTGAAGTCATGCTGATTGTGAGCTGTCTGTTCTCACAGCATTGAGGGGTGACTCCTGACTTTTATCTTGACGGGCTTCATTATCATCGCACACCTAGAACATGTGTACATATGTATGAGTAGTTAGTGAGAGTTCGAGCTAACGACTCCGCTAACCCAACATGGAATTAATGTGCTCTGATTTTAATAATGATAAATACCAAACAAAAAATTATCTAATTTATTACTTGGGATGAACCGAACCCAGATAACAGCTACTGCTTTTTGTCTTAGTTCATATTCAAATAGATGAGGAATGATAATTTTTTAAATTATTAAAAATAAAGAAGGCACTGATCCTTAAATTCCAAAGCGTTGCATTCATGGGACAATGTTTCCAATCAGTATTGAATCTAGGGATATATTTCCTGGGGGAAAATGAAAACTTTGGAGATGCTTGTTCAAGTAACAATATATTTGTTCATATATTTTTGTCATTCGTTCGGGGGGAATTCAATTCCACGGGGGGGGGGGGGGGGGTTAAATATTCCCCCGGTCACCCATCTGGAGTCAACATTGTTTCTAATTTAAAATTTGTTTCATATTTCAATAAATATGTATAATCAATTATCTATGTAATTAATAATAATGACAATTCCACTCATAACTTGTTATCCAAAATTAAATCACAGAATGTTAGTGAATTGAACCAATCAGATTCAAATCTCACTAACAATTGTCAGTTACTGGCAACTGCGTCGGAATTTACACGACTGCTTATTGCTTTGGAAAATCGTCACTAGTGCTACGCACTCTCGATTTTCGTTGCCTAAATCAGTCATGACCATAACGACAAAAATTTCAGGTAAAATTCTAGTTACTAGTGGTTATTACATATGGTAATAACAAATTTAGTTAAATGCAGTATAATTTCATTATTTCACTATTACAAAAAATATCACATAGTTAAAACTATGAAATAGTGACAGCTACCCCCATATTTTTTGTCTCAAATTACATGGTAGATTATTTGAACATGTGTGTAAGTAAAAGTGACAGCAATGTAGCAATTAATTTTGAGTTTAGCATTTATGTATTTGTAGATATGATCTATTTGTGCTGGTAACTGATTCCCCAGTAGTCGTTATAAGGATTGAAAAACTCCCAGGACATGCTGGTTAGTAATTTTGTTCTTACACTGTATTATGGTGGTAGACAATAACAAATGCAATACGTTACATTTCCCGTGTTATTAAATTGCCGCTTATGTAATTATGTATTTACTACTTCACTGAAATTTGACATCTGCAGTAAAATATTTTTACAAAATCGTAAACTTTATTAAATGTTTCAAATGGAACATTTTTACGAAACAAAATATTGTTAGTATTTGTTTTAATTTAATAAATCTCCTTTTAAAATTTTGTTAATATTGTAATACGCATAATGAAATTATGACTTTACTTTTCAATGGGATACCTAGTTAATGTATTCTTAAAAAATTGTATTTAATAAAAACAGGAAGAAAAGTACTGAGGTAGTCACTAAAAATGCAAATACGACAGTAAAAACAAAAGAGTTCAAATAAGCAAAATGAAGTTAACAACTGAAGTATCAGCAAAACATATAAGCCAGAAAAAACCCACCGTTTTGGAAAAAAAAATTTTTTTCCAAATTTGTAGCAAAAATGCATTTGTCTTTAATTGTTCCAAGTTCCATTGATGTTAGTATTTACTATAATTTTGCCCAGCAAAACAGAATTCACTCTCACTTGGTAGATGCACATCGCAGATGATGGATCCAGCAAGCGCTGGATTACCGCGTTTACTTACCGACGCCTTGAGCGAGCTCAGAACTGCAAATAAGGGTGACAATGACCCTCGCATCTTGCAAGCCTCTCTATGTTTACCATCGTCATTATTCACTAATGCTCAACAATTTTTTACAATGGTGTTTACTTATTTACAGATATTTCTGATTATCTGATTGGATTACTTGGTTTTGCAGAATTTTGACGAGATTCGCTTATTCACTTACTTGTTATTATTTTTGAGCTAGAAAATATCGTAATGCTCTTTTATTTATAACATGAATGTTGGGGCTTCGAAACATTTTATACACAGCGTGAATTTCGTAAAGTTAGTATCACCAATTAAATTATTAGAACTAACATTTTTGTGCTACTACAGTAAGAAGAAAAGTAAAAATAAAATTACATTGAAAGAATCATCTCACACTGTAAATAATGAAATTAATAACATTTTCCTAAGCGTACAGTAGAAGTAAATATTACTACTACAAATAATTAATGATCCTGTTATCAGTCTCTTCATTTTAATGCAGTAATATGAACTGTTCCATACGTAAGACATTATAATCTGTCTCCTTGATCCAGAATAAGAAGAGAAACGTGCTGATGATACCGTATACGTACGTAGACAATTTGAGTAGCAATCAAGAAAACTATCCGTCTACAAACCCCAGTCAACAAGTAATTCCCCATCACAAAACCGGGTTCATCAGCGACAGTTCCCTCTAACACGGTTAACGATATTAATAACAATTACATTACTATTCTCGTCAGCCATCATGTGATATAAACAACTCAATTACACCGTCATTCTCCCCTATCGCGATTTTGCTGACAACTTGTTTTCTTCAGGGTGGATGCATTACTCTGCATTCTTTTCTGACCTGTTCATTGGAAGGATGAAGAATACATTATTTTAAATAAAAAATACTAATAGCATTCTGGAAATTTTAAATTTAGATGTCTGTCAATTATTTTATTTGTGAGTAGTTAGTATAAGGTCATATATTTTAATACAATAAATAAAAATACAAAGAAAGAGAAAATCATGTTCTTAAATAAAAATACAGTTTCTCTAATTAGCTCTTTTTTGTGATTTATTTATTTGATATCCAGTGGTTCAGTGAAGGTATTGTAATCATCCAGATTACAAAACTCTAGAAGGAGGTATTTAATTTGTTGCTCTGTACGATGTAATTCTTTTTTATTTACATTTTATCACAAAAATTTAAACGTCTTTAGGTTTCAGTGTGAAGTTATCTACGTGTGGATGCCGGATCCCAAATATTGTGGTTTGGTGCATTTGAAAGTTGGTAAAGTGGACAGTCTGTGATTTAAAGCATGGTAAGGCTTTTGTGTGCCACTATATTTGCAGAAGATTATTCAATTTGTCAGTTTGGAAATTAAAACATTATGTTTGACGTTTGAAACAAAGTAAAGTTGGGTAAGAACCTTGATACGTCGCTGGACAAGGGGTGAAGTAGGGTAATTCATCCGCGTTTTGAAGGTTATCATTTTTTATAGAAGTTTTTTTCATTATTAATAGTCAATTTGGGGAAAAATAAAATATTTGGGTCTAATATTTTTCAATATTCTATTGATTAAAGCGAAAAATGAAAAATCGTGCAAAACCTTATGGTCTACAAAAGTTATCTATATATAACTTTGCCCAGCTTTTAAAAATGATTAATCAAAATAAAAATATTGAAATGTCTATCTAAATCTGTAGAATTGTGTGATGGATACTCTTTGACTGAGAAATCTTGTAAGCAAATAAAATGCAGTTACTGGGATGCAGGTAAATTATTAAAAAAATCAATTTATCTCGATCAGTTTAGACCCTACTTGGATCACTATCACGGCATCAGGTTATTAGTTAATTCACCCAGTACAGCATTTAAATTCGTACTGTATAATTGTACTAACTTCCTTATTTATCCTTTGGAATGATAATTGACAAAAAATTTGAATTATATTTTAACAAGAAACCACAAATGAAATGTGGAAATTATTTTGATTTACTTTCACGCCTCATAAAAATATGTGGACATCCTATGTCCTAATAAAAAGCTATAGTTAAAGTATGTACTCATACATAATTCTCCGGCAACATGAATGAATTACGTTGGCAGGGCATCACGTCCACGTCCAGCATGGCTCAGTATTTACAATATAATTATTGCAGAGTGCGCAGGCGCGCGCAGCCGCCGGCGTTCGGCAGCGCAGCAATTACGCCTAATGCGCAGATGCGCACCCGCGGCGGGAAAAATGCGCGCAGTCGTTCCGACGAATTAGGAGCGCCATTATACTAGCTTTATATATGATGCACTCACATAGCGGATGAGACGCACTTTCTTTTTTTTATTTTTTAAATAATTTCATATTTTATGCTTTTATGTGTGCATCAAATGCAAAAGTTAAATATTTTGTAACTACATTTTCAAGTCAAAATGTTGGTAATTATACGCCAATTTTAAAATAATGTTTTTAATATTGGAATTATTACTATTTTATTGGTGTTTCATTTATTTTTTAGTTATTCTTTTACAAAAGTTCATTAATAAATTGTATTGAAAAATTAAAACCGATAAAAGCGGTAGGTACTTTTTCTGAACGTAGCTCGAAAACTATGTTAAATTGAAATATTAAATTCTTGATGAGTCAAAACAACCAAAATCCATACAAAAAATCTGTACTGAAGTGAAATTCTTTTACTAAACTAAACCTGAAGAAACCTAGAACGAAAATGTAAAAATCAAATAAAATCAATATTTTCTTTTAATTAAGATTATTACTTTTTTTTATTATTAACTAATTTATGAAATTATTTAATTTTTATTTATGTACATACATATGTTTCTTGCTTAAAAACAAGACAAGGAAAAATAGTATTAAATTTTGAAAAGTAATAAATTTTTAATTAGATAATAACAAGAAATCTAGCTCTTCATTATTTTTTAATAATAAAGAATATACTTCTAATAAAATTTGATGAAATATTGCAATTGGAAATCTTTAATTAACTAAAGATCTTTTTTTACCAGACTTAATTTGTTCTAAAAATGCTATTTCGTACTTTCACTTAATTGAGTGTTAATGTGAATTTCCGGAAGTACGATTTCCAAATATTATGAAAGCAAACAAATTATAAGACTAGTAATACAAAAATTAAATTATAAGAAAAAAGTTTTGTCCTTGTTTTATAGTTTTAATTTTTTGAAAATAAATTTTTGTCGCCTCGGTGAAGGTATAAATTGCGACATATTTAAAATCAAACTTACTGAGTATTTTACAATAAATGTTTATCTCCTTCACTGAACCATGAATTTAGAGCATTGTAGTTTTCCTTATTCACTTCGCATGCAGGAAATACTAGCCTGAAATTAGCAGCTTTTTATCGGCGTTTGTTTTTTCTTGCTATGCCCACCCCAGGTAGCGTAATGGCATGGAAACAAAATGGCGTAGTTACCATACAAGAGCATGTGAACCGTCATAAAGCGACACTTAATTTATAACTACACGAATAATTAGCGGACATTTCAGATAATCATCCTCATTTTTGTCTTGTGTTTGAATAGACTTAAGTACCTTTGAACACAACAAGCATTTTAGTGAAGAAACATAAAGCACTTAAATTTGAGATGGACTTAGCAACTTGCGTGAATGTTGATGATTCAGGTGGAATTTACGTTCTACAATTAATATGAAGCAAGCCATACATGGATGTATAATAATTATTACTATAATTTATAGTTGTTTGCATATGCCTGTTTCTGTATGAGCAAATAAAGCAACAACTAGAAGAAACTCACTTTAGAAATTATTTACATTTTTCTAAACGCAACCAATTAAACAAATATTAAAGCCTGAATGAATGAATAGAAAGAAATATTAAACACCGAGTCTACATTTTGAAAATTATTATGAAGGATTCATAATATATAGAACCAAACAACTTATTAAACGAAACATTGTATTGGTAGATGCGAAATATCACAAAAATACTCATTTTTGTGCCCAAAATTTTGATTTTGGAAAATAGAGTACCTGGATCAATCCCAACGCGCTGATTTTTTTTTTAATGAACTAAAACATAAGTAAGACGTAATAATTATTTACGTACTAAGGGCTATTAAAGTAGCTATAACAACAAGTACAAGTACAAGTATTAAATCCCTTGCTCATTACAGTTATTAACAAAACTTGATAAACCTCGTACAGAATTCATTTGAACTTTTAAATCATGCTTATTAATAAATTTTTGCATTTCACGCAAATATAGTTTTTTTCAATATACATTATATGTGTATGAATGCATAAAATTGTTTGTAATAATCCTATAACTACCCGCCACTACTATAAATGCTGAAAAGAAATTTTATTTGTGTAAAATACAAAAAAAAGTCACAGTGGCAACAATTACTATTAATACGGGGGATTTAAAAGTCATTGTTCAAATGAATTCTGAACGAGGTATATGTACATTTTTTGTCTTACCAGATTTATTTAGGCATCAAATGTCATATTCAAAAAATGTGAAAACATTCAAAATTTTGATGCTTGTCATTTAATGGATTTAAAAATCGTCGAATATAAAATCTTGTCTAAATGAATATATACCATGAAAGTAATGAAACGAAGTCATTTATCAACCATATAGGGAATTAAAACTAATTTAATTGAAATTTTTTTAGTATTTCAAAGTATACCTTATTGTATGTAGATTATTTGAATATGTAGTACCTTTTCTGTTGGACTGTTTCGTGAGTAGATAAGAAATTTTGTTTTATAGAATTTTCCCAAAACAAAGCCTCCCTCATTTTCCAATTCCCTAATTCATCTACAAGTAATTAAGTTCCCCTAAAATATTACTTCGCCATTAGCGTGTTTTATCCTGTTTGTATTCTAGGAATTCACTACTATCGTATCAATTACACACCCTCGCGGTCTGCTAGATGTTTATCAAACTTGGCACCTCGCTTAATACAATAAGAAACGTTACTTTCCCTCGGTGTCTCCCTACACACCTTGGCATCCCCCACATATATAACACGGGACGAAGAACCAACCGCAGACTTACGTTAAGTTAACTTCAGGGGGGTTTATTGCAATCGTTTACGCAAACTGCAGATGCAACTGGTAGGAAATTTAAATTGTGCAAATAAAAGTGTCAAATAAAGACTGCAACGAAGGGTGGGGGGTAATTTAAAAGGACATTATAGGGAATAAAAGTGCTTTCCAATTTATTTTGAGCTTTATTGCAGTACTTTGCAATTAATTTCAATATTAATTACTATAATTTATATTTACAAAATATGAAGGAAGAAAATATTAAATTACAACAAATTAGAATTGGAAAATTTATTTAATATTTAACTACATCAGTTCTACATATAACAAAGACAGTACAGGCAATCGACAAAACAAGTATAATTTAATTCATGCTTTCTTGAACAAAAGTTGACAAGACATTTTACAAAAGGGCTTCAAAAATAAAATTATCTATCGAATATGTAAATAAAAAATGTACGATCCCATTTAAAATAACTTGTTGAAAAAAAAAATAATTATAAAATAGAAATTACTTGTAAGTTTGACCGACTTGATGTCTCTTATAGTTTTGGAGATAGCAATTAATGTACAAATGAAAATGAAGACCCTGTATTATTAAAAATTTTATTTTAATTAAAATTTACCTCTACGTAGTCATAGTGATGAAATTAAATGATAATTTAAAATACAAGGCATAAGTGAATTAAAATGCAACAATTAATTGAGTAATACCAGTATAAAAACAAATTCAATATAATTTACATGTAATGTAATTCATTTCAATTATAATTTAAATTAAATCGCAAATTATAATTTATTAATTTTAAGTTTTCAAATTAAATTAATTTATTCACATTGTTTTCGCAATATTTTGTCACACATAATTTTTATTGATTTTAAAATTATCATTATTAAAGCCAAATAAAAATCTTTATTAATTACTCTTACTGCAATTTTCTTGATAGGTTACGACAATCTTGTAATAATAAATTTATGTGTTTCTGATAATTTTTATTACGTATTGTTAGCTAATTCAATTCGATACGAAATTAAGCACCAACAATTTTTAAACCTACTTCGAAACAATTGTTATTTATTAATGCAATTCAATCAACATCACAAAGAACTTATTTTGTTATCAAATCAATAGCAGTAAACAAAATAGTCACACATTTATGATTAGTACCTTTATTTAAGTGTTTCATTTATAGTGCCCACTGCCTTTATTTGGAATTACACAAATAGTTTCCTTTCACTAATTAAATTTACAGTTCATAAATTTATTTTGTTTTATTAATCTAAATTGATACAGAACTCAAAAGAGTGTAAAAAAAATCATTCAAAAAATGAACTGGCTACCCCAGAACCCATCAGTACTACCAAATATGTACGCTACATTAAAAAAATGTCAACAACTTCTTTAAATATATATTTTCGAAATATTTATCTTTTAAGAAATATTTACAAGAAAAGGCTCAAAATGGCAAGGGTGAACTGCAACTACCGGTTAATAGATTTTTACCACCGATTTAGCATATCCTGGATTTATCATATCCATAGTTACGACTTTATGTTTGATTGACTGTATTGCATTTGCTTCTCATTTAAAACGAAGCATAGGGAATAAATTTGCCAAGTATTAAATTTTAATATTGTAAGAAATTACAAAATAAAGAACTAATAAATCAACTAATAAAGAAGTAAATATAATAACGAACAATTAAACAATAATTACAATAAAATTTCAAACATCCGTCCATTAATTGCTAAAAATGATTCAATCTGCTATATAGGTATAAAACTTTTGAATTACATACGATGATATCTGGGCAATTGTAATATTTTGAGAAATTTTTAGAATTTGAATTTTAATTGATCTAAATTTTGAAATTTTCCTCAGTACAAACTTCTGATTTTAAAGGTCACCAATAAACAGAAACTAGATGTTTAAGATCTAGCATACCATTCTACAATTCTACCATTTTCACTGATTTTTAAAGTTGTTGTTGCACTTGGTGCAGGCCTGTTAAAAAATTTTATAATCCAAAAATTAAACGTTAAATTCTTTCTCAATGTTTAATTTTAAACGAGATAAGCGATTGCTGTCAATCAAATATCAGGTCGTAACCGCAAATATGATAAATCCCATGTTTTACTTTAAAAAATACTCAAGGTACAACAAATTAATATCACGAGGCAAATTGCATGTAACATTAAAATTAAATATAACATAATAATTTGGCGGTACATTAACTTCGGCTGAGTTTCGCCGGAAGACAATGGCACTTATTCCCGCGATTGTAGTTGTTAGGAAAGAAGCTGCGTACAGCTATAACGCCAACCGCTAACCACAGTTGGCGCGGGTCAGAATTAGGCTAATTTAAACACGAAATGTGTTAATTACTCGGAGTTATAATCCAACGCGACCAGTTTCACGCAATCTGCTCTGCTGCCGGGGCTAATTGTGGTGTAATCGTGCGTCCATGCGGGCTGCCGGCGGAATGACCACTGGAACACTGGAACTTAGCTGCATACGGGTAGCACTACCAACGCCATCTCTAGCTGCCGGAGATAGTTACACTATAGTGTTATAACATAGGTAAAAAACGGAACTATGAGACAAGAATGGTTGAGTGAGTATTAATACATGTACCAAAGGATGTAGGCAATAGCAAAATCGGTTCTGTAAAGACTAATTATTAATTAACAAAAGTCCAGAACCGTTCAGAACTTCTGAGTTTGCGCAAAGCCATTTTATTGTTCCAACAAGCCGATTTAAAAATTCAGAACTTATAATGCAGTGTTCCAAGAGCGAATGAATTTGATTCCGAACTGGTTCTAAACCGTTCTGAAAGTTCTAGGAATTTTTTAAGAATTTCTAATTCTGACTGAATTCAACGTCCTATCTAACCTCATTTATTTTGTTTTTATTAAAATAAATTCGTAATGGAAGAAGGTAGCTATTATAATCCTTCCATTTCTTATGTTAAAATATAATAAAAGACATGTTTTTTTATTTTGTGATTTTATGGGGTATGATACAAAAATAAAATTCACAATAGGTTCTAAGTCGTTCCAACACTAGTCAAGTAGATTCTAGAACTATAAGTTCGCGCATGGATTCTAAGCAGTTCTGAATCATGTTCTGAACTCCTTCGAACTTTCTGTTTGTTCCAACATATTATAATGTTACAGCTTTAGGTAAAAAAAAAACTGAACTATGAGACATTAATGGTTGAGTGAAGATTAATCCATGTACCAAAAGGATAAAGGCAATAGCAAAAGCGTTTCTGTAAAGACTAAATATAGGTACATTGCATTTTATAATGCGTGGAATAGGTACATTGGAAATAAAATAGTATATTATTTAACAACACACATATCGCTATTTGGAAAAGAACTTTAACATGGTGCTATAAAATACTAAATGTACATAATAATAAACATATTTACAATTGCTTTATAGCCTTACTTTATCTGATATTTTCAGATAATGTAATGGTATAAAGCAATTGTGTTGAATATAATTGTTCCACGCAAATCAGACTTTTCGTAAATATTTTTAGTGATATACTTGGGACGCCAAACAGATGCACTAATTAAATTAACGGACCACTGGAACTTAGCTGCGTACGGTTAGCACTAACAACGCCATCTCTAGCTGCCGGAGATAGTTATAAGTAGTATTCCTTTTGCAAGTCAGTTCAGTTGGATCAGTTCAGATAGATTAGTTGGATCAGTTCACTTTTCGGTGCAAATGGAATGCCTTTGGATCACTCTAATCCGTGATGCGGTTGTAATTTTACTTTTATTATTATTTTCTTTAAATTAAATTACAACGGATTTTGTACCTTTGGGTCACTTTAGCCCGTGTAGCGGTTGTAATTTTAATTTTATTACTATTATTTTATATAAGTTGAATTACACCCGATTTTGCTTTGTTTGTCATCTTCGATGGTAATTTTAAAAGTTTTGATTGTTTCCGCATTTTAAATTTGCAATTTCTCCATTTTCTTTTTCAATTATTCAAAAGTACAGCAAAATCATGTGACAACCGGAACTGAAACCTTCTGATCTACCTCTAGTGGATTACTTGGGATCAGTAATACAGTAGAGGGGGTAAACTGATTTGGTCAAATGGAATGAAAAATAAGTGATCCGGATTCAAAAGTGTAAGTTAGATAAGATCCAAGTTGCAAATGGGATACGCCTATAATGTTACTAACTTTGGTAAAAAAAAACTGAACTGTGGGACATGAATGGTTGAGTGAAGATTAATCCATGTACCTATAGGCAATAGCAAAAGCGTTTCTGTAAAGACTAATTATAGGTACATTGCATTTTATAATGAATGGAATAGGTAGATTGGAAATAAAATACTATTTTAACAACACACATACAGCTATTTGGAAAGGAACTTCAACATCGTGCTATAAAATACTAATGTCCGTATTCATAAAACGTTCGTTATAATTATAACGCTTCGTTAAATTTTTTGACAAATTATAAAACAGTAGACAAACCAAAAATTTTATTTTTCATCAAAGACGCCTTATGTTATTGGAGACAATATTTAACGAAGCGTTATAATTACAACGAATGTTTTCTGAATACGGGCATAAATGTACATAATAATAAACAAATTTACAATTGCCTTTTACCA
The DNA here is from genome assembly GCA_035578165.1 of Stenolophus ochropezus. Lineage (NCBI taxonomy): Eukaryota > Metazoa > Arthropoda > Insecta > Coleoptera > Carabidae > Stenolophus > Stenolophus ochropezus. The sequence goes on along the minus strand of JAQOWZ010000005.1, from coordinate 19,594,486 downwards.
TTACATTATTCTGAAAATAACAAAGTTGAGTACAATTGGTGCACGCAATTCTGACTTTTCGTAAAGGGTATAGGCAGGCTATTCAGAGTTATATACAAACAGATGCACTAATTAAATTAATGGGCAGGGCCAAAATTGCGCAGTACAGTGTTTCAAATTAAGAAATGTGAAATAATTCTGTTTATATTTAAATTAAAGGTAATAAGTATTTTAATAAAAACTGTTTATAATATTAATTTCAAGTAAGATAATCTCATTTTATATATTTTTTAGAAATTTTGTGAATCCTCACAGAAGCTCTAGGACCGCAAAATTCTAAATCCGATACTGAATAACTCTATTTCAAAAACAAGAATATTAGCAAAATAAGTAAAAAAATTGATAGTGTTCGTTTATTACCTACTATGTAAAATAATAAACTGTACTGATATTTGTATAATTTGCAACTGCAAACTAGATGGAAACTACTGTGATAAAATACGAGTACATTTAGCAACAGAAATAGAAAATTTAATTATTTCCATTATAAATTTTAATTGTCAGATAGGTACGTATTTCAATGTTATGTGTAAAAAACAATTAACTAGTAGTTTAATTTACTAACAAATAATATTAAATTAACAATTTGTTAATAAATCACCTCGTCTTTATTTTGTATTGTATTTTTTCGTCCTTGCGGTCAGCGAACATCACCAAATAAATGTTTTAGAGTTTATTAATGTTAAAAAAAATATTGTCACGACAAAAATGAAAAGTATGTATGTAGAATAACTGAATAAATAATTCTGAAAATGATTTTTAAAATGTTACATATATATTTTACAGATATTTCTCATTTTTTTCATATTATCTTTTAAAAAAACCTGTAAATAAAACAAGTAAACTTCATTTGTCGATTGATCGATTTTTACAGAAAGTTCATCAATTCTAGTACTGCAAGTGTCCATATATGTATAAGTAACACAAGAACGCCAATATTAGTAAAATTTTACATACATGTTCATTAAACCGTTATGATGAAAGCAATTCCTTTAAATATGGCAGTCGTTAAAAACTAATACGAATTATTGAGCGTGTTCACTTTCGTTTCCTGATGGTCTGATACATATACATACAACCATACAACGTATCGAATGTACATACATAATCTAAGTACAGCAATTAATGCATACATGCAGTCAATTACTAGACTTATACCATGCTCATATAGCCAGTAATTATCAATACTTACGTATCTATAAATACTCATATTCATACGATCATTTTACAATCCGTTACATATAACGTACATATATTTATCAATTACTGTTTTTCCTGTAATTAAACTTGATTCGCGTATCATTTTTCGTATCAGCAAATTACTACATCTGTTATTCGAGAAATGAAAGACGAAAAAACAGAAGAGTAGCTTCCGGAAACAATGAAAGGGAGAAACCAAAAAATGAAAAATAAACAAGTATAATGAATGGTTCGCTTGTATAAGAATCCGACATTTCCCCTTGTTAAAATTGCAATTTATCCTTTCTTTAATTGGTAGAAAAGATGTATCCAAATTTTTGAAGTTGTTATAATATTTATTTTTCCTTTATTTATTTGACTGTACGCGATATAATCACTTATTCATTAACTTTATTATTATTTCATTAATTTCTGAATTGTTTTTAATTCAAACAAGAATGAACAATTGGACAACTGAACCTTCAAAAATTCTTACTTATACAATTTTGCATATCGATTTCACAATTTTCGCTATTTATAAAAGTTACTTATGCATGAAGGGCATTATACAGAATATATTGAATTAAATAATTAACAATGTTAATGTAAGTAAATATAAAAGTAAATATGAAAATTTATTCCTCTTTCACATATATTAATAATCCCATAAGAGAAAATTGAATCCAATAACTAAACTTGTGTTCGTTTTCTGCAAAGAAATGAGTTGTATATTCACTTTGATCTGAAATCTAATTTAATCGCAACGGTACCAGCTTTGCTTTACAACCATTTACAAAATACAAACGATTTCCCCAGATTTCTAGATATTTATGTATGAATGTTATCCTATATTGTGAAAATATTCCTTTTAAATTATTTTTCAATTATTCCTTTGTTGTTCCTGACAGATTTTATTTTAAATTCTTTTAATTTTGAAAGATTGACAAGTTAATTAATTTGTCTTGCAGCTCTAGTTAAATACAAATTTTACAAATCTTTTAACTTTATTTTGTTAATTGCTGCCGGTAGTGCGACAAATTTAATAAGCGCCTATGAATCTAAGTACTATGTAATAGTATTCTCTTACATTAACAGGGAATTTCTACTCCGCAAGCTAAGTGTCAGTTTATATCTCCTCCAATGTTATAATCTACATATTTCCTTGTAGTTCAAATAACTATTAATTAACTGTGATTATGTTTTACTTTGTTTACTTAAATGTAAGGGTCGATTTTACCACTTCTGGTTTAAGTGCCGGTTACCTTAACCATCGGTTAATAGAAAAATATCGCATCGAAAAACTGACGTAAGTTGTAAAAAATATACGTTACTTATTTTCGATGCGATATTATTCTCTTAACCATTTGGTTAAGGTAACCGGCACTTTAACCAGATTTGGTAAAACTGACCCTAAATGGAATAAATGTTAATTTCTTCATTGATTTAGTGCAATAAATTTGATGTTTAATTATAGCAAAAGAATATAATTTAGGATTTCTGTAGTATTTCTTTTTCTCGTACCTCTTTAAGACCGATAATAGTTTCTCATTGTTGCTAATCGCAGTGTAAATACTTCTACGTCTACTGAAGCATACTGCTCTTCGCTGTTTCTGAATGTGGTTGTCTGTAAGACCACGGGGTCTTCTGCGTCATGTCATCCATCACAGATACTTTCTCCGCTTCAGTTCATACCTCCTTCAATGTTATAATGTACATATTTTCTTGTAATTCAAATAACTATTAATTTTACTGTGATTATGTTTTACTTTGTTACTTAAATTTAAATGGAATAACTGCTGACTTCATCATTGATTTAGTGTAATAATTTTTATATTTAATCATACCCAAATAATATAATTTAGGATTTCTATAGTACTTCTTTTTCCCGTTCCTCTTTAAGACCGATAATAATGCCTCATTGCTGCTAATCGCAGTGTAAATACTTCTACTTGTACTGAAGCATACTGCGCTTCCCTATCTGTATGTGGTTGTCTGTAAGACCACGGGGTCTTCTGCGTCATGTCATCCATCACAGACCCTTGTGTTGGCTGCAGCCACAATGGACTCCAGGGGATTATTTACACAAGCTGCCTGGATTTCTTTAAATTTACACTAATAAATCGCAGAAGTGAATGTGTGAGGTTACGGTTTCTCAATGGATAAGTTGGGATAGGTACCTATTGAAGTATTTTTCTAGAAAGAAAATCTACGTGTATAGTGGAGTGATAATAACTTTAATAGTTATAATACCAAACTGTCAATGTAAAGAAAATCCGATTAAAATCGGCTTTGGCTTTTGTATATAGCTGGAAAATATAAAAATATCTCATATTACTACGTCACAGTTTTATTTATAAGAAAAATTAAACATTTTTTTACTTTTTCGGATGAAATTTTAATTTACTATAAGAAAAATAAAATTTCAACAAAATTATATTACTTTTTAACATTCACTAAAATATGTATACCTATTTGCTAACAATGACTGGTTTTAAGATTAATAATCTAGTATTTCATTTATTATTATTGGCAATTTATTGCCAAAAATTAATCTGGAGTAATGTTGTAATATTATTCGATTTTTATTCTCTGAAATTTTAAGTTACCATAAAGATGTTCGCAAATGTAGACACAACAAATAATATGTCAAAAATTTTAAAAAAATATAAGTCCACAATTGTCCATAATAATATTATGAAAATATTATATTTTGTAAATAGTTCAATTAGTGTTAAAAAGTTATAGTTTTTTAAATATTCACTATTAATTTTTAAATAATTTCGAGTATACTTGCATACTTAACAAATATTAATATTGTTATCCATATATATGTACATCCAACTATAAAAATACCAAAAATCAGCTGATCCCTCTACTTCTCTTTAGTTTAGCTATAAAAATAATAATTATTTATTATATAAGAAATACATTAAAAATATTTTATTTCATTTTGATTTTGGAATCATAAACTTGTTTATACGTCCTCAAATGCGGGACTAATTTGGCTTTTTTCGCCCAAGGACGTAAAAAAGTTGCTAAGCAATTCAAACAAATTAAAATTCTAGTTAATCAATGTCAAACAATGCACTAAATTTCAATTTTGATTAAGTAAATACATAGCATTCACAGAACTATTCAAATTCCTTTTTCATATAAACCTTTTCAATTTTCAGAAACCAACTTGGTCTGTACAGCTTCAAATTTAATTATTATTTCGCCAGAATAATCAGTATGGGACACTCCATATATATTTGACAGTGAAAGTAACACTTCGATTATATTAAATTTGTTTATCTATAAAGACAACACAGCATGAAATATGTACCTACAGATTTTTTTTTCATTTTAAGTACCAAAATAAAATAAAACTTATGTACCACAGGCATAATCAAAGGATTATGTATATGTATGTACATATATATATATATATATATATATATATATATAATCTTTTGATTATGCCCATAATACATAAATAACTACTTAGTCAAACCTCAATAAATAACTATTGCAAGTATATTATTCCCCAAACACCAACCCTGGTCTCACTGCCAACTTTTGTGTATAAAATCCCATATATCAAGCATATTCACACGAGCATTCCCATTATCTTTTGATTCTCGTAACACAATCCCAGCAAGAAAGAGCAAACATCGTTACCACAAGACACTGTGGTGGCCAGGCAGGGACGTACGCTTGCCACAAGAGTATTGTGTGACACACCAGGGAATCATCACAATATACGCCGGGGAGGTAGATCGCGTTTCCAAAAAGATTCCAGTGATAAGGGAGATAATATCAAAGTATCGGTAAATATTTGTATGTGCCCTTTGTGCTTTTCTATATATATATATAGCAATTGTTTACAGAATGGAAGTGCTTCTAAAAAGAGTGTACACAATGATACGGATACTTGAGTTTGAGATACATATTAATCACCAAAAAAAATTATTCAATGTAAACAGCATACGGTGAAGCATCGTCAGCATTGTCACTTGAAACGGGTTATGGGTTTGAATGCCACATAGATATAACAAAAACATATAGTTACTTTTTTTCACATTTTAAGAATCACTGCAGATACAGAATGTTAAATACATTATTGTCATATTAATTTGACAGTATTTCATAAAAATATGAATCCATAATTGGACCTTATTTGATCTTTTGTCGTGACTTTAAACTCAGAACTTACAACATTAAAATTTAAATAAAACATTATAATCTAATTTAAGCATCTGCAAATTTGTAAATTTGTGCATTTTTAGCTTGCAGATGATTTGTAGGTAGACCTTTACAAATTTACAGATAGGGAAATTACAGATGTTAAAATGTTGGGTTATGCTTTCTGCAACTAACTTCACATTAAATATTTTGATGACAAAATACAAAATTTTGAATTTTGAAACATCACTGTTCGGTACTAAATATGGCGCAAGTATTATTATTGAATTGTTATAAAATGAAATTTGGACTTATTATTCATATCTTTATAAAGATCTGAAGATAGGGATAAAAGAAAATTTATAAGAAACACAACTACTAATCAATACGAAATATACATTGATCTGTTAAAAAGAAAATAATTTAAAAAGTTTCAATGACTCATAATGCTGTAATTGTATTTCTAAATATTTAAAAAAATCAGAATATTCAAATGGGATGGAAGTATCTGTCAGATTTCTGCGAAATAACCTCAGATGTCACAAAATTAATTATTAATTTTTGTCAAAATTACTATATCATTATAAAAACTTATACCGGGTGTAGAAATGGAAAGTGGCGCATAGCAATTTCAATGTTATTTTTTTTCAACTGCTGTATCTCTTTACCTAATCATTTTAGCGCAAAAAGCGTAAGAGTACAAGTTGTTCTAAAATTAAAAAGGTATCTTATAAAGTCAACTTACTTTCATAATTATTCATATTTAACGATTTATTAATAAAATAAAATTTAAAGTTTTTTAGAAAAAAAAATTAAGATTGCCTTGATAAATGAAAAAATTTTTGAATAAATTATTGACAGTGACAATTACTTGTCATAGAAAATTTTGATTGACTCTGAAAATGGCAATTTGACTACCCAAGAGAAAATTCAATGCTTGGAATGGTATTTGTGTAGTAACAGTCACTATAAGGTCTATAATTAACAGAAATTATTCAAAAATTAAATGTCACTATGACTAATTTTCAAAATTTGTTTCATTTATCAAGGCAGTCTTATTTTTTTTCTAAAAAACCTTAAATTTTATTTAATTAATAAATCGTTAAATATGAATAATTATGGAAGTAAGTTGACTTTATAGGATGCCTTTTTAATTTCAGAACAACTTATACTCTTACGCTTTTTGCGCTAAAATGATTAGGTAAAGAGATACAGCAGTTGAAAAAAAATAACATTGAAATCGCTATGCGCCACTTTCCATTTCTACACCCGGTATATTGTGACCCCTTTTCTACAAAATTCCAATAAATATGACCTTTGCTGTTTCGTTTGTTCTCACCGTAAAAATTTAAAGGATCTGTAAGGATTTACTGGTTTTCTGTAAATTTTGGACGTGATCAAAATTGTCATTTGGATCGTAAGCGGTACAGGTCTTACAGATTTGGTTACAGATCTTATAGAGGTGAACAGAATAGACGTTTAAGTACGATAAATACTTGAGGTCCCTTTCCATTAAAATGGCATATCCAAATTTTAATTTAATTATTATTTTATTTTAATAATTAATTATTTATTGAGAAAAATTGGTTACTTGCAAACTATAATAAATGCCATCATAACATATTTATATTTTTTAAATAAACAATGTATATTTGCTAGATGCCTTAGCAAAATTAAAGTTATGTTATCTAAAAACAAATCTTTACTAATCAGAAAAATCTCGAGCAGTAACATTTATGTGAACCAGCAGGAAAATTTGTGCCTAGTTTAAAATTTTGAAATTACCAGCATCTAACCTCCAATAATTTACGATTGACATCCCCATCTTGATGCGATCTTACTGAGAAAAGCAGATGCACATTGCAGTCCGTTATATCACTCCATCTCCAGCTGCTGGTTCGATTTCACCAATGAGTAGGAAACCAAACCTCTCTTTGTTTTCTTCTATTGTTTGCACAAGCACTAAAGATTTTACGTGGTCAGCTCTTGCTAACAGCGAAACAGTTGCTCTCCGTTTTGAGTAAACATAAACAATGGAGGTGGGTTAATGCTAAAAGGAAGGGATTGTTTTGGGATAGCTGCAGCGATTAAAAATAAATAAACAACGGAGGAAATGAAAGAATTTCTAGAGTGGTCATAAAAGTTTTACGCGTTCTACAAATACCGAAGATTTTGCTAAAATAAGTTTTCGTTTATGGGTTTACCTATAACAATTTCTAGGTTACACTTTATGGTTATAGGGGAAGGAAAGTTAAACGTTCTATTACTCTTTATAATAAATAAAATTACGAGACATCAAACAGTCACTTTAAAGTGATCAACTGTATTTTTAATAATAATAGTTCTAAACCAATTGAACCCCCAAAATCCACTCGCTGTCTACACCTATGATAAGAAACAACGACATTCATAGAGTAATTCCAAAATTTCTGATTTATTTATTAATTAATAAAACATTGTAGAAAGACTTAAAGTATTTTTTATTTTACATCATTTACGTTCCTTTAAAATAAAGATTGTAATTTCAATATTTAGGGAAATCTGTGATAGTTTGAATTACACATTTCAACTTTAACCGTTTTAATTAAGATAATGATTTTGGAGTCTATGGCTTTCATCAGAAAAAGTTTCCATCCAGGTTAGAATCATCTTCAATTCTAAATAAATGTACAATTTGTGTATAACAAGTTTTAATGCAAATTAGTTTAGTCATTTACAGAGTTAACTTAAAGCTAATTTATTCCAACTAGTCGACTCGTTGAAGAATGAGTAACTGACCGTTTTTGATATCTCATTTTTTATTCCTTTCTAATACGTACTATACCTCTCCCCTTAATATTACTTCTACTAGTTTTAAATTAACAATTAACGAAAGTTTATATTAGTTTATTTTATGAAGTTAGATATTTGTTTTTTTATATATTGTAATGTTTTAACATTATCACCAATTTTATAAAGTAAATTATACTTGGCTATAACTAAACTCGAATTAATTATAAATAAACTCGTTTAGATATTGTAGCATAATTGTAGAAGCAAAATTGAAAACAATTTTGCAACACATAATGTAATACTCCGGTTGAAAAATTGATGTTTATCTATAATCTACAAATTCAGAACCAAAAGAAATATTTTATGAGAAAGATTCAAAATATTTGTTCTCAAATATTTACACTGCTTCATAGAAACGACATCCATATTTCACTGAACAAAATCACTACAAATAGTAGTATTGATGACAAAAACATTGTAAAATGAGAGCAAACAAACCCAAAACCCCTGAGAAATATCATTTCCATCATTGTGAGTGGAATTTGTGTCATTGTGCAACTGCTTAAAATATCATTTACCGATGCATTCACCTATAAAAAATGTCCTTCTAGGGGTTGGGAAAATTCAGGTAGCGGCGGTTAACCTCCAAGTATTTCTAAACACTGCCATTCTTTTGTGGAGCTAAATGTCATCGGTTTGCGTATTTTTCAAAACCAAGCGATAAATTTAAAGTTGGCGCAGAATGGGACGAGTATAGGTATGGAATGGGATCAAGTAGGCGTGACGCATGGCCCACTAGATGTGAATGAGACCACGCAGGGATGATGCAGTCTTAGCATAATTTCTTCTGTAATTTTGTGGAGAGAAGACCGACTATAGGGTTAATTTTACCCTTCAATTGTTGGAAGTTTAAGAGTTGCATTGTTCGATTAGTTACATTCAAAGAGTTCCATTTTCTGGTATTAAAGATACAAAAAGGACATTAAGGAAAATAATTTGATCTTAAAAAAATCATCCGAAATGTATTATAAAGTGTAGCAGAGGCTATAGACTCGCATCATATACAAAGAAAATTAAATTAAAACTTGGCAATTTAAAAAAAATTCATCAGGGTCATAGTGCCTAAACTTAAAAAAACTGTTCTGTACAATATTTTATTTTTTGCTATTACAAACAAATAATAATAATATTTATAAACTTCATTTTAAAATATTAAGGTGCTGAAGTGTAGAGTAAATTTTTAGATATCAATGAAATGAAAGGTTTGAAGTTTGAAGGATTTTTGATTTTTTTATATTATATTCTTTATTAACTTATTATTATTTTAATTAAGTTAAATTTTCATTTAACATGGAAATCTAGTATTTTTCTTACCTTTTAAGGTTTTATTCGATTTTTAAATTAAATAAAAGATTTCAATTTATTAGAAAATCACTTTACTTTTGTAGAAATACTATCTTTACTAAAGAAGTAAACAATTTACTTTTCTGTCACCGTCTGAAAAATTACTATTATTATTATTTTAATTATTACAATAATATCGGCCGGGCCGAAATTGCGGCCGAAATCAATCTTTTTGGCCGAAACCGAAACCGAAATTTCGGTCGGACACTATATAAATCACACTAAATATTACTAATGTGGAAGTAATTCAAGGTTTATGGTAATCATGTATACATGATGCATCGATGCTCATATTCACAAACCTAAATTTTCAGGACATATCGCAAAAATGTTGATCTCAGATTGTACTAGTAAAGACTTTTAAACGAATTTATCAAAAATTCTTTGTACGACTTTTTAGCGCGATCTGTACAGCTTCCTTCCTTTCTTATGAGAAGGTAAAAATAATAGAAACCTCATTTGGTATTACTATTCAAGTCGAACACAACCTTATAAAATATGGGCCAAAATTTTTGAAATGTGAGATCTAACCTTTTAATGTATTGGATTGGAAAAGAATTTGGACTTGCAGGTATATTACCCATTTCATTTTTAATGTCCCTGTAAAACAATAAATAATCATCGAATTTGGTGAAATATCCGTGCAGCCTGGTTCCCAGGTCAAGTTTGCAAGCGGACTACAAGACGGAATGTAGAGCCTTGGTGTGTTTTTTGTCGTGTCAGTGTTGTAGGGTTTCGAATTCCTCCATGGCAGATGACAGCGTGTTTATTTGTAATGGCGGGACGCCGGCGATGCATGTGGGTCTTTAAAGTTATTCGAATGACAAAAATGTCTGTTCATTGTTTAAAAACATCTTCGATTACCTGCCTTCTGTTTGACATGTTTTTTACTACTTTATTTTGTCAAGTTAGGGTGCTCTAAAATTCCGTTATTTGAATTTGGAAAAGAAAATAAGCATTCATGACATTTTATCACAAGGCATATTGAAATATAAGATTTTTTAAGCAAACTTAAAACTTGCATGCCAATATCAAATTTTTCTTAAGTGCAATGGTTCATGTAATACATATTATACCTTATACGCATTCACGTTAAAATGATAGCGAAGACTCTCTCAATCGTTTATTTATTGAAATCGTTTGTAGTCTAGTCTTCGCTATTCATTTGATCATATTCTTGGAAAAACGATAGCAATCGATTTCGTACTTTCATGAAATCCATACACGATTACGTATAATTTAAGAAATAAGTGAAAGTGTTTGTAAACAATAGGTACATGGTACATCCAGAAGAAACAACAAAGCCTGTTAGATATAAGTAAAATTGTTGGCGATGTAGTCGTGTTTGTATTCGGTTTTTGTTGCTTTTGTGATTAAACCAGATTACCGAGATGTTATTATAAGGAAATTAACAACAGTTATAATTTCAGCATGCAATCTGCAGGCTAGGAATTTGCAAGTTATTTGTTACATTTAATTATATATCTTTGCATTTCTATCAGTTTCATTATGATAATATCTTTAAAATATTCCCAATTTGTATTATGACTTTAAAAATTTGTTGCAAATGCAAAATTAAATAAATAAATGTTAATTTATTGAGACACATTTGTTTCTCAAAAAGTGTTTACAAAACACATATTACCTATAAGTAAAGTATCAAAAAAAAAACTTAATAATAGGTCACTTACGCGTCCCTATTAAAAATTAGCGAAGTGTGATTCGAAATTCAAATCCTAGTGTCGCTTTCTATTAATCAAATAAAAATGCTATATCCCATTGAAGAACCTAGGTCCTTTTCAATGGCTGTTGCATCCTAACTTTTTTACTAAAATGCAACTAAAATGTCCAGAAAATTATAAAATCTCGAGATTCAACTGAAAGTAGTACCTACTTAAAAAGTAAAAAAAAATTTGTCAAAGAATATTTTTTTGGCAAACTAACAGGTACTTTCCATTTATTTCCATGTATAAAATACATAATTTCATTTATTTACACAATAATTAAATGGTTTTGTATTGTTTATGTTTGATAATCTCTCATAATTTACTTAAAATATTCAAATCCGAAATTCGAAGAAAATATTAATTATTTCGCAGTGATTATTAGCAGCGATATCACAAGGATAGAGAAGAGCTATAAAAGATAAAATACGAATGCAGTTAATTTGCATAAGGCGAGCAAATTAAAAACAGTTTTAAATATTAGTGGACAATTAGTCGGAGTTATGAAGCATTTACATTGTCAATTGCAACAAGAACAAAGCAAGCACCCCTTCATCAAGTGAAACAAGTTGTAGCTGTCTCAACACGTCGACAAGATAATAACATCACATATAAATTAGCCACCAAGGTTTTTGAGCCCTGGCTCATTTGAATACATTCCGTTCCGGTTAAACAAAACAAAAGATTGGGCAAAAAAGCGGAAAGAGACACCGCGCGAATGCAAGAAGGCAATATAAACCCTGCAAGGTCATTGGTCGGTCGACTTAATTTATGCAGCCGGGCACCAATCACAAGGCAGTTGATAATTACTTCTGCAGGTGGGAAGACGGTACGTTAATGACTCATTTAACATTGGAATATATTACATGCTTTTTGAATACGAGGCGGACAGACATGTTTATTTAAAACACATTAGTCTAAGGCTAATTCTGCCCCGATGGGAAAACTATTGTTTTTTCCATAGCATTCTTCCTAGAACGAACAAATGCGAGCTGATAAAGCCTTTTAATGCTATCACCCTGTTCCATCACTGAATTTAGAAGTGTTTTTAGATCAACTTACCACAAATTCATGGTAATTATTATTTTATTTACATAAAATGTATTTAAAATGAATATAACGATGGCTACTAGTTGATTAAGTAATTAAAATACACTCAAAATTAAGAGGTTTCTGAAAATTACTCTTGCCTGCAGCGATGCAGCGTACTGAATCTCATTTAAATTACAGACTTTTACCGAGAACGAATAATAATACCTTTTCATTAAATACTTCTTTCATTTGGACCATAAAATATTTTTCATTAGTGCTAATAAGTTTGTGTTTGCATAAATAAACAGTAACTTGCAATCCCAACGAAATTTTCAAAACTTTTTTATGAAGATGTGCAAATTTCGAAATAGTTTTATACCCCAAGGTTCAGATGATTATCATTATTGACCTGGCGCCAAGTTGTGACCTGAGGTAACAAGCATTATTATGAACAATTTTTCTTTCTCTACAACGAAGCTTTATAGTATATTCTAAATCACTCGAATGTAACATTTTATATTTAATTCCTAACAGGGAGATTTTGGGAGTCCAAGCACGGTAATCACCAGTGCCCGTATAGTTTCATAAGTGAAATTTCAAATTAACGGATCTATTTCTTTTTCTTGTGTTGGTATTTGTCCAATTCCATTTGTCCAGCTGAAACAACAGTGCATCTAAGTACTCTGTGTCATTTTGTCGTTACATTTGAGATTACTCTTCCTATAAGCTTGTAGCAAATAATCCTTTTCTTGTTACACCGAAAGTAGATTAGAAAGAAAGCGTCTTTGTCACGACAATTTCCCAATTGTCGAGCTCCAGGTGTAACAACTTACGTAACGACGAATGCGGTTGGACCTAACCGCATGTATGGGCAACCAGGTATCTGAACAACTCCTGTGACATCTTTCCATGTGAGTTTATCGAATCCTTTTGTTTGTTGACAAAGAACGATTAAGGTTTTTATTTTCTTGCATTCTCTCCGCAGTTTGCTATATTCGTGCGTTATTGGGCCTTTGTGCGTGGATCTATGAGGATTACGACATAGGACAACCACTTAAAGGGTTTGGGATTAGAAGGAAGGTTTGATCATCACGAGAGGCTAATTTTCTCGAAATTGTTTCCTAAACGGGCTTTATTGTTATAGTCCACTAACATTTTTAGGGCACTTTACCTCATTCTAAAAATTTACCTAATTACATAAAAAATGTATAATATACCCAACATTTTTGTTGGCAATTAAATCGTTATTTAATGTAATGTAATTGTTTCTAATGGACTATTTTATTTTTACGTAGATTTTTATGGTAATAATAATGTGATTAAAGTGAAATAAATACTCAAATAAAAATATTATAATATATATATATATATATATATATATATATATATATATATATATATATATTGTTTTAATAAATGTAATCAACTCTATTGATACCAAAAATTCTATATTCTATTTTTCTAGTTTTTTTTTATATCGACTTTAATCTCTTTAAAAAACATAACATATATATACTGATAATTTAATTGGAGTAGAGTCACAAGAAGTTGCATTTGATTATAAATTTATTTAAAATATAATGACTACATAAACTACATTATGTCACATTTTATTTTAATTAACTACAAGTTTATTATTGAGTGCCAAAGTATTCAGTATTTCATGATTTTACTCAATAAAATTAGATTAGATTTATGGAATTTCGAAAGGAAGTGTGAAGATCCAGTGTTTTCAGCTAAGACTCGAATGTAATTTGAAGTAGGTTCAAAACAAAAGTGGATAAATGGTAATGTGAAACATTTATATATTTATTCTCAACGTAACTGTATGCTTTCAAGACTTTGAAATTTGGTTAGAAAAACTTTTCAGGGTCAGACTAAAAACACAACAAAAACATAAAATTTCAGTCAAAGAAAAACTGTTAACACAAAGAGAAAATAGAAAAAGTTCACGCATTGGAAAATCCCGTGCGAATTTCGATTCGTACACATGACATTAAAGAGCCCATTTCAACTTTAATCTGCAAAATATTTGTGAAAGCATGTCGCAATTTCCCTGCGGTACCCATCGGGAACAAAGAATAAAACATTCATAGTGCGAGCTCTTCACTCCGGTTTGCGCCGAAACAAAACCGCATCAGCGATGTAACGAATCAATTGTTTCTCAACCGCAGTCGGCGGGAATTTACAAGCAGTTAGTCACAGTTTTATCTGCTGCTAACCAATCGCTAAATCTGTGGTTTCGTTCAATCATCCACTCTTTCACAAATCATCCATTTCTCTGCACGTTTACTGCTTACGACCACTTATTTCGCCGCAACCATTCTATTTAGTTCAGCATTTATACTGCTTTAATTACTAATTAACATTTTAATGAACACACAAAAAAAATGATGTTTTTTAACATTTAATAAAATAGAGATTGCATTACAATCATTTTGTTAAACTCAATGGCAACAGTTCTTGATTATTTCAAGAAATCGGAAAAATGAATCCTGCATTCTGTATGGGAAATTAAAATTACAGATAACCTTAAAGTATATATCAAAAAAATATACTAGTGTTTTTATAAGTATTTATAGTTGTCAAAGATATATAGTGAATTGACGTCTGAAAGTTTAAGCTGGTATCTATAGTAGAGAATTATTCTGTATGTACCAAGTACAATGTACTTCAAAAATCAGAATTGGTTTTTCATTCTTTTATTTGATGGTTGAAATCTTATATGATGGTGAAAATCGGAAAGTATAGAAACTACTAACCAACTTCTTGGGTAAGGGGAATAAAGCCATGGCGTGGAAGGAGTTTTCAAGCGGTTCCTACAGAAATGGCAGACAATTTCGCGCCAGATTTATGCGATTTTCGGGTTTTACAATCCAAAGCCGCAAAAAATTAAAAAAAAAGAAAACTATTCCTATAATTTTTTTAATTACATTTTACAAATGAAAACGTGGCTCCTACAGAAATGGCGGATTGACAGTTATCAGCTGATGAAACTTAGCTTCACTAATTTCTGCTTATAATATTTTACCATAAAAATTAATTGTAATCTAGCAAAAATAATCAAATTTACAATAACAAGTATATTTTAATAAAAACAAATAAATGTAATGTAAATAAGCACTAGCACCTTCAGACTCCCCCTACTTCGAAAAGTATAATGTACAGATTATTGAGTCAAGTCAGTTCGCTATATTATATTCTAAATGACTTTAATAATTAGTTATATTAAAACTTAATTTTTTTAATTGAAGAAATATATATTGTAATAAATTAGATTAGTTCGTCTTTATTTAATTATTTATTATTTTACTCTTATTTACATTACAACCGAATAGAATATTGCAAACCTTGTAATTCTGTGGATAAAAAGCGACTGTGAAAATATTTTGCATATAAATATGAATAATAGAAACCAACGAGCATTTGGTTTTGGGTAATAGAGAAACAGATAGTATGATGCGCTCTGCAATTAAATGCAATGACGTGTTGCAAAAACGAACGTGAAAATCTAATTCACATTTGGACGTGGTGTGGTTCGACTGGTGCAATTATAAAAGTTAATGATGACAGATAATGAAAGGCTCGGCTATTAACATGATTGATTGGTTCAACACGCGTATGTAGTTCCATTCTGCTTGCTATGTTGGCATTTGCTCCTTTGCATTGCACTACTATCCTATGTCATCTCTTTATATCATAATCATTCATAAAACGTATAATTCTTTAATTATTCATCCATTCATCATGATTATTTAACAATTATAATAGGAACAGGGCTGTAAAAACAACATATAAAGACTTTGTGATAAATTTTCTAGTTAAAAATGTATTAAATAGTTATAGTGCGAGCAACAAGAGAAGAGCTACCGAAAGATGTAACGAAATTATGGCACGTGTCATTAGGGCATATAAACTAGCAAGATGTAAAACAATCAAAACTTGATAACTTACTATTTCTACAAAACTGTGTACAAGTATTGGGTTAATACTTAATCATAAGGTTCAAACAATTGCCATAGTTTTTACATTTTATATCAATTTTTTTCCTGTCAAATGTGTGAAACTGTGGTCCCCAAGAGTAAGCTTAAGAATACATTTCCGAACTACAATAGCACAACTGGAAATCTAGTTTAACTATCAAACAAATAAACAACTGTAAGTTTATCGTGCCAAAAAAAGTAATATAATTTCCTTACAACGTTAAATCCGAATTTTATAATTTTAAAAAGAATATTTTATTTCCCCAGAAATATTTTCTCTCTTCAATCAGTTCCCGTAGCCTTACAAAAAACGACTTCCAAACATATCCACTTCTTTTTTTGATAGCGAGGTGTCATTCTCGCATCAGCATCTGACATCTCGCTCTTTCACATCCAGAGTGCTGTGTCTGCAGTAAGCCACTCACAAAACATTCACCGCGTCAAATATTTAAACCCTTTCAGGTTAAAACGCGTGGATAATTCTATCTGATCTGAGAATTATGCCCGCTACGAATGTAAACTGATATGTGAGGTTTGATGTGTAAGAAGTAAGGTTATGGTTTGTTATGAAATGGAATTCTGTTCTTATTGTAAGCTCACATGAGGAGAGAACATTTGTGACGTGTAAGACGGCTTACACAGTTTTTTTAGAAGGAAATCATGTATCAAGTACACTATACAAAAAAAGAATAAATGTTCATCACAAATTATTACAAAATATAAGCTGTTAGAGCACCCAAAACATTGCTTTAATTTCAGTGCCTTAGGAGGCTATATTATTAAAGGATTTGATTCTATTGACATTCTATCAAATCTAATGTAAAATCTCGCTAAATAAACACAAATTTTATTATAGTACAATTGAGATATTAAAAATAGTGAGAACAGACTAAATAGCAGAAGAATTAAAACATATCTATAACAGAAAACATAATATTTGTCATAAATTGATGTATATCAATATTATATCATTTTACAGAATATTAAAATATGCAACAATTAAGAAGTATTAGTGCAAATAGTATTAATTGAGTTTGTTGTCGGCACTTGGTGGAACATTTTATCAAAAAGGTAAAAATAAAACATTTGGTGATGTCCACAAAATAGTGTTTTATTTTTACCTTTTTGATTAGTGCAAATATTTCATTTACCTAAATATATTAAAATATTGTAAATTTCAATATGCCGATTGATAACAAAGAAAATAATTGCTTTAAAATAATTCTCAATTCAAATATAAATATTTTCAAATATATTTTTATTTGATTTAAAACCGTTATATTATTTATGCTGTTATATCCATTGCAAAAAAGTATATTTTCATTATTAATTCCTGTATTGAAAATTAATTACATCTGTATCTCTGTATTATAGTTCGAATGTATGGTTTTCATTACATTTTATCTTTCACAATTCATTTGTATTGTCGATTACGTTATCATTTAACAGATACCTATTTTATATTCAGCTGGTTTCCATTAGTTATTTTTGTCATATAGAAAATAATCACATTATTTTGATATATGACCGGAATAATTAGATTCATTTTATATCTACGTGCATAAAATGAATTTTAAAATAATATTCTCTCATTGAAACATCATAAAAACTATTTTAATTTTTAATACTTTGTTATATTTCGCTGCTGTAATTAGTTTATTTAAACAAATTTTATTATAATAAAAGCTAATAAAATAGTCATCCTGAATGAATTATTTTTCGCAAAATTAATTAAAAGAATATGTGTATTAGGTGAATAATTAATAAACTAAATTAAAATCTGTTTTTACAAATTTCCATGAATACTAATAACTTTATTCGGTCTAATCAAAACGAATTCATGAAAACATTAATTAAAAGTCGCTTTGAAACGAATTTCGATGTATCATTTACATACTTGCGTTTGACGTGGGTGCCTAATTAAGAGAACATGTTTTTAAGATTAGTCCAAATCTGTACGAATCACAGGAAATTTAAATTTTATTGACGAACCAAAAATGAAAATTTAATGATTCTTTTATCTCTTCCAATAAAAATTAGCAATTAAGAAATTAAAAATTAATGTATTTTTATTTTATCGTAAATTAAGTATTTTATGAGATTAAAATATGCTAATAGTAATGCCTTAAAATATATCTACTTTTATTTAAAATATTTTAAAAATTTATATGGTATATGTCGTGAATAAATTGATATAATTTTTGTAAAGAAGTTCCTTGTAATCTGTTCAATTTGTAATTTTATAATAATTAAATAAGTTAACAAATCTAAATAATTCAGGGGTCTATGAATTTTAAAGCGGTGGATTTAGGCATTATCATAAGGAAAAGAGTCGATTGAAGATGAAATACGCAGCGCAAAGACTTCATCTTCAACAACTAATGAAAATGTCGATGGAATCTGGGATTTTGTGCGTCAGAACGTCGGTTGGCAGTACTGAATTATTGGGGAAGAGTTAAATTTGACTCACACCACCGTTTATCAGATTTTGACTAAAACATAAAGGATGAGAAAAATCTGCGTAAAAATGGTTTAATAAAAAATGAGATTTTGGCCAGTAGAAATATTCCTGTGCCTCCTCAGACTCCTTATTCGCCTGACATGAGTTCTTGTGACTTCTTCCTCTTTCCGAGATTTAAAAATCACCTCAGTGGAATTCATTTTGGGACACTCCAAAACATATAAACTGCTGCAACCAACAAAGTGAGGTTGACTCCCAGTATCCGAGTTGTGCTGGCTTCCCAAGAAAGTTATTTTCAGAGACAATATTGAATTGCAATTCTATTAGAACATTTTTATTAATTAATCAGTCTTATTACTTAATTTACACATCTTGTATATTAGTCAATAACTAGTCAATGAAAAAAAAAACAGGAAGAATGTGTATCAATTAATAGATTAACTATTGGAAAACTAGAAAAAGTAAAGAAGAATAATAAGATCGATCAAGAAATCTAGAGAAAAAATAGACTACATTTTGTAACAGAGTTACAATATACAGATTTAGTGCTTATTGCTGATTATTAATTGATTAATTATTCCTACTGAATCAAATATGAAAATGAATGTTTCTAATAGTCAGTCTTTGAGTTTCAGTAATTAATAATTGAGTTTATAGTTCCATTTGATTAATAAGTATTTAATAATTTACGATTTAACCGTAATATTCTATGTATATATTTTAAGAACCATTTACATTTGAGTCCTGGTTATTACAAAATGAAATCCATTTATGCTAATTTCAAACAAGCTTGGTAGAGAGAGCTACGCGCACAATAGAGCTCTTCATACATTACGCATGTTGAACATCTTGTAGTAGAAGTATCCACAATGCGCGTACGGCACAATGGCTGTCGATCTGGTCCCGACAAGTGCGTCACGAGTCACGACTAGCAGGAATACACAACCCTGCGCGCTCTATGCCATCAATCAGGCGCTATGATACCCGGCCACAATGCCACACTTTATTACCATTGACACATGTAATAAATGACTCATGAATCTGATAAGATTCGCCTGCATTCTTACCGCACTCAATACACAATCACGGCTTGTTTTGTTATTTTTGGTTTTGGGAAAGTTATCGCGATGTCGGGTGACTAATGCAGGGATGATCAACAAGTAGAATATAAACAGTAGTTCATTGACTGAAACCACAGAATAGATTTATACAGAAGCAAAAGTAAGACAGAGAAACGAAAATTAGAAAGAGATGGGGAAAGTCAACAAATTTAAAGGGCTCATTGTTTAAAATTGAAAAGTTTCGTCACATCTTAGGGGAGATAGTGGAAGTCAACAAATTTAAAGGTCGATATAATGCTCCAAGGTTATAGAACTGAATAGGGTAACATGAAAGGTACCGACACGGAGTGTCGCTTCTATATGTAAATATTCTTAAATAAATATCAGCCTTTTTTTAGTTTAATTACAGAAATTATTAAGTAAAGTCGACTTTCCTGTCATCAATTTTTTGTCAAGAATTAAACTTTTATATTGCATCTTTGTCGTACGCTCATGGCATAGATGAAACTTTTATTCGTTATCTTATTATCGTACGTGTTACAGAGGAGTATATAATATATTATCTGCGTCCAACTAATGACAAACATGGAATCGAACCAGAAGTGTAACCTCGCTACCGGATATTTTACATTATTTAAATAAATTTTATGTCATTCATATCAATTATTTTGGAGATTTGTGTTGTGTGTTGGTAGTTTCGTTCTACAACTTATTTTATATATTTCATCTATTATTTTTATTTATCTTCTCTATTTATATATAATATAGTCATTTTAGATGTTTATTAATTTGAGAATTCACTCAACAAGATATATATCAATCTCCCTTTTTCCTTTGGTGATTTGAATCACTAGGTTACTATTTATGACGTGAGGATCAATTCATAGAAAACAACTTTAGATTACGATACTCCTTTAATACCTAAAATTAAATCAAATTGAAGTTTAGTGATTTTATATTCAACATACCTCATGCACAGATGTATACAAAAAATAAAAAAATCTTAGCATAACTTAAGCTAACCAAATAGAACCTAATTTAACAAAATCTAATCTAATTTAACCTAATCTAACAGAAACTATACTTCATGAGCTACATTAACCTAACTTAATTTAATATATAATAGAAGTAGTTGTAGTAATATTAATAAGTTTGTAGCAACATAATTTTTTATTTTTTACTATAATGATATTCTTGACTTTTTATGGTTAAAACATTTTTTGGTGCTTTGTGTGTGGTATAAAACCAATTTTGTTTCTTTGTAAATTATAAATAAATATTAAAAAACCTTATTATAGTTTGTTAATGGAACTAAAAACTGATGTTTGCTGAATAAGTTTTGATTTGAATAGTCACTGATTTTTTCTGCTATATTATTTTCAATACACATATTGTCGTTCTTCATTTTACTATCAAATTACAAATGACAGGTATTTAAATGAAATTGACAGCTGACACGTCAAAATATTGCAATAATGTTAGATATTTCAATAGAATTCGTTAAGGAATAGCCCGTTTTTTACGCACTCAAAAAGTGATTCTTAATTAAGAAAGAATAGTATGTTGCTTCTTTATATTATACATACAATGGAAGGCATCTAATACATGTGAATTTGAATAGGTAACATAAAAACAAGAATACCACTGTGTACAGACAAAGAAATGAAAAAATATCCGCAGAAAAACGATGTGATCAATGACGTCAATAATAAATTTATAAAAACCACAGTTTCAGAAACCTAATCATACAATCCTTAAAAATTTAGCTCTAACCACCGAACGCCATTATCGTATACATATGTAGGCTAACGATAAATAATAATAATATCCCATTATTCTACTCAATCGAAGAGAGACAGCCTCTCGCAGGTATTTCTGTCATTATCGTACAGTCTGTTCATAATTTTGTAATGTCATAGAATGTCAACCATGTGAAGACATAAGAAAATTATATAGAGCACAAAGGAATAAAAGTACTTATAAATGCAAATAAATTATGTATTGGAATCATAAATATATTAATACAAGCAATAAATATATATTTATAGAAAATAATTCCATTGATTTCTATTCTCAAAATAATTTATTACGTACCTAATTTTAAAATTTTTTTGCATTAGAATGTACGCCATGTTACTAGCATTAAAATACGCATGTGTTAGACAATGATGGATGTACCTCACATGAACTGTCTCTCTCGGATTGCTTTTTATATACAGGAAACATAATTATGGCAGTGCACATTCCAGTATTACTAAATTTCAGTGGTGGAAATTGAGATGAGACTTCCATCTATAATTTTTTGCATTATATATTATATATATGATTGTAGACTATTCCATTTGTTGCATAATGTCACAAGCTAATAGTTCGATTTATTACTCGTAAAATTGTTTACAATACAATTTAACAGTAATAAATTTATATATTCTACTTAAATGACCCAAATAACCTTTGAACAAGTCACAAGTGCAATAATAACAATAAAATATTATCCAGAAAATATGTGTTTAAACAAGTTTTAACATTAATACAAACGATAGGAATAAACTGAAACTGAATAACATTTAATGGAGTAAAAGTAGTTTGAAAACTTAAAACTTTATTTAAATTTGTTTTGTAAACTGCAACTAGGAATGACAATGACAAAAGTTTGGAGCCCACTGGTCCAGACCTGTCTTTTTCTTCGGATTGTCGTGCGATGTTATCTGTGGCATGGTGGCCGAAGTAATTTCGCTTAATCAAACCAGAATTATGTAATTTGTATAGGAAATCTCGGAGTAATATCTACGTTATTGCGTTTAATATGGCTTTATCTCGTGGTGTGACTTGATGGGACTTTGTCCGGTGGGGTTTTGTGCGTCCCACACAGTCATGTATAATTTTATGTATGTATTCTAAACAAGATAACACTAAATGACATACACGTTAGTTTTTTCTAAGCTACTTAAATATTATTTAGATGTTACAGAATAGAAAATTTTATCTTGTATATCAAATTAAGTTGACGTTATTGTCCAAATGTCAAGATCAACAAATGATTCTTTTGTGACATTTGAAGTGACATTTTTTGCTCTTCATGCCAGATTAAAATTCTCTAAATTATTGAACAATGTATGGAAACAAAGCTATGTTACCTCGATAATCTGATTATTGTGAATTATGTTAGTTCGGTCGAATATATTCAGGAATTTAATAAAATGTATTTACTACATGAATAAATTCGGGTTCATGACTATTGCTTTTGAAAGTTCCATTATTCTATTAATGTATTATAACAAACTAGTCGGGTAATGTTGCAGTTAACAAACAATTATTCACAGCTGAATAAAACACTCAATTAATATATTATTTTCAGAAAATAAACAAAAACCATTTTATAATCTAAAGTAGGTGAAATCCTTGTCATCATTATATTTATTTTAACTGATAATTATTCTGCGACTATTTGCATTTTAAAGCCTTATCGTGAGAATAAACAGAAACTGCTTTAATTTAAATTGCTCTTACTGTTTGCATTCTATGCAAAAATGTCAACATGATTAAACATTAATGGATGATATTTACAAACAGAAATAATGTGAAACGTCATCTGCACCTTATAAATAACAAATTATGTACTAGAGACTTTAAATTCGTATAATGACAACGGCATGAATAAGTTAGCATGTCGTTTATTTCTTTGTCTTACTCTTCAATCTTAGAATAATATTTCTTTGAAACTCTATAATGAAACGGAATGGAGAAGATGAACGTTGTTCTTAACGTAATTTATAGAATTTCCTTCAATTTGCTACATCATTTACTTCATTAATAAAAATGAGCTGCTATTACTACAAACATATATTTATAAACATATTTTATTAAATGTATCCATTATACATTTATCTTTATATATATTTTATTCTAATTTAATATAGTATATAGTCTATTAAAATATCATAGTGTCCGTGTTATGTTAGAGATGCAAAGGCAAAAATACTGCTGCCTCAAACTTCGTCAATGTTTGTGTACGACTGTGCTTTTTTCACAATACTCACAGTTTTTATCAATTTTTCTCTCGTTGCACTACTTGTTTTAGAAAACGGAGTCTTGAGATATACTTCAAGTGCTTTCTGATTAGTCTGATTGCACATGGTCGAAGGGAACATGCAACCGAAATTAATGCTTTTGAAATTTTGGCCGTTGCACTTGTAGTTGTTTAAAGTTAGTATAAGTAAGTGGACACGAACACCGGATAGCTTTGGATTTTAAATTTAAATTTACTTTTAAAAAATTGCAGCAGTTTCTTCTAGTATGCAAATAATAAATGACATTCGGAGCACTGATGATATTGTTAATTTTCTGATAAATGAATGACATTTCAATAAGATTTTATTCGGTTCCTATCGCCTGCCTCACCAAAATTTTAGTTCACGAGCCGCCACTACGTCACGAAGCTACCAACTTAAGCAAATATCGTCTTGACTTCATAATTCTTATCAACTGTATTGGTTTTACGTGATATCCCTAATGTTATACATTTTGTAAAGTTAGGGATAAGAAATTTTTAGCAGAAAACCTTTTCTTCATAAATATGATTTCAAAATTTTAGTTTACGAGCTGCTTTGTTACGATGCTTATTAACTTAAGCAAATATCGTCTTGACTTCATAATTCTTATCAACTGGCACTGGTCTTACGGTTTATCCCTAATCTTAAATATGTTGTAAACTTAGGAATAAGATTATAAATTTTTAGCAAAAAACCTTTTCTTCACAAACATGATTTCGGTGAGTAGTGAGAATCTGAGAGTGAGTTAAAGGATGTGATCAGAGGAGGCTGGTAAGTAATAACTTTAGCGTCGCCGCCGGCCATTACACAAACGATATTGATTGGTTTGACAGTTGTATGTATGATTTATAGAGTACAGCTCCGCGGCTAATCAACTCTAGCTGGACGCGCAACGATATGCCACGATATCATACGAGCCTCTACATCTACAGCCTCCCATGCCTACATTGCGTTCCCAACAAATATTCATTTATTTATTTCATTTCTCCTTTGTATCATCATCTCAACATTAGTGTTACATTCCAACGGGGGTCAGGATAAGCAAGGTACCTTTTGGTTAATATTACGTAATTTCATGATTTTTAATATAAAACAAACAAAATAAAAATATTTTCTGCAGAATCAAATTTCTTTAACTTCCAAGTTTTATTAAATTTAAAAGAAAGAGTAAATTTGATCATTGCATGAAAGCGAGCCAAGGTAATCAGAAATAATCTTAAGCTTCACTATAAGCTGAAAAAAATCTGCTTGCATAAGACAAACACAACTGAAACGAAGCACATCAGCTTTCAACCTCATATTTTTCGAACTGGAATCAACAAAACAAGATAAATGTGTGAAAATCCTAAAGGCAGTATATTTAAATATTTCTGAATTTGTTTTTTATTCATGAAAAAGAAATTAATTTGGAACATGGGTTTGTTTCGTGACAAGTTTTACTTTAGTTTTTGTGTTGTAGATGAAGGTTTACACTTGGTCACCGACTACATGGAAGCATCGTGGCTTCCTCAAGGAGTAATTTTCCGTAGCACAGTAATTTGTTAAATCAATAAGCCCTGAATTTTATTATTAAAAGAAATATTATATCTTTTTTCATTTTCTAGTAGTAAACTACTACCCTAAAATGGATGATAGTTACACCCTTAAAAGTATTACCAGTGAATTCCTCGCATCAAATTACCTATGTACATATAATTACATTTTGAATGCAGGGTTGGTTTTATCGACTGGATATTAATAAAAGGAAAGTCATTTTTGGAGTTGCAGTCATTTAATAAAATCCACTAATACACCAACGTTTCTACTGTAATTTAGTCTTCATCTTAATTTATTAACCAGAGCGCATTCTGGAGTTCAGTAGTTTAAAAATTTTATCAAATAGTTCTGATGTTATGATTCTTGACCTACTGAAACCAAATCAAATTGTAAAGTTATGCATTATCTTAATTTACTTAGGGCCAGTTTTTCCACTTCTGGTTAAAGTGCCGGTTACCTTGACCATCGGTTTGTAGAAAAATATCGCATCAAATAACTGATGTGAATTGTAAAAAATATACGTTATTTACTATTTCAATGCGATATTTTTCTATTAACCGACGGTTAAGGTAACCGGTACTTTAACCAGAGATGTAAAAACAGGCCCTTAGAGATACAAATTAATGAAAAGTTTTCTTTGTGTTTATACTTATGTATGTTTATGAGTTGCAATTTGAGTTTGGAACACAATATAGCTCCTATATCTTGAAGTGTGCGAAGTCATCGTATGTTTATCTGTGAGTCTCCTTTGTTTTGAACCGAAGTAATCAATGATTGGAGAGTGGAGCAAAAAACCCGGAGCAATTCCAGTCGCCGCTCCGGACTCGGATGGAACTCGCACACCTGACAAATAGAAAAGTAGCTGTGATCTAGTTAGCATGGCGGCCTGCGACTTGATTACCGGTGAATACCATAAGCCCCGGAGAGCACGGACAATGGATTATACGTGATTAGCAATTTTACTCCAACGACATGTGTAGCGGTATAAATAGAATTTCAATTCAATTGCTCAATATTTTCAAATATCCGTGATGAAATATTGTAATTATATCTTCCTGTCGTAAAATATTCGAGTTCTGTTCGATGTTATATTTAAATTTTGTATTTTCTATGAAAATAATTTTGATAATTTAGTTCCAATAAAGATCACAGCTGTATCATCCTTTTTGTCATTCAGAATTGATAAAATAATTTTATTTTCATTTGTAAGTTGTTCGAAATCCGCTATAAACTGTAGAATGGTTGATAAACTTTTCCTTTAAAATGTAAGTGAAACTAATTATCACCAAACTTGGGCCCTGTTCCATTGTGAATAATGTTCCGCCCTAGATGATAATTACAAATCTAATCTTAAAATATATAAAAGAGAATTTTAACATTAAAACAAACGAGTTTAATTTCTGCTTCCATGAAAATATATTGCTTCAGTAAAATACTACGGAGCAGACAAGAGAGAGATGTCATCAAATCATATACATCTATTTATTTTGCCAATATATTATTGATCGGCATAAATCATTTATTATAAATAATAAAATTGCATTAAAAAATTAAGTAATGTATAATATACTGATAACTTATTATAGCTACTATTTGATTAAATTACTAAACATTTCATTTAAATATTTACACTACATATTTTAACAATCAAGATCATATCGCTTAATAAAAGATATATTTGTATTTTTTTCAATCGTCATATATGAATATTTTTTCAGAAATCTTATTTAATCTTATAAAAAATTAGAAAAAAATTGACATTCTACTTTCCACCATGAGTTACGATATTTTTTACACTTTCTTCTAAAAATAATGTTAAAAATTACCGATTAAATGTTCTACAACATTTTAATAACATAATAATAATATGTATTGTGTATCAACTTACCTAGTTATTATAATTGGTAATATTTATAGGCATGAAAAAGTACCATTTTTATAACAATTTCGTTGTAACCCATTGTTTATTAGGATAAAATGATTTACACATATATACCATGACCGGGATTTAAACCTGGGTTTTTGGAATCTACCGGTGTCGGTTAATAACGTAATAAATGTCGTAATTGGAATTTGAAGAGTTCATTTGCTCCTCTTTTTTCTTCTAAATTAGATGGAAATTTATTTATACATTAATTCTATTGTGTAGTATATTTCTAATAAGATAACTGATTTGCAAAATTCTAATAAATAAAGATTTATTTATGTGTTCAACAAGTAAGATTTACTGGGGTCAATAACATTGTTTACAGACATTTTTCATCCAATGTCAATGTCAATGTCACGGATTTCTTCAGAAAAACAGTTTGTATAATGAAAAGTGTAAAATATTGCAAATTATAATAATTTTATGATTATGATAATCTCCATCTTGTTAATAACATCTTGCGTAATTTATTGCCTTGACTCTCACAACTAATCAAGTTTTAGAAGTGGGATTTTTCCTATTCATTAGACACAAATTCCAAATTATGAACAGGTGACACTTCGGACAACTTTATTTGACTCAAATGACAAATAGGTAATCCTGAGTTAAAGCGTCTGATCGTATGCAAATACAATGTCCTTGGCCGGCCGGGTGATTAGAATAATAAATGACAAGTTAAACGGCCAGTCTTTAGTATAAAGATTTAAAAAATTAGTCTGTAAAACTATAAAAGATCTTATTTACATATGCGTTGCCCGTCCGCCACATAAATCCAGCTTTGTGTGAAACAAATGCGCATCAGACGCTCGCCCATGGGCGGAGAGATGGGATGTTTGGATGGCCCCGGCCTGCCCACTTCTCACAAATTAAAATTAATTATCTGGCCCAACACACGGCTAATGAAATATGAATTCTTACAAATTAAAAATGGCTCATTAGTGGCACCGCTGCTTACTTGCCAAATTATTCTTTAATTTGTTGTTGTTTTCCCTTTCTTGTTCGTTTAATGCAATAATTAACATTATTTCAATATAGAACCAGAGAATAAAGTTTTGTGTCCACAAATTTTTTAAATAAAATATTCACTGCAGAAAATCTTATTACGAGCTAGTGAACTATATCTAGTATTAAAATTTAAAAACGCGTTTCTATATAGTGAAAAGAAATATTGACATATTAAAAGTCTACATAACTCAAAAATTACCAGACGTAGAATGTTAAAATTTTGTATACGGGACTGCTATAACACATAGTTGTGTACTTCCCTTTTTTAATGCAATCGGCAATGCCCAAAGGACACTTTGTTAGTTGTGTTTTTTTTTAATTTTTTGCTTAACATTTTTCGTTCCAATCAAAAAAAGTCACTTTAGTTTGGGCCGAAACTTAATAAAAATAATTTTTTTTTTTTTCAATTTTTGTAGGAAACATTTGATTTTTTGAGAGATGGGATATTTCTTGGCTAGGTGTTGATATTAAAAACGAAGATGGTTACTGGAAATCAGCCGGTATAAGTTGTCCGTTAGGGTGTGATAAACCGTTTTTTCATTTTATATATATTTTTATATTTCTAATTAAAATTAGATCGACATTTTAATGTTTAACAAAATAATTTATATTTATTTCACTTCGATTTTTGACTATTTTCATGTTGGAAAAATATCAATTTATTACAAACATAAAACCACAAATATTTAAATTCATCTCCTGAAGAAGACCCATGTGGGGTCGAAACTGTAGAGGCTGAATACAATAAAGAGTGGCTGATTTCCAGTAACCATCTTCGTTTTTAATTTGATTTTTTGTTAATAAATTGAGTATAGGATCAATATGATTTCTTAGCAAGTTTTTGAGCGATTGAAACAATTATGTATAATGCAATAAAGAATAATGATAAACATATTATTAAAATTTTACAAAAGATGATAGGTACATTTGGAAAGATAGTTCGAAAATATGAAACGAATGGGTTGAAGAACGATTAGGCGATCTCACTTTCAAGAGGTTTAAATGAAGTGCAGCAAAAATGTGTATAATTTAGCGTCCAAATCAGATATTTTTGTGCATTTTTAATAACTGGTCTATTAAACTTGTTTCTTTGTATTAAATCAATTTTTAGTAAGTACTAAAAGCTTTCTTATGAAAATTGTAACGTTTCGAAAAATCAGCAGCAAATTATTAAAAAAATATCTTGCTTTATGAATTATAGTTCCATTTCTAGTAAGAGTACTAATGGTGCGCCAAAATATGATCCAGAGTTCCCCGGTGATCGTGTTTATTAATTACCGTGAGACAAACACAACACAATGTTGATTATCGGGTAATCTTAACAAACACTACATCATCCCATCTCCGGCTCGCTGCTTGCCATGTAAATGCACGTGTTTCTTGTTCGAATTATTGATTATCTCGTGAGTTGATCAGCCTCTGTGTAATGCCATTAAACTGGAGTGCACTGGAGACCGGGACACACGTGATGTGTCTGGATGCAGGATACAGGATGGGAAGGTGGGAATCGATATTAAGATCGTACCTTTAATGGAGGATTGGTGCATTTCCTTTTTTTTAATATGGTCCGTTGTGTTCAACAATGATCAACCTTCAGCTTGCGAAAGTGTTCTATCCGGCTTGTAAAATAAATAGTAAAATAAATATGTTTTAAGTATTCATACAGAAAATTTAACGTGTGATGCAATGAAAAAATATCTTTGCTTTTTTAGGGGTCATTTACTAACTGCTATCGATGATTATTTTTTTTGTAATAGTGTTACTTAAGTATGTTGTTACTCTAAAATGGACAATCACACATCATCACGATCATCACAAATGTTGTTTAAAATTTAAGCCTTGTTGGTGTAACATGCAACTGGGCTTTATTACTTGTGATTTACTAATGATGAGAAAATCGATCTCGAAATAATTGTCTATTTAAAAAAATATTGTTTACGTTAGGTATAACATTATTTTATTTTTCTATCAAAAACAAAGTAGAGTCTATCACATTATTAATTAGATGGAATATGCATAAAAGCACAGATAATCCCTTTGGTTTTAATAAAAACATATGTATTAATACGTTTACAAATGTAAACCAACTCTTTGTTATTTTAAATATACCTATGTATTTATTATAATCAGGGAATTATATGTCAAAATTATAAATCTAGAAGTGTCTCATTTTCATCCTAACAAAACAAACCTCCAGGAATATAAGCATCGTTTGTATTCTTTGAACGTACAAAGCTACAAAAATTTATTTAATTTTTATATAATAGTAAATTAAATTTTTATTAATTTTGGAAATTAGTAGTATGACAAACGTGAAAGAATTGAAGAAAAAATCGCATATTTAGGGTAGTTTTTATTAAACTAACATATTTTGTACTACTGGACTACTGGCAACGAATTTGCATTCTTCTGTAAATAAGAACGTAATTTGGTTAAAAATACTATTTAATTTAATTATTAAGAATAATCTTAAAAAACTAATGTTGAACGTATTTTTCATAAACATATTTTTAATGAAATATAAGTTAAAACAGAAGTAAAAAAAAGTTTCAATACAAAAAGTCGAATTTTCGTTTTACGAATTTTTAAAAAATCTTTCACTTTCGTAATCTACACATGTCATACTACTGACCCTTAAATTTATGACATTAAGTTCATTTCCACCTAGTATATAGGGAAACAAGCATTTGTTGATAACTTTTGCTTTGGTTTAATTTAAACTTTTCTGTTTTTCACATAATCCAAAATGTCTGTTTCTCTTTCTAAGCAAACCTAATCACACTTGTGCAATGTAGCATTCTAAAACGGCGTATCCACACCTGTACTTAAAAAATATACTAACGGATGTCGTATTGCTAGAAAAAGTAAGTAAATTAGATTTAAATTATTCCATACCAACTGCTACACTTGTTCAGGATGTAAATAGTTACCGCGTCATTAAAACTTGCGTGATGATGACACAAATTGAAAACCAGCAATGGCTCAAGCTCTAATGAAGTAAGAGAAAATGATCATTTACGGACTCGTTTGTAAATGTTTCACTAATATCTAAGTAATTAGGCTGTTTGCAAATTTTTATCCTTCAAAAACTCAAGAACTCGATTTGTTCTTAATTAACACAAACCTATTATTTTCTAGTTATAAATCACGATTTGAAGATGAGAAAAATCCACTTTTTCGCTTGTTAAGTTTTTTATTTATTAATCCTTTTTTGGTTTTAACAATTTACTACAGAATAAAAAATTAGATACACATACATAGGCCCGTATTCCGAACTCACTTTTTTGAGTGCTTATGTTAAAAGTGCCGTTTGGCTTAATAAGATTGTAATGTAAAATCAGGCTTCCTAAAAACGATCATCTAGGTTTCATGTACTGTGTTTACAGTTTGTACTTATAAAAAATGCTGCCATTTTACGTTAGGAAATCCGCTGTGCAAAAATAGAACGTTTTTAATTATATGCATACTATAAACACATGATATGTATGAAACTGATTATGTTTGAAATGACGCAACGCTTTTGCTTATTCGTGGCGACTATATAATCATCAGAAGACAATAATGTCTTGTGACGATGGCCCAATTACTAAAACAGTAAATATAATTTTTTTGAAATAAAAATAAATATTGTTTGAACAATTTTTAATTATTATCTTTGAAAGAGTAAGATAAAAAACGAAACGAATTATATTGGGAATTATTTGAAAAGTTAAAAGCTAATTGTGAAGTAATATTGGTAGTTAACTACATTGTGTCTAGAATAAAAGTTCATCAAGAGCGCTTGTTATAATTCGAAACTTATTTACTTCCGTCTTTTTGTCTTATTGGCGCAAAAACTGCGAGGCTCACAAATCAATAGGAAACGCTTAATTAGAATTCGAATCCGTATTAATGACATAGAATTCCTTTGTGCGCTCATTGTTGTGGAGTGAAGAGAAATGTGGGCCACTGTGGTAGCCCCAAGCAACTAATCCCAGTTTATTATGGTAATTAAAGTATGAAAAATGCTCGTTTTTTGCCCCAACTCATTAAAATTGGTATAAAATAATCTAGTTTGATTCGCTGCTATTGTTTGGCTAATGCACAGTTTTTGTTATCATTGTTTTAAGCTAGTTTTTGTTTTGGAATAACGGAACACACAAAAACAACTATACACTCTTAAATTAAAAATCATGAGCATTTCGGGAAATGCTCAGATTGTGCAAGTTTTTTGGGATTGGGAAATTATGCGTTGGTTCTACATTTATTATGTACATGCTCTAATAAAGTTCTATTCTAAATGATTTCCATTATTTAATTAAAAATATGATGTTATAATATCATTACCTCCTGATGCCTAAAATAGAAAAGTTTTTATTTCTGGTCAAGTTCTTTTTCGAAAATATATACGTTTTAGGGACTACAATCCTTTTTTTCTTTTTTTGATGAGTATTAATCATTTGTATGTTACATATTATATAGAATTCTTAGTACGTAGTATACGAGGTATATAGGTTACTAGATATTAATGAAAATTAATTTTTATGGTTTTAAATTTTTGGTTATATAACTTCCAAAATGAAAATGTTAAATGATTTTGGTGTGCAGTTTTTATAATAAATTTAGGGGGGTTCTGAAAATTTTTTAATCGCGAACCCTTTTCAAGTTATCAGTGCCAACTTTAATTTTTCATATATAGAGCTTGTAGTACGTTGTAATAATATTTTTTTGCTCTTCAACTATATAAAAATGTCTTGTTTTATTTTAATAAATAATACGAAAAATTAAGAAAAACTTTTAAAACATATAAATATGAATATATGTAAACCGAAAATTTGCTTGATGTTAAAATCGAATTATGTAGAGTACTTATATTTTACTACTTACTTATATAACAAATTTATAGAACGATTATATTAGTATTATTATCTTGTAGTAGGTATATTTTAGACTGGAAAATAAGTTTATATTTCTTATTATTTTAACCGGTTGTTGCACATACGACAAAACACCTACTCATGAATTATTTGGAATATTTTGGGATTTTGCATTTAGCTTGCTTGACAAAATTAATTGTATAAATTTTTCACTTTACTTCTCGTTTTATAAACCCACGAATAAATACTTCACAGTGTCATATCTTCTTCGTAGTAGAATATATGGCCTGTCTTATGACATATAAAAGCTTGTTACGGACTAATGTACTTGGCTTTATAATCCACTTAATTTCTGCAATGAAAAACTAGAAAACATGTCTCTAATTAACAACAATAAATAAAACGAAAGCGCAAGGAAGCATGAACAATTTTATTCATTTAATTAACTTAACATACGCTATAAATAATTTTAATCTAAATTTAAAATAATAAATCCTTTCTAATTAAGCGTTTCCTGGTTAACCTAACCTAACAAACAAGCTATACATTGTGAGAGCTCTCATCAGCTAACAATTATGTCGGTTACAATTTACTTATTCTTTGTTTTATTTGAGAATAAAATTATTTTTTTGTAATTTGCTGCATTCTTCAAACAAAGTAGTTTAAAACGATTATTGTCATTGCCTCTTTGGTCAATGGTTGCTTTAATCTAAGCAGTAGTTTGCTACAAGGATTTTTTTATATAAATTGAACTGTTTGGCAAATGAAACAAATGAAAAACAAGTTGCAATATTCGAGGTAAATTTTTAAATCTATTGTAAAAACTAAATAAATTTATTTTTAACTAACAAATAATGCATGTGATATAGAATACAGTTTACTGAGTTAAAATGAAAACAATGGAGCAAGTCAATAAAAAATGTATTTATTTATTTTAATCGATATAAATAAATAAACGAATAGATTAATTAAAAATATACAAATTTGGCTATAAAGTTTATTTTTTAAATGTCAAGTGTATTTTTACAATATGTAGGTATATTATATATTGGTATATTATAGATGTTTAAAATGTTTTATTTATTCTTATTTCAAATTATTTGGTCAAAAAACTACCTTTTAGAATATTTTCCAAATATTCATTTACCACGTAATTCATCTCTGATTTTTGATTATTTGAAATAAATTTTTTGTTTAGCGCAAGTATGATAAACGTATACATACGTATAATAAAAATTGGTGATATACTATAAACTGATAAGACATGAACATGAACAATTTTTGGATATTTATAGTGAATTGTTTCCTTGAATAAACAAAATATTACTTTATTATCAAGTAATTTAATTTTGTGAGTAATAGTTTTCAAAGAATTAGGTACGCTGATACTAAATTTACAAACAGAATTTAATTATCTTTTGTCGTTGTGGAGATATTTGTTTTCAAAGTTGTACCTCAAAAAAGTGTGTTTTTTTGAGTATATTTCAAAAATGAGTAGATATACAATCTCAACTACTGTACCATTCGATTCTACGGGATAAAGTTATGTAAAGAAATTGTTTGCCCACATATACGTTCTTTGGAATGATTAGGTGAAAAATGATAAAAACGAAAGAACCTAAATTTCATTTTTTCGCCTCGAAACTTTTTATCTGCAATTTGTTTCATTTTTTAGACTTAAGTAGATATCGATGCGCTTATTTCAAATTTTTAAACAGAATTCAATTATCTCTTCCCGTTCACAAGATATTTGAGTTTAAAGTTATACCTAAAAAATTAGGTTTTTTAAGTATACTACTTAAATGGTTAGGTTTCAGGTTTCGGCGACATCTCCATTCCATTCTACGGGCAAAATAACATAAGTGTATTAATTTTCAGATTTTTATCTCAACAGATAGAATTTTTGAGGAAAAACTGAAAATCGCTAAAAAGAGATAATTGAATTCTGTTTGAAAATTTATAATCAGCGCATCGATATCTACTTAAGTCCAGAAAATGAAAAGTTTTGAAGACAAAAAGTTCCTCGGAGAAATTTTGAAATTTAGTTATTCCGATTTTCTCATTTTTCACCTAATCGTTCCAAAGATCGTATATACGTAGAAAACATTTCTTTATGTAACTTTTCCCGCAGAATCGACTGGTATAATCTTTGAGATTATATATGTACCCATTTTAGAGATATAGCAAAAAACACAATATTTTGAGGTGCAAATTTGAAAATAAATATATCAGGAACGAAAAGAGATAATTAAATTTTGTTTTAAAGTAAGAAATCAGCGCGTCGAGATCTATCAATATACATTATTTCCCAAAATCAAAATTTTGTGCACAAAAATGAGTATATTTAGGATATTCACGTTTGTCAACATAATTTTTGGTTAAATACTGATATTTGGTTTGTTTTAACTCGACACAACTTTGATATGGGTTTATAGGTTTTGAGAATAAATAAATGTTAGATAATAAAGCGACAGTGCATCGATATTTGCTTAAGACTAGAAACTAAAAAGTGAAAAGTTTTTTAAAAAGAAAAGAAATTTTGATTTTTTTTTTGATATCGGTTTAAGTTTGGTATTGTTGATTGGTATGTGAATATCACACGTCTCGTCCGCAGCCAGCCCAGTGGCGGCGGGAGGGGCGGGTAATTTATGTCCGCGTTTCCGGATCTCTCGCCGCCGCCCACCTCGCGCTTCATTATGAGTAATGAGGCCCGCCTGCCGCAGGACCTGCAGGACCGGACCATGCCTCGTCTCCACCACTTCCAAGGGACACTAAACCATAGTTATAATTCGGAACACGTTGAAAAAACTAGAGAAGTTGTTAAGTCAAGAAAAATGGGCAGTATAAACTGTAGAAAA
Source organism: Stenolophus ochropezus (assembly GCA_035578165.1). NCBI lineage: Eukaryota > Metazoa > Arthropoda > Insecta > Coleoptera > Carabidae > Stenolophus > Stenolophus ochropezus. The sequence continues at coordinate 19,558,433 of JAQOWZ010000005.1, read as the reverse complement.
ATACTAGGTTTCGAAGAAATTGACAATGACGAACAAGTTCAATTTTATTTTTAAAAATCCATGCGTTCAATTTAATAATGTATTAAAACAACATTTAATTTACTGTCGGTATATAGCTGTTTAATTAATTTTAATATAGTAAATAATATAAATAGTTAGTAATTTTCAGGGTTGTATAAATTTTTTAAACATCAAAAAATCATATTTTTTTATTTAATTCTGATATTTTTATATAAATCAGATTTTTAAATTTTTTTAAAGGCTAACGATACTATATACTTTTATTCTTTATAGCGAAATAGAATGTAGAAATTTTTGAGATCCCTTCGATGTCGTTATAAGTAAATTTTACTGTAACTCATTTTAAAGTAAATTTAACAAAAATATCATACTTTAGTGCAAAAAATTTCTGCGGTATAAATTAAAAATAATATACCAGTAGAATCATTTTACCAACGAAATAAACAGATTTAGTTGTTCTTGAAAGTAAAGCATGGTAACATTACCCACACGCTTTTTCCCCCAATTTTCGTAAATTTGGAATTTTAAATAACAATTACAGAAGATGTTATCAAATTAATAATTTTTTTAAAAAATCATTTTGATTTAAATCTGATTAAAATTACTGATTTAATAGTCCACAAGATTATATTTATTTAATAAATTATCAATGGTTGTATCTTATCTTGTAGATATCTTTTCGAAACATTCTTACATATGTAGATATATGATTTGTTTTGGTTAAAAATTTGAACTGTTTTCATAATTTTCAATTAAATTAGCATATTTATTCGTAAATAAACTAATGTTGGTTAGCCAATTTCATTTTTTTACTTTTTATTCCTAACATTCAACACGAATTTAGTATGGCCATCGAAATTTTGAAGATTAAAATATTCAATTATACATATTTACAATTATAAAGATTATTCTTGTAATATACTCTAACATGTTAAATTTTTCACCCTGGACGTATTTTAGGTCAACTATTTTCTGTATGATTTTACACTTAAAGAAATTGTTAATCTAAAGTCACTCGACAAGACCAATTATATTGTTATTATAATTATTTTCATTTAACTTCCACTTTATAGAAGCATTTAAATTTAGAAATTTATTTCGACAACAAAATTTAACTTTCAGTAGAAATATTTGTTGTTGCCATAGTAATAACGTGAAGTTAACGCTTTATGCAACAGGCATTTATGTTTTATTGTTTAAACAAAAACAATAAGCTTCATTGTAAGTTGCAAGCACGCTAGTTTTTTTTTTAATTTTGTTTAAAATAATTATAAATATTCTCCGATCCGGTCCTGTCTCGGCGCCTGAACCGCACTTGTCCCCATTTGTATCCCGGGTGGCGTGGGCGTCAGCGTCGGTGACATCGCCTCTTAACTCCGCAGATTTTTACCAACTCGTGTGCCTAACGTTATTGTTCCTTTTTCCTCTTCATCTGTTGCTGAATAAATGAGGGCCTGGAATTACGGCTACAGTATGTTGTACGTCTGTTTGGGTTGTTCCACGCATATATAATATTTTAGTTAGCGGAATATCTCACCGAGGTAACATTCAGGATAAATGGAATGGATGTACTGCACTGCACACTTTTCATTTCGTTCCACAATTATCTTTATGTCCGCATTAAATTTGTTTATTGCTTGTTAAACTTTTATTCTGCCTCTAGTTAATTATGAATAGTGCATTGGTACAATTTCTTGCAAATTGCAATTGTGCTCGCACATTTTTAATTTCTGGTTGCTTAACTAATTGTAGTCATTAGTTTCCACATCTTAAGATATAAGATTCTTTCTGTACGACAAATATAAACTATAATAAGGTACTAAAATAAGAATAGAGTTAACTCCGACTAACAATTAACATCTTTTATTAATACAAATCGCAGTTAAATATATTAATATAATTTGATTAAAAGACACTTAAACAAGATTAAAAAAAAATGAAAAATGTACAATATCATGCTTTAATACATGTGTTATGTTAATTTACTCGTAGTCCTAATACAAGAGTAGGTATTTCATTACTTTCAAAATTATTTAAATAGTTATTTATGCAACTAGTGTCTAAAGTAAGTATTTTTTTATTATAGCACTAGATAAAAGCATTATGTTACACACATGTTGCATACAAAATTTTTCCTACAACTGAAATATTGGTAAATATTAATTTCAAAAATTAATTAAACCATTGATAAATGTGTTACCTAGCAATTGTTACTTTTGACGCATCAGGGCGTAAAAAGTAACTCTTTACAAAATCAAAAGAGGGCGTAACGTAAGTACTTTAGAAGAATGTAGAAAAAGTAATTTTCAGTGTATGATTGATAATTTATTTTTATCGTGGAAAAGCTACATTTAAATATACTGACATGTATATTATTATTATTAAATAATATCATTATTCGCATAGCTTATAATTTGTTCGGTAAAAATTTTTAATTAAAATATTTCTTTCGGTTCGAAATATATTGTGAAGAAAAATACACGTGAGATGTTGTGTGCCGTATAGAGACATCACGCTGTGTTGGGATATTCTAATGGCATTAGTACCAATGACTCCACCTGACCAGAATCCAATAATTCACGTTTCTTTCATGCAATTTCACACTGCCTACGTAGGCCGCATTGTCCGAGGTAATAATGCCGTCATAACACCCAATATTCCTCACATAAATTCCCCAGGTTTAGTTCTAATTTAATTTATGTGACCCCAGCGAGAGGTCAGTCCCAACCTAATGAAGTTTTCAAGTAATTATTACTTGCCCTGTGAAATATGTCATTCGAGTAAATCATTGACTGGTTCTTACAGCCGCGCCGTGTGCACTTCACGACGTGGAGAAGGAGAACTAAAGGAATAGAGAATAGATAATAGGAAACATGTAGACTATTAAGCAATTGCTTCTAACAGATATACAAAATTAACACTTCGAAACATATTAAGATTTTTTTCCTTTATGTTGACTGCTCAATTATGGACAGTGGTGGCCAACTTGGTTAGCGCTTTCTCATTGGAATTGCATGGAATGTGAAATTTGGGTTCAAATCCCAGCTTCGCCAATCTTTATTCAAATAAAAATACCACTGTGCCCGAGTAGTTCGAAATCCAGAATAAGCTTTAAGTCCCTTGCAGAGACTGCTGGCTGACAACTTACAGCGTTACAGCACTGAAATGCAAGTAAAATTTATCACGAAAAAAGAATCTTACGTATAAGTTGTCCAGAATTCATTTGGACAATGACTTTTACACCATCCGTTTTAATACTAATCGTAATCGTTGAAAATTGAAAATTGCTTGAAACAATCCTGTAACTACTTGCCACTACGGTCCTTTGGAACACCAATAAAACTTTTGCTTAATTAAATAGTTTTAAGCAATTTTCAACTTTCATAGACATATAATGTGTAAAATTTTTCACAGTGGCAACAATTAATATTAATAGTTAGGATTTAAATGACATTAACAAAATGAATTTTGGACAATCTATACTGGTATCTGATCTGCAGAGGTAAAATTTTACATACAGAGCCGCCAATAAGAAAATCTTATGTAATTTCTATCACAAATACAATAACTTGATTTTGATATAAAACGCGAGTGAAAAAGTAGATGTATACGAAATTAAATTCGTGTAGGAATAAAACAAGTAAAAATGTTCCAAAACAAAATAAATGACAAAAAGTAAATGAGAAAATTTATTGTACCTATATGTGATTGTGATATCAAAGATATGATTCCCAATTTAAGATGAAAGAACTGAAAATACATAAAATTTTAAATTATACATCATTTCAAATATAATATTGCGGCTATAAATAAATTTTTCTGAGAAGTATTATCAAGATTCATATGAAAGACAAATTTTTCTTATTTTGTGTTAACGTTTTGAAATGTATACATATCCACAAAAATATCTACGAAGTAATCTCCGTCTCGAGTTATCTCCAGCAAAATAAAATACAAAATCCGACGAAAGTATTTCTGCTGTTCATTTTTTCCTTCAAAATATCTTTAAAATGTAGTCAACCGAAAACTCATATCAAAAGATCAACCGCGCTTTTCTCATGCGATACCGAAATCAGTACCGTTCACTTTATTAACTTTCGCGAAGCGTAAAAATTTTAAATCAAGATTACCCGAAACAGAAAACAAAAACTCGCAGGGAATATTATCTATAGTTTAATTAACGAGTAAAAATAAGCCATGGCCCGCGGGTCGTCGATAACTGCAGAGAATCGAGCTCAGCTCATTTCCATATCCGCGATCTGCCAATGTCAACATCGGCTATTTCTCTTCGATGACGGCCGATCAGCTGACCAGCATGCACCAAGATTCGTCCCACGACAATTTGCCCCCAAAATTTTGCAATAATAAGCTACAATACTTCATGCCAATACCAATTTCTTAATAATTGTTAGTAACATAATCGTAATAATAGATTTTAGTCTCGCTCTGTATACTACTTTAAATGATTAATTATACTGTTTTTAATCGTATAATTATTAAATAGAACCATACAAATTTGCACGTTTAATATACATTTATTTATAAAAGTATAGATTCGTTCTTACACATCAACAGATTTTCATAATGGCGAAAGGATGAAATGATTACCATTATAGTTTTATTAATAAATATACACATACCAAGTTCAGTTTTTTTTATTAAATAGTATGTTCTTACTATGAATTTTCTTTCTTTTGCTGAAATTTATTTCCTGCAACTTTGTGAGATGTTGGTACGTATTTAAATGTATTACAACAAAATAAATAATAAATTTACGAGTAATAAAAATATAAAATTGAACTAAAGAACTAAATAAATGCTTAACAAATATGCATATAATGCTCTTAAAATGATGTAAGTACGTAATTTCACTTTGTAAATAAAAATTCCATAAGTAAATAATGTAGTCTATATCTCATTAATATGAATTTAAAAGTTATCAATGACTGGTATGATAATATAGAAAGATATGAAGGTATAATTAATGTTCATCAAATGTGTGTCAATAAAAACATTTGAAAAATGATTTAACTTATATTAAAATCATAATATATTATTACCCCTATATTACTAGCTAGAGAACTTTATCAATTTCCTTAACTACAATTTCTAAATATTGTAATAATGTACTATACCTATGTATATGTATACCTAACACTGATTATTTAAAAAATTTAAAAATTTAAAAACGAATAAAAAATGTCATTTACCGTAAATTTAAGAATTTATTGGAAAACATTACATCTCTGAAAATAAATAAACTCAAAACAGTATATTTTATAAGAATAACATAAAATTTTAAATACCTACTAAATATTCTTTATTTTGAATAATAAAAATATAATACCTTCTTAACAATTTAAACTATCATTATAATAATGGCAATATTTAATTGATTGTTCTAATAAATAAAATATAATTTATAATGTTATCATTAGAGACGGTATAATACAAGATAGGTATTCGTATATCAAATGTAAATATATTTAAACGTTGAAATAAAATTGCTCGGTGTTTTGAACATTTATTATACCTGCAAAGAAAAAATATATTTACAATATGAAAAAGCATTACATTACCATAACTTTTATGATTAATTGAATAAATGCATTATTAAATTCTAAGAACATGAATGACTTTAATAATTCTGCGATTGTATTCATGTTGATATCTTTGTATATATTATCCACACTTACCTACGTCTATCACTAGACGTCAGTCACATTTCTTTCGTCACAATCACACCACGTTAATGCATAATATTTTTGCGCTGCATCTTCGCACAATCCCCTCCGAACAAAGCCCTCATCCCCGCGAGGCTTCACGTGCGTGAGGTGTGACGAGGAGGGCGTTCCTCCGTGCCGGGTTCGACTCCCATTACGTACAGAGCAACGCACTCTTGCATCTGGATCCAACCGTCTCTTGCTTGGTGCTTTGATGTCGCATGACGAATTCTCCGAAACTTATCATCGGGGATCTGAATAAAAATGAGCGGGAAGAGGAATAGGATATTAGGAAGCGGATTGAATTCTAATAGGCGAATAGGTGGGAAGAATAAATCATATTTTATATTAATTATTAATAGGATATGAGATGTTTAATTGCTGGTGTGGTGACTTGTCAACAAATATCTTTTATTCAACATAACTAAAAACTAATAAATTATTACTTTGTAGTAGACTGATGTGGAATGTTAAAGTCTGATATCCTTATGCTTTTAGGTATTTTATTTACTACATGTGTATTTAGTAAGCTGAAGGCCTCGTAGGCCCTAGGTTTGATTAACCATTTACTTGCACACTCCTCTGTTTTTTACTTTGGCTTTCTAGTTTCACAATATTATAGCATTTAGGTTTTTTTTTTCAACCTCTTGCATCCATTTTTTCTTTGGGCTGTATCTCTTCTTTTTTCCATCTAGCTGTTTATAATATGTATTTTGGCATTCTTTCGAACTAACGCAGCTACTTTATTTTTTTCATTTTAGTTCGTGTTACGATATTTGGTTCTTCGTAGATTTCTTTCAGTACATTGTTCATTTCAGTGGTATAGCTAGCATTTTTATCGCCCAAGGCTACTTGCCCTCTCTCCTAATAAAAATGTACTTTTTATAAAAGCTAACTACACAGCTATTTTACCGAAACAATTTTTTGGGCGATCAGGCATTTAGAACCGTTCAAATTATTTCCGCAGTTATTTCTGACATAAAACAACCACAATTGACTGGACTTTTGACATATTGCAAAAGAAATGAATGAATGAATTTTAATTCATCTCATGTTGGATACTTTTTTCCCATTTTTGAGGGAAATTTAATATTGATCGTGCAAAGAATAGCATAAGCAATAATAGGAATGGTAAGAAATACAGATCTCAGACAATAATTGGAGTCATCGCTTCACTCCTCTTAAGATTTCTTACTCAGTCAGTCACTATTGAAATTCGGACTTATAATAATGTAGTAATTTATAAATTATTTTATTAAAATGCTTAATTTTCTACATATTACCAAGGAAGGAACGTATAAATTATTTGAAACATATTTATATTATTATATAGATCAATTGATGTAATTGAAATTAATAACAAAATCCACTGTTTGAGAATAGAATTGTCTTAATATCTAAGTCACAAAATATTTTTATAATCTTGTATATATTCATTTACTGTTCTCTATAAATTCCTGTTTTCCCTCATTTTACCTAGAAATTACAAAGTAGGACCAGAAGTTTTTTTAAATGGACTAGCTAAGTAGTCCTTATATATCCACTAAGCAAAACAATAATTTGTTTATGTGTACCTTTATTTTCAGCTACAAATTTTTAAAATAAGTATATTGCATTTTTTGTAAAAATGATAATTTCCGTTAATTCGGTCCTGCAGGCCATTGGCTGCACTTATCTGGTTCGTTCGCGTTCAGCGACGTCACGTATTTTGAACATTACGCGAGATGGTGAGATACCGCGAATATTCAGGGAAGAGTATTTTTTGACGCAGGCACTCCCCGAGAGATATGATCGTGGTTGGCCGGGGACACGCGGTGAACTCCGCAGGAACTGAAATATTCGAGAGATGGGATGGAGAAACTCGGAACTAAATGGAATGTGCACACTTGTGGTTCTTTGCTCACTGAACCAACCATGACTTTATAAACATACATATAAATAATTCAGAACTCACCATTAATATTTCAAATTGCTCTTCTTATTGTTTTTTTTTGTTTACAAACTGCTTAACTAGTGTGATTTTATTAATTTGAATAATGAAATGAAAAAATTAAATATTCAAAAAGATATGTATATAATTCACCTCGCTTTTAATCCTATCACTTTGTGATTGTTGTGTGATACTCCAAACTAATAACATGTGATCTTGCTGTTGGTCATATATTTATCTGCGAAATTAAGAATTTCACAGCTTCACAATTTTTATAACAACATGTAATATTATACTACAATTTAATCTTAAATTTAACAAACAAATTGTATCACACATTTATACAACGATATTTCATAATAATTTTTTCACATCTTATTTTTTGCTGATGATAAGTTAACTTTACCCGAAATGTCCAATTTTATAATATGACATATTGAAATAAAAAAAGAAAACTTCAGGATCCTAAAGGCCTTTCTTCATTTACCTCAATAATCTTATTAGTAATTTAGAACTAAGTTATATTAAAATTTAGTTCCACAGTACATTTCAGCATATTCAATAAAAAGTTTCTTTTTTCCTAATTTGTTTTTACTATAAAATCTCCTTTTATTGTGTTTGTGATTTTTCAATATCAAGTTAATAAAAGTTTATAACTTTTCCAATAATTGGATATAAACTTCCAAATTTACTTTTAAAATTCGGAGTATTTATTAATTCTTGAAATAACTTAATTTGCATAAAAAATCAGAATATTTTCAAAACATTTCGCAGAAAACATATCACGCACAGAATAGCTCCTTAATTCCGCACATTACATCGTATATTACGGCTGCCAACATAACGTTAAAATTCCTAAAATACCCATAATAAAAACATCAACATAGTCGTTACAATTCAGCAAAATACCTCCAGTTATCTGACCGCTAATCTCGAACACAAGTAACGACAAATGTTTTCTTCTGTCAATTTCGAACATATTCGCCTACTAGGATCTTAGGACAATGCGATTAAGTGTATCGATAGATCTCGGTCAGGGTTGCCACAATGCGTCGAGTTGAGATAAAATTCCCCAGAGCAGATCCATGTGCAAGATTGGGCAGGTAGGGAAGCGCACCTGGACTTGTTTGAACAGGAAGGTGATTTGCAAAGACTGTTTATCTTACTGGAGTGGCTTTTGTGGCTACAGAGTGCAGGATGTGTGAATGCATGTGTAATGAATGTAAATTTCAGGTTGGGAATTGTAAAATGGAGCAAAATATCCTCTCTAGATGTTTATTTTAAGATTATTTTCAATTTGCAAAGATAAGTGACAGATTCAAGTGTTTCCATGAATTTATTTTAGGGATGATAATCCGAAGAAACAAATTTTAAGATGTAGCGAATAAACCTTTGTTCATATAATGTGTTTTTACAGCTTTTAAAGCTGGTTCTCGGAAAAAAGCCTACAGGAAAATAAAGTCCAGTAATCTAACACAATTATTTATTAATAGGTTAGCCTTCTTGTCATTATTAATTAAAACTTTGTTTCTTTTTTCCTGTGGGCTTTTTCCCAGTCACGTTTAAATCTAGATGAAGAATGCAAAAAATCAGAAATATAATTAAATGTCCTTAGAGCAGTTAAAAAAATGGAAAAAATAAATATATATATATATATATATATATATATATATATATATTAATTTTTAGTTAAAAAATAATATCTCTGCATTAGCAATAAGTTTGTATATTGTTACATGAAAATAGCAGTTGCTATGAAAAAATAAATATCAAACCTCAAAATCAGCTTTCTTCTAGCTAGATTTTTTAATTTAAACACAAAATTACTTATATATTTTCAGATATAAGTTTTCAAGCAAAATGTCAATATAGGATTATATTTTTAATTTTATAATTAACATTGATTGAAAAAAATAATAATAGTCTTGTATTGTAGAAGCTATTTGCTAATTTAACTAACTTATATTTCTTATAGTACTCAAGATAGCAATGGTGGCCCATTTAAAATGAACAGACTGTGTATAAGAGAATACGAGATTCTGTTTTTAAATGATTCTTGAACTGGAAGTAAATAAGCCATTCTTGTAGAGAAAAAAAAAAACAAAAATTAAATAGGCTTCCAACGGATGAAACAAAACTTATAGTTTCTTGAGCTAAATTTAAAATATTTGAAAACAGAAAATAAATTCGTCGTGTAATATTGTCCAATTTTCCTGTCGGGTGCTTGAGCCCTGAAGAACCCACAGAATCGACGCCTATGATTAGCAATATTATTTACAAAAAGAAAATACACCTGCTTACTTATAAATAGTTTAATGGCGATAACATTAACGAATTTTTTAAAATCAACCACATAAATTTTCTGAAGTGTAAATCACGCTTTGAATAATTAATAGCCTTTATTTATTAACTATAAAACCATAATATTTATATGTAAAATGGGATTTTATATTTTTAAACAAGAAACTTATTCATAGGAATTGATAAGCAATAACTTTCGTTTTTAAACTTTTCATATTCCTATCATTTAATTTATATCCTTGCAGAAGCCAAATGCTATCATTTTTGCCTCATACCCCAGCGAGTCTAAGTAATTTATGCCCTGAAGCACGTACATAAAATCACCCGAAGCCTTTCATGCACTGGTTAGTATATTAGCGTACGATGGACATAATTTATATCGCTGAACTAATTTATTCGAATACCTGTTACTGCGAGTCGGTAAAGACAACAGCATGTAATGTCTGGTCATTAGTATGAGCTAGATATGACGTATCGTTAGCTTAATGATTTTGAAATAAATGTTCATATGTATCATATGCATTTTTGGTAATTAGAAATATTTTATGTTAATAATATATATTCAAAGATACATTAATAACATGAAACATGTTACATAAATATCTTATCGTATTTTCTAGATAAAACGCCAAGTATATTGAGTAGGTAATTTATAGAGATACATATTTTATATATCTAGACTACATTTAAGAATATTAATAGATGGGAAAAAGAGATAAATAATTTTTGGTCTATAAATAATTTAAAACTTATTAACATCATCATTATTATGACATAGAAAAACACAAAAAAATATACAATAAATTACAATGCACCATTAGGCGTTTAAATGACTATTATATTTCATATTACCATACTATCTTTAAAAACTTTAAATTTAAGTAACAACGAAAACTAGAACCAGAATGGCATACAAGATATAAAAAATTGTAAAAGTTAAATTTGTCATGAACAAATACTTAAATCTTAAAATGTACCTACTTAAGGTCCAGTTTCAGTGGCGCACCAAAGGGGAAGGGATTAGGAGTTCAATGTTAAAAATTCAAGAAATATATTAACTATGAAATGTACCTACCCATGTTTCGTTATGATTCGGAATTATTTTTTAATTATTACTATTTTTTTTCAATAGAGAACAATTAATTAGACGACCTTCAATTTAGTAGTGAAACTTTATATGATCTGCATCTACACAGAGCATAGCAAAGTATAGGATTTCGGAGTCAAATTTAACGTTCAGAAATTTTTCTTTCAAGGTTCAATTTAACAGGAAAAAACTATAAACATCAACGTGAGCCTTGTTGAAGTTATTTAATAAAAATATTTCTTCAGTATTATTAAACGAAGCTTGTGTAGTTGCAACAATAGTCGTTTGTAGAAAAAAAAACAGTAGTGTACCTCTTAAAATTAATACCATGTATTTGAAAAAATATCTGGATGCGCCTCTGTCTACGAATATTGTGACACAGATGATGAGTATACAAATTACTCTGTAAATATTTATTAATGAGATTAAATTTGCATACTACCATATAAAATTAATATTACCTTTATTTTTTTATTAAATATGTTTGTAATTATATCTGCATTTAAGTAACATAAATACTTGTTTGTAAAGTTTATGTCAAAATGTATTCTACAATTAAATGAAATTTATAGCATACAAGCAATAAATGTAATGGTGGTAAATTTAATTATCTTTTGTATCTTAAGTCGTTGGAAAGAAGTCTGATTTATTTATATAAGTGATGATTATTCAATGTAAATGTAATGTGCTCCTGTACTTCATTTCCTTTGTTAACGATGATAAACAAAAAAGCAAAAAACTTAAACTGCACAGAATCACACATAATTAATACAAAGTAGACATTAAAAACATACATAACCTTACTTCACGCATGCATAACTGTCATATTAATTCAAGGCTGAATACCTGGAGCATTGCGCATCTTAAGCATGATTTATCAACTTGCTCCCATCGCGACATATTTGTTGCACGTGTAAAAGTGCTCATTGTTTAACGAGCTAATGAGAGCGTAAAAACTCACTTTTTTCCAATTCCTGACCTGGGCGAAATCAACGCGTGCTCTGCAAACAAATGCAAGCTGCAGCTTGCTTAAACATCAAGAAACATTGTTTGTTTTACAGTTGACATTCAATACTATGTTTACATCAATTATATAGAATCGTTCAGGTAGAAAATTTTGTTTTTTGTTTGCTCGTAATAATATACAAGTTTCTATATTTTTTTATTGCAATTAATATTTGCAGACATCATTAAACTGATTTAATTAAATAGATAGTTTTTGTAGTGTATGAATAATTGGTAATTTGTGCATTAATTGTGTAGTTTAGGTGTTCTGAATTGAATTTACTGTTTTAAATTAGTTTTTCTCGCCATGTTTACACAATAATAAAATAACGTAGCGAAACATTGAATTTTTAATGATTTCATAAAAAGATTCACAGTTACATTCTTTCTAATAAAAACTATTTAAGTCATGTGAAACATTTTGAAAAATAATAAGAAATTCTTCGCGAATTCTTTGATTCTTTCCGAACTATTAGCTAACTTGAACTCTATATTCATATTTAAATTTAACATATATATTACTTCTATTTTCCACCACATTAATATACTATTAAATTTATTATTATTATATGAAAAATTGCAAAATTTGAAATCTTAGAGTAAAGTTCTTTACATTTAACGTCGAATAGTATAAAAATTAAATAACTCATCAATAGATAGAAATAAATCCGGCTGTATAGTACTGATATAGTTCATTGGTAAATTTGAATTCGATGAATTCGGGATCATTGCGGTGCATTAGTAAATATATAATTATATAATATATTGTATTTAGATTTATTATTCCAGGAAATAAAGTTTAGAATTTGCACAGTAATCCCGCTAGGTTTACTAATTTATAATTTGTAATATTTTGAAAGCGGATTACCAATTAGTTGATCGGTTGATCCATATTTATATTTTCGATTTATTGTTTGTTTAATTATTATAAATATCTGAAACTGCCCTTGGATCTCTAAATACCGCCACTAATACTAAACTAAATATATATATATACACTTCATTTTAAAACATGAAGTTGAAATGTAGAGTAAATATTTAGATATCAATGACATGAAAAGTTTGAAGTACCTATAAAGCATTTTTTATTTTGCAGAAATCTGAAAAACGTTAAATTTGTCACTATAAATCATGTCACCAGAAAACTAAACTTTAAATTTGGGTTATATTTTCTTTTGCAATACACTTTTATTTTTAAATATTTTTGCTATCCCCTCACCTGTACCATATCTGGATCACTGATAACATGCCATCTATTTATATTTTTATTTTGTTTGTAACTTACTTCTCGAACCAGTACAATGTTGTCATGTATGATTCCCCAGTATGCATGTGACTGTTGTATGCAAACCCGAGGGTGGTTTTTGCTTCTGTTCGCCGGACTTTAATTACGGGAACCGATTACAAGGACACGTGACTTCGCTATCGTAACTGCATCATGCGGGTTCTATTGCCTAATATACTCCTCCATGGAGGCTTTTTACCCAATCACATGTGAGCTTGCCAAAGAATCAAGCTGGAAGCTGGGTAATTGGCTGCAGATGCAGATTGCGATAGAGCCATCCCCAAACCAAAACCTAATCTAATTAGATTCAATGCTGAGCAACCGCAACTATGATCTGTAATTATTAATATTTTCTTTGGAAAACAGACTAAATTCCAAAGTACATTTATATAATTTTATGACGACAATTCTTTCGGAAATAAAAAATGAATTTCGGGAATGTAAAATCTGTTAATCGATGGATCGGTAAGATTATACAGTAGTTAGTTTCACACTAACAAACAATATGTTCAGATACCAGAGAAAAATACTGGAAACTGAAAACAAAAGAAATTCGTTTGGCAACTATAATAACCGACTTTACATTTAAATCTTCCCAATAAAAATTAATCGGTACTATTCGAGAAATTTTTCGTGTTTATGCAAATATAATTTTTATAGTTTATCGTTGCATATATACTAAAGTTGCAAATTGTTTGAAACATTTCTCAAATAAAAGTTTTGTGGATGTTGGTTGAGGAATCAAGGGAATTTAAAAGTCACTTGTTTGAATGATCATCGAATACTTTGTTTGTATGAGTAGCGATGTCAGACTAAAGACTCGTTAACATGATAACATGCTCTGGAGTTCAATCCCAAAGTAATTATCTATTAATGAAATAAAATACACTGTACCCAAGTTAGTCTTGCCGCGAGACAAGACAAATATTTTCTCGTCTAGTCTTGTCCCATTCCTGGTTTATCATCTCATCTCGACAAGATTTTGTCTCTGTTTTCGATAAGGTCGAGACAAAACGAAACGAGACGATCTAACGAGACGTCTCGAATTATTTAATAAGTATTTTGTTTTATTAGATATTTTTGTAATAATCTCGCTTTGCGGCTGTTCATTTTTGTAAATTTTTGAAAGTAGAACATACCAGATGTTGGAAAATGCACAGATTTATGAGGACCAAGGCTGGACGATATTAAATTCAAAAATAAATTGCAAAAATTTGAAGAATTTAACTGAACGCGCGATTGTCTTTAAAAACAGGCAACCAATGAAATTGCTAAAGACAGATGACATCACAGGACAAAACAAACAAAATTTAATCTCTTATATCTCGCGAACAAAATATTTTCACTGGAATAATAATTATTATTAAATTATTCTTGAAATTTTGTATTAAAACGAAGAAACGAGATAAATTCGAGACGAGACGAGACACTGTCTGGCTCGTCTCATTTCGAATCGTATTTCGTCTCGTCTCTCGGTATATCGAGACAAGACGAGACAGGTGTTTATCCAAGTAGTTCAGAATCCACTATACCGCAGTTCTCTTCCAGAAGCTGAGAAGCTATAATAAAACTGTTACTAAACAAAAACAAGTATCTACTCCATTTTATCTTCAGTTCTTCGTTGGAATGTTATGCTGTCGAAAGTCTTCAATATTTGCCAAAACCTCCTATTTCTTTCATTCCTCATAACCTATTAATCATCCCCATGCCCCATGTCCCGTTTTCATAACCGCATTACGTTGTTAAGGAAGAGGCGTGGTGGCTCGCGCCTCCAGACTGCAGCCAAGGTGTTGCCATTGTCATTACGCAACAAGCTGCCCCGTGCATCCCTTGCGGAATGTGGGTGGAGAAGTTCAGCCTACCGCCCTTCGTTAGAAATACGCTACTGTGGGACATGTGGACATGTGGACACAATATGTAAAAAGGGGAGTCACTGGGAAGTCAGTGGAGTTCATTCATGGAACCGCTGACCGTTGGGAAGGAAGGAATGGTGTTTGAAAATATTTTGGTCGGTTGCAAAGGAAGAAATCGTAAATATGTTTTACTACTCATCTTCTGTGGCACTACATTCTTGGATTGAACAAGGCCTCACCTAGAGTATTTAGATAATTGTTTTGTGACAATTTGTAATTAAATTGTAGTGGTATTTGATATACAGGATGTTGACTGGAACACCCAAACATTTAACATGTAATATCATATTTTCGTAATTTCCTGCTTCCTTAACTATTTTAGAGTAAACACTAGCTATATTTTCGAGAACTACTAAATCTGTTTAACCTCGTCGGTAAAACGACTTTACTGGTATATTATTTTATATTTTTCCTATAATGTGTGATTTTTTGTTTAATTTACTTTGACATCTAGTTATATCACCGTCGAAGGGATCTCAAAAATTTTGTCGCTGTAGCCAAAAGTCGCTATAACCGATGAAAGTAACATGTTAGCGTATATGTCTCATATACGCTTCAAACTCAAACAAGTGTTCAAAATTTCGATATTAAAACCAAATGGGCGCTATAAGCGGTATCATTATAAACGGATTTTAACTGTAGTTTTTTATTGTTTCTTAATTTTTTTTTGTGATACACATTTTTGAAAATAAACTATATCTTTTTTTTTAAATTAAAAATAATCTCATAAAAAAACTGATTTAAATAAAAAAAAATATGTTTAATTATTGAAATTATAAAACATATTCCTATACTTAAAACGGTTGTATATTTTATTCTCAGTACTACTTCCTAAAAGCTATTTTATTATTTTAAACTCTATTTTTTCTTAATATAACAAAATCATAACCATTATTTATATATTATAATTAATTCCAGTGCATTTTTAAAATTGTTACAGGATTGGTGCTATTACTAACAAATAGCTATTTAGTACTTTGTGTGTCTTCGTGTTAAATTTCAATAGGCACTCTAGCCAGTGTTGTTTTACTTCCTGGCAGCTGTTTCGCCGCCCGTATTCCCTAAAAACCACAAACTCTCTTTAATTGCTGACAAACGGCCGCTGACATGTGTCACAGACACGCTCCTACCTGCTCCACTGTGGCCGCGGCCATTTAAAATGTAAATAGGCGTTTGACAAAATGCAACTCATAAATTACTCCGAATATGTGTCCGTTTAATTATTCCGATGATTAAGTACGACCGGGTATTTAGAATAAATGATAATGCGGGGCATTCTTTATTCTCGCGTGGTATTGTTATTCCCGCTTTAATTCGGGGATATTAATGGTAACGGGATTCACTTTGTGTTTTACATACGCATTCATATTTTATACCGTGATTATGGTTTATGGAAATCCTTACACATTCTGATGCATTATTGATATTTAAATCATAAATAAGTATTATTTCTTATTACATATTTATTTAATCTATACAACTTTTAAACACTTCACAATGTCATATGTTTATGTAGCGTATAAACTGGTGACTCTGAAAAACTTAATACTCAAATATTTTTTTTGTGTGAGTTGTTGCTGTCTAGATAGTTATTTTTTTACACTTTTCCGGTGTGTTTTCGAACCGAAAATGCATGATTCCGGTATTTTTGTTCTAGGCTACGAGTACCTTGCCAATAATTTTTGTAATTATTTCTTACATAAAAACACAACCACAAATAACAGCACTTTGACATAAATTGCAAAAAGTAACGAATACCACGGCAATGAACTTTAGTTTTCCATGAATGAATTTTAATCAGGGCATGTAACCAAAAAAAATACTGGTTAACGGTTAACCCTTATAGAGAACGTTATAATAATAACGGTTTTAGTTCGAAAACCGGTTTTTGAAAATTAGAAACCGGTTTAAACCGGTTAATATAACGGTTAAAAAAATAATTAAAATTAATTAAAACAAATTAATTATAAAAATTTGATTAAAAAAATAGATAATAATTAATTAAAGTTTTTTTTTAAGTATCATCTGAGAAAAATATCACAATTAAAAAAAAGCAATTTAATTAATGAATATTTACAAAAATTGCCCTAATATATCTCCAAGTAATTTACAATCATAGTTAATCATGAAAACTAACAATATTTAGATTTGCACCTTAAAATTTTGATTTTACAGCCGAAAAAATCCAAAATGACCCATTTTTCGGTCAAAAATTTTGGTTTTTTAAAATAGTCCAAATTGATAGTCGCCGATGAGCTGATTCTAAATTTTCAAACCGAATTTAATTATCTCTTCCCATTCCTGAGATATTAGGCTTCAAAGTTGCACCTCAAAAAAGTGTGTTTTTTTACTATATCTCTAAAATGGATAGAGATACAGTCTCAACGATTATACCAGTCGATTCTACGCACAAAGTTACATAAAGAAATGTTTTCTTCGCATATATGTTCTTTGGAACGATTTGGTGTAAAATGAGAAAAAAGAAAAAAACCGGAATTTCAGTTTTTCGCTGGAGAACTTTTTGGCTCCAAATCTTTTCATTTTTCAGACTTAAGTAAATACAGATGCGCTGATTTCAAATTTTCAAACCGATTTCAATTATCTCTTACCGTTCTCGAGATATTTGGGTTCAAAGTTGAAACTGAAAAAAATCGTTTTTCAGGAATATCCCTGAAATGGGTCAAGATACGATCTCAACGCCTTCACCAATCGATTCTACGGGCAAAATTACATACGTGTACCAATTTTCAGATTAATATTCCAATGGATACAATTTTTAGAGCGAAAAAACGAAAATCGCGAAAATCGAAAAATCGCCTGATGAACCCCTTGCGATTTTTTTCGATTTTTGACGATTTTCGTTTTTCCTCTATAAAATTTGTATGCATTGGAATAAAAATCTGAAAATTGGTACAAAAATGTAATTTTGCCCGTAGAATCGATTGGTGAGGTCGCCAAAGTCGTATCTGAACCCATTTCAGAATTATTCCTGAAAAACTGTTTTTTTCAGGTCTAACTTTGAACACAAATATCTCGAGAACGGTAAAAGATAATTGAAATCGGTTTGAAAATTTGGAATCAGCGCATCTGTATTTACTTAATTCCAGAATATAAAAAATTTTGGTGACAAAAAGTTTCCAAGCGAAAAATTGAAATTCAGGTTTTTTCGTTTTTCTCATTTTTCACCAAATCGTTCCAAAGATCGTATATGCGGAGAAAACATTTCTTTATGTAACTTTGCGCGTAGAATCGACTGGTGTAATCGTTGATACTGTATCTCTACTCATTTTAGAGATATGTTCAAAAAACACACTTTTTTGAGGTGCAACTTTGAGGCCAAATATCTCAGGAATGGGAAGAGATAATTAAATTCGGTTTGAAAATTTGAAATCAGCGCATCGGCGACTATCAATTTGCTTTTTTCAAAAAAATCTATAAATTTTACCTAAAAATGGGTTTATTTGGGTTATTTCACACCCTGGAATGGGTTTAAAGAGCTTAACAATGATTTAGGTGTTCATAATTAAAAAAATAAGTTTAACACGATTATGTGTTGCATTTTATACCCAAAAATGAGTTGAAAAGTGTCTAAACATATTGTATATAGTACATTTGGAAATTTGTCACACCTTAAAATGGGTAAAAAGGAACCCAAACCTGACCTAAAATTGGGTTTAAAGGGTGTCAACAATCAAAAACCAAAATTTTGGACCCATACATGGGTATTTTTGGAATATTTCAGCTGTATATGAAAAATTTTACAGTAAAAACCTAAAAATTGTAACTTTTTATATTCAACTGTAATTAGAAATTACTAAAAGTTAGTTACAAACAGGGAATGTAACCGAAATAAATACTGGTTAACGGTTAACCCTTATAGAGAACGTTATAGTAATAAAGGTTTTAGTTCGAAAACCGGTTTTTAAAAATTGGAAACCGGTTTAAACCGGTTAATATATCAATTTAAAAAATTATTAACATTAATTAAAAAAAAGTAATTATAAATATTTGATTAAAAAAAATTATAGAATAAATCATTTAAAAAAATAATAAAAAATTACCATCTGAGAAAATATAACAATTAAAAAAAAAAACAATTTAATTAATAAATATTCACAAAAATTCCCGTAATTTATTCAGAAAAACGCAGGTCACTTTTCAATTTTAAACTTGCCTTTGTTGACAAAGGCCGTATTTATTTGGACTTTTAAGTAACCTTAACGGCCAAAGAGACCTACATTTATGACTCTCCAATAAAATGTTAATTGTAAAAACTGTCATGACTCATGTTCAAATAGAAATAGAAAACACAGATGTAAAAAAAAAAATATTAAATTTTTTTCTCGCTAAATGATATTAAAATAAAGGTTAATGTTCGCTAAAACCGGTTTATTTTTTTTTGGTTAACGGTTACCGGTATTTTCTGCCTGAAAAATATCGGTTAAAATTACGATTAAAGTTCGCAATTTTCGTTAAAAATATCGGTTACCGGTTTTTATTAACCGGTTTTTTTAACCGGTTACATGCCCTGATTTTAATACACCTAATTTTGAATATTTTTTTTACTTTTTTTTTACTCGCTTCCCTCCTCTTCCAAACAAATGTCTTCGATTGGTAAAATATCCTTCCATACTTAATACTTGATACTGTTTATTGCCGAAGTAATTGCAACTATATTTCATTAGATTTTACATCTTCCAAATAAACACTGTTCTGTTCGGATTTATTTGTGTACGTAAATAACAAAGTCTGCTGAACAGATTTTGATGAAACTTCATTCATTGTCATTCGAGTGAAAATTTATTCTTGTCATTTCACGTATTCTAAGTTATTACCAAATTATTCCCTTTTCTAATTATTTTAAGCTTTATTCCCTATAACTACTGTAATTTATAGATTAATTAGTTAAAGTACCAAATATTAAACACAAAGGGAAAATATACAAAATTATAAAAATCGATTCCGCTTAACTGATTTTTATTATTTTTAATCTTGCTGTACATTTCATTAAATATTAATATTCAATTGAATACTTGCTACTTTGTTGAAATCCAGAAATTACAATACTTATATCATTATAGTATCGTACTCTTATAAAAATGTACGTAGTACCTTCATAAATATAAGTATGTATTAGCAACAAAATATTTCCGATTCATTGTACAGATATAAAGTTTATTTATATTTAAAAAGATACAATATCCTTTTTCATAATTTTTTATTGAAGTATATAAATTATAAAGTATATTCCTGTATATTTTAAAATGCTTCAATTTGAATTTTATTTACTTTGTAAATAATTTATTAGCATTTTACATGAAACATAGCATTTCTTCTTGGTAAATATTTAAAATTTTGGTCGTATCTGAAATCATATTTTGATTTACAATAAAGTACATATTTATTCAAATTTATAGGTATGTTGTAAATTGTAAACTCTCAATATGAATACATTATTGTAATGATATATTGTAATATATGTAACTAGGATATACATGGTCTAGTGATATAGATGTAGAATGACCTTTATGATATAAATATACCTATAGCTAGTGATATCTGTGATACGGGCAATTAGTAGGAACATTGAGCAATGAAGTCGTAAATAATATATTTAATATGAATGCGTACGAATCAAACTATTAATTTCTAGTGTTTCACGAGAATCTTGTATTTTTCTTGGAGAAGGCAAGAAAATGTCTAGCAAGAAAAGTGCAAGAATAGCAAAATTTTCTTCAATTCTTATATTCTTGCTTTTTTTCTTAATTTGAAATACGTGTATGTATTTATTATAAGAATCGATCTATAAATATATGTTACTGATAAGGAAAATAGTGAAGTTTGTATTTTTTAAATGTAGTAATTATAGATTTTATTTATCTAAAAGTACAAAAATGTATAGGTAAATATTAAAAAAACAATTTTTTTTTCCAATATACATATATATAAAATTTAATTAAAAAAAAATACTAAGTATATAAAAAGCTTCTCTGTTGTAAAGATTTTGTTGTTGTGTTAATAAATACTTAAAGTAGTGCAGCTGTGTTTTTTTTGTTTTTATAATATTCATTTAATAGTAATAATTGTATTATAGGATAAATATTAAAAGAAGCTTTCAGAACTCATAATTAATCAATAGACTATTTGGGTTTTAAGTTCTGTAAAATTTTATTAATTACAACGTTTCGACAGCTCAGTGCTGCCTTCGTCAGGTAAATAACAAAACTAAATATAAATAAGTAGTCAAGACAACATGTATTATAGGATATATATTTGATTATTGACATTGATTTATTTAAACTAAATAAAAATGTACATGTTATACAAAGATGAATTATAAGTTCATTTGCGAATAGGGGAATACCTACGTCGTAATCTGCAAGACAAGAAATATGCAAGAAAATTATGATCAAGACAATATTTTTATACACAAGAGTAATAAAAGACAAGAAATAACAAAACAAAACAAGAAATATTGTCTTGTCTTGCCTATTAATTTCGTTTTTAGAATAACTTTTTATTAGCGTTTGATAATCAAGCGTAATCCTTTTAGTGCTAGTCTATTTCTGATGGGTAATCAAACAAAACAGTGCTTCAGCTGTGGTAATCCTGGCTGACAAAGCTGCTGTGTCTACGATGGTATCTCGGCTCGTGCGAGCCTGTTGGGTGGCCCGGCTAGGCATTGGGACAATACACTCACCCCCTGCTGGGGGCTAAGACAAATGCTGGCCCTACTAACGGACATGTGAGGTGGAGGAGTTGTGATGTATGGATGGGATTGGGATGCTGGAAATGTAGGTTTATGGGTTGTTGATACTATTAATATCTTCATTTATGTATAATCTTTACGGAGTTTTACGGATAAACATTTGTTAGTCACAGCTTTAAACATTTTGGCAAACGTTTCTTTTTAAAGATAAGGTGATAATAAAATGTGTTTTTTTTTGTAATTCTACAATCAACAGTGAAAGAAATGATTAATAGTTTTGGTACATCTGTTTGCTATCTAAAATGCGTTTGCTTGAATATTATTTAAAAAATTATTATAATTAAATATTAATATTAATGGAATTAATTACTGCAATTGCTCTTGTCTTACTTTAAAACATATTTGAACGAAATAAAAAATTATTTAAAATCAGACATTTTTGGTTCGAGAAATTTCTTTTAGTGTTTATGAATACATTAATAGATAATTTTCAAAAATGAATCATAAAATTTTTATATTTATTTAAATTTACAACTGATTAGAAAAACAAGCAATTTTGATAAATTAAACTAACGTCAACATGCCAGAACTAACTTCCTTTGGTGTTTTTCAGTTTTATGTAGTTTTACTTCATAATTTAGATTCTAAATTAAGAGGTTTAGTTCTTTTCATTCTTCTTATTTCTGATATCTAATAAGTTTATTGCTGAATTATTTATAAATAAATTGTAGGGCAAATATTTCATAATAATTTGCATCGAATATGTTAAAATATCGAGAAAACGATGTAATTTTTAGTTAGAAACGGGTTGTTAAGAGTATTTTTTATGCTGTTTAATGTTTATTGTGTATTTTTTTAAGTCAATGTGTTTTAATTATTATTGTTCCCTCTCTTATTGTTGTTCTCCGTTAAGTAAATTATTAATCTGTATAACTGCTACATAGAAATATTAACAATATATAAGTGCAGAAGAAAACTGTAAACCATGATTAAAATCGTTGAAACGTACATACACACCCATTAAAATTTGTATTCATATAAACTACCTACTGAATAAATAATACCAGGAAATAAAAATAAAATATTCAAACAATTACGAATGAATCATTCTGAGACTACAGTCGTATTTAATTAAAATTCAATAAAATTTATATCTATGAAACCTACACATGTTAGATACAAATTTATTAAAACCATTATTAATGATTCTTGTTTATCATTCGATCTGTTCTGTTCTATGGTGGTCTGGGCATTTTTACGTGTCTATTTTAGTTGCTGCTACTTGATATCTTATAGTTGGGAATGTTATTGAAAATAATGACGTTGAGAATGATATCATTCACTAATTTTAACTTGAAGTTTATAATTATAGACTACAAGCACAATTAAATTAAAAAAATAGCAGTATATAGTACACACATTATTCTTGGGAAATACGGTTACACGTTGAATGAACACCTTATACGAAATATACATACCTATATATTATGAATATTTTTGGAATATTTCGCATTTGTCAATACAATTTTTGATTTAATACTATTGTTTAATTTGTTTTAATTTTTGATAAATAAAAGTAGATAATAAAGCGACAGAATAAAAACGAAAAGGCCTAATAGGATTACAGGTTTTGAAATCAAGTCTAGAAAATTAAAAGTTTTTTACAAAAAAAGTTCATCGGAGAAATTTTGATATTCAAGTTTTTTCGATTTTTTCATATTTCATAATCGTTCCAAAGAACGGGTGAAATTTACTTTTCTGTTTGATCTGCTAGTGTTATAGCACCAATGATAATAATTGCAATTTGGTACATATACCTATGTTTCACTTTCGTTATATGTTTTGTATCCTGTACTGATAATTGGCTTTACAAATAAATTCAATAAGATTCTGAAACTTTACACAAAAATAGTAAACTTTTATGATATAATGTAGTAAACATTGATACGCGTAGCGTAATTTAACGTTTCCATTAATCCTGTATTTCCAGATTATCTTGGTAGTGCAAGAAGGCATGAAAAAAGTGTAAAAAAATATGAAATGATAGTATGATGTGATTATAAAGAATGCGTGTGTTGTAATATTTTGTGGGTAATTGGGCGTATTTTGGCTTTCTTGGCTGCAAGAAAATAGCTGGCAAATTCAGTGGGGCATCGGTAATGAGTCATCATGGCGTTGTTCCAGCGTGTTAGCGTCCACTGTATAAACGAAAATGGCTTTATAATAATTTGGTGTCACGGCTGATTAATGCTTTTTTAACCCGCTTTGAAAAATGAAGGGTTATTATACTGTCCAAAATAGCACAAAACTTTCCTAAACTCGTCTCTTTCAAGATGAATAAAAATTATGCTAAGCTGACACCTTTTCATGACAATTCGTGCGAAAACAATATTTTACATTTTTACGCGTTCTATTCAAATATTAAAAAGTGAGGGAACACTTGACATACATTATCCGCTAATGATTCTCTTCAGCAAGTAGGGCGAACACTTCAAAACACCCCAGCTCCGGCTCTTCATCGAGTATAACTTTCTACTTTATAAAACAATTTCAAACACTGTATTTTTAACCAACATAATAAAGATATATCGTTGCCACTTTTGCTCAAAGCCTTAAAAATATTGTAATAATCCTAATACACAGTTACGATTCATTTAATCAATGGTCTTATAAAATAATTCAATACGATGCATTTTTAACTGTTTGTAGCGATTATAGAAGTAGTAAAAATTAATTTCTACAGAAACCAATATTTTTTTCATACTCAGTATGTCTCATTATTGTTTACCACCATTGGGATTTAGAAAATTACCTTACATGAATTACAATGCTCATTTTTTATGTACCTCCATGGGACTAACATAATACCGTATGTTTTCAGATATTAGCGAAAAACTAATTTTGCTCGATTTTTCCATTCTTATATATTTAAAATAAAATATAACTGTAGATAGTTTAAATATACATTCAATGGTAGAGTGAATGTTTTTTCAAAGAAGTTTTTTTTGATTAGTAACTAAAAAAATATTTATATATTTTTAAACCTTTCGAAACGTTCTTGTATTATTGGATTTTGTTAATACTATTCCAAAAGTTTTTTCATAATTTATAAAAAAAATATTTAATATTATATGTCTAATATCATACAAACTTAATAATATAAGCAAATGTTTTTGCAGCAGAAAAAAATTGAAACTAATTTTTTGTTTTGTTGCAGGAACCTAATCTACGTATTTCTTCACATCGTGCTCTTGATGTAAGTTTTAAATTTTATTTTTATTTTCAAGTGTCAGTAAAAACAAAATGCTATAACAATTAAGATTATAATATATGGATACATTACAAATATCGTGGTTAACCACAATCGTAAATAATCTTCTGAGTTTCGTTTTATTTATGAAACCGAATACGTCGCGTTCCAATTTGTCAAAAGCCTTTCTTTGATGTGATATTTGTTTACCAATTTCGTATAACATATTCTCAAAATATTATATTTCTTCGGATTTTATATGTTTGAAATGTCCCAGAAGTGTCAAAAAACATAAAATTTAAGACAGCGAGTTGGCTTTGAGTTGTAAAACTTTACATAGTTACACAAACAACAAAGCAGCGAACTAGTTGGCGAGTTTTAAACATAACGTCGTTCCAATAAACTGCGACACATACAAACATATAATAAGCAGGCCGTCAGACTGCTTGTTGGCACATGTGTTTTGGAGCGGCGTTCCAACTTTTCAAATTTAATAATGCAATCTTTTACTGCGAGAATGGGTGACTGTAAATAAAGTGTTTGCGCGCCAGACAGCTTTCAAATATTGTCTCTGGGCTAAAATACCGCGCGCAGGTGGAACGAGATTCGCGAGGAACCGATTCGCGTCTTGCACCTCGCCTGCAAAGATGAATATTTTTACTAGATTTTATATTGGGGCTTTCCAAAAAATATATGGGTTTTATCTAAGTGCTAATTACTTATATTAGGTCTACTTTTAGCTTTAATATGGGATGGTTGAATAAATGAGTATAGTATATTCATACAATCATCTATAAATAAAAATATAAAAATACTATTGTACGTAGAAATTAAAGAATTACAATCTGTATCATAATAAGACAATGAAATTGTCTAGATATCAAGACTCTAGATTGTTTCAAGACTCTACATTAATCTGCGCATAAGGTTTAAACAAAAACAGATAATTCTTCGCCAGCGTTTTTTTTCTATTTTCAGCTAGGATGGTATTTAAATTTCGAAAACTTTAATTTTTTGATTATTCTTCAGTCTTGAAAATTGTGTATAATTTTGTTACCTTGTTGTAGAATAATTGAAAGCTACAGCATTATAAAATTGTAATTATATATGAATTTGTGGTACTTGAAGCTCTGGAAATGGTAGAATATATTCTAAAAAGAATGCGAAGAAAATAAATATGTCACGATTTACATTATTTTACCGATTTGGCTCTCATTGTTAATTTGCTAGTTTGAAATTACTAGCATTTTTTATTTATTTCCTCCAAATATAAACATAATTACCTTCACAAATCGTGAATGATCTCTATTAATTATTAATAGATAGGTATTCGGAACTAGCAGTTATTGTTGTTCAGTTATTATTTTAATTGCAATGTATAACACATATCAAATTGCAATATTTTTTAACAAGTACGTAATTGAAAATTTACACGAGATACTGTCTCTAAATATTAATAAATATGGGTCCTAAACTATTTTTTTTTACATTATGCATACCTATTAATTTTGGTAAACGTTTAAATTGTTCAAGATATTTAAATAAAAACTTTTTTTTAATTATTGTAAATAAATAAATATATAAGCATTTCTTTTTTGGTGAATCAGTTAGTTTTGTTATTGATTTCGGTGAATCTTCCTAGCAATAATAGTTGATAAAAATTATTATTCAGATTAATATTAATTCTGTGCATTATACTTCATTATTGTTTTTATTCTAATTTCATTTCTATGAGAATTAATCACCTAAAAACAAAATGTTTTATAATGAAGTCATTATGTATATATATAAGTAGTATTTCAGATCTAATTAGTTTATAATACAAGAAAAAGTATTATACGAGTGGTTTTTATAAGTGATCACATTCCTTGTGTAATTTTTCTTTGTTTTTCTTCGTTGGACATCAGTCAGTTTATCTCCATGCAATGAATAATGATTCTGCAGTATCACTAACACTGAATTTACAAGCAAGTAACATTTCTCTATAATGAGAACAACAAAACCCTTGTAATTTACATGACATTAGTTGATGCACACAACACACACGTCATCCCAATGTATTTGCATATGGCAGAAAAGTATGCGGATGGCATTAGTAAATTGTTGCTAGATTTACTCTTAATTTTCATTTTCTTCTAAGAAGAAAACAAAATGATTTTAGCTTAGGGCGTTTTACGGAATTGCGTTGCCTGACTTCATGGCAAAATATTTGTTTTATTAACATTAACATTGTAAGAAGTTGTTTTACTTCGAGTAGATAATGTAATGCAAACTAATTTGAATCGACTTGCTACAAAAATAAAAGAAAAATTGGTAAATTGTTAGACTTAATTAAGTTGTATCCTGTATCCATTATTTTATGGAGATTTTTAATAAAGGTAAAATAACTTAAATTTAATTGATTTCTATCTTATGAAAATTTGTTGATTTACCTACTCGTAAATACAATTCGCGAATAAATTATTACAAGCTACATACCTTCATTTTATTATTATTATGTCTCGTTCAATTGCAACTGTCAATAAAGGAAGATGCACACATAACGTAATACAAACTATCTAGACAATTATTTAATACCTATGCAAGTGTTATTACTGTTAATGGATTTAGACAAATGATATTGCTGTAAATTTAAAATTTTAAAAGTAAAATACATTTTTTTTAATATGTTTCAACGAGAAGTGACAGCCGAATCAATCAACTTTAAAATACAAAAAAATAAAAACCTTCCTCAGATTAGTAACAATGAGTTTCATTTTGGTTTTGAATCTAACCTAACTAACAACTATTTCTCATATAAAAGTGGCTTTAATCTTTAATGGTGCTATATTTACATTAACCTGGTGTCTACGGTATCAGTCCATTCGAATTTATATATGTCGATTAAATTTGGCTGAATGCGGAATGAATTTTATAAAACTTCTTATTCCACGAGTTGATAATTTTGTTACGAATTGGTATTCCGGAATTGAAAGTATTTGGAAAAAGATGCTTCAAAATAAACAATAACAAAAATTATTTAAAAAAAGTCGGTAGTCGCTTCGGTAGCGGCTATAGTTGATTTTTTCTTGTCTGTCATTTAAACCTTTTGTTTGTTAATTTTTGTGCATGTATAAATTTTTATTATATGTGCATCATAAACATAAATTAAATTAAAATCGTGCGAAAACGCAAGATTAAAACAACAACAACAAAATCCTAAACTCATTGAATTACGCTTCTGCTCCTATTATTGTTTTGTGATGTTTACTAATATCCGTGACGACAAATGATATACACAAAATTATAAAGTAGCTTCTAAAAATATAAGGAAAATATGTAACAAGTGCTAGTTTTTTGTGCTAGTTTTTTTTGGTTTATCTTATTAAAATATTTTGCACATATACGTTAATAATTTATTTTGCACATATACGTTAATAATTATACCGTACCAATTTAGCGCTAGAATTCCTTGACGACGGAAATAAGGGATAAAGGGCTGTTAGCACAATATTATCGTAACACGATTCTAACACAGATTTATTATGATACCACTATAATAAAAATAGTAAATAACACATGGATAGTTTTGAAAGCACTAATACAATTTAAAATACTACCGCATACACTTGTATCATAATGTACAAGTATTTACTTTACAGTTTTTTACCTGTACATTTTCATCTTGTCTAATTATGTATGGTACAATCCTTGCACGAATTTCCTTCCCTATCGGCGCATTTTTCATAAGGAAAGTTGTCGACCATCTATCAATCACGAGCGCTAAACGCGTTGGAAGTTGTTGGAGCCCCAGCAGCGAAGAGAAGACAGAGCACGGGGCTATTTATTGCATATTTTGTTGATGTTTGGAGGAAATTGGGAGTTCGACGCTCGCTAGTCCCGTCTTGATTAAGAACCAATATTGACGTTGCGTAACAAGATGTAAGTTTGTAAGGACGATAATGTCGGAAAATTTATTGACGCAGGCAGAGATGGATTGGCGGTTTTATTCCGCAGCGAACAAGTTATTGACGAACTAAGCACGGGAT
The DNA here is from genome assembly GCA_035578165.1 of Stenolophus ochropezus. Lineage (NCBI taxonomy): Eukaryota > Metazoa > Arthropoda > Insecta > Coleoptera > Carabidae > Stenolophus > Stenolophus ochropezus. The sequence goes on along the minus strand of JAQOWZ010000005.1, from coordinate 19,529,181 downwards.
TCATTTATTAACTTATTTTATTATAAACAAAATTTCTCTCTAGTTATAGGCCTTATATTTGTTCCACAACATTCAGCACATATCGAACAATGGTCCGGTAATAATTTTGATTTAGTTGGCACTACTCTCAAATTTACTGTTCCTTATATCGAAGTAAGTTCGACTTTCGTTATAATGGTATCTATCTATAATAATCGTTCTGTAGTCTCAACAACTTCAAAATCAGAACATACCAAATCTTTTTTGATAACCCAACGTTGGCAACGTTGCTTACCAAATCAATAATTTTGTAACTCATGTTATTTACTAGTAAAGTGATGTCTTATTTTTTTCCAAAATTAATGGTTTAGAAAAAAAAAGCTTTAAAACACCTTTTTACACGATTTGGGCATTAGAAAGTTTAGAAAGGAATTAAGGGGGTTACCAAGACAGTAAGTTGTTTTCACAGGTTGTTACTTCTAACAAAACGGTATGAACTTTATACCGTTCTAGAACGGTAAGTAAATTCCTGTTTAGTAAAAATGCACAAAAGTGTTTTATTAAATTCATTTATTGTTTTTAAAACTAAAAGTTGAGTTACTAAATACTACAATTATTAATCGATAATGGCACCTTTCAAATTATTTTCGCAGTTATTTCTTATACAAAAACATACCTAAAAATGACAGAATATATTGCTAAATGAAACGAATGAAAGAGTACTGGGCACAGATTAAATTGAGAAATGACTATCACCAGTTCCAGGAATTTTTTTACTTGAATTTTTCTGAAAGGTTGTCATCCTAAGGCCGCTGCAAAAGTCTTACAGCTTATAATGTGTTCTGAACCAGTCGGCCACAACAATATTTTTATTTTGTTAATAGTTGGCGATACTGGGAATCAAACCCCAGATCTCACACTCCGCTCAGTTCAAATCGAAGCGCGCTAATGAAGTGAGCCACCGTTGCTGCTAACTATATTTGTTAGAATTTTTAATTATGCAGCTCGTAAAGATGTAAAACGATATTAATTACCAAGTCATGTTAAAAAAACTTTTTACAGCATGTGACACATGTTTTTTCTTTTTTTAAAAAATTTTCATTAATTGAAAATTGATAAAAAGTATAATTAGACGTGAAGAACCTTCCGAGACAAATGGTTTTTGTGCGAAAATTCAGTGGATACGGGCAGAAGAGAACCTTTGGAAAAGTGAATGGTTGCCGACAGCTGTTTAATTTTAATAAGCACCTGTAATGAATCGAAATTCATTTTACATCCCAGCAACATCAAAAGTAGAAGTTAAACGTAGTTCCTTTGACTTTTCCTGTTGGAGACTTGGCTAATTGGAGCCGTATTGATTTGTTTAAATTAATTTATATCGTCCCGTCTTAAGTCAAAGGGCGGCTTAATTACCGACGAGGGCCGGGCATATCTCATTAGCCTGGGCGCATATTCATATCTAATTAAACGGCAGCCTGATAACTTTTTGCACTGTTTATCCTTGAGAGGCTGCGTTAAAAATAATTAATTGGTGGCGTTCCGTGCGCCTGAATTAATTCGTTAATGCCGGGGGCGTGCGGCCACCGGCGCCCGTCGGTTTAGACGTCGCGACGCCGGCGTCCAGACGCTGAAGAGTGCGCAAATATTTAACACACAGTTTGCGGCTGTAGCGAGCATGTCAGCGCGATCCGACAAGCGACGCCTGCGGAATTTTGATTTGCTACTTTCTGCACACAATGCAGATATTGTCAACACCGCACTCAGATATGTAAATACCGATCAACTCTTCCGCAACTTTTCACTTACAAATCTCTTCGTCAAACTTCACTTCACACCCCCACAATTATGCCAACGCCATACCAATCGTCTTTAAGCCTTTGTCTTCCAAAGTATGAATTCAATGATTAGTAGAGTATGACCAGTCCACATTTGCAAGGTGTGCAGTACATATCCTAAAAAAATGGCAGAAAAATAGTATATTATTTAACAAGCATAATATGTAGGCTATATTACACGAGGATGTAATTAAAAATACGAGCGGTAGCGAGTATTTTTAATCATCCGCGTGTAATGTAGCCATATTATGCGAGTCAAATACTATACTTTATCTACAACTATCAGGCATATAAAAAATCTGATAGTATTTCTTAAATATTCAGTTAGGTGTGAGTAGTTCATATATAGCTTAACAGATGGCGCCACAGTAGCACTTAAATGTCAAAATAACTTTTCAAATTGTATTTATTATACTTTTATAAGCATATATATTGATATTTATAATAAAAAATATGTTATTAAGAAATTAACAGTTTAATAAAATATTATGTGTTAAATTATATGCCCTATTTATTACAGAAAAGTGTAGCGTGTATCATGACATTTCATATTACACTTGTGTAATATGAGTAGTATATTATATGTAGTATCACACGTATAATGTACCCATATTTCAATAGTTGTAGATAAATTATATTACTTATCTCTATTTATAATTTTAATTTAATTTTGTAATAAAATATGATTATTTTATTGCGGGAGGAATATTAGAATGCGATGAACGTGAGCGCGTAGGTCAAGTGCACTCATCCCCTGTGCACGGTTAGCGCTGCTCATACGTGCAGGCTACGCATCATCATAGTCACTTTACGCAGAGAGATAGAATACTACAGAAACTTATTATCGGTTTTAGGTAAATAATACACATCTTTATATAAAAATAAAGTTTGTAGTACTTTAATTTATATTTCAGATAATTTTAGTTTTATTATCAGTGAGTATTTAATTATTACTTATTCAATGTTAATAATGATTTATTGAAATTTCCGTTTTGTAGATGCATTATTTCTTCAAAAAAATAAATTATTGAAGCTCTGAAGCTCTGAGATAAAACTAACTTTCTAACAGCCAATCATAATACCTACTAGCCGTTAATTTTTTCAAAAACATATTAAAATTAAATTCAGCAATTATTTAAGGATAGCATTGGGTTCTTTTTCTTGATACATCGTATATAATTCTATTTTCGTAGGGTAGATTTTTAGATATCTAGTAGTAGTAGTAGTTGTTAGTTCTCTAAAGATTTTATTTAGCAAAAAAATATAATTTTCTGGAATTTTAATTTTACTTCATCATTTTAGCTTTCAAATAATAATAATTATTGTTATAAATTTACCGATTAGGTATTGAGAAATTTTATTTGAAGAAGTTTACCTTGTTACCTTTTATAACATTAAACAAACAAATATAAAAAGAATATCAACTAAATGTAATTTGTTTTAGAATAAATTATTGGAAAAATTATTAAATTGTTACTATTGCTTTAGTTCTTTTCATAAATTAAAATTTTTCTTGTTGCATTCTAAATTTTTGTCAGAGTTGGTTCATAATATCGTAATTATTGTGTTCAAAACTTGACTAAATAACTATGTATGAAATATTTGCTTAATACGTTTATACACTGCACATCACGGGTTCATGCAAGAGAAAATAACATAACCTAAATTTTTCCATTTCGTGTCTTGCAAATTCGCTTGTTTTTTTGCTAGTTAATGTGATTTCCCTGCATGCGAATACAATATAATGAGTGACGGTTACTATTCGTACGTGACACAAAGTCAGACGACTGTCAAAGTGTGACAGGAATATACTCTTTGAAGACATATTCGCGGTAATGTAAAAACCCTTTGAAAAAATGCGCGCGCCGAGTGGGGTTAATATATGACTCATCAGTTTTCCATCAGGAGGCAAAAACTAAGTATGACGACATGGAAAGGCTTTTTGTGTTTGGATTACTCTACAAAAAGAATCGTTCGACCATTATATTCTTGCTACTACATAAGTACTACTTCAACCAGCCAAAAGACACCTTCCTAAAATCTAAACACTGTCAAAATTGTTACAAACTTAAAAGTAATACGAATACTAACTGTTTTTAATCTTAAAGAACCAACAAACAGTAGTTATAATTTCTAACTCACATGTGTTTTATGACCTACTTTATTTATCTATAAAAACCATAGTTATAAGTATTGTAATTACACGATGTTGGATAAAACAATAAGTTATAGTTATTGTTATTATTATAAATAACTTTTTAACAACCAATAATCCTCCATTTTTGATTTCATCAAAAAAGTTACCTGTAAGAAAATATATCTACTTTCATCACTATATGGAATAGACACAGAATGTACCATAACTTGGGGGCATATATTAGAATGGCATATTTAGTACTGTTGTATAGTATTAATGTTGTTCACGGCACAATAAGAAACTTTTCAAAATTCGCAATATTAAGGGTAGTTTTATTGAAATGCACATTTTATTTCCATGGATTCGGTTGGTGTTTTTAATATTTTATTTAGATTAATGTTTCATTTAGATAATAACAATAAAAGCAAATAACTTATCCGATAAATGTTCGATTTTAATTATTAATTTCAGTTATTTTGTTTATATGAAAGAAGCCAGACCAGAGGCACTAAAACTGTATATTGTTATTAAATTATTTTTAATTATGGGAATATAAAAACGTATTTTGTTAAATTATTAGTAGTACTTATATGCAATATATGTTCATGGGCAAGCGCTCTTCGACTCGCTGAGTTCGAATCCCAGTCATAGGCGTGCCCACGGTGGGTGCCGTGGGTGTCATGGCACCTCCTAATATATTACTAATAATTAAAAGTTTATAAATGCTAAAATGAAGTACTTACTTACACACATAAATTTTGCGGGCGAGGACAATGCAAACATGTTTATTATTCTCTTATTATTCACAGATTAAATCAAAAATTGTGTTGACACACTCAAAATATACCAAAAATACTCTTTTTTGTACCCAAAATTTTGATTTTGGGAAACAGTGTACATTGATAGATCTCGACGCGCTGATTTCAAATTTTTGAACGAAATTTAATTATCTCTTTTCGTTCCTGAGATATTTGCTATCAAAGTTGCACCTCAAAAAAGTGTGTTTTTTGGCTGTATCTTTAAAATGGGTACAGATACAGTATCAACGACTATACCAATCGATTCTACGGGCAAAATTACATAAAGAAATGTTTTCTCCGCATATACGTTCTTTAGAACGATTATGTGAAAAATGAGAAAATCGCAAAAACCTAAATTTCAAAATTTTTCCTAGCAACTTTTTTCCTCCAAAACTTTTCATTTTGTAGACTTAAGTAAATATCGATGCGCTGATTTCAAAATTTTAAACCGAATTAAATTATCTCTTACCGTTCTCGAGATATTCATGTTTAAAGTTGAGTTTTGGCAATACCTAAAAAAATAGTTTTTTTAGGTATACTACTTTAAGGATTAGGTTTACGACTTCGGTGACCTCACCAATCGATTCTACGGGCAAAATTACATAAGTGTACCAATTTTTAGATATTTATTGCAAAGGATACAATTTCTAGAAAAGAAAAACGAAAATCGGCGAAAATCGAAAAAATGGCAAGGGGTATACCTTAGATTTTTTTCGATTTTTGGCCATTTTCAGTTTTTTCCTTCTAGAAATTCTATCTGTAGAGATAAAAATCTGAAAATTGGTACACTTATGTAATTTTGCCCGCAGAATCGAATGGTGAGGACGCCGAAACCTTAAACCTAACCATTTTAGAGGTATACCTAAAAAACCTAATTTTTTAGGTATAACTTTGAACTCAAATACCTCGAGAACGGGAAGAGATAATTGAAATCTTTTTGAAAATTTGATATCAGCGCAACAATATCTACTTAAGTCCAAAAAATGAAAAATTTTAGAGACAAAAAGTTTCTAGTCGAAAAATTTCAATTTATGTTTTTTCGTTTTTCATAATTTTCACCTAATCGTTCCAAAGAACGTATATGTGGGCAAAACATTTCTTTATATAACTTTTCCCGTAGAATCGAATGGTAAAGTAGTTATCATTGTATCTCTACTCATTTTTGAAATATACTCAAAAAACACACTTTTTTGAGGTACAACTTTGAGAGCAAATATCTCCGAAACGAAAAGAGATAATTAAATTCTGTTTATAAATTTGACATCACCGTAACTAATTCTATTAAAAATATTACAAACAAATTTTTTAAAATTTGAAAATTTTCGAGCTCAAAAGACGATATTTTCCAATATTTTCTGGTTTACAGAAAAATACAGCATCAGCGGCTTTGGAAATTACTTTTCCTGTTGTTAGTACATACGTAATCTATTTTTCCAAGTAATATTTATTATAATGTGAAATAATAGTACGTAGTAAATGCATGGTTCCACTTAAATTTAATACTTTTATTTTGTAATAATACATGTCACCAAAAATAAATACTACTGTGTCCGAGTGGTTCGGAACCCACTATAAGCTGTAGATCCCCTGTCCTGTTACTGGACTTCTTTCTGTCTATTGGACAATGTACATTAAATAAAATAAATAAATAAATATGCCATTACAACATGTACCTCAAATTATGGTACACCTGTATACAATTAACCATTGCCTATATCTGTTATAAAGTAAATCTGCGACATCCAACAGTGAGTGATATTTAATATGAAGTATATTTATTTATTCATTTTTAGAATTTATTTGCAAACACTTTAAGGAATTACGCGAGTATGAATTTATTTATTTGAGTGGTTCTAATGTATAAAGTTGTCCCTTCTATCATCGTAGTTCGAATCCAAATCACTTTGCATCTGCGCGGGTCCTGGACTATCCTAGATGGCAGATAGCGTGTGATTGTGGCCGGGATATCGCGATGTGGCTGCCGATGTGATGGGCGATAAGATAGTCCTGTCGGGACCCGACCCGACTATTCACTAATCTCCGCACGGACAACCGGAGATCTCTTTCAGATCTGTGGCTTGTGGGAGTGCACGCTGCCTGATTATAAGAATGGGATAGAGAGGCTTTTTCTAAGGATGCTGTACTTCCATGTTTTTGCTATATACTTGCTTTTAGTTCTTGCTTGTTCTGACTGATTTATATCCATTGGCTTTAACTAGCCTTAAATTTTCTAATTAATCTTCTAATTAAAAAATTATTTCTAACAATGTAGTCTTGCAATAAGAAGTAGTATAAATTTATGTAAATTTTTGATAGTCACCTCCTTGCCAATTGGCCATTAAAAATAAAATGTAAAATTTAGTATATCTTCTAAAGTCGGTATATGATTCAGGAACTTTTCATTTCCAAAAAATTTCCCTCAATCTTTCGTTTCATCAAGTCTCACAAGATCAAGATCACAAAAGCTTAAATTCGTTATTAAAGCCACCTTTAAATTGATCGGTTTAACTTTAAAATAGTTTTTATTTTATTACTAAACTCACTTATTTCACAAATTAATCTTAAAGTAGTGTTGTTAATATGTGGTATTTTAGGAAGGTAAATACAAAATAATAGTAATTTAAAATTATCTATTCATTGTAACTTTGGTAACCGTTTTAAAAAATAGGTTTCAGTTAAAGGATTTACAATAAAAAATCTTGCAGTAGTTATGTTAAAACATGATATTTTAAAAAGAAGATAAAAACAAAATTAAAGTTATTTAAAGTGTTCAAAAAATAGGTTTTAGTTTGCGGTTTTACAAAAATATTAAATTTACCAAATTTTTAATGAAAATATTTGTAAGTCAAATACATTACTTTGTTAGATTGTAATAGCATATTATATAATGAGTTTGATAAACCTTACTTTATATACAAATGTATAAAAAACGAGTAAATAAACTATATTGTAGTCAAATTTTGTAGAAATATGGAGAAGAAGCAAATAAGAAATAACTGACTGATTTTCAGGGCGCCAAATAATATTTGCATGAGCAGTTGTGGTTGTAGAACGTTTTTCACATGGCCTTAACCACTTGAAGCTAGTTACCACAAGAAGACGATTCGCTGTCGTAAAAGAAGTTTGGTATGTAACTCTTTCATAATCTGTTTAAAGCTTAGATATTTGTTTTTTATAAACTTGCTCGTGACTAAAATTGTGTTTATCAAACTTGTTACTTATACTGTTAAGACTGTTCATTTTCAGAAATAATAAATATATTTATTTTATTATGTTGTCCAACAGAAGTATTTGCTGTTTATTTTGCGACAACTTTGAACTAATTGGAACAACAACATCGCAATGTTCATTCCACAGTTATGTTTTGTATTTTTTGGCCACTGTAACCTTTACACTCCTTTCTGTTTGAAAAGAAAAATATTATTTTTAACCGTGAGTATAAAAATAACATTACCGTAAAGGGAAGAAAAAATGTTTTGTGTTAACCCGGGCGCTATTGTGCACCTCCATTCTCAGTGACAACTATAATGGTCGAGTTCAGAAAATGGGCACAAAGGGATCCAGACAGCTGTGCCTTTGAATTCCACCTCTGCGCACCAATATTCCTGTGGGACACCATTAACACTTGTTTAGGTTCTTGTTGTCAAAACAACGACTGCCACAGGACTCTATTATTAACACTGATTGTTATTTATTGATCTCCACGCACTGCGACCACAACCCAGATTCTATCGAGATCCTTTTATTATTTACATTCAATTCAAATAAAATATACTTCCTCATCTATCTTGATCTTAATTTTGAAAACAACAAACGATAAAATCACAATTGGATATTTTTACAAATTTTATGTAAGTACTAACATAAACTATACCTACATTTTAAATTATTTAATTTTTATTTAAAATTCAAATTTCTTAAGTCAAAAAGGACCAAACCACTGCTGAATATGTATGAAATAAAAAAATATCACTAAATTATTATTTTTAAAATAAAGGTTGTTACTTGCTTACTTTATAGCAAATATCTTTCAATATTTTTTTCTGAATATTTATATAACAGGGCGTGCATTTTACTGGTACAGTTTGTTTCTATATCTTTGCAAACGTACCTGATTTGACTTCCGCAGCGGGTAGCTTCTTAAACGGATTAAAAGCGTCACCGAACAGGTTATACAAAATATTCGAATTGCGGCCTCATCTTTTTTAATTTAGTATTAATTTAATTCTTATAAATTTTAAAATTTTAATAATATTTTCCTAAGGCATAGGCACATAAACATTTGTCGTTACGAAGTCAAGTTGTTTGCAAATATCTTGGTGCAAACTATACACTACTGCTTTAAGAGCTATAAGCAAACTGATTTTTAAGAAAACATTTTTAAAGCTCTATAACTGAATAGATTTGTAATAAAAATAAGTACCTATATAAAAAGTTTAAAACCAAGTAACATATTGTGGTTAATAAGGCTGCAAATTAAGAAAACAGACAATGATAGCTGTTCAATCCGTAAATAATAAATCATTTGAAGGTATCCAGGTATTCAGGCGGTTTTGGCCTTGTGAACAAAGTTCCAAAGTCAGAGTTTGTCAAGGTAAGAATAAAATTTGAATTTTAAGATTGTTACGCCAAATTTGCAATTGAACAAGAAGTGAGTCTTATGGAGATTAAGGCCTTTTTTTAACGTTAGTTATTAAAAAGAAACGATGTTCCGACTCTTGGTTGGAGCCATCTTCAAGTTTAATTAACAACAATACAGTTACAATATTATTTCTTACAAATTTTATATAATAGTCTTAATATGTAACTTAAAATTAATAATATTATCCAATATGTCAACAAGTTGGAGCATCTGAAGTAACTGAAACTATAGCAAGTTAACAACTAAGAACAACATGTTGGATCATATTATAAATTTTAAGTTAAATTTTAAAACTAGTATATAAAATTTGTAACAAATAATATTGTAACTCCATTGTTGCTAATTAGATCTAAAGATGATTCCAACCACGAGTGGAAACGTCGTCTCGTTTTAACAAATAAATGTTAAAAAAGCCATTATCTCCAAGATTTACTTCCTGTTCTTAGAATAAAATGTTATTTAGCGCTTTGGAAACCAGAGCATTGTTATATTTTAACAAGATTAGAATATTATATTTATATTTGGAAAAGATCCACAGGATGAAAAGAAAATAATGTAAAAAGTTGTAGGGGGCGGTCAGAATGATTACTGATCTCCTTTGTCGAGAGATGCCTTATGAATTATTTGTTATTTTTAGTAAAGTTCATATATTGAATTTGTGGAAGAACGTGCTGCTCAGCCCTTTATTGTAAAGCACTTTCCAGAATACTTCATTAACTTTTTTGTCTTTATTCACCGACCAAAATGACATTTAACAAAAATACAAAAAAACCAGAATAATTTCTCCGCGAGCCCCATTGAAAATGCTTATTAAATTCCTGTGAAAAATCGGATTAAATTTGTGACAATTATTCAGTCCAAAGATAGAAAATTGCGCAAAGCAAATTTAAATGAGTTTCTTTGATGCACCTAAATTAAAATCCATCGAAAACATATCTTTTTTTCGGCGGTCTTTGTCTTCCAGATATAGGAAGGTAATGAGTTTCAAAAGACCCTTTGTGAAGTGAAATTAGCAATGCGACAGCGATATTAACCATGCTGTAATGAGACGCCTCGCAGCGGCAAAACGTGCAAAAAATCACGTTTCATTAAAACCCTTGTATGTTTTAATTCAATTCAATTAAAAAACGATGCTGGCCCGAGGATTCTCCTCCAGCACCGTCTTGCCAGACAGAAGCAAATTAACGACTGACAATTAATATTAAAAATTCATGATCTACTGAAAGGTAAATAGACGCGAGATGAGAAAAACTTCATGCCTGAATCAAAGTCGCTCGAGACTTTAATAATTCAATTAATCTAGAATGGCTAGCTGGCTAGCGCTAGCACTTGCTTATAAACAACTAGGTATACTAAATTGTATGAACTTTTATAATAATCATCAGTTCATTTTCCCTAGGTAGCTTCCTAATTTTGTTTAGTAGTAAAAAATTTCAGAACTTTGTACATAAAAGTTTGGCATTTAATGTTCAAATGATTTGATCAAAAGCAAATAATTCGCCTAAAATTTCAAGATCGGTTACTTAAAATGTTAGTTACTACTAGAAAATTTATAAGATATTTATATCGTTTACATATGTATTGTATATTTATAAAAGAAAACAAATATGAATATGATTAAAAATATAAGACAAGAAACAATTAAACTGCACCAAGGAAATTCTTTATTCTGCAGCACATATTTATAATAAATACGAAATAGTTTATTAATTAAATTGTTTTACTCAAAAGACAAAAATAAGATTTTTTTAAAGAGCATAAACAAGTAATACTACATAATACTTTTTGAACGAATGGAAATTATCAAATGGATGCATATAGACAAAAAAATGAAGATAGCTATTTCGATTCGATGATAGATGTTTTCCATTAACTTTAGCTCATCCAGGTAGTTCATAATATTAGTGATACCTAGCTTCAGGCTTTTGAAGCCATTTGTAAATTAATTCGATGCCATTGCTTGTCAAATTATGAATAATGAAATTCACAATGTAAACTTAACACAAAAAATAATTGCCCGTATTACGAGTTCACTTTTATAATAAAATCGTGATTTTAACTTCTATTTTTACATAAGATTATCATGTAAAAGTGGGCGTTAAAACCGAGCCATTGTCTTTGACAACTGTACAGTTATTTTACTAATTTAGCAACTGTCATTTGAAAAAGAAGTTTTTTTTTTATTTTGAACCGTATTGAAATTAGATGAAATATTAAACATCTACATTCATTCGCTGCAGTATTTGTCACTTAGGCAATCTTTAAAAAAACTATATCCATAATAATAACGTTCTTTTACGAATTTTGTTTAGAAAATCCAGTCCTATTGTTAAAATTCAAGTAAGCATTACATTCCGTCAACCCAGACATGTAATAAACAGTCACCTGCTACCAACGAAGGTATAATTGCAGCTAATGTATAAAAGGGTATTATGCTTTCTCCCCCTTAAAACATGTGACTGCTTCACATAATAAGGGCTACTAACTAGACATGTTTTATACACATGATCATAATAATTTTCTTTTTAAACCATGACAGAATAATTGTTAGTTCGTGTTTTCTAAGTTATCGGTAAAATTTATATTTAAAATAGAACTTTTAATGTATATTCAAATACCTACTTTTAAGTAAAAATTATACACTAAAGAACTAAGGAATTTTTACTCAACGGTTCTTAACAAACCTTTATATTGTACTGAACAAATGATGTGTAGTACTACTACTGTATTTACGGGTTACATTAGGACTGATAATTATGTACAACTTATAAGTATAGAGGGTAAAAATAATATTTGCATATTACATTGAATAAATTCTTCTTAGTTATTTTGTTTTTGTGATATTTTCTTATTTGAAAAAGACTGAAAATACTTATTTTTCTATCAAATTTTAGTTTTTTGTTAAATAGTCATTTCATTACATATACCGTAGTATATTGTTTCTATTTATTATGCAACAGTAAACTAAAATAATTTTTGTGCTATAAATATTGAATTTCATAGTTAAACATAAAAACTTACTGTGTAAATATTTTATTTCTCGCTGCATACTTATTTTATATTGTCAAGTAGAAGCATGTTTTATGTGCTAGGATATAAATAGCAAGCAATGCTCCGTACTTTATGTCTTACTATTAATTCCACAACAACCTAATTTATAGATATATTTTTCTAAATAAAATTTTTGATTGTTTTTCTACTATTATCCCAATGTTAATATCGGTTTGTTGTCAATATTACTATAGCCAAGAAAGCAGTTCTTAAGTACCTTATAATGTATCACGTACTCATGTCATTAATAAACATATTAGTCAGATATTAAATTAATAAATAATAAAATAAATGAACTGAGAGGAGTTTGAGATACGGGGTTGAAATCTCTGAGTGGTTCGGAACCCACTACAAGCTGTAGGTCACTTGTCCAGGCTCTATGCTGACAACTTACAACACTAAAATTCATAAAAATTGTAGAAATAGATGGAATTCTCATCTTAATTTCATGTCCTACATTTCTCAATGGAATAATGGGACAAGAGGTGCTAGTATTATTTACATCAAAATTAATTTATATGTTTATTGATAAGAACACATCGGATAGGATTAAAAAAAAATAACTATTTCGAATCAAATTGAAAATTGAAAAGATAATTTATGATAACGGCGTCAGCATTTGTTCGACTTGCGAGCAGTGTTATCTTTCTTTCCAGATTTACGGCCATAGATAACAAAATTTCATTTATTGCCGCCTGCAGACTTACTCAAATTAATATTAATAATGTGCAATTTCTTATCGCCGCGATTAATAACCAAATCAATTTAATAATTGAATAATTATTATTGAGTTATTTCTTACACTTTATCGAATTTATTTCTATTTTAGATAAAATATATATATCTCCGTTTTTGTAGATATAAATATGAAGATGAAGAGTTAATTAGTAATTTGCAAGTGGGATGTTGTATTTAAAAGATTGATAAGTTTTTTACTTGGTTTTATTTGCTTATTATATTTGTTATATACGGATATGGGGTACATAAAATAAGTTGAAACAAAATCAAAAAACTGAAACTATTTTAAATTTGTGAATATTAATATTAATAATGTGCAATTTCTTATAGCTACGATTAATAACCAAACCAATTTAATAATTGAACAATTATTATTGAGTTATTTCTTTTACTTTATTGAGTTTATTTCTATTTTAGATAAAATATATATCTCCGTTTTTGTAGATATGAATATGTTGAAGAGTTTAATTAGTAAATTACAATTTGGATGATATATTTAAAAGTCTGCTAAGTAATTTACTTGCTTTTATTTGTTTATTATATTTGTTATATATGGATTTGAGAAAGATAAAATAATTTGAAACAAAATTAAAAAACTAAAACTTTTTTAAATGTGTGAATCTGTAAATGTTGCTTAGGTAATTGGGAAACAGTTTTTCTTTATATAAATCTGACCATTATTCATTAAACTTGATTAAAAATAAGAAATTATAATTTATTGCGTCCACAAGAGCATATTCCTTGAGTCACATTATAATAAGCCGTGCGTCTTGAGCTGGGTAGTCGCCGCGACGTCCGCTGGCGTCGCTAGCGACTTGGAGTTGTCGCGGGCTGTATAGAGACGCAGTCGGCCGCGCTTCCCCTTCCGCGTCTTTGTGTGTAGATGAGATGAGTGCGAGTATGAGTGCATAAATCCATATCGCATTATTCTAGTTACAAACTAACATTACTCTCAGGACTTAACTTCATCAAAATGTATACCAAAGCGAGGCGGTTCCATACGGACAGAATTGCTACTTTAAATTTCTTAAAGTACTGGAGATTTTCCGCCAACAATTCAAATCAAGTAACCAGTATATATTTTTATGAAATTTGACCTATTATTTAGTAAAATATTACTGAAATATTTCTCCTCCATTTTACTTCATTATAGTTAAAATACGAAACGTACATACAACAATTTTATTTGGTACTGACATTATTTTTCTCAAATTATGCATAAAGAATATACTTATAAATATACTTATCTGTAAATTACATACTTATCTGTAAATTCATAAGAGATGTAAAGAACATCTAAATGAAAAAAAATAAAAAGAAACAGTTTCTTTTAATATTCATTATAAAGTTATGAAATATATGATCGAAAAATAATATTTACAATAATTATTTTCAGAAATTTTGTTAAGGCCTTAAAAATATGCAGTTCTAATTGATGGAAAATTAGTCAGGTTTTGTACATACCTACATGTATGTAGTTGAAATATAGTAGTTGTCGATTTAAAATGGACAACAGATTAATTTATCATAAATATAAAACTAGAGCCATATGTTTTTTATATGAATTTACGAATAGTTGTTGCTTAAGAACAGACAAATGAGTGTCAAAAATGACATTTAAATTAAATTAAGAATAATTTTTGATCCGAGTTGTTACTTCGCAGGAAATATGGGTAAATTTTTCCAATTAAATTCATAGCTCGAATTATATTCGCTTAATTATATCATGACTCACAACAGTTTAAACATAAAATTTACATTTCAACAAAATATAACTATGGCGATTGCTAGTGTGGGTTTAGTAAATTTTTTCACTAATAAACTGGGAACTGCCACCAATTCCAATCTGATTGGATGAAAATGAAGTGTGTGAAATAATCAAATAAATGTATTTATTTATTTTTTTCCAATTAAAGGTTGCTGTTATTTACTGCTATAAAAATAGTTGTTAAAATCATATTTAACGTTGGAAGTTTTTCTTTCTGATCATTGGTTTTAGATTTTTTAACTATATTTAAAACTAATAAAAAAATTGTAATATTGTACTGTGAAAAAGAAATTATCATACATTTATGACATATTAGTTAACAATGTTACAAAAATCAAATTTTAAAATATTCTCATTTACTAAAAACTTAGCATCAAAAACTGAATCAAAAAACAAACCAACAATTCCAAATATTATCATAATCCATAACTACTACTTGACTTTTTTTTCATTGTCTAGGTTTACTCCTGGACAACCTTTTTCTTGCTTACCACCCTCTGTTGTATAACGTTCGAAGTTTTTCATTCGACACATTGGTTTTAGATTTTTTAACTATTAAAACAAAATTAAAAAATTGTAATATTTTACTGTGAAAAAGAAATGATCACACATTTTTGAACATTTGCTAAATATTTAGCAACAAATATTTAATCAAGGAATAAACTAACAATTCCAAATATAATGAAAATCCATAAGTCCTGCTTGACTTTTTTGTGTCATTGTCTAATTTTACCCCCCGGACAACCTTTTTCTTGCTTACCACCCTCTGCGAGGTGTTAAACACCTTATTGTCTCTTCTAATCCGCTCTTCCGTCAACCAGGAATCAGCTCTCGTTACGTGTTCAAAGATACGGGGGGTGCTTGTTATGCGAGGTGGCTATGGCTTGGAAGATTTGGAGGAATAATCCCAGAAACGCCCTAAATCCCACATTCCATGGTGGCCGCCCTTGTTGACTTACGGGGAAATGAGTAGAAGAAAAATAGTTAAATCCTGCTTCGTTGTTCCGGGAAGTAGGTTTGGACAGTTTAATTATAAAGCATAATCACCGACAAAACTATCATTATACGTGATTTTTGACAAGATAATTTTTAACTATTATAAGATAGTTTTTGACATACTAAATTACTAATATAATTCTCTATTATCTATAACCAGAACTTATTTGAAATTCACAACAACAAAACAATACAATATGAATTCATGTTACTACGATACAAAAGTTAAAAAGGACCCGAATATGAGTGAACCTAAATCGACTTTGATTCTCAGTCGTAATTTCGTCGAGTATTTTTCACATAAACATGATCCGACTTTCTAGGTCAGCAATAGTGCCCAGAAGATGATTTCTGATAAACACTCTTTACATAAGAACGTATCAAGATGTTTAGGAGTAGTGGGTTAAAATAACCATTTATGTAATAATTTAGGAAACAAGTGTGGTTATTTAAGACATGCGAAAATCGACTGCGGCTCATTTTCTAAGAACAAAAATTAAATAACCACCCAGTTTACTTACGTGTTTATATATGTACAAAAATGTAATTAAAATGATAAATTTTTGACTTATTGCTGATATTTATAAAATAAACAAAAAAGATAATACCAAGGACTTCATAATTTTCTGCATTTTTATGTGAATAAAACTGCGATTCGAGATTTTTGAATTGTGAAACATGAGACACTGTGAATGAAATAAATGTAATAACTGTATTTTAAATATCTATAAAGAGAGCAAGAACTAAATTTTCTATTTTAGTAGCTGTTAATGTTTTCAATTTTTCTAATTTTCAATTTGATTTCGCGTGAAATAATGATCATATTATTTCACTAGTAAAATAATGTGATGATTAACCCAACAGAAATAATTAAAATAAAAAGTTTCTTATTAAACGGAAGTAGAAGAAATAAAATTATCAAACCGTTTTGAGCAATAATTACCAATCTACATCTTTAAAAACGAGGTTTTTTTATTTGGTCAGCAATTTTTAAAATAATGTATAAATATATAAATTATTTTAGAAAAGCAATCTTTAAGATTGAAAATCTTATGGAAAATCGGTAGCTTGGAAGAAATAATACTTATTAAATGAAAATTACATTAAAATTTTAATTGTGGCGCCCTATTAATACAACTTGGCGTATATAATGGTAAAGGTAGCATTCTTCTTCGGTAGAAATATATCATTACCGATAACTACTACATCTGATTTGGCAAATCCGATAATGGATAATAAGCCGTATTTGACAGAAATGTAAATATGTTTAATTTCATTTTGTTAGTTTATCGGAGTTAGATAGATATTGTCATCTTTAGTTGTCTGCAGGAAAAAAACATGGTATTTTATATTTGATAGTTCTCCAAATAGCAAACCAAATGCAAACAAAAGTATTTCCGGGAATTTCACTTATTCATAACCACTCCCAATGTTGCTTTTTGACAGCACAAATTCCTGGGAGTGGTAAAAAACTATTTTAAAATGTAAAGTCGTGTGCTTTACAGGCTGTCAGTCCGCTGTCATATCTGGGCAGTAATTTCCCGTAATCCCAGTAACCCAGTGCGGGTCAGGAAAGAAGAAGCGGAGGAGTGCGTCTGGAGCAGCCGAGCGGAAGGTGTTAGCGCGGCACAATGCACTGACAAGCGCTTTGTTTCTAGTCATTGCGAGCTGTCAGCCTGCCAGAACAGCTGATATCATCTCGCGCTAAGAGGTTCATCCACGGGATGTCTAGACGCAAAACACCAGATACTACATTCCATCTCATTATTAAATACTACATTCTATTTTTGTTACAAAATTACTTTTTCCGTACACATGGTATGCAAGTGACAAATTGTATATTTAATTTGAGGTTAACAATGACGGGTATATATGAAAAGCGGTATATAAACAGATATAGGTTTTAGCGGTGCAAGCTTACGACGTGAAATCTATTGATAAAATTTTAAAATGTAATCAAATTGTTTTTAACAATTTTTTTATGTGAATTCTAAATTACATGATAATTTGAAAAATTTTTAGAAATACAAATAAATACGAGTGTAATTTCAAATTTCGCTAAAAAGTCTTGGAATGACGGGTACTTTATTGTCGCAATTAATTTTATATAAATACAAAATTATTTTCTTCTTCTGTGAATGTCTGTGATTTCTTCGGAACGTTTCCCGTGGAAGCTTGTTTTAAAAAGCAACACCTTGTGTATATATTCTAATGTCGACTTTTCTTTAATTATGGAGACAGCTTTAGTATAGAAATTTCCAAAGTGTAGCTGCATTTTTCTTTTTCAATAATTCCGATGCGTATTCTAAAATAATAACAAGAAACAACATGTTATATACGGAAATATGTAAAAATAATTAAGACTAAAGATGTAGGAGGTCGTTCGTTGGCCAGAAGAAGAGAATATTTTCTAATTTCCTTTATCGAGAAATACTTAGGAATTATTTGTTTTTTTTTTCAGTAAAATTCATTTATTGTATTTGTGGAATAACGTAGGCGGCTGGGACATTATTTACAAAATACTTTCCTGAATACTTCATTAGCAAAAGTTAAAAAAAAACTGTTACAGCACCCAAAGCATACAATAAAAAATAATAAATTTCTCTAAATTTGTGCGAGTTCTGATATAAATGTCGTAAAGGGTGTAAAATAAAAAATAATATTGTAAAAAAGTATAATATAAAAACCGCATATCATAATTATCGATTATTTTGTTTGAAGATTTGTCACAATGTGATATCAATTAAGAAAATCTTTCTTTAATATTCCTACATTAATTTTAATTATAGATTGCACATTTTTGTGGGTACTGTCGGTCGGTATTGGGCTGGATTCATTTTTTAATGTTTGTGTCTCCTCTGTCCATAAAACTAATGTTTTCTTATTTATGTTTAGTTTCCGGTTTTGCATTCTTTAAACAATACGAATGTATTTTCAAGCCATTCGATTTATAAAGTATCTGAGTACGAACAAAGCTTGAGTGGGTATAAAAACCCAGAACACAGCAAACCTCTTCCTTTTTTGCGTCCGTTCACAAATCACCGCATCGCGGAAAGGATTGGGAGTTGGGAAAGTGCGAATCTTCCGCACGTTAACGAACGAATGAAAAAGAAAATATTTGGATTGAAGTTGACGGGCGCTGCGGGCCAGGGATTTACATAAAAAGGAAAGGCGGCGTTGACCAGGGCTGCTGACCCAAATCTCGCCACAGCCAACTAATCTTCACTGATTAATATGTCTTTAAAGGGAGTTTCGATAGTTTATTCGACCGGGAGAGGAATTTATGTGTTGTCTTGCGATAAATTATCCTATATTCGTTTAAAGGTTGCAGGCTCTTCTCTTTTATATGGAAATCCCGAAATTAATACATCCGATGGGAAGCACTAAATCAAAATGGAGGGAGATGCGAGCGCCGATACGCTGGCCTGGATTCCCCTGGAAGTCACTCGCGACCCACTCCCACGATTTTTAGGTATTTTACATGATTTATTGCACTGTCAATACAAATATAAATTATACAGTTATTAAACCGACCTATATATTTTATTACTACTTTACTGAATTTATTTCTAAATTTTATATCACGAACTAATAACTCAAACATAAAAAATTGCATTTGTTGGACACATACTTTAGCACATAAATCACAACTTTATTTATGTTGGTTTTGACATTTCGAGATTTCGACGGATTGATACCTATGTAATTAACAATTGTTCGGAATAGTATTTTATTACTGTTTAATTTATTTGCAAATTTTATGTCAGCAACGGACGTTTAGGGTATACAGTGTGTGCAACGAAATGCGGAACATAGGACTTTAACATGGGCTTTCAAAAATTGCTACACACTCTCAATTAAATTCTACGTCAAATAATTGTTTAAACGTGTCTACAGTACAAAATTTATTAATTATTTAAAAAAGAATATAAATTCAACTTAAATAATATTAAAATAGAAATAAGAATTGTAATCCGTGATACTTCACTAAAGTGTCACATAGATATTTTCTTTTATTTCCATGCGGTTTTCTGATTTTCATCGAAATTGCATAAATTATGATCTTATCTAATGTACAATTTAATTTTCAACAACTTTGTACTTTTATAGTTTTGCTTTAAATCTATCAGGAGAGAGAGTATCCGCATTTTTTTAAATTCCATATTAATGTCCTATGTCCTGCATTTCGTTGAACACACGGTACAAGTTACCTGAGTAGGTACATAATAATGTTTTAATATATTTTTTAATTTGTATCAAAATTTTGACTTTGACTTCATGTTAGTAGACTGTATACATAGATCAAGAGGACAGTATTAGTTAATAATTTTTTTCTTAAAATTCGTTTTTGTTATTTTTACGATGATGGCCGTGTGTGAATAAAAAAAATCGTTTTTCGATATTTTTTGACACTAGAACTACATATACATAAATGTTAGCAATGTTACAACACGCAATATGTAATTAATTACGAACAAGTTATTTCAAATTAATGAAGTATGATTTAATAACTCGTTAGTTTTATTGGACAATTAAAAAACCCTATAATCTAGAAATAACATTATTTCACCAGTTGTGTTTATACCCTTCAAGTGTGCGGATCAGAGTTTTTCATTAGTAGTTTGGCTCTTTATTGGTGTTAGAACCCCTAACTTGATCGTGAAATTTGAATGCTATATAGTAGAATGTAGAAAAATAACAAATATGACATGTAATGTAAGTTGGTTACTGGTCTCTTAGAATCTGTAGCTTCAATTAAAACCTTATTTATGCACCTGGGCATTATTGATTTTTATCATAGATATTTACTATTAGCAATAAGTAGCTAGAGTGATACGAGTAGAATTCTGTAACGGTGATTCAGTAATCTTTCAATCAAATGAATTCATTGAAATGATGTGTCACATTGGGCGAATGACTCCCTGGTATACGACTGTCCAGGGTATCGGAAAATTGGAACGGTTCCTGAGCTGAATACGCGTCTTGTGAATACGTTACCCGTTAGAGTTTTGTCGGATTAAGAGCCATTAGTCCAATCTCTTTGTTAGGAGATGGCTGGAGAGATATTTTTAATAATGCTCCAGTTTGTTGGGATTTCGCTCGGAGTGTACCCAACTGATTTTATTACGTCACTGTGTCAGGAACTGATCAAAGAGATGAGATTAGCGAATATTTGTTCATTGAAATTCGTTAATTAATGGCACACGTCAAAGCGTTGCTTTGTGCTGGATTGGGAGACTGGGAATCATTAGTTTCAATATTTTAAGCTAAAACTATTTATGACTAACAATGGACACAAATTCAAAATACCAGTAATGCTTCCCACAGTAAATAGTTATATGGGCAACAATTATTCGATGTCATTAGCTCGACTCTAATTGATCGTGATATGTTTAGTCAGTTATCCATTACCTTCAGATGTAGATTAACTATTAAACAAATATAAATAAATTCAACTTTGTTTTTTAATATATATTATACTCTGGAATCATTTTGAATAATACTAGTACAAATGGCATACGGTTAATTTCTCCCAAACATCAATTATTCTTCCTTTACTAGACTGCCAGGCTGTACATTCGTATGGTGTGTCCTCTGATGTACCTTAGTTATCCAGCTTTCTTTTCTCCGACTTAGTGGTTGTCCTGGGGTCGCTTAGGGTATGGGTTGTAGTATTTTTTATTAGACTTCCGTCTTTTACAATTTTACAATACGGGTAATATGGCATTGTTTGCTTCCTTCGTTGTTTCTTATTCTGTCCATTTTTTCTCCACTATGGTTCTTAAATAGTTTCTTTAGTTTTTGTAGTATCGTAACTTATCGTCATTATAGGTTAGATGTGTTAATGATGTCTTATATATCTTCATTTGACAAACAATTGTCATCTGTTTGTTCTATCTGTAGACTGATATTTTTATCCCCTTTAATATGTGTTCCAAAGTTAAGTTTTTTATCAATATACACTATAACAAATTCTTACCTCTGTTTTACATTTTATGTTTCTTATGTGTTTATTTTATTGTTTAAAATTTTCAGTCTTTATTTTCTATATATTCTATATAGTACCATGTAAGTACCTGTTGCTGATGAAAAGAATATAGAGGTATTAAAATTAAGTCCTTTTAGCCCGCACATAATGATTTATACTTTACTAGTAGCTTGTTTCAGGCCATATGTAAAATGTTTAAAGCTACCATTTTTACTCAGTTATTAAAACATTATTTAGTGCTGTGAAAATCTGTGCCCTAAATATTTTTTTATAACGGGAATAAAAAAATATAACATTATAAAGCAAAAAGTGGTTTTTCAATTTCGAGTAACTCTTTGGTCTGAATTCTGAAGGAGTTGCTCGATGTTTTATTTTTAATTTCTCGATCCGCACGCTTGTCTGTCAAGCTAACCGTGCACAATAGCGTCTGGCCACCAACGAATATGACAATCGCACGTCAGAAATACAACGTCGCCTGCCTTAATCCCTTTACCGTACCGCCCTGCTCTGTACACATTCGGCAAAGATGAAGAGATATTAAAATGTTGAAAGTTTGTCTTTTACAAAACAAAACCAAATACATTGTAATTTATTTTCCATAATAAAAAGAGTTATTACAACACCTAAAATAGAGTGTGTCTATACGAAATCTCAGTATGTTAATAGCGTAGTACAATCTTTTTCTACAGCTCGTGACTTTTTTAAAATATCATTATGTCAAAAAGTATAAAATGTTAAACCAAATACACAAATGGTTGTCAGAATAATAATACTTGTTTTTTAGGACTGTAGTATGCTATTATAGGAATATATTTCTGCTTTCTTAATTTGTAGTCGTACAGTAAAATATCAGATGTGGACACCGTATGACTTTTTTGTATGGCTATTAAATTATTCACATTTTTGCAGCACTTCATTTATACTTATTTTATTTGAAAGTGAAATATGAGATACTTATACTTTCTATAGCTAATTGTTATTAAGTAATGAGTTATGCGAAAAATTCAAAAAACTCTTAGAGAAAAATGCCTTTTTGGCACTGCCGATTGCAATATAAAAGAGTTAGACATTGTACAGCTACAAAATTTCAACATTCTACAGCTAATCATTTGTGAGTTATGTGAAATATATATACGTACAGACGTCACGCCGACACTAGTCAACAAGGATTCAGGGATGGTCAAAATTGATATTTTTCGTTGAAATCTGAAAACCTATTTTTTTAAGATTACAATACTTCCTTATTTTTTAATCCTTATTTCGTCAAGGAGTAAAAAGATACAGTATATGACACCTTCATAATCATAATCATTTTAGATATTCGTTGGGTTTTAAATAAAATATAAAAGTTGTGTTATATTATGATGAAAACAAGAAAAATATTAGTATTACATACAACAATACTGGATATTTTCGAGGTTTAAAACAAGCGGGAGGCTTGTCAAAGAAATAATTGTATCCTACTTGAATAACTTTAACGAAATTTTTATATTCATGCATTTATTCATATTTTACCCTTTTGTGTAAAAGTGTAAACAAATAAAATAATTTACTACAAAATGTTAATTTTTAAAGTTTCAATGTAAATTGAAATTGTAAGTTGTACAGGCATGTTGGTAAGTTTGTAACTGTGTCATAGATAGATAGGTAACTCTTTAAATTATTTCACCCCGAGATATACTCGTAACATGAATATATTAATTTTGCATATCAAGTGTATTCCGTGATCCAATGTCCCTTCTAGCGAAGGAGAATTACTTAAGTAGTAAAGCAGCAAGCATATATACCTATGGAGTTTGTAGGTCAAGTAGATTTCAAGTAGAATATTAAATTTGCAGGTGAAGTCTAGGAAAAGTTTTAAGTATGTGCACTGCATAAATTTCATTCCATGATGATATCTGTCCTGTCTCTTAAGTTAATTAATTCCCTTGTTTTAAAATGCATTGCATTTTTACTTCAGCATAATATTGTTTTCGTGATTACCCGCAATAATAAAAAGCACTCGAATAAATAAGACTTGATAACCACGTGCATAAATATTTCATCAAACATTAAAAGTACGATTCAATGTTAATTAAATTATCCGTTTGAAACAGTCAGAAGGCACGAAGATCTTACGAAGAACGAAATTTAAAATTCATTACTTCGTTCGGAATTTTAATTAGTTTAATATTTCTATAATAAAGCAGATGGAATGTTCTGGATAAATGTTTCATAGTAATATTCAACTTAAATTCCATACAAAAACTGGTAGACGGCAGAACGAACTCAAATATCTATAATTACCTGTAAAGTGGAATCACTGATCACGATCAATAATGCCAGTAATAATTTTAATGGTATTGATACTAAGAAATATAATATATTCGAAGATTGATATAAGTGTACTAAGGTCCTATAAAAATTAATATCTCCGACTACCACATGTTTAATTACTGATAATTGCTTAAGATTATTACGAATATTGCAGAAAACAACAGTAGCATATGTGCAATAAAAGTATGTATCATTCCCAGCCGTAGTAATAGGTAATATGATATTAAATCACAACCTATAATAATGATTGATTTTAAGGTTATTTAACTAACTAATTATTTGATGTAAAAAATTAAGAAAATGCTTTTATGTATATTTTTGATGTTATATGTTATATTAGTAATTAAAAACTAACAGCGGCGTTTTGGTTATTCCTAATTTTCAACCGAAAAGATCAATTTTGAGTTTTATAAATTTTAGAGAAAACATCAAATTATTACACTTTTTAACTATCAACATAAAATTTGCTTTTCATCAATTCATAAAGCATATTTTCGTAACTTTGTAATTGTAACAGACTCGACGATTTTAGTAATAAGACTAATTAAGAAAAAAATGATTTAGAATAAAATTACAAATTCAGTGTTGTCTTCCTCAATATAACTTTATTGGGAAGCTACACTGTGCTGGAGACGGTTCTTCCTACCCTGAGGCAGTACTGGAACATGGACATTACAGTCACCTTCAGCTGATCGGTTACAGCCGTTAAAATATTTTGGAGTTCCCATGTATTGATTTTTTAATCTCGGGAAGAGGAAAAAGTCACAAGAACTCAAGTCAGATAAATAAGGAGGCTGAGGAATGTTTTTCTCGCCAAAATCTCATTTAGTGTGAGTCAAATTTAACTCTTTCCCAATCATTCAGTACTGTCTACCGACGATCTGAACGTATAAGATCCCAGATTCTTTCGACATTTTTATCAGTTCTTGAGAAAGAAGGCCTTCCGCTGCGTGTTTCATCTTCAGTCGACTCTTTTCCTTCGGAAAATGCCTAAAACCACAGAAAAACCTATCACTTTATCCGTAGTGCCCAAGTCTGAAGCAAAACCTGATAGCACATCGTTGTTTGCAATTGACGTTACTGATTTTTAGAACACACTAGAAAAAAACTGTTTCACGAGAAAAACCATCAATACACCTGCCTCCTCCCCAAGTTCAGATCGAAGTATTACCAGATCGAACGCTACGTTGCCAGTTTTCTTACTTACTTTTTACATATCTCGTACATCCGACAGCTTTGACCCTAAAATAGTCAAAACATATTATGAAGATCTTCATTATTTCCTGTCTCTTAATACCTTGAAATGTTCAAATCAGTAAGATTTCAATATATGTGTAACTTAATCCAAAAACATTACATTTATATACATTTTACCACTGACTATTGAATTTTCAATAAAATTTACTTGATTTATTATGTGAAAACATTTGGTTACTGAATTGTATCCCCAGTAATTTAAACTCGCAACCCTTTATAAAAACGCAGCTCACGGCCACTCACCCAAGCGAGCAGGCATCAACATGTGTCATAAGAGATCACACTAGTTGTGCGAGTGGATCTGAAAACAGTAGCAGCGCTGTGGCGGCGAACGCTTAAACCAGCGCAACGGACATGACGTCCAGCTGTCACATGGCCTGTCACGAGTAAAGGGTGCCATGCACGCAATTATATCCAGGGGTTTTTACACTTAAAAGATGAAAAAAAATTGTTGCTGATTATTGTTACACATGAAGAGGGCGTCAAGCGACAATAAGTGTTAAAAATTGGATGGGTGATGTTGATATATGTAAACAAATATTTGTTGCTGTTGTTTATTGAAGTACTAAACACAAAAAAATGTTGGTATATTTGGAAACATTGGTGAAATATATTTTCTTACCGATACGCTTCTTTAACGAGAAAAAAAGGGAGGATTGTTAAAAAGAAAATTTATTTTACATATGTTAAATATTATTCATAGATAGATATACTTTGATATTTTCTTACCAGTACGGCGTACCTAAATGTACCGACCTGCTTTATCTACTGCTTGACAAAATTATGAGGTCAAAGCGTTTCCTTTAATCGTGCTATAATAATGCTAATTAAAGTAATATACTTTCCTTTTTTCTTTAGAAAAACTACCCAAATTATCTAAAACCGAAATATGAAAAATATGAAAATATGTGGAGAAAAAGTTATTTTATATTTAAGTCAATAACCATTTAAATTAACGGCTTCTCTTACTAAAAAAAAATAAATTCTGATATTAGATGCAATATCGGTTTTTAAAGGAGATGGGTGACGATAAGTAATTTTACTAAAATTTGTTATATTTTATCATCAAAATTCTTGATAGACATGAACATAGGAAGAAATCAATTTAAATTTTAAAAGGGTATAAAAATACAAAACGGATAAACAAGAGATTCGAACTTTAGCTGCTTAGCGTAAAGAAGAATTCTAGATCGAAGAAAATAATTTCATGATTATTTCATTAGGTATCACAAGTCGATTTGTAAAGGTATTTGAATGAATGCAACATAAAATCCAACAATTTCCTTCTTTACAAACGTGTAAAAGTACATATCCTTTGAGTTTGGTAGCCCGATGTTTGAACAGAATGAACTCGGGGAATCGATCACCTTCATGATTTCGAACACGTAACTTACACAGTGTACAATAGCCTGCAATCGCTGAAGGATGAAGGCAGAAGGGATCTTGCGTCACGAACGTGCACGTGCAGCACACGACGTGCGCCGGCGCGCTATACTTCTTCCATTATCAACGGAAAAAGTTCACGGCTCCTCTATGAATTTCTATTCAGTGAAAATCTTGAAAACGAGACCGTATTTTAAACGCGGAATGTTCAAAAACGGCATTTGCTATGAATTAAAATGAGGGAAACTTTTGTGCAACAGCACGCCAACAGTATTTTAATTTTTGAGAGTGTGCTTTGCAGATGCTTTTATTAACCTCTTATCAAAAAGGTATTTCTTTGTAGGGACGGAATTTGTACATTTTTATAACTTCCTACAGAACTTTCGACATGAAGCTTTTGAGTTACTTCGTTTTAACTGTTTTTAATCAAAGGAATTTTATTTCAAACTACTTACTTCGCATTCAATGTAAATGCTAAAGTTCAAATGTTTTATACTTTTCCAGGCTCTTTAGGAATTAAATTCTTTCATATTTAATATTCTTTCAACTTTATGAATGTTAATATATTTTCTTTATCTCTATCTTCTAAATGTTTATAAAAATTAAAGATAAATCTGATGTACACCATGTTCCACGACAACTCAAGTTATTGGAGGTCTGTACCATGAATTTTTTAAAAGTCTTTTGTAATGTTCGATAATGCAGATTAGTGCAGTGCTAGTTAAGTATCTCAAAAAACATGAAATTTCAACCTAAAATATAGTTAGGCAAATGCTCACTATGCCATCGTGGTGTTACTTTTATAACGATGCATTCAAGAAATTTCATTTTAGTTCGTTAAATGCTCACCATACCATCGTGGTGTTACTTTCGAAACGCACCCTTAAAGAGAAAGTTTTTTCTATTTCTATTATTAAAATTTGACTTAACGCTCTAGTTTTCATAGCATTAATTACAAATTACAATACCTTTCTTTTTATATGCAGTGATCCGTAATAAGGTTAAACTCATAAATTTACAAAATAATTTCCTTTAATAATATTTTTATATTATACAAATTTTGTTAGAATAAGGAAAGAACACAATTTTATTATTCTCTGAAATAATACTCCTACGCGAAATTTTCATATTTTAAAATTCAGTTATTCGTTTACCCGAAAAATTATTCTACATAAAGGTGAGTTGTATGTAGCTTGAAGTTAAATAAAACTTAAATGACATTGTAGTAAAACACAAGATTGAAAATAGTAAATGGAAATGTCTTATTCGTGTGACAGTTACTGGGAAATTTGAAAGTATCTGGAATACGAAGGGGTGCTAAAAAGTTTACTGCTCAAGACCAGATTGAATTTACGTTTCGTGAAACCTCTGCGTGCGTGGAATACCGCAATAGAAGCCTAGTTATTCCTCCCACTAAACAAAATCCTATAAAATTTCATCCCCTGCGGAATTATTTATCATATAATAAATAAAACACGATACAATTTGTTCGTTTTTATTTCCCCGTATGAACTTTTTGGGAATAGATAATGCAACCAATAAATTTTATAGATTTTTGATGGTAAATAAAAAATATATTTGGAATATATTTGGAACTGCTGAAGCACAGATGGTGGAATTTTATTCCATGATTTGGAGTAAATCATTCATATTGTTTTATTACTTTGTGAGTAAAGGAGACTGCCATAAAAGTCAGACTCACGGAAAATGATATAATATTTCCATGTGAAGGAATACACAAAATGTAAGATAACCTAAATAAAATTTATCGTGTAGACATCGTTCTCCGTATAATTTATGTGCAACATGTATAAATAGAATATTAAAATAATCGCTTATGTCTAACTTAATATGAATAATAAGGCCTATAATAAGAGAATTATTTTATTGTATTCCTATACTCATAAACATTTATGATCTTGATGACATAAATATCGTTTATATTTCACATAAGTTTGTAATACCTATGTTTTGTTGTTCAAAAATTAATATTTTACTGCGAATAGAAACGAAACGGAGTCTATTCTTATCAGAACTGGAAAGAATTAGAAACAAAAAGACCATAAATAGGGTGAAATGTTCTTTTGTGTATATTTATAATAACTGGATATTGTGGAAAATTATAGATATTTAGTTATTTTTTTAGTAGATAATTACATTGATTTCTATTCATAAAACATTCAAAAAAAAAATGGAGTAGATTATGTTTGGTGACAATTTTTGTTTCTTTTTTGTGAAAACGACATCTTTGCGGTTATTTTTTAAAAAATGATAAGAAAAGTTCAATTCAAGTTCCATTTTCATTTTCAGAATCACTAATGCCGCCATTCCGAAAAACCAAAATTGTATCGTTCTTTTGTGTTGACTTTGAACTTTTCTTATCATTTTTTAAAAAATAACCGCAAAGATGTCGTTTTCACAAAAAAGAAACAAAAATTGTCACCAAACATAATCTACTCCATTTTTTTTTTGAATGTTTTATGAATAGAAATCAATGTAATTATCTACTAAACAAATAACTAAATATCTATAATTTTCCACAATATCCAGTTATTTTTGGGATTTCCGACATTGAACCAAAAACAAAACGTAGTTACAAATTTTGACAATTATTTACTTCTAAAATCACACGATTTTACCCAACAAGATGATGTCATGAATCCTCAAAAAAAAAACTTGTTAGATATTAAAGTTCGTAGAACAATAAAAATATGTGGGAATATCAACAATTCCTCGAATTGAAGAGCAAAGTTCCATCTGTAAACTACTCTGCAAACACCTCAGCACGAAGTACGTCTTCGTCTTGGAGTAAAAACTTTGCTCGTCTCTGGCACGTGGCACAAAGAATGAAAGAATTGTATAGGGAACAAGTGAGTGAATTCCTGTGTAAAGTCAAGGGCGGCGGAGGTCGCATTGTCGCCTTGCGTGTGCACATACACCGGCTAAATTATGATGGATGGCGTTGCTAGACTTTGTGATGCCGGATTGACACTAGTCGGGTAATAAGATCCGATAGTGGGGCGCAAGATAGGGTATTATCAGTGACGTTGGTGGAGTTATAACCTAACGAACTAATCTAAAACTAATGGACATTGAAGCTGTTGCTGTACAGAAAAATTTTATATAAAAAAATTTAAGTATTTTTCTTATCATATTTAGCGGAAATGTGTATATTTTTCTATAGTAGATAGTAAAACCAACGGGCACTGGTGGTTCGCATGGTAGCGCAGTCCTACTCAGGGTGAAAAATCAAGAGTTCAAATCCCAGCTTCGCTAATTCAACACTATACCTTTTATTTATCTTTTAATAAAAAATTCATATTTAATTCTGTAATAGGGTTGACCTGATTTGAATCATTAGATTTAAATCAACTGATTTTTTAAATACAAATCATTGACTTTTATCAAAAATAAAAAGAAATACGAATTATAATAAAAATGTACATGCTACAGAATTATTAATAACAACTAAAATATGTTCTGTGCATAATAATATCTTAAAATTAAACGATATTTTATCACTTTAATTGTCATATAAAAAAAAAAATTCTTTGTTTACTCTTCCTAGTTTTATTCAAATGAATAGTTTTGGTTTTATTATTAGATTTTGTTTTTGATTATGAAACTAAATATTTATATTGCTTTCCAAACATTTAAAAGATTGAAGTAACATTGATATCTTTGGAAATAGAAAAAAATAAATAAATAAAATTCTGATTTATTTTAAATCAATGATTTTTGATTTTTTTAAATAAATCGTGATTTTTGCCAATCCAGCATTGTAATTTTTAAAATTTATATTTTAAGCCAAAAAGACATTAATTGAAATCAAGAATAAATTTCTTTTTTTTTACATTGACAATATTTCTACTTGGCTCATTTGTTACATGTCATTTGCTTATTTTGAAGGCAATTTTATTTAGTAATTCATAGTACAGCTAACACTTGAAATACCATTTTATGAAACTACTATGTTTCAAGCCATTGTCCGCCATTTTAAAAATTGGATTAAAAATTTTTTTTCGTTACTGGATTCATATTTATGTTATTTTATTTTAACAATATCGTTGTGATGTATAATATCTATTTTATAAATTTATTTGTTTCTAAATAAAAAATTAACAAATTTTAGCAGAGCGTGGTTTCGATCCACGGACCTCTGGGTTATGGGCCCAGCACGCTTCCACTGCGCCACTCTGCTCTTGTAGTAAAATATTCTTGGAAAAATTCCAACCGACGTTGGAAGAAATAAGAAATTTATAGTGGAAATCAATAAATAAAAACCAAGCTAGCAATTTCGTACATTAAATTAAAAAGATATAGGCATGTAGGTTTTTTATTTGAAATGTACCTCGTTTAAGTAATGAGTGAGGTTATGTTGTTCTGCAAAGCACATTTTATTGCTCGTAACGATTTCACTTTCGCAAAGAGAGTAAATAAATGAGTAATAAACGCTGTGCCGTTAGAGCATCACAACAAATATGAGTGTGATTCCTTAACGACTGTATCTGAAAATAAAGAGTGAGAAATTTACGAGGCCGGTAAGTTTTTACGGGCAGGCATGGCATCGCGCGTATGCGTCGCGCATATTAACCACTCGCGCTGTTAACTTTTATTCGATTGTAACTTCTGTCTCACGCCGGGAAATGGAGATTGTAATGTTTCGTGCGAATTAAATCCTTCAAATATAAATAATCCAGCGTGCTCGTCGCACTGCATGGAATTAACGGCACCCCACAAGAGAGGAATTATTAAATTTGTTCCAGGCAACTTGACTACTTTATAGAGAGCGCTGCATGCACTACACTGAATGGAGCGTTTTTATTTTCATAAGACACAAATTCCGCAGTCTCTGCTCTGGTGGAAACGGCTGCAGTCTCAGTCAAGATTGCAAATTACAAAAACGATGGAAAAGAATGTTATGCACGGAACTACATTTTCACCCGGATGTTTATTGTTATAGAAATAAGTACAAGATGGCGACTTTCCTTTTTGTCGTGTAACTTCAAATCTTTATTTGTCTTTCTTAGACTTTTAGCTGTAATGAGATGCTGCATTCTTACATATTAGTGAAATAGAGAAAAATCTGATGCGGCTACCTCATAATACCTTCCTTACATATTTACTATAATGAAATTTAAATTTTTACTTATATTCATCCTCATTTTAAGTATATAAGTACTCATTGCAAATTTTAAATTAAATTACTATCTAATCTACAACTTACAATACCTATATTCCTAACATTGATGTCTTATAAATACGACTCATATTATTCAGGTATAGTGTTTTGAAAAATGCTTAATCGGAAGTGCTAGATTCAGCATTTGTACTCATACATTGAACGTAAAAAAGGAAGAAATATTTCAATGTTAAATTTGAACTGTATACGACATCTTACAACAACTTTTAAAACTTCTAAACTATTTTCTTAGTACTTAGTACAGATTGAACGATAGTGGCGCTGTTTCTTAACAATACAATAGTAACTTCAGGTAAAAAGGTAATGTTCCCTAGTTTTGCCAGCTAATGCTTTTTGATTTGCCAAAGAGCCTTAAACTTTTACCTGTTTCATAGATGTCGCCTGTAAAATAAAGCTTCTATTCTCATGTACAAAATGTCATTTTTCTATAATCTAAAAATTTTAAACATTTCATTAATTATAAAATTTATAATAAGAAACGTATGAAATAAACTTATATTAATAGTATGAGACCAGTACTATTATACAATGTAATAAGTAAATATTGCTCTAACACGCTCGCGCGTCGAACATCTCACTCATATAATATACTATTATGCATTAATAGCTCTTCAGCCCGTATAAAGAATCTGTTAATAGTTCATACAAGAATAAAACATTTTTCTTTGGAAACCAGTGTTAAATACGTAGTTATATTAAGTCATATTTTAACAACAGAAATATAAAAAACATAAAACATATAACAAATAAGTTTTAGCATACTAGCTCACAAACAAAAAAAGAGATTTGTATTTTTTGTACTCTCAGTGTAAATACACATAAAACATGAAAACCTGTACAATAATAGTGCGTTGTTTGTAACAATTTTCACGAAGTTATATTTTGATTAATCGTTGCTGTGTGTAAATTGAAATTCCTACCCCTTTTTATTAAACGAACACGATAAAATTTGAAGTACCCCTCCGCGAGGAAACGTAATACACGGGATAAAATGTGTGTATTTGAATTTGGCGGGTGTCCGGCAGTCCAGCAGCGTTATAGGCAATTGTAGCCGGCGCTTCAACACCACATAAATTTCGGTTATCGGCGGAAAGTCCGATAACACCGCCACTGAAATTCAATTTAGCATATTTAATACGACATGACGCAAACCTTGCGTGCTTGGAGGAAAGAATATAGAGAAAAATACACACAGAGGTATGAAGCCAGGTGCTGGCGGATGCAGGTATTCAATTGTTATAGGTCAGAGTGGGGATACGGGCGGCAAATATTTTATTTCAAATACTAATGATTTTTTTCATTTATTTATGAACACATAGTATTCTAATAATTATGAAATACCTACATATATTGTTAATTAATTTATTTTTTTGATAAATGAATAATATATACATAGTTTGTCACCGTCAATATCAGGTGCTTCACAATTTCGTTAAACCAAGACAACTAATTTACCTGTAAGCTTCGCTGTTTTTCGAAATTGAACTGAATTGCTGTCATCTAGATAATCTGTCCCTGAAAATCAGCTCAACTTTGGTTGCCAAAACTAAATTTCACAGACATGAATAATTAAAATATACAAGTGTGCCACAAGATTTTATTTTGCAAAATTAAAGGTAGTCTAATTATAATATACACTTTTTAGAGCCACTAGTTTGATTTCCTAAAAAAAATTATTAACATCAGACATTTGTCGGATTATTGTTAATGTTTAAACAATATACAAATAATATTGTTTACAACTAATTTACATCCATTAATTATGATATTTTTATTTATATAAATTTTTCCCAGTACTTCGCGCACGGTGTCAAAATAACTTAACAAGTGTGAAAAAATGCCTATTTTATTTTTATCATCTTTATTATGTCAATTTATGTTAATAAATATTGTTATTCTGTACTTTAAGTTCGTACATGCACATTTGGTTTTTAAATGGAATCTAATTTTAAAATAGTTTTATTCAAAGCTTTACATATAATCAATGCTTATAAAATGAGAAAAAAACATATAATAACGAAAATGTTTAAATTTCACTGCAAATAAACGTGAAACGTTATAGCTACCAATGCATACAAGTGACAGCGGTAAAGTGCCCCCTCCCTTTATTCTTTCCTGCAAGTTAGCGTGCGTGCAGCAACTGATATTTATTTCACTATTTCTTCATCCATTTTAATGAGGATAAAATCGGCAAGGAGGCTCTGGAATAAAAACAAAGCGCGATCGTCGCACGCATGTCACTTGTCGAATGCGGCCGTGGGTTTATTAGTTGGCCATGATCTGGCGGGTAAACAACAAGGAGTTGTTGCATGGGGTACGGAATGTCGCATGTGTAGAGATCATAACTAACGGCCGGTAAGCTCCCGATCTACTGCCGACGCGACACTGCAAACTTGCGCACGGGAGCTGTGTTACCGACACACCCGCACGCACTCTGCGCAATTTACCTACAAGAACAAACGGACAAACAGAAAACTGCCAACAAGTCGCTCAGGGCTGGCGATGTACGGGAAGGAAGGTAAGTGTGGTAGAAGGGCGCCAGGATGTGAGGGGCGCCGTACCTCCAAAATATATTTAGGTTTTTTCGATTCTCTCATTTTTCACCTAATCGTTCCAAAGATCGTATTTGTGGAGAAAACATTTCTTTATGTAAGGTTTCCCGTATAATGGACTGGTACAATTTAGTTAAATAAATGTTTAATATTCGAAGCATGCATTTTTCCTTTTAATAAAACAGTTTGAAATTCTAAAAAGGGGCGTCATTTTATAAGTTGTAGATCGCCGACCCTGAGTTCGCTTTTCACATATCTGCTTGGCTAATAGTCTCAACAGTACAATCGCCTCATCCTTTTCTAAACTCGTAACCGTTAAAATGATCAGTTTCTATCATTTAACGATTTGAACCGGTATCGAAATCTATTACAAAATTTTAAATGGACATGAAATTTAAGCTATAAGAATCGATTTATTTTAATTTATGAAACTTTAATTAATTTTTGTTTCAGATTTTAAAATGCAATTTTTAGAAATGAAGGATAAATGCACAACTAACCAAAAATGTGTTTTGGTAATTATATTTATAAAATATTTTTGTTAAAATAGGGATATGCAAGTATTTGATGAAAAATTTTAAAATCCAAAATACTTTCGATAGAACCTTTACCGAAACCCATTTCATCAAAAAACCCAATGTACCGCTAATATTGACTGACATCGTCCAAAAACTGTTTTTTTCTTGCTGATCTAACGATAATCTACAAATAATTTTTGCTGCAAGCCTATAACGGCATGTACATTTTTGAGATTAGAGAATTTTTATATCGAGCCCTGTCCACTAGTTAGGAACTTTGTTGTCTGGAACAAGTATTTTAAATTTTAGAGAATAAAGTATGAACATCGTTCAAATGCTACTAAAATTATGTTATTGTTCAAAAACAATATAAACAGAAATATTTTCTTTTGATTAAAAATATTTTGTGTATTTCTTTTCCGTTGGTGTTGTTTTTGTTTGACACCAATGTTACACAAATTTAACGAGAAATCTAAAACGCTTTTCAAATTTGTTTTGATCTTTGAAATCCAAACAAAAGAAAGCATTCCAGGATCTCGTAACTTGAGACATTTTCGGTTGCTTTATTTAAATTTATAAAGCAAATCGTGTAATTTATTCACATCAAGATTAAAATACTCTTTTATATCGTAGGCTGCATATTTTCCGGTTAAACGTCAAAGGAAATCAGAATTGTCGCACATAAAGGAATCCTTCACTCGCGAACGAAACAATTGCGAAGTTTGCTTTTGACATGGGCGCTCTTCGTGCGCCTGCGTTTGTCGGTTGTTGACAACGATTTGCACTTTTTTCCTCGTTAAGATTAGCGAGTCGTAAATGCAACGTTATGGAGGTTATGTCGCGAACGATGGAGATTGTTTAGTGCTATGTAAACTTCACGTGCACGAAATGCTATTGTCGAATTTTTATGTGTAGTAAACACATTATGGATACATTTGTAACCATTATTTGAACACAATTTGAAACAGAATATTACCTCGTTTCCTCAAATGTACTTTGACATTTCAATCCAATTTATCATCAATTATTGCAGTTTTCATGTTCAAACAATATAAAACTTTTATTACGCACAAATATAATGTTCGTTTCATTCATTACTACAAAATATTTTCTATTTCATACACATTTTAATTACGAATAAATAAAATAATATTTCAAAGTTACCAATTTTATACTAAATATAATACATTAAAACAAAATGATTACAATAGTCAAACATTTTTATAATTATAAATTCAATAATAATAAATAGCGAGATACACAAAACAGGATTAATCTTAAACCGGCTTAAATATATCGAATTTACTTTAAATTTGACACATTTCAATATTTAAAGTTAATCCTGTATTGTAAATCTAGCTGAAAAAGTTTAGTAAAACATCGTACAATAAATTCTAAAAATAATGGTGCTATTATGTATACTTCTGTAAGCAATGTAAGCTCTGTAACTATTTAAACTTACAGACTGTATCTGAATTGCTATTATGTATGGTACTGTAACTTTTACAGCGCTACATTTCTGTATGTAAGAACATTCATCTTTAAGGCGAGAAATTTTTCGCCGTAGCTCTTACAGTGTAAAAAAATTGAAAATTCATTTTAACCTAAATATTGTATTGTCACAATACGTTTGAAGTTTAGTTACCTTAGTTACACTGTAACATACCCACTGATACCCACTGTAACTGGTTAAGTTACAGAATGCACTACATAATAGCAATAAACCTATAACTGTAATGTAAGCAGTTACAGAGCTATGTAGCTTGCAGAGCTTACAGAGTTACAGAGTTACAGTGAGAAAATACATAATAGCACCATAAGATTGTAACTTCAATTTTAAAATAATTTTGTTTTCCCTGTTGAATTTTTTTTTGTGTTTACAAACAAAACGTTAAATTTTTGGTACCAAGTTTATTTCCCTTGTTTTATCTGCTCTTTTATATAGAGATCATTTTACATCATAAATAAATGGTAGTAAAAATCTCGCACACTTAATATTTTATTGTAAAAGAACTACATAGTTTTTAAGTGAACAACTTATTTATATTTGTCCATTGTTAAAATCAGTTATGATTACAATACCTTTTTTCTTTTGTGAGTCGTTAAAATATAATTATGGCTACCATATAATCGAAATACCACTACAGGGAATGCAAACAATCTCTTTCATCTTTCGAAATATATTTACCAAAATTTGATTCATTCATATATCGTTGATGTCTGAAGCTTAAATAAGTATCTTCATTAGCATTTGTTCAGTCGAATTTGCTTACACTTGCAGACGGAAGGACAGACCAACAGATATCATTCTAAAAATGCCAAAATCAGTACGATACAATACCTCCCTTATTAAAATACAACGATTGGTAAAAAAAGGGATAGTTGTGGAACAATGTTTGTGTTAATATGATACGATGTAGATTGTATAAAATTGAATTTGGGTAAGATTTATTTACGGGTGTCCATTTAGTTCTATATATCTCACATCCCAAACCCTGTAATAATATACCATCTCCGAGATTGAGATGATATATGACGATGACGTATGTGGCTATGTACATATTAGCCCGCACAATACACTAGTAATGATCTGTTTCCAGCTCAGATAACAAGTAGTGGCATCTATCGCTAACATCACAGCACCGACTAAAGCTTTAATCGTTACAAATAAGTCAGAGGAGCATAACATCTTCGTCGACAGCGACACACATAAACAAGCAACGAAACTAATAAATTACGTTAATGTTCATTTGTACTGGATGCGTCGGGCTCGTGACGAATGTGATTTATACTAATTGAAATGGGAACGGCGCAAGTTAAAAATACAGGCTGCTGAAAGACACCGGCGTAATCATACAATACAATGCACTTCGCTGATGAGTATCGATGCTATTGATTGGAGTCGTTATTTTAACGGCGGGTCATTAATACTTGCGATAGTTTTAGTCAGCGCATGATTCGTGAGAAATGAATTAATTTGGAAATATTCTGGAAAGTCAACTGTGAAACGCTTTCCGTTGTGAAAACTTTATAATACACAATACACTTCGAAGGGAAGATCTTCAACTTATCAACGCCGATTCGGTAGAAATATATTTTTTATAACAGTTTCCAACAATTTCAAATAGTATGTAATCGCTTTTGCCTGCAAATTTATTATTTACAAGAAGATTTTTATTGTTATTATAAGCTGTCATCCATGGTTGTCAATTTAATTTAAAATGTGGGACGGATGAGCTTCTTAATTATCATTAAAAATTGAGTTTTTATTGAAAATAATAAGTTTTCAAGCAAATAGTGACTACATTCTATCTTAAACTGTTGGAAATTGTCCCAACAATATTTCAGCCAAATCGACGTTGGTAAGATGAAGATCTTCCATTTATACCGAATATAAAATTCAGTTGCGTTTTTAATTTTTAAAAAATGTTCTATATCTCCAGAAAGAAATGATAGATATTTATAATATTTATAAATGCTTCATTTATGAAATTGGAATAAATTTCTTAAATCTATCCCAGTTATGAAAGACAACTGTAACATTTACTCAAGCATTTACTGCACTAGAAACAATTAATTGTTTCATTGAAATAACACACTTTGCTATCCTATTAGTTACATTTCATCAAACCGACCTAATCTGTATAATTAGTAAAAAAATCTATTTTTAATCTCAGAAAACTGAAGAGTTTATACTGATATTAAATTATTACACCGGTCAAAATATTTATATAGACTACTGACCATTTATTTTATTACGACCTATTACAGGTAATGAAATACGATCTCGTTATATGTCTGTGTACCAATTTGTGTTATTGAAAACGTACAACGAAATCTTGAAAATTGTAGATTAAAAATTAATAGTCTGTTATTAATACTTACCTAATTCGCAGAATTACATTTTGTGATTATGTTTCGTGAGAAATGAATTAATTTTAACATTTTGAAGAATGCTGTAATTATCGACACGTTAGGTATAATCACATTGTTGAAATTATAAATATTTTCGCTCGACCTCTCATGCGAATTTTTCTGCTTTAATTTAATTGATGAGTAGGGACGGTCATTAAATTTGGTGTGAATATTTATGCTTCCTGCTGTGAAATGTATCACGAATATGTATTAAATGGCCATAAAAATATACCAAGTTATTTTTATGTATTCTATATGCAGGTAACTTTTAATTAGCATTATTGTAGTCTCATTCAATGATTCTTTCGCACGCCATTTAGTGGACAAATTGATGAGTGCTTTAATAATTTCGGAATTTAAATAATGGGTTCTCCGTTCCTTTAATGCGTACGTAGGTCTTTAATCTTAAAATTATTATTTTCCTGGAAATATAACTCTAAATATTAGTTTTCGCATACTGCTTTATTATCAAACATAAACATTTTTTGTACTCTTACAATAAAATCTGATGATTCGCATCACTTAAGCAACGTCGGGAATCTCAACCTCCCACGTTTCCCTCAAGTTAGCATGCAGGAAATTTTGGAAAAACATTTCTAATCGAGATTTTACCGAATTTTTGTGATATGTTTTTGAGTATTTGTGGCCTAATGTCTTTCCGCCAATTCAAAAGTATATGTGCAAGTGTAGAGCAAATTCGACTAACAGATAGATAATAATGAAACACGTAATTTTTTTCTTCAAATAAAGTTTGTTACTTGTATATTATATTCAGCTACTTTCTACTTCGAAATATTTATTTATAGCAAATCGTCTCTTTCCGTTCTGATTTTAATGACACGGGTTAATCAAATATCTATTTGTAAAATAGCGTACTAAAACGCACTAGTTCGACATTTTATTCTGTGGTTTAAATTCAAGGATCTAACATTCAGCTGTCAGTCGGAAATAGATTTGACTCAATGCGATATTATTTCAACAAGAGCGTTTTAAAATAAATTGTCGAACTAAAGCGTTTATTTGTATTTGAACTCGAGAGATTCAGAATGCTTATTTGAACCAGAGCGTTATAGACAATGAACTTTTGAACTAGACCGTGTTAATAAGAGCAGTTGAACTGAAAGTGACAATTTACTCTTACAATAAATATTTCGAAAAAGAAAAATTAGAAATTTGCTATTTTATATAAAAGTAACAAACTTTTTTTGAAGGAAAATATTATTTAGGGTTATTTTCATAGTACAGCGTCAGGCACGTAGTCAGGGGAAGGGCTCGAAGAGTTGAAGTAGTTCTTCAAGACTACTTGATTTTTCATCAATTTTATACGTAGTGTAAAGAAAAAAAGATTTTTTTACACTCCCAAATCAAATATAATTCTAATTTGCATCTTGTTAAAAAAATAATTCAAAGGTAAGAAAATACAAAAAACAAGGTTTTTAATAAAAATTTGGCTATTGACATTAATTTCGTTTAAAAATGCTTTGTTACTATTTGTCGCGTTATGCAAATCACAGTAAAAGCATAACTATTATATACGTGCTATTGGAAAGTAACAACAAAACAAGTAATTATTACCAATATCATTCAAGATATGTCTTTTTATGGATAACAATCTACTTCTAAGCACAGCTCGTAATTTTAAGGTTGCCTATCAATTTTTTTATTCAAAATGTCGGAATTAAGTGATAACTACAATGTAATGAAATATCCTTAGGTAACTCAAGCTCTTGCTCACTTCACATCAGTTATATTCCATTTTCCCCTCACTTCATTCTACTTCTAGTGATAAAATTAACATACAATTTGTTTATCAAGTTATATCAAGTAGCTTGAAATTGCTTTTTTTTAAGTCAAGTAGCTAAGATAGAAAATCAAGTCGTCAAGTAACTCACAAAAACATCAAGCTACTGGACTTGATGAAACCCTAAAACTTGTGTAAACTCCTAGTTTAAAAGACCAATAAATCCCGTTACGAAAAGCCTGTTGCATTTATTATTTTAAAATGAACTCCTTATCAGCAGCACACTTTGACGAACTTTATATCGTCCCACAACAGTTGACCACTAGCGTATCAGATGTAGCCATGGCCATTAGAAGGCTGGAGCACTTGTCACCATCTCCACCTCCTTCATAGCTGTCTGTCTGTCCGGCGGATTTATGTGGTGTTTTTGCGCCATTTCCGTCGGGCCGCAGAACAAACAGTGATAAAACAAGACTTATTCCGCCGTCCGCCGCATAAATCTCCTGCCGATGGCTGGCTGCGGAGTGTTATTGCGGCTGGTCACGCGACACCACTACGGAATTACGCTAATTGTAACGGAGTGTGAAGCGGCTAAGCAGGTGATGCCCGCCAAATTGCCACCTAATGCAGGGCTGCTCTTGACGGGATGATAACTGAGAAAAAGCTGCTTCATTACATCTTGACAAGCCATCAGCTAGTTTGCTAATCGTTTGAAAATTCTTATATTCCTTTTGGTATTTCAAGGTTTGTGACTTAATAATAGATTTTGGTTTGTTGATATCTGAGGAAAGATGATCGTAAGAAACGATTGTGTGACAAAAATAATTTGAAAATATATACTCGTAAGTTGCTTTAGTGTCCGAAAGAAACACGATTTTCAGCCGAAACGAAACTTGTAAATGAGTGTGAAGCGGCTAAGCAGGTGATGCCCACCAAATTGCCACCTAATGCAGGGCTGCTCTTGACGGGATGATAACTGAGAAGAAGCTGGTTCATTACATCTTGACAAGCCAGCTAGTTTGCTAATCGTTCGAAAATTCTTGTATTCCTTTTGGTATTTCAAGGTTTGTGACTTAATAATAGATTTTGGTTTGTTGATATCTGAGGAAAGATGATCGTAAGAAACGATTGTGTGACAAAAATAATTTGAAAATATATACTCGTAAGTTGCTTTAGTGTCCGAAAGAAACACGATTTTCAGCCGAAACGAAACTTGTAAATGAGTGTGAAGCGGCTAAGCAGGTGATGCCCACCAAATTGCCACCTAATGCAGGGCTGCTCTTGACGGGATGATAACTGAGAAGAAGCTGGTTCATTACATCCAAATACTATGCTGCTGTCAAACTTGACAAACCAGCTACTTGGGTAATAGTTTGCAAATTCTTATATTCCTTTTGGTGTTTCAAAGTTTGAGAACAAATTTGGTTGTTGATATCTGAGGAAAGGTGATTTATTATTACAGCCTAATCGTAAGAAACGATTGTGCTATAAAAATCATTTGAGAATAGGTACTCGTAGGTTGCTTTTAGTGTCCGATAGAAACACGATTTTCAGCCGAAACGAAACTTGTAATGGAGTGTGAAGCGACTAAGCAGGTGATGCCCGCCAAATTGTCACCTAATACAGGGCTTCTCTTGACGGGATGATAACTGAGAAAAAGCTGGTTCATTACATCCAAATAGTAAGCTGCAAACTTGACAAGCCAGCTAATTTTCAAATCGGCTGAAAAGTCTTGTATTGCTTTTGGTGTTTCAAGGTGTGTGACTTAATAATAGATTTCGGATGTTGTTATCTAAAAAAAGGTGATTAACCCTAATTGTAAGAAACGATTGTGCTATAAAAATCATTTGAAAATACATACTTGTAGGTTGCTTTTAGTGCCCGATAGAAACACGATTTTCAGCCAAACGAGACCGTAACTAAATATTCCGCTCCACTTCTAGTTTAAGTCGAAAACGTAACCGAAACCGAAACTTATGTAGTTTTTATTAAAAATGGAAATCTAGTGTTTTTCGTACCTTTTAAGGTAAATTAAATAAAAGATTATGTATACAAAACTATCACTATCAAATAAGTAGTCTTTTCAAGAAATATTTGTTACCAACTAAAAGGTTCATCTTTAATGTAAGGTATAATGAGGATTGTAATATTCGGGTATTCAGTCGAATATTACAATCCTCATCATTCTCTACAGTCGAATATTCCTTCCATTAGTAAGGTATAATGTTATTGATTTTCTTAATTCTACAATAAGTGTTTGTCCTAATACTATAAATTTAATTAATGGCCACATCTTGCTCCTGGAATCTTTGTACTAACGCCCTCAGAAAACGATGATAAAATAAGAATTAGATCGTCAAAAGGAAGACTTTTCTGTTGATTTTTAATCATGGTTTATTTCTTGTTATTAAAACTATTGCAAATAATTTTATTTCCATGATAAAAAAGTTCTTATTTATTTATAAATGACAATAGTTTTAATGTAATTGAGGAAGTAATAAACACACTAGTGCTAGAGAAAAAGCCAAGAAATTATGAAACAACAGCAACGTTTTTGTGAAATATGGCGTAATGTAGTAAATATTTATGCGAAAGCTGTCAGTTTAGCAAATCTAATAACAATAAACGTTGTGCGAGTCATTATAAAGATGTACTGTTATGCACGGCAATGTTTATTTGTTCGTACTCATAAACCAAAAAGTATATCCTTTAAACATGCAAAACAACCGTAGCACAAAAAACATTGTCGTTCATGCTGGAAATTTCTTCCGTATATGTAGTAGGAATGATGTACAAAATCCAGACGGCGCTGTAACGCAATAAACAAGTTTCGCTGAAACATCTGGCGCGCAATAAGGAAACATTAAAGATATAAAAAAACTCGCCCCATTGTTGGGGATCGCGATAGCGCCCTCACTGCCTACTAAAGGGCGATTCACACTATCCGTCAGCAATCAACACCATGTACACTTACATCAAGAACAACTACTTTTAAAATGCTTATATCAATAAAATATTACACAATCAATTAATATTAATAAATTTAATGTTATTTGTTTAAAATTCTTTAAAATATACAAAAATTCTTATTTCCTTTTTTTCGCAAAAATTCGCAAAAAACATGTAAGCAGCCAATTCGGCTTGACCATTTTGCTAAAAATTACTTTATTCAAACCACATACAAACGTCATTTTAAGTTTCAGTAAACTTTAACTGGGCGCATGTAATCTGCAGTTACAGCATTAAATTTTAAATTTCGGTTTACCAGAACAGAATGTTCAGATTCCGCATTTTATTGAGCAGCAATGTTTAATTAAATTTGAAATGAAATTTCTATTTTTTGTTGTGACATTTCTTGTCAATTTGATAATGTCTGTACGAGTATATGGTATATCTACAGTTCCTCAAACGGATTTACAGCA
This sequence comes from Stenolophus ochropezus, assembly GCA_035578165.1. Lineage (NCBI taxonomy): Eukaryota > Metazoa > Arthropoda > Insecta > Coleoptera > Carabidae > Stenolophus > Stenolophus ochropezus. The sequence continues at coordinate 19,484,939 of JAQOWZ010000005.1, read as the reverse complement.
TATAATAATTTCCAAACACTTTGTTAAATTTACAATACAAACAAGCTAATTATTGATACAATATTGCCCTGTTATAAAAATACTAGCATGTTACTAATACTACTACTGGAAAATTAAAAACTTTCACTCCCTTAGGAAGACCCATGTCACCCATATGGAGTCGGAAAAGAAATATTGACTGAATTCCAACATTTTATATTCGTATATCTACAACTTAAACCTATTAATTAAAAATTAGATATTATTTCTTTTCAGTTATTATAATTACTGTTAAAATACGGAATATAAATATATCCCCGATTCACTTCAAAATGACTTAACAATTTACAGAAAGAGTAAGAAACTTATTTCGTAAATACTATAATAATATTTTGGTGCAAATTTGAAGAAAAAGAATGCTATCTTTTTTTAAAAGAAAATGTGAAACAAGCTTTAGCCCCTGTTATTGTATTCTAGGCGTCTGGCTGCTGATACACTTAAGATAGGGCAATTCGCATTAAATAAACTCGCGTAATCTAATTTACATTCACACCAAACTTTTCTTTTTATTCTCCCAATAGGGTTATTTTTATTTTGTCTTCCGAATGGTGGCAACCCTTCGTAATGACAGTTGCGTATTTTTACACGCGTTTATTGCAGTGTAAAAAGACGATAATGGCGCAAGTTTTGTTTTATCTACGTTGTTTTAGAAAAATGCTGGGTTTGCTTTAAAACGCTGCTGTTTGTAATTAAAGTGGCGAGAGAAAAGAATTTTTAATGCTGGCAAGATTGTTCGCTAGTAGTTGGAATCACTTTTTTCTTTCATTAAATTTTGATGAAGATAACGAAACAAAGGGAGAGAAATAAGAATTTTCTACATATTTCTGCGCTCAGGAAAATATTTATTACTACCTTTTTCTCACATCAAAACGATAACATTTTAAAACTTAAATGTGACAAGATTTATTTTCTTTCCTTTATATAAAACTTTTTATAGAGGAAAGTATGCAGTTGTTAAATATTAATAGGTTTATAGCAGAATTCTTGCTTGTTTTGCATAAAAATTGTTAATTAAAACTAGGTACACATAAAAGAAAATTTTACTAGCGTAGTAGCGTTTATGCGTACAACATGTTAAAGTTAAACATATAATGATTTTAATTTAAAATTTACATTTTCCAACATTGTAAACTAGAATTCGTGAAAATTTACCAATCTGTATCATTTAATGACTTTTACGTGTGAAAAAACAGTGTTATATTAGTTTTTATTATCGATGATTTTGGTAATTCTGCGCAATGTCTTTTTAAATTATTAGAAATTTTAATAATGACGGCCAGTTTTGTGGTAATTTCTGTTTTCAAGTGTAAGATCTACTAACAATTGAATATTTTTGTTTTGAACTGCAAATCATAATTGCCAGTATATTAAATGCATCAAATTGATTTAGCAAAAAAAATATCAATTACAATTCAGTTAGCTTTATGAACTAAATTGCTGTACGTTTTCTTGGTGGTATTTCTATTAGGTTTGAATTCTGCTGGTGTTCATAGAACAGCAATCATCCATTTCAGAAATAAAATTTGATAAACTCTAAATTACACATTTTATTTTCTATATATTTTGTTTTATTTATTTATATTTTATTAAATTCTTAAATCAGAATTTTCAAATTGATGTAGGTATACATGTTATTCCTATGTTATCCTTACATTTATAAATTTCCTTAAATCAATTCGGTTTAATATATCGTATAAAAGCAATTTTTAAAATATTTTTGTTATGTAAAAGTCGTAAAATTTTAAAAGGACAGAAACTCAATTTTTAAATCTTTTATTTAGAAACGAACCCTAGCAAGTATTTTGAAAGCTTGTTTCCTTTATTTTTTATTTTTTTAGCACAGCAGAAAATTATATATTTTTAAATAATATTGAAACATAATATTTTAAAATATATTAGAAAAAAAATGTTTGTATTAGATAGCGTTTTTTTGAAAAATAAATTATTCATTCAATTAACAAGAACATTTTCCGAAGTTCATGTAGATAGGGTAAAATTGAATAAAATTTAATTTTCAAGCTAATTAGTTTTATAAGATTTATAGATTTCTTAATATTTTGCTGAGGAAATCAGACTGCAAACAGGTCCATATTTCACTGTATACGCAACTCCATTTGTACCACTTACAGTTACCCTAAATTCCATCAGTTGTGCCTCCCCAATAGTCAGCCACCCCTCACGTAATAATTATTAATTTTGAATTATGACGTCATTAACACTTGAGCCATGTGTTGTTTGCGATGCTAAGCCAGCCTGATCCGAACAGGGTCGCTGAACTGTATATTAGGTGAGTGTGACGTACCGAGCTCATTGTAGGGGAGCAGTGATGACAGATAAATGGGGAACTTTCTTCTGGAATTGGAAAGTTTTCCTACGGATAACCATAGTGGATTATTACCTAATTAAAACTAAGTGATAAATATTGATTGTTATTGTGCGGGAGGGTTGCTGTTGCTATTACTCTACAAATTAACTCCTAATTGCATATTAACTCAAATAGAAATGAAATATACATTCTGGGTACGAAATGGAAATTAATAATAAAATACAAGAAAACTAGAGATGCAAGTCAGCCATCTTTGCTTGCCGACTCGAATTTAGTGGCGTTTGCGGTTTCAGGTTTTCACAATCAATCTTTATCTTTCTCTACCTTCCCTATAAAAGCAGGTGTTCCTCAAGGATCTGTACTAAGACCACCATTCTTCTTAGTATACGTTGCAGATTTACCCTCTTCGTTAAATTATTGTGAACTTCATTCTTATGCAGACGATAAACAGGTCTTAGCTTCAGTCAACATTTCAGAATTTCCAACATTAATAAACAACATTAACTTGGATTTGGAATGACTAGTTGTGTGGGTCAAGGATAATAGTCCTAAAATAATGTACATAATTTTGTACAAAAATTTAATCACACAAATTACACATTTTTAATTCATAATCTTGCAGCACTGTATGTCACTGCTTCATTATTTTGTACATAATTTTGTATAAGCGTCTGCTCACAAACAGTATTTCAACCAAATAACTCTAAAATTGTAAAGAAAAGCAAAATGGAAAATATTTAGTGTCTTTTTTTTTATTTTACATAAAATCTGCTTTAATGCCCTTGAGCTAGGCATGTTTATTTTGTATAAACTTGTATTTCTGATATTCTTTAATTAAAATTCTAACTTCAAGACATTTTTCAATAAATTCTTATTACAAACTTGAACAAAAAAATATGAATAGTAAATTAAACGTTAAACAACTCACATCTCTGAGACGACGATTTAACTCAATGCGCATATATGTTACGCATATTCTGTAACAATTTTGCAAACATATAGGACAAATTCTATATTATTTTGTACATTTTTCTGAACGTTATGCTGTATGTCACAATACATTTTAATATTCATTATTTTGAAACAGAAAAATGTACCTAATTTTGTACTAAATAATATACCGTGTCAAATTGCCTTTAGTGTAAATTCTGATAAATTAGTACGTTAGTGTTTGGGAATTGTAGTCATCCTGCCATAGTATTGGATGAGAAGGTTTTACAATCTGAAAAAGTTGCAAAACACTGGGGATTCATCTAGACCTAATTTGTTTTTGTACTGTTTATGTTCATTACAATTTATGTTCCTTTTTCCTGAAATTTTACTTTAATTTTAGTGTAGTTGGCGTTTGGCTTGTCAGTCTGCAGTCCCTGTAAAGAATTTATAGTTTTCTGTATCTTTCGAGTCACTGGAAAGTATGTATTTTTTTTTCGATGAAAGATTAGTTAATTTGTGATTCGAATTCCAGATCTCACACTCCGCTCAGTTCGAGCGTTGCCCTTTGTTAACCATAAGTATTGAGATAATACAGAAAATTACAAAAAAACGTGTCACCAGAGTATATTTTTTTGTGAATAGATTTTTTTGCAATGAACCTATAGAAAAGAATGACAAATTTAACGAGCAGTTTAATTCCAATCGACATCGCGTAATGATTTGAAAAAATTCTACTGGTGTGCTATGCCGAATATGAGGGTCAAAAATTCTCGTGCGACCTCTAGCCGTTGGATTCTAATTAGGAATGTATTAGTTATGCAGGGCAGGCCCGAGGGGTGGGCAAATGGGTCGGAATTCGTGTCAGCATGACTTGCACTCTTCCAGTGGCGGCGACAAAGGACGCTAAGTGCGCTGTCGGGGGCAAAGGAATTTCCCTGTTATGTAAAAAAGGGAAAGAAACGCTCGCCACATTGCTCCGCCTCAAGATTTTTTGTTTATGCTCTGCTAAGAGCTACAAGCTTTTGGTATTTTGTCTCAGGGAGCTCCACAAAATGTTATATTGGAAACAGTTCAGAGGAAAATATTTCCTACTTTTACACATGATATATATTTTTCCGAAGGAAATACATTTTAGCAAAAGTCTGTTAAGTGCACCATAAAAACATCAGAATTCTAAAACATTATTATCTATTATAAATTCTTTGATAATGTACAACGCATTATCTCTTTCCACTAAAAAATTAATATAATATTACTTGTATATTTTTTGGATTAAAATAAAAAAATCTGATGTGGACACCACATAAATTCCTTGTACGCTAAATTATATACATTTTTACTGCACTTCATTTAAACTTATTTTTCTTGTGAAGTGAAATCATTCTACTGCTAATCAGTCTTCAACTTCCATTCGTATTATATCTTCAAACTTTCCATCGAAGTGGATTATTTTTATTATTTTGTGACTAGATAGATATTTTATGAAAATATTTTTCAGTATTCTTTATTTCATTACACAAAAACTTGCAAACTATTTCTTATTGAGCACGTTGCGTTGAGATTATATTCAAATTTAATCCATCATAAATATAACTAAAATTTGTTATAATCGTAGTACATATTTATCAGTACAAAGTTAGATTTGTAAAAATAAATTCTTTATAGGATTTTTTCAATTCTTTTTTACAAATAAATGTCAAAACTATTTGAAAATGCAGGTATTTTGTTATTGTTTTTATATTAATAAAAAATATTATAAAATGTACAAATCTCGTTCTTTAGATATTGCAATTAGCTCAACTGATAAGTATTTTTATCACATCTACAAACAATGTCTGATTCTTAAATAAGCAAAACAATGAGCAAACACTTGTGTATTATGCATATTATTAATAAGAAAACTAATCCCCCTATTGATTATTACAATAAAAGCAAATCTTCATTTCTAAAATGAACTTAAAACAAACAACTTTTTCATACTATGAAACATAATGAATCACAATATCAAATTTAATAACTACTCCTGATCCTAAGAGCAAACATTTATCCTTCCTTCAACTCTAATAACTAGATGTGATTTGTTTGTTCATCCTGTAAATTGCTACAATAATCATCAGTAAGAAAAAATTCTTAAGAGAGTAAACAGGGGAGGCAATACAATGTGTAAATGACTATTCATATATTTTGTATGCACGGCACACGTGGGGTTGTAAGCAGGGGCATTATTTACCCCAGGCTCTCCCTAGAAAGAACTCTGCGATTAAAGTTAATGCAGGACAATACCAGTGCAATCGAGGGACAAATGGATAGATATTTCTGTGTGGATCGCACCTATAACACTAAAAGCTTTTTTATTAGCTCATGATTATAAGTCTAGGAAGTAAACATAAGAGGAGTTTCCTATTTCTTCCCCTGTTTCGCTTTTATTAACGCAGTAAACTATTCGTGCTGGATGTTTATACATATTTTAACTTTACAGCTAAATATTTCAGCGGGTACTTGTCCCGTGAGTATTTAAAACTTGTTTGATCAATATATGAAAAGTTTGCCTTTTCGTTTGAACGTGACATCGAAAATTTACTAATATAAAGATAACCTAGAAAATTTAGAACCAGTACATGCAAATTTTTTATGTGCTGATAAAAATTTTAATATGCAGCAGAGGTGGCTGACTGATTAGCGTGTTCCGACTCACAGTAAGCAGATTAGGAAATGAAATACTGGAGTTCAATTCCAATAATACTAACTTTTAATCAAATAAAATACTGCCGTGTTTGGCATTTACTATAAATAATAGTAGATCATTTACCAAACAAAAATGATTAAAAAAGTGTATCAGGACAGTTATAAGATATTTGAAATTATTTTTCAGGCAGCAGAATAAATGATTAATATTTTTAAAATAAACCAAAAATTATAATTCTATCGCAAAAAAATTACTATAATTATAAAACCTCTTAGTAATGTCCAGTTATTTTTTTAAAACGATCTTATTAATAAAAACCGAATTAGCATGTTCAGGAATCAGTCAAATTGACATACATTTATTATTAATATGTAATTAACAGATATTTTACAAAATCGGACTAGACTTTATATTACACTTAATAAATATGGCGTTATCTTGCTACCAGATTTTCACTAAAAAATAAATATCGCTCAAAACATTAGCTTTTAACTTTTTTTAAGTATATTTGTTTTAGATTTTAATTCATAATATACAATGCTTTTTAAATATATAAATTTATTATAAACCAAATTATATATGTGCATATTTAATTAAATTAAATGATTTGATGATTCCATTAGGATCTCTCATATTTATTTTTAAATTATATTTAGGTACTTAAAGTTTTCAAAATAGCTCGAATAATACATACCTGTAAGTGACACATGAATAAAGTTCCATTAAATCAAAATTCAATTTTCAAGAAATAATATTGAAATCTAACATTAATATTCATTTAAATAAAAACACCAGAAATTTCACTAACCGCGAAACTTAAATAATTGCCCTTAATTTAGTTAAGGGCTCCAAATATCAATCCACCAGAATTAGTGGTACCAAACCAAAATAGTTTCATATATATTTTTATAAATTCATATTGCTTTGGAAAAAAAATATACTACAAAGTCAATTTTTGCATAATCTAAATTTTAAATTGATTTTAGTTTTATTATAAAATAAATAATATTCACACAGTAAAATGACAGAAGACGTACTTTATGACAGCGAGTGTTCTAATTGTTTTGAAACAGGCTAGATAACAGCAGGGGTGAATTAATTAAATGAAAATAGCTTCTTCGTTTGTAGTGATGTAGCTTCCAGGAAACGAATTCCATATTCCATAGTTGTATTAAATTCGGAGAGTCGTGAATATGGATTATTTATGTCACGTGGAATGCCACGGACCGTCCATCATGTTGCATGTGTAGCAAGGCGCCCTTCCTAATAGCCCTGAAATTTAAATAAAAATAACGGACTCTTCTGATATCTCCGTATAACCAGCAGCTATTTCCGAGCTCACAATTTTATCCCATATAAATAGTAGCATAAAATTTTATCGGACCGCGTTAAAATAAAGTTATCTGCTGTATTTCACGGTGTAAAATTGCCGGTTTAATTCAGCCGTATGACTGACAAAATGGCGGCGGGAGTCACAAATCACAATGAAAACATTCGCAGTCATAGTTTCAAAAATCAGATTTCTATTTATCAAATCTGTCGGTCGGATGGGGTGCGTTATTGATGTTCGTGTTACCCCTGGTAGAGACCAGTTCGCAATGCTTTGCGAAATTTCTGGAGTCTTGCAATTCGCTCTATGGACAGCAAAAGTTATACTAATGAGAGAAAAGTTTTAACAATTAAACTTCACCCAGAAATACATTTCCTTAATAATTACGCAATGTCTAAAAGTATTCATTTGTGGTACTAGGAGGAAAATTGCCTCAACTAACTAAGGTTTAGTGGCAAGTTTATATGCATTTAAATAAAATACCTCTAAATTTAATAGACCAAGTAGATAGGTATATACGTTGCTTACCAATGTCAATCGATCAGTTTTCCCGGTTAATCACACAACCACATTGTCTAAACTAAACAAAAAATATAATTTATACGATTAAAATAGGACACTAAACCACAACGAATATTGTCAGTTGAAAGGGGGGGCACCAGCCTCAAAAAAACTAATTTCACATGTCAATCTCCTATGTGCACCTTGAAAAAAAACACCCTGTATAACATTATTCATCATCATTAATTTTCATAAATATTTATATTTCATATATAAGTATAATTTTATTGAAAATAAAATATTTTTGGTTAAGATGTAAGATTATTTGCCTGCAGTTGATGTTTTATTGTAATTAACTTAAAATATAATTTAGAAATTTAAGATTTTTATTTTTGTTGATGTAGTTCTTAAATGTGATATACGAATATAGTAGGTAGGTACATTACGAAGTTTTGCGTAATAAAAATAAATTTCCTCTTATTAGACACTATTAGATCATTTTTCCGAATTATGCTTTTCTCTTGAGAGCCATAAATCAGCTATAATTTTTATGTTGTGGGATAATAAAAAGCAAATATAAGTAGGATGAAACAGGATAATAAAATTTCAATCAGGCGTTGTGTAAATGCGAATCCCATATTTCTTCATAAATAAATCTTATTCAGTATGTTGCTGTTACAGACTGTACCAGTACATTCCCAGGGGGAATTAATTCGCCACGGATAAGACTGACACATAAAAAAACCAGTCTGCTATTAATGTTGCCCACAAGTTGCAACTTGCAACCCCTGTAATAAGGGAGAAATCAGCCAGTGCGAAATCGTCCACGATTATTCTTCTCTTCTCTTCTACCCATTTCATTATTGGCATAGCAAATTTATAATAAACTTCAATAGATTTGGCAACTTCTTTGTAAACGATTGAGATAATATTAACTTAATATATAAATTTGAATACAAAATAAGTTGTTGTATACATATTTTACAGCAACGTTCTTCGAATATTATTTCTGAAATATAAAAAAAAACCATTCTTAAAAAAAAAACAACGTATATTTTCTGTTAATTTATTATTTTATCAAGAGCTGATGACCAACTCATGGCATTGGTATTAGAAACTTAAATATGAAATTTCATTAATATCCTTACGTGTCCATATAACAACAAATTTAATAACATTTTCTATTATGTTTATATTTATTTGTTAGAAAATTTGAAAAAAAAAAATTAATTCTGAAGATCTCATGCTTTTGATAATTAAATAAAAATTTTCAGTCCAATAAATTTTTTTTAATTCGAAGATATCCATTAAAATTTTGAAATTTCGGTACGATTACAATACCTTACTTATTATATCTGGCTGTCAATAAAAATAATATAAGGGAACTTTCAATTGAATTAATAGAAAAAATATATAGTAACTTCGTTTTTCTCTAGCCGAAATAAAATTAAAACCAATAATTTATTGGGTAGCCGTTTTGTACGAAAAAATAATTTTATTACAAGTATCAAATTATTATTTATAAGTTGAAATAAAATAGAAGTCATTAATTAAATAAAGACAGGAATGATTAATAATGATATGAATAAATGGTGCTATAATTGATAGGTCCCAAAAATAAGGGTTCACAATTTATTCCGAATACGAATAAATCAGTTAAAACGAAATCTCCATTTTCTCACGCTGATAACCCAGCAAAATGACTCGCAACTCGCAGTCCAAATGAAGTTACAAATCTCAATAATGCGGGATCGAGTTTCAGGGTCTGATTACATCAACCCCTTGTCCCACATTCGCAAACAAGTGAAATCTCTGGATAATCGTATGTGGGTAGCGTAGCAGATCAGTTCGTGAAATGAGGATATGTGGAGTCACACTGGGCACACAGGCACTGACTGCAAAAATCAGAAGTCTATTCATCAAATCTGTCTCGCTACGGGATCATTTATCGCAGGCATTGTCGTATCGATAGGGGAATTCGGGACGGATTGTTTCGTCCCTATACGGTGAGGAAGGTGATGGTGTTTGCGGGAAAAAAGCGAAAAAAAAATACAATCAAAAATATAAAAATAATGTATAATTTAAAGGAGTCTCAAGAAAATTTTGATGGAACCGGACTGGAGATTTACAAGAAAAGATAATAAAAAAGTTTTATCGAAATTCAGCGAAACTAACAAATACGTACTGTGAGTATATATGTTAAATTATTTTCTTACATAATTGGTCTCATACTTACGACAATAGCACCCAGAATAAATGAATACACATTTTTAATTTACCTCTACTATATTAAAAATTTTTACAGAATTTATCATTAAAAACTATACCTACAATTGCTAAAACTCGATATAATAAGAACTAGAATATTAAAAAAATGTTATAGAATCCAATCAGGACTATAAGCGTTTTATATTATATTATTTCAGATGCTGACTCAACTTTCCCTGAAAACTAATTTCTCAAAACATAAAAAAATCTACAGTTATAAATTTGCAGATGCATAATTTGACTAATTATAAAAAAATTTCAATTTCAATTTCAATTTCCAAACCTAACCCTCTTTAATCTTGTTGAAGTATTACTTAATTATTTGGTGTGAACACATGAAAAGCAAGGTAATATTTATGATCTTGTTAAGGTTTATTATTTCATTCTTTATACATGTTTATAATTTTCACTTCCTAAAGAAGACATACGAGTTTATAAACCTCGCATTAAGAACTAAACCAACATTTAATTAAAATTTAAATTATCGCTAACACTCCGAAAAACTAAGATATTATTTAACAGTTTTACGTAATCTGTTATGGTTTCTTGTGCTAATCTGGTCTAAAAAATTGAACTGATACTAGTATTGAATTCAGGGGGGTGAAGGGTTGAATTATAAATAATACCATTCCAAACATATATCAGAAGTTTTTCAAAAAGTTATATTATAAATTTCAATAAGTTGTATTATAAATTTACATTTATTTCACAAAAAGTACCTTCACGTATTCGCAGTGTTGGCAAATACTGTGAGAAATAATTTCTCATACTTTAACCCACAATTGTGGGAAATACGCAATTTTCAAAGTTAATATAGTGTGAGAAATGTGCCACTTTCCATAGTGGTCGTAGAAAATAACATTGTCAAGCAAAAAGACTAATCTTAACTACAATATTTGTAAATTCTATGTATAGAACTAAAATTTAAAAGAACAAATGATGGTAACCAACAAGTGTCTGGTTAAGAATGGACGAAATCCGTGGGACAAATCCATATCTGGGTAGATATGGCGGTAGGGGTAGGAATTAATTTGTGGTGGGAGTGTAGGAGCGCGCAAGGCCAATAAATCACAATTATCAAGCGGTTCGGCGCGGGTCCGACTTGAATGTAATGCAAACCGCCCCTAATTTACCGCTGCCCCACTGTCGCCGTCACGCCGCCAGATAACGCCGTCGCCGATACCATCGCCCACCACTCATTCCGCCAAGAATATCAATGTTATTTATTGTTGGTTCGGGAAGCGACGCCCGACGCAAACAACCTTACACCTTTATCGCCAGATCAACTCGCTAATTCACCTATTTATTCTCCCTCACTTACTGCTTCATCATCCTCTCTTTGTCTTGGTTTCATACACTGATTTTGTGAATTGTTACGGAGTTGTTTCCAAAATGATATTAAGATTATAACCAAAAAAATACGGACGCACACTTTTCGCCATCTTAATTTTATTTTGGCGTAAAAATATCAAATGCAGGGCCGGCCCTTTGTGGCTTCCTTCCCCCCTTTTTCGATTTTTTTAGACCTTTTTTGTACTTCGAATTATTGTATTAAAAGGAAAAATTGTATGCTTCGAATATTAAACATTTATTTAACAAAATTGTAGATGTTTAAAATTGGTTGTTTATTAATTTTAAAAACTCACTTTTAAAAAGAAGAATATGTATCTTCTAAAGAGAAATGTTTTCTCCGCAAATTTGTTTTTGGATCGATTAGGTGAAAAAAAAGAAAATCGGAAAAGCCTGAAATTCAAAATTTCTTTTAGGTATTTTAGTTTTTTTTCTCAAAAACTTTTTATTTTCTAGACTTATGTAAATATCGATTTCGAAATAGTTTTTTAAAGTACAACTTTAAGAGGAAATAATAATAAATAATTGAATACTGTTTGTAAATTTGGTATCAGTTTATTTAAAATAAAAATACAGCATCAGCGACTTTTTTATGTTTTAATTATTAATTTTATAAACTCGCAAAAAATAAACTATAATTTTTTATAATTTATTGTAATTTTGATTGATCTTAATATGTAAATATCTACTACATTCCCATTTATTTGAATTGTAAATTTTTAATAGCATGTTTGCTTTCGCTTTTGGTGCTTTTAAAAAAACAAAACTAAGTGACTATTTAATTTTTTATTTATAATACGCACTTTTTTGTCATCGATACTTTATTCATATTGCAATATGCAACAATTTTGAGAAGACTATCATTAATGCCCTAGCACCAAGTTTGAATCCCGAGGTTTATTTGAAAATATACCTTTATAAATTTATAATGAACGAGTTTATTTTATTTTCATCAACAAATCTTGAAGTAAACAATTGTAATATTTATAGCAAATTAAGCAAGTATTTATTTGTGAAGCGAAGCTACTGTTACTACCCACTTGTGCTCTCTGCCCGGAACAATAATTTACGTTTGTAATTTACAATCCTTTCAGGAGCTTGTTTATCCAGTAATTGTGAGGATCCCGGAGGCGAATGTTTGTTTATGAATAAATTTTTATCGTAATTAAAATATTTGGAGTAATTAAGAGGCATAAATGGTTAATATTTATGTAATATAATTGCCCAGTGTCTGCGTTTGAATAATTAATAAAGAAGCAAGGGTTGAAATGTCGGAACATTTCAATAATTTATGACTGCAACTTCTGGTTTTCTTTGTTAATTGACCGAACGTAAATCAAACCATTTTAATTTCTTTCAAGAGAAATTTATGTCTTTGCATTGTTCCGTAATTAACAAAATTCATTAATAACTTGTTTCTTATTAAGTTCAATGACTCTAAACAGCACTACCGTTTGTATAAAAGGTTACATGTCCGATAATGTACCATCGATCATTGACATTTGAAATCACAATTCCCATTGATATAGTTTTTTAGCAAATCAACACGCTCATAATAAAAATTGAAGTCGGAAATTATAGCTGTCAATTCATGGTTATAGGGTTGTTGGAACAACGACCTACGGAATCGAAGGTATTCAGTGTGTTTTTGATTGTATAATTTGATTCATTTCAGTAGATTTTACAAAACATAATAATTATTTTTTATAACATAAAAAACAAAAAACATTCAAAGAAATTCTTACTTGGAATCTAACTGAGGAACTTCGATTCCAGAAAAATATTTCCAGTATTTAATTATGACAATCACAATCACAATATTTTTAGTACTATTCCTTTCTTACCTTTTTTGGCGGAAGGTATTTATTATTATTAATATTATGTTGTGGACTTAAACGTAGACTCACTGCGATCCATAATATCTTTTGTAACATGCTCCTTACCTAAGTTTCTGGAAACAGTTCCAGACTTTTTTCAGTCCGATTTATCATATTTTTTCCGAGTTGTAAAACACAGAAATTATTATACATGCGTACCCTATTATCATTGTTTGTATTGTTATTTAAAAAATTAAATTTGGAAACAGAAATGTGAATATTTCTATTTTATATTTAACTATGAGATGATTTTTAAATATAATTTTCAACTAAATAATTAATCTAAACTATAACAACAACATTTTTGATAGAATGTTTTTCAAAATGAGCAATTGTCTAAAATGGGAGCAATGAAATCTAACAAGCCGTTTACACTGAGACAAATTCTTCCGTTTCATAAATGAGCAGAAAAACGCAGGGATCCTTTCTTGGGCCATTGTATTCGGTTTATAGAGCGCGAGCGATATTATTCCACCCTCAGTGATCATAGCAGGCGTCGGAAGTATTGGCGAATTGACCATAAATCAATTAAAACTAATGATGCGGAAAGCCAATTCCCCAAGGAGGAGTCGGGATCTTGGGCCTTGCACAATGCGCTCTGCACTGCTCGCTCTACGAGTAAATCCGCCATTATGCCGTGAGAAATTTCACATATAATTCTGAATAATGCTACCGGCTCCCCTAGGACTGTTGAACGACGCGACGAGAATCTAGTTAACTGGTTGATTCTTTTTTATCTGGGACAAAATTGTGCAGGTCGGCGATTTGCGAACTGCGAAGAGAGATAGCCTTACTTTATTCTATTTCTTTCCCGACTTTACATTTTATTTAAAAATGTTTAAAAATAAACAAGGTGTAAGAAAATGTGTAACAGTTCTCTCAAGTTACGATTTATATTGTTAATATTACAATCTCATTCAATTATATTAACATGGCATGCTTATTCAAAGATTTTGGGATTTTCTGAACGCCTCTCCAACAGTTGTTTGATTTTTTTTATTATCGTCTCATTTCTTCTTGTAATTTTTGTCTATTTAGATTTTTTATTTTCAAATCTTGTGATCAATTCTTAAATTTATTTTTAACAAGAAAAAAATACTACGGTCCTTGAAATATTTCAATTTTGACATTTCAGCATTTTAATATGTTGTCCACAAATGAAGTCCTATAGAATAAAATTTTACGCATTTTTTGCAAGATAATTTCGGGACCTTGTATCCATAAAAAATATTTTAAAACTTAGACAGGTATCACAGTTTAGATTTGACATTTTTTTTTCGTAAATATTTTAAATCAAAAAAATATTTCTAAATAAATTATTGGGAGAAAGTTGCTACAAATAATATGCAAATATAAATATTTTATCGTACTATTCGATAATAGTGGTATAAGATGTTAAGCACAGCAGATTGTTTTAATAAATACGTAGTCGTTATTTGCCTATTTTAAGGGAAATAATTCTATTTTTTTTTTCAAAATATTTGCAGTTGTGAAATATTCGAAAGAAATCTTTATATGAAAAGTTGATCGTTGATCAATTTAAATATGTAGCTTCATTCATACCAAAAAACCTACTAATTAGAAATCAAGAGAGGCGACTTTGAGAATTGGACTCAAATCTGTATGTTCTGAAAATCTGTAAAAAAGTGACAAAAACGTATCTATTTTTGTTGACTAATATAAAATTATACATAATATGTGATATATTATAATTATTACTAACTACTCAAAAACATTCCATTTTTTTTTTATTTAGAAATCTGCCATAGTTGAAGATGTATTTATAGAAGAGAATTATACATATTTACTTTTATTTTTTGTTTGTAAATCAACTGTTTAACTAGCACCTGTATTTATTACGTAGTCAATATTTAGACTGTAAAAAATGATGTTATCGTAATATTCAAATAAGAAATACAAAGCTAATAATGAATGATCCAGTATTCTAATAAGTTATTCCATTAAAAATTCAAGATAATAATTACAAAAATTTCGAGAGGTAACATTTAGTAGCATAAGAAGCTGAATTTATGAAACAGTTGCCTATACGCAAGACTTAACGAGATAATTGCAGAGTGAAAACAAAGCTCAATTTATTAAAGTGTTTGGCTGGACGATTTAGTCTTATTATTAGTTTCCCCGAAGGCGTCTGCATCACGAATACTAACTTTACGGCTTTTTACTAACACATTTCGTAGTAATTACATCCCTGGGCTTTTGAAAAACTCAACGACGTTGGAAATCGGTGAAAAAATCAATAGCTGCAGGTGTAAATTTCCAGATGATTGTGTTCGCCATCAACTGCTTCCTGTTAACACCTCTGCTTGCATGCGAACAGTAGGATCCTAGAACTGCTTTATTTCTTCGGGTGTAATTACAAACGGACTACTAGTGCAATTTTGTAGCGTGAATAATTTATGAAATTAATGCTCTTTTATCTTACATAATTAAACCCATCTTTGTAGAGAATTATGTCTGTGAAGGAACACTCGCTTCAAATGTTTAATGAAATATTTATTGTGCTAGTTCGACTGCTCATGATCAAACAAAATTAATTAATTTACATTTATTAGTCTTGAGTGTAGTAAAAGAAATTTCATTTTCTTCTTCTTATTAATTCATTTTTATTTTATTTTGTCAATAAATTATCTTAAATTAAAAGACAGTTTCAGTATCGATTTTAAACTAGTGTATATTGCAATGTGAAACTAGGAAAGTTAATTTTAAACTTTATAAGTACAATAATTTAATAATCATACCATGACAATGAATTTAATAAAAAAAATATTTTCATTGGATTTTCCACAAGATCTTTACATGTTTAATTTAGGAAAAAATATGAACTCTTGGAACACAAAATATGGATTATGAAAAAATCGCCATTTTCGAATGATTTGAAATTGTCCTATTTATCCTTACCCAAAATCACTATTCTATTTATTTTAAAGTTACTAAATTCTATAGAATCTAGTGACTTTAACATGAACTTTCGAATAAAATGCAGAACTGACTGTTTTTTCTCTATAGCTCTTCTTTACAATGTATTACTGTTGCTTATTTAAAAAAATCGGCTGCATGCACCTGAAAAGTTTAGCTTGGACATTGAGTTTTTAATTCGTCAATAAATAATATATGTTTTATAAAAAAATACTCCTATCGAATAATTAAAAACAAGCTTCACTATCTAAATATACTTATTAAACAAAAAAAAACTAAAACAATCCATTTCCAGTAAGATAGAGACAAGTGTTCTAATTATGATTTCCATTTCACGTTTTTGTAAATATACTTCTTTAAATATTTATCTTAAAAAGTTAAACTTCGCCGGGTTCCCTCTTTAGAAGTACATAAATGTTGTACGAGGGCTTTATTTTAATAATATTTGACCTTGTTATTATATGAAAAGGGTAGAATATGATTCTCGTACAAATTTTGCGTATAAAGTTAGTAAACAATTTGTGATATTACATCAAGTTCACGGTTTAATTTCCAAGTGCCTAGCTCTGAGCTTTATAGGTAGTAAAGAAAGTGAGTTTCACTTTGTAGCATATTCATAAAAGTCAAAGTCGCTGGCAGGTGAAACAATGCTCCCCCATTACCATGTTGTCACTCACTTTCATTTGTTTCTATGACGACGTCATCTGTATCTCATGCGATATTAACGCTCCCTCAAAGGTTCTTCTTTGCCTAGACTAATTATTAATCTATATACGAACAGCATGGGATCATCCCACTGGCTTACTAAACACAGGTTCGTATCCTAGCAACACCGGCCTTACTTCTCTCAATTAATTCTAGTAAGGAATTTAACTCTAATTAATATACAAAAAGCGATATTGATTAATGGGGCTGGTGGTTGGTGGTGAACTCAGCTAAGGTGGATGCTTTCCCAATTATAGTTGTAATGGTAAGCTGTTTAATGTTGAATGCGTTCAATTTACCACTAATTTAATTATTAATTTGTTAATGTTATGGCTTGGAATAATTATAAATTAGAGTATTCGTTTTTTTTTTGCAACTATGTATAAATAGTCAAGTAGGGAATATTTTGGTTTGCTACTAGTTTGAATAGAGATGCGAGAAAATAATAAAGTAATATTTTGAGTGTTCATTAGTTCTATCTTACTAATTTTCTCATATAAGGTATATTAGACTAGATGCTGTATCGTATTACTTTATTAAATAAGTAAAAACAAATTTCTGTTATTTTAATATCGTATTATACTTTAAGAAATTCAATATCTCTTCTAATTTAAGGTTTCAAAAACATTGGAGGACAGTTATTTGTTCTAATAGAGTGTTATAGTGTAAATAATGTTCTTATGAAATAATTGAAATTTGGCATAGCAAATGTATCATTTAAAAATTATCCATCATCTCACCTTATATATGAGTATAGGTATCACCAAAGCCGGACAAATACCGTTGGGGTCTTAACCACTACTCGCGATTATAGTACAAAATAGCGATCTATTTGTTAAAATAATCTAATGAAAAAAATTGGATACATCTGCGGAATAAAATGTTTGATGAAAATTTTCGGGGGGCTATTTGGTCTGGTTCTAAGTCTCAAGTACTTTTTGTTCTTTGCTTTGCTTAAAAGCAAGAGAAGAAAATGCAAATCAAAACAAGTTACCTAAGGAAAAGTATTCTTGTTTCATATTCAAATCAATATATATTTTTTTTATTATGCGAGTAATAAAACAAAAATAGTGAATTTTGACTTAAATTTAGTAACAAAGATTTTATGAAATTATAGTCAGGATAAGAAATTTGGTAGGAAGAAACTTACAAACAAGAACTCCCTACAATTGTTAGTTATTAGCGTTAAAATCGTCAAATATTAAGTCGATCTTTAGCATAATTTTAACATTACCACCAATATATTCCTTTTATTTTAGAAAAATACATTTTAGTCCCAAGTTATAATTTGATAGTTATGAAGGTTTGGTGAATCTCATGGGCGAGAATGAATAAGTGCAGAAGATAGTGTTGTGAAATGAGTTGTTGACATTGTTTGAGGACTATTATTTTTAACATTACCACCAATATATTCCTTTTACTTTAATATGTTAAAAAAAAAAAATTTTAATCCCAAGTTATACTTATAGTTTGAAGGTTTGGTGAATTTCATGAGCGAGAATGAATAAGTGCAGAAGATAGTGTTATAGAATAAGTTGTTGACATTGTTTGGGGACTGTTATTTCTAACATTACTACCAATATATTCCTTTTATTTTAATATGTTAGAAAAAATAAATTTTAGTTCCAAGTTATAATTTGATAGTTATGAGGGTTTGGTGAATCTCATGGGCGAGAACGAGTAAGTGCAGAAGATAGTGTTGTGAAATGAGTTGTTGACATTGTTTGGGGGCTGTTTGATGTGGCCGCGGGGGTGATTTGTGCGTCTGTGCGCCGCGACCGCGGAAGATATCACGGAACATTGTTTTCCACGAACATAAAGCACGACGCCAAAGAAAAACGCCAGATGCCTTTGTGCGGCGCATTTTTGCTGAATTCTTGTATAATTCCAGCATTCTGATTGCTATCGCCAACTTTTAAAAGGGTGCTTTGTGCACTTAACGACTGTAATTAAAAGCTATCTTGAATAATAACGCGATCCTCTGTAGGTTTAACGTGACAGTTTTGTAATTTCAGAATAATACCCAAATGCCATTTCTATTTTTCTTTGTTCTTTTTATCAATTGAGTTGCTACAACGGCGCAAAATCACTATGATCTAAATTCAAGGATTGTCTTTATCGCGACTCAATCGTTACTTTAAATTACACTTTATTTCGTTTATAATTGTTGGTTTGGAGTATGATTGGAACGCTTGGATTTTATTTTTTATGGCACTATCATTGTAATTCTGATTATATCCAAGCATGTACTTATACTAGCTAATTCTATATAAATAAATAATAGAATAGAAAATTAGTGTCTTTCATTTTGATCTGTGACTGTTTAATATTAAATTAACCTTACTAGAAACAAATTTATTTATTATAATTAATCAATTTGCATGAGGTTTATAAAAGAGCCAAACTCTCAAATGAAAAAAAATGAAGAAACCTTTGCAGAACTTACTCTAAGCATGCTGAAGGTATAAATGTGTTTTTGTCGTACCTACTTATTGTCAGTTGCGAGATAGGAGTGCAGTTGCTTCTCAAAGTTTGAACAACAAAGAGAAAATTATTGGGGAAGATTATAATAACTTTAACTCGCTTATTAACTCTTTTTGCCTGTATGCCAAATATCATTTTTTTGTTTATGTATGTAGGGTATCTATAACCAATTAAGTATTTATTACAATAAAAAATGTTATATATTTTAAAACTGATATAACGACTCCATTATTGTCTCTGCAATAAAATTACTGATGAAATCCCACTACTTTTTACTCTATAAAAACAAGACATGTTAAGATGGATTTGGTAAAAAGAACAAATAATCAACAAGTTAAACATTTAAAATTTTTTGTTTTTTGGAACAAGACAAGTCAATGAGTAAGGTTGTAAAGCAAAATTCTTGGCCTGATGACAACTTGTAATATTTTTAGTAGAGAATTTATAGTTTGTATTTTCTTTCGTTAATAATAAATGAATTTAAACTCGAAATACTTGAAAAAAGCAGCTGCATCAAGCAAAAAACAGTAATCCACAAATTTAGATAAACTTGAAAGGTTTGTCTGTTTTTACGACTTTTGTAAAAAAATATGTCGCCTATATTTATAAATAATATAAAAACGAGCATAATAAATATTTGTCTGGCCTTGAACAACCCTCCAAGTTGTAAAATACGATGACATTTATGAACTCTCCCGCGTAGTAATAATTTATTGTATCAAGTGTTTTAAATATATAAAGTGTGCGTCGCTTAAGTATCGTGTAGCATCCAGTTTGTGCATGTTACGCGAGCAGTTAGCTTCGAATAACCCTTTGTTCTTTGCTCTGCACCTCTGAATAGGAAATTATAGCCGTGATTTCTCCCCCAAGTCTTCGGATTGGAAATATGGGGCTTCGCTCACTCAAATACCTCCGGTTCATTCATCGCTCTCGAGCGTCAATGAACACTGGGATGAATTTTATGCCAAGCAAGTAAACTCGTAATTACTACTTGTCGAATATCACTTTACTTACATCAATTTAATTAATTTCTAAAGAAGAACCCTCACTCAATTAGTTTTCAGATTCTTTACAGAAACTGTCTAGTCGTCCTTTGAACAATTTGCTAATTCACTTCAGCGACCTTGAATGCAGCAGATGATATTAAGTGTCTTGCAGCCAACCATCAAATTGATAAATGTATTCATTTGAGAATTAAAATGAATAATTTCAACTCAAAGAAGACATTTTTTGCTTCTTAAAGTTTTCTTCTATTATTTCCAAATTATATTACATCTGTCGGAAAGAATTATTAATATATAGATTACAAATCAAAGAAATGTGAATCATAAAACAAGAAATATGTTTCATAACACAAAAATGCATTTCACACGACGTCATAATAGTTCTGAAGAAACATGTGTTATGAAATTGTTCTTTTTGCTTTTGTTTCCCATTTTTAATCTTATTTCATTCAAAGAAGAAAATATTTTTGTGACAACATAGTTTAGTATTTTCTGTGTTAGGATTCTTTTTCTTCATTAATTGTAACAACTGATACGTAGATATTTTCTTTTATTTCGAACGAAAATGTTACATTTTATATTTAATAAATCTCGTACTGCAGACGTGCTGTTGCATCAATTACGAATCTGATGTAGAATTTAATTTTGAACAACTTTGTACTCTTATAGTTTTGCTCTTAATCAAACAGAAAATAAAGTTTCCACTTTTTTTTTAAATCCCATGTTATAATCCTAAGTTCCGCGTTTTGTTGCACGCATTGTACCTATATGTATGTACGGTAAACTGAAGCTGATAGTATAAATTTAAGCATTTAGAAATATCGGCAGATATGATTGCATATTAATTATCAGATCAAAAGACAAGGTTATAGAAGCACCGCAATTAGGTATCCCTTTATCAAGTAAATGAGATCATTAGCACTAATTATGATGCAATATTAACACCCTCACCATTAACTACCATATGCGATACTATTACCCCAATAATGTTGCCCATTGTTAAGTCCAGTGTCACCCGGAGAATTTGATCATTATAATTAACCCAATATTATACTACCGCAGGTAATACTATAACATAACTATAGGTACTAGCCGTCATGTAAATAGGCAATTATGTCGTTTTGCAATGTGCCAATGAGAATACATCTTTACTGAAACATTGTTGTAAAATTAGTACCTAATAGTCATTGATAATATTGGAAGCGACATTTTTTTTTTGATAAAATAAAATAATTAGGAAAAACAAATGAAATTCTTAAATTGTTTGTTAGTGGTTTGACTACAATAAATTTTATTTATAGTTTTATAACAATTTAGAACCAGTATTGCTGTATTTGACTTTTAAATAGTAACAAAAATTTCATTACAATAATAAAAAAATGTTCCTTAACAATTACATTGCTTGCTGACATATAGTAATAATAAACCTGTTGGTTTAAATAGGAAACTTGTAGGTACTATTAAGATGCTACCTGGAAAAATGAAAGCATTACATATCATATTTCCAAGGATGTGATCGTACGAATAATTCATTTTTTACAAAAATTACTTAATATTTTTTTTCATGAGCCTGTTTTGATCTCGTATATTAATTTTTGAATAAAAAATTATGTACTCATTTTTCTTTTTTGTAAATATATGTAAATAATACATAAGTAGTGATTGTACGAGAAAGCAATCAACGACTTAATACAAAATCTATTTTTCGATATAAATTTCTTTGAACACTGTTCTCTCGTAAAACAATGAGTATATTTAATAAGAATGAATATGAAAGAAATTAAAAACAGGAAATCAAACATATTTTAGGGTCATCGACTACAAAACTACAATCACATTAATATTCTACTGAAAAGTAAATATATTCTTCAAAAGGTTATTAGCTTAAAACGTCTATAAGAATTTATGCACATATTTCGCCATCTTTCCGAATTTGGAAAGAGAATTTCGTAACAAACGCGAGCGCCTTTGGAGTAAATTTTCATAAAATGTTGAAGCGGAGGGTAAGTGCACAACAACGACACACACACACACACACTGCTGTCTGTGTGCAAAGCTTACAAAGTTACATTCAATATGGTAAAAGAAAACCAGTCGTGGCGTAGATGATGTTTTATTCCCGGGGAGAAAAGTGTGTTCCGTTTGTTCTAAAAGCAGCGGTTTAAAGAAAATGGATGCTTTTCGTGCGGACTTGACAAATGAAACTACCGCAACGCGAGTAATTGTCTGCGCAAATATTTCAAAAGTTTCGAATCTCTTAAATTTCCTAATTAATAGCCGCGCATTATTTCACATTTGTTTTCATTTACCACACAGATTTATGAAGACACTGCCATTAAATATACTCCAACTTCGTTAAAGTGAGAATAATTCATTCCGAATTTACTACTTCCTACAAAGTCACTAACCTTGCTTAACCTGCCAGTATCATTTGCACTAATTCATTTTAATTTTGCAACCATTTTTAAATACAATCTTGACAATGAAATACAAGTACATGTATGTTAAAAGTTGTATTTATAATTTACAGATAAAAATGTAGTCTATATTAAATCTATCTTTTTTATGAACGGAATAGCTTGCAAGTTGATTTAAAAAATAAAAAACAGTTAAATTTCTGATAAATTTAAATAAACATCAAAACTTTATAAAGTAATATTATTGATAAAAATTTGAATGGACTAATAGATAGAGAGTTAAAAACTTAAAAATAGAGACAAAGTGACAAAGTTGAAAAAAAATATAAATTATTTTTGGAAGAATGTGGACTATTTAAATATTTTTTTATTTATTTATTTAATATGAGGTCAGTCACACATGAATTCAATAAAAAAATGTGTCAAGGTTAATTAATTAATTTTATGATATTAAGTTTTCTATAACCAATAACAATAAAATCAAATAAACGTTAGAAACGCGTGAGATCACAAATTTAATATATGCTCAAGCTCACAGCCAAATAAACTGATAGATTGTATGAAAAACAGAACGTGTTCTGTTTTTTCAACACATTTACGATCGTATACAATATTTCAACAATTTGCTGTTTGATACTAGCCAATTTAAATTGTACCAAAATATGCAAAATTTTGTAAAATTTATAGGCTAGTCTAAAACGGCCTTTAGGGTTACAGTCAGATTACGTGGTGGCTAGTATTATATATTTTTATTCCATCGGATATTTAATTAAATTAAACGCTATTGTGGTAGCAGGTTACAGATATCTAGTAGCATGGTTTCATACAACCTACTAGAATTTCAGTATTAAATTTCACATTGCCTACATAAAATTGCTGTATCAAAATTTTACATATTTATTGTAACACTTTCTAGCAATACATATTTGCACAATTTTTTGCATATATTTTTTCTATTAAAATATAATGTAAGTGAAATGGAGTTTATAATACAGCAACAATACTTCTTCCACTTGATGTGAGGCTATGCCATTAACCCCTCTTTTTGCACGGTATCCATGAATGAAGCGAAGCCTCTCGTACAAAGTGTTCGTGGGAAAATCACTTACGCAGGTGGTTTTGCCGCGGATGTGGGATATCGGGTGGCAAGTCACAATCGGTCACCCAGCGATCTGACAGCTGGCTGATGCAAATTCTTACAGGTAGACACATGCTGGAAATCACAGGCTCTTACAATCTGGGCAAGAAAGGGTGAGTAGGGATTTACACGTGTTTGTTAGATTGGCTATGAATTAAAACCAATATATGACTTCCTTCCACAGGACGTGATTTGGAGAATTTGGCTTGTAACGGTACAGGCATCTGAAAGGATATAAGGGTTATCGTTTACACAACGGTATTTTTGATAAATAGTTAGATAGAGATGAAGTGATTACTCTTTAAAATCTTATAATCTTAAATTACTGTCCTGTTTGAACTTTAATTTTACATTAATTAATTTTTTACTTCAATATTTAAAACATCCTGCAATTTAAATTTAAAATTCTGGAGTAATGTAAAATTCAAATAACATTACGTATTTTGTAACAGTTTCTTTTATCCTAAAATACCATATACTTTTAAAAAAGTAGTAGTAAAAAAGTCTATACTATGACTTGGATAAAATAAATTTGCTTCAAACCTTATTTACCCGTTGTTAATATTAATAATAATAATTCAGATTCAAAGTCATTATATACTAGTAATAAAAATAAGAGCATGAATTAAAATAATGACAAAAGGTAAATAAATTAAAGATAAAATTTGAATAATAAAAACGTCATTGAATAAAATAAAAAGTTCAGACCTAAAAGAATTTAACGACGAAACTAGAAAACCAACAAATTAAGTTATTTGCCACAAAGATTGCAACCGGATAGTTGAAGATAATTGCAACAAAAAAGAAATAAAAAGAAATGGTAATTAAATTATCTGAAAACTATGACATACCTTGGGACCAAAAAACTTGGAAGAATGAATTGATACAGTAAGAAAAGAAACCCGCCGCCTTAACGGGACATAAGAAATTATTATTGGCCAGTTGCCCTAATGAACTTCTTTTAATTATATAATATCACTACAAAATAAAAATATGTATCACAATTTCTAATCTAATAGCATTTCATCTATGAAAGGTTCCTATTACTACCAGCAGCAAAGTTTAACCGATAGCAAAGCTTGATTCCAATTATTTCCCCTTCCGAAGCCTATACCTCCGGATGAATTTCCCTATTTCCTCCCACGTCATGTAGAAGAATTTACTGGGCTCAGTTTTCATTCTTAAAGTTGGAGATTAATGAAAATGAATGGGTGAACTTGGGTTCCGCTTTACTCACCGCTGCTAATGAACTATCGCTCCCCGAAGACTGGTTGCTGGTTGCGTATTGTTTGCACACCATCACAGCAACCACACTAATTATAATTAAATTTCACGCAGATGTTTTAAATATTACACCGACTGTTTCACGGGAAAATATTACGGAGGGGTAATTTAATAGCGGACGGAATTGACCGATGGTACACGATGGGGTCATGTCTAATAATTAAAAGATATTAGGCAAAACCTTTTAATAGGGTTAGATTCTGAAATAATTAATTAAGGTGTAATTAAGGTTTGTATGGTCAACCACTATATACAGATGTTGGTTGTGGTAAGTTTTGTCTGATCGTGTAGATAAGCAACGGAGCCTTCTATGTCCAATTGGATGGGGTACCACGAAACAGCTCAGTGTTTACTGATTTTACAGAGACTGTAGGTTGACAATCAGTATCACCAAAAATGTAAGTAAAACTCTTCGCTAAGTAAATACCTTGGAGCCTGAAACTTTGTTCCTCAAGGAATGTTGTGTCAATGAAGAAGATGGTCAATCCAGAAATTGAAAGTCTCAAAGCCTGGAAGGATGGATGTTGATTGTAACAGCATACTAGCTGGTATCTACTTATTACATTTTAACTTACATTTTAATACTAAGGTTATCAGCTAACCGCCTAAGCAAAGAACCTTCAGTTGAAGCTACTGAAAGAATCGCAAAAACTTCTAATTTTACAATTTACCTGCAGCTTACACAATTTTAGTTTCCCTATCCTAGATTTTGGCGACATATAAACAAGGTATAACGAATGAGTCTAACCTAAGCCCAATTTCGTATCCGCTTAGTGCATATGTACGGCAGTTAGCGGTTCGTTACAGCGCTACGGTCAATATCTAATTCACGCCATATGTTGCCGGTAGTGGGCAGGACTCGAGACAAGGATCGCGTGACAGTCGTAGGGACTGAACGACGGTGGGAGGAAAGCTGATGATAGTTATTTTTGTTAAGAAAAATACAAAAGTAAACTGATAAAATTGGTAATCATCTATGACATCCATTATGGTTGTTAGGTTAAGATAAAATTAATATTGGTAAGAAATATTGAGAGAGAGGCAGCATTTATAATACCTATTGCGTATAGTGGTTTATTATTGCAGAAGCTGAAGGATGATACACTTCCTCTTCCAAAATAAAATTAAAACGAGGAATCACTGTTTGGTAAGGTTTGAGTTAGCGCCCGACCGAGGTTTCGGTTTCGGTCAATTTTGGACAAAAATGCTGGTGTCGGCCGCAATTACGGTTTCGGCCAATATTTGGCACAGCTGGAACTAGTGTTCGTATCATAACTATTTTTTTGTTTGTTAGTTAATAATTTTGTTTTGTGTGTTATTTCATTTTTCTTACTTTCTAAGATATAGTTATTTTACTATCAGTTAATACAAAAGTGCGAAGTACAAGAAAAAATAAGTTACTTTGTTTTAAAAGAATAGCATACATTATGAAAGAACCTGTTAGTAACAAATAGTTCTTGAAAAGACTACCTATTATATTGTGAGATTTGTGAGGTGGTGACAGTCTTTTTTTAATAAAGATAGTGGCCCTTATACCGACCTTACTTTTGAGAACTTTTGTTAAAAGTGACGTTTGGTCTCATAAGATTGTATACTAAAACAAACTCGGAATACGGACCATTATCTCTACAAAAATAGTGATTTTCTAATATAATGAAGGTAAGAAAAACACTAAATTTCCGTGTTTAATAAAAATTTAACTAAATTTTAATTTAACTACATAAGTTTCGGTTTCGGTTACTATTTCGGCCGAAATTGGAAGAGGAGACGAATATTCTGTTACGATTTCGGTTTCGACAACAATTAGCCTCTTGCCTATGCAATCATGATTTGTGGCACGACAGTCTTAGTAGGAACAAGGTCTCCAGTACCAAGGTGCTTGCGTCGTCACAATTTATTTGCATTTTAGCGATGTATGTTGTTAACCTACAGACTCTGTATGGTTTAACCATACGATCACACAAGACTCCCAAGAAAACACGATCACCTACGAAACTTTGAAATGCTTCTATTTAATAGGATAGGTTGTTAACCTACAGACTCTGTATGGTCAGCACATACCGGGCTGCATTTAACCATACGATCACACAAGACTCGTCCCAAGAAAACAAGATCAACTACGGAACCCAGAAATGCTTCAATTTAATGGAATAGTTAACTGCCGAAAGCAATAACTATAATTCGGCCATGAAACTAACCATAATAAAAATAATATTGGAAGCATTTAATAAATTACCTCTGGCCATCCCCGCCAATTAAATCAAACATAGCGGATGTAGCGCGGCACCCCAGTTAATATCCACGTGTTGATGCGCTAATGGCGTAATAAGGGGTTGGCGGCGAGCAGTCACGCGTGTCTGACGTCTCGGTGCCCATCAGCTGACCGGAAGTCGCAAACATCCGCCGTCGCCACGTCAACATCGATCCCTGCACACCTGCACACCATTACGTACGGGATATTGGCAGGATCGTTCCACGTAATTGTTATTTAATAAGAATTCTATTAGTTTTCTACTGCAGTTTGCACACAAATCATTTCGGGAGGTTGTTCTAATTGCGATCTGTTCGAATATCTGCTCAACTTCTTGCGTTAATTTTTTATAGATTGTAAGATTAAAACCTAATCTATCGATAAATGGTTTATTTACTTTGGTTTTAGTTTGTAATTAAACAGAAAAATTTAACTCCAGATGAATAAACAAAAATTATTATTTTTAAAAAAAGAGTTTCAAATGTAATGATTTTTTTTTAAAGTCATATAACATTCTGCGGATACTACAACATAGAAGTAGATCGAAAATTTATCAGCGAGTAATTTGACTAGAAACAATACAATAGGACAAATTAAATTTAAATGACTATTTCAATCATAAATAAACCAATCCAATTTCAAGATTCTACCTAGTTTTCAAGATTTATTTCAACAAAACACCATCAAAAACAAATTTTCACATCCTTGAAACCAATAAGATACTTGCTATTTTACAAGCAAGTGAGTTTTGATAAGCGAAATTTTTTTGACGTTTTAAGAATGCCTAGAAATATATTGTTTATATATCTGTCAAAGTTGGTTTTTGTTCACTTATTTTTATTTTAGAAATGGTCGTCCAAATACAATTCGTAGTTAAATTTTATTCTTACATATTTTCCTATTACGGTACTCAAGCCTGTTGCTAATTTATCTCATGACTTTGATCAAAAATCACTCGCTTTACAGTTCGCGATTTTTTTGGAGACGCCACTCGATAAATTGCTAGGCAAACAGCTCTCGTAATAATCAAAAAAATTTCCAGCAAAAATTAACCACTTATGATAGTATAAATGAGAATTCCATTCGTTTCTAGAGAAATTAACTTGTCATTTTATCGACATAATTTTTCGAACTACAGGCTCTGTAAGTAGTTAATAGCTTACAGTGGGATCCGAAATACTCAGCTATTACCTTTGTTTTTATTTGGTTAAATATTAACTAGAGCCGCTGGTTCATAGACCATATTATTTTCTAAATTTAGAAGTAATAATTCTGATCCAGAAAAATTAGAAGAATAAGTATAAGCAAATGGAGTAATGGAGAATTGAAACTGATTTGCAAATCACGTCCTTGTATTAAAATTAATTTACTGCAGTGCAAAACACGTCGAAGGAGAATTTACAGCTTGGGTACGTGTACGAAAATAAGTGAATTATAGGGGCAGGTGATATCGATTAAACCGGGGATTAGGAGAAGAAAAGTAATAAAGCACAATTTGCAGCTGACAGAGCTCGTGTATGGTAAACACTGTCGGCTGGATTTAACTCTGTTTTGAAATTTCCAACTTCATAACTCTTAACGTCAGTTGCTTTTCCCTATCGTCCATTATATCTGTTTGATTCATTAAAATTATTCAGTGAAAACTTTCCGTTTGTCCACGTCAAAACGAAATTTAAAGCCGTAATAAATGTCTGTGTCGTTATTTATTAGCAAATACAGAGTGCGCCACCGCTAGCTACAAATTCTAGCTTTTCTTTCTATTAATTAAACTCCAAATCCTATGTTGCGTTACTTCAAACATAGGTTAGCTTCACATTCGAACTTTAATATCACGGTGCATCAAGTCTAGCATCCCAAGCAAATTTATCATTGGTGCATCTCAACACGTTAGATAAAAAGTGTGTTCAAAATACTTTTTTAATTAAACTCTGTAAATGATATTCTGAAAGTTCATAAAAGTATAAAAATATCTTTTTATAGGTTCTTAAATTATTTAATATATAATACGAGAAAGGTAAAAATATTAAAAAAACATGGGCATTATGAATACTTGGACAAATTATACAAATTATAAAAGTATTTAAAATTGATAGTAAAAATAGAATGTTATAAAAACTCCTTATTTTCTAGTCTATTCTCTACGCACATAGACCAATAAAAATAGTTTAATGGGCACAAAAGTACAATATTTCGTTATTGACTAATAAATGTTACATAATATGTACTTAATATTTTTTTTATTCCTTATAGTCTTATAGTATTAAATTATTACGTTTCATTACTATATTACTTTCAATGTCTTATTTAGTTTAAATTTGAAAATTATATTAGATAATTTCCAAAACGTATGAACAACTCACTTGTTGAAAAAGCAATATTTTTTATAATGGTAACGCGAAAAAATATATTTTTTCAATTAAATATTTGTTATATCTAATCAACGTTTTCGCGTACAACAAAATTATCATTATAAAGAATGTGAAAAATCTTATTATCATTCTCTTATTATTTGTGACACAACATTTGTAGATTGAACAGGGTTTCAAATACTTCAGGTATTTTTTTTTTGTTTTCAATGTCATAATCATTATGACATAATGGATTTTGAGAATCGAATCCTTGATATCTTACTTCAGCTTCTACTCAATTCAAGTAGAAAACACTAAACAATTAAGCAACTGATGGCCAAAAATCAAACTATGGTATCCTTAAAATTAAAATCTCTTTTTCTAATAATGTGATATTTAGCTATTTTTAGTCTTTTTTAGGATCAGAATCCTTGTACATATTTTCATTTTTTATATTAAATCAAATGTCTACTTTATTTACATTAACTTAATAAAAACAGTACCCTACTAAAATGTAAAATTGACTTCCCCCTCTCCAATCATATCATGAATACAATCATAAAATATAAGTAATGACCTCCACCACATTTAAAATTTATTGAATTCACCGCTCATCAGTACCATATGGCACAATATGGCACGCGATTTTTCAATGCAGCCTAATACACATTCGATTTTAAATAGTTCTAAAAACCGCATGATTGATAGGCGGTTAACCGGGGGGAAGCAGTTGCAGTTGAATCCGAGAGGAGTAAAGCGGTTGTGAAGAGTGAAAGAGCGGCATGAATGGTGGTTAATGCGGATGAGCAGCACGTCAAAACACTAGTTCACGCCACTTGCCACTCAAGAGGGATACATATTCATGCATATGTGCGCATAAATTAAAATTAATTATGTTTGCATAGCCGACTACCAACTGCAAATAAATCAAGCCGCCCTCGATAAATAAACAATAACGAGTATTAGGTCTCACTGTACTCTGTAATTTGATCATATGATTTATAAATTTTTTATACTCAATTTTATAAAGTTTACATGATCTTCCGTTTGACAATTTATTTATAATACATATCCACAGAAAATTTCGGTTTTTTATATGGATGTCTAATTCAAAATCAGTATTTATTATGGATTTGATATTACTATATTTTGCAGTTAACAGTCAAAAATTACAAATTAAGAAACAATATTATATTATATACAAATAAGACTCGTTAATAACTAAGGATGTAACACATGCCTACCTTACATACATTGAAAATTGCGGCGGCTGTTAATGCTTCCCTCTAGATCTAGAGTTTCTAGTCTTTTGACTTGTCTAGATTATCAAGACATGGCAAGTTTCTTATCCAGATAATTTTCAAGATTCTAGATTAATAAAATTTTTAAATTTTTAGAATTTAAATGTATTATAGAAAGCTTGTTCCATCTGAGCTGATACATTGATTGTAAAATAGAAAAAGAACGCTGTCGAAAAATTATCTGTTCTTTTCTAAAACGTATGCGCAGGTTCAAGATTATTTGAAGACTACATTAGTCTTGATATTTAAACAAGACTTTTTAATCTAGACTTAGAAAATCAAGTCTTGTCTTGAAATACAAGATTTTGCAGAATCTTATCTAGAAACCGGGACCGTACGTTGAGAAGCGAGCGCATTGACTGATGGACCATTTGAGCTGCGTTCGAACCAACCGCCACAATTTAAATAAAAAATTCTATTGAAGCTCAATTAAGTTTGTTTTTCTAGTAGAATTTATTCTAGGGGAAAAGTTAACCGAAGTTTGCGTTTTTAGTGCATGACAATTTCACTTTTTTAACAAGGCTTGCATAGTTAAAAATGTCAATCCAAAGACTAAAAACACTTCGTGCACAAAATACAAACAAAATTTTTATACAATTAATATATTTATTGAAATAGAATTAGAAAAAATTCAATAACCTATTGATAACGAAGGAAAAGTAACAGTTATGATTTAGACAATATGTTGTTGATAAATAATGTGACCCAATGCCCGAAATAATGTGCCTAGTGCACGAAACAGTACACTCAGACCGCAAAATTGTGATCTTAGTTTGGAATAATTATGTGAAAAGTAGGGAAATTGAGGAAACTACAATTTTACATCCATTTTTCATTTTAAATTTTATAATCCAACGTTCATTAATTCGTTTTTACTTTAACTACTATTTAGAAAATATTTATTCACAAAGTTTAAAAAAAAAATCTACCGCGCTCAACAACCTTATTTTGACTTAAAACGGTAATTCATTTACCTCTATTAAAAATATATATCCTCGTTACGTCTGGAAAACCGTTGAAAGTTATCTGCAAGGAGATGCATAGCATTTAATTTGAAAAGTAGTAGATGTCTGAATTCAGTTACTCTTAAATTCCTTTTCATGCGCTGGGAAATATCACTTTTGATCTTTAAATCCACAGAAAACCAGAAGGTCAAAGGGTAAGAAATGAAAAAATAAAAAGGAAAACATCCGAAGTACGTCGCCTTCGCGCTATGCAGGTCAGGTTCGAGATCAAAACAGCGCGGAGCCAAGCCGTTCTTTGCGACGTACAAAGAATAACGCGCCCCGTAAAAAGATAAAGTCGAAACGAATCGATTTATGATAAAAGAGCTGTTTTCCGGAGCGATTGACAGGGTGTAAAGCCCGTCTAGGGAGGCTTATCACACATGTGGTCAGACCCACCAACACATCATTTTTTACTTTGTACGTTATTTGTTAAGGGGTGATAACTCCATCAAAAATGATAACGGTTAAATGGAATTTCAAGGTATGGGATTAGAAGGGTTGAGTTTTTAATAAGAGATTAATTTTTAAACTGACATATCTCCAGTTTCTTGATATTTTTATCTTTATTCTTTTCTTACCTGCTTAATTTTTTGTTGTGGCAATTAAGGCGATTAGACAAAAATAATTTTAAAGTTGAAATTTATACTTTTATTCTACAATTCGTATATATTATAAAACTTACTATGACAAATGCTATTAAACCTAAAAGACCATAAAATTTATTTGCCAATTTATAAATTTGTATTCCTTATATCATGTTCAATTATTTAAAACTAGAGAACATTGAACCAAAAGCGTTAAGTATTATACGTTTTAATCATGCAAAATATTAATATAGAGCCTATTCATGGAAAACTGATAGTTTGTCCAATATTTATTTATTGTTATTAAAATTACTCTTTCACTTTAATGGAATGATTGGCAATATCATTCTTATTTTGTAAACTATTTCACCTGTTTGAAGAACTAAATTTAATCAGCTATGGAAATAAATTAATCGCATTTGTCCTGCATAATAGCGACATAAAAACTTATATTACTGCAACATGCAAAGTGAATTAAAGTAATAAAAAGTTAATAAATTATGATAAGGAAAAAGGCAAATAATGCTACAAGTATTTTCAATTGTAATATTTTGTCACGCCACACAAATGTGGGACGTATAAAATTATGACGTTTATAGAACTAAATAAAACACTAAATAGCTATACGAAATAGTTTGCTCGAAATCAATATCTTCTCTTATTCAATAACGAAGATTCGTTTATTTCTTTTTTCAATTTTAAACGTTCTTTCATCAAGCTTTTATAAGTAATATAATAATTGCGTCCCGAGGTGCGAAGCAATAATAGTCTTCTCAACCAAGGTATATATATTATTTTTCACTACTAGCATTTAAATTCCAATATTACATAAAAATAATATATTGATGGTAACAAAGATTTTGACATAAATATTTAATTGTTTTTTTAATATTCGCAAAAAACCTCACTTTTCATTGTTTATTTGGTTTTATTTGATTTACTTATTAGAATTATATGGCAATTTTAAATTGTGAGTCCATACTTTACCATTTTCTTGCGTTTAATGATTCAAACAATATTTAGATTTGGAGTTCTTTTAAAAAGTTACAGTTTTCATTATCGACAGTAATTAATAATAATTTATTATTTACCTAGGTTATCATGGATAATAAAAAGTAGTGAAAAACAATTTGTCATGTCAAATAAAAATTAAGAATAGTGGGTGTTTCTAGAACCAAAAGAAATATTTTTTTAATTACAACATGTTTTTAGTTTTCAATATATATGTTCATATTCCAGGCAAAATTAAATACCATAAATGAATTTGTCTTTATAGATGATCATGTACTAAGGTGAATAAGTATCTACCGCCTCGTACGATCTTTTCTCGTCATACCAACCGCATTTACAGATTTTATTCACAGAAAATTGTTTTCTTGTAAAAAATCTGGAGTGTAGGAACAATTTATGCGTCGCGAACGTGGAGAACTCTTTCACGCCTTGCATCTCACAAATTGGATTCCAAAAAGCAACTTCGCTTAATCGATCACGATCTTTCATCTTCCCAAATTTATTCAAAATGTAACACATTTCCAATACGTTCCGTTACACTTTACACGTGGCGACACAATAGGGCGCATAAGCGTTTAATTTTCCTCAATGATAATGCACCACGATACACTGAATGGATGAAATCGGTCATGTAGGTTTTCAGAATTGACTGAGATTTAAAAATTATATTTTTTTTTACCTCACACCACCTAGTACGGGCGGTATGGAAATGAGCAAAAAATGGCATATCGAATTATTGATGAATAAGCACGTTTCAAAAACTATACAGATACATTTAATATAATTTAAGTTATCGACTTCACAAACATCGTTATTAAATTACAAATTTTGAGACGTACAACGTACTATTTTTAACATTGTAATTTATTACTTTCTTTTTTACGATGATGTCTATGGGTGTCTCAGTTTTCTTATGAAGAAGAAAATGAAGAAAATTAGTGGTATTTCTTTACTTAAAACTTTAAACTATGTTTTTAGAAATAATACTTGTAAATATTATTTTTTGGAAAATTTATTTATCAAACTATTTGTTTTTATTTTCATATATGAGTATATAAATATGTTTAATGTATTCTGGTGTAACAAATGAATATTAACGATTTATATTCGTTTTATTCATCGTTCAAGCTACGTAAGATTAGTTATGGCAAAAAATAAAAGAAATATGTAAGGAATAACAAAAGAAATAGCGGAAAATAATGCAATGTACACATCCGATTTCTTTTATGAATGAATTTATTTTTCTGTATACTGTATATTTATTTCGTTTCGTTTTATCTAATTATACTTTATAAATATAAATTTTACAAATGGTTTTATTATGATAATAGTGGAATATTTTGTTCCTAAAATGACAATGCCAATCGCATATAGGGAAACAAAGGAAATAAAGTTCCCTATTACAAAGATATTGTTTCACGATACATGTTATCAGTGTGCTGGTACATGTATTACACTCTGACTTTATGTGATGGAGAATAATATAAATCTCTGTGTCTGATATCCAAACTTCCATTATATTATGCAATGCAGGGTGGGATAAAATTCTATCGAAATTAAAAGTTAGATAGGAGATAACATTTTATATATAGATATAAATTAGTTCTAAGTAATGTAAGTCTGGGTACGAAGTTTCATTGTATGTTTATTTATTTGATTGTATATTTTTTATGTTATGAACACCCTGATGAAGACTTATTTATACTCGAAACATTGGTGTTTTATTGGAATGGGGAAGTTTAGTGTATTTTTTTTATTTTATTAAGATTGTCTTTAAAAGTGATATTCTATATTATGTTTCAATCAAAAATGCATAGATTTTTCAAAAAATCAAATTTTCTAAAACAGTACGTCACAGACGTTTATGGAGAACGTATGTCTACCTTAAGATGTGCGCGCTAGGTTCCCACAACAGGGAGTGTTACCTTAAGCTACGACCTACGTTCAAAAATTAAGGTCTCACCACCTTTTTAGGCCAGCGCACAAATTACGCGTGACGTTATAAGTTCGTCGATAAATAATTAATTATAAATAAATGGGAACACAAATCTAAATGTCAATTATATTTTAAATTATAATTATTCATACATTAACAACTAAAAAATATTTTACATGTAATTTGGCTTATGTTAAACTTCTCCATATAATAAATTACTGTTTCCCAAAATAGTTTTCAAAATAATAATAATGAAAATTTATTGTACTCACTTTCTAAACTTTAAAATTCAAATTTTTATATATTTACAGTGGTGTATATATAGCATATTGGAATTAAAATCGACAATCCGGTACGTTCTTAATAGTTGGAAAAATATTCGGATATACAGGGTAGAAATGAACTTAATGTCATAAATTTAATGGTGAATAGTATGACATGTCTGGATTACGAAAGTGAAAGAATTTTTTAAAAATTCGTATATTTAAGGGTAGTATAATTTTCGTTAAAGATACTATTTAATTTAATTATTAAGAATAATACCTTATACAACTAATTTTGAATGTATCTTTGATAACCACATTTTTAATGAGATATGAATTAAAACAGCAAAAAAAAGTTTCCTTAAGAAAAGTCGAATTTTCGTTTTTCGAATTTTTTAAAAAAATCTTTCACTTTCGTAGTCTACACATGACATACTACTCACTCTTAAATTTATGACATTAGGTTCATTTCCACCCTGTATTCACCATTTTATTTATGTAAAATGATAAAATCGATAATTTTTTAAGTAAGAGCAATATGCAACAACAAAATTTTGCAAGAATCCTTCCAGTACAACCCTGCCTCCCAGTGAATCCATCTAACATCTAACACCTAACCAACTTCGTCTTCGTCTTCCCTGATATGGTGGTTGTTAGCCACCCTGATGGTCGCGATAGCCGATACGGAATTCTCCTTATTTAGCGCGTGTAGCGTCGCCAGTTCCGCGTTCTAGTGTCTCGCTAGTCACTACCTGTGTGTTTAGGGTGCATGTGCAGTGTAAACGCACCAACAAGAGATCGCCTTTTAGCGAGCACACGCTAAAATGTTATGAAGTCGGGGAGTTTGTGGAGGAGTAAATAACTACTTCCGCCGAGATTTGGCTGATAATTTCAGAGGTATATGGCGCCGAAAATAAAAAGGACTCTAATAAAGCAGGTGGTGCCAATAAGTTAAGCAAATAAATGATAAACTTTATTATAACCTCAAATATTGTTAGATAAATTTTATTTTACGAGACAAAGGCTCATTGTTCGAATTCGTGCCCATTTTACATAACAAAGCTGAGAAAATATTTTATATTAAATAATTAAATACAAATTGCCGCAGAAAACGTGAAACACGTCTAATAATAAATTAGACAATATGTCATGTTTTAAAAAAATAAATTCCTGGGGTTAGCTCTTTTGAAGTCGACTTAAGTTGATTCTTAACTGTATTTTTGTTGTTTATTAATTTTAAAATTGGGATTTTTGAAATTTGAATTTATTAGACTCGTAATTGTACTACATTACGGAAAAAATAGTCAAATAACGTTTCCCGATGACAATAATACTGGCATTAAAAATAAAACATGAAACTTCTTTTCACTTCTTTTTCTTTTTCTAAAACTTTTATTTAATGAGTATGTAATTTTTCCTTTTTACCTTCAACATGTTATGTGTAGATCTAATTTAAATATAAATAAAAAAAAAATACTTTTTACGTATACATTTGAAGGCA
Source organism: Stenolophus ochropezus (assembly GCA_035578165.1). NCBI lineage: Eukaryota > Metazoa > Arthropoda > Insecta > Coleoptera > Carabidae > Stenolophus > Stenolophus ochropezus. The sequence goes on along the minus strand of JAQOWZ010000005.1, from coordinate 19,447,458 downwards.
TAAATCGCCAGAAGGAAAATAAGTTGAATTATATTTAAAATTTTAAATCAGCGCATCAATGCTTTATAAGGAAAAATTTTCACAGTGAAAAATTAAAATTATTCATTTCTCTATTGTTTTATATTACTGTTTTTATAAATATATGTAATTGGGAGGAAATATTTCATTTTAATTAGAGCATTGAAATCTAGTAAATTTATCAATATATTATGTATCGGTAAAATTTTTTAGAACCAACATTTTCAACCGAAGATTATACATTTTTGGAAGATATTATATATATGTTTAAAAACTTAAAATACTTAATATTAAGGGTCAACAATTCGAAATATAGGTTATGAATGTAATGACATGTTCAAATTTAAAGGAAAATGAAAAAAAAAATAGAAACAGTATTAAATTTCTACATATATAACAGAAAAATAACTACTTCTTTCTATTGTCTCTTGTACATCTGATAAGTTTTGGTTAATAATTGGTGTCTAACTCTGGAAATGTTACATTTCGTTATTTTCGAAATCGTTTTCAAATAATAAATTGTAGAAAGAGTAGAAATATTGATTTATATCTCGGAAATCACTTTTGCAGTTAGATTTGAATCATTGATAGAAAACGAGCAGTAATGTGATGCTCTAGCACGACGTCTATCATACAGTATGGTACGAGTAATTGGTTAATAATAGTTTTAAGTCCTGAGTTATTATTAACAGCGTAATGTTGTGTTTTGTAGGAAATTGCGGTAAATGAAATTAGTCGGTGCTGTAATTGTAGTTCATTGGCGATACAAAGTACTAGGCAGCATGAGAACATGATCTATAATGCTTAATTGCTAACGGAGATAAATTGCAAGCTTATTCTCTTGCTCAACAAAAACACACATCATGCGCATCATTTTTCTATTATTTACTTGATCATTTTTATAATGATACTAGTTCAGCAGTTTCATTACATAATTATGAACTTATGAAGTATTTAATAACAGAAAATAGCCTTGTTTATTAACTGCCTTCGATGAATGCGGCAAAATAAGAAAATTTTAATTAAAAATAATTAAATCATTGAATCATTTCTAGGCAAATAAAAAGTCTTAATAAAAAAGCGAAATTGATAATAATTAGGAATGAAAGTTTAACATGATATGAAAGGACGTACCTAGTTGATAATTATAATTTGTACTTACATATTCTGAGATAAATAAAAAAAAATATGGTAAGTTTAATTTTTATTAGATATTCTAAAAAAAAGTTGAACTACCCTATTTAAATAAGATTTATATGAAATCAAAAACAGCAGTACGCAATACTACGAGATACAATAAGGTGTGCAAAATTTCAAAATTTTTAATACTAATACCGTAAAATTATATTTTTACTGAAAACAAGAGTAGGTACTCGTCATTTTTGTGTAACAATATAGCTGTTTTATTTCTTCCCATTCCCACTTCGAAATTTATATATTATAGAAATTTTTATTTCACACACATAAATATGTATTTAGATACTCGTACTTCTTACAATCCTATTTATATATTATTTTAAATTTTTATTCATAAATAAGTTGAATAAAGTAATAACTCTAGAGTTTTCGTGAAAATTTATGGATTGCAGAAAACAGAAAATTAATTTAGGTGTCCTTTTTATGTGTTAAAAGTAATTTTATACAAAAAAATATATTGTCATAAGAAATTAACTACCTTTTTTCTTAGAACATAAAAAAATTTATCACATCACTATATTTTTATGGTATTTTACTTTTCAAACTTTGGAATTATTATCCAAATTATAAGTAGCAAGTTCCAAAATTATTTGTTTCATTGTATTTAGGATTACCTCCGGTAATTCACAGTTGCATACCTATACATATAAATATAATCGTGATTGAAGTAACCAGTTTCTTGACTAGGAAACTAGGATGGTGATATTAAGAGTAAGATTGCCTAGATTTTAGTCAATAATTTAGAGTTTATTACTGCTTCAACTCTACTATATATGATGACTATATTATGACTATAATCTAGACAATCTTATTCTCTTCCATAATCGTGATTATCTTAAAATTTAAACAAAACGTGCACATTGAACTGAAACTATATTTTTAAAACGATTAAAATATATCTTTAATCTACCTACCCACAGTAGGTACGAAGTAAAAAAATTTCATTGTAAATGTTTGTAGGTAATATTATTATATTTTAAGGATCTAGATCGTATTTATGTAAAATATAATCCGGAAGTGAATCCGCATAAAAGCGGAGCAATAAAGAGGATCATCTGAGCAGCAATGTAAAATATCAGATAAATAGTTATAAAAATCAGCGGAGCTATTAAATAGAAGGCAGGAATTCCTTCAAAGTGAGCTCCAATTATAAGATCTAAATGAACGCGCGCTATTCTTCCTGTATTATAAAATCACTATAATTGCCCCGTTTGGTATCCAGTAGGCGTAGCAATGTTATCACCTCTGGCGAACTCTATCTCGCATCTCGCATTTAATTGTTCGGTTCATCAAATCTCCTCGTATGATATGATTTACAATGAGAGCGAACTGCACATTAAGTTGCACTGCGGTTATCTGATGCTTGCCACAACCGCAAGAGAGAGTGGTTGGCGATCACGTATGCTTGGCGATTCGCAGATGATTTGTGGAATGCTCAGTCAATCTCGAAACCGCTGTGAAAATAACTATTTAGGAGCCAGACGTGCAGAAAAAATAAATTCTTACATGATTTCACTACGCATGTTGATTTTTACATAAAAGAATTAAAACAAAACAAATGTAAATAGTATGCAATTTCTATGGGCTGAAATTTTTTGGTTAAAATATTCTCATTGATACATTAAGGGCTGTATTTATTTCTTCATCGCCCACATCAGTCGCTTATCCATTCCCATAAATTAAGTGTTGTCTTTTCCATCTCTGGTTAAAGTGCTGGTTACCTTTACTATCGGTTAATAAAAAAATATCGCATCGAAAAACTTATGTAAGTTTTCAAAAATATACGTTATTTACTATTTCGATACGATATTTTCCAGAGGTGGAAAAACAGTCCCTAAATATAATTTATAATTTTGTAATAAGTACATGCTACCAACAATTATAAACATGTATTTTTATGATACGGCAAAAATTTATGGAAATCAGTTAATATCTGGATGACTCGAGGACTTTATTTCTGCTCCGACCAGTTTCGTCCCCACCTGGGTCTTCTTCAGGAAGTGAAAGTGATTACTAGTGGTGGCAAAGTCCGGAAAAATTTGAGTCCGGACCCAAAGAAAAAAAAAGTCCGGACTTAAAAAAGTCCGAACTTTTTGGACAGTGTAAAATGCACCTTCACGGTCCGGACCCGTCCGGTGCATTTGTGTATCAGTGCACGGTTCGGTCCGGTGCGGTGCATAAATAAATTTACGAAGCAAATAAAATTAAGTTTAAGTGAATATATTTTTGACAGCAATGATTTTAATACCCTAAAGAAAGAAAACCGATTATTATATGTTAAATTAAATAAATTTGCACGGAAGTAATTTACTTGGCTGTATATAAAATCGGCCATAAAGCAAATAAAAATGAAGTATCTAGTACCTACTATCGCAGGTCCGGACTATCGCAGGTCCGAACACGGACGGGTCCGGACTCGGACGGGTCCGGATTTTTTCATTAATAGGGTCCGGACTCAAAGTACGGACTCAAAAAAATCCGGTCTCCGTTGCCAGCACTAGTGATTACTTACGGACCAGTCAAGAAAACCTTCAAATTACCTTTTTTATGTTCATTCATGTAAATTCGTTAGTATCGTAGTTTGAGTAGGTTTACATATACATGGTGATCAATAGCAAGTGATAGACACGTAAATGGGAGGTTCTCAAATTTTATTCTCTGGAAATAAGTATTAGCAATTGCTATTGATCACCCTCTATTTAATAAGGTGTCTATCATTTTATTAAGGACAAAAAAATTATAAAACAAACTCCCACATAATTTTTTCAAACATTATTCAAAAAATAGGAACACGGATTAAAGGGATCTTTATGAAATATTTCACAAAAATTAGTCAACGAGAGATTTGATCAAAACGTTCACTTTTCTTTCTGAAAAGATTAAACGAAAACCTAAATTACAACTTTAAAAAGAAATACAATGCATTTTAAGGTTAAAAAATTTATCTTATTGATTGTAATATAAGTATTACAAAATGTAATACTTGTAAATAGTGTTTATTTAAATAGTATAGTAAATATTCCGGCATAATGTAAGAGTCTTTTTAACGGTTAATAATAATGTTGACAAAATGTTAAATTATATACAGCGAAAATTTGGAAGTAGCTCATGTTTGTTTTAAAACACATATCAAAATCCAGCTACATGTTGCTATCTTCCTGCATGTTCTGCATATAAATATCAATAAATTGTAGTTAGCTAACTAGTAGCTTGGCGTGTAAAATGCAACAATGTGCGGTGTTAGCACAATGTACGTGTATGTAAACAAACAATGTGGTGCCTGTTAATGCAGTCATACATGTTGGCAACCACTGTAGTTTGTTGTCTCTCCAAACTGCACTACAACGGAACGTGGCTCCATTATAACATATCTCAACTACCTCTAATCATAGTCATTACGCGTATAGGTTGAAAATGGTTGCTTTGCATTTCTATACGTTAATACGTTCCACGCGGGCATTCGGCCAGTGTTTGGAACGTGGACAAATGGGGTATTTGCACTGGTCGCCAAACATATGGGGATGTTGGCGGTTTACACCAAAACATATGTGAGGTTACATGATACACATTAACTATGTATTTACCTCAAGGTTTGTTAAAATATTATTGTTTTTTCTTTTTTCCTACCATTGTCATCGCTTTTCAAAATTCTACCGTATATACACAGTATAGAATTATAGGTAGGTGTAAGGAAATCTAATATAAAAATTTAAAAAGAAGTCAATTTAGAATTCTACGTTTGATTATAAATGTCTTCAGTATGTTTACTTAAAAACTCCTTATTTATAAGACCTAATTAAATAACGTAGCAAAAATGTCACATTAAATTACAAATCCACAATAACATATTAATTCGACTACTTACAAATTTTGGAAGAAAATTGAAGAAAAACTGTCCACCAGATTTCAATGATGGGTAAAGAACACTCTTCTCCGAAGAAAGGAGAATTTATTTTATTCTATAAGAAATGCGCAATTTTATTTAATCTTTTCATCGATCAGCATATTTTGAAATGATTAATAATCACATTCAAGTCATGTCTAAAACCCTTTTAGATCAAATATTTCTAAACTCTTTATTTTAGATGTTAATAAATAATAATCAAGTGAGAGTTGCGACAGTTTTATCAGTTTCTACTGCCACTACTTGTGAGCGTTCTTTTAGCAAATTGGAAATTATTAAATCTTATTTCGCTGATCTAATGCAGCGTTCAGCAACCATTATGTAATGAAGTGTCACATTTTATGAACTTTTCAGCCTTTCGCCACTAGCTTTTCCAGCCAAATAGTCTAGGAGAGGGGTTAATTAAAAAAAGATAAATACATTTTATTTCATTTTTTGAGAAATCTGACATTTTTGAGTGAAATAAAATATAGAAACTAACTTCTCAAGACATTCTTAATAAAATAAAACAATAAAAAAAACGCTAAACTTCCCCATTCTTCGGGGGGTAATTACCTGATTGAACAATTGAAGAGTGTAATTGTATATGTCAAGTATCATATAGAATAAAGAATTCATAGTGAAAAATCTCACCTCTCTCTACTGTCTGGCGCTTTTATGGAAACATATGGATTCGTGACGTCACTTTTTAGAAACAAATCCGTGAATTCAAGGATTTGTGTTGCTGACTAGAATTCACCTCTTATGACGATACAACAAGAATTTTGTTCTACTGATGGATCACGTATGTAAATAATTGACAGGTTCATATGAAGTTGCCATAAGTATACAAAACAGAACTTTGTCTCATCCTTTATTATGTTAAAAATGTAACTGCAAAATGATGACATCTCTGAAAAATAAAAAGTAATATGATAGAAAACAACTCTCGATTTAGTTTCACAAGGAAAAAGTATATTTAGTTTATTTTTCCCCCTTACGAATGAACAGTTAGACTTAATTGACCATCCATTCTTGGATTGTGACACCTCTGCCTTTTCCTCTAACCTGGATTAACTGAAATAACCTTTGTAAATTTCACTAATTGTTTAGTTATAAATACTTGATTATCGTAGCCTTTCCTCAGTACTTCTGATGATGCCGTGGCGAAATTGTACAATAAAGTAAATATACTTTTTTCTTGTGAAACTAAACCGAGAGTTGTTTTCTATCATTTTAATATGTTTCACCGAGTACTAACAGGCTCTTCCATTGAATTTATTAAATAATAATAAAAAAAACATTATTGCTATACAAAGAGACTTACGAAATCTGTATTTGTTTAAATCTACCCGTAGTAAAACTGGTAAAGTTTCCATTCCAATTCGGCTATTATCCCACTCAGACATCGATCTGCAACAATCCAACGATAATTAGCAGGGAATAAAAACCCGGCGGATCCGTAGTTGTCACTGGACGGCATCCAGTCCGAACGCGTTGTGACGGCCGCCAATACAAATCAGAAAAACGCTGTGATCAGTGATCAGCCATCGCTGATATCGGCGCTATCTGTGTCCATACTCCTAATTATAATCCCGGAGAGTGATGCTTGTTGGAATTCGGCTGATGTTGATAAAAAGGATGGGATAATCATGTGAATTATTGGTCATTTGCAAATTGGTTTACATTGGATTTAATTAGCGAACAGTGATTTCAACTTGTAACAAATATCATTTTTAAATTTTAATACCACCAATCCATAACTTCCTACGTATGTATTTATATCTAAATACTTATACTAAATACTTATAATCTAAATACTTATTTCTGTATGTAATCGTTTGAAGACGATTCGGTGAAATACAACGGTATAAACTTCTTACTAATAAATTTGCATATTAATAGAGCCAGTTGCAATTATTTTCTTCAGGGATCATGACATGAGATGTTCGAAAAAATATTATTTATAATTTTTTCTAGTCCCATTATTAACATACAAACTAATGCACTAGTTATCACAATTTGGCGTTGGAACTTTTTAGACTTAGCGTATACCGTTTTTAATGCTTTTCTTGTAAAAAATAACTCTTCTATAATAACACATAGTATTTTAAATTAAACGGATAACGGACATTCTATAGGATTTTTACAATAATTATACAATTCAATTATCATTTTTAAATAAAACTATAATCGTTGCTTCGTTACCACTGATTTAACGATTCACAGGTCGGTAAAATCACTTTCAGATCAATAATTTGTTAACATAATTTACCAGGGTTGGCAAAAATCATGATTTATTTAAAAAAAATCAAAAATCATTAATTTAAAAAAAATAATTAAATAACTCATGATTTTTTTTATTTTTTTTTTATTTCTAAAGATATATAAGTGTTGCAGCACTTTTTTAATTGTTTTAAAAGCAATGTTAATATTTTATTACATAAACAAAATCGAAATGTATGTACACATTTAAATACCTACTTATTTTTCTATATTCTATTATGAGAGTTAAAGTGATAAAATTTCATTTAATTTTAAGACATTATTAAATACAAAACTTACTTTGGTAATTTTTGTATTGTAGCAAATAAATACATTCTTATTAAAAAAAAATCAGTTCATTTAAATCATGATTTAAATCACATGATTTAAATAAGGCCAACCCTGTAATTTACTACCTTGGTAACCTAATCTATATATAGATAGGAAGGAACTGTGCTCAAATAAAGCCAATCCTGTATTCTAATTGGTAAACATGAAAAAAATATTTGAAATTGGAAAAAATATTTTACAAAATAATAAATGTTAAGTGATTTTTAATTTATCAGATTTTTTTCAAAATGATGATTCACTTTTGTGATTGACCAACTATACAATAAAAATGTTTGATTGATATCGTTTTGTCAGTAATAATAGATAAAACAAATATAAACAATGAGATAATATATAGATTTCATTATATGATTTTTTATGTTTATGTTGTATTGTAGCGTTATTGATGCCAGATATGAATTATTTATCTGAAATAATAAAAGCACAACATTATCTGCTGGTGGGATCCGCACACCTACGTATTTACTCGCATGTCGCACTGCTCTATTTGCGCTTGACAACGAATAGTTATTAAACCTTCATCACATCACTATCATCAGCTATCTAGCAGGCGGCCTGCTTCCTGTACAGTGTACGCCATCAGGAGTTTTTCTGGCGCAGATGGCAATGGAACAACTGAGTCGCCAGTAAACAAACATGGAGGCTATCGCCGATCGCAGCCAGCAGTCAAACTAAACTAGATAGCTAATTACTAGGTGGCAATGTGACATGTAATAAGTCCAAGTTATAAATGATCGACAGCGATAATAGACTTCCAGTCATATCACGGACTTAATTGAAGATGAATTAAATATACAGTGTATTAATTATTCGCTCTTAATTTCATTTTTCACGCAACTAATACTGTCTTTGATCGGACAAAAATATATATAGATGGGATGTTTCTTGGCTTTGTGTTGAAATGAAAATATACGATAGTTACTGGAATTCAACTACTCTTTATTGAATTAACGCGACTCGAATTTAAATAATTGTGGTGTGTGTGAATTTAATAAAGAGTAACTATGGTATATTTTCATAAAAATATGTAGGTACCACAAAATATTTCTTGGAACCCTGGTCTGTTGGACAGTGCAAATTAAATAAATAAATACTAAATAAGCAAATTTCTAGCAAAACGTATATACATCTTAATTGAATTCTGATCCATAAATCAATTCAATTCACCATAAAATTACTGATCCGTTCTATTCCATTAATCGAAGTTTGATCATCTGATTTAATTCTCGTTTTGTTATTTTGACATATGTATTTATGTATACAAGATTTTGGCTGTTAATATAAAATATTTCACAAAATCTGTATGAATCGACGTAATTCCTCCCTTTTGCGTTCTTCTTTAAAATTATATGAACTGTCAAAAACATAAACAAAATCAAGTTGGTGTATTAGAACAAATGTTGATCTATGGATCAGCTTGATTCTTGAATCAGTTCATCTTTAATCAATGGACTCATGGTGAATTTCGCAGTTAATGATTTCAATAACATAAATATTTTTTTTCTGATCGAATCAATATTTTGTATTGTATTACACGTAATTATGTATTAAATTGTAATTAACGTAACGAGATTTACAAAATATATAAATTTTAAACAAATTAAAAGAGTTAATAAACAAATAATAACTTAATTATTACAAATTGGTACAGCTCTGTTATTTATTGTAAAAATAAATATTTTCAATAATTTATGTATTTATGTATTGATAACATTTTTTTTATTGATCTCAATAATATTTTAACATGCTATTATCTATATTAAATAAGGGCTGTTTGATTTAAAACTCCCTTATGTTATAATCAATTGATTTGAATTTTAGATAATTATATTTGCATAATATTTTAGTTATCTAACTCTTACCGTACAAAAAAAATTCCAATGCAACAATTTTTAGTTAGTAATTGTCAAATTTTAAAATCAAATAAAATTTATATTTTTAAAACACAAATTGAAATAAACGTGCAAGAAAATAAATTTAATTTTTCTGAAATATGTGGTAATTTTTTTTCTTTATTAATAGTATCTACGTGAACCCCTTTTAAAATATCAAACATATCTTTTAATTACCCCACCTTCCATTTACCTAGCATTTAATTCATCACCCCACGTCAGACACTAACATCCCTGTCCCTGTTGTATAAAACCAGGCTTCTTCTAGATGTGTAATTACAGATAATGAGAGTATCGGTGTATCGACAGCCGAATGACCTTGGCTAGGGCTGATGGCTGATAGGCTCCGAGGTCCTGAAGTGAAAATGAGTCTCGTTAGCGCCTGGGGAATGCGGACACCTGTCAGGGAAGATGAGGGTCCGGCTGATCTTCGCAGGCCTGGACTAGGGTCGCTGGAGCTGGAGCTGTCTTCTGGCGAATAGGCACCCTGCAGACAAGGGTAAGTTTAACATTTAATTTTGTTAGTATGTTATTGTTTATTAATATTAATTATATTATTAAAAGTCAGATAAATTAGTATTGGTATTGGATAAAATGTGGAAAAGGGGTAAACGCATTGATGGACTTTTAATTTAAAAATTCTGTTACATTAATTAGCTTATTAACTCATGATATATGCATCATGGAGTACATCTTTGTGTTAGTAGTAAATGTCTTTCATATGTAGGATGTTTTTATGTTTCTGGATGAAACATTAAGGGTATTTATAATAACAACAAGTAATGAAAAAGAGGAAAAATATTTCTTTTCAAATTCATTAAATGAAGAGTGATTTAACTAAAATATATAGGTATTTTAGTGCCACTAGTTCGATTTATTAAAAAAAAAGAAAATAATGAAAATGAATATTCGACTGTAGAAGATGATGTGGATCGTAATGTTCTGGTCGCTATTTGGGCAAGTAACATGTACGAATTTTTGGCGTGTTTCGAAATTTTCAATTTTAATCTTGACGACCCGTCTGTGATTACAGATTTCATTTTGTATATACATGTTTATAATTTATAGTACTACCATATAAAACATCTATTAGCCCTGAGGAAGACGCAAGTGGTAATGAAACGACCACTTTGTAGATAATAAAGCCTTTTTGACTGAATACCCATTATTACGACCCACAAAACAAATTATTTTTTTTATTTTTCCATCAGGACAGCTTCTTATGTAGACCCGTAATGTTTGGCCAATAAGTACGGACAGAAACACCTTCTATAAATGTCAACTTAATAGAAATTTTAAATATGAATATGAATAACATGTAATAATATCAATTATTATATGGAATAAAATTAGCATAAAATATGAAATACAAAATTGTCAAATGACAATATTACTTATTTAGTAAAAACTAAATATGAATGTATGCAAACAAAAATTTTGTCAACCCTGGTTATTATCAATACGAACTCTCATCGGAAAGGAGTGTAAAAATAATCCTATTCTATTTCATACAAATAACTATTTCTGGCAGTTCATTGTAAATCCATAAATACGAGTACATGTGTTATATTGATGCACTTATCTGTTATTCATGAATTTATTAAGGTATTATCACTTATTGAATATTGATGTAGAAATTCAAATAATTGCAGAGGAAATACATATATTCCGTGTGAATATTTACAATGTATAATAATTATTCAGTTTCAAATGAAACTCTGCACATATAGAATATTAAGTTAAAGAAATTTTTGAAAAAAAGGAATTTTCTAAATAAATTTATTGACGTCAAAATTACTATAAACGTAGTTTTCATATGTACTCGCATATGTCCGACCTGCTCTTCAAAAAAATTATAACAATATTCAAATGAGAACATTATCCATATAAGATATTCGAATAAGCGGCTTGCACTACGTATGATACAGGAAAGGAAAATTTAGCACCATTGTCTTAGAATTTTTGGTTTGCGGTTATGAATACCCATAAGCCGGTCCTGTTAGAGATGCAGCATCAGTTTATCTCTTCAAGAAAATTATAACAATATCCGAATGATAACATTATCCATAAACCATGATTCGAATAAGCGGCTTGCAATAAGATACAGGAAAGAAAAATTTAGCACCGATGTCTTGGAATTTTTGGTTTGCGGTTTTGAATATCCATGCGCCGGTCCTGTTCGAGGTGCAGCATCAGTTAGGTGTCCAGTCCAGCCAGAATATATCGATCGGCTATCGCGGCGTGCCGTGTCCAGTGCGGCCACAGGAAATCGTTTCCTACCGGGGATTACGCCTAATGACGTTCCCCTGGTCGATAAACAATCAATTACACTCACTTGTGATCTGTTTTCAAATTAAACACCAACACGTAAATTAACTCAAACCCAATTATTCCACAATGCCCCAACGCCCCTAATACACATATTACACAGAAAACGGCAAACAGGCAAACTTATTACATTAGCTACTTTTATCTTTTAATTCAATGAAATTGTGGTCCTGGTGGACCGAATAATCAGTTCTGGTTCAAAACATGAATTCAAAACCTGCCGACATGAATTTGTTTCTAATTATTTCTATATTAAAATAATTCATCTGGTATCGGAAAATGATCTTTATAAAATGTTTATAGTTACAAACGTATACGCACAGTTTAAATATTCTTGGTTTAGTTTAATAAATTTATCGAGATAAAATGCAGACAATTCTACAATAAATTGATAACTAAAAGAAAAACATTATGTAATTCCCAAAGTTTTAATATGTACAAAACAGTGGCGTAGCTACACGGTAACTACACATAAAAATTATTTTAATTTTAATCCAATGTGGTATATTTTTCTACTGACCTCAGGAATGATTTTTATTATTAAAAAACAACGATGTTCATAACTAAACATAATACCGTATCGTGTGTTCCTAACCTTTTTTGTGTACATTCACATCGCTTGCAAATTGGAAAGATTTCATAATTTCAAGCAGCGGACGACACGATGCGTTACCTTTTGAATGATGTGTGTGGTTCAATAATTATAAAGTATGTGATAATGGCACAAGTCGTCGTCGACTGTTTCTTGGCGGGCGGCTAGTTGTTAAATTAGTGACAATATATTTTTTTAATTTATTTATTAACTCAGATATATAATTTCGTGGCTTCGTTATTACGACTGACAATTGTCAGTGAATGTCGTAAATATCTGAATGTTTATTTTTTTATAAATAAACATAAAATTCTTATTGTTATAAAAATTATTATTATTGATAAATGATATTAAAATAAATGATCGCGACATATATTTTTAATCCATTGTTACAAATGAATTAGTCATATCAAACACTATACGTATGAAACAATTTATTATACGTACAATGATGTTGTTATTGGGAATAATATATCTGATTTATTCTGTATTTAAATGGATGTATTGTATGTGCAATTTTTCCAGAATATAAATAAGAATAATGTTACAATGTAATGAATATAATCTTAATGCATTTTGAGCATTTATTTCGCGAGATAAATGCAAATTAAATTTTTACTGCAGAAACATGTGAATTTTCTGGAATTTTCATAACCATAAGCAACTTTTTAGCTAATTAAATTTTTGCAGCGTATATGCATGTTTCATTTACATATGACCGTAGTATCATAACAGAATAATACAGTAGCATAAAGAAAATAAGTGTCTAATGTAGTCGCTTTCATCTACAGGATTATGCTGCTTGTATGAGCTTCGTAAAATCCACTCTCTGTGAAGTAATTAGAATTTGAAAACCCGTTTCACGTATCGTTAATCAGGGTTATTTGTCGCAAATTGGTCATAGCGCCCTATTTACTGAATTGCTTCTGCGGAACTATTCTTCTGGAAATTTATACTGTATGATATTAAAATTTTATTATGCGCTAAATATCGTCACGTTTGCTGTCTGCTCCGTAATGACCCGATTCTGCATTGTAGAACTAAATGTTCATACAACACACCACTTTATGTATTAGGCAGGCATTTTAATAGCATCTGCACTATTTCCTCCTAGAGCAAAGTATTTGCTATTCTCGTAAAAATTGTTGGGAAGATGCAAAAATATTTCTATATCTTACTGTTACCCAAATTCCAAAAACAAATATTGAAGGCATTACAAAAGTACTAGTACCATGGAATTAGTAAAACTATAAATAAATTCCGATTCTGTACCGACTCAAACTTTCTGTAATCGTTAGAGACCTGCAGTGCATATAATATTCCTGACAGATATCACACAGTAAAATTTACGAGGTTGTTAATAATTGACATTTGTATTTGCAGAAAAATACCTCTACATATTTATACTTTTTGGACATTAGACATCAGACTTTTTATTACATATTAAAATTTTTATTAATAAGAGGAAAATTAATTATTAATAAAATCTGAAAACCTCATATATGTGCTGTAATCATAAGGTTATGTATTAAAAATGACATTTGAAGGAATTTATTAGAAATTAAATTAAAAATTGTAAGTGCAAGTTGTTGTAAATCCGGTATGATTTCAAGACAGCTTTATTAATTTAAAAATTAAAATAATTTAAAAGATATGTATATTTCTATCGAAACTAACCAAATGAAGAGATTATTTTAATTTTTCGTGACAGCCTCACCGCTATTTGACATTTCTTTTTCTCCTTTCGTGATAGAGCCCGAACTATCTCAGCCCACAAATAACTTTATCTGCTGATAATTCCATCTTTTAATTAAGCGTTAATGAGCGTCAGTCATTCTCGCGAAGTCGTATCTCTCGTCTTACACGAGAAAGATCTCAGACGGCTTTGTCCCAGTTGATATCGCTTCTGATTATTGCAGGTCAAATCATATTACTCGAGTTCGAACCGATGCACCTGCACAGATTACCCACCTGTCCCACGATGGGATTTGAGGTTGAGGTTTGAAAAGTGATGGATTTAGGTTAGGATTCGATAGCCATTTGACAGGTAGAAGAATTGGATGGTGGTTGTGGTGGGTAACTGTTGAAGCAGGTGGATAGATGAGGGGCTAGTTAGAACAGTAATTTCTTATTTCTATGCGAATTTTTAATTAATACGCTGATTAAATGTTAACCATTTGTTTTTACTTATTGCTATTTTAAAATTCAGTAATATGTATTATTTGCATTTTTTCTTAGAACATGTTTCACCTGCCACAACAAGTTAGTCAATATATGGGTATAAGAACATAAATATTAAATTTTATATATTTGCATTTGCAACAAATAAATAAAAAGTTATTTTAAATGAGTGGGCGTAATTTTATATAATATTAACTAAAATGCGGTATCCATTAAAAAAAGTGATGTCTTTATGAGAATGTATAAGAATCCCCCGTATTCTGTAACTCAGTGGTTAATTTTTAACCAGTTTTGAGCAAAAACAATCCTTTAACAATATTGAATTAATAAAACTCTAATATAAAAATGAGACAAAAATCTCTGGTGTGTATTATTATTAGATTTTTGTTTGTAGGTAGTGATTATAATATTTCATAATTATAAAAATTTATGGTGTAGATTACTACCCGTTATTGTAAATTCAAATTTAGGGTGGCGTACAAAAAAGTTCATTTTTGGGGCTTTATGATTAAAAGCATAATTCCATATTTTGTTTCCTGTAGTGCGTTGCCCCTAGCAAAAAATCCTAAACAGTAATATAGCCAATTAGGATGATAAGTCTGCGGTAGATTCAGCCATATTTTACATTATCTGGCTTAGCCGCGTCCCACGAATGCAAATAATTCGGAAGTGTATTAAAGCCAGTGGCTACTAGATCCAATCTGCGCGACACCCTTAGGGCGGGTCGAAGCGATCAACCCCCAACCGGTCGGGTGAAATGAAACTTTAAACTCCGGATGTAAATCATAATCAAACGCACAATAAAGCTAAAGTGTTTAACTAACGTTAATAAAAAGCCGCGGAGTATAAACTACCCCTGAAGGGGGCATAGCGCATAGGCTCAGTCAGGGGTACTCAAAATGTAAACTGCATCTTTCTACAAAATATTTAGTTACAAATTGAAATAAGAAATTTGATTATACTTTATTATATTAATTATAAAATATAAAAACAGCCAAATACTACTAATAGAGCACATGATCAAGATTGTAAAGGAAAGATAAAGAAATGTAAAACAAGAAAATGATGACTTGAACAAAAATTCCAAATAAAAAATAATAGATAATATATAGTCTAATACGTTTAATTTACTGTTTTCTTTTTTTTTTCGTACCAAATAATATTTTTACTTTCTTATATCAAAAGGTCCACTTAGGGACTTTTTAAATTACTTATAAATTAGTCATTTTTATAAACATAAAAGTGTGTGTATACAATAAATACAAATATTTGTGCAAAAAATATTGTACAAACCTTTTGCATGAACTTAGTTCCGGGAATTGGTATATTGCAGCGCTACCGAGCTTACGTTACAAAACACTCATCCGGAAACCAATCGTTCCCGCACTTGTTATAGTATAGTATACAAGTATTTATATATTTCTATTTTACATGTCGCTGATATGCACTGACCCACACTGACTTTCTTCTGTGATTCTCTGCACACTCTCGCCGATACTACACTCTGACCGATACTGTTTTCCTTGAACAGCCAAAGGCGACCCTTATATACCTGCCGCCAATTAATCTCTCGAACATTGCAGAGCCTTCTGGACTCGCTCCTATCCCACTTGGCCTTTAACGTGACCACCTGACCAGACAGGTCAGCCGAGATGACTCATCTGCGGTGAGTCTGAAATTTTTGTAAAACTCGCTTTTGCTTCCTCTCCTGTACGTTTTCTTACGAAAGTCGATATTTTTCAATCCTATATGAATATATTTCTTCGTGTTAATTGAATTGTATCATACTACTGTTGCTCTGCTATGACTGTAAAAAAAGTTTAAGAATCCCTTGCAAGGCTATTTAAATGGTCATATATCACTGAAAATATTTAATTCCAACCCCGAGCAAATTGAGTCCGCCGGGATTCTTTGCACCCCTTTCTTCTGACACCCTAAAGAACACCCCCCAGGCCTGGAACTAATCTAGTGACTCATGAATCTGCTTGTTGCGCATATAAGGCGTGGAGAATCTTATTACTTGATTATTTAAAACAGTTTCTATTTTATTTTCTATTACTCCAAGTGCACTGCAGCCTGTGATAAATTTGATAGTGTCATATATGTGGGTAATAACTATAAACTTATATGGAGTGTAATACGGTTTATAAGATAGAAAATGAAATTACTCCATGATTAGATTACTCTTAATATTATTGGATTAACACATTACCGGCGACTATAACCCTACATTTCATTTTCATGAGGTCGTTTTAAAATATTCAACTAGCAAGAGTTTGTGGAGTAGAAAAGTAAATAGTTTTTTTTATTCCTTAGAGCTTAGAATATACCTATATGATAAAATCTATATAAAAAGCAGGAATGATTGGTCTTCATTTTTACTATTTAATTGTACTGAATTTTGTCGAGGGGCAATAATTGATTTAAATTACAAAAAACGAAGCAATCACATTTGTAGAAATAATTTTATAAAAATTCGCAAAATTAAGGATGAGTAACTTTAAATAAATATTTGATAAATGTTTTTCATATTATATCAGACAATTTTAATATTTTGTTCGGGTTATTTTGTTTTTATATAAGAAACCGAACCAGTGACACTAAAAAAACCCTACTATACCAGAATTTAAATTATAGTAATTTTAATAGAAATATCTTTTAGTATATTTATTATTTATTATTTACTATTTTACAAGAATCAAATAATTTGTATTTACCTAATTTATAAAATATGAGTAGTCTTTAAACAGTGTACTCTTTAAATTCATGATTAGATGTCTGTAGTTGCAGAAAGCTAAATGTAAAGATAATATAGAGCAATATAATCTCTGAAAATGAAAAAACTCCATATGCAAACATGATGTGAGTTGCCGTTTAGTTAACAGATGGAATTAGTGCATTCATTAAGCTTGTATGCAACTCCAAACTAACTTTTAAATACGAAACAAGTCCAGCATTTATTTCACAGTAATTAGCCCTATAATTCACCGAGCCTCTGCAGTCATATTAATTAGTAAAGTGAACATACGTTCGCTTCCCTCATCTGCAAAGTTGGAATTCAATGCGAAATTTAAGCTTTCCTTTTTGCTTCCAATGAAAAGTAATTACTCGAATGAAAACAAAAATTTGTTCGTTCTATTAACCAGGGGAATTCTGTCAAAACAACGTTCGCTATTCAACACTGCCCGAAATAAAATATTATTTTTCATAATATCAACGGACGCATTGACGTTCCTTTTCGTTACACTCGTAAAATCGATGTTTTTTAATATTTAAATGCGCCTACAATATGTGTCAGAATATTGATGAAAAAGAGAAATATATAAATCAAATAAATCACTTAGACAGCGTGCTTCGACGCGAATTGAGTGGAGTAGGAGACCTGTAGTCCAATACTGAACCTCGCAATGTCGCTAAATAGTAAATGAGTAAAAATACAGTTGTACCCAAGTGTTACTACACTATAGATCTCTAGTAGAAATAACAATCCAGTACAATTTTTTTGTAAAACGTTCTATAAAACTAACTACTTATTGAAACTCTAGTCCATTTAGGAATAGCAATTCGTTAGAACAACTGCTGGTATGTATGGATTTTTTTTTTTTTGAACTAACAGTGCATTAGATATTTTCACCACCAATTAAAAGTAAAAGTTGAATAAATGTAAATATTTTCTATTATTCCATGTCATAGACAATGACCAAAGAGCCAGGCACCCTAAGCTAGTACCTCCCGTCTTAAGCCATAACTGCTCTAATTCCTAATGTAATCCTTTATAAAAACTAGTCACTGTAATGTTTACTGTGTGAGGCAAGAGTGCTCGGTGTGTCTCAAGTTAGATTATCTTCTAAATAAAATGGAAATTAATCAATATATTTTATTTGTAGATTTGTGGAATAACTACCTAATATGAACAGATACAGTTATTAGTTAAATAATAAATGAAGTTGGTAATGCAAAGCAAATAATTGTGTGTGCGAGATTAATAATTGATTAGGGGCTAATGTAATAAAAATGGAAATGAAAGATCGTGAAATCAGTTGAAAGCAAAAATGTGTTTGTAGAGATAGAATGATTAGCAAATGAACGTGTCGTGAAGTTTTTCCGTTTGATCAGATAGTAATATTTATTTCGGGCCATTTAATTGCACGAGACACAAGGCCGAATTTGAAGCATTAGCAGATATCGTGCCGAAAATAATTCCCCCGCTGAAAATTCATCTAAGCTGCATGTTATCCAATGTTTCACGTAACTTCATTTTATGAATTTTTCAGTATCAACACAAAATATAACGATCCATCATTAAAAGTCTTTAGTTCAACAAACAAAAAAATGGTTAACCTCTATATCATTTTTGCTCGTTGCTTTCCTGCGACGTATTTAATTCTATCTCTCTCTCAATCTAAATGAGTTCCATATTTAGGTCACTTGAACTCAAAATCGATAACTACTTATCACGTTGTATTCGCTTGACAGGTAAGACTGTGAGGTTAGTTCCCGCTTTGGCCGCCGGCCAGTGGCCTGTTGGCGCTGGCGTCGCAGCCACGTGACCGCCACGTCAGGTTATCGCGAGACTCCGAGCACTTTATCATACGGACCGACGTACATAATACACACCCTTTTAAGTAAAACCATTGGTTTCAATTTACACCACAGGTGATCTTGATTTCAAATTGCTGTGCCCACAATGACTTTAATAACTCACACTTCATTTTTTCGCTGTTCTTTTCGGATTATGCAAATGTTATTTCTTCACTTCATTTCGGTTGTTTACGGCGTGGTCGTTTCTTACTTTAATTGCATTTTGTTTTATTCGCGCTTACATTTGTATTAATTAAAAAGTTTCGTCGCGTTGTATGTCTTTATTACTCACATATGAATTGAACAATTAAAAACAGGAACACACACGAACTTCTCACATTTAGTCGCAAATATGATTTTATAAAGAAATGTGTGCTTATCTGATGAAGAATGTACGTACATAATACAACTATTTGATTGTAATACATGCATCAAATACAATGGGAAAAAATTTATTATGAGTAGCTCTGTAAATTTATATTTTTTATTTGTAACACAACTGATAGAAAAAAAGCAGTGCATTAATAGATCACTTTAGTGCGTTAAAAGTCTAACACATTTTTAAGGGAGGTAGTTCGGATAAAACATTATGTAAAATATTCATTTTTTTGTGCAATTTCAACTTTAAAACTTGTAATATAAGAAGAGAAAACAGAATATTACAGATTACAAAATTATGGAAAAGATGTAGTAGAATGGATAGATCTTAAAAACAATACAATTAAATCAAAAGACAATTGAGTTTCTACTATTAGCAACTCAAAATATGCTAAATTTGTAAATCACATTTTTTTATTTAAAGTAATCTTAAAAGGTTCAATGCAAGAAAATATAGCGTACATCATACAGAACTAATTATCATTTCATTCATAGGGTTGATCTACTTCGCTATGCTTTGTATCCCAAATTCCCTTTTTTATGAAATACCAATTCTGAAACTTCTTCTAAATCTACCATTTTCTTATGAAAATTGACAATACACTCGTTTCCACCCTAAAACGATGTTATTCGTACTTCACAAACTGTGGCTGGGAACATTTTACACATAGCCTGAACCACCTAAAGGTAAATACCACCAACAGATAATTCCTTCTATATGAGCGGAACAGTCTCAATTGACTTAGTATTTGGTAGTTATATAATTATAGATTTAAAACTATAAGAACACGTAAATACGTAAATGTGTCGAGAAGTAATCAATAAAAGAAGTACTATAAAAAAGAGTTTAAATTTAGATGATTGATATGTACCATGCCAGAGAACTAAAAACTCTTATTTATACAAGAACATTACAAACAGAATTGTCTTTATTAAAGTACCATAACCTCGAACTTGTGGAAAGTTCTGAGCTTAGTATAGCGTTAATCAATACCCCCACCTACCCCACTGTAAACTTCATTGAACGACACATGTTCGCCTCCCCGGTAGATTAATTAACAGCGTCTTGTAGTGCGCGGTGTGAAGAGACGCGCACGCTGTATGAACAGGAAGGAAGCTGCAGCCTGCTGCACAAGAATCCGGATACAAGCGCTACACCAGCAAATGGAGATGGAGCATTGTAGGGAAATGCGATGCGGGAAATTGTACGAGAAGCTGTGATTTTCCTATTTCCTTGCCGTGTTGTAGGTTATTATGTTGAGCAGCTGTGTAGCATGAACTAAAAAATAATGTATTTGAATTGAGAAAGATTTAGTAAGTGGTACTTGATGATACAAAACGAATCATTATAATAGGTATATAGTAACTCACTTGGTTATTTCACTATTTATTATTTGTTCTTTTTATGTTTATTTTTTCCGACGATTATATGATAATATAGATAATAATATACTGTACAGTGTAGAGGACAATTATCCAATGTCACCACTCGAGCACTAAAGCTGGAGTATAGAATATATCATACGGGTCATTTTGATGTAGGATTGTGGTAAAATTTAAGTTTTGTACAACACAGCTAGAACCTTTTTTGGTTTTAGTGCATGATTGTCTTTTACTTTGCTTCTTGCTTTTTGTTAATGCACTTTTCGCAGCACCGTTTACATAAGCTTAACTTACTTCCATAGCAACATAAGTCGTAAGTTTCTGATAACTTCCGTTATTTGGTTACCAGTGTCAATGGGAAATTAAATAACTGTCTTCCTAGCAGGGTAATTATGAAAAACATACGAATTTCATATACGTTTGATCGTCTAGCAACAGATAAAATGAACTATAAAAAATGGCAAATAGATAAATCTAAACTGTCAAGTGAATTGTCATATTTCACAAATACTTTAACATTATTTGAAGTTAATTGTTGCTTGTGGCGCGAAATAATAAGCGTCTCGGAATGTAAGTACCCAATACAACACTATTCTCGTACGGTAACAGGAACTTCGGTTCCTTCCTTCCTCGAAAGTTATAATGTACTTACATTCCTTGTAACTTAAATAAATATTCTTACACAATGTTTATAAATCTGGAAATTATCGTGAAATTTTAAGACATTTTTAGGAAAATTTTTATAATGTGTTCTTTTAGCAAATTGAAGTTAAAAAATTTGAAGAATTTAATAGAAAATTCCATTCATAATCTGCCATCCAATTAAATCACTGTATTTTGATAAACTGAATCTATCACATTCTAGTTACACTGACAATTTTCATTAGTGCAAATTGCCGCGGTAATTTTACAATTGTATAGGTTTTGCTTAGATGAGTTTGTTTTTAAAGTATTGAATAAATATATTATATATCGAGGAAAAATTTCGTGAAATTCTAGTCTAGGACTATTATTAGATCACCATTAATTAACATATGTATATTTTAGTCTCTTATTTTGTATTTTTTTTTAAATTGCATTTATTAAATATAAGTATTTTTTTGTATTCCGAAGAGATGTATTTGTAAAATTAATAGCTTTGACTGTACATGTATTTGTCATTCAACTAATCACAAAAATATTTCATAATCAATATTATTGAGTATTGTTCATATTTTTACGCTTGTAGACAATACTCGAATATTGCAATATTACAACTGAACGCTTAATTCCACTAACGCAATAAAATGAGTACCGTTTCAGCCGATTTGGCAATTGATGAATTTTTGAAGGCAATTGGTTCGTCTGGTATGTGCCGCAATGAAAAGCATTATTTGTCGCGTAGCACTGGTTGATAGATTAGTATCAGTCTGACAGGGTAGGAAATTATGACGAAGGGGTGACTTAATGTATTGATGCAGCCAATTGCTGGAATGCATTCAGATTATCCACGGAGGGGCTGCACATATCAGCTCCAGCAGTGATAAATGTCATCAATGGAATTTTCAATATTACCCGTTGTTTTATACAATCAAGTTATTACAATTAACTGCATTGAAATAGAAACGAACCAGGGGGTAATAATGCGATAAAACCCACTCAAACAAAATATACGTTTTCATATCGAAATAGGGGATATAAACATGCTTTCCTACTTCATGCACGATGACATCGCTGATTTATTGCAAAATTGTTTTCATAATACTCACAAGTAAATAAAATAAAAATTGAAAAATTCTTCAGTAGTTAATGCTTTGTAACATCGATGTGAAACAATGGATTTGATATGATTTCAATAAAATATTACTTAACAACCATCGAAAGTGAATAATAACGAGTAAATTATTTAATATTATAAAATAACTTTTTACAATTTGATCAACTTATCTACATACTCATTTTTTTGAGACGACCACAAAATATTTCTTGTACAAAAGGCCAATTAAAATAATTATAAAATTGTTGCCATGGTTAATTTAATAAGTTTTATTTTAATTTATGTTAATCATCGTAATAAAAATCAAGAAAATTATTATTTTGGCTGAAATTGAAGAATAAATTAAACTGTCATTTTTATTTATCCTGTTACCACGACGTCGAATACAATACAACTATTAGATTGTTAATAATTGTTTTTACAAATATTCTAAGCAAACTATATATTAAAATAATATAATATTTTATTCTTTTTGATATTTCCAGCGCATTAGACGCTATCTGTTAGTTCGTGCACGAACTCTTTTTTTTCTCTAGGGAATAATATTTTTTCTTATTTGACCTATTTTAATGTCATTTTTATGTCATCGGTTTTTTTTTCTAAATAAAGGATGTGATTTACTTCATTTGAACACACTAACAGGATTTAAACATATTAACCGGTTAGGAAGACTGATCGCTAACCACTAGTTTTAGGATGTCGACTAATAAATTTATATTAACTGTAAATTAGTTTTTTTTCAAACTTTTATTAAATTCAGAAATTTATGCTTATTTCATTGGGATAATAACAGGTGATTTGAAATGAGTGTCATTTTAAAAATATTTCCAATTTTAAAATTCTGAAGTGAAGTAATTTACACACCAAGTGAAATTCTTTGTGTTCTCATTAATGTTACGGAATTGAGGAAATTAAAAGTAAATTTATTATTATAATTGTGAGGATCGGGATGAAATGCCTGTTTGGGTTGTCATTAAAAACAGTTTTGGAGGCGAGTAACGGTGGTTAACGTAACTGTATCAAGTTTTTGTTTTCAGGGTTTTAAATTAAAAGGGGTTGTTATGTTTATTTTCAGTCATCCATCACTGTCTGTTTTATCGTATAATTTTTTTAAGACATTACGCTGGATAATGTTTCTTGGCATGTGTCTCAGAATGCTTTATATTCATGCGATTTTCAAATAGCCGCTGATGCCAAGAGAAATGCGAGGTTATGAAATTAAAATCCGAATGAATAATATTAAGCCGTACAATGCCAGCAATTGTTATCCATAACAATATTTTGTTATATAATTATTTGACATTTGTTGTGGCGCAAATTCATACGATGAATTATTCTTCTATTGAAGCGGCTTTTATGAAAGTTGTTGCACTTATTACACGAATATTATTTATTTTCTATTCATATTTTGCCATTGTTTTCTTCTTTGCATATACCCACCTTTCACTCTACGTCATCCTTTCTATTATATAATTTTTAAAAGGTATTCATATTCACTGACCTATATT
The DNA here is from genome assembly GCA_035578165.1 of Stenolophus ochropezus. Classification (NCBI taxonomy): domain Eukaryota; kingdom Metazoa; phylum Arthropoda; class Insecta; order Coleoptera; family Carabidae; genus Stenolophus; species Stenolophus ochropezus. The sequence continues at coordinate 19,423,145 of JAQOWZ010000005.1, read as the reverse complement.
ATTAATTTAATAGACTTTATACATTCAAAAGCAGCTTCATAGTAAAGAATTATAATTAAATTATTATTCTACAGCGATGCCTTTAAATAAGATATACTTGCTACCAATTTAAATATTCTTTAATAATGACCTGCATCGAACTGATTCATTATAATAAAATAAGAAAAAAATATTTTATTAAAACAAAGGATTTTATCCTTTATTTTTCTAGTTTAAATTTCATAAATTTCAAGTTAATTGATTAAAATATTATGAAAGTAAGGACCTACACTTTTTTTGTAATTTCTTACAATAGGAGTTTAATAGTATTATCATATCAGTGATATATATAAATATATATATATATATATATATATATATATATATATATATATATATATATATATATATATATGATATATGACTTTTGAAAGCTTAATTAAAAAGAACCGACAAATGCAGAATTTAAAAATTTTGCATTAAAATTAATAAAGCTGCGCACGCAAATGAAATGGCTTATGGACAAAATTCTCTGTTGCATAAATTTAAAGGTGGCACAAAAATTTCAAAGAGAGAAGAGAAAAATTTTCAAGATGAACAACGATCTGGGTGCCCTTCGTTGTCAAGAATTGATGAAAATGTTCGATTTCTGAAAAAGACGGTTTACCGAAATTTGTCGTGCGTCGAATTCTTACTGAACCTGGTGCACTGTGATTATTTTTGTTTTCCAAAAAGCCATGACGAGTACTCTCAAAAACCTTCCAGAAAGAGACTTACAGAACTGCTATGATGGTGTGGAAATATCGTTGAAACCGCTGTATTGTTTCACGAGGGTGTTACTTCGAACTTGAAAACATGAAATTGAAAAATTTTTGAATAAAAGTTTTTTTTCTAAATCACTATCATTACTTTTCAGACGTATCTCATATGTACATATAAGTAAAAATAGCACTTTGTCCAAATAATTTGGATTTGGAACTTAATACATGCTAAAATCACAGAATAGTTACATACAGAAGCGACACTACGTGTCGATACCTTTTATGTAACCCTATTCTGTTCTATGACCTTGGAGCATTGTGTAGACTTTTAAATTTGTTGGCTTTCCCTATCTTACCCTCAGATGTGACGAAACTTTCCGATTTTAAACAACGAGCCCTTTAAATTTGTTGGCTTCCCTCATCTCTCTCTAATTTTCGTTTCTCTGTCTTACTATCGCTTCTGTATAAACCTCATCTGATAGTACTTAATAGATTGACCATCCATAACTAAAATTCAAATAACTCTATCAAATCGAACTTATTCCTAGTATCTTCAATTTAGAAATATCATGGCAATAGAAATGATTTCCTTTTGACTTATTTATTCCCAATTGCAGTGATTTGTTTTTATTCAGCATTGGTTAATTTCCCGGGCAGGATTGGCTCACGCGGCACTTTGCGCGTGATTTACGAGCGCGGGCGCGTGATGTGGCTCCATAAACAGCGCGCCACCTAAACACCTCGTATGGGGTAATTGTACGACATGCTATAACCGCCAACTTGATCGCGTGGCTCTGGACGCACAAGATCCACATCAGCTATAAGATGCACTGATACCAGATGCTTATTAAATAACCGGATAAATCAACGTGGTTCCAGATAACAAAGATGCAGACGGGAGAAATATATTCGTTGATATTCTTCTTCGAAACCGTTGCTGTACGATAAAATGTATCCTCTAAATACTTACATCGGTAAGTAAATTCTTTTAATTTGGACATATATACAGTGTCGTCGCTAGCCAATTTTATTTGGATGGGTACAAGTTAGTTCGACATTTTTTAGGATGGGCACTCAAAGTATTAAAAAAACAATAATTACTCAATCACAAAAAATAGTAGAAAAATATTTATAAAAAAAATGAAAGTTATTTAAGAAAAAACAAAAGAAAATTACGTTATTAACAACTTTTGAAAACTTAGTTAAAAAGACCCGATAAAGGAAAAAAGAATAAAACTTTAAATGTAATAATCAATTCAGAATTATACGTCTAGGATGTCTTAAAGCAAATATGTCAATTTCTTTGTTCAAGTTAAATTTATTTAATATTATTTAATTGCCTTACAATATTTATTATAGCGAAATTTGCAAGCCTTTCACGGGTTTTCGTATTTCTAAAATAAGTAATATTATATTTTCTATTTTTCTCAGCTGTTTTCAGGGTAGGTCAGTAGTGTTCACTTCACAGTATCAGACATATGTAATGTTCTAAATATAAACACTATTTAAAGTATTTAACTAAAGTTTGTTTCCAATATCAAGCGACGGACGACATTTCACGAACTGTGATTTAGTCATTTAGTAACTGATAATGAATGAGAACAGGCCATTAGATATTGCTACCATTGCTACCCAATATTTTATTAACCTTGTAGTTTGTGATCACATTCACTCCTCTCTATTAATAAACGTTAAATGTTTAATGAATTCCAATTATAAATTTTCTATTTCGGAGTTAGATGTAAATAGAAATAAAAAAATTACACAGAAGCTTTTACATAAATTGTTTGTTCCAGCTGCAAGTAATAACAAAAATCTATTTTTACCTTGTTTTTTAAAGCATACTCTATATTTTTCAATAGTATCAACAAATACTGTGTTCACAAACGCTTTAAAATCACAGAAAAGTAAAAAGTCACAAATCGCACCGTGATTGAAAAATATGCCAATGATTATATCATTCTAGTAATTCCAACTTGAACAGTACATCATAGCTCTATTAGTTTGCTTTTTTAGTTTTAGTAATAATAGATTAATTTCTTAATTTATATTTTTAATACTTTCATCAAGTTTTTTACGGAGAAGCACGTTTCAAAGTTATCATCTTCTTTAAATATTTTCCATATCACGAAATTAGCCCGTCAAGCAGAAAATTATTAAATTTACAAATTAAAAGTTTTGTTAAACTGGGAAGGGTTTAATAGTATAGGGCACTTTTATTTATTAAATGCAATAACGAAATCCTAATTATTTGCAAATTAGTTCTTGTTTAGTACACAAACTTCATTATGACATGCCTAAATATTCTAAACGACTATTTATATAGGTTAAAAGAAACTATGTCACAGTTTAACCTTTTTTGAAACAATGATGAACTTGTGTGGGTGTTGATAAGAGCTGTTAATTTGATTTCCACGGGGAATAACTCCTTGAATAATTCCGATAGGGATCTTTATAAAGACGTTCGCGAGCCGAGCATTATAAAGTCCGCGCAGTGCTGTAATGACAGCCGGCTTGATTGATGATGTTAAATAAAGTCATTAGAAAATAATGTCACAGCGGTGTCATTAGGTCAGCACGCGAAACTTCCAAGTCGCTAACCGTCACATACGCACGCACGTCGTCCGCAAACTCACTCACAAACAAATACAACAAAAAATAACTTTGGCCAAGCATAATGTTGAAATTATTTTTTATTGATTTTTCTTTTAATTAGGTCAGCAAGGCTCGAAGTTTAAATGAGGCGTTAATTAGATCGCCATTGTGAGTTTTTGTATTATTTTCTTATTCTTCTTGATGAAAGTCACGGTGTTATTAAAATATAGGGCGTCTCAGAACTTTATAACATACACTCTAAATTCCTGTTATTATATCTATATACAATTATTTCATCACATAATATTATTAATTACAAAAAGTATCAATCTTTATATAACTACAATATTTACACTACACCCTTGTAAAATTTTCAGATATCGCGATGTTAGTAATAGTTTACGTGACATTTAGAAATTTCTTGTAACAAATTATTTTTGTGATAAATTTTTGTTATAGTTTCGAAAATTAATTTAAAAATTTGATAATTTTAAACGATAACAGTTGTTTTTTAGAAATATGTGGGCGAAAATTATTTACTCCCAACAATATACAGCGTGTAATAGTTATTTTTCTTATGAAAATATGGATATAAGATACACGAATATTGGACTTAGTAAACCAATAAATTAAAGATTTAAGCAAAATAAGAATTTATTATATTATTTATATTTATATTCCCTAATCACTAATTCAAAAATTAAATAAACCAATTGTTCCAAGGGCGTTGCAAAGGAGAAACAAAGAGGGGCAGGTAATAAAACCACCCTCGCCACCCCTAGAAACTTATGAATTTAAAAAAATTTAAAAAAAGTTGTTGAAAAAATTACAAAAAAACCCAATAACATTGTTTAGTTAAGCTATTTTTGTTCTTGTAAATGATGAACTTTCCAAATTGTATTTATTTTACCCATAATTCATATCTTCTATCCATCATTTGCCCTTCTTCCCTTGGCCCATTGGCTGGCGACGCCCGTGGCCTACTTTATGGATTGTTATTAAAATAAAATGTTAAAAAAATTTGACAGTTGTAAAAATAATATATGTAGTACCTACACGTATGACTGAACCTTTCCTTTGAAAATGATGATGAGCATTTATCTTTACTCCATTTCATTGTTTTTTCCTGATAGATAATCAGAAACGTAGAAAACTGCAAGTAGTCTGCGATGCAATTAGACCATTCTACGAAAACAATTTAACCCTTACCTGAGGTATCACATAATTAATTAATTAATATTAATTTATGAAGATTAATGCGCTGTTTCATCATAAGATGAGTTGCCTCTAGATAGGATCAATCTGCCACCTAATGCACATAACGAGGTTATGTCGAATTCCAACGAGCATGATCACCCTGGATAATGTTACAGTGAGTTCTGCAAAAAATACAGAAAAGAAACACATAAAGAAGAGTTTTTTCATCATCTTGCAGTTTTTATAACTCTGCATTCAGAAATATGTAAAGTAAATAAAAACGAAAAGCAAAATTCTACGAAGCTACAAGAAAGGAGAGATTAGTTATCTACTTTTTAAAAGTTTTTAACTATACCATAAATATTATAAACTATTTCCATAAAATAAAAGAAATGATTATAATATTTTTACATAATTTTATTGTATTTATGTATCTTCTGTAGTTGGCGATTTTTACTAGTGATATATCAATTCATTCAGTTCATTGTGTGATCGAGGTGTGATAGAATTACAATCAAATAATGGTCGTAGAAAAAGTAGGTACATAATTCGAGCAATTCTTCCATTTCGTGCGTAATACGGATCTTACAATTCTTAATATGTAATATATTATTTTTTGTTATTCACTTGTAAACCATCATTTATTTGAACTGTCATCATGAGAACTAATCTGTACAAGCAATTAACATGTAAAACTTTTACAAGTTGGTTGTCAGTTTTATTGAATTGTTTACATTATTGAAATTGAGTTTTGTTTTATTTACAAGTGAACAACATGTAAACTATTGTACAATATACTCAAGGTAATAGTTTCCTGCTTCAAGCAGATGGTAGGCTCGCCTAAACCCTTCGTCAGTCAATTCCTCTCACAAATAAAAACTGTTCTACCTTGCTAATCATGTAAAGTATTAGAGACTTTAACAACAAGAAAAAAAAACCAGATAAATGTAGATAAACTTAAAATCTAACAACAGGAATGGAGTAGTTTTATAGAGGAATTAACAACGACAATAGAAAAATAGTAAGGCCTAATTATATCACTGCACAAAAGATGGTGAGAAAACAGGCATAACAAAAATAGACCTGGAAAAAAATTTAAAAACTATTTTTATATATTGTTGTATTTTTAACAAAAAAATATATATAGACAGTGAAATTTAACATAAGTTTATAAAATTGAATAATGCTCTTTTTTTAATTCTCTTATTTCAACCCTGAAAAATATCGTGTCATAAATTCATTCAACAACGTAATGTGTTATATCACTATTTATTCACCTGCCCAACACGCTAATTGAAGTCTTAATTCGCGAACCCAGATTTGCCGCCACTGCTCGCTCCCATTAAAAGCGTATTAGGCCAGTGTCGTGCGTAGGGTTTTTGCCTCGGCGCTATGCTAATCAGAGGCAGTTTTTACCGACGTGACTGATTGCTTTTTAAGGTGTTGAATTACCCAGAGGTGGTTAGTGTTTGTTTATGAGTGTGTTTATGCGTTTAGTATTGATTGTACTGAAGATAATTTATAATTGGGGGTTTGATGCTGAAATGCGTGGCAAATTGTTGGTATAATTTTTGTATTTTTCACTGTTATTAACCAGGCAAAAAAGGTGGTTATTATAGTGTTAATTTGAAGTACAAAAGACTAGGCTATAATTAGAGCTAAATTTAGTTCTTAATAATAAGAGAAATATGGTATACATTAATTTTTGTGTCTTGGGATAAAGAAATATAGTTATTAAGCTCTTTCAATAATTTGACAGTTGCTCTTTTTCAACTTGAACTGTTATGTACCGTACATACGTATTTAAACTGCTAGAGAGAGAATAACATATTTTTTCTAATTATTATTAAATGTAATTAGCGCTTATACTTTTATAAAATGTCACATTTGTTTTCTCATAAAGTATTCATATAATAATTGTATGACATTTTATATAACTAAAAATAATTTTATATGCAAACTAATGAACTGATGACATTAAAGAAGGGAATTTTATTGTTTTCATTTTTTATAAATTAAATTGATTAATCATTTAATTTATTTATAGTTGCCTTTTGTTCTAGAATGTATTTGCAATATATATATATATATAGCCACGATGAGGAAATTAAAGTTTTATTACATGTATTTATAATTATAAATTTATAAGTTTTTCCTCCTTCCTCCTTTTTGCCAATTTTCTTCATCCAAATTCTTCCTGTCCCTTGGAATCAATTTCAAAATAAATCTCTTTTTTATTTTCCATTTTTACTTCTCTACAATTCAATCTGCAATGTTTTAATGTTTGTTCTATTTTTATTTCCTCAACAAAAATGTCTCAAATTAAATTCATAAATTTTATAAAATCAGTTATAACTATTATGTAATTCTTAGTAATGTGACATTTAATGTTTATAAACAAGAACAAAAGATGCAGAATTTAGAAGCTAATAAGACTATTTCTTTGTGATAGTAAGTGGTGTACAATTTTATCGTGACAGTGCGGGCAAAATTCTGTACCATTCTTTTGTACAGTTAAAAAGTGAATCCTGCGCAATGCTTTTTAGCGATTGTTGCACGCGACGGCGCGAAATGTGAAATATTTGAAGTATTTAGAATTACCATAATGCACCTCGTTTCACAGAGTACTTCACCGTAGACTGTGCGTGCTCTCCTATAATAAAAAAATATGTTTCTCGGCATAAAAATACTAACGGAAATCATATTTTACATTTTATCTTCCAAATGCATTGTTTTAAATAAAATATTTGTTCTATTTTTATAGTGAATGTTTCTTTATGCAACTGTATATATGCATTTTGTTCCATAAAATTTATTGTAACAAATATATCTTTTACCTTATAAAATATGGTTTGTTATTTTTAGATAACATATGAACAAATGCAAGATTATAATTAAGATTAATTTACGTTAAACGTAATCCTATTATTTAATAAAGAAAAGAGGCAGGTTGCAACTTATTTATTTTTGTGTGCAATTAAAATACATTATGACAATATGTCATGGTTTTTAATACATGTGCGAAAAAGGTTGCTATTGCTTATAATATACGTGTATTATCAAACGATTTTCTGTGTTAGTTTCGATGGAATTCGGTATGTTCGAGAGTTTAGATGTTTTGATGGATTTCTTCTATTTTTCGAAGATGGCAGAGTATATCGTTGGTAAACAAATTTTCGTGAATTTTATTTTATTATTCTTATGTTACAAATTTAGTCACATAGACAATGGTGTCATTAAAGCATTTTTTTTATTAAAATTGATAAATATGGTTTTTGATCAGTAGTGCACCCCATCTGATCATGTACTAATTGTAGTTTTATAAACAATTAAAAAACTCAAGTAAAAATGTCACAACATAAAACTCTGTTTCTTGAAGTGGTGTAGAAAGAAAACAACTGCACTTAAATTTATGGTACATTTCTACCATTATTTTCGTGTGTATGCAACCAAAACAGTGCTTAGTTTGCTGAAATTGTTAAGATTTTATTTATGTATAATTGCAAATAATAGTAATAAGAAGAGAAGAGAAAGGGCAGGGTAGTACAAAGAGAGATGGCTTGCAAAGAAAGATATGTTTCAGTTAATTGTTATTACAAAATTAAGATTGACAATTGAATTTTTTATTTAATTTTAAGTAAAATCACAGTATGCTCGTCTTTTATAAACTCTTTAGGTTACGTTTATTAAACTTGTTTCATGATCTACTATTATTGTATCTCCCAACGTAGGGTTACCTTACGAGCTACTGCAGCGCCTCGAGGTTGGTGCGCAGTAGCATGTATGTACTGGAATAAGCAGAAGCTTGAAGTGTAGATAATCAGCCACAGTCCGATTAATTAAGGCGAGTGTAGCTGTGTCCACCTATAGCTATCTCCGTCCCTCCCACGCATACGTCGACACCTCGCACAATTAATTCGTTCGCATCGGCCCATTACTTACTTCTATCTGTTGATACCGGGATATATGCTGCCTGATAACCCAACACACTAATAAATTCATTTTTGATTAGTTGAAGGAATTTTATCGTGGAATATACTTGACCTATAATTCTATTTTGATATCAAAGTTCCAAGGCGCCTTCTCAATCTTGCCGGCAACGTAGGGTGTTAATTTACGGACTGATAAATATTTGATGTGAGCTGCATATTACCTTTCTCGACTATATATTTAATTTTCTTATTTCTTTTTCCTTATATGTTTCTTTCGTTTTGTTGCCAATTACAATATGAGTCACAGGTAGTCCAGTGATTTTATTATTTGGTTTGGAACTCAATTGACGGATTGAACATAATAACATAAATGTAGTTTTCATTTTACTACGGAATGTTCTATATTTACGTCTTATTCTTAAAGTTAGATATCTTTTTTTTTATTTAATATAATTTTAGCAAAAATATATTTCCATTTAATACACAGGACTAGGGTATTTAAAATTTTAGTAAATACATCTCTACTAGAACCCTCCAAGGTATTTGACTGATATAAGTCGAGCGTTTATGTGAGAGTGTGAGAGATGAGTGGTTTAATTTGGATGACTAGAGTTTATGTTAAGAAAAGTAAATAACATTTCTTATGTATCAATTTTAATCTATTATATTAAATCTAATGAATAACAAAGTTTCAAAAAATATGTATTCTACTTTGTGTGCTTACTTTGCTTTAGTTACAAAGTACTTCTTTTGTCCTCCTACTCATGATTACTAAGTTACAGTCAAAGTTATAATTACGTGCGTTTTATATTTGAATTTTAATTAAAGTTCTAGCAGTGTACACAACAAGTAAATATAAAACTGCATTATATATGCAAAGTCCAACATGTACATGTATTATGAATTAGTTGTTCTTGTCGAAAAAGAAATTATAGGAGTTTAATATCAGCAAGTTTTCTCATAATATAAAATAGGAAAACAACAAAGAATACCAAATGAAATGACCTTATTAAATATGATAATTTAATAATTTTTGAACTATATTTGAGTATTATAATTATTAAAAATTAGGGGAAGGGATTCTGTAACGTCATCGTGGTAGAATAGTGAAAAAGAGAGATAAACTGGGAGCGTAAAGACAGACTATCTGCCTTTTTTCACGATTCTACCATGCTGACATCACATATCCAGAACATTAAATTGCTAATAACTATATTATTGCAAACTAATGTTTAGTTTTTCTAGCGACAAGCTATAGTGGTTAGTTTTTATAATTTATGATTAATATACTGAAATACGATTATGGTCACATACCCCATTGTATAATCGGTAATATTCCGACTCGAATGGTATATGAGATCTGGGGTTCGAAAAGTCAGATGAATGGTTCGAAATCCAATACACGTTATAAGTCATTTGCAAAAAAAAGAAAATATGTACCTACTATGTGACTTGTTTATAAACTCTTTTTTTCACATTAGAGAATTTATAAAACGTATAGTTATAAATTTGTAAAAATATATAAAAAAATAATTGTACAATATTAAGAATTAAATTTCCCAATATTCAATAAAGCATGTATTAGGGAAAAACATTAAATTGGTGAAAACTTGACGTAAAATATTATAGTAATGGCTGAGCATGATGTGAGATTATAGTATGGGAAACGTAACATTTGCATATTATAGCAAAAGTGACAAATGATTGCACTTCCGTGCATATGATGGCAGAGCTAACTAGATCACTTTAATAAATTATGTTCGTAATTAGTTAAAATGTGGTTGGCGGAACAAAATAAAACTAACAACTTCTAATCAATACGAAGTTAGGAACAACGCAGTATTTAATTATTAAGCTGCAGCAATACAAACAAACCGTAAACTCGGAGTAAAATAGTTTTGTAATTTCACATTTTAATATGTGGAAACGTTTTAAATTATTCACCGCAACAAGGCAAGAAAATTTCTATTGCAGATGAATATCAGGTTTCATTCGTGCATATTCAGTCTTGGCTTGGTCGATGGCCTGCCAAAAAATAATTGAATTCTCGTAGAGTTATATTTCCGTAAACGGGGAAATGGGTTTCATTCTGATACACGCAACTATCCGCACGGTCACGCTTACCATTCCAGGACCGTACCAGGAACAAGTTGAAGTTGAACAGTTTAAATGAATACTACCTTATACATAAACGTTAAAGGTGCCTTTTTATTTTCTGAAAAAAAAAATGTAATGAAGAAAAATATTCTTGTATTCAACCATTCGCACACAGCAATGTTTTATTTTTGGTCAAGGGTTACTGGGATTTGAATCTCAAATCTAACACTCCATTCAACGTGTCGACGGGCGTTATCCAAGTTAGTCACCATTGCCAATACTTAAAACGTTTTATTTTAATTTCGATCAGCTTCGTCTTTTCATTGTTTATAATTAATATAACACTATTTTCATTCTCTGAAGACAGGTTATGAGGGGTCAAAATAGGCCGCGTAGAAATAATTCTTTCAGTTTAAATGATTGCAATCGTGGAAAATTTTCACAGCGCTCTACTTTTCCCTTACTATAGAGGAAAATATACAGAGTTACCAACAGTATAACATGGATATTATTCTAAAATGAAATATTGGAAAAAATCATTATTATATTTAAAAAAATATATTTAAAAATGATATTCTCTTAAAAAAATATATGGCAATTATATCTTGTTTTTTTCTTTTTTCACATAACTTAACAATATGACAACTTGAATTGCTATATTGGCAATAAAGAATTGCAGTGCTAAACATCAAAGTAACACTACAGTCATAACCTAATTTTCTAATTAGCTCGTATGGTAAAAAGATACGCTTTTCTCTCTAGGTTGACCAATAACTATTGACATTAAAATTAAAAAAATAGATATTTTCCCCTCAAGTTGTTACGGAAGATCTTGAATTTGTACTAAAAGTAAAAAAAGTAAAGATGTTAACATTTTCATTGCGTTGTCACTTGTTAATAAGAAGTTAAAATTTTAAGTTCAGTTAGTTAGCGCGCATCAGAGTTGGTTCAGAATCCATTATAAGATGTAAGTCAATTTTAAGGTCGTAAGCTGTCAATGTAGATCTAGAAGCAACTACCATACTAAGCTGTAGGTTCCTTGTAAAAATAGTCTACGTTAGTAAAAGTCAAGTAAAATATTCACGAAGCAAGAACCTTGAGGTTGAAGCTCTGTTCCATCTTTATAATTATAAATATAATAATTGTAATCTATGTATTTGGTTACCTTTTTGGTACCTAGTCGTACTTTTCCAAAATATTTAAATTCATGTGGAAAGTACAAGATGTATATGTAAATAAAATATTTACTTAAAAGAAAAAGAGAGGATATATGTTCGTGTTTTTGTTACACGTGATATTGAGATTTAATGTTATTTTTATGGAATTAAATACATATTGAATAAAAATAAATAAACTGTATTAATTGAAGATTAAGTTTTAAAATCTCACATTTCTTGTTCTTTCGTACTTACATAAAAATTCAGAATTAATTCCAAAATTTGTATTGAGTTTAAAGTTTCTCCGCCTAGTAACTAGTTCCAAAGCCGGCCCTGTCTATCCACTACCGAGACTACAAGGCGAAGAATACGAAATTTAATCAAATTCTCTTGAAGCGTTTAATGGGTAATCGGATTTGAATAAACGTGGATTCAATAAATAATTAAAACAGCTGTGTGTGAAAGCTCAATGGTCGCTTTGCTTTAAATTGTGGGCTATTATGAGATTTACTCCTACGTCTCGTTCCATCCAGTTACAAAGTATTTGCTAATTGCTGTACAATCCATAACCGAGTTAACCTATTATTCCCGCCTACCCATCCGGTATCCGGTATAGTTTTGAGAATTTATAAGCCAATATAAAATAATAAGCCAATGCAGTTCTCACAAATGTGTACAGCAGAGAAATTTATTTGCAGCAAAATTGAATTTTCAATTACATACACTAACTTTAGAATTCATTCCCAATTGTGTTTTATCGATAAAGTTGTTCCACGATGACAATGAATCTATATCATCAATAAAAAGTTAAATATGTCATCTTTACATAATTTATTTGAGGTTGAGAACATCGTTTTATATTTTGATATATTAAATTAATTCATCTATCATCTGAAGCATGTAAAAATATGTATTACTGTTGCTTTAGAACATATTATTAATCAGATTTATTGAAATAAAGTAAAGAAAGACTAAAAAGGAAAATGTAATAATTTCTGGAATTCCTGTTCCGACCGGTTTCGACTCCACATGGATCTTTTGCAGGGAATGAAAGTCAAAAATTTTATTGCCAATAAATAATCATGAATTAAAAAATCATTGCTATCGAGGACAGACCAAAATAACATTATTGTTATTCTCATCAATTGATTGAAGCATTACTGTCATAGAATAAATTTAGCTATGAATAGTTGGAATCTTGTTCGATGAAACCCAATAGGCCTGCAACTATTTTACGAGCGACATAAAGTCGGCATAACGACATGGAGGTCGGTTTATACAAATCCAATTTCCTCGGTTCATACAATGGCTGATTGAATAAACTTGTAGTGGTACAAGCGTCACTTATCGATATGCACGTAATAAATTTACATGGGACGTATCTCCGCGCAGAATCAGGGCAATAGGTCTATAACTTGTGTGACGAATTGTGCGACCTGATAATTCACTTGCAAGCTATATTGGATGGGGATTGTGGTGTCGCAATTGAGAATTCGAACATTCCTGTTTCAAACTAGGATGTATAGGTTACACAGTGAGCTCGTCAATATAACATAACTCATGAATTTTGAACTCTTGCTGATCCCTAGACTCCTTTTCCTGTAAGATTAAAGCCTGGGAGACTTTTTTCAAAGCGCCTTTTTTAAATAAATATAATAAAATTAGTAATTACTATTTATATTGAAACATTGTTAAAATCATTGAAAATAAAGCTATTTAGTTGATTTTTGTCATCCAAACTTATGAAACCTATTGAAATCTGGTTATAAAATCCTGACGTAGCTAATTAATAATACATATTTTTAAAAAATTCTTGCAGATTGTTAACTTACAGAAAATCATTCATTTTCACCTAATTGTTTTACTTAGAAATGAGAAAACCTGCACTACTTTTTATAAATAGATTTTTAGACAAGTAGCTGTTTTCTGACAAAGTTATTACTATAAAAACATCTTCTCTATGTATAAATAAGCGGATATGTTTTTATTTTTATAGTTTTTTTTAAGATATATCTTCCTTTATTGTTACTCAGTTTTCCATCTAATGTTTTGGCATAGGCATTCTATTGGTTAGGAATGACGAAACCTGGAAATTTTGGTACCCGGGTACCCGACATGAATACCCGGGTAGAACCGGATACTCGATAATTACCCGTTACCCGATAATTACCCGTTACCCGATAATTACCCGATACCCGATAATAACCTGATACCCGATAATAACCTGATACCCGATAATTACCTGATACCCTTAAAATATCCATTATTTTTCCACATTCATCTTTTTAATATAAATTTTTGTTATTTGCATATAAATTTATTAAATGAAGAAAAAAATATTATTTTTTGGTATGGAAATAAAAAAAACATGGTTATTTTACATATCATACGAGTATATCAGCATTATAAAACTTATTAAGGAAGTATATTTGATTTAATTATTTAGGAATTATCTCATATTTCTCGCAAATATCAGCATGGATAATGTATCTGCACTCAGTCTTGATCTTCGTGTGGTTACAATGTTTCCGGCAGCTGAAAACTGTCTTTAACTGGCAACAACAGATTTTAGGTAGATTTCGGGTAACGGGTAATAAACGGGTAACGGGTAATAAACGGGTAACGGGTACATTTCGGGTAATCGGGTACTATTTTTGATACCCGGGTACATTATTATCGGGTAGGTTCCGGGTACCCGGGTACCCATCGTCATTCCTACTATTGGTCGCCTATTCCTTGACTCTTGATCGCTGCTTATTTTAATAAAGTTTTCTTCTGCTCTTCTTATATGGATTATTCCACACACGACATTTTCATACAATTAGAATGCCTCCTTTGATGGCCATAGATAGTTTTTCAGAGAATAAATTTGATAATACCCCAGTATCATTGTCATGGTTACATTTTATTGATATCATATATTTTATGTTTGAACTGTTATCATTCGTGAAATAATCAAGCAAATATTATTCGAGCTATGAATTTAATAGGTAAAATTTACTCATAATTCTTGCGAAGAAACGACAATTTGGGTAAAAAATGACTCTTAAATTACTTCAACTTCGCTGTCGTTTTTGACTCTCGTTTATCTGTTACTCTGCAACAAATACTCGTAAATTGTTCCAATAAATTCATGATTCGTATTATATTACTTATGAATATAATCTCTTCTTTTAGGTTTAGCGAATTTTACTATATTTGTAATGTTGTATTGCTTTTTGATTGCGTATTCTACGCATTACTTTTTTTTCTATTATTGAACGTATCCAATACTGCTCATCGTTTGTTTGGTACTTTTAGTATCTGAGCGTAATTATAATGTGCTGTTATTCCTTGTTATCTAACAGTTATTCAAGGACTATAATTAAAAATCATTGGGTTCATAATTCCGTGACAAATGTTATTAATTTAATATGCCTTTTTGCAGATTTTATTTAATACTTAATAGTTTTTGAAATGTTGCAATAAGTTATAAGTATAAAGAAGATGTTTAATCAAATGTTTCGACTTGCTTTAGTCTTCATCAGGCAAAACGACTTTATCAGAAACATAATGTAATATTTTCAAAATTAAAACAAATACAAAGTTTTCCGATAGAATGAAACAGTTCCTAATTTTGAAATTGATTCATTAATAATTATAATTACTTACACACTGAAGTTAAAAAGTCTCTGTTTTGACTAGTTGAAGTGTTTGGCAGAATTGAGCTTGGCCGACTTCCCGGTGGCTTGCTGGTCAGTTAGCGCGGCACGCGATGCGATATTAACCGCAGCTCGTTGGCCCGAATGCTCACTGATACCATTTGCCCATTTGCGTATTTGTGGTGCGCTGAAATATCAGCAGAATTGTGTCAATGGGAACTAAATTGAATGGATAAATTTGTTTCACCCTGCACGCTCGTACATTCGGATTTCATAGACACATACACTTCACTAGCACAATCAATGCGCGTTACTTGTAATTTCATTTACAGCGTACAATAGTGATAACTCTTATTGTTATCTACATACGGATAAAATACAGACGTACTTGTCCTAGCGTAGGATTCAATCTGTTGGAGTTAACAATAGAAATATTTTCCGGAAATAACGGATCCAAACTTGCCCTTTACCAATAGGATTTTTAAATTCCTAAAATAGGTACGTTAGAGTGTTTAGCAAAGAAAATGAAATACTAGCACTTAACGGTAGAGAGAGAATATTAAATATAAATAAAAAATCTAAAACAAGGAACATTATTTCAATAGCTAGCAAAATTATTTATTTTAAGGTGGAATATCATACCAGCCTATTTAAATAAACGGACACAAATATAAAAAAAAGGTTAAACTCTATTTTTAATTGAGAAATGTTTCATTAGATTTTTTGTATATCTTACGAAAAAAAAATACAACGAATGATACTCGTAAATATTAAAAAAAAAAAATTAGCGTTAAAATTTATACTCAAAAATTGAAAAATCAGATGTAATTTTAAGACATGAAAAGTCACAACTAGTAATTTGAAAACAAAAAACAATATTAAAAGAAATGCACTTTAGATGATTGAAGAAAATAGTTATTTGAATCAACTGGGCCAGAAATTGAACTTTTGCGTGAATGTGGTGGATCCAGAAATATTCCTAGGAAGGGGTGAATTACCATTTCTTTAAATATAAACATTAAAAAAATAATAGTATTAACCACAAATTTTATTAAATAACACATAATCATTAAATTAGAAAAAAATCGGCCTGGAGAGGTCCAATCCCAATTATAATTTGATATAATTTCAAATCAATCCTACTGGTTGCAATATATAGAGATTAGGGATTGAAAAATGGGTACAATATTTTCAAACATCGCAAACGAAAATATGAACGAACTAAATGTCATAGTATAGTAAAGGAAATTTAAACTATCGAAATCTTCATCGTAACTGCAGATTAATCTAGACACACACATTCGTAATTTATTTGAAGTGGCTATATCGCGCGACTAAGTACTTTTATCAAAAGAAATAAAATTTTACGCATATCTCCCACCGCCCTAAAAGGGTATAAAATCCCTTGTATGAAACCCCAACGTCGTTTACGATGTTATCTTTCAAGCGACATACAAGGGTTGCAGAATTAAAATTTTCCTAACATAAGCGAGAATTTTCCTTGGAATAAACAAAGAATTTAATTATTTTTTACAATATAAATTTCAATTTTAAGAAAGCCCGTAAACAACAAAAAACAGCTAAATATTATTAAAACAACTAATATTAAGTGTATGTAGATTTTTTTCAACTACTACTTAGCAATTAGTGAGAGCTATTTATCTGCAAAATAAATATAAATTACTCCAGATATAAAAATATGATTTAACATATTAGTTTCCTTGAAAATAATTAATATTTTATTCACAACTTGATAAGCTGTAACTTCAAAATATTTTTACACATGGCCTGAAAGGCCTAAATAGTTATCATTAAGTTGAAATAGCTAACTTTTAAGTTTCTTTAATTAAAGTAAGAGAATCTTATTGCATAACTTTTTGGTCAATTTTTTCAACATTATTTGAACCAATAGTTTCATAGCGAGTTTTTCAATTTTGGATCAAGTTTTGTCAATTACAATCTTAATTATTGTTATTACTTATTGCTGGATGAGTCAATTTGCATTATTCTGTAATTTGATATTGATAAATTAATACTTAAAATATAAAAATTACAAGAAGATTTATCTATATATATATTCCATTTTATTTTGATCTTTTTAGACTGTAGATTAATTGCACAAATAACTAACGAGAAGAATTAGTTGAAATATTTAAATCTTATTTATATTTAGCTCTAAGTAACACAAAGTAAACTTTTCTAATGATATAGAATTTAATCCAATTTTCAAATACTGTATACGCGTGCAGTAATAGCAACCTTCTCACATATGTCGTGTCGCATAGCAAACTTGCTAATCACTGTAATATGCATTTACTCGCGTTTAAATTGTGGTGCAAATGAAATAACACAGTTTCCGTGAGCTTGTTACCGCTCATTTTTACAGAGAAGCATGATTTCCAAACAGATGAAACGCAAAGTGACCAAGGCATGGCACACTTGACATGCACGGTTCACACGAATATTGAATTTAATATTAGGTTAGGTGCGCTTGTTTTAAAGTTAAATTGGTTTAGTTCACTGCCTGTGAATTACACATTTTGTGTATTGTACATTGTGCTATTGTTCGGAATGAAATATTGCACATAAATAATTTATATCGTATTAATGATTCATTCTTATTGTTTTATGTGAAACATGTTACCAACTAAAAATTTATTTAAAATTATTAAAATTTTATTTTATACACGCAGTAAAATAATAAATAAATAAATTTATATTAAAAAATCTAATGTGGACATCACATGACGTCCTTGTACGATAAATTATACACATTTTATGCTGCAATTCATTTAAACTTATTTCACTTGAAAGTGTGATCATTCTAAGGCTAATCATTCTTCAACTTCCATTCGTTTCATATCTTTGAACTTGCGAAATAGATCATCTCTTGAAAATTTTATTAAAATGTTTATCACTATATTCCTTATAGCATTACCTATACAAAAATATTTTAGGCGATCCGCTATGAATATCCGTTAAAAATTAGAAATATCAAAATAACAATAACAACTTTTTTTATGTGGTAGTCGGTAGAAAAGAATTATAAATACTGTAATATAAAAAGTATATTGCTATATACGTTTACACTTATGGTCTCAACTTATTGTAAATAATAGCGTAAAACAAGGGTTAGTTTTAAATTTTAATGACCAGTCAACAACATAAAATTCTTTATTACTTAACATGGTTTTACTCATAAAAAAAACAGTAAATACCGCATAGTTCCTTTACGTGTGCTATTGCCATAATCCAGTGCTTAAATTTTTGATTTCCATGTTTCACTTCTTTCAGCTCCTCATAAATTTCAACGTAATTAAAAATAAAATACCAGAACAATAACAACTGATAAAAGGTTAGTTACACGAAACGGTATAAAACGTTTATTAGATTATTACATTGTAAAAAACTATTTATTCATAAACACGTAAAAATGATAAAGTGAAGAAAACATGAAAAATTAAACATCGTGAATGTCTGGCCATATCGTGAATAAAAATAGCGATTACGGGTTGACTGCAACGTGACGGAGCGGATTAAAAATGCTTTAATTCCAGTGACAGGTGTATAATTTCCCGGTCGTTATTCTCACGGAAGACTCGAGTTGCGAATTCCAGATCAGAAGAGCTGTAGCCAGGTCGAGGGGCAGTGAGATCGCCCCGAGTACTCGGATGAAACTTGATGAGGAACTGGCCTCCAGATAAGAACGATGTAAACAAATGCTAATGTCGTGAAACACATTTGTAAACCAGAATTGCTTTCGGCATAACAGAGCAAAATTAGCAAAAATCTTTAAATCAGTAGTTTACATGAAGATAAGTTTTAAAGGTATAAAACTAAAAATAAGACATACAATTATAAAGCAATAAAAACAATCATGATACAGATAATAGTTTACAAACTCTGAAATGAATGCTACACATAGACTACAAAACAAATTTTAGCATCATATAAACAAATTAACCTTACATATAATCTATTATTACATTATTTAAAGTAACTTTGACTCTTTTAAAATTTTTTTAATAATAGTCTAAAATTTTTGAAAAACATTTGATAATGATTTTTTTTTTCTTTTTTATGTTAACTTTTCATTCTTCTAATAATGTTTAGAGAAAGTCAAAGAATTGGTTCCAGTTCTTGTTCTTATGATCTGAATTAGATCATCTTCCGGAACATTCGAGTGAGGATGCTTCAGAATTTGTTTCAATTCAGTAGTTTAGGTGTTGAACCACATTCTTATGTATTTACTCTAATTCTTGATCTGTCGGAATGTGCTCTGATTTCAAAAGACCAGGCGTCTGACCATTAATTAATTATTGATCTCTTAAAACCGAATTACATTTTCATTTGAACCATAATAATGCCCCGATTGCTAGAAAAAAGGTAGAATAACATTTTATTATTTGTAAAAAGTTACCATTCTTTTTATCCGTAGTCGATTTTTTTTGGGGTTTACTTTATATTGAAGATGAATTATTAAACTAATTTTTACTATCCATATTTTTTGCTTATAACTCAAAAAAAAATTAATGAAATCTAAAATAAAATATTAGCTGGATGTAACTAAAATATTAAGTAAAGGACTTTTTATTTAAGAGGTAAGGTAAAACTTATTACCTTTCTATTTTGATCAAATTGGAACATCGAACATTAAATTTTTTGGACGTAGGTATAAGGTTTCAGTATCTTTTTGTATAATATTGTAAAAATTAAGGTAAATATTTGATAGTCTAAATCCACCGTTAGAAATGAAGGTAAAAATTGTAGTCAGGAAACCACAGTGGTGAATGCGCGGAATGGATGCATGTTTTATCACATAAATTAGTAATTTGGTAGCGGGCCGCAGGCAAGGCATATTAAATATAAATCTGTTTTTGCGGGCAATGTTGTGTTTGTAGCTGAATGCGCCACTAATTTCCCCGATTGTAAACAGCGATTTGCTGCCGCGGTTGCATATCTACGCAAATTTCATTTCGGATGTCTATTACCAGTACGATATGTTAATTACATTTCAAATCTAATTAATTATAATTTGTGATTACTTGCTATCAAAATAATAGAATATTCACTTTTACATGCAACTTTGTTGTTTCATTTGATTGATATACAGGTTGTGATGCTGAAATTCACATTGTTTATGACAGTAATTGCAAATTGTATCGTTTATTTATTTGGGTGAAGTGTAAATACATTTGAAACACGAATATTTATATAGCTAAGTTTAATGAACGAATAATAAATTATAAAAAGATAATAAAACTAAGTAACACTATGAATAATTAAAAATAAACACTCATTTCAGAGTAATAATTATTAATACTTAAACAGTTAATACTACAGACTATTTATTCACACGATATTTGTATCACCAACTATTTATGTTTATCACTCGTATTAATATCGGACTATCTCGCGATCTTTTCTGCTTGGATTTATATACCACAGCAATTAAGCTCCCGAATATTCCGGCAGCTTCGATGCGTCAGCGGTGTGACCTTGTAATTGCTACAATATTATAAACTTGAACCACATTAATTAAGTTCTAACTCAAAAAATTCTAATCGAAATTTTGACAGCAATGGGAGGAATTTGATGATCGACTGATGTGAGGTGGAATTTGGAGAATAAACTGGTAGGAAGTCAGATGATACAGTTTATTTCTAAGCCGAGGTTTCGATTTCACAGAATCTTCTTCAGGGTGAGGAATGGTCTTTATGCTGCATAATTTACCTTCAACAACTATGTTAATTTGAAGACCATTTCTCACCTTGAAGAAGATTTCTGTGAAATCGAAACATTGCCTTAGAAATAAACTGTATCAACTAACTGCCTTTCTGATTATTCTCCATATTTCCCCCCTTGGACAACAATGTTAAAAAGTCCATTTGATATTTCATTCCAATGTGATACTGTCCATTTAAAGGAAACCGAAAATTGAAGTACTATTGATGTGGTGCAACCGGCCATTAGAGGACAGAGGTGATTGCTTAAGTGGTGAAGTAGAGTACCTATAGACTTGCTTGGTCATCTTCGATAGAATGATCAATAATAATTTATACATTTCTTGACTTGTTTCCATTCTGTACAATTTCCTCATTTAGCATTCATCTAAAATAGGAATCAGCAATAAGTTCCATTCTATTAGTTGGCGCTGCTCTAATAATTACCCTGCAATGTCATGGCGGTGTTATCTGCGCCTGGTTTAGTGCGGATCAGTTAAGACAGCGGCATATTGTCTATTCGGTTCGTGGATAAAAACCCGGCAATGTATTCCACTAAGCAGCACTCACGGTGAGATAGTTGGCACGTGCAATGCCTCAGTTAGCGTGGCATGCAAACGACGCATAAAGACATACTTCCACATATGATAAGGGAGGTTTATGATTGGCGGATTCAACCACGCTCATTACAATCAATATGCTAGTTTTCACTCGCAATGTCTTTAGTGCAGTTTTAGTTTTTTCCCTACTGTAAATATATAAGAGAGGAGTATTAAAGCAAAATATATCGAGCTTTTGATGAATACTTTGAGGTCCTTAAAATCGGGGGTATATATAAAATATCAATCTCAAGTCGATGTCTGTGAATTAAACCGTAAGTGCAGAAATTTATCTACTTTCAGCGACATTATCTCGTGCTGAATGTCGAGTGCTGGAACCACACGAATGTGAAAAATGGACAAAACCAGTAAGTTTTAAAAAGTGGAATATCAGTTAGGTACCTCGTTTTTTTTAATTATAAAAAAAAACTACTTTTCTTTTCATAGTTAAGTTCAAATAAAAGCATGGCGAATCTAAAAACTCTTTTAGGGAGAGGCGAGTGTATCAAAAACTTATGAAACATTAATTTTTTAAATGTAGGATATTTTATTAGTTTATACTATAAATGCATTTTCTAAGTACTTAACTTGAAATTTCATGTATGCAACAGGTTTGTATTAAAAAAATATTGACACACAGAAAGATTTGAAGAAAAGAGCTCTGATAAGGAATCCTTCATTGATCGAATTAAAAAAAACTAGTTTACATCATGGATTCTATGACACAACTAAATTTTAAAATTAAATTCATTAAGACAAGAAAACCGTTAACTAGCTGGAGCCAAAACAAATCTATGGAATTGTAATTTACGACTTTGTTGAATTTTATAAGAGAAAAATTTTAAACATTAATATTTCTTGAATAATAGTTGAAAAATATAATTATTTATTATTTAAAAACAAACAAAAATTGTAATTGTGTAATTGTCTTTCGGTTTTAGGAAAGTTGAATAAAAAACTTTTAACCGGTTTTCACAGATTTCCAAGCCCTAGTGGAAAGTAAGTAATTCTGCTTGAATCTACATTGACATACCAAACTTTTTTCTGCAATCACACTACCATAATGTTATAGAACAGAAATATACTTGAGAGCTATTTGGCTTTTTGTGGAAAATTATATAGAGTACCTATGCAAACTTAAATCGACTATTATGGATAATAGGCAAGATCAAACATCAAATAATGTGGGATCGGACAAGTACTGAGTCTTCAGTGTTGTTAATTTTTTATTTGATTTCTTTACTTATCGGTTTTGAGTTTGAGTAATTCCACATTCTTGCTCTGATTCTCTCCCCGATAGCAGAGATAGTGTTTATGATCTGGGATTGCATTAGCTCCACATACGTACGGCGTGGACAGTCGGGTCAGCCGCATGAAATATGAATTTTCATTGGCCATAAAGTTCCCGGTCGCGAGATCGCGGGGAGCCGTGTTATGGGTGCAAACGCCGTATAAATATGTATTTTGAGTTCCTCTGCATACAATGGCTCCGTCCGTCACAGTGGGATGATAAAATCACTCTCTCCTACATCAACACGACGCTTCGTTGCGCGATGCGAGACTCAGCGATTCTCAAACCCAAACATGGGTATGCCAAATGGACTACTTGCCTTCACTTTCTAACACCCTTTATGGTTGGAATTCTATTTAGTTTAAATCAAGCCTCCTACAAATTCTTGTTATTTCAGCTAGTTTAATATAAATAATTCTAAAATAATGAAACAAAAACAAATAATAAAAAAGTGATAGAAATATATAAACAACAATATAGTAAAGGTCTATTAGTAGGAGGTAATATATTGTATTTTTTTCTTCATTGGTCTTTTAAATTATTTCCTTTTTCATCAAAATTAAATCTAGTCTAATTGAGATTTCCCAAAAATGGTATTTTACCCGAATAATACAAATTAAACAGATAATAAAATGAGATATGTTATTGATTATGTGGCCAATTCCGTGTTTAAATAATTTAAGTAAATATATCTACATACGTTGTAAAAAAAATGTTAATTTTTAGAATAAAAATAATTGGTTAGTTATAATTAGTATAACTGGTCTACAATAAAAGCAAATTTATGTCAACATTTGAATAACTAATTATTTTTATTTATTGTATATTAATCTTCACTTATTATCTTACCTGTGCTGTATATTAATTATAAAAGAAAATAATCTTTTCGTCTAAAATACATTAGATGAAACATAATGATTAATATTATGACTTTTTATTTTATTATTCTAGGTATTTTTGTATACTTTAGTAAAATTTATTATTCTTTGATCTTTCCTTATAAATAATAATTTGTGTAATAAGTACAATACAAAATAGTTATTATTGTATTAAGTGCGTGAAGTTTTTAGTGCGTGAGATGTCACTCAAACGCACTTATAAACATTTCACGCTCAAAATATGAGCAATATTTTTTCTACAAGTAATTTGCCTGATTAATTATAATTTTTTTATTTGCCTATATAAAAATTCAGTAAAGAAATGTTTCCATCACAGTAAAAAAATGGTTTCCCATGTACTTCTAGCACGGTGTCAAGGTTATCTAAAAGCTGTGAAAAAATTGTCTACTTTATGCATTGTTATTAGAATAAAAATGTTAACAATTTTTGACAGTTGTAGAAAAAATATTTTTCCTCAAGGTATGTATTGTAGGTACATAAAACACTTTTGTCTTACTATAATTTTTGAATAACCTAATTAGTAGATCACGAGCAGTTGTGACTTATTTTGGTAGAGCATTACGACTTTAAGTGACTATAATGTGATGTATGGGGTTTGATTCCCAATGTCCAATTTCCCAAAATAATAAATAAATAAAAATGCTGCTGTATCCGACGGGTTTTACTATAAGCTACAGGTCTCTTGCAGAGGATTTAGATTGACAACTTACTTCACTAATGTGCAAGTAAAATTGTCATGGAATAGGTGATTCACTATTTCGCCTATTGCCAAAATTCTCATCGTTTAAAGCGCCATTGATGTTAAATTAAGAATTAATTCATCGAAAGTAGTCTCTGAATGCGAACGCTTCTAATCTACACTTTATAAACCTTATATCTAATAATGTACCTGATAATCATGTCATTAATATACAACAGCACAGTGGCGGACTGGGAAATTTATTCAGCCCGGGAAATTTGACAGTGACCGGCCTCTAAAAAGCTAATCTCACTTTTAGTTACTATGGCAAAGTATTACAAAATAAATCAATTGATGGAATAATTAAAGTGTAAACATTTTACTAATCGTATATGTATATAATTTTTTATTTTATTTAAGAAACAAATAACTTCTAACATATTAATACAGGGTGGCCCAATGAAAATTATCAGCGCAAATTTTGGCCACTTGTTTAAGCCTATTTGATTGCAGTTTTGCACACCTGATACAATTTGTTTTAAACGATGTTTCTCTAGAACTAATGATCGGATTTGAAAAATAAAAAAAACTGTTGAAAAGAGAACTGAAAGGACTTTCGACCTGAGTCATGTTTGACACCCTTTTCCATTTAAAATTTTTGAGATGCAGTCCACCCCCATTTTAGGGTTGAATTTATGCCATTGGTACTAATCCATTCGGTGTCCCCCTAAATACTCAAATTGACGTTCGAGCGTTTTTTGCAAAATTGACGTTAAGTGATCAAAAATTGCGCTGATAATTTTCATTGGGACACCCTGCATGAAAAAATAAACGGGGCCTATTTTGTAACTCAGTAGTTAATTTTTAACCAGTTGTTAAAATTTTTGACAAATAAAAACATACATTACAAGTGATGTTTTGATATTTTCTCCAGTGCTATCTATTTTCATTAGAGAAAACATTTAGCAATTGGTTAAATTCTGAAGTTATTCTTCAACTAAATTTGGATGGCTCGTTCTCAACGTCAACAATATTTTTTGTGTTCCCGCAAGTCGAACTCGAAGTCGAAGATGGTAAGGCCACTAATTCAGTAGCAACTCTAGCCACAGTTGACGCAAACATATCGTTTATTTTCAAACTTGTTTTAGCAGTTTGTTACATATTTTTTTCTCGCTCCTTTTTAGCACCTCCTTAAAATTTTCTTTTTTCCATATTTGTAGTTTTGGTTTTAATAATTAGCCTTAAAATAAAATAAAGAAAGAATAAATATTTTTCAGTAATAAAACAGTTTTTGTATAATGTATGTATAAATATTATATTTGTAATAATAATATATACGAATAAACAGTTACGGGAAAAAGTCCGGGTATAGTGCACGATACGGAGGCTTGGATCACCGACTATCTATTGTTCACGCACAGGTAAAAGCATACAAGACACATCATATTCGTCTTACTACGATGATAATATTTTGTATTTTTATTCACTCATGCATAAATCTATTTGATATAATTTACACATAAAAATTTCATATATTATCATAATAAAAATATCTGATAATATTGACCGGCCTCAGTACCTCCGGCCTACCGGGAAAGTTCCCGGACTCCCGGCGGCCCAGTCCGCCACTGCAACAGCATAATATTAATACATAAAAATATTGTTTGTGTATATACAAAAAGTTTGAGAATCTCCGCTGTGGTGTATTCGTGCGTGCATATGACTCACACGGCAAAAATATATGCTAAATATTTTAATGTATATCCTCGCTTATTTCTTCACACTGCATACCGTATTCGTATGTACCGTGTTTATGTTGAATGTTGTGTGGATTGGTCGAGCGCTATGCAAAAATATATTGTTACTTCAAGTTTGTGGGACGAGACTGCAGCGCATGTTGTTCCTCCCTCGTATTTCCTGCAATTCGATGTTGACGTATGCAAATTAGCGCCCGTTGAATGCAATGATGGTTTTGATTCATAATTCCATGACTGCTCGCTGCTTTAAGTTGCAAAAATCGCTCTGTTTATGCAGGATAAACAATAACAAATAACATCGGGATGTCAGACAAATGCAATGAATACTGAAAATGCCTTACAATGTCTTGGCATAACAAACTATTGTCTTGCAACATTGCTCAATAGTTTTTGAATAGAACTTCAAGTTCTATGTGAAACTTTTGTGCCTAGTTGCATTAATAAGTATAAAATTTTAAATTATAGGTATTTAAAAATGGGATGTTTTATACAAATTACTTCTCGCTATAGTAGTGTTGAATCCAAAAATATTTCTCGGTGTGAGGAGGGGTTGTTAGGGGTATTTGTATTTTTATACATTAATTAAGATTTTTAATTTTTTTTTTCAAATTAATAATAGTAATCAAACCAATTAAAACCTAATTTAAATTCCTACAGTTTTGTTAAAATTTATTACTACTAGCTACTCTTCGCAATATCCATATTCTTTGTATTGGCCACCCAGTAATAGATGAAAGCTACGACGATAGATTTATTAGTAAAAAAATAAAATGTATCTAGTGTCCATTTATACTTTGCTTTGAATTCTGGGAAGTTAAAAAATGAATATTTGAAAGAATGTTTATATAATTAGCTTCCCGTGCAAGAGGAAGTTGTTCCCGACTTTTTATTTCGGTGGACAGCAGTCCTATGTAGCTAGCGCTGTCATAACTATATATCACTCGGAACTAGGGTAATTAATCTACTACACAGCAAAAATAACTTGGATGCTTCTTTCCACAGCCTCATAAAAATCTTTCAAAATTATTTATTTTTAGTTTTATTTGTTCGTGCACTCCTCTGCATATTACTGGCTGATTTATAGTCGTTCATATCAGCAACCACAGCATACATATATATCGTGCAGTCACAAACTTTCTTTCTTGAAACCAGCAATTTGAAATGGTTTAACTATATGTTTTCCTCATACCTGGACATACAACATTCCGAGAACCAAAACCCATAACAAACTTTACAAAGAAGTGCACTAAATATACATATGTGGTAAAAGCAAAGTGGTCGTTAATAATGCTGAACAATACACTTTTTAATGGTGAAGTGTCCTTAGAAGCGAGGGAAATAGTGCAGAAATATTACTAAATTTATTTAATATTATTTTATATTAAGGTACAATGTAATTATATGTAATTTATGAAATGTTATAGTCATACTTTTTACTTTTTTTATTAAGTTTTTTATTATACTCTATATTCGTTTATGTATCAAATTTAACAGAAGAACCACCAACCATAAGGTACCTACCATATAACCTACATAATAATGCAATGAAGTGAAAAAAAAACTTTATAATAGTTGCAAAATAAACAAAATGCATTTTGTTCTTGTAGCTTTAAGTTTTACTCGGCATGATTTTCTCTTTGAAATAAACTCAACACTATTATAATTATTCGGAATATATTGCGAGTTGTGTTGGGTGTTATATGCCGCATGCAATCGTGCTGTTATAGTCTATGCTAAGCAGGGCGGTGATATTAATGCCGTGTTTGTATACAAAAACGACACGAGTTTTTATTCATAAATTAGAATACGAAGATGGCTGAGAAGTATCGTCCGGTACGTTGTAAACACACGTCCAGGTCCAGGAGTAAGCGAGACAGGGCATCACGACAAAGGACGACCTCGTTTTGCAAACCAAATCCATTAATGCATTTATTCAGTGTACATGTGAATTTCTCGGAATATAAGGGTTACTGCAGTATTTCAACAACGTTTTTATGCGCATTATTATTTCGCGGTTTGCTGCACTTTTAAATACTCTATGTCCTGAGATCTTCTTTGCCCAATGCGGAATTATTCTACTCTGGAATATACCTATTCCCAAAACTAAATAATGGCTGGTTAGTGTAATTCGTAATAATTTTTTTAATTAGAATTTTGTAATATTTTTAAAATGAAGCAAAGATTAGAAAATATACAAGTAGTAGGGATAACCACACTATGGCATATACTTTACCATGTGTCATATCTTATGCAAACTTAATATAAAATATATCCCTGAATTGTATCTGATATTTTTGATATACTAACGATATCTACAAAATGAAGATCTTTAGAATATGTTTCTCTACTTTTAGTGGCATGTGATGGTCTTAGGATACATATGTGCACCCATACGTGTAAAGTAAATTTGATTAAACAGATTTTAGGAAACTTCATGTGATACAAAAATACTTGGACAAAATATTTTTACACATTTTGGTGACATGTCAGTTGTATGATAGTTTTTTCTTAAATCTTAATTCTTTCCAAAATTAAAAGCGTAGTCTCTATATAGCAAGCATGATAAACCGTTATGTTTGACGACAATCTTGAAATGAGAACGATTGAAATTCAGTGTGATACTTTGTTAAAACAAAAATATACAGAAGTTGGAGTTCCACAATTTTACAGTTATTTATCTGCAAATAAGTATCCAAAAATATTATCTTTCGTTGCACGTTATCCAGCTATGTTATGGAGCATTTTAATAAGAACGGTTATTTTCTGTAGTGAAAAATAATAACTCTTCTGAAAGATCAGGTTTAATAAATCAACATCTTTTATCAATTTTGAAAATTTTATCATCTGAAGCAATAGAACCAGAATTTCATGAGGTTATTAATGGAAAAGATGTCAAGTATCCTCATCGAAAAAATATTAGTTTTTCTTTTTTTAATTTCTATTTTAGTGTATGAAATATATTTTACTTTCCTTATTATAAAAATTCATTAATTCCAATAATGCTTTTTTTTATTGTTTGTAAAGAAAACGTTAAATGTGCGACTACTAAAAGCACTCTTATAAAAGAATGTAAATTCTAATTTAAAAATGTTTGACCTCGATCATTTTTTTCCTTCGGGAAAACAACCTCCAATCTAATTCCACACCCAAAATAATGCTTTGAGGCCTAAACCTAAATGTAAAATATATCATGTGACCACTGGTATAAAGTAAGTTTGACATGCCTATTACTAAAGAAAGTTAGGTGGAGAAACCGATAAAGTCCGATAATGATATCAGATGTAATGACAGAATAATTTAAGAATTTTATTTCATCTAAGAATGTAGCAGTGGCTTACTTGGTTAGTGTGCTTCGGCTCGAATTTAATGCATTATATGATCAGAGGTTCAAATTCCAATAATCCTTATTTTTATTGAAATAAAAATACCGCTTTGTCCGAGTAGTTCCAAGCTTACTTAACAAATTGTAATTGCAACTAACATTGTCTGGAAATAGATGGAAATCTCACCTCGATTTCATTTATCATAAGTTACTTAAAAAAATGATGTGATACTATTTTTATTATTATTTAAACGAACGTTTTCTGAAATGCAGTGAAAATATTGTAGATACTTAATTTCCGATTGAAAACACTTAAGTTCTAGAATTGCTTGATGCGCAAGCATTTTTGTTTTTGGGAGTATGATTAATTTCCGCAGCCAGGCGCAAACAAAGTCCGCTTTCAGCGTTTAGGTCCGTGGCATTGTTTACATTCGCGCAATAGAAACATAGTATCGGGGGATCTGCAGTGCATGTCGTTAATAGATTGCAGCACAGTTTCTGAAGTCAAACGCGGGGGCGCTTATTGAGTTCCGTAGCCCGAGGCTCGACTATTTCGATACTGGGAAACTTTTAGTTTAATTAAACTAGTTTTTACCGCAGTTCCTCCTTGAATACAGTTTGTAAAGATACACGCGGAAGTCTCTTACTTACCTCCAGCGTTTACATAATTAGTATGCTAACTGCATGGAAAAAGTTTCACTTTAATATTTCCAAGTTTTTGTGGACGTTGCAGTTTTCTTCTAATATTAATTAGTTAATTAATTTTAGCAGGACTAGTTTTTGAATACGTTGCAGTTTTGTGTTTTGGTAGACTATAAATTTTAACTGATTTGCAAAATAATATACACAAAATTACTTCATTATAAATTTACGAAGCCTGCTTCGTTTCATACACTTCATATTCTGCCTTCATAAAGAACAAATTCTTTATTTTTTCTTACAGAGTCTATAAGATGGTAACCTACACCACTAAAATGAAAGTAAAATTTGTCATGAAACAAGTATATCAAAAACTTTATGTCCTATTCTATATAGCAATGTACGGCCACATAATTTGATAATGAAGAAGATCCTTATGAAGTCGAAACCGGTCGAAATTGAAAAACAAAACTGGCAATGTTTCAGGAATTTAATCATTATTATTCCATTTAAAAAATGATTTTATTCATAAAATTTATTGTATTTCTTTTGATAAATAATGTTTATTAAAACAAAATACACTTATTTTATAAATCTATCCTTTACTTATTTTAACACTGATACTTGATACAATGTATAAATTAGATCGTAATTTAAATTAAAGAATTATTTAAGTTAATATTTAGCTTCAACGACTAATTTCTTTATTAAATTGAATCCGGAAAAATATGCCGGTTTATCTTTCAAACTGAAAGGTTCCAGATCGGAAAAAACATTATTTAGTTTGAGTTCGGGTTTGGCTGCAACTCCAGGTCCCTGCTTTAAAGTTTGATCTATAGTTATTGAAACACGGTGACCATAAACTGCACACAGTTATTTAAACTTTTACAGCAACATATCAAATATACTCGTTTAATAAAATTTTAATGATGTAAGGAATTTTATGGTTTTTTATCATTTTAATACACACTCGTTTGTATATCTGTACCATCTGCGAATATTTAAAAAATTAATAAAAAAATGTAAAGAGAAATTTCTGTATCTGCAAACTTCGACGATACCCAGTTTACGAGCTTTTTGCAATTTGGCACAATTTCGAACTCACTAACATTGAATATGTCATTATGGAAGCATCGACAACCATTAAAATTCATTATACACAATGACATTTTCATTATGTGCTGTATTAAATTACAGCCATCAGTTCAATCATTATAATTGAAGATTTCAAATGCATTTAAACTCTAGTAATACACTTTGTTAATTAATAAATGTCCACTGCAATTTTGACATGCAAATATATATCATTACTCACATAGACACTTCAAATTACAAAGGATTATTTAAAACCGTGGCAAATAAGTAAAATAGAAAATTAGAAATTCGATGTAAGATTACGATATGTATTTTTTCTTTTCTCAATGTAAAAGTATTGAATTGCAAGAATCGAATCAAATCGGTGACAATAAAAATAAAAATGTTTCAAATTATTTAAATTCATTGTAGTGCAATTTTTGTGATTTAGGACAGAAAGATATTTTTTTTGTAAAACAAAAACTAATACTACGAAACAGAAAGTGTATCAAATGAAATTTGTTTGTAAAATTACTAAAATTTGTTAATCAATTATACAGTGTTTTTTAATAATAAAAAAATAACGGTTACTCGCATAAAGAATTTCAAATTTATTTCACAAAAGATCTATCTGAGTTGGTAAAATTTTTAACTGTGACGATTATTTTTACAATTTCTATACAATGTTGTCATTTCATTGAGCAATCAAATCAAAATCAAATGCCTCGTATTTCAATATGGCTCCTAAAAGTGACATATTTTCTTAGGTGATTGATAAGTATGAAGTTTAATCTCTACGCCACCGGAATAGAAATTTTTATTTTCACGCCGCCGAAGTAAAAGTAAAAAAAATAAGTATCCATAAAAATTTGGAATCAGCGAATAAGAAATAACTTGTACAATACAACCGTGTAATATCGCTCTAAATATCACAATAAAACTAAATAACCTAAGAAAATTGTTACTAAAAACCATCAACAACTGATAGAAATAAATGATAACCTACAAATAGAACGTCAAATTGTAATTTTTTTAAAAAATATCTGCATTTGAAGAAAAAATAAAATGTGTCATTCAGAGTAAAAGTATCTTCGTGTTCTACGCTCGCCACACAAAGTATCACTTTTACTCTTGTAACACAAAATACTATTATTAAATTCAACAAATTTCATTCTGTTGTGCAAAAAACAATATCCATTTAAGGCATTCGAAAAAATTTGCTTTTAGGCTAAAGAAAGGGTGAATGTTTATGACTTGTTGAATATGTAAAGATTAATTTTTTGCTAAAAATAATGTAAAGTATTTGTTAGGAATAAAATCTGCATATAAATTCGTGTTGGATCCGTGTAGAATTTTTTGGGTAGGATTTGAGAATAATCCGTTCGGTTTGTCGGTGGGTCGCGAGACATATTTACGGTCATCCTCGGGACTGTTGTCCGAAACTCACCTAATTTATGTGTGGACACCTCAAAGCCGCGCGGCCAATATATCCAATAGCGGGGAGAGCGAACAATCGCGCCTTATTTGGGCCCAGGAGACCAGCTCCTCCTGGCGCATTTTTAACTGTCTCCTTACCGAATAACCCGGGCGTTAATCAGGATTAGCGCCTAACAACTCCGTTGCTTTTTTATTGTCTTTATTTGTTAGCCCATGAAAAACTGACGCGTTTTTAAACGGGTGACACGTAATTTTTCCGTTTTTAAGTGTCCGGATCTGGACAGTGGCGTCGCTACGAATTTTAGTCAAGTTTCAAAAACTTTATTCCAAACCAATCAAATTTACTTAATTGTGAATTAAATTCTATTATGCTCACTTAAATACTGTTGCATAAAATAAAATTATTATTATTATTTTATTATGAAATGTTATGAAACAAGAAACCGCAAGAAATTATAAAACGGAACAAGAACGTATCTTCTTGTCATGCATTACAAAAAGAAGCAAAATTTATATAAAAAAGTGTATTGGATTTCTTGTTCACTAATTCATAATCTTATCTTCTCATGCTTATTGCTTTTGTTGTTTATGACAAAATAATAAAATTCAAAATTATGGATTTCCAAACTAATTTTTCTAACAAATAGTAATACCTGCTTCATCTAAGGTGGGAAACAAAAAACATATTTTTCACAAATAAAATTTTATAGTTGCGAATAGTTGTTACTAATTTAATTTAAAAATAAACTCTTTTATTGTATGTACTTTATTAAAATGATTTTTCCATACGTCATTGCCAACTAAACAGAATGCTTCATTTGAAGGAAGAAGCCAGTTTTCAGCGAAAAAAAATATAAAACCACAGTGAGATCGTCATAGTTAAATTTGATTGATATGATATGAATTTATATTTCAACTGCTGTCTTTCATGAAATAATCACGCAAATATAATTCGACCTGAATTTAACCGGTAAAATGTACTCATAATTCCTGCAAAGTAACGACAATTTGGGCCAAAAATGATTCTTAAATTATTCCAATTTCGCTGTCGCAATTTAAATGTTTTTTTGACAATCGTTTGTCTTTTTACGCAATACCTATTTGTAAATTTTATCGATAAATTCTTCTATATTATTTATTAAAAAATGTTTAAAGCAAGATTTTGTAAATTTCTTGTTGTTTTTTTTAACCTGTTAACCTTGTGTTTCTTCTACAATATTTAATCTTTTTACAAGTAAAGCAAGATAAGAATTTTGTATAACCAAAATGGATACGCCACTGGATTCAGATAATGTAGTGTTCGTGTTTATTTTCGAGTATTCTTATTTTAATTTTACGTTCCATTAAAGTGGATTTTAATATTTAAATGCTACTGAGTACTTGGAGTAATTTTTTATATCAATTTATAATGTCAAGTTGAATGATAAAGAAGACAAATGAAACGGGAAGATAAGACGACCTTAATTCCTTCGTCTTCATCAAGAATAATAAATATATTATGGATTTGCATGCAAATTACACACCGGTGGTGGCTAGCGGTTATTGTGCTCACTTTGTAAGATAAAGTCGTAGGATGGAATTTTTATTCAACCGAAATAACGATGTTTTCGTCTGATTGGGAATTCACTACAACCTGTAGGTCCAATATTATACATGCTGTTATTGCTTTTGAATGGTGCTCTTCACTATTATTATGCAAATAATATTGTCAAGGAACAGATGAATTTCTCGCCTCAATACTTGGGGAAAAAATGAGAATATTAAGAAACAATCAATTAGAGAGCTAGGCTGAAATATTTCCATCTTTATTAATCCTTCTGCGTTCTTCATTCAAAATCATTTTTTGTTGAACACAACTGTTTTACCGAGGTGTTTACAAAGAAATAGAAGAGGTCCGAAAATACTTCAAAGTACACAATAAGGGCATTCAATACAGTGTATACATACATTTTGTTGAATTTTAATAATATTAGGTAAGGAAAGTAATTGACCGATGGTTTTCCCAATTGTACTATTTTTAGTGCTACTTCTCTTACTATCCACTAGAAATTTTCTGATTGAAAAAATTGCAAATAACCGCTATAAGAAAGAATATAAGAAATAATTAATTTCATATGCAGATATATAAAGGAAGGAATAATTTTGGCTATTAACAGAATAAAACACAGTTGTATAAATTATATTCGCAATCATTTTAAGCTGTGGATACCTGACAGATGCTTTATTGCTAACAACCACATCGCCCAAATGTAAGCATTTCTTTTATGAAAACATGTACCTACCTCACATACTTGAGGACTTGTTCCTTCTAAAAATGTTGTACCAAAAATTTTCATGATAATAGTGCTGAGTATATTAGATTTTTTGTTTTATCAAATTTATTTTACTATCGATATGGAATGACTTCTAGAAATTCATGTAAAACAAAGTGAAGGTTCAATAGCAAAGAAGGTAGTCTCCTTGGTTTTATTATGCAGGAAATATAAAGATAAAATATCTCGTGGAACGATCCGGAGTAAATCATAAATCTGATGATATCTGATACGCGTTATCGTAAATTTGTAAGTGTTGGGCTGCTAGAAGATTTAATGTCCTAGTTATCACCAATTTAACTGTGAGCAGCAATCCGTAACAGGAGTCAGGTTGGATAACTGTTGAATAATCAAACCGCGTAACGTCAACAATTACTTGAAGGCTGCGATCTCTATTTGTTTCCAATTTTCTGCACCGTCAACTGTTTGAGCCTGCTTAATCAGGCGCACAGATGAGTGCAGGTACTCGGAGGTCATTGTCAGTGAAAGTTAAGTCTCGTACACAGAAGCAGAAGCGACAGTGGCAGTGTTTATGATAATGATAGATCGCGCAACTGTAACCCACGTTAAAGCCAGTTCATGTTTATTATAATATATGGGTTCGTAATTCCCTTAGGGCTCAACAGGGTACAGCATGCACAAGCTGGTTAAGCCTGGTTTACACCGTGCTGCTCGCCTGAGTCAAACATGCACACAAGCCTCATTACACATGGCTAGATCAACTAGCAGGAAATATATACTAATTAAAATATGCCTATAATACGGCCAAACAAACAACGCGTGTATGAAACTACACTACCGGATTAAACAAAGCACCTGTTTGTTATTCCATTTTAGAAATAACTTCTTAATCCCGGATCATGCACAGTTCATTCTTACTTATATTTAATCTTGTACTATTATATATTGTACATGAGATTTTATAACAAATTCATATAAAGGTAATGGGTAGTGTTTTGCAGTAATTATTTTCATATAAAATTATTGCTAACAAAAGCAGTACTTTTTGGGTACCAATAGACCTTAACACTGTTTAATTAATTTAGATACTAAAATTTGTTGCTTAAATTCAAACAAATTTGTGAGTACATGGAACAAGACATACCATTACAATAAATGCATAAAATCGTAAATATCCCTGTATTTGTATTAAATGAAATGATAATATTTAAGTGAGGTTTTAGGTATTGTACTCATGTCAATTTTAGTATTTCAACATTTTAACGAATTTCTAAGAATTAAGGGCTTTACATTATGTTTTGCTATTATTTTTGTGTGATGTCTATCGTTAGTCCGTATTTATATGTGCACATGTACAGTACTGATTTTAATGAAACTTCACTTAAATTAAGTACAGGCAGCAGCTAATATACTTCACAAAACTTCGGAAACAGCTAGATATTCAATTTATGTTTATGTTATTGTATATTTGAATGGTCCAATCAAAATTCTATCACCTTATCTGCGTTAATTTTGAAAATAAATGTTGATTATTATTTTATGAAGAAAATATTTCTCAAATAACCAGCTAATTATTCCATATATGTTCATTTTTTACCATTACCAGTGATTTTGGAGATTTTATAGCCCTTTTTCCAAGAATGGTGTAACATTAAGTCAAATTAACATTCCTTTGCATAAAAAATATTTTGTATGAGAAAGAAGGTTTTCCTTATTTGAATTAGATAATTAGCTGTGTAAGATATTTCAATCAATCTTCGTATCCGTTTAATTCCCTTAATTAAGAATTAGTATTAGCAGCAGGAGAAAAGGAGGAGCCGAGTTAGGATTCCTGCGGCGTTGTCCTGCGTTGGAATGGCCGGAGAATGCGGACTTTATCCTTATATCTGCTATTGAAATCAGTTTACAGATGTACGGCCGATCGGCTAGATAAATGCGTACGCGACTAATGATAATGAAACGGAAAACATTTGAATCGCGTTCCTGGAGGATGGAAACGGAGTACAGGTGTATGCAAGTCTACTGTTCTCATGGCGATTGTATCGCCGGATCGCTATTTGCAATACAATGTTTTGGAGTAAATCGTCTTTTACGGCTACTAAAAACAAACTATTTACATTGTACAAGTACATATGTTGTCGTAGAATATACATACTAGAAATTAAAACTAAATAAATAATAATCTTTAGCACTGTATTTCCTTTAGCACAGTTTTGTGGATTGAACTTGATTCAAGACAATTTTTACTTGAATTTTAATGAATAATGAGGAAATAAAAAATAAGCAGGAATGCAGTCAATTTTCTTTATTGCGTCGTCTCAGGCCAACGTTTTGCCGTCACTTACGGTTTCTTCAGGGCAAAAGACTAAGAAGTCAACAATGTATAAAAATTTGTAAATAAAATGGTTCAAATATAGTGTGAACCATTTTATGAATTGAGATATAGTAAATGATAACATTTATAACAAAAGCTATACACAATTGTCATATAAAATGTTTTATTCCATACATTTCCTAACGTTTAATAAAATTGTATTCTACACAGGAAACAATTCATTGTCGAATTTTCATATTTTTTTTTTGCTGAAGCTGTGTAATCTGTGGGTACCTACATTTATCGTCGAACAGACCTAAAAGTTGTTTTGTTAGAGCTTTACAAAAGCCTACTACTAATTTCAAATAAAACTTCTTTTTTTATCTCCACTCAAGTTCTTATCGAGCGGCTTAAAACTACCAATGTCACATGATTGAATTAAAGTTTGTAAAAAGATCAGTAACATAAGTATCTTTTATATTAACTTTAATTTAGTTTCAATTGTACAAACTGAAGTGTTAATTATATTAAGACAATTCTTAAACCATTTTATGGTAAAAAGTCCTCGTCTAGTTGTGATGTATATAAATTTTTAAACGTAGCAAGAAAAAAAGGTCCTAGGAACAAAGAACAAAAGAGTTCAAATTAATAATGAGATCAGGGTTTAAACTGTTTATGCTAAATTAAATTTTTCAGAAATCATTGTTTATAGGAAATATTGTAAATTGATAGACTCATTGTTCTAATCTGAACATATATGTAAGACTTACAAATCTGTAAATCCATAAATAATGAACAAAATCGCAACGATACCAGCTACTCTTACGTATTATTTTATATTAATCAACAAAAATTGATGCGTTTTTGTCAATATTTTACAGATTTAAAGATCTATAAGACATAGATTTGTTCAGAAATGGCCTATTAATCATACACTACCACATACAGTCCCTGATGAAGACACCGATCGAAATTGAAATAAACTGTTTGAGTTAAATTCTAGAAAATATCTTCATTATCCTTTCTATTAAATTATATTCATACACTACCATAAACAGTCCCTGAAGAAGACACCGATCGAAGTTGAAACAAACTCTTTCAGTTAAATTCTAGAAAAAAATCTTCATTATCCTTTCTATTAAATTCGTAGAATTGAATTTATTTGACTTGGGCGTTGTGTAAGTCGCAGTAGAAGAAAGGCGAAGTGGCCGGTGATGAGAGTGTCCGAATTCCCCGCCCACTGCGACGCGGTCCAGGTGTTATCGGGTGTGGAGAAGAGAATTTAGTGATGTCGCGAGTCCCTCGATGGCAGATAGCCAGGTTAGGCCAGGCGGGCGCGCGAAGCATCGTGTCACCAGCTTGTTAGGCGGGTATTTAGAAGCGATTCGGCGGCCACGGCTTTTTACCGAGATAGCCGATGTCGATCGGGAGATTAGATACGCGGGAACAATGGCGCGATTTATGTGTTCTACTTTATCGGCAGAGTGGCCGGTTGTTTGTTTTTAATTGGGTCGTTTCTGACCACATTCTGTACAGTAGTTTTGGGACATGTTTACCATTAAGTTATTCCACGGTTTCCTAATGATTCTCGAGTTATTTGTGTGTCTCGAGGACGAGAAAAACTATACACCCAACTGCACTGTCATTGTCGTGCCACCATTGGCGTCCTCACGGTATTTACTCTAGGAGACTATGCATAACTTCAAATTTCCTTCAAGATTGTTTTAGCTTGAATGAAATAGAAATAAATAAAATTTCATGAATTAAGTTAAGGAATACACCACAGATAATAACAAAATAAAAAAAAAACTTCACTGGTACCTACACATATGTACCAGGATACTAAAAAATTTAGTATTTCGAACTTTCAAAGCCTTGTTGCAACCATTTATAATCGTTCTTAACTACAGTACATTTACATTGTCAGTATTGTCACTTAATTAAAGAGCATCTTCCTTACTTATTTAATATTAAATAGAAGACAGAACAGGGTTGATATGATTGTGAGCTATAGTGATGAATATGTGACTGACAGATATGACAGTATGTAAAATCCAATTAATATTGTCAGTCATACTTGTACAGAACATTACAAAAATATAAATAATTTGTGGTCAATTGTGATAAATTCACTCAGACCATAGATAAATCACACAAACTTTGCAATTTGGAGATGGAATAAATATAATCTTAGTATTTAAGAAGATAATAACGATTTTAAATGTCACAAAACAATATTTTTTACACGACTGGGAATAAAATAACATTTTTATTGTAGGATTTACAGGACTCCCTAGGATTAAAATGAAAAGTAAAGGCAACCCCATTAAATTGTCACAGCAACACATAGAATAATATTTAAGTACATGTGAGAGTGAAAGTAGCGGTCAGACGTACAAAAAACTGTAGTTAGATACGAGTACTAAAGAGTCTTTTACAAACTTATGTGAATATTATCCCCCAATGTCCCAATTCAATCTTGAGAAAAAAACTACGGTATTAAAAAACCTACCTTAGCACTTTCCTTTTATACTATAAATAGTACTATTGTTTAAAATTGCAATTCATTCATATTATAATAAAATATATCACATAAAATTGTGTTGTTTATGCAATGCGGACAGAATTCTGCATGTAGGGAGTAGCAGCTTAGTTTGGTGGATATTTTGTGATGTACGCGGTATTCCAAACAACAGAACTAATTTACATTAGGGCTTGGGTTTCCCCCATATGTGGTCTCCACTTCAAAGCTGCTCTCCGCCACTGCGGGCCTCTCTCTGTTTGCCTAGGCTGCATGTACTCGGGTTATCTTACCCGGTGCATTCTCCTGCATGATTAAATAAGATGTTTGGAGATAAAACGGGACGGGACTTTTATTAGGAACTACCACTACCTCTACCTATATGCTTTACGGCCGCAAGCCTTATTTTCTTTTATTCTCTTGTACAAATCGTAAACGGTTGGTGTTTTATGGCCCTGACACACTTAAAATTTTAACTTTAAAGCTCGTATTGTGATATTTGATACTTGGGATTCAACAACTAGAGACACAAAATAGGAAACGAGAAATTGTTGATGTCATTTTATGGAAGGATATAGTCGAGGTTAGGCGCCACACGATAAACTTAATTTATGTGGTAATTTAGTTTTATCATTTTATCTACAACATAACGATTATATTAATGCAACATAAAACAAAAACTAAAAAGAATAAAAGTAAAAATAAATAAGATAATAATATATACTACATAAATCTATATTTGCTTATGAACACGATATATAAAGAAAGAAGATCACAAAATTCAAGAGCATCACAAAAATCTTAATAAAAATATATTACCTATATTACCTCTATAATGTATAAATTTAAACTTAGATCCAAGTACATATCAAATTTTATTTAAGACGATTTCAAAATATGCCACATTCGCAAAATAATTCGTACCCATTAACCATATATAAATATCTAGCCGTATTAATATCAATGTCAATGGTTTGTCTATTAAATCTAGCTATGATTTAAACAAAGGAATATTTATTACACGAATGATGATTTAGAATTAAGGATAAGGCAGCACACCTGACTTAATTTATTAATACTTCTTATACTATAGTATTGTTCTACAACAAGCATGGAACGGTACTCATTACATACGAGTATGAAATGGACATTCCAAACGAGTTGTACACTATACTTTTTCTACTGCCATGATATTATTATTATTATTAATAAAAATGTCTTCATTTCACTACTTCCTAGTAAAATTAAACAATACGATTTTCGACAGAACTGTGAGATATGAAATTATATCTTAACTTTGTCTTTGGTTACTGTGGGAAATTAAAATGTGTTTACAATGTATAATGTATCCATAGCAATAACAATCATACAACAAGCCAATATCATAATGGTAATGGTTGTAGAAAAAATACCATCTTGAGCACAAGGTGTACAATGTATAACTTCAAAATAAATAAATAGTCTCTTCTCTCTTAAACTATTTCTTTAATCCTGTAGGTAATAAAAGATTAAAAAACCTAGTATGAAATAAGTAAAAATAATATATTTTTTAAAAAATAGTAACAAATTAAATATAAAAAAAATGCTAAAATATATTAAAATTTTAAAATAACTTTAAAATCAAGAATCAGGAGCTAAAATATAAAACCTTCCCATACCAAATACGAAAACACAACCACAAGGATGTTTTTGTTTTTGTTTGGACTTTCAATGTACTATTATAAATAAATATGAGAACGTTAAAGACATTGGGAGTATATGTTGAATAACAAAATGAGGCCAACCTTGGTAAAATCGAATCGAGCGTTCGAGCGTCTTCTCCATCTTATCCACTCGTCCATCGAAGGAAATTTCTTGCAGTTTGTTAAGAATTTCGAAAGGGCAAGTGAAGAATTTCATGAAATGGAAAAATTCCTAGCATTAAAGTAAAATCAGAAATGTCAGCAGACAAAGCAAAAAATGGGATCGATAAAAGTTGTTTGACGTAAAAAGTCGGCTTCAATTATAATTTCAAATCCCTGAATGAAACCGAAAGTATAAGTACCGAAGTCGAACCGGTCGCGACATCTCTGCTGTGAAATTCAACAGATGTAGGTATTTTTTGTTATTACGAGATATCCGCATTATCATAAAATAAAAAGTGAACACGCGTTCTACAAGACGACAAATATTTCGCGAAGTGGAGCGGCGAGCGCTTAAGAAAACAAATGACTCGCGCTCATCGTACCTGCCTGCCCAAGGTCAGGTATAAATCACTTCCTATACATTGTCAAATCACCAGGGGCGGACTTCATTCCACCACCTCAACTTCCACAAAACCTTACAATATTTTGTATTTATATAAAGCTTTATATCACTAAATAGTAATTGTCATTCAAAAATATTTCAGGAACGTAGAAAAAACTTAACTGATTAACATAATTTTACCAAAATGATAATGAGATCATTTACTTAGAAAATTAATATTTGTAACCAAATTTTGCTGTGGAAATACCCTTATACTTTTAAACGGATGTATGGTGGGATTGACAAAATCTCGAAATGTTTAAATCAATATAGTTACAATGCCTTTCTTATACATGTTGCAATTACTTAAAATTATTCTTATAATATAAATTTAAAATATTACGGGCAGTTGTACCTCACTTGGTTAGCGCGCTCCGACTCGAATTAAGCGGTGAGAGATCTGTAGTTCAAATCCCAACGTTACAATCTTTGTCCGACTGGTTGGAACCCACTACAAGTAATAGGTAAACTGACAACTTCGCTACTAGAATGCAAGTAAAATTTTCAAATCTGATTAAAAAAAATTTTTAGATTGTTTTTGATTTTTTTTTAAATGTATAATAAAATTTCAAGAATGTGTTTCGCAAAATAGCATTTATAATGAAAAAAAATCCTTG
Source organism: Stenolophus ochropezus (assembly GCA_035578165.1). Classification (NCBI taxonomy): domain Eukaryota; kingdom Metazoa; phylum Arthropoda; class Insecta; order Coleoptera; family Carabidae; genus Stenolophus; species Stenolophus ochropezus. Next base: position 19,380,355 of record JAQOWZ010000005.1, on the reverse strand, counting down.
TAAAAAATAAAATTTTTAATATATTTTTTCCCATAAACTAAGAATAATGAATCACTTTAAAAAATATGGGTATTTTATTTTTTTGTATAGTATCATTTGGTCACAAAACCCGTTTATATTTACATGATTTTATATAATATATCTTTATATAATAATTATGCTGTGATATTATTGGTATATCTTTTTAAATAGGCTGTATAGATATTAAATTTAATATCTAAGTATTTCTGTATTACCATTTGTGGTCATTTCCAAATAAGATGGAATAAGGTTTTATTTTTCTTGTATGTTATATAAAATATATCCCTTCAAAATCAGATTAACTCCTTGTATAACGTAAGAACTTATACTTGTAAGCAAAAGGATGTATATATAGTTTTCAGATATTCTTATTTTTCAAATTAGAATTACCTAAGTAGGAATTGTAAATGGTTTTTTTGAAAATAGACATTGGGAATAGGAATTTTGTTCTAAATTGACCTTGAATTTTCTACCTTTTTTCATTTCACTTTTTCCAGAAAAAATATCTCCTAGTCCGTTCCTGTAAAGTCCCCGACGTCGCCCTCCACGCGTCTATTTCTCAGGGGCAATTTCGTGCTTGAAAGATTCCTGGGTGACTGACAAATTATTTGCTGCTGTCATGTGCGCTAATTAATCGTCCGTGTCTATGTTTATCTGCGTAATGAACGCCCCGCTCTTCTCGGAAGAAGATCGCCTGAGTCTTTCCATTGCTCCATACTTTTTTTTCTCTTCCTAATGGTCGCGTTTGCCTATACTTCCAGCATACATACTTCCCAGTAATGGAAGTTATATCAGCCGTAATTTTTCTGCGGAGGCTCTAATGTAAGTTTCTTGTATATTAGGATCAGAATTAATAGCGTAGTTAAAAGTTTTAATTGAAATACGAGTTTATGATTTTTATATTAATGTAAATGTAATATGTTGCAATACTTTCCTGGGAATCGAGATAAGTTGGGTTAATGCTACAAATATAAAGTTATTTGCAATTTTATGTTAATGAAAAAAAAAAGAACTTGATATTAAAAGTTATAATAAACTTTGCAACATGAGCTATAAATTTGTTATGGACCAACATAGGGTGTTTCTGTAATTATGCAGAAGTTGAATTTATTAAATTTAATAACTATATTTATCAGTTTTTGTAAATTTCATATAAATCACAAATATGTTTGGAGTTTAAAGTAAAGTGTCATTTTCGGTTGAGCAATCTTAGTTAAATTTTTAGTATAATAAAACATTTAAATAGAAATTTTTAAAAACTTTCTGTTCTAGAGAATTTGACCTACATTTTATAGGTAAAATATTGTTATCGCACGAATACCATTTCGTTTGTAAATAGAAAAGAATAGTTAACAAAGCAGTTCATGTAAGTTTATGACTATGTGAAACGAAATAAAATTAAATGAAATGTAAATGTAACTTTGAAGCTTCATAAAAGTATTCTCAGAATTAATTAGAATATCAAACGGTAAGAAAATATTTCACATTTAAATATTCTACACTCACGAACTCAAGAGTGAAAATTCATTTGGAGTTGTAGAGTAAGAAATCCAAGTGAAGTTATTAAATTGTGAATAATTTCACACCGTATTAACTATTTATGAAGCCGCTCAAATCAAGTGTTTGTTACAAAAATAATTAAAAATTAAGTTCCCTCTTTTTTAATTACTGGACTAAGACGATATATGAAGCATTTCCTGCTGAAAACAAAATGTAGCATGTGAGATAGCATCGCCGTCATTTGCATATTAATTGAAACGTGGATTGCCGCAAATACGCGATTTTGCGAAATATCTTGCCTCTTGCTTATTTTTCCAAGTGCAATAAATCTTGAACCTACCTACAGTTTACAATAATATGCAGGTAGAGTGACACAGTAAATGCAATTTAATTACTTATATGCATACGTATCTTCACTCCATATATCAACCCATAAACACCTGTATATTCACGTGTCGTTCTGTAATTTATTTTGCAAATTGTTTGACATGTAATTATATTTATAGTGTAGGAATTATAAATAATTCCACATTCATTAAAGTTACTGGTATAAATTACCGTTCATATGTTTCTTCTTTGGAATTAATCATCGACATAGATATTTCTTCGTAATTATGTTTTAATTATCTATTCACACAATCTACAAATTAATATTAAATTGTTACCTCCCGCCAACTAGGTAAGAACGGTATCCTTAGAACTAGAAGGAAAAACGCCAAAGGTATTGTTTCATAACAAATTAGACGGTAATATTGCTTACCAATAATAATGGATATGTAAGGATCATATTAAAATCAAAATTTTTACCAGATAGACGCACTCCAGCATACGTAGTAATGGCAGAGATAAAAGCATTCAAAACCAAAGTAGAGACAGGAAAGAGATCGGTAAAATATTATGAACGAGTAAGAAACATATAAAATTCAACAAATAAATAAAATGCGGGAAGCAAGAAAAGCTCACTTTGAGAGAAATGGATATTCCGCGGTACAAATAGAGAGAATATGTAAAAATGGGGAGAAGTCATGTCACGAACTATATCAGAGAGATTGGGGATGCACAACAAGAACAACAAAGTAAGTTTAAAAACTCAAATTACAGTAACAATTACAAAATTAATTTAAACTATGTCAATATGACCATAGTTATTAGATGAAAATAAAAACATTAAATTGATTGCGAGATATAGAATTGGTAACGAAGAAAGAAACAACAAATACCATCTACCAAGCGTCAAGAAAATATGCAGGTTAGGTGGGAGGAAAAAGAAATTCTTGAGATATTTACGAACATCGTGCAGAGAAATACAGAGGGAAAGAAGAGAAGAAACGGATTTGTTAGAGAATTTGGGGTCAGGACAAAAGCAAATGAAACCAGTTATAAAGAAGAGAGATATTTTCTTAGTATTTGTAATAATTATAGGTTGATTGGCACGAATAAATATAATTAATAATAATAATAATACTGAAACAGAGAAGATAATTTAAGGATAGTGTATGTAAAAAATTCAGAGACTTTGTGGCAAAAGTAATAGTGGATGAAACAAGTTCTGAAGAAGAGAAAAATTAATTTATGATATTTAATAATAATATAATATTAACTGTAACTTATTGTAGATTCTAATCCAATTATATAAATAATATAAATAATAATAATAACTAAACGAGAGAAAATAATATTAGGACAGTTGTGTTAAAACCGAAGCCACAAGTAAAATAAGTAATTATAATAAACATGCAGTCGCTGTCGTTAGCTGGAGTCAGTTGTGAGTATAATTTGGGTGTGAATTGTGTACCTATCCAGCGACATAATTACATGAAGTCCGTCCCTGGTCGGATTAAGCCAATAAAATAGTCGGATTAGGCGCGTCCATCTGATGCTGACTTATCTCGCGGGTGCAGCGCATTTTTCACGGAATTTATTGTTGTAAACCCAAATGATGAAGATGTTACTTAAACCTGTTTTGTTGTTATTTTCTCGATGAGGAATTTTTCTAATAAAATATCAGCTATAACTTACAGTATAAGTGGCCAGAAAAGCAATAGGAAGAGATGAAATACAACCTTTAAGAAGAATGTAGGAGAGAAATAAAAATAGTATTAAATATTTATTTCCAATACCACTACATCAAATCCATTATTCAACAGAATATTAAATGTGTCTGACGTCAAAAAATATTTAATAATACTGTCGTTTATCTTCTTTTAATAAATATATTATAAATTATATATTAAGTACACAATAAAGTGTAAGAAAAATTTATTGAAACGAAGAAGTACAAGGAAATAGTAAATTTAATCATCGTTAATAATTGCATTTATTTCTATGACACATTTTTTTTTAGATTGAACAGTATCTCGATTTCTGGGTATTGAAATGATTTGTATTTTAGTTTTTAGTAGTGCAAGTGGTCTCCTTGCATTCATAAACCCAGGGTAATTCATTACCAAGGCAAACTATATGTTTATTTTATCGATAATTACTAATTATATAAAAATTCCTTGAAATAAGGTAGGAAAAAATTATTGAAATGAAATAAATTTTGTCCAGTTTCTGTTCGCACTATTTAATAATTAGTTAGTTTTACTCAGAATCATAATTTTCTGTTAATCTTTTATTAGCAAAATATAAAGATATTTTTTACAAGCTTGTCATTGGTATTTATATGAGAATTTTTAATAAATAGAAAATATTTTACTTTTATATTCTAACGATCCTGTTCTGTCAGATATAAATTACTTTAAGTATATGTAAATAATTACTTTTTAATAATGTAGTGGATTAAACTTTATCGCGGAATGACTTTAAGTTATTATTACCAGGTGTTTGTTAATATGTGTTTATATTTCATTGTTGTGTGCTTTACATCTCATCACATGCCATTTCCTATTTCCAATTCCCAAGCCGGTTGTCTTGTCTAGACTCGCCGATAGTTTCCGACTGGTATCCAGGGAGCCTAACTGCTCCAGATATACGACGAGGTTGTTTTGTTTCCTTCTACTTCGCACTCGCTGCACCATACATGGACAATGTACTGTCACCTGCGAACAGGATAAATCTGTCGCAGTCTCACACCAGCAAAAATAGGTTATGGTACAATGGGTTATATTCAAACAAGGGGTATTGTTCTCAGTGAATAAGTAAATATTCTAAGTGATGTAGGAGGGTTTAACAAAACCAAAGCGCATGGAGAGTTGTTTGGTTTTTTATTAATATGATTCTTTACAGTGTTAAAATATCAATTTTTACATGGCCTTAAATAATACAGTCTAATAATAGCGTTAGAACACCTAACTTCATCGTAGCATTGTACTTCAACCAATAATTTTGTATGACGTTTAAAATGTCTAAAACAAATAAATTTATTATAAAAAGAAATCACTTTGGAACCAAAGTATTTTTAAATACAGTAATTTATAACTAAATAGTGATTAATAAGTAAATGTTTTATTTTGCTAATGACTTTAGTTTATCATAAATTTGTAATAAAATTCACAAAAAAATTTAAACTAAAAAAGAAATATTTAAAAAATTAATACCTTATTCAGTATTTAGTAATAACCTACTCTGAGACAAGCATTACTAATTAATTTATAAACATAATATGACACGTGAAATCGTATTGGCAGTAGGATGTTAGAAGGTTTATGGTTGGTACATTAATCTATGTAGACTTATAATGTAATGAAAAATATTAAAATATCCGTAAACTAGGAATTTATATTCTCTCAACAGCAAATAACGATTTGGTGTATCGTTATTTGTTACGTTATGGTCACAAAACGTTGTTATTTTGTTATTGTTACGTTATTAAGAAAACTTAGCAAATGAAACGTTATTATAACGGTATCGAGTATCGTTGCATTACGTTTTCCATCCCTACTTGGAACTAAAAGAAAATCTTTCATAAATTATTATTTATATAAATTTCCTTGATGTCAATTATTTTTGGGTTTTCTCATTCTTGTAAATTTTGGAAATATTAAATATTTTCAGAAATCGAAAAATCACCTATTTATAAAATATTTTGGATGAAAGATAGGAAATTTTAGAAAGGCAAATGAATGTGAATGAGACAATTCATATCCAAATAATTCGGAATGGTCTCGATCGCATGTCATAAGAGAGTTTGAGTCTCTGCAAAGCCGCCGTTATTTATAATTATGAATTTAAATTTTATTAACAAGAACAGTCTTACACATTGCGATTAATATGTAAATGAAGCCGATAATTTCAGCGGTCTGCGGCCACTCCCTCTGTGGGTATTTAAATACAGAGTATTACAAGTTCGGTTTTTGTGCAAACTTATCTTTTAATTATTTTTCATACAAGCTTGTGAAGTTGTGAAGCGATAAAACGACGCCCACTTATATCGGGGGCTTGTTTCGTAAAAGGAGCAAATCTCCCTGCGTGATTTCAAAATTTCCACCGATTATTTACATATTTATTGCAGGTAAAGCAAATACCAACATAAATATTTCAATTACACACATAAAATGCTGAAAATAAGCATACTATTAAAAATATAAAAAATATTATACCAGCTCCATATTGTTTTTGATATGTATATTTGAAATGTATATTTAATTTTTATAGCGTTGACCAACAGAATAAATTATAATTATTTTTAGATTTTTTATATTAACGTTCTTAATTTTATATAGGTAATAAGAATTATTTTAATTTTTATTTTACAGACTCTCCCAGCTCCTAAAATGAACTTCGTCCCCTTTTACAAAATTGTCTATATACGACCCTACTTTTAATAATTATACTAGTAGGTACCACAAATGATTATTGGCAGTCAGTTTGTAGCAATGTATTTTATTTAATTTGCAACTAATAAAATGTATTTTTTTATTTTAATAATTATATAATTTTATTAGTATTTGTAGGGTAATATCTCTCTAAAACAATGAAAATCAAAGATGTATGTAATTTCCATTTATTCTCTAGTAGCAAGTTAATGTAATGCTATTATTTATTAAAAATTTATTTGAAGTATGAAAAACGTTAAATATATAGCGAGAAATGAGCAATTTAATAAGAAACGTGTTCTGAAATGTTGAAACTTTTGATCCCATATACTTCGTCAGTAACTACTTCTCATAAACTTCAAATTTACAGACAAATTCTGAAATGCTCACTTTAAACTTCTAAGTTTGATTAAAAGAATTTACTGCTCCAAATTGTACAAACTAGAGTGTATTAATCAACGTGGAATCCTAGCCCCACAAAATATTTAACAGCAGTTCATAAACTCGGTTCATCTCCAGTACGTTAAAGCTACATTGTCATCGTCCTTACGACGTTCATAACACGGAATCCCCGTCGAAAAATCCAAGGCTAGTATTAATAATCCATTAGTTGTAGGGATTCATTTGGATGCGTGGAGGAATCCAGCTAATAAAGTAAAAGCTCTATTTTCCAGCACATTACCACATCATCCAATCACCGACGCACGGCTCATTGGTCGGAGAGAATACGCCTCGGGATGGAGGAAGAACACACAAGTCTTCTTGTCGTATAAAAGCTAATAGCATAGGTGAAACATTGGCCCGACTTTACGACGACCATAAACTGAACTTTCCGGAAAATTGAGAACGGGTAAAAATGAAAACTTCTCAGCATAGTAACCTGAGCTGGTGACAATAGAATTACCCGCTTCTGGATGTTATAACGTGATATGTTAACGCCTCATGATTTATATAGCCTGCGAATTTTGCAATTTTCTCTCTCAGCAGTTTATTGCTCTCGACAGATTTCAGGTTATTTCAATATCAGCTCTCGGCAAAAATTTACACATTGTAATTCATTTCAATGCACTCGCAGACGCAATGTCGCGGGAATTATTTTCTCATAGAGAATGAAAAGTTGCACTCATATCTAGTCGTGTTTCTACCGCTGTGGATACGCATGAAATATGTATGAACACACGTACCTGACGGCAATTTTATATTTCAACTACCTTCATACATTACATGTCATTGGTAATTATTCCTTTTATTATTTCCTTTAACCTTTACAGTTAACTCACTATTTATTATTTTCCTCGTTCATTTTACTTTCCGCATCATACCATGCATTATAGGTCAGGGAGATACTTGTTTTGATTGATGGTAAGTTATAGACAAATAATTACATTTTCTAGTCTTTAAATTTCTGTCTTCTTTTTCCAATAAACTATAAATAAGTACTGTTCGGTATTGTATTTTTTGTATTTGTACAATGATATTTTTTATTTGTATGTTAATTCACTGAATTAGCTAAAAGTTCACGTTGAAATATATTTATTAAGTTTATGGCAATTCTTTATAAATATATTATTTAAAGAGTATATTATACGACTTTGATTTTTAATAAAGTGAATTATCACTTCACACTTTTCTTGAGTTAAATGTTCAACCAATATTAGGATTTGGGGACTTGCGATTATTTAAAAAATGACAGTTTTCATTATTGCCCTTGGTTAATAAGAAGTTATTATTGACCTAGGTGATTATAATTACCAAGTAAATGAAAGTGAAAAACAAATTCTTATGTCGAAAGAAAGGATCAATAACGTGGAATGTTCGGCAAGTAGTGAAAAAAAATCATTTCTACCTGTTTAATTTTTACTTTAATTTTAATTTAGATATTTCAATTATGGAAAACGATTAGTTATTGATAATAGTTAACAAAATAGAAACAGTATTATTTTAAAGAAATGTAATAAATAATAGATCTAATCGATGTTATAGACTTGTTTTTGAAAAAAAATATTCATTAAATATATATATATATATATATATATATATATATATATATATATATATTATATTATATTATATTCTTAAATTTACATAAACTTGCCACATAGAACGAGGAAGTGTCTAGGAGTTGCATGATACATTGATACATATATCATATAAGAAGTACGGTAGGTTTTTTAAAATGATTTAAATGTGAAGTACATAATCACATACTGCAATGTTATTTATTTATAATATCGCGAATATTACAGACACTATATATTCAGCTCTTAACTACTCTCACCAGATGGCTATTGGATATGTCAATATATCATCTATCAGCTATCATAATTATTTTAGAATTACCATCATCATACCAAAACCGACTTAAAATATTTATATAGCGGAATTATCAGTGCAATATATCGTTTGGAAATTACGTTCCATAATGCTATGAGACAGTAATAATATAAATAAGTATAGAGCAGTATCTTGGATGCTCCTGCAGTCTGCATGAATAACGCAAATGGCATACCGGATAACATTACATAACTTTTAATTGCTGGCTGGCTATGCACGTTCCAGGGTCGGACTTTACACCATAAAGAGGAAAATTCGATCTGGTGCTTTTGGACTTAGTTTTCAAATATTCAATTGGATAAATATGTATATAACCTGCAACTAGCAGAAAACATGCAAAATATATTAAAATATGAATTTACCAAAAATAATATCCATTGTCAATCCTGTTTAGGATGCTACGATAAAATTGAGATCCAGTATTCAGATCCAGATAAATAAATTATTATTTTTTCAAAGACATTACAAACCCATAATTCAAATCCCAGATTTCTTGAAAACGCTTAACTAAATTCTAATGACACAAATATTTAGCAATACAATTTATTGAAGACATGAAAATTTGACTAATATGAAATATTTAAATAATGAGATAATATTAACTATCGTTTAGGGCCTTATTTATGTTTATTAGATTTAATTTAATTTAATTATAAAATCCATTTGATTAATTTATTTTAGATTCCTAAAAATTCTAAATTATTGGACGTTTTATGTCAGCAAATTTCTTCACCTAAGTAATTGTTTTCTAAGCAAATTCATCATAGGTATTATATGCGTCACATTCTTTCAGGAATAATGGTGATATAAAACTGCTCAAATGAAATTTCCCATATTTAAAACATCCACTACTATTCATAATCATAATGAAATAAATTTAACTATAAAATTTAATATACTGCACACTTCATGTTCAGTTATTCCTGTACGTAGAAGATTAGAATTAGATATTACTTGAAATAATTTTATAGTAGTAATAAATATTAATTAGATTAAGCAAATGACTTAAATATTGTTTACAATATACAAATGTCGTATTAATTATATATTTTATATCTGTGTATCAGTACATGTTGAACAATTTCTTTGTAGTATTATGGACAAATTTTAGACTTCGTTAATCCACTGTTTATTATTACGATTGGGTCATTCAGTCTGAAATCATCAGTAGACTGTCTGAAAAATAAGTAGTAAAATAAAATATTACTTTCTTTATAGGGACCTAGTATTGTACCCAAATATGGATCGGAACTAAGCCGATACTTTTAAGGTTATCGAATTGAACTTGAACCTAAATGTTTATTTTGAACCATATTCGAAATACTTTATTTGAAAGGAAGTGTATGAATGTATGAATATACGAAAAAATATATTGAGTTTTGAATCTGAATCCGAAATTGACCACGAAAAAAATTTTGTACCAATTAATATCTCTTAATTACTATAATCTACATTTATTAGACAACATATTGATTCGACTGTCATTATTAATAAATGTAAGATTCCGAGTTTCTTCTAGGGTTCTAGGAATGTTATGCCATTAGCAGAATGATTTTTGATTAAGTATGATATTTCGTACCTTGATGTAGATTGTAATTTGTTCGTTGAGAAAGGTATTGGGAAGAAATTTGGTTGCAAGTCCAGCACTGCGTATCCGAATATCAACATCATCCTTTATCCCGTCATTCGGCACACAAATTGACTGCATAAATACATCCGCGGCCCATATAAAGGGCGTCCATCACTTTATCTCGGCGTCCGCGCAAGTTCGCCTACCATTTATAGTAATCAGCAGAGCCATTCAATAAATTAGAAGCGAGCGTGTAAAAGAGATGAAATTAAAACCCCATTACGGCGATATCGCGGTTAAGATACCGGGCCGTCGCAAATCAGTCGCGGCTGCTGATAATGCACTGGGCCTACTCCGCCTGGACAATGCAAATTGTCCCAGTGAATTTGTCCAGATTATCAGCAGCTGCTGTTTATATGCTGACGCTCTTGATGGCTATCTGATGCAATCACTACCCATGCCAAGACTTCTCTAATGGACAGTGGCGTACAACCGACTCTATTCAATGCACCCTTCACTTCTTGTTTCAATCTCTATTGTAACCTCTTGCCTATTGTTAATTACAGATAGGCAATTCAATACACATGTATTTTTAATTACATTATAGCAATGCGAATTGTCAAGTACAACTACCTACTACAAAAACACACTACTTATAGCTTATAGTAGATTCCGAATCGTTTAGACTCTGTATTAAAGAATAGCTAAGGTATTTAGGATGATTCTCATAAATAATACAGTATGTTCATTATTATCTACATATTATTTTAATAAAAAATAAAGCCATTTTCTATGTTTAATCAATTTAAATACCTCTTAAAAAAATAATTTCAGAAATACATTCACAGGTTAACACAAAAAATCCATGGATAACAGTAGATATTCGGTTTGTAATAAAACGCAGATTAATACTACATATTATGTTAAGAGTTTCTTATATTCAATAACATTTATCGTGAAATATGGGAATTAACTTGTCAATAACATTTATCGTGAAATATGGGAATTAACTTGTCTATAATACCAAAACTATATAGCCTGTAGAAGCAAAAGATATCAAAGCGTTTAACACAGAACTACAGTAATTTCATATTCAGTAATAGTATATGGAGAACTCCTAGGTTATTTATTGAAAATGATGTATTTTGTGTGCAATTATTGTCTTTTGTCGACAATTCCACTCAAAATTTGTCATCTTATTAAATCACAGTATTTTGGTGAATTGAACCAATCAGATTGAATTCTCACTGGTAATTGTCACTTACTAGAAATTGCCGCGGAATTTTCACGGCTAAAATTGTGACAAGTAATTAATAGAAGAAAAAATATATTTCGAGGAATTGTCATGCCGAATACTATTCGTAACTAGAAATTTACTTGTAATTTTTGCCTAACTCACTCCTGCTTGTTGCTTTAGAAAATCGTCACTCGTCCTGCGGACTCGTTTGATTTTCGTCGCAACAATCAGTCGTGACCATAACGACAAAAATGTCAAGTAAAATTCTAGTTACTAGTGGTATTATATAAAAAGATTCTAAATATAATTCAACAATTATAAATAAACAATAGTATACTACAGAATTATGATACTAACCAACTACTACAAACTGATCCAACTAACATTTCTTTGAAATTTATTTCGAACTAATATATTTTATTTTTACGATATTATTAAAATAAAGACAATGTTAGTTCTAAATACAATTTTTAAGTTTCAATGAGAAAAATATAAACTTTACAATTAAATGTTTCTCAAAAATTTGAGTTCATAGTATGAATCAATGAGCACCAATTTAGTAGAACGACATTTTAGTTACAAGACAATCATTGCGATTGCGAATCACTAATCATACAAGCCATGGTTTCTTCAACGGCCCGAAATTTTTGATCTTGTGTTACATTCTTAGGACTAGCCTACTACTACCCAGTGTTAATACGAATTAATTTCCGAGGGTTTCTTGAGTATTTAGAAATCCAGATGAGTATGCAGTCTGGGGCGCCACTGTGCTGGAGTGAGGCACCTGCATCTCCTCAATTAGTCTGGAACGTTTTTAGTTATCGTGGTTTATGCGTGTGTCGCGCGTTATCCTGCGCCGAGGCGCACTTTATTGTCGTGCGAGTGCGTGAGTCGCCGTCTGACTGCTTTATTCCCCGCTAGTGCGGGATTTACACCGTCGCTGATATGCCTACAAGGTCATTGTTTGTGGGGGAGTAATTGCGCGTAGATAATTCATTGCTGAAAACTCATTGTTAATAATGGAAATATAGAATGGTCTCAATAGTTTGTTTTTAAACAAGTTTTATAAGATGGTATATTGTTCCATGAGTTGTTTGGGGCTTGTCAAGCGCAATGAGGGTTGATCCAAAAACTCGGAAGAATATGGTAATATGTATGTATTTTTCATATAATCGTACCTACCACCTTTCGTAGTCTGATATTACATCTAAAAGAAAAAAAAGATGGAAATACTGAGTAACAAAAATAAAAATATTTCAAATTCGCTCCATACTTTTAAATCTTATTTGATAACTGCGACGTAAATAAAATTTTATGTTATTATTTTATTATTATAAGCGTCTTACAAAAATATTGTTCTTTTATTTTTAAGTACCTAAATATAAGTATGTAGGTAAATACTTTCATAAATTTAATTTCTGAAGAAAGTTGTATTGTCTACGAGTACTATGTATTTTATTTATTTTAATTTTTAAATTATTTAGAGCTAATCTCTTAATAACAATACAATTATGTTTTAATGTTCATTACTTTTTATGTTTTGATTTTCTTATTCCATTTAAATTAATTTCGAAATAGGATATGATCAATTCTTTTAATAATTTAATAACAGTTACTTATGTTATTTATACCATGCAAGTGTTTTAAAAGTGCTTGTAATAATTCAATGTTTCCGATATTTTCATGCAATATAAATATTATATTGTTAATGCAAAATGCATGTACACAAAAGACCATAAAAGAAGCAAATAAAACACAAAAACATTGTGTATGAAGCTGTCACTTAATATGAATTTAATATGCGTGGCTGACAACTCTGACACAATAAAACACGTCATCTTATTTTTCCAAGATATTTTTACTCAGGCAAATTTCCTTAATTTAATATTCCTGACACTTCATGTTTACATTTGTTATTCCTCTTTCAATTGTTTTCCACGTGCCAAATAAATATTTTCATTGGCAAGACCACATAGAACGTTCCTTTGACTACTAAAATAAGTTCACTCATTCAACAAGATAAGACCGAAAGGATGAGCTAAAATAGTGTGTGGTGAATGCATATGAATGAAATGACTAAATTCCAAAGCTAAATTTTTCAGAGTCACCAGCTAAAGATCATTAATAATACTAATTATATTCTCTAACGATTGTAGCGTATGCGTGTGACAAATGGGTTACAAATAAAAATCTAAAATTGGCTGTTTTAAATTTAACAGCTGACAAGCCATATTTCACGGAATCTCAAGACATGACGTTTGACACATTCTTTTCTTATCCAATGTCTCTTCCATTCGTTTACTTCAATCCCACGAACTAATTTTACAAATGGCATTGCATTCTACACATTCTGAAGCGGGGAACTACAGTCGAATAATAGAAAGAATTACTCTACAGCATACCAGAACCACCAAAATGAAAATAAGCATGTTTTAAAATTAAAATAGATGATCTTAACATTTTAACATATCTTGACGCTTTTTTTGTGAATAAGAAATAATTCTTATTACATTCACAATTTCATTTATTATCATTACGCAAATAATTTAATAATAAATAAAAATAGTCAACATGATCAAAAATATAAATTCATACACCTGTTTCTCTTCTTTTTAACTTCCGTTTCATTTCTAAGAAAGGGTTATAGCAAAGTTTACGATTAATTTTGTTTACAAAATATAAGAATTAAAAGTAGAAATTTAATTTTCGGTACCTTGTTTTTAATTCCTCGTCTACTATCTTTAATCCCAAAACCCAAGTCCAAAGGACAAGAGAGATTTAACTGGTATACAGTAAAGTAGCGAAATTAAAATTTTGATAATTTTAGCACAGAAAATAAGGCTTTGTGAACAGTATCGTTTTTCAAATCTATTATATTTTTTGTTATGTTAATAATAATAGCATATATAGTCGTACATTTGATAATAAAGTGATGGAAAATTATTTGTATTTCCTTCCCGACACACCTAGTATTTACTCTAATTTTTGCCCTAATATTTATTGAGATCAAATTCACTTTCCGTAAATACTTTTACTATCCCACCTAAGCGAAATGTTATTCAAAATTAATGTTCTTTGAGATTTCATCCAAAAAAAAGTATGCCTAAATTTACCGGTAGCCTAATCGGAATCGAGAAGAATACCATTTATAAAGTATTGAACTATATGGTAATGAACTGCATAGAATTTGTCTTCCATTCAGTATGTTTATTCGATTGGCCATATACTTTTTTCTCATCTTACTTTTCCAGCCCAGACCCAGGCACTTTGAAGAGCTGACTGTTCGTTTAGTTAGTAGGCTGGCAAGACACTAAGGCAGCGTTTACAGTCCACTAGACGTGTTTACACTGGCAGTGGATGGGTACACGTGTAACTCATTCGAGTATTATTGCCTCCATATTGATGTATCAATATTTTTATAACGTTCCACAAACGAGACGTGGCGGCGCTGCCGTGAGCAAACACAGCGAATGCCAATGCAGACGGGCATGCTCACCAACGACGAACGAAACGGGGACCCCCAACATTTAACACGCATAGAATCCATAAATTTTTCAAAAAGTGCTTATTATCGAACTTTTGTACGTACTTAATGAATAATTTTAATTTGGAAGATTTTTAGGGTTAAAAATGAACACTTAAATGTAGCGTAAATGTAATGTAATATTTACTTATTGTTCAAATGTGACAGATTGTAAATTTTCATACGGAATAAAAAAATGTAGCGCTATGAAAAAATTAAAAATTTTCTTTTTTCATTTTTCGAACATGTATTTGCTATTTAGGGACGATTTTTTCACCTTTGGTTAAAGTGCGGTAATCTTAACCATATTTTAATTGAAAAGTATTGCATCGAAATTGTAAATATGCGATATTAATTTTCAAGCGGCACTTTAACCAGAGTTAGGTACCTTTGATCGAAATATATAGTATCCTGTATTTGCATTGAAGAATACAGACAAATGAAATCATGATGAGATACCCATATGTTCTTAATAATTTTATCTACAAGTGACATATAGTTTAAAACTGATTTCGAACTAGTAGAATTCAGCGATAATTTCATTTGGTTGATTCCATTCTGTTTGAAATATGAAAATTATGAGAAGCTTCCATGCTTCGTTGTTTTGGATGACTAACAAAAGAATGTATATGTGGAGCTTTTTTCAACAAACTGAAGAGTGTGAGACAAATATAAAATATTAAAATAAGTATAAAAAAGTAGTTTTTGCACAGTATTGATACTAATAGCATAATTACGAAAAAAAAAACTTTCACTATTAGACAGAAAAACTTTTAGAAGTTGGTACAGAAAAAAATGCCACTTTAAACAATGATCATAAAAGGAATTTTATGCATATAATACATCTAATAATCATGTTCCTTTCTTTAATATTCTAGTCTCATATAATTTCTGTAATTAATGTTAAATTTATTAATTAACCTTGTTATTTTATCTCGTTATCTATTAGGTAATTGTAACAAGCTAGTTATTTTCTTTGACCCGGTTGCATAAAACATTATTAACTTTAAGCGCCGGTTAAATTTTTGACAGCAATGTATTTTTAATACGTTACCTTGGTAAAAAGTCTAGTTAACCATGTGATTAGTTAATCACGCTTTATGCAACCAGGCCTTAGTTTTATACTTTAACAGATATGTAAATGTTTGGAATGTTTTGGAATCACTGGCCATCCCATTATATAAACAAAGTTTGGGCGCTTCTTGAATTCCGTATTCCGTTGGCGTCGGACGAGATCCATGTGATTTCCGCCGTTAACTCCATACCGGAATGATTATTAACGCAATCACTCACCACGCCTCATGCGGGAATATTTCCGTTCCCCAACACAACCAAGATTACTATTTAATTGCGATTAATACAACGCCAACAACTACTGTTTTCGATTCACATTTCGCCGACGTGCCGCTAATACCAATGCCTGCGTGCATAAATTCTCTGAGGTTCAGGGTCATTCGTGCATTTTTTGGCCAAATTAGGAGACAAGTACCGTATGAATAATGAAAATTGGCGGAAATTGCAATTAATAATTTTAAAAATTAAAATTTTGGTCGCGTACTTTATTTTATATCGCACTCAGGTGGTACAGTTATGTGGTCTAGACCTCTAGACAAGAGTAGTCTTATTAAATGCTATGATATTTTAGAACAGATCTATTGTGTATTTCATATTTTTAATTAATTAAAATTTCATTAGGATAAATTAAGTGGTTGTATATTAATTTTGTTATGTTTTCAATATCAAAGTTCCTTATTTTTTCCTCCAACGAATTAAAAACTCATATCGATATCACACAAATACAGATAAATTCATAGATGTTAAAGATAAAGATACTTATTTTTCTTCAATAAAAATTCTCTTCTTCGCTTCTAAGTAAGAGAAAAATTATCACTGCAATTATCACGTTTCTGGAATAAAAGCAGTTTCAATTGTTTTCCGTTTACACCATCATGGTCACATGTCTGTTGGCGCCATCTCATTTTAATTCCATGAATCAGCAGTAAACAGCGACATAAACCAGCCTGCTTTGATGTTCCGCGAGCGAGTGTCATCGTTGGGATTTTTACGAATCACGGATCGCACTTAACTCTGAATTGCGAAAGAAATAAAGGCATGATATGACTGTAAAGTAAACGCAGGTTTATTATATCCAACATTAGAGAGCGAAACTTCCCTCTGAGATTGTAAGTGCTGAGGGAATGTTAATTTATTCACTGATTTTTCGGTTCTTTGTAGGGGAAATATTTTCACTTTGTTTCAATAAAAGAATACAGGTTTTATGTTTCATTTCTTTGATGTACGGAGTTTTATGTTTCATTTAGAAATTTTATTTGAAAAAATATTTCTACGGTTTCTAAGCTCATTTTTATTCATTCGTTCCATACTTCGCAAAATCTTGAACCCAACATTTCACGACCAAAAAATAAAAGGGATAAAATTTTATATGGATTTGTAACCTTTATGTATCTTCACAAAGTATAGAAAGTTAAAATTAAATTGAAAGAAATAATTCAAAATAGGTTACATATTTATTACATTTGTTATTCACCAGGTAATTTGATAACTACGTTTTTATTTCTGATGTGTTATTTAGTATTTATATTGGTTCATACTCATACAATCAGTAAATGACAGTTTACACGGTAGGTTATATTATATATACAAGTATAAATCCTGGAGATCTACTTTCAGCATAGCCAATTATTAACCAAAAATATACTATTCTTTAACCACTTCTTTAGATCCCTTGCAGAGGTTGTAGACTGATAATCTACACAACTAAAATTGTAAACTAAATTGTCTAGAGAAACAGGTTACATTCTCATTTTACATATGTATGAAACAAGAAGTGCAAGGAATATGTTGGATAAAATTATTTAATTTTCAGTTTGTCAAACTGTTGTTGAATTAAAGAAAGAAATTTGATGGACATATAACAAGCAGATTTTCAACATCAAAGTGACTAAAACTAAGCCCATAATCTCCTTAACTCATGATTTATAATGAAGTGAAAAAGTGTTGAAACAGATGAAAGTATCCACACCTCGTATAAATCAGAAACATCTGTTAATAATCAAGAATTCCTGGACATTTAGCTATAAAATTTCGAAATACTTAAGTAAACAAATTAGTCTCTCAAATATCTATTATCAAATTACATAAATTAGGATTATTTATGCGTTTGTGACAGACAAATTGTGACACGTTAGGTCCGAGGCTTGAAACACAAGACGACTTACATGTGTTTTAAAATATCTTAATTCTTCGAAGACATCAACGGACTCTTTGATCGCTAATGTGTGTAGCCGACGTCAGTCGCACGTGTTACAAATGAGAATCAAGTCGTAATACTTTCAATCAGAAAGCTGAAAGCGGATGCCTCACTCCCACGTAAACACCAACAGAGACATGTGTTACCAACATTATGTCGCTGCCCATTCAAATGATACAAGGAAATATTACGTGGGTAATTATTTTGGTCTCGTTGTTCCAAGAAGATTATTCCATATATACATACATACTTGTATTTCTTCCACATGATGTACTAATGAACATGTGAACAGGAAATATAAAAGGTTAACAAAAACAAGACATTCAAAATGTCACTTATGAAGGTAGGAGAATAGTGGCGAAGCGATATATTTTGAACAAAGCAAAATAAAAATTAGAATAATTGCGCATCTAATTTTCTCATTATCTATATATTCTCGTAGTCGTATGTCAGTAAAATTTCGTAGAATATTTGCTTCTACAAAGCAATATGTTCGGGGTAATTATTAATTTTAACTCTCTTACTAATATTAATAATCACATACATTCGAAACTCGAAAGGGTAAAAATTGCCCTCAAAAAAAAAACAACGTAATGTTCAGACGAAAAGTTTCTCAAATGTCGCCGATTACACAAATTATTTGTCTTAAATTCTATCACATAAATAAATCTGACAACATTTTTTCCGAAAGTAAATGAAATTTTAAACCTCAAAGATATTTTTATCTATTCATTTTAGCGACTAAATCAAATACTTCAAAAAAAATAAAAAGTTTTTAAAATCGAGTATCGTATTGAGTGAATTATTTTTCGGGTAGTATATCTAACAGACATATATTTTTTAGAATTCTAAAAAGTATGGATGGTAGTTACAAAACAAAAACAATTTTGCCACGTTAAATAAATTAATTTTTATTTGTCAAAAATTTTTGAACATGTTGAGAAATAAGACAATTTTACGATTTAAATATAAATAATGCGCTATGGGGACCTTATGGAAATATGCCGATATATTTTGTTATGTTTATATCTACTATATTAATACAAAAAATACCAAATTTTGTTTTTAAGAAAAAAGGTTAACTATCAGAAAAAATGTACCTGTATAATGATATACTGAGAAATGTAGATAGAAGATATAGTATTAATTTATTATGATTACACTATTATGGTATTG
Source organism: Stenolophus ochropezus (assembly GCA_035578165.1). Taxonomy (NCBI): domain Eukaryota; kingdom Metazoa; phylum Arthropoda; class Insecta; order Coleoptera; family Carabidae; genus Stenolophus; species Stenolophus ochropezus. The sequence continues at coordinate 19,360,966 of JAQOWZ010000005.1, read as the reverse complement.
TAATGTTTGAAAATGGTATCTAAGGTTGTAGATGCAAGATAGAATTTTAATTTGACATAGTAAACGTAATGAATCTAATATGTAGTAGCATGTAGTTAATTCATACGAATGAAAAATGCAATTCTTGGTAAATATCTCTTGCTGCATCTTCGTTAGAAGTAACAAGTAACGTAGCAGAGTTCCGCAACCGGCGTCGGATATTAATGATGAAGCGGCGACGAGTGCTGGCGATACGGGCCGTGATATCGCACTTTTAATTAGAAAACTTCAAAGAAGGATTCTTCTTTTTTAACACTTCTAAATTAGCATACACGTCCAGCAGGCACAGCCACCGCTGATTATGGGCTTCGCACTTCTTGCTTCGCTGCACAAAACGATCTCCCGACCGAGAAATGGGCCGGACAAGTTTTAACTAATATTTGTGCTTTCTTTAAATGTTGGCAATGAGGGACGTGCTCAAAGATCTAAAGAGAAGAAGGGTATTGCTACATCCGGGCATCTATTTGCATAACAAAAGGATGCTTAAATTTGGTTCATTTATCGGATATATAAATATTTATAATAGTGTAAATGTTGTAACGAATGTGAGTCAAAATAGATTAGTCATCGCGGCAGAACAGTCTGGCGAGGTAGTCTCTCGCTAAAGGTCAAGTGGGATAGGATCGACGCCGCTATTGTTCGGGAATTTTATAGAATTCGGAAGGATCTGGAGTATTCGAGATTAGCTGCCCGCAAATATAAAAGGGTCGCGATTTATGGATCGAGAAGTCTATCTCGGTCAGAGTGTGCAGACAGTCATTGAAGTCAGTGTTGGTCAGAGTATGTCACTGACATGTAAAATAGAAATAAATAAATAATTGGTGATGTAAAAATTGTGTAAATAAATATTGTGTAGTTTTAAGTGATTAAATAAATGTTCTTAGAGTTTAAATGTATATTAATAATTATTATTCTTAAATTAGTGTTTATATTTATTTTTATTGTGTTACTTATTCTTATTATTTTAAAAAATTATTATTAAGAAAAATATTCAGGTATTTCCCATGCACTAGTGATATAACTAATGATTATTTCACACACGCAATTTTCATCCAATCAGAATGCAGAATTTAATGAAAATATGCAGTTTTAGTGAAAAAAAAAATTGACAAACTCACAGTAGTTATATTTTATTGATATATAAATTATATGTTTGTCATTCGTGAAATAATCAAGCGAATATAATTCGAGCTAAGAATTTAATTGATAAAATTTACTCATACTTCCTGCGAAGTAAAAACAACTTGAGAAAAGATTTGTGTTAGTTTAATAAAAATTATTTCTACAAGTAAAATGTGTACTTCTGTTAATTTTCCATGGAAGTATCCAGATGCTTAATGCGAGTATCTATGTCATTAGGTTTACATTTGGATAAAATTCATTCATTTGCTACAAAATAGCAAAATCTACCGAAAAAAACAGTAACAACATAAACATATTCCATAGGAAAAAACGAAGTCTGGAAAAACATTCCTTGGCCACAAAAAGTGAGGCAGTGCAAGTCGCTGCTTGTCCCGTGACGAAAAGAAAAAAGAGACATTGAACCTAACGCGTGAAATTCCTCCGTGGGCAACGCGTTGGACCAACAATAGCCGTACGTGCTGGGACTGCGTGCAACTGAGGTGGCTTTCAATAAAATAATAGCCATCCGATCGGATTTATCACGATGTCACCGCACGCTAGATCCCGATAATTGGTTTAATATATTGTCCCGGCTCATCGTGTTCCACTTCAGCCGCCCGCGGCTCGTTTTCTTGCTCCTTTTCGCGGCTTTTTGTCGCTCGTCGCCCAGCTTCGGCTCTTTCTATAATTCGATGCAATTTTAAACGCGTCACACTGAATCTATTATTTGCTGCACTGCTACCGTGCACTTTTTAAGCACTGCTTTGTTACAGCGATATTGGAATTCTTTTCAGCGAATTACTCTTCCTGTTCGCACAAGATGGATGCCGTGTTTTTACTAACACACATTATGGATTTCACACATGAACATCCACTATAATCTTCTTCTCAAATCCAATTACAGTAAACGGAAAACAAAATCTCAATAACTGATATCTACACTTCCTGTGTGTTAAATAACATTTAACTAAATAAATTATACATATTTTTCAATTATCAATGGTTTTCTTATAGTTGCGTGCTAACGTGCTCCGACTAAAACTGAGTGAGAACTGGGATTCAAATTCCAGTTTCACCATCTATTATGTCCAAGTGATTAGGAACCAACTACAAGCTGTATATTTCTAATAGAGTCTATATGCTGACTATTTTACCAATCCTATGTCGAAGTAATCATACCGATTTTGATACTACCAAGTTTCTACGGATGTTCCTCTTAAATATTTATTAATTGTGAAAAGTGTCGCAAAATAAATTTGAATTGCTGTAATAGTTGATAAATATTGACTTAAATATGAGTATTACATGTTATATCCATGTCTTTTAGCAATGCAAGTAAAATTAGATTAGGGTTAGGTGAGGTTTCCTTAAATAAAAAGGAAAAGGGAGAGAAATTTTATTCTAAATACTAATTTACTAACCAATTACATATATTTCTGTTAAAATACCATAATTTTTGTATTAATAGTGCAATGCCGACCATATATTGAAAATATTGTTAAATAATGTAAAGAAATAAATAAATATTTTTAATTCCATTCAATAATATTTTTACTATTGTTAAATAATAATTCAATAAAAGGTACTGTAACTGTGAATATAAAAAAATGGATATCTAAATAGTTTATAATAAAGTAAAATGCTGCGCTTTTTCTATGACTAAATTAAAACAACAAAAATGTGTATAGAAGAAGTAATTTGCAATAACTAGTTTTATAAAGAGGCGTCATCTGTTATTGGTTCTTAAGGCCGTGCGAAAAACGTTCCGAAGACACATCTTGGTAATTGTAATTAATTCGTTGTTTTTTAACTTCTATTATTTCATATTATCGTCATCATTTGATACGTTAGGAATATTGTATATAAATGTTCATTAAATACTAATAGAAAATAATAAATAATTATAAGTGAAATATGGTTTAAATTAAAGTTGAAGTAGAAAATAAATCTAGATGAAATGTGTGGAAATACATTCGTTGAAATAGCAGTTCGCCGCGAGTGTGTGCTTAACAATTCATTCCGTTTATTAAATCTGCAGTGCAAATGAAAACAGATTTGACAAAATTTCATCACAGACTTAATCCCAGCAAACACATCTTTCATTCCACTCGGCAAACAAATGAGATAATCCGCGAATTTGGGGAAATTAGCTCATAATGAAATGAACAATGATAGTTGTGTGCAGAGTAACATATGCAGGCATTCATCCACATTAGCGGCGTGGAGTGAAGCGAGTAACCGGCCGAAATTAATGAAACAAGCTCACACGAGCTCGTGTCACCGGCTCAGCGCTGACAATGGATCAAGTACAAGGCGCTCATTAAACAGTGCCGGATATAGGGTGGGGGCATCGTTTCATCCAGGGATATATAGCCAAGGAGAATAACTACTTTACTAAGTGTATCTTAAAGTAATCCCTAAACTTAATTTAACATGAAACTCCTTCAAGACTACTGGTAGACTTTTAGGTGTCGTAACCAATGGAATCGAGTTTATAAATTCGCATGTTTCCAGAAATTTTAATTAATTTATAGGAGAAATATATCAGGTTATTTTTAAGTTAGTGGATACTAGCAAATATATAATATAAAAAAATAATATTAAGTTTAGCGGATGGTAGTGCATTATTTCCCAAATATAGACGAAGAGAATAACTATATCACTCAATTAATCACTCAATTTAACAGACTTTTTTATTATTCTGAGAGTTCCAGAATTTATTATATGTTTCAATACAATTTAGGTTAGTGTGATGGTAGTTCATTATTTCACAAATATAGGCGAAGAGACGAACTATCTCACATGACTAACTCTATCGTCCAATAATCACTCAATTTAACAGATTTTTTTTATTATTCTCAGAATTCCAGAATTTATTATATGTTATGTTTAGCTTAGGGTGGGCTTTGATGCTCCGAACCACTTAGTTATTTGTTTAATAATTGACTAAGTACGATATGAACCATAGATTTACTTCCATTCTGTTTGAATCCTTATGAATTTCTTTTCTTCAGGTATAACTTTTTGCCCATGTATCAATTTTTAATTCTTTGCGATCTGACTTGATTTCAAAAAATAACTTTTTGTAACGCTAATGTGCAAGTGTTGTGAAAGTATTTTTTTTTCTATTTGACAAATAATCTGTATATGGGTATATTAATTTCTGGAAATTATCATCAAAAAATAAAATAAAAATGTTTTTAAGTTGTTCATTTGTTTGCATTGGCATTATTGTCTATTATTAAATAAAATCCCTACATCGTCATTTATTTACCAAATAAAATTTTCTGACTTTCAGCATAGAATAGTTACATACAGAAGCGTCACTCCGTGTCGGTACCTTTCATGTTACTCTACTCAGTTCTATGACCTTGAAGCATTGTGTAGACCTTTAAATTTATTCCCTTCCCGGATCTCTCTCTAAGATGTGAGGAAACTTTCCGATGTTAAACAATGAGCCCTTTAAATTTGTTTACATTCCCTAACTCTCTCTAATTTTCGTTTCTCTGTCTTACTGTCGCTTCTGTATAAACCTAAACCTATTCTGTGCTTTCAGGTTGTTCGGAATCATCTGTGACCTGAAATTCAACAATATTAACATGTAAGTAAAAATTGTCATGGAATGAGTGCAATAATAAAAAAAAATATTTAAAAATTTATATAACAAAGACTTACTATCATAGGTAATTTGTTTTCCACATGAGATTTTTTTTCTGTTAAACAGTTGGGATAAATACGCCTCCAAAACACCAAAACCTTTCCTTATCTTTCTCATTTGCGTCCGTCCCTGTGTGGGTACCTGGTTCTCTCGTCGTCTCGTGGCGTCTTGGAAGTTGTTTCTTCCGCGGAACACGCGTGCGTTTAACTTAATTGGGACATAAACAGGCCGATCCATCATGTCGCTCCAGCGTGCGTGGAAGCTGCCTCTGTTCGGCTGGTGACATACCTCACGTACACCGGCGTACATCACCCGAGGTAGATAAATTCCCGCTAACATCCCGCTTCTTTCAATCATGGAGTGCTTTATGGATAGCGAGACGAGACCAAATGGGAGGGGTAGAGGTTAAGGACGGAATTGTTTCAATGAAGTTTATGGCTAGGAATAGGTGAATTATGAACTGGTGCTTTCATATATAGTGAACTCTTTCCGCGCACAAATTGTGAAACTTTGCAAACTAAATTTCTACAGAGGTCTCATTTACATAAATAATCATTAAAAAACATTTTTTGTAATTAGAATCCGAAGCCCCGTAATAAATATATATAAAATCAAATATCAAAAAATGTCAATATTGAAAACTTACAAATAAATAACGTATAGAAGATGAAATAAAAGTTAATATTATTGCTGACAATAGAGCTATGTAAGAAAATAAAGAACTATTCAAGTTAAAGAAAATAAGTGTAAAAAACAAAACAAATCTGATGTGGTCAGCAAATAATCTCTCGTCTGTCCTCTTACACCTTTTATTCATTTTTATATATTTTAAATAAATAAATAAATATATATATATATATATATATATATATATATATACATAAGAGTTTTATTAAAATAATTAGTACTTACAATATTAATACAATACCTTTTAGAGTATTCGATAATTATTTTTACAATATTTTCACCGTCAATTGTAAGAAATTTACGAATAGTTAAATGAAGATAGTTAGAAACAAATTTGAACTATAAAATTTTAGCTAATGACATTATATTAAATTATTATTTACAAAAATTCTCATATACTCATAATTAATTTATTTCAGAAAAGCACTTCAAATCTTCATAAAAATAACATTTCCGGTTGCATAATCTAAACAGCTCTAATCTAGGGTGTCACAATATTGTATATAAATTTCAACTTAAAAATTGTAAGACGCTATTAACACCTATTATAACGGATAGCTGTGACGTGAGTGAGGAAATTTTGAGAGCAATAAAAAAAGAATAGATCTGCGGTATATTTTCGGTGCAGCAATGAAAAGCGACAGTGTTTTTTTTCAGGCATGTTTCAGAGGGGGTGATGCACTTGCTTTCTGTATGTAGTGTCGAAAATTGCAATAAATACAATTTATAACTCATTAAAATCCATTAATTAAAAGCTATTATTTTGTTTAACATGTGTAGACTTTATTTTCTTAAATGTTTATGAAAGAGAATATTCATTTTGTGAGAAATGTGTGTTGATAATTAGGATCACTAAAATAATAAACGTTTATTCCAGAAATTTCATTAGGGCATCTGTAAATATTTGAAACGACGTGAAAACATTTCTATTATTCCAGTACTCATTCTCAAAACATTTTGAAATTGAAACTCGTAAAATACAAATTTGAAATCTTGTTTTATGTTTCAATAACGAAATTCGTGAAAATAAATATAACGTTCTGAGAGTAAAATAATCAAGATTCGGTAGTAATATAAATTTTCATTAGCCTTCCAGGGTTATATTTAAATTTAACGCGTTATAAAACCCCATTTACATTTCATATCGAAAGGGGCGCAAATAAACCACAGCGAACATTACAATGTTTTGATTAGAAAGAATTTACGATTCGGGTGATATCCACAATTGTTCTCTTTTCATTTGATTTGATTCCCCTCAGATGCGCGGTGTTTTGTTGTTTTACGAGCGGTTGTGCAGGTTAAACAGGGGATGAGGTTGGCAAATAATGTCTCTTTCACTCATCCCGTGCGCATTTACCTCAAATTTCACTTTACACGGTACAAATTTGTAAATTCGTGTAAAATAATAAACAAGTGTCAACAGCTTATTTAGGTAGCAAGCACCCACTAAATACAAGACAAATTAAAAACTCTGTTATCGTTAGTACAAAAATATTTGATTTTTTTTTAATTGAAGTAACAAACTAACATTTGGAAAATATGTTACATATTAATCGACTACCAGAACAGAAATACCCTCAACAGTACAATATATTTTAACAAGATATATTCGTGTATCAATTAGTTGAGTAATAGTATTTTGTACAACAAGGATGGAATTGTACTCATTTCATACGAGTATGACAGTTTGGATCATGCTGCAAATCATATGAGTAAGAAATGGATATTCCAAGCGCGTTGTACACAAAACTTTTTCTATGACCACGATATTATTTTCCACAATTCATTTATATTTTAATAATAAAGATGTCATTATTTACATACTTCTTAGAAATTAGCTACAAAACGAAAATTAAACAATACGATTTTTGACCAAACTGTGAGATATAAATATACACTTTAACGTTGTCTATGGTAATAATGTACTATGTATCCGTAGCAATAACAAACATACAAACAGAAAATATCTTAATGGTCGTAGAAAAAATTAATTCCGTTGATATTTAAGCTTCCGACAAATTGGCAGGAATTGATTTGATGAAAAAAAAAATGTATGGGTCGTTTTGCAGATATTATTATGCGTTTTCTTGACACACATTTTGGTACTCTACTGACTTAATACAATTTGTTATATTTTATTACTTAATTTTATAGCAACCTACACATAAGGAAACAGGATACAAGAAAGCTTCTACATATTACTTCCTGCTTAGGACTAAAATGCGTTTCTATTCAGTAATACAGAGTAAGCATAGATGTTATAATTATTAACGACATCTTATTTGAAAGTGAACAAGTTCATTAAGGCGTGTGAGTAAATGAAAAGAAATTTCTAAAGTGAACAAGTTAATAGAAGCTGAATAATGGCGGGCAGTAGCTTCCCTGTAATATAAAACTCAACGCTCGCCATATCTCATACTTTGGACGTTTTTAGATTAGAACTTTACACCGAAGATACAATAGTTCAGATGATATATTGCTGACGTGATAAAAACCTTAACATGCATTATAAATTTTTAATGTTGTATTAAAACACTCACAACAAAAGCCAGATAACTTATGGGCACTAGCACGCCACTTCCTAAATTAGACACGAGAATAAAATTTTATTTACCGACTGAGCTTCCTGACTATATTCGACAACTACTACGTTTTTATTACACGTGATTGTATGAATTTATTAATTATTATACCATTGTTATAAATGTTATAGCCTTATAAATAAGCTTTAATGACCCTTGTTGTTTTAAATATTTATAGTAAGCACTTTAAATTCTTTAAATACTTGTACAGATATTTTTATTAGACTCATTACTATTCCATATTGATCATACATAAATATTCCAGCATTGTTTTAATAATAGATAATAATCATGAAATGCCTACAATCCAATGACTATTTGTTAGAAATATTTGAGCATCCAACTGTGTCATTTACATAAACAGTGTGAAATTACAACGTAAACTATCACTTACAGCGAGAGGAGAATTAATATCTCACCATGTAGTTTTGGAATATTTAAAGATAAAACACCATTTGCATAAATAATCAATAAATAGTTTTTAGTGTTTAATTTGAATTAAAAGTTGAATTAATGAATGTATATTTCATTCGCATGTTTATTTTCCTGCATTTAAGAAACTAATTAAATTCTGCGGAGAAAATAATTTATTATTCATTCGTGGTTGCAGGCGTACTATAAAAATTTAATTTCGAAATGCAGACAACTAGTCAGTATTATTCTGTGCTTCCATGTATAAAATTGTACTTACTAAATGAGTTTTTAAATTTGTACCTTGAATTAAAGTAGTTAATATAGCTTTCATTTTGAAAATGTTGAAGTAAAACTATGATACTTTGATATTGTAAAGCTAATTTTACGTACACTAAAAATTTAAAAATACCGTTTCCCTACGCTGGAATTAAAATTACACATTTGCGCGATATGTTTTTAATGCGTTCAATTGATTTTTTTTGACTCAGCAAGCCTCGTCAAAAAAGTGACATCTCACACACGTACTTAATACAAACTATTTTGGTCTTGTTCTATACTAGGCCACATAATAGTTACATACAGAAGCGACAATCCGTGTCGGTACCTTTCATGTTACCCTATTCAGTTCTATGACCTTAGAGCATTGTGTAGACCTTTAAATTTGTTGACTTCCGCTATCTCTCCCTAGGATGTGACGAAACTTTCCGATTTTAAACAATAAGCCCTTGAAATTTGTTGCCTTTCCCCATCTCTCTCTAATTTTCCTTTCTCTGTCTTACTGTCGTTTATGTATAAACCTATCTGTGACTAGGCATTGTATTATGATTTATCCTAGAGGGTGTAGATCAGTTCACTGCTGACAGCATGTGCTTGACAATCATCGGTTAGCCCCGGGTTTGTGACGATTTGTACCACCCGAAGGCGTATCGCCATCAAGACACGGATTGCTCAAATGACCAAACCAAGCTGCAGTGGACTTAGAATCGATCACTTCATGTTAATAGTGTACCCCGGAATATCCATCATGAAATGCATATACATGCGCAGCAATATCAAACACTGTTATACCTAATGCAGGTCATGACAGGATTCTACATTAACAATGGGACTTTCGTCAAACAAAAAGGATGAAAGAGTAAATGCCTTCCAAATTGTTTTGTTGTTTACCCACTTACATAGTAGTACAATATTGTACTAATGGAGAATGTAGGTTTTGATAGGTTTCTACTTTAACAATGGGACGTGCATCATTTGAAATGGATGAGAGTTTCCTGAAATCAAGTACACGAGCTTCCTTGAAAAAATGCGTAGGTCCTTAAATATGAGTAAGATATTCTTTAGTCATTTCCATAAGACGAATCTATCCAACAATTTCATGAATTGAAGAATAGGGTTTTTTTTGTTAAATTATTTGTTGTTAATAAAATACATTTTTATTTTAAATATGGGCTTGTTGTCAAATTTATAATTTATTTTTAACGTAATACACTATCCCAAACTAGGGGAAGAGGAGGGAAAATCATTACTACCCGAGACTCTAAAACCAATTAATCCGGTGCTGGAAATGGAGTTTAAATGCTAAATCAAAAATACCATTATATTCGAGATGTTCGAAACCCACTGTGTTGTAGATCTCTTGCAGAGTGTGTACATTGACAACTTACTGCACTATAAATACAATAAAAACTTACAGCAAAAAAAGTACTTAGAGTAGCTTCAAATATATTCTGGCATATTCAGAATGCTGCGACTACAAAAGCTTTAACAGTCACAGTGTCCTATTTAACAGTAATCAGCAAATTAATTTTCATTACGAATTTCTTTAAACTCCATCCTTTTACCTTAATGTGAGAAATACTTTCCTTACAATTCCTAATTAAAGAAAGGTGTTCGTGTTTTTATTACTGTATATATGCACTCAAAATAATCAAAGTGTACAACATAAAGTGGCAGAGTAAAGCGGTAGAATGTGGGTTAATGACGTTAATGTACCGCAGCCCAGGAAACTTTATTGTGGATGTATCGGCGCGTAGGCAGACAATCGGAGAAACAGAGAAGATTACACAGGGCCATAAAACAAAAATACCGCGTTATATGGCGGCTGCCAGCCGAATACTTATAAATTTAGTGTTTTTTGGTCTGGGTTGGTACGCGTGAGTGGCTCCCTGCCGCGAGGACCCCGCGGTCGCGGTATTGACAACTGTTTTATGTTTTGACAGTTGGAAACAAAGTCTGGCACTGCGTTTATTGTCTGCGTTTCAGTCGGACCCTATGGGGTATAGACAACGATCCTCCCCAAATATGTACCTAGCCCCAGACAATAGGATACAATCATAAATTTACTTAGAATGTTATAAAAATGGTGACATTATTTTAAAAGTTGTAGTTACCTTTTTTAAAATATTATTCACTTTACAAAGTAAGTCAAAAACACAAAAAATATATAATCATTCACTTCTTATCCATTACTGAGGATACTAGAACTAGACCTGTGTTTATAGCAGATATCGATATATTTATACCGCTGGCAGGATGACCAGACGTCCATGTTTCCGAGGATATATCCTCGAGGATTTTATATTTTGTTCTTCTTTGTCCTAGTTTTGGGTTTTAGGGCAAAAATTATTTTCAATATGCATATTAAGTTATTTCGGTAATTTTAGGAAGAAAACACAAGAGGAAACTACGATCGATCTTTGAAGAAGTTAAAATAGGCAACCAGTTATAAGCTTCAGCTCAATACTGCAAATTATAAAGCGTACAACTTAATCAAGTATTCATAGCACTCCAGCAATACCAGTGGTACCGTTCAGAGAAAAAACATCGAAAGAGCAAGTATAATAAATATATGGTACATAACCCTAACCGTGCACAACATGGAGATGACTTGTTCACAATTTTATAATTGTATATTTAAAAACTCTAATATTTTAAAACAAATAGGAGCATCAGCAATGTATTAAAAAAATGTTTGTTTCTTATTATTTTAAAAGTTGTCTTTTTTTACTATTTTATTATAATTGTATTAAATTTTTGTTTTGTTAAATAAATAAGATTAAATAAAAATTTTGAATGTAAATGTCCTCGTTTTGTCCTCTTTTAGAAAATGAATAGGTCTAGTTACAGAACAATAAGGTCACCCTAATCACATTTTATCCCTTAGACTACGGATCCCAAATTCCTAACGCAAAAATTGAAGATTGAATGCATTGCTGCATTGTAATTATTTTAAAATACCTTAGTTATTTGATTTTTTGACAATTCATAAAACGAAATATTAGCTCAAACCATATGACTTACACTCCGTGAAGAATAATATGGAATAAATTGACTGAATTTTAACAACTTCTTTCTATTTTTCACCTGCATCTTTCAATCAGTCAAGTCTTCCTATTAGAAATTATATCCAATTGATTGATTCTATTATTTTTCTATTGTTATTATTTTCTTTGTAGGCTTGTTCCATGCCATTCTGCATTTTGCCTCGGTTTTCCATATTAATTTTTGTTTTGTTTCATAATTTAGGTATATGTTTGTAAGGATTCTGAGACTAACATCAAATGTATTTTTATTGGAATAGAAATTGTATTATTTGAACCGGTAATAGATTAATTATTTTGTATCTATTTTCGTTTGCGTCAATATGATATGCTAGTTTGCAAATATCAATAACCAATAATCATGTTTTTTGTCAAAGTCATTATAATTTCGTTACGAGAACCATTTTTTCCATTTTATTATCGTAATAACCTCACAAATTGAATTATGTGTGACATTACAAATAAAAACTTTTTACTTTTTAATAGCTTGGCTTGTCAACAACAATTAAGATAAAAAGCAAAAGTTTGTGTAATTTATAGCTGCCCCCCTTGGTTGCCCCAGTGGACGCCCATGCACGAGGAGTCCTGAAAAATGCATTAGACAGCAGTCACGGTACGTTTGCCGCGCACCCAATGCGGTCTTGTAATTTTGTAAATTATTTGTTTTTAGATCCGCTGCACCACGTCAGACCCACGTAATTTATTTCTATTTTGTTGTTCTACAATGAAAATATGAAGACATGATAAAGGAAACATTCTTTCGCTGTTAAGCTAAACATGTGAAAAGATAATTGCAACGAACTTCTTCTTTGCATATGCTTCACTCCGTATTCCAGTATACAACAAATTATAATAAACGTATAACTACATTTTAAATTAAAATTTTTGTAGAAATCTCACGAAGATTTAATAAACAAATAAAAGCAACTTTATTATAGAAATGTTTTCTATTGTTATATTCTGTGTTCATAACAAACAAACAGTTTTAACTTCGTTTTTAACAAAAGAATAAAAATTACCACCTAACCTTGTACTGTCTGACCTATTTTTGTTTTATAAGGTGTCTCCTGTAATATTAAATAAAAATTAAATTAGGTATGTTTATTTTTAATTTATACCTTTTTTGTTACACATTAAGATTATGAGACCCTCCCTAGACATTTGACTTATATTTATAAATATAAAGTGCAATTATCAAATTTTGCATGAAATAGTTCGGCTAAAGCTTTATTTATAAAGATTAATATTCGTCGACTGAGAAGAATCAGGAATATTAAATGTACAAAAATACTTACAACAACTGGCAGAAATTGGTATAATGGTCATTTTGTAAATAAATCTCATGATTAAAAATCTGTCATCATGTACATACTTTAATTTAATGATCAATTTCGAATGAAATCGCTAAATCAAAACAATAAAGTTTTAATCTAGTTGTACCTCAAATGAATTACGTAATTATTTACATGCACTCTTGTATCTAATGGTAAAACTTGTAAATAATGAATCAGTGTGTCACTAAGGAAATTCGAATAAAAACAAATAAGTTACGATATGGAACTAATAAGCTGGATATAATATTGCATGGCATGTGTTAAAAATAATCTGTTCTTTACCCGTACTTTAGGTAAAATCATTGCGCCCTAAAGTTAGTGCCTCTAGCATTTAAGTTTGATTACTGATTATAATTTGATTAACCATTACCGATTGACCATTAATTAATAGTATAGTGGTATAATGGGCTTTTAGTGTTTACTATGTTACAGGAGAACAAACAGAATGAAGGATGATTTTTTAGTAATGAGCTTTCCGCAGTCCATTTGCATTTGTTTGTCCTACATGTACGGATGTGATTGTAATCGTCCATTGCTACATGTGTTTAACCACAAGTAGATACTTATAACAACAAGCTACTCTAATTTGCACTCCACTCAGTGCATCTCGGTGTATGTGTAGTGTAGGAGACATTACATATTCAGGACTAGTTCGTGCTTCATAATCCTACAACTTGAATACACTTAATAACTCGTAACCAGCGTCACTCTACTTGCACATTACGTTTCGTACCGCAAATCACCATCTTTTCAAATTACAGATACGCGTGCGGATTTTAATGCAAATGTGTGTACACTTCAACGGATTCTAGAATTGCTTTTTGCTGGAGATATCAGTTACCATTTTTTAATAAGCGGAGTGCTGATGCGTAAAAATAATAAAATATGAACATTATAGTATCCGAACATTCAGAAGGAAACATGGATGAGTTTAATTGACTATTCCATTTTCCGATCATCAAACAACATATGTGTTTTATAGATCTTTGAACGATTCATAAATACGAGTAATTCCTTATTGACAAAAGGTTTTAAAAAACCTTTTGTCAATATGTTTCATCGTGCACCAACAGCATCCTCTATCGATATTATTAATTCCTAAATGTTTCTGAAATGAACCTAAAACTATATACAAAAAGTTTTGTCGCAGATCGCAGCTTTAACTAAAGTATTAATTCAGTTTGTCTAATCATATTCAAACACTATTCTACTAACCAATATAAAAAAATGTTATAGTTTAAGTTATTACAAAGTGGGGTGTAAAATATTGGATTCGATTCTCACATTCAGGTATCTATATATACGAGTATATCAGGTCTGCAAGACCAGTGACCCTTGGTTTCAAAACAGATTTTTATTCATTTCATTTTGTTCGTGATTTTGTGTTTCCAATTTTTGTTCCTATTTCCGAAAGGTCCTTTTCTACCGAATCTAGTCATCTCGTCTTTGATCTTCCTCTTTCTATTCTACTCCCTATTCTTCCTTGCAAGTAAATAAACAAGTATTATCACTTGTAAATTTTGTTCCAATGAAAATATGTATTAAATCTCAATTTATAGCATTTTTATGGGCAGCACACATCATGTTGTTGTGCAATAACCTGGGCCGTTTTAAAATGTTTGGATTATTTTTGGTAATAGTCTATAATTATTAGGATTAAAATTATTATTTATAATATGTTGAGTGCTGGTTTGCTTTATTAATTACATTAAAATTCAATACATTCGAAATTTCTACTTCTAAATTAGAAAATAAATAGTGAATATTCCGCTGTCTTTGATTTGCCTACGGATGCGCCCTATAGGGCTCCAGCTCTTCGTTCCACATTGGTAAAATTATCTTGGCAATAATCCAATCGTTTGCAACTTTGATAGAGTCGATTCTTGCCTTGATCATACAACCGTATTAACAAAACAAATTATAATTGTAGTGAAATATTGTATGTAAATACATGAATAGAAAATTCCATGCATAATGATCATTCCATTAGAGATTCCAATGCATGATTGATGCTCCTCTCAATCTACATAAACCTAACGTCACTAATCACCTGAGCCCGAATTCTTCAACTGCTTGTAATTAATTACCGAGGATTCGCAATGTCTGCGACATTCATCATCCGTTGGGGTTTTTCTAATTAGAGCCGCGACGGGCGAACCGGTTCGTGACGTGCCGCGTGTTAGCGCTGTCAGTATGTGGTTCAGGAATCAAGAGCTAATACGCGCTATTGATGGATGCTAAAGACAACTCATTGTTGACTCGCTCATTTTTAATACTCAGCCAATGTGAGAGGATTGCCTTAATTAATGACCAAGTGTAAACGGTATACGGTTGGTGGAAGATGAGAGGTCATGTTATACAAGAAAGTAAAAATTATTTAGGAATTTTAAATCATATTAAAGAAAAATTGACACAATGCAAAATGATACATATTTTTTCTTATTTTCCTCATCGGTTTCTTATACATATGAACATATATTTTGAAAGATTATAATAAATTCCCCAAGTATTGCTTTACATCTAAATTTATTTTATTTTATTTCATTTATTGTTTCATATATATTAATAATAAGTATTTAATTAATTTATTCATCCATTATTCTGATATACTTATTTATTCCAAAATGAATTTATATTCCCTAATTCCTCATCTTATTCATATACTCAAATAAGTGATATGTTTAATACCGCTTATTCTTGTTCTAGTATTTATCTCCATTCCCATTAATGTGCTCTTGTTTTTCTAGAATATATTAATATTTTCTAAATTTGTTTTACAATCCAAATCTAATTCTATCTTAGGTTCTAGTAATTGTTTTACTTATCAATCAATTACTTTGATACAGACATTTTTACTAAACTTTACATATAAATTGGTCAGTTTATTTTCCTAAGCCCTTTATCCTACTTTTTGTAGTTTATCCTAGTTTTTGTAATCGTTGTATTTATGTGATTTATATATTCCAGTTAAATATTTAATCTACTTATTATCCTAGTGATTTAAGTAATCTATTTATATTTTAAATAGAAAAAAATAATTATTAAATTATTAAATAGTAATATAAGAGAAAATATTTACATTTTATAATTACTTATATTGGATATATAATCTATAATTTTTGAGATATATAAAAAAAATATGTACCTACCTAATTTATAAATAGATTATATTTACGATAAAAATAAATGTGCTTCTGAGACTAATTTAATAATATCGTTCGCGCTTCAAATTCTGCCACTTTAAGTAAAAGTTACTGTACTCAGCTGACTCACTTCCAGGAAATTTCCAAGTATCTGGAAGTTCCAGTTCCAGAGAGCAAAAACACGAAAGAAGCCAGTAGCACTCACTAGACGAAATATAAACTCCAAAGTTAAGGAAGTGCCACAAAATTATTTAGCAATAAATTGACGCATTCTGGATATCGTCCCAGCGAGGCTCTGTCGCCATCTAGACGTGACCCGCACTACTAATGCAATTCAACCACTCCCAAAATGAACCTTTAAAATAGCTACTCGAAAAATTAAAACAATGTAACAGTTATTTATGTATAAAAGTTATTATGAAAATGTTTATGTTCTTTTGAGACTGATAAGTATACAAAAATAAGGATCTTTAGCATTTTTTAAGAAAGTTAGCAGAATACTTTTTTTTTAATTGATGTATCTCTTAACTCGTAATAACATACTGATAAAACAAACAAATAATAAAGGTTAAACATAAAAATGGGTGTTAGTTATTTAAGTAGGCATATTAAAGTTAGAGCTCAAATATGTTTGTTGATGAAATACATATACTTATTTACTAGCCAATAAATAAATTTTGACAACGAATATATAAAATAATTATTACAGATATTTAAAAAAATATATTTATAACCTCTAGATGTTTTAAGTTGAAAAGTTAAAAAAAGAATGGAATTAATAAAAAGTAACAAAAAGATTGCAATTTTTGAAAGAAATGTGAGGCACGTATTATTAATATAATTCTTAGAAAGATATAGTGATAAAATTTAATTAAACCAATCTTAACGACCACTTTCTTCCAAATGAAAACATCTGGTTTGACAGAAATGCATTTGTTATCAGCTATAAATTTACAGTTAGGCATTTCTACATTATAATAATCTAATCGGCAGCCAAGGGATTCCAAGTCGAGCTCAAACCAATTCGAGGATCCATTGCCCGAGGATAACCGGTAATAAATTTATAATTCACTAATTAGCTCTGTCAACTCACCCATAAAATCTTATATTTGATAGAAATTCTTTAAGATTTCAAGATGAAGCAAAAATATCTTAATAAAGGACATAAAATATTTATAATTATTCCAACATCAAAAATTATAATTTTAATTTTACATTATTTAAGCGAAAATAGAAATTTGCTAAACAAAAAAATCATTTCTACACAATTTTAAATATTTGTACATAGTTATTAAATTATGCATTTCTAACGCAAACGATCAACGAGTAGATAATGCTGAAGATGGATCTAGTTAAGGTTCGAAACTTCCATCGTTATATATAGAAAGTACAAATAAATGGAATTATAAGTTTTTCTTAAATTTCCAAATTACCAATCTACAAATATTTAATTACTTTAAATACAAAAATTTATTTTTGTATTTCTGTTTTAAAAAATATGTGACCCGAAATAAAAAATAAAAATTTAAATAACGAATTCAGCAGCACCAATACAAACCAAACAATACTACAAATCATCATTATTCGATTAATAAAAACTCTGGTAATCGTAATAGACGTAGTGGTACGCGCTGTGGCCCAATTTTTATTCATTTTTAACTAGCAGTAGTGGCTGTAATTGAATTTTCCTCGTTATGCTTGAGTTTTATTACCGAAGATCCCTTTTCTATTTAAAATTTAGGTTGATGGAAATTTATCTGCACTTAATGACTTGATAAATGATGATCCTTGACATGAGATGTTTTGAATATCGGCTGCATAATTAGTTAACGTTCGACTAATGAGATTAATAAGATTATT
Organism: Stenolophus ochropezus; assembly: GCA_035578165.1. Lineage (NCBI taxonomy): Eukaryota > Metazoa > Arthropoda > Insecta > Coleoptera > Carabidae > Stenolophus > Stenolophus ochropezus. The sequence goes on along the minus strand of JAQOWZ010000005.1, from coordinate 19,342,807 downwards.
TAATTTATTCATTGATTAGAATTGATGCACTAATCAGGAAATATTGATTAGATATATTAATTGTTATTTGTGACTTCAAAACCAATCCGTTCTAAGTCACGAAATTCGAAAAGATTAATTATTTAAATATATATAAAGAGATATAGTCTCAGCACCGGGTCTAGGGTTTCGAGCGCCCCGGTCGAAATAAATTTTGGAGCCCTTTTTTAACCAATAACGTAATGTACAATATAATTATACTGTTTTGAAAGTAAAAATATGAGTAATATTGCTATATCACTGCAAACAGGTCGTTTGAGAATACATGTGTCTATATGTTGCACAAAGCTTCATCAATTTTGATTAATGATTATTTTTTTGACAGCAATGTGGTTTTACTATGTGGCTTGTTTATTGCTAACTTTTGCAGACATAGAGTATCTATTTGTTCGAAATTATATCTAAGTGGACGATATTAACAAAAATTTTCTACAAAAATCAAACTTCAGTATAACTGAAATGATTTTTTAGTTGAAACTATTAAGTGTTTGCAATGGATATTACTGTTATTGCAGATGATATTATTATAAAAATTGAAAGTAAAAATGGTATTTATGTCGATCATCATAAGAACTTTTAAATATTAACAAATACATTTATTAAATTATAAAGTATTAAACCTTAGTGCAAGATACAATAATTGTAATGTATTTTGTTTTTTTTTTAAATGTACAGATTTGTAAAATTCCTTTTTGATAATTAATAAGTTGATAAATTAAGAAACATGAATTGAAATCTTTTTATTGTTCTTATTCATAATTTATATGATGGTATGTAATGTTTATATTATAAAAGTGCATGTATAATTTATATGATTTAACGGTAGTAACGTAATTATTTTGTTACCAACAATTATCTTGGTTTAAAGTGTGGCTTCCTGGGCTGAGCAGGAGCTTTGGCACGGAAACCCGACAATCATTTAATATAACACACATTTGTCTTCATGCCGCATGTCACTGGAATAATAACAGTGTAACCCCGGCCATACTTGAGATTCTCATGCCTAATAAGCGGGCTACGTGTTTATACTTTACATATAAATTAATTTCCGGTCAGCATATTAAGACATCCGAGTCACCTAACCTCAACAAGTAAAATTAATTACTCCGTAAGATGATCCATCGTAACTTGTTGAATATATCGCGTGTGTCTGAGCGAAAAATTATTCTTCAGACGCGTATAAATTACTGTTGTTGCGAGCTGTAATGTTTATGTATGCTGCATGGCTTTTTAATTCTGCCACACTCAACATGTAGTAACTGCAATGTTTCAACTCCAAGTTTTAGTACTTTGTCGTCTTCGTAGAATTTATTAAATGTGTAATATTATACAAAAATAATATGAACAGAAAATGGAGACAACTTACAAAAAAATATTCTTTACTTACTTAATCCTTGAATCTACCTTTCAGTTATAGGAGTAAAACGGAATTAGGGTAGCTTCTTCCGTATGTCTTTCCTCTGTTTTCTGTCCTTTGTCAACCTTGGTATTTCTTCCCATTTGATTCCTCTACTCTCCGCTGCCTTTCTTCTTTCATCCCTCCATGCTTCTGGACGTACATCTTTTTCTTTTTCCTGTTTCTCCCGTTTCAAATACTCTTTTTGTTAGCCTATGTTGGTCTTTGTACATGTTCCATCTACCTTCGTTGACGCTGTCGTATTGTAACCTCTAGTTCTATTGGTATTACATTTAATTGTTCTCTGTTGCAATTTGATTTTTATCATAACGATTAAAGTTTTAAGGATCAATAACAGTAATAGGAAATATCACGGGAACCCGACATATTTGTACATGTTATGGTAATTATTAATTCCTTATTGCCTCATCACTCTAGCGGACCATAATGATTAAGAACCGGAATGAATTATAGATCGGGAAGTTAATCTGTCCGTATCATACATATTTTTAAATATTACATTTTTATTTTGCTAAATAAATAAATTGCATTTGAACATTTATTGACATTTATTGTATAAATAGAATGTCATTTATAACGAATTAACTGAAATATTTACATTAATGTACATAAAATAGTTTTGTGTTTAGTTTGACAGCCCAGTTTTGAAATGGTTGTCTGGGAGCCATAAATAAATGTGGAATGCAAAATGCATTGATAGTGACATTAATTAATTCTAGGTAATTATAATTCATATATGTTATTTAAACGTATTTAATTAACAAAATGTGATGTATGGACATAGCATTTTATTCCCATACAAAATGGAGCATGTTAATAATCACCTTATTGCCAATATGTTGCCATCATAATTATCAAAATGGTCATGGCTAATGTTTCACAAAACTAAATTTACAAATATAGCGAATTAATATTTCTGTATTATTACCCCAGAACAGCAATTGCAATTATTTGCGATATTACCTGAGACCCTAAAATTACAATTAGTTAATTATACTTTGTACGCACATATTAAGTAATTTAGCGAAAACTAACCAAACTTTATGACGAAATGAGCAAACAAAAACAAAAGCCATGTGTGCTGAGCAAACAGTTGCTACAACAATGTGATTAATTATACTTAATTGATGATCAAATTAATTTAATTAACGATAAAATATTTAAGAATCGCTAATTAACGATGAAGTAACAGCTTGGATTCCTTTATTGGCCGGAATGGTTTATTTGCATTGTTGTCAGCAATTTTGATAATTTTTATTGCTAATTTATTGCGGATAATACCATATAAAAGTAACATCAATATTTAATTTCACATAATTGTTAGTAAATAATTATTGTAATTATCTAGTTCGTTGGAGCATTTCCTTTTAGGAGTAACTATAATACTTTAAACATTTATTATAATTAGTTTTACGGCATTTGCTTGAATAAATATTAGAACGAAATATATAATTAAAATGAATAAGTTTGGATTGACATCACAATCAAATTAAATTTATGTTCATAGTAAAATAATTCGCATTTAATATAGTTATTAAAATGTAATTAATATTATTTACTTTAGAATATTTTTAATATTATACCTACTTTTTATTGAGTTAACTTAATATTGAGTAAAATTTAATCAGTTGTAACAACTTCACTTTGAGATTCCATTTATTTTCCAAAATCAAGATGACGTCTGATAAATGCCCAGCAAACGATATAAAAAGAATTGGGAAAAGCAGATTGGCATAATTACAAAGGGGTCCACATAAATCTTAAATATTATTTATCTTACATTATTACATAAATCTTAAATATTATTTATCTTACATTTTTATTAATAATACTGGGCTTTGGTCTACAAAGGATTAATGATTATTAACTACCAGTTTGATAAAATATAAGAAATTTGAGTGCATAAATAATTGTATACATATTAGGTGCACCTAAGATTTATTTTTCATTTTATTTGGTGTCCAAATGCAAATAAAATATTTTTATTCTTTTAAATCCAGGTGTCAAAATTTAAATATAAAATAACAAAAATATTAAGTTTTTTTTTAACAATCATTTACTTACTTTCTTTGGAATATTAACAAGTATTTTTAGGTATTGGTACATTAATTATTAATAATAGTAAAAGTTAAACTTCAAATATGCACTCACTGTAGTTATGAATATTCGAGGGCTGATAATCTATCTCATTATTTTTAAATGTATGACATCTCAAATTGATACACATAGTCATGATCTGATATATTTATTATAAATTCTAATTAACATTATGATACACCTGAATGCAATTTATTATCATTAGTGTGTTATCATGTTTAACAAACTATAAGTTTACAAATATTAGGTGTAGATTGCCGTGTGTGCAGCAGTAAGCAAGTGAAGAACTATAAAACATTTACAGCTCATTCTGCTGCAGTAGTTTGGCCTCATATGCTGAAATCTGGTAATAAATTCCCGCCGAACGACCTGGCTGCTTTATGAAGTGATGTAAAATAGAAGTTGTTATTAATCTGCCGTAATAAGCAGTTGGGTAGTGTAATTCCGGTTCGGGAGATGCTATCGCCCGCTCCGTTTGGGAATCATTATGCGTTTATGGCGCCGTGAAAAGCTATAACAGAATTACTTACAACCTAATGAAATATTGCCTGATTTATACAATTACCCAACTATAAATTTTGTTACAGAACTAGTTGAATGTCGGACAGTTTGAGCAAGGAAAATTGTTTTCGATTTTCTTCAACTTTAAGTTCATTGCTTTCTAATTTCATTTTATTTGAGTTTAATACTTCCTCACAAAATTCATTTATAGACAACCAACATTTTAAATTCGGAGTGGTTCAGAACACATTAAAAGTCGCAGTCATAAATATAAAGTAAAACAACGTAATTCCTTACACTGAATTAAAATAAAAAAATGGAATGTTTCAAATTATTTTGTCTTTTAAATTGGAAGGACAAATAAAACAATAGTATATTTGATCTATAACAATACCAATATATTTTTTTCTACAAATTTTTTTGAGCTTCCAATGAAGTAGATATTATGTCCAGTTTCCACTATTTTAAAATTAAAATTACTTGTAGAATATTCCCGTGATATCATTTAATTGACCTTTTACTTTGGCAATTTGATCTAATTTAACTTTAATAAACGTAACATATTTAATGCAATTGTTACAGAAGAATATTTTTATAGACTTGCATCCGTCCGTAGGACCGGTGGTGGAAAAACACTGCTATATAATACCTGGATTATATACTACAATAAATATATATTAACAAGCATGCCTCTCTGTATTGAAATTTTATAGTCAGGAAGACTCTGGAAGATTCCACAATACTTATCCAGCAGTATAAATTGTCGCGACCGAGGGGCCAGTTCAATGGCAAAATATGAAGTGGAAATAAATATTTATTGGAAATAAATTTTAATATCTCATGAAAGTAAATAGCGCAGAAATAAATCTAATTAGTATGTTAAGTGTGTGCTAGTAATCTGTAAGTTTAATTTATGCTATATCGTATTTATTATTTTTGTCGTTATTTGATAAACTTGTAAAATAAATATTCGTGTTTTGTGAATTTTTACACTTCACCCATATAAATAAACATTACCATATTTAAAGAAACTACGATATTAAAATGCAAATAGAATTTTTCGCGAAATAAATATTTTCAATATCCTATTTTTTCTGTTATAGTAAATTAAAATATTTTATTTTTATTTCAAAGTTTTTTTAACGTCAAGGATTCAATTATAAATAAAGAACTCATGTTTAACTATCAATATTATGATTTTTCGTTTTAAGCTTCTACTTAATTACTACTATATAAGAATTTACGTACATAAAGTCTGAATATAAAATGTAGATGATATTATTTTACATGTAGTTACATATCAATTACATTTAATAACATCGAGAAGACATGCTCCACAACAATCATTAAACAGGTAGTTTTAAAAGTCTGGGTCTATTTACATTCAAGCTTATCATCCAACGGTACTTCCACTTACAATCAGCAAGCCTTAGTGCAGAGTAAAAAGACGGATTTATGTAGATAGGAGCAGTTAGTGATATTTTTCCTGCTGGCTTGTGCTTGAGATTGGTCTACTCGACAACATGTAATCATGGGTCATGCATATTAACTAACTGGCTGAATTAAATATTAAGTCGGCGATAATGCGGGGAAGTAACACGAGGTCTTGCTTTATTTGCACTTAGGTAAACGGTTTGCGTCAACTTGTGGTTATCAGACGCCTAAACTCTTTGTTGTTTGTTTTAATAATAACGCATTTTTAGACAATATACGCATGTATTACTTCCTGTATTAAGTAATTATAACATAGCTGTATCCAATGTTTTAAATAGTTATTACCTAGATGGCAACTAATTATATAGTTTTTTGTGATAACATTATATGAAAATGATAAAATACTTGACAAGAACAAACAAAATTATTTCATAATTATAAGATTCCAGATTATTTTTATAAATAGTTTGCCCATATCGTTTATTTTAAATATTTCATGAGACCACCATATTATTTGAATTTATTTATCTAAATATATTTTGTAATTTATATTTATTTCTCAGTATTTACTGCATTCTTCAAGACATGCACCAAATTATTTTTATTTTCAATTTTAACAGTAAAGTTTTCATAAAATTATAAGAGATAATATGTACAGCAAATTATTAATAAAATATTTTTCATAACTCATAATAATTGAACAACATTTTTTACTTTTAGTTCTGTAAATTTTATTTAACTCAACTAAAACTAAAATAAAGTTTTTTTATTCAATAGTAAATTATATTAAACAATTATTTCCAAATCTCTTACATTCATTTTTTATTTATTAATGACATATTTACGAGGTTATTATTAACATTGGAATAAATTGTAGAAAAGAAGTAATCTCAGTCTACTTCGCAAATTTAATTAAAATTTTCTGATCTATTAATTATCGAACTTACTTCATCAGTGCACTTTAATGCAGCGGAATCCGAAATCTGACGTTCAAATACTAGCTTCACCAATCCACATAAAATAACGCTATATCCGAATGCTTCGGAATCAACTACAAACTGTAGGTTTATAGTTAGTGTTGCCGTCTAGATCTAGAATTTTGTCTTGTTTTGTCTAGATTATCAAGAAAAGACTAAAAAATGTCTTGTCTTGAAATTTGAAGATAGGGCAAGACTTTCTTATTCTGGATGAAGACGAGAAGCTTGTTCCATCCGAGCTGAAAAGTGATTGTAAAATAGAAAAAGAACGCTGCCCAAGAATTATCTGTTCTTGTCTAAAGCCTATATGCAGATTAATGTAGTCTTGAAAGAATCTAGAGTCTTGATATCTACACAAGACGAGAGTTTGCAAAGTCTTGTCTAGACGGCAACACTTTTTGTTGTAGATGCCGCAGGCTGAAAACTTACACTAACATTACTAAAATGCACATTAGCATGTAATAAGTATCTTACGTATTTGAGGTCCTGTACCATCTAATAATAGATGAAATTATTTATAAATTAGAATATTAAAAAATGCAGTCCGGAGCATTATTTAATTATTATTCCCATGAGTATAATCATCTTTATAAGTCCCTTATAAATAAATTATTTATTGTTTTTTTGGATGTTTATATTTTATGATATTAAGTTAACAATAGTAAAAAAAAAGTTAAAACTTTTAATTTCAGTACCTATATAGGTATTTCGGCAGATAAAATAATTTCGAGGTATTACGTTTGAAAATATGTTCCTTTATTAATATTTAATACTTTTGTTTGAGATTATAATGATACGTATGCTTGAAGTTGTGGAGAGAAGTAAAGAATAGTCTGAGGCTGTTGTTTGAAAGTCTTTGGCCGGTTTTAGTGTAACGGATGTGAATGCATTTGTGGGAGTGGACGTCGGTTCCAGAGTATAAGTTCCCATTGTTGTCCGCGGTTCCAGCGTAATGATCAGAATATTCGCGAAGTCAGCAATCAGGGATTGTGAACAAACGGTAAACCGTAACATTTTTCAAACAGAAACAATGCATCAATTCCATTAAGTAACAAATGTAACGGATCTCGGCACAGTTTACAGTTGTCAAGCAACAAATAAATAAACTCTTCCACTTAGCGAAACCGGAACGGAGAATCCAGCATTCCCCGAGACTTGTTATTGTCGTGCTCCTCCTGTCATTTGTCTTCCATGGCTAACGCGACCACTAATCAAATTGAAAAGAAGAGGATACTTGTCTAATTAGGCGAACCACATACATAGTTTCTTTGCTCGGCTGTCCTATTCCCTAGCTTACTTGGTTATTTATTACCACCTTTTACAGTTAAATGCTTCACCAATTATACTAGCCAACACTAAACGAATAATCAATTCTTCTCTTCAATTCATTCTTCTTAAAAACTCATTCTTTCAGATGATCATTCTTTAAAATATATGACCAATTGAAAAAATTAATGAAACTGATCTCAAAGTTAGATAAACTTGAAATACTAAATATTTTATACTTTTAATTTATATTTCAAAATAAAAGATATAATATAAAAATATAAATAAATACATAAAACTCACAACGTTTTAGTCACTGCTGGCTGTTTTTCCCAGGTATTAATTGGATTAATTAAATACAATGAATCTTGTAATCAACTGTTTGTTTCACATTTGCTCAATATTTACTCTAGGGTGCTTTATTTTATTTTTCGTTTTGATAATTTTTTATCAATTTTCCACGTAAAATTAACTATTGTGGTGCTCAGCTCTTGTCAACTGGAGTACCCAGGAAGTAACTTCTAAAAAATGTCCTCTTCGGTACATTTATATCATTGCCAATATCTACATATCTACGATCTAGAAAATGTGCATACTAAGCAATAGGTAATATATAACTTATATCTTCTATTGAATGTCGTTACTTACAATACTCGTAGGTATTAAAATAGAAAATTTGAAATTCTTCCTAATTCAATCCATCTTTCATGTAATAATTCCGGCAATCCCACTCTCATTTTTTGCTGTTGAAGGGGCAGACAAATCCCGGTGTCTGAGTGACACATAAAGAAGCTGACAGTCAGCTCGGATTTAAGATAACTGATTACCGATGATTAGTCTTTTTAGGTGCGCGCCGTTCCTCGTTCATAAACGCCTCCTCCAATAACCAGGAGTTGCTGCTAGCTGCTCGACATGGGCACACGTGGAGCACTTTGTTTTTGCTTCGTTAGAGACAATGTTTTCTCGCTAATAGCAAACTAATTCAAACTTTTGTCTTTACTTACGTATGAAAGTCGCAGTTGCAGGAAATTGATTTATAAGCGAAGTGGAGTTCGAATTTTATTTAATAAAAGTACTATATATCTCGTAAGGTACACCGTACTCAGGTTATTAATAAACAGGAAGACGTAAATTTTATTTTCGTATATAAATTTATTACCAATAAAAGTAGTAATCTAGTTATAAATATATATCTGGATGTTCTTGGAACTATTACTATTCAAATTAATAAAATATTTTTCAGGACTCATAGTAAATGAATAAAACAACATTTTAGTATTGTTCTACATATTTCTTTTAACCCAACGTTTCGGCAACATAAACTGCTGCTTTCTTCATTGTAATGTCAAATATAACAAAGCAAGTAAATAAATAACCAAGAAACGAATTATAACATATTTAATAATATTCATATTAAATAATAATAATGCATTAAGAAATTGTTCATAAACAGCAGATCAGTGGCGTCGTTCGACTGTTTGGATTTCCCATAATCCGAGCTCACTTTTATAATAAAATCGATTTTAGGGACTTTGATTTTATATTATAAATTTATGAGGTCCAACGGCACTTTGAACAAAAGTACTCATAAAAGTAAACTCGCAGTAGGGTCCATTATTTTCATATACAAAATATTGTCGTTGGTCATCATCAAAGTGAAAAATATGCACCCCCAGTTTTAAAATCCTAACAATACCCTTGCAGCAGATTAAAATCATCTTGCACTAAATTTAGAAGAACCAAACTTTGAGTAATATAAATTCATAAAAAACACTTAATAATAAATTCAAATTTTATTTGCATGTTATTAATGTATAACCTCTGCAAGATATATCCGAGAATATCATGTGTTTCGAACTATTCGGACACAGAAATAATTAGTTACCAGTTGACAATCACACACCACTACAGGTTTAGAACCAATATTCCCTCTAATTTTTTGATATGCGCTTTTTCTGCTTATGCGCCTTAAATATTTTACGGTACCTAATGATAACTAACTTGCTAAATTCTTAAAATTTTAAGGAAATTTTTAGAATCAGGCAACATTGATCTGAGCTAAAATCTTAGCATGCCATTTAAAGTAATTTCGTGCCATTTAGTGGCGTGGGTGCTGTTGGTTGCCGACCATTGCTCTAAGATCCCTCAAAGGGTAATTTTGCCACTGGTTTGAGTTATGATTATAATATATCCATTACTATATTATGTGGCGATCGGCAAAGATAAATTCAATTTGTCTGACCATAAAACAGAACTAATTTAAATATATGTTAAGCTAAAAGTAATTTAATTTAAACTGAGAACTATGCAGGCAAATAAGAAAAGTGCATATTCACTTTAATGGTAACCCTTTACGATATTACCATGCATAGTAAGGCACCGAACGGTACCGTTCGACATTTCTAATGGATTTTTTACTCTACCTCTTGAGTAAAATTGAAATGAATCATGCCGTATCATTATAATCTTTTCGCTATTGTTGTGAATGGAATTGTAAAGAATACAGTTAGAGCAGTGAAAGGCTTGAGTATAAATGATCAGGGCACTATGAGGCCCATCTCTGTGGTATTGAGATGTCCACAGCCGGAAAATATAATTAGGTCAATAATGTTGTTGCCTCGGGAAATAGGTATTTCAAAATATTATTCGCAAGCATTTTACTCCAAGTTTCATATTAATATATATTTATATATTATTATATTGCACCTTTCATTTTTCTATTGTTTTGTTTATTACTGATCGGAAATCAAACAACAACAGTGTTCGTACAATCGTGTTAAATAAAACATGAGAACAATTTTATTAAGACTCATTTCTATACTTATATTTTTATATCCGTACGTAATTAAGAACAATTACAGAAAAACTAATATGCTGTAAGAAATGTTCAATACCCTTTATACAGTTATAATTGTAAAAATGTGAAAAAAATAAAAACATCCGAAAAATGAGAAATCCGTTTAATTCTGGCTAACGATTTCAACGATATAAATATACTTTATCACTACTAGAAGGAGATTGATACACTCAGAAATAGATAATAGTCATATATGATTTATTTATTTATTTTATTGCAGTCTGCAGTTTTTATAGAACAATTTTTGTCTATTTTTGGTACGTACTAAGTATTTCTAGGAATTATTAATTTGGTATTGAAATAAAATTAATAACTTTGCTTCATTATCAAAATTTCAATATTATGTATTATTGTGTTTAAGCATATGGTCTAAATTAAAATTATTGTTGGTTTGTAAAACTGTTGCAGATTTATTTGTTTGTTATTAATTTCCTGTTTGAATATACAATAAATCTCAGGAGAAAACAATTATGGAAGATAAATAATTTATGAGTGCGTTCGAATTAAATATTCGTACAGACCAACATCTGTATAACAGTTCTACTAATTACGAATTTAATAATAGGTGCCATTAGCGCTGAAAATTAGGGCAGAGAATTGGTGAAATGAAAAAGGAAATTAGTGGAAAGAACAAAAGTGGTTAATGAAATCAGCAAAAGTGTCTTCTTGATCAATGTGGCCTAATGAATCGGCGAGGAAGTCGAGCACTTGACATGGCAGGAATCAATCGCGGCCCAGTTCTCATCATAATGAATCACGAATCACGAGCCTCGCTCACGATGGCGCAGGAAGAACCAGAGCGTCAGCACAGGGACACGGAATAAAGATTTGCAATTCGTTGGGGGAATTAGGTTGTGTGAGGTTGAAATGATTCGGCGAGAGACAGAATGACAGGTAATAAAGCGCGGGAGGACAAGCTCGGACTCGGTGGCCGCGGAAATGGAGTCTGTCAGGTGCCGGCAAATCACGCAGCCGCAAAATGGTAATCATCGCCGTTTGCTACGTGCAGGCGTTTACCTTATACTCAACCACCACGGGTATAAGATACTGACTTCACTTTGGTATCAGGCTTGTCCTAGTTCCAAAATAGCACATTAAAACATATACAATTACGAGAAAAATATAAATTTTACGAGGTTCATAATCAGAACATGATACAAAATCTACTGCTTCCTAATTTTCTAAAAATATATTATTCATATTAAAAATGCAGCAATAAAGTTGTATGATTATTCGCATGAAGACATATTAATCAATGATTAAAACTTTTTAATTTACAAGTTTCTGTTTTTATATTTCCTAAAGTAATTTCTTAATTCAGAGTAAATACCTACTTTTAATGCAATCAAAATTCGAAATTTAATGGCTATTTTGGAGGAGATGTTCCCCGGCCAACTGACCTCTGTAAGGGGCTACATTTCGTGGCCATGCGATCGCCGAATTTAACACCCTGTGATTATTTCTTGTGGTGGTTTCTAAAGACTGAAGTTTTTATACACCGTCCCAGAAACCTACAAACCCTGGAAGATGCAATCCGTTTTGGAAGCCCTCATATGATACTAGACCTATGCAAAATCCTAGAATACGCCTGCAGAAGTATATTGACAACAACGACTACCACTTGCAAGAAATTATTTTTAAATTTAGGTAATATAAAACTGCACGTGCTTTAGTTGAAGAAACTAAAAATTAAACTTTTATATGTATACTAGTATTTTTTAATTCAAACAGTTTAAAACCTTCCAATATTTTCAAATTACATTGCAGATAATTGTTATAGATTTCAAAAACAAAATTTAAAAAAACAACGTTTTATAAATATTGGTATTAAAATTAAAAGTGTACCATTTTTCCAAAAATAATAATAATGATAGGTAAAAACAAAATTATGGAAATTCATAATTTAAATCAAGTAATTAATTTTTAATAATTTCAAATTTAACGCTCTTAATCGTTTTTTGTTGTTGCTATTGAAATGTCAAAGTTTTTATAGAGCTGTGAAATAATAGAATATTAATTACAAACATTTTATGAATTACTCTAATGGTCATTTTCATTAAAACAAAAAAAAAACAATCCCATTAACTAACTTTAATACACGATATGAATAAATATAACATTAAACAAATAACAACCAGTAAAAAAGCAGAGTAGGTAAGAAACATTAAATGGGTTATCCACTCAATGGCTTGCAATGAACTACTTTTGAAGTGTCCACCAGCAGAAAAGATAACCTTTATCTTTAAAATTCAAATACCGTTAATGCATAAATTTGACCATAGTAGTAACTTCCTGTAAAAGTAACCCCCATCTACCTCTGAAATTATGTTGCGAACGAAACAGAAACTCTTGTGTGAGGAAGAGTCCGATCCCGAGAGCATCTTGAACGTGTCCGGACCGTGCGAACCGAACGTGGACATTCAATCATACCGCGATGCTATGCTGATGCCGCTGATGCGAAATTTTATTATCGGAATAAAATGACTTCTATACGAGAAGCAATAACCGCGTAATTGCTCGCTGACAACAATCAACAATCCGTCTTGGGAACGTTGATTCTGACGCGACATTGCCGTCTGCCAGTTGTAAATTATATCAGTGATTTATGGATAAAAATTGAATGCTTTGTTCGTAAATAAATGTCGTAGATTTATGCCCAATTGATGATGTGAAACTTGATTATTGTTGCGTAAGGCCATACCAGGTTTTATTTAATTGTTTTTCACCACTTTTCGTAAAATGCACGAATATAGAAGATATATTATTATTAAATCGTCTTTACTAATTTCCAATGATTTATTTAGTAAAGTGCGACAATTTTGTTTTCGCACCCAGGCAACAAACATGACTAGCGCGCCCCTGATTACAATTAATAATATACGGTGAAAGTCAAATGTATTGTCCGTGAAGGATTTTGAAAATACATATAACTGGATTTAATATACTGCGGCAACAAAATTAATATATTTAATCAGAAAAATTTCATTAGTTATACTCGTACATAAAAGGTACTTGTAGAAAGTAAATTGATTACAACAAAAATAAAATGACGATTTTACTTCTTGTTTCAATTAAAAAAAAATGTTACAAATGACTTGTGTTATACGGATTTACTCAAACATGTTTCGCATTGGTAAAATTAATATGCGCATATCGAATATAAAACATAATTATTATATTTGTATTTTCGCTAATTTACTATAATTATTAAACTGTTAATAAGGTAAACTGAAATAAATTGTGAAAAGAATATATCAATCGCCAGGATTTGAACCCGAGCCCTACACCTTGCCGGGATGTTGCTCAACCAACTGATCTACGGCTCACTTGGCTGTTCTTATCACATATTCTCTCACGGTTTTAGTGATAACTATTCCTATTTATTTTTTTTACCACGAGAAGAACATTATCTTGTAACATAGGTTCATCGCTTATATTGTACTATAGTGCAATTAATTAAGAAATCTTGTCTGATTGGTTTATATCTAAATTCTTACCTTGTCTTACATCTCTTGTATTGTTTTTTTTCTTACATAGTATTTGAGAATTCGTGACATGGATAATTCACAAATACAATAAAACAAATAGCGGCACACATCCTTATTTTTACCTGATAGTCATAAACTAGTCATTACTTGAATCATTAACCAGTATTTATTTTGTATATTTAAATGCAGTAGATAATAGATAAAAAATATTTTTCTTAATTAACATGTTTAAAATATGCTTTTTAAATTAATAACAAATAAATTAAGATCGTGGACCTCACAAATACAAAACAAAAGGAATTTAAAATTGCCGCTTGACAATGACAGTTGAGAGTCAAACCGTGATTGGTTGTAAACGCAAGTCAAGAGGATGTCAGCATCTTACTGGAAGATTTTTTTAAAACAATATAACATCGAATGAATTGTTGGCGCCCAGTTCCTGTGTCCTGTGTCCACCTCCAACAGCACTTTGAGTTTCTTCCAGTGTGAATAATTAAAAGTGTAACCTTTCCTCCGATTGGTTTCCCTGCTTCCCCATACCTCACGATGCTGTTCGCGGGCTGTGCATGCATTATTGACTTGTCCGCACATAAATCGCTCGAGTCGCACAATCACAGCCTCGGCAGGCTGATACGAGCCTCGTTAGGGATAACAAAGGGAGAGAACAACACTGAACTCGGGACAGCCAGACGTACGCGCCTTATTAGCCTCGCAACCAGCCACGACATGCCAGCCACGTAATTAGGAACCGAAGATTGGAGAAAGGATTCCAAACAAAACGCAAATAATTATATTCAAATATACTTCGTATAACGGGATCAAAAATAACAAGGATTGTTCTTATAAATATTATACTTATTTATATAGGTATCACAGGCTTTATAAATATATTTTTGCCCCAGTGTATGAACATCAAATAGGTTATTACCTATGGTATACTCTTTGGTACATACATTACTTTGTTTTTATATAATTTCTAATATAATATAATCTAATTATTAAACCACAAAATAGGTATAGTCTATAAATGTCATTGCTTCTTTCTTTACTTTATCCTATATCCATATCAATTTGTTATCAATATTACCATTACTGATAATCTGCACGGGTATTACATTTTACAAAGTAACACATACTTATGTTATAAATAAACAATACGTATTAAGCCAAAAAGATACTAATTTCAATTACATATGTATAACCAATGTCTCGTAAAGATGTTTTTCATTTAGAATTTTGAAAGCTGCCTCAGTACACCTTATTGATGGCTTATTAATGAAAAAGTGATCTCCATGTGTTGTTTATAGAAAATATAACATTAGATAAGACCACTTTAAAATTACCACTTTCAGTGGTAGGTACAGTTGGGAACCAAACAATATTGGCTGTAAAGAAAAAAGTCACAAAAAAGTAAGCTTTACATTAAATAGATATAAAATACGAACAAATTGTATACCAATGCTTCGAAAATTTTAATTAACAGAAATAAATATGAAGATTATGACAACAAAACTACAACCAATAAAAATCGCAGAGACCTAACATGAACCACGAAATTGAAGATGAAATAAAAGTAGTGAAAAAAACATAATAGAGATTCCAATGGCAGACCTAGAACCAGATCGAAATAGCTGCAGTCCTATAGTAAATAGAAGAGCATACAAAGTACGATCAATAAAATGGGAAGAGAAAACAGAAGGTAGCAAGAAAAATAAGTAAAATAGTTTAACACAGAAGAAATAAGGAATGATTCACCCCAGAAAAATTTGTAAAACTGTAAAAAATTGACAAAAACGCTTCTAGTTTTGTTGATTAATTTAAAATTATACATAACAATGGCTGCTGTTGTTGTTACGATTTTGTTCATTAATTCAGATTTGAAAGACTTGGCCTATAAGTCCACCGTGAAGAATACTAGTAATGAATTAAAAAATAATTTTCACATTCTTGTTTTCCGTAAATGTAAAACGTGAAGTAAACTAGAAACATTCATCAAGTAAGAAGGAAAAACCGATATATTTAGTGTATGAATTTTAACGCATTCTGGGCGATTTATGGCTACCCAACTGTCCTCCACATCAAAACATCGATTTGACAAAATCGTTCATGAAAAACAAATTTTATGCGTTTTGGTAACGTATTTAAATTTCAAATGCGAGGATCGTGCATGCGCGTACGGGAATCGCTGCTGCTGTCACACCAGATAACGCACCAGCCGCACGAAATAAATTGAATGAATAATTTGGAGCGAAAGATCTATTTCTTCCTCCGGCTCGACTTGTTGACAATATCATAAATAATAACTGGGTTTTTATGTCGCACACAAATCACACAATTCCACGAAAAATTTCACTGAATTATCATAGTATATGAGCCGCGAAATATAAACGCCACTGTTTTCTCCGAATTAGTTTTGCATGTTTTGTTATTATTCATAACTTCTATTTATTTTGTTGTTTTCATTCACATTTCACATAAAAACCACTAAATATGCTATTTATTTATTTTTTAGAATAAATATGCGAACAGAACAGGACCAAAAACGGATAGTGAAAGTAACTTTACGATAAAATACATAGATGAACCAACTTAAAAAAAAAGTACCTAGAAAGGAGAATGTAGTGTTATATAGCTATACAGGTGGTACAAAAAAGATAACAGGAGAAGATTAGTGCGACTGTGATAGAAAATTGAGGATGATGTACTACTGATGGTAAGAATATGAAAATTAATAAGAAACAGGAATTTTAGGTTGTAAATGAGAATAATGAATAATGGTAATATTCTCATGGCGTTCGAAGAGGATTTTAATGTAGAATATATGGCAAAGGTTCATGTTTATTAATTTAAAATGTATGTATTTTAAAATTAATTTAGTAAACCCGTAAAATAATTCTAAAATATATGTATTTAATTTTTTTTTCTGGATAGATTTATGAGATACTAATGGACTTCGTTAATAGGTCTCCAGATAATATTGTAAGAGGTACTGTTTTTGACACGAACATATTTACAAGTATTTATTAAAAATATTAATAATTTGCAGGAAATATTAATAATTTAGTATAAAACAACCTGAATCTCTATTTATATCCTTTCATTCACACATGCATACATATATCGTCGTAAAAACGTTAAAATCACATTTGATTTAATTTTTAATTTAGAATATATAGACAAAATCATCAATTTTTAATGAAGACAGTTAAAATTTACTCCACCTAAATTCAGAATCTTCGCTATTTTCAAAGCAATAAGAATCCCATGAATTAAAATTAATAGCAGTGCGTATGCAATTTATTTCATCTCTTCGTTGATTTATATGCGATTCATATAAGAAACAAATTATTTGCAAATTCTATCCATTCGCAGTTGTAATTGGAGGAATAAAAGTCCAAACAACACAGAATGGGAATAAATATGGTAACCTGATTGCAAGTTAATGTAGCATAAACAGGTCTAAAGAAAGCATCCAATACATCATTACGTGGTGTATTACATTACCCTTGCCTCGAATGCATTACTCCGCACATTAAACTTGACTCTGTACTTTCTTCTAGCGCGTCGTTCGGCCCGGATCGTGATCAAGATTGGAAATGTTTTATGGCCTTCGACGGCTAACGGATTGCTATAATAATGATTTCTTCAATTGGATCATCTGTAATTGGCCCAGTTTACACTGAGGATAGAATTTTATTCCGAGCGTTTTATTGATAGTAAAAATCATTTTACTAGTTCTCAGAAAATTGTAGAAAGGATAACGGGATTATTAGATAATTGGATGCTTAATGGTTTGCAAAACATTATCTACAATGTAAAATTAGCTCAATACAATGTCAAAAATGCTATACATTTGTTATAGTTTCAAATTTATAACTCAAATAAATACTTCACCGAGCTTTATCTAAACGCAATTCCTTACATTGTTAAAATTGCTAGCAACAATTAATTTTCTTTTTTTTATTATATGATGATAGAAATATTTCTCTTATAAAACCTTAAAAATGCTATATTTACGATGAATATATAGGTATATGAATATCCAGAAGAATTAAAACATTTCATTATCAAAATAATCTAACTTTGGTACTTATAATTCGTTTGAGTGGTCCGGAATGCGCTAAGCCTGCGATTTTTAAATTGTGGTTTTTTTTTTGAAGGGGGGGAGGGACTTAAAGCAAAGTTATGCATGAGATTAGAAATTAAAGTAAGGTGAATTTCGTATTAGGTTAGGTTTGATTATAATTGTTGACTCGATAAGAAAAGAACAAGAAAAACGATTTATATAATAATTTAAATTCGAAATTCGAAACTCATAAAGAAAGTAGGCAATAAAAACTAGAGAAAAATAAATGAAAGAGTTTTTTTCAATTTAGAAAATTAGAAGAATAGACTAAAAAAGAAACTTTGCTTATTTTATTATACTTCTATTTGTTTTCGTAATTTATGATTTTTAGTTAAGAAGATGTCATCTTGTTCCCCAAAGACAACAGTTTCTTTTCGAGCTTACTATATTTGCACAAACAGGCGAAAGCAAATAACATATAAAACAAAATTCAAAATTCGTTCATCAATTTGAAATTCAAAATTCGAACTTCAAAATTCGAAACATTGTTAAGGCTGTTCGACCCTTGTCTCAAAATAGTGTAATTTTGCAGAAGTTTAACATGACTTCTCGTAACTGGATGGTTTGTTCATTAAAATAAAAAAACTACATATTGTTGGATATTTTGTGAACAAACTAGCAGACTTGAAATTTTGAATTATTTAATTGTTAAAAAGATATCGGCAGTACTAGCCAAAGGGTACAGATGTTTATATTTACCATAATATTTTTTTTATTTAAAATTACTCTCTACTACGTTGTAGCATTGGTACACTTTTATGCCGAGAAAGCTCAAAAAATTAATTATCAAATCAACCGTTCTTTAAAAAACCAAAATAAGTGTGGGCAAATGCAATATTTTCAAATTTTTTTCGAATTTCTTCAAGAGCACTATGCATTAGATTTTGAAGTTGAGTAATATATCAGATATGTATGCATACTTACATATTCTATGAAAATACATACATATTGCAATAAAAAAATTTATACCCATGGACTAATAAAAATTGAATATTTCATTTAACAATAATTCGTATTTCTGTTTTGATTTTAATATCCCCTATGTACTATTACTTTTCCATGTAATACGAATAGCTTTAAACCATGTAGCAGCATGTAGTGTATGTTAGTTGATTAGTGGGCTGGGTGAGTAACAAGGACCTTAGTGCAGTGCGGTGTATTCTGGCGCGACGCAGCCGTCCGGTGGACCTGTTGCTGAAGACAAATGACCCCGGCCGGCCAGAAAGCGACGCTGAAGCTCCACTATCGTATAATAGATTCACAGGGTATGTCATTAGCTAAAAACGTCCTATCCCTATACTCAAAGTTACCTTAAGGTATTAATGGCAATAAACTCAAAGTCAAATTGGAAACTAAATATTTACATATAATTTAAAGTTAATTAAATGTATGGTGGTTTATATTTATATAAAAACAGGATATGTCATTAGCTAGAAACGTGCTATCCTATCCCTATACTCAAAGTTACCTTAAGGTATAGCATGCAATAAACTCAAAGTCAAATTGGGAACTAAATATTTACACATAATTGAAAAGTAATTAAATGTAATGTGTTTTATATTTATATAAAAAAAAATATTTCCTCATTGTGCAGCGAATTAATTCTCAAATATTTACTTTTTATTATTTTCAATATTTGTTAAAAATAAATAATAATTCTTTTTACATTAATAATAAATATCATCTTTATTTTTTATTACACTAATGTTAATGTAATTTTTAATTAGTTATATACGTATATATTTCGGACACAGTGGTATATTTACTTGGAAAATAATAAATCGGAATTTGTACCATTACTGCATAAATGACCATAAAGAACATGCAATGGTAAGAATATCGATATTAGGTATTCTACAACGTTACATCCAATTATTTCGATTTTTATAGTTTTAATAATTTTTTCTTTTCACATCATCAATAAATTACTAGACACCTTTTTGACAATTTAATTAGTTAAGAATATTGTGTTACAAATAGTCCATTCTCAGTCGTCTCGAAAAATGCATAATGAATTTGGTTATCAATATAAAAAATGTTATTTTTTACAAAGTAGGAAATTCATTAATTGTGATTTTGGAATTTATGGTCAATATGTTTAGAAATTATAATAAATTAATATTTAATTATTATCATATTATTATACACAATAACTAGCGAATATGTAGTAACCAGTTTAATATATATTTTAATAATACTGAAATAATTATAAAAGAATAGAATAGAATATTGTAAGACTCATATATGTAATATCATATTTCCTGATTAATTTGATGGGTATTTAATTTCGGCTTCCAAATTATTTTCATTAAATACTAGGCGCAAACAGGTGGACTTCCTTTGAAAACAATGCAATATTCATAGCTTTTTAATTAAACAAGCCACTATTTAAATACATTCTCAAAAATTAATTATTACTAATGTGTTCGGGACCGCACGATCATTAATTTATCTCCATTTAACTAACAAAGTAAATATGTGATTGTTCACCCGGGTGTTTAGGGATTCAATTTACATATAAAAAGCCTAATTACTTTTGTATCTTTGGATAATTCGAGTTAAGAAAGAAATAAAAAGGCAGCTAGGATAGATGATCACAATTAAC
Source organism: Stenolophus ochropezus (assembly GCA_035578165.1). Taxonomy (NCBI): domain Eukaryota; kingdom Metazoa; phylum Arthropoda; class Insecta; order Coleoptera; family Carabidae; genus Stenolophus; species Stenolophus ochropezus. The sequence continues at coordinate 19,322,000 of JAQOWZ010000005.1, read as the reverse complement.
CGACGGTCTGGTACACAATGCTCTAATTACACCGAAATGTTACGGGCCCACCGCCCATACAGCATCTAGCTCATTACGGCCCACGCAGTCCGGCCCTGGAGAACAAAGTGGAGGTTGTCTATGAATGGATATGCCACAAAAAATAACTGACCATTTAGAATATAATTATTTTTATACATATGGAGGTAACTCTCAATAATATACGGTAATTGTTTATCATTTTGACAATTTGAATTCTAAATAATTTTAAGTCAAATTAATTTTCTTCAAAATTGTTAATCATACAAGAAAATAATCTTTGTGGTTTTTAAATTGACAAAAATTTGTTATTTTATTCGGGTCTAAACTAGTAGCTATAAGTATATTTTTAGTAAATAAGTATGAAAAGAAAGGTATAGTTTTGGGAATAACTAGGCAAAGAAATTGTTATCTGAAAGGTATTCAAGTATTAGAATTTTTTTTTAATCTTGTTTCATATTTCGAACTGTTTTATTTAAAAGGAAAAATGTAGGCTTTGAATATTAACCATTTATTTAATTAAATTGTAAAGACATTTAAAATTGGTTGTCAATAAGGTCGATATTATATAACTATTACTACTTTTATAAACTAACTTTTTTTAAAACAAATATATCTTTTGAAAAGAAATGTTCCCTCTGCATATTCGTTCTTTGAAACGATTAGGTGAAAATCGGAAAAGCCTAATTTTCCTAAAAAAATTATTCATAAACTATTATATTATTAATTATTAATTTTATATACTCACTTTTAAAAAGGAGAAAATAGATCTTTTGTATAATGTATTGTGAGATCACAAGGTACGGCAAGATCTGATTTTAATATATAAGTTTTTAATTCTTTCCCATTTATTTAAATTTGGTATAGTTTTGCATTTTAATACAAATACCCTATTACCTCGTTATGGTATAAAAGAAAAACGCTTTTGGTGCTTTTTAAAATAGAAAACTAAGTTTGTGAAGTCGAAGTCTCGAAGTCACAAAACAAATTAAAACTGTCCAGTTTGGTAAATTTAATTTATTTTTAGTAAAGCCTATAATTAGATTCGGAGGCACCGAAATTTTATATGCACAAGTATAACACGTGTAACTCTTGAAAAGGTTTTATAAATAATCCACCCTGCATAAGGATTTTCTTTTTCGATTCTCTTTTCATTAATTTATTTTGGAAGCACGGAACCCCTCGTATCTAGGTGCACTTCTACCACGCTTACTTTGCTTACCGTATAGAGAAACACTATTCTCGGTGTTGTACTAGGTCGGATAAACATAATCCTGTTCTATGATTACTAAAGTGGATCCAGTATCTCAGAGGTCGCGATCGCGTCGATAATTGAATAAAATAACTCGGACAATGTCGGCCATGTGGATCCAAAGAGTTTGTAAGTATCCAGTGTAGGTCAGGCACTTCTATGGATGCTTGCAGACCAACTAGATGGAGTGAAAATATTGAGGAAATGGTTTTGATATTGAAGGAGGAAATTGAATACAAGACGGATATAATAGAGTAATAACTCACCCATCCTATTGAAGACAAATTTTTAGCATTATCTGAAACAGAAAAAAATAATTATTAAAATAAAATACTACAATATAAAAATATAAATGTTATTTAAAAATTGATTTTAGTAATTACTTTGCTATTTACCACTTTTTGATATCCCTACAATTTTTACGATGTAGTTTACAACTGTTTTTGAGTATATGGGTTAATGTGCGAAGATCCAATTCTCTCTTTTAACATTTTATTTTAATGGGAAGTATTAGACTGATATCTGTCATAGGTAATGTTAATTTTGTTGTTTAGAGACAGTGTAAGTAGCCGCCCATTCATCATTCACACGTAGAAATAGTTGCTACTCCATGAGTTCTGAAGAACTGTTATTAAATGGTTAATCAGAGGGTGATGATAATAAAGAAGTTGTACTTTTTAAAAATAAATAAGCTGAATATAAGAAAAATTATTTTAAAAAAAAACGATATAAGAAGGATGATTCGATAAAATGTGTAATTTGTGATCGCTGTTTCCACGAGGAGTGTACCACATTACAACAAATGACAACAATCTATTAACAAGTTCAACTCCTCATAACCTTGATCAGTCTCACCTCTTAGTGAAGGAAAGTTGGAGTTTTGTGAAAATATTTTTTATGGTTTAATTTTTTTCTTTATTCTTAGAAATAAGCCTAGATTATATGTTGTTATAAATAAATTTTGTTTTTTAAATATTATTCAATATTATAGAATAATAATTATTTTATTCTTATAAGTAAGCCATGATTATTTGTTATAATAAATAAATTTTGTTTTTTAAATATTATTAAATATTATATTAATGTGGTTCATCTCACCCCACTTACCCCACTTACCCCATTTAAACAAAAATGCATTTCTATATTTGTTAAACAGAAAAAACACTAGGAATTCATTTTCAGCACAGCAAACAAAAGCAACAACAACCTCCATCCACATCGCGGCTCCCAGAGGACGCCAGCGTCGCTTCCGGCCGGCGCGCGAATCTCGACACTGAGTAACGCCGCTGCTTCCTTCCTGCATCACCCCGGCCAACATGCGCACCTCAATTATTTATGGTGTATAGCCAACCAGAGATTTCAATGTTTGCTTCATATTGTTTTCCCACATAATAAATTTTATGTTTTATTTTTGTGGCGAATGGAATATCTGGTGTAAAGTTGAAACTATATGAGGAAAGTAAAATATACTCCTATGTAAAAGATTGTCGCTGTTATCTTACAATTTCAGCTAAAATCAGGAAAGCTTTTTATAAAAAATAAGAGCAATCGTCTTCATAATCAGAAAGTAATATATACTATAAGTAATGCGGATATTTTCAATTAATAAAGTACGAATATGAATATTATTAAAAAACAGATTCACAATTTTTTTAATTTATTTTTCCTCCGACCTGAAAAAATGGAAACAGTAAAATGTATCTATGAATAGTTTTATGAAAATGTCCTTAGAATGAATTTTATTTTATTTAAATTATCTAGTTTTTGTTATTTAGGACAATAAATGTGCTCCCTGTATAACAAAATCCAAGACATACCTAATTTTAGTTATAAGTAAATTATATGTCATTAGGATTTTTACTGGCCATATAATTTTTTTTCACTTCAATATTTGTTGTTACATTATAAAATGAAAGACCTATATTTGAAATTGATCAAATTTCATTTTTTTTTAGAGAATGACGTGGACTGTATACTGTATGAATATACTTAAAACTTATTCTATAATGGCATAATGCTAATCTTAAATTGTTATTACAAATAATTAATCTAAGAATACATACTTTAAACTATCATTTCCCGACATAATTATGCACATCTAGATTTAAAGTAGAGCTTTATAAGTTTGTGATGATATAATTATTTTAAAAAGTATAATTTTCTCAAAAATTTATATCTAAATCTATAAAATATGGAAAACATGTTTTCAAAAATAAAATGTATTGACTTCATGGCTTACATCGATCAGTAAAATAGCAAATAATTAAGTACAACTAACACTTCATAACTATAAATCTATCTGTAAAACAGAAATAGATACATCATGTTATTTAGGTGTATCTAGCATATTGTATGAAAGATGAAGATATATTTATTTACATTTAAGTTTGAATAGGAGTGAAAAAGCAGCCAACGCCTACTCCGTCGGAATACAAACCGCATTCCGCCCACATCCATCCCAAACACACACGACACGAGCGACACGAGCGACGCAGGCGGCGCATTCATAGCGTCGCGTCACATCCTCGGCCTAACAAAATAAAACATGCCTCAATCAACCGTCAGCGCCAATACGCCGAGCACCGGACCGGAACAGATTCACATGGACGGCATTCAAATGCGCCGGGACGGCGGTTTAAGATGCGGGGAGACTCGAGGAAATAGCTTCTTCAATGCAGTTTACCTATATTCATATATATTTTCCAAAACGTATTTTAGTCAATAAGTAACATGGGGAAAGAATTATATAATATAAATTTACACTAGATATTTATATTTATTGAAATGTAAAATTTCTCGTTAATAACTTTTCTAGAGCTTTCATTCTTTTGTAAAGCTTAGGAGACGAGACTAAATATCTTCTTCAATTCAGTATAACTATATTCATATAAATTTTCAAAGACGTATTTTAGTCAACTAAGTAAATGTTGATGGAATTATAAATTTTCAACTTACACTAGATATTTATATTTTTTGGAATGTAAAACTTCTCTTTAATAATTTCTCTAGAGGTTTCATTCTTTTGTGAAGCTCATTGAATATACCATAGCTGCAGGTTCCTTGCAGACTCTGTAGATTGACTTCGTTAAAATAAGAGAAACAGATAGAATTTTCATGATTTTATCTGTCCCTCTGTTCCTCAGTAGATTGATGGAATACTATTATTATTTTAACTATTTAGATACATTTCTATTATTCTTTTTATAGAATAGAGTTGGTTTAGCAATTAAATTTTTTTATTGTATTCTACTCATTTTTACAACTTCATTATTTAAGTACATAAAGTGTTGGTAAGAAAGGGAATGATACTTTGTCATATTATTTGTATTAAATTAACTTTACATAGTTAGACGATGAAATAATTTAAATTTTTGATCAAATTTTCATGTTATTTTTTATAATCAACTAGTTCCGTTTCACATACGTTATACAAACTTTAAACTTTATTCATAAATTAGGACATACTTTTTTTTTATCCAAAACAATTACTTTGTTTTGATAATATATCTAATATTAATACATGTAGGTACGTTATGAATTTTACTCTAGCTAACAAACTATAGTATAGTATAGTATAGAATTTTCTGAATATAATTTTATAATTATTTTTTACTCCTCACACGAACAAATGAACCAAACCTACCATTATACATTTTATACACTTTCACACATTGAAATTTAAAATGTCTATTTTGTATTTTAATGCCTTTTTGCTCCGCTGGACAACGCAAAATATCAAAATCCTGTTTCCTCACGGTTCAAAATCAGTGTACGTTACCAAAAATTGCCACCAAGGGCAGTACACTCCTATCCAATTAAACGTCAAAATGAAAACCAATCATGACATATCTGACATTGTACGTAATTGTCTAAATGTTTTGAACATATTATAAAAACGTTATGAAACCTCTGGCATTCGAGATCGTCTCTGAAGTGGAAGAATTTGAATTAATATAATTTAATATTTACTTGATCTTCGTCGCTTTGTAAAATAAACACCAAAACAGCAAAAACTCAAACAAGAACAAAAACTTGTGTTGGGAAAAAACTCGGCAGTCCGCATTAACGAAATGAGTGTGTAAGATCATTGATCAGACACACGACTGGTCAGTGTGGCTAATTCATGTTGACACTTCGGCAGCTATTTGCACTAGATGGCCCTGATAGTGGGACCAACGCTCTCCATGTCAATAGTTGATGTATGTGGTTTGTACACTAAATAGACGCATATGGACATAATTTGCAAAAAGGCTCATCAATATTAAAAACTTTGCCAAGCAGATTAGAAGATATCTGTTAAATGATTATAACTCAAACTGACTGTTACTTTCATTTAATTTTTAATTCGGGTATTTTAATTTTCCTAATTATAGTAACAAGCTTCAGATTGATACTTCAGAGATTATAAATGGAGATTATTTAGAAAATTTATAAATACATAAAAAATTGTGATGATATTGTTTTTAATAACATAAGTACAAGATACATTACAAATTTTATTTAAATGTTCTGATCCATTAATCATATTATAAACAAATTTTAATAAGATTTATTATATTGCATGTATCACCTATAATTTTGTTGCTATTTTTACAGGTGACTTAGAAATAGGGTTGCCAACTATCTTGTACGGAAAAGGAGAATATGAGACAACAAAAAAGGTCGTTAGCAAAATGACAAACTATTCCTTAATCATTAAATTACAAAATTTCTTCTTAAATTTATATTCTGGAACATTTCTAGCAACTTTTAGGAACCCTTTTATAATTTGATAGAATAATAAAATTCAGAAAAAGACATTTCAAGCCTTGTATGTCCAAAATTTACGCAGAATTCATAATAGAAACGTTAATATAGATTTTAAGGACTTTACCAAGGTGGCGAGAGTGAAAAAACAAAGAAATATGTTATTGAATTTATTTTAAGCAGATGAATAACTGTATCACTAGAGAATCCTTGTCCGTAACCGTAATTAGCCAGCAGCTGTTCTGGAAATCACTTCATATACTCGAAAATTAATTAAAAAAAAAATTAAATTACAGCTACCCCCGTTTTTTGACTTTCTTTAAGATGTCATTAATTAAGTGGTGTCTGAAAAGGGTTACACTTATTAAAAGGGATGTTTCTTAAAATCAATTAAAAGGGTCAAATTTTAACTGACATAATTACTTAAACCATCCAGTAATTATATCCACTATAATTAATGAAGATATTGAAACAGATTTATCTCATTTTGGGTCACCAAATTATTTTATATTACGCTGATGTTTTATAAAGAGCATGTCTCATTTAGTAATGAGTCAGAAGTAATAATCGCATTAATGTAATTAATGAAAAAGTTTGTTTATAAAAAAGAGATAAGCTGTTTAGGTTTATCTTCAACTTTTAATTAAAATGAATATTTCTCATTTATGTAGTGCGGTGTACGAAAAACGAACACCGTTAAAGTAAAAATTCCGATTAGTAGAAATTTTTGATTTCGGTATTGAATTTAAATTACGCCTACGTCTCTTGAAAACATTACGAATTAGTAAGAAAGTACTAAAAAAAACAATGTCTTATAACAAATTACTTATAAAATTACAATTACAAACATTCATAAATTGTTTGTTCAAGATAATTTTTCAACGTAACGTAAAGATTTTCTCAGTAGCTTTGTCTCCTTATTGGTGTGAGAATTGCTAATGTGTACAAGAAAAGTACGAATTAATTTGCATATAATAAAATAATCAACAATAAACTGTGAACCCAATCACACTCTAAAATCATATATACTGAAAAGTAGCAAATGCAAATCACATTATGATTAAAAAGCAGCAGTTTCGTTCATTGTTAATAGTCATAAAACTATTATTTTATTACTCGTTTACTACTGTGTTTTTACAAAAAAATATGTATGTAATATTGGAATATACATGGAAAACTTTATTGGGCCACCGATTGTATTTTATGATAAAAGCCACTATATTATAGCAGGTACATTCAAATATAGTGCAGGATGCAATAATATTGAAATATCATAGAGAGGATTTTTAAATGATGAACCCGTTGGTTAGAATGCATATCATCTAGTTTTCCGCAATTAGTATTGTAATCATACGTCCAGTCATTCATCTCACCGAGTTCACATCGTATCGTTCTTACTTGAAACTGTAGCATCAATTATATGCAGTTCTACATGCGCATGTACACATGACGTACAGTTCGTTATCCTACGTCCATCACACATGCCGTATCACATCCCAGCATGCCATCTCTCGATCTCGGGGGAAACAATGCTAAGAGCCTTTTCTTGTAATTTTGTAATTATTTATAATTATGTTATATGTTTATCGCAATGAGAATTTTTATTTAAGACTGTGTTTTATATGTTAATTAAGATGCTAGTGCGTTGTTAACATCACTCTTGCTTTCTATATCGTGAGATTTTTATTTTACAGTTATACATTGATGTTTTTATCGTGCGAGAAATACATGTAATGTAGTTTATATCTATAGGTTTATCTTGTAACGAGGGAGATAAAATTACCAATAAAATTCTACCTATTAATAACAATGAAAAATATACTTCTTTGTAAATATCATTTAAAAAATTTGATAGTGTCTTTTAGATGATTTGATGGGAATTTTTTATGGATGTAAGTGTAATCTGAAATTTTTTTGGTATAACAATTTCAATTTAATTAATGAAGAAGAAATTCCAAAACTAACGAACAAAATTAAATTAGAACATTTTCACTACTTTTTGTTTTCCATCCTAGAAAACAAAAATAACAAAAAAATTAAATTAAAAAAATTAAGACCATATAGTAAGAGAAGCATTAACATTATAGTTATCTGCATTTTAATATTATTTAAGTTAAATTGAGATACGTTTTTTAAATAATATAGTAATATTACAAAATATATCTGAACCGACTAACGAACCGATAGTCATTATGTTCAAAAACATTTTGTAAAGATCTTAAATCTCGAAATATCAAAATCTGTATAATTTTCCTTATAGGTAAATCAAGAAAGAAAACTAGGTCATTTGCAATTAACGAAAAAAAAAACTATTTTTAAAATGAATTCAATTAAACACTGGCATGTGTTAAAAAATTACATTCTATAAGAACAATACCTTCATTACATAAAAGTAGACCTAGAAAAGTAATGTAAATTACAATTTAGTTTATATATGACTGAGTCATGTTGGGGTTAAGTTGGGCAAAATCAACATTTTTATTGTATAATAACCTCTTTAAATAAAAACAAAAAAATCTTTCAATTTTTTTAAAATACGTATACATGTTACATATTAAAAAAATTTCATTATCAATATTCCTATTGTCGGCTGGATGGCTGAGCGAGCCAGCGCACATCTCTAGCTCGCTGTGACGTCATACGAACCTGAGATCCTCAGTTCAAGTCCCAGCGACCGACAACGTGTGATTTGTCGTAAAATAAAAAAACACAGCTACTTGCGTATCACACTCGGATGCTATAGACTTGCCATCTATACATCTTAAATAGAAGTAGCACTAGCAAATGAGATACAGGAACACATTATTCCTAAGTACTCCGTGATGTAATTTCATCTTTCGCCCAAACTAGCGCTATTCTTTTCTAAAGTGTACGTCGATGCTTATACGGTAAAGCAGCATAAATGTTCCGTCCATTTATATAATACATCATTACTATGAATGAAAGTAATATAAATCAGAAAAATTGAGAGAAAATTAGCAGTTAGTTGGTAGATACTTTACGGAACATAGAAGAGTCATTATAAAAATAAAGTATAAAATACATTTCATTATTACGCTATTTATTGTTTACTAGTACGATTACATAGTTTTCCGAAGACCATTAAGGATATGACATTGTTATTGTTACTTATCTGATGATGTCTGAAAGGAGAAAACAATAATAATAATAAACAATAAATATTGGAATAACCAAGTGTGTAACTTTCTTGAACCTTTAGAAACTCAGAAAAATATTATTTGCAATGAATATACAATTTAAAGTTTTTAAAGAATATATTTCATGCACCAATTCCATTCGGTTAAACTTCTGCACTTGATAGTTAACCTTCTACACTTATAGTGAGAAAGAAAGAAACAATCATAATAATAAACAATAAATATTAGAATAACCGAGTGTGCAACGTTATTAAACATTTAGAAAAAGAAAAATATTATTTGCAATGAATATCCATTATAAACTTTTTGAAGAAAATATTTCATGCACCAATTCCATTCGGTTAAACTTCTGCGCTTGATAGTGAGTGTGCAGTGTAATACCCACTGAATTTGCCGCACAGTTATCAAATCCCCTGCATGACTGGAGATTGAGAATACAACAGCGTCAGATATGCAAGTTCATCAAAATATAAACGCGCAAACACACAGACATCGCAATGCAATTACTTTGCCGAGCGGTCCAGTTTCGCTATGCAAAAACACTAGTGCAATCAGGCTCTTAATAGCAGCGGCACCGCGACTGCGCAAAAATCAAGCATTCCTTCACACACAAGTATTATGCGTCGTTTACACGCTTCACTTCACAGATTAATTATACGGGGTCCATGCGTAAACAGCGCATCATTTCACGGGAGCATCGAGAAAGAGTTTATATCATTAGACACTTGCAAATGTATCATAATTTACATGTATTGACGCCAGGGATACGCGCTGTTTATTGGCAAAAACTTAACGAGAAAACATGAAAATTGAATTTTTTCAATTGGTATTATGTAATGTGTGTAATTTAAAACAATATTGCAAATAGTATTCTTGAAACAAGCAACGGTGGTTTAATGGCGTCACCGACCTTTTCAACTAAAAAATATTTTATTTTGTCCTTAAAACACAATATGGTTTTTCTCGCTGGTCTTGGAAATAAATTTATCTTAATTGAAAGTCGATGTTCATATGACTAAAAAACTAAACAAAATGCTGTATCGTGTGTTCCAACACTTTTTTCTATGCGATTTCATTGCAAATTGTCGACACGCTTTAAAGAATAACACCGCTTGCAAATCAGGAGGATTTTTCTATCTCAAGCGGTAGCCGACTCGACGCGCTGCTTTTTAAAAGATGATTAGGATCCAATTATGAAGTATGTGACAAAGTAACACATACCTCTGATTGAATTTTTACGTTATTTCGGTGATTGTTTATTGCGCTTTGATTCGAATTGAGTGGAATGTGAGATCTGGGGTTCGGTTCCTTACGTCCCAATATTTACGAAAAAGCGGATAAAGTTTTAATATTATTGAAACAACCATTGTTTATTATTATAAAATTTATTTCTGCTTTTGTTGGTAGGAATAGTATGTAAATAAAATAAAAACTTTAAATCAGTTTTTTAGCATTATTTCCTAATACCTACATAATAGAAACAATGTACGTAATGCTAGTGGAATTTTACAATATTTGGAAGATTATGTGTAAGTATGCATGCAAACTGAAGATTTACTATTTTCATAGATACTTTTTCACATTATGTTTGTATTTGTACAATGTAAATTCACATATCCATATAAAATTTTACAATATTCTGTTGTACATTTACCTACATTGTGAAATTACATGCCATAATTTTTATATCTGCTTACTGTATTTTTACAATGTATAATTACGTAGGGGTAGAATTTATATTTATTACGTTATTAGAAAAATAACCCTTGATATTTAGTGTAATCTTATATAAATATTTTTATTGTTTAAGTATGTAACATTGGAATCGGCAAACGCAAAACACCTACACGGATAGAACCCGATACCCATAATTACTAAATATAATTTTATTTTTCGGTGTCTTTTAAATACGTACTTGAAACCCTGTATTTATAATTTTTAAATCTTTATCTTAAAATCAGGTCATAGAATTGGGCTTTTTGATCGTGATGACATTTTATTTGCATAGAATGAAATACATAAAAATACTCATTTACTTACCTACTACCTAATAGCGTACTAATACATCACGATTATTGACAGATCTTGTGCTACTGCAGGAATCTTTTAGTAAGAAATAGCTTTCTGTTAATAAACTGGTGATGACATTTTATCTGCATAGAATGAAGTTAAGGAAAATACATAAAAATACTCATTTACTTACTACCTAATAGCGTACTAATACATCACGATTAATGACAAATCTTGTGCTAATGCAGGAATCTTTTAGTAAGAAATAGCTTTTAGATTTTTTTACTCGAGTACAAAGTAATCGGAAAGTTACTTCATTTTCATTTTAAGTTTCATTATCCAGCTATATATTTTTATTAATAACGAATAATTTTTTTTGTAATTACACTGTGGAAAATTATGAGATATTAAAAAATTAACAATTCTCTCACTTGTCGAAAATATTCGTTAATGTAAAGCTGTTAAAACAGACACAAAACGTATTATTTTCCAAACGACCAATCGATTAAATAATTTCCTGAATGACAACCGCCATAGCATCCATTACCGAAACAAAACCTGTAAACGTGGAATGACAAGTCGGCCGGGCATAAGAAACGCCATCCATCATGTTTACACGCTGCGCGCCACCAATCGTTTGAATAAATAACTAATAAATAACGTGTGTAATTCCGTGCCGATGTGAGTGTAATTTCACGTATGAATAAAACACTCAAGAGTAGTCGCGACTCGGTGTCATCATATCACAGCGGTGGTAGTCAATAATTTATTACAATTGAGCTGTTTAGTCGAGTAGCCAGGGTCGTTGAGGATTTGCTGCGTGTCATTATAAGCAACTAGTAGCTAATTTATCATTTCTTTACATACTGCTTATTTCCTTACGTAAGAAAACTCCATTCCAATTTCAACTGAATGTGGTTTTTTGTAAGTGCAGCTGAAGCGATTTATTTAATTTTATACTTAAAGGAGTTAATGGAAGTCATATTTATATTTCAAACGTAAACATTAGTTACTACCAGATGAACAAGCAAGTATCTGTAGATGTTAGTTGAAAAAGTTGTAAAAGAAGTAGTCTATATAAATTATAATATACTTCTGTTGTATTCGATATTAAAATGTACCCTTTTTATGTCCAATTAATTAATTTGAACAGTACCTATATAAATACCAAAATATTCTATGTAGTACTTTAGTGAGTGGATATTCTTTATTATTTATTAATTAGATTATTTAGTAACGAGTAAGAAATCGATAAACAGTAATTTCTTATTATGAAAAAGTTCTATAGTTCATTCGTATTTATTTCCCACTTTGTGTACAAGATTTAAGAAAAAATCACAAAAATCGAAACTGAACAATTATATAACAACATTAACATTAAAAAAGAAAACAGAAAATAAATTTCAGGATCAAAAATACGATAAATAATAGTTGCTTTCTTTTCGCACAAAGAATCACATCATTTTAAATATTTCACTTATTGCGACCCTTCTTTTAGTCATAAATGTGATATTTGAATTTTAAAATTTCACTTAAAGAATTGGGTTATTTGTGTGACACAAAATATGCTTGTGAATTTGAAATTGTTAAAAATGGCCAATAATATTAAAAAAATTGTGTTTTTTTTTTTATTTGCAGAACGTTAAATTAAAAATAATGTTTTAAATTCATTCCATTACATCAGCGACATCAGTTGGCAAATAAGTACAACAAATTTTTATTGTTTTGGCTTCTCAGAATTATCAATTTTGTCTTCCCTTTAAAAAGAGTGATGTGATAAACTGTCTGAAAAGGAAGGACCTACTGACCACTAGATCAAAACGTGGGTCAGATAGACTCTAATGGCTTTTAGTCTAAATTTCCCAGAAAATTTACTTTCAGATGTGCATTATACTGCTTTTATGTTTTTTGAAACTATTGTACCAGTATACACTGGTGCAACCTATACCATTCTACACTGCACTGACACAATTTTAACGAACAAAGCTATTGTGTGGTGCCCAAAGCTAATTTTTAATTACAATTGTATAATGTAGGTACTTCACTATCAATTTCAACAATGCAACATTATTAACAGTCATGAATACAACTGAAAATTGGTTTTGTATTAAAAACACGTGTACCACTCCGCGTATTATTTATCTCAATTAGCCTGTTTCATTAGCTCCACAGTTTTTACCAATATTCCATTCCATAACGCCAAGTGTTCTTTAATTGAATTCCCGAATGGCTGGACAGGTGTGGTGTTAATTACATTTGCGCTGATGTCTGGTGTCGCGGGGAAATCTTGACGATTGTGTCTGTAATGAAGTCCATAGGGGGCGAGATCACCTGACGGGACTTTGTCGGGTCCGCCACGCTCACAGGCACCGCCGTCCCCAAATTGGAACCACTATGAGTCTCCAAATCACAAGGGAGATGCACAAATAAAAGGAAGTTGCTTTATATCATTTGAGCTGAGATTTTATTATAATTTGATGAGCCATGGATCCTGATGGCTTCATCCAAATTATATTAGAAATTTTTACTGACTACCACATACAGGTGGGCCATGAAAAAATAGTCCATCTCTAATAAGAGTACAATGGTTGTGATAATATGAATATATAAGTGTACGTGTAGAGGAAATTTGTTTAACTGAATATAATTATATAGCATGAATTGATAAATTTTTGCCAAAAATCGCTTAAGCAGAAATGACATAAATAATCCGTAAAGATTAATTAAAGACAGTTGATTAAAATATACTAGCAACAGACTTTATTTTAAAAAAGATAAAACAATTATTTAGTTAAATTATTATTTGATTTTTTTATATTTTTATAATATTTCTAACAAATATAGTTCATTTTAAAGTTTTCACCTTATTTCAAAATTAACAGATAATTATAAGATTAAATCAATAGTTATTTGTATCACTAGTCCAGAAACAGAACGTTTGCCAGAGTGAGCTTATTTTGACAAGTAATGCGAAATCATGCAAACCTTGTTTAATTTATTAAAGAAATATTATTATTACTTAAAATTTTATACACTATAGCTTTTAAAATATAAAAGGAACATTAATTCATATTTCTCAACAATTATCGAAATCATAATCGTACTACACGAGTATTCTATGAATAATAAATCTAACGTAGTAGTTTTAAATGTTTTACATTTCCAATAAAATAAAATTAAAAATTTTAATAGAATGTAATGTTAAAATATTTCAGTTGGCATTCCTACATTTTGCCGGCCTAGGCCGGCAAACAGCGGGTTTCTGGACGATTTTAAGTTTTGTTATAGGAGTCATAATGGCATGGAGGCGCGAAAAAATAATACAAGGATATAGATTTTTCCGTGTTTTATAAGAAACCTAGAAATAATCCAGGAAATGTGTTATAAAGTATAGGAACACTGTAGATCTTCATATCCGTAAACATTGTTCTGAATCTTTGCTCTTCACATCCTGCACTGAGAACTAATAAATAAGTGATTGTACTTGTAGAACATTAAGTTTTATTCTTTTATAACGGCATACGTGGTAAGTACAAAACAAACACATCATGAGCAAACAGCATTAAATCAGATTTGTTGATTCATAGAATGAACAGTGTTATTTAATACAAACTAACATGAAGTGAAACAGTGCATGAATTCTGCTAGATGCGAAATAAACTGTTTACATGCATTCATAACCTCAGCTTATGCACGTATCCTTTTGCACAGCGTACTAATTTTTCTAAACTAACAGAACATTAACCTAACGTCGTGCGGATGTCATTTTTTCGTTCTAGTTAGCGGGCTTTGCAATTTTCTCTGAGCGTCACGCCTTCACACACATATTTTCTTCCTTTTATAATTATGATCTCCGTATGTTGCACACGTCTTCATTTGCTTAGCTGTACATTTATCAGCCCTGCCGAGACTTCATGCTGTTCCTGGCAGCTTCTTCATGTGGGAAAATCTCACAAAGGGTGTTTATTTCTCTTAATAGGGCTTTTAATTTCTTCCTCTTGACAAGATCTTTTATATTTCAAACGGGCACAACCGGAAAAGTAAAGTGTCAGGAATAATATTTCATTTTCATGCTTCAGAGTAAGGATTATTAACTATGCATTTTTGAACGCTAAAGAACGAAAATTGCTGTCGCTAAATTATATTTTACACCTATTGCTACAACAATTTAATACGTATGTATTTAATTTTTTTTGTTTCTCAATACCAATATGTATTAAATATATTATAGGAATTCAAAACACGTATTAATGTTTTTCATGATGGTTGTTTTTTTTATTTTATTTTTATTTGTTATTTGATTTTTGTATGTGTGTGGATGAGACAGATTTTAAGAATTTAATAATACGCTTTCTTAAGACAATGAAAATAAAATAAACGATGATATTTGAATGAGGATAACAGTTTTTACATAAATTTTTATAATAATTCTCTTTGCTTATCATTTTAATAGGGATGTGGAAATGAAAAGACACTTACATAGTTTCCTTAAAAAATTCACTTGCTATTTAGTAATGTAGATGTTGATTATCAGCGAAAAGCCTATCATGGTATCTACTGTTTATAGTATATCTAGATTTCACAAGAATATTTTTGTTTGGTTACGTTAACAATTGGTGCGATTGGAACGAAATTTTTGCTAAGAACTCTTTTCAAATAAATAAATAACACAATTGAGTCATTATTAACAAAATTTAATCAACAAAATTTATTTCAGTCTAATAATGTGAAGTTTGGTTTATCTTAATTTTTTCTAGCTAAATGTTACAAAAATATTATATCGTACAATTGCAGAAAGAACAATAAAAAAAATATATAATAAATATTAAAGGATAATGACATAAAAATTATAACAAAATATTTAATGTGCATGTCTCTGTGACGTCGAATACAGTTTAAGTCACAAAGTTTCAGTTATTTCTTTATTGCTTTTGGAAATGTTATTAAATAAAACATTTTTTTTAATTAACTGATATAAAAATAGAAAAAACCATGAAAAACGCGATTGTCAAACGTACATACAAAAGTGTCTTGAAAATTCTTATCACAATTATAAAATTACGGTAACCTAAAAAAGGTAATTTGAGAACCATGTTTTTCATTACCAAATTTTTGCTCACAGTCAGTCGTAATGAATTACCACGAATTTCATCTTTAATGAAATTATTCTTTATTCTCATTTGAAAGAGTTGAAAAATATAATTTAAAATTAACAATTGACGCGTGCAATTACAAGTACAATTGGCATGGCAAAAACACCCGCGTGTGTTTTTAATTCCAGGGGATAATGAGTGGAGTGGCCGGTGCATCTTGCACGCTGGCGGGGTGCGTAATTACCGCTAATTACCGCTCCCTCTGTCGCGAAGTCGGCCCGTGTCGATTAATCTCCATCCTCCACACACGGATCCCACCCACCGTGATAATGATCCGGATTTTTCGACCGTGATGGGGTTAATATTAATCATAATTATCTGATTCGGGCTGTTCTCCGCCATGTGATGCGGTTTTGACAACTAACCTGTCTGCTACTGTTTTAAATAATGACGTTTTTTATTCACGCTTGATTGAGTTTTCCAGATGTAATTAATTTGTTACAATTGTTTTAAATCGCACGATTTTCTTCCACTGAAAACTTAGTTAGTTTTGGTAGTATATCGATTTGGTATTGCTGTATTTAATACAACAACAGAAACGGTAAAATAAGATCAAAAATTGGAATTATAATAGCAAATATAAACTAATAAAATCAACATCGATACTACGGTATCTATTAAATGAAAAGAAAAATATCGAGATAATTGGTAGACGCAGATACTGTAAAGAAGAAAGTACAGGCTATCAACTAACAAGAGAACGTGAATTAGAATATCTGAGGCTATCCGCAACTTATAAAATAACGCCCCTTTTTAGAATTTTTTTTAGATCATGTTTCGTATTTCGAACTGTTTTATTAAAAGGAAAAAATGTGTGCTTCGAATATTAAACACTTATTTAACTAAACTGTAAAGACATTTAAATTCGTTGTTAGTATGGTCGCTATTATATAACAATTATTATTTTTATTTACTCACTTTGGAAAGAAAAAAAATATATTTTGAAAAGAAATGTTTTCTCCGCATATTCGTTCTTTGGAACGATTAAGTGAAAAATGAGAAAATCGAAAAAACATATGGTAAAGTAGTTGAAATTATATCTCTACACATTTTTTAAATATACTCAAAAAACACTCTTTTTTGAAATACAACTTTGAGAGCTAATATAACCGAAACAAAATGGAATAATTATATTCTGTTTGTAAATTTGGTATCAGTGTATCGAATACTTAACAAAAATTACAAACAAAATTTTGTAAACTTTGACAATTTCCGAGCTAAAAATTTTATATTTTCAAATATTTTCGAGTTTACGCAAAAATACAACATCAGCGGCTTTGGGTATGTATAACTTCCCCTGAAGAAGAATGTAGTTGATATGTTTTGTAAATGTAACAGGTAAATATTAAAATTTTAGATAAAATATTGCCAAAAACCTTCTAAAATATGTTTAACTGAACTGAAATACTGTTTATATAATTTTTTATTTCAATTCACTTCTTAATCTACATATTATAGCATTTTATATAGCTTGAACGCTGAATTGTTTTATAAATATTATGACTGAATCATTAACTGCATTAATAACTATAATTAACAATTAATGATTTCAATCTCATATACTTTCGATACGCTCCTACACGTATAAAATGTTATGCGTCTAATAATCGTATTTACATGCATAGTCAAGCATAATGACATATTGAACTAGTAACCTGTAAAAATGTATGAACTGTTACATGAACTCTGTGACATTAATTACTCTAATGCGTATGAAACTACACCTCTATTCTGTTCTAAAAGCCGTTTATTTATTGCGTTTATCTTTGATGGCTTAACGTGTCTTTAATTAATGACTCTAACTCATGTGACCTTCACACTAACATTCATTCGTTTCAAGAACTGCAAGAGCAATAAGGAGATAAAATCACATATGCCGGACTATTACGGAGCATATTTCATGCAAGATTTTTGCAGAAATGTTGAATTTGCTTAAATTACAATGTAGCAAAAAATGGTAAATATAAGAAAAGTAATCTTTCACATTTCCTTTGTATTTATACTTAGTCAGCATCACCATTATAAATTTCCAAATGTCCTTATTTTTGAAAATGTTACATGTTACAATGCCGTGTTCAAATTGTAATGGCAGAATTTTACTTACATATACAGTGGTACAAAAGTAGAAAGTAGGTACACAAACAAGAAATTCTTAAAATATTTGAAAACGTGAGGAAAAGTAATGACTTAAGACTGCGTTCGGAGTTCACTATAATTTCAAACATACAAATCTCAGAAACTATTACACTTAACAAAATGCGGTTTTCAAATTTATATGAAGTATTAAAGAATGTATTTCATTAGCTTTAATATTTTTTTTTATTGTTTAAATTATTAATAAAATAATTTAATTTCTCGAATTCTACAAAGCCAAATGTAATTTAATTTATTTCTTAAAAAAGAAAATATAATAAAGTTTGCGATTATGCTTTTAAAAATAATGCAAATTGAATAGATTTTTAAATTTGTACAAATAAAAAAATATACGGTTCAGCGCCCAGCAAAACGAATTTAAGTGAGCATATAGTTCAGCTTCTTTCCGTTAGGATAGTTTTTACTATAATTGTCTAATAGATGGCTGTTGAGTACAACTAAACTGTACAAATTGGTTTGAGTTTGAGAAATGAAGTAAAAGGGTCCAGGGTAAAGAGACCCAGGTATATTTTATTAGGGTTGTCATTTCTAGAAAATCTCAACATTTGAATTAGCGATTTTTAGCGAAATCCCTACATTTCCCTTGTCCTTATTTTTATACAGTAGCTCACAGAATTGTCGGTAATCAAATAAATGAAATTATGGTGTATTTTTGATTATTGAAATAAAATTTACCTACTTTAAGGTTCACCGCTGCGGTCATTAGTTATACTTGAAAGTAAAATAACGGTTATTATATGTAAGGATTTACAAAAGATAAAAGACACCAGTACGGAATTAACAAAAGTACAGTACATTTGTAATTAGGCTGATTATTTTCGGGTTATGGTATTTACAAATTTTAAAAGAGGATTATCTAATGGGGAAAGATCAGTAATTTAGCAGGTCTTTCTTGTTTCTATTAATATTATTTGACATCATCTACATACAAATCTTTCCCCATTTGATAATCCTCTTTTGAAATTTATAAATACCATAACCCGAAAAGAATCACTCTAATTATGATACCTACCGATACTTTGTTGATACCTCTGTAGGTATCCATTTATCTAAACCGTTACTTGTGTACATTCGTCAATGTGAATTTTAAAAAGTGACATTTTATAAGTCAAAATTGGAAATAGATATATTCTAGATTGCGAAATATCACTTTTGCATTCGAGATTTTTTTTGCGTGTAGAGCGAAAGCATTTCGCAATCAAGAATCAAACAACATTTTTTCGTAAACTTTGTTCCAAAATTAGTAAAAATGCAAAAAGAAAATGTTGACGTTTATCAAACCAAATATTTTTTAGAAAGCAGCGAAGACAATGAAGTGACAGAATTAATGAATTTGTGATCCTTGGTTGTAAAAGATTTTTTTCTACTCCTGCTTTGAAAATACAATTTTCTGGTTTGTTTTTCATGCAGAAAGTGACTCTTTGCAGTACTAATAAATGTTTGTTGCATTGTTGCTGTCATGGATACGCATCACTTGCGCATCACAAATACAAAATTTGCAATAAATGTCAAATAATGTTTAAAAAATAATTTTTTATTTCCTTATTTTTTATCTTGCAGGAGTAGAAAAAATAGTGTGTATAACACGTGTTGAAAGTCCTTTGTCAAACACAAACGATTTTTCGTTTTGGTTCGACAAAGATAGACTTTCAGCACTTGATATACAAATAACTATTACGTCCAACGTCCAGATGTAAAAGAACTTTGCATCCTGTAAACAAAAAACAATCATTTCGCGTGTTGATAGTTGTCATGTAAATATTAATTTCACATGTCAGTTTTCGAAAACTATTTATTATTCAGCCATAGGTAAGTAACGAAATTTATGACAAAATTTTGAAGAATTTTAGCTCAAATTTGTAGAAGTTTTACAAAAAAAGTTATTAATAAATATTGTTGCTCTCGACAAGTTCTATTACTGGTTACATTAAATGTACTTATTTTTGTTATACGCCTTATAAAGAAGGTCGGAAATAGACAAATTGTAACTATAAAATTTTTAAATTGTTATGTACTACTTTTATTTTATAAAATATTTCAGATAAAATGTACACAATAAGAATCAAAAGTATTACAAGTCTCTGGTAAAATAACATTATTTTTTGTATATGAAATATTCAGTATTTGTAATACGTTTAAGTATTTCAAATATTTTTACTTATTGTATTTCAATTTTCAAACAATGCAAAAATTAAGAAAACTAATTAAAATAAACATTTTCATGGAGCTTATTATATCTTCAATGCCAAGGAAGTCTTTGTATTCTAGAATGGATCTATATTCTTCGGATTATAAGTTTATATTACACAAAAACTAAACTCTTTCGACGTGATGACAAACGGTTTGTATTATAGTTATAAACAAGTATTTCAATTACAAAATTTATTTCAAATATTGAAAATTAGTATGTTGTAGTAATGAAAATATTTTAATTTATTAGAATATAAAATACTTTTAAGATGTATTTGAAATAAAATCACAGAATACTTAAAAAAAAATATAAAATTTATCAAAATACTTAATATTACTACTTATTTCAAATAATTGCAAATACTATACAACTCTGCTCCCATCATAAAAGTATGGCTTGGACCGCAGCGTCATTTTCTACCTGGCTTTAACACCCTTGCTCCTTGTATATACATTTCCCATAATGGGAATTGTGACAACCAGAATTACAGATTCCTGTTTCTGTACCAGTGGTATATTAGTTCATCTACCGACCGTTCAAAATTTGTATCGCTTGTACATGCGTCCTCGCAATGCATGCGCCTGAGCACAGTTTATGTCCAACTTCGAACGCAGTCTTAAAGCTTGATCCCTTAAAACCAGTGGCGGAATTTGAGACAATGACAATGACGTTTAAGGAATAATATTCTAAATAACTGATAGAATATGAATACCCGGTTCCTATGGTTAAGCTATTAAAAATAAATAATGTGAATGAATTTTGTTATTATATTTTAAACCTGTCATTATTAGAAATAATGTAGCATTTTACTCTCTTGTAAATAATAACTGCTTTTCGTCACTAAAATTAAATTTATATAAAAAGCATTATCTTGTTTTATTTTACTTTTAATTCTCTGTTATTATAGGTATCCAATTTAAGTTGTATGTTGTAAATACTACTGTTTCCCATTAACGTAAGGGAATTTTGGGGAATGTGTTAAACATCGCATTTTTTTATTTTTATGAACAAGTGATTTTTCAGGGCATATACATCCAATTTTAATATATGTACAAGTTTTTTGGATGGGTGCGGGTGAATGTTAACGTTGTCGTATACTCGTACCTACATATTCTAACTCAAATTACTATTGTATGATGAATATTTTGAATGAATAATTTATTACATTTCATTGATACTTTAAATAAAATTTAATTCTACTTGCTTCATGTTAAGAACATAGATCCTATGAATAAATACTCGCAGTAAAATTGTTTCTTATAATAAATACGAGATAATTTTTGTTTAATTCATAATCTATGCAAGTGTTAGTAAAGTACCTCGATGTAAGCATAAAATTAAAATAAATTTGTAAGTAAGGAAAGGCAATATATTTCCAGTACAAAATTCATTTGTTATTTTTAAAAGACATGTCCATTGCCAACACAAATCATCCTTTAACAAAAATCTCTCCTGGCATATCAATGCGCTTGATAGTTGGTATTCCTGCGTCTGTTGTGCACATGCGCACAAATTATAATCACCATAATCCCTTATTATGTAGTTAAGGTAGCTAAAGGAAAGGTCTCTTAATCCCCGTATGTATTTAATAATAATTTATTTGCTTACTGGCTAAGATCTTCAACAACGTGATTAAAATATGTGTCCATAAATTTACTTAATCATAATATACACACAAATATACTCTGCGGACTCCAGCGGGTTCCCCAAACTGGTTTCTAACCTGCAAAATTGCGGTCCATTCTATTTTTCAGGATTATTTCCTGATTTATTTATTGGAATTTTATCTGATGCATTCAAATTTTAGCGGCTTTTAATTTATGTTTTTAAAAATACATTTATGGACTGTCATTTTATTATCCATCGTTCAAAATATTTTTGTAATTGGACTATATAAGAATTTTTAAATATGCAATAACCAATAAGAATTATATTTTAATTAAGCTTTATGCATTATAAAATTTTGGTTTATGTTTATATTTACAGAATATAAAAATTCAGCACAAAATTATTATTATTTATTATTTATTCAACAAGGATATAGAATGATAATAACACAAAAAAATATCAATTTTTGAAGTAAAAAATTGATTAATTATTAAATGGTTATAGGCTGTACGATACAGGTATATTTTTGATACATAATTGTTTACTCACAACAGAAGTAAAATTTTATATAAATTTTTGGAATTTTGCTACATAACTCAAGAGATGTATTGTCAAACAATAAAATCTTATTAAAACAGCTATATAAGGCACACGAATAAATTGTTAAAAATATTATAATTAATACTTGATAGATGATCATAAGGTGTATAGTGAATACATGTTCTAATCATGTAATTACTAATTGAAGTAGTAAATTAAGTAATTATAGATAATATATGATTTTGAAAGGATGATACTTAATTCCATACCGTTTGTAACGGTTCTTGTGTACACAGGAAACTGCTAGAAAAATCCGTATTATCCGGAATCAGTACGGTTAACAACAGGCTTCAACTAGCCCCGCTCCAAATCGCGCAATAATTATCATCCTGGACATATTTCATCTCCAAGAAAGCAACACGGAGCTAATGAGTTCACAGTTCAGTGATTTATTATCAACTAGTTCATAGGAGACTGTATCACTGTCGTAAAGACCTTCTAGTTGAAAATGCACGCATTGGTTACACTGTGCCTGCACAATGCGCAGTAATGAGAAGCTTCGATATGGTTCTCCTGGACTAATTATGCTTTATGGACTTGCCACTCATGAAATAAACATTTGTAAGAGATCTACAGATTGAATTTTCAAATGCTCTTCTGTTCAACTTGTCCACCATCATAACTACTTCGTTAGTCTAACGAGTTTTGTTACAGTACAAGAATATTGTTTCAAATTGAGAATGTGTGTAGCTATGCTATTGAATTTTTGTGAAGAATAGGCACTTGTTTTCCGTGTAATGTGAAGTATGGATTAAAATTCCGATAGTATTTAACACTTAATTAAAAAAATACTGTACCCATTGTTTCAAAATTAGCTGAAGTACCAATGAAAATGCAAATAAAAACTGTGATCAAAAATTTAAAGGTACAAATATTTGGACTGAATTTGTAATAAAACGAATTTTTACCAGTTACCAAACTAACCAGGGTAACTATGTCATAATTGTATACCCTGGAATTTTGACAAGTTAGTGTGGTAAAAACATTACTCTACAATTGTCAAAACAACGTGGGAATTGTCATATATAGACTTGATCACGAAAACGTTACTCACAAGAGAACTATATAAAATAATATTTATAAGTAATGTGAAACCGGTAAACTACTGAACAAACTGCGGATGTTATGACTTTGATGTCTTAATATTTTCGCTCTCCGAGCTCGGAATTCAATTCACATCTGCGGCGGTTATGATACTCCTAAGTATGTTAATAGGTATTACAATATTGGAAAATTTGATTTTGCGGTTTTTGAAACAAATATTTTTTCCTACGACCACTGTTAAAAATAGTCTTTTTAACTTTTCGTTCGTGGGGTTTGTTACACTCGGCTTCGCCTCGTTTCAAACTTCCCCACTCACATTACGCCACTAGGGAAATATATTTTAATATATTTAATAACACATTAATTTTAATTTCAGTGATACTTTTACTCTTAATAAACCAACGTCAAATAGGTGAATTAAAAAAAAATATTTTTAACGCAAATCCAGGCCTTCAAAACTATATATAGTCCTGGTAACCAAAGTTGACCAGAACGACAGTAGAGATATTTATCAAATTCGCTAGGCCAATATTTTTTTATCTATATATATTCTGTAGTACTATGTACTATTGATACGTCAATTATTTCAGTGTATTGGATGATCGAAATACAGTCAAATAATTGTCGTAGGAAAAGTATAGTATATAATTCGGGTTGTAAAGCAATTACGCACTTGTAGAATTACAAACTCGCTCTTGTGTAACTTTTCCATGTCGTGCGTAATATGCATCTTACAACTAACTCTTAATATGTAATATACTATATTCCATTTATTATATACACCAGGACAAAACTTCGGTACAAGGTCTTGTCCGTCAAGCTAACCTATCATGAACCTAGTATACAGACAGAGGGTTTATAATAACAGGATTGCGAAAATTGGACAAAATCTTGTACTGAAGTTTAGCCTACACCAGTATTAAATTCTACAAAATGATTAGATAATATAAAGAATGCATAAAACGCAATTTATTATTAAAAAGTATTTGAAGTACTTTTTTCATATTATTATCTGGGTGTTATTAATGTCAATAATATTTTTATTTAATTATTTTCCTTTAAATTTCTACACAATAATCTATTGTATATTTTTTATTATTTTAATATTTTTCATTACAATAACACAGTATACTAATCATTTTTTGTTAAATGAGTTTCCATATTTGAAGAATAAATCCCTTTGTAACCCCCAATCCCAGTGGCCATAAAGCACGTCTGAGTAAATGAGCTCCCTTGTTCCACTTAGCCTTATTTACTTCTTAAACACCGCACAACGCGAAGTTGGCGGTGTCGGCGTGCGTCCCTCCGGGTGCAGCACTGCATCTAAGTGCAGCCGACATCCGACGGCGCTGCCAACTGCGCCGACAAAAATACGCACGACGCAAGCAAATGTGAGTTACGAGTGCAGAACAACTCGTAAACGTCGTGCTCTAAGTGCGCCATTACTCATCCCGCAGACGCAGCGTGTTTTACTTTCTAATTCATACAAATAAACCTATCGTAAAACAATCACTCAAGAATACAATAAGTGTGGTGGGGTTTTGTCTTGCAAGACACATTTGTTCTTTATCCGAAAAATTTTACATGGTTTTATATCAAATATTTTAAATTTTGAAAAATAATTTAAAAATTACTTATATAGAGTACAGAAAACATAGACATATTGTTCTGTCTAAGATTGTTTCATTATTTATTTTTAAATTTTATGTTTTTAAACTGTCAGTTTTAAGAAGAAAATGAATTGTTTTCTATCCAAAGCATTCTTGTTTCAGCCAGATATAAATAAAATACCTATAAACCTATCATGCATTTTTCTCAGTTATTTTGTTATATTAGTATATGATATGTTTATATCGTTGAATTTAGAAAAAAAATACTGTATCGAATATGTTATTCGATAGAGTATTTTTTTTCTGAATAATAAACATATGTTCCCATTTAAAATAAGAAAGTTGCGTCCCGTATTTAAAGAACCACTGGTCAAAAAAAATGTTTTTTTTGCTCATTGTATTAGTCTCGTAAAATAGTGGTTCTGTGATAATTTAACCAACCTCGTAGCTCTTATAGTTCTCGAGATAGCAATGGTGACACACTTAAATGGAACACCCTGTATATTAATCATATTTAAGCTTCTGAGTTCAATGTTCAACTTTTGCTAACAACTTCTCAACCGAAAGTGTCACATTTTTCAGTTTCTAGCAAATATTTTGAAATTCAAATTTACCTACTACTCGTATAAAAAGAGATTTTGTAATTAGCCAAAATCGACACTTTTGTTTATAAAAAATTGACAATTTATCAGGTAACTAAGAGATAATTGATAATGGCGGGCTAAACGATTAAGTCGATTATTTCGAAATATGCATTGTACTCTATAAAATTAATTTTCATGTAAATTTATTTTCGAACCATTTTCTCAGAATGTGTTTTGTAGTTGCATAAAAAAGAAATTGAAAATCAATAATGATAATACCCAATTTTAATTATAGTGTCATTACCTATTTAAAATGTAAAAATTTATTGCATATATTTAATAGTCACTTTATATCAATTATGTAAATATAACTGCACATAATGCCCAATATCATCATAATTTTGAATACAAATTTTCTATTTTACGTTTATAATGCGGCAGCAAGGTGTGAGGTACAGAATTTTAACAAGTCTTATTATCATCTACTTCTCCATAAAAATAAAATGACAGAATAATTATTGAAACTGTTTTGAATATTCCCTGTGTGTTGATAACTCCATGCATTTTTAATTTGATTCTCAAGTTACCAAAATTTGGGGTGAATGTAATTAATTTTCATGCACATATATTTTCTACTTTAATTAATATTCATACTTAATTTATATTCATCAATATTATACATAATAATGAAAATTTTATTGTTTTACGGATATTTTTCATTAGTGTCATAAAAGATTAGTATCATTAGTACAGCGAAAATTGTCAACACCGTTGGGTTCACGGTTAGCTTATATGTGCATTTATTACAATCTATCATTTCACTCTAGTTCGACTTTATATAACTTTAATTGTTCAGCAGTCATTAACATTAAAGGTAAATAACATAATATATTATTTATTGAATGACCTGGCCTGGTAAATATCCTTTTTGTACTCTAGCATCAGCTAAACAACGTTGGGAATCTCAATCACACACCTCTCCCAAATTAGCCTGCAGGAAATTTTGGAAAAAATTATTAAAAATTATGTCATGTTTCATGTTCACTAAAGAAGGACTTCACCACTTCCGTTTCTTTTTCTGACAGTTACGATACGAAAATGTAATGGATTTTCTAATTAATTCATTATTAGGATTTTTGCAGAATAAAGTATAAGGGTATTTTTATCTAGATAAAATTTGACGAAGCTGGGATTTGAGTCGGTTTCGAAGCGCGCTAAACAAGTGAGATACCGCTCCCGGTACCTTTAGGTCAGTGCAAATAGAGGAAACAGATAAAAAAAGCAATATTTCACTTTACAATAATATAAGAAATATCTTTTCTGAATAATACCCTTTTAATCTTATATTAGTAGTTTTTATATTTGAGCAGAATGCAGAATAATTACGGAAAAGATGAGAAAACAAAGTTTTTTTCTATTTTTATAAGTAGTCTGTAGACTGGCTCTTGAAGTAAAGTAATATTTTTATAAAAGAACGGCTGCAAGATAATAATACCATCTGCACACAAAGCAACATAACCTCAAAACTCAATTACGAGTATGTCTTGCAGAATATATAACTTTCCATATCTTCAGCAAAGAAACAAAGCCCAGTTCGTTAGCTGGAAGTAACATATTCCCATTTTCCAAGTTGAAATTATGAACTAATATACATCAGGCTGTAGCGCACCACAACAGTTCATCACTCGCTACCTTCTCGTTCAACGTTCATTTAACAACATTGTCGGGAAATTTATGTCAAGTTAATACCAACTCAAGAGTTTTACGTTGTAGATGGCACCACTGTGGCCAGGATAGTTGGCACGTAATGGCCGGTGTTAAAGTAATGCAAGGTGATTTTGCATATGGTGTGGCTTACTTGTTACTACTGGGCGTGAAGGCCTTTGGACCTCTTGTAACACGGAATGAAAAATATAAGCAGGGTAATAAATATTTCATGCTACTTATGAGCTGGTTAAAGCTGACTTGTTTAAGATGCAAAACATTAAAATTTAATTAGAATTACGGAACTAATGTAGACGCATTTAGTACTCAATACAAAAGTACACATGTACGTTCAACAGTTTGGATATAATTCACAATTAATAATTGAAAAAATCATTTATAATGACGTTGCTGCTGAATATGAGCTTCCAAAACCACTAACATACGTTTTTCATATAAAGGTTTTTTTGTATGTTCTACAACAATTTCTCAAAATATTTGTTTCTATTTTTTTTTTTTGGTTACCCAATTTTTATTATTTTAATTTGATTATCCAAAATCGAATAGAATTCTTATTTCGATTTCATCTGCTCTATGTTTCCTTGTGGGTTAATGGGATCATCTTGATTATCTTGGAATAAAATGTTGATTACATCATATTAAACAACAAAATATCAATATTTTTATGAATAGTCAGGGATATGCACATGAGGTTAATTTAATCATTTTGAATCTAAATTTTGAAACGTATTAAGACTTTGAAATCAAACGAGAGTGTTACGACTTGACTTTTGAAAAGCATGACGGCGAATGCCGTATTCTGATCGTGAGGGTAATCATCGCAAAATCACTTGCTTATTATGTGTGCCCTATTAGGAAATTAAAATATCTTAGTTAATTCGTTTGAATTTTGGTTGATCGTTACAATTACAAAATATAGATGTTAATTACAACAAAGAAAGTGATGAATTCCATAAAGAAATAGTGTTTATTACAAATTATATGTTGATTATAATAAAGAAATACTGATTTTAATGAAGAAAATAGTTATTAAAATAAAGTAGATGGAGATTACAATAAAGAAAATGATTTCAGTAAAAATAATGTTGATTGCAACATAGTTGGCGCTATTCTACTAAAATAAAAGAATTGGTTTTCAACCACATACAACTATACTCTTACATTTTTAATAATTTAGCTGCATAATTGTGAAATTAAATGGAATTTTATATCTAGGTCGTTTGCAGAAATATATGTATTATTACAAATAATTAAATTGAAAAATACAATAATTGAATATTTCAATCTAAATCTAATTAGTAGAAGATATAACAAGAATAAGAGACTTAGTTCTAGAGTAATATAAGTGCTGTTATCCATGTTTGGTTATGTTATGTATAAGACATATAGCAAATATTTCCTTAGACGTTCTCGGTATAGTAAATTGAATCCCAGTGGCGAGTAGATTAATCTGCTTATCATCTGTAGTGGTTTGGACCACAGGCAAACATTGAAACATCTGCGGGAACATCTCGGTCCTTGGGGTAAACAGCAGCGACGGCGTCTTCATCACTGCCGTAATCTGCTCGGCGCATTGGTCGCGCTCCGGACCAGTCTGGCCAGGATCAATCCTTCACAGACCCACCACCACCACATGAATTGTGGACACAGCTTTTGTATAGTTTACTGCTCTGTGTAAGGGAATTTGTTTATGTATTTTTCTAAGCCTACTGCTAGAATTATCTTTCTGTGTTGATTTCAAATGTTTTGATCTTTTCTTTTCTTGATAATATCTTTTCTGCAGGTAACTATGTTAATATATAGGGTTCGTATATACTTTCTAAATGAAAAACTGTTTCACAAGTGCAGGGCGTCGATAACCAATGCAAAGCTTCTGGCCATCACACAATCTACCGCCAGTATTGAATATTTTCTCATTACATTTTTTCATATTTTACCTTTTTCTTTAAATATATTTTTCACTAGTAACTTAAAAATGACTTAAAACTGATCTATTATTATCAAATATTTTACTCGTGCTATTGGTGTCAGAAAATTTAAAGGTCAGACTAAAGATAATCAAAACATATTGTTAAGACCTATCCACAAATTAAGATCTAGATTTTAACAAATATCCACAAATTTATTGGTTAATAAGTATCCTCTCTCCCAAATTTTATTATTGTTTTTCTCCGGAACTATCAATAGTTAAACGATTTAAAATAGTACGAGTATTTTATTTGATGTACAGAATCAGTGAGTATTTAATTACATGTTACTTACTCAATGACAGAATCATAAAATGGAAGAAAAAAAATATGATCATATACCCCATTGAATGATGTATTGAAATAAAATTGAAGAAAAATTGAAAGAATAAACACATAGCCAAGTCTATGCCAAAGTTATTTACGAACTATACAGTAGTATGGTCCATACTGCAACTTACAAGTAGAGCTATATCATTAATTAATTTATGTATCCTTGTCCTTTGGTCTATCTACATACAATTATTGATGATGATGTAGTACAATTGCATTATAATAAAATTGTAGCGCTATTCCAAAAACTTTCAAATTTCCAGAAATCAATTTTCCACTATATTATATCAAGAATAGATTATATATTTGTCTAAATATGAAATACATCAAGTAATTAATGGTATGCAGAAGTACTGAATATCGGTCACTTTTTATATTTTTTTTATTTTTCGACCTCTTCTAGATTCGACGCCCCTTCGTGTTCCTCAGGAGCTATAATTGGTGTTTACATTATTAAAAAAATATCAATTGTAGATCCCGAGGAAGATGCAAGGGGCGCCGGAACTAGTAGAGGCAGAAAATTAAAAAATTATAAAAGATGACTGATATCGAACTTTATTACACTTACCTATCATTCAAGTCAAGAAGGACCAATACTCAAATAAATAATATTTTCTATGTAATATACATTTAAAATTTGATGATATTTGGAGTAGTAGCACATCAACGTATTAAATTATAAAAATTAGCACTATAGCCCCTAGTACATGTCAAACAAACCTAGCTGCCATCTCAACATCAACTTAAATGATGTACAATCCAGCTCATTTGCACTACACCGAACTCATCTTATCTCACACACCGTTACAGTATTGAGTAGTGAAGAGTTTAGGCCGTGGATCTGGATCATTAGTCACAATTACAGCACATGAGTCCATATCGAGCGGACAAGACGCGACCCACGCTGCTCGCTGCCTGCTGCTGGACCGACGATCTGATCTCGCATGATGGATGCTACGCGGACATGCCGGCCTCATTACCGCACAGGGGCGGACTGAGGGGCAATGTTAACGGGGAAGAGGAAAGGAGGGTAGGTCAGTGGAAGATGTGGAACTAGACGAATTCTTGGAGGAACAAGAAAAGAAGGATAGGTCAGTAGAAAACGTGGCATCAGACAAATTCTTAGAGATTTGTGATATAACAATAAGTTGCCTTGATTGATTATTTTAAATTTAATTGAGATTTTCAGCAATAATATCCCTAGATCATTGATAATTTAGCAATAATTTTGACATTTGGAGAAAGCTCGTCTGTTGGTAACCGCTCGACGTCGGATTTTTATGCAACTCTGGTACAATTTAATTTTAACATTATTCAATATCTTAAATTAGGGAGAGGGGAGGAGGCTGCAAAATCATTACTGCCCAAGGTACCAAATACCAGTCAACCATTCCACTTCTGAGATCAATGATTGTAGTAGAAAATAGTAAAAATTTGATTTGAAACTTGATTATCTTCACAGTATAATAATAATAATAATGTGTCCCTGTATCTCCCAGGCGGAGCATAGGACAATCGAACTCACCGAGTCGTACTTGTAACTACCGTACTGACAGTTATTTCATGCCACCAAGTCTATAGCATCCGAATGTGATTACACAAGTAGCTGTGTTTTTATTTTAGGACAAATCACAAGTTGTCGGTCGCTGGGACTTGAACCTACGGTCTTAAGGTCGAATGACGTCACAGCGAGTTAGAGATGTGCTCGCTCAGCCATCCAGCCATCCACCTTTATTTACTTGAAATAATCCTAAGACTAATGCCTGTATTCATAGTCAATGCTTACTCAAGTTACTTCGCCAAGCATTACTCCGGTTGTACTCGTCTTTTAGTACGTGACATGTTTCATAGTTGAAACATCGTGAATTCTCGGCTAAGTAATAACCCCAAGGTGGAGATTTGAAGAAATTGTAGTTATTTCGTTGGGTAAATTTGTAAATTTGACAATATGGCAGCATTTGACAGTACTCAAGTATGAGTCAAGGCGAAGTATCGACTATGAATATAGGCATTATTCTTTCGAATGTAATTACGATAATATTATTAGCACCTCTTTGTATGAGAGTACATATACACGTCACTGAAACCCTTTTTTTCCCGTTGAGATTAAGTAAGATTGAAAAGCAACAGCTGAATTATAAGGTTTCTGAATGGCCGTGTCAGCTCGAGGATCATTCATTATTTTAAAAATTAGTATCACTTACTTTTGTGTATAGTTGTAATCTTTTACAGTTAGTTTACAAAAATTGTTACAGTTACATGTAAAATTTTTTGCTGCATATATTAACAAATTGCTCAAACCAATCAAATTGCGAATCAATAAAATTTGCTCTATTTTCCCACTTTTTTCCGATGTTTGTAAATCTTGGGCAATTACAACGCAATACATTTTGAAGATTGTCCTAATTTCTTTTCCTTATTTTCCTCTGAATATTTTAATTTGAATTAATATAGGAAATATAAGCTTAGAATCTATTTTAGTCATTTCAATTCCTGATGAAGTATTTACTATAAAATTTACTTCCCTGTTTTATAATTTTTTTATTTATTTGACTATTCTACCTTTTGTACTATATTTTTTCTTAACTCTGTACTTATTTACTTCTAAATATACTCCAGTAATTGTACTAATTTCAAATAATAAATTACTCTATTTGATTTCTTCTGAATATTCTCAGAAGTACACAGTAAGCGTGAATATGAAAAATATTTAGTTTATTACCTATTAAAGGAGAGATTCGTGTATTATGCCTGCGATATTGTAAATTAAGACCTGAACTACCTTAATTACTAATTTATCACAGATAGTAGCAGAAAACTTATAAAAGAATCTTAATTTATATATGCATCTGACTTTTATATTGTATGCAATTACAGAATTAAACTTTTCTCTAGAGAATTCCAACCTATATTTCATTTTCCGTCATTAAATAAACATAAATTCTGCGAATGATAAAACTTTTTCCTGGACTTTAGTGTTATCTTCATGCAATTTAAATGCAATTACCACTTGTCCATTTACCGGAAACACCTTTGATATACTTTTAAAAAGAATTATGCTAATAATTATTATATTTATCAGCATATATTTACATATGGTTACCAGATAACTAAATCAGAAGCACGCGAAGATTTTATCGCGAAATTATCGATTGAAATTTAATTCAAAATGAAAATAAAATATTTAAATGAGATGTTAATGGCAAGATAAATATTTTCTCAATTAGGCATATATAATTTATTTTATACCGAGCAAAATACTTGCTATTATGCATGAAAGTACATATTATTTAATTTCTAATTGAAATTATGGAGGAATATAAATGTGTTCATATATACTAGCATAAGAAATATCCTGGACCAAATGTCTATATAAATTTTGCCTATAAAAAGAATAGTAATATTGAAACACGGATTTGTTGTTTTAAAAATTGACTACTGTGTACAATATTGTTGATTATGGAATTAGTATTTTAATAGGTAGTTATTTATGTATAATTATTAATACGAATTATTTTTAATATTTTAATCAACAAAAACACTACGCTTCTCAAAAATTACATCTCTGTATATTCCAATATTTTATCCTAAGCCAAAATCTTTCTAGGGTTGCAGCACCAATGATAATAAAGATAAAGCTATTTAGTAAACCTATTTTACTTTGCCTCGCTATCGCTTTTGAGGAATGTTAATTTTAATTTGTCTAGGAGTTCATGATTATAATGATTCGTTGTGACCAAAAAATCTATAGATTGTTTGACTGCCTGTTTTGCTAGTTCAATTAAAATTTTCTTTGGGGCGCCAAAATAGACGAAATAGCTTTTGCCCTTCTTTTAATTTTTTTTACCCGTCAGTTCTGAATTACTACATTTAATGTGTTTCTAGTTTCTGTATTAATTTCAAAATATTTTTAAATAAAATTTGCTAAATAGTTTACATCGTCAAAAAAACATGACAGTTTATGTAACCGAGTTTTAATAGATAAGGTAATAGAACCTTCGTCAGTCATTATATTCAATAAGGCCACTATCGTTTCCAATTATATTACAGATTACAGTAATTGGTAATTGGCTAATGTAAGTATCTGCGTATATTACTTCCTTGACATATTATTTATCTTAATTTATATTTTAATTTTTTTAGCAGGAAATATTCGCCGTTTATAATATAATTTTACAGTTATTTAAAAACTCTAGACAGGTAATAAGAAACAAGTATGCTTTGTCTTATGTTTACCTCAACAAAGAGCAAAAAAATAATTTGGAAACGCCAAACTAATCAATATTTTAGGCTAAACATGCCCAGGTAACTGTACAATATTATTTAATTTCCTGGAGATGCTCATGAATATTTCTAACGATCAACGCAACTTGCGTGCATGGTAATGAACTTGAAGGTAGGAGGCAAAAACAATAATTAATAGTGGGCTAATGCCCAATGTTTCTGTTTGAGGGACCTATGAGAACTTTTTTAATGTAGATTCCAATGGCCAGTCATTTGCAATAAACTGCAGGTGTAGAGAACATTTATATATATATGTAATTGTACTTTCTTAAATGTTTAAAACAGCGTTTTATTTTATTTTGTTTTTAATAAAAAAACTGTGAAGAAACAAGAACTAAATTACGGCACTCAGATACTTAAAGAATCTTTGAAGAGTGTTGATATTTTATTATTTTTTCATAAAAGTAATGTATAAATTAAAAAATTGTTGATGTTCAGATAAATTATAAGAGAAATGGCCTCTCAGTATTTAATGATGATAGAAGAATAATGGAATCAGTGATAGAAATTCTGAAAAACCGAGACAGAGAGACAACCAAAAACAACTCGAATAATATAAAACAAAAAATATACAAACATTACAAATCAGTGGAAGAACGGAAGAGAAGAAGAAATGTGAAATAAACTGAAGAACTGAAGAGAGGAAAAATGATAAAGAAGAAATTTATCTGCAAAACTAGAAAGAGTTTGGAAGAAAGAAAATTTGTAAATATGGTATGGATTGATAATGACTGAAAACAAGCTTATAAAATTATAAAAGACAATAAACCAATAGGATCATAATTTGGAAACAACGAAGAGAATCCTTAGAATGAACAGACTACAAGTATACCATTTAACAACATACACTCTAAAAAATTTGCGGAGTAATGTTAAATTGTGTAAGTGGTAACAATATATTGTGTTAACTTAACCCACTTGATTGTGTTTTTGTAACACTCTTCAGTTTGGTAAATGAAAAATGTGTTAAATTTTGGAGAGAGTAAAATACTTTTCTACAGAGTTGCAACATTGTGCATATGCCGTAGATTCATAATATTTATTTTATTGTATACTGAACTGGTAGCTAATGTTTACGAGTCCAGTACGTAATATCTACCGGCTTATTGCAGTATTTACTTTTTTATTGATTTACGTAATTGAAAATTTATATTTTACATGTAATTTCGCAACACTGTCAAACTTACTCCTAAAAGTATCATTAGACGGAGTAAAATATATTCCAAATATGTTTTATTTTACTCTGTTGGTATTACATTTCACTCTGTTGGTATTATATTTTACTCCATTTGTTGGTTAACTCAAACTAGGGGAAGACCAGAGCACGGAGGTAGTTAATGCGTAGTTGAAAACGCGTGTGTTGTGTAGTAACAGTGCTAATAAGTAAGTGGTTATTGTAAATTTTAAAAATGGAACAAAATTTCTATATAACTACAGATTACGAAAATAAAAAGACGTGAGTAAAATTAATAGATTTATCTTACGAATCAGTTATTGCAGCAGGTAAGTTTTCATTTCCCATCACAGAACCTAGAAAAGTGGTTTCATTGAATAATACATGCAATAAAATATATTCTTACGGTCCTACATTCTTTAGTGAAACAAAAATATGAAACTTTAAATGATGCAGACATTATAATTACGGATATAAATGATGCAGAATTGGATGAAAGCGTCTTAAAAGACTTCATCATGTTCTCAGAACGTGGTGTAACTGTAAAGGTGAAGCTTAAGTTTGAACCCCAATACGTTACATTTGGTAAATACCATTCAGTGATATTGTAATTTAGAAGGATTCTTTAAAAATAAATTTATTCGTAGATTATAACCCACAAACAACATCAAATACAGAATCGTGTGATACTGTTACCATATCTTCGGATTCTGACTTAGACCTTACAGATGTGTCAACAGCATCCGTTTTATCAACAATTTCCGAAGTTTCATCAATTACTGGTTCAATAATAGAAACAGAAGCACAGCCCCAGGAAAAGACATACAGGGTGGCCCAATGAAAATAATCAGCGCAATTTTTGGCCCCTTAACATCAATTTTGCAAAAACGTTAGAATATACTGACATATATCATGCTTGTCGTGTTAAAGATTCAAAACAGTATTCTGTTATATGTATTGATAATATTAAACACAAAGCGCCATACGAAATTCATACCACAAACGATCACTCAAGTGATAATTACGTTGTTTTAAAACATCATATTGTAATTTCGTAGAATATAGTAATAAATACTTTTTGTGTGGTACATTTTTTCTTATTTTGTCTTTATCGATTCAATTTATGAAATATATATATTTATTCTATAGGTGACATATACACGGTAAGTTAAACAATTGTGTTGTTGTACAGGGTGATCAATCCGAAGTGACGGTATTGTGATCTGCCCCTTATCTTAATGATATCAAATCTAGACTTAGAAAGAAAAGTTTGATAACCAAATTCATGGGTTTCTCGTACTACTCATGAATTTAGCTATCAAACTTTTCTTCATAAAAGTCTAGTTTGATGTCATGATGGGAAGTTGCAGATCACATGACTATCACTTCGGATTGATCATCCTGTATATTTTACTCCAAACTGTTAAAGTTACTCAGTTGGTGGTGTTTAATTTACTCCACGTGGAGTGAACGTGTAATCCAGTTGGTGTTACATTCCTGTGTAAAAGTGTTAAAGATACTCAATTGTTGGTGTTCAATTCATTCCATATTGAGTGAACAAGAAATCCTGTTGGTGTTACTTTTCTGTGTAAAAGTGTTAAAAGTTACTCAGTTGGTGGTGTTTAATTTACTCCAACTGTTGAGTTAATAATAACACCGCCAACGGTGATACCTATTACTCAAAATTAACACTACATTTGTGTTGAATTCTTTACTCCAGCAAAAGAGTTCTGCTTAACACCAAAATCTGGGTGGACCTATATAGAATTCTTAGGGTGTTAAAATGGAGTAAAAATTAACACCGAATTTCTTAGAGTGTAATAAAACTTAAAATAAGCCCACTTTTGATTGATAAATCAATTATAAATAATGGGGAAGATAAAATCTGATAGCAGTCAGTGTATAAAAAATTATTTCTATATACCACTTAGGTAATAGTCTTCTTCAGGGTTAGAAATGGTCAATAGATCCAGTATTTTAAAATGTCAAAACGCTGAAATTGAATTTTTCGCATTGAGATACGATATTTACCCTAACAATAAAATAAAAAAATATCTTTGTTCTAAAAATAAAAAAATGATTTTCGAAATCTGTGTATGTCTAATATAATTTAACATTTACAATAAAATTTCCAAATAAGTTGTGTCAAATTTGTTTCTGATTTAGAAACTATCTCAAAATGGACATACCGAATCTACATGCTACGAATAAGCAATCAATACATGTTGAAGTAATTAGCATAGGATGGATCAAGGCTTCAAGGCCAAATTTAAGAAATAACTGCACGTTGAAGTTTTTTAGTGGGAATTAATCAGTACCCGCGTTGGAGGCAATTAGTCTATGCCCCAGGTGTACGGATTCCTGGATATTTTACATACAGTTACATGTTACTTCATGACGGCCATGAATATGTAATAGAGGAAGTTTAGTTTGTGGACTCCTATGCTATGCACTGTCTTGAATTTATGGGCGAAGATTGTGGCATATCCAAATATAACTTGCTCATATGTATATTCATTATGCTTAGTTATTCCATGATTTCCTCACCAAATATAAATTACAATCCATTATTCAATTAATTTATGTGAGACATAATAGAATCGTTTTATTTTTTAATAATTATTAGTTTTTCCTATAACTACAACTCAATTTTCATTTCGTTAATTTTTATCCAAATAAAAATATCGCTATGTCCGAATGGTTCGGCACATGCGCAGTGTTAAAAAATATTGTGAGAAATTATTTCTCACACTTTAACCCATGATAGTAGGAAATATGCAATCTTAAAATTTTGTACAGTGTGAGAAAGTTGCCACTTTCCATTCGCAATTACAATACTCCCTTTACATTTTACATGGAGGTAAAAAGGAGGTATTTTGTTACGCAGGATGATAACATCAACATCTTATTTCTATTGTCACTTTATATATTATTTATATCGGTAGAAGTGTTGAAATGTAATAATAAAAATTTAAAAAAATAAATATGATATGATAGACGTTGTGAAAAATAATTGAAAATGCAAGTACATTATCAGAATATAAAAAGCAGAAAATTGGGCACCAGCTGAACATATATAAATCGCCAGTTTAAATTCAATACAAAGTGAGGAGAATATAAAGAAGTAAATTTAAATGTAATCGTGAATGGCAAAACGCAGGTGTTACTTTATAAATTCATTATCTTAATTTAAACCGTATCAGCATGTCGCCATGTGAAAAATAAAACGTGGGAAAAGGATAATTACACGTGATTCGAAAAAAGTATAAAATAAATACAATTTAAAAATAAATTTCATGCATGAGTGAAGTAGGTACATTTGCATATATCTGCAAGCCAGAATTTCATTAATATGTAAATATTCAAATCTTTTTTATTGTACATCGTACATAATCTATCACGTTGACACTATGACTAAATATAAAATTTCCCCAGTTCTTTCCGAGCCTTGAAGTTGGTGACAGTGGAATACATCGAGCCGTATTTCACACTCGGGTGGATTGAAATAATGACGATGAATTGTCATACGCTTTCATTTCACATAATTTTGTATTGACATGTACTTATTTTTAGCTTTGCAAATAAATGTTCTGAAATTTACAATTACTGAAACCAGGTTTTAGTTTCAGGTAAATATCATGCACTGAATTGCCTAAAATATAATTATTATGATAATTATATTACTTGCCGACTTAATTGGGATAATACAGTGGATCGATCGATCGGTATATCAGAAAATGATGTTTTTAAATATAAAATATACTTAAAAAAATTTATATGAATTCGTAGATATGCACGGTTTTTCGTTGTTTGCGAAAAATAACAATTCTACCTATTTTACATTTTATTATAAGTAATCATCTCCTGATGATAATCCACGTCGTGTTGATTAAATTAATAAAGTGAATG
The DNA here is from genome assembly GCA_035578165.1 of Stenolophus ochropezus. NCBI lineage: Eukaryota > Metazoa > Arthropoda > Insecta > Coleoptera > Carabidae > Stenolophus > Stenolophus ochropezus. Next base: position 19,282,480 of record JAQOWZ010000005.1, on the reverse strand, counting down.
CATTTTATATTAATGACTTTTATCATCTAATAAATATAAAAGTTGTTGCAAATAATATGTTCCTTAGCTCTTGAAAATATTGTTATTATTTTTCAAAAAAAAGTTGTTTATGTTTATTTGAAATAAGAATTTCGGGTGATAAGAAATAAAAATCTCGTGAATTTGATAAATAATCAGACTGTGGAATTAATAAGATTATTTCGAAGATTACTTTTCTGATTTTTGTTAATTTAGAAGAAATCAAAATGCATACATCTTATTCAATTTTCATGTTTTTATTTTAATTATTGTATTAAATCAAAGTATTAATTCGCAAATTATACGAAATGAAGAAAACACAGTGTCATAAAGACTTACACTGCAAGGTAGATAAGCCAAGGATTAAGTAAGTACGTAAATCTTATTCAGATAGTCATTTTTGCTTTCCGTTCAACACTATAATGTTATAATTTTTACAATATATTTTTGATGATATTAAAGAAAATGCATACATATATATATATATATATATATATATATATATATATATATATATATATATTTATTTTAATTCTGCATTCGAAAGATTAACAAATTATTATGCATTCCACAAAAAAAACATTGAAATCATAAAATCAAAATAAGACGATCACAGAAGACTAAAAATTTATAATCTATTGCAGTTTGAAACAATTTACCACCTCTGATATAGTGGTTATTGTTCGAGTTCGAATATCATCGTATCACGCTCAATTGACTGCATATTAAACATTAAAGGAAAAAAATAATCAACTATATCTAAAAAGGTATCCTTTTGACTAATCTCTTCTACATTAGCTAAAGTCTGGCTGAGCGATATCTATAGATATCAGCCAACCTTGAAGAATGTATGTTTGTGGCATTGCCGAACGAATGCATTGAACTCTTGCCTTGACCCAGACCATATTAAATCATTAATGCGTTCTGGCGGACAGCCGCGCGGTTTGCTCACTGGCTCCGAAAGTGATATGGCGAATTTACATACGGCAATCACCACGGTTCCTCTCGCCACCAGATACCCGCTGAGAGACCGACTAGGGTTGCAGACCAGACCAAATCAGAGACCAGACTTTGGAGAGAGATATGAAGTTATACATAATTATAGCATTATGTTCAAATGACAATGGCAATAATAACTATTTAAAGGGAGGAATTGCTGGGTTTCAGTCAATAAAACGATTACTTCACATCTACGTTTCGATCCTACTCGAGATCATCCTCAGGATGTGAAATTGTTATATTTAACTCTTAATTTGATATACATTATTCTATATTCACTGTTTGTCATACAAAATTTTTGTTCGTTATGTGATATAAATATTGTTTAACCCATATTGTTCTTAAAGTGTGCCTACATATAGATATAAATTTCCACTCAGTTACATATTTTTAAAACAAAATTTTTATATCATAACGAACATAATATTTTTTAATTCATGCTATAATTGTATGACAAAGAGTGAATATAGAATAATGTTTAACAAATTAAGAGTTAAATACAACAATTTCACATCCTGAGGATGATCCCGGGTAGGATCGAAACGTCTAGTGAAGTAATCGTTTTATTGACTGAAACCCAACAATTCGTCCCTTTAAATCAATGTCCAATCAAGATATCTTCCATCCAATAATAACTATATTTGACAATTCAACAAACAAAAATACAAATATATCGTTTCTTAGATACTTGTTTACTTGCTTTGTTATAATTGTCATTACCCTGAAGGAGCCAGCACTTTAAGCTGCCGAAACGTTGGGTTTATTATAATAAATAATTACAGAACTAAAACTAAAAAAGTTGTTTTATTCACAAATATATCTAATAATATATTAGTAATACCCTAATATCTTTCGATTAAAAACACCAGCGAAATAAATATATTCAAATAATTTTTTATTACGGTTACTTATTCATTGTGGATTCAGTATCTAAAATGATATTTCACAACTTAAGGTTAAAAATTGCAGACTGTGTATAATGCAAATTAAGTGTTGTTTACTTGAAATAAAATTTTTTAGTGCCACTGATTTGTTGTTTCCTATAAATACCTGACTCTTAAAATGTGTCATTTAAGTAAACACTTTTATAAACATTTATTTTCTATATCGCTTTTATTCTTCAAATCTTATTCTATTTTTTGTATAAATATATTGTATACCAACATATTCGGGATTACGGATTTTATTTAATAAAATGCGCCCCTTCACTTTTATTTTTCTCTTCCAAATTACTCATTGACACATTTTCGTTGTTACTTTCTTACTTGCAAGTTACTTTATAGCCGAAGTGATTAATTATTATCTAGAATAAAAATATATAGAGCTGGAGTATTGAGCGGACCGTACAATTTTCTACTTCAAAGCCTAGGTTTCTTATTATCCGAGTACTTAATAACCAATTTCGATTGTAATACATGTATTTACAGTAATATTAGTTACATTACAATTTACATTAATCGTTCCTAAATTATTATTATTATTTATTTATTTATTTAAAGTTACAAATTGAAAAGGAACTATAAAAAGTTACAACAATCTTTTTTATTTTCGATTTTATTACTATGAATGTAATTTTATATGTACGTACTAGGAAACATCTGGCATCAGTAAAAAATAAAAATTGTGGATATTGTGAAAACATAAATTTTTGTTAATATAAAGTAGAAAAATTTCAAAAATATAAATTTTTATTTGCCAATATTTCGCCATGCAATACAATTTTATTGTCACAAAAAATTTACAGTTGTGTAGCCTGTGATTGAAGCATAAAATGTCTGCAGATGACAGTGGCGCTCATGTAAATTGAAATTTGCCGATTTAGTTTGGCAATTTCGTATTAAATCTGCCAAATCAATATCATATTTTCAAATTACAATCACTGTCTGCTTTGGCAGAAAATTGTATTTAATATTAGAACTAGTGGAAAAAGGTTATTAAAATCATCAATGTTTTGTGGATTCGAAGCCATCAGAGGCATGTGCGTATGTATGTTGACATAGTATACATTCTACATTCGAAAAATAAATCAAACTAACGGTTTGAATACGCGTAGAAGGAATTATTCTATAGAGAGCAAACTTATAAAATTTCACCCGATAACGAAAAATAGAAGTTTAATCTAGTCGATGATATGATGATACATTATATGTTTACTCTTTGGTGGTTCAAATCACAATAAGGAAAAAAAGACTTTTTAAATGAAATAAGAGATCTTTAAACTATTATAACAAATTCATCATAAAATAAATATAAAATAATAGTGCAAACCAAACCTCAAAAATTTAGTTAATACATGTTATTCTACAATATGATGTTTACGAATTAAATCTTTGAAAAGAATTTACATAAAAGCTAATCTAATATTTATAGAGAAAATATCGAATGATGAAAAAAAAAATCATGGTTTTAAATGAAAAATTTTAGAATTCAATTTTAAACACAGTTTATTACTTGGTTCTACAGAAACTTGTTTGAAAATTATTTTTTTAAACACATATTTATCTGTTATAAAATATATATTTTTAAATCATTACCATTTGTTACAATTTTGAATCGTCAAAATTTGTATGATTTTGTGGCGGTCTGTAAAAATAGTTGTATTGAATATTTCTCCAAGACCCGTCAAAATTTATGTCTTATATCTAGAAAACAAAGTCTTTGCTCTGTTCATAAGGTAGTGATTCTGGGTTCGACTTCAGGATAAAGTATGGATATTGTGTTAATTTTTTATCTCATATCCAAAATAATGTGGTACAAACGGTAATTCTGTACAAAATTGTATGTAAAATTTGTCACTCCCATAAATATTGCCGCTGTATATTCATTAATAGTTAATGTATCGAAAATGCATAATAATTACTATATTATGCTGTTGCAATGCATCTTTTTATTCATATTTGTATTTTATAAATCAGATAATGACGTATTATAAGTAAAGTAGGATCATTATTCTTGCACATACATTATCCCATCCTCTATATTAATTTTCCAAAAAATCCAAGTCACTTTACATGACACTGCACCGGGTGTATTGAGATGCAAAGCTAGTCATTCATCACTGGCAAGCAATAGACAAATACTATACATACAATTACCATCGAATGCAGAGTGATCTATAAACATGCGCATAAACGAGTGCGTATTAACGAGTTACTCATTGCGTCACCACGTGGTACACAATGCCCCCTCCGCCCCGGGTCGCCGCCGCTGACGGCATTAGCATAATCGTGAATGATGGCGTTGCGAATCGCGAGATGTAGATCGTGTTTTGTCAAGGGAATGTTGCGGAACAGACGAAGGTTGGGAAATGGAGAGAAAAGGAACAGATGAAATTGGGTAAATTGTAGAACAAATGTTTATGGACAACTCAGGTACGGACAAATTCATTCGATTTGGAAACAAAAAGTCATCAATGTCTCTCCATCAAACTTGTTTTTGAAATGGGTTGTATCTCAACCTTCATTGCCACACAATAAAATTTAAATAAAATACAGAGTTTAATATCCATTGCTATGGGTGTGCCATACCTAACTGATCTCCTGAAAACTGTGCTAGAGAGGAACACTTTCCATCACTGGGGCCACTAAGGAAGAGAAATTAAAAACATTTTTTCTTTATTGCTTTTTTCATAAAGTATCAATACATTCAATTCAACAAACTGTCATTATTTAACAACAGTGAGTATTTAAAACGAAATGCATTTTTCTTCAAGATAAAGATGCGTATCAACCAAAAACGGTGGCAGACCATTTATGGCCGAGCTATATCTTGGATTATGCTCGAAGCAAAGCGGTTATAGGTAACTAAGTTAAGCCAAGATGTTACCAGTTCAATATTCTAAAATGTGTTATAGCAACAACCTTACAATATTCTTTAGAACATGGCATCCATGGTCTCTAATGAAAAAAATGACGGAATGAGAAACTAAATTTGAGTCTTTCCAAATCACATTCTCTTCAATCTATATTTCCCATGTGAAAATAGCAACTGTAGCAGTAGAAGCAGTTTGATTTGGATTCGCAAACCCAATAATTGGTTATAAGTTTTGAGTGACATATTTAATTAATATTCTACTACTAGTTAATTACTTCATATCTGTACTTAAATATTTCATGTTTTACTATTGGCATAAAATGTGAAAAGATTTAGGTATAAGAAAATGAATTTGCAGCCACAGGTTGCAGAAGTAAATCAGTGCAACTGAATGCATTGCAGAGAATCTGTATTCAAATGCTGAACCAGCCATTAAGCTATTGGTAGAGCAGGCGGGCTGTTTTTATTATAAATGAGCTTTAAGTTCGTGAGCGCTTGCATTGCGTCTTGGAACTGCTTAATAGATATATAAGTGAATTTGTGCCGGCACGGCTGAATGAGATAATGACATTAATTTAATACGAAATTCAAATTGCGGTTATTCCGAGCCAATGGGCCTGGCAGGAGACGGCAGCCAACTCGGAAGTTTAAACAGAAGACACATCGGCGATACAGAAGAATAAATAAGTTCCCGGCGGGAGGTATTTCCGAAACAAATTATCTACAGATTATAATTTCACAGTACGCTGAACCGAGAACGAGTGATAGACGCAGGGAATTACGCCCGCTTGACAGTTTAAAAATATCCATCGTTTAGGAATAAAGTAGCGGGGTTCGCATCGTATGAAGCCCGCAGACATACGTCTCTGTAAATGCCTGCGTTAAATTATTCCACGACTTCTTTGATCACTGAACGCACTCCGAACTCAGTTTTTACAAAAACGCTCCTAATGCTATCAAGTTTTTTTCACTTTTTATTTCTTTGCCAGATAAAGAGGATGTATTGTGATCCGGCTCACCTTTGATCTTGTGTCGATGTTAATACTTTTCTTCTTGCTGCTTAATTTCCACCATTCAGACCAGACTAACTGATTGAGATTTCGTTTGAGTTAAAAGAGGCATTGTAATCCTACAAAACATGCTTCTTCTGCTATCATTACTTTTAATGAATACATTTTCTTCTAAGGGTACTAATAAACAATGTTTTGATATTATTTATCCTTCTTACAATTTTAATAATAATAATAAGTTCATTTTATTCAATTTTTCAAATGTAAGTTTTGGATAAGTAAATATATTGGTTTCGACTTCTACTCCTGAGATCCCTTGTTCCGTTACTGGACTTCAATTTGTTGGACAGTGTAAATTAAATAAACCTTGGTAAGAAACGTGAAAAGACCATAACAATTCTATAATCTAGTAAACTATTATTATTAAAATTACATTAATGTACCAATTTTCCATATTTTGTAAAAAAATTTAAAAATACGCAAATTAAGAAAAATAATTATTGTACATACAAAATACAAAACCTTATTAAAGTGTCCTACTAGATCTGAGAGTTGTAATAAAATTTGCGGACAACTCGTACGAGTAGTTTACGAATGCGACAGCATTTTTCTATACTTTCTTCCATTTTATATACCCAATAATGTACCTCATACTCTTACCATTAATAAACAATGACATACTAGTAAGTATTGTTTGTATCACATACACTATACACTCACCTTTTGCTCTTAGGATTCTTCATAATGGCTTTTTCATATAAACAAGTAGTAACTTCTGTCTTTTTTATATTACCTATATCTTGAAATGATTTTGTACTGATTTTTAAATATTATGTTGAACTAAATATGGAGCAAGTTAATTTCAGTCTCATTTGTTTTATTATGTGGTTAATTTTTAACCAATTGCTATTTTTTTTCTCCAATGAAAATAGATAGCACTGGAAAAAATATCAAAACATCACTTGTAATGTTTGTTTTTATTTGTCAAAAATTTTAACAACTGGTTAAAAATTAACCACTGAGTTACAGAATAGGTCCCAGTATCTGCAGTTGACTTGTGTCTGTTTGCGTATGTTAAACAAGGTGAAAAGTAGCAAAAAGCTTTAGTTGTAAATAAAGTGCTTGCTTGTTGTTAACAAAGTCGTTCTCACGTATTTTGTAAAGTGTCAAGCGGGAGAAATAATTCCGTTACACGCCATCCATTACCGTGAGCTTGTCACAATTTCGGCAGCCGTGCACGTTGCTCTCGTCGAGCATCGCAACTTAATAAATCAGCGCGCGACTAACATACTTATTGCTCGGTACCTACCGATCCCGATCCAAGAGCTAATATATCTCACGGTTCGCCGCTTCCGCCAAAAACGAATAAAACTTCCAAAGACGAACTTCTTATCGCAAGCAGAGAATGAACAACGCACAATGCCTGACGACTCAATCATAAAATAAAATTACCTGATTTATCACGCTGTAATTGAGACTCAATATTGACACTTTTTACCTTTACTGAAATTGCCAATATGTTTTTACTTTTACCAAATTTAAACCCTCAACGAATTTATTACAGATTTTCAAGCTCTTTTTTCACAGATGGAAAAAGAAAATTTATAGGAACAAAATTAATCCCTTGGTATAAAATGAGATATTCTTTCTTAGTGATTTCTTTCGTTGATAAGAGTCTAGATTTGGAAATTCTCTGGACATTTTATATGAATTTTAGTAGACTGGTTATAAGCCAGGTGCCTTTTTACGGGACCTACAGATTATTGCAGATTCAGGACCTCTCGGACATAGCGGTATTTATTTGTAGTTAAAGGTTTTCCTCATCAGGATTTGAACCTCAGCGAATAATAAAATGACATATGGACCATTATTTACATCCATCTTAAAATGAAAGATTCTGGGTAAAGCTTGTTATAGTTTACTGTAAGAAAGTAAGCTTCTGTTTTCGCGCAGAATTTTGAAAATCATGACGAATATTTTCAACTTGGACTGGCTGTTCGTATTTACATTCAATTGTATTAATGTTATATACAGTATGTGGAAATTAAGGGAAACAATGAACGAATTAGGTAAACAGTAATTTAGTCTAAAAAGTAAGATCTGTTTTCTATAATATTTATTTGTAATGAAATTCTCAATCGATATTTCAAAAATTTAACGTTTAGTTTTTTCAGTGAAATAAAAAGAATATGTACCTAATTCAATTCGCTAAGTAGGGACTCAACACTTATCATCGAAGGTGACTTCAAATTCTTCATTTGTATTACTAAGTAACTAGATTTTATAAACTATTTTAGTGGATTTAACGCATTGTTCACAAACTTTATTGCCTGTTTATAGCTTGGAACAAAGTAATTTGAAGCTTGCAGGATAATTTTTTGACCGACAATGACAAATGTAACCAAACAAAGATGGTATGACGTATACGAATACAACAAATACGTAATATTGAACGTTAGAATGCGTAAAAATATCTCTATCGTTACTTCTACACAATACAGAATTTTTATTTTACAATTTTAATAAAATATTTAAAGAAATGCAATGAAATAAAATATATTTCAAAAGAAAAGAAACAAAATAGGCAATATTTTAAAATTAAACGTACACTGGTATATCATACTTTGAAACTTCAAAGTCTTATCAAATAAAAATAAAGTCGTACACGTGTATACAAGTGAAGTGAAACCAGCGCGTATCGGTTTTTTTTTGTATAAAACTTGAACGTTCGATCATAGCTGCAAGCTCCGATATTTAAACCCTGGGAGTTAACATCTGTTAACACTTGTTCCTGACGCAACAAAATGACTTTTACTACGCAAAAATAAACCAGGACGCCTGATTTTAATGAAACAGCCATATAATTGACATATTTTAATTTTCCCTTAAAATGCTGTGCAATGTTCTTTTCAATTAATTCGAGTTTTAAAGCAATTATTTTATTTAGATATAAACTCTAATTTCACGGGTTGATACTTGTAAATATTAACTTATTATTAGTTATCCGAAAAAGTCATATTCATCTCAAAATTCGAATTCAGTGACACCAAAACATTGAAAACAAACTGTTTTATACCTTATATCAGGGGTTTCAAAACTGTGGGACGATAGTTTTGCAAAGAGGGCGCGCAACTATTACCAAAATATCTCTTTGAATACAAACAAACATAAAAATATCAAATCGATGTCGAAAAAGATGAATCAGTAGAACGGTATTGCATTAAGGCAATGAATTTTTTTATGAAAAAAAGGTTTAATTTTATTTAAACTTCTACCATCGTGGAGCACGATTTTTTTTATCTTTATTCCAGCTAAAATTTTTTTCTTAAATACAGATTCGATCTATAGGGAGGAATGCAAAAACTTCGTAAGACAGAATAAATTGTAAAGAGCTTATTTAAGAACACTCGTTAAAGTCTCGATATAGTTACAACAGTAACATATTGACAATTTGTGGTTGGTAAAATAACAACTTCTTTCGTGAAATTGCAATTCTTAGCTTTTACTTCGAGCTATACATTTTTTACTCAGTAGAAAAATATCACTTCCTTTTCTAGTAGTGTAATACAAGTACTATTAAATGACAATATGTATATTACAAATATCTATTAATATAATACAAATTCTAAATATCACAAGATAGAAATTGTAATATTGAAATTATTCTTAACAAAAATTCTTGAGAGTTAACTGCCAACATTTGTTCCTGACGTGACAAAATGACTTGCTAAGAAAAAATAAACCAGGACGCTTGATTTTAATGAAACAGCCACGCAATTAACAAAAAAAAATCCTTAATTTTCCCTTAAAATGTTGCGCAAACAATGACCTCTAGCGAAGAGTTGATTATGAAGAATGAAAACGATGTAAAATTAATTATCTCGAAACAATTGTCCGGCAAATTAATCAAGTTCCGGCTCTGGCTTTTAGAGCGAGGTACGCAGCTAGACCTACCACAATAAAAACAATTTGCTTTCCCACAGAACGCTTTATATTTTGCTACCACCACAACACGATCTTGTAATTTTCACATTTTTAATTAATTAAAAAATTAATAAATGATTCTGTCTTGTAAAGATAAATACAACTTTACCAAACACGACTAGATTAGAACTACCTCCGGTAGATTCTGCTCACAGATTCTATTACCTTCATTGCTTCTTTGCAAATACTTCTGTAGTAGCATCACAACTAATCATTTTTAATAAATTGGGGAATTAATTAATGCTTGAACACTATCATTATCGTTTTTGTGTGACAATTTTAAAAACTTTGGGATAAAAATAATCTAGTCGAAAATACTATCTTTTTCAATTTCTTACGGAAAGTGTGATTGTTCGTACAATTTATCAAATTGAAGTACCTATAACATAGTATGTTTTTTAGTAATTATAATTTTAACATTACTGGAATATACAAAGAATTGGGTATGAAGTATATTTAAAGTAACTCTGGACGCTTTGATTGAATCAGATAGTACATATTTATAAATAAAAGTATAAGTATATGATGCTTAAAATGAGCCTTAATAGTGATTTATCCAACACCGTGTAATTATATCGACATAAGTATGCTGTTTTTAGATAAATAAAGTAGGTCATAAGTCACTAGTGAGCTAAATATATTAGCTCACTGTTTTTGGTTCGTATCACAGAACTACGTTATAAAACCTTCTCTACACTATTTTGTTCCTAAATGTCATTTCGAAATTCCATCTGTCAAAAATATTTTATGTATTTTATATCAATGATTGGTGTTGGATAAAATGTTGTATGGCACACGTGTGTCACTTGAAAAAATACCACACTTGGCCTAACGGCCTCGTGAGCTAAACTTTTCCCACGTGACATCTGTAATGTAACACACTTATACCATAATAATTATTTCATTGGGGACAAAATTTCTTACAAATTTGATAATTTTGATAGATTGAGCCAATTGTAATGATAACAATAATCATTATTTGACATTATTTTTTGCATTTTCCCTTCCAAATATAACTAGTACCCTATCAACAGTTTTATTTTACACCAAAACACACATCCCTAGTGCATCTCCAAAGGAAAGATCTCTCCTATTTCCTAACCTCACTGTTAACACGTATTGGCACTCAAACTCATTCTTTGCCATGTATAGTTAATTAGCGTAGATGAGTGGCGGCTGCAAGATTCATCCGAATCGTGGGCGCAATGATAAAACTATTTGGCGAGCGTCTCGACGACAGCGTCGGGAACAAGAGCCGTCGCTAAATAATTCCACGGCTGCAGACGACGCCTAGACGAGACGCGCAGGCATGGAGTGAGATTGTTGTCGGATAAATGGTTTCTTTAAATGTGGATACTGTGGGTGAATGAATATGATAATATTAAATATTACTTTGAATCTGGACGTAATTTAAATTTCTTAATTTTCAGACAAAAACATATAATCAATTGAAGTTTTTCACAGAGATATAGATATAAATCGCACATTAAAATAAATATGTTTCATGGTTTTTATTATTTGATTTTAAGATTTTTACTATTGGGACTATAGATTAAATTTTCTTTTAATTTATTCAAGTTATTGTAGTAACTATTTTTTTAGGCGGTTGGTACATAAATTGTTATTTTTCGTATCTGTTGGCAACCTTAAAGTATCAATTTTTATTTGACATCTGTCAAAGTCAAAATTTTTGGCCGCTAGTTTGTTCATTTTTGATTTACATTGTTCATGTTAATGTGATTAATTATTTTAGAATATAATAACAAATGTAAGTAAAATTTTAACTATTCCTTTACAAATATTAATGAAAATGTAATGAATTTGCGAGTAAAAATAGCGGCCGTAAAGTAAATGCGGCCGTAAGGTAAATGCGGCCGTAAAGTAAATGCGGCCGTAAAGTAAATTTTGACAGATGTCAAAAATTGATTTTGAATGAAAATTCATAATTTCTTGTTGTAATCGCCTAAAAAATGTTGTGTGTACCTCGGCTAAAAGTTCTTTTTGGGCCTCATCTGATTTGTAGCCTCGGCTTTGCCTCGGCTGCAAACTTCGGTTTCGGCCCAAAAAGAATACTTTTAGAACCTTGATACACAAATAACTATTGTTAAAACTGAAAGAAATGTATATATTTAAAATTTATTCTTCTCCTGAAATTTGACATTTAATTTTATAAATAGATTATAACTTTTATTTTAAAGAGTATGACAATGTTCAAATATCGCAATTTCAAAATCAGAAAAAAAAATTGTAGAAAATTTATATTAATAATAATATGAGCTTAAATGTAAAGAGAGTTTTTTTTTGAAAATTAGAATAAATTTTAAAAAGTACCAATAAATTTAACAATTCATGTTTAACGAAAGGGGTGCTTTATTAAAATAGAAAAAAAAAACAAATGAATGGAAGAAGACAGGCAATAATTTATTACATTTAATAGTAGAAGGTTGGTGAATTGACATTATAAATGTATTTTGCAATTTTTAATATTGGCAAATAGACGTTTTGTGACCGCAGTTGAAATTTGCAATTTTCGTAATTGTGCACAAATGCATATGCAGTCCCTAAGCGCGACTAATATTAAAACTCATAATTGCGACTGAGTTTGAGCAAATTACAGTGTGCAGTTTTTATTTACGTGGAATCAAATAGCAAAATCTACCAATTTCGACTATTTCGATTTCGCACTCTGGTAATCTTTTTAATAAAAACTGCAAAAAGCGAATTTTCATTTAAATTAGAAACACCGTTGATCAGATTAAAATTTAATTAAAAATCAAGGAATAAAATTTTATATGTATTCGGTGATACGCGCCGCTTCTATAATCCAAGCAAATCTAGTGTTATTATTTTTTCTATACACCAGCGATATTGGAATTCGATTCTGCTTTGCAGTCATCCGAATAGTTAGTTGCAATATGGCAATAGATACAAACATAACCTCTGCTATATATGAACATGAACTTTGCTATTTCGATTTACTCAAAGTAGGGTAGGAAATAAAATATTATAAATTATTTTATTCCTATACTTCTATCATAAAATGAGTTAAAAAAGTGACAATTTTTTAATACCTATCAAACAATAATCTCAAACTTTCCGTAATTATGATCTCAAATAATAATGTTTATATTGTTTTTATTTTAATAATACATATTTTATTTTATTTTGATTATTATTTAATGGAAATATGTTATTTATCCAGGCGTATTCCTAATCAGATCTAATTAACTTTAACCAAATTACATATTTATCAATCTATTGGACTGAATCAATTTTCCCTTTCCACTGATTAAATAATCAACCCATCCAGGTAATATAGATTATTAAATAAATTATAAAGCATTCATATTATTATCATCTTTTGAGAATATATAACCACTGAAGAATAAAAATGTATGAAAATGAAGTAGAAAAAAATATGATTTTATTTTTCCGAATAAATCTGCGTATAATTCATGTTTTTTATTATGAAAACTTTTTTATCCCATTTGTAAATCCTCTTTCTGTAATGGTTTTGTATACAAAGAACAGTGCGTATATTTTAATTTAAAAATAACATTTTATGATATAGCTTCAGGGGTTAACATGTTTATCACTTTCAAAATAACATATTACTTTTTAAAAATTCAAATACAATTTCTGTTTGAAGTAAATATTATGAAATTGTAATACACAATTTTTGTCATTTCTTTGTAATCTAGGCTTATATTTTAAACATCACACATTTTCAATCTCATTAACATTAATTTCTGAATTTATTTTTTCATTTTACCTAAAAGAAAATTTAATATTTTCCTACTAAAAAATAAAATTAAAAAAGTTAATTGGGGCCTAATCTGAATAAACTGAAAGGCTGAAACCGAACTAATAAACTAATACATAATTTAATGATTATTCGGATTCGCTAAATTGTTACAGTAACGGTGGCTTTTACGTACGGTGATTTTCTTCTAATTATATACAAGGGAACTACAAATTATGTACCATGAGTTCCGAAATATTTGGATGAAGTACCTAGTATTTTTATTTGGATAATAGTTGGTTGTGTGTATGTAATTAATAATAATGTAGTAAACTTGAAATTGTAACATAATTCGACAAGACAGATTTAAAAAAAAAGAATTGCAATAAGACATTTAGTGTCACGGCGACGTTTCAGCAGAAAACAAAAGAATGGAGCAATCCACACATGTCTCGTTCTAGCAATGCATCTAGCATCTAGGGAACCTAAAGCTGTAGTGCACCATATTAGACAGTAGCGATGTAGGCGGCGCTGCTAAAACAAACATTACAATTCTGGCTGCATCGATTGCAGTACCACGTATTGACAACTAACAAATTTGCACTAAATTTGCGATTCAGTCGATTTAAAGTTATTATGTGTAAAAGAAAATAAACTATATAAACATTACTATTTCACCCATAAATTTATAAACCAATCCAAATTCAAAATTCTACCTAGTTAATAATAAAATTTTCAAATATAATTATTTTAATCGCTCAATAACTTCTTGTAAAAAAATGCATATAAGAAAGGTTTTAAATATCAAGATGTCGCAAAAAGTATGTATTTACGAATAATAACACTGTTTATGTTTACTTCTTTGCGTATCTATATTATATTTAATGATTCAAAAACAGTGTCCCCATGAGGGGATCCAACCCGCGACCTACGCGTTATTAGCACGACGCTCTGACCAACTGAGCTAATGGGCCAACTTGTTCACAATTGCAAAATATATTTTCAAATTCGCAAGTGTTTTTGAAGTTGTGCCAATTAGATTAGGTACTGTGTTAAAATATATTCTATTTTTAACATTTTTAAACATATTCTTTTTAAATTTTATTGTTTATTTTAATATTAAATTATTTTTTAAATAAAATAAGAAAAATAGGTTAAACTAAAAAAAACAAGTGATGTTAATGTTTTTGTTGATATTATATTCGTACAGTTTCTAATTTCGTACTTTATTTGAGATTTTTTGTCTATTAATATAACTTGAATATTTTAATTTTATTATTTTATTCAATGCAGTATAAAAATATAATCTACAACAACTATTGAAGATAAAAGAATATTTATCTATTAATTTTACTTGAATATTTTAATTTTATTCAATGAAGTTTAATTATTTAACTCTTAAAAAAATAGTGGCCCATGAGGGGATCGAACCCTCGACCTTCGCGTTATTAGCACGACGCTCGTACCAACTAAGCTAATGGGCCAGATATTTGTTGTTCTACATATGTAATTTATCTACGAATTACTAGCCTATGTATGCTATGTTATCATTATTTAAAATTGTTTCCTTGTTGTCCTATGTTTTTATAAAAGTTGTTATCAATTCATGTATTTAAATCACGTTTTTTTCCTTAAAGAAATAGCATAGTACATTAGAAATTAATATAAAAATGGTTAAATTTTATTATTAGTATGGAAAAGTGAAAAATATTATACATTTTTTTTGTTGGTTTATGCCCCGATTGTCCATATCCGTCTCATTAACAAATTCGTAATGATTTAAAAATTTAACTCTTCTCTTTGTAAATATGCCTGCATTAATTTGACGCTTTGTAATAAATTAATCTGATTGTTATTTTTTTTATATCAAAAACTTGTTTATAAATGTTTAATATTTTTATATTACATTTAATGTTACAATTACTTTTAATGCGAATATCATAAATACAGTTCTTTTGGAGACTTCATTGCCGTACGAGATAGCATTGCACGAGTACTCCATTCATAATTCCTGGCCTAAACACCGTAGAGCACCGCATGTTTACGCTTTCGCCAAATAATCAATATTTGCATCCATAATATTTGTATTCAATTACTCTGCACGTAGACATCAAAGATTCGCAGCCTTTGCTAATTACCTAATCATTCTCGTCTCGCGAACCTTGCTTCTTGCCTCAATGTCGAGACGAGAACCAATCGATAAGATGCAATGCCAAACCACAAGCAAAAGATCCTCATCTGAATTGAGAGTTGCTAAAGAGTTTACATTTCTGTAAATTAATTCTTAATTACCTGAAGGTTGAGATTTTTAAAGTATGTACTTTTTAATTAAATACAGTAAATAGATGATTTAATTAAAAACAAAATAAACTTACCTTAATTTCTAACTGTGAGATCCAGGAAGTTTTTGAGTCTAAGCGAACCTCGTCCTGAAAGAAAAAAATATATTGTTCAAAATACTTTTCTCATATTTCATAATGAAATTGTGTTCCCAATGAAATTAACTGTAAATAAATATTTGAAAATAATACAGAATCTGCAGTACTTTTTTTTTATAAAATAGATTATTTTTCGGAACCACTATTTGGGCTCTCTAGCTAGTAAAGAGAGTATATTACAAGGTCCATTTTTCTATGGAGAAAAGGACTGTAAAGAATTTAAATCAACGGAATTTGAACTCGAAAATTTGGTGAAAACATGGAGCACGTTGAGTACTTGGAAGAAGGGAGTCAAAATGTGAGGGGCGTCGTGCCTTCAAAATAATTAAATGAAAAAAATTGAAAAAAGTTCTTGTGTCTCGTGTGTAAAAATTTAAATCTGTAAATTTTATATTTTCTTCTATATTTATCGGTTTATTTATTTACCGAATGGCATTTATTTCAGAACATTTTTCAAAAGTTACACATGTTATATCTGTATGTATAATTTCGGCGCCCCCGAATAAAATTTTGTATTGTATTTCAAAAAGCATCAAAATCGTTTTTACGCGGTAATGAGGTATTTGTATTAAAATGCAAAACTATGTTAGGATTAGAATTTTGCAATTAAAATATCAAATTCAAATAAATAGGAATGGATTAGGTACTTATATATTAAAATCAGATCTTGGCGTATCGTTTGACTTTACAATAAATTTTACAAATTGCAGATTGCATTAAAAACATTTCTAAAATATTTGAGGTTATCAATTTGACACTTATCATGGGGCGCAGTACTTAGAAGTTCGATATAAAATTGAACAATTGTTAATGTAGAGTATAAAAATATCTATTTTATTTTCCAAATTATGAAAAATGGTTTGTCGATTGTTTTGAAAAAGTCGGTAACCAGTTTCAATTAAATTAATTAATTAAAACATCGATCAATCAAGTTGAAATGTAAATACACATTTAAATATCAAACAGGGTTGCCACATCCATCGCATATCAAATAAAGGAAGCAAAATAAATTCGATTGGGGTACACAGACAGCATTAAAACACACAACGCATGAAATAAATAGAATTTCACTGTTATCATAGGAAATTAAATGCGTTATATTTCACGGGTAAATATGTACATAATCCGGGTATGAACGTATAATGCAAATATTTCCATTCATGTTACGCATAATGAAAGTTAATTCGCATATTATTATTACTCACATACAATTATTACTCATTGTCCAAGAATTATTGTTGCTATATTTATATATTACCATGTCACAATAATTGAAAAATTAATACACATCATTTGTTTCACTTGTGATATATTATTGTTAGCGGGAATTATTATGAATTTAAATTTGTCATGCGATAATTAATTGCCTATCTCAAATTAGAAATTATAAATTATTTGTTAGGCACATAATTCGAAACTTATATTTGCATTATTTATTATGCGCGATATAATTCAAATTAATGCAGGCATATTTTAATTCCCATCAATATATCAAGTAGAGTAATACTGAAGGATAATACCAAAATATGTTAATGATTGGAAATCAATACTTCCTCTTTTAGTTTTATAAATTTTTTTCCAAAATTAACCGTGCAATATTGAAATATGTCTACCCCGATTTCGTATTCATATAGATCCAAAATGCAAATATGTAATACGAGTATGTATTTAAATTCAAGGAATATATAATTATCTTTAACTATCTT
The DNA here is from genome assembly GCA_035578165.1 of Stenolophus ochropezus. Lineage (NCBI taxonomy): Eukaryota > Metazoa > Arthropoda > Insecta > Coleoptera > Carabidae > Stenolophus > Stenolophus ochropezus. The sequence goes on along the minus strand of JAQOWZ010000005.1, from coordinate 19,264,770 downwards.
TAACTATGCTTGAAATGTAGTGTTATAAAAGAATAGAAGTAGTGTTATATTATAACGAAACAAGTACAAAAGAAAAATAATTTTTAGAAAAAGTTGGGAGGTTAATATTTTAGCAGGTGATAGACTTTTTATTTTATTGTTACTTTATATACCTAAAATTAGTTTGGAAGTACACATTTAATTTACAAAGAAAACTGTAATAAAATGATCCTGATGAAATCATAATCAAAATCTCATCTCACATCATGTCAAACATCTGCTCTACTTTGAAGATAATATCGAGCCTCTATTTCTCGGGTTCGTCAAATTACAGCTAATAACACAGTAGCGCTCTTCATTTAATACACAATGAGCAGTTTCCAAAAATTAGCAAAAAAGACTACCAGTCTTGGTCTTCCTATTAACCCTGGAACACCACCGCTTTTAATACTAGAGGAAATGGTCGTTTTATTTTGGTTGGGTGCCAAATTGACCACAAAAGAGATACAGCAATGAGAAGGAAAGTATTCATGGACAATTTTAACAAAAAAAAATTTCTACGACCACTAATGTAAATAGAAATAAAAAGAAAGAAATGTTCTATACATCATTGTTTTATTGGGTTGTAAATAGTTTCAATTTATTATTTGCAGGTTGACAGTTTGACATAACACATTCTGTAGCAATTGAGTTCTGTATTGTGTTCTGGTTTCAGTGGATCAGAAATCAGCTTAAACCAGAACGCATATGATGCTCTGGATTTTGCTATAGTTTCAGTAGTTTAAAAATTAGACCAAGTACTTCAGAATATTCTGTTTCTAAAACCAAAGCAAAATCTAAAGCTATGAATCATGCCTCCAAGAAGACATTTTTTTACAACAATAATAACAATAAGGCCTTTTTCTTGCAATTTAATGTTTTGAAAACTCGGTGCCCGTGAAACTAGGTAACATAGTTTGCATTAAAATTAAAATTTACGTTTCAAAATCCCCATGTAAAGATTATTTATTCATATTGCAATTGATGTCCGTTCAAATCCAATATCCTGTTGCAATTCTAAATAATGATGTCGCCAAAATTAATGATTACATGAAAAATTGCTTTGAAGCTAATGTATTTCAATTAATTTTAGCTAATTAAAACATATTTTACACGCACACACATACTCCAGTGTTAATTAAAACCAAATTAACAAAATGTCAATTAAAATATATTTGATGCCTGTTCATGCCGAAACGTGATATTCTTGACGATAATTAAACTAGGAATCACTGACACCAATGTATTATAATTACATTAAAAGTAAATACATGCTAATCAGAAAATTATAAATTCAAGGGACGCACATCACATTGTGGTGAAAATTTCAATCATTAATTGCAAAATTATGAAATTCACTAAATGATGAAACAAAATTATATTTTCTCGTCCAGCGTACTAATTCAGTAGTTAGTTCTAGTCCATAGAGAATAAAATGATGTGTTGTAGTTTTAATTTCAGTATAATACTGTTATTGTTAAAATTATATTGTATTAGGAACGACCCTTTTACCTTAAAAATTTGAAACAAATCACTTATCTTTATTTGTTTGCTTCTATCAACGCAAACTAATAAAGAAATTATAGTAATAGTATTGATCTTCAAAACTCTTTTTCTTTATCAAAATTTTCATTATTCAATCAGTGATCTATTGTTGGATCAACTAAAGTATACAAACTTTGGCAGGAATGGTAAGGTAAAATAAAGATAACTTCTAGGATTGTATTATAATCATACCGATTTTGACATTTCGAGATTTTAACGTATGTCCACTAATTACATTCTTTAAAATACGTACAGATTTTTTATCTATTAATTTTACTTGAATATTTAATTTTATTCAATATAGTATAAAAATATAACTCTTAAAAAAATAGTGGCCCATGAGGGGATCGAACCCTCGACCTTCGCGTTATTAGCACGACGCTCGTACCAACTAAGCTAATGGGCCAGATATCTGTTGTTTTACATATGAAATTACTAGCCTTTCCGCTATGTATGCTATGTTATCATTATTTAAAATTATTTCCTTGTTTTGTGTTTTATTTCTTTAACAAAGCTGTTTATCAATCTATATATTTAAATCACATTTTTGAATGAAAGTTCATATTTAAGCTTCTGTCATAAATATATAAATGGTACGAGTTGATAATGTTCATGGAAGTAACGTTTGAAATTTAAATTTTCAGCAACACCATGGAAGAGATGTTGGCATGGCTATATATTTCATTATTTAATTACGAAATTAATATTTTAATCATATATATAATAAGCACAAAGAACAATTAATGTACTATTTGTATCATAATTAAAGGGATAATTATAGTCATTTATCATTTCTTATTGTTTACAGTAAGAAAAAAAACCCTTTATCCAACAATCACTTCAACGGTTCACAACTGCAGCTAATAGCAAAAATATCGCAACAGCTTGTATTAATACGACTATAAAAGTGACAAACACCCTTAACTCCTTCCCTCCCTACGGCACTGGCTCATCCCGTCATGAATTTTCATCGCGATGCGTCGTCCGCGTATAATGGTTTCGATTTCGTATTAATTTATTCCCTGTCTGTTTGCGTAACGCACGAAACACGCCGACTCGTGTCATGTACGTGTCTGGACCTGTCCATAGGGATGGGGGGGTGTTGGGGGTTGGGGTTCCATTTCATTTAATCATTCGTTCGTTCGTCGAGTTGTTAGTTGTCGCAGTTCTAACGGCTCTAATCAGCTAATGGTGGTACAAATTAAGTGAGGTTAGAATTAGTAGGGGTGGGTAAGGGACCGATATTGTCAGCATTTTCCCATACATACAAAGAACATTTTTCAATTTAGTAACAGAGTAATCAACAAAACAGTCATAGTAACAATTATATAAAAGCCAAAAGTGGTTAGCAACCTAAGGCTTCACACATCAGGTTTAGGTATTGTGGGTTTGAATCCCGTAGAAGCATGAATGTATGTATGAATGAATCTGAATTTCATTTCATCGAATCACAATGAAAAAGAAATAAGTTTTTATTTGAAATAGTTATATTACAAATTACAAATAAAGTAGTAGTTAAGCGGTCGTTACATATTACAGGAAAATATACAAAATTGAATACGATAAAAGAGTTATGCAAAGCATTGTAATAAATTGAAGCAGTTCATATTACTACATCATATTTCATTATCAACCAAAAATATCAATGTATCCCATGGGCGAACGATATCTCTATATTAGATATCGTTCGACCACGAGTATATTTGAGAGGTTCAGAATTACTATAAATTGTAGATCCCTAGGAAACTTATCATTTTCACTAAATGGTTATTGCTCCTAGAATTAAATATATTACTAATAATTAAAAGTTTATAAATGAGGTACTTACTTACTTGTATTGCGGGCGTGAACTAGGCAAACATATTTATTATTTTTTCATTATTCATAAAATTAAACTAAAAGTTGTGTTGACAAAGGCGAAATATCCCAAAAATACTTATTTTTGTAACCAAAATTTTTATTTTGGGAAATAGTGTATGTTGATAGATCTCGACACGCTGATCTCAAATTTTTAAACGAAATTTAATTACATCGTTTCGTTCTTGAGATATTTGAGATGAATAGAGATACGATCTCAACGTTTATACCACTCGATTCTACGGGAAAAGTTATATAAAGAAATGTTTTCTCCGCATATACGTTCTTTGGAACGATTAGGTGAAAAATGAGAAAATCGAAAAAACCTAAATTTCAAAATTTCTCCGAGCTACTTTTTTTCTCCAAAACTTTTCATTTTCTAGACTTAAGTAAATATCGACACGCTGATTTCAAATTTTCAAACCGAATTGAATTATCTCTTACCGTTCTCGAGATATTCGTGTTTGAAGTTGAGTTTTAGCAATACCTAAAAAAATTGGTTTTTTAGGTATAACCCTTTAAGGGTTAGGTTTACGACTTCGGCGACCTTACCAATCGATTCTACGGACAAAATTACATAAGTATACCAATTTTTCTATTTTTAATGCATAGGACACAATTTTTAGAAAGGAAAAACGAAATCGGCGAAAATCGAAAAAATGGCAAGGGGTATACCTTAGATTTTTTTCGATTTTTGGCCATTTTCAGTTTTTTCCTTGTAGAACTTCTATGTGTTGAGATATAAATCTGAAAATTGGTACACTTATGTAATTTTGCTCGTAGAATCGAATGGTGAGGTCGCCGATGTCGTAAACCTAACCATTTAAGAGATATACCTAAAAAACCTAATTTTTTAGGTATAACTTTGAATATAAATATCCCAAGAACGAGAAGAGATAATTGAATTCTGTTTCAAAATTTGGAATCAGCGCATTGATATCTACTTAAATGCAGAAAATAAAAAATTTAGGAGACAAAAAATTTTGAGGCGACAAATTGAAATTTAGGTTTTTTTCGTTTTTCGTATTTTTCACTTAATCGTTCCAAAGAACATATATGTGGGCAAAACATTTCTTTATATAACTTTTCCCATAAAATCGAATGGTAAAGTAGTTAAGAATGTATCTCTACACATTTTTGAAATATACTCAAAAAACCTATTTTTTTGAGGTGCAACTTTGACAGCAAATATCTCCGAAACGAAAAGAGATAATTAAATTCTGTTTGTAAATTTGGCATCAACGTAACTAATTCTTTAAAAAATAATACAAACAAAATTTTGTAAAATTTCAACATTTTCGAATTAAAAATTCGATATATTCAAATACTTTCGGGTTTACGCAAAAATACAGCATCAGAAGCTTTGAGAATTATTTTCCCTGTTATTACTACATATGTAAATTATTTTTCCAAGTAAAATCATCATAGTGTGAAATGGTTCCATTTACATTTAATACTTTTATTTTATAATAATAATTATAATATTTTATTTTGGCACCTCCAAAAGAAAAGTTCTGCGCACGCCTATGATAAGTATTCTAAAGAAACTCTAAACCAATACTAAATAAGATATATATTTTTTAATTAGATGATATCAAATACGATATATGGAAAATGAACATGTACACAATAAGCAGAACTAAAATCAAAAGTAAATAGAATAGAACAACTTATTAAAGAATTTGGAACAACTGAAAAAGAAGAATAATATTGATGCATGAAAATAGCCAGATACTTCAAATTCTAAATAGAAATTTCCTATGTAGATATAGTTATTTTTTTTGAATTATTGCGTATATACGTAGACGTAGCCCTATTATTTAACGAGATTCAAAACTACATTTTATAGTATTTTAAACCATATACCACAAATCAGATAGAAAACATGTTTTTTTTATTTTGCAGTATCTAAAGATAATAAAATATCGGAATTTGTATCAAATTTTAATTATTTCTAGAAATAATGTCTGTAATTATTATTTTAATCAATTGAAATCGTTATTGCTGCATGTCTTATCACAACCTGCAAACTACCCTGCATCAAATTCTCCTAACTTAAATTCTCGCGATAATCATTAAAAATAATTTTTATGTTAATTAGATTTAGATATCGATATCGCACACGTTGGAGCTCATGCACCCAGTTCAATTCTTCATAAAATTTTAATTAAAAAACAAAGCGGGTAACGAAGGGCTCGTGTAGTTGGGAAGAGTAAAGTGGTTTCGACTGTTCGGAGGGCGGGAGCTGGAACAGTCAAGAACACTTCGCTTGTTACAAACAAATACACTCAGTGAAGACACGACACTTGAGTTAGCCCGGGGGGAGACAGCTCTTGCATTTCACCGCAATCCGTCCCAAGGCGCGGGTCTCGTTGAGGGACGTCCGCACATGCTAATCGCACGAACGGAGACCTACCTATACTTCCTTGTTTGGTAAAAGTGTGCGATGAGTTGTGTCACTTGCAATTTCAACAAAATTGGTTTTGATCCCAAAGCGGGATTTTTATTAATTACATAGTAATGTTTTCCAAATTAACTTAGTTTTCACGTTATAAAAAAAAATTTGTCGAATTTATTAAGAGTTATATTTAATTTGAAAAAGGTCAACGGCTGGCCACCCTGTACACATTTTCTGTCAAAAAGAAATGAATACCGTATTAAAAAAAAAGTAAGTATATCATTTTATTTGTAAGAATTTTGTAGTAATCTATGTCGTAATCAAATAAATCAGAAACACAAAAATCAGTCAAATTTTGAAAATTATATTTAAAACGATGAATAACAGTGAAAGTGAGTAATTTATGAAGCAGAAAACTTTTTGAATGGTTGATGGATGCAGGTGAAAATATAAAGAAGTTGTCCAGTTAAAATTTTGGGTTTTTTACAGCTCCAACATGACTTGTTGTAGCAAAATGGTCAGAAGCGAAGTAATGTAGTACTTATACTTGTAAGAACAGCAATTCCTGAACTTCTTTGTATTTTCAATTTGTAAAGTGTTCTCGTAAAAATCTGTTCCATCCAGAATTGACAAAAATTTATTTAAAAAATCAAAAATAGTATATTGTTTTATTAAGAGTAAAAGTGATACTTTGTGTGGCGAGCATGGAAGGTTGCACGACGAGCGAAGCGAGTCGGACAATTGCATTTTATTTTTTTTAATTTTTAAAGATAAATATCTAAAGTGTTACTGCACTTTTTAATTTTTTTTTAATACAATGTAAATATTTAATTCATAAGCGACAACGAAATCTGTAATAAAACCAAAGAGCGGGGTAATGGATTTTATTCAAATAATAATAAAAAAATCTTCCCTAATAAACATATAATAATACTACAACATAGTTGTTCGACATTTTCACAATAAAATCTTCGTTTCATGTCAAAGTATATATTTTAGTATTAAAATAAATATTCTTTTTGTAATTTTCAGTATTTGTTTATAATTTTTATTAAATACTACACGCCACTGAGTGATAGTTGTTTTGTAAATTTTACTCAAACACCGTTGGGATGTAGCTTTACAACCTAGATGCTGTGGATATAATAATGTGTATATATGCCTTTCTATCCATAGTGTCACTATCATTTTGCAACATATAACTTTTTTAAATAAAGTAATAAATAAATATAAGAACAGTACCTGGTACTGTGAATAAAAACAGAGTTGTGAAATCGTAAAATTAAACAAAAAATATACGCGTTCGAGACGAATATTTTCATTAGAAAAACAGAAAACATATTAGTCTCTAAATATCCAATATCCACATATTTCTCGCAGTTGTAAACTATAGCATTAATGACTACATCCGTTACTAATTGTATTTCCAGTGCTTGCCTTGCAGTGCATGCAGCTAACGCAGGGTATATTTTCGCGGAGTAATGGCATGCATGTGCCACTGCACATTACCCTGTCCTGCAGTCTGGTCCCGGCTTCATATCGTGACTTAATTTATAGCGCAGACCGCGCGGCTTATCGACACTTCCATGGCAATTAATAAAATCTGCCATCGAGGTAATTACCACCGTCACACACAGATCAAACCCTACCGGGTTTTAATTAAAAAACAAAGAGGAATTTGGCGAGCAAGGATGCTGTGATGGCTAGCATTTAATTCATTTAATAGTGTAGTAATACATTATATAATACTATTAATAAAATAAAGTGATTTTTTTTTAATTAGAATAAACACCCCCTCTTATTAACCATTATTTGACATGAGAACAGTGCTACATATTTGTGGATGTGCAGCATCAAACAAAAGAGAAATAAAATATTAATCAAAAGAATGATTTTTTTTAGTTTTATTTTAAATTTTAAAAGAATACGTCTTTCCTTTTTCGGCAAACTTATCTATTAATTGTTCATTGTAATTTTGTGACAATAAATTTTCGGTTTCTTTATTTTCTCAGCTAAATATGTCAACAATTCACTCATCCTAGTTACAGTTCAGATTTTTTCTTAAATGTATGTCTTTGTTAAATTGTCTTTTTTACGATTTACCGCGACTTTTACCTGAAATTTTTATATGTTTATTCAGGTACGTTTAACTCCCAATTGTTCCTGATGAATAAAGTTAGAAAAACTAATTTTTATGTAACAGAATCACTAGATACATTCATTTGAAACATGTATTTAAACTTTAACGTCAAAATTAATTTAAGGTAAATTTTAATATACATCTAAATACTCGTATTGCTACCGTTGTATGATAATCAATTTTAAGTAATAAAAGTGAGCATGATTATTGACTAAAGTATTCGGTGATCATTTGATTTATTGTATTATTAAGCCACTATATAATGTACAATAAAGAATTAATTTTGTTGTTTGGTTTTTACATATATTTTAATAATGTACTTATATGATTAATTCATAATTTTTGGTGGTTCTGCAGCTCTGCAGCACTAAAGGACGAGTCGCCACTGCATGGAAAATTGTTTTTCACAACGTCTTACTTAAGTAAAACTTTGTTATTATTCCTAGTTTTATTCAGATGAATCGTTTTGAGTTTTGATTATAATCAGTGCCCACCCTGGCACAACCATCGCGAAGCCTTAATCATCTTTGAACATCGAAACCCAGATTTCTTAAAGTTAAAATCATATCACGTCAACCACTTATCATCAATGGTACATTTCTGGATGAATTAGGTCTAAATTAACATAGGTACATATTTTGTGATAATTGTAAATTACATTTAATTAAAGTATTCTAATCCAAATATGGATAACAATGGTGAGTAGTGCAGTTACCATTATACATATTTCGATATATTTACAGCGCATGTGAATCGGCGAACTAGTGAGTCGGCGTGCCAGGAATGGTGAAGAGATGAGCTGCATTTCACTAAGGAATAACAAACGACAACCACTCAGGCACAGTTAAAATTTAAAATTCAAGAAAGAAGACTTTTTGACTAAGATCTTGCAAATTTTATTTGTTGAAGCAGTCTTCTTATTTCCGAACTGTTGATAAATCCATAGCTCAGCGCGTGTCGGGGACGATAACTCACACCTCCGGCATCGGGCGTCCGGCGTGGGAAGATGACCGGCGCTTGACAAAGTGGCGTCTGACGTCGCTGCCGCCTGGTCAGACAGCGTCGACGTCGTTGTGCAGCTTGACGTATTATCAGCTAAACGTCCCTCATATTTCTCCTTTTTGCCGATGTGCTGCTATTTGCTACCAATTTATTTCGCTTCAGAACTGATAGATTTATTATACCTACGTGAAATATTGAAGGGTGACAGCCATTCCTAAATTCAAATTGTTGATGGATGAACCCATGCATTTTTCATTACAAATACTGCAATATTTAATATTACATCAAATTGTAGTTTGTGAAAATAAAAATATATAACCTTGCAGCAAAAAATTGTGAATAGAATAGGGGTGTCATTTATTTCAAGCAGAAAATTATTAAAAATGTAATTTAAACGTTTTATAAACTCAAATGAGTTTAGGTAAAGGAAAGGTATTTTTATATGTCGATTACTAAGTTCATACTTTTTACATACAGCCTCTGACCTGTAAAGCTGTTATCATTTCGAGCAACTTTTCTCGTGTGATAGTGTGACTCTTTTCGAGTTGTCGATTCTGACAGCAGAATAATGAAAATATCCTTAGATGCAAATAAAAACCACAAAATATCATTTTTATAAAAAAATCTTTCAATGACAATCACATGACAATCATGTCTTTTACCAGTTTAAAAAATTTAAAGTATTTTAATTGATTTAGTAAAAAAATCAATATATGTCAATTTGGCATTTAATACTGCTAACCGACAAGAACTAAATATTCAAGATATAAAAGAAAAAACTATTCTCATATGATAATACCTTAACAAATATAAATTTACAAATTATATTTACCAATTGGTTGCTTGCTATAGATACAGAGTGTTTTTTTTTCATGAAAACAAAATAATTGAAATTAATTATTAAAATCAGGCAATACTTTTGAAGCTATAATATCAATAAAACAAATAAGTTATTAAATTTACTATTCACAAAATTTGCCAATTGTAGTTGTATATAAATGTAAATATATGAGATACCTTTAATAAAAGTTTACTTATGATATGATTGTTGTATCAAATTCCTCCAATGAAGAATATCCCATTTAAATCGAATTGCCATGACAGAATTTTCAGTTCTGAAACAGTTCCCGAAAGGTTCGAACGCTTTAATTTTAAGCAAATGGAAGCAGTTGAACAATTTATCCGGTGAATAACTAGCCATAAAATGGGCATCTATTCCGCGTACAAATCAAAATGATCTGGAAATGGTGGGGGCGGTGGGAGGCCTTGTCCACAACTCTTCATTAAGTGGTGCTTAATAAATAGCCGCCATTACATTAGGGCGAGTGGCGAGCGCTGTGGCGTTATTAGCCATTTACGCCGCTCTCGCTGCCCATTTGCGCCGAATTATACCGAATTATGTCGACATAGGTGCCCGTAATGTTCGCGAAAGGCAGCGCTACCTATGTTTGCATTTGTCAAATCAGATGGAATGTTTGCTTCGTTAACTACATCCATGTTACTACAAGATAATAACATCAAATTTGCTGATGCATTGGATTATATCTCTTTAAAACATGTTGCTGCGTGTATTTACATCTATTATTGTTTATTTGTTTATGTATGAGGCTCATCAGCATTTTTTCAAAATGTGCAACAGAATTTTCTCTTATTTCAATGACGATTACATAGCAATATTTAGCCATACACTGACTATGTCTTAACGAAGATAGGAGCACATTTTAATTTAATTTTACAAGTATAAAATTTATACAAATTTGATAAAATAGAAACGTCTTTACAAAAAAAATAATAATTATATTTTGCTACATGAAGTAACTTATATGTACGTTATTAATTGTTTAAAATAACAAAAATTTGCTTATTACTTTTATGCCCATTCTTATTGAGTTACTAGGGGACATTATTGGTTCTTATTCTGGAAATATTGACAATAAACTGATACATTGGGTTAACATGAATAAAAAAGTAATCTTATTCACACACTTCTGTACACATATAAATTAATTTCTAATTTATTAACGTTAAAGATAAGATAGCATTTCTATTACCTGTAGTATTTATACCTGGGAGCATAAATATCGTCATTCCTTGGTACATTAATAACGAATTCTTTAAAAAGTAATGAATACAATGGTTACGTTCCCATGAAGGATTTAAAACGAACTGAAAATCGTTTTGGGATCATAAGTGTTCTCAAGACATTCTATTGAAAACGATCTGAAAACGGAGATCAGCTCACACTATCTGTCAAATAATCGTCTTCAACTTTTTAGTTATTGATTATGGCTACAGTGAGTTTATTTTATAATTGGTAATGAGTGGTTAGAAATAAGGCATAGAGTATGGTTTCTGCCACTATGTCTACATAAACCTAACCTGTATTTCATTACTCACTATTCACTGCACAAGTCAGTTCCCATTCAGTCAGTCAGATAGTATCCCAGATTTGGTCGTATCGACATGGTATCGATTTTGAATTAAAATCGAACTCTATACCAGTTTCCATAACTGTTTTCAATCTAAAAACGGTTTTCAGTTCGTTTTGAATCGTTCTTGGGAACGTTGCAAATAAACCGAAAGATTAAATTTTGTTTAGATTATACGAAGATTGGTATCAATTGACTAACATATAAAGCAATAAAGCTGAGTTGGCTGTAAAGTAAACAAAGCAATGATGATATATCACATAGAGGTTTGAATTTACGTATGCAGGTAAACATATCGCGAGGTCTCCCCGGTGCCATAGTGAATATATCAAGGCACGAACGAATCACAGTGGCATATGCAGCTCATATGCATAATGCCCGACATTCTGTATACGCCACAATACGATCACTCACACCGGCCCGCCGAATAAATTCAGGTAATAATAGTAATCCTAAATGTGAGATTAGTGTCGTGTTTGGGTTGAAGTTAGTAGGATTTTCATGCAAATTTCACACCCTGGTATTGTAGCACTCAATATCTACAAGTGGATTTCCATTACACTATATGCGCAGTTGGCCATGCTGCGTCATAATGCGAATTCCAAATCATATTCATGTTTAATTTATCTCATTATGTGGAGAGGAATTTATACACCTATTAATAATACTTCTGCTGCGGGGTTGTATTTCATAAAACACATACATATCAATGTACTATATTTATCTTCATTAATTAACGTTTATGGTAGTAATTATATGACACTGTTCACATGTGCATTATACAGTTATTTCTATCATATTGTATAATTATTGTTTAAATTAAAATATATAGGTCAACAATATAAATTATTATTCACGAATTATTAAAACACTGAACTCTTCAAACATAAACATTTACCTTCACCTTCACCTCTATGAAATACTCATTGGAGATTAATTTTCCGTGATTTTTAATCTTAAAATTCTATAAAGAACTAATGTATTATTCTATATAATAATTTTGGTATGTATAAAAATATTAACAATTTTATATTATTTTTTCAAATATTTTTTTATTTACTAGATAACTCTACACAAATATAAAGTAATCCATAAAGCAAAACAATTTTATCATTGTGACAGTGGATAAAAAGGAAGGTACCTAATTATTTGCAATAAAACGTTATTAACCTTTCTCGTAACAAGTAGGTTAAAACACAGACTACATTAAGAGCAGCAATTTGAGTCGAAAATTGTTTATAAATAAAATCACTCCACTTCTTGTCATATTACTAGGAAACAAGATTTCATTGGTTCACCATCACAGACCTAATCAGTTAAATTAAAAAATTTCTTATTATATTTTAGGAATTTTGAATAAAACATTCGAGATAAATATTGATATATTTGTGGCTAAACGCAATAAGACAAATGTTAGTATCAAAAGTAAATATATTTAAAGACGGCTGTATTCGAGTAGATCGGAACTCAATATAAGATAAATATCCCTTGCAAAGGCTATAAGTTGAACGTTGAAAACGAATATTACTAAAAGGCAAGCAGTTATTTGAGATAATTTTTCAAATAGAAATGAGCTGTGGATGATTATAAAACAACACAATAAATTATTTCTTAGCACGATTAATTTAGTACTATATACCGGTAAAGCTTGACTACTGTGTTAAAAACATATTTTTTTAATTAAAAAAATAAATGTATCACTCGAGGAGTCAAAGCCGAAATTTAAATTTATCCAAATGTATCCCCTCCGCTCCATTTCAAAAAATTTCGAAGTCTCTCCCCTGGCTACCTGAATATACCAATCTGTTATATTGCAGATATTAGTAATGATATATTCATAGCGAAAGGGGGTTTACTAGACAATACCCTCAGAGATTCTAATGTGCAAAATAGAAGAATTTCAGTAAATAAGACTACGCACTAGAGCACAGATTATCAATTAAATTAGATAATAGTTAATTCAGTCTCTCTGACAAGTTTGCGGCAAAGTAGTGGTGATCGCGTAGGAGTCCATTGTATCTGTAGAAGCGAATGATGACGAGAAGAGAAATATTCGGAGTGTTTAGACCGGCGTGAAGGCAAAACATTGAGGCTGGCAGTACCTTGCCTTGTACGGCCGGTCTGGCAGCGCAGAAAGCATGTAAATCTGTGCGATTTCATACTTCCATTGTGTGCCGGCCGGGCTACAATGGCTCGTGAATATTACACGGCATGCAGCATCGCATTCAATCCAGAACAGGTTTAAACACATTTCCAGCCCTCTCACAATAGACAATTAGTATCGATTAATGTTCCTCGCCGTATTATATTAATTAAAATGGACTTAGCTCGCTCCAACCTGACGAAAATTGATTCTGTCACCCGCTTGTTTTACGCCCGCCAATTGTTCGCGATATTCAAGTTTTTGTTTGATTGTTTGCTGGTTATTTATTGGAATGGATGAAATTGCTCCTGCTGCTTCCACTGCCTCTACTTTGCAATTAAAACTGAATTTAGCGCTGGTTTTTTATTTGCCTTAACTCTGATTAGCACCATGTCTGATGCTTTTCAATTAAGGACGCGCAAAAGAAACACAATTTAACTACTAAAAAATTTACATTCTCTTTTCCAATTGTCACATATTTTTAGAATATAATGTACTTGCATACATGCACTTAAATCTCATCAATTATTTAATTAATCCAGTTTTTCTTGTACGGCATAACATTTTTAATTTATAAAAAAAATTCTTTGATCTCTTAAAAAAATAATTAAAATAACTGAAATATAAGTGCAACTGTGAAAAAAGTGAAAACATTATTAAATAACTTCTTATAACCTATTTTTCCTCTTTATTTTGTTGTTTAATTATTGACACATATTTCATTGTACATATGAATGTTTAAGTAAAAAAAAATAAATAATTTTATTCGCTTTGACGTTTAGGATATTACGTACACCATTCAATCGTCCACAGAGCACCCATTATACTTTTTTATCCAATAAAAAGCATGAAAAATAAAACAGTGATTGGAAAATGGAACAATTAGTTAAAAGCATTGCGTATTGTCGAGTAATTACTGCTAACTTTTTATCTCCATATGCTGTTGTAGTATTAAGGTGCGAATATTTGTTTCCTGATTTTATTTGGGTTTTTTTAGTGATATGATAAACGTAACCTTACAACTTCTGCTGTAAGGGAACTTCACAGTAGCGTTATTTCAACATTTTAATTTGAGGTGCAATATTGGAGACTTAAAAACATATATTTTTTTATTATAATAAACACTTAATGGAATCATGCAGAAAATATATAGAAACAAAAAGAAATTTGGCCCACAGACAAAAAGAAGTAACTAAAAGTAAGTATAATCTTCCCCAATTATTTTCTCCTTGTTTTCAAAACTTCAGAGGGGACGTCAAATACACCTTAATTCCCCCCAAAATCCCACTACTGGATCTATAGCTTATATTAGATTAACAATTGATGGACTGAACTCACTGAAAGCAAATTTAATTATTTTTTTCCTGCAGGAATACAGATTTTACAGTTATTTGTATTAAGAAATATTTTTTTTTATTGATAGCAGATAATAAATTTTCGTATTGCATCCCAAAAGTATTAAGTGTAGTCAAAAATAAACACATAAATAGGTATTTTTAATCTCTTATTAAGAGTGTAACATGTGTACAGTGTCATATGTGATAAAATAGTGTGTTTTGTTGGCCCGTATGTAATCAACCAATTACCAAAAGTGAATTTGTGGCCTCTGCATCGAAAGGGAAATCTATTCTCTCCCGTACATTGTGAAATAATAACACCTTACCTCCCAAATGACCTACACGTATATTTAGTAGCCAATCCACGTGTTAACGGTTTTCGGTAATAAATACTCTCGTGTCACTGGCAGGTGCTACTTGTCTCAACACGCCGACATATGATTCTACTCTTTCATAAACATCATCGTGGATGTACGCTTCCTCCAACGGCCTTATATGGAGAGATATTTATATGTTGTAGCTTATTAAAACATGGGACTGAATTTATAGCTACAAGATGAAAAGCGATTGACACAGGTGAAAATATCGGTGATGTCATGACAAGTTACATAATTTTTAATGCTCGAGTGAAATTACTATCAAGTTGATACAATGTAAACAGCATAATAAAAAGAAAGTGATAAGCAATCTGTATTTTCTTCTTCATCATTTATACAACATTTATAAATAAAACAGAATATCAATTATGTGAGAAATTTGATTCGCAATACGTTGCATTTTAGTGACTATCGTATACAGCGATATTTTCATTTGGTATTAAAATGCAGATTACGAACCCGAAAATCCCTTATCTTTTTTAATAAGGAATAGAAAAATTGGATTTTTAAAAAAGTTTCATTAAATTAAATATATTATTTGATGACACATAGAAAAAAATCAGTCAGGACTTATTTTGGTAAAATTAAAACAGTCACTTTTTGTTGTTTTAATGATGTATTATTATTTCAACAGAGATTTTTAACATTTCTGAAACTAAAACTACTATCACTCAAGTTAAAGCAAGTACAGAGATTTAAATATTTAGGGTCGATAATCTCGGATGAAGAAAGATTTCACGAAGAAATAAATGAAAGAAAAGCTGGCAGTAAAGTATGTATTTAATAGCATGAAACACTCATTCCCAGGAAAATGAAAAGTACCGACAGATACAAGAGTAACGACAAATTCTAAAAGTAAAATCAATAAATGAAAAAATAGTAAATAACAGTATTTAACTGAAATAAATGATTTAGTATAAATTTAATTATAATAAAATAATAAACTAACCTAAAGGTATATAAATTCAAAACGCCTACAGACATTAGAAGTAGACTTTACAAAAATATTTTATTACCAGTTACAGAGTTTCGCATGTTTGACTAAAGTGGTTTTCAATTGGATGATGATATGAATGTTAAACATTATTGTCTAATAGAAATAAAACTTAGATTCATATTCAATCTTAAAACTTTATTATGTAAACTCTCATTACTCCTCTTACAACTGTATATAAACCTTGTTCGGTATACTAGTTTGGCCAGCGGACTTAAAAATTAAACTTTTTCTTTCCCTAAATGCATAACTTTGTTCACTTTTCCCAGCTTAAAGTTGCTATACTGTGCCCATACCATACTACATCTATTTCCCATTACCTCTCCGCCGGGACAGGTGGATGCACGCAGACTAATGCCATCTGTCGCACGTGCAGGCACACACGTGGAAGACGAGACTCGAACCCCACGAACATCGCAGATCTGTCGACGCCATGGCCTCACCACCCCATATGTTAGCGGTATAGGAATTCGCCGAATAAATCGCTCCTAGACAAGGGGAGCGAAGATAGATGTAGTGTTGATAGCGGATTAGAAAATTGGGGACTAATGTCACGGTAATTGTGTAGGTGGGGTAATTGTAATTAATCAAGGAACATATGCACTGCAGTGTGCATTAAAGGGAGTTTAGATTGGTTAAGAAAATAATAATATTTTAAGCACACGTTGTACAGTTTTAACGTGTATTAAGTACATTATATTTAACCAGTAATAGAACTCCTTGAAAACAACAATATTTAATTGTAACATTGTAACTTTTCTTTGAAATCTCATTTTTTATAGCATTTTTACTAATAGCGACTATTCTAGACAGATCATGGAGGTAATAGACCTGAGCATGTAATTAAATGAAATGTACTTAAATAGCGATTTAAATAGTTTTCATTTCGATTGTATTTATACTGAAGTACATTTTATTATTAGAGTATTTGTATTTGTATTTAAATACATTCATATTGCACTTAAATAGTTTTCGTGTATTTAAGTACTTCCTTAAATATAAGTACTTTTAAAGCTTCTGAAGAAATTTGCCGAGACACTGCTGAAACAAGAGAAAAAATTTTTTTATGGCTAATTGGCAAAATCACATTGTCTCAATAATGTTATGTTTTATTTCTTCAAAAAAGTAAATCATGAATTAAGTGAAATTTAAATAATTAATAAAATTAAATTATCTTGAAAGGATGGAAAAATTGTTTCAAATAATGTCGTATACAAGTCAGTTAGTTATTAAGAAAAACTATAATCAGCTTTTTATATATACGCATATACGAATATAATTTAAATAAAACTACATGCATTTTTTAATTGTAACATTAAAGTTATATTATGGGAAACAGGATAAATATGTTTTTTAATAATTATTATTACAATTAATTACATAACTATCTACATTGTAAATTAGCATTTCTATCAAAATTCTCCAATGCAAAATTATTTTAGCACAATTAAATAATTATATCAGCAATTTATTGCAATCTATAAAATACAAATATACCGCATTGCCCAAATTCACGTTTAATAATAATGAGAATATTATCATATACCTCGTCAATAATTGTAATGATGCGAATCGAATAACGATAAACAAATGTAGCATATTTAGCGAATACAGTGGTAGAACGTTGCCCCGCGCTGTTTGCTGCTTCTCATTAGAACAGGTCAAGTGTAATGCATGATTGGGTAAACTATTAATTAGCCATTCACATGTCGTAAGGAAGGAACGATAAATGATTATTTTTTTCGAAACACTAACGTTTAATTTAGAAGCAGGAGGAAATCAGCACCTGCTGAAACTTCCCCTGGGAATTGGATTTTCCAGGAGAACATATTGGAAGTAAATTTATTTGTAATTTAATATTTGAGTGTAAATATTTGTGAAAGAATTTCGAAAATTAAAGAATCTGATGATGATCACATGACTTCCTTAATTATACACATTTTTTGCTGTAGTTCGTTTAACTTATTGCGGTTCATTCCTTAACTTCCATTTGTTTCATATCTTCGAACTTCCCATCGAAATGAATCATCTTCTGAAAATTTTATTAAAATGTTTATCACTATTCCTTATTGCACTACACAAAATTATCACATCAAATGTGTACTATAAAAATTAAAAATCAACTAAATGATTATTTATACAAAGTTTCTGCCAAGAAATGGTCCTTTTAAAAAGGGCAATTGAATAAAAAAAGGGAATAACTAGATGTTTTAGCAATCCCAAAAAAAAATCGGGATGAGATAAACTTTCTAGACAATTTATACTTTTAAAGGTCATTTTACAACATTTGTAAGGAATCTACAGTATTCAGATATGATTCACGCACAGGGCATGGCAATAATAGATTCAACTTTTAAAAATAGGGTTTTAATAAACCACATGCTTTTCCAGCTCGTATCATTTTTATTTTTTGCTCTTGTTAGTATAAATTATGTTGATTATTTAAAAAATCGAAATAACATATATGTTTTACTGAAAATTTTCTGGGATGATTCGGCATGTAGCAGTTTATCCCCCTGTTAATTTATCACCGTATCGCGAAATTAATAATGCGAGTAACCGTGTATATCGCAAATTCCTCCTATGCTAATCCACCCGTGTGTAAGAACGTTTACATTTATTACTTTTCCTCAAAGTCGTTGGCGGTTGCTTTTCTGTTTAGTGAACCGCGTAGAAAATCGCCGAGTTATTTCTCCAGTAAACTTACTGTCTTAAGGTCTAGAAACAGGCCAGTGTGATTTAAACAGGATTCAAATTAACCGCAAATGTACAGTAATTTTCATTACGTGTCAAAGAAGATGCGGTTTATGTTAAAGGTTTACTAATACTAGGACAACACAACACGTATGACGAATTTTAAAAATGTCCTATTTCCATGCATACCAAAGTACTGTTAATTACAGTTTCAGTGACGATAACAAAAGCTTACAAAAAGAACGTTCAAGATTCCAGAAATAAACACGACACTACAATATACTTAATAATATTAAATATTTACGATGATATTTTTTGTGAATTTATATGAAGATGTGGATGTCACGCTTACCTTGCGTAACGTATAACGCCAGCCCTTTCTAAAAGAATTGACAATAACAGTTTCTTTAATACAATTATTATTTTTTGCATAATTGTTAATTTCTGAAGATGCAAATCCTGCGTATTTTTGGGAATGTGGATAGGATGTGAACAATATTATGTATCTATGTTATAGTTGAAATAACTAGTTATTTTATTTCTATTCTTTGACAACAAATTCTCTAATTGAATTTCGTTCTACAAGAAAATCTTGTATTAATTTAAACATTTTGTTATATGGAGAAGAGTTGATTAAATTTTGGCAGGTGACCTGACCTGACCGACACGAACTTCGTCTAGAGTTCTATTTCCACCGTCCCCATCTATTATCTTATTAAAAATACCACTGTGTCCGAGTGATTCTAAACTTACTCAATCACAATGCAAGAAAATTGTCATGGAACAAGTGTTCACTGCAAAGTTTGGACATTTCTAAGAGAAAATTATTTGGGAATATATTACATTAACTATTTTAGGCCATCTTTTTCTTCTGTATTAATATAATAAAAAAATTATGTAAGTATTTTAATGTTAATATTGATAGCTGAAATCCTGCCACTGCTCCTAAGGTTGTAGCGCCAATGATGATGATGGAAGATATAGTTGAACGTTCAATTGTAATGCTTTTTAAAACACGTTAAAATTATATTACACTGTAAATTGTATTATTATCAATAATAAAGATGATATTGTTTTTGCAAATGTTTGCATTATATTGATCAATAAATTGGTCAAATAATTTGGAAATAAATTGATCTAATTTACTGTGTAAAACTGAGAGCTTTATCAAGGATTTTAGTGCAGACGGATTTTCGAGATCACACGTTACTATAAAATTTAAATTCGCACATTCGCAGCCAGTTAACAGCATCCGTGATGCAAGTCAGCAAAAAATTCATTAGCTTTCAGTGCATCACTTCATCCCGTATTCATCTGCATCTCACAGTTGCATTGATAATACAATTAAAACAATCGTGGCATAGAAGTGCATTCCGGGGATAATTAACAAACAAACCATTCTTTCATCAAAGTGTAGATGGCGTTGGAAACAAAAGCCTCGCACGCACCATCGCAGTTGTTTCGGTGTCGGCTTTTTATTTTGCGAATTTAATGGATTCCGTCGTGCGTTCGGTGTCTCCCGCAGTGCACAACAATGCGCGATCTCCAAATGTTTCTTTCATTTGCGCGCCACGCGGTATGTGGGGTCAAGTTTCCATGCTCTCTTTGTTTCGCGCACCAAATAGTGAAATAGATTAATGAATTATACATACCGCCACAAACACGACGAATTGTGAACATATGGCGAGATTTATATCCTCGCAGGATGTGCATTTCCTTTACCTCCGTGCTAAATTGATTTGCCAGATCATATACCAAAATAATCTACTTCTCTCAACATACTTTTTTTAGTAGAAAATTATAGAAAATTTATGTTAAACATGAAATAAAATAAAAATATTATATTGTATTATTACACTTTGTTTTATAAGCTAGTATAAGCACTGGCAATATTTTTTGTTAAGAGACAAAATCAACCAAAATGTGGCTATTAAGAAACCTTTTTGGGTCAATGGATATTTTCATTTGAATACAGTCTTTTAGTGTACAATAATGGTAATAAAATATTTAAATAATTATTTCCCTTAAGTATATGTTCTCGCGCTGTTAGGCAAACTACTGAATAAGGAATAGATACCTACTACAACTTAAAGAAAGACACGCTCGACAAGTTGTCGAATAATAATAAGAAAATAAGATTCATTTGGACAAAGTCACCTATGTTCATTACTTTAATTTTGTCATCAAACTAATATGTCAAATAAGGACATTGATAATTACGAAATAATTTTATGACAGTTGCTGAATGCAAGTTGTTTGGTAACTATTACCACTTGCAGATTTACCAAGAATCTGCCTCCTATAAAAATTGTTTGGTATTCACTGTTTTACCGAAAATTATTAGCAGATTTAAATGTATCCAAATTGATTTTAAGAGAAAATTTTGAAAATCTTACCCTAAAGATTATATGTGAAGTTTTACTATTTCAGAGTTATGTTATGAGTTTTCCATCCTTTTCAAACATAAAAAACATCTTGTAACTATTTTTGACATTACCAATAAGTAACAGTTAAGTTTAAAGATTCCTTGAAACCTATCAAAAAATTACTTGTTTATTCATCATACAAAATTTGATCAATTGCCTTAAATTATGATGGAACAATTTGCGACTGAGAAGACTTAGAAAATGAGATTAAAATAAACATTGTTTAGATTAAAATGAAACATGTGTATGAGTGTCATTATGTTTTTAAATTAAATAAATACCTGCTTTACACAAACTATAGGAACGTTCGTTTTAAGTTATTGTAAATATAAACTATATAAATATATTGCTACGGAGCTTTTTTCGGCTGTTCAAAGGTATGGAGGGCCACCAAAATAGAAAATGTTAGGGACCTTTTTGAAGGTGTCCGACAGTAGCAGTTAAAAATGTTGATTACGATTCTAATACAGATTTATAAAACATAAATATAAATTTTATAATGTTGATTTTTATAAAAATACATATTTTTTGTAATATTCGTAACTTTATTAAACTTCATTCCATTTAGGTACTATGGATTTTATTTCTTTCCCAGATAATGAGAATTACCCTGACACGCTTGTTGTCTTGTCTTGAACGCACAGTTCCCATAAGCAACGTGCTAGAGGAAGTTCTGATAAAATTATAACTTATCAATTTACAGAAATCAAATTAATTATACGTTTCTAGAATGAGTACTTTGTGGTAATAAAAATTGTATTTAATTCTCGTTTAAAATTAATTAGTTACAAACCATTTACAAAGTCTAATACTTCATTTTGCAAAACAACAATGTCTTCACAGTAATCAAGTTGAAATGTTGTATATTTTTCGAAGTAAAAATAATATTTTTAGTTTGTGTTGAACTAAATCATGTAAGTTTCTTAGAAACTGCTTCTTGCAGTCTTCACAGTTGTGTTTGAAACTGGGTAAGAATACAAACCACACAATGGTCTAGTCACCATTATTCTTCCCAGCTATAAACCAGTAAAAATATATGTTCATAAAGTGGCATTCTTTACGATACAGGGTGTATCTTCTACGATGCACCGTGCGTATATCATCCCACTCTTATCACATGAGCGTGAATTATTTTATCACTTGCTTAGCCGCGATCTCCTAGCACTAAATTAACATCGAACATTGATAACCAGTGTATGTAGGTATGTTTACTGCTATCAGTTGGCAGTACTGAGTAGGCTGAGGGATTTTACGACTGTGCGCGTAGGGTTGGTAATAAAATGTTACCATGTTTATGTGTTATTAAGTTACTAGAACATATTTTACTTTAGTTTATAAATGTTTGAAGGGACTTTGATGTTTGATTATCGCGATATCTGCTATATTGTGTAATTTAATAGATTTCAGTTTATGTTTAGAGTTTCAAGCTGTAAATATACTTTATTTAATATTCTGCAATAAAGATAATGAAATTGAAACACGAAACAAATATGTGCAATGAAATTTATAGAGTATTACACAGTTAAATATTAATTACGCTAATAAATGATGGGATAATGGAATATTTGTTGCATTCCAATATATTAATAGACGTAGTTGGAGTGTATTACATTTTACAAATTACTATGTAAATGAAAACAATTTGTTTATTTTTAAATTGCTAGATTAACTCACCTCTACTATTTCAATTTACATTAACGTTATATACATGTGTCAAAATAACAAAAAATAAAAAAATGTTTATTGTTGTCACTCATTTGAATATCATCAATAAGATAGAGAACAATTGATCGAGTAAGATCGAAAACAACTAGTAATTACTGGTAAAAATAATTTAATGTAAACTATTTTTTATTATTGATTAAATATTCTTCTCCTACCCCTGAAATAACCTTAGTAAAATACAATAAATTTTACCAAATGTTCATTAAAACATGCTAATTATTTTGCGAAAAAGTACATTAAGTTTCATCAAAATAAGTTCAAATGAGATATAATTATGTAATATATTGATGAAAATAGGTATGACAATGAGTGCCCGGGTATCCGGAACCTACCCGATAATTTTGTACCCGGATAAAAAATTTATCACACAATTACCAGTTTATTACCCCCAAATCTAACCGTTATCTGCTGATTACCATAAATATAGTTATACTAGAAAATTCGTGCAGTTTTGATGAGTAATTTAAAATTATACATAACAGTGGCTGCTTTCGTTGCGATTTTGTTTATTATTTACAGATTTATAGATCTGTAAGATATATACAGAATTGGCTTATTAGACAAATCGAGGCAGCGACCTAACCAACAAATAATAGTATATTAAGTATCAAAAACGGTAAGGAAATTTTATCGATAGAAGACAATTGTTTGGAGGAAGAACGAAGTAATTGTTTACGGTTCCTAAAGCTTATGCTACTTTTTGCACGATTAATTTTAAATTTCCGTCAACACACAAATATTTCAGAAATATACATATACATTTCGTAAGAAATTATCGAAATACAGTTTTTGTAAAATATGCAAGATTTTATTAGAAAAAAACATTGAGATTAGTGATTTTTTACCGGATAGGGTCCACATTCGGTTGCAGCGATTATTTCTTTGGTAGCCACATCTGTTTTTTTTTATTTTGTACTCTCACCCCTTAAGGAATGTATTAGTCCGATTTCTTAAAGATTATCATCTCCTTGGCGTCTCTGATATCGAATATATTCAGATGTTGCAATCCTTTTACTGTTAATTTAATTTGGAAGTGAAAAGTATTGGACATTCATCAGGCTGAAAGGGAGCTAATAAAAAAATCACCCGCTGTTTGATGTATGGCACGGAGCCTGCGACAGCCGGGGTCTAGGACCGCGGACGAAGCAACAGACCGTTTTATTTAAGATCAAAGTTTCCTTTGCCGGACCGAACCCTCCGTAGGGAAAAACTTTAAACATGCTCTTTACCCTACACTATTTTATTTATTTAAATGTCAAACTTTCAACGGCATGGAAATAAGGAGATCATTCGTACGTTTTTCAATAAGCTCTTTCAAGCATAACGAAATAAAAATGTTCTAAATTAGGTTAATTTCTAAATTGCAATGCTGTCATTTTTATATTTCACCTATCATATCACGTAGTTATAGGAAATTTTATTGTTCTGCTAAAAATACTGTAATACCAAAAATATAACGTTTGGAATTATATTTATTCCCTACCCCAAATTATGGTATACATTTCTATGAAGACGTTTTAGATACATATTAATATTTATCAAAATTACTAAAACCAGTAACAATGTACCTATATCATAATTTGAAACGGAAAGACACCTTTTCTAAGATATGAGCAGTTAATTAATTTTGAGTAAAAAAAATATAACTTCAATGTAATAAACTTATATACTTAGTAATACAAACTGGGTAAATAAATGTACAACTGAAGTATACCTGCAAATACTATACAGAAGCGGAAGCTAATATTCTGCCAATTATTAAAATTTTACCTATTTGATATGGCAGAAGAAAGGTCAGATATGTGTGTGAGTATGTTTCCCTCGATCATAGTCAACAATTCAATATTTGTGAATAACACACAGAAATACATAGGTATATGTTATAAAGATTAAAATCATATTTTAATTTATAATAGAATAAATTTAAATGAGAGTAAATTTCTTTTTCTTTCTAATATAGAATACAAATGAAGTGATTTTCAAAATATTTTTTTTATTAATTTATCAAATACAGAAGCAAGCTTGGAAAAAAGATAAGAAAACAAGCAGAGACTGTTAACCAAGAAGTTAGCCTATATCGACAGAGATACACCATAAATAGCAAAATACACAGTCTAATAAATTGTATACAGTAAAATCACATAATAGGTTTATACAGAAGCGACAGTAAGACAGAGAAACGAAAATTAGATAGAGATGGGGAAAGACAACAAATTAAAAGTGCTCATTGTTTAATTTCGGAAAGTTTCGTCACATCTTAGAGAGAGATAGGGGAAGTGAACAAATTTAAAAGTCTACACAATGCTCCAAAGTCATAGAACTGAATAGGGTAACATGAAAGGTACCGACACGGAGTGTCGCTTCTGTACGTAACTATTCTGTGGTGAAATATAAAACATGTTGATATTCACTGTTCATAAGAAAAAAGAATGCTGGAGGTCTCCAAGGATGAGTAACATTAAATTACAAATAATTAATATGTATTGTTATATATTAAAGTCTAGACAACATCGCGTGTATAATTTTATGCAAAATTTGCACTACATAAAAAGCGGGGGGACGGAATTTTTGGCGGTGAGGTAAACGGGTGGTAATCCCACATTACCAAACTACTAGTATTATACCAGAGCCCAGCGATCACCGGTTGCCGTAATGAATCCCGCGGACGCACAAATTGCTATGATTCCCAGCCACAACCGCCAATTTCTCTGCGGACTCTTTGCGAAATTAGTGCTCCACGGATATTTAAACCACAAGGCATACAACTAACCTACCTGCAGTATCAACCATGATAAAAATGTCTACCATGTTTTAATAATTCAGTGTTTATGCAAATAGCATAATATTATATGATTAGTAATTGCTGCATCAACGAATCAATTAAATAAAAATTCGCAAATTGCATGGTATTATAAGTAATAATAAGAAGTATTCAATTATCAACAATGTTCTAACTTGATAATAATTACCCTACACATTCCTAACCTATACAATATATCTTAATACTTACAATATACCGTTGTTAGAAACGTTAATATTTCACATATCCTCATATAAGTGAAGTTTTACTTCATATAAGTATTTAGCGATGATTATTCGTTAAGAGTAGAGCGATTACTTTTTGGTACCAACAATTTCAAAATTATATTTTTACACCATTGTCATTTATGTAAATATTGGTAAGTATAATGAACGAATAATAAATTATAAAAAGATAATAAAAATAAGTAACACTATGAAAAAACAAATATAAACACTAATTTAACAGTACTAATTATTGATAAAGACTTAAATCCTAAGAATATTTATTTAAATACATAATACACAGAGGTTTCTTATTTTTAGAAGAATAAATGATTCAAATTTAGAATCGCTAAACACATTTGTTTAGAAAATATACAGGTTTAAACTTAATTATCAAGCAGATTTATTTTTTTTGTATTTCTTCAATATGATTCAAATTCAGTTGAACTATCATCCAAGGTGGAGATTACCAAACATGTAACAATAATATTGTATAATAACCTAGATTAGTTATATCTAAAGGATGATTGTTTAAGCTGAAGATGGTGAATGTTTAAAATCACCGAAACGTCCAAAGAAATAAAGGATTGTTTTTATAAAAACTTCGCTTTTGATCCAAATAACCTACAAAAAACCAATTTACTACGAATTAAAACTAGGATCTACAACAACTATCGAAGATAAAAGAATATTTATTAATATTAATTATACTTGAATATTTTAATTTTATTCAATGAAGTTTAATTATTTAACTCTTAAAAATATAGTGGCCCATGAGGGGATCGAACCCTCGACCATCGCGTTATTAGCACGACACTCGTACCAACTGAGCTAATGGGCCAGATATTTGTTGTTTTACATATGAAATTTATCTTCGAATTACTAGCCTTTCCGCTATGTATGCTATGTTATCATTATTTAAAATTGTTTCCTTGTTTTGTGTTCTTTTGCCTTAAAAAAGTTTTTTATCAATCCATATATTTAAATCATGTTTTTTCCTTAAAGAAACAGCTTAATACATTAAAATTAATATAAAAATGATTAAATTTTATTATGAATGGAATGGTGAAAACAATGAACATTTTTTTGTTGCTATTTAACTTGATTGTCCACATCCGTCTTGTTACCAAATTCGTAATGATTTAAAAATTTGACTCTTTTCTTTGTATAAACGTAGATCATATTGTTCTTACCATTAATAAATTAATCTAATTGTTATTTTCCTATATCAAAAACTTGTTTATAAGTGTTTAACATTTTATTACAATTTTTATATTATGTACTACGTACTATTTATTTATATTATATTATTTATATTATATATTATTATATCACCACCTGTTTATGTTCACCACTTGTATTGATATCAAACTGTCCTGCCAGGCTTTTCTGCTTGGGTTTATATATCTGAGCAATTGCACTCTCGAATATTCTGCAGTTTCAATGCTGCCTGTAATCTACCTCTATCGTCGACCCCGGCGTGACCTTGTGAATGCTACAATACTTACTAGACAACTCCACAAAATTTGAGTCGAAACCTTTTCTTGTATTGGGAAGAATTGTTCTCAGTAATGAATTAAAAGTGATATTTAATTTTATTATATAACTTTTTATTTAGATTTCTACAGTTCTTTTAGATTATTTCAACACATTACCTATCAGTATTCCACATTTTACGTATTTTTATTTGTTCCAATGTCATATCCTTCATTGTAAATACCATTTGGTTCCAAGTTGATAATTATTATTTATTTTACATATAAAATAAATTAAGAGAATTTATTATTAATGCAAACGAAATTAAAAATATTGTTAATATTCTACAATAAATACTAATGACATTATTTAAAATTAATAAGAATATTATAATAAAATAAAGGAGTGTTATTTAATATAATTTTATTGTTATATTTCTTCAAATTAAACATATTATTATTATTTAACTTTAATTCTTAAATCTTATACAAAACATTTTTTTCAACAATAGCTATTCTACGTACAGAATATCTGGATTCTACAATCTTTAACGAAAGTTGTAAAAAAATCTAACAGTAAGTGGCAAATGTTCATACAATATTTTAATACTTTTTTTGTCTAAATATGATATTGTACTCATAATTCATATAGTTATTTATATTTTTTCAGCTATTTTAAAAATGTTGAATGTACCCTAAGATATACAGTGAATTATTGGCATATTTAAATGAACACATAGAACATATATCAGCACTAAGCCAAATTTCTATATTGAGAAACTCATATTTACTATTTGATTTCTTTATTACTGCCTTAGGAATGGAAAACAGAAAAGGATTAAGATAAACGGTTGTTAGAAACCCATCGGCATGCGAGCAAATATAAATATTGGAAATTAGCGTTGGAATAGTTGGTCGGCGAGTAATAAATAAATAAATTTGACTATTTTTCTTGTTAAAGAACTGCGTGTCTGTTGTTTATTAACAAGTTTTTTGTTGTCAGTAGATGTCTCATATATTGAGATTCATGGTGGTCTGAGTTTAAATGTTCTATTCATTGTGTACAGCGCACCACACACGCAACCGACAAAAAATAGAGAAGATCTGTAGCTGGCTTCATCGCCCAGTTCTTCCATAAATTAATCGTTTCTGCAGCTGGATATTATTCAATACAGGGTGTCACAAATAACTCAATTATTTTCAAGAGTCACACTAATTTCTTTCTTGAATATAAATATTCAGAAGAAAAGCGAAGACCATGAATTTGTCAGATTTTAAATTTCCATTAAGCTCATTCAATAATAGGGTTGGAAAAAAATCGAGTTATTTAATAAAAATAAAAAATATATGTTTTTTTATTTAAATCGGATTTCTTTCTTTAATAAAAAAATGTATTTGTTTTATTTGATTTGGTTTTTGTTTTATTATTTTTTATTTGCGATCATTTAATATTGAAAGAAAAACAAAGAGCTTATTTTCTTATGTTGATATGTGATTTGATGTGAATTATTTATATGTGAATGTAATTGGAAAAAAAAATTGTATTTAATTTCAATCACAATTTTTTTTATTTAAATCGTGACTTTTTTTATTTAAATCATGATTTAACAACAACCCTATAATACAGTAAATATTTATACATTTTATAATAAATTATTAAAATGTATTCACAAACCTTTAAAAATCAGAAATTATATCCCACTCCATGAAGTGAAAGATCAAGTTCAGTCGTAAAAGCTGGAAAAAAGGTATCTTAGAGTATGTAATGAAATATTAACCAATTTTAAATACAAATAATTAACATAAATCTTAGGAATAATAAATAAACAGAAAGAAAAATATAAGTATTACAACTAAGGTACAAATATTAAAAACTAGAGGAAAAATATGAAGCTATTTTTTATTTATGTACACTTATATAAGAAACTGAACGAATACTGGAATGAAATATGAATACTAAAGAACTAGTTCAAATATTGAAGGAAGAATGTAGGATGGGAAATAGATAAGGAATTAAATAAACCAAAGAAACTTGTAAGTGTAGTAATTTTTTGGAACTAAAAAAAATTAAATACCTAATAAATAAATTGGGATTTAAATATGTTCTGAACTAATAACTAGAACTATTGTTGGAGAAATTAGAAACTTAAAAAAAATTATTTACAAAGAACTAATAATAAATAGATAAGAAATTATAAATAAATCATTTTAAAATGCACAAATTAGAGCAAATATTTAAAGGGAAATAGGATAAAATCGCTGGAATAAATGGTAAACACAATTACCAGAACAATTAGAGTAAATTGTTAGGAAAAAATGGCTTCATTGGAAACAACAATGTGGGTAAATAAATAGATTAGAAAAGAGAGAAAAGACAAACTGACCATATTATCGCTTAAAAAAAAGAAAACAGAAATAGTTGAGGATAAGAAATTACAAATTAATAAATGAAAGTAATTTTTTTGTCGTTTGAAAATATTCTTAACTATAGGTATATATTAAAATAAGATAATAAACATCTATGTCTTTAAGAATGCTAATTTTTTAAAACAACCTGTATATAAGTCATTGTATATTCCAGTCGACATAACTAACCACATTCATTTACAATGAATATTTCTTGAAATGTTAAACTACCCGTATAAGAAGTAATATTTTACTTCAAAGCGTCAAGAATTGTATGCTGAAGCGACTTCTAATGAGTAAAATGATTTAAATTCCTGGTTAACCACTAAAAATTATGCGGGTATTTTTACGAAAATTAGTACAAAACACGTAATTCATAACAAAAGACATAATTTTTAATTGAATATGACATTTACATTTGTAAAGAATGATTTCAGAGTAAATGTTCTGAGAATTGCTCTTGTAAGTTGATATATGTGTAACAAATGTCACTAGCATTCATTATTTACAATGCCAAGATGAGTTGTGGTTTCGTCGTAAAATGAAGAAATGAAAATGTAATTGTCATTTCATTTTACTATCAAGTTAGACATTAAAAACTGGTACAAAGAAGGCTACAAAATTGTCTGCAAAAATAGTAGGTAATGTGGTTTGCATATCTCAACTACGATCTAATTAATAATAATTCGTACTTATTTGAAAAGGTGTTATTTAATGTATTTGTACCATGTATGTATATTTTTAAAAAATGTGGCACATTATTCAGTATCGCAATCAAAATATTACATTTTTTTATAGGAATATTAACAAAAAGATATATTGTTTGAATTTATTAGATTTATATTTAATGATGGATGAATATTTAGGAACTCGAATTTTAGGTCCAATAAGTCTTACCTGACTAAGCTGACAACAAGCTTCGACACTCATAAAGACAGTGTTATAATTA
The DNA here is from genome assembly GCA_035578165.1 of Stenolophus ochropezus. Classification (NCBI taxonomy): domain Eukaryota; kingdom Metazoa; phylum Arthropoda; class Insecta; order Coleoptera; family Carabidae; genus Stenolophus; species Stenolophus ochropezus. The sequence continues at coordinate 19,233,831 of JAQOWZ010000005.1, read as the reverse complement.
TTAATGAAATTTGGGATAAATTATAATCTCAAAACGATTCAACTTTGTATTATCGTACTAAAATGTAAAACATAAAAATTTAAACAAATGTAACGAATTTCATACATTTTCTGCTGATGATGGGCGAATGTAGCCAGAAACGTCTTATTTATTAATAAATGATAAAAGTCTGAAATACAGGAAACTAAAGTTCTACAAATTTATTTACTAAGTTTTTATATTCATTATTAAAATTTTCTTTTTGTTTAACCCTGCGTTAGTGTGGTGGAATATAATCACACTATTAGTGTGGTGGGGTCTCATAGACCCCAAAAGTTTTTTTTATTATTTATGAAATGTAAAATAATAAAAAAAAAATATTGAATTTTTTTTTGTAATGTTGTAGGGTTTAGAAACAAATACTGGAAAAAAATTTTGTTTATTATGTTTAATACAAAAAATATTTACAATAACTTAAATATAGGCAACATTAACACTTTCAAGCACAACGTTGCATTTAAAATTAAAAAAAAAATAATTTACAAACATAAACAAAATAGTTAGTATTATTTATATATAAATAAAAGATCATTCAATAAAATAAAAAAAGCAGATTAAATTTATCGTAAAAACTTAAAAAAATATTCATCAACAAATTCATTGCAATTTTTGCATTTGAAATATGCGTGCTCAAGGCAGAGTGGTACGTTACACTGCGTACAAGTATACGAAGTAAATATAATAATCCAAAAACTGCCTTTATTTCATCTATACTTGTTTCTCCAACAATATATTTGTGAGCATCGTCATATGCCAGTGCTTTTGTAGCAATTTTTGTATTAGTATGAAGCACAATATCCTCCAACATACAGTCCGAAAAATATAATTTCCAACATTCAATTGGAGTTTTCTTATTTTTAGCGAAAGGTTTGACACCAGGTAAATGAGGTATAATGATTTCACTTCTTGTCCTTACACATTTATTTGCTGGTGTCTTTACCCATTTTGTTCCATCTGTACCGTATAATACATTGACCCGATTCTTTTTTCTTTTATTTCCCTCCGAGTCAACATTTTCATCGTCAGATTCCTCAGTTTCTTTCTCCTGTTCTTCTTCCTCAGAACTTCCTATCTCATTCTCTACTGTTTCAGTACTAGATACTTCTTCACCTGAGATTTGATCTTCTCTTTCCGGACTCAGAATCTATAAATGGTTCCAGGTCGGACCCTAAGTCCTCCCACATCTTAAGCAAATTATTTTGTTCTGCTTCGTAGGACATTTTGTTGAACATCTACCGTAAAATATTCAGAAACATGTACAAATACAGTCGAAAAGAAAATAATCATTATTACTCTCCTAAACACGAAAAGTTACAGCTTTAGTGTGGTGGGGTATTACAGACCCCAGCCAACTTTAACGAATGCCGACAAGTAACTGATGTATTATAAATGGTTAATTGTACCAAATATAATATCACAAATATAAACTGTACAGCTACTAAAAATTACATAGCAATATGATAAATAGTTTTAAACATACAATACGTTTTATTACTACTGGGGTCTATCAGACCCCACCACACTAACGGAGGGTTAAGTAAAATTGTAGCTTCCTCTATGTTGAATATCAACAGGGGCGGATTTACGCACAGGCACAACAGGCACGTGCCTGGGGCGGCAAATTTTTGGGGGCGGCAATTTTTTCGGGTCGTTATATGTTTTTTCAAAAAAAAAATTAACAAAATTAATCAGAATATTTCAAAAATTAGAAAATTAAGGGTATTTCCTTATACATAGATAGCAAAACGATGGATAGCCTTGACTTGTCTTCGGTTATCCAAGAATTTGCAAGAAAAAAGGCACGCCGTAAATGTCTGCATCGGTTGATTCAAATTTTGTTGTTTTTATTTGAATGTTTATAATAAAAATAATTTAATTTAGTTTACAAATTCAACCATAACCATATTTAATCTGTTTGTATTGATTTCAGATCTTCATATTAATATAAAAATAATAATAATAATTATGCCAACTTAAAAAAAGAAAATTAGGTTGGGGGAGGGGGGCGGCAAATTTTAGTGTGCCTAAGGGCGGCAATTTCGTTAATCCGCCCCTGAATATCAATGGTTTTACTTGAATATTATCTGAACAAATAAAAAAAAAATCGAAATTGAAACCTTTATAGAAATTTTAAACAGACAGAATTCAAATTAAAACCGATATTTTGTAATACTAATTTTTAAGGCTCAATTGTCATCATATATGTAGCTTTGAAATGCATTTTTTATTCATTTTGACGAACAGTTGAACAAGTAACAGTCATTGAAATGTCGTGGTCATAAGAGAATAAAAGTGGTTTTACTTCTAACGAATGTATTTTTAGGTCATAATATAAAAATTTGCCAGTATTTATTTGTTAGTTATGGTTTTATAGTAACTTCCTACTAAATACTAAACAGAAAAAAATCAGTCAGTAGGTTAACATTATAAACAATTTGAACTATAAAGTAATCTTCTAATTAAAATTTCTTCGAAATTAATTTCATATGTAGTTATGTAACAATAAAATTCAATTGTTCAATTACATAAACAAGTAGAAACAAGCACACATGTTGGAAGTGTAATAATTACCGAAAATAACAGGTTAGGTATATAAATTATCCCAAACTGTAACTAACACAATTTCCATCAACAATGGGGCATTAAACCAGAGCTAGTGAATGACACCCACGCGCAGTCGCTTAATGGCGTAAAAAGGGCCACAATAATTAGTATTTATTATAAGTGACGCTAAGCAAGACGGAACAATAACAATCCAGCTCGAATCTCAACATCTGTCCCATTGCCCGCGCCCACGTGCCCTGAGATAAAAACCCGAGGTCTAAATTGAAATTTATTTGTTTCAAGTATAATATCTTGTTAGCATGCCGTAAATGACCCGCTAAACAACGGCAACATGTGTTTCAAAACTGCGATTTGTTCCAGTTGCTAGTGGGACGCAGTTTATGCGACGAGAAATTTGTACAATTTCAATTAACTATCATAAATTTTAGTGCAAGTTGATTTAAAATGTTTTAAATTTCTAAAATAAATTAATTTTTTTTTCCATTTCTTTTTAATTTTATATGAATGTAATTATTATTACTTTTTTATTTTGTTAAAATCTCATTTGTAGCTACACTAGTAATTAATAAATAATTACTTCTATTAACCTAAAAAGTGAAACAGAGATAAAAACAACGTAGTGAAATTAAGCATATTTATTTTATATTCTTTTTAACGTTAAATTTTCAACTCAAATTTCATAGAAAATTGTGCTCTCTTTTAACTGTTATAATATATATACCACATGATTAATATTTGTACTTTTCAATTATAGAAAAAAATAATAATTTTTTTCTACCCCCACTAATGTAAATATAAATAGCCATTATTGTACAACCTATAGGTTATCTAAGTATAAAATTTTGTTAAAGTTCGATCGCAAAGTTAGGAAATTTTTGACTTATCGAAATAATGTTAGCAGTATAAATAAGGTAAAATTAATTATAATTAACTTAAAACATTACGTCTAATGAAGAAATAAATAAGAAATGTTCTACTTAGTGAGAGAGAATTTAGCAAATGACACATATTTCTTGGTTTAATAAAACAAAGTCTCATTTCTAACTAAAATAAAACTTATATCACAAGATTGGCTAACCTGGCAGCTAGAATTGCTTCTGTTAATTCTGACTTTTGAATTATCTGTAAAGCGAGCGATATGTAATTACTCGATTGTGATACTAACATGGTTTCATCAACGTATGGTGTAAACATGCACTGATAATGACTGAAATAAAGTAATAAATGGTCTTACCTAGTGTAACATATTAATCCAAAATATTCACCAACTCAACACTGCTCGAACAGAATCGAAACATAACTGCCAAAATAATGCTGTTGTCTTTCGATTATAGTATTGTGTTATTATCTAACAAAACGATTAATTAAATTACACTTTATTAATGAGTATTTATAAGTAAATACATTAGATAGTGTTCTAAATTCTTTACCCCTAAAACAAAAACCAATTGATTCTTCATATAATAATAAAAATAATAAATTGGTAGGTAATTAGGCATTTGTAGTAGATCAAACATTCCTTTATTAATTTGTTGAGATGACAGCACAATGCAAGTAACTTTGAGACAAAAATATGAACACACAGTTAATAAGTTTAATTAATTATTAAAAGTCAAAAATACTTTTGAAAGTATCATGGCAAAGTTTGAAGAAATTGGTTTTTGCATAGTTAATGATTTCATAAACCGAAGTCTATTATAATTATCAACAAAGTTCTGATATGGCTAGCTGCTGGTGGAATTTCTATCTTCCACAAATATTAAACTTGTTTATACAGTATTAATCCAGTGTAATTAATCCCAGCCGATCGGCGAAAATTTCCTAAAACCGCAGGAATCCATAGACCAACTCCAGTAACATTTTCCTTACGAGCGCGGCTGATTACGAATAATTACAAATCGAATTCCTCGGACCGCAAAGTTTGGCGCTAATACGCGGCGTGGGATTCTTCGCTTTCCTCTCGGGCAGTTTCGGCAGGAGTCGGAGATCCTGCTCCAGATGCCGAAGCTGACGAGATTCGCATCATTGGACGTCGAGTTGGAAAGTTCGGCTCTCGCGACCCATAATCTGATTCGGAAAACTAATAAAGCTGTATTAGAAAAGGTGGGAGTGGTAATTAAATCTGACCCGGGGAGGTATGGCAGTGGTTCTCAACAAGTGGAGCTAGAATATTAATATGTCAGTGGCAAAGAATAATATCCAATAGATACATTTTTTGACGTTGGCTTAAAGGGCATTAAATAGTCCATGAAAAAATTTGAATAATCAAGCAAGAAATAAAAATAAAATATACAGTCCATATAATTTCCCAAATAATATGTTTCTATTAAGGAGTATTTTTTAAGCGGTTGTATTTCTTTCTTTTTATTTTTGTAGATTGGAATATGTTTTGATCACGCGATCTTTTTGGCCATGGGTTTTGGTAAAAATCTGTTAACCGGAAATTATTATCGGCATACTAACCAAAATAAAATTATTTTATTAATTTTATTAAATGTTATAAAACTATCGGTAGATAACACAGTGTGTTTATGTGAACCGTTTTTAATTTTCTAATAATGTAGGCAACCAAATTTACATTTTTGTGTGAAGTTTTAAAAATATAACGAACTATTTAAGAATGCATTGTAGGCCGGTTTTGAACTGCAGTATTATTTGGAAGTATTTAAATATAATATTTTTTTATACTTTGCCTTAATAATTGCTCTATTGTTATATCGAAAATGGTTTAATAATAGCAGAAATTGTTAAACTGATTTTGATATTTTTTTGTTGCAAAATTGGTACTACTAAGTTCTGCGCCCGACAGTAAATATCAAATTAATGACCTCAATTATTTTAAAATGTTATTTAATACAATTTGGAATTATTATAAACATGAAAATCAAATAAACAAAGCTAATTGAAAAGAATATTAAAATTTTGTAACTATTAAGGTACAGATTTGATTTTTTTTTCACAATGTTATATATGAATTTTGACAATGTCCAACTTCAACCATATTTTACATAAATTCATAGATAAGACTTAATTCATTTTTGTAATGTAAATTTTTGAGTTTATTTTTATAAAATAAGTTACGCAAAATATAAAAAAAATATTATATTATACTCGTATTCTACGACATATTGTTCCATTCGTATTTTTGGAGAACTCATCGGTGCGCTCCTCGTGCCCCAAATAACGCATGGAACAATGTACCGTCATATAAATTTTTTACAATTTAAGTAACGTAAACAAACTTTTAATTTAAATATGTGCATAGGTTTTTATCGAGGCCATACTATTTTACAAACAATTACGTTAATGTAGAACACAAAATTGATTTTAGAAATAATTTTTAATAAATGTGAATGTTATACATTAGTTATGAAATGCCATCGTTTGCGTAAATGTTGGTGGTCGCTGGCTACAGAGAGCCTAGTGCAAGTCGCACGGGCTGTGGGTGCTGGAGGTCAGCTGTCCCACCTGTCCGTCATCCTGCCCGCTCCACGCAAAGGCACCGCCTGCTCTGCTCCTCACCTCTAATATATGTCAAACTCCCTTCATTCGCCTCGCACCGTAATAACTAAATTCCCCGTGTCAAAAATACTCCTAGTTTTTTGTTAATTGAGTTTCTCTAGACACGAGGAAAATTAAAATTCTGCTTTGAAAGACGACAAAAAACAAACTTCTAAATTAAAAATTTTACTACGCACCACGCGAGCTACACTAATGGGAAAATATTTTGCGGGATTGTTTACGAATTTTTCTTGTTAACATTCGCGGCGTTGTAACTTGTAACAAATTCCCAAACACATTTTTAATAATTAAAGAACAGTACGTTCATTTTATTTTTTATTATTTGTCTTCGAAAGTAATATTAATGTTCTACAAGAAAAAGTAAAACTACACATACCAGAATTAAAATATTGTTATAGCAGTAACAGTAAAAATCCTAGGTGTAATAATAAGAGTAGGGATTTTTTACAAATACTATTCTTGAGAGAAATTAAAAGTGGCTATATGTGGACACTGAGATATTAAAGTTAACAAAAAGATGACTCAGCTTATAAATAACTATAAACTTAATGGAAAATAGGAAAATTAACACATTTAACTTAAAAATATAGTGGTACCTGCATTTCTCGATATTACGTTCCAGATCATTTTTGAATAAAAATAGACGTAAAATTGTATTGTTATTTGCATAGTAATACTTGATAATACTATTATAAATAACATAGGTATAATAGCAATTAGATTAAATATATAAAAACTTAATAGAACTTATTTTTCTTACAGTAATTGCCAACACTGCGCATGCATGAATGTCCTCTTTGTGAGGTTACCTGCGTCATATTGTTCATGTCAGATAGCTTTCTTACATTTTTGTTCTGTAACGTTTAGTAGTGTGATCGTAAAAAAGTATTTCACACCTTATATGATTCCAGCACTCGACCAGCACTCGACTTCGTCTCGTGCCGAAACTTTCGCACCTCGTGGGAAATAGATAACTTTCTGCACTTGTTGCACAATATATTATTATGTTCCATCGTAAACATGTGGGTAAATAAAAGAAAACAAGATTACAATGTATCGCAACAAAAGACGTTTATTATTTGTCGAAGAAATTGATCATTTATTTATTATGTGATGTTCAGGTACATAACCGGATTGCATTACAAATTCATTCAGTAAATCAAAGCAATTTCATTCACATAAACCACTCCCAAAATTATAAAAACAAACAATCCTCACATCCTACGAAACCTGTTCAGCGTATGTTGTTCAGCAATCGCATGCAGTGTTGTTGGCGCTTGCATCGTATATCTGTCATAACCGCTTGTACTTATTGCTCAAATAAAATATAAATAACCATTAGTCCATGTTCGCTTGCTCAGCAACTTGGGGTAAATATATCATTAATTGATGGATTCCCAGCCTCTGTTCATTAGCAGCAGAACAAAACGACGATTTGTGGCCCGGCAAGTTGGCTGCGCCTTGTCGGTTGTCGGTTGTCGATTGTCTGTTCCCATCGACAGATGTTACTGGCGGATAACTTACTGGTATTGTTCCATGTTTTATTCTACTTGTTTATAATTCATACGCACGGAACATCAAGTTACAGGATACAAGGATTGTAGCTTAACCGCTTATTCTTTATGAAGAATGCAATGATCAGTACATTATTTAATAAAAGTTGGTATATGTGCACCAAATTTAAGAATAAGATTTAAGAATAATCTTAAATTATACTAGTTCAACAACAATTACGACGTTAGTAATTAACAAAATTAGAAATGTTCGGTATCTGAAAATGTGCGAACTATTAAATGGAAACTACATTTTATTTTGTTATGAAAATTAATTTCAACAAATACTACATATTTGTATGACAAGTATTAAATGATATATACTTAAAAATATTTATTATAAATTATTCATATGAAATATTCAAATATATAATTTTATTAACATAATGTAAAATTATATTACACCAATAAAATATACGAATAGGACAATTTTGCATACAAATATTTATTGGCAATAATTACATGATAATTCCTGAACTATATTAAATTATCTACTTTTATTAGCTCAAACAAAGTATAAATTTCTCGTTTTCAATTAAATTATATTTTGCTATTAAAACACAAATTTCAATAAAACTAAAGTATTATTAATAAATTGTCGTTTTATAGAAGTATTGAAAAATATAACATAGTAACCTATAATTTAATTAAGCACATTGTGAATTCAGCAATAAATAGACAAATTTTTAAAGTAAAGGATCATTTTACCTATAACATAACTATATTTCTTTAGGCAATAATACTAACAGTAGAAAAAATAATTATCAGTACTTAACTAATGTAAAAACTATTATAATTGTCTTAAAGGAAAAAAAATGAATTTATTGTGATGTATCTAAAACGGAATGATAAGTCCCGAACGAGCATTGAAATTCTCATCACGAAAATAAGTGAATACAAGAATGTCTGAATGTCAAAGTGGATATTAGACGAAACAAAAGTAATTATAAACAAGTATTTGGTGACAATAAATTGAACAAGTTTGTAACATGATCCACGAAGTTACAACTTTGATCTTTTGTCAATTTTAATTTATAAAGTGAAAAGCAAGCTCTTAAATATAAATACGGAATGACATTCTTTGTATTCATGGCATCCAGTTCAAGAATTGTTGAGCGAAGTTAGCTTAGAGCAGATTATTAAACATTCAAGAGTTCGTCTGGCATTGCAAAGGTAAAACCATCGCAAAACTACAAGTCAACAGGACAAAATTAATGAGGATTTTATGAGAAATTACGTTGAAATTAACTAAAGTGACATAATATGAAAACTAAGGTCGCCGCGCGGGAAACAAACGTAACTATGGTAACTTATGAATGCCGGAGGGAAGTCAAGTTTCGCAATAATTTTGTGGGAGGAAAACTTAGTAATGCTGGCAAGTTGGCGCCGGCACAAAAACTTGTGCATCGAAACTAAGCGACACAAGTGCAAACCGGAGTCGGCGTAATATATAAGTTATATGTTCCACTAGCGACGTTGAATGACACTAATGTGTTTCTGTTTCCGTAATGCACTTTACATGGCTTTACATCGATCCGAATTATCCGCCTATCAAACAATCACTGGAACTAACTATACACAACTTTCAATAAACTTTATATCGAACTATTCAACTTTCTTAGTTTTTATCAATTTCCACTGCTTTCGTTCTTGTAATGAATATTTATAAATATGTAACAGTCCGTCTTGGCAGTTATTAATAATTGTTGTTATAGTTTTTATATTATATCAAATTTGGCCATTAAACGATTAAACAAATATTTGTCAACATAAGTCTTTTTAAGTTTTTCATTAACTTATCTTAAGATGTATTAGGAAGGTACTGATTTTCGCCTTATATGACTGTACATTTGAGACATACTTACATATTTTTATTATTAATATTCCTATATTGCACTACACTTTTATGAGAGTACAACAGATTTTTGCTCCATTTCAATTTTACTTGAATTTCATTCGTGTTGGATTGCAACAGCTGCAACGAACGTACAGTTTATAGTGAATGAAATTATTAAGATATTTCATAATCAAGAAATATATATTAGATTTTATTCATAAAAACTGCATTTTACAATATTGTTATTTGTTATTCCAATAAGATATTTAGTAATAATTTTATAATTAGTAGCAATGGTTCACAAAAGTTTTGACAATGAAATTTTCTGTGTCTACAATGGCCAAGTTGAAATATATCTCTTGATTCAATTTATTACAAATTACATATATATATATATATGGTGTTTATTTTATATTAATTTAAAATAAATTAACATGAAATTTCAAAGTCACTCCTATGATACAATATTATGATACTTACTAATAATATACAGGGTGGTAACCAGAACACTCGAAGTTGAGGATTTAAAATGTAAAATCATATTTTCGTAATTTCCTGCTTCTCTAATTATTGTTGATAAAAAGCTTAAAATAAAAATTGCATCTAAATCAATATTCAATAAGCTGCCATGCTGCGACTTAACCAAATGAACTACTGTATCCGTGTGATTCGTAACACAATAAACTGTAGGTTCCTTGCTCGAAATAACATCAAAAGAAATTATTGAGAAAAAAATTGAAAAAACATAGAAAACATAAATTTTGTGCTTTTAATAACTTCATACATGTACCTAACCCTTTAATAGCTTTCGTAAATATTTAGAATTATATGTAAATATTTAAATTACTTAATATTCGAGTAGATGAAAGTAAATTATGCGTTGGAACATAGAAAACAATGAAATGATTATCTGGAAGTAACCACATTAACACTCCACCCTACTAATACTCTGTGTAGCTCCCATCTCCATTTCCATATACGTGAAGGCATCAGCACAAAGCCACATATTATTTGCCTACAATTCCCCGAGCCCGTAATCAAACAATTTGTCCCAGAACCGTCTATTATGCGCGTCCGTCATTGTCATTGTTATGAGCCGGTGTGACGTTTGCTGCGTTCGAGAATAATGGCGGACGCGCACGCGCAAGTAATGTCTTCATCGCGAAATCTTCAGCCTAGAAATTTACATGATACTTCCTACAGAAATGCAAATTATGAATGAAAATATACATTATTATTAAGGTGTACTATATTTGTTTTAATTTTTTTGTCTATTGTTACGATCAAATATTTTATATAATATCTACTTAGCTGGTCTATTGTGTCAATTTTCTACTTAAAAACGCAGTTCACTAAAAATTTTTGAGCCATTAAAAAAGGCAATGGCAGATTCTTAAACATAATTTGTTACTTTCAATACCAATATAATTTTTAGTTCTTAATTTTAATTTTTCCATATTAATTCTTAAGGTGCGTTTATGCTCATCAGATTTAAGAATAAGAAATAAGAATAGTCTACGTTAAAACAGTTGAAACAATCGCTTTATGTTGCAATAAGAATTAGGCGAAAATAAAAACAAAAACATGTTGGACATAACCTGTATATATGCTGTACTGACTGTCGATTATAAAATTGGATACCAATATCAGAATAATATATATAATCAGTTTTGACTAACTAAAAAATATAATATCACTATTTTTATTCCATATTCTTATTCCTTAAAACTGGCTGCATAAACAATTTTGTCGATACTCCTAAGTTACACTTTTCTTATTCCGTATTCATATTCCTTATTCTTAAATTTTTGAGCATAAACCCACCTTTATGAAAACTATTGTTCTAAAGAAAAATTGAAAATATATAATCTGAAACTTTGAAAACATTTCGAAACTACTTAGTACTAACAGTATTAGTACAATTAATTTTGCAGTATTCGATAATTATTTTTATATTTTCACTGTCAATTATAATAATTATCACTGTCAAACATAAAACAAATATTTCCATTTATAAACTGATTAGTCGCAATTGTAACAAATTTATCGAATCATTAATTACTTGTAATAGTGAAATGGGACTAGGTAGAAACAAATGTAAATTTTAAAAAGTTTAAAATTGTTGCTAATGGTATAATATTAAATTATTATTCACAAAAATTCTCATATATTCTTAAGTAATTAAGATATTTCAGAATATCAAAATCTAATCAGATTACTATAGGGTGTCAGAATGTTATATTCAAAATTTCAACTATTTTTATTCACTCGTATTTGAGTAATCGTTACTACACATCCATCCATATACATGGACAGACATCATCGTAAAATTATTAAAATCGTGTTCTAAGGACGTCAAAACATGCTTATCCATTGAAAACTCTGTATCCGATTTTTAGCTGATTCCTATACCTATCTTACTGAGTAGCGAGAGTTAAAAATTGGGTTTGAATTACATATTATAGGATAAAACTATAAAATATCGTTTGATTCCAGTGCGAGTGCATTCGTAGTAGTGAAGGTGGAGTTGTAGCAATGTTGACTCTTGGCTTCCGTAGCACGCATTCCATATAAAAGTGTGTAAACAATTCACGAGCTGTGCGATCGCATTGAAGGGGTGTAACCTTCAAGTCGGGTGTGTCGGCTGATAATAACACGGTGTCAGCGCTATTGAGATGTTCCCGCGAGAGACAATGGCCTACGAATATTATATTTGTGCGTGTACTAGCTATGCATGAACTATGCTGTGTGGCAAGCTGCTTCAACCTTTACGAGAATGACAACCATTCATACGGATTATAGGCCAATTCTGAACAAATATGTAAGTCTTACAGATCTGTAAATCTGTAAATAATGGACAAAATCTCAACGAAAGCAGCCAGTCGTATGTATAATTTAATACTAATCAACAAAAATAGATTTTTTTTACAGATTTATAGATCTGTAAGACTTACAGATTTGTTCAGAATTGGACTATAAGTTTAATATATCTCGTAATTCAATTCTCAATTATGATATTTTATATTTTTATATATGCATGGATATGATATATGAATCTAATGGTAAAATAAGCAATGATAGATGGATGAAATTATTGGATGTTAGCCAATTTTTAAAATAGTTTATTTCAGCGTCTACCGGTTTTGGCTTCTCGCAATTTTTACAAATATTTCCTTATTTGCTATTAACAAATGCCACTATGTGAAAGTCAATACGTCTAAAAATAGAAATCAAAAAATGGTTGTACAAAGGTAGGAATAGGGATCATTATAAAAATCTAATAGGTATCGGGTTTCTGAGGAATAAATACGTTTCAAAGATTCTACAATCCGAAAATATCATTGCAATTTTAAATTAAATCTACGAACCAGTAATAATAAATATTACATTTAAGTTCTCATTTAAAAATTTATAAATTATATCGGTTTTAACTATCTTTCAGGCTACTTTATAAAGGTATTGTAAATTCAATAATAGTATATTTTTCAATGAGCATGTAATGAATGCTATTACTCATGAGAATGAAGTTCTTGTAAATTATTCGAATGATAATAATATAAATAATTTAAATATATGTTTATTATAACCAAATATGTCATCATATTTTGACAGATAAATAACAATAGGTAAGGTAATTATTTCTAGTGTTATTTAGCTACAGTTTAAACTTAAAAAGAAAAGAACAGTATGATTAATGATAAAACTAGTGTAACTTTGACTTTTTATATAGAAAAACTAACTTAAAAGTAATTTGGTTTTTACTCTATTGACAGATAAGATTTAAGGACGTAACGATTGAATAATATTATTTTATCGAACTGTCAATGTTATTCAATTAGCAACAGTAACAAAAGTTATTAATTGATAAAAAACGATTGAATTATAGGTATATTATTTGACAGTTGTGGATAAAAATCATTTATAACAGTATAAGTAGGCAAAGCAAGATAATAGATCTAAGCAAGATAATAGATCTATCTTGTCCTCTGTCATACAAATGAGCAAAAAAGTTGTCAATAATTAGTTATTTGTAATTAAAGATGTTATCACGGAACAAGTATATTTTCTTATTTTTATAAAGTATTTCTCCCATACATTGAATCTCCCTGCACGGAGTACCTGAGTTGTGCGTTACCACACCGCTCTGCAACCACACTGTAAATCTGAGCGCCGCGCATCTAAATTCAGTTGCGGGTGAAACTTGTTCACCGAATAATAGGGGTCGCCTGGACCGGTCACCGGTCACCATCCGCAACCCCGGACAAATATATAAATAAATATTTCACCACCACCGTCTAACTCACATGTTGCTGTTTTTATACCACATATAACAAACCGAATATATAGTATATGACTCTCGACATGGGACACAATTGAGTATTTATAGACATTGGAGGACAAGCAATGTATTGATTCTCTTCCGAAATAGTTGAAGGTGTTGTGATGTTGGGTACGTAGGTGTATCAAACTGAACTTTAATAATATCAAGTATTTAGTTCCAAGAAGGGTGAACGATATAAATCAGTTACCTATGTTATTATCGTCACATCTCTCAGAAATAACAATTATATCGGTTTATATGAACTCGGTTAAAAATAGCAGCAGTTTGCTGAAATTGTATCGCTTGCTACACATCAGAAATAATGATGATTGTTATTATTAGAAATACTAAATTTATAAAGTAAAAGAAATATTGATCCAAAATACCTAATAATATACAGGGTGTTTGGCGAAAGGCCGGCACCTAAAATATTTCGTTTATTTTGAGAGATACAAGAAAATGTTAAGGAGCAAAGCTAAACTAGACAAAGGGACTCATAAAATGATCCTAGTACAAATTTTGTGTCACTTCCGGTTTTAGCGGAAATGGCTCCAAGTTTAATTCTAGCATAGGGAATCGGTATTTTTATATTTTTTTACGGAATGTTCATAAAATTAGCTTTGCAATGATACCAAAATATCATAGTTTTACTTCAACCATTTCAAAATGGCGACAATTTATTTTCATATTTATGTACTTACAACTATACGTAATTAACGAATAAAAATATGTTTAAAATACCTTATAACAATCAACACAATACAAAAACTCTTACTAAAAATAACATACAAAATTAAAATTAAAAATACTCAAAATGGCCGCCGTCATTTTCTGCACAATTTGTCACATATAACAAATTTTGCCATTACATCGTCAGGAAAGGTAGATCTAGTATTTTTTGACATTATTTGTTTGGTTTCAGGTAACAAAATCTCAAATAGTTGGCTATGATCAATTTTTTTATGAATTTTTATTAGTAAATATTTTAAAAATAAAGTGTCGCCATTTTGAAATGGTTGCAGTAAAACAATGATATTTTGGTATCATAATAAAGCTAATTTTATGTACATTTCGAAAAAAAATATAAAAATACCGATTCCCTATGCTAGAATTAAAATTGGACACATTTCCGCTAAAACCGGAAGTGACACAAAATTGTTACTACGGCCATTTTATGAGTCCCTTTGTCTAGTTTAACTTTGCTCCTTAACATTTTCTTGTATCTTTCAAAATGAACGAAATATTCTGGGTGCCGGCCTTCCGCCAAACACCCTGTATATATATATATATATATATATATATATATATATATATATATATATATATATATATATATATATATATATTACATATAGACATATTAAAAACTTGAATATTTTATAAGTCCGAATTATGAGGGACAGTCCCGTTTAGTTCCTATCCCAGATAATGTTCTGGTTTCATTAAATCAATTGAAAATATATTTTTTTAAGGTAGGCACTACTAGTGTGATGTATGGGTAAATCCTTATAAAAATCATCTCAGTGGTTATCTTGCATTTCCGTATTATAAATTTATGTTGTAGTATTCTATTAACCCTTCCTACGAGGAATTTGTTTTTTGTATTGATGCATTGCGTATGTAGTTAAATTATACATAAATTACTGAAAACAAATTCTAAAGAAAATTCGCGGTAGGTACTATAAAATACTGTTAATTGTATTTAATTGGGACAATAAACGGGTGAAATACAATTTTTGTTATACAATGTTTTTAAAGTAAAATATATAACAAATAAACAAAAAATTTAATAAATTTGTTATATAGTTTTTTTGTCTAAAATTGCTTGTCGTGGATTGGAATTAAAAAAAATCTGTTCACTCTCCGCAAAGTATAAAATGCCAATAGTCCTCAGATCAACCCGAAACATCTAAAAGTTCAATAGTTAGACGGAAGGAAAACTATTTATTAAAATGTTACATTTTTATCGAGATTTTTATGGTTATTGAAATAAATTCAAATCTTTTATGCCAAAGTCCATTGGGGGGACCATTGATATTTTACTTTATTATTATGGCATAATATTTTTTTCTAAAAATCTTAAAAATTGCATGACTTTTACGGTGGTTAATAACTTACGTTATTATATGCAAGTAACTTGGAATTTGAGGCATTGTTCCTAGGAATGCCGTGCTAAAGAAAAAAGAACAATGCACTGATAGTTTTTTGGCAAGATTAAAATTAGATCTGAACTAAATTCAAATCAGAAATAATAATATTGAAATAAACGATATCTACCAGTTTCGCAGTGACAACAAATCTTATAAAAATATATCGTTTGTAATGATATATAAAAAGAAAAGTGAAAGAATTGTTAACAAGGTCCATTTAGAGCACATACAATTAGATCTCACATAGTTATCTCCCATTGTAGCCGGACAATATCGTCCGTTAACGCCGGTACAATACTGGATGATTTATACTTCTCATCTCTGAATTATAGCGTGTGGATTTTTATTGATTATGCACGGTTTGTGCCAAGATGTGGGTGGTATTCGATCATGATTTCGTTCTCTTTTTGCGTCTGCTTGCCGTCGGTACTTAGGCTTCATTTTCTACCAGATTGTTTTAAATTTATGTAATTGAATAATGGGACTTTAATTTTGTTATTAATTTAAATCTCTGTGAAATTGGCAGCGGTTGTAGGCAGAAGATTAGCAAGCAATATGGGAAGGAAAGAATTCGTGAGAGTATGTTCATGTGGTATTTTGTTTCATAATTTATAATATAAGGAGCTGATGCTACCAGATTAAATTATTGGGTACCTAATATGAAGTTGCAAAACAGTGTGCAATGTACCTACTGCAGAGTAATAACAGTACGAATAAAAATGCTGATTATTGACGATGTGAAAGGAATTTTCAAAAAATCTGGAAAATGGACTTTTTAATATGTATTATTATCTACTAAATACCGCGCAAATATTCTTTGAACTTTCCGAGCGTAATTACATTATTTAAATTTTATAAAGTTACTTCTTGCTTTATATAGACATAATTTATATTATAATTAAGTGAAATCAATAATATTGCAAATGATTGAACTTTCATAATCATAAATATACATTACCTTATAAGATGCGGAACAATAAAAATTAAAGTGACCTGCACATACTACTTTTTTACAGTTTTAGTTATATTATAATCAAAATTAATTACAAATGATGATGGTGTATGCCATAAAAAGGTTGAGAATTAATTAATTTAAATTTATATGTCCCATCTTTCTGCTGTTAATCATCAAAATAATAAATGACAATAAAACAAAAAAAAGTATTGTAATGAAATACATATTTAAATAAATTAAAAATCTAATCTTTAAATTATTTTTCCTAAGACCACTGTTAAAAATAGTCTTTTTAACGGTTGCTTAGCAAGTTAAAAATAACCGTTTATAACACAGTAAATACTTTTAACACGTTGTCATTGACAACGTGTTAAAAGTAAAAAACAAATTTACTTTTAACAGCACTTATGTTCAGTTGTTCATAACAAATACATCATGACCTGTCATAAATGTCATTCTATATTTTTTATTTACTAATATATAACTAGGGTCGTAGGAAAAATAGTGTATGATATTTGTGTTAAAAGTGATTTTATTTCGTTCGTGAGGTTTGTTACACTCGGCTTCGCCTCGTTTCAAACTTCCCCACTCACTCATAAAATGTCACTTATAACACTTATATCATAAATAACTATTCTTTTTCTCAATTTTTTGTTTGTGAACTCAGAAAATGTATTTTCGAAATCCAGAATGTTGGTTGTTAAATGCAAACATAGAATAGCACAAAAAACGTTAAAAGTTAAAAAATTCTACAAGCTATTTTTACATTAGGAAATATTGTTATTAATTTTTTATCTCTAATAAAACTTGAATATTCGCTTATATTCCTGACTTGAATATTTTCAAGAAAATATTTACATTGAACACATTTATCAGGAAACGATTTTTTTAAAGCCTCATAGTCTTTGTGAACTTTTATGAATTTTCTTTAGTTTATTCAGAAAACCAAAATTAGTTTAAAAAAAACTATATGCACTCAATTTATTTTTCAGTTCTCTCTAATTTAATAAAAATAATCAAATAAATATTTTCCTTCCATACTATAATTATAAATATTCTCACTGTATATTAAATAAAATTATGTAATGTCTCCAAAATTCTGAACTAGTTCCTTACATTACTGGGCCCCTAGTCTAGTTTGGCTAGTGGACAATCCGGCCCTGATGAAAATAAGAACATTTGAAGAAACTATATTATAAGTTGGCATTGTATCGTAAGTAGAAAAACGTTGGGTAAGTTGAATGGTATACATATTCAAATTCAATATGCTTTGATATGATCTGCGGTAATTTATTTGGCTGTACATGAAAAAAGGGCGGAATATTAACCAGCCGCTGTAGTGTGATTGTTCTATTGTTCTGGCCAGGTATGGGCTATGATTTAATGGCAGTGGAACACTTCCGTAACGGCGACCATTTGCGCGAACTAATCTCGCTGATTATTTCATTCAAGCAATTGTGTTTTTATTGTTTGATTGTTGTGATTTTGCTGATTGCTTGTACTGTTAGACACTACACTGCTCTAGTTTTTGCTATTGACAGATGAATAAGATGTTTAGTTGCTAGGAAGGCTAAGTGTAATAAGAACAACAACAGTCATTTAAAACAAATTGCCTTAACTCTCTCATTCATTTTTTATTTTGTATTCAATACATAATTTTATTAGCGAACCATTACTGTAAAGTGGGTTATAGGAGTAATAAAACCTATATCTATACATATGAAATAAATATGCTTATCCTATTATACCTACTTGTGTCCTACAAAACTTTCAAAGTAAAACTTATATAAAAATTAGTAAAACCAAATATCAGTCAAGATATTATTGTTCAAATAGTTCAACTAAATTTATATGTGCTTTGTACAACCTAAATCATCATTTAATTTAAATAGCATCTAAAGGAATGGTAATTTTTTTATAAAGGCCTAGATACCTAAGTAAATTAATTTATATATTAGAATTTCAAAATATATAAAATATTACAAAATTCAAAAAATAAATTTAAAAACAAAGGACTTATCGTAAGTAACTAAACTTATAAAAGTTTTAAAGACAGGAGTTTCCAAAATAAGAACTCCTATTAAGTAGTCAAAGCCAGTTGATAAAATAAAATAATTTATTGATCTGTTCAATTTAACAAGTTACAATCACTTAATGCGTTACTTGTTTCTAACGATCTTTACTTATGATAAATGAAAATTATTTTGAATATACCAAAGTAATAAAAGATTTTTTCTACGATCAATATGGAAAGTGGCACTTTTCTCACATTATTACAAAGCTTGAAAGTTGGGTATTTCTCACAATCGTTGGTTGCATTATGGGAAATATTTTTTTGGAATAATAGCAAACACTGCGCATGCGTGAAGGTTCTCTTTGTGAGGTTACCTGTGCCATAATGTTTTTTTTATATTAAATAGCTTTCGTTCAGGTAATTTTATTCTGTAACGTTTAACAGTGTGGTCGAAAAAGTAAAGTGTGCCATTTGTACAGAATCACCTATTTCTTACCTTGTTTGATTCCAACATTCGACTTCGTCTCGTACCGAAACTTTCACACTTTCTGTACTTGTTGCACAATATACTATTATCTTACAGTATAGTTTGCTTATTTTATATTTAGAGACTAAAAACAATTATTATTTAAATTTAAATTAAGTTTTGAATGGCACACATGTGTGAAATACATATCACTTTAGAATGGTATTTTTCTCACGTGACTTACTTGCACCATAAATATCAATTAGTTACTTATGATATAGCTAAGTGACTCAATAAAAAACTTAATAATAATATTTGAATTAAATCTTCTATGGTTCGTTTGTCGCTATTCTTATCCTTAAGTTGGTAATGCAGCATAAAGTAAACACCTTTTCATTGTTTTTGTCAGTATCAGTTATCTCTGACAGTACGGCATGTCGGCGGCTTTAATTATAGGTGAGGTAAAGTAATTGTTTAATTAGTATCCCACGAATGCGTGCATGACTCGCGCCACTGGCCTAACCTAACCTCTCCTGCGTGTGATGATGTATGTTTTCCTATTTGCATCGCATCACTACTGACGTCACAGCAGATGTTCCCTTCTGGGAATGTTCTTCCTATCAAAGGGGTTAATTTTTTAATTAAACCACTTAAGGGATGGAGTTATCTTCTAATTTTTTATAGATGATAAAGAATTTATATTAGTTTTTTACATGACGACAAAAATTGCTGGGAGCAAGTTTTTATTGAACACCTTGTGTATTTAATGAATTTTTTAGATGTTCCATTACCATGTTTATCAGAAGGGATACAAAGTGAACCTGGTATTTAGAAACAAACATAAGAAGTTAAGTAGTTTAGGGTGTACAAATAAAAGAACGTTGTTTTAAGATATTAAGATGCTTGAGATAACGACTTGTATATCAAAACTTTGCATGTAAATTAAACAGTTTTTTTTTATTACACAGTTTATGTTACTCACTTTTATTTTACTTTGGAGACAGCAGATGTATGGAACAATATTGTTTTTATTAATACATAATAATATTTACAGCAAATTAATTTATGATAAAAAATACATTTTTACGTCCATTTAACAATAAAATTGTAGTAGTATGTTACATTAGTAGTTATTTGTTTTTGTTCAAGAATGGTGACTATGTTCGATATAAATAATAAAAATTGCAGTATTATGTAAAGTACGGTTATGGGTACATTCTGATACTAATACTACATTACAAATACTTACCTTTTGATTAAAATATTAACAATATCATAGAAATACTGCTCTATTTTTATTTCTGTTGTTTATTTCTTCAAAAATTTAGTTTTTTAATGTTTTATGATTTGAACTGAGTTTGTTAGTTTTCTATAAATACTTATTTAGAAAATATATTGCTATCTCAGTAAACATTTTAAATTCAATTTCTGATCTTAATGATTTTAATGAGAGCATGTTAGCTACAAACTTTTAAATGTCAGCAACTTGAGCAAAAAAAAAAAATTAAAAATCTCTTCTTCTGTTCGTGTTGCCATTAAAATTTGGCCTTGTTTTAGATATATGAATTAAAATAGTAAGGAAATTTTTCTGTAAATTTCTTCAGTAGATATCTTGATTGTACTTTTACATACTGTAATAACTATCAGTGACAACAGCTAATGTTATAAAATAAAAAAAAGTGGAGTTCGACACACTCGAATGTAGTGGTGTTTTATTAAGTTGTAGATTGTCGTAACTTGGATTTGAGTCCTAAATTTCGCTTTCTACTCGATTCGAATAGGAGACCTCTAAGTGAGTCTGTCCATATGCTTTGTTTAAATAAAACAAATTTATACTTAGTTTATGGACCATTTGTACATTATAGTACTCGTTTCATCTTTCATCATGATTTTCGGGGACAAAACGTATAACGTGTAACATCACTACATATTTTTAAATAAATTATGTTCAAATTTATATTGTTTTATTAATTTAATAAGTGTCGGTTATTTGCATGATCCATGTGACTAAAATTTGTTATTTTATCAATATTTTATAAAATCATAGAATATTTATTGCTTGCATTCACAAATTTAAAATTCCCACATTTTCAGAATCCTTGCCGCTAGCCATACAAATCGCTATAAATTAATAAAATCAGTATAAAACATTGATCGTCTGTTACATTCCTTTTGGAATCCCTGACCTTTCCTACACCTTGCACTCCCCCTCATTTCTCAGCCGTGATACAAATCGCTGCGATTTCCTCGGCGCGAATCCTGCAACTGCGATGATCAATGATGAATAATAAAGTGTGTAAGTGTATAAACATCATTCCTCGCGATGACTGGATAACCACCGCTCGCAACCCAGGGAATGTTCATTCATAAATTAAACACTGTTGATGGTGAAGAAAAAAAGTTTCTTAGGAACTGTTAAAGCAACACATCTGCTGAAATTAATTTTAGTTTTTGATGCTTCATGTTTGTAAATGGATTTGAAAATACGTAGTTTGTTATTCAACGAGGGAGAGAAATGCCTGTTTTTTTTTAAATTATCAGTCTCTCTTGGAGTGGTGTTTATACAGCTTTATTATATTAATTACATCAAATTAAAATAGGAAACTCTAATGTAGGACAATAGATGAAATATATAACTTCTAGAAAAAATAAATATTTATCTATTAATTTCGGATGAAACCTGTAACTTTTTTTAATGTTATGACTTTTATTTATGTTTCATCAAATTGCTTTGCCATCTACGACTATCAAATTACTAATTACCAATCTATTTAAATCTAGACCTCTTTTAGTAGACGACGGAAATATATTGTAAATATAGTTGTTTTATGAATGCTATAGAAATAGGAGCGTTTTTTCCAAAATTTCCCGCACGCTAATCTGGGAGAGACATGGGTCCAAGTTGAGATTCCCGACCTTACCTAAGTGATGCAAATCAACAGGTTTTATTGTAAGGATACAAAAAGTCTTTTACATCCAGTAATTTTTTATGCTTTCTGATATCATTTTAATTGTATTTATAGCAACGAAATACAATTCTTGAAATATTTTACTTAAAAATTGATAAAATTTAAAATATTTGTTTGGTTTTTGCTGTCAACTAACTGTGACGTATCAAAAAATATTTGATTTGATATATGTGATTTTTTTTTTGTATTCTTACTAATTTTGGAACATAATTTTCAAAAAAATGTTTTTTAACACTTGATTGCGAAATTCTTTTGAATTATCGAATACAAAAGTAACATTTGCAACAAAGAATCAAAAATAACTATATTAGTACTAAGAGTAAAAAACTCAATTTCTGCATCTAACAAGTAAAAAATATCGCTTTATCCGAGAGGTTCAGAATCCAATAAAACAGAGGCAGACTGGCAATCTGCACCGGAAATATGACAGACAAATTTGACATGAAACAATTAGGATTTATTCGATATCCTGTTTCATCGTTGAATGTTATACAAGTATTTATTTTCCTTTTCCTTTATATGTTTAACTAACACTGTACATAATCGACAATATTTTAGATTTCTTCAAATTTTTTCCTCTTCTAATCTCATTTGTACAAGAACTCCGGCTGGGTGCATCTTGCTGTCCAATGTTTGTCATCGCGCGCGTCAGCTGTCAGGACCGCTGCCCTGCGACAAGGACTTGTGCAAAAACAGTCGGCAGTCGGGCGAGTGTCGCCGGCGCCGTCACCCGTCACGCAAATTCCACGTGACAGGCTGAGAAACGCCACAAAACATCAACAGAATAAAGCCAGACGCTGTGTGAGTTTGTCAAGATATCAGACTTGGCTTTGCAAAAGTAAAAGTGAGGTTTGCTGGAAATACAACTATTGTACACACTAGCTGTATAATATCACATTTAAGGCGAATTCAGAGTTTACGTAACGAAACTGTACTTCTCAAAATATTAAATATATGAAAGGGTATATAGTATTTTATACTTGTCATAACTTATGGAATCACAACACTATGTAACTTTTCATACAACCAAATTTTATAGCGTAAGTAACTTACGTAAAGTTACTGCTTAATAGGAATAAGTCGGTTGGTGTCAAAACCTGGTCAGAACTATCTGTCAACTGTAGTTCAACTGATAAGTGTTAGGGGCCGTTCAAGTATTACGTAAGCACTATAGGGGGGTGGGAGGGTCTTTGTTTTGCTTATTTTGGATGACATGGGGGGTAGGGGAGTCTAGATGATGATTACGTCATCGGTAGCTATTAACTTTTTAACCCGATGAATGGCAACCCTCACATTGGCTAAGTTCCGAATCGTGCAAAAATCGATGACAGCGCTCACGTTATCCGTCAAATCCATATAAATCATGAATCATGTAAGATTATAATATTTTGTCCCTTACTCTATCTTGAATACTGTATCAGTAAAATCTAATCTCCATTCTAAATCTATTTTCTTATTTTTCAAATTATAATTATAACATTTTATTTATAATATTAAAAAAACGGGGCATGTAACCGGTTAAAAAAACCGGTTAATAAAAACCTGTAACCGATATTTTCAACGAAAATTGCGAACTTTAACTGTAATTTTAACCGATATTTTTCAGGCCGAAAATACCGGTAACCGTTAACAAAAAAAAAAAACCGGTTTTAGCGAACATTAACCTTTATTTAATATCATTTAGCGAGAAAAAAAATAACTTTTTTTATATCTGTGTTTTCTATTTGTATTTGAACATGAGTCATGACAGTTTTTACAATTAACATTTTATTTGAGAGTCATAAATGTAGGTAGTCTCTTTGGCCGTTAAGGTTACTTAAAAAGTCCCAAATAAATACAGCCTTTGTCAACACAGGCAAGTTTAAAATTCAAAAGTGACCTGCGTTTTTCTGAAGATATTACGGGAATTTTTGTGAATGTTCATTAATTGCTTTTTTTTAATTGTTATATTTTTCTTAGATTTTTTTGACACCCTTTTCCATTTAAAAATAGGTGCAACCCCCATTTTAGGGTTGAAATGTTAAATTACCTCAATTTGAGTAAAAAATTTTGATTTTTTAAAAGTCTATATTGATATTCCACAATGTTAAACCCAATGAAACTGATTTAATTTATTCCAAAACAATTTGGGACAATGTGAAGCCTTACACAACTGTCTAAAATTAATCCCAATTGACTTGGAACAGTGTTGACCCTTATATAACGATGTTAAACCCTAAATAATTATATTAACTTTGTCCCAAACAGTTTGAAACAATGTTAAACCTTCCACAACATTCTGAAATTAATCCCAAACAATGTGGAACAGTGTTAAACCTTATAGAACTATGTAGAACATTGTTAAATTAGTATAACTTTCTTAACTTAATCCCAATTAACTTGGAACAGTGTTAAACCATATATAACAATGTGAAACCCTAAATAATTATATTAACTTTGTCCCAAACAATTTGGAATTCTGAAATTAATCTCAAACAAATTGGAACAGTGTTGACCCTTATATAACAATGTTAAACCGTAAACAATTGTCGTAACTTTGTCCCAAACAATTTGGAACAATGTTAAACCTTCCAAAACTGCCTGAAATTAATCTCATACAATTTGGGATAATGCGTAACCTTGTAGAACTATCTAGAACATTGTTAAACCCTGTACAACTGTCTCATCTGAATCCCAATTATCTTGGAACAGTGTTGAACCTGATACACCTATGTTACACCCTAAACAAGTTTCTAACTTTGTCCCAAACAATTTGGAACAAAGTGAAACATAGTGCAACTGTTTCTACTTACTCTAGAACACTTGGAACATCTTTCTGCCTTCTACAACTGTCTTTTTAAGTCTTCCTAGTAATTTCCAATAATAGTTATACATTAAAACTTACAATTTATAGTTTTTCACTCTAAAATTTTTCATATACAGCCAAAAAAATCCAAAAAGACTCATTTTTAGGTCCAAAATTTTGATTTTTGAAATAATTCCAAATTGATAGTCACCGATGCGCTGATTTCAAATTTTCAAACCGAATTCAATTATCTCTTTCCGTTCCTGAGATATTTGACCTCAAAGTTGCACCTCAAAAAAGTGGGTTTTTTGGATATATCTCTAAAACGGGTAGAGACACAATCTCAACGACTATACCAGTGGATTCTACAGGCAAAGTTACATAAAGAAATGTTTTCTCCGCATATACGTTCTTTGGAACGATTTTGTGAAAAATGAGAAAAACGAAAAAAACCGGAATTTCAGTTTTTCACTTGGGAACTTTTTGTCACCAAATCTTTTCATTTTCTATACTTAAGTAAATACTGATGCGCTGATTCCAAATTTTCAAACCGATTTCAATTATCTTTTACCGTTCTGGAGATATTTGCGTTCAAAGTCAGACCTGAAAAAAATTATTTTTCAGGAATAGTCCTGAAATGGGTCGAGATACGACCTCGGCGACCTCACCAATCGATTCTGCGGGCAAAATTACATAAGTATACCAATTTTCAGATATTTATTCAGGCGGATACAATTTTTAGAGCGAAAAAACGAAAATCGCAAAAATTGAAAAATCGCCTGATGAACCCCTTACGATTTTTTCCGATTTTTGGCCATTTTCGTTTTTTCGCTGTAAAAATTGTATCCATTAAAATATAAATCTGAAAAATGGTACAAAAATGTATTTTTATCCGTAGAATCGATTGGTGAGGTCGCCGAGGTCGTATCTAAACCCATTTCAGGACTATTCCTGAAAAACTGAATTTTTCAGGTCCAACTTTGAACGCAAATATCTCGAGAACGGTAGGAGATAATTGAAATCGGTTTGAAAATTTGGAATCAGCACATTCTTCTTTACTTAAGTCCAGAATATAAAAAATTTTGGAGACAAAAAGTTTCCGAGCGAAAAACTGAAATTCCGGTTTTTTCGTTTTTCTCATTTTTCACCAAATCGTTCCAAAGAACGTATATGCGGAGAAAACATTTCTTTATGTAACTTTCCGCGTAGAATCGACTGGTATAATCGTTGAGAATGTATCTCTACCCATTTTAGAGATATGGTCAAAAAACACCCTTTTTTGAGGTCCAACTTTGAGAGCAAATATCTCAGGAATGGAAAGAGATAATTGAATTCGGTTTGAAAATTTGAAATCAGCGCATCGACGACTATCAAGTTAGACTAATTCCAAAAATCAAAATTTTGAACCCAAAAATGGGCATTTTTAAATTTTTTTGGCTGTATATGAAAAATTTTAGAGTGAAAAACAAAAAATTGTAACTTTTCATGTATGTCTATTATTGGAAATTACTAGGAAGACTTAAAAAGACAGTTGTAGAGGGCATAAAGATGTTCCAAGTGTTCTGAAATAAGTAGAGAGACTTGCACTATGTTTCACTTTGTTCCAAATTGTTTGGGACAAAATTAAGGCACTTGTTTAGGGTGTAACATAAATGTACTAGGTTTAACACTGTTCCAAGATAATTGGGAGTAATATGAGACAGTTCTACAGGGTTTAACAATGTTCTAGATAGTTCAACAAGGTTTAACTTGTTTTCGGAAAGAAGGTGGTTATTCCTGTGTTTGTACTGCTGGTTTTACCGGTTCAAATTGTGACATAACTGGTTTCTAATTTTCAAAAACCGGTTTTCGAACTAAAATCGTTATTATTATAACGTTCTCTATAAGGGTTAACCGTTAACCAGTATTTTTTTCAGTTACATGCCCTGAAAAAAATTTAATTGAAAAATGTTTACGTAAGCATGAAGGGAGGGGGTAAGAGCTTTGCTTACTTTTGCTGACAAGGGGGATGGGGGGGTAAATAATTGTAATAAATCTGCTTACGTAATATTTGAACGGCCCCTTACCTAATATATTAATTATGTGTATTAGATATAAGACCGAAGCCGAATAGTTATTAGGTATTCAGCCATATTTTTACTATTTGATATTCGGCTTATTCGGCCAATTTTAATATCCAATATTCGGTTACAAGGAATAAGTGAAGTACACAGTTGTTTTATTACATTAAAATATATAATTATAGAAAATAAATTTTAATCAAAAGTTATATGTTTAATAATTACTATTAATGTATCTACATTATCAAGTTATATTGTTTGGTGGTAAATCATTAAATTTTTCTTGAAACTGAAATAATTAAATTTAACAGTAATGAGTTTCGGTACGTCAGAATATATACACCCCTCTCCACAACGAGGACACAGAATAGTTAGTTACATAAACCTATTCTGTGACGAGGACCACCAGTCACGCTTTCATATAATAAAATATATAAAATATTCGTTATTCGGTTATTTAGTTCCTAAATCTTGCTTTATACTGCTCCATCAATTCATTGCAAAATACAGGACCGATGAATTTTGCTTGCATTTTAATTGATTACCTATGAAGTTACATGTAAGGAAAAGTAATTAACGCATATTTGTAAAGGAAATATGCTGTATATTTATATGATTTAACTTACATACCAGGTTATCTAAGCTAACAATCTGTACATATTCGATTTAATTTTCTTTCGATTGACTATGCATGCCCAAAAACAATTTACCTAATTATATTGTTTATTTATATATGTTATATAAGACGGAATGAACGGTAAATATATTCGTATTTGACTTATAAAGTAGAATAAAAATGTAATATAAACACAGTATAAAATACGATAATACATAATGATTACGAAGCTGTATACGCAATTCTCCCATAACGTGCATAAAACCACAATTCCCCTTAATTAATATCCACAGGTCACACACGGCGTCCAGTTAAAAAACAATAAGCAGGATCTGTGCACGAAGGCCTCGCAGGACCGCAGGAGCTGCAGCTTCGCATGCCTCGAGACTATATGCGCCGAATTAATTCCCGCTTAAAAAACCACTCGCCGGCTATAATTTCCTCCGCTAAACGGCAAACTGCCCGCCGAATAACTATCCGCATGGGCGTCCGAACCGAAAAATGCAAACTTTCAAGTATTCGATATAACGTAAATTAAAATAAATATTACGATAATAGTAGGAGTAGAAAACGGTATACTAAGAATAAATATATTGTGTTATTAAGAGAAAAGTGATACTTTGTGCGAAGCGAGTCGAACAATTATATGCGTGGCATAGAAAGACACTTTTATTCTGAATGAATTAGAAAAATTAAATTATTATTTAAGAACAATTTTAAAATGTCAGTAGTGTGTGTGTGTTACTTTATCTACCCTTGCGGTTAAAGTGCTACTTTATCCACTATTTTGAGTTGATAAAATTGCACTAATTTTTCAAATCTTGTCTCTTCAAAACCTGCTATAGAAAAAAATAGAATTTTATACACGACGATAAAATTAAATTATCGACTCGCGAAAAATAATTCACTCGCGATTATATCGCTCGTGAATTAACACTTTCCGCTTGTCGATAAAATATTATTTTATCGTCTTGTATAAAAAATAACTATTATTGTACTATAGAAAAAGAAAATACTCGCCTACGACTGTATATAATTGTTTATTTCTTAAACTTACGAATGAAAGGAACAAAATATTAGTTCCCTTAAAATATGTATATATGTAGTTGCAGTTAATAAATATAATAAAAAATTATAGGTTCACTCTCATCTACCAAATTTGAAGAGAATTAAAATCAATCCACGTTTTCATGTATCTACGAATTTTGGCTAAAAATTAATATTGAACAAAATGTTACAAAATCTATAATTTTAAAAAAATTATTATATGTATGTATTTTTTAAAGTTTTTTGTGCTATCTACTAACTCATGTATGTCATGATTTTGTTTAATGATTATATTTATATAATTTATTACACTGCAAAAAGTATGTAATTTGTCAAAATTTGTTAAAATGAATATGTCTGCATTTTTAATATATGCTAATTTTGTCCAAAACATGATTGATTACATTGAAAAACTTCAAATAAAAATTTATACTTTTTATTTAGGAAATTTTACAATATCTGACATTTTAAAAAATAATAAACGTGTCTTCTTATTAATTTTGTTTTTGAATATTCCTATTTTGAATTGTTAATTTTAAATCAATACCCGAAAAACATTAATAGAGGAGTAAATAAGAGTGTATATATTTCTTATCGTAAATTACACCTGCAATTTTTATTAATGATTTTAACAGTATAATTTTGAAAATAGTCTTCATTTTAAGTACTACACTATAGCTACGTCGAGAACAATAAAGAAATACAGAGTTGGTTAAATTAACAAACAATTTCTAAATCAAGAGACTTTATGAATTGAACTGAATATCTATACGACGAGTTCTCAAAATGTATGGGCTCCTCTCAAATTTTTTGTTTTGGATGGAAATATATATTCGTCGCTCGATTTTTTTTTACCTTCACGTAACATTTTTTAAAGAATTAAAACAGTTTCTTGATTAATTTAACCAACACTATATATCTTATAGTTCTGGAGAATTCAATAGCGTATACCTACCGCAGTAAAAGATATTGTGTATTATTAGTGTTTATTACAAATGTCAAAATATAAAGATTGAATTTGAATTTCATGACTGGATTGTGCATTAGAAGAAGGATTTACTAGGTTTTAATCATAAAATATATTTTTTCTCACTTATTTCATCGACATTTCAATCCAACCCGGGATCATTTGCAGGATGTGCAAACAGATAAAATTTTTTTTAAAATTCATAGCCATTATTATTCATATCAATACTTTTTTGTCATTATGTTTAAAAAAAATTATATTTATGATCGTTAAAAACATTTATCCATATGATTCCTAAGTGTGCTGACCAAATATCATCCACTCAACAAATAACTGTTTTTAAGGAACATAAATACATTTTATGTTAAACGTAATGACAAAGAGTGTTAATAATAACAATACATAAAATTTAACTGTTTACACATCTTGAAGCTGAACCTAGGTTGAAACAAAACGTCGATGAAGTAAGCAAAAAAAACTTATGACTGAAACTTATTAAATCTTTCTTCTAATAAAGTTAAAATATAAGTAATATATAAATTGTTTATTTAATAAAGAAAAAGGAGGCTCGGTCATCGTTGGGTAAAAATCGTTGGGACGCCCATCGGCAAGTGTCTCGTGACAAGGCGCAGTAAGGCACGATTTGCCGTAATACCAACTTATTATATTAAATTACATATTAAGTAGTCGAGCGGGCGATTTGTTAACATCGAGAGCCTAACCGTTGGGAAATTTATAGCGGCTTATGTTGGATATTTATGGCCTTCTTTATACGCTGATTATTTTGTCGAGTATCGCTAGGAAATTGTTTCGTGAAGATGCGGATATTTTAATTGGGTGTAATTAACTCCGGAGCATTGTTGTGCCTCACGACTGGGCTAGATGACACAGGGATCACCCGAACCTATTATTATCAAACAATGAATCATAATAATCACAAATTCCTCTTTATTTATGAATTTAATATGATCTAAGCTCTACATATACAATTATATACATAGTTGTTCAGGGTTCATCCAAATGATGTTTATTCTTCTTCTTCTTCACAGTTTTATTTTAGAATTTATTATTATTGGACGAGTGTCTCAATTAAGCGGAATCAACTGTTCCATCAATTAAAAAAAATAATTAAATTGTGCATAACATTAAATAATTTGTTTAAAAATGTGTATAATACATATCATAATCAGAAATTGGTAAAATATTTCAAAGGAGGTTTGCAACATACGTGGCTGTTTCAATGAAAACCAGCAACCACGATCATCTCGAAGTAACCTAAACTTGTAGATTATGATCGAAACACTTATGTTTATAGTAGTGATGTGACGAATAGGAATTCAGTCGAATAGCCGAATCACGAATATTCGGTGAATTTTTAACCGAATATTCGATCGAATATTTGACATTACCCAATAATATATTTTTCTACATTCTGAAAGTGTGATTAGTGGTATTTATTCTGAAACTCGTTTATGTTTTGTGGAGGTAAATTTTTATTTAATTACTATTAAATTTAATTATTTCATTTTCAAGAATAATTTAATGAGTTACTACCAAGAAATATAATTAAATAAATTATTTACTCTTAATGTTCTTAACGTAGGTACATAAATAATACATATATCTTTGGTTTCAGATTTATTTTCTATAATTTTTTATTTTAATGTAATAAATCAGCGTTGTATTTCACTTATTTCTTGTAACCGAATATTCGTTATTTAAATAGGTCGAATAAACCGAATACCGAATGCTGAAAATGTGGCCGAATACCGCCTAATTAATCTGCTTTGATCCCATCTTTACTTTATAGTATAAATTTATATTCATAAAATTAGTACTAATGTGTTTGTATGTCCAAATGAGGATTATGTCTTTCTTTCGCATTATTTAGTTGCTCATTCCAGCGTCGAACAGTCTCCTTTTAATTTATTTTTACAAATTTATTCCATTTCTTTCTTCTAATCTTTTAATATTATGATGAGGATATTATAAATCTTCCACTTCCACGATTGTATCCATCCATGTACTTCATTTGCTGTCACTCTCTTCTCTTCTCTTTATAGGTCCAAAAAACAATAATAGGTAATTCGCGTATTTTTAAGATGTATGCTTCTATGGCTTGTAGTAAAACTGATGTTATATAAATTAAATTTAAAAAAATGAATTTTGATGCTGTTGTACATTTTGCAATTATTTATGATTAATTTTTAAAAATTAAGAAAAACTTAATTTATCATTGTCAGCGTTTATGAAAAGGTAAACTATTTTTCATTAAATATGTATTATAACGTGAATTCCAAATTACTATGTATATAACCTTCAAATGTCATTTTTAATTTGAAAAAACAAATTTAACTCATATATAAGCCGAATAATTTTCCAATTTTATCACACTACTAGTGCACATTACATTAATAAATACTACAATGTATAAATTTGTGTGTGTTGTGATTGTTGCTAGTTTCGCCTTAGTTGCGTTAGCAGTAAGTCATGAAATATTCCATATCTATACTGATATTTCTGATTAATTAATTAAGTTAATAATTTCTTTATAGTGTAGAGAGTTTTTTTTTTGAATATTTGCTAGAATACATTTCAAAATATTTTTTTAGGCTCCAGGTGGAAAATTAGATGAATTACGTAACAAATTTTTGCCTAGTGCTTCCAAATGTGCTTCGTCTGCAGGACTTACTCAAAGTAAACACAAATTATATTTTCTTATGCGGCTCATAGTAATCCTATACTACTTGTATTTTTTGCAGAAGAAGCAGAAGACTTCTTCGTAGGAAACAAAACTGTTACAAATAAAATGGGATGCTTCATCTCTTGCATGGCCAAAGAATACGGTTTGGTAAGAAAATATTTTATTTCAATTATCAGAAGTTTTATTAATGGTTAAAATATGATTGAACGCATTACTTTACCGAGGTGCGAAATAGCATTTATTATTATTCACAAATTCACAAGCCATGTTGTCGGAACGTATTACACATTACCTGCTGCACGTAAAACCTGAAATTAAATACGAGTAATAGATAATTCATTTAACTTAGATTTTTTTATAAGTCGTACAAAAAGAGCCATGAATTTATCGATACTAATATCACTAGAGGTTTGATTTGGCCGGATATTTTTTTATTTATATGAACACTTGGATGCAAATGTGAATATTAATAAATAAAAAAATATTCTGCTTTAAAAATCAAATCTCGAGCCTCGAGACAATTACACGATTAAATATATTTGAACGGAATGTGTAGTATTAAACTGAATTGAAATTTTATTTATTTGACATATTAAAAATATTGAAAAGAATCCGTTCCCATGGAGAAGGGAAAGAAAAAAATATCCAATTTGTCCATTTCCTTCTTAGTAATGGAATTGCACCGATTACCTCCATAGCTCGAAAGCTTCAAATAATTTGCTTGATTATTTCACGAATGACAACAGTTCAAGCATAAAATTATTCATATCATTCCAAGTAACCATGACGACGCTACTGTAGTTTTATCAATTTTATTACTGAAAAATTGCAAATAAAGCTTTCTGAGTGGGTTAAAATTTATATTATTTCTTCTATCGCGCTATCATGCAGTCATAGAAAAATATAGTATGAAACCGTTTAGAAACTTCTTAGAAACTGATTTTTGTATACTCTTGACTAAAGTGAGATTATGAAACCAAAACTATGACCAAAAATAATTTTAATTTTGAAATAATAATATATACGGAAAATATAGTTTTAGAAATCTGTTCTATAGAGACCTATTTCATCCTTGGCGCATTGGCACTTTCCAAATGTATTTGCCGATCTCGAAAAAGACAAAATGTGGTCCTATTTTTTATTTCATTTACTTCAAATATTTTTAAAATTTTTGATCATTCAAGACCTTGTCGCAATCCACCAAAAATTGACTGCTGACCCACTGGTGGGTCGCGACTCACAGTTTGAGAAACACTGACATAAAGCAAGCATTTTTATACATTTCAGGTTAACGACAAAAACTTATTCGACAAAGACAAGATCTTTAAATTAGTTGACGCTCTTCAAGCTGAGGATGTTTTTAAAAATGAGGATGTTGCAAAAGAAAAGGAAATCCTAGCTAGTTGTCTAGCTGCCCGTAAGATCAAAATTATTAAGTATATTAATAGATACAATACTAATTCGTTTATTTCAGAGACAGCAGGTGCAGATTCGTGTGCTGTAGGAAAAAGTGTAACAGAATGTACTATAGCTGCCATGGAAAAAGTAAGTTTTGATTTTTAATTATTATACTTCAAATAAATTTATTATTATAATAAAACTTTTTATTACAGGCTGGAATTAAAAGTAGAAAATAAGTTTCAATGTATTATAGATAAAATATTTTAAATATGAAATAAATAGGTAATCAATTATGTTCAGCTTTATTATTTTTACTTTATTCTACTTCATATTAAGTTCAAAACTTCTTTATGCAAAATTTCATTATTCAATCTGTTTTATTCATATTTTTATCACAAGAAGAATTATGTACGATTTCCTGAAATTTAAAAAAAACCTAAAAAAATTAGTGTGGCTAGCACATAATCTACCACGTATCGGTGCGTTGATTATGGACACGGTAAAATGAATGATTAATATAATTAGTACTTACAGTATTAGTATAATTCCTTTTAAAGTATTCTATAATTATTTTTTTAATACTGTTACTGGAAATATAAAAAAAAAATTAAAAAAATCATTAATTACTTTAATTATTAAATGGGGCTAGGTACACACAAATTTTAACTATAAAATTATTATTATTATTATTAAATTATTCTTTACAAAAATTCCCATACATTTATAATTAATCAAGATATTTCAGAAAAACACTTTAGATTTTCATGAAACCACCACTTTTGGTTGCATGATTAACACCAAAATCTAAAAAGATCAAATCTAGGGTGTCAGAATGGTATATCCAAAATTTAAACCATTTATTTTCTTGTATTTGAGTAATTAGAAAATATCCCTTGTATGTTAAATAACTATTATTTAGTCGCATAATTTAACGAGAATAGTGCTCATATATAGTATTTAGTGATTTTATATATATTTTTGATTTAATAAACATAGAATATTAAATCGAAGTCAACAGAATTGTTTATTAATTTATGTAATGAATATTAATGTGATTGCCGAATACTTCATAGCTTGTTACTGAAGAACAAATAGTTGACAATATTTTAGTATGGGTCGTTAGAAGCTAATACCTTGTGGATAATTAATACAAAAGCGAAGTTGCAGCCAGTAGAGCATAAAATGTAACTATCTTACTTGGGAAGTGACGTCTGAATCGCCGAGTTTACGATGCGGTCATGATCAATCCACTAGAACAGCGCTAATCCCGTGAAATATTCAACACTGGCCCATTCTTGGCTTAATTAAAATTTATACCCTTCATATTTAACAAATACTAATTGTCATATAACTGTGTGCATATATTAACTCTGCACGTTTTAACTAAAAACGGAAATATAAATAAAATCATAATTATGGTAATGAATTCTGATAGCTACGGTGTGTACAAATTAAGCAGTCGTCATTAATATCCACTGCATTAGTTTTATTTTTAATAATCTTGGAATAAATTAGGTTAGACATTTTAACAACGCATTCTTAATAATTATTCAAAACTCGTTAAGTTTATGTGTTGAAGGACCGCCCCGCTAATAAACAAGTTTACATTTCTATTTTCATTTGGTATTAAAACTCTGGGTGTATTTACAACTATATTAAGATGAAATTTTATTACAGAAAATTTTAGAAATGAATTTAATCTACTCTATTATTTTGAGCCTGCAATTCCTAATACATTCCTAGAAGTAACAGGCTGTCATATAATACAGATATTTGTATCGTGGCGAATTTTACTTTCTTTTCTTGTCAATTGTATATTGTGCCTGATATAGTACCGGTTGATAATTTAAGGTAATTAATTAAGTTTATTCATTTATTTAATGTATACCGAAGTCCAGTAACAGAACGGGGGACCTACAGTTTATAGTGAGTTCATTTTTGATTACAGGTTTGTTATCCCTAGGACTTGAACCCCCAGATCTCACACTCCGCTTAGCGTATCAAAACGCGCTAACCAAGTAAGCCACCACTGCCCGTAAATATAAAACTAAGAAAATTTATATATGACTGTTTTTCATTTCTTCATCTGTGTTACAATATTTCTAAAATCCTAGACAGAAAAGTCTTCAATTTTACTTGTCTAACTAGAAACATATAGCTTAGCAATAGATTCAGAACCACCTGAACACCAGATTTTGTAGGTATAAATTTGAACATAAATATCTCGGGAACGAAAAAAGATAATTGATTTCTGTTTAAAAATTTGAATATAGTGCATCGATATCTACTTAAGTCCAAAAAAAATAAAAAATTGGAGATAAAAAGTTTGGAAGCAAAATATTGAAATTTAGGTTTTTTCATTTTTCTTATTTTTCACCTAATAGTTCTAAAGAACGTATATGTTGGCAAAACATTTATTTATGTAACTTTTCCAGTAGAATCGAATGGTAAAGTAGTAGAGAGTTACAATACCTCTACGCATATTTTAAACATACTTTTTTGAGGTACAACGTTGAGAGCAAATATCACCGAAAGGAAAAGAGTTAATTAAGTTCTGATTGAATATTTGGTATCAACTATTTCATTAAAAAATATTACAAACAAAATTTTCTAAGATTTAAAAATCTTCGAACTAAAAATTCAATATTTTCAAATATATTTGGCAATACGAAAAAAAACAGCATCGTCGGCTTTAGAAATTACTTCCCTTGTTGTTACTACATACATAAACTATTATATTAGGTATTAATTATTCATTTTATAAACTCACTTTTAAAAAGAAGAAAATATATCTTTTGTATTGGTGCAAATAAATAAATGTGAACTGTCAAGTCAAAATAATTTGAAGTTAAATGCTGCTGGTGACGCGAAAAATATAATAAGCTACTCGGAATGTAAAGTACCTACTCGTAACACAACTATTCTCGTACGGTAACATGAATTTCGGCTCCGCAAGCTTCGTCACAATTCATACCTTTTCGAAGGTTATAATGTACTTACATTCTTCGCAGAAAATAACTATTATTGTATAAATCATATATCATCATTAATATAAAATTAAAAAGGTATCTAACTAATCGTAGTTTCTTATAAAACCGACAAGAGGTATTCATTCTCTACTTAAAGGAAATTATCGCATATTAATTATAATTATAATTAAGTCTAGTGTGGATTTTTTCAGTAACTTAATAAAGTCATCTGAAAATGATTGCAGTCTATTTTTGCTGGTGTAGCGGAAATTGAGGTTATTAACAGATGCGAAGAGGGAGATAAACCGATCTGATTTCCTATGAGAAAGTGAAGCGTTTGTCTTATCTGCCCATTCGTGATCAAATAAAACTCCCATAATAGAAAAACAAATTGTTTTTAATAACGAGAAAATCACATGCGTGAGATAATTCCTAAACAAGTTAATTTCGGAAGACACGGAATGGAGATGTCCGAAAAGTTTAATACATTCTTAAAATATGGAAATTACTCGGCATTTACATAAGGAAGTCTGACCTGACGCTACTATTTACTGAAGAAAAGGAAGTGCTCGAAATTGACACACGCCACACTAAAACAATGCGAGGAAAAAGGAAAGAAGAACATTCCAACACTTACGTTTTATAACATCATTTTTTGAAAGAAATATAAACTTATTTAATACAACTGATTGATTTAAATCGCAAGTTTAAAGGGACTTACGTAACATGGTCACTTAGCGACTGTACAACTTTTTGTAAATTTTTATATTTATTTTCTGAACGTAAATAAAACTTGAAATTCAATAACATACACGAATTGGATTATTGACATGAACTTTGTACTTTTGTACTGTACGAAATATTAGCTATATTCCCTATCCAAGTTCAGGAACACAAAACTTTGTTCATTAGGTAAAATTTCAATCATCTGTAAGAAATCTGAAGTATTAAATGGAAAACTTTTTAAGTAGCGGCTTGAGAACTGAAATTCGAAACTCAAACAAGACAAATTTCACAACAATGTTCGAATTAAATAAATTTCTCGATATTAAATTGTTGGTTTATTTGCCATACGTCAACAAAAAATTTTAAAATTATTTTTTTTATAAAAGATATATAACAAAGCACAAAAATGAAATTAACATTTTTTTAATAAAATTTAAAAGTATCTTAAAGCAGAGATTTAGAATAATACAAATAAGTTAAGAAAGATTGTAGAAAGCAAGTATATAACACAATCGAACAAATAAAACCAAACGAGGAAACAAACTATTTATGTTATTAATTTTCACGAATTTCTTATTCATAATAGCGCAGCAAATTTATCATTAGCGTTCTGTAAGTTAAAAATTTGTATTTGTCTTTTTTATTATTTTGTAACTTCTGCTGAAACTAGAGCCTTATTTTCTTGCGGTAGTGCTAATATAACCGAATAATAGAGATTATTTTTTGGTTAGTTTACTTTATGGAAAAATCAAATCGAGGTTAGTACCTCACTCAGATTATAAACCTAAAAGCTAATCTAAGCTTAAAGGAAAAACTGATTATAAATAATAAATGTATTTTTTGCGAAATGACATGTGGATTAAATAAATAGTTTGTTATTTAGGTCGACAAATTATAATATGTCTTTTAATTCATCTACAGACCATATGATAAATAACAAATATATCATTTATAAATGCGAAACAGATGATAGCAGTCACTTAGCATAATTAAATCAGTCATAATTCGCGTGCTTATTGCGATAGTGTGAACACATTAATAAATTATGTTGTGAATAGTTAGCATACATTATGGCAAAGAGTTGGTTAATGTATTAAATTAAGTACAACTCTGGCATATCTCGGCCTCGTAATCAGCCGGACTTTTTCATACGCGGTCGACAGTCACGAAATAAAAGTGTTGCTTTTTACTCTTTTCACTGCAGATATGAAAACTCGATACTTTATCGGTATCGCATCACTGCGTCGAAAACTCTCACGCCTGAAACTCCTATCGCAGAACAATTATTCTCATTTATAAAAATAAGTTGGATTAATAATAAACAGGGTTGGTAAAAATCATGATTTATTTAAAAAAATCAAAAATCATTGATTTAAAAATAATCAAATAAATTATAACTTTCTCATTTTTTTTATTTTTAAAGATGTCTAAGTGGTATAGCATTTTTTTAAATTTTTTAAAATGAATATTAATAGTTTATTCAATTTATTTCATAAACACAACAAAATCTTTAAGAAAACTAAAATTATTCATCTGAATAAAACTAGGAAGAGTAAAAAAGAATTTTTACTTTTTGTTACACATTTAAATACTTATTTTTCTTTCTTCTATTATGACAATTAAACTGATAAAATATCATATAGTTATAATACGAAGATATTATTAAATACATAACTTATTTTGGTTGATATTAATAGTTTTATAGTAAATAAATATATCTTCATTATAATTTGTATTTTTTTTATCTTTGATAAAAATGAATGATTTTTATTTTAAAAAATCAGTTACTTTAAATCATGATTTAAATTACGATTTAAATCAAATGATTTAAATGAGGCCAACCCTAATACTAATCATAAATAAATAATTTAATTAAAAATTAAATATTTCGAAATGCATGAAGACCACAATACACTTTTCGTAAAATTTGATAAACTGTATAAATTTCTAACCATTTACATTTTGTTTTAAAAATTACTTTAATTTGATCAAAATACTTATCTATATAATAGCATAGTATAAATTAAAAAATATCATTCTATTTTCAGCGCCAATTGAACGATAGTTCTTTCGTGCATACTATGAAACTACTAAACTTATTAAATGAAAAATAAATGACAACAATTTTGTTGTATGTACACTTTATTAAGTTTACGAATAATAAATGAAATCTTTCAATTTTGCTCATTTTTATCCTCCTCTTTATAAGCAAAGTATTAAAGAAACACACTTCATCAATTTTTGGAGAACGTATTTTAAACGTAGTGGGTTTTAAAAGAAGTGGTTTTACACGCAATGGGCTGCATCACTTCATCCACAACCCCCGATACGTATAAGTTATGTGACGGCTCAGAGCAAACACGATGTTTATAAAGTTTAGCTAACGTTATTCCAATATTTACGCTTGCTTTAATTACTACGCATCAATTTTATGGATCTCTGGTCGTCTGGAGCAAACATCGTTAAAGTAAGTAAATAAATATTATCGATATGTTGCAATTCTTTCAACTACGCTACGCAAATATTGAATATATCAACCATCAGCTATAAAATGTAGAAAAAGTAAGTTTACTACGATTATATAGCGTTTCTTTGCATTTGCCGACAAAATAGGTTAATAAACACAACTATTTACAACGGAAGCCCGAAGCTTTGAGTTACACTTGATTACTTAAAAGTACTTTCAATAATTTTTATAAAAATTATTATTTCTACTTTTCTTTCTCTAATTAAAAATATAAATTATTTGAAACATTTAATATTTTCAACAATAACAACACAAATAGAAGAAACAGAAAAAAAGAAATATTATTAAATTTACACTATTTATATTTTATTAATATCGCAAAAATAAAATATTTTCTATAGTATTGTAACAAGCATGACTCATTGCCGATGACTCGTCGCGAGCGGCCTGTCAGGTCAGGTAGTCTCACTAAATAGGACAAGTGATATGATTTTCTTTGGAAATTATATGAAGTCCAGAAGACTCTAGAAGGTTTGAAATTAATTACCCGCAGGTATAAAAGTGTCGTAATCGGCAGAATAGAGCAGAGTGGTGTCGTGACGACTGAGGAGTCAGCATGCAGTCAAATAGAGTGAGTCCAGTGAAGAAAAACGCGATCTCTTAGATATCTTAGATCATCTAAATCCATCTTTAAAATTTGTCACTGGTTTTACAACTTTTCTACAAGTAAAAAAATAATTTATTTAGCTTGAATAGAAGAGTGGCCATTTTCCCAGAGCTTATCTATAATACTTATTTATGATATTAAGTGTTAAAAGTGACATTTTATGAGTGAGTGGGGAAGTTTGAAACGAGGCGAAGCCGAGTGTAACAAACCCCACGAATGAAATAAAATCACTTTTAACACAAATACCATATACTATTTTTCCTACGACCCTAGTTATGTATTAGTAAATAAAAACTAAGCATTATAGAATGACATGTATGACAGGTAACTAGATTTAGTTCCTTTTTAACACAAGTGTTAAAAGTAAATTTGTTTTTTACTTTTAACACGTTGTCAATGACAACGATTTAAAAGTATTCACTGTGTTATAAACTGTTATTTTTAACTTGCTAAGCAACCGGTAAAAAGACTATTTTTAACAGTGGTCGTAGGAAAAGACTATTTTTATTGGGAAATAGTCAGTAACGGTTTTGACTCGGCAGGATACAAACTCTTGTTCTTGGAAACGTAGGCGACCGTTAAATATCTACTTTACTAAATAAACCTCTTCATTATAATTAGTACAAATAATATTTACTGTAGTATATCTGTTTTTTTATGTAAAATGTAAGTAATAACTTTCGCGGAAAATTTAATTAAAGTCGTATTGAAACTTGAGAATACATTTAACAATGAATAGGGTATAAAAACATAATTAATATGACAATAAATAACGTTTCTTACTCGACGAACATTTGCTTTAAATTATAAACGAGATTACATTTCTTGCAGCGTATAAGGGAAGAAGTGAATGTGCTTCAGTTATTTTATTATAGTATTTAAAATAAAATAAAATTTAATTAGCCCTGCGTTTGGTATTACAATTGAGTGGTCTCGGCTGTTAAATAGTGTACTTAATAGGTAGAGTCCGGAGCAATAAAGCCACTTGCAGTTCGCGAGCAGACAATTTATTATAAGCAAAAAGCTGATGACAGGATAACCGCGCGGACAAGAAGCACATTGCTACATAAAATGCGGTTTTTGCACTCCCACGACTATAGCCTATCGCTTACTGGATCTTTCAGTTTTTGTAAATCATCGAACGATGCATTTTTCTTGCAATGAACACGGGATGCATATTATCGAAGCGTGTATCAGTACAGAACAACATTAAAACTCACCACTCATGCGCAATTGGATTAGGAGTAAAATTATATTTCACGTACCTGAAACAAAAAATAAAAACTTATTTTATAAAGGAAAATAAGACATTTTATCAAATATATGATAAAATATGACGACAGAAAAATCAATACAAAATTAAAATTGTAATACATGCAATAGTAGCTCAGTAGTGTAGTGTGAGATCTGAGGATCTAATCTTATAGTTGCGAAATAAAAATATCGTTGCGTTCAATAATAGTTCTATTCGAAATTGAATTTAATTTTTTAATTTAATAATATGCGAACTAAATTCGGAACATAAATAAACTGAAATTATTTTGTATTAAAACACAAAAGTATCTTGTTCAACAATGAATTGCTTTGATTTCACTTTTAGTTTTGTGAAATTATTTGTAGTGTATATTAGTTGGGTTTGAAAAATCTAAGAAGAAGCCTAAGGCGAATCATTTGAAATAT
This sequence comes from Stenolophus ochropezus, assembly GCA_035578165.1. Classification (NCBI taxonomy): domain Eukaryota; kingdom Metazoa; phylum Arthropoda; class Insecta; order Coleoptera; family Carabidae; genus Stenolophus; species Stenolophus ochropezus. The sequence continues at coordinate 19,191,351 of JAQOWZ010000005.1, read as the reverse complement.
TAAAATGAATCGTTTATTAAACCTTAAATTTGAAATAACAAATCAATATAATGAATTGAACCAAACAAAATATTCGAACTGAAAACCAAATCTAAATCGGTATTAGTTGTGAATCGAATATTTGGTAGAAATTTGTTTTGCTAAAAAAATAAAAATGATTATGGTGTATTTAGCTAGTTCGTCCTTGTTTTGCATAAATTATGATATCGAATCCTCCAAATTAAAATATTGCTGATACTACGATCCTACCCAAACTACTCTAAAAGATAATTTTCTGCTGACTCTGAGGTTGGCGCTTGTCTACTGGATGTTGAGATGAGACAAATTATAATATATAATTTTATTTCGATTTCTGGTTAGAGTTTATTAATTCATTTAACCTGTTGCACCGGTATTTTTTTAATGAAAATACAAATTTGAAATATTCCCTACCGGGTACCAGAACTCGGAATTGAAAAGATTGAAGAGAAATATTTATAAAAATGGAAAATTCAAAAAGAATACTGTGTTATTTTTGTTTATAGAGTGGTTCAGTGTGCATCAGCATTATCGTTGCGTTAATAAAACTATTATTTGTATAGAATTTAACAATCCCCAGTGTTTTCGAGTTGTATCCACAACATGCAACTCGCTGGTAACAAAACAAAAGTGAACATCAACAGGTAAGCAGAGTAGTGGTGCGCTGTATCACCGCCATGACAAAATAAACCAAAGCGAATTTAAAAGAGCAGCGTTTTGCACAATCCTGAGAACGGATGCACTGTTCCGCTGAATTTTGCAGCCGATATAAATAAAAACAATACGCGAATGCATTTCATTTGCTACGCTCTAAATGAATTTATCACAAAATATACCATTACATCATCTTCCAACATTCCATTACTACTTAAACATTAGCTTTTTGTTTAAAAAAAGTCAATTACATTATTCTGATTCTAATATATCATTATTTAATGCAAGTCATTGATATAGATATATAAGCTTTATGGTTAAATTAAAAGTTGAATTATAATCTCAATTTCTAATTTAAATTACTAATAACTAATAAGAACTTGCAAAAGAACTATTCGCAATAAATTCCTGATAATCTTGTAAATTTTATAACATATTCTAGAAACTATGACGAGTTAAATTTCTTTAACCAATTTAAAAATATAAATGTAAGTGATATGGTTAATGGATTATTTAAATTCAATTATGACTGGTTGTCATATTAAAATAAACTTTTTCTTCAAACGTCATAAAAGTGACATTTTTTGTGACTTGATTCACAAGGTAGAAATATTTAATAGAAATAAATTATCCCTAGTAATAATCGAATACGGAACAAAATGTAGGTATCTAAAAGAAAAGAAATACAAATTTATTACATAGTACGAGTACATTATTTCATTTTCCAGATAAATATATAATTTTTTACAAAACTTTCTTACTTTCTTTTCTCATTTAAAACGGTTGTGTATACAAAACAAAAATCTTTACAATCAACGTTGGTAAGCAATATGGCCATCCAATTGGATGAGTTATCATACAACTTCATATATCCAGTCCTTGCAATAGTTACATGGTAATAAATCATAATAAGGACAACAAGACTTCGTAATCCAGGTTCGAATCCCTCGGATGCATGGATATGTTATGTGTAGTGAAGGTAGGTATGTTTTTTTTTATTACATCGTGTCACTCTCATTCATCTACATATGAATTGTAATTGAGTGTTCGTTAAATAATGGAGATAATGATTTTACTGAGATTCTTTGTTAATTTTTCGAAACAAATTCTATTTTGTAAAGGATGATTATCAGAAAGTTTCAGTAAAAGAAAAAAAAGTAATATCTAGTTAATGTTTTGTTTGATTTTGATTGTTCACAGTTCAAATTAATCACTGGAATAAATGACAGTTAATTGTATATTGTTTTCGCAAAATTAGGTACCTACTTAACTCTTCAGTTTAGTAACTACTTCCGTCGAAAAAAAAGTTCCAAGAAAGCAGTATTATTGGAATTTAAAGGAAGTGCAGCTTTTGCATTTCTATTTACTCTGCTCATCATTTATTGCAAAAAACCAGTATTGTGAGCTTGACAAAGAAAGTAAATTGTCAAGTAATGCAAGCATAAATGAACCAAATTCTCAAACGGATTAAACTGAAAAGAAGAGTGTTTAACGGTTGAAGAAACCATATCAGGACTCAACCCGGCGATAATTACAACTGGCAAACAAACAAACACGACCAGTCTGGTCTTGTCGGTGACAGAGGCGTTCTCGATCAGCTGCATGCAGGGATAAGCTTTTTCTCCGCCGATAATCTATGTTTTCTTCTCGCGTTGTGATGAATCATGCCGAAGAAACCGCTACTGCTGCGGAATTAAAAACGGCGAATTTTTTTAAACGTTCCGAGAACACGACGCGGCTGATAACGAGATACGCTGGCCTTTTTTCCACGAGTTTCATTTAATTTTAGTGAGACATCAAGGAGGAATAAAAAATCCAGCGAGGCAATTTGTCAGGAGTACGTGAAGTACATTCCTAAATGGATAAATTCACTGCTGCTCAAATGCTTTCATACACTTTATGGAATATGTCTGTACAGTGTGACAGCACAGGAATTTAGATATTTGCAGCTTAGAATTATTAATTTAGAACTTGCTGTAAATTGTAGATTGCTGAAAAATTCATGCAATGAGCTTTATAATGCTGTCAATCTGCAAAACAAAAAGAAACACGGTTCTAGATATATCTATTTAATGGTTTAGCTTTTAAATGATTAAACGACAGATACAGTTAATCCGACTAATAAAATTTATATATTATGACAACTATTTTGCCGTGGCACCCCCTAATACCTATATTACTAATAATTAAAAGTTTATAAATGTTAAAATGAAGTTATATCTCTAAAATGGGTAGAGATACAATATCAACGATTATACCAGTCGATTCTACGGGAAAAGTTACATAAAGAAATGTTTTCTCCGCATATTCGTTCTTTGGAACGATTGGGAGAAAAATAAGAAAATTGAAAAATCCTAAATTTCAAAATTTTTCCGAGTAACTTTTTTTCTCCAATACATTTCATTTTCTAGACTTCAAATTTTCAAACCGAATTGAATTATGTTTTACCATTCTCGAGATATTCGTGTTTAAAGTTGAGATTTGGCAATACCTAAAAAAACAGGTATTTTAGGTATACCCCTTTAAGGGTTAGGTTTACGACTTCGGTGACCTCACCAATCGATTATACGGGCAAAATTACATAAGTATACCAATTTTTAGATTTTTATTGCATAAGACACAATTTGTAGAAAGAAAAAACGAAATCGGCGAAAATCGAAAAAATGGCAAGGGGTATACCTTAGATTTTTTTCGATTTTTGGCCATTTCCAGTTTTTTTCTTGAAGAACTTCTATGTGTTGAGATAAAAATCTGAAAATTGGTACACTTACGTAATTTTGCTCGTAGAATCGAATGGTGAGGTCGCCGAAGTCGTAAACCTAATCATTTAAGAGATATACCTAAAAAATTAGGTTTTTTAGGTATAAATTTGAATATAAATATCTCGAGAATGGGAAGTGATAATTGAATTCTGTTTCAAAATTTGGAATCAGCGCATTGATATCTGCTTAAGTTCAGAAATTAAAAAAATTTGAAGACAAAAAATTTCGAGGTGAAAAATTGAAATTTAGGTTTTTTCTTTTTTCTTATTTTTCACCTAATCGTTCCAAAGGACATATATGTGGGCAAAACATTTCTTTATATAACTTTTCCCATTGAAATGAATGGTAAAGTAGTTAAGATTGTATCTCTTCTCATTTTTGAAATATACTCAAAAACCCAACTTTTTTGCGGTGCAACTATGACTGCAAATATCTCCGAAATGAAAAGAGATAATTAAATTCTGTTTGTAAATTTGGCATCAGCGTAGCTAATTCTTTAAAAAATATTACAAACAAAATTTTGTAAAATTTTAATGTTTTTTTCGTGTGAAATAAAGGTAAATAATGGTGGATGTCTAGCTAAAAGAAAATTCACGGCAGGTACCGAAGAAGAGCAAGAAACAAATTTTGCTGTAAACAGCTGAAACACAAAATGGCTTCTTTCTGATCGTAATAACACATATACTATTCTAAATGAAATAAGTCAATTCGGGCATGTTCGATTTGTGCTTCTTGCTTTACCTATACATACCCTGATTGTGGAATAATTGATGATGGTGTGTAAGTATGACGAGAAGTGCACGGTTTGTCAATTTGGAGCTAGTAGGCTAGCTCGCGTGTCCACACAACAAAATGGCGGAAATGGCGTGCAATCATGGCGTGCACTGCCGGATACTTGTGGAACTAATAGCATGAATTACAGTCGCAGATACCACGGTTATTTTCAAGAAATCTGTATCGCGTTCGGGGTAAACCGTTGACAATCCTGTAACGACATGTGCATAATAAATATTTTACATGTCTACTGCACTTAGGCGAATTGCTTCGCTTTGTCCAGTCATATAGGAAGAGGAAACAAGACAAATAAAACCAATTGGATTTAAAGCGTAATTTGTTCCCTCAATATGCGACAAACGGGTTTATTATTTCACTTCTTTTTATTACTTTTTGACATGTGACAAATTGCCAGACGATTTAAATCGCTTAAAACCCACCAGTCATTTTTATTTGTTCCCCAAAACATAAGTCTAGCTATACAACAAACAAATATAGTAATTTTATCTATCTTAAATTAAATTATCAAATGTTTTGATATGAAATTTACAACATTTAATTTAAATACTACATATTAATAAATTCATAAATGACGTAAACTATCATATTTTGATTTAAAATATAAAATAATGGTTACTTTATAAGAAATATTGGCCCGTATTATAAACGCACTTTTATAATAAAATCGCCTTTAAGAAGTGTGCTTTTACTTTATGGTTATAAATTTTTGAGTCCAGATGTCATTTTTAACAAAAGCGCTCTAGAAAAGTAAACTCGTATTACGGGTTATTGAATTTTCCTATCCATTTTGTAGCAACGATGTATTATATTAAGAAAGTTGTGAAACCTATAACTAACAATTTTTAGATAATAAAAATTATTGACAGATTTTTTATCGTACATGATAGTTTTTTTCTCACAGTACTCAGCTCAAAATAAAAGTACAGATACCGACTCCTGTAAGGACCTACAGCTTTAGGATTCGAACCACTTATTGGCCACAGCAGTTTTTTCTGTTTTATGAGGTCACATTAGAATTTATATCATACCTACTTCTCTTAGTTCACAATGGTTAACTTAAATTAATGTTAATTAAACAACCAATCAAATATAAGCAATAATTATCGGCTATCGTACTGCAACGAGCGAGACTCACAATAGATGAGTCATCACGGCTGACCTGTCTGAGCAGGGAATATTATAGTGTCCATAAGGTTCTCGAATGTTCAAGATGAGCTGTCCGCAGGTATTAAAGGGTTATATCGGTAGGCTCAAAAGTTAGTATCGGTCAGAGTGTGCAGAGAGTCACTGAAGAAAATCAGTGTCGGTCAGTGTATGTCAGCGACATGTAAAGTAGAAATAAATAAATAGTTGATGGTGTAAATGAATAGTTGGTGATATAAATCTTGCGTAGTATTAAGTGTTTAAATAAATGTTCGTAGTGCTTAAGTCTTAATAATTACTTCTAAATTATTGGTGATATTTGTTTATTTATATATTTACTTCCTTCATCTTTTCATAATTCTTTATTCGTTCAATAAACCTAGTTATATAAATATTCGTATTTTATTTATGTTTACACTTCACCTAAATAAAAAAACGTTACAGTACCATTAGATGCTATTCTCTTTTGCATACAACTCATCTCTTATTTTACGAACATTTGGATGACCATACCACAATTCTCAATCTCCAATGCTTGTACTATGCAAACTCATAAGTACATAAGTGCGAAGCCATGAAATTATCAACGTCAACCCTGCTCGTGTAAGATATCTCCGCATTGTCTTGGTTCACAGCCAGTGCACTCCTTGGCACCGGCGCCGACGCGATTGTTTCCAGCTCACAGACACCCGACCGCCGGGCTGCGACTCACTGCGCTCAAACACCGCTGCGGATGTTTGCACTCAGGGAATTCCAATTATCGGAGCAATTTCAATGCGATAGGTGTTCGCAGCACAGATCAATGCGCAAAAAGATTGCGCCAAACGGAGTCATTGCCAGGGGATTTGCGTTTTGCTTTCCACATTTCCTACCAATATCAGTAGTAAAAACTAGGTTCTGGTTAAATATGAAGTGGTGCGGGTGACATTGTTCTTCAAAGTAAAAATGTATGAGGAAACTACAGAAATGTTTATTTCAGGCGCTACAATGCGTTCTACAAGAACATGAAGAATACTTTAAAATTGATAATTATTTCATTCCAATATTTGGTCTCCAATATCTAAATAACTGAAAAAAAATATATAAATTCTGTTTACCGACGAAGTTAAATAGGTTTGGTAATTCTGAAAGTATTGCCACATTATAATATATACACACGCTTTACCCCCAATTTTCGTAAATCTGGATATTAAACAACAATTGCAGAACAAGTGTTTTAAATCGATGATTTAAAAAAATCAATGTGATTTAAATCAATTGTTTTATCTGTAGTCAATCAATTTTGAATTAAGTGTTAACTTAAATTGGCTTATAATAATACACACATATATAAAAAAAATCCTTTGCAAGGTTCTGAACCACTCGGACACAACGGTATTTTTATTTGGTTAATAATTGGCGACGCTGGAAATCGAACTTCCGATCAGTCAATTCGAGTCGGAGCGCGCTAACCAAGTGAGCCACTGCTGCTCGTTCTTAAAGTTAATTATGTACTAAGTACAATGGGTAGAGGTGATTCATTTGGTTAGCGAATTGCTCGAAGTGAGAGATCTGAAGTTCAAATCTCAGATTCGCGAATCTGTATCTAAATAAAAAATATCGCTGTAGACCACGAAACAAGTAGGTACTTCATGTATGACTCTATTTCAACATAAGAATGTTGTGCCACTGATAATGAATATGTAAGTTTCTTTTTTATTCAAACTGATATTGACATTGAGATTAAGTCTAAAAATTAAATATTCACGGTCGTACACTACTTTGCAAATATAACAATAAAATTTCTTCTCAAATACATATAATACATAAATACCTTATATACAAATATTTTAATGAGAAAGAAATATAGATTTGGAGACAAACATGTTGTGACTATTATAATTTTGTTTTGAAGTATGTTCCTGGAAAATAGAGACCACTGGTAACTTTATTGTATAGGAGTTGTCATATTAAATAAAATAGTATTCATTGGTTGTCTTTTCATGAATTATGAGTCTTGTACCATTGATTTTGTATATAACTGTATAAAATCAATACTTGTACCGTTGTACCGGACTTTTACAAAACGATTCTAGAAATAGCATCTTCGGTAGACACTTGAAATATTATACTTCAACTTTAAGATAGACTATAATTATTATAAAGCAGAGATTTAAATACATACTACCATAAATTTCTTTGAATTTCTTTAACGGTTACAATATGAATCATATATCGTAGAAGAAGTTAGAACTAAATCATATAATTTATTTATGAGATTAGTGTTTAATGAAAAAGCAAGTAGACAAACGATATAATCATGAAATTAGCTCGTATAAGGAAATGATTTTCCGTGATTATTTAATAACACTGATTCGCAGTTGGAATAAGTAGAAAATCCTGTTAGCACCGGCCTGCAGCCTAGCAGTCTGCAGTGAGATCAGAAGAAATGACAATAACCGTAACATATGCATCCACAATCCCGTTCCGTTCAGCATCAGAACACCTATTAGGACCCATTAACCAGATCCGCAGCAACAAACACGATAATAGCCACGTATAGCAACAACGCACGTTACATTACGTCATCGCAGTGCTTGCCAAACTGTTGCCAAATTGGAGGACGTTATTATAATTTGCTGGTAATGTTCGGAAACTCTATACTAGGAATCACGAAACCTGAAAATTTTGGTACCCGGGTACCCGATATGAATACCCGGGTAGTACCGGATACTCGATAATTACCCGTTACCCTATAATTACCCGGTACCCGAAAATAACCTGATACTCAATAATTACGTGATACCCTTAAAATATCCGTTATTTTTTCATATTAATTTTTTTAATACAAATTTTTGTTATTTGAATATGAATTTAATAAATGAACAAAAAAATATTATTTTCTGGTATGGAAATAAAAAAAAGCATTGCTATATACGAGTATATCAGCAGTATAAAATTACAAAATTAAAATTTATTACGGAAGTACATTTGATTTAACTACTTAGGAATATCTCATATTTCTATTCATTTAGACTTGATCTTCGTTTTGTTACATTGTTTCCGGCAGTTGAAAACTGTCTTTAACTGGCAAGAACAGATTTTAGGTAATGGGTAGATTTCGGGTAACAGGTACATTTCGGGTAATCGGGTACTATTTTTGATACTCGGTTACATTATTATCGGGTAGGTTCCGGGTACCCGGGTACCCATCGTCATTCCTACTCTATACATATATTACAAGTCCGATGGTCTACTATCTATTGTATGGTTGGTTATACACTACTATCTAATAAATGTTCATAGATCACTCCTAAAGTTTCTTAGATTCGGGTCTTGTCACATTAGGTAGTAAAATAAAAAGAAGTCATATCCCGCCAAAGAATAGTTACTTATTAGGATCCTGTATTTTGTTAAGTGTTAATAGATAAAATTTAAAAACTCATGTGTTCAATATATTATCTTCCACTATTACTAGCATGTATTTAATACAATATTTTTTTGGTTCGTTTTTTCGTCCTGATTTCCATGTACAAAAAAAAAAAAATTAAAAGTCTATGTTTCCGGATTAAAAAAATATATCATCATTTAATTGAAAACATCCTGCAGATGAAATCAAGTTGAGAATTCCATGTATTTAGATAAGGTGGTACCGTCTAGACAAGTCTTGACTAAGTGTAAGTCTAGATTAAAAAGTCTTCTTTAGATATCAAGACTCGAGTCGACTAAGTAAACCATCGTTCTTCATTTTTAGAATATATGCATTTACTAATATATATTATTTTTATCGGCATTCACTCGGTCTACAAAAATTACCTTTTGAGTTCAAGAAATAATTTAGTACGTAATTTTACTTAAAAATTTGTTCCGGTTCATATTCGGTTCGAGTATATTATTTCACGTAATTCAAAACTCTTATTTAAAAATTTTAAAAATATAAACAAGAAAACATAATATGGGATAATGGAATACCTTTATTTTTGATAATAAAATAATATCTAGAAAAATAAAAAGTAAAAATATTATTATTTCAAGGAAATAATTTGTTTCATTATTACTAAAAATTGAGTTGAGTGGTAAAGGTTGCCGGACGCCGCATAATGGGGTCTGGCATTATTACAAAACTCGAAATAGCATTTTTAGTCCAATTGAAACATATTGTATTTATCTTCTAATTGACAACAAATTTACAAAACATGAAATGTGAAATTTAAGGTCAAACTACTAAAATGTCAGTGGTAAAATTATACACATGGACATTATACAAATGTCATCGTTTTCTGTTAATAGATCTAAGAATAGTATTTTTACTACAGTTACCATGGTGATGAAATAATATCCTGAAATAGCCTCTTGTACTTCTATTATAGTGCCTAATTAAATAGGTGAAACAAAAAAAGTACTTACAGTATTTATACTGATTGTACTGATTACAGTAGAACTAATATTTAAAATTGAATATATTATCCTTAGAATAATAAAATACATCATCGTAACAATGTTGTATAATCAGATTGTACGGACCTTGAAACATTTCTTTACTAAAATTTCGAAACATTTCTTTACTAAAATTTCGATATGTGATGGTTATGATTATTAAAATAAAATAAATTTAACTACAAATTTATCTCATAGCACCTACTGTAGATTACTATTTACTAAGTTTTCTTACATTTGGGGGATTCAAGTTGTTAACCGTTGTAAATGCTTTACAAATTAGTTCAAAACCATGATATTACATTCAAATATAGATTCATATTTGAGAAATATTTAGATACGATTGTGATATTTCCCGTTTCAATAAGTTAGTTCAATACAATGATATTATATTCGATTGAAGATTCCTATTTGAGAAATATTTAGATACGTTTGTGATACTTCCTGGCTAAAGTTTGAGGCATGCTGCAAGTACTAAGCGGAGAATTAGCTAGTAGCGGCGCGTGCGGCCGATGCGTTCATTACGACCACCTCACCTTCATGTGTTATAAATTGGTGCATAGTCGAATATCCACAAGCAATGGCCTCGGCAAACCTTTGCTTATGATAGCACACTGCACTGTTATTAATGCTAATTAATTACTACGCACGCAGCTATTACTTTGAGGTTAACGCGGTGTTATTGCATGATTAGGTAAATCATCTATGAAGTGGAAAGCAAATTGTAATGTTTGCTACAGTGGATAATTGGGAACACATATTCAATAATACAATAATGGCCATAATCCACACAGATAAACATATAAACGTCATTAAAAATTTTCTATTACCCTCTATTAATACAAAGGTATGTGCAATACAACAAATCATATCACATTATATCAGTATATTTTACAAAGGTCACAGACAAATGTCGTACAATTATACATCTACTTTTAATGCTTATAAATAATTCATCTTTCTATAAATTACATTAATATTATCATAGTTAGTGAATCTAATATTTTAGTGTATTGATTTATTTATTTTTTATAAATAGAAATTTTCAGATCTTATCTGATATATTATACCTACATACATCTAGAAAGGCACAATTTAAAACGAAAAAAATGAAATAAAACAGCTTGCCAATTTCTGTAGGATTTTCAAAATATTTTGGCCTTTTTCGTTTTTCCCTTTTATAATTTGTATTAATTAAGATAAAAATGTAAAAAAAAATCCATAGAACCAAATGGTAAACGTAAGAGTTGTTATTCGACCTATTTTTATCAAAACTCAAAATTCCTCTTCTTAAGGTATACAGTTGACAAGATTAATTAAATTCTGTGTTAATATTTTTTGAAATCAGCATATCGCTATGTACTCAAATTCAGAAGATAAGTTTTGCAGATTTTTTTATTTATTACATAAATAATAGTTCCAAAGAACATTTTTGTAGAAAAAAATATTTCTTTATTTAATTCATAAGATAAGCATTTCTGAAATATATATAGGTACTCTTTTTTGAGGTGTATCTAATTTTAGACAAATATGTTAGGAACGAAAATAAATCAATGAAAAAAATTGTACTTACTTCAAACAATTTTTAATTTTTACTTGAGATAAATTATAAATGGTTGAATACTGTTCACACATTTCGGCTAAAAATTTAAAAGTATTTAATATATAGTATATATAAATTTTTTATATAACAGTAACTACAAAACGATATTCAACAATAAGTTTGATACATCAGTCCTACAAACAAAATAAAATATATAATTATATTTGATACCTTATTGTTGAAAGATAATAAATTTCGCAGTCTCATTTTAAAAAATTAAATTTTTATACCCAGTGAGCACTTATCTTTATAAGAATTATTACATGTTTGTCAATATTGTACAGTTCTGTTATGAATACAGTTTTTCTCCGGTATCCTGCATTTCATTACCATCCCTGACTGGCCGTTTTATTCATACACTGAGCGCTTATTCTCAGCTAACACGCTGGATCTGTGGAGAATTGCTTCTTCCCAAAATTACACTCTTTTGTGGGCCGACCTCCGCAGCACTGGACACACCGGGAGAGTGGAACTCACCGCCATTGTATGGTAAATCTTGTTATGAAACATGACTGTCCAATGTGCTATTTGCAGGATTTTATGCATGCAAAACGGAAGCTGCAGAATGTAATTAGGCAGGTGACACATGTAAGGTAGTAAATTAATAAGAATTGGAATGATAACCAATAGGTCAGCGTGAAAATAAACAGAATGGAAAATTATGACAGCGATTTGTAGGGTCGCCGAATATACCAAATAAGTAATGATTAATAATATAATATAAAATTGATGCAAAAGTGTAAAACGTGGTTAATATATTATTAGAATATAACAATTTGGTTAAAGACCAGTCACTACAATAATTAGTAACAATTAGTAAGATAATGTACCACTACCTACATGAGTTGGGAAAAAACTTATAAAATCAAAACAATTTCTTTTCGCCCACTTAAATAAGGCACAATTATTTCAGGAATATTCTTTTAATACCATGACATCTGTAGTAAAAATAATGGAACCAAAAAACAAAGACATATCCATGGTAATGTTTACAATATGCATATGAATAACCTTATGTGTTTTTTAGCGATACATTGGTTTAACATTATTTACTAGTGATTTAAACCAATATATTTTCTCGTCGCATCGGTGACTACAGAGACGAACCTGGTTGAAATAATTGTGTATGTTTTTAAATCGTACTTTCTGGTCGCTTCAAATTCGGTTTAGTATGACAATAAAATAGTGACATAAACCAAATCTAATTAGGAATGTAAAAACCTTTATTTCGTGATGAATTAATGAAATGATTCATGCACTATTATTTATAACATGGCTTTATGTTACGATCATTGTTTAATGCTCATGGGAAAATATGGCAATTAAATTGTACACCGGTTTTGCACATTACTCGAGTATGGTTTTAAAAATTTTCCACGCCAGCTTGAGTTCACCTTCTTGTGAGGTGTACTCTAGTAATTGTCAATTACGGTATATATCGAAATCAATAAAACATATTGGATCCCCAGCAATGAGTAATAAACTTTGAATAATTCTTATACGAAAAACGTATTTTCAAATTTATTGTCAAGAACTTGGTAAAAGGAAATGAAACAATATTGACTCATTTAGAAAATAGATAGTTTTTGCTGTTTTTAGAAGAATAAATGTTTCCCTAAAACAAATTTTATGTTGTTTTTCAAAAAGTTACTTTCCTTTGTAGAGTTTATTTTGCATTGTATAGAATAGAGTTATCTCAATGTTAATGATGCTATCGAAGTTTTTGTATTCGTTGGGCTTTTGTTATTTATCTAAAACATTTGCGTGTCATTATCAGTCTCCCAGAATTAATTGTTTCAATTATCAGACAATGTGGGTAGTTTAAAACTACTTAAAAGGGTTGATTCTCCCCTATTACACAACCCTTCTGCATTGTCCAGCTGCAAAAGACAAAATCCTGAGCAAATCACTAAAGCTCACATGCCGCGTTTAATGCATGGGCGCTCGGCCAACGTTTAAACCCAGCTTTACAGATAATTGTCTCGTACAAACAACTGCATTACACACGACTATTAAAAGATATAGTATTCGCAAACAATGGAGGTTTTCATGTAATTATCAAAAATAAAGATTTTTAAATTTTCACACTCTAAAAAATTCTTTTAAAATGTCGGATAAAAGGCAATAGGATTATAAGGGCCGGTTTTCCAATCGCCTCTAAAAATTGCTGTTAACTACCAATTAGATTATTCATCTGGCGTGTTCTAATAAGAATTTATCTGGCTGATAAGTAAAAGTTAGATTGAATTGTAACTCTGAAGTTGGTACTGTCATTTTAAACAAATTTTGAATGTTGTATTAATTTTAACTAAAAAAATATATCAATGATTGATAGTTTGGATCGGTGACGTTTCAATGGAATAATTGCAAAACTTTTGTATTTAATTTTACATATATTTACGAAATATGCTAGTCATAATTTTATTATTCTGCTTGTAGAAAACCGAATAATATTTTCTACAGTGTATAAGAAATACATAGCTGTATTTTTACTAAATTTTAATTTTTTTAAAAAAATCCTGCAACTTCAAACATTAAAATGATCTGGTTTAAATCTTACAACGTAAAGTCTGCTATACACTACATTAATATAATCTATTAATTCTTCTTCGTCGTCTCTCACAAAATACATTGTTCTAATTCCGAATTTTGATAAAATTATCAAATGCTCTCAAAAATTTAACAAATGCTACAGAATTTTTACATTCCGCCATATTCGAACCTCCTTCATAAATTTATCCAACTAGCCAAATTTTATCGGCAGCATAAACTATTAGTTTATCCTCCTGACATCTAAGATTTATCCTCTTGGTGCACTAACAAGATAATGAAAAACAAAGATTTGTGGTTACCATGAGGATTAATTTAACAGATACTTATCAGACACCTATCAGGATAATGAAAAACCGTCTATTAATCGAATTTTACGAAGATAAACATTCAAAAGTAGTATTTTACCCTTTGAGTATAAAGAACTACTGAGGTGTTAATTTATGATAAAATGATTTTTTTTTATAAGAAATGGTAAAGGAAAAAACATTATTTCTTAATCCTCAAGTTCCAATCCTGAGTCTAAGTAAGGTTTTCATAGTAAATAGACGATTCTAGAACTTGAACTCGTTTCATTCGAGTCAGAATATGGTAAAAAGTCACTACCACAGTACCACTACACGAAACAATAGTAATATAAATATAAATTTAATTTTGTCCTAACTAGTCTTAGTAACAATGTAATACTGTGTGGAACAAATGAACGCTAGTCAACCCGATAACGGAGCCGGAATAGAGCGACCGCACTAACCAGCATCTTATCCCATGGAGCGTGCAGTTCCATTTCAATTATTGTACCAATTTTACATTTCCAGTCCTTGGTCAGATTAAAATAATCCGCAGCCAATATCCTCGCTAAATCCTGTAGCGACATCAAAGCTGCAGCGATACACAACTTTCCTGCAGACGCTGTGCGACTAATATCTCAGAATGGCCGCTGCAAAGTGTTTATCGGAGCGAGATATTCCATTTCCAATACCGCGACCACTTCCAGCCATTGTCGCAAAAATAACGGATGAAGGAGCACATTGTCGGCGCCTGATTTAAATGCCGCGCGATACAATACACAGACGTGTTTGTTTTTTGTTATTTGGGGTGGGGTTGCTCCCCCGAGACATATGTGCGGGATGGGCAAATGTGATTAAAGGTTGTCACATCACATGAGCGATCGGTTACTTAATTTTAAAGATGGGGTAAGCCCGCATATTTACTGTTTTGAATATTGTATATAGTCGTTACTATATGACACAATAATATAATTCTCCCAGTAAAATGTCAGTATTATAAAAGTGGTTTCCTGGTTTCGTTTAATATTTAGAAAATTTGCAGGTTTATAATTTTATTTTATTATTATTTTCCTCTTATCAAAAAACAATCAAAATATAGTGATACGATGAAATCATACCTATATCCATTTCTGCATGGGAACCAAACACATATGTAAATCCTGAAAGCTAACCAAAACCTAATAATGGCGACAATTTACTGTTTTTATTATTATAACCTACAGACCTCTTTTTTTAAAAAATTTTGCTTCGTTAGTTTTAAATTCAAGAACTGCACAAAACAGTTTATATAGTACAGAATTAATGATAATTTATGATGTTATTCAAATATATAAAAATTAAATATAGATATATGAACAAGTACCTGTTTATTTGATCTTATTTGAAATTTGATTTCTTATTAAATAAAACTACTATTTTTTGTAAGCATTAAAAAAATAGTAAAAATACGAACTTTTTTTTTACTAATATCGCATTTAATTCGCATTTTCATAACAAACTTATTTTGTACATTATGAAATATGCAGGATTGTAGTAAGATTTATTTTTTTGGTTTATGAAAAATTACAGTGAGATATAATATATGAATGAAGTAATTTAGACATTTGTAAATAACAATAAAATAAAAATAAAGTACCTAAAAAACTACCACCTACTGTGAAATATTTTTTTTTTTCCGATTTCAGCTGAAATTTGAAGAAGTAACTAAAAATACACTTACCATCTATCAGATACTTTTGACTTCTTGTCTTACCAAACAACAATGAAAACAAGAATGCATTATTTATTATAATCGTTTGTCGAATGCAACAGATTTAATTTTTTTTTAAATGATATAAAATGATTACATCTAAAATTATTTGCAAAAATAAACTATATAGTTATTATAGAAATTGTCTCAGTATATGGCTGATTGCCTTAAATGTTGAGTGGTAAAATATATTTATGTTTTGCGTTTTCTGTACGATATTTATTAGTTGTTGAAAAATTTCATTTCTTTTTATTTAATAAGTTCAGGTATTATTTTTAATGTGAAAGTTTATAGAGAAATTGAGTATCAGTAACGTAGTGATTTTTGAGTCCTGCATTTGAAGTTGCTTAAGCATAAATCGTGGCGTAAACTAATGGACCAAAACAGCTCGCGGTTATAATGTTGCCGTTTACACTATTATGCAGAATCCAACATCTGTATTTTGCGGTGCACGTCCCCTTTAGCATCACAAAGAAAATGCTAATCTTGTGAAACGTATCACAATCAATCTCAATATCTATCGATCTATCTATCACCTGGAGATAAACAGGCATTCCACAAAAACAATTTTAATCCCTACCCTTTCTGCGTCGTCCCAAGCCCGGTTAAGTAACCCATCATTCAGCCTGTCAGCTTGCAAACTTTAATCACATTTTAAACCCATCCCAATGTAACATACGAGGGGACGCAACTGCTAAATAAAATCTTTATTATCAAACACACTGCCTGTGTCTGCTCTTTATCCATTTTCAAATTAATTTTTGGTAATGCAATGCACTTGCTATAAACCGTGATCCATCATTCCTGACAATATTAACACTAATTTTTTGCGGTATTTTGGGACTATAATTTTATAGCACGTAGTATTGACTACTTAAATATATATGAGGGGATAAAAATATTTATAGTTTTGAAGATTTTTTTAATAGGTATAAAGTATAATATATAAAACTAGGAACATACAAAAATGAAGTAACATGCATGTAAAATAAAATAGTTCATGTCATATAAAAAAATACAAACAAAATAAAATTCATTCCGTTGTAAAACAAATATATCGATCTTCATTTTTTTATATCAAAAGAATCCAAATAATCTTTATTATTAGTTATGTGATCCGCATTTTTTTATTACCTATTCTGTTAGAATTTTATTTATTCTATTGGAACGTAGTAACTTATTAAAAGTGCTGTAAAATAGAAATACACCATTGATATTAATTTTTAAAAACAAAAAAAATATCTAGTTGATTAAATAAAATATTATTTACTGTTCAAAATAACTGAATTAAGATTATTATTATTTTTTTAAGAACAGTTAAAATCAATGTAAATAATACATTAATTGAGTGCCATATTAATTTTAAATTAAAATAAAACCTGTCATTCGAAAAATTAATGTAAATTTTATCTAATCAAAGCTAGTAACTATTTTTTATCAATTTACTATTTGCTTATGATGCTTTCATTTATTATATTTTAATAGCATCGAACTTGTTTACAAAACAGTATCCCTATGTGGCAAATTGTTTTTTTAATACCAGAGGCCGTTCATAAAATTTCATGACCAAAAGGAAAACTAAATTTCATTGTGCTGGCAAATTAAAACAATGAAGCATTGCATGTTCTAAAATTGCACATAAAATATTTCATAGCAAAAATATTGTTCCTAGTAAACACTGCAAAAATCTCATAAAATATTTGAAATTAAAAACAAACAAAAAACATTAAATTTCATAGGTCTATAAACAGGGGTCAATTCATTAAAAACAAGGAGCTTTCCAGCAATAAACGAAGTTGCACACAAAGTTTTTAATTTGCTTATGAAATTATAAACATTTCGCTCAGTGTTTTTCTGAAAATAATTAAAATGTTTTCTAATTAAAATGTAGTTACTTCCTGAATAATTGCTACAGCTATAATGTAAGTTGATATCTACATCATTTTATATTGGTTTGTTTGTTCGAATCCCAATTTCTCTAATCTTTATTAAAATAAAAATGCAGTTGAAATGTTTAAACGGTGCGGAACACACAACAAGCTGTAGGTTTCTTACAGAGGCTGTAAGCTGTTAACTTATACTGTTCTGTGTTGACCGACAGCGATCGGCATAAATAAGTTTCCGTAGTTTCTTATGAAGCGCACACTTGTCGGCTTATATTTTACTTATTTATAACTTCTAATTGTATAGAATGATATTATTATGAATTATAATTACAAATGAGATATGTATAAATCATATTTAAAATGAAAACAATTTACAATTCCATAACAATTGAGGCATTGTCGTCGCTTGCTAGATGTCCCTTATTCCATTCTCTTTTCTCGCGATTCGACCATAAATCTTTTATTAGCGCCGCTTTTATTATAAAATGTTTGGACGTAGCCCTACTCTCAGCTTTTTATTTTTGCGTTAAAAGTAAAGACGGTGCTTGAGGCGGCAGTAAAAACGCTGGAAGATATGAGAATTTTTACTCAGCCTACATATTTTTTTGCTGGCCAGCCGACATAAACGACGTGAGATGCTCTTTTATTGGCTGCTTACTAAAAACACTTTTATTTTCTGAAATTATTTTTCGTCTTCATCATAAAGTTTTTTCAAGTTTGTACTTGTAATAAAGACAAGTTAATAAAATTTTGATGCTACTGTTTCGCACTAAAGTACTTATGAGGATCTGTTGCTTCTCAAATATCAAATTAGGATCGTGTAAAAGTTTTTACCAAGATTAATTTTTTATAGAACTGATGCAGACTCGTGTTGAGAGAAAGGATTACTGTTTTCATATTTAATGGGGAATGGTTGTGAATTATTTACAAACAATTTTTAAAATTGCTGCAGACAGTTTAAGTTTTACATATTTATTACTACTAAATACTTACGGAATTAATATTAAAACTTCACGTTATCTTAAACATTATGCTAATTGTGTTAAATTAGTTTCCGGAAATTATATTTAATGGTTTTGATCAGCTGTTTCGCAGTTATTTCACAAACAAATTCTGAACGAGATATTTATTTTTAAATTATGATGTTCTTTGAAATTTGTTATTCCTTTATATATTTGAAAACCAGAATTTTGTTAAATAAATTTCAATAGCGTAACAAGGTATTAATTTAAAGCACAAAAATATAAAATAATATAACCTAAATCTTCAAAAATAGGTAAAATAATAATTTGACATTTTCTTCTACACCTACCATAATATTATGAATTTTTAGACTTAAAATTGAGCATATACCCAAGCTGAAAACTATTGTAAGTTAAATAAACAATAATGTAATTTACTTCTTTAATTTATACTGTACAATAGATCGAAGTCCAATTACAGAACAGGGGATCTTCAGGTTATTGGGGGTTTAGAACCACTCGGACACGGCGGTATTTATTTTTGGTTAAAGTTTTGTCGTCACTGGGAATATTCAAACAACAATGTTATCAAATTTTATAGCATTTACATATATAGTAATGCACTTATTTCATTTCAATAAAGTATTATTACAAAAGTTTATTGAATGCTTATTGAGTTTTATTAAGATTCCGAAGGACCATAGTGGCAGGTAGTTACAGGATTGTTTCAAGCAATTTTCAACTTTTGTAGACATATAATGTATACTGAAAAGAAACTAGAAACAATTAGTATTAATAAGAAGTACCTTGTTTTATTAGGTACGCTATATTATTTCATAAAGGCAGTTCTTCGAGATTGTTGCACAAACTCTCACTGCTAAGAGATATTTTCTGCAATCTTTTTCAATGTTGGTACTTTGACTTTACAGTACGACCATAGAAAAATATAACATTATTAGCATCAATTGCAATTGTAGATAATTTTAAGGTTTTTAACTCAGTTATTTTTTTTTGTAAAGAAAACAATATTGGTTTTACGTGAAAAATATCATTGTTGTATTGTGGTGAAATGAAATGAAAACAAGGTTTCCTCTGTGGCATGTGGAAGCGTGACACCAGCGCAATCACATGATCAATACATTGTGAGCGGCCACTTCCGGTTGTGGCAGACCACCCGCCGAGGGTAATTAAACGCCGCTAAACAAGAATTAAAAGCCCATAAAAACTCCATGTATCGTAAAAATACGCCGCCATATCGACGCGTATCAACAGCCCAGAACCGAAGGGAAATATGTCGCAACTAATAACTAATGCGCTAAGGATCAAACAGGCTAATCTTCCAGCGATTAGATACAAATTCGGTGGTGGGTAGCGATTAGAAAGTTTTATTGGAATTGGGAGGAATTTCACATCTGCTAGACATGATGGGAAGTGTATTAATTAGGTTATCACCGAACATATTTCGGACTCATTTAAATTTTTCGTCGCAGATAACGTCCCAAAAGATATTCTAGTATTACTTAATCTAACAGCTATAAATTCCTTTAATATCGTTATCAAATAAAAATTAAATTAACTATATGATCTCTCTGATTTTCTCAGATATACTTTTTTTACGCACTCGTTTTGATATTAGATAAAATACCTTATGATTTGGAGCACAGATTTAGCATGCAGTTTGCTTTCGTCTTGATTGTTGCTAGCAAAAAAAATGGGCAAAATCAAAGTTTACCGATAAAATCATGAGATTTTGCGATACTCCTTCTGAAAAACATCAAAAATGGTAATTCTTTTTTTTAATTCCTGTGAATATAAGTTATAACACTCATAATTTTTTAAAATAATGACTAGAAAGTAATTTACAGATCTATATGAAATTGTATTTTGATAATGACAGTATTAGAAAGAAAATATATCAATGAAACGTACCTAGGTTTAAAAAATTTCATGATCAATTTGACGTACATATGTCAATTCTGTTAATATTGATATTTTCTTTGGTAACCCCAAATATTTGAAACTATTCATTTAAAATTATTTATTTTTTTCGTTTTTAACATTTAAATAAAGTAATGCGTAAATTTTTTAAAGATCTGATTTTCTAAGAGTTCAACTATACGAAAAAAAAGAACTATTTAAGTAGTACTTATTTCATTCGCAATTCAGGAGCTGCGGGTTTGAATCTCGGTGAAGTACAGAAGTTTCTCTATTTTTTTCATACTACATTCATTCGACTTACTGATTTTTAAACGTTGCAACAATATTTATTTTAACATTATGAAAATAAATTTAATCTTTTTCAATAAAATCCGACCTTGTTGGAGTAGAGTTAGCGTGTACCAGGGAATCCGTTGCAATGGTCCTAAGTTTTATTTTCAGCCAGGATATAGATGTTTGTGTTCGTCTTTATCATCTCATTCCCATCCACTATGAAATCAACGTAAATTTGTAAGTAATAACTTGGAAAAGCAACTTCATCCCTATAAAAGTTATCATAATTTGATAAATTGTAAAAATTTCAAGTAAAATAATGATTATTAAATATTTAACTAAACAAAATAAAATTGCATTCTAAATTATTAAGTAATGGCGAAGCCTACAATATTGTATTTATAAAATGAATTGTTCGAATTATCGTTATAGAAGAAGAGAAGAGCAAAGCAGTTGCCACAATAGGTGTATGAATATGAATAACTGAAAATTTGATAATTAATACAAAAAATCCAGACACAATCCGTCGTTTGTTGGCGGGGTTGGTTGAAAAGCTCGGGCTGAAGCTAATCCATGCATACTAACGAGGCAGATTAGGCCGAGTTGTCCACCTCGTCGTGTGGATGACGTCCTCGGTCCTCCAGCATAATGAGATTCAAGTGTGCGTTTTAACAACCGAGCAAGGGACTGCACAACTGTTTGTTGCCACGAAGATATACTAATTGGACTGTCTGCAGCCCCACTAACTTACACGTGAGCATATGAACGGGATTACTAACGGGACACTTCCCGGGATAACCGCCTCATCATTTTCAGATAATAGCTTTTTTGTTAACTCAAAGGATTGTCAGATGCAGATAACACTTTTGTGCTATTTGGATTATGGTATTGTTTTGGAAACAATCATAAATGTTGTGGAATTGTCTTCAATGTATATATTTTATCAACTAAGACGAACAACAAAAGACTTCTCCATTGCAGGATATGACAGATTATTGATGTAAATAATGATAAATTTATAGAGACATTTTCCGGACGTCACCACAGGAGCATTCTAACTAGCGTAGAAAGTACATCTCTAAAACCAAATTCTGATTTTAGGTAAGAAAAAAATGGTAAAGAACCATAGCCGATCATTCAACTAAACTACGGAACGACAGGTTCAGAAATATTATTGAAATAAAATGATTCAAATCATTGGCGAAAACCATATTAATAATAATATAATATAAAATACTTATAATAACAACTTGTTTTCGTAGTTATATATAACGTACACTATTTGTAATACTAGATGATTTTATTTTTAGTAAAAAAATTGAATGTTCAATTTCAGAAATTTCAAATCTTATCCTTAGCCTTAGAATCCTTTTAACTACTCTGATGATTTTATTTATTTGTATGTTCTTTATTCTTCTCCTCCCTATAAATATTGAAAATATAATTAAAAAATGTGTAAAGTGTGATATTTGGAATTGATTTCTATTGCAGTGTTGGTATGACTCAAAGATATTCCCTATTTCACATCTGATTTATTCCACTTTGTGCATTTTCCTCCCTGCAATTAATGCCGGCAAAACGAAATTTGAAATAAAGAGTTTCACATTAAAACATGTTGTTGATTATATTTTTTAATAAATATAAATATGTTATTTTAAGACTTATGGAATGATTTGAATTTCAATCACTATCAGTACTATTAGCAATAGTAGTAACCTTTCGCTTATCCATAACTTATATTTTACTTTTATACTTATTTAAGCAAGATTTGATTATTTTCTCGGTGAATATATTTAAACGTTTGATCATTGAGCCTTTTAGTAAAACTAGTTGAGAACTATACAGCAAGTAGCTAGTTAGTCAGAAATTTTTATAATATTTTACGGTAATTTACAAAAGAAATTGTAGTCTTTTATAATGTAATAATAATACACTAACTTGATTTTAAATTTATTTTAGATTTTTTTTTGTTGTTATAAATATTAAAGCAAGTTTAGCTTGATATTTTGAATAAGGGAAACTATCAAATAATGTTTTGGGATTATTAAATAACTAGTTTTCTCATTATCAGTATGTTTAGAGTATATATTTCTCGTATTATTCGATATTGCAAACACAAACTTTACCTGTATAATATTATAGAAAATATTAAAATTAAGTTATATTTTTTGTTAATTTTTTTAATCGCGAAAGTGCACTGAATATTTTAATATGCAGCATAAATTACATACCTCGTTCTCTTTCTTGAAAAACAAGAAAAATACTGATTACCTTGCTTCCAAGGACACTTTGCCACTGCTATTTGTTACTTTGTATATTTTTCCATATCTTTACAAATAATGCAGAGCAGTTATAAAGTGCAGATGAAATACAAAAACTTGTAAACAAGTACAACTTTATACACGGTTGCATAAAGCGTGATTAACTAATCAACTTTACGTTGTTACAATGTATTTTTAATGTTACCATGGTAACAACCTAAAGTTAACCACATTATTAGCCAATCACGCTTTTATGCAACTGGGGATTAAATATCGGTATTTTTATGTAATTTTTCTAAGTTTCATATTCCAGAATAATAATAGTTGAAACCTTCGAGTAAATAGAAACAGGAGAGAACGATGAAAGTGGTTTATAGGAGTGGGGAGAACTGTCACACAAATGCAGCTCATCATTGCAAATTTTATATATAGTCTATCACATCCAATTGTTTAAATAAATATCTTCAAATGAATCTCATTACTGCAGAGATCTAAGCACACACAATCACGCTAAAACATATATCAACAGATCTAACCTGCAAAATGTGGTTTATACCATGGCCAACTTCCGTTGCGTCTTCTACCTATTCTTACCTATGATACATTCTCTCCTGTTTCTATTTGCTCGTAGGGTGAAACATAAGTATCATTCCTATTCTTCATCAACAAATTTAATTTTATATCTAAATGAATCGAAAATTTTATATCTATCGATTCATTTTTGGTTTAATTGTTGATAACCTCACATTTGCTCCCCTTGCTGAAAAGGGCTCCCTTTCCCGCAGCCCTTTCCTGCGGGAACATCACCCTCCATTTCCGGGCTGGCCGGTGCATATGTCAAGAGCTCACTCGTGTGAAATAGCCCGATTGTTGCCTGATGGTGATATGTGTGTATTTGCGTTTCAATAGCGCCTGCTGCCAGCATGGCACGTCGAGTGAAAATATCTCGCCAGATAAAACAACGCACTAATGAACGCACTTGAGCATTTATCACCAAGAGGGAAACGCAAGAGGTGGAGCAATGAATAGGGAATAGCAGGAGGATGAAGGAAATTTGTATATGAGGACTATTGTGGAAGCACTTTGTTGTGAACTCATTCATATTCACACAAATATGATTTTACTTGTACAATAATAATTTTTTAATTTTACTGTAATAGTTACTAGTATTATAAGGGCGGTAATTTGTTTTTTACAGTGCGAGTTTCTATATTGAAGAACAACGCGAATCGAAGTGCTTTAATAAAACCCAGCGATATACATACATATTTTCTAAAAAAAAAGACTGGAAACTTAAAATCATAGATTCCAATAAGCTAGCTGATTTCAAAAAAAAATTATGGTAGGTTTTGCAACAAAAAAAATGAATCATCCATATCATTCCATATAATCGAAAATTTCTAGTTCTCCAAGACTTTATTGAATGACGAATTACATTAGTGATATAGGAAAAAAGTACCTATTCTGTTAAATTTTTTGTTGTAAAAATAAAAAAAAACACACTTCGGTACCTACAATAATTTGACATTTAAATTGGTATTTCACGTTAAATATTTCTTTGTATGCAAAGTACAGTTCAAAATTAAAAATATCATATTGTTCAATATAAAGTTACAGACTTCCACTAATAACAAATGCTAAAGATTTTACCAAATTATTAAACAAAATTGTGAATTTCCAATAAAAAAATATTTATCTATTTTTTCAATTTAGAATTTTTATTGAGTTAATAATGGGATATGGTCGGATTAAATTTATTTACGGTTCAAAAATTAAGCAGTGCTGATTTTTTTTCCGACCTGTAACACTATTGGAATGAGAAATAATATCACGAATTCAGGAAAAAATTGATTTAAATATTTGTTAGATAGTCAATGATATACACTCACATACTTTATTTGTAATGTACTTCAAATGTATAAATAACAACATCAAGTAGCATACAATTTGCAGATAGCAAAAGGACAAAATTATACTTCATTGATGTTTATTAATTAATAGCACCAAATTTTAAAAACTTAAAATAACAGAAAGTGGCATTTGGGTTTATATTAATGTTATTTCTTTATATTTTGTATGTTTAGCGTTCATAAATATATAATAAAATGCAAAAAAAAAACATTTAAATGTTAAATACATATTATTATGTGAGGAAAAGCCTCTGCTTCTAATAAACTTTTTTCAGTTCCATTTACAATATCATCAGCATTCATGACATTGATATTCCAGAGATTCATTTATCAATACCCTAATTACAACAATTAAAACTGTAAACACATATGATTTTTCACCCCACGTGGAGGCATCACGCGAGGCTTGACACATGACACAATGTTTCGCGGGCCGAGTGGATGCAGCAGGGGTGAGAAAGGTCACATTTAACCGGAGCCGCGGACAATAGCGGCCACACCACCATTTGCAAATGTCAAACCCAGGCGAGGGGTGTCTTAAAGGGTGGAATTTAAAAAATTTAAACTCACTGGAAATTTCAGCAAAAACGATGGAACGTGAACAAGCGTGTATGAACACGAATTTGTACATTCGAACGATTCAGTGTGTGAACTTGTTTTGACTTTAATAAATAACAGTCAGCGAAACGACCGAAATTGACAGTACATAAATTAATTATATTTCAACATCCCTTTTAAAATGTTGGTTTAACGTATTGCAGTGGTGGCTCGTCAGAGAGCCATTTAAAATGAGAAGATGAGAATTTTGCATTGTATTTTTAAATGTCAATCTAGAAATTTTAAATTTACCACGCAATATGTCTACAATATCTAATTTTCAACTTCCCACTGTTTTCCTATCCTACATTAGATAAAGAATAAAGCATTTATGCGCCCAGCGTAGTGCCGACTACAAAAGTGCAGAGGCAAAAATTCTCCTGCCTCAAACTTCATCAATGTGTGTGTAAGATTGTGCTGTTTATACAATGCTCTTATTTCTATTTGCTTTAGAAAAGTATTTAGAAGTGTTAAGGCATGCCTCATTGTTAATTTCCTGATAAATGTATGTCATTTAAACAATTTTATTCAGTTTCTATCACCTGCGTCACTAAATTTTTAGTTCACTAGCTGCCACCGAGGTACTGATTTCCATAACGCTACATATTACACATTTTACATGTGGTTTCGGAGCCTTTTACACACGACCTAATTTACCATTGACAGATGACTCATTATCAACGGATCGAATAGATGCTATTGTGAGAATTTTTTTTTATATATTTATGCTGTGTCAATTTGCATTGGATTTTTAGATTCTAGTTTTAAACACTCATATCGTCAATACTAAAGTCACTTGTATCAAACTTATTACATGACATAATGTAACTGTTGAACGTTCCCATAAAAAAAAACTGAAGATACTATTTTGATTATCTATAATATAAATTTTTAATTTAAACGATGACAGAAATTTAAAAATTAATACATCACTAAAAAACTTAAAAAACTACCTAATTGCAATTTGACACGATAGACCCTATTAAAAGCAGACTTTCTATATTCTATATTTCGTTAAAATATAGGATTGGAGTTCCAATGTCTTATGGCAAATTACTTTTTAAACGTCATTATCAACAAGGAATTCTCTAAATTTTAAAAATGAAATTTTTTATTTAAAAAAAAAGCAGGAGAAAAATAGTATACGAAATTTATTTGACAATTGTCCATTATTTTCTTCGTTGCTTGTCGTATTCCAAAAGAAAAAAAATGACAAGTAAAAATTGGTTCTTCAAAACATTACCACATAATTTGCAATCTAAAAAAATGAAAAAGAAGGCACAAAAGAAAGTCTAATGAAAGGACAAAATAATGTCATATAAGAATTAAACGTATATTTGACTTTGCGTTAAATCGAGGAAAATGACACTTGAAAAGAATGAAACGCAATGAGAAACTTCTCCAAGTTCCAGAGAGTGATAAATTCGAAATTCTCTTTATGAAAGTTTCCAGGAAAAACTATTTTCTCCGTCTGTTAGTGATGTAGATAAAAAGCTTTAATTCCAATACTCCTTGTTCTTCAAAGGCTTGAAGCCTTTGAGTCAGGCAAATATACATACAGTAAGACCGATTTGTATGTCCGTACGTAACGTGCAATGCCACTGCCAATGCCCATTTAGCGAAAGAGCGATATTGGAAATCGCGGGCCTGAAGCGTGAAAATTCCGCGACAAAGCGAATGACTGCGCCATTCTTTCCACCGACAATTCAAAAGCGTCAAAAAGTAACGAACGCAAATATCCCCGGGATAGCCGGGACTTTACTATTTTGTTCGGACTTCGGACAAGGGTACGGGCGATTCACAAGGAAATTTAACAATTCGTCTCCGGCTCCTTCCTTTCCATTTTAATTATATTGGAATATATATTCCAAACTGAATATCTGAAGATAGGGATCTGGACATAGGCTTTAACTTTTTCTCCTTTGTTGTAAATTGAAACGAACTAATTCAATGTTACTATTTTTAATTAAGTAAGAAAAAAAGTATTATTTTAGTTTGTCGAAAAACTTCAATTTTCAATAGATGCTAATAAACTTAAGGAAGAAAATTTATATCACAACACATTAACTATGTAAAAGAGCTAGAAGGACTTACATTACATTAAAGTGGAGTCGCGTTAAATCGAATTATCCGTGATCTAATTATTTCGTTAATCCAAACACTACACTCTTCCACTGTAATCGAACATTGCGCTAATTTTCAGAAAAAAATTCCTTATTTCCTTTTCTATTTAAAATTGCTTTCAGTTATTAATTTTTAATTCCTAGTTCCTCAATGTTTTTAATTATTTGTGTAAAAACGGAATGTCCTACTCTCGTGTTATTCTGAATTGTTATTTATCTCATTCTGTACTCCATATACCTAATCTATTTATTGCTCCAATATTTTGATCCAGTATTAGTATTAGTTTTGTAGTAGATGTAATTGTTTCAACTTCACATATTTCCGCTATAGTACTTTTTTCGGTAATTACTATAATTATTAATTTCGCTATTATCCTACATTTTTGCATTAGTATTTATTCAAGTTCCCAATAATTATTTCACTTATTTCTCTAGAATAAGCTCTTATTTCTTTAGTATTTTTTATAGTAATCTTATCTTAAATTTGATCTAGTTGCTAATTTCAGATTTATTCTTGCTTAACATTTTCAGGAAATGTTTTACTTGTTTATTATTATATACCTATAAATAATTTTTTTAATTTTTTTTGGTTCTGTTTATCCTAGTTTCTACGTCTTTAATTTTTTTATTTGCTCCTAAACAGGTTCTTTAAATTTTACTAATCTTTGATAATTGCACTATGGACTTTATTTATTTTGAAAACTAGTTATTTCTTAGATTTAAATTAATTGAAGATGTCAATTGTCAAATGAAGCTCACTTTGTAAGCTACCTCAAGCTTGTAATTTTTTCCACTAATTAACCCAGAATTTTTTATTTTGTGCTATACAATTTTACTACCTTGTGTTCTTAATACAATTATTCATGTCTAATTTTCAAGATAGATCAATAATTTTAAGAGCTAATAAAATTAAATTTAAATAAGTATAAATACAATCCTCTGATAAGGATCTGAATTAATGCAAATACCTTATATTTTATAATTAAACTCATATACACTTAGTAAGCAAACTCTTGTTTATACGTTCCTTATATTTCACTATCCAGCTCCAGCTCCACCACGTCTGGAGGCTGAGTGTCGTCGCGACGACAACTCCTCGCGTCCCTCGGGAGGATCCCGTGTCGGCGCGGGAGCGAGACGGATGCAGCGTCGGCGTGCACTGGGAATACTAAGTGCAAGAAGAATGGTGACGTGCAAGCTACACCGCATCCAACCCGCTCATCAACACGTGACTTCCAACCCTATCATGCAGGCAACAGTTAAGTTGTAAGCTTGTTAGGATTGTTAATTTTGTTCTGGGTTCATCAGAGAATACGTGTTGGTAGTAGTGTGATTGGTGATTAATAGGTAACTGAAATTGATTGTCTTGACAAGCATTTGATTTAATAAATTACACCCTTGCAGGTAATAAACTGCTAGGAAAGCAAATATACTTACAGCCACTATTATTTTGGAATATGTTTTGTCCTAAGTCTTAATATATAGGTACAAAATTATTCTAATTTTCTAATTTCTAATGTTACTATCGTTCAATGGAGATATTGTAATAATATTAATTTGGTGATTCAAAGTAACTTCGGCGAATCGAATAGTAGTAATAGTTATTTGTCAGTGCAGTTGTTACATTATTACTAATTCTAGTTCAAGTTCTCAAATTGTTAAACAATATGAAAAAAAAGAACAAGACATAATTGCCACAATTTTTTTAAAGAATATCATTATTAAATAAGCATTTATAATATAATAATGAATTTTTTCAATATTTCATTATAATCCATGTTATATTGTTGGTAACGCTGTACATTTTCCTCTCTAAAGAGAGAAAAGTTATTTTCCTCTCTATTTCGCGAGAACAAAGTAGGGCTTTCTAAACATGTCATGAAAAAAAATGTTTAAGCTTTCATATATCATAAAATTTATTCCTGTCAATTTAAAATTTAATTTTAACTGAAAATGCAACCACTAACTTTTAAAATTTTTACAAGTAAGCTTTCAGTTTCCCAAGTTACTAGCATATAATTGTTGATTAGCAAGTGACTATTCATTGATTATCTCTTGATTTCCAGCTCAGAAATATCTTGTGGTAGTAAAGCCTTTTAAGAGCCATGATTTTTAATTTAAAAATAACTAGTTTTATACAGTAAAGTAAGTGTTTCATATAAACAGTAAAACAGTAACGTACTTATTTGGTATCTATTCTTAATGTTAAATAAGCTAACATAAGAATCTTTGCAAGGAATTGTAGAAATAGGTAGTCATTCAAAATTTTATTAATTAAGTTTCTCATATGAACAAATCACCATCAAGTAATTGAGCTATTTTTTTTCAATTGTTTGCGTAAATTTTTTTTTAATTTGTTATAGTCGCTGAGTTCAAACCTCGCCTTTTCATTTCGTGGACAGAGACAACCTGCTACCTGGTCTATTCAAATTAATTATGTAATATTTTTATTAATAAACTATATTTTTTAAATATTTCGTTGACTTATTTTGAACCTATTGCAATCAATTTGCATATTTGTGCAATATAAAAATTTAATAACATATTAATATTATTAATACATTATTTCTATTGAATGTTTGGTTCTCACATTTTCACCTACTTCAGAAAACCTCAATCTCAATATTATTTATTTATCATTGTATACGGCTTCTCTTCTGTTTTCTTTCCTGCGATTTGCAAATCTTTTTCAGGCTGCAATAAACCCTCCAATTGATTATCCCGCTGGATGCAAACCAGAGTCAACGAACCGCTCTCCATTCGGCTTCCAGTCTCCATCTCCAGTCTAATCCATTCCACGTGTCCAGACAGTCAATACACCGCGGCATCCTGGCTTCCTGGCCGACGCCCTTATCTCCTAACGCGATTCTTATTTATGCCGAGAGCTGCGACAACACACCGGCGCGACATGCACCAAAGAGGTTGCTTGGTGCTGAGTTGATAGAGAGGATCATCATGCAAAAACACTCGTTTAAGGAAAAAGAGTGTTTAAGTGTTTTCATAAACATCACACTCAGTATAAAAAACGAACTATTAAATTTTGTATTTGTTGTCGATATACATAATAACAAAAAACAATATTTTTTTTAATGAATAGATTCAATAATAATTATGTTTAGTACAAGTGAGCAAAACTGGAGAAATGCGAAATTGACACATGTGGTAAACATGATTTTTTCCAAAATCCGAAATATAATTTTTCTAAAAATTATTGTTTCTTTTTCTGTAGAATGGTAAATATTTATTGTACAATTAGTAACTTCACCATTACTTATGACAACTGACGTAAGAATTAATAATCATATTTTCATTGCATTTTGCTCACTTGTGAATCAACATGCTGCTGCTTTGCTCACTATTTTAAGTTTATTTAAAATTAATTGCGGAAAAATAAATTTATATTTTTACTAATTTTGCAAAATAAGGTATGTATAATTTTTTATCTACGTGAATGTGATACTATTATTTCAACATTTCCAGTAGTAAAATAAGACTTTTTCAGTCCTCGAATAAAAAATTTGACATTTCACTTTTGTAAGATACGTTGTCAATTTGTTGCTAAGAAATAACAAGTTTCATTCGAAGTAAAAATTCTACTACTAGTCTCGGATTCTGTAACGCGTCGTCCGGCAACCTTCGTTACTAGACCTGAAAATTTACATTTTACATTTTAATGAAACAAATAACTATTATTTTATAGTTTGAGGTACCTATTTTCTAAATTGCGTTTTCATAGCAAATGAGCATAGCATTCCCGGTAATTTTTTATAAAACGTCATTAATATAAAGTGCTGCTACTAGATAAAACGTCGCACATATTGTGTAAGTAAAATATTATTATACATTCTTGAGAATTTACCAGACTCGCTCGTCAAATATCTCTCTCATGTCTAATGACTCATTTAAAGAAAATTTAATATTATAAAGTGGAGATAATTTCATTTTTCTAAATTTAAAATGTTAAATCAATATCTATAAATTAAAACATGCCTTGATTAGGTTGTTAGATAATTGCTTTCATTTAATTTTTGGTTTATTATTCTATACCAGAGATTAAAGCCAAAATGTTAAAAATTAACCTGTCGTCGAACCCAATTCATTAATTATTAATTTACTATCAAAGTCATTAAAAGTATGAAATTGATATTTAAATTATATATAATATTTTGAAATTTCTATTATTTTCTGTCCAGCCTATATACAGACAATACTTTTGTATTCCTGCTAAGAAAGTACAAGTCTTGCAATTTCATTATTTTCATGTGCCCTACCCTGCATAAAAAAGTGTTTGCAATTTTCGTTTATAATAATTTATTTTTATATCACATCATAATCGAAACCCCCTGTTAATACCATCCAATATGCATCTATAAATTTTCCTTTTACACCTTTTTTATATTCTTTTATCCTTCATTCTTTTTTACATCCCTCATCATTTCGTGTGCTAACCCCTGCTGTCTGCAATAGTCTGCTGTCTAGTCAGCTATACAGGCAGACGACACAACCACTGAGTATTCGTTCTTGCACGGTGGTTTGTGGTTATGCCATTGGCATTGGCATTGGTGCAGACGAGTATCATTGGGACATGATGCGCTCTATGGGATTGGAAAGGAAATTGAATTTTTATGCGCTTTGGAAATCTGGTTACCTGGGGTGTTAACAATGGCGGGTTCTCTAATAACGGGGAGCAGATAACTCCATTATGACAAATCGAACATAAAATTTTTTGAAAGTCATATAATAGACAAGTGTGAAAATCATTATATTGAATAGTATCGTTGTCATAAAAATGGGAATAATATACAAAAACATATTACCCTGAACAAAATAAATACTTTAATGGTATATTATATAAATTAAAAACTGTATTTCTACTTTTAATATTTAGATTGTCTGTTATTAAGTTTCACAGCAAACATTGTTTTTATTATCACGATTGAGAAATTGAAGTATATACATATATTATACAGGGTTTTTATATTTCGGAAAAAAGTAACTACTACATAAAACAAGTGGCATTAAAATTTCTATTTCCAGTATACCATTCTTATTTTTGGGAACATTAAAAAATTATTTATGTTCTATTATGAATACGTCCTGTATCATTTGTAATTTTTGTAGATTTAAAATATATCATTTTAATTTTTCATAATGCGGATACCAATAAATGAATTCTCAAAAATTTTGTTTATAGAGAACATGGTCATAAACGCCCTGTACGATAGTTAAGTACATGGATGTTTTCAAGTAAAAAAATAAGCAGAATGGCACACTAAAAATGTGAATTATAATGTTACTAGTTGAATACTATATAACTTTATTAACAATTAATGAAAAGTTTTATGTATAGAAATATAAGAAATTAAACTACATATTTATTTCGTTTTTACCCGTAGGATGCTTCTCAATCATCGACTATAATAAACAATCCAATGCAATTTTTTATCTTTTAGATATTATTGAGTTATAAAAAATAATAATTCTGATATTTCACTTCACACTTATTGTACATTGAGTATCACTAACAGTGTGCAGGATTGAAAACTAGTAAAAGTATAGATATGTGACATTCATTCGAATGCATAAGACCTAATAGTTGAATGGTTCTTAAACTTAAAAAGAACAATTTCTTGCCAACGCCGTTAGTTTCATTTAGTTTCCTAGTTTTAAGATATAAAGTGTTGCAAAAGCTGGTATATATTTCATAATTGCATTCATTTTAACACTTTAATTTGTTTGAACGTCATAAAAGTAATTGAGAAGTCATTCTAAAAAAATAATTTCTAATATTTAATATCAGTACAGGCCACAATAAAAAATGACATCTTAATTTATTATATTCATTTGAATACATTTTCTGTGAGGCAATAAATTTGTAAATAGTAATTCACATTCACATTTAATTACCTTTCTATAATTATCACATTAACTCTTACAAACATTATAATATTTAAATTTCTCTCCTTATTCATGTTTAATCACCGAGTGAATTCATCGCCAAAGTATTCAATCAGCCATCTGGCGAATTAGCCCACTATCACCTAACCCAGATCGCGAGATAACACATTGATTGTTTCTGCTCTGACCTGGAATCGAACAATGCTCCCCGAGACGATGAGAAGCAGGTGCAGCAGACCTGGGGACATGCCGGCCGTTATGCGATTTGTAGGAAAGTGCGGGGACACACCTCTATGAGTTACGACTTTTTATTTCAATTACGGTACAGTTAGATAGGTGTAGTATTTGTCTTAGATGATACGTTCAGGTTAAGTGATTTGCTGGTTTCGGCCGTTTTTTATGAAGTAACTATTAGTGTATTGAAGAAATTATTGTTTTTAATTTTAAAAGAACGGCCAGATATGCATCTACATATTTTCTAGCGAAATGAATCGTAGAAATAAATGAATATGTCATCATTCTTCATTTTTTTAGGCTCACTTCTTAAGTGTATTTAATAGTAATTTTGTTTTTGTAATAGATCTATTTTATTTGGTGTATTTAGCAATCATGCAATTTAACAAACAATAATTCATTTAGAAACTTTGTACAAAAACAAAAAATAACATAACATAAAAGACTTTAACATCTAGATTAATATGAAATATGAAATATGAAATATTAAAAATAAAATAATAAATATATTCCTAAAGAATATTAGAATCATTATTCATTAAAATAGATTTTCAATAAATTTAGATGAAGAGAATTGAATTAAACTTCTGCCATCAATAGCTCAAATTGTTGGTAAAACTTGATCAACTAAACACTGAGGTCTTAGGTTAAATATAGTCAACAATAGTTCAGTTGGTTGTGCATCTATTTAATCTATGTGCCCACTGCAGTACCCTGTTTAAGCATACTTGATTGCAGTTTTGCACACCTGATAAAATTTGTTTTAAACGATATTTCTCTGGAACTAATGATCGGATTTGAAAAATAAAAAAAACTGTTGAAAAGAGAATTGAAAGACCATTCGAACTGAATCATGTTTGACACCCTTTTCCATTTAAAATTTTTGAGGTGCAGTCCACCTCCATTTTAGGGTTATGCCATTGGTACTAATCCATTCAGGTGTCCCCCTTTATACTAAAATTGACGTGTGCGAACGTTTTTTGCAAAATTAATGTTAAGTGGCCAAAAATTGCGCTGATAATTTTCAATGGGCCACCCTGTGTTGTATAAGGTGCTACTCCCAACCACTGAAATGTAAGTAAAACTTGTTTGGAATCAAGTATCATTAATACAATCTTCTATCTAGTACTGTTGTAAACAGATTATGATGAAAATACTTTTTTAGGCGACCACTACAGAAAATTATTCATTTCCATCTCTCTCAAAAGGAAAATGTGCCCACGACTTATGACTAGAGAACGGAAATAAATATTTTCCTCTTGCCCAAAACCAATCATATTTAAGCAAAATTAAGACATATTAACTATTTACTTATTCATTTCAAAATAAAAGTTGAATATAAACTAAAATGTGTCGATTGTTTATGTCACGTGGTAACATTGTTGTTAGCAAATAAAACATATTTGAATATATTACCATTGATTTTATATACATTGTATTACTTTATAAAATCAATGATTTTACTTACATAATTCAATCCTCTTATTTTAATATTGAAAGCAATTGTAGAAAAAATAATGTCTGTCAGTTTAAAATGTTATTGCCGCTCTAGCATAATTGAAGCTCTCAGCTTTTAAATTTAAATACATTAATTTATTTAAGCTTAATTCTTAAATACGAAAAGACATGTACTAAAAGAATCAAGTTTGTAATTATTATTTTTTGTTATAAAAGTCTGTAGTCAAAGAGATTTATTATTTATTTTTAATATATTCCCTCATTTACTTTATTATCTCCCTTTTTCCTTTGGGTATAAAGTAGTCTAGTATGTCGATTGTCAAACATATAGTGACAGTTTATTTCCGGTCGGGTAAAAATTTTAAATTATATGCTAGAATGGATAACATATAATTTTTTTTTAATATTTATGAATTTTTATTACATAGGGTAGTTAACCGATCATATCGGCGTTTATTGTCGTAGGAGCGGGTCCGCAAGGGGCGAATTCCGGGCATTTGAAGGACGAGCCGGGATTTTTTGCGGTCCGTTAGTCCGGGCGCATAAACTTGCAAACGTGGTTCGATTTTGCGTGGTCGTCGGGCACAAGATGTGATTTCCCTGATATTTTATTACAGCGGTCACCCCAAGACAAGCGACTCTCGCCTTTCCTCCGACCGCAGTACGAGTGGGTGTGCGCCAACGCGGGGAATAACCATCAAACCTAAAACAGCATAATATGGCGCCCCCCCTGTGGGTATAAAAAGCCGCGAAAAGAAAGACATTTCGCCACCCCAAGCAGAACCGAACGCTGCAGGATCCTACAGTGCAGCGACAGGTACGGACCCGAAATGATTCGCATTCGCACGAAATATGTCTCAATATACGATGTCTACATCCCCCGTACATTGTTATAGAAAATATATATCTGATCAATATTGTCTTATTCTTTCAATTTTATACAATACTCATAAAAAACAAGTAAGAATGGTTTTATTGCTTCACTTGTGTTGAGCGAGTATAATAAATTATTTGTAAACTTCCTTTGATGGCTGACTAATTAACATATACTCCTAATCGAACTAAATATATTGTGAAATTTGGAGTTCCATTATGGAAGTCACCAATTATTAAAACCAAAATTATATCGCTGTATTTAAGTGCATCGATGCCTAAAATAATAAATAATTTTTGTGAATAAAATAAGTAGGTACATGACTAAATTAAAGAATATGCATACTCAATGGATTAACTATGACATACTTAATATCGAAAACGAAATAAGATAAGATAAAAAACAGGATTTAATTTAATTATTCAGCAATATACAGGTGTGCACCGAAACGGGGAACATAAGAATATAGGACTGTAACATGGGATTTCAAAAACCCCTTTTTGATAGATTTTGTGCTAAACTAAGTACCTACAAATTTGTTCAGAATTAAATTTTGTATCGGATAAGACTATATACTTGATACATCAGCTGCAGGGTTGCATTGATTTAAATCATATTGATATTTAAAAAAAAATCATTGATTTAAATTAGTTCCTCTGCAACTGATATTTAACATTCCAAATTTACGTTTATTGAGGGAAAAGCTTGTGGGTAATGTTACCATGTGGCAATACTTCCAGAAACTACAAAATCTGTTTAACCTTGTCGATGAAAAGACTGTTCTAGTATACTATTTTTTTAAATTCTTGCACTAATGTGTGATTTTTTTTATTAATTCTACTTTGAATTGTGTGAAATCCGAAAGTTACTATAAATGATAAAAGTAAAATAATGTTAGCATATCTTTATAAAAGGATTTTACTGTAGTTTTTTTATTGTTTCTTTAAACTTTAAAAAATCTGATTTAAATAAAAACAAAACGATTTAAATAAACAAAAATTCAGATTTTTTTTTTAAATCGGATTTTCATGCATCTCTGATGAGCACGTATTAAGTACTAGAATTATTAAATATAAAATGTGACATATTTGGTAAGTAAATATAAAAACAAAAATAAAAGAAAATATACTTTTGTTAACCAAAAGAACCAAGGTCGATACTTGATTATTTGTTGGTTATTACCTCACTATTGCAAGTTTATATTCTGGGAACTGCGATAAAGACAGAATATTAAAATAATTTAAAATAATATAAAAAAGTCAGTAACCAACGGTTAATCGAAATTAGAAGTACACAAATTTATTATTACAATTTTATATATACGTATTATTGTTTTGTGGTTTGTAAAATTTTTTTCAATCACTTAAATAGGTGGCGGAGGTTAATAATCATTAAAGTATTATTCTGGAAACTGATTCTTTCAAAATAAGGTAGTTATTCTAGGTTGAAGAATTGATTTTAATTAAGGGAGGTCATTGAACAAGTAGTTTATTAGGTAAATACTGTCTATTCATGATTATTTTTAGGTTATGAAAAAAAGTAATAAAAATTGATGTATGAATACAAACAATAAATGTGCATTGTTCGGCCGTTTAACTTCCCCTTAACGCGAGATAGATCGTATATATTGCTGGGTCATCCCCGGCATCAACAGTCTCATCTGAGCGAGATATATCTAGCCGAGAGCAATCAATATTCATACCTGACAATAATAAAATCATTAGGACGTATTGGCGTGCATAGAGGGAGCCGAATCTCGAAT
Organism: Stenolophus ochropezus; assembly: GCA_035578165.1. Taxonomy (NCBI): domain Eukaryota; kingdom Metazoa; phylum Arthropoda; class Insecta; order Coleoptera; family Carabidae; genus Stenolophus; species Stenolophus ochropezus. Next base: position 19,153,197 of record JAQOWZ010000005.1, on the reverse strand, counting down.
CCCCTAGATCCCTCCCTGCACCCGATGCATCAGTTTTCCGCACTCTTGTGCACAGTTCAATTTGGCGTCGTTAACCGGGGTGATGCGATCTCTATGCGGTTGACAGTTAGGGTGCTCTAATGATCTTTGTGCGGAGTAGAGTTTTCAAGACGCTGATGTATGAATACGCAAACGACATATGTTGTGTGGATTACGGAAGCAGAGCACAAAGTCGGTGAATGCGCGAAAGAAAGCGGAAGATCCGCCGGGTTTTCACTTCCCTTTCCGGGCTTTATTGAATTCTGCAAGTGGATTTCCTTATTGAATATTACCAAAATAACGCTCACTCCCACCACCTTTGTTTGTTTACGCGATGAGATTTGCACACGTGATGTATTGGAAATGCCTTTCTTCTTGTTTACTGTGGGTTCCACAAATACACACCTATTTTCGTCTAATATTTCAAGAAAGCATCCCTTTGTGTACTTATTTTAAATGTCAAGAAAGGTTTTGGTCGCAGATGAAAACAAGTGAATTTGTGGTGTCAACAGACTCTGCAATGTACCTACAACTTCTTGTAGGGTCCGATCTGCCGGGACACAACAGTTCTATATACAATTGATAACTGGCGACTGCATTTTAAAGGTGCATGTTGACAATCTACAAAATTTGCAAGATCAGCAGAAACCGAGCCGTTGTGCGGTTCCACTCGATCAGACAGGACTCGCCACAACTATACAACCACACTAGCTAAGTAAGGGCCAGTTAAATTTTGTTAGGATTATCCTTTCCTTAGGTTAAAATAAAAATATCTGGTATTAAATACACTATCTACAAAATAAATTTATCTGGTTATATACCTTATTCTAAGGTATAACCTAAAATTTACTATTTCAATCTCAGTTACGGATAACGACTTTGATGATATAATTTTAATTTTTGGAATGATGTAGAACTTTTCAATTGCTTTCAGTTATAAAAAAATTCATCGTAATTAATATTTTACAAAATTCAATATCTTGTTCAAAACAGCTATAGGAAAAATAATTTAAAAAGATACCAAATTAATTTTAGCGAAATAATGCAATACCTCCTGTACCTCATTTACTGATTGCTCTCCGACTCTTTGGATCAAATGACATGTGTTAACAGTCTGAGACTAGTGCGAGTAAAATTGTAAAAACATTTACAAGTGCAATATTCTGATTTCTGTTGTAAAATTAAAAATTCTTTTGCGTTTATCCGTTTCAAATTAAATAATAATTCACAACAAAATGTCATTTTTGAGAAAGAAATGATGAGAGTTCGAAATGATATCATTGTTTAATCAATATAAACATAAATCTTTCTTTCTCATTTGTTACTAGTTACGTTACTACGAACATTAAATTTCATACTTATCCACAGGATATATAACTACAAAATAAAAAAATATGGCTTTACACAATTGTGTTTATTGTACTATTTATAACCTATGAATAAATATATTCCGTAGTTAACTATTCCAAATTTTATCAATTTTTGAAATACCGGTCCTAAATCGAATAAAATGAATAAATAATAATTATGTGGTTCTTAAGCCTGACACATTGACTCATATTTTGATGTAATAAACAATTCGTTTATTTTATAAAACACCTATTTACACTTGTCAATATTACGGGGCCATGAAACATAAATTTATTGTGAATACGAATAAATATGTGGGAAATTTTCAAATATTTTCAAACGCCTTTGAATTCCTGGTCAACAATTATAAAATACCGGTTGACCAGCAACCGAATGTGATCGTCTTTCTGCACCGGAAGCACGAGCAGGGCGGGGCGTTTAAAATTCTTTGTTGGAGAAGCAGAGAGCGAAGGTGAGGGTTCGAATATTTATGGAAATGCTCTGTCTGTTTTCACATAATGAAATTTTGTTCTGGTTTGCGGAAATGCAGTTATTTTAATTATATCTCTAGGGGAAATACACTCGTAATCATTTCAGAGGGTTTCCCTCATATTTTCCGTTATTACGACTGCACACTGTCAAGAGTGTTAACAGAGAGATAAAAATTTGAAATATTTTACTTAAACGCGCATATTTGAATAACTGCTTTAATATCATCTTGATGACATTTGTATTGTTTAATTTTGAAATGATATTTCATTTATCTTTAATTAAAATACTTAAAGAAATAAATTATTCTCATAAAAAAATTTCCATACACTAAAAAAACTAATGAGAAAATTGACATTTTTCATTCAATCATATTTTTTTAATATCTAGATAGAATCGTAAAATACCATTTTTATGTTAATTAAATAATAAATCAATGTTTTACATTTTATTCACTTTAACAAATTCTGTGATCTTTTTACATTATGCACTTACATATGTAATTATATTAAAAAAATAATTACTTATATCAGGAGTTCTGAATTAATATCATTTTGATTTAAATTTGGTATATAGTCGAATGTCTGTAACATGTATTGTAGATTTCTTTGTGTTAATATGTAATTTACAAATATAAGTAAATATTCTTTCTCATAAAATGATGGTGTTTAAAGGAAGTTATAATAATAATAAAAAAATTACAAAGATGATAACATTACTAGACTATTGATTAGTACAAATTTTACCCAATTTTTAATTCTAGAAAAGAAAGAGGACGTTAATTATAATTAGTAGTAATATTTGATTGATATTTTACTAAAATTATAAAATATTATTAAGCGTCTTCTAACATTCCAAGAATTCTTTGTCTACAATTTCCTCGAGATTTTTGTCTGGAATTGAAGATCGCACAAAAAGGGCTTCTAAACAAAAGGAATTCCTCGACTAATATCGGTGTTTGCTGAATACAATTACATCTTGTAATTTGCAAAGTGGAGTTGTACCTACACATTGAGCGCGTAGAATGGCGCGGACAATGAATTTCAGAACCTTATTTTACAAAAAGGCGCGTAGTGAAACGTTTTTGTTTGCATTGTTCAAATGCGCAAATATTCCTAACTTGTTGATTATATTAACGAAGCGAATTAGAACGATTTAATTTATTTCGCGTTATTTTCAAATTAGTTTGTCCTTTTCGTTCACCAACCTATAATTTAACCTTCAAATTTATTTGCATAAGCTTGTGACCTTGAAGCATTTTGGCGGATTTCTTTTCAGATTTACTAGTCGATTTGTAATGCAAATTTGAAACGCCGTTTAAATTTGGAACGTACGGAACGATTACTTTTAATAGAATTGAAATTGAATTGTATTTTCCTTTCCAAATTTATTGTTACGAGACAACTGTTAAAAGAGCTTTTCTTTAATCCTTAATAATACTTATTTCATGCAAATTCTTCCATTATTTATTATTTTCAATTTATTTTATGGAAGAGTAGAATTATTCGGGCATTTCTAGAAAATAATATCGGTAATAATTTATAGTTTTTTTATTCTATGGAATTTTTATGTAAACTAATCTACAAGAAATATTTCCTTTTTATATAAAATTGTATTGTAGATAAGAGAGATAACGGTAGGTAATGAAATTTGCTTTGATACTTTAAAAAAGTATATACTAACATGTCAAAAGAATTCGCAATAGACAGCAATTTTTTTCATCAGCTGTACATAAATTGTTATGATTTCTTCTTCTTTCATGTTTATTAATTTGCAATTGCAAGGAATTAAAATAATAATCTCGAGGATTACTTGTATGAAATATAATAAAAGATTATATCTGTTTTCCATTTCATTATAGAAAAAAAATTCTTCAAATTTATCCATCTCTTTTCCATCAAAATTTTATATTTGGGCAGAGAATAAAAACATTCCATTAATTTATTTATTAACTTATGTAAATTTATTGTTTTATCAATAATAACACACAAAAAAAAATGCTTACCTATCCGAATTCATTCGTTCAAAATGAATACAGCTTACAATCCTTGAAGATGGTTCATCTGATCCTAAAATAAAAAAAAAATTATGTTAACTGAAAATTTTATTATAAAGAGACAAAATAATACATGAAAAGAATAACCCTTCTGTTATGCTAATTAAATAATAGCTCATTGTTTTATTTATATAATATATCTACCTATAGGTATTTATTTTTCCTATTTTGTGAAAATCCCAATAGGAAGTGAAAATAGATTAAAAACTTATTTTTTAACAATCAGCCTAAAAGATGAAATAGATTAAAGAGACAAACAAATTATTAATAAATATTTGTCATTTTATAATAATGTTTACAACATTACATTCTACTTAATTTTATTTTCAGTCTTTGGTAGTTGAGCATTTGTTAGAATTAAAGAAAAAATTGTTAACCTTTCAAACTGATTTTATTTTATATCAGGTATGTATTACAATAAATTTCACTGTAATAGAATGTACGAAAAGAAATTGAACAAAAAATATAGTTACCATATTAGTCGGTGTGGTGTATTACATGCCGGAGATACAAAGAATTAGGGTAATTAAGAGAGTGAGCGAAACTAATAGAGCCATTAAGTTGGGAATGGCTCTTAAAACGGTTTACAAATACAATTGATCTGGCATTTGTAAGTGCGCGGGCTGTTCACAATACCGCGGACTTCTCCGTATAAATCACATCAGTTTAATTGTTTCCCGAGCAAGTCGCAAGTCAGCGCGCTGCGATCAATCTCCACCAATGAATTTATTCGTTTTTTGTGGCTGAGTGGCCGATCGGGCCCCGGAGATCTTGTTCGAAAATAATCATAAACAGGCCTGTCACGCTTACATGCTAAATGAATTCCGCGGAGTTCGATGCTTCCACAGCCTAATAACCTACCGGGAAATTAATTATAAATTAATATCCACGAACTACTACATAATTCCGTAAATACCTATCTATCACTACTCTATTCATTTCACATTGAGATAGGTGATGGGATTGTGAAAGAACCTGCTATGCACAACACTTTACCACCCGCAGTTCATCTATTATAAAATTAATTTAATGTTTCTTGTATATTTCTTTTATGTTTTAGCTTTTTACAATAGAAAAAACTTCGTTATTATATCATTTAAATTGGTGTCATGTTTGACAACTTACAAATATTGTAAACATGAATAATTTCACAGTTTTATTAAATAGTTATTTAAGCAACAAATAATTAAGTATATTAAAAGCTTCGAGAAGATATGAATTGAGGCAGAGCTTGCGCAGCCGAAGTTTATATTACCGTATGAGTACGTAAGTACCTACTTACATTCTGCTTTGCTTATTGTATTTTTGCGATACCAGCAGCAACTAACTTCAAATAATCTTAAATTATTTGTAAAATGTAGAAATTGACAGTTCAGATTTATTTATTTGTAACGTTTTACAATTAATTTTGATACTAATAGGACAATTATTTTCTATAACAAACTGCTGACAATGATAACTAAATAATAAAAACAGCTTCAAGAAAAATAAATAGCCTGAAGGAAAACAAAAAATTTGTATTTGTTAAATTCTATACTATACTATTCTATAAATACGGACTTGTAGAAAAAGGAAATATAGCTGGAAGCTCCAAATACAGTATCCTACTGAATGACCATTTGAAGTCAAATGGTAAATTTATTAATTTTCTGTTTGATAAAAACTGAGTAATTGTGTTTATTTTTCACTACTTATAAACAAGTAAAATAAATTATTCTTATAAAAAAATAATATTTTGTAATTTTAATGGATATACACGTATTGAGATTTACATATAACGCTTTAATTACATTCATTATTATGATAATTTCATCAATTTAATTATTTGACAGTAATTGTTGAAGTTTTATATTTACTAAATAACCTACAATGTAGTTTAAAAATTATATGTGATACAATTTACAGGAAATATAAATAAATATAATGTATCTAAAAAAGTTTTAAAGTAGTCTAATTTTTTAAAAATTTCTTTTCAATATATACCGATAAATACACACATTTGATTACAATTATATATCTACAATCTATATTAAAATGTGTCTAGATAAGTTATTAATAAGTCATCATACACAATAACATTAATAATAGTGTACCTATAAATAATTTGATTTAAACCGAAAACAATGAAATACAAATTATGTAGAACAATAGTAGAAATTATATTGTATAATATATGATAGGTTATTTGAACGATATACATTTAAATACGAATATTCGAATAAGCACAACAATGCTACTATGTACTGCAGTAAAAGTAAACAACAATAATGTTTAATTTCGGAGTATAATTAAGTATGCATTTCCATTTGGTGGTATTTCATCAATTATAAACACAAACACATTTCGTGAACTACAAACATTCGACACTCGGAGTTGCTGTTTCCAGGCATGGGTACACCTGATGGGTGACATAATTACCTACTCCAAGATAATCCAACATCACAGGCAGAACTGTAATTAATTATCAAATCGCCGCTGCTTGGATTTAGATTCATCCAGGAAGGATTTACGATTTAGTCGCCAGCCGAAAGTTTAAAGATCAGTCACTCCATTTAGGGGAAACATCTTTTTAACATTATTTAAAAACATATTTTACTTGCATCAATATATGTTAAATGAAGTAGTTTTATATTCCTGTGGCTGAAGTAAGATACCTTTATCATTGGGCCGGAGACATATGGTGCTAAACATCAGAGGTCGTATCGTGGAAGCTAAAGAACCAAAACAATTTTTTCTATAACATTTTTAATCTTAATTATTTCTTGAATGCTTTTCTAAAATAATTTATGTGTTTGAAAAATTTGTGACAAAATATAACAGAGTAATTATTGTTCAATAAAATTCAATATTATTAGAGCGCCAATGATTTTTAGCAGAGATCGGAGAAACATGACAATTTTTCAACAGGTACCAAAATAATTTCATTTCATTTTGGTTATATGTAATTTTAAATTATTTAGAATTGTCTAGTTTTGAGAACAAACAATAATCTATTACAGTGTCCTGATTTTAACTTTAGAAATTAATATTCGCAATTATTCTGCAAACTCTGCTGAATATTAGGCATGAATAATTATTCTGGGAAACTAGAACATATAAGTTATAAGTCAGACACTACACTATAAGATATTCCAGGAATTGTAATTATGAAACATTAAATGTAAATGAGGCAAAGAGAGTTGTTCGAAATTATATGTATAAAATTTTATTAGATCTATGTTATTACATACAGGGCCATCTTAATATTTCTGGACACACTAGACTAAAAAATCGGCACTCCAATCGCATTGAATTCAATTGAGCAATAATAAAATAGAATTTATAAATCAACCTAATAAAAAATACGTTTTTTTTATGCAAAAAATGTTTATCATATTTGCAGAAAATTATTTTTCTTTAAATTTTAGCACTTTGGTACATTGATATAGAGGACTATAATTATAGAAATTCTGTAATGAAATATATTTATATTGCATATTTCTTCTTCCTATGCCACAACATACAATTCTCATTATATGTGAAACAGGGCCACAAATACCTAAGGTACTTACTTCCTAATATTTTAATTGAATTTTTAGTGACTTTTTAGTCTGCTTTCTATTTCGTAAGTTTCTTTACATATCAATAACAATAAATAGATAAGTTAAAATAAGTATGAAATTAAGAACATATAATCATGAAGTTTCTTAGGTTATAATCTTTTCTGTAAAATACTGTTTCATTTTCATCGGCTCCACGTGTGTGCGTAGGTGACCAAGGTAGAATTTTAATGAAAAAACTATTGAATTATAGAAAGTATATTTATTTATGAACGTTGACATTAAAAAAGTTAAATATTTATCAACAATTGTTTAGTAATTTGCGTTAAATAGAAACAGCGTCCTTTACTATGACGTTCACTAAGTTAGCACGCTGATTGGTTAAAATTTGAAGGTGTGGCAATAAACCTATCTATCTCACTCACACCACCTATTTCCGTCTCTGTCTACCTTCGCCCCTCTCATGAACTTCATCATCATCAATGGCACAACATTCCTATGTGGAACAAGGCCTCAAGTACCTGAAGTACTTGTTTCGTGACATGTTTTACTTGCATTTTAGAGATGCAGGTTGTCAGCCTACAGTCTCTGCAAGGCCAGCACACACCGAGCCGTTGTGCGGCAACCCATCCAATTGGCGGGCTATGTTGCTTATCTACACGATCAGACAAGACACGCCACGACCACACAACCGTACTGGCTGACTCTCATGAACTTAGTTGACGTCATAATCCCCTCCCAAGTACTATATTATTTATTTATTTCAAAACAACATATAATTAACAATTTTAAAAAAATACGGGTATATTATTTTTATACAAGCTATCACATACCAAATTTAGAAATTGGTCACCTACCCCATTACTTCTGCGATGGTCTATAAACATCTGCGATTGATGCAACATATCAACCAGCCCCTTACGCAAACCCGATTTGGCTGTCTCTAGAGACTTGGACACAATGCACAGTGCATCCAATAATGCAATAATGACGTGACGGTTTGACCGCTGATTGGATTAGGTTACCTGTGTGTAACTGTTTCCACGGTTGGGGTTACACTGTATCAGGGGAGGAATGCCGTAACCAGAACCTCACCTGTTGTCCCACGTATGGGTCGAACCTTGAGTGTCGGGGTGATGATGAATTAGGAGTGGATAGTTGGAAGTACTTAGTGTCGCAATAGATTCGGAAACAATATAAACACAATTATATAATGTCATACAAAATTATGTTAGAGTGTTTAATTTGAATCGGCCACTGCAATATTTTCTTGTTAACCCAATATACCTATCTTTTCTTATCTACGACAACTTCAATATTACTGGTGTAAGAAGAGTTGTTGACAGAAATAGTAAATCCGACGTCAGAAATTGTTTAAGTGTTAACAACCACATTGAATTCCATTAAAAGAGTGTTAATGTATATCGCTTTTGTCATCCCGATCTATAAGATCAATTGTGAGACAGTTTTTACTTAGTTTACGGAAAAAAAACAGACTTTAATGAAACCAATTATAATTCCAACAGTCAAGCTGCCGCAATCACATTCGGTATTTTATTAGATAATATAACTCTACTGCAATGCTTTTGTATTTCATTTATTTATAAAATACACAGCAACTAACTAATAATTATTTTCAGAAGACTATAAATAAGGTGATAGAAGCTTCTTGACTGAGGAACTTTTAAGATAATGAAATAATGCAGCCAATTTATTATAATTTAATAAACCTCGAATCATTTCGGCAAAGTAATTTCATCCCCAAAAAATCAAATTGTAACAATTTGTTAATATAACAAATAATTTTTGTATACTTTTATTAGAGTAAATAAGTATGTAGCTTGTATAGCAAATTATGAGTAACAATGGCAGTTTCTCTGCTTGTGTCATCAGATTTTATTAATTGTTTTATTTATAACCGTGAGTAAATTTTGACACTTTTTTTAAATGTATTAAATTTATTTCGGCCAAACTGATTTTTATACATAGAAACTTAAACTGTGTTGTTGCTTATTTTATTAGATGAAAGACCACACGTAATATACATAATCATAAATTTGAAAAAACAGTGTGGAAAATAATAGGATATGCATGAAATTTGTTGAAAAAAATACCTCCAAACTTTTAATTCTCGTCACCAATAAGCTATTAAAAAATAATCACTTACCAATCGTTGTCGAATCCGATAACAATGCAGTCCCAAAACGCTTTTTTCCCTTTTCTTTAGAATAGTCCAGCGTTTTTGCCGTCTTCAATTTAAATTTAATACATCGATCAGGCTTTTACACACCGCATCCCGGCTAAAATGGTTCTTATTCAAATCACTACGGTATAATCTTTCATCATGCCGTGTAATTCACCTTCAATTATTCCCGGTAATCTTCAGTCCAGCGGTAGTAAAAATGTCGCTGGAATGAGCCATTCCATGAAAACCCGCCGTATCTTCCCAGAATGTCAGCTGGTGTTTTTAAACAGGGTAGTATTTTTTTAATTAAATCAAGGTAATGAAGAGGTTGCCAAGAATGAGGATTTTATTTTATGGTGTAATGTTGGCTCCTAAAGGTAATAATGACAAGAAACAAGGTAATATAAGATGAGGATTAAATCACTTTGTAATAATATGATTTTGTTGCATAGTAGAAACTACCTAGCAGGAAAATCAATTATGTTATAATATAATAATTAATTTATACTGAACACGAAAACAAGTGACTGCTTTGCCTTGATAACAAATGAATACAAAATATTTCTTAATAAAGGTTTAATTCGCAATATTTGGGCTGAAAAAATTATTAAAGAAATATTTCTACTTCTGTTATCAAAATATGACCTATGTTCTAGTTTCCGTAACAAAAGGAGTTAGTAATTTTCCTAATTTAGATAAATAACAAGGGAATTTAATTTTAGTAGTTCGACCATTGTAGCAAATTTATCGACTATTGAAAATAAAACTAGTAACAAATGTTACTCATTCGAATGAACTATTATCGAACATTAATATAATTTGCGGAAAACAATAAGTTTGTTGACCTATTTCATATTTCAAATATAATTCATAATTTTAAGATGGATGGAAAATTATTAATCATGAATATCTTACGATAAATAGATAGATGTTTTAAAAATCTTAACCAAATAAAACCAAAGGTACCTTAAACCGAACCTAACAATCAAACCTAGCCTAACCTAATGTAACCTATCCCAACTTAACCTAACAACATAGTAAGTATTGGGGATTACGCTCAATAACCGATATGTTTGATAAATTAAGCATATTCTTCAATACTATTGGGAATTATACATAATCGGCGGTAATTATGTACACTTCCCATTTTATCACATTACCATCTACATGCCCACACTCACATACATACACACACATGAGTTCTTTACCTCCCTTACCAAGGTCGGGGGAGGTAAAAGAATAATTTAAAATGTGAGAAATCCCATTCAAATACAATTTTTATTGCTTGATATATTCCCATAAGGTTAGAAGATAAAATGATAAGGTATTTTATAAAACTATGCTAGTCAATATTTGCACATATTATTCGCTTGTGAATTGCTATATAAATGAGGAAATAATTCATATTAGTTATGTGGTATGATTAATAAAATTATATTTGGTGAACCAAAGCAAATACTCATAATTGCGATTTACACAATTCAATTTAATTCACAGAAGCAAATATAGAAATTAATACTAAAATAATAGATTACAATCCATTTACCATTTATATCAAACATGAAATGTATTTGTAATCTTGAAGATAAATAAACGGTGATATACGTTATACAATTATTCCACACCGAATCAAATATAACAAACAAACATTTGTGATTCATACTCCATAAAATCCAATTTGCTAAACGGAAGCAGAGCAAACAGAACAAATATGTTTAAATCGGAATGGCTGGTGAAAATTTGATTAAGCCAACATAATATTATAATCTGTCGAGGAACACAAGGGCAGTGGTTAAGTTTCGGGTAATTGATATTAAGTCTAGGTCCGCAGGCCACCGTACCGGAAACCGCTCCGGTCAAGACCCGGACGCCTAGGAATAGATACTCTGCAATTAGGACGTAATAGCTCTGTGGGTGTTATAGATATGTAGATGCTATTGATTGTTGAGGAATTAAGATATGATTTCTAATACTATAATTGGCATTATTGTAATACAATTGGAACTACAAAATTAAAAAACTAAACATTCTTTCAAAAATATTAAATATTTTTATAAATAGAGAGTTTTGAATTAAATATTGGTTTTCTTGTTTTAATAAATTGTTTATTTTATAAGTACTTCAGAAATGGGCTTATTGGTGTTCGGACATACTATTTATATAAGAAACCAAGCAAAAATAACTGCTATTATTAACTTTAAGAATACAAGTATTATTATTTTAAAAACAAGTACGTAGTTTTCATCTCTCTATTATATAAAAATTAAAATTTTCTTTAATATTATATATACAAAATATTTTTTTTTATTAAGTTATCTATTCTATAAGAACAATGGTCTCCAAAGTGGGAGTCATGAGTCGATACTCCCGCTAAATGAAAAAAAAAATATTAAAGATACTACACAGAATTTTTAAATTATACAATAATAAATAACATACAGATAGTAAATTTACTGCGTCACAGTTTGGAAAATAAATAATTTCTAAGAAAATAAATATAATTTTTTCATTTAAAACAGGAGTTCGCATGATAGATTTCGTTTGCCTTTAGGAGTGTGCAATCAAAAATAATTTCGAGACGACTACTATACAAAACAAAAATCTACTCATTTAACATTTCACTAATTTTAACCCTAATCAGTGTTTTATTGACTTCTTCTAGATTTTTCCATAAATATATAAGCTGGTTAAAATAAAACAAGCCATATATTTCGTAAATTAAAAACATGAAAGGAAAGTTTTTCAAATAAAACTTGTTCAGTATTATGTATTTCATATCGTAGCAAAAAAATTGGATGAGGATTTTTTTTATTTATGAAACATTTCATTTATAAATTTTTATGTTTCTTTATAAAATAATGTTTGTTTACTATTTTGTTTCAACAGTTTTTGTTTATATTTATATTTTTATAATAAGGTACATGTTTATTCGTTAATTCAGTTATATTTTTCTCTCAAATATATTTTTGGTATTTTGTTGTACACCAGGGAAACATATACACACATGCCAGAAAATTTTATATCACCCACAAAATTACATTTTATCCCAACCATGTATTTGTGGAAATAATATTCGAATAAATTATATAAAAACATGAAGCTTGATAAAAAGAAAAATAATGTATTATTTGTTAAATAAATTGTACATTTGTAAAAAAAATCCAAAATATTTGCTAATGACTATTTACAAATATAAAAATTGAAACTAATGTGACTTACGTTGACTTGTTTTTGGTTTGCATTAATTTATTAAATTCTTTTATACTAAAAAAAATTTTCCAAGGGACAATGCCCGCAAGAAGACATTTTTCTTAGCGCAGCATTGTTTTACAACAGTACTGAAACCTTGAATTGTTATTATTTTAAAAAAATATTACTCCTCCTTCAATTTTTTTTGTCACTGACTACTACCCTGAAAGGGGTGTAAGTTACTCCTTTAAAAATATAAAAGTAACTATGTATTCAAATTTTCATTTAATATGTTTCGCTAATACAGCTACAATTACAGACTGAATATCAGCCAATAGAAATCCATATGACCGATAACAATACGCGTCTCGGAATATTCTTGAGATCCTTGGACGGTAGCACTCAGTCCCGCTCGGCGGGACGTCAGGGCGTTAGTGGGCCTATGGATCTCCGCCCCGCCTGGTGATCTGACCAGACCACCTTCCAGAACTAGACGTTCAACCGGGGTCAAGAATTAGAGCAGTCTAATGGGTTTGCTCTAATACTTGGCCTGCCGAAACCTGTAGATTTAACTGATCTGGATTGTGCCCCGGTTTCAGTGGGATAAGAATTAGAGCATTCTGGAGTAAAAAATAGATAGGCTTCGCGAAATAGAAATTGAGCATAAAATTGAATGCAGGAAAGTTTAATAAGGAACAATTAGACCCCTCAAAAAAGTCAACGAGTTAATTATTCTAGTAACTATTGGTTTTATAATACTTTGGGTGCCCACTTTGGAAAATGTGCCCTTCCAAATAAAATTGGTTGGCGACGACACTGATTAAATGTTTATAATCTTTCAGTTTGAGATCGTTTTGGGTTTGATTAGAGCAACATAGAAAAGCATTTAGAACTTATCGATATTTCTGTCAGTCAATCTGAAATTCCCAAGTAAATTATAAAATGATATTCATTAAGTCTGGTATTCATCTTGCATGCAATTTCCAGATCCAATATTTAACAGCAGCGCTAACGAACATTCGAAAACGACTTTCCATATCACGTCTGCACGTCTAATCGCGTTTGAAATTACGCGCCTTCGCTCGGCAATAGCGCCATGTTGGCGTCTAGCGACAGAACGGCGACATAACGTACGTAACGGTAACGGTAACGTGTCGAGCGCCCTGCACAAATTACGCCCTAATGGCACCCATTCCCCACCAGGCAAATGCGTTGTTCGGTTTGTAATTTTCAGATTATTTGGATTTTCGCGACGATAACCCCAAATGGTGGGTGGGATTTTTATTGAGATACAGACACTCGCAGAAGCAATATCTGTTCTCGGTTCTATAATATTCAGCGGAATCGAGGAGAAGGTGTTAATATTGGATAGAACACCGCTTTCCTAAATGTCTTCAAGGTAGATTATTATATCCTTACAAACTATACAAGGTTATTGTGTTGGATAATACAACTAAAGTGTATCCAATTTTATTGGAAATGTCTCGAAACTACAATACACTAAAAGTTAGTTGTATAGGTTATTTTATATTGAGTTTAAAACAAAAAACAAAACAGCTATGACCACCGCAGAATCGACCACCACTACCGAATGTATATGCTATACAATAAAACCGTAACCTGTAACTAAATTAAATTTTCTTTTTTTCTTCAAGTCTCAAACTTAAAAATTTTAAAGGAACTTTCTTCATTGTTTGTTGAAATTTGTTTGAAATATTCGTAAAAAGACCATAGAATAAAAAGAGTAAATTATTTCGTCCGGATTATTAATTTTTAACTAAAGTTGATCAAATTATGTCATTTCTGTTAAAAGCTTAAATATTTATATATACTCATATTACAATTCATTGTGTATACTTCGAACTAACGACTGACTTATATCTTGCTGAAAATATTAAAAATTTGTGGGCAACCGTTAAAATGTCAAAATCGGTATGATTATATACCTCTGTTTTTATTTATTTATTGGATATTGAGGGAACACTACAGTCAGAAGAAATGGTTCTACGTAAACATACATAAGTTTATAACACATTAAGAAAACATATTGTTATTACATGTTTGCTTAAGTACATGCATTTTTATACCTTAATTTATTAGAGCCCTACAAAATCGCATTTTTGAAATAAGTTTTATTTGGGAAGTACAATGACTTATTTATGAAATACTACAACCGATGAAAGGCTTGCTAATAAAGCTATAATAAATATTGAAAGGCAACTGACATAAATTTTGAATTAAAAATTAAAAATCAATTTTTTGCAGCTATGAATATGTTAATCCAAGAGAAACAGTTATTCATGTTTTAAAAGTTGTTAACATAATAAAATATCTTTTTATACTGTAAAATATAAAAAAATCAAGGAACAGTAAATAAAAAATCTAGCAGCAGAAAATTATGTGTTCTTGTCCTAATATTTCTATAATCTTAAAAAGAAACGATGTTTGCAAGTCCATTTCAGAATATAGTAGATAAATAATATAACATAAAATTAAACATCTAATTCATTATACATATGTATTTTGTAACATACATATATATATATATATATATATATATATATATATATATATATATATATATATAAATTTATTATTAATAATTAAATATTCAAACTGTTGGGCTTGTGAATAGTACCTATAACCCAGGTTTGCATCTTCAAATCTTGCAGAAGTGTAGATGGGTATGTGTATATCTAAATTTTATTTTTTCTGTTCATCTTATTATACTTATTCGACTACATATGATATTAATAGTTGAGCGATTGTTCAACATTACAACAAAATACTAAATAATATTGTTTGTAGGTACAATAATGATTGCACAAATTCCTATACAACTAATGTAAAAAGTGAAACATTCTATTGTGAATTTTGATTGTGCAGATAATTCTTATATATAGTTCTGACTTTTAAACTCTTTTTAAGGCAGCAAACCACTTTTCTCAACAATTAAATTTTAAATAACAATATTAAAAAATACTAAATAGCATTGTTTGTAGGTATAATAATAGTAGCACAAATTCCTACAGAACTAATGTAAAAAGTGAAACATTCTGTTGTGCAACATTGATGTTAAGCGACTGGAGGGATGATGGAGTGAAGAAATAAGCAGGATTGCAATCAACTGATAAATTTTATTAGTCTAAGGTCGACGTTTTGCTACCAATTGTAGCATCATCAGGAAAAAAGACTATTTTAAAATATTGTCATTATATATAGAAAATCAATCAAGTAGATGGCGTCATACATAAAAAAATACATAAATAAATAATTAAAACACGTCATACATTACAAAAGAAAATTTTTTGTTACGGTAATATATGACGGCCTTAGACTAGTAAAATTTATCAGTTGACTGCAATCCTGCTTATTTCTTCACTCCATTCTGTTGTGCATTTTGATTGTGCAGATAATTCTTACATGTACCCCTGACTCTTAAACACTTTTTTCCTCAGCAAACCACTTTTCTCAACAATTAAATTTTCCCTTTGATTCGATAACAACATTAAAAACCCCAAGCCCCGCCACATTTTAATCACCCCGTATCCTTCTTTCATTCCATTACCTCCTCCGCGCCCTGCAGCGCCAGGTCGTGTGGTGGCTCACGTCGTAATTAGATCTGCAGTGAAACAAAGTAATAACGTCGCGGCACGGATTGCTTGATACCGCACACACACGTGACACACATGGAAGTGCTGATGAGACGGCTCCGGGCAAGGCTTACCCGGAACTTCAAAGCGAGGGAGGGATGATGGGATTGTTTGGGAAAAGTTTCCTCAATTCAAAATACTTTAACTTCTAATGTATAAGGAGTTTTCAAAGTAATATTTGATTTTGGTCGTGATACACAATACCGTTTTGTAAATGAAATTTGGGCTCGATTCCTAGTGCCATCAATAATAAAAATAAATGTGCTTATTTATTTGGAATGAATCCATTAATCTTATATTATGAAACAAGTTTTGCATTATATTTTTTTATTATTATAGTATTTAATATATTCATTTACCTATTATAAATAAAATTATAAAAAGGAGATATATCGTTATAATGTCATAATCCATACTGGAGAGAGCCTTTTTTCAGTTATGTATAATTTACTCACTACCATAATTGCGTACCACATTAATTTTGACGATATCGTCAACTTAATTCCTTTTATGAAAATAAGGTATATAAATGTAAACATTTTTGGTTAAAAATTCAGAGTAATTTTTTCATAACTAAGAACATAATATCAAATAACGAAATTTTAGGCATTTGCAGTTTTTGCGAATCCGGCTTCGGCTATCTGGGGAGGCTGTTAGACCACTTAATATCCATTCCTCTTCATCTGATGATCTGTCAAGTGATATGAATGCTCTTATATGTGGTCTAATCTTAAATAGTCAGAAATTTAAGCAATTCTTGTTCTGACGAAATTGGATCACATGACTGAATTTTGCTATGGTTTCAATAGATCAAGAATCAATGCTTATAAAATTCTGTGGAAAAGTCAAGAATCATACAATTTTTAAATACTCAGTCTGATATGAAACAAATTTGAAGTACAAAATTTTAGCTAATGATATAATACATATTTAATTATTATTTAAAAAATCTCATATAGTCTTAATTAAATAAGATATATCAAAAAAACACTTCAGATCTTCATGAAAACACCACTTCTGTTTACACGATTAACACCAAAATCTAATCATATCTAAGCTAGGGTGTCAGAGAACGACAACATCCATCCATCCATTCGTATTAAAGGACAGACATCATCCAAAAAAAATTAAAATTATGTTCTAAGGTCTTTAAATGTGTTTATACATTGAAAACTCACTATCTGATTTTAAGCATCATTCCAATACCTCTCTTACTGAATGGCGAAAGATACAATGACATGGACATTACATTCTTATCAATTAATATACTTTGTAATATACCTTTAGTATGTTTAAGCTGTAAAATTATTTAAATTCATATTTGAACTTTTATATCATATTTAAATAAATAATAACGAAATTAACTGCACACATTTCAGTTTGGTTGAGTGTGCCTCTTGAAACGAAAGCTCATTATATTAGTTAAAATTGGAAAGAAAGCTCCACTTAGCGAAGATTGTTATTTGTCGTAAGAACAAAGCCTCAATCAAAGCAAACTTCTAAAGAACCAAAAACCAATTGTCAAGGTCCAAAGAGCAAATTTATTCCACCCAGGAGTCGGGACTTGTGTCTCTCGTCACGAAGACAACACGAACATAGAACACGGTGGAGACATCCGACAGCCGAATCGGTGTAACTTTTCCAACAAGCCGTCCTTTGTGCTCTATCGAGTTACTGATTAAGGGAATTAGCGAGGGGGGCAGCAATCACTTCGTTCCACAACACAAATCCCATCTCAAAAATTAATTGATTTTTTTTTTCTCAAATTATAAAATTATTTTTTCTGAAAACTTGATTGAAAATAATAATGAATAATGAATGGCACGGACTGGTTCGACTAAATTGTAGACTGGAGAATTGTGAATTATGTATATATACACATGAGATCTTATTTCCCAAGCTCAAGACTTACAGATATTTTGTGTCGTCAATCGAATAGGGTTCTCATCTAGAATTCAGTTGCAAATGCAGAGAGCTCAACTCAACATTTGCAATATTACGTATTTTTCTAGCATCATATTTTTTGTTAAATACTTTTTCAAATACAATGACAAATTAAAAAAATTCAAATATATTTTTAAAAAGATGTTTGCCTGACTTGGAACAACAGTCCTAGTTATTTTTTTTTTCTGACCTAACTTATTTGAAATACAAAACTTCACATTAGAGCCATACATAACTATTGAATGATTTCAATTATTGATAAAAAGTGCAATTTCAATGAGATTACTTAACGATTTAAAAAAGAAGAAAGTTAAAATGTACATACAAGTGTTTTATTTGTAATACCAAGTTTGAACATTAT
Organism: Stenolophus ochropezus; assembly: GCA_035578165.1. NCBI lineage: Eukaryota > Metazoa > Arthropoda > Insecta > Coleoptera > Carabidae > Stenolophus > Stenolophus ochropezus. Next base: position 19,134,413 of record JAQOWZ010000005.1, on the reverse strand, counting down.
TATTAGAAAAAAAGTATGTATTATATTTCCCAGATAATTTTGAAGATTAATGTAATTGATTAAATGAGAGTGAACTTATAGGTACAAGTACAATTAAAACCCTAAATAAAAGACTACTAAGTCATTTTCAGAATCTGTAGGCTATCAATAAGTTTTTATAAAAAGCCCTTATCTTTTAGATTTGTTGGGACATAGTAGAATATTTAGTATTTCAATTTCTTAAATGGGTCATATTTTCTTCAATTTTATAATTTCATGTACGAGAGATCTATAAATAAAATGTACTGATGATGTGAGCTTAGGATTAATTAAATTTCATATGGAGACATGTGGTTTCTACCTGCATGGTCGATTGCTTCAGAGTATAAGTTTAATTAATCCATATCTGCATAGATCACCATCCCATCTGCTACTTCCGGCCGAATCAATATCCCAAAGCCGCAATACTTTCCCACGTGTTTTTCGTACCTGGGGGAGTCCCGCCGCGTTAATTACCCCGCCTGTTGCGCCCTGTAACTAGGGTGACATCTTCCTGCAACCTGCGGGGATGTTGTTTGGCCCGCGCTGCCTTCAAATTATCTTATTTCCTCGCCCCCTGGCTCGCTAATTCCAGCCCTAATCACTAACTCGATACACAAAGGACGTCCGGCTGGAAAACTTCCAATTGGATGTCGGGAAATAGGAAATAGACACAAGAAAGGATTTGTTTCAGTCTTAATTTGAATTTAACGAGGTACGCATTGTATTACCGGTTACCTTTGTATCAGGTAATTAACGAAAATAGCAGAAAAACTGTTGATTGAGGACTGTCTTGTAATCAATTTCGATATTTTGACTACTATTTATGAAATAAATTGTAAAGTCGGTATTAATATCTAAAAGCTATGGTAGTATTGACAAGAACTAAAATAACCATTGGATAAAGTGAAGAAAAGAATTATGACATTCACAGACTATATTCTAAATCTTAAAAATCTATATATCTAATGATTTATAAATTAATTGAAGCTATTTGTATAATAAATATTGTTATAAAAAGAAAAATTACCTTTAATATATCTTTTTATAAACTAACAAAAAATATTCCAGAATATATTATTTAAGTAATAAAACTGCAGTTCAAAACCAGCCAGGGCATGTAACCGAAAAAAATACTAGTTAACGGTTAACCCTTATAGAGAACGTTATAATAATAACGGTTTTAGTTCGAAAACCGGTTTTTGAAAATTGGAAACCGGTTTAAACCGGTTAATATATCGGTTAAAAAAATAATTAAAATTAATTACAACAAATTAATTATAAAAATTTGATTAAAAAAATAGATAATAATTAATTAAAATTTTTTTTAAAAAATATCATCTGAGAAAAATATCACAATTAAAAAAAAGCAATTTAATTAATGAATATTTACAAATATTCCCGTAATATATTCAGAAAAACGCAGGTCACTTTTCAATTTTAAACTTGCCAGTGTTGACAAAGGCCGTATTTATTTGGGACTTTTTAAGTAACCTTAACGGCCAAAGAAACTACCTACATTTATGACTCTCCAATAAAATGTTAATTGTAAAAACTGTGATGACTCATGTTCAAATACAAATAGAAAACACAGATATAAAAAAAATATATTAAAATTTTTCCTCGCTAAATTCCATTCAGGTGTTCCCCCTTTATACTAAAAATGACGTGTTCGAGCGTTTTTTGCAAAATTGATGTTAAGTGGCCAAAAATTGCGCTGATAATTTTCATTGAGCCACCCTGTATATAGAAGATGGAAATAATAATATAAGAAACAGTTAATAAATAAATAATTAGGACAAATGAACTTTATCTAAACAAAAGGATGTCTGTAAAACAATTGATAGTTGTTAATTGGACCACGAACCTGGGCCTACAACGGAAATGATGACCGGAAGTACTTTTATTTGGAAATTTTGTTTTGATAATTGTTATCTATATTCGCAAATATATTCCAAACCATATCCAAATAAAAATTAATATCTTTTCTCATCTCCAAGTAATTTACAACCATAGTTAATCATGAAAACTAACAATATTTAGATTTGCACCTTAAAATTTTGATTTTACGGCCGAAAAAATCCAAAATGACTCATTTTTCGGTCAAAAATTTTGTTTTTTAAAAATAGTCCAAATTGATAGTCGCCGATGAGCTGATTCTAAATTTTCAAACCGAATTTAATTATCTCTTCTCATTCCTGAGATATTAGGCTTCAAAGTTGCACCTCAAAAAAGTGTGTTTTTTGACTATATCTCTAAAATGGGTAGAGATACAGTCTGAACGATTATACCAGTCGATTCTACGCACAAAGTTACATAAAGAAATGTTTTCTTCGCATATATGTTCTTTGGAACGATTTGGTGTAAAATGAGAAAAAAGAAAAAAACCGGAATTTCAGATTTTCGCTGAAGAACTTTTTGGGTCCAAATCTTTTCATTTTTCAGACTTAAGTAAATACAGATGCGCTGATTTCAGATTTTCAAACCGATTTCAATTATCTCTTAGCGTTCTCGAGATATTTGGGTTCAATGTTGGAACTGAAAAAAATCGTTTTTCAGGAATATCCCTGAAATGGGTCAAGATACGATCTCGGCGATTTCACCAATCGATTCTACGAGCAAAATTACATAAGTGTACCAATTTTCAGATTAATATTCCAATGGATACAATTTTTAGAGCAAAAAAACGAAAATCGCGAAAATCGAAAAATCGCCTGATGAACCCCTTGCGATTTTTTTCGATTTTTGACGATTTTCGTTTTTCCTCTATAAAATTTGTATCCATTGGAATAAAAATCTGAAAATTGGTACAAAAATGTAATTTTGCCCGTAGAATCGATTGGTGAGCTCGCCAAAGTCGTATCTGAACCCATTTCAGAATTATTCCTGAAAAACTGATTTTTTCAGGTCTAACTTTGAACACAAATATCTCGAGAACGGTAAAAGATAATTGAAATCGGTTTGAAAATTTGGAATCAGCGCATCTGTATTTACTTAAGTCCAGAATATAAAAAATTTTGGTGACAAAAAGTTTCCAAGCGAAAAATTGAAATTCAGGTTTTTTTCGTTTTTCTCATTTTTCACCAAATCGTTACAAAGATCGTATATGCGAAGAAAACATTTCTTTATGTAACTTTGCGCGTAGAATCGACTGGTGTAATCGTTGATACTGTATCTCTACCCATTTTAGAGATATGTTCAAAAAACACACTTTTTTGAGGTGCAACTTTGAGGCCAAATATCTCAAGAATAGGAAGAGATAATTAAATTCGGTTTGAAAATTTGAAATCAGCGCATCGGCGACTATCAATTTGGTTTTTTCAAAAAAATCAATAAATTTTACCTAAAAATGGGTTTATTTGGGTTATTTCACACCCTGGAATGGGTTTAAAGTGCTTAACAATGATTTAGGTGTTCATAATTAAAAAAATAAGTTTAACATGATTATGTGTTGCATTTTATACCCAAAAATGAGTTGAAAAGTGTCTTAACATATTGTATAGTACATTTGGAAATTTGTCACACCTTAAAATGGGTAAAAAGGAACCCAAACCTGACCTAAAATTGGGTTTAAAGGGTGTCAACAATCAAAAACCAAAATTTTGGACTCATACATGGGTATTTTTGGAATATTTCAGCTGTATATGAAAAATTTTACAGTAAAAACCTAAAAATTGTAACTTTTCAACTGTAATTAGAAATTACTAAAAGTTAGTTACAAACAGGGAATGTTTTTAAAAATTGGAAACCGGTTTAAACCGGTTAATATATCGGTTTAAAAAATTATTAACATTAATTAAAAAAAAAGTAATTATAAATATTTGATTAAAAAAATTATAGAATAAATAATTTAAAAAAATAATAAAAAATTACCATCTGAGAAAATATAACAATTAAAAAAAACAATTTAATTAATAAATATTCACAAAAATTCCCGTAATTTATTCAGAAAAACGCAGGTCACTTTTCAATTTTAAACTTGCCTGTGTTGACAAAGGCCGTATTTATTTGGACTTTTTAAGTAACCTTAACGGCCAAAGAGACCTACATTTATGACTCTCCAATAAAATGTTAATTGTAAAAACTGTCATGACTCATGTTCAAATACAAATAGAAAACACAGATATAAAAAAAAAATATTAATTTTTTTTCTCGCTAAATGATATTAAAATAAAGGTTAATGTTCGCTAAAACCGGTTTATTTTTTTTTTTGGTTAACGGTTACCGGTATTTTCGGCCTGAAAAATATCGGTTAAAATTACGGTTAAAGTTCGCAATTTTCGTTAAAAATATCGGTTACCGAACAATACAATATATTATTAAATATTCGTTGCATTGGTCCACTTGTTATATAAATAAATCAATTTAAATACTGCCGAGAACCAAAAAAAGAAATTAGTGTAATTTTTGTTATTTTTGTATTTAACAACATTTATTTGATTTGGTATTTTATTAAGTAGTCGGTTTATTTTTTTACATCTTTCCTGTCATATATAGAGTGGTATTAATTATTATAATATCAGTTTTAACATTTCGAGATTTAACGGATGAACTTATACATGAAGTATTTAAATTACTTTCTGTTTATTTTGTGATGATATCTGTATCAAACATCAGTCCGTCAAGATCAAGACATACGTGGACATGAGAACATGTGCAATAGTTTTTTAATATATTTTTCACATTTAAGCTTCTGATATCACTTGGACGTGTAGAATAATTTTTATAAAATCTCTTGCATTACAACCACACAATAGTTATATACAGAAGCGACACTTCGTGTCGGTACCTTTCATGTTACCCTATTCAGTTTTATGACCTTGGAGCATTGTGTAGACCTTTAAATTTGTTGACTTCCCCTATTACTCACTACGATGTGAGTAAACTTTCCGATTTTAAACAATGGGCACTTTAAATTTGTTGACTTTCCCCATCTCTCTCTAATTTTCGTTTCTCTGTCTCACTGTCGCTACTGTATAAACCTATTATGTGTTACAACTGTCATTTTTAAATGCTATTTCCTAATTACCTACATCAATAAAACATAAGGTGATTTAACTATGACTCTATTTTATATATTATATTTTGGACTTCACAATTTATATGTATAGTCAAATCCACGTATGAATGGCATTCCAATGTGATGACGTCACTTACTACGTTTATAAGAGATAGTAGTAAAAATTAAAATTTATTAACATCTGTCATAATTTGATATTTTTAAATTAAATAAATGTAATTTTACTTTTACTAATCATATCATAGATAGTTCATCAAATTGCAGAATAAGTAAATTCATCAATTCCTGTGACTTGCTTTTTACGATTTCTTTTTTTCTTGGCGATGATAAGGTTCTACATTTCATTTCATTCAGGATCTTTGATATTATGGAATGTGACACACCGAAAGCAGCACAAACTCTCTAAGACAATAACCAACAATAACAATATCGAAAAATGTATAAATATAAAAAACACTTACTGTCATTAAACATATAACCTCAAAATATAATACTTACATCTTCTGAAGAAGAAAATGAAATTAGAGGACCAAATAAACGTTTTTCTTCATGAAAGAATGCAGAAGCAATGTCTAAATAATTTTTTATCACTCATATTCAACTACAAAACGATGAAGTGCGGATATAAACATAGAAAATATTTATGCAGTTCAAGTACAGACGTACGTCAACACAAGCTTTATGATATTAGCAACACTCCAAACAATCGCATAGCTACTAATGCATTTGCGTCACTTAATACATACACTCTAGTGACGTCATCACATTGGAATTTCAACAATGCCATTTTTACGTGGATTTGACTATATGTATATTATTTGAGTAGGTCCTATACATATTATTAAATTTTGTAACTTTTATTAGAGAACCATAACTTTAAGTCAGCTTTATACTATTGCTTTAGATTCTGGCACATTGCTTAATTTGAATGTAAGAAGTTGTAGCGTCGGACAATTTGGAAGCAAGTTCCCGAGTGTGTTGGTGGCAGGCCGTGACGTGGGGAATGTGTCAGTGCGGAGATATCTTCGTCCGTGCGTTCTTGTCAAGCAATATGTAATTAATAATTCATTACAGGTTTAACATATTAATTAGAAACGGGCCGGCTGCGTGCCCGACGTGTTCGCGGTCAGCTCAGCGCATACGGAATCAGCAAAACATTCGCAGGCAGCAGGAATTCCTGGAATCTCTTCCAAGGGACTCACCCGCAGCTTTTTACCAATCCCGCTTAGATACATTCTCCGCTAATAAATTCACATATTTACATATCATACACAAAGTTAAGATGAGATATTAAAAATCCAGGTGTTTCCACTGTTGAAAATAAAAAGTATGGTTACAAAATGTTGGTATTTAAGAAATAATATTATACACTCGCGTTCAACCCTCGAAAATTGTAGAGTACGTCGGAGTGTGTGGATTATTCGATGAAGAATTTTTTTTGTATTATTGCATTAGATAATTTTGTAAATTTTGGAGCATACTTCAAGTTGTACGAAGTTGTAAAACTTTTCTAGGTTTGCGGAAAACCGGATAACAATCACTGGGTATTGTAACACGGTGGATAGGGATCAACTTTGATGATGCTAACATATTAAACTTTTTGTACTTGACGATGATAACTGTTGATTTATGATGATGACCAATGATGACGACTGATCACAGGAAACACACAACACGATACGATGGATGGGAGCACACATGCACTTACTTAAACTAACTTTATTTAATAAAATAAACCTGAATTTAAACCCGAACTAAAACGAACGAATCAGTACATAAACTGATCCATCCACTTCCAGAACCAGTACGAGTATCTCTGACCTAAAATGCATCTGCATTATTTCAGACGCCTAATACTGATCAAATTAAATTAAACACAAAGAAAACTATCAAATTAAACGGACTACATCATGACTTCTGTTACGACCGAATTAGAGCTAACATTATCAAAGACTGACTCAAAAAATGTTTAGTTGAGAGGCAAATTCACCTTCTCAACGTCTGCAGTCCAGAAACAAAACGGAAACCAGGGACGTTTTTTCCATCTTGTTACAGGATAAAAGAAATAAATTAACAGAATGAATGTAAATGTATAATAAATAAGTTTCTCCATTTAATAACAAATAAAAAATGACATTTTTCTATTTGCAAATTGCGAGCTTAAGAGTAAATTTTTCGAGGGTTGCTCATTTTACTTATTTAAACATGTTATTATTGAAAAATAATAATAAAATCTCTGCAAATAATGAATTATGAATTATTAAAAAAATTGTATAACGCCAGAAGGCATTCGCGCAGCACATCCTACTGAAAAAAATTGTACTACTTAAAATTTGAACAAATGTAAAGCAAATGTCAAAATTACGCATGTTTTTGTGCAGATTGATGAAAATTAATCCAACTTCAAATGTCAAACACAAAAGCACGTGTGAAATTTGTTTGCAAATGACAGAGATATACAGATACAAAAATGCACGCGAGAGACAAGAAAGGATGCTTGCGAACAGGCAGAATATTTGTCGCGATTCTTTTTTTTTATTATTATTTCACACATTGTAAAACATTACATTATATGACCTATGTAAACAAGGGGATGATTTAAATTAGAAAATAATAAATCCCTTACGTGGGATTTGAGCTTGAGCGCTAACTGCACAACCAACCTTTTTTTTTTACTTCAATATTTCAGAAAATAAGAAGAAAAAAATATTTATACATCAGTAAAATGGTCAACAAATGCGGCAACCACTGTAACTGACTTCGTACCTCATATAACGATTCTCGAGATCTTAATGGTTAGACTTAGGTTATATTATACAAATTCAACTACTTTGTGCAAATAACACGATGATTCATAACGAAACTTGATTTAGAAAAAGAAATAAAACGAGTAAGGTAATATTGCAGCTCGTGGAACAATACTCCACCGTGGGAGCGAGTCCGTCCCGACGTCGCAAGTTTCGGGCGGATTTATACTCTGTCACTTGAAGACTGTTGCCTAAGTAGTTAGTGCGCCCTAACTCATTATCACCGGAGTTCATTACTTACAACCCCCCTGTACATTCATGATAATTTAGTGCCAACTCGAGCGCGAACCACCAAAAACTCAGATCGCTGAATTCAGAAGTTCACGGGAAAGTGAAACCAAGGATTTCTTAAAGTGAACATATCCGAATAAGAGGAGCACAATCCTATTATCAAGTGTTCCAATGCCCACAATTGGATTTCAAATTATAATATTTAATTAACGTAAAATTAAAATAATAACTATATCATGTATTCATAAAAAAACATATTTTTATAATATAAAAATCATGTGTAACTTATTCGAAACGTTGTAACTACTCAAAATTACATATATTAATATAATTTTTAGTATATATTTGTAAGGACGATTTTAATTTTTCGAAATATTACTAATTGCCCATTAAAATGAAGCAGAATACCACAATTTTTATATTTATTTTGCCATGTTGTAAACTGATCACAATAACCTGGAAAAAAATTACACATAATGAATATCCACATTAAATAGTCAATCAATTTGTAATTTTTGTATACCACTAAAATATGTTTTGATTATTTTAGTGTATTGTCTCGTTTTCTTTTTGGATTCAAGTTTTTATACAAAACCGTTAACGAGAAGTACATGTTTCATTCATAATTTTTTTGTATATTTTAAATATTTTCGAAATTATTCGGTTGCAAAATATTTGCTAAACCACAAATAAACTGCGTTGCTTTAAAAATATATATCCCTATTTATAGGCAATAAAATACAAATGTTTTTGGTGGGTAATGATAATATCGGAAATCTTGTTTGAAACCCAACAATTTTAATATAACTAACGAAAAATGGATAATATATGATACCATTGGCCAAATGATAATTATACTTACATTTTAAGGCGTATTTTATCAGATTTACAAGGAACCTAGAGGTATTTTTGATGGGAACTAAGACACAGTCTTATTTTACTTCAGGGTAAGTTGATTTCTGAGAATTAAATGACAGATTTCATTATTTACAAATCAGCCATTAATCATATTTACGATAAAATATCTATCGAAGAAAATGTTGGATATTGTAACAAATGTAAAAAAAGGCTTCTATAAAACTTATTTAAATGTTTTATAGAAATATTGAAAATGTACATATAACGGAATAAACGAGATTGCTCCGTTCGTTTTTCTTGTAAGCAATCGTATATTTATCAACCGTTGAAGTTTTGATAATGTTTCATTTTAGTTTGATTCGAATGCCATATGCCATATATTGTTCGAGGTTCCGTATGAATGATAGCAAAGTTATTAGATTAGTTGGAGACCATGTGACTGAAACAACGCAATATCAGATTGCATGTAATATCATTACAGGTGGAGACTCTAAATCAACATTACCAAGCTGAGAATAACACTCTCAAGGGTCAGTCCACAATTAGGAAAAGTCCAATTCCGTGGATTCACATTCTGCAGTGTCCGCCTCTAACGATATAATAGTGATTTACCGGTCTGCACTATACGTTCTAACTCTGTTCATCGCATTGGAAAGAGTATAGTGCATCGCACTCACTCTGCACAATACCCGTCGAACAAAAGCTAGCGCGATTACGTACCTGATCACAATTGGTTTTGTGTTTTATGCTTTATTTAGCTTAACGGTCGCTAATGCCGAACACTTGTATAGATATTCCAGACTGGAAAGTGATATGAGGGGCGTAATTATTAAGTCTGGACTTCTGGAGTGGACGTCGTATTGTCCAAAGGCAGAATAGTGAATAGTCCAATATAGATTGGCACTGGCATTTACTTCAAATAAAAAAGCTCATTAAAATTGAAATATGTATGGAAGAAGTAAAGGACATTTGTTTATGTAAAGAAAACTATGGTTATAGAATGCTTTTCAACATGAATTTTTAACCAACAAACCTGTGGATAACGAGTAAATTCGTTTTGTTTATCTTTTCAATAGTGAATTTTTGGTACTGTAAAATTAAAATATTTTTAAGTCTTTTAGAATATGTTTCCGCTATATTCTTTCGATAAAATTTATTTGTATAATAGAAATGAATGCTTCAATAACACAAAATATAATGTGATGTTCGCCAGCACATAACGATCCACCTTTTTGAAAATTAATTAAATAAAACACTCAGTTTGTCCATAAATAAATTATCTTAGCCGAAACTATGTCGTTGAAAATAGTAGTTATTTATGATACTAGTGTGTGAAGAATTACTTTTATGCATGAGTTACAGGGTTTAAGGCACGACGAAAGTGAGTTTCTTAATCGTAATGAGTGCTTAAAAGTCCTTCACACATAAGTGTCATAATATTTTATCTACGTACCAATTAGCAAAAAAAAATAGAAATATAATAATGTAAATAGGCAACAAATTTGACGTTATATTGTTTGCTATATAAGGTACTTCTGGGAGGTGAACAAATTTCTTCTTCATCCATTATAAAATCAATTCTGTCTAAAATAACGAAACCTAAATGATAAATTATCCTTAAATCTACAATAAAGTATTTAATTCATTTTTTTTACCGATTATTGAAAAAATACCCAACGCACACAGCAACACAGGCAACAATATACTGGGGGTTGCGTTATTTTTAGCTATTTTCGAATTTTCTTTCTCGAAATTGCATCTGTTTATGTAAGAATCTGAAAACTGGTAAACCATTTTTACCATACAGGAAATGTTTCATTTTATAATCTGACAATGCTTCTTTTTGTAATGTTGACATTTGTAAATACCTGTCATTAACAACTGTACTGTAACTGTAATTTCTATTGATCTAACGAATTCATCGTGAAACAAGTACAGAGACGAGGTAATACCCATATAGCGTTTCTTGCCCACTGTTTACCGTTCTTGTTTTAACAGATTCAATTTAAATCCATGAATGTATTACGAGCGCAGAAACAATTACTTTATGTAAAAATCCTGACCTATTTAATGTGGTGCTCGGTAGGCCGGCAACTTACTAATATTTGTCCGAAGCAGAATGAATCGAGCCCATTAATCCCGCACATTTTTCCCCTTATAAGGCTCGTTACACTACAGGGTCACGTTGCCTCGTACACGTGGTTTGCTGCGCGAAGCTAAATCATTGTCATACATTCCTGACCCTAATTATTTTTACTCGCCGTGATTGCAAAAGTGCATTTTTCCAGCTTTCGATACAAAGTTCTCGTGACTTACCTCGAGGAAAAAGTCTTGAGATATTGTTCTATTAATGTTTATAAATTCACTTAGCATTTAACTTGCGCTGATATCATATTAATCTCTTGAAAATATTATAACCTTAAAATGTTATCGAGATTAATGAGACAAAAATCAGGCACTTATTGGAGAATGTATGTAGGTGAATGTTAAATATTATGCACTTAGTACCGGATACATACATTTTTATATTTATTAATCAGTTGTTATTTCTGATACAATTGTTTTAAACGATTTTTTTTAGTTTCGAAAGAACGAAATCTTTAATTGATCTGAATCATTTAATTCATAATAATTTTAGGTATTGTGACTACATATCAGGTTAGGTTAAGTTAGGTCCGGCTAGGTTAGGTCATGTTAAATTAGGTTAGGTCTGGTTAAATTAGCTTAGGTCAGGTTAGGTCAAGTTCGGTTACGTTAGATGAGATTAGGCTACATTAGGTTAGGTTAGATTAGGTTTGATTAGATTACATTAAATCAGGTTAAGTTTACATTAGATTAGATTAGGTTAAGTTAGATTTGGGATGAAAGAGGAAGACTTGGAGGCATATCTGCGTGAGTATCTATTTAAAAGGTTCTATCCACGAGCGGAGCGAATTCATGCGGTTTTTTTTTATCTAATCGGACGCATACACACGCACACCTACTAAGTTCCTAAATTTTACTGATACGCTTTTGCTATGTTTTTTGTGTGCTTATGAAATGTTAAAAAATATGTACGGTGTACTTCTCTCAAGTAACCATTTATTATGCTAATATTGTTATTTCAATTTGCGTCTACTCATATTTACCTATTAATACACAATTCTCATTCCTTCTGTTGTCGTAATTGCAATGAATTTTCCCAATAATCTGAGTACTGTATTTATCGTTTCGTAAAACGTGATCTAATTTTTTTCGTTTTCAGTTTTTTGTAGTTTACAGGTTTACCAAAAAAGTTTATAAATTTATAAAACTATTCCATTCTCATTTATAGTTTCATTTTTACTGAATTAAAATTGATAAAAATAATTAAATTTGTAAAAAATAACAAAAACTTTCAGTAATAGTATTGAATTCATTTCTGCTCCAACTGGTTTCAACCCCACATGGGTCTTCTTCAGGGAGTGAATCCATGTGAGGTTGAAACCGGTTGGAGCAGAAATAAAACCAATTTTCAACTGACTGAATTCCAGTAATTTTTTCCCTCATTCTACTTCACCAGTCAAGGAAATCCATCTACCAGCATTGAATTCAGTTTAATGATTTTATTTTTATAAAAAGTTCTATAAATTTTCAATATCAGATTATAAGTAGTATTACTATGCTTATTTCATTACTTTAGAAATTACCTCGTAAAAATTCCGCAAAATTCTTAAATCACACAAATTTGCTCTCCCCTTTAATTCATACAAGTAATTTTCTGTGTAGCCAAAAACCTTATAACCCGCTGCAGCACTAATAACAGCACTCGTGCGAATATTTTATCCTAATTTTATGCAAAGACAACAGGTCGACTGGCTCAGGTGAGTGCAAGCTCTGCTGGCGCCTGCGCACAGAGCACGCGCGCTTTATCGCGTCGGGTTCCCAGGGGGATGTTATTATACGCCGTTACTGAGGTTACACAACCGCTAAAATACGGCCTCGAGCCACTGGGGTGCTGCTGCTTCGGTCGGGGAAGATTCGTGCGCAGATACGGAAGGTACAGAGGTACAGCATTGAAGATTGGAGGAAAGTAGGAGATTCATATAAAGTACTCGTAGTTGTGTCATGAACTTCGTTCTGACCATTTTAACATCCTTTGTAAAGTACAACGTGGTAGGAGAAAGAAGGCGACAAGTATTACAGATACTTGTTTTGTGTTTTTCTTGTATTTTAGTAGTGAGGGTTATCACAATAAAGCCATAGGCGTAGAGATGTGAGGACATAGGGGCACATTCCCTCAATGAATTATTCTGTATAGTGTAAATTTACAAAACTGTCCGAGACAAAAAAGTAGAAAATCAAAAATTGTACCAATAAATAAATGTCTGTAATCAATTTAGAAAAAGTATAGCTCATGACTTCATATCACCCAATAGAATTATAAAATAAATATGAACTGAAAAATACAAATGGTAATAATTTGTTATTGTTTTCTCACTATATTGACTTTTTTATTTTTTTGCATTTTTTTGGGATATGACTTGGAAGTGATAATTATTAGTAAAATATGCTGTTAATTTGTTAATTGACTATAATTTAAAAATAATATTTTCGCTGTAGAATATTTAAAAAAAAAATAATACTATATACTACATACTAAAGTAACAGAAGCGGATGGGCCCAGCAGGATATCAGGAAAATTCCTGGTGAGCCAGTCCAATAAAGGCCAGTGGCCACTTCAAAATCAATATTTTAAACTTTACAGTACAAATTATAAAATATAAATATATAGGTATATTTTTAATAATTTTGTTACTGAGAAGATATTGACATTCTAGTCTGCCTTATGCAGTCATTATTATCGCAAACATTCTATATTAAAATATAATTTTGTCTAACAAAAAATTCGTAAAAATAGTAGAACGAATAAAATAAGTAGGGAGTAGATTAAAAGTTACAAAATATTGTAGTATTGATTTTTTTTTCTAGCAAAAAAAAAAACAAAAGAAGGTACAAAAAAATAAAAAAATAATAAAAAGGCAAGAGACGTTGTAGCAAGAAATATTTAAAACTAATAAATTTATTTAATAAGAAAAAAAATGATACCTACAGTTCATTAGAGATTATTAATAGCCAAGAACCTAACCTATTTCTAATTGTACTATTAGTATTTTATTATAAAAATTTGTTTTATTTCCTTGTAAATGATAATAAATATTTTAGTTATGATTCTACAAGAAACTGTTGTTAAAAAAATACACACTATTTATTATACATGTGGGCCGCCAAAATTTTCCGGGTCAATTTGTAACTACCCATCCGCCCCTATACAGTAGTATGAAAGTATCGTGATGTGCCCATGTGTGAACACCGCTTGTTTAAATTTCGGACAAAACAGCATTATGAGTTCAATTTCCCCTACAACCACATTTCCACTAGCCTGCGGCAAAAACTTAGCGGAATATTATCCCAGGCCGAACGTTAATGCATTAAAATATGAAATTAGCTGGAATCCCATTGGAAGGGTAGCAGAGCACACGGCAGGGTGGTGTATGTAGTATGGATATTAAACTGTATTATATTAGATATAGGTGTGTAGTGTTATTATCCCTGCCCGGCTCCGGGATGAACGTGAAATGTGTTATTAGGTGGGTTTGTGGACCACTGACGGGGATTCCCACAGCTGCACTCAAACGTCAAATGGATCGCGGGAGGTTAGCGAAAATACGAGAGGAATTTGTTTAAATGGTGCCTGGGAAATTAAACCACCGCAGAAGAATATTGTTATTCCGTGATGTGATTACATTGCTGCAAGGGGAGTAGTTAAAAATACCGGAATGCTGTTCTATCATTAACTAAAAATAGTAATGTCAAAATATGTCATTTAAAAATATTTTGCGAATCAAATAAAATATCTGATGTGCATTAATATAATATAATCATCATCATTATTTATGCGGTAGCATATCTAGATGCAACAGAGCCTCAAGTAGGTTCCTAAGGTACTTTACAGTCTCTGCAGACGTCCCGATTTCGACATAAAAATCCCGCCTCGCAATTTGGCAGCGGAAAATCTCTTACAAGAAAAAAAAATTATGTACAAATACTAGTCAATTCCAGACATTTAAATGTGTGAATTAGTTTTCGATTACATAACATGAGTTCCAGTCAATTTCGATGAATACCCAAGTGGAAAACTAGTCATCGCTGCGGGGAAAAATTATAAAAATATTATTAAAGAGCAGCACAATGGGGTATGTAACCATCATAATCGAATTTCAGTATATAAGACAGAAAATATAAAACTTTACTACTTTGTTGCTCATTACAGTAATAAAAACTAAACATTAGTTTAAAATAGTACAGTTTTTAGCAATTAAATGTTTTGGAAAATTGATGTGACATCAGCATGGTTAGATCCTAGAAGAACACAGGTAAACTGTCTCTTTTAACGATTTTAACACGCTGACGTTACCATTTCCTTTTGCCTTTTCCCAAATTTTTTATATTTATTTTCTCATCAACTACGAATAATGAAAAGATTTAAAAAATACGAGTATTTTATTTTTTTGTCTAGTATCTTGTAATGGTCATATACTCCCATTAGTCAGAATATACAATGACATGATTTTATGTAATATATCTTTTGATAATAATTATGGTGTGATCTTGCTGATAATTTTGACGAACAATAAAACTGCTGATTTTTTTTTGCACTTTCGTATTACTGTGGTACGTGAATTTAGTTGGTTTTTCCTTTTCCTTTTAGAAAATAATACATTGTTTATTTATGTGTAAAAAATGTACGTTAATAAAGTCCAAAATAAATGTGTTGTAGAATTTTTTTTATGTATTTACAGTAAAATTAAA
Organism: Stenolophus ochropezus; assembly: GCA_035578165.1. Classification (NCBI taxonomy): domain Eukaryota; kingdom Metazoa; phylum Arthropoda; class Insecta; order Coleoptera; family Carabidae; genus Stenolophus; species Stenolophus ochropezus. The sequence goes on along the minus strand of JAQOWZ010000005.1, from coordinate 19,118,648 downwards.
ATTGTGTATAGCAACTCGTTTGACAAAGAAAAACAAATTATTTCATTCATGTCATAACAAATTTCATAAAAAGTGTAAAAATACAAGTCTAGATATGAAAATGCTTGGAGCGGAAATAAATTACATCCCGGTATTACCACACACGAGTTCCGAACCCATTAACTCTGATTTGAAATTAAACACTAACAAACCGGCAGCCTGGTCGCAAAAAACCGTTTTGTACCACCAATAACCGGTTAAAATATTTTCTTTCAATCGGTGGCGCTGGCGCATTGCTGGCTGCGACTTGTTTACGTTTAATACTTAACGCAAACACACCGAGGGAAGTTTATATGTGGACAGAATGAGGATGCCGCATTTTAATTACCGTATTGGCGGTAAATTGGACGGGAACGGGGATGTTGTTGCACGGAATCTGTTTGAATTCAGAGGTTCAAACACTACGCTTCATAATGTTCCAATATAAATTCAGGAAAAAATATACACAATTGTATTATCAAGTTTTTATCCCGAACAATACAAATTAACATTTTACTGGTATAGGATTTTTTATCATTGTGATCATTGTCCTAACTTTGCAATAAAAACTTATTACATTAATATTGTCGCATATTCTAGATTTTAAATAATAAACACGGTTTAATAATTTTAACCAATATTTAATGACAACAAAGGTTTGAATATATAATATTTTTATCAACAGGTCTATTCATAATGTACATACGCTTTATATTTCTCATAATTATTTACATAATTTTAATTTTATTCAAAAGTTAGTATTTTTTTTTGAAAATTACAATAATATTTACTGAATTTTGAGTTTATTTTATATAATTTTAAAATAAATACTGAAAAAATAGAAAAACAAAACGATATAAAAAAGGTCCAGACATTCTAAAAAATATTCGAATTCTTATAATGTATATTAAAAAAAAATACCGCAATATTCAATAATATGTAGAATTAGAAACAATTTGGAAATTAATTTGATTACTTATATTCCATACACAAGTATTTATGAAATTTAACAATTTCAACAAATGATCTTAAAAGAACAAACAAAAAATTTGACGTTTACTATTCTATTAATCGAAAATCGGAATTTTCTTCATATTATTTGTTAATAATATCCAGAATTAAATAAAAAAATATGTCTTTTTCTGCTTGAAGAAGTTCTATTTTAATTTAATGAGTCCCAAAATTTTCATCATAAATATGTATAATTTATAACTATATTGAAATACAAGTAATTTAATAAAACTTTAATATTGTGACATTCAGAATGTCATATCATTTTACCTTTTAGCTACTGCTTACACATTATTGGGTTTTTTAGATTTTCTTTTATAATAGATATCGATAATTGTACACTTTTGTATACATATAACATATAGGTAGGACGTTTACCAGAGGTGAACTGCAGAAACTATTTTACATATATGAGTAAGACTTGAAATCAAAACCACAATCTACAATTCTACATACTACTCCACGAAATATAGTAGAAATAATGTAAATGTAGTTCAAATTTAATTAGTGGAACAATAAAATAAAATTTGAATACCCAGTAACATTTAAATATGAACGGTACAAGACATTCCGGTGTAAACCTGTCCCTCAATTGGACAGTTCCATTTCCAACAAACGCCAAACTCTCGCAACCGCAAAGCATTCCATTGTACCGTTTCATGCGGAAACCGGCGCACTTGTTTTACAGTTTTGAAAACCCCTAAACACTAAACGCATTACGCTACATCAACGTGCGAAACATGTCCGTGCTTGTGCGCGAGCAACCGCATGCCCAACTTAATTTAGGACAATTTCATTTCATAGTTCCGATAAATTCACAAACGCACGGCACAAAACGCCAGCCCTCGGGGGAAATCTGCGCCATCGACGGCTGCGATCCGAACTAACGTTCCGATTGTTTCTCTCGGACAAATAACGTTGCTAGCCTATCTCCTATCTTTCATCCATCTATGGAGATTCTCAATTGATTTCATATCAATATGATTTAAGCATCTATTCATTTTGACAGAATTTGCAAACATTTTCGCTCAGTATTAATAATGGAAAAAAAATGCTAAATAGGAAAGATACAAATGAAGTTGAAAATATATTTCATATAACACAATATAATACATATCTAGTCTCATTATAGCTCTAACAGAAATAATTAATTCTAAAGGCATTTAATACTGAATAACAATAAAATTTAAAAAACTAAGGGGTGTACATTTTGCATGCCTGTGGAGGTAAGATTGCATAACTGAATATCGATAAAAAAATTAGAGAAACATTGCGAGATCAGTAAAAATAATTTTGCTGCCTTATTATTTCAGCTCAGCTCTCTATTCACTGTTGAAGTTCTAGGACAGTGTTAAGTGTTTCTTAGTTGTCATACACAAGAAAACAAGAGACAAAGAAACCCCAGAAATCCCGTAGATTTATATTTATATAATGCGATCTAGGTGGTCAAGGTACAGGACCACCGCAACCAATCAATCTGTCCTCGAAAACGTTACTTAAAAATTCATCACTATACCAACGAAAGCAAAACTAGCAATGGTAAAAAAATTCCGGTATTTATTGTTCGGTTACAAATTAAATATATTTCCAACGTTTTATTTGAAAACAGTGGCCCAAATTTTTTTTTGAAAATCTAAAAAAATAGGGCTGCATTAATTTAAATCAAGTGATTTAAATCAAATTTAAATTATATTGAATATATTTTTAAAATCATGGATTTAAATCACTTGTTCTGCAATAGTTATTTAAGATTCCATATTTACGTAAATGGACGGAAAATAATGTGTTACCAATACTTTTAAGAACTACTAAATCTGTTTCTCTTCGTCAATAAAACGCCTTTACTTTTACATTACTTTGAATTTAAAACGCAAAAAAAAATTGCACTAATGTATGATTTTGTGTTAAAATTAGTTTAAAATTTTATTTTTATATTTTTTTTTATAAATGGGTTTTACTATAGTTTTTTTTTTATTTCTTTAAATTTTTACATATTCTTTGCAATAGTTTTTTTTCAAATTAAATGCTGTTTTGTGAAACATGTTTTAGAAATTATAAATTTAAATAAAAAAATCTGATTTCTTTGATTCTTTTTAAAAAATCGGATGTTTTTACAACCCTGAAAAAAATCTAAGAAATGAACACAGGTTTATTCTATATATTTTTATTTATATTTATGATACACTTTAACAGAGTTGGATTTAGATTTTTTTATGGTTGAAATTAAAACACACTTCCAAAATTTTTATTATTTTAAATTTCGTAAAATAATTAATTTTGCAATAATGGCAATTACTATAATTCTCCACAAATTTGTAGTTCAATAAATACAACTAGGAGTATTTCATTAAATAGATCTCTAATTGCACCCTTACTGCGATAACTCAATTTACTATTATCTCTGTTAGAACTAAACATATCGTTACGAGTATACTGGTAGGTTAAATGTGCATAATAGACATACGATATGTTTATAATGAAAGAACATAAAATTAAATTAAGTTCGACGTAACATGATCTTAAAAATGTTATTATTTTCACTTTCCCACCATAAAGAATACAAAATATGAAATCACATTTGAATAACATAGTTATTTAATTAAAGAAACAAATTCCCATGTATAAGTCCTGCAACAAATTCATTAAAATTAAAATAAATTCCCAACAACACGGCCTGCTTCAACAGGTACACGGTTCGTAATGAGTGGTCTAACAAAACAGCAGGTGCAAAAACAGTCGACAGTCGCGCTCTGTGGGGGTGCTGCGCGGCTCGCCAAGGATTAAAATATAAATAACACTGTAATTATTTCAATCTATAATGTTGTAGGGACGTTGCTTAGCTGTCAGTCGAGACGGTCTTAATAGCGGGGAGAAAAATTGGAAAATGCAGGTTATGCAGTTAGTCTCAAAGGAAATATAAAATTTTAAAGATAATCGATTTAATAAAGTGCATTAGCAAATTAAAATTATGTAACTAATATTTTAGATCATAAAAATAATTAAATTTGTCTTCCACTATAAGTATATTTGATTTAATATATTTCCGTCTAAAGTTTATACTAGATAAACTCGAATTACATCTGTTATTATTAAAATATTAATAGTATACTCGTATTAAATATCAAGGTTATGAAGAAGTATTAATAGCGAAAATATTATACCTAATGCCGAAGAAACTGAAGGATTTAATTCGTGAAGTACGTTTATACTCTCATACAATATTTTGTAATAAGTGTTGTGTACATATTATTTTTGTTACACATGTCATTAGTATCGCAGTTATTCATTGATTATTAAAATAAAATCTGTCAAATCTGTTCCCTTCTTTGTTCTGTAATACAATCTAACTGTAGAACTAAGAAACAATATTTGAAAAAAGTGATATGCAAATTAGGTAATAATTTTAAATTCTTAATTAATTAAATAGAATTTATGTCAAATGTAACAGTTCGCAAAATTAAACTTTATGTTAATAATAATTTTAAATTCTTTATTAATTAAACAGAATTTATATCATATATAACAGTTTGCAAAATTAAACTTTATGTTAATAATAAGTCATAATATTCATATATAATAATACATATTTGAAGCCCTTTACTCTTAAATTTGATTTAAAAATATATGAACAGAATATAAAATTATTTTGAATAATTGTAAAGAATTTTCAATGTAACATATATTAACAATAAAGAATGAGACATTCAGACATTACTGCCGATTGCAGAAAGTGTGAATCACTAATCAGGTGATTTACTTGCACTTGTTCTTATTAACCATGGTTACGTATCCATTCGTGTTAAAATTTTATTATTGCAAGGTTTTCATTGTTAATAAGAGGAAATATTGCACAAAAGCTTATTTGTTATTCACATAAATTATAAACATTTCCTGACAATTGCTAATGTTGTGTTAAAATTTTTATAACAGTAACAAAACACAACGTTCAATAATGTAAACAATGGAACTTCTAACATTACAGGTTACCAGTACAGTAGCTTGTAAATGTCAATTTTCAAAGAAGTTTGTTAATTTGTTTATTATGCTTCTTATAACCAGGCATTAGTACTGCAAACATCTGTTTTTTTTTGCAGAAAAAATAATGTTATTTTTTCTATCAATTAGAACCAATAAAAACACGAATATATTATGAATAAGTTGCAAATATGTTGACATATTTACGTCGCATTATATTCCAATATTTTTCCAATAAATAACTCCAGTAATTACCTCCCAAGTGTAAACCATTCATTACACCAATTAAAACAAAAATAAACACTCCATACCCATCCAATTAAAAATATGTCAAAATTCATAACTTCAATTTCCTAACCAGGAAGCATAAATCCTAACACTTCCTTCATAAACGTCTTCTCGCGATTATTTAACAATAAAACAAATCACATCTAATTGATTCCTTACTGTTCCGTTCTCTCCTTGTCACTTGTCACTTGTGAGTGTTAAACCATTGACAAACTACTTCCCGTAGGGGCGGGGCCACTAGATCCCAATGCATGCCAGAATGTGGAAAATGGACCGAGAACATGGGTTTGGTTATCAGGCAATATATGAGTTCCGAAAGGGCTTAGGATGCGACTATTTTAAACAGGGTTCGTGTTTGTGATGTGTTATAGAAAACATATGTTGACACCTGGTTTCTAAGCTGTAGTTTGGGGTATTAGGAGGATTTTAGGGTTAAGATGTTAGGATGTAGCAGTTTGGGAGGATGTTAAACACATTATGAATATTTTACATATTTTTGGAAGTGGTGCATCTGTTGTATCTTAACTTATTTTGACGGGAAAAATAAATTTTAATATAAAAAATGTTGCCATCACATAATCTCCTAACGTCCTGCTTATGTATATTACATGTTTATAGTACGTTATAGATAGAGACAGCAAGGTAAGAATGGCAGAAGGTCGTCAAGATTTGACGAGTGCTGCACCTCCAAAATAAATAAATGAAAAAAAAATCGAAAAGGAAAATACTTGGAAGTTATTTGTAAAAATTAAGAACTGTAAATTTTCTCTTATATTTATCGATTTATTTATTAAGCGTAAAACATTTGTTTGAGATCCTTATGCAGGGTGAATTATTTATAAAACTTTTTCAAAAATTACACGTGCTATACCTGTATTATATAATTTCAGCGCCTTCGAATATAGGCTTCACCAAAAATAATTAAATTTACTAATTAAACTGGACAGGTTTAATTTATGTTTTGTCACTTCCAGACTTCGAAATCGCAAATGGGGTAAATGTATTAAAATGCAAAACTATGTTGCTACTAAAAATACCAAATTCAAGTTTATGGCCAATTAAAATCAGATCTTGGAGCATCGTTTGACTTTACAATAATTTATACAATAGATATATTTGGTTCTGTCTCTATTTTTGAGAAAAAAAGTTGCTCGGAGAAATTTTGAAATTTAGGTTTTATCGGGTTTTACTCATTTTTCACCTAATCATTCCACAGAACGAATATGCGCAGAAATCATTTCTTTGCAAAATATATATTTTCTTCTTTTTAATACTGCGTTTATAAAATTAATAATTGTTATATAATTGTGATCTTACAGACAACCAATTTTAAATGTCTTTACAATTTAGTTAAATAAATGTTTAATGTTTAAAAATCAATTCTAAAAAGGGGGTATCATTATTATTACTTCCATAATATGTTGAACAAAAAATAAAGTATTAGTTCTCTTTACAAAAAGTAGCAACCAGAGCAACTAAATTATATTAGTTGCAGAATACAAATGAATTTTTCCTTGTAAATTTTTTGAAAAGATCTCGTATATCATGAGATAAGACTATGTGTGATTACTTCATAAACTGCGTACTGTGAGGTAAAATATGTTAAACGAACAATACAAGCAACAAAAATCGCACATCTTACTTGAGAATTTTTCCCAATCTTTTTTGAAAAAACCGTCCTTGTTACCCAGTAGACATGCACGCTGCTTTAATTATCCGAGTTAATAAGGCAATCCTTCTGAGTCCTGGCAGGACTGCGGCCACTGCGATCCTTCCCGCACTTTTACTACAAATATAAATCAATGCACTTCATTATTCCCTGTCTCATTTTTACCGCGCTAAACAAGCTGGCGCGGTCCGTTCGGGTTAACATGTAAATTAACTGAAAGCAAAAATAACGGACAGTTAAGGAGTAATCACTCACTCAGTAATAAAATGATGACAGGGCATAATTAGTCCTTGTGGATGAGGACGGGGCAGGAGGGCAGAAGAGACGAAAATCTCGATGGACAGGGTTTAATATGTTCCGCGTTAATTTGCATACTGATGTAATTAAATTTTGGAAGTTTTTTAACCCCAGTGATTTGATCAGGTTTGGGATAACAGACTGAGGATTATATATGGTCAAGGTATTCTGCTCTCGAGAGATATTACGTGTTTGTTTTCCATTATAACCTAACCAATAAAGATACGAATTTAATTTCGTACGATACTAGAGGAAAAATGTATAGATAGAAAATTGCATACGAGTAAAGATAGGTATTTTTCTACTTATTTTACCTGTAAGTTTTGATTATCTGTCGCTCTTCGATTAAATTTAGAACATAATTTTAAATTATAACTAATATTTAATAAAAAATATAAATAAAAATTTATATACCAAATATTTATAAGTTCTTCTTTATGATATTGAATAATACTATTGGCAATACAACGTTAGAAAATTATTTATTTAATTTACTTTACTTACCTACACATTTTTATTTTCTGTTAATGTATATAATTCTGGATACTATTTGTAATATAACTAGGTACTGGAGTGGCGTAACTAGAAAATTTCACAGGCGGGTTTTTATCAGTAAATATTTATATTTCTATCTCGGGAACCGTACGAACTACGAAATCAGTTAAATTAGCAAACAACTTCTTTTTTACAAGACTATTTCAATGTATATAAAAATTATTCTTTTTAACCAGTGTGAAATCAACTTTCTTATTTTAAATTAAACCATATATTTTTTATTTGCTTATTTTGTAGAGAATAATAATGACTTTATTTATTGAAATGTATTAAAAAAATCAATTAAAAGGCTCCTAAATCTTGAAAATCTTGACAGGTGGTTCAGTGTACCCGGTTTACATACATGCATAAGTACCAAGAATGGTACTTCATAAAATTATATGATTCAACGGAATTATATAAACAACACTTTAATGGTAATATAAAGTTATATTAGTATAATAAGAAAAACATATGTGACTCTCACTGCATTTTAATATTGTATTTATTTTAATGTTTTTTTTTAATTTGCGCTACCGAGTACTAGAGTTATCCATTATAAAATTTAAACACATATGTTAAAAAGTCACCGCTTTAAAATATCAAATCCAACAACGCGATAATCAATTTATGATTAATACCACACTTAAACTTTTTATTCTCTCTCCTACTATCCACATAACTCATACTGGAAAAGTTAATTAGTAATTGAAACATATCTCTCTATAAATCCGTGATTATTTCGCTAGGTTTCATCATCGCCACACCACGTGCATGTGATTAACAGCAATCACTCCGAAGCATCTTCATTCCAGCGACCTCGTGATGGCCATACAGCACGGGTGGATGCCGCCAGCCACAGCCTGATGGCTCAATGTGTGTGGCTGAGGTGATGATGCTTTGCGAGCCCAATGGACATGGTATGGTGAAGAGTGAAGATGAGGAATACCACTAATACCAGTGAAAAGTGTAAAATAAGTTATTTGATGGATGTTTATTTTTAAAAAGATTTAGTTCATGCTAACAGCTACAAGTCGAGACTACAACTGACTAATCAAATCTAATCACTCTATTTATATAATATAATTCTTTATAGTAATATGATGCCTACTATCATATGTAGACATGAGAACACTTCTATCTTCTATAACCAAATAGAGGATATTTAAGTATCAAAAGTTATGTATAACTTGTACGAGAAAAATAAATTCTTCATAATAATAATAAGGTACAACACACATTATTAATTAAGATGTTTCAACGAGAGCCAACACACGCTTCTATCAGACCTACTTATTACTATATTATTATTATTTTATTACTCGTTTATTTACATCAGAAAACATTTAAATACAGAGATGGTCTTCATCAAAAGTTAGTGTTCGCGTATTATACACAGTCATAATTTACACATATGGTGCTTCCTTTTCACTAATCATATCAACTCTGTTTAGGGTAGATACACATAACTTCAATGTTCTTTTTACATGGGGATATATGATCTTACACTACCCAATTTCTTCGTCCCTGTCTCCGTGTAACACCATGGTTAAAACAGAATCAGGATCAAATTCTGAACTGATCGCACATATGTTGCTATATTTCTGTACATTTGTTATTAATTTGGCGAAAAATAGGAAATAAATATATTTGAGCCGTGTTTCAGTAATGAAATTCATTCATAATAATCTTAGCTCTTGACCATAAGAATTAAATCCATATTTAAACAATAAAATATAAATCTGCAATTGTTATTTAATATTTCAGATTTACAAAAAATGGGGAAGAAAGAACTACTAAATCTGTCGTAAACTAATATTTTAATTTTAATATTTTTGATTAAATTTATATTTTTACACAATTATTAAGTCAAATTACTGGTAATATACTTATACGTTGTAGGTAAGTAGGTATATCATTATTATTTATTTACATTGTTGTTCTTGTACATGTCTCCTTTGTATAAATCGGTATTAGTCACAGGAATAAAGCTAAGATATACAGCACAATAAATTGTTCGGTTTCTCATATTACACAGCAATATTTCATGGATAAATTTGCTTATATATCTATGCATATATGCAAACATTTTCATAAATATAAGAAACATGTTTGTTAATCATCAGTTATGTAAATTATCCCCTTTACAATTTTGTTAGATTTTAATATTTATTGGCTAATTATAATTAAGAACTTGAGGCAGATATGTAAAATATGTCAAGCAGACAATGTTCGTACCTAATATAGATAAATTTCTCTCAACAAATTCCACATTTATCATAGAAAACAAAAGGTACAAAAAACTCTTAATAAGTTTTCATTAAGAATGTTTAGTCTTTAGTGTGCATAAATATCGTAAAATTAATATGAAGACATGATGACTGAAGTTTATTAAAATATTTATACTTTCGTAAATAAATTGAATTGTGACTTATTTGTTGCCTCCGTATGGAAAGTATAGTTTTTTCTGAATTTCTCGGTTATTAAGGTCGTCTGGTAACAACCGATTGCTTTAACCAGACACGTAGTCAAGAAAGGGGCTTGAGGGGCTGAAATTTATTCAAATGTATCTAAATGTCTGAAATTTTATTAAAAATCAAACATTTTATTGCATCATGTCATTTTATTGAAATGTATTCATATTCATTTGTGTTTTATTTATTCAGAGCTCTTTAAAACGGCCTAGGCCGGTATATTATATCCTTGCGCATAATTATGCCTTTTAATTTTACATATTTGAATGTAAAGTGTAACATAAGAATATGCATTTGCTTTTTAAGTACGCACTTGTATATAAAATTTAAAATTTAAGAAATAAACCCCATTTCTTATGACTTTCCACATTTACATTTTAATAAAGAAGACACAATTTCGTGGTGTATAAAATCAGAATTCTTCTCACATCCGGCGATATTTCCGGTTATAATTTCGTGGAAAAATTAAAGTAACCCTATCACGGGCAGGAAAAGCGGCCGTAGAATCTGCATACCGCAACAACGCCATCACCGGGAATAATAGTAAGGTTATGTGCAAAACGCACATGAAGCTGCACAGCACGCATTAATATTCTAGTGGAGAACGAGTGTAAATGCCGTGGGCTTACTCTGCAGAGCTGGCGAGCTGTTCGCTCACTCCCGTTTCGGCCTTTCTCAAAAAGAAACACTCTCTTTATTTTTCCTTAAAAATTAGTGACTCGTAACCCGGCGCCAGCAGCATTTAGACAAAGCATATGAAACAGAGCAGCTAAAAACTGAGATAATTCTTTTGCAAAAAGTTTTACTTGAATTTTAGGGTTAATAGTTGCAAGAAATCTACAGCTTATAGTGGGTTCTGAACTAATAGGACACAACATTGTATTAGTTATTTGGTTAGATTGGCATTGGTATAGATAGGATTTGAAATTCAGATCACAAAAGTCACTCAGTTCAGGTTGTACAACGAGAAACTAGTTGCCAATGCTGCAATTTTTACAAGAAAACATATTTAAAAATATCTTATCAAATAAAAATTGATTTTATAATAACATTCATACGTAGTAATATTTCAATCTCCTGTTATTCAATTTTCCATCATGACATTTTGTCGTTCCTTTACAGGAAATGAGTAAACTTTACCGATTCTTTTCATAGCTTGAATTATATTCGTTTTATTATTTCACGAATGACAACAGTTCAAACATAAAATATAACCATAACGATGCTACTGTGGTTTTTTCAATTTTTTTAATAAAAATCTGTCTACTTCCATCATATAAAGCAATTTGATTATATAAAAAACGTGTGTAGAATAATCAGTAAAAAAATTCATAAATGCATTTTATTTTTCCAACTGTATTAGTTATATTTAGAAATATATCCGGCAAAATATTTAAATTACTTGTAAAATATAAAGTAATAATTGTGTTCAGATCTCTGTACTTTTAATTGTTTTCTTCACTTCAGTAAATATATATCAATTTATAAAATTTTGTTTATTTGATAATACATTTAATAATACCTATCGGTTACAATCCTAGTATATTATTTCCATATTTGTAATGAAAATAAAAATATTAAATAAAAATTCAGAATTTATTATAGGTATAAGGGTAGCACAATTTTATCTTTGAAGCCAACATAGTTAATAATAATAATTTTATTTAACAAAATTTTAGCTAAATTGGAAAGGATGAACTGGAAGCAGTTGAAATGATAAGTCGTAGGCCTGTCGCCAGGCGGCAGCACCGACCGGCTCTTCTAAATGCACGGCGCACTTGATTAAGCGTTTAATTTGTGTTAAATTTGCGCGCACCCACGGAATTTCAAGAATTGTGGATAATCAACACATTTTTAGTAAGTTGCCTGGACGAACCAGGAATACTTTATTAACTAGATTATTAACTTTTAAATATTTTAATGTAAAAATTTATTCGGAATCGCAAGAAGAATTCAAATATTTTCGAATTATTTACACCGAGAAAACTATGCAAAGAATATATTTGAAGAAAAAGGAATAGAAGTCGAAACGAATTTAGCTGAAGTCTGGAATCAATTCTTTATTTGCGCACGATTTCCATTGCTAATCGTTTTGTTTTTTAAATGTCTCAGCAAGTCGGAGCGAATTTCTTGCAATATATTGTGCCTTGCACATAACATGTGTTTTCTTTTTGTAATGGATCGGCTACATGTAATTGCATTTCAACGAAACTTTAACTCTTTTTCAAATATTCTTTTCTATTAACACAATCCTTTATTTGTATATTTCCTTCAATATATGTACGTGTTGATACTTATTGTATTAATGAAATAAATGTATTCTAAAATAATAGTAACATAAAACTTCATTCTGCGTAAATTATTCAACTTATTTCATCGCTAAATTTTGTCATGCCATTATTTATTTACAATTCTAAACATAATTAATAAAACAGAAGATAATGTGTTTTTCAGTTTATCTTTTTAAGTGTTTTATTTGTTGTTCCTTTTTTTTTATTTTCAAACTTGACAATATATAAATTTCGGACAAGATAATAATTGTATCTTTTGACTTACTTTAAATTTGGCTATCATATTTATTTATTTTTGCATCCATAAGAATACAATCTTTATTTTTGAAACTTAAAAAGTATTTTGTTATAAAATATAAATATATAATAAACATAATATAATTGTTGTAAACGAAATCTAATCAATTATCCCCACAGTAATAAAACTTTTAAACATTAACATTAAAAGTATTATTACTCAAATAATATTATTTTTATATACCAACAAACACATAGGCGCCGACTCTGTGGGTGCTGCGGAGCTCGAGCACTCGACTGGATTACACGATGAAGTTATTTTCTGTTTTAAAATATTTTAAGTTTACCTCAAGAAACTATAAGTTATATTTTATTCTTTTGATTCCTTTCTTATTTTAAATAAAACAAAATCTACATAAAAATACAAATCCAATGATATGTTTGAAGTTAATTATTAAACTAAATATAAAATCTCTATATTGACATTCAGTTTGAAAAACTTTTTTTCCTACGACCACTGTTAAAAATAGTATTTTTAACGGTTGCTTAGCAAGTTAAAAATAACAGTTTATAACACAGTAAATACTTTTAAAACGTTGCCATTGACAACGTGTTAAAAGTAAAAAACAAATTTACTTTCTAATGCTTAGTTTTTATTTACTAATAGGTACATAACTGTGGTCGTAGGAAAAATAGTGTATGATATTTGTGCTAAAAGTGATTTTATTTCGTTCGTGGGGTTTGTTAAACTCGGCTTCGCCTCGTTTCAAACTTCCCCACTCACTCATAAAATGTCACTTTTAACACTTATATCATAAATAACTATTATGGAAGGTGCCATAAAATAAAAATTAAACTTCAAAATCTGCGTTCTTTTCACTCTAATTTTATCTTTAAATTAAAAAATCTAGTCAGAAGACGCAGATATCGACCTTTGATATTTATATTTTCATAGTAATAGCTATTTTCGTCTATACAAACTTATTGCTAATACAGGGATTTTTTTTTTACATAAAACTAATAGATATATTTAATTTATCCATTTGTATTACTGTTCTATTTACATTTAATTGTAATTCTGATTTTTTAGTCTATATAGAATACACTTTTAAGGTTTTGAGCACCCGACGGAAATATAAAAAGTCGACGCCACTGAACTTACATTTGCAGTTTTATAAATGTACAATTATATTATAACAATAAATTATTTTAGATTTGGTTTCTTTATAAACCGTATTTCGTGAGGTTTGTTTATGTAAAAAAATAGTTGAGAATTAGTTAAACAATAAAATGTTTTTGCATTGGTTTAATTAACAGTGGAGTATCTTAACAAAACAAATTATAGCTTAGCAAAACAAATTGTAGATCTACATATTCTCCCAGTTCTATTTCTATTCACCGTAGGTCTCTGGGGACCTCGAATGTGGTTGCTATTGTAAGCCAAACCAGTAGTTAGTCGCTATGCGCATCCGTACACATGTGCCATGACAGCAACTGGCTAGGCGCTGACTTTACAATTCAAATGTCTTTAAATTCGGTTTAATTCCATTACCAAGGTAATGGGTTCCTTGTTCGTTACTATGTTGATTTGGAAGTAATTTGATATGTGTCTTTTGTTCCCTTTTAGCTTGCAGTTGTCTAGGCAGTACAGCTGGGGATAATGTCGATCTCTAGTTTTATTCCTACCCAGAGGATAATTAAAGTTAGTTAGCAGGGAGATATACTTTAATTTAATTTAAAACTTAAGCAATAATTAATTTTATTGTGCACTTACAACAGGTAACGAACGAGTATATAACATTTTAGTGCAATATATTCAAGCAGCTTGCTTCTAATGTTTTTAAGTAGAGCTATATCCGTACATGTTTTAACAGGATCGCAACAATGTAAATAAATTATGGCGTAAACAAGTTTTCTTTTGTTTAAAGCTAAATATTCAAGCTTCAACATTAACAAAATTAAATGTAACCATAATCTTTAATATCCACACAACTTATAGCTTACTTTCATAAAGAATTTTATTTGATTTTTATAACTGTGCGAAGGAATAAGTAAAATACAGTGACATATTCACTATTTCCTGAAATTACCGTTTGTTTATTAAAGTTGCAAGTCTTAAATATTAGAATGTTTAAAACTTTTTTTTATAAAACATGTACACGTTATATTATGATAAAAAATCAAAAATTATTACTTTCATGTTTCGACTTCTTTTTAATAACGAAATTCGCAATAAAAAACTTCTAGTGGTCTACTTTTTCTTTTAAAGTTGACTAATCCGTTTCCCTGCTGTCAGTAGCTTAAACATAAAAATTCAATAAAATTTATTGAATTTTCTTTATATTTGTCTTTCATGGCCGATAAGGAAATGAAAAATAAGACACTTCGTACGCAAAAATAGTCTACAAGTAAAGATAAAATATACAAACTTTGCAATAAAAAATTCACACCAAAAGTTTATTAATATTTTTTCGAATTTTACTCAATTTTAATAAATAATCAAAAATAAAAATGATGAATAGATTCTAGAAATCAACTTATTAAAATCTATTACGCTTAAAGTTGCTTTTAAAGTGTTTATATCAGATACTAAGATACTCATTTACCAAGTATAGAAAAAGAGTCTCGTATGAAGAATCATTATTTTTTAATGTTATTCATTTAAAGTTATAATATGTAGTTTTTATGAAACAATAAATTTAAAAATTCTCAAGAAACAAGTTAATAACAATGTACTCAAACGATAATTCAGTCCTTGGTCTGTAAATTTTTGAAACTTGATCTATGGTGACGTGTACATTAACATGCAGTATAGAGAATTATAAATGTTAATTTCATGTCATCATTCCGACTTACTAATTATAGTCTACAGAGTGTGATATGTATATTAGTTTCAAAACAATATTTTTTACATTTCCTTTCCTTATTAAACGAATTTCCATTTATTTAAAAATTCAAAGTGCATTGTTCCCAGTGAAACGCGAAAAACAAACAAGAACATGAAACAGGTAGCTATTATTAAGATAAATAAGATATTGTAATGTAAATAACAGCATACGTTACTCACATACTCATTCTCACCTTACGATATTTTTAATTAAATTATATGTTCATCATCTGAAAACATTCATAAATTTCCATATTTTCTTTCTTATAATTAAGAATAAATTTGTTTTTACGTGTGCATTCCCCGTCGGTTGTTTTTTCGAGTGTCATGTTTTCATTAATTAGCTGAACCAACTCGAATGGAGGGCAAAGCCACGGGAATTAATTTACTAATTGATGGCACTGGCTGAGATCTGTGACAGCACAGATGACCTTGATAACGACTGAAATTAAGGTGTCATCTTTAGAAATTACAAGGATTTCGTTTCATCTTTTCTGTGCTTTAGGAAAGTGAAACACTGATTGGTAAATATTAATTAAGATGTTATCGATTGAAATACCAATTAAGTAACTTGTACTTAAGAATTAAGAAATTAAATTGGATAATTATTTCTGTCATAAGTAAGGTTAATTCAGGTACACATTGTTTGGTCTTAGTTTTTGTCCTTAAAAGAATAAATGTTTTTTGTCCCTGGATATTATAAATGTCGTAGTAATGCTTTGTGGTACATTCAATACAATATCATATCACGTCACTAATAAGTAATAAACAATAACATACTATGTATTAAAACATAAAAAATAAGATTATTACATACTAAGGTGACATCTGTAAAATAATTTCAATTAAATATTTATTATTTCAAATAGTATTATTCCATATTATTTATTTAAAAAAAAAAACAAATTCAATGAATTATATTATTTATTTAATATTACAAATTTATAAATTAAAGTAAACTAAACATTAAATAGTATAATTAAAATTTAATTTAATATTTGCAACAAATATTGAAATTAAATATAGTCTTCGTTTATAATTTTGAATTTTATATGTATAAATAAATATGAAAACTAAAATATTGATTTTGGAAATAAATTTATAATATAAATACTGTACATTTTCAAATAATGTTTAGAGCTCGGACATTTGAAACGATATTTATTTTAACACAGAAAATTACTTTGAAGGTTATTTTTACTCAGTATTTATTTAGCAATGGTAAAATTAACATAATTTGTTAAAAAAATAGTTACTCTTCCGTTTTATATGTTCAAATTAACTTTATTTATTCAAAATTTTTCTTATTATATTTTCTATAAAGAATAAGTACTAAAGATACAATAATTTTATTAGAGTATTTTTTTTCTTTTCTATTCTTTTAATCCCAATCTTATTTGTATTAAAACGTAGCTGGGATGAATGAGCCTTTGTAGTACGAAATTAATCTGCTAAAGCAACCCTTTCAAACAATTGTTAAACAAAATATTTAAGAAGAACAAATGTGGAAAATATGCTAATAAATTAAATTCTGTGTTTGAAACCTAGTTTACATAATGAAGGTGTACATTTATCGTCCAATTATCACATATGTTGTTGAATTCTTCTACAAGGGCAAAAACACGAAATTCATTATTTTTTCTATGTTATGGTTTAATTATATAATATCTCTTAATACCGTCATGCATTATTACGTTTGTTTTGGTTAATCGCCTGTACGTATAACGACGTTTTTTGTCCTCTGCCTACCCAAAAATACCTCGAAACATTTTCAAATAATTACTAAATTCATCTTTTTTAATGTAATAATAGGTTAGGAGGAAATAATAGCCGGCTGGTTGTGTTTTATTCTACGTTCATTAATACATTCATTCCAAATTCTTCCCTTTAGAACATGCCACCCTTACCAATCGAATATTTCCTGTTATAATTTTTTATGATCTAATATTATAACATGTTATAACTAGGGTAGTAAGTGAACTAATAATCATAGGATGTTTTTTGTATCCACCGATTTTTTCTTTTTCATGAATGAATTATTTGATAGTTACACACACGAATGGTTTTACTCCTGTAGTTCTTCAATAATGGACTGGAATATTATCTAGTATTATATATAACATGCTTTTAACCGTTAATTGTCTGTACATATGTGGGTAATAAAATGAGTAATTTTAATTTTTAAAATAATAAAACAAAATGAGCTTGCAGACAACGCTGTTGTTGTTAAATATACGAAAAACATAGACCTTGAAATAAAGACACATTAACACACATTAAGGAAAATAACGAAGAAAACTTATAAACCCATAAAATAATCGGAACAATAAGAGGACAACTGATCATAACCAGACTAAATCACCCCTGAACATAACTTCAAAAGAACAGAAGCAGAATTGTGCATAAATGCTGAATATCATTAATAATTGTAACACCTGCAATGTAATTTTTTTTAAGCTTTAAGCTTTTAAGCCTTAATTGTTATTTTATGTTTCATTATTAATAACTGGTTTTCAAATTTTCAAAATTATATATATATATATATATATATATATATATATATATATATATATATAATATATTATTAGTAAAGAATATTAAAATTTGGAAAATCACCGCGTTACCAAAGTAAGACTAAACAAGAAAATGTGAGTAAGATAGCCGGAATAAATAGAAGAAGATACCTATTATAAAAACAGAATTCAAGAAGATGCGAACAGATTAAACAATAAAAATGAATGGTTAAGATTATTTGGAACAGAGAACATAAAAATTTATAAAAAAAACTGTCAATAACAATATAATGATAATGAGAAGGAAAAAATAAATTATAACAAATATAATTCGTATATTCCTATTTCACAATTTTGGAACAATAAGGGATCATTGAAGAAATACGTACACAGAAGTTTGCATTTTATTACAAAATTATTCGAGGGGGGGGAGGTGTAGGTGAGTGATTAAAAAATGTTAATACATTATAAAAACAAGAAGAGTTTTTGCTATAAAGATATAAAAAATGTTGCAAAAAAAATTAAAATGATGTTTGTGTACGTATTTGTGTTGAACGCCCTAAGTAACAAGTCCGCATTAAATCAGGAAGAAACAGAAGGAAATGATTGCAGTTTGAAACAAGAGAAAATCAGCGACAAAAACTTGTCTGAATCTGCGAAACAATAGAATAGTTTCCCCTTGGAGCTACAGGTACCGCATAAAGAATTTTTATGAAATCAGAGTCCCGACGAGGGAAAGTTCTGGATTCCGGGAATTGATACAAACTTATTCAATATCTGCGGGAGACATGTAATTCTGATATGATTCCCGGGCGCCGAGAGACTGCATTCATATGCAGGAGATGCACTTGACGAGGAATCCAACTTGCAGAACAATGCAGGTGCTCGCCATTGTTTTCCACTCGCGCCGCTGCCGATATTTGTTTGATTTCAGGGGATTCTTGCTCATTTCACAGTTTTTCTCATATGGGAACTTGAGGAGGAGGACACTTTGCACAGGCAATCAGCCAAAGTTTTTATCGTAAAATTTCAATCATGGCATTATTCAGTTTGTGACTACTCTCTTCGCTCTTGTGTGTCAGATAAATGAAAAAACGACAATTCTGTCTGTTTTCATGTAGGGGAGAACTGCCAAATTCGTAATGTGTCGTAAATTGTACCTGTTAACTTTTTCGTTAGTTGCCGAATGTTAGCGATAAATAACTGATACATTGGTAATACAAACAAAAAATAGATGTAACTGAAATATGAGAACGTCAAAAAGCTGGTATATTTGATATAAAATTTTGTCGGTTTTATTAAGTTGATATTAATTGCACGACAATTGTATCCTTCACATTCATATATTTTTATAACATCAACATTATTGTATTACATATTAACATTTATTTCATACATTTCATATATACTGTAGTTTTTGTTATTTCAACAAGTGTGGTAAGTTTCTTAAATTGCACCACTACTAAATTTCCAGAATAGTATTAGTATTATTGTCCGAAGTGTGCATTATACAAAATTAACCAATTTATTGTTTTGGTTTAAATAATTGTTACCTCCCGCCTATCAATATATAGATAAGGGAGGTATTGTTTTTAGTCAAATTTCTCGAGTTTGAGTTTTCAGCATATGAGCACGAATTAGTGTGTTTTTGTTTGTGTGAGTGTGTCTATGTGAGTGTATGTGTGTCTGTGGCGATTTGTCATCCGCGATAACTTAAATACGATTCATGTAAAAAATATTATATTTGGTATTTGAGAGTTATATTCAAATATGATGAACTGATTAGATTCTGACTATAATTGGTTAATCGGAAGTAGTACTTTACTTTAAAGTGTTTTTCCTAATTATTAAATCAAGGTAAGTTCGGTTCTGGTTTTAGTAAGGCCAAAAATAGCTGTTCTCTTGGTCATACAAATTTTATGAACGAATTTTTAGGTATGAAATGAATTAAAAATATTGGAAACTGCAGTAACAAACTAATTTTAAAACTACAAATTGAATGTACTGAAAAACTCATATAGAATATATAGATTTTTTTTATTGTATTTTATTAATTACTTTTTATTTTTGTTTTGCCTTTTCTGACATGTCTGTACTATATTGTAAATGCTAATAAATGATTATTAAACTGAAGTACTGTAGTTTACAACTAAAGAATAAATAAAGTAACTTTTTAATAATTAGAACTCCAAAATTCCATGTTACTCTTTCTGATGTATTGAAGTAATTATAGGTACAGGTAACTTATACTTACTAGCAATTTTCACATTTATGCCTGGTATCATTAAAAATATATTTCTCTTTCATAATGACTATATTTTCTACCTCCTCCTAAATGTAAAATTTGGACTCTGTACTACTCATTAAAATTTAAATAGACATGTACTAATCCTAATGTTATAATAATGCTGTTATAATAACTAAGGACATTGTAAAATCTAATTTAATATGAAAATTTTATAATATAGACCCTGGCTAATAAAATAATACCAGGATACGAATACCCCCTAAATATAAATAAATGGATGGTACTTCTCCTGGGGGATCTAGTGACCCAGATATTTGATAATAGAAATGAGACATGTGGAGAAAAATGTGGCTTTAAACGAATAAATATAGGAGTATCATTTTTTATAATCATAACGAAATAAAAAAATGTTGGTATGTTATAATGTAATATTAACGAAATGTGAATAATGACATCTTAAACCAATTACTAACTATGTCGTACTAAAGTACCATGGTATAAATGTAATAACTTTGTAATGTGTGGAAATAAATTAATGATATATATTGTAGAAGTTTCATAAAAGTTACTTTCGTTAGAGCTGTGTCACTTTTACTAAAGGTGTATAAAAACGAATAGGTACCTATCTAAAATATTTAAAATTAAATTTCACATTTATTGTAGTTGATTACTGTTGAGAAGTTAGGATACATTTAAGAAAAACGTTTTTGTGCATGTGTGATTTTCTTATTATATTATTATAAAAAATATTATGATCTAAAACGTATAGTACCTAAACTTACTATTTGAATTTTTAAATATGAATTTGATAATTTATTTCACGATTAGTTAAGGAGAACACATCTTTTTAAAAATCGTAATAATTTCTGTGCCTTTTTTAATATTCAATTTTGCAATACATTTTAAAAGAAAAAAAATAAAAAATAATAATCAATAATACAAATAAAAATCATTTTAATTTTGATTTCAAAAGTGTAATTTTTGTACCTAAGCGAATGCAGTCTGTTTGATATTTTGTCAATATACCACAAGTTACTTTGAAATTTACGCACAATTTAGTGTGTTTAATGACAATATATATTTTTAAAATTGCTTAAGAGATAATGCAGTTTTTGCGATTTAAATGTATAATTACTTAAACAATTGATATTTGAAAAAACAGTACATTATTATTAAAGTAATTAATTATTAATATCGGTAATTATAATCATGTATCGTATTCTGGATTGCGAAGCTTAAACGTTAACCATTACCTCAACTGTGTCAGCGAGCTATTGCAATATTTAAAGTCACAAAAATTTTTGACCGTTAAATATGTTTATTGAAGATTTTTATTATAAATTTGGTTTTTACGGTTACGATTGAGTGATAACTTCTAAAATGTTTCTAAATATGAAGTGAGTGTGAAGTTTGGAGGAGTAATATGTCTCCAAGTCATAAATCGAAGGATTTAAGTAGATTTTTACGACATGAAATCCGTGAGCAAATTTGTCTCCGAGCGAAGTAAGCCAATAAACTGAAATCCGTAATAACAGCTTTTAGGAGAGACCCACAGTTAATATAGAAAACTGAAGGGTGGTAACAGCAGAATATCGGTTGCGAGCATGGCCAACTATTAGATAATTGCAGGTGGCGGCGGCTTTGGCCTAGAAGCGCCATAGGCGTAGTAAGATATCAGAAAATGGGGACACTAAAATTAAAATACACATTTTTTATCTCTAATATAAAGTTTATCTTCGTTCTTAAAATCAACAATTTTTTGTTTTTTATATCAAAAATCTAATTCAGTAGTCAAAATAATAAATCAATTTTTTTATGTTATTTTGATATTTTTCAGCTGCTTAGGTAATTGTCATACAAATTATAAATTGAAGTTTTCCTGGACTAATATAAATTAAACAAAGAACGAATGATGAAACAAATTTCACACATATTGCATTATAAATAAATTATCAACTTCTCTGGTCGTGTGTATATATAAGAGGAAGATAATATTAATTTAATGGCGGATCCTTGGACTGTAAGATAAACTATAATATACATATTCGAAATCATTCTTTCGTAGAAGATATATTTTGTACATTGTATTGGCCAGGTACAAAGTATAGGGTGGAAAATATGAAAATGATCGTAGCAGTCGATGCGAGTAAAATGAGGAAATTGAGGGACTCTGTAAAATATGGGCCTTTATTTTGTGAATTCACATTGTTCTACTATAATATTATCCCTAACTTCATAATAATGTTTAATTTCATCATTGAATTCCTTTTTAAAGACAACATTTAAATCTAAAAAACAAAGAAATTATCCGATGAGACAGATAAAAAGTTATTCACTGGACGTTAAAATTTCTAATAGAAATAAAAAAACTTAATTCACCTATATTTGAGTATACACCAATTTTAACAATTTATTTTTTTAGAAAGAGCCCCAGAAAATTTTAGTTTCAGGCCGTTAAAAAGCTAGATCCGCCACTATATTTACGTATTTATTTTTTATTCAGTAAAATTATAACTTCTGTAGGTATCATCCATTAGTTGTAAGAAGTAAAAAACTAAAAATAAACTTATGGAATTACCTACTTGTATTTGACAATAGGAAACTTTATTATACGATTTATTTCACATTATTGTCAATTTCTCTAACGTTTCATGACCTCTTGAAAATGCAGTCAATTTGTAAATATTATAATTATAGTTAATGACTAGACCTAATTTTTATTTACCGAGATTTTTTAGTAGAATATAAAGTATGTATAACTACTCTTATAATAAAAACCACATGTTCCGCCACTGTCTTACCCTATTCGCAGATCGTACATTAGCCACGTTTTTAAGTAATTGGGCTATGTGGAATTATGAGTGATGGATTCGCCCAAACCCAATGGTTACTATAATTAATATAATAGAAATGGCGTCGGGTCTTCTTGCTATGGGCGACTGCGGTTTGTCTGCTCACGGTAATAACACATCTAGCCCGCTAGCGCATGACGATTCACCAAATATTACAGGCCAGCCGAACTAAATTAAAACGATAATGCTCCCCGTGATTTATTATGTGAATTCAACTGGATCTTACCTGGATTCAACGAGACGTAGTAGTCGATGGGAAACTAGAAACAAAAACAATAATTTAATAACATATCATACAAATATTATTAAATGAATGATTTAGAAATAAATATATAATAACAGACAACACATTTAAGATCAGTGGTTAATGTAAAGGTATAAAGAGATTGTTTGTTTTACTGCTTCAAGTAATAATTAACTACAACTCAAACTGTTGAAGTATATTAAAGAGTGTATGTCTGGTGTGTAGATGATACGCTGTTCTCTTCTTATATATAAACAGGTAGATTTAAGATTTATTCTGAATCTTTTTTGTAGGTACTAGATATCTTATTTTCAAAACAATTTCAATAAAGATGTTTCACCTTTAAGTTGCGTTCAGAACCACGTAATTAGTAATTTCAATTTCCAATTTCAATTTGCAATTTTTACTTCCACAATTACTACTTAATTTGTGAATGAAAATATACACTCCTCGTGACTGTATTTCGTTATGTGGTCCTAATATTGACAACAGTTTATCAAAGTAAAATTGTAAATAATTTTTCAACATTTTTAAACAAGTGTGAATAGTCAATATATTATTTTTTTGCCAATAAAAATATTAAAATTGCATTAATGTATTAGGTTAAGTTTGGTTACGTTAGTTTGTACTATATACGTTTATTTTATTATACATACGGACCATTTAATTAAAATACTAATACTAATCGTGATTATTCCATTAAAATACTGACTCAATAAATAGAAGTCAAAAATAAAAGATTGAAAATAAATAAATTTGTCCTAATTTAATATAGCTATGAGTATTTCCTAATCTAGCCTAATTGTTTTTTTAATGTTTTTTAAGCATACTAGAAGATATATTGTAAACAATTTCCAATATCCTAAGGGTATACACTTGTGAAAAGTATAAAAGTGAACCATAAATCCATCTAACATCTCAACCATTCAACCGTACAGCATACTATTATGTTTGATTATGTTTGCAAAATATTTTAATCGTTTGAAAGTTACATAACAAGTTCTTTATCAATAACAAAAAGCGAGATTAAAATTTACTTTCAATTTGAACAACAATAGTATTCATAGTTGAAGAGAACACAAAAAACTGATTATGTTTGTCATCTTCCACGGTTGAAAGTAATTTTTTCAGTATTCTAGCAAATTTGGAAAAACTTCATTTGGTTGGACAATGGCGGCGTGTAAATGACCTATGCCAGCGCTACCTACGCGGATACCCAACGCATTAAATTAAATTTTAATTAAATCTTTTTGTACAGGAAACGCTTTGCATTCAGGACTTTTTGCTTCTCACACAAATCAATTCACTATTATTTATGGCTGCTGAACGGTTTGTTGCTTCCAGCATGAAGATTTAAAAGAAATTAAGAGTTTGTTTGTCTACCTGAATGCTTACACTCTTGTTTCGAAACAATTAAGATGTATCAATCAACATATAGATTATTCTGAAATTATTATGTAGAAAATATAAGAAAATTTACAAACACTGATTGGCGCGTTTCTGCCGAAATCTGAGATTTGATCTACATCGTTCATATTTAAAATAACTGTTCATTACAATTTTAATAGGATTATTCTCAAAATAATAATTCGAATTTAAAAAATACTATTCCTTCTTCGAAATTGTTTACTATTATTTAAATTCGGTACGATATGAAATCAGAATGCTTGTTTTATGAATCTAGGTATTTCAAAATTTTCATTACACAATGAACCAAAAAAAAATCGTTAATATTGTAAATGTATAGTGGTTGAATAGAAAAAGTTGTATGGGATCTTTTTTCTTCATCAAAAAAAAAAGGTAGTATAAAAAATAAAATAATGCCAAGATTGTACAATTTTATAACCATAAATAAGGATTTATCATATGTAATAAAGTCACACCTCCGCTAATAATGCCTTAAATGTATTCATAGCGTCACATTAGTCCGATTTGTCATAATAAATTTATTTATACTTCTCATAATCACACTTTCCTGCAACCCTTTGCAAGGTACTTGCTGAGATTTACAGTCTACCGCATTCTATATGTCATAAATAACAACAATAATTCAACTCACATATCCGATTATAGCGAAAAACTACGTGACTTTTAGTAGAATATCGCTCACATGTGTGCGGGACGTAGATTCCTCCACGGTAAAAAAGGGTGCGCCCTACACTAACCGAAATAGAACTGATTTATTAGAATGTAAATCACGAGACAACATTCTTGCATTTCTGCACTGTTTGTAAATAATTAAGATGGGGAAATATGGGGGTGGGACCAAGTTACCGAATTTTTGCACGGTTTCTAAATATACAAACGTTAAAATGTGTACTTGAAAAGGATAAATAGTTGTCTAAATATACATAAAGCCATTAACAAACCATTTTAAGTAACATGTACAAATGTTAAATTACCATTATCATATGCGTTTTCAAAAGATTTAATTACAAAATATGATATTTTTGAAAATAAAAGATGTTATGATGTTAATAAAGGGACAAGAATTGTAGATAGATTTGAATTTTTTTAAATTCGCAAAATTAAGGGTTATTTTCTTAAGAAGTAAAAGTATATTACCACTAAGATTTGAATAATTGTTCATTTTAAAATAATTAAAATCTTAAATATTCAGTAAAATATTAAAATCCCCTAGCCAATAAGTGATTTTCTTTTGATAGACATGAAGACTCAATTCTTTTTAACATCCGGTATAAAAATAGAAAATACCCAATTTTCAAGGAAGTGTTGTGTTGTTCACATATTTTCGGATGTAACAAAATATTATTTTTTCAAAATCTGTTACATGAAATATGTTTAAATATTCTTCATGCATCTATTAACAAAAAAAAAATGTTACTTACTCTCTTCGAGAGTGGTTTTATCAAGTTCTTTGAAAAATTTCCATGCGCTGTTTCCAAGTTTACCCTCTAAGTTGCAACTTAAAATAGTATATTGTGTTATAAAGAGTAAAAATAATACTGTGTGTGGCGAGTGTGGCAAATTACATGTGTGGCACACAAAGACACTTGTAATCTAAATGACACATTCAATTTTTCTTCAAAAGCAGATATTGAAAAAAAAATTCTACTTGACGTTCAATTTGTAGGTTAACAATTTAAATCTGTTAGTTGTTGATGGTTTTAGTAACTTTATTCTTATATTATCTAGTTTTATAGTGACATTTAGGGCGGTTTTACAAATTATTTCTTATTCTCTGATTCTACATAGTTTCTAAGGATACTTATTTATTTTACTTTTATTCCGACGGCGTAAAAGTGAACCACGTCACAAAAGATGTCACTTTTATGAATTTTGAAGAAGAAATAAGTTGTTTAGTATATTGTAAAATCACGAGGAATGTATTGTTTAATTACATTACATCTCGATTTTTTTACATATCTTTTTCAAAAAGATTTTGTGAAAAATAAGGAAAATGAAAAAGAAGATAATATTTCACTGAGGAACTTTCTGTTTTTATAGGTCGAGATACAATCTTGGCCTTAATTTTCAATTTTGCGAAAAAATATACTTTGGTTTATGACTTCAGATTTTTGTCTCTATGGATACAAGTTTTTACAAAATAAAACTAGCAAAAAATCCAAATTCCAAGTATGTATTATAGAAACCAATTGTGTTCTATTAATAATAAATTCTAATTTAGCAATATGCTTAATAATAAGAATGTCAATAACGAATTTGGCGTTGAAATAGATAGCATTCCTTGTGAGTGCTTTAGTATAGGCGTGACTAGTACGAGAGCATAAATTATGATCATTTATAGTTACTGCATTTACACACCTTTGCGTATGATGATGTATTGCACAGCAATATTTCAACAGTCACAGACATTGTAAGTAAATAATATTGCAGTTACGTCTAACAAACACTATGCGCCTATGCTTTATTACAAATGAAGCCTATATATTATACAGAGATTTTAATTATACTGAGATACTGAAACACAAGTACGTATTTGTAATTATTCTTCGCTCCATCTTCAAAGATTAATATAAAATTATTGCAATTATATTTCTTTATATTATTAATGGGACGTATTGGAATAATGCTGGAAACTCTTCTAATCACATATTAAAATTTAAAATTTTGAATTATTTTTATTGATATATCAGATACTTACTTTTATTATTAAAGAATCTTGCATACGGTGTTTGTATAAGGAATATCTCATTTGCATTACTTTGTTTTACTTTATTCGTTTTTACTAAACGACTAGAAATTAGTTGCAGAGTAAATATATTTAGTTCTGATTTTATGCATTGACTGCGGAACGAATTTTTCTACGTCCTACTGATAGAAGTCAAGTCGCATCATACTTCATATAAAATTAAATAAAAAATTAATGTGCGCAAGCACCACTAAAAGAGTTTTCGTCTTAAAGCAAGATATATGCGAAATTCTGAATGCAACATTCATAAAATAACAACATCGTAATTTAATTTGTTGGCTATATCTTTTTCAATCTATATTCTAATCAAATTTGTTAGTCTGTTATCCGGTAGATGAGCGGAGGTCAGATATAACAATGTTCAATATGCTAAAAAAAAGCGTTCACAAGAAGCTGTCGTAGATATTATATCAAAATTTAAAAAATATATTTTATTTAAAACCATATTACTGATTAAAATTTTGCGCCCCTAACAATTTTGCTCCTATGGCGTGTCGACACCTTTGCTACGCCCTAGTTATGGTACTGGTTCTAATATTACCAGATAAGATTATTCATCATCATTAATTTCCATTAAAAAAATATATTTTGAGTGCACTCTTCAACCCAATAAAAGTGCCTGGGATATTATGTCTGGTAACTGGTAACAGTACTATACGGAATAAATAAATCATTAGTTCGTTGCTGATATATGCCATAAAAGCAAATCTGGCGCACCCTGTAATGAATAATAAACCGTGAGTGATAAAATTATTTTCTTATATAAATTTAAATAAAAAATTGAAATGTCAAATTTAAATTTAAAAATACAACATTATATGTTTATTACAAATTGTCATATATTTTTAAATTACACTTATTTCATTTACCCAAAAACAAGTATAATCTATTTTAGAAAGATTTTCTGAAATTTGACTCTTCTGAACTGTACTTTAAATGTGAAAATACGACCCTTTTTGTTCCAAAAATTATTTGAAGAAGTCGTTTTCTAAAAATACCCAAATGAAGTTCGTGCTCCTTTGCTTATTTTGCAACCTTTTACAAAAACATTCTCTTAACACCCTCCGTAAGTGTCGACCTCCCACGTCTTCCGCCACTTCCGGCGGAGGAGGGGCGACCGCTGCGACATCCTGCGGTAGGATTATGCACACTCACGGGCCGGTTAATCCCGAAGGGATCCATATTATCAGCCACACACGATTATTTATTAGCGCTGTTTGTTCGCAGCTGTTCCGCGCTGATTATAGCCAAGCTGACACTTTTGTTAATTTACTTTCGTCTTGATTTCGGGCCAGACATAGCTGTGTGGCCCAAATAACTTCATAAATGTGTGAATGGGAGGATTAGAAGGGTTCACTGTTATTTCTCGCACAAAGGGTGAAGATAGAAACATGATTTATATAGTTTTAACTACTTCATGTTAGAATACTAATTTTTACAAAAATACAATATACAAATTTATATTACCATTACTTCTACCATATAAAAACATTTTTTCTATAGCAGATGTTAAAGTGTAATTTTATCAACTCAAAATAGTGGATAAAGTAGCACTTTAACCGCAAGGATAGATAAAGTAACACTTTAACAGCAAGGGTAGATAAAGTACTTTCACTTTTGTTTATTAGAAGTACATTTCCATAACAACGCACTCTACTGACATTTTAAAATTATTCTTAAATATTAATTTAATTTTTCTAATTCTTTTCTCTTCAAAACCTGCTATAGAAAAAATAGAATTTTATACACGACGATAAAATTAAATTATCGATTCGCGAAAAATAATTCATTCGCGATTATATCGCTCGTGAATTAACACTTTCCGCTTGTCGATAAAATATTGTTTTATCGTCTTCTATAAAAAATAACTATTAATTATTTGACGAAGCAGCGGAAAATTTGAATAAATGTCCGTTTTCTGCCCTACTAAGAACATCAAGCGTTCACCGAACAATAAATATATTAAAACACTTTACAGGATATTTACCTAACATTGTATTAAGCAGAAGTGTAACATTTTTTTTAAAATTTATTCATTGTTTATAAATAATAAAAGATCTATTTGAATAACATTTCTGTTTAGTAGCCTTAAACAAGAAAAAGCAAATCGAAATTTTATCAGTAATGATCCCATTTTCATTTTATTTCGTTGTGAGTTTGAAACATTAAATTTAAGTAAAGCAGTTGCAACCGAGTTTGGAATAGGAGTTCAATAATTTATTTTTAATCACTCTAAAAATATAATTTTCTTAAAAAAAGAAATAATGTATATAATTATCAAAAAACATTTTATAAGTTAATATATCTTAGTATTTATATATTATATTTTAGAAATAAACTCAAATATAAAACTATAATATAAAGTTTGAAATAATTATCATAACGAGAATAAATAACTAGGGAGAAAAAAACTCTTCGTCAAATAATATTTATTTACATGAGATATTTTTTTGGCGCTTCCATCCAATTATGATAGTAGTAGGTACATACTAATAAACCTTGCAATAAGCAAGAAGATGGCTATAGCAAGTACTATGTTCCCTCACAAAAATATCCACAAGCAAACCTGGATATCACCAGATGGATACACAGTCAACCAAATAGATCATATGCTAATTGATTCCAGACACATACGATCAATAGAAGACGTCAGAAGCTACAGAGGGCCCAACATTGAGTCCGACCACTATCCCGTTGTGGCAAAACTAAGACAAAGGGTGAATGTAGCAAGAATTAAGTCTGCACGCAAAGAAATACAGAAATACAATCTTCAAGCCCTCAAAGATGAACCACAGAGGCAGAAATTTGAACACAAGCTAGAAGAAATATTAGAGGCGCAAGGGCCAGAACCAGGCTCGATAAATGAAATGTGGAGAAGACTTAAAAGCAGTATGATAAAAGCAGCAGAGGAGACGATAGGCATAGTAAAGAAAACGGAAAGAAATAAGTGGTTCGATGACGAGTGCAGAACCGCAATCGAGGAAAGAAATAAGAAACGACTAAAATTCTTACAGAGGAGAACACGACAGAGTAAAGAGGAGTATGATAATGCAAGAAGGGAAACCAAGCGAGTCACTAAGAAGAAAAAGAAAGACATGTATGAAAAATATATTGAAGACCTAGAAGAGGCAAAGTCAAACAATGAGAACAGAAAGTTCTACAAGAAAATAGGTCAAATCAGACAAAAACAGCCAGTGAGCATAGATTTCATCAGAAACAAACAGGGGAAGTTATTAGGAGATGAAGAAACAGCATTGAAAAGGTGGGAAGAACATTTCCGTGAGCTACTGAACAACCAGAGTAGTGAATCAAACAATGGGGAAGACTGCGATAGAGCAGCAACACTGGACGCAGAAGAATCAGAAGACCCAGAAATCCGGGGAAGCCCAGAAGACATAGACCCCCCAACCCTACTGGAAGTAGAGAAAGCAATCAAGAGCCTCAAGAACAACAAGGCCGCAGGTATCGATGAGATACCAGCAGAGCTGTACAAAAAAGGAGGGGAAAAGCTATGCGAAGAAATATTTGCACTCATAAGCGAAGTATGGGACAAGGAACAAATGCCAGAAGAATGGACGGAGTCAGTCATCATTCCAATTCATAAGAAGGGCGACAAAACACGGTGTGAGAACTACAGAGGGATAAGTCTATTGTGTGTTGTATATAAAATACTATCCACCATAATTTACAACAGACTGACACCGTACGCAGAGGAGGCAATAACCGACTATCAATGCGGTTTCCGGGCAAATCGATCCACAGTGGATCAAATTTTTAACGTCAGGCAAATTAACGAGAAGGCGATAGAATTTGACCAAATAATTTGGCATTTGTTCATTGACTTTAGGGCAGCGTACGACAGCATCCTGCGCAACGAACTATATAAAGCTATGGGTGAACTGAGGGTACCTAACAAATTAATTAGACTTACGCAGATGACGATGAGAGGAACAACAGCCACCGTTAGAACCCGTAGTCAACACACGGAAAGATTTGCCGTCAGAACAGGACTTCGGCAGGGAGACGCCTTAGCGCCTCTGCTGTTCAACATAGCACTACAAAGAGCAGTGAATAGAACGAGGATAAACCAAAGAACGGGTACGGTATTCTCCAAGTCCAAGCAACTATTAGGATACGCCGACGATTTGGATATCGTAGGGACCACGCTAAGTAAAATTGAGGAAGTCTTCGAAACACTTGAAGAAGAAGCAAGGAATATGGGACTACATGTTAACGAATCGAAAACTAAGATAATGCGCGTTGCAAGGCAACCCAAGGATCACCCAGTACACCCAATGAATGGCAGGAACTTTGAGATGGTCTCAGAATTCACCTATCTAGGATCGCTATTAAACTCCAATAATGACGAGTCGAGTGAAATATCAAAGCGAATAGCGGCTGGCAGCAGGTGCTATGCTGCGCTACACAACATTATGCGAAATAAGTTGGTATCAAGAGACGTTAAAATAAGAATATATAAGACCCTGATAAGGCCGGTCGTAACGTACGGATGCGAGACCTGGACGCTTAACAAAAACAATAGCGAAAAACTCGATAAATTTGAGAGGAGAATCTTACGCAAGATATATGGGGCAACGCACGAAGAAGACGGATGGCGGATTAAATATAATCACGAACTGTATGACCTGTACGATGACCGACATCTATCATCCTTTATACGACTACAACGTATCAGATGGTACGGACACCTGAACCGCATGACAGAGGAACGTCAGGTATACCGTATTTTTAAGCACAACCCACTAGTTAGCAGACCTAGAGGTCGTCCAAGGAATAGATGGAGGAACAACGTGATAGAAGACATGAAGGCCGCAAACATCACGTTCACGGGGGACAGAACTGAGTGGAGGCGGCAGTTGAATCAGGCCAAGGACCATGGACGTCTGTAGAGCCAAGCTAAGAAGAAGAAGGTACATCAGAATACAAAATTATTTAGAAACTCCCTGTAAATGTAAGCATGCCAAGATTAACTAGATATCTACTTTTAGTTATGATAATTGATAATGGATAAGTATACGTTATTTATGGTGTGTTTTGAAAGTTTACATACACTGAATAATTGTCAAATTTATTAGAAGAAATAATATTGCTATTAAATTTAAAAACAACCGAGATTTTGTACACGAATCGTCAGGTGTCCAATATTTGTTATAATATTGCAATACTCTATTTGAAATATATATAATTTTATATTACAATATTAAATTTAAAAATTAATAAAAAAATTTAAACAATTAATGTGACAATAAATAATATTTATTGTTCATATTACTTGTTATTTATTTCTAAGGAAACGTAGGAATATTTTCAGTTCATGAAAAAAATTATTAAATAATTATAATTTAAATTCAATCTGCAGTAAGAAATTATGGAAGTGAGTTCAAATATGTACGTTGTATTTTATTGAATTGGTGTAGTTAAAATTATAAATTTATAGCATTTCAAATAAAATTACTAGCAAAGTGAATCAAGTACAATATTTAAAATTATTTTACAAACGATAAATTTTATAAGACTGGACAAAAGGGCAACGGTATTTAAATAAAAAATTCTCAAATATGTGTAGGTCTATCTATCGTTACTACATTACGGTTTAATTTGCTGACAACGAAAATGAAATCAAAAGATTTTTTTTCTATTTCTTTTATTAATAATATCTTACATTTTACATTTTTTATTCTTCTTTATATTACATTTGAATCAAGTTCGAAACAATATTGTCTAGTTTTATTATTCTAGAATGTTAGTCTGTTTCTTTTTGTTTCTGAATATTACTCTTTCTAAGATAATAAATCTAGAATACTTTTAATTTTTTAAATTAAATTGCTCTATGTATAATTGAACATACATAGGTACATCTCAGTCTGGCATTAACTGAAAAAAATCACAATGTTGAAAGTCTAATTAAAAATTTCATATTTCTTAAAATATGTTTTCACACTTGTCGTTGCTAAGCAATGAAACAACAATGTGGTAATTGTTGGCTAACTTCTATTGTTTGTTTTTATTGTTTAATAAAGAATATTACCCATCAAAAGACGTAAGTAGTAAATTACGCAACTGGGAAAAAAAGAATCCATACAAGAGACACGCAGCATAAAGTTGCGTTATATCTCTAAATATTTACTATAATAATATAAGTTTTATAAGACCACTTTATAACTAATTAAAAATATCAAGTTAGCTTAACGTATGTAGATCATAGGCGTGCGCACGGTGGGTGCCATGGCACCCCCTAATATATTACTAATAATTAAACGTTATAAATGTTAAAATGAAGTACTTACTTACATACATAAATTTTGCGGGCGAGGACAAGGTAAACATATTTATTATTCCCTAATTATTTACAGAATTAAACTAAAAATTATGTTGACAAACGCGAAGTACCCCAAAAATATCTACTCATTTTTGTACCCAAAATTTTGATTTTGGCATATAGTTCATATTGATAGATCTCGACGCGCTGATTTTAAAATTTCAAACAGAATTTAATTATCGCATTTCGTTCTTGAGTTATTTGATGTCAAATTGCACCTCAAAAAAGTGTGTTTTTTAGCTTTTTCTCAAAAATGGATAGAAATACAATCTCAACGATTATACCAGTAGATTCTACGGGCAAAGTTACATAAAGAAATGTTTTCTTCGCATATACGTTCTTTGGAACATTTAGGTGAAAAATGAGAAAATCGAAAAAAACCTAAATTTCAAAATTTTACCGAGCAACTTTTTTCCTCCAAAACTTTTCATGTTCTAGACTTAAGTAAATATCGATGCGCTGATTTCAAAATTTCAAACCGAATTGAATTATCTATTACCGTTCTCGAGATACTCGTGTTTAAAGTTGAGTTTTGGCAATACCTAAAAAAACAGGTTTTTTAGGTAAACCCCGTTAAGCGTTAGGTTTACGTATTTAGCGACCTCATCAATCGATTCTACGGGCAAAATTACATAAGTATACCAATTTTTAGATTTTTACTGCAAAGGATACAATTTGTAAAAAGGAAAAACGAAAATGGCAAAATCCGAAAAAATGGCAAGGGGTATACCTTAGATTTTTTTCGATTTTTGGCCTTTTTTAGTTTTTTCCTTGTAGAAATTCTATCTGTTGAGATAAAAATCTGAAAATTGGTACACTTATGTAATTTTGCCCGTAGCATCGAACGGTGAGGTCGCCAAAGTAGTAAACCTAACCATTTAAGAGGTATACCTAAAAAACTTAATTTTTTAGGTATAAGTTTGAATCCAAATATCTCGAGAACGGGAAGAGATAATTGAATTCTGTTTGAAAATTTGGTATCAGCGTATTGATATCTACTTAAGTCCTGGAATTGAAAAATTTTGGAGACCAAAAGTTTTGAGTCGAAAAACTGAAATTTAGGTTTTTTCTTTTTTCTTATTTTTCACCTAATCGTTCCAAAGAACATATATGTGGGTAAAACATTTCTTTATGTAACTTTTCCTGTAGAATCGAATGGTAAAGTAGTTGAGATTGTATCTCTACTCATTTTTGAAATATCTTCAAAAAAGACACTTTTTTGAGGTACAACTTTGAGAGCAAATATCTCCGAAACGAAAAAAGATAATTAAATTCTGTTTGTAAATATGGCATCCGCTTAACCAATTCTTTAAAAAATATTACAAAAAAAATTTTGTAAAATTTGAAACTTTTCGAACTAAAAATTCGATATTCTCAAATATTTTCGAGTTTACGGAAAAATACAACATCAGCGGCCTTGGGAATTACTTTCCCTGTTGTTACTATACACATAAACTATTTTTCCAAGTATAATATTCATCATAGTGTGAAATGGTTCCACTTACATTTAATACTTTTATTTTATAATAATTATTATATTAATTTATTTTGGTACCCATAAAAAAAAGTTCTGCGCACGCCTATGATATAGAGATGTATATACTTCAAAGAAGTAGTTGCAAAAAATTTGGTTTAAATAAAATGTAAAATGAACTTATGATTCCAAATTATGTTTTTAATTTTAAAATTCTAAATGTATATAGGTGAATTGATTATAAACAAGTTAATACACAATATCCTTGATACTTTAATATCTATCATGTTCCATAATTCGTATAAATTTTTAATTCCAAAGAATGATCCATTTATGTAAAGAAAAACTAAAAATTTAAGGGTGTGAATAGCAATTAAGTTGTTGTAGCCCTTTAATATAAATACGTTTATAAAGAAAGTAGATTAGTATACAGAACAGAACTTTTAGTAGCGAGTTGTGTTTACGGTTATCTGGTCGGTGGAGCTCTGCTTATGAATTGGACAGCAAACAAATTCGTTGGGAGTTCATAATCGCTTTTATTAGAGAGAACAGTGTACTTCCAATTATGTTGAAATCCGGCGTTGCATATTCATGAAAGGAAAGAAATTTATGTAACACTCAGTGCTTTTGGTAAAACTCGCGCTTAATCTCTTCTTCGTATTCGCTGCTGCAGTTCGTGTGTATTTACCCTGTCATCTGCACCGCACATATTGGAATCCGGGTGCACTATGATGTACTTGCTTACAGGGGCGCATTTGCTCAATTTTATCACTGGCTCTCGAACTCTTCCTAAATTATTTTCTTCTGTTTCAGTATTAAAATATTCTCGCATCCTTATTGATGCTTTATTCTTATATGATTTTTTTTGATTGGTTATCACCAACATTACTATTCCACCAAAAATTTTTCTTATACCCAGGACAAGCGACAAAAGTTAATGATCATTAACAGTTTATTCTTAATTT
Source organism: Stenolophus ochropezus (assembly GCA_035578165.1). Taxonomy (NCBI): domain Eukaryota; kingdom Metazoa; phylum Arthropoda; class Insecta; order Coleoptera; family Carabidae; genus Stenolophus; species Stenolophus ochropezus. Next base: position 19,082,157 of record JAQOWZ010000005.1, on the reverse strand, counting down.
AATTGTCATGTGTCATCTGATCCTTTAGGTAATGATCATTCAAACTTCATAACGTCGAAAGTGCCGATGAAGTTTAGAAACCTGTGATTGGAAGCGTTCAGTGTTCAGTTGTCATCGCATATCGAATGATAGTTGAGGTGTTGATATCTGGTTAAAGTATTCTTATTTGGGTTGACGATTGACAATGAAGTATAGTGGCATGGATAATACTCTAAATCTAGAAACTACTACGGTATCTTTAATGACACTCTATCTTCTTTTTTTGTTAAGGGTACATTGCATTTGCGCATGTGCAAGAAATTTCAATTAATGTCCGTGTGTCTGCATATTTTTGTAATGAACATTAACTTCAATTGAGAATTTACTTAGTGATCATTATTAGTCGTAGTATAATGTGTGATTCATTTATAATATTGTGTATTATATAAGTAATGCATATTTAAATACAAATTTTTCCAGATTAATGTGACATTTATCAAATTCAAAGTTTTGATTGTTTTGTTTAATCATATTTTTTTCTTTTGCAATTTTTGAAGGAAGTTTCTTGAAAGTAAATATTGTTTCCTTTACTCAGGAACAATATACCAAAGAAATGAAGTAAACAAATAGCGTTCTTATAATTTTATATCATTTTTTGAATTTCTATTCCATATTGATTTCAACGAGTATAAGCAAGATGAACACTAATCTATTTTATCGGTCAATTATAAACTATCCGTTTTAACTGAACTAAAACAGGAGAATCAATCTATTTTTAGTAAAGTTGGTTATCATTAATATTTCGAACTTTAAACTTAAAAGTGTGCATTTATTTCGATCAATGATCGTTTTCGTTTTTTAGTTTTAACAGATACAAGTAGATGTAGAAATGTACGTAAGTTTTCTGAATTTGGTTACATATTACAGGATAGCATCAACGGCATGTATTTTATGTTGTATTATATTAGTTACCAAATCACGTTATAATATATATTACTGTAATAATCCGCTATTGAAAAAATGTTCTGCTACAGTGCTACAGTAAACGTTTTATTTTGTCCGTAATAAATTGATATATTTCTAAAAGGCATGTTTCTTTTGATTTCTTCATGACCGACTCCAAATCCAAGCAAGTCCGGCCCTGCAGGAAGTGTAACGAGTGGGGAAACACATGTATTTGGAAATGCACTTAAAGTCTGTCTGTTTGAGTTAGCGCTTACAGATATTTTAATTACATTCTATATTCGTCTTTGTTTGTTTTTTGAGCCCCTTGTAGTCTGAGGTGACGTCACTCAACTCAAGATTGCTTGTCGCGCATTAGTGTAAGTAATGTTCTTGCAGGAGCGGAAGTATTGTTTTCTAAGAGGATATATCCTACATACTTCCTGATTACTTTAACAGAACAATATTTGTGATATGATCTAATGAATGAAAAACAAGTAAATAAAATAATTGTTGTTATTGTAATATTATACTTATTGTAATAAAATAGGAGAGCACGTTGACTGTTATTTGAAATAACGCGGCTAAAAACTTTTAACTTTAAATAAAAAAAAATCTTACTATTATGCAACCTACTTTTTGCAATTGTAGCATAACTACATATTTAATGATCCAAAAACAATGTGGCCCATGAGGAGATCGAACCCGCGACCTTCGCGTTATTAGCACGACGCTCTGACCTACTGAGTTCATGGGCCAACTTATAAACAATTGCAAAATATATTTTCAAATTCGCAAGTGTTTTTGAATTTGTGCCAATTAAATTAAGTACTGGGTTTAAATTTTATTTGTTTATTTACAGAATATTTCAATATTAAATTCTTTTTCTTATAAAATAAAAAAAAATCGGTTAAACTAACAATAACATCTGATGTTATTATTTTTGTTGATATTATGTTCATATAAGTTTCTAATTTCGTACTTTATTTCAATTTTTTATCTATTAATTTTACTTGATTATTTTAATTTTATTCAATGTAGTATAAAAATTTAATTCTTAAAAATATAGTGGCCCATGAGGGGATCGAACCCCCGACCTTCGCGTTATTAGCACGACGCTCGTACCAACTAAGCTAATGGGCCAGATATCTGTTGTTTTACATATGAAATTTATCTACAAATTACTAGCCTTTCCGCTATGTATGCTATGTTATCATTATTTAAATTTGTTTCCTTGTTATGTGTTCTATTTACTTAAAAAAGTTGTTTATCAATTCATATATTTAAATCACGTTTTTTCCTTAAAGAAACAGCTTAGTACATAAAAATTAATATAAAAATAATTAAATTTTATTATCAATGGAATGTTGAAAACAATGAACATTTTTTTCTGCTAAATTTCGTCCGTTTATTCCAATTATTTTTTGGTGTTGCGTTTTTAACGACCGCTAGTGTATTTACAGCGTAACATATTACAATATTCGTACATAAACTATAGAAAGAATGTATAATCTTACTGGTCTGGTTATATTTTTGAATTGTTATATTATCATTATCTCTAGCACAACATTTCTAGAATAAGTAGGTTCTCAAATATTCTTACCAAGCTCAACAAGAAAAAGTAATATTCCATTAGAAATAAAAACTTTTTGGTGACTTCTAATATTTATTATTTATGATTTAAACTAGATAGAATATAATAAATTCTCGTTCGCCAGAAAAAAAGAAAAGTGAAAACAGTGAAGAGGTTACAGGAGACATTTTTGAGTTTAATTGAAGAGTCACTGCCGTTCAATACATAAACACACTTGCTGGAGGGCTGAGTTCTTATTTAAAAATGTTTAGAAATCTTGAGTCTCCCCCAAGTTTGAGAACCGTAGAAAGTAATGGCAAGTTCCTTTTCTTGTTAGTGCACATTGTCGCTCGCCCCCTGTAATTGAAAAACTAGTAAACGAATTCTCCGGGAGACACATAAGCCAATTAGCACATTTGAAAGCGTCGGCCGGTGGGGTCCGAACATCAAAGGTAGCTGTGTTGATCCAGAGGGCGCTGCACGTGCTAGGCCGACTGCAGCGCCGCCTGGAGGACGAGGATTATCTGCGAGCAGCGGCGCGGAAGTAATGCGCAGAGGCGCACCGCGCAGACCGCCACAATGGGGAGTAATTGTTGGATTCGAACTTGCTTAACTTGTCAGAAAGTTAAACTATTCTTTAAGTGGGAGTAGATAGACAAAGCTATTGTTACATTTGAATTAAGCGCAATGTTAATCGTCAAATCTGCTGTGCTACATGCAGAATTTTGTACGAAGTTGGGAGATGTAACTGATGGGCAACTGCACAAAGGATTAAACAGCTGTATGTTAATTTGAAGAAGCTATATGTACAGGCTAAACAAAAAACACTTAAAGAGAAATGTAAATTAGAAAATAGAAAATAGGGTTGGCCTGATTTAAATCATTTGATTTAAATAATGATTAATCATTTTTTAACAAAAATCATTGATTTGATGTTCTATATAGGTACGTATAATATATCGTGATATTTTATCACTTTGATTGTCTTATAACAAATTTGATTTTTTTTAAATCATTGATGTTCTATTTTTTTAAATAAATCATGATTTTTGCCAATACTTTTTTATGATTTTACATAATTATTCTTTACATCTTATACATTTAATCTTAATTTTTTGGTTCATTTGATTGCTAGTTCTTTGAATAATTTTATTCTTTACTTTCTCTTTCTTAAAAATTTTGGTTGTATAATCTTAGAAATCAAATGTATGTATAATGAATAAAAATATAAACAATGATTTTTGTAAAGAACATTATTTCTTTTACAACATTTATTATTACAAATGAATCACACTTATATTTGCTAATGTTTAACGATTGGTCAGTTACTGAGATCAAACGAAGTCGAATAAGGGTGATACGATGGAATGAAAGACATCTGTATTGTGTATACATCCATTTAATACCTGTGTTGTAAAACCAGAGCGGTAACCAGCGGAGTCGGCAAATCTCTATTCCTCCTATTTATATTGCTCATTCAGAGAAACACTGGACATTACTTGATATTCCGTCGGTATATCTGTTGCTGAGAAGATTTCTATCCTTTGACATTATAGTTTTACATTTTCTTGTCTGAATTTAAAGTTTAAAGCTTCATTTTTACCGACTGCAATACATACAACGGGGGTTTTACATTAAATCATTTTAGTGAAAAGAACGAGTTGATCAACTTTTGAGAAAATATTGCAGGCTGTTACAATAATTCTATCTCTCTCTGCATAATGTGTCTGTGATAGCACGTTGCCTGTACGAATGAGCTGAGCTTAACCGTGCACAAGGGATGAGTGCACTTACCCTACACGCTCACATTCAGCATATTCAACGCGCTAATATTTCTTTCACAATAAAATAATCATATTTTTATGACAAAATTAAATTTAAAAATATATAATAAGAGTGAGTAATATCGTTGATTGAAAAGTATAAATGTATAATCAAAGGTAATATATTTTTTCAGGGTGTGCACTACACACATTGCACTTACAGGCTTCACTCCACTGCCACCAAATATCGCATCACGCTTTCTTCCTCTAAGCGGGCACAAAGTTTCTTCGTTGTGTCTTGTCCGTGTATCGGAGTCCGGGCACTAGACATTGTTTGTCCCTCCGGCGGCTACTGATGTTACAATTAGCTGCCATTCAAAGCAAACATTCGCCACGTCGAACCAACTTCAGTGGCGTAGCCTAGGAATGCAGCAAGAATGTGCAAGTGAGACCTTCTCACTCTAATTATACCCCGCTGGAAAGTTAATGATGGAGAAGACATACTTGGCGAACACTAATAAAAGTAAGGTAGGACAGAGTTGATGTTTGCAAGTCATCTTGGGAGTGTTGGGGGCAGAACCAATGTAACCTATCAGAACCGTAAAACGTTAAAGCTTCAAAGAATATGATCATTCCATATACTTTATAAGTACGTATATAAGTATCAATAATACGAATTTGCAGTAGATATTTCATATGTAATACCACCAGTAACTGGAATTTTACTTAAAATTTTTGTCGTTATGGTCACGACTGATTGTTGCGATGAAAATCGAATAGAGTGCGCAGTACGAGTGACGATTTTCCAAAGCAAAAAGCAGGAGTAAGTTAGGCAAAAATTACAAGTAAAATTTTTGTGACGAATGATATTCGGCATGACAATTCCTCGAAATATGTGTCTACATTTGCTTTTCTTAGAAAATTTAATAAATTTTAAAATTAACTAATTTAGTTAAAATATGTTGGAAATATAAATTTAATAGATGGATTTACAAACATTTTTATGAAAAATAGTACATATCCATATTTTTTCCTTTTTCAGTAAAGCTAAAACCATTAACTTTAACGCTTACTGAAGACCAATTTGCTCTCGACTAATTGATTAATTAATGAATCTAGAAGTGTATTTAACTAAAAGAACATTTTCTTTGAACTAACTAAATCATGTGACCTATTGGCCATTTTGTATATTTGTTACACATTTTTAAAATTCAATATAAAATTTATACCGGGTGTCCCAGCTCGACCGACACATGGGAGTTTTACATGGGAAATCAGTTAATTGTGAATAGTATCTCCCCAGTGCAAGATATTAACTTGAAATTTTGTATATTTATCGGAGAATATTAATTCTATGGATCACACTTATTTTAAATATGCAATTTCGTCTGCAGGGCGAGATTTATTAAATTTAAAATCTAATATTTTCGTTCAAAATCAGACAGCCATGGAAATAAAAGAAAATATTTATCTGACAGTTTAGTAGAGTATCACTGATTTTAATTTGTATTCCCTGTATTTTAATATTATTTAACTTGAATTTAGTCTCTTTTTGTTAAATAATATACCAATATTACAAAAATATAAATATCTACAATGGCATGTCATTAACTGTCAGAACTGTCACATAGATATTTTCTTTTATTTCCATGGCTGACTGATTTTAAACGAAAATGTTAGATTTTATAATTTAATAAATCTCGTCTTGCAGACGAAATTACATATATCAAATAACTGTTATCCATAGAAATAATATTCCCCAATAAGCATACAAAATTTCAAGTTAATATCTTGCACTGGGGAGATACTATTCATAATTAACTGATGTCCTATGTAAATCTCCCATGTGTCGGTCGAACTGGGACACCCGGTATAGCTTCTAGCTGTAACAAAGCAGTATTTAGTAGAAAAAGGAATGTACAGAATTGTTTATAACAATGCATTGCTTAATATTAACATTTCTAATTATGACTAATGTATTACTAAAAAGAGAATTTGAAACACTGAAATTTAAAACCCTTTATTTAATGTTTCTACATCCAGTGAGTCACTAATAATTTTGCCGCAAACTATATTACTTGTTTTTACTATTTTTTGTTTCAATATTGTAGTCATTGTTTTGTAATACTATGTAACTACAAGTAAATTCTTAAATACAAATTATATTTACAAATAAAAACCATATGGCTTTTTACAACCAAATATGATCCTGATCCTGATATCCACATCTTCATGATATATAATTTTATAATAGACGTCGGATATAACGGAAAAAATCTGCGGTCAAATGTGGATTTTCTTCAAAATTATCCAAATTATGTTTCCATCAATCTAAGTATTATCGAATATGAACGCAACATAAACGTCTGCAGCCAAGGAAGTTATACGGAAACCTCGAATCCCCCGATATGCTTTGCACATGTGCATTTCCAGTTTATGAAATTTAAATGCATTCGGAAAACTTATTTTTTAATACCTAACTGACAATCGACTTCAACGGATACTCCTTCATCTACATTAGTCCGTTTTATCGAGGTTTTACTATACCGATCAGGTCTAGTGGAATTAGCAATTATTTTATTCCTGATATTCTAATCATAAAAATGTATATACATTATTTTTTATGAAATAATAGAAATACAACAACTTCAATATTTTCAGATATATGACGGAATTTGTGTTTTTCTTTTAATTGCACGAGATCCCAAAAAATGTTTAAACTCTAAGGTATTCGTTTTGCTAAAATTTCATTTTTATTTTAATTGTGTATAGCTTGTCCTCAATGAGTCATTGTACAGTAATCCACAAGATTGGCGTTCAGCATTGCTTACCAATGATGATTTGACTCTTATGGCTAACACATCCAAAAAATGATATTTTAAATTGCACTAATTATCATTCTGGATAAAAATACTAAACCTAGTTTATTTCCTGTGATTGTCGTATCCATTGTTGGGTGTGAGTGGTTCATTACCGCCACATCTTGGCATTCACGCAGCTCAGGGCACGGAGGAGCACGGCCGGCGAATCCATCGTCGTCGCAGCCGCAGAGCAGAGCAGCAGGATCAAAGGTTCGCTGCAGCTTCGTGCACCGATTCTTAATGAACACCAGCTCTGGTGGTCCGGCGATCACGCAGGGTCGGCTCCGCAAATACAGGGGAGGACACTAGTACGGGCTACAAACTTCTATTTAAAATACTGGGGATGGAGTAATGGGGGATGAAGTTGTAAGGAAGAAGAAAGGTCTAAATTAGTAAAGAAATATATTTACTAAAATAGGAAATCTAAAATATATCACAGATATCGGTATTTAGAGAATATAATGTTCCTCCCATTTTAGTTGGCGTGAAGAATGTATTACTAACCCTTGGGTTTTTGTGGGAAATTGATGATAAAAAATTTAACCCAATTGACATCAAACTCAAGTTCTTATACAACAATATATACCTTATAATAATAAGTATGTTCTACCGAATGTGTGGTGTTCTAAAATAATGTTGAATGTATCGACACAATATATTCCAATACACAAGTTATGTTCATTTTGATTGTAATGAATAAATATAAATATTTGACATTTGTCAAATGCTTCTATTTATTGCCTCTAGATATAAATCTTACATTTGAGACTCAGCGAATATACAAAACGTATATATTGCAAGTTGTCAAAGGTATATATTCGCTTGTCAATACTGGATAACTAAGTAAAATTTTTAATGCTGAATTATTTATGAATTATAGTATCAGTGGTATATAATAGGACAAATATACAAAACGTGTACATATATTGCGTTGTCAAAGGTATATATTCGCTTGTCAATACAAGATAACTAAGTAAAATTTTTAATGCTGAATTATTTATGAATTATAGTATCAGTAGTATATAATATGACAAATATAAACAAAGAATAAAATAATTCCAATATCCAAATATACCATTCCGAAAATGTTACTTTTACTTTTATTTTAGTTATAAGCTTTAATTATTTATTTTATAAATATCTCTTAATATAGTAAAAGTATATTCATTTTATCACGTACTCTTAAAATGAAAAAAATAAAATTATTTTAAAAACAATTTCAAATTACTTGAATTACTAGATCTAGAGAACTTTTATTTCATTTCGTAATTACTTGTGCGTGTGCACTGCAAATAATGAAGAATAGTACTGAAATCTGAAATTAAACAATATTGGCATTCCACAAAATGAAATGCATGTTCTGTAATTAATGAACAAATATAATAAATGGCTCAGGAGGGTTAGCCGTTATTGGTTACATTAGTGACATTAACATTAAAAGAAAATTGACAGTTCAACACATCTATGGTGCAATATATACTTGTAAATAAATGAGCTTCAAACTTGAATGAGAATAAAGACAAGAAACAATAAATGGCCTAGGGGTTATGCAAATATTAGTATAGGGTGTACTATACGTAAATGAAAATTGGCATTTCAGTTGAAGAAATACGTCCCGCAAATAATTATTAGTTAAGGGTTCTAGTGACATTAGAAATGAACAAAGATTGGCACTTCCCGTGATGAAACATCTCTGGTGTTACTAAGTGTTGCAAATAAAGGAAAGAATGAAGAAAGACAATAAGTGCAGCAAGTGGTTTGCTTGTCGATCCTCCAAATAATGAATAAAGAGAAAATAAATGGCAAAGGGTTGCGCAATTATTAGTTAAGGGTTTAGTGTCATTAGGAATGAACAAAGATTGGCACTTTTCATGATGAAACATCTCTGGTGCTACTAATAAGTATTAATTGAGGTTGTTGTCGGCACTTGGTGGAACATTTTATCAAAAAGGTAAAAATAAAAAACTAGTAGAATAATTATATTTATTTATTTTGTGGACGTCACCAAGTGTTTTATTTTTACCTGTTTCTACTAAAAAGTGTTACAAATAAAGGAAAGAGTGAAGAAAGATAATAAGTGCAGCTTGAGGTTTGCTCGCCGATCCGTCTCTGGAGTCCCTCCCGCGCGGAAGGGAAATGTATGCAGGCAGCGATTAGTTGGTTTAATTATTAGTAATCAATTACTCGCAACTGATTGAAGGTTATTTGTAGGAGGATTCATTACGAGTGCGCTCATTAATTCTGCAGTGTAAGAACAGCGCTGGTTATGACTACAATTCTAGTTCGCGGTTGTCACTGTAAAACCAAACAAATTCATTTCCCGAAAGAGGGAATAAATCATTTGCCAAAAATAAATAAGATATTATAACTACATCCAATTTAACAAATACAGTTAGGATACATTATGGAATACGTCAATGTAATACTATGCAGCTTGAAAAGAATGTACGTTATGCCTTTGGAAAGCTTTTTGATTATATTTATATGGTTATAAAAAAAAAACTTCAAACCACTTTTGACATTCTCCAGGGAGAGCTATTAAAGGTTAAACGAATATAGACAAAGTAATAAAATAAAGTCTATATTTATTTTTAAATTTCCATTTAAATTTAAAAATAAGATATTTTTTTAATAAAGTAATATAACCAATAAAATAGCAAGTAAAATGTAAATTAATGTTGAAATATTTTGCACAAAATTACTTCGCAATTTATTAGAAAAAAAATAACAAATAAGAGATGTTTACCAAAATTCATTTGTGCAATTTGTAATAGTATTTTTTTGTTAATTTAAATATGAAAATAGTACGGAAATAGATGAATCCCAGAAAACATCTCGTATTTATTCAAGTATCCCGCCAGGAAACAAAAATTTACAATAATAAATTATGTCTATTTAATGACATAATTTATTATGATAACGTGAACATTCTACATTTACCAAGTTTCTACGAATTTATTGTTTTTATAAAATAGAGAGAACATATTAATTATGATATGAACAAAGTAAATTTTAATAAAAATAAAAATACCATACAGTTTATACTAAAAAATAAATAGAAAATTAGAGATAAAATTGGACAATCTTCGAATGTTTAAATTTTTTTGTACCTTTCTCTTCAAAATCAGTTGTGAGAATTTCCCTCGGATTTTCCTGTATTATAAAATGTAGAAAACAATCATACAAACATGTACATGTAGCTGACCGTTGGCATTTAATATTTTTTTATTGTTTAATGCCTGATTAAGAACTATTATATGAACGAAATTATATGGATATTACACACATATAAGTACACTACTCACTACTCTGTCTAAGTGGAATTCTTATAAGTTGTTCTTTGATAGTGAAGAGACAATATTAAAAAATTAATTACAGTATTGAAAGACATACTTTTTAAAATTACTTTTGCTTGGTTTCTCTTTTTAGCGGGTTCTCTAACCATAAATACTCCTAACCGATGACTCATTTTTACGATATTAAAATTTGGTGACGTGACAATAATTGGCTCGCCTGTTCTATTAAAATGTCCTCCCTATTCCTTTATCTCTGTGGAAGACGTAGAATCAATTAGAAATATCGTGACAAGTGTCAGTGTCTGCAATAAGGGGATATTAATTTCCTCAGTAGGGTGCGTTACTGTCACATTACGATCTGTTTTTTATTTGGGTTGAATGTTTTATTGGCGACTGCGTCTGCTTTTTGTAAGAATGAGAACATGTGCAGTAGGAAATTTATGGTTTTGTTTTGCATTTGATGACTTATGTGACTCTTTTAATTTATGAGGGTTGATTAGTTTGATTAGTTCCCACAGGAAGTTGGTTGTAACGTTTTTAAGAGGGACATGGTTTTTCAAATATATAAATACTTCATTTAAATTGATCGAATATCTTAGTCACAGTGTAAGTAAAAAAATATTCTATATACAGTGTCTTAGTTTTGAGGAAGTAAGTATATTTGTATAAGAATAAGTATTTGTATAGGTTTATTTGATTTCGACTTTTGACCGCATCACTGTATTCACATATATGGATTTTCATTTAAAATATTAAAAAAATCTAAATAATGTGAGCAATAAAACGCATGCACCTCCAAAGTTTTTTCCTTGGGATAATAAACTATGGTACGTGCTCAAATAATTCTACATTACCGAGGAATTTTTTGCTCTTTGAATAGTATGTCTCAATATTCTTTGCAATAATCTTCATCTAATAGACTGAAAAATTCTAATAGTGATTATTTTAATAGACAAGGAAATATGTTGACAATGCATTTTTTTATTAGAACTATTATTGTTGTTGTTTATTATTGCAACAAATGAAATTTATTGTGCAAGAGTAGGTGTAGCTAATATATTTCCTCATATTATGATTAACATTCACATCTATTAGAGATTTAGTTGTCGTGATAGACTTTTTATTAGTGGAAGTCCAACATATCTGCAGGCTCAGTACAAATGCAACCGAGAGCGGTTGTTAGCGAGTTTATTATTCAGCAGGGAAACTAAGTTAAATTAACAAAGTTAGTTTTCACCTAGAATTGTTAGTGTTTGAGATCTAATTTGATGGAACAACATTGAAATAGATTAATAACGCTCTTGTAATTTATATTTACATTCAAATTATCCTGTACTTCTATATAATGCTGAGTAAATGTTATTACTACGATTTAACTCAATAATGACATTGCATATAATAGTTTCATTTTTTACATAGCAGACATTTATTTTAGTACTACCTTTTTAAATATTTCTCAATTGCAATACATACATATAAGTAGGACAATAGTGATAAAACAAACCTTAAGTTCTTTTTCTAAATAGCGCTCAGTATGCTTTTCTGTCCTTTCAAATATAATTTGCAGATATTTTGAAATACGAATTAACATAATAAGCCGATAACGTTGAGCTAGTGGTTAGCGCTGATATTTCGTAATTCAGGTGTTGCAGAATTCAGCGGAGATTGTGGGTATAAATAGTGTTGGCAATAAGAGAAGAACTACAGAAAGAATGTATAATTTGTCACTATTAGTATGAAGCGCTTGATAATTTTATTAAATAAAGACTAATAATGTACCTATACGCTTCACTGCTTTTGCGAAGTAGAATTATATTGAAATTGTCCAAATAAGTTTTTGTGATTTTATTGCTTTTTTGAGGAGTATACAGCATATATTTAACTGGTGTATTGTAGTTTCTAACAAATTAAATTTAAGCAATAATTAATGTCAGTTGTACCATAGGCATAGGTATGTGCATTGTAAAACATGTTGATTCATAAAGGTCTGACCATTAGAATTAGAAGCGTTGAAAGAAAAATTATTACTCCTGTTATCGGGACAAGTGAAAAAAACATAGTTTTCAATAATAAAGATTTTTCATTGTTTTGTACTATTTGATAACGTATTCGATAAATATCTCTCCTACTTAACAGCTCAACTTTGCTTGCCAGCACTATATTTATGTATACGTTTGCTAAAAAAACATGATCCACGTGAGCAGTGATTGTCTTCTAATTTTTTAATCGTGATAGTGTGTGAATTTTGGCAAATTTATCTTACTTAGATTCACGCTTGCAAAAATTCGAAATTCAATTTATTTTGAACTGTCTTGATTTTTTCTTGCTACTAATTAATATTTGACAAATAAAACTTATGTTAATTGTATATAAGAATATAGATTATAATTATTCAGTTGTGGTTGAATGTGAGCGTAACAGAAAAATCACCTCTATTCTGTCATATTATTCCATCGTACCGCTCTTTCGACTACAAATACTGGATAAGTTAAAAGTTTAGCAGGCGTGAAACAATACTAAAAATTGGTGACAACTGCTAGAAATGTCCTTTCGTAAACTTTCCAAAAAAGTTAATATATCGTGTGATCAACATCATAGTTACCAAGTGTTTTTAATTTGCATTAAATGTTTATATAACGGTTATTTATGTTTTAATCCAATATTGAATATTTTCATCAGTTGTATGTCAAAGATATACATTGAAACATTATAAAATAAATTATAAAAATCGCAATTGACGCAACCTGAAGCAGGCTTCACCGAGAACCGCTGAGCTACTAGCACCAACCCCTCGATTTGCCTACCCCAAATTCTTTTCCCGACGGCTTGGCTCGGGTCCATCCCGCCTCTAATTTAAAAAGTGTCTGGTGTAACGTGGGTAGCGTTGGCCGGGACGCCCGGACGCCGACGCCGGTCGCCTGGTAATGCTGTGTGACTGACAGCGGCTGTAATTGTGCAGATTGTACGCGTGTCACTCTGCGTACGAGGGGATGTTATTGCATTAGGCCGATTACTATCTGCCAAAAAGACCACTAATGTATTTGTTTGCGCCAGGACTTTTTTCACTTTGCGCATTTTGTTTCATTTTGAAGATTTTGCGAAATATTCGTCAGGCGACATAACAATATATTTACTTCAGACATATTTCATTTGACGTATTCACTTAGTTGTAGTATATTTTTGTTTTAGTTAATAAATCCACGAAGAAATTTTGAAATTTAGGTTTTTTCTATTTTATCATTTTTCACCTAATCGTTCCAAAGAAAACATTTCTTTATGTAACATGTACCGTATAATCGACTGGTATAATCGTTAAGTCTGTATCTCTACCCATTTTAGGGATATAGTAAAAAAAACACACTTTTTCGAGATGCAACTTTGACATAAAATATGTCACGAACGAAAACATACAATCAAATTCCGTTTCAAAACTTGAAATCAGCGCATCGAGATCTATCAATGTGCAACTTTCATATAGGGTTATAGGTTTTGAAAATCAATAAAAGTTAGATAATAATGTTTTTCTCAATGTACGTTTTCCTAGTCATTCATGTAGATTTTTTTTTCGTAATTCATTTACAAAGTAAATAAATAAAGTAAATTTTTTTGTGAGTCTTAGATTTTTCCTACATACTTAAATAAAATTACATTATAATAATTTACCACAATTTGTAAGTAAAATGCCAAGAGACTATTATCTACGGTAGGTATTTGATTCGTGCTTCATTATAGAAATGTGTCAATGAAAAGGATAAGTATTGGCAAATTAAATACGAGTATTTTTGCTTGTATTAAATTACTACGCTGATGTAATTTTGCATATAGAAGTAAATGGTAATCCATTAAATATGTTCAGTGTTTATTTATTATTTATAAAACTTAACAACTTTGAAAACGAAAGCTTCAATATATTTATTCTGCGCATCAGAATAAACTATCCTCTTTAGAAATATGTACTACAAGTATACTTGTTACCTCTTTAGATAAATATTTCATCTGACATAAATAAATATTTATATTGTGTTAGAATTTTTGTCATTTAAAATTTAATTTCTAAGGAAGGATATTCTCTTATACTCGTACATTGTACATTGAAATATCTACTCAAATAAGCAACCCTGTTAAATATATTAACTAATACAGATACCCGTGTTTTGTTATTCTTTACTTTAACATGTTAATACGATTTTAGGTACGTAATCTTGTAGGCCAATTCTGAACAAATCTGTAAAAAACTGACAAAACGCATCTATTTTTGTTGATTAATATAAAATTATAAATAAGAGTGGCTGCTTTCGTTGCGATTTTGATAATTTTTTATAAATTTACAAATCGGTAAGACTTACATATATGTTCAAAATAGACCAATAAATACCAGTACTGTTTTGTTTTCTTGTATTCGTCAGGATGAATCGTCCGATATGAGCTTATGAAACGTGAGTTGAGATCAGGAAACAATGAACCTCGAACTCTGCCCGATGTTCCGCGACTGCACTCGCTTTCACCTGACCTTGCCACGACCTACGAAAGTGGAGGTATTGCCGGTAACGCAATTATACGTTTCTGTTTGCAACTCGCGAACGCACAAGTTTTAACTCAGTTTCAGTGCACGAGATATTATGTCTTTTCCAGATTACCCTGGATTATTCTAGACAATATACTACGTTTAACAATTTGCCTAATAATCATCCTGTGCTATTTGTATAGGATAATGGGATATAAAGTTTTCTGCGAGGTACTACTTCTGAGATCTCTACGTGAAAGAACATGCAAGCTTAGTTATATACAAGTTATTTAATTACGTTAAATTCAAGCAGGGGATCTGTTTCGTACTACACTACTGGTTTAAGGATGTGTTCTTTGTTTTACATAATCGCACCCTTGATTCGCACTTAACCTATTTCCTCGATTTAATAACGTATGTTTAAAGAGAAAACACTGTATATGTAGTCTTAAGATGTTAACATTATATACCTACTCAAAAAGCTAAATAATGAGCAAGAGTCACGGTTAAAACTAAAAAAAAAACATAACCACAACAACAAAATTATTAATGGGTTTGTTGCTTAGTGGATAAAATATTATTATTTCATAATAAAAATGGTCCCTGTGTTGTACTAGACTTACCAGATAGAATGCTTAGGAGGTAATATCTGGTAGAAGTTTACATTTACGGCATAAATATAATCCGAGATACTGCAGAATGTATACACAATGTTTTCCAAATTTAATAATACTCAAGAATATTTCATCATCATTTCTGGACTAATGTTCCTGGATTCAGCAGAGGCCTCAAGAACCTTTATAGTGGATTCTGAACCACTCGGACACATGATACAAATATTTAAAAGAGATAAGGATTATCGTTATTCAATCAAGTAATGTATCTACTTTATACTAAAAGAAAAATATAAATGAAATAATGGATTAAAACAATTAAAACATTGTTTTCACACAAAGCCGAATTGCAATTATCGGTATTCCAAAAAGACATAGATGATTCAAATGAAATCGGTGTTTGCAGGAGAGACGTGAGAAATTGAGAAATCAACAAATTTTATTATAAGAGTACAAAAATAACAAAAATTCCAAATGGGAAGTTATATAATTTAAGTTAGAAAATGATTTACAAGTTCGAAATATAAATCCGATTATTTTCTATGCTTTCTTAGTTTTTGTGTTTATATTTCCATTAAACGATAGTTTACAGTCAAAAATTGCTCCAAGATCTTATTTTGCTTTGTTATTAGTAAACAATTATTAATCTTAATACCAAATTGAATACTATTTTGTTTTCTACTAAATTTAATAACAAAGCATTTATCAATATTTAAACATGTTTGTTTTGACTGCAATATTAATATAATTTACGCAATTCAGATCTACTTGTACTTTTTCGCAATCACCTACAGAATGAATAACAGAATATTTTTTAAATGGCATTATTTGGATTTTTAAATTCATACAAATTAAAATAATATTGCAAAGCACCAGCAGCATGCAGTAAATTATCTTCGTTACAATTAAACGTTCCTTGCATGTCGAGCAACGTGCACAATGCTCGTCATCACGCTCCCTGTAACTCCTTTTGTCAATAGTCGAACCGGCGTCTAATCAGTCACGTCTTGTGATCCGGGTTTCCACCGAATCAAACGCCATCGCTCTGCTAACAACCAGCGTCGTTATCCAGCGCAATTACATTTCATTATATCGTTATTACTTGTATATTACCGCTCTCGGCTCTCACCCAACATAACTTATTCTCGAGAAAAATTAACTCGACTGTTATAATTATAAAGAAATGCTGCTTGTTAGCTCTGATTGCTTCCGGATGTTTATTTTTGGAGATTGTTAACAGGTTTTTGTCGCAGGAAGTGTTTGAGTTTCACGCTCTTTGTTGTAATTGTTTTTTAGAAAGAATGATACTTGTATTAAGTTTTGAAAGCGTGGCCAATGTTTTATTTATTTGCCTATTAAAGTTTTAAATAATTTTAAGGAAATTAACTCTCAAGTAGAGTAAACCTAAATTTAAATAATTTAAATTTTCATTTTATATTCTTCTTCCGTCTTTCTATCTCCTTCCTATGGCATGGCATAATAATTCTATTTAAAAAAAGGATCTTAGATATCCAAAAAGATAAGTTGCTTTTATAACATTTTACTTTTTTTTTATGTTAAAGTTGTCACTTTACAGTTCCTGAAAAGAACTTACTGTGTATAGTTGGTTCCGAACCATTCGAATATAGCGGTATTTTTAACTTTGGATTTTTATTTTTGCATAATTCATTTACTTCTTGTTAAATATACAGCGTGTTTTAAAATTAAAAAAATTAAGAGTATTTATAATTTGGTGTAGTGATTGTAGTGCAAAAATATTTTTTTTTCTATAGCAGATGTTAAAGTGCAATTTTATCAACTCAAAATAGTGGATAAAGTAGCACTTTAACCGCAAGGGTAGATAAAGTAACACTTTAACAGCAAGGGTAGATAAAGTACTTTAACTTTTGTTTATTAGAAGTACATTTCCATAACAACGCACACTACTGACATTTTAAAATTGTTCTTAAATAATAATTTAATTTTTCTAATTCGTTTCTCTTCAAAACCTGCTATAGAAAAAAATAGAATTTTATACACGACGATAAAATTAAATTATCGACTCGCGAAAAATAATTCACTCGCGATTATATCGCTCGTGAATTAACACTTTCCGCTTGTCGATAAAATATTATTTTATCGTCTTGTATAAAAAATAACTATTTTTAAATTCGCAAAAATGATCGCACGGTCCTTAGAGCTGACATTTTTGGGGCACTGGATTGGACAATAAAAGTGAATACAACATTTCGCAATTTAATTAAATAAAATTAATTTTAATGTTTACCAATTTGCATGCATATTCGTACCCTATCAGTCCAGTGACCCAAAAAATATCAGCTCTAAAGACCGTGCGATTATTTTTGCGAATTTTCAAAAAATTATTTTTGCACTACAATCAGTACATCATATTATACATACTCTTAATTTTTTTACAATATTTTTGAAACACCTTGTATATGTATGTATTAATTTTTTTATCTGACTTACATATTTTTGATAACATAGTTTTATGAATTTGTAATAACGGATTTAAAGAAATTATGAGGAATTATATTTTTGGTTCCTGAAAATGTTGAAAATGTTAGGGGATATTTAAAATTTGAACTATTTTATTTAAGTGTAGTGAACAAGATTGTACATAATTTTTTTAATTCTCTTTGAAACCCATCCCCTATCTGAATCCTAAGTACGCGACTGTGTGATAGTATGTATTACGTACATATTTAAATATGATTAAATGTACAATTATTGCAATAAAATCTAATATAAATATTTAAGATTAATATATTTTCTAAATATCCTACTATTTTTCCATTTTAGACTAGAAAAAAAGTTTCCACAAATACATTTTTACTTCTTATTTTAAATGTATTCATTTAAAATAAGAAGCAAAAATTTATTTGTGGAAACTTTTTCTCTTTGAAATGTAAGTTGTAGATTTGATATCATTTTTATTTATTTTTACTTGCATTTTAATAATGTGGTCTGCTGGGAAACTTTACAGTAGAAAAACTTCTGCTCATTTAAAATCCCGTTTTAATATTTCTTGCGTCAACGAAACTTTTCTTATTCTAAAGACAAACAGAATGTCTTCATTTTAATTATCACTGAAAGAATCGTTAATTTTTTAGTTTGAAAGTGCCGCCATAAATTTGTCATTAGTAGTCCATACAGAGAAACGTCTGCATAAAAGGGGCGTGGTTAAACAAATGCAGTTTACCAATTAGCGCGTAATTAACGAGTTCATTACAGTAATGACATGTCATCCATCCCGCGAGGTATTAAATTCATCCCTCTAAACGACTTTTTAATGAAACAGCGTCGGCTTAAATGGAAAGAAATCAACCATTGTTGCCAACACAAAGACACTGCAATTTAATCGCTATGTAAATTATAAAATACACTGTGTACAGTCTAAATTACTTCTACCTACATCAAAGACAATAAATATAGCTGCTAAATAAATTTCTGCAAACTTTTTGGGCCCTAAATTGGCGAGTGACAATGACTGCGATTAAAAAGCAGACGCGCGAAAAAACCACAAACAGAATACGAAATTCCCGCCCGCCGGGCTTAATTGAAACATCTAAAGCACTTAATAAACCGCGAAAAAACCGCCCGTTTAGCGATCAATCGCTGCTGATTAGCGGAAAAACTTCCGCTATGCCATGGGAAGATTGCATCCACAGACCATCAACTGGTGGTGATGAATTAAGTAGTCATTAAAACCATACCTATATTTATAATAGCTTTTACACTTTATACGCTTCATAAAAATTGAAAAATATTTTACAATCGTTATAGCGTTTTATTTCCAGATAAAAAAATTGGTAGGTAAGAGGCATATTACTTTTTGTCAAAATATTCAAAAGTAGAATTCTAATAAATAAGAATTGTTTAGTATCTTTAGAATCTATAGTTACATATTTTTATGTCAGAGTTTGTTTGCTTGTTTATGAGATTATTATTTCGTTCACAATGAGTAATATTGTGGAACATGCAAAAATATATAATTTTGAGCATAATACATTTGTTCATTATATAATTTTTTTATTTACTTACATTTACGTCGAGCAGCTACACTTAAATTAACAATTTCTTGAGCAATGTAGGTTCACAATATGAATAAGTCACTAAATTTATATGTTTCTTACACTTAAAACAATAGCAAATGTTTCAATTTTCAAACTACACTACCAAAACGATAAACACATCACAAACCCGCACTGCGTACCAAACTGATAACTAAGCAATGACAAACCTATCGTTACGTGTGTTTAAACTTGTTCGTTCATTAATTTATTTCGTATCTACATTGCAATTCATTTTATATTAACATACAATTATATTGTATATAGTATGTTTCAATATTTGCAGAAATAGTAAGAATTGGTCTATTAAAGAATAAATACGTTTATTTAATTTCAAAATTGTAAAATAAGTATTTAAATATTAAATACCTGCTGACTAACTAAATATGTGATATATTTTTTATTATTATTTTTGTATAATAATTTTGGTTCTACTTATTTTCTTAATCAGAGAACGGAGAATTCAGTAATAATAATCAGGACCATAGCTAGACAATTTTTCAGAAGGGGGCTACAGACATTTTAGGGAGGGGGACTGTAAAATAAATAATGCTATTTATTCACTGTATTAAATTAACAACATTAATAAAAAATTCCATAATATTAAACCGCTAAATAAAAATAATTATAATTTATTCTGTTTAGTTTTTTAAAAAACTCAATATCTAACTGTATTTGTTTGTAATAAATTACCTAAAATAAATTTATAAAGCATATTTTGTATCATTTCTTCTTTTTAATCATCTGCAGTACTGTGAGCACGAGCTAATATATTATATTTTATAGACACGAATTTACAAAAAAATTTCACCAATATTTTCAAATCTACACCCAGACTTTCGATAAAAATACCTATTTTATAAGTATGTACACAATTGAGAAATTGTATAATTTTCAATAATTTCATAAATTTAAATAACAAAAATTACTTCCCTGTGTTCTGATACGATAGATAGGTACAGATGATTTTTATTAAACGTCACCTGTACTGTAAATGTATGCGTAACTATTAAAATTATTAAATAATTGGTAATATCAACAGGATTTGAAATAAAAAATGTCAGAAGCTCAGTAATCTATTCTATTTATTAATTTTCTAGAACAAATCGTATCATAACATCATTTATTGATTTATACAAGAATTTGTCAAATTCAATTATTATTATTTTATTTAAAAAAAAATATGTTTAAAGCTCTGTAGCTTTAATGTTAATTTGTTTATTTCGACATCAGTTAAATGTTTCTAAATACTAATAACTGTTCTTCTTTCTCTCTCCTGAGAAAGGTATCCCATATAAGTTATTATTGCCGTTCGAGAACGTCCTTCCATCCTCGAAGGAGTCGAAGCAGTGGTCGCTCCTCAAGTGTGGCAAACTGGAGCGCGAAATTTGTGAAAGGGAAAATGGAGCGTTAAAAATAAACGAAGATGAGGCCCGAACAACTACCCGCCTATTCTACTAGTTAAACTGATCTTTTTTTTGTTCGGCCGGCGATTCTCTGCTTGGTTTGTTTATACTTTAATTTCGGGTTCTTTGAATTTCTTTTATCTTCGACTTCCACAAATGGACAATTTATTTTCTCTGCCTTTATCTATACGCAGCGAATGTTGGAAAATGACCTGAATTTTTATCTCACACACGGAATACATACTGAAGTCAACATGAGACGAAAACGCAAAATTAAAGGAAGCTGGATAGCAAAGAACCATCATTCTAGCGTTTATCTTTGAAAAACATTTCTTTTAGCGTTCTCTGCAATGTTATGTTTGGCAAGTAATAATGGTATTCACATTTACTTCATCTTATTGAACAATAAATAAAATATATGGTTCAATTTTGTATTATACTTTAATTTACATTTTAAATAAAATAATATAAAGAATTACCTCCTGCTTTCTTTGTACGTATTTATTTTAAATTATAGTGACATTCATTTCGTCCTGCTGGATATCATCGGATCAAATCTAAATATAGCAAGTGTAAATTATATTGTTTTTCGAAAAAATATTTTCCCGTAATTGTCCACTACACGATGTACGAATTATTTTACTTGTATTTTGAAATGGGAAAATAATTAATACAATACATGGAACAGAAAAAAAAATTAGAATTTACTTTTATTGTTTGTACTACAATCTTGTGAAGAAGTTGTTGTTCAAGATTATATGGTTAATTTTCTGATAAGTCATTTCAATTAATTTTAATTCAGTTTCTTTCGCCTGCTTCACCAAAATTTTAGTTCACTAGCCGCCACTGGTTTAATACAATCAAAGTATCAATATAATTATGCCAGTTGCATTACATTGATAAGAGAAATAGGGTTTCAAGTAGCTTAGGTGCTTAGGTACCTATACGATTCATATTAAATTTTATTTGAGTTATAGTGGTATATATCTATATATACATTTTTCACTTTTGCACCGTAGCAATGTGTATATTCACTAACCCATTGAGCGACCATTTATACAATTGCGTCTTCACGTTGCTCACCACCATATGACCGAATGAGATATTGTGAATACAACTGTACGGACTACAGCTTGCAAATATCATTCATGGTTAATTAAAATTGTTTGTATTTAAAACGTGGAATTCCTGCCTCATTATCCAATAGTTGTGTTTATGAGAACACACATTTAGGATCATTCACAACACAATTTAAGCACAATGGTATTCGGCGCGAATTGAAATCCAAACGATATCATTTAAAAATCTAGATTACTACCCCATTAAACGCATTCATTTATATAATTTGCATTGATGTTGTGTTTACACAATCCCGTACGCAGTACATGCACAATAAACAAAGGCTATGGTGCGACCCCAATGAACAATTTTTCGGGATTACCGTTGTTCGAGACAGAAGCGGCAGACAAAATAAAACGTCCGGTGCATTCGCATATTTCACTAGGGTGGCGGCGGATCCACGTCACACATCGGCTTGCTTCCGCCTTCTCACGGCAGAGGCGCTACCAACACTCAGGAAAAACACATTTGGGCTAATTGTGCCTACTAAATGAAATTATGATATAGTATTCTTATTTAATGCAATATTTAGATAATGTGGTCATATAGCAATAATTGAATCGAGATGATCGAAAAAAATGGAAGAACACACCTTTGATTCTGCTAAGAATGCTATCTAACAGAAAATAGGGATTAAGTAAAAAATTAGTGATGGTAGAGTGTGATATTATTTGGTCTATTATCAATTATAAAATATCGTTAAGTTTCTGTTTCTTCATGTTACATTCCGCAATAATTCAGTATGTTTTCTTTCACCTACCACCACATATACCATGTACATATTCCATATTTTAAAATTTATAATTATAACGATAACATGAATTTTGGCTCCCAAGCTCCGCTTTAGCTCATACCTCCTCCAATGTTATAATGCACTTAATTCCCTGAAGCTTAAATAATTATAAATTTTAAAATATGGAATAGTTGTATTGCTTACATTCTGAGTCACTTGATATATTTTACTCGCCATTGGATAAAATTAACTTCAAAAAATGTTAAAGCATTTGTTAAATATGAACCACTTGACAGTTTAGATTAATTAATTTGCAACTTTAATATATATTATATTAACTTTGCCCTTTGCTGGACCACCAAAGGAATTTAGGATTTTCATATTTACAGTACTAGTAGGACTCTTTCCGTTGGCATAATGATAACCAAATAATAAATGTGAGAAACTTACGACTTATGTTGCTATAGCAGTAAGTTAGGCTTACATTAACGGTGATGCGAAAAAAATGTTAACTGATGTTTACAAAGTGAAATCTTTATATTCAATTTTAAGTGATGTCTGTCGGTGCTTCTGTCCAGAATCATGTAGGCACGTGAAGATGATGTGTATTACATTAGAGGAAGTGGAAGTGAAGTGTCTGATTGTGATCTGAGGTTAAAATCCCAATATCGCTGAACTACTTATGTGTAAATAAAAATATCGCTGCCTGAGTGGTTCAGAACCCAATAAGAGCTACAATAATATTAAAAAATAAATTAACAACGACAAGACTAAACTAGCGCTATGTAAACTTAAGGGTGGTATTAAAAGTCACCTGTAATAAGGGAGGTATTGAATTACAGGTGACGGTAAACAAAAATATTATGCCACATTATAGATTGTAAAAGTTGCAAAACGCAAAATCATACTTACTAGTTTACACTGAAGCACAGAATAGTTACATACAGAAGCGACACTCCGTGTCAGTACCTTTCATGTAACCCTATCAGTTCTATGACCTAGGAGCATTGAGTAGATCTTTAAATTTGTTGACTTCCCCTATCTCTCCCTAAGATGTGACGAAACTTTTTAAACAATAAATCCTTTAAATTTGTTGCTTTTCGCCATTTCTCTCTAATTTTCATTTCTCTGTCTTACTGTCGCTTCTGTATAAACCTACTCTGTGACTGAAGTATAAAACGATTGTGTTCTGTTATTACAAATAGCAAAAGACCAAAACAAATGCTTGTAAAAATATAAAACAATGGTCATATTTATGCATAAAAACCTGTAATATATCACCCATCCACAACAAGGAAGCACGGGCATCCCACACCTAGGGCCTCCTACACCACCTAACCTAAC
Source organism: Stenolophus ochropezus (assembly GCA_035578165.1). Lineage (NCBI taxonomy): Eukaryota > Metazoa > Arthropoda > Insecta > Coleoptera > Carabidae > Stenolophus > Stenolophus ochropezus. The sequence continues at coordinate 19,057,950 of JAQOWZ010000005.1, read as the reverse complement.
CTAACCTAACCTCACTCTCACACACCACTAACGGTCCGTAGCCTCCGGTCCTGCGTTGGAATCCGCGTTGAGTGGGACTCGCTTATTGGCTATTTGTCACTCGCGAATATGCCTTAACTAGCCACAGCCGGGAAATGTCGCTTTCTCATAGATGGCCATGCTAAGTTATGATGCTTGCAGAGGATAGGATTGGGATTGGGAGGTGATAAGGTTGTCTGCTGGGTGGTATGTTTCAATGTTTATTGTTTTAGAATTGATTGTAGGTAGTTGAAATGCAACCTGAAGATGTTAAAGTACAGTTAAACAGTTACTTTGTGTGAAAAAATTGTATTGAATATACATTATTTTGAACAACAATGTTTCAATGAATAGAGCTTAGTACTGGAACAAGTAAAGTTGTGATTTCTACAACAGAGTTTCGAGAGATTTGTAGACGTTTTGTCCAGCCTAAATAAAAGTGGTAGGCACTGTTATTATTATTATTCAATCAGTTAATTATACATATGTATATTATATTACGCAAATGTGCTCAAAATTACTTATTTCCTAGAAAATATGAAGTTTCGGTATAAGACTACGTCGAGTGCTGAATAGGAATGGGTGATTCTGCTCGCGTAGTATACGGATACCTACTATTCTTTTTTATTAGCACAATGCTGAACGCAGTAATCTAAAAAAAATAAAATATTACTGCGATAAATGTTTCCTGATAATTTAATTTTAACCCACGATTTTGGGTTAATCTTTAACCTCTTTCTCATGAGTCAATTTCCACAGTAATCGAAAAAAACTGTTTGCCCGAATGACATTAATTTGAAACAAATTATTTATTAGTTATAACTATTAAAATTGGAGTTGCATTCATTAATAAATACAACTCGGAAAAAGTACTTTCATTTTATTAACATTAAGTCGAAACCAATACTGAGTAACTAGTGATTGTCAATGTTGCAATGCAAGTTATTTTTTTTCAAGATGAAATTTTTATTTCGTTATTTTAATAAATAAGTAACTTATTTCGAAAACAAAGTAAAAAGAAGATACTATAGAATGATGTATTGTCCTTTAGAAGAAAAACAAGTAAATATGGTATTTATCTTAATATAAATAAATTTACTTCATAAAAGAAATTTAGAAAAAGTAATAGTTGATTTATTAATTTTAAATTTTACAAAAACACAATTGTGAATCCCATCAATTAACTTAATATTTTTTATTTTTTCTTGTTTTTTAGGATATTACTGTAAAAATTAATATTTCGTATTTTTTCTTAGAATTCGCTGATTATTTATTTAATTATAAGAAATATATGCAAGTCGAGCTTATGAAGCAACATCGCAAAATTCAAACTCATATTTATAAGAAATGACGCCGTAAATAACAACGCTTGTATTGTTTACTATAAATTGTTTGCAAATTAAAATGAATTTACAATGTCATTCTTTTTTAATTATGTCTTTTAATTAATTCTCGTGTTGATTTCCAGGCTCGAAAACTTAATTTAACGCTAATTTCAAGCTCATTATTAAAAAATCACTTTCCCCCAGTGTGAGTGATCGGCATGTGATTGATCGCTGGATTAAAAATGAATATATTTTAAAATGAAAGCAAACATCAAGTTAAACACGAATCCAATACTGCTGTGCAGGACCGGGCTTAGGGGGAGGATTCCACAGGGGTGCGTGGAATGTGCGAGGGTGAATTGCGTGACAGGTGCGGCTTGTTTTGTTTCCCGACGTACCCCTTGTTGGGCTCTGCCAATTCGTCACTGGACTGCAAAATTGTTAAAAAAATTAGTTTCTTTTAATTGTTTCAAAGCAACAAATGTTTTTTGGACATACCTAACTTTACATATTAAAATTAGGAAGCATTAATTCATATCGCGGAAAACTGAAAAATTATTGTTTTCTTAAATATGAAATAGTTCCGTTAAATTCTCTTCCTAAATAATAACGAAGAACGCCAAAATAATCATTGCATTTAAATTGAAATACGATAGTATATTACGTAATAAGAACTGGAAGATGTATTACGTACGAAATGGAAAACTTTTAAGATAAACAAGTGCGTAAATTGCTTTACTATACTTTTTCTACGACCATAATATGTATAAATGACATATTACTAATAAATAGCAGCTCCAACCAACTTCCACAGCATCAATTTTACTATATTGATCTGCCCTTCTTTAAATAATACCTAAGTTGAAACTAAATTTACAATACAATAAAAGGATAGTATGCAGGATATTTCTTATTTATTACTTCATTAGGAGTAATGTTTTAAATTAATAATAATTAATTTTTTTTTGTATTGCTAACATAATTTCGATAAGTCAAAAATTCCCTAATCAGTAAAAATGTCTATTTACATGAGTGGTCGTAGAAAAAATAATTATTAAACGAGTATCTATCATTTTCTGAGTTCTAATTTAAAAATTTAGTTTGCTTTTAACAAAACTTATGTAAATTGTGTTTTTTATCGAATCATAAAATCACCAGTAATATCTATACTAATTTATTTATAGGATAAATTCTTAAAGAAAACAACAAGGGTATTAGCTATATATACAAATTTTGGGCCTATTCTATCTTGTCGATGCCATTATTTAAATAATGTAATACAAATTTGTCAAATTATTATCGTTACGTTAGTTACAATCAAATGCCCTAGTCTAGAGTCTAGACTAAAGCAAAAAAGAAAGATAACTGTAGCGGTTGATAGTAATTGGCAGACAATGGGTAAACTTAGAAGGAAGTTGCAGTTTATAGAAGCTATTGAAGGTTACACTCTACTTGTATGCATATTGCAAATAGTTGTAATTTACTAGACTTGAACTTAAGTTGTACTGTATGATCATGAACTTGAGACTCACGAAACTGCGAACAAGGGGCGCGAACCACAATGTCTTGTACTTGGGGCAAACAACTTTCCCTACCAATAAATAATACATAAATTGCTTTATATATTTATCAATCTATAATTTATATATTATTATTATTGTAAGGTGAAACTGGCAATTTTTTTATTTCATATTTAATATATAATTTAATATCTGCCGTTAACTTAAAGCTTAATTATTATAATTAAAAAATGAGAAGTGTTTAACAAATTACCTTCTGCTCCTTAGTTTAATTTCCTATTTCTTGTATATTTCTTTCATTATAATATGTTCTTCTCCTTATCCAATATATTTAACATAATTTTTATATGTTTTCACTGTAAATTTAAATAGTTTACTATCTATAAATATATACATAAATAACTGATCTTTTTTAGGTATTAAGAGAATACTTTAGAATTGATAGATATAGAGGATATAAATTGTAAGTAAAATAAATACAATTTGTAAAATTTTAATAGTATACTGCAAAAAAAATAAATATATAAAAACATCATTTTGGGTTTTTTGCGAATTTTCCGATTACTTCATATTTAAAATCTTGTAGATTCTCAATTTTTTCGAGTCTCTAGGCGACGACCAATAGTATATATACAAAAGAGCCCTTTTTTCTTTTTCTTTTAGAAGACTGAAATTATTAATTTGTAGGCCAAATAATAACAGTAGAGTAAGAGTGCATAACAAAATATTAGAGTATTATCTTCTGTATCATATAAGTACATTAGGTAAAGAATACATTATAAATTTAGTGACATTTTATTGATGACTTTAGTTCATTGATATAGTGGTATGTCTATATTTGAGAGTGTGGTACAATAGTAAATTATTGTTTGGCGGAATATTGCAGCTGTAATGATGCCTCCCCTTGCTTACATTCACTCACATATCCAAACACGTGGTTGCGAGGGCGCAAGCCGACAACCCTGGCAGCCCGCTGCCAATTTGTAAATTAATTACAAAGAAATTAACCAATTTGATGGTCGTTAACGAGTGTTTCATTGCCTACAACTGACGCGCCCAGTCAAACTTTGATAAATGGGATAATGAACACACGGACACCCAAGATATCCATTTTTTGCAATCATTAACTGCATATCATTTGGATTTTTAAACGGCTACTGGATTATAATTTTGCATCTCAAGTGATTGCTTTTTAATGAGAGGGGTGCATTGCAATGATGCTGTTGTTAGAATTTGCATTAGTAATTGAATATTAGAAAAACGGATGTGTTTAGCATACGACCCTCGAACATTTCCATATATCAATTCATTTAAATTAATTTTCGTTATTAGATATTAGATATCAGTAAGGACGTTCTAGGAATTTTTATTTAACTCTTAATTAATTCAATTTCATTTTATTATTTAATTTAGAAAAATATTTTACAAACCAGACATGAAAACATAATAAAAATTGTGTTAAAAATAATTCATCACTAAAATAATACTATTAATTATAATGACTTAAGCAATTCAAACAAAAATCTGACCATAATTTTACGAATCTATGAAGACCAACTTTTAGACTGATTTGATTTTAATGAAACTTTGTATTCAAGTTTCAGATTATCAACTAAAAATTAGTCAATTGGTAGTAGAATTTTAATCCATTAAATTTAGATTTTTTGAATGTAATGAAACTAAAAAATTTTGAAATAAAAATGTTTCAAGTATTTTATCTGTTACATATTACAATATATTACAAGAATAGTAACATAAACCTAACCAAATCATTTTTAAAAAATGGTGAATATTAAGCAAATAAGGATCCAAAGTCTAGTTTTAAATATATTTTTTTAGATATAAGCAGACATATATAATATTTTATTATAAAAATTTAGTCACCGATTAAAAAAGATTCAATCAAATATTATAAACTTAAATCCTTAACGAAAATTACATGATTAAATAAAATAAAGAAAAATAATATTATATATAAAAAAGTAGCAAACATATGGAACAGACATTACATAAAGGTCTTTTTCAAAACTTTATATCAGCAAAAGCTTCTAATGTCGAGGTCTTATAACAAAGTTGCATTAGGGCTAAAAGAGAGGATTTCGAAGTTAAACTATTCTTACTGTTTTTAAGAGTCAAAAATGACGGGTTTTATTGATATTAAGTAATAGATTTATACAGTCTAGCCAGCCCGAGCTTTATGTGCTAGTAGGATAATTCACCACTGTAGTAATCGCTTGTACTTTGTTCAAATTCAGAATATACTATTAACAACGTCCTGTAATACTACCACTCATATCGTTGTGAAATATGAAAAATACAGGTTATATATCACCCACATGATTCCCATCTCATCTGCCAAAAAATCGGTGTAAATGAATTTCGCGTTGTGCAACCTCCGACCTCTGGCACGTCCGGTACAGTTATACCCTGCACGTATTAACAAACAGCGAACCAGGAATCTAAGTAGGTGTGTCACCACCACGAGCGCTGTGCCAGCTAGGGCAATATATCAACCGCGATTCTTTACCACCAGCAAATAATTGCAAGCCGCAGTGCGCCAATTTGCCTTAGATGCGTGTGCACTCTCCGTTCCGTCCTGGATGGATTGTCCGAAGGTGGAGATAATAACTCATCTGCATTTCATGTAATCGTACAAAAGGATACGAAATTTATATTCTATCATCTGTCTGTATCAATTTTTTTGGTTGCCTGATTTTAAATAGAAAATGCGTGTCCGCATTTCTTAGAAAATGTTACTGCATGTTCTTATTTTTGTTACGAAAAATAAATTTTATTTGTACCTAATAATATTTTTTTCATTCATATATACACAAATTTGTATATAAACATATAGTTTAACTATACGAATATGAAAACAATCATTGTATCACACAAGTAATAGTTTGTTTATCACTAGCGAAGACAGATGACGCCAGAGGCCAAAATTGATATTTCGCTTACCACGACATATTTTTCAGTCGCGTTTTCAATACTACGCTTATTTCACTCTGTTCTTTCAGGACCCCATTTTCAAATTTCCTACAGATTTTGTCGAATTACTTAAGAAATGTAATTCGTAGTTACGCCCCTTTATTACTATCCCCATCTAATTTGTTGTATGATATTATTCTATTTTACTGCATTATTATTACTATTATTGTCTAATTCTTAATTCTCACTCATTTTTCACTCATATATGGTACAACGTTCTTATGAGGAATAAGGCTTCATCCTCAAGTACATGAGTTATTTGTTGGGTTATTTTCAATCAAAACACCTAAAGTCTCTGCAAGGTATGCCAACTAAACAAAAAACTTTATTTATTTGTTTAGAGTGCACAATAATTTCATGAGCTCCAGTATTTTCTAGTTCAATATTTTTCCCCTTAAGTTCAGCGACTACTCAACTACTTATTACAATCGAATGAGGATGATGAATATCCTCGATTCCGTAAAATTTGATTGCGAATTCCTGGATTCGAAACCTAAGCCACTAATTTTTATACATCCGCTACATATTAACAATAAGGTTTATAAACTACAGTAGCTTTTCCAAAATTAATTTTTTTTAAGACATTATATTTGTGTTTCATTATTGAATTCATCAAAACTACATTTTATTCCATTTCCTTTAGTTCTTGATTAACTAGGCTTATTTGTGATATTCTCCCGCCACCTTGGCAAAATTATGTTTATTTTGTTGATATGTATATCATTCTAATAATGTTGTTCAAAACAGTACAACTTATTAAATGTCTTTAAAAATATATTGAAAACATAATAAACCATTCTTCATTTTATAGCAAAGATGTGTTAATATGTAATGTTCATAAGTCATACCTACGGTATGTAGATGTGGCAAAAATAGTAATTCATTGGAGTTTGGATCTTTGAACGAAGCAATGGGAATGAAACAATGGCATTCTCTGTATTGGCTTTGGTGGAAAAATCGTCACGGAAATCGGAAGAATCCGAACGTGGGCTGTGAGAACAGAGCGAGGTGCCCAGCGCGGGTGGATAATAGCCGGTAATAAAATGCTGTTAATAAGTGTGTCATAATGAGATATTGATGATATCGATCCACGTGGGTAAATGTACTCATCTCTGTACCGGGAATCATAATGCGTTATTGTATTATGTTGCCGGTTAATAAGTGTGTGGAATTGTTCATGCAACTAACGGAAGATTCTATTTTAATTGAAATTGATAATCATCGTGCTATTTCGCTAATGACGAAACACATTGTCACATGCACAATATTGCAGTACTCAAGAGAAACTTAACATTTTGTAATTAATAAATTCCTCTTTTTCCAATGCCATAACAAGGCATTATATATATATATATATATATATATATATATATATATATACACACATTACATATATATAATGTTAAATTTCTCTTGAGTATTGCAATATTGTGCATGTGACAATGTGTTTCGTCATTAGCGAAATAGCACGATGATTATCAATTTCAATTAAAATAGAATATATATGATACGTCTTATTTTACTTGTCCAATGTCAATTTTTTTTATCTTATTTAGTTGAAAATAATAAAAAAAATCGTGAAAATCTAATATAGAAAAAGTTGTACCACAAAATAGGTTTATACAGAAGAGACAGTAAGACAGAAAAACGAAAATTAGAGAGAGTTGGGAAAAGGCGACAAATTTAAAGGGCTCATTGTTTAAAATCAGAAAGTTTCCTCACATCTTAGGGAGAGACAGGGCAAGTCAACAAATTTAAAGGTCTACGCAATGCTCCAAGGCCATAGAACTGAATAGGGGAACATGAAAGGTACCGACACAGAGTGTCGCTTCTGTATAACTATTCTGTGCTCTGCTCTTATGTACCCGACACGGCACTGTTTATTTGATAGTATAAAGGATAGGGAAACAGTGGGAATTTGAAAACTAGATGTTGTGGACATATTTCTCGTTAAATTTAAAATTTCTATTAAATTGAAATTCAAAAATAAAATGCAAAATTCTCCTCTTCTCATTTTGTGTGTTGTGGCCTCACCTGCCTTCTCTGACGTTTCGCCACTGTAAACTAGTCCATGGATGCGCAACATTAATAGAAGAAAGAGAGATATACAATAATAGAATATATATTTTAGTGTAGACTATACTCCAAGGTCATAGAACTGAATAGGGCAACATAAAAGGTACTGACATGGAGTGTCGCTTCTGTATGTAACTATTCTGTGGTTGTACTATAAAAAGAATTTAATTTAGAAGAAAAATCGTAGATATTTGTACCACTACAATTAATATTCAAATAGTCTCCTTTCATTTCCCAATTTCAATGATGCCTTTATGCAGTGTGCGAGATCAATAGCAGTTACTTGTCGTGTTAAAGATTGCGTCTGCGCTTGGTTTGTACAGCTGACAGTTCCGGTTGACATATCCTGCCAGAGCATTAGTCACACCGAGTTGTCAATGCTGTTGCCGGGCTGCACTTGACGGATGGGGATGTATGTGAGGAGGCCGTCTGGTTATTGCATACTCAAATCAATGAAATTGCAAATTGTGGTGAAGTGGGTGTAACGGAAAAAGGCGGAGAGGTACTTTTAAGAAATTTTACCGTTTACTCGCAGTAACCATGATTAATTTTTCACTTCATGCACCGAAAGGATTGGTTTCACAGGCGTCTAGCGGTTGGTGTCTGTCCTTGGTTGCTCCAATAAAAATAAAAAAAATATTATTTGATTGGCAAATTTTGTACTAGATTTCACCAAATTGTACTAAAATTGAAAATCGCAAAATTAAAAAAAAAATATTATCGAAAATATTAAACAAAATATATAAATTGGAAACATTTAAACAAAATACAGTTTTAAATACAATAAAGGACAAAAGAAAATAATTTTTTCCTGTTACTACATTTTAATTTAAATTATTAAATCGTACATTGTTTTAACCTAAGTACATCTTTCACGTTTTTGAGAAATCATTTCCTCATTGAGAAGTTGGCAAGTGGGGTACAGTCGTCATGGTAAACAGGGTTATATTCCAGGGCGATTGTACTCTCTATTAAATATTTGCTAACATTTGTTTCTATTTTTACTGCAGATGCCTACAAATTAAATTATTACCTTTACTGACAATTGAATTGAAATAAAGAAAAATAATACATTAAAAATTATAAATAAGTACCGTATTTTAATTTGATTTGATATTAATATAACTAGTAATATCAATGGGGTATTTATTTTCAAAATTAATAATTTATGTTCGTCACAGTAAAAAATAAATAAATGCAAATCATACATTTGCTATCAATATTTGTTTTATTGAATTTAAAACATGCAAATGAGAAATTTGATAAATTATTGCTAAAAAATTGTTTGAACATTGCAATTTTGCAAACATGTTTTCATTTTCACTTCATTCATAAATTACAGTTGGCAATCAAATTTAATACATTTTCAAATTTTTCGCTCATGTTTGTTGTCGCTACATGTATACTATATTTACTAAGCTTTGTTTATTATTTTAATAAAGAGAATAATAACAAAATATATTCATGTTTGCAAATGTTTTATTATTAAATTTTATCATGATCTGATTTTACATATTTACATTTTAGTTATTTATCCAAGAATTTTTAACTTGTTCTGTACATATATTTTCATTTACAAACTATGTATGTTTCATTTTAATACGAATATATTAAAATATTATCACATTTTATTAGAGTATTTGTAAATTTGTTTTAGTACTGTTGCAAATACTCGTATTCGTACTGAATTATCATATATGGAACGCGGGCTAATATTTATTCAGTAATGCAATATTTATTTTTAATCTAATCAATTACCGTTAAACCTATCAGCAAACAACAATATTTTTAATCCATTATTTATCTCTAAAACAAAATATTATTGTTATATACGATTGATTAAATAAAAATTTATGTTTCGTGATAAAAATTGCAACAATAAAGGAATAATTAATAAAATACACAGTATCATTATTTTTACATAATAATAGGGAAGTCATAGTAGAGATAAAAAATAAAATGCCCGAAATTTTTAAAAGGATTCATCATTCAAAGTTCACGAGAAAATAATTAATAAAAATTTTGGGATGAGATATTATAACCTCAGCATGGTAGACTTTCACCATCTAAGAGAGATAGACTTTTTCCACGATCCTACCAAGTTGACATCACATCACATGTCCTTTCTCAGAAACATTAAATTTGTAATAACTATATTATTGCAAAGTAGTTAGTTTTTTATTTTGTGAGTTACATAATTAAATTCGACTATTGTTACATTCACATTGTCATGTTACAATTTAATGAAAGTAGCGATAATCTTCTAATTATTAGCAGCGACAGATTTCAAACGCGCTCAATATGCAGATTCTGGAGAAGACATAAAAAGTTAATGGTGACGACATATTGTCGCTACTACTTATTTATCTATTTATTGGGTTTGGTCTGACCTGTGAGGCCCGTCCTTTCTAGTTATGCCATTGTTTTACTTTTACCACAGAGTAGGTTTATACAGAAGCGACAGTAAGACAGAAAAACGAAAATTAGAGAGAGATGGGGAAAGGCAACAAATATAAAGGGCTCATTGTTTAAAATCGGAAAGTTTCGTCACATCTTAGGAAGAGATAGAGGAAGACATCAAATTTAAAGGTCTACACAATGCTCCAAGGTCATAGAACTGAATAAGGTAACTTGAAAGGTACCGACAAGGAGTGTCGCTTCTGTATGTCACTATTCTGTGCTTACGTAATTCGACATATTGTCGTTACTGCTTATTTATCTATTTATTGTAATTTGCTAACGTAGAACCGAAGTGAGGCCCTCCGACCTGTGAGGCCCACTCTTTCTAGTTATGCCACTATTTTACTTTTACGTGGAACAACTGTAGACGTTAAGCAGAGGATATAAGGAAAACAAATATTTTCTCCACAATCAAGTTTGAGGGCTGAATGGTGCCCTATTAGAAATTTAAAATTTAGTTTGGAGTTTATTGAAGTATTTCCCTTCAATCAAGTTTCTTTCCAAAGTGAACAAAACCAACAAGCGGTGGGGAAATTTGTCAACAAAAACTTGATGTATAATGCGTGTGTAGAAGTTGCACTAACGATGCTTGTTAGCCCGAGGGTTCTGGTCCTGGCTGAAGGAGCTGCTGAGGCTGACATCTGCCGCCATTGTCCGGCCGCGATATTGACGTGTGCTCATACGCCAAGATTGATAGCCGTGCGGCGGCCAAATCACTGACCCTTGACCAACAAATCATTTCCTCGAAACGTGCCCGGAAAATTCTTCCCCGACAACGCAAACTATCCAAATATTTTTAATAAATTGTTTCCTGGATCCAGGGAGGAGCAATATGCAAATAAAATTAAGACAAAAATTCTATATACTTCAGCAATTCTGAGATAGGGACAGATTTCGAAATTTAGGATTATGCAAACAGCTTGTAAAGAAAGTAGAGCCATTGGCATAAAGATATTACTGTCTGTATATTCTGTAATTAGTAAGAAAAGTGATATATTTGTGGACGACAATAGACAAGCAACCACAGGAGCCCGGGAAGTTCACTTTTCCTATATGTGCTTCGTACACATACTATTTTTTCTCCATTCGAAAGATTTATTCATATTTTATATTTTAATTTTATCAATATCTAAATTAATAATATTATTTGAGTAGTAACATATTCTCGTACTATTATTGGTAGTTGTTCAGTAACAACTTACCATATTGATGGAATAACGTATTTTTTGAAACGAAAAGTTAAAAAGTTTTCACTTTTCTTGTGATCGGAGAAAAAAATATTTTGTGCTAAATAGGCCCACCGTAGGAGGTCAATGTTAATTGTTAAATAGTTGAACTAAAACCGACCGTTGTAAATTGATGGTAGAGCATCTGGGCTCGAATCCCTGGTAAGGTATGGATGAATATTGTAAGTGTCTTATCTTCAATTCATCCCCATTAAAATTATATGGTAACGAAATGTAATGTAAAATATAAATGTAAGTAAAAACTCTCACCCCCATTAAAATATCACTGCGGTAATTAAAAAGGCGTTATAAATGTTATTATTAAAAAGCTGAATTACCACTGCTAATTAAACATTTAGAAAAACAGTCATATATGTATTTAGTAATAACATTATTTATAATTATCCTCTATCCAAGAAATCGAAGAAATTTTAACATAATTTTTATGAATTCATTCTGCAATTCAGCTGAATACATTAACTCTTGCTGTAAGAAAATTGGAAAACATTTTTAAAATATGTTTTTTAGACCTTTGAAATATAGTTTACTAAAAAATAAATGAGCAGTAATTCACTTGCACGATTGACAATCTTCCGCACTAAAAAGTCAAATTGTCAAGAAATCTGTGCTTCTTATTTTTGACGTTCTGTATCACTAAAAATGTTATGTCAATTAAAAAAATCTTTGCAGACGACCTATTAGCGTTTCAAGACCTGAGGTCTGATTTTCTCACAGGTACGAATTATATGGGGTCGAGTTGGGAAAGCATCGACCCTTGACCGCGAAGGGCTTCCGTTTGACCCTGCGCTATTTCTTTTTTACGATACAGGAGGGCTGGGCGGAATTGAGAATTCCTGGCCGGCTCCCCTCGGCATTCCGATGAGCGAAGGGACCGGCTCTGTCGCTGACACGTTTTGTCTCCCAACTAACAAGATACGTTTGTATTTTTACGACGTTGTGACATTCTGCCCGCGAATTAAAAACAACTCCGGAAATCAATAACGTACTCTAGAGATACTCCGGCTTTTCAATTTTGTCAACAATGTGCGCAAGACATTTTTAGGTTTGTTTTTTACTGGATTTAGCCAATACACTGACACGATGAAGATGTTCACCTAGAGATATCGATATCAGAATCGGAAGTCACCAACAGAGACAACAAAAAGAAAATCACAGAAATTGACAAAATATTTTTTCCAATTTATCTTTCAATTTCAGTTTCTCAATTATAAGATATGGGCAACAGTGGCTCTCTTTGTTATCACGCTTAGACTCGAACTGAGCGGAGTGTAAGCTATGGAATTCATCTGTGCATCGCCAATTTTAACTAAATATAAACACCGATGTATTCAAGTGATTCGAAACCTACTATAAGCTGTAAGGTCCCTTTTAGGAGTTGTACACTAAAATGCAAGTCAAATGTCTATAAATAGATGGAATTCTCGTCTCGATTTCATCTGTCCTCTGTACCAAGAAAAATTGAAAGAAATTATGGTACATATAGAAGATGCTACATAAAGGAATATGAAACAACAAAAATAATGTCGAAATGAAGTAATAAGTAAGTGATGGCAGTTGTAAATGGTCGTAGGAAGAAGACTTTGGAAACATACACTTTTCTCCGTACTACAGTTTCAAAATTGGACAGTAAAGAATAAGAAATCATTCCACACTTTGTCTGCTTACCAACTACACATTCTATAACTTTTCTTAATGTGGTCATAGAAAAAGAATATTGTGACGTGGCAGTGGCACTTATTTCTAAATGAAAATTTCTGCACATGATGCAAAGAAATGGCAGGTACGCACAATTCGTTTAATAGAAACAAATCACTTAAGTGAATGACCAGATTAATTTCTTTATTCCAAAATGATTCGTTTAGTTATATTCTGGTAACCTACCATCTATCTTGTGGCTCAACCAATCAACGAAAAAATTAACCGCAGAATTTAAATAATAATAAGTAGCGGAAGAGAACACAAAAATAATGCAATGTGATGTATTATTAGTAAAACCACCATCGCTTCCATTTTCTATCAATTCACAAGTCCTGTATAACGAACACCCCCATAAACCAGCGTCTCCATCAGCGAGAACGTGCGCGCAGAGTTCCGCTGCAGCCCACGTGTTTCGGTAATGACGTCACGTGTACTCGGTCACTTTATGACATCTCCAGAGGGCGCTACACTCGCTGATGGCTACCTGCACATGTTCAGACATGCCGTGGCAGGAACATGACTTTATGTGCTCGTGGTTTACAAGCAAACAGCGTTTACGTTACCTGCAGCATAGAAAGGGGAAAAATGACTGCCGAGGTCAATTATATACACGTGGGGCAGGGGTTTCTATGTGTGGGAGTATGTGACAAAGTGCAGGTACATGACTACACTATACGGAGGTACAACACAGAAGTACTTCTTCTCCCTAAAGCATGTGGAGAAACATTTTGGTTGACTGCTTTTACTTTTTTACCGACCAATTCTTCCAGCTGTAATGGATTTCCTCGAATTCTAGTCTCCACAATAAGATTTGACTATTTTTAGCGTAATTTTCAAATGACAAGAAGTTGCTATAAAATGAGGAAGGGAAGACAAAACCTTTATTTAAAAAAAAGTTTTACTTCCGAACATCTAAAACAGGGTTTTTAAAGGACATCACTTTAAATAATCACGATTACTTTACTATGTCAATATCAAATTGAGCAGTTTTATTTAAATAACTTGTGAACGAATCACATACTTTACTTTTTCAAAGACTGTATTTTATTTTGAGCTTTTTACACCCTTTTTATAATATAGGTACAATACAATATAGTTTTAAATTTAGAGATGATTGTGTTAGTTGGTGCTACTAATTTGACTTTTGAAAATTCAATTGTTGTTTAAACTGTAAACTTATTATTATCATTTTGGGTAAATTTCTACTTTTCTGTCTATTTCTAATTCTTCTACCGAATGTCTTCATTTATTTACTATTATTTTTAAGTGTAGAATTATACAATAATAATATTATTAACAAAGTTCACTTTGACAAAATAAGTTGCAAGTTTATGGTTTATTATTATTTATTGCAACATCCGATTAAATTAAAACCCTTTTCTAGATTTGGCTGCTGTTGTACTTATAATGAATGCAGAAAAATATTGGATGGTTACTTTTACACAATAACAGCTGTTCAACTTGTGCATAGTAAATTACCTATTAGTCTTATTGGTGTCTAGAATCCTTCTTGAAAAAAATCCAGACTAGAGTTGTTTTCAACTGAAGAGACTTCTACGAAAAGTACTAATTTTGATCTTAGAATATGAGAGATATGAGTAAGAAGGAAAACTACGCTACTCTTTGTTTTACATAACATCAGTTTCAATTTTGCTTATTCTAATGTTGACATCGCTCTAATATACATCACTCTTAGCCGGTTGCACCTTTGTTACTTAAATTATAAAATATCACATCAGAATAAAATATCAAATGAACTATTTAGCAATGCTGTCTAAATTTCGATAATATTTTTTTTGTTTAAAATTTAAGCCTTGTTGCACCAACTGGGCATAACTATTCTTTGTTTTAAATATTCATTAAAATGCAAGAATCTGAAGAAGACGACAAGTCGGCCTGTTTTAAACTGTAAGCTCCGTCTTTACGTGTACCAGAGGTATCTCTTCTGTTGAAAACTATACAAACAGTTAAATACGAGAATATGATAAAAATGTAAATATCGGATTGCAAAGTCTCCGAAAGTAAAATTTCTATATGATTTTAATAAAAATCCCTAGAACCTAAATTATACATATCTAGAAGACTGGTTAAAACAATTATTAAACAATTCCTCTAACCCTACTAATAAGTCTTTCTATTCAGATAATCTACCTTAACGTCCAAAATGAACGTCTGAATTACAAGGGGAAGTAAGCCCCGAAACGAAGCAAGAAATACGTTCCCATTGACCACGTATCCATCCTTGGCTAATTTCCCGAATCCCACGACAGCGACCGGAGTGCAGTGTCTCATGCATTATACATCCGGCTACCGGCCCGAGCGTGTCCTGCGCCAGGACCGCGGCCTGACCAGCGACAGATGTGTCTGTGAATTTTCATGACACGGAGGCGAGCAGGGCTTAACCTCACGACCTGACTGACCGGTGAAGTGTTAACGAGCAGAAGGAATGGGGTTTCAAGTAAGGGGGATGAAATAGGGTGGTAAGGAAATATGTTTTAAACTTTACCTCGTAACTGTTTTTATATCTCTGTAATGAAATCTTGTTTTATAGTTATGTCACAGAATAGTTACGTACAGAAGCGACACTCCGTGTTATCATGTTATCTTGTTCATTTCTATGACCTTGGAGCATTGTGCAGACCTTTAAATTTGTTGACTTCCTCTAACTCTCCCTAAGATGTGACGAAACTTTCCGATTTTGACTATCCCCATCTGTCTCTAATTTTCGTTTCTCTGTCTTACTGTCGCTTCTGTATAAACCTATTCTGTGGTTATGTAACGATGTCAAATCACCATAAGTAATTCTGCTTATAGAAAGACTAGTTATATATACATAATATATGAATCAAATTGCTGTATGATTATAAGATTCAAACTGGATTCACAGTAACTTAATTTAAAAAAAATAGCTTCAAATTTTATATTGTAAAATCATTCATAACTGGTATGTATTAGTTATTATATTTACGGGCAGTGGTAACTTGGTTAGCACGTTTCGAATCTCTGAGCATCATCCCATTGATGACAAATCTGTAACAAAAAATAAATATTGCAGTGTCCAAGTACTTTGGAACTCACTACAAGTTCTAGGTCTTCTGTCCTGTTACTGGATTTCTGGCTGTTGATCAGTGTAAATTAAATATATTAAAATAAATATTTTTGTGGTACCCATAACAGCAATGACATTAACAATAATTTTAAAAATTTTAAAATAATTTAAGAAGCTCAAATCTTTTTTGAAATATTAGTGGGAATATATTGAATGACAGTGACGTGCGAGTTCCGTTATTCCCTGACATGATCGGAGTGAATCCGACCCTGGATTAACCCCTTCCTGTCACCTGGCCGCCTCCAAGTCTTGCTGATGCGCTTTATAAATTGAGAATGATGCAATGCCGCGCGGTTTACACACTTGGGAATCGATGAATATTGGAGTACGAGTTATTGCTTTCTGATGCATTTGAATGAGTTCCGACCATTTGGAAGGTATACGAAATCAAATATTTATATGCCAAGATCGCACCACATAAATATTTATGTATAATTTACTTGCTTTGATTTACTTTGCATCATTTTCTCTCAAATTATCCAACGTAATACATTTTAAACAGGCATGGAAGCACGCTACATCGAGCATTATTACTCAAACACTCCGAAGTCGATTTAAATTTATTCCAGCTTTTAATAATGCAACATGGACTCCAATTAACGAATTACTGTTTTTGCTTTTCATACAGCATTTTAAATTAACATTTTATTGTCATAGTTAAAATATGCAAGAATATATATTTGTTTCATATAAAAAAATTACTCGGTTTTCTAAGATTTTATGTTGAAAATTAATTTTAGCGATAATAAACTAATGTATATTTTTCATTACTAGTTATTTTTAACATTTAATAGTGTAGGTTGTCCGCCTTCAGTCTCTGTCTAGCGGTTTTTTTATTTGAATAAAGATTGGCTAAGCTGTAGATCCAAACGAGCTGTAAGCTGACAACAGACACCACTAAAATGAAACTAAAACTTTCTACAAAAAGATGAAATTATCATATTGATTTTATCTGTCCTATATTTCTCAATAGAATAATAAGATTTATATACAATTATTACGTTATATTTTTGTTTACTTCGTAAATTATATCTACTGTCAAGAAAGAAGAAATGTTGTCTGTTAGTGAAAATACTTTATTAATTCTATTCCAGTGTTATTCCGAATTTAGTTGAAAGAATGTAAGTGAATTTGTTGTGAGCGAAATTGCATTTAACAATAACATTTATTCGAGCCGAAGCTGCAAATAGTGAGTGTATCCGTTGATTCCTTTGTGCAGGAAAATCGAATAATTCCTACAACGTCGATTCCCTGGGCATCAGCTGAGCAGGGCAACACATGTCCAGTGCTCACTTCTCGTCGCCTGCACAGAATAAATGCATCCATCTTGTAGCTCATCGGGCGCGTTAGGATTCAATTTAGAAACCGAACATCTGAGCAACGCGATCCATTTCGTTTTACGTTTTCGTCGTCGCTTTGTTTTCCCGCCTGATTCGCTGTTATGTTTTTCCGACGCTCCGAGGATGAAAACCTGTTTGCATGCGCCATTGCCTTTATGGGGCCCGTAATTTGTTGAAAAGAAACGAGCTTATGTTTCAAGCTGATAAGATTTCCAATGGCTGAGTGCGACCAAATCGAACACGTGGCGACGCGACTGAGCTGATACCGAACCTATAATGTCACACGATATTTATACCGTGTTTTCTACTTTTCTCTTTGATACCTCGATACTCACTCACTTTTTTATGCTTTAGGTACGAAATCGGAAAATTACATTACATGTACATGTTGTACCAGGTATCGGCATATTTTTCACTGAAATGTATTTTTTTGACGAGTATTCTCTAACATTTATAATTGTATCCTGTACCATGGAAAGGTAAATATATGTGCGCTTAGTTTTACAACCCAAATTTTACAAAATCCGTAGAGGCATGGATGGTGAATATCTTTTTTTGATTCCTTCGTATCAAACTGCATGGTAAAACCCGATTCTGAAGGAGGACGGAGAATGGGCTTTATCTAATGTTAGTTTATTTGAGTAATTTTGTTGAAAAACAAAAATAATGAGTGCTTAAAAATAAGTTTATCTGCGAAAATCAGAGAGGTCGTCTTGTCGTGTTATATTTTGTGAAGTATATTTCAAAGATAACGCAAAATGAAACAGTTTAATTTCTATTTTGAAATATTAATTTGAATTATTACTTAACATTGACAGTTATAAATATTAACAACTGTTTATTTACTTAGTAGCGGAAATTTATCTGAGTTCCCATTTGTTGCATTTTCAGTTGTTTTGCTAGGTTAAACACTAGCCTTTAAATTTTATCTACCTGTTGTAGATGATTCATACTAGATTTTAATTGTAATGTTGCCATCTAGACAAGACGAAACTTGACTAAATCTCAATTTCAGAAATGGACAATAAATATTATTATTATTATTATTATCTAAGTCTAGGTCAAAAAGTCTTGTTTTGGATAGAGATCATTCTTTCGCTGCAATCTCTTTTTATTTCACAATCAGTGTTTCTGCTCGGATGGAATGAGCTTCATATTTTATACATACATATATATATTTCCAAAAAATTTAATAAACCAGGATAATTTTAACTTTAATATTATTCCCTTTATACAGATAAATTATTAATAATTTTAGTTGCTATTAATAATTACAATAATAAATGGTGACTTCCAAAATCATAAAAATGTAACTGTCAGTGTATTTAATTTTGGAAGTACAACTTAACAAATGAGTTTAAAATATCATTGTAGATAACAATTCCGGAATAAACAATTTCTTTTGAACTCAAATGACCCATACAATGGTCACCAATTTGTAGCACCCTTCTTTTAGGAAGATAAGAATTTAATTACGTTGTACAAGCAAATGAAAATGAATTCGTATACTCTCTTTTGTTAGACGAGTACACATTCATCTAATTTAGAGCCTAAATACAAATGTTATGTCATTATATTATTTTCTTTTGTCCTTCTTATAAATTTCTTTGTTTTCATGTCGTAGCGCATTAGATACACCGATAAAAGAAAGAATAAAAATACCCCACATTAACCAGCCTGGATGATTGTTACTTTACGAGATAACAAAAATGTTAATAAGCATTGCGTCGCTAGTGTCGTTTGTAGTCGCAATCTGCACATGTTTATCATGCATTTTTCCCCGTCACAAAACAAATCCATTGTGCACAAAGGTCCGGGTTGAAATCCCAGCAGAGCCGAGGGAAGCTGCAGGCGCTATCAGCATTCCATTTAATTAAAGTTGCGTAAAAGAGTCGTTTCGCCCCCAGACAACCCTTTGCTGTAATGACACGGTAGCAGGCCCGCGATGCAAAAATGCTTCCTGTCCCTCTTGGCATTAAACTATATCGTGCACTGCTAATTCGTCCGAAGAACGTAATAGCAATAACAATTATGCCGTCATGACTTCACTACCCATTTTTGGACGTACTAAATAATCTGCTTGTATCACAAAATATTACAATGATATTATTTTTATTGTAGGTTGCATCACGTTCCATATTCTCGATAACTCTTAAATACTTTCTAGAAATGTTATTACTATTTCTTTTTGTTTACGATCGATCTGAAATATATAGTTTCTTAAAAATTTCTATATTATAAAAGAGCTTAAAAATATTGTCCGATCTTTTCGTAAAACAATATTTTGAGTATACATCTAACTAAAAGTATCTTTGTGGGTGTCGAGTACATAGTTGCAATCCTCGCGTCGCTCGATTTACAATCAGCAAAGACCTTTCTAATCTTGTAATAAGTTTTTAACAATACACAGAAGTGACAGCTTTTTTAATATGCATTATTTTTAGAATTTTTGTTTCAATTGTGTACAATACATTTATTCTTGCAGTTCTAGATCATTTCAAAATGAATTAGAAAAAAAAACAAACTCAAAAGATGTCAACGACAAGACTTACCATTTATCCAAAAATGCCAATCCACTATATTTATGTGAATCATTTAAAGTTACCCATTATTAAATGATAGAACAGTAACACTGGAATAAAAGAAATTTACTAAAAAAAAACCTAGGAAAGGAAAAATAAAATAATGAAGAAAATAATCTCGACTCCTCATGGATAGAATATACCTATAGGTATATGAAGAATTATATAGGTCCACCAAAACTCTGTAACTATTATTAAAAAAAATATTTGGACACAACATATTACTTCCCTTTAATTTATTTAATCAATGTATATGAAATTTATAAATTTGCGTTAAACTCATTTTTTGTAAGTAATATTTATAGAGATTTAGAGAAATTAAATTACAGTTTCTAGTATTACAATCGTGGAACGATTGCATCTAATATTTACTAATATAAAAAAACGTTTAAATGCAATTTGTCAAAATGACAATAATTGAGTTGAACTATACATATCTATATATTCAGATATCAATCTGATTATGTTAAAATTGAATTGCAGGGAACTTGAAATTTCTTAAATATCTTAATTATTAGCACAATCTTGAGACTTTTATTCAAATATCATATACATATCCTTAAATATTTTTTTTTTCAAATTGTTTTACCAAAATATTAATAATTACCAACTTTTTCTGTACCCATGTCCTCTAACACTTTTAAAAGTCTTTTGGTAATTTATAATTTTCAGTGCAAAATCTAAATATTCTCGACAACAAGTATTTTCCTGAAAATTCTTTCCCCAACGTAGTTGAATTTGCACAGGACGAAGTAGCAGGCGTCCCCCCTGGGCTGTTGAACTCGCCTGGCAGACAGCAAGCAGGAGCAAGTCTCAGGAGGCCGTGGTGCACAGAATTAAATCATTATTTTTACCGAATGATGACTAGTGTTGATGCGAGGACTTAATTAATAAAGAGGATTAATTAGTTGGAACTAGTGCCTGATATTAGACAAGGCTTGAATATTTTAATTAGGCAAGTTTTGTCTTGCGTCAGCACTGTTCTTTTCTAGGGGTTGATTATTCTTTCAATACCGCACAATGAGCTCAATACTTACCTTCTTAGACTTAATTAGAAATCAGTGATATCTTATGAAAGCATTATCGGGGAATACCTGAAAAAAATTGTTAACATTCAGCAAATTATTACAATACAGGATATATAATAAATATATAAACTAAATATTGAAATTGAATAAAATGCAATTTAAACGTATGCGCAATTTTTTTTATAGTTTAAAAAATTAATATTTGAAAGAATTCATTTTATCCTAGGACTAGTCAATGATATACTTGTATATTTACAGAAAGGGTTTACTAAGATCACCTTTCGGAAACCGTAGCTGATACGCAGAGTGTACCCTATGGACCCTCTTTCGTGAGAAAAATACTGTACCTAAATGTCTAAACATTATTTTAATTAATTCAGCCAGACGTTGCCAATTCATTTTCTTTGACTTAAAAACGTCGTTGTTCATGTGACTAGACATAAATAAACTACTGGACAATTTCATTACAAACTATGGCATAGAGAAACTGTTTGTAAATCGGGAGGAAATAGTGGCCGAATCGATTAATAGTGTAGTCCAATTATAAAGTATGTGACAATTTATCCAAAATTAATTTCATCAGAGAATCTGTTGTGATTGCCTCAACAGAAATAGGAAAATAACTGTTCTTCAATGAGATGAGTCTTCATTTGAGAAATGTAATATTTAACTTTAATTTTGAAACAGCAGAATAGAACATCCCTAAGGATTTCTATTTTAATTTAAAGTTTGTTTGTTAGTGTGCAAATATTGAAATGACAGGAAGGGCAACAAATTCATTTCCCTGGTAATAAATCAGATTTGCCCCTAGTCAAATTTTTGTCAACTTATTTATTTCGCAGAAGTTCTAGAAGTTATTTGTTAAGCAATCAGCAACTGCAATATGCCCGTCCTCTCGTTTTGTTCTGCGCTTGAGATTTGACAAGTGTAATAAGTATAATTGATGAATGGGACATTTATTTTTGGTGGAAGTTCGGCGGAGCGGAAATGAAGCTTTTCTTGCCGCGTACGACCGACGGGAGAATGTTTAACCGTTCGATTGACGTATTGCAAGTAAGTGCTCCCCCTGGAGTTGTAATTTGGAGGAAATAGTTAAGATGATAGTGGAAATATGCGTATTAGTTGATGGGATTATGCCAGGAATGTGATATTAATAGAGTTACTCCCTGAACGGGTGAATGTGAATCGAATCGAGCTGATGACCCGGATAATTCGACGGAATGAGAATCGCGAAGATATATCCACGTCCGACAAGCCAAATATTTCACCAATGAATTTTTCTCATATTTTCTCTACGGCTTGATTAATTACTCCAACTGAGGTGATTAAATACTCAATAATGGAAACAGTCAAATAAATTATTGCTGCAGATATTTTATTAATGCTGCATATGATGCAGATGATATTATTATGTTGACATACGATTATTACAATATTTGAGGTACATATATCAAAAGTATACAAATTTAATAATATATTATATTGTTATTCTTTTAAATACTCAAAACTTTAAATGTTTTGAGGAATTTTTTCATTATAATAAAATTAAAATAAAACTATACTTAAGTAATTTATTTGAAAAAAAAATATTCGTATACCTAAGTTATGATTAATATGTTTTTAAAAACCGTTTTTAACCTAAAAGTAATATTAATTATGTGTACATTAAGGCAAATAATATCACGTAAAAAAATTGCCCCATATTGTTGCTTTAGAATATAAGTTTGGCCCTTCTTATTAATTTATTATTATCTTTAGGTAGTCACAATTTTACAGCTAATTTTTTTTATTACGTTAAGTTAATATTGTTGTAAAATATTTAGTATGTTGTTTATTATTATAAGTTTTTCTTTGTTCAGTTGTTCACTATCAATTGACGTGCAATTTTATTATTATTATCACGAACGAGACAGACATATCTACATAGACTAGAGTAGGTACTCTATTTAATTCTATTACAGTTTTCCGTGTAAAGCCATAAATGAATATATATGAAAATTGTATTAATTAAAGAAAATACATTAAACACAAAAATGTACTCTTGTAACAAGCAACGAATGAAAATGGCAGTAATAGAAATTACGTGGTACATACGCCCATTTCTAACGAACCTAATAATTTACCAGATAAAAATACTTGATAACAAAAATCCACTTTCCTCGCAAACAAATGAATAAAAGTAATAAAATAATTACAGCGGCGCTCAGGTCGCAGTACGCGGAATTTCCATTCTATCGCGACAGCGCGCTAACATGGAGGGCGCTAGCTTAGTGATATTTGGTCTTGACAACGAACTGTCATTAAGTATTCACGTAAAATCATTTTGAATTCATTATATTTTACTGTCTGTCCTGGTTTACTAGTAAAGTTGTCGCCTTATATATCGAGGGTCATGGGGTCGAATCTCGGCTAGGCCATAAATGTTTGTGGGTGTCTTTACCATTTTATTATCAATGTAGTATGTGACCATAATTGAATTTCAAAACATGTTATAAAATATAAAAACTATCCACTATAGCTTTGCATTTTAAAAATAAAAACTAAATATTAGTTTGTAATAAAATTGGTGTTAGCAATTTAATATTCTGGAGAAAGGATATGTGATGTCTGCGTAGCAGGATCTCATCGTTTACAATTCTACCATGCTGACAATACAATATCCTTTTTTTATATTTTTAATAATTATTTTCTCGGAATCTACGAATAATAAATCAATTTAAAAAAAATCGGGTATTTTATTTTTTGTCTACTATCATATAATGTAGAAATCAAAATTTGGTCACATATCCCATTGTAATAAGTAACACATATGAAGTGTTCAAGTAATTTGGAATTGGGACTCACTAAAAGCTTTAAGAATTTATTTCGGTAAGATAATGAGGATGATGATTTTTCTCTCCAAATGTGCATTGGAGAGAGAAAATCTTCATTTTCATCCTTATTACATTAGAACGAATTTGATCAGACCTGCGAAACAGTACATATAATAAAATATATGCGACAGTTCATCTGTTTGTTGCTAACGTGTCTTTTGTATTTATTTTTTTTTATATTATAAAGTTGCAAGAATATTATGTTGTCCCTATATCTATTATGCAGCACTAGTTCTGGTGATCTGCTGATGATATAAAAGTAAAACTGGTTATTAATAAATTTTTGGTAAAAATCCTTGAAGTAGAAATGTAATATTACTCTTGGCATAAAAGCAAAAAAATTGCTGAAACATGCAAGTAACAACTTTAAATAAAAGTTAAAAATAAAACAATGAGGAAACATCCTCGTCACCACCCTTTATGTTGCAGAGTACTGTCACCCAGGTCGCCGGTGTTTATCAGCGGGTTTTCCATGCACGTTATCAGGGCGACACGAGGCCGCGAAGTTATCGGGCAGCCGGGGCCCTGGGCCCAGGACAGGCGACAGTGTTGACAGCACGTGCGTGCGACGCCGCCGTCTGCCCAGTTATCTCCAGGGCACGCGGGGGCGAATTTATAGTTTCAACTTGGAAAAATGAAGGGTACCCATTTGTTTTCTCTTTAATTCTAATTAGAATACTTTGGCGTAAAATGCAGCTTTTGTATTCTATTTAAATATAGATATGGTAGAAAATATTGAAGTTGTCTTTTAATATTATTAAGTTGAGGGCTTTAAGCGCTAATCGCTTTTAACACTGCAACCTAACAGGTTTATAATTCGTCTACATCTTATTTTTATGGAATAGTTTTTTTTTAAGCTAATTGTTGCTTCAGCAGTCAATTCCTAATCATATTTGTCGTCATGTAACTTTTACCTAGATAGTAGATAGACAATCACAAACAATGTGTTCCGAGATTTCTTTGTCCTCTTCACATAATTAGCAAATACTGTTTTCAGCCATATCTGTTATAATATCTGATTGTGCAGCTCCCTTTTTTATTGCAATCAGTAATACCAGCAGGGCTTTTTGTGATTACTATAACATCTAGTTATTCTCCTCCATTTTTATTCCAATCGGCCTTTTCAAAAGGGCAGTTTACTTGTGGCAGAAACTAAAAATAATAATTGAATTGGCTTATAATTTTTGGAAGAAACGTTTAATTTCGTAACAAATTGACATTGACAACTGTCAGCATATAATTCATGAGAAACGAGGAATATGTTAATAATAACGTTTACCCCCATGAGGTTTTAATGTAAAATCAGGCTTCCTAAACGAGATTTTATTATAAAAGTGAGCACAGAATAAACATTTAAATCAAATTTTCAAAAGATAATCGTATCGAGAAGAATTTCGAAAATATGAAACGAATGGAAGTTGAATAATGATAACCGTAGAATGGTCTCACTTTTATGTGAAATAAGTTTTAATGAAGTGCAGCAAAATGTGTATAATTAACATACAAAGAACTCATGTGGTGTTCACATCAGATTTTTAAAAAATATAATGCTGCAAAATTTCAATGGATCCTGAAATATTTTTTTTTCTATGCCAAAAATGAAAATCTATTCTATTATAAACCCCGCCCTAGTTTGATTGACAAAATTCACTAATCCATCTGCATGAAATAAACATAGCGCGCAATCCGTCCACCCCAGTGACCTTTAGCCGGCATAATACGCATTGTTCCAAATACAATACTCGGCGCTAATTTGTCAATGCGGACGCCAGTCTTTAATTACCGGAATAAATTAAAAAGGTCGCGAGGGCCGCTACGGACAGTGGCGCTGTAGTGGCGGTCACACACCGCGACTAGAAAATACACTCAGCTGAAATGACACGCGCGAATACAACGCCTGGAAAAGAGGATACTTCTACCCGAAAATATTCTCTCACAATGTCCAGCAACAATGATACCATTTGGGGAATTAGTATTTGTTACTATTGTCCACACAAATTGAAACTGTATATCATTGAAATGTAGTAGAAAAGTGGAATTAAATGAAGGTCTGTAATGGTCTTCTCAGCCGCGGTTTATATATTATTTTTTAAAACAGATTAACACCCAATCCTACTTAAAGATGTTTACTTTTGAGTCTTGATTAGTTTTTATCTTCTTCTTCATGGCTTAATAAACCCTTAAGATGGATCTTTGCGTCTTCAACTTTACTTGATTTGTACAGTTAGTTTTTTTCAGTTTTTATAGATCTTTCTTTTGATTGTGTTGTTTTCCTCTGTCGATTATATATGGTTCATTATATTCTTCATAATAATATAAACAGTTTAAAGTTCATCCTCGTTCTCCACATATCGCCGTCTTTGACTGGGGCTATTATTTATTACTATATTTGTAAGTTCCAAGATTCACATCCTTAAGTTAGAATTGGCCTTATTATTGTTTTATATATTCTAATTTTATTGTGACTCGTAACCATCTTTGATTTATTACATCTCCGAGATTATAAGTTTTATTGCTAGTTGTTATTTTACCTCAATTTCCGTAATCAGTCCATGGAATGAAATAATATTGAGTTTCTTTAAAAAGTGACAGTTTGCATTATTGGCTTAGATCAATAATAAATATTTATTGACCTAGATCTAAGGTTACCATGGTTACCAAGTAAAGGTGAGTGAAAAAAATTTCTCATGTCAAATAAAGGTAAATAGTAGGGGGTGTCTAGGCTACTAGTGAAAAAATATATCTTCATTTAATATCATATAGCTTTAAAAATATAATATTAAAGTAATCTACAATAAAAATTGTCCATGTGAAAGTGACAGATATTGTTGGCCAACACTTAATAATAATATACACTTTTTCAACCTCGCTACATAAATATACAGGGTCCTTCAAAATTATTGCAAAAAATAATACTTGGACCAAACATTGTTCGAGTTAAAACGTCCAATAAGTACATAGGTACATGAATCTACTAGGAATTGAAAGGAATTTATAAAATTATTTTGTTCTATAAAAACCCTTTGTAAAGAAAATTAATACATTCATAATGAAAGTTTTATGACTGATTCCACATTACTACAAATTCCATACCAGAGCAATTTTAATACATTACAAATTTACAACTAGTTACTTAACTTAGTTTGTGCTTAGTGCCGACTGCCGAGCATTGATTATTTTTGTTTAATTTCCAGTGACAAATTGACTGGTGGCGACATGCGTGTAAGCTCTTATTCGTTCCGCTGTATCCATCCACGGTCCACGGCCTGCAGATTGCCGTAACGGCGGACTAGTCTAATAGCATGGAGAAAAACAGCCATTAAGTAGGTGACGTCAGCCGCGAATAGCGCAGCTAAATAATTAATCAGCTTTTCTTAATTCCCGCGCACTTGATATATGCATTAGCTGTAATGAATAAGATGAGAGTGATCTTACAAAAAGACAACTCCTGTGCTGCTCAACCCACTTTATCTCTCTCTAACGCACGCAACTCCCATATCTTCGTCCTTGTTTCTTACTCATGTACTCTTAATTAACATTGCGCTGCCATCTGTGAGAATTTTCTTAAACTGAAAGCCTTTTAAATTTTTCATAATTTGTGATTAGCAGTAAATTAATTATTTACCAACAGAGAGAAACTTATTTTGATGAAGTAAATGTATTTGCTTCTCAGTTATCTTACGCATGGAAAATTTCCATTATTTATATTTGACCTATACAGGAGCTCTCAGTAATTTCATCTGTATAAAGACATCAGGAAATTTCATAAAAAATATACCAGTATAATTAAAACTTAGCAACTGTATATCTTTACTCGAGGTATCCGAAAACAAACGAAAATCATTTGTTTAGATAAGTAAATTGTCTATGTTCATTTGTATGGAGTTCTAAATACGTTATTTTTATTATTCTAATCATTTAAATCATAAAGTGAAAAAAAACTGTTCTTTTATTTTTTCTATTTTTTTTTTCTGTTCTTCTTTTCCTTTCTTTTATTACAGTTTCTTTGCAAGCTGACGTCACAATTACTGTTTCCTCATTTGAAGAATAATGTTTGTGTTTTTTTTTCGCTGTTTATCAACTATCTGCTACACTTTTCTACCGATTATTGCCAACTATACTCCCGATCTGTCCGTTGCCGGTCTGTGCCGAACAGAGCCTTAAAATTTTTATTTCGAGTACACTATCGAGTATCGAGTCAAGCCAATAATTTCTCTGGTCGTATGAAGTTCTTCTATGTATGTGAAAAAAAGTAATGTAAGGGTTTAAAGCAAAGCGAATAAAATGAAAAATTGCATTTTACTTTGTAAAAAGCCTTAATTTTTTCAAATTATTTTTCTGAGAAGCTTAAAACGTACAAAAAAAGAAATTCAATGTATGTACACTTTAAAAATAATTACATTACGTAGTCATTTTAAAGACTTCTAGAAAATGAAAAACTGTAATTTTGGAATATGGGCATATCCAACATATTACCAATATACCATACGTTTGTTATATGGTTAATATATGTTTAGTATATCAATTTATAGATTATGTTCCAAATATACCCATTTCAATAGTACTACTAGACTTGTGTTCAAGCGATTAATACATTACATTGGTCTAATAGTAGATATTCAGAAGGGACATCATATTTGTAACGCCTGATGGGCCAAGTAGTTGCCAGTCCGGCCCTGATAATGTGCCTCGTATTTAAGTTATTAATCATCAATAACATATTATAAAAATGTGAAACATTTTATAAATATTTTGACTTCCATGAATATTTTTATGTTATTAATTATTCATTTACATGTGTATAATTTTCAATATATCATCAATTCTTGATATCTGTCAACTTACCCACATATTTCATAGTAATTATTGTTGAAATTCCAGTGCACATAACTGCACTATACAAACGTGAACTACATTCAAATCAACCACACAATGTCTAATTATTATTAATGATTGCTCTAATATATAAACAAGTAATAATTAATTATAGCAAATTATGTTTAAATGCATATAATTTATTGTTATTTAAACAAAATTCTAACCTAGTTTCTAGTAAGAAACAGCATTGAGAAGAATTTAAAAGGTAGTAAATTTATTTACTTCTAAATAAAATGAAACAATAAATAACACTTGTAAAGTAACATAACAACCTATGATAACACATAGTAATTCCTATCACAAATATAATTTAATCTATACGTATGCAGAAGAAATAATAACTTCTTTTATTGACTAGTAATGTAACTACCCCATTAGACTAATTAATACTTATCGTACTATCACTGCAATATCTAATCGTTGAAAATGTCTGCATGCAATAACTAACGTAATAAAATACTTTTATTTATTTACACAGTTGTATAAATGTTCCATTTATGTTTGAATTCATACTAGTCTAGTACTCATAAACAAACAAGTTTATTATCTAATTGAAAAGCAGTAATTACAATAGTAACGTCTGTACCAACTAGAATAATTTAATTTAAATATGTTTTCATAATTTTATGACATATTCAAGTACCATAACATAAATTTATGGCACGATGTATGGTATGGGTATGAAAATATACATTCTTGACTATGAAGTAGTAATTCGAGAAATTATTAAGTAGATACAAGTACCCGTGTGATGTTGTAAATATTCATTGCAAAATAAATTTAAATGCGCTGTACTGATATAGTTCATAATGAAATACATAGTTCAATGCTGGGTTTTGAGCTCTTGATTTCTCATTATATTTGACAGCAAAATTATCGTCCTTTATTCGTACATATTAATACTAATGATCTTTTTTGACATTGATTTAGTATTGTTATTTTATTATTATACTAACAATGAGTGATTAATTTTATTATTATATTTCTTAGAAATTATAAAATCAGAAACTTAACAAAACTCAAACCGGTATGAATCAACTTAATATGCATAAACATAAACATTTTACAATTTTTAATTCAAATTTGCAAATACATCTGAGTATATTGAAATGATATCTGGATATCAATAAATAGCTATTTATGTAACCAATTCTAATTTTGATATATAAACTGTCACTTTTTAAAATTGACTGACGTTTGGAAATGGCTCTCTTCTCATAACCCAGTTAAAAAAATAATTCACTTTTCATCACTCAGTGATGAAAAAGTTTTATTTTCTAACTGGTTATGAAAAATGTGGCGTTTCGAAATGTCAATCAGTTTTGAAAAGTGATACTTTATACGTCGCAATTAGAAAAATAATATTTACGATGGTTTAGAAATGAGTAGACTTCATTTATAGTTTTCAGTAATTGGGTAGGGTCTTCTTATTTTTTATATATCTTATAATTCTTTACAAGTAAAAAATGAACCGATTCCGAAATATCAAATTTTTAAAATTGCAAACAAAAGAAATGAATATATGTAGAGATGAATATAATTTTCATTGCTTCATTTTTGCTCGAAACTTAATAATCGTAATACAAAATTTTGACTTTGATTTGAAATTCACTTATGTGCACAGTACACATAACAATATTTTTATGTTATGAGTCTTCTTCATGGAGTGGAAGTCAAATATGTAATTTTGTTAACATGTAAATAATAGTTAAACATGGATAATTCACGTAGTGTGAAATCAATCCTAAAAGGCGCAAAAATTTTTTGCGACAGTTTTAAATAAAAAAAATCGTTACAGGGAAACCAAAATTAATTATAATATTAGTAATACACCAAGTAAGGTCTTGCTTTGAAATTTGTAGCTCTTGTCTTGCATTATTTGTAAGACTGATGCAAGACCAAGAAAAATATAAGACTCTCGTGAAACACCAATGTGGATCTGATCGGATCCAAAAATAAAACCTTCCAAAATTGACCAAATTCAAGAAATTTATTGTGCTATGCAGACAAGAAAAATCATGTATTAATTATATTGTATAATCTTGTTTAGATTATTTTGTATATGTCATTGAAGCTGAATAGTTCGGTTGTAACAGAATGGAACATTCCATTCCCATATTTATTAGCGATTAGCGATTGTTTTGTATTGTGGAAAGAAAGCGTTGCTGTGAGCGTGTATACACAGTACAATTAGAAGCTACCAATCATTGTTATCACAGCCGCTTGCTAATGCTCCAGAACACGGAGATAAAGCATCGGCAGACATGGACTGCGCTGCGACAACTCCACAATCCGCACAACTCCAATTCCCAACTGCCTCGTTTCTACTCCAATGCTTACACAGGCTTCTATACAAACACTCATTTCCAATAGATACTGCGTGGAGACCTAATAAATTATACACATTATATTATATTATTAATGTTATTGTACTAAAACCAACCTAATTGTGATTTATAAATAAATAAGTCATCAGTATCTGTAACTCTTTGCTGAATGAGACAAACCCTTTTGTATCAAATGATTAAATTATTCGATTACTTTTACAAATGATTAAAATGAATGTTTAGAACAGCAGATTTAAAGAGTAGAAAAAATTTGAAGTGAACAATATACATATGATGTACTACTAATATACTGTTCCTTATATTTCTTTCATATTAAAGATTCCTACAAGTTATATATTTCTAAAGGCAACTATATTTACCGATTTTTACAAAGATATGAGCACCTCAAAATTTTTAAATTTTATCTACTAGGTAAATTAAAAATTATATAACAGAACTTTTAAATTCAAATTTGCTCTCCACATGTTGTCACGTACACATAGTTGTTGTTGCCTACTCATATTCTTGATATGTGATCATTGCTAGAAGTGATGATATATCAAAATGCATATTTTCATGTAACTATTCGTATTGACAAAAAATCAATTTTTATATTTCATTGCTCATGCTTCATTTCTTTATTCCTTAACAAAGAAGAAATTGATAGTCCAGCTTAAAAACTATTATCTCAAAATAAACATGTTATTTTCTTACACACTGTAAGTAGATAAATTAATTGTTTGCTTTTTGTGGAAATTTAAGAATATAACTCAAACATTTTCACCTTCCATAGAAACATTTCTAAATTTTACATAATTGTTATTTATATAATCATCAATTTAAAAAAAATAGTCTAAAATCAATTTTATTAAATTATGCTTTTAAGTTGGTAAATTTGTAGAAGTAAAATAAGAATTGCAATGAATTATTTTTCATAATGTTTCCTTTCATTATCAACGGTATATTTCTAGCTGAAATAGGGTTTTAAATAACTAAGGTACTATCAACATACAGCCACTGCAAATTAGATTTGGAAACAAGAAGTACAGATATACCCGAAGAAATTTTAGAAGTAGATATTTAGATAGACGAAGATGGCATTTCTCAAAATTCTAAATCAGACAAATGAAAAAGATGCCTACATAGTAATTCAGACAAAACCTATTTGCAACTGTAGATGACATTGATAATAAATGCAAATTAACTACAAAGAAAAGAAATCAGTATTGGACAAAGATACACTTGATTCTAAATCGTATAAAAAGAAAAAATCTGAATGCTATTGCAGACATACAACCAACGTTAACCTCATATATGATATTACTAAAAATAAGTGCAAATTAAATATGAAGACAAGAAATATAAATATACCTGAGGAAGCTTTAGTTGTAGATGAACATGATATTTCTGAAACCTGTAAACCAATTAAAAAGAAAAGAAGTAGATAGTATTTCAGACAAAAATTGATAATAGGTGTAAAATTGATATAAAGAGACAAACAGTTCTTCTGAAGCCCTTGGACACATTTTTTATTTGGTTAAAGATTGGCAATACTGGGATTTCATCCCCAGATCTCACACGCTACTCAACTCGAGTCAAAGCTTGATATCAAATGAGCCGATGCTGTTATGTTTCAAAAAAATATAAATATTTCGTTCTATAGTGTATTTCCGATATCATTATTAATCAAATCGACAGTTTAATTTTTAATTTTTGTTTTTTAGAAATATTTAAATTATGAAATGATTGAAATGAAATATTTAGGCAATGCGCCCAACTTTCCTCACAATATCTCCGCCTCTGGAGCACGCGGTGGCTGCAACGTTTAATTACCCGACCATACGTCTTCCTCGTTCGTGAACATCGTCTGACAATGCCGTTCCCAATTAATCATATTTTAAATGCACGTTATCAAAACACTTGACCCATAAATCTGCCGTGTAGCAGCAGCTCTCATTTCTACATCAACGCGCCCGATTAAATACAGCTCGCAGTGTAAACCGGACTTAATATACCATCCTGCATATCACCACCATCTCTGATAACATACAAACGTTCAACACATGTGAAGGAAGGGTTGTTATTATTTTATACCGAGGTAAATACTAAATTATGGGCTTTTTACACCTTCGAACAGTCGTTTATACTTAATAAGGGGTAAGGCGCGACCAGTTATCATTATATCTATCGTATTTTTAATTGCTGGGACAGCTTTTCAAAACAGTTTTACTCCTAGATAAACATTTTTATAATTGGAGATCATTTCTGGAGAAATCTACATGTGTTTATACAAGATAAAATCAAGTAACTACATAGAATCAAAATTTCAAATCATTGGGTCTCTATTCAAATTTTGTGTATATAGCAATTATGTTCACAGGCACATCTCAATTGATGATATATCTTGGCTTGAATTAATAATTAAAAGTTGCGATACCAAAATTATTCAAAATAAAAAATTGAAAAATAAAAAACATTATCTTCCTCTAAATCTCAATGTCTACAAAAGCATAGTTTTGCTTTCCTATACTGATATTGAGAATAACACACTACACTACAACAAAATTTACCTTTTTAACTATATATTCATTGTAAAATAGTTAGTTGTAGTAAAACTATATATTCATTGTAAAATAGTTAGTTGTAGTAAAAAGTTATAAACGTAAATCACAATAACTAAATTTTTCAAGAAATTAAAAATTATTCAATTAAGTATATGTTCTTAATTTCAATTAACTGATTCATTTATTCCTAAATAAGAACAAATAATAGTTTACCAACCAATAATTGTTTTCCATATTATCATTCAGGATGTTTATCAAATAAAGCTTAGAAGTTAAATGCAGATATTTCTTTCCTTTTTGAAGAAAATGAAACTTAAATGATTATGCCGTAAGTAAAAGTATTTTGATTGGAATCTAATTATGCCAAGTAAAAAGTTATATTTTCTTTCTATTACATAATTTCAAATAATGTTTGGATTTAATAAGAAAATAAGAAAAGTAATAGAAAATGTTTTCCTATTAACGAAAATAAAACAAGTTTAGTAAATAGTCAATTAGGTACTGTATTCCCAGAGTTTTAAGCAATGGCTTAAACAACCGTAAATAACACTGTTTACCTCCTTCAATTTGACTTGATAGAGCACGAATCACGTAATATCAAAACAATTTACTTACGAGTAGCTTCATTTCATCGAATCGAGAACAAAAAACTCCGAGGATTGCCGGGAACAAGTCAAAAATTAAAGAGAATTTGCCGGAAAAAGCAAATTACATTTTCCCGTTCCGAGAAGGTGCTCACTTCTTCACACCTTCGATGAGCGGTTTAATTACGTCTTGGGCCGAGATGAAGAAGGGTTTATCTATTATGCAGCACCTGCCGTCTCCGGCTTGATTTATTCGTGAAGATAGCATCGGTACACATACAATACAAACAAGATCTCCTATCGCGAGTAACGAGATGACGACCCCAATGCTGGAATTCGACAATTACTTCATAATTAGTGAGGAGATAGGTGACAAGCGGCTTTGTCATAGGACGAATGGGTTTGTTCTCGACAAATAGGAGGTTAATAGATCTCACTCGACCTAGATTCATTTTACACTGGAAATATTCAGTGCCGAAGAGTGATTTTTCAGTGGCGTAACTGCCGGTGTTCCGCGTTTTAAAAAAATATTTTATTTTTAATATTTTAATGTAATGTTTTAAGTACACGTTCCAAAAATAGTTTAAATTTTCTTTAAAACGGTAGGTATGGTTTTTTTACTGGTATTAGCAATTACTTTTTCTCTATTGAAAAAATTTCTGCTGTTTTACAAACTTGTATGCAATGATAAATCTGGAGGATTTCCGATTCTCAAGTGACGGCTAAATCGACACGCTGCCTTTTGAATTAAGTGTACGGTCTAATTATAAAGTACGATAGAACGAGTCGACGTCGGTCGTCCTGTCTTAAAATCATAGCCCTCTATTACATATTGTTTTAAAAAAATAAAAAATTAATTCTATTTGAGAGCTAAATCAAACTTTTTAATCTTAATAAAATATTTCTTCATCAAAATTTAACTGCATTTTTCTCACCATATCATCACTAAATTAAATTAAAATTAATCAAAAATTTTGTAAGAAACACTACGGATCAATAACGATTATCAGATTTATTTATTATTGTCAGAATAAACATCATGTACATAAATCATATTTTGTACATAAACCGCAAAAAATACCCTCAAATTTGATTTAAGAAGTATTTTATAAAGTGTCTTGTTATGGGGTCATTAAAAACTTATTTTTAATCTACATTGGGTCCCAGATTGACTCGGGAACACAGGCCCTTGGTTGATTTGTTACGCGCCACTGTGATTTTTAAATCTACTCCTAACAATTAAAAACAAACTAGAGGAAATAATTTAAAAAAAATTAAATTAATTAGATCAAGACCACAATTTATAAATAATTAAAAAAATATGTAGTTCTATTTTTTTTATATAATATATTAAAATTTTTGGAGAGCATATGAATAATATAAAAATATAACCTTAGTCTTTTCAATTAGCATATGAATAAGTTTAAAAATTGGAAAAATTAAAAATTAAGTATTAACATTATACTTTTTAAAAGAATTTTTAAAAATTAAATTTTATATATATATTTTTGGTCAGAATTTTTAAATATTTTTGATCAATATAAATAATTAACGGTCAAGTAACATTGTTTTGTGGCCAGAATAAATGTTGAAATTGCTGTAATATTTTAGATTAGGTTGTCTCCGTAAAAATATTTGCATTTTTATAAATACTGATTAATAGTTGCTTTTAGCATTTTACAAGTAGGTATATTATGAGTATAAGTTTTTTTTTTAAACCGATTGTATTATTACTCGTACCCATTCCTGTTGTTGTTATTACATATAAAAATATATATATATATATATATGATTTGGACATTAAAATAAAGATTTAAGTTCTGTAAAACAACTGTACTGCGAAGACTGGAAAGCTCCCATTCAGGTTAGGTCCAGTGTGTTCCTTAGCGAGCAGATGCGTATTACTACCTCCGGAACAAAAGCCCCAGGAGGGCTTGTTAAATTATTAGCGGGTTCAAAACTCCAGCTATTTGTTTCGCGAACAACGAACAATATTCGCCAACTACACAATGTGTTGCTTTGCCGTCACCGCGGTTTCCGAAATTATTTGCACACTGTTGCGTGCGGCAACTGACGGCGTGTTCTTGCTACAATGCCGTCGATAACAATTTAATTGTGATTTTAATTGGACTGAGGTTTAAGTGTGCCCATATTGTTAAGTCGGTAATGAAATGGTTCCACGTACATGCAACACTCCAATGAGCTTGTGTGGTATACAGCTATTGTTCGCCAAGATATATTGCCGGCAAAATGAGTTATTGGCGTTTAAATATTTGCACTTGGCTTGTTTAGTGTACTTCGCTACAGTCAAAACGCTCTCAACGAATACTGTTACCTATTATTTCTACAAAACCAACACATAAATACCGTGTATGTCTTAACTGTTAACGGTGTATTCGGTATGAGAAACTTGCGAACTTACAATAAAAATTATCGTTACTCGTATTACCTACAAATTTGTACCCTTGTGTTGATATATCTATCTTGAACCTAACTTAGTTTAACAGAAACTAGAATAATAACGGCATAAACAGAAAAAACAAAAATTAAGATGACGAGGTACTATTTTATTAGTTGTACAAAGTAAAGGAAATATTGTAATCGCGAAAAATTTCGGTTTTCAAATCTACGGAAAATATTCATTGTTCACCATCCTTGAATCCATTTTCACTAGTTTCAGCGTGACTTCTCCAACCGAAGGAAAGTTCGAAGATATAAAACGAATAGAAGTTGAAGAATGATTAACCGTAGAATGATCTCAATTTCAAGTGAAATAAGTTAAAGTGAAGTGCAAAAAAATGTGTTTACCTAATTTAGCGTATAAGGAAGTCATGAATTGTCCACACCAGATTTTTTATAAATATAAACGTTAATATTAGCAAAACTTTACTAAATAAAATAATAGAATATATAGATTGATATTATAATATATTGTTTCTTTATTGTTCAAGCCATCGTTTACAAGTTTAAAATAAGTTGCTAATAAAGTTGACAATTTTACGTTTCGTCATCATTGGTAAAACATTCCAAGGTAGAATATTAAATATTGACAAAGCATTTACATATATTCATATTTTTAATTTTCTAATGAATGGAAATCTCTTAAAGTTGAATGAAATTATATATTTTCATGCAACTACTAAAAATATCTACATTTATAGTTATGTTTTAAAAATTTAAATTATTTATGTTCCTAAAATAGATAATAATCTATAATTTCTTAAATTTAGGAAGTATGATAGCTTCTTTTCTATATTTTATCCCAATGTTATTATTACTTTGTTGTCAATATTACTTTAGCAACTCATTAGATCCGCGCGGATATTATATTCTTCATTAAGGATCTAGTACTCTGCAAATTATGCAATGAAAATTGTAATATTAGTAAACTAAAAATATAATAATAATGTTTTAAAATAAATATATAATGTAATTTGTAGTTACTTAAATAAATTATCTTATCTGTTGATAGCAATACAAGGTTTTGTAATTTACAAAACTGTACGTTTTGCTAATTTAATTTAGTTTTCTAGCATAAATAAATGTAAAAGTTTGTTTCTGTGGTCAGAATGATGAATTTCCTACTCGGATCCCGTCGTGATAAACAGATAATTGCGTGAGATTAACTATTTGCGATAGGTTTAATTACGTTTATAAAAATGTAGTATCTATTAATCTATTTTCTTTGTAAAAACAGCATTTTTCCGCCACAGTCAACCTAATGAATCTTCCTCTTCTCAGATTCTAATCGTGAAGACAAGGAAGTACAAGTTTTTAGCATATTTTGTCAATATAATAGAAGAAACGCTTTATTATCTAATGCGATCACATTCCTTGCATTACTCCACTTAGATTTCAAATTTAGATTGGAGTACTCCTCGTTTGCAACAAAACACGCCATAATTTAAAAACTCTGAATATTCATGTCAAAATAACTGTAAAATTAAATTTGTTATATTACATTTACAGCCAGATGTCAAACTGATCCGTAGATCAATATTTGTTCTAATTCACGAATTTGATTCATAGTTTTGTGTATGTTTTTGACAGTGACAGAATATTACGAGTGTAAATTAAACTTTCAGTAATTTTTTATTGATATAATATTATATTTTTCATATCTGAAAAAAGATAGAAAATGAAAATATTTTAGATCAATATTAACAGCCAAAATCTTGTATACATAAAACGTCAAGACGAAGATCGATTCAAATGAACAAAACTTGATTAATGGAGCGGAGCTGATTTGATTTTTTTAATGCGGATTTGGATTAGAGTTGATCAGTGGATTAAGCTTTGATTAAGTAATGGTGAATGTGGATGTTAGTGTGCAAAAATTAAATTAAAAAAAATCGTACGATAATAATTAACACACTTTAGAAACATCATAGTAATATAAAAATTTCTTAAAATTTTTCATTACTTAGTTTACCTATCTAAGCAAAATTATTAATTATTTTTTTTTTGTCACGAATGTCAGTTTGATATTAAAAAAAAATTCAAACAAAAAATAAAATCTAAATTACTTTTACTTTCAGTGTTCATGTCGTTACAATTTTCGAATATACCCTCGAGCATTAATATATATCCGGGAATTTTTTTATCGTGCATTTCAACAGTATAATCAGCACGAGTGGAACTCGAGTGCAGATTAATGCGTTATTAAACTCTAATCGAAAAAAAAAATCCGAAAAGTATCATTGCTCTGGGGAGATTATAAGTGCTAACTTATTAAAATATATATTCAAGTAACTTACTCAGTGATTATTATTTGTATTGTACTTCGTACTACATTCATCTTGTACCTAAAACAAATAAATAATTACTTATTTAATAAAAGAGGAAAATGTAATTTTCATAAAAAATGTAAAAAGTCATGCAACTAATAAAATCTTCAAGAAATTATTATTTTTTTAAATAAATACATAAATTATCATCGTAACTTATAAGTAATAACCTCGCATATATACCCTTTAATGTAATTGACACTAAGATAAATAAATAATAAATCATAAGACTTTATTTATTTATTTCTGGATGTTCCAATCTGTTTTGTTGCAAATGTAGAATAATTTTACCAAAGAAAATGTATGTTCATATCATCTTCCGGGATTCGGGGCACTCATAACTAATGTGGAGAGTGTAACAGAGGAGATATTTTAATTTAATGCAGGTTGCCAAAAGTTCTAGATCAAAATTCTTTTAAAAACAAATTAAATATAACAAAATATATATTTTCATATTCATTCGAAACACATTACTTGAAATGGATAACAAGCCTTTAAGGATATATTTATTTACTGCAAATTCCTGAAAAAATGTTTTATTTGAAAACCTCATTTCATGTTTTATCATCATACTCAAAAGAATGTATATATGTATATTTCTATGTGTTATATGAAGAATATAAAATTCCTGTTCCTTTAACAGGTTGTTGACGCAAAAGTAAAAATCTCACCATTCCCAAGAGCGCATTCATCAACATTCCTGCGTTTGTAGCCTGTGCAAGTGTCACTGCGATTCCAAGTTCGTCGAGCTTCCGCCAGACGGCAGCAGCAGTCGGTCGCAGGAAGCCAAGTCCACAACACGCATACAAATTAATTAAGATGTCTAGCGCATTCGTCCAGTCTCATTCTATGAAAGAGGAAGGGGGAAGCCGATTTCATACAAACTAAGTGAATTTAATCTATAAATTGTAAAATATCTTGTTATATTACATTTAAATACCTCATGTCATTAAAGTTAAGTTTAGATGTAATTGCAAAATTTGTATTTATTTATAAAAAAAAATTACTCAGAAAGAATATACATGAAAGAATATGCTTAACATAAATATATTAGAAAAATATAACAATATTTTTGATTCCCAATAAGAATTTCAGAATTCCGCATAATTTTTTTGCTGACTGCGCGGTACAAAATTATATGGGAGCAAAAATGTTAAAACGTATGTACAAGTGTGCAAGTGGGAGGGCGGATTCTGTGCCTATGTTTTAAATATTTTTTTTTATAAATTCCGAAATGGAGACTTTACATTCTACATGCACCTTGCTAAAGATCTAAAGGACTGTCAACATAGATTGTAAAGTATCATATAAATCTTAGACTACAATAACAGTTATTTTACACAAAAAGTGCTTATTATAGTAAATAATTTTTAATATGCTCATTCTACAATTTTTCTGTCTAACTAACAATTATGTACAATATTTAGATTTTAAACAGAGATAAACATATGGGCTAATAAAACACAAATAAATTTGTAAATAATGGAGTAAAACAATAATTCATTTTTTTTATTTTCCTACTGTTTATAAAAATATCGGTCAATATTTGCTCACTTTGTTATCCTTTATTTATGATTGGAACCGGATTTTATTTTCATATTATACATGCAGTGAGAGGATAAATAAATAGACACAAAAATATCCGATGACGTTAATTCTCTTCACTACATTTATTACTATCACGAATAACGCACTCGTTTAAAATATTTAGTTGGGAGTACATTTTATTTTTAATATAAATACACAAACATCATAAAAATAAAGCATATGCGCACAGCAAATATTGGATGCAATATAATTCACATTTTATTCGCTTACAATGCTGTTGTGCAGAATATTATTTTTATATAAAACAAAACAAATACATGTGGACTGGAATGCCATTGTTTGTACTTTTTACAGTATTATACAGAGTAAACATAGCTGTTTATTTTTATATAAAATAATAACCTATAAATCTTTTTGGTATAGGTCAGTTTTAGTGAAAAATGGTTTTAATGCATGAGATTTTTAACAAGCTAGTTTTATTTGTTAATACTTTTTTTTAAACTACACTTTTATAACTTAATAGTTATTTATTATTTCTTGTTTTAAGGGCGTAATCAAAAAATTAAAGCACGAGCGAATGTTTAAAGCTTGACGCGGAGCCCATGGTAAGTACGTTTTATTTCATTTTTGAACTTAAAATTTTATATAATTTTTATATTCCATGCTGTGGTTTCTTTATAAGTAGTTGATATTGTTAGAACGTTAGAATATATTATTGAAAGATTTACTTCATTATAATAAGAAATAGCTTCGAAATAAGTATCGTTATTTTCATCAATAATTTATATACCAGAAATATTTTTACCTATTAAAATTAATTAAAAAGTAAATTATTCAGTAAAGACTTTTGAAGATATTGTTGCTATATCATAATAAAAGGGAAAATTTTAAGATTTTGGGTAACTTTCATTCGAAATCACAAATTTTAAGTTACTTAAAATCTTAAAAATTTCCCTTTTATTATGATATAGCAACAATATCTTCATTCGAAATCACAAATTTTAAGTCAATTAAAAATTTCAATAAAAAATTCAATTGTACATACTTTTTTCGGCTTTTTAAATTTAATGTTTTTTTCTAATATCGGTTGTCAATCCTGAAGAATTATTTATAGTAATTTTAATGTATCTTAATAGCTTTATTAGATTTAGAAGTGTTTATATTTTGTTTAAAATGATGGATTACTCCGTTGCGAGTTATATAACTATTACTTTTTGTTCGAAATAAGTAACTATTATTAAATTTCGTATTATTTTTTACTAAGTTTATATTTAAGGTGAGTGGTAATTACTCATTTAAACTAATTCATCGCAGCAGAAAATCTGAAAGCACCATGTAAATAGGACTGAAAAGTTCCCGAAAAGTCCCGCCCAATATTTTTCGCATTATCCATATCACATTTTGGCTGCAATGAGTGAGTGTGTGCATATAATTAACGATTTATTTACATATTACGTACAATTTCTTCCCCGGTTGCTCACATTTCAAGCGGCTCTTCTTCATCAGCCCGCCGCCAGCCGACTGGGATGTGTAGAAAATTTTATATCGGCCGTAATTGAACGCTTTGGACTAGGTGCAGGTATTTTAATTAAAACACAGGGCACCATGTCTAACCGTAAAATTAAGGTGCAAGGGTTTGCGAATCGAACCGGTCTCGCCAAGCTGATGAGAAATATTTTACTCGGGATATAAAATTGCAATTCAATTATTTTCAAAATGGTTTAGTTGTGGTGTTTATGAGCTAATGAAATTTATACCATTCATTTGTTTGTTGTAATTCTATACATATGTTCGATACTGTGTTTCTCGTTAATTGAATTGCTGTTTGTTGCATACACATTTGTCATCAAAATAAACTCAAAGTAAATTCACCATTCTAGTAAATTTATTTCTGAATAACGTTCGTTATTTAAAAGCCTACAATTTTAATTTTCACAAATTTATCTGTAAATAATGTTCAAATTGGAAATTCAGCAAAAAACAGTTTATAGTTTTTATGAGCGTTTTCGATTTTTGCGAATATCTTTGAATTATTTAAAGTTGATACTACTCATTTTATTTTATATCATGACCTTTGTTGATAAGCCACGTGGGGTCGAAATCGATCGAGATTGATTAAATTTTTATAAATTGTTTACTTTTCATTGTCAAATCCTAAAAGGAGCATACGGGAACCAAACTTTAAAAAAGTGTATCAGCGAACATGAACCTTCCTTCACTATTTTGTTTTTAAATATACTATTTGATGATATTCATAGAGAAAAAAACGTAAAATCTGTGATTTGAAAAATGATAGTTATTTTAAGGCACTTTTCGGGTCGTTTTGCTTGCAAAAAGCATGTTTTTTATTCTTCATAATAAAAAGGTTAAAACCCAATATATACACGTGTAGTATTACATATTATTAATATTCTCAAGATATATGATATTTTAAAATACAGATTTTTATATATTTTTATTTGTAAACGTTCTCAGCAATAATTTATTTGTGACAAAAGTTTAGGTTTACGCAAATATAAATAAAATATTCAAAGAAGATAGAAATGAAAAATAAACGACTACATCTCGTGTACAGGTTCTAGAAGGCAGTTCCATAAATCAGTAATATGTAAATACAAATCCTCTTAGATTGAAACTAACAAATTGCAAAGACATTCGCATGTCATCTAATAATTTAGCGAAGTATTACGTGATGGGTAAAATTGGTGAAGTAGTAAACATACGGCGCGTATTAAAGCTGGAGCTAGCGTTGCACAATCCTGTGTAAATCTTCCGTGCAGCGAGAACAGAATGTAGAAGTGTGCAACATGTGACGCAGTCATATTTCTTTCCTTTGTTTTATGTGTGTTTTATTACGAAGAGGTTCGAGAATTATTAAATCTACGACATGCGTGCGCTTCTGCTACTTTCAATAACGCAGAATTTATGTTTTAGACAATTAGTTGGATAAAAGAGAAATTATGATAATATTATGTTGCTCTAAATCCGACAAATAGAAAATTATTAATGTTTAATAGTCATAGAATAGGTTTATACAGAAGCGACAGTAGAACAGAGAAACGAAAAATAGAGAGAGATGGGGGAAAGGCAACAAATTTAATGGGCTCATTGTTTAAAATCGAAAAATTTCGTCACATCTTAGGGAAAGATAGGGGAAGGCAACAAATTTAAAGGTCTACACAATGCTCCAAGGTCATAGAACTGAATAGGGTAACATGAAAGGTACCGACACGGAGTGTCACTTCTGTATGTAACTATTTTGTGGTATAGTCGCCTTAAATAAGCAACGATCTCGCATAAAGTCAAACGTCAACAATTTTAAAATCTCAGATTACATAAGGCAATTCGTTGTACAAAAAATAGAACGTTTTATTTTTTGTACAACGGATTGCCTTATGTAATCTACAACAGGCATAAGTAAATGATATTTTAAGTAATAAGTAAGGAAACCGTTTCAATAAATACAAAAATGCATTTGAAATTACGAATTTTTGACATTTTATTGACATTTGCAAAATAAACAAAAAATACAATACCAACGACTCCTTAATTGACTAACTAAGGTCTTCTTTGGATTTTACTGTAAAATATATGTTTGTTAAATATGGATTGATAAAAGGTTTGAGGTATGTTATTTTTTAATTTATATAGCAGACC
Organism: Stenolophus ochropezus; assembly: GCA_035578165.1. NCBI lineage: Eukaryota > Metazoa > Arthropoda > Insecta > Coleoptera > Carabidae > Stenolophus > Stenolophus ochropezus. The sequence goes on along the minus strand of JAQOWZ010000005.1, from coordinate 19,013,338 downwards.
GGTATGCCACACTTTATCGAATGATTGCAAAACATCGACAAAAGTTGCTGAACAGTAGTGTTTTCTTATTACATCAACTACCCTATGAGCTTGTTCAATAGTTGAGTGTTTTTTTCGGAAACCAAATTGATGATCAAGAATTTTTGACATGACGCAGTATCGTTCTCGTTTTGGTTTTTATTTTTAACATTTTTTAATAAAAAATGTATACTTTTTAATATTTATCATGTTTTAATTTTAGAACTGTTTTACCATTGTACATATTTATGAATAGTCGCAATTTTATTTATAGTCGGGATTTTATTTATGCTGTTTATTGTTGGAACGGCGGTAACATCGACCATAATAAAGTTCCGCCAATTGGTATCAATATTTATCAGTGTTTTAATTTAGCAAAATTCAATGAAATTAACTCTTAAAATATTGAAGAGGAAATTTTACTGTAGAATAACTCATACAATATTACTCTATGTTTTGTTTTGCCTGATTAATTTAAAAAAAATAATAGAAATATAGTCCTCCGCCCAACGAAAAATTAAATACATTATTTTAAACCAAATTTCTTTTTGGTGTAAATTGGTGAAAGAATAAGATTTAGGTTTTTAGGTTATATTTATTCCTACATCCGTAGAGATAGAACTGCTTATTAGTTTGTGACAATAATTGGCCAATCGAAAACAATACTTGGCTTTACGGTTATGTACCTATTCATTTTAATGTAAATGAATTTTACAAAGAAAGACGCTTACCGATTGAGATATTTTAAATAATTCTATTGATGAATATGTTTGTATGATTTCTTCTTATAGTATGTATTATTATAATATTTCAGTACACTTGTTCTGATATTATAGCAGATTACAAGAACAATAAAGACTATTTCTATTTTTTCTAAAGTTTCGAAAGAATATTGTAGCACATTTGGGTAAAATGTAATAAAGTTACAAAAAATTTTGCATTACTTAAAATTCTGTATTTAAATAGATTTAATTTATATTCCATCAGATATAAAAATATATTTACGCACTTAAAACACTTTTATTTGAATTGTTACCTCCCATAAAAATAATTTACCGAACGTAAAAATAAATAACTACAGCTACTATTCAGTGTTGCATAGAAGAAATATTTTGTGGTATTTTATTGTAAATATAAATAACAGCAATTTAATTTTATTACACATAAAAGTAAATAGTTTCAAATATTTATAATTCTGCCTAGTATTTATTCCAACAGAAATAAAAGAGTAGTTTACAACATATACACTCACATGGTGTTATTTTCCCGATGGCAAATTTACAACTTTTATCTGGTGAAATAAAGAGGACTGCAGTGCAGTATTTTGTGGAGAAAAAGCGCCCCTGTACGAACAGTGCAGGCTGTTATTACCTGGACCCATTGCACTGCACATTCCTACAAATTATAATCCAATAATCATTAATCAAGGTGTCAGTCACGCACCGTAATTATTCGCACATATTGCGAATCGCAATTAACACGCGGTGTCATTACATGTTCTGTCAAACTCGACCGGATGTGTGCGACGCATTCTGGGTGTGGGGGACATATTTCAAATTAACGGAATTATACTTGCACCATTGTTTAAATTATTTGAACAAATGAAGGCCCGGTATTTCATTTTCTGTTTTTTATAATTGTTTAGCTAAAATATATAAACGTGAGATCACTCGTCCTACAATTAATTTATATTATACATACTTTGACATTTTTATAATAGTAATACCGATTTTAATATTGCGAGGTTTTAAGTGTTATTCGCGAAATAAGATCATTTTCACGACATGCAAAGAAAGCTATATACTTTCTTCTTGTGAAATAGTGAGGAAAATTACCTTTTTCTCTGTAGAGAGGAAAATGTGCAGTGCTATCAACAGTATATAACATGGACATTATTAGGGAATGAAATATTGGAAATATTAAAAAAAAATATATTTAATAATGATATTCATATAGAACAATTATGGCAATTATATCTTATTTTTTTCTATTTTCATATTTTTTCATAATTTGAAAACTTGAAATTGAAATTGAATTGAAAAGAATCGAACTTTCTATCTCTAATGTACTAGGCGTTTTGACTATTTTAAGTATCACGGCTATCGCGTACCTACCATTCATCTATCCTTTCATTTTTGTAGAGCATATTCGACTGAACGGATGTTTTAGGCATTAATGGTACATGTATAAGTTGATCAACTTTTCGAAAAAATTGGTTAAGCTGAAATGAGGGTTTTGTATTTTCATTTTTACGTTCTTTACGAAAATTTCGTAATACGTAAATATTTCGAAAAATATATTGTGTAAAATATGCAAGTAATAAAACCAAAAATAAAATGAGTAAAATGAGCATCAGGTCAGGACACAATGTTTGTTGAAATTATTTGATTATGTGGGAAAAATTACATAAATCAAATAAAAAATTTTGAAACGAAAAACAAAATATAATTCATATTATTGAAAATGGGAGACAGGTTCAAATTTCGAAATGTTGTGAGTTGTTTTATTATATTTCTTTATATGTACCTACATATTTTATGGTGGTGGGAAAAATAAGTAAAATGCATGTATATTATTGAAAACCACTTCCAATCAAAATGCAGGTATTGTTTCATTTTCTTATGTTCTCAATTTCTCCAATTCACTTTTGATTGTACACAGTACGAGTAGTAATCAAGACTTTATAATTGAATTACTTTTATTGCAATTGTGTGATTTTTATTGGCGATCTCAAGGTAACGGCAATAAAATTGATTTAGTGGCGAATTGACTTTCAGTTATGATTTCATCTCGTTAAAAATTTTGTTGAGAAACAATTAGTTCATTTATTGTCAATGTTAAAACCATGAAATTAGGTGTTTTATTGAAATTTAATTTAATTTTATAGTCATTATTTTTATTTGAAGTGCATACTCATGCTCTTATGTTGAACAATATAAACTCAATCATTTTTTTTTGACATCACTCGTACTACGAGGTGAAATTTTTTGTAATTAATAATTAATTTTAATTTTAATACAAAATTTTCAAAAGAACATTTCTTATCTAAAAAGAATGCCAGGTGTGTATCTACTTTAAATTAGAAAACTTAAAATTAATAATAAAAAATTAAAAGAGTTATCTAACGTCTGCTGAAAATATACTGCATCAGAGTTAGCAAGTCACTCCTTAGATTTAACAATATACCCAAATCTATACTGTCACGGACATTTTCGTACCCAAATCAAAAACTATATATTTTCTCTGAGGGCAAATGAAGGCAGCAATAGCTATTAATATACCTAGAGCAGTTACGAGTATCATAACCGCTGCAGATCTCAACTAAATTCCCATGTTATTTTGACAGTTCTATACGATAAATATTATTTCCTTACTTGGTATACAATTATGATTTAGTTATCGTACTTACTTTTGACTCTGTAAACTAAAGCTTAATGCTCTGAAATCGGTAAAAATGTAGAAAAATATATGGTACTCCTTGTAGTTAATTACATATGTATATTATTATATAATGTATAGTGAATCATATCTTAGTTAGTTAAGTTATGAATAAAATGGGTCACACATATTTTAACAAGGAGTGATGATTATTTCTCAAAATCTTTAAGCAGTATGCGAAAAAAATACTATACATGATTTTATATCCCTGGTGTTCAAAATGGGAAGGCCCCAATCGAATCTTTTGATTTATTGAATTACCTTTATTCGTTGAATGAGTGTGCGTATTGTTTTGAAATTATAACGTGACAGGATATTTAATAAATTGACCCAGTTGAGTAGGTAGGCGATCTGCTGATGAGAAAATAAAGAATGGATTGTTTGCCGAATTGTTAAAATTATGTAAATTGTAGAGTACCTTGATAGAATTTCAAGTATCAATTTGATAAATAGATTTACAATATCTAAATTATATAGAATGTGCCTGAATATATCAAGCCAATTATAAATGCTATTTTTTAAACTTTATCCAACATATTATTAGCTGATGATCTACCTACATTAAACTTTGAATAAAACCAGTGTTCTGCATCAACGTGTTATCTTTCAATTACATGCAAATTTTCTGAAATGTAATATACACATTTTTTAATCTTTGCATACTTCTATTTTAATTTGTATTAATACTGTAATTTATCATTATTTTTACGTTAATTTATTTTAGTACATAATTTTAAGCCGTTATGTTGCATACTCATCAGCAATTTAACAATTTTGCATTATATGAATTTATACTTAGTAAGTAACATTGTAATAAAAAGTTTCAATAATTACAAGTTCATTTCTAATTGCTACAAAATTATTCTTACAAAATAAGCAAAAGATTATATTTAATAAATATAATTTATTTTAACATATTAAAAAGTAAGTATAAAATAGATATTAAGGTTACAAGTTTGATATGTTTCAATATGAAGCTAAAAATATCAAAAAAAAATTCACGTAGTGAAAAACATTGAAATGTTCATTTTATTCTTTTTATGGTTACTACGTTGGTTTGTTTGTTTATTTGAAGAAGAAAAACAAACAATATATTTGTATCGAATTCTTTACTATGGATATATTTTACCTAAGTTTGCAAGATAAAATGACTATTTTTCTTACAAAACAAATCATTCTTAATATAATAAATAGTGACATTTGTGTAATAATTTCGTAGTAGCGCACTGTCATAGATAAATAATTACATTATGCTCAAAATGATATATATAAATGAATAGAATTTTTAAAAAAATCTTAATTTTATTTATAAAAAATAAAAAGTATTAATATTATGCATAGTTTGAATACTAGAAATATTGAAATATGCGATGAACATGGAAAACAGTTTTTGCAAATATTGTGTAATATGACAATTTCGTAATGAAATAATTGAAAAAATAAATTTTCAAGCTGAATGGATAAGGACATTGTTTCATAAACTAAATTGAATCCATAGTCTGAGCACAGAATAGGTTCAGACAGAAGCGACATTAAGACAGAGAGAGATGGGGAAAGTTAACAAATTTAAAGGGCTCATTGTTTAAAATCGGAAAGTTTCCTCACATTTTAGTGAGAGATAGGGGAAGACTATTCTGTAGTTTGAGTTTAAGACATCTTGTATTCAAGGATTATCGAATAAAATAAATAAAATAATTAACGAGTGATATGTTTTGCGAGGGTCCAGGTTTGAGTGTAGGTCAGGTTTGTGGGGAAATTAGTGAAATTGCGGTGCGCTGGTGGCTGGTGGACTCGGCGGTCAATAATAACACGGTGGCGCGATGGACTTGGCCAAATTTGGTTCTCGTTTATTGTTTTTGCCGGCCGGCGCATATAAATTACTCATTATCGGCCCCAGCGACAGAGATGAAGATACGACGGACCGACCCGCGCTGCCTTTTTTAGGCCACAACAACTGCAGATCGATGCCCAGTCAAACCCCAAATATTACTCAATGAAAAAATATCCAGTCGATAAAACAGAATAGTATACAGAAAAATTGTAATAACGCTAAAATATCACCAATTTTTAAATACCTGACAAATTTTCATTAATATACATAGGCGTGCGCAGAACTTTTTTTTTGGGGTGCCAAAATAAATTATAATTATTATTATAAAATAAAATATAAGTGGAATCATTTTACACTACGATGAATTTTACTTGGAAAAATAGTTTATGTATATAGTATATAGTAACAACAGGGATATATATATATATATATCCCTGTTGTTATTACAAATACATATATATATATATATATATATATATATATATATATATATATATATATATATATATATATATATATATATATATATATATAATATTTGAAGTATTAGCTACGCTGAGGCCAAATCTACAAACAGAATTTTATTATCTCTTTTCGTTTCGGAGATATTTGCTCTCAAAGTTGTATCTCAAAAAAGTGTGTTTTTTAAGTATATTTCAAAAATGAGTAGATATACAATCTGAACTACTTCACCATTCGATTCTACGGGAAAAATTGTATAAAGAAATATCTTGTCTACATATACGTTCTTTGGAAGGGGTTGATGAAAAATAAGAAAAACGAAAAAATGTAATTTCATTTTTTCGCCTCAAAACTTTTTGTCTTCAAAATTTTTCATTTCCAAGACTTAAGTAGATATCAATGTGCTGATTCCAAATTTTCAAACAAAATTCAATTATCTCTTCCCGTTCTTGAGATATTTGGATTCAAAGTTATACATAAAAAAATAGGTTTTTTAGGTATATCTCCTAAATGGTTAGGTTTACTACTTTGGCGACCTCATCAATAAATTCTACGGGCAAAATTACATAAGTGTACCAATTTTCAGATTTTTATCTCAACAGATAGAAGTTAAACAAGGAAAAAACTGAAAATGGCCAAAAATAGAAAAAAATGTAAGGTATACCCCTTGCCATTTTTTCGATTTTCCCAGATTTCGTTTTTATTTTCTACAAATTGTATCCCTTGCATTAAAAATCTAAAAATTGGTATACTTATGTATTTTTGCCCGTAGAATCGATTGGTGAGGTTGCTGAAGTCGTAAACCTAACCCTTAAAGGGGTATACCTAAAAAACCTATTTTTTTAGGTATTGCCAAAATTCAACTTTGAACACGAATATCTCCAGAACGGTAAGAGATAATTCAATTCGGTTTGAAAATTTGAAATCAGCGTACTGATATTTACTTAAGTCTAGAAAATGGAAAGTTTTGGAGAAAAAAAATTGCTAAGAGAAATTTTGAATTTAGGTTTTTTCGATTTTCTCATTTTTCACCGAATCGTTCCAAAGAACGTATATACGGAGAAAATATTTCTTTATGTAACTTTTCCCGTAGAGTCGACTGGTATATTCGTTGAGATTGTATCTCTACCCATTTTAGAGATATAGCCAAAAAACTCACTGTTTTGAAGTGCAACTTTGACAGCAAATATCTCATAAACGAAAAGAGATAATTAAATTCCGTTTGAAAATTTGAAATCAGCAGGTCGAGATCTATGAAAGTGCACATTTTTCAAAAATCAAAATTTTGGGTTCAAATATGACTATTTTTGGGATATTTCGCGTTTGTCAACACAATTTTTGGTTTAATTCTATGAATAATGAGAGAATAATAAATATGTTGGTCTTGTCCTCGCCTGAATGTATGTGAGTAAGTACTTCTTTAACATTTATAAACTTTTAAGTATTAGTAATATATTAGGGGGCTCCACGGCACTCATGGCACCCACCGTGCGCACGCCTATTTTAATATATTAATTTTTGAATCGGCATATGGTACTATATGTTTACCGTGTATCAGTGAATATTCAATGCTCTGAGAAGAACGAATACTTGTAATGACTTGAAAAGTTCATGTACTCTTTGTGAGAGTTGGTATAATAATATTTTTCAATAGAAAAATTTGTTGTTGTCAATACATAAGCTCGTAATTTGTTAACATTATCAAATCCAAATCCAGTTAATCACAAGAAAGCATTGAACTAAGATTTATAGGTTAGGTTGGTATCAAATTGCAAATGAAAGTTTGTGATTATTATTTTGATTTATATTTTATAATAAAAATTATCAAACATCAAATTAATTTTTCCCTAAAACAAATTCATTTCATTTCAAAGAAATGTCAACCCTTCAGTGAAACATCAAATTCACCTACATAATACCACGTGATACCTTCTGATTGGACAAGTTTAGGAAACTGAAATCCATTATAAATCAGAATGAAAAATCAAAATTTTAAATTAAATTAAAATACATAAATTAAATCCACAGTCATAAACTGTTAACCAAATTCAAATATCACAGTGTGTTCGAATGATTTGGAAGCCTTCTTTATCCTGCAAAGGCAGTCGGTCAAAATATTGAATGGTAGATAATTCATCGCAAACAATATATGTTGACTAACATTTCATGTAACACGTAACACACTATTAATCACGTGCTAATCTCCTGCAAAAATCCTGCTAGTAAAGTATTCATACTACCAGCTGTTGTTATTAAGAAGTTAGGTCTAACCTTAGATGAGGTATAACAGAGAGATATGCCACACTCCTATAGCTACGTACTACTGAGCAAGCAAAAGATGTATGGTCGAGAATCGCCTAACAGTCAGCTGCGTGAGAACAATCCGCCAGCTGAGTAGCGCACACTTACAGTTAGACAAACGAAATATTGGTATTGGGTCACCTATCCTCATTATTTGTTTGGTTGAGTTTTCCATATAACTACTCCACTGGTCCACTGTTCTCAAACAGCTGACTGCAATTTGGGCAATGCCATATTTCTAAGTTATATCTCATCTAAGGGTCTAACATTTTTTAGAAAGCTCTTCCACTTTCTGATATGTTTCGAAGTATCATAATTATATTCCACTATCGCCCAAACCAAGTTATCCTATATATCAATTAAAACAAACACAACTTCTGTAGAAGTTCACAGGAAATTATGAATCCGCCTTTAGAAAACCTGCGATATAAATCCTGGCTGTGACCCTTGGAAGTAAGTCCTGTTCGCGGTCCTCGTGAGTTAGTTAACAGCGGGCTTAGCGTCGCCACTCGATGTCTCCGTCGCTCCGGGATTTACCTTGCACCGCCAACGTGGATTCACCTCTTTCTAATCTTATTTCCGAGGTAAGAGGATCACGCCAGATAAAAAATTCATCGGATGCCAATTCACTTCTAGCACGCGCTGGTTTAGGACGTTTGTTCATTGCGAGATCTTGCTGCTTTACTTGTTTAGCATTGCGGATGGAATTTAGTTTTTAGTATTTTAAATTATAGTTAAATAATCTCCTGAATTTCAACCTTAATTGAAATAGGCACATCGTTCCTGCTTTGTAAAATAGAATCAAAAAGTCTTGGCATTAAAACCCTCATTGCTCCAACCGAATGGACAAGCTAACATATATATACATATGGATCATAGTTAGCTGGTAGATGTTAGACTCAATGATGGATATTTCTTCAGAGGTTCGAGGCGTGAGATATTTTGACACTGTTTTTGTGATATTAAAGTAGAACATATAAGAAAAATCAAATTTTTACAAACATCTTACTCATAATGGTACTTTCAGCAAAAGTCAATTTATCAATTCCCATTTCAAATTCTGCATCCTCTGTTACAATTTTCTTTGAACATTATTGATATTTTGGAAATGATTATACTTTTTTAAAGGTGCACAAACTGATAATTACTTTTATTTACGATCTGTTTGAAAGATTTATTTTCTAGATATCATTTATTGCCAGAACATTTGCAGACGACACATCCTTTCTGACCGTTGCCGCTTTTAACCAATATACGTTTATGTCGCTGAAATGACAATTTTTATATCAATAACTTTTTGATTTATAAGTTACTGAAATGATGCAGATCAAAAAAATAAATGTGAGTACATGGTATTAATATAATAAAACTTAAATAAATTACTAGTCAATCGTAAACAAAATTGTTTCCTAGAGAACCACTTATGATACATTTTGCTCCAATAAAGTCCTGTTGTCCACTTAATAAGATATCTTATATATTTTTTTTATCAGGAGTAATATTTATTATCAAATTGATATCGTTAACAAAAAAAATCAATAAATTTGACTAAAACAGTATCTCTATTACTTATAAAGTAGACAATAAAAATAGTAAAATTTGAATATAATTGTATATGCCAAATTATATTTTCTTTATTCATATTTCTTAATAGAAGTGTAATAAAATATTGATGTTCTTGACGGTGAAATGTTTTAAATAATAAATAGTATACATATAAAATAATGAATAAAATATGCCTACTTTGTACTTGTCAGTTTTCCAATTATAATAACATGGTTTCCCAGTGAAATATAATAAAATCTATTCAGGTTAGATAAAAAGAAAAACAATCTCCATTTGAATATGGAATACTTTCTCATATTTTCAGTGAAATATTAATGAGTTCTATTTCAAAGACAGAAATAAAGGAGAAACAAATGAAATAACTGACGTGCCGTTTGTTATTCGTTTGTTTCACAAGGAAGTCGCAGACAAAGATCAGGAAACGAAGTTGGTCAAGGTCACGTTTGTCTGCTGGTGCTTTGAGTTCCGCTAATTCAAACCAGGTGACTTCGCAGTTCTTTCTACTCGTTTCACATTTCCATTCACAATCAAAAACTCGTCAATTCTTCTTTTATAAATAAAATCATTATATACTTGCTCGAAAATAAGTAAATTTCTAAATGAAATTGATTTTCCTAGACTTTAATATTTAATTTCAATATTTTTTTGTATACTTCAAAAACTCCAATTTCAGTTGTATCATACAGATTAAAAATAATTATAATAACAAGCTTAGTTTCACAAAAATTAAAAGTTTATTAAAAAGAAGGCTGAAAATACTATTTCAAATAAAATGTATATCCTATATTTTTGCACTAGAAACTGGTTGTTTCATCAAAAAGACTTGAAAAAATGTTTAGGAAATTAAATTTTCTTTAACATTTATGCTTAACAATATTCGTAAAAACTAATATAAATATATTTTTACGTAATAAAAATTGTTGTTATTTATAAGAACCAGCATGAACCAAATACAAATAGTATGTCAACATAAAATAATACGAATTAAATTTAAATAATTTAAATTTACTTCGCTGAAAAATAAAGAAATAATAAATTAAATAAATTTATTGCTCCGACCTCCTATTTATTTAAATGTCTCCTGCACTTACAAATAAATAACAAGTCTGAGGAATTAAATGTTTTTTTACTGTCAATTGAAATTTATTCGTATATTGCGTGAAAATTGTTCCACTAGCCATTATATCAGATTGAGATTACTTAATTAAAATATACGGGTAATTAACAATGAAGTTAATATCACTTCATTTGAGGGAAAACGCATTTAAAAGCGATATTAAAGCAACGTTATTGCAATGTACTTACACGACGAAAAAGAAATGAAATTTGCATACACAGACATCCCCGATGCAGCTAAGATGGTAATTCTCACAGACAAATACAGACGCTTATTTATAGTCGCAATTAAAGTAGATATAATTATCTGGCTTTCTATAAATTAATTGTAAGAACTGCGCCTGAATTGAATTTGCAAATGCATATGCACACAAAATTTTAATTATCACTTGGAAGGCATTTTAGAGGTGAGTCATATTTTTCTGCAATGGCACCTGGGATGGTGCAGTTTAATTCGTCCGTTGCGAGTTAACCACCGATGGAACTGCACTGTTTCCTGCTGTATTTGCTAAATAGTAATTTTATTTCAGAAAATATATTAATATTTTTTAGCATTAAAGCTTTTCATGTATTTCTAAAATTAATATTAGGGGCCGTTCAAGTATTACGTAAGCACTATAGGGGGGTGGGTGGGTCTTTGTTTTGCTTATTTTGGATGACATGGGGGGTAGGGGAGTCTAGATGATGATTACGTCATCGGTAGCGATTAACTTTTTAACACGAATGGCAACCCTCACATTGGCTAAGTTCCGAATCGTGTAAAAATCGATGATAGCGCTCACGTTATCTGTCAAATCCATATAAATCATGATATTGGAATGCATGTTGACAGAGCTGTAATCGATTTTAGCGCGATTCGGAACTTAGCCATTGTCTATGCTTGAAAACGAAACGCATTTTCGGGGATTCCCGCAAATATAAAATTAAAAAAAAATTAAATAATTGTAGTAAATCTGCTTACGTAATATTTGAACGGCCCCTTATTGATTTTGTAATCTTTGAAATATTTTTTTCTATATGAATAACAATTATTTGAAAAAGTGCTTGATAGTGAATATAAAAAAAAATCTCTTAAATTCGGAGCGAAAGTTGCATTTCCCTGAAATTTTAATACCCGGTTGTTCCTCATTTTTGATTTTTTGGGTAGTAGATTTGCTACAATGTCTGCTGGTCCTTCCACATACAGGAACCTACCATATGTACACGCATAAAAAAGTTTGGTTTTTATTTATTTTTAATTTTTTTCTATCACCTTAGAAACACACTCACACTATGAAATACATCTGGATAATCTCATTTACTTAATAAATTTAAAATGAATTTTTTTTATTGTCAAAGAATCCAGAATAAAATTAAGCCATGAAATACCCGACATAAAGTGTCTCTTATTTCAATAATAATAAGAACAATTTTCCTGACTTTACGTAAATACGTATTATACCTATGACCAAGTTTATGATATATTCATGTATCATACATGTACTTTGAAATCGTTCTGAAAAAAAGAACTATGCAATTTTTATTGTGTACTGTATATAATTAAATTTTGTGAATCATTGTTACTGATTTTATTTCTAAAAATGAACATAAGTTAAATGAAACAGAATAGAAAATTCCATGTGGTTTTCCATTCGAACACAGCGATATCTATATTTTCGTTAAGATTTGGTGAATTCAGGATTTGACCCCAGATTTCATAATTCACTCAGTTCAAGTCTGTACGCGTTAACCAACTGAGCCATTGCTGCTTGTAAAAAATATTGTAATGAACTTGTGGATGATTCACCCCGGACGAAATATAATTACATTCGTGGGTTATACATTTGCGCTCAATATTTAATTCTCTTACTGCAGGTATCATTCTGCCCTGCAAATTTATAGTCAATTTGAATTTTAATTATTTTTTCCAAGTGCTTAGCCCGATTAATTGTTCATCGCTGCACACCGTTCTTGAAATGAATGTTCATATTATACACGTTCTAATTACTTTAGATACTGGCCCTGGCCGTAACACTTTCAGATCTTAATTGATTCTAATTAATCTCTGAATTATAAATCTTGGCGGCCGTAATGTAGATGTGCCTTGAAATATTTATATCTCACATCTCGGATGGCCAAATTGAATTTGGCAAAAGTAATCGATTCATTAGCAGGGAACGAGTTCCGAGTAAACATTGACCTGTAGCAGGTTTTTTATTTGATATTTACTTATATACTTGTTTGCATACGCATTAATCACTTTTCGTAAATTGAATCATTGATTTCACACCGCATATCTCAAACCAAGACTCACTTCATTAATACTACAGTCTCTGAATCTGAAACGTAGTTTTTATTTTGTTATATTTTACGGTAACATTGTAATGTTGAACAATAATCAGGGAAGAAAAACGTACCGTAGCGATACCCGGTAACGTTATATTAACGTTTCATTTGTTATTTTTTTGTTAATAACCTAACAATAATAAAATTATTTTGTAACCGTAACGTAACAAATAACGATACGCTACAACGTTATTTTCCTTGGAGAGCATATAACTTCATAATTTACCGATATTTTAATATTATTCGTTATATGCATTATACGAACATAAATGTCACTAGTAGCGTTTGACGATTGTTTCAAATGCATGAATCACAAATCTTATAATATCCTACTACCAATACGAGTGTGTGTTTCATGTTTTATATTTATGAAGGTATAAAGGTAATTAGTAATGGTTGTCTTGTAGCAGGTAATTATAAATTACAGAATAAAGTATACTAATTTTCAAATATGTCATAGTAACAATCTAACATTGAAATAATAACACTAAACTAATTTTAATATTTATAAATACTACACACAAGTAAAATAAAAAAATCTATAATTATATTTTTCTTTAAATCAGAAAAATTTGTTATTATAAGGTAAGCACAAGTTTTACAGAATTTAATGTAATATCATGTTGAATATATTGCATTATTCGTATCTATAAAAGAGATAAAATTACAACTAGTATTTAATGAAAATGAAACGTCATTGTTTAAATTAAAGTAGAGTACAACAGTTCTACAGAATAATTACAATTTGCTAGGTTAATGATTTCAAAAACAAAGGTGCTTTCATTAAAAAAGGTAGAATTTGGAGATTGGAACAAATAAAAAGTCAAAATTACAAATGGAATTGTCAGGTTTGTAATGAAACGACCGGCAGTGACATTCGAACAAAGCAACGTTTTTTATAATTCCCGCAAAGCTCATATTTATTCACTTCCGGTGGCTGTGGCTGTGATCCCTTAACACCGACGTGACACTTTTTTAATAAGCCATGATTTTTAGTAAATTAGTTCCTGGCGGGTATTACCGGGAAATGAAATCTTCACGGGGTAAGTGGCGCATTCCCGCAGCGAATGCTTTCGCATTGGGGCTGTTGTCTCTGCTCACTTTTAATTAGGAATTCATGCTTTCTCGGTGGTAACAGCATCGGCATTGCACCAGCAAGCGGGATCGGGAAACACTTCACCGCAATATAGAAAATTTCTTACTTTTCCGTTTCTCACTTTCCAACAATAAAGGTATCGCAGTTTAATTCAAGAGCTTGTAGTGTTTCAATGAAGCATTTTCAATAAAAGTTTATTAACATAGTCACTAGTTTAACATCATAAATTTTGATGATGACTGAATTACCGAAACTATGGTTGATATAGCAAATATTTTATAATTAGTAGGAAAAGTGATTATTGTTGAACGATAGCGGACAATTGTGGGACGAGGCAATACACGAGTCTATCCACCCAATTTTTGATAAATATATATCAAAAATTCAAACAAATACCTTAAAAAAATCCCCAAAAAATGCCATTCCAAAGAATCGTCAATTTTTTTTTAAGTATTTTATTTTTGGAAGTATATGTTTATTTCATACTTAGTTTTTCTTTAAAATTACCAAAACAAACCATTTTATCTTATTTCGTTATCGAAATATTTTGTAGTAATTGTTTTTTGTCTCAAATCGTCATATTGAGTTGTAATTATACCGATTTTAACATTTCAAGATATTAACGGTGTCCAAATTTCAAGTCTGAAAATAATATTTTGACGATTCTTTGCATCACATCCTTTTGACCATTTATTCATCAGGCTGTGTGTATGTTTATTAATAAATTATCGATGTGTGAAATTGAATTTCGGATTAGCAGAAGAATTCTTGGAAATGCAATTTAATTTTTTATGTCGTAACCCGAGTGGACCTATACGGTTGAAGGAGGTGTTCGAAATAAAACACTGATTAGTAACAATTATTTTTTATATTATTACAAATGAGATTAAGTTAACTTGCTGCTGGATGAAGTATCGTTTGTTATTTTTTCGAAAACAGGGATCTGACTAACAGGTGTGGAAAAGGTTCGAAAGACCGATAGTAGGATATTTGTGAAATAGATAAAATATGTAGAACAAACTGATCAAAGGTTCAAGGATGTCAGTGAGATGCAACTTCCTCATTTATTTAAAATATTAATTTAAATTAAATAACAAACAAATACCAACATAAGTCCATTATCTTATACCTACAAAAGTACACTACGGAAAATATATTTAAGTAAAATAATAAAAATAATAATAATGTTAAAATGACTACACGACAATTCTACCTTTCCTCAAATTTCTTTGACAACAAGAGTAAAAAACTAATATTTCATAAACGATTAACATTAATGATATACTACGAATTTTATTAATTTTTCCTAACTGTAACAACAATGTTTATTAGAATTAGTTGAGTTGCGTACTGCACAAGCTCGTCCTTGCAGCTGGGTTATCGAACCCCGCAGGGGAGGGGGTAGGTAAGCACCGCGCTACGCCTACTATTCGCGGCTCAGCCTTGTTTATGAGACCAATATCTTGAAATTGCCTCATTCGGCCGTACATCCATGCCTATAGGTATATAGAGCTTTGCCTCTCAGCTGCCGTCAATTTTCTGGCAAACTCACCCTTATAATTTACAGTTATAAAGGTGATTTGCTACGAATGTACGACAGAAATGTGATCTGGCTCTTCAGTATGTTTTTCCGCGCATGTCGGGGTAAAATGAGTTGAGCTTTATGCCGCAACCTTTTTTATTCGCTTACGCATATACTATTCCAAAATAAATTCTCTATTTCGCTGTGTTCTTGTTTTACGCTCGTATTTCTTTTTTATGTCTCATATTTAAATAATCACTTTACCAGAACTTCATCGATATTTTCTACCTCTTACCTATTAGAAATAAATAAGGGAAATGTTATATTAATTCTATAAAATATTAATAAATAACGATTATTTAAATACATAGCCATAAATTTATTTATATAAGCTGTTTCCATATTTATGGAAAAAAATTATGGGTACATAATTGACTTTTTAATGTGATTACATACCCAATATATGTATAGATATATTTAATAAGCGAGGCTAATAACATAACAAAAGGACTTTTTCATTTAGAAATTGAAGGATGGTTTAATTAAAATATTTTTAGTGCCACGGGTTGAGTTTGTTTTTTAGTAAAAACAACATAATTCAATTTTATCAAACAAGCAAAAGCAAATAAAATCGAAAACTAAATTCAAAATTCAAAATTAGTAGTTTTTTATCTAATTTCACCAACAGCAATAAAATAAATAGATACGTTTTTATGTTAATCAGGGTTGCATAATAATCCGATTATTAAAAAAAAAACAATTTTTTTTACTTAAATCAGATTTGTTTGACTTTTTTGAAAAAGGTGTACTATAATTTTAAAAACGTGTTTCACAAAATAAAAATTATTATGAAAAAAAAACATTCTTAATATAAACTTTTACTAATTTATTAGAATTTGTTTATTGTTGTTTCTTTAAACTTTTACTTATAAGAAACAATAAAAAACTATAGTAAAATATGTTTATAACTATATCGCTTGTAGCGACATACTGGTTATAACGTCGAAATTGTGACAACTAGTTTAAAGGGCCGCATACACTTACGTTATTTTACTTTTGTCGGTTATAGCGATTTTCGGCTATAGCTTTCACACAATTCAAAGTAAATTTAACAAAAGATCACACATTAGTCGTTTTGCCGACGAAGTTAAACAGAACCGATAGGTCTTGAAAGTATTGCCAAAAATAATACATAATTAATTAATAAATCTTTTCAAATAAAAAAATTGCATAACTGAGCTACAATAACGGTTTTTGCTTAGAACTAATTCACAAGTTTGTCTTTCAGTGTAATAATGCAATGACAACATTTCATTAAATAAAAATAAAAGAAGTAAAACAAATTTGAAGTACGTGGTCTGCTTCCAGATTAGAAGATGAAGTAAATAGAGAACGTGGCAAATAACCGTAAAAATCGACACGAGTAAATATTAACAGTGCACTTCGATACAAGTTTGTTAAAATTTAAAGAGTGCACTTTAAAAAGTAATAGCAAAGATTTAAATTCCTCGGGAGATTAGTTGGCGCATGGGCCAGACAAGGACAGGCGGAAAGCAAACCCGAGATGCGCTGGATAAAAATGCATAACCCGTCGTCTTATAAAATTAAACACAAAGTTCGACGCAAGCGATAAATGTTCTCAGTGGCTGCAGTTCCCATGCTCGCAAGCAACAATTCTGCTACTGCTGTTTTGGCCCAGAACTTTATTTGATCAAATATACCAAAACGTAACAGGAAATTTTATATCATTACCCAAAAAATGCTTAGAAATATTTATGAATAAAATAGTTTCGAAAAAATATTAGTTATTTTTTGAGTGGATGAGATGAGCCAGTGATTCACTGATTCTACTACAGAATATTCTGATTCAAAATTAGTGACTTCTATGTTGAAAATTTGTGTCAGAGCAATATGAAACGGTAAAATAAACTGGCGTTACAGTTTACATTGGTACATTGGTTCCAAAAAACATTAAAGTGCATTACACTGCACATCTATCAAATTAAGCTTTCAGGGAAATTTGAACTAATGTCTCTAGTTGCACTGGCAAAATTATTGTATTGGAACCTTGAAATAGTGTCAAACTAAGCTTATTTCATAGTGAAATATTAATTGTACATCGCGATGTTATTTGCTACAAAATAATGTAAGTAATTTTAATCATTGTAATAAGAAAAGTCGTTTTTCTTGACTGGATAATTGGTTGAAGGAAAGATGAAATTTTTGAAATTCAGTCAGTGTTACTTTTTTATTTCTATTCCAACTGATTTCTGCCTCTTTTTATGCCTTCATGAGTCAGTGAAAGTCAGTTTTTTCACAATTTCACTCCCTGAGAGAGGCAGAAACCGATTGGAGTAGAAATAATAATAGGGGTTAAATATTTATTAAAGGTTTGTAGAATATTGTTACAGTTGGAATACCGTATTTAATTTTCTGGAATCTATTTCAAAATAAAGGTTTGTAGAATATTGTTACAGTTGGAATACCGTATTTAATTTTCTGGAATCTATTTCTATTTCTCAGGTAGGTGTGTAGTATAACGTATAAGAAAAATTGTTATTGCTGTAATAACACTTCCTCACCTTAAATTTGATAAATAGATACCGCGGTTGTTATTATTGTTTACAATTTTATTTACTTGTTTGTTTCTATCGTTGTAGTCTAATACCTTTCTCCTTTAAACAAGTGTACCATAAATTTAGTTGGTTATCATATCTACCTTCGAATCAAACAAGAAAAGAGATAATTGTGTTAATTTATCCATACAAATACAATGAAATAGTTATTTGTGCAACAAGTGTGTC
The DNA here is from genome assembly GCA_035578165.1 of Stenolophus ochropezus. Lineage (NCBI taxonomy): Eukaryota > Metazoa > Arthropoda > Insecta > Coleoptera > Carabidae > Stenolophus > Stenolophus ochropezus. The sequence continues at coordinate 18,994,859 of JAQOWZ010000005.1, read as the reverse complement.
AAGTAGGTGTTTTTAAGTCGAGTATATGAAATAAAAATTAGATGTAATGGTTATTTCATATATTTAAAAGTTAAAATTACGCTGAACTGACTGGGGTTGACTCAGGAAGGGTTTTACCAACTTGGTGCATCCTCGCATCCGCATCTAAGTGGTGGCGCGTCGCCGTTTTTTCGATATTAAATTTATCGAGTATCGATTATTGAGTGCGAACATGGACGGCGGGCGGGTAAAGTAGAGCTCGTATTTCCGAGAGCAATTTTTCCCTTTTATTTGCTGCTGTCGCCTGTGGCGGCGATAAGCGTTCCGGCGGACCGGGATCGAACCCGGGTCGAGGAAGTGGGTCGCTCACTCCAGCCGATAACCAACCCAACTTCTTCCACTTTCTTTTTGCCGGGATTATTACTGAAGTATAGCGTATACTTTATCTGCAAGTGTAAAGGCCATAAAATTCACAATTGTGGTTTCATCTTTGTGTAATTTATAGTGTAAAACTGAGCCGTTTTATTGAACTCCGGCTCCTATGGGAGGACAATAAGTACACTTTGTTTCAATATGTTATCCTGGAGGATGGTCTACCAATGCTTACACTAACCACATATATTTTTATGAAATATTATACACTTTATTTCGGAATAAGCTCTTCAATAATGTAAGTACATGTAGAAACCTATAAAATATAAATGATACATTAAAGTTTATTGTTTCCTCTTTTGATATATAATATAGAAGTTTCTGCCAATAAGTGCAATTTCTTATGCAGGGCCATTCCAAGGTACATTGATGCCGGGGTATCAGATAAAATTTGCCGGCCCCGTAAGTGCTGATTTTGTACCATATATATGTGCTATATTTGATTTTTTTTAAATTAAAATAGAAAATAGCTATAAACCTAAATATATTTTAAAATAAGAATTTTGTATAATCATGAATCTACTGGCTTCACAAAAAATGACGTATAATTTTTGGTATTATTCAGGAAATATATCGTTAGTAATAAAATTTACAAGAAAAGTTACTATCTACTATTTGTAAATTTATTTTCATATCAGTCAGGTTTAAATGCAAATCGTAGATTGTTTTTAATGGAACAAATTGCAAAATAATGCTCCTACCAGCTTGCTGTAATGTAATATGTAGATGAAAATAAATCATAAAACTAGGATATTACGAACAGAAAATAAGATCCAATATATTCCAAATAACTATTGATCTAACTCTTTTGCTGAAAAATAAATTGTGAGCTGCCAGGTACCACCAACAAGGCGTTTCATATAATTGGTAACCGATCTTCTGAGTAACAAAATTATTAAACCTATCCTTAAGTAATTTTGTAATTTGTACTGTAAAGATTTTAGATGTTCAATATTTTATAATATTGTAATAATAATCCAATAAAATTTTAATTTCATTTTGTCACTGTCCTCCATTCGACTGGCCCACCGGGTTCAATCATTTATTTATACTAATCTAAACTCTTTATTTTGTTTATTGTTAGGTATTTACCTTGTTATCATTATGCTATTTGTCGTTATTGCATTCGAATGTTAATTCCAAATACAATGCACAGAATATTGAAACGATATTCATCTCATTCAGTTTAATATGGCCAGATACGTGAATAATATTGCGTAAAATGCAGTTCAGTAAATGTATACTGTTATTTTAGTAGGCTAATAAAATTTATCCCGGCTATTAGACATCTGCATATCCATTTAGTACCCTGACATAACGTTTATAAGGAAGATAATAGTTTATAAGCAAGTTATAACGAGTACAGATGATGCAAACATACGCCAAGAATGTAATTTGAATGTCAGTAATATGTCCATATAGATCAGCATTTATCTTAGGATCTGCGAGAAATTCTCTTCCTAAAACGCATATAATGCCCTCGTATATCTCTCTGTGTATCTATAAACAAAGAATCTGCATATTTTTATAATTGATAGGTTGCTACTCGTTCGGTTCGCGATTGTTTTTATTGTACATGCAATTATCTCGAAGTAAACATAGCTATAAATGATATCTGGAAAGACAACAAACATGGCCTGATAAATAACATGTATGCAAATGAGGCCTCGAAACTTTCTTCCCCAACAAGCAGCGGAATGCAAGATGTAAGTTATGATTGATCCCGATGGTTATTAGCGTCCCAGAAATAGCAGGTGGTGGCGCTTCATTTCGAACAGTGTGCGTTCGTCCCATTGCCAATTTTATTTATTTTTCCTGTTTAACGACTGCTCAAATACTAAAATGTAGACGAATATGAAAGAAACGCAGACAATCACCCAAATTCTGTAAAGAATTTGCTATCTCTTAGTAACGTTACTAAAAATTTTAACCAATAGAAATATTTGTAAAAGCTGTCATTTTCATATTTTATTTAGTGTCTACTATTTTTATTGGCTAATGATGTTAGTGACGTTGCTAAGACCTAATAACTTCGTTACAGAATTGGGGTAAATAAATACAATGTAGATACCTTACCGTACCATTTGATTTTATGGAAAAAGCATAAATATTTTTTCCACGCACAACATGCTGAAGGGTCAGAAATTTTGAAAGTATGTATGTTCTGGCCTTGAATTTGTAGTAATTTTATTTTAATTCGTAAAATTAAAGGGGCTTAAAAATGATTGCTTCAAAAACCATGAAACCAAATCTTTTCATTCCGAAAAATTTCTTTTTGATACAGACTCAAAATATCGGGATAATTAATTTTCAATATTTGAACATCCTGCACCCTGTATAAGTAAAACAGTAAAAAAAATACCGGTTTCAGGATACTAAACCTTTGTTTACATAAACAAATGTAAATACGGTAACTAAGTCATAATTGTATCCTACGTAATTTTGACAAGTCAGTATAGTAATAATATTACTATACAGATTTGTCAAAATAACGTAGGACAATTGGATATGTATACTTTTTTGGCCCTCTATGCGTAAATAACTACGAATCTTTATTCTCCAAGATTTGGTTTCAAGATATCTATTTTCAATATTAATAAAAATAGATGTTTAGATTTAATCCCAAAATTGATCGAGATATGACATTGGGAATTTTAGCATTACCAGAAAAATATATGTGTATACAAAATGTAATTTGTTATCTCAATTGATACAGTTTTTTGAAAGTCTTAAAATTCCCAATAATCAAAAAATATTTTAGTTTTAGTTTTAAATGATACTTTACCGGTAATTATCTTACATTTACACGATGCTCACTAACAGCATCGATTTAACATTTTATACAAACGTCTTTAACATTTTAGACGTTTGTATACTTTAAAGAGTATAATTAAAATTTTGACACAGGTATTAAAATTTTTTGTTATTTTATGTAATTAAAATTTATATGAGACTGTTTTAAGAAAATATGTTATTATGAAATCTACTAACCTTGTTGAAGAGTAATTATGTCATAAAGTTCAGCTTGAGAAAACAAATAACTATTTTATAGCTAGCCATAGAAATTTGTATTGTTTAGGTAAATAAGGTAAACAATATGCAATAATGTAAAGTATGTTAAGTAACCACAGATTGGAACTGCGTCAATATATGCTTAAGGACATTTTAACAAGGAGTAGCATCCACTTCACCCGGCGAAGTGTAGCTTGTAAACGTTATGGAAAACAAACAAACATCTAGTCATCCGTGAAGCTGTCAGCAGCAGCAAACATTCATCCCGAAGTGTTGTAAAGATTCGCCGACTTTCCGTGCGTAAATCTTCATACCAGTCAAACTTTCCCAGAACATCGAACCGATGAAATATATTAATGGCTTTTCTTCCCGAGTTATTATGAATGCGCAACAAGCTAGGGCAAGTGTACAGCCTCCCAGTAGCGACGAGATTACATTGTTTTAATTTACATTTCCCAGGATGTAGTGAGATATTTTAGTTCGCGAATTATTACTCGCGTATTATGTAGGCATGATGCTGCAACATGCAGCGGTTTGTTTCATCCCGTTCTTATTCGTGCCAATCCAGGATCAGGATGAAATCGACATTTTTGTGTGTACGGTATTATTTCCTTACAGGATTAGTTTAGATATCAATTATAGAGATATAGAAATAGTGGCACACCCAAATGGGGTTTTATGGGTCCCTCTCCCGAAATTAATTTACTTGAGTGATTATAAAATGCATATCGATTTTATTTGACTGATCAATCTTAAATATGACTAAAACTTGATATGATCTACAACTGCACATATAAAAGATCTATTTAGTGTAAAAATGTACGTCTTAAATACGTAGATTCATAACAGCATAGCACAGGATTTTAAGATGCCATTTAAACTAAAAAGCAGAAATTTATGATCATTATTGAAGACAGACAATGTTGCATCTAAAATATTGCTTGAAATGAAGATTAAGTTAAATGGAACCTTAAAATTTTGTTCAAAAAACTATAAAAATCGAAATTATTTTAAAAAATATTGGAAGTAAATTTGATATTTTTGAAGAATAAAGCATGCAAATGATTCAAAAAAATCTGATGTGGACTCCACATGATTTCCTTGTTCGCAAAATTATACATATTTCTTGCTGCACTACATTTAAACTTATTTCACTTGAAAGTAAGATCATTTTACAGTTAATCGTTCTTCAACTTCAATGTGTTTCATATCTTTGAACTTCATTTCGAAATGGATCATCTTTTGAAAATTTTATTAAAATGTTTATAACTATTCCTTATTACATTATACAAATTATAAGACCGGAAAGGGTGAAGTACAATTCAAAGGTACTTCCTCGTGCGACTAAGTTCATTTTCAATTATTATTTTTATTTATTTAGTAAAATGAACATACTGTAATATATGGTATATGGTAATTAAACGAAAAGAAATAAATATGAAGAGTAAAAATCACTTAAGTATATTATTCCTTCATTGAAGTTCGTATGAAATTGTGAATCTAAAAATAATACTTCATTATTCAAATGCAAATCTATTTAAGAGAAATAGGCAATAAAGAGATATTAATCTCTCGAATGGTACGCAGAATATTATGGAAATTTTATTATAACAAGTTCATGTAACAAGCGTTCGACGTTCGTATCTGGTGTTTACATATGCATGCGACAAAGTGTTTCTTTTATATTGAACTTGTAAGAATATCGATTGAACAAGCAATACGTTATCATGTAGCTTATTTATAACCTACTTAACTACACATGTCATCCCGGATTCCATGTTTATTAAGTAAGGCACCAGCATAATCAAACTCGAGGATATTCAATGCATCGAAGATAACCGAACAATAAAATTGGTTTCATCCTGTAGTTGATGCGTTTCTTTAGATGAAGCGTGCTTTGTAATCAAAAAGTGAAAAAGGATATTTGGATTTTTGTTAATAACATATGTCACACAAAAGTAAAACTCATTTAAAAGAGACACATTCCAGTGAACGAGATATTCCTATTATTAGGTGCGATTTTATAAACATTTCATTTATAAAAAATATATACTCGTCTTATATTAATTATTCATTTTATATAAGTATAAGATAACAACTGTGAAAAAAATGTCTACTTTATGCATTGTTATTAGAATAAAAATATTAATATTTTTTAACAGTTGTAGAAAGATTAAATTTTAACTGGAATAACATCGGCAATATTTAATTAAATAAAAATATCGTTGTTTTCCAGCAATTTGGACTTCACTATAAAGGGTATTAATTTATATGGGCCACCATTGCTATCTCGAGTACTATAAGAGTGATTAGCACACAAGACTATTAAAATAAGACAAACATATTTTTTTAAACCAGTGGTCTCAATATATGGTTCCCAACTTTCTTATATTGATTCCATTTAATATAAGAAAGTTGGGAACCATATAGATTCCATTTTACATAAAATTACAAATTCAATGGCATGTATACTGCAGGTCTTTCGCTTTAGCTGTAAGTTGACAACAAACTTTTCTAAAATACAAGTAAAATTTGTCACGAAACAAGAACGTTAGATACTTGAGAATTTATATTACTATACAAATATACCTACATTGGCTTCTGCTTCGGAAGCTACAAGCACAGTCTATTTTATGCATCGTCAATAGTTCCCTGTGCTTCAGACTTCCCTGGCAGGAAGCTGCGCTACCAATCAGCTGATAATCCGGGCGCAGGTATCTAGATCTGGTGACGGGGCACAAACATTAGGAACATTACGTTCTTAAGATCTATCCCGAGATAGATTTGTGTGTGAGTGGTAGAAAAAATGAAAATTGGATATTCAAGCTGTTATCGCACGATCGAGAATCGGTCTCCAGTCGCTCGTAAGCCGAGGACCCTGCTATAAATGCAAGTCATTTGTTTGTGTAAGGGTTGTGTTTTGTTTTTATAGCTGCACCCTTATTGGCCGTTTGAATATGCTCCTCTTGTGGCGTTTTTTTTTTCTTTAATTTATGGTGGATGGCTGAGGTGGCACAATGCGTTTGAAATGTCGTTAAATGTTTATAGCTTATGGTGAAATAATTTTGTTTTACGACTTTTCTTAAATTAATGGGAACATAAAATTAATAAAAAATGTCGTCGTCTCATATTTATATTTCTATAATTAGTTTTTTGTGAAGGACGGTAACTTCGGAAATTGAATAAAGCAGAACGTAAATTAGGTGCCACACTACACCACAGAATGTGGTCGCTTTACACCTTCCTTTACGAGCTTTTTTTATTTAAAACTCACTCTCTAAATTACCAACATCTGGTGATTTTTATTACCAACTAAATTAAACAAATGTAAACACCCTAATTAAGATATTTTTAATTATTATTTTATTATGAAGGGTTTCTATTTGAAGACATGTTCAATTCATTTATTACGCAATACTTTATAGATAATGTGATTACTTTACTATAAACCTGCACATTAAGTCAATGAAATATTAATATTTTATTACTTCCCCTTATTTATATAAGGTCTATGAAAAAGCAGGTGGATGTATATGCACAGATATGGTAATCACTGTAAAAAAGGAAAGTTACTAATTTTCATTATTTTATAGAGTTGTAGAATATTATTTTGTATATAATGTCTGGTTAACAGGTATAAAGTTACGAATGAAATATTGTTTTTAGTATAATTAGACTGTATGATTTTATCGAAAGGAGAAAAATAAAAATAATTATTAAAGAAACAGAAATGAAATTTATCTATCTAATAATTATTTTAAATAACACTTTATTTTTCAAATTGATCTGGAATACGAAAATCTTGTCTTGATAATCTAGGTAAGACAAGAATCTAGAAAGTCTAGATCTAGACGGCAACACTATAGAAAAGGTGTATCATTTATTAACTTTGATCCCAGGTTCACGTTTAAAACTAATTAATAAATGTGATTAATTAAATTGCAGTTACTGCCAATGAAAACAAGAAAAAACAAATTTCAAATGTTTGTGGTAATAACAACAATTTGTTACCAATGAACGAGGTTTTCGTTGAATGATTTTAGGCTTATAATGATGATAATTACACGTCTCTTGAATGAAAAATAACATGTATAACAAGAACGATGCGACCCCATACAAGCACTTAGCATAATACAATGGCCCTCATCCAGCACACATACCATACATGTCGCGTCCTTGAAAACAATATCATGCTAATACAACAGCAACAACATGCGTTGCTATCATCAAAAATAGCTGAATAAACAACGAGGGCTGGGTCACGTGGTGCACACGACCCTCGCAATGTTGCAGCGCGATGTGCAGCTGTTTAGGCCCTCATCTCTAATGTCGAGTGCATGCACCGTGCGTTTGTTTTATGAGGACGCCGTGGTTTATGGCCGCTGTAATGTGCTCTGGAATTGGTTTTGTCCGATGTGCTATATTGTTTCTCCTGCAAACGGGGTGTAATTATAAATATCATCTTGCTTGCTTATTTGCCTAAATTTAATGTAGAAACAAGTTACAAGAAAATTGGATACAATTACAATGCTTATATGCAATAGTTGTTGCCACTCAGGAAAATATTTTATTATTTTTTATCATAATAATTTCTTAAAATCAATTGGGCGATAACTGCCTTTTTTACTTTATTTTTAGACAATTATTGTTCTTCTCAAATATAAAGAAGTAATTTTGTTATTTGATTCTTATATATATTTTAATAATATACTTACAATATGATTAAATTATAATGCACATTTTTTTTTTGTGGATCTGCAGCACTTAAGGACAAGCAGCCACTGTTACATTGCAAGAATGCATGTAATTCCTGAAATAAGTGCAATGGTACGAAATTCATTAAATGTCCCTATCAATTCACAATATATCGAATTATGTGAAAAAAACAACAGCATTCGAAAAGCGAAACGTATCAAAATACGTTTTTAAGCTTTGAATCTATAATATGAAAAATTATATTATTGAATAAAACTGTACTTGTAGTAAGAAAATTTTATGTTGATAAATAAACGACACACATGGTTCACTTTCTTTATTAACTATAAGTAACATAGGAGTGATGTATGATAAGCAGGGTTGGCAAAATCAGGATTTATTTAAAAAAATCAAAAAATCACTGATTTTTAAAAAAATCAAATAAATCACGATTTTTTTGTTTTCTTTTTAGTTTTTAAAGATATCTCAGTGTTACTGCACTTTTTTAATTGTTTGAAAAACAATATAAATATTTTATTTCATAAACGAAAACGAAATCTGTAATAAAAACCAAAACGATTTATCTGAATAAAACCAGGAAGAGTAGGAAAGAATTTTTAATTTTAGTTACATATTTACGTACTTGTATTTTGCTTCTGTTATATGACAATTAAAGTGATAAAATATCATTTTATTTTAATTTTAAGATATTGTTACGTACAGAAATTACTTTGGTTATTACTAATAAATTTGTGGCAAATAATTAAATTTTTATTATAATTTGTATTTTTCAAAATTTATGATTTTTATTAAAAAAATCAATTAATTTAAAGCAAATGATTTACATCAGGCCAACTCGAATCATAAGCGATGTATACTGCACAAATATTATTATTCTTAGTTATAGATTATCGGTACAATTAAAATGTAATGTAAATTATTGATTCTAAAGTAGTATAATATACAATTGCATGAATGTAGTTAATAGGCAAGATATAATCCAACCGAAAGTTTTTAAAAGGTATCCTCATTATATTAGCTATATTTCATTCTCTGAAATTCTTTTAAAAGCGACCTTTCGAATTGAATATAATATTCCCCCGAAAATAAAACCTCTTGAAACTAAGCCAACTTCTATTTAAGTACGTAATAAGTTTTAATCACGAACCTTTTTCCGAGAAACTGTTTTAATATTCAAGTGCAGAATTTATAAAGGATGATGCAAAAAGTAAAAGATATAAAAACTTGAAGCTTTTTTTAATTATGCGCAGACATTTTTCGCTGAAACTTATTTAAACAAGTCTTTCAGCAATGCGAAATGCTCAAAGGGTGCGGTCGATAATCTAGAAGGCTGCAACTGCAACGGTATTTAAAACTCAGGAATATTTTACGATTCTTAAAGTATACACAGGGAATTATTCTTTAATTACGAGAGCTATTTCCAACTTGGGAACGTTTTGATCTGCCAACCGTGAGCCAATGAGCACTTGCTTTAATCAATTTGACATTGATAGATAATTTATTCATTCCAAATTTCTATGAGGTTGGTTGCTCTGCTCTCTCTTTGATGTTCGATGTTGTTGATTTTTAGAGCAAATTTATTTTACTAATTTAAACAGTTAAAGTAAACTTTCAACTTAAACTAACATTTTTGTATTCCCATTAATTAAGTAGTACGAGTACTTTGAAAAATAAAACAAAACTTTGGGTACTGTTAAAAGGAATAAATTACTTTATTGCAAAAAAAATGAACTCATATTTACATTACATTTACATTACAAAATAATATGTTTCACAATAAAATAAATTTATTTTATTATATAGGTAATAATAAATAAATTCTACCTATTGAAAGGTATGTTGATATTACCTTTTTATATTTATTGATGACATTTTTATATGAAAAATGTAAAACCGTAACGGAATGTTTGGCTCGTCTTCCTGTTTCGGCCGAAAACGTAACCGAAACTGAAACAGATCTAGTACCTACTATTCTCACCTTTTAAGTTATTATTCGATTATTAAATTAAATAAAAGACTTCAATTTATTAGAAAATACTTTATTTTTCTAGAAATACAGAGGTAGGTCGTTCTAAGATTATAATGTAACCGCACACTTCCTAAAAGTGCTATTTTTATAAAAGTGCGTTCATATTATGGGCCACATAAAAATGATTCGGTACTCAAAAGTAGTGATTGCATCTACGGTGGCCTTATCTAATTTTTAACTAATATGATTTATTTAAATGGAAAAACAGTAATTGTCGACATTTATTATCTATAAATAATAATTTTGTTATTATTTGCTTTGAATGTAGACTATTAACTCATAGCGTATAGGTGTCTAAGTGTGAGATATTTCATCAAGTTTGACATTTATCAATAAAGAGACGCATAAAACTATGAATAAATTTATTTATAAGCGACAAGTTCCAATCTTCCAAGGCTAACTGATTAATAATTTAAATTGCATCATTGTTCTAGAATCCAGCTATAATAAATTAATATTTTTACAGAACAACAAAACCACCGTTCGCCATAATCCATAATTACGCCTAATTTAAATGAATATCAAGCAGCCCCTACGCACGTACGCCCATGAGAGCGCATGCCCTTGCGAGCAAGTGCATAGAGAATGTTCTATATATACGCTCCTTGCAAGTGTGTGCGTGTGCGGAGAACAATGGAGCATCGCGTGGCATATGCGTGACGTATGAACGCATCGGACCCCGGGCTATTTACATATCATGCGGGGAAATTGGCTCGCTGCTCAATCTCATTCTGTTTTACTCTTTTTCAACAAGTTTCACTTCTGTCACAGGCCCAGGACAATGACTTGGGCTTTTGTTCCTTTTGGGAGTTTGGGATAGGAAGGATTTTTCTTCTGACTTCTGCCAGTTTTAAAGACTATTGTTAGCGCATTGGTTGCTTGGAGGGAAATCATAAATGATAATAATTTATACTGTATATATTTTTATATTTGACCTAAACATGTAATAGAAATTTTGTTGAATACGTCAAATAATATATTTTAATATGGCATGTGGAATATTCAAAAGGAAACTGAAGTTCTTTTATAAAAATAACTATAAGTTAAAAAAAATGCTTAACAATATTTGCACGACAATAATTTTTTTTATTGTACTTTACAACGATATTTTTTATTTACTGAAAAAATGTATTTTATTTTAATTACATATATTTTTCTTACATTTATGGATTATTAAATTATTATGCTAACCAACTGCACATATCAAGTTTTCACGAACAAGCTCATTTTAAGGTCTTTATAGTACAATCTTAACATTTTGTCTCATCATATATAGTTTAATATATAAAACTTTACTATCATAGAGGTATTTCAATAAAACTTTTCATAAAAAATACATTTTTAAAATACTATATTTTTTTATTGTTTAATGCATCATTTATATAATTAAATAACTAGAGATGATGTCATGATGTGTTATGTACAACATGCATTTATAAATATGTTCTGTTTCTCAGTGTTACTTTTTCCTAGTTGATCCTTATGATACGGTGTCTATATTTTGTATAATGATAAAAATTTCAATATATTAATAATTATTTTCATTCAATTAATAAAGAAATGTACATATATATACGTGTTACAATAATTACAATTATTAGTATGTACATTTTAACAATTCTATATCCTACATACCATCTACAAATTTCGTGCTGTTCAACTATAACAATAATTAGGCAAAAAATATAAAGTTTGTGTAATATATTGACAAGTAGATGAAAAAATATTTAAAATAAAGTATCATCAAATAAAAAAAACCAATAAAATAACAGATTACAAAGTTAGTCGTGTCTCCACAAATTCTTGTTAGAACTTGGTATGCATAATGTATATGAAGCCCGATAAATCAAACTTTGAATCCACAAATACAATAAAAATTCCGTCGTTAGTTAGCGGTAAAATATGAGTATTTAATACCGAAGAATTATTTTCTTAGCTTTGATCATAAAACTAAAACTAGCTACTTAATATTCCTGTCGCATAAGATTAATACCACGACAAGTTAATCCCCAGCCTATGACAAATGTGTGCACATACACCGCGTTATGACAACTTCGGTTTCTAGTTTTGAAATCCTTTTATTGGGACTTTCTCTTTCCACCGTAAACATGAAGAACGTGTGTACTTAAACAGTAAAACCTAACCTCAACAACTCTGAGTACATTGCTTAAGCATAAACGTTATAAATTGCATTTATTTTATTGACAAATGGGCTATAATAACGTAAACGTGTAACGTGTAGTGGTATTTGAAAACATTCAAAACATTAATTTCATTTTTATGCAATAACGACATTTATACCAAGCACGATAACTTCATATATAAACGTCCATATTTTGAAGCAAAATAAATTTTTGAATTTAATAATGAAAACATTAATTCAACTTTTCACAAATCCTGTGCTTGCCTACTAAGTACTGTATATAATTTTCTTTTTCTATTTGTGCGTTGAAGTCTCCTTATAATATTAATGTGTCTTCTTTAGGAATTATTCCTATTTCTTCCTCTAACTTTTCGTACATATCCTCTTTTTCCTATGTTCTAGCATTTTCTGTAGGCGAGTATATATTTATCAGAGAGCCATTTTTTCATTAATTACTCTGAACTCTTTCACTTTACGTCTTCATTTGTTATCCATTATTAAAAATGCTACTCCATATTGCCCTTGTATCTCTCCTCCTAAGTATAGGAGTGTATACTCATTTTGGTCTATTGTACCTTTACCTTCCCATTCCCATCTTATTTCTTGTGAGCTGCTACATTTATTCTTTATCTGTGGAGCTCTGACGCGATTTCCTCCATTTTCCCTGGAACTATTCTAACGTTCTATGTATTCTAATTTAATTACTTTTATTCTTAATTTTTGATAATCTAGTCTTATCTACAATTGCATTATGTGGGATGTCTTCCTTCCTTTAATAGTTTTCTGATTCTGTACTGTTTATTAGCGTTTCAGATTCGTCATTCCATATATACCATTCCAAGTTTATTCTTATCTTTCTGTATCCAATTTTTACTACTTTGTTTTGTAAACTTTCTTCTTTTGAGTTTTTAAATATTTTTCTCTCGTTGTATGTTATGTCGCTGTCAATGTAAATTTTTGTTCCTTTCAGTTTGTTTTTATTTTTCATCACTTTCATTATATTGATTTTATTTCCTATGATTCTGTTACGTGTGGATATTTTGTACCCTGTATCTCGTACATATATATATAGAAATTTTTATTATATAAAATATATTGTAATTGTTTATACTTATTACGTGTTTTAAGAAAAAAAAATGTAGTAAAAAGGCTTTGCCACGGTAATAACCTTTGCAACAAAACAAAAAATAAATAAACAGATGGCCACGTAAAACGAAAAACAAAAGTATTTAATTTCTAGTTACCTATATTTCATAACTTCTAAAAATATATTCAGCTTCATAATTTCTAGTGGCGTTCAGATTTATAATTCTGAATCCAAGAAGCAAATAAAATTATTACTTTCAAAAATTAAAAAATAAGCAGGGTCAAAATTTAAGGATATATAATATTAATTATGAACATAAATAAATTTAAAAATATATTTTTTTATTTTAATACGAACATTGATTCATCGTGCTTTTGCGCTTTGAATATTACCAAATATATAGTTAAAGTAAAAAATAAGTGAATTTGTGAACAAGCTATACTATACATATTTATAAAGTCTTTTAACTTATATCGTGGTGTAATTTACAATATTTTTTTTAAACTTAATAATCTAGTCATGTATTTATTTGAACATTACGTATCCTAGAAATTCAATAGATTTTCATATGATATATTGTGTTATAATTATCAGTCAATAGTAGTATCGATCAATATTAATATCAAATGTGAAGAATGTTGGTAACCCATATTTATTCATTTTGGATGATGTAGATTAACAGTATTGACCAGACAAATCTTGTTTAAATAACAATACAGACTGAGTAGCTTGTAATGAGTTTCTAGTTATTAAGACAAAGATAAGAATACATTACAAATAGTTACATGTAGCAAACATTTATAAACCTGAATCCACTATCTTGCACTACTTCCAAGTTGAATTTATTTTTGTTAGTATGATTACAATTCACATATCTAGTATGAAAACATCCCGTAGCGCCGTCATCCGTCAGAATCAGTGTAGAACTAAGATACTTAGACAACTTCGTACTTGGTCGGTGTTGTGTTAGTTGGCTGTGGAACCACGTCTGCCTTGCGTTTGTTTTGTTCGTTTTTCCCGTCGGCCGTCTCGCCTCAGACGGAGCGAATAATTTCGTAGTCGGAGATGACGGCAAAGGTTTCCGGTTAGAATGAAGACTTTTAATTTCTGTAAACGTGTGTGGCGCTCAGTGTAGACGCATACTCTGTATGCTGATGAGAATTCGTTAGTTTCTCTTTCTTTTTCTTCTCGATTTCATTTCTGACACATTGACAACTGTGTTTATATTTAGACATAAGAATTTTTCTTTAACCTACATAGAGTTTCTCAAAGTTAAGTCTTATAACTGTATTAGTTTGTACAGTAAGAGAAATTCAAATTTCATATCCACGACATAGACAAATGAACTTTTCTATATTATATCTAAACTCACAGTAGTGAAACTGAATTATGTTTATATTTAAAAATTAAAATGTTTTTATGTATGTCAACTGTATGCTAATTATGTGGTCTACAATAGAAAACAAATATTAATGTACTGCTAAATATTCATGTAGAGAGTACAGTTATAATAATAGTGAAAAATATACTCTGCTAGTTATATTCAAATATTAGAAATTAACAAAGCAATTGTAAATGAAAATATTTATGTTTGTTTTTATTTATTCAATCCTATAAGGTATATGAACTAGTAGGTAGAATTACTTGGCCTCCCTGCGTTCCATATTGGTTTGCATATGTTGTATTTTTATTTTTATGGAAGTTAATTCAATGAAGGATACTCAAAAAAAATTAATAACAACAAGTATGTTCAAATTTCTCTAGAATTTTTTTATTTGCTTTGTTTATAGCCTTAAATTTATATTTTTTCTATTTTAGTTGCCTCAGACTTGTTCCAGTTTTCTTTTTATTTATTTCTATATGTAATCTAATAATATTCTTCGTTCCTTGTAATTTATTTGTTTACATCTGCAGAATGTATATAATTCTTTAATTGCGTTAATGTAAATAGTAAATTATAATTAATTTTAAATGAAATCACATTTAATAATTCTTCTACAGTTTTATTTTTCAAATTGGCAGGACCAATTTGCTTTTTTTACATAGTTGCGAAAGCTATGTAAATTTCTTAATTTTATAAAACTATAAACTTTATTCATTGTTCCATTAATAACATTTTTACAAAAAATAATTTATAAAACTCGAATTTTATTTAAAAATATTGAATTATAGTGATGTGCATTTACTAGTTAATTATAATTAGTATAATTAACTAGTTAAGTAACCTTATAATTTACATTCATAATTAACCGCGATTAATTATGAGTTTTTTGTTAAATATGTTTAGATCTTAACTTCTAATTTAATGTCAAATACAGTATATTTATTTAATTATTAACGAATAATTATACAAATTTATCGTTCAAAATAAAATTAAAAACAGACAACATATTTCCGAAATTTCTTAATGAAGTAGGTGTAGTACCTAGGACATCAATAAAAACAAATACAAAATTTATTAAAAAAATGTAGGATAATACTTTATTTTACGAAAATAAAAAATAGTTGTTTGCAAAAAAAATCTGTCGAGTAGCGAAACTGACGTTTCTTTTTCCCTATCATGAATGTGGTCTAGGAAATTGTTTAAAGTTCTACTGCTTGTTGTGACGGTGAAATTTGATTTTGTTCTTCGGATAATTCATTTGCTAGCTTTCATTTGCTAGCTCTTCCGGTTTATTTTATTTTGTTATTGCATTCTAATAAAGTTAAATTATAAAAGAAAGATACACAAACTAAAAGCCAATGTAAATTCAAGATTATTATCGAATTACTTACATATCGATTGATTTTGGTTTCGCTACGAATAATATATATATATATAATAATATACACCTAACCACATTCTAAAATAGCGGGAAAATAAAATTTAGCAGTTAATTATGAGGCCAAACTTAACCTGATTAATTATCACCAATTTTGCTAAATTTACATTTCAATATATTATTATTATCATTGTCCATCACTAATGAATTAGTTAACATATTTAATTTTTAAGCATATTTTAATATATATTATATTATGTCTTTAATATTTTAAAGGACATTTTTGTAATTTTTACGATATTATAAATAAATTCACAGCAATTACAAAAAACTAAATATCTATTTATTTTTTTAAAGCATAGAAGATTACTATTGTGACTATTTAATGTGTAAAACAAAGTAACAATTGCAGTGAAAAAGCGTGTTATTTCATTGTTATAAAATTTTAAAGTCTATTTGCTGCAGCTGTGAGTCCCCAACCAGCTCGAATGCAGTACTTCCCTCGCCATCTCTCGGCGTAGACTTGAACTATTAGCACTCCGCGAAGTGTGAAGGCGAACAGTTACATTGAGAACGAAAGAACGAAACTTGAGGTCACAGAAATTACATTTTCTTTCAATACAATCATGGTTAGAATTCGCCTCGAGGCAATAGCAACCCGAACAAATCTTTAATAATAACAATACGACTCATATGCTTGCCATTGTTAGAAACAACTCATAGAAATATCTTTTTATATCTGGTATTGTGAAAGCATTTATTTCGCTGCAGTTGCAATGCGTCCAACCAGTTGAAAAGATCAAGGTAACTGTAGATGATTGATTTTTGCGAATCACAACTGAAACTATTGGTAGCGTAATCAATAATCATTTGATAATTGTGCTCAGATTAAGATGTAATCAATGTTTTATTGCTAAAAATGAGAAGTGGAATTGAACGTTTTATTACAAGGTTTCCAACATGCCTAAGCGATTTTGTGTAACGAGATAATCCATTAGTCCGTAACATATTATTATATGAAAACAATTCCTTTTATATAAATGTTAAAGTTTCTTGATCGAAAGAAAATATCTCTTGATTTATGATTATGCATTTTTTGAATTCATTGCAGTTATATTCCGTGAAGATATTAAAGTCATTAACTTGTTTACAGGTGTAATTCTGCTTTTTTTATTATTTTTCGTTATATTTTTAGATTCTGTTCAATTGCTGCACCTCACCTTTCATATAAATATAAATTTCTTATGTTTATGGGTTCTTAATCTTTAATACATAATGCACTTTTTAGAATAGTAATAAACAAGTATGAAAAATGTAGTAATTCCTTTATTTTTTAACCGTAACATTGCTTACTTTTAAGTAAACTAAACTTCTTTATTTAATGGTTTATATTTTTAAAATAATAATGCATGCGTTAACTAATATAAATTAGCCTTAAACTTTTAATTTTAATTTAAGACTCTAATATGTGACATGTTCACCAAAATTTTACCAAATAATTTAATGAAAATTCGTAGATAACGTCATAATTTTCAAAATCGTTTAGTTAAAATATTACTTATTTTTAGAGGATGTTTCTTAGATTGAACATTTCGCAGTTTTTAAAGTATGAACCATTAATAAATATTAGCGATTAAATATTACTCGAAATTTCAAGGAAACCTAACCATTCATAAAAAATGTAGGTATATGATACAATGTAGACGTTAAACATATTTTTAATTTATCGCGTATCGTTTCTAGCTATTTGTTTTGTCCACCCACATATTAGATACGTAAAAAACAAATTGATTTTTTATTTAAACGTGATTGAAACTATGATCTATGTAATGTAGAACATGCATATCTATACATACTTATTATTTTTGTCTAACTAAAATGTAAAGTCATTGCATATGAATATGCAAAAGTTTCTATTTCAATATGACATGATATTACACCACATGTATCTATTTATTGAATTGTAGCTATCAATCCTTACCAACATGACTATCTATAAGCATACAACAGTTTTAAGGTTAAGACAGCTGTCAGTAGAAGAGTAGGAGTTATAAATGGATTAATTACTAAATGTTAATAAATTCATTACACAAAGGTTAGATTCCGCACCCAATTAAATGGATCGAAACGGGAACACTTATCAATCAAACAGGGCGCCAATATGGTAATGTGGAATTCTTTACATATCTATAGAGACATAACGTATGACATCTGCATAACATTTATACTCACATGAAGTTCTGCAATCTATTAATATCATCCTAATATGCAATTGCAATTATATGTATTAATTCATATTTTTAAAACAAGCAATAATATTTACTAAAATTTAAATTGTACTAATGAATAGATGCATTTGTCATTTTTAATTTCTGGGAGTGCAAATTTGTTTTATCGTAGATTTCGTTAATGATATATTTTCAAGTTTTTAGAGAGCGTTGAGAACTCGGTTGAGCAGAATCCACCTCTATATGGCACTCTACCTGGCATGGAAAAAGCATGAAAAGGAAAATAGTATCAATTATTAATTTTTAGACATAAAAATTGTATAAATTTTATAAACTTATAACACATTTATTTGTATTCTTAAAATTAATTCAATAAATTCAACGATACAAAGTTATCTGTCACCACTTCACAAATATCACAAAGAATCATAATCAAATAAATAGTCTTTTCAAGAAGTGTTTGTTACTAAAAGGTTCTTTATACTGTATGCTATGCTCTTACAATAAAGTTTTTTTTTTTAAATCTACAAGTAGTCATTGTCTTAATTCTACAAATTAAATTAATCAGATCTTGCCTCATTTTGCACTTAACACCTTCTATTAATAGTTTCAAAATAACAATAATATAATTATAATTATATCTTTGATAGGAAGAAAAGTGAAATAACAAAACAAAACTGATAACTATCAAACAAACAAAAAAGGGAGAAAAACCGTTTCGAACAAACCCGAAAGCGCCAGGTACCTACAACATTTTTGGCCGAAACCGAAACTTCGGTCGGTCACTAATAATTATTATTATTTTCATAAATACATATCGTAAATTTAAATAATGCTAATTTTTTTAAATACATATTTTATGTGAACCTAGTTAATTATTTATTACATGTAAAAGCACCTAATCCCGAGTTGAAAATTCGAAAAAACGGTAAAAAGTGTTTATTATTTACGGTAAGTATAATACATTTTCTTTATAAGAAACATGAATATTATTTTAACAACAAAAATGAAACTAGAGCAACATAGACTTATGCCCGGTTGCAGAAAGGCTAATCAGGCTCTAATCAAAAAAATCACTGATTAATTTGACGTTGTTACCATGGCCACGTATTAAAAATACATTGCTGTCAAAAAATTAATCATTAATCAAAAATGTTGAAGCTTTGTGCAACCCGGGCTTAGTGATATAAAACTTAGTACTTTTATTTTGATATAATTTCTGCAGCATGTTCGACGAACACACATAATAAATTGAAACAAAGGTTAACATCCACCCATTCATAGAAACTAGAACACAGCACTCTTATCCGATTCTATCTCTTTCACACATGCCCTGTGCGTCTAAAAATACCGCTTATGTAAAGGAAAGTGCGTGCAAGTGCTTGCTCTTCTTGAGCGAATGTCAACACGCGGCGTAATTAATAATGAATCTGTAATGAGGGCGACAGGAGACAACACGCGAGCTGTGAGGGCGGCATGCCGACGCCGCCATCTTGTGTGGATGTGGAGTGATTTGCCGCATGTTATTGTTTCTTGTTGATGAGTTTCTTTAATTACTTACCGCGGAATTACAGGATGGAGTGTTCGCGGAAAGATAAAACAACGGGAATTTCTAACAGGGGCGGAGGTTGAAATAAGTTTTTATTGTGTATCGATATTAATCATTCTTTCGCACTATCCTATATAATTTTAAAATATCTTCGGGTTTACTCAAAAATACATCATCAGCGGCTTCTGGATTTACATCACCTGTTGTTATTACATACATAAACTATTTTTTCAAGTAATAAACGCTCATTTTTAAATCTTGTTTCGTATTTCGAACTTTTTTATTAAAAAGAAAAAATGTGTGCTTCTAATATTAAATATTTATTTAACTAGATTACAAAGATATTTAAAATTGGTTGTCAGTAACGTCGGTATTATATAACAATTACTAATTTTATAAAGTCACTTTTAAAAAGTAAAATCTATCTTTTGTATAATTTATTGTAAAATCAAACGATACGCCATGATCTGATTTTAATATATCTATATCAGACCCATTCCCATTTATTTGAATTTGATACTTTTAATAGCAATTTTCTAATTCTAACATAGTTTTGTATATTAAAGAAAATACCCCATTACCGCGTTGTGCTATAAAAGAAAAAAGGTTTTGTTGCTTTTTAAAATACAAAACTAAGTTTGGACCTTTACGATGCCGAAATCTCGAAGTGACAAAACATAAATTAAAACTGTGTAGCTTCATTGGTAAATTTAATTTATTTTTGGTAAAGCCTATATACTATCCAGTTACTATCATATTACAACATCTTGTCTATTAGCACTGCATTTTTAGCATGTTTAAAACTCCATGCTTTTATTTATGAAGACAAGTTTTCTAGATTAACATTGATAGGTACATTCAGTTGGATGGATTATTATACCACCGCTCGACTCTGTAAACTACACTATTAAAATTTAGGTAAAATAAGTACTTGGATCCTTGTTCCTCTTTATTAGTAAATATAGGTAACCGGAAAAAAAGCTCACAGGAAAGAAGAAAAAAGGTTTTAATTATTAATAATATAAGGGTTGAACTGTTAATAAATAATATATAATGTTAGATTAGGTCTTTGGTCTTTTTTTCCGTGTACCTTCGCTATATTCATTATTGAAAGAAGAAGATTATACATTTAAACATTCGGTCATGTTTCTCAAATTATAAAATTATATGTTTCATGGTTATTAATCAATTATTATAAATTTAATTAAAATGCAATAAAATAATTGCTTCATACGACACTGGCAAACAGGGTAGTCGCATTGGATCTCAGTTGGTTACGGCGGTTGTAAAGTGAACGTAAACCATTGAATTTTGACATGTCGTAAAGAAACGTGCAACCTTGCCGGAGGAATGGTCTCCGAGATCCGACATCCGAGTCGTGAACCGAGGTAAATGACGGATGCTGGTCTAATAGACCACTAAACCGCCAAATAGGTCATTGGGAATCAACTCCAATCTTGTTGCCAAATTTTAATTAAGCAATAGTACTATTACGTAAATAAAAATTATGATCTCCGTTGAAATTGTCGACATTTGATAAATGAATTTGTTAGCTTAAAACTCGTTCAGAATAATTGGATAAGAAAATAACATTATTTACAAAGCTCAACGGTTTTTAAATTGCTATATTTTTAATTTACATATTAGTTCATAATATTTATAATTGGATTTTATTTATAATAATGTTAATCTAGATTTTATTAACGGGCAGTGAAGCCTTACTCGAATAACGTGCTTTTATTCAATTGAGTGGAAGTGGAATATGAAATAGGTATATGGTTCAATCCCAGTGTTGTCAATTATTACCGAAACACGATTTTCTGCCGAAACCGAAAACTTAATTCGACTCTTCTAATTTCCGCCGAAAACATAACCGAAATCGAAACTTATGTAATTAACTTAAAATTTAGTTATATTTTTTATTAAATCCGGAAATTAACTTAAAATTTAGTTATATTTTTATTAAATCCGGAAATTTAATGTTTTTTTTACCTTTTAATGTATTATTCGATTACTAATTTAAATAAAAGTCTTCATTTGTCTGATAAATACCAGTATATAAAATTATATACTATGAACATTTTTGGATTTTCTTGATAATTTGTTCTTCTTAACCTGTGTTTAATTTGGCTTTAATCATAGCATTTTATTTAGTTAATGTAAATAACTAAAAATTCGGTGGCGAATACCGAAAAATCGACTATAATGTTATTTAATTCCCTAATCCAGTACGGGAATGGTAGTGCTTTATAATTTAAATATATATTTTGTTTCGCAATATAAAATTGATAATAAAAATATATAAATCTGTGATGACACATAGGTATATGTATCTAAAACGAATTTAAAATAAATATCAGTAAAATAGGTCAAGTGGGAGCTGCATTCGAAATTGTGTAATAAAATCCTCATATTTCCCATGTTCCTAATAAAAATATTAATTTTTGTTCTACATTTCAAAATTTAATTTATTTTAATATTTCAGGTGATATTTTTGTTTCATATTACCTACTTATTTTAACAACTAATTCCATTCTGTTTTTTGAAATGTAACTGTAGAACTATAAATAGAAGTATGATTTACAATTCTCATTTATCATTGCCAAATTATTTTCTCATTTACAAAAAATGTTATTATTTAAAACATGACATAAACAAGTAATGATATTTAAAAGAATATTTCAAACAGTAACAAGATGTTGAAATAACGCAGCTACTAAAACAATAACTTTTAAACAACGCAAATGTTAAAAACTATAATTTAACTTCCAAATTTGGCAGCTAACCTTCAACTACTTTCCGACACAAAAAATTGAAGTAAACAAATCTTCGCGTCAAAATATTTCATATTATTTATTACCGTTTAATTTTATTACCACAAATTCCAAGAAATTCAACCCACAATGAAATTAAGAGTACATCACCAACAATTCATAATTAGGCGCACTAAATCTTCCCCAACCTCAAATAAATCTCCCGAGTCAGATGACGTTTTGCGGTGAGTCAGGAAAGAGTTGACTTGACGCTGAAATATTTTAATTTAAATGTAAATCAAAGCAGGTAAGAACAGGCAAGGTGCTTGTGAGAGGTTCTGGGAATAGATCAGCCGAGAAGTTGATGTAGAGTTACGTGTGAGGATAGTGATGGGATGTGAATTAAGACAAGCAGAGGTTCCAAAACTAAAGTAATTTAATTACTTTCTGGAATTTCCACTTCAGAGGATGTTCACTTTTAAGTTGATTTATTACCGTATAAAAAATCTTTTAGATTTAATGGATGTTTATTTTGGCAATGTTGACTCATATGTTTTTTAATGTACATAAAATTTTAATGAGGTTTTAAGCGGAATGGTGTTAGTCTCATATCTGCAAATGGTATAATTTTATGCTCGATACTACCGGATTTTGAAATGATAATCTTTTATTACAGACTAACACAAGTTCTTCAAAAAATATACAATAATTTGTGATTAAATAAAATACACTATATAGTTATATACAGTGGCTCAGAATTACTCGTATAGTGCTTGCAAAGATGTAATGGAACCGTATGACTTTTTAAGCGTAGGATTTTGTAGAATAGATAGGTAGTAATCAGTACAATTTCCCATTAGAACTTAATAAAATTTTACCTGTATGTATTTAATTAGAAATTCAATTTGTTTATTGTTTACAAGAGTTGCATAAAGGCCATTATAGACATAGTCTATAAATTGTACAAGATATTGCACCAAATTTGGTACAATTTAAATTGGCTAGGCTAACAAACAGAAAATTGGTTGAAATATTGCATATCTGTGAGACAGTCTGACTATGAGCATGCACATATATGAATTTTGTGATCCCACGCGTTTCTAATGTTTATTTATTTTTATTGTTTGTTATGTGGTTTTAGAAAACTTAGTGTTACTACTAATAAAATTGTAAGTATTGCAAACTTTAAATGTAAAATGAATTTATGGTTAATTTTGCTTTTCAAATTAACATATGAAAGTGCGCAGAATCAGAGCCAATATAATGTAGTACATGAAATTACATTAGTATCATACAAAACTTCATCAAAACCTAACAATTTTTGGTAGAATATATTGTACCATTTCTTTTACTACTTATTATCCCATATATAGACTAATCTAAAATGGTCTTAATAATAATAATCTTAAATACTTTATACGTTGATATTAAGTAATAAAGTATGCGAAAAATGAATATCTGTATTGTATCAATGTATTTTTAGACATTGCTAATTTAGTAATTTGCTAGACATCTGTTCTTTATTACAACTTAATGTATCACTGTTAAGCAACTTCAGCCATTCTTGACGTATGTATTTTTAGTTTATTAACCAGTGTCAGTTAAATCGCAATCATTCCTTTTGAATAAGTGTTGTTACTGCTACTTCTCAATTTGACGCATTGAAGTGTAATAAATGAAACAGATTATTGAGGATACCCATATACGTTCAGGTTTTCAAGGCTTACAATTCTGACACCAATACTGTCACTTGTCAATACTATTATCCAACCGGTGTGTAGGTTATGCGAGGTTGGGAATATTGTTGTTACAAGCTAAAGACTGCTTTACATTCTACAATCTTATTTACAGTGAGCAAAATAAAAAGTATGAATATCAAGTATTTCTTCTTATTTCCTTTATATTTAAATGTACTTATGTTCAGTAAAAATTCGTGTGGGTATTTCTTTTCTAAATAAAAATTAATGAAGAGATATTTCCACCAATTAAGTATAATCTAAATAAGATTTTCCGATACCTCAAATTTAACAACTATTTATATTATCAATTTCTTTGTTCAGTAAAAGTTAATCTCAGAAGTATTACTTCCGATTGAACAATTGTAGTCTGTTAATTATTATTCAAATTTCTCAATTTTTTATGTGATAGTAATTAGAGAGTACAAATAAAACACGATTTTCCTACTTTCACATACACATATAAACAACGTCGTTATGTTGCAATATTAATAAAGAATTGTAGCTTTATAGCGGCACTGAAATGAGCTTATTTATTTATGTGAATTTTATTTTTAGTAAAATCTCTAAATATCATGTTATTATCATCTGTGCACAACATTTTTAGGTACTTTACTTTAAGATACTCGTTTCATGACATGTTTTCAGCAGTTTCTTTTTTGCAAATTTGTATTTTGAGTTATTTATTTCCATATTATGATTGTATATGCTGGCTCATTTACATAAAAAATATACTCTATTGTTTAATATCTCTCTTCTATTAATGTTGCCGATCCCTGGAGTAGGTTGCAGTGGCGAGTCGTCAGAGGAGGCAGATGAAGAAGTGCCACACTACACAAAATGAGGAGAGGAGAATTTTGCATTTTATTTTTGAATTTCAATCTTCTAGAAATTTTAAATTTAACGAAAAATAAGTCCACAACATCTAGTTTTCAAATTATCACTGTTTTTCTATGTTTTATACTACCGAATAAAGCTTTCGTACGCCCAGCGCAATGCTGGATACATAAGTGTAGAGGCAAAAATTCTCCTGCCTCAAACTTCATCAATGTGGGTGTGTGTACAACTGTGCTGTTCTTACAATAATTACATTGTTAATCGATTTTTCTCTCGTTGCTTGCCTTAATTGATAGGAGTTTCATTTGGTATGTAGATAATAAATGACATTCGGAGCACTGTTGATATTATTAATTTTCTAATAAGTGAATGTTATTTCAATAAGGTTTTATTCAGTTCCTATTGCCTGCTTCACCAAAATTTTAGTTTACGAGACGCAACTTGTAGGTTTTCAGTCTACAGCTTCTGCAACAGACTTGCAGATTAAGTGGATTTCGAATCAGTGGGACGCGGTAATTTTATTTGGATAAATATTGGCGAAACTACATTTGATTTGAAATTCAGAATTTGAGTCGAAGCCTGTTAAGCACATGATCTCTATAAAAACTGTAGATCTCTTGGAATAAATGATAATTCACACAACGAGAATACAAAAAAAAATGGTTAAGTTCGTCCGAAGTACGTCCATGTCGTGCAGTGTAAACCAACCTGAATGCGTAATGTATGTACAATATGCTTACTTTCCGTCAATAAATCAAATCTGTCTTCATAATCCGCAATGAAATATCAATGATACACACCAGTGACTCTTAATTTCATCTAATCCCAGCAATAATTTCCCAACCGATGCAAATCGGACAGGAGAGATGGTATCGGGAGAATTAAGTCATATCTTACACCAGCTGATCACGATTTGCCTAATGCCTAATGCGGTAGGTAAGTGGACTGATTCCACCTGAAGTAGGTCACTAGACAACGCAACGCAATCCGCACTGTGAGGTCTATGGACCTTGGATCTGTATTCCGTCGACGTCCTCGGGCTCTGGGGAACTGATCCAGAGAACTAGTGATCCACTGCGTTTCCTACGAATGCTCCCCAATGGGCTGTACGATAGAACGCTATTCAATTTCATTCTGTAAATTGTTCATTGTCAACTTGTTATTATTGCACTTGGTTTTCCATTTCCGCACTTTGTAATTTGTAAAGAATTGTATTCCGTATATGACATCTTCACCACTAACCTAATATTCTTTGAAGGAATTTATTGGTTGTCAACTCATGAATAAAATGTTATTTTTTTATTCTATAAATTGTTCATTGTCAACTTGTTATTACTGCACTTGGTTTTCCATTTCCGTACTTTTATATATTTTGTGTAATTTGTAAAGAATTGTATTCTGTACATGTCATCTTCCTCACTAACCGTAATATTCTTTGAAGGAATACGGCATCAAGTACCGGATTTATTGGTAGTCAACTCATGAATAAAATGTTATTTTTTTTTCTATAAATTGTTCATTGTCAACTTGTTATTATTGCACTTGGTTTTCTATTTTCGCATCTGTATATATTTTTTGTAATTCGTATAGAATTGTATTCTGTACATGTTATCTTCACCACTAATGTAATATTCTTTGAAGGAATACGGCATCAACTACGGGTGGTTCATGATTTATTTTGTCAACTCGTGAATAAAATGTTATTTAGCGCCATAAAAACCAGTGCGTTGTCATATTTTAATAATGGGAGTAGGATAACAAAAATGTTTCAAATAATTTATTATAAAGTAATTGTAGGTTTCGGTAAAGTAAAAAAAAACTTTATCCGTAGCGTGTTTACCATATACAGCTAAAAATGAATTTTTAATTAATAATTGCAATGAATAACACTAAATTCACATTGTTATTTTTAAATAAATTTGTTACTAGTACTCGTACATTTTACAGCACATAATCAAATATTTTTTCGAATTATAGAAAACATAAAAATAACCAAAAATACTGTTTCTTCTGCCATTTATTTCGGAAACTTAAATATAATGTTTTATTAAAATCTGTTTATCGGAATTTGCTCTACATGTGTACAAATACCAATACTGAATTTAAAGGGGTGACCGGAGTACATCTCCACCCCTGGTGAAATTAAATTCCCCCTGACGAACGGCGAGAAATATAAACAAATATATTGATACTAATAAAAAAAAACTATTTCTAAATAATATGAGCATTCAAATGTATGCACCTCCAAATTTTTTAGTTTGCCCCGCGGAAAACTATCTCTGGATTGAACACTGACACATAAATTCGAACAAACTGATGGATGAACGGATAATCTGATGGACTGGCACACATCACGCTCAAATAGTTAGGACGTATTGTAAAGACTAACTCGTGGATATCTATTTAAATTTCGAAACGTCAAAAACGATATGATTTCTTATGTTATTATATGTGGTAGTCAGCAAAAAGAACTCCGAAAAATTGATTTTTACAACGTATTTTCTATATTTTGTTGAAAATATTTACTAGAACGTTAAACTAAATTGAAAATTGATTTTAGTTAGTAGAAGCCTGTTTGAGAAAAAAACTGATTGGAAAAAGTTCTTGAAGAATCCATCTGTCTAGTGTCACTACAAACTTTCGCAAAAACCAATAAAAACAAAAAAATCATACAGTCAAAGTCGAAATATTCAAAGTGAGGTTTAATTAGAACGTAATTCGCCCAACAAAAAATTTTAATTACATCCGATCATTTTAATTAATTTCAAACAAAGAATTCCATTCGGCGCGTTGTTTTTTTCCAGAGCATTAATTAACACGGGAAATAGTTCCAGAAATATTCGGCCTTGTGCGGGCGTGAAGGCGGATTCACCACTGAAACTTTGCAATCTCCAGCGGAAAGATAACGTTCTACATTACTCTCATACTTCGCGTAATATTGTTTTATATTATTTCTGGTACAGTTAACTAGTTTCAATAGGTTTTATTTTTCCTCTAATGTTTAATAACCGCTGTACTACTAACACTATAAACGGTCGAATGTGGGTGATAAGACGGAATGAAAGACACTTGTACGGGATTCGAACCCACACCAAGTGGGTTATGGAGACGGGACAAAACCATTATCTCAATTGTTATCGTTTCCTCTGATGTTTAATTCATCGGTAGAACTTGAACTTGGTTGGTTGGAATTCGCAACATCTTAGTTGCGGAGCAAAATTAAACATTAATTTAATTACGACATATTTTTCAGAATTATTGTAGCAAGACATGGTATTTAGTTTTGAAATGGCACGTTAAGATTTTAGCTCAAATCAGTGTTTTCAGATTCTAAGAATTACCTAAATATTTTAAGAATTTACCAATTCCATTTAGAAAAAAGGTTTATAGTAAATATTTTTAGGCATTTTAGAGTTAGATATCCTGTAAGATATAATTGTCTGTAAACTTTAGGTAAAACGTTTCTTGGAATCATTTGCTCAATATCAATAGTTATCCTGATTATGTTTGTATTCTGTGCAAGATCTTCTTTTTCGAAATCCTTATTCTGAACTTCATTCAAGCTCAACCATTTCCTGTATTTGATCGAGTAAAAATATTCATAGTATTTTGCAAGTTATTCCTCTCCAGTTAACCTGGTTAAAGTCACCGTTTTGTGATACTGAATGAGATTTGACGCCCCTAAAGAGTACAATTTATTTTTTAATTTTTTTTATATCAACTTCTGCCTTTTCCTTTAATGGAATGCGTATGACTGAAATTTAAGAGTTTATGAAATGTGACAGTTCATTACATAATGGTTGTCGACCGCTGGCTTAACATATATGATTGATGACAATTGTCTTAACCACAAAATTAAGTAACAACACAGACCACTAAAATTACTCAATATTTTTTAATAGAAATTAATGGTATTCTCAGCTCAATTTAATCTGCCATGGAATAATGAGATACTACATGTACTTCAATGCTATTTTAAGTAAATAAAGCGTGAAAATGTTTTTAATAGTAGTATTTTTTAACTTTGAATTTAAATTAGTAAAATTTTATAATTATTCTTAAATATATTGCAGGTCTATTATATTGATCGAAGATTATCGAACATTCGCAAAATATAGCTAAGTAAATAAGTTCCACTAGAAAATAAATAAATTAGTCTTAGATAAAATCAAGGAAATACCAAAGTATTTCCCATTTCAAACACCTGGAATTGAATTTGATATTTACATAACATCATTATCGTCCAATTGTACAAAACAGTTAAATCGAGCAGTATTAATCAAAGTCAGACCCGATGCAGTCAAGTTCCAACATGTAATAAAATCGTGTCTATCTTTTTCATCGAGCATAATAAAGTTGTCGCCGTCCCCGCCCTCGCAACCGAAATACTAATGTCCCATTGTTGTCTCCGGTGCATAGCAAGATGATTGACATAACTTTATGTTAATACACGACCCGGGTATGTTTTTAGTGTTACACCACGTATAAATGGTTCCGCTTACCAGATCTCCTACAGAAGTTCATTTGACTTTCAAATCGTAACTTCTGTTTGTAAATATCAATTTTCTTATTCTTTCTTTCGATGCTCTTTTTTCTCGTCGAGTATTTACTTTTTGTTTTGAATAAACAGGACCTTACAGTGTGGGTGGTTCGGAAATAAGAAATAAAAATTAATAGGAGGCTATGGCGATTGGTTTTTGTTTTTGTGTTGGATAAATTTCGGAGAAGTCAAGTTAGCCTTTCAACTAACAAGAACCTTGTAGTATTTAATCATTATATTTTTTTGTAAATGATATTTAAATTAAATTTAGATGTTTTGTTTAGATATTTATTGAAACAGAACTTGAACATTTGTTTTTCAAACAAACATAATAAAGAGCCAATTAATAATAAACATTTCTTTTGGCAAAGTAAATATAAACATTTCCAAGTAAAACAGAAAACAGGAAAAGGTATTATTTGTTTTTTCTCATTGACCGCAACCGCAAAACGTTAATTAAATTTATATTATTACAGCAATTATTTTTATTTTTGACTGATAATTTAAATATTTTTAAATTAAATACTTATTAATTATAACAAAATGTAATTATTTCCAGAAATACAGATAATTACCTGTCAGCAATTTGAAGATGGAATACCTGGAACAAAATATTTATTTAATATTATATAATTATGTTATTTTTTTTGGATTTTTACTTGATAATACAAATAAAAATATATATTTATATATTTGTCATAAAATTTGTTGTACTAACACTCCTTGCATTTCTCATTAAAATATTCACTTACATTTAGTATTTAACCAAAGTTTAATTATTGTTTATCTAAAGTTTGTATTTCCGGACCAATTACAAACAATAAATGGTTTGTTGACTGATCAATAAAAAATAATAAAAATAGAGAAACCAACATTCTTGTTACCGCGGGATTTGAATCCGTGATATTAAATTGTTTAAAGATAATGGTGATTGATAGAAACTATACAATCGGAAACTATAATATGAAATATTATTAATGTTTTTCTTTTAAATACCTAATCTCTAATCTAAAATCTAAAACATCAGTTGACTGATGTTTTAAAATCATTTGTTAAACATATGGATCAGTAAATATTTGCTAGAATTAAGTAAATACTAAGTAATTTTATTTCTGAAATATGGGTCACTTATTATTTCATGTTGGAAGGGATCGCTACAGTTTTTGTTTAATAAAATAAAACAGGCTCAGAATTTTCAAAAATTTGTTGACGAGTAGGGTAAACGCGAGTCATTTGTTAAACATTTCTGTCGGCGTTAAACAACATTCACGGCAATTTGTCGCTTGTTAAGTTCCTCCCTAATTCCAGCATGCATCACGCCGGTAAACAAATCTGTTTGGGTGAAAATAACACGGGCTCTCGATATTAATTAGTCTTCGTTTCGCAAGCCAGCCGCGAATACAGGGCTTCATATTTGTTATTAATCGCTGCTCCACTTTGTTGTTTTGTAATTAAGATTATCTGATTTCTCTTTTCGCTCTCGGTGGGTTAATGGTGCCTACCTGTTGTACGACTGACGGGATTATTTACTTTGCTTTGCCCGCAGCTACGATTCCTAAACTATGGGAATCAATTTCACTACCAAAAGTTTAAACATGAAATTTCCTACTTGCAAACTATTAACTATAATTAGATGTATTATGCATTCATATTGAACACGAAATTCAAACAAGATAATTGTTCAAATTACCAAAAAATTAACAAACTATATTTCGACAAATATAAATACAAATTGGAAAAACTTCAAAATTAACATGTTAAAATTATCTACGTCAAAATTCTATTGTTTTCTCCTAATCCATCTGTTACAAACACACCACCCACCATCGTCAAAACTGCTCCAGAATGTGCTCTGGTTATAGAAGGCGAAGAATTACAGCAGATATTTAAAAATGCTCTAATTCCTGAGTCACTGAATCCAGAGCAAACAAATCTTCTCCAAAATGTGCTCTGGTGTCAGCAAGTCAAGAATTAGAGCAAACAATTCCGAGTGCCCTATTTCTTCACCCACTGAAACCAGAGCACAATCTAGAGCAGCCGAAACTGCTCCTAAATATACTCTGGTTTCAGTATGCCAAGAATTAGAGCAAACATTACTGACTGCCCTAATTCTTCACCCATTGAAACCAGAACACAATCCAGAGCAGCTAAAACTGCTCCAGAGTTTGCTCTGGTTTCAGCAGGACAAAAATTAGAGCACACGCTGAAACGTCCTCCAAACCAGGCGGGGCGGAGGCCCAAGCGGCCTACTACCGCCCCGGCGCCACGCAGAGCGAGACTGACTGCAAGCCTCTTAGGATCCCCGGTATATCCTGAGACGCGCATTACTACCGGTCATATAGTCTCTTATTGGCTGATATCCAATTTGTAATTGTGGTTATGCTAGGGGGAATTTTAAAATTGAAAATTTCTATACATAGATAATTTGATGCGACTAAATCACTGGTAATAATTTTAAGGGTGTAACTCACACATATTTTAGGGTAGTAGTCAGTTACCTACTTAAAAACCAAAGAAGGAAAATAATTACTTAAAATAATATCCATTCAGGGCTTTATTACTGATGTAGAAACAGCTACGCTAAAGAAAATATGGAAAATTTTCCATGGTGGAATGAGCCCCAATGCCCCCATGTAGTCGGTGCCCATTATCCCAAGAACAGGATGAGGCGGCATCATACCATTTTTTAATTGAATTGTTACAATACAGAGCCATAACTTTTAAAGTTCCGGAACCACTGGCATAAAGTAATGGATGGAATATTGGTACAGTGGGTGTTGCAAGACTGTCCGTTATATAATATGTTTGTTTAACTTATTAGTGGATTATTGTATCCGCGATAATTAATTATACATGTCAAAAGCCAACAGGTTTTAATATTCTGATATGGATATTTATTTCCTGTATTATTTGTGCTGCTTTTTTGTTGCTGAAGTCAGTTTCTCTACAAGCATGTGTTATTTTTACAGGATATAGTGTTCCTGATATTGAAATTGGTACGTTAATATGTATAGGTAACCTTGGTTAATATTTATTACTATAGACAAAATTAATGATAATAAATTTTTAATAACTAGATTTTATTTCATATTCTTTTGCACGTGCTAGCTAGCATTTTCTACTATTCTATATTACCTACTATTAACAACTGAAACTATTTAACCAAGAAAGTGAAAACTATTTATTAAATTATAAAATGATAGTAAAATTTGGCAAACGAAAACAATAAAATTCGAATTTTGCCAGTATCCTACGTTTGTAAGAGACCTTCATTTGAAAATGAATTTCGAAAATACAGTAGCAGACAGCTGTTTTTTATTTGGTTAATAATTGGCAACTCTAGGAATCGAACCCCCAGATCACTTGCGTTTTTGTACCTTTCGGTGGTTTATTACCAAGAAAAAAAAAAGCATACAATAAACCATAAAATTATTTTAAGTAAATGAAAATTAAGAAAGAAACTCTTTTTTAAAAAAATGTTTTCCCATATGTTCTGTGTTATTGTTCCAGTTACGTAAACGCTAAGATTTACGATGGCAAAAAGATTCTCAGCAATTAAAAACCTTTTTCCATTTCAATAACACATATGAGTAATATATGATTTACATTTTGTTTGCATTGTCGGTTCACATGAAATAATTTGGCATCATTTACGTCCATTCTCACATTTCTCAAGTTGATGGTGTCATATACATCATTACGGAGAGACGTTGATTCATCAAACTTGAAATCTCACGCTTTGTCAAAACATTTCAATCGTATCTCTGTCGTCGATCTCGTCTCTCGCTCGCGCTGGATTCTTCACAGATTTTTTCTCCTTATTCTATTTTCGGAGACTGTTATGTGGTTGTTTTATTCTCGTCTCGGAATAAAGGAAATGGAGAGATTTATAGCGCCAACTTTACTAAATTCCACGCTATTTGCACACAGACTTTTTCGGTTACATTTGCTGTTTAATATTATATTTTTTTTAGAAAACAATGAAATTATAAATTAATTCAATACTACGGAGCATTATTTATTGCCGTGTATTGAAAACTACTTTGTCATATATTTCCATAATGATATATTTTTATTAGTAATAGGAGGCTATTATCAGACATCTTCTGGGCACTACAAATAGTATCGTTATTATCAAAATATCATCTACCAACTAGCTTATATAATAAAAATGTTCTGCAATAAAATTCATTTATACTTTAAATATTATCTATTTTCTTAGTATTTATTGTAAATTTTTGTTCTCAAGAATCACTCAGTTTCTGTTATAATTACTTATTTTATGCTAAGAGTTTAAAAAAAAAATACGGCTATATTTTCTTGTACTATTAGCAACACATGTAGCAAACTAGTTAAAGTACCTTATATATTAATAAAATTAATATCTTAGAAACGTAAATCATACTTAGGTATATAGAATCAGTCTTAAATGAGTACATGAAAATATGTTTTTCTTTATAAACCAGATACTTTATGCCCTCATTAGTTTGTAAATAGACACTTTTCACGCACTAGTGCTTGAAAAGTAGCAGTTGCTAGGCAACATAAACACTTTTCACGCACTGGTGGAGGAAAAATGTTGTATGCAACATATGTGTATTATAGTGTTTTATATCTCGTGGTATAATTTCCTCAAAACAGTTAAACTGAACTCGACAAAAAAATTTACTTTACAGCTTTACACCCTATTTGCATAAATAACTATTGTATGTAAATCATCGTGAAAATTATTAATAAAATTAGATTTCTTGACGAAAAAAAATTGCAAAACTTCTAAATTAGATATGTTAAATTCGCGAATTTATTAAATCGGAGAAAAAAAAAGTTTTTCTTTAATGTAGGCTATAGTTTTTTTTTTTAGTTTTTGTTAATGTTAACTAGTAACAGTATTCCGTTTCAGCAATTGTATAACAGTAAATATTATACAGTAGAAAAATAATGTAGTAAGTATGCTAATGGCAATCCAGTAACCATTTATTTAACAAGTAATTCATTAATCCATCCAGCACGAGATCGCATAACAATTTATCTCATTTACATCTGTGTTTAAACTCATATACACGATTCCAACATTTATATCCATATGTCTAAGCTTACAAGAATATCATTTATCATACACATAATATCGTATATTACACCGCGACCGCGGTAAAATAAATAAATCGTTGTGCAACCGAACTGAATCAATAACGATTACAAATATATCTCGTGGAAGAAATATTCTCCCGGGTTGACAGAACGGCAAACATAAGCTCGCATCTGGCTCGCGTGATGCAATGTTGCAAGACGCCGAGGGAAATGAATCAATTCTTCGCCATACCCAACTGGATTATTTCTTGATGTCTTGTAGATCGACCCAGTTCAATTTAACCCTTAGTGGACTTATGCCCGTATTCATAAAACGTTCGTTATAGCTATAACGTTTCGTTAAATATGTTCTCCAAAAAAACTAGTTTTCTTTGAAGAAAAATAAAAATTTTGGTTTGTCTACTGTTTTATAATTTGTCAAAAAATTTAACGAAGCGTTATAACTATAACGAATGCTTAAGAATATGGGCATAAGTTTCTCAATCTTTATTTTTGAGGTACTATTTAATAATTTGAAATTCTAACGGATAGAGTAAATAACTTCTGACTTCCATAACACGATTTAATCAACTTTCGGTAAAAATTGAACAAAAGTATTTATCTCATTTCTAAGTCATTTTCAAATATTTTGCAAAGTAGTATTACTTGCATGTTTTATATCATTATGTACATAAACTTTTCCCATAGAATCGATTGGTATAATCTTTCAGATTGTATATCTACCTATTTTAGGTATGTAGCCAAAAAACACACTTTTTTGGGGTGCAACTTTGACAGCAAATACCTCAAGAACGAAAAGAGATAATTAAATTCCATTTGAAAATTTCAAATAAGCGCGTCGTGATCTATCAGTATATACAAAAAATTTTGGTTTAATATTGTTGTTTGATTTGTTTTAATTCTATAAAACTATGATATGGGATTTTAGGTTTTGAAAATAAATGAAATAATAAAGATAATTAAGCGACAGAATAAAATCGAAAATTTTATAATCATCAATCATAATATTAGACTCCATGAGATATTATTTTCTAAAATTAAAAAAATCATAATATAGGATTTTAAATTCAAAGAATCCAGAAAAACACTTTGTACAGGAATAAATTCTGAAAATCAAAGTCACGAAATTTTTTAATGATTTTGGTTTTAAATTTTGTTTTCGATAGGAAAAAATGGGACAGGACAAACTGGCAATGCACCATTTTCTAGTTGCACCTTACGAAGCCCTAAGGGACCAAGCAAAAAGAAGCAGTGAAAACCTGTGGATGCCTTTGTTGTGATTGTTTCTTGTTCCCAAACCGGAAGTTACACACAGTGACTTGATTATGCTTATTATTATATTTAATTAAGGTGTATTTACGAACGTACGTGCGTGATTTTAAGCACTGATCGTAATTATTTCATAGACTCTGTTTGGAGTAATTTCAGCACGGAAGTTTCATGCAGAGATAATTTGGAGATTGTTTGAGAAATTGTATTTGTTATTGTTTTTGACTAACAGTATTATAATTAGATATTGGCAGTTAATTAGGCCGAAGAAATTATTTTAATAGAGGAAAAAACAAAAAAGCGTTATCACTTATTTTAATAATATTTCCAATTACTTTTGCAACACTTAATTTTGAACAAATGACATCCATTAAAAATAATTTTAAAAATTATATATATGAAATAAACTAGGACAAAGTCAAATTTATCAATTAGTCACATATAAAATACATTTCTAATTCTCAAATGTACCAAGTACTTTTTATGTTGTTATAATTCTAATCTACTATGTTTCAAATATTTTTATTTTTAACATTCTTATGTGACTTATTTAACATTACTCTTGTTTATAAGACTAAACAAATAAAAATAGTTCTATTACATTGCTTTTACGAATTCATGTAGAATAGCTTAATTTTCTTGATTATTAATAATAATAATCTCATTATTTTCTCGTTATATAAATGGTACATTTTACCTTTTAAAAGAATAATTATTTACAAATAGAAAATAAAAATATATTTTGGAAAATTTTATCCAAATTTAATACTCCACGCGCCATCTCTTAAACATTAACAAAACTATAAAGATTATTATTTTCTCTCCGCTAATACCTTTTACAAAAATTGTTTTTCATTTCTAAAGCATAATTATAGCTATTGTAGTAACAGTAACTGATCCAAAAATAATAATTCCATATAAGTACAATGAAAAAGAAAGTAAATCAGAGCAAAAAATAATTCTTTGTACTACAAATTCTTGACACATATTCCGCATAATTGTAACACTACACAAAACTTGTCGACTTTAATAACTTACTATTCAAAACGTGTTTTAATGCCTTAACCCAAAATCAAAACAATTGTGCAGATTGTCCAAATAAGTCGATAGTGTTTTTTTCCTTGTAAGTCTTAATGGATTTAAATATCTTTAGGTGTGCCATGGCTACTGAGGCACAGGTGACTAGACACTGAATAGTTCAACGTCACATTCACTGTTCGATGCCTCAGGCCGTATAGAACACAAATCAAACGAAATTATTATTTATTGTCTAGTTTTTTCATTTCGCATTTTTCGTCTTAGGTGTGACTTATTTTTTACGATGTATACTAAGCAGGTTTTATATTGTAATTTGGTGCCAAGAATGTTTATGTGTAACAGACAATTTAACTGGCATTTAGAAAATTTGGCTTTGTTCGTATGAAGTATTTATGATATGTATGCATTGTTTTTGTAATTGATACTTTATAATAGGACAACAATAAGTAAATGTTGTTATATCCGTATTTAGAAGCAGGGATTGTTAATAAAAAATATTACTTAGTAGGTATGTATTTGCTAAGTACCTATGTTTTTGTTATTCTTAAATAATGGTGAAATGCAAATAAGTTCTAAGCCTTATAAGAAACTAATGTTATTTCATGACATATTTTACTTACATTTTATTTGATAATTCCTACAATCATTGTAAGTTAGCAAATATTGAAAAAAAAATGATATAGTTAAATTCTTTACGCTCGTACAAATATAAAATATAAACTACGTATGTAGATTAGAAAAAAACTAAATGACATTTAATAAATTCATGCTTAAAAGGAATGATTTAATTAAAATTTTTATGCACTTTTAATAATGTAGAAATATTTAAAAATATTTGAACTACATTGAAAATTAGCGAAAATTAAATAGATCTCATCTATAAAATTCATTTATCTTTTTGTCATTTTAATGAATATTGAAATCACAAAAATGTACAGGATCAGAAACTCTATTAACTTTTAATTAAAAATTCGAATCACTAGCTCTATCGGCACGTAATGTGCAATGAATTCTATCTGTCAGAAATTTCATATTGGGACAATTAGTTTGATTTAACATTTTCAACATTAATTTACATATTAATAACTTCTCAAATTGACACCAGCTACACAGATAAATCTCAGGAATAATTAATTTTATACTGATCGTATCTATCCCACTAAGGTCGTCCGAGTATCATACCCGAATGTCAACACACATTACGAACACACAGGTATTATTCGAAAAGATTTCCACACTGATATTCGAAATTAAAAGATACATTCATTTGAATAAAATTGATCATATGTCGATAACAAGAACTAGTTTGACATTTTGGAGTATTAATGGACAACACGGCTCTTATTTCCTTGTAAATTGTTACTAAATATTTAACATTTTAAAATGGTAAGTAGAACGAATGGTATCTTAAATTGGGAATAATTCATTATGATTTCTAAAAGTCACTTTTTATAATTTTGACAGTTCACACCTGCCGAGACCTTCCGTATTTGTATGTTGATATTAATAGAGTATAAATTTCAAACTTTCGATTCTTTTAATCTAGGCGACATATAGGGCTATTTAAATTATAATTTTAATAGTCATATAGGAAGTAATAAAACACTTAAATACTAAATGAGTGTTCTAAATTTCTAAACATTAATTTGAAAACCGTAAAATTACACATTAATATCAATATATTTGTTCAGTTTGAACTAGAAAATGCGCGTTACCTAACATGTATTCAAAAAATTGTTAATTCTTTTGTATTAAGTAGATTATAAAAAACAAAAATTGGAAAGTGTAGTAGTATTACTAAGTCTATTATTTCTCTAATTTACTTTTTATTTTTTCTTAACACCTACCTAAAACTCAGTTAAGGAGTACAAAAACAAAATTAAGCCTTGTTTCTTAAAATATCAAGTGACGTCTGTAGTATGTATTCCTATTTATTATTATTTCTTATTTACATCTGTTTTAAATTATTGCTTTTATAAATAAATTCTTTGATTCAATGTTTTAATATCAGAACTCTTAGTAGAATTTATTTTCTGCATCATTAAAAAAAGGATATTCGAGGTGTGTAAATTATGTAATAAGAAAAAATTGTTCGAATAGAATTTCAATTCAATATTGTCTCCCTCAAAATAACTTCCTTGGGAAGCTACACAGTGCTAGAGATGGTTCTTTCTATCCTCATGGCATTGCTGGAACTCGGATACTAGAAACTTTAGCTGGTTGGTTACAGCCGTTTAAATGTACTGGCCAAAATCTCATTTTTTTTAAACCATCCCCAATGAATTAGTCAAAATTTGATAAAAAGTGGTAAGAATCAAATTTAACTCTTCACCAATCATTTAGTATTGTCAACCAACGATCTGAACGATTTTCATCAGTTTTTGAAGATGAAGGCCTTCCGCTGCGTCTTTCATCTTTAATTGAATTTTTTCCTTTTGAAAATGCCTGAAACCACCGAAAAACCTAGCCTCTTGAAATAACACTGTCTCAATAGGTCTACTTCAGTTTTGTACGCTTTTTAGAATGCACAAGAAAAAAATGTTTTACGAAAAAAATCGCTAAGGACAACCAAATGACTCTAGCGTGTTCAAACTCGTAGTGAAGATATATAAAATGTTTCCATATTTCAAATCACTATATATTATTCTTATTTCAATCAACCGTTCCTAACTAGTACATTGACCAATGTAAACTATAGTTACTTATAGTTACATAATTAAAATTCAGGTCAGGGTGATATGTAATCGAATGAGGATGATACAATGGAATAAAAGACACACAAATACATACTCTGCGAGATTCGAATTCGGAACACCTGGTTTGTGAACCACTACCTTAGGATTTTTTTTAAATGTTTGCAAATATTTTTTTATAGAAACTATAAAAATAAATCACATTTTTTCACAATGGTT
The DNA here is from genome assembly GCA_035578165.1 of Stenolophus ochropezus. NCBI lineage: Eukaryota > Metazoa > Arthropoda > Insecta > Coleoptera > Carabidae > Stenolophus > Stenolophus ochropezus. The sequence goes on along the minus strand of JAQOWZ010000005.1, from coordinate 18,954,749 downwards.
AACGCACATATTTAGTTTTTGAAATATGATACTACGCTTAAAATAATTGTATATATTCCTACGTTAACAACTTACAACATAGAATAGCTCCCACAGTTATGTAAAATTAACAAGAAGTACGATCTTCATCTACAATCTTCCATCGAGTCTAAATTTAGAAACAGCAAATCTCCAGAATCGTGTGAAAAGTGAGTTTATGCAAGAGCCATTATCAGAATAATGAGACACATTCGCATTTAACCTTCGTTACGTATGCCACATTGCGACAATAAAATTTGAATATAAAGTCGTAACAGATGAACAAGAACAACAGATTCCGCTGCGCGTTGCTTAACCGCGACCGCCGACCATACATCACGTTTCACTTTCCATGCGACACGCAGATCCCCGATAACGGATAATGATGCGGATTATTTGCTACGTGTTGAAATTGGAGTAGGTTCCTATTTCTTTCCGATTACAATACAATAATTTATATGTTGATGGAAAAAAAAATAGGTAACAATGAAGCGTTAAAATTAATAAAAGAAAAAAAACGACAAACAACGAATGCATTCTGAAGAAAAAGAACAAAAGAAAAGTCAAAAAACATATGAATATAACTAAAAAAACAAAGAAGAACAAGATGCAAAGAAATAAAAACAATATCCCAATAAAGCAGATATACCAACAACTTCAAGTTTCATACCTCAATTTACAAGTAGATCTAGAACAAATAGCTACGATGAAAGATCAATAAAAGTAATTTATCAAAACAATCATAGCAACCAAACAAAAATAAAGTAACAGGGAACACGGTAACGAAAATGGCTAATACAAAGGAATTAGAAAATAAGTACAATGAAGTGGTACCATCACACATACCCGCAACTACAAGTCAAAGAAAGTAAATAAATAAAAAAAAATAAAGAAAGGTAAAAAAACAAAAAATAATAATAAGATTAGAATTAGTACCTGGAATGTCAGAACTATGCTACACCCAGGAAAAATGCAAGAAATAGCTGCAGAAATGTTGAGGTATAAAATAAATATTGCTGCAACAAAAAATATCAAAATCAGAATATACAAATCAATAATAAGACCAATAACAGTATACACAGCTCAAAACAATCACAATGACAAAATGAACCATGAAATAGAACAAGAATTAGAAGGAGAAAATATAGTGAAAAAATGTGGCTTGGCCATGTATGGTGAGCAGAAGAAAGGGATACAATAAGATCAAAAGTCGAGTAGAGCCCAGGCGGAAGAAGACGAGGCAGGCCCAGATCAACATGGCTGAGAGAAGTGGAAGAAGATCTAAAATCAGCCGGATATCTAGAATTGACTTGTTTTTAGTAATTGTGGGTTTTAATGTTATCACCCTGGCCTAACCGACCTAGAGCTCCCGTGGCACACTATTTTTCTTCATAGGACCCGCTGATTGGCGCCCGAGAGAAAACCCGACGTCCTGGGGAAGAACCACGACATCACGGACCGACAAAGTCGCAGCGGCCCAAGTGATCGTCACAAATTGGCAACTGGACGAACAAAACAAGAGATAGGGAGTTGTGGAGGAAGATTATAATGAATATCTAAGAAGTAGTAACGGAGATTGATCCACTCCAATACAATTAGATCTAGAAAGCTTCGAAGGAAGCGGCGCAACCCCATGGGGGTGTTAAGCCACTATACTATATATATGTATGCCACATTGCGACAATAAAATTTGAATATAAAGTCGTAACAGATGAACAAGAACAACAGATTCCGCTGCGCGTTGCTTAACCGCGACCGCCGACCATACATCACGTTTCACTTTCCATGCGACACGCAGATCCCCGATAACGGATAATGATGCGGATTATTTGCTACGTGTTGAAATTGGAGTAGGTTCCTATTTCTTTCCGATTACAATACAATAATTTATATGTTGATGGAAAAAAAAATAGGTAACAATGAAGCGTTAAAATTAATAAAAGAAAAAAAACGACAAACAACGAATGCATTCTGAAGAAAAAGAACAAAAGAAAAGTCAAAAAACATATGAATATAACTAAAAAAACAAAGAAGAACAAGATGCAAAGAAATAAAAACAATATCCCAATAAAGCAGATATACCAACAACTTCAAGTTTCATACCTCAATTTACAAGTAGATCTAGAACAAATAGCTACGATGAAAGATCAATAAAAGTAATTTATCAAAACAATCATAGCAACCAAACAAAAATAAAGTAACAGGGAACACGGTAACGAAAATGGCTAATACAAAGGAATTAGAAAATAAGTACAATGAAGTGGTACCATCACACATACCCGCAACTACAAGTCAAAGAAAGTAAATAAATAAAAAAAAATAAAGAAAGGTAAAAAAACAAAAAATAATAATAAGATTAGAATTAGTACCTGGAATGTCAGAACTATGCTACACCCAGGAAAAATGCAAGAAATAGCTGCAGAAATGTTGAGGTATAAAATAAATATTGCTGCAACAAAAAATATCAAAATCAGAATATACAAATCAATAATAAGACCAATAACAGTATACACAGCTCAAAACAATCACAATGACAAAATGAACCATGAAATAGAACAAGAATTAGAAGGAGAAAATATAGTGAAAAAATGTGGCTTGGCCATGTATGGTGAGCAGAAGAAAGGGATACAATAAGATCAAAAGTCGAGTAGAGCCCAGGCGGAAGAAGACGAGGCAGGCCCAGATCAACATGGCTGAGAGAAGTGGAAGAAGATCTAAAATCAGCCGGATATCTAGAATTGACTTGTTTTTAGTAATTGTGGGTTTTAATGTTATCACCCTGGCCTAACCGACCTAGAGCTCCCGTGGCACACTATTTTTCTTCATAGGACCCGCTGATTGGCGCCCGAGAGAAAACCCGACGTCCTGGGGAAGAACCACGACATCACGGACCGACAAAGTCGCAGCGGCCCAAGTGATCGTCACAAATTGGCAACTGGACGAACAAAACAAGAGATAGGGAGTTGTGGAGGAAGATTATAATGAATATCTAAGAAGTAGTAACGGAGATTGATCCACTCCAATACAATTAGATCTAGAAAGCTTCGAAGGAAGCGGCGCAACCCCATGGGGGTGTTAAGCCACTATACTATATATATGTATGCCACATTGCGACAATAAAATTTGAATATAAAGTCGTAACAGATGAACAAGAACAACAGATTCCGCTGCGCGTTGCTTAACCGCGACCGCCGACCATACATCACGTTTCACTTTCCATGCGACACGCAGATCCCCGATAACGGATAATGATGCGGATTATTTGCTACGTGTTGAAATTGGAGCAGTTTCTATTTCTTTCCGATTTAATCGCATGAGTTATAGCTGGTCCCGGGCAATTGTGAAAGAGAAACCCGATTCATTTGAATAGGACCAAATAATGAATTCTCTTTTGCGTGATATAATTTAGTAATTTAATGAGAACTGCTGCAGGGGACGCTGGTGAAATTAATACAATAAATATTTGGACATATCCGGACTGCCAGAGTTAAATTGCTTGGAAATAAAACAATAAATAATAAATCAATGTATCTACTTCCTATATTCTAAGCGTGTGAAATATATGCATTCAATTATAAACTTTCATGTGTCGAGTGTCGAACAATCAACACATATCTTAAGGATATATAGTGTGAGAGAAAAATAAATTAATAAATATTTCAATATGATGTACGGTTTTTAAAAAGATTACTTTTTAATTTAATAAGACACCATTTCTTTCTCATTGCTATATATTTGAATTATTATATTTTGGAATTTTCATAGTAATTTAGTTGAACTTGGGTGTCCATAAGTCCCAGTTTTCCCGGGTTTGTTCCAGTTTTATTCTTTTTATCTCATTGTCCAGATAAATTCTGTTGGGACAGTTATTTGTTCAGAAGATAAAATTAAGTTTTCATGCTTGTCAAACACTAATATACGAGGTTGCCTATAAATATATTCAGCATAAAATTATAAATTTTATAAAGCATTCCTTTATAAATATGCCACGACAAGAATTTCTTCGGAAGTAATCGGAAGTTGGAAGGTAGTTAGTTTGCTTACCCAACATGTCGAGTTATAAATTTTGAATAAATTTTATCTCGCAATTTTTACTCTAAAACAATTAGGAAAAGGAGTAAATAGGATATTTATTATTTCACATGTTAAATCGTTATGGTAGTTATGTCAATTCATTACCCTGAATAACGAAATGAGAAATAGTTGCCTTTAAAGTTCTTTGGGAGGTTCAATGGGTAGAAATACTATTTTGACGGTTATCATTGAATTCTATAAAAAAATAGAAGAATGTACCACTTTTTAGATTAATATCTCCACAGATACAGTAACGGATAAACGAAAATCTAAAATTAGAAAAGAATGATTAATAATTTAGTTCATTCCGAGATTATGTAATTTATTGGGCATGAGACCGACCTAAAAAATAGTAACATGTAATCTGAAAATAATAAATTGTACTTAATTAATTTTACATATATTTTTTTATCAAATGCTTTTTGTTGTATTACATTAATAAGAAATGAAAAACATGCTGACTCGTATGATTGAAACAGACAAATGATTTGAATGAAGTTTCTTAGAAATCGATATTATTCATCTCAGAAGAAAGTTTTTTATTAGTTATATAAAGATTGTCTACATTGGAAAACCCCATTTTAGTATTTTTATTATTCATTGTCTTAAGTGGCAAAACCTTTATTGCCACTAAACAGCAATAAAAACTTTTCTCTGGAATACTAATTACCCATCACTTAAAAGCCTTGTCTCTATTTTTATCTCTATGAAGTTGTAACCAAATTAACCTCCATTACGTATGCATAAAAGAATGTGATGGTGAGAAACTAGAGCAGTAGATAAGCCAGCGAGCACATTATCCCGCAATGCAGACCCTGGAATCCAAACGTGATCTCGCGGGTAATTTGTGTTTTTATCTCGGTTTATTAGTCAGTCGGGACTCGGGTTACGCAATGCTACAGATCGGGATGTTTAGCAGGTAATATTAAACCGAAACATCTAGATTGCTACAAGGCCAAGAACCAACCATGTAGGAGAATGATTCAGCTTACAGATATGATTAAACTAAAATGAAAATGTTATAAATGCTCATTTGTACCAAGAAGAGGAGAGCACATATTATCACTTTCGATATTATTTTTTATAAATGCTCATTTGTACCAAGAAGACTTCGGTGAGGAGAGCAGAACTTATTATCACTTTCGATATTATTTTGTAGGAGTTTCTAAACGTAAACTTTTGGTTATATTTATTTAGAATCTACGAAATTGGTTACTAACATTAGAAAACTACAAAAATACGCCACAAATTAAAAATATATATTTAGTCCCACATAAAATATGTAACATTTCCAATCAGGTAGTCAACTGGACTTTATAAGATCATAAAATGTACGATACATTGTGGAACTTTCTGCAAAAAATTGGTTCTTGTAAAATTAGTTTAACCAATCGTCGGATTTCTGTGATTCATCCTTGGTTTTAGTTGGTTGTCTCGGTGTCCAGAAGAACCATTTTGAGTCACATAATTGTCCTGGTTTTCAGATTCTACTAGAAATTTAGAACTTATTTTATCTACCTATCTAATCTTCATTTGTAAAATTTATTTTATTATTTAAATTGAAAACAACAGAAATATATGTTGGTCAAGTTTCAAGTATTTCGAGATAAAGTCGTTCCCCATTAATTGGAAAATTGTAAATACGAGTATAATAAAAAAAAAAACATGATAAAACCTCATTTATAACAAAAAAAATAATTCAATTTTATATTTTCTAGCATATATTTTTTCAATCCGTATTGATATATGAAACAATGATGCTGTTTTGAAATATGTTTATTTTTGTTTATGGTATGTTTATTATTCAAATGTTTTGCTGTTTTTGCTATTACATTTATGTATAAAAAGTCATGTTTTGTATTTTAAAATGGTTCTTTCTAGAAGTGTATTCTTGTCTGAAAATATTAAAAATATAAGCCAATATTTAAAAGAAATAATTGAATCATATACACAAAAATTTTGTCGTGCTGGAACTGTGAAATTTAGAAGAAAGACCAATATCAACTAGCAATATTCACTATAAAAAATAAATGAAAATCTTGTCTTCTTGTCGTCTTGATATTCTCAAATTTGATTGAAAGGGACTTTTGTCTCGGTATACCTACAAATTATTAGCAAATTTCGATACAGATTTAAAAGACTAAAAAATTCGAATTCGGGTAACTTGTATTGACTTGTGAAAATAAGTTAGTTCATACTTATATCTAATAGTAATGCACTATTAGATAGTTGTTACATATTTGACAGGTACTTTATTTCAACCGCCGAGTTACAAAATTCTTTAAACCGGAGAAACTTATGAGACGACAAAATTGACAATGTTAGTGCTTATGACTAATCCATTTTCTAGTTCTTGTAATGATAACAGAAATTATTTGTACAATATCTTTCAATAAATAATAATAATATTTTATAAGTATTCAAAGTCAACAAATAAAATAGCGAAAATATCTAGTTTCTTAAAATGAAAACATTTATAAGAATTTATATCTGCAAGTTATATTTATATAGTTTTCGTATGAAACGAGTGAAACTATGTCGCATAAGCCTTTGCTGCAAGTAAGAAATGACTTGTATGCTAATTGGACATGATATGTGTCACGCGGATACAAATTGCGGCGCTAAAAAGATTGATGTGTTATTGCACAGGACTCTAAACTTGAATCTAGTCCAAAACCCTCGCTCAAACACTGTCAACAATTTATTTTTGGCTACCAACAGAGTTTCTTATGAATAGCTTTCTTTGTCAACTAACGAGAGCTTTGTTTTGAGATATGTTGCACATAAATAATAAAAATGTGTTGGGAAAAATAAAAATTAAAATGTCCTGAATATAATCTTTACTTCATATTGTGTTGCAACAGAAATAAAAATTCTTGGCAAAAAAAGAAATACACATTTATTTTTATTAAAATTCATTTCTGAATATGCGGTAATAAAACTTTTATAATACAATCGACAACGATAGTATATGCTGATGAAACAAGGGTATCACTAAAAATATTATCAAAAGTTAAATACGTTAGGGATGAAATACTTCAAAAAGGTACAAGAAAAGACAAAACTGAATAAAATGAGAATTGCAGACTTAAGGGAACTGGTAAAACTTGAACGAATAAAGAGAATACTAGAAAATTAATCACCTGTATGGTTTAGTTATATCCAAAGAATGAGCTTGTATAAACTATGAATTAAAACAGAAAGAAATGAAAAGGAAATCAAGAAAGACTTGGACAGAAAAAATAATAGAAAAGGAACAAGAAAAAAAAAACAAATTAATTAATTTGAAAACTAAAGCACTGGGCTAGGAAGCTTAGAAGAAATGTACCAAGGAATTTAATGGATATTTAGAAATTATATTGACAATTCGTACCAAAGTGTACCAAAAAGATTTTACTTCAATATTTTTTCCTGTAATATTTAACATTCATTTATTAAGTCGAATGAGCTTATTACAATGGATTGAAAGTCAACTCTCAATACATAGGTTTCGAAGCTTGAGAATTTAATCCAACAAAAATATCAATTTATTTATAATTGTTATAATTTATAAGATAAAATTTAATTAGAATAAATAGAAACAAATTCTTGTCCGGATACAAAGTAAAACCAAATACAAATAAATTATTTTCATAAGAATAAAACCACAAGTTAAGAAATTAAATTTTTAGAATCTATGATATAGCTGTATGTATCTCAATTTTTTGATTTTACCTTGATAATCTAATTTGATTTAGATTTACACATTTCATAAAAAGTTAGGTCTGTTATTATTTCGAGAAATAAGCCGGATACACTAATAATATTTATTTCTAATCTCAAGGCCAGCTATCTACTATGGCTACTAATAAAATGAAATAACCACAAAAAACAGTTGTTATTAATACATAAAAATTGACATTTATATTAAATTGCGGGTGCTGTTTAAAAATAATGTCTTGTCGTTTTGAAGGTGAGTTCGAAATTTAATTTAGTAAGAATGTAGCCTTGTTTAATCAATCATTGTTTATATTACTTCACTTGTTTCTCATATTGTGCACATAAATCAGATAAAAATGAGGTCATGCATTGTAGGTGTAGAACAATTTCATTAAACTTACATTTTATCTCAATCGAATAATTCATTGAGACATTCCCCACTTTCCCATATCACGATTTGGTTCATAAATCTCCCAAATTCCTGGGAAAAATTAGTCTGAAAGGTCAAACTCCACTTCTATAATTGCCTGCATGAATAAAAATTTTCATTTTCGTGACAAATTGAAAAAGGAATTGTACCCAGCAGCGAATTCAAACGGCCGGTTAAGAAGCTGAAATTTTCCCATTAAAGAGATTATCCAAAAAATATGAGAGGAGGCTGTGGATCGCATGGCCGCGAAAGATAAAACATTTGCGGTTTTTGAAACAGGAACATTAACGTGTCGTAATAAACCACAAAGTATGATAGATGCACGCTGATACAATCACTTTATCCAGCCATTTACCTTCGCACCATCTAGATCAACAATATTTTTACCAAATTTACAAAATCCTCTCACGGAAAATTCAATTTGCAGCCTTCCAGATGTACACATGTTTCAATTTTTATTTTTAATATACTCATATAAAAACCTTAAATTCAGCAATGGAAAGGAAAATTAGGTACCATTTTCGAAAATTCTTCGTTTTACTATTAGGTAGAGAAGTAAGAAATATTTTTTCAATTTTTGTTTTTGAATTATGTATTCAAATTATTAACGACTGCAACTGATATGATTTTAATATTTAATACTGAATACTGGTACTTACACTTCTTTCAATGACAACAAATGTAAATAACGTATAAGAAAAAATATATTTTTTTAAGCATAACATTTTTTCATGGACAAAAACAAATAATGTTCATAAATTGTAAAATTTTCTTATTGATTTTTAATAACATTTTCCATTTATTTTCAAATATTTTTTGATTTAGAAAATAATGCAATGACATTTCTATAATCAAATAATTACTGTCTGATATTACCAGACAGTATATTTTAAACAATAAGCATTTGTAGGCTTTACAACAAGTACATTATCATTATTTTCAAAAATAATAGTTACTTTAAAGTAAATTACCGAATTTAGAACCATATTCGTTATAATTTTTAATTAGATATATATTATTTCATACCTGATGCCTGGTTATTATTATATATAACTGTACATTGTACCAATGCATATTAAATATTTTGATAAAATAATAAATGATCTTTACAAAGATTAATATTTACGAAACAAGATTTCAGCTTGGTTTTCGATTTGGAACAAAAGGTGAACTAAATATTCAATGAATTAATCTCCACTCAATAAAATAATGTATTCAAACAAGTCTGACCTAAATTCGTTATTGTTACTTCTTTTATGTAAGAACAGATTTATTTTTGTTTATAAATAAGTACAAGATTGCATCAGTACAAACCGGTAGTATTAAATATTCAACACGTTTGCAAGATTTCTTCCGAGATAATCGTATTAAAATTACTATTGTTTGAATTATTTTATATACAGTGAATTACATTCATTGCTGTGCATAATTTCATTTAAGAGTTTATGAAAGCTTTAGCGTGCATAAAAGACAAGTAGCACTTACAGAAACAGGAACAATAAAGCTTTTTAGAGAAATATTATAGTTTTTAATAAAAAATAAAATTATGAAAAATATACAAAACATATAAATAGATATATGTAGGTAACTACAAAATTATAACTTTATACATCAATGTAATTTTACATGCACAATTCATTATATCTTTTGATATAATTATAATTGTGTTCATGATCATATAATTATAATTATAATGGTAAATGTATAATTATTTTGTCATGAACTTTGTATCTTATTTATGAGTGATATTATTTTCAATTAAACTAATTATTATCTATCTCATCGCATACATATTTCAAAATCACTTTTAGTTCTGATATTTTACAAAATAATTACGTCGTATATCGTTCTATACTTGTACTACATAACTTAAAACTTGTATACCAAAACCATTTTTTGATACACTTATATATTAAATTAATAATCGTTCCGTTGTCTAATAAGCGACAGTTGTGAAAACCTGAGTTCGATCCCTGAAAAGTCAATTTCTTTGTCATCTATTTCCCAAATAAAAATAGTCCCTTTCCATTCCATCTATCGCAGTCTGGTCAATGCCTTTTATAAAAGTCAAAAAAACACTGTATGGTTTGGTGTAAATTTTGTATTTTTATCAACGTGTAATTTTATCCTTGTGTAATTTTTTCCCTTGGTAATTTCGTCCTTGTGAAATTTTGTCTGTGTATAATTTTTCCTTGCGTAATTTTGCAGTGCAATTTTACGCCGTTTAATTTTCTTCCATGTAATTTTATCACGTAACTTCTTGTTACCACCTCATTCCTCATTCCCATAAAAAAGACATGGAAATGAAATATTATACAATACTCTTTATTATAAAAATTGTGTAAAAATAATAAATATTATTATTATAATTGTAACTAAAACTCAGACGCTGACAATGGCTGTAAGTAAATTTAATAATTTACCTTTTTGTCAAGATTTGCTTTTGGTCTAAATTAAGAAATGACAGAAACTTTCCTAGGGAGGGGCGAATTGTCGGTTTTTTTAAGTAACCATAAACAATAAAATACAACAAATGTTTCCCACAAAATTTATTAACTAACACGAATCTAATTTCTTTCGTCGATCCGAGTCGGGTCAAAACTTTCCTCGAATGCATCTCCAAAGTGGTGTAGAGTTAAAATAAACCAAACAACAGTATTAAACCAAAAAAGTGTGTTTACAAACGTTTTTTATCTCTAAAATTTTGATTTTGGGATATAGTTTATATCGATAGATCTCGACGCGCTGATTTCAAAATTTCAAACGCAATTTATTTATGTCGTCTCGTTCCTGAGTTATTTGCTGTCAAAGTTGCTATTAAAAAAAGTGTGTTTTTTAGCTTTTTCTCTAAAATGATCAGAAATACAATCTCAACGATTATACCAGTCGATTCTACGGAAAAAGTTACATAAAGAAATGTTTTCTCCGCATATACGTTCTTTGGAACGATTATGTGAAAAATGAAAAAATCGAAAAAACCTAAATTTCAAAATTTTTCCGAGAAACGTTTTTCCTCCAAAACTTTTCATTTTCTAGACTTAAGTAAATATCGATGTGCTAATTTCAAAATTTCAAACCGAATTGAATTATCGCTTACCGTTCTCGAGATATTCTTGTTTAAAGTTGAATTTTGGCAATACCTAAAAAAATAGGTTTTTTAGGTATACCCCTGTAAGGGTTAGGTTTACGACTTCGGTGACATCACCAATCGATTCTATGGGCAAAATTACATAAGTATACCAATTTTTAGATTTTTATTGTAAAGGATACAATTTTTAGAGCGAAAAAACAAAAATCGGCAAAATCGAAAAAAATGCCTGATGAACCCCTTACGATTTTTTCGATTTTTGGTCATATTCAGTTTTTTCTGTCTAGAAATCCTATCTGTTAAGATAAAAATCTGAAAATTGGTACACTTATGTAATTTTGCCCGTAGAATCGAATGATGATGTCGCCGAAGTCGTAAACCTAACCATTTAAGAGATCTACCTAAAAAACCTATTTTTTTAGGTATAACTTTGAATTGAAATATCTCGAGAACGGGAAGAGATAATTAAATTCTATTTGAAGATGAGGAACCAGCGCTTCCATATCTGTTTAAGTTCAAAAAATGAAAAATATTGGGGACAAAAAGTTTCGAGACGAAAAATTGAAATTTAGGTTTTTTCGTTTTTCTTATTTTTCATCTAATCGTTCCAAAGAACGTATATGTGGGCAAAACATTTCTTTATATAACTTTTTCCGTAGAATCGAATGGTAAAGTAGTTGAGATTGTATCTCTACTCATTTTTGAAATAGCCTTCAAAAACACACTTTTTTGAGGTACAACTTTGCGAGCTAATATCTCTAAAACGAAAAGAGATAATAGAATTCTGTTTGTAATTTTAGTATCAACGTAGCTAATTCTTTAAAAAATATTACAAACAAAATTTTGTAATATTTTTAAATATTAGAGCTAGAAATTAGATATTTTAAAATATTTTCGGGTTTATGCAAAAATACAGCATCAACGGCTTTGGGAATTACTTCCCCTGTTGTTACTATACATACATACATAAACAATTTTTCTAAGTAATATTCATGACAAGAATATCCGATTCGCTTATGCATTTTTATTTCCACAATATTATTTCGGCAACTAGTTTTTGTTCTTGACAATTCTGCTCCAAATCAAACCATTCTGAATAATGCGTGTATATATGAAACGTCTTTGCGCTCTAGATTTATTTATTATTATTTCTGAAATCAAAAACGTTGCCTCGTCGCCCTCCCCTCAAATCCGCCACTGAGAAATGATGGCATAAAATGTGCCTTACATTCACCATATAATATGAAAGTATTTTTATAAAAGCATATTTATTCAAGACCATCTGTGATTAATTTAAATTAATAATACCTCTTAATTATAATACTGTATTTCTCAGAAAGTAAGTACTATAGCTATGAGCAAGGTTTGAAATGAAATAATACAATATGATTAGAGAACAATATAACGAACTTTGTTGAACCCTACGCTAACCTGTCCACACCCAACGTAATGCACAATATGGAACATAAATAATTCTCTTTTATTATGCAGATTACGTCAAATTTTAACCTTTGTGCCCGGCCTACTTACGTAGAGTGTAGTTAATCTTGAAGTCATACTTGTGCCTACCTGTGTCGCAATGCTTTGTCTACCTAATCGAGCTCTTATTTAAAGTACTTGTGCAGATGTCATGCAGTTGTTACTAATAACTGAACTATTGCTAAATTAGCAAGGATATATTCTACATTGTTATAATTGACAGAAATGATATTTGCAAAGTATCATTTTGTTCGTATTGATGTAGAATGATTGTTGAAGAGATTGCCAAAAATAGAAATGTTAATAAAGTGCAAGATCATAGCTACAAAATAAAAGTTACAACGCAATGAAAACATGGTACTTACTTTTATATAAATACTTGATCTGTTATGTATATGTCTTTTTCATTATTTTTTTTCGGCTATGCCTACCTTAGATCCGAATATGTACGCTATAGGGTAAAATATCACTAAATTAAATAATGGATTTTACATGCATGTTTTTCAGCAACTTTCTTCAAATAATTCCGTTCGAACTATTTTCTTTACTATATAATTTGTAAACATAAAGAGTAATCTTTCACTATCGGTAGACCGATATCTACGTGTCAGGTACTTTAATATAATAATAATAATAATGTGCATTACACGGTAAGAGAGTTTTGGCTTCAGGTGAAAATGATAAATGAACTTGATCTGTTCCATAATGTTTAATTTCATTTTTGATGGACTAGGTTGTCAACCTAAAGCTCCGAATCACTAGGACACAAAGATATTTTTATTTGATTAATAGTTGACGACACTGAGAATTGAAACCCATATTTCGCTGGCACTTTGTTCGATTTGATGAGCAGTCCCCGTTCTTAAAAATATAAAGTATACATTCGGATAACATACATCCGTTAAAATCGTGATCTGTCAAAATCTATTTGATTAAAACACCCCTCAATGTAATATAAAAAGAGAGTACATTATTAAGTGCGGTATGTTGTAATACACAGTGCAAGGTTCCATATTAAATAAACATGATAATACAACCGAGCGATATACCTAGAAATACCTAATGCAAACGTAATGTATTATATTTATTATCCGACTTATTAAAAAAAATGCTTGTAATGTTCAAATCACAGATTCCAAGAAATGAGCTCTTTTCTAAAAAATAGTATTTCTAACAAGACGCTTTGAAAAACATTGAAACGTCAAAATCAGTCAAAATAATCATAATCTGTATATTTCCAAAACATAATTGAAATATATATTTCGGTCGGTAATGTATTTGTAAACACTATTTATTACTACAAAGCAATATTCTTTTTTAGTAACCTATTTGCCGCACCGCTATGTGTAAAATCGCATGTATAGTCTTTTTCACGAAAATGTGATCGTACGTCATAATGTTCCCTGATGCAACGTTGCTAAGTATTTGTAGGGTACATTCAAGTGTTGATGGTTGCATAGTATACCATGTGTTTATTTATCATATTGTGAATTATTTACATAAAATAAATTAAATTTATTCAGCATCCCTCTCTGTATCTTCGTTTGTCACATTCTTGTTCGAAATACCTTATTACAGAATTCACCATATTCTGTGCACAACTTCCTAAATTTTTTGCTCGATTTTTTGACATCTTTCAAAAATAATATTATTTTTTGACATTTCGAGAATGGCAACGTTGTACAAGATTACCAACCATTTATTAGTAAAAGACACTAAGTTCCGTGTATTTTACTGGGTATATGCTAGGGATAGTAACATTGCTGTTTTGGCTACAATTTTATTATTTATTTATTTATTAGACGAAAATAAATTATATTTTTGGTATGTAAATTTTATTTGGATTTAAATTTAAATACCGTTTAATACAATATTAAATTATATTATTTAAAGTGCAATAACTTGTAAAAATTGTGAATACATTGAATAAAAGACTTTGAGGATTCAATCAAATTATGAATAATATTCGGTAAAAATTAATGTCATACAACAGGGAAAGTAATATTTATTAATAATGTCAATTTGCTTTGAAATATAAACGATAATTTATGTACGCAATAATAGAAACTAGTGCGTAAAGTACATAACAACTATATCTGATTTAAATTGTGGTCACTATAAACTCATTTTATCCGTAATGGATACGGAATTCCAGTACAACAATTAGAATGGAATCAGAGTTTCTCGTTATTAAGTCATCTGTAGAAGGCGTTGTAGGCGATGACATAAGCTTCAACACACGCGGTTGTATTCAAATAAAGAGATAATTCTAATTAATCACGTATTTAGTAGGTGTGAGTCAGGAATGCTGATCACTTAGCGAAAGTGTTAAAACTACACTTTAGATAAATATAATGTTAGTAGAGCGTGCACGAGTTAGGACATGATTCAACTGTATGGAACTTGAATTTCTCTTTCTACTTAAAATTCCTTCGAGGAAATACTGATAAATATAAAAATGTTTAAAGAAGATATCACGAATTTTAATAGCTTGTATTTCTTATAATTAATAAGGTTATTGACATTATAAAACGTGTATTTTGACAAGGAATAAATAACACTACTGTAACCTGAACTGCGGTGAATTTATGTTATTTATATGGTAGATATAAACATAATATTTTAATTGGAATTGTAATTTCTGCGCCGGATCGAATATTTTAATTATTTGTTACTAATTTATGGTTATTAGGCGCCAAGCTGTTCAATTTATTCTTTGTTGATCTATAAAAAATACATAAAAACTAATATTAACGTACGTTTGGATTTCTGATCACAGTTAATTCGGTGACTTCTTCCTATAAAAACTTAAATATGCAGGTATGTATGTTAACTAATATTTGTAAAAGATAATTAAAATATCCAATGTGACCAGAACAAACTACTGTTTTACTATTATTTATAACAAAAATATTTAGTTTTCAATTGATGGGTCAATATTAATTAATAAATTGTATTTTTTTATATAATAAAATAATATATTATAATATGCTTACTTCAAATTTTCAAACAAAAATGCATTATCTCCTTTTGTTCCTGAGATATTTTCCGTCAACGTTTGTTTCCAAAAAAGAGTATTTTTTGAATATTTTAGAAAAATGGCAAGAGGTACAATCACAATGACTTTACTATTCGATTCTGTAGAAAAGTTACGAAAGGAAATGTTTTATCCGTGTGTAGGTTTTGGGAACAATAAGAAATTGAAAAAAATAGAAAATGAATTAAACCATAATTTCAATGAAGAATTTTTTCTCCAAAACTTTTTACTGGTCGCTGATTTTTTTTTTTACTTAAATTGACTTATTTCTTTTGATTTCCGAAATAATTGTCTTTAAATTTAGACCTAAAATTTAGATTTTTTAGGTATATCATCACTAGATTCTGCTGTAAAAATTATGTAAGTATAGGAATTTTTACATTTTTATCTTAATGGACACACTTTTTAGAAAGGATAAACGATAATGGCGGAAAATAAAAAAAAACAGTAAGGTGTTTACATTAGGTTTTTTAGCTGCTATCTATTTTGATTAATAAAAACAACTGAATTTATAATATAATCTATAAATTTATGATGTTTATATAGGATACATAAACTTAATATTTTAATTGGAATTATAATTTTAATGTCAAGTTGAATATTTTAATTATTAGAATCAAATTTATGGTTATTAGAATTCAAGGTGTTTCTTTTATTCTTTGTTTATTAAGTTCTTTTTAAAAACGATATAACAACATATGTTATAATATATTAGGATTTACATAATTATAGGCACATTTAGAAAAATATATCTCTGCGGCATTTTCCCAAAGTTTTTGTGAGAAATACCTTCTCTAACCACAATAAATTTGAATAAGCCATGCGGTACAGGTAGGTTAATTAGTAAAACTAAAAACCAGGTTGGGAGAATGATATGCATAAATCTTCATCACTGACATTTATCCTCAGTTTCCTATAATTTGGATATTTGGAAGAATTTCAGGTCACATTCCGATACGTAGCAAATTGTAGCAGTTTCCTGTTTTTGAGATCGTTATTCTTGCTAGATTTGCAAATATATCTTTCGGACTGTAGAAAAGATTGTATCTTGAATTTTTGTATGTTGTAAATGCCAATTTAACCTAAGCAGGAGATATAAATAAGTGTAGATACTCGTACTTGTAAGAGAAACTCATCTAGTTTAAAAGAAATATGTATGTTCATGACTATTAGTTTATTTAGAACGTAGAATAGGTATCTGTGGGTTTGAATTGAAATAAATTCTAGTCTAACTTTAGTGACTCTAGTTGGTAAGGGCTACCTAGCATATACAGGTGTCCCAAATAAAATGTTAAGTATGGGGATCTCGAGAACGGTAAGAGATTCGAGGTCGGTTAAATTAGACCAAAGTGGCCATTTTAACAATGTCTTACGTTACTAAAGATATGAACGAAAATGTAAATTTTACGATTTTTTAATGTTTGCTTATAAATTCCAAAATTAATAGATTAAGTGATTTTAGTGTGCACCTTCTTCAGATACTTTTTTATAATAAATTAATAAATTTACGGATGGGGGGGGGGTTTGTGCGGGGGTTTATCGCGTACCGTTTTGAAGTTATCGGCGTCAACTTTAATTTTTCATATTGAGCTTACAGTAGGTTGTGATGGTTTTGAATAGAATTTTTATATGAATAATATGAAAAATTAAGAAAAACCTTTTTTATCTATTAAAATAATTAATGTGTAATTTTTTTTATGACAAAAAATCTTTCAAATATTTTTTTAATTGTTGGTTATTTATAAGTCAGCTCAAATATGTTTAATGATATTTACTTTAAGCCTGTAAGAATTTTATAGAGAAGTTTTTTCGGTTCGAAATATTAACAAATGTTCCCAAATTTGAGACATTTTATTTAAATTTTTACAATAATTAAAAATTGCCTACTACCTGTGAAATAGCTCTACAAATCATAGTTGGTTTAACACCAATCGGACACTGATAATTTATTTGGGTATCAAATTGAACCCCAGATCTTAAGCAGTTCATTAGCTCTTTTTACATATTGCTTTCAAAATAAAAGTTTTCCAAAATTAACCAAATCTGTAAAAATACAATTCAGTTCTTCGTGTATTTATTTATTTATTACGATACTTAATACATTACCTAGTATTTTTTTAGTAAAATATTAATATTAATGATTTTCTGGTTTCTTCTAGCCGATGTTTTTCAAAAATTGTAAAATTGCGAAGGAAATACCTACTTTTATCATAATGTTGTTTCTAAAAGTGTAATACTTCGCAACAATACTAACAGATAATTTTCATGTTTTCGCATAGAAGGTTGAGCAGGTATTTCAAAATCCGTAGCTTTAACGAGTGCACGCGGCTATAATTCTTTTAATATCGGCACGGCGAAGCCATTCTGCGAATTGCTGATCGTGCCATTTGGCGTCAACCAACAATTTGACATTTCACATTCGCTTACATACTTTTTCAATATAACAGAAAAATAAAAAAAAACACATTTTTTTTAAATATAAATTTTATAAAATGAACTTTTCAAATAAAAAAATATTATAAACATTTTACACTAAGTCACTAATGCCCGTTTGCACCAACAAGGCTTAAAGTTTAAGCCAGACTTAAACCAAAAAATCTAATCGAATTTTTGACAGCAATGTTAAATTTGACATTTTGTTTCGTTTTAATATTGTCCATTTAAGGCAAGCTTAAAATTTAAGTTATGTTGTTGCAAACGGCCATAAGTTATCTATAAACTGAAAATTTAATATCAGAGGGAAAATCTAAAGAAAGTTTGTAATAAACATGCAAAATGCATTTTTGCATGTTTATAAACTCTTTTGTAATAAAGTTCTTATAAAATTACAATAATGTCTGTATTTTCAGTTTTAGATAAATATCTTGCACTTTAAAGTAAAAAAATAATATACCTATTACAAAATGCGCAATTTAAGTGCTAGGCCTTTAATTTTATAATGAAAAGTTTTTATTGTAACTCTTAATTTAACTGTATAATTAAAGTGATTTAATTATTATTTATATTGTTGGTAGTACAATGTAAATTGTTCAGATATTTAAAATAAATTGGACTCATTTATTTTACAATAAATTCAATTTATAGGTAAATGTACCGTAGGCATTGACATAGCAATTATTATTAATTTAATTATATTAATGCAATGTAAATAAATACAAAAACACAACCACAAATGACAAGACTTCGAAAAATTGCAATATGAATCAAATGTTTGTAAAATACCAAGGAAACCGATTTCTGTTGATGAACAAAATTTTAATAAGCTTCATTGTGTATACATTTTTTTACAGATGTTGAGAAAAAATAAATTTGGTGCAAAAAGTGTGCATGAAAATAATACCAATAAACATAATGAACGGTAAAGAATTTCGATCTCGGACAATTGTCTTCGATCGGTAAAATATTATTAATATTTAATGTAGGTACTATAATCGCTCTATTTATACTAATATGCTATTTCCAATTCTATTTGTTAGTTAGCGACACTGGGAATCGAACCTCGCACACAATTCGAGTAGTAGTATACAATATAATATTATCTGTGCAATAGTAACCAAATTCGTTCCTATTCATTCAAATTTAAAATAAAAACATTAACAACTAATGCCTTTTTTACTTTCTAACCTCCTCACCTTTCAATACACGTATTATTTTGATATGTTTGTTTACCTGTCTGATTTATTCTCTGATAAACGTTTACACGCCAAGAAATGTGCAATTTTGCAGTAACCTACATATACACATCAATTTTGTGGATTATCATTGTTAGCTGCAGCATAGAAACCTCGCACTCTGCACCCACATGTGGTTACCAACACCAGCCAAACGTGCAATCTACATCCATTACAGCGAATAGCTGCTGCATGCTCCTACAGAGAAAAGCCAACACTGTACAATTACAGATGTACAGGCGTTAAACGTTTATGGGGCCAGAGAAAACTATTAACTATCAACTCGGATCTCTGCATATCATCCATTGTAAAGCCGGCTTTTCACCAAACGGGCAAAACACAAACAGAGATTGTGTCGATTTTAAGTAAATACCACTGAAAAAGAAGAGTTTCATCGACTGATGGTCATAGTCACCAGATTTCTTAAATAACAATCGAAAGTTTCAAAAAATGACTTTTAACTTCCTTGTACGAAGTAAACGAAATATTGTAGTTCGGTTTTCAGATTTCAACGGAAATATTAATTCATCAAAAAAGATTAGCCGCAGAATGATGAAATATTTTATGGGACTGTTTTAACATCTAGTTATACACCTCCCTTTTTTATGACAATCGGCAGTGCCGAAAGGCCACTTTGCACATAGTGTTTTTATTTAATTTTCTCGCATAACTTGTTTATGAAATTTCAAATGTACCTCCATTTTTGGTTCCAATTAGCCTTTTTGAAAGTGCACTTTACTTTTGGCAAGAACTTAATAAAAGTGAAAATCTAGTTGGCTTTTAATTTTTATAGCAAGCATTTGATTTCTTGATAATAAATTGAGTGTATGATTGACTACATTGACAACCATAAGAATGTATTTTGTGAGAAAATGTAGAAAATTAATGAAAACAATATTTCTTTCTTTGCAAGTTCTTGAGCGTGTAATGTAATAAGGAATAGTTAAAAACATTTTAACAACATGGTACAAAAGAAGATCAATTTTGAATGGAAGTTCGAAGATATAGAACGAATGCAAGTTGAAGAATGATTAACCCTAGAATGATCTCACTCACAAGTGAAATAAGTAAAAAATGTGTATAATTTGCCGTACAAGGAAGTCACGTAATGTATGTCTACATCCTTAGATGAGGTATAACATAGAGATATTGGCACACTCCTATAGCTACGAACTACTGAGCAAGCAAAAGATGTATGGTCGAGAATCGCCTAACAGTTAGCTGCGTGAGAACAATCCGCCAGCTGAGTAGTGCACACTTACAGTTAGACGAACGAAATATTGGTCATAGTGTTTTTTCACCTATTCTCATTATTTGTTTGGTTGAGTTTTCCATATAACTACTCCACTGGTCCACTGTTCCCAATGAGCTGGCTGCAAGCGATTTTAAACCTTAGATATTTCGACAATATATTTGGGCAATGCCATATCTCTTATGTTATACCTCATCTAAGTCATCAGATTGTTTGATTAGGTTTTGAAACGAAATGTTAATCATATCAGCATATTTTTATATTGTATGTATATAAATTATTCTTATTTTTTTTTATTTAAAATTTTGGGGAACTCAGTAAATTACACAGATCACTACAATGATATATGCCATACGAGTATAGTAGTCATTTCTCGTCAAAAATTTCCGATAATTTTCCTCACTTTAAAAGAAACGCGTTTTATTCATCAATATCTCGATATGCAATTTTTATAATAATCCCTATATTTCATTATCTAGATAGCGATTTGTAAGTATCCTCTTCATTAAACATATTTTTGAAAATATTTCTAATCTTATACGCCACGTGAACATTGAAGAAAAGGAAACTTGAAGGACTTAAATATAGTATTCTTCTTTTGTCTACAATATAATGTTCTCAAATTTCGAAATAACTGCAAGCTCAATAAATCAATTTGGTGGAACCCCGACTTAACACTCCTAACAGCTCACCGTTTAGTAATCCCGATGCCGTTATCCGAGGTGTCCTCGCTATGATTGAGCTAGCGGAGAGACAATGGTGAATATCTGAGTGAAAGTCCGATCGAGTTACGGTTGTAACCGGAACATGAAACATGGAACATAACCCGTCGTGAGGCCTGATCACGAGTGCGAGATGATGAGATGACTATTTATAGTATTGGGGAAATAATTGTAGCACTGGTATTTAGCAATTTGTAATGACGAATGAACAGGCTTATTGCGATGATTTGTTATGGGTTTCTTCTCAAAGAGCAATGCAATTTACAATTTTTTATTATTTTATAATAATGAAACAACGTCTGTGGCACAACATTCCTAGAACATGGCCTTAAGTACCTAATGTACTTGATTCGTGACAAGTTTTAATTCTATTTTAATAATGTCATCTGCAGCGTCTGCAAGGGATGTACAGCTAATAGTGAATTCCGAATTATTCTACGAGTAATGCAGCAATATTTTCATTTCATTACTAGTTGCCAACGTTAGGATTTGAACCAAAAATCTGCATTCATTTCGAGTCAGACCACATTTGTAACTGTCTTGTTTCAAATTTGGGTACTGCGCAACAACTCTTGGGATATTAAACCACTCAGGCCCGAACTTTGCTCTTGGGCCACTGAAATTTTTCATAGATTTTTGGAAAATATTAAAATGACAGATTTATTCAGTACCACCGGTTGTAAGATGTTTAGGTAGGCCAACATATTTGCAACTCCTGGTGGGCCAATTAGTTGCCAGTTCGGCCCTGGAAACACCTCTACTTGTGTCCCCGTTCCACATGAAGAAGAAAATTTATATAAAATTTAATGAAAACACTGTCTTTTGTTTCACAATTTCGTTATTAAAAAACGTCTTTTAAAAGCTGAAACAGTAATTAAAAATAAATAGATTAAGTTTACAATAAAAAAAAATAGAAGTTATATACGAGTATGTTGACGAAAATATAAAATTATTATTAAATAAAATAAGAAATAATATGTTTTTTTATTATAAAAAACTGTATACTGAAGAAACTATTATTGGATACAAAATAACATCTCTCATATGTAAGTAGAACATGTAATAATTCAAAATGTATATACAAAGAAATCCACATTTGCAAATGATTTGAATGAAAAGTATCGACCGGAAATCACGTACGTATGTGAACACTTCACATATCAACATGAACAAATGCAAGCGTTTCCGTTACAAAGACAGAACAAACATATTAAAGTGAATTTTTATTCTATTTCCAGCCGGCTAATTCAGTCTATCTGCATTTGGTCCAGGTTTAAGACTTGCACCAGTGCCAACTTCGATTTGTCATACATTCATCTTGACAAACAAGTGCCTGGAAACATCTGCCTGTGTGGTTGTAATCTACCGTGGTTTACACCTCACGTGATTATTTTTCCTACGAATAGGATTGGATTTATTGCTGACATTTACAACAACTTTCTTGTAATAGTGTTTATATTTGTAGCAGCATTAAATGTTTATAATTTATGGGCTACAAATTTTTAATTTTAATTAAACGTCATGTAAGTTGTTATTTTGGGAGGATATTTTCTGCGTTTCATTTAATTTTTAACCCATTAATATCAACTAGATAGAAATGAAGCGTTTTTTAAAAACTATGTAGTTAATTTTAAACATTAGCTCGAAATATATTTATTATTTTATAAACATAAATTTTTAAAATGAATTCAATTATAATTTTTGTTTATCATTCAATTATCTAAAACCCTAAACAAATTAAATACTTATAGTATGAAATTATTATTTTTAATAAATATAAATAATATTGATGAATAAAAAATATAATACTATTCAAAAAATAATCAGTAAATGTTAACTTTAAATTTAGGTTATTCTGGAACTTAATTCGATATGCTATATTCATAATTATTAAAGTTTAATGTTTTTGTTTCTAACTTGGATTTTCACAAACAATAAATTCTAAACTAAAATATAAAGTTAAACTACTACATTATGTCGGCATAAGGCTAAATATATTCACCTATAAACTATTAATTAAGTTGAGCACTGATTTAGAATATTTGCAAGTACACGTAGTAACATTAGCAATGTTTCTGTGTGCTTGTTTGCATTATGATTGTTAATTAAATTTGATATTGAAAAAATGTTTAATGGTATTGTTATTCGCATGGATGAATATTGATTTAATTAAATTTTCATAATGAATACACAAAAATGCGGAGCCGTTCCTTATTATTTCCTTTATAGCAACGTTGGCTGCGCTCAACAAACAAATTAATAACGTTACTGTACCCTGTACCCGCAATTTTTACTCATTTTCAAGCTAATGAGATGTTCTTCCCGTTGTTTTAAATTGTAATTTAATACGTGAAGAATTTTAATAATTATAAAAATTGTGTACAAGTTTGTTTTACCTTTTTGATCACTATGTAAATTATATGAAATTGAGATGTATAATTGGATGTCTACGTTTAATTTTCGTAGAAAATATTATTCCAGAAGTGAGGAGGCATTTTATTATTATACTCCGTGCTGTAATTTTTAAAATACATGTTTTATTCATTATTTTTAATGAATTAATTAAAGCAAACTTTAATTGCATATTGTAATAAAGTTCAAAATATCATTAGCTTTTATAAAATTATAAACCATGTATTTAAGATAATACAGGATATTTACAAAATATATACTTAATTTTAAATATTTTTCATCTGCTGTAATACAACTACTTATATTTTTTATTTACTTATTGATTTTTAAAACACGTTTGTATGTCGGTGTTACATATTTATAAAAATACTTAGTAAGAAATTGTCGACTGTTTTTGTCATTCTGCGTGCTTTAAAAAAACAAAATTAATGAATAATTTTTTCACCGCAAATTATAACTGGGATTGCGAAGTATCCAATCAAGTTTTAATGATGTTACATCAGATGCATTTTAGCATTTTCAGATCACTCTTATGTCAACGTCGAATATTGATATTGGAAAATGTATCATTTATGAAATATTAATCAACATTCTTTACATTGCATAATGAATTTTTTAATCATTATTGTGCATATTGAGAATAAAATATAATTTAAATTGCAAAATGTGTTGAACAAGCGAAACATTATCATAATTAATTCTAATGATATTTGGGTACTTGTTAATAACTTATATTGTAATTTTTCTATGTGACGTCTATAATAAAGCGATAAAGGAATCCAAATAAGTTTCACCAAGGCCTATCAAGGACTGTAGATTCAATGATGGTGATGATAAAACGAGTTCATAATATGTAATACTATTAATGCTTAAGACTGTTTATATTTTGCTGACCTATAATAAGATGAAAAATAATAATCTGCGACTATTGTAGAACCGACTGTCACATGCCATTATGTATTATAATTACACACATTTTTTGCTGCCCTTCAATTAAACTTATTTCAGTTGTATTTCACTATTTTAAAAATAAATATTTATGTTATACGAAATATAAGCAAAATTCTAAATGTGACAAAAGTAAATATCATTCCTGGTTGACCGATTGATTTCAATATCTTAAATATAAAGTTTCATAAAAATATGTTCAGTCGAATTTGCCCTACATGCGCATATACTTTCAAATCAATTAGTCTCCGAACACCAGTATAGGAAATAAGTTTTTTATTGAATACATATAAACGAAATAAATTTTATATTAAAACTTTCTATATTAATTAATAAAATATTGTATTGACTACCTAATTTTTTCGTAATGAAATCTAGAAAACAATGTTTTCTATTTATTATAACTTAAACTTACTTTAAATTGTAAGTTCCTTGCAGAAGTTATATTCTGACAACACATATCATTAGTGTAGTGTAGTGCTAGAGTTAGTGCTAGTGTGTAGTGTAGAGTTGATAATAATTACTATAACAGCATTCATTCCCTATCATTTCTATGAAATCGAAGATCAGTCATCAAGCCCCATTGTATTTATCCCCAACTCAGTGCATGAAACTAACCCAATCCTTTTTGACTAATCCTCGCAGGAATCCTCCGTTATCCGGACAATGAAGGACAGCGAGCGAGCAGCGGACGGATTAATTGTTTAGCTGCTGCAGGACGAGTCGTGAGTCCTGGCGGCCAGAGGGCAGGCGTATGAATGGCTCAAGGGTTGAATCACGGAGGATCGACGGCCATTACCGCGCCCGGTCACCATGGCACGCTTTATGGTCACAGGATAAGGGGACGGGCAGGAAATAATTGTCTGCGGATTGATTCAATACGGATTGTTCTACAAAATTATTTAAAAACAATTGATTTAATTAAACAACTTTAAAAATAAGTATCTACTATAAAGTAAGAATTATAACAGAAATTAAAGTTGATTCCCTGAATTTCAAAATATTCTTATTAGTC
Organism: Stenolophus ochropezus; assembly: GCA_035578165.1. Lineage (NCBI taxonomy): Eukaryota > Metazoa > Arthropoda > Insecta > Coleoptera > Carabidae > Stenolophus > Stenolophus ochropezus. The sequence goes on along the minus strand of JAQOWZ010000005.1, from coordinate 18,928,904 downwards.
TTGATAATAAAAACAAAGTGAAGCGCAGTGAGATCTTACAACAATAAAAATAAAGTTTGTCTAGTTGTTGAAAAATAAAGCACATTTCCAGGGACCAAATACGATGTTCCATGTTTAAAAAAAAATTTTTTTTGTAATAAATCGATTGGATGAATGTATTAAAGAGGTTCTTGGATAATTCGGTCAATTTATTTACAAATACACACCAACGTTTTGAATTCTAACAAATCTTCTTTAGAATGTTAAGTCTACCATTATAAAGGAAACATTAACAGAAAAACATTTTCACATTGAGGAGGTATGACATATATAATTGTTAAATATAAATTACAGAAAATGTCACTTATTTTAAATATAATTGCAGAAACTGCTCGCTTTAGGACAAAATAACTAATATTATATCCATATTATTTTAGTTAACTAAATTACGCAAGATAAAATTTTCACACCCACACACACACAAACTATATTATATTTATTTCATGGTGGAATATTAGAAGGTTTGTAGTAGCTTTTTATGTCTAAATTAACTAAAAAAATATAAAATATAATATATATCTATTATATCAAGAGACGTGTCAAATAAAATTTTCAAAAAAAAAATTAAAATTGCAATGATGCACACATTACTATATAGAATAAGATTAAAATGTATCTATGAACAATTCATAATAAATAGCGACATTTTCTTGTTTGTCGTGATTTTGTATTATTATTTTTCTAAGAAATTCCATATAATATATGGTATAGAGTACACGCAAAATCTCGTGGCCCTGCGCGCAAAGCGAAATTCATCATTGTAGGCCGGCCACTGAGTATTGTACAAGACAAAAACATTGACTTGTAAAATTTCTCATTTATCTTGTAGCGTTCGTACGGTGCAGGTCTCTAGAGTTGTTATTGATGTATTTTTTTTTTTTAATTTTGTATCTGACAAATTATTCAACTTAATAGATAAATAAAATAAATTGACCAACGTTTTTAAGTTAGTTAATTAAATATGCCTCCCACCACTTTTTCTATCTAAAATAACCCCGCCCATGCGCGGAGTTGTGCCACGAAATTTTGCGTTTACTCTAGTGATGCACCTTGATATTTACGGACGTGAACATTGTACGTATTAATGTACTATGAAAGTTATAATTGTGCAATAATAAACTATATATGTGAAATATGTGAAATGCCTTCAAGAAAGCATGTAGCATGTCAATAACAAATAAAATAATGCCAAGTGTCATTAAACCATAGAAAATATATTGTCTAATTTATTTTAAATTAATATGACATTTCCAGATCTCTTTTTTTCGATTTTAGTAAAAAGCATTTTATTTGGAGGTTACGTTACAGTAAACTTTTCTTGTCATAATGTATAATAACTAGAAAACAATGAAATTGGTACATACGTAATTATTATATAATTAGGTTGAACTAGTGACATAATAAATGTAAATATATCTTGTATTAGTGAAGGTTAAGCATAAATAATGAAAGGATGGATTATAACAAGATTATAAAACATATTTACCGGTTTCAGGATAATAAGCTTTTGTTACTTTTGTATATGTAAAGCAGGGTAACTAATTCATAACAGCATATCTTTTAATTTATCAAGTCACTATGGTAGTTAATATACACCGTACAGAATTGTCAAAATAACATGAGACAATTGTTATATATCAAACCTATACAGATTTGGTTACAAAAACATTATTCATGGTAAACTATTGCACAAACCACGGATGTTATGAATCATATCAAGCCTTAGATATCTTAAAATCCTCACTCTCCGAGCTCGAAATTCAATTGATATCTACTACGTTTATGATACTCAAAACAACCTCATGTTTTTCCAGCCTGTTTTTCAAGCAGTAGGTAATTACATTGTGCAATATATTCCCTCAAAACAAGCTAATTCTGAAAATAAAACCATCTATGTAGCAGTCTTTTTGAATTTGCTTTCGTTAGTGGAAGAAAAATTAAATTGACCTACATCTAAAAAGCTACCCGTACCTTGCATAATGGCGAAACTGAATCAAACGAAATAAAGTAGATTGTGAAAAAATTGAAAGCTTTAAAATTACATTTTGCATGTTGATTTGATTGTTGTACGTGTTTGTAGGTTAGGGATACATTATGCAGGAAGTACTGAGTGGAGTAGTCACGCTCTACATTACCGTCTCTTCCTTCGGATTAATATAAGTGCAATTACGTTGCCGTCACCCGGACGGCCCTTTCTACAACACCTGTCGTGGCCTACTATGTATTGCTAGCCAAGCATTCGCTTCACTGCATAGATTTATATTATTATATACCGTTATATTCAATAGGTATATTCTATTTCTAAATACCACTTCTATTATAGATCTTGCAGTTGATTACAATTTTTTCTGCAGTCTGTTTGAAAATATTTTATTCCGGATCTTAAAGAACGAGAATATTATTCGAACCCTTCGAACAAAACCTAATCACCAGCAATTAGTTTTTCTTATTTTTATATTTTAGTCAAGGAAGCATTATTCGTTAATTTTTATTATTTAAAAAAATATTTTCAAATGTTGGACGTATTCGCAAATAAATATATATTTTTATTATGTCGACCATGACACATCCCGGTCGGCCTGACAGGTCAGTGTCCGGAAGGCTCTAAAAGGTTCGAGATTAATTACTAGCAGGTTTAAAGTGTGGCGGCGGAGAGTTCGAGTTAGGCAGTGTGAGAGACGAGTAAAGTAGAGTGTAGAGTAGAGAAAGTAGAGTCGAGTGGTAGCATTCGGTTAGAGCAGTGACATGTAAAGCAGAAATAAAAAATTTCTGGAAATAAATATTGATATCTTGTAAAAATAAATAGCGTAGAAATTAATACAGTCCTGTGAATATAAATAATCAGTTATTAATTAGTGTAAATTACTTACCCTTAAGTTTACAAAAGTACTTAATTAGAGTAAATACAATTTCTAAAAAAAGTTCATTGCAGGAATAATTTTCTGATAATTTTCAACCGTTTTAATCTTACTTTCGTGTTTACTCCTCCTAGTTAAAATGAAGTATAGTTTCGTAAAGAATTCAGGATTTTATACATCAACAGTAATCTATAAAAATATTAGATATACGAGTGAATTTTGTAGTCTCAAATTTTAATGTAATTAAATGAACAAATTTAGCAATGTATTAGTATCAAGTAAAACTGTAAATTATGTTAAGACCGTATTATAATATATTTAAATTAAAACACCTTGTAACAAATAAATTTGTTGGTTATATAACTAATTATATTTTGCTCTAGGATTGGTATTGTAATATAATACACAGTTGTAGCTAATTCTCTATGCAAATTTTATTCAAACTAGTGTCACTTATAATTACAATACTATCAATTAGAAATCGTTTAGTAAAACATTCATTTTAAATCAATGTGCAGAATTATATTAACAATGTACATGTTTAAACGGTGGTGAATTAAAACATACTGCCTTGAATTCTAAATTTGATGGCTGTGTAGCAAGTCGAAGATGTTGGACATAAAGCCACGGCTCATGAACGTTACATACGTACATGTGTGCACTCACAGTAAAGTTAAAACACCAAGGCTAAACTTAAACACGATCTGCTGTCGGAACGGACTTTGATAATCAGTGTCAGCGGAAGTCATTCAAATTGTTTTATTTTTCATTTTAACATGTAATGCATACAAGAGATTTACATCTAAATTAAATTATGTACATGTATGTTACATTAAGCGTAATTCGTCCACGATTCTCTAAATGATAAGTATCTACTAAATAAACAATCTAAAAATTAAATTATTACATTTTTTAAATAATAACCCTGTACAAAGTTTGATAAATTAAATATCACTAATAATTTTAAATTATAACATATTTTCTTGAGGAATTTATTGTTTACTTCTAACAATAAAATCTTTTTTTCCGAATTTGCTCTACATGTACATAAACATTCCGCTAGGAATTCACTAAAATCAAAATTGATATGTTACGTCCCTTGTTATGTATAGTGGTCAGTCAATATGGACAGTAAAAATGTTAGTAGATAAATAGTAGAACATGAGATTTGCAAAATTTATTTATAATCTTATATGCATAAATATTACATTTTTAAGGTCCTTATTACAAAGATATTAATAGTTATTACTAAAATAGAACCACATATTTAAAAAAATAACTGAACTTATGATTTCTACATTTTGCTAGTACAACAAAAAACAAAATATATAGAAGTATAATTTATTTCTTATAACAATAATTTGTGAGACACTTATGATAGTAAGTATATAAAGATTTAAATATGCAAGAAACAAAGTTTATAAACTTAATTATTATACAAAAATAAATTATTTCTTATCTGGTGGCGAAAAATATTTAGGATAAAATAAAAAACATCATTGATGGTTTATTTATGGGCGAAACTATTTAACAAAAAATGAGTAGTTTGGTCATAACGACGATTGAAACGGATGTCTTGTAAAATTTCTAAATTTGCTAAAATTATAGAAGCTTTTGTTAAATAAAAAAATTGGAAATAAGATCTTTTTTTACACAATGTCATTGATTTTCTTTAATTATTGCTTTGATTCCAATTATTTTCTGTGATGAAAATCAAGTTTGTTTTTTGTTATTTCCTGTTTTTCCTTCTATATAACTGAAATATCTTTTGCTTATTGGTATAATGTTTGATTTTTGTTGTCACATTTCTTACAATTCTTTTTATAGTAATTAGTACATCCTTTCATCATTCAATATTGATAGGAAAACACTTATAATGTAATTATTGATTCAAATTTTTAGTAATAAAAACGCATAGCTAAGTAACAATGCAGTACTTATAGCAAAGAAAGCAAGATTTGCATCGCACGTACATAATTGATACATACATTCTAGAATCCAATTACCGATTTCCTAGTGTATGCAAGTATAACTGTATTAGTGCGTTTAGTAAATAATGCAATCGCAGTGTAAAAGTCCCGCGCTATTATTAATCCTATCCTATCGGTTCGTGGGAGTTGGACCCCGCACTCGCAGGCATTTTTCCCTCGCGGTAACTGTTCTCGCGCGTGCGATTGTTCTACACCCGCACGGTGAGAATGCAAGGTTACCGCCTTACATGGCGCAAACTAGGCAAGTGTAATTTGCGCCATGCGAAATTGGCTAATCGTATCAGTATATTAACTGGCTTTAGAAAGTAATCATTGGACATATAACCCCATACTTTATGTTTCGTACAGGTTTTTGTTTTTATACACAGCACGTGTATGGCAATATGAACAGGAGTCTCATTTTAAATTATTTCCTCACATATCTCGACAAAAATGTCTCGAATCAAAAGTTAGTGGTTGCAAGACAAAACATCCGTTTTTGCCAAAAAAAAATTGCCTCCCGACATCAGAGCGAGGGGGAAGGGAAATCAACTACTTTTTATTGTAGATTCGGATAGAGCATCAAAATTTAAGTAGATTTTACCTCAAGAGTTTTATAATCTTTATGTTAGATAGCGCAGCAATGACAAAATTGTTTTTTTCAAAAAAAAAAATCACAAACTAATATTTTTTCAAGTAAAGGATAAGACAGAGATTTTTTTTATTTTGAAAAAAAAACTTTATCATAATTTCATCCCCTCTCACACCTTCAGGGAATGAGAGTAAGAGCAACTGGAATATTAAATGGAAAAAATCATTATTTTTACAGATTCGGATGGAAGTTGAAAAATGATTAACGTTGCAGAATTTTATAATTCTTGACAGGGAGCGCTGAAATCAACAAAATTAATAAAATTATAATATTTTCAAATTACACAAAAGCAATGATTTTTAACGAATATTATTGGTGTTCCAAAAAGATGTATAGGATTTGTGTTACGAGTTTATACTCTAATTTCTTCTTTCGCAATATAACGCACGCACCTGAAAGTAATAAATGCTTATTTGAATCTTGAGGCTTATAATTGTGTACCCACTGCTTAATACTTTTTAGTACCTGTATTTTGTGTCTTTTGTTAAATAAAAAATCGTATTTTCAAATTGTTGTTAGTTTGTGACACTGACATGAAATTTCATTTGTATGAATTTATTTTAATTCTAACCCTTTTTTCTGATGCGAACCCTTATCATTCTTTTATCTTCTTTATCTTTGTAATGTCCGGTTGTATAAAAGCGTAATTAGCTAATCAACTGGATATCTTCACGTTGTTGCCATGGTAAATTATTAAAAATAAGTAGTAACAACGTGTAGTTAACCATTTGATTAGTTAATCACGCTTTATGCAACCGGGCGTAAGTCTACTACATTTCTTCTCTTTTATTTGCTTCTACTTTTAAATTCAAAATAAAACCATTAACAATTGCTTGTGTTCATTTTTAGCGAGATTTTATCAGCAGAACCAGTAACATCAACATTTAGAAGAATAAAATGTACCTACCGGGCTATTAACACCTGGAATACAGACAGAAATTATACTAAAAAAAACGTATTATCTTAAAAGTTTTTGTTGGTAATTGATAACAATTGAATAGGAATCTGTCATAAAAGTATCACATCCGAGTCTCATATAAATTAGTTGAAGAAGATATCATTATTGTGCAGGCTTACTGTTACCAACGTTATGAAACGACCACATACTTATTTTACAAAATCTAAATACTTCCGACTTCTGTAACTCTTATATGTTGACTTCTAAAAGAAGACATTTTTTTCTAAACCGAAGTAATATTGGCAATATTTCCTGATTGGTTTTGTTTTGTAAATGAAGTTGGCTAAAAAGGAAACTGCAAACCGCTACGGCTTTCATCTCGTGTTAACCATTTTGTCAAACCTTTGTAAACATCATTTTTCACTCCGTCTCCCGTGTAATGAGTCCTGGTGCTGGAACAATACCTCTTCACACCACATAATTAGTATTTATTTTCGGCCGGGCTCAGTTCCGCGTGGCTTGATCGGTTGCACGTCTCTCGTCTCAAGAACAATACTTCCATTAACCTCACTGCCCGCTGCAAATAGACACTAGCGGTTAACTAGATGCATGCTAATTTTCACCCAACAGTGTAATGGAACGAACAGCCGTTTGATCTTCGATAAAAATATCACTCAATGGAAACAGTCATTGTATGTAGTGCAGTCACTGCAGTCTACCTAGAATAAGAAAAAGACGTCCGCATGTTGTCAACTTGAAAAAATCGTTTTTAAACTGGAAATCACGATTCATTGTAAAGTTTTTATTTTATAAATATTTTAATTTAATTCTCGACTGAAAAATTTGGAGCGGTGATTAGTCAGAAATGAAATAAAATGTATAAGAGGTCATAATTAAAAAAAATAGTTCGGAGTTTTTTCATATGTACGCCAGTGGTGGCTTGTCAGGTGTCGTAGGTAAAAGCGCTGCTTCACTAAATCCTAATGAAATTTGATAATTTTTTAATACATTATTTTGAATTTTATTGTACTACAGTTTGTTATAATAGTAACAATTTTTTTTTAAATTTAATTTCTCTCAGGTACGAATTCTCAAGTGAAGCAGCTTTGGCGCATCCTTCTGCTGCATCAGTGTGAATAACACAGACTTGGACGGTTGCCATGACAACGGCAGGTCTAGTCAGTGGCAGTAGCGAAACAAGTGAGGTAGCTTTTTTTTCTGCTTCAACTCTATTTTGCAATGTTTCCCACGAATGATCCAGTATATGAATTAAATTCCTTTTTTAAGGTGGAATAATAATAATAAGAAATATTTTCATTAATTGTGCCTATGCCTATATTAAATGTAAACAAACTTGCAAAAGTAAAAGACAAACTATATACTTGCATTTTTAAAAAATCATGGTATTTGCAGCTCGCGGCAGTTATTATTTGAATAAACTTTATTGTCTGCCCCTTTAGTTATTAATATTGGTTGGAATAAAAACGGTTTTGTTGATGTTAATGTTTACTCGTACGCTTCACAAACATGAAGGTTTGTTCGAACACATGCGATATGCATTAGAATTTTCAAAATTAAAAACAAATTTTAGTATCATTGCAGATATTCATTTTTGTAAGTAATATATATTTGTACCTTGACAATAGACTTCAGAAAAATTGAACCATTTTTTTCATTTCTCCATAATAATAATTGTATGTTATCCACCAAAGGAGAGAAATACATGTACAAGCTAATTTAAAGAACATATATTTGTATTTTAATTTAAAATTAGAATTTTAAATAAGCATGTACAATTTTCTATATTTATTTAGTTCATAATTTTGTTATCTCTAAGGAAATATACTTTATTTTAGCTATTATTTTAAACTTGTCTAACTTATTTAATAGGTATGTAATAATGTCAATGTATTCCCCGATTCCTATAAGTTGTATAATTATTTGGATTTAGGCATTTTAAATAAAACATACGAAATATTTTTATTAAATGTGATATATTTGTTTTTGCGGTTTAATTTGGTTTAAGTAAATTAAACTATTTTAATATAAATAACATAGCCAGTTAATATCATTTAACATATTACGTGTATGTTGAAATTTCTCTTAACATTTAAGTAAATTGTAAATACTAACCTATTTAACAATAAATATTTATAAAACATTTTCCTCAAGCCACAATAAGGTTAACAAACAAGTGAAACTGACATGTTGAGGTTATGTTACATGTTTACATAAACAATAAAAATATTATAATTCACTCTATAATTTATGTAACCATATAGCCTCACGATTTCCTGTATTATAATAATATATTTCGTACTCATTTGCAAAAATTACACCAGATTACCTAGAGCTAATTCATATAATTATTACCACACCTAGTTCAAGGAAAAAGTATTTGCTAATTGAAATAGAAACTAGCGTATAGGTAACATGCATATGAACTCATTTGTAAAATCATTGATATTAGAGCCTAGTTTCAATTGCTTCGCACGCAATTGTCTGCAGGTTATGTTAGGTTATGTTTATGATCGGAAGTGATCTAGTCCCCTTGGTGATCTAACTGTTTAAGTGCTCCAGGAGATAAAAATGCTCCGCAGATTATATAGAAAGTTGATAGTAATTTATTTATAATGTGTTCTTAATACACTTTCTTTCATAATATTTTTATTAATACAGCGCATAATAGAAAAGAACAAAAACAATCATTTTGGATAACCTAAATTTAGATTTTTTGTACATCTAATTAAATATACATTACGTTACAAAATATTATTGTTGATATTAAAGGAATAAATAGAAGAAAACTAACATACAGGTGGAATGCGAAATTGGAACATCTTTTTTTCGAGGAAGTTATTATAAATACAGAAAAATTGTTTGAATAGTTTTTAGTACTTTTAATAAGCTAACTAAATCAGTATAAATTCGATAAAAAAAAGTTTAGTTTTCGTAGATATTGCTATGTTTATACTTTTTTGAATTGAATACCCTGTATATTATTGCACTAATTAATAGAATAAAAAAAAATGCTTTACAAAAGTTTAGGGGTTCCTACCTAAACTTGATAGTTTTTCAGATATTAATGAAAATATTGAAATGTTTCTTCGCACAATAAAATATGCAACAAATTTTGTTTTCAACGCGCATTTTGTTTTATAGTTACCTATTATAATGAATATAAAGTCCTTTCATTTTTAAAATCAATAAAAATAAATATTTAATTTAATATTGACTTTCAAATATAATTTTCAAATGTCGATTCGTCCAATTCTTATTACAAAACAATATTTATTACTGAAAAAAAATCTTTTGTTGTAAACTTATCTTTTACGTATCTATGTTTGTTATGGATTTTTGAAATATATAAGTAATATCTATTATAAATTTTGAAATTATTTCTCAACAACGTGTGTTTTGTGTATAAGAAAATAATTGCATGTAAATAATTTTACAGTTTATGTTTTTCTTTTACTTATTTCATCTTCTTTTCCTTTTTCTATTAAGTCTAGATGTTGCTTATGCGGTGATGGGAAAAAGTTCACAGAAAAAAAATAGAAAAAAAAAACGTTATAATGATTAAACTATTCATAATAATTCTGTTAGAATTAAGTTTAAGTTTTTTCCTTTATGCTTTTTCCGCTAATCTTGTAGTTTTAATAGGTATATATTTTAAAATTTTATTGACTCTTGCTTAGCATTATATACGATATTATTATAAGATTTAATTGTATTTCTATTCATTTAACCTTTAAAATAAACTCGATGTGATATGACTACAACTGCATTAGATCTCTGCAAATAACATTGTAATAAAGTGGCCTAAGATTACCCTCTTGAATGAAAACCAATTATCGCCCGATACTAAATTTATATCCTCGTAAAATAATTCCCTCCTGTGCTTGAGCTACTGTGCAAATAACATTAAAATAAACACTGTCTATAACTACCCACGCACAAAATCAAATGGCTATAAATCAACCACTGCAAACGTAAGTCTGAAAAATACTCAACATAAAACAAATCTGCATTCTAAGTTCCTCAGCTCGTAAATATACATGAATTTCTTACACTCTTATTTATATTTATAATATTTTTACAGTCTTTTACTACATATTCAATAGTTTAGATAAAATAAATAAATATAAATCGAGGCGATAAATTTTATTGCAGATTAATTTAATACTTTAGTGATCTATAAAATCGGCCTACATTGCTGTTACATACTTAAATTATATTTATGATCAACAAAATTACAATAATACATATTTTAAATATTCCAAATAATAAAAATAAAAGTTATTGAAATATTTCAAAAAATAAAGATCAAATTTTTAGATTTGTATATAAATTGTAATATTTACAATACATTAGTAATAGTGATCTAATGTAATGTAGCAGTTATGGTTCAATGATTTACATGTGCGGTCAAAAGTTGACTTATATTTCATAATGGGTTTGTAAGAAATAAAAATTATAACAATAGAATGGATTGCAATGAGTCAGAACATACCGGACTTCATATTTTTTCTTTCCATATAAAAATTAAAGAAAAATGAAGTTGGTGGAACAATACATTTTAATAATTTTTATTTTGAAGTTGAAATGTTTCGATTACAAATATGTTTTCCATAAATTAATTGCCAGTAATAATGTTTCAAATAATCATGTTTAATGTTTAATTTCGAAGTATCGAGGCTAATGAATCCATTTTGTCCAGTGATTTTAAAATTCAGAATAAAATACGTTTTTATAAAAAAAATTCAACGTTCATACACGTCTATTAAAATTGCTGAAAACCTAAAACCAAAAAAATGTTGAAATAGGAAACGTTTATAATAATCCCGATACAGGATTTTTAACAAGATCCCTGTACTGTACTTCTCCTTCATGATGTACCTAAGAAAACAAAGGCAGTTGTCAAATTCGACACAAGATAGTAATTAATTTTTCTACTGTTAGATCACAAAATAGATTGAAAAAAATTACTCATCCACGTCTTTACAATATTTAGTTAAGTATGTGTCACATACTGAGTGATAGACTCTAGATTTTATGGAAGAATGTGAAATAAAGATTTTTAAGGAGATTTCAAATTATGACTTCTTGTTTGTATCTATTTGGTATCTACTACCGTTTCTAAATCTAGACAACCAGATTTCTAATGTTTAACTTAAAATAAAATATTAGTTTAGTTACGACTTTGTAACAATAATAATAATAATAATACAACTAATTTATGCCCGTAAGAAGAATTTGAAATTGCGTTTATATAACTGTAGAGTTGATTAATCAATGAATCACGATTAGCCCACACTTGCAGATAAAAGAACAATGAGTTTGTATTAGCGAGTATTCAGCATCAGCGATAGATCGCAGCCTACTCGTCGTACTGGTGGAAGATTTCCGTAACGGTGGCATATATCTTGGCCGATGCTTATCACGCTAATATTATTTCCGCCCGTGCGGTACGACGTGGGTTGTTTATATACACATTAAACTCCAGCGCGGATTTGCATAAAATGCTCGTAAGAAATATCGCTATCAAGATTATTGGCAACAATGAAATTCATTTGAGATATTATGGCGACTCTAACGTTTTACAATTTTGTTAGTTATCTGAGGAGTAAATAATACCGTATATAAATTATTGCCAAGTGTGTAGGGTTTACTACTAGGCGATTATTTTCTGCTGTAACAATTATTCTTAGTTTAGGAATGTGAATTATGCTCATATTTCAACTACAAAGCAATTTACAATAGTTGTATAAAGTTTAAGCACTTTTTAACACACATTCTTAACTGTTACTTACAGTCATAACGTTCTACAAATAGAAATATTTATTTTAAAAATTTGATGTATGCGACACATTACTTCTAGGTATAATACTTACATTTAATTTTCTATTTGTATTTTTGTTTTCTATAAGAATATTTTAATTATAATCCTTAATATCCCTATGTTTACTTATCAAACTTTTTTAAATAACATACATTTTTAAATAAAATGTCAAGTATGTAAATTTTTTAAATAAAAATGAATAACTCCAAAATTTTTAATAAAGCAAATATATGATGGGATTTGTCGTAATATTATTATTTATTTTTTAATTTATAAACTACTTTTACTAAAATAAGAAGATTGAAAGTAATAAAATTTTATACTAAAAAACTGTTAAATAATTAACCTTTTTCTTCATGTTTTTATATGGTTCCGAGACAAAATCTACACGAAATGTAATTATAGTTCATTAACTTTCTATAACATAATATATTTTTTTTAGAATAAAACTTGCAAATAGACAAGGGACACAACTATAAAAACGTAATTAGCTGTTTCTTATTTTTATTTAAGTAAGGAGTTGTTAGTTTTAACCAAATATCTCAAGGAGTCTTTATAAATGAAAAAATCCTATCTAGATGAGCTAGGGCCTGAAAATTCTCAAAAAATGTTTCTATAGACAAGTTTTATTTACATTTTTATGGCATAGGTTAATAAGGATCTATAACTTTTAGAGCACTCCTAAATAAAATACGTCCAGCAAAGTGCCGATTACAGAAGTGTCGAGGCAAAAATTTTCCTGCCTCAAACTTCTTCAATGTGTGTGTACGACTGTGCTGTTATTACAATGCTCACACCGTTTATCGATTTTTCTCTGCTGCACTACCTGTTTCAAAAAAAGGAAACATGCCTCAAATGCTTTGTGTTTTATCTGTTTCCACGAACGAAATGAATAATTTTGAAATTTTGGGCGTTGCATTCGCATTTGTTCAAATGTAGTATAAATGACTGATGGACATGGACAATGTATGTCTTTGGATTTTATTACTGATAATATTGTTAATTTTTAGATAAGTGAATGTCATTTCAATAAGTTTTATTCAGTTCTTATTTTAGTTCACGAGCCGCCACTGGTCTGTTCCTTTTAGTAATGATATATGATGAATAGCGAAAATTTTTGTATTCCTTGCTTCGATATTAATTACAAACAGGCAGTGTAAATATATCAAAGCAATTTCTATTTGCTACAATAAAGGAGAAATTATTTGCATAGGTTTATTTAAATTGTTATGTATCTATTAGTGTCAGAATTATTGATTATTCATGCGTACAAGTCATAAATGGTAAACTACTTTTACGGATACATATAAGTAATAACATGTGTGTAACAACAAATTAAGACATTAGTCCTGAACTAGAAATCAGAAAGCAGGAACTGTACTCATTCTCCCAATGATCATAACAGTTGCAATGCCGCTAACAAAAAACAAAGCAAACCGATATACACAAACAGCTCCATTATACAAGTACTAATCAGTTAGTGCAAACCAGGCTGAAAACTGCGAGTAAGTCAAGTGGTTAGTAATCGCTACCTTTCCAAAGTTGCGTGCTTGCCTCGCTATTCTAGATAAAATCCCTATCCACTAAGCCCTAATTAGTCGGTGCGAAGAAACGACGACCAGTATAATTTTCCCCTTTCGCCAAGTGTACTTCCGAAGCGTCTCGTTAGTGATAATTGAATTTTAATATTTGCAAGAGGATGTTTATTCATAAGAAGCTACTTGCAATATGCAGATTTCTTAATGTTTTTCTATCTTGGAATTTTGTAATGGATAACTAGAAATGGAGATTTGCTATGTCAATAACTAACATTCAACATTTTTAGGTTTTCTTATAAGCTCCAAAATTATTACTTACACTCATTCGTATTGAACGAGTTTATATATTTTTTATACCATATAAACGTTTATTCATTTCTACAATTAAATATTATAACTTTAAAATGTAATTATTGTTACATTAGTTACATTAAAGGAAGTTTTTTCAAAAATTATCATTTTAAACCAAGGTTAGCAAAAATCATTATTTATTTAAAAAATTAAAAAATCAATAGACAATATTTGGGTTTAAGTTCTGTAAAATTTTATTAATTACAACGTTTCGACAGATTTTACAGAACTTAACTTAAACCCAAATATTGTCTATTGATTAATTATGAGTTCTGAAAGCTTCTTTCAATATTTAAATAAAAAATCATTGATTTAAAAAAAATAATAATCAGATAATCATTTTTTTACTATTAAAGATATGTGAGTATTAATGCACATTTTAATTGATTCAAATCATTTAAATCAGGCCAACCCTGTTTGAAATATTTACTACCTTTGATGTTTATTCAACATTTAAGAAATGTATCCAATAACTGAGTAAATTATAATTGGATAAATGATTGAGACTGGCAACGTGGACATTCTATACATACTTCTATTTTCTTTTAACATACTTGGTTGATTATAGCGCTTCGAGATTCGCTGAGCGGAGGGTGAGATCTACATTTCAAATCCTAGTGACTATAAATCTGTAACTAAAAATAAATACCGAGTGCTTCGAAACTCACTATAAGCTGTAAAAAAATAAATCAATCAATATAAGCGCTATATTTATTCACTAACTTTATTCATTTTGGTGTACCGTTACTTATACGAGTCCCTACATTGCATCATATCTGATAACCTCAATGTCAATGTTTCCAATTAGAAACAGCGTAAATTAATTGAAGTAATGTACATAAATAAAGTTTTATTCTCGTACACCTGAATTGCTTTAGCGATAATAAATTCACATTCAAGGCATGTTTGTAATATTGTCACGTTACCGTCCCGAAATGACCGATGTTTAAATAACAATTTAATAAATCTCCGGAATATTTTCGCTTACGAGACCTAGATCTGCATGCAGCTGCAATAAAGGCCCGTCGTAAACATGCGTCGTAACTGCACATGATTAAATATATGTGGGAATTTATGTCGCGACACATTATTCCCACCCGCTATGTGCCAGACACATTACGCTGGAATGATCAGCTCCAACTTGCAAGTTATAACCTGGATAAAGTTGCTAATCTTCAAATTTCATTCTAAATACACTATAAAGGATAATGTTTGCTATTTCAGAATTTTTAATATGAATACGTTTTGTAGTGTATTTTACGAGAATGCAATGAAATCTTAGTAAGTGGTGATTTAGTTTTAGTACGAAATAAAATAAATAGTACAAGTAAAATATTTATTATTTGCAAATAAACTCAGAAATGGACAACAGATGTTTAATGTATCGCAATTACACTCATTTTATGTACTTCCAAATCAAAAAGGCACTTCAAAATGTACCTACATAATCATTAAATAGTTTTTATTTATATTTGCATAAGATGAATACCGTAATTGTCATGTCAAACCCGAATTTCAATCTAGAACTTTTTGAGCAAGAAATATCGTTCAACTGAAAATCTTAAAAATTCTCTAATATCATATGTACCAAGTGATACTGTGTATTATTTTGTAGTCATATAATCTATGTTCAGCAATTAAATCATTCAAAATTTTAAGTTCAAGGATCTATCACATTGGACGAAATGTATATAATATAAAATGTATAATGTCAAGAAATGATGCATTTTTTGACATTTTTTCAATAAATTTTAATTACTAAAGTTTCACTACACGAAAATCCTATGAAATAAATTTAAGAGAAGTGATGGTAGGTGCTTAGTGGACTTTATAGAAATTTGTCACTTTATTTAATAACTTTCGTCCTTGCAGACGTATCACACCAACTTAGGAGTAAATTTGCAGACGTATCCATCGTTAATTCATATCATTAGCTATTGTATTTATTAACCTATTTTTTATATAAGACAATATTTTGAGTTTGTTGTTGAATCATTAGCTTTTCTTTGACATTTGATCTTAAATGTGTTTTTATTTTTATAGGGTGCTAGTTATTTAACAAATTCTTAATTTTTCTTATCATTCAACTTTATTTTCTTTTTTTTTTTTGACTCAGTATATATTTAGCATAGATATATAGGTAATAACTATTGTCCAAAATGCTGAGCGCCTCAATTCTGCATGACTATGCCACTGCCATTATTTACATTTAGATTGAGAGTATTAAAGCTACTAGTTAAATTTGACTGTTATCAACATTGTCAAATCAGTAGTAAAAAAAGGTCCACAATCATTTTCTCAGGGGTATTATTGTAAAAAAATCATATTTCGCACGTGTAACGGTCATTATAAAATGATATTATGAAGTAAAATATAATATTTTGTTGTAATTTATACACATACGTATACAATATTATTTACATTGTAATAAAAGTTTATGTGCATTGTCACAGATAATTCCCGCAATTGTATTAGTTCCTCGTCGGTGAGTCTACATACATTCCTTGTAGGTAGGTGTAGGTGGCATTTTACTCATATTTATAGCCCAGGCACCTACTTATAATTACCTCTCTTGTGCAATACCTACACAATCCGTTTCATTCACGAAGTGTGATAATGAAATAAATATAAGTTGGCAATAAAATTCCCCAGATAATTTAACTGTTCCAAGGTTTGTTTACAGGCGTGGTTGCTATTTGGATTTACTGGCTAATTATTCTTTTTGCAGATTATAATTTATGTACATGTATTACTGTAATTTTGTTAAGAAACAAGCAGTAAGAAGTAATGTATATTAATGGATTTTATTGGAAGTATCAAATGCTATGAGAAAAACGGTAATAATAGTGTTCTGCTTCAAGAACATTACATCATTTATATTTTTTAGTTCTAAGTGTGAATGTGGTATTGAAAACCAGAAATACTTCTACAAATGACAGTTATATGTATTTATAATTTATAGGTTAAGATTGTAGTTTCAGTAGGACATTTTTGTTGTAATATGTTATAATATATTCATTAAAAATAAATGCATTTAAAAAAAAACTAGAATAAAAAAGTTGGTGCTGATAACTATTTATTTAGATTAACAAGCACCTTCTTTAAATTTAAAGTTGTTGACGTTTCTTTCTGTAGTTTATTGCAATGCTATTAAATAAATAATTAAGAAAATGTAGTTTTATTGCTTCAAAATCAATAGTTCTATAAAAGAAAACAGAAGAACGATCGCCTGGCATCAACCACCAAGCTTCAGTTTTGAAGTTGAAATTAATTTTACTGTTGACGTCAACGATAAAATAGCGATAGACTATTGAATAATCAAAATACACTGATATTAAAATATAAGCTCGAAAATTATCGTCAGCCGAACAGTGGAACGACTTGGGGGTCGGATTGTGTCAAGAACGCCACTACTAAAAAGTAATTTGAAAAAATATTAGGTTTATTTTATCTACATGTTGCAAGTTACTTCATTTTACTAAAATTGTGTTTATTTATGACTTTTACTCGCGAACAAAACAATCAATTTTAAAATCTGGTAAAGTTAAAAACACAAATTTTGTTATTGCAAAGTATACAACCATATTATACATTTTTAATTCAATTGAAAAATTAACTTCCTCTTTATTGTAAAAATAAATATTATTTTTGAAATATTTTCCTGCAGGAAAAAGATGAATTTTTTATACCTAGAAAATTCGGTCTGGGCGAGCTTTTACCGCCAGTGTATACAAACTAGACACGTCGTGAGACTAGTGAGGTGCTAGAAGAACAAGAACTGATCCTGCTTAACAGTGGATTCATGTGGCCCGTACGAACCAAAACATTTTAAGTCCACTGAGGTCCCAACCTTAGCGTGTTATTATAACATACTGCTATACGGCATTTAGGGTCTAATGTCGTAAATTTTTAGTAGTTTAAATATGAATGCATTATGTGAAAACATCTATAGTGTTTTGGTGCAATATAACATAGTATAATATGATTGGGATGACAGTGAATAAAAATCGATGTGTGTATCTTCTGTGGCAATAGGAAAGCTCCTGTCATGAGAACGTGCAACGAGCGTATTTTAATATAGTTTTGTGTTTAAATATATTCCCAATTCCGCATACTCACAATGAAATTAGCATATAAAAAGAGCTCGGGTGTCATTTCGCACATAAGCCCAGATACGTCACTCATAGCGAATTTACGTTCAAACTTTGGCAAAGAAATTCATCACCCAGCCATGACAGAAAATTCAAATATTTTTCAGGGGAAAGACGCGAAAACGAGAAAAAAATATATGCAAAACTAAAGTGGATATCATTTTCAAGTCACGAACACTCGTCTAACTTTGATTTCTCTTTTATTTTCTAGCCAAGTGATTCGCTCAACGCTTCTAAATGATGAAATCCGCAGTTGCGGCCATAGCCCGCATTCTCATCAAATGCATTGTAAACTTTGACTCCGAAGATTCCATTCGGTAACGCTTTGCATTTACCATTACTGCATACATACATTTAAGCCATTTCCCACAATGTGGGTTGGCACGAACCCGCGATCAATCATGCAACCATCCATTGCACACATTTCATTCACTGCGCACACAATCCTACCATTTTACTTATTTCTCCAAATCGATAACCTTTTATGTACTTACAAATAAATACTCTAAAACTTCTCGACATATCATTAATTCATGTTAAAAAATTATAAGGACATGAAATATACTAATATAAAGTATTTAATAGATTGAAATAACTTTCTTGGAGACATATGTAGTTTCCTAAAAACGAAATAGGTAGTAAGTGTAGAAATTGACTGAATTCTAATAATTTCAATTCTTCTATCAACAATAATGAATTTTACAGTTAGTGCAGTTATTCATTTTTTACGAGGGGTGAAATAGTCGAAAACTGGAAACAAATGAGCATGAGTGGCACATTACACTTCAATTATGTTATAAAAAAATAATACACATACGAAAGCTATTCAATATGAAAAACAATTACATCAATGCGAATACGAAAGCGCAGTGAGGGCGTTTACTGTGAGAAATTATTGGTCTTACTACATAAGAAAAATGTCGACAACTACTCATGTACGAGTATATTGGAAGAAATTATAGCTTACACTTCATTTCAAGAATTGTGAATTTTATTCTTATTGTCTTATTGGACAGATTGATAAGTAAATAAACAAATAAAATTTAATAATCGCATGCGTTAGATTCTTTAGAGAGATAGTAATGAATGTAAAATAGTGTAGAAATAGATACCTGCAAAAAATATATGCATTTGAATCAAATTTCCAAAAAAAAACTGCATTACTTAGATTTACATTTTCAATTGTTTGAATTACTTTTGCAAAACCTTTATTAGTTATACCATTCTTAATTATAATATTGGCGTACAGTGTTAAAAATTCTATTTTATGAAAACATAACTGATTTCAACCGTAGAATTGTTTATTTTCTTGGTATTGAAGTATTATATAATAAATATGAAAATTATTACATTTTTCACAAATTTCTATTTCACTTCAAATAAGATAATAGCAGTTTTTGACGACAAATAACATTCAAGAATGTTTTCACACAGTTTTTTTCTCTGATGTCATTGTTTTACGTTTCATAATGAAAGATCATGGCTCATATACATAGCTACAAATATATCCTGCATTTAGGAATAGAGATCAATACCACTATTTTATTTAAATTATTTGATTTTCAGCAAGTGTTCCCGTCTAGTCAAGACAAGACTTGTATAAGACTCTAACCTGTGCATATGCTTTAAACAAAAACAGATAATTATTCAGCTCTATTCATTACTATTTCAGTTCGGTTGGAACAAAATTTACATGATATTGTTAGCTATAATATATTATGTATTACAATGTTTTCAAGGTTAGAGCCCAAGACACTTTGTATGTATCTAATCAGGTGATCTCTGTTTAATATGTAAAAAAAATAATAGTGTGCTCTATGTATGGTATTGTTTTTTACTTGTCATGATATGTCATTTAGTTTGACCCAGTGTATTTAACTTTGTACTACATTTAATTATCAAATAAATGTGTTCAATATATTAGTCAAGTGTCTAATAAATAATTTCACGACCTACGAACCTCAACAGGTTATGGGCCCAGGCATTTTGGAATTATTTTAGTACAAAAGTCAAAGAAACGTACCTCTCACCTGTGAATAAAAAGCTGAAAAATGGCAGACGAAAACATAGTGAAAAATGTTGTAAAATTTGATGGAACAAATTTCCAATTATGGAAGTTCCAATTAAAAACAATTTTCAATATGTACGGAATCACAAATATGGTGACTGGTGCGGAAGTACAACCAGCCGAACCGGACAGTCAAGCTGGAAAGAAATGGGTCAAGGAAAATGCCCGTGCAATGTGCCTGATCTCGTCAGCAGTGGATCACACACAGTTAGAATATCTAATCACATGCGTGAGTGCTAAAGAAATGTGGGAAAAACTAGCGCTTATTCATGAGCAGAAATCAGAGTCAAATAAATTGACTCTGATGAAAAGGTTTCACAGCTACACGATGAACACTAATGATTCGGTAGTGCATCACGTATCAAGGGTGATTAATATGGCGAGTCAGCTGAAAGATGTAGGCGAGAACGTATCAGATCTGGCCATCATGGCAAAGGTCCTGGGGAGCCTGCCATCTAAATATCATCCTCTAGCAACGGCGTGGGACAATGTCCCAGCGGCGGACCAGACAGTTGAAAGACTGCAGGAGCGACTCATCGCAGAAGAGAGAAGGCTCAAGGACATGGAGGAAGCGACATCAGCATTGGCAGCGGTTACCATAGGCAGACCGCAGAAAAGCATGGAAAGAGAGAAACAAAAAGCTGAGAAGAAGACTCTCATAAAAAGGAAGGTGAAATGCTACAACTGTGGAAAAATAGGTCATGTAGCTAAGGTATGTTGGCATAAAAATCAAAAAAAGAGGGATGAAAAATCAGATGACGACACCGTTAATGCGTTTATTGTCACCGAAGAGAAAGTCGACAAATTACCGACAAAGAGAGCAGTAAAGACCGCGATATTAGCAGCTGATATTGCTGATATTTGGGTGACTGACAGTGGTGCCTCACGTCACATAACTTATCGACGAGAATGGTTTAACGAATTTAATCCCTGTGTAAATATAAACATAACCTTAGGTGACAATTCGACGTGTGAAGTCCTGGGGATAGGAACAATCAACATCATGAAGTTTGTCAACAATCGTTGGGAAATCGGGAAAATTGAAAATGTGTTATTTGTTCCTAAACTTAAAAAGAATCTGTTTTCAGTTGGTGTTATTACATCTCGAGGATATCAGGTAAATTTTTACAAAGATGAAGTAGAAATCCTAGAAGATAATGTCGTTGTGGGACAAGGAGTTAAACAACACAACGAACTCTTCCGGATGCTGTTCATTGTAAAAATGAAATGTGATGCAAACGTTGCAGTTACAAACAATCTTCGAACCTGGCATGAGAGGTTAGGACACATCAACGTCAAGACAATTCTGAAGCTAGCCTCCACAGGGTTAATCAAGGGACTCAAGACAGGGCAGGAAAATGGATTTTTCTGTGAATCATGCCAAATAGGAAAATCACATAGGAATGTGGTGCCAAAAAGTGTCGAAAAGAGGACATGTCAACCAGGCGACATGATCTATACCGACCTCTGCGGGCCGATGCAGGTCGATTCATTAGGTGGAGCTAGATACATGCTGACATTTAGAGATGAAGCCACAACATATAGGTATGCCTACTTTATTAAACATAAATCAGATGTGTTTGACAAGTTTAAGGTATTTGCTGCCATGGTGAAGAATAAGACGGGACATTCGATTCGAATTCTACGAGTGGACCGAGGAACTGAATTTACGAACTCGAATATGAAGACGTTTTTGGAGTCAATGGGTACTCAGCTAGAGACAACTGCACCGTATTCTCCACATCAAAATGGTAAGGCTGAACGCGATAATCGCACAATAATAGAGAGTGCTAGAACAATGCTGACAGCCAAGGATTTACCAAAGATGTTGTGGGCAGAGGCAGCAAATACTGCAATTTATGTGTTGAACAGATCAACACTAAATGAACACAACAAGACACCATATGAATCATGGACGGGAAAGAAGCCTAAAATTACACATCTGAGAACATTTGGAGCAAACGCATACGTGCACATCCCAAATATTCATCGAAGAAAATTAGATGACAAGGCTAAGAAAATGATTATGGTAGGCTACCAAGGAGAGTCATCAAACTATAGATTGTTTGATCCAGACAAGAGAAAGATTGTGGAATCCAGAGACGTCACATTCGACGAGAGTAACTTGGATTTCTCGAAACCACTTCAAAAAGAAGACTGTACACATTTCTGGAATGTAACAGAAGGAAGTGAAGAGAAAGAAGAAGAATGCGAAGAAGAGCAAAGAGAAGATGTAGCCCAACCAGAGGGAGCTGAAGAATGCGAAGAAGATCAAAGAGATGATGTAGTCCAACCAGAGGGAGCTGCGCGCAATCTTCGAGACAGGACACTTCTGAGAAGACCTTCGAGGTTTGATGTAAATTTTGTTGAGTTCCAGGAACCAGAAACTTTCCAGGAAGCTATATCCAGATCCGATAGAAAATTATGGTCACAGGCAATAGAAGAAGAGTTGAAAGCACACGAGATCAACAAAACTTGGACAATTGTGCCAAATCAAGGACAGAAGTTAATCGATTCTAAATGGGTCTTCAAGATTCAAGAAAAAGGGGGCGGAAGAAGATATAAAGCTAGACTATGCGCAAGGGGCTTCACCCAAAGAGCAGGTCTTGACTTTAAGGAAACCTTCTCCCCAGTTGTGAGGTATGACTCGGTGAGAATGCTGTTGGCTTTAGCTGCTAAAATGGATTACGATATGCTGCAGTTTGACGTTAAAACTGCATTTCTGTACGGCAAAGTAGAAGAGGACTTGTATATGTCCATCCCCGAAGGTATAAAAGGAAATGTAAATAGAAATAAATTTATTTGTAAGTTAGAAAAGTCATTATATGGTCTCAAACAAGCACCTAGGTGCTGGAACCAAACGTTTGTAAATTTTCTAGCCAGATTTGAACTAACAGTAATCGACGCTGACGCTTGTATTTTCTACAGATCTAAAGGTACTACTGATGTGTTAATTCTTGCTCTTTTTGTAGATGACGGGTTGCTGGTAGGCAGGAACAGGGAGACCATTAACGAGCTTATTCGTGTGATGAAATTAGAATTTACTATCAGAGTAATGAAAGTAGAAAATTTTTGCGGGATGGAAATTGTTAGGGATCGGACAGCTGGGACGTTGTTTATCCATCAAACAAACTACGCCAAGAAAATTGTTAAACGCTTCAATTTACAGGAAGCTAAGTCTATATCTATACCAGCTGATCCAAATGCAAAACTTGTTACACCCAATGAAAATGAAGTTGTAAAATTTCCATTCCGTGAGGCTGTGGGGTCACTCCTGTTCCTGGCTACAGTGAGCAGACCCGACATAATGTATGCAGTCAGCACGGTTAGTAAGTTCCTAAATAACTTTAACTTAACACACTGTGAAGCAGTGAAAAGAATACTTCGCTATATCTCAGGTACCAGAAATTATGGTTTGATCTACAAATCACAGAATTTTGTAAATCCCAACCTGATTGGATATAGTGACGCGGACTTTGCAGGAGATTGTGAAACTCGTCGTTCAACGACAGGGTATATTTTTATGTTTAATGGAGGTCCGGTTACTTGGTGCTCACAAAGACAGAAAATGGTGACACTAAGTACTACGGAGGCAGAATACGTTGCAGCAAGCATGACAGTTAGAGAGGCTGTGTGGCTAAATAAATTCTTAAAGGGAATCAAATATCCTTATGCTGGTTCTATTGAAATATTAATTGATAACCAAAGTGCCATCAAGCTAGTCAAGAACCCCGAGTTCCATAAACGAACTAAGCATGTGGACATTCGATACCACTTTATAAGAGAGAAATATGAATCCAAAGAAATAGACATTAAATATGTTCCTACTGAGTTACAATATGCTGACATCTTAACAAAACCATTGTGTAAAGAAAAGTTTGTAAGAATGAGAGATCTCATCAGGGTTGTAGAACAGAAAAGTGCTTGAGCAGAGGGAGTGTTAGCTATAATATATTATGTATTACAATGTTTTCAAGGTTAGAGCCCAAGACACTTTGTATGTATCTAATCAGGTGATCTCTGTTTAATATGTAAAAAAAATAATAGTGTGCTCTATGTATGGTATTGTTTTTTACTTGTCATGATATGTCATTTAGTTTGACCCAGTGTATTTAACTTTGTACTACATTTAATTATCAAATAAATGTGTTCAATATATTAGTCAAGTGTCTAATAAATAATTTCACGACCTACGAACCTCAACAGATATAATTATATTTCAAAAATAGAGTATCTTAGAGTGCCTTCATTGCTTTTATCTTTATCATTCGAGAAAATAATAAGTTTTGTAACATCACAAAACCAGTATCAAACCTACATCGCGAAAAACAGCTTATTGATATATAGAAAAGAATAAGTACATTCAACTTTTATCATAGTCGCGTTTGGTTTCATGGTTGTGTTGTAGGTAATTGTCGACTCATTCAGTGTGAAATAACAAGAAAAACTGATAATGAAACAAACTGCACCCATTCATTTGTGATTTCATGTCGATAATATGCACTTATGAAGACGTGTCTGCTTATATTGCTTCTGTTTATCTGGAATCTTTTATTCCAGCTCATGTAATTTGTGCAAAGTTCCGCAGTTTTATTGCTAAATAATTGGATGGCTAAACAGTTCTTTTTCCACAAAATACAGAAAATATTCATTCTTCGAGCAAAACAATCATGATATGCTCTTTAAATTGAGCTGGCACGACATGCGATTTATTTCTTGAAATTTTTCTCATACGAGGAAAGAATGCAAGCAGTAACTGTATGTAAATTAAACATTTGCAAAATGCTTGATCTCTAAAAGAATTTCCTGGTTATCAAAAATGATCGTCGATATTTGAGAAATGTGTCTAATTTTATATGTTCATATTGAAGATTTCTCGTTTCTTATTATTTTGATGGTACTATGGTACACCATTTCAAAATACAATTTGTCAAATACAAATTATGGAAAAATTTACAGGTGAGATAATTTAGTGGTAGGTAATATCCAAATTACATATTAATTTTTCTTTACACCCCAGTCTGTAAATTAAAATACTTTTTCAAAATCTGAGTTCTCCATGACGTTTGAACAGGTAGGTATAGTCGCTTCGCTGAATCAATGTTAGTGCGTCACTGTGACAGCAGATATTATGGTTGTTGGTTATCATTTCAGAAAAAAATGACGTCATAGCATTGATACAACGAGGCGAATTCACCAATATTTTTATGGACGAAAACGAATACTAAATACCCTCCAAAAATTATTACGGAAATATATATTTTTGCAGAGATTTACGAAAAATTGCCCACAACTCATGATTAGGTCTTCACAAAACCAATTATATTTAAGCAAAATGTTGCAATGTTGCCAATATCGACTGATTGATAACAAACCGATTATTTGTGTGAAAATTATTAAAATAAGTTTTAAATACATCAGTTTTTTATGTGGCTGCCTAGAAATATAATGTGCAAATCGTAAAAAAAAATCTCATATCCATGCTCATATAAAATTGTACACCCTCGATTACGTTTCGTACAGAAGAAATTATGGTTATGAATGCTTTTTTGCACTCGATACATGATATACTATTATAATGTGTGATTTTGTGGGAAAAGGAAAAGAAATAATTAAATTCTGTTCGAATTTTTAACCCAGTTATTTTTGGAGTATAATTTTTTAAATATATGTAATACATATAAAATTAGTTGGGTGCGATATAACATATTGACCACAACAGACTTTTAATACTAGTAATAATAATAATTATAATAAAATTCAATGTTGGGAACGGTCATATTCTACAACTCATTCCTATCTGGCATCATTCAACCACTTCTACTCTGCTTCATACATCCGCAATAATAACTCTTCGATTATATCAATCACTATTCCGTAGGCGTAGCAGCCGTCGCCCTCACGCTATTTACGTACCCAGTTCCCGGAGAACAATCCAGTGACACCTCGCCGTAAGTTAACGCACATGCGAACTAACGGTCCACTACTCGGACTTTTAACTCTACATTAACGGTAGATCTTGCTAATGAACACGTTTACAATGGATCACTTGCATTGCTACGTGCAGCGAAATACGTTTAAGGTTATTGCAGGTGTAAACGAAACTTTACGAGGAACAGGAAATTTGTTTTGTTTAGGCGAACACGGTTTTTATGGCATATTTATTGAATACTTTATGACTTACCTTAATATATACGCGAAGCGTACCTGAAACAATAAATGTTTTATTATTAATAATCGATATGAAACATGTATAAACAAGAGTTGAAGTATTAAATGGTACAGGATGTCGCAAGTTATATGACTAAACTTATAATATAAATACAGCAGCTTAAAACAAGAAAATAAAATTATGTTCGTTATTGCTCTGTCAATATTATTGATAGTCACAAATTTATAGTTTTATTTTGTCTGCACATTTTACATGATCTCTTTATAATTCTGTGAAAATTAGTTTTGATTTTCAGTGTGAAATATACCAAATAAGCTACAATTCATCATCTATGCTACGGCACAACGTTTTTATGCGGAACATGGCCTCAAGTACCGAAGTACTTGTTTAATGACAGGTTTTACTTGTATTTTAGTGATCCCCATTCAGTTAGACAGGGCGACCACGACCACACAACTTTACTATTTAACATAATTATATAAAGCACAAGAAAATTATATTTAAAATTTTAACCACTCGTTGGTGCGCATCCCGTGATTATTGACATGTTGTTATTAAACAACTGTTTTACAACTATTTAGTTGTTTAAATGTTAATTACTATCTTAGATAATATAAAGTTTCAGATTTATGAAAACCATCAAAATATTAAAATGTAAATATGTTTTATGTTTACAATTCGGGTAAGTGGAGAAGAGATGGGCTTTTGGTCTTAAAAGTACATTAGAGTGGTAACTCTCATAGGGAATGTTAATTTTGCTGTTTAGAGGCAGTGTAAGTAGCCGCTTGAAAATTAATGCAGTTAACATTGAACAATCCAAAATTTGCCAAAAAAATTTTGTACCTTATATACACAATTAGTTAATTACTACTTCGATAGGTATAAACTAATTTTTATGTACATACTTTATAACCTACGCATAAGACTTAACATAGCTTTAAGTAATTTAGTTGTCCATTTAACCTTTGCTCTGGGAACAGATGGTACCGCCTGTACTGAGGAGAGGTAGACCAGAGGATTTTTATTCTTAAAAAGATCAATTTAACCGGTAAACCCGAAAAAAATAATTTACATGTAGAAAGATAGATGATCTAATTGCTATTCCATGAGTTTCGAAGAACTGTTGTTAACTGGTAAATCAGAGGGTGATGATAATGAAGAAGCTGAAGATTATGAAAACAAATATGCGGAATGGAAGGAATATTATTTAAGAAAAATTATAAAGAAGGATGATCGGATAAAATTTGTGGTCGCTGTTTATACTAAGAGTGTACTACATAAGACAAATGACAACAATCTGTTAACCAGTTCATCTCCTCATAGCCTTGGTCCGTCTCACCTACACAGTGGAAGAGAACTGGACTTTTTTTGAACGCTAATAAAATATATTTTGTAGTTTTTAGAACATGCTTTAAATTTTTATTTATTCTTACAAGTGTACGTAGATTATGTTATAAATAAATTTTGTTTTTTCTAAATATTATTCAATATTGTAGAGTAATAATTATTTTTCCGAAAAGTGGTCGATCTAACCCCCACTTACAGTTTTACAAATTACTTATTTTTATAAGAACTTAAAATTCAGAAAGAAGTCGCAGTCTTCCATCACTGCCACATAATAAATCGCGTAGCACGAATGAAATGAAGTAGGAAAGATAATTCTTATCATAATTAAATACCAGTAATAAGGGAGGGGATTAGGGAGTGGATTAGGTGTTAGGTGCATTTGCATGGTTGTCACGTAGTGGAGTCATTTAAGTTTGCGCCGCCAGAGAGCAGTGTTGACTGTGGCTGAGATAAATACCATCCCGCAGATAAATATGTGGCTTGGCGTAAACACCGCTAAATAACTTAAAACTACATGTGTAGGTGCATCCGGCTGCAGTGCCGCCCCAAGACACGGTGCTTAACTCACCCGGGAAACCTCTAACAGTTTCATTTGTCCCCGGCTTTTTCGACACTGCAAGAAAACATAACCTCAATCCCAAATTAAATATGCTAATAGTAATAATAGTCCACATCGTCCAAGCATCATATGAAGCCTCAAATAATAAGTTAAAGAAGTTCTAAAAAAAATATTTACAATGTATTTCTTAAAGTTGATTGGTTTTGCTGTAGGCTCTTGGTAAATATTTTGGGTCTTCTGATGATGGCCCACTATATATAAAAAGAACTATTAGTACTGATTTTGTCAGTAACAGTACTGCTTTTCAGACCCTTGTACTGATAATCATTTTGAAATATATTTTTCGCGCTTCCGATCCATTAAGACCAGTACTACAGAACTCAAAATCGTCCAGAAATTTTCTGTTTGCTGGCCTAGGCCGGCAAAATGAAAGGGTTCCAACTTAAATATTTCAGGACTACATTCTGTCAAAAATTTAAATTTTATTTTATTGGATATATAAAACATTAAATAAAACAACTATTTTTGATTTATGATTCATGTTATACTCGTCTTGAATGACTAATTGAAGAAAAATATGAATTCACATTCATTTTATTTTTGAATAGAAAAAAGTAAATTGTTTATATATCCATGTGAACCGAAAATGTTTTTGACATAAAAACCTGCAATGTATAAAATTTTAAGTAGTATAATATTTCTTTAATATATTAAAAGTGTCATCGGCGAAAAAAAATCTTGTGTATAACATGTCCAAAAACTTTTTTGCATTATTTGCAAAATAAGCTTATTCGTGCAAAAGTTCAGTTTCTGAACTAGAGATAAAAATAACTATTGTACTGATTTTTTATATATCGAACTGAATATAATGATTTCCGATTATTTACAGTTGATTGATGTACATTTTTGTAGAATTTAAATATTAACTAAATTAAACATTAATAAAAATATTAACTAGCTACTTTCGATCTACCATAATATATATAACTTCAGTCTGCAAAGACCTACTTTTAAACCTTGGATACAAATAGCCATTGTTGCAATTCTTGAGCTAAATATTAGGAATATAATAAATTCTGAAATAAAGATAATGAACATGCAAGCATACTTGTATTTAGTTCAAGTGTTACGCACTACACTTTGTACAAAAAGAAACATAAAATATACTACATTTATATTTAATATAAATTATAAAATGTTATAACTCTATTACATATTTCATTATTTAATTATTAGCCCAGATTAAAATGACTATATTCTAAATAAGGAATGTAAATAACTATTATTTACTTGGTTTGTATTTTAAAGTTTATTGAAAATGCGGTTAGGGCTGGTAAACAGGTGTTCCAATTAACAGAAATCTACAGTATTTTTAAATCTCTTTAACTATTGTTAGTTATGGGTACATTAAACCATCGGACCATCCTAATTTAACC
Source organism: Stenolophus ochropezus (assembly GCA_035578165.1). Lineage (NCBI taxonomy): Eukaryota > Metazoa > Arthropoda > Insecta > Coleoptera > Carabidae > Stenolophus > Stenolophus ochropezus. The sequence continues at coordinate 18,899,023 of JAQOWZ010000005.1, read as the reverse complement.
TGAATACTACATTGAAATAATAATTTAGAATATATAAAATGCAAGAAAACTATATTCACGAACGGGTCGTCAGTTCCAACCACATAAAAAAATCTATTATATACAAAAATTTTAGTTTAAGATTCCAAACCTTCTATTTAAAATTCCATTTAAAAATTATGTATTTCCTCGTCCTCCTAATAATGCTGAAATTTAAAAAAATATCGACCAAAAATTAATTAATAATATTGTGTCGTCTTTATTTCATCATAATATTATGAAAATATTTTAATCAACATAAGAAACAAGTGACTTGAATTTGAAGCCACACAAAAAATGATGATATTGAAGAGTTTGGTATTTTGGCGGAGGACGAATTATTCGGGGACGAAGAATCCCGCACCTCTGTAGACAGCGCCCTGTGCGATGTATGCGAACTACATTGAAATACCTTTAGTGTGCGGTCTTATGTTTACGTGAGGTAAATGGAATGTACTCGCATTGTAATGAATTGTTTATGTGCGGAATGATTGTGTTACGTTACGAGGATTTGAATTTAAATGTATTAAAATGATATGGGGAATTATATTTATGTACTCACCGATCCCATTTTCTTCCTCCTCATATATTTATTGCCCCGCAATATTCCATATAAATAAGAGAATGTAAAGAAGATGAGATCCTAATGCTGTTTATAAACCTTGCAAAGATTTGGAGTATATCAAGGATCAATCCTGGACCTGGGTTACTACATTTAATATCTTCATCAATGATATACTCGTAACAGCTAATACTGAAGATGAGCTTTATGCTTTATGTTTTACGTGGATGATATGAAATTTTATATATACCTAGTAATTCTCCATTTATGACTGCTGAAGACTCCATTAAAAAATGGACAATATTCATAAATGGTATACGGATAATAAACGTTTGAATAAAAAAAATCTACTGAACTCAATTTTTTGGTATTTATAATTCGTAAATAGGAAATATTTGATAATTTTCATAAGTTCATACTTTTTATTTAGAATATTGTTTTGAATTTGGTATCTAATCCACACTAATTAAATTGAGACAATACAGAAGAAAATAAAAAATATGTATATTTATAAGCGGACTACTGACTATTCAGTCGGCTTAGCAATCTACTTTTGATATAGCTATTTTTAATAAAACTAAATTCTATGAAAAAGAATATTATAATATGTACATAGTTACTATATAAAAAATATTTTGATTAATTTTTTTGAAATAAAGATTTTATATTATCAGTCTCACTCTTCCTTGAACAACCCTTGTAATTTTTTTATAAATATTTTTGATATTAGGAAAAAAGATTACATTTTCGTTAAAATTATTCTCCCACAAGTGAGAGAGCTTTAAGATATTTTTAAATTTCAGGCTGTTGTTCTAATTTCAAAAATGTTAAATTCGTCCAACAATTCTAGGAAAATTTAGCAATTCTCTTTATTTTTTTATGTTGTTTGTAAATATTATTCTCCCGCTTTAAAAATAATAATAAGGTAAAGAAAATTCATTATGAAACACTAAACAAACAGTTCTCCCACAATGATAAGTTTAAACAAACAATGGTCCTATTATTAGTGGACATGAATTAGCAAATTCTCATTCATTCCTTCACTCATCACAGCAGTAATCTTTTGGAGCAGTAAACACGTGATTAGTTAATAGACACATCATTCAACCTTTCTTATTCATCGCTCCGAGATCCTAAGGCCACTGCGATGTCAAAACACAAGGAAACAAAACCAAGCAGGACGTAATCAGAATAGAACAGATTCAAGATTCAACAGTTGCTACAAGCGAGAAATAAGTGAAGATAGAGCGAAACGACCGAGTGCATTGAACGTCATTAGTGTCATCACGTCCAGGAACAAATGACAGAGCGCGCAGTGATTCCAAACAATTGAGAATCGAAGAAATGTAAATGCAACAAAAACAGAAACAGAAAATTGCAGTTAATGTGCCCATTTCAACAACTCAACACAACCTGTAATAAGCTTTTACTTTTACTTTTTTATCTTTACTGTATTCATTAAATGAAAACAAAATGATTCGTGGAAGTCCTTATGTTCTTACCAAGAGCATATAATACCTACTTATTTATTACTCATTTACCTATTAATGGCTTAGAAATTTTAAATACAACTTTAAATCTATTGTCATTAATAGTTTGTTGTCAACATACACGCAGCAACTGAAAATGTTCGTGTGGGTTATGTACCATAATGCATCGCACCGAAATAATATACCCACCTACGAAATAATATTATATTATATACCAAGGTTGATAAAACTATCATTATTGACCTAATGCCAAGATTGTATCCCGATGTGCAAAGCAACCGAGGCAGATAAGGCGCCGGTGGTCTCAACAATGTCCATTTTTTTTTCACTACTTACACTTAAATCTTCATCGTACTTAAATTATATAGGTGTATACTACATATTAACTAATATTTTGATATATTATATATTTGAATATTTATTCGTTTCTTAATTTATTATTGACCTAGATCACCACCAACTGATAATCACCAATCATTTTAATTTTATTTTTGACATACATTTTATTTTTAAAAAGCCTAACAAAATATCTAATGATCTTGTTTTATATAAAGTGTAGGAATTTTGGGAGTGACTTATTTTTCATGACGTGAATTTTAATTTAAAAAAACTTTTAAAGTTTTTGGCATGTATGGCACGAAGTGATAAATTTTTGATCAACTGGAGGTAGTTATTTACTTCAGTAATTTTTAAGTATTTGGGAAAATTACTGTAGAACACAAATTCAAAGTTTATTTATCTTTTTTCGATTCAACAATTGAGAGGTGTCCACAATTATTTTTTTATTAAAATAAATTATACATTATAATTACATATTCGAGCGTATTATTTTGTTGAACATTGATGGAAGACACTAAAAACCTAAAATTATTTTCATGAAAGAATTTAAAGCACTTTACTTTTTTAAGTTATGAATGGAGCATAATATTCGTAATGTTATGAAACAAAATATGTAAAACCCAACAAGAAACACTGCAAGTAGCAACAAGTACATCAAAGATTCTAAATATGTAACATATTAATATGCCAGCCGAATATGTTACAGTTGAGATGCACTGGTTTGAATAAATTTGTCACCACAAAAATAGTGTCTTAATGTATAGTGCAGTTCTCGCCTCCCGTAACCTGTAACTCACATTAACATCAAAGTGAGGAAAGAGTTATGCTCGCATTAGCAGCTCGCTGTCTCAAAAGCGACCGACTGCAGCGCTGAGGTGTCGATCCACCCAACTATACTCCACTTCATCGCAACTCTGCATTGTCATAGTGAAATTAATATTTTTTAAGATTTCAAATGGTAACTTAAATCTTACAGACAACGCTAGCTCACTTGTTTAGTGAGCTCCAAAACCAATTGAAATTAATGTGAAATTTGTGGTTCAAATTTCAACGTTTCCAATTATTAACCAAATGAAAAGTAGGCAGTAGCGGATACAAGTAATCTTTACGTAGCAAATTTTAAATAAATACATAGCAGAACCTACTGATGGTCAGTTTGTAACGTCTTGGCTTCTACAATGGAGAAGAACCAAATGTCGGAGGAAAGATTTTTTGATTTTGTTATTTTTTGGTTTAAATCGATAATAATTTTGTTCCTTGAATGATTTTGTGTTAACTAATAATTTTATTGTTAAAATTATGATTTTATTGTGCATGATTACTTAAAAAAGGTAATTCGCTCCTACCTAAAAGAGTTTCTGTAAAAGTAAATGAAATAATATACATTATAGACTATTTTTTGTGCAACCATTTTTAAGCATACTGTGCACACAAAATAAATCTTACATAATATCAAGATCAGTCGAAACTGAACATTTTAAAAAAGATCATTTTCAATTTATAAGTCAACTTTATTATTGCTTTTTGATCTATTATCAGTGTATTGATCTATGTTTCGCAGAATTATAGGATTTTTATAACAAGGTTGCATTAATTTTTGCTGGTAAGATATAAATTACAAAATTATTTTTTGTGTACAACTAAAAAGTGAACACATGATATGATGTCTGTTCAAAATTTGTAAGACGCATCTCAAAAATCAAAAAAATGTCTATGAATTAAGGTACTTACATTACCTTCTAATTTTAACAAATATTCGCATTTCTTCTTCTTGTACCCGTCAATGTGTCTGGATCTATACAATAGCAGATAGAACAAAATAATGAGGAACAAATTAAAAGAAATAAATCATGTTTACACTTCTCTCTTCATGAGCTTGAGTTATCCAACTCATTCAATCGATCTTTCGAAAATATAATAAAAATACATTTAAAAACATTTCAGCAGAAAAACATAAATAGGTACAGTAAGCCAAACATATTTATTACAAATTTTATTAAAAATATTTCAGCCAATTTTATTTCCCTCTAAGGGAAATGGGGTGCAGCCACACCCTCTTATTCTTCCCTGAATGCCTTTATACATACTAGATAATAAACTGTTAGATTCAATAACATTATTATCTCTATTCATCCTATTCCATATTCAATTCATATTCACATGTTACGTGCTTCCTTGCAAAAATTATTGATCATTTAATATACTCGTATGTATTTATATATTCTACTCATCAAAACATTTTCTTTCGGTTGATCCTGAATTGTCGCATAACATATAAAATAAAATACAATTATATTTTTGCGAATATTGTATAGCTTGGTATCAGTTATCGCTTTTCTGACGATTGCAATTTTACAATGGAATAAAGTATAGCATCACTTGAGTGATGTGTTAATCATATCGAGGCCTAATTGTCGTTCCTTGTATTTTTAACACGACTAAACGCTAACGACATTATTAGTGTAATCTCTGGTATGTGAGTGCTCCAAGACTCCAGTTTCTCTGCATCGTGCGCTATTAATAATAAGAAAGTAGGTAATCCTCACAATGATCTGTTTGTTTCTCTGATTGGGACGCAATTGTGGGAGAATGAGGAAAATCGGCTCGTCATATCCGCATTGAATGAATAACTGCATTAAAAACAGCTGCTTCGGAAACGGCGAAATTAAAAACTGAATAGATTGTTTGTTTTTAGTTTAAAAATGGACACATTGTTCTCAAAGGTCAATTTTGTGGAATTTTATTCCGTAAAACAATAGGCCATTGCGTAACAACTGGGTTTTGTGTACCTTGAACTATATTTGGATCACTTTATTTTAGTTCAATTAGTTTAAATTGATACAAATTAAAGAAAACATATTTTACTGTAGTACATTTCAGGTATATAAAGTTGGTCAAATTAAAATAGGTACATATTCTAAAAGTTAAGAGTTATGTTCATCAAAATCATATTTTTAAAATATATTTAATAAAATTTTTAGCTCATAAAACAATTAATCAAAATTTATTTTTTACAAGTCTTTAATAAACAATATAATATTAGCAAGATATGAAATTTACACATTTTGAGATTTTAACACAAAATTCTGTAAGTTCTTGAATTACGATTTTTTTTATCAAAAGGTACAGAAGAAAAAATATCTAGTAGAGAAAACACATGTCATGTCTTTCTCAGAAAATACAGTTAAAATTATGAAACTTGTTCTTTATTATACTATTTTCGACATGCAAATTTGGTTTTATTTTCAATTACAAACCCTTAACTCGTATATTCAATTAAATACCGTTTACTTTGAGTTCTTTAGAAATTTATGTGATTAACATTCCGTCATCTTCCATTTGCATTTCGTTTCTCTTTTTTGTATTTTGTAAATAACCACGCAGCCTTTTCGTAGAAAAGGTTGATGTAGTTTTATAGAGCTATATTTGTAAGAATAAAAAGACGTCGTCTGCTACGAAGTAAGTATGAAAACAGCGTCTGTCGTTAGCAACTTAGATGTCACCTCGTTAAATAGTCATCTTGTGAACAGCTCACATTAAAGATGTTATTTTGCATTACGTAAATACGACGGCTAGAAAAATATGACACGGCTATGAAATGGCCTTTATGTTTTTAATAAAAATGTTGCCAACGTGTCAAAGAAATTCTTCTGCAGAGATCATTATTCTTACATATTTCGTTTTGTAAAGTACAAATGTAATAATCATTAAAATTTTTGTAATGATACGTCAATTCTTTTCAATTTATTATAAACTAATTTATTTTTCACGCCTCTGTTCCATTATGACTACTATTACAGAACTCAAAAGGGTCCAAGAACTCTCTGTTTACCGCTCTAGGCCGGAAAAATGTAGGGATGCCAACATAAATATTTTGCCATTAATCAAAAATTTTAATTTTATTTTATTAGAAATGTAAAACGTTAATTACCACAAGTATTTTTGATTTATTATTCATATTATACTTATCTTGTATGATTATGATTACGTTAATTGTTGAAAAATTTTAATTCACATTCATTTTATTTTTAAGGTTAGAACAAATGGCACTAAAACTAGTGAATTGTTTATTTATTCATGTGAACCGAAAATGTTTCTGACCTAAAAAACCTATAAAGTATAAAATTTTAAGTACTAATAATATTTCTTTAATAAAATAAAAGTCTCATGGGCGCAAAAAAATCCTGTGTAACACAAGCCCAGAAACTCTGCTCGGCCTGTCAAAATAAGTTTGCTCTCGCAAAAGTTTAGTTTCTGAACTAGTAATACAAATAATAAATTTTCGTCTTTTCTATGTCTTTAGATTCTGAATCTGATTATATTGAAAAAAATATATGATTATTTTTTGTAAATTTCATTGAATTACGCTATTAATAAAATAGGTACTATATGTATAAAAAATACGAGGGGTGTCCAAAAACTATCCGACCTAACAAAAAAAAACAAAAAAAAATTGGGAAAAAATATTATTTCTCTACAGTCTTCTTTATGATCAATACACTTTTTATAAATGATTATTACAAAACAAACAGATACAAGGATAAAATTATTCATACAAGGTGCGAAGATCTATTTTTTATTCGGGTAAAAATGCCAATTTATGTAGCCTTACAAGATAAACGATCTGATACACCTGCTTGAAATAATGAAAAGGTTATGATTATTCACGTTATAATGCAAAACGGATATTCAACGAACAAAATTGATTTTAATTACCATTTCATTAAAGATTCCATTTACATTGCCGATCTTACAAACAATAATTAAATGCACAGAACGAGACACAAATTACAGCAGTTTACATGCAGCAAAGTCAATGCGAATTGTGTGGTTAATTAAGCAAAATTATCAAATAGCCGTCTGTAAAAATGATTACATGTTACACAGCAAACAATTGCGCATTCCATTCGTGTTTAATTATGAATCATGTTGCGGCCATTAGCATATCATGTTCCCGATAGTGCATTAATAAACACCGATATCAAACATTTACATTATTAATTGACAGTGACGAGGTAGCGACGGATACCTGCCGTACAATGCGATCAGCCGATTGTGGCTTCCAAACGATGCGTTTGCGTGCGGTTACTTTCCATTCGCGGTTCGCACTTTGTACAATACCACACGTCCATGAAATAATTTGCGATTGACAATATCGTTCGGTAAACAATTTCATTTAGTTTACAAATATATCACGACAGAAATTGCAAATTATTGCCACGTTACATGTTCCACATTATTTTCTTGGAATAATTTGCGATTGACCATATTGTTCGGTAAACAATTTCATTTAGTTAACAAATATATCATGACAGAAATTGCAAATTATGGACAAGTTACATGTTCCACGATATTTTTCTTGGAAGTTGATATTATGGACAAAATTACTGAAACATATTTAATAAGAGAATGAAATATTTTTATTATACTCGTATCACACTCACAGGCAGCCAAAAAATGTTATTTTATTAGGTATCAACATACAATGTACTCGAAATCATAAAAAAATCTACAACTGTCCATTTTTACTACATTTCTGGATTCTGGGTGTAAAGTACGTCATTTTGCCATTTTCATGTGAAATGTTTTAATTACCTCGACAATAATACAAAATGTGTGAATGGTGAGATGTTTGTTTTTCAGTTTTAAAAACGGTTTTAAATTTTCGTATATAATTTTTTTACATGAAGGGTAGCTTTAAGCATAGAAAAGAAAGATTATAATATTCGTGATTTTACTAAAATTAATTTTTGTTTAAAATAGACCAGTAGGATATTTGTCGAAATTTTCCTAATAATTTTTCATAATTAATTATATTACAAATACTTTTATATAATTTGCGGATAAAGCATAGAGAAAGATAAAATAATAAATATTATGTTCCTTTTTCTATGGGATAAATGTTATTCAGAAGGAAAACATTTTAGATCTGCATATAAATTAACTTCTTCCGATAAATCGATTGTAATTAAAATATCAAATTTAGATGATAATCAGGATGATGACAGGTGCATATTCTTAAAATTCTCTATTTTATTTTTACCATGATCTCTGGATCTTGTTTTCTCAAAATGAGGGAATATGAAAATAGAACAATTTTAACATGTTAACTTTTGTTGAATTTACAGGTTTCAGGATATATTTTTAGATTTAAATTTTTATAATGTACTACTATTTAAAATATATAAAAAAATATTACTTCTTCTAACAATATAGAACTTGTTGTTCCTTATGAAGAAAAGAAAACACGGTTAAAAATTTGATTCAAACCTCATTTAAAAATATAGAAGAATATTGTTAAAATACTACATATTTCCTTAATTCGATTCGATATGCTTCTTAGATTTAATGAGTTAAGGATGTTAATTATTTGTGACATGGAGATATTTTGGGTGGCATGATACAGGAAGTTGGATAGAGAGTTGGTGAAGTTGTGCTGACGTGACGATATTGTATTTGGATCGAGCTCGCTCGAGATGTCGCTTATCTCTGCGCGGGTCATTAAAGGCAAGCTCACTCTTCGAACTCACAAACATGCCAGCTCTCGCCTCGTCGATCCCAGATACCAAATCATTCTAATCGTACAACATTGTGCAGATAAAAACATAATACATATAAAATCAAATATATTATTTCATTTTTGGTTAATAATATTTATAAAAATATTATATTTATATGTAAGTGTATATTTCAAAAAAAAAAAAATTAAATTACAAACACACCATTTATTTAAATTTCTTTATTTCATTTTGTAATTATTAATTAATTTATACGCCGTCAAATGAGGGTTCTTGTAATTTTTTTTTAAGTTCACATTTTTATTAAAAGAAGATATTTTGTATTTATTGATTTGTACAGACTTATTATTATTACTAATTTAAACTTGTACAAACTAGTTATTTAAGCACATTAATTAACACATTCTGTGAACTAGTGATATCTAAAATAATTCAAAACCAATATTATAATTTTTTTATGAAAAACCAGAGCTTTTCTCTACCCTACCTCAAATGCTTGCTAATTTGGCTTTTATCGCCCAAGGGCGTATAAAATTACTAAGCAATAGTTACTCAAAAAAATAAATAAAGAATAAATGTCAAACAGTATAATAAATTTTATCTTATATTTTCAATAAATTTTAATTTTGATTAAGTCGTAAGTAATTAGAATTCACAGAAGTGTTCAAATTTCTTTTCATAAAAATCTTTTCAATTTTTAGAAACTAGGACTGTGCAACTCCAATTCCGTTAATATTTCGTCAGAATTATTATTACGTGACGTTCCATATATATTTCAGAGTGATAAAGACACTTCTAGTTTTAAATTTGTTTAAGAACAAACAATGTAACAATGCGAAGTATCTATAAGATAATCAAGATTATATCTCTATATAGATCTTCGCTTCGCGTCGAGCTTTAAACATTCCCTCGTGCTATTATCTTTGGAGTATGCCCTTAATACATACAAATCTATTATAGGAAATTGAATTCATTGTAGATACTTACTATTTTCTTAAAAGAAAGGTTGTTTCATTTAAACTGAATTTGTGATTGCTGACACGAAATGTGAAATTCGGTAACATAGCTGTTGTAACATACACTTTAATGAAACTTTACTAATAACGTTTTTAATTCAATCCTGCCACCGTTCATTTAAATCTCTCCAGTCTCCACCCTATCTTTCCATCATGCCCCCTGACTACCCAGCATTCTTGTAGTTCATTACGGCGTTTACGACGCGTTGTATTTAGGTGTCATTGTTTGTGAGTAAACGGCAGTAAAGTCGGCTATCCAGTAGCAGTATGTAACGCCTCATATCACGGCGTTATCACCTCGGCCGTGCGACCGCGGCCGTTACACGTGTGCTGAAGTTTCAACCGGTCATCACCCTGCACCCTACGAAGCATAGGATAAAGGTTAAAGGGATTAAAATCTCAGGGAATGGGGTATATAGTTTCTGGAAGGTACTGGAATTTTGTAGTGAAGAGAATGTTTTGTACTGTTATTTAAATAAAATAATGAAGATATTTCCAGTACTGCAGTACAAATTAACAGTATTAAAGTTATTACAAACAATCCTAGTCTTTATTCCAGTTATATTTTTCGATTACAGTCAATTCCGTTCACAAACCAAATATTGTAAATCCGAATCCTACGGAGGCATAATGTGTCTGAGTTTATCATTGCATCTTCATTCGACTGCTAACCTAGTTAATAGAGCGATAATTAAATAATGAAGGATTAAAAATCAATAAAAAAAAATCTAATTACCTACATAAATATTTCAACATTTAATTTCCCGCTTTGTTTAGATTTACATCTGTAGGTTTTTCTTACTAGGTATTTTAAATAAATTGTTATTTATTTAACTGTTCTATATTCCTGAGATAATATAATCGTATTTCAATATTTCGTTTTTTAAGGTGTTTCTACTATACAAGTATGTAGGTACACCAAATTAATAAAAAAAAAGTTATTTGAATATATATTTATTTCATTTCTCGGTAAATTGGGGCAGAAGTTTTGTTGGGCCAAATCTCAAAGAAATTAAATAAAAAAATAAGTAATTAATAAGATTTTGATCTATTAACATTAGGAAAAGAACAGAGCTGGGCTGTTATTAATTACTTCAGTTATTAAATTAATAATTCAATTCTTTCATAAATATTATAATTATTTTTAAAGTTAAATTATATTTTAATAGTATTGCTTTTTTCAAGGTTTTTTGCAAGTAACACGTAATTCTCTATGTATAATTATCATTATATTCTGTAAGGAGTTTCAAGTTGCAGCGTTCAATTAAAGTCAGTATTAGTTTAACAATAAACGATATACGAATATTTGATGTCATACGAGGTAAATACAAATATGTTTTTAATCGAACTGTTGATAGGGTGTATGTAAGTTTATGTTTTACTTAGTAAGATGTTAACAAGTAAAGAAAAAAAGCTATACTCGGCAGTGTGTCTTTTTATATATAAATATTAACAATAAAATTATGATTATTATTTTTGTTTGAAATGTTATATTTTATGTATTTTATAAATTTATAAGAATTAGAAAAAAAAATTGAAAAATATAATTGATTTTACATTTTTAATTACTATTAGTAATTCAAATATTTTTTAGATAATAATTTGTAATTAATAATTAATTACTATTTTTGAGTAATTTGCCCAGCTCTGGACAAGAAGTAGTGTACTTCACAATAAGTGAGCACCACAGTCTCTTATAGTAAACATTACTCTGTTCACTTTTTACGGAGGATATTTTTTTAGTGTGGCGTCAAATGTTTACTAAATATTTAATTAAGTATGAAAAAATGTAACCATAGATAGGAAAGTAAATATTTTATTTGTGCGTACTCTCAATGCAAAAATAATTTACGCAGAGAAAATGAACATGATTTTCTGTTATTTCCCTAGGTACATAAATTGTTCATCTCATCCACAATTCATAATTTTTACCGAGCAGACGTTAATTATTGTTGATACATAATTTCCACGGCTGTGAACTAAATTACAAATCCATAAATAAAAACATTGTCCCATAGTGTCACTCTATCGGCGGAATTAACTAGCATTCCGCATGAATATGGAAGCTGCTTAATTATTTATACTGAAAATTAAAATTCGTGCGTAATAGTGAAAGAATCATATGTGCGTTTTATTTTTCATTTACGGCGTAATTTGATACTGCATTCGAAATAAACTTCGTGAATTATTCATACTTGGACGTGAAATATTTTACTTTATTCTGGGAAAGTTATCTGTTTCTGATAACGCTATGCCAAGCATAAGTCACGCTACCACGATATTCACTTTTCAACCAAATATACGCTTTAAAACAAATGTTACACAAAATAACAAATTATATCATTATTCTGTATGAAATATTGCTGATAGTGAACGCTGAAATAAGTTGAATTCCTACGAAAAATATTCGGTGACGTTATCCTATGTTGATGAATTTGTATAAAAATGACTCAACAAAGAAAGCTTTCCGGAAAATAATGTAAATATTTTTTTCAGATTTTGACATTTTCGTTTTTCTTTCTACAAATTGTATCCTTTGGAGTTAAATTATAAAAATTTTGCACGTAGAATCGATTGGTAAGTCGTAAACCTAACTAAAAGGTGTACACTAAGAAAAACTGTTGTTTTAGGTATTACCAAAACTCAAATTTAAATACGAATATCTTGAGAACGGTAAAAGATAATTCAATTCGGTTTGAAATTTTGAAATCAGTCTAGAAAATAAGTTTTTGAAAAAAAGCTACTTGGAGAAATTTTGTAATTTAGGTTTTTCTATTTTCTCATTTTTTACCTAATCGTTCCAAAGGACGAATATGCGGAGAAAACATTATTTTCAAAATAAAAAATATATTTTCTTATTTTTAAAAGTGACTTTATAAAATAAATAATTGGAATATAATACCGACCTTACTGACAACCAGTTTTAAATGTCTTTTAATTTAGTTAAATAAATGTTTAATATTCGAAGCATACATCTTTTCCTTTTAATAAAACAGAACCGCTGGCCCTAAATTTTAGTAATATGTATTTACTCTTTGTTATGTAAGATTTTTATTTCCGTAAAAAGAAAGTATTTTTCGTAACTTAATGCGACGGTCTGAAATTTAATCATGTAATTTATAATTAAACAATTTACTGTAGGCTGTCCCCTCCATTATTTATTTACCTTGTCTGTTCATAAAAAGCTCCAAGCTTAAAATACCTTTTATTAATGTACTTCTATGACAAAAAATTAATTATTTACCTCACTCGTTTACTAATTACCCTTATATAAAATTCATCCCCAGCAAAAAATTAATTAACTGGATGAGGTTGGGTTATTTTTCTGCAAGCCGACACCATTTCCTCTCGTGCATTATTTATCCCATCGGAAAGTAAAAACAGAGGAGGGTGTTCGAGCAACCCGAGTCCCGCTGGCGACCTTTGACCCCGCGGAAGCGGAAGTTGGCCGAGACAAGACAAGGAGGCTGTAATTAGTTTGTCACCCGATCGGAACCGAGCTACGCGACCGTGTGTGGATTGCAGATGTTGGGAAGTTAATTTGGTAATCCCTACAGGTACTGGGAAGAATTTAAAATGTGGTTAACAATTTTTTTTGTCCAATACATCCTAGCCTAGGGTTACATCCTTTTTTCACCAGACATGTCCTCTCTTTTAGAGAAAATGTCCGGGTCTGGTATATTTTATTTATTTTTAATGTATTTGTCGTACTTTTTTAAATAAAAAAAAATATTTTAAAATTTCAAGATTTAAAATAATGAGAGGTACCTAACGAATGAAAAGTAATCTAAAATGTACTTGTAATTATTATAAAATGTTAAGTACGCACGATAAAAATCTGAAGCCATAAACGTTAGAAGGCATTGAAACTTACATACAACTTCACAAATGTTGTGGTTGGTTATTGTTGCTACTCTTTGAGACCAGCACCTTATGTCCCTCGGTTGCTTCGTACCTCGGAACACAACTTGGCGCTAGGTCAATAATAATAGACTTCTCAACTTGCTGGATAATATAGGTACTATTATTTGAAAATTAGTAGGTATATAATTGAATTATTCTTTGAACAAAATTTGAAGACCTTCTGGTTACTATCCAAATTTGTATGTCATGTTATCGATATGTTCGTCTTTTACTCCGTTCAATATGGTGTTATCGAATCTCATACGATTTTTATGTCGATCATATTTTCTTAATATGATAATATTGTTTATATAAAAATAAAACAATAAAATAAAATATAATGTCGTTTATCATATGATATTAATTAACATAGACTCCAGATAAATGTGATAACGTTAAGTCACACTATATTATCATATAATGATCATATTTTCATCTACAATTAAATTTAAAAATGTTAATAACTTATTTTTTCTATTTAATGATATATGTATGTAATTATTACAATAGCAAAATTTTTGCTGATTATTTAAAAAAAAACATACTAACATAAAAATAGAGAAAAACTTAGACTCGGTTTTTTTTATCTGGGTGCACCACTCTGAATAAAATCCTGCCAGCACCCTACACCAGATCCTTTATAAAAAATTGGTTGAAAACGTATTTTGTTTTATAATTTGGTACATCTTTTACTTTAAGTTAAGATAGAAATTTCAGTCTCACAATTGTACCTATTAGATAAATTCAAGAAATGCAAATAAATATTTTTTAATAATAAGCAGAACTATTTAGAATATTAATAAAAGAAAAACATTATCACCAAAATGCAATTCTTACTATTGCTCGCATTCTCAGGATCATACCTCTGCAATAACCAAGGAAAATAAACATTAATAGTATAGAAGCACATATAAGTAGGCTATAATAAGCATGAAATTAGACATCATGTATTATAAAACGTAAATCATGATTAGTATTAATGATTAGAGTTAAGTCATAATAGACAGTTTCAAGGATATGAATAGTATCCACATTTCCATGCATTCAAGCCTTAAACTATAATAACCCATTATGCTCAATAACTTTATAATGAATAATAAATAACTTGGAATAGCAGATAATATTTTCATTACCAATTAACCCGGCTATAAACACAGCATCAGTCCTGAGAATTTCTGACGTGGCATAACAAGCAATTCGTACACAATGCTGTGCTCCTTGGCCCTCCACGCACTGCTTGCACAAGTGTGCATACAATTATCGTTATCAAGTCGCCTGTGCCGAGCGGCGATTGTTTATTGTTCGGCGCATAATGGCGCATGTAATCTGGGGTGCACTCGAGGAAGTCGCGAGTGATTTTATCGGCGGCAGTGATTATTAATGGTGACCCTCGTCACATGTTCCACGGAATTTAATTTTGATGATTTAAGACGGTTTCTAACTTTAAGGACAGTATTGAAACTTTGTTGTTGAGGACAATAAAATAATTTGAAAAAGTAACATTTCGTAAATAAAAATTTGTTTTAAAAATTTTATATGTAAAATTATATTTATAGATACACCTGAAACCTGAAACCTTCCATAGCTCCTATTTTGCATAGTATTTTATCTTTTACTAACTCTGCAGATGTATATTGATATTGATAAATATAAGTGGTCTGATTTTAAATTTGTAAATTGAATGAAGTAATAAATTTTTGCCCATAACCCATGTTTTTTTACGATTTTACCGAAAAAATTAATTAGAGAAATGTTTTTTTTTCATATGCACATACATATAGCTTTGGAACGACTACTTCAAAATTGTAAAATTGATCGACAGTAATACTACTAGAGGGCAAATCTTTGAACCAAATTTCCATCAAGTCTCGAGTGATATTTGTAAAGATAATTTCACGACTAAATAGCATTTGAACCGATTATGTAGTATTAAAATGAATTGAAAATAATTTTATTTATTTGACATGTCAATAATATTGAAAATAATGCGTTACCATAAAGAAGATAAAGAAAAAAATGTATCCACTTGGATTTTGCCTTCCTTTGTAGTAGTGGAATTATCATTTAAATTTTTTGTTAAATAATTGTTTCTCCAAAATCATCTGGATTTTTATAATCTCTTTTCTTTCTCGAGATATCTGATATAAAGGTATATCTAAGAAATTTGGGTTTTTAAATTAACACCAAAAATAGGTTGGGTTAGGATTTCGAGACCCGTAAGAATTACGAAATCGGTTAAATTGGGGCAATGTTGTCGCCACCTTAAAGATGTATTTGTTTTTCCGCAAAAATTCTTGGATCTCTAGAAATGAGCTATAACTTATTTTCGTAAATTTACTTTTTGACTCTAACTGTTCTCGAGATGCCAATGGTTAGACTCGAAAAATGGTTACCTTGTAAGGTATAAGGTAGGTATTTTCAATTCTTCAGAACGATAATTGATAAAATTTAAAGCTAACATGGCTGAAGCGTTACCATTTATTCGATTATACCCCATTTTCATTTTTTCTCTTTAAATGTTGTGTTTCTTGAGATAAAAAATAGAATAAAATTGTAGGAACCTCGAAAGGTAAAACTCCAATAAGTGATTTTCGACATTACCGTATGTATACCTTTATTTATTTTCGGTATTAGAAGGTAAAAAGAGAAAAGGAATCCATATATCTTCCAAAAAGATCATCATGCAGACTTAAATTCAGAACCCTAATATCAAACTCTACCGTATGCTCAACGACCACCGACGATTAAACTGGTACCTACTTCTAGTACGAGTACTGCCCGCATACATTGTTTTCCGTTAACGTTAAACAGTTGGCAAGCCCTGATTTAGTTTCGTTTCCGCTGCGACTGCGACTGGAGGGCGTCTTTCAGAATAATCATAATTTCCTGTCAAGTTGTTGTGACAGCCTGGGCTTTGTCTCAACCGCCAAATCTAAATGTAGGTTTAGGAGTTTAATTAAATTTGGTCAACAGTTATTGATAACGCTGGATGTAATTTGCGATTGGACGCTGAATCAATTTGTTTATTGTAGCGCCTTGTTTACTATTAATCTCTATATTATGTTTGTATATTCTGTTATTCAATATATAGAAATACTTTATATTATTCGCCAAATTCGAATAATAGTCTACAGCTACAATATTTCAATTTCAATAGTAAATATTTAAACATTCAGTACTATATTACAACAGATTGTATTATAGCTTTTACATTATCGTTAACAAAATTAAATGATCATTATTATTAAGGAATGTATAATTTTATTTAAACATATATGTATAGATTTAATATTTAATAACCTGAATTACTCTACTACAACCTGGTTTTTTTAAATAAACATTATTTTTGTTTTAGAAAATACAGGGTCTTACAATTTACATTTAAATTCAAAATCATAGTGTTTGTAAGGTAAATAAAATTCGACAAATAATCAATGACTAGATTACTTATAGTTGTGCTTTGCCGACGCCAGACTCCTTTTTATTTGCACTTAAAAAAGTGTCTCAGGGGAAAGAGTTTTACTTTTGATAAAGCACTCAAAGAAGTTGTTGAATGTTTTGCAGAGATACCGAACGATTTGTTTTCTAACGGTACAAGAAAATTTAAAAAATGGAGAAATAAGTACAGATATGTATAAATGTGAGAGTTGAAAAATAAAATGGTTTTATATGTTAGTTACATAAAAATACACTCTCTTATATCTAAAGTTTAAAATTTTAAAAATATAACATCACTGGTTTCCATTGCGTTAAATATTATTTTATTCTACATATTCTCTAAGGAACAAGCTGTAGCTTCGTAACGTTCATTGGCGTATCCAGAAGTGAACCTCGGGGTGATATATGTTTAATAATCAAAAAGTGTTTTCTAAACGAAAATATAATCCAAATTTTAAGGCATTGGTTTTCAGGTGACTTAATTTATTATAGTCACATGTGTACATATAACATAAGAATGTTACAAAAAATTGTTACATTAAAGTTAAACTTCTTGGTTTTCTTTTATATTTATATACTTTAAACGTCCATAGTTTCATTTTATTGATATCTAATTATTTTACTCTACATTACAACTTAATATTTTAAAATGAAGTGTATAGATACATTTCTACAGAAATAAGACGACTGAAAAGGACTAACTGAAAGAACGCCAATGCGAGTTATTTCTCGCATCCTATTTTATTTTATAATATTTGCTTGTTTGTTTTCCTTAACCAGTTATAAATATAACATTTAAATGAATTTAAAAATAACAAGATTTTCACATGATCACATGTCTAAACAAAGTGGTCCACAAATTAATAATACTGAGGTTTAGATTATTACTAGCGAATTCTCGGCTACGCCGAGCATTCCCTAGAGCTCCGCTGTCAGTGCAAAAAACAAATGCTGATCGACATGAAACAATTATTTCATATTTGCACTTCAGGCCTCTCCAAGACCTTTCATTAGATTGCAAACACGATATACTTCCAATAATTTTTTGCAAAGAACAAAAGCCGTTCGCCATGAAACATTTTTGTCATTTATGTACCCCAGCCCTCACCGAGACCTTTCATTTGATACCAAACACGACATACTTCTGACAACTTTCTACATAAAACAAAAGTCGATCGACATGAAACATTTTTATCATATCTGTACGCTAGCCCACACCAAGACTTTTCATTTGATACCAAACACTATATACTTGTGACAACCTTTTGCAAAAAACAAAAGCCGATCGACATTGACAATTTTTGTTAATTCTGCGCACCAGCCCTCATTGAAACCTTTCATTTGAGACCAAACTCGACATACTTTTGAGATTTTTTTGCGTAAAACAATAGCAGATCGACGTAGATCATTTTTGTGAATTATCTACGCGAGCCCTCGCCAAGACCTTTGATTGGATACCAAACACGACATATTTCTGACAACTTTTTGCAAAAAACAAAAGCCGATCGACATGGAACATTTTTGTCAAATCTGCACGCTATCCCTCAACGAGACCTTTCATTTGAGACCAAACTCGACATACTTTTAAGAACTTTTTGCAGAAAACAAAAGCCGGTCGAAATGGAACATTTCTGTCAATTCTGCACGCTATCCCTCAACGAGACCTTTCATTTGAGACCAAACTCGACATACTTTTGAGAATTTTTTGCATAAAACAATAGCAGATCGACATAGATCATTTTTGTCAATTCTCTACGCGAGCCCTCGCCAAGACCTTTCATTCGATACCAAACACGACATATTTCTGACAACTTTTTGCAAAAAACAAAAGCCGATCGACATGGAACATTTTTGTCAATTCTGCACACTATCCCTCAACGAGACCTTTCATTTGAGACCAAACTCGACATACTTTTAAGAACTTTTTGCAGAAAACAAAAGCCGATCGAAATGGAACATTTCTGTCAATTTTGCACGCTAGCCCTCAACGAGACCTTTCATTTGAGACCAAACTCGACATACTTTTGAGAATTTTTTGCATAAAACAAAAGCAGATCGACGTAGATCATTTTTGTGAATTATCTACGCGAGCCCTCCCCAAGACCTTTCATTCGATTCCAAACACGACATATTTCTGACAACTTTTTGCAAAAAACAAAAGCCGATCGACATAGAACATTTTTGTCAATTTTGTATTTCAGCCCTCAACGAGACCTTTCATTAGATACCAAACACGACATACTTCTATTAACTTTTTGCATAAAACAAAAGCCGATCAACATAGACCGTTTTTGTCAGTTCTGCACGCGAGCCCTCAACAAGACCTTTTATTTGAGACCAAACATGATATACTTTATACTACTTTTTGCAAAAAACAAAAGCCGATCGACATAGATCATGTTTGTCAAATCTCTACGCGAGCCCTCGCCGAGACCTTTCATTAGATACCAAACACGACATACGTCTATTAACTTTTTGCATAAAACAAAAGCCGATCAACATGGAAAATTTTCTTTTTTGTACACCAGCCCTCACCGAGACTTTTCATTCGATACAAAACACATATTTCTGATAACATTTTGCAAAAAACAAATTCTAATCGACGTAGAATATTTTTGTCATTCGTGCACTCCATTCCACATTGTGTCGTTTCATTAAAATCCAAGGACAACCTACTTGTAACAACTTTTTGCGCAAAACAAATGCAGATCGACGTGACATATTTTTTTTTGTCATTTCAAAACCGGCCCTTATGGTTTTTTTTCTTTTGATATCAAACACAGCAAAGTGTTTAGGAATATTCGGTTTTAATTTAGTTACTTTATCACACATCTGGGAACATTGACTTTTGACATTGGAAACGTCAAAATTTATATTAATTAAATACATTATGTTTTAAACTTAAATTAGTTGTAACACCTTTGCTCAAGACTAATATACTTGATACTGTATTTACTTCTTTAATATCAATGTTCTAAAAAAAGTTATAATCGTTTAAAGTTCATAGACAGATTGTCAAAAGTGACGGATGACAGCGTGACTCTTCTTAAATTTAGACATGGCTACTGGGATCCATTGTTTCAAGTTATTAGTTTTGCATAGTTTTTATTTTTTTACACAATAACCACTCACAGTAAAAATATGAGACCCCCAAAAGGCATAACTACACATTATTCCCTGCAACCTAAAAAAAAATTACAACAATACCTTTCATAGTTAATGTAGTTAGGCTTGTGACAAAGTTTGGCGATCGTCATGATGAAAATAAATAAACATCACCGACATGTTTTAAACTTAAATTAGTTGTAAAACCTTTGCTCAAGATTATTAATCATGATACTGTATTCACTTCTTTAATATCAATGTTCTATTTGAAAATATAATCCTTTAAAGTTCATAGACTGATTGTCGTAAGTGACAGATGACAGGTTGTTTCTTTTTTAATTTAGACATGGCTACTAGGATCCTTCTAAAAATTTTTGTTTCAAAATTAAAAAAGTGTGTGGTTTTTATTAATTTACGCAAAAACTGCTTGACGTAAAAATATGAAACACCAAAAAAGCACACCTACGCATCATTCTCTACAATTTGATATTATTATACATAACAATTTCATAAATGGTTAAGGCTGTAGGTTTGTCCGAAAATTTGGCGATCGTCATGATGAAAATAAATATAGATTGGGACACATGCCTTTTAGTATATAGGACTAGCGAATTCTCGGCTACGCCGAGCATTCCCTAGAGCTCCGCTGTCAGTGCAAAAAACAAATGCCGATCGACATGAAACAATTATTTCATATTTCCACGTCAGGCCTCACCGAGACCTTTCATTAGATTGCAAACACGATATACTTCTAATAATTTTTTTGCAAAAAACAAAAGCCGGTCGACATGAAACATTTTTGTCATTTATGTACCCCAACTCTCACCGAGATCTTTCATGTGGTACCATACACGACATACTTTTGACAACTTTCTGCATAAAACAAAAGTCGATCGACATGAAACACTTTTATCATATGTACACCCTAGCCCTCTCCAAGACCTTTCATTTGATACCAAACACGACATACTTCTGACAACTATTTGCATAAAACAAAAGCCGATCGACATGGATCATTTTTGTCAATTCTGTACGCCAGACCTCAACGAGACCATTCATTTGAGATCAATCTCGACATACCTTTGAGAAATTTTGCAAAAAACAAAACTCGATCAACATTGACCTTTTTTGTTAATTCTACACGCCAGCCCTTATCGAGCCTTTTCAGTTGATACCAAACACCACATACTTCTCACAATTTTAGGCAAAAAACAAAAACCGATCGACATAGCACATTTTTGTCAATTCTGCACGCTAGCCCTCAACAAGACGTTTCATTTGAGACCAAACTCGTCATACCTTTGAGAACTTTTTGTAGAACACAAAAGCCGATCGGAATGGAACATTTTTGTCAATTCTGCACGCCAGCCCTCAACGAGACTTTTCATTTGAGACCAAACACGATATACTTCTAATAATTTTTTGCAAGAAATAAAAGCCGGTCGACATGAAACATTTTTGTCATTTATATACCCCAGCCCTCAGCGAGACTTTTCATTTGATACCACACACGACATACTTTTGACAACTTTCTGCATTACACAAAAGTCGATCGACATGAAACATTTTTATCACATTTTCACGCTAGCCCACACCGAGACTTTTCATTTAATACCAAACACTATATACTTGTGACAACATTTTGCAAAAAACAAAAGCCGATCGACATTGACCATTGTCGTTAATTCTGCACACCAGCATTCATTGAAACCTTTCATTTGATACAACACACCACACACTTCTGACAACTTTTTGCAAAAAACAAATACCGATCGACATAGCACATTTTTGTCAATTTTGCACGCTAGCCTTTCATTTGATACCAAACACGACATACTTCTGACAAATTTTTTGCAAAAAACAAAAGCCGATCAACATTGACCTTTTTTGATAAGTCTGCACGCCAGCCCTTATCGAGCCTTTTCATTTGATACCAAACACCACATACTTCTCACAACTTTTTCCAAAAAACAAAAGCCCTTCGATATAGAACATTTTTGTTAATTTTGCACGCTAGCCCTCATCGTGACCTAGCCTAATATAACATTCACTGTCTTCAGTAACGTTCATTTGGGAATATTTGTTCTTTGTTTAGTTACTTTATTAAACATTTGGCAATATTGACTTATGTAATTCGACAACATTTTGAAATGTTAACATTTAATAGCTAATTTCATTTCTACAAGGCGGTTCTTGACGAATGCTTTGATTTAATACCAGACACGGTGTATTTCCGGCTAATTGTACAAAAACAAATGCAGATCGACTTGGCAATTTTTTGTCACTTCTGCAAATTAGCCTTCAACCGATATTTAATTTGATACCAAACATGACATACTTCTGACAACTTTTTCCAAAAAACAAAAGCGGGGTAACATGAACCATTTCTGTCAATTTTGCATGTCAACTCTCATCGAGACCTTTCATTTTCTACCAAACACGATATACTTCTGATAACTTATCATATCTGCTCGCCAGTCCTCATCGAGTCTTCTTATTTTATTCCAAGCACGATATACTTGTTACAACTTTTTACACAAAACAAAAGCCGATTAACATGGACCATTTTCGTCAGTTCTGCACGCGAGCCCTCAACAAGACCTTTCATTTGAGACCAAACATAATATACTTTATACGACTTTTTGCATAAAACAAAAGCCGATCGACATAGATCATTTTTGTCAATTCTCTACGCGAGCCCTCGCCGAGACATTTCTTTCGATACTAAGCACGACATATTTCTGACAACTTTGTGGAAAAAACAAAAGCCGATCGTTATAGATCATTTTTATCAATTCTCTACGCGAGCCCTCGCCGAGACCTTTCTTTCAATACTAAGCACGACATATTTCTGACAACTTTGTGGAAAAAACAAAAGCCGATCGTTATAGATCATTTTTGTCAATTATCTACGCGAGCCCTTGCCGAGACCTTTCATTCGATACCAAGCATAACATATGTCTGACAACTTTTTGCAAAAAACAAAAGCCGATTGGCATAGATCATTTTTGTCAATTCTGCTCCCCAGTCCTCATCGAGACCTTTCATTATATACCAAACACGACATACTTCTATTAACTTTTTGCATAAAACAAAAGCCGACCAACATAGAAAATTTTCATTTCTGCACACCAGGCCTTTCCGAGACTTTTAATTCGATACCAAACACGACATATTTCTGACAACATATTGCAAAACACCAATTCTAATCGACGTAGATCATGTTTGTAATTCGTGCACACCAGTCTACATTGTGTCATTTCATTAAAACCCAAAGACGACCTACTTCTAACAATTTTTTGCGAAAAACAAATGCAGATCGACATGACACATATTTTTTGTCATTTCAAAACCGGCCCTTATTGTTTTCTTTCTTTTGATATCAAATACAGCGAAGTGTTTCATTTATTTTATTTAGGAATATTTGATTTTTATTTAGTTACTTCATAATTTGGCAACACTGTTTGTAGTTAATTTTTAAATTTGTAAATTACCATCGGCAATTCTAAAATAACAGATTTTATCTTCAGTTTAGTTCCTTTAGGAATATTTGATTTTTATGTAGTTACTTCATGACACATTTGGCAACACTGTCTGTACTGACATTTAAATGTCAAAAATTAGATATTTTAAATTCGCCACAAAAGACACTAAAATATTTAGTGAAATAATTGCTCATGTGTACAATGTATAACAATGCTTTCATATTTTTGATATCTTTATACATTAAGAAGTAATAAATGATTAAAGTTTGCTTCTGACTTGCAAACATGACAGCTAGTAGTTGGCATTCACTTGAAATTTTCCAATGCTTGCTTGAGCTATTGTTTCAAAGTACCAATTTCATAAAGTTTAAATTTTTTTACACAAAAACCACACACAGTAAAAATATAAAAACTAAAAAGGAAATTAATTTGAATCAAGCTCTATAATATGGTGCAAAAATCATTAAAATCGGATAATCAGTTTATGCTGTAGCCCGTTGCAAAATTTTGGCGATCGTCTGATGAAAATATATATTGGAAAAATTGTCTAAGCCTTTTAGTATATAGGACTAGCGAATGCTCAGCTACGCTGAGCGTTCCCTAGGCCTCCGGCGTCAGTGAAATGTTAACATTTAATAGCTAATTTAATTTCTACAAGGCGATTCTTGACGAATGCTTTGATTTAATACCAGACACGGTGTATTTCCGGCTAATTGTACAAAAACAAATGCAGATCGACTTGGCAATTTTTTGTCACTTCTGCAAATTAGCCTTCAACCGATATTTAATTTGATACCAAACATGACATACTTCTGACAACTTTTTCCAAAAAACAAAAGCGGGGTAACATGAACCATTTCTGTCAATTTTGCATGTCAACTCTCATCGAGACCTTTAATTTTATACCAAACACGATATACTTCTGATAACTTATCATATCTGCTCGCCAGTCCTCATCGAGTCTTCTTATTTGATTCCAAACACGATATACTTGTTACAACTTTTTGCAGAAAACAAAAGCCGATTAACATAGACCATTTTCGTCAGTTCTGCACGCGAGCCCTCAACAAGACCTTTCATTTGAGACCAAACATGATATACTTTATACGACTTTTTGCATAAAACAAAAGCCGATCGACATAGATCATTTTTGTCAATTCTCTACGCGAGCCCTCGCCGAGACCTTTCTTTCGATACTAAGCACGACATATTTCTGACAACTTTGTGGAAAAAACAAAAGCCGATCGTTATAGATCATTTTTGTCAATTCTCTACGCGAGCCCTCGCCGAGACCTTTCTTTCGATACTAAGCACGACATATTTCTGACAACTTTGTGGAAAAAACAAAAGCCAATCGTTAGAGATCATTTTTGTCAATTCTCTACGCGAGCCCTCGCCGAGACCTTTCATTCGATACCAAGCATGATATATTTCTGACAACTTTTTGCAAAAAACAAAAGCCGATTGGCATAGATCATTTTTGTCAATTCTGCTCCCCAGTCCTCATCGAGACCTTTCATTAAATACCAAAGACGACATACTTATATTAACTTTTTGCATAAAACAAAAGCCGATCAACATACACCATTTTCGTCAGTTCTGCACGCGAGCCCTCAACAAGACCTTTCATTTGAGACCAAACATGATATACTTTATACGACTTTTTGCATAAAACAAAAGCCGATCGACATAGATCATTTTTGTCAATTCTCTACGCGAGCCCTCGCCGAGACCTTTCTTTTGATACTAAGCACGACATATTTTTGACAACTTTGTGGAAAAAACAAAAGCCGATCGTTATAGATCATTTTTGTCAATTCTCTACGCGAGCCCTCGCCGAGACCTTTCTTTCGATACTAAGCACGACATATTTCTGACAACTTTGTGGAAAAAACAAAAGCCGATCGTTATAGATTATTTTTGTCAACTATCTACGCGAGCACTCGTCGAGACCTTTCATTCGATACCAAGCATGACATATTTCTGACAACTTTTTGCAAAAAACAAAAGCCGATTGGCATAGATCATTTTTGTCAATTCTGCTCCCCAGTCCTCATGGAGACCTTTCATTAGATACCAAAGACGACATACTTATATTAATTTTTTGCATAAAACAAAAGCCGATCAACATACACCATTTTTGTCAGTTCTGCACGCGAGCCCTCAACAAGACCTTTCATTTGAGACTAAATATGATATACTTTATACGACTTTTTGCATAAAACAAAAGCCCATCGACATAGATCATTTTTGTCAATTCTCTACGCGAGCCCTCGCCGAGACATTTCTTTCGATACTAAGCACGACATATTTCTGACAACTTTGTGGAAAAAAACAAAAACCGATCGTTATAGATCATTTTTGTCAATTCTCTACGCGAGCCCTCGCCGAGACCTTTCATTCGATACCAAGCATAACATATTTCTGACAACTTTTTGTAAAAAACAAAAGCCGATTGGCATAGATCATTTTTGTCAATTCTGCTCCCCAGTCCTCATCGAGACCTTTCATTAGATACCAAACACGACATACTTCTATTAACTTTTTGCATAAAACAAAAGCCGATCAACATAGAAAATTTTCATTTCTGCACACCAGGCCTTTCCGAGACTTTTAATTCGATACCACACACGACATATTTCTAACAACATATTGCAAAACACCAATTCTAATCGACGTAGAACATGTTTGTAATTCGTGCACACCAGTCTACATTGTGTCATTTCATTAAAACCCAAAGACGACCTGCTTCTAACAATTTTTTGCGAAAAACAAATGTAGATCGACATGACACATATTTTTTGTCATTTCAAAACCGGCCCTTATTGTTTTCTTTCTTTTGATATCAAATACAGCGAATTGTTTAATTTATTTTATTTAGGAATATTTGATTTTTATTTAGTTACTTCATAATTTGGCAACACTGTTTGTAGTTAATTTTTAAATTTATAAATTACCATCGGCAATTCTAAAAAAACAGATTTTATCTTCAGTTTAGTTCCTTTAGGAATATTTGGTTTTTATGTAGTTACTTCATGACACATTTGGCAACACTGTCTGTACTGACATTTAAACGTCAAAAATTAGAAATTTTAAATTCGCCACGAAAGACACTAAAATTTTTAGTGAAATAATTGCTCATGTATACAATGTATAACAATGCTTTCATATTTTTGATATCTTCATTCATTAAGAAGTAATAAATGATTAAAGTTTGCTTCTGACTTGTCAAACATGACAGCTAGTAGTTGGCATTCACTTGAAATTTTCCAATGCTTGCTTGAGCTATTGTTTCAAAGTACCAATTTCACAAAGTTTAAATTTATTTACACAAAAACCACACACAGTAAAAATATAAAAACTAAAAAGGAAATTAATTCGAATCAAGCTCTATAATATGGTGCAAAAATCATTAAAATCGGATAATCAGTTTATGCTGTAGCCCGTTGCAAAATTTTGGCGATCGTCTGATGAAAATATATATTGGAAAAATTGTCTAAGCCTTTTAGTATATAGGATAACATTGTGAGAAGCTGTAATTGTGTAAAAATAACAATATTTTTCTTTATTTCTGAATATACCTATATACAGTTACAGTTTACAAATATTACTTTTTTATTCCTACACTTGTGTCTAAAGGTACATTTTTTTTTTCATTATGAACATGTCGCATGTTGGGAGAAAGCAGTATGTGTCAATAAGCTCCCATTTGGAGTTAATCGCAGCCCAGAAGTTAACAAGAACAAGGATACCCGCGCAGAGACGAATAGGATTATATGAATCTGAATATCCGAAGCAGAGTTTAATTAAAGTGGTGGCGCATGTGTTTAGGTTATGAGACGGCGTGACCAGTTGCGTCAACTCGTTAGCTTCAGCTTTGGATCATGTAGCAATGCATGGTTTACGAGAGTGACACTTGCTACTGCAACTTTCATATGAGGATTGTTTGGAAAGAAGTTAATTAAATTAGTTTCACTTGCTGCGCACTTCATGTAAATTGTCCGAAATATAAGCGCACTTCATGCTGTTTTGTTGCCAGCCTTGTTCTATTTGCGTGTACTAGTTTCTGTGAAATTGGATTTAGTTTTCGGTCATATTAAAGAACTTATTTTCCTATGCGCAATTTTTATAATTATACATTACGAATACATTAGTCCGTGTATGTTTTTATTAAATATTAAATAGTTATGCATATCCCAAGTGCACGACAAATACCTAAATATTTTCTCGAATACACAAAGGTTCGCGGAAGAATATCTAGTTATCATTCGATATTTTATTTAAATGATATTCATTTGCGAGCGAAAAAAAATATTTGAGGAAAGCACAAGTGCAAATACTCGAGTATAAGCACCTACACAAAAACAAAACAACTCTGATATTCATTACTGGATGTAACAGTCTATTTTAGCGTAAATATCGGTAATGCTATATATATATAGTATGAACCACAGAATAATTACAACCAGAAGCGACACTCTGCGTCAGTATCTTTCATGTTATCCTATTCAGTTCTATGACCTTGTGTAGATCTTTAAATTTGTTGCCTTCGTCTATCTCTCCCTAATATGTAACGAAACTTTCCGATTTTAAACAATGAGACCTTTAAATTTGTTGTTTCGTTTCTCTGTTTTACTATCGCTTCTGTATAAACCAATTCTGTGGTATGAACCACATTATTCTGATCGTATAATAATAATATGACCGACACTTTGATAAATCTCTTACTACAGTTGATGTTGTGTGAAGAAAGTTTATTTTAAAAATGAATTTAAATTATTGATTTGATGTTTGCAAACATGTAATCAATATGATCGCAATAATTGAGAAAATAATTTATAATAAACATCGAACACAAATTTCGCTAAACTGTTTGATCTCCGCAGAGGCCTGAAACACATAAATCAGCCGAATAACCAACGTCATAAAGTTACATCGCAACGTTAATTAACATTGCCGCTTCGCTATAAATTTTCCAAATTTAAACTAAAACGCAATAAAAAAATCAGTCACTATGACACGTACAAAACGAACAAGCTATCTCTGTAATGTAATTTATACGCGTGGTATAAACTAGGTCGCATCAAACACCGGGTTAGTGAGTCAACTAAGGGTTCTTCTCGCGAAACTGTCGCAATTACAACAATCATAAATCTTTATGTAACTTTAGCGTGCATTAAAATATAAGTTCTTTGCCTCAAAACTAAGTTTTGACTAATTTAATTTAAATTGAGATTTATTAACATAATTGTGAGATATTTATATTCTTAATGATGATATATAAATATAATAGATACTTATGTACCATGATTTTATGAATATTTTTATCACCTCTCTAATTAACGGATAAGAATAATGTTCGAATGCGATTGTTTTTTTTTACAGTGAATCCTGAAGTCGGTATAATTTTGTTGTCAATTTATTATTACCATATTAATTTGAAATTCTCGCGCTGATATTATATTTTCTGAGTATCTAGTAGAACATAAAAAAAATTTTCTTCGAATACCTATACTTAATTTTTAGTTTAAATTATTCAGAGCTCAGTATAATGCGAAAATCACTGATTAATATAAGTTTCGTTTTTCAATATCAATTTGATAATTTAAAAATTAATGGGGATAATACATTTATGAGAATAAAACTTCATTTTAATAAGAGTTTAACCAAATTATTTTTAATTGGAGAATATAAGGTCTTTTGTATTCTATCTAAAATTAAAGAGGTATAGTGCTGGACAACATAATTGAGAATTGGATTACATCACCCCCTACTAGCATACCGTAAAAATGGGATTATCCTCAAATTTATAGTACAGAAATGCAGAGACTGATTTCAAATTTTTAAATAGGTATATATAATACAGGTAAAAATGTTATGTTTATACGTACTAAAACAAATAAATTTTTGTTTTATTTATGTAAAAACTAATCCAGCCTAATGGGGAATAGTTAATTTTCTTTCCATTTTTGATCCTCATCACAGTTATAAGAATATGAAATTTTTATTAATACTGCCCCTATATATTTAAGGCTCATCACCCGTTGTGAGGGTTGCCCGCATCCATTACCAAGCTTAAGGGATTAACCAAATATCTTGTCCTGTACTATATACTACTTGTTCTTAATACTATAATAAGAACATTTTAGAACTATGTATTTTATATCGACAGCAAAAAATTAAATAGGAATTTTTTAATTCTTGTACAAGAAGTTTATATTTCTTGAACAGAACAAAGTTATAACAAAATATTCGTATTAGGGTATTCGAAATTATTTGAGACAAACCGCAACATCGATTTTACAAATTTTAGTAATCCTTCTCTTTCGTAAATCATTATTAATAAATAAATAAATAATTGATTTATTACAAATCATTAAATTTATATTTTTGTGCCGGTCAAGTTCTATGGTTGAGTCTGAAGTAAATAAGATTCAATCTTAGTAGTTAGTAGTTAGTAGAACACCAGCGTCGCCAATCTTTAATCAGTTAGCAAACTTCTCAGTTGCTAACATGTGTAATGTGTTCCATTTTAAAGTTAGTGCAGATTATATAATTGTAAATCTCAAACAATGTTATCATGATAATTACTGAAGTAATTAGGTTATGTTTTTATGTGGTTATACTGATTGGCCCACTTCATTTCAAATAAGTACACTATATTTGGTATTTTTTACTTGCATGACGAAAATTCTAAAATGGCAACTAATGTAATTACGTTGTTATCCTTACATAATTTATATTTTTTTGTCTTTAGTAATAACATAATCTATATTATACGGACTGGCCCACTTCATATCGAATAAGTACACTATTTTGGTATTTTGTACTTGCATGGCTAAAATTATAGAAAGACAACTAATGTTGTTATCCTAATATACTTTATAATTATTTGTCTTTAGCAATAACATAACGTGTTCTAATATCCTTTTTAACCCAGTCTCCACCCCAACATTCGTTTTATCAGGGATTAGAGTTTTGAGAACTCAATTTGCCGTTTTCAATAACTTGTGGAGTTGGCAAGTCGCAGTTGGGCCTGTCCCTGTATTATAATCAGCAAGAAAAAACGCGAAGCTTCACGTGCTAATTCCCATGGTTTGAAAGGCAAATATCCGCGTTGGCAGACTGTCGCAGGACGAGATGATCCTGCAAATACGTGCCCGGATTGCCTAACGTAACGGCAAGGGATCATTTCAACAAAAAGTTATATTCTGAATGCAGGTTTTGAAATATATATTATTATAAATTATTTGTTATTGGGATATCAAAAAAGGATTTTAAAGACGATTAAAATATAGAGCCTTTTCCTTCATCCAATTTTTAAAGATAAATTCACTGAGAACAAATTTAATTACATATCTTTTGCTCTTTATAATTCCAGCATGCTAGACATTTTTACAATTATTTGTAATAGAAATAGTTATTTTCAGGGTTGTATTGATTTAAATCATACTGATTTTTTTAAATCATTGACTTAAATAACTTGTTCCGCAATTGTTATTTCACATTCGAGATTTATGAAAAGTGGGGAAAAAGCATGTAGGTAATGTTATCATGTGGCAATATTTTCTTCTGTTTAACTTCGTCAGCAAAATTTTGAATTTATAAAGCTAAAGTGTGACTTTTGTTACAATTATTTTGAAATGTGTTACAATAAAATCCGATATAACGACCAAAGGGATTCTAAAAATTTCATCGTTATAGCAATATATCATTATAAATGATAAAAGTAAAATAAACTTAACGTATGTGGGCTTTCAACAAATGGTCACAATTTTGATATTATAATCGGTTTGTTTGCTTTTATATAAGCTGTATTGTCATAAATGGATTTTACTATAGTTTTTTATTGTTTCTTTAAATTTTTACTTTTGTTTACAATTTTTTCATATTTTAAATTATACCATATACTACTAAAAAAAAAATTAAAATGTGATTTAAATAAAAACAAAAAATCTGTTCATTATTTTTTTATCGGATTTTTATACAACCCTGGTTATTTTTGGTTCTAAATGCGACTTTTACATTTGACAATGAAATTTTTCTACATTTCATTCAAGTTATATTATAATCAGGGCATGTAACCGAAAAAAATACTGGTTAACGGTTAACCCTTATAGAGAACGTTATAATAATAACGGTTTTAGTTCGAAAACCGGTTCTTGAAAATTGGAAACCGGTTTAAACCGGTTAATATATCGGTTAAAAAAATAATTAAAATTAATTAAAACAAATTAATTATAAAAATTTGATTAAAAAAATAGAGAATTAATTAAATTTTTTTTTTTAAATATCATCTGAGAAAAATATCACAATTAAAAAAAAGGAATTTAATTAATGAATATTTACAAAAATTCCCGTAATATATTCAGAAAAACGCAGGTCACTTTTCAATTTTAAACTTGCCTGTGTTGACAAAGGCCGTATTTATTTGGGACTTTTTAAGTAACCTTAACGGCCAAAGAAACTACCTACATTTATGACTCTCCAACAAAATGTTAATTGTAAAAACTGTGATGACTCATGTTCAAATACAAATAGAAAACACAGATATATAAAAAATATATTAAAATTTTTCCTCGCTAAATGATATTAAAATAAAGGTTAATGTTCGCTAAAACCGGTTTTTTTTTTTGGTTAACGGTTACCGGTATTTTCGACCTGAAAAATATCGGTAAAATTACGATTAAAGTTCGCAATTTTTGTTCAAAATATCGGTTACCGGTTTTTATCAACCGGTTTTTTTAACCGGTTACATGCCCTGCATATTTCTGACAACTTTTTGCCAAAAACAAAAGCTGATTGACATGGTAATTATTTGTCATTTTTTATTTACATTTAATACCAAATACGACGTACTTCTGACAACTTTTCTCCAGAAACAAAAGCCTGTTGACATGATTTTTGACATTTTTGCACGCCAAACATAGCCGAGTACTTACATTTGATACCTAGCATGACTTACTTTTGAAATATTTTAGCTGAAAACAAAAGACATTCGACAAGGAATTTTTTTGTCATTTCTACACGCCAGTCCTCATCAAATAATCCTTTCATTTGATACCAAACACGAGTTACTTCTAAAATATTTTAGGAGAAAACAAAAGATAATCGACATGGAACATTTTGAAGAATACAACGGGCGTGATCTTGAGTAATAGTACACTTAAGTTGTGTACTTTTAAAGTGCTATTAGTTTGTGTCTTATATATTAACTTTTATTATTCCTTTTACATCTGTGACTGTATTATTTACGAGATTATAAAAGTATATTATCCTATTATTTCGGCCCTCTACGATACGGGAAAAATACTGATATTCGATTTTGTCATTTGTTTAAGCCTACTTGATTGCAATTTTAAACACCTGATAAAATTTGTTTTAACCGATATTTCTCTGGAACTAATGATCGGATTTGAAAAATAAAAAAACTGTTGAGAAGAGAATTGAAAGGCCTTTCGAACTGTGTCACTCTTTTCTCTTTAAAATTTTTGAGGTGCAGTCCACCCCCATTTTAGGGTTGAAGTTATGCCATTGGAACTAATCCATTCAGGTGTTCCCCTTTTATACTAAAAATGACGTGTTCGAGCGTTTTTCGCAAAATTGATTGAAGTGGTCAAAAATTGCGCTGATAATTTTCATTGAGCCACCCTGTATATAGAAGGTGGAAATAATAATATAAGAAACAGTTAATAAACAAATAATTAGGACAAATGAACTTTATCTAAACAAAAGGATGTCTGTAAAACAATTGATAGTTGTTAATTGGACCACGAACCTTGGCCTACAACGGAAATGATGACCGGAAGTACTTATATTTGGAAATTTTGTTTTGATAATTGTTATCTATATTCGCAAATATATTCCAAACCATATCCAAATAAAAATTAATATCTTTTCTCATCTCCAAGTAATTTACAATCATAGTTAATCATGAAAACTAACAATATTTAGATTTGCACCTTAAAATTTTGATTTTACAGCCGAAAAAATCCAAAATGACCCATTTTTCGGTCAAAAATTTTGGTTTTTTAAAATAGTCCAAATTGATAGTCGCCGATGAGCTGATTCTAAATTTTCAAACCGAATTTAAATATCTCTTCCCATTCCTGAGATATTAGGCTTCAAAGTTGCACCTCAAAATAGTGTGTTTTTTGACTATATCTCTAAAATGGGTAGAGATACAGTCTCAACGATTATACCAGTCGATTCTACGCACAAAGTTACATAAAGAAATGTTTTCTTCGCATATATGTTCTTTGGAACGATTTGGTATAAAATGAGAATAAAGAAAAAATCGGAATTTCAGTTTTTCACTGGAGAACTTTTTGGCTCCAAATCTTTTCATTTTTCAGGCTTAAGTAAATACAAATGCGCTGATTTCAAATTTTCAAACCGATTTCAATTATCTCTTACCGTTCTCGAGATATTTGGGTTCAAAGTTGGAACTGAAAAAAATCGTTTTTCAGGAATATCCCTGAAATGGGTCAAGATACGATCTCGACGACTTCACCAATCGATTCTACGGGCAAAATTACATAAGTGTACCAATTTTCAGATTAATATTCCAATGGATACAATTTTTAGAGCGAAAAAACGAAAATCGCGAAAATCGAAAAATCGCCTGATGAACCCCTTGCGATTTTTTTCGATTTTTGACGATTTTCGTTTTTCCTCTATAAAATTTGTATCCATTGGAATAAAAATCTGAAAATTGGTACAAAAATGTAATTTTGCCCGTAGAATCGATTGGTGAGGTCGCCAAAGTCGTATCTGAACCCATTTCAATATTATTCCTGAAAAACTGATTTTTTCAGGTCTAACTTTGAACACAAATCTGTATTTACTTAAGTCCAGAATAAAAAAAATTTTGGTGACAAAAAGTTTCCAAGCGAAAAATTGAAATTCAGGTTTTTTTCGTTTTTCTCATTTTTCACCAAATCGTTCCAAAGATCGTATATGCGAAGAAAACATTTCTTTATGTAACTTTGCGCGTAGAATCGACTGGTGTAATCGTTGATACTGTATCTCTACCCATTTTAGAGATATGTTCAAAAAACACACTTTTTTGAGGTGCAACTTTGAAGCCAAATATCTCAGGAATGGGAAGAGATAATTAAATTCGGTTTGAAAATTTGAAATCAGCGCATCGGCGACTATCAATTTGGTTTTTTCAAAAAAATCACTAAATTTTAGCTAAAAATGGGTTTATTTGGGTTATTTCAAACCCTGGAATGGGTTTAAAGTGCTTAACAATGATTTAGGTGTTCATAATTAAAAAAAATAAGTTTAACACGATTATGTGTTGCATTTTATACCCAAAAATGAGTTGAAAAGTGTCTAAACATATTGTATAGTACATTTGGAAATTTGTCACACCTTAAAATGGGTAAAAAGGAACCCAAACCTGACTTAAAATTGGGTTTAAAGGGTGACAATCAAAAATCAAAATTTTGGACTCATACATGGGTATTTTTGGAATATTTCAGCTGTATATGAAAAATTTTACAGTAAAAACCTAAAAATTGTAACTTTTTATATTCAACTGTAATTAGAAATTACTAAAAGTTAGTTACAAACAGGGAATGTAACCGAAATAAATACTGGTTAACGGTTAACCCTTATGGAGAACGTTATAATAATAAAGGTTTTAGTTCGAAAACCGGTTTTTAAAAATTGGAAACCGGTTTAAACCGGTTAATATATCAATTTAAAAAATTATTAACATTAATTAAAAAAAAAGTAATTATAAATATTTGATTAAAAAAAATTATAGAATAAATAATTTAAAAAAATAATAAAAAATTACCATCTGAGAAAATATAACAATTAAAAAAAACAATTTAATTAATAAATATTCACAAAAATTCCCGTAATTTATTCAGAAAAACGCAGGTCACTTTTCTATTTTAAACTTCACTGTGTTGACAAAAGCCGTATTTATTTGGACTTTTTAAGTAACCTTAACGGCCAAAGAGACCTACATTTATGACTCTCCAATAAAATGTTAATTGTAAAAACTGTCATGACTCATGTTCAAATACAAATAGAAAACACAGATATAAAAAAAAATATTACATTTTTTTCTCGCTAAATGATACCTATTAAAATAAAGGTTAATGTTCGCTAAAACCGGTTTATTTTTTTTTTGTTAACGGTTTCCGGTATTTTCGGCCTGAAAAATATCGGTTAAAATTACGGTTAAAGTTCGCAATTTTCGTTAAAAATATCGATTACCGGTTTTTATTAACCGGTTTTTTTAACCGGTTACATGCTCTGATTATAATACTGTCAATTTTCATATTTTTTTAAATTCTGAAATCTCACGATCTCACCCGACAAAATTACATCATCTATACTCCTTTCCTTCTGGCAATTTGAATCCACGATTACGATTGATGACGTGAGGACCAACTCGTGGAAAAATTTAATTTTATGCCACCTTTTAGCAGAAATAATAAACTGAAACAAATCTAAACTTTGATTTTGAAAAGCCGGGTCGCATATGATACTAATAACTTAATAACACGAAGGCCATCAACTTAAAATCTTATGCTCTACTTAACATAAAATGAAGCAGTTCTTGCGCTGTAAGGAAAAGTGATGCGTAGTTTTAATGTGCATCTGTACATGTCACGATAAGCCCAGAAAATTCCACCTTATCCCCGCTAAACCACGCAATTTTATCAGCATTCATATCCTGAAAGTGCTGAAAACTAACGTAATTAATTTTATCTCCATCAGGCTCAGCAGTTTAAAATACACGCGTAAGCTCGGCTTGTTTGATTCCCTTCATGTTTCCTTAATTTGATATTTAAAGCATCATTACGGCTGCGTTATCGATGCGGGTATCGCTGCATGAACACATCGGGGTGAGCTATCTTATTCACTTGTCAGCGGCGCATCGCATCGCGAGATTAGCACGTCAATAGCGCCCGAGTGTAAACTTTTCTCCACGATATGCTAATGTCTTAGCACTGCCAGGCAGATTAGGCGTATTCGCAGCGCGTACGCCCATCATCCATCAACCTGACAGCCGGGTCCTGGGCCAATTGAATCGGAGACGGAGAGATACCCGGATAGAGGTGGGATGATGAAAGCGGTTTGTTTCGTACATGGATTAAGTTGTTCATTACACTTCAAGAACATCTCATCTAAAATTTTATCGTCGTATTTAAAAATTAAAAAATATAAACCTCTGGATTTAAAGCATAATACACCAGGCTTCGCCAACACTCTGCTGTACACTTGGTAAGGAAGGTACAAGGATTATACCAGAAATTACAAATCCATTTCATACGATGATTTTTATAGGTAATTGTACATGGAATGCTTAAAAGAATTAAACTGTATTTCTTCGATACCATTTTTTCGAAAATTTTGTGTATATATATTTTTCTATTAATCGGTTTGAAGTAAACGGCACTTTAACCAGAGGGGAAAAATCTGTCGTTATTCTTAGATTTTGTTATATATTTGGAAAATAGTTCTCTTTTTTTGTTTTGTGCTACCGAAGATGTCCCCTGCAACTAGGGCTCTCATATCTCCTAGATAACTGGTCCTGAAATAAGGTCGCGGGGCTTCTATTTGTCCAGAATTAACTTATTGTCATAACTCACCACTTAATTTAATTTAATTTTAATTTTTGTGGGTTGTTATATTTTGTAATTCCGAATTCCGATCACACACAAATAATTTCCAGAACTGTATTTAGATATATTGAAAATATGTGAATATATTTTTTCTATTCCGGGCCACAATACCAATGACGTAACAAATTTATTTTTCTGCGAGCACTATGCAAAATAGCACTTTTCTCACACTATATAAAGCTTGAAAGTTGCGTATTTCCCACAATCGTAGGTTAAAGTGTCAGAAATCATTTATCATAGTATTTGCCAATTTGCGCTTATGTAGTGTAGGAAATGAGAAATAACATTTCTCATAGTAATTGCCAACACTGCGCATACGTGAAGGCACTCTTTGTGAGGTTACCTGCGCCATTTTGTTTTTTTTATGTCAAATAGCTTTGGTGCACGTATTTTTGTTCTGAAACTTTTAGCAGTGTGGTCGTACAAAAAGTATAGGTTGCCACTCGTGCAGAATTACCTATTTCCCACCTTATGTGATTCCAGCACTCGATTTCGTCTCGTGCCAAAAATAGGTGACTTTCTGCACTTGTTGCACAATATACTATTACTTTAATGGAAATTATGCTTATGCTTAACTCATTATTTTGTGATACGGTAGAAGTAATTTTACATAATATTTTCAATTTTTATTTTAATTGTGCAGAATTATATTTCTAACAGGAAACGAGTTGTTAAAAATAGTCAAATCTTACAAAAAGTAAAATATGTTTTGATTTTATGATCTTTATGGGCCCTAAACCAACTTAATACATAACCTCCTCCTCCTTGTGAAATTGTCCCGGCTTTTAGAACATGTAAAATGGAAGTAATGAGTACGAGTTTCTGTTTATTTGCAAGGTAATAAAATGTATAAAATATGTGTTTATTTAGAGAGGGTAAATGAATTTGGTGCATCAAAAGGCATGTGTAATACCGTCGGTTGACACGGATGAATGGAGCGAGATAAAAGTCGTGTTCCCCGTTCATTTAAAACACCAACAGCATCTCGCCAGGTGAAGCTGCTGAAGCTGAACTTGGCTTGCAGTCTCGCTTTATTACACTCGTATTTTCAAGTTCGTACCTCGGCGCCGACGCCGTGTCTGCACAGGTACATTTATTTGACTTCGTATGTCACTTCAAGCATGCAATTCCAACCTTATCACCAAATTTCCTACATCCACTAACTTACTCCGACAAAAAGTTTCTTATCTCGCCCTGACGATTCCATGCCCTGCTAAACTGTCAAATACTTCCACCGTACTACAAATAGTTTCACCACTCTCTTTTATGTCTAGTTTCCAAGTTTTGAAATACCGGTATACAAAATGTAATCCGTGGAAAACTTACACCATCATTTACTGCACTGTTTCCGTTTCTTATAGGTCTAGATGAAACTTGCATCAGGGGTTACACGTGACACTTCTTTTACATTTTAGTAACAGCTTTTTATATTTTTTAGTACTGCAGGCTATAAACCCTTGCTTCATCAACCAGGTTACGTCACGTACATATTTGCTCTGAAAATTGATTTTCTCATAAAAAAATATGGGAATTTTGAAAATTTTGTCTAGAATCATATGTCCAAATATTAATGTAAAAACAGTGTCTCAGTTAGTTAATGCGGTGTGGTTTCGTTAACCACCAAGTGTGACAAGTCGCCGGCAAAAAACAGGAGAAAGATTCACGAACTGCAATGGACTTTATAGCTCAGTTGATAGAACATCCTACTAGAAATGGGTAGGCCCTGGGGTCAAATCCCAGTGAAGTCCATGAATTTTTCATAAATTTAATTCTTCATTATACATAAGGTACTTATTTTAAGTTGTATATTAGTGGTGGTTTACATCCTCTGCAAGACTCCTACAGCTTAGAGTGGATGTCGAACCACTCCTACACAGTGGTAATTTTGTTTGGATAAAAATTGGCGACGTTGGGATTTGAACCCCAGATATCGTAAATCGCTCAAATCAATTCGGAGTGCGGTAACCAGGTGAGCCATCGTTGCCTGTTATTTTAGTACTATTTGCAACGATTTTTGTAAATACGTTGCAAGTAAAATAAGTAATTTGATGATTGTTTTAAGCATTTAACGTTGAGATGAAATCAGTGTCGTCATCCGTCAGAGATGAAATTGGGTGAATGATGCGGCAGTAGTTGGTAAATTGTTGTCAATATATCTGGGTGAGTCAGTGAGTTTTTAAGCGTTTTATCAGGCACAACAAAGGCTGCGTCCATTTCATATATCACGGGAAGTACACATGTTCCGGGCCCAGATAAGGGCAAGTTTATCTCGTAAACTATTTCCAAAAAGGAGCCAACCCGACAGAATGAACGAGGACGTACGTTCACGCATCTTACACGACGTTTATGGACCTTACACATCCGCTGCAGGAAATATGGCCCAAATGGAACAGTTTATCCAGCCCAGTCGCCATTCCCGAGATTTACTCTCACTTCTTTCAAATTTTATCCGCACTAAATCAGCTGCTCTTCTAATCAACCTCATACAAGACAAATGCCTCTCATTAAATTCACTCAATAAAATTTTCTTTTATGTCTATAAAATATAGACTACAGTAAACACGTAAGAAAAAACATTTTTAAACAAACATTCAAGTAAAATGTTAACGCTAATTAAAAGTAATAAAAACTTGCCCTGCAGACAATAAAATATTGTTATTTTAATTAACGACGATTACTTTTCTTACCTGTACAAAGTATTATTGTTACTAATGCGAAATACATTAGTCGTATTTATTTGGGACTTTTTAAGTAACTTAGTAGGTTAATTTTATTTACTTGGTACATTTGAAATAACCCAGAACTGATCTCAAACGAACCCAACTCACCTAGCTATTTTGCTGGGTTGTTGAGTTGAACCTGTTTT
The DNA here is from genome assembly GCA_035578165.1 of Stenolophus ochropezus. Lineage (NCBI taxonomy): Eukaryota > Metazoa > Arthropoda > Insecta > Coleoptera > Carabidae > Stenolophus > Stenolophus ochropezus. The sequence goes on along the minus strand of JAQOWZ010000005.1, from coordinate 18,858,631 downwards.
CTTTCTTTGTTTATACATTGTTTCCTATTTCTGTATGTGTCTGAAGTTTTATCTTTTATGAGTTAAAACAGAAAACTTAAATAAACAACTGTAATAAATAATTATAATTCATCTCTTAAAATTATCAAAAAATGTGAAATTTGATTGTTTGTTTGGTACTAACATTACGGGGTACAAATAAAATGCTGACACAGACATTATAAGAGTTGTTACAGTAATTTTTGACAACAAACTGTTATTGAAATCGTATATTAGGCGAATTCTAGTGACGATTTCAAACTTGTGTTCTTGGAAACCATGGAACATTTCAAATATTGGCGACGAACATAAGATTCTTGTGTTCGTTATTCGAGGGATTCATGGATACATCTTGTAAGCTACTTCCATATGCTTTTTCTCTTTCTAAATATAATTTTTCCCTGTATTTGATGTAACGATGTAAGAATCAGGTAATTCTACATTTGTGTCAAAGGGACAATTAAAAGGTGTACCTGTACATATCAGATATAATTTTTTAATAGTGCAACAGCTGTGACAAGATGAATAATATTGCTAATATGGAAAAAAAATTGGCACTGTTTCGTATGTGCAGCTTCTAAAGAATTCATAGTACAAATTTAACCTCCACAATCTCTACTGTCAGTCTTACATTTCACGTGTTGGCGTTATTCTGGAAATATAATGTCTGCTCGAATTCATAACGTCACTTTTTGGAAACAGATCCGTGGATTCATGAATTTGTGTTGCTCGCCAGAATTTGCCTATTAATAAACTACTTCATAAATTGTATTCATAATTAAACTACTAAGTAAATGAGGAAAACGATTATTCCTAATTCTTTGACCTTATTCTGTTAACAACATGTTTACTTTCAGACTGACCTAACAACCCATAAATCCACAAGTTAGTTCCAAACAGGAAAATCAGCGGCTCCCTATTTCCAAAGTGTGTCAGTCAACAAGGCATAAGTCACTCTCACTAACTGAAACACTGAAAGTACAGCGTCATCAACATCTCTCACATAAAGTCGAGTTAGCCGCGCCGGAGTCGGCATGCAACAGGCGCCCTATAAAACACAAAAACCATTGTGCGGGAAAAACACCGCACCGCGGCCACGGCATGAATCGCCACGCCGAGCCGAATTAAATATTTCATCCAAGAGGTTATGAGATTGTAGCAGATGAAAGGTTGCTGCCGTAAACTGTCTAACAATGTTTTACAGGTTTTATAATAGCAAATAACTTACTGTTTTATGAAACTGGTAAGTTTTATTTGATTTAGTATTGACGTGCTTTACCGATTGGAATTAGCTTCAAACCAGGCATTGTTCCTTTTCCTAATAATGGGGCCAAATTGTCATACACATTTCTCGTAAGGGGGCAGACCAAATTAAAATGAAATAAATTCAAACAAATTGTTAGTCCTCATTTTTTATTTATGTATAATATAATGCTGTGGTACGAAACACTACGACGTCCTGTTTTTTAAATGCTCTGCTAAAGCTCTCATTTTTGCTGTATACAATAATTTATAGTGTAAACATTACTTCATGGTAATTTAAGTAATTTAATTTAATATTTTTTTATTAATTCAATGTCTTTAACCGAATATTCTTGTTTTTTTTTCTCAAAGTATTGGATACGTTGTGATGATATCTGTAAATTTGATATTTTGGTCATTTAAAGATGATATGGTTGAAAGTTAGATTTACATCAAATCATTAAATATTTTAAACAATTTTTGTATCCTATGTTACGGCACAGAATAGTTACACACAGAAGCGACACTCCGTGTCGGCACCTTTCATGTTCCCCTAGTCAGTTCTATGACCTTCAAGCATTGTGTAGACCTTTAAATTTGCGCTCTTCCTCTGTCTCTCTCTCAAAGGTGAGTGAACTTTCCGATTTTAAACAATGGGCCCTTTAAATTTGTGCACCTTCCCCATCTCTCTCTAATTTTCGCTTCTCTGTCTTACTGTCGCTTCTGTATAAACCTATGCTGTGGTTACGGTCTGATTGAATTAAATTGTTCATGTCTTTATTTTGTTAGTGGATCCTCCTAACTGGCAGCTTGATGTTTATCTCCATTTTTTGCCATACTTAAAAAAAAATTATTTTACAATAAGGATTTTTATTATAAATTTAGAGTATTTGGAGGTTAATTTGCGAAAATATATTAATAAATTTTTAATTACAGTAAACAGCAAAACTCCAGATATCAATCAGTCCAAGGCCCGCCAGCTCCCAGCAAGCGTGTGATTTGGCCCGCGTTTCACGGCGTATGAACCGCAGTGCGGATGGCGCGTCGCCAGAGTGTGTGCCAGGACCGCCTGCGATCCACCGACGCCTCATCAGTCCCGCCACGACGCGGCGGAACCACGCTTCGCGCACAACTAGTCTTTGATGGATCCCCGCATCATGGGATAGCGGAGATGGTGCCAACAGACAAAAACTCAAAAGATAGGTACTGTGGTGGTGTTTCAAAAATAATAAATATAATGGGATTGTCTACTGAGATTGTATATTTTAAATTGCAATTGACATTCATAAAGATATGTATGATTATTTCATTTGTTTTATTTGCTAGTTTATATACACTTATTATAACACAGAATTGATGACAATACCAAAAATTTATCAAAAGTTATTTGTCAAATTAGTACGGCTTACATAATGAACACAATGAATCACTAAAAATATAACTATAAGTAACACGTTTAGTTATTCCACTATTTATTATTTATTGTTATGGCTGAAATATAAGTTTGGAGTTTGGATGTAGGATGTAATCTCCAAAACTATACATCCGATTTCAAAAATTCTTTCACCACTATAGGGTATATATTTTTTCGTTAAATTAAAGAAGCTTTTCGTGACGATCAATTTTGCAACTAAAGTCGACGAAAAAACGGTCGAGTGAATGCGTTAATGAAAATTTATGTGATTGTTGAATAAAAATACTTAGTTTAGCAAAACAACGTAAAAGAGGGGGGGGGGAGAGAAGAAAGTATCCCTAGGAAGAAAAATATCCCAACTTTCCGTCCAGTTTTTCTTTGCAGTCGTTACAAACACTATCGTATTGCTCTCGGAAGAAATGTTTTTGCTCTCTCGGGTGAAGTGGCAGCTCTCGAGTCATACTGCCACTTTTTCCTCGAGAGCAAACTCAAGTTTTCCTCCCTTGGTGCATTATGCTATTGTGACATGCCAACATAATTCCAATAGATTTCCTTGTATGATAATTTCCTATGATTAAATACGAGAAGAAAGATGAAATATCACTGCAATCTTTTACGTTTTTAATTGTCCTGACGATAATTAAACGGGGCAATCTTTCGAGGGGAAACGCCCGATGTTTATTTTGTATAAAATTTCCCACAAATGGTCGTAAATTTCTCTGCGTGAATATGATTTAGGAGTGATATGGCGTCACATGCAAAGCATAATGGGAGGTAATAAATTTGTATGGAATAATTTTATGATCCATAATATTTTCTTTTATAACTACGCTAACATTTATGGGTTTACTTATTTGTGGAGAGCCATCAAACCGACGAGCTGAGGAATGAATGACGAGAAGCACAAGAAACGGGGATTAGGAGAAGCCAAGTGGAAAATAAAAACAGGAATGTGTCCTTTTTGAGTTATTACTTGTAAACTACAGGGAAATATTGAGTAGCAACAAGTATTTATGGTAGAACCCGTAATAAAATACAACATACGTATAATAATATTTTAAACGAATAATTCCAATTTAAATGTCGTAACTCCACAATAATAAAATACTATACGAGTTACTTTATATGAACAATATCAACTGTATTCGTAAATTTTATTCCGACATTTTATTTGAAAATTTAAAATTAAAATACAAAATTATATACAGTTTATACATGTTTATTTTGTGCATCAATGTTAAATTGAATTCAAAAAATGGCGCTCCCGTTTTGTTTTCTTCATTAATAATTCAAAACGGGACAAAATTTTAAATATATTTTAAATTCAAATATATTTTAAAAATAACACTTCTAGATAAAAAGACTTAGCAATATTTAGTAATTTTTTACTAAAATATTATTACTATAATTATGTATTCTCTATTATACTCAATTCGGAGAATTTTATTTTGTAAAAGTAAACAAAATTTATTCTTCGTTAATAAAAGTGCATCTAAGTTGCTAGTAAAGTAACAAATTTGGTATAACGCTGTATCCGCTATAACGTGATAATGCCCGTAACATTAACCAGTTTATCACCACATAAACGGATATATAACCATCGATGGCTTTAACGACAAGCTTTCATTTTTCGATTAGTTCGCTGTGGGATTAAACGGCATTGTCGTTAGCAACAAGACTGCCATCTTAATGCTTCGGACATAAATTATATTATTAATGAATTATTTTATCGTAAATTATGTACTAAATTTTCAATTTGAAATATCATTTATTTCCTAAGTCGTCAAATGATAAGAGGTAATTGGATAATCTCATGGTCCCAAAATGAGTTCTTTTGAGTTGAAATTTAAGTTTGGGGAACAAAATTAATGACAGTGCACCAAGTTGGGACTATAAAATGTGTTTGAAAATATTGCATTTTTTTCTTGTTGATGAGGAGACGATTTGCCTTAAATTCTAGAAAATCAAGTTACTTGAAACGAATTTTGCACAAACTTCCACATCTTCAGATCTTCAGCAAGAATTCCATGCACGACAGATTTCGGAAACCCGACTTTTTCAAAAATCAGTACTACACCCTAATTGTTATTCATCCTTAAAACTTTGTCATCAATCTTTGAAATTTTTGTGGTACCTGCAAATTTATGTCTGCGACCGAGCATTTTCTTAATAATAATAAACTGCTTTAACTATTTCAACCATTTGCGGCCCAGATTTATGAATTTTAACTCAAATATTTTAAAATTTCACTACGTGACGAGCAAGCAAAACAAATCTGCGGCTCTTCTGTAACAATTGCTATATCGTAGTAGTTCGCATAATCCTAGTAAAAATCGGAACCGTTACCCGAGAACTTTGGTTCGGACACAGGATGCTGGAAACTAGATTAACGAAAAATATGAATGAGAACCACAAAAGCCAATAAAAGATAAGAAACAAATAAACTGGAATGATGAAGTTAGAAGACATCTCAAACACCTACACGTAGAGTGAAAAATCACCAGAGTATAGCAGAGAATAAGGAAGATTAGAGAACAATATCATGCCAAAAAAACCTAACACTGACAATATATCAGTAATAAGGAACGGGTTCCATTTCGGAGATATTTGCATAAACCCATATTTTCCCCCAATGCCGTATATATATATCTAATAATTTTAATACGAAAATGAAGCAAAACTAAAATGACTAATCCAATCTACAGCAATCTACTGCAAAGGAAATAGAAAAACATTTATCCCTTTATTTGCATTCCCTATTGAAAATCTGCAAAAAACAATCATTCAAATAAAATTAAGTTAGGAAGTTAAAGCCAATAAAAGTGATATTCATTTTAAATCCCTGCACCTCCCGCTGTTTATTCTCACAATAGAATATTCAATTCCGATCGCGGTTAACGAAAGCACCGGCGGAGATGCAAGTAAAGGGATCGCAGCGCTGATCCCCGGCTTCACTGCGTTCCGCTGCAAACACAATTTGACATTTCCTTATTTCCGGAAAAAATCGCGGCTTTCTCCTGTCTGGCCGGGATACACGGCTGGGAATTTCATTACTGCCGATTGGAAGGCGATCAATGCACGATTTTCGGATATTTAAATTAGATTCTTATTTACTTTGTTTGCAAATCTATAGCGGAGAATACGGAATAGATTATAAGAGGAAAAACAAAAATATTTGCATTCATATAAAAGCTTTTATTTACAGTGTTGCACATTAAATGTAGGGTGTACTTAGGTAGTTGAAAGTATTTTTTCTACTCTCATTTTTAATTATATTATAGTAGGTGTCCCATCATTTCAGTAGGTACTTAAGGCAAAAGTAATGGAGATAAGAATATATAAATTTTTAGATAACTTTACTTGCATTTTAGTGGGGAGAGTTGTTAGCGTAGGTGGAATTTTTTTTTCTATCTAAAATATATTTATGTAGGTATTTACTTTAAATTACATTAACAAAAGTGTAATAAAAATTTTTATTTTTAATGAAAAAAGAATATTATTAATTTTGAACTACTATTGATAATCATAAAAAAATAGTAGGTACAAAAAAATTGACAACTAGTTAATACATAAATTAAAAAAAAAAACATTAAATTTTATTAACTTAGGTTAGGTCAGTTTAGGTTAGGATAGGTTAGGTTAGATCAGGTCAGGTTAGGTTAAGTTAGGTTAGATGCGGGACGAAAGAGGAAGACTTGGAGGCATACCTCTGCGAGGACATATGTAAAATTTGAGAATTATGACCCTACATAAAATATAATTACGTATTTAAAATACCTGCAATTTTGATCTATATTCTATTTCCATCAAATGAAAAACTGCAAGTGTACGAACATGGGCGTTTATCGTTAATGTGATCAGTGTTGTATCGACATTCACATTCGATCACACACGCTGTTAATTAACGGCAATCTCTCACATAATGACAAGTGTCAATCAGATATGCTAATGAGACAGGAACGTGTGTTATTACACGATGGACGACGCCGGACTGCGAATTGTCGATCGAGATTTGGATGAGGGGTTGTCGTTTAATTAAGGGAAAAAGGATATTAACAATTATATTAATATAAAAGAAGCCGACACCTTTGGCTAGCGCTTACACCTACATAGTTGTTGCGGAGTTAAGGCATGAATGTATATTCGAATCTTTCTGCTTAATGGTCGTTAACCAAAAGAGGAAACTATATACAAGGAAAAGGAACATAGCTAATAATTCAACTAACCCTAATTATCAAGTTTCTAGTTTAGGTTGACAAGAAAAATATACTACTGTTCTCTTCTTATTACTAGATCTGGCATTTCATAAGATCTTATTTAGTTATATTTCAACGTTATTATGACACAATATACAATAATGACAAAAACTAAACAGAAGTGCAAATTTTTCAAATGAAGAATGCATTGTTATGGTAAATTTGATAACAGTTTAATAAAATTATAGAGTGCTATAAACATATAACGACAATTAAAGACACGAAACATTGTTGGGATAAAATTACAGTTAAGTTCAATACAAAAAGTGGTGTACATAGAAGAACTCGTAAGGATGAAATTCGAAAATAAATTAGGACCTGATTCATAGCAGAAACAGCAATATGTATAGAAAAAATATTAATATAAAATTGCACAGTTGCACATTTTAACCATGATTATCAGTAACCAATGATTAAAAAACCGGCCCTTAATCACAGGGACGATCTCACAAATAAAGTTTATATGTAGATGGCGTTTAGATATTATTGCATTTGATGACAATAAATCCAATAAATAAAATTGTACCAGACATTAATCCCACTATTTTGTAATTACAGTTCGTCAAATTTTGTAAACATTAGCATAAGTTGTTACATGTTTATAAATTAGGCAGTGTATGTTTTCCTAGAAATCTGATATTCCTGTGTCTATATTTACAGATACCAATTACAGCGACACGATGTGTGACGATTCCAAGGGAAAGCAATAAAACGCAAATATGAAGCCTGACGCCTGCCGCCCGCTCCTGCAACAGGGATGACACGTGCGGATGCAACTGGCGTCACTGGAGCAGGATTTCCGGCGCGAGATGACGTGGAAAAAAACAGGAAGGCTTGGATTATGGAATAATGAGGAATAGGAATTTCACTGCGCGAATTTCATTGCTGAAATTCACTTCATTTTTTTACACACAACGGTGAATAAATTGAAAAGGGGAAATTATGATATTCAATGCTTTATTTTTAGTTAAAATATTCAACTATCTTTTAAAACAAATATTGCTTGTTAATAATCTATAAAGTGTATATAACAAGAATCACAATTATTTTTCTCCTATAAATTGTTGCCTATTTCATAATAGTTTTCTTTACCCAAAATTTTTGTTTGAAACATAAACAAAAAAAAAATTGCATCTCATCGACCTTGACTGATCTGATCAATCCCTTTTTTTATCGATATTGATCAATCAGAAAAAATATCGTGTTTGATCAAATCGATCTCGGATACGAATATTTTGTATTTATTTCTTAATTAAATTAAATTTAAAAATTTTCACAATTTTTTACTTGTGTGCAAATCTAGGTCATGGTAGGGACAAGTACTGTAATAATTGTAAAGTTTATATACAATGAAGATTATTATATCGACCCAAAATGCTTAAATTTTAAACTACATACTTCAAATATTCTACCATATTTTTCATATTTTATTGTTGAGGTAATAGAAACATAATTTAAATTATACTCGTAAATAAATTTTTTACAAAGTTGTTTACTTGCATTTTTGCAAAGAGACTGTGTGTAAATTGTAATGATATCAGTATTTATAGACAATTATAAATAATATCTACGTTTTGCAATGTAGATATGTATATAAAATGAATATCAAACTAATGTAATATAATTGCTTCTTTTAAATCATTTAATTTAATTAATAAAAATTATTTTGCAATATATGTATAATACAACATACATATAAAACATATTTCATATTACAAATAAAATACAGACAATATAAAAGTAAAAATAAAATACTCACTGTTTTCTTGGATGTCCCTTCTTGTAGAAAACCCTTGCACGAAAGTATACCTCGTACTGTCCATGGTTTGCACTGTTGCACTGAGTTTATAAATACAACATACAACAAATAGTTCATTGTTTATAGAGAAGAAATATCACATAAATAAAAACATATTCATAAGAACTAAGAACACACCAGAGACAATACACTGTGATAATCGTTGAATGTTCGCAAATAACTTGTACACTAGGACGCCTCACTTAATACTAAGTTTAATTTGGTTTGTGCAGGTCGGTGACGGTTTAACATCATCTGTTGAAGTAAAAAATAAATAATTTTTTAAGCATATATGTCCATCTAGCGTACTGAATCAAATTTATATCATCTTACAGTCTTATAAAGTATAGATCAAAAAGATCTTAAAATAAATAAATAATAATAATAATAGGAATGAGGAATTTGTTGCTCGAATGGTTGAAGTAACGAGGTGAAGAATTTCGATTTTAAATATGAAGATGAAGTCGAAACAGTTGTGGGTATTGAAGTTACCGCAATTTATCTTTCAATAAAAACTTGGAGCAATATAAATTTTTAATTATTTTGACGTTTCATTGTTTTTCAAAGCGTTTTTTTTGAGAGCCTACCATAAATTTGTAGTATTAGGTATTTTTGTTGACCATAATCATTTAGGACAATTTTTTACGCTGGGATCTATTTGACTAAAAGAAAATTGTTATTTTGCATTAGGAAAAATATCATAAAAATGTTGTCGCCATATGTTACATATAAGTACAATAAATACCTAGTTTCAAATATTTCGAACAGAATATTTTTTATTAGTAATTATGGATATTTCTTTCTATTTACTTTCGAATTCTTAACTTATTCTTTACATATAAATTATTTAACATCAAATTAAAAAAGCACAAGTAATCTATAATTTTGTTCGCAGTACTAATGTGATACCTCGTGAAACATTAATGATATAGTTATTGGAACCTCATCCAGTTTCATAACCACCTTTTACGTTTGAATTCGTGTTAACCACAAGCGGTTTTTTCCTCTCCTAAAAAATTGTATTGATATATCATCAAGTTGCAAGTTAATCTAAATAAAAAACGCATCACGTATAGGCAAATATATGTATGCAAAATTATATATCATATAATTTGAGCTGTGTGATACACACTTCTCAAGATTACTTTTAAATTACGACAGGACCGGCTTAATATATTTTTTACTAGGAATTTTTATTTAGAAATATATTTTTTCTACACCATTAAGATATTTGCTTGTTGTATATTTGTTATTGCTACTGATACATAGTATGTTGTAAACAAATTTTCATTTCTCACATTAACCATAGACAACGTCAAGTATAAATTCATATCTCACAATTCTTTTTATAGGTAGTTGCTAAGAAGTAGTGAAAGGAAAACATTTTTATTATTAAAATATAAATCAATTAGGAAATAATATCGTGTTCGTAAAAAAAAGTATAGTGTACAACTCGCTTGGAATGTCCATTTCATACTTATATGATTTGACAAACTGTCATACCCGTACGAAATGAGTACATTTCATGCTTGTACAATATAATATTTTCAAATGATTATTTTTTCTTTTTAAATTTATTTTTATATTGCTATCCATTGAAAGCAATTTTCTCTTCCAAGTTAATACTGAGGTTTATCGTACTCAAAATTTAAAGAGAAATAAATCTAGTATCGAAGGGCGTAATAAATTTTATTGCATTTTTTAAATGTTTAATAATATTTTTAAAAAATTACATTGATTGTAAGTAACAATTGTTACCCCTTGACTCCTTCCCCTGTCTACGTGCCTGGTACTGGGAATAGGAGGAAGAATTTCATGAATTATTTTGACGTTGGGGCACAGAAGAAGCGACACTCCGTGTCGGTATCTTTAATATTACCCTATTCAGTTCTAAAACCTTGGAGCATTGTGCAGACCTTTAAATTTGTTGACTTCCCCTATCTCTCCCTAAGATGTGACGAAACTTTCCGATTTTAAACAATGAGCCCTTTAAATTTGTTGGCTTTCCCCGTCTCTCTCTAATTTTCGTTTCTCTATATTACTGTCGCTTCTGTATAAACCTATTCTGTGATTTGGGCACAGAATAGTTACATACAGAAGCAACACTCCGTGTCGGTACCTTTCATGTTACCCTATAAAGATCTATCACCATTGTGTAGACCTTTTCTTTCCGATTTTAAACAATGAGCCCTTTAAATTTGTTGGCTTCCCCATCTCTCTCTAATTTTCGTTTCTCTATCTTACGGTCGCTTCCGTATAAACCGATTCTGTGGTTTGGGTGCTTATAATCTGTTGCAATCCGTCTCTGCAGCCGTTTCTGTCGATAAACCATCAAGCTTAAAATAATGGTTGTGGCCTGCAACTACTGTTAAATGCACGTTGTGTGTATTACACGCGGCGAGATGCGAGATTACAGCGAGGCTGCGTCCGCCTTCCTCGCGAAGCGCCCGGCCTCTCAAGACGGGAAAGTACCCACATAACGCCACTAATTATTATGTGATTTGCATATACCTTATGCCCGGCCAATACACTTGTTCCAACAACGAATTACCTTCTTTAAATCACTATATAGCCAAATATATTTTTTGATCAAATTTTAACAAAAGAACTTTTGATTCCAGAAGCAGAACATCCTTAACACAACCAGCAGCAAAACAAAACAATCCTTACTTAACCAAGACTTTTTACAATATTCAAAAGAATACACACCACTTCAAATTTACACAAACGAATTTAAACAAATTCATAACACATTCCAAGACTACACATTCGTATATACCGATGGGCGAAGCGACTTGGTTTTGATTTTTTTTGGTATTTAATTAAAGACGATACAACAAATTAGAAAACAAACTTAACAAGGCAAGAACAAAGTATCCACACCAGGCTAAGAGTTGGAATTGGTCCTATAGATCTAGAGAGAAAATAAAATAATTTAATCTATAACACCAGATTATGTTAAACCTTTAACAATGTATTATTGAATTGTTACTGATTACGAAAGATATACAAACCTGTGTTTTTCTACAGGGATAGTAATTTCTTCTTCAGCCTCCTTATTCATAAAATTGCAGACATTGTATATCAATTTTCTTCCTTGGCTAAGAATAACCATATCTTTTATTCCAATTTTCTTTGCCATTTTCTTTAATTATAAATATAGTTTTTTCTAACCTGTCTATTCAAAAACCAAAGCATAAAGTTTGTTCCAACTAACTATGCATATACTTTCAATTAAAATTAAAACCAGCCTAACACAATTTACAGTAAACTACGATACATGAACTAATCACAAATTGCCAGGAATATCTAATTGGAACCAACCTATATGTTATACCTTCATGAACTTCAAAGAAAATAAATCATTACAGAGCAATTCTCATGACAATCACAAAAATATGTACTGCGCATATAATGTCGGTAGCTTCTTCTCTCAATAATCGGACTATACCCAAATAACACATAAACATATCTTAGAGAAAACTTTACAACCCACATGCTGCAACTGCCCACTAACCGTCAAACATATAATATTAGAATGTCACAAGTACCACCAAGAAAGAAGCACACACAAAATCCCGAACACAATGAAAACATCCCTAGGAAATAACCCAAACACCATAAACAACATCATGAAATATCTACAACAAATAAATATATGTAACAAAATATAATATACTGTATAAACTTGTATTATAATATGCCATACTATAGCGGGGTTTTAATAACCATGTATCTGAAAGATCACAAAATAAATTTTAAAAAAATGTCTGATTCAACATAGTATTCATTTGAATTTACTCTTACCGTGCACCATATCACATTTTTATTTATTAAATAAATTTACAAAAAAATAACTATCGAATATTTCTTTAATAGGAACATTGATCAATATCAAGAGATCGTTGTGTATACCCATTTAACTTATTTACAAAGAAAATATATATAACAAAATATAATATACTGTATATGCCATACTGTATCAGGATTTTAATAGACAAGTAGTTGAAAGATCCCAAAAATAAATTTAAAAAAATTGTCTGATTTAACGTAGCATTTATTTGAATTTACTCTTACTGTGCACCATATCATTTTTGTTTATTAAATAAATTTACAAAAAAAAAATAACTATCGAATATTACTTTAATAGGTACATTGATCAATATCAATAGATCGTTGTGTATATACCCATGTAACTTATTTACAAAGAAAATATATATAACAAAATATAATATCCTGTATAAACATGTATTATATGCCATACTGTATCGAGATTTTAATAGTCAAGTAGCTGAAACATTCTAAAAATAAATGAAAAAAAATGTCTCATTTAACGTAGTACATTCATTTGAATTTACTCTTACAGCGTACCATATCATATTTTTATTTATTAAATAAATTTACAAAAAAATAACTATCGAATATTACTTTAATAGGTACATTGATCAATATCAAGAGATCGTTGTGTATACCCATGTTAGTTATTTACAAAGAAAATGGCGGTTATTTAGTGGAAGCGAGTGTAATTGGCCATTATGCCTCCGATCGCGAGTCGCAAGTGGCCCGTTCCGTTCACACATTTCTCCATGCACGACCGGGGCTCCGCTGAAATATATGCGTAAAATATCACGCTTTTAATCACGGCCTTCAATCTCCCAGCCGACCCGATGTTGGTAGAAGAAATGAAATTAATCTTTTTTATTTGATAGCCATGTAATATGTACCACACACGTGTTGACTAGATCATTTTGACTTTTAAATTAAGCTTTCAATGAGTGTTTCAATGATTATGTCTGCTTTTTGTTTTTGGTACATGCCATTTTAAATTTGGGAACAGTGATTAATATGAAGATGATATCTCGGGTGATGGCTGAATATTTATGAATAATAATGAGATACATGAGCAAATTTTTTTTTAGATATTATCTACTATAGCATTTAATAATACATTTTATGGTATTTTGATTTCAATTTATAACATGACTTGGTTTATATTCTTTAGACGTTTGGAACGTAGGTTTGTAAATCACGCCAGGTATAAATATGCTTCTATATATATATATATATATATATATATATATATATATATATATATATATATATATATATATATTATTATTATTGGTAAAACTAAAAATGACGTCTGTCGACTCTGTGAAGAAGATGAAAAACGCCGGAACACATACTGTGTGAATATCCAGCCGTAACTACACAGAGACTTAATCAACTAGGTAAGAGGTATCTTACGGCAGATGAGATCAAGAACTTGACTTTTGAAGCCATAACTGGCTTCATCAGAAAACTGGAACTGTTTCCGGAAAACTAAGTAAAAGCTGTGTTACAATAGATCTTCTAGATCGTGGAGACAAAAGCGATAAAACGCTTAAATATTCGTTTACATACAATACAATAAAATATATATTATTTTATGTCTTAGCATTTTAATAAAATTTACAAAATAGTCTAATAAAGCAATTTCAATAAAAAACAATAAAATTCTACTAAGGCATAAAGCACGTAAATCCAAAGAATATTTGGAAAAAATTCAGTGGAACAGAAAACACAAGTTTTAAGATTGTTTATTCAGATTTCTTAAATTCAATGAAATCAATCACTGAAAATTGGTATTTGAGTTCTAAATAATTATTTAGGCGTTCAATATAGACTGAAAGATTATTTTTTAAGAATTCTCTGTTGCTGCAATTTTTAAGAGTTCCATTCTGAACAAGTTGCGAATACTATTTTTTCTACAACCATAATAATTTTTTTGATAAAAAATGATTAAACAATTTTTTAGTATTTAGAACACCTCTGATGCTTTTTTTAATTTAGAAACTGCAGATTGGCACCCCTGTACTAGTGATTATTTATTTTAAAATGTTACAAATGCATAATGTGAAACTTCTAATGTATAAAACTGTAATTAAAAAGCAGTGTTATCGAACTATAATATATAATTATATCTATAATAATAGAATATTTTAATACATGTTTTCTTTATAATAATAATTTACGGAAATTTAAACATTCTTATTTTCTTAATCTCCACTATTCATGGAATTATTTTTTCCCATTACAATTAGCAAAATTTGTATAATTTGTCGCCACATTTCTACATAATTACATAATTCCTACATACGTATTTATTTATAATAGATTGCTATAGTAAGGACTAATCCTAATCCAATGAACAATGCGGAACAATAATTTCAAATTGCTTTGTAAATTATAATCTATTTTAAATATTCTAACTAGCATTCCCACGCAATTCTTACAAATGTAAATATCAGTATGACATATTTAAGCCAAGAGCTACCTTATTACTTTCTATTTAAATTGCTGGTTAAGATGGCATAATAGAGTCGTAAAGCGAAACCACTAATTTCTCATGCTTGAGTCTCCCCTAAATGTATGGGATTTAGATTTAATTTTCAGTTGTAGTTTGCAATTTTTTTGGATGATTTTTATAACTTAGCTTTGTTACGGTAAATTACTCGAAACATTTAAATATATAGGGGTTTCAAACGTAACTTGAAATGGAAATTTCTTAGAATTGATTATTTCGATTCATTTGTCTGTTTATCGACATCGTAAGTATATAGACAGAAGGAAATATATGCATGTATGTAATGTATTATCAAATGTTATTTGAATCGTAATTGTAAATTAAAATGAAATATTTATAATATAAAAATAAGTCAGTTATTACCAGCATGGAACCTACCACATATACAGAATGTTGAATTTTCAATGTTAATTTTTGTTTTTTAATGAAAGAGCAACACTGATTTATTATTACTGACATTATTACAACCATTTCATGATATCCACATATATTTTCGATAGTCTTTTGTTTGCGAGCTGTATGTATGTATGTTTAAAACTTGTTTTTGTCAATTTTACAATTAACCCTCTCTTTCATTATAAGCATATATCTAAACAATTGTTTAAGCCTACTTTATTCTCAATATCCTATATAAGTAGGGTTGCCATGTTTAAAAATGTTAAAACTGCACAATAACGTTCAAAATAATTATAGGATGACAATTTCTAAAAAATTGACAAATCTAGGACTCGCCACTAATATTTCTTTTGGTAAAATTATAGTCAAAATCATTTGAATATAAATGTCTTATTTAAATAGAATGAAAATAATATTATGTTATGTTATAAAAAAATATTTATATTTATATTTGCCTTCTTGGTCATTTTTTATGAGAATATTTTAATGATATGTTGTATTAAGATAAATTAAAAAAATTAAAAACAATCTAAATTTTGAGTATTAAATTCAAATAAATTGAAGCGACTTTAGAAAATTTTCTGTAAAAGCAGTGCAAAATATAAGATATTGTTAATTTGTATCCAGTTCGCTAGATGGACATAGTTACCTGCAAATATACATATTTTTAATTCAATAAATGTTATTTATCCGCCACGAACCTGTACAAACCAAATTCGACAATGAATAATTGGAAGTAGTATCATCAGCAAGCAGTGAGTTATCGGTATGTAAACGTTCGTGTATTGCTCCGCGTATATTTTTTGTGCTTGTGTATATGTGCTATGAGTGATATTATATCTTTATAAACAAATAATCAATTATTCGGTACGTTATATTATCTTTATTTATATACAGTGAAAACCAGAGACAGAGTGAACTATAAATTGGAGTTATTTGGACACCGGTTTCCTTTCTTGGGTGGTGTAATCATACAAGCAGTACGTACAGTAAGTATTTTCTTTTCAAAAATTATTTTATTTTTGTTTATAATATGTTGTGGTTTCTAATTCAGACATTTACAAATAGTAAATTAATTGTAGGTTAGACGAGCGAAGGTATTTTATTTTTGATACAAAAAATTTGGTAAACGAGAAACGTAAAGAAGTTGCCAAATATTTTATACAAGTTATTTAATTATTTCTTTCTTCTTCTTCCAAATTTTTAGTCTAAGAAAAAATATTTACTGCATGATCTTTATTTTTCTATTCTGTCTGTTATTTCTGGATTTTTGAGAAACTCTTATAAACTTATATCAAGGAATTTTTTGAACTCAGAAAAACCTAAATCTATTCTTTATAACATTTATTATCTGAATGACTTACTATGCATCTAAGTCCGACCCAGGATACTTTGATATTGCCCCTCCAATAAAATTGCTTAAAATCCGCCAATGATTCTTGTGAAAAATTTTCCATACAGAAATATCGAACCTGCATAATATTAGTACAAAGGTAATTATTTATTTTTCCTGTATATTTTTCTTTCATTATACAATGTACAAGAATATACTTCAGTATTTATTTCAACAGATAATGAAAAATAATATTTTTGTAGCAGGTGTTTCAATTACTTGTAATTGTATTTATACTCGTATGCACATTTTAATTCAAAGTACAATAAACTCTTTGTATGCAATTGTGTATAATTAGATGTCAATATCAGAAACAATTTATACCTTTGTTAGCACATCATGGTAATTTTATTTGCAGTTTGTTGTTATGTGTAGTCGCGTATGTTTGCGTTATTTGTATAGACACAGACACCAGGTACGAAGATAAAAACGTAATTATTTTAATATATGCAGATAACGACGATCTTAATAATACCTGCCGACTGCCATCCTTAACAACCAGTTTCAGATTCGTTTTTGTTTTGTTGGAGCTTCACTCTTGCTGACATCAGACAGCAACACTCGCTCGCTTGTTTTTAATGAATTTTTAGTTCCCGGGTATAATTCGTTTAATTATATTCTTTCAAGTAAGATATGTTGTTGCCTCAAATTGATTGTTGCATACAGTGTTCGAACTAGGCTACTCTCAGCTCCCAACTGTCTAAATCTCAACAAAATAAAGTCGTCATGAAAAATAAAAATAAATTATAAACTATCGTTACCTATACATAATATCAACTATGTTTTTCATACCAGTATGTAAAATATGATGTATCAAACTTTCATATTTTAATTTATTTTTCGCACCACCGTTCACGTAAGCATAACTTGCTTCCATAGAAACATAAATAGTCAAAATTAACTATATACTATATACAAAGTTGCTCGATTCGGAATTTAAGTACAAGTAATAAAACTGACTCTTCGATTGTACTTACATTCCTTTTTTTAGTTTAAATAATTATTACATATTATTAGTTTATTGTCTAGAATTTATTTTTTAAAAATACTTCTAATTTATACAATGGTATAGCTAGCGCCCAGGACATACTTCGATACTTTTTGAAAAGATTCTACCCAATAAAACACAAACAAAGTAATAAACATATTTAAATTTTATTACAAATTAAAAAGTACTTTAGTACAATTCTATTGGTCTTTTTCCTCCCTATTCTATTATATTTCAAAATTCAAAATAATTCAGAGTTTTTTGTTTCGCGTCTAACGCCGTAACCATAACAACCATTACTTCTTAAGCAGTTCCTTTTGATGCGCTGTGTAAAAATGGCATTTGTTGTGAAATATAATTTTGATATTCCAGATTTACCCCATTTGGTATTTTTGCCTTTATGAATGAATATCGACGTCAATTTTACAAAACGAATACTAGTTAAAAAAAAATTGTTATGTGTGTTCAAATATTAGTTAAAAAAAACTTGGTTGTCGAAGTCTCGAAATTATGTGCTGTCATCATATTTACTTTTCGAAATTATTGTTTTTATTACTTTGAACCCTCAGGTGAACATATTAGCGAAAAAATGAATGTTCATATTGAAGAATAATTAGAGCTATTAATTAGCTGATAGTATGATTGATCAAGCTACATTGTTCATACAGCTGGAACGAGTTGTTTTTTAGTAATTATGTTAATTAATGAGAGCAGTGAAATATTTACGTTAACGCTTAGTGACGGTTATGGCAAATCGGAAATTAATCAAGCTTGAAATTAGCTGGCATTATTTCTTGTATTACGCCCTTGTCCATGGATGATTCAAAAGAATCAATAAATCTTCACTTTTCTTTAAAGCCTCCACGCACTGAATCATATCTGCCTATCATATGCAAGTCAATAAGTCCAGTTTTTTAAATTCATACTAAAGCTATTAATATTCTCGTAAGAAAAGATTCTTATTGCTGCCGATTTTTGTTGTAATCAATATTAATTGCTGCAGAACAAGGTCTTATAATAAGAGATTTACTTTCATCTGAGTGAAACTGAAATGAAAATTATTATATATTTATTTTTTCTTTTTTTTTCCTTAATTCAATTTGATCACTATTGCTGTGCTACATATTTTATTAATGACAAAAAATTACATATCATTGTTATAAAAGTGAATTTAGATTGGGAATCAATATTTTTTGTCAAAAATACTCATTTTGGTGCCAGAAATTTTATTTTGTGAAATAGTGTCCATTGATAGATCTCGTCGCACTGATTTTAAATTTTCAAACGGAACTTAATTATCTCTTTTCGTTCAGGAGATATTTGCTGTTAAAGTTGCACCTCAAAAAAGTGTGTTTTTTGACTTTTTCTCAAAAATGGGTAAAGATACAATCTCAACGATTATATCAGTCGATTCTACGGGCAAAGTTACATAAAGAAATGTTTTCTCCGTATATACCTTCTTTGGAATGATTACGTGAAAAAAGAGAAAATCGAAAAAACCTAAATTTCAAAATTTTTCCGAGCAATTTTTTTCCTCCGAAACTTTTTATTTTCTAGACTTAAGTAAATATCAATATGCTGATTTCAAATTTTCAAACCGATTTGAAGTATCTCTTACCGTTCTCGAGATATTCGTGTTCAAAGTTGAATTTTGGCAATACCTAAAAAAACAGGTTTTTTAGGTATACCGCTGTAAGGGTTAGGTTTACGATTTCGGTGACCTCACCAATCGATTCTACGGGCAAAATTACATAAGTATACCAATTTTTAGATTTTTATTGCAAAGGATACAATTTGCAGAAAGGAAAAACGAAATCGGCGAAAATCGAAAAAATGGCAAGGGGTATACCTTCGATTTTTTTCGATTTTTGGCCATTTTCAGTTATTTCCTTATAGAACTTCTATGTGTTGAGATAAAAATTTGAAAATTGGTACACTTATGTAATTTTGCCCGTAGAAGCGAATGGTGACGTCGCCGAAGTCGTAAATCTAACCATTTAAGAGATATACCTAAAAAACCATTTTTTTAGGTATAACTTTGAATTTAAATATCTCGAGAACGGGAAGAGATATTTGAATTCTGTTTGAAAATTTAGAATCAGCGCGTCGCTATCTACTTAAGTCTATAAAATGAAAAATTTTGAAGAAAAAAAGTTTCAAGGCGAAAATTTGAAATTTAGGTTTTCTCGTTTTTCTTCTTTTCCACCTAATTGTTCCAAAGAACGTATATGTGAGTAAAACATTTCTTTATATAACTTTTCCCGTAGAATCGAATGGTAAAGTAGTTGAGAGTGTATCTCTACTCATTTTTGGAATATACTCAAAAAACACACTTTTTTGAGGCACAACTTCGAGAGCAAATATCTCCGAAACGAAAAGAGATAATTAAATCCTGCTTATAAATTTGGTATCAGCGTAGGTAATTCTTTAAAAAATATTACGGACAAAATTTTGTAAAATTTTAAAATTTTTAATCTAATAATTCGATATTTTCAAATAATTTCGGAATTTCCCAAAAATACAACGGCTTTGGGAATTACTTCTCTTGTTGTTACTACATACATAAACTATTTTTCCAGGTAATATTCATCATGGTATGAAATTTTATTTTTTATTTTATAATAATAATTATAATAATTTATTTTGGCACCCCCAAAAGAAAAATTCTGCGCACGCCTATGATCACGATGCTTAAGCTCAACCACAAAACAATAATGTGTCTCATCTTATTATTAATAATAATATATCTTAAGATGTAACGCAACTTTGTGTTATGCTACTTACATCTATTAATATGAATAGAATAGAAAAAATCACTAACCCGTCCCAATTTTTATAAATTTTTACACTTAATTTGCAGTTTCATAAAAGCTACGTGAGTCGTTTATAAACTCTATACATATTTGATTTTTATTATTTTTATCAAAAAAAAAATTCGTTCGTTAAGTACCTAACGTTTGACAAAATATGGGTGGACTTTGGTTGCTATCATTTGGACTTGTTATGATATCAATTGCAAATATCAACTACAAAGTATACTTGCTATTCTATAACAGTAATGGTTATTTATAGTTGATACGTACTTACATATACTCATACATGTATAAAGAACACTCTATAAGTCTACACTGATAATGGAAAGTCTTAAATTCATTGCAAATTTGAATTTCCGCCATGGTGATATTTGACGTTTAACGTTTGTAATTGATATAATAACAAGTACAATGGGGTACCAAGGTAGAATTTTAATGAAAAAACTATTAAATTATAGAAAGTATGTTTATTTATGAACGTTGACATTAAAAAAGTTAAATATTTATCAGCAATTGTTTAGTAATTTGCGTTAAATAGAAACAGCGTCCATTACTATGATGTTTACTAAGTTCGCACGCTGATTGGTTAAAATTTGAAGGTGTGGCAATAAACCTATCTATCTCACTCACACCACATATTTCCGTCTCTGTCTACCTTCGCCCCTCTCATGAACTTAGTTGACGTCATAATCTCCTCCCAAGTACTATATTATTTATTTACTTCAAAACAACAAATATTTATCAATTTTTTAAAAATACGGGTATATTATTTTTGTACAAGCTATCACATATACCAAATTTAGAAATTGGTCACCTACCCCATTGTTATTTGTAGTTGTTATGAGTTATGGAATCCCATTCTATTACATATTAGATGAAACCATTCTGTGTTTAAAAGCCGCCGGTTGTTAAATATTACAAATTCATTTGATATTTCCTCACGCTGTTTCATATTCCTTTGACAAGTTTCACATCCACATTTCCCTGCATCCACAAAGGTGTCTGTGTAAATTTTTAAAGTGCACTTTGTGTTATGAGGCAGGCAAGAAGCCGGGGCTACTTAGCGCTAAGAAAGGGTGCGGGCGGAGTTCTTGCAGCTAACTAACGCCGCGGTATGAATAATGTAGCGGCGTCGAGACGCTGGGAATTGAATTACTTCGCGGGGCGGGACAACGGTCAAGGAATGGAAATGCCGGCTTCCGCACATGAATATGAACGGAGATGCGCTTAACATACACTTACACATTTAAATACTTGCTAATTTCGAAGCTAAAACACATTTAAATACTTGTTAATTTCGAAGCTAAAATTACAAACAAATATTAGCTAGAGCATCAGAAAGATGTTTATTTCAAGACAAGTGCAGTAAGTTTAAAAACCCGAGTGTTTATGTCACCTGCAAATATAAATGTCAAATAATGCTCGTGCTAAATACAGTACATCATATCTTACTGTTATTATAGTTTTGTAATTTTTAATTAAATTTACGAAGTAGTACATATACGCGATTGTTCTTTAATGCTGTTCGATACATATAATAAAGGAGATATTGTACTAATTTTAACATTTCAAGAATTGAATAGTTGTCCACAAATTAAGATTTTTACAATACGTTTAAAATGTTTGTAGCTTAAAAAAGTATAGAACTAAGTCGTCTAAATAGATTTTACTAAAACTTCAATGTACTAGTTGAAACTTTTGTTAATTGATTTATTTATTTAAATCAGGATTGCATAAAAAACCAATTAAAAAAAAATTTTCTTCACCTAACTGAATTTCAAAAATGTATTTATAAAAACAGTATTTATTATAAAAAAAAATATTGTAAAGAATAAGTAAAAATTTAAAAAAATAAAAAATAACGTTAAAATCCGTTTATAACAAACAGAATAAATAATTTAAATCAATATTTTTTTTTAAATCAATCTAATTTAAATACATTATTTAACAAGTAAATCCAAAAATAAAACAAATAAAATACTTAACAAACCAAAAATAATGTTTTCCAATAGGTATAATATCTTATATCTTTCAATGGTAACAAGTATGTATTGGAAAACAAATTCATAAAAGTATCTAACGAATTAACGATCTCCCGCTATTTTGCAATTATATTTTTGTTTTTAAAAATATTATTTACATATGTACCAAAAGGCCTTATAAAGAAAAATTAGTTCAAAGAGCACAAATTTTTCAAGTTCAAGTAGTATTGTCAAATTGATCTTAAGGTTGAAATAACTTCACTCATAATAAGAATTACATATACAAAATTTTTATTATACAAAATTAACTTGGCATATGTACCTACATTAATTAAAATATTTTAGTCATACAACTTTAATGTTAATACGTTGATGTTTTGTGTTATATTCACTTTCAAAATTAATAAAAAATATTTTCCTTTTTATTTGTTATTCGATTAATCGAGACATTATTTTATAAAAATCAAAGTTAAACTTCAGTTTAATTCGGTTTTCAATGACATTTACTGTAATTTAGATAACCTAATTTACAAGATTAAAGGATAAAAAGCAATATAAAGGTACATTACTTAATTTAAAAACCCGGTATAATAAATGCAGGCAGTTGGCTGTGAATTATAATCTTTTGAAACAGTTTATCTGCGCAAGTTATGGGAACACGAAACTGAATCGAGCGAGGTCTCGCCGCTCCATATTTGGAGCATTTAATGCAGGGGTTGGGCAATGAGGTATTCAGCGCTTTATGCGCAATATTTTTGCATTATATACTTTTACAGTTTTTGTTATTGCACATTACTAGTAGAGGAAAAAACTACAGCTGCCGGTTTAGTTGTATGGTTGCAAGATGCCTTGGATTTTATGCAGTGAGGTCTTGTTATCATTTAAGGTTTAATAGTATTTTAGACGTTTATGCTGAAATCCAATGCTGAGATATGTACTAGTTTTATGAACAGATATAAAATATCACAAAAATGTAATTTTATGAATAACAAAATACGCATGAAGTGATATTTTTATTTATATTTTGGTTTCAAATTGCAACAAAATGGGTTTAACTATACTTTATTGCTGTGTATATTCCTAAACCTAATCTACTTATTTCATAAAAGTGCACGACTTTCTTTAATTTTTTATTTATTTGTTGCCCTATTTTGTTCCTTTAAATTTTGTATTAATTCTAAATAATATCCTTCAGAAAATAATTTAATAACCCTTGCCTTGTTCTAGATATTTTCTTAGATCGTTATATTACTCTGTTTATTCGTTTCAAAATATACTCTTATATTTTATTTATTTATAATTATATTAATTTTTTATTTAATATAACATGTCCACAACATTTTATTTTTTAAATGATCGAACTGTACTATTTTATTTCGGAGGAAATGCAGGTTTCTTAGAAAATAAAAATATAGAATTAATAAACGCCAAGTTGTGACCAAAGGTGCTAAGCAACGGAGGGACATAAGGCGCTGGTCAATAATTTTTTTCTCAACCGTGGTATATATATTTTTTTTTCACTACTAGCATTTCAATCCTAATCCTTATAAAAAAAAATATATTGACAATAAGAAATATTTTGACATTAACTTCTTAATATTCACAAAAATAGAGTATATCTTTGTTTTTCTATGTGACATCTCAGTTTGTCAACCTCACCTTTTGATTTTTAATTTGATTTTATTTGATTTACTGATTTAAGATAGACGGCATATTTAAATAATAACAAATAATAATTGGATTTCGAGACTTGAGTTTTTTAAAAGTTACAGTTTTTTTTAATGAACCATTTTTAATAATAATTTAATATTGAACCAAGGTGATTATAAATACAGGTTCATAATAGTAGGTGTCTAAAATTTTAGTAATATTGGTTCAACCGGCTATTAGACGTTTATAAAATAAAATGTAAAATAATTAATTTTTCAAAAAGTATTTAAAACACGTCCCATAGTTGTCCACTGTCGTCGAAGAATATTAATTTTCTCATTAATTATGTAATATATTATTTCTATTCTTCGGAAAATGACTCATTAAAAACTATTTTCCGGAATAAATATTTTATACTGATATCTATAATAAAGCATATTGGTACATCCAGCTGTGCGTTATATATTTTAATCATTTATTAAAATTATATGTATTGCCAGTTAGAAATCCGTCACATTTTTGAAATATAAAACTGTAATTTAATTTATTTGATTGAATTGTTGTAAGTATATTTCTATATCCTAACGTAAAATGCAAGACAATCAAATAGTCATATAATGTCATCCACAATTTTCTCCACATCATGAATTGCCTATCATACAATGCAAATGCCCCCCATGTCCCGTCCTTTATTACTGCTACCCGCTATTCGCCATTATAATACTCATATGAGAGTTTACGACGGCGCTATCGAGTGTAGTTGTTTTCTGATGGGCGTAAGCCAGTGGTTAGTAAGATGTGAGATATTTACTCCGCTGAAGGGTATAAAGGATTCATTGCTGTAATTATAAAATAAGTAAATTATCTGGATGTATATCTTGATTAGCTGCAAAACCAAGGAAAATAGCATTTCGCTGAGAGCTGTTTCAGTGTGTCCAACAGCCATAACATGCAAAATGTTTAAAGATAAAACAAATAATAGCTGCAATTATTATTACAACAATTAATATGGATATTGCCACTGGCCCTTTCGTCGAGAATACCGCTTGTTAAAAATTCTAGTTGTTTTCAAGCACAAGGTAATAGCATATTACTAATCGAGGTAAAAAGTGTCTCATTACTGTCGAGAGTGAAGATAGGCTGTATATATTTGGAACTTTTTAAGTACTTAACCTAGTAGGTTACTTCTGTTTACTTGGTACCAGAGCATGTAACCGAAAAAAATACTGGTTAACGGTTAACCCTTATAGAGAACGTTATAATAATAACGGTTTTAGTTCGAAAACCGGTTTTTCAAAATTGGAAACCGGTTTAAACCGGTTAATATATCGGTTAAAAAAATAATTAAAATTAATTAAAACAAATTAATTATAAAAATTTGATTAAAAAAAATTACAAAATAATTAATTAAAAAAATTCGAAAAAAATACCATCTGAGAAAAATATAACAATTAAAAAAAACCAATTTAATTAATGAATATTCACAAAAATTCCCATAATATCTTTAGAAAAACGCAGGTCACTTTTCAATTTTAAACTTGCCTGTGTTGACAAAGGCCGTATTTATTTGGGACATTTTAAGTAACTTTAACGGTCAAAGAGACTACCTACATTTATGACTCTCCAATAAAATGGAAATTGTAAAAACTGCCATGACTCATGTTCAAATACAAGTAGAAAACACAGATATAAAAAAATATTAAAATTTTTCTCGCTAAATGAAAAATAAAGGTTAATGTTCGCTAAAACCGGTTTATTTTTTTTTGGTTAACGGTTACCGGTATTTTCGGCCTAAAAAATATCGGTTAAAATTACGGTTAAAGTTCGCAATTTTCGTTAAAAATATCGGTTACCGGTTTTTATTAACCGGTTTTTTTAACCGGTTACATGCCCTGCTTGGTACCCAGAACTGATCTCCAATTGATCAAACTCACCCAGCTATTTTGCTGGGTTGGTGAGTCGAACATTTTTCCGTTTTTCTTATCTTTGTTTACACATCGCTTTGTCTTTCTATATCTGTCAGAAGTTGTATGGAACACGGATAAGTTCATGATCCGTTTAGAGTTGAATTAAAATTTCCCAAATAAATACTACCTTTTCACCGATGTTTCTATATTATTTTATGCACAATCTGAAATTAATAATGGGAAATTGATATATAAATAATACTAATAATCAATAACTTCACGACAATAAGCAAACGATTTGACATTAATTATCGGTCAAATAAACTATTGATTTAAACAATACTTTATAATTAATTCTATTTTCTGGTAACAGCACATGAATTTTGTCATTTTCCCATCAGTTCTTAAATTGTCATATCAACTACAAAAACCGATTTCTTTTATAGAATAACAAGCTTTTTAATTGATATTTGCAATTGATACTATTACAAATTCAAATGGTAGCAACTGCAATATTAGAATCTAACCATATATCTGCAAAATTTTTATTCATAGGCTCATAGTTAATGGTAAAAATTGCACCATCTAATGTTTTAGTGGGTACATTTTCGATTCTTGTTGTCTGTACAAGGAATAAGAACATGATGATTTTTTTTTCAAAATATATCGTTAATAATTATAAACTTGCGTATAATACATAAATATCCCTCTTCCCTGGGTTTCTAGAATTTAATTTCTACCATACAATATGTGTACATTTTTACGTTTAAATTTGAACAGCCAAAAGTAAACACAAT
This sequence comes from Stenolophus ochropezus, assembly GCA_035578165.1. NCBI lineage: Eukaryota > Metazoa > Arthropoda > Insecta > Coleoptera > Carabidae > Stenolophus > Stenolophus ochropezus. The sequence continues at coordinate 18,831,631 of JAQOWZ010000005.1, read as the reverse complement.
TTTTTGTTGATTACATTTATCACATTCACAAAACATATTCACTTTCATGCTGGGATGCTAAAAAAGCATAAAAGCTTGTTGGCGACGTAATATTCCATAATACAGGACAAAATCACGTATCACTTATGAAACAGTAAGGTTGGTAATGCGCTATAAATCATAGTACATCGTTAATACCGGGTTTATATCGCGCATTACGCGCGGCAAGTGCAGTAGGCCGAGGCAGGAGCAGTCGATCACACGGAGCAGTTAAACTTTACGGCCCAGTAAAACGCCGGTCGCGACCAGCCTGTTTGCGTAAACACCCCTCGCGAGTTAAAACAGTGGCTGTGCCCTTCACAAGCTAACATCCTCGGGAGTTGCTAAGTGATGCCCTTGCTGGATTTGGAACACTCAAATATAACCTTTTTCACTAATATGTTCTTATGTAGTTGAAACTGTCGATAAGAAATATTCACTAACAAAACTTTGTCTAAACAAAAAAAATATTTTCGGTCATACGGTAATAAAAACTACTTACAAAGAGCGTCCATAACCTCAAAATATAATATATTTGAAATTTTTGGCGAATTTCTTTAGAAAATATGTATGCATGTATGTATGAAGTGGAGTGCCGTAACTATCTAAATGATAGAAGGCCCAAAATTTTATTCACAAGAAATTATATTTTTTAATTTTCTCTGTTCATCAACATAAACTAAAGTCACTAGGTCCTATCTATCCTATCTAAAATCACTAGATTCTATCCTAAAGTCACTAGATCATATCCCAAATAGAATAGAATCTGGTGACTTCAGCAAGAGTATTATCGACTATACAATGCATGAGTGTTGCTAATTTTTAAAAAATCGGATGCTGATATAGGAAAGATTTAAAATAGTACAAATTCACATGTGAAATTGCAAGTTTTATGTTTGCAATCATTATTACTCTTGTACAAAATATAGAAACTTCATCTTCGCTTAATATTCCAAAGGCTCTTCTTGATTTTGGTGTAATTGGATCTTACGCAAATATCAATTTCGCTATTCGGATATTTCTAACTCTAAAATTATTTAAGATCAACAATCAATCAAGAACGGTTTCCGATCTTTCTATTGTTTCATTCACACACACGGACAGACATCATCGTAAAAATCTGAAAATCGTATTTTAGGGACTTCAAAAAGTGCTTATCCATTTAATATTCACTACCCGATTTTTAGCATGATTCCATTACCTGTCTTACTGAGTCGGTAAAAAATCTAATGAGGACAACCACATGACTTCCTTGTACGCTAAATTATACACATTTTTTGCTGGACTTCATTTACTTAAATTTATTGAGAGATCTTTCTAGGGCTAATCATTTTTCGAACTTTCCTTCAAAATGGATCATCTTTTGAAAATTTTATTAAAATGTTATCACTATTCCTTATTGCTTTACCTAGACAAAATTATTTTAATCGCTCAAAAACTTGCAAAGAAATAGATACCGTTTTCATTTATTTTTTTTGACATTTTGTTAAATAAATAAACGCCAACAAAATTATAATTTATTTAAGATCAACAATCAACCAAGAACGGTTTCCGATCTTTCTATTGTTTAAGTAGAAAATAATATCGTTGAAGTAAGGTCCAAATGCAAATTCTTAGGGTTCAGGAATGGTTAGTTACGGCACGGATGAAGTGTGAGGACGAATAAAAGTTTGTTTAGGTTACGTTAGGTTAGAGTTAGATTAGGTTGAGTTAGAACAGCGAAAAAGAAAATTGAAACTAACTTGTAGTCCAGAGTCAATAGTGATAATCTTTTCAACCCTGGTGTAAAATACACTATATCATTTTTGCGAAACTTTAAATTAAATTTTTATTTTTGTTTAGGTACTCCTAATTGGAATAAAATATTTCTTATTTTAAGTTCTCTTCTAAAATATTTAATAACTAATCATCAATAGAAATTATTATAATTTTTCAACAAATCCAATCTACTTATTGATATTAGAAAGCCCTCTTATCTGGTATTTGGACAAATTGAATTATTATTAATATTTATGAGAATTTGTTATGAGTCATTTAAAACTAGGTTATTATGATTGATGTTAAATTTGTTTACGGTACCATACGCATTGCTCGTAAATATAAATATAAATTATTTGCGACGTTTGTATTACCATATATAAATAGCATATATTTACATCCTATTGTTACAGTAATGAACGCCAATAAAATTATACTGCAAGAAAAGTTTATACTTTACATATTGGATCACTAGAACACTGATTAGAAATCTTTATACCTGAATTGAACTACAGAGTTAAAGGATCTATTTCAGTCGATACTGAATTTTTAACTTTGTTGTGAACTACACGTTTTCTCCATTTTTCGTTCTCTGTACCACACATGTACTAGACACACTAGAGGTATCAAATTTTAAATGGAACAGCAGAATATGGAATGAGTGGAAAAGTTTCATGTATCAAGTTCGAATTCCTTTAAATATGTCATCCCTTCCCAAATAAAATAAGTGCCTATTACTAACCATTAGAAAAATTCTGATAATCAGTTAAAATTAATATTAAAAAAATTAATAAGTACCTAGTCCAAGTAAGGCAATTAGTTCTTTAAGTAAATTACTATTATAGGTTTCAGCTTATGTGTACCTATAGAAATTGAAATTATTGTAAAATTATCAATATTTATAAATAAGTTTAAATTATATTGTATATATAAAGTGTCAAAATGTAAAGTACATGGTATATCCATATATAAGTTAAAATTTTCTAAACATGAATTTGGATATAACATTATCTTAAATTTTGCGACTCTTTACTCAGTAAAGTTACCGCGGTTTAATATTATATAAGATTAATTATTCAGTGTTCCACTATTCGTTAGGAAAAGTTAAAAATAGAATACGATCGTTAATTTTTTTTAGTAATGGTATAAGTAATTTTATCTAACGCCATTCTTGATTTATTAAGAGCATCACAAGTCTATCGATAAAATTAAAAACGTTAGTAGCAATTTTTTTCACGATTTAATTATAGCGTAACAATTTATCATACTCCGTCTATGTATCGCAAGTGACACAAAATTTATGAACTTGGATACAGCAAGCGCCACAAAAAATGATGAAACAGTCGATGGAAGTCAATACACTTGATTCTTCACGGTCAGTAAGATCGCCCATGGCTTTATCAGCGCTAACCGAATTTTAAATTAACCATTGTAATTCCCGCCTGGCTCTTCACACATGCGCAGTCCTACTTTCATCGGACAGTATCGGATTTAAATATTTCAGATGTCATAATTATGTATGAATAAATAAAATAGTATTATTGTATTCCCAATACCATACTTGCAAATAAGTTTTATGTAAAGGAAAAACGAAAATGACCAAAAATTTCAAATATCCTTATTAATTTGCAGTTTTTTAATTATTAGCTATTTTCAGTATTTTCTTTCTATTATTTATAACCAGTCAGCGTCCTCGCACATTGACCTATAGAAATTTTAAACTGATTTTTAAGATTTAAGATAGTGAAATCTTTGAAAATGCACCTCTTCTCATTTGGAATGAATTATTAAAATAATTAGTACTTTTAATATTAGTACAATTCCTTTTAGAGTATTCGATAATTATTTATTTAATAGTTTCACTATCAATTGTAATAATTATCACAAAATCCATCCATCTATCTATCCATCCTTCCATCCACACACATGTTCACACATCATCGTAAAAATATAAAATTGTATTCTAGGGACTTCAAAACATGCTTATCCCCTGTGCTTATCTAATGAAAATTCATTGTTTGATTTTTAGCATGATTCTAATAACTCTCTTACTGAGTAGCGAGAGATAAAAAATTTGATGTGGACACACATATTTTTTACTGCACTTCATTTAAAATTATTTCAATTGAAAGTGAGATCATTCTACGGCTAATCATTATTCAACTTCCATTCGTTTCATATATTCGAAATTCCTTTCGAAATGGATTATATTATAAAAAAAAAAATGTTATCACTATGCCTCTTATTGCATTAACTAGACAAAATTATTTTAAGCGCTCAAAACCTTACAAAGAGAGAGGGAGAGATCTCGTTCTCTCATTTTTTGCCATATTTCTCACAAAATATATTGACATTAACCAACGACAATTTATTATCAAAAGTTTTCTACAAAAATTAAAAGCCAACATAATTATTATTTTTTATTAATTTCCTGCCAAAAGTAGTGCTCTTTTGAAAAGGCCGATTAGAACAAAAAATGGAGGTGCATAACTAGATGTTATAGTAACTGTGACATAGCGGTATTTTTTGTGGTTAAAGATTGGCGAAACTAAGATTTGTACAATTCAATTCGAAGCGCGATCTTATTCTCTCTAGTACGCATTCAACATCAAAATCGATTAAAATTACCATAAATAATACATAAGGTGTGGAACTATAATATCTCAATGTTAAACCCTAAGTCCGGACCTGCATTTAACCTCATCTGATAGTGTGAAGTTATCAGTGCACCGTGCTTCGCTGGACTCCGACTGCTGTGTGTGAGATGGGAAATGGAATATTTGGGTGTGGCACTCGGTCAACCTGACCAGGTGTTATTGAATCTCGAGGTTATTGATTCGTTTATGATCTATTATTGATTATGAGGAGAGATTATTGCCGCGTAGGAAGATTCATACCAAAAGTTTTTTTGGAATGTTTTTCAATCAATATTGGAATTTCTGTGCATGAGACATATGTATGTAAATTTTGATGATTTGATCACTCACATAACCTATACAATTCCAATATAATCTTGTTGTAAAGATAACAAAACAAATGTTTTTAAAAAGTTAAACAAACTTATTATTTAATAAAAAATCAATGTAAATAAATAGCCAAACAGAGAAATAATATTGTAATAAAAATAGTAAAGGTTAATAACACAACAAAAGTTTAACAACATATATTTTCCAATAATTTCTTAAATAAAAATTTAATATACATTGAATAGAGGCAAATTACTATAATTTATGTAAGTATTAATATATGCAGACTAGATATTGAATACATGTGCAAAATACACAATATTCTATCATAAATTATTAATAAGTGTAACTTTATTGCATAATTTATTTGTAATAAACTGCATGGAATTCTGAATGTAAAACAACTTGTACCAAATTTGTAGTATTTATTGAATCGTAAATTCGTATTCATTGCCACACGTAATAATTATAGAAATGTTATAAATCATAGGAAAACATAAACGTAAATATTTACTGCCCACACGAAATAACTGAGATTGTCGTGATTTTGACGATAAATTTATGTACTTATATCAAGGTAAATATTTTATGGTGAGGTTCTTAGAAATTGTATTTTCTGTGAAATATTTCTAAAGCACTAAAGCTCATCCCTAATACCCAAGTAAAATTTGTATCAATAGTGATACAAAGGGCAAAAAACTTTGTGATTGGTTGTAACTTTATACTTAATTTTAATCAGTGGCGTAACTATCGATGATTTTTTTTTTTAAAACAATGTATGGTATATTTTTCCGTTGGTCTTGGAAATTGTAAGTTTGGGTATGATATAACTGCGAAGTTGTCATGAAATACTTTTGACTTCTTGGAATTTATATTTTTTGTGCGATAATAATTATATCAAATATAGAAACTGCCAGGGGACAAGTTGAAAAAATATATAATTTATTAAGTGCTACCTAATTAACAAATCATAGTAATATGCAAAAACGATTAGATTATAATTTATTTCCCAGTAGTCTAAAATTTCGAAATCAATTTATTCTTTTTTTAATCTGAAATCCAAGGTGTGTCGGATTAAAACAAGCGTCATAATAATTGGAGTAGATATCTATAAGTGTATTAAATTTGCATAAACGGAAACCTATAATAAACTGAGAATTATACTATATTATAAGTTCTGAGAAATGATTTGCATTCGGTAGCCGCAATGGTTGAAATATTCCTCTATAATCAGTCCGAATCAAAGATATTGGCGATGTACAAATAGCAGAATCCGGAATTTATATATAATTATAACACAAATGGAGCGATTTGAAAAATGTTCCCAAACAGCATAATGAGTAGGTTAGCATTGAGAGAAACCACAAAGCTAAACGTTCGGATCGACTGGCGTTATTTGCTCGACTAAATTAAAGAGAATGAATTCTGTTCAGTCGATTTATTTTGTCAGCAATAAAGTTAGAAAACACGCTAAATCCAACAGATTTACGGAATCGAATTTAATAAATCAGAGAACTGCAGCGCTTTGTCTGCCGTAAGTCCAATGCGACTGTTTTTCCGTTCCATTGTGTATGAATTAAACATTACCGGCGCTTTAATTTCATAGAATTCATTCAAATCATCGCTCAATACTTTGCATTTACTTCTTTACTCAAATCCTAGCACCGCTACTACTTTCATTTATATATTTCAAAAGGTAACCGGAGAAAAGTCCAAGGAAAAATAGAAAACAGCGTTTAATTATTTACATTAATACGGTTAAACTATTAATAAATACGTAACTATTTCCATTACTGTTGTTCTATATGAACTAAGTTATTTTTATCAATAAAATTGTTTCTATAATGAATTAATTATTAAAAATAAGAAAAATAGAAACTAGGTTAGTATTAATAATTGTTTATTAAGATAAATGTTGTATAATTAATTAATAGCTGTATTTAATATATCATTATACTGTATTAATTATAGTGGGCATAATAACAGTAATAAATTAACATAAGAGTAGATTAGAAATCAAAAATAAGTATACATTATTTACAATTATTTATTTTCAATCTCTAGTACATACTGCATGTTTATTTATTTTGTTTGAAATTATATTGTTCTTTACTTATAAAGTTCCATTCAAAGTTAACATAATGTCCACGTTCTAAAAAACGAGAAATATCTGTTTACTTCCTAATTTTAATTAATATTTTTCCAATTTATTTCAAATTACAAACGACAATACCGATATTATTATACTAGTTCCATTTTTCACATTTTATAGGTTGTTAATAACTATTTTTACAGGATAAACATAAATGATAATAATTGTTAGTGATACTACACACATTGGATAGAGATTTAACGTTTTCCTTCAACAATCAAAAGAATTTAATTATAAAATTGTATTATTCAATATATTTTCCCGAAGAAAATAAAAAAAAAATCATTTCATTATTATGTTTTGTATACGAAAAAAAAATTACAAATGTCACCAAATTTGATATAAAATAAACTAACAAATTATGTTTTATTTTAACGCGTCTTTTTATCATAATTTAAAAATAAAATTTTGTAATTAACCTACAAAAACATTATTCTTTACTATATTAATAACAATAATCTTTATTAAAGTAACTTAAATAGTTTGCTATAATTTAATGAAAAAAATCTGATGACTCGATGCTTAAATTTGCACGAAATTTTATAACCCCATAATTTTGTTTTCATATTTTTATTGTTTTTGTTAAATAAAACTTTAATTTTAAACGAAACATAAACTAAAGTACAAAACTACATTAGCTTATATTTATATTAAAATAATGTAATAACATACGCCAACCCAGTAGTTTGAAACTAATATTAAAATTCAAATTAGTTTCAACTTGAATTTCATATCTCGTATACTCCAGTAAATATAACAATAACATTAACTTCATATAACTTCGTTTGCTTTCTGCATTTAAGCAAATGCGAGCATCCCAGATACTTTAGGATGAATGTCAACTGACATGGGGATAATAAATATGTGCCGTGAGCAGTGGCGGCTCGTCAGGGGAGGCACCATACAAAAGAAGGGCAGGAGTATTTTACACTATATTTTTAAATTTTGATCTTCTAGAAATGCGAAGAAACTGAATATTTTTGCAATTTTGGCCATTATATTTGTAATATTCTAGTTAAGTTTACTTTTAAAAAATGACAGCAGATTCTTCTGGTAAGCAGATACTAAATAACGATCGCATCACTGACGATATTATTAATTTTTCTCATAAATGAATGTCATTTCAAAAAGTTTTTTTTTAGTTTCTAATGCTTCTCACCAAATTTTAATTCACGAGCCGCCACTGGCTGTGAGGCGTGTAGAGTGATGGAATGATGTATTAATGATATCAAATTCTCGTCACAAGTGTCTATTAGATGACAAAGCAGTGAGTGAAATGGTATGCGTTTGAGTGACCACTATACATGGACCAAAAACGCCAAATTAACGGAATTAATAACACTGGAATTTGCAAAATGCGTTTGATGAAGTGATAAATTCAAAATTTTTATTTCTGCAGTTAATTTGATCAGTGTTCCTCAATATTTTATTTTTTTAAAAATTGTACACTATGTAACAACACGGAGAAAAAAATAATTTCTCACAAATGTGTAATGACATTACTCTCACGTGTTTTACGAGTAGATATACGATATATGAAATTGGATCAAATATAAGAAATAAATGTCAATACTCAGTTGCTCGAATTTTAGTAAAAGTGAGCAATCTATATCATACCTGGACAAGTGAGAATTTAATGTAAAGCTAACTACAAAAATGTTTGTTCTTTCTTGTGGAATAGAAAATATTTATTGTACAATTAGTAACTCCACTAAAATTTAGAAAATAATCATATTTTTATTGAAATTATTATTGATATTTTCTCACTTGTGAAGAAAGTTATTTATTTTGCTCACTTGTGATTCAACATGCAGCTTTGCTTAATGTTTTAAGTGAAAAATAATGAATTTTACTAACGATTGTGGAAAAAAATTGTTATTAGAGAATTATTTGAAGTAGTTTAGTAATTTGAGAATAATAATTGTTATTTGAATTAACAAGACAGCGAATTATATTTCTTTATAGATGTTCAGCTCTTAGTATTTTCAATATATCTGGCCACATAATGACTAAGAGTTAATCAAATTTCTCTGGACTCATTCGACAATACTCTTCAAATTTGTCTTCCTCTTTTCGCAACTGTTGTCTATGAGATGATAAAATTATGTTGCCATCGTGGGTCATTCCTCTTTACCTTTATTTTTGCACAATGATAACAATAAAAGTAATTCATCCTCGTCACTATCACTATCATTTTCCCAGGCAAGCTCCTTGATACCGTGAAAGAAAACTGAAAACATACTATTTTTAGCTTTGGATGTGGTCACTGGTCATAGTGAACATCGCGTACCTAGCGAACATAGAGTATATTAACATAGCGCTTTGTGTAGCCACAGAATAGTTACATATAGAAGCGACACTCCGTTTCAGTACCTTTCATGTTACCCTATTCAGTTCTATGACCTTGGAGCATTGTATAGACCTTTAAATTGTTGACTTCCCCTATCTCTCACTAAGATGTGAGAAAACTTTCCGATTTTAAATTTGTAGACTTTCCCCATCTCTCTAATTTTCGTTTCTCTGTCTTACTGTCGCTTCTGTACAAAACCTATTCTGTGGTGTAGCCTCCACATAACGCCTTCTACTCCTCATCCTCCAGTCAATACCCGCTAAGTGGCGTCCCCCTGACGACTAACTCGTCCTCTGTGATGGGGATCTGAGGCCCGGGTGTGATGTGTATGTATCTGTCGCTGACCAGCAGCGCCTCGACGCACAGTGATTAATTACCCCATATGATATGAACACATCACGTGTGCCGTGGATGTGGAGTGATCGTCGGCTGTCGGCCTGATTGGCACATGCGCACCAGCAGCTAGTAATTAATGGCTACAAGAAGTGCTGATTTTTTTGATGGGAAAAGTGAAAGGGTAGAGAAAATGTTAACTTTGCAACAAAATGCAGTTTGTTTTTGGTGAACAGGATCCTCATTTGTTTTTCTTATGAAATGGTCAATTGTTGATAAACTTGTGTTATTAACATAATTTTCTTTTAATTTTCATTGTTTTATTGAAGACATAACACAATACAGAGTTTTCAAAAGTTGTCAAAAACTGGTGTGACGATATCAGCAAATTTTTTTATCTGTCCTTATTTAATAGCAACAGTTTAACGCAGCTTAACTGTAGTCTCTATAAATCATGCGGAGTAAACGCAACCGAGTTTTTAAGCGGGTTATGGTTCTATAAGATTGCCAGTTTTCTTCGGGTAATGTTCAGCTATCGTTCAACTAATGTCATATACAGGGTGGCCCAGTGAAAATTATCAGCGCAATTTTTGGCCACTTAACATTAATTTTGCAAAAAACGCTCGAACACGTCAATTTTAATATAAAGGGGGACACCTATATGGATTAGTACCAATGGCATAACTTCAACCCTAAAATGGGTGTGGATTGCACCTCAAAAATTTTAAATGGAAAAGGGTGTCAAACATGATACAGTTCGAAAGGCCTTTCAATTCTCTTTTCAACAGTTTTTTTATTTTTCAGATCCGATCATAAGTTCCAGAGAAATATCGTTTAAAACAAATTTTATCAGGTGTGCAAAACTGCAATCAAGTAGGCTTAAACAAATGACAAAAACTCTAGTATCAGTTTATTAGGTGTTCAAAATGACTATTTTCAACTTCCATACAATAATAAAGATTTTGCTCAAAATTTTGGAGATACGGTACTTTGCCGTAAATCTTCTAAAAATTCGGGTAGCGTGGCATAAACTTTAGACTTTAAATAACCCCACTAAACAAATCCAACTTACAAATTACTTGTTTATTACAAACAACTTGTCGAAAGAATTGTTTATTTACTTTCTGTCATTTGTTTTGGCCTACTTGATGGCAATTTTGAATACTTGATAAAATTTGTTTTATACTATTTTTCTCTGGAACTAATGATCGGATTTGAAAAATAGAAAAACTGTTGAGAAGAGAATTGAAAGGCCTTTCGAACTGTGTCATGTTTGACACCCTTTTTCATTTAAAATTTTTGAGGTGCAATCCACACCCATTTTAGGGTTGAAGTTATGCCATTGGTACTAATCCATTTAGGTGTCCCCCTTTATATTAAAATTGACGTGTTCGAGCGTTTTTTGCAAAATTAATGTTAAATGGCCAAAAATTGCGCTGATAATTTTCACTGGGTCACCCTGTATAGTGAAATGAGAATGATATATTGGAATGAAAGATACAATTACATTCCTAAACATCCCATGTATATTTGCTAAACAATGATATTTTGTCTTTCGCATAATAAGAACAGTCTAATAATTTTAAATATATTAACAAATAATTTAGTTTATAAGCTTTCTACTTTTAGAGAACCCACATGTCAACTATAGATATTTATTATTTTTTGCTTGTTAGATTTTGGTGCAGTAGATTATGTTTATCTTCTTTTCCATTAGTATAGTCGAGCTCTTTTCCTTTTCTTGTAAAATTTCATCCCATTTATTCAACATTCTTAAAAGGTACTATAATACTGAAGTACCATAAATATTTTTTTTTAATTCCGACGTACATGAAGTAGAATTTTCTTTTTGTGACTTTGATAATCGATCTACTAATCTGCTGCATTTATCGGAAAGACCTCAGAATATCGAATTATACCATACATCCCTTTTATATATCAAATACTGATCTCTACGAGTATAAATTATTTACGTTCTTTTTTTAAGTAAAAAACTTGAAAATTGAAACAATATATCGTATGCAGTTGAATCTTTTGCAATACTTTCGAATAAAGAAGAGAAATGAATTTGTGAGTGCGAATTGTTTTCTGGACTTTTTTGATTAAACTCTACATGAGTCCAACATGTACGTGGTCCGTTCCTCGCCGAATCCATTTTAATCCAGAGAAGATGATTTATAGGGCATCAGTTAGTCGAAGTTTGGATGCGTTTTATATTTATACGCCATAAATTAACAGCCGGCCCAGTGCGGAGACATTCAATGTTAGCATTGTTGTTTTTTATTGTGAGTTATGTGCAGTGCTGCCTGTGAGGTGCTCCGGCTCTAATCATAATAAATATTTTGCATCCAAGGTGGTTTGTTATTCATTGTACTCGTGTAATTATATTTAGTGCAAAGTGAAAAGGACAAAAAATGTGCCCGTAGGAGTTTTTTACCACAGTTGTGGAAATACAACAGGATAAAGTTAATTTAATGTCGGAAATAAAAAATAATAACAGTGGGTGAAATGAACACACTAACGGCTGATGCATATCTGGGCCGAGTGCAAGAGGTGCACTTGTTATGAATGCAGAGTGCGCTTTATCATATATATTTAAACTTAGGACTAATTATGTGGAAGCTAATTTTTCAACAAATGTTCAAAAGAAGCAAAACCGTAAGAGAAATATTATATATTATATATTTATCTTTGGTCAGGAAGGCTCTGGTTGTATCATTAGGGATGGGTTACCACAAAACTGCTGTGCATGATGACCTTGTAAAGATTTTAGATCGATAACCTGCATCAATAAAATTCAAGTGAAAATAATGATATCTTTATAATACTTTATATCTAATGAAGAACACCTCATTTCAACGTTTGTATTATTCGAAATAAAAATTTCTTTTAAACATTTATTTTCAATGAATTGCTTTTTTTAATACAGTAATTCAACGTAGGCTCTATTCTCGAAATTGTTCGTAAATTTACCTATACATACGTTAAGAACAGTTTCAATAAGTATGCTTAAATTGTGCATATTACATATTAAATTATCGAACACCCACATTTTCTTTTATAAGTATTATATTTTTTGTGTCAAAATCAATAAATTGTTATAAATTGATTTTATTTATAACGGATAATGTAAGAAAGAAATGAGGTGTAAATATTATATAAAAAATTTTAAAAAAATTCTTAATCGACTTCATCGGAAAATATGAATAATTATTAATTTTAAATTTCGAATAGTTGCAAGGGGGCAAATAAAGCGGACTATGCGTTGACTGATCAGTCGTACGAGGTTCTACAATATGTACAAGATCGCAAACCAAAAATTTTCGTAATCTAAATAATTTTTGAAATACCTATATTGATCATTCAAACGCATATTGGCCTGTACTACAAATGCACTTTTATAATAGAAGAGCTTTCAGGAAGCGTACTTTTACATTATAATCATTATAATAAGGCCAGACGACACTTTTAACAAAAGCGCTAAAAAACATCTTTAATATAAAATCACCTGAGATGCATATATACCATGACTGCTTCTTCTAGGGCTACAATTGCACCTAAATTTGAAAAATCAGTTAAATTTGCCATTTCTCAAATTGGTAAAAAGAATGACATTATAAAATAAACCCATTGCCATGGTATGAATCGACTTACTTATACTTAATACTTAAATTAGTAATTCGTATGAAATACCACTCGTAGCATTGCGAACGAAAAACATGAATACGAGAATAGAGCTCCTAGTTTGTGTCTTACGGCATTCGACACGTTATTATAACTGTACTAACAGGAAGAAAATTGAACAATTTGAAGTATGATCCAGTACATAAACAAATTACCCCTTGCTGAATGGTCCCCAACCGAACGGCTGTTGATACAGCTCAGCCCCTGTGTGATTAATGCACGCCATGGGGAAAGCCTGACGAGTACATTATGCCGATCGTATGTGCGCTGAAATGCATAAAAATGAGCATCGGTCCATGCGCCTCTCTCTGCGCGCCTGATAATGTCGTTAGCGACTGGGTCCGAGTAATTAACTAACTTTTTGCTTCATTCAGCAGCGTCCGCATCACGTGTTGATGCGTTACACGGTTTTTTGGAAAAATTCGTTGAGTGGTATTTAATCTGCATTAAATTGTGGTGAATTGCGCGCCCACTGTTTTCCTTCGGGGCTTATTTACTTTTTAATGGGAACATGTCGATCATTTTAGTTTTTAGCTTTTTGGACGCAAATCGGTGTTCATAAATTTTTTGCAAATAAACTTGAATGCGAAATAGGAACAATTCGAACGAGTACATAAATTTGATAAATATGAAATAATGAATATTTGAAATTTATTATCATATAGCCTAAGGATACATTTTTTTATTCAGAATAAAATTCGTATTTGTAAAAAATTAAAAGCGATAATACATATTTTTATTATTTTAGTTTTTAATTTTTTGAGCAAAAATGTACCTCCACAAAATAAAAAAGAATACTAAATGAATAATTAAATTATTTATAATTTAAATATTTCAGTACAAGCAGCATTATTTTGTATTTATAACAAATTAAGAATTTGTTAGGTATGTATGTCACTACCAAGGTTGTGCGGTCTAATCAAACAATTAAACTTGTCGTGACATTAGTTCTTTAGATACTTGCGGTGCTGTTTCTCTTAAAAAAATTGCATCTTAGGAACAAGAAATAAAAGAGATTATGAGAAACATGCCAGCTCTACGCACTAAGCAAGGTTAGCGTGGCTGAAGGGCCCCGTGCCTACAAAATAAATAAATTTAAGAAAAACGAAACAGGAACTACTTGGGAGTTATTTGAAAAATTTAAAACTGTAAATTTTATATTTTCCCCTATATTTATCGATTTATTTATTTAGCGCACGGCATTTGTTTGAGATTCTTATGTAGGATGGATTATTTATAAAACGTTTTCAAAAGTTGTTGTAACCTGTGATACTAAATCATAATCTTGCGATAATCTATGATAATACTACAGAATATTTTATACAGAAGCGACAGTAAGACAGAGAAACGAAAATTAGAGAGAGATGGGCAGAGGCAACAAATTTAAAGGGCTCATTGTTTATAATCGGAAAGTTTCGTCACATCTTAGATAGAGATAGGGGAGGTCATCAAATTTAAAGGTCTACACAATGCTCCAAAGTCATAGAACTGAATAGGGTAACATGAAAGGTACCGACACGGAATGTTGTATGTAACTATTTTGTGATAATACGTAATAAATGTATATTTCGCTAGATATTTCGTAGGGTGTTTAACATATAGTACGTAATTTATCTACCGCATGTGGAAAAAATTTCACAATTACTATTTTATGCCTAACTGGTAGTGACTGTGATAAGTTGTTTAAAAATACAAAATCCTTTAAAAAATATACTCTCCTTACCCCATAAATTCCTGACCGAATTTGTGTGGCCCGTAACCCAGTGCGAGTGTAACATATGTGGCAGAAGAGACGATTTATTTATTCTTGGTCGCGGAATCAATGTTAACAACCCCATTAACAAAGTACAGCTACACCCACAATCAAACATCACTATCATTTACACAAGCAATTAAACTCCGACAAACTATCCTTGCATCGCACTCGGTCAGAGATTTGCTGCGCAACAGGGCAAAGGAAAAGCCGAAGGATTCGGTGTGGCCCGCTGGAGAAGGTTTTCAATAGCGCGGATCAATTCATCATGGGTCACCGTCACATTTTAATAAATAACTAGAAAATAAATTGTGACAGGTTGGCTCTATAAGGGATATGGTAGGCGAGCGGCAGTTGGCCAAACAAATACAGGATAACTATTCCACAAAAATTTAAAGAAATTCATTATTTATTTTGTTAAACATTATTTTTTTTAATATCATAATTATTCAAAATTATATACATGAAATTATAAATTTTCTTGACTAGAATATTCTCTTCCATTGTAGATATAATATTAAAGATCTATTCCAATAATATTAACTTTATACAAGGTAACAAATAAACGAAAAATTAGACAAAAGTCGCCTCATGTTGGGGACATTTTATACATGTTTTTGTCTTTCCTAAAAAATGCATAAGAGACTAGATACAAACAAAAATTTAAATTTTTCAATTTCCTTTTTTTTTTACTTAAAATTTTTATTTCTCATACCGTTTTCAAGATACCGACTTTCAATTTTCATATGGGTCTCAAAGTAGGCTGTGAGACCGTTAAATAGAGTTTTTTCTCTTTTCATCGATATAAATACCTGCATAATAAAAATAAAATGATGGGAGAAACGACATAATTAAAATATTTTTTACTTTTTTGTCTAATTTAACCAACTTCCTATCTTTTATAATTTTCGAGATCCCCAGCTTAAACAGTTTCATTGGCCATCCTCGGACTTTATTGAAAATTTTATTTTGTAGTATCATGGTAATTTTCAGTAGTAATAGTAGGTATAAGAACAAAATCTTATGAGTCATTCGATAAATTATATTTATGTTTTCTTGTAAAATAGAAAAATCAAATAACTAAGTATTGTATAGATTATTAAAACACATTTTATTATTAAATGACATTATTTAAAACAATTTTTTAAAATGAACAATTACAACCAAGTAAAACAACAGATTTAAATATTTTTATTTGTTTAAAAAGGTATAGTACATATTTAAAACGTGTTTCATAAAAAATCATTTATTTAATAAAAGTGAAATCTTTTGTACGTGATTGACAATATTGAAGTTTAGTTTCTCAAAATAGAAATTTTTACTTTTACACTGCCGGAGTAAAATTTTTATTTTAAGAATGTAGTTTTCTCATATTCTTTATAAATACATTTTTATTATTATTTCAGAATTCAATATTTCTCCACCATACCGTTCATAATAATAAATTATTCCACCAATCAATAACATAGTTAAAAAGTGATTGTGGGAGAAGTGGAGCTATTAATCTTGCTTAAATAAAAATCAGTGGACTTTCCCCGCGACCTTGCCTTGTCTGGTCCGCTGGCCGGTGTTTACCACTGTCCACTCTCCCCGCGGTTCTGCCGTGATAAGTTAATGCCCAGATAGGCCCAAGCCCAAGTGATTGATTGGCTCGCTAACTCATAAAAAATCAATTCCAATGTGTAAACGCCGCTTTATGAGATGCAGTCAAAATGCACTTTTTCTACTTTGCATCTTCAACAGATCTATCGAGTTCTTTTATAGCTTAGTCAGGTGCTGTAATAGCCTAGTTTATGATTGTGCTGTAAATTCTATATCATGTCAAAATATGAAATATCAAATCTCACTATACTCTATACCAGGATAGCTTTCCTGAAAGGGTCAGAAAACCACGTGCTTTCGTGAATATAAATAAACACAATTATTTTATATTTTTACCGGTTTCAGTATATTTCAGGCTTTTGTTTACATAGACAAAAATAAGCATGGTAACTAAGTCATAATTGTATCCCATGTAATATTGACACCCATTTTGCTGCACTACATTTAAAATTTAAACTAATTTCACTTAGAAATACGTTTTTCAACTTCCATTCATTTTATATATTCGAACTTCCCATCGAAATGGATTATTCTTAGTAAAATGGTTCAGGTATAGTCAAAATAGATAATTCCCGTGAAATCTGAAAACCGAAATTTTTCGCAATTATTATTTAGGTAACAAAAAGAAGATAAATAGAGAGTTCTTGTTAAATTAAACAAATAAAATGAGTAACAACAATTACTAAAAAAAATATTAATTTAAAAAGGAAATAAAAGGTGCAAAAATAAAATTATTGAAAATTGGTAATAAACAGAAAAAGTGAATTTTTAGACATCAAATAAGTAATACCTTTTTTTTTGCTCCTTGTTTTCTTCTCCAACTTTCCCTATTTTATTTGGGCTGAGGCTACTATAGCTGTTTGTTATTCTTCTCTTCTAATTATTCCTGTCAATACTCATGTCTTTTGTGACCGTGTCCTTTCAGTTTTTCTTCAGTCATTGTAATCTGTAAACTACAACTTAAAACGTCTTAAAAACACAAAATAGAAAAGAAATAATACAATGAACTCATTTCATTATAGTAAATTATTTTGTTCGAAACTTGGGGCCACTCTGCTGTGCATTCTTTCGTACAAAATAAATTAGGAAATTTATTTTTTAATATAGTATATCGAGCCCTCGTGATGTCCAGATAGGCCAAAGCCTATGTGATTGATTGGCTCTTTAACTCATAAAAAAATCAATTCTAACGTGTAAACGCCACTTTACAAGATGCAATCACAATGCACTTTTTGTGCTCCGGCTCTGGGACAGATGCAAGAACGCGGATTATGTAAATGCCTAATGGAATGGGTTAGCGGAGGGCGAAAAACTCTTCATTAACAATATTCCAGATTATGTCATCCATTATACTTTGAAAGGTGCATCCACTATTCGTTTTTTACAAGATAAACATATATTAAAGATAGTGCCAAATTTAAAATTGAAATTTAGATACTTACTAATGAATTAGGTTCCTGGAAAACACAAGACAGGTGATGCTTTTAATAAACAAATTTAGTTTTTATCTCCTACAACAAACATAATAGCAAATTATTTTTAAAAAATAATACATTGTTTCATACACAATACCTACTTTCAAAGTCATATTTAACAAATCATCATACAATGACTATGATCAGTGGGCCAATCTGATACTCAAAATTATTAATTCAAGGCATGAGGCTACATATACACATGTATGTTTCAAGTTTCAAGACTTTGTAATTAAGTATAATGTTTATTTGAGTACATACATACATACATATAAATATGTGTAATAACAAGCATTTAAATTAAAGTTTTTATAATTTTCTACTTGATAGAATTTGAATAATCATATTAATATGTGAATATTTGTGGATTTTCTTTTATTTTACATTATTACAAATTGTTGTAATATTATACAAAGTTTAATGGAAAACTACAGTCTAAATAATCATTGGAACTTTTTTTTAAAATATTATTCAATACTATCGAGTAATAATTATTTTTCCAATATGTGGTCCAACTCACCCTCACTTACCCTATTTTTGATACCCGTCGTGGACTTTATTTTTGAACGAGCGAACGAATCTGATATTGGTATATGGACCAGGTGATATTTCTGCCAACATATAATACATAATATATGGACCTTTATATCTAAACCATCATAAAGTATAGGATGACGGGGCTGAGTAACACATGAATAATATAACGTCAACCTTCAGCCTTACTGACACTTTTATGAATTTTGTAGGGATCAATGCTGATCGAAATATTTTCGTCTTACCTACAGCTAATACACAATATAATGCATTTGTTCGATTATTAAGAAAATGCAAAGAAAATAAATATAAAAAATTATTATACACAGGTAAAGTACACTCTCATATTTCTAATTAGCTTGACAAAAATTTCGCTGTAATAAACAAATAATTTCTTCAAATAAAGCATTAAGCCTTGTTAAATATAAAAAAATTAGTAATTAGTTTTATATCGAACTAATTTTGTTTATTATTCTAATTTGTTTCATTTATTAAATGCTATTTACAAAAGAATCTGCTGTAATTATTAATATCTAAGATATTATTTATAATCCAAAAATATGCTCACATCTTTCTATTTATTGTTTTATACTTTGTCCCATAAGTTTATATTCTTGTCTTTGTTGTAGCTTCCAATTTTTTCTTAGTTTTTTATCTGCATGCTTCAAACTTTATTGGATGGAAATAACTAATAATAAATGATTGAATAAAAAATAGCTTCATTTTTTTAGTTGAATATTAGTAAGAAATCAAAATTAACTTTATTAAAAATTGACAATGTTCCTGAATACTGTAATTATGGAATAGTTTTATCTCCTTTTTATTGTCTAGTTGCGAATTATGTTTCTGTTAATTGTTGTTTAATAATCTCCGTTTAATGTTCGCTAACTTAAACTTATTCTAAATGTAGGACATTTCTATTCAAATATAAATTTTTATATGCACTACACTTTTTGAAATGCTGAAGCATGTACTATAATAAAAATACTTGAAATTCCTTGGTTTACATTCAACTCCTTACTATTAAAATAACATTTCGTCTAATGTACAGACAATAATGTAATACAATTTCCCTCCGACTTGAATACCAAGTTGGATTTTTGAATACTGCCATTTGAATCAACGGCTAACGGACCAGCTTTTGGAATACGTAAACATTTTGTTTGTATGCACTTTTAATAATAACAAGTCACAACAAGCGCCAGGAAATAGCCGGAATGTTCGTGATAGAAATTTGTATTTCTATATTATATTAAGTATGCAGAGTTAGAATAATAAACTCGCCTTAGCGATGTTAAAATCTCAACGTAATGCTTGATTTACTTTGGTATTTACAAGTGGGAAAAGAATACTAAAAGGTTATGTTTAAATGTGTTTGTTTGTACATAGTTTTTGTTATTTGATAGGTTTCTTTTTTCTTTGTTCTCATAATTCGTGAGGTGAGAATTAGTATTGATTGTTGATTGTTGAAATCGTTTATTAATAGTCCTTGATATTAAATATCTTTAAAATGATCTTCAAACCTTAATGTAACTTTCATTATTTATTTGTTATTTATTTCCGTGAAAATAAAGTAGATATTCTGTTTTTTTTTTCTGAAATAAACGTACTTTTGAACAGGATTTAAACAATATTTTGAAATATTATTACCCCAAAGAAGTTATAATTGTAATATTCACATATTTCATTGATCTTAAGATAATTAAGTGTAAGTGTAATCTGTATACTAATGACAAAACCATCAACTTTTAAAAAAGAAAACAAAATTGGAAGCAATAATGGAAGGATAAAATTGCTAGAATTTAGTCAAAGTTTATTTCTACTCCTACCGATTTCAGCTTCACGTAAGTCTTTCAGGGAGTAAAATTCAGAACTAAAAAAAAGTTATATGAGGCCGACACCGGTAGGAATAGAAATAAAACTTGAAGATATTTATGAATAAAAATTATAAACCAAATAAAACAAAAAAAATTAAATTTGTAATTTAAATTATATCAATTTTACAATAATGTAGGAATGAGATAAAAATAAGATTCAAAATAGTTAAAGTTTGATGAAAGAATTTTAATTTGAATATATTTTCACATCTATTTACTGATAAATTGTTTCTTAATACATTCATTTAATGAATTATTTTCTTTTCAATAAAATTTTCTTTGTAATTGCGCAAGTTACAGAACCTCTTTCGCCATCTGTATACACAGGTAGTAACTGCGTTGCTGTAGTTTACATATCGACCGGCAGATGCTAGAGTTTTAAAAAAGTTTTGAACTTGTAAATAAGTTTTTGCAGACTTTTACAATAATAGAACATGATATAATGAATCAGACACTTAAATTTCAATATTGTTTACTATTTTGCACTGATTATAAGTTAATTTTAATTTATATTGTTGTCATGAGAGAAACAATAAACAAGAATTTACCTTTTATGAGAACTGTTCTCAAAATAGTATATAACATTTATTTTCATATAATTATATCAAAAGATTGTAATATGTGTTGTGAAATAGTTTTTATTGTTTCATTTGAAAACTTGTACATGCTTATAAAATTTATAGTTTTCAATAAATTTTAATTTTTTTTGAAATAAAAAATGTATGCAATAATTATACAAAATCATTGACCATGAATATATATTTATCTATGCATACAATCTAGATCTATGTTATAATTAAATATGTTTCATATACCTACTTATTTGCTATAATTATTTAATTACAAAGATAAATATATCATACATAAAACAAAATGAGTGATATTTTACATCTATAATATGTGACATTTGCATATTGCACACATGTAATTATAACACAGTAGGTAATAATTTATAGTGAAATTGTGAAATTATGTTCATTTGAATAATTTGATTTATTGTTGCAAGGATATTGTGTGGCAGTTCTATAAATAACTCTTTTAAAATTAGGAACGTTGCAAAAACAAAGAAAATATCAATTTTAAGATAGCAATATTGGTACTGATATAAATATTAATACAGGTATACATTAATTTTATGCGAATTTATGTGTAAAATATGTATAAAAGAAATTTTTTACAAATGAAATACATATTATTTCTTCATTAAATTCTATACCCACATATTCTTTTCTTCATAAATACTTTACAAAATAAATGGAATAAGAAACAAACTAATAATGTTTTTATTAATATTGGATGTGTAATATTTCGTTCAAAATAAGGGTCTTCAATTAATAGATTTGGTTTATTTATGTACTGTATTTTGTTATTCTTAAAAACACAGTAGGTATATCTTTCCGCAAATGCACGAAATGCATTTATTTTTTTACCATCATATTTTAACAGTGTAAGACAATGTATTAATTTAGTTTTAAATTAAAGTTTTACGTTTTAACGACATAATTAAAAACACTAATTTAAAAAACGATTGGTTTCTTCTGAAATTAACTTTTGAATCAAATAAGAATGAATTATTCAAAACTATTTTATAGTTTTGTTACTTTTAATATGTTAACTGTGCACGCCTATAAAAGTGCCTATATGAGATGACATTTAATAAAGAGCCTATACAGTATAATACAAGTGTGTTACATTACAGATGTCATGTGGGAAAAGTTTAGCTCACGAGGCCGTTAGGCCGAGTGTGGTATTTTTTCAAGTGACTTAGGTAATTAACACACGTGTGCCATACAACATTTTATTCAACACATTTTAATCATTGATATAAAATACAGATTTTTGACAGATGGAGTTTCGAAATGACATTTAGGAACAAAATAGTGCAGAGGTTTTATAACGTAGTTACTATGATACGAACCAAAAAACAGTGAGTTAATATATTTAACTCACTAGTGACTTATGACTTATTTTATTTATCTAAAAACAGCATACTTATATCGTTATAATACACGGTGTTGGATAAAATATATTAATTAATTAAAAGCTGTGATAAAAAAATTATAAAATGCCCACCTAAAAATGTTCGTATTATTTGAAAACAATAATTATCTATTAGCAATTGTAATATATAACGAAAAAAAATGTAGTTTGATTTTTGTGAGTTTGCATAGTATGATAAAGTATCTAATCCCTAACCTCAAGTTGCGTTTAGATTTGCTGGGTTGTTTTGTTTGGGAAATCCCTTTTCTCGTTTTTCCGATTCGAGCGGCATTCGCCGGCGGCGCTGTCTGCATCTGCATTTATCCATTTCGATGAAAAATTCCGTGAATAATAGTG
Source organism: Stenolophus ochropezus (assembly GCA_035578165.1). NCBI lineage: Eukaryota > Metazoa > Arthropoda > Insecta > Coleoptera > Carabidae > Stenolophus > Stenolophus ochropezus. The sequence continues at coordinate 18,808,792 of JAQOWZ010000005.1, read as the reverse complement.
CCGAGCGTTCACAGCGCGCTGCGTATTGCATTCTCCGCCCGATGCAAAGTACTCCGAATACCTCATACTCTGATACATGATACATGAATGATGATATATCCACTGCGCGCTACCAGATCGTTTCTACTTCTGCGGATTGCGAAGCCATTCCAACTTTAAATGCTTTTGGAAGTAGTTCCGAAACGGGAAACAATCCCAAACATTACTTATTAATCTTCAACAATATAACAAATATTAGTTTTTATAAAAGTTGCACAGTTCTTTTATTAACAAAGAATGACTGCATTGAAAATGTAAAATGTAAAGAAATGTAGTACTAAATTTACTAAAATCTCAAAAAAAAAAAACGTACAAAACCGGTTATCGAAAACAATACAAATTTTCACTCGATTTATACATATTTATTAATGCTGGCGATTTTCAAAAATTTAATTCCAAATTTCATTGAAAAATAATTCCAAATTCAAAAGGAAGTAAGAAATAAAAATAGAAAAAAATAAATGATATAGAGAAATTGTTTCTTCTGATTATAAAATTAGGAGAATGTAATAATAAACTATAGAATATCTATGTATTTCACTAATTTTATTATACTAATATTTATTTTAGTTATTAATGATTTTGTGTTACGACGGTTAATATTACCATGTTCCCTAAAAAGACAATTTATTTTCGCGATTTCTATATTTATATAAAAACGAGCAAAAGCAATTATAACCGAAAACAAAATTCGAAATTCCAAAATTCATTCATCAATTTGAAATTCAAAATACGAACTTTGAATTCGAAATGTTGCAAAGTAGATTTTCCAAGTTGTTAATGTGACTTATGTTTCGTCTTGTAGATGTACGAACTATGCTAGTGGCTTATTATAATTTTATGCTTCAGAACCTTATAACCAAATTTTCGAATTGTCTAAAATTAAATACAGTTTTAGAACGTCGTATACTGCCTATATTTGAGTTTGAGTACCTTGGTTAACATTATGTATATAATACTTATTTTCATAAAGACCTGTACAGTGTTTTATTAATAATTAAATGAAATATTTTCTATAGGATGTAAAATTATAAAAATGAATACCTTGAAACAATTGTTATAAGGTCAATAACAATTACTTTCATAAACAACTCTATGTTTTACGGTTGGTTGTTTATGATACAACTGATGAAATCAGCACAACCTGTGAATTTTAAACTGGAATTACAATTTTATTAATAATAATTTCAAATTTAAATTTTAAAATACAAATTTTAATAATATGTCCTTACGAGTAAGAGAAAGCGAAGCTCATCGGAAATATAATGGACATTAAAAAAACTTAGAAAGCATTTAAATTTAGCTTAAACATATAACGAAAAATAATAATAAAGCCACATTTTCAATTATGTATTATTTTACACAAAACAAAACTTTGTTTAATATAATTGAAATTAATATTTAAAACTATCTATAAATACAAATAATACAGTTCCGAAATGATGTTTCATTTCCGTTTGCAGAATTCAATTTAATCCCAAAAGTGAAAATACATGATAATAAATCTCAAAATAAATGTGTATAATAATAAGCAATAATGTAAAATAATATTGAAATAATATTTCTATTAAAATTTAAAATGTTTTATTAAACACAATGAAATATTCATACCGAATGTATGAATACTGTAATAGATTTAATTACCATAATATTACAAATATTGATTCTTGAAATACACACCTCGTTGTCGAACAATGAGATTCCATCAGAATTCGTTGGGTTGTGGACAATGCGTTCGCCTGTGTGTACGCAACTTAATACACTGCACTGCTTGCACCGTTCTTTTCAGTTTATTTAAAATATTTAATATTTTCTTAAATTATAAATTTATTGTAAGTTTTAATTTAACTTGAGTAGTATTTTCCTACAAATAAACAATAAATATTTTTATTGTTTTATAAATAATTGTTAATTGACATGCAACAATCAAATTTAGAAATGGAATAAATTTCTCAAGCTTTCGTAATTGTTTTATTTATTTATCAGTACCATTTCACGTAATAAAATTTTTCTTAAGGCGAATTTGTATATTTAATTTTAGTTTGTACTGTTTTTGGAATATACTATTACAATAAGCAAAATAATTTTTATTTTATGTGGGATAAAAATATATTCATTTGGAACGTTTTAAAATATTCAATTTTGTCTGCTAAAGAGTTACCGATAGCCCCTAGGCAATAGAACATTTTACAATCATAATTTTACATTTTACGTCGTTCAGCATATAAGAAATAGTTATTTACATACCTGGCAAGAAGGTTAGACATTTCATGATGAAAATGAAGATTTTAACCTTGAATAAGACATGAAAAGAAAACATTTATTTTCCGAAATATTATAACAATTTAAAATCACTGATTAATATGTTATAAAGTAATAGGATATATTGTCAACACTTGTTTAACTCATGGCGGATTGAATAAAAGTTAATATATAAGAAACAAATTGAATTAATAACACTTTAAAAGTACACAACTGAAGTTTACTGTGACTCAAGATCACGCCCGTTGTGTTCTTCAAGCTTATTGTCAGACTTGATGGCGAGATTTTTCACCCGGCAATAAAACATTCGTGGTCCCCAATCAAAATATTGATGCAATTCATTTAGATGACTTCATGCTATAACAAAAAGCTCCCACATTTCACAAATATTTTAATTATATCATTTTATTTTTTATTAATATTCATTATTATGCATATTCTTTCTATTTTTTGAACTAGAATCCTTTATTACTAAAAACCAAATAACACATTTTTAAATTAATGACCATGTTTATGTAAGTACATATAAGTATATATGTAAGTACATATAAGTATATATGTAAGTAGAAGCCCAGGTCCGCTAAATCCCATTTGCAATGCAGAATTGAATTAGTTTATAAAAACATTTCTTTGGGGGTTATGCAGCACACAATCCCACGAGCGAGTGCGTCCACAAACGGTTTAATTACGGCGCCGGTTAAGACAAACGGTCCGAACGTTAATTGGGAGCTTTGTGATGTTACGAAATGTGATTTGGCGCGGGCAAGTAATGCACTTTGTGAGTTTTGATCCGCGCTCTCATTACCGGCTGGATGTGGGTGTAAGGAGCCCAGAGGGGTGGGGGGAAGGGGGCTTTGTAGGCACCCTTGTAGCCCGCCGGCCACTGGGGTGCAACTGCAACAGAAATGGATTTAGGGGATTTCATATTTAATAGGCTAATATGCAAGTTATGGTTATGCGCTAGGATTTTGTTGTGTACATAGGGAGGTACAGGCTTTTAAGGCCTTATTGTATATTCCAAGTCTGCATTCTCAGCTGGCGTTCTTCTGTTTTTTCACAAAGAAAATTTATTGAAATTCTGTAGTTATTATAATAAATACTATTAATTCTTTTATATTTAATTAAACATTTAAAATGAAATGAAATAAACCAATTAATTTCAAAATATTGATTGTACATGTGCGTTACAAATGTGTAAAACTGGTTGCGTCCACGAACAAAGAACTATCTAATTTTGAAAGAACCTAATTAAACTAAAAAATAAAATTACCTTTAACCTCATAGTACCTACATATACTCGTAAAATTAAGAGAGAGATCATAAACCTTTATAACTGATCATTTGGAATTTACTCTTTATTTAATTATTCTTACTTAAACAAATATTTTTTTTTGCAAATCTATAGATAGATTCTTTAGAAATTAAACTATTTTTACATTTTCAGGTCGTGCATTTGGAAAGGAGTGCCACCTTAATACGTAAGTAAATTTCCAAATTTTGCAATGTAAGCAAGCTTTATCGTTTTTAATATATTATTGTTACCTATTTTCTACTACACAAAAGCTGTATAATCAATTTAGTATTGTTTTATGTGCAATATTTAAAATTATTAAAATTTTATTTTTGTCTGCATATTAAGTCACATTTATGTTTTTTATTGAAAATGAGTAGTTATTAAAAGCTATGGTGAAAGTAGACCGATATTCACCCATGTAGCTTACTTGTAAGAAAAATGGACCCATAACACCGTACCGGTAAGAAAATATCATCTATAGGAAAACACCTATAATTCTGCAAAAATTAAATATTATAGACTTTTAAAATACTAGTTTTTATTTACTTAATATTTATATTAATACTTTTTTAATAATATATTACATTTTTTCTTAAATAGGCATTTGTGACTTGTCTCTGTGATGTTGAAGTATGTAATAAATAATAAATAACTTATTTAAATGAATATATTTTTTGCATGATCGGGCATTATAAAAGGTTTATTTATTGGGTTTCCAAGACATTAGATTGTTTTTACTTGTTGCTACGTCTACCAAACCGGTAAAAACTTTATACCCATCTAGAACGGTAAGAAGGTTTAAGGCTAGTACAAATGCAAAAAAATGATTTAATTTAATTCAAAATTTAGAAAGATAGATGAAAATCTTTTACAAGTTATCAACGTAATCCGAGACGCAACCAGTATTACAACTAAGAAAAGCACATATAGAATCTATTCATACTTTTCAATTAATTGAAATGAACTTATTCAGTCCACCTCTGCTCACACTTCAACCTTTTTACCCTGCTCCCTAGGGCGTACCCCTCCGCACGCCACTGGTCCTGCAGGACTACAGGACCGTGCATGTCAAGAGCTCCATGACGACTCGTACCCCGAGGGATACATGACCGGTTATTAAATATTTCACTCCAATCAGGAACGATATTGGATTAGGCTTTGTGATGCCATGAGACCATACACCACTTTTAACTTACGCCGAATGGAAACATGGGACCTATTTTTAATAGGTAATGGCTTGTTACGAACAATATTGTGGGGGTTAGTGATAGAAGGATTTAGGAAAATTGAATAATGACGTCACGTACATGTCATTCTTGATACTGCTAGTCAATGCATATTTTTTATTCGTAATTGTTCTTTCTATTGACCAGTAGCAATAACAAGCCTACAAGATTTAAATATTAAGTTATTTTTACACAAAAAGGCTGATGTGACCAGAATATGAAAAGTGTCTAAATTACTTAGGTTTGGAAAACTTAGGAACGATTATTAACCTTTTTAGTTACTTTTTTGACTAAGGTAATTTAAATGATTTGTTGGCGAAAAATTGTAAAGAATGGTAAAGAAAATAATATCGTACAAATAGCAAAAACGGAATATTGGGACACTGAAAAGTGTTCATGAAAAACTGGTCATCGAGACACAAATTTAATTAAAATTTGTTGCATTAATTTTATTTTTATACTAATAATATTACCAATTCCATCTTTTATTTGTCTATTTGTCTACGAAATAGGTAATACAATGCAATAATGAGAACTTAGTTGTCAAGTTTTAGACATCTTAAATTTATAAGGTTAGGGAGTTATTTTTATTTACTTTTATATTTTTTTTCTCCTTTCTTCTGAAATGTTTATAGTTACGTAATTTATTTTTTATTACTATTATGTATAAATATTTATAATTGCACGAATTTCTTGAGGAAGGTCAAACATTTTTGTTAGAACTATATTACATTCTATTTCGTATATTCTATATGTCGTTTCAAACCCTGATATTTTCTACATAATGAAACAAAATAAAAAATGCAGTTTTTAGTTTTAATCATTAAATAACTTCCTTTTTCGAAAATAAAATACCTAAGATATTTGATATTTGCCACCAAAGAAATGTTTTACCGTAGAAGTATATTCTACAAAAATTAGTTTCCTGTGCATCTCTTTGTAGATACTTATGTAACTTTTTCAAATAAGCCAAATTGTGGATTCCTATTTCAGCCAGCTCTTTAATTTCCTTGAAACTCTACCTCTAAACAAAGTTACCCCTCCGCTATTAATTCTATTTTCTCAAATCATATTGGAATCATCTTGTAATTCGCTTAATAGGATTTTTTCCCCGGATAGGTAAACAAGACCAGATGCCCCTTTGTTTGAAGTCTTGTGTCTTGTAGCTAGGTATTTTCTCATTAGGGTAATTTGGTTTCCTTGGGGTGGCCGCGAGATCTCATGGTAATGAGTGGGTAATTTGTGAATATATTTTCTCCCTACGAGAATTCCCAACCGGGAGACGTGCAAATGAAGTATTGTCGGGCCACAGGGGGAAGATGCAGGAATTGGAAATCAACCTGCATAAAACAACTTGATTACCAGTGATATGCATGTTTGTTTTGCAGAAAAACAAATATTATATCAGCCTGTTTATATTGGCCTAAATTATTGAGCAATTTCCATCATTTTTTTATATACTTCAACAGTTGTTGAACTTGAATCTAAAATCTTTGTAAAGGAACTAAAATTTATAGTGAATTTAAAACTATAATTATTTTAAATATATTAAATAGTCTGTAACCATAAGTCATAAGTTCAAGATGATTTTGAATTCAATAAGAAAATGTGTAAATACAACGGGTTGCTATTTTTTTAAAATTTTGTATTGATTAATTTGCAATCAACCTGTATAAAACAACATGATTACCAGTGATATGCATGTTTGTTTTACAGAAAAACAAATATTATATCAGCCTGTTCACATTAGCCTAAATTATTGAGCAATTACCATCATTTTTTATGTATTTCAACAGTTGCTGAACCTAAACCACAGAATAGTTACATACAGAATCGACACTCCGTGTCGGTACCTTTCATGTTACCCTATTCAGTTCTAAGACCTTGGAGCATTGTGTAGACCTTTAAATTTGTTGACTTCCACTACCTCTCTCTAAGATGTGGCGAAACTTTCCGATTTTAAACAATGAGCCCTTTAAATTTGTTGCTTGTCCCCATCTCTCTCTAATTTTCGTTCCTCTGTCTTACTAACTCTTCTGTATAAACCTATTCTGTGCCTGAACCTACAATCTTTGTAAAGGAACTAAAATTTATAGTGAATATAAATCTATAATTATTTAAAATAAATTAAGTAGTCCATAACCATAAGTCATAAGTTCAAGATAAATTTGAATTCAATAAGAAAATGTATAATCCAACGGGTTTCTATTTTTTAAAATTTTTGTATTGATAAATTTGAAATAGTGTAGAAGGAAGCAAACCACACTTCCTGGTTAATAAAGAACTTCAAAATGATTAGTTTCATAACTTGGTGGAAAATATTGAACTACTTTTTAAATTATGAGTGAAGGAGCTTCATTACTCGCGTAGTAATTATAGTTTTGCGTTCTAGTGTCAATTAAAACCTGATACTTTGTAAGATTTACGGCTGTTACAAAAGTAATTAAAATGCAGCCAATCTGACGTCCACTACTCTTCCTAGTCCGTCTTGCTAGCGTAGCATGTTATTACGCCCTACACATACATCGGCTTGATTTAGCTCAAGTATACATTATTAATCCTTAAATAGAACCTTTGCTAGTAATTAATGTATTGCATATCATTTGATGTAATCACTTATTCAGACTATAATATTACTTGTAAAATACACTTTTGATATGAAATTGTTATTTTTTCCTTCTGGCTCGTAAATACGGGTTAACTACGAATCGTGATAAAAACTGTATATAGAGATTTGACAAGAATAACCATGTTTCAAGTTCCATTTAATCTTAAAATAAATTTTTTATTCAGGATAGTAAAAAGTCAAGAAAATTTTAAGTTTCACCCTTGCTGCTTTCTAAAATTGGCCATTTTCTATATAAAACTTGTATCCCTATCCATTGAAATAAATATCTAAAATTTGTTATGCTTATACACTCGTTGTTTTTCCATGGTAAAATCAGAAAGATTGTATCTCGTAGTTAAATTTAAAACTCAGGAAAAATATCTCACGAACCAGAAACCAAACAAAGTATTTGAAATCATCGCATTGATGCTGATTAAAAAAAATAATGGTTTTAGAGAAAATCATTTATTCAATAAACTTATATTTTGACGTGCAACTTTGAGAGAAAATATCCAATTTCTTAAATAAACAGAACAACGCAATTCTTAAAACTTTAAGTTTATAAATGAATTGTTTATAAGTTTTCGATTTTATTAATTAATTCCTGTACATACGTACTCGTATATGTAAATAATTTTTAAAGCGATATTCAAGCGAACATATTTTACATAATAGATTTTGAAAATATTCCAATGTTTATACCTAAAACATCCGATTTGTGCAACACATTATTTCCAGATAATAAACGCATATTCTTTTATGTATTTAAACAGATTTATGGTTTTTAATTTACAACATATGTGCCACCGAAGATGTGATGTAATAATTATTCCTCCCAAATTATAAATCAATACCAATTATAAGATAATAAAATTAAAACTAAATAAGTGCATATTGTTATTAAAACGTTAGATTAATTAAATTGAAATGGAAGTAATAAAAAGATTACCGAAACATGTGGCTTGTATTACCAGATTGAGAAACGATAAATTGAAAAGTTAGCAGTAGCAGCCCCTTTGTATGACGTTGTATAGAAGTCGTCCATTTGGCAATTTGTAAAAAACGTGGTAGGATTCATTTGGAGTTAGTTAGTCCATTATTTATTCATCAACAGGAGAAACAAATTCGGTAAAAGCGTGTATTTTGCGGAGTGATTTTTCATTGAAAGTTAGCAGTGTACTTTGACTTTCATTTCGGCTCTTTCATGATCCTTTTTACAAAATGAAAAGCAAGCTGCTCTGCATGGTTTACACACTTTAGCAAACAAACCGCCTAATTGGAAGTCGTCAAAAGATCAGAGCGGGAAACGATGATCAAATGTGGACAGCCAGTGCACGGGGTAACTTAGACGAGGCCGGAGGCGTATTTCCAATGTCTCAATACCGAATCTGTTACAGCAATGCATTAATAAATCAAAAGAGAGATTTTTTTTGAAAATGTGCATGCATCACAATAAATATATTCAATAACCACGCACAATTTTAAGGATAAACAGCCATTTTTACAAAACATGATTAGATCTTAAACAGATTAAAATATATCAAATTGAAGGTAAATTCGACATATTTAAACTAATTTTGTGCTAATCCTGTTTTGTGAATCTGGCTGATAATGTTTACAATATTGCTTATAAAAAATATTAATTACTTACATAAAAGCGTTTCAATTAATTCCTGCAAATAATCATAATCTTAATTGTTAATAAATAAGAGTAATCTAAATAGCTATATGTTTGTTATATTTTGAATATTAGAATAATGTTAACCACTTTATGAATATTAAATTCATAATACTTATTTAATTCTGTATTATACAAAAAAATCGACATAATTTAGATTAAATTCTAAGAGTCCCATTACATTTGTCTCAAATTTAAACAATATATTAAAGTTAATAATTTTTTCAATCATTACTCATTAAATTTTAAATAAATATGTACCTATAGTAATTTAAATAATTTTTTTTACTAACTTCAATATATTATTTCAATTTTTTCAGTAGAACCTAAAAGGTTATTGCATGAATATTTTATGCAAGTAAATAATATACTAAGTACCTCAAACGTATGTCTTAAAAAATAGACTTAATAAACAGAATTATACGAAATTCTTAAAAAGATAAAGAATTCGACGGTAAATAAGAGTTGAATGTTTAAAATTAGGTCTCGTCGGGCAAGAATGAAAAAAATGCGGCAATTTTTCTCAAGAAAATATATTCATAATCGAAATAATTTTTAATTTTTATACATTATTTAAACTTTTCAAAAATACATCTATTAATAACACTACAAAAATAATAAGAGTTAATTTTCTACTTGTACTATTTATTCACTCAATCAATATTCATCTCTTGATTTCACTACATTAGAATGACTGAATATTTATTTTCTTAAAAAAAATAGTATAAATTCATTCCAAAATTTTGTTTTGTACTCAAGTCGGCCTTAAAATTTTTTTAATGAACCTATTTTTATCTCAGGATTCCTTGACAACTACCACGTCCAGCGTGTGTTCGAGAACGCGCTACCGGGCTATAAGCCCTTGGCACGATCAACAGAGAAAAATGAAAGAGAGTGCATGAATATGTATTGAATGAATGAAAGTGGTGGAAGCTAGTAGGGAACACGTTTTTCATTTAGTTTAAGTGCCGAGCAAACACGAATTTCTAACTAAAGTGTATTTAGACGCCTGTGTCACCAACTCTAGCCCCCGTTCACTACACACTGCACCACCGTCCCTCAAAATTAGTAATACAATGCCGCGACATCACTTGCAAATTTCATTTCCAAGTGTAATGTTACACACTATTAGTGAGATGGATTTACTTATTGGGGTTCTTAATCATCAAGTAATTCTGGTATAAATACAATGGATGTATTATTTAGACATAGGATCGAAGCCGAATAATTATTTGGTATTCGGCCTATTCGGCATATTTTAATATCGAATATTCAGTTATAGGAAATAAGTGAAGTACAACGCTCTTTTGCTATGTTAAAATATATCGGTATTAAATTTTAAACAAAAAATATACATATGTTTAGTTATTATTAATGTAATTACAATAAGAGTAAATAATTTATCTAGTTATATTCTTTGGTGGTAAAATTCTTAAAATTGAAATAATTAAATTTAATAATAATCAAACAAGATATTACCTTAACAAAAATAAGGCGAGCATTTCTGAATAAATATACCCCTCTCCTCAACGAACACCAGTAATTCTGCTTTCAGATTGTACAAAAATATATTATTCGGTAATGCCGAATATTCTGTTAAAATTTCGCCGAATATTCGTTATTCGGTTATTCGGCTGAACTGTTATTCATCACATCATTAGTATTAATACTCCAACCAACTCAATATACGAGTACATATTCTATTCCTTTTCTTAAGCATAGATAACATTTGTCGTAAATGAAAATCTAATTATCTAATGTCAAATAAACTTAACATATCTTAAATATATCATTATCAGTAGCGCTACAATCAGGGTTCTTTGACGTCCCGATTTCTTGGTGGTATTGTCTTCGAATTTTGAAAATATGACATCCTAAGGAAAGTTTCGATCGCAGGTTAAATTAAGAAATAAACTTCTATGAAAACTGTTACTTAAATTTTGATGAAATATGTTGTCAGCCTAAAACCTCTGCTCCGATTCCGAACCATTCGAACACAACGATATTTTTAATTTGGTATAGATTGGCGAAATCCAGATCTCACAGTTACTTAATTATTTAATTATTTGGTAGAGCTGCACAATTTATAATTTCAATTGTAATTGTAATAAAGTTTATTGATAAGATGGTGCGTTCCAAGTACAGTCATAGAATAGGTTTATACAGAAGCGACAGTAAGACAGAGAAGCGAAAATTAGAGAGAGATGGGGAAAGTGCACAAATTTAAAGGGCCCATTGTTTAAAATCGGAAAGTTTCCTCATATCTGAGAAAGAGATAGGGGAAGAGCACAAATTTAAAGGTCTACACAATGCTTCAAGGTCATAGAACTTACTAGGTGAACATGAAAGGTACCGACATGGAGTGTCGCTTCTGTGTGTAACTATTCTGTGGTACAGCCAAAATCTATACCCATCACTGATATCATAAGATGTATTATGAAACTGAATTCTAATGTGAAAACTTTGTTATACATAGTCGAATTCCATTCTTATCAATATTATTTTCTAATTCATAACCACATTCAATTTCCAATAAAAACGAAAAGTGCAAATGGCCATTAGTGCGGGTACTTTTAACAAGCCGTGTAGTTTGCGTAGCCGTGCTCAAGGACCGCCGAGTCGGTAACGGAACCTCAAACGAGGCTCCTTGCGACAAGGACTTGGAATAATTACACGCGGTTCGCTGCAGTGATCGAGAGTAATTACTGACTTGCTGTTTCATCTCAATACCACCCGAGGGAATAATAAGCAAATTTATTCTTTGGAGTCGACATTGTTAGCAGAGGTTATGTTAGGTGTATTAATAATATTTGTGCACGTTAGTATAAAGCTCAGTCAAATCTTACCCTGAACTGTAGTCAACTGAACTAGGTTCATTATTTGAATTTCAGTTAAAATGATATGTGGAGTATAAAACTTCCAAAAATTAAAGTCAACTTAACTAAGTTTAAACCAGCTCAGTCAGTAATTTTAATACATAACTAACTTCAGAGATATTTATGAAATGTCATAAACATGGACAAAATAAATAAAATTGTGCCAAGAGAGAGTGATAGTTATAATGTATGACAAAATAGATCCAACATTAGCAGTACATTTTTCAACTGAACAACAGAATTACCTGCTACCACTGGCATATATAAATCTTAATTTCGGAGGTGGCCCAAGTTATACAAAAAAAATCAAACTAGATACATAGGTATATTTAAACCAGGGCATGTAACCGGTTAAAAAAACCGGTTAATAAAAACCGGTAACCGATATTTTTAACGAAAATTGCGAACTTTAACCGTAATTTTAACCGATATTTTTCAGGCCGAAAATACCGGTAACCGTTAACCAAAAAAAAATAAACCGGTTTTAGCGAACATTAACCTTTATTTTAATATCATTTAGCGAGAAAAAAATTTAATATTTTTTTTTATATCTGTGTTTTCTATTTGTATTTGAACATGAGTCATGACAGTTTTTACAATTAACATTTTATTGGAGAGTCATAAATGTAGGTCTCTTTGGCCGTTAAGGTTACTTAAAAAGTCCAAATAAATACGACCTTTGTCAACACAGGCAAGTTTAAAATTGAAAAGTGACCTGCGTTTTTCTGAATAAATTACGGGAATTTTTGTGAATATTTATTAATTCAATTGTTTTTTTTAATTATTATATTTTCTCAGATGGTAATTTTTTATTATTTTTTTAAATTATTTATTCTATAATTTTTTTAATCAAATATTTATAATAGGGCACGACGTCACACAAGATGGCGGTGAACAGCTGATTCCGGACAACCTAGCTTTATTTTAACATTGCGTCTTATGGAGAAATATCGTCCCGTGAACTTTGATAATTTTTTTACAGTACTTATTGTTTTTGTTTGGAAAAAGTGTTTGGAGTGTCGAAAGGTGAGTGTTTAAGCAATGTTTTCCGTAAAAATATTTGTTGATATTGTTAGTATTTAGCGAGTTAGAGGTTATTAAATTAAGACTAACCAAATCGTAGTTTTCTGTATACGCTATTTAAAAGTATAACTGGCCATAATTAAATGTGTGTATTAATTACTTATTTACTCGTACCAATCAGTTGTATTTATAAATATATTAATTTGAAAAGTAGTTTTTAGCATCAGGATTTACAATAATTAAATTAATCAAAATTCAATTAATTTTTTGCGTATATTTTGAAATGAAATATTGAAATTAATATAAATTAATTCTGAAAAAAATATTCTATAGTTATTTATCTTCAGAGTAATTTTTCTTCTTACAATGTTTTATTGGGTATTTATATTACAGATGAGTTTGAGTTCATACGCCAATAATTTATCTTTGGAATCCAAAGCTCGGTATTTAGATAAATTAAAATGGATAAATGATGTGGATCCTTATACATTGACACATTCTGATTTTGACGAGGATTACAAATGTCTCCCAGAAATCGACAGGAAATCAATAATTGATTATTTGATTTTCTGTCGCGAATACCCGGGAATGAAAAATATTTTTTTCTGTTTCCCGGTTACTTCTGTTGGAGCAACCAACAACGGCACAAAAACGTGGCATACTAAAAAAAATCATTTAACTTTTGTGATTCTGTCAAAAATCATTTTTAATATTCTTCATTCATATTAAAGAAAATTACATTATATTTAAACATTCATGCAATATATTCCGATCAGATTATATTTAAATTAGATTATATGTAACACATAGCATACATAAATAACTACGATTAGGTTAGTCCTATTTTAATAACCTCTAACTCGCTAAATACTAACAATATCAACAAATATTTTTTACGGAAAACATTGCTTAAACACTCACCTTTAGACACTCTAAACACTTTTTCCAAAATTTTTTATATTCTGGACTTAAGTAAATACAGATGCGCTGATTCCAAATTTTCAAACCGATTTCAATTATCTTTTACCGTTCTCGAGATATTTGTATTCAAAGTTAGACCTGAAAAAATCAGTTTTTCAGGAATAATTCTGAAATGGGTTCAGATACGACTTTGGCTACCTCACCAATCGATTCTACGGGCAAAATTACATTTTGGTACCAATTTTCAGATTTTTATTCCAATGGATACAAATTTTATATAGGAAAAACGAAAATCGTCAAAAATCGAAAAAAATCGCAAGGGGTTCATCAGGCGATTTTTCGATTTTCGCGATTTTCGTTTTTTCGCTCTAAAAATTGTATCCGTTGGAATATTAATCTGAAAATTGGTACACTTATGTAATTTTGCCCGTAGAATCGAATGGTGAAGTCGTCGAGATCGTATCTTGACCCATTTCAGGGATATTCCTGAAAAACGATTTTTTTCAGTTTCAACTTTGAACCCAAATATCTCGAGAACGGTAAGAGATAATTGAAATCGGTTTGAAAATTTGAAATCAGCGCATCTGTATTTACTTAAGTCTGAAAAATGAAAAGATTTGGATCCAAAAAGTTCTCCAGCGAAAAACTGAAATTCCGGTTTTTTCTTTTTTCTCATTTTACACTAAATTGTTCCAAAGAACATATATGCGAAGAAAACATTTCTTTATGTAACTTTGTGCGTAGAATCGACTGGTATAATCGTTGAGACTGTATCTCTATCCATTTTAGAGATATAGTCAAAAAACACACTTTTTTGAGGTGCAACTTTGAAGCCTAATATCTCAGGAATGGGAAGAGATAATTAAATTCGGTTTGAAAATTTAGAATCAGCTCATCGGCGACTATCAATTTGGACTATTTTAAAAAACCAAAATTTTCGACCGAAAAATGGGTCATTTTGGATTTTTTCGGCTGTAAAATCAAAATTTTAAGTTGCAAATCTAAATATTGTTAGTTTTCATGATTAACTATGATTGTAAATTACTTGGAGATATATTACGGGAATATTTGTAAATATTCATTAATTAAATTGCTTTTTTTTAATTGTGATATTTTTCTCAGATGATATTTAAAAAAAAATTTTAATTAATTGTTCTCTATTTTTTTAATCAAATTTTTATAATTAATTTGTTTTAATTAATTTTAATTATTTTTTTAACCGTTATATTAACCGGTTTAAACCGGTTTCCAATTTTCAAAAACCGGTTTTCGAACTAAAACCGTTATTATTATAACGTTCTCTATAAGGGTTAACCGTTAACCAGTATTTTTTTCGGTTACATGCCCTGATTTAAACTTAATTAAAATTCGTAGCAATGACTGATTCTAATTGTGTCCACAAATCACGTACTGTATTCTTGATAAATCTAAATCTTAATTTGAATTCTGCCATAAACTTCAAATGGATTGTTTCTATCTCGACATACGCGGGGACGTCTAAAATGCATATCTTGATCTTCATCACTATCTGAACTTGATGAATCAAAATTCAACATTTTAATAGTACAGTAAAATAATACGCTGCACCAAAATGAAATAAAATTAATAAAAAGTTAAAATGTGACATTTGTAAACGTCAGTTTAGAAATGAACTTAACTTTGAACGAGCAAAATTCATCTTTCAAATTAACCATCAGTTAAACTTCCGTTATTTAAAAAACAATGTTTATACTACTCAACGTTAGTTCAAACAGTCAGTCAACTTCTGTAAACTAAGATCTAGATTTGAACTACGTTTATACTATCGGCCATTAAGGAGCGGTGCAACAATTTTAAAATACAGAGTAAAACCTGGTTTAAATATATATCGCTCATCACTAATCAAGAGCTTCAAGAATCGTGTTCCATTAATGTATCTGACTACTGATTTCTCATCTTCTCACGAAATATATTCTGACAGTTGTTAATGTCAATTTATTGACAAACAATCAAATTTATGGAATTCTCCAGATATGTAATATTTTCGTTACACCTTGTTATTGCAGTAAACACATTTACTTCACTGTATTCAACATCAACAACGCCAATAACGGAACGAGAATCACCCTATTCTGTATTTATTTAGTCTTAATTCAGTGCATAATGACGCGGTAGATGTGCGACGACACATGTGCTTGGAGCTGGAGGCATAGCATACGGCATTTTGTTATGGAAATATAGGAACGCACACACGTGATTCCCACACACCTCCTGCGACTATTTACTATCCACGGTGTAAATAAACATTACCGGGTAAATATTTCACGCTTGTTACCGTACGTGTTCTGCAGGGTACCAAAGCTCATAGACGGAGGAATGCATTTGTTTTTCATTCAATACAAAAAAACAAATTAACAGTGCTAATAATCGTTTGAAATAAGTATTTTATTTGTAGTTGCCATCTATTAAAAATAAATATCCCATTTGCAATTATTAAAAAATCTGGTGTACTTATCCAACACTAGCAGTTGTTTAAGTTACATTTCTTTGTATATTTCGTTTTCATTGATGTATTTTACAATAAATAATAATTATAAAATGAATTGATCATACATTTATTAAATTTTGCAAATATTTTAATATCTCATATTTTCTTGTAATTAAAAATAACTTATAGTTAAACCAGAACTTATACGTAAAATTATTAACACAGGCATAGAGAAATATTAATAATAGAATTTACGAAAAATTAAATTTGGTAACACAAAAATCAGTTGAGAACTTCAAATAATTTCCGATTGGTTCATTGCAATAACTTAGTCAAAGTCTAATAACCTTTGCTATGTATAGAATACCTAACTATTAAATTCAATAAATAGTGGTACCTTACTAATTCTGCCAAGAAGATAAAAAGATATTGGCCTATTAAATAAAAGATGAGTTTATTATTATTATTGAAGACCTTGTACTATTTTGAAATAAAAATATTTTAAATTATTTATTACCGAATTTTTATTCTTATTTAAATTTGAACTGTTCATTTATTATTAATTTTTTTATAATTCGATATTTCTCATATTTGTTTTTATTTAAAAATTTTATACATATATTTGATTAATAAATAAGAATAACTAGTATGTTGCATTAAATTAATAGTAATTGCTACTTTTTATAAAGTTGAACCCAAATATTCTCTCTTGATTCTACACCAATGTATAATGTATGGACATTGCACGTTTGCTAAATAAATGTTTAGACACATTCCGTTTTCATATTCTACCCCATGAGATCAATATTGGAATTTTAGTTATCGGGGAAAACATACTGGACTTTGTTTATGTTGTAGGAATGATTCATTCATTTGTTTTATCGATGCACCCTGTCTTATAAATTAGTCAACCATGCAAATCAACATTATTAAATATCATTTGCATTTTGTTATTGAACCCCTTATTTAATATTCGTTTTAATTAGCATATCATTGGCAAAAATATTAATTTTATAGAAAGGAATTGCATATCATAAAGTAATGAATGAATACTAACGAAAATTTGAACAACAATCTCCTTAAGACATAGCGATATTTTTTTATTAAATAATTATTCTGAGGTGAGAATCAATCATACCTACTCCTTTTTCACTTTCAGAATAATATTATACTTTTTCCATTAAAGTCCTTTTATGTCATTATCATCCACTTTTTAAACCCTTCATTGCCCTCTCCCTGTTTCAGGCAGTATTCTTCCTGCAATTGTCAAATTCGTGGGATTGAATTTCCTGCGTTGATAAGTGTCTAACTCAATTGCAAACAGCAACACGTATCCTGTGCAGTGCAGCTTGCGAACCTTACAGATGGGTGCAGGATAGGGTTAGGGTTTGCAAAAATCACTCTTCCATGAGCTCACGTTTGCATAATAAAGTAACAGAAAAGTTGGATTAGAGAAGGGGAAATGAATCGGGCAGTGGTGGAGACAATAGATCTTTTATATTCAATTGCTATTCTCAATATTTCAAGAGATGTAAAATTCAAGATATATACATATTTATAAACATATCTATAAAATTCAATTATTATGGCTGCGTAATTAATATTAAGATTAAGGAAGAAAAAAACAATGGAGGAGATAAAATATAATGACATCTATTCGGTAAAATATTTATACTTTTAATTATTGTATGGGATTAACTCCGATTTTTAATATAATATTTAATTTTTTATGTTTTATCATGGCTATTAAAATTTACTGTAAAGCTATTATAGAATATACTACATCGTTTATAAATAGACTTTTTTTTCACAACTCAATTAAATATATTTTGTACTCGACATAACCTGTCAGCGGTAACAGAGCTACTCGTAAGGTCTCTCGGATCCACTATAGGTTCTTAGTCAAATAATTAGTTTGCAACAATATAATTATTAGCAATTTAATGTTTCGAAGAAGAGACATGTGACGTCAGCATGGTAGGATCATGGAAAAAGGCAGGTAGACTATAGGCGTTTTTTGGCGATTGAACATGTTTAGTATAGTTTTAAACCAGGGGGTCTATTCTAATTCATATATCAACGTGATATACTCAATGTGTATTGTTATCTCCCAGGCGATTTTTGTTAAAAGTCTCATGTGATGTCGTGAATGACGTAAAGGTTTGATGTGGTCTTGATACAGGTAACAAGTCTTATGACGTCATCAACGTCATTATCGATAACAACCTCACATCTTGTTATGAATTAGAATAGACCCCCAGGTTCGTAAGTGACGTCATTAATGTGTGTATCGCGGGAACGTTGTGGTTTGAACCGTTCACTGTCAAAGTGCTGTGAAAAATAGGTAAGTATTATTATGGTCAATAAACAATATTTGTTATAATTTTACGCACAAAATATTTTTTGTAATTTTTTAGTTAATATGGAAAATTATTTCGGACAAATTTTACACTTTATTAATGAGGATAATGATATTCTTGATTACAATAAAGAAATTTATTTAAAAACTACGAAGATGATATATTAAATAATTATCTAATGTTCATGCGAAATGAACTTATTACATTAACCTCAAAACTGTTCCAAGTTGACATTTCTAATACCCCCACTAATATAAACTTGGTTCAAACCAACGTTTTGGAATGGTTTGAAAACATACGAAACTATTTCAACTTGTTTCGTCTCTGACGTCATCGTTGCAACGCGAAAATGAACTGGTTTCAAACACTATGAAATAATTTCAAACCATTGTATCGCCAAAAAACACCTTATGTCTTAACCCGGCTTCCCACGGTGCAAGGCTCGACAAATTTTTACTTGTTTTTGGCGAGCCTCGCACCGAGGGCAGCCAGGACTTAGTACAAATGAGCAAATAACCTACCACAAGCGAGCTAAAGCACGTGCTCGTCCAAGTCTACCATCGGCGCGAGGCTCGCCAAATCACGCGTCATGGGAAGCTAGCTTTACACTTCCAGTCTATTTGTCTTCTTTCACGATTCTACCATACTGACGTGACAGCATCCCTTTCTCAAATTTTTAATAATTATTTTCTCATAAAGTACGAATAATGAATCAATTTTTTTTTTTTAGTGTCCTATTATTTCAAAATCAAAATTTACCTACATACCCCATTGCCTACAAAAACCAAAGACGACATAAAATGAGCAAACCGATTATGAATATTGGTACGTGGAATACTAGGAACTAGAACAGTTTTTAAATTGTAAGCTGTACAGTAAAATAATAACTTTACACTTGCACAATATTCTATGGATTATATATTTAGTCTATTTAAATATAAATTAATTTTTCGGTTCATAGATTAATAAAACAGATATTTTGTTGTAAAATAATTAATTTCAGTTTCAAAAATTTTGTTTATAATAATATAATAATTCGAATAGTTAATAAATTTCCAATATTGGATCAGAATTTCAATGAGTTTCGCATTTATACTACCCTTTTTTGTAATAGTCTAAACTCTAATGTCATAGAGAACAAAAGCGTAAGAAACATAAGTTAAAAATCGATCTTATTGTCAGTATCATAAAAAGGACTCGTTAAAGCACAGACAAGTAACAAATAATAAACATTTCATTTGAATTTATTATTAAAATTTAACGTTATTTTTTGAGGCTAATAAAAATTCCATATAGGAGAATTAATATAATATGATTATAAAAAACTTTTATTTATAACATAATATACAGAGCTATAAAATCTAATAACTAACGAACAAAACTATTAAATAAGTATCATTCAATATAATACTTTCATTGCATGTCAGTAATCAATGAAAAGAAGGTACCTACGCCTCTGCAGGCAGAAAAATTGCGACAATTCCAATTCCACTTTTCGCACAATACCCGCAGAATATAAAAGATAAGTGAAATGAATGAAATAAAATCATTCTCGCCGCCTATGGCGCGCGGCGTACCCTTTTCTATGCCTAGTTCCCAATTTGCCATTATCCCTAGCCTTTCAGCAGGCGACATTCCCGCGGCTGCCAAGTGCTGGAGTCTCTCACTACTTTTCTGAATCGCGCGAGTTAAGTGTTATTGTCGCCAGATCTCGCCGCCTGATAGCGCTGCAACGCGCGAAATTTGAATTCCTTATTAAGATATTAAAATTTCTGATGTTAGTTCATGTTAGTTAAATTCGTAGATGAGGTTAGGATTTGTAATTCTGATTCGGGTTTGATAAGAGTAATTAGAAAGTACGGTTTCAGTTCTTATGGGAATTTTGCTCATTTTAATCATAATTAAAATATGAAGTTACAGAAGATGTTTATATAATTAAGAAATTACAGGGGTGGAAACTAAATAATCGTTTAATGTACATAATAATTTCTACAGTTACTAAAGTACCTAGCTATAACAAACGTTATGATATTATATGTTATCACAAAAAAAAAATAGTGCTATAAAACTTAAGCTAGTGTTTTACGAAAGTCTTGTATTTCTCTTGGTCTTACCTCAGTCTTGCAATAAATGCTACACAAGAACAAGACAAGAGCTACAATTTCAAAGTAAGACTAGACAACAAATTGTCTTGCAAGAATAGCAAGATTATCTTCAATTCTAATACTCTTGCATTTTTTTGCTAATTTTAAATCTAGATTATAGGAAGTACAAAAATATGTAAGTATTAAAAAAATTAATATATTTTTTAACATATGTATGTAAATTTCATTTTCAAAAAATATAAAACAAAAAATCTTGTCTTGTGAAACTTAAGCAAACTATTTGATGAATTTTTCTACAATCACTGTTAAAATTTAATTTTTTTTTAAACCTCTTGCACAGTACCGGCATTTCTATCTCCCGGTTATTTCGCCGGCCGGCAAAAATTTATTTAAAATATATAACTTAATGTAACTTTGCATAGATGGAAGCAAGGGAAATCAATAATTTACATAAACAAATTATAATTAATTTCTTTTTCAATAAATAATTCATTTTGAATTTAACATCGTTTAAAAAATAATACAAGACCTTTTTCATAAATTTGAATTATTTATTACTGTATTATAACTGTAAATGTAAATGCCTTAAATGAGCTATTAACATTTTTATAAATTGCCATATTTTATTCCAATTTACATATAATATTCAGTATTCATTCGACCTGAATATAACTGCTGCAAGTCCTCCCACAGCGAAATTACCAAGTATAAATACTTGTTACCCGAAAATATCCCCCATTACAATATCTAAAGAATAACATCCATCATACGTTGCAAACATGAATTATACATCATAATTCAATCCTCAGCGAGTTCCCGTTGTGCACCTCCATCTGTCGACGCTGCAGCAAACAAAAGCTAATCGGGTGCATTCTCCTCATTTCCGCACTTTGTTGTTAATAATTGATTTCCCTGTAGTCGAGGAAGGCTAACGAAATAATTTTTCCCTAGAATCGATGATTCGTGCTAATTCATATGCTAATGCTTTTCCTCTTGCAGATTTTATTCTCCAGGGAAGGGGGAATAAGTTGGAAATTATTTCTACATATAAGGAACTTACGTAATTACAAAATAATATAACTGAAATTAAATTCATATATGTATACATTACTTAAAATGCAAGGAGTTTTCTTATCTAACTTCAATAGCGAATCCCATTTGATTAATTTTTGCTAAATTAAAGTTGGCGACCACTGGATGCCTCATGATTATTAAATTTTTTAAAATTACCAATATAAATTAAAATCATAAATCAGTAACAAAGAAGTTCAAATATATTTCATAAAAATAATCATACTTAAATATTATATATCCTCCAAGTCATCAGAATATAAAAAAAGTAACAATCTCGACTATTATTCATCGTTGGCTTATTATATTTAGAAGAAATACTGCAATAATATGAAGGATAATAATTGAAATATTGGCTTATAAGTAATCAATAAGTACCTATAGAATGATATATTATACACCAACGTTGTTATCATTATCATTATATACCTAACATGAAGGTAATTTGGCATCTTGAGATATAAGGCAATAGTTATTACATGGTCTTCCCAACTGTAGTATTTACATACTATCATTTAAATCCCAATCCTACTCAAAAAATTTTATATAAATAATATAAAAGATTTTGACATGAATTTACTTGTTCCTTAATATTTACAAAAAATATAATAGGTTGCTTCTTTTTATCAAACGATTTAATTTATTATTATCACTTTTCATTCAGGATTTGTTTTTATTTGGTTTTAAAGAAATGTGGAAACACTGACTTAGAAAAAAAATATAAATTTCTTGCAAATTAACCTAAATCAGTGTTACTTTATTAATTTTAGTTTCCATTTTACCAATAATTTACTTCCATTTTAATGCAGCATGTAGTCAATCTATTGCCTCGATAAAAACATCACACATCGTACCGTACATATCCATTTATTTTGGAAGGCCACGCTGCTTACCAACATTTACCAACCGTGTAGATACTTTACATAAGTCTACTCCACTAGTCCACATAAACAGATTAGATGAATTATTTTTATTAAACATTTCTTCAATTTTCTTTTTTTTCAATTAATTTGCTTTGATTCCCAAAATAAATAACTGAAAAATAAATAAGATTCCGTTATTGTCAAAATGGGTCGGAACCTACTATGACTCCTTGTTGAAGTTATAGGATGACATGACAACATTACTATAAAAGTGCAAGTAAAACTTGCCTAGAAGAAGTATCCTTTCATTATTTGATATATCCATCTAGACATGGTGGGCCACAGACGATGAGTAATACTTAGTTTATTCTTTTTTAATTTCAGAACTAATTTGCCTACGAGAATATGAAACGGTCTTTAGTTTATTTTACATGACTATAATGTACAATGATAAAATTTTCTGATGTTCGAACTTTTCATTCGGCTCAAGCTACAAAATGTCATACTCGTATGAAATGAGTACCATTCCATGATTGTTGTACAATATTCTATTTCTAAATGATATTTTTGTTATTCGTAAAAAAAGAATAGTATGTAAATACTTTATAAATTCATTCGATACACGTTTTTCAAATGATTTTATTGTATTATTTTGGCATTATAAGTTATAATAAGGTTTTAATAATTTTTAGTTTCCCATCACATTTTCTTGTCGTTATACGAACATTGTTCTAATTTTAATTTAATATTACAATAAAACTAAAACAGTTTATAGGAATAATATGAAACTTTTATGTAGGTCATGCAAATTTATAATAAAGCTGAACAAATGAATAAATACATGATAACTAGATTTACACAGCCCGTCTTGCTGCCACGTCATGTCAGATATAAATTAATGTCGAGTTTAATTTTTTAAATTCTGAGCCGAAATATAAATAAAACATGTTGAAGCAATTTGTAGGCTGCCGACAAATTGTCAGTCAGAATGCTTTCTTTTCTGAGTTTTTCTTAAACTTTTTGTTGTTTTCGTCGGTCTTTAGTTTATTTTACATGACTATAATGTACAATGATAAAATTTTCTGATGTTCGAACTTTTCGTCATACTTGACATAAAAGTCATCTCCTTATATCTCTGACTCGCCACTGACTCTGAATAGCCCAATCACCCCGTTATGAACACAGTGCACGTCCTGTCCGCGGGGAGAGCTGATTACCGGTGTCTCGCACGGCTTCCTGGGGTTGACCACCCCATGGTGCGGTGTGCTGCCAGCCGATACACTGCCCTCTACGTGAGATATCACAAGCACAGGGAAATAGGGCTGGTGGAGTGAGTCCAAATCATTTTAACTAGGGTACTCAAATTCAGATTATTGTAGTTTACATTTCCATCAATAATGATTTAACAGTTATTAAATTTCAACCCTAATACATTATATAAAGTTGTCGTCAAGTTCGATAACATTAGGTCGACAATATCCGTTAGCATAAATGCAAGTTTAGAAGGGCTTTAGAAAGATAAAACATCCACTTATAAATTCCGGTAATGATTCTCTTTGAATGCACTAAAACAATTAGAACTTGTTGTAACTTAACAGTCAAACCAGTTAACTCTACAAGAAACTAGATACAGGTCCCAGTGGCGGATTCGAGGAGGGGGCCACGGGGCGATAGCCCCCCCCCCCCCCCTTAAATTGGCAAGGTTTTTTAATTTTGAAAATAATAATAAATAAATCTAGAGCACAAAAGAGTATCATATATATACAGAATTGTTTGATATGGAGCAGAAATGTCAAGAACAAAAACTATATGCCGAAATATTGTTGTGGAAATATAAATGCACAAACTTATAATGAATTTTTGTCATAAATATTACTTGGAAAATAGTTTATGTATGTAGTAACAAGAGGGGAAGTAATTCCCAGGTCCAATGAGGCTATATTTTTGCGTAAACCCGAAAATATTTGAAAATATCGAATTTTTAGTTCGAAAATTTTTAATTTTTACAAATTTTTGTTTGAAATTTTTTTAAAAGAATTTGTTACGCTGATAACAAATTTGCAAACAGAATTTAATTATCTCTTTTCGTTTCTGAGATATTTACAGTCAAAGTTGCACCTCAAAAAAGTGTGTTTTTTGGCTATATCTAAAAAATGGGTAGAGATACAATCTCAACGATTATACTAGGCGATTCTACGGGAAAAGTTACATAAAGAAATGTGTTCTCCTTATATACGTACTTTGGAACGATTAGGTGAAAAAGGAGAAAAACGGAACAATTTATCCCTCCCTCGGAAAATTTCTGGATCCGCCACTGACAGGTCCATTCCTTTTCAACTACCATAAATTAGAACAATGCAACTAACAGAAATATAGAAAAAAATAAAGGTTATTTATTTTTTTAGGTTTATGAAAGAGAAACAATAGAAAGCGTACTTCGTCCCTTTTAATAAACAGCGATTAATTTAAATTTCATTGTGAAATACATTTTTCTTTGAAACTGGTAATTAATTTATTTTACAAAATAATATCTGGGGTTATGTTAGAATAAATTGATAACAGATAAATAATTATTTTTGTTCTGGAACTGACAAAAGCAAAAGTTTATTCAATTTTTCAAAAGCAGACGAGTAAAATAATTTTATTAATTTTCCCCTACCGTGATAAAAAGTTTTTAAACTTGTTAAAATTATTTTTATGGCGTCGCAAAAAATTCATTTTTTATTTCTTCCCTTCGTTGGCGGTATTACATCGCGGTAGAATTTAGACTCCTTGCAAGATTATGAGAAACGGACAGTTTCTATTAAAATTTAATGACAAAAGGTTTTTTCTGAACAAATCTTATGTTCGCTCTTTACTCCTGCATATTAAAGCACTTTGTAGGCAATTTGTCGCTTTATAGCAGAAGTGACATAATTTAGCAGTTAAATTAATTAAATTTTTAAGTAAACTAATAACTTTTTGACCAGTGGCGTAAATACGGGTCCGGGATCAAGAACCCCGGAATATAATTTTAAATTCACGTTCCAAAAATAGTAGATAAGTATTTTGTGAAATGTCATGTTATAGGATAGGGTTGTTAATTTTTTTTTTAAACCTACATTGGGGATCGGATTGTCTTAGGAACACAGGTCCGTAGCTGCATTAATACCAAACTAAAGTAAGATTTTTAATGCGGAAGGTGATATTCCTCAAAAAGTCAAGAAGAACCATCACGTGAGGTTTAAAGACATTTCCGTCCGACGTATAATTTGTCAAGAAATACAGTTTAAAATAAAGTTAAGTATCCATTTCGGTTGATCGATTGTAGTTAAATTATAAATTTTTCGAGTATAAATAAAATAAAAATTCAAATATGAACGCTGTAAATTCCTCACTCAAAAAATTTAAGTAATGTACATTTTGTAGTAACTATCAAATTGCCATTGAGAATAGCTAATATTAAGTTGAAATAGGAACAAAAAGTTATTATACTTAACGTTTTGTCTGCAGGAATTATGATTCACCGAAATTTCAACTGAGCATTTTATTTCCAGGAATGGTAATTCCTCCAGTTTTTAAACCGTATGAAATAATGAAACGAGCAAAAATTTCTTACATTTCGTTGGCAAGTGAGTCTTAAAATTCATTTGATATCAGGAATTTTATTTGAAAACGTGCTGACAACGATAACTTTCAGTAATTTATACTTTGAATTAAGTCTGAACGACATAGCCGGTATTAAAAATACAGTGTATTATTCAAGTGCAAAGTTATTCAAGTTATTTCAGATGGAATTATCAGCAGAGTTATGATTACCATAACAAAGATGACTTTTGAATAAAACGGATCTGAAATGTCAGCAGCCAGGCTCCAGCTACAGCTGTTCCTGCCAGTGCTTGTTACTTGTGTAGCGTCACATCAACTTCAAATCTTTCATTAAATACAATTTCTTATTTCCACAGAACCAGATTTTACATAATGCAAAGACTGCGAATTGTTCATTTTCATGCTGACAAATTATCTATTTTCGACGGTCATTTTATTTGCATACAAATTATACATAAAGACTTTAGCCTTTTCTAATGTTAGCTGCTGAATACTTTCTAAATACTTTGATATAAATTTGTAATAATTTAGGCTGAAGAACTCATAAAAATATTATTCATCATGAAAATAATATTCCCGATTAACAGAATGTGCAGTACCTACTCGGTATTTTTTATATTGTGACCTAAAATTTTATGCCTTCATAAAGTACAGGTTGAAAATAATGCACCAGACAAGATATAGCACTTTTACATTAACAATAAAATGTATAAAAGTGAAGTTAAGTTTTAGTGCAACAGTCTTTCTCAAAGATTATCTTTATTTATTTTCAACAAATAAACAAAAATAATAAATTTTCAAAAATATTAAATTAGAGCCCTATAGAACGAACATTTTTCTTGTCAACAGTTTTTAAAATATTACCTTAGCGTATATTGTACAGAAAATATTTCGAATTTTAGATTCACTCTTTTTGCCAGAATTGGACTAGGACTAATGGTAATACATCCTCTTAAATGAAATGGTGTCCGAAATAAGCAATGTACCTAAATTGCTGTTATTTTTTGCTTTAGTTTCTTTTCTTCAAGATTAATATAATAATATAATAAATAAATATTAATTGAGTTCTTTTAATAATCTGTATTCTACAAAATACAACATACTTATATTTTATATGAGTAGTTTGAATTAGAACATAAAACAAGTACTATGCTTTTTTCATCTACATTAGACCAGTGAAACAGTATATGATTAATGATTCGTAGACAAAATGAAAATGAAAACCAATAACTCAATTGATTGAACCTGATTTGATATCCAAATTTCAGCTTCGTAAATTAATAACGAAATAAAAATATCGCTGTATTTGAATGATTTGGAACACAATGTTTGCCGCAGGTCTTCTAAATAAGTTACTGGCTATCACATATACCACTAAAGTACAAATAAAATATCCAAAATATCTCCAAATCTCGACGTTTAATACCGATAGAGATTACTGAAAAAAAAAGAAAGAGAAAATAAAAAAATGCTCTATAAAAAGAACATTCCTAAAAGAACCTCATAAAATATTTGTTTCTTTTCTTCATTATTTCTATCTAAATACAGCAAACTATTCATGAAATCTTTATAGTAGTAAACAAAAGCAAAGAATTCAAATTATTTCTCACGTAGAATTGTCACAAATTTAGGCTCGTCGAGTCGTCGAAAATAGTGTTGATCTTGATATGTGTTGAGCAGCCGGGACCACAAGTCGAGTTCGGATCCGGCGTCCGAGCTGCTGTGACAAATGACAGCCGTATACGCAGCCTTCTTTGATATTTTTAACAGGTTTTTGTTGTGCACTTCCCCAGTAAGATGTTTCAATTAGTCACGCTACTCCGTTTTTGCTTGTTTTTTTCCTCTGCAAATTAACTGTCATTGTAAACAAGGAGGAATTACGTAAAAGGGCTCACGGTAATTGCTTGTCTCTTGTCTTATAAGTAATTTATTATTTTTTACACCATACTTAATAATTAGTAGAATATAAGCAGATGTCATGTATGCGCAAGTTATTATTTTGTAATTAAATTTATAAAATACTGCTTGAAAATTACACATCATGTAGCTAGTCAAAGACTAACATTTATACTCATATGGGGAGTACTACCGCAGTTTTTGTTCTCAAGCTGATTCCTGCTAGTGAAATTAAAATTAGTAATCTGGCAACAATTTTCAATTAATAAATCGTAATTACGCCAGTTAATAGTTCACAGGAACAATTCCTATTTAAAATAAACTTATCTCCTCTAATGTTTAAAGACCAATCAAATACTTAGTCATATGTGGTCGAAAGAGGTTAATAAGAGAAAGTAAAAGATACGAACACATCCATCCCTTCGCAGGATTCAAACGCACATCTGAGTTGTGAAACCAAAGCACTAACCACTAATCAAGTACCAAAATCGTATGCAATCAAAAGAATTGATTTTGTTGTTAAAATACGATTTAATAAGATACTGGTTCTTTTGGTACAAAAAAAATAATTCACAATAATAAATTAAGATATTTAAGATACTTGATTGTACACACATTTTCATTTCCCAAGGTACTCTGAACTACGTTAAGGTATTAATTCATATCTAACAGTTCTGTCAAAAACCGTAATGTTTAATTTTTGTTTTGTAGGTAGTTGATAGAAAAAACTGAATTGAATACATCTTTATTATTAAAGTATAAAATTAGGAAATAATATCGTGGTCGTAGAAAAACTACAGTGAACAACTCTCTTGGAATGTCCATTTCATTTCTTATAATTTGCAGCATTCGTCTTCGGCTCAAGCTACAAAATGTCATACTCGTATGAAATGAGTACCATTCCATGATTGTTGTACAATATTCTATTTCTAAATGATATTTTTGTTATTCGTAAAAAAAGAATAGTATGTAAATACTTTATAAATTCATTCGATACACGTTTTTCAAATGATTTTATTGTATTATTTTGGCATTATAAGTTATAATAAGGTTTTAATAATTTTTAGTTTCCCATCACATTTTCTTGTCGTTATACGAACATTGTTCTAATTTTAATTTAATATTACAATAAAACTAAAACAGTTTATAGGAATAATATGAAACTTTTATGTAGGTCATGCAAATTTATAATAAAGCTGAACAAATGAATAAATACATGATAACTAGATTTACACAGCCCGTCTTGCTGCCACGTCATGTCAGATATAAATTAATGTCGAGTTTAATTTTTTAAATTCTGAGCCGAAATATAAATAAAACATGTTGAAGCAATTTGTAGGCTGCCGACAAATTGTCAGTCAGAATGCTTTCTTTTCTGAGTTTTTCTTAAACTTTTTGTTGTTTTCGTCTTTTATTACACCAATTTAAAAACGTATAAATCTCACGACAGGCGACATGTGCATTCTTTTGTTTTTGTGTGGCCACGCACTTGAATTTCACTTGAGACGAAATCAATTTATTTTTCTTCTTACAGAAGTTTATAATTTCTAAGAAAAAACAAAACATGTGTTTATTTTGTTTCTTACAACACGATTTTATGGACCATTATCTTGTACTTTTATGTTGTTGGTTGAAATATAATTTCTTTATTTATTTACAATTTTCAATATATTCCTTTATTATTTTTAGCTTAAATAATATACTATTTTCCCTAAATCTGTGGTATTCCGTAGAGTATTTGCAAGTATTCTGAGAAAAATTATCAAAATCAGAAAATGTTTCCCAATATAATAAGTATTTGTAATTCTAAAACTCGGAAATATGAATTATTAAAAATGAGATTTTTACAAGTTCATAAAAAATGGTTTTAACGCTTAGTTTAATATTTTTATTGTCTATGTGTTCCGTGGAAGAAAAAGTTTGAGAATTCCATTAATAGATTCTATTATTCAATTATAAAGAAGAACAATGCAAAAATAATTAAAATAGTTCATAATTACGCGTATATAATTAATAAATTGTTTTGTTCTAATCCTTATAAAACCTTTTAACCTACTTTTCGCCAAATCTATATATTATCCTTTATATTACTTTTTTGTTTTATCGCGGCCTATTTAGCACGTAGCACACGCAACAATGGAATTCCATTTTTTGGACATTTTTCGATCTCTGCGAACTTGACATTCCAGCATCTCTGAAGTTCAAGGTTCGCTTGCCATTAGGTTGGAGAAATCAATATTCTCTTCATACATCTGCAAAGCTCATATATCATAAAAATTCTTAACAACTTATTGTCTATAGGTACAATGTTTTTATTAATATTATACATTTCTTTTGATAAGAAGAAGTAATTTATCTAATTGAATATTAATTTAAAATTTGGTTTGAATATTTTAAGCTCATTACTTATTAATAGTGAAAAATAAATGATAACATTTTATCGATTGGCTTATATACGTGATAGTTGTTATAATAATATTTATTTTGCAGTTTCGATATTTTAACGAATGTCAACGAATGAAATGAATTTTTTTATTAATTAAACTCTGATAAAATAAGTAGTCAACCAAAAAAATGGATCACTTAATACCATTTTCTTCTTCGAGTGAAGTGATGCGAATGTAATGAAAATAATAGAAAATATCTGGTATTTCGCAGATATTATTATTTAATTATACCAGAGATTTTCATGATATCACTTTTCGGGTATTTTGTCATATTGCTACATTATTTATATGGTTGGTTGGTGTACAGATACACTAATGAATTTATTTAAACAGTTATTAGTTATTTAACACTCATTGCTAAATCAATTGTTAGATAGGTACATTTAAAAAAGTTCAAAAGAAGATAATGTTTATCAATTCGAAGGTAATATTTTTTTTTCCTAAGTAAAAAAAATGTACACGAAAGAATTATTTGTAAGGGTAAATTTTATTTGTATTGTAATTATAATTGTCGGAACTGGAACAATGATAAGCACTTAACAAGCATTTTACTCGCATATAATTTGTCTTACTATAAGTAAAAAATATAGTTTTCTGCATAGTTATCTAAATTACCATATAGGATAGCAACCCACTTTGGTAAATCCGTATTGCAATGTTAAGTTTTTGGTCGGTTAAGCTTCCACAAGCCTGCAGCACGTACGATAACCTCAGCATATGATTTACTCACGTTTTATTGCTCCATGTACTGTTTTACGATTGCTCACCGACTTGGATTAAACGGTCTTAGCCACAAAGCGGGGCAAAGCACCCTTTCCTTGTAGTGCACGGAACAGATATTCGCCCGCCAGCCGGAATCTAGCAGCAAAAATCTTCTCACAAGACTCATATGTTACGAGATTCCACATTTCGACTCCAATGCTCTACAGATCGTTTGTATAATTTTATAGTCTTGTCTGGAATCCGGAGAAATATTGAAATATTGTGTATTACTTTTACAAGTATGTATTGCAATGGCGGTTGAATTCAAATCTGGGCAAGAATGAAATTTGAGGTTTTAATCTCAGGATCACCAGTAATTAGACAAAAATACCACTAGCATAGCTTATGTATTTATTACAATAAAATATTATAAATTTTAAAATTGATATAAAGACTCTATTAATAGTTATGTATGGTACAAGTGTATTACATTACAGATAAGTCACGTGGGAAAAGTTTAGCTCACGAGGCCGTTAGGCCGAGTATGGTATTTTTCAAGTGACTTAGGTAATTAACATACGTGTGCCATACAACATTTTATCCAACACATTTTAATCATTGATATAAAATACATATAAGATTTTTGACAGATGGAATTTCGAAATGACATTTAGAAACAAAATAGTGTAGAGAAGGTTTTATAACGTAGTTACTATGATACGAACCAAAAAACAGTGAGCTAATATGTTTAGCTCACTAGTGACTTATGACCTACTTTATTTATCTAAAAACAGCATACTTATATTGTTATAATTACACGGTGTTGGATTAGAAAGATTTTACATATTAATCTGATTTTATTATTTTATGTTTACTTTAAAAAGTATAAATAATAAAACAATATCTAGATATATGTGGACAATCGTAAATCAAATTTGAATGAAATCTCATACTAGCGATTCTGGCATCAATGGTATGAGTTTAATAACTTTTGGAAAATAGTCACGTAGAAGCGAATGATTATTATTTGTGTCGTTTTAGGATTTTTCGAAAAAAAAATAGTAAACTATATAGTTTACTATTTTTTAGCAATACATTACAGGAACTATAATTTTGATCGAACTTTTAACAAATGAATCTTTATATTTATAAAATTTACACTTTCAAACCATTAATTTCTCGCCAGACCAAAAAATATTTGTATCAGTGTTTTAGAGCTGCTTAGAGTAATTCTTATTTTGTAAGTAAGGATAGTAAATAGCTGTCACTGATTTTTTTTGCATAAAAGTATAACAAAAATTAGTAATGTCGAATAAAATTAAAATATTAAAAAAATGAACAAAAGCAAAAAGCAGCAGCCTGTATATTTTTTATTCTTGTTGAAATTACCTGTGATATTTATTGTATTTATACATTTCATCGTACATATTTTAATAATTTTTTAATACAAATTGCTTGCATATTTTGACACTTTTTAGTGCATATAATCCGCTCTTTAGTAATAAGCTATAAAATGTAATCTTTTTAAATTTTGTTTTAAATATTATAATGGTGTAAAAATCTGTTTATTATAATACAAAATTTATTTATTTCTTCTATTTAAATAAGGTAAGTTCCGGAAGTTGTTAAATGTTGAACACTAAACACATCTTAAACTAGAAAAGCTTAGTGTTAATTTAGGAACCAGTTAATCACATATGAACATTTTTCCTCCTCTACTCCTGCAAGTCCAATCCATTGAAATCCAGGGAAACAAACACAGCGCCTAATTCCTGCCCCTGTGATCCCAACTTCCCCTAGGTCTGTATCAACTCCTACAGCTTAGCCCGGGCCTTGCTAAGCCGCCAATACGCGTCTAATTTACTGCTGCAGTTAGCCAGTTTAGTTTCGTGTTTAACTTACACGGTTGCTCCACTGATTCCATCTTCCCGCGGGCTACCAGGGACGAGGATAGTTTTTAGTGGAGTATGTAGACTGTATGTAGACTCCATGCCTCAAGCTAACATTCATTACAGCCAGATAAGAGAGGTTATGTTATTAGTGTATTGTATTGTTGTTTGGGAATAGAGGACTATTAGTTTTATATGTATTTATGTGGATGCATATTAGGGAAGGGATAATATTCTAAATTAACATCATAAAGAAATATCTTAATGTGATATAATTTAAGATATATAAACATCAACTTTTGTATTATCATTTGTGCCACAACTTTAAGAGAAACAGGACTTGATATCAGATAATACGTACAACTTTATTGACAATTCTATTTTAATGGTACAAATCTCTGCATAAGACTTAATGTTTAATTATGTTTATAATCACTTAGATGCAGTTCTAATTTCTATTGTACTATATAGAGTTTAGAATACATAAACAATAAATTATTTTCTTATAGTTTGATACTTTATTGAATTAGTAAATATTAACTAGTACGGTTTTGTAATTAAGATATAAGAGTTCGGGCTCCTACTGTGTAACTTAGAAAACGAGAACGAATACTATCCATATCGAATAAGACACTTAATTACTTTTGTCATCACTTATTTTCAATCAATACAAATAGTACCTTCGGTGCACTTAAATAATATTTTCGTATGGAGTAAGTAACAAATGGTGGCTGAGTAATGGTGGATGGAGTTTTTTTCGATACGAAGTGAATTTGTTTTCTGTTGTTAAATAAAATAATAGCGACCAAAAAAGGTATAATATGTAGAGATTACGATTAATTTATAAGAAACAATAAATACTAAATGATAAAATTTTCTATTAAAGAGAAAAAAAATGTTTAATAACTATTTTCAAAATTCATATATTCTCTTAAAATATTATCTAAATATCTGGAAAACATTTGAAATGGGAAGATTTTGACATCGTATCGATTTTGACATTTATAGAGTTATATGAATTAATTTTTATAGGGTCTGTTCTTCAGCAAAATATTTAAACCAAAATTTGTAACATATTTATATTAAATTTAAATGCCTTTCATTATTTTTAAAAATATATTAAACATTGTCAATATGTTCATAAGTATTCCAACAATTAATAAAAAGGTAACATTTCAAATTAATTTGTGTGTTTTATAAAGCAACAATTGTATATAAATAAAAGCTACCATTGCGTAAATTTAAACTTTTTATTGTTGTTTTATATGTTTATTAATAAATGATAGAATTTTATTAGACGGCAATGAAAGTTGGACAATAACGAAGTTAGTGTAATGTGTTCTGACGTGGCTGTAAAGACGATTCTTCATTATTCTAATTTCCCAGAGGAAATTTCAAACAGTGAATTAGTGCGCGGAGTGGCGTCGTAACGAATTTTTTTTGAATATTTGTAGAGATGCTTCGGCTTTCACTCCACTTGCTCTGTATAAAAACTCTCATCGCTTCAACCTCCCTAAATAAATACAAACCTTTCGACCCTTGCCAAACAAGATCCCACTTCTACATCAAATTCATATTAAATTCATTACTTTACATTTATATTTTAAATATAGATACATATTTTTTATTTTTGAAAATAATAACCTAGCTAAAGCATTGTAGATCATTAAATCATTATAGATTGTTGTAATATGCATAAATATATGCATATATGCTAATAAGGTTAATTTACCGAAACCTGAGTTTATTCATGTTAAGCAACGTATTTTTCATTTGTTTGACTGATGATGGTATCAAGTTAAATAATGATAATAAAATACCAGCAAAACTTGTAACAAAACTGACTATTTCTGAAATTTGTAGCCCTCTCTTCTGTATCTATTAGAATTAGAAGTAGAGTAATATTAAGACCTCATTTTAATATCAAACTATTTTTATCGTCGGAATGACAAAAAAATAGATGTTAAAATGAAATTGAGCTTCCTGTTAAAAATTGACCCTAATAGTACTTCTTCATAAGTGTCTTCTTAATTACATATATTACAGTTTCCGAGATTCCAATAGTGGCAATCAAAAAGTAACACACTGTGACCTTTTATTATTTTACATTTAAAATAAAAATCGAATGTAAATTTAATAAAATATTAAAATACTTTATTAAAGACTTCGTTAGCAAAAAAAATGTTTCATTCCATAGTCACTAGTAATTTTTAGGTGGACATGCTTATAATAGGGTGAAATGGTCTTAACAAATAGTTCTTAATTACTGACTTGTTTATATATAATTCATAATATAATGTAAAATTCAACTTTCTCACCATAAAACCTACTGCCACTAACGAAGTCGTACCTACGCTCTACGATAAAAATTATATAATTTTATTCTTTCAACTACATCTTGTACTTCTATAATTTATAGAATTTAAAAAACAATATTTATCTGTTACGGAAGGTTGGTTTATTTGCAAAAGTAAACTAATATTTTCGTTTGACCGAACTCGTGTCATTGAAATTAGAGTTTTAATTTATTATTATTATTTATTAATTTCTGGACATCCGTTAATATCTTAAAACGTCAAAATTCGTATGATTGCAATACCTTCCTTTTTATATCTGGCGGTTTTTATAGTTCATAATTGTAATTTCAGCTTTCAGTATTTCATTCTCAAACAATCCACTACTTGCTTGATCAACTATACCCAGTCTGCACCTTAAGTATGTCTCATCCCTCTCAATTGTCATATTAGTCGGTGATGAGTAGCGACTTGCACTTGTTCTAGGATATCTCGCCTCCCTTGACAGCATATATACGATGTATTAATTCCCACCACGCTCTAGTTCCCAGTCTCGCCACGTCGGCGGGGTGAATAGGCAACGACAGCCCAATGACTGGGTAAATATCATGATTGGTCACTCGGTGAAGATTGCGAGGATCAAATGATAATGG
Organism: Stenolophus ochropezus; assembly: GCA_035578165.1. Classification (NCBI taxonomy): domain Eukaryota; kingdom Metazoa; phylum Arthropoda; class Insecta; order Coleoptera; family Carabidae; genus Stenolophus; species Stenolophus ochropezus. Next base: position 18,772,530 of record JAQOWZ010000005.1, on the reverse strand, counting down.
GGAAGAAGTGGTGAGGAGGTGATTTCCAGGGGATGCAAGTCATTGAATTGGGTAATTGTGGGTGTATATTCTATATTGGATGGTCTAGGGTTGTATTTAACAATTTGTAATATCATCAATAATATCATAGTCAAGCTCAAAAATGTTATGGGAAATACAGCGCCTTTTAAAATGACGCCCCTTTTTAGATTTTTTTAGATGTTGTTACGTATTTCAAACTATTTAATTTAAAAAAAATTTTATTGCAATCCTATTAAGCGTTTTCTCTTAGAATCGAATAGTAAAGTAGTTGATATTGTATCTCCACTCACTTATAAAATATACTAAGAAAACACACTTTTTTGAGGTACAACCAAAGAATGGGTTTATACAGAAGCGGCAGTAAGACAGAGAAGCGAAAATTAGAAAGAGATGGAGAATGTGCACAAATTTAAAGGGCCCATTGTTTAAAATCGGAAAGTTTCCTCACATCTGAGAGAGAGATAGGGGAAGAGCACAAATTTAAAGGTCTACACAATGCTTCAAGGTCAAAGAACTGACTAGGGGAACAAGAAAGGTACCGACACGGAGTGTCGCTTCTGTGTGTAACTATTCTGTGGTACAACTTTGAGAGCTAATAGCTCCGAAGAAAACGAGATAATTAAATTCTGTTTAAAAATTTGGTATCAGCATATCTAATTCTTTAAAAAATTCTTTAAGGAAAATAAAATTTTAATTAATTATTCGTTTGTTCGTTTCACCGATAGGGTTCTACGTACGAATCGAAATATCTTTCTATTTTTATTTGTTTTACTATTTAAATGGATTTGGACTCTATTTTCGCATTTTTTTTTATTTCCTTCTCTAATTTCAAAAATGTTTGATTCATGTAATTATGAAATACTTATTTTAGTCTTTGCATTCATTTTTAATAATAATAATACTATACGTTAGTCCTACAATTTTATTTGTATTCTGCTTTAAGATCTTTTATTACTTGCACATTCATGATCTATTAAATGGCCACATTCTTGCTGTAGTATTTGTCGGTTTTATTTATCCTAGAATATATCCTCAAATTTCACCAGTGATTACCCTAGTTTTCTAATTATTTATCCAAATTGGGTTCAGTTTATTCAATTATCCTGTTTGTTATTTCTTACTTACTTTCTAATAAACCTATATCAATTTTTCTGTTTATTTATAATTTCATCAATTTTTATTAATATTACTTATTTTATATTTTATTTCTTCCATTCATTGAGATCGAATTTGGGTTTTTATTTCGTAGATTATTACCTCCATTCATACAAATCGAATTTCGGTTTTTATTTCTTATCTTGAGGTAGAGATAGGCTTTTTAACCAAAAAAGATGTTATACAATTATAAACTTTATTAAATCTTTTAATTACATTTTTTAAAGTAAATAGTAAGTATAAGATATCTGCTTATATATGTTTAATGAACTTTTTAAAAGTAAATATACTTTATTATAAAATAATATCTGCAAGATGGAATTTTTTATGGCCATTATCTCAGAACTTATCTTGATAATGGATAATCTAAATAACTAATAACACTAGAATATAATAAAACAAAAAGGAGAAAATGCGATACTTGTAACATCTGAAAATTGTAACTTGTAATGTATTAGCAGTCTTCCTCTGGTTCGTTATTAAGTTGCAAGTGAGAGAGAAATGATTGAATATAATGCGACAATCTGGCGGAGAGTTCGGTAGTAAAGTGGGAATTTTATTGGATAGTAATTTGAATACAAAGACAAGCTCATTTCCAGATGCAAATGCGGTTAATTTCCATTGCTCTATTACCGCAACTCGACATTACGTAATCCGGCTTGGAAATATTTACAGCCTGTCGCCTGCCCATGTAGAAAAACATTTCAGATATGCTCATTCGAATCAAGAATGTGGTGTGTTCATTTTGGAGTTTTATTCATTTAAATTACATCTCTCCAAGTATGTAATAACGTTACCTTCTAAACGGATGCAATTTAAAATAATTCTATCTTCGTTTCCAACAGGGGTGAACTAGTTGTAGTAGTAAAACCTACTAAGAATGCAAATTCAAAACAAAACAATTAACAATATATTTTTAAATTTTAAAATAAATTCACAATTTTTTTTTTCTTCCAATGGAACAGAGCATTCCTAAAAGAAAAAGGTTATATTTCATGGATATTTGAGAAATTGCCTTTTTGTGCTGGGTGTTACAATTTTTGAACAATACCTCACACTTAAAAAGCTGACTGTAAATTTTATTAATGGTAATATATTTATATTATAAAGTTTCACTATACTTCCTGTGAGATAATTTCAACTAATTTATTAATTTTTTGCGGTTAATATTTTTAACTATTTGATACAAGAATATTTAAATTTAATTAATGATCGCCATATAAACAGTACTGATACTAAGTACTCGTACTTATGAATTCATTTCAGTTCATTTTCTGAACTAAACTATTGAATACTTTACGCAAGAAATAAAAGAAACGTTATTTCTAATATTTAATGTAAGTTAGGAAAACTAAACGAGTTTAGTCCAATAACCGATATACTGAAATAATATTCAAATTTCTATTTCAAATTGGATTTTTGACTGTACTTTAAGTATGATTACAGAATGTTTGATTTTTCTCTTTGAACATGCATATTATACTGGCATATTTGAAGATTAAAAATATAGTTATTTCAAATCTTTATCATCTGAATCTACGTCTCATAAAACTTTGAATATGGCGTTATATTTCTTAATTCTTAATTCACTTTCGAATTTCTTTTTTGGTTTACTGCTTCAATCTTCTTCAGATGGCCTATTATTTTTTTAATATGTCGAAATATACAACTTATTTTGTTTCCTAGATTCACTTCTTTTTACTAATCGAGACGCATTCGTATAGTTCAAATTTTATCGTTTTTCATAAATATGACTTAGTATATCTAATTTAGTCTTCCCTGCTATTCTTCTGACAAATTTAATCTCTAGCGAGTTTATTTTTCGACTTGTTTTTTTTCTACTGTCTAAGTTTAACAGTAATTATTGAGAAAGGTTGTTTTTATAATACTAAAGTACTTACTTAAAATTCACAAAAGTTATTATAAAATAATAAAATTTTAAATAAATATGAAAAATAACTTATCTTTTAGTCCTCCTTGACTAGTTAATAAATTTAGACAAAAGCTATTGAAATTCAATTGTTATTTTGGACTCTACTAGTTTCGACACCTCTTTAATTTAAAATTAATAACATAGCAGTTAATAAATTTAATACGAATAAGTGTACGATACAAATGAACAAATATTTTCGTATTTTTTTCAAATATAAGACTTTTTTATGATAAAGCAAATAACAATACAGCGACTAATATTTAACAACCGCAATTGTAGAAATGAATGAGAAAAGAAAGAATATGAAGGAAAAGTGCGAATCCGGCCCTGCGTTTCCTGCACAGCAGTGCGCTTCCGCGGCGTCGCCAGAACTGCAGGGCTATGCAGTCTGAACAATTTCTCATTAGATTCGAAATGAAGTTGGCTGCAGTTCTCAGCCGCTTCTCGCGTCTCATTTCTCGCGGTTCCGTCACCAGCACCCGGCGACTCCTGCTGAATTGACACTCTCCGCGCCTGATTTGCGAGATAAAATTGGCTTCTTTTAAAACAAAATTACTCAACGAAAATTAACGTCATTGTTCCCGATCAACTGAATTAACTCCATCTAAATGTTTAACTTCAATTACCAGCGCGAGGCAACTTCTTGTACTCGGACTTTTGCAATTAATTTTATGTGCTTTTTCGCAAACTACTTGAATTAACTGCTCTAGTTCATCTCGGAAATCATTTTATTCAACTGCTTCGTTTTACTAATCGAGACGCATTCATAATTTCCGATGTCTTAATTGGAAACTGTGTTTAATTACTACTATACTTCCGAAAAGTTTTCCTGTTTTACAATACTGAATGCTATACATAACTATTTCAATGAAACAAGCTCAACTTGAAAGCAAATCTAAAAACGGGCAGTGATTGGTTACTTTGTTACAGTGTTCATAGTCGAATTGAGCAAAATGTGAGATCTGGCGTTCATTTCCCAAAGAAGCCAACTATTGCCCTTGACCACTAAACTAAAATATACCAATCAATTAGTTTATTGTTTATTAAGCGATACCCTTTTTTATTCCCTACAATTAAGATTGTATAGATCATTTTTTACCAGGGCATGTAACCGGTTAAAAAAACCGGTTAATAAAAACCGGTAACCGATATTTTCAACGAAAATTGCGAACTTTAACCGTAATTTTAACCGATATTTTTCAGGCCGGAATTACCGGTAACCGTTAACCAAAAAAAAAAAATAAACCGGTTTTAGCGAACATTAACCTTTATTTAATATCATTTAGCGAGAAAAAAAAAATATTTTTTTATATCTGTGTTTTCTATTTGTATTTGAACATGAGTCATGACAGTTTTTACAATTAACATTTTATTGGAGAGTCATAAATGTAGGTAGTCTCTTTTTAGCCGTTAAGGTTACTTAAAAAGTCCCAAATAAATACAGCCTTTTTCAACACAGGCAAGTTTAAAATTAAAAAGTGACCTGCGTTTTTTTGAAGATATTACGGGAATTTTTGTGAATGTTCATTAATTAAATTGCTTTTTTTTAATTGTTATATTTTTCTTAGATGGTAATTTTTTATTATTTTTTTAATTAATTATTCTGTAATTTTTTTTAATCAAATTTTTATAATTACTTTTTTTAATTAATTTTAATTATTTTTTTAACCGATATATTAACCAATTTAAACCGGTTTTTCAATTTTCAAAAACCGGTTTTCGAACTAAAACCTTTATTATTAAAACGTTCTCTATAAGGGATAACCGTTAACCAGTATTTTTTTCGGTTACATGCCCTGGTTTTAAAGTTTGTAAAAAAATTGGTGTATATTAGTTGAGATACAATAAAAATTCTTACACCAATCGATTCCTTGGGGTTTTTTCTATAATATACACATATTTTTTTCTTGCATTTTTATGGCTCAGCCAATGCAATATATAAAGAATGGTATAATGTGTCACATAAAAATCTAATCAATTTGGAATATGGGACGACATAAGAGCTTTACTGTCGATATTAAGGAATGTTCTGTCATAATATTCATTTTCTTGACATAAAGCAGTCCACAAATATTCTTTAGAGATAAAATCACCTTCTAAATTTTGTTTCTGAAATATTTTAACACTTAAAATATTTTTTTCTTAAATTGACAACTATTTGAGTCGGTCTGTAATTCTGTGATGAAAAGATTTAAATCTAATAAGATAATTTTTTAATTAGTTTGACAAATTATGAATTATAAACCTACTAAAAAAATACAGAAGATCTAGTACAATGTTAAATTACCTCAATTTGAGTCAAAAATTTTGATTTTTTAAAAGTCTATATTGATATTCCACAATGTTAAACCCAATGAAACTGATTTAATTTATTCCAAAACAATTTGGGACAATGTGAAACCTTACACAACTGTCTGAAATTAATCCCAATTGACTTGGAACAGTGTTGACCCTTATATAACAATGTTAAACCCTAAATAATTATATCAACTTTGTCCCAAACAGTTTGAAACAATATTAAACCTTCCACAACATTCTGAAATTAATCCCAAACAATGTGGAATAGTGTTAAACCTTATAGAACTATGTAGAACATTGTTAAATTAGTATAACTTTCTTAACTTAATCCCAATTAACTTGGAACAGTGTTGAACCTTATATAACAATGTTAAACCCTAAATAATTATATTAACTTTGTCCCAAACAATTTGGAATAATGTTTAACCTTCCATAACATTCTGAAATTAATCTCAAACAAATTGTAACAGTGTTGACCCTTATATAACAATGTTAAACCGTAAACAATTGTCGTAACTTTGTCCCAAACAATTTGGAACAATGTTAAACCTTCCAAAACTGCCTGAAATTAATCTCATACAATTTGGAATAATGTGTAACCTTGTAGAACTATCTAGAACATTGTAATATTCCAATTCCAAATTGATAGTCGCCGATGCGCTGATTTCAAATTTTCAAACCGAATTAAATTATCTCTTTCCGTTCCTGAGATATTTGACCTCAAAGTTGCACCTCAAAAAAGTGGGTTTTTTGGATATATCTCTAAAACGGGTAGAGACACAATCTCAACGATTATACCAGTGGATTCTACAGGCAAAGTTACATAAAGAAATGTTGTCTCCGCATATACGTTCTTTGGAACGATTTTGTGAAAAATGAGAAAAACGAAAAAAACCGGAATTTCAGTTTTTCGCTTGGGAACTTTTTGTCACCAAATATTTTCATTTTCTAGACTTAAGTAAATACAGATGCGCTGATTCCAAATTTTCAAACCGATTTCAATTATCTCTTACCGTTCTGGAGATATTTGCTTTCAAAGTCAGACCTGAAAAAAAATGTTTTTCAGGAATAGTCCTGAAATGGGTCGAGATACGACCTCGGCGACCTCACCAATCGATTCTGCGGGCAAAATTACATAAGTATACCAATTTTCAGATATTTATTCAGGCGGATACAATTTTTAGAGCGAAAAAACGAAAATCGCAAAAATTGAAAAATCGCCTGATGAACCCCTTACGATTTTTTCCGATTTTTGGCCATTTTCGTTTTTTCGCTGTAAAAATTGTATCCATTAGAATATAAATCTGAAAATTGGTACAAAAATGTAATTTTGTCCGTAGAATCGATTGCTGAGGTCGCCGAGGTCGTATCTCAACCCATTTCAGGACTATTCCTGAAAAACTAAATTTTTCAGGTCCAACTTTGAACGCAAATATCTCGAGAACGGTAGGAGATAATTGAAATCGGTTTGAAAATTTGGAATCAGCACATTCTTCTTTTCTTAAGTCCAGAATATAAAAAATTTTGGAGACAAAAAGTTTCTGAGCGAAAAACTGAAATTCCGGTTTTTTCGTTTTTCTCATTTTTCACCAAATCGTTCCAAAGAACGTATATGCGGAGAAAACATTTCTTTATGTAACTTTCCGCGTAGAATCGACTGGTATAATCGTTGAGAATGTATCTATACCCATTTTAGAGATATGGTCAAAAAACACCCTTTTTTGAGGTGCAACTTTGAGAGTAAATATCTCAGGAATGGAATGAGATAATTGAATTCGGTTTGAAAATTTGAAATCAGCGCATCGACGACTATCAAGTTAGACTAATTCCAAAAATCAAAATTTTGGACCCAAAAATGGGCATTTTTAAATTTTTTTGGCTGTATATGAAAAATTTTAGAGTGAAAAACAATAAATTGTAACTTTTCATGTATGTCTATTATTGGAAATTACTAGGAAGACTTAAAAAGAAAGTTTTAGAAGGCAGAAAGATGTTCCAAGTGTTCTGAAATAAGTTGAGAGACTTGCACTATGTTTCACTTTGTTCCAAATTGTTTGGGACAAAGTTAAGGCACTTGTTTAGGGTGTAACATAAATGTACTAGGTTCAACACTGTTCCAAGATAATTGGGAGTAAGATGAGACAGTTCTACAGGGTTTAACAATGTTCTAGATAGTTCAGCAAGGTTTAACTTGTTTTCGGAAAGAAGGTGGTTATTCCTGTGTTTTACTGCTGGTTTTATTGTTATTGTGACATAACTTTAACTAAAGACGCATGTAAAAGAGATATTTGTAAGAGTGGTTCAACTTGCACTCCCCTTAAAAAAGGAGGGTTGAGGGTTTATTTGTGAAGACTGTTATCCCAATAATGGGTATGAACATTATACAGAATTATGTGAGCTTAAAAGTAGAAGCTTTGGAAAAAGCTCGTTTCTTACTTTTCCAAGTTTGAAACAGACATCGTCTACATTTGACTTTAAAGTAAGTACTAAACTAAAAGCTTTTTTGAATTTTTTTAATGGATTTCTCTGTTTTTTTTATAAGACACATTTTTTATATTTTTACTTTAACTTATACGGAACAGGTTTACCAAAATAAAACAACATGCAAAATTAATAAAATTAAGTTTTATAAGCTTGTAACTCAAAAACTGTTAAAGATATAGTCTTAAAATCAGAGCATGTAACCGGTTAATAAAAACCGGTAACCGTTAACCAAAAAAAAAAAAAAAAACAGGTTTTAGCGAACTTTAATTTAATATCATTTAGCGAGAAAAAAAATAATATTTTTTTATATCTGTGTTTTCTATTTGTATTTGAACATGAGTCATGACAGTTTTTACAATTAACATTTTATTGGAGAGTCATAAATGTAGGTAGTTTCTTTGGCCGTTAAGGTTACTTAAAAAGTCCCAAATATATACGGCCTTTGTCAACACAGGCAAGTTTAAAATTGAAAAGTGACCTGCGTTTTTCTGAAGATATTACGGGAATTTTTGTGAATATTCATTAATTAATTTGCTATTTTTAATTGTTATATTTTTCTCAGATGGTATTTTTTTATTATTTTTTTAAATTAATTATTCTGTAATTTTTTTTAATCAAATTTTTATAATTCATTTCTTTTAATTAATTTAATTATTTTTTTAACCGATATATTAACCGGTTTAAACCGGTTTCTAATTTTCAAAAACCGGTTTTCGAACTAAAACCGTTATTATTATAACGTTCTCTATAAGGGTTAACCGTTAACCAGTATTTTTTTTCGGTTACATGCCCTGTTTTTTATATAAGGTCATTTACTAACAACATAATATAACAGTATATGTTTTTTTTTTTATTTTATTTACAAAAATTATAAAGTATCAAATAATCACATAAACATAAAAGGGGGATATATCCTCCTCTCTATGATATCGAGAAAGAGTAAAATTCAAATATTCACTTTACTTTAAAACATTAAGTTCTTGGAAAGTAGAGTAAAAAATATCATTGAAATGAATGGTCTGACGATTGAAGTATTTTTGTTTTGCGAAAATCTAAAACCAAGATGTTTAAATTTTATATTACATTTATTTTTTTGGGTTATATTTTCTTTTGTAATACACTTTTTGATTGGCTCATACAGCACTATACTTGAATAACAATAGAAAAGAAAAATAAAATAAAGTGATAATACAATTGTGTAAATTTACGATGCATAAGGTTTACTCAAATAAGCAAAAGCTTCTTAACCTTGTAGTATATTAAAATAACATATACTTGAATAGTATTTTTAAATCCTGCATCTTCCAGGGGTATTCTTATAAATAACCAAAATAATACGTTTGCATGTCAGACCTACCAGTAGTTAATAATCAGATTGCCAATCTATCGTGGTTACTTTGTTCACTTAAGAGACCAAGACAATGTGTAATTGTATAAAAACGAGTAATTTAATATAAATTACTTTGTAAAACCAGCAATGTGTTTTGGTATCTCCTAAGCGGAGCGTAGGGAAACCAAACTCACCGAGCCGCAGTTGTAACTACCGTACTGTCGGTTGTTTCGTTTGCCAGTGCTATTTCTATTTAAGATGTATAAATGGCAACTTTATGGCATCCGAGTGTGATACACAAGTAGCTGTGTTTTTTATTTTACGACAAATCACACGTTGTCGGTCGCGAGTTAGAGATGTGCGCTAGCTCGCTCAGTTATCCAGCCGACGTAAAACCAGTAATAGGAAATGAATATTTTAATAAGCTTGAAAAAACATTTTATCCAAGACATATTTGCAAATCCAAACGTTTTCACTCGTTTACCCTGTCACTCACATTTAACTATCTTCTACCTTCCCTTTGACTTTCTTTCATCATTCCTTTATCCTTTGTGGTGACCGCAGACGTCGTAAAGAACACATAACCTGTAGGTTGTCAGTGCGTGCGGTCGTTCAAGCTCTGTTCAGCAAATCGTGCCCGCAGACAAGCGGCTGCCGGTCGTGTCTTGTAGGTTTGTCGTCCGGCCGGCCGGCAATTCTATTAACAAAACGCCGACGTCGTCGAGATTCGCCCGCGTGCCCCGAGAAATGGCGGCGGAAATGGCAGGAAGAGGAATTTGTGTTTGGGATGATATTCTACGATGTGGGATAAAGGAATATCTTATTTTTTACTTTTTTATATCACTTTTATTTATATTAAATAATTGAAAATATAGTTTTAAAGCACACGAAACTGTTCTTTATTTTATTTATGTAAATACATAAGAATATTGGTCAGAACAAAAAAGGGAATTCTAAATTAAATTACTCTACTATCATTTGTTCTAGGCTTCGATTTTCTTGGAGCTCATCAGTATAATGTAAATGTAGTCAACTGGTCCAGTTATTCTAACAGAAATTTTACGAATTAACGTTTGGGATATCCTCATCAAATCAAATTTTTCAAATATATCTAAATTTTAATTTGCGTCGATCATGCAAATAAAAAACAAATAAATATCGTGGTCAGTAATGTAAATTTTTCACCATGTTGAACCGATAAGGAATACTTCCTGGTTCCTGCCCTTTGTAACCAAATAACTATAATTTTGTAAAACATATTATTATTACGATATCGTAAAACACTTATTCCATATTCTCATTAAAAATAACTTGATTTTCGTTTTTTATCAAAATTTTATTTGTATTTTCTTTAATATTAGGTTTTATTAATTGCCAATTTGAAATTTATTTGTTTCTCGGTAGTTCGCGATAGTTGTAAAGTTTATCTTCTAACATTTAACAACCATTTCACTTGTGAATACTAATGTCATACGTAATCGAACACACAGGATTCACTCATTCATATTTCTGAATTGAAACCTGTGCTAATCTCTTCGGCGTCGGCAGTTGTAAATTAATATGATACTTGTTTTATTGTTATATCTACCAAACACAATATATCAAAGATTTTCACTGCAGGCCATGAGAACTACATCAAAGATATATCTGTATATATCAGTATTCTACTAAAGGAATACTTTTAGAAAATGAGAATATACGACCACAAATCAAATAAATAAAGGGTTTATTATATATTTCATTGAATTGCACTGTAGCAAACAGATGACTGTAATTGAATAATAATATTTCTGCATATGTCATACACAATGCACTTTGTGTTGCTATAATAAATCAACTATCAATACCAAAGTATTACTTTATTATTATTATTACGAACAAGCATCAGATGCAGTAGAGAATTAAGTCCATTCCACTAAAACAGAGAAGCAATGAATATTCCTATGAAAACGATTTTCTGACTATTTGATAAATATCTTACAGGTATAACATACTACATACATATAAAAATAATTGTTAGATACCGAAGATAACTATACGATTTGCATTATAAGATTGTGACCAGCATTACATGCAAGTATGACAGAGATGAAGTAAGGTAAACTAGGAGTTAAATGGCTGAAAGTTGCCAGTAAGATATTTCTAGATAAAGAATACGAAAGATAAAAACCGAAAACTTGTATAGAAATTGTATACGCATTGAACGGAAAGTTGGGTATCTTTTGTTTTAAAAAATAAGACTTTATCTGCGACTATACAATATATCAAAATTAAGAAGGAAGAAAGTTTGTTAAATTTATACATATTTGTCATTTTGAGATTGAAACATTAAAACAAAAATTGACATATTTTAATTCCAATGTCTTTTAGATTGCTTAACTACGTAGATTTACATGATAGAGCCAATAGTATGGTTATTTCAATGTCACAATAGATCTTCTAGGTCGCGTTGATAAAAAGCGACAAAACGCTTAAACCCTCGTATAAATACAATACATGGTTATTTCAAACAGAGCATTTAAAAAATTAATTGCCTAAATAGAACATTATAGATTGTTTATTTCAACTGGAGCGATTTACAATGCTTATTGAATGAGATAGTTATGGAATGCACATTTGAATTAGCTCATTATTAATAGGAACAGTCGATTTGTAATTGGTACTTCATAGAATATAATAATTTCAAAAATAAGGCAACAATGGGTTATTCACTATTTACTTTTTTCAGTTCCTCTTTTCGAAAAGACGAAATTTTTGTGATACCATCCTATCTATACAAAATAAAAGAACAGAAAGTACAGAAAGTACTTTCATGTGGTCAGTGTTCGCCCGTTTTCCATCAAACAGGTAATCCCTAACTTAACCTGTCAGCAGTAAATGAAGCAAGTATTAAGCCAGTGGATGTCCCATGATTTAACAGCGGGATAATAGGTGCGGTGGCGTAAATACACCCTCCCTTTATCACGAAATTAGGCAATGACACCACATCACACCCTGCTAATACACTACTACCCACTCATACAAATTAATCCTTACGTGTATCCCGCTGGAGTGGCAAGAAACGCGGGATTCCTTATAAATGCCGAGCAATTAGACAAGATAATTTAGCGGTGGGGTCACGTGAGAGCCTCTTGGACAGCAATTTGTCCGCGTCTCTCGAGGCCGATCTGACAGTCTTCCCAATTAGCGATACTAGCGCCACGACGGACTGGGAGGCAATCAACGTGACGGGCCGGCTGGCCGGGTGGCGGTGCGTGCTCTTCTTGATGCGTGAGATCACAGTCTGTTTGACTTGGGATGTTGGATGTTGGTTTAAAGTTTTTAGGTAATTAACGGTTCAAAGGGATTACTGATTCTATGTTATATATTCTTCTCTTTAATGGACTTATTTTGGAACTATTACAAATATAACATCATTACTTCTTCGGCTACATATTGTTTTTTGTTTGTATTCCAATACAATACTCTAGGTCTCTGCGTGCCGATGTAAATTTAAATTAAGCGTCCTTTATTTTTTTAAGTATTACTAAATAAAAAAAATCGAAAAATTCAAAACATATTTCAATGTTGAATTGTGTACATTAGATGGGTGCTTGTATAAATAAACACAGTGCCGCAGTAGGGAAATATCGCTTCCGGGGCCGAAAGACTAATTTACGACAACCCCATTAATATAAAAAAAAATGACGCCCTTAAGACCTAAGAAGCTTGCATACTTTGTAGTTTAATTCTTTTATAATATTACTAAACATCTTATTTGATAAGGTACTGGTCGCCTTTGGCGCCCCTCTTCTTGTGGCGCCCAGTACCCCCTGCGCCACCTACAAAACGCCCCCCCCCCCCCATCCAATCCCTTTCTCATCATTGCGACGCTGAACAAACATAACGCATTATAACAAATTAAAACGAAGCATTAAAAAAATCGAGTAGTATTATAAATATGCTGTATATATAACGAAAAGTGGAACATCGAACTTCAACATTTCAAAAAATTGCGGATACTTTCTTCTGATAGATTTAGAGCAAAACTATAATAGTACAAAATTAAATTCTATACCAGAAAAGATTATAACTTAATATTAAGAATTAAAATATAACCAAATGAATTACACTCTACCAGCTCGGTGAATTGTAGTGATACATGCGTATCTTAGGTTCGTCATCAGTCATCAGTGATATGATTATAATTTTTATTTATAAATAAAAACGTGATATATTAAAATATTAAATTATACGGTATTAAACAAAGTTAATATTTTATCCATGTCAAAAATATTTAATATAGAAAATAATACAATTGTAGCATGATACATATACATATTTAAAAGTTTTCTTCATAAACAACTTACTGATAAATAAATTAGTAAAATTATAATTAAATATTGTTTTTAAGTTCTGAAATATTTTTTTATTATTATTAGTAAGAATAAAAAGCCATTAAAAAAATAAGTTTCGAAAGCTTCAAAAGTAATGTAGGTCCTGCCATCTACTCACAACTGCTTGAAACAGGAAGTTCCACCTAGTTTTGTCAGATGGCAGTAAGCGTCTTATACGCGCACAAATCAATACGAACAACTTTATTTAAACTTTTGAATACTATTATCATTATTTTTTCATTCTATAACAATAGTTTTTTTTTCTACATTTCAAAAAGAAAACCTCAAATGAACAACTGCAAGAAATAAAATACTTTACAATTGCAAGACAGGAAAACTATCAAATATCTCCTTAAACAATTGTAGAACGATACAAATCTAGGAGACAATTTCTCTCGTGTGCACGTATGAAGAAATGAAACCTGGAGGGAAGACGCAGATGAAGCGGAGTGATAGGAAGTTGTGTGAAGCCGGTGCAGATGTTTACCAGATCGTGCGTAATATTCTATTTGAACTGCGATCTGATAAAATTCAACCCCTGGCCAAGTTTTCAGCGCAGAGACGCTGAATAGGTTCTTTGATGTGTGATGTCTCAACTGATACATACGGTCTTATATGAATTTATTACACGACCAGAAATTTAATATATCTGCTGGGATGCTATAAGGACAATAAATGCTGTATTTACATTTTTACATCTAAGTTAGGATTAGGAGAATGCTTTATTTTCTTCCTCTAGTGTTCTGTGGATATTCAATTTTTTCATTATCCCAATGATCAATTTTATTTATTTAAAAGTATCATTCATCTTATAACTTAAATTAAATCCAATATAACGTTATACTTGACAGTAAATTAATATTTAATGTAATAAGCCTTTTTTTTATTAATATGCAAAATAATATGTCTGTACTATTTTCGAAATTTTTATCATTGAATATTTGTTAAAATTATTTTTTCCGTATTTGACAATTATCATGTTATTTGTTTTTTTTTGTATTCTATAATATATAAAAATTAATTAAAAGTATATAATTGATTTTGAAAAAAAATATTAGTTTATGAGACATACCACAAAGCTATGTGTCCATACAATAAACAATAGATATAAAATTAGTATTAGAATTGCGTTACATCTAACAAAATTATTGTAGCAATAAGAATTTTGATTATAACAGTGATACATAATTTTAAATAAATTAGATTATGAGCTTACACACTTGTAAAACATATAAAACATCTAAATAATGTTAATATTTTGGTAAAACATATGTATTAATTAATTATAAGAATTAAAATTATCTTTGTATTAAGATAATAATAATAGCCTAAAATTAACAGAACCAAATAATTCTAACTCGGTTGCATTAAGCTTTATTAACTTTGACCATGGGTTAAATTTTTGACAACAATATAATTTAATACGTTGCCACGGTAATAAATTTTCTCTGTATATTAAAAATAAAAAATATATCTACAACATTTTAAATCTTTTGTCGAAACTCCAAAAGCAGTAATTTATTTCTTGTCCACGTATTTTTCTTTACTTTGCCGGAAATTACTTGGACAATTGGTTCAATCTAAATCAAAAAGCATCGTCGTGGTCGTGGAGAATATCCGTAAAACAACACAAATCGCCAGTAAAATCTCAAGCTGTCAAAGAACTAGAACAAAATGAATACTTCACTGACTTGTGAAATTACCTATTTGAAAACAAAGCGTGCTGTGACAAAAACGCCGTTGTAAACTGCTCTCTTCAGTCTTTTGTCTGGATCTGTTTTGCGAGAAAATGCACAAAGGTGGATAAATATTTGCCTTTCAACATTTATCGGACGTCGGACGGAGGAAACTAACACAATAAGAACGTCGACGCTCGGACATTGTGATAAAAAGAAAAGGTCTGTACATGATATTTCTTCAACTTGACTGACTTCAATTCTCTGCACTCCTCCATATTTTTGTAAATTCTTGTTGGCAGAGGAAAAGTGGATGTCAGTTGCCGGCTTTGAAATATTCTGCCTAACAGATAACTGTTAGATCTTACGTAAAGAAAATTCACAAGCATTTCAGATTAAATATGTATGTATTTCTCAAATATCAACATATTTTAAATCAACATTATTTTTTAAAATCGAAAATTTTAATGACACTACTGAACAGTTTAAAATATCACAAATAACAATGTTAGGTAAACTGTATATCACATTTAAGAATATATACACATGTATTTTTTCAACACGTCACATTACACAATAATAATACATATGTTTCAAGTTTCTTCTAAGCTTTTATAAAATAATTCCATCTAAAAATAGCAAAAATCCAAATTTCACAAAAAAAATAAAATTTATACAGGATAAAAAATAATAATTTTGAAATCGGCTTTTGACATTTAAATGTCAAACAAAATCCCTTTTGTTTACATTAACGATATCACTGAACAGTGAACATTTGCTTGGTTCTTGGTTTATTAAATTTAAAATTGTGTTATATTATAATCAGAGATTTTACAAAAAAATTAATACGTGATTCGTCGGAAAAATGTCTGTACTTGGCTCGGAGCCGTAAAATACTCAACATACAGTGTCTCGAATTTCAATATGGCTCCTCGACAGCAATGTACCATTTTCTTGGCTCTTATGTAAACAACTATTTTTGTTTATGAATATTAAAATGCTTTAAAATATAATTTTCGAGAGTGTTTATTAAAAAAAATGACTTTAAATACAGGCACACAGGAAAAAAATTAGAGGGAACAATGCATATGATATTCCTACACATTATACTATTTCCTTAAAAACTAGAGTGCATGGAGTCTATTAAATACTAATACATTTAAATTAAGACACAAAAGTACACATTTATAAATATAATATTTATATAACAGGACCGGAGGTGCAAACCTATTTACAATTTTATTTTATATACTTACATACATATGATCATAATATTTATGCAAATAATAGTATATTATTTAACAAGCATAATATGTAGGCTATATTACACGAGGATGTAATTAAAAATACCAGCGGTAGCGGGTATATTTAATCATCCCGAGTGTAATGTAGCCATATTATGCGAGTCAAATACTATACTTTATCTACAACTAACAGGCATATAAAAAATCTGATATTATTTGTAAATTATTCAGTTAGGTGTGAGTAGTTCACATATAGCTTAACAGATGGCGCCACAGTAGCACTTAAATGTCAAAATAACTATTCAAATTGTATTTATTATACTTTTATAATCATTTATATTGATATTTATAATAAAAAATTTATTATTAATAAATTAACAGTTTATTAAAGTATTATGTGTTAAATTATATGCTCTATTTATTATAGAAAAATGTAGCGTATAATATAATATTTCATATTACACTTGTGTAATATGAGTAGTATATTATATGTAGTATCACACGTATAATGTATCCATATTTCAATAGTTGTAGATAATAGTATATTATTTAACAAGCATAATATGTAGGCTATATTACACGATGATGTAATTAAAAATACGAGCGGTAGCGAGTATTTTTAATCATCTGAGTGTAATGTAGCCATATTATGCGAGTCAAATACTATACTTTATCTACAACTATCAGGCATATAACAAATCTGATATTATTTGTTAAATATTCAGGTTGGGTGTGGGCAGTTCATATATAGCTTAACAGATGGCGCCACAGTAGCACTTAAATGTCAAAATCACTTTTCAAATTGTATTTATTATACTTTTATAAGCATATATATTGATATTTATAATAAAAAATATGTTATTAATAAATTAACAGTTTAATAAAATATTATGTGTTAAATTATATGCCCTATTTATTACAGAAAAGTGTAGCGTGTATCATGACATTTCATATTACACTTGTGTAATATGAGTAGTATATTATATGTAGTATCACATGTATAATGTACCCATATTTCAATAGATGTAGATAAAAATATTTATATAACAGGATCAGAGGTTCAAACCTATTTACAATTTTATTTTATATACTTACATACCATACGATCATAATAGTTATTCCAATAAACAAATATTAATTTTACTATGGCACTAGTAACAGAGTTTCAAGTGTTTATACAAATTTAAAATGCTAAACCAGCAATATAAATATCACCCTCAAAGCTTATTATATAACAAAACATCACTCCCATTATCTCATCTCAATCACTGCATCTCCCATTGGGTTCATTCCCGATTCACATGCATTTCTTTTCAATTGCGAGCGGTAGCCTGGGCGTGGTGCGTTTAGCGATACAATCTCCCAATTGTACAAAACTACTCGTAAATAAATATCTGAAAGTTGGTGGCTTGTTAGGTCCAAGGGACACAAGGAAACGCAGACGGGACCACATGTGATTAGAATATGATGTCGGACTATTGTTGGGAAATCTAAATACAAATCGTATTGCAGAGGGTGAAGTATGCTAACTAACCCCAGAATTGATTTGGAAATATTGTATAGAAATTGATTTTATCTATTGAAATGAAATTGACATTGAATTTTTATATGTATGCACTAGTAGATTAGGTCTCAATTATTGTTTGTTTTATTTAATTTAAATGAAAGAATTTTTTTTTATGAAATTCAATAATTTGTAAAGTAAAAACCTTTGCTATCCAAGTTGATTTTTATTTATTATTACGGAAGCAATAACTATTTAAACTATTAGTAGTAGAAATTTGTTGGTTAGGATATTTCGTCTTGAATTTAGCGTTTCAGGGTTTGCTTTCACGAATAGTGTACTGCAAACCAATTAAAATACTTTTATTGAAAGGATTTTATATAATTTGTTTCCTTTCGTTTTCTTTTTTTTGTTCCGAAACTCACTATAAGCTCTACGTCGAGTATGTGCAACATCAGTCTCCGACTTCACTTTATTAGCCTCACGAAACATTTTTCAAATATTTAAAGATTTGTATTGCATTTAGATAATTTAGGTAGGGTATTATTCAATGATTTTATTTTAATAAAATAGTTATTTGTCAAACTCGACTAGAGTTCGAGTTTAATTCAACAAGGTAAACGAGTGGAGCATTCGAGTGAGAGTGGAAAAAGTGCTTCCCTTTTGTGCTAGATAAATTAATATTTTTCACGACTTGTTTCAAAAATTTATTATTTGAACAAAATGACGTAGCAACATAATAAGCTAGAAAATTAGATTATGTAAATATTGACGTTTAGCAGTGTAATTGTTACAGTATTACCAATATGTCAATTCAAGTTCACGTGAAAAAAACGTGAAAAACAAATTTTCTGTCAGTAGACTAACAGCTCCCTGTGCTTACAATTTATAAACATTTTCTAATACCAATTCATTTAACTTAAACAATATGATTCTCTTTGCACTGTCCCTTAAAACTCGGATTTCTATAGCCCGGCCCGCAAATACGAAGTACAATACATGTGATATTTGAATAAATAATTTATCAATATTTCAATATGGTACTCATTTTCTGGCTTGCGGTCTTAACAGCTGCATATGCCCGTTCAACGTTTCTAATAATAGCACTAGTTGAAGGTCGCTGGTATCTACTAGTAGTGTTGTAGTACCAAAAGGAAGAACATACAAACTGCTACATTATTTTCACCGCGCAAAGATAATTTAATTCCACCGTGGAATTAACCCCACATTATCCCCGTGTTCCTTATTACCATCTACTTACCTCATAGAGAGTTAATCCGCGACGTGCTGCCCCCTGCAGTAGTTACCCTCGCGGGCGGAGGTAGAAGAACGTGACTAACCCAACTTACCATTACTTGCGAGGTGTGAAATGCAGCAACAACTGCTAATTGATGAACAGTGGGCGTGGAAAGGGTGCGCGGCACGTTTATGAATTATAGACAACGTGGGGAAGGAAGGAGGAAGGCACTTCCTATATGCACTCTAATGGGGTAGATATAAATGAGAAGTAGAGTTAGTAGCAGGGCATGTAGCCGAAAAAAATACTGGTTAACGGTTAACCCTTATAGAGAACGTTATAATAATAACGGTTTTAGTTCGATAACCGGTTTTTGAAAATTGGAAACTGGTTTAAACCGGTTAATATATCGGTTAAAAAAATAATTAAAATTAATTAAAACAAATAATTATAAAAATTTGATTAAAAAATAGAGAATAATTAATTAATTTTTTTTTTTTAAATATCATCTGAGAAAAATATCACAATTAAAAAAGAGCAATTTAATTAATGAATATTTACAAAAATTCCCTAATATATTCAGAAAAACGCATGTCACTTTTCAATTTTAAACTTGCCTGTGTTGACAAAGGCCGTATTTATTTGGGACTTTTTAAGTAACCTTAACGGCCAAAGAAACTACCTATATTTATGACTCTCCAATAAAATGTTAATTGTAAAAACTGTGATGACTCATGTTCAAATACAAATAGAAAACACAGATATAAAAAAAATATATTAAAATTTTTCCTCGCTAAATGATATTAAAATAAAGGTTAATGTTCGCTAAAACCGGTTTATTTTTTTTTTGGTTAACGGTTACCGGTATTTTCGACCTGAAAAATATCGGTTAAAATTACGGTTAAAGTTCGCAATTTTTGTTCAAAATATCGGTTACCGGTTTTTATTAACCGGTTTTTTTAACCGGTTACATGCCCTGCATAATTCTGACAACTTTTTGCCAAAAACAAAAGCTGATTGACATGGTAATTATTTGTCATTTTTTATTTACATTTAATACCAAATACGACGTACTTCTGACAACTTTTCTCCGGAAACAAAAGCTTGTTGACATGATTTTTGACATTTTAGCACGACTTACTTTTGAAATATTTTAGCTGAAAACAAAAGACATTCGACATGGAACATTTTGAAGAATACAACGGGCGTGATCTTGAGTAATAGTACATTAAAAGTTGTGTACTTTTAAAATGCTATTAGTTTGTGTCTTATATATTAACTTTTATTATTCCTTTTACATCTGTGACTGTATTATTTACGAGATTATAAAAGTTTATTATCCTATTATTTCGGCCCTCTACGTTACGGGAAAAATACTGATATTCGATTTTGTCATTTGTTTAAATTTTAAACACCTGATAAAATTTGTTTTAAACGATATTTCTCTGGAACTAATGAACGGATTTGAAAAATAAAAAAACTGTTGAGAAGAGAATTGAAAGGCCTTTCGAACTGAGTCATGTTTGACACTCTTTTCCATTTAAAATTTTTGAGGTGCAGTCCACCCCCATTTTAGGGTTGAAGTTATGCCATTGGAACTAATCCATTTAGGTGTTCCCCTTTATACTAAAAATGACGTGTTCGAGCGTTTTTTGCAAAATTGATGTTGTGGCCAAAAATTGGGCTGATAATTTTCATTGAGCCACCTGTATATAGAAGGTGGAAATAATAATATAAGAAAGAGTTAATAAACAAATAATTAGGACAAATGAACTTTATCTAAACAAAAGGATGTCTGTAAAACAATTGATAGTTGTTAATTGGACCACGAACCTTGGCCTACAACGGAAATGATGACCAGAAGTACTTATATTTCGAAATTTTGTTTTGATAATTGTTATCTATATTCGCAAATATATTCCAAACCATATCCAAATAAAAATTAATATCATTTCTCATCTCCAAGTAATTTACAATCATAGTTAATCATGAAAACTAACAATATTTAGATTTGCACCATAAAATTTTGATTTTACAGCCGAAAAAATCCAAAATGACCCATTTTCCGGTCAAAAATTTTGGTTTTTTAAAATAGTCCAAATTGATAGTCGCCGATGACCTGTTTCTAAATTTTCAAACCGAATTTAATTATCTCTTCCCATTCCTGAGATATTAGGCTTCAAAGTTGCACCTCAAAAAAGTGTATTTTTTGACTATATCTCTAAAATTGGTAGAGATACAGTCTCAACGATTATACCAGTCGATTCTACGCACAAAGTTACATAAAGAAATGTTTTCTTCGCATGTATGTTCTTTGGAACGATTTGGTGTAAAATGAGAAAAAAGAAAAAAACCGGAATTTCAGTTTTTCGCTGGAGAACTTTTTGGGTCCAAATCTTTTCATTTTTCAGACTTAAGTAAATACAGTTGCGCTGATTTCAAATTTTCAAACCGATTTCAATTATCTCTTACCGTTCTCGAGATATTTGTGTTCAAAGTTGGAACTGAAAAAAATCGTTTTTCAGGAATATCCCTGAAATGGGTCAATATACGATCTCGACGACTTCACCAGTCGATTCTACGGGCAAAATTACATAAGTGTACCAATTTTCAGATTAGTATTCCAATGGATACAATTTTTAGAGCGAAAAAACGAAAATCGCGAAAATCGAAAAATCGCCTGATGAACCCCTTGCGATTTTTTTCGATTTTTGACGATTTTCGTTTTTCCTCTATAAAATTTGTATCCATTGGAATAAAAATCTGAAAATTGGTACAAAAATGTAATTTTGCCCGTAGAATCGATTGGTGAGGTCGTCAAAGTCGTATTTGAACCCATTTCAGAATTATTCCTGAAAAACTGATTTTTTCAGGTCTAACTTTGAACACAAATATCTCGAGAACGGTAAAAGATAATTGAAATCGGTTTGAAAATTTGGAATCAGCGCATCTCTATTTACTCAAGTCCAGAATATAAAAAATTTTGGAGACAAAAAGTTTGCCAGCGAAAAATTGAAATTCAGGTTTTTTTCGTTTTTCTCATTTTTCACCAAATCGTTCCAAAGATCGTATATGCGGAGAAAACATTTCTTTATGTAACTTTGCGCGTAGAATCGACTGGTGTAATCGTTAATACTGTATCTCTACCCATTTTAGAGATATGTTCAAAAAACACACTTTTTTGAGGTGCAACTTTGAGGCCAAATATCTCAGGAATGGGAAGAGATAATTAATTTCGGTTTGAAAATTTGAAATCAGCGCATCGGCGACTATCAATTTGGTTTTTTCAAAAAAATCAATAAATTTTACCTAAAAATGGGTTTATTTGGGTTATTTCACACCCTGGAATGGGTTTAAAGTGCTTAACAATGATTTAGGTGTTCATAATTAAAAAAATAAGTTTAACACGATTATGTGTTGCATTTTATACCCAAAAATGAGTTGAAAAGTGTCTAAACATATTGTATAGTACATTTGGAAATTTGTCACATCTTAAAATGGGTAAAAAGGAACACAAACCTGACCTAAAATTGAGTTTAAAGGGTGTCAACAATCAAAAACCAAAATTTTGGACTCATAAATGGGTATTTTTGGAATATTTCAGCTGTATATGAAAAATTTTACAGTAAAAACCTAAAAATTGTAACTTTTTATATTCAACTGTAATTAGAAATTACTAAAAGTTAGTTACAAACAGGGAATGTAACCGAAATAAATACTGGTTAACGGTTAACCCTTATAGAGAACGTTATAATAATAAAGGTTTTAGTTCGAAAACCGGTTTTTAAAAATTGGAAATCGGTTTAAACCGGTTAATATATCGGTTTAAAAAATTATTAACATTAATTAAAAAAAAGTAATTATAAATATTTGATTAAAAAAATTATAGAATAAATAATTTTAAAAAAATAATAAAAAATTACCATCTTAGAAAATATAACAATTAAAAAAAGCAATTGAATTAATAAATATTCACAAAAATTCCCGTAATTTATTCAGAAAAACGCAGGTCACTTTTCAATTTTAAACTTGCCTGTGTTGACAAAGGCCGTATTTATTTGGACTTTTTAAGTAACCTTAACGGCCAAAGAGACCTACATTTATGACTCTCCAATAAAATGTTAATTGTAAAAACTGTCACGACTCATGTTCAAATACAAATAGAAAACACAGATATAAAAAAAATATTAATTTTTTTTCTCGCTAAATGATATTAAAATAATGGTTAATGTTCGCTAAAACCGTTTTTTTTTTTTGGTTAACGGTTATCGGTATTTTCGGCCTGAAAAATATCGGTTAAAATTACGGTTAAAGTTCGCAATTTTCGTTAAAAATATCGGTTACCGGTTTTTATTAACCGGTTTTTTTAACCGGTTACATGCCCTGGTTAGTAGATATGAAAAATTATTTATTTACTTTGGTAAACTGATTTTATATAGTAAATACAACGCTATTCGATGATTCAACAATTCGAAGAAATAACTTTTAAGTGTCCTCCTCTACATAGAGTGACCAATGAAATTTTATGCATGGAAATCTCGAGAAGCATGAAGAATTTTTTTAGAATAGTTGATGGAAGCTGATGAAAATAAAAAAGTGTATTCGGTATTCAGTAATTTTTTGTTCTTGTGTTATTAAGTTTTAATTTTGTTTGTAACAAGTAGTTACTTAAAAACGTCAATTCAGATTTCTGATAGATAAGTATATTTTTTTATAAATTTTACTTTTCCAAAGTAGTAGTAGTAGTAGTATTAGTAGAAGGAGCGAGTCGTATATAGGCACTACGGAACTACAGCAGCCCCAAGTTTTCTCGATACATAAATATATTTATTAATTTATTTAGTTCTCTTATTTTGTATAAAAGATTATAAAATACATCTAGCAATAATAAAAAGGGTGAAGAATACTAGTAGCACTGTGTTTATTGCAGTGTCATCATACAACAAGATAACTGTTATATCTATGCGCGCAAAGACTCACAATGAGAAGTGTATTTCGGCACTGTAAAACATGCAGTTTATTTGCTAAATCAGTAGTATAGCAGCGTGCTCGTAATATTTATAGTATTTATTCCGTATCTTTGCATATTTAGATATTACAATTAAAGACAAAATATTTTATAGTTTATATTTTAGAACATTATTAGAATTATTCACAATTATGACGTCAGAAATGAACCTCAAGAAATAATAAAACAATACAATATGTATAATTTCATGTTTACTATTTTTTTACGATAATTTTGATATTTTATCAAAACACACATTTAAAGTATTTCATAAGTATAGTACAGGACAAGATATTTGGTTAATCCCTTAAGCTTGATAATAGATGCGGCTAACCCTCACAACGGGTGATGAGTCTTAAATATGTAGGGGCGGTATTAATAAAAATTTCACATTCTTATAACTGCGACGAGGATCAAAAATGGAAAGAAAATTAACTATTCACCATTAGGTTCGATTAGTTTTTACATAAATAAAATAAAAAAAAATTGTTTTAGTACGTATGAACCAAACATTTTTACCTGGATTATATATACCTATTTAAAAATTTGAAATCAGTCCCTGCATTTCTGTACCATAAATTTGGGGATAATCCCATGTTTACGGTATGCTAGTAGGGGGTCATGTAATCCAATTCTCAATTATGTTGTCCAGCACTATACATATACTGAGTACCTTGAGTCATTTTTATTTTCTTCTCTCTGTACTGCCATACTGTTGACGAAGTATTAGTATTATAGTGCTGGACAACATAATTGAGAATTGGATTACATCACCCCCTACTAGCATACCGTAAACATGGGATTATCCCCAAATTTATGGTACAGAAATGCAGAGACTGATTTCAAATTTTTAAATAGGTATATATAATACAGGTAAAAATGTTTGGTTTATACATACTAAAACAAACAAATTTTTATTTTATTTATGTAAAAACTAATCCAGCCTAATGGGGAATGGTTAATTTTCTTTCCATTTTTGATCCTCATCACAGTTATAAGAACATGAAATTTTTATTAATACCGCCCCTACAAATTTTGGACTCATCACCCGTTGTGAGGGTTAGCCGCATCCATTACCAAGCTTAAGGGATTAACCAAATATCTTGTCTTGTACTATACCATTTCTCGTTTCGTACACTGGGGGTCCAGACTTTAAATTCCGGTCAAGGTAGGAATGCTTGTGTGTGTCTTGCTCTTGTTATCATTATTAAAAATAATTTTAAAAAGTGTAGAATAAAATGTTTGCTGTTTCCTTTCTTAAAGAATAAAATAAATTTCTTTATGAATACAAAAACAAAAATCCAATCAAGTCCACCAAACTTACGAGTATAATATCCATCTCACTCAGAAACTCAATTAAAGTTTGTTTAATTAAAGCTGGGAATAAAAATAACGGCACATATCATGAGTGCAGTGCTTTTCAGTGCTGCCATCTAGGCTGCGCCTAACGAAGCATTTCCGTTACGCTAATACAGCGCCGCATTGTTGTGTAGCGCCAGCGGAACTCGCCTTTGTCGCGAATTTTCAATAACGAAATGAAGCCTAAACAATTGCACGCTGAAAGTAGCAGTTGGTTCGCAGTGCAGCTGCACAAGTGAGTAGCCGAGGTGAAGGGTTTGTGTAGTAGGGACTATTGCAATGGGCCAGTGTGTCACGAGGCAGGATTGTCTTTGTCATTGACCTTAGGATTAATGCAGAGTTGTTCAATATTTGTTTGTTTAAGGAAAGAGATGGAATTGCTGCTCTGTTAAAAGAACGGAATGCAGAAATCTGCAGTTCTCTATAAATTTTAATATAAGAGATTGTTCGGTTTTTAATCCTGCAAAGAAATATTCTCATTTTTTATATTCTTTAGCATTGTCAATTGCTTAAGATATCTAGATGGTTTATTTGTATACGAAAGTATTTCGTCCGTGACATTTTATTTACATTTTCGTGGACCACAATTTAGTGACAGATTTGTTTTATTTTTTGATCATTGATATGTTACGATTTATTTACCGATTTCACGGTCAGTAAGTAACATTCAAAATCAGTCATTTATAAACATAACTTATTATCTTAGAAACCTAATAAATTAACAATAAAAATATTAGATCGTACAAAAACTTAATATTATGAGATTTATTCATCCATAGTTTTTTGAATTTATAAAGATATCCTTTTTAACAGGTACATTTTAAATATTTTATAAAACACACAAAAAATATTTTTGTTCTAACATTCTTTTTTAAAATTAAAGTATAAAGGTTCCTGTTTAAGAATGTATATTAATATCGGACAAGTGCCCTTCTTTAAGTGTATGGCATCTCTCCATTCTTTTACAAAAAAAAATTGGCTAGCATTCACAACTTTGTTCTTTATTATTGGCATAGACTTTTTCCATGAAAACTGTGAGAATTTAAGCGATTGCTAAATTGGTAGTGTACAGCGCCGTATCCAGGATTTCATTTCGGAGGGGGTTCTGGTTATAAGGTTTTTTATATATATATATATATATATATATATATATATATATACATATATATATATATATATATAAATTTAATAAAGAAAAAAATAAAGAATTTCTATGTAAGTTGTATATATATATATATATATATATATATATATATATATATATATATATATGTATGTATATATATATATACAACTTACATAGATATTCTAAAATCAAAATAATATTGTACACTTTCCTTATACCTTTATTTAAATACGTATGAAAATAACAAAAATATATCTCTTCCATAACAAAAATGAAAAAGAACTTCGATGTTTAAGTTATTTAAACTTTATATAACAAAATCAATCTTTCTTGCTTTTGACGCAAATATACCTACGACATCTTCATTGGATATGTTTATTTCCCGATGTATACTCATAAGTGACAATCCAGTCATTCTGTCTTTATTTGTTGAGTTTCTAAGATATGTTTTCAGCCGTCTTAATGTTGAGAATGATCGTTCTGGTGTAGTTGTTGATACAGTTAATGCTATATGCATTAAAACTGTTAAATACGAAATACAAAATGGCAACAGGTTTTTTAAATTTTATTTTACATTTCGGAGGGGGTTTGAACCCCCAAATCCCCCCTCTTGAATACGGCCTTGGTAGTGTATCAAAACAATAATTTCTGTGGCAGCGTCCTGTTGAAACCCATACATTCTGTAAATTTAAATAATTATTTTAATAATTCTTTTAATTCGCATTTTTATTAACCGGAATGTTTGTACTATCATCTGTCAAATTATACAACAAACTTTAAAAGGACACTCTATATGGAACGATTTTTCTTGTTACAATCACAAAAAGATCCTACAGAAGAATTATTTTTTTTATTATGAATTAATTGGTGAAACGATTTCACCCCTAAGTGCGATCACGATTTTAAAATCATCAGCCATTTCCTTTGAAGGGTTCCCTCCGCGTGCATCCTGCTAGCACTGAGCAATGAGCCGGATTAATATTTAACATGCCTACTTTGCAACCCACACGACTGTAGTGTAGACATCACGTGGACACGGACACCGTTTGACTCACTCCTCGATTCCGGGTGATAACCGGTGCATGCAAGCCACTGATGCAATGTTAAATACGAGTATATCCTGATTCTCAAATCTTGCATTCAAACCATGTTTCAATTTTTTGTTTGCGCCGGTGTCTAGACTTTTGTGTTGTAGGAAATTTTTCATTTTAATGGAAACAAAGCACGATTTTGATGGTTTCAGTTGATATATTAAACGCGCCAAAAAATGAGGAATTTAAATTGAATAAGCTAAGCAAATACTATGAGTTAGTGGTAGCTGGTTTTTACAAATGATAAGAAAATAGAAAAATCCAGATTCCAGATATATTCATGTTGCATAAAACATGCTATAAAACATGAATCATTTTGCGAAAAATAGCATATTTTATACTTTTTCATTAAAGAGTCTAATTCAATACGACAAGTAATCCTTAAGAGATAATTCTTAAAAAAATGTACAATTACGTACGTAAATTTTTTTTAAATCAAATAATTTTATAACTTTCTTACCAAAATTATTTTAATCTCATCACAATATGGAAAATAGTTATTTATGTATCTAGTTTGTAAAGAAAGTGTTTTTTAGTTGAGTGCTGTTTAAATTATAGCACGAGATAAAAAAACTAAGTTATACACATGTTGCAGACATTTTCCCTAAAACCGAAATAGGTATTAATAAAAATTAATTTCAAAAGTAAATTAAACCATTGGATAAATGTGTTTACGTTGCCCAGCAACGGCTACTTTTCAAGTTTGTAAAAAGAAAATCTTTAGAAACAAAAGGTAAAATATGTACTTTATGCTCGTTTGTAGAAAAAATAATATATTTTCAGTTGTAATAAACAAAAACAATAATATCTTATAATAAATATATAATTTTGAATTTGAATAAAAATATATAATATTTCCTACAAGCTCTAATCTTCCAATTATATGCAAATATAATAAAAACAAAATTGGATAACACAAGTGTATAAGTGTTTTTAAAACTTTAAATATACTTATCTTTATGAGAAATGAACATTTTTATGATTTCAGTCAGGTTTTAGTTGGTAAACCTATTAAATGAAATATTTTTAATTGGTCTATTAGATGAATTGTAAAGCATTTTGGCATACATTTGGTAAGAATAGTGGTTAGGATTCTGATTTTTACAATTTTTATAAACGGCATAAAAATTTCTTAAAATTTAATATATCCAAATATTGTGCAATGGATCTTTGATAATAGCCTGTCCATATCCATATAAAAAATGGAAACACCTGGAATTACTTGTAAAAAAATTTTTAGTCAACTTTTAAAAATTTAATTAATAGAGTCTATGTTTCATGACTAAAAACATCAAACTTAAAGATAATGATAAAATAATATAAATTTAAAATTCCCTTTAGTCTTACAATTGTTTTAGGGAAATACTCGTAAGTTGTCTGTGCGTAAATAGATGAGAACTTAGTTTTTATTTTTAATTCCTTTATATACTTTAGAGGTAAGGGAAATTTTTAAATATTGAAAGAAGCTTTCAGAACTCATAATTAATAAATAGACAATATTTGGGTTTTAGTTTATTAATTACAACGTTTCGACAGCTCAGGGCTGCCTTCGTCAGGTAAATAACAAATAAATAAGTAGTCAAGACAACACGTATTTTTAAGTTTCAGTTTTAGATTTTAATTTTTGTTGTAATTCTTTTGATACAACTGTCCACATGAACCATCAGCCTCCCTTAAAACTCCCCTGTTGAAGCAGCGGCCGCGCTATTACTTTCCCTGATTCACTCAATTAATTCGTGTTCGGCGGCTGTTTAAAGTCACGGCCCGGTGACGCGGTTAAAACCGGACGCCGGGCTCCAGTCACGGGCTTCGTCCCGACGTGGCGCCCCTCTGAAGGGTTGCAGCTTAAAAACACAACTAAATCTTTCATGGATGCTCTTTGTTATTGCTGCAGACGCACGAGTTACAGAAGGGACGAGTCGATGGATTTGTTGACCCGGTGTTTTAAATGCATTTTTTGTTTGAAAATATTTGTGAAAATGCGAGTCCAAATCCTGCTTGTTTATAAGCCCTTCAAAAGTTATCAAGATTATTGTTTTTTTTATGTTACTATACCTTTTCTATTTTGTTTTTCTCATTTTTGACCGAATCCTTAATCCTCCCAATGTATATGTGTTGAAAAACATGTCTTTGACCGACTGGTATTACGATGAGATTGTATTATAATCAATTTTCAGTATATCATGAAATATAAAATTAAATAGCTTCTCATTATATTAATAAAAACTAAACATTACTTTACATTAATATAGTTTAGCAATAAAATGTTTTTTCTCTCCCAGTTACCTTTTTTCATGATTCTACCACTCTGATGTTACAATATTCCTTTCCTCTCCCAAATTTATATATTTATTTTCTCGTAGAGCACGAATAATGAATAGAATAAAAAATACATAATATATTTTTGTTTGGTATCGTATTTGTAAAAGTCAATATTTGGTCACATATCCCTATTTCTATATCAAGTCAATACTGGTCTGTGTTCTTGATTTGTAAATAATATTTTTGTGTTAAATGTGTACCCACCATATTTTTTTTTGTATGAATGCAATTTGTACAGTAACTAATGAAAATTTAAATAAAATATTTCTCAATTTGTCATACGTAGTAGGATTCTGGGTCATTCTTTCTATTGCGTTGGTAGGTACTTTAATATTTAAATAATGGAATTTTTTGTCATATTTTTTTACAGTGTAAGGTTTATATAGCACACTAGTCTAGACAGTGAAATAAAGACAAATATGATAGAAATTGTACCCATATAATGAAAACAAAGTGTCACAGTTCCGCCAAAAACTGCGAATAATATTTTATTATAAATTCAATAAAAAAACAGCAATGTAACAAATATTATACCATGTACTTAAGGGAAATAAATGGTACAATTAATGAATCCTGGAAAAGTCATACTATATATTTTTAGTTTAGTTTTAATCATAGATTGGTAAAGGGTTGCTCACTTATAGTGATTATTCTAATTCTTGCCCTAATGTAATTAGGTTAAAATCACCATTCGTAAAAAACAGTCATTACTGTCCCAATTCAGTGAAAAAATATATATCATTATAAACCCCGTTCGACATCCACAACTACGTTTGCAACTCCCCTAAACTATGTGCCTCCACCTTGAACTTGATCAAATAATTGTACCTAACTTATCTACTTGACTTGATATCGTATTTCGTACATTTAAAATATACCACTAAAAGTAGAATGAACTGAAGACAAAACTGAAAATAACTGATGTGAAATGAGCAAGAAACAAATTCAGCTTTTCCTATATCTCAGTGATATATCGTTATATTATAGTTATCGATTACGTACTTATTTCTAGTCACCCGAACAAGACCCGGAGTTACTTAAATTTGATTATAGCTGTTTTGACTCAAAAAATTACTGTTAAAAATAAAAAGACATGAATGATATTACTAAATACTTATTTTATTATTTTAGAACAGCAAGCATAGTTTTTTGTATTTATATTTTCTTCTCTTTATATTTCTTCTCTTCAAGTTGCAGATTAGAATTACTTACGATTTAGATTTGTAAATATATTGACAATTTCATTGTTAATTCTTGACGATCTACTTGATTTTTCAAGTATTAATTTGACTAGACTTGATATTTGGCTATTACTTCCTGATCTCACAATTTAAAAATTATCAGCTTGGTTATAGTTTTGAAACACTGAAATTTTTAACACTTGGGAATTCATAATAAACCAAGTTTCATTCACAATCAACCAGAGGGTCTAAATTGCTTCATCTGTCAACAATCTTAATTTGGCATGATTTGTGAAGTTTTTACGGTATTTCGACAAAATTGGAGGTTGTTCCACCACTGCCGCGTGACTTCGTACGTCACGCATAAACTTGTTACACTGCAGATCGACTTGCAAAGACAATCGTAAACTCACTTGTTAGGAAGGTTGCCACTTACAAATTATGACTGCAAACGAGCAATCTCGCAAAAGATTTATGTTGCAAGCAAACATAAATCAAACGGGAAATTGAATTACTTAAATCATAGGAAAGAGTTAGGAGAGTAGGACGTACTTTATAACTAGAGGAGTAATAAAATTTCTAGAAATAGTTGCATTTTATGTGTAACCATTGTGTATATTTTGATTTATCTAAATTGGTACTTGCAGATGTTATATTGGATAAAATAACGAGAATGAGATGAGCTATAAAATTATTGAATTCAGGAGAGTTATTTATGCTGCTAGACAGTAAAGTAGACTTTTCTGGTATGAGGATTGAATACACGGCTGAGGTGAGACTAGATATTTATTGAGAAACATACGAGTTAAAAATGCCCGAACTAACAATCAATAAAACTCTAGTGTTAAAATTAAAATACGGGTCAGTTAAATTGAATTAATTTCCAAAATTTCCGATACCTTTTGAAATTAAAACGTATTTTTTAATGGACTAAAATTGTCTAAAAGAAAATTAAGAATAATAAATCGTATTTCTATTACATCGAAACAAATTAATTTGAATTTATTTGCCTTTTGTTTGTCAAGGACACAAGTGTGCATATAAGCTCGAATGTAAATTCGAACCAGAAATATTTTTCATTTACGTTTTTTCATTGTTAATTTTTTTTAGAACATATTTTGTATATGTGTTCATTTACGACAATGAGCTTTTTTCGACATGTAACTTTCTTATCAGCTTTTTTCGTGCGCTTTGTATCGACCGCCACATGTAATAAGGGAGGTATTGTAATTATACCGATTTTGATTGTAAAATCATAATGGTATCTACGAAAATTTTCAAATAATTTTTAGTGTGCATGATAATGGTCCATCCATTACATATCCTTTCATCCTTAACATATTTGCTGACGGAACTTTGACTGCCTGCTAAACTTGTATAGTTTTTCAAGTCAATTTTATATCCACTTGTTGAGCACTCAACATTTACAATATATTTCGATGAATTAAAGTAAATAAACTACATTTATGTTAGAATAATTATTAAATGCTAAATATTCTTATTCTAGTACCAAAATATCTAGTATCATAAATAGAAGTAGCGCTGACCAATGAAACCGTAAGCACAACAGTTAGAACTGCAGTTTGGAGAATTCGCTTGTCCTATGCTCCTCTTAGGAGATACAGGAATACCTTAAATATTGTCAATTAAAAATATTGCTAGATTAATTCTAAATAACATAATTTATCTAAAACCTCATTTTCTATATCTTTGAAATAAGATACTCATCCATTTTAAAATATAAGAATAAACAAAACTTTACTAGTATACAGTTCTTCTTCACTTCACCAGTTAGATACGAACCAAAAATTAAATGCTATATTTTTTGTTATATCTAATTTTCGCCGTTATGTACAGTGTCCATTGACAAAAGTGGTATTTGTTGAAATTTTTCACTTATTCTCACTGTAGTGATAATTAAGAATCGGTTCACTAATATCCATTTATTTTTGAGTATAATTATTATTTTTTATTTGAAATTTATAATTCTGGATATAGGTTCTTCTTCCCAGTCTTGTGTTGCTTCCTCTTTATCACCATGTCAATCACAATATGTTCTAACTATTTTCGTTGAGAAACTTCTGTTATATAATTTATATATTTTTATTTGTCCTTTTATATTCACTTCAAATATTTGTTAACAATAATCCTTTCCGTTAGCGGCGTGTGAATGAATGGCGGCTTCCATTATGCAGTATCTGGTTGAGCCATGAGTGCGAGACGTGGCGTGGTCGAGCTAGCCACGTGGAAGTGATTTCAATTAACAGTTTCGCGAGATAATGCGTCTGTCGTTCGGCGGGAGGCTGCTGGCGTTGTCTGGAGCCGGTGCGTTGTGCGGTGCGCTCAACCCAGGCTAATGTGCGGTGCATGCCGTGATTTGGCAACTTTGCCCTGCGATGCACACCAATAGTCTCCGCAACCCTTTGTTGTTGCAAGGGAACATAGCTTCTAATACCCAATATTTAAATTGTAGTGCAAGCTACTTGACTAAGGGACTTGTAGGGTAATAAATGGTACTGGGTGTGGGTGTAGTCAAATTCCAAAATCTACCTTGAGCGATTTCGGCCCCACTTGGGTCATTCTCAGGAGGTGATTGGTCAAATGAAATAAAATGCATAAAAGATAATAATATAAAAAAAATTGTAACATGTTAAAGAATTAAAAAAATCTTAGGGAGAGGAGGATTACTTACTTCTTTTGGTAATCATAAACTGTAAAATAAATAATAATGAGGATCGTAAAATTCGGGTATTCAGTCAAAAAAATCTTTATTTTCTAAAAAGCCGACGTTTCGACACTACTTGTCTTCTTCAGGCTAGTAGATGTATGACGAACGTCGAATACTCGAATAATACAATCCTCATCATCATCTTCTACTGTCAAATCTTCATTTCCATTATAAATAATAATGTTAAGCACATTTTTTCTAAATAATACAAAATCATTGAATTAGAAAAGATCACCATCGGATTGAATAAAAAAATCCAAAATTATATAAACAAAAGACTAACTTAAGGTTTGTTCCAACTAACATCCAAATCAGTTCAGATGCATAGTTTGAAAAAAGCGTTCCAACTAACTTCAAACAAACTCTGACCGTTAGGCGACTATTCCTGCTGATTTCTGATCGGTCCCGATCCAATTCTCTGACGGTCAAAACAGTCAGTGGATCGGAACATGTTAGTCAGAACTTCTGATAGTTTAATTTAATTAACCTCAATTGTATTTCAATTTATAAACGAGGTGTTTGTAAAGGAGTCAGTGAGTTTCTTATTTATCTTCCATATTTATATACACAATTGACAGTAATGACATTGACAGTTCAGAATCAGACCGCAATTCGTTTCAACAAAAACATGGTCCGGAACTATTCATAGTTCTCGCATGTATAAACCACGGTACATGAACTGGTACATGAACTAACCACAAACCGTCAGAAATATCTAGTTGCAAGAAACCTTATATAATCAAATTTAGGTTATGGCTTTTCGTCGATGTGGATTGGGCCAAACTTTCTTCGTATCCTGATTCAAATGCAAAATGGCAAAACCCAAGAGTCTTTCTTCTGACATTCGGTTCTTTCTTAAATACGGAAGCCATGTTGTCACAAACTTTTGTCAGGCAATAATTTCTTAAATTAAAAAAAAAACCTCCTAAAGAGGTCCCTTAGGTCCAATATTAACTCCCAAATACCTTGCTTTATACTTCCCTATATATAAATATCAATAATTATAGAAGAGAGAGTACGACTGTGTGTTGGGGTAGTTAGGCATATAAATAATGATCGAGAGGGTGTTGGTAACAGTTGGCATAGTTGCTGCAAGCGTCGGCGTGTCGGTTATCAACAATTGAATACATTTACGGCGGTGGCGAGCGCCCTTATCAGATGGCTTTAATTTATACGCCGCCCTCAAGTCGCAGTTCATTTGTTTTAAATGTAAATAGTTTTTTTGACCTATGGCAGCTGAATGGATTTTTTCATTGAGCGGGCGGTGTTCAGAGTGACGCAATCGCGTATAATTGTCAACGGACACGCTTATAGCTTTCAAATGCTCTCGCTTTATCCACGTTTTATAAAGTAATAAAATTCTTTAGGGGTTTCGTCTAATTAGCTGTTGACACGAGCGCCTCGTAAATTAGTGCAGTTGTTTTTTCTTCAATGTGCGCAGTGTTTTGTTTTGCCGTTTGTCGCTTGTTACGCTTGCGTTGCGATGACAGGCGGAATATGCAGCTAGCGTCGTTACCGTTCATTTTTAATTAGCGAATTGAATGTTTTATTCTACGATGTCATGACACGTGGAACTATGAGTTCTGCTGTACACATTGCTCTATTTTCTATGAACTGGTGCGCATCTAATTTGCCAGATGTAATATTGAATTTATTGTTCTGAGTATTACCGTAAATTTAATTTACACTGTTAATATTAGCAACAGATGTAAATACATTCAAGTAATTTATTTCATGATACTAATATTGCTAATACACAAACGAATTGATTTGAGCTTTAAAGTTTGAATCGAAATATGCGGAGTGCGAGATTTGTACTATGATATTTAAAATGCCCAAATATTATTGCTGGAACATTAGTTATTACCGGGCAGCAGTGGTTAAATTGATTACCACGCTCCGACTCAAATTGTGTAAAGCGTGAGATTTAGGGTTCGAATCCCAACGTCACTATTTATAAACCAAATAAAAAATAAGACGCTCGAGTAGTTCAATTTTAATAAAACTTTTGATAAAAATTGTTCAACCGGAAATGATAGTTTACTTTTGTCAGACTTAGGTTTTTGTTTTGGGAATATTCCGTATCCTGTAAACATTTCGAAGAACATGATTAAAGTCACTTGCTATAAAATATTCAAAGTAATAAATATAAAAACTATTTTTTTTCATATTTTTTTTAGGTACATAACACTTACGTTATCATTTTAAAGTACATATTTCATAGTGGCGGTAACTTGTTGTATACCGGTATTTTTTTATCAATATAATAATTGCAAGTATGATACCTACAGTAAATATTTAATACTTCTAGAATAATAATTATGTATGAAATAGTAATTTTAATTTTAAAAACTCTTGAATATTTATTTTATTTTAATTATAAATTATTATAGGTAGTGTCATTTCACAAATTGTCGAAATCAAGTAGAAATTAAAATTTAGCTATCAGTTGTCAATATACATAAATTAAAACAATGGCTGACCATTAAAGATAATAAAAAGCATTAAGGCAATACTTTGACATTATCAGGATATTTGGACTTTTAATTTCCTGAAAGTCGTAAGAATCATATAAGCTAAGAAAAATAAATTTTCATGCTCTTCTGGCATTTGCCAGTACTACCAGATAGCCAAATAAGCCATTATGTGTGTCTTTTGTTTCAGTCTGTCACTCACATTCGACTGCATGATTTTAGTAGTTAAGCGAACGTCAAACATAGAAATCTATATTAAGTGATAGCACTCTTATTAGCTACTAAATCAGTTAATATCTTATTGTCGTATCCTAACACATAGCAAATTTATAGAAATTAGGCATATTATATTTATTTATGTAGCACATTAATGTAGTTTAATAGTGGTTATAAATTCCGAACCACCAATAAATCCCAATTCCGCAAAATAGTGTGGTGTAAGACATTAACTCCATCTGGTCTCTGCGCGGATACATAAATCAGTTCCGGTTCCGGTCCGGTCAAGCAGCGTCACTGCCGCTGCAGCGCCGCCGGCCACCGACGGACATAAATGAAATTAGCGGTAATTAACTCATCGTGTATATAACAATCAGCGCAGTGATTACGGGCCGTGGCTCGTTAACGTACCGTGAGCCTAATACGCCAACATTTAAACAAGTTTAAGCCGATGCCGTAATATGTTTACCTGCCCATTATACCTAACCAGATAACATTACCCAATTTTCAACCTGTTTGTTTGATCGCGATTATTGGTTGTACTCGTATATGTCACGTAAAACGATTGTCATTGCTTTCAATGTAAAAGGGAAATTGAATATGGAAAAAGAAATCCCATCAAAAACATAAAATGTATAAAAATGCAAGTCTCGGAACGCAGTTCTTTCACAGCAAATAGTTGTGAGATCTCATATAAAACTAAGTCAGTTATTTTAGTTTGTATCTACGGAAGCACCTATTCAACAACTTCATCATCAATTGTTTCCTAATTTCCATATCAATATTAGACATTTTTATTTCTATAATAAATATAATGACGGCAATCGCACGGCAACTGATTTGATTTACAAGACTTGCATTTTTGTACATTTTATGTATTTGATGGGATCTAATTTTTTTAAGGTAGTCCTCCTTTTTTTCTTTTCGGTACACGTTTATAAAGTTACTTATGCAGTTCGTAAAATTATTCGTCATTCGTCAGTCCTTAGTCATAATTCCAATCATCATTTATAAAGAGACCTGTATTTACCAACCGCAAAGAAAACAGGACTAAAATGTCGGAATGATACAGTTTGCTCTTCCTTTATAGGCTAAATGAATTTAAAATTTGAAGTTTTTGTGTCTGCTATAAGTAGATTTTGATGATCGTTGAGTGAGTATGTCAGTGACAAAATTAATGAACTTCGACTGGCGTAAACTGTGGGTATAAATAGTAGGTAATTTGGGAACATAGCTAGTTCTAGTATGTTCACTTCATCATTGACAATTTTGACTTCTAGCCTTATCCACAACGAAATTACAGGATGGTTGAAAGTGCTCTGAATAACTTCGAGAAAAGGATATCGGTGCGGACGGGGGCTTGACTTGGCGGAGCACTGCACAACAAATATTCGAACGTGAAAATACAAAACAGTGAATTTTTAAACGTATAACTTTTTTGCAAATATATGATGTTTAAAAAAAATGGCGTAAATATTATACAAATTATTATTCTGGAATTTATTATTACCTGTATTATTATACGAATAAAATTTACAAGAAACACAATTTTCTTAGAAAGGAAATAAATAAATAAATGGATCCAAATTTTCAATGAATTTTAACGCTATAGAATTTTATTAAATCTACCAGTATATTTTCTAAATAAAGTAAAGAATTTCAAATAGATTTAAACAACATACATATCTCTAGGAAAACCTCACATTCTTTAATAAATAATACTAATATATATTTTTTAATATTACAGGCTATTATCAATTCGAAAGGTCTGGACAGTTCTTCGAGGATAAGCCATTTTGTCTGTCAACCGTATGTATAAAGAATAATATATTGCTACAAAAATATACTATTTTTCGACCAATGGATTCTGAGAGAGTGTAATACACTTGAAAAGGGATTTTTGATTGGCTAAAAAGTTTGGATGTTGGAATCCTTGATTATGTAAACTGCTTCATATTTGCATAAATAAAGTTCCAGTTGAAAAGTGATTTGGTAAACAACAAAATAAGAAAATGAAAGGAAAATATTCAACAAAAACCACATATTAGATATATTTGAAATAAAAATTATTGTTTTATTTATATAAAGTTTTGCTTAATTTATTATTTTACATATTCTGTATACTTAAACAATATTTTAGTGATTATTTAAATAGAATGAAAGAAGGGAGTGAAATCTGGGTCTGTTTAAAATTCAAAGGGTGACTTTATAGCAGGAAAAATTAGGCAGTTACTGTGTTGATAAAAATTCTAAAATGGCATATTTATTCAGCAATTTGTATACTAGAGTTCATTTTGAAATCCGTAATATGGTTTCATTGCAAATTTGAAAATGCTAAACAGTATTTCTGTTAAATCAGCATTTTAAAAGTTAAGGGATAAAATTGGGCTACAAATGGAGTTTACATAGAAGTTTAAAATAAAATGACCCTTTACAGATCAGCACTTTATAAACAAGTTTATTTTAACGGAACTGCGAAAATCGTGAAAGTAAATAGACATTTTTGTTAATCGCTATGTAGGATTTTGTAATACTCGTACAAGTGGTGAAAATGTGTCTTTATCCAACACAAACGAAAGTTCCAGTCAAGTAAACTATTTTTAATATGTACTTTTATACTGCTTATTCCTTGGCAATAAAGCAAACAAGTCAATTTTCATGATACTGAATAATGCAAGATATACGCTACACAATTATTAACAGAAAAATTAATTCGAAATAAAAGAATTCTTGTCTTGTTTTGTAGAACATTAGACAAAATTTCATCAAGACGACGTAAACCATAAGCGAGACGACATAAATAATAAGTTTTGTCGCGGGGCAACACTAGTTGTTTTAAAAATTGAAATGTATTTGACAATTATATTATGCCTCCACTTTTCTAACCTTGCATTCACCTCTTTCTCCAAACTAGTGCCAGTGGCCAAGTCAAGGCCGCTGCGATCCGGCATGCAGCTTGTTTGTTCTAGCGGCGCGTGACGCGTGAGTGGCGTGACATCACGCACGGCGGCTGCACGCCACTTGCGTGACGCCCGTCGATACCGCCGGACAAAGCCGAGGGATTAGCTGGTGATTAGATAGTGGGTATGGGCGATTTAGGCCAGCTAGCGATTCAGAAGGTAGCATACAAATATACCAGATCTAACGATTTGATATTTGGAGTTTCAAGGTTTCAATATTAAATATTTCTTACCTGCTCAAATATTTATTTTTCTACACATTGCTTTTAAAATGGGTTACAAAGTATCAGTAGTTTACGAAAAAAAAATTTATTCGAATGTTAAACGTTAAAAAACGTCAAACTTTTTAATATAGCATTAAATTTAGTGTCGATGTAAAGTGCCTACTTCTCGTACTTGCATGAAAATTACATTTCTTATGCAAAAAGTAGAAAAGAAACACACTATTTAATTTACTCTTGTTTTTTTTTATTTGCAATTTTTTAAAATTTCTTATATCCGTTTGGGAGAATAATTCTAAAGAAACTAAGTGCTGTTTCTGTAAAACTGGCTTTAATTTCTCTCTGACTTATTCGAATTAAAATAGTGTATGGTATACGGATGAAAACGCTCTCGTGGTCTTGTGGTCTTATGATGGCTAGACTTGATTTTTCTTCGTTCGGCAATAATCAGTAGCCTTCTTAGTAACTGCATTTTTCCTCTTTGAATCATTTTATAGCACACTTAAATTTTTACTCTATCGTAACATCGTACACAG
Source organism: Stenolophus ochropezus (assembly GCA_035578165.1). Taxonomy (NCBI): domain Eukaryota; kingdom Metazoa; phylum Arthropoda; class Insecta; order Coleoptera; family Carabidae; genus Stenolophus; species Stenolophus ochropezus. Next base: position 18,732,050 of record JAQOWZ010000005.1, on the reverse strand, counting down.
CAATTTTGCTTTTGGAAAAAAGACCATTAGAGATATAAATATTTAACAAAATATAAAGTATAAAAGATAGAAAAAAATCTTCATATTCTTCTGCTGCTCGTTTTTAATGTTCACAATAGTAATAATTGTAATAATTACTAATTTTTTACCTATATTTCGTTATTTTATTTTTTGTAACAGTTGAGTTTAAAGAAAACTTTAGATTTACCTACACTAAACAACGTTCATTACTAAGGTAGTTGAAAAGTTACGTAAATAAAATATTCTTGACTTGGTATACGACAAATCGAAAATAGCAAAAAATGGAAAAAATCTGTGATAAACCTTTTCTTGTTTCTTCGATTTTTAGCCATTTGCCCAAAAGCCCAAAACAGGACCAGAAATTAATAAGAAATCTTTTAAAGTAAAAGTTTAGTGTAGCTTGATTTTGGAAGGGTACTGATTTTTAAATATTTTAATTATAATCAGGGCATGTAACCGAAAAAAATACTGGTTAACGGTTAACCCTTATAGAGAACGTTATAATAATAACGGTTTTAGTTCGAAAACCGGTTTTTGAAAATTAGAAACCGGTTTAAACCGGTTAATATATCGGTTAAAAAAATAATTAAATTAATTGAAAGAAATTAATTATAAAAATTTGATTAAAAAAATTACAGAATAATTAATTTAAAAAAATAATAAAAAAATACCATCTGAAAAAAATACAACAATTAAAAAAAAGAAAATTAATTAATGAATATTCACAAAAATTCCCGTAATATCTTCAGAAAAACGCAGGTCACTTTTCAATTTTAAACTTGCCTGTGTTGACAAAGGCCGTATATATTTGGGACTTTTTAAGTAACCTTAACGGCCAAAGAAACTACCTACATTTATGACTCTCCAATAAAATGTTAATTGTAAAACCTGTCATGACTCATGTTCAAATACAAATAGAAAACACAGATATAAAAAAAATATTAAAATTTTTTGTCGCTAAATGATATTAAAATAAAGGTTAAAGTTCGCTAAAACCGGTTTATTTTTTTTCTTGGTTAACGGTTACCGGTATTTTCGGCCTGAAAAATATCGGTTAAAATTACGGTTAAAGTTCGCAATTTTCGTTGAAAATATCGGTTACCGGTTTTTATTAACCGGTTACATGCTCTGATTTTAAGACTATATCGTTAATAGTTTTTGAGTTACATGCTTATAAAACTTAATTTTATTAATTTTGCATGTTGTTTTATTTTGGTAAACCTGTTCCGTACAAGTTAAAGTAAAAATATAAAAAAATGTGTCTTATAAAAAAAACAGAGAAATCCATTAAAAAAATTCAAAAAAGCTTTTAGTTTAGTACTTACTTTAAAGTCAAATGTAGACGATGTCTCTGTTTCAAACTTGGAAAAGTAAGAAACGAGCTTTTTCCAAAGCTTCTACTTTTAAGCTCACATAATTCTGTATAATGTTCATACCCATTATTGGGATAACAGTCTTCACAAATAAACCCTCCTTTTTTAAGGGGAGTGCAAGTTGAACCACTCTTACAAATATCTCTTTTACATGCGTCTTTAGTTAAAGTTATGTCACAATTTGAACCGGTAAAACCAGCAGTACAAACACAGGAATAACCACCTTCTTTCCGAAAACAAGTTAAACCTTGTTGAACTATCTGGAACATTGTTAAACCCTGTAGAACTGTCTCATCTTACTCCCAATTATCTTGGAACAGTGTTGAACCTAGTACATTTATGTTACACCCTAAACAAGTGCCTTAACTTTGTCCCAAACAATTTGGAACAAAGTGAAACATAGTGCAAGTCTCTCTACTTATTTCAGAACACTTGGAACATCTTTCTGCCTTCTAAAACTTTCTTTTTAAGTCTTCCTAGTAATTTCCAATAATAGACATACATGAAAAGTTACAATTTATTGTTTTTCACTCTAAAATTTTTCATATACAGCCAAAAAAATTTAAAAATGCCCATTTTTGGGTCCAAAATTTTGATGTTTGGAATTAGTCTAACTTGATAGTCGTCGATGCGCTGATTTCAAATTTTCAAACCGAATTCAATTATCTCTTTCCATTCCTGAGATATTTGCTCTCAAAGTTGCACCTCAAAAAAGGGTGTTTTTTGACCATATCTCTAAAATGGGTAGAGATACATTCTCAACGATTATACCAGTCGATTCTACGCGGAAAGTTACATAAAGAAATGTTTTCTCCTCATATACGTTCTTTGGAACGATTTGGTGAAAAATGAGAAAAACGAAAAAACCGGAATTTCAGTTTTTCGCTCGGAAACTTTTTGTCTCCAAAATTTTTTATATTTTGGACTTAAGTAAAGAAGAATGTGCTGATTCCAAATTTTCAAACCGATTTCAATTATCTCCTACCGTTCTCGAGATATTTGAGTTCAAAGTTGGACCTGAAAAATTCAGTTTTTCAGGAATAGTCCTGAAATGCGTTGAGATACGACCTCGGCGACCTCACCAATCGATTCTACGGACAAAATTACATTTTTGTACCAATTTTCAGATTTATATTCTAATGGATACAATTTTTACAGCGAAAAAACGAAAATGGCCAAAAATCGGAAAAAATCGTAAGGGGTTCATCAGGCGATTTTTCAATTTTTGCGATTTTCGTTTTTTCGCTCTAAAAATTGTATCCACCTGAATAAATATCTGAAAATTGGTATACTTATGTAATTTTGCCCGCAGAATCGATTGGTGAGGTCGCCGAGGTCGTATCTCGACCCATTTCAGGACTATTCCTGAAAAACAATTTTTTTCAGGTCTGACTTTGAACGCAAATATCTCCAGAACGGTAAGAGATAATTGAAATCGGTTTGAAAATTTGGAATCAGCGCATCTATATTTACTTAAGTCTAGAAAATGAAAAGATTTGGTGACAAAAAGTTCCCAAGCGAAAAACTGAAATTCCGGTTTTTTTCGTTTTTCTCATTTTTCACAAAATCGTTCCAAAGAACGTATATGCGGAGAAAACATTTCTTTATGTAACTTTGCCTGTAGAATCCACTGGCATAGTCGTTGAGATTGTGTCCCTACCCGTTTTAGAGTTATATCATTGAATAAATAATCTACTACAAGAACGGCAAAGATAGGAAAATAATCCGTAACGCTGAAAAAGTTCTGAACGCAGCAGAGCCATCTGTCATTCGTTTTGAGGACTAATGTAAAAGCAAAGTTAACTGCACTAAGAAGTAAACTATATTATCGGCACTAATTTCAAGAATAATGGAAATAAGTTTTGATAAATGTATAAAAATAGGTTGTATGATAAACTTGTAAAATTGTAGAATATAACTCAAATAAAACACATCTATTTAAAACTCTTTTTTAATTTATACTTTTGTTACATCTGACAATTTAAACTAAAATACAATTCTAATAACATCGATTCAATAAACATAAAAATGAATACGAGATTCAAAATAAATGTGGCATAACAAATCTGATAAACATAAATATTTTTTTATGTGAAAGGCTTTATAATGTCACGTATGTTTATAATCGCAGTATAAAGCGTATGTAGTTGCATTTTCTGTCGGTACCTTTGATGTTCTGTTACAGTCAGATTTTCTAGCTAAGGACTCCTCCTCTAGGCTGACCAAGCGGGTAAATTTAAGTAAACGTCAAATTAAACTGATAGTATTTTTAAAATTTATTGAAATATAAGTGTTTATTGTTATTATTAATATTAATATAAGTTACATGTTTTTAAATATAAAACGACAATTGCATAAATAGAATAGAAAGAAATAACTATAAACTAGAGGTGGCCATGGCTCGTGAATTTTTACGGGTCACTACGTGACTTAAGTGAGCATGATTGATTTTCAAGTTTTAAGTCGTAATCGTACGTAAACCTGATTTTTGGCGAATTTACTGTTCTCACGTTCACGTCTGCACAAATTTAAAATTAAATTAATTTCATATATGGTTTTCAGTTTTTCCAATTTAACAATTCCTATTTGACCAAATAAAAAATAATGTTAATTTATTGAAATTAATAATACACAGTATATTTAAAAAAGTGGAGACACCGTTTATCTCGCTCATTATCCCGGATACGTATCTTACTTACCGAACTAAATTTATTTTGAATCAGAATCATGCAATAAATTTCATAATTTCATAATTCCACGTCCGGTTAAACCGGAAGTGGGATCAACTTAAAAATCTTAAATACAACCTGTAAGTATTTTTCATTTCAATTTCAATTCGGATTGCATTTTCCATTTTCTTTTTGACAATGTCATAAAATTGCACTGTCGTTATTCTTTTGTTAAATAATTAATATTTTTCTAGTCTACATTTCCATCATTTTGTAATACGATTTGGTAAAACTATGATATTCATTTTTTATCTGTTATTGATGTAAATAGATCAATGTTGCATATATTATTATTTTTATTTTATTGGTAATTTTTAAATTTTGTTAAATAATACTAAATAAAATAAGCATTATATAAATTTCATGATTAAATAAATATGGATATTTAAATTAGAGTACAAATAAATTTTTTTGTGAGATCTGTTCTGTTTTTTATTATTTTTGTTTGTTAATATCCAGATTGTCTGTATTAAAACAATAATAAATTTAAACTGTATTACAAAATTTGTATATCGCAATATGATGTTAATCTGACCTAAAAAAATATTCTTTAGAAAAAGAATAACGACAGTGCTATTTTATTTGATATTGTCGTAAATAGAATTGAAAATACAATCCAAAAAATTAAAAAAGCTACAGGTTGTATTCAAGATTTTAAATTTGGCCCCTCTTCCGTTTAAACCTAAAGTGGAATTATGAAATGTATTACAGGACATCACAATTTTTTTAAGAATAAATAATGTTCAGTATATAACAACATAACATACGTAGATGTAATAATAAGCGAGATAAAAGGGTGTCTTCACTTTTTCGTTTTTAGTTAGCAGAAAGATCTTTGTGCTGATGCTATTAAATTTTCAATTTTCATTAGAAAAATGTCTCTAGTTTCCGCTCTTTTACTATTCAATGTTCACAGTAAATATGAAATAAATAAAAATAAAAATTATAAAATATCAATGATACATTGTTCCCCAACAGGCAGTGCGTGGCATTTAGAGAGTACCGACCGCCCAGTGTCGATTTTGTTATGTTATATGAGCGGTGATCTAATTAGTAAGAATTATAAAATTCGGAATCGTACACAAAGAACAAAGGCATCCTCAGATTTTGCATGTGTTTTATTTACAGAATTCAGTAAACCTACGATTTGTCACGTCTCCTGGCAATATAGGGAATCATTGTTCTGAATACTGTGGTATCCTACACATTGATTTTCAGAGTGTTCGTAATTTTTGTTTTTACTCAGTGATTTTTCTCAGTGAGGTGATTTCTTTATACAAAAGTATTTAAAAATGAATACTAGCTCACATTGTTGTGTGTATTTTAATTGTAAAAATACGAAGACAACATGTCCACAATTAACATTTTTTAAATTTCCTGTTGAAGAACAGAGACAACAAAAATGGGTACAAAACAGTGGAAATGTTGATTTGTTAAATTTAGAAACAGAACATTTACTTTCGAAAGTAATTTGTGAAAAACATTTTGATCCAAAATTTATAATGAGTAGTAGTACAAGGCGTAGACTAGTGAAAAATGCTATACCATTTGACTTTTCTGCTTCTCATTTACAACCAACTTCATCGAAGATGACAGAAGAACTTCATTTAAAACATCCTGTTAAGAAAGTTTATTCAAATAAAATGTATGATAGTAAACAATTAACTGAATCTGCTGATACTGCAGTATCTCCACATTATGAAGGAGACGAAGTTCATTTTGTGACACCACCCAAACAAAGATGTATAGAAATTAAATTAACACCATCCGCAAGAAGAAATATATTTTCCATGTACGACTCTTCACCTTCGCCGAAAATTACACCAAGGAAACAAAAATTGCTGAAGAAAATAGAGAAACAGTCTTTTTCATTAGCCAAAAAGCGAGCAAAAATTTTCAGAATGAAAAGAAAATTTTCTAAATTAGATAAAAATAACATAATTAAAGATTTATTACAACACAAATCAGAAGATGAAAAAACGTTAGCAAATATGATAATACATCACAAGAAAAAAACTGTATATTCAGAGCAAGAAAAAAATTTGGCGTTGTCATATTATTATAAGTCTCCCTCATTGTATAAATATATGCGTGATGAGTCGAAATTACCTTTACCATCTCCTCGAACAATGAGAAAATGGTTAAAAGTTAATCATATAGGAACAGGATTGGAAACTTCTCTTTTCAAAAAATTTGAAATGAAAGTCAAAGTCATGGAACATCAGGAGAAAAACTGTGTTCTTTTATTTGATGAACTTGCTTTGAAAAGAACATTAGAATATGACACTCAACGTGATTTAATAGAAGGATTTGAGGATTTGGGACATCTAGGAAGGTATGCAAGGGTAGCAAATCATGGCCTAGTGTTTATGCTGCGTGGTTTGTTTGTAACATGGAAACAACCAATTTCGTATTATGTATCAGAAGATGGTGTAAAAGGAGATACACTAAAAGATCTAATAACTGAAAATATTAAACAATGCTTACGAATTGGACTTCACGTACGTGCGATTGTATGCGATCAGGGTGCAAATAATCGACGATCTTATAATTTATTGGGTGTGTCTAAAAGTAAACCGTTCTTCTACATTAACGACGTAAAAATATATGCTTTATATGATACTCCTCATCTGATTAAATCTATTCGAAATAATCTAATATCAACAGACATTTTTATAAATTCATGTAGAATATCATGGAATGACATAAGAGCAACATTTAATTTAGATAGACAATCAAAATTTGCTTCATCTTTAACTAAAATAACCGAGCGGCATGTGTATCCAAACAGATTTGATAAAATGTCCGTAAAATTAGCGACTCAAATTTTTAGCAAAACAATGTCTACCGCAATGGATACAGCAATTAAAACAGGTCAAATAAAATCATCTTCAGGTGAATACACTGTAATTTTTTTAAGAAACTTAAATAATTTATTTGATGCACTTAATAGTCGCGTACTTAATGATTCTAATCCGTACCGCAGGGCATTATCAGATAAAAATAAATTAATTATCAAGACTCTTACAGAATCATTAGATTATTTAGCTTCTGTTAAAGTTTATAACAAAAATAACATAGAAAGAAAAAACGTTTATTGTTACGAAGGACTTATACAAAAAATCACTGGCATTCTACAATTGTTTGATGATATTAAAGCAGATGGGTTCTTATTTATTTTAACTAATCGTGTCCAACAAGATCCTCTTGAAAATTTGTTCTCTGTGATAAGAAGTAGAGGAGGCTACAGCGCAAATCCGACAACAAGATCATTCCGTCAAGCATTGCAGCATAATATGAACATACGGATGTTGAAAACTAGTGGAAGTGGAAATTGCGAAACAGATGACGATGAACAACTAAATCTATTAGAAACTGAAAGCATTTCTGTAGATAAACAGAGCTGGTAAGTTACATATTATAATAATTTTCATTTAAATAAACGAATAAATATATCATTACGGCATATTACCCCTTACTGGGTATACCAACCTGCTTTGCCTCAAATATCGATAATTAGGACTATACAAGTATATTTGGGAACACGAGCTCCCTAATTTTTTCATTAAAAGGACAATTTTCTTATATAAATTTTTTATTATATTAAATGTACTATATGATGACAAGAGCAGGGTTGCATTGATTTAAATCACATATATTTTTTAAATCAATGATTTAAATCACTTTCTGCACTTGGTATTTAACATCTTTTAACAAACGTAATACGGTAAACCAAAACAAATACTCGAAATTTCGACCCCGTTCCCTTATGCAGAATATTTGACAAAAATTATTTTGGTCATTTCACAGTTATCTTATTTTTCTCGATTTTTTTCATAATCACTAATTTATAATAAATACATCTTTGAAACGAAAAATATGACGGTTTTTATTTTATCAAAATAGTTCTAGGGTCCTATTTAAAAAATAAAAAATTAATACAATTTTGTAAATATTTTCAGTACTAAAGAACAAGAAACAGTAACATCAGAAGACATTTTTGAAGAAGAAAGTGACGATGAAAGCATTGTGGAAAATATCGTTAGTGCGGATGCAGCAGTGGCGGAACTATAGGTGGGCCAGGGTGGGCCGGGGCCCACCTTTAAAAGTGATGGGCCCACCCTCGTGCCCACCCGTAAACAATGCAGGCATCAATAAAATATATAATACCATTATTACAGTAATCTTTCTAAAAATTTGTAAAAAGAAAAAGACGGTGAAATCTTTGTCTTGAAATATTTAATTGGTATTATTGTGTCTGCACGGTGGTAGTGCTTGTATAACCAAAGAATTGCGCTAAGGGCTAAGCCGTTTGATGAGACCGCTCTTTTACTTAGAAACTTATGATAGTCATAACAGAACAATGCACATGTAGTTTTCGTGTCTTTCAGAACATGTAGTTTATGTGAATTTTGATGATGCTAGTTAAAATGAGTAAACGTAACATTATAGATTATTTCGCGCCAACTTCAAGAAAATTTAAACCTGTCGTTCAGTTTCCGTGACACCTACTGAAAATTGCTTGAATATTGTAAAAATTATTTATTATTTTTTAAATATATAAGGGCATTTGGCCAATTCTTTTTGCCTCATTGGATTCAGTTTTTAGTTCTAAACAAATACATATCTCACAGTTTGTTCTAAAATTAATACATAATAAAGTTGTATCAGGGAATGAAAAAAGTAACATTGAGTTTTCTATGTTCAGAAATTAAAGTAGACACTCGGTATATAACAATGGCACGGTCCACCAAGATTTTCCGGTGCCCACCGCGTGGCCCACCTAACATTTTCCCTCTAGTTCCGCCACTGGGATGCAGCTATAAATATTGATACATTTGCGGAAGAAGAAATATCGCTCTTTGAAAAGAATAGTTTAGTGTATTATGCTGGATATGTTATACGTAAATGTATAAATAAATATAATTGTGAGGCTTGTGAACAAAATATGACAAAGTCTAATAAGACTGATCCATTATATGACAAATCAGAAATATTAACAGTGATGAGAGATTACGGAGATAACGATCATATCGAATTTTTATATCGACCTACAGAATTATTAACTGATATATTTTTAGATAGTTTAAAAATAATTCATACATTTTACATTTCAAAAAAACATATCATTAATTTCAAAGAACAATTAATGAAAGAAATTTTTAATAGAATCAACTCTAAATATCCAAACTGGCTAATGAAATCCGAACAATGTTATTTGCACAAAATTTTTATGATAGAGTTACTGGGAAGAAGTAAATTGTATAAAATGTTGTCAAAAGAATCAAAATCATTAAAATTTTCAAGAAATGAGGTCAGTTATAAGCGTAAATTAGATTTATTACAAAATAAATAATATTTAAAGTAATTAAATTAATTCAAAAAATTATAATACTTAATTATTTTTTTATAATTTCTTTTTTGTTTAGGCGTACACTTATTATAAAAAAATGTCTCGGGACAGTTTATCTACTCGAAATGTGAAAATGGTTAGTGGACTTAATAAATTTATTAATTCTTATCGTTCCAATTGTTGTATGATTTAATGTGTTTTCCCTTCATAATAAATAAAAAATTCCATTACTTATTTGTTTTCTTACTTACATAAAGTTTACAGTGATTACTTTGTTTTTATAAGAAATTTTATATACACATATATACCGGGTGTCTGTCGTAAAGGTGTACATAGGAGAATACAATGGGAAATTCGATTTTTGCAATTCCCTGCTCGCCTAATTATTTTAAGCCAAAATGCGTCAAATAAAAGTTTTAGAGCATAAAATTCTGCATTGAAATCAATAAATAAAATTATTTTTACATGATTTGTAACAAAAAAAAATAGATATGAAAATGTCAAGAATTACGTTGAAAATTATCGACAGTCATGGAATTGAACAAAATATATGCAAAATAATAAGTTATTTGACTTTTGTGACAATTATTTGGCACATAAAACGTTAAGCATTTATTTATTTTTTGTTCAATTCCATGGCTGCCGATATTTTCAACCTAAATCTCGACATTTTCATATTTAATTTCTCTCGTTACAAATTATGTAAAAATAATTCTATTTATTGATTTAGATGCAGAATTCTATGCCCTAAAACTTTTATTTGACGCGTTTTTGTTTAAAATAATTAGGCGAGCAGGGAAAAAACTAATTTCCCATGGTATTCTCCTATGTACACCTTTACGATAGACACCCGGTATATACATGTATGTGTGTGATGACAGAAATTAAATAAAAATATTCTCTTTCAAATGACTTCGAAACTTCTTTCCTTGCCCAATATTCAAGTAAGATCGCAGTGTGCCGCTGCCGCTGTATTTACAAAACAAGCATGGCATGCTTCCCCTTCCTAACATATCGGATTGCGTACTCTCTCTACTTCAAATGTAGTTTCTAACGCACTGCTAGTGGCAGCACATTATGGTTAAAAACATGCATGATGATTATGTACCTTACAATGCCGTTCTTGTAGTAGATTATTTATTCAATGGTTATATCCAAAAAACCCACTTTTTTGAGGTGCAACTTTGTGGTCAAATATCTCAGGAACGGAAAGAGATAATTGAATTCGGTTTGAAAATTTGAAATCAGCGCATCGGCGACTATCAATTTGGAATTATTTCAAAAATCAAAATTTTGGACCTAAAAATGGGTCTTTTTGGATTTTTTTGGCTGTATATGAAAAATTTTAGAGTGAAAAACTATAAATTGTAAGTTTTAATGTATAACTATTATTGGAAATTACTAGGAAGACTTAAAAAGACAGTTGTAGAAGGCAGAAAGATGTTCCAAGTGTTCTAGAGTAAGTAGAAACAGTTACACTATGTTTCACTTTGTTCCAAATTGTTTGGGACAAAGTTAGAAATTTGTTTAGGGTGTAACATAGATGTATCAGGTTCAACACTGTTCCAAGATAATTGGGATTCAGATGAGACAGTTGTACAGGGTTTAACAAGGTTCTAGATAGTTCTACAAGGTTACACATTATCCCAAATTGTATGAGATTAATTTCAGGCTGTTTTGGAAGGTTTAACATTGTTCCAAATTGTTTGGGACAAAGTTACGACAATTGTTTACGGTTTAACATTGTTATATAAGGGTCAACACTGTTCCAATTTGTTTGAGATTAATTTCAGAATTCCAAATTGTTTGGGACAAAGTTAATATAATTATTTAGGGTTTAACATTGTTATATTAGGTTCAACACTGTTCTAAGTCAATTGGGATTAATTTCAGACAGTTGTGTAAGGTTTCACATTGTCCCAAATTGTTTTGGAATAAATTAAATCAGTTTCATTGGGTTTAACATTGTGGAATATCAATATAGACTTTTAAAAAATCAAAATTTTTGACTCAAATTGAGGTAATTTAACATTGTACTAGATCTTCTGTATTTTTTAGTAGGTTTATAATTCATAATTTGTCAAACTAATTGAAAAATTATCTTATCAGATTTAAATCTTTTAATCATAGACTTACAGACCGACTCAAATAGTTGTCAATTTACGAAAAAAATATTTTAAGTGTTAAAATATTTCAGAAACAAAATTTAGAAGGTGATTTTATCTCTAAAGAATATTTGTGGACTGCTTTATGTCAAGAAAATGAATATTATGACAGAACATTCCTTAATATCGACAGTAAAGCTCTTATGTCGTCCCATATTCCAAATTGATTAGATTTTTATGTGTCACATTATACCATTCTTTTTATATTGCATTAGCTGAGCCATAAAAATGCAAGAAAAAATATAAAGTAACATGAATATTATAGAGAAATCTCCAAGGAATCGATTGGTGCAAGAATTTTTTTTATAGCTCAACTTGTTTTTGAGATACGCGGCCATAAACTTAAAATTTGAAAATTGTAAGTGCCAAATTGTACAATTTTTTATATATTTCATCGGCTGTGGCATAAAAATGAAAGAAAAAAAATGTGTATCTTATAGAAAAAACCCCAAGGAATTGATTGGTATAAGAATTTTTATTGTATCTCAACTAATTTACGAGTTACAAGCCTGTAAAGACAAAACTCATTTCCAAAAAATGTTTTGACCGCCACAAGGATTCAGATCTATTTTAGATATTCAAAAAGTGATATAAATATATAAAAAGTAAATAAAAATAGCTAGGAACATTTTTTTATTTTACGACCGCCACACGGATTCAAATTCTTACCTGAAAGTCTTTTAAAACAGGGGCATTGTCATTTACGTCTGTGACAATAACTTCAACATGAACATCGCTTCTTAGAGGAGGACTGATGGCTGCTCTAACTCTTAAATCATATTTTTTCCTAGGACTCTCGTAGTCAATAGTTCTGCACTAGACGAGCCAGATCTGGTCACTAGAGAAAAGCTGTTACAGTCATCTCCTCCTAGAAAAAACGAGTTTTAGTCATCGACCTTCAGACGGATTATGAGTGCTCCAATGAAAATTATCAGCGCAATTTCTGGACACTTAAAGCAAAAAACGCTTGAACACGGCAATTTTAGTTTAAAGGGGGACACTTGAATGGATTTCCAATGGCATTTCAACCCTAAAATGGGGGTTGCACCTAATTTTAAATGGAAAAGGGTGTCAAAAAAATCTAAGAAAAATATAACAGTTAAAAAAAAGCAATTTAATTAATGAACATTCACAAAAATTCCCGTAATATCTTCAGAAAAACGCAGGTCACTTTTCAATTTTAAACTTGCCTGTGTTGACAAAGGCTGTATTTATTTGGGACTTTTTAAGTAACCTTAACGGCCAAAGAGACTACCTACATTTATGAATCTCCAATAAAATGTTAATTGTAAAAACTGTCATGACTCATGTTCAAATACAAATAGAAAACAGAGATATAAAAAAATATTATTTTTTTCTCGCTAAATGATATTAAATAAAGGTTAATGTTCGCTAAAACCGGTTTATTTTTTTTTTGGTTAATGGTTACCGGTATTTTCGGCCTGAAAAATATCGGTTAAAATTACGGTTAAAGTCGCAATTTTCGTTGAAAATATCGGTTACCGGTTTTTATTAACCGGTTTTTTTAACCGGTTACATGCCCTGATTATAATGAAGGAAAAGGGATGATCGACTGTTGTAGGATGTAATATGTAGAAATAAGTAGACCATTTCTCGCCCTGAAGAAGAATAAATTTTATCAATTGACTGCCTGTCTGTTTATTTCTACATATTACATTAGCTAAATATAATTAAATATGAAATTTAAGATAAGATTATTAAGATTCATTGATACTAAGAAAATATTATATCTGACGCATGCAGTCCCTTAGCTCACATTGAGTAACAACTGTGATGTTTTATATCCCGCGTGTTCTGAGACACAACACCCGATTCGTGATGGCGCCATCAGAGCTAATTATGTTTTGAGTTATGCGCGCGTTCTGCGCCGAGGCAGAGCGCTGGATGCTGGCTCCCATCAGCATCTCCGGTGTGTGATGATCATGAATTATGCGGCAAGTTATACATGTGTAAACACCAGCCGACTCGACTCCGCCGTGCATGCATTCGCACTGATGCTTATTAGCACAGAATTAGGTTAGGTGTCAAAACGCACACGTAATTTGCGTAGTTTGGCACAATGCTCATGACAATCGCAACGGTGATCATATATAGGACACTAATATCTTATTAGTTTCATATGTATATTAATATCTTAATATGTTTTGAAAATAATTACTTGTCATATTCTATATGTACATTATCGTATTTTGTATTACTAGGTAAAAAATTTGTTCAGTTATGTAGAAATTTATAATATTATCGAACACATAAAAACACATCAATGCTCGCACAGAACTGAACTAACCGCTGCTACCGAATATGTAAGCTAAAGAAAAGAAAATAAAAAATTATTTTAAAGTAACTTTCGTCTCAACATTACTTTTCATTATAGCTACATATCTTTTACGATATATTCATAGAAAAAATAATTGCCATTATAATCCTTTGAAGCATATGTATATCTATCCTGACCGACAGATTCACGATCATGATAATGAAAACGAATTGTATTTGTAAAGACCCTTATTCATTAATAAACATCCATTAAAATCACAAAACATCAATATCGATAGAGTACAATAACAACTATTCAAAACTGTTTCTGATGTTCGGTCACTTCACGAATTGGCAGGTTACTCCGCATTTAGCTTTAGTTTAGCCAAAGTCCGATTTATTGAATATTTGAAATCACAAGTATATACCTGTGCTATTTTTACATCTGTTTCTGTATTTGTTTTTTTTTTACTAACTTCATTATGAAAAATTAAGACTCAACATAAGTATTGCGGAAAAATATAATGCTTTCACTCGAAGCGCTATTCGATACAATACCTATTTAATATATTTAAAACATAAATGTTTAATTTTATTAAAATAATAAATCAAAATTTTCCCGTGAACTAGCTAAAAAATACTAAAAGCTCGCGAAGGACGGTTTGGCGACCACGAGGTATAGAGTGTTTGAAGAAGAAAGTTAAGAGACAAATAAATTCCTATTTTAAGGTTAATTATTTAAGGTTGTTTATTTAAGAGTAAATAAATATATTAATAACAAATTAATTTATTCTCGTTTTTAAATTATTTTTCCTGTTGCAATATCTATTTAATTTAACTAGAATTCGAGTGTAAGACAAGAAAACAATTAAAATACATTACCTGTAATAGGTAATAACCTATATAACTGAATAATTTAGCAATAAATAATTGCTAGAAAAATTCAAGTAAAATATACTACACCTGTTAGCTGATAAATATTTTATTTAAAATTAAAGTAAGCGATGATTCTGATTTTATAATTAATCTTTACCTCCATACATTATTTTCATTTGAATAGACCACAGTCCAAAAATAACTGCTCTTTAATTGCATGTAATGAATTTAGTAAAACCAGCATAAATTATTTCATAGGCGTTTTGAAACATAACCACTTTATCGCTCCTGCGTCCGTGACGTCTACTGCCTGCTCTTATTTCGTGCCTGAAATCATAATAATTACTTACGAAAATCACCCCACCTGTCAACACGATTTTACTAATGTCCCCACCTCGTCCCTTCCGCTAAAAGGGGGTGTAACTTAACACTTCTGCCATTACTACAGCAGGACTTGGGAAGGGAGCAGGAATGCTTCTAGTTTTTCGGTTTGATAACTAGGTTAGCTTCCTCTGTGCGTGTTGATAAGGAGCATATTTGGAGGGTGTACAACACTTTCCACTGAATTGTTGATAGTAAGTGGCAATTAGGTTACAAATAACTGAAATACAAGAATAATTTTAAGGAACTTGTTCAATAAAGGCGAAAAAATAACGTTATTGTAAGCATTCTAAGTTCGAGTAGTTATGTAAGGTTTTTTTTAACTAATTAATAACTAACAACATTTTAATTTCTTTCAGTTATTAATTCTTTAAAAAGAAGAAAATATGTCTTTTGTATATTTTCTACACATACCTATATGTTCTTTGAAACAGCTGAAAAATAAGAAAATCAAAATTTCTCCGAAAAATTTTTTTCTTAAAAACTTTTCATTTTCTAAATATCGATGCGCTGATTTCAAACCCTGCAATCCTGTTACGCCTTTTCGATTTTATTCTGCCGCTTTATTAAATAACTTTTATTTATTTTCAAGACCTACAAGCCCATACCAAAGTTGTGCAGAATTGAAACAAACCAACCAATAGTAATAAACCAAAAATTGTGTTGACAAACGCGAATTATCCCGAAAATACTAATTTTTGTACCGAAAATTTTGATTTTGGAAAATAGTATACGTTGATAAATCTCGACTACCAAATTTCAAATTTTCAAAAGGAATTTAATTATTTTTGTTTATTTCTATAAATAAATTAATAAATTTAACAAATATATTCTTTATAAAATTGTTTTTTTTGTAAGCTTTAAATTAGAATATACATTTAATATACTACAAGAAATTTTGCAGTATAAGTTTACTGTGTCAAGGCGGTTTATAATGTAACAATACAAGCCTTTTATGACTTTTGTTTTATCATATTCGTGTCTATTTTCTGGCAATAAAATATTAATTTCTTACTTATCTACCTTTTACGAAAATTGCATTATTTTTTACAGCTTTTCTTCAAACCCATAAAAGCTCATTAACTCATAATCATATTTCATTATCATAAAACTGATATAACAATCGTCAAAGTAACATTTTTTTATTTCCCTAAATAACGTATTTCCTCTTCTGGTCGGGGTAGGGTAGAATGTAGAAACATTGAAGGAAATATAATTACAATACTCAGAAATCCAGTTAACAGGAATTTCATGACAACTATATTACATATCAAGATATCTACAAATACGACGCCGGCTTCTTATAGGGGCGCCAGTTCAATTCAAAAAGTATCAGTGCCGCATCAAGGTAATTTAAAGTCCTGGGCAATTTAACTCTTAGCGCACCTCCTATTCCGCGGATCTTAATTATATCTTAGCCAATTTTTTTTTATTAATAAGGATTGTACAATAATCTAAAAAAAAAGGAAAAAGTTAAAAATATTTATTTACTATTAAAATTTTATAACAAATATACATTCTATAAAATTAATAATAAAAAGAAGAATACATAAAAAAAATTCTCAATACTTATAATATGGAACATAGATATTCATACTAAATAAAATGTTTCAAAAATAAAACATAAATAAAACTGAACTAAAAACGAACAAAAGAAAATAATTGTATACCTGTACCCGTGTTTCACAACCACTTCGAAAAATTTGAATTTAAAAAATTTGATAGTATTCGCAATATTAACAATCACTTTCAATTAAAGATTAAGAGTAAAATTATTTATTATTTTTATTGCGGTAGTCCACTAATCTTTTACCCACAAATAATTGTATTTTGTGGATATAAATATATAGAAGTCCACAAAGTTTTGAAACCCAACCCCGCGAAAATTTCTGGTCGCCACATTACCTCTTGACTAGCATTTAATTCATTAAATTATATTTGATTGTTACTAGTTAATACACATTTTTTAATTGCAAATATACGTCTTACTTTAAATTTAGCTATATTTATCATTTTTTCTAAATTCATCACATTACAGGTTTTCAAAAAATTGCAGATGCTCAAAAACAGGTGCAATGAAATATAATTATTGACATCCTTATAATTCTTGTCATGTTGCATTATAATAGTCACAAGCTATTCCATTGCTAGTAAAATATATATAATACCTGTGTCTGTCCTTAATATATCATATATTTGTATCTTAACAGAAAAATTGTAACTTCAAAAATATTTCCATATAAAAAATAAAAACAAAAAACAACTTTATTAAGAATAATGTCTGCCCTCCATTCATCCACATATCCTCCATCCTCCAGTCTTCGTACCCTTTGTCCAGCGGGGTAATTGGCCGACTTGAGGCTGACCGGCCGAGACGTGGCGGCCGGCGACGAGACGAGAAGTGTCAGTGACAGAAGGGCTCTAATGCCGCTAATGGACGGTAATGAAGCACCGGGGTTATCTCTTAACGTGTAGGCCTGCAGGAGTACACCTCGCTGGGTATTAAGTGCCTACTAGGGTAACACTAGGATAATGTCAGTGAGTGAAAGATGCAAATTCAACATGGGTAGATGTGGTGGATGTTAGACTGGTTAGAGTTTCAGTTCGAACTAAGCTCTGCAGTTTGAATGCTTCAGTTGATAGCATTCACAAAAATGGTCTTGAATCTACCGAAAACTGTGGGTTGATTGGTAAAACTGTTGCTGGCAATATTTTACCTTCTCATTATTGTGGAACATACGTATAGAAATCTAGAGGAAAGTTGTCAAAATCGAATTACTTAACCGTTTTTCTATTGTATTTATTACTTAGCATAAATTTACATTTTAATTAAATAAATAAATTAATATTTTCAAGACAATAAAAGGTACCTTTTAGGAAATTTATTTATTATATCGTATTACCCTATTTCTTAAATTGTAAGTTAATATTTATAATGTACAACGCTGATTAATAATACCATAACGATTTAAAAAACTTAGCACACTTGTAAAAATAACAAGATAACATCAAAATTTGTTGTAAAAATATGTATAGGATGTAAAGGAAAACAATTGCTCGTTAAAGTTTTACATCAAAATTACCTGTTTTTTGACACAGTTGACATATATTTAACTTTCTATAGAATTTACCAGATTATAATTATATTTATTGTTAATATCTGAATAAAATATTAAAAAGAAGTTATATACCAATTTTTAGTATAATTTAGGATTGATATGATTTCACGGTAACCGACATAGAAAATAGTAAAATACAAAAATACTAACAGAATCATTGCCATAAAAGTCGTTTTGCCAAACTACCAAAAATTTAACAGACTTGAAAAACAATCCTGTTCACAAAACCTTATTTTCTGTGCTAAAATTTTTATTTCGCTACCCGTTAAATCTCTGTTGCCCTTTGGACTTATGCAATTCAGTGCTTCTGAAAATGAAATAGAAAAAAAAATGGGGACGATTACAGATGCTAGATGTGGAAATGTTTATTGAAATTTTTATTTGGGGTGCCCGTGTGCCGCAAAATAATTCCTCTTCGCCTAATGTGCCGTAAGGTAAAACTTTAGACACTGCCATTAAGCTTTGAAATATTTAAAATAATAAATTTACTCAAAACCAAAAATTACTTGTTTATCACATTAATTTATATAAGGATGTATGTAACATTGGTGCAACTTAACGTAATATTAATCAAACAACATGGAGAAGTACTTAAAACAGATATTTGCAGACCTCGTCACAACTTGTGACGAAGCAAATACTTTAGTTACCAACTTGAAGCTCTAT
The DNA here is from genome assembly GCA_035578165.1 of Stenolophus ochropezus. NCBI lineage: Eukaryota > Metazoa > Arthropoda > Insecta > Coleoptera > Carabidae > Stenolophus > Stenolophus ochropezus. The sequence goes on along the minus strand of JAQOWZ010000005.1, from coordinate 18,713,090 downwards.
TCCTCCTAGGCATGTCTGTTCATTGTTTACATCTTTGTATACCCTGAATAGTGAAGATTGTTTGAATGTAGTGACAATATAAAGTAATAAAGAATTAGGAAGAGAAAATCTGCGAGGAAGAAGGAGTAGGTTTCCTGCGCGACTCATAAATCCTCACCCTCGCCTGGCGTGCGGCAGTAATCGCGGGAAAGGTGAGATATCAATTACCCGCCGCCGTTATCAACTTAATCACTACTTAGCGCCACAGCAGGATGACGTCATATCATTCTTCCGTTCCATAAATCATTTCCATAGCCAACGCGACCGTCACGTGCCCGCTTTATAAAAACCACACTAAATTAACCTTAATATCTGCCAGATTTATCACAACACGCTGACAGATGACAAATATATTTTATGCGGCTACCTGAGTTGCTAAAAGACTACCGGTTTATGTAAATATTTGTGTTTCTGTCGTAATTACAATTTGTTGGCTTTCAAAATTAGAATTTCGCTTTCAATGAAATATGCTCTTGCAAACAAGTATAATTCCCACAATTTCTTTAACTATGCAACCGGAGATATGAACGTGTATTGGTGGGTGCAATCTACATCTTTCAGCTACAAAACTACAATAAAATCTTATTTGTACAACACAATATCTTCCTATATTGTAAAGGTAATTTATTGTTAATTATTTGTATTTGTTATATATTTTTGAATTTAATAATAAAAAAAGGCTGCATTTAGGGAAATATCTTTTTGGGGGCATTAATGGTTTAACTTTAACCAGTGTTTTATAAAATAGTTAAAAAAAAAGAATTTCAGATAGAAAATATAATATATCAAGCAAAACTATTACAAATCTTCGGTAAAATACTATAATAAGTAGGTACTTAGTATTGTATTTTAAATATTATTAAATATTTCAAATAAATTTTTCACATTATCGAACTTCTCTTAGATGTACTATATGTACTTCAAATACTATATGTAAAAATAATTGTTTAATAAACTTTAATAACAGGTATAATATACAAAAAAAAAAGAAATTAAAAAATGAAGTCACATGTAAAATGAAACATTCCTAAAAAAAACTATTCATAATATAACAAATATATAGTTACCTCTTTAAACATATCATCCTAACAATTGTAAAACAAATCCCTTCTTTCTAATATTATTTTTAACAAATTTGTTGATTACTTTCTCCTATTTGCAATTTATTTAATTTTGGATTAATGGTTGGTAAATACATTAGATTTTCAGTAAGAGATATTGGCTCGTATTACGAGCTCACTTTTATAATAAAATCGCGATTTTAACGCCCACTTTTACATCATAATTTTATGTAAAATTTAGTTTAAAATCACGATATTATTATAAAAGTGAGCTAGTTCGTTTTTACAAAAGATTTTGATGTAAAATGAACGTTCAAATCGCGATTTTATTATAAAAGTGAGCTTTTGCACAATAGTAACAATTATCCATTCCATCTCAAATTTCCCTTTCGTACCCTCGCATAGAGTCGGTATTAGATCACCATCTCTGCGTCGACATATGCACACGTATTGCTTTCCGCGTGGCAACGTGAAATTGTTTGTGACGTACGCGTTAAGTGAGTGTAAACGTCCCTTAAGTAATGGTTATAGCGCATTCACGCTACTGAAAGTGACGGCTCGGATTAAATGTCAGTGGCAGTGGAGTCAGGATCTGGATGCTGGATCCTGGAAGCTGCTCCTCGCGCCAGGATACGGCGGGATGAATATCCTGGAAATGTTTTCTGGGTTATTTCACACAAGTGTGCACGAGATGGTTATTTGGAGATTTATAAGTGTAATACGAGGAGGTACTGAGAGGTTAGAATTGTTATTACGTACGCATTTTAATGAACAATTACGAGTTTACGAGTACTTTAGGATACGCGTGCTTTATTGTTACAGTTCTCACAAAAAAGAAATTAAATTTATTTTAGCAAGAAAACATTTCATATTTATAATTATCAGAGCTGCATGATTTAAATCATTTGATTAAATTATTTTAAATTTAAATCATACTGATTTAAAAAAAAAACCTTGATTTAAATAACTTGTTCTGCAATTGTAATTTAATAGCCGAGGTTTTCAAAAATTGGGGAAAAGGGAAAAGGTAATGTTACCAAATTTTTGCAATAATGTGTGATTTTTTAAAATTTATTTTGAAATATGTTATAGTAATACAAAAACTAAAATAACGTTAACATATACATTTTGGCTTTCGAACAAGTGGTCACAATTTGAAAGTTATAACCAGTTTATCGCTATAACCCGTATCGTTATAAATGGATTTCATTGTAGAATTTTATTTATTTCTTTTAAATTTTTACTGGTTCTTTAGTGTTTTTTTTGTAAATTTTTTTTAATAAATCTGATTTATATTAAAAAATCTGATTTAAATAAAAAAATCTGAATTTTTAAATTTAAAAAAAGTCGGATTTTATGCAATCCTGATAACTGTAAACTTTATTTTACAATTTATAAATGTATGCTTCAGAACAGCAATATTATTCCTTCCATGCAACCAGTGTTGCTTATATATATTTTCGTTGTATACATAACTGCGTTGACGAAAACTTTTATACTAATAGGTTGTAAAATATTATATTGGAAGTTAATAAATGAAGTTAATAATAATTTAATTAATAATTTTCAAAGAAAAAATCGCTTAAATATATTTTCTAAATAAAACTTTCATTTATTTATTCCTTTAATATAAACAAACAAATTTTAAAATATTCATATAAAAATTAGTATTACAGAGTAATTATGTGATATCATATGCGAATTTTCTTAATTTAAAGAATTAAATAAGTATAAACTAAATAAATAAATAGACTCTAATTTTAAATTCAAATTGAAATATAGCGCCACACTCCCACTCCATTCGCACTGCCTCTACCGCCGGCTTCTCACTCTAATTACCGACACTACCTTCAGCTACCCACCGCCGCATGGCGCTAGCAGTTCTATTTGGCCTCAACATTTTCCTCTCTATGAACTCCTGCATATGCTACGCTCCTGATACCCGTTGTATCGTAGGAAAGTGCTGTGTTTTGTTTTTCTTGCTCCCCCTGCCCACTAACAATCGCATTTAGCGGTCTGAGTCGAAACAACTGACTCGCGCGACTCGCTCTTGATGTTGATTCGCGCCGGGATGATTTAATGCTCGCTGGTTCTACATCCAGGAGCCGGAGTGTATTATGTTTAGGAATTTCCCGCTGTTTTCCGGGAGGTTAATTGGGTTTTAATGGTTTTTATTTTATTTGGGATGCGATGTTGGAGGTATATTATGTGTTTATTTGATGTATGTAATTGTAATGGATACGCAGCATTATAAATTGTGCCTTAATTTTATAATAATAATAATAAAGGGAAATTTTATTAATAAAAATTAAAAGCAAGTCAAAATAAATTTTATTTTCATCGATTGTTTTATCCAAATATAATTTTAGTGTTGGCAACAAGAGAAGAGCTACCGAAAGAATGTAACGAAATTATTGCACGAGTAAATGGGGCATATGAGGAAGCAAAATGTAACAGATTAAAGTTTCCTCTAATGTCAAATATTCATTATTTTGTATTATGTTTTTTATCAGATAAATAATGATTCATCACCTGTATTTGTTGATTTATTCGGTATTCTCTCCTTGCCACAACTATATTAATTCATCTAGAAGTATTTATTATTTCATTTATCATTTATACTTTATTACATTATTTTAAATGTAATATATATGCATATTTAAAATATTTATTTTTGATATAAATTCCTTTTTGTTTATTTATATTAAGGTATTTTAATTGAATAAAACACAAAGTGGTAAATATTAATGTTTATTATAAAAATGACCAAATAAACATAATTAACAATATGTAAATTGTTTGCTCAATTATTAATTATCTATTAACAAACGAGACTGCAGTAATTTTGTTTTTAATAATTTTAGATAATTATGTTTAATGTAGGTTGGTTTATTTTCGTTAAAGTTTTTACTTGTTACCCATTTGTAAACCGTCATTTATTTGAAATGTTTTCCGCTAGGCAAACTAACATTTTTGTAAGGTACTAACCTGTAAAAGTATGTCAGTTTTACTGGTTGGAAGTTGCATTGTTTCATTGTTGAAAACTGAGTTTTGTCCCTGTCATACAAATTTTTGACAAAACATTAGTAACTGTCAGAATTTGGTTTTAATTTTAATTTTATTTACAAGTGAATAACAAATAAACTATTGTACAATAGTATTAAAAAACATTTACCTCGCTAATACTGTAAAATACTATTTCTGTATTTACTAGCTAACTTAAAACAAAACTAATGATTTTAGTTTTATAAATAATAATTTTGAATATTTTCAATTAAATTTTTGACTATTGTAGCATATTAAATATCAAAACAAAATAAGGATTTTTCTACTGGAATTATGGTATAATGTACTACAGATCGACAACTGAGCGGATGTGTCATCTGGGGTTCGATTCCAGCGTCGCCCGCTATTAACCAAATATAAAATATTATCTTTAAAATAAAAAATCTAGTCAGATAATCGCAGATTTTGACGTTTAATATTTACTTTTTCATAGTAACTGTTTTTTTTATTGTAACAGTGTACAATCTTATTGGTAATACAAGGATTTTATTTTTTAACTAAAAATTAATAAATACATTTAATTTTTCCATTTGTTTTACTGCTGCATTTACATTTAATTCCATTTCTGAATTTATGGACTGTACATACACTCTATGTCTATTTTCTATTAAAAATATATCTCATTCAGTCTTTTTACCAATATGTGTTTGTTATATGGCCAATATACGAGAAATTCTTCAAAAGACCCATACCTAGCTAATATATTTATGTCCACTATGTGGCCTATACATCCCAGATAAAGATAAATTAAAATAATATGAGAAAGCAATGGATTAAGTCCCAAATATATACCATTGTAGTAAGTCGTTTTATTTATGTAATTATATTTTTCAATAAAGAGTGTTTTTTTATTATTATGATTAGTACTTAATACTTAATAGACTTATATTCAAGACATCGATACATTAAATTAATTGAATGGTTGTAAGAGGTTTAGGTGGGCCAACTAGTTGCCAGTCCGGCCCTGGCGCCAATGATAATAAAAGATATTTTCATTTCCAGTTGTATTAAATTATTAGCAAATACCCAAATTGAAATTATCTTAAACCGTGAATTCCAATTCCAACATCCTGTTAATTGGCATTGTTTGGCGTTGTAAGAAATCGCAATTTGGTTGAAGCTGGTAATTTCCTTATTTGCAGATAGCGGCTGCAGACAGCGTAGGCCGCGGACGATGTCGCATCCGACATCCGGCCCTCGAGTGGTGAGTACACACACGGTCTAAGCATGCAATTTGCCCGTTTAATGGACTCACAATTCATACGGTGAATGGGAAGATATACGCTGATGAGAAGTTTAAAATAGAAATGAATATCAGAGACTTGCTTGCTGTTTTCGTTTTGCAGGGTCTGTCGGGCTTTCTAAGCAAATGATATTTTGTAAAAATTAAAGATATAATTAAAATTACGGATAGTATTAGTGCTCTGGATCCGAATTGAACTAAGTTGAGTGTAAGATTTAATATGTGATTCTCAAAGTTGCCAGCTATTAAGGGGATAGTCTACCTACTGCAAAAATGCCGTTCGTACTTTTCTAATAACTCACTTTTGGTATATTTTAGAGAAAATGTTATTAGAAAAAGGTTTTTAATTTTTCAATAAAATATAATTTAAATTTTAGTTTTTATTTGATTTATTTAAATTTCAAAATACTTTCGAAAAATATATTAACAGTCCGATTTTAAGATAACATGTAAGAACAGGTGATTTTTTTTGGAATGAAAGTCCTTTACATAAAATAGCTATTAGAAAAGTATGATTTTTGTTTATTGAAACCAATTTATTGAAAAATCTAAATTTGAAAAACAATTTTTCATTGTGCTCAAGTATGAACTGTAGAGTTTATTATGTTTTTTTTTATTATTACAGGAGAAACAGAAAAATATAACAATTTTATGTGAAAATTAAACGAAAATGAAATATGACATTAGTTTTTTTTTACATAATTTTAAGAAAAATGGATTTATTAATTTCTAAAATGGTAACAATAAAATTATTTTATATACATATATATATGTATATATATATATATATATATATATATATATATATATATATACTTATAAATAATTCTACAAATTGTTAAACAATAAGGTATGGTGACTTTTTAAATTTTATTTTCAAGAATTCGCTTTTCTTGACATAAATTATGCGTAATGAATAAATTATAAAGTAAAGTAATTGAGTAATATTTTATGTAACAACATTACATTAGAAAAATAAAAAATAAAATGGATCTACATAATACACAATAATCCCAAAGATATAAGTTATTCATTGAACTTCCATGGATAAGTATAATACTTGTTGCTATGCTAATTTTGTTTATATGATACTTTAGTTATAGGACATAAAAGTCACATTTTATTCCAGTAAACTTGCAGGAGTAAAGTAAAAAAAGTGTTATTAAAAGGAAAGTGATGAAAGTGAGCTAAGTAACAATTTAACAGAAGATTGAATAATGGTGAAAGAGAAGAGCTTTTGTGTGGATAATCATAAAACATAACATTTACCCTTCATGATGGAGTGAAGCGCGTGTCCCAGTTTCCAGCCGCGACCATATTACAAATGATAACTCGCAGCCAGCATTTGTTTTTTGTCGGGACGGTCGCCTTCTTTTTCGCGCCAATTGTCGAAACTCGAGAGCTATAGAGGAAGTGCTCTGTTTCCACACTTAATTCTGTCTTGGATGTCTTCCAAATTGCATTAGCACTCGTTCATCTACGGCCCTCTGGATACAGACGTCGTTTGCTTATTAGTTTTATGCGAGGTTCTGACTTATAATACTGTAAAACGCTTTGCATTTTTAGGTTAGCGGATGGAATAAAAATTCATTTTATGTTTTATGAGTCTTTTGTTTTTGCACGGTGGGGATTATTGAAATAATTCTTTCTTTTCAAAGAATTTCCTTCTTCTTCGCATTAAATTAAATTGTGTAAACTTGTAAACGTTTAAGGTTTTTTCGTGTTTTCACTAATCTTAAAACAAAACTCTTGAGCTACAACAGCTGATGTTTAAATTACTTACCTACTTTATTCCGAAATTTTAATTAAAAATGAAGTGTTTTCACAATAAATACTATTATTATATGTATTTAGAATTTACTTCCTATTTGAAACAAACTTGAATTTTTATGGTCATCTAGATATTAAAAACATAAACATACCTTCATTTCTGCATCTTATCTGGAAAATAATTTATTCTATTATTATTTTTAAGAATGTTGTGGCTTAGCAAGGGAAAGGCAAATTTCTTGTTTATTTAACGTTCAATATAGACATAAAAATCTTTACTTTACTTAATACAAGTAAAATCAAATTTTATATAATATTGGCAACAAGAGAAGAACGTAACTTTTGCCACTATTAAAGCTCTTGATATAACTCAAGACTAAATTTACTAGTACACTTTACGGTTTTTGCGAAGTAAACCTACATACATTATTATTTAACAAATTATTTAGTTTTTATAATTAGAAGAATATGGATTCATTTTTAAAATACAAAGACTTCATTGTTATGAAATATATTATAAAAAAATCTGTAAAAATGTTTTAATTTGTTTTTTAATATATTTTTTTTATTAATTTATGCGAAATAGTTAACATTGTTTAAAATACTGAAAGGTATTTGCAATACATAACAGTATTTGAAATATTTTAAAATATTTGAACAATTTATTATTTCAAACTTGCAATACGTTTATTTGATATTTTGTATTTTTATTTTGTATCTGAAATACTTTATTTCATACAATACTGGAGTAGGTGCAAAGTTAAGAACTTGTAATAATTAAAGGTATAATCTTCTTCTTTAATTAAATTATGGAGGACTAATTGAACTTTTGAAATAGAACTTTACAAAACCTGGAGCTTAAAGTAATTAAATCAATAATCAACTTGACTTTCAACTTGAAATTGATAATTAAGAAGTTGGCAAATATTGGTTTTTAATATAAAAGTCCGAATATGATCAATTAATTATCAGTTTGTACCTTTATTCTCTCTTAAACTGGTGAACTTATGTACTTTTATTTTACATTAAAAATACGAAAATTATGAAATTATATTAAATCTACTACTCGGTTGCTGAATATTTATATTCATTAAAAAGGTAAATAACTGTACTTTAATATAGATATCATGTGAAGTACTTCATAGAGTGTTCTCTATATAAGTGCAGAGAGTAACATACGTTCCTAACTACCCATAGTTTATGAGGCCACTTTTGCTTTCGGTATCTGAGTTCCTTCTAGACTAGACATATGTTAGTCGGTAGATAACGTATTAGTTATGAAGCGATTATCGGTAGACGTCTATATGGCACTCACGTGTGGAAAATAAAGCACAACAGCAACAGCTGGCAATTTTTGAAGATTTTACGGAAAACTTCGTAAATAAGTCTGGCTTGAAATTACGTCTTTTAAAAAAATAAAAAAAAAATGATTAATGGAATTACGTTCATTGATACAATGTACAGATATCGACTTTGATTTAAAAGACTATTTCCTTCAAAATTTAATTACCAATGATATATCAAAATTTTAAGAATTTGGACCAATCAGAACATACTCACAGCGATTAATGTATAGTAGGTGAAAATTTTCAGAAACTTACAGCGAGAATTGCAAACGACAGTAAAAATTGCAATGTGGTTAAGTGCATTTTTCATTTTTTAATAATTATAAACAGTTCCGAGAAATGAAAAAGACTGAGTTACTTACTTTTTAATGGTAACTTGTATAAAATTATAAAAATTTTATATAATAATGAAATGTGGCACAAGGAAATTTACATTAAATTTTTATTAAAAAGTAGTTTATGTAAAGGGTTTTTAATATTCAAACAGATGTGAAACAGATATAAACAAAGTTGGTTTGACAGATTCTTCTGGAAATAGTCTAACAAGAGTTATTTATACCACTAGTCCAGAAACTAAACTTTTGTGAGAGCGAGCTTATTTTAACAGGCCGAGCGGAAATACATAGCAAACATTTTCGGTTCACATGGATATATAATCTTTAATTAATATTATATAGTATAGTGTGTAGTGAAATTCAAACTATTTTAATTTTTATTATAAAAGGGTTCAAACTTAGACCTATGATACATCATACACACCAACTAGATTTATATAACGTCTGATAAACGACATCTTCAGAATAAAAATATCATCAGACTGCCGGACCCAGAAATTTTATTTATTTATTATAAATTTTGTAAAAGATATTAAAGTTTGGATTTAAAGGTTCGTTCATAACGACACAAGTGACTTTATTTGAAGCTTTTACAAATGGATAGTAAGAAATATAATTAAAACAGATTTTGATTTAATTATTAGTTTGAAGTAGCTGCATAACTATAATAGATCAAATGCGGGGATAATTATGTATTTATGAAGTGAACTGCAACAATTTGAAGTGTGCAGATGGTCCGACCTAAAGGCGAGTTGATGTGGAGGATAACGTTGATGGAAAGATTGAGATACCAGCCAGTCAAGTAATGTGTCCATAAATTTCATTCGTTTGTGTTACAAAGAATGTTAACAAATATGTTAAGCCGTGAAGTCTATAAATTGGCACTATTAAACGCGTTTGTTTTGTTTTAAACTGGCTATATTTCATGCGGCGTATAATGGGAAATGTTTCGCAGAACTTATTATGCAGTATTTTATTCCGAGTCACAATTGTCACTGTGGATTCGCGCCACGGTCGCAGCCTGCCAAGCTGCAAAATCGAAATTTACTGGTTTCATTTGTTTGGAAACATACTTTTTGGAATCGCACACGCGTGCATGGAACGTGGTTAATGCTGATGGTTTATCTAAGTGCGTTTTTGTTTTATGTTTAAACAAATGATTGTGCGCATGCATCGATCAGAGATGCCTGTGATTTACATACATGTTTTTTTGTGCATTGGCCGTCACCCATTTTTATATGTAATTGCATACGCATTATCCGAACTGCAATATGGATTTTGGTTTCAAATAGATTCTATTTTTAATTAAACATTACATTCATTTTATAAAACAAAGTACCTAGTTTACATTTTGAAAAAAAAAATATCACTACAATATGCCATAATAAAAGACGGTATGAGTTAGCATTTCGACGAGAAATAAGCGATGATTTGGATTTTAAATATCTATTCAAATAGTTTAAAAAATAATAAAGATAAGTTTTTTACAGAGGTTGGTCTGATAATTCAATCCAGTAAAAGAATCAGGGAATATTAGAAAAATAAATAACCTATATCTTAAACAAAATTTTGAAATTGAAGCCTCCAAATTACTATTCAGTCGATATAATCTTTTTTGTTTATTGATAGGTGTGCCAATTTGCTTCACCGTATATTTCGATAATGATACTATATTTTTACAGTAAAGGATATTTATCAGATGTCAAGTGTTTGGAGGGTACCACAGGGTTCATTTTTGTGCGGAAAATAGTCTATAAATAATTGACATCGGTCTAATTCGAATAGTTGTTAGAATTACAATCAATTCAATATAAAGGGGAAATAAATCATTATACTTCGAAAGATCAAATAATGTAAAAATCACTAATTATTGCTCTTTTTTGAAAAATCATTTTCGTTTTTAATCGAATAAAAAAAATATCCAGAATCAAAAGTTTAATGTTCTGGAGAGAACATCGTGTGTATTTCAAGAATGAAAGTAGTGAAATATATAATATCAATTTATTAAAAATGTTTCTGTTTGTATACCTTGTTCATTTTTGGTGACATCTTCGTATACTATCATATATATTTGGCAACTGCATTTGTATCAAAAGTAAAAAAATATACATTATTCTTGTCTGGTTTCATATAAATGATGACATGAAAACTTTTTGTTGGCGTAAACTCGCTGTTATTCTTAATTACTTTTATACCTGCGGGCAGCTAATCTCGAACATTCCAGTACCTTCCGAATTCTACAAAATTCCCGAATAATAGCGGCGTTGCGCCTATCCCACCTGAACTTTAGCGAGACTACTTGACCCAGACAGGTCAGCCGCGATGACTCATCTGCGGTGATATAAAACACTATTTCATTATTATGTTTTTTGTTATTATGTTTCGAAAACTATGAAGTAGTAGCAAATAGTTGGCCTAACGGCTTGAGAATAAAAGTTATAGTTGCCAAGCAACATCATTTTTAATTTTCCATTATGGCGTAGATGTCATCCGCTACATTTTAAATAAATTTATGAGTTTAGAACAAACACAGGCTATTCTGCGCTATTTGCTGAGCGTCCACAATCGTAAAAACAAAGCTTACAAGTTGCGCCCCTCGCCGACCAGACAGAAGCCAGACGATAAGCGGAAATGACGCTAGGCGTGATATTGACCGGATATCACGGCGCAACCCCTAATTCATTATTTTATAGCAGGACTAGGGCAAGGGAAGCCGGGTTTTTATACCCTACCGGAGGGGTTACTTGTCAAAACATCATTTATTACCCGGTGATCTTGTTTCTTTTATTCGATTGGGCTATTAATAATAAAGCAATTATGTTGTATTGGTGTTATCCCGCACCCGACTTGAATATAAATGGCCAATTACGAGATCCGTATCTCTGGACATGAAAATAAAAATGAATCAATCATACACATTGCATTACATTTAATATTAAAGAGAATCTAGTGAATTCTATAAATAAATAATTGATTTTTTGAACATATAATATTTGTGCAGTGTGAGATCTGAGGTTTAAATCTCAGTCTGTTTGAGTGATTCGGAATGGAACCCACTAATTATTATTTGCAATTTAGTTATAAAGGCATTATGTTGATAAACTTTCCACTAAAATTAATTTTCAAATCTAACACTTAATAGTAAATTAGAATATTGGAAAAATAAAATAAAATAAGTACCTACCTATAGCACACAGTTTTGGTATTAGATTTTATGTTTTTTTGCTTTTTTTCATACCAAATTTAATAAAAGGAATGATCTGTTAAACTGAAAGTAAAACAATTGTTTTAATTTCGTCTATCCCCCATATAGAAGTAAAACAAGTAAGTTATAGTAATCATATCTATTTTGACATTTCGATATTTTAACAAATGTCCATTAATTACGGTCTTCTTTATAGTACGGTTTGACTACTTTTGCCTGATGATGAATGTATATATGTATGCGTAGAGAGCAATTTCAACTATAAACTGATTGTAATGAAACTTTATATTTTCTTCACAGAGGTGATCGTTTTTATTTCGAGAAGAAAGTTAGTACAAAATGTGCTAGTAATAACCTTTATAAGAAAAAAAATATATTGTAATTTTGAACATTTAAGTAATTATATAAATTATGGTAGTACGTGTAAACTAGTGTTATCATCAAATGACTATATTGTTTTTTCAAATTAGTTTTATTACTCCGGACAAGTTTTGGTAAATAATAGAATTTAATAAAACCCAAGCAAATTTCTATGAGAATTTTTTATTTTGTTATATTCATCAATTATATTAAATTTAGCAGAAGTTTTAATTTAGTACAAATTGATGAAAGTGATTTGTAATCTAATAATAAAACTTCACTAAAATATTCCCTTTATAACAAAGGATTGTTCGTGAATAAAACAAGCTTTATTTAAATTGTCATCCAGTAATGTCAACGGAAAATTAAAATGTTCAGCTGTCATCAAGATTTGCAGTTACAAGTTGGTTTAAATGTAAAACGGAAATGTATGTTCGAATATATTATATCGTTCGTATTACTAACTTGGTAAAGTCGTAAAATAATATTCATTGTTCGTATGGTTTATATTTTTTGCTAAACTCATACTGTACACGAAGAAGAATGACATTATTTTACTGTAAACTGCTTGCTGTACTATATTATAAAAAATAGAATATTATGTAACAAGTTTGAGGAACCTCGTCTTCTATAGCAAAATATTTTAGATTAGTTATTTTTACAAAATTATGGCTGTTCAAGGTTGCGTTGAATGAATAATTTTTTATTGGTCGCTAGTTCCAGACCAAAAAGACAATAGAGAGTAAAATGTTCAGAAGCCAAAGTTTAACAAGTTGTGAATAAAATATTGTTTACCATTTGCTAACAGCAAAAGAGTAACCAGTAATTTGGGTTTTATTTTAATAAAGGAAAGTCGCGCAATTTTTTATTTGATATCATTTCTTTATTTAAAATAATTATTAAAGTATAATAAATTATTTTGTTGTTTTATTGTTATAAATTATTTTCTTTGTTATAATCAAACATTTTTGTGCAGTAATCAGTTTTCATTATATTTGTATATCGTGTGTTCCAAAAAAGTTTTGTCATATATTTAAAATAATTAATCAAATCTTGTGTTGTTTGATTGTAATAAATTATTTTTTTGTTATAATCAAACATTTTTGGGCAGTAATCAGTTTTCATTGTATTTGTATACCGTATGTTCCAAAAAAGGTTTTTTCATGTAGTTATTTAGTAAAAAATACTTTATGAAAAAATAATTATAATTAATAAATTTTAAAAAAATAAGATACCACGTTATTTTAATTAATTTTTCTAAATTTCATTGAGTTTTTTAGTGATTGCCAAATGCGGCCCTAAGTAAAATGTTTTTTTTTTTGTAAACTACGTTTTCAACTTTTAACATAGTAACAATTTCTCTTTTAAAAAATAAAATACTACTTATTTGAACATTGTCAGTTGGAATGCGACAATATCGTTTCCCAATTGTAGAGCTACTTTTTATTGAAGTTGTTATATTTAGCGGTATAGATTTCCTCGGAATAAACATATAATTTCGGCGAGGTTTATTGCAGGCCGTAACAAGCTTGTAAAACAATGCGGATATGCAGTGTGTAAAATGGACATGAAAAGACACTGAAATTTATGTGTCGCAGATAAAAAGAAATGTGAGCTGTTGCACGCGAATAAACTTTCTGCAACATGCACATTCGAGTGTTAGCGTTAGTGTTGTTCAGTGGAACGCGTTGTATTTTTATGGCATCGAATTGAATTTTAGCATCGGGGTATTTGTTATCTTTATGCAACTACAATCAAATTTTACTTACAGTTTCAATAACCACGAAAATTTAGTTTATCAATAGAAGAAAAAAAATTGATGTGGTCTATAAAAAATACCTTATTATCAATTTGATAAATCAGATATAGTAAAGACGAACATAAGAAGCAGTGGAATGAGTCTTCAAATAAAATAACCAATTATTATAAAATGATAATTATTTAATTTTTTTTAATTATTAAAAACAAGTTAATTTTTATATTTAGGACATTTTATATTAATGGTATTAGTCATTTGATGTTTGAAAATTCGAATGCCTTTTGATTCTAATCTAACACCAGTCACCTACAGCATCTCTTTCTTGTTCTAGTTCTTTTGTATTTGCTACAAGTCTGTTTCTTCTCTTCTTACTAGTACTATTACATACATACTACTTTTAATTAAATCTCAATAAAAAACTTTTGATAGAAGTTTGTGTGATGTTTATTTAGCATTTAATATTTTATATTTAACTTCGGAATTATGAAAGCGACATCTAAAGTTGAAATAAAAACACTCAGAGTTCATCTAAATGATAAAAATCAATCAGACTAGCTAATTTGACAACAAAATACTTTGCGATTTATTTTATAATCTTTATTTAACAAATAGCAGTAAAAAGATCACATATAAATGTTATTTACAAAACTTAGCAACGAGTATTTGTGGTTCTGCACCACAAACCACAATTGTCATAATATATGTGTAATTGTTAGGTTACTCTTGGGTGGTCCTATAGGTACATGCAAATTATAATAATTTTTTTTTTTCATTTAAAGAAAATAATGGATAAATACCGTTTCTTTTTTAATTACTTACATGAATAACAGAAATAATAATTTTGCTCTTCTTCTAGAATTGTATATTTTGTTTTTCGAACGAATACCATCTGTTTCCGAAAGTATTTATTAAAATATAGAATGCTGACTTTATCAAATGTGTCACGACCACTACTAGTGTTTTTCTGGATTTTTTATGTACTAATTTCTAAATAATAATATCCATGTATTTGTTTTTTTTTTGCAAAAACTCAATAGAAATAAATTATTGTTTCGTGATGTCTCTGAGTGAAAATTTGAATTTTGAATTTTAAAAATT
Source organism: Stenolophus ochropezus (assembly GCA_035578165.1). Lineage (NCBI taxonomy): Eukaryota > Metazoa > Arthropoda > Insecta > Coleoptera > Carabidae > Stenolophus > Stenolophus ochropezus. Next base: position 18,697,808 of record JAQOWZ010000005.1, on the reverse strand, counting down.
TGTTTGTTATATTATATAATAATTTGTACATTTCATTATTTGTGTATATTTAATATGAAATTCTGTAAAATCGTCTTCTTGTGACATCCTCTTTGATTCCTGCTTTAATAATTTTTATGATTTCATCTCATTACTTGAAATTAACTTTTATAAGTATTTATTTAACTTTTATGCGTGTTTAATTGATAGTTACATTTTTATTTTGTTCCAATGTATAAAAACAATTGCTTTCATCTTGGACTATGTCTTACTCGCCCTTCCTGCTAGGAAGTAACATCCACATCCGTCAGATCTCGCCACTGCCCCATCATGTCAGCGTCACGTGTCACTCGACTATCTGGCGCTGTTTAAATCACTGATACATTGCATCAGACGTCACCGCCGCGAATAACCAATCATATCTCGCGTTGCTATCACATCAGCTTCGGACATTCAGATACAGAAACGCGGATAGGACGTCGGGGTTGTAGCGAACGATTGAGGTTAGGGGATGCCGGATGCTTATTATAAATAGGGGGATTTGTTGAGATTTAGGTTATAGAACATGGAAAGTTTTGTCTTAGGGAGGGATAACTAATGCTATTGATAGGGGAAGTCTAATAGTAATAGCTGTTTGTTTCTTTCCAACAGAATGTCAAGAAGGAAAAATAGTGAACGAAACTGAAAAGGCAGTGAAGTACTACAATGATCTTAACCCAGGATATTATGTAACAATTTATTCAACTATTTAAGTTTAGTACTTAGAAGTTCTATAAAAAAATCCGCTACTACATAAATCTATATGTTAAGGTAATAAATAAATTGAAAAAATATGATTAAAAGATATATTCAAAATTAAATTTACTTGTCAAGTGTAATTTAAGTTATTAATATCAAATTTATTTCAAAATAAATTTGCTTATCGTCGAGGAAATTTTATGTAGATAAAAATTGTCTTTTACACATTATTTGAACAAGTAGTTCAGATTTTGCGATCGAGTTTTAGCAGAAACAAAATAAAATACGCTTTGGTGTCAGCGGATGGCGAGGGGCAAGAACAATGAAAATTTATGTGATTTTTGAATAAAAGTACTTAGTTGAGGAGAGTGATATAAATTTGTATATTGATTTTTTACTGATACTCTTACAGTCATAAACTGAATTCGTCGCGGGTACAGCTAATTCTTAATAAAACTTTATATTTGATCCATAGTAAATATTCTGTTCATAATAATTTTAACTACATCACAATATATCAATGATTTTTTTGGTTTTTTTTCTTTTAAGAGCAACACATTTTTAGCACGAAAAGGACCTCAAGTATCAAAGGTACTTAGTCCGTAATAGATTTATTTTTTTGTTGACACGTTGTAAATTTATACCTGTAGCTTGTTTTTCGAAGTATTTGGTGTGTTACCACAGAATAGTTACATACAGAAGCGACACTCCGTGTCGGTACCTTTAATGTACCCTATTCAGTTCTATGACCTTAGAGCATTGTGTAGACCTGTAGACCTTTAAATTCGTTGACTTCCACTATCTCTCTCTAAGATGTGACGAAACTTTCCGATTTTAAACAATGAACCCTTTAAATTTGTTGACTTTCCCCAACTGTCTCTAATTTTCGTTTCTCTGTCTTACTGTCGCTTCTGTATAAACCTATTTTGTGGTGTTACTGTAAATTAATTGGTTAGTAGTAGCCACTCTAGAAATGGAAGTTCCGGTCTCTATTCTGCTTATTTCTGTTATTATCTATAGAACAATATTCCTAGGTCTAAACTTCCCTAGGTATTTATTTCGTTATACGTTTCACATATATTTGAACGGCACATGTTGTCTGTTGAACTGCCCGTAATGAACTTTGTAGAGCAAAATATATTATCAGTGTACGCAATGCAACTTAACCCCATAAACACAGTTTATTATTTGTACATAAATTGAACTGTGCATAAATTGTAAGACAAGAAATGTAAAATGCCCCAGGAAGTAACTAACAATGTAAAATAAATAACGGCAATGAATTGAGGGTAAAGTAAAAGTTTAAAATATTTAGCGAATAATTGCGGCTATAACTGATCTATTTTCCGATATCAGCAGGAACAATAACCTACATATTTCTTCTTTTGTTCGTACTGTTCGTAGAATGGGCGTACTGTTTTTAATTAAATTGTATTAAAACAACTCTGCAGGCAGTAAACGTGGCTTTTAGAAAGAAAAATTTGTTTCTTTTAACTGGTTCTTTAAATAACTTGCGCCTACGATGTTTTTTGCAACAAACAACGCTACTAACTTACATTTCATTTCTTGTTACGACCTTACGATGTTAAGAACCAAAGAAGAAATTACTTACAGTTACAGTGAATTGAATAACGATTTAAACATTTCGATGTTACGAATGTCTATACTGATTAATGTTTTTAGTATAAGTTTTGACTCTTTTTAGCTTAGTAGAACTTCTTATTTGAGCTACTGACATCAATGGCATAAGTTGATCAACTTCTTTAATAATTTAAAAGGAAATATTTTTAAGTCGAAATTTAATCTTTTATTTTCCTTACAAAGTAAAAAATAGTATATAATTTATTCTCAGTTATTGATTCCCATCTCATCCCTTCCTTGTCTATGCCATTGGAGAAACTTATAAGTGATAGAGTTTTGTTAAAACCATCAGTTTCTAAAATAAATTTATGATTTGTTAAAAACTTTTTCTATAACAAAGAGTTTATTTAAAAGTACTTAGATGCGTGGGAATATAGTAGTTGAAGATTTATTAATCATTTTATTGCGAATGATTTATTTATTGAAAATACATTAAATTGATAACAGTTTTATTTGAGATTTATGTAGTATTGAAACTTTCTATATTGTAAAAACCATTATTCGCGACACACTTGGAAGATTTATAAATATAAGATGATTTATCAATCCTTCACTTTATAGCAGCAACGTTTTAAATTGTAAATAAATTACCTACATCTTCTACTGACAATAATGATTTAAATTGTAAATAAAATTCCAGGCAACGAACTGTACAGCACGTTGCAATAAATCTATTTTAATGCAAAGTACTATTTCACAATAATATTTATTCAATTAAAGTTTATTGTAAAGAACAATAGAGACTTCTATTTAATTAGGAGTTAGGCCTAGACTCAGATACTTAAAACAATTTCATTTGATTGGAACTGTACTTTTCTTGTACTGTTACTACAATTAACAAGCAGTCCACGTGTTACGACTTGTAAGTGATTGAGATTTAAATAAAAAGATTAAAAACAATTACTTAATTATTTCCATCTAAAAATTTTCTATTTATTTTCACCGATCACTACTTATAATAAGGATTTGTAATCATACCGACTTCGACATTTTGAGATTTTAGCGAGTTTTAACAAATTACATAATGTTGATAATTTTTTGATAAAGTCGGCTAACGGATTTTTTTAAACCATATTTAACTTCTGATATCAATATTGATCAACTTTTGATAAAGTTCGGATAATCGGAAATCGGGTTTTTTTAAAACACACTCTAAATCTATATATTTTAAAAATTAAATTAAAAATAAATTGTAACGTGACGGTTAACAAATATCTGTATTTCACAATTTGAGATCGTAAAATCGTTGCTTTTAACATATACATTAAAAATTAATAAGAAGTTATTTACAAGATAAATGCAAATGCAATTGTCTCAGCCAAATACCAAACTCCTAAAATTTAATGACAGTACAACATTTAAAATTAGCCATAAATCATTAGAGTCCATTTACAATGTTGACGTATTTTACTAAATATTTTAATTTTGTGGAGAAGGTGGTTGTTCTCCACAAAATTTAAATATTTAGTAAAATACGTCAACATTGTAAATGGACTCTAATGATTTATGGCTAATTTTACATATTTTCACAATATATAGTTGTTTATAACTCTTCTATACATCCACTTATCGATAGCTGACTAAGCCCTTATGAATAGCACACACAATGTTGGTAGCTTTCATGTTCAAGAAAGACGTCAGAAATGTTATTAAATCTCGACAATAATTTTTATATAATCTATTATATTTTATAAATTCTCTTTTATGGAAACAAACTTATTGGTTAAATACCAAATATATAATGTACGCTAATCTAAATTCATGTATATTGTTACAGGTTTCGGTAAAGCAATTATAACGGTGTTTTTCATATTAACGGTTACATTACAAATAACAGAATAAATATCAATGACAGTACCTACTCTTGTCATCTGTAGTTTTACATTTTGAAAAAATATTGAAGAAAGTATTGCAAAATCTGAGAGTAACAACTATTTCTTGAAAAACATATTCGATTGTGGCAGTCTGTTTTATTTTTTGTGGTGGCTACATCCACTTTTTTCGTGTTTGTTCTTCTCTCCCTTGTTTGTTTTTCTTGTATTCCAAACTAATTTTATTTGTCTGTTTTCTAGTCTGCTAAGATGTTCATAATGAGACATCACAGATGAAATATTAAAAACCACAGATTGGTGAACGATCATCGTTGTATTTTTATAATGAATATGGATAAACTAAGTCCCAGCTACGAATTCAGTTACTGTTTTAGATTTTGAAGTCATTAGAACCAAAGTTTAACATTTGTTTCTTTGATTAAAAGCAGGGCATGTAACCGAAAAAAATACTGGTTAACGGTTAACCCTTACAGAGAACGTTATAATAATAAAGGTTTTAGTTCGAAAACCGGTTTTTGAAAATTGGAAACCGGTTTAAACCGGTTAATATATCGGTTAAAAAAATAATTAAAATTAATTAAAACAAATTAATTATAAAAATTTTATTAAAAAAATAGGGAATAATTAATTAAATTTTTTTTTAAATATAATCTGAGAAAAATATCACAATTAAAAAAAGCAATTTAATTAATGAATATTTACAAAAATTCCCGTAATATATTCAGAAAAACGCAGGTCACTTTTCAATTTTAAACTTGCCTGTGTTGACAAAGGCCGTATTTATTTGGGACTTTTTAAGTAACCTTAACGGCCAAAGAAACTACCTACATTTATGACTCTCCAATAAAATGTTAATTGTAAAAACTGTGATGACTCATGTTCAAATATAAATAGAAAACACAGATATAAAAAAAAATATTAAAATTTTTCTTCGCTAAATGATATTAAAATAAAGGTTAATGTTCACTAAAACCGGTTTTTTTTTTGGTTAACGGTTACCGGTATTTTCGACCTGAAAAATATCGGTTAAAATTACGGTTAAAGTTCACAATTTTTGTTCAAAATATCGGTTACCGGTTTTTATTAACCGGTTTCTTTAACCGGTTACATGCCCTGCATACTTCTGACAACTTTTTGCCAAAAACAAAAGCTTATTGACATGGTAATTATTTGTCATTTTTTATTTACATTTAATACCAAATACGACGTACTTTTGACAACTTTTCTCCAGAAACAAAAGCCTGTTGACATGATTTTTGATATTTTTGCACGTCAAACATAGTCGAGTACTTACATATGATACCAAGCACGACTTACTTTTGAAAAATTTTAGCTGAAAACAAAAGACATTCGACAAAGAATTTTTTGTCATTTCTACACGCCAGCCCTCATCAAATAATCCTTTCATTTGATACCAAACACGAGTTACTTCTAAAATATTTTAGCAGAAAAGAAAAGATAATCGACATGGAACATTTTGAAGAATACAACGGGCGTGATCTTGAGTTGTGTACTTTTAAAGTGCTATTAGTTTGTGTCTTAGGTATATATTAACTTTTATTATTCCTTTTACATCTGTGACTGTATTATTTACGAGATTATAAAAGTATATTATCCTATTATTTCGGCCCTCTACGTTACGGGAAAAATACTGATATTCGATTTTGTCATTTGTTTAAGCCTACTTGATTGCAATTTTAAACACCTGATAAAATTTGTTTTAAACGATATTTCTCTGGAACTAATGATCGGATTTGAAAAATAAAAAAAATTTTGAGAAGAGAATTGAAAGGCATTTCGAACTGTCATGTTTGACACTCTTTTCCATTTAAAATTTTTGACGTGCAGTCCACCCCCATTTTAGGGTTGAAGTTATGCCATTGATATTAATCCATTCAGGTGTTCCCCCTTTATACTAAAAATGACGTGTTCGAGCGTTTTTTGCAAAATTGATGTTAAGTGGCCAAAAATTGCGCTGATAATTTTCATTGAGCCACCCTGTATATAGAAGGTGGAAATAATAATATAAGAAACAGTTAATAAACAAATAATTAGGACAAATGAACTTTATCTAAACAAAAGGATGTCTGTAAAACAATTGATAGTTGTTAATTGGACCACGAACCTTGGCCTACAACGGAAATGATGACCGGAAGTACTTATATTTGGAAATTTTGTTTTGATAATTTTTATCTATATTCGCAAATATATTCCAATCCATATCCAAATAAAAATTAATATCTTTTCTCATCTCCAAGTAATTTACAATCATAGTTATTCATGAAAACTAACAATATTTAGATTTGCACCTTAAAATTTTGATTTTACAGCCGAAAAAATCCAAAATGACCCATTTTTCGGTCAAAAATTTTGGTTTTTTAAAATAGTCAAAATTGATAGTCGCCGATGAGCTGATTCTAAATTTCCAAACCGAATTTAATTATCTCTTCCCATTCCTGAGATATTAGGCTTCAAAGTTGCACCTCAAAAAAATGTGTTTTTTGACTATATCTCTAAAATGGGTAGAGATACAGTCTCAACGATTATACCAGTCGATTCTACGCACAAAGTTACATAAAGAAATGTTTTCTTCGCATATATGTTCTTTGGAACGATTTGGTGTAAAATGAGAAAAAAGAAAAAAACCGGAATTTCAGTTTTTCGCTGGAGAACTTTTTGGGTCCAAATCTTTTCATTTTTCAGACTTAAGTAAATACAGATGCGCTGATTTCAAATTTTCAAGCCGATTTCAATTATCTCTTACCGTTCTCGAGATATTTGGGTTCAAAGTTGGAACTGAAAAAAATCGTTTTTCAGGAATATCCCTGAAATGGGTGAAGATACGTTCTCGACGACTTCACCATTCGATTCTACGGGCAAAATTACATAAGTGTTCCAATTTTCAGATTAATATTCCAATGGATACAATTTTTAGAGCGAAAAAACGAAAATCGCGAAAATCGAAAAATCGCCTGATGAACCCCTTGCGATTTTTTTCGATTTTTGACGATTTTCGTTTTTCCTCTATAAAATTTGTATCCATTGGAATAAAAATCTGAAAATTGGTACAAAAATGTAATTTTGCCCGTAGAATCGATTGGTGAGGTCGACAAAGTCGTATCTGAACCCATTTCAGAATTATTCCTGAAAAACTGATTTTTTCAGGCCTAACTTTGAACACAAATATCTCGAGAACGGTAAAAGATAATTGAAATCGGTTTGAAAATTTGGAATCAGCGCATCTGTATTTACTTAAGTCCAGAATATAAAAAATTTTGGTGACAAAAAGTTTCCAAGCGAAAAATTGAAATTCAGGTTTTTTTCGTTTTTCTCATTTTTCACCAAATAGTTCCAAAGATCGTATATGCGGAGAAAACATTTCTTTATGTAACTTTGCGCGTAGAATCGACTGGTGTAATCGTTGATACTGTATCTCTACCCATTTTAGAGATATGTTCAAAAAACACACTTTTTTGAAGTGCAACTTTGAGGCCAAATATCTCAGGAATGGGAAGAGATAATTAAATTCGGTTTGAAAATTTGAAATCAGCGCGTCGGCGACTATCAATTTGGTTTTTTCAAAAAAATGAATAAATTTTACCTAAAATGGGTTTATTTGGGTTACTTCACAACCTGGAATGGGTTTAAAGTGCTTAACAATGATTTAGGTGTTCACAATTAAAAAATAAGTTTAACACGATTATGTGTTGCATTTTATACCCAAAAATGAGTTGAAAAGTGTCTAAACATATTGTATAGTACAAATTTGGAAATTTGTCACACCTTAAAATGGATAAAAAGGAACCCAAACCTGACCTAAAATTGGGTTTAAAGGGTGTCAACAATCAAAAACCAAAATTATGGACTCATACATGGGTATTTTTGGAATATTTCAGCTGTATATGAAAAATTTTACAGTAAAAACCTAAAAATTGTAACTTTTTATATTCAACTGTAATTAGAAATTACTAAAAGTTAGTTACAAACAAGGAATGTAACCGAAATAAATACTGATTAACGGTTAACCCTTATAGAGAACGTTATAATAATAAAGGTTTTAGTTCTAAAACCGGTTTTTAAAAATTCGAAACCGGTTTAAACCGGTTAATATATCAATTTAAAAAATTATTAACATTAATTAAAAAAAAGTAATTATAAATATTTGATTAAAAAAAATTATAGAATAAATAATTTTAAAAAATAATAAAAAATTACCATCTGAGAAAATATAACAATTAAAAAAAACAATTTAATTAATAAATATTCACAAAAATTCCAGTAATTTATTCAGAAAAACGCAGGTCACTTTTCAATTTTAAACTTGCCTGTGTTGACAAAGGCCGTATTTATTTGGACTTTTTAAGTAACCTTAACGGCCAAAGAGACCTACATTTATGACTCTCCAATAAAATGTTAATTGTAAAAACTGTCATGACTCATGTTCAAATACAAATAGAAAACACAGATATAAAAAAAAATATTAAATTGTTTTCTCGCTAAATGATATTAAAATAAAGGTTAATGTTCGCTAAAACCGGTTTATTTTTTTTTGGTTAACGGTTACCGGTATTTTCGGCCTGAAAAATATCGATTAAAATTGCGGTTAAAGTTCGCAATTTTCGTTAAAAATATCGGTTACCGGTTTTTATTAACCGGTTTTTTTAACCGGTTACATGCCCTGATTAAAAGTAAAGTAAAGAGTTTAATATTAATAACTTCATTACTTGAACACACATCCCATGAAATAGTAATAACTGCAGTCTGCAAAAGTCTCCTCATATATCACAATCTCATAACTCATATCTGTTACCGTATCTCCTCACATTACACTCTCCATCAGGCATAGGGATATCCAGCGCTGGTCGGGCCAGGGTTGCACAAGGGGAAGCTAATTTGTCGTGCGGAATGGTCCAACAAATCGTGACTGAACTCTGGGGTGACGCGTCGGTCCGGACAGCAAAGCAAATTAAAGACGCGGTTGAGCCTGCAACGAACGTGTGTGAGCTGATACAGGATACAGTCACGAAATAACAACCCTAGCTGGGGAGGTTTTACAAAAACTGTAGATGTAGTTCTCGGTATTTTATAAACATAAATGAAAATATTCAAAAATACGGTGCCTCGCGTGAAACTTAATTTCAGAATATATGGGTTCTATTTATTCAACAGATACTTATAACTTTTATAAAGAATTACTTAAAAAACATAAATACATCGGTTATACAAATTATTCTTTTTTGTACAAATATTTCTTTAAAACATCTAATAAATTTTATATTTGCATTACAATAACGTTAGTGTTGAAATAAATACTCGACAATAAGCAATAAAGAATATAAAAGACCAGTATCATCTATAACAAATCTTAACCAAGCTTTCGGGTAAACAGAGATTAAGAATTAATTAATACTAACAAAACCTAACTTATCTTTCGAGTAAACCGGTAGGTGAGGATAAAGTTAAACTAACAAAACCTCGAACTAACAAAACCTAAACTATATTTTGGGTAAATAGTGGTTGAGATAAATTTAAACTAACAAAACATAAAACTAATAAAACCTAACCAATCATTCGGGTAAACAGTGTTTCAGGATAAAATGAAACTAACGAAACCTAAAATATAATAATTCTGAAAATATAAATTCCTGTCAATTTCCCGGGTGGTCATTGTTTTGATGCTACGGTATTTATTATTTGGCAAAATATTTACAACAGTAAACATGTTTCCGTGATTTCTAATATGTCAACAAGTTGACAATTTTAAATTCCAAACATATTTTCAAACTAACAATTTTTCCACAAAAGTTCCTTTGATGCTTTGATCTAAATATAAAGGTATAACAGGAAGATATAAAATACGAGAAATATATTTAAAAGCCTGTTTTGTTGACAGGATACAATTTTGTTATTCCTTATTTTACTTTTGTTTACATTTTATTTAAGTATGTATACTCCATATATTGATGCAACGAATATTGTAACCTACATAACTACTAGTAAACGTGTTCACTTCAATACCCGTTTTTTATTTTGTACATATTTTTACAAAATCAAACATAAAAAAGTAAATTTTGCTAGTCAATGTTAATATTTATTTAATTGTAAGGTTCTTCTTAGGAATTTAATTTTGTTGGCACAAGAATAAAATATTTGAGTAATATGAATTATTATCTAGAATAATTGAAAGTCTAGGTTAATATAATTAATTCAATATTTGTTTCGCTCTATTGCCTATTTAGTTCTTGGTCTGCTTTTACTCCTTTCTAATTTTTAGTATCTTCTTTCGTTTTTCCACTTTTGTCTTTCATTTCTTTGACACCTACTATCCATTCATGTCTTCCGAAGCCTGCGTACTCTCTTTATCTTAGTGAAGGCGTTTTTGATAATTTCCTTTTCTATCTATCTTGTTCCATCCTCATTTGACCAAATCAGAATAATTGTTTATTTAAAGTTTTTAGCTAAATTAACAAAAATATGGTTACATCCTTATTATCGTCATCCACGGCACTGCAATCCTACGTGTTTTTTATTTTATTTTAAGATTAACACTGTTCAACATAATTTAAGTTGGAGCAATATTAACCTTCCTTGTGCTTGACTAAAGTCCCGAGTTGTAACAATTGAAACCTGTGCACTTTTTTAGATTTGAAAAGAATTGTATTGGCAACTTATTAATGGAATCTTTAAATAATGAAATTTGAAAGTCTATGTATTTGTTTATTCTAAACGAACAATAGTGATTTTATTGCATTTTACAATACTTTATTTTGAAACATTTGAAGTTTATTAAATTGATAGTCCTGGTCCGATGTCGAATACGAAATACACAAACATATGTCAATATTGCTCATAGGAGTGATTTGAATATCAATATTGCACATTTTATTTTTAGGCTTATTTTTCTATTTATAAGTAAATAGAGCATTCCTAACCTTCTGTGGCTTCTATTATTTTGGTTTGGATATGTATTGTCCAGATCAATTTTTATACCTTCAGGTAGATATTTGTTTATTTTAGTAGAATAAGTCGACAATCTATAGCCTCTACAGCGTATGTTATGGTGGATTTCACTCGGACCCAGCGGTATTTTTATTGGGATACAGATCAAGTAGGATCGGAACGCTCTAATCAAGTGAGCCACACTGCTTCACATCGTTACCACAGAATAGTTACATACAGAAGCGAGACTCCGTATCGTTATCTTTCATGTTACCTTATTCAGTTCTATGACCTTGGAGCATTGTGTAGACCTTTAAATTTATTGACTTCCCATATCTCTCTTTAAGATGTGACGAAACTTTCCGATTTTAAACAATGAGCCCTTTAAATTTGTTGACTTTCCTCATCTCTCTCTAATTTTATTTTCTCTTTCTTACTGTCGCTTCTGGAACACAGATAAAATGCGAAGATAGCTTAGAATATTTGAATTCGGGCGTAGAAGCGTAGGAAGATAAACTATCGTATAATTTGCGGAATCTTCCCTGCAATCAGCAAATGACTGCAATCCCATTAGATTTTATTACAGCCAATTAAAAATTCTCGCCACATCTGACTCACTCCCTCAAACATAATCAAAGGCGGCTTGTCGCTGGGGCTCGAGGCCGGACAATCTGCTGACCCACCAGCAGTCGGGGCAATTGCCGAGCACTGATTGAAAGTCCGGCAATTTGTTGTGGATCACCCCTGCCTCATGTCTGATGTCGTGATCTCGCGATACACGAAGCAGGGAGGAGGTGACATGTCCTCTGCCGTTTAGTCACATTCACTCGACTGGTATATTTAAGTCACATTCAATTCACATCATCATTTCGTTTCTTGTGTCAATTCTGGTGAAACAATCAGAAATTGTTTTGGCTACGATTTCAAAATTCTGGTAATAATAAACTCTTAAGTCTTAGCATCAATTAGTATCTCATTTAATCGAAAATTTTCTTTTTTTACAAATCTAAAATAAATATTATCTTCAAAGGACTTTCCAATCACTTTTAAATTACAGAGTAATACAAAACCCATATTACTTATTTATGTCTGAAAATTGAGACATTATAAGAGTTCTCTTCTTGAGATAGTGAATTATTAAATAGATATTTTTCAACTTTATACTTCCATATAAAGGTGTATATTTGCCTTTTCCAATTTATAATAATCTTCGATATAACGATATTACATTTGAATTCTAAAATTTTTAGTTTTTTGGTCAGATTTCTGTTATATTGATTGTTATTTGTACAATATAATATTTAACCTCTTTATTTAAATTACAATATTTATGATCAGCTCGTCACTGACAGAAGAAAACGAATGAATAAAGGAGAAAATAAATGAAAAAAACAGGGCTTATCTTTTTATACCGAATCTCTGTAGTCTGTCATTCCCTACCTTATTTATTTTAATATCTATTAAAACTTTAAAGTCTAATGAAATATGAAATTAATCATATTTTTTTAAAAACCTGTTTTTTCATTTAATATAACTTTAGTTTACAAACTTAGTGTTGTCATCGAGACAAGACAAGACAAGACTTTGCAATATCTCGTTTTATCTAGAAATTTCAAGACAAGACTTGAGTAAGTCTAAGTCTAGATTAAAGTCTTGTCTAGAAATCAATACTCTAAATTATTCTACAACAAACAAATTACATATATTTAGGTGACTAAAATACTGGAATGACACAATGGCAAATTTAGGATTTACGTGAAGAGATGTTGGTTTGGGGATATGAAAAGACAATTTGTTCAATAATTACGGACAATCTATTTTATTATCTACAATATTGCATAAAGTAGACGAAACAATGCAGAGGACGTTTCTAATAATATGCGTTGTACAGTTCCTTTTCCGGGTAAACAGATATTGTTTTTAGCTAAAGATACTTTTTCTATTTTACAATCACTATTTCAGCTTGGATGGAATAAGCTTCTCATGATATATTTATATTTCGAAAAATTAAAATTTTTAAAGTCTTGAAAATTATCTAGAATTTCCTCGTCCAGATTCTAGAATGAGAAACTCTAATCTTGAAATTTCAAGAGAAGACTTTTGCCAGTATTGTCTTGATAATCTAGACAAAACAAAATAAGAGTCTAATTTAAAAATATAAAAACAAAAATAGGTAGAATAAAAGTCCGTGAATGATGTCAGCGGGTGGTATCAGCAGTGTCCGAAACGGCAGGGCGCATTCATTAGGGTGCAAGGATGCAGCTCGACAGACCACCCTGCTAACCGCATATCAGAGAGCAGCTAATTTCGGAAATCCGGGGAAATGGACTGTTTTATTCATAACCTACTCAATTATGTTTATTGCCGCGGTAAATCATCCCCGGCGATGTAATGCGCTCGTTTTGACGTAATGGATGGAGATAAATAAAAAGGGGTTTGGAAGAATCGCCTGGATTAACATTTATTTATTAAGATTTAATGTTTGATGGGGGAGCACTTGCACTAAGACTAACTAACTACAGTCTGCCCTTAAGCTAATAGTGCTAATTATTTTTCAAGATCAACTCTGTTTCTGGACAGTTACCCTAAAATTGAATTATAACCACAAAAATTGTTTTTGTTTATTGATTATTTTATGAAAGATTTTAAAATCTTATGAGAAGTCATTTGAATTTCTTTTTTTCTTTAAATATCTTGTAAATAATTTTAGAATATATTCCAGAAAATTTAACAAACTCGATACAAACAAATGTTACAAAAAATTGATTTGTTGAAAAATGATCGAAATTTGCATCAAAAAATTTATTATACCACTAAGAGTTGAGTATATTTTGATAGTACAATACAAATAATTTTAAATAAAATGTTTCCAAACTATGCTTATGTGAAAAATAAAAACAATTATTAATAAATTAATTAATTAATTAATTAAAAAATATCATTTAGCATAATGTTACGTTTAAAAGATAAAATTAGGAATTGTTATTTACAAATGATATGGAATCATATTTTGCAAAAAATGTTCTTTGGGACAATTTTATAATTATTTAATTTAATTTATTACCTCAATAACGAGAAGTAATTTGATCTAAGAACTTGATTAGGATGCACCATTATCTCTAATAGAGTTATTAGTTGTAGTTAGTAGTTACTTATAATATTCTTCTCGTACTTATCATTATTTTCTACTAATGAATCGCATCATTAAATAAATGAATATTACAGTATGTGAGATTCAAGTAGCTTTTTTATAATTGGATAACTATGATTGTTGTTACTTCAAAAATATGACGAAAGCCATAAATGTCCGTACAAGTTATACCCTCTGATTTTTGGGAATTTTGTAACAAGAGGCGTAGAGTCAAATTTCGTCGTTCGCATCATATTACCAATTTGGGTTGCTAAAGAAGGTGATGCTTTAAATAGAACACGGAAGGTATTTAAAAATAATCACCGCATTTTTAAAGATTTTTAAAAGGTAATGAGCAGATATAATTTTTTGATAAAATATACAGCTGGAGAATAATGATTTTAAACTGTGTATATGAGATTCTTATATTGTTATTATTTCATGCATACACATATGTATGGTTGGCGATAAATTTATATTTTCTTTTTATTTGTTGCCTTTGAAATGTTTAATAATTTTAAAAGCAAGTTGAAGACAAGAAGAATAATTTCGAAAAATTCTAGACATTTCAATAAAGAAAATTATATGATTTTACTTATTTTCAGTATGTTGTGTATTGGTTTGTTATCTTTCGGCAATTAGTTTTTGTTTTTGACAATTCTGCTCCAAATTAAATAATTATTTTTAATGTCTGTTTATATGGGACGCCCGGACGCCTTTTCGCTACAGATTTATTTATTATTATGTTCGAAATTCAAAACCCTTGCCCGACCCAGTTTGATCAATTTTTAATAAAAATCGGTCTACCAAGTTAAAAGCTTTGTTCTTTTAAATAGTAAAAATAAGATATTTGAAGAAAATTAATCAAGCTTTATTTTTATTTGTGAAATAATAGATTAATTTACCACAAAAAACAATAATTTTTCAAATTTTAATGTTTGTGTTTAGATACACCTATAAGATATTGATTGTGTAAGGTCAATTGAGAATACTTATGCAAATAAAACAACAGCTGAAGTGTTCCTCATGACTATTTGCGTCCAATAATTGCAGCGCTCACCAAATACCAATCAGCATATTCATTGCGATGAGCCGCTGCCCACATAAACATAATATTCCCTCCTTGGCCAGATTTAAAATCCATTTGGATGCATATTCATCGCATCGGGCATTTCTTTAATTAATATATAGTGTTGTTTTTGCATCTCGTATTACAATTTAAATGTAAGGCGGATAGAATAATCAAGTATGCAGATGAGGCGGGCCGCGTATAAAACTATGGGGAATGCAGCGGTGACAACGGAGGAAATGACGACTTGCGCTGGTTCTCACAGCTGCATGCACGGCCCTCGTGGATCAAATACTCATGAGCACTCAGTGACAGCCCAACTGGGCACTCATAATATTGCCAAAACATAGGCGTAGCCAGGGAGAGAGTTTTGGGTGTTCAGAAACTAGTCATTTGATATTTAATTTATTTTTGAATAACAATATAATATGAGAATAACAAAAAGTATCGTATTGTAGCGAAATCTTGCTAAAAGATATGTAGCTGTCCACTTTTTTAGGAACTACGGGAGACTTGAGGAAATATTCAAAATTTTGAGAAATGAAGGGGAGGAGGATGTCTTATAATTTTCCTCTATCATACCTCTATCTTTTCTTGGAGAAGTGGCTCTCAATAAATGAAACAGGGATAATTACGGCAGTTTTCAAAAAAAATTACATGAGTCAATAAAATGTCTCAGTTTTTATAAAGTTGCTGACATTTAAATAAGTTTGGATAAATTTAAATTAAATTCATTAAAATTTCAGTGGTGAGGGGGGTTGGTTAAGCCCTTCGAACCCCTTCCCATGGCTATGTGCATGAACCTTTTCCTCCACTAAACTAAAATCCTGGCTACGCCTGTATACAGTCATTCAGACTAAATTTAAAGACAAAATATTGACGAAATTTAATTATAATATCCATCATAATATTATTGAATGTGCTGGTTTTATTAAACTACATATCATTTTATTTACAAGTTATTATTTCCGAATATTTTACTACTACAGACAGTTCGCTATGCAAGACAGTGATGTCGTGAGACTGTTTTTTTGGGGAAGGGCGTGGATTTCCGCTGCCCTCCGTTTTATAGTTATATTATTTTAATTTTAAATATTTTCTTAAAACCTGTTGCCTTAACATTAATAATTAATAATGTCATTGGTCATTGAACTGAAATTATGCGCACCCCCCCCCCCCTGTTTTAAATAAAATAATATAAAAAATGCAGCAAACCATGCTGCTGGTTACATTTAAAAAATAAATATAAGTATATATTATTTTCATTTACGTAATATTTTCAAACAAATCCCTATTAAATTATACCTAAATAAAAATATGTAACAAATAACGAAAGATATTTATGAACAACAACAATAGCGTAAAGTCAAGTACATCCTCATCAATTTTTCTTTTAAAAATACTACTTTACGTAACTAGTTCGGGAAAACAAGTGAATGTCAATACAATAATATATTTATATATTTATATATGTTGAATATAATACAAACATTTAATATGGATAACAAACTGAATATATATAAGTGAATTTTTAGATGTACGCAGTATAATTACATTTGATACTCGTATTATTGTGCTAGAGCAGGGAAAATATGCAGGTTTAATGTAATTTGCGGGAATATGATGAAGTTATTAATCCTGGCAAATCCAGTTTGCTGTGAATACATTGACCGGGGCCGGCGCGGCGGCCATGTTTACCCGTGCCGCTCGTCTTTTTATGCATGCATGTATTCAGATTGGCGCGATATCTTTCTGCGGATCTGAATAACTTGATAACGTTTCGATTATTGTGCATTTGGGGTGGCGCACGCGGCGGATACTCTGCCTCGTGAATAATAAGCGGGTACCATCAACACATGGACGTCCGCTGCTTTTTTACTATGAGGGAATTAATAAACAAAAGCCCGTTCTTCAAATTATAATTTTATTTTACATGCAATATATAGATTTCTTATAGCAGGTGTTCAAACTGTATTTGTTGTTTTAGTCTTTAAATAGAAGGAATTACTTTTTATATCTAGTTTCTTAATAATAGGTATAATTTCGAGGAATAGTATGTGTAATGTCTGTTAGAGCATTATGGGTTGCTTCGTTATAATGTCAATAACAAATTTATATTGGCCGCAGCTAAGAGAAGGGGAGGGGTATCTCAAATTTTAAAGCCTTCTCTATCTGTCTTATCAGAATAAAGTTAAACAATTCTTGTTTTTAAAATTTATGAAATTATTGAAAATTATGAAATTTCTCAATTTCGTAGATATATACAGGCTGTTCGTTTTATGAGGCTAACCATTGAGATCTCGAGAACCGAAAGAGATACAAAGTTAGTTAAATTGTAGCAAAGTTGTCGCATTTTAATGATGTATTTGTTTTCTCGAAAAAATGCATACATCACTTGATATGATAAAAATACTGATTTTGGTCAATTTACTAATTCACTTATAACTTACTTGTTTCAATTAATACAAGGTTCAAGTTTGCACATTCTACAAACACTTTTTAACGTGGAATTGATAAAGTCCTCAAAATTTTTGTAGCACGTATACTTTTCGAGAAATTCTTACTAAAACTTTCAATTTCATTTTTGCATTTCAAATTTACAAAATAAATTAACTAGATGACATAAAATTTAAAAAAAGAATTAAAATTTTTGTTATTCGATATTGTTACGTAATTTATCGTTATATTAAATAAAATATTTTGAAAATAATTTTGATATTTAATTACATCTTATGGATATATTTTTTATATTTTCATGAGTCAAAATGTAAGACATTTAAAATTTATTAAAATATTACAATATTACTTTACAGATATTTTTAAGAAGGGATGTTTATAAAGTAAAATTGGTATTATTTTGAACACGTCCTTTCTTTTATACTGAACGTGGATAATAATAGTAGAAAAATATTTTGGGTAGGGCCGAGTGGAAATTAGTTGATGCAGGCGCCTATGGAGAGTATCCCAGTGGCGTACGCAGTCCCCTTCATTCTTACGTAATTGGAAATAAGTTTCGTTTTGTGTTTGTTTCCGGTCTGGCCGCTTCTTTGCGATCTGAAATTGCATTTTCCGCGAGTGTTTTCAAAGGGTGTGATTTAATTTGGCACTCGGAGATTTTATTTATGCCTGTTGTCTTTCTGCTTGTTTCTGGAATTTACGCCACTTAAAGCTCTCCCAGACGACGGCTATTGTTTGTGAGGATGAATAATAAGCTTTTTATTGAAATGTTTTGTTATTCATCTCTCGTTATCGACTGCCCTTAAAATCACAATACGAATTCATACTTTTATTTTCCAGACACGCAAAAATGTGATTTGATTGTTTCAGAAATGACGAAATTTAATCACAATAATAAAACTCTTCTTGTTTACAAAAAAGACAAATACAGTTACACCAAAATTGGAAAATAGAAAGACATATAAAAGCATTAACATTTTAAAATTTTAGCAAGTTGCTTCAAAATATTGAAATAACGAACTTTCTCTTTTGTTGAGTAGAATACAGTTAATTTTGTTTTGATTGGTTAGTTTCGTACACGTGTTCAGGAATAGAGGGATTCGATTGAATATTTTTTTTTGGCTAAAAATATTCATATGTAATACCACTAGTACTAGTAACTAAAATTGTACTTGAAATTTTTGTCGTTATGGTCACGACTGATTGTTGCGACGAAAATTAAATGAGTCCGCAGGACAAGTGACGATTTTCTAAAGCAACAAGCAGGAGTGAGTTAGGCAAAAATTACAAATAAAATTCTAGTTACGAAAGGTATTCGGCATGACAAGTCCTCGAATATATATATATATATATATATATATATATATATATATATATATATATATATATATATATTTTCAATTAATTATTTAGACGTTGTATCTAAGCAGTGCCTATTTAGTCGTATAAATTCCTGGTTGATAAAATTCACCAAAATACTGCGATTTAATTGAATGACAAATTTTAAATGGAATTGAAAGAGTAATCTACAATAAAAGAAAAATGTTCTTTTGTTCTCTATTTTAGATCAGAGCTACTCATGTTTTACAAATTCAATTCCAGTTATTGTAAAATATGATTGTTCTGTTGCGACATCGTATAAATACAAAATTGAAATCCAAGTAACTAAATAAAATGAGCAGTAATAAAATTGGTTTGATATCATAAAATAACGCTAGTTGGAAACTGCCGCAAATTCTCAATTCTCCAGTTGGCAACAAACATAACCTAAAAATGCAACTGTCAATAAGCTGGCACATGGCTGCGATAAGTTCCCAACGAGGAACAAAAATAGCCATTCTTCGCGATATTTATTAATAGTTACCATCAGAAAGCAATAAAATGGCGATTTCAATTTGAACGTGCAAGTTCGTCAGTAAGTTATCCGCGGTTGGACTCTCTGAGGCGCTATACAAGCGGCAGACATTTTATACGCGATTTGTAGTTATAGTTGGCAATACTGACTCGGCAAGTTCCCGGCGACTGGAAGAGAAGAGCACTTTATGCATGAGCAACTTAAGTATGTAACTTCTGCGAGCAACTTGCCCAACTTGGAGAGAATTATAATATTTGTTAACTCGGTGACTCTTTGTTGTGTACCAAACTGCCAACTCTAGGATAACTTTTTTACTACATTGTCCTGTTTTTGTTTTCTTCTCTTTTAATTTTTCGTTTGAGAAATGGGATGCTATTAAGAGCTAATGGATGATTATTAAAATAAAACGACCTTTTTAATTTTTTGCTCATCTTTTATGAAAAAGGTTTTGTTAAATAAACACTATTTTTCTTTTTGAAAGTGTTGACATTAACTAAGTCTAATTAAAAATAATATTCCACGAATGTATATTTTTAAACATGAATTTTTAAAATGCTTTTAATTTAACAAGAGAAAAATTTTTGAAAATTAGTTTTATATCTTTACATGTATGCAAAATATAGGTAACTACCGTATCTTTAACAGTTAATATATCCAAAATAATACAGCAAATAAAACAGGACTGTGGTATGTGACGAATTTCTTGCTGATCGAAAAGTAGTTACTACATTTTTTCCAGTACGTTTAAAAATGTAGTCATAATATCTATATTTGCTATTATAATTAAAACCAGTTTTTATAATTAATTGACATATTAACCAGTCCGCTACAGAAAACTGTACACATTGCTTTTATAGAAAATATGGACATTGTATTGTATTGAAAAGTGCAGATTTTTATACATTATCTTAAGTTTAAGGTAATTTGTGTATGTCTAGGAGATTCCCGAATTTCAACTGTTAATCAGTTAATCACTAATATTCCTATTTTTAACCTACATAAGTTATTTGATGCAACTTGAAATAAAAAATTACAAATTGTAATTAAAAAAAAAAACTATGATTTGTCTTTTTTATTTATATTTTAGCTATGCAGGTTGCTAACTACTGTTTTTGCAACAGTACATACCGAAGTAATGTGCGACAACTTCTAGTTAATGTTTAATTCTTATATAGGCGTAGCCAGGATTTTCTTTTGGTGTGGGTTTGGATAGAAAATGAAATAGTATATTGTGTAACTAGTTAAATATCTTTTAGCAAAATGTCGCTCAATGTGATTATTTTTGTATAATAGAAATTGCTACCTTATTATTATCTCCAAACTGGGTGGGGTTTAACCCCCAAAACCCCCTTCCTGCCTATGCCTATGAATTCTTATTATTAAATTTTACAGAACATTTTTGTGAAGTATACTGTTTTTAAACAATTTTAATGATCATTACACAATGAGGTTTCCATTTTGAAATTGGCAACCAATTCTTAATTATGCTTGCACATTGAAGCGAGCATTATTAGTTGATTACTCCGAATCCATCAATTGAGTTGAATTAAAAACATCGTTTCCATCGTTGGGAAGCGGATAGAAGCGGGAAGCAACTCAAGCTGCGTTACACAGGTCACTTCACCGCAACATCATCAGACAGCGGCGAGCGGATTGGCCGCAGAGTATCGCTTTCTGAAAGCTGCAGAACAACCGTGAAATCATTTAGAAAGTAATAAATCATCGATCAGCTGCTCCGAGCCATCACGCCGACAGGAATTCCCATAAGCATGTGTCATTATATCACTCATAAGCTTCGTTTACACGAACATCCTTTAGCCTACTCCTTGATTTTTATATTATACCAAAGAATAGGTTTATACAGAAGCGACAGTAAGACAAAGAAACGAAAATTAGAGAGAGATGGGGAATGTCAACAAATTTAAAGGGTTCATTGTTTAAAATCGGAATGTTTCCTCACATCTTAGAGAGAGATAGGGGAAGGGAACAAATATAAAGGTCTACACAATGCTTCAAGGTCATATAACTGAATAGGGTAATATGAAAGGTACCTACACGGAGTGTCGCTTCTGTATGTAACTATTCTTTGATTATACTGTAGTTAACCGGTACGGTTATACGGACAAGACAACAAAGAATTATTTAATCAAGTATACAACGTTGTCCCCAAAAATAATTGATTAGTAATTGCGGATCCAGAAACTTTCCTAGGGAGGGGCGAATTGAGATTTTGTTTTATATATAATAATAAACCATAAAATATACACTAATATTAACCATAAAATTTATTAATTGACTTAAAATCATTGAATTAGAATAGGTACATTAGAAATTAAAATTATACATACAAAAATAGCTAAACTTATAATCAATTTTTTTCGTCGTAGAGAATCGAATTCAAACTTTCTTTGGATGCAACTCTTTTCAGGAGTTTTAATTTTAATTTCCTTAATATAGAATAGCTACTTTCAGCTGTACTTGCAGGTAACATATTTATATTTCTAATGTGGCGAAACACCATTATTTTACATACCACTGACACTGACACCTATCACTTCACAATAAGTTGACACTCACATCACAATACCCATGACATACATTATTACACACCCTCTATGCTTCTAAACAAATCATAAAAAATTAAGCTCAATTTTATATGCCATGTATGTTTGCCTGTTTTGCCATTTTATCTTATAAAAAGTTTGTCCTATGTTCTCGTTTATTTATTTTTATTCATCAATCATTACACTAATAATGTATTTATTAATAAATAAATAAGAACACCAAATTATTTCAGACGGAAATATTATTATACTTTAGGTATTTGTATTTCCACAACAATATTTGTTAGTTTTAATTCTTGACAATTCTGCTGCAAATCAAACAAATCTTTATAATATCTGTGTATATGAGATGCCTTTGCGCTTTAGTTTCATTTATTATTATTTTCGAAATTCAAAATCCGCTACTGTGATTATTGAACATTGCATAAGTGTACTCTGACGTTCCAAAGGCTGTAAACTACAAGTAGTAACTTACTTTAGTAAAATAAACAAAAAGTTGATCGTGAAATAAGAGAACATTACTAAACAAGAAAATATCATATATCAGCATTACAATAGCTATTTATAAAACAAGGAAACAAAGTTGGTTATTTAACGCATGTGAAAATTCCGAAATGAGGAAATATAATTCATTATCATAAATACAATAAAATAATTTAGCATGATTTTCTAATTTTTTAAATGTTTAAGAAACTTCTTTGTAAACTGTGCTTTACAATCGTCCAACCAATACCGCTGGCTACACGCTATATCGAATATACATCTGGGGGTTTGTGAGCGTGGTTTCCTGCCAAGGAACGGAAACTGTATGAAATAGTGACGTTTTGACAAGATATTTTAATTTGTTCTCTATTTGTAGGATCCGGTTTCGTGGGGCTTGCGGTGTTTGCTTCCAATTAGGTTGCAGTTGTTCCAATCTGTCCGATGCTACTGTGCCGCTGCCGACCCGCTGAAAAATTGGAATGTTTCGCATTCTGACGTGACTTTCAAACTGATATTATAATTTGTGTTTCGTGCTACCGGGCTAAGGAAATGCTGGGGAGGTGGAGCCGGATTAGGGTATCAATTTCAAATATTTCCAGATGTTACAGTTTATTTTTGGTTGCTGATATCCATTTTACAAAAATATAAACATAAGGAAATACATATTTGTCAGTACATATGTCTATATATTTTCTTTATCTACAAACTAATAGCCGTTTATACATATGCGATTACGCAGTTGTTATAGTTAGTTTGGGTTAGTAGTAGTTATGTAGATTGTGGCAATTGATCTGTGATTTTAACTATGTAACTATAATTCATTGGTAGACTCTCAGTATATCAACAAAATTTATAGCTTTAGAATTTGCTTTGTTTTTAGTAGGTCAAGAATCAGAGCATTTTGAATATTTGCTCTGATTTTTGGTCCACTAAAAACAGCAAAATACAGAGCTTCATTGCTCCAGAATGTGTTTGGATTTCAGCAGACCTAAAATTAGAGCAAACACTTTAAAATGCTTAAATTTCTGACCCACTACAGCTAGAGCATAATCCAGAGCAGCCATATCTACTCTAGAATATTCTAAAACCAATAGAACAGTAATAAGAGCAAACATTTCTGAGAGCTCTAATTCCTGACTCAGAGAAACCAGAGGACACTTCAGAGTAGCTAAATCTATTCTAGAAGGTGCTCTGATTTCAGCAGACATAGAATTATAGTAAAACATCTAAGTGCTCTAATTCTTCATCTACTAAGACCAGAGTATAATCCATAGCAGCTAAATCTGCTCCAGAATGTGCTCTAGTTTCAGGCAGACTAAAAATTAGAGCAAACGATGAAGTGTGCTCCAATTCCCGGTCGGCTGTACTAGATCACCTTCAGGACATCAGATACCCTGGAAGGCGGTCTAGCCAGCTAGGTACAATAATTCTGAAAATAATAAAAATTCAGGGCTTTATTACTGACTTAAAAAATACTTGGCGTCCATAATTCAATGATCTTTAGTTGGAAAAAAAATTTCAATACGTATAACTCGTATAAAGTGTAGGTCGAATTATACATACTTATTTTTTTCTTAGCGTATCAATAAGTTAAAAATAATTTTCATATACAAAGAAACTAAAACATACATTAAATTCAAATAAAGATTATTACAAATTAAGCGTAAATATAGATTAATAATTAGAGATAAATACGTACTGATGTATTTTTTACTTTCACAATGCATTTATTAATAATTATTTGCGAAGATAATTGGAACATTAATATATAATAATTAATTTAGTAATTGTGAAATAGAACGTAATAATTTCTATTTATTATCATTATCCGCTTGCGTATATATTTTGAACAATAAATAATAACCAAATCTCTAATGGGCAAGAGTTTAATTCTAATTGTATTTGATAATTTGATTGTATGTTAACCACTAAACTAATTATCCATCAGAAAATGTAACAATTGGTGTATGTTCCTTTATTTGATTCAAGTTGGGAATTTAGTATCTCATTATACGCTGTGCACTCCATTGAAACCCAATACAAATATGAAAACATTTCATTGATATATTCCGCTGGTGTAATTAGAAAATGAGCACGGCAGAACACAATGATAATATTCGCAATGGAGCCATTCGTCGGATGAAGCGGACGATAGTGCAATATCAAAGTTTGCGTCGATTAGTTCAAATGCGACACATTCGTTTTATTTGCTAATGAGCGGGACCCTTGATTCTGATTTGGTTGATGTTTTATTTTTTAAATATATGACTGCTGAGTAAATTATAGTACTGGTAACAATAGAAGAACTACCGAAAGAATATAATATTTGTCACTATTAGTATGAAGCGTTTGTCAACTTTATTAAATCAAGACTAATAATACCTAATAAGGATGAAATACGTGTCTGTAGTTTACTCTTGGCCAGTCTTTGATAATAGCTTAACAGTTGAATCTTAGACTGTACTTTCATAATAAAGTAAATTTATCAATTTAATGTTCTCTAATTCTAATTACCAATTTCTAACCTATTTATTTATTCAAAAATAAGCTCACATTTTGTATTCACTGATTTTTTTTTACTCCGTATTTATCGCAGTACTCCACAGGTTTATTAACTAATATGAATAATATTATAAATATAAAAATTGAAAGTTTCAATTTAATATAATTTTTTACAAAAAATAATAAATAATATTAATATAATTAGCTCGTTGTATTCTATTTTTCATTTATATTATATTTACTCTATATTATAATAACTCCAGAAAAAGTTACGGGGCAGTATGTTAGAAAAGACAGAGAGCAATAGATACCGTATATATCTATGTTTTTTTGGATCCTTAAGTGAAAAATTATTTAAAACACCTAATTTTTATTTAGCTAAATTTTATTTGGATTAAAGTGAAAAAGAAGTCATTTTGGCAGGATTTGAACCCGAGTTATCAATATATAGTTAAGTCGTTAAGTATTAAAATATAATATAAGTATTTTTAGATTAGAAAAAAGAAATGTAACCATTTTTTTCTAAATCAAGTTATATACAAATAAAGTAAAACAAAAAAAAAGTTATTAAAATCTGTCGCTACACGACATTTTGTAAAATGAATACTTTGTCGTTCGACAAAATAAATAAATAAAACAAAGATTCATGAACACAATTGCGTATGTAAGGGTTAACGTTTTTTGACAGTTGCATGAAAAAGTAATTTTCGAACAATGTATTCTACACCTGCTTTGTTAATCGCATGTCCATTGTTCGTTCCCGCGTTTCGATGTGAAACGAGCTTAGAATCTGGGGCAGTGAAATAGTGTTATGTGTAGCGTGTAGTGACACGAAGCTTGCAAAATTGAATTTTTTGTTTGGCAGATGTTATTTAATCGAAAATGATTTGATTTCGGGAATAGAATGTTAAAAGTGTGATTGTTTTTACGGAAGGAATAATTTGAAGGATTATTGTGCGCAACATGTGACGGTATTTGCAGAGGATTTTATCGCAAATTAGTTTGGAATCATTTTGATTGATGAACTAACGTTTAATCGCAGGAAATTAGTTTTTTTAATCAACTATTCTCTGTGATTTAAAAGTCTAGTTTTATTTAAAATAATTCCTTTATAGTATAAATGAACATTTG
The DNA here is from genome assembly GCA_035578165.1 of Stenolophus ochropezus. Classification (NCBI taxonomy): domain Eukaryota; kingdom Metazoa; phylum Arthropoda; class Insecta; order Coleoptera; family Carabidae; genus Stenolophus; species Stenolophus ochropezus. The sequence goes on along the minus strand of JAQOWZ010000005.1, from coordinate 18,671,488 downwards.
AACACTTCCGGTATATTAAAAACTCCTGCTGTACAAAGTAGTAGGGGTTTTCAACTGTTTATAAATGTATAATTTGTTACTACTGTAAAAAATTTCCATGCAAAATACTGTAAACTCTAAGCAGAGTTGACAAAATTTAAAAAACTTTGGCAGCAAATAACTCAGGAACCAAAAGAGATAATTATATTCCGTTTGAAAATTTGAAAGCAGCATCGAGATCTGTCAATGTATTACATTCCTGAAAATCAAAATTTTGGGCACGCGTTTGTCGACGCAATTTTTGGTTAAATACTATTGTTTGGTTTGTTCTAATTCTATACAACTTTGATAAATATGGGGTTTTGGAATCTTCTCTATAAAACGTATATTTTTTACTATATTATTCTTATGCCATATAAATAGTGGAAATTTTAAATCTACATCTTTTGCGCTGAATTTAAAATTTCTAGAGATGGAAATTGAAAAGAAAATAATTTAAAATTCTTCTGTCATCATTTTATTTGGTGAGGCACTACCTCATCTGCCTCCCCTAATGAGTCGCCACTATAATAAAATATAAAAGAATTAAATTCATGGTTACAGTGAGAATTGCAGAGAAAGTTAATTAATAGACAAGTATCAGTGAAAATCACACATTTTAGAGAAATGTCAAGACAGACAGCAGTAATTTTTCTTACTTTCCTTATCCTATGTGCAGCTTTCTACAATATGTCATTTAATCTAATGATGGTTCGTCCACGCTCTTTGGCTTTCCTCAATCAATTTTAAAATCTCCCTAAGAAAAACGTCCCCTGCCTGTCAAAATGGAGGAATACAAAATAGCAGGCAGTTAATCTACTTAGAGTTAGCAAAAGCGACTAGCGAGCTGGAATTTAAAACAGCAGCTGCATGATGTGTGGAGCCATCCCGAGCACAAGTGTTTGTGTACACATCGCTCTTACACCACCCTACAGAGGTTTTATTCCAATGACGTGTCCAACGCGGATTATCGGAGCAACCGCAGTATCGAGCTAACATGACGGTCGCAGGGAAATGTACTTGGTACCCTTCTATTTCAGCCTTTCTTGGCGGGTGTAAGCTTTTTGGGGACCCTAGCGCACAACTTTTGGGACAATTCCTTGTTACTTCGTGGTACAAATTAAAAGAAGTATTCTAATCGAGAAAAATTCATATTTCAAGGTAAATATCCATTTTGACTATCCTTGAATTCATCTGTACGTACGTATGTATGTATGTATGTAAGAACGTAAAGCAGTAAAATTTTGAATTTTTTTCTTTTTGCAACCGGCTGATCCAAAAGGGCACTTTTGTTTTTTTGAATTTTTCGCATAACTCAAAAACGATTAGCCGTAGAAAAATTTTGTTAATGGAATTGCTATAACATCTAGTTATGCACCTCCATTTTTGGTTACAATTGGTTATTTCAATAGGGCACTTTATTTAATAATTTAGTTGGCTTTTAATTTTTCTTGTTAATAAATTGGATTTTGTTTGTTGTACTTTTATTGTCTTTATTTTAAAAATATCACAACGTTTCGAATTTTATTCAAAATCAACCATTGTCTACAACCTTCAAACAATAAATTGGACATATCATTGACAACATTGACAGGTGTCAAAATAAATCAGTCCTTTTAAAACTTTTGGATAAACAAATTCTTTTATCTGATCTTATTCTGATTATGATGATTATTATGATGAGTTTTTTTTTGCAACTCTGCTCCAAATCAAACAAATCTTTATGTCTATGTATGTACATACTTTAATATATGGGATGCCTTAACAAATTCAAAATTAAAAAATCATACCAGTCTAAGAGGAGGCAATCGCTAAGAATAATACTCGTTCTAGAAAATAAATAAATAAATTTGATTCTTTCTGAAAAGGGTAAGAACTGAAAAAGCTATGACCATGGGACGAAAAAGTAAGGGAAGAAAAAGCTTGGCACCCTTGCTAGAGCCTAGCTGCCCCTCATAGCTGATTGTTATGCTAATACGACACTTACACTGATGGATTTAGTTTTTCCAGACGGATTGCGATATTCAAATAAGGTGCTGTATACATGGACCTTTTTACTAAATTGCATTGGTTTGTTTGTGTTTGATATATCTATCTCATAAATTTGCGATATGCGAATTTGGTGGTAATATGAGAATCTCTACTTTGGTTGTGTAACTTCGGGGTGTTTACTCTTGTTATGCACGCTACATTAGAGGGTATTACTAAAATTGCTCGACCATTTGTTTTGAATTAATTAATTTGAATAATTTTGTTAGAACAATAAATTATGCAAAGTATGTTTTCTTAGAGCTACTTATACCTGTTAGTAAAGGACTGTGTAGACTGGTTATAGCTATATTTAAAGATAATATGCTTGCGTGTTCGTTCTCCTCTATGTTTATTTTAAATATTCGGGTTATTGATTTTAAAATAATTATTATTCATTATGTAATTTAGGTTATCTGTTTTGAAAGTTGTGTCCTGACATAGAATCTGTCTTGCTTGAATTATTTTACCGTCAAAATATTCCACCTTCACATTTATAATACCTACAAAATATACCAATATACAAAAAAGTAATCTAGAGAAAAATTAATGAAATTACCTGCTACTAAATAATTACATTCGAAATTAAGTTACAATTTATAATATTACATTTTTTCAACTTCCACTTAACCTTGCCCAATTCTCACAGTTTTTTCCAAGGTACGGGCACTGTATATCTATAAGAAATATCATTTCTCACAGTAATTGCCAACTTTGTGAGTTTACCATGCCAGACTTTTTCTTCAAGAGCTTTTGTGCATGGATAACATTTAGCTATAAGATCGTAGAAACATTATAGTATGCCACTCGTGCAGAATTACCTACTTCCCATTCGTGAGATTTGTAGAAGTTGTTTTAGTAAGTGTATAATTTGTTCTTATTTCATTGTGAGTAAACAAAAATAAATTATAACTATAAGAAAAATTCTAATTATACAGTAATGAAAGATTATTATATATGTACATAAAACCTGAAAATTTTATGTGATCTAGCACTTCACATGCCCAGTGTTAGCAAATACTGTGAGAAATGATTTCTTACATTTTATCCCACGATTGTGGGAAATACGCAACATTCAAGCTTTATATAATGTGAGAAAAGTGCTATTTTCTATAGTAGTCGTAGAAGTACATATTTATATGTGAGTTATACTATATTTTATTTTAGTATGTGATGCAGCTGTATGTAATTTCTATTTTATTTTTGTACAAATATCATTTGGTTGACTGAAAAGAACAGTCGTATAAGCTGGGGTATAATAATTTCATAGATCTTGCTATTACATATTAAATGCATCGCATATGCAATTTTCTGATGAAAAATTCCTCAATGTGTATGTTTAATGCACGGATGCATTTAGCTTTTAATACAGTCCGGAACATCGGCGCATTATGCTATTTTTCCTATTCCTGCTAACAGGAAGTGATGTAAAAACGTCTCGATATACTTGCAAAAATATTAACTTCTTTGCGAGGAGCATTATCAACTCCTCCCTAGGCAATTCTTCCCAACAAATGTACAGTTCGTTTCATCCTTTCCCATTTTATACCATGTCGATAATATTATATCACTATTTGCCAAAAAAAGTTGAGAATAGGAGCAATTGTCAATACATCTTCAAACATCGTCACTTATAGAAGTCAGTTTTCTAATGAGCTATGTATATTTAATATATAAATTCTAAAAAATTGGAAAGAAATATATTTATATACATAATTATATACACATTTGAAATATTTTATATGGATCTATTCAATAAAAAAAATTCAATTTATGATTACCACAATAAGCTCAGAGATCATAATTAAAATTTATAGAATTAATATAATATAAAAATACTAAAATACTTTGCGGAGATCTGAAATCAAGTGTCTTGCTTGTATGTGCATTTGATTATCTTAATATCCTGAATATTTACTACGACCTCGGCGTTAACCTCGGCCTATTTCAACTTCCTAGAAAATAAGGACGTACTTCCTTGTAACTTAAATAAATGAATATATAAAACAGATAATAAATATTGAAAGAAGCTTTTAGAACTCATAATTAATAAATAGACAATATATATTGTCTATTTATTAAAACAGATAATGTTTAAATCTCCTCACCCTACTTAAATAATCGTACGTATTTGATAAAAAAACACACAAAAAAATTTTCGGATCTATTCTTATTCTTAAAATATTGATATTAAAACCTGACATTTTAAGAAGATGAATACAGCAATACCAATTACCGCATTGAGTATCACAAATGGGAGCCAAGTCATGATTGACTGTATAGAGAAAAAGTCGTCTAAATTAACTTATAAGAACTTTGTTTACTTCACTATTACCATTACGGTACAATACATTTTGTGAGAAAATAGATCATGTATCAAAATTTGAAGAACTTAACTTAAGGCACAGAATAGGTTTATACAGAAGCGACAGTAAGACAGAGAAACGAAAATTAGAGAGAGATAGAGAATGTGCACAAATTTAAAGGGCTCATTGTTTAACATCGGAAAGTTTCCTCACATCTTAGAGAGAGATAGGGGAAGAGCACAAATTTAAAGGTCTACACAATGCTTTAAGGTCATAGAACTGAAAAGGGGAACATGAAAGGTACCGACACGGTGTGTCGCTTCTGTATGTAACTATACTGTGCTTAAGGACGAAACGCCGTAGGAAGAACTGGAAAGTACCTTCCTCCTTCGTTGCAGCATCGTATTAGTTTCTTTATTTGTCTCTGGGGCGCACATCTTTTCATATTATCTCCTTCATTTGGTCGCCTGCACCGCCGTCGCTGCCCGTGTATGCTAGATTAGAACGTGTCCCCGTTCGAATATAAATATAACAAGATTTCATTCTGCTTTATCTCACTTTATTTTAAAGCAGCATCGTGCATTAGAGATTAATAAATGCATAAGAGATGTGTCATGTGCAAGCAAACTCCTGCGATTTTTATCTGCAAATTACTTCCTTCTCTGCGCATTTATATTCATGACAGAACTATTAGAATATACACATCTCAATTCATATCTAAAATATACTATTTATACAAATATAATATTAAAATTTTAACAGCAATTGATACAATTTAAATAGTACATTTAAATAAAATAAATACAAAATAAAAAATACTACTAAAAAACCGTTACAATGTAATACTAGTGATATTTGAAATTGGTAAAATAAATTGGTCTATTACTATTTTCTAGTTAATAAGTAAATTTTTTTTTCTTAATTTCCTAGTTACTTAATAGTTAAATAAAAAAAATATTTGATTAATTAACTAAAAATTTACTTTTACAATATTTTTCAGATTCAATATACACAACTAGATTATTCAGTTACAGAGGAAATTATATTAATGGTGAATATTATGTTATGTCTCTCAGGGTAATCCATAAATAAGTGAAAAGGACTAAAAATAATATTCCTAAAAGATATTTTGAATAAGTTAACATTGAAGGCATAATGTTTCTTTTCTGATTATATTTCTTGATTGATATTTTTTAAAAATGATAATATTTTATGGTTTGTAGTATTTCCATTTGTTTCTTTTAAATTTGTTTATATTACGTGTATGAGTTATACAGAGTCATAAAAACACCTAAGTGTTATTATTTAGTATTTATTTTAATAATTAGCGAACTGGAAAATAGTATGTTGATTTACAAGTTATGAATTGTGACAGCTTCATGAATAATGGAATCATTTTGATTCACGAGCGATTCTACGGGTTAGAAAATAATTTTTGTATAATAATAATGTAGACTCGATGTATGTATGAAAAAATTATAAGTAGGTAAATGTTTTCTAATAAATGTAAAAATATATTTGTTAAATTACGTAGTTTATAAAATTTTAGATAAAAAGTTTAGTGAAATGGAAATGAATTGTGTAATATTCGATAATACTGTCAGTCAGATATAATTATTATAATATGAAGACTTCTTACTCTTATATGAAGACATGACGCTCCATTTTGCAACCTCTGAAACCTACAATTTCCATAAGAAAGACTTTTTATTATTGAACTTCCTTGAAGAATAACTTCATCACTTTCGCAATGAAATCACTTGAATTGGAATCACATACGTAACCCAGTTCGATGAATGCCAACGGAATACGTCTCTCATTCTCGTGTTCTCCGCTATTCATATGATTAGTGGTGGTAAGCTGTGGTTAAAGGCGTATTATTAAGGTGAAGAATGGTTTATCAGCAAACATCTTTGCGGACACCTCCATTGTTATTTTGTTCCTTTGGGATATTTATTGCCTTATAGCACCTGGACGGAAACTCGACCCTTTGCATCGGGTGAACCATTGCCATTTTTTGTTGTTGAAACTGGCTTTTCTTGTAAACCCAAAGAGAAGTTTTGTTGTACTGGAATTATGACTGTAAACTGTAACTTTTGAAAAGGTTTTCAAATAAATAAATTTTCTAATAAAAGAATAGAAATGAAATAGTTATAATTTAATAAATTTATTTAATATCAAATTAGTTAAACAAATTAAATAACTAATATTTATGTACCTATATCTCACTTGAAGTACGTGTAACTGTAATCAAAAATGCAGAACATAAATTGTTGGACGCTGCCTTTTATAAGAAAAACAAAAGGCGAATTTTGGCTAAAATACTGATGTTTTAAAAAGTGCTTCATATTTATCGGAATTTGTTTATTTTTAACAATGTTTACCTACATACGAGACTACATATATTTGACATTTCTTTTAAATTATTTTTATGTTTTACAAATTAACAAAGAAATATATAATAATTACCTCGGTGGTATGATTAGATATTTAAATTTACTACAATTAATCACGTTAGTTATCGACTAATTTAATTAGTATTACAAGTTCTAAAAAATGAAACTGAATATACCTAACTACATTATTCTAATATTGATTTTCTGTCTTGCATCTATAATAGCGTCCAAACGAGATCTTTTATTGCTCATTTGTCTGCATTATAGCTTAGTATATCTATTGGTTGATGATTCTACTGAAATACTATATTGTCGCTATATAAACTAACAAACGTTTGTTATGAATTTAACAATATAATTTTAAATTTAAAGTTATTCGAATATTAAGAAACAGGAAGATAAAGTACCTAATAATAAAGATTAGAAAAAGTAAAATATATATACGTCTTTCAGTGTTACAATAGCAAGGTTTTTTAATCTACAATATTATTTATTTAAACAGGGTACACAATAATTGTTTATTTTATCCGCAGGGCTTGGATCATAATCCTGTCTCATAAAATTAAAAAATATGCTAATTATAAAACCGGTTCCAGAATATGTACTATATATACGTTTTGTAAGATTTGGTATTTCTTGAATGTAGTTTTTAATGACGAACTGAAATAATGATCTGCATAATCGCCTGTACTTGAATCTTGCGTGGCTATAATTATGCGTTTCGATACCACGGAATCCCCCAACAGTAGTAAATGCAAAATGCAAGAATTTGCGATTCCCTTTAGTGCGAATACAATAGCATGTAGTGGGTAATATGGCTGGAATATTAATCAGTGAGTACATGCAGGTTTCGTGTAGATGCATATAAGGGTTAGAGTGCTCGATAAATCATCCAGAATCACTAATAAAATTATTTATTACCGGCGTTTATGCTCATAATGAATCAAAGCTCCAGCCGTGTAATGCGAATAGGTTAACACAACAGTATCACAAGCTTTAAGAGCTCATAACTCGCTGTAACGAGTAGCGAACGACACTTCAGATTCGCTCTTGCTCTTGGGAACAATATCAATAATATGTCACTAACTAATTAAAACTTGTTGGATCCTTAACCCAAGCCAAATGTTATCACAATTAATATGGCTTCATATATTTGTAATTACCTTCTTCATGCCTATATTCTATATCTTTCATAAATTTATTTAGCGTCCATTATTACTCCTAACCTAAAATCTTAAATCAAAATAGAACTTTAAACCTTTGTTCTGATTTACTTGTTAAGACGGATCATTTCGCACCAAGAAAGTCCATTCCAGTCATGTCCTGTCGCGTCAAACGCTGCTGAATTCAACCGAGTAGTTTGTTATTAAAATAAAGCAAATGTAAAAATTTGATTTCACACCGAACGCATAATCTGGAAAAAATTGATAACAATGCCATATATAATCTGAAGCACCCCAAACGTATGTCTTGATTCATTCTAAAGTAGTTATAATATTTTTTTAGATCGTCCAATAGATAAGGAAACAAATAACTAAATGATCCAAAAAATATATCTTCTTGTATTTGTTGGATGTACCCAATAATTGAATTCTATGTAAAATTATATCCAGAACAAGTACGTCCATTTTCAACCTATTCCTTCACAGTCTGCTACAATTTCACAACATAAGATGTGTTTAATGCGAAACCTAATGACTGAACGTTATTTGACTAGACTTACTTGACTGGACGGGACTCGATTGGACTGGTTTGGTACGAAATGGACCTAATTTAAACTATCTTAAGGTTTGTTTGGAACTGTGCTAGTTTTTAGTTTAAGCATGTTTTACATTATACTTTTTTTGGCTAGATTATAGTAATAGATTCATGCGAGAAATTTAGAGATAAATCTTGTATACTGTAAATAAGAAATCTTAATCCAATTATTATCCGAGATTCTAGTATAACAATATACGTCCAGCTGTATATTTGTATACAAGTTTCGTAGATTTTTTTTTCACGCTGCTGTCAGCTGTAATCTTCGTTCTCATACGGATTTATTGTTGTCATTTTGTTGATCTGTTAAGTTGGTACTCAGGTTTATTAGGAAATAACTCGATGATCTCTGACATTGTGCGACATAGTCAGAAGAAACTTAAATGAAAATCTGACTAGAATATCGAGTAAGAAAATAGAGGAAAAAGTATAATGTGAAACGGATTGTGTTGGCTATATATTAGAATGCCTGAAATCATATGTCAGTCTTTGTAGAAGAAAAATGTTAATAAGACATAAATATAGGTACATCTAAGATCTAAGAACTGTTTACCTTTGTGTGATAATAGAAGCGTTTGAAATATTTGTTTAATAAATGAAAATCCATAAATCGCTTTGATTGGCTAGATAGTCGGATGTCCCATAGGGGCTTTAATCTATAAATTCCTTCCACTTTGTATTCATAAATTCGTTGTCATGTCTCCACGTCTTATTTACTCAACATGTCTAAATCACGCAAACAAGAAACAGATAAAACTTATCTGCTTCATTATTCCATTTGGTTCGTGAGGCAGGATTTATAAATGGAAACAATGACTCGACATGTTTTCAAAATTTCCAAGACGTATCCCGTCGAAATGCCAGCCAAGCCAGCGGTATCTAAATGAAATCTAAAAATTATGCGTTTTCTAAATTAAAAATGTGAAATATTGACACCGGGTCCACCCATTCCTGAAAATATTTCGGCTTCTTTGAGCGCATCTGCGTCAGAGGGAACTTCAAACAAATCTTGTCACTGCACCGAGACAAAATTCGTACCTTTAACCCAACAGTCGAAAAATTATAATATCAACTAATAAATATTAGGACCATGAATATATAACAAATAATAGTGTTAATATTAATATTAGTATATTTTCTTCTGGAAAGGAATTCAAAATAGTGTGTATTTTTTATTAAAAAAGTATTGCATTTATTACATTAGTCAGATATTAATATCGAGTAGTCCCCAACTATTAACCAAAAATAAAAATATTGCCCTGTAGGTTTGGAATTTTAAAGAAAAAAGTTTTTGTGTAGGCACTTAAAGAAAATATAAAAATATGTTCTAATCAGGGCATGTAACCGAAAAAAATACTGGTTAACGGTTAACCCTTATAGAGAAAGTTATAATAATAACGGTTTTAGTTCGAAAACCGGTTTTTGAAAATTGGAAACCGGTTTAAATCGGTTAATATATCGGTTAAAAAAATAATTAGAATTAATTAAAACAAATTAATTATAAAAATTTGATTAAAAAAATAGAGAATAATTAATTAAATTTTTTTTTTAAATATCATCTGAGAAAAATATCACAATTAAAAAAAAGCAATTTAATTAATGAATATTTACAAAAATTCCCGTAATATATTCAGAAAAACGCAGGTCACTTTTCAATTTTAAACTTGCCCTGTATATAGAAGGTGGAAATAATAATATAAGAAACAGTTAATTAACAAATAATTAGGACAAATGAACTTTATCTAAACAAAAGGTTGTCTGTAAAACAATTGATAGTTGTTAATTGGACCACGAACCTTGGCCTACAACGGAAATGATGACCGGAAGTACTTATATTTGGAAATTTTGTTTTGATAATTGTTATCTATATTCGCAAATATATTCCAAACCATATCCAAATAAAAATTAATATCTTTTCTCATCTCCAAGTAATATACAATCATAGTTAATCATGAAAACTAACAATATTTAGATTTGCACCTTAAAATTTTGATTTTACAGCCGAAAAAATCCAAAATGGCCCATTTTTCGGTCAAAAACTTTGGTTTTTTAAAATAGTCCAAATTGATAGTCGCCGATGAGCTGATTCTAAATTTTCAAACCAAATTTAATTATCTCTTCCCATTCCTGAGATATTAGGCTTCAAAGTTGCACCTCAAAAAAGTGTGTTTTTTGACTATATCTCTAAAATGGGTAGAGATACAGTCTCAACGATTGTACCAGTCGATTCTACGCACAAAGTTACATAAAGAAATGTTTTCTTTGCATATATGTTCTTTGGAACGATTTGGTGTAAAATGAGAAAAAAGAAAAAAACCGGTATTTCAGTTTTTCGCTGGAGAACTTTTTGGCTCCAAATCTTTTCATTTTTCAGACTTAGGTAAATATACATGCGCTGATTTCAAATTTTCAAACCGATTTCAATTATCTCTTACCGTTCTCGAGATATTTGGGTTCAAAGTTGGAACTGAAAAAAATCGTTTTTCAGGAATATCCCTGAAATGGATCAAGAAACAATCTCGACGACTTCACAAATCGATTCTACGGGCAAAATTACATAAGTGTACCAATTTTCAGATTAATATTCCAATGGATACAATTTTTAAAGCGAAAAAACAAAAATCGCGAAAATCGAAAAATCGCCTGATGAACCCCTTGCGATTTTTTTCGATTTTTGACGATTTTCGTTTTTCCTCTATAAAATTTGTATCCATTGGAATAAAAATCTGAAAATTGGTACAAAAATGTAATTTTGCCCGTAGAATCGATTGGTGAGGTCGCCAAAGTCGTATCTGAACCCATTTCAGAATTATTCCTGAAAAACTGATTTTTTCAGGTCTAACTTTGAAGACAAATATCTCGAGAACGGTAAAAGATAATTGAAATCGGTTTGAAAATTTTGAATCAGCGCATCTGTATTTACTTAAGTCCAGAATATAAAAAATTTTGGTGACAAAAAGTTTCCAAGCGAAAAATTGAAATTCAGGTTTTTGTCGTTTTTCTCATTTTTCACCAAATCGTTCCAAAGATCGTATATGCGGAGAAAACATTTCTTTATGTAACTTTGCGCGTAGAATCGACTGGTGTAATCGTTGATTCTGTATCTCTACCCATTTTAGAGATATGTTCAAAAAACACACTTTTTTGAGGTGCAACTTTGAGGCCAAATATCTCAGGAATGGGAAGAGATAATTAAATTCGGTTTGAAAATTTGAAATCAGCGCATCGGCGACTATCAATTTGGTTTTTTTTAAAAAAAACAATAAATTTTACCTAAAAATGGGTTTATTTGGGTTATTTCACACCCTGGAATGGGTTTAAAGTGCTTAACAATGATTTAGGTGTTCATAATTAAAAAAATAAGTTTAACACGATTATGTGTTGCATTTTACACCCAAAAATGAGTTGAAAAGTGTCTAAACATATTGTATAGTACATTTGGAAATTTGTCACACCTTAAAATGGGTAAAAAGGAACCCAAACCTGACCTAAAATTGGGTTTAAAGGGTGTCAACAATCCAAAACCAAAATTTTGGACTCATACATGGGTAAAAACCTAAAACTTGTAACTTTTTATATTCAACTGTAACCGAAATAAATACTGGTTAACGGTTAACCCTTATAGAGAACGTTATAATAATAAAGGTTTTAGTTCGAAAACTTAAAAAAGTAATTATAAATATTTGATTAAATAAATTATAGAATAAATAATTTAAAAAAATAATAAAAAATTACCATCTGAGAAAATATAACAATTAAAAAAAACAATTTAATTAATTTTCAATTTTAAACTTGTCTGTGTTGACAAAGGCCATATTCATTTGGACTTTTTAAATAACCTTAACGGCCAAAGAGACCTACATTTATGACTCTCCAATAAAATGTTAATTGTAAAAACTGTCATGACTCATGTTCAAATACAAAAGATATAAAAAAAAATATAATTTTTTTTCTCGCTAAATGATATTAAAATAAAGGTTAAAACCGGTTTATTTTTTTTTGGTTAACGGTTACCGGTATTTTCGGCCTGAAAAATATCGGTTAAAATTACGGTTAAAGTTCGCAATTTTCGTTAAAAATATAGGTTACCGGTTTATATTAACCGGTTTTTTTAACCGGTTACATGCCCTGGTTCTAATAAATAATAATAAAGTAAATAATTTGTTCTGCAATTGTTTTTTAACATCCCGGTTTAGGAAAAAGCATGTGGAAACTACTAAATCTGTTAACATTCGTCAGAAAAAAGACTATTGGTATATTATTTTGAATTTGTAGCGCAGAAAATTTTTGCAATAATATGCGTTATTTTTGTTTAATTCAAATGTGATACAGTAAAATCCGGTTATGTCGACATCGAAGAGATCTCAAAAATTTCGTCGCTATATCCAAAAATCGCTATAACCGATGAAAGTAAAACGTTACCGTATGTGAGCCAAGGGATAACAAATTCAACACTATAACTATATACCAATATGTTGCTATAAGCAATATCGTTATAAACAGAATTTATTGTAGCTTTTTATTGTTTCTTTAAATTTATACTTATTCATTACAATATGTTTTTCTTTCATAATAAATGTTTTTTGTGAAACATGTTTTTGAAAATTTAGCTTTTTGAAATCATCAAAAAAATCTGATTTAAGTATAAAAATCTGATTTTTCTGATTTAAATATAAAAAATCTGATTGTCTTTATTTTAAATATAGGATTTTTATGCAATCCTGGTTCTGAACCACACCTAATCAATTTTAGTACATGTATTTCACTTTAATATATTAGCTATTTTTGAACTTGAACTACCATTACTCAATCAGAAATTGTTAAGCGTTTTATACTTCCAGACCATCATTTCATTACAGTCAAAAATGTTACTTATTGACAAAAAAAAATTCTTTGTGACCATCTGTGCAAGTGTTAGGAGCTAAAGTCAATACAGCACAGAATACAGGTTAGTTCAACAAGGGATAATACGGATGCGAATGCGTGTGGTTCCATATTGACAATGTGTGTGGTGTGCGATCGCTGAGCTCAGCACCTGCCTCCAGGATGAGTAGGATGCTCGGCTGCTCATTCATGCTCGACTATAGTATCTAATAGTCCAAATATATGTCAGTGGAGGAGGGAAATGGTTTTTACTACAACGTAAATGAATAATAATAAATAAATATCTATCTAAAATGTTTTTAATTTGCACTGGTACCTCTGATTTTACAAAATATATGACAAAAATTAAAATATCAATATTAAAAACGATATTAAACTTTAATGAAAACTATTCTTTAAACATTTATTTATCAAATTAATATCAAATAATATTCATTTGAATGAAATTTTTATTAGTAAAGTAACAACTGACGTACATACAATAGGGGATAAATATTTTTGTTTTAGTCTTTCTCGATGGGGAAACCTGCATTCGCCATTTTTTCTATGTGTATGAGAATTTGTACGTATTTTTATCCATCACACCTTTAATATTAAAAATTTAAATTTTGCAGTAATTGCTACTCATTCCTGTATGTAAAGAGTTTATGCAGTTGATTAATATAGTTTTTTGATTATTTATTTTATTATAAATATTAAAATATATATCATATTAAATATAAAATAGTATATTATATACTGAGGAAGAAAAGTGCATGATTTAATCCTGAGAGTGAGGTTTATTAATAATCTGTGGTATATACACTATATTTTGCACTTCCGTATATACATTTCAAAATAATAATAATTTGGTTATGCATTACAGCTTTGAAAACAAAACCTCATTATTCATATTTTTTTGATAATCCATGCTACGTTACATACATATACCTAGAGTAGACTACCTATTTGTTTCTGTGGTAACATAATGCTTGTGTTGCTTGTTGATTAATTTAATCCCTCAGGGATAAAAAGTGCTACTCCAGCCTTCCAAAATGAAGAGTAAAGTAGACTTTTACTCCTGGAAGTACAAAATATTACTAATACATTTGTTAATGTAAGTTTTTTGAGATTTGAAAAATATATCTGAAACATTCAATATTTGAGACTGATAAATACTAAAGTCAAAAATAAAGAATTTATATTTTAACGTTGTATTATTATAAAAATTCATATCAAGCTAAATATACAGTTTTTATAACAAATTTAATACTGAACAGACAAGAATATTTAATTTTTTAATTATAGGGCGGGATATTCATTCTTATGCAAATTAATTTTTTTAAATAAATATTTCCATATATGTTACATAATACAAAAAATAGCTATACTCAAACATGTGTGTACCTATACGTCATTCTAGAAATATCAAGAATTAAATTGAACACTGTAGTGAAATTTGATCAAAACAATAACATTTTAAATTTTTTGTCTCAATAAATTTAAATTTATTTATTTAATTTTATATATTGTTTTTTAATATAAGAAGAAAAGCAAAATAAAAATTGGTGGAAAAGTTCGACCTCCGCCACTGCAGAGGAAAAAACCGCCCGATCAGTTCGGTACCATCCCCAAGAAATCATCAAAGCATGAAGCCAACAGCCAGCGTCCCATCAAGTCACGGGGTGTCTCCGCAATTGTCCCGAACAAAAGCTAAACGCCGTGAGTTACCGGCCTACCGCGATCACTACAATGCCATTATGCCTAAACGCAACATATTGACAGATCGGCCCGTGACTTTCCCGTCACAACACAATGTTTTATTGCGCCATTGTCCGCCAAGATTCGGTTAGGCAGCTTTGAGAAGTGTTGGACACGGTAAATACACGCTAGGCTTTGAATTTGAAAGTTTGGAGAATTCAGGGTATAAATATTTGAACAGATTTCTAAATATTGGGGTTCTGAAGGGACTTTGTGGTAAATGTGGTGGTCATCTTATTCTTCACGAGATTTATAATGCGTATAAATTTTGATGTATTGACGTATAAATGTTCTTACTATTCTGCTTTGAATAAGCGACACGATTTTTTACAAATACGTTGTAAATCTTTTGAACGATATGCGGTTTTCCGAAAATACTTTTTCATTATAATAAAGCCCTACAAAAATGCAACAAATATTTCTATACAAGCAGTAAAAATAAATAATTTGTTTATTATAAATATATTTGAATAAATAATAAAACACATTTTACGATAAAATGTTTATTCATATTATATTATCACGTACATGTAATGCAATATTATATTCTGAATATATGTGGGAAACTCACATTCTTAAATATGTGATTAATATGCGTAAACATTTTAAAGGTAAATAAAAATTATCGATATACATATGTATATCATATTTTAATTATAGTTTTCAGGAAAGTAACAACTTCATAAAAATAATCACGCTATTTACTCATATATTATATATGACAACTCAATCTATAATTATGATATTACTTTAATTTATGTTGTATTTTTAGATTTACTAGTTTATATCTCGGTAATCAATATTTTTATAATATAAAACAGAATAGAGATTAAATAAGTATTAAAGTCACCTACTTCACCTATACTTAAGATAAAAATTTTGGTTTCTTACAATTTTATTAAAAAAAAATATTGAATAGCATTATTTATAAAAAAAACTTCTGTCAATTCTTAGTGCAATAATTGTGTATTATATAACTTATTTTGATTAACAATAAATTTATTATTAAAAATTAGTTTTTTAAATGTGGTAGCTTAATAATAATATTTATAAAAGGTACAAGAAATAGAAATGTGTTCAAAATCAAATTCAAAATTTATTTAAATTTTCAACATAATTAAACAATATACATACACTTCAGTTTCACACTAGAATGCTTCATTCGATGGCCATAGGTAGTTTTTCAGCGAAGAAATTTGATACAACGTCAATATCATAGTCATGGTTACATTTTATTGATATCAAAAATTTTATGTTCTAACTGTTGCCATTTAATTGGTATAATTCCTGAGAAATAACAATTCGAATAAAAAATTACAGTTAAATCTAAATGTCATTTTTGAGACTCGTTAGACTGTTACAACTATTCGTATTTTTTTTCCAATAAATTCATGGCTCTTATTATATTACTTATGAGTAAAAAATCACTAGAGATACGGAAAAATAATGAAATATGGATATTTGTATTTTACATTACATTTTTGAATTCCTTCAAAATTATTCTTCTTAAAGGGCTTTACCAGTATTATATATTTATAATATATAAAATTAATAATTAAACATTTATAGTTTAAAACAAAAATTATTGAAATCGGTCGAATATGTGAGCCGGTATAATGAAAAAGCATATTTGTTTTAAATATACGAAATATATAAGTTATACTATAATATTGCGAATTTCAAATAAAATGAAAATTCAAAGAAAAAATGAACTCATAAGTCAGATATTTTGATAGCATTACTCATCAGTTAATATAAATTCTACACACCAGAGGCAAACACTCCTTCATTTCGGACAATCCTTTCCGAAACCGCAACGCACAACCATATTTGAATAAGCCAAATTCTTAATTTCCCATTCTTCTAGCTAAGCCTCTTATCTGTTAGATTGCATATATTGATGTGCACCGTGTATGGGTATGTGGGTTAGCGACGGTTCCGGAAGTCGCTGTTGGAGCCGCAAGTCACAACCGCAGGGGTACAATCACACCGCTTGTCACGATCAATCACGCAACAAATACCTAATCAAATATTAAAAATACGCGATAATCTCCCGAGGAAAAAACACGGAATGAGGTGATGGGTGAAGGCGCGTGGAAGATGGGAAAATGGCTTCACATGAGGAACAAATACCATAAACAGTTAACGGATTTATTAAATATTATGGTAGGTTATTGTCATTAATACGAAAATGGTGATAAAATAAACTCATTAATTTTGTGTTTAAGAGTGACCGAATGTAAATATGAAATAATAGAAATATAATTCTGTAGGTATGTTATTTACGTAAGAGTTTTAAAATATTTAGATCAAAAGTAACAACACTAAGTAATGGTGTGGTACATACAATCATTTTTGTGTACTACAATTTCTTAATAATTTAATTGATAAAAAAATTATTTTCAATACGTGTAAATATGATTTTTTTTCCACATTTATCCCAATTTCAATATCAGTTTGTTGAATATACACTAAGAAAAGGAAAGTTTTCTTTTTAAATATAACATTTTTTTTCAGAAATTGAATAGAATTGAAAACAAAATATATCTATTCAACATAAATATGTTGAATCAAATATAAATGATTCTGTTTTTTTCTGTAAATGTAGCATATTTTTTTATTAAAATTATATCTGGAATTAATATGTCAAAGATTAAACGCACAAACGTTTAAATTAAAATATTTTCTGTTACTAGTGTACTACAAATTTAAATGAATATTTTGTTTTTGAACATTAATTTTTGATTTATTCACGAATATGTGTAATTATTTTCATATTTTTTGTACAGGATTTTTATGTACATATACAGTGGCTCACAAAATTATTCGTACACCTAAGTTTTATATTTAAAAAGTGAAAAATAGAGTACTTTCAAAAAAATATTGATGTATTATTGACGGGATCAGATTCTCTTATTTTCCAGAAACAAAATGCAATAGCCAATTATGAAAAAAATATTATTTTTCTTATGTTAATTAAATAAAAACAAAATGTTTACAAGAACTAGGTACACAAAATTATTCGTACACTTATGAAATCTTACATATAACGAGTCAATATTTATATTTATAAACATGAAACATCTGTGATTGCATAATTATCATTTGTCTGAGTATTTTGTATAAGATTTTTTTAAAAATAGTTTACAAAAATAAGAAATTATGGTAGTTGAAAGGCTAATCTGCTTGAAATTACTTTGCCAGTGTAAATCTTGAAGGGAGGTTGACAAAATTAAACGAAGATCACACTAAATGTTGAGAACCATATAAGTAAATATAAAAATGAGAACCAGTAGAAAAATATTCAGCGTGGAGGCCTTAAATTATTTTTAAGTCAGCAGAATAAGCTATATATTGAGCGTTAAGTGAAATCAAATCCTAAAAATACCCTGAATAAATTAATATTGAGAATAACTAAATTTTGTAAGGGTCTATTGGTACATAGACTATTCAAAAAAGTTTAAGAAATTTTGGTTCTAATGGTCTTATAGTAAAAAGTAGGTCCTATAATTCCAAACAAAATAAAATAAAGAGACTCGCATTTGGAAATAGTACATTAACACGGAATGTTTTTTGGAAATTGGTAATTTTGCGGATTTGAGTGGAATGGCAAATCTTTTGATTGGAGAAATCCAAATTCTGAGCTTAATAACTGCAATTTATGTAGTACAGTGAAACACGGCGGCAGGATCATATTAGTTTGGGCGTTTGGGGATATGTAGGAGCTCCTTATGACTATATGGCTATTAAAATCAAAATTTCTTAGAGTTCTTCGAATAGTCTATATTTCAATATATCCTCCAAAAATTTCAGATATATTTTTTGTTAATTTATTCAGGAGTTTTTAGTATTTAATTTCATTTAATGCTCAATAAATCGTTCATTCTGATGATTAAATATTTTCTTACGGTCCGCACGGCAAATATTTTTCAACTACTCCTCATTTTTATATTTACTTTTAATGTTGTTAACAATTGAGAGCAATATTCATACAATTTTGACAACCTCCCTTAAAGATTTACACTGGCAAAGTCATTTCACATAGATTCGTCTTTCAACTACCGTAATTTCTTGTTTTTGCGACCCATTTTTGAAAAAACCTTTTACAGAATACTCAAACAAATCATAATTATGTAATCACAGATGTTTTATATTTATAACTATTAATATTGACTCGTTATATGTAAGATTTCATAAGTGTACGAATAATTTTGTGTACCTGTTTTTTGTATGCATTTTGTATTTATTTAATTTACATAAGAAAAATAATATTTTTTTCATAATTGGCTATTGCATTTTATTACTGGAATATGAGAGAATATGATCCCGTCAGTAATATATCAATATTATTTTTAAAAGTACTCTATTTATCACTTTTTAAATAGAAAACTTAGGTGTACGAATAATTCTGTGAGCCACTGTATATTTTTCTATAAAACAGAGTAGAGCTTCAAATGTTCGTGTTGCGATTCGAGTAGAGTTGATAGGTGCTGCCACCAGCAAGAATTATGATTTTTGTGAACTATCCGGACTATACTATTTTATATATCTAAAATACTTTTATTGTAAACATTTCATTCCCAATTTATTATTACATTGTCATAATAATTTTAGAAATAGTTATTCATACATATACGGAATTCTTAAAATTAAAAAGAGTATTATAATCGGAAGTATGTACAGTCAAGAATTTTATATATTTAATTATATATAATAATGTGTTCCTGTATCTCCTAAGCGGAGCATAGGGCAACCGAACACACCGAGCCGCAGTTCTAACTGCCGTACTGTCGATTGTTTCATTTGCCAGTACTACTTCTATTTAAGATGTATAGATGACAAGTCTATAGCATCCGAGTGTGATACACAAGTAGCTGTGTTTTTTATTTTACGACAAATCACACGTTGTCGGTCGCTGGGACTTGAACTGAGGATCTCAGGTTCGTATGACGTCACAGCGAGCTAAAGATGCGCGCTAGCTCGCTCAGCCATCCAGCCGACATTTTTAATTATGACCATGATTATTTTAAGTTTCATATTAATTTCTTCATAATGTACAATAATTTTAGTTAATTTATGGTAAATTAATTTGAAAATATATATTTAACTATATTAAAACAAAGTTGTACTAAATACTTTTTTTTTATAAAAAAAATCTGGTATTAAAGAAGCACATATACCTCTATACAAGGTGGTTTACTTTTGAGTGTCCAGGCTCTAATTAGGAAATATCGTGTGGACACTTGATACAAAACTACCCTATATACATCCCCCACAGTGGCGTATCCAGACATGACCCTAACTAAATAACTAAATAAAATTTTTTTAATGTTATTAAATGAAATGCTGAATAAATTTTAATTGAAAAACTTTTGTCTAATATATTTAATTACGAACTATCACTTGGAAACTAAATTACCCTGTATAAAAAGGGTAAAATTCCTAATGTGATTTTTTATTATACCTAGTTTTGTTCGGTGTAATGGCACGCGGTTAAGCCACCACCCGCGGAGACGCCGCTGATGCTGATCCGATCTTCGCGACACCGGGATTAGCGGTCCAGAAATCAATCACACCACCGCCTGATTGGCGCTGCCACGGCCCGGATTACCCTATGCTAATTAGCCACCATGGACCAATCATGGGAGAGGAGATGAAGATGTTACATCTCATTGTCTAACTAACAAGATAATAATCAAATGGAATACAAATATTTATAAATTAAATTGACGGATATTCATTCACTATCATTTTTTATACAGATTAAGAGAACTGCATTTATTAAATTGTCGCTGCGAAGATTACTTTATTGTTGCGTTTTGTGAATATAAATTTTATCTATTAAATTTAAAATATGAAGTTTGTCGAAAAGTATATTCTTGTCTATTAAGTTTTCTCGTATCATATTCTGAGTAATTTCTTAAGATCAAGTTATATTGGTTTAGTTAACAGTGTAGTTTTTGCTACTATATAAATTAAATGTTGAAATATTTCACTTTCTTCTCTAACTGGATAGATGATTGATAGGTGCTGCCATCTAGAAGTTTTTAAAATCTTTTCTAACAAACTTTTGGTTTCACCTTTCAAGGACGCCGAATGCTAATTGTACGAAAACAATGAATACATGAATATAAATGCTATATTTAATGTGTCTGCAAACTTGATTAATTCATATTCTATGATTTCAAATGAATTTTTTAAGGTAGAAAGTTTAGAACTTTTGTATTTGCATTTGTCTGGTCAGAAATCTTAAGCAAATTTTGAAAATGGTACCGCAAAGTGCCTTCTTAGAATGTATATTCAATTTTGCATAAATTTACTTGAATACTATTTTCAAACAATTAGTTCTAGAGAAACTTCTCAAGCATTTTTAATGGGAAATTCGTTTATAATAGTACTACAAAATATGTTGAAATTTTTAGGAAACCTGAAATACGCTCATTTACTGGAAACAATGCCTATCTGCAAGTATTCATAGATCAAGAGGAAAAATGTTTATTTATCTCAGGAAATAGATTATAAAACGAAACTTGAAAACATTTCCTGAGGCGGCGTTAAAAATAACCATCTTAAATAATTCTCCAATTGACCAAAATCCATAAACAACAATAAACGTCTTGCAGCCAATCATTACGTAACCTCCAATCTTTGCCACAAAAACTAACCTGAAATCCTGGTAGAATGTAGATATATAATTTAGCTAGTGACACATCAATTCATCGATAGCAATAAAATAAACCAGTCCAGACATGCTGTCAGCCACGCTCTACCGGATCCTCTAAATCTTCCCAAATAATTAACTTCTGAACGAGAGTTGGCCGCGCCGTAAATTTGTCACAAGGCGCGAACGACCGCGACTTGTTGAGGTTATGTTTAGTTCACAGCTCGCGAAAACACTCGATGAGAACTTTGTAAATTTGGAGACACTTTGATGGTAATTGACTGTGAAATTTAAGAAAGATGATGAGCACATTTAAATAAGTAAATAATTACTAATTGTTTAATAATGTACCTTCAGTTAAAAAAAAAGAAATAAAAAAAAAATAGCTAATTAAAATATACTGAATCCACAAGGAAAAATAAATAATTGCGCAAATTTTGATAAAATAAAATTTCTAATCGTTTTTATTTTAAATTTTTGTAAAGAAAATTGAAAATTAATTTTAGGATTAAGTAGAGTATGATTATACAAAATTTATAACATCTTCATAACATTATATATAAATTATGAAAATTAGAAAAAGTGCGATGAATCCCGGTTAGAGAATTGTAGTAGGACATTACTATCTACTTCTGTCTCTCGTTCTCCTTTTGTGGTGATAAATAATATAGCAACATAAATAAAAATAATAGAATACTCCATTACATCTTTTCTACACTAGAGTATCAATGTCAATAAGAGTTTTTTTTTTAATATAACCACTGTAACGCGCAATATCCACATGTAACTCGTTCTCACATCAATACTAAACAAAACATGCATAACATTTTAAGAACTTTTTTTTTGCAAGATAGGACTTTTTACCGAAGTCGAAAACTTTAACACTCATTTTTTTGTCATAAAATGATATAATGTCATTTCGAAAAAAAATCATATTTTATTACGAAAACAACTATTCTCGTACGGTTATAAGTTATAAGTTATAATGTACTTACATTCTTTCACTTGTACACCGTAATTTATTTGAAGTGGATATACCACGGAACCTAACATTTACAGGCTTGCTAACCTGTAAGTGTCTCCCAGATTTAGAGGTTAGCAGATGCAAAAATTACATTATTAAAAACTCTGTTTTGTCCCGGTCATATAAATTTTTGACACAACATTAGAAACTGTTAGAATTTGGATTAAATTTTAATTTTATTTACAAGTGAATAAGTAATAAACTATTGTACACTTTATGTAGGTAACAATTTTTACTGCTTCCTCCTATTACTAGTAATACTAATACTGAATATATTATTACATTTTAAACTACATTTAATTTTAACAAACAATATGTTTTACAATTACATGGAACTAAATTTATTTGACCCAGTAAATGTAAATATGCGAGAACTTTGTGTATACTAAACTATTGGCCTTGTTTGTTGAAATTCCCGTGAACCTAATAAACTTTTACTTAACTTTTAATAATAGGTCTTTCACATGCAATTTATATCATATTGATTAATAGGTACCTCCTATCAACAGTATAATTACGTGAGACATTTTAAAATCAGCTTTCCTAAACAAATAAATCTTGCAGTGGTATTGAATGAGGGAAATGTTAACAAATTCACGAGTCACGTATTGGAAAGAGCAGCGTGGCTGACGGATTATTCTCAAATTAACATTTCCACTCACATTTGAAGCAGAAATAACATGCGGGGCACTGGAGCGCGTACGGATTCGGATTCTTCGCCCGATCTTCGACACGACACACGGGAGATATTAACTTTCTCATTTGCATAATATTATTTATATATAAACCACGCCATGGGCTTACCCGACATGATTTGGCGTTTCGAATACGGGATGGAATTTCGAAAATGGTGCTGGTATTTTATTCTTCATGGGATAGGTCTTCTCAGTAAATTAAAACTGATAAGTAAATGTCATACATATTTAGTTTAATACTGTGGTTTGGTTTGTTTGTAGCTCTATACAATTTTGATTTGGGGTTATAGGTTTTGAAATAAATAAAATTAATAAATAAAGCGACAGAATAAAATCGAAAATGCGCAATAGGTTTGCAGGTTTTGAAAATGAGAAGAAAATTTCCTTGGAGAAATTTTGAAAGTTAGGTTTTGTCGATTTTCTCATTTTTCACCTAATCGTTCCAATGAACGTACATATATTCGGAGGAAACATTTCTTTACAAAAGATATATTATCTTCTTTTTAAAATTGAGTTTATAAAATTAATAATTATTATATAATGGAGATCTTACTGACAACCAATTTTAAATATCAATACAATTTAGTTAAATAAATTTTTAATATTCGAAGCATTCGAAGCGTACATATTTCCTTTTAATAAAACAGTTCGAAAAACATTCTAAAAAGGTAATTTTATAAGTCGCGGAAAGGCGCCACATGCCTTATCGACGACCCTGAAAGGAAAGAAATATGTGTATAAGAAACAGAAAATTAACCTTATTGTTCAAAATTCTATATTTCTATTGCACAATAAAAGGGTGTTATGAATTTCATGTCTAGCCTGTGTGCCAACTCTTAGAGAATAAAAGACACTTTTGATGTGTTTCAATATCTCATGAGTAGTTCAAGGAAAAGTGTCCGGTGTAACAGCTTATGACATACTGAAACTCAGGATTCCATACACCATACACTTGCTAAAAAAATCTTTGAACATTTTTTTGACTCATCAAATCTTAATACCTATTTTTAACCAGTACAACGTTGTCTAAAATCCTCAATACATATAATCATAGAAATTAAATGTTAAAAGGTCTTTTTTTTCTTCTTTCCTTGAAATAAGATTATTTTGCAATACAACTATGACAATATATATTTGATTAATATGGAATGAATTTGCTCCAGTTGTTTCTTCCCATGGCTGGTGTATGCCGTTAGCAATAAAGCAATAAGCCGTCACATAGTAATAGGTTGGAATTATGATCTGGCGGAGAGTTTATTAGGTACACGCGAATGGCGTGGCCGGGAATGGGAACAGCTGAGCCGCACACCCACAACGCCGGTCACTCCACAATAAAAACCTTATCAGCTATCGCGCCCAGAACCGGACCAACACCATGAGAAGTGAGAATGAAGATCAACCCGTGTCACAAACTCTTACGGAAAATTAATCTTCAAACAAATGCATGTTAAAGAATATTCAAACGATGCCACAATGTCATAAAACTATTTCAGAATTGAATAGTTTACCAAAAACTGTGAATCTCAACCCGCTAATTTTAAAGTGAAGCTTCATCAATTTCAATACTCCAAGAAATTTATACTTTTTATCACCTGTGGCATTACATCTCTAGAAGGAACAGGGTCTCAAGTACCAAAAGAATTATTTCGTTAGAAGTTCGACTTGCAGTTTAGTGATGTAGGTTGTTAACCTATAAGCTCTGCCTAGAAACCATAGGTTATAGTCGTTTCCGAACAGTTTTTTTTTTAATAAAGATTAACGAGTAAAACAAAATATTAGTAACCTCATTTTAACGTTTGCTTCATATAAAAGTTATTTTATATTAAATATACTATTTGTTGACATACAGAGAAAAAAAATGTAAGCCTGATTTTATTTTTTAATAAGAACCTAGAATCATTTTGATAAAATTAAAACTCTCATTTTTTGTCTTTCCAACAAAATTGAAAAATTTCAAAAATAATTTTTATTGAAATATTGTAGGTGTGTAAATCAGGTTACAATTTTATTTTCTATGTGTGCCACCAATTAGAATATGACTGGTTTTTCCATCTCTGGTTACAGAGCCCGTTACATTAACCATCTACCATTAGTAGAAAAATATCGTATCGAAAGACTCATGTAAATTGTCAAAAATGTACGTAATTTATTATTTCGATGCAATATTTTTCTATTCTTAATATAATAAAACTGTTATATAAAGTAAAATTTTCTATTTCTTGTAATAAAAAAGTACATGGGGGTTAGTTTTCGCTCATACACCCTGTGTAGTAGAATGAACTATTCAAAGAACAGTATTTAAACTATAATTAGTTCTGATACTTAATTATTATTCTAAGCTGCTAATTTAAAAACAATTGACATTGTTATTCAATCAAAATATTATGTAATTAAATTAACAAATATGTTTTTCTATTAACATACATTGCAAAATCAAACAAAAAGTTAACATATCCTTAACCGATAGTTAAAGAAGTTGATATTTAATTGTTATGATTTATAAAAGCTATAATTTTTAGGCATTTAATTTTTTTAATACTTATATTATTGATATAACGTTGAATGCCAAGATGTACTATACAATTATTAGTAATTACAATTTTTAAAATCATAATGCAAGACGATAAACGTTAATAAGAGTAAGTGGGTATCGAGTAACATTTGCTGTATCCTGTGCGTTGCAAAAAGTGAGGTTATCATTAATATAACGATAAATTGCAAATGGTGAACGCTGAAATGCAAGTGTAGCAGCGCAAATAAATAACAAATCTACAAATGGAACGAAAACTTCAAATGCGAAAATAAATCTCCGAAATGTGTTTCATTTGTTTCACTGCAGTATGAATAGGTATAGTTTTGAGTTGGGCACATTTAAGGATTAAATTTGTCGAGTCAGTTTAAACATGTGTGCACAATATAAACTTTTCATGGGGTGAAACGGCTTCTCTTGTTATATTACTTGACGCTAACATATTGCTCGATCATCAAAAACTTTTACACTAGCTCACACTTGCTTCTATTTAAACTTTTGTTTTTATTTTCTAAATTATATTCGCATAGCAAAAACTTTATAAGGTATTTAAATTTTCATATGTATTTTCATTCTGTTGCACCCTGCCACAAGATTAAATTTTTTATTTCTCAAAATCTCATTACAGAAAAATATCTTGTGTACTGAATTTCACCATTTAAAATTAGTTCTAAACAGAAATATAAAATCAGTTGTTACTTGTATATTTTACTAGAAGAATAATTGGGCTTTTAAGTTCCAGTTATTTAATTTTATTTTACTACATAGGACTTTTCGGATCACAGAATGGGTCTATTTTCAGCTGTGTTTTAGTAATTATTACTTTATTTTGAGAAAAAACAGTAAAATATTTTCGTTAATATCTCAAAAATTATTAATTTTAGAAGGTAAGAACCCTTAAACTTTTTTAAAACAAAAATTTTTAAAACAATATTATACAGGACATTTCATTTAAAAAAGTACAAATATGGCAATATCTGCGAAAATTCAAGATTTTTACCAAATTTATACTCATTTATTTTGCTTATTAAATGTACTAAAAATAATGTTTAAATAATTTTTCGGTATCCATAATAACATCCGAGAAAAAAGGTGTTTTTCAATTTCGCATTCCAGCCTGTAGATTTCTTGAGAATATATGTAACATTTTATTTGTTTGGTGTGAAAAAGCAAATAACAAAGTTCGTTTAAAAAAACTTAGTGATATTTTTATCGGATATCGGATTTTTTAGTGGTCGATCGGCACAAATAGATTAACTAAGTACAATAAGATCGCTTTGTATTCTTAATAATATAACACTATAAATTCTAAAATTTACATACAAGCAAAAACTTTTTTAATTAGTATTCCATTTTTGTTGCAGAATTCTACATATTTCAAACAAGTTTTTAATATTTGATCCAAATAAATCTTTACAGCGAAAATTCCGTCAATACGTTAACGAGTTACTAGAGAAAATAATGATATTGTGCGTGTACTCATTATAAATTTAAATTTCAACATGCCTCAAATTAATCTTATAAGAAGGACACGATTTGAATTAAATTTAAATTAAGACACTGAACTAACATCATATACCACGTAAATTTTGTGTCAATGATCCAGTTCAGATCTGATCTACCAATCTAATCGATTCGAAATGTCATCGAAGGAAAAAATAAGTTTTGTTGCAATCAGATACCAATGGAATGAAAGTGATGTACAATTTATTGTTTTTGATTGGATCAATTGTAACCTTTGCTATAATTGCCTCAAAATGGTATTTTATTTTACAACGGTACTGTACTAAGCCTTATCATTGTAAAAATATTATCTACTGATTCATTTTTGGGATAAGGTTTCAGTTGTTTCTTTTTCGTTTCATTGGATTGTTAAATAAAAAATATCCTCACCAGAATGTTGCAAAAATGATATTACTCTCTTACGATGATTAGTGAACATAATTTTTAGAAGAAATTTAAGAATTATAAACATCAATCATTATGTTCAAGCCTAACGAAACAACATTTTAATGCATTAATAAACTTAACGACACATTTTACTACTTATTGGGTGTAATGATGCAATTGTATTCGGTAATATAAAGTCTATAATAGTTATATTTGCAATGTACCGATAAACGGATGACAATCAGAAGTAAACTATTGAGTAACATGCTTAATTAAAATTGCAATAGGTACTTGCACATAAGTGAAGGTGATTCCATTGATGTTAGGTAAATCGTATAAAAGAAAACTGTCATCAATATTTAAAGATATCAAAAATAAATATTGTGTTTGTATTAATCCTTGCAACAAAATAATATAGCTGCATTCATGTAAATTCATTTTTTATTAATATATAAATTACAAATAAAAGTAACTTACTTCTCTAATGCCCGATATCATAAACGTAGTTAAATTTAGTTCTCTAGTAAATAATATTTATTCATTCGATCGAAATTTTAACAGCAATGTTATTTATGCCATTAATAAAATTATATTGATTAGAATTTTGTTTGAGTATAAAACAAGTAGTTGTAGAACTAGGATAATTTTTTCTGTATGCTAAAATATTTTTAGAAAATATCTTAATTGTTTCAGACATGTAATTTAAATATTTATTTAAAATAATTTTCCCAATTCTTCTAATATTAACCATGAAATATATGCTTGAATTAAATTTTTTATGAAATTATCACTATTGTTTTCACATATTTTTGAACATTTAATTCTATTTTGATTTTCAATATTTTCAATATTTAAAAATTTTAAACAAAAAATTTTCGATTTCTTAGTTTATTTTCATTTTAATGTTCATGTATTTTATATCTCTATTTGACAATACTAAAGATAACTAACTTCCATATAAATATGAAGTTGGTATGAATTTCTCGAAAAGCGTCGACTTCTTGTAAAAAAGTATTTGTAGAATATGGAAACTAGAAACTTGAACCAATTGAAACATGAAAGTTACAAGTCAAAAATAAATTTGCCAAAATCAGGTTTTTGTTCATATCTAGTAAGCTATGCATTTATTTTTCAGGAAAACAAGAACATGATTAAAATAGCCAACTTTAAAACGGACACCTGTATAAATGCAATTAACTTAAAGTTAACATCATTGCTTTTGCTAGGGGAGTATAAAAATGTATTGTTTTGTTAGATAATAATCGGCATATTTCCGTATTTGTGAGGAGGTTGTGTCGAGTGTGCAAGTGCAGGTTTTATTTGGAGAGATTGTTTGATTCACACGTGCTGGCTGCCCGGTGCGCTAAAAGCACACTCTCTATGCTGCAGCCGTCACGATCGCGATCACGTTTTTGCATTAACACGGTGCCGCGTGATCCCGATCTGCGAATACCGCACACGTATTTGTCCGCTCCGGCGCGTCCGAGTTTTTCCCGCGGTAATGTGCATTCGGAGTCGCGGCTGCCGATGCCTTGTCTCTCCGACGAGTGGCTTTCATTTAGCCCCGCACGCAAATTATACAAGAATTGCTACTTTGTCGCCAGCGAAGGTACGGTTGTAAGCTGGGGAATTGAGTGCATTTGCGCATCTGGATTACTAAGCATCAAGCGTCTCCCTTTTATTTCATTACACTGCGTTTTGTATTTGAAGTGATACAAAACACTTTATATTACATTTCTGATGAGATTAAAAACTGACTTTTACATTACAAAAATTAAAGTACAAATTTAATTTATTATTGTTTAATATCACTCATGGATTATTACCTATAACTATATGATATTCATAGAATGTTTACCAGAAATCATCTCCAGAGTGCTCTAGCTGGCTTGGAGAGTACACCGCGGGGGGAATTTTTAAGTGGATAAAATCATCTCGATGAGACTACAACCCAGATCTTCGGTTTCTCAGTACTTCAGTCGCACTGAACACGGGATAAATGATCAAATATTACCCATCGTAATTAGAAGACGAGCAGTCAGGATATAAAATATAAACTTTAAAATCACAAGAAAAATAGTATATTGTGTATACAGGAAAAAGTAATATATATTCCCGGATTGTAATGGAAATTGCGGGACGAGCTATTTCTGATAATTCATTATTATCAAAAACTAATCAGCTATTCATAATAGGAATAAAAACTAAATCTGAATTTGCTACATTGAACTAATTTTGAACGAAAAAAGTCATACACATTTTACAGACAGGTATCACAGTAAATAGTAAAACCAATAGCTATCGGAAAATCTGACTATACCAAGGTTATTTTATTTTTTTGGTTGTGAACGTAAAAATTATTTTTTTAAATTTAACTTTTTAATCATAATTTTTATATTTAAATTGTGCTCTTAGAAAATCTCAATTGATAAAGGATTTTCAACATATGCTACAAATACAATTTTCTAGGACTTCATGTACTCTACAATTACACCAATATCAAATTTTCTTTTATCAAGTAGTTAAAAAATTAAAAGAATTTAATAGCTTAAAAAAGGAATTTCATTACAAGTACCATCATATCCACTTCAGAAAATACAATGCTTTGAAAGTCCTTATCTGAACTTAATTATTGAAAAAGTAGTTTGTATTGTAGTCGCGTAAATTTGAGCGTAGTGTATTGCTTACAAGTGTTCATATTCTTGTGAAGCGAGTACACAAACAAAAAATAGCGTGAAACATCCGCGATATCCATCTCGTATCTCGTATCTCCGCGCCATCTGGACAAAGCCGGAGCCGGAATCCAGCAACACATTAGCCGGGCGTCGGGAAAAACGCCGCAGACGGCTTTTATTTCGGAAGCAATTAAGAAAATTAGATAGAACAATGAAATAATTATTTTGCAGTCGGAGCCGTGCAACTTCACTAAAGCGCCGTTTACATTGCTATAGTAAATGGGTTAGTTACTTATACCACTAACTTACAAGACAGTTACTAATCCAATGTAAACTGAACAGATACTGCGGGAAGCGAAAGCGAAATCAATTCGTATCGAATAAGTGTATTTTATATGTAACTGATTGGAATCCTCGAGATTATCGAAATTTAATAGACATTGTTTGTAAACAATTGGTGACACATATTTATGAAAAGCAGAAAAAATAGTGGGAAAGCAAATGAATAGCTACCAATAATATTTACTTACCAACTAAGCCATCATTTATTACGCACAAGTTTAATAAACAAACATTTTCAGCTGACATATTCTAACAATCTATAAAATTCTTTGTAAAGTTTTTTTAAAAATAGGATTATAGTCTACTAATCCATTTCATGACACAATTTCCTACTTTGTTTTTTATTTAACCAAACATTTCAAAAGTCGGAAGATATCGTTATTCCGCCCAGTGTTGCGTTGAACAATTTTAGGGCTTTAAACATATGAATAAATCTGACCCCCGTTTATATACAGATGCTACTAGGTTCAGTAATGAAACCAGAAATTGACTTTGACCTTGAAATAAAATAATCCTTTAGATTTAATTTCGCTCTTTTTTGGCTTTGCTTATTGTCAAGCCTAAGCTTAGACACATTGGGAAATGTAGAAACAATTTTATTTTCAAATAAGGTGTTAATTTTTAATTTCTCATGAGGAATTGTAAAACCTCCAGACCTTCAGAAAAATCAAACTGCTGTAACTATATATAATTTTTATTAGAAATTTTTCGTTTACATAAATTATTAGTTAGAAGAAGACATTTCAGTACCAAAATTGATTATTGTTAAGAACTTATTAAGTCTAAACTCTACATAAATAATAAAGAAATAGGATATCCCTATTCTAAAATATAAGACATTAATTTCAATATCTACCGTTTGCGAATTCAGTATTGCGTATTAGCTCGTTTATTAAATGTAATCATTTATGTTCTTAATGTAGATCATTTATTGTAATTAATATTATTTTCCAAATTGAGTACTTCATTGTTCCATTTCTCTGTTGAAAAAGTGTTTAAATTAATTCGGCTTATTTTTTTTGGAAAATCGATGCCTCTTGTTTAGGTATTGTTATTGGCGTTGTAAATATTTATACATAGGTTTTAGCACTCTTTTGCGTAATCATAGAATATTATGTTTGGAAAAGTTGACTAGTTTGACCAGTATTGTTAAATGTAACTAGTACAAGTAAGTTAACCAATGCAAACGCTGCTTTACTAAACAGCGCGGGCTAGGTAAATAAAAACGCATTGTAAGCTTCGATACGGAGAAAAATCTCAAGCGCCCTCTGTCGAGTGCGAGTCAAAGTTGTTACGAATTTAATCAACCGTACAACAGAGTGGAATTAACTAGACGGAAAATTTATTGAAAAGCTTGGAAGAACGGGAGCAAAGAGCACTGCTATACGCGAGATTGTATTGCAATTGGTTTGCTGTTGCTGTTGCTGCTGCGGCGTGCAACCAAACAGGTGAATTTGGAGCGGATAACTGGCTAATATTTACTCTTCCACGCTCAAACGCAAACTCTATGTTTGCTAATTGATTCCAATGGTTTTTTATCTTTTACAGGATATTGAAATTTTACATTTCTAATAGTTTTAATGTGAATTCTATGATTCGATTCGCAGAGTCTTCAGATATTTACGAGCTTCAAAAATAAAGTAACACACCTAATTTATTGTTATGAAAGTTTCAAGCTTTTAGATATTACTAAACGACTAACTTACTGCTAGTGGTTTATATGTAGGTTTCATCAGATAATTCATCAAAAATAATAATTTGATATTGATATTATTGTATACCAAAATAAAATTTAATTTAATTTAAAAACTTAAAAATAGTTAAAACATTTCATAAAAACTTTAATTCGTGGAGATCTGTTAAAATTATATGATTACGTCTCGTTTATTTAAAAAGCAATCGATAGAAATCAATTGTGGCCACCATAAATCTACCATACCATATATGTTTTACAAATACCTTTTTCATATAATTTATTTTGATTGTAGCAGGTTGTTCACTAATCATTTTGTGTCTTCATCTGTCCGTGACAGTTTAGTGAAGTATCATTGATTAT
This sequence comes from Stenolophus ochropezus, assembly GCA_035578165.1. Lineage (NCBI taxonomy): Eukaryota > Metazoa > Arthropoda > Insecta > Coleoptera > Carabidae > Stenolophus > Stenolophus ochropezus. Next base: position 18,638,485 of record JAQOWZ010000005.1, on the reverse strand, counting down.
AATTCTTATTGTCTGTATGTTAAAATAATTTAAATAGAATTTAGATTCTTTTTCTTAAATAATACACCAATATTATAAAAATCTGAAATTATCTATAATGACATTATTATTAACTGGCATAACTGATACATAGATATTTTCTTTTATTTTCATGACTGTCTGATTTTGAACGAAAATTTTACAATTCCTATATAATAAATATCAATGGTAAACGTTATGATGCATCAATTATGATATTATCTGATGTGTAAATAAATTTTAAACAACTTTGTACTCCTGTAGTTTTGCTCTAAATCTATCAAGAGAAACAATATGCGCAATTTTTTGAAATCCCACGATTAAGTCCTATTTTCCGCGTTTAGTTGCACACGCTGTATAGCTCGCATCAGGGAAAAATTAAAAAAAATATTAAGTAGGTAATTTATTTATTGTATAGGTAACATAACATATTCGGGATATATAATTAAAAAGAAATATACAAAAATTCACATGAAATTACATTATTTAAAAAAGAAATATTATTAACTTTCTTTAAGTTTTATAATAAGTCATTTAATGTTCTTTTGTTTTCATATAAAATTTAAATGTGTACATATAGTGCTATAGATAAATATATAAAAATTAAAAAAACTTATAATTCCAAAACAAACAGGTCTGAAATTAAAAATTTAAATTTCGTCGATGTAATGTGTCTCGGAATTTATATTACAAGATATTTATTGTCCGAATACGTGTCCAAATGTGCAAAAAATGAAAAAAAACTAATTAAATAAATTTCCAGGAGCTGACCGGTGTAGTGATCATTCCATCTTTTTATTTTCCGATACAAAATAACATAAAACAAGCAGTAATGTGATCCGGTGGCCATAAACATCAATCGAGCGTTCCGAAACTGCACGAAATATCCAAAAAACGCAACAAAAAGCGACGCGGCCGAAACAGGATCACATGCCGCTCGCGCCTCAAGCACGCAAAAACTTTATAAATAGTTGCAGCGTGAAAACGAAAGCAGCATTATAAACAAGGCTAATTATTTGCCAACCCTAAAGCACGTTTAATTACCGGCGGGACGTGAGCGCAATGGGAATCGCGCGGGTTTTTGCACGCGAGCCTCGCCGTAAACAAGGATTTTTGCGCGGGGCGGAAATTGCAGCGGATTAAATTCCGATTTCATTTTTAACTCATCGGCACTCGCAACTGCTTATGATGGTTTAAGATTGGTAATGGTAGTTATTCCAGGAAGGCGTATTTCAACTTATTGACTAATTTCAGTTTTATGAAGAATATTGGTCTCCTATCAAAGTGACATTTCAATAAGTTCTAATTCTGTTTGTGTTAGAGATTTAATTATTTTTATAAACAACCTGTTTACAGTATTTTATTTTTATTTTAATGATTTATCAAAATTCGGCACCTGCGAATCGTCTTTACGTAGAACGTTTCCTAAATAGGCGATGTCCTATACCTCAACAATTCATTTAATAAAGCGTTTATTGTTTTCCTTTGATCCGATAAAAATACAGAAATATTAAAAAAAACTACTGAAGGGTTTGATTTTCGCATTTAGTATTACCTATTAAAAAATAAAAATACCGGAATAAATTCCATTCTTCCATTTTCCTAATTTAATCTTTATTGTTTATAAACTTTTACAGTTATTACAATTTTCGGTAATCTACAAATTACTTTCGTTATAATATTTGACATTTCGAATTGAAATAATAAAGTCGAATTTAAACATCCATAACCGGAACGATTTGAACTCAGTAATCCTGGTATATAAAGTTGCTTTATCACTATTCGACCGAGGTCGGTTATTGTACATATTTGTTTAAATTTTCTCTATTTTTTCGATATCAATCTATATTTCTATTGTTTGTGTCATTCAGTAAAAACTTTCTTTTGCATAAGATAAAGTTCTTAGGTATACAAAGTACCACAATCATTCGCCATTTTCGGGCAAAATAACCAGTGAAAATTAGAATATTATTGTTATTATCCTTTTTATCCTACTTCATTACTATTTTTACAAATCAAAATGCAACAATTAATCATTTTCACATATTGTTTAGTAAATCTTTTAAACTGTATATAATGTACAATTGAAAACGCATGTTAAGTTACTTTTCTCATAGATCAAACTACTGTCATTTCATATAGCTCATTACTTATACAACCTTCATTTTTGCGCATAAGCTCTATGGATTGCGGTATTTTGTAAATCTAGAGACTTTTGTATACCTAATCATTCTGTAAGTGGAGTCATGTACCTTGTTGCTTATATTATTAATAAACAGGGCATGTAACCGAAAAAAATACTGGTTAACGGTTAACCCTTATAGAGAACGTTATAATAATAACGGTTTTAGTTCGAAAACCGGTTTTTGAAAATTGGAAACCGGTTTAAACCGGTTAATATATCGGTTAAAAAAATAATTAAAATTAATTAAAACAAATTAATTATAAAAATTTGATTAAAAAAATAGAGAATAATTAATTAAAAATTTTTTTTTAAAATATCATCTGAGAAAAATATCACAATTAAAAAAAAGCAATTTAATTAATGAATATTTACAAAAATTCCCGTAATATATTCAGAAAAACACAGGTCACTTTTCAATTTTAAACTTGCCTGTGTTTACAAAGGCCGTATTTATTTGGGACTTTTTAAGTAACCTTAACGGCCAAAGAAACTACCTACATTTATGACTCTCCAATAAAATGTTAATTGTAAAAACTGTGATGACTCATGTTCAAATACAAATAGAAAACACAGATATAAAAAAAATATATTAAAATTTTTCCTCGCTAAATGATATTAAAATAAAGGTTAATGTTCGCTAAAACCGGTTTTTTTTTTTTGATTAACGGTTACCGGTATTTTCGACCTGAAAAATATCGGTTAAAATTACGGTTAAAGTTCGCAATTTTTGTTCAAAATATCGGTTACCGGTTTTTATTAACCGGTTTTTTTAACCGGTTACATGCCCTGCATACTTCTGACAACTTTTTGCCAAAAACAAAAGCTGATTGACATGGTAATTATTTGTCATTTTTTATTTACATTTCATACCAAATACGACGTACTTCTAACAACTTTTCTCCAGAAACAAAAGCCTGTTGACATGATTTTTGACATTTTTGCATATTCGCAAATATATTCCAAACCATACCAAATAAAAATTAATATCTTTTCTCATCTCCAAGTAATTTACAATCATAGTTAATCATGAAAACTAACAATATTTAAATTTGCACCTTAAAATTTTGATTTTACAGCCGAAAAATCCAAAATGACCCATTTTTCGGTCAAAAATTTTGGTTTTTTAAAATAGTCCAAATTGATAGTCGCCGATGAGCTGATTCTAAATTTTCAAACCGAATTTAATTATCTCTTCCCATTCCTGAGATATTAGGCTTCAAAGTTGCACCTCAAAAAAGTGTGTTTTTTGACTATATCTCTAAAATGGGTAGAGATACAATCTCAACGATTATACCAGTCGATTCTACGCACAAAGTTACATAAAGAAATGTTTTCTTCGCATATATGTTCTTTGGAACGATTTGGTGTAAAATAAGAAAAAAGAAAAAAACCGGAATTTCAGTTTTTCGCTGGAGAACTTTTTGGCTCCAAATCTTTTCATTTTTCAGACTTAAGTAAATACAGATGCGCTGATTTCAAATTTTCAAACCGATTTCAATTATCTCTTACCATTCTCGAGATACTTGGGTTCAAAGTTGGAACTGAAAAAAATCGTTTTTCAGGAATATCCCTGAAATGGGTCAAGATACGATCTCGACGACTTCACCAATCGATTTTACGGGCAAAATTACATAAGTGTACCAATTTTCAGATTAATATTCCAATGGATACAATTTTTAGAGCGAAAAAACGAAAATCGCGAAAATCGAAAAATCGCCTGATGAACCCCTTGCGATTTTTTTCGATTTTTGACGATTTTCGTTTTTCCTCTATAAAATTTGTATCCATTGGAATAAAAATCTGAAAATTGGTACAAAAATGTAATTTTGCCCGTAGAATCGATTGGTGAGGTCGCCAAAGACGTATCTGAACCCATTTCAGAATTATTCCTGAAAAACTGATTTTTTCAGGTCTATCTTTGAACACAAATATCTCGAGAACGGTAAAAGATAATTGAAATCGGTTTGAAAATTTGGAATCAGCGCATCTGTATTTACTTAAGTCCAGAATATAAAAAAATTTGGTGACAAAAAGTTTCCAAGCGAAAAATTGAAATTCAGGTTTTTTTCGTTTTTCTCATTTTTCACCAAATCGTTCCAAAGATCGTATATGCGGAGAAAACATTTCTTTATGTAACTTTGCGCGTAGAATCGACTGGTGTAATCGTTGATACTGTATCCCTACCCATTTTAGAGGTATGTTCAAAAAACACACTTTTTTGAGGTGCAATTTTGAGGCCAAATATCTCAGGAATGGGAAGAGATAATTAAATTCGGTTTGAAAATTTGAAATCAGCGCATCGGCGACTATCAATTTGGTTTTTTTCAAAAAAATCAATAAATTTTACCTAAAAATGGGTTTATTTGGGTTATTTCACACCCTGGAATGGGTTTAAAGTGCTTAACAATAATTTAGGTGTTCATAATTAAAAAAATAAGTTTAACACGATTATGTGTTGCATTTTATACCCAAAAATGAGTTGAAAAGTGTCTAAACATATTGTATAGTACATTTGGAAATTTGTCACACCTTAAAATGGGTAAAAAGGAACCCAAACCTGACCTAAAATTGGGTTTAAAGGGTGTCAACAATCAAAAACCAAAATTTTGGACTCATACATGGGTATTTTTGGAATATTTCAGCTGTATATGAAAAATTTTACAGTAAAAACCTAAAAATTGTAACTTTTTATATTCAACTGTAATTAGAAATTACTAAAAGTTAGTTACAAACAGGGAATGTAACCGAAATAAATACTGGTTAACGGTTAACCCTTATAAAGAACGTTATAATAATAAAGGTTTTAGTTCGAAAAACGGTTTTTAAAAATTGGAAACCGGTTTAAACCGGTTAATATATCAATTTAAAAAATTATTAACATTAATTAAAAAAAAAGTAATTATAAATATTTGATAAAAAAAATTATAGAATAAATAATTTTAAAAAAAATTATAAAAAAATACCATCTGAGAAAATATAACAATTAAAAAAAAACAATTTAATTAATAAATATTCACAAAAATTCCCGTAATTTATTAAAAAAAGGCAGGTCACTTTTCAATTTTAAACTTGCCTGTGTTGACAAAGGCCGTATTTATTTGGACTTTTTAAGAAACCTTAACGGCCAAAGAGACCTACATTTATGACTCCAATAAAATGTTAATTGTAAAAACTGTCATGACTCATGTTCAAATACAAATAGAAAACACAGATATAAAAAAAAATATTAAATTTTTTTCTCGCTAAATGATATTAAAATAAAGGTTAATGTTCGCTAAAACCGGTTTATTTTTTTTTTTAACGGTTACCGGTATTTTCGGCCTGAAAAATATCGGTTAAAATTACGGTTAAAGTTCGCAATTTTCGTTAAAAATATCGGTTACCGGTTTTTATTAACCGGTTTTTTTAACCGGTTACATGCCCTGTTAATAAATAAACAAATAAATAAAATAATTAATTAACCACAATAAAGCACTTTTTTTAAATAAATATTTTCGTTTAGTAGATAAAAAGTTACGAATTGAATTGTTTTTGGAAATGCAATATTAAGACAGTTGAATTGTTCACTTTCAAAATTAATGAAATGTATGCAACAATAATTTAAAAACCTAGGGAGTAGTTTATAGAAGTTATAGAACATGAGGTACCTAGCTACTGTTTTGTACACATTATTTTTTTAATACGGTTTGTAGTAGGTACGCATAAAAATTTATAAAATTCATATGTTTGGAACAGCATTGAAAAACATATTTGCTTTTAGAAAAATATTAACGTACATTACTATATTTTTGTAAAGAAAATCTTATTAACGTACATTATTATAAAATATCTATATTAATGTATATATTTTTCAATTAATAAAATCAAATATGTACTTCTGATTAGTAAGTAATCTATAGGCTGTAAAATTACTAGTAACTGTCGATTACACATATTACGCAGTTATTTAATCTACAGTCCAGCAATAAGCAAAATAATACTGCAAATAATTGAGTTGTAATTTTCTTATTTACTGAAATAACTGGACATATTTCATCATTCGCGCAAGCATGTTCTCAATTTCAGCCCGAGCCAATAAATATCCTGTAATAAATAATTTGATTACGTTAACACATGATTATTTAAGTAATAACGTGTATAAACATTGTGAGTAATTACACATTCCCGGCATATGTACACATCCGTTCTCAAGGTCAACTGTGCATACGACTGGGAATATATGTCTGTGTGTTCGTGGCGGATTTTTCCAGCGCGTAATAACAGCTTGGCATTAGATCTAGGGAAATTTACGAGCGTGCGGTTGCCTGCGCTGATTGAAATAGTGGCCATCCTGATGCCGCAGGCAACTGCTTATTTTATAATTTCATTGTCCTTATGTGGGTAATTTACTGCAGTCTATGAAATATGATATGCCATTAGGTACATAGACGTAGAAACTAGGAACTTCTCGCAAATTATTTATTTTTCATTAAATGAATGTAAACTAATGGTAATAAATTATAATTCATAATTTCCATCATTATACTAATTCTACAACACTCAATATTTACACGTCAAAATAGAATGAATCGTATGTACTCATCCTCAGATGTATTCTAGTACCGCACCATGAACAAAAAGGTACTTCTTTTATTCTTACAATACTTTTCTCCTTATATATCTGTAGATAATTACAAATTTATACAAACTTCTTTTGCTTTTTTTAATATAGTTATTAGCAAAATATACAGGTGTGCAACGAATTGTGGAACATAAGACTTTAACATGGGATATAAAAAGTTGCGTATACTCCCTGCTGATAGATTTAGAACAAAACTACAACAGTACAAAGTTTTTCAAAATTAAATTCTATATAAGATCATAATTGATGCGACAGCACGTCTACAGTACGAGACATATTAAATATAAAAAGTAACACTTTCGTTAGAAATTTGTCAGCCATGGAAATAAAAAAAAAATGTGTCAGTTCAGTCAAGTATCACTGATTATAATATAAGATGAATTTACATTCCTTAAATTATAGTACACACAAACGACATTTTATATTTTCTTTTATTTTCATGGTTGTCTGCATTCGAACGAAAATGTTACCTTTCATATTCAATAAATCTCGAACTACAGACATGGTGTTGTATCAATTATGATCTTATCAGATGTAGAATTTAATATTGAACAACTTTGTAATTTTGTAGTTTTGCTCTAAATCTATCAGGAGAGAGACTATCCGCAATTTTTTGAAATCCCATGTTAAATCCTATGTTCCGCGTTTCTTTGTATACCCTGTACTTTTACCTTGCTAGTAACTATAAAAAGTTTAATATAAATGTAATATTCTGTAGTATTCTTTTATGCTATATGCATGATGTAAAATTATCTCGGTGAACTTGTTTTTTAGTTTTTTTTAGCATTAATCAAACTCCAGTCAAGAAACTGTATCTCTGTGAAACAAAATCTCGAAATGTCAAAATAAAGTTGATTACAATAATTGCTTTGGATTGGCGGTGGATAAAAAACAAAAAAAGTTCATATTATACGACATTTTGAAATTTGTTGATAGCATTACACTCAATGTTAATTTGGATACAACACAAAGATAAGAAAGTGTTCCCCTTGTTCCATAAAGTAGTTGAGATAATTCATACATAAAACACTGTCAGCTACCAGTTTTGTTTTGCAAATAACTATTGGTAACACGACTGTGACTAATGATTTCATCTATTACTATTGCCTTGTTAGTTGCACGCCTATGCCTGTATGCATCCTGTTGAATTCGCAACGATTTGTTAAATCTTGTCAGGGAGTCTGCAATTTCAGTGGAAATTAACATGTTATTAAGTGCGTTTGCCATGTAAGGAAATTCTTTTAATTGTTATGTGGGAAGTGTGGAGTGGATGATTTACCGCGCGCGTTAACAGATCGCGCAGTGCTGTAAATCAGCTGATTATTGCAAGCCTCAGGCTCTTGTCAGCAGCGCAGCCTCTAGCCTGCTGCGCTTGCACAACAGATGGCAGCACTGCGCTGCCACAGGGGTCAAAATGGCGGGGACAATCTGCTCCATTTCATTAAAACTACTTATTTCTTTAATTTCATTGGAATATTAAATTGAATACAGTTGTTTGTCATGGATGATAATGAAGAGATGTCAAGGTCAAGCCGCGGGCGGGCGACCCGACAGACTCGAAGGTGCGAGAATATTCCAGAGCTTAATTGCTCTAATATAAGTCCGAGCAGAAAAAACCAGAAGACAGTCTGATATAAGTACGCGTAGTTAACATAAATAGTTGCTGGAAATAAGTATCGTGTAAATAAATAGTACATAGTGATAAATGTTTAAATAAATAATCCTAGTGTTAAAATCTTTATTAATTATTATTGCTAGTGCTACTTATTTTTATTATTTTTTTATTATCTATTATTCGTTTATTAAATAAAGTTATATAAATATTCGTATTTCCATTGTAGATCGGTGATTTTTGATTTGTAAAACATTTAAAATTTACATTGCAACCCCTACTCTATATAAATATCTACACTTTAGTGGAATTGAAGTAGAGATACAACAACTTTTCTCCTTGTTTTCTTAATAAATGTCTAGATATATGAGTAAATAATAAGGACATACTGATTTTATTTTGCCTTTTAGTATTGCCGGGAAGAGCATGTTTTGTTATTACATGTTAAAAGTCAAAAATGCTGCTGGCTAAAATTAATACAAACTTAACCTGCGTGTTACCTATGATATGTAAATGATTGTGTTGCACAGTTTGAATCTCTTATTCTATGCATGAGCAAAAGAGCTAAAATTATATAAGAATATTTAGTAAATTTATGTCTATAGTACTTTTGTAAAAAATTATTTGTCCTACTTATAATCGCATATTTGAAGAAAAAAAAGATAAACTTATTTTTTTTTTATAATATATGCTATGGTACTTTTTATTAACCTACGTGAAGCCACATTAGATTTGTTTTTTTTTTTAATATTTCATAAACAATATCGAAAATAATATTAATAATATAGAGATGTAGTCAAATTTTTTAGAGTTATGAAGACAAATTATTATAGTAGAATCCTTGTATGATTTTCACCTCATAAAATCATTTGGAAACTATAAATATTATGGCATTTTAAAGTAAATTTAATTTTTAACAACATGAGCAAACTAACATTTTTCACTTTCCTTTTCAATCGCTGTTAAAACGGTAAAGTTATATTATTGTAAATTGTCAGCATAAATAATAAAATATATTACACACCATAATACAATGAACTTTATTATCATTTTCATATATTTTAATTATATTTTTTCTTCGTCATATTTAATATTGCAAATGTTATGAATTTCATTACAAAGTATAATTAAAATGAATACATCTGGAAATAAAAATATATTAAATGAACTGGAAACATAATATACAAAGCAAATTTCATTCTTTTTATTCCCCACATAATACACTAGTTCATAAAACAAATATTTTCTGCATTTTCTTGTAGAGATGTATTTTATCGGAGAAAATATTAAAAATTTCAGTACCGAGAAGCGAAAACATTTTCGTATTCATAAAATTACAAAATATTTTGAGATTTATTAGTTTCCGAAGCGAGTAACTTGATCCAATGTTGCATGCAAACTTTATTTTCTAACATACTTGCCTTATCTAATTACGAAAAGTTTACATGTTTACGATATACAGCGAACATCTTGCGACGAAACAAGTTCCGAGTCAATCCAAACATTGCAGTAAACTTCCGAGCAGACAAAATGAAAACAAGTTGAGCGCAATTTTGCCCGAGTGCAATCGATCATGGCAGATCAGAGCTGTAATAATTCGTCGATTCCGTGAACCAACAATAATTGTTTCGCGAAATTCTCACTGATTTTCGCACACTTGACTTTTTACACGGATATTAATTCTTAAATTTGCTAAAAGCTTCCACGAAATTTAATATTATGCGGCAATCTTAAGAGTAATTGTTTGTATTCAAACTTATTGAAGCTGGGAACTGCAAATTATGATGATATCTTGTCCACGTCCTACAGATTTTTTTTCACGGAAGTATTTATTGTAATAAGAGTGAACTGTGTACTCAAGTATATTTTTGTAATTAATATTTTTATTAAAGTTTGGCGATCTTCCTTTATAGCGGTCTAGCGAAGAACGTTAAGCATTACCTAATCATGCTTATAATGAAGAAAGGCGATACTCTTTAAATTGAAATTGAAATCATATTTTTTACCAAATGAATTTATGATTTATGAAATTTTTTAATAATTTGTACAATAGAAACCTGTAATAGGTATGGCCCTAAATGTGATTATAAAGATGTCAACAACTGACAGATTGAAATTGATAACCTACAAATTAAACGTCAAATAGTAAATTATTTTTTAAATTACCTATAAGAGTAGAATATGTTATAACACAATATACTATTCTTTACATATGTATAAAGTTTATCTGATCTAGAGCAAATAAAATTAGTAAATTAAAATAACTTACAACAACTTTAAAAGCAAACGACCTTTTAGTTTAGAACAGATTGTTAAATTTATTAATCATATTTAAATTATTTATTTCTAATAGTACTCGTACAATACAAAATTGTAAATAATGATGTAAATTTTGATTCATTAAAAATCACTTTTAAGAGCAGAGTTTTTCAATTTATTTTTTATTACATCAGTTTACTTTGTGTACATAAAGTAAATTCTTTTGTATTGTTCTATTTGAACTTGGAAAAAATAAGAAATGTGTCAACTATTAATATCTGAAAATTTTTAATAAATATCTAGATAATTATTATTATTTTTATTATTTATTATTATTCAACAGGTGTTGGACACTCAACTACAGAATGACGCTATTATTTATATTTTAAACTATACTTACGAAATAACTTAATAAATTAAAATAAAGTTTTTTGAGTTCCATTTCTACAACATAGATTGTTTTGTGTCCGCAAACGATTTCGGTAACCCAAAAATTGTTTTTGATTTCCAAGAATCTAGTCTGGCATTGGTAATAAATAACGTATAGTTTTTCCCACATTTTTTAGTGGTAAGCAAATAAACACATTAATCCAAACCTATAATAAACATACTTCCTCTTCCAAACATCATAATTCACTATTTAGCGCTGAGGTTGTCTGGGTGGGTGGTCCGCTGTCCAGGCCCGTAATTGAATATTTCCCGCCCCTTGGCCCGGGCCTGCTCGCGAATACGGACCGCGGTAATTGCAGGGTACTGCCCGTCACCAGGCCTCGCTGATTTATATGTCCACTTCGGAGAACAGGATACCATGGGATGAGTCTTGTTTATCATATTGAAATGTAGACTTACGGTTTCAATTTAAAGGGTGGTTTGCACAGGGTATACTTAGCTGATGAAATATTACGATGTTATGAATATTTAAAATAAATATAGCTATTATTATAGACCATTTTGAAAATAGAAATAAATATTTATGCAAATGCAATGTTTGTTTGCCAAATTTCTTCTTTTTATCATATAACACAACAATAAAAGAAAAACCTGTGCGAATATAAATAAAAACAGTGGACGAAATCGTAATTTAAAAGATGATACTGGCAATATCGAAGGTACATGATATAGAGGGAAGTTGTTTTAACTGTTAGAATTTAAGTTATTTTCTTTTTATTACAATTTTTTTCTTTAAATTGCAATAATGACATATTTTTTATTCTCATATATTTGAGGTAGTTGCTATTGTAACAGCTTTTGTTACATACTTTGTTGCTGAATTTATACAAATACTTGATTTTCCTAGATTATAAATAACAAAATCATTTTTCAAAGTAAAACAAAGATGAAACAACATATAAATAATGTAACATGGAAAATAAGGTACCTTCTTACTATACTAATAAAGAATTTTAAATATTTCAGCAATGGCAAAGTAGAAACTTTTCTAGGGAGGAGCGAATTACTTTTTTTTAAGTAATTTAAGTAATCATTGAATTAAAAAATAATTATTAAAAATTTCTACGTACAGAAGAAAAACAAAATTTGTAATCAATTTTTTTTTTCAATGCGATTCTTGTCAAAAAAATTTTTGAGGAGTTTTAATTTCTTTATTATAGAAATACGTTCAGACATAGTTATACTTGCAGGTAGCATTATTAATATTGTTAGCAGTTTATTTACTAAAAAGTAAATATCAGCACCAGAAATAATTGTTTCAGAATCTCATTTTACTTCAACCTCAGCCTCAAATCTGTTACCTCTTCTTAGTTCAGGAGTAAACTTCTTACATCTCCAAGAGTCCTATAACTTGTAGTTAGTCGAAAGAATTTTTATTGCCTGTTTTATTTAATAAATTATCCTTTTATGGAATAACCGTGTCAATCCTAGAATGAGTTAGGCATCAAATATTACGAGAATTTGCTTTATGATAATTTTTATTTGCATTTCAATGAAATGTACTAGAATGATAGAAGAAATGTATAATAATTTGGTACAAAATAAACAAGATAATACGAAATCAGTTATTGCCAAAATGTACCGAATGGTAACTTAAGCTACGGTAATAAGATATAAATAATAAAATTATTAAGTGTTTATATTCACTTTAATAAGTACCTATTATTTATATAATAATCCAGATGATATATAAATGTTAAAACTTTTAGTAATATATGTCATTCAATTTCTCACTTAGAATGTATTAAAATGTCATCTTCCTTCAAACAAGGAAGTAAAAGGTGCGATTAAAATGTCCACATTTTATTTTTGTAACTGTATCTGAATAACATTTCCACCACATCAAATTCTTATATAAAGCATGACATGTTTCACCTTCTCACGATAAACACTTGCACTTTTAATGTCACAGTTTATCGGCTGCGAGATTCAATTTGTGATTGAATCTAGTGTGCTGGGCCCGGAAAGCTATTGAACAGCTCGGCGCAGGATCGCAGCTTGCCGCGATAACGCCTAAAGCCGAAAACAATACAACATTAGTAGCTCATATTTTAACACCTCTGATATGACATGTACCGCATATTGTTAACAATAGACTACAAGTAAAATTAATTTGAAAACATGATTAGAAATTTTACCCACACTGGGTGCCGTGACTCAGAAAGACGAACAGGGACACTCAAACAAAATATGTTGAGGTTTACTTAATAGTTCCATGCTGTGAGAAATTGTTCTACAAATTTTGAGAGACCATATTTATATACGGAAACATTCAATGGAAGAGAAATACACACGTCATTTTCGTTCAATCAGAATTATTCATTTGATGGCAGTTCCTAGTTTTTTAGTGAAAATTTGGTAATCTCACAGTAGCAATCGCCATGATTACATTTTATTGATATGTAAATTTTATGTTACCATTTGTGAAATAATTCAGCGAATATAATTCAAACTATAAATTTAATTGTTAAAATTTATTCCTAATTTCTGCGAAGTAAAGACTACTTGAGGCAAATTTGATTCTTAAATCACCCTAGCTTCGCTGTCGTGATCTAATAGTAGTTTATGATATATATGCGTACCACAAGTCTTTTTTACACATGTGGCTCCTAAGAGGCACAAGTGTAAAAAAGATTTTGTAATGTAAAAATCACAATACAATTGTTTCCATGACTACACTCACCGTCGATCCTCAAAACAAAGACATAAATGTCAATTTTAAGTAAAAACTATTGTTGTTTTGTAGTACAAATGAGTTCAAGTAGGAATGACTGTGAAATATTAACAAGGTACCCGAAGTAAGTAAGAAGAAAAGTCATTGATGATACTGAAAATTTGCTTCCAGAAAATTCTCGAACAGTTTCTAACATGCAATAACAACGATTCATGAATTAATAAGTAAAGTAATAAATAAATTATATTGATTTGATTTGTCTTATTTGCAGACTGTGCAAAAATAAAAAAATTTTGAATGACATTTAGAAAACAATTACAGTTGAAGTAACAATTTCCAAATGTCAACATTTTACTACTGAATTATCATCATAAATAAATTTTAGCATGTAAATAAACAATACAATATATTTTGAATTATTATTTATCTAAGAAGTTTTTCTTCTTTATAATTTAAAATTAACGTATAAATTTCGTTTCCAAATTTTAAAATAAATATGTAAGAATGACATTTTAATGTCCGTTCTAAATATGTAAAGGTAGAATTTCAATAATGCCAGTTTCGAAATTTATGTAATTCGTATGTCAGAGATATCCACGAAATCAAATCTGTTTTATATATAACCTACGTTTTGATTTTTATTCTCACGGCGCTCAATTCAAATCAGAGTGCGCTAAGTGAGCGTCCGCTGTCAGTATGGGAAAATAATTATATTTTATGGGCACTAAGAATATTGGAAGCTCTGGTCCACCATGTGAGAAAGTTTGAGACCGGCTGTTGAAAGCGATCGCACAACCTTATAGCTCGCCATTTATCGCGCTACATTGTTCCGAGATCTAAAGCGGGATCAATTAAATGAAAGCGGTTATTACCGCATGATATTTGTTTAAGACAATGGTTGGTGGTAAACCATAAACCTACATCGAGCCGTGTGATGTGCGGGTGGGATGCCCTGCCGCCCGCCCCTGCTCTACGCCTCTGTCTCGCCCGACTGACTAATGGACGCCATTCCGGCATGTTTATTGGGATGTGTTTTTATAATAAATGAAAATTGAAAATAATTGTTTATTGATATTGAAATTTTATTGGTTCCACGTGGGACGTTATAGGTTGTAGAGATATTGCAAGGGGAATAAATTATAGTTTTAATTTTATCTTATAGAAAAAATATTATATTGTTTTCTGCGCTATACATTACACTTAATGTGGGCTTTCCAATGAATAATAATTTTAATTGAAGCATTCTCTACCACTTCCTGAATTCTTTATAGTTATAATTCATAATAAAACTTTTTATTCAAATTCTTTCTAAGGAAGTTACAAAAATATATTTTTTATTAATGTAATTAATATAGATTTTTTTCTTCAGTTAAACATCAGTCGCGGCTCGAATCATCAACTACCTAGCAACCACTACACTTTTTATTTTTCATTCAATAAGTTTTTTTATTTTATTTTTTATTTATATTTCAATTTCAACATTTATTTTGAATTAATACAAATTGAATTTGGTTTTAGAATACAAAGAAAAAAAGGCATAGTATATCAATGATTAAAAAGTTTTAATTTAGATTTAATACGACATTGGAAAAGACTTTGTGCTTTCAATGTTCTAACTAAAGTGTTTGATTAGTAATTATTAATAGATTTCAGATTATTTCAAACTTGTGAAAAAGTTTGTGTACTATTTTCCAATTCCTAATTTGATACAAGTGTAGCCAGATCATAATTAAATCGTTCACTTAAGTTTTGCTTTTAAACTAATATTATTATTATTTACTCAAAATATTTAACGATTTTTCAACTGTACTATCGTTGTATGAAATGGTATGACATTTCTAGGAATAGAAGACAATCCTTGGTTCGATTCGAACCCGCAACTCATAATTTGTGAATACTGAGAGCTATCTTTTAGCCATTCAATTTCTGTTCAATTCATTGTTAAATGCTATATAATAATATAATATAAATTTTTGGTACTCATATGTTTTTCTTGAAGAAATCGAAACCTGCAAATGTTTCAGTTTGTTAGGTTTTTATTATATTATTTGGCTTTATACTTCTGCAAAGAAAATAAATTAAAAATTAACAAAAACCTATTTATTTTTTTATTTCCTAGTTTGCAAAGAAGAGAGGTATTGTTTTGATCTTCTTCGCAATTCGCAACATCTTTATTGTAAAAAAAAAAACTGTTTTTAGTATTTAGGATTTACCTAGAAAGAGCTGATTAGTTTTTGATAATTCTGTTTAACCAGAAATTCACATTGAAAATACAAATTAAATTAACTGTATTCATTGACAAATAAAATAAATGTAGAGACACATCAGATACAATAAAGAATAAAATAGGGATACAAAAAGAATGTATGTTACTTTTTTATTACAAAATAATATTAATATAAAACACGAGTACAATATGTCGCCCCATTTGGCATAACATTCAATTGTCATGCTTTTTCATATTGAAATACATATGAAATATTTTATTTCACTTTTGCTATCTCCTCCGCAATACTCACGCATATTTTGGGGTAAAGTAGTGTCATCTGCCGAGTTTTTACATAAAAAATGACTCATACGTTCGGTGCATTCCATCCGTAACTAATATTGCATTAGAGGATGCACCCTAAAAAATCGCTATCTATAAACTGCACGTGCGACGACTGATATTTTTTTGGGTGCTAATGTCCCGGTAAGGGAAGTCCCGGAGAAATAGAGGGAACTTAGGTGTAGGGATGTCCTTGAATGTTAATGATAGCGGAATAGGGAATAGGTGTTTTAAAATAAATTTACTACAATTTTTCGGTTGTAAAGAACAAATGGGCGTGAAAATGGATCTTTTCACATTTTTGGAAGTCCATTTAACATGATCCAATTTTCTTAGAATGACTAGAAGTTATTTCTTATTAGGCATCACCTGGACAATCGACAGATGCAGTTAAAATCGAAGACAATTGTTGCAAGATGTAGAATGAAATTTACGTCTTACTTAGTCATTTATTAAGAAGCAGTCAATGCGCAAATTTTATTTAGACAATCTGATATATTAATAGGTATGCTAAAAAGTTAGAATCCCTCTAACATAAAAATCTTCTTTATAAATGTATAAACAAATCAATTAACTCTTTTTATTATTTTGTATTAGAATTACCCAAATATCATCGTATGTAATTCAAAAGTTTTATAGCAGATAGTCATTGCTGATCAGTTAATGAATAAATTTAGAAAATTTATTGTAATTATTTTTTAATTGTTCGTTATTCTACCATTTCTCTAAATTTATTGATTCTTAAAATTGTTATTGCACTTGGCGTACGCCTGTCAGAAAATTTTATAACTCAAAAAGCAAATGTCAAATTTCCTATGTTTCATTTTAAATGAGACAAGCAAATATATATTTATGTCAATTAAATATACATATAGTGGTAAATAAACTTGTTATGCTTACAAAAATTAATAATTAAACATCTGTTAAAATTATTATTTCACTAATTTATGCATTTAATTGACATTTTTACAAAAATCTCACTGAGTAGTGAGTAGTATATAATATAGTATATATATATATATATATATATATATATATATATATATATATTTGCTATATTTTTACTGCAATAAAAATTTACTGTTTGCAAACGTTGTAGCGAGGCCTTAAACCTGAAGTGACGTTAATTATCTTCTACTGCAGCACTTGATATAAAATGCACTTATTTATGACATAAATTTAGTGTTCACAATCTAATTAATTTCTTTCCGGACAATGCTGCATTTTTATTAGATAATAAAACTTAATGTGCAAGTGCATAATGTGCTAATTATAAGATAACATGCAACAGTTATATGGCAATTACTGTATATCACTATAATTATTTCATTAATGTCACAGGGCTACATTGTTCTAATTTATAGAGTAAAAATTTTTTAATGGCAAAAAATAATTCATTAATGCAAATTTACTGCAATGTTAATTAATAAAAGCATGTTAGTGTTAAATTCGTAAAACTGTAAACAAGCTAGAAAGTAACAATAAACGTTTATGCAATAAAACTTGAAGTTTGTGCTGCTACTTATTGACAGAAATTTAATTTGGTTTATGGAGTAAACAACTGTTTACATATTAGAACATCTGTATTTTATACTTTTTTATGAATTGTTAAATATTTGTTTAAGTAACTAGGTTTTTACCATTATTTATTATAGATGGGACCATAGCAGAATAATTATTCTGTATTCGGCCTATTCGGCCATATTTTCACTATTCGGTATTCGGCCTATTTGGCATATTTTAATACCGAATATTCGGTTACAAGAAATAAGTGAACCCAATGCTGTTTTATTATGTTAAATAATAATTTTTAACAAAAAATATACATATGTTAAGTTATTATTAATTTATTTACAATGAGACACTAATGAAGTATAAAAATACATTAACGAAAAATAGGGCGAGAATTTACTTAACAAAACAAATATGAATACAATGTTTCAATTACACATTTCTTGCATTGTTGTATGTATATATACATATATATATATATATATATATATATATATATATATATATATATATATAATTAAGTTCGTTATATTCAAATCTAGAAGGTCGTTCCCCAGCGGTTGTTAAAACGATAATAAATTTTCTTATAACAACCCAAATGAACCAGAAATTATTGGAAGTTAATGACATAGGAACTAGTTAAGGAAGCTCGAATAACATATTGTTTCGGTGCAATCCATTTAAAATTCCCTCTAACAAGCCCGTGAAAAATAGCAGTCATAAATGAAAGTGCAACTTTCACTATTCCGCCCTTGAGGGGCGTTAGGCATTAGGCCCTCCGTCAAAGTCAGTCGTCGATGACAGAAGCGTTCGGTTTTAAAATAATGGAAGCCGTTACGCGATTAGAACACAGGGTGCAGTCACCATCACCCAGCTCGGCAGATGGCAGACATGTACTAATTACGCCCCTGTCAAATTCTTATTGTTTCTAGGGATTTAAACATCCCTAATATATACGTGACACGAACAGGTTCAGTTTGTTTTCCAAATTGCAGGTTCCTCGAAAATTGCTTATTGAAAACCTAAGGATGTAATTATAAAGTAAACAAAGTTTTTAATAACCGCAACTAAATGTTTAAAATGCTGAAAACGGCCAATTAATTTTAAATTACCTGACGGAAAACGAAACTATAATCATTGTGACGCAACTTGATATGACGAACGATAAATTTGGAGCCATTAACTTTCCTAATTTTGGTTGGCCTATTTTTGGAAGAACTTAAAAACACAAGGCTGAATCGTATAATTATTCAATCAAATCTTGAGTTGGTTTTTTGTTTGTTCGTATTAATTGTACAAGTAATTTCAAATGGATTTACATACAAAGAAAAAGTTTTGAAATATATAAATGTAGGCATTGTAATTTATTCCTTGTTAGTATAACTAATAATTTTATGAAAATTGTACGTAGATATCTTAAATAGCTCAAACACTGATTTGTTATTGTGTTATAAGTGTAAATGCATGAGTCAAAGTTTCTGAAATAACCATTATTTCTTACACTACTAATTTTGTATTTTTACTAACAATCATGATTAGTGGCCGCCTAAATACAAATTACCACTAAACTATTTGTTTTAGTTGTTTTGTGGCAGGAACGGGAACTTAGATCATATTTGTTTCTGGTAGAGGTATAAATTGATTAAAAGAAAAATAAATTATTTACGAGTACAAATCGTTGATTACATTAATATAATTTTAAATTCACAATATTCTTTTTTTGGTACTTGCCTCCTTGGTATATGATGTATTTCTGTTTTTTTTTGCGACATTGTATTTATTATGTTTCATATACATACCTACATATACCATTATTATTATTATTATTATATACTCATTGTTGTAATAGTTTAAATAAAATTATTCCAATTGAATACAAGAAAGGAAAAAATATTGATTTTTTTATATTTGTTAACTAGTACTAGGACATTGGCTACATTGTCATACATATTTTCATTTTCTTATTTAAAAAAAAGTTAAATTCCTTAGAGAAGATTTAAAGAAGATTGCTGAATTTAACCCAGTATAATCAATACTTTAATGAAAAAAATCATGTTTATATTGTTTCTATATGTATTTGTCTGTTAAAACCGTTAAGAAATAAATTGTATATACATATATAGTATTGCAAAGAGTTCGATTTATTTGCTTTTATAAAAAATTAAAATTTTTGCTTTAACCAACCTTATTCCTTGTTATAAATGAGACTTTTTAATACGTTGTACAAAATGTATGTATTATTATAGTGGTCATATTTTAAGAAATAATTGTCTATAACTAGCACAAGGAAGAACTGTTATTAATTCCAAAATTGTTGGAATAATAAGACTCATCGAATACGGAAATAAGAATAACAAAACCGTCTAACTTTTTGTGATAAAAAGAAATATTATTAACGCTATCCTCTCGGTGAATTCCAAGAAAAGAAAATTTCATTACTGAACATTGTTTAAGTCTCAATTTGTAATTATAATTTCATTACGTTATCGCTGGAGTGATTTTAAAAAATAAGCAGGGGTTGTTGAGTGCATCGAGAACTGGCAGGCTTCGGAATCAATACGAAATCGTGTCGATCCGCGCTGTAATAAAATTATTTCTGCGGGTCCGGCTTTCAAATAGCGGGTATCGTTAGCTATAATTGTAGTTGTTAGCGGTGGGCGGGGCTTACCTCTTCCTTACCTGAGCTTCGGACCCAAGTCTCACAAGAGCGGACAAAGATCAACTAGCGAATGATAAGCTACGTCACTTTACAGGTTAATACAAGTTTAAAATTAAACTACATAATTTATTTCTCTCCTCGAATTATTGTTTAATTTTTTGTATTGTTATAATATACCAAATGAAAATAATTCACTGTATAACACCTAGTGATAATACAAGTATAAATAAATTTAAAAAGTAGAAATATAAATATACTTTATTTTTAATTTATCATAAAATGATACTAATGAATTGATATCTAAACGAAATTTTGGCCTTCGTATTTAGTATCGTTACTTGTAGGGGTGCCGCGTACGTGGGTCTAAACATTTGAACCTCTTCCTTCATGATGTTGTCAAATGGTTCTCCAAAATATGAGTATTGAATCGTGTTTACAAATTAAAAGACGAACTACTTTTTTTGAACAAAAAAACAAACTTGAATTTTATGAGTTCTTGAAAAATGATATTTGGTTTACTAAATTAGCTTATATAAACGATTTATTTGAAGAAATGATTAAAGTAAATACTACCATACAAAAATAGGATATGAAAATATTTTAAAATCGTTCGATAAAATTAGAAAAATAGAAAAAAAATGTGGAAAATAAAGGTAAATGAAAATGCTTATAAGAACACTTAAAACAAAAGAAAATATAATTATGTTGAGTATGTACACTTGTTAAACACAAGGAACACATATTTGCTAGTATTTTCCACATATATCTGTTGATAGTTTTGACTAAATATATTGTGAATGAAATATTCTGAATTTTGAATAGAATCGTTTTGGATATATTTATTCCGAATGAATATCCCAACATAGGATCTAGGGCATTCAAGTATTAGTTCACTTTTTATGTGTTACTGTGTAAATGTGACGTAAGATTTTATTCTTTCGTTAACATCAAAACTAAAAGGAGGAAAAGATTGAAGCCGATAGAACATGAAATGCCGAGTAAATTTGTCCAAAATACTCCCAAATTTAAAGGAATTATAAAGAAATATCTTTAAAATATAATGCACGTGATATTGGGGGTTCCGGAAATTTTACATAATCGATTTGGGGTGCCTTCACATCAAAAAGTTTGAGAACAATTTATAGCATAGTACAGTCTTCAGTGGCAGCACAGAATAGGTATATAGATAGGTATATATACCTATTCTGTGGTGGTAGTCCGCTTTGTGATCGACACAACTGACATTTTATTAATCATGTTTCTTTGTAAAAGAACCTATAATTAATAATGAATAAGATAAACAGGTTACATGGAAGTCAAGAATATTCTGGAGTGGAAACCACGAAAACCGCAAAAGATCGTATAACCAAACTCCGTGAGACAATTGATTGACGGATGAAGATCTCGTGCGGCTCGTTGAGACGGTGCTCTGGGTTATTTACTTTGTTGGTATTTTCTCGATGAGGTATAATTAACCGAGACCTTGTTAACGTAGTTTTTTTGAGAATTCTTGTGCGCTATTGAATGGTTCTGACCGACGATAACTAAATAAATATTGTAAGCTCTGAGTGAACATTTTAATGGATTTATTAGAATAATTGGATTTTCTACTATCGCTTTGTATTATAGGCATTATGTGTTGTAATAGGGATTTCTCTTTCGTGAAAATGAAAACGATGTGATTGTTATGTAGGTATAGAATATTATACACGGTATTAAGTATACTAATGAATTAACATTAACGTAGACTATTTGGGTGGTCACCCTTATAGCTTCTCCCTCAACTAATAATATTTATGCGTTGACTAATATTGGTGATTGAAACTAAATACTATGTTACTAACCACAATGATTCATAACGTTCCAGAAATATCACCATCACCACAAAATTGATGAAGCAATAATAATACGAATCTAGGGTAACAAATACTATAATTAATTAAAGTAGATGTTGTTTCATGTGGTATTCGTATCTCTGAATTTCTCATTCATGGGCTATTTTACTTGTGTTGTAATGGTTTAAGCTGCCAACATGCCACATCTGAAGACAATCTATTTTAGTTTTATGATAAGTTAGCTAATGTTATTAAATAAGATTAAATTATATATTTCAGATTTTATAAAATAATATAGTTTGTCCTAAATTATTTTTATAAGCAATATCAAATTAATAAATTAATTATTTAAGGAGTACAACCGTTCCTCTTTAGATTATACTTGAACTCTGAATTCCTTTCAGTCTGACTACATTTTCGTATTAAACATGTAATAATTATTGGCATACGCCAAGATATATGCAGAGGGAGCTCATCCTACATTTATAAATTAGGGTTTTACGACAGTGTTTTGATTTATATCTAAAATATACCTATATCACTTAACTAACTAACGATTTTCGTTAAAAAGTTACTTTACTATTGAATTTTTCTTAACTCATAACTTTTAAAAATTTATTATTATTATTTATTAAACTACAATTATATGTTCTATCGTATTATCTCAGTTGAACATTTTCTCTTCCCTTTAATTTTATTGTTTTCGCAATAAATAAGACGAATATATTTTAAAAACTTGGGTAATTTACTAGAAAGCAGGGTATAACGTCAACATAACGTTATAGAAAAAAAAAATCGTTATAACTATAACGCTAATAAATCAACAGCATAATTTTATAATAATGTTTTTTTTCTCAAATTTGTAATAAAAATTCGTAAAAAAAAAATAATTAAAAAAGTATGTTTGAAATATTAAAACCTTTTTCCGAAATTAGTAATTACCTGCAACAAGACAACCATTACTAATGGATGTTAGAAGGTTTGTGTTTGTGCTTTTAAAACAGTATTCAACATTACTAGTGACATCAATGTTATATATAATAATACATATAACGAAAAATATTATCTTCGGCAAATAACTTTATAGTATATCGTTATTAGTTACTTTACAGGTACATAACGTTATTTTGTTATTGCTACATTATTAACAAAAAATTAACGTTATCGGGTATCGTTTCGCTTATTTTCCTTCCCTGCTAGAAAGAATAAGGAAAGCACAAGTTAGGTGTTATTTAAATAAATACTGCATGTGATGAATGAAGTCCATAACTTTTTGATTGTTTTCAGTTTCTATATTGGCCACCCGTTCGTTTTATTAAACTTTTAACTTTCTTATTTGGAAACATTGGCCAACTAAAGTGGCAGTTTTAAGTTTGTCGATTATAATTTTTAATTGATTTTTTAAATCAAAATTTAATTATATTTTTAGTTATTAGTCCTTGAGTGTTTACTTTGTGGTAGCTTTCTATTTTTTTGATTAAAAAACATATTCTTTTAAAGGAAGAATGAATATACGAGTAGAACATGAAATTTATTTGTACGACTAAAAACGAAGAAATGAGAAATTTAATAAATGAGTTGCTTTTCATTATGGGTAATCTGATTCTATTACGTTTTGGTATATTAGTCTGAATAACAAGTAGGTAACGCATAACGACTTCACTTTCCGCTTTAAAATAGATCAAATGAAAAATAAAATTTGATGAAACCACTGAGACAGCCATTTCCTTCATCAGGGTAATAATCAAGCGGCATTTCTCCAGCTTTCGCTGCAGTTGGAACAAAAATCCCAATTAGATTTTACGGTTATTGCAAATCAAACTAGTCTTGGTTGTGATTACGCGGGCGGTGGGGGCGGGGGACGCCGAGACGATCGGGAAATTCGGACGAGCGCGCGTCGCTAATCACTGTAATTAATAGATAGTATCATTTACCAGTTGTTTTGTTCGGCCAGCGGATGTAACCTTGCTCGGGATGAATAGCTTTATCGCTCCATCTGTAACGGTGTGTGGAAAAAACGCATTGTTTGTTTTTCTTGTTAGCGAATTTCATTTTCCTTAATGTGGACTCAAAAGAGATCCAATCAGTTACAATATATATTGTTTGTTGAAAAAAAAAATATTTCAGGTTTTTTGTATGTATAAAAATACTCTGGTAACATTGTCATCTGTAACGGAACCATCTTAGATGAAACAGGATATTTTAATATTTTACCTTTCCTTAGTTCCAAATTACTTTGACGTTGGGCATCAAACATCCATCTCCTTAAATCTTTAATGTTAATTTCGGGTTCGTTTTATAACCACTAACTATTAACTAAAAAATCCCAAGTGGCTTAGAATCCTTTGTTAGATGCTTGTTCCATACATAGATTGAATTACAAAAAATAACCCTAAGAATAAAAATTAAAAATTTTATATTACAAATGTAAGTATTGCCATGGTAATATTTAGATAATTTTGATCAAATATAGTTTTTAGAGACAGTTCTGGTCAAATAGTAGCATGCCATATTACACTCGAAATTGAGCAATATGTGAGATCTATAATTTTGTTCTGTTTGGCACTTGCCAACTTTTTTACAAAGTTCGTAAGTTCAGATCATAAGGAGTATTGTTACTATAAACCACTAGTGAAGTATTTTCATTAGCCATTGTGGAAGTCATATGTAACGGCGATACTAGTAGAGGCCCGAAAATAAAATTGTAAAAACTAGAGCATAATCCAGAGCAATCAAAACTGCTCCAGAATATGTTTTGGTTTCAGTAGACATCCAATTAGAGAAAACGCTTTAAAATGTTCTAATTCCTGATCCACTGAAACCAGAGCACAATCCATAGCCGCCAAATCTGCTTCAAAATGTGCTCTGGTTTCAGCAATGCTGGAATTAGAATAAACACTTTTGAGTGCTCTAATACTTGATCCACTGAAATCAGAGGACAATCCAGAGCAGGTGAAACTGCTTCAGAATGTGCTCTGGTTTCAACAGGCCAATAATTGGAACACATGCTGAAACATGTTCCAATTCCCAGCTGGCTGAACTCGACCACTTTTAGAGCACAGGGTGCCGTGGAAGACGAAGACCTATTACCACCACGATGCCCCGACGAAGGGGACTGAGTTCTAACGTACCTTCCAGGATCGCCGGTATATCCTGAGACGCGTATTATTACAGGTCACATGGATTCCTAATGGATGATATTCAATCTGTAATTGAGGCTGTACTAGTAAGATTTTTTTATTAAAAATTTGTATACACAGACTCTTTGATGCAAGGAATTCAAAGTAATATTTTTAAGGATGCAGCTCACAACCATTTTGGGTACCAGTCAGGTACTAAAAAATGGAATGATGTATAATAATTCTTTAGAAGAATAACAATTCAGGGCTTCATTACTGATATGAAAAAGTGCTGCGCTAAGGGAAATATCGCTTTGGGGGCATTGCCCTTATGAAAAATGGGATCGCGGTTAGATCTACTTGGTTGGTTACAGTAAGCTGTGACTAAAATCCCTTTGTAGTTAATAAATTACTATTGAAATTTAAAATATAATCAAGGATAATACGTGTCACATAACACGATAGATTTAAAGATGTATCTTAATCGAATAAATGGTTCTTTAGCCTCCAAGCTTTTAACACAATTAAAAAACAAAGCGTGGGTCATTACTCCATTGATTGTCCATGACGTTAATGCGCGAACGGTCCAGTCACTCGCACCCTCATCACCGACACAGCAACAGATCGACAGTCTTCACATAATGTAAACATTTACCCCCACCGCGCGCGATGGATAGCGCCGATAACGTCACCGTTTTGACAGAGTTACGACCCCGCCGATATATGTGACTGACGCGCCATCTAGCTGATAAACATCCAATTGATTCAGGAATGCGGTCGTTTCAATTTAAAATAATCGTAATTCTTCTCGCCGGTTCACACTTTCTGCTCTGTTGTCTGTTGTCTGCAGATCTCATAACACCAATTATCCAAAAACGTAATTTACGGAACTGCTGATCGCTGATACGGAAACGGGAATATATAGCAGTCACCGATGATGTGATTAGTGTTGCACACTAATTTATTACCGTGTTGACATGTTGCGATATTGATGTATTGCCATTTTATGCTAAACTAAATTAGCTTCGAGATAAAAATAAGATAAAGGATGGAACCTATATTAACGAAAAAGTTACCAAAAATAATTAGATATTTTGCATGCAGGAGGTTTAGATTTCCGATACATACTAATAGAGGATGTTTATCATTACATGATACACAATATTCCTTGAAGGAACAGTGACTTAAATATCTGAGGTATGCTTGCTTCTTTATTATCGGTACGATAGTTTATATATTTTCTTTATATGTACATTAAACACCAGATCTGTTAATGATGAAGCCGGAATCATATAATTAAAGAATGCTTTGGATAAAATAAAATTGGGATATAATAGCGCTTTTAGAAATTAGATGAAATTACACGGGAATAATTGAACGAAAATCTAAATTAATATTTCTTGTAGTACAACAAATAACAGTCAATATGATACTGAACGAATAGCAATTTTTAAACAAAATATTAATAATCAGATGATAAATTACAATAAATGAACATTCCAATAACTGAATTAACAGAAAAAAATAGAAACATTCTATGAAGTACTAAACATTATCAATAAATAACTAAAAAGTAACAAGTTAGACATTATTCTAATTAAGAGTGATTTGAATGGAAAAATCGGGAAACGACAGAAAAGGGAAGAAAATATAATGGGTATATCACGTTATAGAATTAGAAATCTAAGGGGTCAACTTTTGATGGACTTAACAACTCAGAACCAATTAAAATAATAATTTATACTTTATAAAACCTCCAAATAGAAAATAAACAGTAAGGAATGAGGACAGAAGAAATTGGAGGAGACCTTTGTCCGCAATGATATTCAACCATATAATATTTGTAATATGTATAGCAAAGATTGAGATAAAGGTTATTATTATTATTATTATACTCTTTGATTTTATATTAAAGCTAGTAATTCATAATTATTAAATTAAAAGCATTATCTGTTTTTATGAAACACCATTTCATTTGATGCTTGTAATTTCGTAAACTGTAGTAGCCGAATTATAATTTTCGTAGCAGGTTACACACACGTAACCAAATTTACAGATTTGTATTTATCAATGTGTATAAAATTTAATAAATTTCCACTTCATCGGTTTGTTAATGCATAAACAAATAACCCTTATTTGAATATAACCACAAACACAGCAGTACATTAAATTCAAAGAAAACATAACTGCTCAATTGGAAATTTATGCAAAATTAGGATAATTATGCAAATCAACAACTAATATACATAACTTAGCTACGGACCTACTAAAATTTTATTATTTTCTCAACACAGTTTGCTATAAGTTCTCGAATTGGGAAATTTTGTTTGTTTTACTAATTTGATCTGTAGATAGGTATCTATTCACCTATTAGCTAACTGATATATAGTTGATTTTTCTTAATTAAATTAAAATATTTTCTGTATAAATATTAAATTTATTTTATAAAACACATGCTAAAAAGAAAAGTAAATCTTCATTGGTCGTCAATTAAATATCTTCAATTGTATTTTATATTAAAAAATAGTTTGTATATGAATATTTTTCGCATTATTTTCTTTGTTTGAACACTAATAATAGAGTAATAAATTGAAATAAATTCCAAACAAAATTGAAATCTGTACTGAGAAGTTTTAAATCGATTAACAAAAGAACATGAATTTTTCATATTATTTTCATTCATATCACAATTAATAGTACATAATAACATATATTAGTTTACTTCTCTTTTTACTTCCTTCCAGTAAGTAAAGGAAGTATTGTAATAGCGAAAAATTTTGGTTTCAGGTTTCCACGAAAATATAGGTACATTTTGACCATCCCTGAATCCATTTTTACTAATTTCGGATGAAAATATTGAATTACTTCAAAAACATATCGTTCACAGTTATATATCTGAAACTCTATTATTTTGTAGATATTAACGTTCAACTCTGAAGAAATTAGTACATTCTACTATTATGTCTAGTATACAATGATTACTTATGAAGTCATAAATTCCCGAAAATTAGATATGAATTATTCGTTGACTATCGTAATAAATAAGCATCATGTTGTCTGATACAACAATTATATCATAAAGTACGAGTTGCTTAAGAGATGAATACCAGCTAATCCATTCCGTATGTGAAATGCCAATTATAAATCAGCGTCGTGACCGCAAGAAAGCGGAATCCAGCGAGAGTGAGCTGGATTCACGATCGTTCCATTAGACAACAGCCCTGACATTCTTCCATAATACTCCGATGAGATTTTTAATAGTCGGTAATTCTTTGAATTAGAAAACCTAATTAATCACGACTGCAATATAATGAGAGTTTAATATTTCATATCTGATCAATTTCTTCCAATTGCAAGGGAAATTTATTTGCTTGAGAACAATGAACTTCATAACTTTATGCATGCAAAAAATGTACGAGTTTATATCATAGCAAAAAATGTACGAGTTTATATCACAAAATAGGTTTATACAGTAGCAACAGTAAGACAGAGAAGCGAAAAATAGAAATTTAAAGGGCCCATTGTTTAAAATCAGAAACTTTACTCACATCTGAGAGAGAGATAGGGGAAGAGCACAAATTTAAAGGTCTACACAATGCTTCAAGGTCATAGAACTGACTAGGGGAACATGAAAGGTGCCGACACGGAATGTCGCTTCTGTGTGTAACTATTATGTGTTAATATTAGAATTTGTAGAAGGTAATTAAAAAAATACAAAGTTTGAGCTTCTTGGAACAAAGAGGAAAGCGATAGTGTATATTTAAAATTATTCTGGAGAAAGATATGATAAGCAATATAGAATAGCTACTATTAAACACGAAGTTGAATCGGTAACTATTTGGGGATGATTCAGTTCAAAAAATGTTGGACTTCTACATAAAGTGTAAGGAATTAGGAATTATGACCAAATTATATTAGAAAACCAATTATTATTGTAGTAGATTTTGGCAGGTAAATACCAAACGAAGGGAGTGAGTGAACTTTGCATATATGGAAATAAAATGAGCAGCTGGCAGTTAGGTTAGCAATACCTGTGCCGAACTAGTGTGTGTGGGAACTTGCAACCTGGACTAACATACCGAAATTACGACGCAATATTGAAGAAAACATACATGGTACACGAAATCTCACTAATTTATTAATTAATGCAATATTTTAAATATTTTGTCTTCAATATATCGAATACATACATATATATATTATTTTAGAATTGGTAACATTGCATTATTAGGTATTTTAAAGTAGGTAATTATATAAAAACAATTCTTTCAAAATTTCTTTAAAACTATTAGTTATTTTCAATCTTCTATCTTTTATATCAACTGCCGTCTACATAAGGGTGATATACCATAATAACACAATTTTCTAATTATTTTTATTTCGTACGTCTTATTTATGTATAAAAATTGCAACAGGAAAGAAATAATAAAAAAATAAAATTTTCCTTATCTATCTAAATTGTGATTTCTTTATTTTGTGAAAACAAGAATCTGAGAAACTGCGTACTCTGACCGGAGATATGTCATAAAGACTGGATCATTTTAAAAAAATTAATAATATTTTATATTATTTTTACATTTAAATCTTTTAAAAATTGTTCTCTTGAAAAATACGATTATCAGATGTTTACAAATAGAGTAATTTATTTATTGTGTTGAGTATTTTAGTGTTCATATCGATCCGTCCACTTGTTTATAGGATTGAGTAGAGCAACTTTGTTTGACAATCGATATCGACGAATGAGAATTGATCAACTTTTTTTTTTAAATAATCAACCAGAATTGGAATTATTCTCATGTTATTTTGAAACTGAAAAATATTTTTGAAACAATTAATTATTTATAGAAAGTAATATTTACAAAACACAGCAAGAAAAAAATCCATAAAATTTTTGAGAACCACTAATGTAGTACAATATAAGAAATAACGCTTCCAGGAAACAAGCAATTTGTCGAGTCTCGAATCCCTCCTCAGGAAGTTTTGAAACAACATTATTGCTTTAGTTCAATTGAAAAGGACATAATGATTTATTTACATACGGTATTATCCGTCGGGAGTAATTTGACAAATTATAATATTTAAGTTGTGTAAATTGCAGTGCGCTGTTTGGCAGATGCTGCTGGACCGCAGGTTATGTTGAGTGCTGAGTGAGTTCATGTTGAGTGCTGAGTGAGTTCGCATTCGCAGGAACCCGCATGCGATGATTGCTAAGTTTCCAAAGCTTCATAACATTATAATCAGCGCTGCGGTTGACATGCAGATAGGACATGGGGAATGATAAAAAGCCGGTACATAAACCAACAAAAAGAGTACATATTCCGTTCATTTAAGGTGATTTTCCGGGACCAATCTGTAGTTAACTACTTTGACTATGATTTGTAGTTATGGTAGATGTTAACTGGAATGGAATTAACGAAACAAAAACATTTATTGTTTTTCATAATGATAAATAAAATTTATACAAATTTTTACATGATATTGGATAAGGTAACCGAGAAACGTGGAGAGAAATGTTTTAGCGCTGAAACATAGAATGGTTTACATATGAATTCTACAATTTTATGAAATTTTAATAGAAATGTAACGAGAATTTATGATTTTTACCTACATTGCAGAATGACTTAAAATCTGAAGTAGGAAACCCAAAAAATCTATATCTACATTACTAATTTTAAATTAATTTAATTTATTATTTTTGAGCTCTTGTGAAATACTGTATAGTAAGTATTTGTAATAACTATTTCCTTCCTAGTAAGAAATTTATATATAATGAAGCCATTCTACAAAACATTGTTTAACTTTTTAACGATTCTTCTAAAATTTTATGTTAAGAAAATAGATAAAAACACCTCTGTGGAATGGATATAGTTAGACTTACTACAATAACCACTTTTAGAAAACTACTCATCAATTTCGCGACGAAAATAAAAAAACCTTAGTTAACCATATATAACTATAGTTTTGTAATATATTACATCTCAGGAAAAATCGTCTACATTAACTAGTCCGAGCACCGTTAGTAAGCAACGTTGTCCTTATTGTACTGTATAACAGCTTGGTGTGCTCTAAACTTGCAACGATGTATGATTGTAGACAACTACAACCTAAACTAAATGCAAATAAAACTTGTAACAACGCAATTACTCCAAGCATTTGAAACTCTGTTGCACCTAGGAATGTTTTGGCACGGTAGGAAGAATTTTCTTTATTAAATTTTTTCATTGGCACCACTACGAACAGGGCAAATTATGTAAAATTAATAAATCCTGATATGGTCTCCATATAACTAAACTAATTTTGTGATATTTGCGAGGTACATGAGTTAGTAAAGTTAGTAAATATAGTTTCACTATAAAAACAAAGTGCTTTTCTGAGAAAATGAATTATTTTATGTAATTTAATAATCGAATAATACCTTAAAAAGTAAGAAAAACACTAAATTTCCGTGTTTAATAAAAATTTAACTAATATTTAATTTAACTATTTATAGTTTCGGTTTCGGTTACGTTTTCGGCCAAAACTAGAAGAGGAGCAGAATATTCGGTTATGGTTTCGGTTTCGGCTGAAAATTGTGTGTCGGTTGGACACTAAATTTGCAAACATTCAGACTTAGCACAAGGCATCATAAAGTATATTTCTGCTTATTTAATTTAATATTGAAGTGTACCAAATTTAAAAAACTGTCTATCAGAATTAGAATTTGTTAGTAAATATTTCGTTGACGTGACGATGTTTAAATATTAAACAGTTGCGAACTTCGCAAGATGCATTTTGCATGAAAGTGCAGCGATCTTTAGATTCTGCCAAACAGGCCTGTTATTAATTTTAATGCAGCACTGAGCATTCCAGTGGATTATTTTATTTTGTTAAGTATCGCTAATTGAAACCCTTGTCAGTCAATCAAAATCAAATTATGTTTATTAGTTAGTGGCAGGTAAGTTGTTTTATTATGGCGAGGAGTAGTGGGTTTTTGCCGGCTCCGAGCTGGCGTGTTTTGCAGGTATCTGTGAGGCTTCGGCAGATGTTGCGAGATTCGGGTGTTTAGTTTCGTGTAGTTCTTGTCAGGACTTAATGTGATCTTCCGGTAATTTAGTTTTCATTATGCAAGATGAGAATATTATAAGACTTTAGATGTTCTGCATATAATTACTTAATGAATTTGGGGTCTGTCTTCCGCCCTAATTAATTCCATGTTGAAAGGATCATACTTGAATTTATCAAACTAACAAATATAACGTATAAAAATTGTTTAAAAATAATTTTTCTTTCCGTGTTTCTGAAAGGATATTCCTAAATCATTTTGACAGAATCTGTTTTTCAAAAACACATACCTAGTATATTCCGCTTTTGTTCTAAAAAGGATCCTCAACAACTTCTATTGATTCGCATTAGTATTTCTATTCATTTATTTCTTCGATAAATCATAAAATATTGAATTTCAAACCAGTCCGACAATGTATTAAAATTTTTCTACATTACGCTATTGCTGATAAACAATGTGTGGAAATAATGTTCACAGATATAAATAATGTACAAAATTTAGGGGTATATAGTATTGAACGCACTGATTATGTATCAAAAAGAAGCCAACAAATCAAAAAAATCTCAAATGATTCCCACGGGTTAATATCTCTAAGGGCCATTCTTGGTTATGATGTTACCTATGTGCCCCGTAATTTTTAGGTTCCTTCTTCTTTTCAGCTTTTGCCACAACTTACAGACTCTTAATAAAAGTAAAGTAAATTAAAACTACATGTAATATAAATATTTGTCTGTTTTTTACGAGACACATCTTATATTTTCCCTTCCCTCCTGGCAAAAGATCAATGAACTCTTTTAATGAAATAGAAAAATAAAAGCTATTTATTTATATTCAAGCCTTTACCCAATATCAGGTATGTTAATTGTACTAGTTAACCTACATTCAATGCTCATTGTAGTCCAATCAGATAGTTTTTATTGACTCATGTATGAAAATAGGTGGAAAAGCTTCAGCTTCGAAGAACTTCTTTCTCCCCTAGTTAGGCTTTTTTAAAATTCTTCTGGGACCTTAAAATTTTTTTAAATTATTATTAACAATATATTGTTAACTTTTAATTGGGAATAATAATAAAAATTTAAAAATTTATATTTTGTTATTTCTTCAAATATGTAGTTAGATTCCATCAATATATTTTGTATATATTATATTTTTAAAACAAAATTTTTATATTTCTGGAATTTATTGATATCAACATAGAAATTGATACAAGTTATTGCAATCTCTTAACAATTCAAATTTTGCATCCTAAGCATTGATAGGGGTGTAAAATAAAAATCTATTATAAATTTCTGACCAGGATCTTGTAAAATATAATCCACACTTTCATAATCTAAACTTTGAATCCATTTGCTATTTCTAATTACAGAAAATTTTATCTCAGTATTTCTTTCCATAGCTACAGATTTTGAGTTGTATATTGCGGGAATGGTCCTGCTATGTGTGCATTCCTGGTACACAATAATTTCCACCATAAATTATTGACTTGTTACAAGTTAGCGTGTTCCTTGTTCCGTTTCGAATTGTGCGAAGCTTCAGATCTTGTAGATTATGATTATACACTGCAGATCTCTTACATTAGCCATCATCTGACATAGATTCCTCTAAAATGTAATTATGATACAAATGAGAGACAAAAAAAAGAAATGCAGTATTCATATTTATTGCGAATTATTACTGCTGAAATTTTTTTAAAGTTAAAATCTTCATAATTAAGTATTCAAAGTTTTAGTTTCTTTAAATATTTTTTTTCTCATGCGGCGGTAATATGTATTATCGACAGCTGATTTATTTTCACTTTGAGATAATAAATTAACTTACAGTTTTTGTTTTGCTATTAAGTTATCATCATTAATCAATCGTAAATGTGAAATATAAATTGCTTGCTTAACATTTCAATACGTATAAATATTAATCCTACAATTATTGAATATGAACCAAACTTGGTATTGCAATACAAATACCGCAAAGTTCAGCAATACAGTTACGATAAATGTTATTAAATAGTGTTGCTAATTAATTTTATGATATTGTGAATTGGTATTTATGTCATATAATTTTAAATACTTGTCTTTCACTTTGCACAAGAACTGTAATTAATTTTATTAAGTGTACTGAATTATTTAATCACATTTATCTCTTAGTACGAAAATATAATGCAAATATATTTTTTCGATTTATAATGATGTCGTAATTCGACTGTGCTAGTGCTTGAAAAGTACTTTTCAAATACTAATGCATAAGTAGGACAATAATTTGTAGAAATCTGTCAGTTTTGGAAGGCTTTATTTCGTCTCCGAAATTGAATTTGCAGAAATTATTGCCTTATCCTATTGTTCGACCAGTCATAAAAATCTTCTAATCATATGTACTTACGGAAGTAAGTTTTACTTACATCATATTCTACGTCTGCTTCAATTTGACGTAATTCCTTGTCTATTACATTTATAAATTTATATCTAATCAATCCAGTAAACGATCCTATTTTATTTTAATTAAATTATTAAACTAAATAAATAAATATGACACGACTTAAATGAGCTTTCATTGTTAACAATCCGTGTCTATTATCATGGAAACACATAATATTATAGCTAGTCGTGTAAATCATTGTAGCTAGTATCCTTGTAATTGTGGCGGTAAGACAGCGAACTAGATGTGTAGGTAAGTGTTGGTGCAGCGGAGTGACATGGCGTGTGGCTGGCATGGCGTGCCACACAGCGGGCTCGCGTATTCACGTGCCAAGTTTATTGACATACCGCGACAAGTATTTCCGCTGGACGTCGTAAATCTTAGCCGGCCTCACGCGCACCTGGCCACAGTGACAGCTCCGCAAAAACACCACCAACTAAAGAATTCCGCACAAACTCATTCACAAACAATCGCTTTCTTATAAAGAGGCTAATTAGCACCATTGAGTCAAAATGTCATGAAGCAATAAGCCAACAAGAAATACAGGCTAAGGATATTACATACGAATATCGTTGAATTCAGAAAAAAATACTGAATTGAATAAACAAATAAAAAAGTAGGTTCCCATTTAAAATAAGAAAATTGTACCCCGTATTTTGAGAAACATTGGTCGAAAAAAAGTTGTTTTGCTCATTACATTAGTATTTTAAAATAGAAATTGTTTGCTAATTTAACCGATCTTGTAGCTCCTATAGTTCCCGAGATAGCAATAGTGTACTACTTAAAATGAACACCCTGTATACATATACATTCCTTCCATCGCATACGTAGGTACTATAAGTAGTGTTGTGCGAATAATTTAGCGCAGAAGGCAAACGAAATAGCATTACTATAACTGTAAATATAATCAAATTCAGTGATGGATTCTTCTTGACTTGTGGAAAAATATAAAAAAATAATCTACTTCGACCGGTTTCGGCCTCACTTGAGTCATCATCAGGAGGTATTTAGTCAATAATTTATTCTAAAACCATACGCATAGTTTTTATCCTTTAATATGACATTATAGATATACATTTTATTCAATTGACTAATCACCTCCTATAATCAAATTCTATTATTTATATTATAATACCTTATTTTGAAGAATAGAAGTGTTATTATGAAAATGCAGGTGTAAGACTGTTGATTTTAATTTAAATCAGACATATAATTTATAGTTAGAGAATATTAGAGCATATTTCTATTAATACCCACTCTGTAATTAGAATTTAATCCTGTTGAGGGAATATTACAATAAAATAAAATAAATCATTTTATTATTTCTGTCGAGTGCTCACAACCTATAAAGTATATTTTATAAAGTCTAAAAAATAAAAAATGCCATTAAATATAAATGGAGCAATAAATTAAATGTATTTATTAATTTTTAGTTAAAAAATAATATTCCTGCATATATGTAGTTACACAAAAAAAAACAGTTACTATGAGAAAATAAACATCAAACGACGAAATTCTTCTTACCAATAGCTATTCTTGATAACTCGGTACACATCGACAATGTTCGTTGATGTTGTATGTTTACATCTTGGTCACCACGGCGGAATTTAAAAAATAGTAGCCAAAGAACATGTCAAAAATATGTATCCAAGTTTATAATACCTTGTATTTATTTTCATACCTATCCTTCGATTCACCAGGACATTAATCTACAAAAATTTTATTAGCTTCGTGCAAAATTTAGTAAAGAACTTTCTAAATGAAGCTCTATGCTTGACATTTGATATTTTTATTTATTTGCAACTTGCTTATATTGTTTGTACAAAAACACCAGGTTACCATTGCCATGCATCGCTTTAGTGTTTTTGACATGTCATCCTATAATTAAAAATTATATTCCATTTTGTAACAGTAGTGGGTAAAACGTTGTACGTTTCAACGTATCTCAAGCCGAAAGAGATTTGCACCTATGACACGCATAGAGCTTCAAATTTCTTCCGCAGACGGCGCTCTATACTTAAATAACTATTTTGTTTCCTTATTTCTATCTTTTTAAATCCAGACAACCTCCTCGATGATTCTGGTGGACAATTAATTATGAAGCTTAAATTTTAATAGAATGACATATCAATAACATGGCGAGGGATATTACATGAACCCGACCCCGCCCCATATTAGGAGGGTTGTATTTTGAGTGCAACATTTACTTCCTCATTCCATAAAGATACAAGCCGCTACTGCCCTCCACATTAGTCGATAATCCGGTAACGTCATCAATTTATCGTAATTCGTATCCTTCGATCACCTGCAGGCTTAGGATTGAATTGGGTTTATATTTAATTCATGTTCGCTATTCGCTAGGTTTCCGCATGTGCACATCCGGTACACACGGTAATAGCGCGAGTGCAGCTATTTCTGATCGGTTCGAGCAGCGACTTGGCTCGGGCTGCAATTAATCTGCGGTTCTCGTCATGTAGGAAACGGAAGCGAGCAAATAGCACGAGAAATGATGACTTTCCTCGCATTGGCAGCTCACTTCATACAGTAATGACGTTACGTGGGACGGCCGCACTTTTATCTCAAGACTTACAATTCTGGAATACATCCATAGGCGCCGGGTTGGTATTTTGTGAGGGGAGCGCACACATGTTATAGCTGTTAACATACCTAGAATAGTTATGATTTATCACAACCGTCGTAGATGTAAATTGAATTCTGATTTCGGAGAGCGAGGATTTTAAGACATCTAAGGCCTGATATGATACATAACACCCGTGGTTTGTTCAAGTACCGGTTTTTACATTATTAATAAACATTATTTTATAAAATTCTCTTGTGAGTAACGTTTTCGTGATGAAGTCTGTAGGGGTTCATATGAAAGCTATATTGTCCAATTATCCCACGTTATTTTGACTTATTAAATTACATGGAATACAATTATGACTTAGTTACCCTGTTTACTTTTGTCTATGAAAACAAACGGGTAATATCCTGCAATCAGTAAAAGTATACAGATTAGTGGTTCTTAAACTTTTTGATGTGAAGGCACCCCAAATAGATTATATAAAATTTTACGTTAAAAGTGGAGTTAGATGGTAAATTCTAAAGATACAAATGTATTTTAGATAGAAAACAAATTGTAGATATAAAATTTGAAAATTATGACATGATACAGTTATTTTATAAAATAGAGTATATATATCTTATTTTAAATAGATTTTGTACACTGAAGTTGTTTTTAACCAAAAATAAATTGTCATTTCAAACAACTCGCCAAAACAAAATTAGTTATAGCTCGTTGTTTAAATCAGTTTATAATTAATTTTTATCCATAAAATCATACAAAAACCTAATTAATTGATGAAAAATACTCTTCTACTTGACGTAGCTCATTTTTACTAAGATCAAAAAAATTATAAAAATGGGACCCAAATTGTATTTTGTCTACAGACCGCTGAAGGCCCTGATTACTACCTAAATACTTATATGAATTCGTTCATGGATTAAATGTTTAAATTCACATTTTTTAAGGAAGTTTCTCATTTGGTCTTATTTATTTACACTCATGTATCTGATTTTATCTCATATTTTTTTGCTGTTTTCAAGGAGGTAAATGCATAGTTTATTGTTCTTGCTTATAAATTATAATTAAAATTAAAACTATGAAATAATTTACCCGTAAAACTTTTCAAATATTATGTAGTAAAACTTTGTTTGGAGAATAAATTATTTGTAGAGATTATAAAATCGCTGAGGAAGCATGCCCAGTGAAGCAAAAGCCGCGTCATCTACAAAAAGGTCTTTAAAAATATTCAGGAGTAGAAAACTCGTAGCTCATTAACCGACTGAAAATAGAAGCAGGGAGTAATAAATAATGTAAAAGACAGTTTAGCAGGCGACTACAGATTTATAAGCTAGTTTCATATTTAATCGTATTAAAGAATCTAAATTAGAACATCTCGACCAATAATGTATAACAAATATATTCACGATGACTTGAATAAAACACGAATATATTAAGCAAGAGTTATTATTTTATAAGCCGGCCTTGACACTAGGGTGGATGTTGTGTTCATTTGCATTTACACCAAAATAATTAATAATCGAGACAGTATCTTCTCATTATCAGATTTATATTAATATTTTATATCACTTTTATTGCAGCAAAACATGTTTACAAAAATTACTGCTATATGCAATGTCATAGATTCTTTCAGTTATACCAGTGATAGGTATGTGAAAACAAACAAGAAGAGTTTTGGGGCATGGAGTTTTTTTTAATGTTTATATTTTTTTTACTAAGTTTGATAGAAAATAAAACACTTATTTT
Organism: Stenolophus ochropezus; assembly: GCA_035578165.1. NCBI lineage: Eukaryota > Metazoa > Arthropoda > Insecta > Coleoptera > Carabidae > Stenolophus > Stenolophus ochropezus. The sequence continues at coordinate 18,599,212 of JAQOWZ010000005.1, read as the reverse complement.
GTTAAGCTAAAGTCAAATTTCTTACATATTATGTAACAAGAATTCCGATTTTTTTTTTCAATCAATATTTTAAAATTTTATACGTCTAATCATTGACTGAAAAATATTTTTCAATCAAAGATCTAATACAATTTTCCAAAAAAACTGATTAAAAATTAATCATTAGTTTCCAAATTATGTCATTACCCATAACCCTAAAAATATATTTGGAAAATGTTTAAAATTGTTCATAATGACCATATTTTCAATAAAAAAATTTATACAAATTGGAACATTTTATTATCCTAATGAAGTTCATTATAATCTCAATATATTCATATTTCGTAGTTATAGGTAGAGGAAATGTGGCTTGTTGTTAATTATGAATGACATTTATTTAGACCAAAATGCTGTCAACCCACTACACAATTATAATTGATTAAATTAATGAAATTGCACTTTTATGTCTAAAGAGCTACAATAATTAATATATTTATGTTTATAATTCATTAAATTTGTATTTCCGTATTATTATTAATGTTTGTATATTAAATTTAATTCAACAGACCATAATATAAATTCACCAGTTGTAATATATATTTTGTGTGATCAATAATCGTTTATGTTTGGCTATTTGAAAATATTAATCGAAATTTGTTTCTATTATTCAAATACATATGTTCATTATTGTTATACGGGAAATGCTATATTGTTTCCACTGTAATTCAATTATATGTATTTTCGGGTTTCTAAATTATTCAACATTGTTAAACTTTAATACAAGGCATAACATAAAGGTCACAAGTTTGAATTCTTCGTAAATACAGGATTGTATTTTTAGCTACAGATAATTTTATAAACAAAGTTTCAACATTCTACGGCTTATCGTTTATGAGTTATTCGAAAAATTCAGAAAAACGCTACGAGCAAAGTGCCCTTCTGCAATAAAAAATTAAGATGCACAATTAGATGTTACAGCAGACCAATACACAAAATTTCAAAATTTTAATTCAAATTCAACATCACGCCGAAACTAGTCAAAATGGATTCAGGAATGGTCAAAATGGATATTTCCGTTGAAACTTGTAAACTGAAATATTTCGCAATTACAATACTTCCTTTAATTTGTACAATAAAATAAAAAATATGTAAGTATCACTACAATGAATGTATAAACAGCGGGAGATAATAGTTACACGACATTATTAAACATAATATTAATATTTTATAAATAAGAATACTGTAATTCATTTTCTTTTTCCAACTTCTTGGAAATGATAATCTAAGTTGAAAACTTTCAGAGAAATATTTCGCAAAGAAATAAAATGTTTCTTACTTGTTGAATACTTTCACAATAAAAATATGCTTCTGCAAATCTGTAAACATGTTTTAACTTATTCTGAAACAGTTCTTAAGTTAATAAACAATGGAAATTTGTTCTTCCAAATATATAGTGCGAATTAATTAAAGAAATAGTGGGAAAATATATTTTTACAAAAATATATTTGTAATTTGTAAAAGTAATTTTTATACAATGTGTCCCATTTTCTATTCGACAGTCGATTTGAGAGTATATCATAGAAGATTCTATTGGTAAAAATTAACTCTTTATTAAGTCAAATTATTTTTTTTTCTGCTCTCTGTTTCAATAGTCCAATAATTTACCATAATATGCTTCTTTTATTACTGTTTCCTTCTCTATCAGGATTGGAAATGGTATTAAAATTAAATTAAATAATTATTAAAATGACGATTATTTCTTCCATTTTTCTAAGGGCCCGTATATAATATTGTCGAGGTTTTGCAAAACACCCAGCCGGCTTCTAAAAGAGGACAATGCCACTTCTGTTTCTCTTCAACCTATTTGCTGTATTTTACGTGTGTATATCGTTATTTTAATTTTTTTATTTATTTCACACACGTGTGCTTTATTTGAAGGAAGAAAGCAGATTTTTAGTAAAAAAAAAGATAAAACCACAGAAGCATCGTCAAGGTTACATTTTGTTTTGCCATTCGCACAATAATCAAGCAAATATAATTCGAGCTAGGAATTTAATGGATAAAATTTACTCATAATTCCTACGAAGTAACGACAACTCAGGTCAAAAATTATTTTTAGATTCATCATCATCACTACGCAACTATGGCACAGAATAATTATATATATACAGAAGCGACACTCCGTGTCGGTACCTTTCATGTTCCCCTCTTCAGTTCTATGACCTTGAAGCATTGTGTAGACCTTTAAATTTGTACCCTTCCCCTATCTATCTCCAAGATGTGAGGAAACTTTCCGATTTTAAACAATGAGCCCTTAAATTTTGAGCATATTCCCCATCTCTCTCTAATTCTCGTGTCTTTGTCTTACTGTCGCTTCTGTATAAATCTATTCTGTGACAATGGTATAAAATTTGCCGATAAATTCATGATTCTCTTTATATTAATTATGAAAATGAATGCACAAAAAACATGGCTTGTTAAATAATACATACTCGTATTTAAATATTTTTGTAAAACTATTTTGGTAAATCCTCTTCATTTGCGTACAAACTCACCCTCCTCTCGGATTTTTGTAAACTACTAAATCTCTGCCGGGTGTTTAGTTTCCGAAAGCCGGGCAGATCCTGCGAGGGTCCCGCTTGAGTGCAGGCCGCGTATTTTTACTGCGGAGCAGACATAAAGTCGCTCAAGCGCTGCTGAAGCGATTAGACGTGCACCTACTTTCGTTTCTGGGTGTGTTTTATGGCTGCTCACTGTTTGTTCGCAATTAGTGCTTCCTGACTAGCTGGAGCTTCAAAATGCAACTTTGTGCAATGAGCCGGTATTAAACAAAGACATGTGGTGTCTGTTCTGTTTAATTTTTTGCTTCTCCCAGTATTTTTTAAGGGTTTTGCAGTAAATTTACTAAAATCATATATCAATATTTTAATAAAGAAATACGTTAAAGCTAATTCCTATATGATTTTAATATAAAGAAAATTATAAAAGTACGAAATCAAGATAACAGTAAGTCTTCTAAAGGACCGCTTAATTCTAAATTTATGTAACTACCTTACATATGTTTCAGTATTTTTATAAATATTTGTTTATTTAGTTTAAATACATACAGGTACAGGTACAAATGTAATTTTTCTGATTAAAAATATAATATATAATTCTTGTGGAGAATTAAATAAACATTAGCGCAAAGACGAAGAAGATTTAAAATAAATAAATATGTATGAACAAAATCATTTCAACATGTAGTTATCATCGGTACGAATAAACACTGTTGAAAACTTCACATCCGTCATTCGAAGAGATAGAACACTTGGTGGTAGAAACAATAATGATTTTTTATCATATCACTATAATAGAGAAAGTTGATTAGATAAATTAATATGTCGTTTTTAAAACAATAATATTTCATGTAAATAACCATTTTTGTAGAAATTATTGTTATATTCTCAGTTAAAAAAGGAATCATTATATGAAGTAAATTTAAAAAAATGTCACCATTCTTGAACAAATAATTGAAATAAATATTAATTTGTTTGAATATTTTAATGGTCCCATATATTCATTTTGTTAAAAAAAAATACCTTTACGTTTCTTTTTTCCATTCATAAAATATGAATCATTGTCATTATATGACATTAGTGTCATTTAGTAGGTTGTGACTCTATATTGTCTTTTAAATAGAGAGCCTTTTGTGAATGTGTCTAATTTCTTCTTAGAATAAAAGTGATTGTAGAAATATATTTATTTCAACATTGGTTTTTGAGAAAAAAATTAAATATTATTGCTTTATATTAAATGTATACAAATGAAATTATTTTTTTATTAATTAAAAAATCCATTAACTAAGTACCCAAAATTATTTTTAAACAGTGTCATCAAATTTCTAAGAAAAAATTGTAAACAGCCTGAAGTTTGAAAGCAATTTTTTGTTTATATAAAATAATAAATGGATGAATGAAAGCATAATTTGACACAGTTGATATCTGTTTAATTTATGACATGCAAATACACTCGGTGAAAATCCGTATAAAACATTGTGAATAAGGCTTAGGTCCCTGAAAGCCCATTTATCCGTGGCGTATCACATTATCCTGGGAGAGGCAGACGAGAAGAAGAAAAACTCCGGCATAACTACATCATAATTACGCGCGCGAGTTGACAGAGTTATGTGGCGACAAGAAGCGCAGATAACACGCTGATAAGCCGCGCGCGCCACGCATAAATAACGAATAAGGGATTGCCACGAACGTGACACTTACAAATACGATGCGTGGAGGCACGAGGATTCTTACCAATGCTAATTTCGTCACAAACCAGGAGAGATCTTCTCGTTTATTCTTCATGTTAACAAATTACTGTCAAGAATTAATTTATCATATTCTGTATTTTTTTTTTCATTTGTACTTCATACTTAGGTTGTTTCCTATAAATGTATACGGAAGTAAGAGAATAGTATTTCATAAAATTTGTAATACTAGAATGTTCTGAGAAAGTGTTCTAAAATGGTTGTAAAGAAATTAAATGTAGGTTTATACCATTTTAATTACTGTTTACAGTATGAAATATGCGAGTTAATATTCAAACTTCAGAATTTAATAAAATTAATAAAATATTCATTAATTTTCGTTTATATAAATTGTAATAATTTTTTTTACTTCGGAAAAAATACATCCCTGTAATCAGTAATTCTATTACATTACCTTTATATATTTTAAAATAATTTTGAATCACCAGTATACTTAGTTATTTTTTATAGATCCAGTCGTTCTATCACGACAATACTGCAATTGTATTCTCTTTCATTATTATTTTAGTTCTTGCCAGCTATACGTGTAAAATAATATAAAAATATAAATTTAAAGTGTTTCTATATATGCAAGACTTTATGCTTTGATTCGATTTGATCAAACGGAGATGGTACTTTTTTAAAGCGTTTATTAATTGTTATAATAAATCTTTAATCACTAGGGAAACGAACTTTTACAAGCGACAAATCTGTAAAACTTTTACAAGTTCGGTGTCAGTGTTACAGGATAGTAATAGATGTATTGTTTAAATTATTGAAAGTTCAGTTTTGTTACTATCATACAAATTTTTAACACATTAGTTACTGTCAAAATTTTAATTTTAATAATATTTACTATTGAACAACAAATTGTATAATATATGCGCAACGTAACAGTTTTACTTCTTCAAGAAAACACCAGTCATTTGCTCCTATCATCAATACTAAAAAACTGTTCTTGCAAATAATATAAAATATTATAAACTATATTCTCGAAAAATTTTTTTTAATCACATAATTATAAAGAAATTTTTACTTGAAGTTTGCACTTCTTATATAGCGTCTAGTTTACGATATAATTATTTATATACTATACGGGTTTTACCCATCTTTCAAGCTTCGTATTTCTAATTTTGACATTTTATAATATAACCGATAAAGTATATTGGAAAAATAGCAATGTATATATACAGAGGATTATTTTCAAAGAAAAAACACTAAACGTTGCTATTTAATACTGTTATTCTCTTATTTTATTGCTATTTGTAAACTTTTTTGAGTTCGCCTGAAAAAGCAGGGTACAAATTCCACGTCTTGTTACTCCGTACGTGAGAGGAAGACCGCAGCTGAAGTGCAGCTGTTTTGTCATATTTAGAACTGGCTGGTGGAAGTGAAGGCGTCTCCAACTCTCGCTTTCTCAGATTCCGCGACAGCAGTACGTGCCGCCAAAGCTAAGCTCAAGTTATCTTGGTCTTACTACCAAATCTACGGAATTATCCTTTCTAATTAAAATTACTTTAGACGAACAAGTACAAAATACAAATGTAGTTCTCGGTAGTATGTTTGAAATGGTGATCTTAATATAACAATAATAATGCCACATTATTTTATTTTGTAAAATTTAAAATACTTAACAATATGTTAGAAAAATCAGGTGGACTACTACCACAGTATCTTTTACCTTAAGACCACTTCCCAATATGTAGTCTTGTTACTTGCTTCTCCAAATTGTGCGAGTTATTGTCTCTTATTATACACTCAATCCAATTAGTCTCCGTACACCAGTAAAAGAAAAATATTATACTTACTATATTAATATATACCTATGATGTATTGAATCCCTAAAATTTTTATTATTACAACTAAGTAAGCCAATTTAGTACCCGTTCATCTGCAAATTATATAGAATCAATGATCTTTTCAACGGTCATTAATTAGAAGTTTACTTCTTTGTTTGTTTGTTACACTTTCCATTAATTTTCTTGGAGTTTGGGAGTCAATTTTGTCCCATTTTTCTACCATAACTGTAGAAGTTCTTTTATATTCTTTGGGCGTCTTGTTTTTACATTTTTTAAAATAAATCACAGAGATGTTCAATGGGATTCATATCTAGAGACTGTGAAGGCGTTTTTAATTGTTGTCTCCAATTGTACAATAACTATTCTAGCAGTTCACTTGTATTATGTTTGAGGTGATTATCTTATGGAAAGATTTAAAAATTCTTTATATAATTTTTCAGAACATTTGCCAAGTTTCTCTCTAAAAAATATTGAAATAACCCACTTTCCCGTCAATAAAAATAAGTTTTTCACCCCTTCTGCACTGATACAGTCACATTGAAACACAGGTCCTCTTCCATATTTCACTGTTGGACATTTTTTTTGTTTCATTTGTTCATTCTTTCTTTTCCAAACAATAATTCGATCATATGATCCAAAAATGTATATTTTGGTTAATCTGTTAAAATTACTGAATTCCGGAAGGTTTCAGGGTAGTTTATATAATTCAAAAACAAAGCTTAAATATATGTGTGTACGGAAACTAGTTAGTTTGAGTTTATGTGGCAGTCGGTAAAAAAAATGTATTTTTCTGCGTAATTTATCTAAAAAAATATTTGTCTTTAATATTTAATTATTTCATAAGACTTTAAAATTGCAGAAGTTTGTATACCTTGCACATTGTTCATAAAATTAACTTTACTTGCGGCATAAAATTTAATCATTCATTGTTTAACAAGCACACTATTTTTAAATACTAACAAACATATTTCACAACACATGCAATAAAGCATATAACCAAATTACAAAATTATTACCCTATTCGCTGTCATATTAAAAAACTTTGCAACTATTTATATGTGATGCAGTGAGCAAGTTAGCTCTATAGCGGGTCGTGTAATGAATCAACAATAGTTTATGAAGGCGGCGGACAGCTCGGTCGCGGTCTGTCCGGGCAAATGTGCAATAACGCTCTCCTTACAGCGCGCGTAAATTAATAAAGCAAATTCGTTCCATAATTCACGCCGGGCTGGGCCGGTGACGTCGGGGATTATGGCCCTCAAACGAATTCAGCCACATGCAATGAATATATTACTAACCTTTCTATATTTTATATTTTACTGCAATTATGGGACTTAATAATCAGTGTTGATTATATAGTCGTATAGTGTGGGGTAGACATGTCACTTTGTAATGTAAGGGATTTGGGTTTCAAATCCCGTTTGTTATGAATATTTATTAAAAAAGTAAAATATATTCATTCACTTAGTGTGAAGACTGTAAGACCGGTAAGAAATATACAGGGTGGAAATGAACTTAATATCATAAATTTAAGGGTGAGTAGTATAACATGTGTAGAATACGAAAGTGAAAGAATTTTTAGATTTTTCTTAAGGAAACTTTTTTTACTACTGTTTTAATTCATATTTCATTAAAAATATGTTTATCAAAAGTGCATTCAAAATTAGTTGTATAAGCTATTATACTTAATAATTAAATTAAATAGTATTTTTATCGAAAATTATGTTTTTATTTACAGAAGAATGCAAATGCGCTGCCAGTAGCCCAGTAGTACAAAAAATGTTAGCCTAATGAAAACTACCCTTAAATATGCGAATTTTTAAAAAAATCACTTTCGTAATCTATACATATTTCATACTACACACACAAATTTATAACATTAAGTTCATTTCCAACCTGTATATGGAATAATTAGTTATATCAAAAATGGTAGTTGTAGTATTTAGTTAAATTACGGAATAATTTTGTTGTTTGATTATTTTGTGGATATCCTGGGTGTTACTATTTAATGGTACGTAATACGAAAGAAGAAAGAAATAGACTCCGGTCGATATTCCTAGTTTTATTAAAAAGAGGAAAGAAAATATCAAATTAAAATCAAATGAGATACAATTAATTTCTTCTTCATTCTTCAATCTCTTAGAAAAGTTTTATATTTACCCTACATAAAATTATATACCAGCATGAAGCATGAAATATTATAATAAAAAAAGCTGACTTTTAAAGAGTGAAAGGTATCGTGTATTCCGTATAGTCAAAAGAATAAGGAGAATACACACATTATCAAATAATATTACAAGATTCCAGGGAACTTAAAACGAACTTAACGCCGCATCATCAAATTTATACAAAATAAAATGTGTCTAACTTATAAAACGAGATTTTTTCGTATTGATATTTTTTTTATTATACATTTAAAATCTAGTACCATATAAAATAAAGATATTACATGAAAGAAACATTTGATCCTTATGAATCAATTACTGCAGACTGGCAGAGTCCGTATCTGAATTCTTCAGCCATTTTCCTCCAAATTATCTCATTCGGTGTAAATCCCGTTTTGTTCTCCAATAAGCCGGGATCAGTCACGTCATTTTCCCAGATCCAGCGTGATCTGGCCAGCGCCTCGTAGCACCGCCGTCGCGACGCTCTGTCAATCTCTTCCGCTCGATAACAGCGCCGCGATGCGCTGCTGATGACTCCGACGCCGGCATGTAGACGTATGTATACCGGTTGCCCTACGTCACCTTGTATCCCACTCATATTTCATGTATTGATTTCAGATTTTGCATTGTAGTTTTGACGTTTGATTTGCATTTGGAGGTTTTGTTTTCTTTTAGGTTTTGAGAAAAAGAGTACTTTGGAGAATATAGAAAGCATGGGGTCAAAGTATTTCACAGACTTTTTTTATCATTTTGTTCAATGTGTATTTCTTCATATAAATGTCTTACAGGGAACGAAATGTACATACATCAACAAGAAACTTTAACAAGATTTAATAGAAAATACTGTGTTTCGATCAAATACAAACTTTTACAAATAATTCAGACATACAAAAGGATACATTTACAAACGGAATAATTGCATTTCATAAAAAAGTAACATTCACCATTAGGTTAACAGCTTGAAAATAACTAATATTATGATAATAGTACTTCTTTTTACAATTTTAATAACAGTACAAGATTAACATTTCGACTACACTGTAGTCATCATCAGCATCAGTTGCACGTTGATACACAAATTACAAAATGATGCTTATTTATAGTAGTTTGTAAAATATGTAAAATATGTAAAAGTTTGCAATAACCAAAATTTGAATATGTCAAAAGCATTGATACATTTTTTTTTATTTCATCTTATTATTAAATAAAAACAATGGAAAATATTTTGAAACACACAGTTATTTTAAAAGTGACTTTACTATTTTAGATTTCTTTTGCAAATATATGTATATATGCAATAATAATACAATGCGTAAAAGACAGTTATAGTCAAGTAAATTTAGATGAAGCTCTGTCTTTATTATCTGTTTCTTATTTTTTTTAAATGTTGCTCTTATTTGTAGTCCATTTCAGTTCATTACGTTGTAAGATTATTAGAATTTTCTTCCCAAAAACTGATCTTTTTTGTAGTTATATCTTCTCTATTTTTGTTTAAGTAATTTTAAAAATATCTTTTCATGTAAATTTCCCTGCTCTAGTCTGTAGTTAGAATATCCATAAATCGAATCTTAGATTTTACAATGAGTTTTAATTGAAATTTTAGTAATAAGAAATAAGATGTTCATAAAAAAATTGAAAATTCACCAGTAATACATAAAATTGTCTACATCCGTCTATTTTTTAGATCAACTTTGATCAACTATTCTAAAAGTGACAGGAAGTAAATAATACGATAGAAAGTGTTATTTATTTGTCTGTACACAAGAAAACCTAGTGGTTCATACAGTGACCGAAAACCAACAGAACGTGATTTACCGTAGTGGAGACACCTCAATATCTCGGGCGTGCATCGAGTTGTCGTAAGTGGTGATCCGTCATTGTTACGGCCTGATCTGGCTAAGTGTGATTTGTGCCTCAAAGCCGTCCTGTGGGAATACCCACATTAACCACAGGCACGGTGCCACCGGTAATGTCGCTCCCGTTCCCGGTTCCCGGTTCCCAGGTCCCGGGTCAGGACGATTGTCTCCCGACGAAACTCCTGCTCTAATTATGTCCGTCTGATTCAATCAGGGCTTGTATTTAGCCACAATCGCAATGACATATCGGGGATTGGGATTGCAATGAATTTTTAATTAGAGTATTAAGGTAATGTGAGGCATTAGTTTAAGTGGAGCTGTGGATCGCTTCAAATTTAATCGAACAGCTCAAATCTGCAACGGTAATGAGATTACTATGTTGGAAATCGATATCAAATATTGATTAGTATGGATGATTGTTAAAAAACATTACAATGATATTAATATTTTTATGTTTTAGTAAACATTCCAGAATTTCATATTCCATTCTTTATGAGGCGACAATACGTATAGTTTCTTAATTGTCTAGGAACAGTCATTACAAGTAACACAAATCTAAATGAAGAAGCAAGACAACACATGATGAAGGGACAATAATATCAGACTACGTACAAGATGTTACGTGGAGAAATAAATATATGATAACTGATTATAAAATAAAAATCTATAAAACTACGATGCGATCAATTACAATGAATGGAGCGGAGACCAGCAAAAACTAAACAAATAATGAGAAAAACTGAAATGAGTAAAATAAAATCAATAACTGGAAAAACAAAAATGGTTAGAATGAGATACCAAGGCAAAAGGCGACAGTATAATATTACAAAAAAAATACAATTCATAAAAAGTAGAAGAAAAGAATAGAACAGTAATATCGATATGGTGGAGAAGAAAGTTTAATTAAAATAAGCAAAGTCTGTAAACTCGAAATTTGTAATTAATGGCCGGTTGCACCAATATCACTTAATTTTTTTTTTCTAAATAAACAATAGCACATGTCAAATAAACTTTTCAACAATGCTGTCAAAATTTCAATTAGCATTTTTTTTTTAATTGTTGAATAAAATTTATCCATGTTGGTCTTAAGTTTAAATATTATTAATATTTTATAGAGCTAATTAAAATAATGTTATTATTGATAATTTTCATATAGATTTTAATGATTAAAAGAATTTATATTTACTTTTAAAAATTGTCCATATACTATATATAATTTATATTGATGATTTTTCCTGAGCTCTCAAATTTAATAAGCCGACTCTGGGATATATGAAAGTCTGGTGTTGATGTGATTATGTAGTATTTATTTGTATATATGTATAAATAATGCAAATTTGTACTTGAATCGAATTTGAAGATTTATAAATAAATAAGAAACAAAACTTCAAAACATGTCAGAGAGATATGAATATTCATATCATTTTTCAGATGGCAGAGAGTTGACATATGAAAAACAATTCATATATCATACTTTGTCAAACTTGTCTATACAGGTATACAGTTTCCGTTTTTCCTACATTTATTTCTTCGAACATTTTGTATTTTTAACAATATTTTATATATTTCGTTGCTGTATAAAATATATAACTTTCGACTTTTGCTGGTTGCATCAATCTACATTCGATGTCCTTATAACAGGTTTTTACTATAACACATTCTACGTTCTAAATTCAAAATACATAATATATACCATTATAGTCGTTTACCGACGAATTAAAACAGATTTAGGATTTAGTAATTCTTGAAAGTACCTATAATGTAGGTAACATTACCCATATGTTTTTCCCTCAATTTTCATAAATCTGGAATGTTAAATTTTAAACCTTGATTTAAATCAAGTGTATATCTGTATATTTTAAATACGAACTGCGGATCTATGAGTTCGGTTTTTCTATGCTCCTCTTAGATCTTAGTTCTTAGAAGATATAAAGGAACATAATCACAGCGTCAACAAGAAATCCGCTAATCAATCCCCACTACTGCCCTTATAAGAATAAAGCAGAATATAATGCGTCCCACACATTTGTACTTATTCTACATCCTAAAAAAAACATTGCCATCAAATTTTCTATAAATTATACATTTTGTCCGAAATTCTATATTTTATAAAAAATATAAAATTAATACCACTGAATTTTTCCTTATCTGAAATTTCGTATAAACTTGTAATGTAACTTTCACAACGGGACAAATACACGGGGAGTTCATCGCAGCTTTATAATTTTCATGTTTCAGTAAACTGTTCTGAAGATATATCTAAGATATATCCACTCAGGACCGGCTGTGAGTTTTGTAGGTTTTAAGCCTAACCCGCTAATCATTCCCCACTACTGCCCTTATAAGAATAAAGCAGAGTATAATGCGTGACACACATTTGTACTTATTCCACATCCTCTTGCTTGCTGTGGGGTCTGCGTTACGGGTCACGGTCCATCTCCCAATCAGCCGCGCGGGATCCGAGATCGATCACTAGTCGGACAGTCACATATCCATCAGGCCCGTGTCAAAATACCACTCACCCGTGAACCTGCCCTGTGGAATATGCGGTAATACACGACCGGACGGGGCTTCCATGTAGGTACTAATGTGATTGTTCGAAGCATTTGCTTGTCTAACTACGTTTCACTTACTTGTACAGATAATTTACTTAAGATTATCTGACGTATTCTTATTATTTTTCTTTTTGTGTATTTTTTTATGAGATGTTGTACAAATAAATAATAATAATAATAAATAATATTTATTGATTTCAGTCAAAGGCGAGGTTCAGCCAAAGGCTGTTCTTCCACCTAACACATATAAAAGTTACATTAAAAAACAATAAACAATAAATATAAAAAACTTCAATATACAAGCAGTGCAGTTGAGAACATAAGATATATAAACAATTATTCAGAGCCGTGCCAAGGCAGGGGCAAGTGGGGCCCCGGCCCAGGGCGCAAAGTCAAAGGGGCGCAAATCGACGTAAGATGCAAAAAAAATGAAATGAAAAATTGAAAATGAACTAAATTTATTATTTTATTATTACCTATAAGTGTACTTTTTAAACTCATACACAACACCAAACTGCGGTGCCTTTTGTCTTTGTATATTGTTGTTATACCCTGTTAGCACGGAATAGTTACATACAGAAGCGACACTTTGTGTCGGTACCTTTCACGTTACCCTATTCAGTTCTATGACCTTTGGGCATTGTGTTGACCTTTAATTTTGTTCACTTCCCCTATCTCTCCCTAAGATGTGACGAAACTTTCCGATTTTAAACAATGAGCCCTTTAAATTTGTTCACTTTCCCCATCTCTATCTAATTTTCGTTTCTTACTGTCGCTTTTGTATAAACCTATTCTGTGCTATTAGTTATTAACAAAATTTTGTAGAATCGAAGTGTTATAGCAGATGTGATCGTGATAATTTGTGTTAAACGGGCAGCCGCCAGCAATAATATCGGTTAGTACTTAGTAATATTAAATAATAAAAACATTTCATTTTCCGTGAATCATTATTTCTGACATCAGAGAAACCTGCAGAATGATTTTGTGTGTTTGCGCACTTGAGTATTCTATTCTAGTTTTGAATTTGTGTAGTTTATTATTTTTGTTGTAAAGTTTTTGTTGTCTATTTGGTTATACTTATATTATTTATATTATATTCTTGTGAACGATGGTTTAGTAAACCAAAATTAATAAAATCGTATACACGATCTAGTATGAGCCAAGAGATATTATCAGGTTTAGCGATTGATGAACATGAAATTGCATAATCGTTAAATTTTGATGAAATAATTAATAATTTTTCTTCAATTAAAGCACGAAAAGTTAGCTTATAGTTCATTTATATCGATGTTTATGTTTAAATGAAATATGTAAGCATTTTTCTTGATAAATTTGTTTTATGTATTTATTAATTTTTGTTTTATTATATATATATATATATATATATATATATATTTATATATATATATATATACATCTTTCTATCATTCTCGATCCAATTGTTATTTCATACAATTCGTATCCAGGCCAGTATAAGCCGCAGGAACTAAATTATTGTTTAGCTGTTGCCGTATATCTTTTATTTGTTACATTAGGTAGCGTTGTGAGCAATATATATTCTAAAATTCAAAAGTAAAATTTTTGTGTATATACACATACCATGTCAATCCTAATGATGACAGTCCATTCTGATCCAATATACAGCAAATATAACATCACACGGTTTATTCTGATCCATTGCGTTGTTGCCATACTTACATGCGTTAACTGAACTACAATGCTGAAAGTTTTTGAAATTCGTAGGTAGTTAGCAGTGTGGGAAAAAATTCATCATTAAAAATTAAGTTATAGGTATATTTAGTTATTTTATTTTTCTCTTAATATTAACGCAAATACAGAAAGAAAAATAAATAAAAAGAAATTCCGCAGTAAAATCTAGATCTTTTTTAACTTAAACTAATATTATGCATACAATATTTATATAGGCACTTTTAGTGCTCCAGTACAAATATTATACACTATTTTGTAATTTGTTATGTTCTAATAAACGATTCCGATACGATTTTCTAAACATTATTACGGATCGAATGAGCCATCCCACGTATTTTTTAGGAGCATTATGTCTATTTTTCACCATTTTCAACTTATTGTCTAGACTAAAAGACCGAAATATACAAAATTTAACGCTTAAAACAGACCTCCGTTTTTTGAAGTAAGAAAATATATTTAAAATGGTCTTCATTTTAACTGTTTTCTGCAATGCGGAAGTTTAAATTGCGATAGCTTCTATAAAAATGAATTAATAATTTTTTGTGCGACCACCATGAAAAGTTGATATTTATGCTGTCTTTTGTCATCGTAAAATTAATTATTACTGAGGAACGAGCAAAAAAAAATACTAAACGAGCGGTAAAGTACTTAATTTGCTCGTCATGGATACAGCAACACAAAACAGGAAATTGGTTAAAATTGAATTGAACTTACTAAATAGGTATTATTATTTTTTTATTTCGTTAGTAAAGTCGTAGAAAAATTTATATATGCATCTCTAGCGTAAAGTATCTTTATTGCTCTAGCTCGATTGATGAGCACGAGCAATAAAGATTCACTTTACGCTCTTGATACACAAATAACTATTTTACATAATGAGATTAACCTATAATAGGACTTCTAGTACAAATATTTAAAAAAAAAATATCAACTCAAAAATAATTTTGAATGTTTTATTCAGTGAAGGTTATTTGAGTCTTCAATAGGATCAAATTTCGTTGCCTCGTACTTTTCATCCGGTACCAAACTTACTTCACTATAAAAAATATTTCTCATTTTTTATAAATGATTTAGTTTCTTTAAATAACATAACATTTTTTTACATACTTAAGGCATTCTATTGTCATAGTTTGGGAAATAATGAGTTTAAAATTTAAAAACAAATCAATTTTCTTTGTGATTTTTAAACTTTTTTATACGGAATCTGGATTCTTGTATGGCTTTTCATACCTGAAAGACATGTGTGATACGATAGAATAGTCGAGATTTCGTACTATTAGAAATAAAAACATTCCAAACAAAATTAGAGAAATAACTTGTTTGTGTCATACTCATTTTGTAGATATAATGTTCATTCAGACTAATGTTTGATTGTTTAATTTGAAATTAATTTTACTTCATTTTTCGACGTTATGCACCAAATAGGTTATTAATACTTTGTTGCGCAATAAAAGTTTAAATATTCTTTTAAAATTGTGAAAAAAAACATTTTTATAAACGAATTAACATTTTGAAGTAATATTATTAAAATACGACATATTTAAAGAATATGTACAAATTGCAGAAAAGAATGTAGCACACAATCTTATTTAAAATATAATATACCGAGAGTTAGTTTAAGCAATAAGTTGAAAATGGTGAAAAATAGACATAAGGCTCCTAAAAGTACGTGCGATAGCTCATTCGATCCGGAATAATGTCTAGAAAAATGTTTCGGAAGCGTTTATCAGCACATGACACATTGCAAAAGTTATAAACAATTAAAGGTGAAGATAAAAGAGGTATTAAGTTTTTCGGTTATATCTTGAAACTATTAATATTTTGAGAAATTTAAAGAAAGATTCTTAAAGAGGAGGAAATTTCCAAGAAAAAAAGCTTCTGACCTCCGGAACTCTATCTCCATTATTTATAACTTTAATTTAACGCTAAAAATGGGTCTCCGCGCAACATTTTTATGTTGCGCGCGCGATGTCAAAAACCGAATACGCCACATTAAATATTTTTTAAGGTATTAAATATTGATTAAAAAAATAAAAAATATGGTGTGTTCAGATTACTTCAAGATATTTACTCCCGTTAGAAATTTTATTTAGAGTTACTTTTTCTACTAGTTAGACGATGGGTAATTAACAAAATTTTCTCGAAATTTAGTTTTTATTGTTCATTAAAAAAAATGCTTAAATAATTGTCGTAAAAATTTTTCGCTCCGTGGAGCCCTTTTCATATACATACTTAACAAGATCACGCTATTAAAGTTTTAAAAAATTTTTACTTTGTTTATAATAATTTTTTGAAATGAACAAAAATGGTCCAAAAATGCAAAATTTTGAATTTTTTGATAATTTCATAAAATTGTTACAAGCAAAGTATTAATTTTTTTTAAACTTTTATGACGTGATCTTGTTAAGTCTGTATGTGAGAAGGGCGACCACGAAGCGAAAACTTTTTACGACAATTATTTAAGCATTTTTTTTTTAATGAACAATAAAAACTAAAGTTCGAGAAAATTTTGTTAATTAACCATCGTCTAACTAGTTGAAACATTACTTTTAAGTGAAATATCCAAAGGGAATAAATTCTTAGAAGTGTTCTGAATACACCATATTTTTTAAAATATTTCAATTAATATTTAATATCAACAAAAAAAATTAATGTGACGTACTCGGTTTTTGACATCGCGCGCGCAACCTAAAAATGTCGCGCTGAGACCCATTTTCAGCGTTAAATTAAAGTTATAAATAATGGAGATAGAGTTCCGCAGGTCAGAAGCTTTTTTCTTGGAAATTTCCTCCTCTTTATGAATCTTTTTTTAAAATCTCAAAATATTAATAGTTTCCGAGATATCACCGAAAAACTAAATACCTCTTTTATCTTCACCTTTAATTGTTTATAACTTTTGCAACTTGTCATGTGCTGATAAACGCTTCCTATACATTTTACTAGACATTATTCCGGATCGAATGAGTTATCGCACGTATTTTTAGGAGCCTTGATTGGATGGATTGGATGGTTGCCGTGGATCCATGGTTACGTTTTGACTTTGACAAATGATGACAGCAATGTATTTGCCTGTCCCATTTAAAATGAAACATAGGACACAAATTATATATCTTTATACTATTTTGTAAATATTATAAACTGTTTTATTACCTAAAATATAATATTTTTATACTGAGGCAAAGAAAGTGTAAATCATGAAACGGTATTATCATTTATTATACAGGTATCAATCCAATATCTTAAGGCAAATGTTGAATTATATTGTGAATCATTTCTTAATAGACCTACAATAAGTGTCGCAATGATTTTAAGAAAAATTAATGACTTTAGAAAAAATGTTTGTGTTCAACCATGTTGAAATAAGCACAGTAATCATCAGAAAAATACTGACACAAAATTACAAAAACAGATACGTAAAACAACAATGTTGCCATTTGTATGGCTCAGAATTTACCGTAGGGATGCACACGGGTTTATACAAGTTGTATATATTTGAAAACGTTTGCAGCGCTCTCTGTAACCAGACGATAGAACTAAGGTTTGAAGTTTCTATCTTTTCTGAGCCAATTTTTTTTTTGATTTACTAAAGAGGGGGCACCTATCTCACTCGTACACATTGATAAGCAAACCTGATCCAATATACAGGCTCAGGATTGTAAAAGTGGATCAGCATTGTGCATTCAATTTACTATCTTTGGATCAGGATGGTACGATTACAGAATATATATATATATATATTTATATATATATATATATATATATATATATATATATATTTATATATATATATATATATATAAAATATTTTTTGTTATTGTTATAAATGTATGTAAACAAATTGGGGCGCAAATAACAATATTTGCCCCGGGCGCAAAATTGGCTAGGCACGGCCCTGCAATTATTATACAATTAATATTGAAAGATCAGGACAATATACGGAGTAAAAAACAGTGGTGGTAAAAAGAAATTACAACATCTATCGAAACATGAAAATGGGGTAATTTTAAATAGTAGTTACCTTTTACTGTACATTAACCTACACATAATATTTCAAACTTATTCATTTACAAATATAAACATTTTATACATTTCCTATCTTTAAATTTTGGTTGAATCTCAGGTATATTCTATTTTAGCTTCCTTAATGAGAATATTAAACAAGATTTCCTAATTTATCATCCATTCGAGGGTTGTTTGCATTCTAATATTTTAATTACTGATTTTCTTTTCGGTCTGGAAGTAAATGCCTATGATTCGTAGGCATAGCCAGGAAAGCGTTTTTTGGGGGGTTAAACCTGCTCCAAGGAACTACTTAATTCAGAGACTAGACGTTTGATGTTTAATTTATTTTTAAACAACAAGATAATATGAAAATAGCGACTTCTATTACAAAAAGTATCATATTTGAGGAATACCATGGGTCTAAATGGACTGGATCTACTAAATATTCTTATAGGGATATTATTGTAACTACTGAAGATATTTTATTATATTTCATTAAACATCTGCGAAAATTAAATATTTCTCCAACGTAGATGTTTATAATGTTTGTATTTGTTATATTTTAAATTTTAACTTTCTTTATTATAAATTTTATTTTCAATTTCGAAAAAAATATAATCTATTTGTACAGGAAGTCAATTTCATGGTTATTAAACCTTCAGCCCCCTCCCCCAACGAAATTCCTCACTACGCCAATGTTATGATGTTTATATGTTGTAGAGATGAACATAACATTTTTAAATTTCTTATTTTGATCCATGTATTCAAATGTAATTGAATGTTGAATTAATAGTACATTTTCTTACAAGTGAGTGAAATAAATCAATATCCAATTAAATGTATAATATGCAAGTTTGGTAAATTCTCATAAATGTATAACGACATTTCACTCACATGTGATTATGTTTTATCTTACAATTGCAGTCTTCTTTCTGAAATTGTTTCAAACATATGAAAATTTTAAGAGAACGTCAGTTGCTATAGTTATGATAATTAAAAAATGCATTTTTAATGAATATTTTTTTACTATATTTTAAATTTGACAGTATTGTGTATTATGTAGCATTTTACTCAAGTGTAATAATTGAATTCACTCTCAAAAATTATATACATAAAGTACCTCATTAACCGCTACTTAACATAAACCGTATAAAATATTGTGTGGTTATTTTTAAAATTGTAGTCTGAGTTTTTAAATAAATTTATTATAAAAGAAAATATGAAGTGCAGAAAATAAGATTATATAAATCGTTGTGCAGAATAAAAGAATTAGTTTAGTAAGATATATTGGTGAAGAGTGGAATCAATTTATGTGGAAGATAACGAGGAGTAAAGAATTATCTTTCGCTTGAACTCTTGAACCCTTAAAATTTAAATTTTTCACTTACGTTCGTTTTCTTTTTTCACTTCGTTTGCGAATTGTAATTTATGATCCGTGAACTTTTCTATTTGTCTTTGCTGTCGCACTGAAATTATATGTTGACGCTAAAGTAATTTCTGCCTAATAAATTCTTTTCCGTTTTAGAATATTTTTTATTTTTATGCTTCAGCAAATCTTTGCCTCTCTTGTTGCCAATTACGATAGAATAACAGAGAAGAACTATTGTACTTTGACTTAAAATAAACAATACATTTTGCATAAAATTGGTAATACGAAACATTGTTCCTACTTTTTGTATACATTGATTTCTTCTCCATGTTTCTAATTTTATATATATGTATGTAATTTTATTAAAATATCTCAATTACATAGATTCGGATCCTGTTAAAGCATGGATGTCTTTGTATCTTCATTTGTGCATTTATTTTTACCGTAATTCGATTGTATAATGTTTTAAGTAACTGAGCGGTCGTTAAAAAAATATGTAACCTATATTCAATAATTTATGTATTAAATTTTAATGCACTATTTTTATATTTGTATGTGTTTTGTTTTTTCATTTTACAATAAAAACTTTTATGTTATCATTGTACTTTTTAAAATGTCTTACACTAAATTTGACATTTACAGCTGGCATTTTGAAGTACCTATGTTTTTACGAAATCCAGTTTAGAGTTTCAAGTAAAATTTTCACCCATGACTTTAAATTCTTTGCAGCCATTCCACATTATAAGAAACCATAAACCAAATTAAATTCATAAAATTTTATGATCCCAAAAAATCCTCCCCAATTACAGCCTAATACCAAAGTCTTGTAGTGGCAATAATAAAGTAAAAACCGCCACGCGAGAGAAAAAATAATAATCATGAAATAGTATCGAATTTATCGCTCGCCATTATTCCACCCCTCGCCATAATTTCCGGCTGCGGCGATTCCGATGCACTGCACCCCAACTCACGTGCGCCACTGGGGACAAAGCTGCTTGTTTATTTATGAAACGCATCAACGTCCGCCTCTGATTCGATACCTGCCCTCGCTGGTGACTCATCTTCGATATGTGATGTGAGGTTATGTTGTGCAATGCCGATGATTTATTGAAACCCATCGGGGTTGTTAATAAAAAGGTTATTACGAAGGAACTGATGCCTGATGAAAATATTTATGGCGGGAGTTGATTTGGGATTATAAACTTTGGGGTGGAAACATGTAATGTTTTAGAAGCATGACGATATTTCGGTGTATGCATTTTATTATTGTCACTTACAGAGAGATATTTATCGTAATATAAGGAAAATGGATATGTCCTATTCATAAATAATGATTTTTTATCTTAACTACTACTACTCCATAGATACATATATTTTACAAGGTTAGCTATGGAATAAAACCTATTTTCGAGTCAACTATGACTATAAAAAAATTAACAAAATGTAATATAGTTTTCTTTCTACTAAGCCCACGTGAGTTGTGAAGGATACATTGTTTGTTTTGGTTCAATTCTAACCAATATTTCCATTGTCCCTCGGTTGCTTCGGACCTCAGAGCACAACTTGGCGCTAGGTCAATAATGATAGTCTTCTCAACCTTGGTATATAATATACTATTATCATGGCTGTCTTCACTTTTTTTCAAATTGTGGATGGAATTGACTATCATCAAATTATCTGGGTAGTAGTTCTTTTTTATTTCAATTCTTTTGAAGTTACAATGCGGATAATATTGTATTTATTTTAAAAACTGATATGACAAGACGAGGGTAGATTTGATAAATATTGGTAAGCAATGAGGCTTTTCACTATAGTGCGTTACCGTAGAATGACCTAATGTTGTTAGAAAACCGTGAAACATATTTCTAATAAGATTATTAGCAAAATAAATTATGTATATTCCGCCATGTTTCACAAAAAAGTCTCAATCTAATAACCAGCTGTTAAGCCATTGTCAAAAACTTGCCAAAGAAAACAACAGACACTTGTTTTGGACTTATTGGGATTTATCAATGTACACAGTGTAACACTCCCAGTGTCAACCCTGTTTACGGTACAGGCAGGGTGTTGTCTCCGAAGTGCTGGTTGGTCTGCTGGTAAAACTTTACCCCTGCAGGGCAAAAACCTTACGAGAATAACACCCTTACTATGCCCGTCTTAGATTGAGATTTTTTTTATAGAAAATGAATGTTTGTTGGCATGGCAAGGAAAATACATTGATTACATTATCACTAACATGCAAGTTGAGCATATGGCGAAACAAGTTTTTGAAGTATTAGAAGCACTATTCCTGTTACAGATTTTTTATATTTCTGTAAATCCAAAAATTACGCACAATCTCATGAAACACATTTCTATTAGGTGGTTATAAATTGATAGCAATTTACAAGTGAAATATAAATCCCACTTTTCTATCTGCATAGTAGTGAGATCCCTGGCGCATTGAACGCAGGATTGTCAGGCATTTGTTTGTTTTAATAGTGACAAATGCCGGCTCCTGAGAGCTCACCTATTTCACTTGCGTCCGCCGTGGCAGACTTCAGACGCTCCATGTAACTTGGCGCTAACGACCGTCAAACCGTCGTCGCAGGAAAACCCTAACCCGAACCGTGAATAAACACCGCAGGGACGGCCCGGGGCAACATAAAAATTCAGGAAGAAACTACCACTAAATAATAATTAATAAAAAATAATTTTGTTGTGGATGTAGAACAAAAATGTTTTATAATTAAGAGTCGATATGAAGTTGAGAAAATTTGAATCACGAGACAAATATTTATAAAAAGTACCAAAGACCCAAAATCGATGGGAAGAATATATAACATAAAAGGAAAGGAAAAGAACAAAAAAGTGTTTTTTTGTTGAAAATTAATTGAAAATGTACAATGTCACATATAGACTTGGGATACAATTATATAGAAAGGAATTATGTATGCGTATATTTATTGTTTATCTATTGAGGAATATTTTTCATTCCCTTGTGTTATTTTTTCTTGTTCTGTCCCTACATATGTATTACATAAATAATTTGTAATTATGCATGCAATGATTGATTTTAATGTTTTGGACTTGAAATTTCTATTCTAATTGTCCCCTAAAATTCAATAATATATGTTTATATAGAAATTTGTCACAATTTCAACTCGTTTCAATACTAAGTAGACGACAATTTTAGATAATTCATAATTAAGAGAAGTATATTGTACAGAAAAGTATTATTGCTTTTTCAAGGACCGATTGGAATAAAAAGAAATAATATGGATATTTTCTACTCATAAATGTGGTATTAGTGAAATTTAATATTTTATATCAATTATATATTCAGAAACAAAATAAAAATACAATAAATTAATCTACATACGAGTATTGGCTCACTTTGTGTAAGTTCGATAAACTACATAACTGTTATATTTGATAGGTCTTATCCAATAAATTTTGACTGTAAAATAGTGCATATATAACAATATCGTTTTTATATAATAACGATATGAGAAATATCCTGGAACGGTCCTGCATGTTGTTGGCGGCAACAGACATCATGCAGGCACTTCTTCACTCTCCATTTCGCAGCAAATTATTCGGAATGATCGACGCGGCGCTGACGGAAACACCGTCTCTTCTCGTTAGTTTACATAACTCCTGCACTCTTAAATGTTCGGCTTGAAAGAAAACACGAGCCCAAGTCCGTTCACCCTTACAGTGTAGCTCTCTTCCTTTGTCTACAATACATTATTGCAACAGGATTAAATATATTAACTTCATGATTTTGGATTTGGTGTAACTGGTAACTAAATAAAATACTTCTGACATCTAAACGTCCATAACATGTTTGCAGAGCTTACAGTTTCACAATCTATGACACTAAATATATTTTGTTTGTGCTACTTAGAAATGTCGATAAGAGATATGGTGTGATTTGTGAATATGTAATTCATAAATCTATGAACAGAAACATTAGAAATTATGGAGAACTTACTGTCTGCTACTAATGTTTTTATTTTAAAAGTGTGTAGAAATTGTGTTTTGTACATTACCTAGTAAAATATTATATACTTATTAGAATTCGTAGTGTTACAATTTCATTATGTCTGTTAATTTTTTTAAGGTGAGTAGATGTAATTAAAGGCCGTTTTAGACTAGCATAAAAATTGTAGAATTTTTGGTACAATTTAAATTGGCTAGTATCAAACAACAAATTCGTTGAAATATTGGATACAATCGTAAATGTGGTAAAAAACAGAACAAGTTCTATTTTTCATACAATCCGTCAATCAATTTGGTTGTGATCTCACGCGGTTCTAACGTTTATTTGTATTATTGTTTGTAATGTGGTTATAGAAAACTTAGTGTTATTACTGGTAAAGTTGTAAGTATTACAAACTTGAAATGTAAATGAATTTATGGTTAATTTTGCTTGCCACACTGACATGTTCAAGGAAATGCGCAGAATCAGAGCTAATATATTGTACGAGAAACTGCATTAGACAAAACTTCGTCAAAGCTAACAATTTTTGTCCCATATATTGACTAGTCTATAACGGCCTTTAAGTAATCCGTCGAATAATAAATTTTAAATGAAATAAATACATTACTATCCAATGAAATGTTTTGTGGTCGCAACTATGAGTATAACATCCATGTTTATATTAAAAATATTCACAGTATCTATATATTCAAATAGCAAATATTGTGTAATTGTTAAAAATACTTTAAAAACATAAGTTTTTTTTAAATATTTTATTAATAAAATTTGAACAATTTATAACCACCTAGATATTTTCCTAACATCTTTAAAACAAAACCATAGATAACATAACTAAAAATGTACAAGTTGACGAACTTCTCATTTAGGAATAAACTTGTACACATTGCTAGCATACAGGAATCTGAAACAAGGATAATGTTATTTAAGTCACCATCACTATATTTACGCAAATATACCTTATTTCCTGTTTGCATTTCTTGGAAAGACTTTATATTAGATCTATTTATAATATGCTTCTGTACTCCAGTGAAATTCGGCAGATACGTAATGAAGAAATTATTCAAATCTGGGGGAATATGTCGTTGATTTTGTTCGTACACGTGTTTCAACTTGGAAAACTTGATGGGTTGAGAAGAAAGACACTTATTTTCTTCAGGATATCTTCAAAAAAATTAAAATATTCAATTTAATTAATTAATAAGTATTCATTCGTACTGAACATTATTTTCCAATGACACGTTATTTATTTATCAGCGCTCTTTGATTCGAACTGAGCGTATTATCAGATCAGGGGTTTAAATTCCAATGTCGTCAACTAAACGGTACTCACTATATGTTGCAAGTTATTAACTGATAATTCACGTCACTAACAAATTAAAAATACCCAGAAAATTACCAAGTCTTGACATTTGATAGATAAACTGCCTAAATGTTAATTACTAAAATTTCCCTCTAAATATTTAATCACATTAAAGCTAGCAAAGAGAGTGCACTAGAGAATCCAAATTTGTCTTATAGCGACATAAGTTCAAATCCCATCGAGAACAAATTTTTCTGACGTATGTCAAATAAAAATGCACACTTTTGACAGTTTTGACGGAAATGTTAAATTATTGAAATCTGTAATACGGTAGAACTGAGTGAAATATTTACTGATTTTGGCCAATCAACAATCAAGATCATATGCAATCACATAAGGGCGATGACAATGAAATAAAAGATATCCATGTCTCTTCAGAATTCGAACTCGTTATATTTGGGTTGCACAGTCCGAGTCGTCATTTCATTTTATTTTAATATTCAATAAACATAATAATTAAAATCTTTCTTACTTTTTTTCGCAGTCTACTTCTCCACTAACTCGTAAAATGGTCTTTAATGTATCTATATTTGGTTCAGAGCGATCGAGCCTAAAATTCTTCATCTCATTTATTATATTGAAATAGAGAAACATAATAATACTGCTGAATAAATATTCAACGACGGTATTCCCGAAAATGACCATATAACTGTGAATTTAATGAATTTATGTCACAATGACAGATAAATGAAAAATTAAATAATAAATATTTAATCGTTGACAAGGTAACTTCCTTAATTATGTCAATAATATCAAGAAAATTTTAGTTTTGAAATAGGAACTTAATATTTTAATCAATGTTAAATACAATGTGGTACCAACAAAATATTTTCTTAACGAAATTTAGAAGATATCGACTCCAAAGAAAGCAAATTCTTGTTCATTACTAGATACTATTTTATCCACATATTAAATAGATATTAATTACATTAGAACATTGAATATTTAATATAAGCTCTATATTCTTATTTCTATTATTAATTAGTGATGAAGCGACTTCAGAAAAAGTTATACAAGATCGAAACGTACAATAATGGTTAATAAAGTTATTTTGAAATGTGGAGAATTTAATAGTGTTCAAGCCCTGATAATAGTAAAAATTTATCGGGAAGTAAATAAAATGCAGCAGAACAACTTGAAGCATTCTAAAGTTTATATTTATTTAAAATCTACAGACGAGACATAGTTTTATTACAATGTTTAATAATAACAACAATAAGGTTCAAAATTTTTCAACAAATCAATTTCTTTAAAATTAAAAAAAGAAAATATTGGAAATAGATATTGTCAAAATGATTTTTGTAAATATCAAAAAATAAAATACATATATTCAATAAACCTTATCAGCTGTCAGAAGCAGTATTCTTTTATTTTCTGTTTTCACAACATTTGTATCTTTAAATCATGGAATTGAAACATTACCTAAAACATTTATTTGATTTCTTTCTTGTCTTCAATTCACAGTACTTGCAAATTCAGGTCCAGTGACGAAATGTGATGTTTTAAAAGGTTAATTTTTAAGTCTCACACATTTGCAAGTCTCAATCCTATCGTTCTACCACGCACATTGACTTTCAGAGTGAATTGTTTGTTTTCAGATGTTCGTGAGAGAAGCCTTATGTTCGAACACGTACGAACAAGATAGAAGATTGACCAGAGAGTTGAACAACAGAAAGGTGAATTTTTAATTTTATTGGGCATTTAGTTTAATTTTTCAAGTTTAGTGTAACTTTGCATATTGTTCAGATTAAATACTAAATAAAGTACTGTGCTGAGTAGTTCAGAATCCACTGTAAGCGGTAGATCCTTTATAAAATGACTTAATATTCTACTATCTCTGTCAACTACCGTAATTTGCTGTAGTTCAAAACCTTTTTTATATTATTTGTTTATTAACTTTTATGAATTTCAAGATACAAAATTTTAAATTATACATACTTTTTTCTTATACGTAAAAGCGAACGAATCAGCAAAAAATGCATTTTACATATGTAAAAATATATATTTGAGATAGTCAGTTTTTACTGTTAACTACTGCACTGCATATTTATTTTACAACGTAATTTCATTTTACTGGAATTATGTTTCACTTGCAATTAATTCTTCCAACAAAATGAATGATTATAGGTAAGAATTTTTAATTTTAGTTGATAATATAAATTAATTTTGAATTATTTATTAAACTAAAGCAAACAATACACTTATTATTTAATAAAACAAATTTATACTTGGTTTATATATATATATATATATATATATATATATATATATATATATATATATATATATATATATATAATTCAAGTTTTACAAAACTTTGTTTGTAATTTTTTTTAAAGAATTAGATATGCTGATATCAAAATTACGAACAGAATGAAATTATCTCTTTTTATTTGGAAAATATTCTGTTTTAGACATCTTAAGAGTAGTGACGTCATAAAAAATGGAATATTTAAACAACAGGTGAAATACTAGACTTAACTTATAAGTGTATATTCTTGCAGTTGAGTTATTTCGCACGGAAAGTTAGAAGTTGGTGCCGAGATTTGAAACCAATTTGGGCAAATACAAAATCATATCGAATTTCGTTGTCTCCGGAGAATACAACGTCTAGCATTGGCGTCAGTTCGTGACTCTACTATTTCACTACTTGTCTCGTGACTGTCTCATATTACCCCACTTTATTTATAAAATCAGAAAGAAAATTGATAAGGCCAGGAATAAATATACAATTTGACTTATAATAAATATATACTTGTCATTTCTGTTTACCTTCGTTCTTTGTAAATCTAATTTTACATTTCATTCGTTCTATTCACTATTTATATTTTTGCTATTTATTGATGTAATTATTGTGAGATAAACAGGGTGGAAATGAACCTAATGTCATAAATTTGAGGGTGAGTAGTATGACATGTGTAGATTATGGAAGAGAAGGATTTTGTTAAAAATTTCGCATATTAAAGGATAGTTTTCATTAAGCTAACATTTTCTGTACTACTGAACAACTGGCAACGCATTTGCATTCTTCTGCAAATAAAAACATAATTTTCGATAATAAAATATTTAATTTAATTATTAAGAATAATATCTCATACCTACAATTAATTTTGAATGTATTTTTAATAAAATGCTACAGCAGTAAAAAATGTTTCTTTAGAAAGGTCGAATCTTCGTTTTTCGAATTTTTTAAAAAATCTTTCACTTTCGTAATATACACATTTCATACTACTCACCCTAAAATTTATGACAACGCTACCCTGCATATTATTCCAGTGGAATTTTTATTTAAATAAAATTTAAAAAGTTTCCTTCAATAAGTGAGCCAACATAAAATTTTAAATTTACCTTCGATTTGGTCTTTATTTCCTAAAAGTAATATGAATTTTTTGAAAATATAAAAATAATAAAAGTATACAACAGAACTAGTAACACTTTTACCAATTGAACTAAGTTAAAATTAAATTAAAGTTGAATGCAAAAGCACTTTGGTGAGTTATTTGAACCGAATGTCATTGTATGAACTTGCTCCGGATTACGAACTGTAATCCGACAAAAACATTTAGGAGCCAGCGTTCTTTTGTCGGGCGAAAGAAATTTCATTTGAGTCATGGCAGAGATAATTGGCTAATGCAATTGTGCATTTGTGAGTCGTGTAAAGTGGCCTTTATGAAGCGTGCAGTCGTTGGACTCGCGTGGACTTTTAACAATTCACAAAATCTATGGTTCGTGACAACTGTTTTTTCGGGGTTAATCTCACACTATAAATTTTTAAAATTGATTGCGGTCTCTTGTTCTTTTATATTCTTCTGAAGCAAGAACGTTCACAAAAAGGAGACTGCAGGACAAACACGTAAATTTTATCTTAAGGTTTTCCCGTTGCCTGATTTATTTATATTTCGTATGCGCAATGAAGCTAAATTGTTCGTTTGCAATGCATGGAAAACACATTCTGCATTACGTTCTCGACCGCTTGCTATCGACACGTGATGTTTTTATCGGGAGCACTTGGGTGGTGCCTTGGCAAAAAGAATTTAAATTACCAAGATAATTACTAGGGAAATAACAACACATGCATATGACAATCAAATAATTATTTCCTGCAATTAGACGTAAGAAATATAAGCCTATATTACCTAGTTTTATGTGCTTACAAGCGTACGTATATGTCGTCATTAAATTATGTTAAGTGGTCCAGACTTCTGCAAAACAATATCGAAGAAAAAGTTTACATATTTATTTTTTATTGAAAAGGTATCTATATATATATAGGTACGATATATGATAAAATGTCACTATTTTTATCAATAAAAATATTTGTTTTATATTAATTCTGTTTGTATTTTTCTTAAATTTTTTTTTTCGAAATTTAATTTTCTACTTAAAACCTCTAAAAACAAAAAAAAAGCACAATACTCAATATTGGGTTGATTCGGCATCTTTACTTTTTACATGATACTACTGATTGTAAATTGGTATGAAAACATACTTACAAAATAAGTAGGTACTAATAATTAAATAAATACGCTTCGACTCGCTGAATGTGAGATCTAAGGTTCAATTTTGTAACGACAAACCTGTAACCAAAAATGTGTTCGAGTGATTGGGAACCCACAATAAGCTGTAGGTTCCATGTCCAGTTACCTGGCTTTGGTCTGTTGGACAATATCAATTAAATAAATACGCAAGAAATAAATAAATTTGTTTTATTGTCGTTTCAGTTAAAAAAACAAATAAATTTAGGTTTCACTAAGGTTTCGTTTTTTTTTTCTCCTTCGTTTAAAATTATGAGTTGTTTTAAGTTAAACTATTTTAATTTTAAGTTATGGTCTAAAAATGAAAATTGTTGTTTAAAATATAACTCGTTTTTTATTTTATAAAAATAAGTAAATTTTATTTTCAGTATATTTATATTTATACTGGTTATATATTTTTCGGTTCGGTTTTATTTTCGGTTTCCATATTTTTAGAAATAAAATATAGGTTCCGGTTTTCAGTTACGGTTTTATAAAAAGTCAAATATCGGTGTGGTTTTCGGTAACGGTTTCGTTACGGTTCAGGTTCTGCAAGAAATATTAATTATTACTAACTGACCTAACAATAAATAAATTCTCCCTTTATAATCAATTCGTTAGAAATTTTAGCTAAAGTTAGCTATGAAAAATAACTCACCTACTGACATAATAACATGAAAGGTGGGTTTCCTCCAATAACCTAAAAGCTCTGGAAAATAAATCCACCGTTCACATATCTCTGGGATGTACATTTCATTTAATCATCTTCAAATCCTTTCAAGATTAAACAACAAACAAACAAACGAAAAGAAAAACAAAACGGAGAAGAGAATCGCATCGCTGAGCTGGGCTCATAAACCGGCGCTGGCTTCTAACGTTACCTAACCTCACATCGTGCGTCGCAGGTGAGGGTTTGTAGGAAATGCTAAGCAAATACGCAAGCTGTTGATTCCGCGTGTATATCGACCGCACTAAAAGGTTTTTACTGCGGTTAAATGTTCTCGTAAACAGAAAGAATACGCTCTTTGCGAATTGTAGCTCTGGAAAGCACCAAAGGGTAAAGATGGTGAAAATCGGGAATTTGTTTCCAAGGAATTGAATGGATATCTCAAGGATACTCTGCGGTTCTAATATTGAAAATTCACGGTATTTATCAGCTTTTTTTCTCTAATGGTTAATAACCGTTCACCTACTAAGGTCGTAATACAGTAACAGTAAAAGGATGAAATATTCACACCCATACCTCCGCAGGGTTTGCAGAACCTGGTTTGTGAAACCTGAACGCTAACCACT
Organism: Stenolophus ochropezus; assembly: GCA_035578165.1. Taxonomy (NCBI): domain Eukaryota; kingdom Metazoa; phylum Arthropoda; class Insecta; order Coleoptera; family Carabidae; genus Stenolophus; species Stenolophus ochropezus. Next base: position 18,568,340 of record JAQOWZ010000005.1, on the reverse strand, counting down.
AGCCCACATTCTACAGGTGTCCTGTTATAGTGCCTGTATTCTATGATTAAAACAAACTTATGCCCGGTCTTGTAATAAAGAACAGATTTAATTTAGTTGCGTAGCAAATTTACCTAATGCCTAGTTGCACCAGCAAAACTTATATTTTAAGCAACGCTTAAACAAAAAAATTTGATTTGGACACCACATGACTTCCTTGTATGCTAAATTTTCCCCTTTTTTTGCTTCACTTCATATAAACTTATTCCATTTGAAAGTGAGATCATTTTACGGCTAATTATACTTCAACAGATTTTTATGCGGCTTATGCTTACTTTTCTTCAACTTCCATTCGTTTCATTTGTTCAAAGTTTCCTTCGAAATGGGTCATCTTTTTGAAATTTTATTAAAATGTTTATCACTATTCCTTATTGCATTATACAAAATTATATTAATCGCACAAAAAGAGAATGGTTTACCCTTATTTCTTACATGTTTTCTCAGGAAGTATGTACTGACAGTTATCAATGTCTATTATCAAATGTTTCTTACAGTGTTAAAAGCTAACTAAATTATTACTTTTATTAATTTTGCCAAAAGTAAACTGTCCAACTATAGCGACACTCCGTGTCGGTACCTTTCATGTTACCCTATTTAGTTCTATGACTTTGGAGCATTGTGTAGACCTTTAAATTTCTTGCCTTCTCCTATTCTCTCTAAGATGTGACGAAACGATTTTAAACAGTGAGCCCTTTAATTTTGTTGACTTTCCCCATCTCTCTCTAATTTTAGTTTCTCTATCTTACTGTCGCTTCTGTAGAAACCTATTCTGTGAAAAAACTTTAAAAATGTAAATTATACTTTATTATTTAGCCTTCAAATGTGAAATTTGACATTATTTTATTTACATTGGAATAGCGATGTATTAAGTTGTAAGTAGTGCACTGCAAGAAAGATAATGTATTATTGTTAATAAAGTAAGTATTTTTTTATATTCCATTGACCTACTACAATTTTATATTAAAAACAAAACAAAATGTAAAGTTCAGTAAAATTTCGAACATGTAAAAGAAAATTGAAATCCAGTAGAAACTCGTATGGCCGCGAAGCGTGAACGGGATTCGAACTGGCGGAGCGCGAGAGCAGATTAAGGCGGCGCGGTCGAGATCAACAGATAACACCGGGATTAAGAGATCTCCGATCTGTCCGGCCGAGGCGGCCTTTGTTTTCCAACTTTCCTCCGTGGCGTGTACTTCTAATGCACTGCTCTGCATATCAATGGCCTGTCTTCATGCCTCCATTCGTGCAGGACATGATACGCCGATGGAGATAGTGAAGTGAGTGGCAAGTGGGAACGGCAGGCCGCGAGGTTGGTTGGAAGGAGTTGGGATGTCAAGTGTTGTCGTCTGACGTGTTGTCACTTTAATATTCTCAGGTTTTTAACAATTACTGTGAAATGGACTGAAAATCATTCACTATTAAGATAAAAAAGAAAAACAAATTCATATTTAACAAAATGAAGTTTCTATTTAATAAACCAAAAATTATATTAAATATGCTGTTAAAATTAATATTGGATATCTTATTTTTTAATATATACATAAGTAAAGTACCTAAATAAATCTTTATTTGCAAGAAAAATACTTTTTTCGTGAATTCCATAATTGAATATAAAATTATGTCAAAATATAAACATGTGCATTATCACCGTTATTATAACTGAATCCTTATATACTTTTATCTAGTTATTTATATCAGAGTAAAATATAAGGACATAATTTAAAAAATATATTTACTATAAAACGAGAACAATTTTTTAATACTTGTAAATAAAGAAAGTTATATTTCAAGAAATAAAATTGCCAAAATCAGTATTTTGTTCATATCTAGTGCATGTTTTGGGGAAAACAATGACATAACATTATAAGTTATTGTAGTTGAATTGACAGCGGTACAATATTGCTCTTTACTTTGAGCTCTTTTTTTGTGGTAAAAACTTATTTATATTGTGTGAAAATTAGTTCACGTGAAAGTGTTTTTTGCCAGCTACGTTAATTTGTGATTAAAATTATAGTTAGTGAGTTTGTAGTGGTAATTTTGAACTGTGTATATTTATATTTAACACGTGGTTATTTTTTTCTGTGTTTCGCCTTAATTAAACCGAGTTACTTGGTGCGTTTTGGTTTCTACTTCTACGTTGGCCTTCAAGATTCTTCAATGCCGCCTGCAAATACTTCTTGTCCGAATTGCAGCAAAACAATCAAATCAGCTGACGTCGAGAAAACAATTAATTGCGATGGTTGCCAAAAATCTCTACACCTATCATGTGTTCACTTAACAATTGATGACATTAATCGCTTCACAAGACATTCCACTAAATCCATCAAGATCTTTTGCATTAATTGTATTGATACAGTGGATTCAATAAATTCACTAAAATCCTTAATCTTAGAACTCCAATCTAAGATAAGTAATTTGGAAAATAAACTTACAATTCAACCTACAGTCAGTGAAGAAGTAATAATTGATAAAGTAATTAATGAAATTGAAGAGCGCAACAAACGCAAAAATAATATTATTATATCCGGAGTACCCGAAACTGAAACAAATGCTGTTCAATTATTTCAAAATATTGAATCTGTAGTAAATAAAGTTGCACCTGGAACTAATATACAAAATGCCCATATTTCACGCCTTGGATCGAATCAGAATAAATCGACACCGCGCTTGGTGAAAATAAAATTCCCTCCTGATGAATCTAATAAAGTTCAAGTGATTTTGAGTAACGCTAAAAAGCTACGCACTTTTAAAGAGAGTGCTAATATCTATATTAATAGTGACAAAACTCCACTTCAAATATCAAAATATAAACAAATTAAATCAGAACTTAATACACGTATTAATAATGGTGAAATAAATTTATATATTCAATACGTAAATGGCTTGCCTGTGATTCGTAAAAAAAACTAAATTCATCACTGTCCGACGGGTCTAAATATTATAAACTTAACATATATTATCAAAATATTCAAGGTCTAAATATGAAACTTAATATTCTTAATTCGCAACTTTCGTCCTTAAACTACGATGTTATAGCATTCAGTGAGACTTGGCTTAGTGAAAGTGTTTTAAACTCTGAAATAAGTGATGGGTCCTATTCAGTGTTTCGAACTGATCGTAATTTTGAAGGATGCGGACTGCTCAGAGGCGGAGGTGTTCTTCTATTAGTCAACAACTCGCTGCGTTCGTTCCATGTTGATCTTAAGGATTACCGTCATCTTATTCCCGTAAATGTGGACATTGTATGTACAAAAATTATGTTTAATAGCGTATGTTATTTCATATTTAATTTATATATTCCTCCTGGTATGCATCTTGTTTGTTACAATGCTGTATTTCAGTTTTTCGAATCGCTACCATTCTTATACAATAATAAATTTATTATATTAGGTGACTTCAATATTCCTGATTTTATTAATAATAATGAAAATGTTGTTGTAAAATCTTTAAATGATTTCATGTCATTTTTTGATATAAATCAATATAATATATGTACTAATTTCAATAACAAATTGTTAGATCTAGTTCTTAGTAATGAAAATTGTTCGGTATCTCGTGAATTTGACACAATCTTTGGTAGAGAATATGTACATCATCCTACTCTTTCAATTTCATTACAACTGCATACATCTAACTCTGATCGCCTTATAAGGCCTGTCATTTCTTGTAAGTATGATTTTAAAAATGCAGATTTCCAAAAATTGTATCAAATGATCAGTGAGTTTGATTGGCACGAATTTGAAAATTTCACAGACGTCAATACTGCTTGTAACTTTTTATATAATACACTGTATAACATTTTTGATAAGTGCGTTCCTTCCAAATCTTATCGTAAATCTTCATACCCCCCTTGGTTTACACCACAGATTAAACGTCATTTACGAACAAAAAAACATTATTTTAAATTATACAAATCTAACCCTTACTCGACATATTACCATAACCAATTCAGATATTATCGTTCATTGATAAAGCGTGAAATAAAAGAATCATACAAAAATTATTTACATGAATGTGAATCATCTATTAATACTGACTCAACTAAATTTTGGACTTTTGTAAATATGAAAAGAAATTCAAATAACCTTCCTTCTGTTATGACGTATGAGGATAATGAATTAAAAAATATCTATGATATCACTAATGCATTTGCTTCTTATTTCTTTTCTGTTTACTCTACATCTGGAAATAGCTCACAACCCAATTTAAAATTTTACTCTAATAACACTATATATCTTAATCATATCTCAATTGATGAAATCAAATTGTCTATAAAAAAATTAAAAAATAATCTTAGTTCAGGATATGATCTCATTCCTAATATTATTATCAAAGATTGTAGTAATTTTCTCTCTATTGCTCTTTATCATATTTTCAATTTATCTATACGAACATCAACTTTCCCTGATGCTTGGAAAGTGGCACGGGTTGTTCCTATATTTAAAAGTGGTGAAAAAAATAATATTAAAAATTACAGACCTGTTGCTATACTCTGCAACTTCAGTAAAATTTTCGAGTCTATAATTTATAACAATATATATCCTTTAGTTAAAAATTCTATTTCTACTTTCCAACATGGATTTATGCAAAAGAGGTCTACGCTCACCAATCTAACTTCGTTTACGCATTTTGTCTCTTCTATACTCGACTCTAATGGTCAGGTTGATGTCGTATATACCGACTTTTCTAAGGCATTTGATAGTATTGACCACAACATCATACTTCATAAGCTTCAGTATTACTCTTTTTCCTCCAATTTAATTGATTTCTTATCGTCCTATCTTCTCAATCGTTCATTTTTCGTTAACTTCAATGGTGAATCTTCTTCGTCTTACCCCATTTCTTCAGGTGTTCCCCAAGGCTCCAACCTCGGGCCACTTCTGTTTCTAATTTTTATAAACGATATTACTGATTCATTGCATTGTAATAAATTATTGTTCGCTGATGACCTTAAATTATTTTACAATATCGATTGTCAAGAAGACTGTCTCAAATTACAAAGCGATATAGATGATCTGGAGAATTGGTGTTCAAATAACAAATTAAAGCTAAACAATTCAAAGTGCAAAGTAATGTCTTTTTCAAAAAAACTTAATCCAATTTCATTCAACTATAGATTATCAAATACCGATTTATTAAGATGTGAGGAAACAGTAGATTTAGGAATCAAATTTGATAAAAAATTATTATTCTTACCACACTTGTCTGCTTTGTCCTCTGACGCGAACAGAATGTTAGGTTTCGTAATTAGGAATACAAAATCTTTCATAGATGTATCCACTATTTTTGTTTTATATTTCAGCTTCATTAGATCCAAACTAGAGTATTGTGCGCTAATTTGGAATCCGATTTACTATACACATATTCAGTTAATTGAAAAAATTCAAGGTAAATTTCTTAAGTATGTGTACTTCAAAATAATGAATTATTATCCAGATAATAATTTAAATTACAATACTTTGTTAAATATATTTAATCTAAATTCTCTTTCGGCTAGACGTACTCAAAATTCATTAATTTTCATTTTTAATTTAATTCACAACAAAATTGATGATCCCGCATTACTATCCCAAATCTCCTTCCATCGACCTAATATCCTCACACGTTCCCCTATAACTTTTTACCTGCCCCTCTCACGCACGAATTCGATATTAAAATCACCAATATATAAAGCATGCAATACCTATAATACTTATCATTGTGAGTTGGATATTTTTGATATTTATAATTTTATAAAAGATGTTAAAAGATGTAAACTATAATAACTTTATGTAGACTGAGATTTCATTGTACAGTTGTTCCTGTCCTTTTTTGGGCTTGCCCCGTTGGACAGTGTACTTTAAATAAATAAATAAATAAATAAATAAATAAATAAATAAATAGTTTGCGGACCCATATTTTTTCAGACTTGTTAACTTATATTCTGCTATATTACTAGCGAATAGCGAAATATCAAGTAGTCCCTACCTTAGAGCCCCGTTGTGATTAATTTATGAACAGCTTTAAATATAAACACCTGCAAATATAACAAAAATAAATTAAAATAAGAAACTATTGCGACTGAAATATAAACAATTAAATAATCTACTTCTCTATTTTAATACTAGTGTTAGCTACAATTATTCAACCAGAAAGTATCATACTCAGAAGATCTTCGAATCATAATAATACGTCATATGCTACTGTTCATCCATTGATGATCAGAAGTATCTTCTATGAGTTAACGCACTATCTATGTTTGTACTATAATTGCACCTCACTGCATTAGCTCATTGGGTCTTTTCTTTATTCTTTTCACACTTTTAGTTAGTTCTTCGTTGTTCACCAGTAGGCTATCTTTAAGAATGAAATGATTTAGATTTTCTTAATAAAATATTTGATAGATTATTAACCTAAAAGGACCTGAAAAAATAAATAAAATGTTAACTTCAGCAATGAAATATGTTAGTCCTTGCATTTCGGAACGCATAATGGTCAACAAGCAAACTCCGTATTCGTGCATAAACCCAGCTTGTTGGTTTCCATCATAGAGCATGTTTTTCCAATTTCAGTTTTCAATAACACGTACTGCGAAACAGACAATTTCTGACATTTCAATATTTCTTGTCTGAGGTCCAGAAATCCTCCTGGCGTGCTGACATGACGCAACTCTTACACGCAGCCGTCGACATCAAAGCGAGACACGGCCGCACAAAGGCCTTAAATGATATCAAAGTATTTGTATCAGCCGGCGGGATTCTGATCCGGGATTGATTTGATGCTGGATGCTGGGTCGTGGTTGGTGTTAGTGCGAGAGCGTACATGTTGCGAGATGCGATATGACAAGCAACACCTACCAAACAATGGGGAAGTTTAGCGTGGTTGAAATTACATGTGAAATATCTTTTAGTCTAAGTATATGAATAATTATAACTTAAAATGTAATTGAAAGTTTAAATTATGCTGCCAATTATTTATAATGAATGATTTTTCTTCGAGCCACATTGACGTCACACGTGAGATGCACTTGCGCAGAAGGGATGGTGAAACCTGATTTTTTAAACGTAGGTTGTATTTTGAGGCAATACACCACACGCTTCTCTTTTGCCATGGGAACCCAGCGCTGGTTAAGATAGACGATACGTTTTCCGCGAACCACACTGACGTCATTTTTGTATAAAATTTCATTTTTTGAGAAATCTAGGCATCTTTGGGTGAAATAAAATGTAGAATATCACTTTTGAGGGCAATCTTGATAAAATAAAAAAATACGCCAAATTTCCCCATTCACTTCCTTTAAAAATTTACTTGCAATTCGCAAGTTATTATAGTTTTATTTAATCTATTCAATTAACGTTATTGACTTTGATTATCTAAGTTTAATTTAATAATTAATTTTTACCGACCCGCACATGTATAATGGAGATAATAATGATTATGACATTTTATCATGTTATCTCCCTAACCGTTTTATATCGTACAAACATAGGCGTAGTGAAAGGAGAGCCAGGAAGGAAACGCCCCTCTGGGAAATTATACATTACTAGAAATTTACTTAATTAATATTTTAAAAAAGAAGATATTTTTCACATTATTAAAATTGATTCTGTTTTAAAATATACAAAATGTAAAATAGAAACTCTGATTTTGAGACTCACTAGTAAATTACTAGTTTAACGTAGTAAAAGTAAGTTCTTCACTTCACTTGAATTTTCAATAATCTTAATTCTCCTGTACAAAATTAATTTACGAAAATATTTCTTGGAGTCATTGTAGTAATTGTGGTAATATTATAAACTATTAAGAAATATGAGGAGGTCCAAAAAACATTATGATTATAAATATTAATGGTTATTAAAAAAATTAAATAATGGGAAAATTCTAATTATTACCTCCCCAAAAAAAAATTCTGGCTACGCCTTTGTGTACATAATTGAATCTTAATTTTTCAAATCTTAAAAATTTTGATCAGGATTAAAATGCTTGTTAAGAATAATTTTTAGGTATTACAAAAGTAAAAACATATAGCTATCTTCTAAGAAATACAAATTTATTTTCTCTAGTGATCGTGAGATTTGCAAACAACATGCATATGAAAAGAAAAATTTCTTCCTCAGTCCGTAGGTGCAGGGCAATACGGAGTGAAGTATTGGATGATACAGCTACAGAGCGCATAGCTGGGAGAAATTAGCAAGTTCTATTTCTCGCATATTAGAATAGTGGTTTGTGGTTTGTTTCGCAGTGATTTATGAATGTAAAGTTTGTATCAAAATACTCATAAACCGGACAATGACCGCGCTAGCCAAGGGCGGCCATATCCTGTAAATCATTATTGCAATCAGTTTCATTTATAACGCTATGCACATTTGCATAAACAACTATATTCCCAATGTGAAACAGCGTTTATTTAAATACGTGAAATACCACATATAAAACAACCACTTTAATGTTTTCTTAAATGTGGAAAATTACATTTTTGTACTAAAGAATAACTACTTAGACTTTTGCCACAGTTGATCAATTAGAAATGGAATTTTATTTCAACATCTAAATAGTTTTTCTAGGAACAATATCTTTAAATGTAATTTTCATTCATATATTTTTTTTTATTTACGACATAAAAACTAAAAGTATTTATCTATAAAGATATTGAACTTTAAGAAAACAGTTGTGGGATTCCATGAATTCGATAAATATGTACCCGCTAAGTAAGTATATTGGAACAGTATTAATAATTTACCGTATCATTTGCTAGCTATGAAATTGGTACTCTTATTGAAATTATTTATTTATTTTATAATATAATAAAAAATAAAATTGTTAGTAATATGGAGCTACTGAAAGTTCATTTCTACTACGGAAGTATATCTACTAACAGATGACGAATGCAGTTATAAAATTAACCTGTTTTGAATTGAAAACTCCTGAGTCACAGCTTTTTCCCTCATAATGTAAAACGAAACTTCAGCAATAAACTCATTGGAAAAGGTAATATTGATGTTATTGCAAATTCAATGAGCCATGTAATTAATTCATTTAGTCACGTTAATAGCCTTCCATACCCTGGAAATGTTGCAAGAAAAAATCTAAACCGTCAAAAGGAAGAAATAATGCACAAACATAATTTTATTAATTCTTTAATCGAATATTTTTATCTTTAATATCATAAAATGTAAATTTTTGTATTTCTAGTTATATTTTAATTTCATAAAACGCAGGCCTGATACCCTTATACTGACCTTTAGTTAAATATAAATTGTTTTGTAGGTATCTAAGGTTAGACACATCTAGACTATAAACAATTGTGCTACTGCGTATCATTTGCGGGTTTATTTCGTTTTTTACTGACACTGTAAATGTGTGTTTCGATAAAATATCAAAATTACCCTAAAAATAAAAAAAAGAAGAAACATGAAAGTATATAATATTGTTTTATTTTGTAATTTCTTGAGGTTGCATTTCTAAGCTCATAATTGTGAATAATTCTAATAATGTTCTAAAAAATGAACTATGAAATATTTTGCCTTTAATTGTAATGTCCAAATATGTAAAGATACGGAATAAACACGATAAATATTATGAGCACGCTGCTACATTACTGAAAGAAACTGCTTGTTTTGCAGTGCCGAATTACGCTTCTCAATGCTAGTGTAAATACTTGCGTTAGCATTAGTTATGGTATATGGTATGACACTGCGATAAATACAGTGCTGCCAGTATTCTTCGCCCTTCTTAATATTGCTAAATGTATTTTTATAGACTTTTATACAAAATAAGAGAACTATATAGAATTGTTCATGATAAAATTAATTATTATAAGCAATTATAAGTAAATTAATAAATATATGTAAAAATCGAGAAAACTTGTGGTGCTACAGTTTCGCAGTGCCTATAAACGAGCCGCCCTTGGTTAAATTAAATATAAAAATTGGGAGCCAAAATAGTGCCCAAGATCCGTATTAAAAAAGAAGATTTCTTATTAAAATTCATATGATAATTATTTCCTGTTAGTTTTATTTATAGTTTAAAATTTACTGTTATCACAAGCGAAACATTTCTAATTTTAATTTAATTCGATGTTAATCTTTTTATTGCCTCACCTCCAAAAAACTGGCGCCACATGTCACCAGCATTTCAAATCAAGTTCTCATCGGTTGAATTAGAGAAATTTCACAGTGAATTATTCAAACAGCGATGTTCAATTTACGTAGTCATTCATTTACAAGTAGGCTAGGAGTAGCCAACTGGCGAGATGGGGGAAGTACCACACACACGGTCAGTTGCCTCGCCATACGGGGAAATAATCTTGATTTACAGTTCGTTACCAGTAGCGCCATGCCGTTTTAATTAATCTTAAAATCACAGGGGTGTTTAGTTAGGGAAGCACTGACCAGGGGTCGTACAAAGGGAGAGCTTTCATTTTTTACTTGTTATTAATGAGATTGGGCTGTATTTTAAATTTTATGCTCTGTTATGGCTTTATTATCCTAATTAATATATCAGAATTAGGATGACCCTTACAGGGGCTCATACGACTTTATTGTGTCGTTTGTAATATGCAGCACCATTTAATTCTTGCTCTCTTAATTTTCACATATGTATGAAATATGATAAATTTAAAATCTGCTTTGAAATATGGTGATTGCAATTACAAGTATTTTTAATACTAATGTATAATATTGCAAATAATTTATACTAGAGAAATTTTGTTAAAAGATGTTCTTTTATTTTTATTACAATCATTTAATATTAATTTAATTTCACACTTTAAACTAACAATTAATAAAATAAATAGTTCAATTCTTACAATGAGCATTCAATGAACATTGGATAGGTAACATGGGAATGAATACACGAGATATTACAAATACATTTTGAATCATTTATTTACACAATTTTTCAGTTAATTATGTATTAAAATGAGTAGTATTTCTTGCAAATTTTTTAGTACTTATTTCTGTGCTTATTTACAGGTTACATAGAAGGTCTATTTTTGAAATTATCTGATAAATGTTAGCTTAGCGCTATTTTCAAAAGATGTTGACTAAAATAAATATAATTTTAAATATTGATAAAAGAAGTTATGGTATATAGTGTGTGCAACGAAACAGATCTTTAACATGGGATTTTAAAAAGGACACAGGACAAGGTAGTGAAATATCGCTCATTATAATTCTTATTATCTGTATTTTAATATTATTTAAATTGATTTTGGAATTTTTTTCTTAAATAATATACCTCCCCATATTGTAATAGTTATTTACATATCAATTGTTGGAACGCCATTTTCACGGATGAATATTTTGTGGCGCGATCTTTAGAGCTCTGCGATAGAACGAACCTGGGAAAAAAATTATGCAAGAGGTTTGTACAAAAATTTTTGTATGAAAAACATAAAATCAATAATCAGCTATTATTCTTATACAGACATTTTTATTTTTTGTACAGATACACCGTTTTGGGGTTATGTGTTTCAATACTTTCAATAGTGTAAAAAATATACTTTACTAATTTCCATGGCAACACCAGAGTGGACATTTTCAAAAAGAATCAAAACATGTCTCAGGAACATAACATCGCAAATAAGATCAACTGAACTTAAATGCATTTATTATTTTTACACACAAACCCAAACCTAAACTAAATCAAGCCACCCCCGTTCCCCCAAGGATCATTTCAGGATACGCAAGCCACGGTGCGAGATGTTTATAATATCTTTAATTTCTTCGTATTGTTAGACAACATATAATTTCAGTAATAGAGTAATAGTTAAACAATCGATTAAACATTAGAGAGAAAAAACACAAGTACCTCACCTTTTCAATAATAAATAACATTACTTGTTCAAAATGACAACATGACAGCAGAGGATCAAAGCAGTATACACAACTATTAAATTCGTAATCTAGAAATTCTATAAAAAATCTACACAAATCAATTTTGATACACATAATAATTACCAGTTCCTTTATTGTTTGGTAAGCAAAACTAAGTGGTCATAATGAAACCAATATAAATTTTATTCTCACACTAAAATGACACAAAGCAACAATCCTTTGTACTTGTGTTTACGTGCAAATGAAATAAGAACATAACCGATTCGCGCTCCGCTTTAAATCAAGTAAGTGTGAAAACAATTGAAGCCGCTGTGTATTCCGCAGTGTATAAAGTTGGTTTATATCTCGATGATGTAATAAAATGTGGAGGTCAGTTTCATTACCGCCCCTAATAAATCTGGCAACACATGCTTAATATACTGGACAATTTAACTGCGGGGTCACTACGAAACATACGCGTATATCTACTAGCGCTGAATTAGAAATTATTGTTCGAATAATACCGCACTGGACCTGCAGCGCTAACTTACGGAGCCAGTTGCTCTCAATTAATCCACTGCTGAAATACGGCCACCTCTATTGAATTCATTAATGAAATTTAAATTTATATCTAGACACTGCTTTTATAATTTCATTTTATTTTTATCTATTTAACCAAAAATATATATTAGAGTTAAAATTTAATTTAAATAAAGTTTAGCCATACATAATAAATTTTTGATATGTATGTACCTATATTTTTAAATTTAATTTCATAAGGTCGGCCACAATAAAGAAGATTTTATACAAACCTCATGAAAATTTTAGTGTAGTAATCTTATACAGATGTGCACCGAAACGTGAAATTTAAGACTTAAAATCGGATTTGAAAAAAGTTCGAATACTCCCTGTCCTGATATATTAAGAACAAAATTACAAAAGTAGAAAATTATTAAAAATTAAATTCTACACGAGATAAGTTTATTGATGCAAACGGACATCTGGAGTACGAGAGAAAAAAATTATTCTAATATCTAATTTTTATTATATTTTGAAGTAAATTGTTATTAGAAAAATATTTTTAAAATAATAAACTTAACATCCAGCTATTTTTCACATTTATATCTCACAGTTCTGTCAAAAATCGTATTGTTTAATTTTTATTTTGTAACTTATTGGTAGAAGGTAGTGAAATGAAGACATCTTTATTAATAAAATATAAATGAATTAGGAATTGATATCGTGGCCGTAAAAGACTCGTATGAAATGCGTACCATTCCATGCTTGTTGTACATTATACTATTACACTAAAATGCAATTAAAAATTGTCATAATATTGTACCATAGAAAAAGAGAACAATAAAATGTGCAGGTTTGAGGAAATTTTCCCGGTAGTTACTTATTCTATTACTGATAATTGTATTAATATTTCAATTTCAATATAAATAATATTTTCCCGACATATTTTTAATATAATTAATCTGTTATTATTTTGTATATACAGTCAAATTACGGTCAATATCGTAGAATTAATTACAATTTATTTTATTTAATAATCGTATAATTATTTATTGTTTCATTAACGCTCTTAGTTGTTTCATGTTATATTTGGATAATTTGAATATAAATTATAAATTATAACAAATTATCATAAATTGAGTTATTGTTTATTATGATATTAAATATTAAAATTAAGTACGTAGACATGCGGTCACTTGATATTAATTATTGGCATATAATAATTACAACTTAATTACAATGCCAAATTGACATATGTAGACTGTAAATTAATTTTAAAATTCTTTCAGCGGTAATCCCAAATGACATCGTAAATATTTAATCAATGTTATTATTATTCTATATCACATTTCGGAAATGAATTATGCGTAATACACTAAACATTGTGCATATTGAAAAACACTATGTAATTTCCGTTTCACATTGTTTTAATCCTTTTGTTACACAGACCCACTAAAATCAATATTGCGGAAATGACACCAAAAGATTATTAAAAAATTCAACCTCGTACACGTTTACATAGTTCGTTTTTTGTTTTGCTAAAAGTTATATTGTAAAATATTACAAATAAAATGAAAATATTATATCATTATGAAACTCAATTATTTCAACCATAAATTACAGATGTATAGTTGTAATATCTAATAATATTGGTATACAAACCTTTTAAATTATACAAGTATATCAACAATATTCAGCTACAGGTTTAGTTTCCAAAATGATGAGTTCATTAGTTATGTAAATAAAAAAAATATATTAGAAGACAAAACATTTACGTAAGAAACCAGATTATCCATGAATGTGTAAATAAAAACTTCAAGAATATATTAATTCCATTCGATTGTGATATCAATATAGAACTACTGCAAGATTTTTTTAATAAAGAAGTAGATTTGAAAATTTCTTATCAATTTTTCTATGAATTTTTTTTTTATTTCCAATAAATTTTAACCCTATACATATTATTTAGCATGGTGACAACCATCTTTTGTGAAGGAAAGTGAAGAAAATTTCAAACCAAATAAAAAATCAGCCTACTTTTTTGTGAATATTAAGAGAAAGTAAATATTCATATAAAAATATTTTTATAGAATATATTGCTTATTAATAGGATTGAGATTTAAATACTATAATGAAAAAATAATACGTATTTGTTTTACTGTTGAGAAGACCATTATTGACCAGCGCCTTATGTCCCTCGGTTGTTTTGCACCTCGGGACACAACTTGGCGCTAGGTCAATAATGGTAGTCTCAACCTTGGTGTATAATATATTATTATAATTTACAATAACATGAAAATAATAATATAATAATTCGAAACCTAATTTTTAATTCTTAAAATCATATTTTTCTGTATTATTTATTTTATATTTGATATAATTCTTTCTTATAGTAAGTACAGCATCACAACAACTACCTATAATAAATATATAATAAAAATTGTTTCCTCCAAATTTCCAATAATCAGAATCTATTTAGAATGATAAAGTAAAAAAATGGAGTTGATTTAGTTGTGTAAAGAAAATGAACGCTAATAAAAAAATCCTTGGCCTGGTTGATTTGCGCGTGGCAGTGCGTGCGCAGAACATGCTAATGCATTTGAAAGAATCCCGGCTCATCTCGGAGGTAATTTAATTTTAATGGTTCGATGCTCCCTTATTTGGTAATGCGCCTTTATTATATTAGCTGCGCTGGGGCTCGGATGCGGTCCAAGCCTACTCCGCACAAACACTTTAAAAACTCCCCAAATGTTATTCTGCGTTTGACACATTTAACAACATACAATCTTGTTTTATTCCCTCAAGGACTTTGTTTTCCTATTGAGATAAAGGAAATAAAATTTGCCCAAATTTCAAATGTTTCAAGAATTCTTAATGTTGAAATATATGTAACAAAAGAAATTTAAATAATTTTTGCAAAATGAATACTAACGAAATGTTTCAAAGAAAAACAATAATAGGTACTTCTTATTAGGGTTTTTTTTGATTTACGGATATTATATAAAAAATATATTATCTAAATTTTATTTACCAATAATTGTATACTCATTATAACTGGAAGAAATATTAGAAAAAATATAGGCACCGACTTTTGGAAAAATAACTAATAAAAGAGATACATTTTTAGCTTTAAGGGAGTTATTTGCATCAATAGTCCAGAAACTGAACTTTTGCGAGAGTGAACTTATTTTGAAAATAATGTGACATACAAAAGATTTTTTGCGCCGATGACACTTTTTATTGAAGAAATATTATTACTATTTAAAATTTTATGGTTATATATAAACAATTCACTTGTTTTATTCAAAAAGTTTAGTGATATTTGTTCTATCCTAAAAAATAATACGAATGTGAACTGATATTTATCAACAATTAATGTAATATAATCGTACAACACGAGTTTTATATAAATAAGATATCAAAAATAGTTGTTTTAATTAACGTTTTACATTTTCAATAAAATAAAATTAAAATATTTTAGTTGGCATCCCTACATTTTGCTAATTACGAATCGCTGTACGTTTAATAAATTCTTCTGCAATATCATCAACATTAATAGTGATATCGTTATGTACATTTAGAATTTTTCTTGGTCAAGAAATGCAGCAAATTGAAAATTTTATAAAAAAATTCTTAGATTCAACAAGTTCCTATTATGTATATTGTTTGTGAATCGTAAAATTTGTTGAAATTTTAATTATTATATAAAAAAAGTAATATTTTAAATATTATTGTAGTAATTTATGTATATTAATTTTCTGAATAATTTTTATCAAAACTTTTCTAAAATAGCATTTTTGCCATTTTATTTATTATATTTATAAATTTGTATAAAATCAGTATTGTAAATTTTGTTTATTTGTAACAAATTCTGAAGTTTGAAGATTATGCCTGAACCTGAATAAGAAACAACATACCTATAGTGCTTGGAGTATCCACGTGTCTAGCGAAATAACCAATGAAGTTTCCGTAGATACTTAAAAATCAAGATTAAATGATGTCTTTGGTAACGTTGAAAATCTTATACATCTTTTAATCTACCCCACCCTATCCATTTGCAATTACAGACCCCATTCCAAAATCCGCTAAATATTCTTAACCTAACTTGATTACTCTTCCCACAATACGAGTTTGGTCCTGTTGAGTATCAGACGAGCCTAATTGAATTACAATAACTCGGGATTAGGCACGGTTATCTTATCCCGGCTGATATGATTACAGGCCCTTATCTTGGCGACTGCGACTGCAACCCTTTATAGTTGTGAGTCACCGCTACACATCGAGTTTATGGCGTTTTTATAGATGTGTAATGACGATTTCATAGCTACAAGCCTGCTGCAGTTAATCAAAGAACAGTTGCTTTTATTTGAGCCATATTGTCGGGAAATGAGAAATTGATTGATAAGAAAATAAATTATATTGGATGACTGGGGGTCTATTATTTTTTATTGAGCAACTCTTTCATTCCAATCAAATTGAATTCGGTTTAATTTAAAAGATGTGAATGTGTTCGTATTTATATATTAGACTTTTATTATTCGTATTAAAGAATATTCGAGTGGAACTTTTCTAAATGGGATATTCATTTCTGTGAACATATTCATATTCGTTTATTTCTCAGAATATGTATTACACTAGTATACATACATATAGAATATAGGTCATCAGGAAATGTGGAAATTCAAAACTATTTTGTATATTGTATTATACAGATTTAAAAATCTGGCATGGATACCACAAGACTACTTTGCAAATATATTCTATTTAATGTTTACTACTTTTTGTCTTATTGAGAAAATATATTTTTTATTATACCGTATAAAAAAAAAAATATTAAAATAAGATTTTACAAGTTTTCCGTTATTTGAAAATTTAATTGATTTTAAGGCATTAATTTGCAGTTTTACTTCTCTTTTCCGGAACAATAAGTTGCCAATAACTTTATTATTGCAAGCAAATATTTAGTTTTTGTTATTATAATGAGAAGCTATAGTAATTACTTTTTATATTTTATGACTTATGTACTGAAATTCATTATGGTCACATACCCCATTGGGTATTGCTTTCTAAACATGTTCCAAGAAAAACAATTAACTTATTTCACATTATTTTTTGTCAACAATGGTTGTTAAATAATGTTAAATGTTTATACAAATATTTAACATCAATGTATATATTTGTTTGTTTTATATTTTCTAGTTTATTTAGCGTATGATTTGAAAATATTATAGGTATTTAAATATTTTCATATAACATAGCTAATATTTTTTTGTACTCAACAATAATATTTATTTTGTCATATGAATTTCATATTAACAGTTATCATTTGTTTGTAGGAATTATGTAATTATTCGTCATATTTATGAAAATTATAACTGTCATAAAAATCATTGAGATGATGAAACACTTTCAATGTCCATAATTATCTTTCACGCGATTCGAACCGAGAAACAAACTTTATTTTATATATAATATATAATTATTATAGTATACGACAAATAATAAATAATTTTTAAATACATAACTAAAATTATATACCTGTTAAATAACTTTAGTTTAATAAAAATAAGACCACAGTTATCTTCTTCATATTCTATATTAAGAGTCGCTAATCTTTCTTATCCGGCAAATGTACTCAAATATAATTTAATTCGCTTCACCTATTGGCAAAATGTGTATAGTGCTTGCAAAGATATAATAGAACCAAGTGACTTTAAGAATGAGATTTTACCCAATTCTGCGGGGGACGTCCCAGCCGACTAGATAGGAGCGTATTCAGTACAATTTTCCATTAATTATTAGTAGAATTTTACCTGTATGTTGCACTTATTTTGTGTATATAATAAATATTTGAATTATAGTGTATTATATGTAATGGTTTATCTTTACAAATATAACTCTTTGCGTTTCTACCTGTGCTTATAGCGGATTATCCTTTCGGTTCCAAAAGTTAAAAGTCGCGGTTCTACAATATCTTTGCAAACACTATACCTAACTGTGGCATGACAGAAAAGAATAAAATTTATTTATATTTCTTACAAGCGCTTTTAGATTTACTGACACATTGTTTTATTTTTTTATTTTCAAGTGTTTGCAGGCGCTCAACATTATTTAGTAGCATACAGTAAGTATTTTTGGTAAGAAATTGATCGCCGAAAACTGATATTTTGTCGCGCTGTTGATGGCGTCACCATATTCAATAATTCAAAATATTTTTTTTTTATATGCGAAAGTAATTAGAAAATACTTGGATCTTTTAATAAGTCAGGGAACAAATGATGATATGCTCCATAAATATCCCTTCTTATACATATTTGGTGTAACCAAATTTTTTTTGTTCGCAAGAACTACAAGTGGAATCGTAAATAGTTCGTCATCTGAACTTGCACCTGAATTCATATTGTGATGTGTCCTCTTCAAATACAATTCCAGAACTTAAAGCGACGTCCAAAGTAACGCCACAAACAAAGTTCCAAACGGCGACGCAACGCGGCGCTGCTTAGTGGGCGACTAGCTTTTATTTTCCACTCAGAAGAAACAGGAACACATTATTATTATTAGTTACATATTCAGTAGTGACACATTCAATGGACTCATTTTTGAATATTTTGGTAGGTTTCCTCTTAAAGGTAGCATCTCCCTTTATCCTCCCTTTAATCTCCGTGCATTCTGTATGCATAACCTCCTTATGCACCGCCCAGGCATCTGCATATAAACAATGTGCACTCCGTACTCGGCACTCGCCCTGCTAGGGATAATCAGATGTTAATTTACTTTCTATACGGCGCCGAGATAAGACGGAAAAAGCGGCGCCTAGCGTCCTGAAACTTTAATATCCCTCTCTGAGGACACCCGACGTATTCCGTTTGTGTTTAATTGTGCTCACAAGGAATATGAGCGTCACTAGCGCGGAAACATGATTGGAATTGCCAGATTTGCATGTGAAAGAGACAGGGAATATTAATAGTATTAAAAATAAATATTGTTGACACCGTAGTTCAAGCTTCTCAGATTCAAATAAAAGCGGGGATGTATGTTTGTATGTTTTTCATTTCATCGTCCTCTTCATTTGAACAGCTGGTAAGTTAAATTTAACTTAAAAAGATATTCATTTTTATATAGAAAAATTGTGCGGTTACTTTTCAATAATAATTATAAATTGCATTTAAAACAAAAAAAATACTATTTTGTATTCATATTTTCACAAGCCCATAATAACAGCATGACTTTACTATGTAATTCTATCTATTATAGTAGATACAGAAACGATTCTATTTTCACCACAGACTGAAGCATTCTACATTTTTTGCGTAATTCTATTATTGTTTTTAATGCTTGTGATCGATACGTTGTAGGTAAACTTCAATAGAAAATATTGATGTTATAAATATTAATATTTTCTTTTTATACAGTTATTCATTTATTATCAGTATATATTAAAAAATAGAAATGTAGGTTCATATTTTGTATTATACCTACTTACAGAAATAAGTTTGTATCTTTGAGTTACCGGATACACGAGTTCTCACATGATACGAAGGCAAGCAAAACGAAACATGAACTTGAAGTCAAGACAAGAAATCAAGACAAGAATTATTTAAATATATTTTGTAGTGTAAAATATAAGGAATTATGCTGCAAGGAAATTTTCTTGTCTATTTTTTTAAGTTCGTAACTTGCATTAGAAGAATAAATATGTACTTTTCAATTTATGATATGGAGGAAAAAAAAATCACAAAGCAAAAATTATTTATTACTCTTAACAAAGTCAAATCAATAATAGTTCAACACCTAATACTTATTATAGGGCCAGTGTTTTCACTTCTGGTTAAAATGCCGGTTATCTTAACCATCGGTTAATAGAATCAATCAATATAGTATATAAGGTATATTTTTGGCAAAAGTTTTTCAATGCGATATTTTTCTATTAACTAGTAATTAAGATATATAACCAACTCTTTAACCAGAGGTGATTTTTTTTTATTTATTAAATACATTCTCGACGATATCAACATCTTACACCGTGTCAGTACTTTAATCCCAGGAAAACACTCACACATAAACAAAAACATCTCAATTCGTATGTTTCCTGCGCTTGCAGTAAGCAGTGCACATCCCTGGACCACGTTACAATTAGTCCCTCCCAGTGCCCCAGTGCCGGTGTCCCTGCACGAGTCCCTGCGGCCTGCGCTTCCTGCTGTCCTGCTCCAGTTCCAGTTCCGCGTCCGTAGTTCCCGGCTCCGCAGCGGAAGGACGCCCGTCGGTCTCCAGCTAACAGGGGACACTGGCCAAGAGCTAGAGGTATTAATAGAATCAGGTTTTCACATAAACAGACTGTGACAAATATTGTTATGTATTTTATATTATAACAAATAATTTGAAAGAAACGTGATTTTTTTTTAATTTTATGTTTCCCTGTCTAATTATCAACATATTTAGGTACTAAAAAAGGCTCTCTTTTCAAAAAAAGGTACTTTTTTGCCTTACTTGTATTGTTGCTATATACTTAATTTATAGCTAACAGATTTATAAGTGACCTGTAATATTTGTTTATAATATTTTCTTGACGATTACTATCATAGGAAAATAATACCGTAATAATTTGTACTGTAACATATCTGACTTAAATTGAAAAATTATAGTAAGAAAAGTACAGAAAGTCGCCTATTTCCCACGAGCTGTGAAAGTTTCGGCACGTGTCGAAGTCGAGTGCTGAAATCACACAAAGTGGGAAATAGGTGATACTGCAGGAGTGGCACACTATACACTGCTATACATTACAGAACAAAAATACATGCACGAAAGCTTTTTGACATAAAAAAATAATATGGCACAGGTAACCTAAAAAAGAAAAGTACTTTCACGAATGCGCATTATTGGTATTTACTGTGAGAAATGATACTTCTCACACAACATGCGCAGTATTGGCAAATACTGTGAGAAATTATTTCTCACACTTTAACCCACGATTGTGGGAAGTACGCAACTTTCAATCTTTATATATAATATGAGAAAAGTGCCACTTTAGAAAAAATATAATAAGCAACACGGAATACATATCTTAATATACTTAAAAATTCCCAAGATCTCGGCATACATCTTAGACTATTACAACTACTTCGGACGTACTTATATTCCTTTTAACTATTAATATGTACATATCCATCTTAAATAAGTAATACAGAACAAAAATTTCATGCTATTACTTAAAAAAAAATAAAAAAAAACTGTTTTAATAACTCGAGTTCTTTTGATATGATAGCTGACGTTATTATAATTGAATATAAACTTGTACAGATATTTATTGTATATTTGTGGTAACAATTTTGGTCAAAGTCAAACAAAAATAAATATTGAAAATATATCATTTATATTTTTTGTTTATAATTTATTTAGAAATCAATTGAGTTTGAGAAGTTTGTTTTTGGGAGGAAGTGTAGCGTTGCTGTATTAATATCCGCAAGCAACATTTCAGACTTGAAAAACCCTACATTAATATTAAGTGAAATCATATCCATTGCCCTGGGCCAGCCCCCAACAATATTGGCATAGCAAAGTTTGAACTTGCAGCCACAAATACGCGAGCAGATAACCTAGAACTTTAATAAGATTAAACCAACTTACATTCTAGGAAGTATCATGTTTGTACGGGTAATAACAAAAATTTTCAGAGCCTTATAATAAGGAAACATTTGTTGTGTTATTTACATCCTCTTGGCAACTTTATAGTTTTGCACTCGTTATATATTTGAGATTTACCTCAAAAGAAAATTAGATTTCAGTGAATAAATACATAAAATATTTGCAAGGATCAAATTACTTTTATCTAGTATTACTTTAAGATGATACATAGAAAATTATCACCAAGTATTGAACATATTAGAAAATTTATTGAAAAGAAACATTCTCTACTCGAAATTTGTTGTTATTGTTAATAGTTATGGTTCAAGATAATAGAATTATAAATAGTGATATCAAAAAAGAGCTACCAGAAATTTGTAAGTTTCGATTGTTGAATTATCAATAAAAATAAATCGAAATGAGATTTAAAACATAGAAGTTTTTTTTCTTCATTAAGTAGAATAAAAACTTTTACAATTAACTATAATAATTGATATTTTTACAGACGTTACCTCTCGGGTACTCTAGATGGCGTAGAGATTACCCCAAGAGAACTAGTGTTTGTGACAAATAGTTGGTAAAACTGAAGCATTGCAAATTATTCTATCCAATCAACCATATCGTCCTTACAAACTGATTAGTTTATTTATCTAAACTTGTGCGTAGTAAATTAAAACACAAATAACTTTCAATCAGTAATTATTTAATTGTTCATGTATATGTGGAGCAGAAACCCATTTTCTGGTTCTATGTTAAGCCATTAGCAAATATGTATTGATTATTTCTAATAATGGAAACAGCTCTTGCAATCATGGTCAAGTCTCCAGCCATAATGGCAGCATATGTAATGTAATTAATGGTGAATGTTGAATGCGTGTATATCTCTGCAGACGACAATATACAATGTGTGCTATTGGTCGCCTGTAATCGATTAAGTTAATCGTAGTCAAGCAGAAGGAATCAACGATATAATTACATTCAATGTTAAATGGATTGCTGATATTTCAATTCAATAATATAATTAGAAAGAATGAAGAAATACATAATTGAAAAATGACAGTTGAAGAAATGAATATTAACAAGTCTTCTTTTGTTTATTTGAAAAGGTAAACATTTTCACTTTTAAAGAACTCTTTGAAAAGATCTGAAATTGAAAGTGTTTTTAAAACCTGAAAAGAAACTCGGGCTGCTGAAAAACCACAGATAGGAAGGCGAGGAAGGTAATTCATCTTTATACATAGTTAATTAGAAAACAAAACCTACTTTATCATTTACTCTTCCTAATTTATCTTAATTTTACAAGCCTTCGGATATTAAAGTTGTAATTTATGTTGATGCTCACTTTTTTAACACCTATTCCAAAATTATATGAATTTGACAAACAGAATTTTTTGTTTTCTATGTGCTATTGAGAATTTGAATTATATTTTAAATTATCGCTTTTATCGAGCGCAATTAAAAAAGTGGGAGGTTTTGTATTCACATCGGTTCTGATATTTGGAGATTCGGTTGAATGGATTTCAATGAACCTTCTATGTACCCAAGGTTCTCAGGTTATTGCTATGTTTTAATCTACTTTTGGTAAAAATCGATCAACCGAAACTGGTACTGCAGGTTAGGTACTCATTTAGGTATTTAAAAAAAATTCCAAATAGATATGTAATGAAATAAATTTTATGTTTCTTTTCTATTAGTAAACTTTGTCTACATTACATATCTATCTCATCACCAAAATAATATGTAGGGATAAATAGAGTGTAATAAAACGTTGAATGTTGGTAAATATAATTAACATTTTAAAAAGTTAGCACCTGTATGACGTTGCGTTGCGATATAGAGCAATTTATTGTCGTACCACTTGTGTTCACTAAAGGAATTTTATTAATTTATTATTTGTTTAATATTGGGTTTTTAAAAATAAGGAAATAGGTGGATAATATTTTTATTTGAAAGTAAATATATAGAAAAATCAAGTTATTTATATTTATTTACTATATTAATGGTATATTTGTAGTCTTTTTTTTTGTTTACTATCTCAAAAAAGATTAAGTTTGCTGTTAATCGCCAATAATGGAAATTATAATTTATTATTATTTATTATAACCACAGCGGTCATTATTGTAAAGAAATAGCTGGTAAAGATGAAATAATGAAATTATTTAATAACAAAATAATATGTACGCGAATGACACTGTTACGGTTACTATAGAATGGAAGACATATATTTATACTACCGCTATACAGCTAAACGTTTGTCAGATTTAAATTCGCAACATATCGGTTATAAAACCTGACGTTTTCAAATCGTTCAGCTACTAAGGTAATAAGCATCATTCAAATGATTATAAATTAGGATTATTATAGGTAGTAATTATTTTATTTTTACTTGTTTGATTATTAAACATCAAAACCATATTTTGCTATTTTCAATGTATTATTTCCAAAGTTCAAGGTTAGCGAAAATGCTGTAGACAGGGTTTATGAAGTTATATTCTCATTCTCATAGAATATAATTACGGAGGGAAAATAATCTTCGGTTTATTAAATTTCAAAAAATTGCTAAAATATATTACCCCCCTAATAATGTTACTGACAAAATTTCCATCTAAAACGTGCTCGCTTAAGCATATTTACTTGTTCATCTCCCTATAATTTTAATATCCTTAATTTCCATACCCCAAGAGATACTTCCCCTCTACTACAAATCATTGAAACAATTACATAATCATCTTGAGGGTGCAAGTGCATCTAGCAGGCGTAGGACGATGTTGAACTGTTTCGATGACAATCGCCAGGCGCCGCCTGCTTGATCCCAGCGGGCTGATTCATTTCGTATTCCGTAATATCTCCCGCAATTGATCACCCCCTGCAATGGGATAATTACCCAGGAGCGACCGTCGGTTGTTCTTATTACGGCTCCTAATTAATCACATCCCTGGATTACCGACCTAGCGACTTGGGAAAAAACTTGTAGTCGTAGTGGTGGGATTGTTGACTTAGGACAGGGAACCTCAACAAGGGACGGGTTTTTATCTTCAAACACAAATGATACTGAAGAATAAATACCGCATGTTTACTTACTAAATACATTAAATATATTACTCTTTATTTAAACAGATTCATACAAATTTGCAAAACCAGTTTGTCTGGGGTTAATATTAAATTAATTTTTTTTTGTTGCCAACGGTTTAACTTACCTATTGTAGTCATTTCATATTAATTTATTAAAAATATGGCTAGCTATTAGCTCTATTACATTAAAGGTAAAAGAAAATAATTTTTAGTAACTCTATTTACCAACTAAAGTATTATTTTCAACCATAACATTTTTAAGGAAGAAATTGGAATCAAACCGATTATGAGTATTTATCTGTAGGTTCTTCAATCTTTAGATGAGTAAACATTATTTATTTGTATAATTTTGAATATTTGTTTTACGAATATTTTTAACAGACAAATTCTGTAAAGAAAATCATGCAAGTAATAATTTTTATCTTACAGTAGAAGTAAATGAGGAATTTTATGCATTTATTTTTAGTAACTAAAGTCAGTGTTGACGTTCCCAAGTCCTCGTATTTTAGGTTCTTTTTTCTTAAACTTCATTTTCACTTATTTGCATTAATTTCATATAGAAAACCGTTACTATGAGATAATACGTCACATATCACACATGAGTGAAATTGTTAAAATTTACCATGTTTCGTGGTAAAATAGAAAAAGTACAAGTAGCATGTATTTTTTAATATACGTTTTTTTATACAAACATTGTGGAGAGGCATGTAACATCTATTTATTAAATAAAATACTATTGTATGAACACATGACGGTTATGTCTGAGATTTATATTTAATGTAATTTTAATTTAGTAGCTTCTTGATTGAAATAAATTAAATACCTTTTATATTGAAGATGATTGATATAGATTTTATTATTTCAAGTTTTAAACGAACAGAATAAATAAATTTGAAATAAAAAATTCCTAATTGTTTTTCCATTGCCTCATGCACACGTTGTGTAATGATGATCTATGATTTATAATTTTTAGAACAAATACGAAATGTTTTTTTTTTAAGGGAAAAGTCATTTGGGTGTCTATTAAATTACTATTAAATGTTGGCTAAATAGGTTTTTTAATTAAAAAGTTCATGTTTTAAATTTTTTAGTGTTTGACGCAATTAACACTGTCATATGAACATCTGAACGTCATAAGGAAAACATTAAATCAAGTACAAGAAATTTCATTCCAAATTGAAACAATATAATCGAAATATTGAAAACTTTACAGTGAGTAATACATTTTGACATTAAAATTCAAAATTTTGAGATAAAAACTGATGCTATCAAGATCAACCAATAACGTTCAAAATATACACAATGTTTTTTTATAGAAGTTTGAAAACCGCTGGTGTAAGGGGGTAGAGTGAACGCGGTTTCTCGTACGTAGTATAAATGTAATTAGTGTAATTTTTATTGAGACGCTCCCGTCTAGGGTTAGGGAGCAGGGATTTCACGGGATCAGACTGGTTATTTTTCTAGTCGCAAGCGTTAATGGGTTCTTTGCCTTGCCTTGTGCGTGTAATTAGTTTCTCTCACAAAGAAATGCGCGCGGGATATTTTTATGTCACGTTCTACATTTTTAATTAAAGTGCAATTGCATGGAAGTTATTGAAGATATTACGCACTTAACACTATCCAACAACTATAGCGAATGTTTATGGGGACGTTCGATTCAAAATTAAATGGACTGTTTTACGCTTTTCGACGTGCAGTTTTATTTTATTGACTTCGAGTTATTAACTAAATTATAACCGATAAATTTTCAATGGATTATATTCACATTTATAAATTTAGTTGGTTGTGAAAAATAACAAAAAAGTAGGTACATAAACAATGTTCTGCGGGAAAGCACTGTTTCTTGTTTCTTAATATACTAGATCACTCTTTTACAATGATATCAAAGGTGAGCACGTCAGAAATTAAAATATGCTCGAGATCGGATCTAAAACAAAAGTTGAGATGAGCAAGATCTAAAATTGCTGTCCCCCACCATTATTATATACAAGGTGGTGACTCGAACACCCGAACATAGAGATTTAACATGTAAAATATTATTTTCGTAATTTCCTGTTTAGGTAAAAAGCTTCAAATAACAGTTGTAGGGCATACAATTCTGCATATGAATCAATCAACAAAATTAATTTTACGTGCCTTATAAATGATTAAATGTTTTATGGTTTATCTGTGTTTTTTGTATTTGTGCATTTGAGAAAGACAAAATTGTCAAAGTAACATGGGGCAAATCTCATATCATATCAATCCATACAGACTTGATCACGAAACGATACTCATATAATAATTTTATAAAATGATACTTATTAATAACGTGAAACCAGTAAACTATTGAACAAACCACTGAGAAATTCTTGTGATCTTAATTTGTGAAATAATCTGTATTAAGTACTTTATACTTATATAAAGTTTTTTTTACAAAAAAAGAACATCTTACTCTATTTAAAATTAAAAAACCGTATAATACAACTGTTAAATTTCTTTATCCTGAATCCAAAACATTGTACCTATCTTTATTTAGCCCAAAATCCAAATCCGTAAAATCCAAATAGTTTCCATCTAAGAAGCAGCATTCTGGAAAAACATAAGAACCAGCAATAAAAAGAGAAGCATGCATTTATATCACCTGTTGCCCGGAAGGGGGTAAACAAGAAAAGAAAAAGCGTGTTGTGTTGTTGAATGGCTTGCACTAAATAAACACGTTACAGATTCGTTATTATTCGCAGCGTTGATAGCATTGTGCGGGAATGCGGCGGATTAAGGATTTTTGCTGCGGGATGTGTAGTTAGGTGAGGTCCCGGCAGACCGCTCTGCGGTGAGCCACGCACAGGAATTTGGCCCGAGGAATGGAAACGCTCATTGTTCGCAACTGTTACGTTTTTTACTTCTTCGCCAAGTCTTATGAAATACTTGTAGGTTTTTTGCAACGTTTTTATAAAAGGGTGTACTGGGAGTGGAACTGTTTTCATGCGAGTTTTTAACGGTTTTGTGTAAGAAACTTCCAAGTTTTGTAATAATACGGAACAATGGAATTAATAACAGGAGCCTGATTTCTTGAACTAAGATTATTTCTTTTTTGCTAAGCTAAATTATAAATAATATAATTTATATTACCTATATTTCTTTACTTCTATAGTCTTTTAAATGATATATATATATATAAATCTAGTCCTAGTCCTTTAAATGAAGAAGAGCAGAGGAACTGTTTTGATGCGAGTTTTCAACGGTTTTGTCTTTTGTCTAAGAAAATGAAAAGTTTTCTAATATTACAGAAGAATAGAATTAATAACAGGGAGCA
Source organism: Stenolophus ochropezus (assembly GCA_035578165.1). Classification (NCBI taxonomy): domain Eukaryota; kingdom Metazoa; phylum Arthropoda; class Insecta; order Coleoptera; family Carabidae; genus Stenolophus; species Stenolophus ochropezus. The sequence goes on along the minus strand of JAQOWZ010000005.1, from coordinate 18,539,999 downwards.
TGATTTCTTAAACTAAGTATCTTTTCTTTTTACTATGTGTCCTTATTTCATCTTTATAAAACTACGTATGTATAATTAATAAATAATGTAATTCGATATATAGTTATGGCAACGAAAGAAGAGCTTTGTTGTAGGGGAGAAGTTTATCAAATACGTCAACAAATGTCGATGGTGAATCATTTTTTATCGGATTAAATCGTACTACAAAATAATGAATGTTTTGATATTAGAGGAAATTTTAATCTGTTATGCAGTTTACTTCTTCTTATGCTCCAAAGACACATGTAATAAGTTCGTTATGTTCTCCGATAGCTCTTCTTTTGTCGCCAGCATTAGGTTTTTTTCTATTATCAATATACAAACTAGAGTTTTTAGAGTGAGCACATGTCAACTCGGCTGCAAAATGTGGAAATTTTATATAGGGGACTCCTATATTATGCACCTCTCTTTTTTTATTACAATCGGTAATGCCAAATTAGCACATTGCTTTTTTTTTTTTAATTTTTCGCTTAACTCAGAACGATTAACCGTAGAATGTTGATATATTGTTTGTAGGACTGATTGGAGTATCTTATCCCACATTCAAATTAAATAAGTTTAAATGAAATGCAGAAAAAAATATACATATAATATAGGCGTACAATGTTTTTTTTTTACTTTAAATCATAATTATGTGTTTGCAACATAGTAACGTTTATGAATATATGGATATTTGTTAGTATTTGTTGTTAATGTAATTACGTGCATTCATTGTTTAGCAACTCATTGGCGAAAAAAGGACAGATTGTAATTTAACAACTTAAAATAACTGCGTGTTTTACACGTTTTTTAATTTGTTATAAGAAGTGTTTATATTTTGTTCATTAACTTCATGTAACATTTCTCCCTGCAACAATTTGTTTAGCATATAGCTAGTTTTTGCGTTCCTTGACATTGCGTGGGACATTCAATATCGTGCGTCGTGACGTGAAGCGTCTCGGCGGAGAAAAACTGTGCGCGCACGCCGGAAAGCAGGAAATTGCGTTTAGGCCGGACCGACTGCCCAGAAACGTGATTTGCAACCACGCTCCCAGACAACAAAAAACTGTTTCCTCGGAATAAAATTCTGTATCGTCTTCCCTCCGACCAGGGAGATGCGAGATGACTTATTGACGTCACTCACCCTGGCTCTGTTATTCAATTTTATAGAAAAATAATCTCAAAGGCGAACAAGCACCCATAGTACATAGTACGTAAATATTTGTTTACTTCTTTAATTAAGATATATTCTGGTATATTAGCCAGTCTGCTTTATTTTAGATTTGGTAATGGTATATTTACTTGTACACTGTAGAGGTAATCTAGCTACTATGAAGTTGAGAGATGAAACATGAAGAATTCTATCATAATATTACAAGCTACAATATAACATTGTAGACATGGTAAATTAACTCTGGTTATCAAGTTTGTGGTTTAAGTTGGCTAGAAAAATTTACAACTGCTCTCTTCATATTACTAGATACTAGATCTGTCAGTTCATAAATGATTGTTTAGTTATATTTTATGATTACTACGACACAATATCGAATAATGACAGAAAAACTTAGCAAAAGTACTAATTTGATAACAACATGACAAAACTATAGAATACAAAAAAAAACAGATATAACGACAATTAAAGACAAGGAAGCTGCAAGTAAATTACAATTATGTGCAATGCAATAAATGGCGTACCTACATAGAACAACTTGAAAGGATGGAATACGAAAATACATTAGGACCTCTTTGAAAGCTGTATATTTATATACAATATAATTTATAATTAGACTACGACCACTGTATAGACAAATATATAATTGTTATACATATCTATTCGTTGGATAAGTTTCCTCATCAATCAGTTCCAGTATAGGTATATAGCACTGAATGTTTCTATACACGAAACCTACGACAAAATTCAGCATTATTCAACTCGTTAAAATGATCTTTGTCTTACAGTATAGTAATTTCATTAATCATATGAGTAATTAATTCATAAATCTTCGTTAGAACTTATATAATCCATTGCAGTTAAATCGCTAAACCGCCAATTTTCACCGGTTAACAGTAATAATTAACCAAGATTAGCAACTGAAAAATTAGATATATGATTGTTGTAACCGAAGCACTAACCAATGATTGAAAAACCGACCCTAAGAATGAGAGATAACGTCATGTATACATCGGATTCTTAGTGCTACAGTTTTTTCGATAGTAACAAGATTTTGTTATAAACAGAAATTTATTTAAAGAAGTTTAACTTTGTGCTATTTTTAAGAAGAATGGAAAAGTCATTGTCAATTGTAGTGGATGATAAGGACGGTATGTGGAGTTTAGTGCGAGTACACAGCAACGACAGCAGGTTAAGTTCAGTAGCCCGCGGTGTTAAAATATGTAAATGGATCGCTATGTTTTGATGGCCACTAAGGTGGAACATTTGCCTATCAAAGTGCCTAGATCAACCCTAGACCAGCGCAGTACCCTTCGGGAACTCGGCTATTACATCTCTAAACATATACTATCTCGTTATTATGCAGCCGTGCTTAATGGAAAGTTTATACTGCTAAGTGGCCGTGCATATCTTTATGGAATACGAGTATGCCCACTCGCTGCCCAAGGATTCCACGTTTATCGTCTTTCCCGCAAGATTTCATTGCCACGTACTCGTTCCAGGACATTCCTAATATTCCACCACTGTTTTACTCTTCTCTTACGACCATCTTACAAACATTCTAATGTGTTTTATTAATTACATCTTCAATGTGGCACTAACTCATTTATTATTCACAAATGTACGAAACTCGAAAATGGACATACGATTCCAGGATTGTAATTCGACAATTTTTTATAAGAAGTTTAGGTATTGTAGAGAGGGTTATAAAATAAATATTTAAATAATGATATGTATTTCCTGTATTTAACTAAGAACGTTAATAAAAATTCTATAATCTGAAACCGCTAAATAAAAATAGTTGTAATTTATTCTATTGGTCTATCATCTTTCCCGCAGGATTTCATTGCCACGTACTCGTTCCAGGACATTCCTAATATTCCACCACTGTTTTAATGTTCTCTTACGACCATCTTACAAACATTCTAATGTTTATTAATTACATCTTCAATGTGGCACTAACTCATTTATTATACACAAATGCACGAAACTCGAAAATGGACGTACGATTCCAGGACCGTAGCTAGACAATTTTCTACAAGGACGTTAGTCATTGTAGGGAGAGCTGCAGAATAAAAATTTAAATAATGGTATGTATTTCCTGTATTTAATTAAGAACGTTTATAAAAATTCTATAATCTGAAACCGCTAAATAAAAATAGTTGTAATTTATTCTATTGGTCAAGAAATTTCATAGTTAGGAAATTACATATACCTTCATTAAAAATACACATTTCGAAAACAATATATTGCTACTATAATTTTGAAAAAAACTCAACATATCTAACAATATTTACTTGTAATAAATTTTTTGTATCATTTCAAATTTTCAATCACCTCTATTATGAGCTCGAACTCTTTTATTTTATTTTACAGACACGAATTTACTAAAAATGTTCATCAATAAGTTCTAATGTACAACAAAACTGTTGGTTAAAAACATTTAATGAATAACACGTAAATTTATTAAATGATAAAAATAATTAGTACATGTATGTACACAAACGAAAAATTTAATAATTTCTATAATTTTTTAAATTTCAATAACAAAAATTGCTTAACTTTGTTCTGATAAGATAGATTATAGGGAGAAAGTTTTATTGTGCTCAGGGGGGCTCTGAAAGTTACAAGGGGGGCTGAGCCCCCATTGATAACCTCTTGGCTACAGCCATGTACGATTCATTGGTGGATCATAAGGAAGCACAAAGAGACAATTAGCAATCCCCTGAGCGAATATTTTCTTTAAAAATTTAGGAAATCATTCCCTGACTAATTAAAAAAACAGAACCTGTTGATGGTCAATTTGTGACAAGGTGGCTTCCATAGTCGGAGAAAAATCTTTTTGATCTTGTCCTTTTCATTAGAATAAGTAGTTGCATCTGAAGAAAGTTTTGTCCCGATTCTACACTATTTATGAAAGTTAGTACAATTGTAGGTTATTTAACAAATATTTGTTTGTATTATGTTATGAGTAAACAAACCTGCATAGAATTAAACATAGAGAATAAAAAGTTATTTGTTCTCTGTAATATTTTAACATTCTTGTTTGTTGGCATGAATAAAATTCAAAATATAAACATACCAGCAAACACAAAAAAAATGAAACGTGATACAAAGTAATAAACATTGATGGAACTATTCTATGTAAAAAAAGATAATACAATTTTAACATCATGGTTAAACAGTTAAAGTATTTTTAATAAAATATAAAATTTATAATATATTTAAATGCGCAAAACCTCGTCAGTAACAAAATATGTTTAGCTCCATATATTTAAAAACCGTGAAGCTAGAAAATTTGTTTTTCTAACAGGGCAAAATTTAAATTTAAAAATTGCTCCCCTGCTGCCAATTAAGATTCTGATTAATTAATAATATTAAGAATAAATTATTTGTATAGTCCATAAAGTTTTAATCAGGCGTAAAATATTATTTGAGAAGACTTCGACTGAACAATTAAACATTCATGTAAAGAACTTTGTAACTATTGAATACAATCCCTATAATACATTAATCAGATTTAAATAATATATGACCATATCCTAAATTGTACAACAATAATTTATGTATGAAATTCGACTAGACAGTAATTACATTTTCCAAGTAACCTTGAAAACTGGATATCGTCTGTAAAGCAAGCCTACAGTAGTAAGCGAATAAAAGTTGAGTCCTCTTCGCAGTGTACATTACATAAAGGAAATATACCTTAAATATGTACAATCATAATCTTATTTCAGATGATAATCAGGTATTTTAATTAATTTCTCAATCTGGTCAATATATTTTCCTGTCATATTTGTCTACTTCAGTAGGTAAATTAACAGTGAATATGTTTATTTTTGGCTCTGCAGAATGATCTTTGTGTATTTTTTTTTTATTTCAACTAATATCTTAATCACTACAATTATTGCTTCAAATATATTTGTAGATCCATATTGTACAGTAGAATAAAGATTAATGACAATTAAAATTTTAAAGATAAGTACTAAAAGTATGTGTCTCGCGCAATTTATACTTTATACTTACATAAATTACGTTGCTCTAGTCGCTATTAGTGAATATCAAAACTACAGTTCCTATTTTACATTTTCTGAACTATAAAATAATAGTATATTATACAAGAAGCATGGAATGGTACACATTTCATACGAGTTGTGCACTATACTTTTTTTACAACCACGATATTATTTTCTAATTAATTAAATTTCGAACAATTTATTTTTGACAGAACTGTGAGATATGAATAATTTTTGAAAGAACTGTGAGAAATGAATTTATACCTTAACGTTGTCTGTGGTTACCGTGGAAAATGAAAATGTGTTTACAATATACTACGTATCCGTACCGGAGTAATAACAAACATACAACAATTCAGTATTGAGGAAAAATATTCTTTGCTAATATATTAATTAAATTAAATAATTGCAATCTAATGGGGACAGGTGCTTAAATAAGAAACTTTAGGTATTAAAATCATGCTAAAAATATTCATAAGTCATAAATTATTATAAGGATCTTAATTCATGAACGTCTGTCAAAATCATAAAATGTCAAAATCGATATGTTTGCAAAATCTTTCTTATTATAAATATGTAACAGTCGGCAATAAGTTTGGTATGACAGACAGTGTAATTACGTTTTGCAAGTAACCTTGAACTTAACTTCGTCTGTAAAGCATGCCTACAGTGGCAAGAGAATAAAAGTTGGGTCCTCTTCGCAGTGTACATGACATAACGGGTAGTACTTGTAGAACTACATCCATAATCCTTCACTTCATCCCCTATAAAGCCTCCCCTCGTAGGAGGCGAGCAGGAGCAGGCAGGCAGGAACTGGTTGACTACACAGCCCCGGGCATTCTTTGTCGCAGAACACACTGCCAAACTTCCCGGCATTATCCCTACATCTCGTCACTTCGTTGCACATCGCAAGCTGGAGGAAAACACGCACTGCGGTTTCAACCCAAAGTCGAGGTAAATGTTACCGTGATTGAGGTATTCACATTACAATAAAAATAAACTGGTTCTTAACAATTTTTCTATTAGGTGGTAGCTCACTTGGTTAGCGTTCTCTGATTAGAACAAAGCAAAGTGTCAGAACTGGGGTTAAAATCTTAGCTTAGCCAATCTTTATCCAAATGCCGCTGTGTCTAAATTAAATGCAAGTAAAATTGTCTAAAAGACGCAGCAGGGGACAAAAATTATAACAATTTTAATAATATTGTTTACTGCTTATGATATAATACATAGCGATAATTCGTAAAAGATACACCATTTTCAGTTACTTTGCTTAGTAACTATCGCGATTTGTTAAAATGTTTATTGACTTGTTAAATTGGCGCAATTATGGAGTTATGGTAAAGTTAGCAAAACATGCATTCCTGCTGCCAATTACAATATTATTTGTTACAATTTTATACAATAGTATTAACATTTAACTTAAAACTAAGAATTTGGTCCAACATGTAGAAATTTTGGAGAATCTGAAATAACTCATATAATATAATCTTTTTCGGGCGGCCACGTGTTTCCTAATAGTTTATAGTTTACTTAATTTCTCAATACATTTTTCTATGTCGTATTCGTCTGCTTCAGTAGGTAAATTAACAGTGAATGTGCTTATTCTCTTCGTGTATTTTTTTTTATTTCAACTAGTATCATAAATCATAATCATTACAATTACTGCTCGAAATATTTTCATAGATTCATATTGAAGAGTAGAATAAAGATTATTGAAAATTCAAATTTTAAAGACAAGTACTGGAAGTACGTTTCTCGTGTAAATTAGGTTACTTATATAAACTACGTTGCTCCAATCATCTATTAGTTAATATATAGACCATAGTTCCTACTTTACATTTTCTGAATTATAAAAGGAATTAATTTCAGTATTGTGGAACAATATATTCTTTGCTAATATTTTAATTAAGTAAAATATTTTTAATCTATAATTTCCTAAAAGGGACAGGCACTTAAATACGAAATTTTAAGTATTAAAATCATATTAAAAATAGTCATGAGTTATAACTTATTATAAGGACAGTAAGTCGTCGACGTCCGTCAAAATCGGTATGTTTACAAAATCATCCTTATTATACATATGTAACAACTGGCAATAAATTTGGTATTATATTTGACTAAAACCTCAAAATATACCCACAAGAAAAAATGTACCTCCGCAAAAACCTAGAAGGAAGAATTTTCTGGTATACTGATGATGATAATGATAAATGATAAGAATTTAATTCTAGGATCTCGTTATTCATAAGTATAAAATATAACTTTAATTTTAATTTTATATTAAATTTATGTTAAATTTGTAGTATGTGCTTTTAAGTTTATGATTTGTTCACTTACGAATCCGATGCAAAGTTGAGTGGTGACAGCGTTACGTGCACGGGGCAAATTCCTCTGCTTGTTGTAATTATGCATGGAAGGGCGAAGAGCGCCGCGGGCGGACATTTGCGGAAGCTGCGAGTTTTTGGAGCAACAGCAACGTTAACGTTTAAGAAGTTGGGACAAAGTTTGGTGTTCCGTCACTCTGACAACATCTGCAACAAGCGCTGGGGGTGTATTATAGAGATATGGAAAGTGTTTGAATTTGTAGCCATTAATAAGACAAGAGGATTCTTGTACCGATATCTAGAAGCACAGTGCTGGACTTGCCATTCAACTAAGTTGCATTAGTGTTGCTGAAAGTTTCGCCGCTCGACTCATAATGCGACATCAGCAGCAGTAGCTTTATGTTTATTACAAAACAACAAATACGTTTTCCACATATTCGTTGCTTTGTAACTGGCATTATAGCGAGATTATTAAATTTCGCAGAATCTAATAATACATGTAACCTGTTTTTACTCTCATATTTAGTAAGAAGCTATTGAAAGCATATGCATTTTTTATATTAAAATTTTAACAAATATCAATTGTTATGATCTATGCGCCAATAATATACCAAAACTAAATTTGGAACCCTAATCAATTTTACTCGTTGTAAATACAATATGTTAAAAAAATATTAATTAAAATAATAAAAAAATCAATAATCGTATTTCAAACATTATATACTTGTAACTAATGGTGAAGGATTGAATTTTTCTGTTAATTTTCTTTCAAAATTTGGTTTAATACTGGACAGCTAAATTACGATATTAGGATTAGAGGAGCATTTAATTTGTAATATTTGTATTATTTTGAAATTTTCTTTATTCATTTTAAACTATAAATTAGAGCTTGAAACCTTATGTAATTTCGAAACCCTTAATTTTATCGAAGGAATCCTTAAGGAACCTGTCTAGATGTCTGTAGGGAAATAGAAACAGAAATTTATAAAAATTCTACTTCTGACATTAATAGAACTTCTAGTAGATTAACTGAAAGTAAAACGTACTGCAAGCATTTTTGCAAATATTTCTGAAAAATATTTGAAAAATGTTTTATAAAATACACAACAAGTTACAAAAGTTATCCAAAAAATGTTTTAATTAAGTTAAATTTTTAATCGCCGGTATATTATTTTTGGAAAAAAAAAATTACCGTTAACAGTAAATTAAATACATTAGTAGTAATAAATTACATTCCTTTGTTTAATTATTAACAATAAAATATCACGTATAACTAACATACGTGTATATAAATCTACTAAAAATAATATTAAGCTACAACTAGCGGTTTATTCATAGATACTACTTATTATTAATTATTCACGACATACAAGTACACTAGAAGTATTCTTAAGTAATTATATGAATCTAATAAAAATATTGTCATTTAATGAAATTAATAACTATTATATTTTAAATGTAAAGTGTAATTTTACCGTTTTTCTCGTAACATTCGAGAATTAAGTTCAAATTACAATGCAGATATCCTTTGTAAAAACTGTTGAAGAGTTGGGTTTAGATATTTTCTTGAAAAGAATCTAGTACACTCCTGAATTTTTGCTTGTCGCGACATAGCCGTAACCTTAATGCCAACAGTTATGAATATTATGTTTTATCTTCTTTGGACAAAGTTTCCGAACAAAAAGTTTTATTTTAAGTAGGACAGTTATTTGAATGTTCAACATGAAATTTTATAAGTGGCTCTAATAAATAAAAGCATCTTATCACTGACCTGAATCAGAAACACAAGATGCAGTCTAGACTGCAACATTGATAATATAGAACAAAAATTTATGACATTTATGTACTTGACATTGGGAATATTTCTTTGTTTATGGAATAATTTTATTTGCATATAATTAAGATTAGGATAATGTAGAATATCTTTTATAAAGTTGGCTATCGACAATGCTCAGGAGTTCAGTTTACTTCCCAATCCAAATGTTGCGGGTTCGAATCCCACGGAGGCATGAACGTATGTAAATAAATATGTATATTTAACTGTATTTAGGAAATAAAAAATAAGTTAGTTTCTAAAACGCACAGAAAAAATGTCATCGGCTCTTAACACCCTAAACAGCACCTACCAATTTTTTTTTTTTTTTCACATTTTATAAGAAAATATCGGATTTACTCTAAATTAAATATAATTAAGTACAATGAAATATGATTCTAATAAAATTAAAATAATTTTAACATGGTCCAACTTCAAGTTTCTACACTCAATCCATCTCTAAACCTTCTGATGGTTATAATAGCCCTATACTTTCTATAAACCTTCTAAAACAAAAATAAATGATAATGTTTAATGAAAATTCCAGCATTGCAGTTCTAGTCTTCTAGTTGTCAAATAATAAAAGAAAACAAGAGAATAAGTTAAATGTCAATCAAGAAAATAAGGGTACGTTGTTGTAATCAACAATTTATGTTTTTTCTTTTTTGTAATCAAGTAAATCTACAAGAAAATAATGAAAAAAAGTTCATTGATTACAATAAAGTAGTGCACAAAAGATTTCTTCACACTGGTCGTCTAGTATATTTACCTATAAACCTTTTACAATATAATTATTATCTGCAATTTGTTATCAAATAACAAAAATAAAAAACTTTAACTATCAGTCATAATAAGTACATACGAATAGATTGTTCTAATCAATAATTGTCCATTATTATTTTCTTTTTCTTTAGAATATAAAACGTTGATTTAAAAAATGGTTATACATATATTCTACAAAATTATTTAAAAAATATTTAACAACATTTTCATAGTATAATTTATATTTTTTGTACTGTATCAGTCGGTTATTTAAATAAGAGTTAGAGATGCTTCACCATTTTTAATTATTACTAAAATTCTTCTTTAACTTTTAATTAAAAAAATCCAATTCGGCTTTTTATGCATAATAATTTGTATATATCAAAAAATAAACAAAACAATTTGATTTTTAAAATAACACTAAGGGTTGTTCAGGGAATTTGTGCTTAAAGCACATGATTAGAAGCTAATTTCTGTTAATAGGTAATTGGTTTTGGAATGGCGTTATTATCCGGCCCATTGGTCGAGTTTGTTTATGTCGGAATGGAAGTCGGCGGGAAGCGAGCGGCGAAGCTTCCGATCCGGATCGAAGCGAGAACAAGAGCGCAGCTTTGTCCTACCTGTGCCGCGCGATCCCTCACCTGTTGAATCACGCGACAAAAACGACTTCATTCCAAACGGCCTATAAATTATTCATGCTACTTCATTTCTCATTCATTTTCGGACGACAACAAATTTATGTCGCTGTTATTATGTCCTTTCCCATGAAAATCGTAAAACTTTGAAACAAGAATGTTTTCAACGTTTTACATATTTTTGAATTATTTATAGTCGTATCTTTTTAGCTTTTATGCGTATTGTGAACCGATGCGATAATGGCGGAAAGCTTTTACTGTTATTTGCGACACGCTAAAAACTGTTAAAACTCGATTCGGGGATGACTTTTATGTGCGGGTGAACGACGCGCGCTTCGGCGTCGGCCTTTTAAAGCTCAAGGACTACATGAGCCGTTGTTTGCCTACTACACCTTTTATTTAAATGCTAACCAGATGAAAGAAATTCATTCTCTGCTCCTTTCTTCTCTTCTATTGTGTGTTCCAACAAATTGTACAACTAAACAATTTCAACACTGTAACCTTTATCTACGTACATATGGTTTTAACACGAAGTAACGTTTTCTCGCTATTCAAAATATTTACATAAATAATTTATTCCCTATCAATTACCTCTTGTACTGTTGTTGTTTGTGTCGAGCTTTGTAAATTCTGTGGATATTGTGCTTATATTTTAGCGAAAAGGATGTTAGCCAACTGCCCAGTAACGTAACTACTACCGGTGCATTTACCTAGGGCTTATTGTTTTTAACAATTTCGGTTACAGTAGCAATAACAGAATGTTCTTTTTCGAAATTAAAAATAAGAAAACATTTAAATATTCTGGCCATTGAAAGGTAAAAGGAACTTAAAGGAAAATTTGGACAATATGATCCAAATATTCGTTGAAGCGAAAGTTAGTCGCAAAACTTAATGGAGCTTTAAACTATGAAGAGCTGAGTTTGCATATATGTGAATAAATGTAACTGAAATTATAAATGTAAATATACACTTTATTTCCCATTACCGTACTTTTTACAGAGGTGTATATATGCTATTTGCAAACAATGACAAAAATGAAATAGAAGCACTAATGTAACCGCGGTAACGGATATTTGCAAATATTTAAAAAAAATTGAATGTCATTTATGTTATTGATGTCATTTATGACGGTGATTTTAGCGTCGACAATAAGTGTTTTATTGTGTATTGCTAATTTCATTAGTTTAATGTAGGTATAACTCTTTTCGTATGTATCCATGTTTTTCAAACAAATTGTGCTACTTAACAAATTAAATATTGTAACTATTATCAACGTACATACAGTTTTAACGCAATATCGTTCTCGGAATATTTACATGCACAAATAATAACAGCAAACATTTCTGTGCTAATGGTTAGCATCCATTATATTAAGTACGTTCCTTCAGTAATTAACCATTAGAGAAGAAACTAGATTGGCACTACATTGCTAGATGGAATACCGGCATCAAACAGGCCAGGATAAGAATCGATTAAACCTAATCTGTAATATTCTGTAAATAGAAATTTTGGAAATCATAAAATGTATTTAGAATTGCGGATTTCTAAGATTTTTCGTAATTAACTCTGTGGCAACTATAGTAATCCAAATTTGTGATGTGTGCTAACAAATAGTCCCTGATTCCGGGTGCCAAATTTGTGACGTGTGTTAATAAACATTCCCTGCTCGGGCGCCAAATTTTGTGACACATACCTGTGTGGCTGTTTCGTGTCACACAATTAATAACGTTAATTCAAAAAAAAATATTTACATTTACTTGATGTATGATGTAAATAAAATAAAGATATTTGCATTTTGATACACAAGAAGCTTTAATTTACATGGAGAAGATAAAGCCGCAATATTAATCAGGCCCCGCACCTTGTGGATTTACTTGCATTTCAGTGTTGTAGATTGCCAGCCTACACACTATGCAAGGGACCTATAGCCTATAGCTTTAATTGAGTTTCGAATCACTGGCATACTCCGATATTTTTATTTAAATGTAGATTGACGAAACTGGAATTTATATATCAGATCTCACACTTTCCAAATCGGGTCGGAACGCGCAAGTCAAGTACGCCACCGCTATCAATAAAAAAAAATAGCATTTATTGCGATTTAAAATGTATGTACTTGAAAGAACTGATGAGGTACTTGAGAAAGAAAAAGAAAAGTAATTTCGAATCACTGGCACACTCTGAAATTTTTATTTAGATGTAGATTGACGAAACAGGGATTTAAACACTAGATCTCACACACTTTCCAAATCGGGTCGGAACGCGCAAATCAAGTGAGCCACCGCTATCCACATAAAATAATAATAACATTTATTGCGATTTAAAATGTATGTACTTGAAAGAACTGATGAGGTACTTGAGAAACAAAAAGTAAGAAACCACAGTAGTATTGCGTACAGTGTGCAGCAAAGTAAAACAGAAATGATAGATGTTGAACAATAACTGAAAAGCAATTCCACTTGAATTGTAGTAATACAAATCCTCGAGTACGGCGTATAGAGACAATTTAAACGAGATTAAATCCGTCAATGTAAACACAGCTCGAACGGTCCGAAGCGAAGCTCAAGTCGTAAACCTGCTCGACACCGTCTCATTATCAGAGCAATCGTTTAACATGATTGCCGGGTCGAGACCACGAAATCGGCAAATGGCCGCGTTACGATTTCAATTTTATGCGTTGCCTTCTTGGATGATGACTGATGCAATTTTTGCAATCTGCTGCGAGCGATGCAGTCGGAGCCATTGCCGGAGATATATGTCCGGGACTCTTCGTCGCGGATTCTCCTATCTGTGATCTCCGGACTTTATTGCAATTTATTATCATTTATTGGACTATAAAGAAGCATTGTTTGTAAACTCAAGTATGATGATGAAATTCAATCGCAGATATTTTATATGGGTTGAACAGCGTGCATTATGACCAGATACCTCCGATGCCGTAATATAAACTACGTACGAGTATTTCCTACCCTCAACATACCATATTGTCCAAGTTTCAACTCAGTAAATATAACAATAACATACAAGCGACTAGGATATAATTTATTTTTATTTGGTTTGATGAACTTTTAACTAACTATAAATTAGAACCTTAATGAAAAACCTATATTCTTGTTGATTCGAATTCAAAAATTTATAATAACATACAAATAAATAAAAGAACTGTTACTTGTTTTTTATTATTTGAATTATTTCATTTTACTTTTAAAAAATTATGTTCAATGCGCAATTATATTCACAAAACAAAGCAAATTATAAGATGAATCTAAATCTACTGCATTGCTGGTATTAAATATCATCCAAATTTCATAATAATTATTTATTTTCCCTCATAAATATCAAACAAGCTACTTTAAAAAGAAATATTGCAAAATAAAATGTAATATAAACATTTATATTTAGCTGTCATTGCTATTAATTACACTTATTTAAATGTCAAACAGATCATCAAAAACTTTTCAAGAAATTTGACCGAAAATAATATATCCCTTACTCAACAGACGAGAAATTTCATACGAATATTGTTATTGAATATTCAATATTTTGTTTTGTTAGACGATTTCGCAAATTTTATTTTAAAAATCTATTAAAATAAATACAAAAAATTCTTGAAAACAATAAATAGAACATTTTTGCATTAATTGCAAATGATACACAGATACATCAAATGCGACTGCAATGTGAAATAAAATTGATATACTATATAATTGTCTTCTTCGTGATTTACAAAGTAATCTTTAGAATTTCTTCAGTGATTTATGTAAGTCACTAGCAGTACACATATTTTGCTATGAAATATTAATTTAACTTTCTGATATAATTCCCCAATCAAATGGCAAATATGCAGGCAATAACTACTTGATTAATTCTACAGGCATGAATAGCTGACAGCTTAGCACTTACCGTTACTGAAGGAAGAACCTATAACTAATTAATTAATTATTAAAAAAATAATTATTTAATTTCGGTAATCAAATATACGAATTCATGTTCAAGTTGTTATTGTTTTCAATTTCGTGTGAGACCGAATTGATTCGTGGCGATGATTACAATGTACACGGATTTCTTTCCTGTTTAACCCACTCGTTTAAGCGGAAGAAGCTGGTGATTTAGGACCGGATCTCGCTGTCCACGCTTGATCGATGAGCTCTCTCTGCTCGCAGACCACCCAGCGCTTATCATGTGCTTGTGCCGTGCTTACTTTTCCAAAACGCTCCTCATTTATCTCGGTACTACCAAGCTCTAGGCATTCGGGTGATGATAGACAAATATGAGAACTACCTACTAATCGTAAATTAATTCTATCTAATAATCTTTGCTTGTTATTTATATTTTGTTTCTTAGTTTCATTAAAAAAAAAAGTTTTACCTGTAGCTTGACTTAGATATACAGGGTGGTGACTCGAACACCCTACGTAGGGATTTAACATGTAAAACCATATTTTCCTAATTCCTGATTTCCTACTTATTGCAGGTAAAAAGCTTCAAATAACAGTTGTAAAGCATAAAATTCTGCATCTGAGTCAATAAGCAGAATTAATTTTACGTGCTTTGTAAGCTCATAATTTAGATATGAAAATGACGTAAATCACGCCAAAAATAGCAGTAGCTATGGTATTGAAACAAAAATGAATAAAAGTGAACAATATTATATAAATTAATTTCCAATTTAAAAAATAAAAAAATGCCATATTTGAAATCATAATTTGACAAATCAGTAATGAAGCTTTTTTACTTAAAATAATTAAGGAGGCCGAAAATTAGGAAAACACCAATTAATTTTTACTATATCTTTTCTGGTGTAAAATATGTGTTTTTGTATATTTCAAATTGAAAATTGACCTCGGTATTCGGTCGAATAGTGTAATAATACTTGGTATTCAGCAGTGTCAATTACCCTGGGTACTCGTTTCACGACTAGTACCACTTGCATTTTACTGGTGTAAGATGTCGGCCTACAGCCTCTGTAATAGATCCTACAATTATATTAGATTCCAAATCAATCGGGCACAGCATTATTTTACCTGAGAAGGTTACTGGAACCCTTAAATCTCACACTTCATTATTCCTGAGGGCGCTTTTCAATAAGCCGCCACTACCTATTTTTTTAAGTAGTAGAAGTTATCTGAGTTTTAGTCACTCAAACACAATTATAATCGTCATACTAAGTAATAAGCGATATGTAGATCTAGATATTAAAAAGAAAAGAAAATGAGAAAATATTTCATTAAATATTAACTTTTTTTTAATATGTATAGTAAAACTATAGGTACATATTTCAAGTAGAATATGATAAAAAAATAATTAAAGAAGAAACATCTAAATGAAGAATAAGTTAAAACATTTAAAGGATCATTAATATAAGATAATTATACATTCTTAGTTAGCCTAAAGTCTGAGTGTAAGGTATTTATTAAATAAGATAAATTCACTAAGCCAAAACTTAACAACATCTTAACAAGAAAATAATCACTGTGCACGACCGCCCACTCTTCGGAAGAACAAAAAACTAATAAGAAAACTTTATATCCACAAGCAGCGCTCTGGCGGCCGTCCCCAAAAACAAAGTAATAAAGGAAAACAATAGCCGCGTCAAGTTGGCCGCGCGGGCATGCAGCGCATACAAAAAGTCGCGGCCAACTGCGCTCCGTAGTAGCTGCACTCGCCACGCGCAACTTTACTCGCATCCTGCATATTACTACACTTCTTGCTCTTGTCTGTCACAACGAGCGTATCAACATTAAGTTGTTAGGCGGACGCTTACTTACGGTTAGGATTTTAAAGTTTACTAATGTTTTCAATTATGAAATACCTTATAAACTGAAAATGTAATGCCACGAGGTAAACAAATTATATTAAAACAAATCGATTAAAGGTTGTTATTTGTTTATTTGTTATATGTTTTGTCACAAAAACTGTAGCTGTAGTTCCTCTTGCTGGTTATGTACTTATCGACAGTAGAAAATAAAATAGTATATTGTGTTACTAGAGTAAAAGTGATATTTTGTGTGGCGAGCGTAAAAATTTGCCTACGAGGCATACAAAGACACTTTTGCTATGAATGACACATTTTATTTTTTCTTCAAACGCAGATATTTTAAATTTGTAAGTCAACAATTTTAATCTGTCAGGTGTTAATGATATTTAGTAACTTTATTCTTAGGTTATCTAGTTTTATTATGACATTTAGAGCGATAACAGGTTACTATTGCACAAGTAATTTCTTATTCGCTGATTCTACATAGTTTCTATGGATACTTATTTATTTCACTTTTACTCCGACGGTGTAAATGTAAAAAATACTACTCTGGCGGCGTAGAAATTAGAACTACAAACAAGTTAATCAAAGATTTTACTTTTATGACGTTTGAAGAAGAATTATATATGCGTTATTTACCCATAAAGTTGTTAAAAACCCTAAAAATATGATATTTTGTTCTTCTGTGGGAACAACACATTCAGATAATATACAGGTATTGATATTAGATGAAATCAAGATAAAAATTTCACCAGCTCCGTGAGAATTTTACTTGTATTTTAAGTATGCAGTTAATCAACCTACAGCTGCCATAGTATTAAGGTGGCTTTACACGATCAAAGAATTTGAACTATTTTATGTCATATTTTTACATCATATTCTTTGATCAAATGGCTCCGCTTTACACGTTCAAAATTTTTGAACTATTTTTCCTTATAAAGTAGAGGTATCAATAAAGAAAAGAAAAATATAGGTTGATCACAATGATATATGATTTCACATTTGTTTATTTTTTACTTTTGACATTTGATAACAACATAATCCCTAGAATTAACTAAAATTTGAAGTAAACGACCTTGAAATTTAGGACATGCTCTAAGTGAGAATTTCTATGTCATAGCATATGAACTCTGAACAGTCACATTTCTTTGAAAGTGTAAAGTGTCAGAATCACATTGAACAATACGAAGTTGTAGAAATTGATGTAAACTTATGATCGTCTAAAACGCCCTTTAGATTTAAATTGAGTCATATTTAAACAAAACATCACAGAAGTTAGACATCTTTCACTCAACCATATTTAATTCAAAATGCTATTACAACAAAATACTTGTGCTATTATGTTTATGTGTGTACATAGTACAATAATAATAGATGTTTATTATGATTTTGTAAAAATTTGTTAAAGCCATTAAATAAAAACGTAGCCTGTATAAACGTAGCCTGATGAAATTTAATCTGAATTCATTTCTGTCAACAAGAAAAAATGAAGACAGAAAAAATTATACGTTTAGAAAATTACTCGTAATATTGCCCGAAAGCTGAAAATATGAATGAATAATTAAAATGCAATAAGAAATGTAGATTGTAGACCTTATTCATGTCGTCCAGAAACTTGAATTATAAATTTATAATTATCACGTTAACAAGAACCTCTGAAACGGTAATTTCATCCGAGCAGATGAGCCATCAAAACTAACAAATACATCTCTCCGTAACAATATAATTGCACTTGTCCAAAATCCAACTCATTATCATTTTTCCAAGAAAGTATAATTATAAAATTTATTTAATGCTCTCCCTCAATGAATACATTAATACAACGGAGTTTATAATCAAGTACATTGCTGTAATTTAAATAAACAAAACTTACCATTAGTCAAGAGCCGTAATGAATTCTTATATTAAATTTTAAAGCTTGCTTTACGTTAATCTCTCAGCCTGGAGCGAAGTACAAACTACAGAGTACAGATTAGTTAACCGAGTGCACTAAATGGAAAAGGATGTACTTACTAAATCGTCACATGGAAATATAAATTAATGTGTCTCGACGAACGAGCTAAATGTAAACGTACTGCAGGAAGATCAGAACATAAATTTGTAATTTCGCTACATGTACCTTACTGAATTTGACGCCAAACATCAATCTTTCCAGTTCAGGCGTAGCGGGTTTGAATCCCGTCGATGCATGGATGCAGTAGTTTAACTACCTCTCAAAAAGTGTTATAAGTATATCCATATATAGGTATTATGAATTTTGACAATTTTTTTAACTAATAATTAACCATTGTGACTCCCAATAATAATGACAAAAACTATATATTATTTTTTAATTTCATTGAAATTAGCATTTGAAATTGAAATTTATGCCATATATCTGACGTTACTTAGGACAATAAGTGAGCAGTTTACAATATTAAAAGTGGGAATTTAATGAAACTATCTTTTTTACTCAATTATATCATATAAATGTTATTAAAGATAAATTAGTCTTAACTATTAATGAAACAATGTGTAAGGTAGCAATATAGGCAATTCATAGAATAAATTAAAAATATTTTGCTATTACACAAATTAATTTCGTGCATATTTGGTTGATATTGAAATGTCATCTGTCGGCATTGTTAATGTCATATGATTTTCAAAAGCTGTTTAGTGTTTACATACATCGTTTTAAAAATTACACCTGGGTAATCTGCCAAATGTAGATTATTCTATGAAAGATGATTTTTATCGAATGAATTCAAATTCTCTATCTAATTCTCCTATATGACGTCAATTATCTCCTCTACAAAAATTTATTATTGTTTTTCTCCGGAATTCTCAACAATAACGATTTAAAAAATACGGGTATTTTTATTTTTTGTACAGAATCATGAAAAGGAGGAAAAATATTGTTATATTCTACGATATACCGTAGATGACTTATATCAGATATTGCTCAAGCACTCCAAATGGAATGGAAAGTATACGATTAGAATTTTCGTATTGGAAATAGTTGACAACATATTTAAATTAATTTGTTATCATCATTTAATTTTGTAAGAAGAAAGTAAATAAATAATCAAACAAAACTCTAAAATTTCGTAATGAAAATAATCAAATAAAAGAGCCCCAATAAATTAATAAGGAACGGTAGAGGCAAGAGCTTAGAAATTTTAAAAATATCGGGTTAAAAAACAATGATACCGTTTATTTCCCTCCTTTGTTTTTAACAATTTCTCATATTCCTTATTATTTTATCCAAGAACATAAACATGTTGTAATTACATGATTTATTATTTTTACAAATTAATTAGCAATTTGCGGTGATGAGAACGGATGTTTTGAGGCAAAACACACAATGTAACAATCAGCGTTGTGGGAAAAATATCATTGGCTAAATATCCCAGTTAGCAGAAGACTCGATGCTTTACATAAGCCGCGCTAAACGCCGCATTGCGTGCGCGATTCAATTCTCGCAGTCACACATTCCCGGACCACAGCCGAATTCGGACGGAGCAAGACTTCATAGGGTTTCAGGCCAGCGTGCACCTCTCATTTATAAATGTAATCACTGTAATTTATATGTCATTTAAGAGCCGTTTTCATGACTGACTAGCTCGAGCTAACAACATTTTCAAATCGGTCTGTCCTAAATGGAACTTATAGACTTAGAAAAATATTCGATATCTAATATGAAATAGTTATTTATGTATCAAGTGCACAGTATGTTTTATTTTCAAATGCGTGATCTGTCCTGTTGTGAATGTTGCAAGTCAATGAGTTCAAAACAGACCCATTCTGCACTAGTTTAATAAACTATTTTCTCTATAACCTTATTAAAATGATGATAAAAATAACGAGACAAATTTCAGTAATTATAGAGCTTTAATTTTTTTATTCCAGTCTGCAGAGTATATTTACAAAGACTCTAATTTTTCTGGATAAATTTGAGGTTTGTCATCAAAAAGGGAAATATTAAATAAAAATATATTAAATTCATAAATAATACTTATTATGATTATTTATGGTATAAGTGTGTTACATTACAAATAATTCACATGAGAAATGTTTAACTCATGAGGCCGTTAGACGACTGGGGTATTTTTCTCAAGTGACTGAGGTAATTAACACATGTGTGCCATACAACATTTTATCCAACACCTTTAATTATTGATATAAAATATATAAAAGTTTATTTGACAGGTGACGTTTTAAAATGACATTTAATAAAAAAAATAGAGTAGAGAAGGTTTTATAACGTAGTTACTACGATAGGAACCAGCAAACAGTGAGTTATAATTTCTAACCCACATGTATTTTATGATCTACTTCATTTATCTAAAAGCACCATAGTTATGATGTTATAATTACACGGGGTTGGATAAAATATTTATTTCTTAAACAATTAATATTTAATTTGTTGATGTTCAGGGTCAGACTTGGCAAAATTTAGGTTTTAAAAATACATAAAATACGTAATTTAAGCGTCGACCCATTAAACCCACCGAGCTTTACCCCATTGCTAGATGGTCCATGTTAGTGTCCACACATATACATTTGTTCTTTTAAGAGTTGTTACACTGGTAGTATGAATTTGTCTATTGGAAGATTATGTCTCCAGGCAGGCTAATACAGATAATATATTTATTTTCCTGTAACAACAATTTTGCAAATTTTACATTTTCTGATTTTATAATCGATTGAAGACAAAACATCTGAATGGTGATCCGTAATCCATCTATCTTTCTAAGCAATGCCGAATCGAAGCCCATCGCATCTCGCGTGCTACGGTGGTCCACCTTCGGCCATGTTGGAAGATGGCGGGCACGCGGTGTGTTATTAGCCGCAGTCAGATATCGTGTAGATAATTTAAATGTCAACAAGTAGTTAGAGCTCCGCGGCCGGCGCGGCCACCCACTTCGTGAGCGCTTGCCGGCCTGCGTGCGCAACTCAGCTGCCAACTCAACACGTTCATACATCTTTAATTATCCGTCACTATACTTCCAAAGGCTTCTGGATACATTCGGCCAGTGATGGGAACAGGGGATATGGGTCTGTGGTAACGACTAACGAGTAATTGTTATGGACTCAAATAAGGTTACCTGTTCACATAGTTAACTTTATTTTCCCATACATAACGTATCTATATGACTATAATTTAGTTGCAGTTAATCAATTAAGACATGCAACTAATACTTCAGCTTCGTATTTGCCTTTACGAGCAGTGATGGTTGACTGGTTAGCGTGCTTCGATTTGAACTGAGTAGAGTATAAGTTCTGAAGATTCCCAGTTTCGCTAACCACGAGCGCTGAATTTTCAAAAATTCCTTAGCGGGGACATCCGGCATATTAGGTCGAGGTTGGAGCAAAGGCAAGCCAAGGTTAGGAAATTTAAGGAAGCGAAGCGAGGAATGTTACTGGGTAGCCTATTTGACTTGTGATGGATCCACCAATACATCCATTGCATCTTTGCTTCTCAAACCAGAGGTCTAAAACTCTCCGTAGTTCTGAGGAGTATGGATGCCTTTTCCGATAACTTCCCCGTTTCTCAAACCCAAGGTCTAAAACCTTCCGTGATTCTGAGATGTATAGATGTCTTTTCCTATAGCTTCCATGCTTTTCAAACTCGAGATCTAAAACCCTCTATGATTCTAGGGAGTAAGGATGTCTCTCTTTATAGCATCCCTGCATCTCAAACCTGGAGTCTAAAAGCCTTTGTGGTTCTGGGAAGCACGTTTCCTACGGGCACTAAAGTCTGAAGGCGTATGAGGATGATGGAAAACATCAGGCGCATGGTCTGAAAAGTATGGATACTACCACACTAATACTTCAATAGCCTACGGGATGTATGAATGCCTCTACACTTATAACTATTATCATTACTAGGTGTGCTAATCTGTTCTATCCAATATTCCAACTGCTATATTCAGCCATCTGCCATAACTCAAGTGTGTTTTCACAATGCTACGAAATATTGTTTACTTTAGTATTGTGATTTATCTATCATTTTATCTAATAAAAATTTAGTTTTTTCATTAGTCCATAAGATGTTTTGGAGTATGTAATATTGACATCCGTTAAAGATAATATTACAAATAAAACTTTTAGGTTTGTACTACTACATAAAATGGCATTAGTAACAACATACCACGTACCGCCACTGAGATTATAATATACCTACTTATCATTTTAAAATCGAAAATAAAACATCTTCTATATCATGCCTGGAATAATATACAGGGTGTCCCATTTAAGATACGAATGCATTGGTATCTCGAGAACCGTAAGAGCTACGAGGTTGGTTAAATTAGACAAAAGTTGCCCCGTTAGGAGGCTATTTTAATAGTGTTTTGTTATTTGCGTAAAAATGCATAGGTCACTAGATATAGGGGAAAATGTAAATTTAGCGATTTTCTTTTTTTGTTTATAACTTTGTTATATGAAATAATACGAGATTCTGGTTTGAATTTTCTTAAGGCACTTTTGTATGGTGAATTTGCAGAATTACTCAATTTTTTTTATATCTAGCTATTTACGACTTACTGATAGCAACTTTTATTTTTCATATGGAGGTCATATTAAGCTATGGTATTTTTAAATAGAGATTTTTTTTAGCTTTACAATGATATAAAACAGTAATAATTTATTTTTATAATAAACAGAAAAATTAACAAAAATTGTTATTTATACTAAAATTGCATTGAAAAATGTAAATCAAAGGCTGCAGTGGAAGAAAATAACTATTTCATAACATATATGGCAACAAGTTTATTTAATTAAAGTTAAAATTACAAAAATAATTTGCGAAAACTTTACAATAAATTTAGTTAAATTCTTCCACAGCAGCCTTCGATTTACTTTTTTCTAACTAAATTTATTGTTAAGTTTTCGCTAATTATTTTTGTATTTTTAACTTTAATTAAATAAACTTGTTGCAATATATGTTATGAAATAGTTATTTTCTTCCACTGCAGCCTTTAATTTACTTTTTTCAATGCAATTTTAGTATAAATTGTTAATTTTTCTGTTAATTATAAAAATAAATTATTACTGTTTTATATCATTGTAAAGCTAAAAAAAATCTCTATTTAAAAATACCATAGCTTAATATGACCTCCATATGAAAAATAAAACTTGCTATCAGTAACTCGTAAATGGTTAGATAAAAAAAAAATTGAGTACTTCTGCAAATTCACCATACAAAAGTGCCTTAAGAAAGTGCAAACCAGAATCTCGTATTATTGCATATAACAAAATTATAAGCAAAAAAAGAAAATCACTAAATTTACATTTTCCCCTATATCTAGTGACCTATGCATTTTTTCGCAAATAACAAAACACAAATAAAATAGCCTCCTACCGGGGCAACTTTTGTCTAATTTAACCAACCTCGTAGCTCTTACGGTTCTCGAGATACCAATGCATTCGTATCTTAAATGGGACACCCTGTATTACTTTTCATCTTGCTATCACTATATTAAACGATTAGATTCATTACATCCACTATCTAATCCTCGTGGATTATCAGAGAGTGAGCTGTTAGGCTCGTTGAGATGCGAAGCGCCTAGCCCTGCAGGCCAGGGAAGTTATTAGCCTGCAACCTGCCGGTCCTTTGCCTGGTCATCCTTCTATCCTATCACGATACACAGCCCTAACTTATTTGCAAACATTGTTAGTAGGAGTAGCTCTAGTTCCCATGCCGCAGGTCTAGAAGGGTTGCAAACTTCCCGATATGCGACACAAATATACAATGTTTGCTGTTGCATATTATCTCCACATATTCTTTCTATTTCCTAGATTTATTTCTTTAGTTTTAGTTTCATTAATTTCTACATTTTATGGTATTGCAACCCTAAGTTATTGATTCGTCAGTCCGTTTAAATGTATATAAGCAAAATCAACTGCACAGATTTTAATAAAACTTTTCTAACGGCAATGACACGAGTTGATCAACTTTCGCTAAAAAACAGTCAACTGGATGTAATAGTTTACTTTGCGAATATTTTGTAACAGATATATACTTTGAAAAAATGTTGAAAGAAAGTACTTTAGAAACAAACCTAATTTAATAACATATGTTTAACATGCTCAGTAACGGTTGTTTTATTGGTAGCTACAGCTAATTTTTTTTAAGTAATATAACGAGAGCCATGTTTTTTTCGGTTAAATTTACGAATAGACATTTAAATCGAGACAACAAAACTGGAGTATTTTAAGGATCATTGTTGACTCGAGTTGTCGTTACCGATAAAATTCATAGCTCGAATTATATTTATTTAGTTATTTCACGAATGACAACAGTTTAAACATTAAATTTTTCATATCAATAAAAGTAACCTGGACGATTCATTGTAGTAGATAGGATAAAAATTATGTGTATTTTGCAAAATATATTTCAAATTAAAATTATGTATATTAGTATACCAGACTGTACATAAATAAATAAATAAAATATACTTTCATTATAAAAATTGTATTTATTAAACTGCAGTAAAATAATCTATATCTCTTTCTTGATTTAAAATATACTTACACTTATTTGCTATATTACTTTAGAACATACTCGAATGTGCATGTCATACGCAAATATATAAAAACAAAATTATTTTTGAACCGATAAGATTTATGAAACTAATAATAAAATCTTATTTAATAAGGATGTCAACAAATATTCAAATTGATTTTTGTTGAATGGTGTGAATAAACAAAATTATATTGTATCATTATAATAAATTCATATTTTATAGTAAATAAATCATTATTAAAATATTATAAAGCATGAACACTAACGATAGATTGTAATACGCTTTCATTATCTTTAATAAATTTCTCCGTATTTTATTTCGTAGAACACGAGACCTCTGTTCTGGAAATTAATAGTATTTCCCGAAATTAATTTAATGTTTGAAGTTATAATAAACTCAAAAGCTATTAAGAAGATAATTTGAGATGATGTGCGAGCGTAAGAAAATATTTGGTAATAAAAAGAAATATCCGAAAGCGAAGTGAAATCGAGTACCGTTCGTCGCAAGCGAAGTTCCGTTTTCATAAATGTTATTTATAGTTATAGAGGAGTAAAACTATTCTCTTTTATCGGCGGAGGCTGACAGTTATTAACTCGTGACTCACAGGGAGGAGTCAAGCACACTCGCACCGACCAACACAAATAATTAAAATGATAATTTACGTCTATTACACCCAGCACACTTTACTGTCAATACATAAAACAACGCTGTGAGACATTTTTTATCATGTTCTCTGTTCCCGCATTCCTATGTGTAGTGTATTTTCTTCTCTGTGAAACAGAATAGAATCACAATTTGTATTCTATGCGACTGTACTTGCAATTTATATGCAATAGAGTCTATCGAGTTGATGATTAAAGTTGTATAATTATAATATATTTAAAAAATATTTTAAATAATAAAAAATACGTTGAAGAATTGATAGACGCTAGTTACACAGCAACTTAAGAAGGAATCATTAGTTTAAAAACTACAAATTACAAATTATTATTTGCTGGCAATATGTATTAATAATGAGACACATTTTTTATTATGTTTCCGCATTTCAATATGTTGTCTTGTTTTTTTTTCATGAAGGACAGAAGCTGCAGATATTAGAAATATTAATTTTATTTTAACAGAAAATTGAAATTAATTATTTGATAGACAGTGATATTCCGTCAACAAACTGATTTTAGATTTAAATATGTATTTTTCATAGAGGCCAGGAAATTTCGAGAGTCTACAGATACTGAATTCGATACTTTATAAACTATGAACAAAAGCAGTCTGTTTTCTTAGCGATTTTACTCATTGATGACTTTTAAAGAAATTCTTGTTAAATAAATGCTAGGTCTAAGTATTCTCTAACCATACTTAAATACATACCATTAAAAAGAAATGCGTTATGGTAACATAGTGGGAGTGATATTGGTACTGCTCGACTGCATGATTAAGAGGAAGACAAAAGGAAAAAAAAAATCAGTTTGTAATTAAACCATACAGTAGAGAAACATGACCTTTCAGTCATTAAAGAAGTTAATCGAGGTGAAAATGAGAATTCGAATTTTTCGATAGATCGTGGAAATAATATCCAAGAAAGAAGAGAGAGAAAATTAAAGTGAAAGGAAAAAAACAAAAAAGAAAACTATACAGAAGAGGTGGAAAACCGGACATAAAAAGAAGAAACTGTACAGAAAGAAAGAGGAAAACAATATAAAGCTGAAGAATATTGAGAATCATCTTAAGTAGGAATTTTAATAGTTTTATAGGTTATTAATACTTCTACTCGTATAAGCCACAAGATTTTTAGAAAAAAATTTATATTTCCATACGTAGGTACTATTAAGTTTTTAAAATTATAAAATTGATATAAGATGCATATTTAAAATCTGTTCTGGCTTATATAATTTACATGTGATCAAAAACTCACATAAATCCAATAGGACTGACGGAAGACAGACATTACGTTAAAAACAATCGAAACACCTTGTGACATCTCCAAATGTGATATTTTTGTATGGACATGGATAAAACTAATTCAGCTGGATTGCTATTAATAAATCAATTTTTTAAATATTTTTAAAGAATATTTCTGAAAAAAATAGGCAACATAAATTTGAAAATAAATTTTTACTTTTCATTTAATTATAAAGTAGACTTAATTCCAAAATAGGGTATGCAGAAAACTTTATTTGAGATTTAATTAAGAAAAAATGTTTCCTCTTGTATTGGTTGAATTAAATTCAATACATTAGTAAATGATTTCCTATTAAAAGGATCGAATTCCAAACCTCACCAGCATTGTGTATAATGCCACCAGTATCGTATGCCAACGTGTGGAGTAAAGATAATTGAAGAAGATTCCAGATACGGCAAAGTAATAGTCGAGTATTTACATTCTTTTGCTACAGCTATGTGACAGAATGATTTATAACGTGCAGTGAGGCAGTTGTAATATTATAATACTTGTGTGTTTTCCTTGTTGCATGCTGCAAATACTCGTATAAGATTATTTCTTTTTCTACAATGGAGAACATAAGACAGGAATTCCATTTGTTTTCATGACTTCTATTGTAATATGGAATATAAAATGTAACTTCCACATATTGCTGTTAAAGGAAAACTTCTCCCACGTATGAGATTTCTAGTTTTTATTTAAATAAATGAAAATGAATATTTGAATGACAATTTGAATTTTTTCTGGCGTGTTAAAAGTTTTTAGACGAAAATAAAAAATACGCGTCTAATATTTGGAATAACCTATTGCCATTTCACACATGTAGTGCAGCTGAAGTCATTTGAGGAGTAGCGTACATTTGCTATTTTCTCAAACATCCAAATGCAAGTGATAACGCCATGTAAATTTTAGTAGAGAAAAAAATTGTAAAATAGAATAGAAATTTTGGTATTTTTAACTATAGTGCCTATTGAGATGAGAATTTTATTTGTTCCTAATAGTGGTGATTCTTTAGGGGAGGCAAATGAGGCAGTTTCTCACCGTACAAAACGAGGAGAGAAGAATTTTGCATTGTATTTTTAAATTTCAAACTTAAACAAATTTTATATTTAGCGCGCAATATGACCACAAGATTTAGTTTTCAAATTCTGTTTTTCTACCTTATATACTGTCAAATAAGATTCATACGTCCTGTACAGTGCCGACTACAGAAGTGCAGAGGCAAAAACTCTCCTGCCTCATACTTAATCAATGTGTGTTTACGATTGTACTGTTGTTACAATGCTCACAGCATTTATCGATTTATCTCTCGCTGCACTACCTACTTCAGAAAAGGGAGTTTTGAGGCATGCCTCCAAGTACTTTCTGATTAATCTGTTTGTACCTAGTTGAAGCGAACATGCGACCGAACTGAATGTTTTTGCAATTTTGGCTATTGTATTTGCAGTTGTTCAAATGTAGTATAAATAGTTAGTGGGTAGACGTAGACACCGGAAATCTTTGGATTTAAATTTAACTTTTAAAAAATTGCAGCAGGTTCTTCTGGTATACAGATATGAAATGACGTTCGAAGCACTGATAACATTGTTAATTTTCAGACAAATGAGTGTCATTTCATTAAGTTTTTATTCAGTTCCTGTCGCCTGCCTCACCAAATTTTTAATTCTGAGCCACTACTGGTCCATAGTAAACTTATGTTTACGTTTTAGTATGGTCACCAACAAATGAAGTTGATTCCAAACTATTATAAACAAAGCGATATTTTTATTTGGCAATAAGTTAGCGGTACTGGCATTTGAACCCCAGATCTCTTAGTTCATACAGCACTCTAACCAAATGAGCTACCGCTGACAGTAAAATAGTATATTATGTGGCAAGTGTGTGAAGCTGAAATTTTTACATGAGGGTGATGACCACCCAAACGTAAAATAGGCTTCACACACGTGTTACATATTATACTTTTTCTACGACCGTACAATAAAATATAATTTTTTCTTCACATTGTCGTTCTTTTAATGTAAAGCTTCTGTATTATCGACTTGTAAACTAAGTGTCACTTCACGCATAGTGTAAAAAAATCAAGCTTCACACATTAAAATTAAATTACTTTTAAAACGAATATGTGATTGGTAGTAAATAAAAATTTGATGATTAGTACGTAATCTAGATGCCGTAACAATTCGGTAAGTTCCTCCACAGCAACAAGACGCTACGGGATACGCGGAGCAGCAACAGATTCAATTACAAAGTCCATATGTCGCAGCACCAGCGCTCGGCAACTCGTAAAATCACAATAAAATATATTATCCCGCGCATCTCCCGGCACTGCGACAGAAGCGCTGTATGCGGGATGAAATGTTATTAGTATGTGCCAAATTGTCTGTTTATTATTTAAATTTCCCTTACCTCCAAACTATATTATTTCCTTTGTCTTACTACTTCCGAAATGAGCTCAATTATAATGTTTATGAAATGACACACGAATTTTCATAATCTACTCACTGAATATATTATATTTCTGACTACATAAAATAAACCATATGCAGCCAAATGATACAAAATTTGCATAAGTATAATGTATCAACAACTTTATATTTCTGATTATAAATGTCCAAGTAAACATAATCATTTTTCTGAGTATTTCAATCATAAATTTATAAGCAATTACAAATTTATAATTCTACCTAGTTACCAAGTTTTATTTCGACAAAGCACAGTCTTAAAGAAAATTTTATAATTTAAGCCGGGGTTGGCAAAAATCATGATTTATTTTAAAAAAATCAAATGAAAGTAATATTAATATTAAATTATTAACCTTAATTATTCAGCTGAATAAAATTAGGAAAAGCAACAAAGAATTTTTACTTTTTGTTACAAGTTTATTTTTCTTATTGTTATTAATAGTTTTTTAGCAAATAAATACATTGTCATTATAATTTTTATTTTCTTTTATTTTTGATTAAAATTAATGATTTTTATTAAAAAAGTCAGTTGATTTCAATCATAATTTAAATCAAATGATTTAAATTAGCCAACCCTTCTTTGAGCCAATAAGATGTTGAATTTTTACAAAGAAATGAGTTTTGTTAAGTAAAACTTGTTTGACATTTTACAAGTGCCTGGAAACATACATAGTTTATATAGAAAAAAGCAGTTCTTATAAAGTATATTGGGTTAGCCTATTAACAATAAATAATTTAGTGACGTTTTAGCGTTTAGTAGGTGATTTTTGTTGTTTTATTCATAAAAGAATTACATTGTAAAACGTGTTTAGCATCTTCAGAAGTCGATATTAATTTTTGGTATATATAGAAATTATTTTACAGTAAATATCACTTTTAGTTTAAAGAATTAATATAATAAAATATCTTATGTTGTAATAAATAAACTGACATATCATTATTTCGATTGCAATTAAATCTTGTGAATCGATATTTTGGTAACAAATATGTTTCATATCACCCTAGAGATACAGCGCTACATTATGAATGTTTGTGTCTATTCATTCATGGGAAACTGCATTCCTCTCACTTTAATTATTCACTTGCCCGGTAATAAAGATAATGCTAATATAATATGGACAATAAATACCCTGGATGTGGAATGGAATGCAAGGTTTATGGATTCTATAAATTAGATGTACAGTACTTGATACAAGATGAGATAAATGGAAACAAGGAGTATTTTCGATACAGTGTCAACAAAGCCTGCAGATACTATGAATATTGATGAGACCGAGATATGTATGTATGTGTTATCTACATAACGTGCTATACGACATGTTATATATTTTTATTGTTTCAAATACCAGTAGATAAATTAGAATTTAATTAGCAGTAAGTTATTATAAAACTGTCTGAATATACTATTCTCATCCTCCATATTCTAATTTTATATGTTTGCACGA
Organism: Stenolophus ochropezus; assembly: GCA_035578165.1. Taxonomy (NCBI): domain Eukaryota; kingdom Metazoa; phylum Arthropoda; class Insecta; order Coleoptera; family Carabidae; genus Stenolophus; species Stenolophus ochropezus. The sequence goes on along the minus strand of JAQOWZ010000005.1, from coordinate 18,509,147 downwards.
TCGGATATTTTTTAATGTTTACGATTGAGGCTCCAAAGTTGTTGAATAAAGGACAAATCAATAGACAATTAGTGTGTAACTTGCTGACCGTACATCGTATTTATTTTTAAGGTTTTGGTCATGGACTCAAAGGAGACGTTTCCCTTAGCGCATATTTTTTACATCGGTATTAAAGTTGTCAATATATATACCTCCTTCTATTTTTTTAGTAACTGACTATTACCCTAAAATGGGTGTGAGTTACACCTTTTAAAATATTACCAGTGAATTCCTCTCCTCAAAGTGCCTATGTATACAATATACACCTGTGTTCTTTAGGTGGTCTAGTTCAGCCGGCCAGGAATTGGGGCACGCTTTAGTGTGTGCTCTAATTTTTGGCCTGCTAAAACCAGAGCACATTCTGGAGCAGATTTAGCTGCTCTGAATTGTGTTCTGGTTTCAGTGGGTCCAGGAATTCTGGATTGGGCTCTAGTTTCAATGATTCAGAAATTAGAGTACTCAGAGCGATCGCTCTAATTCTTGAATTGTGCTCCGGTTTCCATGGGGCAATAATTAGCGTATTCTAAAATGTTTGCTCTAATTCTAGGACTACTGAAAACAGAGCACATTCTGGAGCAATGAAAAAAATAAAAAATTATACAAAATATTCAAAATGCTCTGATTCTTAGCCTACTTAAACCATGAGCACATTTTTAAGCACTGATGCTCAGGATTTTGCTGTGGTTTCAGTAATTTAAAAATTAAACCAAGAACTTAAAAATGATCTGATTCTTGACCTTCTGAAACCAAAGCAAATTCTAAAGCTATGATTTATATGAATTTACTCAGGAATACCAATTAATTAAAGGATTTTATTTTTCCTTCATCCCTTTCTTGTATCTTAAAATTTTATATTTTGATTTTGTTCATTATATTATAAGAAATTTTGCCTCCAATGCAAAGAAAAGTTTCTCATTATTTAAAAAATATTTTGAGATAAATAAAATAAAAAATATGTGTGTCTGTACTTATATTAAGTCTTATGTTTTATTAAAGATTTTAAAGTGTGTCCTGACTTTTCTGCAAGTCCAGTAAGTAAAAATGAATGTTCTTATTAAAAATGGATGTATAAAAATTCATCACATGTTGCTGAGATACGTTGTAAGTGCACGGTAATATCTTGTAGGTGAACACTTAAAAATGAAAGTTTATTACGGAGTTACTTACCTAGTTCCTCGGCAGCTATCATATTCATCTTTTAACAGAATATATCAACATTTTCATGGAGGAGGCAAAGTTTTGTTCTTTGAAAGTTTTCATACGTGCGGTTTTTAACAGCACTATAGTAGCTGTAAATAATTAACCAGACGCGTTAAAAAAGCGAAGATGTTTAAAAGAGGCTGCTTCCACGAACTACGTTGTTGCTAAAAGATGCTGTGAACTCAAAGCATTAACACCAACTTACATACAAACACATTATAATAATGTCTGTTGTTTAACGCACATTTATAATATAACTTATAATGATATATTCCCATACATACTTCACCTACATAAAAATGAGTGTGTATTTAATAAAAACAATGAAAGTTACTTCCTTTCAAGTAAATGAGGTTATATATTCTACTTTATTAACTACCTGTAGATTATAAAAATTATATAGAAAAAATTATGAAAACTTTTTAATATTAAATTCACTACTAATAATTTTATTTCACAAAATTTTTGAACACAAAATATATTTAGTACTCTTTATTTGTATACTAATTACGTTTTTATATATTTTGCGAAAAATCATAACATAATATTAAGGTATGGTATGTAGATAATATAAAAAATATATCTCATTGAATTTATTATTTATATTTATGGTAACACAACTCAGAAATTTTGTAGCACAAAATGAACAATTACTTATTTGGTTTATAGGATAAGACCATACAAGAAATTTCGCTTGAAGATAATATTTCTGTCTTCCTATTTCTTTTTTTTTAAGTTTTCAATTTAATTATAAAACATCGAATTGTGCGAATGTAAGCTTGATTCCAACTTGCCTTATATATGTAACCCAAATATTTACCCTTTCTTTTCTTTTAATACTTAGCGTCCATAACAAAACAATAATAGCATCCAAACGAGTTCGTTTATAGCTCATTTATTTAAAATTAATGATTTTGTTGACATATCGTATTTCAAAAGATAATTACAAATACCTGTTAATAATTTTGGATTTAAAAGAACTAAAAAATAATAATTAAAAATGGAGTCCTAAATACCATTCATCTTCTGTTGGACAAACTGAATATTGTTACAGAATTATCAAAATATAAATTTAGTAATAAATAAATTTGGAAAAGAAAATATTCAATGTCCAAACATTATTTTATATTTAGAATATTAGAATACTTCACTTTAAGTAGACAAATACTAATTATTAACTTATTTCATAATATCGAGTCTATATTTTATTTGAAGAGTTGAGCTACAAAACTGCACGTCATGTTCAAAATTCCTGTCTCAAATGAAACCACAATTATAAAACTCGTTTATTAATAGAATTATGAATAGTATTATTAATTACAATACACATTTTCATTTAATTCTGCTTAGTCATCACATAAATATTCTTTTCACATTTACAATATCCAGGAACATATACCCATTACAAATTGTCACGAATCCCAATATTTACACACCCCACAACAATCCCACATCCAACATCCTGTACATTTTTGCTGACCATCACCATCACCTATTCTCTATTCAGCTCGAACCGGTGGTCAATATCTCCGGCTCGTGGTTGCAATTAACTTATGGGTGGCTGCGACCACCGGCAGTTGTTATGCTCACCTCTTGTGTGGCGCTCTGTAGGGGTCAGAGAATAAAGAGAGCAGAAGGCGCGAGGAGGCTGGCTATGGAAAACAAGTAATAGTCTAGGTGTCAAAATAATGTAGGAAGTGAAGGATATTTATGGGGAAGATGTGAAAGTGGGTAAATAGGCCGTAATTGACATAAAGATGGATAATACAGTTTGTGGAATACTGACACACTATGCGTAAAAATTTTGTATAGTTTTTTTTTCGGAGAATTAAGTCAAACAACGTTTAAATAAAGAATTGTGCAATACTGATGTTATAGTTATTGTTTTCAAAATTAAGGTAATTTTATTGCCAAATCAGTCTATTTAGTATGCTGTAGGTTTTTAAGGAAATTACCAATTCATCTTCGCCATATTGATGAGGGTTGTGTATGGACAGCAGTGTAACTAGATTTTAGCATTTTCAGTAATTATTTTTAGGATTTTAGGATTAGGTATGCCAAAAAAATCTAAAAACAATAGGTAACGCGTTTCTTGGAACTTCATTATTTGCTCAATAATTTTCCTGATTAGGTTTCTCTACTTAATTTATGCTCTATATTTTCATATATTCCAGAGATAATATTTTATGTAATTTTCCGGAGTTACTGAGAATTTCTCTCCAGTTATTATAATGACTAAAGTAACCCTTTTTTGGCACATTGACTGTCCTGTTTTTACGTACTTTTTCGTAAATATAAAACTATTATTTATATTTATAAATATTTATATGTAATTATCCATAAATTTTTATTTCTTTAAAGTTAACTAAAATTTTTGTATAGTACCGCCTACAATAATAAAATGTCACCCTATATAAATTATCGGAGATTTCATTTCATTCAAACTCATTGCTGCATTATTAATTTCAATCAATGATTATAACAATATCTCGAATTTTTATGATTTTTCTATCAAATTTTAGGAATTTTATGTGTACCTAATAGGAATTTTAGTTTTAGAATCTGGCAAAACTGACGGACAGTCATTTTTTTATGAACAAGTGGAGTTGATACTCACCTCATTAACTGTAGCAGTGTGATTCAAATAGCAAACTCGGAGAAAGGGGAATTGATGACATAATTTGGTCGGGTGAAATCGTGATTATTTCCAAAACAAAAATTCAAAACTAACTGTATTATAAACCAATATATGAATTAAAAAGTGTTGTACATTAAATTAGAGAAACTACCAACACACAATTTGTCACAAACAATTACCTAGCCTTATTCAATCCAAGAATATTGTGCCAGAAATGACGATAACCATTTGTACGTATTGTTATATTCCATATAATTGTGTATATTATCTAAACATTACACCTATTTATCATGCACTAACGAAACTCCAGCAGATGATTTTTCCCAGCCCGTTATAAATCGCCGTTGGTCAAGGAGTCCTGATAACCGGCATTGTCGCGTGCGTCGCGCCCTAGGGACCGGGATGCTGAGATACCCCGCCTCCTGGAAACCTCCTCCAGGGAGCCGTTAGCGGTAAACACGGGCTCCGTACCTTTCACTCACTAACTCACTCACCCACTAAAGGGAATTACATCGAGTTTTTATTTAAGGAGATTTCAAGAGGGGTGATTGTTGCTTATGAATATATTGTTTATAGAATATAGTGTAAATAAATATTGTAATGTGGTTTCTAATTCCTTTCAGAGGCATTTGGGTGATAATCTGTCCATAATTGGGTACGTAAAATAATATAGCCGTATTTTATCGTGGTAGAAATGTAAAATAAAAGAGTTAGACTGGGAGCGTAAGAAACATACTTTGCTTTTCTATGCTAACAACTTTATTAACGCAAGCAAATGATAAGATTTTATTAATTTAATGAGAAGCTATAGTGTTTACTTTTTATATTTTATGATTTATATACTGAAATTCGATTATGGTCACAAACCCCAATGGGTAATCTTTTTTTAATAGGGTACGTGAGAACAATCAAGCAAAATATAATATTTGAAAATAATTGTTCTAACTTCTTTTAATATTCTTCTAAAACTTTGCAAAACAACGTGCTGACATCTTCACAATTTATCAGTTTATATCGAACTGCAACTGACAATGTATAATATTTCACAAACTATTAAATCTTAATCAGTAAGTAATTGTACATGTAGTAGGTTATATTTTATGTACAAAAAAAACTATAAATCAGTGAAGAAGTATAGAATTTTATTTTATACTTTATTATATTATTTGATTGGCATAAATTCTTATTATAAAGGAGTAATTATATTCAAGAAAATACAAACATATTTTTGTTAAAAATTGTTTTATTAAGATAAACTTCTTAAAAAATTATTATTACAGCAAATGAATCACTTTTCACCTATTCTGGATATGACATTTATGTCTGGAGCAGATTGCTGTAAATGATATATTTACTTTTGAGCTGAAATCTTAAGGATGCCTTAAGAATACTCAAGTATTTAAGTGAAGAATGCCCTAAAAATAGGGGAGATATAAGAAAACAAAATTAATATAAGCAGAGGGCGTTTGAATGTGGATTTGACATTAGACTCATCTCCCTTACACGTATAAAAAGTATGGGTCGCATATTTTTACATCGGTAAACCATTCCGAAATATAAGAAATTATTAGTAATAAATAAAATACATAGACTTAGATTTATTTAAGGTAAAAATTGTACTAACATTATATTTTCTAAATATTTTTTCGTGGATATTTTTATTACAAAAGTTAAAAATATATATTTTTCTATACCTATTAACAACATCATCACCAAAACCGAAAAATACCCGATATCAAATTTGGTACAAGACTTCTCGGATTATTATTCACAAAAATCAGAAAACGCAGCATTGAACATATAATATTGACATTGTCTGGTTTGGTAGGTAAGATTATTTAACTAATATTGTAAGGTTCTTTTATATATAAAAAACAACAGTGAAAACAAAATATTTTAAAAGATATTGTGATCATCTTTCATTGGAGTTTTAATCATAATTTCTTTTAAAAGAAAGACGATATAAATTCTGAATGAAATAACCAAAATATATCTATTTTTTAAATTAAGTATTAATAATAAAATATAATTATTACTACAGTTATGTATATATAAATGCTTGACAAGAATATAACAAATGCTAGGATTTGATTGAAAATACAGTGTATCTTATTTCATTGCTGTATTAAGAGGCATAATAAACAGTAAAATTTTATATGTTCAAGCAAATATAACACGAAGTATATTAAGGAGTTTAGAGTTCTCCAATCTTATGTTTAAAAATTTTATTATTGTTTTACGTTTTAAATTCATTTGTGACAGATATTATTTAATTTATTTGTAGAGATATTAATATTTGTCTCTTTTATGGCTAATAAAATTTCGAAGAAACTAATTTTCTATGTGTAGGTTTGCTCCGCTACTTTTTGGAATTTTATATCATATTTTTACGATATCAATAAATTTATTTGGATACGCAACAATCAAAAGTAAAATACGGCTGCCAACATTCCAGTTTTAGACATGTTTTGCAATCATTTTTATTATTATAACGGAATTTAAAGAGTTAAATGAAATTTATGCCTCTAGCATGAATAGAAACTTGCAAAAACTGTATAATTCTAACATTATTGCTTGAGAAACCAAAGAAAATTACTCAATTACTAATAAACTGCAAATTAGCTATTCCATTTTTCATTCATAATGTAAACTAAACAAGTTGTCAAAGAAGGCAATAAGTCTGTAATTAAACATAAATACCTATATATGTGATTAAATTATTTATTTTTCTTGTTTCGCTAATTAATGTCAATAGTATGGAAATTAGTGTAAAATATTACTATAATCACTATTTTTTCTATATCCTTAGGACATAATATTTTTGATTTCCTGGTTATCAAAGTCAAAAGTAACTGGTATTTTTCTCATAAAGTTTATTCAACAATAAGATGAAAACTATCATACTTTTTTTGTTGAATTGGTCATTTCGATAGACACCAAACTAAATGAAAGAATTTGCTATGTATATTTATATGTAGGATGGTTTTAAAGTTATAAATTTAAGGGTAAGTAGTATGACATGTATAGATTACGAAATAGAAATATTAAAAAAAAAATTAAAACTAATATTTTTGATACCACTGGGTAGTTGGTAATGCATTTGCATTATTTATCTATTATACAATCATTTCGTTTAAAGTACTATTTAATTTAATTATTAAGAGTAATATCTTATACAACTAATTTTGAATGTATTTTTGATAACCATAGTTTTAACGAAATTTTAACTGAAACAGCAGTAAAAAAAGTCCTTAAGAAAAGTCGAGTTTTCTACGAATGAATGCTATTGTTTGACATATTCATATTCATTTCATCCCAATGTCAATAGCATTTTGTTTTCAATTTATCCCCAGTAACTTATATTACTTGTATATAACCAATAACGTACTTGGAACTCACGCCATTAATATACAATAAAATACTAGTAAGACATAAAATTATTTAAAATACGGCGAACATAATACAATAAAACACGTGCACTGGAAAGCCTGAAACTCAGGTATAAAATAATTGCGAGAAAAGAATCGTTTAACTTCAATGAACGTCATCGTATATCAAGATTCAAAAACGATAACCTCCATAGAATAAATCGCATAAAATATCCTAAAAAAATATTATCGGAAGTACGATCAAAGTTATTTACTGTGGAAACATCGAAAATCTCACAAAATATCAGAGAAAAAAGATCCTTCTGCTCCGTGCCGTTTTTACCGTTAAACTATTGACTTCGCATCAGTAACGTGATATTTTCTCGTGTAGGATTTTCTTTTTGGCTACGTACGTTAAGTGGTTTACGATTGCTGATTGCATCTTCGGCAGACGGGGCTGCGATGACCTGCCTCAACTTTGTGGACTCACAATTGCCTTTGAGAGAATCTTTCTCCTCTTCTTGTTTTTTATTGTTCTTGCCTTTGTTTTTCTTCTTGCTACTTGTTTTTGTCTCGCAGGAGTTTTGTTTTCTGTCAATTGTTTTTATAGCACTAATTTCGAGTAATTGTAATCACATGTTGGAGATTAATTTTAATTATAAATGCATTACTCAAATTTTATTCCCAAGATAGTTTTTATACCTGAAAAAACATATAAATTACACGCCACATAAATAAAGAAATAAACTTTTGATTACATTTTTTTATCAAGTATAATCCAACAATTTATATTTTGAAGTATGATTACTTCATTATGTACGGATGTTTATCAAATAATCCACGAATGTCTCGCTTTACGGAAGCAATGAATTGAGGTCTTCAATAAATATATATTAGATAGTAGTTTTATATTTTGTTATGTTAATTAACTGTGTAAGGAGTAAACATACAGGCAGCGATGGCTCACTTAGTTACCTCGCTCTGATTTGATTTAAAAAGAGTGTGAGATTTAAGTTTGAAATCCCAGCGAGACCAATCTTAAAATATATATATATATATATATATATATATATATATATATATATATATATATATACAGGGTGTATTACGGAAAGTGAAACATAGGCGTATAACATGGCAAATCAGTTTTTCCGTGCGCATTGCTCCCCTAATTATTTTAGACAAAATTTTTTAAATGGATGTTGTATAGCAAAGATTCCTACGTCCGAATCAATAAAAAAAATTATTTTAGCTACTTCATAACTGCAAAAATAAGATTTGAAAATTTCCGGAATTACAATAAAATAGTATTAGCCATGGAATTATGAACAAGAGACGAACAAAAGCGTAACGTTTTATAAATACTCCCCGGTTTTATACGTCAAATTATTAGTATTTATTTTGACAAATTGTGATAAATCGATATTAGTTAATTAATTTCAAAAATGAATAATTATTCAAATGAAAAAAAGTTACAAATAATCATGGCATAATCTGCTACTTGCTACTTCATAACTGCAGAAATATTTTGAAAATTCATGGAGTTATAATTTAGTATTTACCACGGAATTAGTGGTAGGTACATAGAAATTTAATAATAATAATGATAATAATATTGAAGCAAAAGGTTTAACTAGATTCATTGTTTAAGATTAATAAAATAAAGTAAAACAAACAATTATTAAATGTAAGAAATTTAATTCAATATAAAAAACAACAAACTAAAAATATTATCAAATTCTTAAATTACAATAGATGTTCAAACAATCCTCCGTTTTGTGCTAAACAATAACCCAATCTATTGTAGAAACTTTGCCGAACATTACTTAATTGTCTATTATTTATTTTTTGAAATTATTCTGTTATAGCATTTTTAAGTTCTTCAACATTTTGGTATCTTTTTTTATACACTTCGGTTTTTAAATGACCCCATAAAAAAAATCGCACGGAGTTAAATCGGGCGACCGTGCTGGCCAGTTGATTGGTCCACTACGTCCTATCCAACTTTGAGGAAATGTTTGGTGAAGATATTCCACAATATCTCTTGCGCTATGTGCAGGGCAGCCATCATGTTGGAACCACACATTTTCTTTATTTGTTTCGGTAATTTCTGGCCCAACATCATTCATTAATATATTCAAATACGTCTCTGAATTTATTCTTTCAATGAAAAACGGGCCAATGATTTTATCTCCCAAAATTCCTGCCCATACATTTATAGTTTGTCGATATTGTGTCCGAGACTCTATAATATTATGTGGATTATTTTGAGACCAATATCGATAATTATGACCGTTGGGTTCGCCATTCATGGTAAATGTGCATTCATCTGTGAATAGGATATTGCTTAAAAAGTCTCTATCGTAATTTGACTTCTCCATAATTATTTCACAGAATAATGCACGCTGTTCAAAATCTCGTTCCAAAATGTGTTGATGATTTTGAAATTTGAAAGGAATGTATTTATGTTTTCTGAGAATTCTATGAACTGTCGTAAAATGTATATTCAGTTCCTTCGAAATTTCTCTCACGCTCATTGTTGGCTCTGATTCTATGAAAGCAAGAACATTTTCTTCATTTTGATTATAGTTTTCGTTATTTTCTTCTTCTTTTTTAAAATTCAGTGTACCTGTCTTCTCAAACTTGGCAATACATCTTTGAATAGTAGACAAACCCGGAATATCATCATTTTGCCAAATAGCACTAAAATAATCTCGAGTTTGCCGTAAACTATGGCCAGAATAATGCCATTTAATTATTTGTAACTTTTTTTCATTTGAATAATTATTCATTTTTGAAATTAATTAACTAATATCGATTTATCACAATTTGTCAAAATAAATACTAATAATTTGACGTATAAAACGTTACGCTTTTGTTCGTCTCTTGTTCATAATTCCATGGCTAATACTATTTTATTGTAATTCCGGAAATTTTCAAATCTTATTTTTGCAGTTATGAAGTAGCTAAAATAATTTTTTTTATTGATTCGGACGTAGGAATTTTTGCTATACAACATCCATTTAAAACTTTTTGTCTAAAATAATTAGGGGAGCAATGCTCACGGAAAAACTGATTTGCCATGTTATACGCCTATGTTTCACTTTCCGTAATACACCCTGTATATATATATATACCGGGTGTCCCAGCTCGACCGACACATGGGAATTTTACATGGGAAATCAGTTAATTATGAATAGTATCTCCCCAATGCAAGATATTTACTTAAAATTTTGTATGCTTATTGGGAATATTATTTCTATGGATTACAGTTATTTGAAATATTTAATTTCGTCTGCAAGACGAAATTTATTAAATTATAAAATCTAACATTTTCGTTCAAAATCAGTCAGCCATGGAAATAAAAGAAAATACCTATGTGACAGTTCTGACAGTTAATGACATGCCATTGTAGATATTTATATTTTTGTAATATTGGTATATTATTTAACAAAAAGAAACTAAATTCAATTTAAATAATGTTAAAATACAGGGAATAAGAATTAAAATCAGTGATATTTCACTAAACTGTCAGATTCATATTTTCTTTTATTTCCATGGCTGTCTGATTTTGAACGAAAATATTAGATTTTAAATTTAATAAATCTCGTCCTGCAGACGAAATTGCATATTTCAAATAAGTGTGATCCATAGAATTAATATTCTCCGAATTAACTGATTTCCCATGTAAAACTCCCATGTGTCGGTCGAGCTGGGACACCCGGTATATATATATATATATATATATATATATATATATATATATATATATAAATACTACTATTTCCTTGCAGAGAGAGTTTATGCTATACAATATACAAGCAAAAATTGTCATATAGAAGTGAGAACAGCAAAATCTGGAGTTTTACACCCTACTTCTCTGCATCTAAGGGCTCGATTCTAGACATATCACTTCATCTTCATATCACCTTAGTGATAAATAATATCATATCACTTGTTTTCATTACAATCTATTGTGTATTGTGGTGAAAAGTATCAAATGAAAGAATTGATATTTAGTGAAATTTTGCACTTATATTCACTTTAGTGCTAATTGAGAATCTGACCCTAAATGGTACGAAATTCATTACAAGCTGCATCTGTAGGCAGATAAAACTACACCATTGAAATGCAATAAAAATTTATCACGAAACTTCGGTTCAGCATACTTGAAGCTCTGTTCCATTTAGAAATGTGCTACAAATGTTTTAATTTCATTATATAGAAAACCAGTATTTTCTTTTATCAATATAAATGTTAAAGTGTCTATAAAATCTAGTTTTATCTAAGTTTAAATGCTAATTACATATTAATAAAGAATGTTTTTAATGATTTATTTCCATGCGACTGTTTGATCTTACTACTTCAGCGGTCGCTAACGTTCGAGGAAAAATATAAATATATAATGTAAATATTATTAACACATTTTCTTTTACTATTTCCTGTGCATAAATATTCAGTTATTATATTCGTATTTAACTTGTCGTTATTAGTGTTCCTCTTACCATTTTTTTCAAAATAACAAATTTTTTAGATTGCCAATAATAAATTACCAATATAATTTTAAGATTATTTGTTTCACAATTACAAATTTGATTAATAATAATATATGTATGTTATTTATTTTGAAAAAAAAATCGTTTTATATATGGAATTAATGTAAAACGTCTTTTGTCTTTTGGCAGATGTTTAAGAAACATAAATCAAATTGACGCCTAAAATAATTAAAAAATAAAGTGTTGTTAGTATGTCACTAGCATCCAATTTCAATGAACCCTCGCGGGTGATAAATAAAAGTTTATAATCTTCTAAATATATTCTCCGGTGTCGTCCACCAAATGTTCTCTATCAAGCGGCGGGATTAAAATCTACTTAATCTCCCAAATTGTTTCCATATTGCGGCCGTATATCACTATAGCCTTGCTTAAAAACTCCACTGGAAATAGAAACAAAATCTAAATGCGCGGAGCAAACATCACAAGGGCGACACTCCCCACCGGCTACGCTTTGCCTTCACTCTCTACATTGTAAAGGCCGGTTTACATGGGATACAAGGTGGAAACTTGATATTTTTTATAAAAGTAAATAGTTTCCTTGTTTTAGACATTTAGATTCTTCGTAGGTATTTTACTAGAAAAAATTAACAAAAAATAAGTTTCAAATTTTGTAAGTTTATAAATAAATATAATAATAAGAAAATAATTATTTATTCACCGGCATTATAAAAATATGTATGCCCGCGGATATAAGATCATTGCATTTAAACAGTGAATACATAAGTGTATGTATAAATTTAAAATGAATAAAACTAATTACATTAGAAAATAAAAATCAACTTTTTAGTGAAAAATGTAATATATTCGCATGTAGCCATGTAGATTTATGAATATTGTACGTACACAGATTATAATTATAGATATTTTTCAGTATTCTTTTTGCCATTTACAAGATTAAAGTGCTTCCATAACAATTTTTAATCTCACTGATGGAAGAATCATTTTGTATGATTTTATTCAACATATAACTACCTTAATAATTAATAAATATTATTTTAGCTAAAAATTTTAAAATTGTAATATGAAAATAGTAAAAAAATTAATTAATAAAAATAATATGTTATTTTACAACACTATTATTCATTTGAATTGTGGTGAATAAGGAAGAAGAAGAGATTATAGCCATGAATGATGAAACGAATAATTTACATGTGTCTTACTATTCATGAGTAAACTGATGAAACTGATTTCTTCTTTTTACAGTTTTAAATTAAAAAATAAATAAATATATACAGTACAAGCAATCTATAGAAAATAGAGATTTTAAATCATAGAAACATGTTTCTCATCTCTAAACAACTATGAAAGCCAAAATTGACCTCTCGTCCATTTTTCTCATTTATTACATTTGTCACTAATAAAATAAGGAAAAATAATTATGTAGAAAATTAAAAATCTTCTCAAACAAATAATGCCAAACAAGAAAGTCACTTCTAATTTCTCATTAACCGTCATTCATATAAATGAAAGTGTGATACCAGCTACTAACTTATCCATAGAAAACACATAAACAAATTTTAAATAGGAAATTGAGTGTATCAATCGTCTCGGTAGTATAATTTGCCTTGTGTGTGAATATTATTTAATTTCAAACCTTATATTAGACTTTATTCAATTATTTGATTAATTTGTAATTTCTTATAAAAGCGGTGGTAATTTAAGAAATCTTTATTACTTTTTGAAATAAGTTTCAGTATTATCGTCATTCCATAAATTTTTCTTTTCATTCGTGACATCGATGCTTCATTTAAGCTACTTCAAAAACTTTAAATAATTTTAAAAAGAATCTTAAAATTTGTAGATGAAATAATTTTTTACTATTTTTTTTTTATTTCAGTAAATATAAAACTATTTTATAGTAATAAATTATAACTTGTTGTACAAAGATTTCTTTTTTGTAACAAATGTTTCAAACATTGGTTTTCTTAATATGTATGTATGCTGTATATAACTGTGAGATGTAAAGCAGCCTTTACCATAGCTGTTGGCTTGCAGAACAGAACAGCAGGTATTCTCATGTCTCCCGTGTTTTTTCCTATGACAGCAGTCATGTTAACAAGCGGTTAAATCTGTCAGACGATTGCTGCTCGTGTATATGCCAGTATCTGTGCTTTCGCTCAAAAATCTCACTCACACACCCGTAGCTACATGCATAACCTTATAAGAGTATTCACCGGCTTATTCGTAATGCATCTCTTCCAACATTTCTTCAAGGAATTTAGCATTCTTACAAAAAACTCTCCATTACTTTCATTTTCTTTCTACGAATCGATGATTATAAAATATTTAAACTCATAGTTTTATTAAAATACTTATTTTCTTCTGGGCTAGGAAAAACATTTTTTCTTGAAAGACATAATCATTTTGTATTAATGTAAAAATATACTTGTACTTGTTGAGTTTCAATTTTAATTACATATATAGAAAGTGCTATAAGTATTGTATTCAGAGAGAAGAAAACTAAAAACTAAAAGTATTTATTTAGCATTTTCTGCAAAATCAGGTAGTGTTTTTATTTATGTTTTTTTTTCTCCAAACTCTGACAGCTTTATTTTAAAACATAAACAATTATAACTATTAATCCTAATAACACAATCTACTATATATTTTATCATTTGAAAAATTTATCTTGTTTATAAATTAAATGTATATTTTTATTTTTAAAGAAATACATGAGAATAAAAATCATATAAATTTATTCCATACATTAGTCTTGTCTTGTCAGTTCATGTCAGTATTAATATATGTAGGTTGGTGTCTTGGCATAATTATTGTTATTGTTTATTAGGTGGGTAGATTTTATATTAATGTCAATTTGAGTTAAGACTACGTCAAGAAATTTGCATTTCGAACGAAATTAAGGCCATAAATTATATAGCATTTTATTTACATAAAGTTATTATAGAAATACTATAGGTTTGATTATATTTATGATATATTTTAATCTATGATATCAATAATATTTATACTGTTTAATAAAAAAATTAATTAAATAATAACAGCAGGTAATATAAATTATTTATTTATTTTAATAATTTGGAAATTCTTATTGACAATATAAAATATGTACATAGAAAACAATAAATATCAAAACATTTGTACGATCGCATGTACCTACATCATGTATTCAAATAGAAGTTGAAAGTCAGCCGACAGGTGCTACCATCTACGATCTGGTGAGCTGCGACGGAACTAAACAAACAGAAACCAGATATTACTCTCTCGCTCTCTAATTCCCACTAAGTAGTGTTCTGTTTCATATGTACGAGAAGTTGTAATCCAACTAACTTAAACTGAAAATAGAAATAAGTAAATTAATACAAGTAAGTGTTATTAATTCAAATTAAGAACAAGAAATAATAGGCACTAAAAAATATTAAATTATTCAGATATATTCAACTGATATCTGCTAATAATATTTTATACAAAATTCTTACTGAAAGAAAGTAATTTAAAAATTAATAAAAAAGAATAGTAGTTTACAATATTTGACGTATTTATAATTTTCTTTTGTTTTATTTCATATTTTGCTTTTCAACTTTTTTAGTAAAAAAACTTCAAAAGCACAGGATTTAATTGTATTATCATTAATTAAAATATAATTTATTTTATTTTATGTCGGCATATATTATTAATTATATATCTATTTATAACGAAGAGAGCGTTTACTAAACTTGATCTCTCGGGCTCTCTAGTTAGCTTGGAGAGTGCAGAACATTCATTTTATATGAAAAATATATGGTAGGTAAACCACTTGACGGGTCTCAAAATTGTTTTTTTTTTTCAACTATTAAAATATGTTAACACTGCATAAAGTTATATTGACACCGTGCGCGAAATTCCTGGGAAAACGTTTTTTCACAGTTTGGCAGATTGACAATTTTGATTCGGCAAGACTTGTCATAATACAAACACGAACTTCGCGCAATTAATCCAAAAATAACTATTTTAAATATAATTAATTTAAATAATCAAATATAAATATGTTATATTATTACTGTTTATTATTATTTATTTTTAATTTAATTTGATAAAAAAGGATAGTATTGTTTATGTAGTATATATAAAACATATTCAGCAAAATATATTTGTACAAATACAAAATGACTAGAAAATAATTATAAGTACGTTATACCTTATACGAGTATAATACTGGAAAATTGAAAAATATGTATACTGGGAGAAAATGAACTTAATGTCATAAATTTAAGGGTGAGTAGTATGACATGTAGATTACGAAAGAAAGATTTTTTTAAAAATTCGAAAAGCGAAAATTTGACATTTCTTAAGGAAACTTTTTTTACTGGTTTTAATTCATATTTCATTAAAAATATGTTTATCAAAAGTGCATTCAGAATTAGTTGTATAAGACATTATTCTTAATAATTAAATTAAATAGTATTTTTAACGAAAATTATGTATTTTTACAGAAGAATGCAAATGCGATCCCAGTAGTCCAGTAGTACCTACAAATTTTTTTAGCCTAATGAAAACAACCTTTAAATATGCGAATTTTTAAAAAAATCTTTTACTTTCGTAATCTACACGTCATACTACTCACCCTTAAATTTATAACATTAAGTTCATTTCCATCCTGTATATGTTCTTCGTAGTTATTTATATACAGAATATGTTCCTTTGTTTCATGTAACATCTACATCAATGTTAAGATTTCCCTTCTACATTTAGCGACATTTACAATTTATATTTTGAACATCATCATCCTCTTCGTCTTCCCCTAATTTCATTCAAAATAACCTTCATCATTCTAGATAAGCAAGTGTATCCCGAGATCTGGAAGATTGCGGAGACAAAAGTAATTTATAGGCATTGCGGTGTGTGTTGCCAACTGCTTCCCGTCTACTCCATCATCCGATCTCGTCATAACCCTAGTCCGAACCGAACCCGAAAACACGTTCACAGACAACAGTTATGTAAACCAAGAATCGTGCATATTTTATCAAGTTATTCTGCTCCTATAAATTATTAACTTTGTTATAATATCACACGGAACAGACGCTGCGGTAGCGAAACGGTGGGACTCTGCTCACTCGCTAATTAACCAAAGAGACGTTGGTTGTTGGTTTTTGTTTTGTGCCGGAAAGGGTTACGACTAAAGGGATGTGAGAAGTTGTTCATTTTGTTTTGTTGCAGTTTTCACGAGGTTGTGTTGTAAATGGTGATAATAATAAAAAATTAAATTAATTAAATGAAATAATTGAACCTGCTACCTCCATGTAAACCATTTGTTCTTTGAGTTTCATAATTTTAAATGTAATTAGCTCTTTCATGATAATGAGCTCAATAAATGTAATTATTTACATTCACAATGTCTACGTGGTTCCTTTATTTTTACGGCATGTTAGAAAGAGAGAAATAGGAATGTTTTTTACACATATCAACTTTTTTAGAGATAATAAAAGACGAATACAGATATACGGTACATATTTATTACCTGTAAATTGCTCAATTATCAGAGAGTTTTTCATTAATCTTGGAAGTATAACAGTTAAAAGAAGAAATTCTTTGTTATTCCTATTACATATTATATGCACACTTTAATTAAAAAACAATAAAAATATATAACATCTACGTATTAGATTTTATATATAAAAGCAGGGTTAGCAAAAATTATGATTTATTTTTAAAAATCAAAAACCCTTGCTATTTTTAAAAATCAAATATCGTGATTTTGTTGATTTTTTTAATTTTTAAAAATATCTAAATGTTGCTGCACTTTTTAATTTGTTTAATATGCAATATAAATATTTCATTTTATAAACGAAAACGAAATCTGCAATAAAACAAAGCGATTCATATAGGAAGAGTAACATATTTTTTTTCTTTTACTTACAAAATTTAAATACTTATATTTTTCCTCTGTTATATGACAATTAAAGTGATAAAATATCATTTAATTTTAAAATTTTATTATATACAGAACTTATTTTGATTATTAGTTATTACTATAATAGTTTTGTAGCAAATAATTAATTTTTATCATAATTTGTGTTTTTTTTTATATCAATAATTTTAAAGAATCAAATAACAAAAGTATTCTATAATTTAAGTATTATAGATTATATTGCACGAAATATTTTTTTTTTCTAAAGAATTGCTATGTTGTAGACTCTAATGGTATCTAATATTTATGATAAACTGTATTTCCAGTAAAATTAAATTTGACGTTTTTTATCTATGCTGTTAGTTAGAAATATTTGAATGAATCAAATTTTATACTTAAAATTTAGCAAATAAGTAATTAATTTTAACCAACTGTTTGCATTTAATTTATTTAGAAAAATATTTATAACTCACAAATGTCAGAAATATACGTACGGAATGTAAAATTTAAAAGTTTGGAATTTTTGTTCAACATGTTTACTCCAACCCTTACCAGTATTTAATTTATGGTTAGTTTTATATAATTCACACATTTAAAATTACTATCTCATTGTGAAAAGCCAGTGATACATTCCACAATTTCCATCCACTATACTATAAATCTCCCCATACATTAACTCCACACCGTAGCATCACAGCTTGGCCAACAAAGCAGATTTGGAACCTCTGCCGTTACCCCGGGCTTGGTGCAAACAGGCGGCTGTGGAGACAGACAACAGACAATGCGAAGCTCCTGTACCCCGTGTCACCCGGCATTAAACTGCCGTAAATATGCGACGGCCCACGGCCAAATGGGGTGACGGGGTGACAACCACTGGGGTGGTGAACTACACCAATGGAGGTTAGAATGTTTAGCGGTGTCATTTGACATGGATTTCAGTTACAAATGTAAATACAGTTATTATACGAGTTTGTTAATATACAAATGTACTAACTTTTTCTCTATTTTACAATGATATCTAGGGATTTTGGACTAGTTTAGTAAGTAGAATGATTGTTAAGAAAGTTAAGAAAAATCGAATAAAAACATTATCACTGATTTTTCGCTAGAAACTCCACTTATTTTATTTCAAAAATCATTTAATTAAATCCATCAGTTTATGTCTATTTGTACGATAAAACAGACGCCTCTATAGATTTCTTCTCACTTACGGTTTTTTCTATATTTCAATTTGTGTAATATCGAGACTGTTCATTAATTTAGTCACAATAAATTAAAAGCTTGTTTTTTTCACTTGTTCCTATTAGGTAGTGTTCCGTCTAGATCTCGACTATATAGATTCTTGTCTTTGTAATTTCTAGATTATCAAGACAAGACTGACAAAAGTCTAGAACAAGACGAGAAAATTCTAGACTATTTTTAATAATCTAGATAAATTAAATAAAAATTCGAATTGTAAATATATCATGCGAAGCTTGTTCCATTCGAGCTAAAACAGTGGTGGTAAAATAGAAGAAGAACGCTGGCGAAAAACTATCTGCCTTTGTCTAAAGCATATGCGCAGGTTAATGTAGTTTTGAAACAATTTAAAGTTTTGAATTCTGGATAAGATATTTTAATCTAGACTTAAACTTAATCAAGAATTGTCCTAAAATTTCTAGTTAAGACAAGATTTTGTAAAGTCTTGTTTTGTCTTCTCTAGACGACAACACTACAACTAGGGATGTCGTACCACAGAAAGAAGAAGATCAGTTTTGGTTCTGATTTCCGTTTAAAGAGGAAATTTAATACCGTAGAGAGTATTTAACAAACGTCTCTCTCCAATTACTAGCTGGTGTGATTAGAACACAAGGGCTACTTTTATATAGGAAATGATTAGTAAGCAATGTGATTCATCGGAACTTACTCGTGTACTTGGACCACTGCTATTTATTGTACACACTGCACTGCGGACTTCATTTATCACGCCGATAATTTTTTCCATTATGTTAGTAAAATGAAATATTAATTAAATTATAATCTATAAATCATGAAAATGAAATTCAAGTAAAATTTGTCACAAATCTTAAATGGTATAAAAATTTGATATATTATTCTTGAAGGAACGACTAAAAAATATAGAAAAAAATGTTAAGATAACTAGTTATCTTTACAAAATGGCAACAGATTACACGTGCTTAATAAATCATTTGTTAGTTGTTTCAGACGGTAAGACCATGAGTGAAACGTTCAGAAACCTCTACTAGACATTTTACGTAAGAAAAATAGTTAGTGTCTTAGAAATATGTGCCTTGAATTATTTTTACCAATAGGAATAGAATATAGTGTATTATGTAACAAGCTACTATCTACTTCTAAGCTAACTTCAGCCCCTCTAGAAAGAATATTTTGTTGGTAGTTGTTAGATTCACACTGTTCATGCCGTGTAAAGTAAAGAGTACAAAAAAATGGTTTTGCTTTTTTCTTTAAATTATTCCATGAGTAATTCAGAATATATTTTTTGCGAAAATACTCGTATAACGTATAACGTATAAGTTTGTATATACAGAGTAATTTCTACGCGTGACCCAATAACCCATATATTACAAAATTCCATCTGATGCAGTAGTTTTGCATTGAGTTAGGAGTTGGAGCAGTGGCTGTTGTTTGGAGCCACAAAGCAAAGCAAAACGGTGGCAGGCGGCTGCGAGATGATACGCTCGCCGCAGTTAGAGCTGACGGAAGGAACGAAACAAGATTATAATTCAAAGTACTCGGCGCATAAATCACGTTCCTCCCGCCCGGGACCGAACAAGGACATCTGCTTGCAAGCCACCATCCGCACTGACAACGCGCCAAATTAATCTTGCCCACATATTTGTTCTTTGTTGCAAATAAAAAACACCAGCTCCAATTCATGAGCTGCGGGACATACTTAACGACTAGTATGTTGGTTTCATTTTCGTCAGACTGTAAATTAAACCGAAAATCCAAGCATTCTTAGAATAAATGAAGAATTATAGGTACTAATAGAGCTGATACACAAACACACACACGTTAGTTCCTTCACGAGATTAGAACTCGCGAAATCTCAGTTGTGAAACCTGCGTTAAAAATGAATTGATTTAAATGATCAGGGTTGGTAAAATTATATATTTCCTATTTGTTTAATTTTTAAAGATATCTTAGTGCTACTGCATTATTTTAAAAGCAATATAAATATTTTATTTCATAAACGAAAATGAAATTTGTAACAAAACTAAAACGATTCATCTGAATAAAACTAG
Source organism: Stenolophus ochropezus (assembly GCA_035578165.1). Taxonomy (NCBI): domain Eukaryota; kingdom Metazoa; phylum Arthropoda; class Insecta; order Coleoptera; family Carabidae; genus Stenolophus; species Stenolophus ochropezus. The sequence goes on along the minus strand of JAQOWZ010000005.1, from coordinate 18,488,235 downwards.
AAAGAGTAACAGAGAATTTTTACTTTCAGTTACACATTTAAATACATATATTTTTCTTATGTTATATGACAATTAAAGCGATAAAAATCATTCCATTGTAATAAATTTTGTATACAGAACACATTTTGTTTATTATTAATAGTTTTGTAGTAAATTCAAAATCAGTTGATTTAAATCAAATGATTTCAATCAGGCCAATCCTGATTTTTATTATAAGTTTCGTAAGCAGAAATAGATGTAATTATTTCAAATTGACATGTTAAAATAGTATATTAAACAACGAGTTATATAATACATAATTATTAGTAAATATATATTTAATTTATTGTTATTATGCCTGTTAATTAAAATCACTATACTTGTTAAAATTTGACTTAGGAAGAATTTTTATTTGTTTTATTTAAATTTGGCAAATCCAGGATTCAGCAAGAGAGCTGAGAACCAAGAATTAAAAAGGTGAGAACTACCGGCCTAACAAATAATTTTTAATATACATGGTACCTATTTAATTTTTATATTGTAGATTCACTCCTTTTTCTTTTCGTAATTGTCTGAGATAGTATATTTGTACGAGTATTTTTTTCTTACTTCGTATCCTTTTACAAGAAATCAGAAATTAATAATGTTAAAGTAACATTTTACGTATTCAGTTATATTCTAATAAACACAATGCAGAACTAGAACACGATATATAACTTTGAAATATATGGGTTATCAATACGTAGTAACATACGACACAGAGATTCAAACTAATAATACGTAATCTTTCAACAAATAAACCATTTGGAATTACTGATGGAATTATTAAACAAGTAATCTGAAATATTATCATGTTGATTAATCTGTATATTTGCATAGAATATTTACATAAATAACTAGTTTTCCTCTAGGCGTGTCGCTATAAATTGGATAAGCTACAACTAGAACCCGAGAATTAATACAATGTACAACTGCAACACTAACCTCAACTCTGCCTGCTAACCAAATTATGATGTTTTCCTATTTCTGTCTAATCACCAATACATTTCCGCGTTCATATTTGTTCGTAGAACTTCATGTGCTGATTTTCAACTCCAAAATTGTAATAAAAACAAAATTGCGAATAATTTTAAGATATTGGCTCGTATTACGAGCTCACTTTTATAATAAAATCGCGATTTTAACGCCCACTTTTACATCATAATCTTATGTAAAATTGATCGTTAAAATCACGATATTATTATAAAAGTGAGTTAGTTCGCTTTTATAATAAAATCGCGTTCGTTTTTATAAAAGATTTTGATGTAAAAGTGAGCGTTAAAATCGCGATTTTATTATAAAAGTGAGCTCGTAATACGGGCCATTGTGTTTGTAAGTTTTAATTTATTTATAAATAAATAATTAATGAAACGTCAATTTAAAATTTTAACAAAGTTTTAAAGTTATTTTTAGGAGCAGTTCTTAAATTATAGATTTAAATGATACGTATATTATTTTCATATTTCGGTACAACTAGTTCGAAGCTTGAAATTTTCTATTAATATCTTATATAAATAATCTGAAAAGGGTTAGCTAGCCCATTGTCATTCTTTTATTCTTTCTACTCATTTTACTTTAAACTAAGATGAGATGAGACGAATGACAGAAAGAATAATACTACTATTAAATATTCACATGAAATACAGTAAAAACTCATTTTAATGTTTTTAATATTTTTGAAAGAAACAATGATAAAAAATAATATACATACGTAAAAACATAGTTTTGCTTTTGGAAAAAAATATGTTTGTTAGTAAAACATGGAAATATGTAATGTAAAATTTTGTTATAACAAAATCATTTTTAAAACCTTTTCATCTAACCGTATAAAAGATACTGACCATTGTGCCATGTCGGTTGTACATTGTAAAAATATTTTTTCTAGCCGTTACAGATGATGTATAGTTTTTGATACGCCTGAAGTTATAACTGTTTAGTTGCACTTTGTTCGCACATTTTGAATTTTTTTTATTATTCTATATGGCTTGTTTGGATTAAAAAGCAAAGGCTTTATGACTTTATACGCTGCAGCCCCTGAATTTATAACTTGTTTTTTCTTTTTCTTGACTTTTTGTACGTTTCAGGACCGGTTTACTGAATCAAGCGAAACGATTCTCAGCTTTAATGGACCACCGTGAATTATTGGGTGAGTTTCTGTAATTCTTCACATTTTAGTCTAGCTTTATTTATTACATAAGATGCTCTTTAATCTTAAGGGAATATAATCTGTTCGAATGGAACTAGTAATGAAATATTAGTTTAATGCATTTAAATATGAATCGTCACTACTGAATTAAGAAGCCATAAAAATAAAAAATGTATACATTATAACACAATGCTAGAAGCTTTACATCTATGTAGCCAGTTTAAAGCTTGCAAAAGTTTTTACGATTCACTCCAACTTTTAAATTATGTGTCTGCTTTCTGTCTGAAAATTCTAAATTTATTACATTCACTTGTATTTTATCTCTTACCTATTGTTAAGTAAATTTGCTTTTTATATTCACCCTCAAAAACTTAACGTAGTTTGTTATTGTTTAATAATGTCGTTACTATGAGTTGTAGGGAATGTAATACTCGCTTGTACATTATGAGTAATATTGACAACAAACTAATTTGATAATAGGACAAATAGTAGAAAAGAAGCAATTGAATCTAGAAATATTCTGCCACAGAAAATGATGAAGATAATATATAAAATATCACGAGAACAAGAAGAGATAATTGAATTATGTTTGAAAATTTGAAATTAGCGCATCGATATCTACAAAGTGAAAAATTTTAGAGACGAAAAGTTTCGTGGTGAAAAATTGAAATTTAGGTTTTTTCGTTTTTCTTATTTTTCACCTAATAGTTCCAAAGAATATTTATGCGAAGAAAACATTTCTTTTTTTTCACTCTACCCATTTTAAAGATATAGACAAAATACACTCTTTTTTGAGATGCAACTTTGACAGCAAATATCTCCGAAACTAAAAGAGATAATTAAATTATGTTTGTAAATTTGGCATCAGCATAACTAACACTTCAAAAAAATTACAAACAAAATTTTGTATTATTTGAAAGTTAGCTAAAAATTCGATATTTTGAAATATTTTCCAGTTTACGCAAAAATACAGCATCAGCGGCTTTGAGAATTTTTTATTATATTATTGATTATTAGTTTTATAAACTCACTTTTGAAAAGAAGAAAATATTTTATTTGTATACTTTAAGTCAAAGGGTACGCCAAGAACTGATTTTAATATATCTAATAATATTTTTAATAGCTATAATCTAATTAACATAGTTTTCATTTTAATACACATATCCCAATACCGCGCAAAGTAAAAACCTTTTAGTGCTTTTTAAAACACAAAACTAAGTTTGGACGTTTGTGATCGAAGTGACAAAACAAAAATTATTTATTTTTTGGTAAAGCCTATATATTCGAGGGCGCCGGAATTATATATACCTACAAGTTAACATGTGTAACTCTTCAAAAGATTTTATTAATAATCCAACCTGCATAAGGATCTCAAATTAAAGACTTACGCTAAATATATAATTCGATAAATATAGGAGAAAATATAAAATTTATAGCTTTTAATTTTTACAAATAAATTCCATTTTTTTTCTTTTCCGATTTTTTTTTCATTAATTTATTTTGGAGCACCAGCCCTGAGTACCTAATTCTAGTGATTATGAAACTGATTACAAAAATAAAAACGCGAAGATCATTCTTTTAATTATTAAGATCTATGTGGACGCCCAAAAAAGATTATGATTATACATATTTATGCTAACTAAAGAAAATGTAAAGATTGGTAAAATTCTAATAATTTTTACCCCATCTAAAAAAATTGTTATATTAATTGTATTAATGAATAATATTTAATTCTATTTAATATTTTAATATTTTGTTTAATTTAAATTTTAAATTTAGTTTCCTTTTGGAACGACCTTTAAAAAACTTGTACACATATCATTAAAGACAAATTTGAGTACACATTCCTGGCGCAATTTGCCCCAGTATCAAATATCCCACTTCTTTCGTTCCCATCTAGAGTTAATACCAATAGACACTAATAGCTATAAATTCGAGCAAGTTGGTGTTCACGGTTGTCACCCCGGGTAAAAAATCCCGTCATTAGCAGGTCTCTCGGACAGTCGGACACGGGCGGCGGACTTTCATCTCCAGTTACACGATCGCATTGTCTCTTTAAAATACCTTCGGTGGTGGAACACGCTGCGGTCGCTCTCTCCCTCCGCGGCCGGGAACAGTTTGTCTTGCTCCCGCACCGCAAACAAAAGATGGGAATCTGCTGTTTACTCCGTGGCACAGTTTGAGTTCTAACTCAAGTTGCGCAGAACACTACCTTGATTACGTTCGGATTTACGTAATGTGGATTCGATGCACTAGCTAAGAGATGCGAATGTTTAATATCGCAGGTTTCTTTGTGCAATGGTGCTAATATATGCAGGGTTGCATAATAAAAACATCTTTGATTTAAATCACTTGTTCTGAAGTTGTTATTTAACATTCCAAATTTACGAAAATTGAGGAAAAAGCGTGTGGATAATGTTACTATTTGGCAATTCTTCCAAGTACTACCAAATTTGTTTAACTTTGTCGGCAAAACGACTTTACTGATACATTATTTTGAATTTATAACGCAAAATTTTCTTGCACTAATGTGTGACTTTTTTTTGTTTAATTCACTTTGAAATGTGTTACATGAAAATCCGGTTATAATGACTTCAAAGGGATACCAAAAATTTTATAGCTAACAGATAAAAATAAAATAACGTTAGTTCAAAGAGTAGTCACAATTTCGACGTTATAACCAATTTGTCGCTATAAGCGGTATCGTTATAAACAGATTTTATTGTTTCTTGTTGGAGTTGCGCTTTTCACATGTTTTGAATTGAGCGCGCTAAACTGCTACTACGCGACCCGGCTAGATGGCTCTGAGTAGCATAATACAGAATATTTGTAGAGCTGAGCAAAACTCGACTTACGCATCGATTGGATTTTCTCTTCTTCTTGTTTTATGTTATGTACATCCATATTGTATTGTATTTTCTTGTGCTGAAACTAACGTGTGTCTTGTCTAAATAAAAAGCACATAATCATCAACGTTTGATTATAAATTATTAACCTCTGGATTCCCAACAGAAAAATGGCGCAAGAAAGTATGAGGTTAAACATGCCTTTACTAAATGGTGGAAATTTTATATTTTGGAAAACCAAACTAAAGGCAGTATTAGTCCGTGACGAACTATGGGAAGTAGTCAATTCTCCTAAACCAGAAGAAACAGATGAGGACTGGGACAAGAAAAATAACAAGGCTATGGCATATATTACGCTGAGTGTCGAGGATTCTCAGTTGATACATTTCGCACATTTGGACGTAGCGCATGAGGCGTGGACTGCTCTAACAAAGAAGTACGAACGATCAACGTTTGGCAGTAGGTTGTACCTACGTCGTAAACTGTATGGGATACATTATAATGGCGGTCCCATGAGTGATCACATCGATGCAATAATGAACGTTGTGGGATTATTGCGAGGATCAGGCAAACCACTAGAAAATGAAGAAGTTGTTGCAGTACTACTGGTGAGTTTACCAGAATCTTATTCAGGATTAGTCACAGCACTCGAGGGTCGTGACGAAGCAGATCTCACCGTGGAGTACGTAACCGGAAAAATCCTAGATGAGTACCAGAGAAGAAGCGAAGCTAAGGACTCAATAAGCAACGTAAAAACAGAAGTGGCCCTGAAATCGATGGCTGTAGGTAAGAGTAACAGTAATCGTGGATTTAAAAACAATTTCCAGAAACCAGACTGGCAGAAACCAAATGACAAGAAGACCAAGGAAACACGTGAATGTTTTCATTGTCATAAACCTGGTCATTTAAAAGCTGATTGCAGATGGTACAAAGCTGTAAAGGAACAACAAAAGAATACAAGAGAATCTGCCAAATCAACAGTCGAGATTAAGTCCAGCAGCGATGGACACGTTGCGTTTAAAGCTCGAGACAAGGAAAAAGCAGCTGGTCAGGCAGGTTGGTGCGTTGATTCTGGAGCAACGAGCCACATGACCAACGATGTAAGTTTCTTTTCTAATTTACGCAAATTAAATAGTACAGTCGAGATTGCCGATGGTTCTGTGTTAATGGTTACTGGAATCGGAGACGGATGCATAAATTGTGAAGTACCAGGCGGAGTACAAGAAGTGCAATTGCAAGATGTCCTCTACGTACCGCAACTAGATGACAATTTAATTTCTGTCAAACGCATTCTCGAAAAGGGATTGAAGATAATTTTTGAAGGTAATAGTTGTAAAGTTTACCAGGACCAGCGAATTGTCGTGGAAGCAGAAATCGACAGGAATTTATTTAGAATCAAAACAACAAAATCAAAACAGACAGCATACAATGCAAGGGAAGAAGCATGTATCCACCAATGGCATCGGAGAATGGGACACAGAGATGAGAAGGCAATCAAGAACATCGTCAGCAGAGAATTGGCGACAGGAATAAAAGTTGCATCATGCTCACACGTTGTAACATGTGAATGCTGCATAAAAGGTAAATTATCAGAAACAAAATTTTCAGAAAATCAGCGACGAGAGCAGGAACCAATGAGACTTATTCATTCGGATTTATGCGGGCCTATGCAAACCGCGACGCCTAGCGGCAATAGATACTTCCTGACTCTAATAGATGATTTTTCCAGATTCACTGTAGTTAAATTAGTGAAATCAAAGGATGAAGTTGCAGATGCAATAAAAGATTACTTTGCTGCAATGAAGACACGATTCGGTCGGAGTCCTGTGGCAATGCGAACAGACAATGGAAGAGAATATATTTCTCAGGATTTTGAAAAGTTCCTACGAAAGGAAGGCATTGAACACCAATATACTGTGGTATATACGCCCCAACAGAACGGGGTTGCAGAACGGCGAAACAGACATCTGGTGGAATCAGCAAAATGTATGCTTTTAGACGCCGGATTGGACAACACCTTTTGGGGCGAAGCAATCTTAACTGCTGCCTACCTACAAAATCGAATGGTGAGTCGAAGTATTAATAAAACACCATACGAAATGTTTACAGGAGAAAAACCAGAACTCAGCCACATACGAATATTTGGATCAAGAATTTATTCGCTAGTCCCGAAACAAAAGAGACAAAAATGGGACGATAAAGCTGAAGAAGGGGTTCTAGTGGGATACAGTGGCGAGGGCTATCGGATTCTGGATCCAAAAACGAATAAGGTGCGAATCAGAAGATCAGTAAGAATAATAGAAGAGGATCCATGGAGTAAACAAGAGAAAACAGTAAGTACTGAAACACTTCCTAGTCAAATCACTATTGAAATGCCAAGGAGCCAAGAGGCAGGTGAAACCAGAAATCAAGAAGACTTCGAAGAAGATGCTGAGAACAGTTTGGAGCAAAACAATGAAACTCCAACGCATACGCTACAAGAACATGAGAGACGCGTATCTACACGTTCCAACAAGAATGTACCACCTCTTCGCTATGGCTACAAGGTAAGCGCGAACTACGTCAAGGAACCTGAAACCTGGAATGAGATGAATGAAATGACATCTCACGAACGAAAGTTGTGGTTGGCCGCTGCGGACAGAGAGATGCAGTCACTCAACGATCATAAGGTATGGGAGCTCACGGAGCTACCACCGGGAAAACGAGCACTAGCTTGTAAATGGGTTTTTAAAGGAAAACTCGATGGTGAAGGAAAAGTCCATACATACAAAGCGCGGTTAGTAGCGAAGGGATACTCCCAACGCTATGGAGAAGACTACGACGAAACGTTTGCGCCGGTGGTCAAGCATGAGACAGTACGTGCTTTGCTTACAATAGCTGCTCAAAGAGGATTGCATGTCCGTCACCTCGATGTGAAGAGCGCATACCTCAACGGCGAACTCAAGGAGGAAATATACCTCGAACAACCCCAAGGATTCAAGAAGCAGGGAAACGAAGACAAGGTGCTAAAATTGAAAAAGAGCATATACGGGTTGAAACAGGCAGCGCGGGTTTGGAACGAAACAGCAACAGAAGCACTTGGCCAAATGGGGTTTAAGCCTGGGAAAGCTGACCCGTGTTTATACACAAAGAAGGAAAATAACGGAAGTATTACATATATATTATTGTATGTAGATGATTTGTTAGTAGTAGGAAAATCAGCTAAAGAAAGTGAACAAGTGGGACAAAAGCTGCAACAATATTTTGAAATAAAGGACTTAGGAGAAGTTAGTCATTATCTGGGAATTCAGATAGAACGCGAATCAAATGGGTCTTTCCTATTGAACCAAAGCGCAAAAATAATAAAATTATTAGAATGTTACAGTTTATTGGAATCCAGACCAGCAGCAACGCCTATGGAAGCAGGTTTTCTAAATGGATCATCAGAAGGAGAAAACGAGTTTGAGGATAACACGTTGTACAGAAAAGTGATGGGATCACTGCTGTACATCGCCACAGTCACAAGGCCAGACATAGCAGTTGCAGTGGGTTTGCTCTGTCGACGAGTAGAGAAGCCGACAAACTACGACTGGAAAGCAGCAAAAAGGGTGATGCGATACCTTGCAACCACAGTCGATAAGAAGCTGAAGTTGTCATCTGAAGGGGACCCAGAACTGAAATGTTTTGTCGATGCAGACTGGGCAGGCGATAGGAAAGATAGAAAGTCAACCAGCGGTTATATCTTTCTATTAGGAAAGGCAGTTATCGCCTGGTCGAGTAGAAAACAAACGGCAGTGGCTATGTCATCGACGGAAGCCGAATACCTAGCCGCATCGTTTGCAAGCAAAGAGTTATTATGGTTGAAACAACTACTGGCAGACTTGAACGAAACCATAAGGAAACCGATAACCATGTTTGAGGATAATCAGGGATGTATTCAAATGATTAAGAATGATAAATGTGGAACAAGAACTAAACACATAGATGTTAGCTACCATCAAATACGAGACCTACAGACCAAGGGAATTCTGGAAGTACGATATTGCCCATCAGAAGAGATGCTAGCTGACGTAATGACTAAACCGTTAGTCAGGGAGCGATTTGAGTTCTTCATCGAACATTTAGGTATGTCGTAAATACAAAACATGCTTCAGCGAGAAGGGGTGTTGGAGTTGCGCTTTTCACATGTTTTGAATTGAGCGCGCTAAACTGCTACTACGCGACCCGGCTAGATGGCTCTGAGTAGCATAATACAGAATATTTGTAGAGCTGAGCAAAACTCGACTTACGCATCGATTGGATTTTCTCTTCTTCTTGTTTTATGTTATGTACATCCATATTGTATTGTATTTTCTTGTGCTGAAACTAACGTGTGTCTTGTCTAAATAAAAAGCACATAATCATCAACGTTTGATTATAAATTATTAACCTCTGGATTCCCAACATTTCTTTTTCTCATAGTAAATGCTACTTTGTGCAACACGTTTTTGAAATTACATATACCTTTTTAAAAAATTTTTTTTTTTAAAAACGAATTTTTGTGCAACTTGAATATATGTAAATGTGTAAATGAAGTTGCATAACGTTATAGATTATACTGTTGTAGAAAACAGGAAATAGAAATTTTCTTTTGTTTTATTTTATGTATTTATTATTATTTTAAAATTATGAGATCCTGAATATTTGTACAATTTTGTATGGCGTTTACCATTTAAATGCTTCCGATGGGAACTTTGCAGTGAGTAAATTGAATATAAAACAATGTCATTCTTTAGTTAGTAGATTACTACCAGTACTTTTGATGTTGAATCCCAAATTTTACACTCTATTCATTTTTACTTTATGCAGATTAACCAGTAATCCATTAAAAGCCATTCTACATAATGAAATATGTGTATTATAAAACATTAACTGTTTTATTATACTTTTTTTAATATATAAAATATTTATCATGATTTTAAAAAATCTACTCGGTCTAAAAGCAAAGTAAAAGAAATGAGCAAAAGATGTAATTATTCTATTTTTTAGAAAAAATACACAACTGTACTAATAGTGTATATAAATTTAAGGAACAATTTCAAAACGAAATAAAGTTGTTGTGCTTTTAATTGTTGCATAGCAAACATAGATAAATTGTAATGTGTGTCTAGGTTAGTAGTGAAAAAAATAAAGTATAAACTATAATGAAAAAGCACTTACGATTTTTGAGTTTCTGATCCATTCAGCTTCCTAGCAATGCTTTTAATCACAATTCTTGTACGGTTTAATTATTTCTTCTTTCTTCATTCCTGATTTCTGTCATTAGTACAAATCTGAAATATTCAGTCAATATAATGTTTTAAATATAATTTTTAAATAAGTTTATATTAATATGTACTTTACTACTACAAATATTTAAATTGCATATAAGAATTACTACAATTACAGATTATATTATTTTAAAGTGGAGTTGTTGCCATCCTCTAGCAGAATACATATTTTTTTTTGTTGACTAGACGACATAATAAAAAAAATGTTATTACTAAAAGTTTATGAATTGAAGCAATATTTACTTCAGTATTCATGGTAAAAAAAAATATATTGCACTCACCACTAAAGCATCCGTAAGCTAATATACCATTTGAAAAAGGTCCTGTAGTCCTGCTGCAAATAATCTATTATTTCCTAAAAATAACTGAAGAAAAAAAATTAAAACTGCTTCATCTGTAAATGAAATGATTATTATAGTAAAGTGGAGATGTTGGTTCCATCCTCCATCAATTTTCACTTGATCTTTAGAGAATGGTTAAGCCTTGCCACCACGACAAGGTCTCTCCACGACGGCAAGGGGGGAAGGGATGATTTTGGGGTTAAGGAAAGGATGAAGACTTAAAAATATTTCGCGACTTAAATCTAACCGAAACTTAAAACTATTTTGGCGCAACTTAAACTAATGCAGTGTACTTCCCAGCGAAAAGGGGTCAGAGGAATTGACATGAAAGCCAAGAAAGAAGTAGAAATTAAAAATGAAAAATTATTGTTGATGGGAATATTGTCTTAGCACAAGCTCACTTCACAATTAGACATTTCAACACGCTAGCGGTCAGACACCCTTCCGGCCCTCCATACTAACGCCCAAAATGGTAAAAGCTCAGCAAGATGCACAAAGCACATCCGTAACTCCACTTATAGACACGCTAATACGAGGGCGGTATCACAACCCTTCCGTGCAACCCATACCAACGACCAGAATGCTGTAAACAGAGAAAGGAGTGCCCTGACTTATAAAATATTACTACAGGGTATTGCACATTCAATTATTAAAATTATATAAATTCTAAAAAAAACCAGAATTGTAAAATTACTTAAATTTTTGTAAGCAAAAAATTAATGGTTAATTTGGGTATTCTAAAAATGTAAGTCAAGTAATTTTTGCACAAAAAATGGATTATTTCAAAGTTATGTGCTGTCAAGAGATAGTAAACATTTAAATAATTTGCATCTTTCTCATGTAGGTTATCTATATATTTGGGAAAATGTATATGTAGTTAATTAAATAATATACTCGTAAATAATCAAAAGCAAAGAACTGAATAAAACTTGACATCTTATTAACCTAAATTAACTTATACCAAACAGCTCATCCTTACTGAAAACTTCCCGGGCAGTTTTGCAGTAGGGATTTGCTTCCATTCACACATCATACCTTATATCTATACATCAGCACACCATATTTAAACAGCATACTTTATATTCATCATACCTCGTTACTTCTTATATTTTTAATCTAACCATCACACATATAACTAGCATACCTTATATTTAATCATCAAACCTTATATTTAATCATCACACCTTATATTTATTCATCACACCTTATATTTAATCATAACACCTTATATTTAATCATCACACCTTATATTTAATCATCACACCTTATATTTAATCATCGCACCTTATATCTAACCATCATACCTTAAATCTATTCAGCATACTTTATATTTAATCCTCATACTTTATATTTAACATCACACATTCAATCTAACCATCACACCTTATGTATAATCACCACACCTTATGTATAATCACCACACCTTATATTTAATCATCACACCTTATATTTAATCATCACACCTTATATTTAATCATCACACCTTATATTTAATCATCGCACCTTATATCTAACCATCATACCTTAAATCTATTCAGCATACTTTATATTTAATCCTCATACTTTATATTTAACATCACACATTCAATCTAACCATCACACCTTATGTATAATCACCACACCTTATGTATAATCACCACACCTTATATTTAATCATCACACCTTATATTTAATCATCACACCTTATATTTAATCATCACACCTTATATCTAACCATCATACCTTAAATCTATTCAGCATACTTTATATTTAATCCTCATACTTTGTATTTAACAATCACACTTTCAATCTAACCATCACACCTTATGTATAATCACCACACCTTATATTTAATCATCACACCTTATGTTTAAACATCGCACCTTATATTTAATCATCACACCTTATATTTAATCATCACACCTTACATTTAATCATCGCGCCTTATATCTAACCATCGCACCTTATATCTAACCATCACACCTTAAATCTAATCAGCATACCTTATATTTAAGCATCATACCTTACTTTCATCATATCTTATATTTAGTCATCACATCTCACATGTAAGCATCAAACCATATATTTAATTATCATACCTAACCATCACACCTTACATTTAACTATCATACCGTACACCTAACCAACACACCTTATATCTAGATCTCATCTTATAACTAATGTGTCAAGTTTTATTCATTTGTTCGCGAAAAAAACTTAATATATTATATTTGCAGGACATGAGATATGTTAAATTTAAACAATTATATATGTACTGAAGGGAATTAAATTTAGTTAAATAGAGAATTGAAAAACATTTAAAGTCATAAAATATTCAGGGAATTACTCTTAAATCTTAAAATTGGACTTACATATTTCAATGTGAAGAAAAAAAACTGAAGAAGTACCTGCTTCCCCCCTTATATCTATATCTTATATCTAGAAAGCAGTTGGACCCCGTCTGAAACAATAAAAAATATAAATTAGTTAATTTATAACAAAATATTTTTTAATAATTATGAAGAAATATGTATACTGTAATAATGTATGTACAATGTACACTAGTTTCAATAATATATATTAGTAGATCACAATTAATTCTTGAAATTCAAGTTAAAAAGTAAAAAATATAAATAGTAGGTACTCACCAGACGACTGCTGTAAAGCTACTGAATCTGAATTATCAATTATCATTTAAATAAATGAATATAGGAAGGGAGGTTACGAAATAGCTAAGAGTTATTCAATGTAGAATATCTAATTAAAATTAAAATGTATTTTTAATATTTTGATATTAGCTAACGCTATCAATAATATATTTAAATATAACTGTATTAATATCGATATTTTTGAAAATTAAAACGGTACATTCAGTATACATGGATAAGAAACCGTGAATGAAATGTAAATATTTCTATTATTAAACAATTATTTTTAAAGTAGCTCAGAACTATGAATGTTTCATATAAAAATAATATCATGTGGTACCGCATTAAGTATGCTATTAAGATAAATATATTCTAAAGTTTTGTGACACTTAATAAAGAATATATGCGTATAATGCCAAGGCCGGATTAATGTACAAGTAAAATAAATGCCTATGTTCTTTTATTTGGAGAGGTCAAGATTCGATCGGGATAATGAAAATTATATTCTTTAATGTGTCAAAATTATTTTATTTCAGGTACCATAGAGTAGAATTTAGATGAATGACTTTATAATTTTATTATTTCAAAATAATATGTAGGAAAACACTGTATCTGTGAAAAAATGTATTTTCTTGAATTTTTTTTTAGTAAAAATTGGGTCAATTTAAATTTAATTAAATATTAATAGTTATTAATAATCACTAGAAAAAGAGAATTATGACGTATAAAATGAAAAATCTCTATGGCTTTTTTGCTTTCAACAAATTATGATTTTGCCGTAGTAGTGCCCCGTATAAAAATAGAACAATCTACGCCACTGTTCGGTGTGGACCATCTCCAGCTAGTGTGAGAATTAACGGGCACTTCTTGCCTGCATTGTTGTCATTCTCCCTCGACGATATTCGACAAGAGCAACGGTAAAAACTGGTAGCTCGATTGATATTTTATTGACCACATCTTAGGCCCTTTTTTCCCTTCTTAGTTTGTTTGTTTTTTCTCGGCCATTTGGCCCGAACAGCCAAACTCAAGGTATTGTTTATAGTTATTTTAAGTATAGCACCATGGTTCATTTAGTTTTATTTTATTTCAACAACATTTCTCTGTTTGGCTGGAAGGTTTAAGTTTTTACTGCGTCCTTTATAGGTGATCTGAAATAGATTTGGCCATTGGAAAAAGTAGTACTGCAGGTGAGAATATGTTGTAAATGGAATAAAGAACAAGAATGAGCTTGTAACAATATATGTAACGACTCGAATAATGTTGGTAATATTAAATGAAAATAATCGTGGTCTGCATGTTAATGAATTAAAATTCACATGATGTTACAGAGAATAAATTTAAAAAAATTATATCCTCGTACTAGTGTCTACCTATGTATATGGACGCATTAATTTTTGTATATAATATTACAAACATTAGTAAAAAGCACTGTTGAATCAATATTAAATATTAAGGAATAAATTAGAAAAAACAAATAAATTTTTATATAAGTTTTAACCAATTAAATCATTGAACACTGTAATATATTTTTAAAATTTAAATTATCCATGCAGTAATAAATAAAATGTTATTTATTTTATATTGTAAATCGAACATGTATAGTATACACGTACATTACAACGAAATATTATTTTAACGTAATAAATTAATTTTAGATGATTAAAGATTTACTAGTACGTAAATTTTTACAACATGGTTTGTCTTAACAGTTACACTATTAACTTCAAAAAATAAATTAGAGATATAGTGCTACCAACAGGAAAGGTTTTGCGTGTTTGCTCCCATTCCAACTTTCTTCAACTAATACATACATTCATTTTGTATCAAATTTCTAGTTTTGGGTTATAAAATGAATAAAAAATAAAACGTCGGTACGTAATTGTAAACGCAGTTTTACTTCTTTCAGGACGTGGGAAAAGTCGATTTGGTAGTGTTGACACAGTTTGACTTCTATTTGAAGTTTTGAAGTATGGTTCAGTTTGACTTCTATCCGTAGGATGTAAAAAAAATGAGAACTATAACTAATTTACTATACAATAAATTTCTCATCTTTTAGTAAAAAGAAACAAAGTAAATGAAAGCAATGCAAATGATATTTCATATACCGTTTAAGAACATATACAAGGTCATTTCAAAATGAAATTGAGTGCTTGAAATATCAATGAAAATGATGAAATAAAATGTTTGCCACAGGTTCTCAAATACCTAGTTACGATACTACAGTCAAGTCGTAGTTTGCATAACGATAAAAAAATCAGGTAATAATTGAATTACTACTAGTATTTATGTAAATTTGTATACAAAATGCAAATTGAATATAAATATAAAAAATATTATTATTAATTAAATAAGTAATTCAATAAAGTATTTAAAGTTTGTTTAATTCTAGGTGGAGCGCGAATAGGTAAGTTTATTTTGAAAGATCACAAAAACTGTTAAAGTGTTTCGTTAAAATGGAGAACATTTAAGAGAAGAGGGTATCCATTTAAGCAATTTTTATTGTGAGCAATTCCTCTGCTTATATACCTGTATCCACCGGGCGTGTAAAAAGTGAAGTCCAAATTGACCATATCACTTCATTGTCTTTATTTCAATTACTTCAAAACAATCCACTTTAGCGGATAGCACCAACGTTTTGTCTTTGGAAATCTCGCAAAAAGAGGTTACATGTTCATTCCTCGACCTCCCTCCTGAGCGCCTAAATTATTCCCAAGTTTTTTCCTCCCAACACTTCGATTCGCGTACAGAGGAATTCTCGATGACTGAGAAATTCCAATAAATAAATATTTTTTTGGTCGGTTGTAGTGTTTTATTATTCCGCTACCGGCCTTTGATTGCGCAGCCGACGACAATTAATTAGCGTCCGGCCCTGATCCCTGGCCACCTGCGATGGTATGTCAATTAGGGATTCTCGGGGATTTTTCTCACTTCACGATGCGCATTTTTAACGGTAGCGCGATAGAAAAATCACCGGCCTTTATGTTAATTGCTAAAGTTCCACACATTTTCGGATCCGACGGTCTCTAGACTTCACTCGTCCCGTGCGAAGTCGACTCATTTGCTTTTCTTTTTATTATATTAAATGAATGTAATTTTCCCACACTTACTATAATTTCTTTGTGAACATTATTCTGTAACAGTAAAATATGAATTAGTAAGCATTTTTACTTGACCTGTACTGTACAGAAGTACTCAAGTACACAGTATAAATAATTGGTTAAACCTGTACCACAGAATAGTACACAGAAGCGACACTTCGTGTCGGCACGTTTCATGTTCCCCTAGTCAATTCTATGACCTTGAAGCATTGTGTAGACCTTTAAATTTGTGCGCTTCCCCTATCTCTCTCTCTCAGATGTGAGGAAACTTTCCGATTTTAAACAATGGGCCCTTTAAATTTGTACACATTCTCCATCTCTCTCTAATTTTCGCTTCTCTGTCTTACTGTTGCTTCTGTATAAACCTATTCTGTAATTTAGATATGAATGTACTTCGAGTATCAAGTGCTTTTTCTACTACAAACATTAGAGTATTAATGACATAAGACGTATTTAAATAAAAATATTATTTTGTGTACGTACTACAGGCATGTAGTGTACAAAAGAGGACCCAATATACTTAACAGTACAATACTATGAGTATTTAACTATTTAGAGTATTAGAAAATATTTAGAATATAATATTATCATATACAAAATGTACGAGTACTACATATTTTTGAATGTACTCGATTACACGGTACCAAATTGTTATTTTTATTGGTACTCTAAGTAAATAAATTCGTTTATTGTTCTGCTCTGCTGACTTAAAAGTGGTATTTGAGGTTTAGTAATTGATCTCATTTAGTAACAAAAAAGCAACTCTGTGCGAATGATTAGAACTCGCCTAAGCTATGTAGGTATATTGTCAAGAAACAAATATAGGTATATTTCATAAAATTTAAATTGTACAATCAAACAAAAAAATCAAAATTTGCTGTGATATCTATGCCTACTCAAAAGAGATGATATTAGGGTAAAAATGGATATCTATTTTTTGATCCTTAAAATTATTAACTAATATTATTTGAGGGTGTATAGGAATATTGCACAAACTCATTGTATTTTCTATCATTAAATTTAAAAGTCTGAATTAAAAGGGCCAAGTTAACGACAAGATCTTATTAAATTCTCAGTTCAACTGATTAATTGGAAATGGTTTCAATTAGAATGAAACTAAATATTTTGAAATTTAGGCGTCAGTGGATTATATTGGAAATTTTGGTTTCACAAAAGTTACATATATTTTTTATATTACCTTAAATTTTTTATTAATGACAAAAGAAGTCATTTAAAAAGAATGAATTTAATATAAAACTAAATTGAATGTTAAAACTTTGTACCGATATTAAAAAAATTATAGAATATTAAAAATATAATGATCAGATTTTTATATATTGTTTGAATGTGACAAATTTTCAAGGGACGAATTAGAAAGTCCC
Source organism: Stenolophus ochropezus (assembly GCA_035578165.1). Classification (NCBI taxonomy): domain Eukaryota; kingdom Metazoa; phylum Arthropoda; class Insecta; order Coleoptera; family Carabidae; genus Stenolophus; species Stenolophus ochropezus. The sequence goes on along the minus strand of JAQOWZ010000005.1, from coordinate 18,470,489 downwards.
TAGTTGTAAGCCCCCTGTCGATTCACCTGGAATTTGATGCCGGTATTTTTGAGAATCCGTTGCGTTAGAAACGATCATCATATTTTCGATTCCTGTTATGGGTTTAATATGTCACTGCTGATAGTTTGGAAATATTTTGTGTTGAAATTGGTGGTGTTTTATTTTATCGCCTGCTTGATAAATTTGTTTACTAGGTGTTGTGCAGCTGCTAATATTGGACTTCATTTTTTGTGTGGAACGCATGAATGTTTCAAGTTATTAGTTTGTAGTATTTATTGCTACTGATGAAAAATTATTGATTAAATTCCTCAACTTCCGAAATACCGATAATTAGTCAACGTGTTGGGCAAGATTCTGTTCACAAATTTTAAGCATTTCCAACTTTATTGTCGTTTTTATTTAAACTATTTTAAATAAATAGTTTTATAAAAATATATTATTACATCGTAAATATAATAGCATAGACAGTTTATATATTGTAGTTAAATATAAAAATATGTGGTTTAAATTTAAAAAAAAATGGATTGCGAATTTTTTAGAATATATTATTTATCTCATTTTTTCCGATACTGACGAAAAAAGTTAAAAGCTGCACGGGCAAAAACTGACAAAAAGTGATATTGACTTTGGTTTGGGATAATGGGTAGAAATGACAAACTGATTCATTATTCGTACTACCATTCAGAGCAAACAGGTATCGAAAGTATATTAAAGGAGAAATAAGTATTCCCTTTTTAGCGTAAAGTACTTTTATAACGAATTTTTATCTTAAGAAGCATATGAATTGTTAGATAACTAATACAAAAACAAAAAACAATGGAAGATTTGTGTTTTATTTCCTTTCCTTTTTTATAATAATTTTGGTAACGAAATAAAATTGTTATTTTCATGACTTCCGACATAAATAGCTATTACCAAATTCTTCTGGTAGTATATTATTCAAAGTGGAACACATTTTATATTTAAAAATATTCTTTGTAACTTTGTCATCTGTAGTTTCAAAAGTCGGTTAAAGTGTAGGAGTAATAAACAATGATTGGAACATAAACATGCATTAAACAAATTGTTTAGAAAGCCATTAAGATGGAAATAGCGATGTTAAAAATTTTACGGCGCATCTTAAAAGGATAATCTGTTATTCACCACATCCTGCATACAGCATCTTGAACAATTACCCTTAAAATTCTCCAGCACTACATTTACAAAATTCATTCCTGCCCGCCGTACTGTGTCAATCCTGCTGGGATTCTGCAAGTTTCCTGCTCATTCGCAAATTATATTAGCAACTAGTTATTGTTCATTACACTCACTTTACATTTATTATGAGCTAATTCTCTCTGCAAAAGTTTTGCCAAGATTTTCCATACATATCTGTTCAGATTTTAATATTGCAAATATTTTTGCTATTAAGATAAGACAATAAATAAAATTATATTATTAAATTGGTAGTACTATAAATTTAATGACCGAATTTTGACAATTAATTCATAAATAATAATTGGTCGAACTTTATTTATATTATGTATTATAATATTTCTAAAGATAATTACAGGAAGACAATTGCAATTCAAAAAAAATATTCAAAATTCGTATGTTCATAGTTATTTTAATAGCAGTGTCTTTGTTAAATGTACAAGTGCTGTTAAATTGAACTGGAATAATTAACTGTGATAATTAATTAATATTATTAACTATTTAGGTATAATGACAGTAGGACATTAACTAATTGTGGTAATAATATGAGTCAACTTTAAGCAACCATGAATGCAATTTGAGGTTCTGCAGATACTATTATACATAGGTTGTCATCACTGTAAGAGAGCAACAAACTTACTTTTCTTAGAAGCAACTCAGTTATTCTTTTTATTATAATACGAAAAATCAACTACGCAAAATAATTAATAATAATGATGAAAGTCTTTTATTCATTTTACTGATTACAGGTATGCATTTTTATATCTGTAGAGTTACACAAAACTAAGGAATTCTTTCAAATGCATTTCAATTTGATGTACAATTTTTCAGTTTAATGATTTCACCGATACACTTCTTGTAAAAGAGAAAAATGTTTTCAAAGTTGCATAGTTCCTAATAAAATAGAGAAGGTTGAAAAATAAAATTTATACGTTACAAATTGATGAAATTATTTTTAGTGCATTTAGCTTATTGGGAATGATCAAAGATTTTATTTTGGACATATTTTTCAAACCTGATGACAGGAACAATATAATACAGGTAGGTATACAGTGTGTTTCCATACATTGGGAAAAAATTAAGGATATATATCACTCGGCATACTGATTACAGTATAAAAAGAAATTTTTCTTTTCATTTAAAGTGACCATTTTTTACCAATGGTTGATGGCTATTCTTAATAATTTTATTTTAATCTGCTACTATACAAGTAATTGTTTACATAGCGCCAAATAAATGTTGTGAAATTAATAATGTAATCTGGTAGTAGCTACGTACATACTTTCGTCGACATTATTGTTAATCTTCTTTCCTTAATGGTTTGTTATTTTGATTGTGTACTGCAGTGCAGTTTTTATGAAAATAAATACCAACATTGAAAATGAGTTGTGACTTGTAGTGCATCATTTATCCAACGTACTGGATTATGTGTAGCCAGAAATGGAGATAATTTTGAACAATACTTGTAACCGACAATTAGATCGAGGATATCAAATATATGCAGTCGTATTTTTTGTTATTTTTATAAATATATGCCATTAAATACAAGATTATGATATTTAATAATATTGTGTATTCAACACAATTATCTCTAAATGAAATAAATTTGATATAATGTATTTTAATAATTAATTTTTATTATGTTGCTTTCAATAAAATACTCTATTCCAATGGTACCAAAAAACTTCATTTTAAGTAAACCACCCTTATTTATGCGAATTTCATAAAAATTATTTTTGTTCTGTGATCAGTATTTCGTGTATTACATGGTATAGGTATATTATGGAAACACCTTGTATGTATATTTATATATTATTTTTAAAAAATAGTCTAAATTTTTTATATATTTGGTTGGAGTACCCATAGCGCTATTATTATTTTTAGCAACTAAACAAATATTACTAGTTCTTAAATAGCAGATTTTTTAACATATTTTTTTTTGTGTTGCTTGAATTTATTTTGGTAGTTTGGTGTTGGTGTTTTTGCGTGGCCGGTTCAGCTTTGGGAATCCTGCGTCGAGGCATTCCGTGCCTGGATGTTTGGGCTCGGCCGCGTCTCTCGAGGCCGCGTAATTTGATCAAGATACCTGCGAGGTGCCCGCTCAAGCTCCTTCAAAGCTCTCAGCCACATTGATGGCCCACGAATTATTTATGCCGAAAGAGAGTAGCTGAAAACTTTTATAAGACTCTTCTTCCTCTTGTTATGGCGCGGTTCCACCCAATGAAATATTAGGCAGCGGCTTACGTAATACGTTGCCGCATGTTCCACTGTCGCCACTCGCAACGAGGTGCTGCAAGACTTGCTTCTTTTGGACATGCCGCTTTTTCAAAACTATCCCTTGCATCATTGATAAAATAGTGCAGCGAGATGAACCTCTGTGCCAGCGAATATTTCCCCAACTTTCTACTATTTTATTTTGGTGAATTATTTCGTGTGTTTTTATGGACTCATTTGAAGAGACTGCAGCTGGTGGTTCTTGTTCTACTTCCACAATGACACTCCCATTGTGCTTGATGAACAAACTCAAACTGTTTGTCATGTCAACATGCTAGATTTAACAAAACTATTTTCTTAAATTTACCTGTGGACAAACTATTACAGTAGCGCACAATAAACTAAAAGAAGCCTATTTAAATTCTCGTACTATAATTTAACATTTACAATTTTGCTACTAACCTAGAAAGGAAATTGAATATTAAAGCTACTATTTTATTAGTGTAAATAGTATGCGTTCTTATACAAATTTATTATTTGTAGTAATTTATAATGTACTTTTGCTTATAACGTTAGCTGGATTGCTGAACGACCGAGCACAAATCTCTAATTCACTGTGACGGTGTGTCGTCTTTCGTACTTGAAATCGTGAGTTCAATTTCCAAGTATGAGCTACTTTTCTTTATCACACTCAAAAGCTATAATCAATTTAGAATTGGGGCTCGTTGAGTACGGTAGTCCTTTGCACCTTCTTAATGCTACAGGAACACATATTTCTCATAATTCGATTCGATTTTAAGTGTACTAATTTTCAGATTTTCATCTCAGCAGATAGAATTTCTAAAGCAAAAAATTGAAAATGTCCAAAAATTGAAAAATTATAAGCTCAACCACTTGCCATTTTCGTTTTTCCTTTCTACAAATTGTATCCTTTGCAATAAAAATCTAAAAATTGTACAATGGTAAAATGTGTAATTTTGCCCGTGAGATCACCATACCTGTTTTTTTTAATTCGGTTTGAAAATTTGAAATATTTACTTAAGTCTAAAAAATGAGAAGTTTTGGAGAAAAAGTTCTTCGGGGAATTTTTTTTTCTTTTCAAAGATATATTTTCTCCTTTTATAAAGTATAAAGTATAAAATTAATAATTAGTATAAGTAATAGCGACTTTACTGGCAACAAATTTTAAACGTCTTTACAATTTAGTTAAGTAATTATTTAAAGCATACATTTTTTCCTTTTAATAAAACAGTTCGAAATACGAAAAAAAAGATCTAAAATCTTTCTAAAAAGGGGCGCCATTTTATGTGAAAGGACGCCACATGCCCTACCGCCTGCCCTGTTTAATATGAACGCTTTTGAAAAACCTGAAAATTTAATTACAATTGTATTCTTTTCACACATTCAATATGATACACGACCTTCTAATTTCCTCATATTGTCAAACAGTTAATAAACCATAACCAATTTATAAATAGATGCCTAAATATATCCTCTAGGCAGCTGTCCATTTCTCGCCAGCATTTCCAATACCCACTATTAAAACCTCCTCTCTTTCCGGACATTGGCAATATGAGCATCATTTACTTAATCCTTTCTATTCATCCATAGGGGCAGTCACCACAATCGCACAATTACTTACCCCATGCAGTGACAATGACCTCGGATATACGGACTTCGACAGGGTCAACGCCATATGCAGGTCAATGGGCGAGGTGATTTATGGCAGAGGTTATGGGAGATATTTTGTTTTTGAAGTTAATGGTAAGTGTGATGGGCAGGATTATGTTTTATGAATATAAGAATAGTGTGCGGTGATGACACCAGCAGATGTGATGATGAAATGGATGGAATTCATTGGGATAATGTGAGATTGTGAATAAGGCTTTATGGGTAAATATAAGTAATTGGTACTTATCAAATTTGATTAGTTTTGTGTAATTTATTTCAGTCTGTATTTAATTTTATTACGAATTCATCATCATCCGTGGTACATTTGGAAACGAAACAATTTGAAGTAGGTATATCAGGTACTTCTTTTCTTTTGCAATAAGTTTAATTTGCAATGTACAGGTTGACAAAAAATTATTTGGTCAACGTATTAAATCCCATCTTGCATTAATACACTTTAAAATTTTATTAATTTTATTGCACAATCAAAATTTGTTTACAAATTACTGATAAATAAGTGATTTTGAACGTTACTTACCTTACCGGGAATCAGTAAAAGAATAGTAAATTGGAAGCACTTACTGCCGTAATACTTAAATAAGTATACATCTTATAATTATCTTATTTTTTTCTTACCTAATAGTGTATAAAGAGATATTAATTTCAAATTTGTATTTATGTATTTACCTATATTTATTACAATAATCAAATGACTGGCGTTAAAATTTCTTAAATATTAACATTTCTTAGTTATAATTATTTATTTATTTATTAAACAAGTATACAAATAATTCAACTGTTTTTTTCCATACGTGATTTTTAACAGAAAAAAATTAAAATTATTCAGTAATCTATTGATTATAAAAAGAGCTAGATTTCAATAATCAATTTCTGAATCAGGTCAACATTTGAACTTATTTTACTTCCGATTGAGAATATACAATCATTTTATATGTTTCACAATCGATACACACTAGTACTAGACTACTAACTACTTTATATCTTTGGAAATAGATGGAAAATGGAAGTGATGGAATAAAGTAAAATAAATAAGAACACTTCTTGACTTCTAAAATATAAAAAAAATCTATTATAAACTTGTTTCTTTGAGCGCATGACTAATAAGAAATAAGCATAAATTTTATTATTTACATTTAATTATATGAAGAAAAGTTTTGTATGCATTTCACGAATAAACTTCTTTAATCCGTCAACTAAAAATGCCTATAGAGTACTTGTTGTCTTTGAAATACGAGTATGTTACTTAAATATATACCAGTTTTATGTCTGAGTATAGTAAAATCCAATTGAATTTTAAATGCGAAAAGAAACAGTATATACAGTATACATGTTTAAAATTGTATATAGCTTGGTAAGCAAGAGCAAGGCAAGATATTAGATATACCATAACATAGATCACTCACCCACTTATACAGAATTTCAAGTAAGGAGAAACACAAGTATGTTGTTTGTAAATTCCTGATTACAAAACAAATACATACGTGTAGAGTGCAATGCTAAACAGTTTGCGAGTCTCTGCAACAACATATCGTCAATCTCAACTACAGCACTTAGGAAACAAAAACAAAACGAGCAGAAACAGTGGAAAAAGACTCACGAGTTTAACTAGGAACAACATAAATCATTCCATAGCGTTCGCCTTATTTATTACATGACAAATGTTATGCATTTTGTAATATCAGATGTCGCACGGCGAACGGTTACGGCCGGGAATTATGCACGGCGTTTACGGTGACGTGTTAGATTTAATTCAATAAACCACCGCTCGGTGCGCTGGCCTACCTCAAGTCATAGCCGCCAGTGATTTATGTACTGCTCTCATACACTTCATGCGGCTGTAAAGCTGGTAACTACCTACGCGACAACCTAACGTATGGAGGAATAAATGCCCACTAAAGCTACAAACGCTTACCAAGAATTTGTCATTCAAATTTACTCAACTATCTCTCGCTCATATTTCATCTTGCATCCTTTTAATTCTAACTTCGAACATGAATAGATCAATAAATATCTTCCAATTTTTTCATGTTTTAATTTTTTACCAGATGTCATCTTCGATTTTAAAAGTGCAATGAATTAATACATGGAAAATGAAGATACATCAGTGTAATACTAAATTTAAATTATTTAATAAGTTTAATAATAACATATTTTACACTAAGTAAATTTGAGAAGACCAGCGCCTTGTAACCCTCGGTTGCTTCGCACCTCGAAATACATTTTTCGCACTCCAAGATCAATAGACACCAATTATTTAACCTTTATTTGACATGACATTGTTTTGCACTACCATACTTACTTTGGTAACCATGATCACCTAGGTCAATAATAAATTATTATTATAAAATCAAATTAATAATAAAAAGTGAGATTGACAAATTGAAACGTCAAATAGAAAATCAAAGACAGCCTACTTTATTTTTCAGAATGTTAAAAAAACATGTAAATATTCATTTCAAGATATTAACATATTTTTTAAGTAGGATTGTGATTTAAATAAATTGTGAAAAAAATAATGTATAGGTATACCATGGTTGAGAAGACCATTATCGACCAGCGCTTTATGTCCCTCGGTTGCTTCGCATCTCAGGCCGCAACTTGGCGCTAGGTCAATAATAATAGTTTTCTCATTTGCTAACAGCACTTAAATCCCAATTATATTTTAAAAATATATATATATTGGTAATAATGGCTAAATGTTATTTTTTTAGAAAACTTAATGTTTAAACTTTTAAATTCTGTTTTATAGTTTAGTATTGTACCCACATTTATTTTTTAATCATTAGGTACTGTCGCATGTACTAATTTTAGATATACATTTTATATTTCCAGTATACTACTTATTCTAATTTACTAGTAATAGTATTTGTATTATTAATTCAAACTTCGAACACACATTACTGCTCTGTTATTTACATTTACAAATGTAATGTAATTAATTTTAACTATACCATTCAATGTTTTAATTTATAAATTAATGTTTTATGAATCAGTAGATCAGTACGTATATGTCATACCTACTAGGTAAAGTCAATTATTTCTCTTTATTTTATACATGTGTGCGAATAGTTAGAATATTTATGAGTTCTGAATATGTTATCTGCGTTTATTGCAGGTGTAGCGATAGCGATGACAGCTGTAGATATCCTTTTATTGCTTTATCGAGGACTTCAGTCCTTTTGTGAATTTATTAGCATGTCAATTAACAAAATTTAATTTCTTTATTTATTGATGTTCAAAGAAATTTAATTGTATTATTAAATAATAATTGGAACATTTATTATTAACATAAACATATATTTGATAATAATATATTTTGAAATATTTACATGTTTGATTGATGATATGAAAATGATTGATTTGTAATCATTGTTTGTGACAAAATTCCAAAATTGGAAAAATTATATATTATATATATGAAATTATTGAACAAGCGTATTTGTAAAAATTGTAATAAATTAATAAATGTCACAAACATACTAACATTAAAATGACAAATATAATTTTACTATAATTTTATTTGAAGTAATTTAATGGTGTATAACCATAGGGGACAAATATTTCGAAATATTTATTATATCAATCAAACGAATGAAATACTAATAAATATATCATTATAGAATTATAGATACACATCATATGTACATGTAGTTATAGATGGATAGCTTATAACCTCTCATATACTTATATCGTCATATGGTAAGAAATAATAAATTAATTAAGACAATCTTTGGTTAAAAGTTCAGAGACCTTTTATTTTATGTCATCCCAGTAAACTACAAGAAGAAATTAATTTCTTCGACGAAGTTTCCTTGAAAAATGGTTACAGTAGAACGCAAATAAGAAGAGCACTAAAACCGAAGAATAAACCTTTATCTGTTCCACAAGTTGTTTCTGATAAGGAATTATTTGCAATGTAGCAATATAAAACATTATATACGAGTAAATCAACTTTAAAAATCTGTGATCTTGTTGGCAATATTAAAAATATGGTTCCTTTATACTCTTGTGGCATTTATAAGTTTCCGTGCCAATATGGTAAAATATTCATTGGCCAAAATGATAAAACTTCAGCAACGAAGTTTTTATTGTGTACTGAATCCGAACAAATTTTCTTCTGACTAGTTTTTAATGTCAAGTTGCTGAAGTTTAACCGAGACTCGAAAAATTTAGACGTTTCTCTACACCAGAATGAGTTCATAATTGAACCTCTAAACTGTTTTAAAAATGTCGTTAATTATTTATGAAAATTATGAAATTTTCATAGTCTTAAAAACAGTTTACTTACATACAATCGAATTAAGATGACTCTTCATTATAGAGGTACAGTTAATTTAAAAAAATTAACAACTTATCAAAATTCATAAAGATTTGATATTGAAAACAGTAAAAATGTAAAAAGAGTATAAAAATATTTCTCTTCTTTGTGGCGTAAAACGATATAAAGTTTTATTTATTATTAATATTTTGAGTACTTTATATAAGATTACGATATTAAAAAAATGTAATTTACAAATTGTAGCAGTTTGAATTTGAAATTTCATAATGCAAAATTATTCTATTGTGACTATTGTATCTACATTTAGTGTTAATTCTTGAAAGAAAAAATTGTGTATTCACATATTAATTACAAATTTTATAGATATAATTGCTATGGCAACAATTGCGATGTAATTTCATAGACAATGAACATAACTATAATTATTTATCCAAAATGGATGAAATTGATTTGTTTACTTGTTCCGCATCAAATGTAGATTAATTCAATCCCCTGGTTCTATTTTAAATCGAATATTTAACATCAACATCACTCTAGTTATCATAACGCAAATTATATTGACTTAGGTTTGTTTAAATTAATCGAGAATTAAATTGCTGCATGATTTCAACAACAAATGCCTCATATCCACACAAAATCGCGGAATGCCTTGAAATAACATTCTTTTGTTATCTACTCTATGCGTAAATACTGCTACGAGATATTGTTTTCATATTTCATCTCAACAAATGAAAAATTATTGTTGTGATTATTTACTTTATGAGAAAATTAAAAAAGTTTTACTTTATAATAACCTTACAAGGATAATATTTCATTTAATGTTTTAAAACTTTATAATCATACCAACTAACTAAGCTTAAAATTTTTGTTGTTCCTATTTTCTTTTGTACTGTATTAAACAATAATATATTATGAAATAATTAAAAACATAATTCATATCTTTTAATGTTTTATAAAGTAGAAAATATGAAATAAAGTTTTAAAACAGTGAGCATAATATGTACGAAATAGGGCTAAATAATTTATGGAGCATTATCATTTTACACTCACTAGATTTTAATTTAAATAATTACGTATTTAAAAACTAATATGTAACAATTTGTAGTGATACAAAATGATGTACGTACAGGACAATCTCGTTAATGCAAACAAAATAAATCTAGTTCGTTCGTTTAACTCAGGGTTTATAATATTTTAGATAATATAGATAATAAAACACGTACGCTAAGTATCAAAAAATGTACATAAATTTATAAATTAATACGTTGTTAAAGAAATCATTTATATAAAGCTGCATACATTTAAGGACATTGAATTAATTTTTAAATTGCGGTTTCTATTCGGTATTATCATATGTATCAGTATATCTTTATTTTAGAGGAAGTTGTAATAGGCCGAGGCGTACGCCAACAGCCTAGTAACTTTCGAGGATATTAAGATGTTTATACATTCCGTGTTGCTTATTATATTTATTTCGCTACTGGTAGTGCCGTTCCTGACGGGCGTGCAAGCCGTGCCTGTACGGAGGCGCCAGACGGAGAGGGCGCCGGAAGGCGCCTCATTATGATTAAAAAAAATATTGCTTTTGAATTACTAAATGTACCTAAATTTCTGAAGGTTAAAGTTGTTATTTTGTGAGTGAAACTAACTAAACACAATAAACATAAATAATCTCTTCATAACATTTATTTAATAAGAAATAAGACTATTAAACAAAAGTACTTCGTAACACTTCTACTCATCCGGACGAATATTGGCTTCTGCGCAGCGCAATTCTCCAGACGAATGGCGTACGCGTACCGGCGTGTTGCCAGATATGGTGATTTTTCCGTCATTTCGGCGATTTTTTCACGATGTTCTGGGGCAAAAAAGTTATTTTGGCGACAGGCGATTAAAGCCACCAATTAGAAATGTTTGACGATATATGGTGTAAAATATTATAGCAACAGTGAAAAGAAAATTGTACCTGTTTATTTAGGTATTAATATTGTAAAAGAAACAACATCAGATGCTTTAAGATAGAGAGATAGTACAGAAAAAATACCCATGCTTTCAAATATCTTTAGTTTATTATGAAAATGGGGTTTTATAAAAGATTGAATTTTTTGTTATTTAAGTTTTGTTTACAGATAAATATTTTTCAAAAGTATTTTTATTTATAGGATAAATTCTATTTAAAAGACAATTTCAGCATATAGATCTTGGCGATTTTTGGCGGTAATTAAAGTTTGATATGTCGACTTTTTATCGCGGCCATCTGACTACACTGTACTACCATTGTATACTGTAGACCAATTTCTAAGAATTAACTTATGAATATTGTTTATAACCTAAAACATTTTCTTCGTTGTACTATCATCATATTTTTTCTTTTCATTTATTTGAGTAGCTGTCCATGTAAGTTTCTATTTATTTTTTACTCGTACACTTCTTTCATGAAATCAAACAAAAATTATAAAATAATGATTAATTTTGGAATTTTATCTTGTTAATTTGTTTGTGAAATAAGTTATTATTTTCGACATAGTTTTCTAATGGGGTTTTTTAAGCAACTCTTTTCGCTATATACGAATACATTTCGCGTTGCCTACGTATTTTCTAATAAAAATATTTCAGATATAATGTCTCAACTCAACAAATAAAAAAAAAACCATCTGGAAGTTTTTATAGAAAGAGAAATATAGAAAAAGAAGCGGAAAAAGAAAAATTGAAGGAATCAATTTTTAAATTTATAAAAAAAAGAAGCAAATGAAGTTTATCATCCCTGTTAATAAAATATAAACGGTGAAAAAAACAGGCACCAAAAAATAAATGGCACGGAGGTGATAACATAGCCAGGAACGGCACTGGCTACTGGAATATGTTATCAACATACTTCACTTTTGTACTACATGTTTCTAAACTAAGTTACCTACGTTTGTTGTTCTGTTACTATATTAATCAGCATGATATTATTTTCCTAGAAATGTAAGTGAAATTATTAAGTTCCGTCGTCAAGAAAATATGACATACTAATATTACAGGTCAAACAAATTTCATAGCTATATACTATAAATATAGTTACAGTGTAAGTATAAAAGAGTAAGTTTGAATTCGCATATTATAGTATATTGTGTATCAAGTAGGAAAAGTGAAATATTCTCGGACGGTGGTAGAAATTGCGGGACGAACCGAAGGCGAAGCCAGTAACTCAAGAAATCCGGGAAGACACTTTTCCTACGTGGTACACATACTATTATTTTATTGATTTGTATTCAATAATAATCAAATAAATATTATTGTATTTTTATTCATGGAAAACAGTGGACTGCGTCTTGTATGAAAATTACTTTCCCGAACGTTATTTTTTCTAGCCTAGCAACTACACTAAAATATCGGAATAATGCATTTTCCGGTTCAAAAGTACACCGGAAAGGTGTCAGTTTTTGTCTGATCGAAAAAAAAATTTAATTCAAAAATAATTAATTCTTTTCGCAGAAGAAATTTAGAATTTTGTAATAATATCAGAACGGTTTATATCTGTTATGCTCTTCGCATGACCACAAGTAGCGCGTGGTCTAATAAATCATGAATCGAAGCTGTATTCGGCAGCAGTTGGCCCCCTGTGCGTAAATGCGATATTTATTCATTTATTATTATAATGCACAAGTGTACGGCCCCATATAACATCACATACATACAGTACACCCGCAGAACAGTGGCCACGAATAAGTTACGTTTATGGGGTCTGGACACGTAAGCAAAACGCTTTGTATATTAAGCAATTATTTATATAGAGCGTGTTTATTCCACTGTCCACAGTAGCTACTTTAGATAATAATACGGCCAATGTACGGCTTTAACTCCTGCATAAACAATAATTAAAAAGTGAGTTATAAAGGAGTGGGGCAACAACTAACGACTGTGTTACATACGCTAATCCGATTAAGGAATTGTGTTTGTTTCACAGAAATAAAGAAATGCTTCGTCCTATGAATAAATAATGCTGGTTATTCCTACATTTATTCCACTTAAAAATCACATTTACTATTTTTATTATCCTCATTCATATACAGCACAATTTTTTTTTCATTTTACAAGATTTTTTATTTAACTCAATTTAACGCTGAAATAAATCATAAAATGTTTTTCTACAAACACTAGAAATGTTTTTGTACAGTAAGGTTTATTATATTCGGGGCTCTATTCTCAAAATCGTTCGTAAATTTTAAGTATACTTATCTCTACTAGTTGTGAATACTTTTCAAACTACTGTATTCTCGAACATGCTTTTTGTTATTTCTCATTCGCAATGCTACGAGTGGTATTTCATACGAATCCCTGATTTAAGTATGCGTAAGTCTATCATGGCAACATATTTATTTTATAATGTCATTCTTTCCATAATTTTGACCAATTTGAGAAATAGCAAATTTAAATGATTTAGCAAATTTAGGTGCAACTAAAGCCCTAGAAGAAGATTCATGTGCGGTTGAAATTGGTAGGAGAGAAAATAAAACCATTTTCAACAATTCTTCCCTTATCTATATATTTATGTTACAATAATTTTATATATTTTATATAGTTGGTCTAATTTTAAATTACTAACATTAGTTTGTTAAATTATGTTAATAAATTATCGCAAAATTAAACACAGTAATAACAAAATTATTTTGTACTTGAATTTTTTTAAATCGTTAGTCTATATAAATATGATGAACAATATATCAATAACAAGTGAGGTTTGTACCATTACAATGAAATTTGCTAGTCTCTCTGTTATTGCAATTTTCGTTTTTCTTTTGATACATTCTGCAGTAAGTATTAGCCTACTAGATAAATAATATTAAATTCTTAAAATTATTCTAAGATGTACTTTTTTTCTTGAGTTGTCCGAATCTGAACCGTATGAACCTGTGGATGAAAATGGAGAAACATTTCAACAACACATTAAACATTGCCATGAATTCCATTACACGGAATATCCATATTAGTGAAATATCATATAATTTTTAATAATAATTACCTATTATTATTTATACATTGAAATATTTATATACATCATATTATTTCATATTTGGATATTTGGTTTAAATAAAACGGTAGATAATATTATGTAAAATATTATTAAACCCTGTATGGAATCAGGAGAGTTACATTTCGAAATGATTCATACGTACAAAATTAACATAATTTTATGAAATAATATATACGCCATTGGACTAGTGATTGTTCAACTCAAGTATTGCGAGTTCGAATCCCATGGCAACATGTACTTATATGTGTATTGTATGAGTGTGTTTTTCATTGCTTCAAATCATCTTCATTTGATTGCAAATGATTATAGGTAAGAACTCGCTGAATATAACAGGAAAAAAATATTGTAGGTTTTATGTTCTAGTGGGTAAAACAATCCCAGTTCGAGATCCGCGGAGTCAAATTCTGTACCCATTTATTTTAAGAATTACATTTGTACGACCTTTAACTTGTCATTTCGAGTTGGAACTCAACAAAGAGAGCTATCGCTATCTGTAAACCGATTTAAATTTAAATACACTTGCAATTTTTGAGAATGTAGACTTACACTATATTGTAATATTAATTTATTTTTTTTATAAATATAATTTAGAAATAGCATATACTTGCAGAACATTTTGATCCACAATGAAAACAGTTTGACACAAAAAAACATATTCATGTTGTCACATTGATTATTTCAAATTTTGGAAGACTGTAACTCGCTTATTATTATAAACATTTACGTCGTATTTTCACAGGCTTATGCCTGTATTCATAGTCGATACTTCGTCTTGACTTATAGTTGAGTACTTGTCAAATGCTGACAAATTGTCAAATTTACAAATAATCCCAACGCAATAATTACAATTTCTCCAAATCTCTACCTTGAGGTTATTACTTAACCGAGAATTCACGAAGTTTCAACTATGAAACATGCCACGTACTAAAAGACGAGTACGACCGGAGTTATGCTTAGTGAAGTAACTTGAGTAAGCATTGACTATGAATACAGGCATAAGTGTCCCTCCTATGATTATTATGATGTTATGATTATTATTTAAAAAATTGGTAGAACCCCCAACCGAAGCTTGAATATAAAACCCTTGGTAGGTTAAATATTTGTATGATTGTATTGTGCGTATTCTAACACATCCTCTGCATTGTCCTGGAGGCCCTTAGTCCTGAGCTAACCACACACATCCAGACGGAGAATATATGGCATTGGTTTCGTTATCCGCACGTGACCGCTGAAGTAGTAACAAGCACGCACAATCCGGCCGGCTTCAGCCGCGCTGATATTCACAGTGCGATTAGATACTTGGGACTCCGCACCGCAAACGATGCGGGAATTAAATGAGTCCACCGATGCCGGACCCGGCATTAGTCTATCTAAAGTATACTCCACAACTCTAGGTAAATACAAACACAACTTACCTTACGCTTAATCAATACAAGCAAAAAATATTATTGGTTATTTATTTTCTATTAATAAATTTCATAAAAAATATGGAAGATAAAATGTGTGGATGATAAAATGATTTGGAAGATAAAAGTGTGCACGATAAAAGGTGTGCAAGATTGAATGTGTGCAAGATACAATGTCGAGCAATATAACATTTGTAGATTATAAAATGCATATGCCTCTTCTAACATGCTACAAAGTCGACGGTACCAGTGACGTCAGCAGCATTATTGAGCCAACAGCCAATAGCATTTGCCAGTGCCCGTCCCGCCACAAACATGGCTGATACTGAATTTTACATACTGGATTTAAATGCGTTAAAGTTTTTTTTGGTATCAGGGTAATAAAGATTATATTCACCTTCATATTACTTACACATAATGAAATTGATATCAAATATGTAAGTATTTTTAAAGCCGTAGACTTCGAATACCCTGCTATTAAAAAAATATATAAATAAAAGAATATGAAATATACTCTACTTTCTTGGTGTATTGCAGTGATGACGAATCTTTGAGCTCGATTGCTCAAATTTCGGAAAGAACGTAGCTTAACTCTGGTGTAGTGTCACGTCTAGAAATATCTATAATTTTGTGATATTTGCAGCTCTACTAAAAAAAAGGCTTTTATTAGTGACCTATTCGTTGATTAATAGCATTTGCTAAATCTTCGGTTGAAAAATGGTATTTCGTGCAAAGAACAATGTGCATAAAAACTGTATGTCACCCAAAATATTTTAGTGCAAATTTAATTAAAAGTTGAACCATTTTCAAAGGTTTAATTTCATTTACTTATGTTCCCTCGGTCTTCAAAATACCATATAACATTAAATAAAACAAAACATTTAAACCTCAGCAATATTAAAATAGCTAACACAAATATCTATATTACTTTATAAATAAATAAAAACTTAAATGACTCTATATGTAGAATTGACATTAAATAATGTTCTTTCTCGAACAAAAAATTCTAAAATCTCAATAAAATCGAGACTTTGTAAATAAACTATCCCAAAAGCCATACGTTTATCCTAGTCAATGTAACATAAAATTATCTAACAAGATAATTTGGATGTTAAATAATTTGACTCTTTTAAAAATTACTCTTCCATTATTATATATTCCCCCACCCTGGTTTCGAAGACTTTTAACTTGTAAGATAATTCGCAGTTTTAGTCTATGCGCAACAGGTTAAAATTACTATTTGTTGTAAATTTAAAATAAAATTGTAATATTTGCAAGCAAACGTAACGGTTTTTTTTTTAATTTTACATCAAAATCATCATATTCTATTTTGCACATTTAGCACTGATAGCTGTTAATAAAAATGAATATAATTTTATTATATAAAATTAAAACTTTGATTTATTTATTAATTTCTACGAATTTATTTTTATTTATATTATTAATGAAATAAAGTTGAATAAAAAATATACGCAGAATTATATTATTCCACTAAATAACTATTTTTTAAATTACTGGAAAACAGAAATTTACCTGTAACACATATTTATTCCTAGAAGTTAAAATCTAAGAAACTTAAGCAAATCTTTGATTAGAAAAATGTCAGGGCCGTAGAAGCCTCGGAATGCTAACGCTAACAGCACGTAGTTATAAAGCGTGAGTGCGCCTACTTAGCAATAAATACAAGCGCATAATATAAAGAAATTGTTCGTTTCTGTTGCATGCTCGCGTTTAGCCGTAAAACTTCAGCATACATTAGAAATAACAATTACGTGTATTTTACGTTTGCCACAGTTAAAGAGAATTGTAAATATCATGATTTCTGTTCTTATTTCACAGTATTAAATAACAACTTAATGTTTTTCTGCTTAGTAATGTTTCTTTTTAAAATAAGGCAATTAGCATTAATTTTTACAAAAGAACAAAAACAATAATTCATTTCATTTTCACGTGAAATTTATTTTAATAGGCTTGTTTTAAATATTATTCTTTATACCTATACATAGTATAGTGAAAGGACATCCTTTTTAACAATATTATTTTATTATATTTTCTTCGTTAAATATAGTACGAGGGAGGCAATTTAAGTTATTTAATGTTAGAAATCGGTCAATCTAAAAGAATGGGATATAATTTCTTTTAACCACAATTACGGGAAATATTTTTCTCTTTTCATGGCAATCCTTTGAAGAACAATAGGCTGATCGAAATGAGAGGTCCAACTGTTTGTAGAATATACTTAATTCGTAGATTGTAGCATGGTAAGTCTAACGCGGTATTTAGATATGTTTGGTTCAAAATTGGTGCGCTAAAATTTGAACTCATTCTGCTTACTGAGTATGAGCGCGTTTTATAATAATCATGAAGTGAATTGTCAATTGAAGTTAGAATAAATGTTTCTTTCAGGCATAGATTAAATGTATTTTATACAACTTTCTACGTTTATTCTACAAAATCTAATGCTTTGATTTTTGACAATGAATTATACTAAATATTTTAGATTCGATTTCGTCCCAGTTCCTCTCATTTAGAAATTTCTCGAAAATTGTACTCATCTTAACAGTAGAGCGACTTGGCTGTGCCCAATGAGCTAATTCGAAATTTAAATTCTAATTTAATAATATTTATTTTAAAATCTATATCGGGGCCCGAACGGACTCTGGAACACAGGCCCATGTCTGCATTGTTACGCCACTGTTTCCATTTTTGGTTTCTAAACTTCATATCAGCACTTTTCTAGTTATATAAATGATGGTATGATACATGGCAAGGCAACTAAGTTAAGTAGTAGGTACGTGTTCATTTACTTTGTGTAGTGTGAAAAAAGTAATATTTTCCATAGCGATCGTACAAAATACTTATTTATGCAACAAGTGCGTAAAGTAAGTATTATTTTAGTTTTTAGAATACGGAAATTATAGCACAAGAGAACTTGGAACAGGATCGTCCCAAAACCGAACATTCCCACACTTTATGTCAGTAACTATTACGATTTTGGTAGAAATAAAAATAAATCGGCATTTAAAGCAGCTTCATAGTTTCCATAATGTGGTTTTAGTGGTTTTATGAAGTCTGTAACCTAGAAAATTGTGCATGCAAGTAAAGCAGTAGTGTAAAACGTGAGTGGGTGAGTTGCACATGCACCGCGAATTCAGTATTCCGGCGCCGAAACAATTCCGGGTGTGTGCATGACAACGCCGACAAGGAACGACAACTGCACTGCCCGCGCTGTATTTCATATCTGGCCGGAATTTTTATTACGCTGCCGACAGGTAAATGTCCCGCACTTATCTGTCAGAGTCACGCGAATATGCTAATATCATACGAAGAGAACATCGCAGAGAGGAGAGGCGAGCCCTGACCTGCCATAGCTGCCTTGATCGTCGGAAAAATTACGGCTCTTTAACGCTTTTCCGGTGGCGCATTTGAATATTTCCCTCGTTGTTGCTGTTGTGCAGACGATAAACTTATGCTTGTAATTTTTAATTAGGTTTACTTTGATCACGAATATTGCCAAGCTCGTTTTTCTTATTTGCGGGGAGAATTGAATTTTTACGGTGTTCGTGGAAAAAAGACAATTACAGCATGTAAATTCTTTTATTACCCGAGTTTTACATGCAATACGCATATCCTAACATCTAGATGGACAGTAAAAACGGTAATGTCCTAAAGCAATAATGCATTTTCCACAGAAAGATTATCAGTAACAATTAACTACAAAAGCTTAAATTTAATTTAATAAATCTGCAATAAATTATTTTTACCTCCGTTTTTAAAATATGCCTATTAAACTGATCTTCATGGTAAGAAAACAACATATTTTTTAACCACTTGATAAGTGATAGTATCAAGTTGTTATCGTTTATTAACGTCTTAGAATATTATTGCCGTCTGAACAAAACTTGACTAAGTGTAAGTCTAGAATAAAAGATTGTCTAGAATTTTATGGTCTCAATCTAGAATAATATATATAATATAAAAGACAAGAGTCCAGAAAGTCTAGATTTAATCAGTAACAATATCTTGGTCAAATTCTAATGTTTGATTATTTTCGCCAATTTTAACGTTTTTAAAGCGTCTTGTTGAAAAGTCTACCATATTTTTTTTTTAATCTTTTACTTTATGCTAACATTTTTTTTTTAATTTATATTTACATATGTATGTCGGCCAAACAATCTAATAGTTACACATTATGTGTACGTTGGGTATTTGGCTTCATGTCGTGTTCAATATAAAATCTCGTGCTGTCAAATATACTTACCGCACTTATAATGTTGATTAACATAATAATACATCAAATTAAAAATTTCAATTTAAAACTAGTCGTCATGTTTATAAAATAGAAAGATGGTCTGAATTTAATATTTAATTACCTATAGAAGAATGATTTTTGTGAGAATTAAGTATTTAACTATTAATTAACTTCGACTTTATTTTGATAACACATGTCTAGATATTTAATAAAGCACAGTGATTTTTAATATGAAGCACAATGTAGGCAGGAATTAGGAAAATTTTGCAAGTATAGCGTGTTGTAAAAGACCTGTAGGTAAATGCGAGACACCAGGAGATTTAACGAATTAGTCCCATTTAAGTAAATTAGTTTAGTTCTCTCATTGCCGAGCACGAAGATTTATTCGGGCTTAATGAGGAACAATGTGACAAGTTGCTTTTTATTTGTAGCTGAAGAAGGCAAAGTATAAAAGTAGTTTGTATTCTTGAATGGAATCCCAAGCATTTCACTTACGCTATTTCCACTCAACAATATTTTGTCGTGAGACAAAATTATGAAAACAATTCCGGTTGACAGGTGGAATTATTCTCTTGCGAGATTTTGCATCTTGTAAATATTATTGCGCGTTATCCTTTTTGTGTTTATTGGGTGGTTGCTGTTGCTGGTGCTGGTGAAGGAGAAGAGGAATTTATTACCTGTGCGCTGGTGGCGCCATACGGTGGCGGCAGTCGGAACTAAGTTTAGCACGACATTACGTACCGGCAGTGTCGTCTTATGAATAATAATTAGACGCGTTGTAATCAGCAGTGGCGACGATGGCAGTGAGTCTGTCAAGATTGTGCCACTCGTCTTTTTGCCTTCCGGGTTCAGCGGACGAAAGCCCAAATTAAGATGGGCTGTCTCCTGTTTCCTGTTCTTGCTACTGCTACCTCTACATCCTACCAGATATCAAAATCTTAAATTTATTTGATTTTTATCAGATATTCATGTTTATTTCTAAATACAATTATATCTTTAAAATAGAGTTAAGAAGGACGTAGTAAGGATGAAAGATAGATGGGACAAGATATTCTAGCGATCCCAAGGTCATATCGCGGGCGATGGCTGCTAGCAGATATGTCAAGACCCGCTCGCCGCGCTTCTATTGTTCTGTGGCCTCGAAAGTACGAGAATATTTCCAAACTTAATTGCTCTACTATATAAACCCCGAGCAATGAAGACCAGGGGACAGTCATATTAATGCGCACCAGTGAACATAAATAGTTGGTGGAAATAAATATCGTGTAAATAAGTAGTGTATAGTGTTAAATATTCTGTGTTTAATTTTTTATTAATAATTGTTATTCCTAAATTAGTGTTCATATTTTTTTATTCATAGTGTTATTTATTTTTATTATCTTTTATTATTCATATTTCGTTTTTCAATTATTTTTACATTTCACCTAAATAAATAAACGTTACTATATGTACAGGTGGACAACTCTTGAACATAGGAGAACAGTTGGAATTGGAAGACAAAAAACGCGTTGTTTAGATTAAATTGATAACATTAGAAAAGTAACAAGAGTACTTTCTTCAGATACAAAGGATAGGAATAGGGAGAAATGGCGTAATTAAAGAGAAATATATAATTTTTTAAAATTAGCAACACGAGAATATTTAATAAAAATTACGAACTATTTTTTCTTTAATATAAGTGATGAAAATTAATATTCAACAAAAGAAGATAATGTAAGACGTTAGGTTCTAATAACATATTATTTATGTTACAGAAAATAACATCCTACCAGTGGAGTAATTACGAAAATGATATTATTTTCATACATGTACAATTGGTCATTTAGCAATGGGAAAACGTTAATATACAAAGTTTCAAATACATATTTTACAAAAGCTTTAACAATATTATTTTAAGTTAATTGCTGCTGATGCCGCAAAAAAATTAATAAGCGACTCGGAATGTAAGTACTACAATCATTCTCATACGGTAACAAGATACTCGGTGTAATTTCAATAAAACAGATGTTATTAAAATAATTAAAGAAATTTCAAGATATCATAGAAAAAGTAAAACTTTTCTAAAAAATAAATACATATTTGTTCTGACTATAATGGTAAAAAAATCGATATTTTATTTTACAATAATAATTCAGATAAAATTTTAAAATATATTGAAAGGAAACATATTTTCTTTATTAAAATCTTTTCAAATTTTGCAGTATTTTTCAGTGCATTTAATATTAAAATTTTGCCTTCATTTACATATTAGCATATTTAATTGTAGTATAATTTGAATATATAATTATATATTAAATATAATACCTACTTCCTACTTCCAATGACATTAAAAAATGAAGATTCAAAAATAAATACATATACTCGTGTATGAACGAATTAAAGAATTTAAGATATTCCCATGTCGCATAACTAGAATATTTTGGATTACGACCGCTTATTGTAATGCTGGGGATTTTCGTCAGCTGGTAAAAAATGTATCGAATTAGAAATGCAATGATTTAAACTGTGTGACAGACAGTTAATTCTGCTAGATGACTGATTCACCCTCACGAGTTTAAATTAAAACCGAAAAACCAAACCAGAATATTTAAAATTCCATAGTCTGAACTGGATCCCGGCAGAATGATTTATGTCTGGAGGATAGGGCCTCAAATCCCTTCCAAACTAATCTGTGAACATAAAGTCCTGGCTCACGCACAACACATGTCAAAATCGTTTTGTCCGGTTCATTTTTTATACATAAATAGTGCACACCCCTAGCTTCACAGTTTGAATTTACACAATATTACATGAATCAAGTGACCCTCCATCGGTGTCATAACAGCAGGGATAATTATCATCATAATGTGCTCCTCAGGATTTGGGTAATCGGATACAGCAATGCAGGAGGGGATGACGTGAATGGAATTAAATTACAACTTATATATGTCTTTAATATTAAAACTTAAAATAGGGTGGCAGCTCTTTGTAAAATACTATTGATAGCTTGTTAGCAGGATTCATTTTGAAACTAATCCAATACAAATTTGTCCCGTGTCTCTTTGTGATCCTTTTGTATCTAAACTTAAGTACATTTATTAAATGTATTAAAATTTAAATATGAAAACTTCAAATTAAAAAATAATGTTGAGGTTAAGGTTAAGTTATGTTGATTATCTATGGACATGCATTGTAAATTTGTCACCGTAGTGAAAATATTATTCATAATAACTCATCCGTTTTATTGAAATTACATTGTTTGAACGATTTTTTTTTATTTGTTTAAATTTTTATTTACAACGGGTTAGGAAAAAAAACCAACAAACAAATCAGATAAATTCCAGTTTTGTTGTTTTTACTTCATAATTTAGATGCCAAATCTAGAGATTTAATTCTTTTCTATTTTCTTATTTCTGAGGAAATATCTAATAAATTTGGTGCTAAATTTTTAATAATTAATATGGTTATGTAAGCGATTTTCATATCGAGTATGGAGTTTGTTTCTATTAGTCCCTAAATATATTTAATTTTTAAATCCGAATGTATTGGATTCATTTGTAACATACCACGGAACATTTACAATTAGTAGTAGATATTTATTTTGAAATCTTTGTATATTTAAATTTGATTTCTTAGCGCACCCCCATAATTGTATTCCTTATGGCCATATGGGAGTAATTGCAGCTTTATACAATAGAATTTTGCAGTGTATTGCTATTTTTTTTGAACGATAGTTCAAATAGAAACATTTATTTTATAAAATTTTATATGTTCAACTTAAACTATTTACCGTTTTCAGGATATTAAGCTGTTGTTTATATAGATAAAAGTAAGCATGGTAACTAAGTCATAATTGTATACCATGTAATTTAACAAGTCAGGAGTGAGGATACTCTGGGAGTGGGATTCTATAACTTATAACAAGTACAAATAACAACAATATAAAATACAAACGTCAAATTTCAAATGTCACCATGACCGAAATCCAAATTTGCAATGAATTTAAGACATTCCCATATCGGTGTAAACTTGTAGTTTTTTTTATTGGGACTAGGTATGTCTGTGGTGAAGGTTGCTATTGCGACGTTAGCGCTCAACATCGGGAAAAATCGCACTATTCTGGACCTTGACAGTTGACAGATACCGGGAATTTGGGAGTTGGGCACTTAAATTGTTGTAAAATGTTGTTTCAATATTTCGTTTTCGTATACGCTTTTGAGTTTATTAAACAAGAACTATTATGCAGGTATAATAAAAAATTAATTTAAATATAATATACAATAAAAGTCATGTATATGAATGGAAACATTTAATATTTTTATCAAAGTAAACAAAAAGGAAAAAACATAAAATATTATTTTTCACGGAATGTTTACTCTGGCTTGAAACCCAGATATCCCTACTGAACTCAAGTTACAGTAACAGCTACAATACTCCATGAGAAATACTCACATCAGTCTGATTCTCATTAACAACAAAAAACCGTTGTGAAATTTGTCTGGTCCATTTACAACATCACTTGATCGCTTTCGAGGCGAGAGCGGATCCTAAATAAACAGACCGTTCTTCCACGCATTCATAATAACGGGGACTATGTTTTTAAATCGTACCCTACCAAAAGAACTCAGACATTCCCTTATAAAATATTTATAATCAAGAAAAATCGTAATTCTTAATACATTGATGAAAATCTTTTCTTATTCATAACACTGACGAATTAGTTGTAGACAGTTGATGAAACATGTAGGTATAGTAGAATGTACGTTTATATGTGTATATCGCTTTAATTTTTTTAATTTTAATTTATTAGACAATATTGACAAGAAGAAATAAATAATTCTAGTTTGCATTATAAAAATAAAACCAAAGAGTAAATTGATTATAAATAATAACTTCTTAGTACGTGAATATCTGTTGTAATCTAAATTTGTATTTTTAATTTTTTTATTGAATTGAATTTAGATAGTATTTATTTATGGATAAGCAGTTTTAGGTAACATATAAAGGCTCAAAATTTAAGGTTGCACATTCTAAAAATACGAAACAAAGGGTAAATTGATTACAAATAATATCTAGTAAGTCTGTTGTAATCAAAATTTTTATTTTTAATCATTTTAATTTTTTTTATTGAATTGAATTTATATAGTATTTATTCAAGGATATGCAGTTGTATGTATCCTATAAAAGCCAAAAATTTAAAGGATTATCTTAGTAACAAGTATATTGCAGACATAAGTTTCTTTATGCTTTTGAACGTACATTTTGGTATAAATACTTTTAAATATTTTCCTCCTTTTTAACATCTGTACAAGACAATTAAGTATTTTAATTACATTTTGTTATAAATTACATGTTACTTTTCTATTATCTATTATTTTTATTATATTTGCTTTAATTACATCCAGGGATAAGTAATTTAAGTAAGTTAAATTTGATATATTGAATAAGAATATAAGGAAAGGTTTGCGATGAAAACACTTTTTGGTTTATTTTCTTATTTTATTCTTCATAATTTTAAATGTACAAAACCAACAAATAATCATATTAATAAATTATCTAATGTAAACTTGATAATTATTTAATTTTAATAGTGATATTGATAATAATATATATGGAAACAGATCAACGGTTCCAAAAAGTCTGATAGAAAACATTTTCCTTATATCAAATTACAAATCTATTTAAGTTTGGTGCGTAAGTTGTGACACACGTATTATATTATCATAAAACTAAAATAAGATCAATTATACAATAACCTACAAGAATAGAAATATAATCACTAATTTGTTTTTGAAACAAGATAATAAATATTATAACATCACATGACAATAATATCGCAGGAATCATGCGATGTATTTGTGTTTATGAACATTTCCCAGTAGATTTATATTTCAGCTGTGAAACGATTACCATCTGACAATGATGACAACGAGGTCGCGTTGTGTAATTTAAAGGGTGATACGACTTGGCAGTGGACGAGTTAGGAAGAGCTCATTCATAACAACGGAGCGGCGGAGCGCGCCTGTAACGTGACACCCCTGTTCCAGAATGCATAAAGGCACCATTACAAATTCCCATCACCCCCGTTATAATGAGTTTAATATTTTAGAAGCGAGGCATAACACCGAAGATGAGACGAACAGAGATTTGTCTCACTGACTCATGCACAACGAGCCGTGGATGTATGGGAAAACAGTGGCGTACCTGTGGAAATTGGACGAGGGATTTATAATTCTGCTTTAATATTTTTTGTGGGTTTGCAAATATAATTGCAATTTGCAAGCTATGGAAATTAAATTATCCAAACTAATAGAACAAACAATACATATTTGTAACTGTATTACTTCAAAAATTTAGTTAATAAAGAAAAAGAAGGTTTGTATATTCATGTAAATTATCTAAAAAATTACAAAATTAAAATATGGCAGACAAAGGAACAGAAATAAATGAGAAACAAATAAAACATATATTTAAAGAAATTGATAGAGATGGCCATGTTTTCACCATTCGGTATTCGCCCTATCTGGCATACTTTAATACCGAATAATCGGATTCTAGAAATAAGTGTAGTACAACGCCATTTTGATATGTTAAAATATATAAATATATAGATAATAAATTTTAATCAAAAAATGCATATATATTTATTATTAATGTATCTACAATAAGAGTAAATAATTTATCTAGTTATATTGTTTGGCTGTAAATTTCTTGAAACTGAAATCATTAAATTTAATAATAATCAAACAAGAAATTACCTTATTAAAAAATAGGGCGAGTATTTAGAATAAACGCACCCCTCCCCGCAACGAGGACCACCAATCAGATTGTACAAAAATATATTATTCGTTTAAAATTTCGCCGAATATTTGTTATTCGGTTATTCGGCTGAACTGCTATTCGTCACATCACTAGACAGTGACAGCAGCAAAAAAATAGTTTAAATCATTCACAGAACCGCTAATGAATTATTATCTTAAATAGTTATTTATGTGTAATAATCTAATAATAATAAAACACAATATTTTTTTAAAACCATTTTTATTTATATAATGCACTTTTATATTAAAAAAAGTTTTTTTTATTAAATTTAATAAAATTTATATCTACTCTAATAATACCAAGCTTTAATAAAAACTTGAACATGCATAGATTTATTTTTGTAGCAATCCTTTTTTAATAAAAATAAAGCAAAAGAACTTAATTCAAATTGTACAACTGATTGGCAATTACAAACGTTAATGATCCTGCATTATTTTTGTCCATATGTAAGTATTTATTTATGTTGATGTTTACATGCAACATTGCGTATAACAGAGTTATTGATCCCTTATTAAAGTGAATTCTCAGGACATCGCATGGTTTATGTGTGTATATTTACATGTTAACAAGACAATTTCAGAGTGGATGAAATAATTTGTTTGCCGACATAAAGTAGCGTCTACGTTAATCCAGATATTTTTTAGTTCATTAAATTTGATTTGTGATTTTTTGTCGCAATAAGCCGTGTGTCATAGGCCCGACGACGGGGCATGAAATCGCGAACAGTAGCGCTGTGTCGTGCAAGGGGCACGTACATCAACTCTGCAAAGTCTACGTTTCCTGCCAAAGCTAAATTGGACCTCGTATATTTTAAGCAGTAGTTGTTTATAAACAAGAATAATATATTTTTTAATAAAATGTTGTATATGTTACTTCCCTTTAAGTAAACTCTTTTTACACTAAGACAAAGATTTTTTTTAAATTTGCATCTTTGTACGTTATCATTTACGTATTAATTCAAGTGTTAATAACTTCAATAAATATTATGCTATATTTGCAATAAAAATTATAGCGTTGTAATTATTTACGATCAAAATTAATAAGTTTTGAGCATACATTTACCGATTTCAATTAAATTCAACAGTTTATATTCGTTCAAATATTAATTAATAAATGTTTTCATACAAAACATATAAACATGTTGAATTGAAACTCTTTGAAAACTTTATTTTCTTGGATGAAGACGAATTTAAATCCCTAATTTTTGTTATTAACATATCCCTATTTTTAACGACTCGTCAAAACATTTGTTTTTCATTAGATCGTTTTTATTATTTCAAAATTTTAATTATTTTCCGAATTGATGCTTCATATTTATAATATAATTGACTAATTTAAAATGAGTTGGTTTAGATTTAAGATTTCATATTTATATTGATTTTATACCGATAATAAGAATTCAACAAAATTAAAAATTCAAAACTATGTCAGGATTAGAAATAGTACCTACATATCAAGTGCAGGCAATAGAATGATTCCGGGAACACAGTTCAGGCAAGAGGTGTATGCAATATTTTTTTGTACAAAAAACAAAATCAATCATTAGTTTTTTGTACAAATATTTTTATTTATTATAAAAACACTGTTCTTTGGTTATGTGTTTCAATGCTAACAAGTGCTGTCAACATACACAGCAATTATTGTCATTATTGTAAACCAAACATTATTATTCCAACATTGTCCCCACAGTATTCCACTTTTATTATTATCAGGAAAAAGATGTTTGAAAAATTATAATCTTTTATTATAAATATAGTTTTTCTTCAAACGTCATAAAAGTGACATCTTCTGTGACGTGATTGTCAAGGTTGAAGTTTAACTTCAACGTCGGCGTAATATAATTTTTTATTCTAGCCGCCGTTTAATTTCTTCGCCGCCGTATGTAGAATCAGCCAATAAGAAGTAATTTATACAATAGAAATCTGTAAAAATTATGAATAACTGACAGGTAACCTACATATTAAACGTCAAATAGTAATTAATTTTTAAAATTTCTACGTTTAAAGAAAAAATAGAATGTGTTATTCAGAGTAAAAGTGTCTTTGTGTGCCTCGCATGCAAATGTCCGACTCGCTTCGCTCGTCGTGCAAACTTCCATACTCGCCACACAAAGTATTACTTTTACTCTTAATAATACAATATACTATTTTCCCGAATGCTGATTGTTTATAGAGGGTCGAATTAAATTTTTTAGGTAATCATAAACACGAAATATTTAGTAATGTTAAACACGAGATTTATTAATTAAAAAAAAATCAATGAATTAGAATTATTATCGGAGTGATCCTAAAAAAAACCCAAAGTTACACATAGGTAGAATACGAGTAAGTATATAATCAAATTTAGTTGACAGTTTTCATCGATGCGAATCGGGTCAAAGCTTCGGACTCAATTGCAAATGAGAAGGACGAGAATCAAAAATCTTTCCTACGATATTCGGTTTCATATACACTACGGAAATCAAATTGTCACAAACTGGCCTTAAGATGGTTCTCTTATGTATTTATTTGTAATTTGTCATACAATGATTTCCTAAAATTTTTAAATAAAAAAAGCTCTAAACGAACGTGAGGAGGCTTTCGTCCACTGTATTCAGGCGGCACGAAACAGATTTTATTGTAGTAGTACATAAACATATTCTATAATATCTGCTGATAATAAACAATTTATAAATGAAACCTTTAACAACTCCAACTTGCATCCTAGCAGTGCCGCTACCCTTCCATTGACACCCGCGCTGTGGGGCTGAAACTCCGGACAGGAATTCGTTGCGTCTCATAGGCGCGAACAACACGTGATTGAATATTAATGAGTGCGCTGTGCTCGCCGCGTTACACTCGCAGATGTGTCGGACATGGCGGGAATTAGCTCCTCGCCTGGCCACTTACAAATTTATTCGTGTGTCTCGCTCCGGGAGGGCGCTTTATTCCGAAATAAAAACGTTATATGCTCTAAAAACACGCATTCGCCCAGCACGATGGATAACTTATCGTTCCAGTGTCACGTTCTATTCAAATTTGTATGTATGGATTTATGTTTCAATTAAATTAAAAAATAAATCATATATTGTTACTATACATACTTATATATTTAAATCGAAATCCAAATATATTCATATGTTTAACTTTTTTAACAGAAATTAGAAACTTACTTTTTCGTAATAATTTATATTGTATTTAGAAGAACTGCACTACAAGTTGTATATGTTAACACTTTTATGAACTATTAAATAATATTAACTTTATTTAATAATAGAGCCTGCAGACAGCATTTAAAGCACTGATATTAATAATAAATATTAAAAATACTACAGTTTCATTTTTCCTCAAATACGTTTAAGATGCAAATAACTAAAATCATACCTACTTCCTGATAACAATCTAAAATTCTTAATGATTCCAACAAATAATAAGTACAACTGCAAATTTTCTTAAAATTTTAATATACCTATTCATGTAATGATATATATTTCAATTGATTTTATTAGAAATATGTGTAATAAATAAAGTATGTTTTAAAATTAAAATATTAATGTTTAAAGACTGAAATCTTGACTTTTAAAGTAAGTTATTTTGCACAATAAAGTAAAAATAAAAAAGAATTTTGATTGTTAATTTCTTTCAGTGTTGCCAATATTAGATTGACACATATCTAAATTATATTCTGTAAAAGTCACTAGGAATCACTAACTTCAGAAAATCATTTACGGATTTAAATATTTTTGAAGGAAATATAAAAGAGAGCATTTAGATTTAAAATATTATCTAATATAAAAAATACTTATTCATTCATTATTCATAAATATATTTTATCAAAATAAATCGCTTTCAAATTAAATTCATTCTGTCCATAAATAATTCTCTTAACCACTACTACTACCCTGCTCTGATTCAAGGAGGTGAGATTTTCAACAAAAAATAAACTTAACAATTTAATAACATTAATTTCAATTCAGTCACCATTACCTATACATACATATTACTTTGATATTGATAATGAAAGAAACCAAGTGATTCCAAATTCACTACAGGCTCAGGCTGGGATCTTTTGCTGAGGTAGTTTTCTTACAACCACTCTAGTAATATTCTACGTACCTATACTTTTAAAAACCGCAACAAGAAACAAAATTTTATTGCGAACGAGGATTTTCTGATATAAATCAGACAATGTAGGATCGTATTTCTTATATCGCTTATTGTCTATTATTATTAACTATTAAACGAATCAGATTTAACATCCTTTTTTATTACTTGATTCATCTAAAAATGTGCTACACACAATACTAAAATAAATTAATATTATATAAAAAAACAATATGTATCTCACCTCCCATCTTAAATCTGTATTCTTTCCCCTCCATTGTATTTTTTATCTCAGCGCAAGATTAGACTTCGTAGTATAATATCTCATGTACTCGTATTTTGAGCATCCAGGTGCAGGTTGAGATGCAATCAAGATTCGCAGCACCGCAAGGCGACACGGGACAAATCTGCCGTCAGAGCCTCGCCCTGCCGAGATGTATGAGGTGTCCGGCAGAGAAATGCCACGTCGACACCTGTTGTCTGTTCCCCAGGACGTGCATGGAGATAAGATAGGAGAGGATAGAGGACGATGAAATACTTCATGTACTCGTATCGTTAGAAAAACAAATACGTATATAACTTCAAAGATGTTTCATAAGATTGTAGAATATGTAAGCCTTTAACATAACGACAGAAATATTTCAAAATTAGAATGTAGAGAATATATGAAACTCATGTTGTTATTAGTTTACTCAAATACTCGTACGTAAGGTAAATTCAAATAGCATAACTTTCTGTTATGTATGTTACAGTTTTATATGTAGCATGAAATTAAATGTACTCCATGTATAACTTACTTACTATAATTAATAGTTATTTATGGTACAAGTGTGTTACATTATAGATAAGTCACGTGGGAAAAGTTTAGCTCACGAGGCCGTCAGGCCGAGTGTGGTATTTTTTCAAGTGTCTTAGGTAATTAACACACGTGTGCCATACAACATTTTATCCAACATATTTTAATCATTGATATAAAATACATATAAGATTTTTGTAGATGGACTTTCGAAATGACATTTAGGAACAAAATAGTATAGAGAAGGTTTTATAACGTAGATACTATGATACGAACCAAAAAACAGTGAGCTAATATATTTAGCTCACTAGGGACTTATGACCTACTTTATTTATCTAAAAACAGCATACTTATATCGTTATAATTACACGGTGTTGGATAAAAATTATAATATATGTTTATTATAAACAAATATGTCATCATGTACTTTGACAGTTAAATAACAATAGCTCGCGTCACTGTTTCACAGCAGACTTAATGCAAGGCAATTATTTCTAGTGTTATTTAGCTTCACTTTAAGTTTTAAAAGAAAAGAAAAGTATGAAAAATGACAAAACTAGCTATATCTTTTATGTAGAACAAACTTAAAAGAAATTTTCTTTTTATTATTTTGACTGGTAAGATTTAAATTTGACATAACGATTCAATTAGCAACAGTAGCTACCTATCGCATGTTATTATTTCATAAAGAACGATTGAATTATAGCTATATTATGTGGCAGTTTAGGATAAAGTTTATTATTATATATCAATTTAGTAAACTTCTTGAGAAACAGGGAAAGCAACAGTTCTCTAGCTTCTGTGAACACTTCTCTTCTCTAGCCATTAATAACTACAACAATCTAGTATAATATAAATGCATTAAATGATTAACTTGTAAATTATACATTTTGAGTCCAATTTGCTTCCTATTTATGAT
The DNA here is from genome assembly GCA_035578165.1 of Stenolophus ochropezus. Taxonomy (NCBI): domain Eukaryota; kingdom Metazoa; phylum Arthropoda; class Insecta; order Coleoptera; family Carabidae; genus Stenolophus; species Stenolophus ochropezus. Next base: position 18,437,837 of record JAQOWZ010000005.1, on the reverse strand, counting down.
AGTTGAGATGAATATGATGCATTGGGGTACATATTTGAACAAATAGTTGAATTTAATAATGAAGGCCATGATGTTGGTGTTATAACTCAGTTGAGGCGACATGAGGTATTGCGGTCGTCTTGCCCGGAGTTATTAATTTCTCGGAGGCCGGCGTAGCTGCTGAAGATAAGCAGACGAGCAGGGTGCAGGAGATCTTCTGCAGAATGCGCCACGACGCCACGAGAGATAATTCCGAAATGCATCTGTAATAATTCTCCGCGGTAAATATTTAATCTGACAGAGCAGTTCTTGGTTATTGTCGCGTGTCTAGTTAGAAATGCAAATTGGAATTGCGTACGCGCAGGAATCAAGACTTCTAAACTTAACAAATCCACACTTCATTATTTATGTTTTAATCAAAGTTTACACACAAAATATACTTATGCGCCTTATTATTATCATATGTTTAATTGCATTCCTCTCTAGGGACTCTGCACGCAACTTGCAGAACTTCAATTCCTTACGACCTTATCCTTGACCTATTTTCTCTAATATTATCTTCTATTTTCATGTATAATAATGTTTGTCATATTGTCTTTGGAGAAACACTAATATTATATTCTGAATAATGAATAAGCATATAATTCAAGCTTTATATAAAATTTTAGATGCGTTCATTACCCATTGGTAAAAATTTAATCTTTATCTCACAAATTTGGTCCAAAAATACTCATATTTACTCAAAAATAACCGATCAATTTTCGAATAATTAGTATAATTTCTGTAAAGAAAAGTCTAAAAATAGTCAAAAATCTAGGGTACATCTATCCTTTGTCGTATTATTTCAATTTTTGATTAGTTTTATTCATTGTTTAATTTAAATTTAGCTACCTACATTCATATATAAAATAATTAAACAACTATAGTATAACTATGTTTTTTAACAAAATTTCAAGATTCCGCATCTCTTTTAGTTTCTGAGATTTCGATATTATAGTTACCTACACACACATATTTTTATATTTTTAATTAGTTACACTTACAATTGGATAAATTTAAGAAGGTAACCTAAGAAAAATATATGTAAACATGATAACTGAAACGTTATATTATTATAGCTCTTATTTATATTATTTTAAAACGTATTGAAAATAAAATAAGAATAAATGAATTTCTACAAAGATTTCCTCCACAGTTATAGATTTGATTTATTTTCTTTGTGTTTTCGCATTTAGGCAAGGTCTGCAATAAATAATATTTTTTTAAATTTATTCGTTACTTAGTTATTTATTTATTTACATGAGGGCTGTAAGTACAACAGGACAGAGTCTAAATTACAGAACAACACTATACAATAAGAAAATATAACAATAACAAAGTCAAGGACAAAAAAAAAACAACTAATTCCATATTGCACGGTATCATAACTCATGGACTTGGAGAGTTCATACCATAATTGAAAGTAACAAGTTAGAAAAGATCAGTGTTTCGTGTTAGAACATGAAGGAAATCTAAATGTAAATCTATTTAAAAAGGATGAATTGTCAATGACATGACTTTATAAAAAAAAAAAAATTAGTCTAATTGCAAAGTTCTGATATTCCCAATTCCTTATGGTGTATTCGTATATTCGTGATATAATACTAAGTGTATTGTAGTGTTTTGTCGTTACATTTTTGCATATCCTTGATGAGACTGTCATGTTAAGAAATTGCTATTTCTTTGAAACATGCAAGATGTTCCATAAATGAGTTGACAACCATATGATGAACGGAACAAATATGTTCGCACTTGGCTAAGTAGCAAACGCTGTTTTGTTTTGGAAATAAATTTGTAAGTGTGGTTATGTGAAGAGGCTGAAGCCGTAGTGTGAACACACAACAGCCCGGCACACGAGTTCGCAGAACGAAATCGTCTCGTATTACACGCACTTAACCTGAAACAAACTACCCACTTCAGCAGCCTTGATCTAAATCTCGGAAGTACTTCCGACTACTTGTGGGAATGGGCCAGGCAAAGCTATTCCAGGACCGCATTGTCTAATTTTCTTGAGAGCTCCCCCAAAGCAAATATTTTCACGGAATAGAATAACAAATTCAAACATGGCATTTCATTTTCCGATTAAATAAATGAAACATGCATTGCTTTACACCACTTTACATTAAATTTTTAAATATATAAAGTAGAAAAAAAATAATTAATGAATCATTTAACATTTCTATCAAAATTTCGATTAGCTAGTAAAAATAAATTTAGATTAAAATTTAAGCTTTGAAGATCTAATTACTTTCTAATCTGTAGTGGGTAGTTCGAGTCCCATCGTGTCAAATTCTTTAAAATCATTTCCCACATTAAAATGGCTCTTTGATCCTTTGAAGCTAAATATTATACACAGCACAATTTATTCAAATTTCGTCTTCTGAGGGAGATCCAAGTGGGGTCGAAAATATCGAGACTGAAAAAATTAATGTGACTGAATTCTTATAAACTATCTCGTATTTAACACATTTATTTATATTATAATTTTACAAAAGGACTCCAAATTGTTTTGCATGGTTAAGTTTGAGGAAGAAATAAAGTAGGTATGTAAGTGCATAATCAAACATTGTGAAAAAAAAATTAAATTAGATTTATTTGTGAATTGCAGATTACATATTTGGACTTGGATACTTCTAGAACTAATGAAAAAAAAATTTTAATGTCGGAATACCCCATTGAACTTATATTTAAACTGGAGATTGCGGTTTTTTGTTGTTGCTTTAGTAAAAAACTTGGTATGTTTTATTGTAAAATAACAATTTTGTTTGAATTTTATAAAAAATGTAATATAAAATAATTGGCACACATATTTTTTTTTATTAGGAATAATGTGTAAAGTAAAAAAATGTTATGAAAATTTGTTATATTTACAGCAAATATATGTAGGCCTATAAAATACTTCATATTTTTAAATGTGTCGAAAGCTCCCATTAAAATTAATTTAGTGCAAGATTCGCCATAAATTACAGCTAACGGTTTTAATGTTATGATAATGGCCATTAAAATTTCTTATTTGTGTAAATTTATGTAAAGCAAAGAAAGGCATCTCATAGTGCACATCCTGAGGCTACGTCTCCGTCTTGGGCAACCACTTGAGTCCATATTCATCACCCACAAGGCCAGATGTCCTCAAGTCATCGGTCACCCTAACCAGGAACATGAAAATGCATTAGCCTTGTTTGTTTCTTGCAGGTGGAGGGAAAGAAATATATCACTTCTATGAGACATCCTCTTCCAACAAAAGATTGGCCTATTTTAAGTGATCTAAAGCTTTTATGTTGAATCGCAAATTAAAGAAACAAAACTAGAATAAAAAAAATTAAATAAATAAAAATAAATTAAAAATAGAAAATTATAAAAAAATTAAATTTTTGGATTTTAGCTACAATTGGACAAGCGGAAGAAGTTCCTGAAAAAGTAATCTTTAGAGATGATACAACATCGTTCAGGGTGTGTATGTAATTTTTAATAAAACGAAAACCTTATTCATTTATTTATAAAGCTTCACAAATGTAGCAGGTATATTTGAAATTACAGGTTTTAATTTAAAATTCATTTTAATAAACAATGGCACACATTCTATGAGTATTAATTACTAGTAATATTAATACAATAAATTATAAAATTTTACAATAAGTAAATATTGTACTTATTGAATATATAGTAAATAGGTAATAAGTGAACATAATAAAAATAATTAAAAGTGTCACATTAATAGTAGTACATTATTCAATGAACATCTAATGTGTGCTATTACTTATTAGAAAGAAGTTTACCAATACGGATAAAAGCGAATAAGTAATTAGTGTTAAATAAAGACTAAAATGCAATTGATAAAATATAAAAATGCATAGGGTGTTATATTTAAAAAAGACAAACAATTCTCGTCGAGCCGTAATGCAACACCCTATAAATGTGAAAATAATTTTATATGCTCCTAGAGTAGACGAATACATTCTGTTAATAAATTTATGCTAAATTTCTAATGACAACGGAAATATCGTAGACAGGTATTTCGAGAGCTCACCTGTATATATTAGGGAGCTCAAAATCTGTAATCAAGGATTATAATTATAGACCTTACTTTATTAAAATTATGTTAACTTGCTTAGTTTTATAATTTTATTTTAGAATTTAGGACTTTTCGGGAGAATTAAATTATTTTTTTTATTTTAATTACTTAAGTAAAATTCTAGAGCCTGAAGTAACCTGCTTGTCGCATCAGATATTTGCAATTAAGCCCTAATTAAATTTTACACTGAGTAATTTTAGTCTGAATTGGTGACCTATTTTTAAATCATTATTCTTTCATCTAATTTGAAATTAATTCGTTAATTGAGTAGACATTTATGTGTTCGACTGACGCAGTGGTATCAGTGTTGTAGATAAGAAAAGTCGTATTGTGTGTTAAGTAGCCAACTAAACCAGGTGTATAAGACACTGGCATCGGTCGCTTGTTCCGGACATGAGAAGGCATTAGGCCTGATTGTTTTCCGCAGGTGTACCGCCATATCTCATCATCGCGTCATCTTCCGAATTCGACAAAAATCATGTTCCTTAATGGGATACAAAGTGGAAACATATTTCACGTCGTCAGGTTACGGCCGGATGTGGAAATATGGGATGTATCCAATTTGTGACGGCTGCGACTCTTCAGCCTGTCTGTTTCTCGGAATAAACTCGCGCCGCGCACAACCAAACAAATTTGAATCGGAAGAAATTTGATACCGTTGCCCCTGGAGACGCTCCGCGACATATTAGTTACGTATGACGGCCGTGAACTGCGCGCGTGTGACTTCATGCATAATACATGCTGGTCTGACAACCTGGACCAGTTACTTCACGCATCTCAACCCTTACTTCGCACACTTTTCTCCATCAACTGATTTACTCTCTTCGGCTAAATCTTTATACCACTGTACAAAATAATTTATAAAATATTGTGTTAGGAGTTTATAACAAGTGTAAGAAATAAAAAATCAGCAACTACAACTGATCTCCATTGATGAATTAGTATGTCAATGCAATAATGTACTCGTACGATTTTAATTTAATTTTAATTTATAGTCGAAATATCAATAATGAAACAAAAATCTTTCATAGGAAATTTTAAACTTTATTTCAAATAAAGTTGTTTGGTTCTATAGCAGCAACTTTATTTCAATATTCACAAAAAAAAACTACAAATAAAAATAATAAACTGTGACTTTAATGTCAGGAAATTAAATAAAAAGTTTCATTAAATTTATTTATCCACATTTGCAATTGAGCAATAATTTAATAGGTTTCACCAATTAGTATACGTTTAAAAATGATAGTTTTTGTTAATATTTTATATTTAATGACCTATTTTTCAAATAAATATAAATTCTTTTAGAAAACCAATCAATAAATTATTAAGATTAAAACTGATATTGATTTTTTGGCATTTCGTTAAACCAATGAAATGTTTCTTTATTATATTGAGAATATAGTTCTAGCGATTATTCCCAGGAAAAATCTATGCAGTTTTTGTTTTTGTTGACAAATATTTTTTTCAGGTAAAATGAAAAAAAAATCCGTTGTTTAATATAAATTTGTGGGAAAAATATAATATAATTAAATATAACTTGAGAGTTCAATAAATTTAATCACACTCTCTTATGTTATCACAGAAAATGTTAATAGTTGGCTTCATTAATTTCTTAACTGCGTTAGAAATATTTTATTTAATATTCTCATGCTATTTCAAAATTTTACAAATATTCTCTCACGAAAATAGCACAAGGGTAATATTAGTAGTGACTTTGATAGGCGCTCGTTATTATCAACTGATATTAAACTTGCAGTTATTATTTTAAATTTTTGGTAAAATAATAAGAAACCATGATTCTAACATATTAGGAAATTTCTAGGTAGATTTTTACCAATTTAGAAATAGAAAATTATAAGTATATTCAAATATTTGAATAGGTTCAATCAATTAAAATTCAGTTAACATAATCAGTAGAATAATAATAACATTGTAAAAATAAATAAAGGCTACAAAAAATAAGATTGTGACATTGATATTGTATATAGTTTCCTGCATATAATATATGTACATACAAACAGGATATACTGTTATGATATCCTATATGTCGCATGTCACTATGAAAGGTCACTTGCTCCTATCATAAACTTATTTAAATGTCATAAATTCTAGGTACATACACCCACAAATAATTCTCATTTTGCTACTGGTATTTAATACTGCTGACCAGGACAATTTAAATTTTATAGTTTACATTTAAAGCATGTATTAAATATTTTATTATTGTAACAAATATATTTTTCTTTTATTTAACATAAATATTGCATATAAATTGTGAAATGAAACCGATAATATGTAAATAAATAGTAAAATATATTTTATTATTGATAATGTCATATTTTGCACAAAATATACATAAATAGCTAAATGACAGTATATTAAAGATTAAAAATAACGGTATATTCGAATATGTATACACGTGTAAAATTAGTAATTCATTTGCAGTTTCCACACATAAAAAATGTAAATAACAAAATAGTTAGAAATATTTGAGCATTGAAATACAACCACTACTCTCATTATATAGAGGAAAAATTTAATTTGACCAAATATCGAAAATTAAAATTGGTATTTTGCGATGCAAATTTAAGTACTCTTATTCATGTAATGTTTTCCAGAGAATCGAAGGTTGTCAATATAGTATTTCTACCAATTTTAGGTTTTTGGATTTAATTTTAAAGAAAGGTGTTTGAACTCAGTTTTGGACAAAGAAAATTAACGATAAACATCTTTTTTAATTTTATATTTTCCGTATAAAATTTTTACAAGGAACAACAAAAACATTCCGTTATGTAAAATCAAGTAGTATTTCAGTTACTGAATAGAGAATGATGCTGTACCGGACACGAAAATTTAAAAATATATATAATATATAACAAACGTCAAATTCTGGGTTCTTATAACGCTAATTATATTTTAAATTAAAAAATCTAGTTAAAAGAATGCAGAAATTGAGGTTTGTTTTCTATTTATACATGGCAACTGCTATTTTCACGTAATAATATACAAACTTAATGCCATTACAGAGATTTTTATTTTTAAAATTAACTTCACATAAATCATTGAATTTGTAGTTTTATGTGGTTTCCAAATATGTAAAAATATATAGGCTGTTCCATTGAAAATAAGAAAGTTGGGCCACATATTTTGAGAACTACAATTTAAAAAAATTGTCCCATATTAATAGTCTTGTAAAATAGAAATTGTTTGTTAATTTAGCCGACCTCGTAGCTCTTATAGATCTTGAGATAGCAATGATGTCTCATTTGAAAAGAATACCCTGTATAGTAAGTTTTTGGCAACATTGGATCAAATGGTTAATGTCGTCAAAGACAAGTGTTTCCTTGCGAATTGTAAGAGTTAATATGTATAATATCAAAAAATAATGTATAAAAAAAATACCGACATTTATAAATTATGATTTTATTTTTTGTTGCACATTTTGCCTGTCATTAAGATTATGTAAATGTGATGATTTGATTTTGATTACTAATCCAATATGACGATAATCCAGTAGAAGGCGAAGTGCGTGCATGTAGTTGTTTAGAGGAAATTCTCCGCGGACGGTGTTCACGTCATCACGTCATGTTCTTGTCGTTGACATGTGTAACATTTCCAGCTCTAGACGTCAGTTGGAGCTCTCGGCAGCACTTCGTTATCGACGGACGGTAAATTGAAGTCACGCGCTCTGGATTATTTAAAAATAATTACGACAGCTCGATTTACTTCTCATCATTGCGACAGGAAATAGTTCGAAGGAACTATTTTCAGATATAGATATACTAATAATAGCATAAAAATGATTTTCAATAAGTAGCAAATGTCAACTTAGCTTCAATGTGTAAAGACAGTGATGAAACTTAAATTAAGTTTTATTGATTTAGAGCGAATTAAAAAAAGTATCTATATTTACGGTTTTAACATCAATGGCACCGAGCACTATTTGATTAACTTTTAATAAAAATCTGTGGAATTGAAATAAATGTTCACTTTTCTAATTATTTTGCGAATATTGCGATTATAAGAGCCAAAGACAAATGGTGAGTACGTTTACACTGTATGTATAGGTAGCTTAATTCTATTGGACTTAAATACCTTTAGAAATACATCGATTTTGCATATTTTATCTGCAATCTGCTAGAAAGACTCTTGCCAATATTGATTACGCGTACGGATCATCAGTGTTGTATTGAATAAGTTTTGGATTTTGATAAACTTTATATGACATTGAGAAAACTTTCTTCACTTGCTACTTGACTTCTTATAAAATTATTTTAACATGAAGTTATTCAAAACTTCAGACTTACCTCTAAGTCCTTAGTGAATTTACTTTTGCAGATAAAATTCAGAATTAAATTTGACAAAAAAAATGTCAATAATGTTATTTAAAAATTATGAATTTCATCTCCAAAGAAGTGATCTGAAATTGAATAAATTTACATGATACGAACTATGTCTATTTCAATTATTTTAGGCAGTTAATCTGTATCACTAAAATAGGTTAATATTGTTTCAGAACTGGTGGAATTTTATTTGTAGTACAAAAACCTACTAAATGCTACTAAAAAAAGTTTCAAAATTAATAGAAAACATTTCATGCCAAAAATCATGCAAGAATTCTGATTCTTAACTTGTCATTCTGTTTAACTTGTTTTGTTTTAAAAATAACTAATATCCAAAACAAAAATTGAATAAAATTATTTCTTTGCGTTTTAATGTATTAGTATATTAGTAACTTTAAAAATTCCACAATATTTTAAAACTAAAATCTGCCTTTGATGGCAAATACAAAAAAATTTATACTGATATTATGTAAATTAAACAACGACAATTTCATGAGATCCTATTTTGAATTGAACTGCTATTATGTTTTGCCCAAATGAACCGTCAACAAAGCCAAGCCGGATTCGTATTAATGGTGCAATATGTCAACATGAGGTCGCATTGCAGTGCGCACCATGAAATCAATTTCTCAGAGTTATTAAACCTAGAAGCGAGTTCACTCGGCTGTTGTCTTACTCCTGTTTACCAACATTCATGGTCCGCTTCACATAATTACTTACCGCTAGTTCATGTGTTTCTGCTCTATGCGCAATGTTAACATTCTAAGACGTACCCGTTACCCTGTTTTGACGGAATTACTCATTGCAGCTTTTATTAGCGTTAAATCAAAACTGTGGTCGATTTTCAGTGAATTTAAATATTCTTGGAAAGAAATTGGTGATCGATTGTTATAGCAGAATGGAATTTGGAGACATAATCAGACAGGATTAAATATTCTTTAAAATCAGTATTTATTCTAATCAATTACTTTAAATATTAACATAAAAAAATATATATTTTAATATTTTATAGGTATATTAATAAATTTATATTTAATTTTAATTACAAATGATATGAAGAGCATAATTTTATAAATTTTATCACTTGAAGAAGAAGTATGTGGGGTCGAAAAAATACAGTTGGCTGATTTTTTTTAAATAAACATCTCAGTCAAGTAACATACATTTTTTAATGAGAAATAATGATTAAAATAGCTGATGATGAGGTAATAACAGCTAGAAACTTCATAATTCTATAAATTAACGATCAACCATGGAACACAAAGGCCTAAATTTTATTTTTCAATATTAAAATTGTTCTCAAACTACAATATTAATATTTTTTTGTGTGTAGTATTTTTTGTTTCAAATGTAATTTTCATTTTACATTGCAATCCAATTGTTGTTTTTTATATAGGTAATTTAAATTTATACACATAATTGTTATTTATTTATCATGTTTATACGGTGTAAAAATAAATAAAATTTGCGTATTTATATTTAATTTTCAATACATACACATTTACACATATAATCTCATTTAATTTCATATTTAAGTTTACACCTAAAAGGCTGAAACTTTGGTAGTTTTAAGTGAGATAAACATATTACTTCACCGATGATATAAAAAGCTACACCACTCACTCTATTTTAACTGTGTATGACGTTTTTTGCCATATAATAATATTTCATGATTAATTATTAGCCATTCATTCATTTACTTATTCACATTGTACCAGTTTGAATAATGCATACATAAAAATTTAATTTGAATGTTGTAGTGACACGTCGTACCTAAATGTGCGAATGTATGTAAATATAAACATCACTACTTGTGTAACGTAACCATTGTCGTTTAGACACGTTAGCAGCGGTAATTGCAGAATCGGTTGAAATTAGCGTCAATTTGGTAATTATAATGAGTGACAGGGCTGTTGTCGAGTGCTAGGATCAGTTACACTCCGACCAAATCTTGTACAGGAGACGCAGATTAATGATATGAATCTAGTAACAACGGATTAATTAGAAACTAATGAATATTCTACTTTAGGCACGGTATCGCCATTATTCAGCTTGTTTCCAAGTTACGCCCGGGTTCTAGCATACATTACCATCAATGATAGGAATTAGACTAAACACGCCAACCAATTACTACAAATTAACAATTAAATACACATACACATACACACCATATGAGATATAAGAAATTTTATTATTATTTACACATCTTAAGTTTCAATACATGTAAGGTAAAATGCTAACTAAGAAATTGAATCCATTTAATTCAATCCGAATTCTTGCTAAAACTATGTAATTTGTAAGAAAGTAGTAAGAAAACTTTAACCAAGAAAATAATTATAGGTATAGATTGAATTTTTACAAAAAGGAACAAATCAAAGTATAACATATTGATGCAAAAACAACCAATCAAAGTGGTTTGTATGTAGGTACCTACGATTGTTATAGGATTAATTTAATAAATCTTATTTAAAATAAAATTTATAAATTTTTATTTAGTACTGATATATAACAACAATAAAATTAAGAAAATTAAACACAAAATATAATAATTAAATTTTTAATTATTTTTATAAAATATTTATACTGAATTTTTGTGTATAACTGAATTATTATTCAGAGCTTACATATTTATATTATTATATATTATTATTATTACTATATTAGTTTCTATGAATTCCGTACTTCAAGTAAAAATTCAAATAAATAACAAATGATCGTTTTTTTTGTCTGAGATAAATAGTTAAAGAAACGTCAATTTATAACAATCTATAGTTATTAATGAAGATTTTCAGAGATAATTTTGTAATTGACCACTATTACTATTCTTTTTACTATTCAAAAATTTCAGGTACTAATACCAGTGTGATATGAATAGTTTTTGGCGCTCCAAAGTCACAGCACCCATTCAAACCTACAAACCGGCACAGACATTTAATGGATTATTGCACTTTGCGTAGCGTCCCGTTCTGAATAAGAGATTTTATACTATCTATTATCGTTGCCTATTTCTATTTTTCGTCATAAAATATATGCGGGGATAACAAATCCCTCATTTGTAACGGCGCCAGTGTCTACAAGAAAACAAATTTGGGCAGTTAAAACGGGAATAAAAACAACATTGGCCTAGTTCGGTGTTTGCATTTTCCAAATGCAACTCAGTAGCCTTGGTAGCATTCTTTGCTTGGAACCCGTGACAAGTTGAGCAAACAGTCTGGAGACCACGGCCCGGAGTGTAAACCGAGAGGACGCCGTTCGTGTTTGCTCGCAGGCCTACAAATGTAGACACATTAGGAAGTTAATCGTCATCGTCAAACAATGTACAAAGGCATTTTAAAACATCGCACACTGTCAACACAAGCTCGAGTGCTTACAAAACACACGACTCTATAGAGGAACACACTTCAGCCATCACTCAATCACAATGCGCTACCACAAATAAATATTCTAATTTCAATATTGATTTGCATCTACATTATGGAAAATTTAATGCATTTACCATGACATTAAAATTACAATGCAATAAAAATATTTACAAAAACTTTCTTCTACCTTTCTGTAGTCATTCTTTTGTTATTATGTTCAAAATGCATACCGCAATTTTAACATATCTGTGAGTGTACATCTATAATTTTTATATTCTACTAAAAATGAACACCTGGGATGCTAAACCTTAAGTTAATTACCAATTGAACGATATTAGCAATAAAAAATATTTACTTTCTACAGACCTATTATATTTTATATTAAAATCTGTAGACATTTTTTATAATGTAGAACATATCTCTATCTTGCTGTGATGTTATTCGAATTGATGAACGTCAATTCAAGACTCAGCGATCGACTGATTTTTCCGTAAGATAAAACCTACAGCAACTTGTATTTAGCTCATTACGATGAAATCGCGACGTCTATATAATTTGACTAAACAGTTTAGTCGATGTAAAAATTATTTAGCCGAATTGTGGAGACGTTGTTATTTCAATATAACTGAAATATTAAGTCAAGATGGTACGCATACATTCGACCCAGTTGAAGTTGATTTCCTATTACCAACAGAATCAACAGCAACATTGATGTCATATTCAGCGAAAGATTAGTTTAAAGAATATTTCATTTCAAGCCACACTGACGGAAAATCCCGACAATTTTTTTAAAAACCTGTAGAATGATCATTTAGAGAATAGTCGAGTGTACGTGCGCTTTAATCACTTTAGTAAACATAGAGCAATTGATCAATTGTTTTTCAATTTTTTTGTCGAGTAACTATCAAGTTGATAGTATGCACATTTCCATATACTCCTGTAGACTTTTCATACTCAACTAAGTAGATGTACATAAAAAGCTGTATGTACGCACCTGGTCTAAGATGTACAGACTTACCATCTACACATTTTACATAAAAGTAGCACTGGCATCTGAAACAATCGACATTACGACAGTAGATAAGAATTACGGCTCGATAAGTTCGGTTCCCTATGCTCCTTTCAAGAATTACTGGAACAATTATTATATCATCTCTGGTTTATAAATAATAATTATAAATGATAAAACGTGGAATTTACCAAATAAATACAAGAATAGTTAATTTTAGTTATAAACATATTTGAATAGTTCAAAACATAAAGTATTTACTTAAAATTAATAATTAAAGTCAATTTACAAGTAATGATTTGGGAAATATTTCACAAAGTATTTTAATAATGAATAAAATTAAAATTTTCTCAAGTTAAACAGCAAGAATTCGTGGAAGAATTTTTATGTAAATCGATTTCGTTAAGAAATTTGGAATATTTTGAAGTCCGCGCCGCGCTCCAAATTAGTTGCGGACGAGCGGGCGACCGACTGCATGCTCCCGCTCGCAACTTCCCAGCGGAGCCATGGGATGTATAGCCAATTAATCTGCACGCTACAATTAAATAATTAACAGTACTAGTACAAGAGGTATTCGTCTTGCGGTTCTTTACAAGCTAAATTGCTTCAACAGGTAACTGACTGCTAGTCACCTGCATTGTACCACAGTGCTGCAATATATACGACTTGTGTTTACTTGCAAATGCAGATGAGAATGAAGTGAAATGAGTAATTTATGTGAAATAAAAGATGAGCTGTACGAATATTTCTTTATTTATAACAGTAATTAATTTTTATTAAAAAATGAAACAAGTGTCTGTCACTTGCAATTGTTAAGTACCTATTCAATACAATTTAACATAACATGCCTTGTAGAGATAAATATAATTTATTCCATATCCATGCAGTATTAATGGTAGTTTGGTACAAATTGTAATTTGATTTGATTGATTGTTGTTGAAACTTATAACCTGCACCTAACTGCAAGATGGAACAAATTATTTATCAAAATAAAACAAATCTTAACATATTTTATTCACATTTTTATTTGGAAAATTTTGAGTTTAAACAATTATGTTTTTTTTCATAAGAATCAATAACCACTGTTTTTTCAAGAATAATTTCTGAAACGGACGAAGAAGAATTAGAATACCTAAATCGGCATTCTTGCTTCGAACCTAAAATCTGTGATGAGGAACAGTATTAGCTCAGACACTGCTACCATGACACATAATGACACTGTTATGTAAAACAGATGTCATTTGTTGAACTAGCATTACTTTTTTTAAAATAATAATAATAATAATAATAATAAATTAATTTTAAAACGTAGGTATTAGAAATATTAAAATAATTTATTTAAATATTGAAAGGTGATGTATCGTAGAAAACTTGAACACTGCCATGCCACGAAACCCAAAATTTATAAGCATATAAAATATATTATTTCAAAGGAAAATTTTGATTAATGATTTAAAAAAAATAATTTTAATACTGGTTTAAATCATTATTTAAATCAGGGCAACGTAGTTTAGTGAAGATCGTTTTGTTCTTTACAATACAAAGGTATCTATAGATTCAATATTGGTAAGTCGGCTAATTATTTATACCTACCGATTATAATATACCGGGTGTCCCAGCGCGACCGACACATGGGAGTTTTACATGGGAAATCAGTTAATTGTGAATAGTATCTCCCCAGTGCAAGATATTAACTTGAAATTTTGTATACTTATCAGAGAATATTAATTCTATGAATCACACTTATTTGAAATATGCAATTTCGTCTGCAGGGCGAGATTTATTAAATTTAAAATCTCATATTTTCGTTCAAAATCAGACAGCCATGGAAATAAAAGAAAATATTTATCTGACAGTTTAGTCAAGTATCACTGATTTTAATCTTTATTCCCTGTATTTTAATATTATTTAAGTTGAATTTAGTTTCTTTTTGTTAAATAATATACCAATATTACAAAAATATAAATATCTACAATGGCATGTCATTAACTGTCAGAACTGTCACATAGATATTTTCTTTTATTTCCATGGCTGACTGATTTTGGACGAAAATGTTAGATTTTATAATTTAATAAATCACGTCTTGCACACGAAATTACATATTTCAAATAACTGTTATCCATACAAATAATATTCCCCAATAAGCATACAAAATTTCAAGTTAATATCTTGCAGTGGGGAGATACTATTCACAATTAACTGATTTCCCATGTAAAACTCCCATGTGTCGGTCGAGCTGGGACACCCGGTATACCACCATTTCAATGGAAACTTCAAGATCCTGCATTCAGATCATAAAGGATGGACATGAAATTTGTTTTGAAAATAAAAAATTAAAAAAGGTAAATTTAATAAAAAATAGAATGTGAAGAACAGAAAAATATATTAAAAAAAAGTCAAATCCATTAATGAACAAAGGACAGATGAAACCAATAGAACACTTACATATTTAGTAGTGAATGTGGCCATTCTACAACTACTGCAAGGGATCTACAACTTACAGTGGATTCCGCATCACAAGAACGCAGTTTTATTTTTATTTAGTCAATAATTGACATATGTCCTATGAATGAATTTTTCACTTTTACATTCTTTAAAGAACTTTAAAATATATAAAAAAAATTCTATAGTATGTTTCTTGTTATCGTAAATATGTACTGCAGTCCTATAATTGCTTTTCAGCAACTTAAATCTTGCTACTTGAACATCTACCAACAACTACCGCACTTCCAATTAGACTGAAATTAATGAAACGTATTTAAAATACCGATGTGCATGAGAAACAATTGATGTGTCGCGGGCATTGTTCGGCGGGCTACCAATCAAGCAGGCTGGCTCCCATCCTACAAGAACAATCGCTAATTACCGCGTGACGCTCGGGTGACGCGCCCGCCCAGTTCCGCCATTGCGGGCAGATCCTATCTGCAGCTTTAATCACCTATTAATTGCCGTGTCTCTGCCGTCCCATTGGCCAACATGAGGTTTTTTGGTAATGCATTGTCTAAAAAGGAACGTTGGTAGCTATGGGAATGTCGGAGTGCTGGAGGAGTATTGAAGGTAGTGGTGAAGGGTTCCGGTCTCAATGTGATTAAAACAGGGATGTGATTTTTTTTCAATAATTATAACTTCCTGTGGTTGTCTATGTTTCTTTTTAATTGGTGCTAAGATGTTGCTTAACTGGGAAGTTGGTTTGAGAAATGTCAAAAAAAAGAAGAATAAATGTTATTGACTGTAATTTGATTTAAGATTGTATTGGGGCAGAGCTTTAAGAGAACAGTTTAAGCAGCTACAATTAAAAAAAAATGTGAACCTGAATATTACGAATTCTTAGCTCGAAAAGTTTTAAGTTTTAAATTAGTTACGCTGACATAAGAAAAACGAAAAAACCAAAATTTTTATTTTTCGCCTGTAAACTTTTGTTTCCAATTTTTTTTTACTTTTTGTAGTTAAGTAGACCTCGATGTGCTGATTTCATATTTTCAAACATAATTCAATTATCCCTTTCCATTTTCGAGATATTTGTGTTCAAAGTTATATCTAAAAAATCAGGTTTTTTAGTTATAGGTACCTTTAAATGTTTAGGTTTAACGTTTCAACGACATCACCATTCGATTCTACGGACAAAATTACATAAGTGTACTAATTTTGAAATTTTTATCTAATAGATAAAATATATACAAGGAAAAAACTGAAAATAGTCAAAAATTGAAAAAATCTAAGGTCAACCACTTTCCATTTTTTCAGATTTTTCTATTTCCGTTTTTCCTTTCCACAAATTGTATCCCTTGCAATTTTTTGTTTATTACTTTTATTTTAACTATACAAAACCTTGATATGGAATTACATATAAATCTAACATTAGGTCAATTAAACGTAAGCTACAGAGATTATTTTCTTGAATTTTTATTATTCAAGTATACTCTTGAATTACGTAAAAAACATCTTACTGAATTTTAAAATTTTCTTCTAATATTGAAAAAGATAAAAACACAATTAAAACAATAGATCAATTATAATTATTAATAAAAAAACAAAACACAGGTAGTAGGTACAAGATATAATTCTTTTCATAAATATTTTTTTATTTTATTTCTAATTCACGTTCTACTACAGTCAAATGTATATTGTAATAAGCAGAAAGCAGACTAGTTGTTTGTATAGTAGAGAATAGTATTTTTTACAGATAAAATTTTAAAAATAATATTTAAAAATACAAGAACATGCATGTACATGTACAACAAAATTTTATGTTGTTTTCATGTATTATTTGGAAACAAAATGTTCGCATTTACATGTTTCAGCCAATTGGAAATGTCAAATCTTCCCCTTTATCCTTTTAAAATGACGTATATTTTTCGTAAATATTTTTACAAATCCACGCGTAGGTTATGGCATAGAATGTATTTATATCCTGAAAGCATCCACAAGGCATTTTTAAAAATTCAGGCAAATCACCTGCTCGCAAATAAAACTCCAAACCGGGGATCTTTATATTCGTGGAGCGGCGACACTACAGAAATTAAATATTCCATCATTTTTAAGTGGCCGCCATATTGAGTCCAGCGGAACAGTACTTGAAGGGCGCGTTCCTTGTATGAAAACCCTCCCTCACATATGTAATATGAATTTTTTAATAAGGCTACTGTGATTTTTTCCTGAAATTACGTAGTTACCTCGGTAATATATACCGAGCCGTGAATTGCGAGCTCAGGTAACTTGATAGCATTTTTATGTTTGTTGTTTTATTTTATATCTGGTTTGGTTTATTTTCTTCTTCATGTGTTTAAGGTTTCACTCTAATTTTATTTTTGGCTACAGGGGATACATGAAAAAAATATAATAAAATATTTTTTCAATTTACAGCTCAAACACATGTTGAAACACACCTTGGAGGATTTTATTTTAATGTAATTCTTCTTGTGAACTTTAATATCTGAGAGACAGTGGGGTACGAAATAAATGAGCATACTGGGAAATATGTATATACATACATATATAAAATACTTCATACAAATTAATTTAAACATTTGGAACGAGTAAATCTTTCTAAACAACGAACAAGCATATAATATTTATATTATTTTTTCTGTAGAAAAGATGTGATCTAATCAGTGTCGTATCTGAGCACTTTTGCGCCCTGGGCAAAATTAATTTTTCGTGCCCCTCGGATGTTGTTAATAATATTTTATCAAAAAAAAAAATTATTAATAAGAATTGTATGATTATGTTAAAAATATGTAAGAAAAAATATTTGTTCCATAAAAACATTTCATATCTAAAAAAAAAATATTTTATGAAATAAATAATAAAATGAACAAAAACATTACGAAAATTTTTCCAAACATTTAAAACATGAAATATAGATATGTATATTAAAAAATAATTATACTTTAACTTTTCTTGCTTACATATTTGCAAATTAATAAATTATTTCGACAATTAAGAGTTTTTCTGTTACCATGTTCTACAAGACAATATGACTAAAGTACGATTTCGTTGAGAATTTTATTTATAAAATAGCATTATAGTAAACATAGTTATTGAATTGAATAATTTATAAATCCATAAAACTTCGCGGAAAGATATCGTGCACTTTAGTATCGAGTTCGAAAAAAGATTTTATAAATGAGTCATACTATATTAATAAGTAAATATATAAAATAATTTATAGGTTAATTATTTTTCCTCAACTGTCAGGATAATAAATGATTCGTTGGCGATAAAATATAAAAATATAAATGATAGATTGTAGTAATTAATATTGTAATTTTATTACTTAATAAAGTTGGTGTTTATAAATACAAATGGTTGTTTATAATAACATCGATTTGATTTTAATATTTAGTTTAGAAAATAGTATATTATTTAACAAGCATAATATGTAGGCTATATATTACACGAGGATGTAATTAAAAATACGAACGGGGGCGAGTATATTTAATCATCCGAGTGTAATGTAGCCATATTATGCGAGTCAAATACTATACTTTATCTACAACTAACAGGCATATAAAAAATCTGATATTAGTTAGGTGCGAGTAGTTCATATATAGCTTAACAGACGGCGCCACTGTAGCACTTAAATGTCAATATAACCATTCAAATTGTATTTATTATACTTTTATAATCATTTATATTGATATTTATAATAAAAAATATATTATTAATAAATTAACAGTTTATTAAAATGTTATGTGTTAAATTATATGCTCTATTTGTTACAGAAAAGTGTAGCGTGTAATATAACATTTCATATTACACTTGTGTAATATGAGTAGTATATTATATGTAGTATCACACATATAATGTACCCATATTTCAATAGTTGTAGGTAAAACATTTTAATACATTATTAGAACGATGAAAATTTTTAATCAGGACCACGTATTTTACTTGTATGTAATAATCTTCCTTCATTTCTTAAGTCAAACAGTAGGTCCTGAAAATACGACTAAACTAAAAAAAAAACAATACTGTTACATTACGTTTCCAGACAACTTTACTACTATTTCAATAATCATAATGGAATTCGAATTATTAGAGCATGGTGTT
The DNA here is from genome assembly GCA_035578165.1 of Stenolophus ochropezus. Classification (NCBI taxonomy): domain Eukaryota; kingdom Metazoa; phylum Arthropoda; class Insecta; order Coleoptera; family Carabidae; genus Stenolophus; species Stenolophus ochropezus. The sequence goes on along the minus strand of JAQOWZ010000005.1, from coordinate 18,418,481 downwards.
ATTTTTTATTTTTCCGGAACGAAAACCGCAATTGACCCAAAAAATATCGGTTTATTTTGATTTGGTACATGTTTAGACACGCGTGTAAATATAATCTTACTTAAGTTGTTGTTGTTTATATATTTGCAGGGTTTCGTAGATGGTAGATTTTTTATAAAAGTAGGAATAAAATGTTCTATATTATGGTATAAAGACATTTAAAAAAATATAAATCAACCCCACCAAACAGAAAGAAAATACCAAAAACTACCGGTATTTGTTGCCGGAACGAAAACCGAAAACGAAATCCGGAAACAAACTGATATAATTTTTTAATTAACACGTTAACTGCCATGAGGTACATCTTATGTGTCTCACTAAAATATCCTCGTATGCTCTGAGATACATCGTTTGTGCCTCATTATGCTTCGTGGTCTAACGTTTGTACCTCGCAACGCAAATCTGTGAACGTAGTTTAATTCTCGGTGGCCTGACAGACCAAAACCTATTCTTAGCGCATGATTTTTTTGTTTTTTAGTCTCTGAAATGATAAAATACTGCAAATTTTGTGCCTCAATAAAATTCTTCAAATTTTAGAGCAACATTTAAAAAAATCAATTCTGTTATCATACTTGTATTTTCTAATATGAAAACACCCTAAATCTGTAAAAAAGAAAAAATGGCCCAAGGGACCCACTTTTTTTTTAATGGGGGCAGTTAACGTGTTAAACTGAACCGAAAATCGAAACGGAAAAAATAACTGTTTGAAGTGCTGATTTAATGGTATTTGTAGAATAATGCATTATTACCAAAATATGAAATGATCTTCTTTAATGAAAACATTGGAAAGTAGTAGGAAATGATAGGCGCCAGTGCCAGAGCCAAGTCTGCTGGAAATATTAGGCATGCATCGCAGTGCATGTAAAATAGCGCTCGCCTTGCGCCACAAATCCCGCGGAATTTGAGCGGAGAGAGAAGTAATGCGGAATATTGCTAAAATATGTGGCAAAGTGTTCTCCCTATTAGCTCCGCACATAATGCACACTATAAATGCATGACATGACCACACCACTTTTATTCTTTAACGCAACGAGTTACATCCAAAGATTTGTTCTGGATTTTGCTGTACTTACTAAAAAACTTCGATGTTAAATAATAGTTATTTAAGCTACAACGCTACAAGGAATCTAAGTTGTAACTTTCGAGAAGGTTCATGTTACCGTACGAGAATAGTTGTATTGGGTACTTATATTTCGAGTCGCTTATTATATTTTTCACGCCATCAGCAGCTATTAACTTCAAATAATGTTAAAGTATTTGCAAAATGTGTCAGTTCACTTGACAGTGTATTTTAATTGTTTCTATATGACCTAATGTATATGAAATTCCTGTTTTTCATAATTACCATGCTAGTAGGACAGTTATTTCTATAATTCCCGTTGACAATTGAAATAAAATAACAGTTCCTCACAACTTACGACTTATGTTGCTGTGGAAGTAAGTTAAACTTACGTGAACGGTGGCTCGAAAAAGAAAATATGTATTACAAATTTTTAATAATAAATTTAACATGTTTGTATAATAAGAAGCTTTATAGATAATTTAAGTATCATATTTTCAGGAATTATAAAAATTACTTATAAAACATTTAGTTTTCTCTAATTTAAGTACAGAAAAATCTGGTACAACTTCAAGAAAATAGTTCGTATATTTAAAGAAACTCAAAGGATATATAATAAGAAGACAGTACACAAATAAATATACCTATGACATTAGAAATTAAAATTTTAAAAATTCAATGACATGAAATAAACAATTTGATAAAGCCGTCAATTAAGGTAAAATTGTAAATGACAAAATAGGCTACAATATAATATATTCATATTTTAGTTTTGTTTAAACAATGTTAAAATTTTCTTCAGTTTCCAAATTTTTGCAGGCGCTCAACGAAATTTTGTTGGCGCCTTAGAAAAGTGTTGTAGCTACGCCGCAGTAAAATAGTACCATATATATTTGTTTGGTCCAATTTAGATAATTATTTATTGCTATACATTGATATCACTAAAATCTAATCTAATACAGACATGTATTAAAATAGTATGTAGTGCAAGTTTACAGAAACGTTATCATTTTTATAACAACTCAATACCTCCCTTAAAACCTGTTTTACTTTATGTCTCTATTAGTTCATCCCACGTAGCGTCCTTCATCTGTCAATAGTGAATCCGAACTGAATGTATCGCAGACAGCCTTGACTGTAACTCTTTCGTCTTTCCTGTGTTTACTAATGCAGAGAATATTGACTGTCGCGACTACCGCAAACACTGCACGGCCAGAGAACTGGATCACTCGCGCATCCGACAGAAAAATGAATTGTTTGTCGCAAATATGAGGTTTGAATCTCAGGAACTAGGTCGCAATTTCATTTCGTTAAAATAATTGTTTGAGGTTTTAAGATAGATGAAATGCGGGTTTGATTCACTTGCGGGATAATCTGGGGAGACCAGCGGCCCAGAGCGTGTAAAACAAATGCAATCTGCGGGAAATTATAGCGGTAGTTTCAATCTAACTATTGTAATAGTAAGTAGTGTTACGTTGTACCTGTATACACTGCCACATATTTCTGGAAGTAGTAATAAAAAATAATATTCTATATCTACCTTGTAATTCAATAATTTCTCAAACTGAACTAGTAATCCTTTAAATAAGAAAAATATTAATAATGCTACATATTTGTTTTAATAATAATAACTGTTACTCAGTGGTGATGCACAAATTTTTAAATTACGGAAACATAAGCAAACAAATTTGAAATATTGTACACCAAGTTTCTCATTTATTTATAAATGTAAGAAGAAAAATATCTAGATAATAAATAAAAATATTAAAGCTTTTTGAGAGATTTGTTGATTTCTTAGAGAAATATTTACGGATCTATTTTTAGAATATTTTCTTTATATACTCAATGCATTGATAAAATTTTTTTATCCTACACATATTGAAAATAGGATTTTCCTGCGTGTGCGTGCGCAAGAAAGTAGACATTTGCCGGTCCAGACCTACAAAATCTCACTATTCCCTAGGGAGAAAAAAAAAAACAGTTCGTGTGCGTACTAACAGATGGAGTTTAATGCGTTAGAAATAATAATCAGAATAAAATACGTCAACATGCTTTTAAAATATTGTAACTTTAGATAATATTGATACTTACATTAGATTCTAGTTATTTTCATCATATATTCTGTAAATAATAGAACAGAATTACTAACCTTATTTATATGTCAAAATAAAATATTTGTTTTTCGTTCTTATTCTGTTTCTAATGTTGGTAACCAATTTCACAAATTTCATTGAGTTAGTTAAATATCAAATTACTCAGTATTTGAAAAATGTTTATATTATTTTATTACGTTGTTTTGTTGTGTAGGATAAAAAATAGTGTGTGCTACATGGTCCTCAAGAAGTATCCAGCCTCGACTGCGTCTCGGCCGTATACATATCCTTCAGACCAGAAAAGAACAACTTTCCTACCTAGCAGCACAAATAACTATTTAATGAGTTCGAATTTAACTGTTTACGTATTTAGTCTTTTTGAAAATTTATTTATATACAAATAAAAATTAAATTATCTTTTACTTTTAATTTCTGAAGACCGAGGGGCAAAAGTAAATGAACTTAAATATAATTTACTCCGGGAAGTTGGCATGAATTTGTCGAAAAATGTTTGAGTTACAAAAATTTTGAGGAACACTGTTAATTCCTCGTAAAAGTGTTTCTAGAATGTGCAAACTAGAAACTTGTATGAATTGAAACAAGAAAGTTATAAGTCAAAAAGTAAATTTGACAAAATCAGTTTTTTTTGCTCATATCTAGTGAACTAAGCATTTTGTCGGATAAACAAAAACATTAATGGCCAACTAATGCGACAACTTTGTCTCAATTTCACCGACTTTTCACGTTTTCGAGATTCCAATTGTTAGCCTCCTAAAACGGACATTCTGTATATAGCTGCATTTCTCACTGCTCTCGAGATATTTTTTATGTGGTAGCAGACTTAAATTACCGAAATGTTGTAGAAATATATAAATATAAATATATATATATATATATATATATATATATATATATATATAACATGGAAAACAGCAACAGCAACATCAACAAATAAAAATACTACCATTGTGTCCGAATAGTTCGAAATCCAATATAATTTATAGTTCCCTAGCAGAAGACAAAACTACTGTTATAGTGCTAAAGATTATTAAGTTATTATCAAAATTTAGATTATTTTTAGCATTCCAGAACAAGTAATTACATAACTTTCCGAATAATCCATAAAAACCTGGAGATATCCCCACGCAGGAAAATCCACTTATAGCGTTATTTCCTTCTGTAATCATCAAATCTAGCAGATAATTCGAGCGCTTTCACGGACGCGTAAGTCACGATTAGGCGCGCTATGAAGGCGCTAAATTTCCATGCTGATAGGCGCTGCTCCGCTCGGCCTTCAACTTGCTGATAGAAATTTATTCGCTTTACGTGAATGTTCAAGCAGAAGGGCTTGGGCTACATAAGTATCCTACAGTCGTTGCTGGCGAAATGTAAAAACGAAATTGGAGGAAAAATGTTAATAATTCTAATAATATGTCAGGATTTTTACTGTGAGCTTACTTAATATTAATAGAAAGACAAAAATGTTATTGATCGTCATAAGCACGATTACAAAGGAACTATTGTAGATCCAATATTGATTTTTATATTAGGATATTTTAATATTTTAAATCTTTTAGTAGTATGTCTGATTTTCCGTTTAGAAGATCGAGGATACGAATAAAGTGATTTTGTTAAATAATTTTTTAAATGTATTAGTATTATTAAATATGTATAAGCTTTACTAAATGTGACTCCTACTTAAATTTTAATAAATTAAATATAAATGAAATGGAAGTGTTATTTGTGACAATATCAATTGATTTGTCCGATTACTTAATCATTTGAAGTTATATGAATACATGTAGAGCAATTCAGCTCAGATTAATTTCTTGATTAAATAATATCTCATAAATAAACAGAAAGTTATAATGAAAATATTTTTGTTACTTCACTTAAAACAACTACAAGAGACCAACAAATTATACAAATTTCACACTCCATTTAATTGTGGTTGAACTGCCCCTAACAAATTGAGCCACTGCTACATTTTTCTTTAATAAAATTTCATATTTAAGTTTTTTTTTCTATAGCAGATGTTAAAGTGCAATTTTATCAACTCAAAATAGTGGATAAAGTAGCACTTTAACCGCAAGGGTAGATAAAGTAACACTTTAACAGCAAGGGTAGATAAAGTACTTTAACTTTTGTTTATTAGAAGTACATTTCCATAACAACGCACTCTACTGACATTTTAAAATTGTTCTTAAATAATAATTTAATTTTTCTAATTCTTTTCTCTTCAAATCCTGCTATAGAAAAAAATTGAATTTTATACACGACGATAAAATTAAATTATCGACTCGCGAAAAATAATTCACTCGCGATTATATCGCTCGTGAATTAACACTTTTCGCTAGTCGATAAAATATTATTTTATCGTCTTGTATAAAAAATAACTATTCTTATATCCAGGGCATGTAACCGAAAAAAATACTGGTTAACGGTTAACCCTTATAGAGAACGTTATAATAATAACGGTTTTAGTTCGAAAACCGGTTTTTGAAAATTGGAAACCGGTTTAAACCGGTTAATATATCGGTTAAAAAAATAATTAAAATTAATTAAAACAAATTAATTATAAAAATTTGATTGAAAAAATAGAGAATAATTAATTTTTTTTTTTTTTTTAAATATCATCTGAGAAAAATATCACAATTAAAAAAAAAACAATTTAATTAATGAATATTTACAAAAATTCCCGTAATATATTCAGAAAAACGCAGGTCATTTTTCAATTTTAAACTTGCCTGTGTTGACAAAGGCCGTATTTATTTGGGACTTTTTAAGTAACCTTAACGGCCAAAGAAACTACCTACATTTATGACTCTCCAATAAAATGTTAATTGTAAAAACTGTGATGACTCATGTTCAAATACAAATAGAAAACACAGATATAAAAAAAATATATTAAAATTTTTCCTCGCTAAATGATATTAAAATAAAGGTTAATGTTCGCTAAAACCGGTTTATTTTTTTTTTGGTTAACGGTTACCGGTATTTTCGACCTGAAAAATATCGGTTAAAGTTCGCAATTTTTGTTCAAAATATCGGTTACCGGTTTTTATTAACCGGTTTTTCAACCGGTTACATGCCCTGCAAACTTCTGACAACTTTTTGCCACAAACAAAAGCTGATTGACATGATTTTTGACATTTTTGCACGCCAAACATAGTCGAGTACTTTGATACCTAGCACGACTTACTTTTGAAATATTTTAGCTGAAAACAAAAGACATTCGACAAGGAATTTTTTTGTCATTTCTACACGCCAGCCCTCATCAAATAATCCTTTCATTTGATACCAAACACGAGTTACTTCTAAAATATTATAGCAGGAAACAAAAGATAATCGACATGGAACATTTTGAAGAATACAACGGGCGTGATCTTGAGTAATAGTACACTTAAGTTGTGTACTTTTAAAGTGCTATTAGTTTGTGTCTTATATATTAACTTTTATTATTCCTTTTACATCTTTGACTGTATTATTTACGAGATTATAAAAGTATATTATCCTATTATTTCGGCCCTCTACGTTACGGCAAAATTCTGATATTCGATTTTTTCATTTGTTTAAGCCTATTTGATTGCAATTGCAACACCTGATAAAAATTTTTTAAGCGATATTTCTCTGGAACTAATGATCGGAATTGAAAAATAAAAAAAACTGTTGAAAGAGAATTGAAAGGCCTTTCGAACTGTGTCATGTTTGACACTCTTTTCCATTTAAAATTTTTGAGGTGCAGTCCACCCCCATTTTAGGGTTGAAGTTATGCCATTGGAACTAATCCATTCAGGTGTTCCCCCTTTATACTAAAAATGACGTGTTCGAGCGTTTTTTGCAAAATTGATGTTAAGTGGCCAAAAATTGCGCTGATAATTTTTATTGAGCCATCCTGTATATAGAAGGTGGAAATAATAATATAAGAAACAGTTAATAAACAAATAATTAGGGCAAATGAACTTTATCTAAACAAAAGGATGTCTGTAAAACAATTGATAGTTGTTAATTGGACCACGAACCTTGGCCTACAACGGAAATGATGACCGGAAGTACTTATATTTGGAAATTTTGTTTTGATAATTGTTATCTATATTCGCAAATATATTCCAAACCATATCCAAATAAAAATTAATATCTTTTCTCATCTCCAAGTAATTTACAATCATAGTTAATCATGAAAACTAACAATATTTAGATTTGCACCTTAAAATTTTGATTTTACAGCCGAAAAAATCCAAAATGACTCATTTTTCGGTCAAAAATTTTGGTTTTTTAAAATAGTCCAAAATTGATAGTCGCCGATGAGCTGATTCTAAATTTTCAAACCGAATTTAATTATCTCTTCCCATTCCTGAGATATTAGGCTTCAAAGTTGCACCTCAAAAAAGTGTGTTTTTTGACTATATCTCTAAAATGGGTAGAGATACAGTCTCAACGATTATACCAGTCGATTCTACGCACAAAGTTACATGAAGAAATGTTTTCTTCGCATATATGTTCTTTGGAACGATTTGGTGTAAAATGAGAAAAAAGAAAAAAACCGGAATTTCAGTTTTTCGCTGGAGAACTTTTTGGCTCCAAATCTTTTCATTTTTCAGACTTAAGTAAATACAGATGCGCTGATTTCAAATTTTCAAACCGATTTCAATTATCTCTTACCGTTCTCGAGATATTTTGGTTCAAAGTTGGAACTGAAAAAAATCGTTTTTCAGGAATATCCCTGAAATGGGTCAAGATACGATTTCGACGACTTCACCAATCGATTCTACGGGCAAAATTACATAAGTGTACCAATTTTCAGATTAATATTCCAATGGATACAATTTTTAGAGCGAAAAAACGAAAATCGCGAAAATCGAAAAATCGCCTGATGAACCCCTTGCGATTTTTTTCGATTTTTGACGATTTTCGTTTTTCCTCTATAAAATTTGTATCCATTGGAATAAAAATCTGAAAATTGGTACAAAAATGTAATTTTGCCCGTAGAATCGATTGGTGAGGTCGCCAAAGTCGTATCTGAACCCATTTCAGAATTATTCCTGAAAAACTGATTTTTTCAGGTCTAACTTTGAACACAAATATCTCGAGAACGGTAAAAGATAATTGAAATCGGTTTGAAAATTTGTAATCAGCGCATCTGTATTTACTTAAGTCCAGAATATAAAAAAATTTGGTGACAAAAAGTTTCCAAGCGAGAAATTGAAATTCAGGTTTTTTTCGTTTCTCATTTTTCACCAAATCGTTCCAAAGATCGTATATGCGGAGAAGACATTTCTTTATGTAACTTTGCGAGTAGAATCGACTAGTATAATCGTTGATACTGAATCTCTACCCATTTTAGAGATATGTTCAAAAAACACACTTTTTTGAGGTGCAACTTTGAGGCCAAATATCTCAGGAATGGGATGAGATAATTAAATTCGGTTTGAAAATTTGAAATCAGCGCATCGGCGACTATCAATTTGGTTTTTTCAAAAAAATCAATAAATTTTACCTAAAAATGGGTTTATTTGGGTTATTTCACACCCTGGAATGGGTTTAAAGTGCTTAACAATGATTTAGGTGTTCATAATTAAAAAAATAAGTTTAACACGATTATGTGTTGCATTTTATACCCAAAAATGAATTGAAAAATGTCTAAACATATTGTATAGTACATTTGGAAATTTGTCACACCTTAAAATGGGTAAAAAGGAACCCAAACCTGACCTAAAATTGGGTTTAAAGGGTGTCAACAATCAAAAACCAAAATTTTGGACTCATACATGGGTATTTTTGGAATATTTCAGCTGTATATGAAAAATTTTACAGTAAAAACCTAAAAATTGTAACTTTTTATATTCAACTGTAATTAGAAATTACTAAAAGTTAGTTACAAACAGGGTATGTAACCGAAATAAATACTGGTTAACTGTTAACCCTTATAGAGAACGTTATAATAATAAAGGTATTAGTTCGAAAACCGGTTTTTAAAAATTGGAAACCGGTTTAAACCGGTTAATATATCAATTTAAAAAATTATTAACATTAATTAAAAAAAAAGTAATTATAAATATTTGATTAAAAAAAAATTATAGAATAAATAATTTAAAAAAATAATAAAAAATTACCATCTGAGAAAATATAACAATTAAAAAAAACAATTTAATTAATAAATATTCACAAAAATTCCCGTAATTTATTCAGAAAAACGCAGGTCACTTTTCAATTTTAAACTTGCCTGTGTACACAAAGGCCGTATTTATTTGGACTTTTTAAGTAACCTTAACGGCCAAAGAGACCTACATTTATGACTCTCCAATAAAATGTTAATTGTAAAAACTGTCATGACTCATGTTCAAATACAAATAGAAAACACAGATATAAAAAAAATATTAATTTTTTTTCTCGCTAAATGATATTAAAATAAAGGTTAATGTTCGCTAAAACCAGTTTATTTTTTTTGGTTAACGGTTACCGGTATTTTCGGCCTGAAAAATATCGGTTAAAATTACGGTTAAAGTTCGCAATTTTCGTTAAAAATATCGGTTACCGGTTTTTATTAATCGGTTTTTTTAACCGGTTACATGCCCTGCTTATATCAGTAATACAAGTTGATCAACTTTTAAAGAAAATTCTATCGCAATTTTTTTATTTTTATGTAACATAATAATTTTTAATTCGGCATTTTTTTATTTCATAACATAATTATATGGTTATACGGTCAATGCCACATAAAATAAAGGAAGTATTTTTATTTCGATATTTTAATAAATATCCACAAATGAATGCCTTTACAATATATTATGACCATTTTAGCGTGTCGCTCCAATTTAATAAAATTTTTATTTAAAATACTGACACCAATGGCACGAATTTTTAAGGTGCTTACAAATTTTTCAGAAAAGTTATTTCAGAAATGTAATTTGAAAAAAGGTTCTTTAAAAACTTTATTAAAAAATACAATTTAGTAAAAAAAAATTATGTATCTTACATAATTGTTAGTGGCGAATAGGAAAAAATAAAAATTAAAAGATTTTTTTTTTATGAAATGGAGACAAACATATGTACGGGAAGTTTGCACCCATAATAATTTATTTTGTAGACAAGTCTCAAACTTAGATCATAGATGCGACTATATTATTGTTATTTTTTATGATGTATATTTTAATAACTTTCACCACGGACACTTCCCTGGCGTGATGTTAGCATTGGCGGCAAGTAACATTTTATTTCTCCCCATTCGCTGTGTCAATGTTTGTCAACCACTTGGCATGGAACAAATCATCCGCTACCGGCGCTGTCTGCCCGCCGAAGATAACACTGACGTCACTCACGTTCGTGCCTCGCGGTCATAAACTTTCCAGACAATATGTGACCAATTGCAATCACGGTGCCGGGATCACTCACGTCAGCACGCGTGTCCTCCACTCTCAATGGAAGACGACTCGTATCAGGTGCTGAATGGAAATGCAAATGTGGATGTTTCATTGTTGAGAGAGTTATTGCGGATTAGCGATTGCTAGTAGATTCGTGATATGTCTAGTTACCTACATATTAAAACAGTGGCGAGATAAAGTTTGGACAAGCAGAAGCAAATTATTGAGAAAAATGATCATTTTATATGTTTGGTACTTACATTAGTAAACAGTTCAGCTGAATAGTTTTAACCAAATATTTGGGTTTACCGAATACCTAGTGGATTTTTGTACAATCTTAAAGCAAGAATAGTGGTCCTCGTTATGGAGTGGGGTTTGTTTATTTGGAAATGCTCGCCCTACTTGTCTAAATACGTTAATTTGTTAAGGTACTTTGTTGTTTAATTATTATTAAATTTAATTTTTTCAGTTTTATGAAAATTTTGATATTTATCAACAAATAATAATGTAGATACCTAAGTAATAACTAAACATATATATTTTATTAAAATGTTATTAACTACAATATAAGAGGTATTTTGGGCGTCAATTAAACGAAGAGATTTATTTCCCCCTCGTCCGATTATCAACATGGAATTACTATCTATCAATAAAATTAATCTGAACTCTATGACAGGTATCTTTACTGGACACTATCCACTGAAATACTATCTACATAAGACTGGCAAACTGGAAATGATATCTGTTGATACTGTTGATACTAAATGGTAATTCCCAGCTATAATCAGGGCTCAGAGGTACCGGAAAACAGGGATTGTCCCCGTCTAAGTAAGCATAGCATAACTCGTTATTTTAATACAGAAATGTATGATTCTACCAAAAAATAGTTATTAAAAACAGTAAAATCTTACGAAAAGTCTGTATGACTAAAGTAAAAGTTTGGTTAATTAAAAATCTGGGAGTCCTACCGAAAGTAGACTTGACCATGTAGGTAACAGATACATTACGGTAATTGAGAACGAGGAAACTGTCTCCTGGAACTACATCTTAAAAATTCCAGACAGCAAAGTAAGGGCCAAGTTACAATAAATCTTTAGATCGCAGGGACAGAAATATGTAAGGATTTATCTTAATAATAAAAATAGTTACCGTATCAAGTTATTTCTCAAAAAATTCGACCGAGTACTAAACAAAGCAAACATAGCCGAATAGGCCAAATACCGGATAATTATTCAATTGCGGTCCCATCTCTAATGTATGCGTCAACTAAGAATCTAATGCAATAAAAAAATATATATTTGAAATATAGACTCCCTCCAATAAAATTACTTAAATCCAACCACTGTTAAAAAAATGTAGGAATTTGCATATAGATTTTGATGAGCGTTCTTAATCTTTCATTTTGAAATTAAATCACTGGGATAATATTGATTAATTTTTTATTTTTATTATTTTATTACTTTTTATAACTATAAAATCAAAAAGAATTTGAAGAATTTTAATTTGAAAAACAGAGCACGTGTCTTCATAAAAATTGAAACTAATAAATGATTTTACTTTTTATATTTTGTTTCGCATTTTTATACATTCTTTCATTTCATACTTGTAACAGTTGAGTGGGCATGTAATTGTCATTTGTAGAACAAGAAGTAGTCACGCTTGTAAACTGCAAAATGACAAGTTTTAATTAAATTATTGCAAGTAGTTTTTCAGTACATCCTACAAAGTTAATGAAACTATAAATTACAAATTTATGACTTTTTAATAACTTGCAGGCACATTGAATTTAAGAGTCAATAAATTTGTTAATTCGGGACGACATATTTTGGTATATTCGTTACTGATGAACGCATTATTAGCGTCAGACTGAAAATAGTTCTTGGAATCGCAGGACGTATAATAAATTCCGAGTTTTACGCGTAAAATAAGTGCATTTTACGCTAATAACTTAGCCAGGGTCGCTGGTGTGAGACGCAACGTATTATTTACTATTCTGAGTCCCACTACTGCAGTTGATTAGTTGTGGATTTACGACAAATATACACAAATTTGGGGGACTTTGTCAGCATGCGGTGGGTAGCCGTGAATGCAGCTACGCTACAGGTGACAAAACAGGAATGTCAACTGTCGTAAATAACAGCAATATTGAGAAAAAGTCCCTACTAGTCGACGAGATATACGATTATTATTGTGGCCAACACAGCCATTGAATAAAAATGAATTTAACAAATTATTTAAATTCGGATTTGTATGGCTTCAGACACTGACATGTGTATTACTGGTCACAGCCTGCACAATAGTCTGGGATATTTGTTGTTGGTAGTTTAAACATTTTATGAACGTGGTTCATAATTATTATAATAACAATTGCTATAATATTTTCTCCTGGCACACAGATATATTGTTATATAAATGAACACCCAAGAATTTATAAATATACAGTTCTGTAAACAAATGTCCGAATAGTTATATTATTATTAATTTAGTATGTAGGTAATTTAAAACAAATGTATAGTTAAATACAGTCTATATTCCGCAGTTGATCCTCATATTACCAATGCGATTCAAATCGTTGGGGGAAGGAAATAATGGATGAAACATACCAAAAAGATTAAACTAACAAAAACTACACAATGAAGCGTCTCGTTTTGTAATTTTCGAATACGTTCCTTACTTATTACATAAATATCTATTCTGAATTTTCCCTTTTTATTTATATTTATATATTTATACAAAAACTGAATATATATTAGTATTCCTTATGTTTATTTTCCACACTTTTCTTTATCGACCTTTCTTTTCCTATTTCACCTGTACTTTGCTTACTGTCCTTCTAATATAGTTTTCATTTATTCTTATCTTATATCTAACTCAGCTTTCATGAACCTTTCGTTATATTTCTACCTCATCGGCCATTTCTTTTGTTGTCTCATTCCGAATACTATCTCTTCATTGACTAGTTTTCACTATAGCAAGGCATACGTAAGTCCTGATTTAAAAGTAAATAAATAGCTACAACCTGCAAAGTATCATTTTAGCGAAAATGCATTTAAATGAATACTGAACGTTGAATTAAATGTAAATGGCATATGGCCGTTAAAAATGTTCATAAATTCGAATATTGAATTAAAAATGGCATTAAATATTAAAATGATAATACCGGTTAATATTATATGAGTATACCAATGTTATGCCTGTGGGTACCTTTATTCATTTAACCATATTATTTCTACATATTATGTATGAGAGAAATAATAAAATGAAGTTAGTTTTAATGAAATAGAAGTGAATATGCAAATGAATAAAGAGATTAGTATGTTTGTTTCGTACGCAATGTCAGAATTAATTAACAGCATTGTTGAAGTTGGTAATAAATACATTTACTTTTGTACATTTGCAGTGTAAACAAAAATACCACATGTCAAGATCTAGTCCAGCCATAATATATGATGAAATGGCATGATGGAATTTGTTTGCTTAATTTCACACATCACTCCGCTGTCATATTAACAAATATAAATGCACATTAATTATATATTTTTAAAAATATAGCGTCCAAGTTGTCCGTAGTTCGTGTAATGTTTCGTGTTAATTTAAAAAATGTGAAATGTGATAGTTTTTCCACTCACAGATAACTTCAAGCGTGTCCATGACTAACGCGACTACTCGTTTGAATTTAACGATTTTTGTTGATTTTTTAAATAGATATATGGCCAAGCATACAACGTGTATCTATTGTTATTAAATGTCATGGTAATAAAAAAGACATCAGCTAGATTTCACGGTTACGTGTTCATAAAAAAATTCAATAATGTTCAAGCTCACTGTGTAGGTATTTGACACTGTAACAAGCGCTGGAAATTTGAATAATTGTTATAGACAGCACATTGTAATAAAGTGTAAGATATTACAGTGACAGGTACAGTCGGGTGATTACAAATCCGAATACGAGAATGGCAGCATTAATTATTTCCTTTTTAAAAAGAGATTGAAAAAACGTACTATGTCCTGCATTCATATTGAAACGAGATTAAAAGAATAGAAAAAAATTTGCTATGATGAATTTTTAGATAGATTCCATTTTGATTTTTTGGTTCAAAGCGACTATTATATTTTAATTGATAAAACTCTGATTTGTACAATAAACTACCGCCTTTTAACTTACACTTTCTTACAAATTTTTTTTTTGGATATTACCATAGAAATACCAGGGTTGAATAAAAATATGATTATTTTTATTTAAATTAATTTTTTTTATTTTTTTAAACAACGTATAATATAATTTCATTTTCACATAAATAGTTTCACAATTTTTTTAAGGTGTCTTTTTGATTTTAAAATGCTTAGGCAAACGTCTTACTGTACAATTAAGATTCCAGAAACTTCGCTTTTTAAATGATATTGATTCAAAAATATTATTCTAGAACTTGGAACATATTATAAATGTAAAGAAAGTTTACTTTAAATTTGTATTTAACTTATCTAGTTCTAGGGAGTATTATAAGTTCCACGTTGTAATAAACATGATATCTACCATTAATTAATAAATAAGTAAGTTAATATAATGTAAAACGAAATTATTTGATCTAAAATTATGATGTAAACATTTGACCAAGTTTAAGTTTTAAATTCATTGATAGTCTAAAGCCATTTTTAAATTAAATATTTGATTAAAGAATAAAAATCCAAAATTATTATACACATTTCATACATGTCTAACAACTTACAGATTTCAATTAAAATATCATTTATTGGTAAAGTTGCAACTAAACTAACTCCAGTATAATAATTGACACATTTTAGATATCAGGTTTAATATATTTCCATATGAATCAATAACTCGTGTCGTGAATCTGTCTGTTTAAACTAATTGAAACTAGGTAGTAATAGATAACCATACATCCGTTGAAATATCAACAGTCGGTCTCTCTCCATCTCCGAAGTGGAGCAGTTAAGATCACAGACGAGATCGTAATGGTCCCGACACGTACATACATGCAGTGTCATCCCGGATAAAATACCACTAGCGAGCACAGTAACTATAAACCAGCTTCGAAGATTTGTAATCTTGTTAGAATTAAATTGTTTGATAAATGTAATTAGAAAGAACAATGAAGGCAGATTATATCGCTACCTGGAGCTGTGAAGACGGTATGGTTAATTAAAAATCTCCTGGAATGTGCGATAGCGAAGAATATGATCGTAAACATTCGCTATTTGTAGTAAATTCACTTAATAGATCTCCACTTGCTATGTAATTATACTGGTATTATGTTTCCATTTATCATACGCAGTATTCCAACTATAAAAATTATAACACAAAATTGTTTGCCTACTGTAATTTTATTTCAAATGATAGCTTTGCACTTGCTGTATGCCTGTATGTATCACTGCAGATAACAGAGAATTCATTTCATCAATAAAGTCTCTGAATTAATACTCTTTACCTAATTTATAGGTGATAGGACGGGGTCGTTTTATATGTTATTATAAATGGCAATGGCATGTATGGCAACACATTGTAAAAAGATGCAAATATATTAGTGTTTCACAAAACACAAGTCTAGAATTAGTCAAGATGTTACAAGATAATTATGAAGATTTGATTTTTTTAGGTAAAGATTATTTATTATGTTTATTTAAATATTTATTTACATCCTTACAGAATAAACACATTTAACTGAAGCGGTTAATTTTTTATGTTAGGTTCCAATCAAAGGGAAACTTGAAAATTGTAAATCTGCGATGATAAAATATTATAAATTTAAATGTAAATTTAGTCAGAAAATAATTCAATGTTCAAGTTTGTGTGAAAAGTACAGATAAATCGCAATAATATTTTTGTGGGGAAGAGTAGTGGTTAATAATTAAATTATGAATTTTATTTTTTTATATATAAATCACTTGATTTAAATCAGGCAAACTCTGGTATTATATATATATATATATATATATATATATATATATATATATATATATATATATATTCATACAAATATTAGCAAAAATACGTTCTTTGACTCCGTATACATTCGTGATTTTTTCAATTTCGTGGACATTTGATCTGTGATACTTAGTGCAATATAGTTAACTTGACAGAAGAATAAAATTAATTAACTTTTAATTATAATGCTTCATTTTTTAATATAAATACAATCAGTATATTTACAATACGTATGTTGCAATTTGACAAATGTACAGGCAGTTCATTTAAAATATCTTCTTATTTTTTGCATAACAAAATCGACAATTACATCTTCAATTGACAGTTTTCTTAAGACATTGTTGTTTTAATAAATTTCAAATAAAAAAACTATTTGTCTCAATAACAATTCGTAAACATCAAGGATAAAAATATTCGCAAAATGATCTGTACATTAAGAAATACTGATTGAATATTTTCTTTCAAATCATGTCATTAATGATATTTATAATCATATAATATTTAATATGTAATTTCTCTATCAAGTATATAAAAATATTAACAGAAGTTAAACACACTAAAACTTAAAAACGAATGCAACTTCAATACGGGGTTCCCTGAACTTGGGGGGCCCAGGCTGGAGCCTTTTCAGCCTAATGGTAAATCAGGCACTGCTTAATATGCCTTATTTGTCTTCCTTTAGATTAGATCCATCATGTTGTATTTTGCGAAATTTTTCAAGTATTTTTAAATATCTCCAATAAAGGGTACCACCTGTAGTTGGATGAGTCAAGTGATGAAGTTGCCATCTTTAGGCCTCTTAATTTGCTTTTTAGGAGTATCTCCCTAAGAAAAGTAATCAAGTATTTAGTTCTGATTTTGTACAAGTAGTACTTCCATAATTTGGTCGTCGTTTGTTATCTAAACAAGATGTACCGCGTATAAGTACATAAATACAAATACACCCCGATAGAAAAATGAATCTTGCTTACCCAAGAAAACAATTGTCATAAAATTTCGTAAATTCGGAAAAAAATGCAGAATACCTAATGACAGTCAAGATGACAATATCAATCACTTATTATTATGCCCCTGATATGCCAGTACAAAACAGCTCCTGGGCGCGCCCTTGTCTCACCTTCGCATCATTTCTAAGTGATTATGATGTCGAGGCGGGGTGTGATGCATGGCCCGCTTGATTGTGATTCATGTCCGACGGTTCCGGAGCGCATTGTTTAAGTGTCCGAGGTTGGGTGGCGACCAGCACAAGAATGGGACTGCAGCCATTGTCTGGATGGATTAATTCCATGTGATTAAGGTGGACCTGGGTGTTAGGTTACAGGGTAGAAAATAATCAGCTGTAATGGATATTGTTTTATAATTGTCACACTAGTGGATGACATGTGTTTAAAATTTAATGAATATGATTTATTTTATTGTTCTTTTCTACAAAAAGTTAAACTATTCTAATTCAGTTTAAATTAAGCAAAGCTAAAGTAACTAGGTGCCTTTCTTTTGGGAGTACAATAAAATTGGCTGTGATTAAGGTGGACCTGGGTATTAGGTTACAGGGTAGAAAATAATCAGCTGTAATGGATATTGTTTTATAATTGTCACACTAGTGGATGACATGTGTTTAAAAGTTAATGAAAATGATTTATTTTATTGTTCTTTTCTACAAAAAGTTAAACTATTCTAATTCAGTTTAAATTAAGCAAAGCTAAAGTAATTAGGTGCCTTTCTTTTGGGAGTACAATAAAATTGGCTGTGATTAAGGTGGACCTGGGTATTAGGTTACAGGGTAGAAAATAATCAAGAGCTGTAATGTAATGGATATTGTTTGATAATTGTCACACTAGTGGATGACATGTGTTTCAAAATTAATGAAAATGATTTATTTTAGTGTTCTTTTCTACGAAAAGTTAAACTATTCTAATTCAGTTTAAATTAAGCAAAGCTAAAGTAATTAGGTGCCTTTCTTTTGGGAGTACAATAAAATTGGCTGTGATTAAGGTGGACCTGGCTATTAGGTTACAGGGTAGAAAATAATCAGCTGTAATGGATATTGTTTTATAATTGTCACACTAGTGGATGACATGTGTTTAAAAGTTAATGAAAATGATTTATTTTATTGTTATTTTCTACAAAAGTTAAACTATTCTAATTCAGTTTAAATTAAGCAAAGCTAAAATAATTAGGTGCCTTTCTTTTGGGAGTACAATAAAATTGGCTGTGATTATGGTGGACTTGGGTATTAGGTTACAGGGTAGAAAATAATCAGCTGTAATGAATATTGTTTTATAATTGTCACACTAGTGGATGACATGTGTTTAAAAGTTAATGAAAATGATTTATTTTATTGTTCTTTTCTACAAAAAGTTAAACTATTCTAATTCAGTTTAAATTAAGCAAAGCTAAAGTAATTAGGTGCCTTTCTTTTGGGAGTACAATAAAATTGGCTGTGATTAAGGTGGACCTGGGTATTAGGTTACAGGGTAGAAAATAATCAAGAGCTGTAATGGATATTGTTTTGTAATTGTCACACTAGTGGATGACATGTGTTTCAAACTTAATGAATATGATTTATTTTATTGTTCTTTTCTACAAAAGTTAATCTATTCTAATTCTGTTTAAATTAAGCAAAGCGAAAGTAATTAGGTGCCTTACAATAAAATTGGCTGTGATTAAGGTGGACCTGGGTATTAGGTTACAGGGTAGAAAATAATCAAGAGCTGTAATGGATATTGTTTTATAATTGTCACACTAGTGGATGACATGTATTTAAAATTTAATGAATGATTTATTTTATTGTTCTTTTCTACAAAAAGTTAAACTATTCTAATTCAGTTTAAATTAAGCAAAGCTACAGTAATTAGGTGCCTTTCTTTTGGGAGTACAATAAAATTGGCTGGCGACGTCACTGTCTAGTTTAAATATATAATAATATGATGAAAAAAACATTGTCATTGTCAACTTGAAGCTTTAATGGAATTTTATTTTGTGGAATTGCATTTGCAGCAAAGTAAATATTACCATTTAAAATTAATTCATCAATTATGTACCCCATGTATTTCCGCATGTTTTACAAAAATAGATATTGTATTTGTAAAATAAACAATTTTTAAACACACCACTGTTTTTTATCAAAACATAATTTAAATGCTATCAATATTCATAAATATTTATAATTGCATTTTAAACAATATTTTATTTTGACAAATATTTGAAATAACCTAAAAATGTCAGATTAACATGAATTTATGTTTGTTGTGTTAATTTATGCTACAGCTACCGTTTAGAAAATGATATAAAATCAATACATTTTTTTCACATTTGAATATATACGCATTTTTGTTTGCTGTGCTGCATATGGTACATCAATTCAACAAAAATAAATTTGCATAAATTAATTTAAATTATTGCCAATTACTATTATTTTTTTACAGTACATTATTTTTGAAAAAAAAAACACAAAAAGAGATAAATTATATTTTACAATAAAACATTATTTACCTATCCTACTTTAATTGTCAATTTATACATAATTTTATTATTATATATTATAAATTTTATACATAGTTATTCATTATTATATTATTATTATTATTTTCGCTCGGAACTTTGTTGTTATATGCGAGTGTTGACTACAATTATAAGCAAGTAAAAAGACATAGGTATATACATTTTTATATTTATATATTTAGCTTTTACTTATTAGAGTACCAAACGAAACGACATTATGTAAAAAAAAACAAAAGATAACAAATCTTACCTTATATTTTGCTCCAGTTTGTTTTTTAACGAAGTGCCAGGTAACATACATTACACAGAGTATAATTTATTACGTAACATCACCGTATCCTGTAAATAAAACTACAACAAAATTTACTACACTTCCAATGTTTCAATCTAATCAAACAACAGTGAATTGTACCGAATCAGTGTCAACATCAGAACGTACAAGATAGAACTAAGTTATTTAAGTTAATTAAGAATAATAAAGAAAAATCTAGTAAAGGGAACATAAGTTTTAAAGTTAATATTTATATTTATATACAATTTAAAAGAAAAAAATTATTCAAAAATATCTTTTCATCTTTTGTTTTAAATTCATAACTAAGCGATTAAAGAAATAGATCGAAAACCTGAATACTGAATAGTATCTATTTTGAACAATAACACATACTCAAAAATAATTATATCTTAATTAATTGTTGGTCAGATTACCAGCTGTAAATCAAATTTAGTTAATTAAAAGAATGTACTTTCCAAAGAAATACTATTTCGAAGTAAAATATCTTTTCCGGTCGGCTAAACAATTGTTTTAAATTTGAAATGTGCTAGTAAAATGAAGTATATTTGAATATTATTCTACATTTTCGCTATATCCCATCCAGTTTAAAGTTAAAGTTAGGTACAGTATGTTTTATTTTATTGTTTGCTTGTAGAGTTTCGTACTCGCTTTCGTCTTTACCCATATGTTTGTTAGCATGTTAGTAGTTCTTCTCATCGTCCGCTCTTCTTGGAACTGGGTTCAAATTGCAGTAACAGCGGTGCATGTAATGACGAAATAACAATTACATCGCATAAGCACATGAAATGCATTTCAAGTTGCTCTACCAGAACAAATTCAACGAGAATGTAAAACGGGCGCTGTATTATCCAATTTTATAAATTAGTTGTGTATTATTTAAGGCATATAGCTGAAAATTGCGCTGTAAATTTGGAGAAATGAACTCCTAACCTATATTTTATAAGATTGTTACTACATTTTATATATTATATGAAAGACTAATAAAATTAATAAATTAATTTTGTAAAGGAAACCATTTTCTAATAAAAAAATGTAACGTTCATAATAAATATCCTTCTATTTTCGTGTAATTTACTTACCTTGTAACTACATTTTTAAAATTTTTGAACCTAATATAAATATGAACTATTTTTTTAATTACATACATACATTACTTTTGCTCTAAAGTAATATATAATAATAATATTCTTACACTATATAGTTTGTCTCACGAGGAGTCCAAATAAAACGATTAACAGCTTCTGTACTATAAAACTACAAAACAGTTTAGAGGTGTCGCAAAAATTGCTTTGGGTTCGTCAGAATATAAATACTTGCAGTTTAGGATTACCTAATTATTACTTTATTACAATGATTTGAATTTTGTATTAGTATACCCAGGCTATTTTACTGCATAATATTTTTGTTAGTAAAGAATCCAATTCTGCATAGCAGTGTGCCTTGTATTTAGTTTTATATTTGACAGATATAGGTATGTATATAAATTTTGATTTCTTTATGAACTTAATTGAATGTATTTTATGATGAACCGTCAACTTCTCGTGAGACAAACGATAGTAAAAATACAAAACTAAAAAGTAAGAAGACAGCAATGTAACATTACAGACGTTGTGAAATCTACAAAAAAATAAAAGAAGAAATGAGACAACTACCATATATCAGAGAACAAAAGTCTACGAATAAGCGACTTTCAGGACGACAGCCGAAAAGTTAGGTATTGGGAATTGAGGTCGAAATAAGCACTCAACTACATTTATTGAAAGGTATCAGAATATTTTTAATTTATTGTTATTTTTCCATATATATTAGAAATTGATTTAAAAAGCAGTAAAGTGTGTCTTTATTGCCTATAAACCTCAACTCTTACGTCTTTTGATTCGTTCGCAATGACTTTCTGAGTCAAACGACTGCCCACTCTGGAATGACAACGAGAACGACCAAGCACTAAAACACATCCCTAACCCGATACTTAAATCAATATTTACAAAGAATATAAAAGGAGTGGGGGCAGTAAATATTTGGGAACAATATACGCTGTTGTGGAGCAACCTAGCCCAAACCAAGACGCCATGAAGCGCGTGAAATACGAGCAGGCGCGGGCATTGTGAGTGCAGCGGACCAGCTCTTATGCAAAGGAGCCGTCCACCAGGAGAACTATTTACGACGGAATAAACTATCTATTTTATACACACTGTGCTAAATAAGGTTAACTACTCATGTTATTTACTTATACATTTAAAATAAAAATGCTGAAAATTTAACATAATATAAACCATACTAATCAGGGTTGATTGATTTTTACAAAAAAATTAAATACATCATGACTTTTTTGATTTTTAAAATTTTTATTTTAAGTCATGTATATTTTTTCATAATTTGTGTTTAAGTATCCTTAAATATGTGCTTATGTGCATATTAATAAAATATTCATGTTTGAAAGTGATATCGCGAACAATACATGTTCTGTTCGTACATTTCTTTTCTAGGAAGATGTTTTTGTAATACTATAAAATTGAAAATAATAGTACATATTCATTGGTAATTGGTAAAATTAAAACTCCTCATAAGTGTTTTTATACATTTTTTAAATAGCTTTACTTCAAAAATACTTATACTTCATATGTATATATCAAGAAATGAATGATGATTATTTATTTAAAATTAACCGCAATATTTTATAAGGGTTACTACAGAATATATTCACATTCAAAGTGAACTAAAAGTGTAAAACAATTTCTTATATCAAATATTAGGCAGTCCAGAACAAATGAAATTGGCAGAGGGCAGCTGTCAAAATATTATTTCAAATTTATTAAAAGTTTACTGGTAATACAATAAAATAATTTTATGCATCTGTATTGATATTTCGCATTGTAAAGATATTGTTTAAATTATATTTTCACTCAAACTGTTTAAAGTTTGTCAAATATATCTAATAGTGAGGTCAGACTTCACTATTATATATATTTGACAAAGTTTTTGACAGTTTGAGTGAATATATAATTTAAACAATATCTTTACAATGCGAAATATCGATACACATAAATAGAATTATTTTATTCTATTACCAGTAAACTTTTAATAAACTTGAAATAATATTTTGACGGCTGCCCTCTGCCAATTTCATTTGTTCTGGACTTCCTAATAGTTAAATTATAATGTGTATCTAGGTTAGTAGTGAAAAAAAAAATAAATTGTAATGAAAAAGCACTTACGATTTTTGAAGTTCTGATCCATTCAGCTTCCTAGCAATGTTTTTAACCATAATTTTTTCATGGTTTAAATATTTCTTTTTCCCTCATTCCTCATTCCTGTCATTAGTACAAATTTGAAACTGTTAGTCTATGTGATGTTTTAATGTATTTTTTTGAAATAAATATGTGTTTATATATACTATACTACTATAAATATTGTTGCAGGTTATATGGTTTTGCGTTTAAGGAAAGGATGAAAACTTAAAACATTTAAAAAGGTGTAATAACACTTAGGTATAATTAAAAATTTTAAAAATTAATTTAGTATTGACAGCGTTAGCTAATACCATATTATTAAAAACAAATGTTAATTTTAATACGATATTATACATTGAATAACTCTTAGCTATTTCGTAACCTCCCTACCATTATTCATTTATTTAAATTATAATTGATAATTCAGATATCTTCAGTATCTTTACAGCAGTCGTCTGGTGAGTACCTGCCGTTTATATTTTTACTTTTTAACTTGAATTTCAATAACTAATTGTGATCTACTACTACATATTATTAAACTCGTGCACAATGTATTAATATTATCGGAGTATATATATATATATATATATATATATATATATATATATATATATTTGTTTATAATCAATAAAAATTATTTTGTTATAAATAAACTAATTTACAATTTTTATTGTTTCAGACGGAGTCCAGCTACTTTCTAGATATAAGATATAAATATAAGGGGGGAAGCAGGTACTTCTTCAGTTTTTTTTTCTTCACACTAAAATATGTAAGTCCAATTTTAAAATTTAAGAGTAATGTCCTCTCTGAATATTTCATGATTTCATTTGTTTTTCAATTCTCTGTTTAAGTAAATTAAATTATCTTAAGAACATTTTTTTTTTATTCATGCTATTAATGAATTTTCGTTATTGTTTAAACTTAATTTCCCTAGTATTGCAAATATAATAACTTTTCCCAAACAAATGAATAAAACTTGACACATTAGGTATGAGATAAGATATAGTTATATGGTGTGGACGTTAGATTTACGGTATATTAGTTAAATATAAGGTGTGGTTGTAAGGTATGATTAAATATAAGGTATGATGAAAGTAAGGTGTGCTACTTAAGTATAAGGTATGATGAGTAAATATAAAGTGTGATGATTAGGTATGATGGTTAGATATAAGGTGTGATGATTAAATATAAGTTAAGATGAAAGTAACGTGTGATGCTTACATATAAGGTATGATGATTAGATTTAAGGTATGATGTTTAGATATAAGGTGCGATGATTAAATATAAGGTGTGAGGGTTAGGTATGATGGTTAGATGTAAGGTGTGAGGATTAAATATAAGGTGTGATGATTAAATATAAGGTGTGGTGGTTAAATATAAGGTGTGATGATTAAATATAAGGTGTGATGATTAGATTTAAGGTGTGATGGTTACATATATGAAGCGATGATTAAATATAAGGTGAGATGATTAAATATAAGGTGTGATGGTTAGATGTAAGATGTGAGGATTAAATATAAGGTGTGATGATTAAATATAAGGTGTGATGGTTAAGTATTATGGTTAGATATAAGGTGTGATGATTAAATATAAGGTGTGATGGTTAGGTATGATGGTTAGATGTAAGGTATGATGATTAAATATAAGGTGTGATGATTAAATATAAAGTGTGATGATTAAATATAAGGTGTGATGGTTAAATATAAGGAGTGATGATTAAATATAAGGTGTGATGATTAGATTTAAGGTGTGATGGTTACATATATGAAGCGATGATTAAATATAAGGTGTGATGATTAAGTATGATGGTTAGATGTAAGATGTGAGGATTAAATATAAGGTGTAATGATTAAATATAAGGTGTGATGGTGAAGTATAATGGTTAGATATAAGGTGTGATGATTAAATATAAGGTGTGATGGTTAGGTATGATGGTTAGATGTAAGGTGTGATGATTAAATATAAGGTGTGATGATTAAATATAAGGTGTGATGATTAAATATAAGTTGTAATTATTAAATATAAGGTATGCTAGGTACGATGTGTGAATGAAGCAAATCCCTACTGCAAAACTGCCAGGGAAGTTTTTAGTGAGGATGAGCTGTTTGGTACAAGTTAATTTAGGTTAGTAATGTGTCATGTTTTATGTAGTTTTTTTGCTTTTGCTTATTTACGAGTATATTATTTAATTACAAACATAGTAATCTCCAATATGATTAACATAGTGTTTTATATGAGATAGATACAAATTATTTAAATGTTTACAATCTGTTGATAGTACATAACTTTTAAATATCCCATTTTTGTAAAAATATTAATGAATAAATTTATTTTACAAAAATATTAATTTTACAATACTATTTTTTCATGCAATACCCTGTAGTAATTTTTTATAAGTCGAGGCACTCCTTTCTCTGCTTACAGCATTCTGGTCGTTGGTATGGGTTGCACGGAAGGGTTGTGATACCGCCTTCGTATTAGCGTGTCTATAAGTGGAGTTACGGATGTGCTTTGTGCATCTTGCTGAGCTTTTACCATTTTGGGCGTTAGTATGGAGGGCCGGAAGGGTGTCTGACCGCTAGCGTGTTGAAATGTGTAATTGTGAAGTGAGTTTGTGCTTAGACAATATTCCCATCCACAATATTTTTTCATTTTGATTTTCTACTTCTTTCTTGGCTTTCATGTCAATTCCCCTGACCCCTTTTCGCTGGGAAGTACACTGCATTAGTTTAAGTTGCGCCAAAATAGTTTTAAGTTTCGGTTAGATTTAAGTCGCGAAATAGTTTTAAGTCTTCATCCTTTCCTTAAACCCAAAACCATCCCTCCCCCCTTGCCGTCGTGGAGAGACCTTGTCGTGGTGGCAAGGCTTAAGAGCATTGTGTACACTTTATGTTAGGGCTGCTGTCATCGGTGAGGAGTAAGAGGGGTAAAGCAATGGGCGGAGTCTATCACTGTAACGTCACAAATTGCACAGCTAAATACTAATCATGGTCTCATGCTTCTGTCTGCTACTACCTGCCCTATTCCGCTGAACATGATCTGTACTGTATACAACAAATTAAGAATTCTCTAAAGATCAAGTGAAATTGATGGAGGATGGAACCAACATCTCCACTTTACTATAATAATCATTTCATTTATAGATGAAGCCATTTTCATAATTTTTTCTTCAGATGTTTTTAGGGAATAATAGATTATTTGCAGCAGGATTGCAGGACCTATTTGAAATGATATATGTGTTTATGGATGCAGCAATCTTTTAGTGGTGAGTGCAAAATATTTTCTACAAAGAATAGTACACTAAATTAATTAAACTTCAATTCATTTACTTTTAGTTATAATAAAAATATTTCTTCTTTATTAACACGTGGTACATTCAAGATAAATATAAACTATTATATATTCTGTTAGAATATGGAACCAACAACAATATTTGTAGTAGTAAATAATATATTATCATATTTATTTAAAAATTACATTTAAAACATTATATAGACTAACAGTTTCAGATTTGCACTTATGACAGGAATCGGAAATGAAGGAAGAAGAAATATTTAAACCGTGAAAGAATTATGGGTAAAATCATTGCTAGGAAGCTCGATTGATCAGAAGTTCAAAAATCGTAAGTGCTTTTTCATTATATTTTATAATTTATTTTTTTCACTACTAACCTAGATACACATTATAATTTAACTAAAATTTGATATGAGATATTGTTTTGCACCGTCAGTTCACTTTGAATGTGAATATATTCTATAATATAATCCATAATTAACATACTTTATTTTCAAATTCTAGAATATTAAAAATACATCTTCATAGAAAAGAAATGTACAAATAGAAAGTGAAAAAAATGTCATAGCATTGTTTATATAATAAAAAAACATGAATATTTGATTAATAAGCTCATTTTTAATGATACATAATCATTAAATTGAAAAAATATACATGACTTACAGGTATAATAATTTTTTAAAATTAAGTTGTAACATTTTAAACCCACCGACCATATTTTTAAAACAGTTTCGTTGTCTTTTGTGAAATTAGTAAAATACTTTTAGATTTGAGGTTTTATGTAACATAAAAGTAAAACCGTTGTGTAGTTTCCCGAATAGACTTTATTTACAATTATGTCACATAAACATATACTGTATAAAGAATAACATATGTAATTTTTTTTTGTCCTTATAGTTCAAAAGCAATATTAAGTTTAATTAGCATTTATAAAATGCTAATCATTTTGAATATTTATTTGTTATAAAAAATTACACTTTGATATATACCTTTGTTTTTACACGTTAAAGAGAGATGCTTTAATTTACGAATTTTCAATTTATGATTTAGATTTTAGAATATAAACACACTTCAAACAAATGTGGTGGTTTATGAACGATTTACAAATTTAGAAATTTTATATTTAGATTTGGAATATAACCAATTTTTATATTCTAAATTCTAAAAAAGCATTTAACTGATATTTGTAGGTTAATATTATATAGCAAATTTCAGTTTTCGAGTGTTATTTTGAATTTACGGTAAAATAAAAATAATCAGACATCAAATTCATTTTGTACCAAAACAAATTCACCTCACTTCAAAGAAATGTCAAACCAACAGTCTAACTTCAAAACTAATATAATATCACGTGAAACCTTTTGATTGTATACATTTAAGAAACTAAAATCCATCACAAACCAGAAGAAAAAATCAAAATGTGAAATAACATTTCAAAATTAAAATAAATAAATTAAATCCATCATAAAGAAGCCTTCAGGCTTTAATGAGATATATGAATTTTAAAAACAGAACGCTTGCTGATTTTATCACTTGTCAGTGTACTTGCACTTATTTAGCCACAATATAATGTAGAATATAAAGAAGTAATTTTAATATTTGATTTTTACATATATTTTAATAATGTACTTATAAGAATAATGAATAATACGCATTTTTATTTAAAATTTTTGGTGTTTCTGCAACTCTGCAGCACTTAAGGACGAGCCGCTACTACTATAATACTAGATAGAATGTTAATGTGAATTCACTGTTATTGTGAAACAATAAATATTATTTCTTACCGTATTTTCCCAGTTAATGGAAAATTAACTGATATCTACATCACAGTACAAATTATAATAACAATCATTCCATACTCCTACTGCTGTTTTTCTTTCTGTTGAATCCATTACTACACCCTGTTGAAGGAAGGGTTAGACTGCGTGGGTGTACTCCAGTCACAACAGCCTGCGATAATCATCTGCCAGAAAGAAAGAAGCAAGTGTAGCCGAGCCCTTAGAGTAAACATCCTCGGATCCAGACACCCTTGAAAGGGTTCTGTCCGACGCAGCTGATTGAATTGATGAGCTGCGGATAAGAAACAAACAAACAGCGGATAATATCGCGCACAAAAGAAATAATGGCCAAATGTTATTACAAAGGGATTAGAATTGGGATATCGGCGGATCTACATCGGGAAGAAAGAGACTCAAGAGAGGAAAATCATTATTGTTTTCCTATCAATCTATTAAGCGAAAAGGGAGATGGAGATAATGAAATAATAATTAATTTCCTTATCTGATAAATTAGAAGAGTACTCACATAAAAGTAGGTTATTTGCGGGTAGTGCTGATTAAATGATTGAAACTGAAAAACTCATGCTTGAGACATCAACTTCAATAAGCATTTCAGCCCTGTAAATAAGGTCCTTATAACGGTAAATAACGACCAATTAAAAGATAAATGTAAGTAGCCCATTGAAAAAATAGTTGCCTATTAGTAAAATATATTCAGCTCTAAAAAATATTTCTACTTTTAATCTGGTTCTATTAATTTAAAAAAGAAATTACCCAGTTAGAAAATGTGTTTAGCTTTAAAAATAGCTGTTGTACTTTGAATTTAGTTTATAGCCTTTATAAATCTATTTCCTTCTTGTTTGATAGTAGCGACATAACTTGTAAATGTAAATTTAATTTTAATTAATTTATATTATTGAGAATTGTTAATTTAGTTAGATAAAATGTGTACGTACACTTAAGAAAAAATCAACGCACCAATGAGATAAATTATTTTTAAGACTATTTAGAGGTTTCTCAGGTATTTTACTTGTTTGTTTTTTTGTATATCTTGAACTTAATTGTTGAAGTTATATATTTAACAGTAAAAGTACATTAAACATACCTATTTACTTCAAAAAATTATAATGCATGAAAATACTGAATAATAACACTTCTAAAAAACAATCATACTTAAACATTTCTTGGTATACTAGGGAAAAATTCATATAAATAATTTTTATAGCTATAGGTATAGCTTATAATATATTATATTTAAGATTTGTTTTACGTCGCAAACACATTACATTTATGTAGGAATGTGAGGTATTTTTTTTAAATTCTGTTTATTAAACTTAGTGTGTATTTTAACAAATTTGACGTTTGTTAATTAAAAGTGGAAAAAAACTAACAATACAAATATAAGAAATAATCAATTTATTCCAGTTACATTTGACTTATTACTTGTAAAGTCGAAAGTGGAAGTATGAAATCGTTTATGATTGTGTTATAGTAATATTTTAAATATTAGATGTTAGCAGATATTTACTTTTTACATAGCTGCTAGTGTCATAAGAATAAATAAGACTCAAGTAATGTACATTAGTAAAACTACATTGGATAAATATATGTATTACAATTATTTAAAATAAAATTAAAAAACGGTTGATAATATAACATGATGAGTTTTTTAAAAAGTTATTATTATTTATGAATAAATTTTTAAATTTATCAAAGGAATTAAAATTATCAATACTAGTTTCCATTATTATTATAATTTCTATATTATTTTTTCGTTTATTCGTGTATTTGCTAAATTAATTGGTTTGTCGTAACTAGTTGTTCGTGACCCTGACACTGACTCGGTACGCTCTATTGTCTGTGAAAGACGAATGGATTGAAACATTGGAAGTGTAGTAAATTTTGTTGTAGTTTTATTTACAGGATACGGTGATGTGTGTAATAAATTATACTCTGTGTAGTGTTGTGTGTTACCTAGTACTTCGTTTCTTCGTTAACAAACTGGAGCAAGATGTAAGGTAAGATTTGTTATTATTGTTTTTCTTTTAAAGAAATTGAAAATAATCGAGATTATTTGTTATTAACATACTGTGATATAGTATTTATTTGTTTTCAACATCATAGACGCCTATTTTAAAGATACAGTAAAATTTAAAAATTGTAATATTTTAATATTTAACAAATTTTTTAAAAAGAGAAAGAAATAATTGTTACAATTAAAATTCTAGCAATACAAAATATACATATTATTATGTATATATGTAATTATAAACTCAATACATGCATTTGAACGGTTAGTTATATAAATACAACAATTATCGTATAATTTACAAAGAGCAAATAAGAAGTTATTTCTTTCTACTATCATTATTAAAATATCGCTTAATGCGCTGATTTTCATGGCATTAAACATTTTTATTAACAATTTAAAAAGCTGTGGCTTCAGGCTTCAGAACGCTGAACATGAGTCATTGAGAAAAATACCTACTAGTCTGTAATATTTTTCCTGTATTTCTTTCTAATTGCAGTCGTAGAAAACCTGTAATAAGGGTATGAGATTTATTTATAAATTATTTATCTAACTTATTACACATTAAAAAACACGTCGTTCATTCTTTTACAAATTTATTTTTATTATAATCTTTTTGTCATTTGGAACATCGGGAAAAAAATTAAAAGTTTATATTACATGTCATAATGATCGTAGAACAAAAATATTTTTTTAATAGTATTTAACGTGAACATCTTTTTACCACTTGTTGATAATTGGATGGAGGATATTAAATGTATGCAGTCGTACGTATCTAAGCATTTCTTCTTATTTTTACAAATATCCTAAATTTAAATATGATAAAATATTTAATATTTTTGTTTCTTTAAATTAATGAGTATTGTGTAATGTAATTTTGATAATCAATGTTTATTATGTTTATTTTCAACAAAAATACGTTACTCCAGTGGTACTAAAAATCTTCACTTTATGTAAACCAACCGTATTTTTGCAAATTTCAAAAAATATTCTTGTGTTGTGATTAGTATGTCTTGTAGTATATACCCTTCATTTTTTTCCCGAAGTATAGTAACACCCTGCATAAAATTTTATTCGTACACATGTTGTAGATTTACTTGATTTTTAAGTAAATTTTGTACTTTCTAATTTTCTCCTAACATTATCAATAATCAGAAAAGAGAATATTTAGAAATTTTGTCAAACTTAAATGGCTGATGTTGGTAATATACTTTAAAAAACAGTGAGAAATTGGGTGACTATTTACCAATGGACGTGTCTGTTGAATTGAACCCAATGATTGTGACGTGGTAACGGATAACCAATAAATGTAAAACAACACCATTAATAATACAAGCCAATATTTCTAAATATATGTTTTAAATATTTAAATTAATAGTAAATAAAAATTACGGCCTGAACTAAGATATGAACGAATGTATAAGACACGAATTGGCACTGGAAATTATTAAGTCAGAATAAACATCGCATTTGTGGGTTGGTCATCTTGAATACTCCACGCTCATTCAAAAGCCTATAAATAGAAATAATAGTATTCTAGGCGAACCTTGGTGAAATATGGAAGTACGTCTGCATTCCTCGCACCGGAAGTAGACGCGTGTGGCGCCCGGCTGACGACTGCGGTGTCACAAAGCCACTAACTTCATGCACCGAGATGCGTGGGCGGTGTGGGTGTCAAGCGGTTTCTTTACCGCTCAATGGGGCATTGTTCTCTAGGGGTGGGACATGGGTACATGTGAGCTGAATTGTCTTATTAGGGATGGTAAATGACAAAAATATCTATTATGGTTTGAAGTAGTGTCCGACAGAAGTTTCGGTTTCGTTTTTGGTTTCGTCCAATTTCGGCCAAAAGTGCTGGTTTCGACCAATTTCGACCAAATGTGCTGGTTTTGGCCACATTTTTTTCGATACGTCCAAAACTAGTATTGTTGAGTACCAGTGGCGTAACTAGAAAAATCCATAGGCGGGTTTTTTTAAGTAAAAAGGCACCATAATAAATTCATAGTTTATGTAATATAAACTAAAAAATCTTAACTTACGGGTGTTCATTTTACTTTGCCCACTATTGCTGTCTCGGGAATCGTAAGATCTACGAAGTCGGTTAAATTAGCTAAAAAATCTATTTTCCAAGACTATATTATTGAGTACAGAATTATTATTTTTTTGAATCAGTGCTTATTAAATTGTGGGACAAACTTTCTTATTTTAAATTGGATAATCTATATTTTTACTTGTTTATTCTGTAAGAAATTTATTCTGACTTCAGGGACATAATATTTGAATATCCTTGGATAATATATTTTTTTAGAAAAATGCGTATTAAGTTTTTATCAGTTTTTATATAATGGACAAAATAAAATTAACCTGGATATTAGTAATAGAAATACATACAATTATTTAACTATAATGAAGGAAAAACAATTAAATTAAAATTAAATTGACGAGTATTTTTTATTATTAAACAGGTACATATATTTAAAATTAGCTTATTAAAAAATATTAAGACGAAAACGATGGGACATAGTACCAATTTTTTTTTGGATTAATTTTAAAAAAAATATTATTAAAATTAATAAAATGATTGAAAAGGTGCCTAAAATCTTGAAAATGTGGACATGTAGGTAAGCGTACCCAACTAACCCCGCCTTAAATTAAAAGAAATTTGCAGTAAAACATTATTGTACAACGTACACTTATTTGATAATGACGGTTATGATTTTGTGGTGGCTATAGCTGATTTTTTTCCTTGAAATCTAAATGTATATAAGTTCATAAGTTCAACAGTTTAGTAACAGTGAATACATTGTATGTGTATGCCTCTTCAAGATTCGAACCTCCAACACTTGAACCATAAGCACT
Source organism: Stenolophus ochropezus (assembly GCA_035578165.1). Lineage (NCBI taxonomy): Eukaryota > Metazoa > Arthropoda > Insecta > Coleoptera > Carabidae > Stenolophus > Stenolophus ochropezus. Next base: position 18,385,001 of record JAQOWZ010000005.1, on the reverse strand, counting down.
ACACAACGGTGTCGAATCATTTGTTAACATCTATACAGTATTACACAGAAGTACATATTAGCCCACAGTGAGTGCATGAACCCGAGCACGGCATGACCACCTAGCGTCGCTAATTAACTCCGGCGGCGTCGTCGACCAGCGCCCACTAGATCACATCAAACAGCGCGAGAACTGTCGACTGTCGTCTGTCGCCGATGAGCTGCTGAATGAACGCACAAGACAAATGAGTCACGCCGCTGGTTCTCTCACGACCACAGCTGAGATATTCGGGAATTGGATGCGGTTGTGGATTTTTAATTAGGGTGCCAATGCGGAAGATGAGGTGATTTGTTTTTCTAAGTTGATAAATATGTGCTCTATATAGTATGTGAAGCGTTTTAATACGGAGTATTAATCATATATTTTGAGTTCAAGAAGTCGTTTCCTATTTACTAAAATTTATAAATGTTTACGTAGAGTGTGGTCCATAATTTTATAGGTACATGATTATAAATTATTGTCGAGTTTTTCACTTTGTAAGTTTTAAGTAACAAAATTCCGTATTAGCCAAATTTACTATACATGTGCACACATTCTACTTCTATCCGACAGACCAACAGATATTACGTTAAAAATAGTCAACATATTGTAAAGATCTAGAATCTCGAAATATCAAAATCAATATAATTACTAAATATACCGTTTATTACTTTTAATTCCTAGTGTATTTGTATTTCTGTGTAATTATATAAAAGTTAACAAATGATAGTAATCACGGTTGGGATAAGGTTTGCTTTCTGGTTTCGCATGCAGTTTTTACACGGTCAAATTTCGCAGTGGCATTGTATCACCGTCATTTGACTGCATATTAAATTATTAAATTTTAGAGAAAATAAAAACAAATACTTGGTTGAAACGAAAACCACAACTTCACAATTCATACCAATAAAAACTCACTAAATTAATATCGCAGATCACATCCTAGCTAAACGAATTCATACGCGGCTGGTGGTACAAATAAGAAAAATTGATTGTGTGATCTAATAAGTTGGATTTGTGTGTTACTGGATAGAACTTAATAAATGGTTATTGTTATTTTATAGTTTGTTGTTCTGCAATGACAATGAATTTACGACAATAAAAAGTCACTAAATTAATAAAGAACTGTAGAAGATACTATTGGTGTGGAGGATAATAAACAGAAGTATATGTCTGCAAAAATAATAAAGATATTGTAAATATTGCAAACCAAAATAATGAATATAACGGGTCTAAAAGAAAGTTGGATCCTCAACTAAGAACTCGCGATTTTAAATCCCACATTGATGTCAGTTGATTGGCGCGTTTTGTCTCTCTGAGTAGAATGTGAGATCTGGGGTTCAAATTCCAGTGTCGCCAATCTTTAAGCAAAAATAAATACCGCTGATTTGGAGTATTTCACTGACAACCTTCTTCACTTCAAAATGTTTAAGATTCTTAAGAGGATTCCTATTCTATTGGTATATGGTAAAATAAATGCTAAGCATTTTTCTTTTTATTCAAAAACAAGAAAAGAAATTTCAAACCATGGAAAATAGAGACAAGAATTCAGAAATGTGTATATATTTTACTTTATATTATTACACAATTTTTGGTTTAATATGGTTATTTGGTTTGTTTGAACTATACTCTACATTGATATGGGGTTATAGGTTTTGAAAATAAATAAAAGTTATATTTATTTAAGTCTAAAAAATGAAAAGGTTTTGAGAAAAAAAAATTCTCGGAGAAATTTTACAAACAAAAAAATCTAAAAAGGGGCGTCATTATAAGTTCTGGGGGTTGGGTTATAATATTTTCATATATGATACATGAATAAGTATCATATATGCATTAAAATTAAAATATCACTATAATTATAATTAAATTATTATTCGTCTGTTTTATTAAGTATTTATTACCAGTAATAACAATATTATAATACGCATATTATGGATAGGTAAACAAATTTTTCATAACCTATAAAATATATCTACATTATATTTTTATTATGTAGATATATTTGATGTAGAAGATGCATTACAACACGAACAAACTAGTTCCATAATAGTTTATTGTTAGAGAGATTTAAATGTGTCATATCGGATTACCGCTATAGAATTAATGCTGTTGTTAAATTTGATATCGTTGAGATTTAGATAACAGTTTTATATTTTTGTTTACTGCGGTCGCTCATGCAAGTTTTATTTGCATTTTGTGTGTTTGTTATAGTTTTTAAAATAAACTTGCGGATAAACGAACTATAAAAGTTTTAAAGGAAGTAGAGCAGGGCTTTGTATCGCACTTTTAGTTAGTGGCATGAATTGTTGATTGAATTTTTATAGGCAATGAATTGCTTGAGGGTTTTGTTACTTTATAAAATCCTATCTTTTCTAAAACACTAAATTTTTATACATTTCTGTTGTTTCATATTTTGATTAGTTTTTCTCAGTAAATATTTTAAACATGAAGTTTGCTTTACTGGGTTTGACAGATTTTTTTATATTAAAATTTTAAAAAATCTTTAAATTTAATAATGAGGCACAGCCTTTCGAAAGAAAAAATTCAAAATATGGTAATTGTGTGTTCTATATTACTTTTAACAATTTATTTAATATTGAAAGCTTAATGTTGATTAGAAGTTGAGTTATATACATTTTTTGGGAATTACGCGGTATACATTTTATAATACTTTTTACTTAATTTAATTTTTTTTTACCCTAAAATTAATATTTAATGTAAATTTCTTTAGAAATTATTCACTCAAAAAACGCCATTGTGTGGAGTTTGATAAAAAAATTGTTATCTTATGATATTGAGTAGTTAATTGTTGATATATGAAATAACAAATTTTTAAAATTATTCTATTGCTAGTAAATATATTTTATGTATACACATCTTTCAGAATTTACAGATATGTCGTATTTCAGCTGTATATTATTTAAGTGTTTTAATTTTAATTTTAAATGCTCAGTTTTATAGGATTTTGGATTTGAGAACTAGTTTATTACCGCTTGAATTTCTTAACCCAGCTGCATTTTATTGTTAATAAAATGAGTTATGGATTTAGATGGAAATTTATAAATAAATTGAGGAAACCAGAATGAAAATGGCGGACGGATGCTGACATTAGCGTGTTTCCTTCCGAATAACGATGCTATAAACGTGGCTAATTTAAATGGCTTTATTTACAAATCGTTTGTAAGTTACAAGAACAAGCAGTAAGATGTAATTAGATCTTATTGTTATTTGTATGAAGTCTCATACGGATGCAAATATTACTAGAAATGAATTGCATACTGAGTAGTAAAACTTCTTAGGTAATTTTAATTTTATAGTACTATGGGGAACATTTATTAACACACATCACATTAATTAATTAATAAAATTAGCTAAAAACATATCAACACCTTCGAAAAAAAAATGTTAGAATTTGTACACTCTCGACTTACGCAGTGAAATATATAAAATATAATATTGATATTGCACAAAAGGTCACTTAATCGCTGAATAAATAAATTAACTAAATTTAAAAATTAGCTGTAGCCACCAATACTTTTTTTATCTTTTTAAGTAGCAATGTTTTTACTTCTTTCTTTCTTCTATAAATAATTTCGTTCAAAATATTTATCAGTTATGATATATTTGCTAAACATATTTATTTTATTTTTATTAATTCGATGATGATTTCTTATTTCCGTCTCCGTTAGATATATAGTACAAGTGTGTTACATTACAAATAATAATGTGACAAATGTTTAGTTCACGAGGCCGTTAGGAACGTTGGAGTATTTTTCTTGAGTGACTTAGGTACATTTGTGCCGTACAACATATTATCCAACACCTTTCAATCATTTATATAAAATATATAAAATATTTTTCACAGTTGACATTTCAAAATGACATTTAATAAAAAAAATAATGTGGGAAGCTTTTATAACGTAGTTACTATGATAACTAACTTCACACAGTGAGTTTTAATTTCTAACCCACTAGTGAGTTGTAACGTAGATATATATTATAGAGCTATTATTATGCAGTGTTGAATAATTAATTAAAATTGTATTACGTATTTTTATAAATATCCAATACTAAGTGAATTTTATATTTTAAGTAATAATTTTATTATTTCATCGTATTAAAAATTTGTGGCCCCAGTCATTTCAATTTGTTTATTTTTATAATTAAGATAATTTATTTGTTTGCTTCTAAACATTTCACTCCATCCATCCAAACATACTTCCGGATAATTATTACCATTCACATCAAATTTCACTCATGAGTGTGAAATTAAAGGCAAGCTGGTTAGTTGAGCGTCCTCTGCTTCAGCTTTATTTAGTAACCAGATCAGTGGGATCATCTGGAGCATCGGAGGAACAAAAAGACCGCAGTGTTTCTCTTCTCGAATCTAGTCAACGTAGGGTTATTAGCCGTGTAAACTGATAACATAGATGCTTGTTGTCGCTTTGTATGCTTATGGGAATTAATTGTATGTTATGTCCACTTTGTGCAGGTTTCAGGTGCTATTATGGCTAATTATTTGCTGAGGCATTGCAGGTTGTTAGATATTATAAAACTTGTGGAGCATAGCATCTATAAGTTTGGTTATATTTATTTCTTACATATGAATAATAGTTTTCGAGGTATAGCGCGGAGAAAGTGTGCAGAAATTCAGCTTATTCAGATTCATTCCGTAGGATTGTCCTGACTTGACTGGACTAAAATTGATTCTTTGCAAATATTACATTGATTTGGTACAGAAAAATTAAGAAAAAAATATAAATATTTTTTTATGCACAGTATTTTATTTTGTTTTGCTTTCACATGGTTATGTATACCTAGTATTTATTTATTTTCTTACAATAAATTTATAAATTTTATATTAGGTACATATAGTAGTGGTAAGGAAAGAAGAGCTAAGTGGCAGGGGAGTGGTATATCGAATACGTCAACAAATACAAGTGGTGAATAATTTTTTATCGGATGAAAGCATATAGTACAAAATAATAAATGTTTTGACATTAGAGGAAACTAATTTATTACAATGGTCTATATGACCATTGTCGAATTGAAAGAAAAAAAAGTATAAAAACTAAAAATTAACCATTGTGACTACCAATAATAATGATAAAAACTATATATTATCTTATAATTTCACTGAAATTGGCATTTGAAATTCAAGTTTATGTAACGGAGCCATATTTCTGACGTCACGTAGGAGAATGAGAGAGCAACATGTTAAAACTGGGAATATAATGAACCTAATTTTTTTTACTTAATGATATCGAATAAATATTGTTAATGATAAATTAGTTATAACTATTTATGAAACAATGTATAAGATATCAATACAGGCAATTCATAGAATAAAATATAAATATTTTGATATTTCACAACAGTTTATTTTGGTGTAAATTTGGTTGACATTCAAATATCTGTACTTATGTGTCAAAATTGTCAATGTCCAATGATTTTTAAAGGCTGTTTAGTGTTTACATACATAGTTTTAAAAATGGAACCTGGGTAACCTGCCAAATGTACATTATTCTATGAGAGATGATTTTTATCGAATGAATACAATTTTTTTATCCAAGTTTCCTACCCCTATCTAAAACTTTCTTATTGTTTTTCTCCGGCATTATCAATAATTAAGCGATTTAAAAAAAAAACGGATATTTTTATTTTGTGTACAGAATCATAAAATGGAAGAAGAAAATATGGTCATATTCACCATTTGATACTTTACATGCCCCAATGACATGTGCAATAATTTCGTTGTAGCACTATATAAAAATATCTTGTTTGTTTCACTTGTTTTGAACATTTTTTTTCAGTAAAAATAAAAAAAAGAAGGGCCTCTGAAAAGTTTAGCGTCAGGGTACAGAATAGTTACATAAAGAAGCAACACCTCGTGTCGGTACCTTTCATGTTACCCTATTCAGTTATATGACCTTGGAGTCCCCTATCTCTCCCTAAGATGTGACGAAACATTCCGATTTTAAACAATGAGCCCTTTAAATTTGTAGCCTTTCCTCATCTCTCTCTAATTTTCGTTTCTCTGTCTGACTGTCGCTTCTGTATAAACCTATTCTGAGGTCAGGGGCCCCAAAAAGCAAAATTGTAACCTAGAAAACTTTTGAATTTAGCACCTTACATGTAACCCAAGCTAGTAGTTAGCCTACAATGAGCGTGCTGAAGTGCAACTCCTTCACCTAGTTTATGAACTGACTTGGAAGAGCATTTTTGTTGCGAAGCACCGGCGGCCATCTTGCTGTCCGGCAGCAGCGAAGAATGCCCGCCGTGCTCCAGCTCCGGTGACTTGTCGCTTTGACACGGGACGCTCAAAGGCCCTGCCACGCGCGGAATCTTAATCTCATGTCCTCAGAATTTCATTAGCCGATTAATTTACAAGAGACGGAGCTGGACACGACAGGAATTCCACCTACCACACCTTCAAGATATTTGTGTTTGCTTTACCACCACTTCTCTATATATAAATATAATGTGTCCCTGTATCTCCCAAGCGGAGCATAGGGCAACCGAATGGGGAAGTTTAGAGTACTTTTTTATTTTTTTATTTTATCAAGATTGCCCTTAAAAGTAATATTCTACATTTTATTTCACCCAAAGATGCCTAGATTTCTCAAAAAATGAAATTTTATACAAAAATGACGTCAGTCTGGCTCGCGGAGAACGTATCGTCTATCTTAACCAGCGCGCGCTGGTTTCCCATGGTAACAGAGAAGCGTGTGGTGTAATAGCTCAAAATAGAACCTACGTTTAAAAAGTCAGGTCTCACCATCCCTTCTGCGCAAGCGCATAACTCACTTGTGACGTCAGTATGGCTCGGAGATAAATCATTAATTAAAAATAATTGGCAACATAATTTTAACTTTCAATTACATTTTAAGTTATAATTATTCATATACTTACGACCAAAAGATATTTCACATGTTATTTCAACCATGCTAAACTTCCCCATTCACCGAGCCGCAGTTCTAACTGCCATACTGTCGGTTGTTTCATGCCAGTGCTACTTCTATTTAAGATGTATAGATGGCAAGTCTATAGCATCCGAGTGTGATATACAAGTAGCTGTGTTTTTATTTTACGACAAATCACACGTTGTCGGTCGCTGGGGCTTGAGCCTACGATCTCAAGTTCGAATGACGTCACAGCAAGCTAGGGATGTGCGCTAGCTCGCTCAGCCATCCAGCCGACACTTATTACCCGCTGCAAAGCTTCCTGATACCTAAATTTGAAATATCCATGAAAATATATAAAGTTTTTATAACATTTTAAATTAATTACAAGGTAAAATCGTTTAGGCGAACCTGATTGTACAATAGTTTATTTATTATCCACTAGTAAATAAAATTAAAATTATAACCAAATCCTGTCATTTATTCATGTGTTAAAAATTTGTATGACATTCACCAGGGTCGTGTAACTTAAATGGGTGATATTGAGCTCGTTTTGTCCTCCCATCTCTTGGTTGCTCCCCGGAAGCTTAAAAGAAATAATAATTTGGTTGTCTTTAATTTTTATACGAAACATTTGATTTCTTGTTATTAAAATTAATACGATTGTCAAAAGTGACCATGTTAAAATATATTTGGTAGAAATATGTAGCAACAACACTTTCTTTTCTATTTTTTGAGCGATAAAAATAAAGAACAGTAATAAACATTTTAATCAAATTTTAAAAAGATGAACAATTTGAAAGCGAATATTGAAATTATGAAATGAATGGAAGTAGAAATGTTGAAGCAAAATTGAACTGAACCAACTGCGAGTAGATTACTTAGGGTCAGTTCGTTTAGTAGTGGGGGTAAAGTCAAATGGAATGAAAAATAAGTGATTCAAAACTGTAAGTTGGATCAGTTCGAAGTGACAAACGGAATACGCCTATAAACTCACATCCATAGGCGTGCACAGAACTTTTTTTGGGGGTGGTAAAATAAATTTTTATAATTATTATTTCAAAATAGAAGTATTAAATGTAAGTGGAAAAATAGTTTATATTTATAGTAACAACAGGGAAAGCAATTCCCAAAGTCGCTGATGCTGTAGGTATATTTGCGTAAACCCGAAAATATTTGAAAATATCGAATTTTTAGCTCGAAAATTTTCAAATTTTACAAAATTTTGTTGATAATATTTTTTTAAAGAAATAACAACGCTGATTCCAAATTTTCAAACAGAATTCAATTATCTCATTTCGTTGCGAAGATATTTACTGTCAAAGTTGCACCTCAAAAAAGTGTGTTTCTTTAGTCTATTTCAAAAATGAGAAGAGATACAATCTCAACTACTTCACCATTCGATTCTACGGGAAAAGTTATATAAAGAAATGTTTTGCCTACATATTCGTTCTTTGGAACGATTAGGTGAAAAATGAGAAAAACGAAAAAACCTAAATTTCAATTTTTCGCCTGGAAACTTTTTGTTTTCAAAATTTATCATTTTATGTACTTAAGTAGATATCAATGCTCTGATTCCAAATTTTGAAACATAATTCAATTATCTCTTTCCGTTCTCGAGTTATTTGACTTCAAAGTTATACCTAAAAAATCAGGTTTTTTAGGTATACACCTTAAAGGGTTAGGTTTACGATGTTGGCGACCTCACCATTCGATTCAGCGGGAAAATTTACAAAAGTGTACTAATTTTCAGATTTTAATCTCAACAGATAGAATTTCTACAATGAAAAAACTGAAATTGGTCAAAAATCGAAAAAAATCTAAGGTATACCCCTTGCCATTTTTCGGATTTTTGCCATTTTTGTTTTTCCATTCTAAAAATTGTATCCGTGGGAATAAAAATCTAAAAATTGGTAGACTTATGTAATTTTGCTCATAGAATCGATTGGTGAGGTCGCCGAAGTCGTAAACCTAACCATTTAAAGGGTATACCTAAAAAACCTGTTTTTTTAGGTATTGTCAAAACTCAAATTTGGACACGAATATCTCGAGAACGGTAAGAGATAATTCAAATCGGTTTGAAAATTTGAAATCAGCGTATTGTTATTTACTTAAGTCTAGAAAATGAAAAGTTTTGGAGAAAAAAAGTTCCTCGAGGAAATTTTGCAATTTAGGTTTTTTTTTCTCATTTTTCACCTAATCGATCCAAAGAACGTATATGCGGAGAAAACATTTCTTTACGTATCTTTTCCCGTAGAATCGATTGATATAACCGTTGAGATTGTATCTCTACCAATTTTAGAGATATAGCTAAAAAGCACACTTTTTTGAGGTGGAACTTTGACAGCAAATATCTCAAAAACAAAAAGTGATAATTAAATTCCGTTTGAAAATTTGAAATCAGTGAGTCGAGGTCTATCAATGTACACTGTTTCCCAAAATCAAAATTTTGGTTAGAAAAACAAGTATTTTGGAATATTTCGCGTTTGTCAACACAATTTTTTGTTTATTACAGTTGTTTGGTTTGTTTTAACTTTACACAACTTTGATATGGGGTTATAGAATTTGAAAATAAATAAAAATTAGATAATAAAGCTACAGAATAAAATCGAAAAAGCGTAAAAGTGTAGGTTTTGAAATCAGAGCATTGATATTTACCTACAGAATATATTTTTTCGTCTTGTTAAAACTAAGTTTATAAAATTAATAATAAAATAAATTTAATTAATATTCTCAAAGGTACATTTAATATCTCAAATAGAAAAATAACATAGTAACTAATTCTCCGAATAATGAGAGAATAGTAGATATGTTTGCCTTATTCTCGCCCGCAAAATTGAAGTATGTATATAAGTAAGTACTTCATTTAACATTATTAATAAATCTTTTATTATTAGTAATACATTAACGGGTGCCATGGCACCCATGGCACCCAAAGTGCGCACGCCTATGCTCACATCAGCAGAAATCAAAATCGGAGCAGTTAGAACATTTAACATATAAATGGAAATGTAATATTAATGTATAAATAAGTTATATATTAAAAATTAAATATATGTTTGTTTTTGAAATTATTTTTCATATTATAAATTGAACTAAGTACCTATAATAAATTACTTGAAAGCATAAATGGTTGCATATAATATGTATTGCTCAATTAGTTAGGGTAGTAAACACTGGGTGCCGCTGAAAGCAGTCCCAATTGAAATCATTGCAGTTTTGCATTTCTAGTACACACAAATATTATATATAACCCATATAACACTAAAAAAATACAACTTTCAATAATGTAAACAATGCATCTATAACTTATAACTAAAATTTTTATACAGGTTAGTATCCAAAGTTAATAAACAGGTCAATAATATGACGGTTTACAAGTGAGTATCAAATAATAGTATTTTACATGACATGACTGGCGAGCCGTTTAGGCGAGTATGTCATCTTTGTAGTAAGTAGTATATAAGAAACAAACTTGGTCGTCCTATTTTAATTACTTGCAATAGTTTATTGTAAATAATTTGTCAAAACTATGATAATATTTACATACTAATGACAGGTTTCCTTCAAATAATTCACGGCCTCATATATTACGCTACATATTCACTTAAACTATGTACATTTCACTATATAAATGTCTAATTGAAATACATCCATCCCACTGGATGAGTGCACAAAATTAAATTACAATCTTCCAAGAAATTCAATTTGCTCAGATATTTTATACTTTGAAAGAAAAGCAAGACTGATATAAATCACTTAAAATAATCATAAATTTTCCGTAATGTTTGCAGAGTTACATTTGTTCTAGGAAAACGCAATAACTGTAAAAGTAGGAATATATATTTGCTTTCGGAATTTAAAAGTAGTAATAAGGAAATTTCGAAATACAGAATTAAAAACATCTTTATATATTGCTTCATTTAGCCACTGTCACATAAGTATACATAATTATTTAACCACACTGAATTTTTATTTCCAAGTTTTAACAAATTGAAGTTCTACATTTTAACTCATTACATCACAAATTAAAATATAGTTCCCTATTATCTTGCTAGCAAATATTTTTCTACTCTACTTGTGAGCTTGATTTTTCGAGGGTACAAGAAGCTAATAGTCCATTAGCTTCTTACACTTTTCGTTTCATCATTGTTAGATGATACTAAAGACTTAGAGTAAAACTCGAAAAACAGCTGTAATTTTGGCAAAAAAAAATCATTAATTTTTTGTCTACCTCTGGCTGTCGTAATTTGCAGATAAAACAAATATTTAAGGCTTAAATTTTAAGCTGTAGTTAGTGATTAGAATTATAAGTCACAAAATCAAGACATTTTTCAAAAGATTCCAATTTATGGATTGATATAAAAATACTTGATCTACATACGTCTAGGTGATTGCTTTTTGTGTGACCACCATGATATTTTCTTGAGCAGACTTTTTATACATACGTACATCTGGGTTTTGTGTAGGTATAGCAATTAAATAATTATTCAAAATTTTTAATTCAAATGTTTCTTCACTATTCAGAATAAGTTTTTTCATCAATTTTAATTCTTCCAATTTAAGTGATACAATGAATTAAATTGTATAAACTTCGATAGATAATATACGTACATTCTAAGTAAGAACGATCTTCGAGTGAATGGAAGATGAATTGATGTTAAAGAAGATAAAATCAGACAGCAGTTAGTGCATAAAAGTTTATTTCAAGTAACCAACGTTTCGACTACCCAATCGTCTTTTTAACTATCTTCAGGGTTAGAAATAATCAATAAATGATATCATAAGTAAGCTTTTCTTTTTGATGCGTTTCTATTTCTCAGTAACCTCTACATACTTTTAGTTTTTCCATTTTCTATTTCCTATTTGTGTAACCTGTAAACAATCTGACAATGACCACAGAGAAATTGAGAAACGAATACATTTAGTTGAGGGTAGATCCTGTAGGAAAAGCTTTATCATTATCCTTTGCTGCACGTAGAAAGCGAAAGCGTGTGTAGTCCAACACACAACAGAGCCTCATGCGTTTGTGTAACATTCTGCGGTCTGTTTTTATGTCCGAACTAACTAATGACACAATTTGTCGCCTCTCAAGCGACTAACTTCACCACACGACACTGAATAACTATAAATAACATGATATACAACGCACACAAAAACATCCAGCAGAGCATCATTGTAATTGTGGCTATTTTAAGACTCTGATAATTGTTACAACTATTTTTAGCGTTAATCATATTCTTACAATTAAAACCGAGAATGTTTAAGTACTTCATTGAAAGGAATGCAAATTATGCGTATCTCCTCACTAAAATAGAAATTAGACATGTTAATGGAGCATGACACTTTATTAACTTTATTACAGACAGATTCTAAAGACTATTTGTACTAATTTTGGAAAGTATGTCATTAAACTGCATACAAAGTATTACTTCATATACATATATACAGGGTGTTTCACAACATAGGACAAAAAATTAAGGGGTATAACAATAAATTGTAGGACGTGCTGATCATGAAACAAAAAGATTTTTTTTAAAATTCGCAAAGTTAAGAGTAGTTTACTTGAAGTAGTTGTTTTATAATCAGAACGTCGTACATTATAAACCTTTTAATTTTTTGTCCTAAATTGTGAAACACCTGTATACTGAGTGTATCAGCAAACACGAATCCGCTACAACTTTTTTATCGTAAGGAGTAGGAAAAAAGGCTTTATATATGTAAAATTTGTACAATATTAAAAACACTATTTGATGAAATAGAGCGAAACAAATTTTAAAGTCTGATTTACACGCAACGACTATCAATTTTTATTTTTTAAATACAAATCTATCATTATTTTGTTAAAATTAAAACCGCTATTTCCTTGTCTTTTTAATAAAGTATTAGTAGCCATAAGTGAGTATTGAAATATTCGAGAAAAATAAGATAATTGAGAAATACCAAAAACATATTTCATTCAAATATACTGTATAAGAGAACAGGGTCGTAATTTCGAGGACTTGTTTTAATTTACCTTTCGTTAGTTATTTCACGATATAAAATTGTATTGTTAATTTTACATAGCCAAATTTACATAGACGACCAAGAATTATAACTGTTTATTATTTCTTAATTATCTTATTTTTTGAATAAGACTTTAAATATTTTCTTTAATAATTGCATAAAGATTCTGCAAATTTAAAATTTTAATTTAAAAATTAGGACATAAAATATTAAATGAATGTATCCATAATGTACTAGTGCCAAAATATATAAAAATATCTTAATTATTACATTCTTGTGTGAGGACTCAGTGAGCAAAGTTTGAATATTATATTTATGAAAGAGTGCATCGATGAAGATTTGTCCGTCTGCAGTTTAATCACTTATTTAAATATGCATGCAAGTTTTATAGAGTGCAGTATAGGTGATGGCGTTTCTTTGTGCATAGTATACGGTGCACGGTTTGGAGCGAACGGTGTGAGAAAGGCAGCTTTAAAAGCGATGAATATTTGAAGAACGGTTTGAAAGAGGTCAGGCGGCAGATGTAAAGACAATAAAACAACGTGTTGGGCGACCGGGACGCGCATTACGCTCAACAAATGTGTCAAAAACGACATGAGGACGAATAAAGTATCGCTGGGACAGGAGATATAGCCGTCACACGACATCGCGGGTACGGGCTACGCACAAGTCTGATTGTATTGACCACCAACACCACACTAAAAATAAATTGCATTTGCATCAATATTGTTCTAGAAAATATGCCTTATTAACAGTGACGGATTTTGGCGTGGGGCGATGGCACGATCGCCCCCCTTAGGCACACATGGTTCTAGGATTTCTAAAATAATAAATAATAAAAAAATCTTAAGTGGATTAAGCAACTGTGGCTACGGCAGAACGAAGTTTTTCTATATTAAAGAATTAAAAGTCGCATCGATGAAAAGCCGTCGCCTAAATTTGATTTGTTTATTCCGATGATAATCTTTTATTCAATTTGTTTTTGTGCTAATTAATATTTTTTTACGACCACTATGGAAAGTGTATTAACTAAAACTACGCATGTGCAGTGTGGAAAATATTATTTCTTACAGTAATAGCCAACATTGCGCAAACAAATATCTTTCGTACATGTATTTTTGTTCTGCAAAGTTTATCAGTGCGATCGTAGAAAAAGTGCAGAATTACCTATTTCTCACCATATGTGGTTCCAGTACTCACACCTCGTGGGAAATAGGCGACTTTCTGCACTTGTTGCACATTATACTATATATAATATATAGTGCCTAACATTATTAGGTATATACCTAAAAACGGTAATTCGCCCAAACACGTAGAAGTATATTTTTAATATAAATAGTATGATTCGTGCATTTAGTGAAAGAAAATGTTAACAAAAAAAAATTGAAACAGTACGAAATAAATTGAATTTTAAATTTGTTCAAAATTAAAAAACAGTCACGTGACAAAAATTCACAACCCGTACTCATCTTCAGCACAATGTCATAAGAAAAATATTATGAAGTAAAATAGCGAAAGTCTACTCGGGCTAAATTTAATTAAAATGATTTATAGCAATGCAATACAATTCTTTCCTTTTATCCAACACTGTAAACTGTAAGTATTTTGGTAAAACCACCGCAATATCTAGTGAATCGCGCTAATTTTTTTTTGTAATGTTATGATACAGAGGCTCTTAATCACTTTATGAAGATCCTTTTATGTCCTTTTTTAAAATAAAAAATAATTTCTGAAATTTTTTGCTATTAAGTTTCAGCAGATGCTGTTACAGTTTTATTAGAGACACAAAGTAAAAGAATATTAAACCTATAAATAAATAAATAAAATTACAAGAGCACAAGAGCTCTTGTGTGCAAATGAGAGTTCTATTTTTACGTAATGAACACTTCAAAATCTTCTCTACTTTTTTAATAAACATTAATAATTGAATTGAAGATGAAATTAGAAAAAAATAAAGTGTGATTTTTAATGGAAGCACTTAAGTTAATTTGTATTCATTAGCGACAACATTCTTAGTTGTTTAGCATCAAGCGATCAGAAATGAATATAACATTTACGTCAATCACGCAGCGTGGTGAATAGCCTATTAGCCGAGGCGCGTTTATCATCAGCTTCTCTTCCTTCACTGTTTATAAATACGCAGAATAGTTGATAATTAATGACTTCGAGAACTAAATAATGTGAGCGGAGAATTAATTCTTATTTGTCCAGTGTCGTATTCAGCATAATATCATTGTGAGTGCGAATCTGAATAGCGCTTAATTAATGAAAGCGAATGCAAAGGAATTTGACCTTTTACTTTTATAAAACATTTCGTATTCTCTTAAGATTCGCTAGATTTTTTTATATGAAAGAGAAGAGAGATAAATTACGGCTATCAATTAAACGAATAAAAATGAAGCACATATTGGTTTTTATTATTTAATAAATGAATATGATACTTAATTATCTTTACTTGTAGTTTCCTTTTCGAATGATTCATGATAACCTGCTAATTTTTATTTAATGATATAAATTTAACTTTTGCACATTTATTATTTCAAGTAGGTTTATTCCATATACTAAAGGAATCAGAAAAAAAATGATGATATGAATCAAATTTTTTACTTCTTTGTGCGAAATAACCGAAGTATTGCAATTAAAAAAAACGCGGTTTGCAGATTTCAATGGAAATATCTATTTTGAATATCCCTGAATCCATTTTGACTAGTTTCGGACTGACGAGTATAAGTACGTACATATTTCGTATAACTCAAAAATGATTATCCATAAAATTTTGAAATTTTATTTATGGGACCGCTATGTTCAGTTGTTCAGCTCTCTTTATTGTTATATTCGACAGTGCCAAAAGAATATTCTTCTCGTAGTGTTATTTTTTTTAAATTTTTTACGTAAAAACGTTGTCCGTAGAAAGATCAAATTTTTGTTCCCAATTCGCCTTTTCAATAAAACTTTATTTTTGGGAGAAACTTAATAAAAATAATAATTTAGTTTGCTTTTAATTTTGATTTCTTGTTAATAAATTGACATTGACAACTGTCAGAATACATTTCGTGAGAAATATAGCCAAAAAAATAAAAATAATATCTCTCTCTTCGCAAGTTTTTGAGCGATAAAATAATTTTGTGTAGATAATGCAATAAGGCACAGTTTTACTAGTTGACAAACCCTTAGAAGAAAATAAAGTATTTGTGATTTTATATCAGTCTGTTCCTTCAACCCCAAAGTTAATGCAGTTGTCTATAAATACTATATAATACAAAAGGAATATATTAGAAAGAGGAAGTGAATATGAAACGTGGCATGCACAAAGTTCAGTGACTTATAGAGTCTCCTATTTCCGTTCGCGTGTTCTTATCATGCGGAATCCAGTTCATGATTGCATATATGATTGATCCGATTCATATTGTTCGTTCGCATGATTTTATTGTCAATCAACTTCAACTTATACTACGAGTACTATTAACCCCAGACTTGGCACGTAAATTAAACGTTTTCAAACATTTCAAAATTGATATTACTACTAAATTCGTTCTCATACTGATTGTAATAACTAATAATTCAAATATTTATTTTTTATTATTATGTTCTGTTTATTGAAAACAAGGAAATTTTCGTCGTGTTGTATTTCGAAAGTTAATTTTAACCAAAGCTTGAAAAACCCTTTTTACTTTAATTAATATAGCACCCAACCAGAATAAAAAAATTGAGCAATTCTAAATATTTTTTATTAATTTTTAACAAAATTTGCGAAGTAATTTAGGATTGTCAAATAAAACAAAATAGAATAATAAAGTTATATTAAAGAAAAGTAACAGAAATAAATTCTAACTTTAATGCCATATAGAATAACAATAACTACTATTTGAAGTTTTTCATTATTTTTTAATATTATACTACATTAGTAATTCTTATCTAAAAATCACTAATCGTGGTATTACAGAGTGTACATACATTAAAAGAATTATAACAGAAAGAGTTAATCTATATTCTCAGCAAATATGTGATCACCCTTTTTATCTTGATTTGTTTACTAAGAAATTATTCTTCATATATAAACAGTTAAGCTGTTGACTCAAGCCACTGAGAAATTGTCCTGAGCCACTGTAGCAATTTTAGTAATTATAAATATGATATTTCAAATTATATTTTATTTACAATGCCTATCTCAATTTTACAGTTATAAATAATTTTTTATCATGGAACAGCATTTTTTGACAAGCTACAGTAGCAAACATATGAGGCGTATTGTTATATGATTAGTTAGTCTATAAGAGGAAGTAGGAAGTGCATATTATTATAATTTTTAATTTTTTTTTGCCTATACAGATTATATTTAAAAAAAAATATTTTTGTCACTTTGATATTAAAGTATTTGACCTTAAACCGAAAACTTATGTTCTATTTTAAAGGCTGAGCCACTGTAAGCTATAATGTCTAGCTTCTTTGAACTCCATATTTAAGTCCTCTTATTACTTCAATTTGCTTTCGTGGAAGAGTAATTACATATTATACTACCTACGTATTAATTCTTGCATATTTGCTCTATTTCTCACAGTATGGGCATAGATTAGTAACAAGTACACGTGCATGTATAATTATAGTAAGAATATTGTTATTTCTCAAAAATTCTCTTCTTGATTCATTAATATATATTTCATTTTAAGGTTGGAAAGTGTCACAAAATTTTATTAACAATATAAGCGGAAATCTTATAACTTGCTTTGACAATGTCATATAAAGTGTTGAACTAAAAATTCAAAATATAGTAATTTTTTCCACTTTCAATTCTTTGTGGATTTCTTTTGGAAAACAGCTGCTTTTAATATCAAGTAGATTTAGAAAGATAATCTCATAGAAGTAGGCGCAGAAAAATAACTATTTTTTTAAGTTACAATTTTGAATAACCAGCTTCCCACGAAATACGACATCTTTATTTGGGAAACAAATACGGCCTATTCGTCATCTTTTGTTCGCTGAGATTTTTCCAAATCTGGCAAGCATCTGAGCAGGCTGGGTAGCGATCCCATCAGTCATTTTTCATTAGCCGAGATGGAGTGAAAGATACGGAGTTTGATTACATTATATTCTAAATCGGTATAACATCCACGACAAACAGAAAGCCCGAGGCCCATCTCCTTTACATGTGAATGCGAGTGCAGATGGTCTGAAGGCAGCTTACAAGATAACATTATTAGTTTAATTGTGTTTTTGTGGAATAACGAGATTACACTCATACGTCAGTGTAACACCCACTTCGAGATCCAGTCACGATAGCACGGATTTCTTCGCACACTACCGAATCGACACATGCAAATTCAGCCCAACCGCAACACACCCCCATCTAGAAACATAGGTTTGCATAGATATAATTTGAAATTTACAAAATATATAATTAAATAACGTCCTTGATGTAGGGGTATAATTACTGGCTGTTGTTTGAGAAACTGAACTCAATTCCCATCGAACTCTATTATCCATTTCCCACATATATAAGGCCATGTGATGCACACTTCATTTCAGAAAGAGTGCCCGTGAAATAATGACTGGTAAACGCCTTCTACGGAATATAGGCAATAAAACAAATCTGAAACCAAAGAATGGATAATATTATTATAATACTACTATAATAATTATAGTATAATATTGAAAACGTGTGTCAGAAGTAAAGAATAAGTAAAAATTAAAAGAAACAATAAAAAAATTCAATAACTTTAAATTTGTGACCATTTGTTTGAAAGCCCACACTATCATTATTTTATTTTTATCGGTTATAACGACGAAATTAACCGGATTTTACTGTAACGTAAAATAAATTTAACAAAAAATCATACATTAGTGCAAAAAAATTATGCGTTATAAATAATGTACTAGTAAACTCGTTTTACAGAGGAAGTTCAACAGATTTAGTACTTCTTGAAAATATTCCACACTTTTACCCCCAATTTTCGTGAATCTAGAATGTTAAATAACAATTACAGAACACGTGATTTTTAAAAAAAATCAATGTGATTTAAATCTGATTTAAAACACTGATTTAAATCAATGCAACCCTGATAAGTCGAAATACTAAACTTTATTTTTTTATATTATGCATTTAAAATTAGAAAAACTTATACATTGGTACTGAATGATACGAATAAACGAATAAATAATTTAATAAATGCAGACAATTTTTAAAATGGCAAAATGAATTTTAAATGGTATCTACTGAAATCTTTCCCTAATGAATTTGATAAAAACGTAACAGTGACGAAATTTTTAACGGATCGTAGAGATCGTTATTTGAAATGTTCTCCTTTTTATATTTGAAGTATGAAGTTGGGACAAGTTAGCAGTCGCCAAGCTAACTCTCGTTCTTTCCCGAGATGTTCATTTTCTTTTGTGTTGCACAATACACACTTGTAAACTAAATTAACTCTTTGCCCGGAGAAGAATGCCAACGTCATGTCTTGTGAAATGTGTAAATACGTAAATAAATATATCAACACACCTTTTCTTCAATTATCCTGATAGAATCTCCCAGGCAACGTTGATTCCGCGATGTGCACTTCTTGATGGACAAGCACGGCCAACTGCAATTAAAACGTGAAATATGCCTCTGCCACAGAATGGGAATTACACATGGAAATATGCAGAAAGTTAGAAATAATGCATGTGGAACATGATATGTCATAAATAATCATATTCAGAATATATTGTTGGAGTTACAGCTTGTTCTCAGCAAAGCAACACGTGGTGATTTATTTTCTAATTATTTTCTCAACAAGACAAAAGTTCGCATTTTAATTAGACAATGTAAGAGTTACGAATAATTGGCTATTTGCACGTATAATAGATTAAGTTATTTTATGTTCATTCTTTTTTCACCACTAGACAAACGTCAAATTCTGCGTTCTTTTAATTAGATTTTTTAATTTATAGAATTATTTATTCATGGGAACTGCTATTTTCAGGAAAAAGTATACAAAATTGATGCCAAAATAGGAATTTTAATTTTTAAACTAAAAATTAACTTTAAAGATTTCATTGGATTTGTAATTTTATATAGATTCTAAATATGTACAAATATGTAGGATGTTTAATTTAAAATAAGAAAATTATATATCTTGATATCACTGGTTTAAAAAAAATGTCTCATTTTAATAGTCTTGTAAAATAGAAATTGTTTGCTAATTTAACCGACTTCCTAGCTCTTATAGTTCTCGAGATAGCAATGGTGGCCCATTTAAAATGAACATTCTGTATTTATACAGGAGTAGAAAAAAAATCATCTATTATATAAACTATCATGTATCTGTTACTCATATTCCTAGATGAAAAAATTACAATTTCTAGGACACTTTGTGTATGACAATATGACTATTAATTCGAAACAAGCAAAAGCATTCTTAAAAATGAGTGTTAATTATATGTACATACATACATACATACATATATAATTTTATTATAGTATATTTTAAGAGCGATATTTTTAAAACTAATTTTATGCTTGTTTATAAATACCTATTTTCATTTTGTATGTAAAATAATTTTACATGCAAATACTGTAATATATTTTTTATATTCATACATAAACATTTAATTATGACTTTGTTTTTATTATTCTTTTAATTAAATAGTTATTTTTAGATCTTTTGTTGTAAAACTAATATTACAATTTTTTAATTATTAACAACGTTAATACATATATTGCTACAAAAATATCAATTATTTTGTGAACCACTTAGTCATATTATTTCAGTTGATTACGTAATTATATGAAAACACATGAAATGAATTATAGATTCATATAATTTTACATATATTTTTGAAATAGATACAAATTTTCTTCAGACAGGTGATTCAATTAACTCTTCCTGTAGTATCGTTAGAGATTGCTTATTAGCAAAACAAATTTTAGGGCAGTAATTAATACCATGCAGAAATATTAGTTCCGAAAAAAAGTTCCCCTAATATGACAGGATACAGTAGCATGTTGAAGATTTGTAGCAATCTATTTATACCCATCGGTTTTTCTAATTTGTCGAGACTGGCGAGCTAATAAACTTTCCCTTCTTACATGTTAAAATTTATGAGCATAACCCTTCTTAAAAAAATGTTCATCTCCGGTCATGGCATCACATATGCAAGGAATTTATTGCGCAAAAAGTGGTCGTCAGTAGCATCTGGTAAGGTTTAATAGCTGTAAATGAAAACTGTTGGGATCTCGGATCGAAGGGATCATTTATTAATGTTGTTTCGGCTAATGAGCTCTTATGCGTTTTAATTAACTTTGCTGATGATCTCGCGCTCGCGGACCTTGGGAGTTGCCCATTTGTTCAGAGGCGGGGAGCGGGAAACTGATTTCACGCCAAAACCCAACAAAAGCGCCGATTTGCTACTAAACAATCTTTCACCTTACAGTATCTTTTAAGGAACGTAAAAAAATTAATTCCGGTAAATTTCTGATTTTAAAATAATGACAAAGAAAACGTTTCGGTATATTAAAAATTAGAGCAGATTTCAAATTTAACGGACAATTTTCCCCAGTAATTTCAAAAATGCTTATAAGTGAAATGTTCTTATTGATTTAATAAATTTTTGTGAATAAACCTTATTTTAAGAAAACATTACAGCCACAGACTAAATAATTTTTCTCTGCAACGTTGTGTTATTACCAATAATTATAGTACTATTAATTGCACTTTTAATTTTAATAGGACTAATTAACTAACTACATTGTAAAAAATGTAAATCTCATAACATAAAATACAAATGAGAAATTCAAAAGACTGTTCTCATGTCGAATGTCAGTAGAAAAATAGATAAAAAAGAAATAAAGGATATTGTAAATACTAGGGCCCGACTGAAGATTCGGTTTTTTTTTATTTCGGCCAGTTTCTGCTAAAAATTGACTCGGCCAAACCTAATCTTTGTATTGTGTTTGGCGCTTTCAGGTTTATTCGGAAGGGTTTCACTCGCCCCTTTTTTTCTTTTTGTGTGTTAGTTAATAGTTTTTTTTTTGTTTGTTATTTCATTTTTCTTCCTTTCAATAATATAATTATTATTTTATTAATGTTATTCTGAGACTGTTAATACAAATGTGCAAGATGAGGCAAGATCTTATTAATTTAATTTGTAGAGTTAAGACAACGACTTAATGTACAATTAAGAAAAAATGAGTAAAGTTTTTAAGAGAATAGCATACATTATAAAAGAATTTGTTAGTACCAAATACTGCTTGAAAATACTACTTATTTGATTGTGATTATTTGTGACAGTTGAGACGGTGATAGATAGCTAAAGTCTATTTCTTTACAAAAGATAGTACCCTCCGTATTCTGTATTCCGAGCTCACTTTTAACTGCTTTTCCTAAAAGTGACGTTTGGTCTCAAAAGAATATAATGTAAAATCAGGCTTCCTAAAAGGGATATTATAAATGTGAGTTCGAAATACGTGCCTTTATCTCTACATGAGTAAACTTATATTCTCATAAATGGAAGGTTAATAAAAATTGAATCAAAGTCGAATACTCGGTTACGGTTTCGAGTTCGACTAAAAATCGTGTTTCGGTCGGATACTAATAAATACATACTACATACTTCATCAATGAAACACTGAATTCATGTTTTAATTTAATAATGAAACCTAATATAATGAAACCTAAATTTAAAACGATTACATACCCTTTATTATATTGTAGTCACTTGATGAAAAGTGATATTTATATCTCATTATTGTAATTTGTAGCGCCGTACGCCTCTGTTGACTTTATCGTTTGCGCGGCGTCTTAAAGTCTGTATTTTCGCGCCGTGGGAACTTACCTCTTAATTGTGATGAGAATGACGTGAATTATTTAATCTTTCTCCGATGAATCCGCGAATAGGTGATGAGGACTCCAGGAAATGGGCCAGGGTGCAAAACTCCGCTAAGCAAACACTAGATTAAACTAGGGAAATTTCAATTATGCAAATGTATTGTATTGCTTTGTTTTTATACTGCGATGGAATCATATTTAATATTCACTTTGTAACTGAGTTTCTGTATGAATTTTTAATTTACTGTTCCTTGGAGATTGAACATAAAAGACTTTGACTCGACAATGTGACAAATAAATCTAAATATTAAATGGAAAAATTAGTTCATTATGTACAGTGCATATATAAATAAACCGGAGCACTAGGACTTAATTAACTGCGAGAATTATACATCACCTACTTTTTACATCATCCCTGCTTTACAAATATACATTTTATTTCTCTTAACGTAGGTCATTTGTCAGATATAAAAACTGAAAAATATTACACTAAATACTTTTTATTAATATACATTTCACGTAGGTCCATTGCCAAATATAAAATAGATATGCTAATTTTAGTATTTTAGTAATTATTTCACTTAAAAATAATAAAATATTTAACTAAATACAGCAATGCAACTTTGTGCATATTTACCTGAATATGCATGCGTATAGTATTTTTAAATATATTTTTTCAAGTAAAGTTCCGTGCAACATTAAAATGTTTCTCTCAAAATTGTTTAATCAGCAAAGTCCAGGACGGCAAAATCTAGGGACGGCAATTTTTTCTTAACAATATCATATAGGGACAGGTAACAACAATCATCACAAATAATATGTGGATTGGGATTTTAATTTATTCAAAAACAGTGTTGATCAAAATTAGGGTAGAACTAATCATTTTGTGATATTAAAAAACTTGTGGAGATAAAGAAAAACATTATAATTTGCCTGATAATACTTAATACAGATTCATGCCCGTATTCATAAAACGTTCGTTAAATTTATAAGATAACGCTTCGTTAAATATTTTCTCTGATGACACAATACGTCTTTGAAGAAAAATAAAAATATTTGTTTGTCTACTGTTATATAATTTGTCAAAAAATTTAACGAAGCGTTATAATTATAACGAACGTTTTATGAATACGGGCATAAGTGTTGAATTAATATGTGCTCTTTCTCTGTTTTTAACAACATTGAAGCAGAT
Source organism: Stenolophus ochropezus (assembly GCA_035578165.1). Taxonomy (NCBI): domain Eukaryota; kingdom Metazoa; phylum Arthropoda; class Insecta; order Coleoptera; family Carabidae; genus Stenolophus; species Stenolophus ochropezus. Next base: position 18,361,083 of record JAQOWZ010000005.1, on the reverse strand, counting down.
TAATTAATATAAATTACAAGAAAACAATATAAGTATAAAATTATAAATAAATAAGTATAAGCCATTACAAATTTTTGAGTAAACTATTTTCTGAAGTATATTAATATGAGCGTTCTTGTTAGCGATCCCACATCCTTTGGGATATAAAAACAGTTGATGAAAGAAGATCAGGCGTCGGCGGCTGCATTTGATGCCAACGCCACGTCTACAGATGGCAGGACGTGTTAACGATGTTATGAGTGCGATGAGCCATTTATCCCCGCGTATTTGTCACTACTCTAATTTGAATGTAGCAAATGATCGAGTAGCAAGCGCTCGCTAACGTCACCGCACATATTTCATACACGCTAGTCAAACCAATTGATTCCTACATAGGATTTAGACCTACGAGTAAATTGTTACTTTGGCACTGCCGATTGCAATAAAAAAGAGAGGTGCACAACTAAATGTTATAGTAGTTTCGTATATAGTTATCTCCTTGTAACTATTCAAAATGGCTTCAGGGATGGCCAAAACGGATATTTCTGTTGAAATCTAAAAACCGAAGTTTTTCTCGATTACAATACTTAATACAAGATCACTTTAATGCAGTACAAGAAATTTGTGAAATTACAATAGATGTATTAAAAACATTATATTATTTTAATAGAATGATCTGTCATGTCTATTTAATATTCTATTAGTATGCACAACCAAATTGTCAAATAATAAATAAGAATTATTTTTATAAAATAAAGGTGATAGAGACTCAACTAAATAATATAGGCAGCATATGATCTTAAGACTAACAGTAGAATAAATACTTATTCCATCAAACTGTGTACGGTTATTTTAACTGTCGATTTAACAGGCTGTTAGCGTTAACTAAGGTCGGTGAAATCGAAAATGATCGTTAGCTGGAATATATTCTAACAATTAAATTTAATCTAAAAAAAAGTTAAACCATGGTTGGTGAAAAAGGCTCTAAATGAAAAAAAAAATGTTAAAATCATTAAAACTGGTACATATAGCCATCCCAATTAGTAAGAAACAGTTACAGTCACGAGTATTTGTATATAAATTTATAAAAATATTTTTCAACTTATCAATTTGAAGATTTGACACCATATGTACATCATACAGAAAATAGAAATAAATATCTAAGAAATAATTACTGTTGACAAGTAATAACGGTAAAATAAACCGGTATATAATACAGTTTGCATTGTAAGAGAATTAGAGAACGGAATCCTAAGTAGTTCATTATGTCGAACATTACGAGAGGTTACAGCAAAACCAACAATTTCGCGATAATGACCTTGAGATGAGTTATTCTTTAATAATGTGATTTTAATTGAACTTCTTTGAAATTCAATTTTCAACTTGAACTTGAGGATATATAAATTAGTACCTGTCAAGAAATAATTAATAATCTTTCACTTCTCTTATAAACTCCGTGTAATCGTTCGCGAATTCAACCAGTCATTTTCTACGATGTAATAGACGTGCTTTGATTATATTTAGAAATTGCAATTACTTTTGACTAATGAGATAATTGAATCTGTTTTTTATATCAACTGCAATAACACAATCTAATTTATAAAACAGATTTACCAGCTTTGTAAATTCAAATTTATATTTTTCTGGTCAATAATATAATTTATTTATTTTACAAAGTAATTTATTTACAATTAGTTAAATTAGCCATACAAATATCAATAGTGTAACTATATTAATTTTTATCACATATTATTATCTCTCGTTTACAATGAAATATGAAGGATAAATTTTGATAAATGTGGTTAAAAGTACGTTGTTATATACATTTGATGTGAATAAAATTTACATTAATTCGAAAATGAAATCAATTTTATAGTTAAACATATTTTTCTAAATTTTTATTGTATAAATTTGCTATTAAAGAAACAAATTGTTGATAATAATTTATAAATTTTATAGGTACTATACTTATATTTTAATAAATTGTTATTAGTTATTAAGTTGATTAAAATGCAGGAATTTTAATTTATTAACAAGCTGGATAACTAGTCCTCCTGTGATATTATACTTAATGTAATTAATAGGTGTTATTATGGAAATAATTTTCTGTTTGTTTTATATGTATATGGAGTAGGTATTTATTATTTCATTCTTTTGTCAGCATTCTTATTATGTTGTTAAATTCAAGGTAAACATATTCTTATTTCATTTTTTATACCTCCGTAAATACGTATTTATGTATCTACCTAAGTAATATTATATAATAATATAACAATAAAAAATGTAATTGTGAATTAAAACACTGATATAAATATGAAAACATTTAATAAACATAATACTAAATATTTGGACATTCAAACAATGACCCCCACCATATTGCATTTATTTACCTTGTTTTTTACACGGTAGTTAATAATGAATATTTATATGGTTCTAAGAGTATTTTTAATTTTTATGAAAATAATCCCATTGTAGTTTCTTCGCAGTCATTTTCTTAAATTGCACTTTTACTTTCTATTTAATAAATAAACAAGAATTTTCAGGCGTTTATTTCTAAGATTTACAATATTATTAAATTAGTAATGGCTCTTATTCTAACCTGTGACAAGTAAAATCTGTGTTTTCATACTCTTGTAATTTTAATTATTGACGTTTTAGAAGTGACCAATCTGAATCACATAATGAAAATTGGGAAATTGATGAGAATTAAATAAGGAACATTATAAAATTAATAATAATACCCTTAAAGGTTAGTTATACTAAAAAATATGTACATTTATTGTAAGGATTTTGAGTCGTGGACATCTGTAAATAAATCAAAATGTCAATTTATATGAATACAGACATTATCTAAGTAGCGGTAAAATTTCTGCCAAAATACTGAAGTGTCTAAATATAGAAAAAGGAGTGTCTTAAATTTTGTGTTATTACTTTTGATTGTTTTAAATTTTCGTTGGAGATATTATTAGTAGGGACATATGTATTTAGTGTTAGACGTCGTACTGCAGCCATAGTTAGTGCCCTAAATCCTGCAGCTCTGGCAGCTAGCTGTCCCTCGTGGCGTTTGTTGTGTCTTTGAGTCAAAGCCGCCTTCCTGCACCGTTGAATGTCGCCTCTCCGGAATGTCAAACGGATGTTGCGTATTTTTAGATCATATATTTTTGTCAATTTTATTCACGTGTAGGCGGTCATCATTTGTTTCAATGATCGTCATCTTGTTACCATGGATGCAGACTGCACTGGCGCTTGTTTTCAAAGCCTGCTTCTTGTACTTGAAGTTGATTTATTAACCACATGGTCAGAAGTATTGAGATTTTTCTTTTCTTGCTTCTTCATGTTGTTTTTTGGAAGTTAACTAATTGTGTGAATTCTTCAAGGCTTTGAAATTTTTATGTCGCGGAGGATAAATTACTCGATTTACTTTACATCGCTAGTAAAAACAAAATATGGACTGTTTTATTTTATTGACTTGCTTTTATTAGTTTTATTTGTGTGTCTACGACTGCATATATTTAGAGGCACAAATAGTTCTTAGCTCGTCTTACCTACTTTTTATAAAAGTGTTTATCAACTCAAATGACGAAATTTAATGATTATAATTTTATTTTATTTAGAATATCTTAAAAAGTGATGTACAGTATGTAACATCATGGCATATTATAAACTCGACAACTTCATTCGTTTGTTCCACATATCACTAATGACATTGTTTACATGTGTTTCATATTGTAAATACAATGATATATCGTGTCAAAAAGCTTTCACAATATGAATATACTCGTAATAGTTTGTTGTATAGTGATGTATGTATTGGACCGATATATCGTATATAGATAAACACAAATTCATAATCTAGTTTTTCCAACCGACTAAACAAAGAATAATATAGTAATCATACTAATTTTAACATTTCGAGATTTTAACAGAAGTCTATAATTTAATAGTATATTAAAATACAAGGTACAGAAGGCATCTTATTCTAGTACGAGTTTGAAATTCGAATAATAGCCACTTAACTGCAATGGGACGAACAAACAAGTGCTTGAATTACCTTCTATAACGAGTGTTATATTCTATTTTCCCAGTTTTGAGTTTTGGATGACAATTTTCATTGAATAAAATTTTTGCTAGGGTTGGTGACAGTGATATTTTAGTAATACACCATGTCTGTTTTAGTAGTAGTGATTCAAGTACTGAAATATGACTATTTATTACTAGGTTAGGTATCATCCAAATATTAAAATAAGGAGACTTAAACAATTTACAACACTATAAGATTGACTTTTTCTTTAAAAAATAACTATTGTCGAGTACTAAGTAGTGACAATATTTTAATTTAAACCAATAAGGGATAAGATATTACTTTTGGTAAAAATAGCGGAACATTTTTGTAGTAATAGAAGGTGGTAGGTGTCAATAATAACTATGTAAAACAGTATACGTTTATCACGGTATTGGATAAAAAGTAGGATACCATTAATTAGATTAATTTATACTGATAGACCAGAGTAATTTAATTAATATCAATAAAAATAGTGTCTCGTTTACACTTTAATTTATCCTGTTATTCCATGAATACAAATTTATTTAGAGCGAGCGAGCAAACAAGGTTTAATAGAACCTTTATGCATATCATGGAGTGAATCTGCATAATTCGTATAATTTTATCAGAATTAGATCATCAGCCGGAGAAAATATGCTGCATTTATGAGTTGTTGAACGAATTGACCTCATGATTATTAATGTCAATTCGACCGCAAATAGTTGTGTTGTGTGTGTGCAACATCGAATGCAACATTTCAAACTCAACTTCGTGAACTGCGCACTTATTGAAGCCGTATAAACGTTATGATACAGATTAAAGCTATAAAATTAATATGAATGTTAATTGCGCAATTATGTGTACATGTAATGAGTTGTAAATAATAGCAAAACACAGTTAAATTGTATTTCTACTTCGACATAAGCGGGCGGTGCCGTAATTATTGCCAGAATAATTTATGCACTTGCCATTTGAAATTTAACACAAACTACTCGTATTACACTATAATTTCTTATTGCGGATTTCACTTTTTACATTAATTGTATAATTACAGGATACTCTATTTAAGTGATACTATCATAAATTGATTTTTTTATAAAACAGACACGAACATAGTAAAGTAAACATAAATCGTAAAAATATAAAATTTCTTGTAAGACTAGTTATTATTATATAAAAAATATGGTAAAAAGAATTGAAAATATAATTGTACGAATTTTACCAAATTGAATTAATAAATTGATGTCCTGAATTTACATTATTATAATCAAAATGTTAATAACGAAATACTTTTAAAAAGCTACTTGCATCTGCTATCAGTCACAAATATTCTATGCAATAAAAAGCGAGAAAATATGAAAGAAAAAATACCTATAATTTTTAATAAATACATAACTAAATTTCATTGTACATTTAGAATCATACAAATTATCATAAGTGATTTTTAAATCATTATAATGACCTTAAAACGTATTCAGTTTCAATAACAGAGTGTTGAGAAATTTAGCTGGGTGATATATAGGTAATACTTTTCAACTTCAACTAAATAAAATTTTTAAAGTATATTAATAGAATTTCTATAGCGTTTGAAGCACGCTAAGGCATATTTGTGTATTTCGTCGTATCTTATCACCCTCATTCGAACCATTGGCATTAGTAGAAGAGGGGTCATTGTATTACATTTGAGTAAAAATTTGGAAATTTATTGATGTTGAAAAAGATTAGACATACAGTTGTTTCCTCTGTACACCGTAATTATTTTTCAGATTTTTTGGTGCTCGCAAGCCCATATATCGTCAATTCTGATTTGTCACCCCCGATAGTCGAGGATCTGAGAGGTCCTGCCCTGGGAAAATCATTTTGAAAAAATAAAAAGGAAAAAATATTTCAAAACGTCTTTAATAAGAAGCAATTTGTTTTGTGAAAATAATTATTTATTACAACTTACTCTGCCTCATTCCCGATTAATAATCACTGATTTCGAATTTCAAGGAAAATAAAATTGTAGTTACAATACGCATATTTTTCTAGTAAATCTTTAACTGCCAGAATAAATATATCAAATTTAAGGTAAATTCGACATATTAAACCTTTTAATAGGTATCTACTTTAGATTCAGATTCAAACGTTTCCGGTAATACTGAAATAATATATTCTATAAAAATGTTAAAATCAAATCCTTAAACTAGAATATTAATTTTTAGACATTCTACTGCCTCATATATTCCACATATGATGTAATTTAGCGAATATAACAAGAAACATTAGAATATATCAGCAAGCTCCCAGTTATCCCTACGTCTTGTCACCTCTTTCCGAATCCGGTCCAGAGCGAACATGCGAAGCGTATTAGCACATTTCCTGTAAATGTGACATTTTGTTTCAACCTCAAGTGCCCTACACGAGCCTTGTGCGTTTTTCCAAACAAGATTGCCGACTCCGGTCTAAGCACATATACATTATTGCCTGGGGAGCAATACGAGAACGGATATAGGGGATTAGCATATCATTACAGTAATCGCACTCTAAATTTAGGAGTAGAGGAAACGGTGACTAATTTGGTTGTTAATATTAAAAAATAAATAAGTCTTTTTCTTTTGAATACAGGTAAATAAATAAATAACTCTACCTATAAACTACAATTCAGGATTTGAAAATTATATATGTACGTCCAAGAGAATCATACATGGCACAACATTTCGACTTCAAATAAATCTTCTTCATGCAGATAATTGCAAAAATTTAAATTATTGCAGAAACTGTTTCTCATGGGATAAAACAAATTGTATTTAAAATGTAATGAATGTTTACAACTATGAATACTTCGTAACAGGTAAATAAAATGAAAATAGTATATTGTACAAGCATGAAAAGGTTCTCATTTCATACGAGTATGAACGTTTGCAGTATTCATCTTCGGCTCATGCTGCAAATCATGCGAGTATGAAATGGACAAGCAAATTGTACACTACACTTTTCCTACGACCACGATATTATTTCCTAATTCATTTATATTTTAATAATAAAGATGTAATAATTTCACTACTTCCTAGCAACTAGCTACAAAACAAAAATTAAACAATACGATTTTTGCCTGTGGGATATGAATTTATACCTTATCGTTGTCAATGGTTACCGTGGGATATGAATAGTATATTATTTAACAAGCATAATATGTAGGCTATATTACATGAGGATGTAATGTAGCCATATTATGCGAGTCAAATACTATACTTTATCTACAACTATCAGGCATATAAAAAATCTGAATTTTTTTTATAAATATTCTGTTAGGTGTGAGTAGTTCATATATAGCTTAACAGATGGCGCCACAGTAGCACTTAAATGTCAAAATAACTATTCAAATTGTATTTATTATATTTTTATAATCATTTATATTGATATTTATAATAAAAAATATATTATTAATAAATTAACAGTTTATTAAAATGTTATGTGTTAAATTATATGCCCTATTTATTACAGAAAAGTGTAACGTGTAATATAACATTTCATATTACACTTGTGTAATATGAGTAGTATATTATATGTAGTATCACACGTATAATGTACCCATATTTCAATAGTTGTAGATAAAATGTTTTTACAATATACTATGTATTCTAAGTAATAACAAAGTAAAGGAAAGAAGTAATTTTATAAATTCTTTATGTTTACATCTGTTATTTTTTTCAAATAAATGTTTAAAAATTACAAATAATCTTCCATTTCTAGCTGACCGATTTTGCTAAAGCCATTTAGTCAAAAGTTTAAATTTGAAATATATTAGAAACCCTATCAGTTATTCGTTAAAATGCCAAATTGTCAAATTAGGTATAATTTCAGTTTAAACTGACAACGAAATAGTTGGTAGTTTTAATAGATTTTTTCAGTACCAAAGCATTAGGGATAATTCTACATTACAGTGTTGCAATTGATTTATTCTACTTAGAAAAATATACAACTTTCTTTTGGAAAATCAAATAGTACAACAACTATGTAAGACACAAGTTCTTGTTAAAAGTAAAAAGGTAGATAATAAACAATTAACCGCATTTATATTTCATGACTGTTATTAGGTATTTACTCTCATATATTTACATTCTTTTTTATTTTTTACATTTAAGTCTAAGTACTTCACTAATTGCAGAAACACTTGCATGTCCATGCATAAAAATGTAAATAATTACAGCTTCACTTCTTACTGAGTATAATAAATCTATTAACGTCCTGACATTTAACATGAAAAAGACAACGATAATAACTCTATACGGCAACAAGACATTTTAAGTTAGTAGTAATTAACGTGTCAATTATTGTTTGACCTATTCCATATAAATCATAATTTCACATTAAAAACAAACAATCATTTGCATAAATAGTAATCAGCTGCTATTAAACGTATCCTTAGGATTAAATGTTTCAACACATTGTCATGATGAAAATACATTAAATAAATATGTTAATTTCAAAATTGTTAATAATAGAGAAGCAAATTATAATTAGTTTCCTGATAATAGCATAAAATGAATATCATTTGTAGCAATATTAAAATGAATTTATAAGTATTTCATCACAGAGGAAATAGAAGCAATTAAACTTCTAATTGTATATAATTAAATATTTGGAATAGAAATCAAATTCATTTCAATGTACACTAGTACTTTCAAAATATCAATTTGGAGAAAGTAAATGTGGCCACTACAAAACAGACCACACCCCAGACTATGCATGCTATGCAAATAAACAATTATTGAATTAAAAGAAATTAAGTTAAAAAATTATTACAGGAACTTTCGTCAAATATTTTTATTATTTTTAATATTTTATTAATAGTAGAAAGTTTGGAATCAGTGCATCGATATCTACTTAAGTCCAAAAGTGAAAAATTTTGGAGACAAAAGCGTTGAAGCCAAAAATTTTCGTTTTCTTATTTTTCTGTTAATCGTTCCAAAGAATTTAAACGTTAACAAAACATTTTTTCTATAACCTTTCCTGTAGAATAGAATGGCAAAGTAGTTCCTTATTTTTGAAATATACTAAAAAACACACTTTTTGAGGTGCAATTTTGATAGTAAATATCTCCAAAACTAATAGAGATAATTAAATTCTGCTTGTAAATATGGTATTAGTATAGCAATTTCTTTCAAAAATATTACAAACAAAGTTTTGTAAAATTTGAAAATTATTGAGCTAAAAATTCGATAGTTTTAAATATTTTCTGGTTTGCGCAACATACAGCATCAGCATATTTATTTCATTTCACAGTCGTGTGTCTTATAGAACTTACATTTGTTTCGTTCTTATGAAAGTAGCTTCAATTAGATATATTTATTACTCTTTTACTCACTCGAATGATTTACAACAATCGCTATCGCTTATGTTGCTATTATATTTTCCCTCCCATAATTTAATTTAATTTAATTTTGACGAAAGACAGTACATTTATCTATTTAACCCTTTCCTATTTAATAATGGAGTATGTTAAGAAGTTACAAGCTAATATTACCCTCATTTAACTTGTAACAAAAATCCCCACTTGAACTACCTGAGGTAAATCCTTGTTCGCTTCATAACTTGAGTAGTTAACAACATCTTTACCTAATTAAACCCGTAATATCCTGACCTACATTACATTCCTGTTCGTCCTGTGCGTCGTTGCGGAATCCTGCGCCGAGCTGGCCCGGATCTGTCGCTCCGAATGCGTTGACAAAGTGCGACAACATTACAAACTACTCTGCCATTAGAATGTGTCAACAGCTTCGGACACATTTCCTCACTTTATCTGTCGCGGGTACCCGCGTCCTCCTAATAACCCACGAGATGTATGCCACAATGAACGAGATAAATATTTTTGTGCATTGTGAAAGAAATGCTGTTTTCATGCGGATGTGGGATTGAAAGGGTTGCTATTTGGACTAATGCATAACTTGTATTCGGAAAATTGTGATAGAAATGTATATTATTGAATTCTACACTCCATTAAAATAAGAAAAAAAATTGAATAAAAAAGCTGTGTATTAATATTTAAGGGTATATAGTATTAAACGCACTGATCATAAATATTTTTTGTGGAAAATATCAATATCAGTTAGTACCTATTTATTGGGAAACAATAGTATTTTGTTTACCACTGTTTGTCATTCCGATACAAAAAAACAAACGAAATATATTATGCGTAAACTAAATTAATTAAATAATATTATTAAAAGTACCTATCATATTAACACAGTGGTCCAAAATTGTTTATTTGCTTAAACTCATTTCGCAGTTTTATATTTCAATAATGTGTTTATTTTAATTCATGATTAGATACACTCTGTATAGGTGCATAGATTTTAGAGTAATTAAAATGTAAGACACAAATATGGTATTTGTAGAAATATTCTCTTTGGTACGAAACGTACATCTGGTTGTATAATAAGGTAATTAATAAATATTGCAATATTTCTAAACCTCTAACTAAATGAATAAAAATAAATATATGTAACCTCAAAAATTGTTTCCTCTAGAGAAAAAACAATGAAATATGAAAATGAAATTAAATTAATGATTTTCTAGCAAGTATTATTTAAACTCCTTCTATGCAAAAATAAAAATGAATCTGTCAAAATTTATTGATTTATAGGCAATTACTTAAACATTGCAATTAATTTATCCAATCCTTTAATCCTTGTGTAGCAATGGAATTTTTTGTCGGAAAATAATTTCAAAATTTTCACTTTTCAAAAACCGTTATTTGTTTTAATACAATTATTAGTGTATCCATTATTAAATTCTTGTTCTTGGCTATTTACTTATACACATATCTTTACTATTTTGCCATGCAATCAACTTTGAGCAATGGTGTCATAAATATATCAAATAACTATATCAGATTCTAGGTGTAAACAAGTAAATAGAGAACAGTCATGTATAAAAAGGAAAGCCATTAAAAACACTAAGGATCTTGAATTTATTAAATTATAATAAATTTGCTCAATCACATACATAATTTTTACAATGTTAAATATCTGCTTGGTTCTTATTGCAATAGTTTATTTATATTTGTAGATTATGGAGTAATCTTTCAAATGTATTTATAAACTTCTGTACACTCTAAAACTACAAGTCATTCAAAACTCAATCGCCGTCATAACTCGCCTGCTACACAAGTCTCCACTCGTCTGTTGCTAATCCCTGGAGATGTACAAACGTGCCAAATCCACTTGTCTCAAGTTTCAAAAATCACCTCCGTTCTGAACAGCTGAGCCGTTCACCCTCTACGGATGATGTGCTCTTCTTAGACACTAGCCTTGGCTTGTTCTCGGGTTGGATGGTAATGTTAAGCCAACTGATCTGCAACACCGGATGTAGGGATAGGGGCGTGCTAGTTACAGTGCAAATGAGATTAAAATATGGGGATATTTTAAACAGACGAAAATGCCAGATGGAAAATGATGATTGTAAAGTAATGGTAAAAAGAAAACAAAAATTTAGCAACGTTTGCACTATTATTTTATAATACTGGGTGTCCATGAAGTAAAATCTTAACAATATGGATTTTTTTAGCAATGTGTCCATTCATCCGGATGTATGTATACGTGTATAAAGGCCCGGATTTTTTTTTAAGTGTCAGTAATATTTATTGATTGGTTTATTTGTGTTCATTATTTGGGCATAAAAAACTAAAAATTGGTACATATTTGTCAGAATATTAAATGTTTGCAGCAAACAAAATAAGATGCATTTACAATTCGACTGTAGAGGATGATGAGGATTGTAATATTCGGGTATTCAGTCAAAAATCTTTAATATCTTTAGGGCTAATAGATTTTTTTATGTATATCAACATTAATACATAAAAAAAACATCTATTAGCCCTGAAGAAGACATAAGTGGTGTCGAAACGTTAGATTAGTAGATAATAAAAATTTATTTTGACCGGGGCGCTCAAAATCCTAGAACCGGCGTTGCGTGTACACTTTATTTTCTGCAGTTGATCCTGACGTCATCAGTTGTAACCATGTGATTCAAATCATTAGGGAAAGGAAGGGGGATTGATGTCATCATCTTGTCGATTGAACGACGTAAATAAAGGTCAAAACTGACATTAGTGATTCTTTCAGACAATTTGCTTAGGAGAGCATTTCCGAAAACCGGGGGAGTGAAAGTAAATGAACTTAAATCTAGGAAAACATTACAACTTTGAATTAAATTTGCATTATACAATATACCAGTGATGGCGAATCCATGTCACGCATGTTAAAGGTGAGTTTAAGTTGCACGAAATACCAATCTTCAACTGACGATTTAGCAAATGTTACTCAGCAGGAAAGCGGCACTAATGAAAAAAATATTTGTCTTCACTTTATTAATAAATAACTAAATCGAAAATATAACTCTTTTTTTCTAGGGCTGTTGAATTATATTTTGTCAACTCATTGTTAAATTTTAAAAATTGTAAATAAGTACACATATTACGTAAAAAAAAACTATGTTTATATTTATGAGTAAAATGTTTTTAAAATAGGATTAGTAGTAGATAGTAAAGTAATATTTTTCACTTGTATATAAATATATACAAAAACATTTTTGAAATTCAAGATAAATGTGCTTAATAAACTTTGGTGTAACAATTTTCAGCTCGTATTTAAGAGCGAAACATTATGATAATATAGAAATATTTTGTTTCATTACAATATTACACACAAGTTTTTGTTTACTATATATATTTATTCAAACCAAAATGGTTTATGTATGAAATTGCATATTTACTGTTCTCAAAAATATTTTCAATGGGCTGCGCGTTTAGCATTGGTATTGGTCATATGTTGCAAAAATAGCCAGTAGCTAATTAAAAATAAAATCCGCACAAAACACATTTTACAGCTAGTCGCACAATGGAACTCCTGCAGCTGAAACAACGGCCGGATTAAAAAGGTTTCATGCCACAAGTCCATGAAATTTTTTTATTGGCGAACTATGATATATTGAATTAGGGAAGCAGAGAAGAGTATATAAATATGTATTATTTTTTGTTTCTTCAAATCCATGTTTGCAATAAAGATTAATATTTATTATTTTGTTATTAATACAATCGAGATTTTTATGCTTGTCGATTATCCATCTATAAAATTTTTAATTGAAGTATTGGAGTATATTATAGTAGTTTACAAAATCATCAACGCCAATATACAACACATTAACTGTTGAATAGATAATATAAATAGTATAGTTTTTTATCAGGACTATTTGAAATGAAATAGGTATAATCCAAGTAATATATTTTTTCTACGACCACTAATGTAAGTAGCGATTTTTACAAATTATAGGTTATCTAATTGTCACAATACGAAATGCCCTATGTAAAATATGCCATCGCACATATACGGAATTTTTATTTTATCGAAACTATGTTAGCAGTATAAATAAGACAAAATTAAATATAATTAATTTAAAATATTATGACTAATGGCGAAATAAACAAGAAATGTACAACATAAAACCTACTATTTTATTGGGTTGCAAATAGTTTAAATTTAATATTAAAAGGTTTACAGTTTGACAAAGTTTTAGAATGGATGGGGAAGAAAGGTATAGAACCTTACGTCTTAAACACACTGTTCTCTCAAATTTTTTTTATTATTGTTACCGGTTTAAGACGTAAGGTTCTACCTTTCTTCTCCATCCATTCTAACAAGATACTTGTGTTTCACCAATCTACAATGACATATTTTTTTTTCTGTGTTTGGCACTATTTACTAGTGATATGTCAATTCTTTCAGTGTATTGTGTGATCGTAAGTGATCGAAAAACTATCAAGCAGTAGTCGCAGAAAAAGTATAGTACAAATTCGAGTTGTAAAGCAATTACGCACTTGTAGAATTACAAACTATTGCCTTTTCCGCTTCGTGCATATTAAGCATATTAGAACTCTTAATATGTAATATTTTATTACTCTTTATTTAATACGAATTAAGAATAATAAATGATATAAAAAATAAAAAAGGCTGTATTGATAGCCATACAATAAATATGATCATAGACCCCCTTTTATTTGCATGAAAAGATTCTTAAATTTAGCGTTACGACCTGGGGCTTCTGCATGAATACGGTACTGGCAGCAGCAGCTGAAGTGGCAGAGCACATTTGGCTAGAATACTAAATATAGCATGCTGGAAATGTCGATTACGTGTATTTCATTAACAATTAATTCGCGTGCAAACTGCATGCGCGGTTCGGATTCAAAACATAAAAAGGTGAGTTTATTGGGAAGAAACTTAGCGAAGACACCTTCACGCATGGAATACCGAATTCATATTAAGCGCATGCACTTGGAATCTTATAATCTAATTAACATTCTTAGAACTCTTCTCTAAATTATTCAGCACCACAACTGCAACACGTATTTCAAACTTTTATAGTTTTTCTGAATTGAAGAGGCAGATGCATGCAAAAAATTAAAACTATTCCATTAATTTATACAGCTGTTGAAATAAGCATACCACACTCATTTTTAATTTTAATTGTATAAATTAGATCGTTGATAGCATTCATTTGTTATTTCATGATTCAATATTTGCGACTTTAAAAAAAAAACACCGATTCAACGAATTCTAATAATAAATGCAAATATTTACACGTGAAGATTAAATTTTCCTTGTTAATCAACTAATTTTAATAACTTGATATATTGGGTTACGACATTAGGGCCAAGTTAAAAATCGGTTTTACCGAAAGTAAAATTTTACTCCTATTTAAGTTTTGTTTTGCAAATATTTCATTATTGAGAAAATAATCACGATGCAAAAAACAAAAAAAAAATATTTTAGGTTTCTTTTAAATTAATTTGACAATTATTTTGCAAAAAAGGTATAAATATACAATAGGTATTTTTATACAGATAATAAAGTTTATTAAAGGAATATTTATTTAACAATAATATTTAATAATTAAATAAAGTTGGTTAATTATTCTATAGCGATTTCAATACTCACCATAAACTATTACATTAGAAAAAAAGATAAACATTGTATTAATTTAACGCCAATTTTGTTGTAAAATTACTGCGGCAATTTCCACTAGTAAAAATTGCCAAATACTGTTATTTAATTGGATAACAGATACTGAGTGGAATTATCAGTAATATTATAAGTAGTATTTAATATACAGTGTAACTACATTTTAGTATTAATTCTATCTTGAATAATAAGGGATGTATCGCTTCCTTTACTTCTACGGACGCTTTGCCTTTACCACTGTGTCCGAGTGGTTCGGAGTTACAGTTTCCTTGCAGAGGGCATACAATTTTCAAATAACAATATGACAAAACATTAATTAAAAAAAAAATTAAATTGACATGTATCATTGATACAAAATACTATTTATGTCTTGTATTCGACTCGTTTGCATTAGGACTTTTTGACTTATATTTTGTAATATTTGAAAGTATCTGATCCTTTCCTTAACAATTTTAAAATATGTTCTTACTTGTTTTATATGATTTCTTTGATTAATTTAGTTAACGTCAATGTCAATGTAAATTGTAAATTTCATTAGGTTTGCACTCCTGCAAAGAAGTAATCAGTCATTGGATTCTGTTTATGTGGCAGCTGCTGAGTCATCTTCGCAATATATGAAACATGGTAGTAGGTTACGATGTTTTTATTTATCTGTTTGTCGAGATTGAAATTCAGACAGGTTCAAAAGTTCGTTGGCGAATTTGGTTATTCTCTTCCGCTACAGCTGTGCTCGAAACTTGTCGACTTGCGTTTTTGCGCTTGTCCAATTTGAATTACAATAAGCTGCAGTCTTGTAAATGTTTTATGATTTGTAATCTGCATGTGGAATATGATTATCCTTTCTCCACATTGTACGATTATGGCATTTTGAATTTTCCTACTTTAATCTTGATGATAAGATTAACTCAATTTTAATATAATTTTAAAATTTTTTAATTAAATTTGAGTACTTAAAATGATAGTTTCAACTAGTTTATGTACAAAGTTATACTTCATTATGATTGGTAAGCAATGTAGCAATCCAATTTGATGTTGCTAACAAACTACAACATTAAATTCATGTAAAACACCTTTCAATGAAGTTCGCTCCGGAGATTGACAAAAAGAAAGAAAATCGTGGGTAATAATAAACAAATTATTCAGTACAAAAATAATAGTTAATTTGATATACTTGTTTGTTGTATCCTATTCTTGTCCTTAAATAATTTTCAACTATAATTGCCATGAATGAAACCAATTGATTTGCGAAGAGGCAAGGATAGGAGTATGATAGGTTTGTCACATCATGACGGTAAAAGCAACTTTCAAATTTTATATTTTATTTTATTTTCCTCATAAAACTGGAGTCTTTGATTTGAAAACCGGAGACTGCGGGTTGAAACTGGACATGTAGCAACCATACTTGATCTTCTATTAAATCTATCATTGGTGTGTTATAAATACTGAATAATAAATGTAAAGTGATTAATCTTATCTATTGGCGATTCTTGTATATTTTATTAAATCTAGGAACAATAAAAATAGATTGGTAATAATGCTAAAAGTTATTCATATTTCATACTTGTAGATATCACTTGGATTTTTGTGTGTACATTTTTCTTAATAAAAGTATCTGAAACTTTTATTTATACGTAAACAATTTCAAATATACCCAAATCATTACGAACTATATTTGACTCTAAGGGCCGATTTTTTCATCTCTGGTTAAAGTACCGGTTACCATCATAACCATCGATTAATATAAAAGTATCACATCGAAATGAAATAGTAAGTAATGTATATTTTTAACAACTTGCGTCAGTTTTTCGATGCGATACACTTTAACCAGAGATGAGACAAAATTGAAAATATATTTTATTTTTAGTTAGTGATAAACTGGAACTTTGATCGGTAGTATAACAAACTTTACTATTACAAATTTACTTTATGACATATATCCTACAAGAAAATCTTGTTGTATAATTTTCATTAAAATTATGCAGCATGCCGACTACCATACCATATTAATATTTGCGAATATATATTTACAAATTAAAAAAATATGATAGCTTGGCGTTGTCTTAGTGAAATTGGCAAGAAGAAAGAATGTAGTTGGAACCATTTTAAATGCA
This sequence comes from Stenolophus ochropezus, assembly GCA_035578165.1. Lineage (NCBI taxonomy): Eukaryota > Metazoa > Arthropoda > Insecta > Coleoptera > Carabidae > Stenolophus > Stenolophus ochropezus. Next base: position 18,343,948 of record JAQOWZ010000005.1, on the reverse strand, counting down.
AATAAGTGCAAGAAGTTCCAATACAGCTCGGACTCCGATCCGAATGTGGTTCCGCTACACATCTTTCACCTGACGTGCATTTTATGGCTGTTAGGTTATAATCCGGCGTGATGGTGCCCGATGAAAGTTCGCACGACGTCTGACCCCTGGTCTGAGTGATGTTAACAAGAAGTCCAGCGCCCACTCTGTATGCAAAACACCGCCTTACCGCTCAAGGTGCGAACCTGATGGACTGACACCCAAGGAATTGGATCTCTGGGGTAACGGGAACCGACAACGATTTAATGGCTTCTTTCTCATTATGCGTTATGCCCATTTGCCCGCTTTGTTTGAAGATCAAGTGTAGGTGAATTTGTATTATAATCAGATGCAGCCTATTACAGTTATTAAATTAGTTTGTGGTGTATTGGACGATGACTACAGGCGGAGTTTTAAATTGCCTGGTTGTACTTATCCTTTTAGCTTTTCTAGGGCCATTTCAAGTAACAAATAAGATCTGTTCATCCTTACGTAGTCAATGTTTCCCAGATAGTTGAGTCCCATTCAAGAGTAAATAGGTATGAAAAAAAGTTTACTTGTATGAAGTTTATTTTATAAAATAATACATACACATTTTTCAAAATTCTATTTTTTTAAACAATACTAAATTATTCCTTACAATGTAAGTTGTCATCCGCTTGTACCATTGAAATAAATATAAAATCTACTTGAGGCTCTAATCTAGGCCTCGTTCAGAATCTGAACCTTTCTTTACCATTTCAAGTAAAAAAAAAATATTACTACAAAGTAAAAACATCAATAGCAATTTATTTTCAATAGGTGAAACACTACCTCTGAAAATTTCCTATTGACTTTTATTCCAGGTTTTAGTAGGATTGAAGACCTGCTCAAATCTGTGATCAATTTAAGATGACATAAATAATTAAGAAGTAACAAAAAAATTACCACAGTTTTTTCCTTTTGTTAATATAGATATTGAAAATTAAATTATTACTTTGAACTGCGGTATCAGTAACTATACTTTTTTACTCAAACTAAACAGTGACGACCCCTTTTGACAGGATATTGTATTGGTTTTTGCACATTAAAAAAAAATTGTACGTGAAGATAAGTATTTGCATCAGTTACTAATAATAGGTCTCAGCGTACTACTGTTTTCATTAATTATTCATGTATCTTCTTCCTATGGTACAGTATTCTAAATACATAGAACACGGGCTCAAGTACCGAAGTTAATTGGTTTTGCGCCATTTTGTACCTGAATTTAATGCCTTGCTTTCCTACGTACAGAATCGACGTTTATTTATATAAGTTATTAATAATCATTTGAATGCAATTGATTGTAAATTTAAAATCGATTTACCACCTATAAACTTTTAAAATTATATAGGAATATATTTTTATATACCTATTTAGTTATATTAAAATCAGTGTAAAGTGAAATGTGCAAAATAAATTTACTCTGGAGTGTGTTCAAGCGAATATGAGTACAAATACTTGCAATAAAAGGGGATGTTGTGTCATTTGCATGGAAATTTAATTGTGTCTAGACAGCGAACAAATATTCTCGTGGTAGGTCATTCTCTATGCATCAGTCGAGAAATTTAGCAAATTGTATAATATCTATCTTACAAATTTCATTTTTAAAAATATTAGAAGAAAGTTGTAAAATATTTAAATAACAAACTTTATTAAAATAATGAGATAATTCAGTGAATTTTTGCCAGGTACTAGGTACGTATGACTTAGTAGCGGGCAGATGTCCAGTGATCATTAATTTTTCTTTTTTTTAAAAAAAAATATATAATATGAATGTGCAGTACGTTCTAAGTACACAAATAATCTGACCTGCCTTAAAGTACATTAATATAATCCACAACTTCTACAATATTTAACACAAAGTAGGAAAATAGCCATCATCCTTTATTTACGTATTAATACGATATTGTTATCTTCTATAATTTTTATCATTTTTTAAACTGACAGTTGTTATCCTCATATCAACTTGCATTAACTTACGCCATCTCAAAAGATAGTTTAGAAAAGTGTGTATTAGATGTTTGCATCAACGAATAAGGTTACACTAATTGCTCTTTTTTCATTGAAAAGTTGTACTAAAAAATTAACACTAAAATTAGCTCTCCTGTTATCAATCAGATCATGATTGAGATTCCATAACTTCGGTTACAATCATTTGAACATGTTTTGATATCAACTGCAAATGCAAATGTCAACTACAAAGTGAACTGGCGATTCTATAACAGTAATAGTAATCGTAAATTGTGATTGTGGTTGATTCGTAACAAGACATATAAAGAACACTTTACACTGATGAGAAAATATCTTAAATTCAGTATTAGAGAATACCGATTTCGATTTGTAATAGATACTTATGAAGAACATTGATTATATGTACGTAGTTATTACGAGTTACGAAATCCAACAAGCTATCAAAAAATACCCTTGCAAACTAATGTTTTGGGAAAGACAATACGCTGTAGGTTTGTTTTCTTTTGAAAGCTGACAAATAGCATTATTAAAATGCTTTTTAAAATTACCATTAAAATAAGGGATTCGTTATTACAATTCCACCTGCTCCGCACAAAAAATGGACAACAATATTGAGTGCATAAATCCTCTTGAAATTTGATCTTGTGATATGGTGGTGAATAGGTATCAATTACAGCAAAAAGAAATCTAATTTAAATATTAAAAGATTGCTACTGAAGATTAATAAAGACTTAAAGAAAATAAAGCAAGTTAGGTAGCAATTAGTGTTGTAATTTGGCTGTTAAGCGATAATTACAGATAACACGTTTATCTTTCATGTCACGTTGTCAATATAAAATAAATGAGTTGAGCCTCGCGCGAGTCCATCTCTTGTGTTAAGGAGAAAATGCAAATTCGCTTTCCCATATCTTATCCCGCACCCATCACTCAAATTCTTCTCCGGCTCACGTACTACGCCGGCCACATGAATATTCATCAGCTTATTCATGTTAATTAATTATCTTAGCATTTTAAATCGACGAATTACATATGGTGACATGGATGATAACATAATTATTTAATTGATTTTGAATTATCAATGACTTGCTATGTCATATTTCATTTAATATGAAACATCTCTTACAATCTGTCAAGCTGTAGACCAAAAACATAAGCAGGCACTAATTTATAAAATTCAGAAATAAAATAATTATATTTAGGTAAGTCACTGAGTAATTAAAACGAACTTTATTAAAAATGTTATTTTAAACATTTTTATTTATCTTTTTTCCTTCTAATAAACAATTAAAATGAAATATAACCGAAGGAAACCTTAGTTTCAATATATGTTTTTATCCTAACCTACTCTTTGTCTAAATTACAAACTTATTAAACATAATTCTACAATCTACAATTCTCATTATTATGTTATTTGTTTGACTGAATATGGATGTTATCGGATCACTTTGTTGATTGTTGATTGAATTATAAATAGAATATTAAATAAATCATAATATTGAGGTTAGAGAAACAAATCATCTGCCCGATTATAAAAATTGTAATGTTATCATTCGCTGATTTTACTGACAAAAGTACCGATTTTTTTAGTAAACCTTTATACTGATTTCTTATATATATATATATATATATATATATATATATATATATATATATATATATATATATATATTACATACTGAATGTATTGTATTTCGATTATTTATAATTATTTGTTGATAGTTATTTATTTCTGTCATCTATTTATAGTATCTATCGATTCAGTAATAAAACTTTTGACTAGTGACTTTGTTATATATATGTTACCATTTAACTTTTGAAAACTGTAGCAAAAGCAATGATTTTGTTATAATTTTTCCTATATTTTTGATATATTTTGACATGATTTTCAGCAGTCACCAACAGTTTGTAATTTATTTAAAACAAAATTCGTTAAAGTTTATTGTTCAAAGTAATCCATTTAAAAAAAAATTTGAAGACAAATTTATATTCTATTTCTTTTAAATATATAACATAGTAAACGTGAGTAATTACAAAGTTATGTAAAAAAAGTGTTGTATAAAATGAACAATAGCAATGTGTAGTTATATATGTAGGGAGCTCGTTACATTAAGAACCAAGTGGTTACATCCTTTGCTGTAAAGTTTAAATACATCTTTTTGACTGTATTTACTATTTGCTTCTCGTTAAAGAAACCACATCAAACAGCAGCTTTGTACGTTGTTTTTGAAAAGTTTCTTTGAAACTTAGAAATCTCCGCTTTAAAAAGATTAGCTTTTTGGTGTTTTAAATTGAACCATTTCGTGTAAGCAGCACTTATTGTTAAATACACGTATTGAAATTTAAATGAAAGGAGTGGTTGACTGGTAATAAATGAATGTTTGACATGAAACGCTCGAAATATGGAAATTTATGGAATCAGGCTCATTAATCTAAATACGATAATATGCACCTATTACACTGCTATAAATTATACCGCCACACCGACTCATGACTTTTTATTTATTTGTGCGAATTTATTTCGTGTGACTTTCCCCACTCGTACGTGGGAGATATCAAATTTATCTTTATTAATTACTCATTTGTTTCGCTAGATTAACTATATCATATTTCACTGTCGAGTCGAGACCTAAAAAATTCATTTTATTTAAATCACGGAAAAATTTTCAAATAAAAATATCGTATGTGCTACCTCAATTTATTTTGAATTGTTTTTCTGTTTTACACAGTTATTAATTGATTACCGCTATTAAAACTATATCATACTTACATTAAGGGCTGATACCAGTTAATTACAAAATAAATAAAATTTATTTGACACCATCAAATTTTAAAAAATGGAAAATATTTTGTATTTTTTAATTTCGAAAATTATAAAACTAGTGTGTAATGCTGACTAGCATCTGGTAAAAATGTCAAAAAATATTCAATACTCAAATGCTCCTAATAGACGCAGAATCTATGAAATTGGAAAATATTTTGTTTCATAGATTCTGCGTCTATTAGGAGCATTTGAGTATTGAATATTTTTTGACATTTTTGCCAGATGCTAGTCAGCATTACACACTAGTTTTACAATTTTCGAAATTAAAAACTAATATAAAACAATTGTCACTGAAATTGTTAAACGAGGATACCGTAAATATAGAATAGTTTTATTTTATTGTCATCTGTCATATTGCCAAGTGTCTACTTATTAGTTGAACTTAGGTTAAACGAACGATAAACACGTGCATTATAAATTATATTTATCAATTATTGAAATTGCATAAATGTAATATAAAAAATCAAATATCAAAAAATTTAATATTCAAAGTGTATATATACCTACTTCCAAACACTGTTTTATTTATATATAAAAAAAACATCAGAAAATTATAAAGGTTACTAATTTTATAACGTCGTTACAATCAACCTCATCGCGCTCACATAGTTGGCGCTTATGCTAATGAAATTTTTAAATAAAATATGCCATACAAATAACAAAATCAAAATGAAAATAATTGAAATAATATTTATAAAATTGGGAGTAATTATTTTTTCGGGAATAAAGAATTAGTAATGAACAAATTTCAAAAATTTTCATTTGCAGACACTAAAGACACTAAATATATTTTTTTAATATTTTTTTTTTTGTGAAAGTACATTGATAGCTATTAAGTTAGTAATTAATTTCTTTGAGCACGTGGAAAGATCTATTTGTGCGAGATTGGAATATGAGATCCATGTAAACTGCGGTTAGATTGGAAATATAAACAGGTTTGCAGGCAGCAATCAAATCGCCCATAATGTGTAAACAATCGAATGTGGAATCCTTTAGGTCAAATGTCAAAGCCTAATTGCGTCCAGCAATTCTCTGCATATTTGCGATCACATATATCATTACTCACAGCAGCTCCTGACACACTCAGCAACGACGCATGCGCAGAATGCAACACACGCACATTCTACTCATTTCCCACACCTATATTAGTTTTCAATCACTACAATTATATCGTGTTTCAATACTGCTTTGTAAAGCACATTATATGATGCAACTATTAAATATTTGTTATATTTGTTTAATTGGTTTTATTTAAGTGTGGTATATAAAAAGTTGATAAACGTCATCTTAATCACGAGTGTATAAAAAAATATATACAAATAACTCACATACTGCACTTTTCCTAAGAATACAACATATACTACAAACTAAAACTGCTAAGAAATATAACAATACATTCTAGGATAGCAACTTGTGCGTTCAATTCATAAAAAAATTCCATTTTCGCTAGCGCTAGTTGTAGCTAGGGATGGAAAACGTAACGTAACGTTTTAAGTTATGTAACGTTGTTTTTTTTTTGTAGTATAAGTATAAATGTATCATCATATAGCCATACACACAAACAACGTTTGAATTCTGTAACACTAATATGTTCTTAAAAAATATACCAGGTGACACATTTTAAAAAAATCATAGAAATATCTCGAGATGTATGCAGCTTATGTTTCGATCAAATATTTTTAAAACGTCCAAAGCAGCACTGAAATTATATCAATAACCTTTTTGGAGGTGCATAATAAGTAAAATTTTTAAACTATCTAAACTAACTAATTTTAATCATCATAAAAATTTAGCAGTGAATGAATTAGACAGATAATTACAAAAAAGGGGGTAAAAGGAACTAAACTGCTGGGTTTATTTACTTAATTATCAAGTTTCGAAAACAGTAAAACTAAATCTCTATTTATTTTTTCTTTGACATTTTTAATTCATCACATTTGCTTATTAGTTTTATTTTTGGTCATGTAAATAAAAATTTAAATAAGTAAAAAAAACTTGTTTTTATCATGATCCTTTTTTTAAACACATGTTAAAATCATACTTTTATTCGTGGATATAAAAAAAGATATACCGAATATTCACTTAAATAGAAATAACAAGTAGTAAATTTAAATAAATACGAAGTATAAATGAAGTAGTACACACATAAATATTTGCTTTAGAAACTAACTGGAAGTTCAATTGGAGTTTTTATGTAACTTTGGTTAGTTGATTCATTTGAGATTCCCAAACATGTACATGTAAATAAAATATGTAAGTGATGTTTTATTTGGTAATGGGTTGGCAAGCAAGCGCCAGTTTGGAAGTTTTAATGGCTGCCGTTTCCATTAATTCAAAATTGCCAGGCTCTATGTAGCTGTAGCTCAAATAACACACTGTCAATACGCTTCTTAAACTCGACAACTTTTAAAACTCATTAGTGAACATGTTTTAATTAACGTAAAATCAATTAATAATCAGCAAGCGAGGCCGGCGCACTCATTCACTTCTGCATTTAATCAGCGGCTTTTATTAAAAATATTACATAATTCTTAATTAAACAAAGCTCAGTTTACCCAACTTAAACTACAGAGAAATTATCAAACTTAGAGATGAAATTTCTCTTCTATTTCACAGACGTACAATTTAATTCTTATTTAACTTTTAATTTAAACCTAGTATAACATTTTATTATAATTAAATTTAAAAAAGAATGTTACAATCATTTATTTATAATAAATATTTTCTTTTTTATTATCAAATTCTATTTTATAATAATTATATTGGCAAAACAATATATAAATTTTAATAATTATAATTGTTTATCCAGTTGATATGAAAATTAACTATTGACTTCTACAATAAAAACACTTTTTTGTACACACTCCCTAGAATCATTACTTTGGGTACTTTTTGGTGTCCGTAAAAAGCTATTTTAAAGAACTAATGGCCGATTACACCAATGTTACCTAAATACTGTTTAAAATTTGAGTCTTGTTGATGTAACTGGGCCGGAATACTATATCCTATAACGGTCACCTAGCAACACTCAAAATGAGCATCCATTTTCTTTTGATGATGTTCATAAAAACTTATTTCTAAACCTTTGTATATTATATCTTATTAACATATCGTAGCTTCTTACAATCATTTCTTTTAATAAAACTCATCTGATATTACACATAAACTTCTAAATTCGAACGCTATAACTATAATATTTTGCATACTTCTTACAAGAATAACTATTATTTTTCCATATTTTACTTTTAAAATGACTTATGTATTTTAAATTTAACAGCCTACATTTATCAAACTTTGTTAATGTATGAATAAATTTTTATCTGTTAAACTAGAAATTTAATGTAAAATGTATTCAAACAAGTTCATAGAAAATTTTAAAATCTTTATGTTTGAACATAACACAATTTGTGAAAAATATAGACACATAGGTAATGAAATTAAATATAATTACTTAAATACTAATAAATTCTTACTAACATAAGAAAATCTTCCACAACTACAAGAGCTATAATTCACTGATGAATTTTATATCTGTTAAATCCTTGAGAAGATAAAAGAAATGTTCACATAATTAGAATCAGAATTTTATACGTGTACAAACATGTGTACCTTCAATAACACGTTAACAATGATGTAGATGTAAGGAGATAAAAAGTACATTGTAGAGAAGTCATAAAAAAGTCATAAAACAGAATGTAGTGCACAATAAAAATTGAAATTGAAACAATATTAAATGCAAAAACAACTACAAATAGTACAAGTACATCTTCATTTATTTTCATGTAGAGAGTATAAGCACTAATAATGACAATTAGAGCCAAGCTTTGCTAAGATTTTTTTATTGGATTTCTTTAAAAAGTAATAAAGTGTATACATGAATGAACAAGTCAGTAAAAAAAGGAGGAGGAATGAGGGATTTTAACAATATTCCCACAAAAAATAATAAGAATTATATTTTTATGATAGTTATTGATAACTGAAATAGGTAAAACATGAGCTATATTAACTGTGAATTACATCACTTCATTATGAATGTTATATATATGATGATCTATAATAGATAAAATATGTAAGTTGTATTTTGTTTAAATAAATATACCTAACTTAAATCTAAAATAAAAACATAATCCGATTGTACGATGTTTATTCATCAAAATTTCATTATAATTTACAATTTTTATTTTTAAAAACTTTTGATAAACAGGAGTTAAAAATATGGTTTACTTGTGATTTCAAATTCTAAAAATTCTTTTATATTTTCTAGGTGATATGGGCATGATTATTACATGAATTTTTTAATGTCATTATTTGTTATTTATTATGGTTTTTTGATAAAATAAATACAATTTAAAGCGTTGAACTTTAAAATAGAAACAGTTTTTAGATACATTATTACAACAATTATCGTGAAACGTGAAAAGACATTTACAATATCCATACCACCTGGAATTAGATCTTTTTCGTCAGTTTATTATATGAAATTTCTCTTTCTGTTTATTCTTTAATATAAAAAAATCCCTTGTACGCCTCTGGTAGAAAAACAAAGCGCGTTATGTTTGACACTGACATTGATGATGTCTTGAGAATGTGCCACACAGACCTACGACACTTTAAGAAAACTGGACAGTTAATTATGGCCCTTTGTGTTGAAAGGGTTCGGGCCCCGATCTGAGACATAAACTTACTGATCGTCCCATGATGGTCCGATAAGGCTACCTAATAACCAGCCCAACACAAAGCACGGCAAGAGTTTTTTGTCATTGTGGACCACTCGAGGAAATTGAAAAATTAACGAGTACCTGTATTAAATGGAAGAAATGACAAAGATTGTTTCTTGGAAATGCACCTGTTACTTTCGTTTTCTATGTCTATGAATCCGTAACTGTTTCCCAGGACTTAGAAATTATCCCAGAATGTTTTTAAAAAATTGAATAAGAATTTTGTTGGTTTCGGACTTTGAACACAGCTTACTAAGCATGCATGTACATGTGTAGTTATAGTGATTAGTTTATTGTTAGAATTCGCCCTTCCGTAATGTTAAAAACCTTAAAATCATAATCCAATAAGTTGCTAGAAAAATAGTTTAGTTCCTGCAGCTCTCCAAAGATTGTTCTAGTGTTAAGTGTGAGGACTTTGACCAGAGACGGACTGGCAATGTTTCGGCCCAATGGGAAATTTTTCCGATCCAGCCCTAATAGAATTTTTGGATAGTGAAAATAAATTTGATACCTGTTGTTGCGATAAATAAAAATCTTTGATTCCATCGAATGCATTCTTTTATTAGTTACTTAATTTTTTACTGGTGATTATATTGTTAGGAGAATTGATATTGATATCGATAGCGTCTCAAAAGGAAACCTCACTACATGCCATATTGATATTAATTTGGAGTACCTTTTCTGACTTCTTTTAGTACCAACTGAAAAATCCCAATACCAAAAACCCTCAATTTTTTTTCCTAAGATATGTGATTTTCAATTTTTTTATTTTGCTATTATTTTGCTTATTTTACTCTTTGAGCGACAGAGTTTAATGGCTTGGACGAATTATGTGACAATAAGTTTTTAAATTTTGCTACTGACTTTGGGGCGCTAAATAAAGTAACTAAAATAAGTTTTGTACATTTTACCAAAGTCGTCACACAATTTCCCTTAGATAAAGTAATTTCAAACTGAGTGATCTTTCAACTGGCGTAATTTCTTGCTTTCTGTGATCTATTTTTGATTGACTCATATACATTTTGTTTTTATTTAATTTACATAAGAAAATAATATTTTTTCATTGGCAATTGCATTTTATTTCTGGAATTTGAAGGAATAAGATCCCGTCATTAATATTTAAAAATTATTTTTGAAAGTAGTCTATTTTTAAATTTTTAAATAATTAAACGAATAATTGTACGAGCCACTATACATACAGAGTAACAGAAACTGTTTTCTTGGTTGCTAAAAAAGTCATTGGCCCATATTCTGAGCTCACTTTTATAATAAAATCACTTTTATGAAGCCTGATTTTACATTATAATCTAATGAGACCAAACGTCACTTTTGACAAAAGCACTCATAAAAGTCTGCTAGGAATACGGATCTTTGTTTTTGTTATTTAATATTTCGAACCAAAAATCTTTTTCTACACAAATAACAGTTTATGAATTCTAAATATTTATAATTCGTTGCAAATTAGTTCTAGTTTTGTAAAAGATAAAAGTGTTGGTAGAACAATTACATTTCCTGTTTTATTTGTAACAAGAATCCCTTTCGCCACGTGCAATAACGTGACTTGACCAGTCGTCTCGCACCTCAGCCTGGCCGGTACAATCGAAACGCTCTTTGATATCACGAGCCAGTCGCACCAGCCAGCAATATTGTCTTCCCAACGGCTAAAAAGAATTTAATTCGTTTTAAAACATATGTGGATACCTCTGGGATGTTTCCACTCAAATAAAATTTGCTTTGATATTGCTGTTTGATAAAACATCCCGAGATGAAAATAAATATACTCGTTTCACTGCCACACTATTTATTATTTTACGCCGTTTTTATAAAATCATGTTCACGTTATTTATTTTTATAAATATTAACGCGACGTTTGATAGAACTGAAAAATATTTAAATGATTTGTAGACCCAAAATGAGTCAATTATTTGTGTTTATACTTTTTTTAGTTTTACTCAAAAAATATTAATGAGTTTGTGTCATTTAAATTGTAATATATTTATTTACAAAGTCACACAAAATATAGTTTATTTTATGTTTTTTTGTCTAGTTTTTATTATACGCGAACATAGCATTTTATTTATTTTCATTTCAACTAAAATATTTACGAGTTCCTACATTTTTCGCTAATAAATAAAAATATTTTTTGCATTTAAAATACCAAACATATTTAATCTTTTAATGAAAATCGTATAATTTTTTAATTTAAATCAATGTGCATACAAACGTTGATGCTAATATAATATATATTTTTACCTACTGTTTTTTTTCTAAACTCATTCATTTTAGAAGCGTCAAAATATTTATTGCACTCAAACTATTTCTCATATTGTTGAATATTTTCTTTAAGCTTTTTCAGTTAATCATATTTATGATTTTATATACTTAAATTTAAATTTAACTTAGTTTACATTTTAATATTTATTACAATTCTTCTATAAATTTTACAAAATAATATTTTCATTTTAAAATTCTTTTGCTTGAAAAATTCGAACTTATAAAAACATCAAAATTTATATTTTATAAAACTGACATAATATTATATTTTACATTTTTGCGATTTTTGATAAGAATTTATTTCGTATTTCGAATTGTTTTATTAAAAGAAAAAAATGTATGTATGCTTAAAATATTAAAGACATTTACTAAGGTCGCTATTATATAATAATAAACCCACTTTTAAAAAGAAGAAAAAATATCTTGAAAAGGAATGTTTTCTCCGTATATTCGTTTTTTTGGAATGATTAAGTAAAAAATGAGAAAATCAAAAAATCAAAATTTCTAACTTCCTTCGCTCGTCCCGTAAATATCCAACCGTTATATAAAATGAGACATTTTCTGACTACATAAATAACTATTTCTCGATGAACTAAAAAATTATTTAAAATATGTCAAAAATGAAAATAGTTTTAGAATGAATACAGTGTAAGCAAATGTAACTTAGATGTGAAATCCTTTGTGTAAATTGATAGAAGGAATTCGAGTAATTCCAACAACAGTACCTCGTGCCAGCAAACATCACAACAACAATGTACAAATTTGTACCTCATCCATCGTACACCTTCACTCATGTCGCTACCAATCAAAAGTCAAAGACACCTCTCCACAAAACAACAACGTAACCATCCAAACAAACAAGCGAGGCGCGTGAAAATCCGTGTGGTCCACAGCCAGCTCTGCGCAATAAATAACGAAATTGACAGGATGACAACCAATAAAAACCCGCCGAGGTCTGAGCAGAGGCCACTGCGATGCGGTTTTATTTGCTTATGCCTTGCCGTGGTAGTTGACACACATAATGGATAATTGATCAGCTATCGCGAGATGAATGTGAATGCTTTGTGTGGACTTTTATTTGGAAGATTCCAAAGCAGATAGTGGGCTGAGGTTAAGTAATTTATGAAAATTGTTATGTAAATGTGTGAAGAAGGTTGTAATGTAATCGATTTGTACGGAACATAATTTTGGTATTGTCATTTTTATGTGTTTGTACTACTGTATCTATTGAACAGTTCTTATTTCATAAATATATGATTATGTCACTGAAGAATTTTGGACGCTAAAGTTACAAAATAATTTTTAGAATATTGGGATTTTATTTTCATCATAATCCGATTTCTCAATATTAATTTTTGTAAATTCAAAAGTTCGCATTCTAGTTATTTATGTAACATTTTTCCATATTTTTTATTCATCCAAAACCAATTTTTTTATTGAATAAATAATTACAGATTATTCTCCTTTTGTCCGACAAATAGAGATCTAAAAGCATAGAGATTTTAATAACAAAAATTAAAAATGGAGAAGTTTATTGTTTTTTTTATTTATTTTTTATTTTATTAAACCTCAACCTACGTCCAACGTTCAAAAGTCTTACCAACCCTTCTAGACATGCGCATAACCCATTTGTGACTTCACCAAAGTTCTATGATAAATGATTCATTATAAATAAAATATTTTACATCTAATTTCAACCACGCTAAATTTCCTCATATGGTCATAATATTTGATTTCTTGATTACTGAGTTTTCCGAAATAAGAGACAAATAAATAGCATTGAAAGAATCATTAAACAATTTTTCAATAATTTTTATCTGTAATGTAACCTATAAGTCCAGTGGTATAAAAAAATATTAGCTCTAATTAGCGTGCAATTATTTTTATAAAATTCGGGGTAAAATTTGCACTATCATCAATATATCACCTAATATATTCTACCTATTCACTTTTTAAGCTGAAAATTATAGAAATTAATCTTTTTGAATCATATTGGGGCGGATTATTTTTCGTTACTTATGTTACCAAATTAAAAATAATTTAAACATTAGAGAAAAAATACATGAAGTTTTGTTATTATGCGAGTAAAGGATAAAAGAAATAAAGTATAAGGAACATCAAATTCAATGTAGAATATTGTGACATTCGATTTATAAAACATATACAATCGCTATAACAGATTTTGTAATTACTTTTATTGACTTATCTATAAGAGACACAAATATTCTTGGATGATAATATGTATCATTAAATGTATGTAAAATGATGTTTTAAAAATTTATAAGAATAAGTGTTATATTGAAACTTACATTAAATCGTCTTTAAAATTTTGTAATAGAAAACGCTTCATTCTGCTCGACTACTTACATCAACTGTGAGATGATAATATTTGAAATAAGAATAGCTAATGTTCTGCATAGGATTTCCTATTCAATCACACGGCCGTTGATATAGAATTCCCCATGGCAGTAATGGGTGGAACGTCCGTGGTGTCACAGCCATCCAGATGCTATCTTGATTGGAAAGACAAATGATGTCTGTGTGGATTTTTAACGGGCAGCGCGATGGTGTTGAGATTCCGGGCAAGTTATGCGCGTTTTGTCCGGGACATTTGTTAGGCATTACTGGAGCAGCAGCGAAGTGGAAGCGATCACGGTGTGATGATGGATGGTGCCGAGGAATCGGGAATCTGACGGTCACCGGATGACTACTGGAGGTTTCTTCGCCTGATCACACTGATATGTTCAGTGGCGTACCTAAATAATTCACAAAATAGAAGATTTAAATTGCAGGAAGATAAAATATAGAATTGGGGTGCAGTCAAATTTATTTAAAAAAATTTAATCTACCGGTTTCGGTCACAATTGAGTAATCTCAAAAGAAGTAAATAGATCGAGGTAAATTTAATTTTTAAATTAAATTTTACAGCAACCCAATACTGTATTTTATTTTTATACAAGTTCTTCACTCAAGATGCTTCCTTAAGAAATTCTAATTTGTCTTTAAACAAATGAAGTAAAATTATAAATTATTTGAGTGATTTGTGGAATAAAATTAAAAGTATCAATATTTTGTTAGAAAAATTATTCGAATGCAACGTTTAACACAGTGTTCCATTATTTCGAATAAAAACAAATCACTTTTAACATGTATATCACTATTTTATGTAAAAGCACTATGAAATATGGATGGTAATTGATAGAAATGTGAAAATAGTAGTGACATAATCAATTTGAACAAAATCCGATAAACATGAAATAATTGATTGACTTCACATATTTTTGAAAACCTTTATTCATTTTAACCTTTGTATATTCTCTGACAAATATATAAACATATTTAAAAACTTTTGTTGATAGATGTACATATTTTTACAAAACTTTATTGTTATCGTAAGACAACTTTAAAACTCTACCTAACATAAATATCGTACACAGTGTCGGGATTTGGAGGAAAAAACGTTTGGACAACCAAGAGCAAATTATTTGGGGAATATATACTTTTAGTCACTTTTGCTTATGTGGGCCAAATTTAATTATTATTTTTTTACTTCTGTATAATATCTGTATGACTCGATTAAGTATTTAATAAAATAAAGAATGATATATTTTAAAGTTCTTATAATGTCTTTGATATTGTCCCTCCTATAAAATTGCTGAAATCCCGTCACTGACCATAGGCCTTTGAATATTTTTTAAATCATTCAAAACTTCTATACAGAATTTCCTGGAGATACGTACCCTATTAGGACTGTAGTATAGTTTCATTATGTGTCGAATATTTATGTTTACTAAGTATTTTATTAAAAAATAAGTTTATTAAATTT
Source organism: Stenolophus ochropezus (assembly GCA_035578165.1). Lineage (NCBI taxonomy): Eukaryota > Metazoa > Arthropoda > Insecta > Coleoptera > Carabidae > Stenolophus > Stenolophus ochropezus. The sequence continues at coordinate 18,328,299 of JAQOWZ010000005.1, read as the reverse complement.
TTATTTTACTCAAAGTTTTCATTTTTCTCGTAAGCACAATCTGGTACCGCCACTGGATGTACAGAGCATATAAGAATAGTTGGCCTACCCATAGGTGATAAATTAATGAATAACTGGTTTAATATCAGATCTCAATACTCAGAACAGAATATACCTTCTGTTGTTGTAATCTGTTACATGTTGAATTATTTGTGGATCTTAACTTACCGTTCCTCGAAACCTTTACATTTATTTTACGATTACGACTCTACAAAAGACATATAACCGATTTTATTTCCTACATTATTTTTAGATCTGATGTATATCTAAACAAAGTGCTTCTATTCCACACTACAATGCATCATCTTAGTCAAAATATCTAATATTTCATTTTGCTATTACCGTTTTAAATTTTTATTATTACTAAATTAATACTGTAGAATGGTTTGAAATTAAATGTAATATTTCGTTTATCTCTAGGTCGTTCAAAAAAGAAATAAATGAAAATGTCACTAAAATACTTATTTATTATAAAAACATACTCCAAAAAATTGAAAACTGCAAACTATTTATTGAATAAATAATTAAGCTCTTTTTTGTTTCGGTTTTTTCACGAATTATGTTGTTTTGTGTCAATATGATCCACAAATAGAGAACACCATTAAATTGAACTAAAATTAAACTTTGTAATATAACCATTGTAAAGGATTTTGCCCTGTTTACGTCACTGTGAAGTATTATTAATGTCATTTGTCTACTGTAGTTATTATTCGACAATGGATTTCATGCGTATTACCTAAAACAATGAACAGTAAAATATTTCTAATCGCGGCACTGCTTTACAAACTATACCAAGTGCGCTTATGGAACAATGCAAATGAATAGATATAACGGAAAGAGCGGATTATATGCAAAAACAAATGTCAAAATATGCATTAAAAAATTTTCAAAATATGTACCATACATGCAAAAAATTGTAAATATTTTTAACTGAAACCATTTTCATTCATTAAAAAATTAGTTAAGCTCTGAATAATTCTGAAACTCTGAACTTATTTTATACTGAAATTCGGCTCAAAACTATATTTCCTGTAATGTACAGTTTAGAGAAAAAGCAAAAAGAAATTTATCTAAAATTTATTTTTGTTTTTAAAAAAAAGTATTAAAATATGTAAAAATTGTAAATTAGGCAGTAAACTAACATTAATTGCAAAATATGCGTATTTTTTTGATATTTGGCATTAAATTTTGATAAATCTTAAACACTTGAAAAGAGTTTGTTGATATGCCTAATAAAAACGACACATTCAATTGCATGGAATCCGCTTTTTAGATATAAGTTATCATTTAAATGAAAGGGGTAAAAGGACGTATAAAACTGAGATGAAAATTCCAACTATTTCTAAATAATTTTAATGGCGCTGATTATCAGTCCACAGCATCTGTAAGGGACCTACGACTTTTGCATGTTTTGATCTATTGGTACAGAGTGCTATTTTATTTGTTTAATAGTTACTGACTTAAATTCCATATCTTATACTTTGCTCAGTTTTAGTCAAAGCGATCTAATCTAGTTAGCAACTATAAAATATAAAAAAATACTAATTTAAATAAAATCTATTGCATTGGAATTTACGCCGAAATTCAATCCATTAAATCTTATACTATTCCACTCAGTTCGAGTCAACATATAGATCCATTTCTCACGATTTTTTACACAAAATCTAAGTATGTCTAAAATAAGTATGATACAAGTGAATATGGATTAAAAAATATACTTGAAATAGTTTTGTGAAATATAAATTGTTTGCTAATTTAACCAACTTCTTAGCTCTTACATTTATTTCTCGAGACAGCAATAGCGTATCACTTAACATGAACATCCGGAAGTTGAATAGAGATTAGGAATAAAATATTTTATTTGACAAATTATCATTAAAATATATACCTTCATCCTACATAAATATTTTAAGCTAATGACTGGTTTTGTATGGTACAAATATTAAAAATTTAATTAAAAACCCATTTTTGTGGAATGATTTTGTAATAATGAATTTTGGGATATTGGAAGCAGCGAGTAGCTTGTGTATCCAATATGTAAACTAGTATTAAGTAGTAGCAAATCCAGTGAAGTTTTGAGTTGGAGCTGGCGCTTGCAGTTAATGAGAGCGGGGCGCGGAATGCAAAGCGATTCGTCCATTGCAAGCAGCGCACGTGGTTAATCCACTGGCATCGCAGCTAAATGCCACCAGCTGCCTCCTGTCCTGCTTTTATAAACCAAGCATTACACACACTCGATTTCCTACCGGCGTACATGATGGCAAATTGCTAGGCTCCATGCAGGCAAAAACTAGTAGATATTTATCGGAAATAGTGCATTTTATTATGGTAACTAGCCAGCTTGTTTAAATTCGAATTAAGCAAAGTAAGCTGGAATTCGATTCGCAAATTCTAAACTGTTAACTAAATACAATATTGCTGAGTATTAGTGATTTTACAATCATTTCGTTGAAGAACTGGATACTAGAACACACAAATATCATCGATGTTTTTCCTAAATTAAACTATTCTCCCAATGAATCTCAGTTTAGGTCAATAGAGGAATTTTGGTTAATATTTATTAAAAAAGGTCTGCTTATATAAACCTTGCATTACACATACTCGATTTCCTACCGGCTTTACATGATGGCAAATTGCTATGCCATGCAGGCAAAAACTAGTAGATAATTATCGGAAAATAGTGCATTTTATTATGGTAACTAGCAAGCTTGTTTAAACTCGAATTAAGCAAAGTAAGCTGGAATTTGATTCGCAAATTCTAAACTGTTAACCAAATACATTATTGCTGAGTATTACTGATTTTACAATCATTTCGTTGAGGAGGTGGATTCTAGAACACGCAAATATCATCGATGTTGTTCCTAAATTAGACTATTCTCCCAACAAATCTCAGTTTAGGTCAATAGAGGAATTTTGGTCAATATTTATTAGAAAATTCCTTATACAAACCTTGCATTTCACATACTCGATTTTCTACCGGCTTTACATGATGGCAAATTGCTATGCCATGCAGGCAAAAACTAGTAGATAATTATCGGAAAATAGTGTATTTTATTATGGTAACTAGCTAGCTTGTTTAAACTCGAATTAAGCAAAGTAAGCTGGAATTCGATTCGCAAATTCTAAACTGTTAACTAAATACATTATTGCTGAGTATTAGTGATTTGGAATCTACCGCACCGTCTACCATCTACATAATTCGCACCACTATATGTCTAGTGAAATTGTCACAATACTGGAGGTATTTACTGTTTCTTCGAAGTATAACTTACGAAATATACCTACTATACCCTGCGGGCATTATGAAAATAATCATAGATACATATTTTAATATTAAATATTTCTAATGAATATTTGAGGCTATAGGTAGGCTGGTAATCTATACCACTAACGAGCATCTTAGACATTTAGGGCCATATTCCATCTAGAAATGTTGATGAATGAATGAGAATGAATCTATTGAATAGTTTATTAAGACGACATAAAGTGCTATGCATTAGCATCAAGAAGCATTACTTGATGTTTATTATACATCCGAGGAATAAACTCTTGTTTAATATTGTAATAATGTGGGAAAATTTTATTGTTTTATTAAATAATAGAACTGTTTTTTTTTAATAAAATATATTTTTAAGCAATGTTTAAATACTGTATGAAAAAGATTTCAATATTTTGTAAATAACCACGACTACAATTCAATGACACTTAAATCTAAAATCCGATAGAAATAGAAAATTAAAAAAAAATATTCAGAAAGAGATAAATAATCAAATATTTTCAAATTTTTAATGATTACTATTACAAATTAATATAAGTAGTACGAAGAAACTAGGACAAATATTAATACATATATTACTGCTGGGTACTACGTTAAATACTAGAAGAAGAATATAGAATCAAGGGCACTGACTCCATTGGGGAATCGGGGCTCATGCCTCAAAGTAAATTTTCCATGGGGCAGTGCCCCCAAGGCGATATTTCCCTTAGCGCAGCATTTTATTTTACATCAATAGTAAAGCCCTGATTTATTATTATTTTCCTCCTTCCATTTTTAAGTAGGTAACTGACAACTACCCTAAAATCTGTGTGAGGATCAGGATGTACCAGTGATCCTGAGATCTGAGACGTTTACAGTCAGTCCTGCTCTGCGGGGCGCCGGAGCGGTAGTGGTCCTTCGGGCCTCTGCTCCGTTTGACGGTCTGGCTAGACCACCTTCAAGGGCATCTCAGCCGGCTGGGAATTGGAGCCCGCTTCAGCGTGTACCTGCTGAAACTACAGCACATTCTGGAGTAATGTTGGCTCCTCTGGATTGGATTCTTTTTTCTTGAAATTTTATGTTTTGATTTTGGCCATTATAAGAAATTTTATTTAACAAACAACAGGACCCAAAGACGAACAAATTTGTCGGAAAAATGAAGTAGATGCATATTTTTTTAAAAATACAATTACTGTTGTTCAGTAATTATTTTTGTTAACATATTACAACTTAAATTAAAACAGATAACATTATGCAGCGACAGAACCATAAAGAAAAATTTATTGGTCATCCTTTTTGCATGCAATATGCTACAGTAATATGAAGGTTAACTGTATTCTGTATATCTGGGTTGAACATGGCAGTAAAGTAATGAAACTGACAAAATTGCATATGATGATGTGGTAGTGGTAGTTGGGTGTAGAATAAGCAGAGGCCGTAGCCGGTTCATTTGCGCTAACCGCACGCCTGGCCATATCCCATCTAGTGTTATTGTTATGCACGTCTATTCCGTCGCTTAGCGCAGCACTGGTTCCATTGCGGAATTATGCCGGAGTCGGACCCGCAATGAGTTCACTGACTCTGCTCTTTTAAATTTTTATAAGGTTTTAATTGCCTCCCGCCGCATTCTAGACTATGGAACTATCATATTTCCCCGCAAATAAAAATGTAACTGTTTAAATATTCCGGTTGCATATTTCCCACTATTGCTACTTTGATTAGATATACCCACATACTCAAATGGCAAGTCCAACATTTATATTTATAATCCATTTATTCACTTCCAGTTTGTCAATCTTTATCAACACAAAAACATCGCTATAACCAAATGGTTCGGAATCCACTATAAACTGTACGACTTCTGTAGAGGATGTATAAGCTTATAAGAGATGGGAAATCTGATTATTTTTTAGTAATCAATTCTATTTGTGAATCGATTCATATGAATTGTTCAAACAATATTAATTACTGAATAAAATACCTAACCTAAAATTGTTAGGTTCTGGATCTTCTGGATTCGATTCCGTGATTTGATTTCAGAATTCATATATACCAACTGCTAAATCAGGTAGTCAGTCAAACTTGGAACTATCCTATATTATGTTTACTGCGTCATTGGTGTATATTTATTTTAAATTTATGAAATATAAGAAAAAATGTTAAAATATAATTTATATATCAAAGAAATATATAGAAATTTAAAATAATCTACTAAAAAAATTTATATACAAACTATATATAGAGAACAAATATGCTTTTTCTTGAAGTCTTGAAAAAAAAAACAGTAGAAAAAAAACGTATTTATTTAAGAGTTGCAACGATGGATGCTAGGGTGCCAGGGTACAATTAACCGAATGATTTTGTAACCAGGAACTGGGGACTAGAACACGCAAATAACATCGACGTTATTCTTAAATTAGATAATTTACTCAATGAATCACAGTTTAGGTCAATAGAGGAATTTTGGTCAATATTGATTAGAAAAGTGTACGACGTCGCATTTTTCAAAAAAATAGAGTGATCAATTATGTTGTTGTTTAGAGGATGATGGGATAGTCAGAAGAAAACTGTGGACCATTGAAGATAATGGCCCACAATCAATAATTTGAATACTAAGTATTTATTTTTGTATTTTTTGTTAATTGATGTAACATTTATTTTAAAAAGCAAAAGAGTTTTAAAAAAGTTATCCGTCCAAAAGTTTGAAACCACATTTCAGAAACAAAAATAATAATTGTATGCACTGCATATAAAAATGGTTTAGATTATATTTTCATTTTCGATTTGGCATTAACGTTATTGCATTGTTATAAATAATGAAAATATTTTATTCAAAGTTATGTTCAGCACTTGTGAACTGTGATCCATAACCTGGATCTTTTATATATTTCCCCGTAAAAATCAGCCACCAGTCAGTTGTCGTCAGTTTATAGCACCATAAATCTTCCAAGTTATAACAAAGCGATTATTACCTCCATTTCACTGTACATGAAACCATAAACACAATTCATTAAATCTACACGTAATTAACTCAAAACAGAAAAATACATATAGTCACAGCACCTGAGCACCTACGTTTTAGACCAATAACGCAGGTTTGTGAGAGGTAACTGCACTGAAACCTAACCAAACTTTCCCGTGATCGGTTTCATGATTCTATCACACGGGTAAATATTGATTAATTACTATAATTGAGTGGGGACCACACACGTGATTTCCGACTGAGTGCCGAGTCACTCGTTACGTGGAGAGCACTTGCGCTTGCATCGGCTGTCTCTGTCGAGAGCACTTAGATTGGCATAGTGCGGTCTTCGTCAGACAGTCGGTAATGCAGCGTGCAAGTGTATGGTTGCAACCGCCACTCCGCCGGTAATGTTGTTGCCTGGTATTTGACTGTGTAATTTGAGATGAAATGTTAGTTACAACGGACATTGATGACGGACACTGTGGATTGATAATAGTGAATATTAGTGATAATTGGAAATAGGGGACAGGATGACATTGTTTAATTTACCATGAACTCTAATTAATTACCATTACGATCAGAACGTAACGAGAAATGAGAGCACTTACGACAACACTTGTTAAATAAATATTGGATGATACTGTGATTACGATGATAACTTAAGATGACACAACACAACACATCGCCAAGGATCGGCAAGAAGGAACGAACATAAACACAATAATTTTTTAAATAGAATATTAAACTAAGTAACATAAGATATAAAAGTTATTTACGGTTACATTTGTAGTAACATTATATGATCAACCGGTTTTTGTTTACCATGCGACTCTTACAAAATATAGTAAATTTTCTAGGGCTGAGCGGAAATTATTCAATGCTCTCCTTGCCATTATTTTTAAACTAATCTGTTTTTTCACGAATCCAGAATGACAGACAGATGATAAATTTTGATCTTTAATACCAAAAACTAACACCTGGCGATTCTGAATGCAAGATCTAGTTTCCAAACACTCAGGTTTACAATGACATATGGAAAACATTCCATATTGTTACACTAGCAACAGTGATCATTCCTAGATATTATTGATCAATTCTTAAAAAAGTTTATTGTGAACTAACTCACATTTAATCATACATAATATTTTAAGATCCTTTATTGATATGTCACTAATAAATCAATCGAAATTTTGGACTGTATTCTGAACATTATGCTGTTGTGATCAAATCTTAGTATTCTTGATCAGAAACTAAAAAAAAAAGATTTTGTTGCACTCAATATTTCACATTTAACAATTATTTCTAAAGATCCCTTTATCGATCTGCCGTTATTTAAACCTAAATTCAAATCAGAATGTGGTACGTAATTTCAATATTACCAGTGGATACCAATTTGGGGTCTTGTTGATTATATTGTTCTCCATACTCATTGAAACATACCATGGAAGGAGTACATAAATACATGTAAGTAAAATGCATTTTATAATTTTACCACATTTATTTATGGATAAAAAAAAATAAAAATTGAGATATTTCGGATCGGCAATAAAGTATATGTACTTTCACCATTGTGTATATGGGAACAATTCGTAGATATACGGTTTGGTTATTTTTTGCCATTCTTTAAAGCTGCATTTAGTCGTCTAATATCTGGCGATGCTAAGTACATTTGAAAGGACCTGCACCTAAAATGTTGGAGTTGACTTTAGTGTTCCTGTTATGATTCTTAGCCTATTTTTTAGTTGTCCATCGATCTTTTAAGAAAACTAAGTAGCACCACCTGAAATGCTGACGCAAAGACAATCAGAACGACAGCACAAGCACTAATCAACTCCACAGTCAAATACTGAGCTCCGATATGGACTAGAAGCATACACACTAAAATGTTATTTACTCTTTATATTGAGTTAGTAAACAATAGAACATCCTGAATGAATTTAAAACGAATTATAATAAATAAATCATTTTATCCATATGAAAATCGAATTGACTTATGTGAACCTGGTTGAATGGGATCGAAGCAGACCCAATGATCCCGTCCATTGGCTTCTATTAACGTCAATTAGATTCTTAAGTACGCTGATGGCTGGAGTAATCAGCCCGATTGTTTCTCACATCTGCCTGTGGTGTAAACAAGACGGCCGGCATGCGGATATGAGCCGCTGCTCAACACATTTCGCTTAATAAATGCTAATGAATCATTTACAATCTGTCAGAATAGAAGAACAAACACTGCAATTGTCTCGTTAATGTGTGACATCAGATTAGCTTTATTATACTGGATTTTGCAACGGTAATTAATTTTAATTAAACATGGGGACACTGCTTTACAATTATTTTTAGAATGTGATCAGTTGTGCTCGATCGTTGATTGGACTGATTGGACATCAAGGCTTGGAAATTTTATAATAATTATTTCCTATATTTTTACTTGGTTAATAGTTAGCATGCTCCGTCCTCCAAATCGAATTGAGCGGAATGTGTGATTTGGAATCTGGGGTTCAATTTCCAGCTTCGCTAATCTATACGCAATTAAAAATACCAGTATGTTTTCGGATTCGAAACTCACTATAAACTGTATGTCTTTAGCAGATATTATTACATGATGATGAGGAATAAAAAATTCCAAATTTAAACTTGGGAATAACTAAAAATGAGTCTAATTGTTGTTATTGTTATTGCATATCATCTCAAACAAAAATAAATAATTTAATAGCGTCTAGTGTGAAAATTAGTTTATTGTATTTACCAATTTAATAAAAGTATAGTAAAACTCTTGCTGTACATTTCATTGCATTACTTGCTTATTTCAACGATTTCAGAGTATATATTTAAAAGAGCGTATAAACAGAACAATATTGACAATTTTACATTTAGTTTACTTCGGATAAAATATGAAGTTAATTCATAATAATAAATAATAATAGATAAATATAATCATGTTCTTCATTACAATAGTTAAATAGATTTTAATACTTTCTTCTATTTAACTCTATTGTAATCAAGAACTTTACCTATTTGAAATATAAATATTTGAAACTATGAAATAGAATTATAAACTGAGTAAAAAGTTTCTGAAATTATTAAAACTATTAAAAAATTTAATGAATGCAATGAATATGCAAATTGGAAAGTGAAAATAAATAATAGAATCACTGTAAATCTGGCTACAACCGGTGACTTATTTGCAATTAAAAAATTTCTCTGGAACAATTTATATTCATGTCCCAAAAGAAATAAAATTCATGTATGGACTTGTCATTAGGACCAACAATCACTTTCCGTCGGTCTCCTAATTAGTCCACATTCATTAAATCAAATTGTCAAAGGCATTGAATACCCATCAATACAAATGTAACTTGTCGACTAATTGCATCCGTCAATAGCAAATATTTAAATTCCTTTGAACGAGCGGGACATAATCTCCTTGTAGGAATCCAACCAGCATCTTCGCTCACATCTGATCCTAACCAATTTGTTTAAATTGACATAATTGAGCATGGCTGATTGAAATCGTGGTTAAATACTATCTGTTTGTTTTTGAAATTGATCTCAATTGGAATTCTACAGGTCAATCATGTATCGACATCACAGTGGACCAGTCGTTTCTTCGCGGGAATGATCGAAGGAAAGGGTGAGAACTAGACATGGGCTGCTATACGCCCGAGAAAAACTAAATCAACGAGAGAGTCATTAAACACAGCGCGGGCTTAATGTTGTAAAGTAAATCTGTTGTGCTGCGCGAAAACGAGTCCTAAATTCGATTTTGGCTTTGAATAAAAATAATAAGTTGCCGCAATGGTCAGGAGATTCGGTTGTTCATTGCATTTGGTAGCGCAATGCGGATCCAAATGAAGCCATAAAATTATTTTTATTGGTTAACTGAACCTATTAGAATATTTGCTCATTACATTCTTTTAAGATCGTTATTGACTTCACTATATTTCCATCGTAAAATATACTAAAAGAAATATTCTTTCATATCTCATTCTAACAGCCTTGGTTAGCAACGAAAATATTTCTCCAAAAAATGAATATTTAAAGATACTTCTACAAATAAGATTTTGAGAACCTTCTTTCAATTATAAAACCACTATTTATAATTATTTTAATATTTGATTTTTTAAATTAAATCATATTTAAATCAAATATACAAAAAGTTTAAAAATAGTATATTGTGCAAAAAATGCAGAAATTTGCCTATTTCTCAAGAGTTGTGTAACTTTTGGCACGAGACGATGTCGAGTGCTGGAATCATACAATCACAAATATTACTCATATTTTGGGAAATAGCTTTGTCATAACAGTAAGTTAATTTCTTGACTCGTAATACATACATAAAAACGAGAATAAAAATTAAAGATGCTGTAGCAGTGAGCTAGCTTGGCTATAATATAAGGTCATATACAGTACTTGTGAAACAAGTAATCTGTAAAACTATAAAATGCCGGGTAATAATATTGCATTAAAATAAGTGTGAAATTAAAATAGTTGATTGCAAAATTATTTCATTAAACGAGCATCAAGAAAAAAGCAATTAATAAATGTGCGTGTTTGAAAACCGTGATGTTGATTTACTTTCAATTAACCCCCAACATAAACGTCTCATCTTGATTTTTTACAATTTTGAATGGAATTAACGATTAAACAATAAAGTTAACTTTATAACTTGTAAAACGAATAAAAAATCTAAAAAAAGATTTACGATTTACTTTAATAATTGTAAAATGATGTATTGGGTAGTTGATTATAGAAGGAAAAAATTTTGATGCACGCCTTTGCTGGGAGAATTAAACGAAAAACGCAAAAACACAATCAAATGATTAATTAGCTGACACTCGCATCTATCGTACGAACACTGCTACCTTATATCCTGTGTTTATCTATCTTGTACAATGAACTCTGTTGCCGAATTTAAGTACTTAATGCCCTCTAGATTGAAGCAGAATTTGTTGCTAATCGTTTATCAATAGACAAAATATTTTTCAAAATCCTGTAGACTGATAGCCACTAAAATGCAATTAAAAATTATTTTCAAAGTAATGGAATTCTAATCTTGATTAAAGCTATCCAGTTTCATATTGGAATACTTGAGTACTGTTCTATTTATTTTTCTAAAAGTTATTCGAAAAAAAATAGGTATGACATTTGTTAATTTTAACAAATAAATGAAAGAACAATTGTATTGGTGCTATATTATACAAAATTGACAGTATATTAGCTGGCTGTGATAATGTTTCAATACTTCTACAGTCGATGTTTTAATGATATTTTTATGATTATTTTGCATTAGAAAAATATACATTACTACTGATTATTCCACATACGTCATTTTTACCCAATCGTAATGCTTCACTTGACTCTTCCATCAATTTTTTAGTGAAAAAAGTACTCAATATGTACTACATAATTTCATTAATTCCCAGGGAAGAAAAATACTGTTCATGTACGTACTAAGAGATGGCGTCTAATGCGCTCAAAATAATAACCAGAATAAAATATGTGAACGTGCATTTTAAATATTTTAACTTTAGATAATTTTGATACATCAGATTTCATATATTTTAATTATATATTTTATAAATAATAGGACAAATTTACTAACCTTGTTTTTATGTCAAAATAAAATGTGCTACATGGCAGTGAATTTATATAATAAGAGCCATGAATTTATTGGATAAATTTACGAATAGTTACTGTGTAGTAACAGACAAACGAGTGTCAAAAATAATATTTAGATAACGACATTGAAGCTGGAATGATTTAAGACCCGAATTGTCTTTACTTCGCAGGAATTATGAGTAAATTTTACTTATTAAAAGAAGGTCTTTTTTGGAGTTATGCTGTCATTTAATAAAATCTACTAATACACCTATTAAATTCATAGCTCGAATTATATTTGCTTGATTATTTCACGAATAACGACAGTTCAAACAAAAAATATTTGATATCAACAAAATGAAACCATAACTATGGTACTGCGGTGTTATCAAATTTCTTCTTTGAAAAACAATCCATGACCATCAAATGAAGAACTCTGATTGGGTGAAAATATAAAGCAAATGAATGAAGCTATGAATTTAATCGATGAAATATGCTCATAATTCCTGCGAAAAAAGACGATATTCTGTTGAGACTGCGACTGGTTTTTTTAAATTAATTTTAATTCTTAATAATAATTTCTCTGGTTGATAACTTTATTTCCAAAATATATGATTTCCACATAGATGGTAATGTTCTTGTGTAAGTGCTATTCTGTGCCCTCTTCATTTCCTGTTGTGATTTGTAAGACCGAGGCGGCAGTTAAGTAAACCCCGCATTCCTCGCTCTATTGACCCGCTGGAGACCCCACATAACTCCCATTACTTCTAAATTGGCTCATGAATCGTAAAGGCTGCAGCCTGGCCGCGGCCGGTTAGTGCCAGGACCTCACGCGTTCCACTTCAAATTAGAATTCGATTTCGCACGCGGCTGCTTGTATCGCCTCTAAAACGACCATCAAAAGAATCGCTGCCGCTGAAAATACTGGACAATGCCTGCTACATCTTTAAAGATTTCATTAGCACTACTGTTGTTTTGTTTTACAAATTTACAAATTGGGAACTAAAATGGATCGTAACTATTTCACAGGATGAGTTTTTACTAGCTGAAAAAGTTTCATGCTGAATACTGGCTACTTTAAAATTTTAAATTGAAAAAACCTTAAATTTTAGTAAATTTATTTCTTTTGTTCTTTGTGATTTCCCATTGGGTTGTTGTTCGGTTAGTGCCAGGACCTCTCGTTCCACTTCAAATTAGAATTCGATTTCGCACGCGGCTGCTTGTATCGCCTCTAAAACGACCATCAAAAGAATCGCTGCCGCGGAACTTACTGGACAATGCCTGCTACATCTTTCACGATTTCATTATCACTACTGGTGTTTTGTTTTACAAATTTGCAAATTGGGAACTAAAATGGATCGTAGTTACTTCATTCGATCAGTTTTTACTATCTTGTATAATGAACTCTGTAGCCGAATTTAATTACTTGATGCCCTCTAGATTCAAGCAGAATTTTTGCTAATCGATTCTCAATAGACAAAATATTTTTTATCCTATGCATATTGAAAATAAAATTTTCCTGCGTGTGCGTGCGCAAGAAAGTAGACATTTGCCGGTCCAGTCTAAAACGACCATAAAAAGAACTGCTGCCGTAAAACTTACTGGACAATGCCTGCTACATCTTTCACAATTTCATTATCACTACTGTTGTTTTGTTTTACAAATTTGCAAATTAGGAACTAAAATGGATTGTAACTCCTTCATTCGATCAGTTTTTACTAGCTACAAAAATTTCGTGCTCAATACTGACTACTTTAAAAGCTTAAATTGAAGAAACATTAAATTTTAGTAAATTTATTTGTTTTGTTCTTTGTGATTTCCCATTGGGTTGGTGATTCAATGAAGTGAGTTGTTTCGTTTCCAAATACCTTCAGTGTTGCTTCTACCTTTTTCGTTTTCTCACTTGCACAAAACATTAAAATAAACAGTTAAAAATTTTGAGCTTTTTGAATCTTTCCATGCATCTTTCTACTTTCAATACTCTTATCAGGTTTTTTGGATAATATTTTATGCTCTTTAAATGCTTGTCTCTATTTATTTTAGTTTTACTCTATAAGATTCAGAATATAAATATGTGTTACTTGTAATTTTTATAAAAGATATGGAAAATATTATTTATTATAAGAATGTAAATGAACGAACATAATATTTAAATAAATGTGTTCAGGAAAAACTTTAAAATTAAAATAAATATTATATCCAAATAAAAAGAATTAATTCATTTGTAAAACATATTTTGAAATTGTTGTAATGTTAAAGATATTATTGAAAAATAAAATGAAAAGACTTGTATAGAATCATCATTATCACTGCCAATATAGAAAAAAGCTTATTCATCTATGAAAATAAATAATTCTCTATTTAAACAGTACTTGGCTTGAATTTAAATTTCACTAGTACGTTTTTTCACAATAATTGTAAAATTATTTTTTGTTAGTTTTATAGTAATTATATTTATGTAGGTATATATTTGATTTTGATTAAATTTTGTCTGAACCAAAATTAAATTTAAATATTTATAGCCAAATTATTTTTCTTGATGATCCTTCCAATTAATTTTACGCAAGCGGCCATATCATATATTACCCAGCGTCTGCTTCATTATTTTCGTTTTCATTTACATATTTTCTAAACGTGAATATTAGTCGTCTAGACGCCGTCATAATAAACAATCGATATTTTTCACATATAATCTTTCATTTTGCGTAGATTCTCGTCCTTGAGAGCTCGTCCTTGACGCTGGGGGTCACTTAGGGAATCTCAGGGCAGGACGCGGTCATTACGCGCCCTGCCCGGCCACTCGGCCGCTTTTAATTGACTTACCCGCGCCTTAATTGCCCCCTAGCACGCCTCTGTTGCACAGCCAACTGAGCAGTGATTCGAAAAGTTGGGAGATGACTTCATTTCGAGCCAAGCTGAGCTTAATTCAAAAATATAATAATTGTAATTTTGTAATTGCTTCTACTTTTTCGCTGTGAAGGTCATACAAATCGAAAGCATTGTGTAATGTTTATTTATTTAGGTGAAGTGTAAAAAAATTATTGAGACACTAATATTTATATAACTAAGTTAATAAACGTAATATGAATTATAAAAGATAATAAAAATGAGTAACACTATAAATAACAAATATAAACACTAAATTAAGAATAAATCTATTAATGACAACTTAAAGACTAAGATTGTTTATTTAAATACTTAACACTGCGCACTATATATTTACAAGATATTTATATAACCAACAATTTATTTATATCACAAACTTTTCTTGTTCGCTACTCGTATTAGTATCACACAGTCCTCGCGATCTCCTGTTCGGCGTTTATATAGTAGAACAATTAAGTTTAGGAATGATCTCCAACCCTCTGGATAACAGTACAATACAAGCGAACGTGACCTTGGGGTCGCTACAATTGGTATTATGTAGGCAAAAAACAACTTAACAACAATTTTATTTAAAAAAATTTTTTCATCGCTGAAAAAGCTGAAAATTTAACCTAATTTAAAATTATTTACAATGAGGCAAAATAGTACATAGTACTATGTAATATAAATAAAATACGTTTAAATATACACTACACATTACAATATATTTTGAACAAGGATATTTTACTGTAATTGATGTGGTTCAAATAATTTTCTACATGAATTATAACTAGAAGCTATTAGATGTTAAGAAAATATCGATATGTAAATTTAAAAGTGCATTACCATTATCTCTTTTATATAAAAAAAAAATGATAAAGAGAAAATAATTTAACTTAGTGGGACTTGAAATACATATAACAAATAATTAATTTTAAAACATGCTGTATTATTTCTTTTTCCAAATTATTGTACAATAATTGTAACATGAAAACTATTAAAAATTAAATATGGCAAATTTGGATGGAAGATAACTACTTAAAAAAGGAATGATTAAATACTTATTATGCAAAATTAAATAAAAAAAGTTTAAGTATAGTTTTATACATTGATTGAAAATGTATCACAGAGGTAGTTTTCTATGGCTTTTAAATTTTTAATTTTAAAGTTTAAAAACTCTTTTTCAAGCATTTGACTTTTATCACTAATTACTAACAAATTGTATTGAATGATTTGAAATCACAAGTTGAAAATTATTAATATCTCACAACATAAAATTACACAAATAACACCAAAATTTAATGCCATATTATAATTTTGACTTTTCTTGTTTCAGGTTGGATTTTCGACTAGAATATTTCCCAGTGTGTAACAGTTAGATGGAATGGAATGTGTTTATGTTTAAATTAATTTTGATTGCTGCCACCAGGTTATTTTTTAAGGACAAAATAACCAAAACTTAGTTTAATGTGAGGGTTACAAAGCAAAATGAAAAACAAAGGGGAAAATTAACAATTGAAATATATTAAAAAAATATGGATGTTAAATATACAATAGAGCAAGACAAGTTTACATGAAAAGATTATAAATAATATAAAAATAAAATAACTTAAACACTACTTACATTTTCTTCTACAGGTTTTTTACTTACATTATTACTGATTTCTTCATCTGACCTCTTAGACTTCCGAAACTTAACTCCCTCTCAGACTATTCAAACTTAACTAACTGCACTTACTTAACATTTGTTATTCATGGTTCTCTTGCTATTCGATGACATTACAAATTCTGTTTCTGATTGGCTAGAAAAATCCCGAAATAAACACAGACATTCGTCTCCAAATTTTTCCAGTTGATAACAACCCCTGGGAAAGCAAACTAAGTGTGTTTACCACGAAGATTTCTCATTGCCTATGACTCATATGATCAGAATTTGGAATACAATCGAATAACAAGATAACATCTTCTAATTTTAAATTTACAATATAAAACAATAATTAACAATATGAATTAAAATTACTAATTAATTATGGCCCTAAGGTTCAACTGTTACAAGTGCAAGTGCACATATGAAGTAAGTTATTTGAAACTTGATTAATTATCCCATCCTTAATTGAAACTATATCAAATATGATGACATTTAACATGTAGTATTAAAAACTATTCTCCCGTCTGCACAAACGCAAGTGTTTATCATTTGTCAACTAGAAATTAGATCTCGCTTGGCAACCCTTGATATTACATAACACATTAGGGAGGCACTGGGCGGTCTGTGCTGCGTTCAACATGACGTATCTTCACCCCTCACCCTTTACGCTGTAATTAAATCTACAGCGCATTCTTACACTCGACAATATTTCATCCTCATAAAAACATCATATTGCGACGAGGACTTGCAATAAACACTGGACATTGTAGTAAATAATCATGTCGCTTACTACAGCACAACGTGAGAGTGACCCCACAGAAATGAGATTTTTTATTTATTTCAGAACTTTGCAGTTTTTATATACCTAGAATTTTTAATTATCACAAATAGGTTTAAATATGTGGAGATTAATACATAATGCACAAATCTTAATTTTAAAGATTTGTTCTAAAAGATCTGATTATTATAAATTATTTTGGTTTTTCTTTCTTTCTTTACTTGGTAGTAAAAAGTGTTTTTCTATATCGTATTTTTCAAATTTGAAAAAAAAATCAAATAGTGTCTACTGTTTTCATGGAATACTTAATGTTGTCCATATGTTCAAAATTAATGCATAGCAACTTTTATTGTCTTCTTACCTCATCTCCTCCTTTGAACTAACTAATTATTATATCTATGAGAATATGTATAGTTTGAGTTTAAAAAATTAAATCTTTTTTTACAACTAGTTAGGAAAAGAACAAACAAGCAAATGAGATTAATTAAAATAACTCCCATTGGAGTTCTTTCCGTTTTATGTTGTTTTTATTTTATAATTTAGATCCCAAATCTGGAGGTTCAGTTCTTTTTATTTCAGAGGAATTATCTAATAAATTTAGTGCCTCATTATTAATACGGTTATGTAGGCGATTTCCATATCGAGTAGAGTGTTGCTAATATTAAATTTTAAATTTTTAAACCCGAATGTATTGATTCATTTGCGACATACCACGGAGCATTTACAATAAAGGTATGTATAATAGCTTAGTCCATACGGGAATAATTGCAGTATTAATTCTGATTTTTTTTCTATAAGCCAATAGAATTTTTAAATTTTTAATCAGCCTGTCTTCTTTATTTTGTATTTAATTTTGCATCTATCTGTTGGGGTATTACTTCATTGTTGATTGTTACGAAAATCGTCGAGAGTAGTTTGTCGTAAGCCATGTTCACTGAAGAAGAATATTACTTGTTCTGTTTCTTTCACCTTTTGTGCAGGTAGCTATTTAAAGTTTAAGTTTTTATTAATTTATTAATCGGATACTATAAATAATATTTTTATTTGCAAATTAGTATTACAGTAATCAAAAACATGAAAATCCCTATTCCATAACAAAAATAAATAAATAAATAAGTTGAATAAACAAAAAAGATCTTTTAAATTTTAGAATTTTCCATCATACTTACTTTTAATTAATATATGTATTCTTTTAAGAACAATAATTATTGTGCTTCGGTATTTCGCATAAGAACTATGTTTTTATTAATGTCAAGATTACGTAAAGTAAAACATTCGCAAGAGTGAATACTTTTGGTGAAGGGCGACATTTTGGGCGTCGCTGGTTCCTGCTTGACGGTTCCTGCTTCCGCGCGTAAAAACCGCGCGAGTCCGTTCCCGCGGGACGTTATTGTCCGAACGTTTCAGCTTTTATTGGTGCTTTATTTTTGTTTAATATTGTGTTATTTTTTGTTAATTAAAAATATCCGGAATGAGAAACCGGAAGTCATGGAGCATTTAATGAGTTTGTGGTGAGTTCTGTTTTGACCCTTCCGAAATTAACCTACATAAATTCGCTTGAAATGTTTGCTATGCGTTTGTGCAACTAAACTAACGCTTATGAACATACAAACACACAGTATTATTGTAATGTCACTTAAATTTAGATTTATAAATCAGCAAATACTTTAGTTAATTTGCTAATAAAACTATAAAAGATTGACATTCAAATTCTTCTACTATTGATAAAAATTGGTAATGATTTATAAAATAATATTGTAAGCAATATATCAAAAATTAAATCAAGTATTTTTTTTTAAATATTGATTAAATCAAATTTTATTTTCTATTTTCTATTTTCTATTTATTAACAATATAAATTATACATAAATTCTGATTTATAGACAAAAAAATAAAAATTCTTTGGGTTTGTTATATTCATTATTCAGACTTTGTAGTTTCACTAATTTAAATGAGTAATTCATATTTTGAAAGACAGAGAGTTTAATTTCCAATGTTGTCAATCTTAAACCAAAAATTAATACTGCTGAAAGAATAAGCTGACAATCACGTTTCTAAAAGATAAGTAAAATGTCACGAATCAAATACTTTAAATAATTGGGCTTTGTTTCACATAAGAATGTTATGTCCGAGGAAGAAGAACATATTTTATGAAATCATAGTTACATATAAATACATTTATTTAAGACTTCCCCGTCTAGGAAGTTTACTCCACTCATAGTTGAAGTTATTAAAACGAATTAAATTTATTTATTTCTATTTCTGCAAAGTCTCGAATTAATTTAGAAACAATAGAAGCTGATTTAGTGTTAGAAAATTATGAAACCCTGTGAAGAATATTATAATCCCGGAGTAAATTCATTTTCCATTCTATAATTTATTTAATAATGAAACACAAATCCAATTTATAAAATATGCCGTACGAGGCTCGCTATACATCAACAAATTAATTATAAAATTTAATTAACACCTTTCAATTTAGCTGAAGTTGAAAAGTTTGGGTGCGCATGCGCGTTGGGTGTCCGGTGTTTGAGCGGTCCGGAGCTCCGGAGTCCGTAGCCGGAGCCGTAATGAGAGCGGGATTGTCAGGCGTGTAGCGCGGACAGTGGCAGTGAGGCAGTCAGCACCAACAAGTGGCATTTACACTGCTTGATTTAAATCCGCCCTGATTAATCTAATGCCTAATGGATTTCACTGGCGCCAGAATGAACTGTGCCAGTTTGAACTGGACTCTGTATTGGAACTGGCACGCTTTTGATGACAGTAAGCAAGGTTTACATAGAAAGAAAATTGGACCTTTCAGTTTGCAATGATAATAGTATGGATAAGAAGTAGCACAAGAAAATAAACACAGAGTTTACATGAAAAGAAAATATAATATTGTGTGTTTTAGTTTTTTTAACACTTATTAAAATGAGGCACTTAAGTAAATTAATTTGATCAGAATCATGTCCTGGACCATTTTAAAATAACAAGGAAAAAATTAAATTAAGATTTTAAATTAGTTTTGTATCGTAATGATATGTTAGTTAGAATGTTGTAAGAGAATATATATTCGCAAGAAAGTATTTTTTTTTAAACATATTTTAATGTAAATTTGTGTTTATTAGACAGGTACTCATCTTAACGAAGATTTTTTAAAAAAGAATCACATAGTCTATTGCTATAAATAATCATGAAGGTAATATGTCCACTATTGGAGATGGACATTTGTTAACTTTACGTAAGAAAAAGTTTAAATTCATTGGTTGCATTAATTGCGTAGTTATAAGTTTTTGACAAGCTTATAGATTATTATCTTATTGTATGTAGATAGTTGATCTGTAAATTTAGATCTTGTAATTCATAAGCGACAAAAATATCATAATTTTAGAATACAATAATTATTGAATTATTTAGTACTTTTGTTCAATGACCAAATGTCTGCTAATTATTATTTTAACTTTATTAACCAATTTTGCTATTAATGAATTGACTGTTATGTTATGCAGTGATCCAGAAAATAATGAACGTAGAACGTATGTTGAATAAATTTCCCGTGAATAATGTATTTAGTCCAAATATTTCTTCAGTAATTGTTAAATTTAATTGAAATTTTTTCCTCACTCCGGTGCCCCTTGAAGACGGCGCCCCGATGCAACGTATCGTCTGCTTACCGCCTTGAGCTGATACTGTCTTTTCTATAGAAAATTAATATAATAAATGGGAAATGCCATTGCTTGTTCCATACGAGAAAACGGGTGACATCATGTGCTTATGTCGAAAAAGTGGTGAGGAGTTTCTTATTCGACACAAATTAATTTCGGCCTCGCATTTTGAGATTAACTTTCTATATTCGTTTGTATATACTATTATACGTTACTTTTAATAGTTTATAAAATGCCATTGTCATTTATATAGACCTACCTTAATATGTGGTAGCAGAAAACTATTATGTAGATAACTATTCATATATTCAATATAGTTTCTTATATTTCTATTTCATATCCTCATTAATTGTAACTACATATTACAAGTGAAAGACCTGTGTAAAGCAAGCTTTAGCAGCATAGTGCATGCATGTGTGGACATGGCAGGACTAGTGTTTTGGGTTATTGCTGGAACTAATCTATTTCAATGAGAATTTATTGCTGTTAGGAGATATTAATGGACTGAAAGTGACTGACATAAAATGAAGTGAAGCTGTTGATAGCTTGTAAACCGAGCATCGTTTAAGTAGGTTTGTGATGAGCTTGTTTTATTTGGCATTCCACGTCGTTGCACTGATTTGTTAACATGATTTCTGCCTGACGCAACAACCGTTTACTTTGTTATATATCAAACTAAGGCATATAAGTCTGTTTCATTGTTTTAGTTGCACTTCATTGTCGCTCTCTGTATCTTCAAATTTTACGTCAAATAGTTTTCCCGGAAGACATCTGTTTTTATAATAAAGTGGCTTCTATTTTAGTCATGTATAAATAAATTTAAACAACAACCTATAAAATTAGTTACTTTGAACATATTTACTTCAAGTCTTTCATTGAATACTTTTATTTTAATATAATTATGTTTACGACTTCAATCGACCAATAAAAAGAAATTACATAGGTGTACCAATTTTTAGATTTCTATTGCAAAGGATACAATTAGTAGAAAGGTAAAACGAAAATTGCAAAATAGTGGTTGACCTTAGTTTTTTTTTTATTTTTGGCCATTTTCAGTTTTTCCTTTCGGAAAGCCTATTTGTTTTAGATAAAAATCGGTACACTTATGAAATTTTTTCCGTAGAACCAAAATAGAAAACTAACCATTTTAAAAGTATACCGAAAAAAACCTGTTTTTAAAAATATAATTGTAAATTCAAAAAGATAAGAGAGAAAAGATAATCGAATTATGTTTGTAAACTTGGCAACAGCGTAGTTATTTCTTTAACAAATATTACGAACAAAATTTTGTAAAATTTGCAAATTTTCGGGCTAAAAATTTGAATTCTCAAATATTTTTCGGGTTCACGCAAAATACAGAAATTTCTTCCCCTGTTGTTACTACATACATAAACTATTTTTTCAAGTAATATTCATGATATGTGACGTTAGCATGGTAAGATCGTGGAAGAAGACAAGTGACAGGTAGACTGTCTCTTTCGGTCATATACACTGGTAACAATGCATAGAATCGAAAATACTAAGTAGCGAAAGATGAAATTATTCCGATTACTGACTACATTTCTCTACAGACTGTAGAAATTAAACAGTTTTAAAACTGCATATACTCGCATATTCCTTATATTTGCCCAGCTAGTACAATGACCAGAGATTAAGCGTAATTGAATAACATCCTCCTGAGTTGGTTTACACTAGTGCATGAAATATTTGCATGGAGTGATTCCCAGTCATTACCCAGCGCAGACAAGAAGACAATATCGTTGCATGGCCGGCGAGGTATTCAGTTCCGGGCATATTAAACCTCGGCGCTGGCGTCGGCGTCGGCGTCGGCGTCGGCTCATACATCACAGGGTTCGGCGAGGGTAAGATGTACATCTTGATCGCTAAATACCGCAGATGCCTGCACTCAATGGATCTATTCAGGACCAGTTATGAGTTATTAGCTGGGAATGATTTAATGATGGTTATGCTGTTTGCGAATATTCAAATAATGGAAATATTTTCACTTCTTACGTAACATTGGCTTTAAATAATCCAAAAAAACTTGTTTTTCCAATATCTAATTACACGATTTTGTATTATATGTTCAAATTGATAATATTTTATTATTAATACAACCAGTGAAAGTGGTAATAAAATATTTTTCTTTACATATAATTTTGTATAGAATATGTAATAGATGTATGTAGAATATAGAATTTTTAGACACAGTCTTAATATTTTTTTTTCTCATAACATAACAAAAATTAAAATAATAATTGTTAAAATGACAATAATTTTAAAAAAGTAGTGTACGAGTATAAAAATTCTAGAATAATAATTATTTATGCAACTAGTGTGTAAAGTAAGAGTTTTTTAGTCGAGTGCTGTTTAACACATAAAACACAAGAGCAAAACACTATGTTGCTCACAACATTTTTCCTAGAACCGAAATATTAATAAAAATTAATTTCAAAAATACATAAAACCATTGATAAATATGCCGCAAGTGCGTAAAAAGTGACTCTTTACAAACTTATGTCACAAAACATAAAGTATGTACTTTAGGTTGTAAAAAAAATAATTTTAAACTTAATAAAATCTATAGTCAGTTTTAGTTGAAACATCAGTCGCATACTTTTTATTTAAATCTCAATATATCTTAGCTCAGCTCAGTTGGTTCACTTACTTTAACTGTTCATTTTGTCATTACTAAGCTGCGATGAAGTTTTTAGTTAAAGTAATTTGTTTGAACATCTTTTGAGTCTATAAATTTCAATAATCTTATGTAAAAATATGGATTTATATAAATTGATATACATTTTTGATTTTCAAATCTTCTTAAATTAACTTACAGAATAAATACGATTTGTAATAAAGAATTTACAATAATAAATTTTTCTTTAACATTATATGAATAAATTTTAGTACATAAACCTGGACTGTGTAGAATAGCAATATTGAAGTTGCAGTTAAAGATATATTCAAGTATTCAAAATAGAACCATTCTATTAAGATGATGTGCTAATTTATAAAAAAAAACCTTGCTATGAAACAAATGCCTGGAAAGATTAGAATCTCAATTTCTTGATGTATGAATTTCATTACGAATGTTACTTTTTTTTAAAAACTTAATTTAATAATAAGATTACCATTGGTTTAGCAGTCAATTGAAGAAGAAAGACTTCAATTATCCCCAACACAACTCTAAGTTCTTTTCATACGTACTCTGTTCATACGTTCACCAAAGATAGCTGACCATATCGTCGAGCTTAACTGTAATTCAAGTAAATATTTTCGTTTTAGATAAATTTCATTCATATATCTTGTTTTAAATTTGCACAACATTTCTGCTTAAATATTTCTACAACGTGATAAGTTCCAAAGAAATGAAAACAAATTTAGTATGACGTAGAGTAAATATACTAATGAGATTATTGGTATGCATCACTGATAAATTTAAGGCCTGTGATCTTTGACCTAGAGATTCAGTCAGTATCTTCGTAAATGCGTGTAGTTTAAGTCAAGTCGTTCAAGTAAACTAAAATATTAGAAAATGTTACTTAAATTAAGTGTTGTACTTTTATTTATATTTAACACCGTAAATGGACATGGTAAGTTTATTCATTTATTTAATTTGAAAAATTAAGTGAGATGGAAATTATTTTAGGATATTCGCACAAGGAAGAAATCATACTTTTCAAAGAAGGCGAAAGAAACATGAGTGAACATATAATAGAAATATTACAACATTACAAACAAGAAGATCCCGTTGGAATTCCTGGAGTACCTATTCCAGAACCTTTGGATATTCCACCATTAAAGCATTCATTCGCTATGGCAACCATGCATATGAGGGAGGTTAAACTGTATGGGCTGTCAAGATTTCGAATTGAGTTTATTGATGCTGATCTTGCTAGTATGCAGGTAATTTTATTTTTTAAATAAGTGGTTTCATAAACATCCGGGTTCTAAATTCATGTTCTGGTAATGATAGGAACAGTGATTAAATTTGTCAATAGACACAACACCAAAACAGTGATATAAAAATGACGCACAAGAACTGATATTAATAAAAATTGCATTTTGCAATTATAAAAAAGTACCTGTCTTTGTTACATTCAGAAATGAAAACTACTTTAATTATTAATATTTTTTTTAATAATAATACTGGCCAGCCGATTAGGCTTTAGGTTTATCAAGTTACTACTGTTAAGTAAAAAAATTGCATGATATGGTTTAAACACAATTTTCAATAATGAAACAATGTAACTACTAACCAATAAATCTGAGAGATACTTTTACAGGTTAGTAGCTTGTTAATGTTAGTTTCTCTGTTGAAAAACAGTTCAAATAAATTATAGTTTACATGTGAGTAACAAATAAAGATTTTATTTGTAACATCTTTTGAACCATACTACAGTTGATTGAGTTTAAAATTTCTCTTATATTTGAAGACAATACATCATTTATTGTAGCTATAATATAATAATATGTATTTTACAACTTATTAGGAAAATAGTAAAATTTAGACTTTCTTGTTCTGATTAAGCAAATAATAAAATTTAAGATACCTAAATAACTGGACAATTTACCTCTTAAAAAATAAGATTGCTTATCTACAAATCTAAATCAAAGCTTTGCTGATTTTTTATAAAATGTACTAGTATGACAGATTCGGTTTACCAGTTTTTCCAAAAGTTTTGTGGTATGATGAAAAAAGTTTAAATTAAAAAAAAAAACATCAGTGTGTAACACTTGCTTATAAATAAAAAAACATTAACATCTAATATGCATATATAGGTACAAAAAACTGTGGGCCGATGTACGACGCAATATCTGCCCTTAGAACATAAATCCAAACATTATAGGAGACTCGTCTATAACAACCGGTGACGGTAAATGCGAATTATTTTACAATTAATGCACACCGAAGACCTACCATTACCTAGCATTTTCTTTCTTGTAAATCTGTATTACATATTTTATGTGTTCATATTATTTTCACTAATTTTTTTTTATGTACAGGTTAAAGCAGGGCTTCGAATTGACAAATTAGACGTAAATGGTTCCTACGTCCTTTCCTCTTTCTTCGGCGGATCTAGAGGCCCTTTCACTGTGACACTCACCAACGTTTTTGTAACAGGCGCAGCAAACATGGAGGTAGAAAACGACGGAAAATTACGCGCTCAGGAAATGAACATGGACATTACATTTGACACCATTGCCATGAATTTCGAAAACCTAGGCTTGGCTGGCAGCATGTTCCAGGGAATCATGAACTCTTTGGGTACTTTCGTTTTTGATTCTATCAAGCCTTTCATTTTGAAAGAAGTCAATCATAATATCCGAGGAGATGTAAATAACAAACTAGCAGAGTTTCCGAAAACATTCCCAAATTCGATTTCTCCATTTGATCAAATGGTTGCCGAAGGTCGACGAATTGTGAGGGAAAAGTATGATCCTTACATGCTACCAGATCATAACCAAACATTTGGTTATTTTACTTTTAAAATGAGTCACACTTGGCTTATGGGTCTATCTAGTTTTTACCGATTTGGAGATGTTAACTTTGAGGTTAAAAACAACACACTTTTTGCTAAAATTGATATTGGAACTCAAAAAATTAAAGGCGTTAGCCACTGGGAAGTAACTTTAGGACAAGAAATGGTCTTAAAAGCTGGATCAGTTAATTTTACGGTAAACTATATCAATGTAGGCGTTGAATTGAGCCAAACTTTAGATACCAGAAATCATCCTATCCTACAAGATATTCAGTTAGAAATGGGTAACATTCAAGTTAGGTGTGATGGAGCAGGCACTTTGGATTATTTCGTAGAATTTGGTGTTAATGTTTTGCCGAATTTGTTACGATACCAAATCATGGATGCAATAGAAACTCCTATAAAGAAATGTATACAAGAAAATTTGAATTATGTAAATGTAGAAGAAATAGTAACGGAAAACAAAATTAATCAGAGATTTAGTTTATGTAGTTTCTAACACAATTCATTGGAATATGAATATTTTATTAGTTAGTTGTTAGTTACATATAAAATAATAAAGTTTTGTTTGAAATGTATGATTTAATGTATATATTAATATTAAAAAATGTTTGTATGTTTTTCTTACCTTTAAATTTTCTTTCTTTTATATAAATATGATTTATTTTGTATTAAGTATAGACTTTTTTATAGTCCAAATAAATGTAATTCTCTACTTAAAATGATTATAGATTCAGATTATTTTGATACACTTTTAGACAATTAAAAATAAGACAATCTATACGAGTATTTATAACTCAGTTGTAATCAAGTTTTTGTCGCATTGTAAATTTGTACAAATGAATGAAACTAATAATTTTCTAATTTAATAGATTTGTTTTAACTAAATCATTGGAAAGAAAAAAAAATCTATTTAATAGTATTACAGACAATTTTGAGCTTTTTGAAAATTAAATAAATATGATTTTCTCCAAAAGCGTACGTACTATAAAAATTTTAACGCTGTCAAATCTTCGTAGTAAAATTGTTTATAAAACGTGCAAATTAGGAACTTGTATAAATTGAATTATAAGATATATTTCAAAAAACAAATTAACCAAAATCTGTTTTTTGTTCATTTCTAGTGACTTGCATTTTTTCAAAAAATGAAACAAATATGTCGTTGAAATAACCAACTAATGCGAGATCGTTGTCCCAATTTAACCGACTTCGTAACTCTTATATGGTTCCCGAAATCCCAATGGATTTATGCAACTAGTATGTAAAATAAGTGTTGAGTGCTGATTAATATATGAAATTATAGCACGAGGTAAAAACACTATCTTACACACGTGTTGCATACAACATTTATTCTGCAACCTAAATATTAATAAAAATCAATTTACAGAAAAACCGTTGATATTTTTCATACACTAAGTCGTGAAAAGTGACTCTTTACAAACTCTAAAGTGTGCTTAAAGTATGTAGGTACTTTATGCCCAGTAGTAGGAAAATATCTTATAAGTAATTTTTCATAAATTTGACTGCTCACTTAATTTATTATTCATTTCTTGTACATTGTTTCAGACTTTATCTAAGTATGCAAAATGTGAATAAATTTAACAACTTTTAGTATTTGTACAACAATTCGCAACAAAATTTTATGAAGTTATTGAAGAACAAGACAACATAAATCAAAGTTTTTATTGTTTGCGATATTGATACCAGTTAAAAAATTCTCAATAAACTGACTTGGTAACTTTCTGTTCTCGTGCTTTTTAACTATGTAGTCTGGAACTTTTTTAATAAGAAAATTTTCAGCATAGTTTAAATTTATAAGTACAACTTCGCGGTAATGCATTTACTAATAATTTAATCATGGTCGTGCTGCAACTTCTTTTCAGATTATAAAAAGAATTCTTCGTTACAGAATGTATATGCGTTGTGAATTATTGAAGGCTAGCATTATGTTCTTTTTTCTTGTTTACTGGGGGCGAGAAAATGTTCTATAGAATTTATTTATTAGTAATATTATGTACACACCGAAGAAATCCAATTCTTCTTGTAATAGAATTTACAAAACAAATTGTTTACCTTTTTCTATACATGTACATTTTTAATATCGTTGCAATTGATGCATATTTAAAACAACAAACATTTTCATAATAAATATGATGTTCACATTTTACATTCAAATATATAACCTCAATTTCTTTTAAATATTTGATTTGTCTGTACAATATTAACAGCATTATATGAAATCCTGTCAATGTAATTTATACAATAATCTCGGGAACTGTAAGAGCTACGAAGTCGATTATATTAGCAATCAATTTCTAATTTACAACACTATTTCAATGAGCAATCAGTAGTTTTTAAACTACGGGGCCCATTATTATTAAATGAAACCATAAATTTTTTATATGCATTTTTTTTGAGAAAATGCCTGCAGCCAGCCCACATACAACCAAATAATATATAATTTTATTCGTGTTTCTACTTCACAATGCAGATTTTTGAAAACGCGAGGTTGTTAAAGCTTTGTGCATTTATTTTAATTAATAACATCATGAAGTTAGTTCTTACATATATACTTACAACTTACATATTTACTTTGATTTGTTGAGGCTATTTAGAATATTATTTTAATAGAAATTAAAACCAGTGGATTGTTTCGTTGTAAATTTATTTTTAAATTTATTAAATATAATTATATTAAGAACTATTCGTATAACACATTTTATTGTAATTCATATTTTAATGTTTCAGAATTTATAAATGTAACTTTCATCTGAAGGAATTTTTTTTTAATTTAAACGAGTTTCGAATAAATTTTTCTGAAAATAATTACGTATCCAATATATTTTATAAAGAAAATATTATTTCCTAAATGACTTAATTTTCTATAACAGGTAAATAATCAACGTTATCTTTACTTATTTATCACTAGAAGTTATAATGAGTAAGTAGATCATCAAACTTCTTTTTGAAATGTAAATTTTTGATAATTAAATTTTTATTTTATCTTGTTCTGCTGATTATTTATTCAAAGTAACAAGATAGCAAAAAGTTGGAAGCTGGGAAATTACCGAACAAAACAAAATCAGAGCTGTTAGGAAAACAAGACACTATATAACTTTTTAAAATGTACTCGCCTTTCTTTTTATATATTAATTTTAATATTTGTAAGGTTGTCTTAAAATTGAAAATTACAGAATAATATGTTATATTATTTTAGAAAAACCATTACCGGTAAAAAATATTTATACTTTTATTTCCAGGTTCATACAAAACATGGAGTAATGTTAAACGAAAAAAAAATGGGTAACAAATTCGCTTTCTTAATTACAATAACGAAATTTCGTAAAATACTTCTATACCTTCTAATCACTTTAAAATTTTAATTATAATATAATACGGTACTTTTATGTAGGTAAATCTCAAATATGTATAGTATGTGATGTTTTAATGAAATATATAAGTATTTGGTGATAAATAACAATTTCTTTTCTATAAGTTGAAAAATAGTTTTACAGTAAAAATCAATGGTGTTATTAAAGAATATAGAAGTACTAAATTCGTTCCTTCTTCATTTTGGTTGAGATGTAAGCGTCTATTTATGAAAGCTACTATTATTAGTAATGAAAGCAGAGCTTAAACTTAAAGCTTCATATGAGAAAATACAATTTAAAAGTACAATATGAAAGCGACACGAGTTGCGCACATTATCTCTCTTTATGAAAAATATTTTTGCGCCCTACGTCATGCTGCAAGAAAGTATTAACTTCATATATAATGTAATGAAAACTGTCCCTCGTTTTTATTGCAAAATAATTATCTATTACCGCGGGTAATGTAGCGTTCTTATTTTCTATGCATTTTATAATTATCTATAAAAACTTGTCTAGTCTTACAAATATGGTTGAAAATAATAAGTAGGTCTGCCATACGGAGGAACTTTATTATTTTGTCGAAGATATATGGCAGTGGCTAGTTTTCGTTGTACACTATTTACACTATATATGCGTAAAAATATGAAGTATGAAAAAAATTAAATTGTTTACTAATTTAATCGACCCTAATCAGTCTCCATGTAAACAAAATTAGGTATACTCCACTTAAAATAGAAAATACTGGATGAATCAAAATCACTTTTCAAAAACAAAACGTCAAAATCTCCGTTCTTATCAGTTATCAATTATCAATTAAGAATCTAGTTAAAAGAATGCAGAATTTAACGTTTGTTTTCTATTTATTTATGGCAACTGCTACTTTCAGATAAAATTATACAAACTTAATGCCAACGTAGGGATTTTATTATATTATATTATATTATATAGAGATTCCAAATATGTAAGAACATATAGTGTTCTATTTAATATAAAAAAGTTGGGTACCATACCTACTACTTAGTTTAAAAAAAATGTATGTACTTACGGACGTTAAAAATTCAGACATCAAAAATAGTTATTTATGATATAAGTGTTAAAAGTGATATTTTATGAGTGAGTGGGGAAGTTTGAAACGAGGCGAAACCGAGTGTAACAAACCCCACGAACGAAATAAAATCACTTTTAACACATATATCATACACTATTTTTCCTACGACCCTAGTTATGTATTAGTAAATAAAAATTAAGCATTATAGAATGACATTTTTGACAGGTAACTAGATTTAGTTCCTTTTTAACACAAGTGTTAAAAGTAAATTTGTTTTTTACTTTTAACACGTTGTCAATGACAACGATTTAAAAGTATTCACTGTGTTATAAACAGGGCATGTAACCGAAAAAAATACTGGTTAACGGTTAACCCTTATAGAGAACGTTATAATAATAACGGTTTTAGTTCGAAAACCGGTTTTTGAAAATTGGAAACCGGTTTAAACCGGTTAATATATCGGTTATTTAGATTTGCACCTTAAAATTTTGATTTTACAACCGAAAAATCCAAAATGACCCATTTTTCGGTCAAAAATTTTGGTTTTTTAAAATAGTCCAAATTGATAGTCGCCGATGAGCTGATTCTAAATTTTCAAACCGAATTTAATTATCTCTTCCCATTCCTGAGATATTAGGCATCAAAGTTGCACCTCAAAAAAGTGTGTTTTTTGACTTTATCTCTAAAATGGGTAGAGATACAATCTCAACGATTATACCAGTCGATTCTACGCACAAAGTTACATAAAGAAATGTTTTCTTCGCATATATGTTCTTTGGACCGATTTGATGTAAAATGAGAAAAAAGAAAAAAACCGGAATTTCAGTTTTTCGCTGGAGAACTTTTTGGCTCCAAATCTTTTCAATTTTCAGACTTAAGTAAATACAGATGCGCTGGTTTCAAATTTTCAAACCGATTTCAATTATCTCTTACAGTTCTCGAGATATTTGGGTTCAAAGTTGGAACTGAAAAAAATTGTTTTTCAGGAATATCCCTGAAATGGGTCAAGATACGATCTCGACGACTTCACCAATCGATTCTACGGGCAAAATTACATAAGTGTACCAATTTTCAGATTAATATTCCAATGGATACAATTTTTAGAGCGAAAAAACGAAAATCGTGAAAATCGAAAAATCGCCTGATGAACCCCTTGCGATTTTTTTCGATTTTTGACGATTTTCGTTTTTCCTCTATAAAATTTGTATCCATTGGAATAAAAATCTGAAAATTGGTACAAAAATGTAATTTTGTCCGTAGAATCGATTGGTGATGTCGCCAAAGTCGTATCTGAACCCATTTCAGAATTATTCCTGAAAAACTGATTTTTTCAGGTCTAACTTTGAACACAAATATCTCGAGAACGGTAAAAGATAATTGAAATCGGTTTGAAAATTTGGAATCAGCGCATCTGTATTTACTTAAGTCCAGAATATAAAAAATTTTGGTGACAAAAAGTTTCCAAGCGAAAAATTGAAATTCAGGTTTTTTTCGTTTTTCTCATTTTTCACCAAATCGTTCCAAAGATCGCATATGCGGAGAAAACATTTCTTTATGTAACTTTGCGCGTAGAATCGACTGGTGTAATCGTTGATACTGTATCTCTACCCATTTTAGAGATATGTTCAAAAAACACACTTTTTTGAGGTGCAACTTTGAGGCCAAATATCTCAGGAATGGAAAGAGATAATTAAATTCGGTTTGAAAATTTGAAATCAGCGCGTCGGCGACTATCAATTTGGTTTTTTCAAAAAAATCAATAAATTTTACCTAAAAATGGGTTTATTTGGGTTATTTCATACCCTGGAATGGGTTTAAAGTGCTTAACAATGATTTAGGTGTTCATAGTTAAAAAAATAAGTTTAACACGATTATGTGTTGCATTTTATACCCAAAAATGAGTTGAAAAGTGTCTAAACATATTGTATAGTACATTTGGAAATTTGTCACACCTTAAAATGGGTAAAAAGGAACCCAAACCTGACCTAAAATTGGGTTTAAAGGGTGTCAACAATCAAAAACCAAAATTTTGGACTCATACATGGGTATTTTTGGAATATTTCAGCTGTCTATGAAAAATTTTACAGTAAAAATCTAAAAATTGTAACTTTTTATATTGAACTGTAATTAGAAATTACTAAAAGTTAGTTACAAACAGGGAATGTAACCGAAATAAATACTGGTTAACGGTTAACCCTTATAGAGAACGTTATAATAATAAAGGTTTTAGTTCGAAAACCGGTTTTTAAAAAGTGGAAACCGGTTTAAACCGGTTAATATATCGGTCTAAAAAATTATTAACATTAATTAAAAAAAAAAGTAATTATAAATATTTGATTAAAAAAAATTATAGAATAAATAATTTAAAAAAACAATTTAATTAATAAATATTCACAAAAATTCCCGTAATTTATTCAGAGAAACGCAGGTCACTTCTCAATTTTAAACTTGCCTGTGTTGACAAAGGCCGTATTTATTTGGACTTTTTAAGTAACCTTAACGGCCAAAGAGACCTACATTTATGACTCTCCAATACAATGTTAATTGTAAAAACTGTCATGACTCATGTTCAAATACAAATAGAAAACACAGATATAAAAAAAAATATTAAATTTTTTTCTCGCTAAATGATATTAAAATAAAGGTTAATGTTCGCTAAAACCGGTTTATTTTTTTTTGGTTAACGGTTACCGGTATTTTCGGCCTAAAAAATATCGGTTAAAATTACGGTTAAAGTTCGCAATTTTCGTTAAAAATATCGGTTACCGGTTTTTATTAACCGGTTTTTTTAACCGGTTACATGCTCTGGTTATAAACTATTATTTTTAACTTGCTAAGCAACCGTTAAAAAGACTACTTTTAACAGTGGTCGTAGGAAAAAAAAATTATGCAAAATTACATCGAAGTATAATTAAGAATTGATAATATTTTAATACCATTTACGTAAGTCTTTTACCTGAGTTGAATGAATATCTGTATATTTTATTGTATGTTTGGTATATTATCAGCACCCAGATGAAAACTGATTTACAGTCAAAACGTTGGTGTATTAGTAGTTTTTATTATATCACTGCTACTCCAAAAATACCATCTTTTAATAATAAATACATTTAAAACTAAAATAATAACATAGAGGAATCACTTGTGCTATATTGTCACTGAATTAATGTAGTGCTTTAGAATTAAAACCAAGTATGGATTCCAGATAACGTACACCATTAACAAGCAAATAAAACGTATTTCCTGTAGTAATATTGTGTCATAGATGATGAATACGAAATTACGAGGTGGCAAGTATATTAATATTATTTTAAAATAAACTGCTGAAATTATTTCAAAGCAGTTGACTTCATTTTTAATATAAAGACAACCGCCAAGAATAATTTTAATTGAAACGCCATGCCCTTAAATTTCTCCCTCGATTATATCTTTTCAAAACGTAAAACTACAGTAGCATATTTATCGACACAATTTAATTAAGAAACGCCATCAAATATCCATAAAATAAACTAATTAAAATTAAATTTCGCGCGACATAATGAACGCTGTGCAGAGCGAGATGGCGCGATACGCGTCGAGGACAAAGGAGCGAGACGGGGCTATAAAGCTCGGCTGCTCGGCTTTAATAAAACCTCAGCGCACGCGATGAGTTGTGGCAAGGCTAACGCGATCAGATTCAGCAGCTGATATTAGCGGCCTGATCTACACTTGCAATATGATGCTATCTCTGGTGACACATAAACAAAGCCTTTGCTATAAAGGAATAGCTTTAGATGACTTACTAAAGAATCCTGATTCCAACACAATTTATGGACTTGATGACATTGCTTTTTGTTTTTAAAACAAACCTAGTTTGGTATTTTCCTAGTATTAATAGTAATAAACGAGACTCAAATTTTAAGTAAAACAAACATTTAATGGAAACTAAAAATTAAAACGTAATATGACCGGACCCTGCCATAAATAACTGAAATAAAGAAAAATAAATGAATTTAAATAAACTGGTAATTAACTATTCCTACAAAATTCTAGTATCACTTTTTGAGGAAATGTGCTTTCGTATAGAGTTTTATCTTTTTGGCTCCTTTTTCTCTTTCAGTCAACCAATTTGAAATTAAGGAAATGCAAATAAATTTAAATGAATATAGATAACCGTTTTAATTTTAATTCTTATTTCAATATTTGACATAATGAGTATATATATAATTTTGCTAGAATTGTTTTAGAGTTGTGTAATTTATTTATTAAATTAAATTTATAAAAGTAGAAAAATACAGGTGTGCTCATCCGAGTGTCAAGGTTATCAATATATAGGCGCATTTTCAATATTTTTATTATAATCATTAATATGTATTAATTTTAATAAACATATATATACTATATTATTTATTTTACCTTAGTTAAATAATTATATTTTCATTAAGTATGTACAGATATTTTTTTTATTTTGTTCACTATATAAAAACTGATATAAATCTAACAAGCATTATTTAAAAACAATGATCTAATGGTATGCATTGCAAATAATGAATAGTCATATAAAATAAAAATGTTTGCTACTTTAACACACTTCGTAGCTTTTACAGTTCGTAATAGTGGACATAATAAAATGAACACCTTGTACATTAATATTTTATAGTTTACATTTACAATGATTATATTGTGGCGCATTTATAAAATTTTAAAATTCTATTTGTTCAGAAATTTGTAATAATAGTTAGGTACATTGAATGAATAATACACAATAAAAATATATAAATTTATACTATGTTACCTACACAATTTCTACAAACAGCAAATGTAATAATTTCATAAGAGCTAATATAAATGTAATATAGATTTATAAAAATATTATTGCCATCCGGTGATACTCATTAAATTGCATTTACACCTGATTATTTCCTTTAAGTTCTTTAGATGGGTCAGTAATGAAAACTGTATTAAAGTCGGATTCATGTCATAAAAAAAAAAGATTATATTACTATGTTGCAGATGCAAAAAAATTGTGTCATTAAAATGCTATAAAATAAGTACAAATAAAAAACAAAAATGCTGCTGCATCGTAGATGGATGAATCCTCTATACCTAATTATATTATTCAGATATTTAATTTATACCATAACGATAAAAATTTGTAATAGTATATAATACAAGGAAAGTAAATTGCATTGGCAATTCAAAGATTCTAATTTTTTCAGTACGCCATTAAATTTTATATTTTCTCAAATTGAGATATAAATAATGCATGTAGAATCCTGTATCCTAACCGTACTGTTAGCAAAATTTTTCCAACTTGGTATTATTAGCAGTATCTGCTAACAAAGTAACAACACTGAAAGTACACGTAGGAAACAAGAACTAATAGCATAGTGCAAACTGTTAGACACCTAGTATCTATTATGCTAACAATAGCATGCGAATTGATAGGAAACAGTTGATTTGTACAGTTCGTTAACAACACATTGAACAGAAACAAAACCATTCCGTAAGTCAACATCCAGGGGCATCCCATCTGCAATCTGGTTCGTGACCGTGAATTACCGCCCGCTAACTTACCGGCCGTGGACACGCGATACCGCGATAAATAACCGTTCAATTAAATTAGGAATGAGGAATCATGTGCTCCATGCTCCAGCATGCCTGTTGCTGCGACGAACAAGAGAAGGAGAAACGGATAATTTTGTTTATTGGCGCGTTGACCCACGTTCCGGGATGTGGTTTTTGTGAAAATGTGGACAAGTTTATAGAGGAAATACTCTTACTCGTATACCTTCTTTACGACATAAGCAGGATTTTATAATCAATTCTTAGTTACTGCAAATTGCAGGGGAAATTATCAATAATAAAACTAAATTGCAATAATCTTTATGAATTTTGACAATTACCTAGCGGGCAATGGAGGTTGAATGATTATGGCGTTTGTGCTCTAGGGATCTTTTCCAATTCAAATTAATTATCACACATCGGTTACTTATTTATTGATTTATATGTGGAGAAAGTGTTAGTTTTGGTCAAATTTCAAGAAAGTGAACTTTTGGAAAATAAGAACGTTTGTGGGATTTGTAATTCGCTTTTGCTATTTGTACAATAATATTTACGTGTTCAATAATTTTGTTTACTTAAATTCAATAAAAAATCAGTTAAATAAAAAAAATTAAAAATTGTTTTGTTATTATAATTAATATATAAATACTTCATCTTTTTTGGTAATAGTAATAAATAATTAGTCCATAGCAATACTGGAATATCTTCCAATGTCTTGACAATTTTTTGATTTAAATATCTTTTTCCAATAATTTATATTGATATAATATTGTATTCGATAATTGAGTGTGTTTGGGTCTTTGAAATATGTTTTTCCTATTTTGACGACAGCAATTTATTAAGTAGGTATCTATACAGGTGTTTCTATACTTCTGCACAAAATTTTAATGACATATAATTTAATATACTGATTATAGAACAAAAATATTTTTTTAATTTGCAAAAATAAGGACAGCGTTTTCGTAGCGAACATTTTTAGTGCCACTAGTTTGATAGTACATTTAATAAGGTATTGTGTAATTTTTATACAGTGTTGATAGTTTTATTTCCCTAATAAAATAATTATAAATAATTAAATGTACTATTATATCAGTGGCACTAAAAAGTTAAAGTCACCATATTGCACAGAACAATACTCCATATGTTCCTACATTATATTTAATACACACTATTTCGAATAAAAAATTGAATATAAGATAAGAAGAACTAAATTTAAAAGAATTATTAACCGTAAATATCACACGCAATCTACAAAGCGAACATTCCCTCATAGTTAACTCATCCTCATCCATCAATGACACATTTAATGTAACACATAAAAATGACATTTTTAATCTGTATAATTGAGTAATTGTCCATTTATAATTACCATTTCAATGTATAAATTGAATGTTATAGAAAAACGTTAGCAATAGCAGTAGAATGTACAAGTACCTCGTAGAGAAAACAAGTAAATTTGATGGAATGTACTCTGGAGGCTCGGTGGAGAAAAGTCAATATTTTCCAGCGAATGAAGTTATTTCGAATGTGACAGATGATGATGTTATTTGGGAGAAGTGTGTTTATATTCCCGAAGAAGTTAGACGCCAAAAAGAAAGCGAACACCAACTGACAGAAACGATAATTCAACTGTATGAATATCCAATATAAATATATCGTTCTCATAAAAATATATTTTCTTTTCATCATATTTATTAAAATATTATTTTTATGATCATTCTATATTTGGAAGATAAAGAGCAGATAAAACAGACGAGGATTTCTCGTGAACCGAAATGATGTAATTATTTTTTGATTTTCACATATTTAATTCCCCATTTAATTGTAGATTTTAATATTTTGTATTGCAATACTAATCGATATATTTAAATTTAAATTTTATTTCCACTGTATAAAAATGTTTTAGTCTTATACAAAAGTTTTAAAATTCTATTTCTTAGCGCACTCACTGTATTTCACTAGCGTTTATATGAACTCCTAAAATGTGAACAAAAATATATCTTCTGCCAATATGTGCTTCTCAAAAACCATAAATCTGAAAGTACCAAATTCAATAAATGTAGAAAAATTTATAGTTTTAGAAAATAGCGAAACATTTTTCAGCGTTACGTCGTATAGAATTTTTATAGGTAACTATTTTGTCTAGCGTTCCTAAAACATATGATAAAATGGTAGATGTATTTAATATACACACGTACAACTCTATCAGATTAATATACTTGAAATTAATATTAATAATTAATTAATTAAATAAATATAAAAACACATCTACCACTCACTGTTTATTGCCTAGTATAAAATGTGCTAGATCTGTTTTACCACAAATGTTCGTAATAATATATTTATCCTGTAGAGAACGTTTACCAGAAGTTTCCGAACACTCTACAGGAAGGTAGGAAGTAAAGAATTTGACTCAGTGGGCCACGAATTTAGGTTTTCAAAACCACAGTCGATCATTCTACCCGCAGAATATGTATGTTTGTCCAAGTTTAATTTTTGTGTATATTAAAATAAATCTGTTTATAAAGAAATTTAAACATTATATATGTAAAGTAATGCTCTCATCAATTTTGAGATGTCGATTATATTATTCACTTGTTCAATTTAAAAGCCGTCATTTAAAAAAGCGTTCAGATTATCGAAAATATTCAAAAAAGATTTCTGTATTTCCTATGAGTCAAAAATTAGAGTACAGGCTTATGCCTCCGTAGCAAGATTTCAATATTTTTATATAATAATAAGAATATTTCATAAAATATTTAATAATAAGATCGATAGTACCTACTTGATTTATTAATTACTTTAATATATTATGTTCCTCACAGAAGATTTATTTTTTGTGAATATAAAGAAGAATTGAAGATGTAAGTCACAAGCATGTGATAACTCTTACAACTGGAAAGTAGACATATTTAAGTAGATATATAGAATATACTCATACTTCTTGTCAAGTTTATGTCTTTTACTTGTATTAAATCTCTAATGTTGAAAT
This sequence comes from Stenolophus ochropezus, assembly GCA_035578165.1. Lineage (NCBI taxonomy): Eukaryota > Metazoa > Arthropoda > Insecta > Coleoptera > Carabidae > Stenolophus > Stenolophus ochropezus. The sequence continues at coordinate 18,289,062 of JAQOWZ010000005.1, read as the reverse complement.
TGTGAGGAAAGAAACAATTAGTTATATATTTCAATAATGCTTATTCTTGTAATATATTCACAAGCAAATATTTACATTTGACATATAAGAAAGTCCAAAACAGGCAAAACCAAAAATTACCGTAAGACGTAATGATAAATTTATCTAGGTTGGTTGGTTAGTGACAGTAACATTCCTTGACATTGAAATCCACTTGCGAAGATCGTGTTAGTATGAAAGGAACAGATAAATATTAGAGTAGTATTAAAGTTTCTGGTAGAACAAGCGGTTGAATGACGTGTGCAAAGAAATAGTCGCACTAGCACTAGCAAGCATTCTTAGCCTACCCTTGAGATCCCGTAACCCGTTCGCTATTTCCCGAGAGCGGCACGTAGAAGAAAGTTTTCCAATTCACTCTAAACGTGTATATTTTAAAAGTTTGTTAAAAACAATTCGAGCTCAGCAGATACGTAAACATTTGCAAAGAGAAGTTTTAAAGCACTCAGCTATTTGAACACGCATTAATTTTAATTAATTTTACAAAATACCTACGTATAATTTATTACCAGCAGAAGTAAGAAGTCTGCTTGATTTTGCTGTTTTATTGCTTGAAAGTTTCGAATTCAGCGGAGAATTATACACTTTGTTTTGTACTATTTATTGGCAGGGTATTACGAATAATTATAATTAATGAAATGTGTGAAACATTCTGGTGATATTGCCAATTATTGATTTTATTGCTTCAGACTTATACATTACAATATTTAAATTTATATGTTTTATTTATTTAAAACATTTAAAGAAAGGGAAAATAAAAAACAAGTAAAAAATTGGAATAATATCCTATAATAGTATATTACATGTGAGGTGGGAAATGTTTCATTACAGCTTATTATATGACCGAGAGGCGAAGCCTCGAGGCTCAGATATAGCGCAAGGCTGTAATGAAACTCCCACCGAACTATGTATACTATTTTATTCACAATTATCCAAATTAACTTCTACTCCTTTATCGCCTTTTTCCAATAATTTAAATTAATGTACGGTAGTAGTCTATGAAAACAAATGTTTAAATTTATTTTAATATGTTTGACAGCACTGATCACCTTACTTTTAGAGATTTATGACAGTATTACTAGGCAACCATAGTAAACATTTCCCCCCCAAGGGATTTTAAAGTATTTCCCACCCGTGAGATTGTCATTGCAGTTAAAAATGACATACGTTTCCAACCTTTGACAGGTTAGGAATTGACATATTACAATAGTGGTTGTGAATAAAAACAATTTTTTTATTTTCTCTAGATAGTTGTAACCGATATAATAGTATATCGTAGTAGATTAGTAGCTTCCTATTGTTGTTGTCAGGAAGAGGTTCACCAATATTCTTTGCTAAATATGTCAATTAATATCACTTTCGGAAACGGAAGTACAAAGTCCTGTCATTAACCGTTGAATTTTGTTTATAGACACCGCGAATTTTTGATACCTACTATTACTTCCTTGATAATTCAAATTTAAACATAACCACAATAGATTAGGTGTAACCACGACATAAATGAAAAATTTCCATCAAAGAATGCAAATTCATCTCAATTGTTTCTAGAAATTTTTTCTTGCATTTTAGTGGTGGAAATTTTTGGAATGTAACCTAAATCTTATAGTATGTTTTGAAACATTTGGACACAGAGGAATTTTTATTTCATTAATAAGGTAGTTGGCGACGTTAGAATTTGAATCCCACAACTTACATTCCACGAAAGTGCGATATAGTTAAGTGAACCATTACTATTCGTTTAAAACTAATTTAGTTTTTTTTCAAATATCTACTTTTAAAGTAACTTTGTTCATAAAAAAAAGTTTGTTACAATTTAATTTAGAAGACAGTGGTGAATCCAAAAACTTTCTTAGGAAGAGTCGATTTTTTTTTATTTAATCATAAAAATTGACATGTGATAATTTTACGCATAAAATTTATTAATTAACACAATATAATCAAATTTAGGAGTCAATTTTTGTTCAATTTAAATCCTGTAAAACTTTTTTTGAATCCAACACCTTATCCTGTCGCAAATGCAAATAGGGTAAGACCCCAAAAAGCAACGTTGTCACATACGGACCGTCAACAGGTTATATTATTAATTTACAATTTATAGGCAACAATTAAATTTATGGCATTTGCTCTTGACAGGTCTATCATCTTATGCATAATAAGAATAAGAATGGTATTTTAAAGATACTTGAAAGTTTAAATTGAATCTGAGAATATTCTATTCCTATCGCTTAAACTTCTATACCACATGCTTCTGTTATAAAAAAAAATCATGAAAAAAGAGAAAACATCTAATAAAACTAGAATGAGAAATTAGTATTTGTTTAAAATGTATTGCAATGATATCCTGTATAGTATTCAGTAGAATCTGTTTCAGTTTGAGAACTACATTTTCTTAACAGCTCGATGATACTTTTACATTCACTTATTGACTTTTTGGGTTTTGCTATAGAAAGTGTTTGAAATTATTTATTATGAAAACTACACGTTTCCGACAAAATTTTAATAGATTGACTAAATTTATCTGTTTCAGTTAGGGAACTACATTTTCTTATACTTTTACATTCACTTATTGACTTTTTGGTTTTTGCTACAAAAAGTTTTTGAAATTATTTATTACAACCTACATGTTTCTGACTAACTTTTAATAGATTGTTTAACTTAATCTTGTTTAATCTCTTGTATTGCTTAGAATACGTTTTTTACTCGCCCGACTATATCTTATTCCTTTGCTTGTAGTCGGGATTAGTCGTGTGCTCTTAATAGGTATTAGCCTAAGTTCTTAAAAAAACTGATCTAGAATAATGGATCTTTTAAAATGCATACTTCATATTTCTCAGTTATTGGTGGAGGTCCGAGCAAATAAAATGTAATATAAAATATAGTACCTAAGTAGTTTTATTTCACCAAACTCCACTAACTTTCAATTTCAATACACTCTCCATTCCGAGGCTCTTCCAAATTGAATTCCCACTTACGCAGCGCACGCATATCCCATTCATGGCCCGCGCCAGCTCCTGATTGTCTGATTACAGATTCATCGCTCCCTTAAGCCAACCCTGCACGACCAGGGACGGCTGTATCGATACTTGATTGGATTTTAATATTACTGCGACTTGCACTCACTGCTTGTACTCACTCAATGCTAATTACCCCAGAACTCGATAATGAAATGATGAATAGGTTATGTTTAATCAGACTGCTGTATGAGTTCAATTTTTATGAAAAAGTTTAGATTGATTCCATTGTTTTCGTATATTGGAAATTGGTTTTTGTTATGAAAAAGTGGAGGCTGTCGAACTTTGCAGACACATTTATTTCGTTTTATTTTATTACAGTTATCTTCACTTATAATTCATTGTGAAGGTAACAATTTCTGCCCATGAAAATAATGTAAAATTGGGCAATATTGTTCAACATAAACATCAAGTAATAATTGTTTGCTTCTATTCTTTTAATTTCTGTATGTACCTACGATAACTAAGAATGCAGCAATATTTCTTAAATTTTTACAACTGCTCATCTACCTACGTAGATTATATAAAATGAAAGAAATCATGGCTGGCAAAAATCATGATTTTTTTATTTATTTATTTATGTCTTAGTGTTTTTTAACGAAATAAATCAAGATTTTTTTCGGTTTTTTAATTTTAAAAGTGAGGAAATTGGAGTAGCAAATAAATACATTTTTATCATCATAGTCAATCAGTCAATCAGTGTATTTAAATCATGATTTAAATCAAGCCAACCCTGATAGAAATGCATAAAGAACGATAATTTTATTGTTAGAAAAGAAAATGAAAACTAGTTCATATCATTTTGTAGTAAAGTATGCCAATTAAAAAATATCACTTTCAGTTGAAAAAAAAGTAAGAAAAGAAGTGATTATTTATCATTTTATATATATTCAATTATCAGTAAAGTTTTATCAACAAAAGAATTGTCTCGCAATGAAAAGCAAGACTTAATACAATATTGTCTTGTTGATCTTTTAATACTTACTTAATTACTTGTCTTATCCCACTTCTTATTTTCATAGTAGGTACTAGAAATCTCATGAAAAAATGATTATTTACATTTTATTCCATAAATAATATATAAAATATGGGCATTCTAGTACTAGAAATGAAAATATATGTAGGTATTTAGTAGGTTTTTCATCATTTTTAATTTGAATACAGATAATTAAAATATATCAAATAATAAAAATTGAGGTTCAATAGCGTAAAAAATAATTGGAAAACTATCAATTTGTTTTTATTTTTCTGTAAATAGTATTATTGAATATGTACTTAATAATAATATAAAATATGAAAACAATATTACGATAAATTGATTTAGTTATCATCTTAATAGTTCAGCATAAAGATGAAATGAACATATTAAAATCTATTGCAATTTTTTCAAATTATTTTTCAAAGAATTTACTTATAAAGGGAACTGATTATACTTATTTCTTCAATAGTAGGTCCTCGTAGAAGTGAAATTTGTATAAAAATACCATAGCTACATAACAAAACACTCTTGACGCTTGTTTTAATTGTATGACATTTATTCATGCGACAGTTTAGCATTCTTCTTTACTGCTATTTCCTGGCATTATCGCCTGTGCTATTATCTTTATGGTAACCATTAATTCGTATAAATTCACTACTGCAGCTTGAGCTGTCATTGCATAAAATTCCCATCCAGCGAATTGCTAGCGGAAAAATTATACCCGTACCACACGAACAGTGCAGCTCATTTCATTAAAACCTATCTTATTTATTGCACTTTATTTCGTTTTCTCCATTAAACGATCAATTTGTTGCTTGAGGAAAATGTAATATCTTCAAAAACAGTAATTAAACTATTGAATGTAATTATTTCACAGTCTTCAGGCATTTAACATTGATTTTAATTATTTGTAAATTACATGAAATGTTTAATTGGCAATATCTGCTATACGTTCCAATTTCTTGTTTATTCTCAATACTTAGTAGAACTATTATCTATATAGGTATTTAATTTTATAACTTATGCAACGAATTTAATTTAAGTACCTATTTAACGTATAAATAACATTTCTATTATAAACAACGAAAAGATACATATACATTAAATTGTATTGAGCAGCTATAATAAATATAACCGTATTAGTTGAGCGATCTTTAATAAATCATTAGAAATAAAATGTTAACAAACTGTTAACATATAATAAAAATTTTAATCAGTATTTTAAATATATGGTAAATATATTTTAAAAATATTAGCAACTGAAAGCTCCTTTTATTTTTTTAAGAAAATCTAGCCCAAACTAAAAATACAATTCAGGTAAATACACAATAACCTCTATTATAATCCACTCTAAATAAAATAAATGAAAACATATGCAATATGTTTCATCTAGGTATCTTAAGTTCTTTTCTTCAATTTTTGTATTTTAAAAAAAGTACCTTCACGAATAAATAAAAGTCTAGCAATTCCAGTATTTCTTTTCAGGTAACTAGTAGTTTTAGCTTAATGGAAAAGTAATGGAAAAGTTTTAAAATCCGTATATTTCTTTTTAAGTCAATACTTCTTGGCTAGATTAGATAAGTTGGAACATTAAATCAATGATTTGCAGACCTTGCTTTCAGTTTTGAAAAACCGATGAAGTCCACGAAACTTCGTTGAAATTTAGTGCTTTCCTATTTATTTACAGATAAGGAGAATAGTAAATCTCACTTAAAATACTTGCCTAATATAAATTTCTTACATTTCAATAAGTGGAAAAATAAATTGATAGTAATATATTTATTTTAATTATTACCAGCCTTAGAGTTTAACAATTTAATAATAATTAACTTAATAATACATATTTTTAAATCTTATGTACTGTAAAATTCAAGTATAAAACTTTTTATAAGTATAATACATATTACTTCTTATAGTAAATTTATTCAAAATCAAATTTTTTAAACATGTGACTGATTTCTATTGATAAAGTTAATGTTAAGGAACCATTACAGTTCGTAAATTTTATTATTCATTTTCTAGGGTACTTTATTATTTAGAGAACATGGGACAATGGTCTGCCAACTACATGAGGGTCTGTACTTCGTATCTAGTCGGTATCAAATATTCATCATGTTAAAACCTGGATTTATAGGATTTTAAATCGTAATTCGTAATTGTTCACTAAATTTCTCTAGTATTTTTTTGCTAATTTTAAATAATAAATAAATAAAAGTACAAAATATGTAAGTATTAAAAAAATTAATACAATTATTTTCAAGATATGTATGTAAAAATCATTTTCGGAAAATATATAATAGTACCTAATAAGTATTGACTAAATAATATAATTATTCTTCGAAATCATGTAACCAAGAGTTAAGACAAAGAAAGCTTTCTGTATAACCAGGGATGCTTTGAAAAAAACTTTTCTGCTTATACAGATGTCGCTGTTGTTTTAAAATATACTTATAATATGTGCAGCTATGCGATTTTTGTTTTTATAATATTTATTTAATACTAATACATAATTGTATTATAAAAAATATATTTGATAATTGACGTTCATATTATCCAAACAAAAACCATGTACATCCGATACCGGATTATTTAAATGTTCAAGGTCATTTGCGACTGTTAACGTGCAAGACAAGAAATATACAAGAAAATGATGATCAAGACAAGATTTTTATATACAAGAGTAATGACAGATAAGATAAACTTAAATTTCATGTCTTGATTTTCGAGACAAGATAAGAAATTACTAAACAAGTAAATCCTTTGAAACACTACTAAAGGATCTTTTATCAAACTCTCAGTAGTATTAAATAAAGTTGTTTAAACTTTATTTACTGTTAGGCTTAGGCTTAAAATAGGAATGATTGTAGCTATTCCCGTGTCTCGTAGGTAATACGTTGGCATAATTGACATTTTGTAGGATGATAAAGGGAAAAAATAAACGAGGGCAATTCGTATTTGATTTCCCATTCTCACACGCTCATATTCCCGTCCTTGAGTATAATTTGACATCGTTGACAAGATGTCATGAAATTGCCCCAGAAACGAAGGCCGCGCAGAACACACGAGGGCGAGACGAGCCACGAGGACTCCAGAGCAGGGAAATCTGAAGCTCGCGATACTCGCATGAGAGGCAGTGAAGAAGCCATTATTTCAAAACACGGACCAATTTGTCAAGACGCTATTACTTCATAGCGTTTATTCCAACTCTTTTGTTGTGTCGACGGACAATGGAACAGACGTTTCCGATATACACTGAGCAAATGGTGTTTAGTTTCACTAACCCATACGAATGAAGTGAAACACTCGTTCCAACACTTATGTGAATTACAATTACAGTACTACAAAATGTTCTTTAAAAAAGGTGTTATAAATCATCAGCAGTCAGTTCATAATGGAACATAAATAAATATATATCACTACAGCTTAGTAACCTGTTTTGTCATAGATTTTGATAGTGATAATATAATACTGAGTAATTATAGTTATTAAGGTGTGAAAAATGAATAAAGAAAATAATTATGAGTTAAGGTTTATTACTGAATGTGCCAATCTTCTGACACAGATATCGGTAATGGTGTATATTTAAACCGCACAAAAAGTATAACAAGACGTTATTAAATTAAGCAATGATATCTTTCTAACACGGGGAAAAAGAAATTGGATTTGATACTTATTTTCAACTTGACAACGTGACTTAAAGGTGGTACTGAAAATTATGCTAAAATTGGCAAATAGTGATACATTTGGCAATATTATATGCAATTGATTGATCTATAACTTTTACTAGAACTCAAGTATGTAAACGTTAACTTTTAGTGTAATTTAATTTGATATTTACTTCAATATAATTGTAACTATTAACTTGTTGAAATAACTAGACTTTAGCTGCAAAACACTGGTAATTTTTAGGGAAAATGCTTGGGAGATATCGTTGCATACTTTTTTATATTTACCCAACATACGCATCTTCAATTATCATGAAATATCAATATAGAACGATAAAATGTCTCTATAGGTATGTATTTATAGAATGACAAAGAAATATTTTATCCTGTAAACGGAAAATTTTGTATTAAAAATACTTACTATCGTATAATTGATTCAATATCTATAAAAAAATACAAACAGAAAACTGGATTCAGCTTTCTGAAGAACAAGATGAACAGTTAATAATTAAATGATATTAGAAATGTATTTAATTTAGGAAGATTTAGTAATTATAATAATCTTTCTATACCAGTTCATTTTACGTTATGGAAAGACTTAAGCACCCTTCAATTTTAAAGTCTAACTACGCCTATGATTCCAAATTCTCTTGGAAACAATATCTTAGCGAAGTTTATTAACAGAATTTTTAGCCTGTATAAGAAAAATTAAAATAACAAGTGTTTGCATTAGTTGCTTTGATTTTCATAATTTTCAACTTGCATTTCACCTATAAACGTTTCTTATGCTTGTGCATACAAGTCAACAAACGAAACTGTTCTTCACATTTCTTATACATACATAGACTTAGCTGCACTTTCACCCCAACATCTTGACAGAAAAAATCACTTTCTTGTCTTGTCGTAATCCAAACACAGCACCCCTGAACCATTCATAACAAAGTCAGCCATGCTAAAAATCCCCTTGATTCGGAACATCTTATTCGGAAGTTGTGTATCGGTAATAATTCACGGGAACAAGCAGCGATTGAACCATTATAATCAGACGGGGCTGGTATAGTTTTATGCGTCACGCTTCAGTGTAGCCAGACCCACTGTTGATTGATCGCCGTCATAAATACCCGCTCGCTAAATTACACACTCGGCTAATGAAACGGAAATTGTGTGAATTTCCTGCTTCTAAAATTATGATTTTTATGGCGGCATCGCGACATGTGTTGCAGAAATTAATACAAAACTCCCAATTAGCCCATTGCTAATTCGACTCCATGATACTCAAACCCATTCCACGGATGGTGTTAACGAAAATTAAAATTTACGGTCAGCAAGGTATGGCAATTATTTTGATATGTTTCTACTTATGAATTAGTTAATATCAAGACTTTATTTCGTAATAAATACAACACATTTAAAGATTCTTTTTTTCTGGTATTCGTAACACTGTTAAAGGTAAACTCATTAGCTTTTGTTTTTAGAGCTTAAAATATAATTTTGTAGTACTACTTAATATTAAAATAAATATGGTGACCAATTGAATAAGGAAAAATTTTCTACGATCATACCCATTGAAAAATGACTACTTACTCGTAGTTGAAGTACTAATCTTTTCCAATGCATACTTAAAAAATCGACAATAGCTAATAGTAGCTCTATTAGTTACCTACATACGTTTTAAATGTCAGTTCAAATTTCAATTTTTTTAATTTTTATGCAGTTCACAATAAACGGCACATTTATTACACATATAATATTAAAAAAAAATAAATATTTAATATATGATTTGCTTTTTAAAAGTAAAACCTACTCTATAGATTCCTTACTTAGAGACGATATCATTTCAAAACCGAGATTTAAAAAAATATTCAATAATATTGTCTCCTGCAGGTTTTCCTCTTCTATTCAAATAAAATGTGTTAGAACCTTAATACAACGGAAGGATATTTTGTAACAAACATAGGTTTTATATTTATTATAGTTGGCATTTGTTTTTTTTTGTAACAATAAAACCTATACATATTCCTTATTGAAAAATAATTTTCTAATTACAAAAACTTTATATTATATCATAAATACAATCCATTGTACCTATTTAACAGTTATTCACACCGATTTCAAAATATGTTATACATTTAACATTTCTCATATTTACATACCTAATATCATCACAATTACAATAGCACATGAGTAGTTACTGAGTTATACTTTTTTATATTCCTAATTTTATTTGCAAATTAGCCAACGAGCGAAGGTGAAAAATGATTGATGGTTAGATACTATTACGGTACAAAGAGAACTACTACCTTGTTTATATTTTAATTTTTTTCATTAAATTTTGTTTAGATATTAAATAAACTCAAAACAAATCTTTACCTTATTTCATAACTTTTAACTTTTACATAAATATCCGCAATTTTTTTATTAAACTTATTGCTGCAATTATAACTTGGGCATGAACCAGCAGTGCACAAACTATCACCTCACCACCCACTGCAGCGTTGGCAGCACGTGCACACCGCCCGACAGGTGCTGACGGTAGCGGTCCTTATCGCGAGGTGGAACGTACGCGGAGTATATTTAGATCGGGGGTGGCTTGGCACTGCACTCCGGCCCTCATGAACCCGCACCACCGGCTGCTCAGCGCTAACGAGGCCTTGCTGCTGACAACTAGCCATCAGCCGGGAAAAAATAACACTCTTTCACTCAGAGGTGATTGAGAGTAATAGTCAATTAAGATTTAATTAATAGTCTTACCGGTACCGAAGTGACAATTTGTATCGGTTTCGTAGAATATAATATTTTGGACTGTCCTTAATTCAATGATCTAATAATGATGTTGCTTTGTGTTACGTGTACTACCTTTTTCTTCTTACTATGGCACAACAAGGTCTCAAATATCTAAGGTTCTTGTCTCACAACATTTCTTTCTTCTTTCTTGCCCTTTATGTGCACAGCTTGTAAGCCTAAACCTCACTAAGGTATTTAAATCTTTTACTGTGTTCCCAAAGATTTGTTTAGATAATGACGACTTTGGAATTTGCAACCCAGTAATCTTTAATATATTAAGTATTCTAATACGTAATATTTACATTTCAAGGAATCATCATGAAGTCAATGTTAATCAAAGAAAACTGTAAAAGAAGTAATTTTGTTTTTTACCATTTAAGTTTCGTAGTAGACTACTTCTAGAAGATAGAATGACCAACCCTGGTAGAATTCGAAATCACCGGAAGTCGAGTCATATACTTTATCATATATATCTCTTTCTGGTCCCTGATTTGAAAGATCTTTTTTATTCAGTTTCCCTTCCAGATAGAGAGAAGGATAGGTGCATACATTCAATTTTTACCTCGCTAAATTGTTTAGTCGAATTGTATAGATGTCGTGATTTCAATATAACTATACTGTTTAATTCGACCCAGTTCAGGTTGATTTCCTTTTACCAACAGTCCACCAGTCGTCTTTCAGGCCTAGCAACAATGAAGAACCAAAAAACATTCGTTTTATGCTTTGTCTTAAAGCCGTATTATTCAGCGAAAGATTAGTCTATGGAATATTTTAATTATATCCATGCCAAGTTGACGGAATACCCAAACAAATTTTTTAATTACTATAGTATGTGTGAAAAAAACATTTAGTAAATAGTCGAGGATAGACTATTTAGTTGATAGAGTTAGGTAGTTATTCAACTTTTTACTCAAAAGATGATCGATAAAAAAAGATCACCGCAATTTTATTTCAAAGACAGTGTAGGAGTTAGGAGTATTTGTATCAAACTTACAATAAATACTTTTTTTTAATAAAAACGTAATTGAGTCATGCAGATCATATTTATAAACAAAAAAAGCTATTTAACCTACAGGCAAAAAGTGACTAAATATATATAAATTTCTCCAATAATTATCCCCTTGTTGTCAAAATTTGGGTGCAACTACGTACCCTTAAAACCCCACCAATCTGGCCACTGTTTGTTTGTTCTATCAAATATTCTAATTATTTAATATATTCACATCAATTTGAAAATTGCTCCTATTTATCCGTAACGATGTAAGTAAATTGTATGCGTTAAAGTAAATTACATTTCAATGTTCGCCTATTTATGTTTTGTAAAAAAAATAATGAATTTTCTCATGATAATTACCTATGTATACTTTATAATTTCCTAATTGTAAGCTAAAGTTTCACATTCAATACACTTTTACGTACTCATAGGTGTATAAATACAAATTTCCTTTTTCCATTAGTATACGCCCAATTATAGGGACAAATCAAACACTCCCAAATTTAAAACGCGTTTAAGTACTAAATAGTGTGGATAATAACAGTAGCTGACAGAAAGCACATAAAGCCACGGTACACTAATGATAATGAGCATGTTTATTGAGGGTTAGTGATGCATTGCATATTCCCTCCTTGTGGCGGATGATGAAGTGCAGGGCAGGACTAATACCACATTAATAACCGCTGGTCGCCACTAAGTTGCCGACAACCCCATCCGGTGATCGAGGTCGTTGGATTCACGCCGAACTGGGACTTCCACTTCCGCCAGACCAGACATAATTACCTCAGGTCTGCACTGGCTCACGTCTGGCTGGACCTACGGAGGGAAATTGTTTCTTGCTATTAAATCGGTCAATAATTTGTATGCTAATGCATTCTGCTCACTCACTTTCATTAGGTTTGTTAAACTGGTAGGAAAGATACAGTGCGTGCTGATTGGGACATTTTACTACAACAATAAAAAAATTAAAATGCAACTACGATGATAATAAGGTAAAATATTTTTTTACCACATGCATAGAAAGCTCTACTTTCTTCTCGCGAAATAATGAGGAAAATAATTTTTCCTTCCCTAGAGAGGAAAATGTCAATGTTGGTATTATATTAAAAATTCTTATTTAATAATAATATTCTTTATTGCGTCTTTTCGTCTAAATAAATTGATTTTTAAAAGATGTAGTGAAAAAATGTTGTGTCTAACACGAAAGGAAAGCACTTTTTCCACTCCCACTCACTCTAACTTGAGTAGTAAAAAGATCTGCTTTCCTCTCTAGTTTCTAACTTAATTTGGAAAATATTAAAATTTAATCTAAAGATACCTTTTTTTGTTTATACAGCATACTTAAATGCTATTGGTGGCTAATTCTGTGGTGGCCAAATATGCTTACGAGTATGACAGTGCAGAGCAACGACAGTAAAAAAAATAGCACCTTAATTTTTTTAAAGTACCTAATTAGATAAAAGACCATTATTATTTACTTTCTTAATTAATTGTTGTTACTATTGCACATACTATATTCTTAGACACTTTCAAATCTATAACGCCCCTATACAATAACCCATTTAGCCCAATGAATAAGGAGGACCTGATCTTTTACATAATAAAATTATATTTACAAACACGAATTAATGCTAATTTCTACCAGACGCGATAAAATTTGTCGAAACTGACATTTAATTTCAGCCACATCACCCTGATAGTTATATTTTTTTCCTAATATAGTAGTTATGTTTATTATGATTATTGTAAATGTGAATATTAATTCATTATTTTCTTAATATTCTGGTGGACGTCCTATTTAAATTTTATGCTTCAGTGCAATTACTATGTAAAATGTATGAGGTTAAAATAGTATGCGGTATATATATCGCTGCTTGTTATTTTAATTTTAATCACATGTTATTGTCGACGGGAAGCGGTCCACCAAGATTTTGCAAATATATCATTAGATAATTGACACGGATGTGGATTACTCAACAGGCACATATTTGGTTTAACGTATATAGCAATGCAACTTTACTTCCTTGATAATAAATATGATGTACAAAAATACCAAACTTAATATAAATTCATAAGTATAACACGCAAAAACTAAAGTGTTAATTTCAAAGAAATAAGCTTGAAACTCTTTGAAACTTTTTTTGGAAATTTATATGTCTTGGACCTTGGACGGCAGGGCGATTATACCAATTTTTAATTCTCGGTTCAAATCCCAATGTCGACAATTTTAAATCAAAAATAAATACCGCATTGTCAGAACGGTTAGGAATCAACTATAAGATGTTGGTCTCTTACTGAGGCTTTAATTTGGGATGACAACCTCCTCTACTAAAAATGCCAATAATAGTACAAAGTTAGTTTTTAAAATTGGGCAGATTACAAGAAAAATTGTAGAGGTTAGACAAGTATTCACATTTTTATTGACTTTATAGGTTATTTAATGCGTTATAATTTTCTTTTAAAATTTATTCACATAATATAAATTTTCCGTAATATTATAAATTGCGGTGTATTTACTGTGGTTTGTTTTTATTTTGGCCGTTAGTCACATGTTATTGTTGACGGGAAGCGGTCCGCCAAGATTTTGCAAATATGTCCTAGATAAATCACTCGGATGTGGTGTCCTTAGCAGTTAAATAATTAGTTCATGTGCCTGTGTGTCGATGCCACAAAGCAATGGAATTTTACTTTCTTGATAATAAATATGACCGTTGGAATACCGCAGATAAAGAGATAGAGCAAAATCCAAAAATAAGATGCAAAAATAAAAATGATAAAAATAAGTTCGCAGATAATTAATTAAAAATACATATTAAACAAATAAATATGTATCTATGTATATGCAAAATGCAATATAAAATTAATTTTTCTTAATATGAGTAAAACCTTTTACATTTTAAATCTTTATAAACAATACTCAAATTGGCAGATTCCAATTTAGATGAATTGTACCCAATTTGACATTGCTTATTTCTAATTTGAAATATGGAAATTTTTATTATTTTGGATTTATTAAAAAATTTGATGACAAATAATAACAGTATTTATCATCTATTATCCAATTTTAACCAATGTTAAAATGTTAAAAATGTATTTTTTTAGCATTAATAGTAAAAGTAAGTAGGAACAATAATTGTTTATCTCATTTCTATTCGGACGCAATGACTGCAGTTGTTCGCCTTTAATTTAAATAATACTTCGGAATATTATTTGAGATCTCACATTTTTTTTATTCATTTTACAAGAAGTAGAAATATTACACATTTTTAAATTGATAACGTAAGACAATTGTTTTATATCAATTCAGAAATGAACTTTTTTAATTGATATTGAAGAAAATATTTGTTGTATAATATGAATGTTAAGATTATTAATCTACAGATTCCTTATTTACGGACGCTAACAGTTGAAAACTTAAATTAAATGTGTAAATTTGCAATGAAAATGAATACTGTTTAATTTCAATTAACTACGAGTGCTAATTATTTAATAAGTTGGATAAATCACATTGCATGCATCAAATATATTTAATATAAATGCAAAATTCTATATAAAATTAGTTTTTGTTAATACGAGTAAACCCTTTCATATTTTAAATCAATATAAACAACATTCAAATTGGCAACTTGCAATTCAAAATTAATTGATCTCAATATAACATTGTTTATTTCCAATTTGAAATATAGAAACGTTGTTATTTTGGATTTTAAAAAACGGTCTTCATCATCTGATTATCTAATTTTAGCCAATATCTAATTATCTTTTGTCTTTTTCACTGTAAACTTAGTATACGTTGTCCGTTAGTATATAGTAACAACAGGGAAAGTAATTCCCAAAGCCGCTGACTCTGTATTTTTCCGTAAACCCGAAAATATTTAAAAATATCGAATTTTTTGTTCAAAAATTTAAAAAATTTACTAAATTTTGTTTGTAATATTTTTCATAGAATTAGTTATGGTGATGCATAATTTACAAACAGAATTTAATTACCTCTTTTCGTTTCGAAGATACTTTCTCTCAAAGTTGTACCTCAAAAAAGTGTGTTTTTTGAGTATATTCCCAAATTGACTACAGATACAATCTCAAATACTGTACTATACGATTCTACGGGAAAAATTACATAAAGAAATGTTTTGTCCACATACACGTTCTTTGGAACGATTAGGTGAAAAATGAGAAAAACGGAAAAACCTAAATTTCAATTTTTCGCCTCAAAATATTTTGTCTCCAATTTTTTTTATTTTCTGGACTTACGTAGATATCAATACGCTGATTCAAAATTTTAAAAAGAATTCAATTATCTCTTTCCGTTCTCAAGATATTTAAATTCAAAGTTATACCTAAAAAATAGGTTTTTTTAGGTATATCTCTTAAATTATTAGATTTAAGACTTTGGAGATACAGCCAAAATACACACTTTTTTGAAGTACAACTTTGACAGCAAATATCTCATGAATGAAAAAAGATAATTAAATTCCGTTTGAAAATTTGAAATCAGCGGGTCGAGATCTATCAAAGTGCATTTTTTCCAAAAATTAAAATTTTGGGTACAAAAATGAGTGTTTTTGGATATTTCGCGTTTTCAAAAAAAATTTTGGTTTAATTTTGTGAATAATGAGAGAATAATAAATATGTTTGCCTTGTCTCCGCCCACAACATTTATGTACGTAAGTAAGTACTTCATTTTTACATTTATAAACTTTTAATTATGAGTAATATTAGGGGGTGCCACAGCACCCATGGCACTCACCGTGCGTACGCCTATGATTTAACATATCATTGTTATTTTTATTTTGTCTTTTTAATGTTTAATTTAAATAAAACATAAATATTATGTAAAGCACAATTTGTTTATAATTTCTTTTTTAGGCGGCTGGTACATAAATTGTTGTTTTTCGTATCTGCTGGAAACCTTAAAGTATCAATTTTTATTTAACATCTGTCAAAGTCAAAATTTTTGGCCGCTAGTTTGTTCATTATTGATTTACATAGTTCATATTAATGTGATTAATTATTTTAGAACATAATAACAAATGTAAGTAAAATTTTAACTATTCCTTTACAAATATTATTGAAAAAGTAATGAATTTGCGAGTAAAAATAGCGGCCGTAAAGTAAATTTTGACAGATGTCAAAAATTGATTTTGAATGAAAATTCATAATTTCTTGTTGTAATCGCCTAAAAAATGTTGTGTGCACGTCGGCTAAAAGTTCTTTTTGGGCCTCATCTGATTTGTAGCCTCGGCTTTGCCTCGGCTGCAAACTTCGGTTTCGGCCCAAAAAGATTACTTTTAGAACCTTGATACACAAATAACTATTCTACATTTTATTTCAACTCATAATGTCCGCGTATTTATTACAAATCCCTTAATGCACACTTCGTTAACTGGATGTGGAATGAAAATATTGTACAACTCGATTCTGAACTTTGTTTCAAATGGGAATGTGAAATTATCTATATGCAATAACTAATTCAAAATTTAATAAAAGATCTAATTCCAAGTTTGATTTATAATTGACAAATGAACTCGTATGTATGTGCGAATTGTACCTCTAGGCATAAATATAGCACAGCTCTTTTTTGCAATATAGAATTCGTTGAGAATATGTGTTATATGTGTCACCTAATGGCAATATACGGCCTGGTCAATTTATGTTATCTGTCCGTATCTGTATTAGATTACTTGTCTGGTATGGCGTCTATTGTTCTAACTAAATAGAAAGTGTTTGAGTGGGCTACATCGCTTCCAAGTAGGTGGAAGTGGACTGTATATTACATACAGAATTGAGTAAAATGTCATTTGAAGTAGTTGCGCAAGACTGACTTTATCTATCGGTAATAAACTTTACTTCTTGTTCTTTACTGCTGAATTTATTATTACTTTTATAAAAGTTTCAATTTATGGCAAACATATAAAATTTCAGTTTGACAGTAGTAAAATATTAATCAGCTTTCTTGTAACATATCCCTGTATGCTACTGCAATATGTATGTACAAATGTCTCGACAACTTATTTCATGTATTAAGATTTGTTATTTCAACTTTCCAATGTGATCTATATTTATATTAATATAAAGCTTACTAAAAATATCTTCCACTCAAGGTTGCAAGGGTGATATAAGTAAATGTTTCAAAAATCACTAGTTAATACTTATCAGGTAGGGTCGTCCCTTAAGGAATTTAGAGCAGATGATAAGAATTCAGTGTTTCTGGACACTTTATTTGCTTGTTATTTGTGTAGGCAGCGATATTTTTATTTAATTAATAATTGTCGACGTCGGAATTCAAACTCTAGATATTCCGTTCAGTTCAAGTTGAAGGACAATAAGTGAATTACCACTGTCCACTATGAATTTTACTATCAAATTTTTATTCTTGTTCTATCATGTACAAGAATCGAATATATATTACTGTTTATTTATTTTTCTCTAATATTTAAATACAGTATATAACAATTTACGCTAAAGTTCTCCTCAAGTTTATGTCTTGGTATTTTCATTGGTTGTTTTATTTCCTTGGGGTCAAAATTTCTTATAATGACCAAAGACAAAACATAAAATTACAAGAAAAAAGAAATGAAGGGAAACTAAAATCATTGGGCATGAACCTCGTTATTCCATGGTTGAAGGTATTGTTGATCTAATGATAGGGATTTCATTAAATATAAGATGTACGAAGTTACTTTTCCAAAATAACATACATAGGGTTACTATTATGGTACAATTTTCTTTATGGAATTAAAATGACATTTTAGTTACTACGTATTAATTACTTAGAAAATAAACTACAATGTTTTATAAAATAACTTTTATAATTCTAGTTCCATATAAAAATATATAAATGTTATGTTCATCGTTCATCCTACTGTGCAAATAGACAACAAAGGAAATAATTGCAAACAAAATAATTTATGTACTTTTCTTTAACAATTATTAGTAATAGATTTAGAATTCATCAGCGCAGCACTTTCTATTTAGCAGGAACAATAGAGCCTTTGAAGGCGGGTAATGTAATATAGATATGGGCAGTTAACATAAATTGAACGTCTTGCAGAGTCCTGGCTCATATATCGCCATTAGTTGATGCATATTCACAATAAATTCCTGTCTGCAAACATGGTTGACCGCGCTAACTCATGCGAACGTGACAAACGAGTGCATGGCACGAGTACAACCCAGCTCACTTGATTACGTTGTATAAACAGCTCAAATTTCATCAACTCGCAACGTTTTTGTCAACAATTTGCACTTTTTGTAGCATTACTCAAAAGGTGGCAGCATCGTCGCTTTCAAATGAAGTTTGTATAAAAATAAAGTTAATTTGCAATGAAATAGATTGTTGAGAATTTAGTTACAAATAAAAATTGTGATAAATATTTAGTTTAAATCAAATTTTAAATTACTGTGTAGGCTAATTTTAGATATTTTGTTTTGCTGATTTTAAATTTATTTTTATTTGGAGTTTGGAAAACTACTGCAGGCTGATTTTTATCTATTTGATTTTAATGAAACTCCTACAAAAACAGGACATGTGCGAGTAAATATTTTGAACGTTCTAATTTAAAGTTACAGTTAATTACTAAGCAATTTTAATTCATTTTATTTTTTATTTGTAATTTATTGGTAAACATAATTTTTCTACATCTACATATTTAAAGCTTTTTCTTCAATATATTTTTATTTTAGAGGTACAGGTATCACTGAAGTAATAAGTATTGATTAAATAACACATTTAATTAATAACAGTTATTTATGCTGTCACGAGATAAATAACACTACGTTACACACATATTTCATGCAACATTTTTCCTACAACCGAAATATTAATAAAAATTAATTTCAAAAGTAAATAAAACGATTGTTAAATGTGCCGCCATTGCATGAAAAGTGATTCTTTACAAACTCAAAAAGGTATGTACTTTATGCCCGGTTGCAGGAAAAATATTTTAAGAAATATATAAAGAATATTGAAACAACAAAAATTTATTCATTTGGAAACATTAAATTGGTTGATTTTGTGGTGATAAGAGTAAGTTTTCGTTAATATAAATTTGGAGTAATTTATTTTTAGAAAATATTATATAATTATACATTTATTATAAATATATGTATACTAAATTCATTTAATGCCAAATACATTTTCATAAATAATTTCATTAACATATAACATATCATTAAATTACAATATGTAGATTTTGTAGAGAAATAAAAATACATTCATATCTTTTATATAATTATAGATATGTTTCTTGTTTACAATTCATAATGAAAATACGACAAAAACATTTTATTATGTTATTTATATGAATGCGTATTATTCACAGCGAGTATAATATTAGATAATATCATCTACTCGGTTGAGTGACCATCGCGTCACAAATATCTCTGGTTATTGTGATACCCAGATATCATATTTCATAACAGTGCAGATGATCACATATATCTGTTTAATAACACGGCTACTACACGCAGCTGTAATAGATTAGACGTATTATAGCTATCCAGCTCCACTACTTACACCGAATGAACTCCACATAAATATTCTATATTTAATTTATAGTTATAAATCTACGCGTGGGCGTTATACGTGGCTACACGTGGTAAATTAACGTGGTGGGCTATGAAATATGGTACAGTATACGGATGCAAGGACTTCATTTTTACGGCATTAATGCTAATATGAAATTTATTAGACGTAAAATTAATTATCGTAAGAAATACACTCGCGTTTGTAAATCTTATTGTCACTTTAGTAAAACAATATGCATTTGTAAGCAGGCCTTGGTATTTTCAACACAGTAGCTAAGGTTATTCTAATCAATTCTTGCAAGAGTTTTATGCATTCCAGTCTTTCAACATTTAATGGTTAAAAGTTGTAAATATTTTCAACACTTACTATAGCAATAACTACGTAATTTCCAATCGACCTTTTCAAAGGGCTTTTAATTTTTGTACGAAATATTTGTTAATAAATTGACATTGACAACAGTCGGAATATATTTCGTGAGAAATATGTACGAAATAAATGAAAATCATATATCTTCCTTTGCAAGTTTTGAAGCGATTAAAATAATTTTGTGTAATGCAATAAGGAATAGTGATAAACATTTTAATTAAAATTTCAAAAGCTGATCCTTTTCGAAAAGAAGTTCGAAGGTATGAAACGAATGGAAGTTGAAGAAAGATTAACCGTAGAATGAACTCACTTTCAAGTAAAATAAGTTTAAATGAAGTGCAGCAAAAATGTGTTTAATTTAGCATACAAGGAAGTCGTGTGATGTACACATCAGATTTTTTCATTAAAAATCGTTTAATCGAGAATAGTAGTTGCAAGTCAGATTTTTTTTAAATATTGTAAATGAGAAATGTTTAAAAACATATAATGAATTAAAATTTTACATATTTAATATAATACAAACAAGTAATAAAAATTAATTTACTAGCAAGTTATAACAATAACGCTAGGTAATATGTTTTCATTTTTAAGAAGCTTGTTTTTACATTATAAACTTACGTGGATAGAGGTCTCTTTTAACAAAAGCGCTTTATAAAAGTGAGGGCCATAGTGATTACAGACTATTTTCGTGTAACTTACGGAATGTTAAAGTTTATTTTTAAAGATAATTATTATCGTAGTTTATTTTTCTTTATCTACCTTCAAAATTAAAGTAGCAATTAAAATAATTATGTTAGAATATTGGATCCTCAGTTACTCTAATGACCAGAGTTGATGAACACATTTTTTCTTTTAAATTAAATTACATTTCAATACCCTCATAAAATATCAACAACATAATTAACAGAAGAAAAACGAGCATGAAAGAGCTAGGCATCTAAATATTTCCATTATATTTTCCAAGTATTAATTTCAATTAAGCTGCAGTCTGAACTGACCAAGAAACCTAATTATTAAGTTAAGCCATGGATCCGTCGATAGTTAATTACTCAGGGAGTAATTACTCGCAGCCCACTAATTTGAACTCTTTCTTCGGCGATCGCCCGTCTTGCCTCGGCTCCCTGATGCATACACAAGTGCTCTTATGAATATAGTAATTTACTGACAGACTGCAATTATAGCCCGTATTAAGTATTCATTTGCTAAACATACTCTTTTATGACCAACGCAGGAAAAAGAAAAGGAAGCCTGGGATTCCACAAACTGTCGGTTGTCAAAGCGATTTTTACACAAAAGCAGAATTTGAATGACATATTTTGTATTTAAAAGTATTTGAAGGGTAGGAATGCGTAACGAGTGTTTTCGAAAACAAACACAATTATGCAAAAGTGAAATGAGGGCGGTACTGCACAAGTCACTTTTTTACATACTAATTTTATGCTTTTGATTATACACATTAAATTTAACAATAATGTTTAGCTTTTCTTCAGTTAAACCTATTTATTTTTGTGCAAATGTTTACAATTATGTTTATTATGATATAATTACAGTTACAAAATAATTTGTTCTCTAAAATGTATAGAAAATTAAATTTATCGGTTTTCGACATCATCTTTACCGACATTTGAAGAGTTGCTTAATATGGCATAGTGGACACTTTTAAACATATTAAAAAAAATATTTCTACAACACATTAACTGACAGTATTCCTTATAACATTTGAGGAGTTTTTTGACGATTGAACCAGGTTCATATCGTTTCAAACCAGATTTGTTTATTATATCATTAATGTGTGTATTGCCAAAATATAATGGTTTATTTTTTTTTTAAACTACGATTCGAAAAAGCAGCTAATGTTTCACAAAACTAGACTAGTATTTGTTCAGAGAAATTATCATAATAAAAGTAAATTTTTTCTGGAAATGATGGAATATCAAATTTGGTAAATTCTCAATTTCATTAATATTTGTTTTCTAATTGTAATTCTATTACACAATTATTTTTTGGAGAACTCTCCATTTTCTTATGTGTGTCTTGTAAATATATTTCCATGTTATGTTACTTTTTATAGATTTAAACTCCAAATGCTGTTGTATTAGATTTATCCTGACGTCACCGTTGCAACGCGAATATGTATAATATAAAAAATATAAAAAACAACTTTAATTTTTTTGTATTTTGCAATAAAATTAGTAGGTATATATTTTCTCAAAAATATTGCAAACTTATAAATAACTCATCTGCTGATTTACTGAAATTACATTGATTGAACAAGAAATATAAGCAATAAAATACATGAAATATATTTATATTACAGAAATATCCAAGAAATAAATATTTTTATATATATCATTTTCTATTGACGCGACTATACAAGAAAATAATCCTATATTTATTAGACTATATTACAATATGACTATTATATTTTCATACTTACTACTTATTACTTTATAAACATAGATACTAAGGGAATATTGACATCAAATTGATAATTTCATTGCGATAAACAAAAAAGACTGTCATTGCCTAATATGTACGCTATTGCTATTTCATAAAAAATAGTCTTATCTATTAATGAAGTTATAAAGTAAAAAAAAAATAATGATTTTTTTTTTGTACAAAAATATCTGAATTTGATAGTTTGAACATTATTAAAAAATATTGAATTTAACATGTTAAATAAGTCAATTATTTAGTTGCATTTTCGAATTGCAATCAAGATTAATGTATTGAGCTACTACCTTGATAGTATAATCAACAATTAAACCGTATTATAATTTTATGTATCACATTCAGTATTAACTTTCATATTACATAAATCGAACACAAGTATCCTTCCATGTCGATTTAATTATAAAGCAGTACATATCGATTAACAAAACAAACATTGCTTTATCTAAATCTCAACTCTTAACAGGCCATATGAATTATTTATCCGCGATCACGAGCTGGTAATTAAGTAATGATTACGTTAGCGGTGCAATTTGTCCAAGGAGGTAAACCGCTGTCGCCAGCCGAGCAGCGAACCGTTACAAAGACGGTTCTATTGCCGAGATATTGTCTCACGTTACACTCTGAAACATTCTCACCGGCTCAAGGATTCTTCTTATCGCCTCTTTCGCTAAATGTGAATATTTGCAAGCGGATTGAGTTGTAGAAAGTGATGAATAAGACGAGAGATATGAGATTATCCCAACGTGAGAATTTCTTCTTTATAGGGAAATTAAGATATTGATGGTTTGGCCAATTTTCTATTATTTAAAGGTCGATACTTTTTTATTGGACTTATATATATTGAAATCATGTTATAATTATGCTAACTTTATATAAAGAAATTATCAAAACATCCAGATTTTGATATTTAGGATTTATTTTTAATTTGTGAAAAGGTTCTTAGTTTTGACACGAATGTCCCAATCAAAAATTGTATTTTACTTCAAACTTTTAACAGGTGTTTTAAAATTCCATGTTAAATATAATTATTTGACAATTTATGTTATTTTAGTTACATATTTTACGTATTTAAATATAAAAAATTTATTTAATTATGTTTACTAAGCAATAAATAACTTCTCAAAATATATTTATAATTAATATCGATAGAGGATGCTGTTGGTGCTCGGTGAAACATATTGACAAAAACACTCGGTACTATTTCATATCAATACATTGCAAAGTTTTTATCAATCTGTAAATTAATAGCTTTGATAAAAGATTAATATACAATTATAAAATATTAAACTTCTTCACCTTTTCTAATGAAGTATTGTCTCAGAAAATAGGATATTAATGTTGTGCGAATATTTAATTGCGTTTTATATTCTTATCAGGTCATTGACAATGCAAAATTGTAATTAAAATCTAAATAAAAGAAACCACAATACATAAAAGGAAACCAATGTGGTATTTGAAATATTTGACCTAAATTGATTAATTCAAATCTTACTACAAATATACAATTACATTAGTTTGATATTAAACTACAATAAATCATTTTTCGTATGAAAATTTTGTTTTTTTTCCAAAATATGAAATAACTTTAATATTTACAGGTATATTGTACTCAGCTCTATTGGCTATTTACTAAGTGAGGTTAATGTTTGATTTGTGGAATTCAAATCCCAGTATTACCAGTTATTAACAAAAAAAAATACCGTTATAATAATCTGTACCACCAATAAAGTAATTAAGAATTAAACTAATTTCTCATCTCGGTTTCTTATGACCCTATGTTCCTATTGATACGATAGTTAATCGTTAATGATAATGATAACGTATATTTTTGAGAACTTGTGTCAGTTTTTCAATGCGCTATTTTTTTGGTATCTTAGAACCCATGGGAAAATTGGAACAAGTTGATAACTTTAGGTCAGATGGGTACTGTAATATTTGTATCGTTAGTCCATAAATGTGTACAATACCTCGGATAAACAAAAATATAGTAAGTACTATCATGTCTTGTCCCCAATTTTCTTAAATCTAGAATATTTAATAACAATTTTAGAACAAGTGATTTAAATCAATGATTTTTTATAATCAATGTGATTTAAATCAATGTAACTCTAAACTGTTCTAAATTTCCTGTCTTCCTATAGCCTCTGCAAGAGACCTGCAGGTCATAATGTCTGATTATACATATTCCGATCCGTTCATACACAGCAGTATTTATATTTGGTTAACAGTTAACTACCCTTGGATTAAACCACCAGGTCTCACTTCATTTGTTCAAACTAGGAATGACATTGGGTACCCGGGAACCCGGAACCTACCCGATAATAATGTACCCGGGTATCAAAAATAGTACCCGATCACCCGAAATGTACCCGTTACCCGTTTATTACCCGTTACCCGAAATCTACCCATTACCTTAAAATCTGTTGTTGCCAGTTAAAGACAGTTTTCAGCTGCCGGAAACATTGTAACAAAACGAAGATCAAGACTGAGTGCAGATACATCATCCATGCTGATATTTGCGAATAGAAATATGAGATATTCCTAAGTTATTAAATCAAATGTACTTCTTTAATTTTTTAATTTTATATTGCTGATGTACTCGTATATTATAAAAAATAACAATGTTTTTTTTTTAATTTCCATATCAGAAAATAATAATTTTTTGTTCATTTAATAAATTTATATGCAAATAACAAAAATTTGTGTTAAAAAGATGAACATGAAAGAATAACGGATATTTTAAGGGTATCAGGTAATTATCGGGCATCAGGTTATTATCGGGTATCGGGTAATTATCGGGTAACGGGTAATTATCGAGTATCCGGTACTACCCGGGTATTCATATCGGGTACCCGGGTACCAAAAGTTTCAAGTTTCGTCATTCCTAGTTCAAACCAGAGCACGCTACTGAGCTTCATTGTTCTTATTATCCCTATACAAAACTGTAATACAGGTAAATTATCCGGCAAATCATCTCACGTTCTCCCACTAACCCAGTCCAGTCCGTCTATCGGAACTGTGAATCCATTTGATAATTCCTGGGATTCATGCCGTATAAACAATTGCGATAATGCGGGACGTGACCAGTCGGCGTCACGCGCTCACGCCGGCCGGGAAGTAAAGCAGGGCAGAGCGTGAGCGTGTCCATGCTTGCACGGTGCTGGTTGCTGCAGGAATACTGGAGTCATGTGTGAACTGCTCTTCGGGCTACGGGCAATGGGCAATGATGATGGATTGGCCACCTCAAGACGGAATTATGTGCTTTATTAAATTATAACGGTGCAGGAAATTCAAATTATTTGTAATATGGTTTTGATTATATGAGAAATATAGAAAATTTATTATAGAAACTTATTATTAGTATTAAAAGAGAGAGGTTATGCGTTCATATTTTGCTATTTTAATACTGTTAGAAATTTTCGAAATTTTTATGGCTATCTCAACTTCTTATAAAACGTACTTGTAAAGCACCTGATTGCATATTTTTCAATACTGGTATTTAATGGTATTAACCATTGCTGATGATGGATAAAATAATGATAAAATTCGGAATTTGTTAAATACGAAACAAAAAAAAAATACCTACTGTGTAACGTCGAAGTCCAATTTTTTATATATAAATATAGTAACCGCGATAAGATATTCTTTCTTTGGAAAACAAAACACAAAATCGTAAATTACCAAAATAAATTCTAATAGCTAGTTTAATAAAGTAAGTTAAGTACATTTTTTACTCTCTTATTTTATTTTTATATTTTTATAAATAGAAAACAATAATAAATTTATCTTCTAATAAACATAATTTTTATCTATTATTGCCTACCTCTTTTCTAATCAAATAAATACCTATCGAAACTCATACTTTGATTTCGAATTCAGGATTTTGTATTTTAAATTTTATTATGAATTAGAATTTTTTTAGTTTCGTATCTCTTTTTTTCGAAAATCGTCAGCACTAGAATCAACAGTAATTTGTGATCTTTAATTTTTGACCTTAAAACAACATAGCAACTAACCACGTTGGAAGTTGTTTCAGGACCGTAATTGAATTTTATTTTGCAAATTGTTTGTGGAAAAAACCTGTTTATAAATCAAAGCAAACGTAAAAGATATATTGCGAGTATAAACTTTTTAATTAATATTCTATATTTCATATTTGCTGTTTATTTTTAAAATTGTAAACAAACCAGGATTAAAGATAGAAATGCAATTTAAGTTCTGTTTCGGGTTTTATTTAAAATGTATGAAACAATTGAATACTGTTAAACAATTGTTAATTAAAAAATATATATTTCAACTGATACCCTGAAGTAACGAGTGTATTTCGAATTTCGACTCTAATTACGCGAAATAAGGACTTGAGACTCAAATGCAAATAAAAATATTGCTCTGCCTCAGTAGGTCAAAACTAATTAAAAGCTATATATAACATATTTTTATTCCATTGAAATGCATATGAATTATTTATGTTTTCAAAATTTGACAAATGTGGTCAAATTTAATGTGTCATTTTAAAAGGTTTTTTTGTTTTTAAATATAGTATTTGTAATTATATAATAAATGTATTGACCGAGGAATTACACTTAATAAAATGTGTTTTAATATTCAGTCAGTTACTGCAATACTAATGTATTTAAAGAGGTTAGAAAATAATGGTGGGTGGATATTATTATACAGAATATCATTGTCATATCGTCACGACATAATCCCATATTAGATGATGCTGTTTTATTTCTGCAATAAACGTAAATCACAACAGAGAATTAAATGTATCATTTGCAATTGATTTTAGATATGCAAATAGATAGTTTGATTAACAATGATTCGTATAAGGAAGTTTTAATGATACATCTGGCGTTATTATTCATTTATGAATTTACTCGGAACTCTAGATTTGTCTTTAAATGTAGAAAATGGGTATTAATAAAACAATATTCACTCAATTGGTTTATTCACATGTATTTATAAAATATAGTGACACGTGTGTTGATATCACCATATTGTTTTATTATTATATGTTCAACCAAGTGCACTGAGAAAATTAAAGTTTTAAAATTAAATATAACATCTGGTTCAAGACGTTTTGCACATTCCATTTTTGTGCAATTAGTAATTCATCTTCATTAAAGAAAAAAAAAATTAAAGAAAATTCATTATATTTGTATTTTGCATAAAAAATATTATTAGTTAATATTTGAACAAAAAAAGTACTGAATAGTATTGAAATAAAAAAAAATCCATTGAAAACATATTTTGAATCAAATATAAATATTTTCTTGATAACCTATAGGTTTTGTATTAATTGTTACATACGCTTATACGGGAATTCAAACAAGTGGTCACTATTCAGACGTTATAACCAGTTTGTCACTATTAACGGTGTCTTTATAAACGGATTTTACTGTATTTTAGTAATTAGTACATTATTGATATAATGGAGACAACAAGTCGAAATGACAGCTGAAATTCTATAGTATTTTTATTGAATTTGTATTTTAATTTATATATCTTTCATAAATGATTAATTTATTTGTAAAATATATTAAACTTAAACACTAATGATAAATTACGTATGTCATTTTCAGAAAATTATTCTCAGTAATATTTGTTTTCAATGGTAATTGCGCTGTATGAAGAATATAAGTGAATGTACTGTAACTATCTAACAAAGAAAAGCTATAACGACAAATAATGTGAAGGATAATGTGTTAAAATCACATTGTGTGTTGTTAAAAGCCAATAATAAATCACTGTATCTGGTGTAAACAAGGAAAATTACAGAAATACCAGCAATATCTGACAAATTGCCGTCTTAATCGCAATACTTTTTCACTTCTGCTATTTATCTCACAACGCAAGATATATTTCTCGCTCTTCCATCCATTATTTAAAAAGAAGACATTATAATTCCACAACAGAAAATTGCTTTGTAAATATAACAAACAACGTGTCATTGTAAAATTAGATCTGCATTACATATTGCTTATGTGTGTTCATAAAAGAATCTTTGTGACTTGAAAATATTACTCTTATTACTATCATTTCCGGTGTTGTAAATATTACATTTAAATAAATAAAGCTACATTTATTACGTTTTCTTCCCTTAATGTTTCACGTTCAACAACCTAGTTCAATAAAGGTTATACAATCACCACCGTGGCACCCCCTAATATATTACTAATAATTAAAAGTTTATATATGATAAAATGAAGTATTTACTTACATACTCGTACATAAATTTTGCAGGCGAGGACTAGGCAAACGTATTTATTATTCTCTCATTATTCACAGAATTAAACTAAAAATTATGTTGACAAACCAAAAATACTCATTTTTGTGCCAGAAATTTTGATTTTGGGAAATAGTGTAAATTGATAGACCTCGTCGCTCTGATTTTAAAATTTCAAACGGAACTTAATTATCTCGTTTCGCTCTGGAGATATTTGCTGTCAAAGTTGCACTTCAAAAAAGTGTGTTTTTTGGCTATATCTCTAAAATGGGTAGAAAAACAATCTCAACGATTATACCAGTAGATTCTACGGGAAAAGTTACATAAAGAAATGTTTTCTCCACATATACGTTCTTTGTAACGATTAGGTGAAAAATTAGAAAATCGAAAAAACCTAAAATTCAAAATTTCTCCGAGGAACTTTTTTTCTCCAAAACTTTCCATTTTCTAGACTTAAGTAAATATCAATGCGCTGATTTCAAAGTTTCAAACCGAATTGAATTATCTCTTACCATTCTCGTGATATTCGTGTTCAAAGTTAAATTTTGTCAAAACCTAAAAAAACAAGTTTTTTAGGTATACCCCTGTAATGGTTAGTTTTACAACTTCGGTGACTTCACCAATCGATTCTACGGGCAAAATTACATAAGTATACCAATTTTTAGATTTTTATTGGATAGGATACAATTTGTAGAAAGGAAAAACGAAATCGGCGAAAATCGAAAAAATGGCAAGGGGTATACCTTAGATTTTTTTCGATTTGTGGCCATTTTCAGTTTTTTGCTTGTAGAACTTCTATCTGTTGATATAAAAATCTGAAAATTGGTACACTTATGTAATTTTGCCTGTAGAATCGAATGGTGAGGCCGCCAAACTTAAAACTAACCATTTAAGAGATATACCTAAAAAATCTATTTTTTTAGGTATATCTTTGAATTTAAATATCTCGAGAACGGAAAGAGATAATTGAATTCTGTTTAAAATTTTGAATCATCGCATTGATATCTACTTAAGTCCAGAAAATAAAAAAATTTGGAGACAAAATATTTTGAGGCGAAAAATTGAAATTTAGGTTTTCCCGTTTTTCTCATTTTTCACCTAATCGTTCCAAAGAACGTATATGTGGACAAAACATTTCTTTATGTAATTTTTCCCGTAGAACCATATAGTACAGTATTTGAAATTGTATCTGTAGTCAATTTTGGAATATACTCAAAAAAACACATTTTTGTGAGGTACAACTTTGAGAGAAAATATCTCCGAAACGAAAAGAGATAATTAAATTCTGTTTGTAAATTAGGCATCAGCATAACTAATTCTATGAAAAATATTACAAACAAAATTTAGTAAAATTTTAAAATTTTCGAACTAAAAATTCGATATTTTCAAATATTTTCGGGTTTACGCAAAAATACTGCTCGAGTGGTAAAAGTAAAAATGATACGCTTTCTTCCCTGGTTTGACAAACAACTATATTTGTTATTCATTTGTAAATAAAAAACGATGGTTTGCAAGTTCGTAACAATTAACAAATAAACTCTTTAACGTTGGTTTAACAACATTCTTAACAACTAATTAAAATATCAATTATACATACATACATACATACATAAATATGTATATGTAATGAGTTCTTACAATGCATTCGAATGTCACGAATAAAAATGTTTTATACTTAAAAACTTGCCGTTAATTTTATAGAGCTATATAAAATAAAAGTGTAATGAAATTAGAGTTGTAATTGTAAAGATTTTTTGAGTGCGTCCCTGTATGGCAACAATGCCAGCAGCAATTAGATTCGCAACGTTGCAATGTCATTGTCATCGCTGCATTAACATAGCGTGAAATAACTTCACATGACGTCATTGTCCCGCACTCCGCCGGATATGGCCTGGTGGCCACATTACCGGAAAATACTATAGATTACGTTACCGGTGGCCGCAGAACGAAACGCCGCGGAACATTATCGCCACATTCGCATTTTTGTCTCCCTTCTTATAGCAAGGATTATGCTTTCATTGGGCTATGATGTTTTATATTTACGGTTATATGCAACTGCTACGGAATTCAACCCTTAAAATGGCGCGTCCTGGGTGTTTACTACTATAAAGTCGCCGAGATGACTGTTTGCTTACCTGGCCTATTCCAGCGTAATTCTACAAGAGATATGTATTTGCACTTTACACATATCTACGCTAAACGAAATATACAGTCGTGTTTTAATAATTCATAATTATTTTATTACGTACCTAATATAGTAGATATACAGTGTGTGCAAAGAAATGCGGAACATAGGACTTTAACATGGGATTTCAAAATATTACAAATATTCTCTCTACTGATAGATTTAGAACAAAACTGCAGGAGTACAAAGTTGTTCAAAATTAAATTCTGCATCAGATAAGATAATAATTGATGCAACAGCACATCTACAGTACGAGATTTATTAAATATAAAATGTAACATTTTTGGTCAAAATCATGGAAATAAAAGAAAATATCTATGTGTCAATTGTGACAGTTAGTAACCTTACTTTGTGTTCAATATTTTTTAAAATTATATTTGTACTATTTTTTTAATATTAGCATATTGTTAAAGAAATGAATATAAATTCAACTTAAATAATATTAATATATGGACAATAAGTATTATAATTAGTGAAACTTCTCAACACTGACAGATAGATATTTTCTTTTATTTCCATGGCTATCTGATTTTTAACGAAAGTATTACATTTTAAATTTAATATATCTCATATTACAGTCCTGCTATTGCAAGATTTATACTCTTAAATGATGTAGAACTTAATTTCGAACAACTTTGTACTCTTGTAGTTTTGCTCTAAATCTATCAGGAGAGAGAGTATCCGCAATTTTTTGAAATCCCATGTTAAAGTCCTATGTTCCGCATTTCGTTGCAAACCCTGTATAACTTTATTCACTTTCAAAAAAAAAATTATACATGTCAATGGACTATCACGTTATAGTGTAAGTATGGTTATATACTACTTTTTTAAATCATATTGATACTAAAAAAACTTATTACACGGTAATTACGTAACTACTCAAATATAGTAATTTACGTTACAAGTCCGGTAAATGAGTTTTTAAGGTACGAATATTATGTTTGAAATGTGTACTGTGAGAATCATTATCGGACGAATGATGTAAAGCATTTTTTTCATACTCTATAACATTTTTGAAATTAATTCAATGGTTTGATGTTATTTTGAAAGCAAATTAGAAATCTTAGTTGTCATTGAAAATTTTAAGAAGAAAAACGCTGTCATCTGTCACTTATGTCATCATGTCAACCACAAACTATATGAAAATATTCTATAATAATATAATATGATAATAATTTTTAAATATCATTGTTGTCATAACAGTTCTCAGCTTATTAATAATATAACAAGATAAATTCACAATATGACTTCCAGATTTGAAAAAAGATCCAGCATTTTTTTTTATATTATTAAATTATTCTTAAATAGTTCTCGACTAAAGACTATTATTTTTTCTACTAAACATTAAGTCCATTTTGGCTTTTTCTTATTTTCCAGTAATCTAATTTGTTGACAAAATTGTTAAAATCGTAAGGGCCTTTGGGCTGCAGCCTATCTACCACTCTTAAATCCGGGCCTGCAATACGTGATCATAAAGGCAAAAACTGCCGGTAGTCACTAATGTTATTTATATATGACAATTCATCAGTGATCTAGGAATGAAATCCTAAATTTATTGATACATTCACAATCAGTATCAGAAACATCGTAAAAATACCCTTACAGAACCTAACACCAATATCTGGAAATAGTGATGACGCAGATAAATTCATCGATGTGAGACGAGTTCATCTGTAGTAGCACGCGTCTTTAAATACTATTATATTGAATTAGCCTAAATCCCCCAGAGCCCTAAATCAGAATTCAGCTGACGAAGCACACACTATATGATTGTCAATTAAGAATACTAAATATTGGATTGTCTTATTTAATTGATTCCCTTGTCCCGACTGGATGGTTTCTCGGCAGACGCTTCGCTGCGGCAGACAGTAATGGATGTATGGAGATTTGATTCGCAACCCTATCGAGTCCTCAAAGTCGCGGGTTTGTTTGTATTCAGCGGAGCCGGCCGGCTGATCTGGAATTCTGAGCTATATATCCATTTAGACGCGGAATGCATAAAACAATGAACGGAACGGAACGGGAACGCCAAGTTCAAACGGGTGCCTCCGCAAGCCTTGTCATTAATCCTCTGCTCTACTGCCGGGTGCCGGTTGCCGGTTGCAACCCGAAAATTCTATTACTTTTTAAACCTGATTAAATTGAAACCAACTGTATATAAATATATTATAAGTCGCGTTAACAACATTTTCAAGACCTAATAGTAACCTTTCTAAATTTATTGTGAAAAACTATAATCTTGTTTTGGAATTCATGGATGCTGTTTACCTATATATTTTATACTTTAAGAAAGTTAGAATAGATGTCTTTTAATCTTAAAATATTTATTGAACAATTAAAGGAAACATTATATTTAATATTAGAAGTTGATTGTCGGATTGTGGACCAAAAGGAATTCCCTAAATATTACAGTTTCAATTACAATGCAGTAATTACAGTTTCAATTACAGTGAAAAAATTGAAACTAAAATTTTTAGCTCTTGATAATGATTAAAATTTTAATCGAAACGTTGAGGAATTAAGAATTTGTTTCATTAAATTCCCTTTGGTCCACAATCCGACAATCAACTTCCAAAATTCAAATACTGGACGCTAACCACTTCACATTATATTTAATGATTATATTAATTTTATGTTTTAAACAAAAATAAAAAGTACCTACAATTACAGATATTGAACTTTTTTGATTGAACAAGTACTTTTAGTTCAACAATAAGTAAGTAAAGGATAAACAGGTGACAAATTCTGACGGCGTTCTAGAATTCCAAATAACTTAAAGATTTTAATTATAATAAAATTATTCCTTATCTTCTTATTTCTTAAAAAATATAACTGTA
Organism: Stenolophus ochropezus; assembly: GCA_035578165.1. Taxonomy (NCBI): domain Eukaryota; kingdom Metazoa; phylum Arthropoda; class Insecta; order Coleoptera; family Carabidae; genus Stenolophus; species Stenolophus ochropezus. Next base: position 18,254,992 of record JAQOWZ010000005.1, on the reverse strand, counting down.
ACAAACGAGAATGAACTAGTTTAGGTCTCACGTCTTTATGTATGTATGTATATATTTATCTCAATTAACTCAAAAATGATTAGCCGTAAAATTCTAAAATTCCTATATGGGACTTCTATAACATCTAGTTGTGCACCTCTCTTTTCTATTGCAATCGGCAGTGCCAAAAGGGCACTTTGCACATAGTGTATTTTTCTTTATTTTTCGCATAACTCAAAAAAGATTAGTCGCAAAATGTTGAAATTTTGTTCATGGAATTGCTATATCTAGTTATATCCCTCCTTTTTTGGTTCCAATCGGACTTTTCAAAAAGACACTTTACTTTTGATAGAAACTTAATAAAAATAATAATAAAATTGTAATATGTACGAAATAAATGAAAACAATATCTCTTTCTTTGCAAGATATTGAGCAATTAAAATAGTTTTGTGTAATGCAATATGAATAGTGATAAACATTTTAATAAAATTTTCGAAACATGATCCATTTTGAAAGAAAATTCGAAAAAGTTGAAGAAGGGTTTGGCGCAGAATGATTTCACTTTTAAGTGAAATAAGTTTAAATGAAGGCAATAAAAAATGTGTATAATTTAGCGTACTAGGAAGCCACATATGGTCCACATTAGATTTTTTATTTATCGTAAATTACAACCTGTTTTAAATTGATGTCGATAGTGTACCTATATTCCTTTCCAAAAACAAAACTCGAAATTTTTAGTTTCCATTATAAACTGTTCATTAGAACTTTTCAACATTTGTTATTTTTATTATTGATTTAAAAGCTATTTCTTGACTTTATTTCTCCATTCTTTCTGGAAACCCTATTGACATAACGCGCTAATAAAACCGCAAAGTATAATTTCGTGCTGGAGTTGCGCAAGAACGGAGTCTGCGGCGGCGTTTAGGGCTGTTAATAAAGCGTTACGATGTTATCAGATTCCGGTAGTTTATACTTCCCAAATACGTGTTGACAGCTCAATAATACGCCGATTATTTATCGCCTCGCCAAGCACCAGCCGGGTTTTTTGGTGGCCACGGAGCTTGTGGACTAGTTTTTGTGCCTTCCAATTGAGTTATATGATCATAAGATACATACATTGTTCTTACATGTAATAATGCACTTATATCTTACATATATTATATTACTATTATTAAACATATTATAGCAATAAGTACACAAAATCGCACTTTAAAAACTATTTAGTATGTAATTTAAATTGTACAATTTTTTAAATTATTTGTAAATAGATATTGATTTCTCTACCAATTTTTCAAGGAAACTTTGGATTTTTTTTCGCAGTTTTAGCAAAGACAAATACAAAAAATAATTTTTGTAATGAGTGCAAAGAAAAACTATGTTTTGCGAAATCATGTAACGACGGGTCATAAGGTCACACATGTGAACGTGATGTTTAAATTTTTTTATTCGTAATCGTGCTTGTACGTGAATGTAGGCAAATTTCTTTTAGGTACTCCCGTTCATGCCAGTATAAATTCGAAATTAAATTTATTTCGTATTATTTTGAATTTTTAATAACAATTAATATATCAAAATAAAATAATTTTAGTCAATTGTATGGAAGAAAATCATAATTTTTATATTAAAAAAATTAAGGATTTGAAAAATAAACAATTATATTTGGAATACGAACCAGTTCTGTGTGATCATGAATTTTTCCAAGTTTGGTTGCACTTGAACAAGCGTGATTCAAATAATTTAGTTTTCATTGGATGTAAGCACGAATGAAAAGTTAGTCATATGTCATCCTCTACTCTTTTGGTAGTGGCACCTCCAATAATCTAGAGCAGACATGGTAAAAGTTTTCTTTTTTACTGTTAACAAGCGCCATTCGATGTTTGTGTCTTTTAAAACAAATTATTAATAATTTAAAAATTTATGCGAGCCACATAAATCGCAGTAGCAGGCCGGTACCTTCCACGAGTTGTAGTTTGGTTATGCTTGATAAGTGTCTAACCGACTGTTAAAACTTGTAAAATTGAATAATCCTTTTATATTATATTTCTTCTAACTTCTACCAAAGAATAGTTACATACAGGAGCGACACTCTGTGTCGGTACCTTTCATGTTCCCCTTTTCAGTTCTATGACCTTGAAGCATTCTGTAGACCTTTAAATTTGTGCTCTTCCTCTAACTCTCTCTAAGATGTGAGGAAACTTTCCGATGTTAAACAATGAGCACTTTAAATTTGTGCACATTCTCCATCTCTCTCTAACTTTCGTTTCTCTGTCTAACTGTCGCTTCTGTATAAACCTATTCTGTGCTTCAACTATGTCAACAAAATAGTAAAACATTTTTTCTGAACTAATATGCACTATAATAAAAGTCGACGTCTCGCCCTGCACTTTTATCACCCAACTTTCGCATCACCCGCAAAAACAAAGCGAAGTTGTTTTATTGCCTACTAGATCCCCCGCACCATCCGAACCGAACGCATCGCATCGGGTGTAACTAGAAGTAAAGCCATCATCAAGACAGCAGCGCCGAGACGAGTATTTCTGCGCTATGACGGTGTAATGTTTCCTCATGTTTCGTCATTGCTGCTTTTATGCCACATTGTCTGGCCCGTGATCTACCGAACGTGTCCTGACTGCGCACGACGCAGATCATCGTAAATGTGTTTGTTTTTGTCTCCGCGGTAGAATGAACCCGTACCACTACGTGAAAATGTTCCACAACAACCAACCGAATAAGGGAAATTCATTAACGATTGAGGCTATTATTAAAACGAATGGTGTCTGGAATTAAATACTTGATTCTTGTTACTCGGTATAATAACAAGCTTAATCCACCGCTATTAACCTTGACGGTGAATTTTTTACGATAATTAAAATAAATATTATAGTTTTTTTCAGAAGCAACTCCCACTTTTGGTAAAAAATGCGAGAATATTGAACACACTTTTTTTATATAGGTATATATAAAAAAATCAATAATTTAAAATATATGGGACACTTTGGCGTACAGAATTTTGCTGACCGTAGAAACTTCGTTTTCTTTGATGTTGTTGTTGTTGAGTAGGTTTTAATTACAGATGTGCAAATAATCTTAAAATATACTGCTGTTGAACTTCAGATATGTTTTTATCAGGGTTGGCAAAAATCATGATTTATTTAAAAAAAATTGAAAAAATATTGATTTTTTTAAAAAAATTTAATAAATCATGATTTTTTTGATTTTTTTAATTTTTAAATATATCTGAATATTACTGCACTTTTTAATTATTTTAAAAAGCAATATGAATATTTTATTTTATAAACGAAAACGAAATCTGTAACAAAACCAAAACGATTCATCTGAATAAAACTACGAAGAGTAACAGAATTTTTACTTTTAGTTACAATTCTTATATTTTGCTTCTGTTATATGAGAATTTTTATTAAAAAAATCAAATGATTTAAATCAGGCCAACCCTGGTTTTTATTAAACAATGTTATCAAGTCGAATATATTTGAACTCTGTAATCTTATGATAACCTTATTATCATATAATGTTTTACTATATAAGAACGTTTGTAAAACATATAATTTTAGTAAAGTAGCAACTATGGCTCCTTTGCGACATATTCCTGTTACAAGCAATATAATGTTTTACTATATAAGAACGTTTGTAAAACATATAATTTTAGTAAAGTAGCAACTATGGCTCCTTTGCGACATATTCCTGTTACAAGCAATATTTGCAATTTACAAAATTTATATATAAGCCAAATCCTTAATAATGGGTGTGGGGAAGATGAAATAAATATCAATAATCTGTTGATATTCAGTGAATTATTTGACAATGGGAATGAGAATCATTTGCTAATTGATTACTGGAACTACTACAACAACATGAAGAATTACCACCATCGCCATCGTTAATATCCATACCATCGCGTTTACCAACGCTAGCAGGCAGAAGAAATTCCAGCTCCTATACGTGCACAGGACAATAACAACAACAACGACAACCACAGCAGTACCAGTTCATCCAATAGTAAGAAGTAATATGATGAGTAATAGTGAATTAATAAAAATTAGCGATAGTAATAGCATTATTATAGAAATTAGCGATAGTGATATATTATAGAAATTTGTGATGAAGATGATAATATTATGGAATATTTAGAATTAAGTGATTAGAATTTATTATAAAAGTTATTATATTTACAATATATATAAATAAATTATGTACTTTTCCACTTGTCTAGTAATTTAATATAAACCCCTGTGACTAAGATAAGTTGTTCATTCTGAATTCTCTTGTATCAACATTGTAACTGCATTAAATATTTCTCAACCGGGGAAATCGAGAATGTTGCTGTAAAATAATAAAGTTAATTTCAAAAAAATAGATTTTTTTACGGTTACTTTAAAATTATAGACTATTCCATTCTGAATTTTTTTTAAATAAAATCTACGAAATCACTTTCCTACATTCCAACTGTATGAAATATAGTTTACCTCAAATATATACCTCAACATTGATAAAAAAAAAACACTTTACATCAATTAACAAAGAAAATGGGTAATGAGTATTTTATATAATTTAATCCTTCGAATTAAACATAAATATATCACTTACGTCCTTACAAATTGCTAAAGAGTTGATTTATATTAGATATCGTTAATAATACAATGTTGAGGGTTTTTTCCAGGCGTTACCATTTGGACACTAAATTATAATAGCTACCTAATGAATTTATACCTTAACTAGTGACATTCTTGAACGGATTATTATAAAAAGAATAATTTTAACAACCAAGACCTAATGTAACGTCAGAAATAGCCTTACACCAAAAGGTAGAAAGGCCCAGGGATAAAGTGAGTAAGTATAATTATAATTTAACTATTTATCTATCTTATAGACATCATTAAGTCCTCTTCTTCATTTCAATGTAATGAAATATTTTACAAATATAGGAATTGAGGCTAGATGTACTTCGAAGTAGTTAGGAAGTCAACACAAATATAGAATTCTGCTAGACTGACAACTTGCTCCACTAAGATACAAGCCAGTTTATTATCTGTCTATATGTTCTAACAATGTAATTATGGAATAGTATAGAAACAATTTGAATAAACATTGAAAAATAATATATTATACAGTATTTAAATTCTATCTATTAGACCAGGTGTAATTCTAAAAATCTGCTTATGAGGTACTGCAATAAAGAAGACATCTGGTACAAAAATTAATTGGTAACAAAAATTATTATCCATATTGTTTTCGAAGTGTGCCTATATATATAAATTTCCACTCAGTAAAATATTTTTTAAACAAATTTTTATATCATAACGAACATAAATTTTGTAATTTATGTTATAATTATATGACAACGAGTGAATATACAATCAAATCAAGAGTTAAATACTACAATTTCACGTAAGTTAAACAATGACCATGTAATACAGAATTATAAATAAAAATAAAATGTAGATCCTGAGGATGATCCCGGGTAGGATCGAAACGTCGATGTGAAGTAATTGTTTTATTGACAGAAACCCAGCAATTCCTCCCTTTAAATCAACATTCAGTCAAGAAATCTTCCATTCCAACAAAAATTATGATACATATTTATATTAAAAGTCTGTGTTTCTCCATTTCAATTTGTATTTATTACAAGAAACTGTAAATCCAACGATACATAAAGATCACATCCTCTGGTAAGCATAGCTCACATCTCATGTTTCACATTATTTCAAATTCGGATTCGAGTCAAAATATATTTCACGCACGTTTTGATGTAAACAGTATAACCCATCGGAGTTTCCGTGGAAAGTAGCATTAAGTTAAGGGGATTGTCGTTGTTCGTCGGTCGTCGCCCCAGCTGATCTCGCTGATAATGCAACGGCTGCCTATGCCGCCGCAATACGAATGAAACACTATAAATGCATGTTATCATTGGAGTTCGGAGGTGAGGCGAATCCAAAGCTCGTTACTGAAACTCAACGGAAGAACACACATCTATAAAATGAGGTTTAGTTGTGTTACAGCAAAAGATGATCTGCTTTAACAAAGAGCCGTAAAAATAATTGAGAACTTAAATTATTTACCATAAATAATAACATATTCAGAATTTGGTGTCTTTTATATTAAACTTAATCTAAAGCTCGTTACTGAAACTGAACGAAAGAACACACATCTATAAAATGAGGTTTTGTTAAGTATTCTTACAGCAAAGAAGAAATAAAATTACTTGAGAACTAAAATTATGGAACATAAATAATAACAAACTCAGAATTTGTTGTGTTTTTTTATTATTGAAAAACAAGAAGTACCATTCAAAAATTATATGTAACTACCATCATTTACAATAAATATGAATATTCGATTGTAAAAGATGTTCTGGATCGTAATAATCAGGTATTCAATCAAAAGGTCATTATTATCTACAAAACCGACCTTCCGATAGCACAAACATGTATATAAATTCAACATGAATTTTATAATCAAAGAACGGTTGTCAGAATTAAAATTGAAAATTTCTAAACACATCAAAATGTGTACATTACTTGGGCAAGCCAAAAACACATAACTTTGTAGATAATAAAGACTATTTGACAGAATATCCGAATATTACGATGGACACCATCATCTATGCTTTTACAAAACCTACTTTTAGTCTAAATTACATAGCCCACTTCATGTACACAGCAAACCTCAGATGGGAAGGTTCTTTGTGTAAATAAATACATCACTCACGCTTCTTATCAACTATTTGATATAAATCTCCTTTATCGCAGATATCGGTCAAGTTATATTTATACCGTAAAGGATGTTTACCAGAAGACACAACTTTGGCAATCTAGGTGATGTAGACAGTCACAGAACTAATTTCTTGTAGATAAAAGATAAATAATTATATTCTACGGTAAGTAAACTCAGATTTTCAGAATCATTGCAAGTTATTCAACCCACAAATATAATATTCTTTGTTGTATGTCAACTATTACAAGTTAATATAATTTAGTGATTCTGGTGACGAAATAGCTTTATAATAAGAATTCGATTTTTCTTCTTACCTATATAAAAATTTCAATTTTGTAATTAAATAAGCTGAATTGATTATTCCAATGTGAAAACAATACCTCTATGATTAAATGTAAAGATCTCTAATAATTAATGTAACATTGTTGGCAGAAGATGTTTGAAATGCGATAATGAAATAAAAATAATTAATAAAAACAAGAGGAATCTCAACTAGATGCTTCGATAAAGAAACTCATACATATATTAACTATAAAACTAAATATTTGTTTCCTATGTTGTCGCAGTAACACATAAATCGTAGATACTCTGTATACACTTTGTGAAACAAAGTTGTTTTTTATTGCTTTGGCAAGGATAATATGCGAATGCGTTAAAGTTTAAAGGAAATACCTTTTTATGCCATTAAAATAATTGGAATATAAAGGCGTTAATATGCAATGTGCGTGTCACAAATACTTTAAAATGAACGTTGATAAAATATGTTTCTTTTAATCACTCAAACTTCCTTTACTCATTACCGTTTTCATTTAAAATTTTTTTCTGATCCAGCATTTATTTTTCCGATACATTTTAAACAAAGTTTTACTTCTTCCTAATAAAACACACACAAAGTAATGACATATTTGAATTTTATTATAAATTTAAAAGTACTTCAGTACCAAATATTTTTTGTTCTTTTCTATCTATTCTATTCTATTACAAAATTCAAAATAATTCATGGTTGTTTAAAATGTTTCTAATGACGTATCCATAACAACTATTACTTCTACGCAGTTCCTCTAGATGCGCTTTATATAAAAAATCATATTTACACGATTTATTCAAAGTTAGTTTTGTGTAAAGAGCTACAATAAGCCAGGCGCCCTAAGCCTTAAGCCGCCACTGAATTGAACTTTTAGTATGAAAGAACATCCCTAAGGATAATAGGGCCTTAATTATTATAAGTAAATACTTCTTTTGTAACCGCCTTATTTGCATTTGATTACTGTAGATTGTCAGTCTGCAGCTTCTTCAAGTAACCTACAGTTTATAGCGAGTGGGTTCCAAGCCACTCGAAGACAACGTAATTTTATTTTGGCGACTATGTTATCGAATTCAATTTTAGATTTCACACTCGGCTCAAGTCGTAACACGCTAACCAATAAACCGAAAAATATCACCTGCAAATTCGTGGAGTGAATTATTAACACAAAACTTTATTCCCGGATGGTAGCTGTCCAAGTTTGTTCACCCCTGAAATAGAACAGTTGCATGTCGTCACTGTCAATGTTGTCATGGTGCACCAGTTGCATTGTAACGAAGCAAGAAACAGTTGAATAAAGTATCACACATAGCGATGTAATTTCACAACTTGCTGCGCCAGACAACGGCGCCGAGATCGGTGCCAGTCGGAGAGGATCGTGAATTTGTCATATTTTGATTTTCATGTCAATTGTGCCGGATTAGAACGTGACATCTTCCAGCAGACAGATGGATATATGAAAGCATGGTCGCCGACTTGTCAAAATTACCTTGGGGGTAAAATTTCTCATAATCAAAATATAAATTTTAAAGAAACACTTTAGAATGTGATAATTCTTGACCCACTGAAACCAGAGCACAATCCAGATCAGCTAAAACTGCTCCAGAATGTGCTCTGGTTTTATTTGTCAAAGAATTAGAGCAAACATTTCAAAATGCTCTAATTCCTAACTCACTGAAACTAGAGTAAAATCCAGAGCAACCAAATCTGTTCCAAAATGTGCTCCGGTTTCAGCAAGCCAAAAATTAGAGCAAACACTTCTAATTGCACTAATTTTTGACCCACTAAAACCAGCGAATAATCCAGAGAAGCCAAAATTACTCCAGAATGTGCTCTGATTTCAACAGGCCAAAAATTAGAGCACATTCTAAAGCGTGCTCCAATTTCCGACCGGCTGAACTAAATCACCTTCAGGGCGTAAGATACCCTGGAAGGCGGTCTAACCAGACTCCTAGGCGGGGTGGAGGCCCGAAGGCTCACTACCGCCTCGGCGCCCCGCAGAGCGGGACTGAGTGCAAGCGTTTCAGGATCCCCGGTATATCCTGAGACGCGCATTATTTAAACTAATAACATATTAATCATAAGGAATCCATAAACCAAAAAAATAAAATTTGTGAGAATTACAGAATTGCTATACAATTTTAATGACGGGAAAAACGATAATATAAAGGCTTTTTCAGATTTTTCCTTAGAATTTATTGTTGTTGATACATAATTATTTTCCTAATGAAATAAAATAAAGTATCTCCAACATACGACACCTTCAAATACTTGGAATGTAGAATACAGACAAAAAATTTCTATTAAAATTCTTTAGAAACAATTACCTTAACCTTAAATTCTAACTCTTTTAAAATGATTTGAACAAAACATACCACATTCATCAGCACATTCCTGACACGATTCTTTCAAATTTAAATACCCAAATAAATACTTCTTAATTTAACTAATCATTTTATTCCATTTCCACTTACTGAGACACACGTCTCGTGTGTGTGAACACGCATGAATTTTAAAATGTTGGATTATCCAACCGATTCCGAGACATGTACGGGATGTCAGAGTTTTCCAAACTTTTAACTTAGTAAATTATTTTGAATACTTTGAAAGAATTATTTACTTTGTAATCATTTTCATGGGGGTCCATATAGTTAATAAATATTAAAACCCAACGGATTGACTAATGTAATTCTATCATTTTACTACACTAAAAATGTAATTTAATTTAAACTTTGAAAGAGCGTGCAACTGAATGCTGTTTTGTTTAGAAATAGTTTGTTTTTATATTTTACGTTAAAATTAATGTATTAAACAGTGATGCATAACATTGGCTGCTTTAATATTTTGCCTATTTATACAAGTAACAATATATTTGTTCCTTTATCGGACAAAATCTCTTGCTCTTGTTACAGTTGATAAAATGATAATAATTATCAACCTTTATCTTCAGCTATACTCAAAGTTGAAATAACGTAACACTGCATAACATAACACCACATAATGAAACATAAAAGATTTTAGTTTTCATAGAAGACTCCGTAATGCCGTATTATACCACATTTCAGACAGATGTTGTTCAGTTGTCATTTTATAGGATAAAATTTGAAAAATTATGGACACAAACGATATTATTCCCATAATAATATAAATAATATATTGTAATAGTTTTTAATAGATTATTAAAAATTATAAGACTACATTTTCAATATAATTTGGTGGTATCTCGATGTAAGCGTCCGAACAATACCGATTACATAATGTAACCTTAAAGAAAAAAAAATTGGTCATTTCTTAACGTTATGTTATGTTACGTTTTTACTTAAAATATGGAACCTATGCCGATATACATACATTTATATTTTCTTCTATTAAAGCTTCACTAGAATTTTGTATGTTGTCGGCCGCCTGTGGCAGCAGTTTGAACACCACTGGTTTGCTCCAGAGAATAGCCATGGAGACAAGCAACTCTGATACTTATTTATTCTGTATGTAGGGCGCCAGATTGTCACCATATCGTCCACATTTCGAGTCCGTGTGAATCACCACTCACGAGAACGGAATTTTAATAAGTTTTGTTTTGTTTAACATTTGTGTCAGGTTTATTTTTAAATGTAAGAGAAAGGTCTGTGCGATTTGTATCAGAATTTGTTGAGTTGAATGCCATGTTTGAGGATATTGTCCGGGAAACAATGAAATTTCGACAATTGTTTCTAATGTAATATATGTTTGAATAGAATTAAACATGCTATTAAATGGGTTTTATTTGGTTTCCTTTAAAGGAAACAACAAACGTTTTGTCCACTTTATTTGAATTATAATTACTTCCAGGTATGTGTGCAGTTGGCGAGCTTGTTTTAGTAAAGTACCTTACCAGCTATTGTTTTCTTTCACAGTTATTAACAAAAGTATAATATCTCTATCTAATAAAATAAATAACCAGATTTAGAGCCTACATTATAATTAAATTACAAATATAAATACTTACGAAAACTTCCTCAGTAATTTCTTGTCCAATAAAATATACATTAAATTTCATAAAAGTTTGTATATTTTTCAAATTTAATCTCATTTCGTTTCATTTTTGTCTATAATAAAGTTTTTACTGCACCCAAAAGTACTAAAACAGTGAATAAGTTTAATTGCACAGTACAATTTATGTTTTGATATCTCGGCAAATAAACGAGTGTACACGATTGTTTAGATATAGTATAGAGCGAAAAAGATAGAAATGTGATAGATGATTAATGCTACAGAATTACGTACAAGCAACAACTGAGTTTTAAAAAGACTCCTCAATAAGTTAAAAGTACGATTTTTATTTTAAAAAAACTCAAAATAATAAAATTCATTTTATATGTAATTTTATGTTCTGATAAAGAAATAGTATATTGTGTCACTTTAATAACAGTAACTTTGTGAAAGTGATACTTCGTGTGGGAAAGGTGGAAATTTGAGCGACGAGCGAAGCGAGTCCAATAACATGCGAGGCACACAAAGATATTTTTACTCTGAATGACACATACTATTTTTTCTTTAAACGTAGAAGTTTTAAAAAATAATTTACTACTCAACGTTCAATTTATAGGTTATCAATTTAAATCTGTCAGTTTTTTATGTTTTAGTGACTTTATTCTTATGTTTGTTATCTAACTTTATATTATTTATTGTACAAGTTATTTCTTATTCGCTGATTCATCATAGTTTCTATGGATACTTATTTATTTTGCTTGTACTCGTGGAATAGTAAAACTAGATAAATTTCTACTTCGGCGACGTAGAAATTTAACTTCTACCTGGTAAACAAAAAAATATGCCAGTTTTATAACATATAAATGTTATATTTTATTTACAGAATAATAATTAAGTGACCGTTGAAGAATAATGTTTTGTGTGTGATAATGATGTGTCATTTTTGATATTTAAAAGAATATAACGATTTATAAGTAAATGTGTTGTGTGTTTAATGTGTAATTAAACAAATAAAAAGGTTCATTCTAACATCAGAAGTGGGATAAATACCCCAATTTTCAATCAAGAGGCGACTAGTATTCGACGGAAGGCAAGTCTGTCAGTGAGATACTGAATTTGCAAACTGAATACTGAATAATTTTGGTTGATAAGCGAGAGAACAGAATATTAATCATGCCACAAGAGGATTTAGAACCAAGAATATTTCAAAACGTTCATCAAGTACTACCAGAGTATGATCCGGTAAAAGAAACAATAAATATAAATAGATGGATAGAGAAAATCGAATCATTTGGAGAACTATATAACTGGGATGAAATTGCAATAAAACATTTCGCGTTATCTAAATTATCAGGAGTGGCAAAAACATGGAGAGACAGTCTACCTGATAAAGTTAGAACATGGAATGATTGGACCGAACTTTTAAAAGATACTTTTGGTGTTGAAGAGAGTAAAATTAGCATTAGATTGGAAGCTCAAAATTATAAATGGCGAACCAATCAAGATATTGTAGAATATTATTTCGAAAAATTAGCTAAGTGCAATAAATGTAACATGTCAGAAAGCGAAACAATAGAATGGATTGTTCACGGATTAAATAATTCAAGATTTCGTGATTACCTTGGTCCGTTAAGCAGATATGCAAAGGTGAATCAGTTATTACCTGATCTTAAGACTGGGTCAAAATTTATAATCAACAAGACATATAATCCAAAATATAATCCTGACACACTTCAACAAAAATTAGGACAAAAAGAAAATAATTCAAATATGGAAAACATTAATAGAAATAAATTCAATGACATTACTTGTTTCAAATGTAATGAAAAGGGACATTTTGCTAGAAATTGCTTATTAAAATTAAATAAAAAAATGAACAATTCCAATGACGCAGTCCGAGTTACCAGTACATCAAATGCCGTACTAAATGTTTTAAAAGAAAGAGACACTCATACTAAATATTTTAAAAATGCATTTTTGAATAACAAAGAAATAAAATGTTATATAGATTTAGGAAGTAGTTGCTGTGCTATGAGAGTGGATGATGTCAAAAATTTTAATTTCTCCTATTACGAATGCGGCACCGAACCTCTAATAGGCTATGGAAAAGGTGTAGTGTATCCTTTAGGATTATTTACTGCTACATTAACAATTGATAACGTGTCAGCTAAAGTAACAATTCACGTTGTCCCAAATGAAACTCAGACAATTCCTTTAATTGTTGGACATCCTTATACAGAGCAAAAACATGTCATGATAATAAGTAAACCAAATAGTTTGGAGGTGCAATGTATCAAAGATGAACTTCCAATTAGTGAAGCCAGTGAAGAAATGAAAACTATATTGACAGTTACAGAATCAGTAAATGTACCAAACAATTATTTAGGACATATTACCGTTGAAACTAAATTAACAAATCAAGAATTATGTGAGGAGGAGGAAGAAACTCAAATAATTGAAGAAACTGCCGAGGAAGAAGATGAAGCCGCTGATGAAGAAAATGAAGTAAGCAATGAAGAAGACAAGCAAGAAGATCAAGCTAATGATGACGACGATAACACTGCCAAAGCAGATGATGATAATGATAACGCTGAAAATGAGGATGATACTGCCATAGAAAATGATCATGTTGAAGAAGATGAAGAAGAAGCAGCTGATGACGATCAGGCTGATGATGATCAGGCTGACGATGAAAATGTTTCCAGAGAGAACGAAATTTTTGAAGAAGAAAGTGCAAAAGCTGCAGCAGCTGATGAGGACAATAATGAAGAAGAAGAAGTTGTGGATAATACAGCAGGAGAAGAAGAAGCCTTGAGGGAAGAAGCTGAGCAGCAAGAAGAAGCAGAGAAAGAAGAAAGTTCCAGTAAGGATGCACCAGGACAAGAAGAACCTGTGATACAAGCAGCGGCAGCTCCAACTGGAAACGAAGACTTCAACATCCATGTCCACAATGACCATGGGACAGGGGGAGGCATCTGTGCTAAACTTGTTTTCTTCGTCTTACTTTCCATCATAGCGGTTCTAATTGGCATGATCTTCATTGAGAAGAGAGGACTTACTGATTTGGATATACAACAACAAGAATCAAGGTTTGCCAAAGTGTTCGATGGATGGATAGACGAATCATTCAATGCTCATGAAGAAGATGATCATCACGCAGCATTAGATGATCATGATGATCACGATGAACACGAAGCACACGAAGGCAGTGAAGAAGAACATGCAAGTATAGAAGAAGAAGATCATGACGAACATGACGATGAACATGAAGAAGAAGAAGATGATGAGGAAGACCAAGTCAGTGCAGAGCAAGAAGAAGAGGAAGAAGAAGAACAGCAAGTAAGTGAAGAAGTACAAGCCAGCGAAGAAGAAGCAGACGAAGAACCTGAAGAAGATGAAGATCAGGCTAGCCAAGAAGTAGAAGACAATCAAGATGAAGAGGAAGAAGCAAGTCAAGAACAATTTGACAAGAACAGAAAAGAAGGTCGACGAGTACAAGTTGGAGATCTTGTACTGGTAAGAACAGAAGCACCAAGTACGGGACTGAGTAGAAAATTAGAGAAAAAGTATCGAGGCCCTTATGAAGTAGCAAAGGAATTAAGAGGTGACCGCTTTTTAATAAAAGATATTGATGGAGAGCAACAAAGTTCAAGACCATACGAAGGAGTTATATGTATGGACAGACTAAAAATAATACCTAAAAATTAAATGTTTCATATTTAAACTTCATAATGTTTGTATTTTGTTATTTTCATATGTCGGGTCGACATATCTGTCAGGAAGGCCGAGTTGTTATATTTTATTTACAGAATAATAATTAAGTGACCGTTGAAGAATAATGTTTTGTGTGTGATAATGATGTGTCATTTTTGATATTTAAAAGAATATAACGATTTATAAGTAAATGTGTTGTGTGTTTAATGTGTAATTAAACAAATAAAAAGGTTCATTCTAACATAAAGAAAAAATATATTTTCTGGTTAAAATCAAATAAGCGCAAGTTGTCGAAAGCAAAATATGTCCTAGATTATTTAAGAACGCAGAACAAAAGTGATAATTATACATCTTACCAGAATTACTGGAACATTATAAAAAATAATTGTCTATATCTGTAGTATGTGTAAAGAACGAAAGGAAAAGATAAATTAAACCGTTTATGTGAATGTAATAAACACCTGTGTTCAAAGTATGCAATTAATAACAATATCCACCCGTATGTTTACTTAGCAACTAATGATATTATCAAATAATGAGTACCAATTTCTATAATTATATACGGCAATTTGGAAATAATACCACACACACCTGCAATAAGTTACAAAAAATGAAATTTTAATGAAGCGGAAAATATTAAAATATCAATTCTTCCGGATGACTGGCCAAACTAATTACAATTTCCCAAGTTTCGTGCTGACTTTTCATCTGGCATTCTTAATTAATCGCTACAGATTTTTGTAATAATCCTGCAGTTTATTACTTCGTGAAGGAATTCATCATTCATAGACGATGAATCACGTTTAAGTGATCGTATATGCATAGTAATTTCCATTCTTTACTCAACTGTGAATTCCAATTAATCAAATTTATACTGCTATGTACTTTGATAGCAAACTACTAAACAATGAAAAATAGATATTTCTAACAGTAATTAATAGAATTATTTTGTTGTATAAAATAAGAAAATCCTAAAGATATATTTAAATAGTATATTATTTAACAAGCATAATATGTAGGCTATATTACACGAGGATGTAATTAAAAATACGAGCGGTAGCGAGTATATTTAATCATCCGAGTGTAATGTAGCCATATTATGCGAGTCAAATACTATACTTTATCTACAACTAACAGGCATATAAAAAATCTGATATTATTTGTTAAATATTCAGTTAGGTGCGAGTAGTTCATATATAGCTTAACAGATGGCGCCACAGTAGCACTTAAATGTCAAAATAAATATTCAAATTGTATTTATTATACTTTTATAATCATTTATATTGATATTTATAATAAAAAATATATTATTAATAAATTAACAGTTTATTAAAATGTTATGTGTTAAATTATATGCTCTATTTATTACAGAAAAGTGTAGGGTGTAATATAACATTTCATATTACACTTGTGTAATATGAGTAGTATATTATATGTAGTATCACACGTATAATGTACCCATATTTCAATAGTTGTAGATAAAAGATTTTTTCTTACAGTAGCGGTTTATAAAATACTTTATGCTTTTTAGAGACTAAAAGCAACTATTATTCACAAATGACTAAAATGCTTCATTATACACTGCACTATCAGTTTTAAAATTTATTAATAAAAGTATTTATTTCTCATCATCTCATTTTTTTAATAACATAGTCATAGCAATCAAGCATGACGTTTTTTGAGTAATTAATATAATGATAAGTATTAAATTTGATTTTATTCTGTCTATAATCCGGTCATAACAAAACCGAAGGTAACTCAAAAATATCGTCGCTATAACCGATGGAAGTGAAATGACATTAGCATATTTGGGATTTCAAACAAATAGTCACTATTCTGACTCTAAAACCAGTTTTTCACTATAAACAGTGTCGTTATAAACGGATTTTATTGTAACAGGTATTTATAATCAGCTCTAATGAAACAAAAAATGCATTCTCATATCTTATGCAGCCTGCAATTAAATTGATCTTACACAAACAAATTCATTTGTTTTCCAATTAATTAGACAACATCAATTAAAATGTTTATTTATCAAGAGCGTCGTGCACTGCAAGAGCTTGCACCATCGACCGCGCATGCGCCCTGGGATATTACACCATATGCTCGGCACTTTGG
Organism: Stenolophus ochropezus; assembly: GCA_035578165.1. Lineage (NCBI taxonomy): Eukaryota > Metazoa > Arthropoda > Insecta > Coleoptera > Carabidae > Stenolophus > Stenolophus ochropezus. The sequence goes on along the minus strand of JAQOWZ010000005.1, from coordinate 18,238,176 downwards.
TGAGATGGTCTTCATTGAAAATCGCTCCGGGGTTCAAATACGTATTTCTCTCTTCTCGTTTCATTATGCAAACAACTGATCTCATGCTATTGTTTTTCAAGACAACTTGTTATGAAAAACAGAATCAGTTTGTGTTTGTGTTAATATATAGAACCACCATGATTTAGATACAATGTACTGGATATTGCCAATTACCTTAACTGTTTTTATGATTTATACAGCAATTTAATTAAATGAAAATATAGAAATATATTCATTCCATAAATATACAGATAATAATTTATTGCGTTTAATAATAAATATTATCATTAAAATATTTTATCAATATGAATGTTTTTATGATAACTAAAAATTACATCTACCCTTTAACATTTAAAAGTATACACGTATTTCGGGCCGTTATAGCCTCGTGTATAAAATAATATATAATTTAAATTTTAAAAATTAATAAATAAATATGTTGGCAAGTATAATAATTTTAAAAATCTTTGAAACTTCCAGTCATAATCTGTCATCTAATGAAATTATAGTATTATAGTACTCAATAAACGTTTCTTATATACTGCTGCTTACTACTTTAGAAAAGAAGACAGTAATAATTACGACGGCAAAAATTGCTGGTAAAATTCCAATCCCTAGTGGTATTATATATTAACATTCAATGTTAAGGTGTAAACAGTAATTCTTTTTTTAAAAAAAATCCGGGCACCCATATTCGCATCCCAACCAAATAACTACCAGATAATTATTTTGACAAAATTAGTGATCCATTTTTTAATAAAATGCACATGAACATAAAAAATCGTACATTACATATTATTATTACACTCAGAATCATAAAAGTACAATTTCTGGCATACTCGTAGTGATACAAATAACTACTGTAGGATGATTCTAGAAATATTGTTTTTATTGAAATATTTATTAATTTTACAGAACTTCTATTTCCATGACCTATATATTTGGTTTTTAAAATTTATTTGTGCCAGATCTGAAACAAAGTAATTAAAAGATATATAATACAGGTTTTGCCATAGTTTTTACATTTGCAATTTCATTTTAATTACAACGAAAAACAAGCTAGTGTAATTAAAAGCTTGTTTAACCATACAATAGTAAACAATTCAAACCCGATCGTAGATTATGAGTTTAATTAACCCCTGATTTTTTCGTCATTCTTAATTAAGTTTAGTAGCGAGTAACAAATAGCGCTGTGAGCGTTCTCATTTAAAATACAATCGGCGCGTTTAGCTCGGCCTATAAACCGGCAACGAAACGAGTAGCCCTCGCCGCCAAATGATAATAATTTTGGAAGCGGCTTGATGCGGGCACATAACAGTCAGATCGCGTTAAAACTTAATGCATATCCGAGTGGGCCGCGACCGCAGCGCTGCAGTTCGCAAAGTGACCAGTGGCGGCAGTGGCGGCCGAGCAATGAAATAAAATATACAAATAGGTGGCGGGTTGTGCCAATTTAGGTTAGGTTATACACCTGCGTGCGCAATATTAGGTTAGGTAAATATCTGATTTGCGCGTATCAGTGCCTGAATGCTTTCCAATTTGCAGTAACTTACAACAGGGAAATAATACTACTTAACTTCAGGCGTTTATTGAATGACTTTGTAGTAATATGAAACGATACTTTGTTCGCAGTTTTGACAATAAAAATATACAGTATATGATATATCTAGGCCTTATACCTAAATCTATAAAGTCGGAATCAAATAACTTGTCTTTGTAGATATTGCTCAACATCCTGCCAATTACTTATGCATACATTTATAGACAAAAAAAAATAATTAAATCGCAACAATTTTTTTTTGTAAAAACTTCAAAGTTGCGTTTTTCCCACAATTGTAAGTTTACCTATGCCATATTATTTGTTATATAACTTTTAGAAGTGTGATCATAGAAAAAATACAGTACTGACTGGTGCGGAATCACCTATTTCCCATGAGTTGTGAAAATTATGGCACGAGACGAAGTCAAGTGCTAGATCACACTAGTTGCACAATTTACTAATTTCTACACATTGGAAATTTTTCCCATACTATGTAACGCTTGGAACCACTCATCTGCAAGAACCGTATTTATCAATAATGCGCTTGTGCAGTGTGAGATATGACATTACTCACAATAATAATTTTTTTACATTTATTTTTCTTCTATTATAACATTTTACAGGGTGCAAAATTAATTATTTCTGACTCGTTCTCATATGATTCCTGCACTCGACTTCGTCTCTTGTTGAAACTTTCACCTTAAGGAAAATAGTTAATATTCTTGAGTTGTTACACAAAATTCTGTTTAATTGGAATCGAATATGTTATGTATTTCTCTATTTTTTTTATTTTAGATTGCTATTTTTTACTAAATAACTTTCGAATATGCTACATTAATCCATTTTTCTTCCTTGTACAAAGTAAAGGACATATTGTAATCGCAAAAAATTTCAATTTTCAGATTACAACGAAAATATCCGTTTTGACCTTCCCCGAATCCTGAATCTATCTTGACTAGTTCCGGCGTGATACCTGTGCGTATGTGCGTAAGTACTTATTTCGTTTATATTAAATTGATATGGGACTGCTATAATATCATGAAACGTACATGGTTATAAAATTTGTTTAATATTAAATTATTTCAAAAGAAATTGTTATTTTACTTAATACTTATATTTACATACCGTGGTTTATGTATGCATGCAGTAGGAATTTCTGTTATATTCAATAAAATAATAAACAACAAATTTTTAATGTTTACGGCAACATAAATACATAGAAACGTGTTATAATGTAAAACTAATTTAAATTCAAGACATCTAGCTCCTATTCAATAAAGTATGACAATTCTGAGTACAAATTAAGTGGCAGTAGGCTGTAAATTGTTTGTACTTACGAGACTGGTTATGATTACTAACTACCTTCTTGCAAATATTTGCATTATGTTAAACCACTAAATAAATTAACGCACAATTCAAATACAATTGCGAAAATATAAATTCAATGATCACTGAAGTCATTACAAAACACATACATTTTTTGTGATTCTATAGCTCATTTCGTACTTGGTTAAACATTTATATTTTTTTATGTTAATATAATTAAGAAGATAATAATAAGTATTTCCTTAAGGAAATGGAAAGGCGTGATGCTTTCTAAAAAAATTGGTAGGAAATATATAACTTGTAGAAAGAATATATCTTTGAATGATAGGGCCATATTACCGACTAGGCCAACAAATTTTAGAAGGCGCCAATTTTTTTATAATTTAAGAAACAATGTTCGAATAATTATTAGTTGTATGTTTCTTTTAAATTTATGACACTTAAAAACTTCGAAAATTAAATGAAAATTATTTAAGAAAAGAGATACCTAAGTATAATGAAATACATAATTCAGTAAAAAATACTTTTTATAATCTAAAATTATTAACTGATATTTTATTTTTGCAAATTCTTTAGCTTCTTTACAATAAGTAAATAAAAAATTGTTTCGATCAAAATAAATTTTCTAAGCACTTGCATTGTAACAACTATTCCCCTTGCATAATGTGGACGTTTTAAGACTTTTCAACGCAACAAAAACTACAGACCAATTTTGATCATTCAATCCAACGCGGTTACTTTTCTATTATCCTCAAAATGTAAACAATAACGCGCTTCACATAACTATGACTTTATATTATTAATTAATTAACTGCACATAATAATATTGCATGTGCAAAAATATTATTTTTCAACGGTGGAGGAGGAGGCGGTCGCAATTTTGTTACTGGCTTTGGGGCGCTAAATATGATAATCCGGTTCTAGCAAGAACTAGGCCAAAAACAGGAACTTCGTAAAACCCCAAACTCAGAATGTTGATCCCATTTAATTTAGCATTGGGACAATGAAGGTAAAAAACCAAAGTAATTGTAATAGTTAATTTGAAAGGAAAAGAATTCGTTCTCCGACACTGTTTAAAAGTCTAAGCCACATTAGTTTTACAAATCGAGCCGTCCATTAGCAAGTCTTGCCATTCGGACATAAAACCTCATGACATTGTTGCTCTCTGCGTCACATTACCATCGCCGTCGCCTTATTGCACTCGCGGTGCTTACGCTAATAAGATTCCTCGCGTTTCGACACTTGCTGAATTAAGGAATACCATTTTCATGCGAATTTCATAAATAGCCGGTTTTATTGCCCCCATCCGAGAAACTGTTTTAAGCGGACATGCAGAGACGCACTCCAACGGAACGAGACGCGAGATTTTTTGCCTGCCATGACCTTCAACGTGCAAAAATATCGCTAATAAAATTAGCAGCCTATGAGGCAGTTTGCTGCTAAATAAGTAAAATATGGTAATTTGTATGTGGGTTGCGGGTATGTATAAATTTTCTCATTGTTCAATTTTTTACAGTTCGGAGAATATTGACCAGTATATTGCTTCCAAGAAACTGATGATTTTTATTTTTATCAATTTTTTTTAAAGGAATATTAAACCAAATAAAAATAATTAAAACTACTTTACCCTTAAATTTATGCAATTAACTTCAAAAACATTCTGTATGTAGGATTCTGCATCATTTTGCTTACCAAATTTTACGAGATTTAATATATCGTGCCAAATATGAATAGAGCTTAAATATTTAAACTACTTACGAGAAAACAAAATAAATACGAATTTATATTATTGTTTAAAAATAAAAATAAAAATTAGCGAAATACCGTATTATTATTATCGCAAACGGCGTCTTATTATTATCGCAAACGGCGTCCCTATGCAGATTCCATTCCATGGATAGATGTATGATAGAAATAATGAGTATAAAATATTTTTTTTTAAGTGACACGACATTCTTATATCCTCTTAGTATAATGCTGATAAATATTATATACATATAATAACATGTTATGGCCACCTACAAAACCCATCGTTACTACCGAAAATGTATTCGATACGAGAAAATGTTAATATTTTTATTTTTTGCTCTTAGTGGCCAGATAGATGGATGAACGAATATACTAAAAACAGTCAAAATATATTACAATGACTATAATTCAATATCTTCCTTGTAAAGCGGTCGGTAAAACAGTAATGCAATGTAGCACATAGCAATAACAAAATGAATGTATTTCATATCGGTTGTAAAAATAAAAGGTATTCCATTTGAAATATGAAAACTAATATCACTTCCTGTCGAACCAAAAGTACCTACTACGTTTCTTGTAAATTGTTTGTGTTCTTCAAGCTAATTTAAAAAATCCATAAATAGAATTAGTACATTATTATAAATCATTACTATGCCTGGATTTTTTAGAATATACCATAATATTTGAAATTAACATATATAAATTATTTTATAGAGCAAAATAAAATGCGATTTGAGTAAAAATAATTCTAAATAAAATTGTCGTTAAAAACAAAAGGTACTTGAAGTCCTCAAACAGTTACGGAACATAATGCACATTAAACAAAAGTATCCTCATGCTCACATAGATCACAAAATTATGTAAAGCACCTAGGTCCGGCCCTGAAGCGGCAAAATTTGCATACCATTAAACCGCAAGTTTTGTTTTTAATTTATATAAATGTAAGAAGTAAAACACAAATTCGTTAATTTCAAGCGAACGGACAAGGAGGCCGTGAAACAAACAAACATCAGAGCACAACCGCTTGCATCTATCTCTCTCTTTCTGCCAGGCGAAAGCGAGAGGAGAGCGCGAGTAAGAGAATTTGCTTTTATGGAAGTGCATTAGCAAGTCATGAGGGAGTCACTATATTAACTGTCAGTTGTGATAAATGATTATGTAGGTGCTGAATGCACACATGCATGTAATTTATTTAAATCTGTGATGCGTAAACCATATATGTCACATGCCACTCAAGACCAAGAAGTCATTTCGCTTTGGAGCAAAACGCTCGGATACCTGACGCCCGACTTCGCACGTATTGTCAGACTGCAGTCATTCCAACGCACACTTGATAACTGTATCACTTGTCGACGTGATACAAATTATTGTCTTGCTGTTTCGCACTTGTTTCTCGCATTTGTCTTACAGTTACAGTACAATTGGTTCTCAACATGACACTAATAGAATGAATACTTGTCTGAATTTTTGCAGCATTTCTTTATGGTACATCACGCGAGAACATAAGAATAACGGCGGTTTTAACGTTGACGGAGAAAACATGGGAATTTGTTTTTTTAAAAGAAAATTATTTTAATCAATGATTATCAAATACCAATATATCGTTTTATTTATTTTCAATCTATCAAGATCAATATCTATTCTAACTATTTCCAACTGTTGTTGAATATTTTAATTAATATTTTCCAAGTTAATATTTTAATACAAGAGGCATTATTTCTTTAGAGCACTCCGCCTCAAACTGAATGGACAGTACTCGTTATATTTGGTGTTCAAATTCACTCTTTGTTAATCTTTCTCCAAATATCGCTGTGTCCGCGTGATTTAAAACCCACTGTAAGCTGTAGGTCGTTTGCTAATAACCAGTACGACTATAATAGAAGTAACAATATTTTATGTCTACATAGAAAAGTTGAGCATTATTATTACACCAAATAAAATTCTCAATGTATTATCTGTTTTCAGATACATTTTGATAAAAAAGAACTCCAATGGGAGTTATTTCTCGCACGTTATTATTTAATTTATCAGATTTGCTTATTGGTATTTTTTTCTTAACCAGTTGTAAATAAAGATTTAAATAAATAAAAAAAAATATTGATAAAAGAATTCATAAATTTATTTAAGGTACATTGAATTAAATAATGCTGAAACAGGACTAAGAGAAATACTGTAATTCTTGATCTAATGTAATTAAATAAAAATTCCCAAATTTTGTAATAGTTTATTAGGTTTTGGTTTCAATTCTTTTAGAAAAAGAGGCAAAACCCGGTGTCTGTGATGATAAACTATTTGTTCCAATGCACTTATTTGTAAATTCTCATTAAAGCATAAATTTTCAGATACGTATTAATGGAGAAAATCATTAATTTGTTTCTTATGTAATTTTTTCAATTTCAACGCTTTTTAATTTCCAAATTAATAACAAGGTACTTACAAGCGTCAAACACATTACTCGAATTATTCTGTAACAGAAATTGTATCTCGTCTACAGCAGGAAAAATAAAAAACATCCTTTGATCAAAATCAAAGCGGAATATTAAACCGTAATACCCTTATTTTAGTCAAATAATTTGATCCAGATTCATATAACAGAAAATGTAAATATGCGGAGTCTAGCCGGTTTTTTTCTGCAGCGAAAAAACTCGAGAATAATTATATTAGATGTACACTGGTTAAAGTTGAAAAGTGCAAACTATTTTTTCTTTCTCGCACCTTTTTGTGTTTACCCGAGTAAGCAAACAACTTTAACAAGTTGTCGTGTACTGCGGTACGTGTTTAGACGCAAGGGCGCGCAAATACAAAACACAATTAAAAATTTGAAATGATTTTATTTCTAACGGTTATGATGAGATGAAATAGATGCGCAGATCGGAATGGACTGGTTCACGAAACGGCTGAGGACCTTCTGACTAAGGATCGGGAAAATGTGTATTTTTATTCTTGTAGAAGGGATGGAAATTGAGCGGGAAACAAGTGAAGGTCATTTTTTAGGGGGTGGTAAGTAACGGTAACTAAGTACGAGAGGTTGGGAATAAGTTTAGGAATTTAAGGAATTTGACCTGGCATTACAAATATACAGAAACATGACAAAATTTACAAACTGAATACACTCTTATCCTAACATAAAATCTTACGATATTTAAACATTTTAAAACCTTAACTCTAACATGCAGAAATATAACTAAAATTAATATTAAAATACGTGGGAACACGACACCTCCCACGGTGAATTAAATCAGTTGTATTAAAATAACTGATTTACAGGGGTGTGGTACTCCGACGGGCTTGGAGTCTGTAGGGACGACGACTAACGGCAGGGGCTTCAGGAGCTGCTGGTGGATTGCTGCTTGTCTCGTTCAGGGTCAGGGTCTCGGGGGGAGTATCGCGTTGATCTGTGTAGGTCACAATGTCCGAACTGGTATAATGTTCATTGTATGAATCGGAGTCAAACGTACAGTTTACAAAGTTTTTAATAATTGGGGGCATCACTTCACCGTTGCGAGGGTTGGTGGTAAAACAACAAAGTCTTTTAAATAGTTTGAGGATCCCGCACCATCTGCACATGTTCACTAACACAACACATAACACAGTTCCTCCGATGGCGGACAAGGCGATGGTGTACCAATGAGTGTGGGCCACGATGAAGGGTTTATTCATTTGGTCTGTAATTATTTTGTCAAACTGCTCTAATTTCCTATTTGCGTAGCGTAAATCATTTAGGTCGATGTTGGATAATTTTATCGGAGTTAGCAACACTGATTCCGTTTTATTTAATTTTGTTTCGAATAAACAGCAGTCGTCTTCTCTTATGTCCATGGTTGGCATATAGTTGATTAAATTTTTAGTTATATCTTTGGTTGACTGTAGAACGTAATGATCTGTATAGCCTTTACATGATTTATGCAGTTCGAATTGACCGGTATTTTTCAGGACGATGTCTTCTATATGGCTGGAATTGGCATCACACAGGAGTGTCATGGTGACTGGACTTTGTAGTATATATATCCACCTGTTATTTTCGATGTAATGCCACGTTTCGATGTTGGCCTTGATGTTCACCGTTTCGCAGTCATCTGGAATCGTTCTTAAATGGGACCATAGAAGTTGGGTTTCGCAAGTAATTTGGTCTGTTCTTCGTGTCGTGTGGATGTCCTTGCATAGGTATTCCTGATTTTGATATTCGTTGCAACTGTCAAGATTTTGTAATTGGGTAAAATAGGTTTTGGACTGAGATAAGAGAAGATATGGTTTTTTTGGTTGGATATAGGAATATATAGAAGTGTTTGCGTGTTGAATTGGAAGGGGAATAAGATTAAATATATTATAAATTGTTTTATCAACTAGTGGGATTTTGATTGCAAAAATAATTAATTCGTTAACTGAAAATATTTGTGACTCTAAAATTTTGTAATAAATATGAATATTTTGATTATTGGCTTCTACAGGAAGATCAAATTCGCCTTTATAATTGAGCAATTCATTAAACAAAATTTTCGGTGTTATAACAAAGGGTGACAAGACGCCATGTTTTCCTAAATTAACTGCACTTATAAATTTATCTAGATCGTTTAAAATTCTATTAGTTAAGGTTGATAATGTGAGTGTTTGTTGTGTTATTGTTGATTCTAAAGTTAATCTATCAATTTCAGAATTATATCTCATGGACATATTATTAATTATAGCAATATTTTTGTTCATTTCGTCTTCATTTTGTTTGAGAGCGGTTACTGAATTATTAAAATTTCGAATAGTACTAGAGATGATTTGAATTTGTGATTTAAGTAAAGTCTGAGTCTGTTTATTATCATTAACGAGTTCATTTATGCTGTCTGCATAGAATTCTGCGTCAGCTGAGCTAGGTGTGCCAAATAACCATTTTAGTGCATATGATATACCATTAATTAGGCCTCTACGTTTTCGAATAGGTTTAGAAGAATCATGACCCGAAATTTCAAATAATATTTCATATTTACTTTCAATTTCCTTAATTTGTTCGTTTATAATTTTTAAGGTATTTTCGCAGTGAAATTGAACATGATTTTTATTGTCATCATTATATGCATTAGCACAAGAACTGAAAGTTAGTTTATAAAAGTTTTTTAAAACAGAGTAGCTGTGGTGGACATGCGTAAGGTTTATAGGAGAAACTAACCGTAAATAGGTGTTACTAATTTTACATGTACCCAAATTATTGTAAAATATTCCACTAGATGAATTAAATTCGTTGTTTGTGTAATACGCAGATAAGACAATTGGAAGGAAAATGGCAAAAAGGATAATCTTATAAATCATCTGTAACAGAATGTTTTAATAAATTAGTGTGGTATTTTTTTATCTTGTTATTTACTAATAATTGTACGGTATTGTTAGGAAAGGTTTTTACTATTTTATATGGGCCTTTGAAGTTAGGGGATAGCTTTTTGCTTAAATTAGGTTTCGATTGTTTATTGTAAATATAAACTTTATCATTAATTTTAAATTCTTGTGGATTTAATTTTTTATCGTAATATTGCTTATTTTTCATTTTGGAATTTATTAAGTTTTCTCTTGCAATTTTGAAAGATATATTTAATTTGTTCTGAAGGGACTTAGCATAATCATCATAAGTATATAATAGTTTAGGTTCTTGCGTCACGGATGAAGGTAGATAAACTTTACGACCAAATAGAAGTTCGTATGGTGTGAAATTCGTAGATTTATGGATTGAGGTATTGTAACTAAACATCGCGAATTGAACATATTCGTCCCAGTCTGACTGGTCTGATTTAATATAGTGTTTTAGATAATCTTTAAGGGTTAGGTGACTTCTTTCTAATGATCCATTTGTTTGAGGGTGATAAGGAGTAGTGGATAAATGTTTCGTTTTAAATAATTTAGTTACATCTTTAATGAGATCCGACATGAAATCTGCGCCTTGATCAGATAATATAGATTTTGGTATGCCAAATTGTAACATTATTTCGACGAGTACGTTAGCAATTTCGGGAGCGTCATGTTTTGGTATAGCTTTCGCGAAGCAATACTTGGTTAAGTCATCTTGGGCTGTTAAGATGTATTTATTGCCGGATATTGTCATTGGAAATGGACCTACGATATCAAGTGCTAACCGTTCAAATGGTTCTTCGGAAGTTGTGGTTATTTCCATAGGTTGTTTAGTAGGTTTAAAATTAGTTTTATTTATTTGGCATGACTGACATTTTCTAACATAATTTCTAACATCTGTTTTCATTGTTGGCCAATAAAAGGTTTGTCTAATTTTTGAATACGTTTTGTGGAATCCTAAATGTCCAGAGAATTTACTATCATGATTTTCCTTAAGAATTTTTTCGATTTCATCTAAATTTTCCGGAATTATTTTTGGATTATAAATTTTTATGGTATTTTTTTGAAAAATAAATTTTAGTAAGGCTGATAACTGAATTTCTTTAATGTTACTATGTTTTTCGGGAGGAACAAAAACAAAGGTATCATTTTTAATGTAACCCTTAGCATTTTGCAAAGATTCATATAAATTTTTTAATTCTAGTTTATCGAAGTGTAAATTAATTGGATATATTAAGTATATTGTTTGGAATTTGTTTTTCAATTTTGAAACTCCATTTATGGTAGGCTTTAATTTATTAATATCAAAATTATCACTAATATAACTATAGAGTACATTGCTTTCATCCAAGTCTTGAGACCAGGGAATAACAATAGGATCTTTAATGAAATCTAAATTTAAAGTTTCTTTTCCGATTAATGTAATATCTGGATTTGATTGGTAATATTCGACAAATTCATTATAAGGTCTAGGTGGTTTAATAACAATGTTAATATCTTCTACTTTCTGAGGTACTAATCGCGATAGGCCATCCGCATTAGAATTTACTCTGCCGGGTTTATAGTGTATATCGTATTCATATTCATTTAATCTCAGATTCCATCTAACTAATCTAGAAGAAGGATCTTGTTTTTTAAACATCCATTTTAATGGTTGGTGATCAGTGAAAATGTCAAATTTCTTCCCGTATAAATATGGTCTAAAATGCTCAACGGAATTTATGATGGCTAATAATTCCTTATCTGTTGTTGAATAATTTTGCTCGGCTTTATTTAGTGTTCTAGAATAGTATGCAATAGGTAAATCTGCATCGTTAGTAAGTTGTGAGAGAACTCCACCAACTCCTACATTGGAAGCATCAGTCGTTAAAATAAATTTTTTATTAAAATCTGGGTACTGTAATATTGGTGCTTCGACTAATTTTTGTTTCAATTCTTTAAGGGCATTGTCTTGATCAGATCCCCACTTATATTCAACACCTTTTTTTAATAAATTTGTTAATGGTTTACTAATGGTTGCGTAGTTTTTTATAAATTTACGATAATAACCTGTTAAGCCTAAAAATGATTTTACTTCTTTTGAGTTGGTAAGTGACACTATACGATTTATGGTATTTATCTTTTCTGGATTTGGTTCGACATCTTTATCAGAAATTACGTGTCCTAAATATTCGCATCGTCTTTTTAAAAATTCACACTTGTCGGGTTGGAGTTTTAAGTTATTTTCTCGAAGTCTAGAAAATATATTTATTAATTTTCGATTATGGTCATCAAGGTTACTTCCGTATAAGACAACGTCATCGAGATATACAAAACATTGGGTGTTAGTGAGTCCGGAAAGAATATTGTTCATCATTCGCTGGAATGTAGAAGGAGCGTTTTTTAATCCGAAAGGCATACGTGTATATTCGAAATGTCCTTGTGGAGTGTTAAAAGCGGTTTTTTCGGTATGTTTAGGGTCCATAGGAATTTGATGAAATCCGTTCGCGAGATCAAGTGTAGTAAAGTAGATAGCATGCCCTAATTGGTCTAAAATGTCGGTTATATTGGGAAGTGGATACGCGTCACCTATTGTTTTTTCATTTAACTTCCTATAATCTATAACAATACGCCACTTACGTTCACCAGAAGAATCAGTTTTCTTGGGTACAACCCAGAGAGGACTTGACCAAGGACTTATAGAGGGTTTAATTATACCATCATTCAACATTTTTTCGATTTGTTTGTTAACTTCATGTTTGTGAATTTGTGGAAACCGATAAGATTTAGCTTGGACTGGTGTATTGTCAATGGTTCGGATTTCATGTGACATAGCTGTTGTTTTACTCAGTTTGTCTGTTTTCAAATGAAATATGTCATTAAATTCCATACAAATATCCGATATCGAATCTTTTTCTTCTATATTTAAATGGTCTAATCTAAGATTTTGTAATAAATTTTCAAATCTACTTTGAAGATCATTGTTTGGATTTTCAGAATCTAATTTATAAATACTTCTTTCATTTGGAATGGGATTTATTGTTAATTCTGGAATAGGTACGGTCCGCTTTTCGGAAGACGTATTTACGATTGTTACTAATGAAGTATTATTGTCCAAAACTTTAACAATAGCGTTTGGAATTAATAAGAATTTGTCTAGTTTTTGCGAAGAAATTATACCTTCATGGATGGAATTAGGATTATTTAATTTTATCGGTACAATTGTTTCGCTTCTAGGGTTAACAGTTATTGTTGAAATTGAATTCTGAGGAGTATTACAATTTAAGGGCAAGGAAAATGGAAAAGATTTAAAATAAATAGTAGAAGTGCTATAATCGATTTTTGCTTCTTCTGTTTTTAGAAAATCATCGCCCAGTAGGCCATCAAATGGTATATTCGCAGTTGAATCTAATAATTGAAAGTTTGCATTTATAATTTTGTTATGAATTTGAAGTTCTAAACTAATTTCACCTAGCGTATAAACTGGAGAATTTTGTGATACACCTTTTAGCATAACTGAATTATTATTATTAATATTATAATCATTTAGACTTGATGCTTTAATTAATGACACAGAGGCACCCGTGTCAACTAAAAATTTTAATATTTTGTCATCTGATTTTGAACATTCTGACTGAAATATGACATAGGTGAGATCATTGCTACCTAGATGTGAATTTGTAATATTTATAACATCATATTGTTGAATTCTATTGTTGCTTCCTCTATTGAAATTGGGGGATTGGGATAATGGCTGGCATTCTGAAAATTTTGATTATGGAAATTAACGTTACGGACGTTTGTTTGATTAGGCTTCATTTGATAATTTGAAATTTGGCGAGACGATGGTAAAGTTTGACGGGAAAATGCAGATTGTTGGCGAGAAGAGTGAGAATTTTGCTGAAAAGTATGTTGATTAGGGAAGGAATTTTGTCTTAACATATTATTATGTTGGCGTTTCCTACATTCTGATATTAAATGTCCAAAATTTTTACAATATCTGCATTGAATAATAGAATTATTTTGTGGTTGTGTATTTGATTTTTTTGTGAAATTAATTGATTTGAAATTAGGATGATAGTTATTACTTTTTGGTTTATTATGAAAACAGTTATTTGTGGAATGGTTAGTTCTGTGGCATATGTTACATTTTTGATTTTTATCTTTTTGATGTATTCCTAACGCTTTTTCTTCAAGTTTGGCGGCTGTGAATGCTTCGTCAATTGTTTTGAAGTCCCGGTATCTTAACATTTGTGATATCGCTGGGAGAGAATGGTAAATGAATCTATTTAACGTCATTTCGGTTATCATAAGTAAACGGCCTGGCAAACTAACTTCGTCATATCCAGCTGCATGAACTGCACCAAGAGTTTCTGAGCAGATATTTTCGAGTTTTTGATAATAATCAGAAACAGATTCTTTTGGGCTTTGAGTCATATTATTTAATTGTTCTAATAACTGATCAAAGGATTTTTTATTTTGATAGAGTTGCAATAATAAATTTGATATTTCTGCCCAAGTAGTCAAGTGACAATGAATATCTAACTGCTCACGAGCTTTCCCGGTAATTTTATTTTTTAAGTGTACGAGCAATATCTTCTTTTGATCAGGTTTTGCTAATTCGAAAACACTGTCTACATGTTTAATGAATGCGCGTAAATCAGACGGATTTCCAGTAAATGGTTGAACAGGCATTAATGCGAGTAAATCATGTAGAGATACATTTGGAGTTTGAATTAAATTTTCTGGATTAGGATCAACGATGGCGTTAGTATTGTTTTGCGAATTATTTGAATTTTCTTGAGGAGGCATGATTTAAGTTTTAAGTATTTTATTTTGGAATTAGATTTGGATTTTGTGTTTGAATAATTATTGATTTGGAAATAGGAATTCGAAGGAAATTACAATCTCATATAACAGATACAAACAAAATCAAAACAGGACTTACCGTTCCCACGGAGAGCGAATTGCTTGGCTTTGAAGATCTCGGAGTTCTTGGCAATTGGCACTTCTTGAAGGCACCAAGTTCGCGAAATTTCAAAATTCTACTTCTGACACCAATTTTATGTCGTGTACTGCGGTACGTGTTTAGACGCAAGGGCGCGCAAATACAAAACACAATTAAAAATTTGAAATGATTTTATTTCTAACGGTTATGATGAGATGAAATAGATGCGCAGATCGGAATGGACTGGTTCACGAAACGGCTGAGGACCTTCTGACTAAGGATCGGGAAAATGTGTATTTTTATTCTTGTAGAAGGGATGGAAATTGAGCGGGAAACAAGTGAAGGTCATTTTTTAGGGGGTGGTAAGTAACGGTAACTAAGTACGAGAGGTTGGGAATAAGTTTAGGAATTTAAGGAATTTGACCTGGCATTACAAATATACAGAAACATGACAAAATTTACAAACTGAATACACTCTTATCCTAACATAAAATCTTACGATATTTAAACATTTTAAAACCTTAACTCTAACATGCAGAAATATAACTAAAATTAATATTAAAATACGTGGGAACACGACAAAGTAAATAATAGATTGTGTCCATTATCTGCGGTGCGACAACCTTGGCAGGACTTTAAGTGCCATGTATGTACAACCCATGTACCCATAACCATTGTATTTGTTTTCTGATCGATTCGAAGCTTAGATTTAATCCGTATGCAGTCACTGATTACCAATGTAATCCAGTCAGAATTAGACCAACTTAACTAACTCTAATGCTTCCTAAATTGCATTAAAATGAAATATATCAGTTTAATTTTTTTCTTTTGTAATTGGTTGTAAAGAGGTTTTTTTTTAAATAAACTTTATTCAAAATAATAATATTTTCACATAACATAAAAAGTGCAAGAGGCCTATTCAAATGTTATGAAAACTTTTCTAGTCAATAATCATTGACATATTATATGAAGTTTTTTTTAGATTTTTTAGAATTATCAAATTTTTTCTTGAAAAATTTGTGTATGGGTATGTGTAAGTGAAGAAATTAGAAAATAAAAAGGTTAAAAATTTTATATTTCATTTCGTATTCATTTCAAATTGTGAATTATCTTCCTATTTATTCTGAATCTGTTTAGAAAACGATGGCAAAAAATAATATGCCTTTCGGTGACAACTGCTTTTAATAGCCTTACTTATTTACTTGACATTACTATAGTAAACTCAGGCTCGATATGAATATGTACTTTTCCGTCTTCAAAACACACCTAATCATCTAAATAACTATTAATTGGTTACAAGGAAAACTGTTTATTATTTTTTTTATTGTAGTGTAGGTAATATTCCGTTACTTTCGATTTATCACTACAGAAAAAGTCAAAAACCTTAGATAATATAAAAATTAGACATAACAGTCAAAACTTATTATGATAACACAGTCATTTAGCTTTGTTATCTAATCAGTAGTTTAGAAAATAAAACTGAACACAATTTTAGATAAATACTACTGTGTATACTCATATATAGAAAAAAATTAAAACTTATTAAATGAAAACGTTTTCTGATCGTTTTGACGGAACTTTCAAAAATGAAGAAGAATAATGTTTTGCTAATTTGTCACATGCTCATTATTTCAATCTACTACCACACAAAGATATTTTAATAAAAAAAACCTCGTATTCTACTCTTCGGTACCATGTGCTTTTGACTTTAACAAAAAATCTGTAATGGGTGTAATGAATAAGGATGATAAAACGTGCACTAATGGATAGTTACTGTAATAGGTAATGCTATTTTAATTAAAGTTTAACACATGTTGAAGAAGAAAAAATCAGATGAGACGACCGATTGATGTTCTAATTAAATTCCGTCCATTTCTTTCTGGGCTTTTTACAGATGTTCGATCCCACACTTGTAATCAGCGGAAAAAAGCAACTTGAATAAAACAAAAGCTGGCGCAAGTTACGCACCGGCACTAGTCGAATTCCCATTAAACGGGAAATCACTTCCAAGTCAAACACAATTATAAACGCAAATAGCTCCGCACTCATCACAGATCACATGTTGTTCTTTCAGAGGTAGTTAGTAACGACTTGAAACTTTTGCTTTTACCAACTCACTGGCCTGGAAACACTATTCTTACAATCAGTACAATTATTCATTTCCATTCTAATTCCACCGTTCCGCAAATGGATTTTAATTTATAAATTTCTTTTTACCCTTAACAACAGAAGGAAACAAGTACGTAGCTATGCTATCCACGAACAAAAAACTAACTATTGTTACGTAAGAAATAAGTATCTTATAAATTCCCTACTGTTATTATTTTTTTATTGACAAACGTAAAAAATAAATAAAAAAGTCACTACTATATTTTTTTAATATGGATTGTTTCTTGCGTATTTTATAATATTTTAAAAAAATTTGTTTCATAAATACATGACTTTCAAGTTAATGATCCAGATCGCCATTTTATTCCCAAACCTTAAAATATTTTATAATAGATTTCTTCAATTTAATTCTAGTACTTTTTAGTAAAAGTGACTAATTCGTATTGATGTCAGAAGCTTAAATATCAATTTTCATTATAATTCGTTTCTCTAGACGTGCATTCAAATCCGGATTGACAGATGAACGAATGAAAAATAGTAGTCATCAAAATATTGTGCTATGAAAAAAATATACAATATTTTATTGTTACTACTTGCTTGCTAAATAACAATTTATTTGCAAATACGTTTTTAGATATTTTTTTATTGATACATATTCACAAAAATTCTAAAAAAAAACAAAATTAGTTGTCACTTCCGATAGACAGATTTTTAAGTTGATCAAGAAGTAGGGTTAATTACCTAAATATTCGCATACCATTAGGTAAAATTATTCTAAACTTAACCTAAGCAGATCCATTCTTTGACATTTGTTCAAATCGCGAGATGACAAAATCAGAATGATTAATGGTTTAAACAACCAATCTGTTTTTCCATGATTTGATGGAAAGTGAAAACAAGGATTAATTCAAGTCGAAATAAGGGAAAGTTCTATAGGAATCTTCTTTTATTTCTGGATTCGTTCTGCAGGAATATATTAAGATTCAAATCCAATAACTTTCATAAATAAATGAAAAACAGAAAAGATATTAGCAGTCTTATAAAAATTTTACGGTGAGTATTCATATTATCAGTTAACAATATATATTTTGTTGTTCTCTACTTTCTACATATCTGTCTTTATAAATCATTTATTACTTAAAAAAAAAATTGTATAGATTATTTAAATAGAATCTCTTGCAATATAGCAAGTTTGCAGTGAAGTAGGTCAGTCCCATCTACTTTAGCGAGCACCACGTTCCAGAGATGGCTCCACTGTGCAGCATGCACCCACTTCTTCATTGTTTTTTCCACATTCCGTTCGGCATTCTTCGGCTGCTGCCGGCGGCAACATGGCCACCCAACTTATCTCCGGCGACATAACCTATCATTCACCGGATTCCGCGTTATCGAAACACGGTGTTGAGCGGTTCTGCTCGCCGCTCCGTTGTGATAAAGAAGCAATGACAATTATGTTCCAGATAACTTCACAGCCACTACAGATTTACATATCTTTATTACTCCATGGTATTTGGTTTTGGACTTTTTGTAACGGGTTGTGTGATTGGAGTGAAATATTTTAACACTTTTTTTGGGAGGTTATCTATGATGTGGTAATTTAAGAAATATTTTAAACGTGAGGTGATAATGAGAAATAGAAAATGATAATAATGATTTATTGTTCGTTAGTGATTGAACGTAATACTACCCAATAGATTTCATATTTTGTAATTATTGTGGATACAAAAAAAACATGTACAATTGCATGAAAAACAATGCAATAAAATCGTAAATGAAGTATATTATTTCTTACCTACATATAAACAATTTATGTATATGAAATCTTCCTGTGTGTATATTCATACTAAAAAATATTTAAGTAGCTTTTTTTCACTCAAATTTCACATTCGTCCTTATTTGTGTTCACCATCAAAACTCATATAAAATTTTCAATTAATAATTCAGATAATTTTTGAAGGAAGCAGGAATTTACAATAACAGCCATCAATAACTGATAAAAAAATAATTTTACAGGAACAATGAAGACGGGAATTTGAGTTTTTGAAATGTGTCTTTATTTTTTGATATATTTTGAAATAAATAAAAAAATAAATTTGGTCTTATGGGGTAATTATATTTTTGAATCCGTAATTTATTAGTTTATGTATAACATAGTAAAATAAGAGTATAGAATTATTTCAAGTTCAAAAAATATTCTAGTTTTGTATTATTTGTTATAACGTTGTTTTAAATTTAAATTTTAATTTCGTCTTCTTTGGTGAAATTAATTTTTTTAAGCTAATGATGATACTAATACTATGCTTCAAAACGTCTTTTATTTAAATATAAAGTTAGTTGTTTTTTCAATGATCCTAAGACACAACATACACGAATAAAAATTTTAACTTAACTTTACCAACAATATAACATTTCAATATTCGTTTCATGCTTATTTGTAACATACGTAAATTCAATTTAATGTCTCCAAGGGGTTTATAAACCCTACTAATATTACTTAAATTTTAAGTTTCCCTTAAATGGAAAATATTACATGGAAATAAAATGTCAAATGAATTATTTAACATTGCTGTCAAAATTTCGATTAGGATTTTTTTGTTTAAGGGTTGATTTTTCAATCTCTGGTTAAAGTGCCGGTTACCTTAACCATCGGTTAACAGAAAAATATCGCATCGAAATAGTAAATAATGTGTATTTTTGACAACTTACATCAGTTTTTCGATGGAATATTTTTCTGTTAACCGTTGGTTAAGGTAACCGGTACGTTAACCAGAGATTGAAAAATTGGCCCTAAGTGTCACTAAAATTTTTAACCTTGTTGGTAGATAGTTCCTCCAAGTAAAAGTTGATCATCTGTACGTTTTTAATCCTACAAATAAATAGCAGAGTGTACATTACTAATGCCGATTATAATTTTTCCACTCCTTAGTAATATGCTTAGTTTGCGATGAACCTTTAATGAAAGTGCAGCTTCTGGTCCACAGACAACATCTCTCCTCTTGAAAGAAGCAAATGTGGTTTTTTGTCTATTTACGATCAATACGAGCAGCACGTGGCTATCATGCCATTTCACATATTATCGGCGACTGAGCTGCAGCGAACAACTATCGCCATTCAGACCAATGAGCAACATGCACTGTCCAGGGACGGACTTAATGGTCACAGACAGACACATTGCGGAATAGAAATTTCGTTCTTGTAATTGTATTTGCAGTCCTAATGAGGGGGAAGACAATGAATAGTAACTGCTTTTAACATGTTCTAATGGTACAATCGGTAGTGCGTTATTTTATTAGGCATTAGGACTCAAGATCAGATTCAAAAATCTGTTATTTTGTAATTATTTAACATAAAAATGTTCTTTTATTTTTTAGATTTCTAGAAATTCCCTCTGGATTGTTTTTGTGCAATTTCAGTATTGCAGTGTCATCCGCATTAAACGAAGTGCTTGAATGGGCGAAAAACTGGCGTATCAAAATAAAACATTCCATGTAACATTTACAAAAAACTTGTCATTTATCCAGTAGTAAGAATTAACAATGAAGGAATACGCCAAGAACAAATTTGAGTATTCTCGAATATACCAGTTCACTGAAACATTTTATTATATACTAGTTAATTCGCAATTATAAGTGTTCCATTTTTGACGTCACACGCTGCAGAAAGCGTCGCATTCCAAAATAAAAGACAAACCAAGGCCCATTAGATCAATCCTTCACACAAGCTATCATAATGGTCTTGGTATACCGCTCCTTTCAGTGCATTTGCAGGGCAGTGTTACCACCTATAACGATTTTTCGGTATGTCTACCGATTTCCTCTTCAATCTGTCGATCTACCGAAAGACATTGATTTATTCCGAATTATTTGTTCAAAATAAATTTCATAATTAAATCTAATCAATTTAAAATTTCGTCAAAACAAAATATAAACTTGTTTTAGTTTTAGTAGTAATCGATTAATAGGGTCCTCTTTCCTCTATTGGCAAATTGAATAAACATTACTCTGGGATTTCTCGAATTCCAGACAATTTTGCAATGGCTCTTCTGCAAAAAAAAATACACAGCATATTGTAAAAAAAAAAAATAATAATAACTTGAATGATGGTCGACTGTAGAATAATTCAGGTCCAAACGAAAATAATCGGACAAGCAGTCTTCAATTGGAATTATTTATTTCATAACCGACTTTTCGACTAAAACGTTAATCTAGCCCTGAAGAAGACTAATGTTTTAGTCGAAACATCGGATATGAAATAAATAATTCCAATTGAAGACTGCTTGTCCGATTATTTTCCTTTGGACCTCATACATAATAATCTATCGAAAATTGTCAACATCTACCGATATTCTCCGAAAAATCTCTCAAATTCGTTACATCCGAACGTGGCAATACTAGTGGAGGGGTCACTTGCTTGGTCAGTTGTCAAGAAATTCCTTTTATGTTGTTTGATTCCTGGCAGTATGAGTTTAAAAATTGTAAGGTTTGAATACAATAATACAAGAAAATAAATATCTTAATTAAAACATAATCTTCTTCATTTTTTTGTGAATTTTTCGACTACTTTATTATTAAAATCTTTTAGGTTCTTAATTTTTTGAGCTTCAGATGAAATTCTCATTTACTTTCATCTGCCGTACATTTCCAATGGAATGATAGGATACTAAATTCAGGTGTTTCACAACTTTAAAAAAAAATATGGCAGATATGGGCCGTATTCATTTAGTACTTATAAAGTAATCTGGTAGGTTAGTTTTGTTTACTTGGTTCTATTTAAGTAATCCGGAACGGAACTCAAACTGATTCAACTGCCGTTATTTTGGAGGGTTAGTTTTGTAAGTTTTATATGCAAAGGTAGATATAGCAAACAAAATGAAATAAACGACACAAGGTTTGACGTTTATTTTGACATAACGAAAATATGACATTATTTTTATAACTATTAAAGTAAAATTGTAATTATTTGGAAGTAAAACGAGTTACTTCTGGATTAGTTCAGAGTTGATTCTAAATGTACCAAATAAATACGTCCACGATATGTTGTGGTAATAACGAATCTAAATTACTTATATTTTTTTAATTCGAAACACTACGAGTTGTTTCCACGTCGTTTCCTTAAAATAAACATTTTAGTGTAATTTTCTAATCCGATAAATACCTGATTTTGATATTTAATTAAAATTTTATGAAGGGTATAGTAGCTCTAAAAATGTATAATTTAAATAACTGCTCTTAATTTTTCAACTTTTTACCCAAAGTTGTAAAACATCCTGTATACAATTCTTACTTGCCGAATACGTAAACAATACAACCACCCCTAATTTCCTTTCCCTCAATCCACCCCTGTCCACTATTGGACATTCTGGTCAGGCTGCAGTTGGACACAGATACCACGGTGGTGTGCTATCTGGTGTTGATGTCCGGCTCCAGACAGCGTCCAGACTGCGGCTAATCGCACTGCTGCAGCTTCCGCACGCGAGGCCACCCGGTGCGCTCACGCGACGGCTTCGCTTCACTGGAGAAGCGGTTGGCTTCATTGGGAAATGAATTGGTCATTGGGGACAATAAGGTTGTTGGCAGTCTGTTAATTGATAATTGTCTTTTGGTAAATGTCGGTGTTGGGAATAGATATTTTTGGGGATTAGTTAAAATATATTAAAAAGTAAATAATTAAAGAAAAATAGGTACTTACTCGGTTTGTTTAACAAAATAAAAGATAATCTTTATGGTACAATTTCGGATGTTCTTGTGATTACCTTTTATTTTGTGAAACAAACCGAGTGTTTTTCTTTAATTATTTATTTATCTAGAATGTTTCAACTAGTGCCAGCAGCTTATTCTATAGAGTTTATATTAAGAACTGTTCTACTACCCAATTTTAGGAATATTTATGTTACATACGTTTATAGTAGCCAGTAATTAATATTGAAAATAAATTTTTCCTTTCGTAAATTTTACCTATATGTATACTTAACAGGAAAATGTTTCAAATGAAAATTCCATTTGAATGTCATGTAATCATTATTCTACATTCTCATTTTAGCGGAAAAAAACAATTAAAAATTTATATTTCTACTCTAGAGTGACATGGATTATGAAAAATGCAGAAAAATGTCACTGATTCTAACTGTCAAACTGTAATAATAGTTTTATTTTTGTATAAAGCTCAAAATTGTAAAACATATTTATATTTATAACAATACTTTCCAAATTCAACCAAAATAAAAATAAAGAAAAGAAACAAATAGGTATTGAAATACGTAAATGAATCCTTATAGTTTCTCAAAATAAATATCCAAATAAAATAAAATCTACCATCATTTAATAATCATAATTGAAGAAAGATTGCTGTATAAAGGTAGGCTACAGTGAGATTCTATAACTCATAAAAACTACAGATAATAACTGCACTTGTTAAAATATCAATTACAAACTTCAAAAATCAAATGTCACCATGGCGGAAATGCAAATTTGCAATGAATTAAAAACAGTTTAAATTGTAGTGTTTTTATATGTGTAGGTACATATGAACCACAAATAATAATGACTGATAAAGAATTGCAAGCTCACTTTATAGTTTGCAATTGATATTTTTAATTTTGGTTGTTTGAAAGATTTATTTCGGTCTTTCTAATTAAAGTGATTATAAATAGGTAGGCGCAGTAATAACGTCTGTTACTCCACTTCCTGACAAATTTGCAGTATAACCTCCAAACATAACCACACATTACATTCATCAATTTCCGCTTTGGTGTTTATACTGACCCGCAGTAAAGGCTGCACTACATTGCGAAAAACATTGGCAATTTTTCTTCAATAAAAACCTATACAACACTGTTTTCATTTAGGTATAATTATATTATATATTAACATACAAAATTAATCTAGAGAAAGTATATTTTAAGAGTTTATAATTATTTCAGAAAAAAAATATGGGAAATTAAAAGAAAATCTGATTTTGGTTAAAAAAAAAAGGATTTTAGAAAAAGGAACAGGTATCGATAGTAAAATTATTTTTAAAAATATTACTTAATTGAAGAAGGGAATAAGTTTTTCGAAAAGGAAGATCTTGCAAAGGACACAAACAAAATCAGGATAGCTATTGAGCTAATGATGGAATTTCAATTTACCTGATGTTTATAGACAATGAAATCTTTTAGGATACCTAACTCTAAAATCCTTAAAACTATTTACTATAAATATTTTTCGTAAATAGACTCGATAAATTCTTAAAATTTTAAGGAAATTCCTAGGATCTAGAAACACTGATTGGAGCTAAAATCTTAGCGTGTCATTTCAAAAAACATCTCGTGCCACCTATAGTGGTTGCCGTCCGTTGAGCTAACCTATTGTAGTGGAAGCTGTTACTTTTATTTAGAAAGAATTAAATTTACCTACTGACTATGGACACCATCCTATTTTTATTTCAAATATGAAATTAATAAAATAATTATTCACTTATTCTATGTTATTTTGATTGTAAAGCAGGCTTTACACCATAATTACAGCACCGCCACAGTACCGGCGTTGGCGGCACCGTAGTTTACTTCCCAAATCTAATTACCACACAAACTGCTGCGGAAAATTCGTCCTTTGTGCACTCACCAAACAAATCAACTTCGCACGCGTCGAGAGCTCGCAAAGCCGGCCCGCTACATGGCCGCCGGAACGACAAAACTGCTGATTTGTTCCACACGGCGGCTGATTTGAATTAAACGCAATCACTATTATCGCCATTCCATCGTAATTTGTGAATTTCGAATCATCTGGCGATAATAAGAATGGAGCTTTTATTTTGTGTTATGCTTTATGGTCAGCCATGATGATTCCATGTTGATTGCGTTGCTGTTGCTGCTGCTGTTGTCAATAAAACTGTGTATAGTACATTGGTTGATAATGTTTTTACTGTTTCTGCAAAATCGTGTTTTTATTCGTTCATTAGTTTAACTACATAATTACAAAATTAAATGATTGGTGATTGATTGGTTATTACTAACGTCTGTTTACAAAAAAGTTTTTGTTTCTATTGTCCAAGGGTTTTAATAACTCCATTCCATTACAACAAACAAATTAAATTTTCTGTTGTATTCTATGCTTGCATGGATCACTAAATTAGATATGACTGTATACAGGTTTTTAGTCTTTTATATAAAATCAAAGTAGTAATTAACTAATTGTGTATATAAGGTACAAAAAATGTTCGCCAATTTTTTAAGTAAATCGTGGGTTATTCAGTGTTGACTTAACATTCCCTATGAGAGCAATCACGGTAATGTAATTTTAAAACCAAAAGTCCAATTCTTCTTTATTTACCCTATACTAATTAGAGAAAAAAGTATAATAGAAAGAAAGAACTGAAACAGCCTATTTATAATATAACTAATAACTTAGACAAAAAAATAAAAATTGAACTAAAAAAATTCTTCAATACAAAAGGAAGATATTATTATTAAAAGGGCAACAGAATATACGATAGTACCTAGGTAAATGCGATAGGTACGTATATTTAACTAATATTCTTAGTGAATGAGTAATGACAGATTAGAAAATATTGCATCCTAGCTGAAACTCACGGTATATTTAATCTGTAGTACAGAGCATAAAGACATTGACTTAATTCCGTATTACAAAGCAGTAGCCGTAAATATAATGTTCTTCGTAGGTTATTGCATGTAAACAAAACGATAATAATTTATTTTCTAGCAAGAGAATAAATTAATGTTCCTCCTGACGTCATTTATCAATATGAACCGTTTAAAACGCAGAATATAAAACATCCATAAAATTGAATGTATTTCCATTTGAATATCATTTTGATTGAACCGGAAATAATAGTTAAAATTTTATGAACCATAATAACCATACATTTCATATCTCATAACTCATTGTTGGTAACGTCATATGGGCATTGCCATTCATTGGAAGATTATAATTTTACATTCTCGTAAAATGCTCTCTCAAATATTTATGATCTATTATTCCAAAAACCAGACTTCATTTGCACATTCCCAATCAAAATTTGAAGATACGACGATTATAATCAATGACATATCTCTTTGGATCACTTATTGGACATTATATTGTACATACAAACTAAGAAGCAACAATGACTCACTTTGTTAGAGAGTTCCGACTTGAACTAAGCAGAATGTGAGACATAGTGTTCAGATCTCAGTGTTGCCATTTTTAACAAAATAAAAATACCACTATGCTCGAGTGATTCGTAAGGCACTATAAATTGTACAACGGTTGCAACGGTTTTAGGCTGATAATCTAATCCACCAGTACCAGGGTTATCAGATGTCACGATTTCGGCAGGAATGTATAAATTAAAATTAAGAATACCAGCCAATTCTAGACATTTAAATGTATGAATTTATTTACGCGAGTTCCATTCAATTTCGATGATTGCCGTAGTGCAAAACTAGCAGTGCGGCGAAGAATTACAAAAATATTGTTAAAGAATTTGTTTTTGTTATTTTTATAAACAGTAAAATAGGGTATGTGATCCTAATCAAATTCCAGTACATAAGTTATAAAATATAAAAACTAACCAGTTTAACTTCTCATTAAAATAATAAAAATTAAACATTAATTTGCAATTGTGTAGTTTTGGAGAAGGGATATGTGACGCCAGCATGGTATAAGATTGTAAAAAAAGAAAGGTAGACTGTCGCTTCCAGTCTATTTGTCATCTTTCACGATTCTAACAGGGTGACTTTACAATATTTACTTTCATGTAAACAACGAGGATATTTTATTTCTTTGTCTGGTATCATGTAATGTAACAATCAAAATTTGGTCACATACGATCAGAATATATATTAACATGAATTCTTCTAATATATCTTTTCTTAATAATTTCAATCTGCTGTCGGTATTTTTTTTTTCTCTTGGTATTACCCCGACTTTAAATTTTGAAAATTTGTCAACCTTGCTCAGTACGTAAGTAAAACTTTTCATGGAACAATTGAAATTCACTTCTTAATCACTTACGGCCAAAACTCTCCTAGGTTTGTAGCACCAATGAAAATGACGACATATATACAAATGAATAGAGAAATTTTTGTTTATTGATTTTTTTTTATTTTAATAGTTTTCATTAATGTTAACAATATTTATCAATATTGATCATAATGACGAAGAAATGTTTATCAATTAATAATTTGTGTTTTTGACAAGTGAAGCATTTGTTTATTAACAAGTGATGCAACTAATAAGTATACGAGTGTGCAACAATAATTTCTAATTACAATTAATTTCGCAATAATATTAACAAAGTAAATTTAAGTTATTTGAATTATTAGCCTGAAGGTTATTTGTCAAACACAATATGCAGCGCTGTGTTATAACCTCAAATTTTTCCTAATGATTGATGTGAAGCTTTCTGTGGAATATACATATATGGATTATATGTGGATGTTTCTGCATCCTTCCTATCTGTTTGATGTTCAGTGCTAAAGGCAATAGCTGTTAATTAATTAATATATAATTATATTTAGTTATGGATAATCTATTTCTATATGATTATGCACAAAATACAGCTTAGTCTTTTTAACATTTTGTATAACGTTTCTTTGTTCATGAACAGTACAATTTAAAATCAGATTTTCTACTAAAGAAATAGATTATATTTGAAAATCACTGATTATCAAAAATAATACTTAACTTGTAAAATAATAATTTATATTATTTATAGCGTGCTCAAAAAAATAATACATTTGAAAAGAACTTTTTATAAAGATAAGTACTATTAATTATAGTTTTTTTAAAAAAATGTTTCATCGTACCATTGATGACAGAATCTTAAAATTAAATTTTATAAAAATTCGTTAAGCCCTATTCACATCTCTATACATACAGATGATCAGACTGATAGATATCGTCCTGAAAATTGTCAAAATGTTATATGTTATATTTATTATATTAAATATAATATTTGAAAATATATTATATTTTTTTAGTTAATTCATATCGGCATTTGGTAATGTTTTGTGATGTGTTTTTGTATACTTACAATACAAACAGAAATATTAAATAAATATAGAATAATGACATTGTAACAAAAATTCTGTATGTAAATTATTGAAAAAGTAGTGTAATCTGAGCAATTTTCATATTCTCATACCAGGTAACAGCCTAATTCATCTTTCACAAAAAGTATGAAATTGTCATAATTTACATTCCACAATAAATTTAGCATGAAATTTAGCAATTAAATTACCAGACCATAACAGTAATCATAATGACCGAATAATAAAAATACGAACCCCTGTGAAAACATTAATACATTCATGCATCCATTTGTTTCAATTACTAAAAACAAGCTTTTCCATTCGAGCCACAATTAGAAATCCTCGTCCAATTATTGCCCACCCCTGGTTTTTATTCCATCGATGCACATATCTGGTGAAAAAACAAAGTAAGAAACAAAACAGCGCAGACTGCCACAGCACTCTAAACTGTCTTCCGCTGAGGATAAGTAACAAAAGTGTCCCCCCGACAAACGATGCGTGTCCGCCACTGGAGTCACCCATATGGTTACTGTCCATAAAGCCGCGAATCGTCTGCGGGATTCCCGAGGCAAAAACATTCGCTATACCGACCAACCGCACAAATGCATTAGAGTACTTCTGTAACATTTCGGTTTATTTCTTTCACTAAAGAATTTCAATCAACGATGGCCAAAGAAATGTCAAGCGACGAGTACGTTGGTAATACGTTCTTACGTTTACGTTTCTTTAACGTTAGTGTTGTTTTTTAATTTTCTGGTTTGCGAAGAACGATGTCGGGACATGTGCAATGAATACGAGAAACAACACACGCTCTCAACGAATGTGCTGCGCTCTTATGTGATGTTTTGTTTTAATGACAATTGTCGGAAGTCTCCGTATTGGTCGCCTAGCAACGGCCAGGCGAACTTATAAAAATGCACACACTAAATACTTCGCTGTGAACTGCCGCAATTGCTTCAAACCAATCCACTGCTCTAACTGTTTTCAATTACATTGCGAATCTAAAAGCAATATTTTCACAACTGTTTGAACGAAAAGATTTCTTCTATGAAT
Organism: Stenolophus ochropezus; assembly: GCA_035578165.1. Classification (NCBI taxonomy): domain Eukaryota; kingdom Metazoa; phylum Arthropoda; class Insecta; order Coleoptera; family Carabidae; genus Stenolophus; species Stenolophus ochropezus. Next base: position 18,209,115 of record JAQOWZ010000005.1, on the reverse strand, counting down.
TAAAGTCATGAGAAACAATTTATTATACCACTTTATTTTGCTGTAACGTTTATATACTGCGAAAAATAATAAAAAACACTTTGCTATTTATTTACTTCAAAGTTTTATTTCTTTAACCATTTATTGAGTTACTACAATTTTGTTAACTCTGATTCCTGTATATAATTGAATATTATACATAGACATATAAATATTACTTTATAACTATAGTATATGCAATTGTAGGAAACAATATGTATCATTTCTAATGTATAAAGTATGGTGATTTTAATACATTTAAATATTTGTAAATGGTCATTATATTATATTAGATGCAGTGGCGTAGCCAGGACTGAAAATTTACAAGCTTATTTGCAGAACATTTTAAACAATATTTTCCTATAATATCTATGCTGTACTAAGCCCTAAAATAAATAAAAAAAAATGTATGGTAAAAAAAGTTAAGTAGTACCGTATACAAACAATAAATAATTAAAATTAAATATTTGCTAAATAACTTTGGTTCTATAAAAATAAAAAAACATTTTAAAAACAATTGTAAAAAAAATAATTTATCAAATGTAATAATTAATGAATATGAGTTAACGGTGGGTTTATATTCAAATTATTTTTAGTTACCAAATTTTTGTATGCGCTCAACGGAATTTTGCGTACGCTCGAGCGCCTCCAAAAAGGGTTTTAGCTACGCCACTGATTAGCTACATAAAATATGCAATTGCAGTATAAATATACACCAGATTAATAGATTTTTACAAAATATCAGTTCGTGCCATTGAGATCAGATGCCGAAATATAATTTTTTATTAAAATTCATTCATTTCACAAAATATTTAAAAATTGTAAATATTCTTATAATGGCTTTCAACTTAAACAATCAGAAATTTTTACATGTTCGTATCGTGTTAAATACTACAGAATTTTATACGATCAAAGAAACAGTAGATGTTCAAACGAATTAAACAATTCTAACTTATAAATTACTTCAAATTTTTGGCTTATATTATTTTTAAAAAATTTCTGGTAACAAATGTCAATGTCCTTATCCTTACGTATGAATGAGTATAATTAAATAGGGATAAAAATAGTGCACGGACAAAAATTCTGTAATCCAATTAAATAAAAATAAATTACATTGTAAGAATTCTGTATAGTACCTACAAAGGAAAGTCGATAATATTGATTAAAATTTATAAATGATAATTAGAACATAAAATATAATACAATACGTTCATATAGGTAAAAAATTAATGGTGTAGTTAATACAATACAATACGTTTATCGATAAAAAAGAATAATGCAAAATCCTGCTTACAATGACATATTAATTAATTATATATCTAATAGGCATGTAATAACTGTATCAACTTGTTAATAACCTGTCATTTTCTGCAGTTTTTTGCACAGACCACCAACAGAGATCAAATAATCACTGCATTCGAATCACCAGCAAGTATCAATTGCATTATTTTCTCAATTGATTGAAATAACTGGATCGAGCTGTAATAAATTTCATCATTTGCAATTGCAATGTTAGATCTACAAACTCCAACTTATTTAATAATTAAGATTTGATCTAAATGATACCTTCTCGACGATATCGTTTATTCATTCTAGAGTAATAATGTATTCTGAAGAACAAACCAGTTTCTTAATATCTACAAATAATCTGAGAATCGGCCGATTCGCCTCGGGCCCTAATCATTTTTGAGTAGAAATTTATCTTTTCGTTCTATCTTCACTGATTAACTATGAAGATATTGCATTGTCCACTGGCTTATAATAAGTTAAGAGAATATCCTTGAGCAGTTTTCTTGTTGATTTTAACTCTACAATAAATAGGATGTGAACATATGATAAATTATGCGAGGAATATAAAACGAAATGTCCGGATTAATAACATTATAGTTATGGAGGATTATTATGATCAAATTGTATGAATAACGTATTACCAGGTGGTCTATTTTAATTGTTTCTTGATACTATAATTTCGTTTTATGGTCTAGCAGGATGAATGAAATTAAGATTAATAGCAAATGATTATAGTCGTAACATGTTTAACATCTTTACATATTCTATTAAGATTAGATTACAATATACAAACTATATTTGTCATTTCCACATTTTGTTAAGATAGGAACAATTAAAATAAAACACTTATAATTTTTTTAGGCAAAATTTTATTGTTAAAAATTTATTAAAGAACACAATCAGTGAAAAAAAAAACTTAAATTAATTTTAATTTTACTCAGATATTTAAACTTATTAAAATATTGTCGGTTATTGTGAAACTTCACATTACTGCCTAAATAAAATCTAACTTTGCAAGAAAGACAAAAGACGAAAGACACTGGTTTTATTATAGGTATTTATTTTTCTTTGACAACTTTCGATACATTGTTGAAAAAAATGGTAATAATAATAATAATAAATAGTAGCCTGTTTCTAAAATCAGTTTTTTTTGTTAATGTCATTTATTATATTTATTATTTACAAATATATACAAATAAAAAATAGGTAAAATAAACAAAATTATTAAAAATAAAGTTTAATTAATTTAAGAAATCTTTACTTAATTTTATTCCAAAGGTAATGATTTTTCTTCATTACATATAACCAAACATGTATTCTGTTATAAGTCCGTGTTTATTATTAATGTTGCATTCAAAATATAGGACATTACCATAATGTGGAAACTTTTAAGAAACGATATTGGCCGAGTTTTTACATGATTTCGACTTTGTCTAGGTCTTCTGGAATAGCCAGTAGTCTTTCTATATATCTTTGCATCATTCGAAAAACCGACATATGGGGCACGCCAAACTTCTACCCTTTTGCGGTAAGTTCAACATTCATCAATCAATACTGGTGTTTGCGCATATTTTGTATGAAATTTTTATTTCTGCATAGCACAATGATCATTAAAGGGAAGGCTCAAAAAATTTGATCCGTAAGACAAACAGAAATATACTTTATAAATAAATTTTGCTCGTATCTTGTCCATTATCCTACCTTGATATTTATGTTTTATGCTATACTACTATTGTGAAATTTTTTCAAGGAAGCATTATAAAAACTGCTTCTGCTTCTTTCTGTCGTGTATGCTTGATAAATTATTTTTTTCGGTTACCAGATTAGGCAAATAACAGTTTAAATAAACATGAGCTAGAACTAAAATTTCAAATCATGGACCATTTCTTTTCTATAAATTTCCATAATTTCTAAGAAGCAGCTGAACACAGTCACAACATTTATTTTACTAACCCAATTTTAAAAATTCACCCATTTGTCTTCCTTAATACCATTTGTGGGGAACTGCGTCAAATTATTTCCTTTATTCTTTCAATTATTTTCCGGGAACCACAAAATAACTCAGCACAACCACTTATTGGTTAATTTAATTTCACCCTCGGCATTAGCATCTTTATAGGTTGTTAGTTCAGCTGTCAAGTAGAAGAAAGCGTCGGTTCTCACCGATAGTCATCTTGTTGGACCATCTGCGGCTACTTGATCAAATCTCAGCCAAACGTCACCTAATGAAGGATAATTTATGTGGCGAGAGACCTTCCAAGGGATGATGAAGCTAATTAAAATGCCGGTGGTTGGGTGTTGTTATTTATGACAGATAGCGGAACAATCGGCCCAATTAATTTAAACGGATGCCTGGCTTATTAGATTCAATCTTTGTTTATTTTGTTTTTTCTAGGTGAGTAGAGACATAAAGTGTTACAATTTGAGATTGATTTATGAGGAAGGTTATTTATGGGGAAATGTTTATTGGGTTCGTGGAAATAATAAAAGTTTGAGATACAAAGTATAAACTTGCACTAGTTGAGAAAGAAAAAAAATCACTCGAAACAAGATTTATTACTTTATGAAATGATTCACTTTGCCAATTTTAATGCCTTCGAATTTACAGTTTCCTTAGATACAATTTTCAAACAATGTTTATTTAACGAGCACAAAATCATTAAAATTTGTAATAATAATTTTTGTTGTTTTAAATCGTTATTAGACTATTTTATTCCCTAGGGAAATAATGTAAATGACAGTTATTTTTTCACTGCATAAATCAAAAATATCCTGGATTACAGTTTTTTTTTTATAAAAAAATCATTACAAATTTGATATTTTGAATGTTTATCAAATAAGAATTAAACATAAATAAATTAAATTATTTAAATATAAGAGAAAAGTTTTATATGCATTTCGAAATACACTCCTTGAATCCTTCAACTAGAGTAGCATTCATTTTTTTGATGAAATCAGTACAAGATTTCAGATTTTTATAAAAGTAGTATTATTGTTATTGATTATAGAATCACATGTTTGAGCAAATTATGGAAAAATTATAGATAGGTATAGGATTACTATAATTTTATTGCTATTATTACAGTTTACAGTTCGTTTCAAAAGCAAACAGGGTTACTAGTCAAACGTTAAATCTTAAATTATTTTATTATTAGAATCGATTCATGACTAAAATTTTATTTAATATAATTAAAATTGTTTACAAGTACAACGATTTGAAAATCCATACTGTACTGACAAGTTCCGTACGAATATTCACTATACCGTCAATTGAAAATGCCCTCGGTTCCACGTCGGATATTATTGACATTACAGTCTCAGAAATAATCCTTTGTTCATCTTAATCTTAATACGTCAATATCCAAAAAATATTTTCAGAATAATCATACCGTTTTGAATATAATATTGTTCTACTTTTTGTAAATATTGCAGAATGAAATTGAGTGAAATTGTAATGGAATAGTTAGTGTTGGTTTTTGATATAGAGATGATTAAAGTAATGGACGGAGTGTGGATAGTCGGGTTTGTGTGATTTGTCAGTTGAATACTTTATAGATAATTAAAGTAAGTTCCAAACTAAGTGAATTAAATCGCAAGAGAATTTGTCGTCTTGAGATAATATTTACATAAGCAGTTTCAATTTCACGAGTAGTCGGAGTCCGTTCAGTGCACTCCGTTTGATCCCTCTGGCGGCGAGCGCCGGAACTTCTTCAATAATTATTGTTATCTCTTATAATAAGGCAGCACTGTAGCTCTAACTAGCTATTCCTCCAACCAAAACACTCCATTCTCTGCTGTTCTACTTTTCTACTCCGATTTTACACTAAAATAAATACAGCTACCTATATTCGTTTTATTGGTTAATGTGATTTGAAATGAATAGGTGAGATCTAATTTGGGATTCGATTCTCAAATCTGTCAATTATTAATCTTATTATATAAAGCTCTCTCCAAACGGTTCAAAGATAACTGTAAGTTGCAGGTTTATTGTAGGTAGGGATGCAAAACTGTTCGTTCTACTTTTCTACTCCGATTTCACACTAAAATAAATACAGGTAACTATATCCATCGGCCAATATTATTTCATTGGTTGGTTTGATCAAATTGGAAATGAATAGATGAGTGGGTGGGATTCGATTCCCGAATCTGTCAATTATTAAGCATATTATATAAAGCACCTGTTTTTTTAGGTATTACCAAAACTCAACTTTGAATACGAATATCTCGAGAACGGTAAGAAATAATGCAATTCGAAAAAAATTTGAAATTAGGGCATCAATATTTACTTAAGTCTAGAAAATGAAAAGTTTTGGAGAAATTTAAAAATTTAGGTTTTTTCGATTTTCTCATTTTTCATCTAATCGTTCCAAAGAACGTATATACGGAGAAAATATTTCTTCATATAACTTTTCCCTTAGAATCGACTGGTATACTGGTTGAGATTGTATCTCTATCCATTTTAGAGATATAGCCAAAAAACATATTTTTTGTGGTGCAATTTTGACATCAAATATCTCAGGAACAAAAAGAGATAATTAAATTCCGTTTAAAAATTTGAAATCAACGCGTCGAGATCTATCAATGTACAGTATTTGCTAAAATCAAAATTTTGGGTAAAAAAATAAGTTTTTTTGATATTTCACGTTTCTCAACACTATTTTTGGTTTAATAATGTTGTCAGTTAATCTCACACACAATTTTTAAAAATTGACAGAATAAATTTAGTTAATATTCTCAAAGATACATTTAATATCTCAAATAGAAAAATAACAAAGCAACAAATTCTATGAATAATGAGAAAATAATATATGTATATGTTTGCCTTGTCCTCGCCAGCAAAATTTAGGTATGTACGAAAGTACTTCATTTTAACATTCAGAAACGATAATGTAAACAGTGTTTAGCTTAAACACATTTTGTTCATTTTTCTATTCAGAGACTACTTCATTATTTTATTATCGCGAGCCGCTATTTGACCATGTTTGATGTCCCCGAGAAAAAACTGAGATACACTGCCATTCCTATACATTTATAAGTAAAAAATGAACAATATTAATACATACTTATATCGACCAACAATATTCTTAAAATTTGTATGTGTTTCATTTATATGCATTCATATAAACATATTTTATTATTGACAGTACTGAATTTTAAAATATTATCTTAGGGTTTTTACACCCTAATTATGAAATATATTTCATATTATTTGCTTGTGATTAATTCAAAAGGACAAATATTTTACAATACTTCCGCCAGATGGGTATATTATGCATCTCTTTATTTGTTTTGAATTCAACACGAATTAATAAACCGCTACAGACTTGCAAAATTTAGTAATAATTGAGATTTCGTGCCGTGACGTTGTGTGTTATACAGGAACATTTAAATACATTATACGTACATTTATATACATACATCTAAGTGATTTATCTGCAGCCCACTACAAAATCTGCAGGAACTGGAGTGCCAGCTTCTTGGAGAGTCTTTCAATCAGTGAGTACTTCTCGTTTTCATAAATTCTTTTTTAATATTAAGAAACATTATAAGATTGTAATGTATTCTACTACATCAAACTATTTACTACCTACAGCAATATTTGATAATTTATGAAATGTGTTAAAGTTCAATGTAATATTAGTATATTGAAATGCGATAAAAGATTATCAAAATTATTTATTCTTTGCACGGTTATGGTGGTTTAGCAAAAGAAACCACATTTTCCAATTCCAGGAAGAATGTTCAAAATTGTAACAGGCTGCTGACGAATCTAACCGCAGTTAGAGTGGTTAATTTTTTGAATTTATAGAAAGGTTCTAATAAAAGGTCAGGGCCGGCGGAAGGGCATGTGGCGCCCTTCCGAAACTTAAAAAAGTGATGCCCTTTTTAAATTTTTTTTTAGATTTTGTTTCTTATTTCGAATTATTTTATTAAAAGAAAAAAATATTTGCTTCAAATATTAAACAAAATGAAGAAATCGTTTTTGGAGGAAACTGTTACATTTTCCTTCTTCACAGGCTCCAATGACGTGCAATATATTTTTTTTTGTCCTGTACGATTCAAAGTTAGCCATTTATGTGATTATTATAAATAAATCGGTAAAATTACAAAAACTTCTTTAGAAAACTTCCATATAAATTCTACTACACGAAAACAGTGAAGTGTAAAGGTAATTTATTAGTATTGGATTAGCAAAATTGTTAAGTGCTTAATAATAATAGTGAAAAAAGTTACATTTTTGCGATAGCTCTTCGTTTGTTATTAGCATTGTAAGTGAAACAAATAATTTAGTACAATATGTATTTATTTAGAAATAATAGACGTATTTAAAAATACAACAGATCCATTAAGATAAAATAATTCTCCATTAAACTTGTGTTGATCTTTTTAATAATGAAACACATTCTTAATAGATACCTTTTCAGTATAATATAAGGCACATTTAATATTCTTTTTTATTTTCACTTCACATTATCCATTCTGAACGCATGAATGCGTATCATCTATTTGTAATAGGTGACCATTAATGCATTATCCTCCCCTTGGCCATATATAACTATACCTATCATTCATAGATCTTCTCCCCTAAACAGTAAAATCGAAAAAACATTAGTCCATTTATTCCGTCCACGTGTTGTTGCAATCCTCATAAATATATTATGAAAAAACCATGTGTGCTATCGGGGCGTGCATGCGAGCTTTGCACATTACCAGGTATGGCGTCCGCGGTTAAAAATCAACAGGCCGTATATATCAGTAATTAACCAGGCCTGCTAATGGCTTTAGCGTCCCCAAGCCGCCATCATTCAATTATATCAGGCGCAGTCGGTAATGTGCACGCTCTGCACCCTGCATTGCCGACAGGGACGGCAGGAGACTATTCAAGGTATCAACAATATGCTCAACCGGTGTAATATTGTTTAATGTTGTCATTATTTCAATTGCCAAAGAGAATTTGTAAGCTTGAAGTATATATTTCATATAGTATGTGAGTATAGTTATAGTCGTTTAAAACCAAAATTCGATTCTAAAGGTAATAATTATTGAAAAATAATTCGCCAGTATCGTCGTTAATTTTAGCGAGGAAGTCTTATTTAACGTCTGGATTAATGCGCTGAAAGCATAGATAAATACTCGTAGCGTCGTTCATCGGTCCACAGTACTACAAATAAATATTTATGATTTAGTTTTTTATTAATTATTATCTATTTACTTTTATAATACATGTTTGTATTACATACTAATGTAATTTTTCTGATAATAATTATTTATTTTATTACTCCTCTAAAGTACCTACAATATCCAGTCGCTTGTAACATCAGTATTATGAAGTCCCTTGGCGGACGTTATATGCAACTTTCACTGTATGGAAACATCATTGATTGATGAAAATATATATCAAACATAAGAAAATAAATCAAGAACATTTTTGGAGATAATATCAAAATGTTTTATAAACCCTGTTCTTTTTTAACGAAAAAAATAAAATTGTCTACTAGTATGATTAGTAATTATTTTAATATAAATCCTCCCAATTAAAAACAGAAAAAATATTTAGCAGGATTTATCAGAAAACAGTAGTCAATATTTTTTTTTACATTACAAAAAGATTACCAAAGATGAATGACTCAAAACGATTAAGGTGAACTAGCGTTCACTCCTTGAGGAAGACTTTAATGGAGTCGAAACCGATGGGAGTCGAATAATGACTTTCCTATTTAACTTTTTATCATTTCATTATTCTAAGTGTGTTTATCTAATACAAGAAAGTTTAAAAAGGAGGCATGTTATAACTATCCATTTTATAGTTTCAAGATTCATAAAATTTAAGTAACTTTTTTTTACGATGATGTGGATTAAAAAAATTACAATATGTAGTAACTACTGGAAATAATTATTCAACAAATACATAAATTTTGTTCCATAGCTATTTCATTTAACTGCATACAAATATAAATGGAAAACTATTCATTAGGACAAAAAAAGATATTTGATATTAGATACAATTTTCAAATATATTAAATTATCAGTTAATACTTCATAATCAAAAAATGGCTCGTATTACGAGCTCACTTTTATAATAAAATCGCGATTTTAACGCCCACTTTTACATCATAATCTTATGTAAAATTGAAAGTTAAAATCACGATATTATCATAAAAGTGAGCTAGTTCGCTTTTATAATAAAATCGCGATTTTAACATTCGTTTTTACAAAAGATTTCGATGTAAAAGTGTCAATAAGTCATATTTTGTAGATACATCTTTTTATTAAAATATAAACTTATTATGTGAATTTAAAAATAAAATTAAAATTAAACGTATAATGGCACCAGAAAATGAAATTCCTGAAAATATTGGAAAGACGACATAAAAAAGTTTGAAGAGTACTTGTATTTCGAAAACAATTCATATTAGTCCGTATTTTGTGATAATGAAATATAAACTAACATTTTTTTGGAGATTAATAGCCTCCGTAATCCCTCTTATAAACCTTTAAACCTTAAAAACCCTAATCACTACTACCTGTTATGAAAGCACACGACACTATAATATGTATAGTACAGCAAAGTACATATTCCTGCCGTTGCCCTACGCCGCATGGGATAATATCGCAGGTTCAGTCCTGCAGCAACATGTGTGCGAACGTTCCATTCATTCATTACGCTGTATGCAGAGCAGCCGAGCGATCGATGGTTGGATCGCAGCTTTGGCCAAGGCAGTATTTATAGGTAATGCGTTCAGTTATGCCAGCGGTTGATGTGTAAGTATTTGATGGAAGTGGTCTGCTGCACTGACGTAATGATTCAAGTGATTTAAGCAGCCCATTTATTATAGAAAGCATGTTGGACATCCCTGATAGATTGAAATTTGCGGTGAGCACAGAGTATTAGTTGAATTAATCTGTTACTTAGTTTGCCATCGGAAATCAAATCAAATTTCCCTGCATGAAACATTTACGATTTCGTGCTTGTTTTGTTATTCATTTATGCTAAATTCAAAAAAGAAATAATCGATATAGTTGTTTTATTTTAAAACTTTTATTATTATCATTACGAAATGTCTTATATACCGGTGTTTATAAATTTTTCACTCAATAAAAGTAATGTATGTTTAAATACCGAAACATCCCTTAATGTAACACGGATTTTAGGATACCTACTAACCAGTTTTATTTCTAGTCGTAGTCAATGTTACCCCTATTTTTTTTGCTGACTGCGCGGTACTAAAGTATAAGGGAGCAAAAATGTTCAAAACGTATGTAAAAGTGTGCAAGTGAGAGGGCGGGTCCTGTGCCTGTGTTTAAAATTATTTTTTTTTAATAAATTCTTTTGAAAATTACATTTTAAAGCATTTTAATAACTCAAAACAAGAATAGTTACTTACATAAAAGTCAGGTAAATGGTACATTACTGTCGAAGAGCCATATTGAAATTCCAGGCACTTTGTAGCGAGTATTTTACGGCACCGAGTAAAGTACAGAATTTTTCCGACGAATTATGTATTCATTTCACCTTTGAATATAATAAAACATAATTTAAATTTAATAATTAAATCAGATTTTCTGGTAGTTCCTGCTTTTCTCTCGAACTCCTCATCAAACAAACGCTCGATGACGTAGTAGATGTAAACAAAAGAGATTTAGTTTGACGTTTAAATGTAGAAGGCCAATTTTAAAAATCTTTTTGAACCTCTAAAATTTACATTTTTTTCTGAAATTTGTATTTTTGCCATTTTTTTCCAAACAATACGAAAAAATGGTGGTCTAACTTAGAGGGAATTTAGTCCTAGTTGTTATGGGTTATTATATTTTGCAGCTTCTTGTTTCAAAGATTCAAATCGCTGAATTGGTGACAAGGTGGCAAGGTCTTTTCTAGTACCATTTCCAGAAATTTCCTCAAATAAGCTAGTCACTCTATTTTTAGGTGTTTAATCCATTGTTGAAAATTTACCGTTTAAACCTGGGATATTCTGTATATACATTATTTGATAATTATTTTATAAACGGATTTCCACCTTAAACAGTGTATGGGACACAGTCCACAACCTTGTCTTATTGTCTAACACGAGAATTAATGGGACTATTATTGGACAGATGTCCTTTATGTAGAACTTGCTTCATCTAAAGTGTAGGAAAGTTTAAAACTTGCCAGTATCTTAATTCTGCTTACAGTTAATTTTCCAAGATTACACCCAATTGAACAATAAGTGTGTAATACTTTATCAGAATGGTGTCCATTAATTTCCGTTAGTTTTAAGTGCAATAATATGAAGTGAGTGCGGGGTTTAAGAGGCTTTAATTGTTAATTTAGATAAGTTTAAAGCCGGGGGCAGAGCTGGAGGTCCGGCGCGGTAATGTGATGTCCGTGTAAGTGCAGCGGTGCATGCTGCCGAGGTAATTCCACAAGATAACCTCCTCCGAAAATATGGAGCGGGCTATGACTTCATCTAGGTTACACTCCTACTCCAAATGAGGTTAAACAAAATATATGAGCAATCAATTCAAAAGATTATTTGTTAAATAAAACAACATAACACTGATCTGAAATAAGATTATGGCTCAGTTGCATCAATAAAGTTTAAATTTTAAACAATATTTAAGAAAATGATAATTTGGTCATTTAAAATTTTAATTCGATGTGATATTGTCCATTTATGGGATACTTAAAATTCGAAGTATTATCGGTGCAACCGGCCATAAGTATATGAATATGAAGAACATATCTTCGAAAATGTCTGCTCTGTTACCATGAATTTGTATCTTGTCAATATTTTTAATATTTGTTTTTGAATGTTGAGCTTTACGCAACATGTGTATGTCCAATAAACCAATCAATCAATATACTGTATGTAATGTGTTACACTTTTTTTTTCAAATAAACAATCAGTACATATCCAAATCTCAACTTAAATATATTCCATATACTATATGTAACAACACCTGGGAACGTCAATTTACTTACAATATTTCTTGAAAATTAAGTAGATTTCGAACCACAGGCGTGCGCACGGTGAATGCCTTATGGGTGCCGTGGCACCCCTTAATATATTACTAAAAATAAAAAGTTTATAAATGGTAAAATGAAGAACTTACGTACATACATAAATTTTACGGACGAGGACAAGGCAAACATATACCTATATTATTCTCTCATTATTCATAGAATTGATTATTTTGTTACTAATCTATTCAAGATATTAAATGTATCTTAACACGTTAACTGCCACCATTACAAAAAAAAGTTGGGTCCCTGGGGCCATTTTTTCTTTTTTACAGATTTAGGGTGTTGTCATATTAGACAATACAAGTATGATAACAGAATTGATTTTTTTTTAATGTTGCTCTAAAATTTGAAGAATTTTATTGAGGCACAAAATTTGCAGTATTTTATCATTTCAGAGACAAAAAACAAAAAAATCATGCGCTAAGAATAGGTTTTGGTCTGCCAGGCCACCGAGAATTAAACTACATTCACAGATATGCGTTGCGAGGTACAAACGTTAGACGAAGCATAATGCGTATTTAAACACTGAGGCACAAACGATGTACCTCAGAGCATACGAGGATATTTTAGTGAGGCACATAAGATGTACCTCATGGCAGTTAACGTGTTAAATAAATTTATTCTTCTATTTCCTGTTTATTCTGCTAATTTTTTAAAATTGTGATAATATGATGTTTTCAAGGTAAATAGTGTCAGATTTAAAATAAACCAAACAACATTATTAAAACAAAAATTGTGTTGACAAACGCGAAATATCCCAAAAAATAGTATATTATGTTACAAGAACAAAATTAAGAACATTTTGCACTTATTTAAAAGTTTGCGACTCGAGTGTGTGTTGCATACTATATTTGGTATTTAAAAATAAGAAACAGAAGTAGGAATATATTAATTCAAATTAAATGTGAAAATATGGTTTTGCTATACTTCGTAATAAAATCTGTATTTTTATTGTGAACATGAACACATGAAATCTTCATTAAAACCTCTCCCTAATCTTCTTTTCTCCGTTTCTAATTTGTCTGTGTAACATATTCCCCACTTGATCTTGAAAAGTCATCATAAATAACCTAAAATTAACTCCCCTCTTGATATTCATCACTGAAACAACAAACTATCAATGAAGGAGCGTGTAAAAAAGCTGTAATCTATAAATATCCCTCATCACACGTTCAACGACTGTGTAAACGTCTCCGAGAAGGAAAAAATCCGCCTCAATAACGATGTTTGTATAGGGTAACCGTCGATAATTTGTCACTGCAAGCCTGTGGTGGAACTCGTATTTTTACCAAGCTATTTTTAAGATCGGATGAGCCTTGATTGTTTCTCCAGATGCAGGGAAAAGGCAGGGGCGGTTTAGGAGTTAATTAGCCTTCGATTGAGTTATATTTAAACGCATTGATTACATTTCGATGTTTAGTTGCGATTAATTGGTGTTATATTTAGATTGTTAATTAATTGTTATAACAAAATTAATTTAAATTGCCTTTGAAAACAAACAAAACAAAAACCTTTTTGAGCCAGCCTTATGGGTTTTCGGTATTTCAACAAAATGCTGTATAATTTTAATTCGCCATAAGCCATTATTGAAGTTATATATTTTCAAAAGTTTATATTAGATTTTAGCAATTCGTCGTGATATTCGAGAATATATGGACCTATATCTATACATTTCATTTTAAAATTTCATTTTTTCCCAATTTCAATAGATAGTAACGGAAACAATTTTATTAAAACTAGACGGTAATTTACCAACAGAAACTTTTTAGATACATTATTTTATAATAATATTTATATGGATTGTTTCTGGTTCTGGTTTCTGGTTCTAGCGAATTATTTCAGTTCTTCATATAGGTGAAGAAAAATAATTAAAAACAAATTGGAATTTATCGTAGTATCCTTGACTTGCATATATTGATATATCAACGGTAATCATGAAATGAAAATCGAAAGGATTATATAAAAGATATTAGTGCTTTTTATATCTACCTATTTGAACACATTTTACATTTATTTAAATGTAGTAGTACAGTCATAGGTGTTATATTCTGTAATATTTATAGATAATATAAAATATTTATAGATAGAGTATAAAATACAAGGTGTTTCTATACCTCTGCTTGAAACATAATATGATGTACTAATTATAGAACAATTTTTTTTTATATTTCGCAAAAATAAGTGTATTTCGTTCCTAGCATACATTTTTAGTGCTACTGGTTTAATAGTATATTTAATTATTTATAATTATGTTATTAATAAAATAAAATTGTAAACACTGCATTCAAATAATCATTTATTAATTAGTCATTATGTAGGTGTCTAATACCTTATTAATAAAATAATTATAAATAATTACATTAAACCAGTTGCACTAAAAATGTTCGCTGGTAAAGAACTGCAATTATTTCTGCGAATTTAAAAAAATATATTATTGTTCTATTAATCAGTACCTGTATCCTATATATCAAATTATATATGACATTAAAGTTTCATACAGAGGTGTAGAAACAACTGTATAAATAAAATTTTATTCTCTGCCACTCTACCAATTTATTTGAATTTTATAAGATGATCTGTACAGTAGAGGAGATTGTTGCCTATATGGTTGTATAATAAAGATTTCCAGTTTCGTGATTCTCAACAAAGCATTAAAATCTGACATTTATTTGGACAACTAATAATATTTATTAAATTTTTTTCGTAAAGCTTCAGTACAAAAATCGGTGAGGGGGTAGCAGTTTTCATATACTTAATATTTTATAACAATTTTTTATTATATGAATGGAATGACACTTACAATAACTAGAACCGCTGGCACGTGAAGTGAGAACTCTACGATCAATTCACATCGGTTGAATATTTAATATTTGGATAACTATACATTCTACTCCGTAAATCAATAAAGTATAGATATAAGTATTATTCTAGGTGTCCTAAGTTGTTATCCTTATGTCTATATGGGGCAAAGCTACATTCATCGGTAGCTCATTTTCATATAAATATGAAGATGACTAATTAATTTAGTGACTTTTATTTACGCCGTGAGTTCACTATTACTGGAATACGACTGTAGATCCATATAGGATATTGAACGATATTTTACCATGTGTAATGCATTTGTATTAGCAATTGTTTTATTAGTTCAATTCTCAGTTGTTCGTTGGAAAGACGGAAAGTGCAGTTACAATTAGAGACAATTTAATTAGTGGTAAATAGGGTGTTGCATCAATAATGAGCCTTCTCCTCCTTAAGTCGGGTCTGGTCCCCGGACAGCAATGTTTCCAGCATCCAGCAACCAACTTGAGATACAGAGAACATCTGTTGTTGCAGACAGACAGTCGTGATTTAAATCGAGCATTTGCAACGCTTTAGCTTCGCTGAAATAAAACTAATTTACAGACGACGGAGTTTACTAATCGTTTCACTAATAGGCCGAAGATTTGTTTTAGAATGAATTTGTTTAGTGCCCGAGTTAATTGGATTTACTAATCCGGCGAAATCTCTTTTTACCCAACGAAAGCTGGTTACCGGGTTTCAGTTTAAAACATGTTTATTGATCAGCTTCAAATCTAATTCTAAAGTATACATTAGGTACGGATTACTACATAAATTTACTGCATACATATGTATACATAGAGCTACAATAGTCATCGTGTATTTAATTATAGAAAAAATAGCTCTCACTATCAAGGCAATGGAGATCTAAGATTATTAAGATTTTGGTTATGAAACATTCACAATAAAATAAGGGTTTAAAAATATGGATATTTTGTGTATTCTGGAATTATTATTATTAAATTGGCGGTCAAACAAGTTATATAATACAAAGCACAAAGCAAAATGTTCAAGAAAAAGTCATGGTAAAATAGTTTACAAGCGAACACTCAAATTCAAGTACGGCAAAGAATAAAAAGGATAAATTCGTCTGGGTTTGTGATGTTTATAATGCAATCATTATTTCCAGGCCCGGATTTAAACCCCCACTAAATTAACAATTTTATCAATAAGCCATCCTGGAAAATACCAAAATTTATGTACTTGTAACTTTAGTAATGTACAACGAAATGAATCATTTTTACTAGAAGAAAATTATAGTGTTTTTAGTCAAGAACTATTTATGTACAATTTAATAATAAAAAAAAATGCAGGATCCTTTTCCAAACATCATCTTGAGTATTTATCTTCCATAATAACAAATTGCAACGCAGAAAGATACTCGAAAATTAACAATATTAAAAAATGGCTGAGACTGCTTTATGATCGAACAACGTCTAAAACAAAATTTTTTGTTTATCAATACAAAATTGGTTTTATTTGAGTGGATAATTAGAAACTGGGGAAAACTTTTGGAGGTGCAGTCATTTAATAAAAAATTGACAAATATACTTTTTCAATTTAACGTGATACTTAAAAAGATACAGTAATTAATCATGCTGTCATTACAAAAAACCATGAAAAGAATATAGAAGAACCTCGAAATTAAAAGTATAATAACTTATCCGAATTTTATAAGTTCCTTATCATAACATTTTATTCTTTATCTCTATTAAAACATGTAAATATCCAACACTGAAACTACGCGACTTTCACATCTCACATAAAAAGCATCAAATTAAAAACATTCGCTTGAGAATTCTATTTAAAAGTCGCTTGTTATCTTTATTAGAACGCAGTCTTGAATATCAAAGTGTTTTTTCTATAAAAGGGTTAATTAAAATGAAACGAAGTAAGAAAGTGTCAGAATCAGTTTAAAAATGCAAGTTTACAGGCAATTTGAAAGACGTACAAGCGAGAGCTAGATAAGCAGTGAATGCGTTATCTAATAGATAAATTTTACAAGAATGGAATGAACCCTTTTAGAAATTCATTTGGTGCGTGCGTACCTGATCACAATGAATAATGAAGAATTTTCATTTAATTACTCACACCACGTTTACCTCACTGATAATGGAAGAACCTGCGTTTTATCACTAATTCATTAGTGGTATACATAGAATATTATATTTAATTGCATACATTACTTTTGTTGTAAATACTGTGAAATATAATATTCAAATTATGTAGCTTCGTTAAACAAAAATTAGAATAATATGAAATTGTAGTAAGACTTCTTTTTTATTCTCTCACATTTTTTGTTTTTTATATCCCCGTGCATCAACATCTTAATCTTCAATTCGCAAACCAATAAAGCAATATGCAAATATGTTTTTGATATTTCTGCGTTTTGCTGTATATACAAATAACTCAAATCATTTCTTTAATTTTCGTAGGCAACACAATAAGTGATGGAATTGTATTTTTTATTTTTTTTTTTACGATAATTACTTATGTACGTATATTAAAAACAGTTTTAAGCAAACTTACGACTTATCAATGAAATAAAAATAATCCTCTATGGAAAATAAACAACTAATGATGAAAAACAAGTTTAATATTGAAAACCGTCTTCTAATAAAAATATCAGGAAACTTTTATAAAGTTCCAAATCAATGTTTTTAGTGTACTTGTTTCGATATACTTGAGTGAAATAATTAAATTAAATTGTTTTGCGGAGTTAGAAAGTTAAAACATAAACATCTAAACTTCAATTGTAAAACACTCGGAAATCTGTACAGGTCATTTGATTAATTTTATTGAAAAACTAAAAACAAACAAACTTAATTTAAATTTATGCAATAGGTGAAATAAAACTTTTACAATAGCCTCATATTTTCTAACTACCGCAATGGACAATTATGGTTGAGTAGTTAGCGTGGGTTCTAATGCTAAACAGTAAAAAACATTGAAATCAAATTAAAGACTGAGCTGTTGTCACGCTTACTCTTACTTGCAAAAACAAGTTCCACAATATTTTTAGTAATTTGAGTATATTTAACTATTATAAAAATTAAATATTTATTTATTTGAAAGGTTGGAAAAACATTTTCCCTGACAGAAATAAATAATAAGACTTCTGTCTCCCACAAAAAAAGTTATAACATTGTGGATTATTATGCCCCCACCATTTAAAAGAGTCACACCCGGAAAAATTCTAATTTTGAAGGAATATTTAAAAATTCATGTCGCTCAAATTACAAAAAAGAACTCAAATTTTAGATTTATAATAAAAAATACTTGTAGAAGAAATCATTTGAATACCCTATTGTGCTTTTAGTTATGTCAAGAAATTTTTATTAATTTAGTAATCTACACTATTATCAACATCGTCTACACTACTCCCGCTTACTTAAAATTACGGAAGAAAACTTTGCTTTTAGCTAAATTTGATTTTTTCTGGTAAAACGTTAACCGCTTGCATATAAAGAACATTTTTTATACGTAGGCAATTTGACGCAGGTGTAAATTTTTCGTGTTAGACCTGTTTAAAAATTAACAGAACACTTGGTTTCCAATTCAAATTAACTTGCAATCGAATGAAGTACGTTTAAAAAGAAAGAACATTCTGTGTTTAAAAGATGTATGATTCAAGAACAGAACAGACGGTGTACTCTAGACTTCAAAAGAGTTGCAAAAAATCCATTTTTTAAAAGTATTTCTATACCTCGAAACTGCTGAAAACGATATGATATAATACGCAATTAAAAATGATCTCGTATATTTTTGTATTTTTGTAGACTGCTCAACTATAAAGAGAATGAAAAATTTTTAGTTAGTACATAAAAATTAATTCAGCTAATATAATTTTTAAAATAAAAATTCATATTTCAATTTGATTAAATTTTTGTTACAATTAAGTAAAAAATAAATTTACATGTTTCACTTTTATATATAAGAAATAAATTATTTGATAAACTTGTTCCCTCCTCTTCTCTTCTCTGTGGGATACTTTCATAGGTTTCTCCAAGCTTTTCTATATCTTATGATTTTCATTGTTTCTTACTATTTTACATCTCTTCTTTGTCATATTACTCTCTTTCTACTGTATTTTCATGGGCCTTTCTGTAACTGTTCCTGCTGATATATCTTAATATGAATACAAACTAGAAACTAGTAAATAATTTTCAAATAATCTTTTAACTACCTTTCTGTATTTCTAGTGATCACAACTTTCTTTATATAGTTATTGAAGCTACAAGGAAAGTAAGTACATTATAACTTACGAGAAGGTATAAACTGAGGTGGAGTCTGCGGAACCCAAGTTCATGCTACCGTACGAGAATAATGTTGGTCCACCAATAGCAATTAACTTCAAATACTGGTAAAATATTTGTAAAATGTGACTTGAAATGTACATGAAATTCGTATGTTTTTTATAATTATGCTAGGAGGACAGTTATTTCTATAACTTCCCGTTGACAATGGTAAGCGAATAACGGAAATTATCACGAACTTACGTTTTATGTTGCTATGGAATTAAGTTAAATTTACTTGAACAGTGGCGCTAACAATATTTTATCGTGTAGCTTAGATATTTTTTAGTGGCTGTTGGTTCTGTAGTGGTCACAATTTTTTTTTTTTCTAGAAAGTCCTCACATATATGAATTGTGTGGTTTGTGATTGTTATGATGCTTTTACATTTTAGTGGTAGGTTCTGATACTACACAGCATCTGTAAGTTTAACGTCATTTTAGACTAACCAATCTACAACAAAGTTGCTTATCAACATTGACCTGACAACTCTTTTTATACCCCTATAACCATATCACCTGACAAAATTACATATTACCATATAAAAATATTTCCAAATATGTTTTACATCTATAATTATAATCCCATTCTGCTGTTTTAAAATAAAAATTCTGCTGGTGTCACAAACATGATTACGTATTTCAGTGAAATGAAATGTCTGTTTGAACTAGAAGTTTGTAAATATACATATAAATATCCTTTATAATCCTAAACACGGCGTCAGAGACCAAGGTTTGTTATTACTCGCAAAGCTAATGAAAGGTTCACGTTACGCATAATCCGCGCGGAGTATGGAGTTATTACCGCTCACCGGTCACCTGGCTGCTCATAAATCCATAAATACAGCATTTCAGATTCGTTTTCATGTGATTATGCCAAGAATAAAACTTATAATAGCTTTTATTCTATATAAAACCACACTACTATTCACAAATAAAATATTAATACTTCAAACAAACAAAAGTTAATTACATACATGAAATTTTATGCATTATTCCTGCTTACAGGCATACGATTGTTTTTCTGAAAAAATATATATTTATTTTATAAAAAAAAAACGTTTTTATCTCAACGATACAATTTTTAACATGAAAGACAATAATGGCCAAATTCCGATCTAGAATTTGTATCTGTGTAATTAAAAAACTGAAAAATCATATCTTATTGTCAATCAAAGTCTAAAAAAACTATTTTAGATAATATCTTTGAAGGTAGATTTAAATAAGCACTTCAAGTCGAAAAAATTAAGTCATTTTTATAGTCAAAAATACCCACTATGAGGGTTAGCGTTAGATAGTTACATATATACTATTTTCTAAAAGCCAAAATATCACTCCAAAGTATATTTGGATTATTTTAAATGTTTACTATAATTTCAAGGTTAAAACTTAAAAAATACATTTTTAATTACGATTTTTTAAATTACAGGTAGAGTTAGAATTGGTAAAGTAAATAACAATTTCACTAAGATAAAAAATTAATTTAAAAATGACCATTCTTGGCAAATAGATTTTTTTTTTAATATTTCTAAATTTTAACCGTCCCCAACAAGCAAAGAACACTTACTGCCGTCAATGCCTTAATACTTAAATTACTATACCATTTCCCACATAACAATTGACTCCTGTAGTACACTCTTCACTTCAGGTTGCGATCTAATGGGTAATAGAATTAAATATCCAACTGCACAAACTATGCTTAAATTTTAAGCAATATTTAAACAAAAAAATTGTAATGGACATTGTCAACGATAATAAGTAGTTCATTTGACAATTTATTTATTTTACATTAAAAACTTCATATTTATTTCATTTTTGCAGGTAAGCAGGAAAATGTAAATGTGCTTATATATTTATATTATACCAACACACTTGGGTATCCTTCCTTTTCACGATTATTTACGTCAAATCTAACAACAGTACATGTCAGATTATGTAAACATATGAAAATTAAAAGATTAGTATATTTAATAATAAAATAATTTGCGAAAAAATGAAATTTAGAGGTATTTTTTTAGGAAAAATGGTTTCATGTTCAAATTTATCACATTTTAATATAATACCAAATATTTAATTTTTTACATATATCATATTAGAGTTGAAAGATCAAATTCAGAACTAATATAAATAAATAATAACAATTCTGTCTCTCACACACCAATTGTGCTGTTAGTTACGACAAGATTTTTTTTATTTATTAAAATCGTCACACAAACAAGGGGGAAGTAAAAAGAACAAGATAATGTTACTTTCATTAATCCCACATTTTCAAAGAGTATATGTATACCATATTTCGAATGGAGGGAATATACATTTTTTAAATTTGTAACAACAAATCTTCGTTGGGATTTAGAGTGTAACAAACTTGACTGGCAAAATCGTCACACACACACACAGGACAGAAGTAAAAAGATCAAGATAATATTACTTTCATTAATCCCACATTTTCAAAGAGCGTATGCAGGGTGTTCCATTTAAGTTTGCCACCATTGCTATCTCGAGAACTATTAGAGCTACGAGGCTGGTTAAATTAGAAAAGAACCATCATTTTGCAAGACTAATACAATGAGCAAAAAAAAATTTTTTTTCGACCAGTGGTTCTCAAAATA
Source organism: Stenolophus ochropezus (assembly GCA_035578165.1). Classification (NCBI taxonomy): domain Eukaryota; kingdom Metazoa; phylum Arthropoda; class Insecta; order Coleoptera; family Carabidae; genus Stenolophus; species Stenolophus ochropezus. The sequence goes on along the minus strand of JAQOWZ010000005.1, from coordinate 18,187,063 downwards.
CGGGACACAACTTTCAGCCAGATATAAATAAAATACATATAAATCTAACGTATTTTTCTCAATTATTTTGTTATATTAGTATATGATATGTTTATATCGCTGAATTCAGAAAAAAATACTCTATTGAATAACCTAAAAATAAACATATGTTCCCATTTAAAATAAGAAAGTTGTGACCCGTATTTTGAGAACCAGTGGTCGAAAAAAATTTTTTTTTTGTTCATTTCATTAGTCTTGTAAAATGGTGGTTCTTTGCTAATTTAACCAACCTCGTAGCTCTTATAGTTTTCGAGATAGCAATGGTGGCACACTTAAATGGAACACCCTGTATATGTATACCATATTTCGAATGGAGGAAAAATATTTATATTTTTAAAATTTATAACAACAAATCTTCGTTGGGATTTGGTGTGCAACAAATTTGACGGTCGGTGTCCAATCCTGTCAATCTCATCGCTACCCAGAACACGATTCCCATCCGTCTCTAGCCTCTACAAGGGCTTGCTGCCTGATGGAGCCATTACGGCCGATCAGCGAGCCCGGCCAGCGTCCATTCACCATACATATTCAATTCCCCCGGACTTCTTTAAACCGCCAGCGTTTATCTTCGTTCCTAAATCCAACACCGGCGCTCCGCCAATTGAATTTAATTATTAAGCGGATGGAAATTCGGGAATTTCATTACCGGCCAATGCAGGTGATTACATATTAATAGTAAGGGGAGTCATCCTTTATGGGGAAATCACCGTAAATTCCATTCAATGACAAATGCATCTTGTGCGGGATCGTTTGAGTGGTCCGCAGGGTCCGTTTAATGCAAGATCTATTGCAACAAATGTTCTTTTATCGAATTAGAGGGCGGCCTTAATATATTCTGGTCTTGCCACTTGAAAACTGATCAGGAATAATAAAGAGCCAGATAATAAAATTGAAGAAAAATTTTGCAGCCCATCCATACAATATTCATTTCAATTTTAAATTCCAAGCATAGCTTTCCAAGCTCTATAAATTTGTAACGCCTTTATCAATTACTCTGTTATTTTTATTGGATTCAAAATAAATGAATTGATTGTACGTCTTTTGATGTTTATTTAAATTAGAAAATATGAAATCTAGGATATTACTTATCTATAATTAGATTTATTAAATTTATAATGATTTAGAAAAAAATTAATAAAAAATACTAATAAAAATATTGTAGTATGAATACTTCATTAATATACTAAACAACCTACCATACACTTTATTTAAATTGTAATCAAAATTAAATATTCTTACCTATATATGCCAAGTACAAAACAAAATATTCGTAACACTCAAAAATATTAAAAAAATAATGACATTTTATTCATTTTGTGAACTTTACTCTTCATTCATCTGACGAACGATCGAACGAACGAATAGATGGATACACCGACATACACATATGCTCAAACTTATCAAAACGTATTATAATGATCTTAGTTCCTAGATATCCGTTAAAATTGATATGATAACAATAAGTTCCTTATGCAAATAAAATTGTTGTAAGTTTATAAAATATTGTATTATTTAAAATTTAATTTAAATATTAAATAGTCTAACAAACTTTATTTCACCAAATGAAAATAAAATGCATTGAATATATTATTAGTTTATAATTTATAATACCAAAACATATTTTAAATGTTAAATTGCAAATTTATGATATAAACTTTATAATTCACCTACATTAACAATATATTATGACCCAGGTGATTTTTATCTCAAATGAAGTAAAAGAATCAATCAAAATTTAATGCCCCTTTTGATTACTAAAATGTATTAATTTATTCCGATTCAACGACCTTCTCACTGTCAACTCGATAATCAAATTTTACTACCAAAAAAGCAACAAATAAAACAGCGGAAACACTAAAGTAGCATTCCATTATTGACAGATCGAAAGAATAAATACAATCACAATAATCGATTGACACTTCTTCCATTTGGAATGATTTATAATAGTCCAGTTCGAATCTGAATAACTTTATCAGCCACATCCTGCCTGGCCTGCATCTAGTTAGCCGTGTCACGCTAGCGTTCCGTTGTTTCCAGAGCCCACTTCTAGTTTCCGTGCAGATTATTAAATGTGATAGAGAAATAAACATGGCATGCAGGAAACCAGATCTATTTTATTTACTCGCATAATTCCCGGCATTTTTTGCAAGTGCTAAGACTCGAGCTTGCGTTTTACTTAATCAGATTTACGGGAAACAATTTCAAGTAAAAAACTATTATATTTTATAGGATAAGTCTGTAATTTGATTAATATTTTCATGACGGAATGTTATGGGGTTTTGAGTGTGAATTATTCATGTTCTGGTTTAATTAATGAATACGTTCATCGTTTATTATAATCATTAAATTTAAATCCTTTTGCACTTGCATTAAATGCATAATTATTACGTAAATTTTTGATATTAATATACTACATTCTAGAACCAGGAGGGATAAATATAAAAATTCAGATTTTTACTACAAAAAATTACTAAAAAATTGCAGCTTTTTGTTCACACGAAATTTCAAAATTTCAATCAAAACTGCAATGTATATACTTTACTATTTTTAAGTAAAACCTAGTTTTCCGCAATCTATATTTTATTGTGAATAATATACAATCTATATATAATCTTCTTTAAATATAGATTTCATAATAAATATTGTTATCGAAGTACAACCAAATTTTGCTTATATCGCTCATATTAAGCTCACAAATAATGTTCATACTAGAACAAGAAATAATTGCCGTAAAATCTTGAGTACCTATTATACAAGTTCGAAAATTTTTAAAAATAAGATGCACCTAAAAGTTTTCATTATTGTAGGTATTTGAAATAGTTTACAAAACTTTTAATAAAATTAAAGCAATAATATCAAAATCACTCTAAATTATTGTTTGCAGTCATGATTTTGTTATTATTATTATTTTTATTAAATCCTTATTTAAGGTAATTGAAGGTTTCTACGTTTATTGTTATTTAAGTGTCATTAAATTACAAATTCGCATTACGATTTAATTTGTAGAATCAAATAACTCAGTATAAAAGATTTTTTTTATTTATGTTTATAAATTGTTTGAACAGGAAATTAAAGGTTATATATTATAGTATATAATTATGAGTAAAACAAACAAAATACTCTCTTTCTCATCAATTTAGATCTTAGAGAAAATAAGTGTTATAAATTATAATTAAAATCTCACAAATCATATCAAGTTATAAAAACATGCAAGTATAAATTTTCCTTATAAATTATGTGGTTAAGTAAAAAAACTAAACTAGTATAATAATGATACAGCTCGCTGTTGGTTATCACAACTAATTATTTCACAGTAGGTATTTTATTGAGTCAACTCACAAAAAGATCAAATTTCTTGAAATTAGCTTATCAGTTACGCTTCTATATCTTGCTTACAAGAAACGATTCTATTTAAATAAATAATTAAATCCCATAAAATCTATCAGCATCTCGAATCTAAAATAACCAATTAGAGCACAAACGGCCTATAATAAGCTTAGTAATATGAGCATGAGCTTGAGATAAGCAGCCGATTAATAGGAGAATTAAAATGAGTAGAGCTGACAGCGGCGGCCACCTTGCCGAGATTCAGGCGGCAGGCGCCCAGGCGACTAGATTTGGGAACGTGATCCTATAAGAGTGAGGCAAGGGGTAGCAAGGGGTAGCACCTGCCCGCCTGTTGCACATCTGCACGGTGGCGACGTGCGACGATTGAAATCCTGCAGGGACGGACACGAAAATCTCTTCATGAATAATTTAGTCAAATCTACTGTAAGAATCATGGAAATAAACGCAACATTGCAATTGACTTAAAAGCAGGGTTTTTTTTATAAAAATAAATAATCATTGCTTTTTTAATATCGCAGTAATTAATTAGTGAAGAGAATCTTTTTAAAGTATTTTAAAAACATTTGCGTTAAAATATTTAAATATTGAAAGTTAATTTAGAAACACTGTCATAGAATTAAAATAATATAAACTGTGATGAACTCCCTACGCGTCTGGGTTGTCGCAATTTTTTTCGGCCCAACAAAAGAAATGTTTTTTTTTATAAATATAAAACATCATTTTTTTTAATAACAGTAATTATTGAAGAGAATTATTTTAAAGTGTTTTAGAAATATTCGCATTAAAATATTTAAATATTTAAAGTTGATTTGGAAGCACTGTCATTAAATTTAAAAATTATAAACTGCGATGAACTTCCTATGCGTCAGAGTTGTTGCAATTTTCCCCGACTCAAAAAAACCCGTCCAGTTTTTTTAAAAACACATAAACCCATTAAAAAACCCTTTTGAAAACAAAAACAATTAAATTTCTCTGTGGTTGACAACTATTCTATAATATATCGGAATTCTACACAAATCACACGTTTTAATTAGTTATATTTTAACCCAGACAAAAATACTTAAATATTAATAATGTTTATAATTTATTAGAAATCACTGAAAGGTTGAACGGTTAATTCACAGGTAAATGACCAAATTGATTCATAATTAGAACTTTATTATTTTGAATTTTGATTTGTACGTTGTAATATATTATTTATTGTTGTTAATTTGTAAACTATGTCGTTATTGTTGATTAGCTAATTATAATGTGTGACGACTTGACATAATAAACGGCAAATTAAATGTAAAAGTGAACTATCGGTAGACCAAACAATAAATATCTTCATAAATACTTTTGCAAGTTATACTAATTTTTATGAAGCTATAATATCATTTAGTTTCAATTTAAAAATAATGATTACAACCATAGGGGTGCACAGAACTTTTCTTTTCAAAGTTGCCTAACATTTCGAAACGCCAAACTTTTATAACAAGTTGTGAAAAGTGAATTTTATTTCACTCCTGGTTATGAAATGTGTGGCATTTCGAAACATTAGTCAATTTATAAAGAGTGACAGTTTATATGTCCAAATTAGAAAAAATAAAATTATTTTATATTTATTTACTTAATATTTTAGATATTCTGTCATAGGGAAAAATGTCTACAAGAGAAATTGACAACAATTAAATAAAGGCAATTTACAGATTAAATTAATTTAAACTAGATATTACATCATGTAAGTATTTTTAAATGCACTATAATTTAATAAAAATAAAAGCTATTATAACTACAACTGCAGCGACAACAAGAAGAATGTAGCAGAAAAGATAAGTCAAATTTGTTTCTGTTAAATTCTGAGTGTTGTAGTTATCTAGCTTTTGATTTGATTAGTATATATCGAGCATAATTCTGCCCAATTTACAATACATAGTTTTAGTTTTAAGGTATACTAATTAAATGTATAGGTACTTAAAAGTCTAATTTGAGAGAAAATGTTGGCGATCGGCATTTTTTCTTTTAGTTAGTTTTCTATTTCTCGAATAGTTTTTAAATTTTTGTATAAACAGCGGAGGATGCAAGAATATTCTGATATTGTTTTTTAGGTGTTTATTATTAAGTGGTTAAAATTTCTTAATGTTTCTTTTGCCAAATTTTTCGTATCACATTTATATAATAAAATTTTTACCTGAGAGCACTAATAACAGTCAAATTTATTCATGATCCAAATGTCACTCAAATCAACCTATCGAATTATTCTTGGCAATATTATTTTCGTTCACGAAACTAGTACTTTCTTCCATATTGCGACAACTAAGTGGCAATTTTCTGTTTTAAATCTAATTAATATTATCATTCCTCATTTTTTCTGCACTCAGGATAAGTTTACCAATCTTGTTCCATAACATAAAAAGCACCTCCTGCTATAATCGAGTGTGCTACTGCTACTGTTGACCACACAAACAACCCTCTTGATATGACAAACGACTCTGCACCGTCACTTGTTACACTAGGTCATGCGGTTGACAGTCCATCATCTCCAGGCCGGCCCTGCCGCATCTCAAGGTGAGGGGACACATGACGGGTGTCACGGCTAAAGTGTCGCACGCAGCCGCCTAGATTAAAAATCACTTGGCCAAGTCTAAAACAATCACGCACTTCGCTGAGCACGGGGATGCGGTCGGTTGCGGGAAGTTTGAGGTTGGTGTGGAATTAATCGCGGTTGATATAAGGCGGTTTCTTTTGAGGTTATTACCTGTTTAATGGTTATAATTATAATAATTTAAAAATTCGACCAAATTGTGTTACTCTTCAAAAAGTAGAACACACTTTGAAGTTCAATCTGCATTTTTGTAGAACACTTACGTACAGATATTATGTCGAAACTAGTGAAAATGGATACAGGGTTGATCAAAACGTAATATGAAAATCGAATTTTTCGTGATTACAATACTTCGAACAAGGAAGAAAACATCAGCTGTGACCTACCACCACTAATGAACTTTCCTCAATTATATGAAATATTCCCGAAAAGTGAATTGTTACTTCCTTTTGACAGATTTTTAGTCAAAAGTTAATCAACCCGTGCCAATAGTGACAAAAGCTTAATTTGAAGTTTAATTAAAATCCGTTCAGCTGAATTTTCTCTAAACGTGCTCACACAAAGGGATATCACACTCAAAATAGGCATTACACAATACAAATTATACTTAAACATCTTAATTCTTCGATATCCCTTAAAATCTGGAAAAGTCATAATTGACATTGATTCGAATACCTTTATGTTGTGGTCGGTGTCGTTAAAAATTTAATACAAATTCCCGCTCTATAAATTATTTTTTTAAATAATAAACTGTCATATCTAGACTACTTTATTCCCTAGGTAAAAAAGGAAATAACAGTTACTGTTATAAAAAAATGTACACGTACACTATATTTCCCGCAGTTGATTTTCACGTCATCAATTTCTGCTGCAAGAACCTTTTATCTTGCATCTTTATCGTATGTGCATGACACATATGAAACTTTTATTCGCTCTCTCATTATCGTCTGTGATACAGAAGGGTATATTTGCTATCTACGTCCAACCAACGACAAAAATGAAATAGAAACAGTAGTGTATCCGCGGTAAAGGATATTTTCAATATGACATTAATGTCTTTCCTGTCATTTATTAAGGTGATTTTGGCGTCGACAATTTGTGCTTCATTGTGTGTAGGGTGTAGGTAGTTTCTTTAGTTCAATCTACAACTCTTTTCATACGTTTCATCCATTCTTATATTTGTATATAATATTGTCATCAATCCTTCCTCTCCAACGATTTTAATCACATAGTTACAAGTTACAATTGATGACGTAGGGATCAAAGGATCAACAGCGGGAAATAGAGTGTATTTTGATATTTTACTGGGCTAAAAATCGAGAAACTCCCTACCGTAGTTTTCTTAAAAATCTACAATAATTGTGTAGTTGTTGTTTACCTTTTTAATTCTTTGAGTGTGATATTATTTATGGTACATGAAACCATAATTTGTCTTCCCTAAATTTAGATAGGAAAGTATATAAAAACAATGGATTCATAAATTCAATTGTTCAGAAAATCTTATGGACACGTGCGCACGTGGCGTATTGTCATACACAATAATGACAGGATGCTGTATGATACATTATTCAATTTTAACAAATTTATTCGTTTCGAATTATAAGAAACGTCAATATTTTATTAAGAAATTATGGCTATAGTCGATCCAAATTATAGACGTTATTTAGGCTGTTAGGGAATTCTTATCCTTTTATTGCCCTTGCTTAAAAAAAAATAAGGATGAATGAAATAATTATTTACCTATAATGAATGTATTTTTAACCTAATTTGAGAATAAGATTTATACATATAGTATTTATCCAACACTATATAATTATAACTATGTTGATTTTAAATAAATAAAGTAAAATAACTATTATTACATTTTTGGCTAATTTTTAATTATTACGATCATATGCAATCGAATGAGATTGACACTATGGAAAGACACACCTTGTATTTACTCAACGCGATTTGAACCCCCAACACCGTTCGAAAGGCTCAGTAAAACCTCCTAGCCCAACGGCAAAGTTTTATTATTAGTGCATTGAATGTAACTGTTTTGAAATGAAATTAAAGAATGATTTAGAATATTGTTGAAACCATAAAATATTTAAAACAAATTTAAATATTTATCGTACCACACAGCAGGTACAGCCATTACAATATACAGTTACAAAAATATTTACCTAAATATTCTCCATTAAAAAACTGTTTGTCATAGCATTCCTGCAGTATTAGAAATTCAAAACGGTAAATGAATATAAATTGACAAATTCCAAACAATAAAAAGCAAACTTTTAACACCGCTACCGGATTAACTGCAATAAAACGCCATAAATCCACAGCTTGTTCATCCACGCACACAAATTGAAATACAAACACGGCTGACCACATCATAACCAATAAAGAAACGCATTTGTGATAAACATAGCTCTATTGCCGCACCTATAACCACGGCCATTATTTACGACACGGCTACCTACGATTTTTGCTCAAGCATCTCCGACATATATCTCTCAGTGGGGAATCATATTTTACACGGCTACATACAGTAGCTGTGTCTATCGTCTAGTATACTCCCACTTCCTATAAGTGTGTCTTCTTCTACTGCATGTACAAGATAGGATGATAAAGAGGGAGAATGTTCTAGGCAAGAGCATAAGCTTACAATGGTTACAGGAAGAGGTTACGTATGAGTTGAATTCAATGAATGGTAGTTGCCGACCACCATGATATTAGAATTTGTTGGAATAGAATTGTCCTTTTAACCAACAAAATACTCATATACGATTGAGTTTTTTTAAAGAGAACAATTTTAAAAGAAAGCTCAAGTGAGGTAATTGCTAAATTTTCACGAATGTAAAATAACATTCACTCACGAATGATACACGATGTTTTATGTTACAATAATACAATACAGTAACGGCGTGCTATATGAAAATTGTTTAAATATAAGAAAATGCAATTTTAGGTTATTTTCCTAAAACGACATTTTCATATATTTGAACGAATTTTATATAATAAACCAATACTGTAAGATAAAACGTCGTATATCACACGTGAGGAAAATATCTTTGTACATTCGTGAGAATTTACCACAATTGTGCATACGCGCTCTTGTATTAAACATCTAACTCATAGATAATGACATTTCATTAGTTTTTAATATAGCTATTATTAAAACTGACAGTACGTGTATAATGAAGAATTTTACTTACATGTGAATAATCATTGTTGTAGTTACTAACAATAAATTGCGTAAAGTAGGTACCATAAAAACTACTACTAAAGATAAAAAAATTGCAGAATGTTTAATATTTATAAATAAATAAATAAAAATTTTAAAAATGAGCTTGTCCCTTTTTACGTACTAAAAATTGAATACAAAATAATCACATACACATCACTTTATATGTCCCTCCCTAACAAAAATGCTGGCTACGCCCATGCACGAAGATATGCATAAAAAACCGAAGTTTGCAGATAGAAACCGGAGAGAATCGTAATTGCACGTAATGTGCTGATAGTTTCGCCACGAAAGTTTTAATTATTTGTTACTACTACCAAGTTTTTCACAAAATAAAAAAAATACTTGCCTAAAAGTTTTATATAAAACAAAAAACTACAAAACTAAGCAATAAGAGACTTCTTACAATAATGACCGTCGAATAATTTTGACATTGTAAATGAAAAACATATATTTTCCATTAAATACCTTTAATTTGACAGCAGTTTCTAATGTGTACTACATCAGCAGAAATTATGTGTATAACTGCTAAATGAAAATGGAAATGCAGACCAATTTCCGGGGAAAAAAGAATCAATTATTTCATGTGCAAATTTTGACAATTATGTGTGACAAAATGATCGATAAAATTGAAAAATTAAATGCATTTGTCTAGACAACTAATGATGGCGAGGTTATCGAACTTGTAGTCAACTATAATTTGTTTTATGATCGATCAGAATTGTAATTCAATGTTACCAATTTTCACATTTTGTTACTGGAAAAAATTCATTGCCATCTTTAATACAGAGTTTTTTTGCAATAATTATATGTTCCGTTATATATGATTTTTACTTACTGATACCAAATTTTCTTACGGAAATATATGAAAAAATAAATTACTTATTGATATTGTGTAACTGTTTTGAATGAGAATATCTACAGTGAGTACGGTGAAATATTTTTTAATATATCCCACCGCTGTCACCAAATGTAACAGAGAGAAAATTAAAGGCAGATAAGATGATCTAAGAAATTTACAATTTACAATATTATATAAATAAAAAGGAGAAAAATGAATATACATATATTTTTTTTTAAATTGCAATAAGTACAGATCATATTACACAATGTTCGGCTTTCCCATGTTAAACGTCTATGTCAAGGTTTCTCTTGTTCAACCTATATGTGACTATAAAATATGTTTTACTATAGATAAATCAATTGATAATAATAAGAGATTGAAACGAATTGAAAGATTTATATTCCATTCCTTGTAGCACATAATGATTTAATAAATATTAGAAGTTGGAAGTGAGGCGTTATTTCCTCAACAATAAATTTATCTGTCTATGAATGAATGGATTTGAAATGAAACAAATAAAATTTGTAGTAAATGTCAATGTCAGATGCATTAACCGTTGTTACATAAAACAATATTGGGTTTAATTATACGTAATTTTCGCAATGACATTTGAAATTAATTATTCTTTTTACAGAACTATAAATAAAATCATTGTATAATTAGAAATTGTTTTATTGATGAAAAATAAATTTATGGCTTTGATTTTTATCTTCTATTTACATGCAATTAAACATTTAAGAGATTACTATCATTAAATAAAAAATATATTAAGTTAAACAAGATTTTAATTCAAATTTATTTAGACCTAAGTAATAATGAAAATTAAATAAAATATATTTTGTATGATCTTGAGGGGCCCATAAGTTTGAATTGGAAAAATATTATACTCTGTAATTGCAACAGAACAAAAATATTATTTTTAATTCGCAAAATTAAAGCTGGTTTGTTTATAAAGAAAATGGAATTAATCAGACATTAATCGGATTAGATAATTACTTACTTATTACTTATATTTGGGGAATTAAAAACAAATCTTGTTGTTTGTTATTAAGTACATCTTTTTTCATTATTACCTTAATTATTATTCATAGCACTAGAACAGCCTGTACATGTATATTTAACTAAAATAAAAATGAAATTACAAGATTTATTTAAATATATAGTTGCAAAATTACTTCCATGTGTTGATATACATATGTACATATATTACACGCTAACCAATCAGATACCCATTTGATCGTTGTTTATTTATTTGAACAACCCTTCTTGTTATTATTACATGTGCACGATGTGTTTATTATATTACAGGTATTGTTTTTGTTCGGTGTGTATTAGATTGAACAATAATATAATTTATATTTTATTATTAAAATCAGCAATGTACGTATAATAATTTGAAACTAGGCTTTACCGAAAATAGAAAACTCATCAATGTAAAGTATATTATTTTCATATCAGGCAATAATATAAGTAAAAATTTGGTTCTTTCTATTTCTATATATTTTGATCAATTGATCATGTTAGAAACAATATTGTACAAGAAATTTGGATAAAATTATTTATATTATATATTATATTTGGTATTATAATAAATTGTTAATAAATATTTAATATTTGATCTAGAACAGTATGTATATTACGCTACAAGTGTAGAAAGTTATATGTTCTCATAAAGAAGTTATTTATTAGGCTAGGTAGGTCTGTAACACTAGGGTGCTCCTTTTTATCAAATTCTTATTAAAAGTTGTCTATTAAACTATTCTTTAGCAACTAAATTGAGCCAATCTTATTACTTTATTCCATTTCTGAAAGAGTTAATATTAATTTAAAAAAGCAACATTTTTAAACAGGATAATATATCCTATTTAACTTATTAGAACGAACAAATACGTTGCGAGTCCAGATTTGGACGAGATTTACAAAAAAAAAGAAATGACGCTAAAAGTTTTTTCCTTAAGGCTATTGCGCATTCGTAGACTTGTTACAGTATATATTATTCCCATGGTAAATATCTGTGGCAATATTTGTCTGAGACATAAACATTAAAAACAAGAAAAACTAATATTTAAATTTATTGTACATAAATATAGAACAAAATGATAGAAACTATTTATTCGTCAGCCGATAAATTTGCTTATTGCTACGAGAAAAAGTAAAATTTAATTTGTAACGTAGAACATACTTCAAGAGAAATATTTTATAAAGTATTTAATTTGCTCATATATCATAAGAATATTAGAAATAATTTATGTCAAATTACATTCATATTTTCCAAAAGAAAAATAAATTTATATGTTTACATTTTTAGTGTATTATTTATTGCTCCTGAAGCAATAAAATTTAATTATATCTTCTTTAGTACAGAAAATAATTTGTAGTAGCCTTATTATGAATTTGACGTCAAAACATTTAATAGAAAAACAGTTGGCTGTCTTTCGCGCATTAAACCCGGCGCAGTAAATCATAAGCAAGTCACAACACGGCGACTCTTGCTTTTATTCCACTCATGTATCATTATTACCGCATTGTAATGTGATATAAAATATTAATATTCACATGGAATTACAAACCAGCAAGTTGAATATTTGCTATAAATCTCATGTTTAGCTCTGGCTCTGGACACTGACACTTATACAATTAATTAGTTGCCTTTGATGCGTAATATATTGCTGCGTGGAGTCGGCAGCATTTGTTGGTATTTTTCACGGCGATGACACCGAAAAAATAGGCGCACTGCTGCGAGATTATTTCTTATCTTTTTGGTAACATTTATTTTGTAGGAAATGACATCTTGACTGGATTTGGATAAGGACAATAGTTATTTCTGGGATGCAGTCAATAAAACGAATATTTATTTACTTAAACGTTTCGATCCTACCAGGATCATCCTCAAGAAGAAATAAATTAATTTTTGAATTATGTACAAAAATTGTCGAAATTTTGCATAATTTGAATAATTATAAGTCGTTGATATAAAACAATCAGAACAATGATAAAATAAATTTTAAATATAAAAATATAATTTTGTAAAAGCACACTCACTGAAGCACATGGATATAATTTATTTCTTCCTGAGGATGATCCTGGTAGGATCGAAACGTTGAAATAAAGAAATATTCGTTTTATTGACTGCATCCCAAAAGAATCTATTGAACATTTATTTTCTCTAATAAATTTATGAAAATCAATATTACTCGTAAATATGTATACAAATCTGAACAACAACTTCAAGCCCTTATCTGATTTGCTACTAAATGCAACATTAAAATAAAAGTACATAACAGTAACAGGAATTGGAAAATTCAATTTATTTTGTATTGTTTTCATTTTTACAATTTGGCAATTAAAAATTAATGTTAATTTATTGTAATCATAATTTTTATATTTAAAACAAATAACTAAGAATTTGTTCCAATTTCGACAACTTCTTGAAAATTTTTTAAATTTACTAATCATTTACCTACATATGATACAGGCATTAATACATATATTATATAGTGTATATTTTATATTTTAACGTTTAGCACGATTCAAACTATCCGGATGGCGTTATTACCTCGCGCACCTGTCTTAGATAGCAAAACCGATTATAAATGAGCGATATTTATCTCGATATTTCGCTGCCTAAGCTACGAAGTATTGGTGACCGAATCTTTCGCGTATTTATGGAACGTTAATACTTGGTAGATTTGTTTTATTGGATAAACGGAGAAATTCAGTATTAATCACAAATTCTTCGAATCCAGCAATAACATCCATTTTTTACAAATACCAGGATATTAGGAAAATATAAATTTTTGTCGAAATTCAAAATAAAATTATTAAATAATACAATTGAAATTCTAGGAAAATTTCTTTTGTTTGTTTAATTTTATTTAAAGAAAAACAATTAAATGTTAAATCGGATATTGTTTGACAGTTTCTTGTAAACACCAGTTAAATTTCTACATTAAAAATGAATTAAATTAAGTACCTATTCGATTTTGGATTTTTAATTAATGAGATGAGAAATATTTGATGTGCAAAAAATAGATACATACCTATGAATTTAGGTAAATAAATATAGAATATGTATACGAATAATTATAACTTAAAATGTAATTGAAAGATAAAATTATGTTGTCAATTATTTATAATCAATGATTTATCTTAGAGCCACACTGACGTCACAAGTGAGTTATGCCCTTGCGCAGAAGGGATGGTGAGACCTGACTCTTTGAAAGTGGGATGTATTTTGAGGCATTACACCAAAACACCACAGCACCACACGCTTTTCTGACGTCATTTTTGTATAAAATTTGATTTTTTGAGAAATCTAGGCATTTTTGGGTGAAATAAAATGTAGAATATCACCTTTGAGGGCAATCTTGATAAAATAAAAAAATACGCTAAACTTCCCCATTAAAAAGATGTTCACATAGTTGTGTTAATAAAGCTGACAAATATTCACATGTATGTAAATATATGACCCTAATTAATACAATTTCCTACATTTCAAATAGTGAATATAGGTTGTTATTGTACAGGAATATGGCATTAATTCACTTACGATGTTCCATTGGAAATAAAATATAATTACAAACCAACAATAATTAATAAGAGCATATTGAAAAAACAATTCTGCTAATGCAGCAGTCTAAAAACAATGTACGCTCATTTAATTTAATTATTGAGAATCAAGTGACATGGAAACAAATGAAATAAATATCGACAAATATCGCATTACATTGTAAAAACATCATTCGCAGGTATTTATTTCAATAAAAATATATGTCACTAGAATAAATGGAAATAAAATATTAAATTTGTTTAGTCATCATTTTGTTCATTAAAACCAATGAGTACATTATTGATTCTTTTAATTGATATAAATTGCATTCAATGCAACCACTGCTTTACACCATTTTAAAAAATTGTTAATGGCAAAAACATTAAAAATATTAATTTCGTCATTTATCTATGTACACTGACTCACAGAATTATTTGTACACAGAAGTTTTCTATTAAAAAAATGAAAAGTAGGGTCCTTTCAAAAAAAATTCAAATTAATGACGGAATCATATTCTCTCAAATTTCAGAAATAATCTGCAATTGTCGATTTTGAAAAAAAAATATTTTTCTTATTTAAATGAAATAAATACAAAATGTATACAAGAAATAAGTACACATGAGTCATTACTTATATTTATAAATATAAATGTGTAAATCTTCTTTTAAATTTACCTAAATATATAGGTCTCACAAAATTATTCGTACACCTAAGTTTTCTATTTAAAAATTGTAAAATAGAGTACTTTCAACTAAGAAATAGTAATTACGGGATCATATTCTTTCAAATTCCAAAAAAAAATGCAATTCGATGTAATTTAACCAAGTTTTTGTGCTTTGTATGTCTCGGAAATACATTTCAATGAGCGTATTTATTGTAGCTAATGTAATGTGTTATTATTTCGCAGAATCCCACTTATGTTTTCATATGTAAAGAAACTGTGCAAAGAAACATCTGTTGACAGGGAAAATTATACTCGTATTCCAATGATGATAGAGGATGCGAACATACGGTAGAATCGAGATAATTCCAAACAGTTATCATTAAAATAATATGGAATAGTATTTAGTGGAGTAATTATTGTTCGAGGTAAATTATAGAGAGAGGAAATTCTAAGTAGCAGTAAGCCCACTGCGTGGACGACTTTCGGTTCATGATATTATTTTATAATTTCTATTGTGCATTATACAAATGACATCTTATTCTGGTACATAATTTGCATATTCAATTTGAAATAAAAATGCACATGCATAATTATTATGTTCTCCGAAGAAATAGAATTTGTAATCATACTCATGTTTAATCAGGGCACAGTTAGAATGAATCATTTCGTATCGTTACATGAAATCGGACAAACTGAAAGTGGCTCTATATTTAGAAAGACGATCAAATTTTGTATATGTAACTATAGGTATACGTACACGTTTCAAATATATTTAACGTTCATTGGTCAAGTGATTTGTTAAAAGTATACAGGGTAAATACTAGAAATCTTGTCATAGGAAATTAACATGGGAAAACAGTTTTTTGTTGTTTCAATCTGTCCTGCTAAATATGATGGGGTATATGTGGTACCGTTGATTAGATTATTTAATTTTTCGTCTACTAATTTCAAATGTTCTGTAATATTAGTATTTCGTATTTAATATTTAATAAATAAAATTAAATTTATGTAGTTGCGGTCCGAGTCCCAACGGTCCTATTTTTTTTTTTCTTAAAGAAACATTTATCTTGAAATAGTTTAATATTAGAATTTAATGTAAAAATGGTACAATTTTATTACAAGAGAAAATGTGAAAAAAAATTAAACATTTTTTGCTGGCTTGTATCCACATTGACTCGTCTCTTTGTATAAATTTATATAATATTCACCTCATTATTAATAAATTAATCTTTTTTTACCTAAAGAATTGTTACAATTAAGTAGTATGAAATGATAAAATCTGGAATCACACTATATTAATAAAGATTAAAATTTAAATAAATCTTATAATACTTAACTGAAAACTATAGAATACATTATTTTGCGAAATGTATTTAAAATTAAATTACCACTTAATGTGTGGGAGTTTGGGTCACTAACTTATTAATTTAATAAAAATACTAGTGAGTCAGTGTGGTTCGGAATCTTGTAAGCTGTAGGCTCCCAGTTGAAGCTATATACCAATTCCTAAGCTACTAAAATGCAAGTAAAATTGTTTAAAAAAATATCATTCTTATCTCAATTTACTCAATAGAATGATGAGAAACTAATTGATTTTAAAAAATTATTTAATTTTTTATGACTGTTACTAGATTGTTAATGCTGTCATATTCAAACATATCAACAGTGATTTAATTGTACAATTTTTGTAACAGTAGAAAATGGTAATAATTAACGGTCGTGTAACACTTTTCAAATGCTAAACATAGAAATTTGGCTGGCATTTAGGCAATTGTCCTGCGGTAATAGTCCGTTTCTTTGTTTATTGTAACTGTTCTTTTCGCAATAAACGTTAATTTGAACATGTTCCTGAATTCTGAAAACAATTCACTAACGGTTATTGTTTGGCTGTATTGTTGCAATGACACTATGCGGGCAGAATGATATCTCCGTTGTTGTCAGTTACAATTCCAGCAACTGTTGTTTTCGGTGAGTCATAACTACATGTTCATTATTGCTTTGTTTTGCTTGCATGGCCTGCTTCAGCGCTACCATTCGGAATTATTTTCGCTCTGTGCTCTGAAACACGGCTGTTGGCTAAAACTTACTCTGCATGTACTTTTCAGTCTTTATGTAAAATAAATATATCTGCATGCGTTTTCACCACCACGGCAGCACCGTAGTTCTACGACTACGACCATGCACTACCTACTGTTTTCAAACAGATCTCCACTGGAGATATGTTTCAGCATTACATGTACGTTTATATAATTTCATATTCTGAAAATTTCATTCCGACTCAACTGCATTATTAATTGCAGACATTTTACTACGAGAAATATTTTTAGTTGGACGATATAAATGTTGGGAAATAAAGAATGACTATGAAGTAAAAAGATAAAAATAAATCTTTCTTCAATTATAATAAAAATAGTCACTTTTTTTAAGTTAATTATTTATAATGTCAATAACATTTTTATTTGTAAAACCGTTAATGATAAAAACAATTATGAAATTATCAACGCAAATATATATGTCACATTATTTATTCATACTGTACTTTCATATGTTATTACGTTTAAATCGATTTGTTCAGATTGGAAATACAATTATATACTTGTAATTAATTTAACAACAATAAAGCATAAAATAACAGTTATTAGTTATATTATTTTTCCTCTCAAGTTCAACGAACGATCAAGTACTAAGGCCAATTACTATCTAATAAGGGTCATACAATTAAATATAAGGCAAACACTTATACATATGCAACTCTTGTATTATAAAATTGGAAATTAATACAATACACCAATTTTATTTGACAGAGCTATAATTTTTCAAAAATTCGGACTTCGACTCTCTTTTTCTTCAGCCGTCTATTGCATTATATTATTTAAAAAAAAATAGCCTCAATTCATGTCAACTGCGTTAATATGTGCTTTAAGGACTATTTTAATTGTGTCGGTTGTTACATTTTAATGCTGCTATATATTTTAGGATATAACTCCTATTTCTTGAAATAGTATTTTAGTTTAGTGAGTATAATTATATAAGTATATAACTAAAATCACTTATAAGATAATATATAACTTTTTTGATAATTTTTCTAATAATTTTTTTACTCTTAGCACGCGTAAGATGACGTACTTTGAGAATTAAAGAAAAACTAAACAGAAAGGATATTTAAAAAATAGATTTTGTTATTTTTTACCATTGAAATTTGATTTACACATAAACATTCTTTAAATATTGTATGCACTTACAAACTGAGATAACATACTCGGTACATGTGATTTTTGAATATAAAGAATGGCTAATTTTAAAAATGGTAATAGAGACAGCAAAACAAAGTTATTTTGCTGTAGCTGTCCAATTATGCGGCATATAAACAAAAACATTTCACTGCATCCATTAAAAAATTAATAGTAAACAAAAGCAAGCTTGATAGTAATGTTTATTCCCAAAATTGTTTGAATAAACAGAGCAAAACGTGAAATCATTTAAAAACGTGGTTTGTAGAGACGTAAAAACGCGAGTAGTGGGTGGGTGTACATGTCGAGCACAAAGTAAGTTTAATTCGCGTAATGCAGGTAGTGTCAGCGATGCAGCGGCTAATTAGATATATGCGAGGATTCTAATTGTGTAGAACAAGTGTAACACTAGAGGTAATGAATTTATTTCACACTAGAATACGATTACGTTACAGGATAATTATTAAATACTAGACGCATTGCTCTACTATACAGCGCTAAGTTATTTATGGCTTTATTATTGTGATTAATTCATGCGAGTACCTCAAGGAACAATTATATGTAGATTTATATGTCATGTCTACCACATGAATTTACGTTCCCTTATGAATTCATTTACATTTACTATAAAATATAGGTGTACTTTCCCCATTATCTCCACCGTATTTCAATTATTGTTGACATTTTTTAATATCTTTTTTAAAAAATATTATTTAGATTTAAACACATTGTTTCATTAATGCACAATTTTATTTATGTTAATTAAAATTACATTCCTTCAGATACCTACTGATCACGGTATATTTACCTCTCGTCACTCTTGTTCTGAGATCGATTTATAAATTGCATAACTAGATTCTTAAGAACAAGAATCTGAACATATATATTTATATATCTACATACGTATGTACACAGGTGAGAAAAGAAAAATTATTCATATTTAGTAAATGTTTTGTTTTGCATATTATGTTCCAATAAAACTAAGAACTATTCAGTTTTATTTTCGTAGAAAATAGTCGGAATTTGGACTGGATGCTATTTCATTAAAAAAATCAGTTTTATTTAATTTAATTCAAATATTTTTGACAGATAAAAATTTAAGATTTTTTTTGTTTACGAGCAGTGGTTGTTCATTTGGTAGCAATTCGTTAAGCAGAATGTGAGATCTAAGGTTCAAATTCCAGTGACAACTAACCTATAACTAAAAATAAAATACCACTGTGTCCAAGTGGTTCGGAATCTACTGTTGTATAGGACCCATTTCTTGTTACTGAATTTCGATTAGTTGGACAGTTTAAATTAAATTAAAAATATTTCTGGCTATACAAAAAAAAAGTTCCAAGTGTAGCAAATATAATTGCCAAATTTGAAGTCTCCATCTGAAAAGAACCCATCAGTTCATATATGTCAAAAATTATAATTGAGTATAAGAATATAATAGGTGAAGCAGTGATGACAGACAACAGTTTTCCAAATAAAATTAGTTAAGTAAATAATAAATATAGTTTAATATAAGAATAACTAGAAAAATTTAAATAAATTACTGTGTTTCTGGTTAATGTTTCTTAGAAGCGAATATATACTACTAATTCAGTTCTACAAGGCAATAAGAATTCAGTAGGTACTGTTTTTGTTTTATTTTTTTATGGATAACTTATTTTTCTGGCCGTCACTGTATCTACTTGAATAATAATTATATGCTTGAATTTTTTGTTTATTTAGGAATTTAGTAGAAAGAAACTGATTACATATTCAGTTAGTAAGTACGTTCGTCTTATTCATACTTTTGAAACAATTAACCTGAGGTAAACACAAACACGTTGCTTGGAGCAACAATCCAGTGCATTGACAAACACAGCTGCGAATTTATGAATATGCAAAGCAGCTCTCACCCCGTGTCTCGTACCTTGTCTCCAGTGGCGTCCGTCGTGCGCCGCTTGGGAGCCTGGCTAAATCCTCGCTAAATACTCCCCACTCGCGACTGGGACCCGGGACTCAGATTCAATGCAGCCGCCAAATGAATACGAGATGCATTTTGATTTATCGCGATGAATGATGTAAATTTTTATTTGTTCATGTTGAAAATGGATTGTGAACGTGGAAATAAATGGTGATTCTGTGCGGAATTCTGGACTAATGAACGAGATTTTTATTTTAATTTCAAATTGTAAAAGGATGCAAGAAAAAAAAAAGATGTGAACTTGAAATGTGTGACTTTTTGTGTACCATTTAAATATTCAAAATAGAAATACCTTCTGTAAACTCTAATAGATTTCTGCATACAATACATGAAATAATGCACTATTTTACAGAGAACCCTAATTTTTTGCAATATTTTGCTAAAATGCAAGTAAAAATTATTATAGAAATAGTAAAGTTCATTAAAAAAAATTCGTAATTCTTACAAATTCATAATTGTATATTTTCGTAAACATTAAGTTATCAAACAATTCATTAAATTATTTATGTAGACAATAGTGAATTTTCCGTTATTTCCCATTTTAAATGTGTCTTTTGAAAATGACATATTTATTATTTGAATAACTGCATCATTCTAAAAGAGGAGAGTAAGATATACAAATACCGTTTATTTTTACACCTATAATCAAACATGCGGAGTCGTATATGGATAGAAAAAACGTTATAAAAATATTAAATGTCAAAGATTTTACAGCCTGCTTATTCATTCATTTTTGTTAATGTTATTTAAACAAAATCAAACCTTGCTGAATATGTTACTAATGTGTTTGATTGATACTAGTTCAAATGTAAATATAAAACATTATACGAATAATGCAAGTAATTTTGTATACTTCAATTAAAAAATCAGGAATCCGAAATCATCGTATAATTAATCGTAATATAAGAAATAAATTTCTGTATTATTCTTCGAAATAGTACAGAAAAAACTATGAACTACATTAGCTAAGTGATTTAATAAATGATAACACAATTAACACAGCGGTATTTTTATTTGGATAACAGTTTGCAACGCTGGGATTCGAAGTCCAAATCTTACACCGCTTAGTTCGTTTTGGATCGTAATATCCATGTGAGGTACCGCTATCCGTAGACTAAATCATTAATAATATCTATTTAACATAATTTCAGACTAGTACATCCAGAAATGGGTAATACACTGTGAATGATATTTGTATATTTACATTTGATATTATATGCCTAAATATATTAAGAAAAAGGATCCTTACATTTCTTAGAGGTTATAAGTAGAATGACACTTTGTTACAAAACATATTTGTATTTTCTGTTCTGAATATCCAATGATAATGACTTTCTATGTAATGAGATACCCTTCACATCTGTGATTCTAGTTCAAACACGATCCTAATTCCTCTCTTATTTGTCATTGCACTATTCACAAAAATTATGAAAAGAACCCTATTCCTCCCTTACTTTGTCTATTTAATACCTAATGGAAAACCGTGGTTTTCATCGTACCCTGTGATGTCTGTGTCTCTCCGGGTCCATCCATTACTGCCATGGAGTGATCAGAGCCCACTTTGACCCCAGTATGTAATTCGACAAGTCATACGCGGATGATGCGGGTGATATCGAATTAAGAATCGCATAGCGGGGAAAACTTCTGATGACTGGGTGCAGTTGATGGAATGTCTTGCGGATTAGACAACGGGGGAAGAAAAGCGTGAAGAGTATGAGGGTTGGAATGTAGATATTGTTTTGTTTTTGTTGGGAGCAGAGGTTAGGTTATTGATTGTTACTTTAATTCACAACTTCAGTAACGGAATTGCTGATGTGTTAGCTAAAAAGCTGGTTATTTGAAAGCTGTCAACTGATTTCATATATTGCATTGTTTAGAAGTTTACACGGGTTGTGAAATTTTGCAGGGCAAGGTGGATCACTACGTGATTTTTTAGTCGTGATTTTGTGTGAACTTGAATGTTGGGAAATTTAGTAAAAATTTAGTAAATTTTTATTTTACTAATATAATTTAATTCTAATATCATACACATCCTGAAGAAAATCCATATGGGGGTGCCATAATAATATAATTATTATTAAAAAAGAAAGTATTAAATATAAGTGTAACCATTTATTTTACAACTATTACTTCACAATATAATGAATATTACTTGGAAAAATATTTTATGTCTATAATAAAAACAGGGGAAGATATTAAATCGAAAATTTTCAAATTTTACAAAAAAAAAATATAACACTTAGAGTTAACTAACTGATGCCAAATTTACAAACAGAATTCAATTATCTCTTCCCTTTCTCGAGATATTTGAATTAAAAGTTATTTATATCTAAAAAAACAGATTTTATAGATATACCCCTTAAATGTTTAGGTTTACGACTTCGATGACCACAGCATTGATTCTACGGGCAATATTACGTAAATGTACCAATTTTCAGATTTTTATCTCAACAGATAGATTTTCTACAAGGAAAAAATTAAAAAAGGCCAAAAATAGGAAAAAAATCTTGTCAATCACTTGCCATTTTTTTAGATTTTTCCTTTCTACAAATTGAATGCATTGGAATAAATATTTTATGAAGGGAATTTTAGGTATAAATTGAATTAAAAATATTCTGAACTGCAATAACAAACTAATCATAAAACTATAAATTGAATGTACTGAAAAACTTATATAGAATATATTACTACAGTGGGGGTGGTAATGTGTTGGACACATCAGATTTTTTCATTATTTCTTTCATCAGTATTACAATTTCATTTATAAAATGTCCAGAATGCTCCAAACTTTATCTAAATCAATTCCTACTGTCTATTTATCAATAATAGGATCACAAACGTTTCAATGATTTCCAATATAGTTCATAATTAAGATTTCTCGTCATATCTCAATTTATCTTATTCATGTCAATACACAATAGAGTCCAAATAGTTCAATAACTAGAATTCAATTATTTATTTTCCACCCATGTGACTCTATTTTGAAATAATTGAATTTTTGTGATAAAATCTGGTCATCCCTAACCATTTTTAAATATCCCTCTGTAGCTAACCTAACCTAACCTCAACCCACTTGGTGCACGAGACAAGCATGCGAAAGCGGAAAGTATTGCTGCTGTCTGCGTCAGGCCTCGGATACGAAGTTTTCTGATTAATAGATTAGAATCAGAGCCGGCCGGTTATGAATCGGACACATGACATGGGGGGTGGCTCGAGGGCCTATTGTGTGTCAACAGAGCAACCAGCCGCTTGGAAAAACGGAGCAGCCTCCAAGCAAGGAAAATTGCAACACGAGTCGCACCATGTGCATGACAGTTGGCCACCCTGGGACATGATAGTCGTCCGGAATGCGAATGTTGGGAGTTAGGGATATATGGGTTGACTTTTGCACAAAGTAAACTAAAGACGAGGTAGGCTTATGACTTTGTTTCAAATATAATTTTAAATTAATTTTGGTGGAAAATGGAGTATAATGTATTTTTTTTTTACAAAATATCATATTCAAAAGTGACAATGTTTCTATGGCGGTAATTCCAATTTGCAATGAATTTAAGATATTTTCACATCATTATAGAATGTTCTTTATTTGTCTTGTTACGAATCAGGCACAAATGACGATTACTGTTAAAAATTACTTAATTTTTCTAAAATTCAAAATTAAATTTAATAGAGTTAATTATAATTTCAAAAAATTATACTTACTATACCGTGGTATAAGACAATTTTTTAAGACTTACGGGTACTACTACGTAAATCAGGTATTTTCGAAAATGTTTATAATGAACGGTAGAAAATGTAAATTCCCTAAATATATATATTTTTTTCTATTTAAACATTTATTTAGTATACAATGATACAATATGTTCCTATTTTATATACCTATTTGTAAGTTTGTTTACTTCTTATTTATATGTTATCTAACAAAGCAAATTATTGTGAAATGGTTTTTCTTACTAAATGAAAATGTACCTACCAAAAATATTTAACATTTTAGTTTTCATAAAACTTTAAATTTACCTGCTAATTAACTGTGAATAATATTATGAATTTTAATTTTGTTTTCAAGTATTCTTCTGAATATATATCTGAACTACTTACTTTGCTTTTACGCAAAATGAGTAAAAGAATTTCACACATTATAAATTAATTAATTTAAGACTTTTCTGAAATAAAATGCGCAATTAGAATTTCACGTATTTTAAATTTTCCGCATTTTTACGATAGTGCCAGTAGTTCTATTCCATTGGCAAACAATGCAATTTCATTTCATACGAAGGTCAAGGTTATTCTGTGTTTTCACGACATCTCTATCAATCAATAATGTTTAATGGAATCTCAAGAGAAAGGACAAGTACTTACACAAACACAAATTAATGATGATAAATAATACAATTGCTAACAGTTATCAGAAATTTATGAATTATTTTTCATACAAATATTTTAGTTTCGTACATTCTTAAATATGGGATAATTAGTATACCACAAAGGATTTGACTTATTGAAAATTTTTCAACTTTACAGTTCAAAATTCTTAGTACTGCCTGTTTATCATTTCTGAGTACAGATCAAGTTATTAAAATTTTGATCAAATTATTTTTTAATGAATTTAAAAGTTTTATAACAGTTTATGTATAAATGGATCAATTTTTTTTTAATTTTTTCATTACACTTGAAAATGGTGTAATACTAATTTTGAATTATATTGTCTGTCTTCTAAAACCAAAACAAGAAAAATCTTTTTTGAACCATTTTGTATATAAAATTTAGTTGAAGTTCTGGAACGGGTTGGAATTGAGGGTTCAAACAAACCTAAAATTCATATTGTAACAAGTTTCAAAAACTTGATACAGCGATATTTAATTTGATTAATAGTTGACTACTTTTCAAGTCAAGTGGAAACATTTCAACAATTTCAAATAATTCTAATCTTTAAATAGAAGTCAGTGCCTTATAAGCTTGAAAGTACAGTAACTATAATAAGATGGGGTAGTTCTGTTCCGACTGCTCGTTACGGTGTTATCTGAAATTTGTTTATTTCATCTCTACTGACGAGTGAAATGAAAGAAATTGAATTCGGGAACGGATGCCTGATTGATTAGTTCTCCATGGGAGATATGAATCCTTGTCTTCATCCCCAATTAATTCCAAGAACTCATGACGCACTGCGAAATTTTATGAGCATAAGATCGAATTTGAAATTATTTTTCCCGGAATTTCTGCACATTGATTATATTAACATTGGAAAAGCTGCTGATTTAAAGTTCAATATTTAAACTAAAACACCCACACAATATAATTCGTTGAATTATAACTGTGAGAAATATTTCACTTAATTCAACAAAAATTTCAAGTTCAGATTTATTTTACGAAGAAAATTGAATTAGACACCAACGCAAAGCCAAAACTTTTAATAGATACCTATCAAATAAATGAATAATACTGGTTAGGTCAAATTTAAAATTAATAATTTTCTTTTTCAAACTTTTAAGTTTATGTTACTATTATTCATGATTATTTTACCAGCTGTTTTAGGGATACGACTTTCCAAGTACTGATGTTTACTTGTTCTAGGAGCGATCCGTATGGAACCATTAATACGTGTCACTGTAATATCTTCTAGTCAGGAAGTCGAATCGAGTAACTCTCTAATTTAATATTTGTCGGTACCGCTATTTATATCTTTATGTAAAAATCAGCTGTGTCTGCCACAGAATAAAACGCTAACGCATGATAAAAATGTGACTAAATTATTAAATAAAAACATTTTTTTAATAAAGTTTGTTATTTGCATATCTTACAGCAACTTTTTCTAATATTTTTTTTTGAAAAATTTTTCTTTATCAAAGCAATCATGAAAACAGAAATGATATGATTAAACTATTACTTTCTTACCAATTTTTGCCAAGCTTGATCAAGTCACAACATTCGTGTCAGAAGATTAAATATGTATAAAGTTTAATTATATTGATTGTGCAAAATTTATTACGAGCTTACGAGCTCGTGCGGCAAACATCTCACTCAGTCACTTATAATAATGTACTATTATTTGAAAAAAGAAAATAATCGTATTATATAGTTTTACTGTATATATTTGGTATAATGGCGGATGGCGGTCGGTTATGTGGTGGGCACAATTGTGTTTATTATTATTATATCGACTTTACAAAGCTTGTTTAATAAGTTAAAGAAAGAAGAAAATTAATTTCAATAACTGTCAAAAATTGTTAACGTTTTTATTTTAATAACAAAGCATAAAGTAGACATTTTTTCACAGTTGTTAGATTACTTTGACAACGTGCGCAAAGTATCTGGGAAAACGTTTTTTCACGTTGATGGAATACATTTCTTCACTCAATTATATAGATAAATGAAATTATAATTATTGAAGCAAATTAATTTTGTTGACATCTCACTCACTAAGAACACAAACTTCGCGCACTGAATACAAAAATAACTATTTCTTGTTCACATAAGTTTAACTTATCAAAGGAAAGTTGTATTTTTATAGAAAATAACTGTCCTACTAGAAGGTTAATTATGAAAATCATACGAATATCATATACATTTAGTCATCTAGCAACGGGCAAAATGAAATATAAAAAGTTGCAAATAAATAAATCTGAACTGTAAGGGAACTGTCATATTTAACAAATATTTTAACACTATTTGAAGTTAATTGTTGGCTGGTGGCGGGAACAATTCAATAAGCGACTCGGACCTAAACTATAATTCTCCTATGGTAACATGAACTTTGGTTCCGCATGCTCCACCTCAGTTCATTTTTTCTCGAAAATTATAATGTCCTTACATTCCATGCAGCTTAAATAACTACTAAACGAGTAGGAGTATTTGCATATTATTATCCGCATTGGTATGGGGTGCATAAAAATAGAAATAATACTGGGTATTAAGCGTTTCGCAGAAAAAATCTTTTTGTCAACATCAGCGAAACGATTTTATTTTTTATGAAAATAATAGAATGTCACTTGGCTTGACATAATAGAAACAGTTTGTTTTGTATGTAGAGTGTATTGTAGCGTATGAATGGCTCGGGGTCGTGCAGCAAAAACCGTCACGCAACAATTTCCCAAATCCGTGCGATGCGTGGGCACCGGAAGCAGATCCGATGCATGTCGGAGAAAGAAACAATTACAATAGCTTCGCGTCGCATATCCGGCGCGCGATCAGCTGGGCCGGTCATCTGCCGGATCCCGCCCTGGCCTTTCGCTTCTGCCCTTTTGACATGTCGGGGGGTTTTGTGCGAGGCTTTTTCTCCCAAGTTTTTGCAAGTAGTGGTGGAGACAATGCGTGTTGTGATATGTGACGTGCTAACCAGTAACCCCTTGTTTAGGTTTCTTAAGGGATTTTTTTGAGCAGTGATGTAGCAAGTCTGATTTTGTACAAAAAATATATCCTCAAGATTCAATATATTTTTTTTATATACGCAACAATTTATTCGCACAGTATTACAATTTCTTGTAAAATTGCATTACTAAGTAAAAAATAATAATCTTAGTAAATAATTCTATAACTGTGTGTTAAATATTTAAACATTGTATTATATATTCAAATTAATATGCTTTCTAGGTTACTTTACGTTTTGCCGAATCAATAATAATTTCTCTTAGAAATTTTCTTTAAATGTTCAGTATAAATAATAGGCAATATGTTTATATATAAAATGCTCAGTAAAATAATAGGCGCTCAGTTTATATAATAAATGCACAGTAAAATAATAGACGCTAGGTTTATATTGATAGATGCACAGTTGAATAAACTAAGTAGAAAAATTTTAGCTATATTTAAAATATTTTTCATAAATAATGGAAATTTATATTTCGAAGTTTGTTAATTTGGCGAAATAAAAGGTTTTGTTTCTTTTTATTTAACTATTGATTAGTATATTTTGGGGTAGGTTAGATTATATTATGTTACAGTAAGTTAGGTTTGGGATGGTTAGGTAAGGTTTGGCTAGGTTAGGTTACTTTTAAGTTATTTTGGTTCCTAAATCATGCTTTACTTTTTTTATAAATACCTATTGCCATTTTTACCATAAGCGAATAAAATATTCGTCGAGCGTACATTAGTTTTATAGAGAAAAAAATATTAAAATACTTTGTAAAAAAATCATGATTATACTGACATTTCTATTGAGCCTGAGCGTCGAATTTTTGTACTTGACAAAAAGTATTAAAATACTTAGAATATTATATTATTATACATTGCATATCTTGAATATGTAAGTACTTTCAAACAATTAATTTAACCCTTAACTACCGTCCTGCGATCACTGTGCCCGGTACCTTTAAATTAGAGTGTTTTAAACAAGTGACGAATTTATCATGCTTATTTTTATTTCGTTATTATATCTTTAGAGTTTAGAATAACTTAATTTTTCTCAAATTTGTAATCAAAATTTTAAACTAAAAATTACCTGCTGTAAGAAAAGTATGTCACGTGAAATCGTATTGGTATTAAAAGTATTAAAATATCGGTAAATTAGAAATTTATATTCTCTAATATTATAGTGCATCGTTATTTATTACGTTACGGTTACATACCGTTATTTTGTTATTGTTCCGTTATTTAAAAAAAATAGCAAATGAAACGTTATTATAACGTTATCGTTTATCGTCACATTACGTTTTCCATTCCTGATTATAATTGTTTAATTTTAATAAGACAAGCAACCCGCACGGACAAATTCCGCCGGACGAATCGTTACTGACCCTCCAATTTTACCGTTCGTGCTTTTCTGTAGTTGTGCGCGCCGCCGACAGACGGCGACGGGGCCGGTGATTGACATGCGTCGGGGAGAGCAGAACGCCTATTTTTTCCTCGCAACTCATTGGGCCATTTTTCAAAGCCGAACATACTAATTAGTTATATTCAATTATGCCCCGCTCGCTCAAGTGGAACTATATTTAACGTTCTCTCCAAATAATGATGTCTGCCGGACTTCCATGCGCTGTTTATTATTTTTGCTTTGATTAATATTCATTTGAAATGCAGTATTCATTAAAATTCAACAAAAATACATCCATTTCATATAATTATATTGGGAGCTACTTATAAAAAATTGAGTGCATATTCATACGGCTTCTCATTTGCAACTATGATGAATTTTAATATAAATTTAATTTTTTTCCTTGCATTATGTTATGTACTTTATTTAATTTATGTGCATATTATATTTTAATTATTTATTGAATTATTATTCTTTTGAAACCAATCGCCTCCCACCCATTTGAATTTTATGGCTACGCCACTGGTGTACCCAAAACCTCCTTCACACTACGCCACTGGTATTAGTTTAATACCGTAAATGATCCCGAGATGTCACTACCTTTACTCAATCCTTTAGTAGATGTTTTTAAATTATATTAAAAAGCTGTTACATAGAAGAATATTTATATTATGAAAAAATAGAAAAAGTTAAGTAAATAGATAAAAGATAGATAGACTTAACTGAGTCTATGTTATTGTTTGTCTATTTTTGAACCAATAATATTTATATACTTTATCGTATATGCATAAATTTTTAGAATGGTGTGATATATTCTATTTACAACAATGTAAACAAAATACTTTTTAATATTTACTATTAACATTTACCACATGATAAATGTATAAACTATGTATTGTTAAATTGATCAAATGCGAAATCTGAATATAAATTTATCTGCAATTTTAATGTCAGTGTGATCAGCTGCAAAAACATTTGCATTTCCCCCTGATTCTAGAAATCCTTCTTATCTCACACAATAACAAAAACTGCATTAAGTGAAATTTATCTTAAAGAAAAATATTTAAAGTGTAGGACTAAATTGTGGGAACTAGGTTATATAAAAATTGCTTGCCTTATTGATTTCTTTATACATACATTTACTGCAGAAAACAAATAGTAAATGATAACATCATAACCTGAAACTTAAGTACACTATTAATAGATTTGTTGCCCAAAATAAATTGATCAATCCAGGCCTGAAATATTTAATTAGAGGTGATTTTATGTGTATTCTATATAATAATTTATTATTCCCAAGAGAATAATATTTCTTTAAAGGATTTGGTAAAGAACTTAGTCTATGGTTAATATTTTTAAACAAACTTGAAGTTATATTTTTGATATTTCACAGTATATATTTATTTCAATGCATATTGCATAAAGAGCATGACTATAATAAATAGCATAATAAAATCCATAGGAATAAAAATTCATGTTATAAAAAAATAAGAATCTGATTTATTCCCGTTTTAATATTCTGAAATTTTTAACTCTACATTCAACAAAAATAAAAGTAAAAATTCTCTTGCGTTTTAATAATAAATTAGGACAGTTTATTTCAAAATATTTATTAACAAGTAGATAGAATACAGATATAATTTAATAAAAATTAAATAAAAATACTGGTGACGAGTGGTTCGAAATCCACTAGAGACCTATAGACAGGTTCGGATAAAGGGGTGGGCGAGTCATGTGAGCGCCCGGGCCGCCGGGCGCCACATTGTAATAGTAAATATTTTTAATATTAATAATATATAATAATATTTGTTGATTTATATATTTATATTGATTATATTTATGCACAACAACAAACTAAAAATTGTCAAAATATTAAATGTTTGCAATAAACAAGTTAAGTTGCATTTACAATAAAATACTAGCTGAAAATTAAAGTCAGCGCACACTGACTCTGAATTTCACTTGAACTCAAAGCTAGTAAGGTCCAGCTTAGGTGTTCAAGTCGGATTTCTAGCACATTTTCCCGATAAAAGTGTTAAAGGATTTGACAAAATTGCTCACATTCTTGTGTTTACATTTCATTGTAAACAAAAATTAACTTTAAAAAATGAAAGAAACTTTGTTAAATTTAGTTTCTCAATACAGTATACATTACGTTATCGGATAAAAAGGGCGTCAAAATTTATTTCGTCTGGGGCAGTAACAATCCGGCGCTGTCTCCAGACTACAGAACTACCCAATTAAATTGAAGTGAATATTATCATCAAACAAAACAAAAACCTTTGATGCAAAACAGAATGAAAATATAATTTGTTCATAGTCAAAGTGAACTTTCAATGTTCGAAATAAATTCCCAAGGATCAGATTCGGTTAAAGATAGCCACCAGTTGTTACATTTCACACTTAACTACATTTAAAAAGCCATTCACCACATCCAAAACACATCTGCTCTACTTGAGAGTTCACAGGCCTTCCTGAAATTTCATTCTAATTCCGAAATAATGAAGTCGTCACAAAACATCCGTCAGGCGTCAAACCCACCGCCTTGTTGACTTAACCTCAGCCTCCCAGTAAGTCAGTGGCCCAACAAAGAGGCTCGCCACCTCTAGTTTGTAGTTTATTTAAAATAACATCGCACAAGGCGGCCTTGACTAGTCGTGCAGAAACGGCTTAACTTTTACAAATATGAGTGGATTTGTACGGCTTTCGAACAGTGGAAACTAAATTGAAAATTTCTCTTACAAAAGTCAGATTATTTTTTATTTCCAGACATGTCAATCTAGGAACGTGGCACCAGTGGCGTACTCTGAAAAGAAAAAATTAACAATGTTTCGAAATTATATTCATTTTTTTTGAGATTTGCAAATACCCGTTACCGTGGATACACTACTATTTCTACATAATTTTTATCGTTAGATAGACGCAGTAAAAAATCAGTACAAAATAAATTTCAAATTATTTTTTAGTAAAAGGGTCTATAAGTCAGTGCGGTACATTGGCGCCGGCTATTTATTTTGGTCGGGGGTGCCCACAATCCCATATATTGAAGCAAATATAAAATCTCAAATAATTTAAATCAAACTAGGATATAATTTAAACGCTTAATTGGGACAATTTTTCACTCAGATGTGGAAATAAATGTGGTTTTTACAGAGGGTAATTTTGATCTAATTACATTGGATCAAGAATTAGACTACCTCTCAGTCCCAAGTTTTCAGCGGATTGAATTCAATTTTAACTTAATATTCAGATATAGTCTATTTTTTTCACTTAACTACATAAATTGTAGATACTGAGCATAGTATTTGGTTTTGTCTACACGTAACATTACTGTCGTACCCAAATAGATTAAATTGAGTTTCATCAAGATTTTCAAAACTCTCAATCCATTTTTGATATACTCTTAGTAAATGATAGTGTTCTTATTTTGTTTTGTTTGGAAGTATGAGGATTTCTTTTGACTATACGACCATTAAGGCAAGAATTTCCTAGTTTCAGTTGAAATAGGCTGTAAATTATTTCATATATTTCTGATGTCAAAGCCTAGCATGTTTTTTTGATATTTAAGAATAATTGCTTCAATATATACATATGTGAAATAAATATAAATCCAATAAACAATATTTGAACATCGAAATTCTAAATATTGATTAATTTGTGGGGGTACTGAGCACCTCCAGAAATTTTACCGTAGATGCCCGGGCAGCCATGGCCCATGGCACCCACTTACTCGGCGCCTATGGTACTGTACTGAAAAAAATAGTACAACTAATCACTTTATTGTAAATCAGTAAAACGAATAGATAAAATATTAATCTTATTTAAAAAAAGTCATACATTTCATACAATAATTATTACAGTAATTTTCGACAGCTTTGATTTTATAAGAAAAATAAAAATAAAAAACCCTTGATCCGCCCCTGCACCGATCCATACGTCCAGCAGCAAGTTAAATAACTAGAAAACGAAGAAGAGCCGCGTGTGCATTTTTGTATTTTGCGCGTTAGCATGGCCCCACGCTGTCACGTCCCGCACAGCCGGCACAATTGACCTAATACGTCACTGTACTCGAGAACCAGCAGTCGCCCTGAGAACTGCAATTCTCCCGATATTTACCTAATGCAGCTCAAAACTCGCATAGAATATGCATGGGGACCTTACGACTACGAGTATTCCCACAACGGGAAATGTAGCGAGATAAAATATGTCTTTATATTCAATATGCTCTGCTCCAGGAAGTGTCAACATTGCGCTACTTATTAACTCTTCCAATATTTATTAAATACAAACCTTTAACTGAGTTATGGACTCACTGATCTGGAAAATTGCCTGGCTTTGTATATAATTTATATAATTACAATTTTTTTGTTTGTTTTGTTAATAATCTTATAATTTCATATTTATATTACAGTTACGGTTGAATGCACCAATATAATTCAATCGTTAAATTTACCGTGTTGCAAATATTAGATATATTGAAAACGGTGGAAATTATCGGAAGGCTTTTTTGTTTTCATCTCTTATATTGGTTTTAACCTAACATAGATCTTAAAAGAGTATTACACAATTATTTTCGTTAAAAATACTATTTAATTTCCTATTAAGGATAATATATTTTACTACTAATTTTGAATGTATTTTTGAAAACCACATTTTCAATGAAATATTAATTAAAACAGCAGTGAAAAAACGTTCCTAAAAAAATTGTAATTTTCTTTTTTCGGATTTTTAAAAAATTCTTCCTGTTCCGTAATCTACACATGCTATACTACTTACCTTTAAATTTATTAGATTAACTTTAGAAACACTTTGTATATCAACTCACATTAGTTAATGTACTTATTTTTAGTGATAGCCACGAGTTCGAGCTTTATTCGATGCGACTCAAACATGACTCGAATAATAGTCAAGTTTCAAGTCAATCTTAGCAATTTTATTTTTAGTCTAGTATCGAGTCATGCTAATAATTTCCCTAGTCGAGTCAAGTTCTTCTATTCAAGTTTCAAACACAATAACTACAACGTTACAATACTCTTAAGCAAGGAGAGATGGGAGTGTGAATAAACAAAATCTAGGGCTCATAATGTTTGACTCAGAGCCGTAACTAGTGGTTTTGAGCCCCTGTGGCAATATTTTGTGTCTGAATTCTAAGACATAATAAATTTATTTTTTTCAAATCAAGTTTCTCGAATATTCTTGAATCCACCCCTACTTATTTTGACCGTTCTTTTTGTCACAACTCACCTGTAACGAAGTGATGATATTTCTTTTCACCTTACGTGTACTACCTTATCTTGCGAGGTTGTACTAGCTGAGTTTTTAATGTAACTTGAAAAATATGCTTCATATTTAAATGTACATTTACATATGTAAAAATGATCTAATTTATATTTTATATGTCTTCAAGGAACAATTTCTTAAATTAGACCTATTTTTCTTAGTTATTATATTATTATAACTGGTATACTGTAGTATAATTTGAATGAAATTAAACAAATAATGTATCGTATGTTCCTGAAATCACCTATCAGATAATTAAATACATGATTTATTTAGTAGTATCTGCCAATCAAATTGATTTAGTGGAGGCATATCATAAAACATTCAGAAGTTAATTTTTTGATGTGATAGCATCTAAATCAAATTACAGTAAAATTTACATTTGGAATTTGTTTCATTTAAATAATTGTGCAATTAGGTGATTAATTTTTTACATGCTGTTTAACGGCTAAGTGCTTAATTTGATCAAGAGTATATAGGCCAGCATTTATATTTAAAAGCTTTCAGTTTACAGAATAAATAGAAATATAAAATGCAAATTATGAAACTGCACATTCACCAAAGAGATGACTCTAGTGGCACCATTTCAGAGTTTTAAAAATAAATCTTTCGTTCATTATTTTATTATAAGTATATATTGTAATTATAATTATATTTTATTCATTTGATACAAAATGATAGTAAATTATTTTATAATTCTCGCAGAGGAAGGTAGATCGTCTGAGTGAATAATGATTATAATTCCGAATATAACTCTACAGTTTTTCTACTCCTGTAAATTCAGAAAAACGTATAAATATTTTAGAAATGACAACATAAAATACAAAATGACAAATGACTATACCGTCAGCTGTGAGACGATCTTAGGAAGGGTGAGTCACTGGATAGCAGATTTAAAATAATCATGAATAATTGATTTCTAATTCTGTAATTGACCGAGAAGACTGTTCTGAAATATGACTACTATAATTAATCGACGAAATTGAAATAATGAATATAAATTTTTGCAGATATTGTTACTACATCAAAAGAAAGTTTTTAATAAGCAGAAATATTTAATAAATAAGCAAATAGATCTCCTAGATTCGTGATTTTTTCTAGAATAGATTCCTCTTTGCAGTAAAGAATAAATACATTCATATTTTTTGAAACACAAAATTGTAATTTTATTATTGTACCTTTTTTTTTTTCAAAAGTATCTTGATAACAAAATTTGAAAATTTGCTGCTATTTATAGAATTTTGATCTCTTGTATTTTGGTAATGAAATCGGAACTCGGAATAAGCTATTAGATTTTGTTACACTATTCCTGAACCAGCTAGTTTAATAGCTAACAGCTCCAATAAAACCGAACTGTTGGGAGTATCAATGATCCGCATAAAGTCCCCCTGCACCGAGCCTGCTCCACCACGTCCGGTAATGTATTCCGAGTAATCAAACCATGCCTGCATACAAATAAGAGGTATCGAACATAAAGAAAATCAAATTAAATTTTCATCGCAATCACTTTCGCTTCCGCGAACAATTATTTAAAATATCTGGGAAGAAATGGAAATGCTGGGTTGAAGGGAGTGAAAGTGCCGTGCATGGCACGCCGTGATGAATGAGGAGTAGACCTGTGCTGCGGAGGGCTGCGAATGATGAGGGACGGAAGAGTGATATGATTTTTAAAAAGTTCATGCACCTCTTCACACTCAACTTCAATATGTTCCAACATGAATAAATATATCCTAACGCCTTATTTTATGGATTTTTTAACTCAGGAAATGGCCAGGCAATATCTCAAGAATACCCAAAAATAAAATGTGGAAACTGCCTTTCAATTTTTTGTCGGTTTATTGGAATTTATTGGGAGTAAAATGGGATTCATGGCCTAGAAAATGACTGGCAGAGGTTTCAAGGAGGATACTTATGCCTATGGAATATCTTTCTCATATCAGTTACGAGTTCTGATGTCAGGATTGTCAGGTGAGGTGATCACCTACCTAAGTACCTAAATATGAAACGAGTCATGGAAATTAGTCAATAGGTATCGTAATTTTTGTTTTTCTTTCTATTGCCGTTATCAGGGCTGGCTCCAGGCGGGAAGCAGACGATGCGTTGCATCGGAGCGCTGCAGTTAGGAAAAAATTACAATTAAATTTAACAATCACTGAAGAAACCAAATACGTTATTCACGGAAAATTTATTCAAATTTGCATTTTACTTTTATTGTTTACTCGATTACTACATGACCCTGAGTTTTTTTCTTTCAATTGTAAATTTCTTGTTAATTTTTGTTTCAATTTCATCGCTACCGCTATTTTTGGAGTGATTTACGTCATATTCACACCTACTTTCTGAACTTACAATAATATTATATTTGCCATTTATTCAAATGCAAAATTTTATGCTCTACAACTGTTATTTGAAGCTTTTTTACTTAAAATAATTAGGAAAGCAGGAAATTAGGAAAATATGATTTTACATGTCCGAGTCAGCTTCTTGTATACAGGATATCCGTTTTAAGAGGCTAACCAGTGGGATCTCGAGAACAGTAAGATACGAAGTCGGTACCTATAATTGGAGCAAAGTTGAAACTTGAGTGAATTGAAACAAAAAAGTTACAAGTCAAAAAGTAACTTTGCCAAAATCAGTTTTTGCTCACATCTACTAAACTATGCACTTTTTTGGGAAAACAAATACATGAATACAGTGGCGTTGCTAGGATTGAAGATTTTCAGGCGCTCAGCATTCAAAAACAGTACTTACCTATAATATCTATAGTTAGAATATGTGTTATCGATGGACGTGCTAATTGAACTCGCCTATTCGATTTCTTAACAAATTTATTAATTGCGCAATCCGCGACCAAAATGTAGCTCCTTCATATTCCATTTTAAGAACTAAGAAACAAGTCTTTCTTGTCCGGTAGTATTCCTCAGATACGATTTAATTTGCTTAGTTGTCTATCGAAAGAAATAATAATGTAAGTAATAAAATGTGCTAGTTACATCAAATTTGTAAAATAAATTCGCTAATTTTCAAATGCTGTTATTTCAGAAACTAATTTTGTTTGTCATGTCACAGGAAGTTATTAATATTTCTAATATTTCAAATTAAATTCTAATCTGCTACCTTATAATTTAAACTTCAAAAATAAACATAGCAATGTTCTAATAATATCTTATGGTTACATTATTAGACAGCAGAATCAATAGCCTGAGAACAGTGTGAACTACTCGCATTATATGCTGATTACAAACGCCGTTCTTGTACCGATTCCTCAGAACACATTCTCGAGTGTTGCGAGACTAGAATGATTCATAAATCAGCTCCCTGCATTACGATCCTTTGAATACAAATATCATGGCCACCTTTATGTAGGTACAAATCAATTCACACTCTGTGACAAACGCTTATGACATTAAACGCCGAAAAGAATTTAATAGGGTCATATGTTACAACCTTCAAATGACAACCTAGAACTTTGCTTATCGTGTATCTAAATTGTACTAATCACAATATTAGTATAAGGAAATATCTAAAGAAATTATCTATACATGAATGAGTAACAGGAGGCTAATAGTCAGCTAATGAAAGATATAATAGATATTGTTACTTTTACTTTTGAAAGAAATTAGTTACACTTTAAAATTTTTAAATATGTATTTATACAACCTTGAAAATGACTTATGAATTTCAATATTTGCTTTGGAATTTTGCTGTGTGTGGTCTATCAGGAAAATTTGAATAGTACAAACTATCAATTACGAAGATCTCGATAATCTGAACTTTTAATATATTCGATATTACTAATGTATATTTCTAATTTTTTATTGAAAGTGAAAATTAAATATTTTTTAAGGACTTTCTTGTATCTCAGTCCAGTATGAACAATTTTACATATTTGAAAATTATTTAATAAATCGTAATTTTTCACATCACGACATACTGCAAAAAAATAAAAAATTGAAAATATGTAAAATCCTTCAGACACACATATTTAAACATTTGTCAGATCTGTACCTTATAATCATTTAAAAACTTTTTGATGAAATCGTAATATAAAATCACTAAATAAAATATTTAAATGCGTAAAAATCCAATTTCTGGGTTGGTAAATAATAACATTTTAATATAAATTATATTTATTTCTTTAAAATTTTCTTTTTCAATTTATGGTCTTTTTTTATTTGTTTTATTTTGTTTTTGTATGTATTCCAATTTCTATAATATCTAATATATAAATTGTCTTATATCTTGCTGTATTTTTCTTCTAATTCGTAGAAATTATTTTAACTTAGTTTGCAGCAAAAAATGCTCTATTTTCAATTATTATGTATTTATTATCCAAATTCTAATCAATTTATAGCTTCATATTTTATTATAGTATTTGATTTCAATTTTTTTATGAGTTCTAGTTGGTATCCCAGTTAATTAAGTAATTACATTAATTATATAATGATATAGTGTAGTAATTTTCAATATTTTCATGTTTTCAACAGAAGGAAGTAAATAGATATTTGAAATTTAAATTATGGAATAATAGCCATTTGTTTTAATTTATTTGAAACATGGTTTATGACAATTGTAATGTTCAGTTAATAACTAGTTAAGTATAATCAACTAAATAATTACTTGCTCTGAAAATATCAAATTCCTATTTATTGCGAAATAAATTTTATTACGATATAATATTGCATTATTAATTATGATTTATAAATGATGTAGAATTACAGCTGTCGGTATAAATTGTGAAAAGTAGATAATAATTTACATCTAACGGAATATTGACATAAATTATTAGGAAGATATTATAAGCTGACAGCATAAAAGACTTACGGTTAAATTATCAATCAAAATATAAATTTTAAAGAAGTTAATCTGTATTGACAACTGATAATTTGAATTTATGTACAAGCGAAAATGAGAAAGTTTTCAATTTTCATAAATTATTATTAATTGCAAGAAGTCATTTGTTTTATTTATTATTAAAATATCATTGTTTATTTACTTACACTTTACATTTAAATATTAAAACACTCTTAATTTCCATTGTTTATCGTAGATTCGGTTGTTATAAATAGGCAGGTTTTAAATAAATGAAAGAGAAATTAAGCAATAATTACATTAAATTGCTTTTTCATTTTTCTGTAGCACAAAATCATTAGTACTGCCATAATTATTTTCAATAAATTAAAAATCAGATTCATGTATAATTTGTGATTATTGCAGTGAGTTGTTCCTATATGGTACATTTCAAAACAATGCCACCCCTAGAGTTTGTCGCCCTGGGGTAATAGTCCTTATGAAATATTTACAAATTATATTGATTTTAAATATCATTAAGAGTATACCTATACCTATATGCAATTCAAGAAAACTGATTAGCTGTATGTATATTTTCAATAATTAATGTAAATAGTTCATACTGATGTATGCTACTTATTTAAATGATGTAATAATGAAATTTTTCTATTATAAAATTCATAAGAACTGTTAATTAAAAAGTAAAATAGCTGGAGATAATTTATTTGAACACATCAAAATTTAACTTATTTTTGTATAAAATATAAAATATCTGCAGACATAGTTATTATCATTCTAGTTTTGCAACCTAGTAATTGTAGATTTAAACCCCATGGAATCATGGTTGTATATAATATCTCTTTTTTCCACCATATCGTGTTCATTCGACTGCATTGACCTTTGTTCTTTACCGATCGTGAAACATTGGAAGAAAAAATAACTTTTGTTATTTATTTTTAAAAAACTTTTACAAAGTATCCTACAATATTTATTTTTATTAATAAATAATATTCACCCCATTCCCTGGAAACAGTCTGCTCTCATCGCGAAGTGGAGAAGAAATGGCGTAACCTTTAAACTGATTCCCGTTTCAATTCGCAACCCTTGACTTGTGACCCTGTGGCCCACATCTAC
Source organism: Stenolophus ochropezus (assembly GCA_035578165.1). Lineage (NCBI taxonomy): Eukaryota > Metazoa > Arthropoda > Insecta > Coleoptera > Carabidae > Stenolophus > Stenolophus ochropezus. The sequence continues at coordinate 18,146,665 of JAQOWZ010000005.1, read as the reverse complement.
GTGTCGGCCGGGGTCAGGGGTCACGGCCCGCACGCCGCGGGTTCGATCCACGCTGCGGCGGCCTGCACCATGCACTGCACGTCTCTCTGGGGCTGCAACCCCCATTGTTTATTTACGGGGGAAATATCACTAGCTCGTATTTCAACTGGAATCTTGCTGACCAATACCAGAAAAAAATTCTAATTCACTAATTTTTAATTATTACAGCTTTTAAATAGTAAAAACAGTAGTGGCGCAATTAGTTAGTGAGGTACGACGAATTATTTGTAGGATTGGTTTTATCGACTGGATATTGATAAAAAAGGAAAGTCGTTTTTGAAGTTACAGTACCTTATTTTAACTATTCTAGTAATAAATGTATTTTAATTTATACCATGAAGAAAGATTAATATATTATAGGAATAGAGAAATAGAGTTATTTAAAATTTGGTTTGAATTTGTTTAATACGGCCCATTTCTATCCGCGTTCAATTTGGTGTAATTTATATCTGATCACAAAAGCTGGTTTAAGATGGATTTAAGTTACAAATTTTCAACTCATAATTTACATTTTAAAATATAAACACTCTTAAAATAAATATGGTGGTTAATAAACGATTTACAAATTTAGAAATTTAAAATTTAGATTTGGAATATAAACAATTTTTATATTTTAAATTCTAAATCCAGCCAATTAGAAAAAATAATGAACTGAGATTTATAGGTATCAAATTGCCAATGACAGTTTGTAAGTGTTATTTTAATCAAATATATTTTGCACCAAAGCAAATTTTGGAAACTGAAGTCAATCACAAACCATAAGAAAAAAAATCAAAATTTTAAAAATAAAAATTTTAAATTAAAATAATTATTTTATTAAATTAAATCCATCAAAAACCAACTTTAAGCTTCCCTACCCGTCATAAAAGATTGTACATTTTGCTAAAGTCAGTTTCAAAGATCTTGCAGAAGTTGTAAGCTGAAAAATGAAAAAAAATATCTTACTAAATTTATAAAAGGTTAAATAAACATTTGTTAGGATTATAAATAGCGGGTAATTTTGTGAAGTAACCTATAATTTTTATTTATTTAGCACTCCCTATTTCATACCCGTCACTAACCTACAATAGGCATCTCGCTCCAAATTTGACGTTTGAAATTTGCGGGCCCTTAATAAAAACATATGAAGCCTATTATCTCCTAGAGTAGAAAACCGTTACCGCTAAAATAAATATAAAAAATGTCGGGCGTGACAAGCAGGTGAAATTCCCATGTCCGGCATTCGGCATTCCGAATCCAGGACCACGATTGTAAAGTTCATTTCATCCATTTGTTTACTGAAATAACACTGGACAAATGGTGGCGAGGTAGACCGCAAAATCACAATTCATTGGGAGCAGCGATCCCTGTCCGTCAGGGGTGACTGACAGGCTCCTTGTCTCGCACAATACCCTGTGGAGAAAACACCGCAGCGCCCGAAGAAACCACGACCCCCGTGGAGTAGCCCACTTCTAATAACTCTACGGTGACTGATCTGTCTATGAATTCCATAGACGGAGGGGGTGGAATTTTCCAGTGCTAATTTTTATTACCCTGTCAGGCACCTTTTAATTTTTAATATATGATACATTTACTAATACTTGAAATTCAATTTAATATTATCGAGATCACAGATTGTTAATATTACTTCAAATTAATATTTTATTGAAATAGTATATTGTGTATTTAGTAGGAAAAGTGATATAGTTCCGGATGTTTCTGGAAATTGCAGGACAAACCGTAGTCACTTTTCCTACTTGATACACATGCTTTTTTCAATCGGATTATATTCAATAATAATGAAATAAATATGATTTTATTTTTATTTATTTATTTATGTAAGGGAATGTCAGAAAAAAATTACCAGGACTACTATTTTTCGTAGCCTAGCAACTACACTAAAATACCGGAAAAACTAGAAAGGTCTCAGTTTTCATCCGATCGAGAAAAAAAAATTCACTGTTTATTACTACATTGATTATTATTTTGAAATAAAATACAGTACGAAAATTTAAATTATTAAAGTAAATTGTAACATAAATTATGGTTGGTTTTTCTATGAATGTTATTAACTACATTGAAAATTGTTAAAAATATATAAAAAAAAATGCGAAAAAATGTATGATTTATTTATTTCAAAAGAAAATTTTTAGGAAATTTATAATATATAGAAATGATGTATTGTTTTAATTGAATTTGTTCTTACAACTTAACTTAATTTTTTTTTGTTATGTTTATTAAAAAAAAATTATATCTGTTTATAAGGATTCGAATCTTCTCCACCATAAAACTGTAATATAAATAAAGGTGGGATCTAAAGTGGTATAGGTATGTATTTTATTTTACATTTATTTTTTACTCTTATTTGTTTTTTAACCAAAATTATGATAATATACGAGAACATAAAAAAACGGCAGATTAAACTCTTAATTGAACCCACGAAAATATCTCTTCTCCTACGCCTATGCAGTTGGCAAGAATCCTCAGCTCCAGAACGAATTGCCATGAAAAATTGAATATTTGTTAGGATATTTACGGTCCGTGGTGAGATCATTTTGTCATGTCGGTTTAGTTATGACAGATTTCTCAAAAGTTTCCCCGGGTTTAGTGTTTTATTGGTTTATTACCCACAGCCTGATGTGTAAAACCATTACGGGAGCCATGAACCCCAATGGCTTTACACCATGGTGAAAGCTCCTCAAGACCTTGGTTACTCAATCCCAACAATGAGCTCTGGACTTCTTATTTATGGTTAGATATATGGGTCTGTTTATTTGGCTTGTAAATAAATCAAACTTTGTTACGGTGACGCGTTCTTGTGTTGTGGAACCGAAGATAAATATTTTATACATTTATGGTATTGGATATTATTGTTCCTAGTCAGAGGAAAACTAAATATTGGCATGGAACGAATGCTTGTGGTTTAACCAATTTTTAGTGGTTGCCATAAATAATTTTCAATGTTCAATAATAAAATAATAATACTGAGAATTAGGCTAGATTTTACTGTGGTTTTCAAGAAAATATTTGTACAAATACCAATTATTATTTTATCACTAGAGAATATACTATACCAGCATTACAAAAAATTTTGTATTTCTAATTTATTAATTTTCATATCTCATACCTATACATAGTTTGATTTAATTTTTTTAAATATTCGAAGAAATAGAATGCGAACAGTTGAAAATATATTCATATTTAACGTCATTTAAAAATGTAACTATTCAAAATTAAACAAAAAAGTTGTAATGTGGTATAATACAGTAGATACGTACATTTCTGATACTGATTTTGTCAGTGTCAAATAATATTGCAGGTCTTGTAAAAATATAGTATATAATATTTAAATTTATAAATTCATAAAATATATGAAGTATTTTTTTATATTACAAATTATTAAAAGAATTTAATAATAATTTTTAATCTATAATGAGAACTAAATATTATTTTCAAAAAAAGAACAGTAATATTTCCATTATTATTATAAAAACTTAGTAAACTAAATACCAAAAATTGTATATTTTGTATTTGTAATATTGAACAAAATGAATGCACACCCATACGAAAATACAGATATCGTCATAAATAAAAGATTCAGTTTACCTGTTAAGTACTTCATATGGATTTTTTTAAATAAAATTAATAATCGACATTTTGTATGAATATAAAATATAATTTTTACTTGAATGTTATTCGATATTCAGATAAAATAATTCATATAACTTCATAATTTTGTTATTTTGAAATAATAATAGCAAATTGTTTGAGAAAGATGTGTATATACATGTTTTTCGAAATATATATTATTACACTTAAAGAAACGGAAAAATACTGCATAGTGCTGCCACCTACACACTTTACGTTTCAAGAGGTATATCATATATGACGGTATGTATTTTCAAATTTGACATTATCTTCATATATTTTTATATCAAATATTGTATATTAAATTGTTTGTTGTTTGTAGCATATGATCATTCATTTACAATTATGATAAATTGCATTCTATTTATAGCAAAATAAAATGAAGTGCAAAATATAAAATATATACTGCAGTTAATACTTGACTTTTAATTTTAAGAGTACTTAATTAAATATTTCGCAAGAGTTCTTAGTGATTTTTTCCATTTAATAATTAAAATGAACTTTGCAGGTGTAGTAAGAGCCAACTAGAATTTTAAATTTTCTCATCATGTCTGTATTTCATAAAATTTAAATCAGTGCTACTTTAATTTATGACATAAGAGTTACTTGTATAAATTTATTTCCAGATAACGATGAAAAATAATTGCATTACTGAAATCTCGTTCATTTTAAATATTTAAATCATAAATTATTAAAATTTATTAATTTTATGCTGTCAGGCATATTTTTCACATCATATTGATAAATATATATGTTAAAATTATTCATAGCTCTAGCCCGGAGTAACGCTTTAATTAGCGAAATTATTGCTTCATCTCATTAATACAATTCCTTCATTGAATCACGCAAAAAGAAAACATCTTCCTTTGTCTTATGAAATTAATTATATTGCAATTTTTACCTGAAAACGCATTAATTAATAGATAATAATATATAGCTGATGATCTAGTTTACGAATACATGAGAAAGAACTTGCATTCCTACTTCAAAGAATAGGAATTTTAATTATCTGATAGTCTTTGTTCTTTATTAAAAATTATTTAATTAAATAATTAAATTAGTTCAACGTGTACAAAATAATATTTATAATATTTAAATGTTTTAGTAGTTGTTAATATATCGAGATGGTAATGAAGTTATCGATATTTTTACAAGAGAAAAAACAACCAATCTATAAACATATAATTTGAAATGATTATTCCATTATTGTGGAAAAAAACCTTTTAAACTATATTTCCTGGGAAAATTATTTTAAATGTTATTTTCTCATAAATTTTGTTAATATCAAAAATACTTCTTATAGTTTTTATGAATTTGAGTTAATTTCTAGAACACGATTTACCACATACAAATTGATTGTATTTAAATAATTTATAGAAGTACCTACGAAACCTGACTAGTGAATATTTCAAATTTGAGTTTTTGTTAATTTGCTTCAGACTGCACAATTATATCACATATTTATTTCCTCAGTAATCTACAATAACTATGCATATTCTCTTTTTTAAGTCTTTTCTTAATATTCTTAGTAGTTATTAGAACATCCAAATTTACATTTAGTTTTAAGATCAACTAATATTGATATGTTAAATAGAAACATATTTAATTAGTAAGATTTATTTTGTTATTTCTTCCAGGTGCTGTAATCAAACCTCAACTTTTAAACAGATGAGCAGGTACCTAAGCTTGGTAAGTTATATAGTTAATTTTTTATTTATTTAAATAGTTATTATAAAATAATTAAATTTGTTGCATATACAATGACAATCTTTGTTTAATAATGAACAATTTTCAAAAAACTACATAATATTCAATCACCCCTTTAATTCAAACTTCTCTGTGATTTTTGGGCTCATATTATGCACCAACACTACACTATTTCAAGTGTCTCTCGCCCTGGAATGTCAAAAGTATCCAAACCTTCTGAGAATTTTGAAACTTGCTGACAGGAAGCTGCAAGTCAGAACCCTGAGACATAAAATATTTATGCATTTGTTTCATTAACAAACAAACTAACGATGTTACTTTGAGGTTATTTGTTGAAACAAGTCTACACTTTCCAAAATTAATATCATATGATTTATATATCTGAAGCAATTGTAGGTTACTGAACATTAGTTTAATTGATAGGATAAATAAAGTAATGAAGTAGGAAATGCATGGAGTGTAAATGGGTTCTGCAGTATTAATGCTGACAAATAGCTTGCACCCACAACTGACTAATTTAAAATGAACAAATTGAATTGGAAGTGCAATGCAGTTCTGGTTAAGCTATGTTTACGCGAATGCACGTTCTAATTCTCATGACAAACTGCACCAAACATTCAAATAGGTTAATCATTCTCACCACTCACATTATCTCAAAGGATTTATTTCGCTTATGAACAATCTAAAGTATAATTATTTACAAAAAATTATACAAACTATCATTATTTCACAATGTAACCAGCTATTTTATATAATTTTGACATTGAATAATTTTGACATGTGTAATAGTTATTGACATATCTAGGATATTGTTTTGACAACAGCGGCGGTTACGATATTGAAAACATTCCTAGATATGTTAATTGCTTTTTCGCGAAACCGTTGACGTAAATGTAACATTTTTCCAACATTAATCGTAATTATTATTTGGTTATCGTAATCAAAAATTATGAAAATCAGTTCTTTGGACGTCTAGCAACGAGCATTCACGTTTAGTATCGATACCAGTAAATTATCGATTAAATAGTATCGATACCAACAATTATCCAGTATCAGTTATCGAATGAATACTTTTATTTACTTATTTTTGATATTTATACAAATTGTATTAAATGTTTTTTTATTTGTATTTTAATAAACAAACTGTAAAAGTTAAAAAACAATGACGATTATAATTATATTGAAATAATGTATTAAATCTTAATTAATTTTAAATGTATTTCCTAATTACAAATAAGGCAGTAAAAACAGATTCAGATGTATAGTATATTCAATAATTGTATTATTTTAAAATATTATAAGTTCAGTTCTTGGAAACGACAAGCATGAACTGGCTTTTTAATTTTCAAAACGAACTTAAAAGTGTAATCTCATCCTTGTCACTTGTGCTAAAAATCTGACAAAAATCATTCTTTCCAAAACTTCCTTTCTATACAAGTGTCAGAATTAACGACATTAACATCTTCCCGAAATCTATTTAAATAATAGGATGTCTTTAGGAATCCGCCCGTAGAAAATAGAACATTCAAAGTTGAAACGCTTAAAGTTAAAGACTTAACGACAACCAAAAAAGAAGATTACCAGCTAAAGAACAGCAGACAAAAACTAGGATCTCCGCCGATAATAACTCCACAAAGTACGGCAACCAGCGCTTAATATCCTAGATACCTACAGACTACCTGAATTATCTTTACAAGTCATTCTTTAAGCAGGCTTATCCGCTCCGCACCCGAGCAGTGGACCAAGGGAGTACAGCAGAGTTTCACAAGGTGTTCTGCGGTGGAGAACACAGCTGGACGACTGGGAAACTGACTGGTACCAATTGTTGAGATTAGCTAAACAGACAGCGCGCGCGTAACCGACTACTAGCACTTGTTAATTACTAATGGCAAGATTAGGTCGGGAGGAGTGTAAACAACAAGTTATCTCCGATGTTGAATGTTTTACAAGATGGAATAATTGAGTGATATGCTCTAAGGATGCATTGCAAGTTTCATCGTACATTCCTGAATAATGTTAAAATAAAAAAATCTTATATGCTACTCACCTTTAAAGTTTTCAAAAACATTAGCGCATTTGTTTTGATAAAACTGATCGTAGTATAATACTTTGAATCAGTTTTCAGATCCGTCAACAATCATTCATTAATTTAATTTCTTTCTTAAAAAAAATGCAGAACTAAAATTAAAAAGAAAGTATTCTCATACCTAAAATAAGAAATTGCACTCGTAAGTGTTCTGAGTGGGATTATAATACTATACAGATTCAGTTAATTATTTAATGTCAAAATTTAATCTCCAATTTATTTAAAATTAAAAATTGTAGATATCATGCAGTAACGAACTTTGAGGTACTCTATGCATTAATTTTTAATAAAAAAATATTTATTAAATACTCATTTTTTTATGTACTATAACGAACCAAAGAAACCGACCATGACTTTCTGTGAGTCATTTTTCATAAAATATGATTTTTATTTATTTAATATGTTGCGATAAGTTGTCTGTATTCCAGAAACCATCATCTAATTGATTAACATATTTTTAATATAACTTTTCTGGATACTTCTGCAAAATTATAATTTCAAGAATGTATATAGAAAATACAGTTTGATGAAAACAGATTTTTCGTCAATATTTTCAAATTTGATGATTTAGATTCAAACACAAACACAAATAATGCATGAAAAGTCAGCAAAATAAATTAAAATTTTACAAGAGGTGTCATTTTTAAATAATACTTTGATCGCTGCTAAGTTATTATTTACTTATCGATTCTCCAATCGATAAATAACCTTCGAAATCACTTGCCGATCATTATTTTGTAAACAAATTATTACCTTGTAATTGTAACCCAGTTCGATAACATTAAACATCCGATCTTGCAAAAAAGTAACTGAAATTTTTTTAAAGTAACTTTCCAAGTCTGCACACAAATCACCAAAACAACAGCATTTTTTGGTACATTGTTGACAACTGTGGGAATTTCCAATTTTATGCTTAATTTTCGAGAAAAAATGTGTGAATAAAACACATTCTTTATTTAATTGTTTGCAGTTTTTGCTAAACAGTTTTTGTTTTAAGATAAGAGTAATTCTTGTAGATTGTACTTTTAATTATGTTGACGAAAAGAAATTAAACTTATCTACAAAACTTTACATACCCGGAACAATTTTAAATTAAATCTCTCATTCCTTCAAATGCTATCAGGAGAACACAGTATTAATGAAACCGTAAATCAAACTACATTGCATTGTGTGCTAATTTAAATTACTTTCCTATATGAAGCTAGTGAAAATCTGTTATTAGTACTTCTATAAATAAGATTCGGAATGAAAGTATTCGGTGTTTGTATTTCTGAAATTATAATTACAGTTTAGTAATGTTTCTCCAGGCCATGTTAAAAGTGAAACTGTTTTCAAATTATCGGTTTTGGTTCTAAGAATAGCAATAGCTTGAAGGGAATGTTGTTAAGAAATTTTTATGCACGTACCATTTAATTAAATATTTGGACATGGTAAGAAAGTAAAATGTTAATGGAAATAGTAACATGTATCTTTCAATCTATTTTATGACATGATTCGTAATTATAGGTTTGACGAAAAATTAATCATAGATGAAAGGATGAAATGATAGACTTGAGAATATATATATACTTATTAGCAATTTTTTCTATTTTCTTAGTTACATTTTTCCCTTTTTTTTTGAAATAAATAAGTATAACATTCTAAGCTTATTGCACATTGCAAGGTTTGCTAGATTTGCTTTATCGCATATATCAGTAAATATAAATATAATTTAGTTATTTTTTTTTTCTAGCCTACTACATATTCATTTAGGTTTGCGGTAACAATAATGGATATAAAATCATTAATATTTTTCATATTTTATGAAAAATTTTGCTTCAATTTTTTGTTTGGTGTAGCAATTTAAAAAACAAACATGTGACTTAAAATAAAATATTATCTCGAAGTATTTAAGAGTAGTAGTAAACTATAATAATAGTTCGTACATTCTAAGCTGGAATAAGAAGTTGTGAAAATTTAAAAATTTACGCAAATCGTTTGAACATCTGATAAAGTCAAATAAGGCGTAATGAGGACCATTCTGCGGAATGAATCTGAATAAGCTAAATTTTTGCACAGACTTTTTTTTTGACATTTTAACGACGGGCTAAAAATTCGGCAATGAGATCGCGTAAGTAAATCAAAAATTTAATGGTCAAAGGCCACGAAAATCGGGTTTTTGCCTATATCTTGCTGCCTATGCATTATCTGTAATAAAAATTACCTAACTAACAATGGAATACATTGTCGGAAATCCAATGAATTCGAAATATCGCAGCAAAAGGTATAGAATTTATTTTCACTACCAGAAAATTCTATTAGAGCTAGACCGGAGATATTTATATCCCAAAGTACAGTGGTACAAACCGTGTCTCAAAGAATTCAAAGAAAAAATGAAATCTCGTTTAGAATTTTTTCAAACAATGATCCGGGAATTCGAATAAGTACCAATAACCCTTGGATTACAAAGCTTGAGTATTAACCACCAACTCAAATATATCAACAGTATTGATTATTAAATTATTTAATTTTAACAACACGTAGTACAAGTACAGGTTTTTTAAGAATAAAAAAAATGTTAGTTTTATAGAATAAGCAATGAAAGCTTCCTTTGTCTATGAAGTTAATGAAAACAGTCAACAAACAAATCAAACTTTCATCCTAGAGCAGCGAGCAGTCATGGAACCTAGCAGCTAGCAGCCGTCTTGTTAATCAAACAAATATAATTACAGTTTAATGAATATATGCAGCAGCATCTCTAACATCTCGGAATGCTTCATTCTTCCGTGATTATCGGCCGTCTACCTGGTAATTACTCCAGCAGCACAGGCTCCAGCAGGTCACCCATCTCGTATGTGGAGTAGAAAAAACCAACTGGTTGACCTAATATGAAATAAATTATCGGTTGCGCCAATGATTATGTTGTCTTCAGCTCCGCTGTAAAGACATTCGTGATTGGATAATAATATTGACATTGTGCATTGTGTGTTATTAGACTCTTGTTGACTCTGTCATGTTAACCTGTAATCATCCGGATCAGTGCTTCTCAAAATCAGCCCGAAGACGAGGATGTCCGCTCGGTGATACGAGCCTTTTTGACAATTGACAGCACAAAGAGCCAGCTTGATGGCTTCTCAATCAGATGGAATGATATTGCTGCGGCTTTGTTGTCTGTTAGATGTTTGGCAATGTATAAATGCTTCAAAATATTATAAGTAGGTGTATGTCTTTAATTTAAATATCAAACTTAATTGATATCTCAATGAAAAAGTAATAGCACATTGATGTGATATCATTAAAATGTTTTACATATCAGTTTTTAACAATATTGAATATTGGAAGATTTTTTCTTTTATTGGTCCATAACACCTAATATTGTTTTATAGCAGATTCTGTTATGTAACTTAATATATGTGATATGAATGAATAAAAAAAATATGTAGATGATAAACATATCATTTCCTGTTAAAACGGAAGCGACAACATCTCATATTTTACATTTTTGAGTTCTAAATACAACGATATGCCACAAGTTAAATTTTTCAGTAAAAAACAGAAATGTGTTATTTTGCATAAAAATAAAAAAAATGTTTTATAGTTTATTTATTCACTTCAGTTTCATTTTTAATTTGTTATTTTAATACCGTTCTTTTTAAATTTTTACCAAATTCTATCCAAGTAAGGAAAATTTAGGGATCGTGTCAAAAACGCATCAAAATTTTAATGAGTAAGCATATTTCATTTGTAATTTTTTTACGACTCTAATAGAGATTCTACATCTTCTCTAAAATGTAACTCTTCTATGAAAAAATCAAAATTCTATTTTTACTTGCAAATACTGTCTTAAGAATTACATTTATGTTAAGAAAATCAGAGCTTACAAGTTTCTGGGTTTCTCATTCAAATCGAAATAACCCTTTATTTTGTTTACAATCTACATCACTATTGTAAACTATCAATTTATTGTAAGCTGGTAATACCCAAATGTAATCAAATATTTGGTATTGTAGTGTCAAATAGATACAATGTCATGTGTCAATGTGTCGTTCTCACATTTAAACATGGTCAGCCACCGTGTTTATTTCTATGTACCGTATAAAATGACAAACAAACGATAATTTGTTTGTATAATATGATCATTACATGTAATGAAACACTGCTATTCATTTGAAAATTCATGCACTTGTAACTAAAAATACTTAAATTACAAAATGAATTCATTCTCCGATCTCGAATAGTTTAAATAATCAAGCATACCATTTTCAATGATATATTTTTTATCTACATATGTCAATAATATACTTATTACTATTCATTAGGCTTTTTTGTTACAAATATAAAGCAATGATATTTAATGGGGCGACAGTTTTTCATACATACATATAGCAAAAGCTATACAATTCCTAAAAGTCGATTGCCTAGTTGTATAAAACTTTGTTAATTTTAATCATTGTTTAAATTTTTGACAAAAATGTATTTTTAATGCGTTATCATGGAAACAACGTGAAGTTTATAAATAGATTAGTTCATCCCACATTCTGACCCCGGAAAATGAATATAAAAATTTCAGCGTTATTATATGTTTGTTTATTTAACATATAATAAAATATAACTAGATTATTATTTTATAAGGAAACTGAACTCTGCTCTAAAAAAACTGAACAGTTATTATAAGGAATTGTCGAAGGAAAATACACAGTTATTAGAAAATAATAATTCATAAACTATCTTCATAAATAATATAGAAAATTCTCATGCAGGTGCAATAACTGTACAACAATATTTACAATTAATTAAACTGAATCATCATGTTCTACCGGATTTCACAATTCATGCATATTTATACAAAACATCCTTCATACCTAATTCTCGTACGCAAGGAAACAAAAGAAATGTAATTACTGGTATAGATTTACAAATAACAGCAACCGTTATGTGTTTTTACTTCCCTATAGAAATTCTCACAGAGAAAAGGATGCTGATGTTATAACTGTGCCAAGATGAAATATTTTTAAGCAATGACAATATGCTCTATGAAAAAAAAAAATTAGAAATTCAATTTTAGTTTTGGTTAAGGCTATGGGTGAGAATTTACATTATTTCAATATGCAAATAAAATGTCACGAAAAAAGTAGGTTTTAAATATATTTTTATCCTAGAAGTATTGAAAATAACATTTTCCTGCATGCGCGTGCGCAAGAAAGTAAACATTGGCAAACCCAGACCAACAAAATCTTACTATTCTCTATTAGGAAAGAAAAAGACAGTTCGTATGGCGTCTAATGCGCTAGAAATAACATCCAAAATAAAATATGTCAATGTGCTTTCAAAATATTTTAACTTTAGATAATTTTGATGCTTCAATTAAATTCTAGGTATTTTTTTATATATTTAGTAAATAATAGGACAAAATTGTTAACCTTGTTTATATGTCAAAATAAAATGTTTATTTTATGTTTCTATTCTGTTTCTAATGTTGGTAATCAATTTCACAAATTTCACTGGGGTTAAGTTAAATGTCTAAGTTTTCAGTATTCGTAAGTTGTTTATATTATTTTATTATGTTGTTTTGTTTGGTAGGATAAAACATAGTGTATGCTACATGGCAATAAAATTGTTTTCTGGTCCCCAAGAAGTATCTAGCCTTGACTGTGTCTTAGGACCAGAAAAGAACAACTTTCCTATCTAGCAGCACAAATAACTATTTCATATCTCACGGTAACCATAGACAATGTAAGATATAAATTCATAGCTAACAGTTCTGTCAACAGTAGTATTGTTTAATTTTTCTTGTAATTCGTTGCTGTAGGAAGTAGTGAAAAGAATATATATTTGTTATTAAAAGATAAATTAATTAGGAAGTAAAATCGTGGTCACTTGAAATGTCCATTTCATACTCGTAAGATGAGAAACTACAATATATGTATTAAATGAGTACCACACCATGCTTGTTGCACAATATACTATTTCTATTAAGATGGATAGTTCCGAAATAGTATAAAACTTCCATATTTTGGTAGATATTAAATCAGCCACATGTCCCTTGGCAATCCTATCCCTCATCCCACCCAAGATGTCATCAAGGTGTTCGTAAAAAACGCTAACAAGGGTTATTACGCCCTAACTGCACTTAACTTGCGGCTCCACCACTGTTTGTTTTTCCAAGGGCGCCTATGATTACGTGCATTAACGGCAGCTGCAGGAAAATCGTTGTTTGTTTTGGAGAAGGCACTCGTGGCTAATCAGAGGGTACACTTCGCAGGTGAAAATCACCTTCAGAGAAAAAATTGGAATTTGATGATAGAATCTGGAATTCTAGATTCTCTGAAATGTGGAGCTAAAGTGTTCGGAAATATTTAAATTGGGTTTTAAAGTAAGTGGGAAATTTTTGGATATTTATTTACGACAGCAAATAAGAATCTGTAATTAATTGTAGGAGTATTGATAAATTCCTTTATAGTTACAGGTGTTTGAGAGGTATGTTATTAACTAACCGGCTATTTTTCAAGTAAAAAATGAACTACTTTAAGAATTCTTCAATTTTTTTTACCACCACTTGTCCAACGATTAGTGAGAGATCCTAGAAAGTTGCTTTTTTAAAAATGATTTAGAACAAATCATACAAAATATGTCTATTATATTTTAACCTATTTCACTAAAGATAAAAAATACTAAGTAAAATAATTTCAATAAAGAAAAAATCATTTTATCTTTAAAAGATTTTAAAAATTAAGTTTTGGTATATAACCATTAAACATATTTTTTTATATGTAAATTAAAAAACTTTAATGATTTCCATTATTTACTATTCAATCGAATATGTTTAATCACAATTTAAAAGCATAACATATTCGTATGTACTCGTATGTTCACTACTATATGTAACTACTTGAAATTGTAGAACATATATTTCAAAAAAATTATATTACGATCCCATTGTTATAGTAGGTAGAACAACAAAATTGTATAGAGGTTATGTGCTGTCAACTATAAATATTAAACACAATGTCTAGACAGACAGTTACAGTATAATATATGCAAACTTAGATTAGAAGACAAAGGGAGAAATTACACACTGTTTCTAATCTACGAGTTGCTGTAAATGGATTACAGGATAGAAACTCTTACATAATCACTTTGTTGACAAGATAAAACATATTTTTCTTTCGGGATACGTACATCAAGCACAGTGGATATATCTTAAATGTCTTAGCCCTATACTGTGCCTCAAGTATCTAGAACAAGAACGTACTTAATTTTTTTTAAAGCTTATATGCTAAACTATTTTACTTTTTATGAGTATAATATTTATGATAGAAATATAATAGTATACAGGGTTTTTCTATACTTCTATTGATACAATGTTTGCTACGAATGAACTACCCTTATTGATGCGAATTTCAAAATAGTAGTTTATGATACACGTGCGTAATGTAAAGCATGAACGAAACCAGTATTCTAGGAGCCACAGGTGTCAAAAAGATAAATTACTCAATGTATCATACACTATTTTTGTAACATTTATTATAAATTATTTTTTAAAAGCTGTTTGACATTAGACAATACAAGGTTCTGAAGTATATATTTCTAAAAAAGAAATTTTTATTTTTAGAAATTTGTTCATGTGTGTGTGTGTGAATTCCAGAAATTAGCAATATGAGGGTATTTCTTATTCTAGCTTTTGTACTACAATATAAGAAAATTTGTTACGCTGTAAGTATTATTGTTTTTATAACATTAATTCTAGTATTTGACAAGGGGACAGTATTATTTTTAATTAGTAACAACATATTTAAGTTATTATTGGTAATAACTAATACATTGCGTTAAATTTCAGTGCATAATTATATATGGTATTTATTTAAATATGAAGTCTATAAATGCATGAAATAATGAACTATAATAAGTATATTTGAATTTTATCACTTTAATTTAACTATCAGACGCAAATCGCATAAAATTTTAATATATCTCATAAAGCAGTCTAGTTATTTTGATAAATAGTCGTATTATGCATTCAGTATATAATTAGCAATTCAATAGCTCATATAAAAATCATGAACACCGACGTTCTAACACGATAGCATCGTTTGTAGTTCAATTACCTGAATTATTTTTAATGAGAAATATTCCCGTGCGTTAGCCAGGCCACCATACCACCACCCTACTTACGCTGCAAGTCTGTGCGAGCTAAATGAGTTCTTATTGCAAATTGCAGGTTATGAAATGGGCCTGTTAGCACTAACCTATCACGGATGGCCCAGGATTGCGTGTTGGATCGTTGCCGAAATTGGCCGTTTTCGTAATTTCCTCGGTAGTTTGTTTGTTTAGCTAATTTGCTGGTCGAATCGCGTGGTTTGCGATGCGCAATTATTTCTCTGGACCATATGGCGTTGTGGTTGAAAAATTAGGATCTGGAATGATGGAACCATGACTTGGCAGACGGTGGCTTCCTGAATCGATTCCGACCATTTGTAAAGTAGATGAGCGCCTATCAACTTGTTTGTTCTAATAGATAATTCTATATCGCCTGACAGCTACATAATTACACAAAACATTATAAATTATAACTATATCCTTTTGAACATGCGGTCAAAGCTTTCTTCACTTCGTAACCAAACTATTTTAAATGATGGTAAAATGAATATTTTTCACTACTAGCCTAGACACACAATATTATTAACCTTTATTTGAAATCAGAAAATATTTTTTACTAATGGTCACTTAGGTCAATAATAAATTATTATTAACCATGCTCGATAATGAAAACAGTCACTTTTTAACGAAATTCAAGTCTCCAAATCCAAAAATAAATTTAAATGTGCCGTCTAAATTAAATAAGTAAATCAAATAAAACAAAATTAAAAGTGAGACTGACATACTGAAACATCAAATATAAAAACAAATACAGTTTACATTATTTTTGTGAATATTAACAAACAAGTTAATGTTCATGTCAATATCATTTTTTTTTTAGTAAGATTGGGATTGAAATACTAGTGAGAAGACCATTATTGACCAGCGCCTTATGTCCCTCGGTTGCTTCACACCTCGGGACTCAACTTGGCGCTAGGAGAATAATTATGGTCTTCTGAACCTTGGTGTATAATATACTAGTATTAAAAAAAATAAGTTTAAGCTATTGTTATTATCGTGTTCTTCTAAACAATAGCACATCGCCGGTGATTTTGGTTATTTAAAATTAAAAGATTATTACTTTTATTTATTTTGGGTAATCCTTTAATTTTTACAATGAAATTTTGTTAATAAATAAATAGCACGATCATATACTAGAACAATATTTACATGCAAATATTAGTAATGATAACATTTTTACCAATAAAAACATTTAACCAAAAGTCATCTTATGAAAATCTATATTTTATGTATAGAAAATAATTATAGTAATAACTGACAATTTTTTTATTCGAATTAAGTCGCCATAATAATCGTCTGTCACTTTGCTCACTAATAAATATAGATACATACAACAGAACTTTTTAATTTTTGAAATTCCTTTGGTAGGTATCCTATTTGAAGTACATGATATTTCCTTTTCTCCACCTACAAAAAACCGCACGGTACAAATTAAAGCCAGGAGTGAACTGTTGAAAGTTGGCTTATTAGAAACACTCAAACAACTTCTGTTTGCCTAATTCGAGTGCCAGGATGTGTTTAGTTTTCGGTTGCTAACAGCGTATTATATGTCAAAAATGTGTCATTTGGACGTTGTTAGTAGATGTAAAAAACGTATCGTGTTACTCAAGTAGCAGTCAAGCTGTTGCTTCTTCAGAGGTGGCGTTTTTTCTCCGCTAATGCCTCTAAAAACTAACATACTAATATCGATATTAAATGTTGAAAGGACATTCAGTTTTTGTTGAAAGGTATGTAACTACCTCAACGGTCAAAAGGGTAGATTTAATGTCTTTTTATTTAGTGCTGGGCCTCACAGAAGTCAAGATTTTTTTTCGAACATTATTTAACTAGAAACAGATAAATTGTTCCACTAGAAACTAAAACAATAATAGGTAGTCATAGTATAAGAGGCTGATTAAATTTTTGTATATGATAGAAAATAAAAGGTAAACAAGAGCTGAAATAAGAAAAATCAAATCAAAGACAAGTAATTGAGAAGCAATAAATCATCAAGATAATATTTTTTTTAAAGACAAGATAGTCAGCTACAGTGCAGAACAAGATTCTTATTTAAATAAAGGAACAATTGTTATTTGTTAGGATTTAATTTCATTAAAAATTTTTTTCATGGTGCACATAGGCGAAGTTTATGGGAATCAGTTTTTTGCAGGCTGTTGCTCTTCATTTCAACTGACAATAATAGTTGTGATATCAATAGGAAAACAAAAAAAAATATTCATCAAATGACACCAAATACATGTATATTATGTCGTATTTTTAATCGTATAAATTAATTCTTAAATTTCTTCAACTTTTTAATAATAGCGATAATTATGGTAGTATTTGACCAATAAAATAAAAATGTTTGACGTTTTATCTGTCAGAAGGGTAAATCTGTCAGAATTCGTTAGCTATGATTTAAGAAAATATGTAATAATTTAATAGATTAAATTATTTTCAAACAATTTTTAATCTACTTATTATAAAATAATATAAATATAAAATCAATAGAAGTAAATTCATGAAATTGGTTACAATTATTATACGAATTTAATATTTTGTAAAAATACCTTATGAGAATTTGTCTAAAGCTACCTTAACAAAGAATTTACATGCGATGTTTTTGTACTTAATAAAGAAAAGTGTTGCAATAAAGTTAAAACTTTGAACGCGTTGTGCATAACAAACAGTTAGCCATATGTCATACCGTAACCAGAATCCAATTATGACACGACAACAAATGCGACAGAGTGGAGAATATTGAATATTGGATTCTTGCAGAGAAATTGCCCCGTTAATTTTGCACCTGTTGCTTGTTCATCCTTCCTGATAACGGCGAGCTGCACAACAAAGGACACTTCATAACCACTGCACGCCGACAACAGGTCCATTTGCACAACCAAAAATAAGGGGTGGATAATTGGAGTAATTACCGCACGACTATCAAATTGGCAAAAAAGAGGATAAGTGGCGGAATACAATACCAAAATAATTTTCATATTTTTTTGCTGATTATATTGATTTAAAATTGTATGAAAGATAAATTTCATAATTTGTAAAAACATCGAAAGGTACATCGTTCCAATATCGTCTTTTTCTAACTATAATGGTTATCCCGAAAGTAATGTGGTATTTTCATTTTGGTCACACAAACAAAAACCACATTATTTATGGGATAACTGGATAACACAATATTGAAATTAAATTTCTTACACATATCATTACATTAAAAAAAAATATCTGTTGTGGTCAACAACTAACTTTCAATCATGTTATTGTTTTTGGAAAACGTACATTCTTTTTTTTCGTGCCATCGCCACCATTACTGTAACCATCATAAGTTTTTGATAACATTTATTATTTGGTTATCATTGTCAACGAAGTGTTATAGAAAATAACTGTCCTACTAATAGGGTAATTATAAAAGTCATACTAATTTCATACACTTTTGGTCGTTTAGCAACGGACAAAATTACAAAAAATGCAAATAAATAAATCTGAAATGTCAAGTGGTCCAAATAATACAAATACTTTATAGCTAGGATAGTTATGAGTATCATAACCGCTTTATATGTCAATTGAATTCCGAGTTCGGAGAGCTGGTATGATTCATAACATCCGTAGTTTGTTCAATAGTTTAATGATTTTACGTTATTAATAAATATTATTTTATAATAATATTCTGTAATGCCATTCAGTTAATTTTATATCTTTGTTCTATTTTTTGTCTCTGTTATTCATTAATTCTTTTCTCTTATTGCTTTATTGTAATTTTTATATGATGTTTTTTATCCTACTCTGTAAATTGGGTAACATTCTCCTGATCAAGTCTGGATGGTTTAATATGATGATAATTGAAATACAGCAAAATAACAGCATTATTAGTTTTTGTAATATTATTCCATAAGAAAATATGCGCGATATATTACAAGTAAAACACGTGAAAAATTAAAAACTTTTAATAACATTTTCAAAAGTTCAAGTATTAAACCACATTTAAATAAAATAATTTTAATATAAATTTTGTATTGTTGTGTGTTGAGCGACATTTTGTTTCTTAAAATTCGATGTCTACGAACGTTACAAACAGGGCATGTAACCGGTTAAAAAAACCGGTTAATATAAACCGGTAACCGATATTTTGAACGAAAATTGCGAACTTTAATCGTAATTTTAACCGATAATTTTAAGACCGAAAATACCGGTAACCGTTAACCAACAAAAAAAGAAAACCGGTTAAAAACCTTTATTTTACTATCATTTAACGCGAACATTTTAATTTTTTTATATCTGTGTTATTTACCTATTTGTATTTGAATATAAGTCATGATAGTTTTTACAATTTATAATTTATTGGAATGTCATAAAAGTAGGTAGTTCCCTTGTCACCATTAGGCAAGTTTACAATTGATAAGTGACCTGGGTTTTTCTGATGGTATTACGGGAATTTTTGTTAATATTCGTTAAATAAATTGCATTCTTTTATTCGTTATATTTTTTCAGATGGAATTTTTTTATTATTTTTTATTATATTTTTTGTAATTATTTTTTATTATATTTTTATGCTTTTTTTTAATTAGTTTTTTTACCGATATATTAACCGGTTTAAACCGGTTTCCAATTTATAAAAACCGGTTTCCAATTTATAAAAACCGGTTTTCGAAATAAAAACGTTATTATTATTACGTTTTCTATATGAGTTAACCGTTAACCAGTATTTTTTACGGTTACATGCCATAGTTAATATACATTTCCGGGGATACAGGGCATGAAGTAGGCTAATGAAATTATTTTTAAGAAAATTGGAATCAAGTATCTGGACGAGAACAAGTTTGTAGTGTGAATGAAGACGATTTATTGTAATGTCAAAAATATTATATATGTATAATAAAATAGAAAATGTATCTTAATTTGAATAAAATAATATAACAGGGCACCCTGTATTTAAATAGTTTCTGTACTGTGGTATTTGGAAAAAAAAATAATAAAAATTACATTGGAATTATTATGAAACATATAAATATTTAACAATGTTTTCGACCTGCATTGAAACAAAATTATAATAATATATAAAGTAATTTACTTTAAAAAAATTTCTCTGATCGTAAGAAAATGATAACTTTTTGATTTGATTTATTCTGAAAAATTCGTCATAAAACATGTTAAAGTTACCATGATTACAAAGTAAAATCGTTGTGAAAAACAATTTCTCATGTCAAATAAGGATAAATAACAATTAATGATTAGGCAATTAGTGGAAATATAAATTATAAATTTAAGAAAAATCACTTACGATTTTCGAGGTTCTGATCCATCCAGTTTTCTAGAAATGTTTTCAACCATAGTTCTTTCGCGGTTTAAATATTTCTTCTTTCTGCATTTCTGTCATTATAGAAATATACCTGAAATTGTCAATCTATAAAAATATAATGTTTTAAATATAACTTTTGGTTAGGTTATATTTTAATATCTACTACTATACAAATAAGAATTAAGAATTGAAAATTATATTATAATTTCTTTAGCTCTAGCAAAATAAAAAATATTTTTTATTTTTCTAAACTACTCATTAATAAAAAAAACTATTAGTTATTTTTACAATTATTAAAATATATGAACATATTTTACAATATTTGCTGCACTATTATTTATAAAAAAATATTTTGCACTCACCAATAAAAATTGCTGCTTCCATAAGAAATTATACCATTTGAAATAGGTTCTGCTTCATTTCCATCTATTATTCCCTAAAAATATCTGAAGAAAGAAATTTATAAAAATTGCTTCATCTGTAAATTATATCAATATAATATTAAAGTGGAGATGTTGGTCCCATCCTCTATTATTTTACATTTGATGTTTAGAGGATGGTTAAGCCCTGCCACCACGACAAGGTCTCTCCACGACGGCAAGGGGGGAAGGGATGGTTTTGGGTTTAAGGAAAGGAGGAAGACTTAAAACTATTGCGACTTAAATCTAACCGCGACTTAAAAGTTATTCGGCGCGACTTAAACTAATGCAGTGTACTTCCAGCGAAAAGGGTCAGGGGCATTGGCATGAAAACCAAGAAAGAAGTAAAAAATGAAAATATAATATTAATTATTATAGTCTATGTACAAACTCACTCCACAATTAGACATTTCAACACGCTAGCGGTCAGACACCCTTCCGGCCCTCCAGTACTAACGCCCAAAATGGTAAAAGGGCAGCAAGATGCACCAAGCACATCCGTAACTCTAACTTATAGACACGCTAATACGAGGGCGGTATCACAACCCTTCCGTGCAACCCATACCAACGACCAGAATGCTGTAAGCAGAGAAAGGAGTGCCTCGACTTATAATATACTACGGGGTATTGCACATTCAAAATTCAAATATTATAATTGGAGGACTTTAAAATCAAAAATTATTTTTTTAGGAAAAAATTAATGGTTGAAATTAGTATAGGAGTAAATCAAAAAATTAAATCTAGTAATATCTGCACAAAAATGGCCTAGTAAAAGTTGTGTAATAATTACATTTCTTTGGTTTATAGTGAATTAAATAATGTACTCATAAATAAACAAAAGCAAAACAATTAATAAAACAAGGCACATTATAAACCTAAAATAAGTTGTACCTAAAAGCTCGTCTTTACTGAAAACTTCCCGGGTAGTTTTGCAGCAAGCATTTGCTTCCATTCATACATCATACCTTATATCTACACATCGCATCTCAGATCTAACCATCACACTATATATACATTTTCATACATTGTATTTAATCATCACACCTTATATTTAATCATCACACCTTATATTTAATCATCACACAATATATTCAATCATCACACCTTATATTTAATCATTACACCTTATATTTAATCATCACACCTTAAATTTAATCATCACACCTTAAATTTAATCATCACTTCTTAAATTTAATCATCACACCTTAAATTTAATCATCACACCTTAAATTTAATCATCACACCTTAAGTTTAATCATCACACTTTAAATTTAATCATCACACCTTATATTTAATCATCACACCTTATATGTAATCATCACACCTTATATTTAATCATCACACCTTATATTTAATCATTACACCTTAAATTTAATCATCACAACTTAAATTTAATCATCACACCTCAAATTTAATCATCACACCTTATATTTAATCATCACACCTTAAGTTTAATCATCACACCTTAAGTTTAATCATCACACCTTATATTTAATCATCACACCTTATATTAATCATCATACCTTATATTTAATCATCATTCCTTAAATTTAATCAGCACACCTTAAATTTAATCAACACACCTTAAATTTTATCAGCACACCTTAAATTTAATTAGCACACCTTATAGTAATCTTTACACCTTATATTTAATCATCACACCTTATATGTATTCATCACACCTTATATTTAATCATCATACCGTTCCCTACATCTAAGCATCACACTTTATGTCTAAGAAGAACACTTTATATCTAATCATCACACCTTATATCTAAGCATCACACTTTAAATTTAACCATCATACCTTGCTTTCAACATACCTTATATTTAATAAGCACACCTTATGTCTAACCATCATACCTTATATTTAAACATCACACCTAACCATCATACTTCACATGTTCACTCCACACTTTATTTTCATACCTAATGTGCCAAGTCTTATTAATTTGTTTAGGAATAAATTTATTGCAATATATTTGCATGATACGGTATCAGTTAAAGTTAAGATTAAACAATGTCAACAATGTATCACGGAAATAATTTAAATTAAAAATGAACTTATGGGAATTAAATTTAATGAAGTCGTAAAATATTAAGGGAGGATATTTTCTTAAATATCAAAATTGGACTTACTATTTCAGTGGTGAGAAAAAAAACTGAGAAGTACCTGCTTCCCCCCTTACGTCTATATCTTATATCTAGAAAGTAGCTGGAACCTGAAACAATAAAAAATATGAATTAGTTTATTTATAATAAAATTTGTTTTTAATAATTATAAAAAAAATGTTTGTACTGCACACTAGTTTCAATAATAATATAGTAGTAGTAAATCGCAATCAATTATTAAAATTCAAATTAAAAAATAAAATTATAAATTGTACTCACCTGATGACTGCTGAAAAGACACTGAAGATTTCTGTGTCGTTAATTATCATTTTAATAAATGAATGAAGGTAGGGGGATTACGAAATAGCTAACAGTTATTTAAAATTATATTAAAATTATTATATTAAATTAATACTAGGGTATTAGCTAACACTATCAAGTATAATATATAATTTAAATAAAAAATAAATATATGTATGTAAATAGAATTGTAGTGTTACCGATGTCTAGGACGTTCGAAATTGGAACACCCAACAATGGGTATAAGAAGACATAAGTGAAATATATGTTTCTAATTAATTTAATTATAGTTGTTACATATTTCTCTTGCTCTGCCATATAGTAAAAAAATATTCAGTGTGTTTGAAAATGTGGAACCGCCCTTTTATTTTATTTTATTATAACAGATATACACTCAAACCAACTAGTCCGTACACCATAATAAAGGAAAAAAGTTTTCTATTATTTTAAAGTTTTTTATTGAATAAAATAATGTATTGACTTTTATTGAATTTTGTATAAAATTTGTGAACTTTTACCGTAATTTTAACCGATATTTCTAAGGCCGAAAATACTGGTAACCGTTCATCATAAAAAATAAACTGGTTTTAGCGAACATTTACGTTCATTTTAATAATACTATTTAGTGCGAAAAAAAATTTCATATCTGTTATATTTGTATTTGAATAAGACTATATGAGTCATGACAATTTCGATTTTATAGGAGAGTCATAAAATTTCTCTGAATGTGTATCGGAATTTTTGTGAATTTCTAGTTTGATTTTGCATGCAGCATGAAACTTAATCGCTTTTCATTTGTTCCTAATATTATTATATTTTTAATTAAGTTTACTATTATTTTTTTTATTAACCGATTTATTAACCGGTTTAAACCGGTTTCCAATTTTTAAAAACCGGTTTTCGAACTAAAACCGTTATTTTCATAACGTTCTCAATATGGGTTAACCGTTAACCAGTATTTTTTTCGGTTACATGCCCTGGTTACAAAAATATAAATTTTATTACGGGGTGCAAACAGACAAAGGATATTTATTTAACATATTAATAATACGGTATTAAAACATCGAAGTAGAATATGTCAATCTTCTAAAACAATTCAGATTTTTTTGGCTATTAAATGTATATAATTACATCTCATTTTCACTTTCTATGCGTAGGTGTGATTTAAAGAGATCCAAACGATGTGAAAATTTAAGAGATTTCCGGTTATCTACAGATGCGCGGTGAATGGAGAAGGTCATTATCATGACGCTGCAAGTTTTTCTATTGAAGCAATTTGATAAAAACCATGACAATTGTAGAGACTGTTACGTTCTAAATGAGAAGAAATGACAGGGTTACTTATACGACTTACCTTCTTCACTTTTTAGTACATCCTTAATTCCTTCCGTTCATTTGTACCAAATTTTCTCCATGAAAGAATTCAGGTACAAAAGACGTAATTATCTTCGAGCAAAAAATGCATCAAGTTCAGAAGACAACAATTAAACTGTACGACTAACGACCAAAGTTGAAATAATCTACAGGCGCGAAGCATGATATTTTATATAAGGGTAGCAAAAAAAAAGATTTTAAAATACTTTCTTACTTTTCTCATTACCCTTATATAGAGATATTATAAATCATTAATACCTCTTGTAGTATCTTCTACAAAAACGATATTTTTCAATAATTGGAATGGCCTATTTTTTAATTAATCATTTTCTTCTTTACCAAATTTTTGTATATACCTAAACTACATCATTTTTTTTCCAAGAAATAAGATTTTTGTAATATATTGATGGCCAAGTAGGTAAGGTATGCACAGATCTACATGAATATACGAGTACTGTTTATCTTTTTTGATAATAACTTATTTTGTTGCTTTATTTTAATCATTATTTTCTTTCTTATAATCAAATATAAAGCATTTATTAAGAATGTATATTTATAATAAAAAATAACTACCTGAACAACCTTAATAATACAATAAAAAAAATAGTGGGATATTGAACTAAATTTAATTTAGAATAATAAATTTAGTGCATTTTAGTTACAATGTTGGCAATAATACTGGCAAGGTGACAGTACTTGGCAGTATTGATCATAGAACCTCAAAAGAGTGTTTTATATAATAAATAAAAATAATTGTATAAAAAAATAACATTGAATTCATGTTTTTCGTAGAAAAAATTATGTACAATCTTGCTTGAATTTGGTTTCTGGATTTGTTCTATAGCGACGCTCACAAGCTCGCACCTCAAAACACTCATCCGGAAAAATAGCGTTCCGAACTTGTTACGTCAATAACTATTACATCCAAGTAAGAGATGTAATATGTTATACAAATCAGTTTTTTAGATTAATGTAACATTGGCAATAATATTATTCATTACTTGATTGAAGTTTTTGACTGAATAACTTGTAGTATAATAAAAAGAATACTAAGTTGCAGTTAATTTATTAAATATTTTCGTTGCTTAATATGCTACACATTTTATTTATTTTCTTATATTATGACCTAAATAATAAACATTTTATTTTATTTATGACTAATCACTTCCTGTTGATGATGACCCAAGTGGAGCCGAAACCGGTGGATTAAATTTTAAATAAATTGACTACATCCCAGAATAGTTTTTATTATCCTAATATTATTCATGTTTATTTAAATATAACATATTCACTACTGTTAACTTCAGCGTTTTTCCCGTCAGCCTCATCATTGTGGATGATGCACACAGAGGTTTTTTAGCGGTAATGATCGGTCCTTTATGTGTGTCCTGTTGTTGCAGTTCATTCATAAGGCCGGCCAGCTGGCCAGTGGCTACTGGTCACTTTTTTGCCGAAACGAATTTAATTAATTACGTGGCTGACGGGTGACTTGTCGGTTTTAAACAGCGCTAACAATGACTTTGTTTTTTATTTGGGGGTGGACTGAAATAAAAAGTAACACTTACCCGATAAAAAGTGACCGAAGCAACATGTGGCCGATACAGCCACTGGTTGGATTCCTACGAAAAAATTAATACAATTACGCTTTGGGATGATAATGAAGTGGGTGCGAAACAATGAACATACATTTCAACTTGGTAATACACGTTGTTATTAAGTCAATTTCATTTTCTTTTTTCTGGATTGGATATCTATAGATATTTTTTATCTTTTACAATAATCATACACTTTATAAATATTGGAGAATATAATAAAAAAGTTACGAGACTTTTATTTATTGTAAACAAAAAATACAAGCATTTTGTGCTGTCAGCCTTAAAATTTCTGAAAAACGACAAAGACCTAAATGGCTTTATATTTGTAGTTTTTTTTTAAACTATCTATTTACACTCGTATAATACAAAGAAAAAGTTTTGAATTATATATAACACAGGGAAGCGTGGCTCCTGGCTCCTAGAGAAATGGCGAATTGACTAATTGACAGTTATCAGCTGATGAGACTAGGCTTCACTAATTTTTGCTCGCACTCCCTCTGTAGTAGTTTCAATGCTCTAAGAAAAAGACTAACCACTTATAGGAGGTTCATTGTGTATATTGAAATAGAAATAAAATATAATTTAGTGACTTTTTGTCATTCATTACCATAATTATTATAACGAAAATCATTTTAAAATATTGTAAAAAGTCAACAAGCAACATTAATAATTTTATACTTAATGGGATAATAAATCTCAGAAACTTAAATTAATTTATTAATTTGTTACTATTTAGAAATTTTGGACAAAATAAATGTATTCATAGTATCAAATTGATTCTAAAATGTTTTTTCAAAAATTTATTTAATTAAAATCGTGATTTAAATCAAATGATTCACATATTCAATAATAGCGGTCGGTTCTGTGATCACTGATCACCGATTTTAATAGTTGAATAAACTATTAATTATCAATAACTGATGTACCTTTTTTTCTCGTGATTTCCGTATCATCTTTTATTCTTTTTCATTTCATCATAATAACTGAACAATCATTAAATGTATATAGAATACAGAAAAAAGGAAGATAAATAATATATAGAATTTGAAGTTTTGTTCAAATAGCGTAACGGTCATTGTGAGAGGAAATGAGCGAAGAAATTACAGTCGCGTCGCCATTGCACAAACAAAATTCCATTTTTTCTGGTTAGACGTAGGTGGCGTTGTAGGCGAATCTTGTGTTTTGTTCTTGTAGTTGTAGCGAGCTGTGCGTATGCACTACAACTTGTAATTAAAAAGCAATTTTCAAGAGCTGACGGGAAGCGTTCCACGTTTGTGCATTTATTCTGACAGAGACATTACTTTTATAACTGTTTAATAAAAACGAATTTATGGAGTTTAATTGCATGTGAATAGCTTCATGATGGTACTGTCTACATTTTTTCACAGACGTTGTTAGTGGAATTATGCGTACGAACTTTGTTATAACTTCATCTTTGTTAAAACGAAGGCATGTTCTTAATAGAAACATCCACAATATTTTAAAATAACTTATTTTTAGTTTAAACATGTACAAAATGTAACATAAACATTTATCTACTTTAATAAAAAGTTTTCAAAAATAATAATATTTTGTTGGGCATGTATTTTTTATTTTTATTAAATTTAATTTCCTTTTTTGTTATTTTTCAAATAAAAGATAGAAATTTAATCAGTGGCGTAGCTAGTACACTGGTTGCGGGGGAGCAGGAAATGATAAAAAGGGGCTACTGATATTTGTTTTCCGAAATAAAAAATATACAGTTCTCTTATATATAGGTACAGCAACTATGATCATATAAATTTGTGATATTTGTTGGCAAAAAAGCTACCGATGAGGCAATTGCCCCGCTGCCCCCGATGTAGCTACGCCACTGAATTTAATATGTAAAATGAAATGTTAAGCTACTATATTTACCAATATTAAAAAATGTATTATTTACAAGGTTTTACCTCAAACTTCGTAAAAAATATAAACAAAACAAAATTAAATTGTTACAAATATGGGATTGAATTTTTAAAATTAAATTATACTAGAATATTTACTCGGCATTGGGCAGGTAATTGAATTGAATATTTGAATAAAATATTTCTACATATATAAATAATATTTATTTTGTTTACCATCTTACTAAATCTATAAGTTAATTACAGATATTTCAAAATTAAACACAGAAAAAACCGAAAACTAAGTTGATAAATAAGAATACAGTAACATAAGAATTTCTAGTTTAAAAAAAAAAATATTCTTAAACGAAAATAAAAATACAAGTATTGATAATATATAAGTTAACGAACAGATAATAAATTGAAATAAAAGAATGTAAAATATAAATATGAAATAATTTTATTAATAAAAAAAATATACAAAACGAAATACTGAATTTGTTATGAAACTAATAGAATGTAAAATATAAATATAAAATAATTTTACAAATAAAAAAATATACAAAACGAAATAGTGAAATAGTAGTGAAACTGATTATTACTCTTATAATAAGTGAATTCTACACAACAACCGAAAAACAAAAATGAAAACTATTAAATGTAGAAATATGTTTCTTGCAGAACATAATTGAATATAGAATAGAAATACGCTGGCTGAGAAATGTATTAGGAATGGATGAAGAAAAATTAGTAAGAAAAATCTTCGAAGCAAGAGCTGTAAGCAAAATGAAAAGAGGGAGACCAAAAAATCCTAAAAAAGAAGAAGTTAATTAGAAAGACGTATTAAATGGAATAAAGTAAGCTGCTAGCACAGAAGACGGGATAGAAAATACATGAAGAAAAATTTGAACAAAATACAAGAGTCAAAAAGTTCTGGGATTAAGTTACTTAAAAAAATAAAAAATAAATTAATAATGTATGAGAAAATGCTTGTAAAAATTAATGTTTACTCCCTACTGTTAAATTAGATAAATCAGATACTTGAATCACGATGTTAATTTTGTTTAAGAGCTAAATAACAGTATTCAATTTCTGCTGTATATTAAAAACAATTTTATAGGCTATAAACAAGTTAAAAATATGTATTTACGACTTTTGAAACAATATGATTCAACCAATTTTACGTTAATATAACTCTCGATAATAGAGGAGGGAAAATAATTATACGTCTATCATGTAGCACAGTTCGTTATCAGAAAATTTATTTACTTAAATTACCATCTTAAATTTATAATGTATAATAGACCGAAAGAGTTCAATCTCAGACGTACGTCCCTAAACATGACCTATCACGCGAAACTGCCTTGCGTGAGGAGCGTTTGTCGGAACTCAGCTCTTGCGTCCGTAATGATAACTGATATTAAATGATCTTGTGGGATTTATTGAGGCTATTTTTCTACACGGTGGTCCAGATCGGCGCGTACTACACAGTGGATTGCTTCCTTGAAGATCATAGTTTTTAATTTACTTTTATTTTGTAAAAATTTTAATTTGATTTATCCTATAACGTATAGTCAAAATATTAGTCATCAATATTTGTAACTAGACTATGACGTCAGGAAGTACAACGTTTATATGTGCATTAATTTATTATAAATTTACTGCTCTCTACAAATGCAGAACTGATTTAAACTTTAAGAACTAAAAATAATAATTATAATATACGAACAATAGCAACAACAACAATAAAAATTATATAGATAATCACTAATTTAAACAAATTCAAGCCTATATGTGTAAAAAAATGCATTATAATTATTTTAAATAAATTGAAATTTCATTAAAAATATTGTTTCATTTTAAAATCATTGAAATATCAATTATATTTATCTTTTTTAAGTAGAATTTTTTCTTCTCGCCTTTCTAAATATTAACATCATTCGGTTATTTTTACAAGCTTTTTTGTGATTATAAGTATTTCGCGCCACCGTTCACGTTCAGGTTTAATTGTCAACGGGAAGTTAAAGAAATAACTGTTTTCCTAGCAGGGTAATTATGAAAAACGTACGAATTTCATATACATTTGGTCGTCCAGCAACGGGAAAAATGAACTATAAAAAATTGTAAATATATAAATCTGAATTGTAAAGTGAACTCTCACTTTTTATAAACATTTTAACATTATTTAAAATTCATTGTTGCTGGTGGCGCGAAAAATATAATAAGCGACTCGGAATGTAAGTACCAAAACTTATTCTCGTACGATAACATGAACTTCGGTCACAGAATGGGTTTATACAAAAGCGACAGTAAGACAGAGAAACGAAAATTAGAGAGAGATGGAGAATGTGCACAAATTTAAAGGGCTCATTGTTTAACATCGGAAAGTTTCCTCACATCTGAGAGAGAGATAGGGGAAGAGCACAAATTTAAAGGTCTACACAATGCATCAAGGTCATAGAACTGAAAAGGGGAACATGAAAGGTACCGACACGGAGTGTCACTTCTGTATGTAACTATTCTGTGCTTCGGTTCCGTAGGCTCCACCTCAATTCATACCTTCTCGAAAGTTATAATGTACTTACATTCCTTGTAGCTTAAATAATTATATCATCTCATTAATAACCAATACATTGTAATATAAAGGAAAAAGTACTCGTAGACCCAGTAAATGGATTTGTGTTTCTTTCTATTTCTTCCGAAATTATAAAATTTTGAAACTATTATTACAGGGCAGTAAAATTTTTATGGATGATAAAACAAATAAAGTGGTAAAATTCAAAGGCTGCCGACAATTTTTTATGGCTTCTTTATGTTAAAATGATGTTTTCCTTTTATTTAGCGGTAAGTGTGGCCAAGGCCTTTAGCTTGGAACATTTTAAAATGAATGTTAACTTTGTGATAATTTTACTGCTAAGTGAGTGTGTGGAATTGAATTTTCTGGTTTTAAGGCAATATCTAATTATCTGGCTACTGCTTTCATATTCTTAAAATTTTATGGCTCTAATAAACAATTTTGTAGATAATCTATATGTATATGATTATGGCGCAAGTTATTAAATGTGTAAGACTTTTAAAGTATGTCGTGAAATTCGACTACGGTCCCTGATATTTAATATCCAAATAAGAAACTTGAAACATGTTATAAAAAATATTAACAGGTGTGTTTTTACAGGTCATTATAACTACACATTTAATAAAAAAGTAAATGTTCCACTAAGAAAAGCTATGTATAAAATTTTAATAAAAATATACGTACGAGTTTATTTGAAACAATTTTTTTTTTCATAGTCATACTTATGTACTAAAGAATTGTTCTATATTTGGTCTTATTTTTCCTGCGCTTTAATAAAGTCGTACAGGAAACAAGACGCTAATTGTCCTTCATTTGAGTATTTTAGAATTTTTTTTTATATTAGTACTGATTGAGTGCTTGAATTGTTAAATCAGAGGTTGATCTTATATTGTAAATATTCGAATCATTGTAACATATACGTTATTGTATTACGCAGTTCTAGCATTTATATCTATGTATGTGTATAAATGGAACAGAAAACTTTATTATGAAAAGTGAATCTATATTCCTCAAAAAGTGAAGTGAGCTGATAATATGTCATTTTATGTTTACTATATTTTTTCATAATGCGAATATTGAACGCAAATTTTCAAAGCTGAACGTACAGCGAAGAAAATTTGAACCACATTATCCAAACATTCGTTTCAGCGAAAGTTCCTCTCCTAAGATTCCGTAATATGAACGGAATTTTGAACTGTGAAGTTTACATGTATAAATAAATATAACTGTTAGTAAATATTTGTAATCAAGAACAGGTATTAACTTTTTTTGTTTATTAAAAATTGAAGCTGGAGGCCTTACAGTTCGCGTAAAGTACAATGCCCTCAAAGGGTAGTTTTGCAACTGATGGAAACTATTTTGTGGTGCCTTGTAATTATTTTTATAGTTATATTATAAAGAAAGTCACCCATAGTGTCCTTTATTATTAAATCAATATTATGACACCTATTTTCATACTTGATTTTGACTTTTTTGTAAATGTTTTACTAGATTAATAGGATTTTGAACAAATATAACTTTACTTTTGAATCCGCTAGTGATAGTTAGATTGTAATTATTTTAATATTATGTATTCATAATTATTTTAAGAAATAAATACTTAGTTTTAAATTTATTTCTGTATTGAAAACAGTGTAAATAGAAAATGAATGTAAATGGAGAAATTAGCCTGTTTGTTGTTTTGCGTGAGATTGATCTGGTTAATCCTTTGCTTTCCGATCGTGTAATACGTCCTGTGGATCAGATGACAGGCTCGTCGTCGGTAAATAGGCTCGGACATGCGGGCAGGCCGTAGGTCGTGACTTGAAGCGGACCGCAATTAGTTCGATAATGAGAGAGTTTACTAAAAACAAACACAATCTGTCGGTCCATCGCAAGCAAAACCTGTAATCTGCATCAATATACAAACCAGCGAGATTCAACAATAGCCGAGGCGGAGGCTATTTCTGCTCTTCCTAGCTCATCCCACTCTACATCTCTTCATTTGCATCGCCTTTAAGATCGGCTATTTATTTAATTATCTGTTTGATACATTACTTCAATCACAGAGGTTATCTACTCGCAAAGGACGTTTTCAAAGAAAAGTTAATATATATTTCATAATTCTTAGCTATACAGGGTGTATTTACAGAATAGGTTTATACAGAAGCGACAGTAAGACAGAGAAACGAAAATTAGAGAGAGATGGGGAAAGGCAACAAATTTAAAGGGCTCCTTGTTTAAAATCAGAAAGTTTCGTCACATATTAGGGAGAAATACGGGAAGTCAACAAATTTAAAGGTCTACACAATACTCCAAGGTCATAGAACTGAATAGGGTAACATGAAAGGTACCAACACGGAGTGTCGCTTCTGTATGGAACTATTCTCTGGTGTTTCAATTAGTTTGCTCACTATTAGTAACATTTTTATTTTAAGAATAACGAGTTCTTTTAAATAAAATCGTATAGTTTTGTTGATGAAATAATTTCTAATACATGTAGGTACCAAATCATTTTGGAGTAATTTAAATATAGATTTGCAGGCAATGTTAGGTCGAAAATTATAATTGAATATTTTCTATAAATTTTTTGTTAATATGTGTTGTAAAAAAAGTTAGCAGAGGAAAGCAAATAAAAATAAAAACTAAGAAGTAATTGGAAATTACATTACTCGAAAAAATTTATTCACATGCCAAGTCATATCAGATGCAATATGAAAAGTATACCTACGAATTTGCTTGTTTGCTCTGTACCTGAAGATTTTAATAATTAAGTAGTCGAAAAATTCATAAAAAAAAACCAAGAAGATATATTTTACCTACATACCATCTGTATTTACGCTTGAGAAAATGTCACTTAAAAAATATCGTTTTAAGTAAAAGTAGCTTAGATGCATGTTACCATTGATTTCATATACTACGTAGTATATACATATAGGAGTATAGTACGTATTATATAAAATCAATAATGTTAGGAATCAACTTGAATATTAGTTTCAAAACTTGCGATGTAAACAGAATTTCGAAATGCGCAAGTACGTAGTTTACATCTACATCTAATTTTGAATGTGATATTTTAAAATAAATACTACAACGGAGAACTTTTTCCTAACATCATAAGTTTATTATGCTAGAGTTGGAAAATGTCAAACTTCTATAAGGTTATGCTGAAGTAGCACGTGGCACTGTGACAATCTGTGCAAATGTGCTTTCTGAAAAAGATTTTACAAACGATTATATTAAGTAGTTTGAAAAACTTCATATTGATTTAATATAAAAACTAAAATCTTTTTTAAGTACATACAATTATGTAAATTTACACTTCATCGATATTTCGAGGTTATAATAATCATACGACAGTCAATATTTATATAATAAAGTACTGTCTGGTTTTCTGATGGTTATCGAATATTATTCTGTAGAGGATCATGATAATATTTTGCGAGTCGCACTCAGTAACATTTAGCCTAATAAGTTTTATTTATTTTATTATTTATTTATTTCATATTTTATTTTTTGTTGTATGTAGGAAATGTAATACAAATGTCAAACTAATTATGGTAATTGCCAACACAGCTCATTTTGATTTCTAAAATAATTACGAATGCGACTATAAAAAGTAAAGTATATCAATTGCGTAGAATTACCTACTTCCTATTTATGTGATTCCAACACTCGACATCGTCTTTTGCTATATCTTTCACATTTCGTGAGAAATAGATAAATTTTAACACTTTTATTTTGCACTAAAATAACAAGAACTTATTAAATTTCATTCTCCAGCAAAGAAAGTTTGTTGTTAAAATAAGAGCAAATTTGCTAAACATTCCCTAAATGCGGTCCTGTCCCCCTATGTTCTAATTCCTAATCAACCGTTTTTCTTAATTCGTGGCTCATTATATTCGAATTTCGCGCCGCGGACAAATGCGTTGCCAAACCAGCAGCGGGCATTGTTGGTTTTTCTTCAATTATATTCGAATTTCGCGCCATCAGCGGGATTCTTTGTCCAGAGGCGGCAAATTGGAAACCAATACATCGCGATTTCAGGCCGGATTGATTATCTGTTTCTTGTATTCTGTGCAATCAGTGTGTGAAGCGCCGGTGTCGGCCACAATTGAAACTAATATCATGCACCACGATGCGCACATATCATGTTGCAATTATTATTCAATGGATATTTTATGCATGAAGGTGATATACGTGTTACGAAGATATAGTCGGCAGTGAAAAATATATGCAAAAAGAAGGATACATAGTCGACAGGGAAAAAAATTGAATTGACGAAAAAATAATAAGCATTGACATTGTACAAAAAATAATGTATATCAAAAAAATAAATGTATATTCTATGAAATAAATCTCTATTTAATAAATCGGTCATTCGAGCCGGATAATATATTTCTTAATAATTTAAGGTAATACACAACGTCATAATATTTGGTCATTCGAGCCGGATAATATATTTCTTAATAATTTAAGGTAATACACAACGTCATAATATTTGGTCCTTCGAAGCCTACAAGAATTAACTAAGGAAATTATGTCCACACTAAGAAGAAGTCAACGACTACAAGTCAAACATAAAACTGAACAAATCGACAATGTACAAACAAATGTGACAACAGATGTTGAAGATAATTCTATTCATTCGTGCAAATCCAAACATTCCACAAAAAAAGATTCTTCAAAAAAGAATTCTTCAAAACATTCGAATAAAAGTTACATCCAAGAAAAATTGCGAATTCAATTGGAATATGAGACGAAAAAGAAAGAAAGAGAGTTCGAGAAAAAGAAACAAGAACTAGAGTTTGAAAAAAAGAAACTAGAGTTCGAGAAAAAGAAACAAGAATTAGAATTCGAGAAGGAAAATGAACAAAATTTACTCGAATATAACTTAAGATTAGCGGAACTTAACGAGAATACTTCGTTATGTACAAATGATGAATCATTAGATTTCATTGAAGAAGTTGACCTAAATCAGAGGACAAAGGAATGGGTGAATACAAATAATTGTGAAGAATGTACAAAACACAAAGTGTTACCCGCCGATGGAACAAATTTGACAGTTCCTCAAGTGTCTATGCTTTTATCGAGACAATCAATGTCAAAGGATTTGCCAATTTTTGCTGGAAATCCTATAGAATGGCCAAACTTTATTACTCAATACAGGAATACTACAAAAAATTGTGGATTTTCTGAGTCAGAAAACTTGATCAGATTACAGAAGTGTTTAAAAGGAAAAGCAAAAGAAATTGTTCATTCCTTATTAATATTACCAAAAAATGTAGACAAAGTGATTGACACATTAGAGAAAAGATTTGGACGTTCGGAATATATAATATTGAATCAATTAGAAAATGTTAGACGAGTCCCAATTGTAAAAGAAAATAATTTAACAAATTTGATAGATTTTTCTGATGCTGTTAAAAATCTAGTGTTTACAATAGAAGCTCTAAATGAAGAAAACCATTTACGAAATCCTTCTTTATTACAAGAACTAATAAATAGACTACCAATAAATTATAAAATGATGTGGAGCAAGTACATTAGAAAATTGAAGACCACAAATTGTAAATTAACTGAATTTCAATTATGGCTAGAAGAGCAAGCAGAAGCTGCATGTGACATACAAATCCCAAGATATGCAGACACAGAAGAGACAAACAAAATTAATAAGAATTTAAAAACAGCCGTACTACTTACCTCTTCAAAATCTAAATGTCCTGTTTGTAATAATGACATTCATCATTTGAGCAAATGTACTACCTTTAAAAATTTTGAAGTCGACAAAAGATGGGAATATGTCACAAAGAATAAACTCTGTTTTTCATGTTTAAATTCTAATCATGGAATTACAAATTGTAAAAATAGAAGAAGTTGTGGCGAAAATGGATGCACTAAACCTCATAATTATCTTTTGCACAAAACTTATGAACATAAAGTAACTTCAAATGACGTCTGTCAATCAAAAATTGAAAATTCAAAAGTCAACTGCCACATTTGCACTCAGAATATTGAAAATCAAGTTCTATTAAAAATATTACCTGTCAGACTGACAAATAAAGAGAATTTTATTGACACTTATGCATTATTAGATGATGCTTCAACAGTAACTCTAATTGACGAGAAAATTGCAAAAGAATTAAAATTAAAGGGACCCAGACAATCTCTACATATACAGTGGACGAATGAAGAATTGGAAAAACATGAAGATTCAGAAACAGTCAATTTGAAAATTACTGGACATAACTCTAAAACGTTTCACTTGCGACGTGTACGGACAATGAAGGGACTGTCATTACCAGAACAGACTATAGATATTAATCAGCTATCAGAACAGTACCATTATCTAAAAGGTACACAATTGCCAAAAATGATCAACGCTAAACCAACAATACTTATCGGACAAGACAATTGGCCACTTCTGATTAATAGAAGACACATACATGGACCTTGGACAGGACCAGTACTCAGTAAAACATTATTAGGATGGGTACTACATGGGAATTCAAATTTAAAATCGACCGATAGACAGTTTACATTCCATATTCATGAAAAACCGAAAGATGACATTGATATAATTCATGATATGGTAAAAGAACAATGGAAGATTGATAATTTGAGTTTGAGTTGTCCTAAAAGTCCTCTTTCAAAACAAGACAAGAAAGCACAAGAAATACTTGATTCAACTATGAAGAGAATTGGTGATAGGTATGAGACTGCACTATTATGGAAGAATGATGAAATGAGATTTCCAGAAAGTAAATCAAATGCTCTAAAACGATTGAAATTAGTCGAAATAAAAATGGACAAAGATTCTAATTATGCCAATGAATATTGTAAAAAAATGAACGACTTATTGACTAAAGGATATATTAAGAAGATAACAAATCATGATAATTCAGTTTCAAATAAGAAAATATGGTACTTACCACATTTTGGAGTGCTAAATCCAAATAAACCTAAGAAATTAAGAATTGTTTTCGATGCAGCTGCTAAATCAAACGGCGTGTGTTTCAATGACTATCTTCTGAGCGGACCTGATTTATATAATTCATTACTTACAATATTAATGAATTTTAGAATAAATAAAATTGCATTTGTGGCTGATATTAAAGAAATGTTTTTGCAAGTGAAAGTTCGTGAAGAAGATCGATGCGCCCAAAGATTTCTTTGGCGAGGAATGGATCGAGACAGAGACCCAAATATATATGAAATTCAAGTGGTATTTTTTGGTTCGACATGCGGTCCATGTTTAGCACAAGAAGCAAAAAATAAAAATGCTAGACATTTCCAACATCAATTTCCCAAAGCAGCGGAAGCAATTATTAATGATCACTATATGGACGATTACCTCGGCGGAGCCGAAACAGAAACTGAAGCTATAAAGTTAATAGAAGATGTAATAAATGTACACAGAAGAGGAGGATTTATAATTTGTAATTGGCTTTCAAATTCTGAAAATGTTCTTCGTCATTTAGATCCAGAATTAATATCAAAAAATGAGGAAAATATAGAGATTATTTCCGAAACACAAATCGAACGTATCTTAGGTTTGTGGTGGAACCCAAAAGAAGATAATTTTAGATTTTTAACGAAATTTCACAAAATCCCAAACGAAATATTAAAAGGACAAAAAAGACCAACAAAAAGAGAAGTCTTGAAAACAGTAATGTCTGTTTATGATCCGATTGGATTTTTAGCACCTTTTGTTATACAAGGGAAAATTCTTTTACAAGAAATTTGGAGAAGTGGAATCAATTGGGACGATGAAATAACAGAATTAATGAATAAGCGATGGTTATACTGGCTAGAAGATTTAAAAAGCATTACCACCTTTAGAATAAAAAGACAATATTCAACATTGGAATTAGATAAATCTAAAATTGAACTACATGTTTTTAATGAC
Source organism: Stenolophus ochropezus (assembly GCA_035578165.1). NCBI lineage: Eukaryota > Metazoa > Arthropoda > Insecta > Coleoptera > Carabidae > Stenolophus > Stenolophus ochropezus. The sequence goes on along the minus strand of JAQOWZ010000005.1, from coordinate 18,107,652 downwards.
GCTTCAGAAAATGCATACGCTACTGTGGCTTATTTATTGTTTAAACATAATGAAACAATAAATATTTCATTTGTCTGTGGCAAAACTAGAGTAGCGCCTCTAAAGCCAACATCGATTCCAAGACTTGAACTTCAAGCAGCGCTTATGGGTGCTCGACTTGGAAATTCCTTACAAAAAGAATTAAAACTTAATATAAGTTCGGTGACATACTGGACAGACTCACATACTGTTTTATATTGGATAAAATCCGAAGCAAAGAGATTTAAAATATTTGTAGCCCAAAGAGTAGGAGAAATACAAGAGCTTTCAAATCAAGACGAATGGAAATATGTTCCTTCAAAAAACAACGTCGCTGATGATGCTACAAAACAGACAAAATTATTTAATTTTGGTAAAAACTATCGTTGGATATCTGGACCTGAATATTTATTAAATAAAACTCAGAACCATGCCATTGAAGATGAAGATAATTTGAAAATCAAAGAAGATGATTTGGAAATAAGAAAAATTGAATTTGTTGAAAATATTAACATGAAAGAAAATTCCATAATTACACCAGAGCCTCAAAGATTTTCTAATTGGTTCAGAATTCTTAGAAGTACAGGATGGATGCTAAGATTCATAAAAAATTGTAAAGATTCTGTAAAAACATATGGAGAATTACAACCAGAAGAGACAAAATTAGCAGAACATTTATTATTGCGAAAAATTCAAAAGGAGTGTTTCAACAATGAAATCAATATTCTTAAAAATAATAAAGAAATACCAAAGTCTAGTCGTCTTTATTCTCTTGTGGTCAAAATGGACAACGATGGACTACTGAAAATAAATGGAAGGCTAAATAAATCAACAATTTTGAATAGAAATGTACAGAATCCTGTCGTTTTAGATCCAAAACACTATTTAACGAAATTATTGATAAAAATGTATCATGAAAAAGTAAAGCATCATGGTAAAGAAACAGTTGTCAATGAATTGCGCCAAAAATATTGGATAATAAATGCAAGAGAAGCAGTAAAACAAGCATGGAAGCACTGTCAAGTATGCAAGAATCGGAGAGCTTCTCCAAGCGTTCCAATTATGGGACAACTCCCTGATTGTCGAATTGAACCAAACATTCGCCCACTTATGAAAACGGGAGTTGATTATTTTGGACCTTTGGAAGTAACCGTCAAAAGAAGCAGAGAAAAACGCTACGGTGTAATATTTACATGTATGGCAATCCGAGCAATTCACATAGAAATTGCACATGACTTAACAACAAATAGTTTTATTCACGTTTTTCGTCAATTTGGTTGTAGACGTGGTTATCCTACAGAATTATATTCTGATAATGGGACAAATTTTAAAGGAGCAGACAAGGCATTAAAAGAAGCATTAACAAAGTTAAATCAAGATGAAATTGTAAGACAATTATCTATTACAGAAACTAAATGGTTCTTTAATCCCCCGTCAGCACCGCATATGGGAGGAGCGTGGGAGAGAATGATTCGTTCAATAAAAACAATATTGAAAGAAATTTTAAAAGAAAAATATCCACAAGAATATGTTCTAAGAACTTTATTGATTGAAGTAGAAAATATTATAAACAGTCGTCCTTTGACACATGTCTCATTGGACTTTGACGATGATGAAGCCCTCACACCAAATCACTTTTTGATTGGACCATCAAATTTAGCATTTCCGTGTACACAGTCAAACGATCAAGACCTAAATTTAATGTCTCAATGGCGAGCAAGTCAAAGATTAACGGACATTTTTTGGAAACGGTGGATAAAAGAATATTTGCCATCTATTTTAAATGGAAACAAATGGATTAAAAGTACAAAAGAAATTCAAATGGGAGACATTGTTCTAACTGTTGACGCAAATGGACCAAGGAATACATGGCAAAAAGGAATAATAGTAGCCTTGTACCCAGGAAAAGATGGCAATATTAGAGTAGTTGATGTTAAAACATCTCACGGAATATTTAGACGACCAGTATCAAAATTATGTATTCTAGATGTAAAAAGTAAAAGAAAGTAATCCAGATGAATTACTGCGGGGGAAAATGTTACGAAGATATAGTCGGCAGTGAAAAATATATGCAAAAAGAAGGATACATAGTCGACAGGGAAAAAAATTGAATTGACGAAAAAATAATAAGCATTGACATTGTACAAAAAATAATGTATATCAAAAAAATAAATGTATATTCTATGAAATAAATCTCTATTTAATAAATCGGTCATTCGAGCCGGATAATATATTTCTTAATAATTTAAGGTAATACACAACGTCATAATAATACGGATATTACAATTATCTGTATTATACTGTTGTACATTCATATATTTACTTTCAGCGTACTCAAATATGATACATGGTGATACATGAGCACTATTTATAAATGGTGTTGAATTATTGGACTATTTGTTTCACAAGAAATCCAAACTATTGTGACATCTACCTTCATACCAATACCTACTGATATTTACCAATAATATATGCAAATAAGTTTACACTGCATAATTTTTTTAATAGATTTATATTTTAAAATTTATTGGATATTTGCATTTTTTTTTTAATTTTAGGAAAATTATAATACATATTTTGTTTGTTTATTCGTTACTTGTGTTATCAATTTCATTTCTAAATGTTTAGCAAATTTGAGAAAAAAAATGAGCTGTAGTCTATTGCATATTTTTATAATTTGTAGCTATGAATAAAATACCAACTCTAATCTTTTTACAGATACTATACTGTATTTTGTTTCTGGGGCTTTCTAACTTGTCATCTAAATATTTATATCATTGTACTGTGAAAAAATAACATACTTTTTTTAGGTAAAAATCATTTTGTGTAATAATTCAGAAACGTTCACGTAAAAATTTTCTTCTTTGCTACGCCCCTGGATATGTATTGATTGTATCTATCTATTTTATATTTTTCTCAAATAAGCAATTGTTTTCAGGTCTAAAAATTGAAAAAAAACATTTTTCGCCATTTTTTTAGTAACATTTTTTTTTTTAAAACAATGTGATTTTAAGAAACTGTTTTGAAATTTAAAACATGTTCTACGTTATTTTTTTTATTAAATTGTTGGAAAATCGAACACTATTTTTTTAATATATAAAATGTCAGTATCTGTTTACTAAGAAGTTGTAAGAATTGTAATTCTGTGATCATCTGAGTTTCTAAGTCATGTTAACATGTTTCTGCGATGTTCATTTATTTGATTCTAATATTAGGTCCTTACCGTTATAGAACAAAAAACAAAAATCATATTATCGATACGATAACATGATAATATAACGAAACTCATCCGATTTGTATGTCGATCATATTCGATTAACATGACAGTAACTTAGCTAGGAGAGAGGCGAGTAGGGCAACAGCCCCGGGCGCATCAGTATAGGGGGCGGCAAAATGAGATTTGAATGACTAGATCAAATAATATATTGAATGAATACGACAATTGCATTGTACCCGCTATAAATTTAAAATGTATGCCTGTGTTTTTTTGCCTGCCAAATTTATTTATAATATTTTTGGTACAGCTTACAATATCTTTTTTTTTTAATCGTACATTGAATAATAAATATACATGAGTTTATTAAAGTACACGTAATCTCAGTGCCCCCCCCTTAGACAGGTCAGTTTTCGAGTTTTGAAAATAATAATAAATACCCGTTAGTGCAAATGAAGTTCTAAAACAATTTAGTACTGATATTTATTTATTAGTAAATAAATTATTAACGTAGATTTTCTGTATTGAGGAAATTAAACTCCTTAAAGGAATTGGATTCCAAGAAAGTTTTAACCCGATTCACATCTACGAAATAAAATTGATTCAAAATTTATTTATTCTTTTGTATGTATAATTTTAATTTTTAATATTTTTTTTAATTCAATGATTTTTTGTAATTATGCGATTTAGAGCAAGGGTTTTGTTGAACTAATAGTCCAGATTTAAAAGTTAAAGAAATGAACGAAATGTATATGCTTATAAATAATAATGAATAGCTGTGTATATTATTTATTATTAATCTTTATTAATATTTTATCTAAGGAATTCATATTTTCAAAATAGAATTCTACTTACAAGTCTGTTTACAAAGATAATTACATTGTTTCCAGTTAATCTAGAATTCATGTTTTACAAATAACTTAATTTGTTTGTTTTAAAATTTTTATTTTACAATACCATAAATGTATTTATAGTGAAATATAATGCAAGCAGGAAATGATATCCAAATATCAATGACTTGTAAATTGCTTCTTTATCTAAACGCCTATTAACAATATTATAAACACATTTACACTGCATTAGTAACTCAATACACCTACTTTATCTCAACAGCATTAATTTCCAAAACAAATGACCCGATTACATATCTAAAATTTCCCAAATATTTGTCGTTTAAATGACCTCCTAAACAAACATTGACAAATACTTACAGCAATCTAAATTTCTCTGTTTTCGTTTTCTTTGGTTTTCAGAAACTCGGAAATATTTTCTTACTGAGTGTTAACTCCGAGATCATATTATGTATAATTAATTTTACTCAATGAAATTTTATGTATATCTAATTATAAATTTAATGAAGGCGCCAAAATAAATATTTCATTTTCAATAATTTAAAATAGTTCATTATTTTACTCATTCGTACACTGATTTATTTATTATAGGTATATAATGAGTACTTATTTGTTATTAAGTAGTTTTAATATATTTAATAAAAAAATGTCAAAATTTGGAACCTATATTTTTGACGTACTGTGTTTTTACTTGTCATTAAAACCCTAAACTTGGGAACACTTATCTGCTAATATAAATAATTATATTTATCTTTATGTAAGTATTATTTATTTACAAATAGTCATATATACGAGGTAGATATTTTAATCAAATCGAGACTATAATATTTTGAGATTTTTCGATTTTTCGAATGTCTACTGTCTATCTGTCCATTTCGAAGTAAATAGGGTTGAAAATATATTTATGAAATTACATATTTATGTTTTCGAAATTCAGTCAATACGAAATTAAGTTTGTTCTTATTATTTATAAGTTTTTTTTTATGATTATTTCGCAGTTTATGTAAATGTTTAACAAGAGTTGATCTAAAATATGTATATATTTAACAACTTTCAGATGAAATAAGATGAATATTATACTTGTATCATACAAAATGTAAATGTGCTACACACACGGTTGCACAAGTTTAATTAAACATCAAGTTTTCTTTAAATACATTGGTATATTTATCAAACTAAATCATCAAGAGTGATGTTAAAATTTCGATTTATATTATAATAACTTAAATATAAATTTAATTTATTGGTGCAAATGTGTGTTTAGTTTCATTTAAAAGTACTGAAATCGTCTAAACATGGGCGTAGCGAGAGGCAGGCTACGGGGGGCGCCTTCCTCCCCTGGGAAATTATATAGTATTATAATTTTAATTAATTAATATTTTAACAAAAAATATATTTTTTCACTTTATTGATTAATAAGTTACATTTTTATGATTATGATACTACTGAAATTAAAAAAAAATTAAAAGATGATTTTGCGGAACAAAAATTAAGCACATTTACTGTTAATTTTTATTATTTGAATATTGTTGAAATGAACAATATTACATGAATTACTTTTGAATTTAAAATATAAAAACAAAATAAAATTATTATATTTTTTGCGTTACTGGACAAAATAATAATTACAAATAACAATAAAAATAAACTAACGCAACTTACTCGACAGATAAACCGTTAAACATTTGTTATTTTTGTCTTAATTTCATGGCTAGTGCTATTTTTGGGGTGATTTACGTAATTTTTATACCTAATTTCTAACCTTACAAGGCACGCAAAATTAATTTTACTTATTGATTCAGGTACAGAATGTTATGCTTTACAACAGTTATTTAAAGTTTTTTTATTTAAAATAATTAGGGAAGCAGGAAATTACAGAAATATGATTTTACATGTTAAATCTCTATATTCGGGTGTTCGAGTCAGCAGCCTGTATATCATGGTCGAACAGACCGAATACTGAATAATTATTCGACTTTGAACCCATTCGTAATTTAAATCACATTTTTAGTTAGTTCACTACTTATTTTTAATTATTGCTAGCAGTAAAATCGCAACAAAGAATCAAATTTTCTATCGGATTTCAGCATTCAGTTTCCCGCATTTTCTCATAGTTTACTCCATCTAAATTACACCTATTTATAAATTCCTTGTTGAAGAACGAGCACGTACGTAATCACACGAGCCTCATAAATCCAGTATGCTACGTTTCCTATTACAGCTTTTAAATTGTAGCAGCTTATAAAAAGATAAACCTCACATACATACTTTCCAATTGTAGTTTATGACCCATCTACTTAGCACTGATAACCGCTTATTAAAATTTCAAGATATTACATTTTCTAATTCTTGATTATATACGATGCTGATATTCAACCTAGAATCTTTAAGGAAGGTTAACAGTTATACATAATAATTTGTTTTCATTAAACTTTACAAAATCACAATGACAATTTTATGTACCTATTAATAAATTTTAGCAATGTTATTAACACCCACATATTTATTTAAATTTAAATCTACCTACCTCACAAAGTCTAATTATTTTTCAACATTAATATTTGAGATTTTTCTGAATAATTATTTTTTCATTGAAGTATTGTTTGTTTACTTTAAAAATTAAAAACATGGATTATTTGTAATTATACACCTACGATATATTTAATACCATTATATTATGGTTTCATTATTCTCAACAAAATTATTTTAATTTTCATAATGAAAATAAATAAATAAATACAAAAGAAAATTTTTTTTTCTTATACAATGCATAAAGTGCGCGAAATGAAAACATTTTTCCACGGTTTTGATGGTGGAAAACGTTTCTTCACGCTATATGTATATATATATATATATATATATATATATATATATATATATATATATATATATATATATATATATATAGATGTATAAAATATTATAATTATGACGCAAATTGTAGAAAAAAATATTGTTTGTATTTTGTGCGCGAATTTTTTTTAGTGTGTTCGATTGGCTTTTTGATCTCCCTCTCTAGAGAGGAAAATGTACTGTAGTGTTATAACATGGATATTATTATAGAATGGAATATTGGAAAACTTCGTTATTATTTAAAAAATTCTTATTTAATAATGATATTCTTAAAAACAATATGGCAATTATGTCTTGTTTCTTTTTTCACATTATTTCACAATTTGACAATTTGAACTTGCATTGTCATATTGGCAATTTTTTGAATTTTGGCTTACATTGATATTCATTATGTATGATAACTATTTAATTTTTTTCCTATAAAAAGTAATTCATATTGACCTATCCATGCAAGTGTTACTAGGAACTATGAAATATAGAGAGTGTAATGCATATCCCGTTCTGCTTATTTAATTTTCTCTTTACTGGATGCAGTTCACACGCATTTTACGACTAGATCTGCATACTAGATAAAGTATGACTGAATTCCGAATAAATACAGCTGTGTGGACTGTCTGTTCCTCTAAATAAATAATACAAATAGTACATATCGCAAGGACAAATTTGCAAGTCAAATATTTACTTTCATATCAATTTGCGACTTAAAATTCCATTCCTTTCTGCATTTTAATAAGATATCTTCTTCATTTATTTTATTATTTTTAATCTTCTCAAAATTGAAGTCACAATTTGAAAGTGTTAGAAGTAAGTTCTATTTAGTTATGGTAGTATGTAATTCAGACTTTTTACTTTAATTATTGAAAAATAACTCTGTAACAGATAAGTAGGTAGGGGAGTATAATGGTAAAAAACAGTGGGGATAAATTTTGGGGAGAAGTTATTATATATATTTTTACACAAGGGTTTATATCAGGGTTGGCAAAAATCATGATTTATTTAAAAGAATCAAATATGTCATGATTTTAATAATATGTCATTTTATAAACAAAGCGAAATCTGTAATATAACCAAAATTATTCATCTGAATAAAACTAAGAAGAGTAACAAACAATTTTTACTTTTTGTTACACATTTAAATATTTATTTTTCTTTCTTTTATTATGACAATTAAAGTGATAAAATATCATATAATTTAAAGATATTATTAAATACAGAACTTATTTTGGTTGTTTTATAGAAAATAAATACATTTTCATTATATTTTGCATTTTTTTTTTATTTTGATAAAAATCTATGATTCTGATTTAAAAAAATCAGTTGATTTAAATCACGATTTAAATCAAATGATTTAAATCAGGCCAACCCTGGATTAAATTTGTTTGTATTGTATTATACTCACACATGGACACATAGGCACACAGCCATACAAACAACATTGTAAAAAAAAATCGTATTCTAGGGACCCTAATTCGTACTCATATGAAAACTCATACTCGAGAAATTTGACCAAAAACAATACCTTTCTTATGAATAAATATTGATAGGCCGAATCTAAAAAGTACTATTTTTATTTTTATACATACGTTATTTGATATTAATTATTTACAGAAATTTTGTAATTATCATCGACACAAACTTTCAACCATTGATATTTTTCTAGTCACTATTAATTCAACATTCAAAATTTGTTAAAATCAGGGCATGTAACCGAAAAAAATACTGGTTAACGGTTAACCCTTAACGGGGTAAATATAGTGAAATATTAACTGCGAATTATTGTCATCATAATTATATTATATATTAGATGCTTTTATTCTGCAATGTTAAAAATATTAGTAAATAGAGTAACATACAGTCACAGAATAGTTATATACAGAAGCGACACTCTATGTCGGTACACTAGCACAGAATGGGTTTATACCAGGGCATGTAACAGAAAAAAATAGTGGTTATCGGTTAACCCTTATAGAGAACGTTATAATAATAACGGTTTTAGTTCGAAAAACGGTTTTTGAAAATTAGAAACCGGTTTAAACCGGTTAATATATCGGTTAAAAAAATAATTAAATTAATTAAAAGAAATTAATTATAAAAATTTGATTAAAAAAAATTACAGAATAATTAATTTAAAAAAATAATAAAAAAATACCATCTGAGAAAAATATAACAATTAAAAACAGCAAATTAATTAATGAATATTCACAAAAATTCTCGTAATATCTTCAGAAAAACGCAGGTCACTTTTCAATTTTAAACTTGCCTGTGTTGACAAAGGGCGTATATATTTGGGACTTTTTAAGTAACCTTAACGGCCAAAGAAACTACCTACATTTATGACTCTCCAATAAAATGTTAATTGTAAAACCTGTCATGACTCATGTTCAAATACAAATAGAAAACACAAATATAAAAAAAAATATTAAATTTTTTTGTCGCTAAATGATATTAAAATAAAGGTTAAAGTTCGCTAAAACCGGTTTATATTTTCTCTTGGTTAACGGTTACCGATATTTTCGGCCTGAAAAATATCGGTTAAAATTACGGTTAAAGTTCGCAATTTTCGTTGAAAATATCGGTTACCGGTTTTTATTAACCGGTTACATGCTCTGATTTTAAGACTATATCTTTAATAGTTTTTGAGTTACAAGCTTATAAAACTTAATTTTATTAATTTTGCATGTTGTTTTATTTTGCTAAACCTGTTCCGTACAAGTTAAAGTAAAAATATAAAAAATGTGTCTTATAAAAAAAAACAGAGAAATCCATTAAAAAAATTCAAAAAAGCTTTTAGTTTAGTACTTACTTTAAAGTAAAATTAGACGATGTCTCTGTTTCAAACTTGGAAAAGTAAGAAACGAGCTTATTCCAAAACTTCTACTTTTAAGCTCACATAATTCTGTGTAATGTTCATATCCATTATTGGGATAACAGCCTTCACAAATAAACCTTCCTTTTTAAGGGGAGTGCAAGTTGAACCACTCTTACAAATATCTCTTTGCGTCTTTAGTTAAACTTATGTCACAATTTGAACCGGTAAAACCAGCAGTACAAACACAGGTATAACCACCTTCTTTCCGAAAACAAGTTAAAACTTGTTGAACTATCTAGAACATTGTTAAACCCTGTAGAACTGTCTCATCTTACTCCCAATTATCTTGGAACAGTGTTGAACCTAGTACATTTATGTTACACCCTAAACAAGTGCTTTAACTTTGTCCCAAACAATTTGGAACAAAGTGAAACATAGTGCAAGTCTCTCTACTTATTTCAGAACACTTGGAACATCTTTCTGCCTTCTAAAACTTTCTTTTTAAGTCTTCCTAGTAATTTCCAATAATAGACATACATGAAAAGTTACAATTTATTGTTTTTCACTCTAAAATTTTTCATATACAGCCAAAAAAATTTAAAAATGCCCATTTTTGGGTCCAAAATTTTGTTTTTTGGAATTAGTCTAACTTGATAGTCGTCGATGCGCTGATTTCAAATTTTCAAACCGAATTCAATTATCTCTTTCCATTCCTGAGATATTTGCTCTCAAAGATGCACCTCAAAAAAGGGTGTTTTTTGACCATATCTCTAAAATGGGTAGAGACACATTCTCAACGATTATACCAGTCGATTCTACGCGGAAAGTTACATAAAGAAATGTTTTCTCCTCATATACGTTCTTTGGAACGATTTGGTGAAAAATGAGAAAAACGAAAAAACCGGAATTTCAGTTTTTCGCTCGGAAACTTTTTGTCTCCAAAATTTTTTATATTCTGGACTTAAGTAAAAAGGAATGTGCTGATTCCAAATTTTCAAACCGATTTCAATTATCTCCTACCGTTCTCGAGATATTTGCGTTCAAAGTTGGACCTGAAAAATTCAGTTTTTCAGGAATAGTCCTGAAATCTGTTGAGATACGACCTCGGCGACCACACCAATCGATTCTACGGATAAAATTACATTTTTGTACCAATTTTCAAATTTATATTCTAATGGATACAATTTATATAGCGAAAAAACGAAAATAGCCAAAAATCGGAAAAAATCGTAAGGGGTTCATCAGGCAATTTTTCAATTTTTGCGATTTTCGTTTTTTCGCTCTAAAAATTGTATGCGCCTGAATAAATATCTGAAAATTGGTATACTTATGTAATTTTGCCCGCAGAATCGATTGGTGAGGTCGCCGAGGGCGTATCTCGACCCATTTCAGGACTATTCCTGAAAAACAATTTTTTTCAGGTCTGACTTTGAACGCAAATATCTCCAGAACGGTAAGAGATAATTGAAATCGGTTTGAAAATTTAGAATCAGCGCATCTGTATTTACTTAAGTCTAGAAAATGAAAAGATTTGGTGACAAAAAGTTCCCAAGCGAAAAACTGAAATTCCGGTTTTTTTCGTTTTTCTCATTTTTCACAAAATCGTTCCAAAGAACGTATATGCGGAGAAAACATTTCTTTATGTAACTTTGCCTGTAGAATCCACTGGTATAGTCGTTGAGATTGTGTCCCTACCCGTTTTATAGTTATATCCAAAAAACCCACTTTTTTGAGGTGCAACTTTGAGGTCAAATATCTCAGGAACGGAAAGAGATAATTGAATTCGGTTTGAAAATTTGAAATCAGCGCATCGGCGACTATCAATTTGGAATTATTTCAAAAATCAAAATTTTGGACCTAAAAACGGGTCTTTTTCATTAGTCATTACCATGGAGTTTACCACCCAGATAAATCTAATGACGATTATATAACATATTGACATAGTTCCCATTGTTATTTTTGTAACTATCTTTACAACATTTTTAATGCAAATTGAAATCATTATAATCACCGAGCGACTAAACATGAACAAATTCAGTATTGAATCTTCCGCCTCTGTGGTATGATTTATGGATGATCCTCCATGGTTTATATCCTTCTGTATGTATCACTTGCAGCAACCTGTGAGAACTCGCCGTGCCGTGGAACCAATGCATCATACAGTCCGCGAAGCCGGCGCAACCCGGCCAATACTCCGCAGTCGTAAATAACTCCAAACGCCGCCCAAATAATTTATTCCCCCAACACGTGACTCGAAAGATCTTAGTTAAATTTTCCTTATGAATTCTTTCTGCTGAAATGTAGCACCCGGCCTGATTACCAGGGCAAGGATTCCGCAGATATAGGTTACTAGGTTTTTACTTATTGATTTATGGTTCCAAATTTAAATTATTATTTCTGCAACTGCGAGGATTATCTATCGTGCCAAATATTATGACTAAATTTTAATCTTTAATCAAAAAGTATTCATACGATTAATAATATAAAATTAAAATTAGAGAATAAACCGTGGTTCTCTATCTAGTTTTTAATGTAAAAAAAATAATGAAATAATGATTACTAAATCAAATCAGAAGTTATATAAAAAAGGTAAGAAATAAAAGTAATATCTCGTGCTACAATTTCTAAAAAATACTATTTAACACACGTGTTCCTTGCAGCATTTTTCTTATTACCGAAATATTAATAAATATTAATTTCAAAACTAAATAAAACCGTTGATAAGTATGTCACCAGTTTGCGTAAAAACTATCCAAATATATGCATCATACATACTTACTAACTGACAAGTGTGATAAAAATGTTCAACTCTGTTTTTAGGGATCTGGAAACAAACATGTTTTTTATTGAATTATGGTATCTTATTTAAAATTTAATTTGTTACTTGTAAACTGTTATTTATTTGAAATGTTTATTAACTTCTAAGTTAGTTATATACATATCAAGGGTAGGAACGCCATTTTCCCGAACGAGTATTTTGTGGCGCAAGCTTACGAGCACTGCAATAGAACGAATCCGGGAAAAATATCAAATGCTCTAAATTTATTATTCTAAATTAAATTGTATTCAATATAACACTACTTTCTTTTATTATTATTAGGCAAAATAATGTTTGAGACATTATACTTTTTTATTGTAAATATAATTTTTTAATTAAAGCTGTAGATATTGGAGGTTTTTCCAAAATTTCCCGCAATTTAAGAGTACAAAAATATTATATGTTTAGAATGGGGTAGGTGACCAAGGTAGAATTTTAATGAAAAAACTATTGAATTATAGAAAGTATATTTATTTACTAACGTTCACATTAAAAAAGTTAAATATTTATCAGCAATTGTTTAGTAATTTGCGTTAAATAGAAACAGCGTCCTTTACTATGACGTTCACTAAGTTAGCACTATCTCACTCACACCACCTATTTCCGTCTGTCTACCTTCGCCGCTCTCATGAACTTCGTTGACGTCATAATCCCCTCCCAAGTACTATATTATTTATTTACTTCAAAACAACATATAATTAACAATTTTAAAAAAATACGGGTATATTATTTTTGTACAAGCTATCACATATACCAAATTTAGAAATTGGTCACCTACCCCATTGAAAGATGTATTTTGCTACTAATGTAAAATACTGCTAAATTTAAAAAATAGATACACTCTATAAATACTGATTTTATAAAAATTCCAAAATTTTAAACTTTTAAGGTAAATATTTATGATAATGCATGAAATGCTTAAAATTATTACAATATGTAAGAAATATCTATGTGTCAAGTAGTTTTTAAATTCAATATAAATTTTTTTGTGAAATTAGTTTTTTGAATTAACATATTTTTATTTTTCAAAACAACAATTCAATCCTTTTCTTTTGTACTTATGAGAACATATTTATTAATTCTCTAATTCTAAATTCGACTAACTTCGATGAGATGAATCAGGGCGCGATCAAAATAAGTAGAAAGTCGGAGATTCTCCATGTGTTGTTTAAATGGTTTTACCTTGATCGAACAAACTAGTTTAAACAGACCATCATCTTCACCCGTCATAACATGCAATAAACTATCTTGTACACGCAATGCAACTACGATAGCACCTAGGTGATAAATTTAACGTAATTAATTTATACGCACTAAAACATGCACCAACAGCGATGACTTATAGGATATATGTTTGCATTAACAATTAACTTTGACATATGGCTATTCGGTTTGATGTAATATAATTGATTTATAAAACATTCATTTTAAATAACAATAATTTAACGATAACATAAACTAGAATAATTGAACTGATATTGTTCAAAGCAAGTTATGGTATTTGTTTTAAATTAAACAAATCTGTAAACATATATGGTAATTATGTGTCATGTTACTGTCATAGGCGTAATTATTTCCTGCGAGAATTAGTATTATTATTATTAATTTGCAATTTATATTATTGTTGTAATAGAAATTAAATAAACTATAACGGATTATATATAGAGAATCAAATTAATTTATTATAATTAGAAACAATTTGACTTATTTTAACATGATATTATTTATATCAATAAAAATACATAATAACGTTACAGATATTAACTATGAATAATCAGTATGTTTCACATTAAAATAATTTCAATGGTTCTTTTTCAATTTCTTTGTGCTAGCCTTTATTGAACATTTTATAATAATTTTTATATCAATTTATTTTATTTGATTCTAAAATTTCAATGTAAATTTAGTTAAAATCAGGGTTGGCCTGATTTAAATCAAATGATTTAAATCACGATTTAAATCATGATTTAAATCAACTGATTTTTTTAATAAAAATCATTGATTTTTATCAAAGATAAAAAAATATAATAATTATAATAAAGTTTTAATTATTTACTAAGAAACAATTAAGAATAACTAAAATATATTCTGTATAAAATAATATCTTAAATTTAAATGGTATTTTATCATTTTTATTCTTATATAATAGAAGGAGAATATAGGAATTTAAATAAGTAACTAAAAGTAAAAATTCTTTGTTACTCTTCCTAGTTTTATTCAGATGTATTATTTTGGTTTTATTACAGATGACATTATCGTTTATGAAATAAAATATTTATATACCGTTTTAAATCAATTAAAGAGTGCACGAATACTAAGATATCTTTAAAAATTAAAATAAATCAAAAAAATCATGATTTTTTCCAACCCTGGTTAAAATTGTTTCTTGAAAAACCATATTGAAGATTATTTTTTAAAAAGATCGCATTTTTTATAACTTCATATAGAAATTTTGTTAACAATGATTTTAAATGGTATCATTGGAATATAAACGATCGTAATGAATACGGAAATTCATCATACCTGAAAGGCATAGCATGATTGAAACCTTTGCAGAATCCGTCGCCGTCGGTGGCAGCAGTGTCGCTCGTTTGTCACTCCGCCGCGCAAATTATATTATTATTTGCTAATTTATCACGTTAGTTGCGCTGTTTTATATATTCCTGACGGAAAAATTCATTTGTTTCTGCAAATTGGATCCAAGGAGGTGACGATTTGTAGGTATCGATCCCGTAAACAACGCTTCGCTTTTGTTCCATGCCAATTTCGATGCTAATTTTCCTAAACAAATTTTGAAGAATTAATGTGACAAGTGATTCATATGTTTTGGAATGGTGGGAGGTGACAAATTAGTTGGTTGCATTTTAATTGAAATATCGTAGGTGTGCGGTAAATTTCATTTATAATTTGTCATTTGCATACTGTTTTTCTAGCTGAATAATGTTTTCAACTTTTGTTTTTGTACGAACATTGACCTGCAACGAAAAACATATTTTGTTTTTATCTAAATGCCTGAAGGCATGCCTGTTATTTATATTTATTAAAAATAAATAATATTATTTATAAATACAAATTCATATACTTTTTGTCTGTATTAATAAATATTTTAGTTTTTTTTTTTTTTACTTTTATACATAAACCATACTTGAATAATTGACATTGTATTGGAATAAATACATATTCAGGTTTTTATTTTTAAATAATTATATACCTACATATGAATATCTGCCTTTTTATAAAAATAGAAATAATAAAATAATTCACATAAAAAGTGAAATTGTTTACATTCCATAAATTTAAAAAAAATGAAAACAGATTATCATATGGCAAAAAATAATTGATTAGTGAAAACCTATTCTCTTAATATTCCTAGAACTTAAATTATAATTATTTGCTAAAAACTTATAATAGATTATTTAATTAAAAATAGAAAAAATGAGTGGAATGTGAAATTTGTTGTTTTGTTCGCGAACTTGCCAACTATTACCGCTCTAGTAAAAGCTGTACAACACTAAAATGTAAGTAAAACTTAACGTGAAATCTTGATTTTATTACTACTTATTATTTTTTACTTAACATGAAAACGAAGAGGATCGTGGAATATTTTACCTTAACCATCGGAAAAAGATCACATCGAAATAGTAAATAATGTATCTTTTTGGCAACTTAATCAGATTTTTGATGCGATATTTTTCTATTAACCGTTGCTTAAGGTAACTAGTAGGAATGACTATGGGTACCCGGGTACCCGGAACCTACCCGATAATATTGTACCCGGGTATCAAAAATAGTACCCGATTACCCGAAATGTACCCGTTACCCGTTTATTACCCGTTACCCGAAATCTACCCATTACCTAAAATCTGTTGTTGTCAATTAAAGACAGTTTTCAGCTGCCGGAAACATTGTAACAAAACGAAGATCAAGACTGAGTGCATATACATCATCATCCATGCTAATATATGAGATATTCCTAAATAATTAAATCAAATGTACTTCTTTAATTTTGTAATTTTATATTGCTGATATACTCGTATATTATAAAAAATAACTATGTCTTTTTTTTAATTTCCATATCAGAAAATAAAATTTTTTTGTTCACTTAATAAATTTATATGCAAATAACAAAAATTTGTATTAAAAAGATGAACATGAAAGAATAACGGATATTTTAAGGGTATCAGGTAATTATCGGGCATTAGGTTATTATCGGGTATCGGGTAATTATCGGGTAACGGGTAATTATCGAGTATCCGGTACTACCCGGGTATTCATATCGGGTACCCGGGCACCAAAATTTTCAGGTTTCGTCATTCCTAGTAACTAGCACGTTAACCAGAGATGGAAAACCAGCCCCTAGTATTTTATTGCCTACTAATGACATAAGTACGAAGTTCTTTAGAGAATATATCTATAATACTACGCGTTATACTAAAAATCCTTTGACCAAAGATATAGATATTTAAGCCTTAATACATAATACTTTTTTGGTAATGGGTGATTTTATTTTAATTAAAAAATTGTATTATTAATAATTTTATAAAAAAATGTACATATAATATTTTATGAAAGAAATTATAATATATGTAAGGCTTTAAAGTGACCTCACGTTTTGTGGAACTTGAGTTATTCGTACATTTATCAGGAAATAAAAATGACATTAAAACTCTATCGCTGCTCTCATTACACTATTAATAATATTAAGTATCTGAAATCCTGTAGACAAATAAATATCACTTAAAACTACTAACTTGATTTCAGCAATTTGCTTGGCACTTAAAACTTGAAAAATTAATGTTTCGCTCGCAAACCTCAAACTGTTAACAGTTAGTGAAGTCATATCTTTTACGACGGAAATTTACTTTTAATTACTTTCTCAAATATTTGTGCACGAATATATCCAGGTACTTTTCTCGGTTTTAGTGGATATTAAGCCATTACGTTTAGTTTAACATTGATCATGTTTGACTAAAATAAAAAGAACATTCACATTTACCGTTGGGTTGAGTAAATAATGCTCTATTCCAAAATACTAGGAACTATTTTTAAGAAGGAACAAGTCATTGGATTCAGATCATTTCCATCCAAGATTGAACATTATTTTATTATCTAATGTATCAGTACATCATTTCAAAAAGGAAGAGGAGCTTAAGTAGGACAGATTTCTGTTTAAACAAATATCAAATATTTATTTTATTTTATTTATTACAAACATTTACTGAAATTTATATATCCAGATACACCATCAGATTTAATTTTTACATTTATGTCTGTAGTTGTTTATTTATTTGTGTAGCCAAAAATGATGAAAATTTGAATGTAAACTTAAAAGATAAAAATATAAAAATTATATTTGTAATTTGTTTCTCATTTTACTCTCGCTTCCAATTTTGGGGATTTTTGGATTTCTGGTTAAATATTACCTGTCCAGATTTTGACGAATAATAGTATATTATGCGCTGCGGGACTAAAATCCATGATTTAATCCTAAGAGTAAAGTTTATTTCACGAGTCCTAGGCGAGAGAAATAATCACTTGAGGGATTAAAGGCTCTTTAGTCTTTTGGTATATATATACACTATTTTTTTGCTCTTCCGCATATACTTTTTAAAATAATAATAATTTGGTTATATTTATATAATTATCAAATATATGACAACTATGAAAACAACATTTCATTGCGCACATTTTTCTGGTAAGCTAGGCTAGGTTACATACAAATACCAATTTGTTTCTATGGTAACATAATGCCTTTTTGTTGATTTAATCGCCTAGAGATTAAATTCATATTTAATGCATCAGGGATTAAACGTGCTGCTTCAATCTTCGAAATTGAAGAGTAAAGTAGGCTTTTACTCCCGAAAGTGCAAGAATACCTTTTTGGTATTCACAACTATAGGTGTGTGTTTGCATTTGTAATTTACTTTGGAATAAAAGTTAAAGAATACAGGGTGAATACTGAAAACCTTGACATAGGGAAATAACATGGGAAAACAGTTTTTTGCTGTTTCCATCTGTCCCGCTAAATAAAATCGGGTGTATATGGTATCGTTAGTTAGATTACTTAATTTTGCATCTAATAAAACTAAATGTTGTGTAATAAGACCTTTTCTAACTGAAATATTTGATAAAATAAATTGTATTTTGAAGTTTATCCTTCATATTTTCGAATAAGAAACGTCAAAAACAAAATGCTCCATAGCCGAGTGGATACGAGGGCTGTTTCATAACATAAATAATCTACAAGACCTGGTTCGAGACCACCTCGGCCCTAATTTTTTTTTTAATTAAATTATACTTAAAATATCATGTTTCGAAACATGAAATACAAAATTATACACCAAAAACTAAATTCGAATTAATTGTTAAGTTTGAGAGACAGAAAATAAGAATTCTATTAAATATTTGGATTTTTTTATTTATAAAAATATGAATATTGCTATTTTATTAAAATAGTCTGATATAATAAAGATATTTTAAGCATAATTTAATTAAAAAAAAATTAGGGCCGAGGTGGTCTCGAACCAGGTCTTGTAGATTATTTATGTTATGAAACAGCCCTCGTATCCACTCGGCTATAGAGCATTTTGTTTTTGACGTTTCTTATTCGAAAATATGAAGGGTAAACTTCAAAATACAATTTATTTTAACAAATATTTTAGTTAGAAAAGGTCTTATTACATAACATTTAGTTTTATTAGATGCAAAATTAAGTAATCTAACTAACGATACCATATACACCCGATTTTATTTAGCGGGACAGATGGAAACAGCAAAAAACTGTTTTCCCATGTTATTTCCCTATGTCAAGGTTTTCAGTATTCACCCTGTAGTGTAGTTAATAAGATATTAATAAAAACATAGGGTTTAAGTTATTTATATTTGCATGTTTCAGACTTTTTACCTTTTGGGATGACGTAGAGAATAAGGATTCACTTCTTTTTGCTTTAAAAAAATTGGTCAATTATTATTTATGTTTGTTTTCTTCCTTCCTGGAATTTTCATTCGTTTCCAAGTACATATTGCGTACTGGAACCTAATGAATCATTAGATATTTTTAAATCACAGTTTTAATTTTAATTTAACAAAGTTCTTTATTTGTAAAACACTGTAGTTTATATATAAAACTCGTAAATCTACGTAAGAACAACTCATAATGGTGAAACCTACAAGGCTCGTTCCTGCAGATATCGTGTTGGAATAGGTCCCATATTTTCCATACGTCACCAGCACCTTTTCGCCATAATGAGAACGAATACTCGTATATTCGGCAATAAAAGCATAGCGATGTCCGCATATAAATACACGCTGTCAGAGGTTCAGTGGTTGACCTGTTGGCAAAGCCAACTAGGAGCTTTGTTTGCCCGACCCCAATGCTCAAGTGTTTTGTTTTTCAAATTGCGCATCGGAGTGTGCTTCATCGGAATTGCTAGTGAATTTGGGGACTCTTTTGTGGAGATGAAAATGTCAAATATGAAAAATATGAAAATAAATCAAATATTAACAGTGTAATATAAATATTGCAACATGTCCAATTTTTTTGCTTATTGAAAAATATATATGCTCTTTGTTAGTCCAATTAGATTTAATTTACTTAATGTATGTGCTTGTTATATAAGTAAACTATAAAATGTAAATATTGTGTCAGTTTGTATGGTTTGTCATGAAACAACTATTTTCAGGTTTTGTTTTTCTTGGGAAATTAGTGCCACAAATAAAATATTACTGTAATCGTTATTAAAGATGACCATTTATATACTTCAGTGTATGGTATTATAACGAAACAATATTTACAAAAACAGAATTCTTTTTTAAATTTTAAATAGGAAATTTTACATATTACCTCTTCCTATAATTCATCTAATGTTCTAATTACAATATTTTCTATCTTATTTTCATTTCATACAACATCAAAATGTAATTACTTTATCATAATGTGTAAAAGACACATAATTATATATCAAAGTTCTTATTGGTTATTTTTCTAAACTGCAAATCAGTAATATCAACACTGAAAATAAAAGGTGCATTTAATATTAAATCCATGTTTAAATCAGTTGATACAAAATATACAAAAGTTAAAAAAATTTAGGATCCATAATAACTCAGGACGCAAAAATAGGCGAAGAACGTATAAGAGCACGTAGATAGTACAAAGGATAATTTCCTTAATAAAACAGAAATACCAAAGACTACCAAGGAAGAAATATACAAAAATTCTAGTAATATTAATTATAAACTAATGGATCCGAAATTCCTTATAATCGCCTCAAATAAGCAACGATGTTCGTCATGTTAAACATAATAAATTTTAATGAAGTTTCATGTACTCCGTTTATAGTTTTTATTTATGCAAATGTCTTTCTAGATAGATTACGTTTGAAAATCCCGTATACAAAATATAGAACGCATGGAAACATATTAAAATTTATATTGATTGACATGACGCAACATCGTTGTTTATTCGAGGCGACTGTAAAAATAGGGTATAAACGAGTCATATAGACAAAACCTGAAAGTCAAATCAATAGAAGAAAAAACTGAAGAAGGTAAATTAAGATGGTTTAGAAAATGATCCAAATGACAGCATTGCCTGGAAAGTAGGTACACGAGGCAATGACAACTAACAAAAAATTAGGAGGAATATTAAGAAAAACATATTAAAATGAAGAGAAAAAAAAAAACATTGGGAGAGTCACACACTATAGGAAGAGACACCTTGAAACAGACGAACAAAATAGGATTCAACTACACCAACTGTGTCACACTCGAAAGGTTTTACACAAAAATTAAGCAAGTAAATAATAATTACTTCTCGCAATACGAATTTAGTTTTATTAAATTAATTTAAAAGTTATGTATAATTTTATTTTATTGGTTTCCATTATCGTACTCTGAAATATAAAGTTGGACACCAATCTTCCTCTGCAGCTCTTTCTTTGCAAGTTCTATAAAAGTATGTTAATAAGTTTGGGGACGTAAATCTCCGGATAAATACTTGCCAATACCAATTAAAATATTACGAGGAGGAATGATTATGGAAGCCGTATTTATCACATCGTAAAAGTTTATTTTCACCGGAGTCCGTCAACGGTGCTGTGATTTACGCCAAGCGCGCTGCGCTGAACGCAGAGAATAAAACTGCCAAACTTGACGGCCGCTGTTTCACAAAGCCATTTTTATTGTGGAAATTTCGCTGAATAATAATGCCGGCCAGTGTATAGAAGTTTTACTACTTGCATTGCAACCCTGGGTGCTTAAATCACTCATAAATATTATTCAACAAGTTTATGATACGTCTAGGTGTTACACTCTCAAATAAATTGTGGTATAAAAATGCAATTAATTTCATGTTATATTAAAATAAGAACTTTATAATCGACTTATGTGGTAGCAGTATGATTAAATGTAATGTTGGTAATACTGCATAATTATTTCATAATTTTTATTTTATTTTGTGAGAAGATAATTGGGAACTTGACTTTATATACTGTTTAAATTAAAAATAGTAGCTTCCAAATAAATTTTGTATTAGTTTCGATTTTTAGGATGACCAGACGTCCCAGATTTCCTGGTTTCGTCCTTATTTTCAATCGTTTGTATCGGTGTTGAAAACCTTTGCAGGACACATAATTGTTCCGATTTTCATATCTGAATTAATCAAAAAAACATGTCTATATTCTCCTTTAAAAAAAATCTCAGTTTTTTAATTTTAAATCTAGTCACATTATCTTCGTTGGTATTTCACGATTAAAAATTCATTTGTTTAAGTATCGACGACGTCTCTATTTTTTTAAATCTCTGTTACTCTATTTCTTCTCTTCTATATTTTGTCAGAGCAATAAACTAAAAACATACAATAAATTTGAAATAAATGAAAGGACTTTATATACAAATTAAACAACTAAAATTATGCAATAAAAAAAAACAATGAGTTCAAATTCTTATAAATATTTTGTTGTTGCTTTATTGAAATCTTCGCTGAAATGTTTTGATTTGAAATAAATTTTAGTTTAAAAAGCCAAACCGAGTCCAGAGCCCTTTGTGCCTTAAAATATGGGTATAATCTGAAATTCCTATTGTGCGATTTGGAAATAACTTCCATTTAGGAATGATTAATATAAAAATCCATTGTACAGCGCTTTTTATAAATTCAAAACAGGTGAACTGAACAATCATTTCCTCCGATCCGCTTATCCCTATACCTGTTCAATAGCGTTTTTTGTTCTCCCTTATCAAAAATTCAAGCCGATCATTTAATGTTACTTTATCGCTACAGCGCTGTTCGGAGGGCCATTCTTTATCAAATACACACTTTTTACGGAGAGAACATGCCCTTGGCCGACTGGTATGCCTACGAACAAAAATAACGGCTTTCGTCTTCACCTGTTTCATCCTTAATCACTTTCGATTTTAACTCTCAAACTTTTAAAGCAGATACAGCATTTACGAGAAATTCGATAATATAGATAAATTCAATTTCACATTTCTAATAGATTTTATTTTGAAAATTTAGTATAATTTATATTTTACACTACTACGAAAGCAGATAATTCTCTATTTTTTTAAAATTAAAGCATTACTGTGCTAATAATAATTCATAAACCGTATGATATTAGCATCTATTTATTAACATTTCAATTTGTTTCTTTTTTATATTTTTGTGTGTATCTCAACTATTCGACCGTAGAGAAAATTTAATGGTCATATTCGAAATTTGCTAGCTTGTTTTTTGTTTGTAAGTAAACTATTTTTCGTTAAACATATTGCAATATCTGATTTAACTGCAAGATAGAGATATTTTTTTTCAAATATTATCTTATATCTTGTCTAAATATGTCACTTTTGGCTTCCTGGCTTATTATCAGGGTTGGCTTAATTTAAATCGTTTGATTCAAGTCGAGATAGATTTTAGAAAAAATCATTGATTTAGATAAAATTTTATGAAATTAGAAATTTTGTTCCGAATTTGTTTATAAAAAATAGAATTCGGATTTGTTTATAAAAAATAGAATCTTATAAATATGTATAATTTTTTATAAGGAGCACAGTCTTTTGAATGCAATAGCATTTTTTCACGACTACATTTACAAAGGTATTAAACTTTTAAGTAATAATATGGAAACGACAGGACAGTTCATTACAGATTTATAATTTTCAGGTTTCAGGTTTCACGACAGTTTTTTGAAGAATATCTGGATCTAGGGTCTATTTAATTTTAATATTAATCATTTTCATGCTAATATTTTTTTATCAATTTTAATGATTTTCTTTAATATTTTTTGCATCATTTTTTTATTTAAAAAATCAATGTTTTTTGTTAAAAAGAAAACAGGTTTTTTCCAATATAGCTTTATTATTGTTACAGTGTGTGTTGTAATTTTTTTTTCACGATTAATATATTACCAAAAATATTTTTCATTGCAAGTCGAACTTAGATTCTCGGGAAGGTTAGTGATTATTTTACCAAATAGGCTATGATTCTCGTTATGAATTATGAATTATAGTAATATTACAACAAGTATACACAAATAAAAACAAATAAACTCAGGAACAAAAAATAAACTGTAGCTAGGTTTTTGTTTCGGAACGACGAAACATGCGTCCAAATTCGGTGTAAATTGTCGTGGAGACCTCGCAGGTCGATACCTGGTCCCCTATCGGCGGGTGTCACTGCAGATGTGCTTTCAATTACTTTTTTGTCGGGCTATGAATAAATTCATTTAATTAGAGGCTCTCGCGCTACAGGTGAACCGCAGCCTCGTGGCCCGAGATGTCCACAAAAACCCAATGGCACAGAAGAAGCCGGAATGAAATGTAAATAAAACTGCACCGACACCTAGCTCACCTCATTTTTTGTTTCATTTCACGTTATTTAACCCCCTGTAAAACTTTTATGTCCACTTTCAAGAAATTTATTACAAATAAAGCATTTCTAATTTTCTAAAATCGAACATGTGGCGCAGGGGTACTTTTTTTTTCAATTAAAAAATATTTTGTACCTGTTTTTTGGTGGTGATAATTACCTATGCCTACAAAAGATGATAATCAATACAACACAAAAAATTTACCTAAAATGTAACAGTTGATATTTATGGGAACGTTATATACACGAAAGGTGTTAAGCTGAAGATCGGTCAACCCTGATATTAATTTAAAATTGACCGTAAATAAAGCTTTGTAAAACATTGTTTGATACGTAACGTACCTCTGAAATGATTAGGTCTAGAAATAATATATTCTTACGAACGCGCAGTGGTAAGTAAAACATAAAAATTATTTTTTATATAACAACGCAATTAATATCAAGCCTATTTGTTAAATTTAAATTTGCGGCTCGTGTATCAAGAACATGTGCACATTATTTTTATACAAGAAAGAAGAAAAATGGGGAAACTTCATATCCCATTAAAAATGTAATTTTTAATAATAAGTAATTCTACCTTTAACGAAAAAAACATTACCTGGGGTGCAATTTCATTTACACTTCCATCTGCAATTGAGGGGCGTCAAATATTTTACCCTCATTTTAGATGTTTGTTAATTTATTTATAGTAAAACAATAAAAAAAATTGTCATTCTTTTTATTTGTCAAAACTGTGTTCCGTTTATTTCTCTTTAAACATAAGTAAAGTGAAACTGATGAGTTAAAGAATGCACAGATTTTTTGCGAAATGTACAGTTTGATTTGGGGTAATATCATAGAATAGTCACTTACAAAAGCGACACTCCGTTTCGGTGCCTTTCATGTTACCCTATTCAGTTCTATGACCTTGGAGCATTGTGTAGACCTTTAAATTTGTTGCCTTCCCCAATCTCTCTCTAAGATGTGACGAAACTTTTCGATTTTAAACAATGAGCCTTTTAAATTTGTTGACTTTCCCCATCTCTCTCTAATTTTTGTTTTTTTTTGTCTTACTGTCGCTTCTGTATAAATTTATTCTGTGGTAATAATATCATCTAATAAAAGCATAAAGTAAAAATTTAACCTAGTGGTGATTCTAAAGCAACGTGTTCCTTCCGTGAAACCCGAAGCAAATTCATCGTGAGTGAAATAAAGCTGTTGCTTTCCGATTTAATCTCATTAGGTGAGATCGGCGACATCTGACGACTGCTCCTCTCGCCACGCGGCACTGGCTGCATTTGTCGATTGTGTGTTCAATTGTTTATGTGCTGGGTGTCACGCGGACCCTTTCGGGAATTTATTCCCCACTTATACAGGTGCTCGCACGGCCACAGCCGAGGAATTTATCGCGCTCAATAAAGATTGTTGTTTCGTGTGGCAGATTGTTTATTTGCTTGTTGTTTGCTCGCTGTCCATTTGTGTTGCCGTGGTGAGATTGTTAACGAGAAATTTGTTGGCGGGAATTTAAATACTGGATTTGGGGTTTTGCTTGTTTTTCAAAGAGTAATTGATTTGTGATTTACAAGTGTTTGTTTGACTAAACTTTGTTCTGTTTTTTTTATGTCTTTCTTCCTTCATGTTCTCTGTTATATTAATTTAAATTCTACGTTATTCTTTGTTTTCTAACCCTATCTCTAAAATTTTCTTTATTAAATTATAATTACAATTTTAATATTAATCAGTCAATCAGCTTACAAATTTGGTCGTAAGTAATGTGGATTTGTTGATTTTTAAGCTACAGCCTACAATCTCTGCAAGGAAGTATAATGTATAGTAAATGTGGAATCACTCGGATACAACGATATGTCGGTGTCGCTGGGAGATCTCATTTTTTTACTCGAAAATCAATTATTCATAATGTACTTTAATAGTTACAAAATAACAAGTCAACAAGTAAATACAGCCATGGTCGGTTTTAGCATTAAGCGGGCAAAGCGGCTGCTTTTTTTAACTAATAACAAAATAAAAAAAACGTAACAGAGCAATTGATAACAAAATGTAGTTGGATCAAAATAATAGCTGTATTACCTGAAATTGTTTACAAAAATGTGTAGCGTTTATTAAAATTACCAGAATACAGTTCATGTATAAGAAACAAGATTAATGGCCTATTTTTGACATCTGATTAAAGTACTGGTCGAAATAGTAAATAACATATATATTTAACAATTTAAGTCAGTTTTTCGATTCGATATTTTCTATTAACCAGCATTTTAACCAGAGATAAAAAAATCAACCGTAAGTTGCAAAAATTAAATTGATACAACCATTACAAAGGCAAATTCTGAGAGAAACACAATATTGGGGAAATATTTTAAAAAGAGTAAGTAAGTAGCTACTTTAAAATTTTTACGTTGGTTAAGTTTAGCATTTCGTGGGACTGACGAAAATTTAGCATCAAATTCAACAGAGAACTTAACTTAACTTGCTATTATTTAACACAATAATACCAAAAAAAAAAGGAAAATGTTATTTCTTTATTTAGGTACTTATCATACGCTATTTGTTCCGAATTTATTGATTTAATGGGAGACGAAATTGAAAAAGAAATTTAGAGGGAATTTAAAAGAATCATTTGGTTATTCCATATTTTAGATTGTGCTTATATGCAGATTCTAGGTTAAAAGGTAAAAATGAATAAATTGATTGATTGATATTTGCGATTTAGTATAATTTTAGATATATTGCACAAAGCGAAACATATTCTAATGATTAATTACATAAATAGCCAGAGGTGTAGTTACTACACAGCAAGTGACAATGCCTCAGGGGAAGGACCATGTACTTATCTTCAGGCGTCCTTACAACTAGATCATATGTAGGTAACAGACACAGTAGGCATGGAATTTAGGTATATTGAAAACAATAGTTATTTCTATCATTATTGCTAAGTATTTTAAACTTCTGCCTCTTTGTTAGGGAAGGAATAACAATTGTACAAAAAAATATATTTTATTTTTTTTGCTGATATTTTTCAGTGCGTGTGCAGGTGAGAATTGTGTAAATGATATCTCAATTTTTATCGAGCAGCAAATTATTATAATTTGTTTTTAAAGTAGTAAAATATTATAGATACTCGGAAGAGTACATTTTGAATTGATCAACCGGTACACTTCATTCGGTTTAAAAGATTATTTGAGGAAATATGAATAGTTTTTTTTTTGTAAAATGTCTAAGTGGATTGTTAGAGCTAGAGTTTGATACCCAGCTATTATTAACAAAATAAAAATACGGCTATGACCCAGTGGGTCAAAACCCACTGTAAGCTGTAGATTCCTGGCTGTACCATGTTGACTTTTCAATTTTGGCTTCGACGAAAATTCTCCTAGGCTTGTAGCGCCAATGATTATGATAATGAAGATAATGAGATATAAAGCATTGATTTTGTTTATACTTTATAAAATCAATGTTATAAGGAACACCAAATAAACCTCATTACTGTTTTGTATTTCAATCCAGCAAAAATTGGGGGCTATAGGCTATAGTTATTAATAATTGTATTAAATTTGGAAAAAACTTATTGCGTAAAAAAGTATCGTTGTTTTTAGCACGATATTGGCTGACCTTTGTTTTTTGTGATCGAAGATATTTATGCGTTGAGATTGTTCTTCCGATTAAGAAGAAAAATTCTCCATGAAATGACAAATGATCAAATAGTAGCAAAAACTTGTGTAATCAAAACGAC
This sequence comes from Stenolophus ochropezus, assembly GCA_035578165.1. Lineage (NCBI taxonomy): Eukaryota > Metazoa > Arthropoda > Insecta > Coleoptera > Carabidae > Stenolophus > Stenolophus ochropezus. The sequence continues at coordinate 18,079,499 of JAQOWZ010000005.1, read as the reverse complement.
ACAACTAAATAATTTCCACATTAGTCTCTCAGAAAGAAATTTATGAACATGGCAACACAATACAACAATCGTTGGGGAATCAATTAATCAGCAGTGTCTCCGAATTGGTTGGCGCGTACAAAACACTCCTTCCTACGCACTGGCCACCAAGTTGCGTATTAAGTGACTGATTAATAACCACGCGCGTGTATTACTGGAACAGTGAAAAATGCCCGGGAAAACATCCACTGACAACAACAAATACAATCTGTTACGACTGGCATACGTCAGGCAACGGGCACGGGCGCAGGTTATGGGCTGCATTCCTGTGCGAGTGCGTGCATGTGTGGACAGGATCGGCAGAGCTATCCCAGCACATTGTTTCCAGAAATTGATTTTTATTCCATTCATTCAAAAATCATATACGTCTGTATAAAATCATCCTTGCTCTTATTTTCGTCAAAGTCTTATTAATTTTCACAAAAGATTCCTTTATTGCCAGTTCTTACAGAAAAAGGTGACCATATTTATAAATCATAAACTGAGACATTTTTAATGGATTCTATTACATTTTTAAATGCACACTTAATAAATACATATGTTGAATGGTTGAAATAATAATACCTTTCACAGATATATTATATCTGCATTATATACGATGCGGGTAATAGCAAATATATAATTAAACAAAATTTCTAATTTAGAAGTTTGTTTCTGAAATTATGACCTTAAAAAATACGATCCCTTAGTTATCAAATCCATATTATTGTTATAATTAAAATAACAATTACAAATGTCGGTAGATAATGAGGCCTATTCTAGTAGTCAATTTTTAACCAGTTGCTAAAATGTTTGACAAATAAAAGCAAACATTACATATGATGTTGTGATATTTTCTCCAGTGCTATCTATTTTCATTGGAGAAAATTTAGCAACTGGTTAATAATTACTTATCCCAACAAAGTTGTTCGGGACACCGAGACAAACATAGATGGAATTTTATTTTTCAGAAGTAGCAGAAATATTGTTAATTATAATAAAAATATGTAAAAATCTACTTTTTCTACAATTAGATTTTTGCTTGTTGTATGTTTGTTATTGCTTCGGATACATAGTATATTGTAAAAACATTTTCATTTTCCACGTTGAATCTCTCTCATCAGAAGTATCCAAATACTATAGGCATAGGGGTTAGCAAAGCTGCTAATTATGTAATATTAATATCATTAACTGTAATTAACATTACAATATTAATTATAATTATCCTATTAGCAGATAACCCTCTAGGGTCTATGACCTGTCGTGATAGCACTTACTACATAAGATTGATACATTTTAATGTATCTAATCCTGATAGTGATTTCAAGCTGAGTATATACCTATAATTAAGTAAAACGCAAGTAATCTGTCTCTCCCAATCTACCTATATTACTGATAATTAAGTTTCTCCTAGGAATATTGTGAAGCAAAAAAATATACACAGGGTGTTTCCTGCTACTCGCACTCTATTGAGTTCTCATGAACTATAAGAGATTGGATTTCGGTTAAATTAGATAAAAGTTGCCATTGTCACAATAGTAAATCAATTTAAAGATGTTTTAATTCCCCGAAAAAAATGAGATCCATAGATATGTGTAAAAATGTAAAAACGACGATAAGCAAAAAGTTTCAAATAGATTTTTGAGTTCATAAGGTCCTCTTTCACTGATGAATTTTTATAATGTTTAAATTTTTAAAATAATAGGTATTTTTAATAAAATTTACTCACATACAGCGCACTTTTAATTGTGTTTATATTTACAATCTTTTTGTTTAATTAGAGATCTTTCATAAATAGTTTTGCTCAAAAAAACAAAAAGTATGTATGACAAATGGGGGGAGGGTATATCATTTATTACCTGGGGGTGGAATTCTATAACTTTGGTTGCTATCATTTGGACTTGTTATGGTATCAATTGTAAATATCAACTACAAATTGTATTTAAAATTCTAGTTGATATTTACCTACACATACAAAAAACACTGTACACTTCTACACTGATGTGAGAATGTGTCAAATTTATTGTAAATTTGAATTTCCGCCATGGTGACTCATGACGTTTAACGTTTGTAATTGATATAATAATAAGTACAATTGTTATTTGTAGTTGTTACGAGTTATAAAATCCCACCCCTGATTTGAAAATTTGCATATTCTGTCGATATACCATGAATGGCTACAGTTGTAAATATAAAAACTTTTTACAACTGCCGGCCACAGTGCTATTTGTTGATTATAGTCTTCGCTTCGTTTCGGAGTGTCAGAGAATTGAATTTGTCAAGCTGGGGATATTCCCTGGAGCCGCCTCTGGTGTCGCATAGTTTTTAGGCAGACGCGCAGTAACGAGCGCGTCAAAACAATCAATTAAGCCTGTAGGTCGCGAAGCTGCGGCGATATCCGATGTCGGTGGTCACTTCATGAAATCGATACGCGATATGCGGTGGCCGATCATCCCAGTCGCAACAGTCCGGCGAGGATGTTATCGCAGGACATACCTGGTTTTTATGCACCGATAACTGATAGCTGTTATGAAAACATGACTTTTTGCTGGTCTGAGATACCAACTATAAACAACAAACAACCCAATGTAATTTGTACATGCGATGTTTAGTAAACTCACTTTTATAGGCTTCTGATAAACAAGCGAAAATAACACCACTTTCTAAAAAGTCGCAGGTTCAATTGTCGGTTGGACAAAACATGTTCGATGGCATGTATTAGAAAATGAGTAAGCTGTCAATTTTTTTCTAATAATTTAGTGTTTAAGGAAAAGAAACATTTAGAGTGTTTTCTTCACGAATACAAAATTATGATTAATTTTCTTCTTCTGAATGATTATCCAATTGTAATAGTGATGTGATGAATATCAGTTCAGCCGAATAACTGGATATTCTGCTAAATTTTAACCGAATATTCGGCATTACCGAATAATATATTTTTGTACAATCTGAAAGCGTAATTGGCGGTCCTCGTTGCGGAGAAGGGTATATTTAATTTGAAATGCTCGCCTTATTTTTTAAGGTAAATTCTTATTTGATTATTATTAAATTTAATTATTTCAGTTTTAAGAAATTTATTGCCAAATAATAAAACTACATAAATTATTTACTATTTACTATTGTAGATAATTTAATAATAACTAACCATATGTATATGCTTTGTTTAAAATTTATTATCTATATATCTACATAGTTCAACATAACAAAACAGCATTGTACATCAGTTATTTCTTGTTACCGAGTATTCGGTATTAAAATATGCCTAATAGGCCGAATACCGAATAGTGAAAATATATCAGAATAGGCCGAATACCGAATAATTATTCGGCTTAGGTCCCATATCTAAATTATATTTCATTTCTCCATACACAAAGAATTAGTACATATTATAACAGATTCCCACAAAATTTAAAATTCGTATTTAATCCTTCTAATTTGTATTTTATTAATAATAGATATTATACATTAATTACTCTGTACGCAGAATGGTTGTTTGTTGCAATCAATTTTTAAAAATAGTTTGTTGTAATCAAATATTATTTTTCATTGTTGTAATCATGATCATTCCAAACACAAAGGCTTTATAAAGCACTTCTAACATGACATGTTTCTTTTTTTCTTTGTTTTCTTAAAATAACGGCTACGTAGTATACATCTTTAATAAGAACTGGAATTTCGATTTATAGGATACCTAAATGCTTACAAGATTTTGTATTTTATTACTCTTACTGAGAAATAATTCTCTGAATCAATACTATATATTAGTTTTATTTATTATGGATGATACTGTACCCTTGATATACGATTAACTGTTTAGATAAGTATTAGAAGTTCCTGAGAATTAAAAGTTAAAAGATATATAATGTAGTCGACTGGTCGGTAAAGTATATATCTTTTGAAGATTACGACGTCATGATTCTTTCATTGAAACTAATCATACAAATATAAATCACTGAATATTCAAATATAAAAATTGTTTCTTGATCTCCACATCAAATGTTCCGATCACCATTTCCGGAGGATACTAAAGATAAGAAGGTTATAAGAAGATGTAAAGATTATTTAAAAGCTCTCGACAAATCTGCAAATCCAAAAAATGGCAACCGGATTTCTTTATAGCGAATTTCCTTTAAGATAAATTTTAATAATTTTTATATTATTAACTATTACTACTATTAAGAAAATTTAAATAGTTTTCTAATCCGTAATGATATCTTATATATGAAGACTAATAAAATCTATTTAAATGAATTTGATTTATTTCGTGGACTTCGGGCAACACCTTCACTAACTGCTCAATTATTCGTCGATTTGTCGATGAATCGGATACGTATCGTCGACTGAATATTTTACGCAATTTGCGGACTCTCTTCACATTTTCAAATAAGTTTTGATTTATTTTCACAAAACGCAATGTGGATGAGCAATTGCAGGCATTCCCAACTGAAAGGAACGAAAATGGTAAGAAATTTAAAATGTGCAGTCTTACTGGGACACCATTACAATATCAGTTTAAGATAATACATCCTATCTTCATCGCCGATCGCCATTTCCAAAGCTGTACGCTATACGATAAAATATCACTAAATTATTATTTATTTTTAAATAGTAAAAATAAATATTTTACCCGTATATTTTGCAGCAATTTCTTTGAAATATTTTTCTCTTATTCTCTTAATATGTAATATATGTTGCATTCGTGAAAAAAAAATTTTGAAATAAAATTAATCTTGGATGAATTAAAATTAACCTTTTTACTTTATCTTCTTTAACAATTCTCACACATTGCACATATTTTGCTTATCAATCTTAACATTTAGTTATTTTTTCTTAAACTCAATTTCAAAATTATTGCACTTCAATAATAATAAAAATATTTTTAGAGCAGTCCTAGGAATTTAACAGATTTTTATCAAGTTTGGACAAATCAGGATAAATAAAAGTTCGTTACAATGCACGGAAATCCGGACCTGTACTGTGTAAACCTGAACGTCTGTTCAACCTATGATACCATCAACTGTACCTACATGAATGGCACTTTCCAAATATGAACACATAAAGTATAATTGTACAAAAGGATAATGATCATTTATGGGCAATATCTAAAATGGAGATAACCATATAACTCTCATCCATTTGCGCCCCAATACATTCGTCCACATTTTCCGCCGAATTGTGAAAATGCTAATTACAGTAAACTCCCAGTCTTTACAATTTTTTCCATTCAGCCTTTGAGTTTGTTTTTATTTGTAGGAAATCAAATGAAAACAAAAACACAATCTCCAGACAGATGTAGAAATTCGCATAGCTGGAACACGCCATTCATTCGTCCATTTATCGCGGAGTTTGAAAAGGCAAATCCTGCATTTGAGTAATTAATGTACGCACTCGCTGTGTGCTGCGTGAAAGCGAAGGTTCATTTACCTTTTGGAGCAGAAAGACAAATCCATTAATTTATAGCAAACAACCTTAGACCAGGGATAATCACATTCTTTCCTCGTGCCTTACTTTACTCGCTATTGTGAGAGGATAACATGTTACATCTACTCGGACCTGATGTGCATGTAATCACACCAGCTTTATCATTCTTAAGGCAACTAAATTTTTGTAAAATATGTGAGGTTATACTCTTTGTTACGGGCGTTTTTATTCTTAAATTGAAAATAAAATAACAATAAATTAGAATTAGAGATTTAATTGAATATACAATTTTTTCGCCAACCTTTGAAAAAAATGAAAGTTTATCTACGAAAAATGTTACTTCTTAAAATTATTTCATTTTCCCACAATTTTTTTTCATTCAAAAACTATTTTATTTTTATATTAGTGTTCAGTAATCGTTTACAATGAATGAATGAACAATTAACAATAGAATAATAAGAAATAGATTGTTATTAAGATTAAAAATTATGATAGATGGGATATTTCTTGGCTAGGTGTTGATATTAAAAACGAAGATGGTTACTGGAAATCAGCCACTTTTTATTGTATTCAGCCTCTACAGTTTCGACCCCACATGAGCATCTCTCCTGAAGAAGACCCATGTGGGGTCGAAACTGTAGAGGCTGAATACAATAAAGAGTGGCTGATTTCCAGTAACCATCTTCGTTTTTAAAATTAAAAATTATATTTTATATTTGATTAGCAATTCGAATTTGCGAGATGAATTGCTGCAAAGTAACAAATTTAATTTACTTATTTATTCCGAGGAGGTGGCAGTTATTTGATGGCCATAATTATTTTTGTTTTATTTATTAAATATTACTTTATAATTTTATTTCTAACAATAAAGAATTCATACTTTTCAGATATAGTACGTACCTAGTATTTTTATAAGAGAAATATTGCAATACAAATATCAATTTTGATATTTCTAGATTTCAACGGAAGTCTATGAAAAAGCACGGTCGTGTATCGTAAAATAAAATAATGAAAATACTTATATATATATATATATATATATATATATATATATATATATATATTATTTTAATTTTCAATTTATGATGACATAAATAGCCAGGGCTTGAATAATTAAAGTAGAAAAAGTACTTGATACTCTAAAATCCAACTGCTAAATAACGACGCCTTGAAAAGAAGACTTAAAAGAATAAAACCTTTTGAGTTAGTGTAGCAACATAAATAGTAAAAAGTGTAAATGAAAATACAATAAGTGCAATGTAGGAAACCAGGGAAAACTAGGAAAACATAAATACCTTAGTTTTAGATTATTGTTAAATTAATGTTTAGTCTGTAAGACTATTATTAATAAATCAATCAATAAAAATAGCTTTAAAAATATTTGTACTCTGTACAGTACTTTGGTTCTGATAATAGGTTTTTATTATTTTTAAAGCGACGTCTGTCCGTCCTGATGTATGAATACACGTGCAGAGCTAATTCGACGGAGACTAACCTATTGAAGCATCTATCTATAATTTTTGGTAAAAATCAGCCACTCAGAAATGATCATTTACAAATGTAAATTGAAGAAAGTAACAACTATTATTAATATAGTGTTGTTTTCATCGTACATCTTACAGGTTTAGTAATGGTGTTCGGTCTGTGGTGATCACAGCAGATATTTTTAAGTTTAGTTTAATTATTGTTATCGATTTGAGAAATCAAAGACACTAACTTTTAAGCCACTGCTGCTTGTATATACTGAAATAGTTTTTAAAAAATAAATTGTATCAAATGCAGTACAATTTCTTGTATAATACATAATGCAAGTGAGGTAATGGAAGGTTCAGCATTTAACAAAATGTATCTCACAAGATTCTTATTAAGTTAAAAGACTTGAATTCCCTCAGACGATGAAGATCAACTAGCCAAGTAGGAGTAGATTGTTGGTGGATCCAGTGAATCGCGATAGCTTTTACCTGAAATTAAATTATTTAAAAACTGCAAAGTATAGCAAAGCTTTTACAGAAGTATAAAAGTAAGTTGGGTAAGTAGAGGTAGCGTAAGCAAAAAGAAATAAATTCAACAAGTAAGTGGGTCGGACCCGACGTGAGACGAGTACTTAGCGTTCTAATAACGCCACTAACATCAGCGACGTCACGCGGCAAACGAACGAAGCTTTTAAGGAAATTAGCCGTCGATTTACTCATACAGGGTTAAGTTTGTATAAATTATCATCTGCTGTTTACTTACTTGATTACATCACGTGTCTAATTAACGTGGAAGACATTACAACTATATTCCCTTATCATTTCTCTTAATGTAAATATTCATTTCGCCTCAATAAATATTATCCTTCCGTGTGTTGTCGTCTTATGCATTGTTATTAAATATTAATTAAAACTTGTTATATAAAAAATACCCTCGAACACGAAACAAGTATTAGTAATATTATCTGCAGTGGAAGAAGAGCGATGCCATGAAATATGTACAAATTTTTTAAATATATTTCAGGCTCAATAACACTTTTGTTCTTATTTATTTGTCATCATTTCCAGAAAATCCCTCGAATATTTGATTATCCGGTATTAGAGGAAGCCAAATATTCGGTATTCAACGAAGTGTTCAATATACTATTCGTTACAAATCTACAAATTACTAATGACAAAAATTCCCTAGAAGGAAAGAAAATAGTGCTCTCTGTGTTATTAAAACTGTATTATACATTATATTAATTTTAAGAGATGGAATATTTCAGCGAAAGAGATTTTATTTTAATGAAATTTTGTGCGTCTTTCGTCTTACAATTATGAACAAATCTGTAAGTCTTATAGATCTGCAAATCTGTAAAAAAAACTGATAAAAACGAACATATTTTTTTTTATTAATATAAAATTACACACATAAGAGTTGCTGCTTTCGTTGCGATTTTGTTCATTATTTACCGATTTATAAATCTGCAAGACATACAGATTTGTTCAAAATTTGGCTACTAATTTCTTTTCATTTAGTCTAATAGAGATTTAACGTAATCATAATTTCTTTTACTTGTTGTATCAATGCCATTATTTTTTTGTCCACCAATAATGAGTAAAGTATTTTTTTCACTACAAACAGTAATTACTTATCCATCCTTCAAAATACAACGCTTCGTACTATAAATTGTAAGATTCTCTTTCAACATGGTGATTACTTGTTGCAGCTAACATAACGATGTAAAATGAACGCTAATAATTACACGGGTGGTGTATGTAATTCGCGAATGTGAAAACTTTGGCAGAACCGATTCGATATTTGCACTTTTCTCACGTTCGTAATATCCCGGTTACAACGGGCGATACAACGTACTCATTACTCCGAACTAATTTGGAATTCCAAATCATAAAACTCGCTTTAATATCCAAAGGTAATTATCTGTGTTATTGGTTTCTGATAAACTCTAAACATCACCACCAAACCTTAACAAAGATCATTTCGATCCATACTCTCACACAACGTTAATTGCTCCATTATATGCTGAATTAAACAATTATTTACAATTGTTACTAATATATTTTAATGTCCTACTACATTAAGAATCATTAATAATTGTAAATTGCTTATTAAAAAGCATATTGATAATAGGAATCATTTTACACAAAATTAAAACCAGTGGAAAAATAAGTAAAAATTTAACATTTTCGATGTCATTATTTCTTACTAGAACCAACTTATTAATCATTCTTACTTTGAAAAATTGCATTCTAGGTCTTCATTTCCAAATTTTTCAAAAGTTCGTCACATGCATTTGTTATAACTACTTTAATATATTTGGACAGAATGGACTTTATTTGCTGTCTTCAACAGATCTTGTATAAATTTTGCCAAATAAAACTGAGCAAAACAATATTAATAAAAATTGGATAAATATGAACCCGTAATTAATTTTTGTGCAAATTTGTTTCCAACAATGAAACTGTTTGTTAAAATCAACATTTGTCAGTAAATTTATTACCAATATTTATTTTAAAATTTATAATTATAATATTATAACCTCAACAAACTGTAAATATGATCACAAATAAACCACCAATATTTTCAATGTAATATTTTATCATGAGTATATTTGCACTGGCGTTCATAGCACTCTTAACTTTGCATTAATTTCTATAAGGCGACAATAATAAAAATATAAAAATACAGAAATCGATTTCAAACAAGCAACAAGTTTAGTTTTGATAAAAGTTAGAAAAAATTATTTTGAAAAAGAATTTATTATATTTCACCTACCTACTCTAAAGGGTAAGAAGCTGTATAGCCTTCCACGCCTTGTCGACGTCCTGTATATGATGATTCTGGCTGATTCAAAGTTGTACTTTTTAAACAATTGTTTAAATATTGAAAAATTATATGTATTAATTAAAGGTGTGGGATATTGCTTATAAGAGTTTGTAAAAAAATGGGTTTCAAACCGGGAGATTATTAAAAACATTTGTGTAAGAAATTTTATTTTAAATCAAAAAGGAAGAAATAGAAAAGTGTGCTTATTGATGAACTTGATGAGCAAAATACAGGCAATTTGTTTAATAAAAACGATTAAAAAATATATGTACCTATTTATTTCATATATTTTGCTTTTATTATATTGATAAATTTATATTTTTAGTATTTTTACATTTCAAAAATTCTTTTATCATTCAAAAAAAATTTAAATATCGTACGTAAATCAGCCAACAAATTTAAAACAAAAAATAAATAATGCTTTACGGTCATAGAACTGACCAGGGTCACAAAATGGTTACATACAGAAGCGACACTCCGTGTCGGTACCATTCATGTTACCCTATTCAGTTCTCTCCCTACAATCTGACGAAACTTTCCGATTTTAAACAATGAGCCCTTTAAATTTGTTCACTTTTCCCATCTCTCTCTAATTTTTGTTTCTCAGTCTTACTTTCGCTTCTGTATAAACCTATTCTGTGCTAGGGTACCGACACGGAGTGTCGCTTCTGTTTATAACTATTCTGTGACTGTATGTTACTCTATTTACTAATATTTTGTAACACTGCAGAAAAAGCATCTAATACAATTATGAAATTATGATGACAATATTTCGCAGTTAATAATTCACTATATTTACCCCGTTATGTTCTTTCTCCTCACGTCACAAATACAAATTCGCACGGCACATTCCTGGTGTCCAGCGGAACAAAACCCGCATTCATCGTTTGCGGGCGGGAACACCAGTAGCGGCGCCTTTGCCATCGCAGGCCCCGCGTCCAATTAGTGAGCATGAGATGACGAACACATTCACCGCAGTCGCTCAATGTGATATTCATAAGCGGCTCCGGTTACAGCCGACAAGTGATAGGTTAACTATGGGAATGTACACATGTGGGATCAGCGACTATTTAGGGTTACAACTGTTGGAAGTTGGAAGTGTACAAAGCACGTTTTTTAGTTTGTTAAACTAGAGCATCAATAAAGCATTTCAGGATGTATAGAAGTTTGTACAAATTATTGCTGGTAGTTCTGCTTCTGATGAAGTATATCACAAAATATATCATTAAGTGTCCCTTAAATCGACAATATCACATCTGAATAAAATGTGAAATATACAATTTAACATTACTGTCAAAATTTCGATAACATTTTTTTGTTTATGTGTTTTTTTAAATTTAAGCCTTGTTGCACCAACTGGGCCTAAATCAAGAACAGACAAGATAGTGTTAGAAAAAGATGTCAGACATAGATGTTCAAAATTCCCTAAATTAGAATTGTACAATGTTTTATTTAAAAAAAAGGCTTAAATTAAAAAAATAATATAAAGATAAAGAGCAAATATTACCCCTATTCTGTAACTCAGTGATTAATTTTTAACCAGTTGCTAATTTTTTCTCCAATGAAAATAGATAGCATTGGAGAATATATCAAAACATTACTTGTTTTTTATAGTCAAAAATTTTTGCAACATGCTAAAAAATAACTATTAAGTTACAGAATAGGCACCTTCCAAAGTCTATTATTTTGTTTGAACATTTGAACCATTTCGATTTGCAGTACCATATTAATTACATATTATTAGAACTGTTCTTAGCAACTGTTCAAACTATTTAATTTTAACTAAGAAAACAGAAGAGATGTTCATATGAACTTATGTAAACATATGTTATGTTTCCAGATATCAAAATTGAAGTGAATTCAGTTAAACTACTTATATTTCAAAAGATGAAGAATCTTTAATAATCCTATAAAAGGATCAGTAAATTGTACGCCGCACAGTAACGGTTGGTAAAGTGTACGTAAGAATTAGTTTTTTTTTTCTATAATAAATTCTAAAATAAAGACTGCAGAGATTCTATTATTTTAATTTTTCTGTAATCTATAAAAGAAATATTCAATTAATTCCATCAGAAATTTGCTTTCGCAATGGATACTACACACGAAAGATCTTGGAATTATAAAAATTTAAATACCTAATAAAATTACCTCTGTTAGTTAATTTAATGAAATAATAAATAAATGAAACTTATAATAAGTTTTTAAAAATTATAATTATATTACTTCTAAGAAAACATAAATTAAATATCGAATTTTATAGTTCATTTAACTGAGCAACTAAATTTAATCGAGTATGAAATTCGTTTATAATGTCTGGTCAATAAAAACTATTGGAAAATATATCATTAAAGTTAAAAAAACTTATTTCTAAATTCTGTTATTCCAAATATCAACTTTTACGGTCTCCGAAGTTAGTAATTTAATATACTTTCGAATGACTGAAAGAAAAAATCTAATCTTATTTCAATCTGTCTGCTAACCTGTAACTAGTTTATCCTTTTACAGAATAAGATTTCTTAATAAACATTATCTTGCCTAAGTTTTTTGAGGACAATAAAAATAGTTAATCTTACAATAGAACAGTAACACTTCAGAGACTAATATTTAATATTAAACATAAGAAAATAGAAGATATGATATACGAGATTGTGTTAAGACAAATGAAATTTATTCAGTCATAAATAAGAAAATACATAAACTTACACATTATCCTTTACATCGCTATAAAGTAAACTTTTTAACAAAGTGTAAAGAATAAGAGATTATCTCCTGATGCAACTTACGTCCTAATCCTTGTTATCCTGACAAAATCACACCCGAATCCTTCCATTATTTATCCTAAGTAAAACAACAATGTGAAGATAGGAAATATTAGTTGTGTTACTTTGCGAAGCAGAAGGCATTGCAGCTATAATTCTTAGAAATCCCGCATATTTAGTAGATTCAGAAGCAGCTGCATCTAAGTTAGTCGTTTAATCAGCTTAAAATTTCGTATACAAGACTTTGCATCGAACAAGTGCAACCGCAGTACTGCCAACTCGCAGCATATGAAGTCTCCAGGCATCTTAAGATGTACGGCCTCCCAGTGGCGGAGACTGTTTTTTGTCATTCCAGACTAACTTTGATATTTCTTTTTATGTAAACTTTATAAGGGATAAAAAGTGAGGCATCATCTTTGTTAAATATAAGTTGGAACTCACAATGTGGGAACATTTTTATAAGTTGCTCTAATAATAACCACATTAGATTAGCATTACATAATTTAAAAAATAAGTGAGGTGAGGGATCATGCTGAAATTTATATCTCGAGATTTTTATAAATAAACACGTTTCAGGTTTCAAGGCTCTTAGGCAAGCCGTTTAAAAATTTTTATACAGTTTTTCAATTTCTATGGAATTGAATGTATCAAACACAATTTATATATTTTTTTCTATGAATCTGCATTATATTTTTTTTACCAATAATTTAACATTATATTTGAAATGGTACAATACGTCGTATAAATCGAGTATATTATAAAAAAATTATACTTAGCTTCACTTATTTTACAAAATTCTTAAAAATTTATGTTACAGAAAATAATAGGGTTTAATCTAAGTATTTATGTAAATTATGATAACTCTGTTGAATGAAGTTAGACAGTTTTAATTATCATCATGCATTTATAATGTTGTGAAAAAATCAAATCTATATATTGCCTTTCAAAATTTTGCAATCATCAATCATTTTTTATACTTTGCGTTAACAATTGGCCTATTATTTTATAATGGTTTAATATAAGATATTGTTAAACTGTTTTGGTATTTTTGTTGTACTTCTAACAACTACACCCCACTTTAAATATCAAATTGATAACGTCAAATGTTTTCAAATATTTTTTACTACAATTTACATATATTAATTTCAATATTTAAAAATATTTTCACAATATTTAAATGCATTTTTATAGATAAATGTACCCAACTTCATTGAACAGATATATTTCTCATATATATCACTAGATTACACTCCAATATTTTTTTAATTGAAATTTTTAAGATTTTATGAAATAAGTGAAGCAAATTATAAAAAATATTATATTATACTAGTTTTATACGACGAATTGTTCCATTCATGTTTTTGAACATCAAAAAACAACTCATGGAACAATATACCGTCTTATAAAACTTGTATAATAATATACTGTTAAATTAGCTATTTTTATTCGGTTTTCATACTTATAATTATTCCAAATTATATTGAAAATGTTTTTAAAATATTTGAGGTTATCAATTCGACATTTATCGTTAGAAAAATATTACCAAAAACAGTTTAACAATATTGTATATTATTAAACTGTTTAACAATATTGTATATTATTAAACTGTTTTCGGTATAACAATAGAGCAGTTGTGAACGCAAAGTATAAAAAAAATAATTTTACTGTGATTGAAATTTATTCATTCGTTGTTTTAATTTGACGTGAGCGGTTAGGAAACGTCACTCATGTGCCTTCCCCAACACAGATCTGTTTTTAATAATTCATTCAATTTAAATAGATTCGCCAATTTATTATTTTACATATCTCTCAATTACCTTTAGTACTTATTATGTGTTTATTAAAATAAGTGACAATTTTTAAGAAATAATTTTATTTCGCCATGAAATGTTAAAAATTTGGTAATGAAAAAGCATGCAATTATATGTTATGAAGGCTGTTATTCGTTATTCTGTTTAGAGGCTGCACGCTACTGTTTCATCTCAGGAGTTGGCTGCGAGCCAGAGTTATGACAGAGTTAAGTAGAAGCGGATTAATCAGTTCTGACGCCTTTGATGCAGAATTACTGCACATGTGAGCGATTCGCGAAAGATTTAAAGCCTGTTGACACGATAAATACGGCTGCAGATAACGGAAATAGGGCGCCAAACTTCTTATAACCATGGTGAAAAATCACCATCTGATAACAGATCTAGCACGTTGCCACACACATACTCGGATCCGTTATTGAAATGATTAAAAATGGGTTTCTATTTCTGTAGGGAATGAAAATTTTATTACTTTTCAGTTTCGCACTATGCAATAACTGAAAAATTTTTACAAACAGATATAAATACCATTAAGATGTTCATTTTTATTTTTAAGAAATTTAATTTAATTATCTTTTATATATCTTGAAATATCATTGCATTATTTTGTTTTTCATTTCGCTGGCTATTCCAAGTATAAATGAATAATGTTTATGTGCAAAAAATAATCTATCGAAGTTTTGAAGAAAAACATATTTTAACATTCCTTGAATCGGACATAAATTTTGATTTGATTTCAGTCTTAAATACTAAGCTTGAAAGTTGCGCATTTCCCAAAATCAGTGAGAAATAATTTTTCATACTTGGAATTATTAATTAATAATTTGTCTCCGCTTAAGTACTGAACAAGTGAGCACGCTTTTATAAGTGAAATAACTTTTTTCACGACATGCATAGAAAGCTTTACTTCTATCGCGAAATGCACAATGTCACCAACAGTAAATAAATATTGGAAAAATTCATTATTAGGTATATTAAATTTTTTTATTTAATAATGATATTCTTTAATAAAAATTATGGTAATTATGTCTTGTTCTCTCCAATTTGACAATTTGAACCTGAATTGGAATATTGGCAATACTGTAACAATTGCGCTGCTATCACATACAGAAGCGGGTACCTTTCATGTTCCCCTATCCAGTTCTATGACCTTGAAGTATTGTGTAGACCTTTAAATTTGTGCTCTTCCCCTATCTCTCTAAATTGTGAGGGAACTTTCCGATTTTAAACAATGAGCCCTTTAAATTTGTGCGCAGTCTCCGTCTCTCTCTAATTTTCGCTTCTATGTCTTACTGTCGCTTCTGTATAAACCTATTCTGTGGCTATACTTTAAAGTTTACATAACCTAATTTTCTAGCTTATCATATTGCTGCACCTTTTAGTCCAAATAAATCAATTTTTGAAGCATGTTATGAAAAAGATTGTGTCTACCACGAAAGGAATGCTCGAATGTCCCACTCAATATGCTCGTGAGTCAAACTCGAGCTCGGGTGGAAAAAGATACCCTTTCCTCTGTAGCTTGACATATAACTATTGTTTTTGCATGTATGTATTTCTGTAATGTAAAAATTTAGAAATATTACTACAGAAAAAGTTTAATATGCCAGTGTTGTAGAATCATCTCTTTCTCCGTCGTTTAATTTCATCGCTTGACTTCCCGTGTAGAAACCATCTTTGCTCAACAAAATAGAATCCCAATTAATGAATGGGTGTAAGTAACAAACATCTATACCCTAGCAAAATTCTAACCGAAACCGGCAAATGTACAATTTACTTTGAGTGATATATGCAATTATAATGTGTGTATTAAAACTATTGTATATTTTTTCCGTGTGGGGGTTAGAACCCTGAAGCACCTACGTAATCGGCGCCTATGGTAGTTAACAAATAACAAATAACAAAGTTCATATGTTAAACATACGTGTATCGACTAATAGAAATATTTAAAGTGTAAAGTTAAAGTAGATTAAAATTGAATTTACTATGTACTTACGTCATAGCATTTTTAAATTTAAATGAAAAAGGGATACACATTTTTAATTTATTTGACTTTGTATGTACTAATCAAATCACTCTTTTTGTAAACGAAACAAACTTAGCAAGTTTGTATTTTTTTTCAAGCAAAATCTGTCAATTTTTGTTATGCAAAGAATGTCAGTTATAAATGTAATTTGATTTCTATTATAACGCCGTACATTTCATGTAGTGCGGTGTACTCCCATATTCTATTTGAAGATTTTTAGCATATTTTGTAAATAACTACTCCGCATCAATTAAGTCCGCAGCGTATGTTCATTACGTTTGACAGCCAACCGTGGAGATATTAGATTACTTTAATCAAAACCAATTTTTCAATACCTACATACAATGGATTTAAAACTGAAACAAAATAGAATATCGTAGTTCAGCATTGTATTGCTTCATAAATGGACATCCATTCGACATAAAATATAAACGCGAACATCTGTTATCTGAAGAAATATTTCATGGCGCGCAGAGAGACTTTTCAGCAATTTAACAACAAAGAAGTAGTGTAAAATTGATGACGAGGACAAAGGCGGAAAGTGTTGCAGTCCGTAATAAACAAAACACTCTTAAAGCAAACAGATGACAGTTAGTCGGCTGCAAGGCTTTCATTACAATGCAGGCTTCCACAGGACTCTGTCTGTTCGTCCTAGCACTTAAAGTTGGTTAGATGTACAACTTTCCATTTCAAATTACATTAATATATATCGATATTACATACGGACAGTAATGACTGTCTGGTTACAATAAGATCAATACTCGAAAAAAGAAACGAAAAAAAAACATGAGTTAGACCTAGATCTACATGGTTAAGAGAAGTCGAAGAAGAACTAAAAGCAGCCGGAATTACCAATTGGAAGAGCAAAATAAGAGAGTAGGAGTTGTGGAAGAAGATCTGAGATAACTTCTAAGGAACAGCAAATTACGCGACTCATCTAATAGATAATAAACACGCAGCGGGTAAAATCGAGGACATAATGTCAATTTGTAAAATACAAAATAAAAGTAACAGACTTAACATTATCGAAAACTTAGAAATCTACAAAGAAAAATCATACAAACCAATTATAAACGTCCAAATTAACAGTCAATCAGACATAATCTTCCGCCCAATAAAATTACTCCATAACCATGACCCTATAAAACCTAGATCCCAAACTCCCTAATTTCAGTTACCTGATGATGATCGAAAGATCGAAACGCGTAGTGACACAAACAGTGCCGAGTTTTGTATTCCGCTCAGTGTCATATTTGGTTTATTATATTGAATCTTATTTTACAACGATCTTTGCATTAAACCTTATATTGTATATTGCATCGGATACGATCCTCATTGACGAGTTCTTGAAAGGAACAATTTTGTTTTTAAACAGCAAAAGAGATTGATCCACTTTAATAAAAATAGAACCTAGGAAGCTTCGAAGGAAGTGATGCAACCCAAGTTTTCGGTTCCTTGCAGAGACTATTTATTAACAACTGACGCCATTAAATTCAATTAAAATATAAGACTATCACTATGTCCAGTGTTTACAACTCACTTTACCTTAACCATCGATCAATATAAAAATATCGCATCGAAAGACTGACGTAAATTATCAAAAATATACGTTATTTACTATGTCGATGCGATATTTTTCTGTTAACCGACGGTTAAGGTAACCGGCACTTTAACCAGAGATGGAAAAACCGACCCTAAATGTTCATCGATTGGTAGTCAATTTATAAATAAATTGGTACTTGTAAACGTTCATACTTGCATTTGCTACACTCTTTAGAAAAATAAAATATGGCTTAGATTTGTGATGAAGGACAAAGAGATTGGAGATGAAGAAGAGTTACTCTCATTACATGTCGGTTTGTGCGCGTTGGAACAATCGCATAAGTCAGTTCTACTCGGGCGCCGCGTGAAATACTAGCGCTTCGTGCCGCGGCTCCCAAAATACTTTAAAAAACACGGAAACAACAAAATAACTCTAACAAACATATGTTTGACATTTCCACGTATGCTGCTCCAGCACAAAGTACGCCTATTTTTTCACTAACTGAACTAAAATTACCACAGAGGATGCTCTGAATTTTTACATTCGTTTACATTTCCATTCTGTAGCTGTAGTATACTCCTGAATGTCATGTTAATGCTAATACATACTATATGTTTAACTTTAGTATATATGAAGATAAAAATACAAAAGAATCGTTGAAATTACGAATATATTATTAAAATTGATCATTCCACAAACTTTATCATTTACAAAAATTTAAACAAAACATTGCTGTCTAAATTTTGGTACCAAAGTTGAATTTTGTTTGGATGCGATATTAATATATTTAAGGAAACTTAAAATTTATATTATTTTTGTTATTATTATTAAATAGCAAAATTTTATAAATATTATGCCGAATTAAAAATATGAATTATAAAACATTACAAATTTCTGTTTATCAAATTTATGTAATAAATTAACTATTTTTGTAAAAGAAATAAAAATAAAATATGCAATAGCGGAGAAAAATGTGTTGGTCACATTTGATTTCTTCATCTAAAAATGTCATTTACTAATTTTTATATTAGGTTAAGTTATATCAATTATAGTGACCTAATGTTGACGTTACCTTTTTCGAAGACTTGTACACCTTTTGTTTAATAAGAGATTTTTTAAATTTATATTTTCCTTTTTTACCTCACGTCACCCAGGTAAGAAAATTAAAATATATAGATATAAAATTCCCATATCTAGTTTTTGATGATTAAGTACTTATCAAGGTTCAAATATCCAAATCCAACATTTTTATAAAGGTCTATCAGTATGATAGAAAATATTTCGTTGTTAGGAACATGTCTTTAGATTTCGATTATTATATTTGTTCAGGGAAAATGACAGTTAAAGCACTATTTTTTTAGAAAAAATACCTACCCATCTATATTTATCTTTTTCTCAAATATTAACTTGCAAATAACCAATGAGAAATATATGTTTACAAAAATTTACAAATATTTTAATAATTATAGATAAGGATTATGAAAAATGTAATTATTATAGAACATAAACATAGAAACAGGTGTAAGGGGGAGTTAATGTGTAGTGCACATTAGATTTGTAATAAGGATATAAGAGAACTAAATATACTACTACAAAACCAATAAAAAAGTTAATATAGTTGTATAAAATTTTAATGTTTTCAAAAATATTATTCCTGGAACGTGTTACACATATTTAGTTTCTCATGTATTTAATAATTAAAAACACAAGAGATCTTTTTGTAAACAATGTAGAATTAAATCTCCGTGCTGTTGTCTCTCCGAAGAATAACAGTGTTTAGATAAAGAAAAATATTGTTTAACTAGAGTTTGCTTTTTGCCTGAATTATCCTCCGTGTCGTATTTGCACTACAGAAAAAACTATGCCCTGATGAATTACATTCATAACCGGGAATCTGTTTGAACGCCTAATGCATTTAGTGGTTTGTTCTTGTGTTGTTTCATCCGACTCTCTTGTTTATGTTTCATTCCAACCACGTGCGAGAACCAGAGTGGATTTTTTATGTAAATGTATAAATGTCGTAAACAGCCTTTGTATAGCAAGTAACAAACATAGAATATTTCAAATATAAGAAAAAATGTTATATATGCTATTCCTATGATAAATCATATTTGCACGTACGTACTGTGAGCTTTAGGTATGGTTCGTACAAAACATTTTTTGGCACTAGACGAAATTCAAAATAACAAATAATGATTTTCATCAAAATTTAAAAAGGAAAAAATCCAGATAATTATTTTTTTCCAAGACATCAGTTCTATTACTTCCTACGTATCACCAATTTAAAGCAGGTACAGAGATCGTGATAAAATCGCATACAGAGGTTTTGGTGGCCCTGGAAGTACTGTATTCAAAGATTTAATCTGTTTTTCTCGGATATAATTTTTTCACAAATTATCATCTTCAAAAGTAAAACTATTAAATTTTAATAAACATACGAATAAGGAGGCTGAAAAGTCACATAAATGTTTTTATTGGCCAAAAACATTCTTTTTAACCATTAACAGGTTTTTGTCATCCGCAATTAATTGGTCAAAATTTAATGAACGGTGGTCTGAGTCAAATTCAACTCTTTCCCGATCATCAATACTGACGATCTGAGTGCACAAGATCAGGGATTCTGTCACCATTTTTATTAGGTCTTAAAGATGAAGACTTTCCGCTGTTTGATTCATCTTCAATCGATTCTTTTCCTTCTAAAAATGCCAAATACTATCGAAGAACTTGGGCCCATGACAAAACACAATCGCCACCGACAATTAAGTGACTTTAGATGGTTGATACTCGCAGCGAAGGCTTTCTACATGTTCATATTTCGCCCCTAATAGTTTCGCGTCCTATCACAGAATAGGTTTATACAGAAGCGACAGTAAGACAGAGAAGCGAAAATTAGAGAGAGATGGAGAATGTGCACAAATTTAAAGGGCCCATTGTTTAAAATCGGAAAGTTTCCTCACATCTGAGAGAGAGATAGGGGATGTGCACAAATTTAAAGGTCTACACAATGCTTCAAGGTCATAGAACTGACTAGGGGAACATGAAAGATACCGATACGGAGTGTCGCTTCTGTGTGTAACTATTCTGTGGTCCTATGTAATGCCAGATCAAACACTACGTTGCCTTAGTTATTATTTAATTTACACACTTTATATATAAATATGTAACTAATACGATACCGGTCGAAGCAGAAATAGAACCATCGACATATTGAGTGAATTCCAGAAATTATTGCGCTATCCTAAAAATTATGAACGTATTGTAAAATTTTACATAGGGTAGTGTTTATCGAAGATATTATTGTAAGTGAAGTTTATGTGTAATTTATTGGCAGTATTATTTTCTAAATAAAACATCAACTGAAACATATGTAGATGTTACACGTACGATAGATCACACAGAGGTAACCCTACGTGAATCGACAACGACAAACCCTCCACAACTACGCGTGTCATTTTTCAATTAAGCCCTGTAAATAGCACTTAAGTTTCCAGGTCACATGAACTGAAACACAAATACAAATACACAAAGTATCGCTGACTGGGTCAGTAACAGCAACAGAACACGCTGCAGCCGCACTCCGCACTCTGCATTGCAAACATCCGCTGCCCGTTGTACGGTCAACTCAAATTAGACAAGAGAGTTGAACGGTGATGGCCAGCAAAACTAATTGCTCACTCACACATTGACAAGGCTAACATACGCGGGTACTTATACACGGCAGGACCGAACGCTGACTTGTTGGCGAATTAGTTTATTTGGTGAGTGAGTGATACGTGCTCATTACTTCTAAATTTCTGTATTATACTAAAACAAATACACTAGTATCATAAAGTTTTGTGTATGAAGAAGTATCTTTATGCATGAGTTACGATCTTAATCGTAATGAGTCCTTCACACAGGAGTACTGATGGGTAAATTCCCGGGAACGAATATTTCGGAAAATTTCCCTGGAAGTTTTTGGGGAATTTTTTTATGAATTTCTGGGGATATTTTCCGGAAAATTCCTGAGCAAAAATTAACGAATAATTTTCTCATAAAAATTAGATGGATTTCCCAATTTTTTTTCGGAAAACGTGTTTAGGAAAATTCCCGGGAATTTTTCCGAGAAATAAAAATATTCCTGACGGGAACTTCCCAGCGACCCATCACCACACATGAGTGTCATACAATATTTTATCTATAAAACAATTAGAAAAAATTAATAAAAATGTAAAAATGAAAATAGACAGGAAATTTGAAGTTATATTGTTTGCTATTGTGTACAAATTTCTTCTTTATTCATTATAAAATCAATTCTGTCTAGAATAACGATACCTAAATGATAAAATATCGTTAAAAATATACAAGAAATTATGTAATTTATTTTCTTAGCAATATGATTGAAAAAATACCCAACGCACACAGCAATACAGGTTGGCAGTAAAACAATATACTAGGTTGCGTTCAATAATTGCCGTGAGGACAACGATACAATGTCACAAATTTCTTACATTTAAAAAATATATTGTACAAATCTAAATTTACGATAATTTGTAGTATATTTTTCTACAATATTGTATCGTTGGTGCACTAACGGTTGCTGTACATTACCGTTGTGTCAAAAACATGTTTTTCATTTGTTAACATAAATTTTTTAATTATGAAAGACCCATTTAATTTACATTTTTCTTTTATGCATAATTGGTTTTATTTCACACAAGATTTAATTAATGACACACTTTACATGTATTACCTTGCATATTAATGTGTTCAATACGGGATGAGAGTTGATAAAGTATATTTCCTCATATTTGATTTTCTTTTCCACTATTTAAATAAGAGAGGTCCAGGAAGTTTTAAGATTCCTATAATTTAGTTTTTCTTCGACCACTGTGGCATTTAATGGTTAGTATAAGTTAAAATCTGCAAGTGTTTTATTTGTTAATTAAACAAGCTGTTTAAATTATTCCCTAATTTTATTTTAGTGATAATACTGGTAACGATTTGTATTTGACCCAATTTATTTACCTTTCATTACGTACATTACATACCTTTCTTAAATTTATTAGAGAAAGTAAAATACCATACCGATCATTAAAGTTCAGAATTTAGTACCTACCGAAGAATACTTAGATG
Organism: Stenolophus ochropezus; assembly: GCA_035578165.1. Classification (NCBI taxonomy): domain Eukaryota; kingdom Metazoa; phylum Arthropoda; class Insecta; order Coleoptera; family Carabidae; genus Stenolophus; species Stenolophus ochropezus. Next base: position 18,056,510 of record JAQOWZ010000005.1, on the reverse strand, counting down.
CAAATTAGCAATTTATACTCGACAGTGTACGACTTCTGAAAAAAAGTTTATTTTATAAAGATATAAAATAATATGTTAATTAATCCCACATCTTAGAAGTGAAGAAGTGTTTATTTTCAATTTATTGTAAATGCATATATAGTAGAAACAATACAGCCACATTAAAATAACTCGTAAAAAAATCTGTCACCTTGTAACATGTAGCCACTTTCTACAATATAACACAGTTTAAAAAGTGCACGGCACTAATTTGCATGTACATCGTGAGAATTACCCACACTTACTGAATGCCTTATTGAATCGAGGTAATTTACGACCGGGCTGGCGAATTGTCCGAGTCCGGCTCTGCCGTAAACAATCTGCACGCATGCATGCGAGCCAGTACACTCGTATAACCATTAACCGGAGAACTACACAGGCCGTGTGTTGATGGAGACCGATGTACCGTGAACTGATGAATGCAGGCTTAATAGAATGCAAACATCACTCTCGATGTACAAGATGGAATGTTTTACACGAACCAAGGCCTGAAATGAATATCAACTCGTCCTGCAGTTTTACTAATGACTAAAATTTGTTAAGATGATGAAAATGCACATGTAGCCTAATTTGAATTTGTGTCATCTAAAGTAAAATTAATTATATTTTTATAATAGCCAGGCTGAATACCCGAACACAGGGAATTAACATGTAAAATCATATTTTCGTAATTTCTTGCTTATCTAATTATTTTAAGTAAAAAAATCTTCAAATAAAACTTGCAGAACATTAAATTCTGCGTCGGAATCAATAAGCAAAATTAATTTTAATTTTTAAAGGTGTTGAAACCACATAAATTAGGTATAAAAATAACATGAATAGCCCAAAAAATAGCGTTAGCCATGGAGTTTAAGCAAAAATTCTATTTTGTTTTTATTTTTTAAATATAGAATTAACTTATGTAATTTTGACCACACAGTAATTAAAAATAATAGTAAAAATAAACTAACGCAGCGTATATAGCAGTAGCTAGTGGTCATAGAATAAGTAGTTATACTATAAGCATTCGTGGAGAATTATTTACTTTCATTTCAAACTTTCCTACTTCGTAGAAAATGTCTAACTTTCTGCACTTGTACAAAACCAATACATTAGCATAATAGAAACCTTTACGTTAAGTTATACTTCATCAACAGAAGAAACATATGTTTAAAAAATTGCAGGATTACAAAATACAAAATATTAAAAAAATATTGTATCACTTGTTTCTAACATAAATACTTTTCTTACACATATATTAGTTATGATCTATCAGAGCTCGTGTCGCAGCATTTGGCAAAAATTATTTTTGGTAAAAATATGTCCTTAATATCAATATTCGTAATAAAGCAATTAAACACAAGAGGTAATGTGCTGATCACCCAGTTTTTCATTTTGTGGTAAAAGAGATTCTTATTTCTTTAGTTTGATTTAACGAGTTTTAATTCAATGATTTAAAAAAAATCAATGTAACCCTGCTTATATTTATTTAGACGGTAAGCGTATATCATAAAAGGTATCTTAGGTGAGGTGAATATATGAAAAAAAAAACCCTGTACGGTAAAACTAAGTCCTCAATACCAAATTTGGGGATAAAGAAATTAACATAGGATGGTTTTGGTAATCTAATTTTTCATTCGTTTTGATGCAACAGATTTACAGTTTTATGTTTGCATACACGTGTGTACATAGTGCGTTCATGTCAGTATGAATCATGCATAACGAATATAAACCGTGAAAAAAGTGAAAAAGTAATATGGTAAATTAGAAAAACAAAGTAGGAAAATAGGAAATGTATTTGTTAGATATGCGCGGTATGTGTTCCCGGGTGCCACGTCAGCGTCGCTTTGTGGGGCGCAGCAGCGAAATGCAAATAGCGATTACACACGTGTTGCTAGCGCCTAATTTGTCTTCCCCGATGCCCAGTGCACTGCAGTACAACCTGCCTGACGCTGTTGTTTGCGCCTTCCTTTTTTAATAACTGTCCGGCATGAAAAACGTAATCACTCAGCTTCGCATTCCCGAGCCGCTGACGCCGGCGCCGACGCCGACTTTGAGGCCCGGAAACGGGCAGCGCTGCGGAAATGCACAGCGCGAGATGTGACTGGGAAATTAGAATGCTTGATGACGCAAAGGAAACAAATTGCTTCGGATTTATTTGAACTGAAATAAAAGAATTTCGCGTGAACTTTGACATACATATACAACTCTCTGTCACTTATGCACTGAGCATGAATACAAATTTTCTAGGTTACATGATACGTTGTAAAATATTTGGGTTTTAAGGCGGAATATTCTCTGGAACATATAAATTTAACGTGCTGCTTTGGATGCTGATATCTAAGCGAATATTTTACCGCTGGGATCTGTCATGCGGTTTGCAGCTATTGTAAAATGCATCTCAATAAATTTGCAATAATTAATTATTTTTCATTAAACGCATAAAACAACATATGAATGTGTTTCTTTTATAAAGGTTTTTAGCAGACAACCTTCCTCTAAAATGCAAGTAAAAATGTTCACAGAATCACAGAAAAATAGTAAGCTTGAAATATTCTAATATTAGTTTGAATAAAAAGTATTTTTTTCTTGATCAGACGAAAACTGACACCTTTCCGATTTTTTCCAATCGGAAAGTGCATTATTCCGGTATTCTAGAATAGATCTTAACCTACGAAAAATAACAGTCCGCCTGAATATTTTTTCCGGCCGCTGACAATAGTTCAATAGTAGAACCCGAGAAAATGCGACCGATTGCTGGAAATAGATGTAATCAATGTAAAATTTTCTGCTTTATCGATCTATGATACATATTTGCAAGTCGATTTGCAATTGCGAAAGTACTGAAAAATTGCGATTTCCGTAAAAAAAATATAATCATATTTATTTAATAATTATTGAATATAAACCGACCGAAAAAATATATGAATAGTTACTTACCAGATTTCCGGAAATATATTACTTTTCCTAATAAATAATAGGTAGTATAATGTATAAATCCATGTAAATAGTAATTTTTTGTCAGGTGGAATATCACTTTTGGTTGATTAATTGTACTTAAAATCGTTATCAATTCTTTCTTGTATAATAAAACATATATTTTCTAATTAAATTTTGATTTCATGCTTATTTATATTTAAAGTTATTTTAAGCACATGAATAGATTTTATTATAATAAAATAGTAGTGAAAATAACTGCACGTTGGTCAAAAATAAACTACATTTATAAATAATTTCATACCATTTATTATAAATGACTCCAGATTGAATAATTAAATGGAATAATGCCTTTATCCGTGAATACCTAATATCATTAAATAATTGTTTCATTAGGTAATTAAAACAAGTGATTTTATTTTTAAATGCATTATTTAAATAATTGAATCGGATTAACAATAACCATGATGTTTCACGTATGCAGAGCATCAGATAATTCTTAATTGAACTAATTTATTAAATTATAAAAACAATTCATGCAGAACTCGCAAAAATATAAATCACTGCATATTGTACGTACAGTTTAATATAATTACTCTCCAAAACTGAAATTATTTATTTTTAATTGAGCTTTGTTTAACATCTCGTTAAAAATGTATAGCACTAAACGAAATGAGATTTTAATTTACGCTAATTCAATAAAACTGTTCAGCTATACTCTGTTCATTTATGGATTTCATGCTTCAATTAATAAACTTGTTTAAATAAATATGTATCACCATATTTGAACAATATAATAATTGCTAGTAGCATTAACTTAAATACGTTGTGAATCAAAAGTAGATTAGTTGCTTCATATTTCCAACAAAATAATAAAAATGCTGTAATTACCTTTCGGTCATATAAGGGAAATGTTATATTCATGCCAACAATTTTTTAGCGAGTTTTTGATGAACAAACACGTTTTCCGAATTTTATTTTAACATTTCCATAACGATGAGTCTGTATGCGTCAATTTCTCCTAACGCTTCAAAAATTACTACACGAATAACGAAGACCAACCTACCTCATCGAAAGTGTTAGTTCTCTGTTAGGGTCGTTAAATGTTTAGTTTACTATTCCTTACCACAAACTCGCATTATAGTTTATCATTACATTGTTTAAAATAAGTTACATTTTAAAGTAGAAATTTACATTTTGTAACTATATTAATAAATAAATGTTTTGATGAAATTATGACCTACAGATAAAATGAACATAATTCTTGTATTTTTATTTGTTAAACCACAAGTTTTATATAATAGAAGAATTTGTGCAAATATGGTATTTAGGGGTATTTGTCCAGGAAATAGTAGAATTTCCATTATTATCACTTGACCAATATCATAATGAACACTTCCAACTAAATGATTAAATATACCTATACATAATTTTCTCCTGTAGTTGAATTAAGGTACATATAAATATATGTACATATATAATTCTCACACACATCCACAAATATTTTAATTTTATAATAGGAATCATAAATCGTAAATCTCCTCATCTATGCAGTTTTTAGTATGGTTCTAGACCCCTGAATCTAGACTAGAAGATGGGTGGTAAAAATAACCTCTATATATGTCATTATGGTGGAGCATAATGTAAAATCTATTAGTATCTATAATATTAATAATAATAATATAACAATTCATACCCAAATATGTAAAACGGAATTGTGGTGTTAGTATTTTTATAATTTATTACAATAAGATATTTTTATTTAAATTTGAAATCGAAGAGGGCCGCACTTTCCCTTGTAAATGGGATAAATGCGGACAATGCATTTTATTCACACCGCAACAACTAGTTTAACAAGCGGGGTGACTATAATATACTCGTTTTGGAAATTTAATCAGGAAATTATTTGGTTAACTATAATAAAATGAAACTATTAATTTTACAGTGTAAATAAGTGTAATGAGGGACATATCCTTTTCAAATAGAAGATATTTTTGGAAATGATTATAGTAAACTGTCTCGGCAGCATATTGGAAAGTCTTGATGATTGTATTGGAGAATAAACATATTATTAGATTGAAGAAATCGTGGAGGATCGGGATCAGAGTCGGGAATTCAGAAGGAAACGTAATATAAATATTTCCGAGAACGACGGCTGATACAATGAAGCCGATATGAGTAAGTGAATAAGAATCTGAAATTCTTGAATGTAAAATTTTCAATTTGAGGCAAAGTGAAGTCTGGAACGAAATGGAAAGCGGGAAGCAGGAACACCAACTGCATTTTTTCTGCATTCCTTCCATTTCCCACGGCGCGTTCACAATCTGATAATATAATGAAATTCAAATATATACCATTCTTTTAACGCAAAAACAATTTGAAACGTTTTTCACCCCCGGCTTTGAGGAATATTGCGAACTCTTAGAAAGATTCGTCCTGTATTGCGACAAAGATGAAATGAATCAGAAAATTGCGGTAAGAAAGAGAGCGAACATGAGAGCCAGACATGTGGCATTCCCTTTCAGTGGCTTCTTTGATCTTCAAAACCGAGAAAAACAACTACATCTTCCTCAACACAAAACTTTGGCAGGATTAAAATTACTTGACCGCGCATTTCAAAGCGCCATTTATTCCGATAATTATATAAATATCTCGTAGTTTATGTTCAGCACCATCACTGTCAAGGGTTAAATTAGTTGACACTTTACACACTACAAACTTGTTTCATTCAAATTTATAGCTTTCTTAGAGTTAGGTTTATTTCTAATAGCGCATAAGATTAAGAATAAAAAACATCTAACACTAATAATGCAGAATATTATTTTTCTTATTTCATTTTGGACATTAAATAAATGTACCAAAAAACCAATATTTCAATAAAATTAAGTCACTGAATTACCTCATTAAGAATTAAGCTAGTAATCCGTTCACTCTTGTTGAAATTCATCAGGTTAGTGTAACCATTAATCAGTAACTAATCGGAAAAGTGTCCCAATAATCGTAAATTTAAGAATTTAAATTAACTTTTTAGTAAGAAATTTGAAAAGATAAAGATTTGAATTAAATAAAATGACAATAAGTTTAAACTACCTTTCTAATAAGACGTGGTTGACATTTGAATAATCTGCACTATCTTAAATACATCAGATATATTCGGTGACTTATATTAGAAAGTAGGTACCGGTCTCAACTTTTGAACATTGAATTGTATGAAAAAATCAGATGTTTAGCTGCATCACATTTTGTTAATACTTGTAGTATAAATTGCGCAAAATAGTTATTTGCAACTAACAAGTATGTAAAGTAAGTGTTTTTGGTCGAGTGCTGTTTAAGCATGAGGTGTAGATCTTTAAGTATCACTTCCTGTTAAAAATTTGTAAGGTATATTCAAATATTTTTTCTTTGATAGTGATAAACATACCCCACAGCAAAAACATTAAAATTACTATCCAAAATTACATTTCAAACCAGTGTTTCGCAACTTTTGTTAACATGTTCCACATAAATCTTTCTAGAAGTCTGATTATTCTTATGTAACATATTTATATTTTTTTAAATTTTCAAAATTGAATTATTCCCATTGCTCTAGACTAGTACTATATTTAACTCTAGTATTTTTGTGTTTTTACTATTTCTCTTACTAGTAACTCATCGGTACAACTTTGTCCATATTTGAATATGAACTTTCTGACTTAATCCTTTATCTGTATAAGGTAAATTCAAATTAATTCTTTGCTAATCATTATTATAGCACTCTGTTTTATTTGTTAGACGTCTAATAGAAAACACGGTAATAAAATGACCCAAGGTTTATATCTCTTGCCTTTATTGCACAAATGCATGATGTTTAAATAGAAATTGTACAAAGAAGGTCATCCATTCAATTTTATTTCATGTTTGCGTGGCATTTAAGTCTATAAATAATATAAGTAATTCTAATTACACATGAGGTTTATATTTCCCTAAAGTTATTGAGAAATTAATATTATCTTCTAATTAAATTTAAATTTATAATGAAATTTTATTGAAATTGTATCTCACTCTAAAGTTCATCTAGATAGATGTATCAAAGGTCATATTTTATTACTCCAGAAATATACATATTTATTCGTTGAAAGACTATAAATGTGCATTTATAAATTCATATCTACATCTGCAACCTTGAATGCATTAAATATATTAAATATTTATTATTTCAAAGAAAAAATCGTAAAATTAATATAAAATACTTGTTTAACAATTAAAAAAAAAAGTACCGGAACAACGTCCCCAAATATTTCGCTGCTAATGTCTACATCATGGAGAGTGTAAAAGAAGCAATCACATTGAAAGACAGACTACTTTGTAATTTTTATTAAAAAGTTCTGATTTATTAAGTAGATTATTAAAACATGACAGTAAGATGTACGAGTATATAAAACATACTGTACGATACCGTTCAACATATTATGCCATCGGGAGTCTTACAAATGATACACAACTATGTAATTGCTTCAAGTTTAAAAACATCTAATGCTGACTACTGTTTTTCAATACAGTTTTTGTTTTTATTTTAATGATTGATTATACTAATTTTCACAATGGGGAAGTTAAGCGTAATTGAAATTACATATATTTTTTCATAAATATATCAATAATTATAACATAAAATATAATTGAAAATTAAAATTATGTTCCAATTTATTTATAATTATTTTTTATCATCGAGCTTTGGTGACGTCAGACGTGAATTCTCAGTAAATTTCAGTGACGTCATAATAAATTACATTTTTTGAGAAATATAGGCTTGTTTGAGTGAAATATAGTATAGAATATTACTTTTGAACACAATCTTAATAAAATAAAAAATAAAAGAAACACAACTTCCCTATTGACTGCATTTCAGAAACTCCCCTCATTGGTTTGGTATAAATACAGATATTTTTGAATAATTAGAGAAATTAATACAATTAGAAATTTCCAGCCCAGTATACATTATATTGTTATAATCATATAAATTTTTATTTTAATTGAATTCAAATAATACTTTTCTATTTCACGTTCATAAGGGCGAAAAACAATGGAGTGCAGAGGAAATGTGAAGTATTTATGAAGTGGTTGTTCCACCGCTGTCAATCAATCGGTGCGGGTTCTCGATTCAACAGTCCTACAAATAGTGGCAATGTTTTCGTAATCAGATCTCATATTGGGTTATCGACGGCTTTCGCTCGATTGCGCCCCAACTTGATTATCCCGCGGTCGGTAACACAGAGCATAGTTCCAACCAATGGTGACGTTGTAACCTTTTTAAAACGGTTCACCTAGTCCAAATTTTACGGAATGTTATAGTCAGTTTTGAACTACAATTAAAGGCGTAGTCCATTTGTCAATTGGATCAGATCTAACTTACATTTTTGAATTTCAATCATTTACTTAATATTCTGTTGGACGGGATTCATTTACTCCCTGTACACAACATATACTGATTTAAGTAATTTAAGTGATATATTCGCCGAGGTAAATCAGAAAGATCAGATTCAGCTAATTCAAACTGAACAGAATTTCGTGATCTGATCAATTCGACTAGCAAACGATATATTATTTATAAATTTTATTGAACTTTCAGAATGATATTTATTTCTTCATCAAATTAAATTTATTTAGTTTTAATTAATTAATTCTAATATATAGTTGAAAACGGTGACACAATGAAATGAAAGAGACACATTATATACATATCCATATCCATGTCTCTGCGGAATTCGGTAATATATAATGTCAATAGACAGTTTCACCAGTTACAACTATACATAGAATTATTGTTGTTTATGTAGGGAATTTTAAAATCATTGTTTATAGTGTTGTTTATGTATTGAATTTTAAAATCATTGATTGGAGCTTGAAATACAAAATTTTGAAATCTATTCTATTTCATTGACTGTTGATACATACTATGTTACTGTTCATTCCCAGTATTTTTTTCTGTTAATGCACTTTTGAATCACATATTTACTCAGTATTTTATCATTGTGGTTTCTATTAAATATATGTAGGTATATATTTGTCATCTAAATTTCTAATTTAATATCCTGATAAACATCACCATTTCTAAATTTCTTGTTACTGAAACACTGATATAGAAATTTAAAATTATTGAAAAATGTTTTAGTTTTATAACATAAGGAAGTCAATTTAAAAAATATGCATACATATATAAATACAATATTTTAACAAATAAATAATAGTGTTTTGCTTTTCCTTAAAACATTAAAACACAGACATTTTGGGTTTCGTCCGAATACCTGAATCTGAAAGTTTAAATTCGGGTAGGTGGCAACACTGGTCCCATCGTTTGTCCACTCCCAATGAAAAGCTAAATGATGTGTTTATTGTTTTGTTTAGTAATTGCTTTTTGAATTATGTTTTTGTGGGCCAGATCTGATGTTTATTACGAAGTTTTAGCATGAATTTAATTTATGTATTTTTAGGGCGTTTTATTGGTGTTTATTTTGTTGCAAGCTGCAACAAGCTCGCTTGGTTTTATGAGTGTAGTGGATACGGTTATTTTCTTTAGGCACACTACACACGGCATAAATTTTGAAACAATAAGAATTGCTTTTCAATACTTGACATGCACAAACTTTAAAAAACCACATCACATAAACTACCTTGGAAGTGTCCTCTTCGTGATTTAAATGTAAAAAATACTTGACATATAAAGTTTCCCACAACGCGGGACTATAATTATATATTTTTTTACAAATTAATTTAAAATTAATACCTTATTGTTACTAGTTTTCTCCAGTAAACAATAATTTAAAATGTAATGTAAATGAATTATGACATATCAAGATTATACGAATTAAGGTCTTTTCAATACTTTTTAAATCTTTTGATTGTAATGTTTGTCGGTATCAACCGTCCGCTATAGAATAATTTTTATAAAACACCTCCCGCGCCTATAGTAATATAGTCTATATAACTGTTTCAGTACATTTAATTTGTAGTTTTAAAAATAGTTTGTTATGGCAGTTTAGAATATTTTAAATTCATTTCATATCTAAAATTTCTTACCTCAAATTTGACATCAAGTCAAATTTTGTGAACATATGAATAACTCATCTGTTTTATAGAAATTCCTTAGCCTAAACGATATGTAAAATTATTATAATTTTTATATTTTTAATGTTTAGCTAAACGTAATTAGATGATAGGTAGAAAAATTAAAAAAACCTTTATATTTAATAATAACGTTATTTGCGAAAAATGGTATTTAGGGGTACTTTTTAGGAAAAAAGGTTTAAAGCTTTACACTTTGTTTAAAAACAGTTGAATTACTACTAAGGTGTCAAGTAAAGTCGAATAAGGATGATACGATGAAATTGAAAATCACTCACTTACACATGCCATTCTTAAATAGTTAATACTTACTTATAGTTTTATTTATATTTCATATTTTTTCTTGACCTTCCAAGAAATGTTTACATATGCATATTTTACCCTTGTCACCCTGGTTTGAAGTAGGTTGTCCTTTCATAGAAATATTTTTAAATAGGTCAGTCATAAAAAAGATATAGACCTTCTGAGACAGTGTTGCTCAATATACTCACCTATAAAACATGTCAACTATATAACCGTATAACATAAAACCTTTAGCAGACGGCTGCAAGACAACGCTAGGGAAAAATAGGTCACTTGATTACTCATACACTCTGTGCGCTGATTGTTCAGGCTAGCTGCCATTCGCATCACACTTCACACATAACAGACTTAATGGACATTTCAAGTTGGACACAATCCGTGATAACCATTTAAGATAGACATAGCTATGTCTCCGTAAAAATCCAAGAGGGGAAAATTTGTTTATTTCTCAAAGTGCCACAAAGGAACCGCGAAAAATTTAACAAATAGTATTGTACAACATGAGTGGAGACGATGCCTACATCACACGAACGAAAAGGTTTATCAATCAATGTTGCCACGTAAAGTAGAAATGGATTAAAGAGACTAAATATTAAATATTATTTAAGATTTAATAATAATTAATTATGTTTTTATTTTACTTATTTAATGCTAAGAGAATAAAAATAAAAATTAAATGCATCAATAATTACCAGACAGATTTGGCCAGGATTTGATGTTGACTGTGAATTTCATATCCGCACTTAGTGTGGATATAACATACATATCCGTACATGATAGTATGAAAGAATGAAGAATGTTGCCAATATGTAAGAGGGAGTACAAAAAAGTAATTTTCATAACATAACATACCTATGTAAAAGGAAAGTACTTTTGGAATTTCAATCATTTAATAAAATCCGCTAATACACCAATATTTCAATTTTATTAAATGACTACTTCAAAACTTTTATAATATAACTTCAATTATATAACCTATTTTTTAAAGCATTTAACGCTATCTTTCTCTAAATGCATTATAAACGTGAGATAAACATTTATGTAGAAAATCTATTTCAGTTTGCTGAAATGGATTGGTAAATTATAAATTATATTATATTATTATATACTCTTTTTGAAATACTTAGGTAAATTGCATATAGCATTTAGATGCAGGTTTGAAAATATGATTTTTGTAACTACAGTGAAAATTGTTTTTTTTTAGAAATCTTTTGGTTCGGAAATTGGATGACACCACTGGTATAGCAGCAGTAAAAAGTGAATTTTGAAAAATTTCAGTAAAAAGTTTTATACAAGAGAGCTATCTTAACATAAACACTTTACTTGCAAATAGAACATCAAAATTCTAAATTCAATTAATATCTAGCACTGTTAGTCTCAATATCGAGTTTCAAAACAAAAGTGCACCAAATCAGCAACACCGAAGATAATTGCAGTATAATTGATGAAGACTTCATTACGTAGTCGTATCACTTTCTGGACCCAGACTGCATTTATCACTCCGTGTAACAATTATTGCAGCTGCCAGACTTCATTAATAAAATTAATTCTTTAATCAGGATGATCTATGGATCGAGTTCGAACCAGGACACATTCTCCACGTGTTCACTTCTTGTTTTTCCATGTTTAAATATTCAATACCCTCCTACTTGCTGTTATATAGATTATTATAAATATTTTACATATTTATTATAAATAAGAAATTTTTAATTAATTTCTTGTAAATTGAAGGACGTATATTATAAAGATTTACAATTACTATTATAAATACAATACACTTTCTTAATTTAAACTTTCAATAAATTCTATCTATTTGGAATTATTTATTTACTTTATTAATTTGACTTATATTTTGTTTATTTTTCAGATTTCGACGATCGAATCCTAGATTAAGCTTTTTGGGTGAGTTGCATGAATAGAAAATTTTGTAAATAAACATGTTACATGTTACATGTTATGTTAAAAATTAACTGTAGCCGTCACTACCACATTTTTTTTTCAAATCCCATACTTGTTTCGAAATATATTTTCAGTATGAATTATTCACAATATCAATATATAAAATCCTACAAGAGTAAATGTAACTTTCGGTTAACCGTTTTTTAACAAAAGTTAATTATAAAAATATTCGCGTGTTGTTTTCAAATTTACAAACTCAGAATTCTCTAAATTATGATCTATGTAATGTTCAAATATATTGCTGTCTAATTCGAAATTTTGTAGACGAATCATCTCACAAGCTTCAAATTTGTGTATTTTTAAATAATTGTTTAAAAAGTACAATTTTGAATCAGCCAGAATCATCATATACATGGACGACGAGAAAGTTTGGAAAGCTGATACAAGTTTTTTCCCCTCTGGAATATGTGAAATATAATAATTTCTGTTTGATAATTATTTTTTCTAACTTTTATCAAAGTGATAATATATGTATTGCTTGTTTGAAATTGATTTCTGTATTTTTATATTTTTGTTATTGTCTTGTCATTGAAAAATTTCTAAGCGTGTTAATGATTGATAAACAGAGAAACTCGAGCCACGAAGATGTAACGAAACTTTCCGATTTTAAACGATCAGCCCTTTAAATTTGTTGGCATCTCTAATATTCGTTACTCTGTCTTACTGTCGCTTCTGTATGTGTATATATCTATTCTGTGATTAAGAATATAAAGATCTTACACTCAGCTCAGTTCGAATCAAAGTACATTAACCAGTTAGCCACTGTTATCCGTTGATCTACCGCAGCTTTAACAAAAATTTGCTCAGATACATCCATGTGTTCTTACCGACAAAGTACTTGGTTAAAAAAAAACAAGTGAACATATGACCTACAATTCTTTTGGCGCTAAGCAACCATAACATAAGAGTGCGAATAACAAATAACGAAGTGTGCATACATAAACCCTGTCCATAAACAATTCCCATAACAACCCATTTCTTTGACTCATCAGAGTGGGCGTGGCAGTGTAACCTTAAGTAAATATTCATAACAAGCGCTACTGCTTTATGTGCGACGCTGAGGCGGCTCGGCGGCTTCACACGGGCGCTGCATGCAGCATGTACTCCGAGCAGCCGCTCAACAAGGGAATCAATAATATTGACGTTTATTGGTTTGGGCCAAGTGGAAGTGCGATGCGATGGGAGGAGTGGACGAGAGAATTTAATGCTGGTTTCACTGCCTTGTTGTTGGTATTTGTGATGAATGGATATGGGGAAAAATGAACACAACCAAACGTTCCACTCTATAACGCGCTTTTTATGTTTATGCAAGTGACTCAAGGTTTGCTCTGCAACTTGAAGAACTTACGTTATTAAATCAGGGGAGTTAATATTAATTTTTGTTGACTATATGAACTTATATCTTTAGGTAAATGTTATTTTTTGGAATATTTCCAATGAATAAAATTTATCATAAGTAATGTAATGAGCAGGGCTGGATTAAACGTCAAACGGGCCTTAGACCATAATTATTTGTATCACTAGTCCTTCCAGAAACGAAACTTTTGCGAGAGCGAACTTATTTTGACAAATAATACGAGATATCGCAAAAGAGTTTCTAGACATGTGGTACACAATATTTTTTTGCGCCGATGGCACTTTTAATTGATTAAAAAAATATTATTAGTACTTGAAATTTTTTACACTACCTATTGGTTTTTACGTCAGTAACATTTTCAGTTCACATGGATATATAAACAATTCATTTGTTTTATTTAAAATATTTAAAGAAACTTCTAACCAAAAAAATAAAACGAATGTTAATTATATTTTTCAACGATTAACGTAATCATAGTCAAAAATGAATTTTAAATCACTCCAGTTTCGCTGTCCTGATCTAAATGTCATTTTTGACTCTCATTTGTCTGTTACTATGCAACAACTATTCGTAAATTTTTCCAATAAAACATGGCTCTTATTATATTACTTAAGAAAAATTACGGAAAATTACTTTTATTAGAAGAATTATAAAATATTCAACATTTCCTGTAATATTGGATATCGAATTAATTTCTCATTTACAAACAAAAATTTAATTTATTATCTTAAACCTTTCTAACTTAATTTGCTTGCATTTTTTAATTTATAAGTTTGAATTTTTATTATGTTTATTATATTTCTTATAAACCGGAGAATGAGTCGTACCTAGTCAATCTAAATTGTAAAATTAAGGGTTGTGCATAAATTACGCAAGACGAATTTCAGGCAAAATTTACCCCAGAAAGTGACTTAATCTATCTAATTTTTGAACTAATTGCAGTTTACCACATTTGTGCATTTTCGTAAACTTATAAACCACACAATTATCAAAAAACAGGAAAATGGTAGAAATATTTATTGTCCATATTATTAATATCATATCAGCACAGAAGATAAACAAAAAATTAGCAATAAATACCTCCTCTATTTTTTCTGTTCCAAGTAAAGTAAAATTATAAATATTAATATCAAAAAATGCAGATTTTTTCCTACAAAAAATTAACTTTTTTATATAAAATAATTCAGGAAGCCAATAATTAAACCTTTCAAAAATAGCATTGAAAACACGCTGTATATAGGTAGGTGGAAGTTGTTAATTAGCGTAGCAACAAAAGCAGCTATGAACAAGAAGTGCATATAAGCTGTTTTTGACGAGAGCGCAAGTTAATACATGAGAGCATAATGTAGTGGAAACACATAACCGTTAAGCTAAGGCAGAGTGGAGAACAAGTTTAAGAAACCAGTAGTTGCAGACTTATGCAAATTGTAATGTCAATTATAATGTTAGTTCTGTGTAATTATATTTAAATATGTGGTTCGACCATTCAAATAATTATATTTTGTGCTCGTAACATTCTGGTTAAGTTTCGAAACTTCCAACCAAATTATAATAATCTCTTTTGTCATTATTTTAAATTGTATCAGTAATTTTGGACATCATCGCAAATTGGTGATAAGTAAACACTTCGCCAAACTTGTCTCCTTTTTAGGAGCCTGTTAATTTTTTTTTATTAAATTAAACGACATGTTATATCGCTGCTAATAAATTCACTTTCTTCTCTGAAATTAGCAAAGGACCTGATCTTGAAAGTAAATTTAAAAATGATCTTAACATTCATTACTTTTCAAAACGCAGGGCATGTCTGGAATATTTTATTAATATAGTCTCAAAACTATTCATAAGTGATTAAAATATATTAATTTGGGTTCTCTCGTATAATTTGAGGTTGAGCGATACCAGATAAATAAATAAATAAAAAAATTGTGACACAGTAAATTAATGTAGGTATTAGTGATGTAATGAATAGCAGTTCTTCCGAATAACCAAATATTGAATATTTGGTGCAATTTTAACATTCGGCATAGATAAATATATCTTAAATTATTGCAGTACACACGAATAAATATTTAAAAGGTTTTCTAGTTACATTATTATTAAATATAAATATTTCAGTTTCAAGAAAAATTAAATGATTTACCGCCAAATATTATTATTATTGTTAATATAGATACATTAGTAATACCTACATACATATTTTGTTTAAAATTTACTACCTATAATTGAATTGTCTGTATTAAAATAGGCTGAATAAGCCGAATATCGAAGAGTGAAAATATGGCACAATAGACCGAATACCGAATAATTATTCGGCTCCGCCCCCATCTCTATTATGTATAAATACTGGGATATAGTCAATTTATTTAAAATATAATCCATCTTGATTGGTTTCGCGGTTATAATATCATAATATAAAGTATAAACAATCTAATCACTTTCTGATGGATCACCCAAAAGGGATAGACACCGTTCGAATTTGATAAATAATTTAATGAAATTGATATACTGAAATTTATAATACAAAATTTAGAAATAAGTGTAATTAATAAATAATTTTGCATTATTATTAACTAAAATTTTCATCTATTTTCACATTAATTAATGATATGTAATATATTGAAATAAAAAATATTTAATATTTATAAATTCCAGGCTATAATAGTTCAATTTTCAACATATTTTATTCATTATTTGATTTTGTGTTAATAAAGTTCAATTATAATGTTTTAATTGTCTGGTTTTAGAAAGGCTAACGAATCATATGAATAGTTTGACGTTTTTACAATGGCTTCGACTTAAAATTAAATTATTGATTAAAACAAATTAAATTTGTGACAACGAATTTTGGTCTTTTAAAATTTAATAGCTACATTTTTCAAATTTTATTACCATACTTGTATATAATACTTTTGGTACACCAGTATATGTACATAATTCGCATTTTTAATTTGTTAATTTAGAAGTCATATAAATTTTTACAAAGCTTCATGTAAAACACTGCTTTCTGTTAACCAAATAAAAATCTAATTAACGTTTCTCAATTTGATAAAATATTTAAATCTACTTTAAATAAATTAAGTAACTGTATATACATGTTCCTCATACTTCATATTTACTAAATCCAAAGAAATCATTGTAAAAATATTAATTTACATTGTAAAGGCATGAAAAGTGCATATTTTTATTTATATACCGTAATCTAGGTGACAAAAGGTGCAAATATAATTTCTTGCTCTTCTGATTTGCGTCACACTCATCGAATTTTTGTGTTTAGTTTTCCTATTAAGTCGTTAATTAAATTGAAAACGGATTGTTTTATAGGATTATAAAATGTGTTATATGGCAAAATGTTTAGTCATTATTATATTTTTATAGACATAAAAGCAATTTTGAATTATGGGGGTGTAGTGAAGTATATAAAAACACAAAGCAGTTTTAATTATCGTTGTAAAGAAAAACGATGTAAAACATTGTCTGTCATTTGTCATTTGACTTTAGTGTCGTCTTGTGAGTTCCGACATAACTCATTTCGCAGCAGCTAAATGACATTTATACTTCTTAGCAAGTAGTTAATAAACCCAACGATGCCCTGTAATCTTGAAAGCAAAAATTAGTGTCCCCGACTTCAAGTCACAGTCGCAAAAACAAAAGTTCACTCAACTGACAAAAAACATTTTCACAAATTTGAATATTTATAAGCGTCTCATTTTGCAATCGTAAGTTGGCGGAAGTTTTTCATCAGAGGCGGCTATGGAAAGCCGGGGCTTAGCGAAAAGCTCAAGCACGGCGGGGCTTTCGCACTCGACCTGTTGCTGCTGCTAATTATCGCTGAGAGACACTAAATCGTAAACTTGTGCGACAATTAGTGAGTCCTCACCTCCCGCTCTACCTGCAAGATAAATTTGCACTTACCTGTGACTTGTGAACTGTGAACAGAGGCGGCCGAGCCAAATTTACACTTTGATATTTTTTCCTGTGAAATTAGAATGTAATCTTTATTAATTATAAAGTGCAACATGTTTACCAAAAACAAAAAAAAATCTTAGTGTGCAAGATATATTTAGAATAGAGCATTGATTCCCAAACTTTTGATACATGTGAACTCTTTTAAATATTTTTATTATTTCTTACCGCTTAATAGAAAAATTCTGGGATATACTATTAAAAACAAAAGATATTAATATTTTTTTTTAGTAATATTCAGTATATCCCCGGATACTATTTAAAAGATAAGATTTTTTTTATTTTCAGGGGAAATATTTTTCTTTATAAAAGGTTTATTTTTTTCTTTATACTTTGAAAAATAATTTTCATTCTTTAAATCATTTTATAATCAATGGTTAAAAAGAAAATATTGTAATAGAAAAAATTACAAAGTTAGTTAACGTTGAGTGCTACTACTTATTGAAAAAAACCAGCCCGTAGATCGCTTCCTTTCTATTGTAAAAATTAATATTGTTTCTCAAATAAATGCTGGAAATCAGGGTGGATTTTTATCCGAAAAACTTCAGCTGGCCAAAATAATACATATCATACAAGACGAATAATATGAATAATAAATCAAAAATAGTTGTTTTAATTAATGTTTTACATTTCCAATAAAATAAAATAAAAAAATTTGACAGAATGTAATGCTAAAGTATTTAAATTGGCATCCCTACATTTTGCCGGTCTACACCGGTAAAGAGGGAGTTTCTGGACAATTCAGAGTTCTGTAATACTAGTCATAATGGGACGGAGGTGTGAAAACTCTATTTTTAAACGACTTTCTAAAGCGCAATGAACTTTTTCGTAACCCTTGAAAACTTTTTGCAAGATCAATTTAGGAAAGTGAGGATGATCTGGCGAGTTAGGTTAATTGCTATACCATTATTAAATCTGATCATTAAATATTATATTTATTTAAAAATAGCGAATATTTTACTAATATATACGAGTGTATGTATATCTAACATATACTCGTATTTATGAGCATTATTGATTCTAATTTTAAATAATGAAAATATTCTATAAATATGTAATAGAATCAAAAAAGTAATTTCATTAACGAGTGCTTTCGCATTTAATGTTTAATAATCTAGCCTTTTGGTATTTCCATTGGTATTATAAAACATAAAATAGATGGAAAAGTTAAAAGAAAATAAAAAGTTTAAAGGGATTAAGATATTTGATATTTGCAAGCTAGCGTTACAAAGCAGCATCTGGTTAGCAAAAACAAGCAACAAACAAATCTCGCAATATCACAAATTTTCATGTGCGAACAAAATTATCAGTCTAAACGTAAATAAAAACTGGCGCATTCAATATTAAAGCAGAATTATAAATGCAACTCTATTACAGTATTGCAGTCTGTAACATCTGCTGCTGCAGTAAAATTATTTAATGTGCAAGGCATAGAGATTTTATTCCAAATACAAAAGTCAGCGTACAGAACGGACAAAATAATATTTGCTAATTTGCTTTTTTACTCGGCCAATAAAATAAACTAATAGGGCGAATGCATGCTATGGAGAAGTTAATTTTATACGATGTTGCAATATTTCCACTGATAGATAAAATTTTATACTGCGCATTGTTTTGTCTGCAAGTGCAACTGTTGGTTTAGACGGTTTTAATGTTTTAAGTAAATAAAAGATTAACTCTTGCGTTCCCTACTTCACTTTGGTTTATTTATAACAGTGGACAAACATGAAACAACTTTTTACTGTACTTATTTTTATCTGCGAGTACTTCATGATACCGCTACCAAGTATTTCTTTATTTTTTTACTACTTAATGAAACAATTTTTTTTTCATAATATTGTTCATAAATATTAAATACAATAAATATTACGAAGTATAATATGTTTTATTTTCACTCAACTGAAGTAGACAATAATAATTAATATCAGTAATTCTCTACGAAACTATCATAGAGCTATTTTCACGAAGCAGACGTGCTGTTGCATCAAGTGTGATCTTATTTGATTTAGATGTAAATATTGAAGAACTTTGTATTTTTGTACCTTTGTTCTAAATATATTAGAAAAAGAGAGTATCCACATTTTTTGAAATGCCATGTTATATCCTTGCAATGTATTAATTTTAATTTCGTGATTAGAGGGGTCATAAATAGAGGGTCATAAATAAGAATTTTCAATAGGGGTATATTGGGGAATTTTTAATTGATCGAATAGAATGACAATTTAATATTATCTTCGTCAAAATATCTTCCTTGGGAAGCTACAAAGTGCTGAAGACGGTTCTTCCTATTCTCATGGCAGAGCTGGAACTCGGATCTGGAATTACCTTCAGCTGGTCATCTAAATATTTTGAAAGTGTCCCAAAGAATTCAAGTCAGGGGAAAAAGGAGGCTGAGAAGCCACAGAAATGTTTTTACTGGCTAAAATCTCATTTTTTTGAAATCATTTTTGCGAAGATTTTCTCATCATCAATCAATCAAAATCTGATGAAACGGTGGTGTGAATTAAATTTAACTCTTCCCCAACCATTCAGTACTGTCAATCGACGATCTAAATGCACAAGATCCCAGATTATGTCGACATTTTGATTAGTTCTTGAAGATGAAAGTCTTGCACTGCGTGTTTCATCATCAATCGACTCTTTTCCTTCCGAAAATGCTTAAAACCGCTGGAAAACTTGGCCCCTTAAAACAACACTGTTTCCGTAGGTCTGCTAAGTTTTTTAAAAGTTTCCGTTGCATATGACCAAGTCTGGATCAAAACATAAAAGTTATACCATTGACGTTATTCATTTTTTAGAACACATCAGAAAAAACTGTTTTACGATAAAAATCGCTACGGACAACCAAATTAGTCTAACGAGTTTAAACTCGTCCTGAAGGCATATAACATGTTCACCTGTCTCATCTCTAAGTTTTGCGTTTTAAGTTTTACCACACGCCATATATTAGATAAGAAAATAATTTTTTGATATTTTTGTCCTGTAACTTATAGAATCGTCGGTTTTGTGTTGGCCACTGCTATGGCCGTATTTATTTGGGAAATTTGAATACAACCCTATACTGATACTAAACTTACCCGTGTTGGTACCAAATAAACAACCAAATTTTATAGTTAGTGAAAATTTTAAATGGTAAATTTAAGTGATTTATTAAAATTATTTACTTAAGTTTTTCATTTTAACATAGAAAATATATAACTTCTGACAGATATTAAAAAAGAAGCAATGTGTAAACAAAGATAGAAAACAGGTTCATCTCACCAACCCAGCAAAATAGCTGGGTGAGTTGGTTCAGTTCGAGATCATTTCTGGGTTACTTCAAAGGTGCCAAGTAAACAGAATTAACCTACCAGTTTACTTAAAATGTCCCAAATACGATCTATGTTTTTTGCAAATGCCTCTGTTTGAGAACCACTGGCACTTATTCGCGAAGCAGTGTCCGAACACCACACACTCTAATTTACGTGCGCTGGAGGGATTGACGGACAGGAGACAGGGCCGGCGTAGTACGTCTTCATCCAGGGCCGGACCGGCCGACAGCGCTTGTTACCACACCGGCAATTAACCAGCGCTGACAGCGCCACCTGCAGGGGTGCACGCGAGGGTGGGAGTGAGATATAAACACAGGGTAATTGCCTCACGCGGGAATATTAAAACTATAGCACGCACTGGATCAAACCTGTGGCAGTACTGCTTTGTGTCAAGGTTTATATCAAGCGTAACAATGAAGATTCGATATGTACTCAAACATGCAAACATAATTATAAATCACGATATATTCATCGCTACATGTCAGTAATTTTTAACGCAGATTTCAGTTATAATAAAAATATGTATTGTAATCATACTTATTTAGGCCTTTCAAGATTTTTTCGAATGTCCACGAAAGTACAATACATTTTGACTATTTTGTGTGAACAAATTCGGCTAATGATATTTCAGTGAAATTTTATATTCTTTGATATCAAGGGCAAAAATTTATCAATTTTCGGTAAAAACAGGTCAATCAGAAGTAAGAGTTTACTATTGTAATTTTTACATTTCGTTTATTTTTAAAATAATATTTAAAGTATAGTTGTATGAAGAGACAATTGAAACAAAATAATTTGGATTTAGTTTGTGTCATTTTTATCGTATTTTTGCTACATAAAAATACAGCGTACATTATGAATTTTGGCTGATTTTAAAATCTCTTGAAATACAAACAAATGTTAAACATGTGATTTTTTATATAACTTTTAATTTAAAAATGGATGTTGTAGAAAGTGCAAATAGAGTACTGCTTTTAGAATTATTATGTCAGAAAAATATTGCATGAATAAGTAGTTTACGGGCGTTATTAAATTAATACAAATCAATTTTTGAAAATTTTGTAGCTTTTCTGGAATATCTCAATATACCAATTATTAAAACTCGCTTAAATAGCGAAAATGAATGATTAATTTTCATCTTGTTTAATTTTTAATTAAAAATTGTAGTAAAGGAAGTAGCAAGTAACAAGAGAAAGAGATATTGAAGTAGAGTTCAAAAAAGGCCAAGAGTGATGACGAAAATGGATAGCAACAAATACTTAGTTATATTTGCCAAATATAATTTCCGAACGACATCAATAATATCTTAACACAAGAATCCATAAATTTTGAAATTCCGATTTAAAAAAACCTGCATAATAGGTGGAAAAATAGTATTTTATTATAGTCGATCATTTTATAGGAAAGCTTGTTTAACGTCTTCCGATATTAATCTTAGAGATTAAAATTTCAAATATGAAACTCTTTCTTTAAACTTTTTGCTCTCGTTTTTAATGTATTTACTTTTATTGCGCTAAATAATATGTCAGGTTGTGATTTTACTACGTTTTACATTTGATAAAGAAACGATTCCCTGCTCGTAAAAAAATATCTCTAAGAACTTCTAGAAATGTGCTAAGAAAGGGTATTCACTAATTGAATTTTCTGCGTGTTTATTTCAAAGTAAATAATAATTAAACATGAGTATTTAGTTTGGGATAAAAGTGCACATTCCAATTTAGTAGCAGAAAATAAACAGTTGTAGAACAATTAGGTAAAATTGCAGGTTACACCATGACAAAATCTCAATTAAGTCTGTAACCCTCGAAATATAATTATCATAGAGAGATAAGCTGGCAGTGCACATAACATAACCTGCAGCCAACCAACGTCTGATTATTCCATCCGTGGCCCCGTGCTGGGAACGTTGGAGCTCCGTGCATTCGAACCGTTTTTCTCGGTGGTCCGAGATAATTACAGGGTTTCCGCCCTAAGTAGGGCTGTAATCAACGTGCCATTTCAGCATCGGCCATGAGAATCTTTGCATACTCAGATCAGGATGGCCCTGTGCCGCTAGATAGCGCTCGCGTCGCCAATTGGATGGAAGAAGGAAATTGAATCGCGTTTTTAAACTGAAGATACTTGCAAACTTCACTCTAATGCACTTTTCAAATGAGGAAGTCGCGGAATAAATGCTTGATGAACATACTTCGCAGGCATAACCGTAACAGGAATGGCTGTGTCTTTAAACTTAATTAGCAAGTGAATATAAATACTGGCATTTATAAAATCCTGCAACACTCGTAAACATTTATGTTATAATTATCCTATATCCATGTTTGTAATACGTTTATAACTAGGAAAATTAAATGTTAATACATGTTAACATTTTGCAATAATATATGCATGATTGATAATTAAATCTTCATAACTCAAACTATCAATATGTAATCAATAAATACAACGTTGTGTAAAGGAAGTGCATCACATGAATAGAATAGTTTTCATATATTTTATATGTTTTACATATACTTCAATATTTCATTTTTAAAATTATATTCAATAAAGTCATTCTTTTATTTTATTAACAAGTGTAATTAGATAAAATATATACCTACTATTTTTTCTGAGAGAACAATTTTTAAAGAAATTTACATTGAAAATGTATTTTTGGGTTAAATTATTATTCCTATAAATTGTACTTGTATGCGAACTAAAGGATCAAAAAGAAAATAGATTAGATTCTTTTTATTAATTTATTTAATAATAACACAACACTCAAATTCTACCATTGATTGAAATTTCAAATTATTATTAAAAATTTAAAATAATTTATTCAACATATGCTCCATTTAAGAGAACGGCATTGTTATCATATTTGATATTGTCGAGAAGAGAATATAAAATACAATTCGAATACATGTAAAAATCATTCAAGTTTGTTTAGGATTTTGCATATAAGATTTTCATCGACATTAACATAAATTCTCCTAAAAATACAATTACCCGTAGAAAATTACGTAACTAATAAAGGAATGCATTCGAAGAAATCAAAGATTTTGATATATCACAACAGGTATAAAATTTATTTTCACTTTCCAAAAATTTTATTTGGGGCGGACCGGAGAATTTCCCACTTGGTCGAAATTATAATCAAAACTAATGTGTCCATTAGTTGTGGAATTGCATTTATTACAATCTATAACAAATTCTATACACAAGTCTATTTTTTCATAGAGATGTGATTTAATAAAATGACAATGAATAGTGGTTTTAACTATAACAATAAATATAATATGGAAAGGTTATCAATTTAATAGCAACTATTATCTAACCTATTTTAAATTTAAACTACTGAATTATTCTATTACTGTTTGAATATTTTATATAATATTATCAGGTAAATTGAATGTACATCTAATATTCATGTACCTAAAATACTGGATGTAATATCATTACGTGCTTTTCCGCATTATTAGAATATTAGAACTAAAAAATATTTAAAAATATAGAATCCAATTTCATTAAGTACATTACCCAGCTACAACACAGCGTGTACGTCGGTTATATGAAATTTAGTGTGGAATGAGTGTCATAATGAAAATCTCATTTGTTTTTTAATAACTCCGTAATGTGGAAAGGAAGGCGAAAGAGAAAGAGTGGAGAAGTGTAGAGTGCGGGCGGAAAACAATGCATTGAAAGTGTTCACGCCTACTAAACAATTATATGCAGGCTCGCTGCGTCGAACTTCAATGACGCCGCCGATCAAGGTATTCTTCCAGCTTTAATCACGAGATAAATGAACATATCTCGCCTTACTAACATGTTGACAGCCTCGCTTCTAATGGAATGAGACATCAATGAGGAAGATATAAGTCTATGTAGATTAGGATTACAAACTTAGATATATTTCTTTTTGCTTTTCTTTCAATTCTTTAGTGATCAAAATCAGATGATGAAGGTATAAACTTGAAACGGTTATTTTAATAAAATTAATCAAATAATCAAATAAATTTCTATTGTTATCCATTGCTGTGTTCAGGACTGACATTACGATTAGCAAGGTAAGCGTGGCAGAAGGACGCCAAGATGTGAGAGTCGCCGTGCCTCCAAAATAAATAAAATTAAAAAAGAAAATACAAATAATGCAATTTATTTGTAAAAATTAACTATTGTAAATTTTATATTTTCTATTACATTTATCGATTTATTTATTTAACGTATGGCAATTGTTTTAGATTCTTATGCAAGGAGGATTATTAATAAAACCTTTTCAAGAGTTACACATGTTATAACTATATATTAATTTCGGCGCTCCCGAATATATAGGCTTTACCAAAAATGAACTAAATGTACCAACGAAACTTAACAGTTTTATTTTATGTTTTGTCACTTCGAGAGTTCGTCGTTGCAAACGTCCAAACTTAGTTTTTTATTTCAAAAAGCACCAAAAGCGTTTTTCTTTTTGCAATATTATAGGTGAAAAATAAGAAAAATGAAAAAATCTAAATTTCAATTTTTCGCCTTGAAACCTTTTGTTTACATAATTTTAAATTTTTTTGACATATCGATGCACTGATTTTAAATTTTTAAACCGAATTTAATTATCTCTTCCCGTTCTCAAGATACTTGAGATTTTGGCGACCTTACCATTCGATTCTACGGGCAAAATTACATAAGGGTACCAACCTTCACTGGAAATAAAACCATTCAGGAATGCATTAAGTCTATAATAGCATGCATGTATAATTTATTTCAATATTTCCTTGAAATAAAGAAATAAGTAAATACCAAGCACATGTCAATAATTCATGTTTGTCACTCCGAAAGAAATACTGGAATTTTAATAAAAATTGTATAAGTAAATACAAGTCGTGCAGAAATCAAATCAAGATAACAAATGTATGTATTAAACTTCAATTATTTTTTATGATAGTAAAATAAAACTTAAAAGAAAACAAATCAATAAAAATGTAACATATTTCAGAAATAAATTAAAATAGATTGTGCCAAATTTTAATAAAGAAACAGAAAGGCATATAAAAATTTAACACGAATATGTTTAAATGTATTAATTATTACATCTTTATTCATTTCTATAAATACAATAGTATGTATTTGATTTATTCGGTAAAAAAGTAAGTGACGTTTTTGTAATAATTTTGCATATATTTTATTTCTGTGGATAATTTTTTTATACTTATATACACGCCCTATGCTATATAGGAATGTGTGCTCAGATGATGATAATTTTTAAAACAAATTTCCATCCTGTGTTTTGCAAAAACGATGGGGTAAACTAATGACGCTCATAAATATTTTTTAACATGGATGCCCAAGGATGTTTAAAAAAACTAAATAGCATAGTTATTGAATGATATCATCTAACCCTATATTTCAGTGGCCATACATATTAATTTAGTGAAGATAATCAAAAATAAACCATTATAAATCTGCTCATCGCAAACTGCCGAGTAAATATCATCTTCATCGGCCATAAATAATTGAATTATTTATCGAAATGGCAACATAAATCTCAGATGCCCTTGAATACCCCCAGCAGCAATTTGCTGGACACCCCTGCATTTAACAATGCGCCATGTATCATGGGGCAATGAGGCCTGCCCAGCTTTCAATAAATAATACTTAATTATAACCTCTTTTTCTTTACAAAAAAATTCAAAAACTTTCAATTACGTCACGAGGAAAAGTTTTTGTAAAAATTTATTAAACTACAAGTTTTTATAACTTTTTAATCACTGCTTATTTTTATTTAAAATTTTAAATAATCGATCAAAGGTTACAGAGACGTAATAAAAAATTGTCAAGTTTATTATTACAAGTAAATATTCATCGAACCCTTTGAAAACAGATATTGAAAATATTTTACGTTCATTGCAGAGCAAAATCGTTCCCTAGCTCTTTCCACGTTGCTTACTAACAATACCTAACCACACCCTCTTATTTGATTTCTCAAATATGTCAAGTAAGGAACCTAATTATACTAATTCGAGATTTTAACAGCCTACGAATTTAGATGATTCTTTTTATTGCAATGTCTGTCAATCCATTCGTTTTTCTGAATCTATGTAACTTTGTGCACAGCAATATTGTTAAGACATTTTATTTTTATTATTTAAAAAATTTAAAGTACGTCGACTAATAGGCTCATTAGTACCCGGTACAGTAAAATTTTACAATTATTGTAATTTATATTAAATGTGTTTGAAAGACAATTTTTTTCTACATTTTAATTTTTGGTAAAAATCGGTAAGTTGATGATGTAGTTTATTCGGTTTATTTCCAAGGATATGGCGAATATTTCATAATAAAAAATAAAAAAAGAGTTGCCATAAGATGTATGTAGAAAAAATAAAGCAAACAGAATATAATTTAATAATACACTTGTGTAAATCATACTTCTGACAACTTTTTGCCAAAAACAAAAGCTGATTGACATGGTAATTATTTGTCATTTTTTATTTACATTTAATACCAAATACGACGTACTTCTGACAACTTTTCTCCAGAAACAAAAGCCTGTTGACATGATTTTTGACATTTTTGCACGCCAAACATAGTCGAGTACTTACATTTGATACCAAGCACGACTTACTTTTGAAATATTTTAGCTGAAAACGAAAGACATTCGACAAGGATTTTTTTTGTCATTTCTACACGCCAGCCCTCATCAAATAATCCTTTCATTTGATACCAAACATGAGTTACTTCTAAAATATTTTAGCAGAAAACAAAAGATAATCGACATGGAACATTTTGAAGAATACAACGGGCGTGATCTTGAGTAATAGTACACTTAAGTTGTGTACTTTTAAAGTGATATTAGTTTGTGTCTTATATATTAACTTTTATTATTCCTTTTACATCTGTGACTGTATTATTTACGAGATTATAAAAGTATATTATCCTATTATTTCGGCCCTCTACGTTACGGGAAAAATACTGATATTCGATTTTGTCATTTGTTTAAGCCTACTTAATTGCAATTTTAAACACCTGATAAAATTTGTTTCAAACGATATTTCTCTGGAACTAATGATCGGATTTGAAAAATAAAAAAAAATTGAGAAGAGAATTGAAAGGCCTTTCGAACTGTCATGTTTGACACTCTTTTCCATTTAAAATTTTTGAGGTGCAGTCCACCCCCATTTTAGTGTTGAAGTTATGCAATTGGAACTAATCCATTCAGTGTTCCCCCTTTATACTAAAAATGACGTGTTCGAGCGTTTTTTGCAAAATTGATGTTAAGTGGCCAAAAATTGCGCTGATAATTTTCATTGAGCCAGCCTGTATATAGAAGGTGGAAATAATAATATAAGAAACAGTTAATAAACAAATAATTACGACAAATGAACTTTATCTAAACAAAAGGATGTCTGTAAAACAATTGATAGTTGTTAATTGGACAACGAACCTTTGCCTACAACGGAAATGATGACCGGAACTACTTATATTTGGAAATTTTGTTTTGATAATTGTTATCTATATTCGCAAATATATTCCAAACCATATCCAAATAAAAATTAATATCTTTTCTCATCTCCAAGTAATTTACAATCATAGTTAATCATGAAAACTAACAATATTTAGATTTGCACCTTAAAATTTTGATTTTACAGCCGAAAAAATCCAAAATGACCCATTTTTCGGTCAAAAATTTTGGTTTTTTAAAATAGTCCAAATTGATAGTCGCCGATGAGCTGATTCTAAATTTTCAAACCGAATTTAATTATCTCTTCCCATTCCTGAGATATTAGGCTTCAAAGTTGCAACTCAAAAAAGTGTGTATTTTGACTATATCTCTAAAATGGGTAGAGATACAGTCTCAACGATTATACCAGTCGATTCTACGCACAAAGTTACATAAAGAAATGTTTTCTTCGCATATATGTTCTTTGGAACGATTTGGTGTAAAATGAGAAAAAAGAAAAAAACCGGAATTTCAGTATTTCGCCGGAGAACTTTTTGGCTCCAAATCTTTTCATTTTTCAGACTTAAGTAAATACAGATGTGCTGATTTCAAATTTTCAAACCGATTTCGATTATCTCTTACCGTTCTCGAGATATTTGGGTTCAAAGTTGGAACTGAAAAAAATCGTTTTTCAGGAATATCCCTGAAATGGGTCAAGATACGATCTCGACGAATTCACCAATCGATTCTACGGGCAAAATTACATAAGTGTACCAATTTTCAGATTAATATTCCAATGGATACAATTTTTAGAGCGAAAAAACGAAAATCGCGAAAATCGAAAAATCGCCTGATGTACCCCTTGCGATTTTTTTCGATTTTTGACGATTTTCGTTTTTCCTCTATAAAATTTGTATCCATTGGAATAAAAATCTGAAAATTGGTACAAAAATGTAATTTTGCCCGTAGAATCGATTGGTGAGGTCGCCAAAGTCGTATCTGAACCTATTTCAGAATTATTCCTGAAAAACTGATTTTTTCAGGTCTAACTTTGAACACAAATATCTCGAGAACAGTAAAAGATAATTGAAATCGGTTTGAAAATTTAGAATCAGCGCATCTGTATTTACTTAAGTCCAGAATATAAAAAATTTTGGTGACAAAAAGTTTCCAAGCGAAAAATTGAAATTCAGGTTTTTTTCGATTTTCTCATTTTTCACCAAATCGTTCCAAAGATCGTATATGCGGAGAAAACATTTCTTTATGTAACTTTGCGCGTAGAATCGACTGGTGTAATCGTTGATACTGTATCTCTACCCATTTTAGAGATATGTTCAAAAAACACACTTTTTTGAGGTGCAACTTTGAGGCAAAATATCTCAGGAATGGGAAGAGATAATTAAATTCGGTTTGAAAATTTGAAATCAGCGCATCGGCGACTATCAATTTGGTTTTTTTCAAAAAAATCAATAAATTTTACCTAAAAATGGGTTTATTTGGGTTATTTCACACCCTGGAATGGGTTTAAAGTGCTTAACAATGATTTAGGTGTTCATAATTAAAAAAATAGGTTTAACACGATTATGTGTTGCATTTATACCCAAAAATGAGTTGAAAAGTGTCTAAACATATTGTACAGTACATTTGGAAATTGTCACACCTTAAAATGGGTAAAAAGGAACCTAAACCTGACCTAAAATTGGGTTTAAAGGGTGTCAACAATCAAAAACCAAAATTTTGGACTCATACATGGGTATTTTAGGAATATTTCAGCTGTATATTAAAAATTTTACAGTAAAAACCTAAAAATTGTAACTTTTTATATTCAACTGTAATTAGAAATTACTAAAAGTTAGTTACAAACAGGGAATGTAACCGAAATAAATACTGGTTAACGGTTAACCCTTATAGAGAACATTATAATAATAAAGGTTTTAGTTCGAAAACCGGTTTTTAAAAATTGGAAACCGGTTTAAACCGGTTAATATATCGGTTTAAAAAATTATTAACATTAATAAAAAAAAATCTGATGTGTCCAACACAATACCTCCCGCCACTGTAGTAATACATACAGGGTGTTTGACGAGAGATACAAGAAAATGTTAAGGAGCAAAGCTAAACTAGACAAAGGGACTCATAAAATGATCCTAGTACAAATTTTGTGTCACTTCCGGTTTTAGCGGAAATGGCTCCAACTTTAATTCTAGCAATAGGAATGGTTGAAGTAAAACAATGATATTTTGGTATCATTGTAAAGCTAATTTTATCTACATTTCGAAAAAATATATAAAAATACCGATTCCCTATGCTAGAATTAAAGTTGGACACATTTCCGCTAAAACCGGAAGTGACACAAAATTGTTACTATAGCCATTTTATGAGACCCTTTGTCTAGTTTAACTTTGGTCCTTAACATTTTCTTGTATCTTTTAAAATGAATAAAATATTCTGGGTGCCGGCCTTCCGCCAAACACCTGTATATTCTATTCAATACATTTATTTTGTAGTTTTAAAATTATTTTGTTATTGCAGTTCAGAATATTTTTAATTCATTTCATACCTAAAATTTCCTTCATAAAATTTGTATGACTAATATGACAACTATCTTTGACGTTACTAAAACCGGAACCGAACTTACCTTGATTCACGCATGCAAATATATGCCTTATATATTTCTTCCACCTTTTCCAATTATTACAATAAAACTACTTCATATTTACATATGTTATCTTTTACATTTACTTACATCAAATTTGACATCATATGTCAAATTTTGTGAACATATGAATAACTCATCTGTTTTATCGAAATTTCACAGCCTAAACGATATGTAAAATTATTATAATTTATATATTTTTTTTCTATCTAACTAGAAGTTATATATAAACGTAATTATGCAGATTGGTAGAAAATTAAAAAATCTTTATATTTAATAATAACGGAATTTGCGAAAAAATTGTATTAGAGGTATTTTTTTGGAAAAACGGTTTAAAGCTTCAAATAAAGTACTACTTCCTGTTAACCAATTATAGTCAAAATCTAATCAGTTCATCATATTTGAATATAAGTCATAAATACCAAATATTATATTTTTTACATGTCTCGTATTGGAGTTATCGTGGACGAAAAATCGTCACAGACACACACACACACGCACACACACACGCACACACGCACACACAGACATACAGACATCACGGTAAAAATAGTAAAATAGTATTCTAGGGACCCTAATTCGTGCTCATATGTTGAAAACTCATACTCGAGAAATCTGACCAAAAACAATACCTCCCTTATCTATATATTGATAGGCGGGAGGTAAAAAGTAATTATAAATATTTGATTAAAAAAAATTATAGAATAAATAATTTAAAAAAATAATAAAAAATTACCATCTGAGAAAATATAACAATTAAAAAAAAACAATTTAATTAATAAATATTCACAAAAATTCCCGTAATTTATTCAGAAAAACGCAGGTCACTTTTCAATTTTAAACTTGCCTGTGTTGACAAAGGCCGTATTTATTTGGACTTTTTAAGTAACCTTAACGGCCAAAGAGACCTACATTTATGACTCTCCAATAAAATGTTAATTGTAAAAACTGTCATGACTCATGTTCAAATACAAATAGAAAACACAGATATAAAAAAAAATATTAAATTTTTTTCTCGCTAAATGATATTAAAATAAAGGTTAATGTTCGCTAAAACCGGTTTATTTTTTTTTTGGTTAACGGTTATCGGTATTTTCGGCCTGAAAAATATCGGTTAAAATTACGGTTAAAGTTCGCAATTTTCGTTCAAAATATCGGTTACCGGTTTTTATTAACCGGTTTTTTTAACCGGTTACATGCCCTGGTAAATATATAATACGTATTTTTAAAGATATCATATAACATATAGCTTATAGCATTTTTTGTTTGCAAACCAGCTGTTGTAAGTTCGATTCCTACGGAGGCTTGGAGCTATCCTATATTCCATTCTTACTTACTTATTGAACGGTTGTGAAATACTCGAATTTTTAATTTAAATTCAACAATTTAACATTTTTTCTCTCACAGACAGTAGGTCGGTTTTTCCATCTCTGATTAAAGTGCCAGTTACCTTATCCATCAGTTAATAGAAAAATGTCGCATCGAAAAACTGACGTAAGTTGTCAAAAATATACGGTATTATACTTTACAATTCATTAATGTGAAATCCGTAACATTAGGTAATCAATCTTCATTAGGTATATAATTGAATATCTTTATCAAGTAGAATACAGTTGACCTGCAATAAATTCCTGGTGACAAATTTTACATGTTGAACACATTGCAAAGACTAAGAATACTGATTTAACGTAATCTTTACAATTTCAATTACTTATTTTTGTGTACATATACATATAGGGTAGCCCAATGAAAATTATCAGCGCAATTTTTGGCCACTTTTGCAAAAAACAGTCGAACACGTCATTTTTAGTATAAAGGGGGACACCTTAATGTATTAGTACCAATGGCCATCCTGTATGTAGTTAAGAGTTTTTTAGATGAACTTAAAAGTCAAAGAAGTTAAACAGAGGCGACCTATAAACAAAAATACTAGAAATATTGAAATTTATTTCTAATACCTGCACTATAAAAGAAACAACAGGTAGACTAGAAAATAAGTATGATTAAACATAAAACCTTATGAATAAGCCAAGCTTCATAGAAGTGTAAAAAGTTTTTAGTGGTCGTAACTGGGGCAGGAGTGGCTTGGTTCCGCACCTGCTCGAGTGATTCCAGCCTAGCCCGCTATAAACTCACCTGTTGCCCCTTAATTAAATCGCAAATCCCCGCCACTGGGAATAATCACCTTATAAAGTAGTTTTACAGCACTAGCACCTAGTTAGTGAAGCTGAGCACGCAGGGACGATGCCCGGCTCATCCCCCAAACTTTTATACTTTGTTTTTTACTCGCGAGCTTTAAAGATTTTTCTGGGGATTTAATATACTTGCAGTTGGTTACATGTTCATTTACTCCTTGCATTTTTATTTACAATTTTAAGTAGAATAAAATGAATGTATATTTAATTGTAAAGTAATGATTTAATAATAAAACACGCCTTTGCATTAAAATTGTTAAGTAATAAATTATAAATATAAATATTGATTCGTTATATGCTTATATGTAATATTTCATAAGTGTACGAATAATTGTGTGTATTTTTTATGGTATATATTTTCTTTTTGTTTAATTTACATATTTTTTTCGTAATTGACTATTGCATTTTATTTGGAATTTGAAAGAATGTGAACCTGTCATTAATATTTCAATATTATTTTTGAAAGTACACTACTTTTCAATTTTTAAATAGAAAAGTTAGGTGAACGAATAATTTTGTGAGCCACTGTATATTTTTTAATTTTATAGTAAATAACACATTTATGTATGTTAAGTATCAAAAAAAAATTCAGAAATATTATTAACTTTTATCAACAGTTTATTGTAAAAACCAATTGATACGCCTCTGTATCTTACTAATCTCATAAAGTCACACAAACACTCACCTTGAACTTCTGCAATTAATAATCAAGTTAGGCATTAAAATTAATTAATAAATGGTATTTTATTAATACCATTATTTATTTTTATGCATGAGAAATTAGCTGCGTATCATCAGCTCCGAATTACCATCACGGCATGAGATACTATCATCGACATACGGGTTTCGGTTATGTATGTGTGTTACCGTTGTTCTTTAATTAAGTTTCCCATTTGCTACTGTTTTAAATTTTATAACCAGAGGATAGAAAAATGTTTCAGTGTGTTTTTAAATCATGTTAGAATAACAATTTAACAGAATATTATTACTATGCACAGTTATTTAATTTAGTCTAATTTGAAGTAGATTTATATTAAAATAAAATTTGCAAATTGAATCTGTATAATAAAGTTTTATTTTATTTCTCAATTTTATTCTTACTTTCCAAAAAAAATATTATTCTTTTTGTATTTGTATTTAATTTCCAATATGATATTTTGAAAATACAGATATCAAAATTACTTTTTATCAAATTATTACTACTTCTTATTGTACACATTGAAACGATAACTTTTTAATTTTGTATATTTACTAGTACATATATCATATTTTATTAGGACTTATGTGAGTACAAGTTATTGCGGTAAAATTAGCAGCAAACTAATACTAATGTTAATTTTAGCTTAAGTATACAGAAGAACCAATATTATTCTTAGATTGTTACGCAAATTTTATTAATAAAAACTTATATATTATGTGAATTGTTTGAATAACAATAATATTAACGGAAAAAGAAATCTGGAAAAAATGAGTAAAACATTGCAGTCATAAAGTAAACTCTCTCGTGAACAACAAAATTTCTTTTATGTTTCCAAATAAATGATGAAACCAGAAACTTTTAATAAAATGTAGGCACCCGTACTCGTAAATTTTTAAAAGCATAAAAAGTATCGAATTTTAGTTTAATTTCTTCCTTCTTTAATGTTTGGTTAAAATCTAGTCTTTTTAAAAGTTACGGGTACATAGAAAAGCTATAAAACGTGAAATATATTAGCGCTATTAATGTCCTTTTAATAAAACTTTAAGACATAGTTTGAATACTTAGATAAATTTCCTAAATACTGTTCTTAGTTTTACGAGCTATAAAATTTGGGGTATTTATTTGGGGACCGCTGGTTTCCGATCTTATTAACTAAGTCACGGAAGACCTATTCGTCTTAGAGATCCACGATATTATCTTTCAAAGTCGGTTTCACACGCTACATATTGCCAGTAGGGACATTACACCGCGTGATAATCTGGGCTGATAGTGCGCGGGTTTGAATACAGCTTTCTATAGCTTTCTGATGACTGCTCCATATTGTCGATTATGATTTAATACCCACTCTACATTTTCTATTTACATATTAAAATTTAAATGGGAACACTTCACACATAAACTATGATCTTATAATAGCTTCACAACTTTTAGCGCCTTACTTCGCGGATGGGTTGATATTTATTGGATTAGTTTTTTATGCATTAGCAGATTTAACAACGAGATTAACTGCCGTACCATTATAACTTTCCTAATACTAATAAGCAAACAACTGCTATGCTATAGTTTATGGCTTCATTATAAACTTGAAACATAATATTATGTTCCTTTTTTTCTAATTTCTAAATATACAATAAACTTATTTTTACTTACTGTTTTGAATCCCTGTCTGCTAAAATAACTAAGGTTAGTATGAAAACCAATCTTGAAATTGATATTTCCATATGTTAATTCTTTTTTATATGCAAATTGCTATAAACTTATATATAATAATAATATACTGTTTTTCTCCAGAAACAATTTTTAATGGTCTAGAAACATAAAATAATAAGGTATATTTATAATTTCTACGTAATGCTGTACTATCCAAATTTTATTCTTTTGTTATCGCTATGTTATCGACGAAATACTCGAATTTACGAATTTAAAATTGAAACCAAAAAGGTTTACTTTAAGTTCCGAAAAACACCTTTCATAGGTTCGATTAGTTTTTACGAGCTATACTTGTTAAACAAATAAAGATAAACGGAAAGGGAACCAATACACTTACGTTATCTTAACTTTTCAGTTCTAATTTGTATCTTTTTATTGACAATCGTTCTTTTGAGTATTTCAAAAACGCTTAATGTATTTAAAATAAGAATTAGTTTAGTTTTTTTCTACCCTGCACAGAATTTATAATTACTCTATATACATTAGTAAAATAAAAATACAATCAATATTTTTTTTAAATATCTGTATAATTTCAATTAAATGTACAAAAATGTTAGTTAGCTTTATTACCAAAGTCCTTGAATAGCGTTTAAATTACGTACTAGTTTATTACGTTTAAGGCCAATATGACTTACTGATAAGATTTATATCGGAGATCTAGGATTTCATTTCTGTAGTTACTCATATAATAAAAAAATATCAGATCTTCTAATAGAACCTTCTTCGAACAGAGCCAATACATGAATTAAATTACTCTTAGAATTATTGTAAAACATTTGATGATAAGAAATATATATATTGAAACATTTTAAATTTGTAATATAAAAATATATGGGAATTATTTTTTCTAATTTTGTTTGTTGTTGATTTACTCATTTTAATTATCCAAAGCAATTAATTTTTGGGATTAAGGTTTGTGTATTGGGAATAATAAAAAGTTCCAAATTTTATGTCTGGTTGAAACAGTACCTGTTAATTTAATACTGCAGGTATACGGGTTGAAAGAGAAACTTCAGCAAGCTCTTTACTCACTGGAATTCATCTGACTTGGAAGGATGTAGATTTTTATCTACGTTCTTGTTTTCTGAAACTTACATTCATTTTCATTTAAATCCTTCTTGTGCAACTCGACTTGAAATAATTACAAAGTTACGTTATACTAGAGGCTTTTTTCAAGAAGTCGTATATAAGCAAATTTCTTTTAATTCACTTATCTTGTTCAGCGCTGGGGCTTTTTTGGTCGTGTATGTTGGTATTTGTGCACGCACCGGCACATAAGTCGCAGTTTCGCCAAACTGAGTTTATTTGCCGGTAATCTTTATAGCATGTGGCTTACCAGCGAAACTTTTACGAGAGCAAAGTTTTCAAAATAACAATTTTAAGTTTAAAGAAATCTTTCTCTAAATACAAAGTACGAGTCTGCCATGCAGTACAGAGTTGAAATTTTAAACCTCTCTGGATTATACACGATGCCTTTACATTTTATTATTATTCTACGAGAACAGTTGCTTTGGTTGCCTGCTATTTTGCTTTATTTTGTGTGCAGCTTTTTAAATCTTTTATCTTTTAATTTTTCTTGGTACGATATATTTTTCAAGCGCCTCAGTATGAGTGAACTTATGAAAATTGTTTTCAGGTTATTATGAATGTATTATGTTCTTTATAAGAATTTTTCAAAGAAAATAAAAGTAAATATAGCTTTTATACTTTTATTACTGTGGTTTCATAAGTTTGTAAACTCCGATAAACAATATTTTATCAATATTCTCAATGTAATAACTGAAGATTGCATGAAGCTTTCGTATGAAATCTAGGTTAGGTGTACGATTATTTTTATGACTACACGTTCATGTGGTTTTATTAATATGTCTCACTCCTTCAGGGCCGGATTGGCAACTAGTTGGCCCACCAAGTGTTATAAATATTTTGGCCCATCTAAAAATCTTATAATTATTCGACCATTTCACCAATATTGTGTATCAAAGGCCGAACACAAGTCTAATAACAATTATCATAACGGGGTATGCCCTAAAATCGTCTATATAATGACATATTTGGATAATAATCCATTAACCTTCCCATACTACATATTTCTCATTATTTTATTACTTATTTTTACTCGGGCTATTTTGGCAGTGGCATATAAAAGGAGTAGGGGTTGCGGTCAGAACTCCTCCCGAAATTAAATTATGAATTGAAAAAAAGGTGAAATTTATTGATACAACTTAAAATAAATTATTATAAAAGTCCCACAAAAGTAATATCTCAACTAAGCCATTAATAGGACTTCCCCCAAAGGAACGTCTAAGTACTCCACTGCTATGTACCTACATATGGACCCTATAGTAAACTTGTATTGGCAAACATTTGGTATATTGGTACTATGTGGGAAATTTCATGTTTTAATATTCCAATTTTTCATTTTTTTTAAATTTTCATTCCTTAAAATTGTCTTTAAAATGACTGCATAAAACACTTGTTTTTAAAGTTTACATACATTGAATTTCTTGTATTGTATTTTTTAACCCACTCAGAAAAATTATTTAAAGAAATTAAGGTTTTTTACAAAGTAAAATACATGTTACATTTTATTTGCTTGCGTTACGAAATTTGCATATTTTTCCACATTATATATAAAATAGATCTTTCCTTCGAAGCTATTCCTTAGATTTTCAATATTTTTATCGAATATAATATTTTCTAAAAATCTAAGATTGCCGTAACCCACGAGCAAGATGGCTATTGCCGGATAGCCGGGTGGGCCAGTCCGGACCTGCGTTCTGGATTATTTATATCCTAATGAAATGTACTACTGTTTTAATATTAAAATTTATATTTCACGTAACAAAAAGAACATGGTTAATTTTACACGTATTATGGGTGTGTGTATGCTGTGTGCATGTAAAACAAATACAACTGATTTAATTAATTTTTTAAAGTATCATACATCGAATTCGTAATGTGGCCCGTGTTTATAAATTTGTATGATGGATTGATGAAATTGTTACAGTAAAGTAAATTCATATTTAGTGCCAATGTTTTATTACATTTATTGCTATTAAAATTAAAAATGTAGTACTAATAATTCAATTAATGATAAATAATAAAATAATAGTACCTAACGAATAATTTTCGCAGTTTTGTGATAATTGTGAAAATTATTCATTTCATTTTGCAATTTTTCAGCTGGTCTAGTCATTTGTGGTTAAATAAACACAACCACAAATTAATGACAAGACTTTTAAAAATTGCAAAATGGAATGAATAAAAATTCCATGGAAACGGATTTTCGTATTTTATGAATGAATTTTAATACATCTCATTTTGGATACTAGTCCAGTCAAATAAGGACAGTTCTGCAGAATTCATCTGAATAAGTTGAATTTTTGTATAGACCATTGCTTTGACATTTTAAAGGCGGGCTAAAAATTCGAAAATAAGATCGAGATCAAGATATCAAAGGTCAATTTTTTTGCCAATATCTCGCTTCCTATGCATCGTACGTTGTTAGAGGTTATTATAAAACTTGTAGAGCATAGAATTCTCAACAAATTTTGTTATGTGCATTTCTTTCGCATGATTAACAGTTTTCGAGATATAGTGCGGAGAAAGAAAAGCGTGCATCTGTATATTTGTATAAAACGATGGAATTATACTGAAGTATATTCTCCGAAAAATTTCAGGTACACCCTGCTCCCTTCTTAATAATACTGTATTTTATGTACTTATATTTTACTAACAATATAAACAATGTATAATTGTAACAGGGTTTATATATTTGTGCTATTCAACAATATGAAATGTAGCTTCGTATTGTAGTTGCGTATTCATGGTATAGGCTCATTTAAAAACAAAGTGGATGGTAGGTAGATATCATGTTATTGTGTCGTTTAACAAGTTATCTCCACATATGTATCTTCGTGTCTGGCGCCAATATAAGGGGATGAAAGGAAGAGCAGATGCAGGAAGGAACGGTGTATCATTATATTGTTTGTATGCCTGTATCGACTCGCTTACGTATCGATTGTGATATGCATCTACATGTACCAAACCTGCTATTAGATATTGTCATGATTCGCAATTAAGACATTTATAAAACGACCAAAACTTTCTTACTAAACTCTTGTCCATTTTTCCGTCACAACTAAATGATAAAATCTGATAAATACTGGAATTAAGTTATTATATATAATGTTTTATAATGTCCGGAATTATGTAGTTGGATTTCTTACTTACTAAATGTTCTAATTATTTTTAAAGTAGTTAGGGATAATGACTTAATATTTCACTTGTACAGGTAGGATATCCTCTTTTAACAAATTAACCTTCGTTTATAATTGATATATTCAGTAATGACTTATAAGTACATCAGGTTTTTACTGTAACAATTTTCTTTTTTCTTCCGTTACAATGAAAATAAGGATAAACGTATTTTTAGTTTTTTTCCTAACCAGTTGTAAATAAAAATTTAAATAAAAAAAGTATCTTTTTTATTTTTTCAAAATTCACGATTTAAATTTCAAGTTACATACTACTTTCAGTTTAATTATTACTATCAAAAAATCATCAAACCTTGAAATTAGTAATAAAATGTTGAACAAGTTATGTATTTTTAATTAAATTTATTAAAGATAGAATGTACACATCTTGTTAAAATCAAATTTTGGGGACTACAAACCTGACTTATCAATATTGTGCAAATTTTAGCATGAACAACACTTTTCTCTTCTGCCCATGGTTAATGAGGCAAAAATAATTTATTATTTTATTATTAAGTAACGATTGCTATATGGTATATAACTTTACCGATTACTTCTTTTCTACACTCTAGCCTTTAGAGTTTTTAGTACTGATAATGTAGTAACTGAGAATGCCTGTATGGGCATTATATATTTCATTATTTACCTCATACTCATGCCATTAAAAAATAATAACATTCTAGTAAAACATATTTTAAACTTTTTTTTCAGTATTTATTATTATGTTAAAATAATTTATTTTTAAATGAATCTGATTAATTAGAAACGGAATCTAATATCTATGCTTCGATTCCAGTGAATCGATAACTATTAATAAAAATAAAGTAAATAAATGTTGCTCTTCTAATATTATAGCTGTGAAAGCCGAGGAGTTGACGTATATTAAACTTCAATTATGGAACTACGTAAATAAGTAATTTGAGTGAGTAATATGCTAGATGATATATGTGTGTATTTATGAGTTTATGACTATTAATTTATAAGTAGGTATGTTATTAATTTTTCATAGCCGTGGTAAAAGTTGCATGTCGTGTATTTCAGCTCGTTTATATGTTTTTGATGCGATGAGATTAGGAAGTTTGCACATTCTCGGTTAGCCGTATATTAATTTTGTGCAGGAGACTTATCCACCAAGATTAACCTGTGATTATTGTTGGATGAAAGAAAATAATTACGGGGAGGGAAACTCTATCTCAACCTGGATTTACTACATCTTCACGCGAGAACTTAACAATCAGTGCCGCGCTATTTGTTTTTGTTTTATTTTACCAAATACTCAAAAGAAAAAGATACATACTTCATTTATCATTCTTCACAAATTATTACAATTTTTATGATTTCCATGAATATTTTTTTTACCTTGTAAGATATTTCATTTTTTCACACTGACTATTGTGCATTTAATAGGAAAAGTGTTACATACGGGACGAGTCCTCGAAGATACTTTTTTCTACATGGTACACATAATATTTTTTTCGATTGGTTTTACATTTAATAATTATGAAATAAATATGATAGTCTTTTTATTTACGGAAAACAATGGACTGCGTAGAGTACGGGAATGCTTTATTACAGATTATTGGACTGTTATTTTCGTAGCCTGGCAACTACGCTAAAATACCGGAATAATGCACTTTTCGACAAGAGCGCTGACTTTACAAAATTTCCTTGGGGGCAAAATTTCTTATAATGACCAAAATCAAAATTTCAAGAAAAAGGAAGAAAAACTAAAGAGGTCCGTCTAGTCTACGTTAATAGGTTACTGTGCACTAAATTCCTAGCTCACATCACATCGCTCAGTAAAAATGTGAGCTCATTTTTAAAATAATAAAAATCTAGGGTTGATTTAAAAAATACTCGTATGTTCCTCTAAGGAAAAAGTCTCATTGGGGTCATGATTATTGTAATTTTAGATTTTGCATTAATATCGGTCGTATGGATTCTTATTGTAGCTGTACTAGTATAAATTTTAAAATGAAAACTTGTATACATAGGTACTTTGATGCAAGGAATTCACTGGTAATAAGGGTGGAACTTACACCCATTTTAGGGTAGTAGTCAGTTACTAAAAATGTGAAGAGGTACAATAATTCTTTAAAATAATAATAATTCAGGGTTTATTACTGATGTAAAAAATGCTGCGTTACGGGAAATATCTCCATGGGGACATTGCTCCTAGGAAATTTTTCCTTGAGTGTATGAGCCTCGATGCCCTCATGTAGTCGGCGCAAATGCTTTCCGTTTCGAAAACATACCGGAAAGCTGTCATATTTCGTCCTATCGAAAAAAACTATTTTATTGGTTTCAGTAGGAACTTTCTTCAGTATTCTAAATAATAAATTTGTTATTGCTTAGTGCAACATCAGCACATCGCATTATTCACCTGCTTGTCACTACTTATGCACCGAGAACATAAGCATATATTTGTATTTCTCCGTCCCTTTGTGTCTCCGTCCCATCACTGGGTCAGTTGGGCGGCTGCGGTGGATTACGGCAATTCCGCGGCTCCGGCCGGCGATGATGGCCGCCGGGCAGCAGGCACGTTCCCTCTGGACGACCTGAATTCCTGATTCCCGCAGCCCACACGGACACACGTCAATCTTCCACTCATTTCCACCCCACAGAAACAAATATGTGCCAGTGTGGAAATACACTAGAATGGACATATGCTTTTATAGTGGTTAAGTTTATATTGTCATCGATATTCACAGAATATTATTCATTGAAATAATTTTGTTATGATACTTGATTAGGATTTATTCATGTCAATCAATTAGTTATTTTATTTATTCCCTTTTTTGCTTAGAATTACATCTAATCAGGACCGGCTTAACTTATGTGATATAATTTATAAATGAGGACGGATATCCAGTACATAATACTTCTTCCTTCGTTTTTACTAAACATCACGATTGTCATGATATTTGCTTCTTTTAGTATATGACTGTATTTGCAATGTTTGTATACTTACACTTTCATATCATTTTTGTCGGATTTTGTATTTTGTTGTATTGATCTATTTTGAAGAATATATGAAGAATTATTTACATTAAGATGTGATTCCAGAACGTAATTTTTTTTCTTGAAATCATTAATTTTTACATCGTTTATCGTTATTGTATATATTTATAGGTAATGCAACCACAACAATATAGAAGAAATTCTAATACAACATCCTGTATATATCTATTATTATTTATTTGTCTGTCTGAATCGAACCTATGTTTCTATTTTACAAGGAATAATTTTAAATGAAACAAACCTGGTTCTGATATTAATAGGTCAATCATCTATGATGCAGTAAAGATAAAAATTAACTGCATAAGTATATAAGGTTTACAAAAATAAAACCCCTTTTGTTTTTTTGAATTTTTTTATATATTTTATGACTTTCGATGTACAAAATTGTAAATGCTACATATTTTGTGCATTGATGGAATATAATTTATCGAAAAGAAACTAACTGGATTGCTTTGAAAATGTACAAAATTTAAATAAAAGAATGTACAGCTTATCCTGATAACTGCAGAATGTATATTTAAGAATTGAATTTAAATTATAAATATATTAGTTGTGAAGGAGGTAATTTTCTGGTACCATCAATTTTCTAAATAATGTCAATTATTATGTTTTAAAAAGAATAATAAGGCTTCAAGTTTTTTTTAAAGATGTTTTACTTTTACAAACGGAAGTAATTGATATTTGATATATGTAAAGAAAACGACTCATTTTATTGATAGTTTGACTTATATATTCTTTCTAATTCTTAGTCAATAATATAATACTATGGAAAGGTTTTTTTTAGTAATTTTGAGTACAGACAAATGTTAATTTGTGTGCGTATTTACGAGTAACATCAAACAGAACTGGCCCATGCCACAACGTAATATTCCCCGGTGTAGCTAAAGCAACAGGAAACTAATTGTTATATCCACTATTTTTTTGCGCCACCATCACAAACAATTCAACTAGCAATTCCATCAATAATTACAGAGCAAAGTCAAACACAAACCAGACTGTTAATTACGGAGAAAATTTCGGCATCATAGCATCCTGTCGATATTTAATTCACCGTTCGCTAATTCAAACAAGGAAATTATTTACGTTCTCACTTCCTTGCTGTCTGCCAACAGCCGCCGGTACAATGTCGAAGATGGCTTATCTAACGAATATGGTAAATTTGCAAACGATCAACAAACGACTAAATCCAATTTACAACCCATGCTTCTACTAAATATCGTTAAATTAATCAAATATTGGCAACACATTACTTACTTCCTCTTCACCTTGTTGTTGTCATCGATGTAGTTTTAGTATTTCTCATTTTGTTCATTTATTTGGCTAGCTACGTCTTAATCACTAATCAATTTAAAATTCAAGTTCCGCATGGGAATGATTTAGTGAAGGAAGACACACGAACATTGCTTGCAATTTGTTGCAAATGCGCAAATGCAATAAACCAGTGCTGTCAATTTTTCAAAAAAAATAATTTGAAATTTCTTTGGACAAATAATACGAAATTCGGTAATTTCGAATTTCGAATTCACGTGAAAATTCGAGACTCGAAATCTGGAATTCAAAAGAAAGAATAAAAATTATAGAAAAACAAATGAAATAGGTAAGAATTTTTTTCTAATTGTAAAATTAGAAGAATAGAATAATAAAGAAACTATTTAATTATACG
This sequence comes from Stenolophus ochropezus, assembly GCA_035578165.1. Taxonomy (NCBI): domain Eukaryota; kingdom Metazoa; phylum Arthropoda; class Insecta; order Coleoptera; family Carabidae; genus Stenolophus; species Stenolophus ochropezus. The sequence goes on along the minus strand of JAQOWZ010000005.1, from coordinate 18,011,949 downwards.
TACTTAACTTATTTTATTATACTTATACTACTATTTATTTTAGTAATTTATAATTTTTAGTTAAAGAAGATATTAAAAAGTTCCCCAAAGAGACACTTTTTTTTTCGAAGTTACTATATTTATATAGAAAAAACTAGAACAAGTAAAATAGAAAACAAAATTCGAAATTCAAAATTCGTTCAACAATTTTTCAAATTTCGAAATTCGAAAAATATAATTTTATCAACAGCACTATAATATACGGCAAAAAGGTAGATAGAGAATCATGAAAGATACCGTAGTAGTTTCTAGATTTAGAATATTATACATAACACTATGTTTCATTGCCAATCTTCAACCCAAATAAGAATATTTTAATCAGATATCAACATAAACTTTTACTTTGAAATGCTCATTAAGTAAATAATCATGACACGGGGCAACTAAATTAAGTATTAACTGTTAATGGTCATAAAATATGTCGTGTGTTCCGGGTGTAAGAGTCTTATTTCATTTGTTTTAATTTCTCATCTTAATTCTATTACACATAAGTATAATAGTTGAACGTTTGTAAAAATAAAAAAACGAATAATTCATATTGTTACTCAACCAAACTTCTTATATTTTTAGTATTTAGGTTTGCATTTGAAGCACAGCAAGTGAAGTAGAAGCTCACAGTTTATGCAGGTTATTAGCAGTGATAACCAGGTTGATCCTGGGTGATTTTATCCGGGCTTAAGACGACAGTGGACAGGATAATGTATTCAAGCACCCTATAGTACGACTTCCGTATTGTTGGAAATTATAGGGGGAATGTTGTTACTGCATGTGGAATGAGCAGCCGCTCCGCCGCCCAAATGTTAATTAGTGCAATCCTGGCCTGCTTCCCGGACCTTGTTATACTTGCTGTGTCAATATTGCGTTCCCGGCTATTAGATAAGATGGCTTCGGCTGAACCCGTGCGAGCATTGTAAGGACTTGCTAAGTTGTGTACATGCTCACACATTGTTACATTGTTTCTATTACCCAAATAAACGAAATATTTACATGCAATGAATACAGCAGTTGACGGTTGCGAACATACGAACCTCAGGTTCAGGAAATTGTTATTAGTACTTAAAAACGATTTTCCTGTGTTTTCATGTGACCATTAATTCTATATTTTTAATTAGATTTACGTTAATAGTTGTTAAAGATTCTTGTAAGTCATATCTTGTATAGTACTTCTACTTATAGTTACGACCAATGTATTCCTTTCCCATCTGATTTGAATTCTTATCCATGAATCACCGCCCAGCTACCCTCATGAGAATCAAGTGTTCCAGTTCAAAAAGTTCAAAAACATCTTATTTTTACCATACCAACGCACCACTCTATAAGCGAAACCAATTCAAAAAATAACGATTCAATCTACGACTCTAATTCCATTTACCTAACGATTCCAAAATAAATTTCAAGATTTATCCCAGATTCCTATATTGTCTTTAAATAATACATATACATAAAATCAAAATAAGATTATTTTCAACTCCTAATACCTAAAGTGAATTGCAAGAAGAACGAAAACCCGGTAGGACCACAACAGTGCAAAAGAATCATATGTAAAACATAACATTTTCCTATTAATTTTTTAATTTTAATTTACTTATACTTACATATTTGTTTCATCCTTTTACAATTTGCAATAAGTACAATATAAAAATATTCATATATTATCATTGTATCTTCTAAAATTATTTACTTGCATCAAATATGACAACCATATTAATCATTAATAAGATGATGGTTTCTGGAATTGAGCCACTTTATTTTCTCAAGCTCGACAGTTTCGACTTCACTTGTTTTCTTCAGGAGATGAATTTTTATAAATTTCTGAAGAAGATCCATGTGGCGTCGAAATTGTCAAGTTAACTGAATTTTAGAAACCATCATCTAGAATCCATTTGTTAGTTAACAAGAAATAAATTCATTAGTGGTGGTAGGTACTAAGGCAAAATAAAATGAAAATCACAAATAAACATTCTATGTGATGCTTCTGCAATATTTGAGTGGAGAATCTTGACCTTTATCTAATAATTGTATAACTAATGTAAAATGTAAAAAAAATATTGCAATTTAATACCTACCATAAAATGACTGACTATATATATATATATATATATATATATATATATATATATATATATATATATATATAAACATGCAGCATTGACTGAGTTAGTTAGCGCGCTCCGACTCGAATTAAACGAAGTGTGAGATCTGGGGATCAAATCCAAGCTTCGTCAAAATTTTTATGCAAATAGAAAAACTGTTGTGTTCGAGTGGTTCGAAACCCACTTAAGTTCCCTTACAGACGCTGTAGGCTGACAATCAACGTCAATAAAAGTACAATTTGTCGCCCTGTTACATTTTAAATTTGTGCCATTTATTATGATGAATATCATAAAAACATTTTACTCCTAGTATTAAATTACTTATTAACACTAAATGGTCATACAATATAAGATATACCTAATACTCTAATTCTACATACTCTGTAGTCATATAAAATATATAATGAGGACTGGACTATAAAATTTAATTTTCACTTAATCACATAATAAACTTAAAACGACCACAAAACAGTATAGAATTCTGGAAAATGGATCACATTTTATAGGTATTTAATGTGAATATAATGAATTGGAATTAGATAGAGCAATGCATATCGCTTATTCATAATGAAACGAATGAGTTTATTGGCGCTAATGCGAGTGAATATGAGCATGTTAGCACAATTATCCGTCACAATTACTCATATTCGGGTCTATCAAGCGTGAGATCGTCGTTTTATTAATTCATCGGTCTGCACAACGCTGGCGCTTGTGTTTTACAGCCGATTCGTGTTAGATTGTTAGCGATAACAAGAAAATTATTCGATGCCCAGCGGCTAGCCAGCAACGTGCTAATCAACCAGTGTTGATGGTGCTTTATCATCCGAGATATACCGGGTGTTGAGAGAAACTAATAGTGAATTAAATTCTTATGATTATAGACAGTTTCTGAAAACAGTTACTTAACACACAGTGAATATTTCTTTGTTTAAAATAAAAAATCAAATATTTAGCTATTAAATACTTAATGTTGAGCTAAAATTAGTATAACAAAATTATAAGTAATACTTACAAGTACAAATTCAATTTTTGAATATAATAATAATTGCCTTAAACAGCAACAGAAAAATTCTAAAAGTTACCAACTGGTTTCCAAAAAAATACTTTATATTATCGATATTGTTATGAAGTTATGATTATAGACATTTTCTGTAAACTGTTACTTAACACGGTGAATATTTTTTGGTTTAAAATAAAAATCAGATATTTTTATAACATTACATTATTATAAAAATTATATTTAGAAGCACAAATTCAATTTTTTACTGATTTTACTGATTGGCAAAAAAAAATATTATCGATATATTTATTATATGCATATTTATTAACACATGGTTGCAAAAAGAGTATTAATTTATTCTTCTCGAATAATTAAAATTTTAATTGAATAACAAATCTATATACTTTCAAAAATGTGCACAAAAAATTGTATCATTTGTAATGTGAAAGTTACTAATTATTTTAAAAATCACACATGCAGCATAAATGTGATTTCAATTTTTTGTGACACACAAAAATATATCGTTGAAATAATTATAAGCCCAATTAGTTCATAGAAATTGTACGTTTTTTCAAAACATAGAAATAATAGGTATAAAAAAATGTTTAACTCTAATCACATCACACATGAAATCAAGTAGACTATTTCAAAAAAATTGTTAACTAAAAGATCTGATAACTTAAAAAGTATTTCATTGATATTATTAATGGACATTGTCAATGGAATATAAAAATGCGGAAAGCAGACTTCTTAATTTTAACGACCATTTATTCCTAACAAAATTTATTAAGGGTGCAAGAATAACTGGAGTAATCGGTAATACTCCGGACCCAATAATAATAATTTATTTTTCTATCATCGTCAAATGCCAAATTAGAAATTTCAAATAAATTTAAATTCTTATTATTAAAATAGAGGCAAAACAAAATTATATTTTATATTAAATAACACAACTTTTTTAGTTTTAAGTTCTGTAATATTATTTAATAATTATGAGATCTAAAAAATATATTATTAATTTCATCCCAATTACAGTAGGTATAAAATATTTAATTCATAAATAACAACTAATATTTTCTGATAAGATAAGTTAGATAATTAATACCTGTAATAATAGTACAGATTTTAAACTTGTTTTTTGCCGGTATAAATCGTACAATTTGTAAGTGAAACAAATGAATTCAAGCCGTATAATTTAACACTTGATTCTCTTTAACATCACTCTTATTCTCACACCGTAACATCGTTAAATTGAAAATAATCCTTGTTGTTTTATGAAAATGTATTCAAATCAGCTTGGGAACATATAGACACCTGGTATACAACAATCAGACGAGAAGAGAAGAGATGAGATAGTCCGAGGGAGATACCGAACCTAACCTCAACCTCAACAAGGTGTACGTATCTTTCACGGCTAATTATTTCAGATTGTGTTCCACCATGCAAATAGGGCGGGCATATTAAATTAAATTGAAACCCAAAAGCGAAGGTTATTTATAAGGGCGTACCTACACATCGAAGACGGTGCGAGAAATTTATGACCGGGGCAGATGCAGCCACATATAAGGTCCGAAAAACAAATAATGGTCTTCACGAAACAAGGGAGCATAATTTACGCTCTTTAAATTAAGCGCCAATAAAAATACGTAAAATCGGCGACATAAAACTCGAGGAATTCTTTCCCGAAAACATAAAGTCGCCTGGACGGACTCGACCATGTTTACACCGTAACACAGAATAAAATCTCGCTGGCGTTTCCCATGTGTCATTAACTAAATTTTATACTTATGTATGTAATCATTTTGACATCTCACTTTATGAAAACATGAGGTTCTGTCGTTTCAAATTTTGTTTACTGACGCACACATAAGACACTCTTTCGTAGGTATTTTTATATGACACAAAAACCATATATGTCAGATTAAAATCTGTATCTGTCTGTGTGACTAGTAATAATATAAATATAATTTTTTTAGAGTATTAAGATAATTATGTGAAAATTTTTAAATTATCGTCTAATTTTCTAACCAGTACATAATTTAATTTGTGAAATAAATTAAATATTATCTATAGCACAAATTATCGGTTTCAATACCTTTTTCTTTAATAACTGTACAGATTCTCATGTATTAAAGTATCATTTTCTGTAAACCAAAAGCTAATCTGCTCCGCATACGTAGAGATTAAAGAATAATTTAGAATTTTTGAAGACAGGAAATAAATAAATATCAGTTATGTTCTATGGACTATTGGAACATAAAGTTTTTTTATTCGGGAATTGTTCACAATCGCTGTTGGAACACCTATGTAAAATTAAATTACGCAGACTCCAGACTGTGACCGACAGATTTGTCCTGCTGTAGGAACAAACCTAATGAATCTCTGTGACAATACGATTAATACAAAAATATTTTTTTTCTAATTGTTAAATTATTATTTTTATTACCGATTAGTATTATTTCTGGTCGTCTAGATCTAGAACTGCCCTATGAATATTTAAAATTAGTAATAAACAAACCATATATTTATTATTAAAAATGTATTTAATAATGGATATGTATCATTTCAATTGAAACCACTTATATTATTGAAATAAATTTTTAACTAAATCCAATACCATATTACTTATTATTAATGATGCAAGGCTCAGCATATTCATTTTATTTTATTTTACAATAAATGTTTTGAAAGTCAATATTTTCTCTCCCAATTTACCCAATATGAAATCAAATGAAAAATTGAATAATAAATGTAAAGTGAACTCATCGAAAATTTGTTTAGAACTTTCAAACAGTAATTGAATTGCATTGGATAGTTACTGAAAAAACAAAAACGTTGCAATGTACCGTTTTTAATGGTCGTTCTAAATATATCATCGGCATTTCGAGTTATTCAATTTAGTGTAGAAAGTATACCATTAGGTGAAAGCCATTTTGGTCATTTATTTTTTCATTAAAAAAATCCAGATGATGTGATAATGTAGTTGGTCATCATAATAATGCATTCGACATTTTATATTATTCCAAAAGTCATTTTCATAAATCTGAGCGAAATTGTAATATCCTGTGTAAGTTTTTATAGAATCTTATTTTACTTTGCACCTGTTTCAATTATATTCTCGTAAACAACAAAATACATAGCTACAAAATTGCAGTAGATAAAATTATAGGGTACTGAAACGGCGTAAAAATAAAGTTTTGTAAATCTAATTAAATAGTTTACAGGCATAAAAATATTTATTATTTGTTTTTATTTTATTTACATATTCTTCATACCTAAATATTGCTCCAGTATTCTAATTTCTAATTTATTTTATGCAAAACATTCTTGTTCTAGTATTTCTTCTAATTTCCATTCCAGTAGGTAATTGTCTTTTATTTATGAACACCAATCAATTTCTAATTAATATATTAATTGTAGTTATAACTTGTATAATTTAATCATAATGAATAATGAGTCGGGTGTTAGAGTTAGTTCTTGATAAGCAGTTGTGAAGAAAAGGTGTACAAGTGAATAACAAAGTGTATTGTACTTCTGTATCGTTAATATTAATTTTAATAAATCAGTGTTTATCTGTATCATTGGTAAGTTTATTAACCTAATTTATTGATTTTCTAAGTTTATTTAATTCCATATGTATTGTTTAATATTCTAGTACCTGATATTTTTGAAGATGTTTATTAATGCTCTGAATACTACTACTAATCTAATATCCCCTGTAATATTATTATAAATTTTAAAATTGCTATAAATATTTCTTACTATTACAATTTAAATAAACATTATACAATATTTGAATGTGAGATCCTATTCCTTTTAAAAATATAGTAAAATGATATACTTATAATTTAACTTCAGGATAAATATTGTCTCTAAATTACTATTTCTTGATTAATTTTTGTATTGGTCATTTTTGATATACGCACATTTATTTATAACATGATCTTCATTGAACTGTCTGATACAAATATTAAAAACTGACAGAAGATTAAGTATCAAGTAGTTACATAAGCTACTTTTTATCGAATGCTTGTAAGTAAATAAAAATATGTTTTTCAAAGCTTTATTTCCTCCAATATTGGATAACAGTTGTTCTTCGAGTTATTATTAAAGTTTTTATTATTTTCAAACTGCTTTACTAAAAAATATCCAGCCAGTTATAATGACATTAATTTTGGCAGAACTTCCGAAATAACAACTTAATGACTATATAAGTTTTTTCGCTGATTTATAACAATAGTATTAATAATAAAAACCCACTCACAATAATGACATTTAGTTTGGCCGGTATTAAAAAACAAACAGTTTCTATTTTTTACTACACACCTTGTTACCTGGTTCGACCGAAATCAAGAAATCAACTTCCAGCCGAAACCTCAAAACTTGACATGTGATTTGAAACCCAAATCCGAAAAGCCAAATAGTTTAACGCGAGGCTGGCAGACGAGCCCCAGAATTTTACCAAATGATGTGGTCTCATGAATAATGCTTTTGTTATTCGCAGTGGGGCTCTGCGATGGGTGGAGAGATGTCTTCATCTTTCTTAAAATATACTTTAAAAACATTATTCCACCTAAAAATATTTAAAATTGTGACATATTTATTGTTCACATTTTTAAAATCATGTTGATTTAAATTTTACTTATTAATTATTCATGACTGTAATTACTTTATTTTGGTTTATGTTTATTCCGTATTGAATAGTTTTATAACATAAATATATTGTTTGGATTAATATAAATTTTGAAAAAGTAATACCTACTGATAATAGAAAATTACGTGTGTGTAGATGCACATGTTTTGAAAAATCTTTACTCTTTATTATAAACGGCAACCGGTTGTTTACTTGGTTAACGCGCTCTGATTAAATCTAATGGAATTTGAGGTATCGGTTTCTATTCCCAGCTTCGTCAATTATTCACCAAATATAAACCGCTGTGTCCGAGTGGTTCAGAATCAAAACCCTCTTTCAGCTCTAAATCATTTGCAGTATTTAGGCTACCAACTTAATTCAACAAAATGCAAATAAAAATTGTAAATGCAGAGGTAAATTATACTTCTCTATTTATCATGCGACTAATACTCTCCTAAGGATGCAGCGCCAATGTTGATATAAACAACACATAGCAAATTAAATCACAAGCCCAATATGCACTATTAAAGTTTTGTGACACTGTTGAAATCTACAGTCTAGATCTACTATAACAGTAGTAAGAGTCGACGCAAAAGTTTTTGTTTTGTTAACAGTTGACGACGCTTAATTTAAACCTAGAATTTCACATTCCGCTCAGATCAATTTCTGTCTATCTATATATTAACAAGATAATTATCACCGAACAAATACCTCGTCAATGATTTTCTAGACTGGACCATAATGTCTTATGCAAGAAATCCCCAAACAAGTAATGATCTTATTTTAACAACTTGCTCTATTACTAGATCACTAAAATACCATATCGCGCGCCTGTTTTAATAGTTAATTACTTTACATGACAGGGAGGTTAGTCTTTTTATGATGAACAGGAAGATTATTAATAATCATGAAAAGAAATCTCGACGAAATAAGTATTAAAAATTTTCTGAGATCATACAAGAATTTAAAACACTTTTAAAGAATTATTATTAGAAATTATTAAATGTTTCTATCTTCAGTTAAATGAACTAAATATAAATTTGATATACTTGTCAAAAAAGACTTTGCAACTTTGCATTTTAGCACTTCCTAGGCAGGAAAATTGAACTTACCACGAAGTGAAATATTACTGAACGATTTCAGACAACAATTTTGTTACTTCTCCTCGCATTACATTCCCAAATGTGCATTCCATTGTGGTTGGCCATCTTAGAGACGTCTTCCATCACTTTCCATTTTGCCTAACCACCAACCAATTTCCTAGCCGCAGAGTCCTGGGCTGCACGCAACCACAGCGTCTCGGCTCCGGCCCGACTCGTAGCCTATAATCTTCTGCGTCTGATTATGATTAGTGCTGCGAACCTCGCGTTCTGTAAAACCAACAAACCCGCCCATCAGGCCCGCATTAAGGGCTAACTGCACCTGTCAGCAGCAAATTTACACTAAATCACCTGCCATTTATAACACAACTGACACTTCCATTGGATATGTCTCCCATGCAGAGGATTTAAAATTTGGAATGAATGTTGATGAATTAAAATTAAGATGTTGCCGTGAATAGCAAAAGTACAATGTGGTGGACGGTTATAGTGTGCTGAATATTAGCAAGCAAAAAATCTTGGATACGAAATTCGAATTCTTTAACTTGTAGTATTTATAATTATGTTACATATAACTAGTGTCCAGACACGAAAAGAAAGAGAGGGTAATGGGGGTAACTACCTCCCTGAAATTTCTGCTTATTCACTTGAATAAATAAAGTATTATCAGAATATATATTGAAAAATGCACATATACTCGTAAGTAATAATAAAGAGTATTTGTATTATTTTGATTTCAACAAATATAAAATAAATTTAAAATCCCAAACAGGAGAGAATCAGGATTGCAATAATTTAAATTACATAGTTTTTTTTAATCATTACATTAAATAACATTTAAATCATACCGATATTTTTAAAATACAGATTTAAATCATATCGATTGTTGAAAAATATGAATTTAAATTACTTTTTCTACAATTATTATTTAACATTTCAGGTTTACGAAAATTGGAGAGAAAAGTATTATGAACTTCTAAATCTGATCTGAACTTCGACGATAAAACGACTTGAATGTATTATTTTGAATGTATAATATAGAAAATTTTTGTAGTAATGTCTGTTTTTTTGTTTAATTTAATTTGAAATGTGCTACAGTAAAATTCCATTGTAACGACATGGTAGGAAACCCAAAAATAAGTTGCTTAGCACTTTTGATATTAATGTAGAATATATAATCTTTTATTTTAATATGCATAAGTATAAGTATTTTTATTATCATATTGTTATGACGTATAAATATTCAGTACTCTAATGATTTACATAAAAAAAGTACTTGATACTCAAAGTATAATTATAGCTAAATTACATTAAAGTACTAATTATTCTCCGTATACGAATTTTTCTGCATAGTACTATGCTCTGAGAATGGAACCCCAGCTCTGTTAAATTTGAAGTACGCTAATCAATTGATCCAACATTGAATTTTTTATGTTTTTATGTATTTATTTATGATACATCTGTTATAGTGAATTAAGATTGTAGATAAGATTTAAATATAGATTGCAAGTTCACCAACAACAAAATGAACCTTGAATTCCAAAACAATTTGGCAAATGTGCGTAATATAATTAACAAATTTTCAAACATTCAATTATATCCATTAACCTCTCAAACAAAATCAAATGAATCAATCTGACAGTCCAATAAACCGTGTAATCATACGTTGGGATCAGATGTGTGGATGGCCCGGCTGTGCTCTAGCTGGTGCTGGTAGAGGATGATATGAAGATAAAAATATTTTAATTACATGATTGGCAACGACGTGATAGCGCGGCCAACCGCGGCGAGCCCGTGCCGCGACCAGCGGCGCGCCGACTCCGACCAGCGGGGGGCCGACACCCCGCAACCAGTGCCGTTCGTCCACATGGGGCACAAATATAGAAATTCCACTTCGCCAATTTTTATATATTTTTATTGTATGGTATTCAATGTTGCAGGCTAACAAATGTTCCTTTAAGTAACTAAAACTTGTGACTTAAGTATTTTAAGTATTTGGTACTTCTAGTAATGGTGTATCACAGATCATGTTTTCTAGAAACTATACGTTGCACTATTCTTTTCAATAAAAGAAATCTATTTATTGATGTCAATACTTAATTTCACTAAATTATTATTTTTATAATAATGTACTATACAAAATAACATTTTTATTATCGATACTATTTTTTTTATGATATTATAGAATTTATACGAAACTTTTTGGAAAATAAAAATTTAATATATTTCTATATTTTGAAAAACATTTTATTTAAGCCTTTATAGTGATATTCAAAATACGGAATTTTTAAAAATGGTGTGACTGCTATTTAAATCATTATTGCAAATTATAGTTACTTGTGGTTATAACTAGCCATTTTTGTGCCCTGTGCAAGAATTTGCATTTAAGCCCCATATAATTAGGTTTACGAAAATAAAAAACAATTACATTGATTTATTTTAATTGCACTTTTCTGGCTGTCATTTTAGTAAATTCTTTAATTACATTATCATAAGTAATACTTTTAATGATATTAAATAGGCACTGTAAGGAAGAGCCATGGAAAAACAAAAATCAGTTAGTTTTGATAAAGTGAACTAGTTTCTATAGGAAATAGTGTCTGTAAAATATATTGATTTTAGGATAAGATTGATAGGACCTAGTTATTTTAATCTAGAAACATCTACAATCTAAGTAAAGTAAAATCTATTCGCCAATCCGCACAGTAGAAAAGTGGAAAAATTAAAAAATATAATTTCTTGTGAAAAGAACTTTGAGTCAGCCATCCAAGTGGGTCCAGTTGCATCTGTGGTATTTAAAATTCTGTTAAATATATAAAAATTAATGGTTGTTACAAACATAAAAAAATAAATTTGTAATCCAGGTATACAAAAAAATTTATTGGCTTTTATAGCACATTAAATTACCTGAAAAAACCAAGGAACTCAAAATTTTGGTACACTTTTATTAGCTTTACAAACAAGCTATAGTTTGTAGTAAATCTACTAAAAATGTACATCATAAAATTTATTAGTTCTCAGCAGGTGATCTACAATAAAATTTACCTCGTTTTCCCAATTTTTTTAATTATCATAAGTAAACTTGAATACACGTACCACAAACCAATAATGATTCCTCAAAAAATCGTTAGTTTCTAATGGGGTTTTCCAAGTTTTTAATTTTTATTTTGTATTAATTTTCACTTAAAATATTACAGTCTTGGCAACCAAAGTTGAGCTAAGCGGCAGAAGCTTATCACATTCGTCATAATAATGCATAATTTGCCATTAAAGAAAATTTGAATCTGTTATATTTTGCTTCGTCACATGCCGGATTGACATGTTAATAATTTCATTACATTCTTTAAATGTAAACACATGTATTTTTATATATTATAAAAATTTTGTGACACTACGCGGGGATTCAAATTTAAGTATATATTTTTAAGTATGAGGTAATCATTTTGAAGCAATTTTAATTTTTAATATATTTATTCTCTTTTTATCCTTAATATCAATTCACATTTCATTACTCTCAATTTATTTTTAACTTAGCTAAAAAAGGCACAACTTAAAATTCAGTTTGTATTTTATTATTGAACTTCATGCATTAATTAAGAATAACATAATTTTATTTTTAATTTCTATAAATGTGGTGGAGTCTAAGGTTTTTCTCATGTCAATATTTATATTTATTTGCGACATGATAATAATAGTTTTTTTTTATTAGAAATTGGAATTACTAAGAGATGGTTCTAAAAATTAACTATAACTAGCTTTTGTTATAATAGGTTAATTCAACAAAAACGCAATGGTTTGATAGCTTTGTCTATTTGAAAATTCGTTATTCATTTTTATTGTTTAACAACTACTCATCTACTAAAGTAATATGATAAAATTAAAAAATTCACAAAGCAATGCTTTTACAGTTATGGTTGCGATGTCTGAAAGCTAAGAACTAACAACTTCCTCCTCTATGTCAGGAAAACTTGTTGATAGTAGAAAAATAAGATTTAAAAATTTTAGTACAAACAATATAACACCAACTAGAAGAATAAGACATTAAATATGTGAATAATACACAAAAAAAGATGATTTAAATGAAGAGATACTGTGGAAAAATTGAGAATCTGTAAGAATATCCTTGGCACGGCACTGGCGACTCAACAAGTCTAGCCAGATCGAAGTGTGGGCACCATATAGTTTTACAGTCTCGTTATTGTTACCGGACCCTCATATATTTCACAAGTTTAAATAAGTCTGACGTTTAATTTACTTTTGTACTAATCTTTCAGGTGGTGTGAGCGGCTGGTTGGTCGCATCGCCACGAGCGGCGCTGCCGAGCTGGTCAAATGGAATTCAGATCCGGCCGCGAGATCCAGATCAAGGTAGGCAGTGGTTTTTCTACACATGTGTCGTTGTTTTTATTAGATTCATGGAAATATGCCTCGGGAGATCGAGAGGACTAAATGAGCTTGTAAAGAATACTATTTTAATTTATAAAGCTGTATTTACATAGAATACAAATATGATGTTTACTCAAAAAAATTTTTTTATTATATTTGCATCATAATACTCGTTTAAAAAACTGAAAATCGTGCAAAAACATAAGAATAAAACATGCCGTGCTTTAAAACTGTAAAGCAATAACATAACCAAATTCAACGTATTTTACGAAAACCCAAAAATGAATAGACTGAATTAAAATGTTAAAATTTAATTTTATTTTATTTTAATAACTGAAAATTTAATAAAATACAATAATAATATGCATACATGACATAATTTTATGATAATAATAATTAGCATTTTATTATTTCGTTTTTGTTTCGAAACAAACGTCAGTTGAAATTTTGTGGATTATATCGGCATTATTAATTTTGTAAATTTTAGTTTGTTGCCATAAACTTTTTTGTCGTTGAATTTCATATTTGATTTAAATTGGTAAACTCGTAGAAAATAATGAATTATTGTCATTTTTTTGTAGAACGTTGCATCATTTATATGATGTTTTTCAAATCGGTTACATTTACATTAATATTATTTTTCAAACATGAAAATTTTATTTATGAATAATTTAGCTTGTGGAGTCAATATGCTTGAATAGAATACGAAGAAAAAAAACTTGCAAAAAAGCTAATTTACATTAAAGTATCGAAATAAAACGCTCGCATTTTAAATTTCATTGGATAATTAGCGGTCGAAAATTAAAATTATTCAAAATGTTGACGCAAAAACAAACAGTCAGGATCCATTTACATAAACAACGATAGATTCATCGCATTTTAAAGCAAATATTCCGCTTTCGCTTCACTTCACACTGCATTCTAATAAATATTTCAGTTAAAAACACAAACAAAAAGCCGAATTATTCGCATTCAGCCATGCGTGCTCATTATTCACATTTCTGCGTTGCCAAATCGTGTGTAGGATAAATTCATCGGTTATTATAATGCCATTACAAGCATACAGGACCGTCTTTCTGCTACTTACTCGCCAAACAAGTACTTCTACAACGTGTTGAGACATTTCTTAACTTATTGTAAACTATTGTTTTTAATAGTTGCATATAATTCCTTTACAAAGTACCATTGTTTTTTATGTTCATATTTATTTATTTGCTTCAAAATAATTTGTCAATTATTCATTGAAAATAGCAAATTGAACTTTATTCAAAATATGTACCGCAACGATTTCAAATAGACCTCTTAATACGATATTTTATATTTATTATTATAATGCAATGGCAAATAAAAATCTTATAGGCTGTATGAATTGTATTTTCAAAACATGATTTTTTCAAAAAATTTTGCAATATTTAATTCATTAATTTTATTATTATAATGTTATATAATGATGTGTCGTGTCGAAGAAGTCGTTAATCAATTCGTATTATGAAGACGAATTGATTCATATTTTTCTGAATTATAAGTATATAGGTAACTTTAATTTCTGTGTCCACTGTCTTTATTTACAACAATAAAAAAGTATCTATATATTTTTTTTACTGTCTACTTTCTTAAAGTATATATTAAAAACATAGATAGTGTAAAAATATATTGATACATGCTTTTGTCATATCATATTCGAATAAAGATTTTATAAAAATATAGAAGACAAAAATTGATTTATTTGTCACATCAAATAGGTACCTCACAAAATCTTTTAAAGTTATTAAGTAAGGTTTTTTAGGTTACCTACCCTATTACCGATTTTCAATTCAAATCTCCGAGCTCCTCATAGACCTCCCTATAAATATTATAAAATCTTCTTTAAACTTATATGTTACCTTAATTTAATTGTAGTCTTTAAGTGTAATATATTTTCTTTATTTATAAGAAATGTATATACCATTATATTATGTATATTACTTACCTAAAACTTGGAAATTGGTAAATAGTAAGTATAATCAATAAGTACGTAATCGACCAGTGTAACATTATTTATTATATTTCATTAGGAATAAAAATATATAGGTACTTCTGAATTAAAACAATTTTTCTTTGTTATTAATAAACAGCAATTAAGAATAAATAGATTGTTTAATATTAAATAAAAAGAAAATTTGACATTAAATATATAAAGTTATAATTTTATTTAAATTTTATTTACATCATAATATCAAACAATTTTTTTTCTCACTGCACGACTAAATATTTTGATATTAGGTACTTATAATGGCGGACAATATAAACAATAGCCTAATAATTAGATCACTCACGTATTCACATACTCATGCAGATAACAAAAATTTAAAACGGAGTAAAAGAATGTTTAATTTCTAGAACCATCCCAGTTCTCCTTTTGGTAATGCGAGGTAAAAATAATGTATTTGTTACATTTAATACGGTCCTGATGGCAACGAGAAACGAAAGCATTAAATGGCAACCAAATAAATTCGAATGCATAAATTACACGCGAAATTTGTAAAAATTCCCCGTGTTTGCTTTACGGCCGGGGGCTGCTGCTGCTTCATTACCAATGCAACTGCAAAACAAACTAATGTTCCGCATCACCATCGCCATGGATAGCTTGATGCCGGAGTTGCTTGTTGCTTGTTGCTGCGGGCACAGGAGACAGATGAAACTTGTTGTCCTATGGTAACTACGTCCCTCATACGCTAAAGGATCATAGGATTATTATTGTTAAGCATTTACTTATTCATAAACAATAACATGTCCGTCATTACCATATATTAGCCTAATTAAATGTACATATATCACTGTCAATTTTTCGAATTAATTAGTAAAATTAATGAGATATTTTTTCCTCTATAATGTAGCGAAACTTGTGAAAAATAAAAGAACAGTGTGGCAGTTTTTGTAACGTTCTTAAAAAATGCGATATATTAATAAAAACATTACTGTTTTAGTAATTGAAAAAATTGCAGTAATTTAAAAATATCAAATTTATGTCATTCTGAAATTAGTGACACCTATTTGTTTCGTATGTACAAATACAAAAATAAACTTACTGAATAAATACTTCTGTTTTGAACATTTTACTTGCATTCGAGCGGTTGTGGTTGTTAGCCTACATCACTATAAGGTACCTACAGTAAAGGCACCCCAAATCGATTATGTAAAATATCCGGATCCTCCAATATCATGTGCAAGACATTTTATTAATCTTAGGGACACATGTTTTGTAATTTTAGAAAAATATATTCGCAATTTTATGTTCTACCTACTTCATTCTTTTTTTCTTTGTATTAACTAACGTAGAAAATTTTAGGTCACATTTACTTGTAGCAGGGATGGCAGAAATCATGACTTATTAAAAAAAAAATCATTGATTTTAAATAAAAAAATCTAATAGTGCACTTTTATTTCATAAACAAAAACGAAATAAAACCTAAAAAGCGGGGAAATTGGTGTTCTTGTTCAAATATTATAATGAAAGCTCAAAACGATTCGTCCGAATAAGAAATATATTATTATATACAAAACATATTTTGGTTGTTCTTGCTATTAATATACGTTGGGATATTTATTCTGAATAAATATATCTAGAAGGGTTCTAATCAAAATTTAGATTATTTCCTGTCTATAAATATATCTGGAAAATTCTATCAAGTTAGGTGTTATTTGAGAAACATTGCTATATAGTGTGTTGTTTTGTTAAAGATTTGTGAAGCTGGGATTTAAACCCCAGATCTCATACTGCACTCAGTTGCATTCATAATAAGCTTAACAAGTGAGTCACTGCTTATTGTTGGTTGCTGTTTTAGCTTTGTAATGCAGGCATATAGAAAATATTTAATTACATAATTTACTTTAAAAAATGGAGTGTACATTGACTAAATACAATGAGTATATTTCTTTGTTCTTTTAGGTTTTTTAAATTCGCGATTTACCGATAAATCCGAGCTTTTATTTTAGGCACAAAATGCGATAATATATTAAAACAATAGGGTTAATATAATGTAAAGCTTTTCACCTTCGCATATTGCGTTTGGCAGCTACTGAATTACATTGTGAAAATAAGTAATTTGTCTTAATATGTGTTCTAGTTGGCACACAACGTACTAATTTTTCCACAATCAGTCTCAATCTCTCCCATTCCTCACTTCATTAAACAGCGAAAGCCTTGAAAGTATCAAGTTTCTGATTTAATCCAGTTTATCGCGATGGCGCGTGTGTTATTATATTTTATAAATGAATTTTCGTGACGAAGTGTTTCTGAAGAGTATCGCATTCTTTCCATATTCTTCTTCCTTATTATGTTTCCGGTGAAGGAAATTCAATCAAATCTGTGTCAAATACTGAAACACCGTTGAAAGAAGAACATTTTTTCAGTTTATTGAATTAATTCAACAAAATATATATACTCTGCTAATGGTGGTGCCAAAGTAAAATATAAAATGTAATGAAATGATCCATAATTTTTCTTTAAAGATGGCTTTACCTGTCAAACTCTATTTATAAATTCAGTGTGTCAATGTCTATTACATTATATCATGAAATATATGTAAAATATTAGTGAAAATCCCTGTTTCATTAATACATCTTATTTATTTATTGTTCAATCAATTTCTTTTAAAACCAGACCATTCAAAAATATTTCCGGTTCCCTAAGTTGTGCTTATTTAAAGATACCATAAAGAAATACTTGAAATGTTTTAACAATTGTATACAAAATAGGAAATGGAATATATTTCTTTCGCTTTATTTCAATTTCGTTGCACTTGTAGTCATTGGTGCATGGGTTTTGAAATAAAAAGGTTACATAACGTGAAAAAATAAGTACTTTATTAGTGATTTCTTTATTTAAGTTGAACGTAAGTAAAGAAATTAATGTTTGAACTATGTAATGTTTGAACAAAGCTGAAGAGTTCTCTTGGATGCTCTCCAAATTTGTTTATCATCTTTCCAATAAATACTGAATCGTCTTTTATTTTTTTAGTAAGTTTCGTAGATCGATTTTAATGAAATTAATTATAAAAAGCAAAACAGTAAAATGGGTAAAATCTGTAAATCTTTTTTTTTTTATCTGGATAAAGTCCTGCCGGCGCCCTTGCTTGCAGTATAATTATAGTAATATTGAAGCTCCATTGCACATTTGAAACCGGAGAAAACTAAACAAATTTGCCGGTTGCAACCATAAGCGCGAAGCAAATATGTCCATTTTTAATAAGATAAAGAAAAGTGGGCGCAATATAATAGTCGTCATCCCACGATTTTGTTTACGCTACCTACACAGAACCGTAACAGTAATTTCTTTCATGAATCAGACGCGATTCTCTTTTATTACGCGAAAATAAAACAAAGCTCGTATTCACTATTCCTCGCAGATCATACGGAAATATAACAGTTTGGTGGGGGAGGAGTGTTTGAACGCGTACAGACGGCTATTGTTACCCTGGCCTGCTACGAGCGTATCTGCAAATCCGCACACACGGACATGCGAGAGAATTGTATCACTGCACTATTTGTTTAGTTTCTCTAAAATAGAAATTTATGCGCGAAGAACATAACTTAACATATTCACGGGCGCCGATTTTTCTAAATTTCCTGGGGGGCAAAATTTTTAAAAATGTTTTTTTTTTTTAAAAAAAAAATGATTGAATGGAAACTAGAAAAATATTTAATTAATTTTATTTTGTGTTCTGGTTTCAGCAGACCTAGAATTAGGGCAAATGCTTCTGAATACTTTAATACCTGACCCACAAAAACCAGAGCACCATCCGGAGCATCTAAATCTACTCCAGAATGTTCTCTAGTTTCAGCAGACCTGAAATTAGAGAAAACACTTCTGCGTGCTCTAATTCTTGACCTACTGCAACCAGACCACAATCTAAAGCAGTTAAATCTGCTCCCAGAATGTGCTCTGGTTTCAGCAGGCGTAAAATTAGAGCAAACACTTCTAAATGCTCTAATTCCTGACCCACTGAAACTAGTGTACAATCCAGAGCAGTCAAATCTGCTCCAGAATGTGCTCTGGTTGGAGCAGATCTAAAATTAGAGTAAACGCTATTGAATGCTTTAATTCCTGACCCACTAAAACCAGAGCACAATCCGGAGCATCTAAATCTACTGCAGAATGTGCTCTGATTTGAGCATGCCTAGAATTAGAGAAATCACTGCTCTGTGGTCTAATTCCTGACCCACTGAAATCAGAGCACAATCCAAAGCAGCTAAATCTGCTCCAGAATGTGCTCTGGTTTCAGTGGGCGTAGAATTAGAGCAAACACTTCTAAATGCTCTAATTCCTGACCCACTGAAACCAGAGTACAATCCAGAGCAGCTAAATCTGCTACAGAATGTGCTCTGGTTTCAGCAGGCGTAGATTTAGAGCAAACGATTATAAGTGCTCTAATTCCTGACCCACTGAAATCAGAGCACAATCCAGAGCAGCTAAATCTGCTCCAGAATCTGCTCTGGATTTTGCAGGCCAAGAATTAAAGCAAACACTTATGTGTGCTCTAATTCTTGACCCACTGAAATCAGAGCACAATCCAGAGCAGCTAAATCTGCTCCAGAATGTGCTCTGGTTTCAGCAGGCTAAGAATTAGAGCATGCACCAAAGCGCGCTCCAATTCCTGGCCGGCTGTACCACACCACCTTCAGGGCATGGTATGCCCTGGAAAGCGGTCTAGTCAGACCACCAGGCGGGGAGTAGGCCCGAAGACCCATTGCCTCCCCGGCGCCCCGCCGAGCGGGACTGAGTTCTAGCGTCTTAGGATCCTTGGTATATCCTGAGACGCGCATTATTATCGGTCATCCGTATTCCTATTGGATAATATTCAATCTGTTAATGTAGCTGTAATAGTAAGAATTTCAAAATGAAAACAAACTCTTATTTTAGGGTAGTAGTCAATTAACTAAAAAAAGGAAGGATGTACAATAACTCTTTGCAATGATAACTATTCAGTATTTTATTACTGATGTAAAAAAAGGTACGGTGGTAGAAACCCCAATGCACCCATGTAATCGGCGCTCATAAACATGTTATTCTCTTTGCTCTTTAAAAAATCTTACCGTTTACTCCACTTATTCATAAAACAGATGTGCATTTCTATTCATGTCGAAAATAAAAACAAAATATATTGTGAGAACTTAAAAATGTCCGCTACGCTCTACGTATAAAATTTTTATTTGAAAAACGCTTCAGATATCACAGATACTTGAGTCTGTGGCATTTTCTTGTATTTTAGTAAATAGCATAGTGTCTCATGCTGCAGATATTGCCAGGGATATAGTTTATAGAGAATCATAGAAAGATATAGATAAAGAAAGAGATACTGCTGATGCTTATTTCCTTGCCTAGGCATTGGTGAAATACAATGTTGCCAAATCTTGTAACAATTATATAAATAATCCCATAAAATTAATGCAAAAAATTTAATGTAATCAGTAAAGGCCTTCCGTTTTACCGTCATCTATTATAATTGCATTTTGTTTATTTCAATGTAAAATAATTTTTACATTGACATTTATCATCAATTAAGAAACATTCATTAAAAAAATTGAAAAGGGACATAAAATCGAGACGATATAACTAATCATAATAATAATAAATAGGTAATTAATTATTTTTGCAGAAATTATAAATTGTAGAAGACTTGAACACTAACATGCAAAAGAAATTATTGAGGACTACGGCTGGTCATTTTATTTAAACACTGGACACTAAACCAGAAAACCCATAGATTAAAATAAAATATTCATTGTAATATGAGTATTTTTTATAATTGTATATAATGCCTAATTCCGGATATATATCGCTAGGTAAGAACCTATGTACGATAATTGTATCCCAGAATTATTATCAAGTATACAATCGTTTATAAAACTTAACTGTACTTCTTTCACTTGGAAGTACATATAGTTTTAGAAATCAATACGTAATCACATTTAAAATTTATAGCTATAAACTCTTTCAAATCGTTAAATTCCCAGAAACGCGGAACAATAAAACAAATACGGGGAAAATAATTTACCAAATTGAAATTTTATATCTCCAGCCTTGAAATACTTTACGCGACAAATGCAAACCTCCAAATATTCCTCTGGGTAACCGCTTCATTATACCAAACAACCTAACCGGTAACAAAACCTTGACATGGCGTGATAATCGTAATTACAATTTTTAAAACACTGTGAAAAGATGTCACATGGGATACAGACATACAATTAACTTGTTACATTCCTAACTAGGGCCACGAAAACGATTAAATGTCATTAGCCACTAATTTAAATGTCTGCTTATCATAATAGAAAAATCGCACTCTCTAGTAATGACTACCCGTCGTACAGATTTTTAAAAGGAAATATTCACACACTCTTAATTTTAATTAAATTGTTAATTTCGTATCTGTGTGAAAGATCTTATCAATGAGTGACATATTTATTTTACGTTTTATAAATTAATTAAGCAATTAATAAATTGTAACAAGGGTAATTATTTCTATTAATGTAACGAGAGTCATCCGCAGACTTGACAACTTCAATTTTTGTTTAATTACAAGTTTTACGCATTCTTTGGTCTATCATATGTCGTAAGTTCATCATAAAATGACCTTACAAACAATAGAATTATATTCATTCACAACAAAGTTATTACTAAAAAACGCTGATAACTAATCTTGTAAATTTTGTAATTATTAATATAATAATCTATTTTATTTTTAATTTCTCTGTTTTTTAGTCAACAAATTAAAATTCATATTAATTAATTTCAATTTCATTTATAATGAGATATTTTTTTTTCTTAGCGAACTAGAAGTGATACTTTATTTAAAATACCTTTTAAAACTAATTATTTAATTACCCATCGTTTTAAGCCATATAATTTTTGGAATTTTTTTATCAAACATATTAGCAAATATTTTAAACTTCGTAAGTTAATATTAATAATTATAAAAGAAAATATTATGAGTAATAAATATAGTGTACACAAACAAAATACTAGAGTGACCAGCTATAATTTTAAGGTTCCGTATTGGGTTTCAATTAATTTCTAATGCAAACAGCAATTATTTGTAATTAATGTCATCTGCAATACAATACATCATTGATATTAAAATTTGGAATAACGCAGATAAATAGTCTTGTATTTACTCGATTAGATTAAAATTTCCAATACGATTTAAATATATATTATGGCTAGTTTCACTAAAACTTAAATATTATTTTTCCTTTAAATAAGTAATATCGTAGCGAAATAAAATATTAAATGAATTGTACTATATTGCTGTCAAAATTTCGTAACAAGACAAACTTGAAGATATACACATGAATTGTAATCAGTAGTAAAAATACAAATACAAATATTACACTTCCTTACAAAATCAACATAATTTTTTTTCAGATCCATAGTGTTTATTTTTCTGATACATTATATCAATATTCTACCTAATAACAGCAAAAACAAAGTAATAGACATTTAAATTTTATTACAAAAAAGTGCTTCAGTGTCAATTCGCTTGCGTTCTTTCTTACCTATTTTGTTATTTTTCAAAATTCAATATAATTCAGGGTTGTTGGTAATGTGCCTAAAACTGTAACCATAACAACCATTATTTCTAAGCAGTTCCTCTAGATGCGTTATGTAAAAATTGTAAATAACACTTACACAATTCCATTCTTATTTTCTAAGATAGGTGGTAGCAATAACAGGAGTAAGTGAGGTGACGTGTAAATATAATTTATTTATACAAAACTCACTTTAAAGGGCTCCAAAATTAAATAATATACATACATTTTGTACACTTTATATATTTATTTATATATTTGCATCTTTAGTTGTTTTTAAATTTGGTCGCCCTAAGCCACAAACAAATCTCCAATGAAACTGTTGGCACTTGATGAAACAATGATGAACAAATAAATAACTTTTTTATAAATAATTTTTAACAATACATCTACATATAGTGTACATTTTTTCTTTTATTAAAAATTGTGAAACAAAAACCACTTCTTAATACTTATTTTTTGTTTTAAAAACATCAATTAATAATTCATTTGTAATAAAATAATTTTTATTTTAATATTAACTTCTTTATTATATTATCATAACAATTCCTAATGCTCATACAACAAGAACCTCATACTCAGCAAGTCGTTAATAAACAGTAATATACTAGTAAGACATAAATTATTTAATATTCAATATGCATAGGTTGTTAAATTGGAAAAAGGAGGTTATGGAATTTACTACCGTATTTTATTTATAGCTAAGTTGCTCATATTGTCTATTAAGTAATACAGCACAAGATAACAAAGCAGGATTACAAATATCCATTCTAATATTAATAATCACTTGATACTCAACCTTTTGCAGAATGATTAATTGAATTAGCATTTTTCTCTTCTATAATCTGTGGTGATTTCTGCCAGAAGCCTTGGAGTTCATTCTGTAGCGAGGTTTGTAATAAGGATTAATACACATTGTTCACGCTGTCCGAATGGGTTTCACGTTTCGCATGAATAATGTAATAGATTTATTGGCGCTCATATATTATAAGGTTCACGCGAAATTTGCATACTGTGAATGTCGGGAAAAGAAACAAATAAACCACTGGGCAGTGATGAAGAATTCGGGGCCAATTTATTGCTAATTTAAAAAACTTCACGAGTGGAATTTATTGGAAAATAATTAGGTTTACAGGATGATATATTTCTAAGGTCACGATGATTAAATACGAAATATAATTGATTATTAGTTTTGCAGAAGAAAACCAATAAGGAAAGAAAAAGCTATTTGTATAACAAACTATAATATTATTCAATTAATTTGTAAGAAATAGGTATTTAAAAATAAAAAATGTTTGATTATATATAAAGAAAATATTTTTTGCTGAAATACGTTAAGAGTGCGATTTTTTTGGCATCTTTGAAATGTCACATTTGTTATCTAGGAATTTTACTGCTTAAGTAGTTTATGCTACGGTGAAACAACAAATTTAACAGAGTTACCGTAAACGTTCGGTTCATAGAAAAATAATATAAACAAGGGTTTAAGCGTTTTATCGCTTTTGTCAGCGCGACCTAGAAGATCTATTGTGATAAAGTCTGTACTTAGTTTTCCGGAAAGAGTTCCAGTTTTCTGATGAAACCAATTATAGATACAGAAGTCAAGTTCTTGATCTCATCTTCCGTAAGATACCCCTTACCTAGTTGATAGATTCACACAGAATGTGTTCCAATGATCCTTCTTCCTCTTTACAGAATCGACAGGTGTCAATTTCAGCTGTACCAATTTTGTACAAATGGTATTTTAAAGGACAATGGCCAGTGAGGACTCCTGTCATTATTCTAAGATCCTTTTTGTCGTAGCTGGAGAAATTAATTTTCTTGCTTGACTGAAGCCTGGTGTGTTTTCTTTTTCAAAATTGAGAATATGACAGATTCCTCTCAATGTTTAGCCACCTTCGTGTAGTGATTTTATGGAAGACCACATGAAGGTTTTGGTCCGTAGTTTAGTCTCTTTATGCAAGTTCATTTGCTTTCTCGTTTTCTATGATTCACTCGTTGCCTGGTACCATACGTTATTTACCATTTCCTATTAAAAACATCGGCCCTAAATCTGAAAAATAAGTGCCCGTATAAAAACATAATGACACATTTTAATTATTTACTTCCAACAAATACTCTAAAATAGTTTCCAATAGTTTAATCCCTCCATTCCAAGCCTGTACACAAAAGTTAAATTATCACAACAGCGGGTAATGAGTAGTTGGTAGTAAAAAAACCTTTTAAGCTATCAGCAGCTTGGTGCGGAGCTGGTGTAGCGGAAAGAGCGAATATCGAGCGTTGAACGGCATCGCATGTCACGGCATCCGCACCCCCGATGCCTGTTGATCCGGGGCGGCGGCGCCGGCACCCACCGCCCCCTGGATTACGTAGGTCACGCACGGCCAAATGATTGATAGGGGATTAGTGAGATGTTTGATTTAAATATGGATTTCGTACCGAACTGCTTCATTATAGTACACGGAAATAGAAATGAGCACGGAATTTCAACAACTCGAAATTTATTTATTTGTTGTTTTATTTAAGCATTAATGAGGTATAGCAGTGGTGGCTTAGTTGGTTAGCGCGTTTCGACTCGTTGAGTGGAGTGTGAGATCTGGGGCTTCAAATCCCATTGCGACAAATTTGAATCCAAAAATAAATACCAGCACAGCCGTGTGGTTCGGAACCCGTCATAAGTTGTAGGTCCCCTTTCCTGTTACTGGACCTCGATCTGTTGGACATTGTAAATTAAATAAATAAATAAATAAAGATAAATAATAAAATAATACGGTGATCTGATGACATGGTTTGCACGTTCTGCCTCGAATTGACCGAAGTGTGAGAATGGTCAATTTTTAATCAGATAAAAAATACCTTCATCACTAAAACGCAAATAAAATGCCTCTCGAAACAAATACATTTAGGCACTTGAGACATATTCCATCTAGATATATTGAACCATAGATGATGAGGAATATAATGGAAATACACATCTATTTACGGAAGTTGATTAATTTTCTTATAATTATTTAACGATACATGAACACGTATTGTACATACTATAAGAGTTGAGCAAAAAACACTTGCAGCCAAGGTTAGAAAAATACATCCACGATAAAATTGCTGCCAATGTTTCATTGATTATATAATACAATTTCTAATACAATAAAGCAACTGATTTCAGCATTATGAGTTAATTAGTAAATAATATTTTTACGGTTTTAACTTGTGACGACAAATGGCAGACTCTTTAATGAAATTTTTAAAAATACTTTGTAGAGTGGTATTAGAAACTAGTAGTAAAAGTGAATTGTGATGAGAGAAGAAGTTTTTAAGACACAAAGATGCAAAAGAAAAATGTAAGTGCATTTATTTCAAAACAAAAATTTCAGTTACCATGAACATGGCGGGCAGATTTATATTATAAAAAAAAAATCAACGTTTGTTGAATGATAATTCGTATGGGAATTGTATATCTCCGCATTACAACTAATCAGAATAGATTTGTGCAATTAGGGACTCAGATTTGTTTGCAGTTCCCTAACCCATAAATTATAGAAAGTGCATCAATTATGTTTATAACGATCTTAATTTTATTACCATTAACCTAAATTAATTACGTCCTTATGTATATTTTTCAAACGCATCGTATAATTATGTAAATAAATTAAAATTACGTAATTAAAAACCTTTTCTGTAGTTAGAACCCTGAGAGCAATTTACATATCGTTATTACCTCCCACAAAACAGGAAACCCGAAATTTACTCCAAAATGAATATTTACTTAGATTGTTTAGATAAGTGCAGGTGATGGCGTGGAGTTAGTCATTAGTGGTGGGCGGATTCGTATTTTTATTGATATACATGTTGCGCATCCCATAATGAAATGCTTATAGTCACGACGTTCGGAACCAGTTAGTTAAGAGGGTTTATATCGCTGGAATATTTCCTGTGCCCGCCCACAGATCACCGGATAACAGATATGCTAATGCCAAACAGACCCCAACGCAAATAAACACAGAGCTGGAGTGGTGGCCACTGGCTAACTTCTTCGTCCTGGCGGGATTTACTCCCAACAAACAGCACTTTCCATTTCATTCTTCACTACTTAGTCTAAATAAAGTTTATACATCTAAGGGGAACGATTGGAATTCTGACTTATTTTAGTTTTCCTGAGAACATATCTACCAAGCAAATATTTTTATAAAAAAAATAATGCAACATGAAATTCGGATGTTTGCAACAGTAACGTGTTTTATCATTACATTGTAGAACTCAGGGAAGACGAAATCGGGATGAGAATTTTACCTGTTTTTTAGCAGCCTACAGCCTCTGTACTGTAAGGGACATACAGCATATAGTGAGTGCCTTTATTTGCTTCTAGTTTGGAGACGTTGCTTGCTGTTTAGATGTACCTATTATTTGAATAATTTTTGGAAGAAATCTTGATAGATTAATAAATTCGTTGAAAAGCTTTGTCTTATTAATATGTTATTCTTTATTAATGTCGTAATTACGAGGTACATTGAGATATAATTGTACAGTACACTTGCGGTTATGATGATTTGTTAGTATAGTATTTATAACAAAATAATATTTACATTGACAGAGAATAAAATGTAGAAAAAAGTAATCGTTCTCATTGTAGTAAGACATAAAGCATTTTATATAAACGTATTTATATAACAAAATTGTATACTGTACAAAAAGTATGAAATGATATTCATTTCATATGAGTAGGATTGTGCAAATCATACGAGTATGACAGTTTGAGCAAATCATACGAGTATGAAATGGACATTCCAAGCCAGATGTACACTATACTTTTTCTATGACCACGATTTTATTTACTAATTTATTTATATTTTAATAAAAATATGTCTTCATTTAACTTCATCCTAGCAACTAGCTACAAAACAAAAATTAAACAATATGATATTTTACAGAACTATGAGATATTAATTTTTACGTTAACGTTGTCTATGGTTACTGTGGGAAATGAAAATGTGTTTACAATATACTATGTATCCGTAGCAATAACAAACATACAACAAGCAAATATCGTTTTTTAGAAGTATGTAAAAAATATGTATTACAATATTTAATTCATTGTGAAGTATTTAATATGTAAAGACTTGTGCGATCATTCACTGAATCAGAAAAGAAATGAAATCCTTTTTTCCAGTTTGTTTTAATTTGCATTCGTTGAAAAAGTATAGTACTTTACTCGTTGTTAATATGTTAACTACTTGTATCTAAAGTGATATTTATAAAACTTGTTACTTAATGTATTTTACTAAATAAGTGTGTAATTCGAAATTTATTATAGGTTTTATATACCTTATAAAGGTATAGGATGTACATAGTTTGAAAACCTTTGCCGGCAAAATGCAAGTAATGTTGTATAACAGTGGATGAATATCTTCAAACTCATTTGTTCTATGTTGTATTAGTATTTATATTGTTTTCTAAAAGCAAAATATAATATTAATTTGAATAGCAAATGTTGAAAGGAAGCTGTTGGACGAACTGGGAGATGCAGAATCCTTCGGAGGGTACAAGTGCATGCCCTCCTGCAACATATAATCTGGCCGAGACTCTCGGCCGGTAACTCGTATTGTACAGCATTCCTTCAAGGCACACCGCCAATTTTCCCATATTTACGTTTTTAAACCCGACTGGTAACCGGCATTATGCCGTGTACTCCGCTTAAAAACTAGTCTTAATTCCACGTTCCGATTGGATAATCACACTCATTTGGTAATTTTGATTGATACGCCTGTCTCGTTAAGTGAAATGGTATCGTCCTCAAGATAAACTTTGCAAAAAATTACACGCTATTGCAGCAAACGTATTCATTACTTAATTACAACCGTACGCAAAACAAATATCCACCCGAAAGCTTAATAAATATTCATTTCGAAACAAAGTAAAGAGAGATTTGTACCTGCCAAATTAAGCAAAATCTGAAAAAAGGTTTGTGACCACCAGTAACATAAATTTCAATTTTTCTATTTTCAACTAATATTATTAAAAAATTGTCATACGAATGTTTTTAAAAATCAGCAGCTATGATTATTTCTATTTCTTTTAGAAATATTGTATGTACAGAAATACAGAATTTTTAATTTATATATATTTATTCAGAAAGTAGGTCTTCTTCTCTCATTAGGTACTATCATTCTTTTGATATTTTCATTATTTGCACTTTTCGTGTGTATTTATTGTTAAAAGGATATATATTTATAGATTTAATATCAGCTATAAAATTTAAATTACATTTCTTATTACTGTCCATTATTATATTTATGCAGAAAATAGACCAATAAATAATTCATATCTCAGGTTTTAGTTACTTTTTTCTTATTTTGTATTTAATTTATTTAATTTATAATATACAAACTTTTTATACTTGTAGCTTTCACAGTTCTGCATATACAGTCATTGTTCTTGGAATAGCAATAATAAATCGGATACGAAATATAATAATTTATTTCAAATTTTTATATAAATGTACATATTTAGTGTCCAGTGGCGCATTATCCATTAGGCGCAAAAAGCGAGCGCTTGGAGCGCTAGGCCCCTAGAGGTCTCAGAATCTCAGGAGTATTTTATAAAATATAATAAAGTCATGTAAATGAAATTTTTCTACTCTAAGGTGTATAAACAAACAGATCATTCTTTTGGCAAGGCCGGAAATTGAGTATTAGAAATAGAAACAATTTCTAAGATTTTTTGGACGTTTCCTATTTGCAACGCTAGAAGTGAACAAAATTTCTCTATTGCAAAACGTGTGAAGAATTATTTGCGAACCTCGTTAACACAATTACATTTATCAAACTTATCAGTAATGTTCGTAGAAAATTATGTATTTGAGTCAGCATCCTATTATGTATCTTCATCTAACATTTTTTTATCCAAAATAACAACATGAATCCCCTCAATAAATGACGTATTTTGTTTTATCTGGTTTTAATTATCCTGTAATGTATGGTAGAAATCTAAAGATAGAAACAAACACATTTAAATTTAAATGTAGGTTTCAAATGAAAGAAAATTTTTAAACCTTAGTCTTATTTTTTTCAAGTTATTAAAAATTATTCATATTTTGTTCCATTCCTTATATATTGCATGCTTTTTAAAACTAAATCTTAACATGAAATATATAAGGGAGCCAAGTATCTCCAGCTAAAAAAACTGGATGACTCGTTGGAACAAAAGATGAATAATTTTTAATAATTTGAATACATACCCAACAGTATTCAGCAACGGGAATAAAGAACGGAGTGGAATAGTATTGGTGGCGAACCGTAGAGCGGTTGTAGCACATCGTAAACAGCGCTCACGACTCACGTTTTATCTGCTCG
Organism: Stenolophus ochropezus; assembly: GCA_035578165.1. Lineage (NCBI taxonomy): Eukaryota > Metazoa > Arthropoda > Insecta > Coleoptera > Carabidae > Stenolophus > Stenolophus ochropezus. The sequence goes on along the minus strand of JAQOWZ010000005.1, from coordinate 17,981,780 downwards.
CCGTTCACATTTCATGTCGGTTTCGATGTCTTTATTTTACAACAACCGATGCTGTTGCTTGCAATACGAGCTTAGCTCCGGCTCCAGCTGGAAGAATCGCAGTGCTCTACTGTCTACTCGCCCAGTGAAATGCATTGTGCTGTAATCACATTCCACGTCCATGAGGTTTGCAACCTACCACATCGCCATTAAAATGCAAGCTACAATTATCGGGAAGTAGATTGAGTTCCTGGTTTATGCATTACACTAGGAAATAGACTGTTTTATTGGTCTTTCAATTATTAAATCTGTTACATTTCTTTGATAAACTTCGTTAGTAATAAAACCGAAATTAATTAACTTTGATCAGTGGATTCACAATCCCGATGTGTTGTGGGTCGAATTTTCGAAAGCATGGATATGTGTCTGTCATTTAATAATATCACTCTCATTTGACTTTTTATGACTTTATTAGTTTAAGCATTAGAAAAAAACATGTTAAACAATTAATTTCACCCAAAATTAAAAAAGTGTGTTTTTTGCTACATCTCTAAAATGGGTAGAAATACAATCTCAACCATTATACCAGTCGATTCTACGGGCAAAGTTACAAAAAAGAAATGTTTTCTCCACATATTCGCTCTTTGCAACGATTAGGAGAAAAATGAGTAAGTCAAAAAACCTACATTTCAAAATTTCTCCGAGAAACTTTTTGTCTCTAAAACTTTTCATTTTCTAGACTAGTAAATATCGGTGCGCTGATTTCAAATTTTTAAACGGAATTTAATTATCTCTTACCGTTCTCTAGATATTCGTGTTTGAAGTTGAGTTTTGGTAATACCTAAAAAAAAGGTTTTTTAGGTATACCCCTTTAAGGGTTAGGTTTTTGATTTCAGTGACCTCACCAATCGATTCTACGGGCAAAATTACATAAGTATACCAATTTTTAGATTTTTATTCCAAAGGTTACAATTTATAGAAAGGAAAAACGAAATCGGCAAAAATCGAAAAAATGGCAAGGTGTATACCTTAAGATTTTTTCGATTTTTGGCCTTTTTTAGTTTTTTCCTTGTAGAAATTCTATCTGTTGAGATAAAAATCTGAAAATTGGTACACTTATGTAATTTTGCCTGTAGAATCGAATGCTGAGTCGCTGAAGTCGTAAACCTAACTATTTAACAAATATACCTAAAAAAACTATTTTTTTTGGTATAAATTTGAATGTAAATATCTCAAGAACGAGAAGATTTTGGAAGACAAAAAGTTTCGAGGCGAAAAATTGAAATTTAGGTTTTTTCGTTTTTCTTATTTTTCACCTAATCGTTCCAAAGAACATATATGTGGGCAAAATATTTCTTTATATAACTTTTCCCGTAGATTCGAATGGTAAAGTAGTTGAGATTGTATCTCTACTCATTTTCAGAATGTACTCAAAAAATACACTTTTTTGAGGTACAACTTTGAGAGCAAATATCTACGAAACGAAAAAAGATAATTAAATTCTGTTTGTAAATTTGATATCAGCGTAACTGATTCTATGTTTTTCGTTATGCAAGTTAGCAAGTTGGTTTACTGCTGTTTGAAAAATATTTCGTAATAAATTTGCTGAAAAAATAATAATTTAATATTTTGTTTGTTACGTAGCCAACTTATTCAGTAGCGGCTACCAGTTTTGAATAGTGTTGCCATGAGATAGACAAAAAAAAATTCATATTCGTCTCGGTCTCAGATTGGATTCGAAAAACTTGATCTCGACTAGCCTCATGTTGGTCTACTCTCGAGATGTCTACAAATAATCAAAATTATGAATTAAATATAAACCTAAATAATATATACAGAGTTTTTTTTTCAATTTGTATCAAGAGAAATCTTGTTAATAAAATATAAATAATAAGTTGTCAGGACCTAACAAAGATTGCATTGTTCGGACTACAAATAATCCAGGTAAAAGTACAAGTACAAAATATATATTTGATTATTTTTAAATATTTTTTTTATAAAATGTTTTTGAGATAATGAATTGATAAGTAGGAATGTTCTTTGAAGGGAGGAAACTCCTTTAACATGCTCAATAAATTAGATAAACGATCCCATTTTGCACAAGGCCGTTTAGCATAAGATGATTTTGCCAACGTTGTTTTATCTGAAGTGATTTTGATGTCGTCCAGAAATCAATAGTCGTTTGCATTATTTATTGACGAACTTGTATTCACCGTTGAAATTCAATATCCCTAGGTCAATTAAAGATACATTCACATTCCTGTAAACTACTATCTTCAATACAATAATACTTAGTGTCTTCCCGATAGGTTAAGCTTTTAATTACACCCATTAGCACTCCGTTGCTACATCAATTAAAACATTACTATTACACGAAAAAGCATTTCTCGTGGATCTTGTCGGGTACAAAATTATTACTGAGATCCCGACGATATAGAAATAAATTTAATTGCCATAACTGTTAGACAAACATTAATAGGTTAGAAGGAATGTTGGACTCTGCGTGTTTAGACAGGAGATTGTTCAGAGTTTTTGCAGCTAGAAGATTCACAGCACTTTATAATTGCTCTTTTCATAATTGGTACGAATAGAGTTTTTCTGAAAATTACGAGCTATATAAAAATGTAATTAATTACAAGTTTAATGATGAGCAGAATTGGCTGTAAAAGATATAAATTAATTAATTTAAAGGTCTCTGATATTAACAACCATGATTGTCACAGGTTTCTTTTCACAACTTCTCGGAATGGTTCATAAATAATATGCTGTAATATGATAGCCATCGTATAATATTTTACACAAATTAAACTGTCTGATATACAAGTGTACCTGAAATACAGCTCGTAAATAAAATACTTATGTGATATGCAATAAATAAAAACAATTACCATTAATAATGGAATAAATCAGAGCCAATATTGAATCGCGTTTATCATCTGCCTATATATTTAGGAATATGTTAATGATGCAAATAGATGTTACTGTATATATTAAATGTTAGACAGTATTTATTATTAGGAGTATTGATTTACTTGTTAGCACGTTTCAACTTCAATACAGCAGTATGTGAGGTCCGGACTTCGATTCCTCTTTAGAGGCTAATAATAATAATCTAAATAAATACCCCTGTGTTTAAGTGATTCAGTTTCAAAGAATGACAACAAGGACTAAAATGCAAATAAAATTGATGTCATTTTTCAAATTTATGGTATTCTTATTAATTTTGACAATTTGAGATGTGTATATGTCCATACATTTTGTTTTAATACTAACTTCATATTTCAGTTTTCGACAACAATGAAATAAGTTAATTTTCAAATTCATTATTTATAAGTGAACTTATATATTCTAACATACGAGGTAGGTACCTTACGTCAATAGATATGAAATAATTAATGTTAGTAGTATTAATAAATCTATTAAAGTAAAGCGGCAAAAATATAATTGGCAACATCAGATATTTTTCATTTATTCTGACCTACCTTAACATCTGAAGCTGTTTTTTTTATGAATGAGCACGTTACAAAATCTCTACAATTAAATTTCAATATTTTTACGATATCTGCGTGATTATGTATAGGGCCTGTGCAGAGGGTTACTGCTTTACTAAAATGGAAGTAAAAAGTAAAACTTGCCATGAAACAAATAGTACTTAGGTATTTTAGACTTTTTAGTCTACTTTAGAAAGATATTTTTTTTGTAATAAAATGTGTCAAACAAATTTCACTACTAACTTTTCTAAACAAATCCTTTGGAAGGTTCGTATGGATTTTTTTTCTTATTTCGTATGGGCAAATTTTAAATCCTTTGTAAGACTCATATGGATTTTTTTCCTATTTCGTATGGGCAAATTTTAAACTATATGCACATACATAAATTTACTATTTATGAAGGCGCAATCTAAAATCTTGAACAGAGCGCCGATCACCTAGAACTATTATAGCATTTATTATTCTCTTTATACTGCTTCTATAAGAATTATTAATTAAATATTAAAGAAATAATTTTTGTAAAAATTGCTTTACCACATGACAAAATTTTTAGTCTAAGCTAACTTAAGAAATTAATTGTTAATTAAGTACCTGTATACAGTTTCATTTTTTCAAACCTCTGCTTCTCTTGATTACATTAATAATTTCATAATTTGTTACAAATATTTTTAAGCAAAAGCAACATATAGTCTTTAATTACAAATTAATCTAAGTTGTAAGCTCATACCGTATTAATAACTCACGAACATTGAAAAATCTAGTGACATTAGCTTGTTGATTAATCTGGATACCTTGGCCATTACGCCACCAAACATTAAAACATCAAGTGTAGTGCGAAATACCAGCTGCCGGTCCGGGGCGAGGAAGCCGTACGTTATCTCGATCGAGCTAATAATTCAACTGTTCAACAAATTGGCTAAACCTACGCTCCGCGAACATGGCGATGGGCGATGTGTGCAAAAAACCCCACAACAATGAACTACTTCTCTTATGTGCTCATAATTGACCGCGATTAAACTATTGGCGTGTACCAAACGTTTTTAACCTCAAAAGTTGAAGTGTTTTGACAGGTTGATTATTGTACATTCAAAATTCATTAACATTTTTTTATAAGTTTATTTTCTAATACATAGATTTTTTGCAAATTATTTATAATAATAGGACATCAGTCATTTCTATCATACACGCTCGTTTTTTTCAGTGACGAGATAGAGAAGAGGTAGGGTTACAACAAAATAGGAACAAAATCAGCTACAGAAACGGCTCACACTAAATTAAATTATTATTTTTTAAATAAAATTTATTGCTTGTATAGTTTACAGAAATTTCAAATATTTTTCCGAAATATTAGTCTGTTATAAAATATATAAAATATGTAATTGAGCCTACAATTTTATTTCCAGCCAAGATGACTTGGTGTGTTTAAGTATTCAACAATTATTTTATTTGTTCATGGGTATAAATCTCCTTTGACACGAGGTACGTCCAACGTTTTAAGCTCTACTACTGTTACTGCAGGAGATGCTTTGCATTGGTAACCTGGAATTTTTGTTAGCATGAAAGTCATATGCCAAAAGAACAAATAAATATTTTGTTTACACTACAATAATATGATTACTTACTTTAAACAGAACAAATTTTTAACATGAGCTTTGAAAGAGTGTAATGATAGAGATTTTAATTCATCTGGAAGATTGTTATACAATTTGGGTGCAAGGTAAGAAAATGCATTTTTGGATTTATTTTTTTTATATGCACGTACGATAAACGAATTTTTATCAGGTAATTGATAAGGCTGTTCTTTTAATTTAAGTTTTTCACTCAGATAAGATGGTTGATGTCCTGGTAAATAGAAGAATAGGTACGAAAACGATAATAGATTCCGCCATGGTAACCAAATTGTAAATAAACAATTACGATAACAATTTTTTAGCAAAAGTTGACTAATTCAGGCCAATGAGGTTAGAAGCTAAAATGTAAAGTTTTATAAGAAATCCCTTAATTTGAATTTTCTCTACAAGTGTACACAATTACACATATAGCCTGCATGTTGTCAAATCAATGAAATGCAAGTGAATCAAATCACACATTCCTGTACTTGAGGTCCTGTCCTTTGGTTGTCACCTCCCCTGTTTCGATCCCGGGACTCCGATTTTCAGAGAAAAATATTCGGGCTCCGGTTTATGAGATAGCTCTTCGGACTGAATAACACTTTTGATAAATTATGTTGTGATTATGTAAGTGGAGTTGAAAGTACGTATACATATAAGAAAGATAAACTTTATACTCCTAAATAATTAATTAATTAAACTGGTACATTTAGTTTTCAGTAAATCATAAATTAATACATTTTACCTGGAAATAGTTTTGCGCGAGCCCCATTGTTTGCGTTCAATTTCATCTATACTTTTACGTCACAATAAATTAAAAAATAATTATATAATGAAGAACAATTAAAAGTGATAAATACCGTCGAAAAAAATAGTGGAGAACCCCGTTTTCTTTACCGTTATGAAGCAACAAACGTATATACTTTTTCTTTGAAAGGGTGCTTGCCAAATGTGACAGTTAAATACACTGAGAGAAATGAAAGTTTTCAATGAAATAATTTTGCTATTTTAAATTTTTCTTCTTAAATTCAAATAAATATATTTTGATTTAACAAATATTATTTTGAAATAAAACTTATCACATTTTTGAAGATAAATTTTTCTAGTTTTAAAATTATATTTTGTTTCAAATTAATATTATTTTGAATCAAATGTCTTTTTTATTTAAATTTACGCATTTTGAACAAACATCATAAAATTTTAAAGTAAAAACTAAAAGTATTTCCTACAAAAGCAAAAGTTTTCATTTAAAATTAAAATCATTCAATGAACTCATAGATATTCTTAATACAAAACTTAAACTTCTCTTTAGAAAAATTCTTCTTTCTCTAAATAAAACTAAACGTTTTCATTAAAACTATGACTATTTTCATAGAAAATTTGTATTACTCAAAACAAAACTAGACACTTTCCTGTAAAACACAAACTTCGTATTACAAAATTTGTATTATTCAAAACAAAACAAAACATTTTCAATAAAAATTTAAAGTTCTCTTTACAAAATATGACTTATTTCAAACAAAACTAAAGGTTTTCAATGTAGTTTTTTGCGTTTCGAAGTGTTAGTAGGTACAGGTATCTGCTATGTGAACTACGCCATAATATAAAGAGCGTCTTTTGCATCTGGTCTGTTCGCGCTTCACGTTCGCTAGTACATCAAATACGTTTTGTAAGAATAGTGCAACTGTGTAGATCGCAGAATTAATAGGTAAATAATACTAATTATTTATAAGTGATAAATTTTTTATATATAATGCTATGATTTTTTCTTGTTTTAATAGAGATTTAAATATGGATGCAAATGTGAATGACCTTCTAACCTCATGGGGTTTTCAGCATCTTATTCCTGTTTTCGCTGGTAAGGTATATTATTTGATATGAATTAACAAAATTATTGTATTACATCCATAAAAATAAACGTTTATTTTTAGAGGATATGGTAAATTCCGTCGAGTGGCTAAAAAATTGGTCAACTCCTTGGGAACTCGTTGTAGAAAATTGGGAAAAAACATTTCCAATACGCTCTTCAAGTAAAAGAACAACACTCCAGGATTTTTTAACAGTTTGGCCAAGTTTAAAATTATCAAAAGCGTCAACATTAGTAAGTGAATTAAAAAAAATCGTTTTTTAAATTTTAGTAATTTTATCAACCTTTTTAGATTGAAATTGACTTTAAAAAATGTTTCCTGAATGTCAAATTAACCTAATTAAAAATATTGATAAATGGAATAATTTCTTTGAAAAAATAAAAAAAACGAAACGAAATTTTGATAAAAATACCGAACAGTTATTACTCCTGTTAAATTCGACAACATTAAATTAAGGTATGATAATTTATACAATATAATATTTACTAAAATTTTTAATTATATGTGTATTAATTTTTAGATAGTAAAAACACAAATAATACTTCTTGCGGCTTTATTTCCATCTCGGGGTATTTCCAAGGCGAACAAAAAAACATTGGAAGCCAAGTATTCCAGAATGTCAGGAAAGCATTATACATCATGTTCATGTTAGTGTTATGTTATGATTCTGTGTACATTTTGATTGTCTGGTATTTTATTTTTTAAATTTTAATATTTTTATATTTCAGCAACCCGGGAATATGGAAACTTATATTGAAGAGCGAATGAAGAAATTACAGAATTTACAAGTTACAGCGCAACCGTTTATCCTGGTAGTTGGATCTTCACTAACGAATATCACACACAGTTGTTTGGTCATATGCGATATTTTACTCAAGACAGGCAGTGTATTGACTGGTTTGGATCTCTCTTTTAAGTCATTTCATTCACTAAATGAAAAATATCCGTTTGAAAGCGAGCATATCTGCCTGTTATTACAGCACGCTCTATATAATATTACAACCAAATGGGATAAACAAATTCCATATGTAACTACTTTATTAAAATCGATTCGTAATTCTTAAATTATTATTTATTACGATAGATACCATGTAGTGCCTACATGTCTACTTCAAGATCCAAACGGAAATTTGTATGTTAAACTTTAATTACCCTCTATATATAAGTACCTACGAAGTTATTCGTTTATGAATGTAAGTTACTTTTGTATGTACAAATTTAATAAATATAATATTTGTATAATATCGATTATTTTATTAAAACTTTTATTATTTACCATGAAAATTAACTTAGTTTTCATTTAAAAGTAGTTCAGTTTTCATACTAAATTAAATAGATTTAATGAAACCGTATTTCGTTTTTATTAAACTCTGAAAACTTTCAATTGAAAACTTCCTCATTTATTGACATTTATTTCAAAACATATTATATTTGGATGAACACCTAATTAATTTTGAAACAAAATTGTACGTGTTTCACTGAAGGGAATAAATTATTTATATCAAAATATTTTCCATTTTTATTTAAACATGTAATGGTTTCAAATGAAACGTGATGTTCAAATGTGAAAATTTCTTAACAGAAAACGGTAATGCTTTCGCCATATACAAAACGAAAAGTATTTTGAACCAATGTTATTTATTTTGAAACAGAACTGTTCTTCTCTCAGTGTATGAGAGTTAAGTACAAGAAAAACATACAATACACGAGAAATTCATCAATATCATTGATACTGTCTTGATTAATTAAATATGTTTATTACTATATTATTACCAACTTTTTTTTATTTTTCGATTAATAATCTTGGGGGCAAAACTCACTAAGAGTGGTTGTGTTACCATAGATAACAGATATAATTATAATAAAATTTTGTCATATAATATACTTATCTAGTATTAGTAATATATTTCTCTACTCATAATATAAATATTGAAAAAATATTTTGTATATTATGATAAACGTTTTATGACAAAAACGTCACCGTTGACCATTTGCAGTGGTCAGTGGTCTATTAATAAAAAAAAGAAGTAGTAAAAAGAAAAACAAAGTTTAAACTAACATCCTGAAGCCAAATTGCTGGTTAGAATATAGCATAGGAATGTAATTATTTTGTAGTGGTCCGAGCACTGGTATGTGTAGCTGCCCAATCCCAGTGGCTCTCAACATGCCGGCAGCCGACAGCTGGAATTCGTTTATGAAATCAATGCTGGGTAAACAACGTCCAGTTTTTGCCTTAACCTTGATCATTTCACTGTGGGATCGCATAATGAGGAATCATTTCCAAACTATGTTGTGATGTCAGGCAAAAAAATTACATGAAGTATAACCACAATCAAAATATGTATGTTCTTCAATACACCTTCCTTACAATGATATGACATACAGATATCTTTGTACATGGATATGTATAGTAACTAACATTTCATTTGAATTTGACAGATAAGACATAATAACTTTTTGGCAATGAATAATTATTACATTATAGAAGATAATTTTTACAATATCGAAGTAAATGTACTTCCAAAACATTTTTCATTATTATGAAGTTCCTTAAAATTATTTGTTTTTTAATAGGAAGAAATATAGAACATGCTTAAATCTGAACTTTTTTATGTATAATATGTAAAAAATTATGGATACCCTCTCTCCTGTTAGATAACAAAACTGCAAGAGTACAAAGTTGTTCGAAATTAAATTCTACATCAGATAAGATCATAATTGATGCAATAGCACGTCAAACAAAAATTACGTAAGTATGCCAATTTTCAGATTTTTATTACTACGGATACAATTTTTAGAAAAGAGAAACAAAATTGTCAGAATTGAAAAAGATTCATGATTCTTACTTCTTTCTCGATAACGGTACAAGATAATTTATTTTGTTTAAAAATTAGTAAACAGCGGATCTATATTTAAAAAATTGAAGAAAAAAAGTTCTCGATAGAAAACGAAAAACGTATATGCAGAAACGATTTTTCTTTATGTAGAATCAATCAACTGCTATAATGGTTGAGATTGTATCTCTACTTATTTTAGAGATATTCCCAAAATATTTTTAGATGCAACTTACGAGTAAAAATCTCAAGAACGAAATAATTAAGATCTGCTTGTAAAATTTAAATAAACATATCGACGTCTGTCAATATGTACTATATGTTCAAAAACCAAAATTTTTGTACTAAAAAAAGTCAAAAATTGTAACTGTAACTGTGATGGATATAAAGTAGAGATGTGGAAATATTTTACTTTTTTATTGGAAATGCGAATGGCTCAAGCCACTGATTGGAAACATGATGGTTTGCACCACGATTAGTTTGCGTCTGAAAACGCTAACCATTGAGTCATATTACTATTTTATAAATGTAGGTTTGCCAAATTTTAATTAATTTACTATTGTTTTAAGTACTTTATTACTGTATGTAAATGTAAACCTAAACTACACTACAATGTAATAAGCACAAGTAAATTAGTAGCGTATAAATATAATTAATCATAATCAAACTGCACTTATGATGTCGAATAAAAATGTATGAAACGTTGGAGATTGTACTTAATTTAATAATAAGTATTTTTGTAATCTGATAGCCTGTTATGGGATTAGTGCTTTTGTGGAAAAGTAAAGCTCGCTCTCAATCACTTTCTGGGAATATGAACAATACTGGCTCTAACTTGGGGCTATAGCTATACAACTTACCGAGCTTATAAAAAATGAAAGCGATTTTTCTTTGTGTTGTCAGCAAGTAAACATAATATTAATTTGCGTGATAAACTTGATTTTTTACCCAGTATTTATTTTTATTGATTAGCCTCAAGCATATGATAAATTATTTATATCATTTTATTCAACGGGTTTTCCTTTATATGCACTTTATAGAATGCTCTATACAGAATTTTCTTTTGAATTCTATCAATGGGTGAAAAGCTTGTAAAAGTTACCTATAGCACACATTTTTATGTATTCAAACATTGCAGGTTTTTATTTTTGTTAAGTTTTAATAATTATAATCTCTATCTATATAGGTAACATAAATATTAAGAATATTTAGGTCATCGGTTAAATTATTTATGAATAACTTTAGCCAACAATTACTTAACTGTAACTTGTACTCATAGTTATTATTTCAAAAAATATTCTTGTACTTAATGCGTTTTGACATTTCATATTTCTTGACATTACAATATTTCATTATAGCCAGCAACTTTACAAATAAATTATAAAACACCGAACGTCTATCAACAAACAATAAAATATTTGTTTTCTAAAAATAGCATCAAATTTTAAAGTAGTCCGACTATATCGACATTGGCACAATAAACTCGTAATTACAAGACAGCAGAACAAATTAAATTCCACAATTGAAAAAATAGTATCGTGTTCTGTAACATGAAGTGAAGTACAACATTCCCAGACGATAGTGAAAATTGTTGAGCAATATATGGTTCTTTTTATAAAAATACTGTACTACTAGAGATGGGCAGTATCTATTTAAAAAAAACTTTATTCCAGATCAGTTACTTATTGTATCTAAGTCATTTCTTCATTTTTTCGTTAAGGTTGTAGATTTTTTTTTTAACTTATAAATTGTTTTCGAAACTATGTTACTTTAAAAGTAATTTTATCACTAAATTACTTTTTTTAAAGATATGCATACTTACCAATAAAAATATTATAATTAAAACCCCGTTGAAAGAAAATACCTCAACTTTGAAAAATATTTTGGAATTAATGGTCGTATTTATTTGGTAACTTTGAATACATCTACACTGATCCTAAACTTACCCGTGTTGGTACGAAATAAACCACCAAATTTTTGATAAAAATTTTAAGCGGTAAATTTTAATTATTTATTTAAGTCTTCCGTTTTAACCTACAAAACATAACCTCTGAAAATAAAGAAAGAGAAAGCAATGCGTAAACAAAGATATAAAACAGGTTCAACTCACCAACCAAAACAATTAATTAATTAATTGTAATTAAAAGATTAAGAAATATCTACAATTTACTTTGTCAGTTCTCAAAAAGAGGATGTTCATGAATTCATTGTAAAGATAAAAATCAGACAAATTTTATACATTGCTGGAATGTAATCATCATATACGTATATGAATTTTATTGCTAATTATTATTGTATTAGAACTGAACAATTTCATCACGTCAAAAACAAATAAATATTAATTTCGTTGTTTTGGTTATACTATGAAAAATTATATTGTACAAATTTATTATTTTGTATTAAATAAATAAAAGTAAATTAGATACTTTTCTAAAGTAAGTTCTAGAACTTGTTGAAGGTGCACATTAATTTTTGAAGCAAAAAACACAGAAGAGTTGTAAATTTCACACAGAAAAAAAAATGAAGTAAACAGCATTGTATGCATTTAAAATTATTTTCTATTTCTAATTGGGTTGACCTAGAACATATTGGAGCGCATTTTTAATTTTCTTGTCAGCCATTTAACAAGGCACTAATTAATCACTTATAAAACAATCCCCACAATGCATTGCTGCTAGTAAACAAAAGTTTGACAGCCGCTCATCGTCCTAACCTCTAATCACAGTGGGCTGCCCGGGCATCTAACAAGTGCCGTGGCAGCGATGCTCGTTTGTCCGCGCGCCAGCTAAGCACACTAGATCCTCGGATCGCTGTAGTTTTTGAGCTGTCGCATAAATTAGCCATCAATCGTGATCGTGCAGTGGGCTGTTGGCCACAAATTATCGCGACAGATCGATTAAAGCCCAATCACCTGTGAGATACAGGCGGAAGCGTGGTAGTGTGCAGTCGGTCACGATCCCGACGGCTCTAGCAACGACTTCTTGTTCTGCTGTCGATGCCTCGATGCGCCTGATTGAGGAATGGAATTAACTGTGATTTACTATTATTGCTCAACGTTATTTAAATAACACTCAATGCTAATATATTTGCATGTGAGATTTTACGTTAAAATGCAGTAAATTCAGTCCCGCATAAATTTCATTTATTTATTTCATATTTTTATATGGGAAAATAAATACTAGCGTTTTAGTGTCATATAACTACTATGGAATTTTCATATTGTAAAATAAATTTAAATTATTTTAAAATTATATTTTGCTCGTAAAAATGTAGGAATTCATATATATTTTATTTACTTTTATAAAAATTTTAAATATCTACTCATAAAATAAATAATAAAATTTGGAATTTAATACAAAAATAATGTTAACCTAGTCCATTTTTCTACTCTTCAGCGTACTACATAGTAGAAATTATATTATCAGCTGTGCTTATTATAATTATTTCAGATCAGTTTTTATAGTACATCGGTAATAATATATTTAAATCATAGCGAGCGTTTACCAGACGTTACTTCCCGGGCATTTTAACATAAGGGGAGAGTATACCACCGTAGTGGAAAATAAGAGATAAAATCTTAACTCAGATTCTCAGAATCCAGTATTTTTACTTATTCGTTGAAGACTTTGATATAGTACAAATTTAATTTGAGTACAATAGTAATTTTCAATATTTACTAGTGCTATTAGTACTATTTCGGTCAACTTATACAGTAGTATTTTGACTTGAAACATAATAAAACACTCTTTAAAAAAGAGAAATTATTGATCTTTAATAAATTTTTTTTCGATCGGACGAAAACTGACTCCTTTCCGGTGTGCTTTGAACCGGAAAGTGCATTATTCCGGTATATTAGTGTAGTTGCTAGACTAAGAAAAATAATAGTCCAAGATTTTTTTTTTTTCGACCTGTGACAAAGCATTCCCTTACATTTACTATGCAGTCCATTGTTTACCGTAAAATGAATATTACTTGGAAAAAATAGTGTACTTATGTAGTAATAAGAGGCGAAGTAACTCGCAAAATCAGTATTATTTCTTAATACAACTTAGGTACAACAAATTTAGAAAAATAAAAACTAGAATTTGAAATGGAATTTTTGAGTTCTATTTATAAACTTTCATAACCCTTGCGGTACATAAAAATATGTTATGACATTAAAACATTTGTCGGGTTCTATATTTAAATCGTTTATTATTTCAGAGGTCGTTATTGTAAATTAACATTCGTATGCATCACAATATTTACCATTTTTAAACAGCGGCTATATATTTTTTCATGGAAGACATATATTATGCTCATTACGTTAAAGAATATTTCCTGTGAAAAGTTATTTTTACTTCACACCTTCCATTAGTATTTTTAACTGTCGTAACGTATTAAGTTTTTTATTATATTATATTTTTTGTTTCGGTTTAAAATATAGTTTAAGATTCAAAACTAATTAAAACTGTTAATTACCTCGTATCATGTTACAGCTCGAAATACAGTACCAAAATAGTACCTACAAGTTAATAATCCTAAAATTATTTTTCGCAGAAAAGCTATTTTATAGTACGTATTCATCGAAAAATTTGCAATGCAGTATTTCCTTGCAATCCAAAATTCGTACTGAACCATCAAATTGAAATAAATAACAGACAGTTAAATGCGATATGGAAATAGAAATTCTTATCAGTTGATAGAATAACATATTAATTCAACCTAGGAAGAACGCAACATTTTCCAAATAAAATTTAGGTATGTAAATAGTTAATTTAACCGAAAAAAAAAAAACGAAACCCTAACGAAACCGATTTTTTTTTTTTTTAACCGAAACGGAAACCAATATAATATTTTCAAAAAACCGTTACCGATAATCGAAACTGTATTCTTATTAATGTAAAAGTCGTAACCGAACCCCAAAATTTTTGGTTCGATTATCTAGGTTCTATTATACAATGGGAATTAAATTTTTTGTGTTATGCTTAAATTTAAGGGAAAAGGTAATACACGAAAATATTCTCAAGTTTCTTTTGATGTCTAATTTCCCTGACCACCATTGTACATGAGAGTCGATATAAACAAATGCAATAATAAAATGATTTATTTATATTAATTTGTTCTAAAATAAAACAAATTTCTTTGATTGACATTTATTTTAAGTGGTAAATAGTTCATGTAAAAAACTATGCGTCATAAATTTTCTGCATTCCATGTTTATTTTGCAGATAATTTTTTACGAGTACATCGTATTTCAAAATCGCCATCATAATAATGATTGGAATATTTTGGTAATGCACTCCGAAGTGCTTTAAGCCGTAAATATTTTTGCAATTGCATTGTTTACTTTCGCAAGTTGAAATTCAAATCAGCGTAGTTTACAACTGCGGAATGATTATTGCCTTCAATAAACCTCGGACTGTTCTCAGTACTGTCGGCAGGTTCACTCAAAGTCGCTTCAAGGGTCGGATATTACAGACAATTATTATATTGACTGTAATACACTTGCCGACCATAAAGTTCGCGTACTTCACAAGGTCAGCTTGGCGAAAAATTCACTGATTGCAAATTGAAATTGAAAACAAGTTCATGCTTGTTAGAAAAAAACATTTATTGGTTAAACAGTCATAACGTTCCGGATTCTCTAATTTTAAATATTTTTTGCTTCATGAATATTTCATAAACAAATAAAATATTTATTTAAAACGTAAAATATAAATATTTTATTTCAATTATTTAAAATATGTTTGAAACCAGCAAATAATCTCCGCCACAAAATGTTACTTTTATTTACTTTGATTTTTGTAACAATATGGAATGGTAGTTTAGTTATCTCTATCTATTTTCCGTCTTTATAACATTTTATAATTTTATATTTTATTTATTTTATCTAATAATAATTTCTTATTAAATTAATTAGTTGATGAATGCGAAAGCTTCTTTTTTTCTACGAATGTTAATATTTGTCGCAAAAACTCAACTCATAATACGTACATATATGGGTAATAATTTATTTATTTTTATAATATTGTTTAAGAAAAATCTGAAAAATTGTTAAAATTTTGAACTAAAACCTTATTTCATGCTGGCCAATTGTAACGAAAACGCTTATCAGTTCTTTATATTTTATTGACATGAAAAAATATGTTAAATCAGAGATAGTTAGAATAATTAAATGAAATATTTATTACTTTATAATTGAATTACTACAATCATAATAATGTTTAGTATCATTTTATGTCTTTAGAAGGTTATATAATGTTTATCTACTACCTATACAAATTTGCAAAGACAAGGTTATAAAATGAAAAGAAATAAAATTTGAATAATATTAACAAGACTATAAAGACAAGATTTTTTGTGAGTTGTCTTGTGGTTAAATGAAATAAAAAGTAAATGTATGTAGATGTCTATTTAGAGATGCGTCTGTTCTAAGAAGCACTGTTGCTGTTTAAAGATAGCAACTTAGTAACTCACGCAGAAATAACAAATTTAAGTACGTATTTCGAGTTCTTGTTCAACATTTATTTGTTGGTAGTCTAGTTGAAGGAACGCCTATGCAGAAACTATAAAAATAATGAAGTAGTTAAAATGAAACATCCTACATCCTATTTTAAAGTATGCTAATCTATTCAGTTTACGGTAGTCGTTCGCGAGAATCAGTTTCTACATTGACAGAAATATGTACATAATTCTAAATTGATAATAAAGAAATTATAGAACATTTTACTTTCTGATGCTCGTTTAAATTAGGAGTTCTAAAATATTTTTTACTAATTTCTAGAAATATAATTACCTGTAAATATAATTAGCCTACATTAGTTTTGATATTCGAGGAAACTTTTATCTGTTATATTTTGCTTCTTCTTATGCTCCAATAACATGTGCATTAATTTCGTTACATTTTTCCGGTAGCTCTTCTCTTGTTGCCAGCACTATGAATTGTAAGATAATTAAAAAAAATCGATTATTTATTTTACAGTCACAGCTTGAAATAAGAAAACATTTTCTTTTGCAGCAGTATTTTTTGTATTGTCATTTTTATTTCTTGCTATTGCATTTTATATTTTCTCTTGATATATCTAAACTTGTGTTCATTTGTACAACACCTTTTATCAAAATTTCAAAATATACTTCTTCGCTTTATTAATTTATACTTTTGATTTCTTGTTAGCATGTGCCTATTAATGAAAATACAATTATTTTATTTTATTATGATCAGTATTTAAAAACTTTGCAGTAAAATTTCTTGCAAACACCTTTATTCTTAAGATAATTTACTTTTTATTTCATTTTATTTTTTCAATTTTTAATCATCTTTGTTGTGCTTGTGTGAACCAACACAACAACAAAATGAGAAATATTTTTTGAAACTGCCTTTTCGAAAAGGTCATTTGAAATCAGAAATGGAGGTGCATAACTAACCTTATTGAGATATTCAAGTATATATACCTTACTCTCGAGAATATATTGTATTTCATATTATGTTAACTTTGCATAATGTAAATCAGGATAAATGTGCAGCTTTTCCTAAAAATGAGTAATGTGTAGGTTTTTAATGTTCATTATAAGAAAATAATAAGGCGGTATGTTGTGTACTCATCATATTTTTTAGTGTGGCACGTACGTATGTAAACGAGATGACTACTACATATTATTATATGTTTATCTAATAGCTGTTTATAAAATCCTTGTAGACTGCATTTAATTAAATCGTTAGCCACAAAAAACATCATGTCTGGAGGGTACGTAATCTTGATGATCATATATTAAGCTTGCGGGTAGATTTAGATTCCCAGTGAAATTCGATGAAGTAGAAACAAACAGTGTCCATCTATCAGCAGTGACCACATTCTTCAATTCAAATATCGCATTAGCATCTTACTCTTATTTAAATATCCATTATGCAAAGCAGGGGTCAGTACTTCTGGTCGCCGCTGCTTAGCATTGTAAATCCCCCGCAAGTTACAGCCTGTCGGAACGCGTTGAAGAATCGCCGGCCGTGCGAGGGTATTGTTCCATCCTGCGATGTCGTGTGTTTGTAGCTGTAATTGTCTGGGCTATATGGGTGTATGAGACCGAGTGTTATGTATGTACCAACATGGATTGGATGGCTGTTCTATACTTCGTTGTTTGTAACGTCAGGACCATTCTTCTTTATTGACAATAAGGGAATGCTTGTCAAAATGTTCACAGAGTGGGCGAATTTAAATGTAACCACCATGTTCAATAACAATAAAAATAAATTTCCTTTCTAAATATTTTTATTTAACCAGCTTACATCAAGGTGGCTTGATGATAAAAATAATATAGTAGTGTAGTAATTTCCCATGGGAAAAATATCCTCATGTATCTTATATGCTATACACTATCAAAGTGATCAATAATAAATATTTCTAAGTAAATAATTTCACTCTCTTTAGTTACAACCTATGGACTCTATCTAAACGACAATAGTAAATTACTGACTAACTAAACTAAGATAGCTAATCTAGGCGCTTTTGTGAATAAAATAATATACAAACCTTGGTCAGTTATCTCCGCCCTCGACAGTAATGAAACACTTTCCACTTCGGTTAGTAATATATTATAATTCTCAGTCTGAAATAATAACCTTACATGAATAAACGAATCTTTTGGTTTAGTGTTTATAATCTTAAATATTGATTTCATTGGGGTTGCATGGTTGCAAAGTGTGAAGTGAGTATACCTGAGGTAGGAAAGTGTCTACTTCCCAACCCCAGATATACTCACGCTATAATTACCAATCTCTTAGAAAATGAGATTAACAATAACTAACTTCCAAACTTTTAGAAGTCATATTACTAACCGATTGTGAATAAAAGTTTTAGCAATTTATTACAATTTGTAGGTCTATATGTCTCTAATAATTTCTTGGACACAATGATTGTCTTTTCTGACTATACAAATTTATGGTTTTAACTTATAATAACAATAATTATTATTATTAGCGTTACAAACCCAGCCTGCATTGAGAAATGAACTTCACTTTTCTAAGATCGAATCAGTTTCCTCCACTTTGTAAAAATAACTCCGTTGAGTTTTCTTTGTAAAAATAACTCCGTTAAGTTTTAAATTTACGTCGTACTTCGTATATAACGTCACTTGGTTAAAAAATCATAAAATTTGCGTTTCTTAGAATATCATTAACCGAGTTTGACTATATTTAACTATTTTTAATTTCTTTTACAAATATTTTTGGGATAAAATTGTGTAAAGTTTGAGAATCGTTTAGGCTGGAAGTTACCACCTCTGTTCGAGTGTAAGCAGCACATTCGTCGCCATTACTTCCCCACGGTCTGAAACAACATGTATCCTATTTTACTCGTAACGGGATTTTGACGATACCGAGCACTATAACTTACCTTAGGAACTAGAGGCCTACGCGACGCTTATCCGCTGCCCATCTCCCCAGCCAAAAAATACTGAAACAATAGTCGATCCTGACAAAAATCTACTTAGCGGCCTTTTTATTTGCCCACGGTAATCTGCCTTATCTGCCGATACCGAACCCAGATACCGCACAGCTCCTCAGCTTTTTACGCTCGTTCCGGTTTTATTGCTGCAGCTATTTATCCAATGCAGCTCATAAACAACAATGCCTATTATTATCTGTTGATAGTTAACAAATGATCAAATTGCCGATTATTTCCGCATATTCATTTTCTTTTATGGCATATTTTATTTGGTTAGATTTAGACAATGATATATTTTTACTAGATGTCAATTTTTTTCCACTTAATTAAATTATAATTAATATCGAATATTTTACATTTTTAAGCCAAAATTCAAGTTTAATAGAAAAATAATCTTGGGAGTATATGGCTGCATATGTTTATTAGGCAGTCCAGAACAAATGAAATTGGCAGAGGGCAGCTGTCAAAATATTATTTCAAGTTTATTAAAAATTTACTGGTAATAGAATAAAATAATTCTTTTCATGTGTATCGATATTTCGCATTGTAAAGATATTGTTTAAATTATATATTCACTCAAACTGTCAAAAACTTTGTCAAATATATATAATAGTGAAGTCTGACCTCACTCTTAGATATATTTGACAAATTTTAAACTGTTTGAGTGAAAATATAATTTAAACAATATCTCTACAATGCGAAATATCAATACAGATGTATAAAATTATTTTATTGTATTACCAGTAAACTTTTAATAAATTTGAAATAATATTTTGACAGCTGCCCTCTGCCAATTTCATTTGTTCTGGACTGCCTAATTGAAAATTAGAATTCGGACAACGTTCCGATTCTGGTTTGAATCATCATCAGGTCTAGAAATGTTTTACATGATGATGTACAGAATTATATTTTTAATAATTTTTAATTTCGTTCTTATCTAGGGTGACAATGTGATAATTA
This sequence comes from Stenolophus ochropezus, assembly GCA_035578165.1. Lineage (NCBI taxonomy): Eukaryota > Metazoa > Arthropoda > Insecta > Coleoptera > Carabidae > Stenolophus > Stenolophus ochropezus. Next base: position 17,961,619 of record JAQOWZ010000005.1, on the reverse strand, counting down.
CAAATGTTTAATACATATTTTTTTGTCATTTTCAAAGTTTACTCAAAATTAATTTTGTCCAACGTGAGAAATATAGGTAGAACTATTTCACATAGGAAGGAGACTACAGAACAAAAACTGATAGATAGTTAATTTTGCTGTAAACACAACATCCAATTATTTGAGAATTTTTGTATACTTGCTGGTATATATTTTCGTTTACTTCTTTCGTATGTAAATCTAAAATAGGTCATCAGTTGATTCAGAATTACAGGTCCGGTATAAATGTATAGCATTATACCATAAACAGAATTGAAAATTGAATTAAAATTATATTTTGTAAATGGAATTTTGTGATAATCGACAAAAAACAAATAAAATATAATTAAATTTAACAAATTATATTATTAATAAAAATAGCTTGCAAAAATATCAAATTTCATTTATGAAAATTTAATTTTTATATTATTTGTTTTAAATTAACGAAAAACAATTTAATGTTATTTTACATTTAAATTATGTAAAGATAAATTGCATAATATAATGTTAGCGAAATAGTCCACGATCAACAAAAATAAAAGCTGCTTAATTATTAAATTATTTTTTTGATAATTTGAACGAATACAAAAATCGGGACATCGTTTCAGCCAGAAATAAATATAAATTTGTGCAAATTCGATAATTATTTAAAGAATTAGAATTGCGTTTGACAACAACTAATTATTTTTTGGCTTATTTTATTCCCTTTTTATCTCCCACCTACTTCAGATAGAAACGGGAGGTATTGTATGGTTGTATATTACAAGAATTTCAGATTTAGTTACAGAAATTCCAATTCCTGATTAATTTATGGTGTTATTTTGTCAATATGCAACAGATATTTAGTTAAAATCATAATGAACAGTTTTTACACAACACAAAACAATTTAGTGATTCGAGTGTAATAATTTGGAAATATTAAAGTCTTTTTTTGTTTTATGCATTTTTTAATTATTTTAGTATGACAGTATACAAATATGAAATCAGAATGTATAATTGATCGTCAAAATAATGCAATAAATACTGATAATTATTCCAATTGAAATAAAACTTAAAGGTTCTATTCTTTTTATATATAAACTGTAATAACTCAAATGAATCAATCAATAAAATTTAACAATTTAATACATATGAAATAAATATGAGATAAAAATTAAAGTACCAAATTCATATATTAAGAACTAACTAATCAAATGAATATAAGAATAAAAAACAAGAAATATTGATATATTAAAATTTATGTATAACCGTAGATAGATATCATGATCATCATGGCCATACGTGAAAATGGAAAGTCAATGACTCCCAAATCTATTTAATGGCTATAAAACATCTCTTGAACCATATCATTAACATTCTAATTCTTAGAATTAAAATAATGTCGTCAAATTTTCAAGCAAATTTGCGGAAGAAAGGATCATTAATTCAAGTCATTGCACGCCTGTAACCCTACAGCAGCAGTTCCTAACTCGAAATCTAATATTAATAGCAATTCTAAAACGCAAATAACGTTGCTTTGTGGCTTATAACATCAAATTAAATAACAATTAGTTTGAGTGAAGCTTTCTATAATATCTATCCGGCGTGAGGCATAACGGTTGCTTCGTCGAGCTTGTAATGTGCATTGGCCTGTTATAATCAGAGCAGAAGCAAAAATGCTTGCAAGTATTTTACGCACACACCTTTCAGTTTGCATTTGTGGAATGGGTGCACATTGCCCGCTTTGTCATAGCTCATTGCCTTTCAATAGACTCCAGTAATTATATAAAAGTTCGCACGTACTTTTACACTTTTAAAGTTTTCTAATTAATCATTCTACTAGTTTTACATACTTCTACTTTTGATATATTATAAACTAAATGAAGTTTATAACTTTCACTGAAAGTCATAAATTAATTGAACCATATTGAGATGTATGCACATGCATGGAAATCCAATACTGCAATAGTGTTTCACAAGACAAGAGTTCTTGTCTCGTTTTTTTATTTCTTGGCTTGTCTTGAAAAACAAGACAAGAAATTTAAGTATATCTTGTCTTTCATTACTGTTATACATAAAAATCTTGTCTTGATCGACATTTTCTTGCATATTTTTTGTCTTGCACATTAAAACGTAGTCGGGGATTCTATTCGCAAATGATCTTGAACATATAATAAATTAACCTTTATATCAAATGAACATTTTTTTGTTAAAATTATGTCAACAGTTATTATTATTATTTATGAATAATATAAAAGAATCGTATAGCTGCACAAACTGTAGGTATTTTTTTTTTAATCATTCTTGGTTATGGAAAGCATTTTATGCCTTAACTCTTGGTTAAATGTTTTTATATAACAATTATATTATTTATTAAATACTTATTACTTTTATATATTTTTAATGATATTTACGAGTACACACATATGTATGTTGAAAATAATATGTTTTTATTTTGTCACTACATGGTTTTGGGGTTAGGACAGCAATCGAAGGTCTTTTTGTTCGATTCCAATTGTTGGAGTTTTTTTTAATGTATTCTGTTTTTCTATGTTAATATAAAATTATTAATATGTTTTGCAAATATATTTAATGGGGTATAATTAAAATGAATCAAATTTATGATGATAAATCAATAAATTTTATTAACAAATTTATTTAGTAAATGTACAATTACGGATAGCAAGAATAGCGAGAGATGGAAGACCAGTAGGAGGAGAAAGAAGAAGAGGAAGACCACCACAGCGCTGGAAGGACAGCTGGACTTCAAAATCGCAAGGCACACCATAAGTTGGAAATAACAAGCCATAGGCTTACATTACAGAAGAAGAAGAAGAAGAAGAAGACAATTACGAATAAATATTTAAAAGAAACTCGTACAGTTTGAATTGAACTGAAGATTTTCGATGTCGTAGGTAATTGTTTTAACAATTTCGTTCAATTATGCTATAAAAATTAAGTCGGACATTATATTATTATGTTTTAGTATATACTGATTTTGGACTGATATTCTCAAAATATATATTAATATAAAAATACCTATACAACATTTTCCTAACGTTCTGTTATTCTGCTCTAGTTTTATTAATGTTTTATTTAATTTTGTTTTTGTAAATAATCAAATATTCGGTTCATCATTGATTTTTTTTTTACTAGAATTTAACTACATTAATTGTAAAAAATTATTAAATATTATAAATACATATTTACATACAACTTTTACTCTACTCAAAATTTATTGTTATATAAGTTATAGAATTTAATATCGTGTAAATTTATAGTTTAGTAAACATTTGAAGAACGTAGGTATTATTAAATCAAATTTTCTGTTTTGACTGGAGTCATAAAATATTGAATCACTCTGAAGAAACGATTAAAGTATGCAGATTTATACAGAAAAGTAATTTTTAAACAATAAAAACGTCAATAGACAAGTAAATGTGTTTGGAATTCCTTGCAGTGAAATATGATTAGAATAAATAAACAGTTTTAGTATAATAGTGTGTTTTCGCACCTTTGGCTGGTATGCTAATACATTGAGGTTATTCCTCGTCCATAAACGTCCACCCACGATTCGCAGTCAGAAGTTTATTTTTAATGCCAATTAATTTGTTTAACGAGTATGCCTGCAAGTACTTACCTATTATAATTCCATTCCAAATTTAATTTAAATATTAATGAAATGAGTAAATAATAGCTGTGAGTATGAGTACACATGCCATCAACATAAAGTAAGAGATGATGTCGTACGTTATGTTTTTACATTTCGTTTTATGATGAACATGAAATACATTTTTGGGTAGGATGGGATGTTGTGTGGGACAACATGTACCATACGAGTTTTTCAAATGTAATTTGAAACATTCATTAAACATATTTATATTACATGGGAACAAAGAAAAAATATAATAATATTTTACATTGTGATTTATTCAGAAATTAATTTGATTTGTTTTTTATTTTGTATGCTGCAACATTCCTATTCATACACATATTTTTGTGTATTTTAGTGGAATAGTTTGTCAGCCTAAATTATTATTAATTACATTCCTTTTTCAATCATTATTAATTTAGTTAAGTTAAAAAACTACTTAGATTTAGTTATATTAAATTTTATTAAAAACTACTGACGTATATAATGCTATTAATAAATGATAGTAAGACGGAGTATTACGAATATTATACAATTAGTGTAGGTACCACATAGTATACGAAAAAATAATAATAATGAAACTAAAGTAATAAATAGTACAAGATGACATCGATACACAACGTCAAATTTTATTCAAATATACTTTGATTTTTCTATGAAAACATCCACATGTTTTTTAGTATTTTTTATATATACTATACAAAATTAATTTACGTGTACGATATTTTGTAATAATATTTAGTTCATTATAGTTAATTTAGAATGATACGTTTTTAATAGCTGTGTTCTTGAAATATCTCATTGTTAATGTACAACAGGCAATAAGACAAGATAAGACAACGAGATTGTTTAATCGTTATATAGTGATAATAATAATATTTATTACGACTTTTTGATACACATAGTATATTAAGGGGTAATATTTTGATGTGGGTGTCAGTTTTTACATATATTGTATAACAATTGGTTCCTATATAATTTTTAATGATGATGACATGATAAAAAGACATTTACAATCTTCATCCATACCTCACCTAGGATTCGGAACCAGAACCGCTGACACGTAAACTGCGAACACTAACATCAATCCACATCGCTCGGTTATACCATCTAATAGTATTCTTACTTTCTTTATATTTACATTTTCCTTAAAAATTCTTGAGCATATCCAAGTCCAGTAACATCCTAAACACGTCAATATTTCTGTGGCTTGTGTTGATACGATCGCGGGCAGGAGTTTGGTGAGAATACCGGCAGTGAGCAGCGATTAATAAATCCGAGTTTCATCGAAATTTCAACCATCCGTAATGAGACGGGATCCGGTTCTGTGGAGTTCCCGGCCTCGCATCTCGGAACGACTTCCATTCAGATTGATGCGCCGCCACCTGAAATAACTAAAATATGTAAATTTCCCGCGTTAAATGTGTTTTCGTAAATGACCCTCATCGCTTCGCTTTCACTCGCTTCTTATTATTCCTCTTCCGCTTGCCGCAAAGTTAGGGGTCGGGTCAGTTAGGGAATTGTTCCAGATGTCACAATTATTTGCCCTAATTTCACAACCATCAATTTGCTCTTTCGTCTCATTCTCACTTACTAAAATCTATTTTTTTGCAGTCCTAAGAAAATTGATTACATTATACTTGTTTGTATTTCGAAAAAAGCATTGATCTATTATATTATTTCGTTACTACGCAACAAGAACTGACTGTCCCTACGGGAGTATATTCCCGACCTGCAATCCCAAAGTCCCAAAATTGTTCCTGTCGTCCAGGCATATACCACTTACTTCAAAATTACGTCCTTATGATATTTTCAAGTGATCATAGATGTCATCTTCACCTAATCAGAATGCGTCATTTGATGGAATAAGGTATTCTTTTAGTGAAAAAAAATATGATATAACCAACATCCTGGTTAAATTGTGTTTGTATGAAAAATATAATATTTGAACAGTTGAAATAATCTTAAATAGTATAATAAGAACCATGAATTTATTGAAAAAAATACGAATAGTTGTTGCGTAGTAACAGACAAACGACTGTGAAAAATGACATTTAGATCACGACTCGAGTTGACGTTACTTCGCAGGAATTATGAGTAAATTTTACCTATTAAATTCATAACTCGAATTATATATTTTTGATTATTTCACGAATGACAACAGTTGAAACATAAAATTTTCTTCACTGAAAAACTGCGTACGGCCATCAAATCTTCATTGGTTGAAAATGACGTACCTATATACTTTATGGAATAATCAAGTTAATATAATTCGAGCTATGAATTTAATCGGTAAAACCTGAAAAACCTTAAACTTTTGCCAGTTTATTAGTTAATCTAAATTATCATTATTAATTTGAAAATTATATGCAGTTTATTAATTTTAACTATATAAATGGACTTAAAAATGTTCACCGTTATAATTTCCAATAAAATATATACAAAGGGTATATTTCAAACTTCAAAATCATTATTCAAAAATTTACTAATTGCCCAAATGAACTTGAGGATAAAATACAATAAATTAAAAAAGCGATACCATTTATGAAAAGAAAACCGAAATTATGGTACAAATATATTTTTCTTTAATAAGATCACTTTCATTGCCAAATTCATAAACGAAATACTTTTAGCCGAATATTTCGTTAATTAAATATTTCATTTGTGGTATATATGTCAATTTGACAAGATGTTGACAAGCAGACCTCCGTGTAAGGCGTCGAACCATATTATTGGCATGTGTAATTTGTGTTTACATGTCATCCATATGGCAGATATGCAACAAATTGTCTTCCCTCAAATTACCAACTCCTTTTCTGTCTGACTTTCTCGAGGTATTCGTTAATGGGCCGAGATGGTTTCGTTCTCAGAACAGCTGCTGTTTGTATTATTAATTGCTTTTGATTTCTGAATGGCCTTTTATAGTGTCGTCGATAAATGAACTAATCAATTGTTGTTCTAAATTACTTTATTTGGAATGCTCGGAGCTTTGGTCTAATGGTAATTTTCGAGATCAATGAAATACTCGTAAAGGGTAATTATAAAGGCAGGTGATTTTTTCTTCCTTGTTACGCGTAATGATCTGTCATGGAGAAGATATTCCAGACATTCCGTTCAAAGAAAGAGAGATGAATTTTTGGAATGAAAGCTACCATTGTATATTTATATTTAGAATTTCTCAACATTGCTACCGGTTATTTTTAATTTGATTAGGCTTGTTCGCTTGTTTCATTTTCAGTTTCACCTGCTTATGATCCAGTTTATATATTCGTTTATGTCTGTTTAACTAATGATGTATGTTGTCAGTCAATAATATTTTCTAAGAAATGTTATTTGATGTAAAAGATACAGAGATAAAATATCAAATAATATTTTAACTTTTTATATGCATCTAGGAGTATATAGAATGACTGGTACTACCATAAGTTGTCAATTTAATAAAACTAATATTTAAATTGTTCAAATAAGTTTTTGTGATTTACAGCTCAACTTTAGTTTCCAGTATTATATTTAAATCTTCTGTACAATTAGTGACAGTTTGCTTAAAAAAAAAATTATAATTTTATAAATTATTTTATTGTTATAGCATAGAATAGGTTTATACAGAAGCGACAGTAAGACAGAGAAACGAAAATTAGAGAGAGATGGAGACTGTGCACAAATTTAAAGGGCTCGTTGTTTAACATCGGAAAGTTTCCCCACATCTTAGAGAGAGATAGGGGAAGAGCACAAATTTAAAGGTCTACACAATGCTTCAAGGTCATAGAACTGAAAAGGGGAACATGAAAGGTACCGACACGGAGCGTCGCTTCTGTATGTAACTGTTCTGTAGTTATAGTACAGTTTCAGAACATCGCAATTTTTCTGTAATAATTATTTGGAAAGGAAAGAAATGAACACATGGTTGTTAAAAATTATACAGCAAATTATTTAATGATTTATGTTTCCAAACAAAATTTTACTTTCCCCAAGCAAAATAAATTGAATATCGAATAAGCAGATTACTGTAATAACATGCAAAACAATAAAAATTTTATTGTGATTTATTTGTAATATTAATTAACAGATTAAATTTTAATACCGAGATATCCGTAATAAAAACTCGCATTTATTGGTATATCCGATAATGAAGTTGCAAACATGTCGCGAATGAATCCCAGAGCCACCTTAATCCAAAACAATAAAATTGGATAATGATCTTTATACATCTTGGCTGATGATAAGCCCATACATGCGCTATCAGCAGAGATTGGTTCTCACCACCGGGTCGTGTTAATTAGCACAGGAACAAGCCTGTGATTGCTCAATCCGGATAATTGGCGAAGAACAGAAAACTGCTGGAAGAAGCCACCTGCCATAACGCTGGCTTTATTACGATTTAATGTGCAGCTAATCAAATACTACACAAGTAACCACTGATAACACATCCTGGAGTTGGGAAATGGTTTATTGTGAGAATATTAATATTTTATTTATTTTTTTTTCGTTATTTTATATATTTCTTGCTAGACAGTTTTCTACTTAAATTACCATATTTAGGTACATGAGTTAAAAAAGATTATACCTTCCAAATTTTAGATGTGCTGATTTTCAATCGAAATATTTATTTACATATCAAGTGTGGGAAGGCCATTTTCTCGGTTGAGTATTTTGTGGCGTAAGCTTGCGAGCGCTGCAATATAATGAATTCTGGAAAAAAGTTCACGCAAGAGGATACGTCCAAAATTTTTGTATGAAAAACATAGCATTAGGTTTTTTTTGTACAAATATTTTTATTTGCACACACTGTCTTGTGGTTATGTGTTTCAACACCGCCAAGTGCTGTCGACCTGTCAATATGACAATAGTTATTGCCAACATTGAATACCAGGTGCACTAACTTGTTATTCTAAATTAAATTTCATTCAACATCCCACTGCATTCTTTTATAATTATTAGACTAAAGAAAGTTTGAGACATTATACTTCTTTATATTTATTGTAAATATAGTTTTCTAATTAAAACTGTTAAGAAATATCATATCATTACTTTTATTTAAGGTCAAAACAAAAATGCACTGTTTTACATTTACATGACTGTTTTTAAATAAAAGAAATAATGGAGAATTTCACGTGAAAGAAAATTTCTGATTCGACCGGTTTCGAGTTCGAACCCATGTTGGCTTTCTTCAGGAAATGAACGTCAGTCTGTATGTAATAACATGAATCAGCTGTCAATAAGTTAGTCAGAGTTCATGATTCCTTTCATTTAAATCACCAGTCAAGAAATGTCTATCTTCTCATTGTTTTTTTTTTTTATCTATGTATCTATATAATACCCGCATGGGCATTGTAAATTACTGCCATATTGATAATAAATTGATATTGACATTGGGAAAAAAAATAAATTTTATCAAAATTTTCTGATTTATAAATTAAAAAAAAAATTAAAAATTAAGAATTATTGTACATACCGCACAGAACTATCTGGTGCATATATATAGTGGAGTATAAAATTTTCTTATGCTCTTGGTACTATTAGCTAGTAGCAATCGTGGTTGACAAAGAGTTTCTTTTAAAAACGCTATTATTACCCATAACTACTATTTTTAATTAATATGTTTCCTTCGACTTTCGTAGCCGCTTAACAACAAAATCCAATTTTCCAAATTTCCCAAACCAGCGCCACTGTATAATAAGCCAATAAAAAACTCCACCGCGATTACAATAATTAAAAGTTGAATGTCGGAATGAATAGTCCTGCCCACATGAATGCATTCCTACTTTTTAAATCAGTTATAAACTTTTCTTTCAACTCGCTCCGATTCCGAGGTTGCTGTGTCCGAGTCCATGTCCGCTCCCCATTGTGCGCTAACGCGGTAAACGCCGGGATCGCTGGGCGAATGTAATTATCTATTGTGCATCTCCCCATAAAAGGTGCATTAAAAACTATTTCACTATTAGAGTCACTGCGGAAATGAGACCGCTGCGATTCAACTAAATGTCCCTGAAATCCTAAGAGCACCTCATTGTGTACTGATGAATTGTGTTCTGGTGCGTTATTGGTGTAATGACTTCATTTAATACAAATATGAAAAATGTAATTACATGGCAAGCAGAGCGTAACACCGAACAATATTTTTAAATGCAGGAAATAATAGGAATTTTATCATAACTTTTACCAAACTATTATCAAAAGCCAGCGGTAGCTTACTTGGTTAGCGTGGTCTCTTATAGTTCTTGTAGATGTTGTAAGAATAATATATTATACACCAAGGTTGAGAAGACTGTCATTATTGAACTAGCACTAAGCTGTGTCACCAAGTTCGAAGCAACCGAGGAATATAAGGTGCTGGTCAATATTGTTCTTCTCCACCGTGGTATATACGTATTTTTTTTCACCATATCCCAATCCTACAAAAAATATATTGACAATAACTTGTTTCTTGTTTCAGTTTGTCAACTAATTTGGTTTTATTAAATTTATTCATTTACTTTATTACATTACACTTTTCTTGAGTTAAATGATTCAAACAATATCTGGATTTAGAGTCTTGAGTTTTTTTTTAGAGTGACAATTTTCATTATCGATCATGGTCAATAATAATTTATTGTTGACCTAGGTGACTATGGTTACCAAGAAAGCTGTAGTGAAAAAAAATTCTCATGTCAAAAAAAGGTTAATAATATTGGGAGTCTAGGCTAATAGTGCAAAAAACAACTTATCCTACTAAAATGAAAGTAAAAATGTATCGAATTATGTATGTTTATTAGTAGTTGTAAATAGAAACCTTGTCTATGCAGATGATAATATAAATGGAATGGAAATTCCCAAGTTCTTTTTATTTTTACATAAGTTATATTAAAATTCAAAACTATAAATGAGTAATAAATTGATTATTAAAATTTTCATGACTATAATAGATGCAAGAAAAACAGAAGAAATGATACTCTCGGTTACGTATCACAAAAAAAGTAGTAGTTTTATTTATAAGCTTTAATATTTTTTAAAAATATTTTATTAACTTCAAAAAAACTAATTATGTTTTTATAATTTTAAGTTTTTTTACGTTTAAATAAATTGAAATTACGTTGTTAATACGTTACACATTACCTGCATTGCCGCATGTAAGTGCCAAGTGGTAAATAAGGAACATGTAATATTAAGTTCTGAGATGATGTAGTTGCAAGGTTCACTAAATCTAATTTACATCTAATTCGATAGTGTAAACGTAGCTGTAACTAAATAAATATTAATTTAACATGAGCGGTCGAGCAGTTGGACTTAAACAAATGCATAACTTCTATTTAACAACAGTGTAGAAAGAAGAAACCATAAAGTCACTGTGGAACGAACGAACAGGATAATCACATCCCATTGCTTTTACGCAGGTCCGGACTAAGATACTTTTATCATTCCTAATTATTTGATATTGATATTAACTAAAATTAAGGTTTTTAAAAAAAAAGAGTTTTATTTTTTTTCAAATAAATCCTTTTGTTAACAAAAAATCCTATTTACCGTTTTCATCTATATCAAAAGTTTGATAAAAATCTACTGAGCTGAATTTACTCCGCACTTATTCATAAATCTTAAGAAGATCGAACGCACAGATCAACTATTTTCTTCATGAGAAATTTTACGTTTTGACTATTTTAAGCATGATATCTGGCAGTCCGTTAGTCTCGACGTTTACGTAAACGTGTGGAGAAAAATTCGGCTTCATTTTTGAAAGAAAATAATTTAATGTAGTACCTTTTTATCGATAGTGGCGATCGGTTCTGTGGTGGCCACAGAATACAATCTGATTTTCAGTTAATCAAATTATAAAACTTTCCTGAGTTATAATAGTAATTTACGTTGTAAGTCCGGTAGGTAAATAAGTTTTTACGGTACGAATAAGATATTTTTTGACGAGGCAACGATTCAAGAATTTCGAAATGAGTGCCGTGAAATCCATTTACGGTACTTTACCACATTTTTCCATTTAAATTAGAGGTTTTGATTTTGTTACTTTGAAAATTATTAAAAAAGCAAATCAAAAATTTTAGTTGTCATTGAAAAATTCAAGTCGGAAAACGCTGTCATCTGTCACTTATGACATGTCAATCACAAACTTTAAATAGAATTGTAATAAAATATAGTCAGATTTAAAGAATTGAAATTTAATACTACAAAATATAATACCGTAAAGTCTCAATTACCGGACTGAAATCACAATTGCAAACATGAATATACGACACAGTATGAAATAATATATATCTGCATTTTGTCTTAGAAATGCATATATCAACTATACTCATATATGAATTAACTAACTTTAAGTCACTATTAATATAGCAGGAGGGTGGTTATGAATCTGTGGTGTTTAGAATCCGACCCTGTGTTTGATGCGCGCGCAGACAGGCCGTGTTATTAATACGTTAAGGTGAGGAGAGCACCAGTCCACAAGTGTAATATACACGAATATAACAGATGATAGAATGTTAATGTTATGAAATGTAATTCCGTCTCAGCACGCCGTCTTCAAGGGCCACTTGATTTATAGTGCTGCACAGCCAGCCGTTTGTTTGAGAAACAATGGAACCAAGACTTAGAACAATACTCCACACCAACGCCATGCGAAAAAATACAATAAACAATACCATCATATGCGATTTCCCTGTCCCTGCTTTTTCTCCAGCTCAACTTTGTCACTTTCCTCTTATTTTCGGGACACTTTTTTGCACATAAATTTTTCTAAATGTGGAGCCTCGTAGGTGGCGATATATACACTGGAATTATTTTCTATTTAATTCTAAGTTTAGGATTTCATTTTCGGAGTTCTTTGTGTACAGGCTCGTATAAATAACTTTTTCTCACAAACGTAAAAACTGTTTTCATTCGATTCTCTCTTTATATTTACTTTTTCCATTTGTGAAATATATTACACATTAAAATAGAAAAAATGACATTTAAAAATAACAATAAGTTGTAAAAACATAACAACATTTTTATCCTCTTAATATTTTCTTTAAATACATATTTACAGTTATCGTCATCATCTATGGCACAAAATTTCTGGATAGAACATGGCCTCAAATAACTAGAGTGCTTGTTTTGTGATAAATTTATAAACTTTTTCGTAGTGCAGATTGTCATCGTATAATCTCTGCACAGGAATTTATAGTTGATAACGGAAGATATTTTTTATTTGGTTAAAGATTGACAAAGCTGGGACACAGAATAGTTACATACAGAAGCGACACTCCGTGTCGGTACCTTTCATATTCCCCTATTCAGTTCTATGACTTTGAATAATTGTGTAGACCTTTAAATTTGTGCTCTTCCCCTATCTCTCTCTAAGATGTGAGGAAACTTTCCGATGTTAAACAATGAGCCCTTTAAATTTGTACACATTCTCCATCTCTCTCTAATTTTCGTTTCTATGTCTTACTGTCGCTTCTGTATAAATCTATTCTGTGGCTGGGATTTGAATCCCAGATCTCATACTCCGCTTATTGAGACAGAACACGCTAACCATTTGAACCACCGTTATCCATTTATAGTTAACTTACGTTAAATGTTCCAATGTTCGCACAAAAGTATTTTAGAAATTAATACATTAAGATTTTTTTTACGTAATATCGTTAAAGTATGGTTGACTATATCCTGTTGTCTAGAGAGTAAATCACGAAGTTTGAAGACATAAAAATATTCATAAAATAAATTTTATTGTTACCATTGTATACAAATTAGTGAAATCTGGGTAATGCATGAACATGAAGAATACGACATGTAACGTAACTAATTCAAGTAGCGAAAAAGAAACATTAGTACTAGTAAGCAGAGGAAGAAAGAATACATGAATAATAGAAGGCTAGAGTACAAGCAATACCATTAACTTTCCGTATATACATGTGCTGTGGAAATTCGCAAACTTTTAATGATGTATATTCCTGTGTATTGTAAGTAAACTATAAGTTGGTTATGCATTGCTTTCCAACAGGTATACAACTTACATTTAAAAGTTTCCTAGTGCTTCTAGGTAATGCTATTTTTATTTATAAATTATCACATATTTTCATATTATAAGTACGAGGTAAAATAATTTTATCGGTTTCAGGATATTAAGCGTTTGTTTACAAAGACAAAAGTGAGATGGGTAACTAAGGCGTAACTGTATTTCTACGATCATATTACTAACATACTAACTTGTCAAAATAACATGGAACAATTGAATAATATAACCAAGGAGTCAAAACAACCCATACAGACTTAATTAGGAAAACAGTATTGCCAAGAGAATTTTATTACAAAATTTTTATTAATAACGTTTTCGTTTTCTGAAACCGGTAAACTATTGAATAGACCAGAGATGTTACGAATCAGATATCTAAAATCCTTCAATTGACATCTGCAGCGATTATGATACTCATAACAATCCTAGGTATATTAATAACTAATACACTAATTTTTACCGCTACATATAAGCAAAGTATTGTAATTATACCAATTTTGACTTTAAAGAATGTCCATGAATTCAGGTCTTTACATTTCGTTTTGACTGCAGTTTTAGCGTGATATATATATATATATATATATATATATATATATATATATATACATATACATATACATATACATATACATATATCCCTCTTTAGAACAAATTCAGCTGAACGAATTTTAATGAAGCTTCGTATTTAAATTTATGACATTCTTATCTGTGTGTTTAATTTCAAAAGTAGTTCCAAACCAATGCACTAAGTAGTTAAAAAATAATTCGAAAATGATACTTAAGATGTTTGAAAAAGGCGAGTTGAAAGAAACCTTGTATTTCCTAAAGAATCAATAGAATATATCAGAAAAAAATAATTTCTTATCAATTGTATTGAAAGTTTTCTCATATATTAATTATTGTAACATTAACGATTTCAGAACTGACTAATCTTTTTAGTGATACTTTTTAAAATGCAAGAATTCAATTCAAATATGTGTAGCTTGTCAATTTTTAAAATACGTTGATACATTAAGAGACATTTGAATTTTGATTTACCTTTTTACAACCATCAATTAATAATGCAAATTTGTACTAATAATTAAATAAACTACACGCTACCATTTTATTTAGTTTTTATAAAATCTAATTCCAATGTTTACTTCACAGAAGAGCTGAGAGTTGAGAGAACTGATAAAGTTTTGTTTAAATAACTATTACTTAGCTAACCTAGTTATATTTCCATTAGTCATACAGTGCAAGTCACTTAACTTACAAGCGTTTGAAAGTGAAAATTGATTGTGATAGCACTTACGTAATAGTTCGTTGTGTGTAGCGATATTAATAAGGATCGAAATTATTAAACCCTTTCTGTATATTAAATAAAATTGTAATTTGACTAGAAATGGGAATTTGCGATATTAAAATGTAGATCAACATTCTTGTTAATGTACTAAAGAATTATTTTGGCATTTGCTTTTAACTCTTGCCACGCTGGTAAATAATTTTTCCTTTTGGTATTGTTAATCCAATTTCAAGGCATTTAATGTCAATAGTTTAACTAGCATATCGATATGTAAAACGTTGAAGTATAGTCTCATATATATTAAGTGAAAATGACATTGTTGTATCAAGTTTACACTGATGAAGGAGGAAGTTTGTGGGACGACCCTACTTACGTATTTTATAGAATTATATATTTCAGACAATTCCACTAATATAATCATATTTCACATGCATTTTACCTTGGACATAACTGTAATACGAGAAGAAATCTGACGTAGAGATGTTGGCCTAGTGTAGTGAATAGTGAGTAGTGCGTCTCCCTCAACTGAACCGGCAGTAAGTGGTCATGTCCTCACGACGTGTGTGAGAACGGAGAAGTATTAGCAATTATAATTGACGCGCTGAATTCCGCAATTATTATTAATAGAGCACAACGGTGTTCGCTTCACTCACAATTACTGCTCGGGTGTTTAAACGGACGTGCAGCTAACGTCTATCTGCTTGTCATGTCATGAGAGATCACCTATTTACCTATATAAACATTTCAATCATTATACAACATACGTCGGGAACTACGGTCAAATATCTTAAAAACAAAATCAACAAAATATTTATAGAAAAACCAGTGAATAACGATTAAGGGGAGATTTTGTTACCTCTTGTTAAAAAACCGGTTACCTTAACAATTTGTTAATAAAAAAGTATTGCATCGAAATAGTAAATAATGTTTAAGGTAACCGGCATTTTACTAGAGCTAAAAAATAAAGTGATATAGGAACAGTAGTGTAACCACGGTAATGGATATTTTCAAATATTTAAAAAAACTTGAATGTATCATTCCTGTTATTGATGATGGTGAATTTGGCGTGGATAGTTTTTACTTCGTCTTTTGGTTGTTTTGTTATTTTGTTGTCATCAGTTCCCCTTCCCTACAAAGATTTGAATTATATGGTTGCAATTGATGACATGAGGATCGTTGGGATGGATGGTGAATTCATGACATCATCTTGTCGGATGAAATCGTGTGATTTCCGAAGTAAATAAATGTCAAAACAGACAGTATTATTTACAAATATAATAATGGATGAAACATTCAAAGAAAGTTGTAGATTAAACTAATGAGACTACCAACACACAATGAAGTACAAATTGTCAACGCCAAAATCACCTCCTTAAATAACATTAAGGACGTGAATGACATACTCATTTTTTTTTTAAATATTTTAAAATATGTGTTACCGTGGTTACTTTACTATTTTTATTTAATTTTTGTCGTTGGTTGGACGCAGATAGCGTATATATCCCTCTGTAATAAGTACGATAATTATATAGCGAATATAAGTTTCATCTATTATATGCGTGTACGACAAAGATGCAAGATATAAGTTTAATCATTCTTGCAACAGAATTTAATGACCTGAGGATCAACTGCGGGAAATAAAAAAATATATTTAATAATTTTAAAAATATATAGTTCTTGTCTATAATTGAGTAATTCTATACCGTACTTTCATTTTTCTTTACATATAATTAGACCTAATAAAATAATTGAGAGTAATTTATGTACTATATGTACGTTGCACAAAACCACAAATATTTAATAATGACTTTCTATTTGCTTTTATTAGTTTGTGTAGTAGAAACAATAGACAAGGTATTGTGCAAATCAGAAGATCATGTGGTGATGCATCAAGCTATCGTGTATCACGTCGTGTATCGTTTGTTTGTGTATGTAAAACAGTTGAGTAACGGGCAGGAGATCGTTGGCTGGCAGATTCGGGTTACGGCTAGCAGGAAAGCTGCGCGTCTTATATTTTTACGCGCGGGTAATTGTGTATTATTTAATTTGTGTACTGTTAGGTTTGTTAAGAGCTGTGAGAAATTCTAATAAAGATGTTTTAGCGAGCATAAAGAATGTCTTATCTTGTTAATGCATTGCCTGAGAATGGGATCATAAAACACTGCTCATTTTATGAGCTGTGAGGAACATGCTAATTTTATTAACTATTTATAACTTATTTTATACCTGGAAATAATTGTTCAAATCTTGACTTACAGACACAGTAATTTGCTCATTTGTAAAATTCTGTTTTAATTAATGATGACAAAGGTATTTAAATTTTGAATATTTTAAGATCTGCACAAACTTTAGTTTCTATCTGTATAAAATTAATAAATATACTTTTAAGAAAATAAAATGGTTTTTAAGAAAGGAATATTTTATTTTACTTTTGTCATGGAACAAAGCTGAATAAATCTATAAATTATTTTGACTGACTCCAATCCAAGTCAAAATATCAAAACATGTAAATAATCGCAGCAAAATAGGTTATGTATAAATATATACGAGGTGTATAATTTAAATAAGACTGATTTAAAAAAAAGTTCGAATAGAATTACAATTCATTATTTCAAGAACTCAAGTCAAGTGAAAAGTAGGCTGAGGAGCCACAGAAATGTTTTTTACTGTTCAAAATCACATTTGTTTGTACGCAGATTTTTCTCATCCCAAATGAATGTGTCAAGTTTAACTCTTCCCCAAAATGTAATCATTTTCCCAGCATAACAAAACTTTTATATAATTTTTTTTCGAAAGTTTCCTTCTAAAATGATTTTAGTTATTCGAGTATAAAAAATATACATACTTAGATGTCATCGTGAAAATGTGAACATGGGGTTGCAGGGACCTTGAAACGTGCTTTTTCATCAAATAACGATACGTAATATTCAAAATTTATAAATCCCAAACTAAAATCGAAATTTAATTTTCGTAGCAACTAATAACCGATACTGTTAATTTAAATGGTTAGTAATTCTGTTTTTCATATGTGTTATTTGATTAGGTTAATAGTTGGCATTCTGAACTCGGTAACCATTTAGCCACCACTTAGGTAATTGTAGAAAACATATTTGGTTTTTAAAAATTTAAATTCAAAATTTAAAACACATACGCGCAGCATTAGCATATTTTGATTATTGTAAGAAGGACGTGTCCATTGCAGTAGTATTTTTATGATCAGTACAGTTAGATTACTGCAGCTGTTGCAACATTATTTTAAATTAAATTACATTTTTCAATTAACACAAGTATGTAAGATAGTTGATTAACTCAGCACAACCACATAATACTACGTTATTCTTATTTATTGTGGTTTTATGTGTTCCGTAATTTAAATAATTATTAAGTAAATTGTGAAGCAAGACGTATTGCAATAAATTAGAACGCAAATAACAGTCAGGCAGGGAAAAGTTCTTTTTCTCTTTTATAGTTTTATCAGAAAATTTAAATGCGAGCTCACAACGAACCGTATTAACATAACGAAATGTAAGTACTGGTGATTTATTCAAGGAATTAAAATGCATAAGTGTTTGACGTTGGCTGACGACTGACGTTTTCTTATTTATATAGATGTATATCAATTTTATTTTCCGAGGAAATGCTGTGGAAGGCTGACGCTTTGTTGCTTTATTTACAGGCGATCAGCATTCTTATATCGCGACACCGTTATGTATGGCAAATAAAATATATTTTATTTCAAAACAAATATATAACAGGAATAATAAATACATACAACAATTTACATCTGTAAATATAATCATTACAAAGCAATAACAGTAGAATGGCATACGTGACCTAGTAGATAAAGTGACCGTTTGTTCCTAACTATTCAAGTTCGAATTCAAATGATGATAAGAGTAGGTTCTGTAATGTCCTCAACTCCATTACTATTTATCCAGAAACTGGATTCATGAAAATATGTCAATATTATATTGAATTTAGCGATAAAAGAAATAGAAAAATCAAATGTAAAATAAATAAAAAGAGATTAATTTTAAATTTTTAAATATTATAGCTACAATATTTTTCAAGATCATTTTAAATGATGCACTCTCCATTAGTTAATCATAAATTAAAGGCATAATCGAAAGATTATAGTATGATGGAATGTTTAAAGCTTACATACAATATTTTATTTTATTTTGGTAATTGAAATTTTAAAAAATCTGTAGATATAGTCGAAAATTCATGCTGTGGTTTCAGATAAGTAATTGGCATTATTAGATAGTTTGTTGTTAAACTTTAATGTAACTGAAGTGTCACTGTGAAATATATATGGAAGGTCACGTAATGATTATTCTTCAGGCTGCATAGGACAAAATTCAAAAGATTTATATGAGAAGGAATTTGAAAAGTTCTGTGAATGCGAACACAAAATTAAAATTTATTTTATTTATTGTGTTGTTTTTTATTCATTAATCACAATTTTAATTTGTTTGAATAATTATTGCTTGGCAACGTTCTGCGCCCTCGGGCGATAAAATCCAAAGTACGCCCGCATTTGAGGGCGCATTATCAAGTTTATGATTCCAAAATGAAATAAACGAATTTTAAGGGCCGGGAGGGGACTTTCGTAGATGCCTTCTCTTTTTCTATTCTTTATGTTAATAATAATAAAGTTTTCCATTGAAAAATAGTAGTTCAAATCTAGTACACTCGTAATATAATTTTTAAATTATAATTTTCAAATTTATGTTTATAGTAAATTAAATTAAATTAATAAGTAAAATAAAAGACAGTAAATAGTTTTTATTAATAATAACTTTAGATGTGTAATATTTGCTCATTCCGTTTATCTGGATTGCGGAAAATAAAAATTTAAATAAATTTGTGTATTATCGCAATAATTACAGACATAACATCACAATAATTTATTTTTAACCGTATAAATTTAGGTTAATTTTCATATTAAATGAAAGAAATCAATTGGAGTTAAAATAAAGCTTGAGAAAAAACTTGGCGATCTTGAAGTGACAATCCGTGCGTGTGTTCACGCCATCTCCCGCGGCTCCCATCGCTCAGCGCCCGTCAAATCATAAACAAGCGGGTGTCCAGACCGCAGTTTACGCGATTGCGCGCCTAATGAGGTAATTTGTATGTGCCGCACTCCAAAAAACTTTAAATACCGTCTGATGTGTCCCGAACTTTGTCCGTTTATTCAAATTGTTCTCCGTCCACATTGAAATCCAATAAAGCGACTTGCTTGTCCGGCTCTGCGGTGCATATTGATCAGTGAGGTGTCCGTCTGATTCGGCCCCTGCCAAATAACACCTATCTTGCACTTACTTAATCATTTCTTTGTTCCTTTATATTATTCCTATTGGAATAATACTATGTACGTAGGTAAGTTGTGCCTTCTGAACAACTTTAGTCTACGAGCCCATTCAAATGAATTAGACCAAGAATAGTTATTTGTCTCACTAGCACAGAAACTAAATTTTAGCGAGAGATGTGAGATCTCGCAGAAGAATTTTTGAGCGTGTGATACACAAGATTTTTTGCGCCAATGACACTTTTAATTTATTAAAGAAATATTGCTACTTAAAATTTTATACACTAATGGTTTTTATGTCAGTAACATTTTAGGTTCACATGGATATATAAACAATACACTTGTTTTATTTAAAAAAAATAGTGATATTTGTTCTTACCTAAAAAATAGAGCAAATGTGAATTGACATTTTTTAAAAATTAATATAATCATAATCATAAAAGACGAGTATAATATGAATAATAAATAAAAAATTGTTTCTTTAATTAATGTTTTACATTTCCAATAAAATAAAATTCAAATTTTTGACAGAATGAAATTTTAAAATTTAAATTGTATCCTACATTTTGGCGGCCTATGCAGTCAAACAGAGAGTTTCTGGACGATTTTTTTTATTTTATAATGTGGTATTTTTTTTTCTTTCACTGAACATTGTAAAAATGAAATCATTTTGAAACGAAATAAATAAATACAAATCTTTTATTACTAAATTTGAATTTGAAATATACTTTAAGCAATAGACCCCAAAGTCTCTAAGCTGATACCATACACCACTAAAATGCAATTAAAAAATCTTGGCACTAAACTAGTCTTTTAGAGAGAGAAATACCTATATTAAGTTCTTGTGTTCTTATATTTTGTCTATTTATTTCTAGGTCCTTTATTGAAATGTCTAGTGTTGCAGCTTAAATTTAACTAAATGTACATTTTTTTAAATTCCTGTACATTTTTGAAAAATAGTCCTGTCATCATTCAATAAAAAATAAGATCTTGTATATCGAGACAAACAAATATTCACGAATTAAGTTATTTTCGGTACATTATGTTTTGCCTTTAAACGTGATAGCTAATCCGTAGTCTGAACGTGGATGATTTGATATATTCTAAAAGAAGTAGCTATACGATTTTTTTTTGTAATTAATGAAATAAAAGTATAAACACTGCCTACAAATAATTATTTATTAATTAGTAATTATGTAGGTGTCTAATATCTAATTAATAACATAATTATAAATAATTAAATACTCAACCAATGGCACTAAAATGATCGCTAAGAAAGAACTACGTTTATTTTCGCGAATTACAAAAAAAAAAATCTGTAATAAGTACCTATATAAAATTATATATATATCATTAAAGTTTCGTGCAAATGTATGGAAACACCCTGTATTATTCAAAATTCTTTTGAAGCTGAGGTTTACATTTTAAAGGAAAAATTAATGTTAGAATAGAAATATAAAATATAACATAACTAATGAATATACAAGTTAATTAATAACGAAGAGTTGATGTTGAATCGGCAGGGCACAAATCGTGAATGGTGCGATCAGTGAGAAGTAACAAACATAGACACAAACACACGTACAACACGGGCACTGGTGCAATGGTTCAATTGATTTAGTACGTACCTGAGCAAACTTTGATCGTAGTTATGTGAGTACATGTAAATGATATGA
The DNA here is from genome assembly GCA_035578165.1 of Stenolophus ochropezus. Taxonomy (NCBI): domain Eukaryota; kingdom Metazoa; phylum Arthropoda; class Insecta; order Coleoptera; family Carabidae; genus Stenolophus; species Stenolophus ochropezus. The sequence continues at coordinate 17,939,719 of JAQOWZ010000005.1, read as the reverse complement.
ACTGTACGTGTACCTAGGCCAGACTACACTACAGCGTATCCGAGAATACCTCACGGAGTTAAAACTTCCACGTTCTTTTATTTTGTAGTTTTGTTGGGAAAAGTTGGCGTCGTTTGTTGCTTGTTTTCGTGCAGTGTGGGCACCTCTCGCAGCCTTTGCCTGTGTTTTTATTTTACTTCAAGGCGCATAGCGGTAATAAATATATTTTGTGGGCTCTATCATTTGACAGGACGCGTTGCTTCTCAGATATATTCTCCACCAGTCAATACTGGTGCAAAATTTACTTGGGTAAATTACCTTTATTAGCACTTTACTGCATTACGGAAAGAATAAACAAGTAGTGAATAAAACATTGAAGTAGAGTGTGAGATCTGCGGGAGCTAGATATAGTTATGTGGTCAAGATAGACCAACGTTAGTAAGTGGTAAGCAATGTCTCTCGAAAAAATTGAGAACTTAGAAGATTTTAAGGGGATAGTCTACTTACAGCAAAAATGATATTCGTACTTTCCTAATAACTCATTTTTGGTATATTTTAGAGAAAAAAGATATGTAAAGTAGCGATTGCGTAGCGATATTTTTAGGAAAGAAAAAATCCTGGCTACACCTATGAACGTATTCCTCTGATGTCGAAGCCACGTTGATGTGTACTAAAATATATCATGATGTTATCATTTCTCTAGCACCTATTGTTATGGTAGGGACGTCACTAAAATTTTGTTAATTTATTTCTGGTGTACTATTGTTTTTCTAACAAAATAAAAATAACGGGCATGAACTTCCTTTCCGTATATCTGGAATTTTTTCCTAAAATGATCAACTAGTGCCAGGCTAAAATTAAAAAAAAACGTTATATAAGACTTAAATTTATTAACCTTGAGGCTAGTGTTGTTGTTAAGTGAATAATTTTCAATTTTTGTATTCTGTCTATACTGACTTTCGCAAGATACTGTTTCTTACGAATATTATTGATGATTGAATAATGTTCAACATTTCACACAGCCTATTATTGTGTTTTAATTATTAAAAATTAAATTTAGTAAAGATCAGTATTATATAAAATTTTGTTGTTCAATTTGACATATAGTGCAAATATGTCACCACATTTATAATTTTTTTTCCTAACGCCAAAAATAACAGTAAATTTCATCTTTGTAAAATTTCATCAAATTAAATATTATCTTGTTTTGACCACAAACTGGCTGCTCAAGAAATTATACTAATAAAAATATTATTAAAAAAAAGTATCCGTGTCTCGCTGAACAAAAGTTACTTCTAATTTCGACCAATGGAATACTAAATTCAAAGTTTCTGCCTCATTCGTTATACCATCTTCCTATCTTTTTGTTGACGGGTACCGGTTGCTCACTTGGTCAGGACGCTTCGATTCGAATAGAACGGAAGATTTGTGATTCCAACCTCAGCTTCGAAAATTTTCAACCCAAATAAAAATATCGCTATGTCCGATTCGGAACCCCTATAAGCTGTAAGTCCCGTAAAGACTATGTAGAATGTAGGCTGAAAACTTACACCATTAAAATGCAAATAATACCTGTCAGGAAACAAGTACATTAGGTACTTCAGAGTTTGTTCCATCCAGAAATGTTGTACCATAAATGATAATCACCTTGTTGAGATTAAAAAATAAAAATTTAGCAAATTTGTATACCCAGTAAATTGTAAGGAGCTGTCAAGACATATTTATTTGTCGAAAATTTATTTAATACAATTTAAAACTTTTATTTATGAAAAGTTACGACATCAAGATTCAGTTAAATCTTGAAAGACAAAAGTTATGATAACTTATACTATAAGGTTCAGACAGAAATATAGACTGCAACTAGAGGAATTTTTATGCATTTCTTTGAAAATCTTCACTGAGTTCTGTTGAAATCGAACCTGGTTTATCTGATCCGCAATGCATCATTTCTACATTTGACTATCGTGGGGAATAGTGGTAGTTTCGTAGATTGAGAAAGTTCGTCCTTGCACCGTCATCGTCCCTGTTTAATATTCAAGTCAGTGAAAGAATCTTTCATTTTTCTAACATATCAAACATATCAATCAATTTCTTTCTTGCTGTCGAGCAATTTTGTTATCGCTAAGACACTCATGTAAATCCATGTCACATTTCATTCAGTCAACGTGACTAAATTATCATTTTTCATGTCTGTATGTTCTCACTGACTGATATAACATATTCTCAGAAGGTCATCCACCATGTGTGTATGATTATATGCACCTGGCTTCGTACATACAACATACTCGTTATAAATGAAAATGCAATTCTAAAAATAATTAATCGTAACCAGAGCTGAAATGTATCTCTATATTTAATTTTTTTTCGTGATTTAGATCATTTTAATGATTTAAATCATTGTATTTAAGATATTTATTTTTCAAATGATTTATGATTTAAGATTTAAATATTTTCCAAAATGATTTAATATCTTTCTTCAACAAATCATGATTTAAATCTTTTTCAAAAAGATTGAAATATTTTTAGTGATTTAAATCTTTTGAAATGATTTAGATCGTTTGAAATGATTTAGATATTTTAAAATGAATTAAATCTTTTAAAATGTATCTGAAATACTTGAAAATTTTTTAAAATTTAGTATTACTTAAGGCTAATAAAATATAATATATATATTTTTTCGTTTCATATAAATATATGTACTCGTACATAAGACTATATTTTATTTTTGTACTGTTTGAACAATAAAAATCTATTGTGTATTTACATATCATTAGGTACCCAAATCAACTCATCTCAAATTTAAATTTAAATCACATTGCACTAAATACTAGACTCTAAAAGAAAAATAGACGATTATTTTTCTACTCTGCTAGTCCTACTATAAATTATTTGTTTTGTTTTTATATAAATTATTATTATTTTAATGCTACTGTTTGGTTATATATTTACCATTTATATATCTTAAAATTTATCTATGAATCATAATAGTATATTACATAACGAGAGTTGTAAGAATCACATTACGCACGAAGTGGTAAAGTTACGCACGAGCCGCCAGGTTAATATGTACTTCCTTTACATATATAATTGTTTTACAATACAAATTATTCACTATATTTTTTCTACGATTATTATATAAATAATAATGTCAATAATTATAATTTATTTTACTATATGTACGTAATGAATAAATACTGGTACTGATACAAAGTCCGCCGAAAAATAAAAATATTATTTTAGAACATTTATTACTGTGACATATCATATCATTAGTTTATTTTTCACACTGTAACGTTACAATTGTTGAACATCAGAGATTTTAAAATATTTGTATGAATGAGAAAGTATCTTAAATACAAAAAATATTTTAAAATCATTTTAAAAAGTATTTAAATCATTTTAAAAAGTATTTAAATCATTAATATATTATTTAAATCGTTTTAAAATATTTGTATATATAGAAAAGTATCTTAAATACAAAAAAATATTTAAATCTTTTTAAAAAGTATTTATTCATGGTTAAAGTATTTAAATCTTTTAACTATCTTATATTTAAATCCTTTTAGTTTTAAAAAAGATCTTGTATTTAAATCATATTTATAAGAAGGAAGTATCTCGTATTTAAGATTTAAATCAATTTAAAAATGATTTGTTGCAGCTCTGATCGTAACTATGTTATTTTTTATTAATAGCCTAAGTACTAGGTACATTGTAGTGCATTATAGGGTCTATAATATATTCGCAAGAGCATTGTGAATGCTGTAGTAATATAAACAACCAACTCTTATTGACATTGAAACCTTATTTTAAATGTTATTATGACTAGAGCTGATAATTTTATGCAAATACATTTTTTCTTTTGCTTGGTATATTTTCAAAATTTGTATATTTGAGTACAATGCATGTACTTAGAAGTTTATATTTTGAATTTCAAAATGCATATTTTACGACATCTTGCATATTTTAGGTTTTTGTGCATATTCCTGCATTTTTTGTGATTTTCTGTATTTTTCCTCTTTTTAGCTGGAAAATTTTCAAATTTTCCATAATTAGCTACGCTGATACCAAATTTACAAACAGAATTTTATTATCTCTTTTCGTTTCGGAGGTATTTGCTCTCAAAGTTATACCTCAAAAAAAATGTGTTTTTTGAGAATATTTCAAAAATGAGTAGAGATACAATCTCATTTCATTCCATTCGATTGTATGGGAAAAGTTATAAAAGCATATGTTTTGCCCACATATACGTTCTTTGGAACGATTAGGTTTAAAACAAGATAATCTAAATATCCCACAAGTTTTGGTTTAATACAGTTGTTGCTTTGTTTTAATTTTACACAACTCTAATTATGGCTATTATTTAGGAATATGAATTATAATAATCTCGTACTGCTTGTATCCTATGCTAAACCTATCTTCGTGAATAATATCATAAAATGTTCGTTTAATAATATACTAGTTTGTATAAAATTAATTAACTGCATAAAATAAAAACACGATCACCTGGATTTCAAAAAGGATGTGAATTATTTAGTAAAGAAAAAACTTTTCCAATTAATATTCTTTATAAACAGAGTCCTTTTCACTTAATAGGGATTTACAATAAAAAAAAAAAACCAAGGATATAACTATAAGTATAATAACAGTAATTATTGTTTTTGCAAAAATATAATGTGTACAATAATTATTAATATAATTGAATATAATAAATTATTATATTTCTTTAATAATATGGAAATACATATATAATAAATTCTACATAATTGGATTTTTACTTTAAAAGCATTTGAAATCAAGGTGTGTTTAAAATAATTATTTTTTAATTATACATTCATGATAATTTATGAAGATATATTAAACAATATTTTCAATATGTATCGAAACCAATTAGCCTTATTTTCCATAAATATTGACATAATTACCATAAAATTCAGAGCAACAAAACGTTTTAATCATTATCTCGGCAGAAATCAGGCAGGTGATTCAAAACGAAAATTATAATTCCACGTAATGAATGTCAAATATTACATATGGAGCCAGCAAACAGAGGTTAACGCATCGATATCGAAAGTGAAATCGAAACGAGTGTATGATCCGTGTAATTAAATTTAAATATGGGGTTCGTAAATACTACATGTGTATCTGGTTATCATGCAGTGCGCTGCGCTGATGAGTATAAGGGCTGTACTAAATTATAGGGTGATAATTATTTTCAAAATAGTTTACCTATGATTTATGATAGTGGAGTAAAAAATTAGAATATGAAAATATTCTCTTAGTTTTCATTCATCAACTTTCTTATGTCTTATGTTTCATAACAAGTTTTATTACAAAGAGAAGTAAAATAAAATATTTTATCTTGCAGTCATGGGCGCCGACTTTACAAAATTTCCTTGGGGACAAAATTTCTTATAATGACCAAAATATTAATAAAATTACATGATAATAGAATTACTACTACATAATGCTCTAATTATTGACCCACAGAAACCAGAGCACAACCCAGAGCAATCAAAATTGCTCCAGAATGTGCTTTGATTTCAGAAGGCCAAGAATTAGAGCAAATATTTCAAAATGTTCTAATTCCAAAGCACAATTCAGAGCAGTCAAATCTGCTTCAGAATGTGCTCTGATTTCAGCAGATCAAGAATTAAAGCAAATAAGCTAAATGATTAAAATTATTCATTATAACACAGTACTGTTATTTTTTAAATTGAATAACATTAATAAGTACGGTTCAATCTGATGTTAACATTTTTACGACATGTATGTATACCTATATCCTTTTTCGCCTTTTAACTCTAATAACTTGTTGAACACGTTCAATTCGTTCAATTTTGCACAATGCATAAACCTTTTTTTAAAAAGTGTATTAATGCATTAATTACTACAGTAATAAATACAAGTGTATTAAAATGTGAAAAACGGCTTAAAACAAGCCACTGAATTGAATATTTAATACAAGTCTTAATACAGACCTTAAAATACGCTAATAGAACCCACTGAATATCACCCAATATTTTTTCTCGAAAACTTTTCATTTTCTAGACTTAAATAAATATCGATGCGCTGATTTCAAAACGTGCAATCCTATTATACCTTATTGATTTTATTCTGTCTGTTTATTATTTAACTTTTATTTATTTTTATTTATATGTTTACCCATTTCAAAGTTGTGTAGAGTTAAAATAAACCAAACAACATTATTAAATCAAAAATTGTGTTGATTAACGCGAAATATCTCAAAAAAACTCGTTTTTGTGCCCAATATTTTAATTTTTGATCTCGATGCGCTGATTTCAAATTTTCAAACCGAATTTAATTATCTCTTCCCATTCCTGAGATATTTGCTCCTAAAGTTGCACCTCAAAAAAGTGTGTTTTTTCACTATATCTCTAAAATGAGTACAGTTACAATCTCAAATACTTTACCAGTCGATTCTACGGGAAAAGTTATATAAAGAAATGTTTTCTCCGCATATACGTTCTTTGGAACGATTTGGTGAAAAATGAGAAAAACGAAAAAACCGGAATTTCAGTTTTTCGCTCGGAAACTTTTTGTCTTCAAAATTTTTCATATTCTGGACTTAAGTAAATATGAAAGCGCTGATTCCAAATTTTCAAACCGAATTCAATTATCTCTTACCGTTCTCGAGATATTTGCGTTCAAAGTTAGACCTGAAAAAATCGTTTTTTCAGGAATAGTCCTGAAATGGGTCGAGATACGACCTCGGCGACCTCACCAATCGATTCTACGGGCAAAATTACATAAGTGTACCATTTTTCAGATTTTTATTCCAACGAATACAATTTTTAGAGCGAAAAAACGAAAATCGTCGAAAATCGAAAAAATGCCTGATGAACCCCTTACGATTTTTTCGATTTTCGACGATTTTCGTGTTTTCGCTATAAAAATTGTATCCGTTGGTATAAAAATTTGAAAATTGGTACACATATGTAATTTTGCCCGTAGAATTGATTGGTGAGGTCGCCGAGGTCGTATCTCGACCAATTTCAGGTCTATTCCTGAAAAACCGGATTTTTCAGATCTAACTTTAAACGCAAATATCTCGAAAACGGTAAGAGATAATTGAAATCGGTTTGAAAATTTGGAATCAGCGCATCTATACCTACTTAAATCCAAAATATGATAAATTTTGAAGACAAAAAGTTTCCGAGCGAAAACCTGAAATTCCGGTTTTTTTCGTTTTCTTCATTTTTCACCAAATCGTTCCAAAGAACGTTTATGCGGAGAAAACATTTCTTTATGTAACTTTTCCCGTAGAATCGACTGGTATAATCGTTGAGATTGTATCTGTACTCATTTTTGAAATATACTCAAAAAACACACTTTTTTGAGGTGCAATTTTGATAGCAAATATCTCAGGAACGAGAAGAGATAATTAAATTTTGTTTGTAAATTTGAAATCAGGGTAACTTATTCTTCAAAAAATATTTCAAGCAAAATTTTGGAAAATTTTTGATTTAAAAATTTGATATTTTTAAATATTTTCAGGTTTACGCAAAAATACATCAGCGACTTTAAGAATTACTTTCTTTGTTTTTCCTACATACATAAACTATTTTTCCAAGTAATATTCATTTAAAATCAAATCAAAAATTGTTTTTATCAAGAGTACAGTTATTCTCTAAAAAAGACCAAATACACGCATTGCTTTATAAAGACGTACTCAAATTATTTTAATAGGAACAATTAAGAATGTTTTTCTTCTGTACAACTGTAACTATACTCTATGTTCTCACATATTTTTTTTATATGTAATTATACAGAGTATTCAATAAAACGAATCAAATTTACTCAATTTCAAATAACTATAACTCGTCATTTTCAAATGGAACACTCTATATTTTATAATTCAGTTGGGTGTCTTTTTGTATTATCTTCATATGTTATTAAGGGTATCTTATGCCTAAAACCTATAAATTCGGAGATTTTTCACCATTTTTTTCTAAAATTATTTATTCAATTAAAAATTAAATATATTTCTGACAACTTTTTGCAAAAAACAAATGCCGATCAACATGAAACATTTCTAAATTTTTTCACATTTTCTTAACAGAAATTACTTTTCTGTTGTTGTCATTGTCACATAGATATTTTCTTTTATTTCCATGGCTGACTGATTTTGAAAGAAAATGTTAGATTTTATAATTTAATAAATCTCGTCTTGCAGACGAAATTACGTATTTCAAATAAGTGTGATCCATAGAATTAATATTCTCCGATAAGTATACAACATTTCAAGTGAATATCTTGCACTGGGGAGATACTATTCAAAATTAACTGATTTCCCATGTAAATCTCCCATGTGTCGGACGAGCTGGGACACCCGGTATACGAGCTATGCTGATAATAGAGCAGTAATTTTCTTAAAATCCGCAAAATTAAGATAGATTTTCTTAAAATAAATATATTAGTGCCACTGTTTTGATAGGTGTTTTTAATATTTTATTTAGATATATTAACTATACAAGTAATTATCTAATCTAATAAATATATTAATTTATATTAATTTGTATTAATTAATTAATATTTAAATATTATATAAAGTGTGTATTATTTGTGAGAATTATATCTTGAGGAGTCAGTTGTTATTGTGTAGTGCTGCTGGTATGGAGTGATCAAGTGGTAGTGAAATAAAGATATATTTATATAATTACGGTGAATTACTTGTGCATATGAGTGTACCTCATATTCCATGTGAGTATGATTTTTGCAAAATATTTTTAAAATATCAAAACTGGATGCTATTAAATGGTAATATAATTTTCTCATAAGACTGAGAACTCATTATTTTAACTGTAACAATTTCGCGCTCTTTAATTACTCAAAATTGGATTTTTACTCATGACAATTAAAGAAAATTTATGACGATCACACGGTTTGATATATAGCTTATAAAAACAATAAATAGAAAGAAACAATAACCCACTCATATAAATTTTAATAATTAACAAGTGTCTACAAACAATTGCATTTTCTCATAATAATCAATTGTTAAAAATAGACAATAATAATATTCATAAATTTCAAAAACATGCAAAAAATTAGCATAAATATAAATTAATATGAATAAATTTATTATAATACCTGTCAAAACTATATGCCATTCATTTCTCCCTACATAAATAATGGAGATAATTACATTTATATTGAAACTCGTTAATTTTTGATAAAATTTAATTTGAATAATAAAACAGATAGGTTTGTACATTATCGGATAATACAATTGTACGTACATATCTGTCAATAGATAAATATCCATGTGTACTACAACCAAATCAACGTTATTATAACCAACAAAGTTTATTGATAAAATAAAAATGCTCACAATTTTACAGAATATTTTTACCGTTTACATAATAATTTTATTATTTTCTTTAAAAATATATATACCTATGTTCTTGTTTTATTATTATTTATTATTATTATTCTATGGTGACTTCTTATTTCTAAAAAATAATTACATCTCATTAAAACAATTAAATACTAAATTAATTTTAAAACACGGGTCCGGGTTCCAATCATTGCATTGTCACCTTCGTTTTATTAAATATACTTGTAATTGTAGTAGTTAAGCGGTCATTAAACGTTAGATTTGAAGAAATATATTTTCGCAACAAATGGTGGTAAAAGTATAGTGGTTATACAGTCTTATATTTAATAGATGGTTACTTTTTCGCTTCACTCGACATAATATACAGCCAGAGATTTTATACAAATTTTAAAAAACTAATCTAAACCTAACCTAACAGTGTAATTTACATTGGATATAAAGAACAGGCTGTGAAAAAATGAATAAGACTAATAACAGTATTCTAGCTAAATGACATATTATTTTTCTTTTGTATTACAATGTAACATAGTTTCACCGTAATTAAGTAATGATACCCCTCAAAGGTATAGACGTTTATAATATTTATTGACTTGCATGTTAGATCGTTGTTCGGTATTCCCCTATTTGCCAATAACCTTATACATTAACTTTTTATCAGATGTACATTTTTTTGTAAATATATATGTAGAATGCAGAATAAATTAAATTCGGATTCTGTAAACAAGGCGTATATACTATTTAAGAAAATCTTACTATTATTGAATTTTTCTAGCTGAAAAATACATGATTCTAATAAGACAGTAGTTGTGTATATGTGTATGTTTTTCATTCCATCGTATCTCCCTAATTTAGCTGCAGGTAACTTTTAATGTTGACAACCTTAAAAAAATTGAGGTAAAAAATTAAATTTTCAAAAAAAAGGTTTGTGGTCCAAAACTAATATTTAATTATAGTTCTTTAGCTTTATTTTGTTACATATAAACACAAAGTTGTAATATATATTCCATTTATGGAAATTAGTTCGTAATTAATTAAAACTCACAAGCATTTTTCCAGTCGGTTAGGCCCTTGGCTTATTAACTTTTATCCGTTCACGCCCATGAGTGTGTTATGTAAGGAGCGGACTGTCAGCTATAAATCATTTCTTAATGAGAACGATTCGGCTGCCGTGATGCTCGATAAGATCTGGCGAAATCTGTATCGATCCTGCGAGATCGTTCTTTTCTTTCACTTTCCCCTGACAAATAACGACCAATTATCTTCCAGGTGTTGTCCTGCTGCAACAGATTTTGGTATCGCGACATGCTGATTACATTGTTAGCCGAATTTATAGAGGCTATATTTTATTGCTCTTTAAATTATTTGGGAGTTTAGATAGCAGTAATAAAAAACGTGTAACTAAATTTGATTGGGAGTTGATTTGTAATTAGTACCAGAAAAGAAAGTTTCTGAGGGAGTGAAACTGTTTTATGGATTGAGAAATAAAACAAAACTGTTTTGTGTTACGATAAATAACAAAAGACGAAAGTAAGTTTTGTTGAGGTGTATTGTTTAATTGTTAATGGAGCAAAAAAAAATAGTGCCTTACTGGAGATCAAACTAACAACAGTAACATGTTATTTTATTGCCAAAAGATTCTACAAGAGAAAAATCGTATCAAGAAAGTCATTTGAAATAAATAAATGAACTATAAGCTGATAAAGACCCGGTCCAAAATTTGTAAATTGACAAGTTGCACAATTAAATTGTAAATAAAATTGTTACAGACAAACTCTATTAACAACGTAATTTAACAAAATAATTTAGTGACTTTGGGTTCGAATCCCGGATAAGGTACAGGAAGATAGATATTATAAATGCCTTTTCCTCACCTAATTAATTACGTGGAAAGACAACATACATCAAAATATTACCACTTTATATTCTACAGTGCATCAAATCAGCATAATAATACTATATATTACAGTACCTATTCAAAATTAAGATTTAAATGTTGTATATAAAATATTTCCTCTTTTCATCAATACTAACAGTTATAAATATTTGAATAGTTGCAGTAAAATGAATGCTTTGCGCATGTATATTGGAAGTATTTTACTTCTAGTTTGTCAAATACCACCACAAATCTTCCTCTGTATCATTTAAAAATGCTGATAATCAGCTACAAAAATTGCTAATTCCACGAAACTAGCGAAGTTATCTTTGGAACTAAATAATATACTTAATTATTTATATGAATTGGGACTGAGGTTAGTTAGACATTTCAGGATTTTAACAAGGGGTATAACTAATCCGAGTTAGTGGGTAATCTTTTTTATGAATCGGGATAAATAATTTTATAGTTTAATGTAACAAAACAATGTTGTACATTCGGCACTTATTTCTTATAGTCGAAAACTAGGTATTAAGGAAGAGTGAAAACATGGCCGAATACCGAATTTATTCGGCTTCGAGTTCATCGGTAATAATAAAAATTACAGAAATAACGAACATCTAAAAAAGAAAATGATACAAGATCGTAGCAATAACAATATGTGTGAATCCTAAGCAATATCTATGAGATATTGAAACATTTCAAATTTTGTGTCCGAATTCTGTAAATTAAAATAACACCACATAACCTTAGTTTTTTCCCTCCCCCTCAACTGCCGTTATGACAAGTACCTAACTCGCGGTAGCACGTGTGTGAATGCGCTTTGATGTGACCTTCACATCCACACGTCCACGTCCGTTGTCTAATGAAGTCTTCGCCAAGCCGCGACAGTTGCACTTACTTCGTACACAAACACTACAACGGGGAACGGGCATACATATCCCGCATAATGCCGGCACTGTTGCTGCTAAGTGTAACCACCTAATTGCCAGAGATACAGAAAGTTGCAGCGGATAAGTTAGTGGAGTTGTTTTTACAAAAACATGTGAATATGTGCAAATTTCTCATTGGATAGTATTAACTCTGTATGATTGCATTTCACTTTTGAATTCTTCATTGGCGCTATAGTTATGGTGGCCATATATATTTATTTTAATAGGACAGTACTTTTATTAGAAACGATGTCCTACCACAGAATAGTTACACACAGAAGCGACACTCCGTGTCGGTACCTTTCATGTTCTTCTAGTCAGTTCTATGATCTTGAAGCATTGTGTACACCTTTAAATTTGTGCTCTTCCCCTATTTCTCTCTCAGATGTGAGGAAACTTTCCGATTTCAAACAATGGGCCCTTTAAATATGTGCACATTCTCCATCTCTCTCTAATTTTCACTTCTCTGTCTTACTGTCGCTTATGTATATAACCCTATTCTGTGGTACTACTGTCCTTAAAAATATTATAAAAAATTATACGTTCAGACAAGTATAACTGGAATAATATACAAACATATTAAACTGCCAAATAAAACACAGTATAATAAAATTATGGTAAACGTTTTCTTCTTTAGTTTAATATTTTTTTACTCCAAAAATTATGGGCATCATAAATACAGTTCAGTTTTGAAAGAAAGTGAAAATTGCAGGAAAGGGGTGATTTTCAATTACAAAGTAAATAGAAATGTATATCGGATAAATTTAAAAAAATCGGGAGGACTTTCGTTTTTTACATTCTGCCTGTCCTTCAAAATTTTTGAAACCATCCAGAATTTTATAGAATACTTTTTCACGTGTCATTGGGTTATATGAAGAAGCAAAATATAATAGATTATAGTTTCCTTAAATGTCAAAACATTTATTATTTTGTAGTATGCTTTTATACGATAAATTTTTTTTCACCACCTGTGTGTATGAAACAAACTAATAAAAATGGTAGGTTTGAATTTTATGACCAATCAAAATAAATTATAATATATATTGTATCAATAATTATACCTTTTCTCCACTGATGTATCTGAGGAACAATAACAATATTATAGAGATCAAAATATTTCAAAAATATTTTCTATATATATTTCGCAAAGCGCACCAAAAACTCTTTTGATATTTTTAATTATTGAAAATACATTGTGCATATAATTTTTCGTTTTAGTGGAAAATTTATTGTTGAAATAAAATGAAAATTTTAATAAAATGTAAATTTTGAAATTGTAAATTGTTTAGTTTCATTATTTTCTATCTGCAATATACTCGTATAGTCGTATACACATAAACATTCTACATTGATTTGATTTTATGCATTTTATTATGCCTATTGTTTGCTTTTATATTTTTTCATTATTCAAATAATTCAATTTTCCGCATTTTCAATAATTTTATTACAAAATATTGATATAAAATGCCACGTATTAAAAGGTCAAATTTTAAACTAATATTTATTATTGATATTTGATAGTAGGTAACCAAAACAGGGAAGCTTATTTCAAGCAATAATTGAAAAATGAAATATTATTTTGGTGAAAGTGGATATAAATTATAAAGTTATATAATATTCAAAAATTTAATTGCCATCTATTTTATTTGTTCTTTGTTAAAGTTCATGGGTTCATCCAGTTACCAGTTTCATAATAATTGATTAGTTTTATTTAAGATTAATGCCATTTCCAAAACTGATATTAGCTTCTCACGACTTTGTTATGCTTATATTTCTATTAGGTATACATAATAGATACAGTAGGACAATATTTAATTTGATTAAGATTATTGTTATGAATCTATTACTCACATATTTTTATTAAATACACATATTGCATATTATTTGTACTTATTAAATTAATAGTAAAACTTGAAAAATGTATTTGCAATAAGAATATTATAGATAGTAGATATTTTAGTAAGTTTGAAGCAATAACAATAGTATCGGAAAACATTACTTATAAACACCATTAAACTGAAAATGTTCAACTTCGCTCAATTACTGTAGTTCAATGCAGTCAAATGAGCGTACTACGAAACGGTAAAATGAAAGACAACCTTATACTTTTGATATATTTATTTAAATCAACTGATTTTTTTTAATAAAAATAATTGATTTTTATCAAAGATAAAAAAATACGTATTATAATAAAAATTTCATTATTTACTATAAAACTATTAAAAAAAACAAAATATTTACATATATAATAATAATATATTATAATTAAATATTTTAACAGTTTAATTGTCATATAACAGAAGAAAAATAAAATATTTAAATGTGTGACTACAAGTAAAAATTATTTGTTACTCTTCCTAGTTTTATTCAGATGAATCGTTTAGTTTTTATTACAAATTTTGTATTCGTTTATGAAATAAATTATTTATATTGCTTTTAAAACAATTTAAAAAGTTCTGTAACACATAGTTAAAAATAAAAAAAAAAGAAATCATGATATTTTCCAAACCGTCTTACAAAGCCTGAGAGATCCGATAGTCCAATAGGGTCAGCTTATTATTTATTTTTAATATCTACAATATTTGATCTTCTGATCGTAGCTTATTGAAATCTTACCATTTTTCATATTTTATTCATTTTTGATGTTCATATAGTGAAATATTTATAATAAATTTTTATTTTTTTACAGCGGTGGTGTCTGTCCGTCTATCCATCAGGAGATATGTGAACCAATAAAGATCAACTTCGGGTAAGTGGATTTTAATTAACTTTTATGTTTTCTTTTTGAGAAATATTTCGTAACGAGACAAAATCTAAAAAACCTTTTGGCGGTTTTGGTAATTTACTTCATTATCAGAAAGTAGTGTTTTGTTTGTATGCAACATTTCCTGTATGATTAAATAAAGTCGTATAGTACAAAGCAAGTTGTGATATGAGGACATTGGCACTAACCAAATTCTCTGTTTCCTGAACAAATGCGAATTTAATAACAGATACGATATGTTTGCACTGGAGATTATTTGCGGAGGTTATCAGATAATTCAACATGTCACTTCCTCCGGAAGTTCTTGTAACTTAAATACAGGGTGAACTAAGTAGTCTTGCAGTTTTTAAAATCAAACAAAATGGAATAACGTGGCTAATTTGAATGTATTTATAAATGGTTTATGAAAAAAATTAATTTAGATTTTTGAAATTATATTATGTACAAAACCTATAAAGTACCAGCACAGAATAGGTTTATACAGAAGCGACAGTAAGACAGAGAAACGAAAATTAGAGAGCGATGGGGAAAGTCAACAAATTTAAAGGGCTCATTGTTTAAAATCGGAAAGTTTCATCACATCTTAGAGAGAGATATGGGAAGTCAACAAATTTGAAGGTCTACACAATGGTTCAAAGACACAGAATTGAATAGGGTAACATGAAAGGTACCGACACGGAATTTCGCTTCTGTATGTAATTCTGTGGTACCAGCTTGGTCGTGGGAATCCATAACTCGTAAAAACTAAAAATAACAATTGCTCTTGTAAAATATCAATTACAAACGTCAAATTTCAAATATCACCATGGCGGAAATTTGCAATTTATTTAAGACATTCTCACATCAGTGTAGAAGTGTAGGGTATTCTTTAAATGTGTAGGTACGTATCAACTATGAATAACGATTACTGTTATGCATAGAATTGCAAGTACCTATACTTTGTAGTTGATATTAGCATTTGATATCGTAACAAGTTCAAATAGTAGCAACCGAAGTTATGGAATCCCACCCATGTAGAGGTGTGCTTAGCGATATAAAATATCGATATGGTATCGATACGAAAAGAAAACTGTTGTATCGATACTATTTTGAATATCAATAAATATATCGACTTTGTTAATAGAATAAAATTTCTTTTATTTATTAAAAATTAATATCATTTTATATGTTTTGTTGATATGTTATACTTTGTATATAATAATAATAAAAAATTGATTATACAGTCTGTGTTTGTTCAATAAAATATATTTTTCTGTGAAATATTAAAACCTATTTTTAAAATTACTGCCATTATTTTCCGTATCGATAATATTGATATTTTTAATTATTTATCGATATCGAAACACACCTCTACACCCATGTTTTGTTATTGGTGTAATGTCGTAAATATCTAATTTAGCATTTATTTTATATGTATATACGATGATTATAAGCCTAATTCACATCAGAATATGTTTGTGCAAAAATATAATTCCAACGAATTAAAATGAAAATATTTACTATTGTAGTCGATTGGTTTGGAATCGGAACCCAATATACTCTGTATAGGTTTTTTGTAGTTGTTGTCTGGTAACAGGCACCAACAAGATGAAAGTAAAATTTTCAATATAAAGATGAAGTTCTCTACCTGTGTTTCTTCTTGATTGTACTGTCATCTTGATAAAATTGTACGTTTCCTTGCAATAACATGTTTATTATGCTGTTTTCACATGTACTTTATCTCACTGTAAATTTGCATACCGCGGACAAATAAAAGCATTATCCATTATATAAGCTCGCAAATGTGTTAATTGCAGTTTTCGCCTTCTAGAAAACAATGAGCGACTGACAGGTCTGATTAAACAAATGACAGGTTTCAATAATTACGAAACCAGTTTCTACTATTGAAATTATAGTGTCTAGGCAAGGTTAGAAACATTTAATTACCAATTGCTAACAACGGTCTAGTGGTAGAATATGTCATATTCTCCGTGCAGGAATCAACTGCTCAGTCAACCATGTGATTTATACATAAGTTTACATTTGTATATACTACTCATACAAAAACAATTCATTCAGTAGACGTACAAACGCCAGACGTTACTATCCGACCACACACATTGGAGAAATTTATTCGTTGAATAGATCAATTCTTTTATGAATTTTTTAAAGTATGTAAAAAGTATATAAACTATAAAGTGGGATAATGTTATAGAACTAAAGGAATCACAGAATTCAAATCATAATGTAGATAATAATTACTTAATTTAGATATTATACATAAAATCCATGCATTGTACATTTTTTTTAAGAAACGAAATAAATATTTAAGAAGGGCAAAACCAAATTTTATTGTTGAATATTCAAATGAAATATTGTCATAATGATTTTGTCCAATAAAATTAAATTATATTTTTACCTTTAATTCCTTTACTTTTTGTTGTATTTTTTTGAAAATTTTCTGACAACGGGAAATAAATGTATTTATTTTTAATAATTTATTGTTAATATTATTATACGAAATGTAATGAATGAGAACTTGGGTAATGATGAAAAAATATTATGAGCCATTAGCCTAGGTAGATCTTCTTTACTTTGATTGGTAACTGTAGGTATAAACAAATATATATTTCTTTACCAGAATGCTGTTATAAGAACTTCTAATTACTGATAATTGAACCCAAACCAAAAACCGAAAAATAACTTACATTTCCGTAACAAAAATCGTAACTGAACTGTTTGTTTTTCGCTTTTATTTTTCATTGGAATAAAAATCTATGCATATATAAAAATATTAAAAACTTGGTCATTCGGAATCATAAAATAAAACGATCTTGTCGACTAGAAATAAAACTGTCTTCTCGACCAGTATTGAATTCAGAAGGGTGAACTGTGATGAATTTTTTTCCTTCCCCCTTTTTTGAATATTAACATCACTCGTTTATTTTTACAAGTTTTATTTAATTTCCTTAAAAATTTTACTATATATTAAACTAAAGGACTGTTATCACGGTTACTGTTTACAGGTAAAATACAGATACTTATCTGTCACATTCGCAAAGTTTTTATTTCGTCTCCGACCAGTTTCGACTCCACATGGAATTCACCAATTTGATTGATTTGCAGAAAATATTTCCCTATTCCTATTCAATTACCAGTTAAGAAAATCTTCTAATCATAAGAAAACTATTTCTAATAATACGAGCATTCATGCATCTTCAAAGTTTTCATTCCATCCTCCGTGAAAATTCAACACTGTTTTCGACGGAACCGAATATATTTTTTAGATTGAACTGAAATAAAAACCGAAACGAAAAAAAGTGGTTCAAAATCTCGGTTGTTGTAATAAAAGTAATTAATTTAAATTAGTTAACTTGTGAACCATTTACGTTAATTTGTAAATAAATTCTGAGCCCCATATCCTTTCTCTTTCACATCTTGTCCATGTCAACACGTAAACACTCCACTCGTACGACTGTAGTTGCGAATGATAAACTCCGCCAACATGAGGATGTTGACATTCTTCTCTGCCTCTTGTTCTCACATACACAATTACCTCCAACCACTCGCTGCACGTCTCAAAACTGGGAGCGCCTCCAAAATGTTTATAACGCGGTTAAACGTGCGTTGCCTGCTAGATCGTTTACAGGTTATTACCATTCGATGCGCCTTATTTTCAGGGGATTTTCTCGCAATAACGTTGCCTCTTGGCACTGAATCACGTCACATACAACCGTATTTGTTGCGTGATTGTTATGTCTTTTTGATAAGATGAATCATTCATGAGCTTCCTAATTCTTTATAAAGAAACATGTGGCGAAAACATATCATCTTTTGTTGGAGTTGTTGATTATGGCATTATTCTAAAAAAAATATTTTATCGGTATTCTACAGAATATTATGTGCTCGATTATGTGTGTAGAATATTTAAAATACAATTATTATTTATTTATTAATATGTTATAACAGGGGAGCTTAGAATCGATTTAGAAAACCAATAACTCGGGCAATAACAATTATTTCGAACGAAAAATGCATAACATAATCCTTGTATTTTTCTTGGTCTTGCGTCAGTCTTGCAAAAAATGCAAGACAAGAGTTATAAATTGCATAGCAAAAGAGGGTAAGAAATTATCTTGCTTAAACAAATGAAGAATGTAATCAAAGAGCATACACTTACGAATGATGACAAACGAATGATTTTAGGAAAATAAAAACACACCCCATTTATGTGTTTTAAGTCTTATTTTACCGATCCCGTAATTCTTACAGTTTCCGAGATTCTAATGGAACAACAATCGAAAAAGGGGTAATTCTACTGAATACCGTTTTTATTAAAATAATTTTTAAAATTGTTTGTGGTTGTGACGTCATGTAAACAACTCAAAAAAATGGCCTTTATGACATCACAATGGCAAATATAAAATGTACAAATTGCTTATTGTTATATAGAAGTTTCAAAATTCGTTAGGGGAAATTTACTTCATTAAGAATGTTAATATTTTATTATGTGTTTTTATGTAAAACTGTAATTTCTAAGATTTTTAACTTCTCTATTTTCTTACAATAAGAAAGAATAAATAATGAATCAACTCATATAAGCATGTTTTGTTTCATAATTGTTATGTCTTGTTGGTAAGGCGAATGTGAATCATGTTTCATGTATGATGCAAGTTTTTATTTTATCGTTCTCAGAAGGCATCCACCTTGTAAAATAACTAATGTCTTAATTATTATTAATTCAGAGAAAGATTAAATCAGGGAGGAGGATCTGTCAGATTTGACAGTTTGCTAAATATGGAACAAAAAATATGTGGGTAGTATGGTTGACTGTCGTTTATCCTTTTCAAACAATAACGAGAAAATAAAGTGGTTTAATTTTGAAGCCGAGTGACAAATAGCTATTTCATTAGCTCTATTATATGGTTTTAAAACTCGTAGAAAATCCCGTATCAATCAAAATGCTTTATAAAAACCATTCTATTCTATTTTACTTTTCGGCGATTTAATGACGCAACTAAAATTAATTTTGCAAAGAAGTTTTAAAAAGATCACGAACTTTACAAACTGTGACGTAAATTCGAAACAAAGAAGAATAGAGTTTTCCAATGCTTTTATAGAAATTATCGTAAATCAATATTATGCTTTAATAAACTTAAAATTACTACTTCGAAAATTTAAAATATAGAATGACAAAAATATTTTTATATTGTTTTTTTTCCGAATTCGTGTAACTTTGAAACAAATGTGTTATCAATTTTCGAAATATTAGTTATTAATTATTTTCCATATATGATACAAAATTATTTGTAAATAATTATGTACCATTTATTTTTAAATATGCCCATAAAATTTTATTTCTAATATTTTAAAAAGTTATGTGTACCTTTCAATTTTTTAAATTTAATAAATCGTTTTCAATTTTAAAATCATAATCGTTTGAGTATATGTAAATTTTAAATGACTACAAATATATTTTCTTTTTTTTAAGTTGTCTGCATATTTTCAACATTTGTACTCACACATTATACAAAAAATTATCTTTATATAAGAAACAGAATAATTTTTATTAATATGCCCTAAAATATTAATAACAAATCAAATGTCTTACGAAAACTATATATATTAAAAGGTATAATATTTTTCCAGTAGTGGTAACTCAATTGGTTTCGAGTCAAACTGAATGAGGTATGAGATCCGGGATTCAAAACTCACAGTCGCTGTAAATATAAGAAAATCCTATCTCGAAACAAATACCCCAGATACTTGAAGACGTGTTCCATCTAAGAATAATAATATTGTGCCACAAATAATGACAATAATATGATTAATAAACTCATATAGATACTTAATTACAGATTTTCGACGAATTTTTTTTCAAATTTTATAAATTCAGAATGTGATTATGATTGCAGGAATTAAATATTCCAAGAATAATATTTGGTTATCACTTTATCGTGAAACGATTAAATTATTGTTTCAATTTATTTAACAATTCAATATTCTAAATGTGTAATATTTCTGAAAACTTTCATTATTTTTTTTTTCATATCCTATTAATTATTTTGAAATGTTCCAGTTATTGGCAGTTGCTATTTATAGGGATGTTAAATTTATATAAAAAAATATAAAAACTTGCGATGGATTTGAACTGAATAAAATTACTGATATTTATTTTCCGTGAATATTTATTTTAGTTGGTAAACTATATATCTTTCAGGAAATGTATTGGTACACTGGCAGGCAATCGAAATTTAAATAAAATATTTACCTGATGACACAGTTGAACTGATTCATGAGCGATAAAAGTTCTATTATCAAACAATAAACATTGCTCACAGCCCTGCAATTTCGCTCTAATTTTTGCCCAATAACATAAACAATTTCGTGTTTTTTATCACAACTGTATTAGTCATTTTGCTATCACAATGCAAATATTTTGAAAACAATAAAATAACAGGAAATATAGGTGAAACGTATTTATTATTAAAGCATATTAATCATGTTTCAAAAAAACCAAATATTCCTATTATTCATCCTAGCTTTTAATTCTATTCTATTCTGTTAGGTTCAGCTTTGAAATAAAATCCAATTTTATTCATATTTTTTACTCCCATTTCCTAAACAAGGGACAGAGAGAAACCTTAATAAAAAAGTATGAATTTTATTGAATTAGTGGATGAGTGTGTATGTATGTGTCGAAAAATTGTTTATATATTATCTATTAATCAGAAAATTATTAAAAATAGAGTTTAGATACAAATTTTTTTTCTTGAGCAAAAATATATCGGTAAAGTTTTGCTGTTCAAATACCTTTTTAAATTCATTTTATTCAATAACTTTTCATAAACGTACAAACTACAGTTTTTAAACAAATAAAGTTTTATTCACTAATATACTAGATACATACATTTGTTATGATTCGGATTGCTATTCCAAAAACTCCCCTTGGGTAAGCAAAAAATATAAAATTTTAAAAATTTTCAAATATATTTTCAATAAACGTAATTAGGATACATTTGAAAAATCTTTGTAAAATATAATGATATTACTTGTATCATAAATAATATAAAACATGATTTTTAACTTAGTTACTTGATTCTGAAATATAAATTTTGAAATATTAATTTCGGCTGTTGCAGTCAGCTGTATTTAACTTAATACTCAAATATTTTAGAACAGAAATAATTAACATGTAAATTAATTGCGAAACATGATACTTATATCCCATATCGTATCGCTTTTATTTTTATTATTCATTAAATAAACAAGTAATAAATAAATCAAAACACGGCATACATCAAACATAAAACGTATTCTTCAAAGAACTATTCTTCATAATTACAAAACATATTTATCTATAATTACTGACAATTAACTTGTTTAAACATTTTGTTAAATTTCCCAATCCGTGTAACAGAAAATCGCAATTGTATGTTTAGGAACAACAAATGGTATTAAAGTACAATAGAACCGAAGGCAAGGTAGATAAGTTGTATCAGTTAATAAATAAGTGATTTGACTTTGTTTTATGACGTTCTACATACATCCTCGGTAGATATGTGGAACTTACGTCACAATAAATCACTGGCACGTATCTGCCTGGCCGAGATAACCACGTTGACATATTGACAAATTGGGATTCCTACTTTTGCTTCTTTAAATATGTCCTTCGCATTTGCTGAAATGGCTACTTTGTTGGAAAATATATCTTCTTTTGATACAATTTGCTACATGATTGTGTGAATAAATGAATAAATTTTGTTAATAAACTGCCATCAGAGTAACTAGTTATTTTCTTCTTTTTGTCTGTATATGTACCTATTTTTGAAACGCAGAGTGATGCATTATAATTATTTTTACCAACTGCTTTGTATAAATAAGCGACAAGGGAGGTACTGCAATTATATCGATTTTGACATTTTAAGATTGTAACAGACGTCCACGAATTAAGGTTTAAGTTTTTTAGCATATTTTGTAACATATAAGTATTTTTTTAAATTTGCTGTAAAATATACAAATAACAAATTTTAAAATGAGTAAATTGTTCTTTTTCTTCACAATATTTTATAGTATTAAATTGTGATTTGTTTCTTTACATTAATAATCATTAAACGAGTAAATTAGTGTTGCCCACTAGATCTAAACTTTATAGACTCTTATCTTGTCTTGTCTAGATTATCGAGACAAGACTTTCTTATTCTAGATCACCAAGACGAGAAAATTCTAGACAATATTCAAGACTAGTTTAATTTTTTTATTTTCGAAATGTAAATATATCACGCGAAGCTTGTTTCAACTGAGCTGAAATGGTGATTGTAAAATAGAAAAAGAACGCTGTCGACGAATTATCTGTCCTTGTCTAAAGCGTATGCGCAGGTTAATGTTGAATCTTGAAACAATCTAAAGTCTTGATATCTAGACAAGACTTTTTAATCTAGATTTAAACTTAGTCAGGTCTTGTTTTTAAATTTCTAGAAAAGACAAAATTTTGCAAAGTCTTGTTTTGTCTTGTCTTATCTTGTCTAGACGGCAACAAATACAGCTTTAAGCTGCAGGGCACTAATAGCTGTAGCCTCACAACCACAACATTAAAATGCAAGTAAAATGACTCGAAACAGACACTTGCAGCCTTATTTCATATAGGAATGTTGTGTCAAAGGAAGAAGAAGAAGAAATTATTCATGTTCAGGAAGAACATATTAATTTTTAATTCTTGAAAAAACTGATAAGTTTCTTATTTCTTAATGTTATTATAAATTAATGTTCCTTTTTGCTAATTGTATATCTTCCCTCGAAATGAATAAAATATATGATCATCAGAATGGAAACATGTTTCTTTCGTCACCTGCAGTAGCAGGAACAGTTATTTTGTTGAAGAATTACTTACAATATATTTGAATGAATTGTTTTTAAGAATGTTCTTTGTGTGTGAGTGAATTATTTATAAAGATTCCCTCAAAAGGAAGTTGTTAAAAGTAATTAATAATTTGTGTTACAAATTACTCATTGCGGTGTCTAAGAGATTGTAATTTTACGATGTCTGTTAACAAGTAGTTCGTTAGCAGCCGAGTTTTTGCGTTATATGCATTAATAATAATTTTTATTTGCAATCGCGGTGGTATTTACATAAAATTAAAATACTTGATCAGATACTTGACGCATTTAACAGTTACTTAAAGTTTTTGTAGCTTACTCCTTGTATAAATTGAAGAGTATTAAATTTAATGAATGTTTTCTCACACAATTTAACTAATACACACACTGAGTTTTTCTCAAAGCCGAAGTTGAACGCATTTATAGCAGCCTACACGAAAATGTAAATCCTGGTTTAAATAAGACGTCTGACAACGCTTTTAAATATGCTGACCAATATATACATACATAATATACCTACAAGATCTTATGCGCCTAGTTATACATAGGTTCATATACATATATATACCATTTGTTCTATACTGACTTGCATGGTACAGATTTCCCATAACAATGTTCCTGTTTTAGTTTTTGTTTTTATTATATTACATTTCATATTAAAAATTAATGAACAAACATGTTCCAAAAATTCTATACCAGAATTATAATAATTATATTATAATACATATTTGTAACCGTAGGTACAGGTTACATATTTAGAATATTTACATTATTTTACCAAATATTAAAATTGCAAAATTTATTATTTCAAATTTATGGCATAATTTAATATCATAATTATACCAAAGTAGTAGGTAGCTATTAGGTCCAAAAGGATATATATTTTCTTCCAAATTATATTATATTTAAATAGATATACTGAGAGACGGTTTCTTACAAAGAAAATTGTCTTTATTTGGTTAAATATTGCGAAATATATTGTGTTAACCAACATTTTCCGTTTCATATATCTCTAGCGAATTTGTTTATTTCTTATAATAAACTATATGTAGATCTTTTTCTTTTATTAATTTCATTAAAGATTGAATATAAATAAATGTGGGAAATAGTTAGACAATCAATGAAACTCACAACTTAAATATAATATAATTAATGTATTGCTTTATCAATATTTTAATATACGAGGGTCGATCAATAAGTACCCGTGTTAGGAATGAAGACGCAAGTTTTTCACAAATTTTGTTTTTTATTTTTCAACATAATCACCTTTTAGGTCTATACACTTTTCCCAACGTTTCGGCCATTTCTTTAACCCCTCCAAAAAATAAGATTTCTGAAACTCTTTAAAATACATTTCTACCTCAGCGATAACCTCATCGTTTGAGATAAATTTTTTTCCCCCGAGCCAAGTTTTCAAATTGGGGAACAGAAAAAAGTCGCAGGGAGCCAGATCGGGTGAGTATGGCGGGAGCGGGACCAATTCGTAGCGCAGTTCATGCAATTTGGCCGCAACAATTCCGGATGAATGTGCTGGTGCGTTATCATGGTGAAACAGCACTTTTTTCTTAATCAAATGGGGCCGTGTCTCTTTCAATTTCTTATCAAATCAGTCTAATAATACACTATAGTACTGCCCCGTGATCGTTCTTCCTTTCTGCAAAAAGTCCATGAGGATTATTCCTCTCGTATCCCAAAAAATCGTGGCCATGACCTTTCCGGCCGATGGGACTGTCTTAGCCTTTTTCGGAGCAGATTCACCCGGAAAAATCCATTGTTTTGACTGCCGCTTGGTCTCTGACGTATAGTAATGTATCCAGGTTTCATCAACGGTGACGACTCGACGTAAAAAATCCTGCGAATTTCGGTTAAAGAGGTCCAAACACTGCTTCGACATTGAAAACCGTATCCGCTTGTTATCCACCGTGAGCAATCGCGGCACCCATCGGGCCGACACCTTTTTCATACTTAATTTATTATGCAAAATATTAATTGCCGTTCCATATGAGACACCTACGGCCTTTGCTACTTCGCGCACTTTAGTTCGGCGATCAGCGAGAATCATGTCGTGGACCTTTTCAATGACTTCTCCGGTAACCACGTCTGCCGGGCGGCCTGGCCGCTCCTCATCAAAAACAGATGTACGACCACGTTTAAATTCGCTGAACCAATATCTCACGGTTGTCATAGATGGTGAAGGGTCCCCATAGACAGTATCCAACTTCAATTTAATTTCTTCGCATGTTTTCCCATCCAAAAATAAAAAGCGAATCACGGATCGAAATTGCACTTTTTCCATTTTATCGGGAAACATAAAACACATATGATCAACTGGCTGCCAGATAAAAACTAATTGACAAATCAATTTGAAATTTTATATGGTGTTGTTTGACAGATGAAAGTACACAACAGTACTGTCAACTATTCTTAGCAACGCCACCTTTGTTCAAACACGGGTACTTATTGATCCACCCTCGTACAACTTAATTCATTTAATTTTTATTTTCTCGCCAACTTCAAATTCTGATTCCCACATAAATATAATCAAACTTCAGCAAATTAAACATATAATGGTAATAAAATGAACTTACAATATAACATTTAATATTCAATTTTAATTCTCAACATCTTAACAATATAATACTTACATGTATGCTGATATCTTGTCTACATTAGGTATTAGGTTCATTGTTACCAACTGTATATCATATACAAAGGTTTTGATAATAGTCGACAAGTCGAGAATATATATAATAAATAGAAATTAAATAATACTTTAATTATTTGAATAAGATTTCGGAAGTCGTTATTTTAGCAGGATTCACAAAATTTAAGAGCATAAACTGTGCCAAAATTGGTAATAATCTGACATGATACCTAATTGTAACAAATAAGGGTAAAAAAAATATACGGTTTTTTTTTCTAAAAATCAAAAATTGTTGATTTTTTATATAAATTTAAATAAAAAAAAAACAATAATAAGCTCCTTATAGGTGTCTTGTGGTGTAGGTACCACACATTACATACCTTCGTAAATTCAGTCAAATAATTCAGCGTTTAATAAAATGTCAAGAGTAAAAAATGTGGTCCTTATAATATTTAATTTATTAATTTTGTATTGTATATAGAAATTCAAATTTGCTACAATACGTAGTATTTTATAAAATTTGAATTAAATCATGATTTAAATCAGGTCTGGTACATATGAGTAACCTATGAGTAATATATTTATTTAATTTATTTATTTATTTAAATTACTAGATATTTTCAATATTTATTCCACATACACCCTGCATATTCATACATGAATTAAATAGTTGGTTACTGAAAATTATACAGCAATGAAATTCTTGAAATAAAATAATTTCAGGAATGTAAATAAGAAAAGCAAAAGGCATAAATTTCTGTAGTTACATTTAATTTACATAAATAGATAAACACATGCAAGCACCTATTCGTTTAATTTGATAAACAAGCTGCAGCAAACACATGCAAGTGTGAATTCACAAACATTCGCACCTTATGAATATTTACATAGTTATATGCCAAATATCGCTACATATTTGTAGCAATAAATATTTGCTTCTGGTAATCAAGTTACTGAGTTTTCCAAACACAGCAAGGCCATATGTTCATGATCGTGCATGTCTTAATAAGTACCAGGGCATATAAGAAAATGTCTTTATGACCCATTTAGTGCGATGACCATATTCGAAGAGACGGAAAAATGGACTAATATAGACAACTTGTAAATATGAAATATTATTACGGCAGTACTCAACAAGCACTATATGGACATTCATGAAATTACCTATAGTTGCGTGCAGCTAGTGTGTAATGAAATAAGAAATGTAATCGTCAGTTATTGCCGATGATATTCATAGTGTAACGTTTTATTTATTTAGGTGAAGTGTAAAATTGATTAAAACACTAATATTTATATAACTATGTTTAATTAAAGAAATATGAATTATAAAGAATAAATAAAAATAACTAACACTAAGAATTAACAAATATAAACACTAATTTAAGAACTAATTATTATTACTAAAGACTTAAACACTAAGATAATTTATTTAAACAATTAAAACTACGCAATATTTATTTCAACACTATTTATATCACTGTCTATTTATTTATATCACCATGTGTTCACTACACGTTTCTATACAAGACTGTCCTCGCGATCTTTTGGTCGGGGTATTTATATTAAAATACATCATTCTAGAAGATTCCTTGATTCCTTGAAAATCAGAACAATGGGAAGCGAACGGACGTGTTCTAACTTGCTCGCTAGCTCCCGCCGCCCGCGCCGCCGCCCGCGCCGCGACCCTCGGTTCGCTACATTGCCCCCTCCTTAAGACTGTTTCGTCCCAGAACAGTTCGTTATGACGAAATCTGCATGCATCACCCTTGGTGCATCTGGAAGTCTTGAAGAAGTAACAGTCGACGGTCCGTTTGAGCTCTTCTTGGCCGGTAGAGTTGAAGCTGCAGACTAGAATTTCCACTCCGGTAAAGCGGAAGACCGTTTCTAACATGCTTCTAACAATCCTCCAATCCAAACCATCTAGTCCACAGCCTATCTTCGGTACTGCCAGTTTCATGATGTCGTTTTCCAACAGATGGTCCTTCATGTCGCACAGCGAGTCCCATAAATTGCGGTATGACGGCTTCTGATGTGAGTATTGTTTCGTAACGAGATAGTAAATGTACCGCTTGTGTTCTACGTTATCATCCTTCAGTTGTAGCGTTTCCCCAACAGTTGGACGTTGGTTGGCCAGTTCTTGTACTCGTCCAAATTTTCTTTTAAAAACTGAAGCGATGCCGCGGGACATTTTAATGTCTTTCGCTACACAGTGAGCGAGGGAATATTCTGGGGACACGGTGAACAGATCTCGTTGTTCTTCTCGTGTCACGCCATACCGTGCTTTGTGACCAGTGGAATGGCTTTCCATAAAGTCATCAAATGTGGGTTCCTCAGCTATAACCCGGCGAACCGTCGCTCCACGATGATCGTCAAAATTATCACCAGCAAAAGGGGCTAACCGATTGAAGTGGACTACTCTCGGCTTTCCATTAGGTGTTTTCCTAATTCTGTAGACCACATCATTTATTCTTTTTACGATCTCGTAGGGACCTTCCCAATTCTTTTGCAGCTTCGGTGATAAGCCACGTCGTCTTTGTGGATTGTAAAGCCACACCAAATTCCCAGGTTGAAAACCACCTTTTTCAGCCTTGACGTCATACTGGTCCTTCATCCGATCGCTGGCACCTTGAATGTTTGTGCGGACTTGTTCATGAATGTCATTCATCCTTCTCCGTAAGTCCGTTACATAGTCCTCCCCGGCTAGATCTTCACCGGGTTTACTGCCAAATACCAGGTCGCATGGTAAGCGCAACTCCCGCCCGAATAAGATGTTAGATGGTGTCTGCCCTGTTGTCTCATGCACTGATGAACGGTAAGCCAACAAGAACAGATGAAGATGTCGGTCCCAGTCTCGTTGATGGTTAGAGACTACCTTTGACAAATACCGATTTATTGTTCTATTCATCCGTTCAACCATGCCATCAGACTGCGGGTGTAATGCAGTAGTTCTGGTTTTCTTTATTCCTAATATCTTACAGATATTTTGGAACAGAGCGGACTCGAAATTCCTTCCTTGGTCGGAATGTATCTCTCGCGGTACTCCAAATCGGCAGATGCATTCTTTAACCAAAACTTCAGCGACCGTTACAGCTTCCTGGTTGGGTAATGGGTAGGCCTCAACCCACTTAGTGAAGTAGTCCATTACTACCACTATGTATTTATTTCCCTCGTCCGTTTCTGGGAATGGTCCGGCCACGTCAATCGCAATGCGTTCAAAGGGACTTCCAACGTTATATTGGCGCATTGGAGCTCTTCTTTTCCTATGTGGCCCGTTACTTCCCGCGCAGACCACACATTTCTTGCACCACTCTTTAACATCTTCTTTGCAATTTACCCAGTAAAATCGTTGGCGCACTCTCTCAAGGGTTTTATTCACTCCAAAATGTCCAGATCCGTCGTGGATCTCCTCCAATACTTCCGGTACTCTATTCCTAGGAATTATCAGCTGGGTCCTACTCACAGTACCGTCAGTATTCTCTATGACACGTTTCAGGAGGCCCTCTTCAACAACAATAGAGTCCCACTGCGCCCAGTACGATTTTACACTTTGTGAGTGTCGTGCAACATCTTCCCAAACTGGTCTATTATCGTCACGTTTCCAATCCCGTATTATTTTCAAGTCCGAGTCATTCTCTTGGTCCTTGCGAAGGTCTTCCGTTTGCCAACTATCATTCACTACTGCTGTTCTAGCGATGGTACAGAGTTTTTCTTCTAGACGACTGCAATGCTTGCATTCGTCCTGGCAAGGTCTTCTTGATAATGCGTCAGCATTACGATGGCTTGTACCTGCTCGATGCTCAATAACAAAGTTATATTCTTGCAGTCTTTCAATCCATCTAGCTGCCTGACCTTCAGGATTCTTAAATTGAAGCAGCCATTTGAGAGCAGCGTGGTCAGTTCTTATAAGAAATCTTCTACCGTACAAATATTTGTAGAAGTGCTCCACGGATTTCACGACAGCCAAAAGTTCTTTTCTGGTGACGCAGTAATTCCTCTCTGGTTTTGACAAGGTCTTACTAAAATAGGCAATAACCTTCTCTTGTCCGTCTTGTATCTGGGAGAGAACGCCACCAATTCCAACGTTGCTGGCATCTGTATCTAGAACGAATTCTCCTTCTGGTAAAGGATAACTTAGAACAGGTGCGCTTGTCAAGGAATATTTAAGTTGTTTGAACGCAGCTTGACAGTCCATCTCCCAGATAAATTTTCTGCCTTCTTCAGTAAGCCTTGTCAATGGCTTCGCTATGTTGGCAAATCCAGGTACATAACGTCGGTAGTATGTACAGAGACCAAGGAAACTTCTCAATTCATGTTTGTCCCTCGGTACTGGCCAGTCACTCACAGCCCTTATTTTGTCCGGGTCAACTGCAATACCCTTACCAGAAACTACGTGTCCAAGATAATGCACTTCTTTTTGAAATAAGTGACACTTCTTTGGACTGAGTTTCAGGTTAGCCTTTCTCAATCTTTGGAAAACCTCTTCCAAGTTCTTCATGTGGTCCTCGAACGTTTTTCCTACCACAATAATGTCGTCGAGATAGACCAAACATGTTTTCCACGATAGTCCAGCCAACACGGTTTCCATAAGCCGTTCAAACGTTGCAGGGGCATTGCAGAGCCCAAATGGCATAACAGTAAATTGCCACAGACCGGTACCGATGGTAAAAGCTGTCTTTTCTTTGTCTTTTGGATCTAAATCCACTTGCCAGTATCCGCTCTTTAAATCAAGAGTAGAGAAAATCTTTGATCCTGCCAATGTGTCCAGAGTATCGTCTATTCGGGGTAGCGGGTAGCTATCCTTCTTCGTCACGTTGTTAAGTTGACGATAATCGACGCAAAATCTTGTAGAGCCATCCTTCTTCTTCACTAGCACTACTGGTGAAGCCCATGGACTGCTTGAAGGTTCAATCACACCTTCCATTCTCATGTCCTCTATAATTTCTTCAGCTTCTTCCCGCTTCGCCAGTGGTAATCTTCTTGCTGTTTGGCGGATGGGTCTTGCGTCTCCGGTGTCTATTTTATGATGGACTACATTGGTTCTTCCTTTGTCCTTCTTGTCCAATTGAAACACATCTTGAAAGTTGCCGATTAAACCCTTAGCCTTGGTTTTCTGATCGGCGGTCAAGTCCTGGAACGATGTTGACAGCTCCTTCAACAGAATATCCGGAACTGCACAGGATGTGTTGTCTTTGGCCGTCACAGATCGAATAATCGATGATACCGTTGAGCATTCTCCTACTATTGTCCCTTTCTTCAGTATAACGGGATAAAAATTTATGTTCATTACTCGAACTGGGATAACCTTGTCGGTTTTGAGCAAGGCTTTTCCAATTACAACTCCAGTCCCAGTTTTGGCATCATCGTTTTTTGGCTGGAGCATGACAATGTTTCCCTCACAGAAGCTACCCTCTAGCTGTGCTTCCACGATTGATTCACTTCGTTCTGGGAGGGTTACATCTTCCGTTATTAATACTCGCATGGCATTATCGTCTCGTGGATTTAATACCAGTTCTTCATCATTGACTATTATCACACCATTCTTTAAGTCAAGTTTAAATCCATGCTTTTTCATTATGTCCATGCCGAGAATGAATTCATCTTCTACGTCAGCTACCAGCACACGATGTTTAATGCACGTTTTTCCAACAGTGATGCTCAAATCTATTTCTCCAGATGCGGTAGCTTGTTCTCCGGTGGCTGTGCGTATCTGCCACTTTGTTGGAAGTAGATGTTTTCTGCACAGTTTTCTTGCTAAGTCGGGTCTGATTATTGTTTTTGTTGCACCCGTATCCAGCAACATTTTAAGCGGCCTGCTGTCGATAGAGCCGTCTACATAGATGCTGTTAGCTTGATGATGAAGGGATGCGACATAAGTAATAGATTCTGGGGCTACTGGATTACGGGTCGACGATTGCCCCTTCGCATCAACCCGACTTAGTTTTCCGACTCCCTTTCTTCCTTTCTTGGTTCTGCTTTCCTCTGTTGTTTTCTGCAGAGCCTTTGCGGGTGACCTACTTCACCGCAATTCCAACAGCGGAGTTTCTTTCTTCCAGAAGCATTAATTTCGGATGTAATACGTCTTATCCTATCATCGAGGTCCTCGATACTCTCCGCATCGATATTTCGCACTCGCGACTGGTTACGTGAAGCTTGTTTGGCTGCTTCATGATCTAAGGCATATGAAAGTGCGTCAACCAGAGTTTTTGGTCGAGCCAATCGCAGTGCTTGTTGAGTTTCATTGTCACGGACCCCATAGATAAATGATTGAGTGGCCAGACATTCCAAAACACTGTCAGGAGCTGTGGGATGTGCAAGACGAACTAAACGAGCTATATCAGCTTCGAATTCTTGAAGATTTTCTTTAGAACTCTGATATCGATTCCTCAGTTGCGTCTGATACACTTGCTCCAGATGCGCATTGCCATATCGCATATCCAACCGCTTGACAAGTTGGTCATAATCTTCCTGTTCATCCTCTTTTAGCGTCTGGAGGATATCGATAGCTTCTCCACGCAGCGAAACTGTCAGCGCTGTAGCCTTTTCTTTGGGAGTCCAGCCATTTGCTTTGGCAGCGGCTTCAAATTGTTTTACATAATTCGGCCATGATGATTTGCCGTCGAATTCAGGTGTTTTAATGTGCAGTTTTGAATTATGTTCCGCTTTTACTGTTTTATTTTCTTGAATTACATGAGCCTCTTCAGAATTTGACACCGCTGGCCTAATTTTGGAGAAATTTTGCTGTAATTCTTCAACTTTCTTCTCGTAAATTTCTATTCTCTCTTCCAATATTCTAGAACTGTCTTTCAATTGCTCGTTTAGTTTCTCTTCCAAAGTTCTGGAATTTTCCATCAACTCTTCTTTCAATATTCTAGAACTTTCTTCAAACTTCCTAGAATTTTCTGTTAATTCTTCTTTTAATTTTTGTTCTAAACTTCTGGAATTTTCTATTAATTCTTCTTTCAAAGTTCGAGAATTTTCTTCAGATTTTCTAGAACTTTCCTCTAATTTTTGTTCCAAAGTTCTAGAATTTTTCATAATTTTTTCTTCCAAATTTTCCGTCAAAATTCTAGAATTTTCTATCATTTGTGATTTTAAGTTCTCTTCCGATTTTCTAGAATTTTCCGCCAACTTTTCCTCCATAATTTTACCAAAATCGGGCAAGCTACCCGTAATTTCAAATAAAAAGTCATCAGGATTTTCACCAGCTTCTACCAAGGCTTGCCGTAGACGATGTTGTAAAACAGACTTGGTTCCCGATGTCTCCAACTCTCGTTCCTCTAGCTCCCTCTTGAGATCGGCCACTTTTAATTCACTTAATTTGACTTGTTTAGTCGCCATTTTATTTATTTTTATTTTACACTTCACAGTTTTTAATAACCCCACACCTGACACCAATTGTAACGTTTTATTTATTTAGGTGAAGTGTAAAATTGATTAAAACACTAATATTTATATAACTATGTTTAATTAAAGAAATATGAATTATAAAGAATAAATAAAAATAACTAACACTAAGAATTAACAAATATAAACACTAATTTAAGAACTAATTATTATTACTAAAGACTTAAACACTAAGATAATTTATTTAAACAATTAAAACTACGCAATATTTATTTCAACACTATTTATATCACTGTCTATTTATTTATATCACCATGTGTTCACTACACGTTTCTATACAAGACTGTCCTCGCGATCTTTTGGTCGGGGTATTTATATTAAAATACATCATTCTAGAAGATTCCTTGATTCCTTGAAAATCAGAACAATGGGAAGCGAACGGACGTGTTCTAACTTGCTCGCTAGCTCCCGCCGCCCGCGCCGCCGCCCGCGCCGCGACCCTCGGTTCGCTACATTAGCCTAGTTTCCGAGCAATGGTTGGAACATCGTTCCGGTTTTTTGCTTTAGGGACTGAACGCGTTTCTGAAATCAGAGCGCTGAAATTTAAAGGTCATTAAAATTTCAAAACAATATTGTGTTGAAGGATATAAACGTATCTTGGAAAATTCTGCCCATTTTTGGTTTCGTAAGACATGTACATATGGTTTGAGATTAATGTATTATCATTATTTTTTTTTGTTTTTTTATCAATTATGTTTTTTTTATTTTTCTTCCATAAAAATCAATAATATTTGGACAAGTCAATAATTATTGCGTTCCAGTATACCTTTGTAATTTAAATGTTACCATAGTTTCCGAGTATTATTGAGTATTGAATGCGATAATTTAATATTATTATCATTTAACATCACTACTTAAAGTATAAGACAGTAACAATATCTATTCAGCAAAAAAATTAGGACAATTTTTAAGATGACGATCTATTTTTCACTTTAGGTTCTAAACAAAAAAGGATAACAATTATGGTCGCCAAAAAAAATCATCCTACGGAATATATTTCGAAATAAAATTTATTAATTACATATTTTACAGGAACTTTTAAAAATATTTTTTCCGAAATATTATCTTGTGAACATATTCTTACTAACTTCAATGAAGGCGAAATAGACACATCATCTTTCTAAACAAAGCAATGTAAAATGAGAAGGGAGATGTAAATATGGAACTAGTTTATTCTTTCGTAAACATAATAGAATAACATATGAATAATGTATTAAAACTCTATGTACGCGTAACTTGAAATGAATAACAACTAATACGATGGTTATCAGTATACGGAAGTACTCTCGATGGGAAAAATGCCGGTCACTTATGAAGTTTAATATTTATATTCTAAGAAATAAATAATAATTTCTATATTGTATAATATGAAACAATTTCATATTGATCTTAAACCTAAAAAAAAAAATAATTCATAACATTATAATACATTCAAAAATATTTCCTTTTATCAATTGTAAATACTTATATTTATTGTATAAAAATAAATTTTCAAAAAAATATATTTTCAAAAAAATATATTTCCCACAACCGTGGGATAAAGTGTGACAAATCATTTCTCACAGTATATGCTAACACTGCGCATGTGCAGTGTGGGAAATATCATTTATCGTTTTTTTATGGCAAATAGCTTTAGTGCATACATTTTTTTCTGCAATGTGGCCGTAAAAAAAGTGCAGTGTATCACTCGTGCAGAATCACCTATTTCCCACCTCGTGTGATTCACACAGTACACTATTCTCATGTCAAATAAAGGAGAATAATGGTACCTACATGAATGAATTTCTAAAATATGTTTCTATGCTCCACTGTTTGGAAACTTCTGTTTTGTGTAACTATGAGCTTCTGGCCTGCGTAACTCACACAGTAGTTGCCTTTTAGGCGGAAACAACTGTTATTTCCCGTAAATTGGTTTTACGATTCGGTATTTTACGAAATTAGATAGTTATAGGTTATGTCCAAATACGTGTGCTCTAGTATGTGAGATTAGGCGCATATATCATCATAAGCAATAAGCAAACACTGCCAGGAAGATAAGGCGTAAGAAGTAGAAGGCAATGCAACTTTATGTCTGGGACCATGTACGGGGGAGTAAGCTACGTTTCATTGCGGAAACCAGTTCGATTTAGAATGCAGTCTTACGCTATATTTCAAGCTCTTTCATCAAATTTGGAAATATCATAGATTTTCTGATTAAGGAAGTTATTGTATATGACATATATTAATCATATTTTAATAATTTAATTCTGTTACATCATAACCATAAATCTAGATTGAACACAATATTAGATTCAGCCTTCAACAATTCTAATCATTTCATGGTAAATTATGATCTAATATAACTGACATATGATGAATTAATAAACTTTTATAAAAAAAATTAATATTTTTTTATAAAAATATTTTTCAAATTGGCACTATTTGATCAAAACTAGTTATTGATGTTAAAAGCTTCGTCTTTAAATTCAAAAATTTCTATAAACAGAAATTGATCTTCTTTTTTCTTTCTTTCTCAATTATCTTTTTTGCTGTTAAGCGTCGAGATTTAGAAATTTTACTAGAAATGTAGTGAGCCAACAGCCTTTTCAAGCGACCTACAGCTTGTAATAAATGCGAATAGAGTGGAATTTTTATTTTTAGATAATATATTATTGTTCATAATGGGAAATAAAATTTGAGTCAAAGCGACTAACCAAATAAACCACCAATGATATGTTAAAATGGGTGAAACGTACATAGGTTCTTGAAAAAAGCCCAAAAATCAAACCTAATTTATCTAAAATAATTAACTTTTTATAAGTTCACCTTATACTAACATTAAAAATTAGAACACATTTTCTTTTTTCCTGTGGATTTTTGTAACTAAAAATATCTTGTACACTCGTAGTGTATTACAGCTTCGAGGATCCATTGTATTTGAATGATTTATTAACAAACTGTTGGTACATACACATACGACATAAACGAATCCCATTTGTATTTGATTACTTATAACCACTTTAAGGTATAAATGCGCCGAAACAAATTTAACTTGTTATTTTAACCAGTTATCTCCTTAAAATGCAAATTAAAATGTTATCTCCAACAATTTAAATTTTATAGTTATACTCGACGTTCTATAGTTACACATCAGTTCTAAAGACACTCATATGCACAAGTATATAGTGACAACTGACAAGTGAAGAACATTATTGGTAACTAATTTAAATTTATAGATTGTTTACATACATTTTGCGAATATTTGCATATAAAACTTTCCCAAGTAATTAACGTTTTATCTCTTAATAAAACGAGAAAATTTTTATTTTCAAACTGTACATCGGAGTATCATTAATCATCCATTAAAAAGTCAATAAATTAAAGCAAACTTTTAAGCCACAAATCATTGCCTACAAACTCAATAATAATTTTGTAAATGAAAGGCAGTAAATATTTACCTCACACAAGCTGTCATCAATACCAAAACCAAAACAAATGTTACATTCCAGAAATCCAAATACTAAACAATACAAAACAAATATCCAAACAACACAAATCTTTATCAGCTTATATGTTATTAATTCATAGTTTTAATTTTCCTTAAGCGGTTAGCATTTTAGGTAAAGAATGCAGCATTGGACACTGGACAGGTAAACGACAGGTAAAGCTGGGTATACACTAAGTGAGAACAAACTATATGAATATCAAACTTTTTATATTTTTTGGCCAAATATATTTTTAAATCACATTACACGAAAAGCTAATTTTTGTCAAAAATTAGCCTGCTGAAAATAATTCATAATTTAATTTCTTATTTGTTGCATATAAAAGTTTCTTCAATTATTTTACAGATACTACAGTACCATTTTCAATAATTGATATTCTAGTTGATTTGAAATATAAAATAAACTTAATTATATTTATTAACGGTAAATTTTATATTCATCGTCATTAAAATACAATTAACATAATAGAAATTTTGATAAATAAACTTTTTTAAAATGCTATTCTGATTTAATATTTCCTTGAATTCACAATTTGTTTAGTGGTTGTAGTCTAATTACTATCAAAGAAAAAAATATAGAAATTTGCATTAAACCTATATGGTTAAAAGAATTGAGTTTAACCACTAATCTTCAACCGGAAGAGGTTCCTACATACTTCATTTGAAGCTGTGAACAATTCTTCAAGAAAATAACTTCAAATTTAACATATTTGCGAATAATATCGATTATTCAATTAGTTCAATTCAATTTTGTATAGATCAATAGAAATATTTCGTAACAGACTTTTAGGTTTAAATTGAAATAATTTATGAATTTTATTGTGTTACCTACATATCTATCGAATTATAGTTTTATAAAAACATATCAATAAAAATTTATAATTATATTTGTTTGTAAATGACATGTACGAGTATAATCAATACAGAATTAAATGCAGAGCAGGATTATCGCGCCAAAGCCAGTACCAAAATTGCGCCCAATAAAGTAGCAGCGTTGGTTTGAATGATCAAAATTGGTCTGTATAATTTTTGTTGGATTGAAAAACCTCAAAACATGTGTACTGTGCAAGGAGAAATGTATTTTACAATCAAATTATTAAGAATTTTTTTTTAACAGTTTTTTATTTACTTTTATGGAACTGCCAAATTTGCAAAAATAAAATGTCAGTTAATAATTTTATTGAACTATGTACCTTATAGTATTTAGCTATTGTCTTTAATCATTTTCATTTAATTTTCGGGGTTCCTATAAGTGCAGCAAATTTAAAAGTAACATACAACTAACAATTATTAAAATATTGTTTACAATTATTTTTAAATTATAAAAAAATTAGCGCCACCTAAAATTTGACGCCCTAAGCAATGGCTTTGTTGGCGTAGGGGGTGATAAGGCACTGATTAAATGAATGTGTAATAATGTACACTATACCTTTCAGTTTTCTAGGATGTCAGTTTCTAGAATTGAAAATTGTTAAATTTTAAGTGCCTTTCCAGATAATACAATAAGTGGATATAAAGGTTGCATTTAATTATTTCTTCGTTCAATAACACACTTGTATTTTAATTAACGAGTATACTTACTAAGTTTTCAATCATTTCATATTTAAATCAAAGCATACTAAATAGAACATTAAATAATGTGTGCAATGTAATTTGTAACCGTTTTATATAACACTATTCTGCATGTTAACACATTGTTCCTTGTTCTTTACCGACACTGCGCCAGTGTGTACCCAGCTTAAGATC
Source organism: Stenolophus ochropezus (assembly GCA_035578165.1). Classification (NCBI taxonomy): domain Eukaryota; kingdom Metazoa; phylum Arthropoda; class Insecta; order Coleoptera; family Carabidae; genus Stenolophus; species Stenolophus ochropezus. The sequence continues at coordinate 17,900,679 of JAQOWZ010000005.1, read as the reverse complement.
CCCGCCCTTCTGACCATCATTTGCCGGTTTCACCATATTTCATAACCGGGTTTTTAACATGACAATGGAAAGAGACGCCGGGCTTTAATGTGGGCCGAAGACAAGGAGGCCTATGAGAAATGGACCCGCTGCCCTGTCTCAGCCCAGTAATTATAAAAAATAAAAGCTCACAATTATTGTTATTCGGAATGTGTTTTGTTTTTTCGGCAGCAGTGGCCGTAAAACTGTCCGGTCTTGTTTATTCTCAAGCAGGTTACAACACAAATTGTTAAGTAGGAGGTTTAAAATTTAATTGAATAATATTTCTTTGCAACGAGCAGCAGCCTTTCCTAACACGATGACTATTATATACGCAAGCTTTATTAACATTTAACTCTCGGGTAATGTTATTTGCAGTTATAACACTTATGAATAATTATCTATTTGAACATTCGGTAAAAACAATTTAAAAACAGAATATTTTATTATTTAAAACCTACAGCACCTATTTTTATGAATTATTATTAATAAGTTGACCATTGAGCAGTCAGTAAAAACAATTTAAAAAGACAATATTTTATTATTTAAAACCTACAGCATCTATTTTTATGGTATATTATTATTAATTTAAAAAATTGCCAATTATGTATGTAAAATTAAATTCATTCGTTGAAATAATAAATACTAGAAAGGGATCGAAACCGACTAATTATTTGATATGTTTTCACTATTCGGTATTCAGCCGAATATTTTGATTCAATAAATAAGTGAGTACAACGCAGCTTTGTTACGTTAAACAATAAAATTATAATTAATAAATTTTAAACGAAAGATTTACGATTAATTATTACTTAGGTAAATTAATTATAAAGAATTTACCATACATTGATATTAAAAGAAGTGAAAATAAAAATATAAGGAATAGGAAATTAAATGTAAAATGTCCCTAAAAAATTCGGGAGTTTTTTTTAATAATATTATTATGGTGATTCACTCATTTGTGAAATGAAAGATGTTTGCACTAATTTCGATATTTTACTTTACATAAGATAAGATAAATTATTTGAAATATTTTTGAATTTAGAATATTTTGTTTTCAGTTTACATTTGAAATGATGAATACAAATGTTGATATTAAAGTTACAATATTGACATTAATAGGTAGACAAATCAGTATGTCATGGAATTAATAATTTAATATTTATTGTTTTACTTTTATCAGTTTAAACAAACATATGAATATTTATTGTGGATATCAAATTACACAGAGTTAACAACTTTGTTACGGAATACCTAACATAAATAAATATGTATTTAAAAATTATATACACCATTGTGCTTGATATATATTTAGATGATAAAATATTTATTTATATGGAATATCGATAACGAGAACAAGTTCGAATTTCATAATAGCGTAAATTTGTAATTGTTCAAACATGCTACAGAATTTTATTTGAAAAATGTTTTAATACAATTCCTAGCTTTGTAAAAATATAGATTCAGTGTTGGAAGATAGTCGAAAGCAAAATTTTTATTTATATATATTTCTAAAGTAAAATCTTACAAATAAATAAAAAAATAATATTTTATATTATACATTTATTTATTTTAAATAAATAGTTAGCATACTTTATACCAGATGATTTTTTTCTCAATGGGAAATAATTTTTTTGTGGACTGTTGCCCCTCGTTTCCCGTGACAAAGATTGTGGTATCAATATGAAGATAAAAATCAAATGACACCAAATCAATGTACATTATGTCGTATTTTAATCGTACAAATTAATTTTTAAATTTCTTCAATTTCTTAATGATAGCGATAACCAGGACATTTGTACAATGAAATAAAAATGTTTGACGTTTGACGTTTTATCTGTCTGAATTCGGTATCTATTATTCAATATCGGTGTCTAATAATGATAAAAGTTAATGTAAAATATACAGACATCGTGATATTTTATATATTTTTTTGTAAGGGGGCTGCATTTCAATTGAAATATTTTTTTTTTGTATATGTTCTTAATCGTAATGTATTATTTGGCGATAACAGATGCTTGCATTCTTCATAACAATTCTTGTCGCCTTTCAACCTCTGGTATTTAATTACATCACAAATAACAATAATCAAATAATCAGCGAGTAAATGTAAGGCTAAAGATGCAACGGTTGCAAAGCGCCCGCCCACTCTCATTTATCAGTGTGACTAAGCGATAATTGGACGTCAGTCCTTACTTGCTAATTATTTACATGATCGAGAATATAACAGCAGTTAAATCACATAGCCTAGAACGTATAACTTCCGATAAAACATACAACGTGACATACTCAAATGCAATTAATATCCTATATGTTCCAAATATGTATGTTATACTTATGCTTCATTATAGGCATTTCAGTTCGAAAAATTTATAGAATTAATATGTGAGTGAAATCGTGAAATAAAAATTTAGTCACTTGGGTTATGGAAAAACATTCAACATTATATCTGATACTAAAGATTAATTTAATGAGATAGTTTTACGTTTGTTTTTCTATTTTACATTTATAACAAATAAATATTTATTATTTACTTATCCTAAACGGATAACAACCCTTTTGTTACATATATCATAAATTACATAATTGTAATTTAATTAGTGCAATGTTAAATACAATCAAAAAAATATATATGTATATACATATTATTGAAACAATTACAACAAAATGTTCTATTTAAGAATTACCAAATCTCGTTTCAAATTCCATTTGTATTGCAAGGAAATATTTTCATCTGTAACTTAATAATTTATTGTAAAGTATATTTCAAGTACCAACAAGTATAATAATATTTGTACGTAGTATAATAAAAATTGAGGTTAACCTACATAGGTACTTCATTTGTAAATATCTAAAACATATGTAAAATTGATTAGAATATTTCATTTTGAATAAATATAATTAATTTCAGGCTCGAATGTATTTGAAAGCAGTAATGTGGTCATTTGGATTATTTATGTGGTTAAAAAAGGGAGTCTAAAAAAATGTTATGAATACAATATTAATATCATATGGGTCGTGAAATTTTTGGGTCACATGATGAAGTTACCCACATTATCGTTCACGTGAACGGGCGTGAGCGTGAATGGGTAACGAAACTGACATTCGTGAATGTGTTTCAATCATTTTTGAACTGACTACAAAAAAAAGAAGTTGAAGATGAAATGTTATAAAACACAAAAAAAACAGAAGTAGGTACATATTATTTCATTTTTTGGTAAAAAGTTTAAATCTGAAATTTTTGTTATGAATAAAAATGAAGATTATTTGGTATAAATCAATTGAAAGGATAAAATAAATGCTAATTGTTATTTAATGTTATCTCAGTGATAAAAGTATTTCGTGAGCGTATCTGATCGTGGATTTTTCTATTTTGGATTTTTTTTTCATTTCGTGATCGGACGTGAATATGAATTAAAATCAATTCGCTTGTCCACCTCTAACATCAGTTCATTTCTCTTTAGAGTGCGCCTACTAATATAAGTAATTTAAAATGCCACTATTACCCGTGAACTGGTGAACTTAACCTCAAAGCGTAGTCAGTTTGAAGGTTAGAATGTGAGTGTGTGACTCACTTACAAACTATTAAAATTGATTATAATTATTATTAATGTTTTGTCTTGTTATTGGTTATGAATAGAGTAAAGTTTTCAACAAAGGCGGCATGTCTAATTTGAATATAGCTGTTAGTGTTAGATTTGATGTGAAATAAGTGACAGTGAGATTATTTAATTTTATGTGAGGGATGTACGAGTATATTATTTACACTTTCTATTTTTAAACAGTACTAAGTAATTAACATAATAATAATGTAGTGAATAGAAGTAGGTGTTAGCTTGTCAACATAGATGCAAATTTAATTATAAAAGAATATCCAGCTGTCAAGAGTTATTATTTGTACTTTCTCTTGTTTAGTTATAGAGAAGACCACAACAAATATGGTCAGCGCATAACTCACTTTGAATTAGAAATGTGTTTTTGTTTTATATGTATGCATGTACATAAGGTCATGGCTTTTCCTAAAAAGTGGGTTGGCGTAAAACGGACTTAAACCATTCACGTACTACATTCCCTTCATGTTACAACATGCACAGTCACTGACTTTCAATCTCTACATGTCCTGGTATTTTCTTACATGCAGACACATATTACCTATTTTCATAAGTTTGTACTTAATACAACCACGATTATTTTTCACTAATGTGATACACATTACTAAAGTCATAATTAAAATAAGAAATACATACAGGGGCGAACGGGCCCGGCGGGATACCTGAAAAATTCCCGGTGGAATAAGTTGCAGAAAAAATAAAAGAAAAAAGAAAAAATGACAATAGACGTTGAAGCTAAAAAATATTTTAAACTAATAGATTTATTAAATAAAAATAGTGAAACATCCAGTTCCACAGAGATTTTTAATCAACCAGAGCCAAGTACCAATTAAAATATATTTCAATTGTACTATCAGTATTTTATAATATTATTTTATTTTCTCTTTAATATGGTAATAAATATTTTTGAGTATTTAAAATTTTCGTAATGATTTTACAAGAAATTGTTATTAAAAAAATACGCATTATTTATTGTATGTGTGGGCAGCCAAAATTATTTTCACGGGCCGGTTTGTAATTGCCCATCCGCCCCTGAATTCACATATAAAAATACTTACCTTAGAGGGATTTAAAACCAAAGCCCAGCGCTAACCATTAGTCCAACCTGATATCATTAGTTTTTACACCAAATATCTGAGTTTCTAGATCGTAGCAAGTTCTACTTGCATTTAAATATTACGTTTTCAGTCTACAACCTCTGCAAGGGACCTACAGTTTTTCAAAAGTTCCGAACCACTCGAACACAGGGTTTTTATTATTTACTCATATTTCCCTCAATTCGAATTTGAGCATGCTTACTAAATGAGACACCACTGCTCTACTCAAAAAAGTATGTATAGAAAAAAATGTTTTTAGAAATTCGGACCTTTGAATGCATATTATTAAATTTAAAATTTGTTAACTGTAAATGTCATTAGAATATAAGTAAAACTGTTATTGAGTACTTGGAATTTCTACTTACTTCAACAAAGCGGAAATAGAAATTAACAATAAATACTGTTATAATGATGATTGCAACTTGTAAGAATTTTTGTTTTCCCTTGTATGTAAAGTATTATAATTTAAACATGTTTCTTTTATAATAACATAATTTAAGAAGAAAACTGTTAATAATTTACTTTCTCTGTAATATGTGGTTAACTAGACAAGACAAATATTTATTTCCCATATAGTAATAAACATCGTTTAATAAGTAATTTTACAATAAATAATTTCTTATAAGTATTTGATATAAGTATTATTTTCCTAATGATCAGGAGTAAACTGTAGTAAGAAACAAATAACATTACTTACCATTATGATAATACACAAATAAAAGGTGGTTTTAGAGCCGATCAAAGTTTTACATCATTTTTATAACTTCGTAGTGTGTACTATTACGGTTTCGGAAATAGTCGTTGTTCAATTCACAAAATTGCCATTTAAAAAACACATTCTCAATTTCAAAGTCGTTTAGGTACTCTTGAGATTTTAGGGAAATTTTAATTTTAGATTATGTTTACATAGCTAACATACCGTATTTTCAAAAAACATATTTGTTTTTATTGAGTTGTAAGTAAATACATATAAATGGAATTAAAAATTTACTATAAAATTACTGTTTTGTATTTTTTTTTAAAGCCAAACCCGGTTCATCTTTACACTAATTAATAGAATTATTTTTGCTTTAAAAAAGTATTAGTGTGTTTTCTAACCGGTGGTCCGCAATACTTAAATATTGCACAGTTGTAACTTTTTATTGTCCTTGGATCATTTTCAGCGATGTTTTTTTTCGTGCTTCATAAAAATCTACTTTTAGTAGGACAAAACTATTTATAGGTAAATGCCATAATCTAAAATTATTTTTAAATTTGCACATCATCAAAAAAAAAAGTAAGAAACAAGATGTAAATAGCTTAACAAAATAAAAGTATAAAATTATCCGGTGCAATCTGAAAAAAAAATGAATATTATCTTTGTCAAGAATTTAGTGACTTTTATTAGAGTGAATTCATTCGGAGTGTGTTCACTGAAAGTATATAATTTTATTTATAGATCATATATTCATATTTCATAAACTATATTCCAAAATTTTAAAAAGGACACAAAATAGAAACGCATTTAAGTTCATAGTGCACTATTCATTTTGATTTATAAACACGTACATAAAATTTAAATGGACACAATTTAATTCACGAGTATAAATCACATTCATAACTACATTTCATTCATAAAAAATTTCATCAGTGCGACCTTCATACATGCAGAATTAAAAACGAGCAGGTCAACAAACTTACAAACCGAGGCAGGAGCAATTGCAACAAATTTGTAAGCAGGCTGGGATATGAGCGGTTTTATTTCTCATGTGCACGGGCATACGCACGCGCACTGCATGCACAAATATGGCGCTTTAAATGAAGCGCAGTCCACCTACTGCATTCGCTTCCAGATCTGCCGACCGCCGTGAAATATGGGAAACCGCCTGAATTATCATATCTCCTGCTTAAACATCACCCAGATGCAACAACAGGAAAATGCTAACCTATACTATTGCTATTATATAGCATAGAAGAAATGTCAAACAATTATTTATTTCCTAAAACTTAGAATTACGTTATAATCAAATTTTAATATATTTTTTTATTAGAATATATCGCTTCAAAACTAACTACATTAACTACAGCCGGATTTAGGTTTGATGAGACCTTAAGCTTTGGAAGGTAATATATCCAGTCGTACTTTGTCAATGACAATTATATGTCACTGTATTTTGATTGGAATATATGCTATAAGGCAATGCATATTCTGCGAAGAGGATCCCCATTACATACATCATAACTTTTCTGTATGTAAATTTAATTTAATTTTTTTTTATCTTATATTTTGGAAATGTACAGGTTTTTCGAGACCCCAAGAAATATGGCCCTAAAGTACAGACTGCTGGTTCAGCGTATTCATAAATCCGGCACTGATAATAATACTTAACATTATAATAAGTTTACCACACTCAAAAACTTATTAGATTTGGTTATAGAAAGTTTATACCAACAACAAAAATAATTAAATCAGACGGAATTTTAGCATTTTAAATTTTTGAATAGATGTAACGTACGAAGCAGCAATTTAAACATTTAAGAGGAAGGTAATATGATTGGTGGATCGACATATCAAGCTCTTCCTATTGACTGCTCTCAAATTTCCAAGGTGAAGTACTCTCCATTTTCCATACATAATTGCACTTGAAATGTCAGCAGATAGCTGGTTCGTCCAAAATATATCAATATCACCCACTACTCTCTACCTGTGCCAAGAATCCGCTTCCTCTACGTGCAGAATATTCTCTAAGATACGTACACCTCATTTAAAGACTACTTTTCTTAAGAAAGTTCATTTATATAAATCGTTATTATTATACGAGTTTTATAAGATAGTACATTGTTCCAAAAACACATTTAAAACTGTCATATTTCATTTTATTGTGGAAAAAAAAGTCACAGTATTTAGAAGTACCAATTTTGCAACAAAAAATTACCAAAAACAGTTTGACAATATCCGATATTATTAAACCGTTTTCGATATAACAATAGAGCAATTATTAACGCAAAATATAAAAAAATGTTTTTCTACTCCTGTATAAGTATGTCCCCATTATTTAAATGTTTAAACTTCATCTTCGTGAATAGTGACTATCGTAATCTCTTATATAATAATATACTATTATTTATATTAACTTTTAAAAAACTTAACAACAACATTTTTTTAAAGAATAAGGAAAGATACATATTAAATAATTTATAATTTTTATCGAAGTATATAAAGAATCTGTTTTTACAAATTTAAAAATTATGATGTAATCCTTTACTGTAACTATAACACATAAGTTATAAGTAGGATGTTTGATATCATATTTATTTTTACAACAAACACTATTTCTCACCATTATTTTATTTAAATTTTCGATGTACAATACAATATTATGCGTAATAGTTGATCTGTTACAATATAATCTCAATGTCATCTTACAATAGCATTATTATTATAAGCTAACGAATATAAATAAATATGAGTACTGCTTTTTACATATTTTTTTCAGTGAACCAACCTGCTTTGTTGCAGATTTCGGTAATGATCTCACATTTTTATCGTGCAGACATCATCAGAATTGAAATCGTACATTATAAAGAAGGGATTCGTTTTGTGCAAGCAATAACAACAACATGTACACATTATTAAAACTAGATACAATTTTAAAGTATATACTACATATTTTACAAGGTACCGTTTACGGTTATAGTAATATTTGATACAGATTTGTTAACTCTAAATATTCAAGCACTCTGAAAACGACCACAAAACTAATTTTAGATAAGAATTAAACGACCTTAATTTGATTTGAAAACTTAGAATAGGTATTATTATTATTATTTTTGGTCAAATTTCTGAATTAGATTTCTTCATTATTTTTGTTTATTTGTATATATGTGTGATTATACCTTTAATCCGTAATGACATACCATATTACAATTACAATTACAATATGAAAAAAATCTCGGTTCTGCCATTATTAACAACTATTTTCCTTGTTTGTCAACTTGTGATTATAAAAATAGTAGATTGTTGTTACTTCTTGAATTGGAATGATATTCAGTGTCGGATTAACCAATAGACAAATAAGACAAATTATAAAATTTTGAGCAATGGTCTAAATAAAATATACGAGTAAACGACAGTAGTGGTACAAGTGAAGTAGGTTAAAAACATTGCAAAATGGATTTATTTTATAAAATAAAGAATATAAACTTTTCAAAGTTGGTGACAACAAAAAATAAAATATATTAATGAGGCCCGATTAGTATTTTGTCTAGGGCCCACTGGACGCTTAATCCAACCCTGATGATATCTCATGTGTCTTTTGGTCTTCTATGTTCCTTTTGGTTATTACGTTGATCATCCAAACTTTGCGTACCGGCCTCCTTTCATTCTTATCAAGAGTACCCACGAAGCCAGTAAATACAAGACGATAAAAGAAATATAAAGAATAGTTAATTAAACGATTAATAGCGAGAAGTAATGTGTTGTACTAACATCTTATTTTTTTCACACCCTGGAATATAACTCTATTATTTTTTAGAGAAAGAGCGCTATTACTGAAATGTTATTTTACTACCATGGCATCTGTAGTAAAAATGCTATTATAGTCCTAGGACAAAAAAAAAAACGATGAGTTGGTAATTTGGTATCGTATATAATATGCATGCGTGTATAACCTTAATTTTAAGAACACTATAACAATTGTCATTGTTGAATAAATCTGCGAAATTACTTAAATAAATGAGTAAAAATAATGTTTCAATCGGGGTCTTGTCATATTGTCAGACAAGCAGACAACCGTCCGATAACTTTTATCATTCGAGCCGAAAACTTGCATTTTTAGTCCTAACGAAACAATATATTGAATAACGTACATGTAAAACAAATTTTGATTGTAATTAAATCAGAAAGATGGGTTGTTGGAATTACTGGTCACATTGGATATTTGACTTGATCCAGTGCCAGAGCACAAGTGATTCATGTTGATAAGTTCCTTGTATGTATTTTGGCACGTTGCAGGGCAATATCTCATCACAAATCAGCATGGCACATTAGCACGTATGTTTGCTACCTTACAAGGCACTCGTAGACGCATTCTAACACTGTTCCTTAATGTAGTTTCCTTATATGCACCTCCGTGTCCCTGACTGCTGCTTGACATTAAAACAAACTGGAGCACATTCTCACGTATACGCCACAATAGCCCACATATACCAACGCAATTATGTTTTATCTACCGGAGATTATGCTCCGCGTTACATAAATAATGACGTTATACTTGCAACGCCGAATAAATTCATTTTAATGGGCGATTAACGGAATATTTACTTTTCAGGATTGTACAAAGATTGACTTAATGTACACAAATATAAATATTTGATTTTTTACAGTTATTTATTATTTTTTACCTCCTATTATGTTGCAATGAGAGGTACAAATGACTCCCATTCAAAATGATACTTGTGATTTCTCAATAATTTTTTTTCGTATAAATAATGAACAAACAGTTTTAAAACAAAAATTTATATAAATTAATATGTTTAACCATCCCTTAATACAAAAAAAAAAATTAAAAATTTCAAATTAGAAATATTACCTGTATTCATAAACAGAAATAAATGTTTACATAAACAACAAATTTAGAGTCACACTGAAAATGATACACCTACAAAACAAATAATACCTAATATCATATATTTAATATTAAGTTAGACCTCCTTTATTTTCCAACATCATTTTCAATCGATTTGGAATATATTTTATCAAATTTCTAACGTAGGCAGTGTTAATTTTTGTCCATTATTCCCTTAAACCTTTTTTATATCACTTTTCTTATATATTATATTCAAAATCTAATTTATAATTTACCGAATAAAATATTACAAATGATTTTAATTTGAACATCGTTTAGGTTATGTTTCATGTAATTTAAAAAAAATATTTAGTTGTATGAATCACCATGTATATCATTTTAAAAAATAGGATAATAAAATAAGAAGTATTTTTATTACAAAATTCAAAAGTCAAATGAAGGCGATAAACCTTACAGAATCTTAGTAAAAGTTTTATAATAAAATATTATTTTTTTAGTATTTACAAGGGGGCGGTAAATTAATATTTATGAGAAATTGCATCAGAACTAGTGAATTATTGAGATATAGGATGTAGATGCCTATTAGGTAATAACAAAATAATATTTCATCTGTTTATTAATGGAATAATAATAATTGTTTGACAAAAAGTTCAGAGTGTTTCCCGTACCTTGAACGTAGCAACTTTGTTTTCAAACAAACCTGAGTTATAAGTTGGGAACATATTTTAACCTTGGAACAGTTTCTGCATCACAATGACACTCACGTATTGAATGCGAAAACTGTACCAGAAAGGAATTTTTATGGAAATTTAATTGAATTTTTTCCGTAATACATTGTGAATATTCAGCACTTAAACTTAGATTACTCAATTCACAATCTTGTCACGGTAACCGATCGGCCTTATAAAAATAGTTTAATGACTAATGGTAATATAAATATTTTAAGAATTTTTATATTGTCGAATAAAATTTTTATGTGCATTTCTTAAGGAAGTGAAATAGTGTACCTGCATATTCTGGCGTATCAAGAATTACATTAATGGTAAAAAGTACATTTTATTGGTACTACAACTCATGATTAATCGACTTTAAAATCAGTATAAGAAGGACGAACATTAAATAAAATTGTACAACATTTTCTGTAGGTTAATATTTTCAAATTAACACATAGGTTATCATTTTATATAGAAATCGTAAATTATGACGTCAACTAACACAGAAAACAATATTTGTTAACAATAAAGCTTATATAAAAAATAGTACATTTCAAATTAGTATTCTTTGCCAAATGGGTTTTTGTAATACTCACTGAATAAAAGAAAAGTAAGTAAAAGATTTTCTTACCCAGAATTAAAAAGAGATGTAAACGGTTATATTTCTATAACGTCTCCCCTAGTTCCAAATCTAATTCTTTAATGGATAAGCTCTTGCATTCGAAACATTTTGCAGCATATAAAAGTCTTTTAATATCCACTATCTGGGATAAATTCAGTAATCTTCTAAAAACTTCTTAATATCGGGAAGGAATTTTTTCGCAAAGTACCGATAGTTTCTTTAAATTTAATTTTCATATCAGGGAGAGAAGTAAGAGTAAGATTGGCTGAGATGTCCTCATCCCGGAGTGCGAGCGAGAGACTGGAAGAAAGAAAGGGAGGAAGTGAGACAGAGGCCCGAAGCGCTGCTTATTCTGTTTATTTTGCTCGTCCCAGCCCCCATTAGCAATATTGGAGTCTTTGATGCTGCTGTCCGGTTGCTTATTATTATTCTTCCCACTCCCAACCAATAGATTCTTTTAATATAGTTTATTCATCTTTCTTAATGCAGTCCATCCAATTTGCGAAATACAAAATGGATTATTTTCTTTACATCTCTGCTAATGGACTCTCCTTTACAGTCGCTGTTTTCTTTTTTGCAAAACTTTAAAAATTGTTGGAAACTTTGCCTTCATTCTTATTCAATTATTTGAAGGCTTTGGTTTCTTCCAGAAGAATGCTGCTTAAAAATTGATACTGATATTTATTTTTATGGAAGTTTCAGATGAGAGCAGAGATATTAATGCTACAGATACATGAAGTTGATAAAAGCAAATTGAAATAAGAAGTTTTCCTTTCAAAATTGAATACTTGACCTATATTACTTATTGAAAAATTAAACCTTGTTCAACTTTCATTGTACGCAGTGCAGCTAAATGTTTTATTTTTTACATTTTTTCTGGTTTAATTTAATTATTTTAATTAAAAATCCTGCAGTTCAATTTCAATTTTCTATGTTTCTATCCTTCTGTGCCAATAATGACTATTAAAAATTCTTTCGAAATTGTCTGAAATTAAATCTGCTAAAGTTCTTCATGTTAATGTTCTTGTTTCAGTATCAAATTAAATATTTTAAAAGCCTTCTATGGTATTACAATTTTAAATAATAATTGAATAAGTAAACTGTAATTAATAGTATATTACAGTAAACCAGATTCGTACATTAGTTAAAATAAATTAATTAAAATTTGTCCTTGTAACCTTGAACAAAGTACCTACAGTAGTAGCGACAATTAAGTTTTCATCCTTGGTACAAACTTTAAAAGTTTAATATTAGTTCAGATTACTTAACGTGTAAATCACAGGTTTAAATAATTCTCCTAACACGATGTGTGTTCTTTGTTATGATGGAGATGTAAAGTAATGTAAACTAATTTCGACTTTCAAACTTTTTGCCCAAAAAAAAACTTACATATCAAATCTACGGCGTAACATTCTAGCGAGAACAGTAGTAACCTCTAAGGTTTCATATGTTTTACAGTAACTGTTTTTTTCAATAAATACATGAAATATTCAGAAAAAAAAAACTTAAAAAGGATCAATTCGTGCCGTTAAATATTTAATTAAATTATAATCTGTCTAGCCGATTTTGTTCTACGCAGATCTGGACAAACGTTTAAACAAACGAACAGACTTTATGCGAAAGATAATTAAAACATAATATGTGAAGGCTTCATGTAATTATATTTACATTTTTACATTTACTGCTTTTCCCTCCCCTTCTGGCTCAATAAAAAAATGTTTTTTTTATAAAAAAATAAGTACTTATTTCACTTAAAGTTGCGAAGTCGGTGAATACATCGTTGTAATCTATAGATAGTTGGGCACGTGGAAAATATACGTTATATTTTTAGATATTTATACGAAGCGTTCGATTATAGATTGTGTCTAAACATAGAGTACATTATGGTTTAAGTGTATTTTCCGTAACTATATTTGTATCATTTCCATTATTCAGAAGAGAGTAAACATTTACATAGGTTTTGTGTTACGTAGAGAATATCTGAATCGCATTTTCTACTTGCAAATTTAATTTCCTCGGCCATTGTTCAATTTCTTTAGAATTGAGACATAAAGTCTTATATCCAGGGTGTATAAATCCGCAATGTGTAGCGTCTAATTTCAATTCCCCATAACTTTTTTATGAAAGCTAGTATAGAAATTGTGAAAATAAACCTTTAGGCATTTTAAAATCCTCCAACAATTCATCCATTTCGCCGGTTGGTAAATACCGGAGTATTAAAATGGTTGTTTATTTATGCTGGGAAATGTAATAAAGTCATCGTCGGCCGTAATGGCTGCCGGAATAAATCCGTTACGTAAATTCCATCTGAGGAGAATGATTTCCTTCCCACGCACGGAATAACATCAGCGAGACAGATTCCTAGCTCCTAGGGATTTACACATCAACACTTGAATTATTGTTATAATTATAAATGGATTTAGCCCGCGCAAAACTACACAATCAACTACACAGAATTGCGTATTACTTTTGTATTTGTTGTTTAAATTCACTGTGGAATTTCGATATGTGATTGCCATTTCCTCGTCTAAATATAACACAAAAGCTCATTTCATGTTTATCCGATTTTCATTTTTTTCGTAAACTAACTATACACTACAATGGTTTACAATGCAAAAATAATAAGTACATACATGTTATTTATGCAATATACTCAGTGGAGTTGATGTATAAAGATAAATGCAACGCCACTTTTACCATTAAAAAAGTTTATTTCAAATCCTATCGGATTTCTCTTAATTCAATAACAAATAAATTTATTTTATTTAAAACATAAATAGTATCTTTTTGATTTGCTTCGGACTTCGTTGGCTTTCGTAAATTTCCCAATGCATGTGGAAGTTGTCTCGGTTGTTACTTTCAGTCTCACGAAACGCTATCGAACGCCTGTAAAGCTAAAGTGAATCAAACTGCAAGTACATTTTATAGTTGTTTGTATATATACTTGCAGTTTGATTGACCTAAGATTGTACAGGGAGTAAATGTAATCGAGAAAAATTTCGGTTTTCAGATTTCAATGGAAATATCCATTTTGACTATCCCTGAATCCATTTTTCCTAGTTTCGGCCTGACGTCTTTATTACTTACGAACTTACGTATCCCGCATAACTCAAAATTGTTTTTCATTCCAGGGCGTAAAATTTCCTAAATACGGCACTGCTAGATTTGATAGATATAAATAACTAAAACGGATCCTCCGATTTTTATAATTCATATAGATCAACAAAAAAGTGAAAGTGAAATTATATACGTAATGACTATTAAATTAAATTTTATTATTTGGGCACAAAGAATTTATTGTAAGGTAATGCATTTTTTCAAAAAGGATTTACATCAGGGGATGAAATTTTATCTGTATTACTCAGGGATTGCAACCCATTAAATTCGTTTTAATAATTTAAAGTTTTCCCTCATAAAGCCTATTACAGATTTCTATGATAAAAAATATTCTAAAATTTTATAGAGTAGTTCTGAAAAAGACAAGTCTTTTTGTTGATATATTGTGTAAATTTTGAGTATTTAGTTTTTGTTAGTCATTTTTGGTTGTATGTTGTTTTGGTCCATTTTGTATTACGTTCCATTAATTTGAATACAAACTACATTTTTTCGAACTGTATAAGTATTATTTGCGTGTAGCATTTGGATTGCATATCAAGATGTTGTTGATTTGCAACATTTCAGGCAATGCCCATAGTTCCAAAATAAAATATTTTTTAAATGCAGTTATCAGATGAAGGACAAGTTTTTCGTTAATAATCATAATTAAGTTTTGAACATTGTAATTAGAGACCATTAATGTTTGCTATATATTTCATGGCTTTCACATCAACAACCGAATATCAATCATTGAGAATCGCATTCAGAATCCTCCTCCCATCCCATTTCAACTTCCATTTCGAGTCCATTCCCAACCCAGAGCAGAGCTCACTTCAAACACATAACCTAACCTAACCTCTATCAAAATCTCATTTCAGCCACAGAGAAATCACCGTAGGCTATGGTACAAAACAAAAGAGCATCAAGAGGACTGCTAAGCGACACCCGTTAGACAAAATCCACATCAAAAGCCGGCCGGCGGGGCGGGGCTCCCATCAGGGTTGATGCCCGTTCGGGCCGAGGTAGAGGTGTTTTTGCAAGCGGCGCCGACTCGACGATGAGCCAGTTAATGAGAAACGTCACTTGAGTAAATAAAAATTATAAGGGATGTTAGCATCAGCGGCCAAGGAGATATATAGACCGTTGTTTTTTCGAATATTTATGACCAGATGCACTATTATTAATTGAATACAGTGATGAGTTATTGTGACAAGAAGTGCTGATTTTCAAGATTGGAAGTTTGGAGATGGAAGTGTTTTCGGGTTTAGGAGATTTTCAAGTTCTTTCAACTATTCCTGACAAATGTTTGCGTTTAATATTCTTCTTTTACTTACAAACACTGTTAAAACGACTTTTGTTTTTAGAATTAATAGTTATTTATGGTATAAGTGTGTTACATTTCAAATAAGTCATGTGAGAAAAGTTTAGCTCATGAGGCCGTCAGGCCGATTATAGTACTTTTTCAAGTGTCTTAGATAATTAACATACATGTACCTCACTCCATTTTATCCAACACCTTTTAAGTTTTAATCATTGATATGAAATACCTATAAAAATATAAAATGACGTTTATTAAAAAAAAAGAGTAAAGAATATTTTATAACTTAGTCACTATGATAAGAATCAACAAACAATGAGTTGTAATTTACAATCCACATGTGTTTTATGACTTACTTTATTTATCTAAAACACCATAGTTATAGTGTTATAATCACACGGTGTTGGATAAAATAATATATTAAAGACCGAGTTTCCTAATTATTATAATCATTTTATTTTTTCTTCTTCTAAAGTACTTATTTTGTAACATTTTACTTACATTTTTACTGCACTGATTGTCAGCCTACATTACAAGCAGTATGCCCTACAGTCTCTGAAAGGCCTTCAGTTCCGAACCTTTCGGACACATCGATATTTATTTTGTCGACGTTGAATTTTGTACCCCGAATATCAACTACCACTCAGCGAATCGGAGAATCTAATCAACTGAGCCACCCCTGAACAGTCTGAACTGTTGGTAATCATCGGTCAATAAAAAATTATTTTAAGATAGTTTCTGAAAACTATGCACGTAACAAGATTTATTTGAAAAAAACAGTGACATTTATTTTATTCTTTTCTATTTATCCTTTATTTAAAAAAAAACGTAATTTAAATATTTAAGAAATTGTCGTTTGACCTAACCTTTTTTTCTACCATCCCAACCACCTACGAAATAACTAATGTTTTCAATTTATTTGTTTAACAAATCCCCTACGTCTTTCCTTCGTACTACTATATTTTAAATTAAAAATTGTACAAAAATTAATGTAGCGTATGCATTTGGATGCCTTTTTTTACAGACGCATACATTTTTTATATTTTTGGCACAATTCTATACAATGGTTTAATACTTACTTCAATGAAATATAATCCATGTTAACTTCTCCATAAATATGTTCCTCACGAAAAGCCCTAGCGCCTACTTTAAACTTTCTAATTTTTATTTTGATGGGTAAAGTAAAAAGCAGATAAAAAGTGTATAAAGAATATAAAGAACTGCATTCTTGTCACATGCTCAAAACTAGGTTAATAAAAATCTGGAACAATGATAATATCAAACGACTAGTAAAACATAAAAGAGATATATTCTCTTATTAAATTCGCTCCACACTCGTGAGTTTTATGGAATATTGCCAATTTTAATATAGATTTTATATGAACAACTGGTTTTCAAGAATATAATTTATCAAAAATGTCATCAAACTAATAAATGGATTATCGAAGAAATTTATGTGTTTAATTTGGTAAATTACGGCAAGCAAAGGCAAACTAATACTTAAATGTCAAATATTCGCGCAGTATCCACTCAATATTCCTCGGTATTTCCTTGAATTTTAACTATTTATAGCATTACAATCATTCATCCTTATTGGAATCATGTTATAAAGGTGGACATATTATGAATTAAAATGAAACAAATCAACTTAACATAAACGGAAATGATTTCTGTGAAATACATTCTTTCTCGCTAGCTTTTGAATAATAAATTACAGTATTTTTAGTTAAAATTGCATATTAAAATTTTAATGTCATTCATAGAAATGAATTTTATGTATTTTATTATTATAATCTTATGTTATTAATTACTGCTACAATTTTAAGGTTTCATAATAGTTAAGCATGTTAGCTCATTTGTTATATCATTATTGAAAAAAAAACTAAAAAACAATTGTGATTTTTTTAATTCGATTCTACCGGTAAAATTAGATAAGTGTACCAATTTTCAGATTTTTATCTCAAGGCATAGAATTTCTAGAAGATAAAAGCTTAAAATGCCATTTTTTCAGATTTTGCCATTTTCGTTTTTGCTTTTTACAAATTGTTCCTTTTCAAAAAAAAACTATACTTACGTAATTTTGCCCATAGAAGCGATTGGTGAGGTCACCGTAGTCGTAAACCTAACCCTTAAAGGGGTACATCTAAAAATCCTGTTTTTTAGGTATTACCAAAATTCAACTTTGAACTCGAGAACGGTAAGAGATAATTAAATTCGAAAATTTTAAATCAGCGCATCAATATTTAGCAAATGAAATAGTTTAGAGAAAAAAAGTTTCCCACTGAAATTTTGAAATTTAGTTTTTTCGATTTACTCATTTTTCAAGACCCTATATACGGAGAAAACATTTCTTTACAAAAGATATATTTTCTTCTTTTTAAAAGTGATTTTATAAAATTGTTATATAACAGCGACCTTACTAACAACCAATTTTAAATATCTTTATAATTTCATTAAATAAATATTTAATATTCAAAGCATACATATATAAGCATGCGTGAAAAAAATCGGCTTTGGTAACCTTAAATACAAGAAGAAGAAAAATATTACTGCGATAAGTTTAAATAACTTTCCATTATTGCAAATTTCATTGAGTAGGAAATAGGTATCATACGTAACATAATTTTTTCCCAAAGTGTACCGGAGTACATATGCAGGATCAGTTTCATTATACACAATCTAGTATCTATTCTTCCCATCTGTTAACTCATGCCCTGCCAACAATAACTATTTTGACTCATCCTTTTTAGACTCTCACTAATTACCGAAAAGTCTCTAATTGGCACATAAACAAATGACCTCCCTTGATGCACAAAACGCCCACCAGGCGTTACTCCACATGACTGGCCCTGTATAATAGATGAGCATCGTGTACGCACAGCCTACTACCCCCCTGGAACAAGTGAAGGCTGCGGCTAATGAAGTGGGGATGCTATCAAGCCCTTCAAGCACGTCACTGCTGGATCAAGGGATTGATATGTGATAGTTTACAGGGGGGCAAAGTTTAAGGGCTATTTGTTATGGGAAGTTGGAGAGATTTGTTACAGGATGGAATGCAGCAGTTGGGAAAGAAAAATTGTGGTTGT
This sequence comes from Stenolophus ochropezus, assembly GCA_035578165.1. NCBI lineage: Eukaryota > Metazoa > Arthropoda > Insecta > Coleoptera > Carabidae > Stenolophus > Stenolophus ochropezus. The sequence continues at coordinate 17,881,551 of JAQOWZ010000005.1, read as the reverse complement.
CTGCTATTCCAAGTTCATAGGATAGCATTAATATCAACAATTTTGTTGAACATTCTTAGACAAACGAAAATTGACTATCAAAAAATAACAAGATTGGTTTTATTCGACTGGATAGTTAGTACCAAATTAGAAAAAAAACTTTTGAAGTAGCAGTCATTTAATCAAATCCACAATATAACATACAAAACAATCAAATCAAGTCAATAAATAATCAACATAGGTAAGAAGAGTTACGTAAATGGTATTAAAATTTATTCTAGTGTAAAATGTAAATTACTTTATAAAAATCTTTCGTCAAATGTCGATAAAACACATACACATAATCACATGCAGACATTAACCAACTGACTTATGCTGTTTCTATTAGAGTAACAGTCAAAAAATAATATAACAAGATTAAAAAAATAATGAAAGCTAAATAAATATCACAATTTAAAAAGTTATACAGATTTTTAACAGATATTAACTTTTTAAGGTCTCACAATAACAAGAAGAATGGAATTAATTTTTGTATAAAATTACAATAAGAATATTAGTTAAGATAATACCTATTTGATAAATGCTTTTTCAGTTATATTAATTTTATCGAAATTTGTGATTGGCACACCCAGCACTAAATATTGTACATTATTTATTTTATAATCTAAAACAAAAAAACCTATATTAAAAATTTTTTGAAAAGGAAGTGTTTATTTATAAAACCGAAAGTCCATTAGATAATAAAAAATGTTATATTAATTTTTCCAAAATATGATCTATCGAAAAAAATAATTAGCAGTAACAATTAACCAAGGTTTCATAAAAATCCTATTTTTTTAAATAAAAAAATCAAGTAATTTAAAACAATGCAACTAACCTATTAATTTAACTATAAAATAACCTTGATAAAACCAATTTAATATTTTCATTTTCATATGAATTGGAAATTTAGTCCGTTTCGTAAAAAAAAACAGTTTTTACTGTATTTTATTTTTTGTACTTTACAATTTGTTTGTTGATCGCTACATTCTAAAATTTCTTTATAAAAACATGTTACACGTCTATTCCATCTTTTAACATTTTGTAAAAAAATAAAAGGTTTCACTAAACAAACTACCCCAACCCCGACCTAGTCTCCACGGGATTCGAGAGGGCTGGTTAGTCATTCCTGACCGTGATCTTCACTTGATTTTTATGATAGATTGTTCTTTTTTGCTGCAGTTTATTTGAATTTGAAAGGCGCTGGTTTTAAGACTCTGTCAAAAGTGATGGGTTAAGTAATGATGTTTTAAATGGATTTCGGAGTCGCTAATCAAATTCTGTAAAATGTTTTGAAATTCGTTTCATCGTGGTTAATAAGTTCTGACATTTGATTATACATAGGTTCGTCCCCTGGTATAAAAACAGGGGTTGGAATGCAACGCGAGACTTTCAAGTCTTGCGACAATTTTCCCCTTGAGGGAAAATGTAAATAACAATGGATTTATTGTCGTAGGGTTGTTTTGACCTTTCTTATACATTAAAAAACTATTATAAAGTGATTGCATTTCCATGATTTATGATGCAGGGCTTTGATGCTGAAACAACATTACATATTACGAAAAGGTTTTGCTGTATGATTACATATCATGGCAGATGTAAAATACAACGCTATTATTGTACAGTCTTTTCGCGGTATAAAAGTGAACATTTCACTTAGAAAAAGACACTAAATACTAAATTAATGACGCATTCGTTACCTAACTTATTTTATAAAGAAAAATCATTTTATATTTTAGTTATAGTTGTATATGTAATTTGAAAATTAATCATTAACTTACAAAATTTATGAATTAATAAAAATTAGAAGTTATTAACAAGACATGAAATAAGAAACAGGTTAAAATAGGTACTTAACAGATATTTAGATTTTTGTAATATTTAATTAAAAAACCTAGAAGCAATTTATTAAACAGAACCGTTATTATTTCGATAATATCCAGCAGAAAACTGTCACCAATTTTTAACAAATATTAAATGTCATTAGTAATTATCGGTAAAAGACTTCTATTGTTTTAATTAACTTTTAATTGGATATTAACCGATAAATTAATAGCTATAAATCTGTTTTTGAACAAAAACCGTTATTATTATTTCTAATATCGGTTAGTCGTTAACCGTTTTTTCTTTACATACCACAATTATTATCAAAAAGGAAATTTAAACTTATGCTTTTCAACATTCTTCAAATTCCATAAATTGTTTATTCTAAAATTATATCCAGATTAAAATTTCCAAATTGATATACCTATAGAAAACAATAAAAGTCGAGACATGATACGCTGATTACTGTATTTTGAAATTTAAACAAAAGCAAATAATCGTTAGCACATTACCTGCCATTAGCTAAATAGGTTGGTAATAGAGAGTATTACCAACCTAAATATTAATTTCAACGAGTTCTGGGAAACGATTACATTAGCAAATACATCCACAAGCAGATGTCATTATCTCCACTTAAAAACATACTTCTATGCAATTTAATATAACTACCATATAAATTTGCACCTCATTTATGCTCATTTTGCAAAAATGTAATGTTCCATTTTTCTTTCGGAAATCATCAGAGTTTGTTGATATACAGTGGCTCACAAAATTATTCGTACACCTAAGTTTTGTATTTAAAAAGTGAAAAATGGAGTACTTTGAAGAAAATATTGATATATTATTGACGGGATCAGATTCTCTTATTTTCCAGAAATAAAATACAATAGCCAATTATGAAAAAAATATTATTTTTCTTGTGTTAATTAAATAAAAACAAAATGTGTACAAGAAATAGGTACACAAAATTATTCGTACACTTATGAAATCTTGCATGTAACGAGTAGATATTTATATTTATAAATATGAAACAACTGTGATTGCATAATTATCATTTGTCTGAGTATTTTGTATAAGATTTTTTTTAAAATAGGTCACAAAAACAAGAAACTACGGTAGTTGAAAGGCGAATCTACTTGAAATTACTTCTCCAGTGTAAATCTTTAAGGGAGGTTGTCAAAATTGAATGAAGATCGCACTCAAATGTTGAGAACCTTATAAGTAAATATGAAAATGAGAACCATTAGAAAAATATTCTCCGTGGAGGCCTTAAATTATTTTTAAGTCAGCAGAATAAATTATATATTGAGCGTTAAGTGAAATCAAATCCCAAAATTCCCCTGAATAAATTAATATTAAGAATAACTAAAATTTTTAAGGGTCTATTGGAACATAGACTATTCAAAAAACTTTAAGAAATTTTGGTTCTAATAGTCTTATAGTAAAAACTAGCCCATACAATTCCAAACAAAATAAAATAAAGAAACTCGCATTTGGAAATAGTATAGCACGGATTGTGTTTTTTGGAAATTGGTAATTTTGCGGATTTGAGTGAAATGACAAATCTTTTGATTGGAGAAATCCAAATTCTGAGCTTAATAACTGCAATTTATGTAGTACAGTGAAACACGGCGGCAGGATCATAATAGATTGAGAATATGTAGGAGCACCTTATGACTATACGGCCATTAAAATAAAAATTTCTTAGAGTTCTTCGAATAGTCTATGTTTCAATATATCCTTAAAAAATTTCAGATATTTTTTTTGTTAATTTATTCAGGGGTTTTTAGTATTTAATTTCATTTAATGCTTAATAAATCGTTCATTCTGCTGATTAAAAATTTTTTTACGGTCCCCACGGCAAATATTTTTCAACTACTCCTCATTTTTATATTTACTTCTAATGTTCTTAACAATTGAGAGCAATATTCTTACAATTTTGACAACCTCCCTTAAAGATTTACACTGGCAAAGTCATTTCAAATAGATTCGTCTTTCAACTACCGTAATTTCTTGTTTTTGCGACCCATTTTTGAAAAATCCTTTTACAAAATACTTAAACAAATGATAATTACGTAATCACAGATGTTTTATGTTTATAAATATAAATATTGACTCGTTATTTGTAAGATTTCATAAGTGTACGAATAATTTTGTGTACCTGTTTTTTGTATGCATTTTGTTTTCATTTAGTTTACATAAGAAAAATAATATTTTTTTCATAAATGGCTATTGCATTTTATTTCTGGAATATGAGCGAACATGATCCCGTCAGTAAAATGCATATATTATTTTTGAAAGTACTCTATTTATCACATTTTAAATAGAAAACTTAGGTGTACGAATAATTCTGTGAGCCACTGTATATTTTCTGCCAGTCCATCTGGGTGAACGAATTGCGATTACACTTTTAATTTAAGCTTTTGATATCATTGGTTTAATTAGATCAACTTTTTTGATTGCGGAAAATTTAGAGAAATCATATTTGAAACAACACATTGTAAAGTAAAATATTCATTTAATATATTTTTTTTGAAATCTGCATCGTAAACCTTGTTTGACAAACAAAAAACTGTACGAAAAGGCCAGATTCAAAAACGATGTGCTTTAAAGTTGGTAAGCAATAACAAAATCACTCAAATTGAATTTCGTTTTTGCTTAAGTTATTGTTTTTTTTATGCTAACCAATTTTCATGAAGATAAAACATCAAATCAAATACACAAAACATGAAATGGATAAAAATAAAAATTCATTGTTCTAGAGCTGAGGTGGGTGGGATTTCATAACTCGTAACAACTAAAAAATAATAATTATTGCTGTTGTTCAGCATCCAAGTCAATAACGGAATTAAAGACATTTTCACATCAGTCGTTTTACGATAAACTGAATAAACGACAAAAAAATGCGGAACAGAAATAGAAATGAAAATAAATTCTAAATCTTATTCCTGGAGCGAAAACGATATAATCCAAATAAAAATTCTGGTTAATAACATCATTATTATGTTCCTAATACACACTTTATTTTTATAGAATTTAAATATTACCTACCTGCTTCGTATGTCAAGTTAGCTCATATTTATGCCGCGTGACAATCATTGTACGAAAATTTTCCAACAAAATATAATTAAAATTATTAAAAAAGTCAAAAACCCATAATTTTTATTTTTCTGTTCGTTTCGATCGTATCCAGATTTATAAGTATTTGGTAGCCATGCATGTGATTGCAGTTCCAACAACTTAATTTACAGTTACGAGAACATTTTAAGCCTTTAAATTTGTTATATTTTATTTTATATATTATTAGTAATTTGTATATTTTATTTCAATATTACCGAAAAAAAATTCATTTGGATTATAATTATTGAAAATTTTTATATTAATCCTATGAACATTATATTTTTTCGTTTTTTTGTATGTAGTATAATTGTATTTTAATATTAAATTATTGTAATGAAAATAAAATTTACTTTTTGTTTGAATGGACACGAAATTTTATTTAAGTAGGAGCAATATTAACCGAAACTAAATTATTTTTATCGGAACCTTACAATAGGTAAACATACATAACTACCTATTCTGTGTCAGAATTGAATAGAAACAAAATGAAAAATCATTAAGTTCCGGGTCCCAGTTTAAAACACTTTTATCATAATATAATATATTTTTTTTTTGTATTATACTGCAGTTTACCACTTTATAGAACAGTGGGTATTGTGGTGATAAATTTATTTTTAACTTTTCTCAATATTTTTATAAATAAATGTTTATATTCCAACAAGTGTCACCGAACATTTCTGTTACTGGTTCTTGTTTATTGTGTATCCTTCTTTTGTGGATCTACGGCAGATCCATTTGAAACAGATTTAAACATCATTGAAGAAACATAAAATAATTGTGTCTATGTCTTTTGGTTGATTGTATCGAGGAAGATAGGATAAAGATATACGCGGTTGTTATTGTTAGCGAACAAGGCCCTTGTATTTCGCATGGGTATTACCTTGCAGCGTATACAAGTCGGCGACATTCCGGCCCATTTGTGTTCAATCACTCGAGAGAAAACATACAATTGTTGTTATTGTTTAATGTTGCGTGTGGAGCAGAGCAGTTCTCGGGGGCATGCGCAACTTAACCTATAATCAAGATCTCTCCGCAGGTAACGGACGCTCGAGGGATGGCTCAGGGATGCCTTTCGCCCACGGACAAATCTGCCCTTCTTATATCCTCAACGAAAATTTCGGCTAGTATGTAGTTTAGCAGACATAGTGATTTCACTATAAGATAGGGTTGCACAAAGCTTCATCAATTTTAATCATTGATTATTTTTTGACAGCAATGTATTTTTAATTCGTGGACATGATAACTTCAAATTAATAAGTTGATTTTTTGATTAGCCTTTCTGCAACCAGACATTAGGATTTTAAAGGAAATACCTATATGTAAACTTTGAGATATTCTCACCAACGTATTTCAACCCTTAAATAAAAAATTTCTAAATTTAACTCTGAAATTAAACTATTATATTTGAAAACATTTAGATAGATAGATCCCTCTCGTTAATTCGCTATATTTTTGTTAAAACTATACGCACGGTTCATACGTTTATAAATATTATTGAGGTAATTTCAAGATTAAAATTAAATTTTATTAAGAATAATATCATTTATTTATATATGAACTAAAAAAAATACTCAAAAAGTCGCAATAATTGAATTTAGATAACATTCAAAAATTAATTATTCCAATATGATATTTAACTTTATATATTTTGTAATAAATTATTTCTACGAAAAGTGGAGTATTGAAAAAGTTTTTTTCGTAATTAAATAATATTGAAGAAATTTTGAAAATTAAATTGATTATGTCAGGTATTTAAATAAGTATTACTATAGACCTGTTTGTATACAAATTATCAATTTTTATAGATACATTTGTTCAGCTCCTAGCGTTTTAAAAATAAAATTCATATTGATTAGTAATAAATACGAAAAATATATTTTTCCTACAACCGGGCATAAAGTACAGCTTTATGACCTCTTTATTGTTTGTAAAGTGTCACTTTTTAAGCACTAGTGCGTGAATAATAGCCGTTGCTAGGCAACCTACACACATTTATCAATGGATATATCTAATATTGAAATTAGTTTTTCCTACACGTTTTACACATGTGTAACAGTACTTTTTATCACTTGCTATAATTTAAACAGCACTTAACTAAAAAACACTCAATTTACACACTAGTTGTATAAATAACTATAAGCATGGAAACGCTATTTTTTTATTGAGAATTATTCAATAAATACCTTACATTTTTTTTCTTTCTGTAGCAATTCTAGTAATTTTATCAAATCTACAATAAACAATCAACTTCTTCGAAGTCTAACATATCTAATGTACAGGAAAAAACAATTTGAAAGTAATTAAAACAGAATGATAATATTACTTCTGCGAATATGCCACCATTAATAACAAATTTTAAGAACAGTATGTAGGTCGTAGAAACAGTTCAAAAGTTTAAAATAGCGACTTAATACTCGCCAACCATTTCACACAGGAAGGAAGTACGTTATAAAGGGATACAAGGAATTGATTGAATTCATTCATGATTTGAATTTCAAGAAAGTTCAAACAATGAAATTGTGTTATAATTTTGAATTACAAGAACTGAACTATTTGTTACAAATAATACAGTTTTCAAAACTAATATTTAAAATTAAAGATTCTTGGAATAAAGCTATTGTTATTTTCAACAAAAATCAATATTAAATGAAAAGTTACGTTTCATTCATCAAAAGGAAATAGTAATCGAGTTCGAAAGGGAACAATAAAAATTATTAACTTTATTTATTTCGTTGAATTTTACAACATAAATATTTTAGGACTAAATTATATATAAAAATTTTATATATTATAGAAAACTGTATTTTAGTTATTTTTTATAAAATATTTGTTTTAAGATATTAAAAAAAAATTGACAATTATTTATATATAATTTTTGTAAGTTTCATATTTTTACCTTAGTATATTCTGGAATATATGATTAAAACTACGGTTTTGGTTGAATTGGCAGTGGTTTAAATGAAAGTTCACCGTCCAAAATTGATGAAGAAACGAAGAACGCCCTAGGACAGAGATACTTTTTAGCTATTTTCTAGCCAAACATATTATTTTCGATGAGTAACGATTTTGTGAATTCTTCAAGTGGTTCGCTTCCTTTGCAATTCTTGAATTTTCCCCTTTGTCATGGTTCCCTTTGTAATTATAGGGCCCTTGTTATTATAGGAAGATGATTGAAATATTTCTTTAAGGAAATGTCAATTCTTCGATATAATTGTACGTCTATAAATGTTTACTTCCAGTTTGTGCGTAGAATTTAACTGTTGGCGCCTTTTTAGAAATACGTTATTATGGAAAATTACCTATAATTAGGATAATTTCCAGCATTTTTGCAATAGTTCTTCGAAAAGTAAAATTTATGCATTTTTAACGAGGTCTGAGATGTAATAGCAGATCTCATAATTCTGGTCTTCAGATTAACTGAAAATTCGAAATTACGCTCATCATTTGCTTGCTAAATACAAATCAGTAAACAGGTAGGTCTGTATGTATTTAAAAATAAATCAAGAAATGAACTCTAATTACACATTTGTTGCATTTATATTTCAAAATTACTGCCAGTACGGCTAAGTTACAATTTTGAAGGACAATTATTACAGCTCACTTCCTCTTTCGTCAATTACGGAATTTAAAATATCTATTGACTTTAACCCTTGAAGTTCCTTAACTTTCAATGTGTAAAGATACATGTTTTATCTAGACTAATTTGTACTGTAATAAATTATTTTAGGCTTGTTTCTGATTCACTTATTTTCATTAAATTCTTACTAATTACGCCGAGTAAAAAATAAAAATTTATTTCGTATTGTTGTTTTAATAGTAACAATATATTTTTAAAATGTTTTTTTATTCTAACGATGATTGGATATTAGATCTTTATGTTTATGGTTTCAAATTTAATAATGTATATGAAGTATGTTTTATTTATGCAGTATTTTGAAAATTGTCTCGAAAGAAATTTTAAATTTTTAGTGTTTATAATTCTAAGTAATTAGATAGATATATTTAAAACTTTCCTTCTTTTTTAGTATTATAACCATAATATTTTGCCGTGGATGTCTACTAGTGTGTTTGCAAGGGCTTTTCTTTTCATCTTAATCTTGAATTATAAATATTTAAAGCTATCCTTAGCAAATTACTTTTAAAAAATGCTTACAAATGTCATTTTAATGAAAGTGAGAGATGAAAACATCTATGCTTTATTAACCAATTAAATATAACAATTATTTGTATGGTACATATATTCTTTGTCATTATATACACATTAAAATTTCCAAATCAAGTAGTGACATGATATGATGATATCGATATCTGTAGCTGGAAAGTTTGATATAAATACTCATCAGTAATAATGAAGAATTAAAGAGAATAAACAAAAACGTTAATATATTGTATAATTATATAAGACATTTGTTAAGACGCCTGTTTTATTAATCTTAATTTGGAAAATATGATTTATATTTCTTTATAGTCCTATATGATTTAAAATAAAAGCCGATGGGACAGAATATCAGAATATGGTTATAAAAATTTAAGTTCAAGTATCAACGTGCCAAATTCTTTATCATATATTTCCTTAACTGCTCCTTTTGGTAGAGATGGAGTAATGCAGTATTTCGGAAGTAAAATCTGTTTATGGTAAAAAATATATTATTAACATTATCTGCGATAATTAAAGTTTAAATTCTAGGATCATATAAATTTATTTTCAATAAGTTTAACACAATAAAAGTGATGTTTAAAACATGCTGAAGCCAAAGTAAGTTTGTTCTAATTTCTAACTTTTAAAAGTAAAGCTGTTACAAAGTTCTAAAGGCGGGCAAAGCATAATAGCATAATATTGTGAAACTTGCCATCAAATTCCTTCAAAATAGATTTTAATGAAGTCACTGCGTTTGGCTTTTAGAAGTCCGGGATCCTGTTAGAAATTAATGACACGGAAAAGTCGTCCCCACGTGTGCTTTGTGCCCTTATAAGACATTTTCACGTTGTTGACTCCGGATCATTCACGACACAACATTTCGAATACATATTCTCTCAGCACATTTCACTTGTGTTGTGTGAGAACTGTTATTTATTTTCCTTTATTTGTTCTTTATATTAAAGTTTTGTTATATTTAAATAGAAAAGACAGGTAAAATATTTCCTAAAAGAAGAATTTCTGCTGAATTTAACACATTTTTTGTAGGCTAAGGTTTCCAGACTCCGTCCGAATTCGAACGTTTTAAAACTCATAAATCCGTTTTACACGTATTTTTAGAAAATAAAATTACTTGTTCTCTTGGACAATGACAACAAAAAAACTAATTTTGATAGATTTTTTAATTCTCAAATAGTTTAATATTTTTCAAATAAAATAGGTAAATACTTTTATTGTGCATTTAAACTATTTTTTGAATTGATATATTTAATTTTGAATATATTACAGGCATAGGTGGATCACTTCGTTAACTTGTTCCAACTCGAACTGAGCAGAGTGTAACATCTTGGGTTCAAATCCCAGTATCGTTAATATTTACATACTAATCAGAAAGTATTTAAGATTTATAAGTAAATATTTAACCAAATTGAAATACTATCGTATTCTTATGGTTCAAAAGCCACTAGAAGGTATAGGTCCCATACAGAAAAGTTGTTTACTAAAATTGATGGATTTCCCATATTGATTTCAACTGTCATATATTTATCAATGGAATTATTTTCGTTATTTTTACATTTTGATAAATATTAAATTTACTCGAAAATTACCAATATCATCAAAATTTTTCCACTTTTTATCAATAAATTTATTTTTAATTTAAAAGCATATATAAACATATGAATAATTATAAATTATAATAATACAATAGTAAACAATCTTAAAATATTATTTAAATTATATAATAATAATGAAAATACTGGTTCATTTTTTCGAGATTTTTTTTATTCGAAATTAATTAAATTTTGGTTTGTTGAATTAAAAACAAATTATTCTCTTCATTTTGTAACATATTACATTTTTTTGTACTCGGATCATATATTAAAATTCTGTAGGTATCTATTTTAATTATTTTATGTTGATGAAAACACTTAAATATTGTACAACGTTAGAGGAAGACAGTAGAATGCGAATTAGGACGCAGCCGTACCTGTCCTATTTGTACACATTTCCAACCGAACCTGCTTTAAAAGTATAAATCCCAGAAGATTAAAAAACCGTCTTTTGCATTTCCTTCGTCACTTTCATCTTTTTAATTATATTACGCATTTCTAGTAGCAAGTAAAATTCGCTGCTCTCCAATGCAGCATGTAACTTCATGCATCGTTACATGTTACATCGTTACATATTTTCATGACTTGTTTGCTGCTACGTATTTAAATACAGCATAAAATTTTACGTTTTGAGCTACAACAGAAAGTGTGCGACAAAAAATTTAATCATCTATACTTCAAACAGTTTTTTGCTTTAATACATGCAAATTTCCATACGGAGAAGTACGCTGCTGCTGCTATTCAATATCCTTTCAATCTTTTATTTCTTTGATATAATTTATGAGTTTTATATGCCTGGATTTGGAATATAATCATTTGCAGTTTTTTGATGCTAAAAGACGGGTAGTTCTGCAAGTCTGTTTATATTTATTTTATTCTTTCGCATGTTAATGTGGTTTATTTATTGTTGAAGACAAATATTTAATTTTTATATTATAAAATTATTTCTGTAGTATATAGTAGTTTATAATGAACTAAGTAATATTAATTATTAAAAAGTATTAAATGTGAATGGAACCACTTATTTTACTACTATTACTTTACACTATGTTGAATATTACTTGAAAAAATAATTATGGTAACAACATTGAAGTAATTTCTAAAGCCGTTGCTGCTGTATTTTTTCGTAAACCCGAAAATATTTGAAAATATCTAATTTTTAGCTCGAACATATTCAGATTTTACAAAACTTTGGTTCTAATATATTTTAAAGAATTAGCCACACTAATGCCAAATATGTAAACAGAATTTAATTATCGCTTTTCATTTCGGAGATATTACCTCTCAAAGTTGTACCTCAAAAAAGTGTGTTTTTAGAGTATATTTCAAAAATGAGTAGAAATACCATCTTAACTACTTCACCATTCAATTCTACGGAAAAAGTTACATAAAGAAATTTTTTGGCCACATATACGTTCTTTGGAACGATTAGGTGAAAAATAAAAAAACGAAAAAACCTAAATTTCAATTTTTTTCCCTCAAAACTTTTTGTCTCCAAATTTTATTATTTCTTGGACTCAAGTAGATATCGATGCGTTGATTCTAAATTTTCAAACAGAATTCAATTATCTCTTCCCGTTCTCGAGATATTTGAATTCAAAATTGTACCTAAAAAATCAGTTTTTTTAGGTATAACCCGTAAATGGTTAGGTTTACGACTTCGGCGACCTCACCATTCGATTCTACGGGCTAAATTACATAAGTGTACCAATTTTCAGATTTTTATCTCAACAGATAGAATTTCTACAAGGAAAAAACTAAAAAAGGCCAAAAATCGAAAAAATCTTAAGGTATACCCCTTGCCATTTTTTTGATTTTCGCTGATTTCGTCTTTCCTTTCTACAAATTGTATTCTTTGGAATAAAAATCTAAAAATTGGCATACTTATGTAATTTTGCCCGTAGAATCGATTGGTGAGGTCACCAAAATCGAAAACCTAATCATTTAAGGGGTATACCTAAAAAAGAGTTTTTTTAGGTATTGCCAAAACTCAACTTTAAACACGAATATCTCGAGAACGATAAGAGATAATTCAATTCGTTTTGAAAATTTAAAATCAACGCATCGATATCTACTTTAGTCCAGAAAACAAAAAGTTTTGTAGAAAAAAAGTTCCTCGAAAAAATTTTGAAATTTAGTTTTTTTCGATTTTTTCATTTTTCACCTAATCGTTCCAAAGAACGTATATGCAGAGAAAACATTTATTTATGTAACTTTTCCCATAAAATCGATTGGTATAATTGTTGAGACTGTATCTTTAAAAAAAACTTAATTTTTTGAAGTGCAACTTTGACAGTAAATATCTCAGAAACGAAAAGAGATAATTAAATTCCGTTTGAAAATTTGAAATCAGCTCATCGAGATCTATCAAAGTACACTACTTCTCAAAATCAAAATTTTCTGCACCAAAATGAGTATTTTTGGGATACTTCGCGTTTGTCAACAGAATTTTTGATTTAATAATGTTATTTGGTTTGTTTTAACTCTAAACAACTTTGACATATGAAAACAATATACCTACTGTCACAATTTAAAAAAACTGGCAGAATAAATTTAAATAATATTCTCAAAGATACATTTAATAACTTTAATAAAAAAATAATAAAGTAACTAAATTCTATAAAAAAAAAACAAAATTTCGAGGTTATGCGTTGGTCATTTTTTTTGTTAACAATACCATCAATGATATCTAAATAATTGTTTATAATTGTATTGCGAACTCCACGTTATTTATGTGTATTGTTTCTATATTTATACATTAAATACTTGTAACCCTAAATATTTTTACTGTGAAAATTGATAGCTAGTCTTTCTAAAAAAATACTATAGTAGTTGTGTTCAAACCCATCGGATCAGGTTTACCAGACGTTCCGATTTGAGTAGGATTGTCCCCACTTCAATGTACAAATTGAAAATCCCGACATCTGACAAACCCCTAGATACAGCGGCATGTCCAAATGAATAGTTATCCACTGTACGTACAGTTAAGCTAAATATCTGATCTAGTTTAAACACCTGAATATAATATATTGTTTGATATTTTAGTATTACACAGTTAGCAAACTATTACTGCACTATTAACTAGGTTCGAAATTAGTTTCCCATCGATTCTCTTGCATAACGTTCAATGTATTGTATCATTTGACTTATCCGCTTTACCGGAAAATATTTTAGTAAGTATTGTTTCATAATATCAAATAATACAATGTGGGCAGCACTCTTAAAACTCAAAAATAACTGTTAGAGGGATGTACTGTCAAAATCTATTGTATTTCCAGACAGTCACCCACAATCAAATTTTTTCTTGTCCCCAGATCAGTGATATAGAATTTATATCGTTTTATTGTATAGTGGACATATAAAATGCATTACATTATACTAAAAATTTCATATGCTTTACGAAATAATTTTACTGACTACCATAAAAGAAAGTTGTACTCTATAGTTCTTGTCAAGTATAGATTCAAACCAATGAGTCTCCGTACACCAATAAAGTAAAAAAGTATTCTATTCTTTTAAAGTTTTTTTTATTTTGAGATATAAACAAAAAAGTATTTGACAGTAGCAAAATAAACTGTAGCACTGATTAATGAAAAATGGTCTAAACGCTGAGAAAATTGCTCAGAAAAACTCATTAGAAATGCAGTTACGTATAGTAGGTACCCCAATAAAGAAATAAAGAAAATACATAGATGGAGACATTTAGTAAGTTTTTTAGTAATCACTAATCATTATATTCTCTTCCTAAACATAAATCGTGATTCGCTTAAAAATGGATAATAGTTAGCGAAATCTCATGTTAATCCCAATCTTGGAAATTTTTTTTTGTTACGATTACCATTCATGACACTGAAAATATTATCGATAATAAGCTCACCACTTATTATATTACCCTCGATAATTTTGAAATGTATGCGACTTCAATGCTTTCTGCACGATAAGAGTAAGCAGTTATATTGTAAATCTGTATGAAAAGAAATAGTTCTTTAAATTCAAAAAATTGACGATAATTTACTCAAAAAAAGTTGAATTGTAGGTAATATTTCATTATATCAAAAAAATTTAATTTTATGTAACATACATATGTTATACACCCTTAAAAATTAGATATAATATTAAAATCACTCATCCAACCATATTTAAAAATTCTTCAAAAATCAAAATTTTCGAATTTAGAAACTTTTTTAAGACAGGTTCAAGACATCAAAAAATGCAGACAATGGGGACTTCCGTCATATTTTTTTTATTTTTTTAAATGAATCTAAATTTAAAAATAAAAGACCCGTATTTTTTTATTTTGCAAATAAATTAATAGTTTTGCTAAAAAATGTTCGCAAATAGGTTTGTGACGTATTATCCCTGACAGACAAAGAAGACAAGATGTTAGAAAGAGATAGATATAGTAACCAACGTGAACATAGCATTACAAATGCCGCGCGTAACGTCAAAACCACGGACCATCTTACTATCAGACTGGTCGAGCAAACATAACCTCTCGTTTCAACCACGCTTGTTTGTGAATTTCGCGCATGTATTATCAAAGACTTGTTTTTATTAATATATTTTCTTAATTAAGTGCTTATTAAAGGACAAAATATGTTATCAGGTAATATTTTATTGTATATGTATCTCAAAACACAAGTAAATAAGTATGAAGTATGAAACAAGCTTGAACTGGCTGCTGATTTAAATGATTTCGAGACATGCGCTCTAAGTCAGATTGGCTTCAGGGTTCATACGTCACGAGGCTATTTGCTGAATTAGTTTTTCTAAAAAATGTTTAAGTCTAATAAATATTTTATATATTTTTTAACTTTTTACGAACTTATTTGAAGATAGAATTAATATGCAATTAAAATTTTGTGAAAAGCTCGCAACGCGGAAGTCCCCATTAAAATTTGTGACTTTTTGTAATACCTTGTATATTCTGTAGTCAAATCGGTTGTATAGGTAGCTAGCTATTGTCCGCAGTTGTATTTTTTAACCCATAAACAGAAAAATTTATTTTAACAGGTGCGCATTGAAAATGAGTGTTATTCATGGAAGGTTGTAAATTTAACAAGAAAAGAGAGCAATCATTTGTAACTTTTAAAATATGAGAAAGCTAGGTAAAGAAAACTATAGTCAAAATATTATTGGTCGTCAGTGCTCGCTTTGGAAAAAGGCCGCAGACAATAAGCGACATAAATTCGAGGTGAGCATTGAACGGTAGAAAGTAGGCGACACCCCGCAAGCAGCTACCTGCTCCAGTAAACAAATCCCGTGACAAATGAGTAATGAATTTCTACAAAATCACAACAGTCATTCCGGCAATCCTTTCGGGAATGCGGCAGAAAATACAGGATGCTAGCTATACGCTGTTCCCTTCCATTTATTCAAATTTAATTATAGCTGTATAGCTCTCCCAAATAACTAGGTCACCATTGCAAATAAGGTTAAGTGGAAGTAAAGCAACAATCAAATGGAAATATTTCAAAAGCAGTTAAAAAAAACGTGTTTATATACCACAGGAATTACATTAGGGCTCCTAGACGTCCCGCAAAACCGGGATTGTCCCGATTTTGAAATGTATGTCCTGGTGTTGTGAAACAAGATATCGGGACACCTATTTATTCGGATTTGCATATTTTCATAACTCAATTGAGATTCATCTAAGTATTTAGCAACAAGGATTCTTTGAGATTTAAAGAATTTCCAGCACAAATCTTTGATTTAAATCACTTGTTCTGCAATTGTTATTTAACATTCCAGACTTACGAAAATTGGGGAAAAAAGCATTTGGGTAATATTACCATGTGTCCATGTGGTAATACTTTCAAGAAGTTACTGGTATATTATTTTGAATTTATAAGATAGATTTGTTTTGCACTCTTGGGTGATTTTTAAAATTTACTTTGAAATGTGTTACAGCAAATCCGGTTATAACAACATCGAAAGGTACCAAAAAATTTCTTCGTTATAATCGGAAGTCGCTATAACCGATAAAAGTAAAATAACGTTAGCATATGTGGGCTTTCAAACAAGTGGTCATAATTTCGAATTTATAACCAGTTTGTCGCTATAAGGGGTATCGTTATAAATGAATTTTGCTGTAGTTTTTTATTGTTTCTTTAAATTTTACTTTACAATGTTTTTTTTTCATGATAAAATGCTATTTTGTGAAACACGTTTTTGAAACTATACTATACCTTTTAGAAAAAAAAATCAATTTAAAATGGGATTTTTATGCAACCCTGCAATGTATTTTTTCTTTAATTCAGTAGACAGCGTAACTCAGTTTTGTGACAACAAAACATTGTCAATTTAATTTTAATTGTACAGAAATGTATAATCAAATTTAATAAAAGAAAATATGAAAAACATCTAAACCTTATAAAAAGTATGTGTGATTATGAGTAAAATGTAATTTATGTTATCATTTTCCAATTATTTTTATATATGATGTAAACTTATAATAACTAAATTCTTATTTAACTTAAAAATACCTGCTTTCGCTTCAGTAAATCGGGGATTAATAAATTATTCATTTACTATTAGTATGTAATTTTTCTCAGTGTATGTCTGAAACCATCTACCTCGTAATTATCATAGCACAACCAAACATAAAATACATATAAGTTCTTCTTCATCTGTCCAATTTGAAAATAACATTCGAAATTGAAAGGAGTGAAATGATATGAGTATGAGTACATATGTAGACTGTTGACCTCTGGAAAAGCCGGGGGCTATAGACTGCCTTCTGCCTCTGCCTACATTATCATACCAGCAATATTTCACGGAAATAGGTAGAATTCCTATATCTTTTAATCTGTTTCAGAACAGTCGAATAATATCGTTTGTATACATAACCCCCCTTCTTCTGTAACTTAAAGGTTAATTTTTAAATAGTTGCTAAAATTTTTGACAAATAAATACAAAAATGCTATCTATTTTTATAGGAGAAGAGATTTAGCAACTGGTAGAAAATTAACCACTGGATTACAGAATAGGGGAATGTGTAAGAAAAATCTCTGTATTGGTTAGAAGTAGGAATATGCTTTATTAGCAGTTCTCTAGTTGATGTCTTTCTACCGATTAGAACATTAAAAGTGTATCATACTTTCAGACATAGTTTTAACACTTAAAGTTATTCTATACAAATATCAGATTTTTTCGATAAAGTTAATGCATCTTTCTTGAAATATATTTTTTTCAAAAAATGTATAATTCGAAATATCAACCTGAAAACAAAAATTGTAAACTGAACCTTCCATTGATATCAAAAGTTTATGTTTATGTTTTTAAAAAGAATCATTAAATAACCAAAAAGTTATTCTCGGTGAAAAAAAGGATATAGGTATTACAAGATTTTAATGTAATGCAATTTCAATGAGTGATGTTTTTGAAATAATAATTGAAATCAAATGACATGAAGTACATTGTAATCCAAACAAGTAATCTTGTAGTCATGTAGACAGTGTATACTCCAGAGCTCGTATGTGAAAGCCCGTAGGCTATAGACAGACTACAATTACCATTACCATTAAAAATTTATTCGGAAATATGTTGAATTCCAATGTTTTACTTTCCTTTGTTCCTAAGAGATTATTACCTACTACATTTAATAATTGCTAGATCTTTGCATCTATTTGTAAATCAAATTTTTTTAACGAAATTCCCGAAATAGACTTCCAATGCGATTGTTCCTTTTCTATACTTTATCCCAATGTCAATATCAGTTTGTTGGTCATATTATTAAACTCATAATGTCTATGCAGGTATTATAATATCATAATGCACCTCAGTTCCTCGTCAAAAATATACAATAAAATAGCACTAAGACGTAACATATTACCTACTTGCAATCTTATCTCTAAATACTGAAGTAATATTTTCTTTTATTACATATAGAAAAAAATCCAATAATATTGTCTGTTTAAAAAATATTTTTTTGTGATACATTAAAACATTCACATTGACGTCAAATTAATAGATTTTATTTCTTTCAAGATAATATTTTCAAAACGTTCAAAGTAGAGTTTGTGAACAAGCTGTAAATAAAAATTTCAGACCCGGTACACTAATTTTTACCGGCCCTGTGATATAAAAACCCACAATAGTGTAATAGTTAATAAGAAATAAAAAGAAAACTGCCAAAATATTTAATGAGTCTATGATTTAGGTAGGCAGATCAGGGCAAACTTAAAGTTTCTATTGTGTTTAGAAAAATTTACATATATTTGGAAAAAACGTGGCCCTTAATTTGGGAGTCTTATAGCTGGTTGCAACGTTGTTACTTAAATTTTAAGTTTTCCTTAAACGGACAATATCACATCGGAATAAAATGTCAAATGAATTACTTAACATTGCTGTCAAAATTTCGATTAGATTTTTTTTGTTTAAGTGTTGCTTAAAATTTAAGCTTAGGTGGTGCAATTGGGCATTAAAATTAAATAGTTCTACTTCAGCTAATAATCTTATAGTACACAATTATTAAAAAAAAATTATAAATCTTCTTCGAAATTTCTACAATTTTTGAGAATACAAATTGCAAGAGAATTATATTAAATTTTAACATTTATTTTTGTAAATGAAATTAATCAGTTCAATTTGCTTTAATGTTAATGTTTTGCACACATTTCCACCATTCGCTGCCTCCACTGCTAGAAACAAGGGAACACAGTGTAGTCTATTCCTAACCTCGAGACTTTGCTGATGATTAATTACAGTCCGGTGATTGCCAAAAGTGATTGGCTGTGTCAGAATTGAATTTATTTGAATATATCGATGGATGGTTGATGGATCAGAGAATAGAATTAGTTGGCGGTTGTTCACCGGCGCCGTGCTGCGAGCTCCGGCACGACCGCCACGGCTTTAAATAAGACGTGAAATCATACGAGTACAGGCCTCAGGCTCGGCCTATGCACTGGAATTACATGCTTATGTATTCATGGATTTTTGTTGATTAAATGTTACTTGTTCTTATTTCAACCACAGCTGTTGATTGACACTCAGAGCTGAGGTGTACTTACCTTTCTATCTTTATAAATATATATTTTTTTATACTATACAGGTTTATTTATTTAAGTAAAGAGTAAAAATATTGGAACACGAATATTTATATAATTAAGATTAATAAATGAAATATGAAAAAATATAATAAAAATAAGTAACACTATGAATAAACAAATATAAACAATAATTTGACAATAACAATTATTAATAAAAATTTAACACTAAGATTATTTATTTAAACATTTAACACAACGCACTATTTATTTCCACCACTCATACTAAATCAGACTGTCCTCGCAATCTCCCCTGCTCAGGCTTAAATAGTAGACCAATTAAGTTCTATAATGTTCTCGTACCCTCGAGACTACATATTCTATGACTTCCTATATATTTTTTGGATCGCCGAATCTACTTTTAAATTTTGTGTCCAAGCCAATAAAATGCGTCGGTCCAAGGGTGAAATAACAAGCAAAATAATAGCTAAATTAAAATTTTCAAAATCACATATCTACCTATTATAAGAAAAAAAAAAGATCGATGGTTTTGGGACTTTTCATTTCATACCAGAAGAAGTTACTACGGATCAATATTTTTTTGGTATATACTCAGGTATCTATTTAAGTATGTTTTGTTATTCTCCTATAATTAACTTACAACTTGAAAAAGTAACAGATATTTTGGAAGATCTAAATTGATTTGATTAATTCGATTTGACATTCTGAGATTTTGATGGATATTGATTTATTAAAATCTGTCAAATATATTTAGAGTAAGATTGCCTGTGGTCCTTTTAATAAAGGATTATGCTTTATTTGGTGTAATTTTTTAATTTCCTTTAACGTAGTCTTACAGGACTCATTGCTCAGTTGCTCCAATAAGGCTTAAATTTTAAGCAACAATTATACAAATAAATTGTAATCGAAATTTAGACAGCAATATTGAATAGTTCATTTGTTCAATTAACGGAAACTTAAACTTAAGCAACCGGCTATAATTTTCTATAATTTTGGTATTTTAAAGTTTTGTGTTTTAATAATACTAATTAAGAGCTTGAATCGAAGGATAATTTTATTTTATAAATATGCAAATTTATGTACCTATACAGCATTTCTATGTATCTATCATGCAAATGAATGGCACAGTAAATTTAATTGGAAGAACAATGTATTGACAGTTAATATTCTGTATCCCTGCTGTTAATGTGAATGTCGAATTCAAATTTTTATTACTGAACATACAGAATTCCACGATTATTGTTACTATTATAGAAGCTATTTTGCAGTGTCTAATGTATTTGAACATGGCTTGTAATGCTTATTACAATTATATTTGTCTTCGATCGGACGAAAACTGACACCTATTCGATGTGTTTTCGAACCGAAAAGTGCATTATTCCGGTATTTTACAAAGCATTCCCGTACAGTATGCAGTCCATTGTTTTCCATAAATAAAAATACAATCAAATTTATTTCATTATTATTGAATATCAACCAATCGAAAAAAATAGTATGTGTACCACGTAGGAAAAGTGACTTCCCGGACTCCTGGGGTTGCTGGGCTCACCTATTATAGCTCGTCCCGCAATTTCTACATTTCCTATTAGATATACGAATTTTAGAAAAAAGATAATGAATTACTATAAGATTTTATATCATGTTGTTCCTTTTTTGAGTCAAATCACCACATACAATAAATTGTGATTCGAAATTAAAACATATGATAAGTAGAAAGTAGGGGGATGAAGGTTGTTGGTACAATGGTTCTAAGCATGTCTAGGGTGTCCTAAATAATTAAATAAAAATTTTGGTGACGCAGATTATCTTTAAAAAAATCTGCAGTTTATAGAGACAGAGGCATTCTAACTACTCAAAAACAGAGGTATATCATTTAATAAATAATATATATATTATGTATTAAATGGGTATATTTAGTAAAAGATGAGTTGTTGGGATTTGAACCCCAAATCTGATAATTTTCTCAGTTCGAACAGGAGCGGTCTAACCAAATGTCCATTGCATGCATATGTATTGATAGATTTTTTTTTATTAAATGTTACTTGTTCTAGTTTCAACCACAGTTACATTGATTGACATTATTACGTCATAGGTTTATTATCCTGCAGCCAATAAACCTGTCATAAAAGAAGTTTTATAACTTTAACATTTGTAGGAGGAAAAATATGTGCATAAAATGTATGCAAATATATGTAGCACATATCTGTAATCGTATGTCATTCTCGGAAATACGAGTCGTAGTAAATAATAAAGGAATTTTAATTACTTACATTTTTCAAAATCAATATACAATAAACAAAAGACATATACCACCTCTTTATTTATTTATAATAAATTTGTTTTCACTTTTCACATATTCATTTGAAAGTCTTTTGTCTGTACACTGTAGTGAAGAAGGTATTTATCACTGAGAAAAATAACCTCGTAATAGTAAATGAATAATTTATTAACGCCCGATTTATTGAAGCGAAAGCATGTATTTTTAAGTTAAATAAGAATTTAGTTATTAGTATGAAATACGTGGTTATCATGTTTCACTTATAAGTGCATAAAGTAAAAATTTATGTAGTGAAATACTAATTCAGATCATTGGCTTTACAATGCAGCTTATGATTCCCGAGGAAACATGAGAAAAAAGTTTAAAAAATCTGGTGTGTCCAACACAATACCTCCCGCCACTGTAGTAATATATTCTTTATAAGTTTTTCAATACATTTAATTTGTAGTTTTAAAATTAATTTGTTATTGCAGTTCCGAATATTTTTAATTCATTTCATACCTAAAATTTCCTTCATAAATTTTGTATGACCAATATGACAGCTATTTTTGAAGTTACTAAAACCGGAACTGAACTTACTTTGATTCACACATGCAAATACATTCCTAATATATTTCTTCCATCTTTTTAAATTTTACAATAAAATTACTTCATTTTTTACTTATTTTATCTTTTACACTTACTTACATCAAATTTTACATCATATGTCAAATTTTGTGAACATATGAATAACTCATCTGTTTTATCGAAATTCCTCAGCTTAAACGATATGTAAAATTATTATAATTTATATATTTTTTTTCTATCTATCTAGAAGTCATATATAAACGTAATTATGCAGATCGGTAGAAAATTAAAAAATCTTTGTATTTATAATAACGAAATTTGCGATGATATTGTATTTAGAGGTATTTTTAAGGAAAAACGGTTTAAAGCTTCAAGTAAAATACTACTTCCGGTTAACCAATTGTAGTCAAAATCTAATCAGTTCATCATATTTTAATATAAGTCTTAAATACCAAATATTATATTTTTTACATGTAACGTGTTGGAGTTATCGTGGACGAAAAATCGTCACAGACACACAGACACACACACGCACACACACACGCACACACACACGCACACACGGACATACAGACATCACGATAAAAATAGTAAAATCTTATTCTAGAGACCCTAATTCGTGCTCATATGTTGAAAACTCACACTCGAGAA
This sequence comes from Stenolophus ochropezus, assembly GCA_035578165.1. Taxonomy (NCBI): domain Eukaryota; kingdom Metazoa; phylum Arthropoda; class Insecta; order Coleoptera; family Carabidae; genus Stenolophus; species Stenolophus ochropezus. Next base: position 17,858,337 of record JAQOWZ010000005.1, on the reverse strand, counting down.
ATTTGACCAAAAACAATACCTCCCTTATCTATATATTGATAGGCGGGAGGTAAAAACAATCAGAACATAATCATGACCGGCTTCTTGAGTCACAGGACCTGTGTTCCTTCAGTTTAATTTATTATTACCAAAAATTAATTAACTCTTAGCATTAGTAATAAAATTTTAAGTTAAAGTTGAAATTCTTGGTATTTGACAAATGATACAAACGAAGTACATTCCATATATTATATTACCATTCGAAATATAAATATAAATTTTCAATTAAAGGATGAGTGAATCAGTTCACACAGTATTGTAATACACAGAAGATTTAAACAATAAAGTAGCAACAATAACAGTTCTCTGTACGGTTTACACAGCAAGGAAGTAATATTCAGAGCAAATATTTACCAGGTATGTGATACTACACTTTGATTCATGTTGACCGAGTTATTAATTAACAAAGTTAATGGAAATCTGCAATTGCGTTATTGACTTAAATAAGAAACGTCAACACTCACAACAATAGCATCCTGTAAACCAACGAACTCTATAAACATAATTTGCCAAACAATGCGTTCGATAACGGATTTCTTAGGATCGTTACAACGTGATAAACTTTTTCGTTATACCACAACCGTTCTCGTAACCACAATCTACGATAACCACATCAAAAGGAAGCAAAAATATAAGCCATTACTTGTCTACATAAATTAAAACTATCTAATTAGTTAAATGCTTAAAATAATTGAAATATGTGGAACCGTATGTGCGCAAGTGACATATCAGATGAAACAAACACGTCGCTTGTTCTGGGCAAAGGAATCATATATTACCTTCATAATTGCTCGTCGTAAAGATTTTACTATCATTGCACCAAACCACGTGTACGTTTATGAGCAGTTAATTCCGCCCGAAGTAAAAATAAAACGGAGATGTGCGCTAGAAGACGACTCTGTCCAAAACCCTGGATACAGAGGTTGTGATTGAGGATTACATGCTCAGTATGTTTATATCATCCTCCTGTTTTACTTGCTCTAGTGTATATAGTAGGAGTTAATTAAAAATATTACATATGTTTTGCTGTTACAATGATATCACAGAAATATTACTATAAAAAAATGTTATTTTTTATGTATAACACATTACTTCTTACTGCATAATGCTGGCAACAAGAGAAGAGCTACCAAAAGTATGTAACGAAATTATTGCAAATGTCATTGGGGCATTGGGGCATATGAAGAAGCAAAATGTAACAGATTAAAGTTTCGTCTAATGTTAAAACATGAATTATTTTATACTATGCTTTTATCCAATAAAAAGGATTCACCATTTGTATTTGTCTACATAATATTGTCAAAACTTTGCTATTTCTTATATATTTATTTCATCTTTTTGCATTTTATAATGAAATAACTTCTTACGTAAATTTTGTAAACACATAAATAAATTATCTATTTTACTGGAAACATTAATGATAATAATTAGTGTCCGACCGAAACCAGATTATCAGCCGAAATCGAGATCTTAACCGAATATTCGGCTCCTGTTCTAGTTTCGGCCGAAAACGTTAAGGTTCAGTTAAATTGGAATTGAAATATTTTTCTTACCTTTTAAGGTATTATTTTAATATAAATTAAATAAAAGACTTCAATTTATTAGAAAATCACTTTATTTATAGAAATAATGGCGCTTTATAATATAATATATTAAATATTAAATATAAGTGCCTTTAGGAATCGTTCTTTTACATTACAATCTTATAATGCTAGACGTCACTTTGAAAAAAAGCACTCTATAAAAGTGAGCTCATAATACTAAATAAGTAAAGAACTATTTGCCGAAAGGAAATTGCAGCCGAAACAAGCATTATTGGCCGAAACCAAAGCCGAAATTTTGGTGAGAAACTAATAATAATCCTAAAAATCAAATCATTTTGAAATAAAATAAATAAATACATATATTTAATTACTACATCATAAAATAAGAAAAATATATCTGATTGCTAATATTTCTGATTCTGTATAAAAATATATATTAATCAAATATTTTTAATTTAACATTTAATCAATCTATTTCATTATTGAAAGTCAATTGTGCTTAATGTTTTCCTAATTAAAAGGCAACAAAAATATTAATCATTTATTTCTTTGAAGGTAAAAGAACATAAAAGAAGTAATTTGGCAATAAAGAAAAAAAGTGTTCATTTATTTCTACTTTTAATTTCTTAACAATTTCTTATACTGTCACTTTTTAAAACCATTTATCTACATTAAAAAAATTTTGTGAGAAAAAACCAGGAAACAAATTCATTAAATATTTTTTTTCTAAAAACACAATAGCTGTCGACCCACATTTAATTATATTGAAAACAATAATTTGAAAATTCTTTTGTTATATTAGTAAACAAGGCGCAAAGGCATAGCAACGTTATTAGATTCTCGCAGTGTGAAGTTATCGCTGTAACGTGTCCTCGGCCGTTTCCGTCGTGATTCGCCGAGTGTCGGCGCACAGCAGGACTCGCACCTAATCTCAGATCGGTGCGTTTCAAGGCCGCGCGGGTGATGGATGAAACACGAAAGTGGTTATTGTTTAATGTCTCTGGAGGGGGTCCGCACGTAAAAAGGCCAAATACAAATCGAACCGACGGCAGGTAGACAACTATCGCAGATGAAATCGTAGTTCGCGCCACGACCGCTGCGACGTTGCCAAGATCGGAGATAGGGATATTAATTAGTTTATGGTTTCACAGCCAACGTCCCTAAAATAAAATGCGGAATACTTGAATCTCTCAAGCAAAAATGAATTCTCCATTATCAACTCAGAACAACAGTTTTATTATTAAAATGAAAAACAAATTCAAATAACAATTTGCTATAACAATATGGATATCGCATAAGGTCGGGTAAAGTCGCTTTTAACTTGATTATAGATAACAACCAGTTTTAGACGTTTTGAAGTTTGCACCGATGTCCATGAATTTGGATTTTAATGAAACTCCATTTGATACAAATTAATATAATTAAAAAAAAAATTACAGTTTAACAGTTTTTATTACTACTAATATTGATATCTGTACAAGTTGATCAATTTTTGGTAAAAATCAGTGAAATAATGGAAAAATATTTCGAAAATAATATCTGTGACAAATTTGTCGGTTTTATGATGATCGGAACATTTTTTTCTTATCGCATAATAACAAATTAATGCGGTTGAAGGGGTATCTGTTAAAACCTATATAGAAAAATAAGTTTTCCGAATGCGTTTATAAAATTACACTAGCAAATAGCAATGCATATATAGAAAGCAACTGAGGGATTCCCCTATACCTCTAACCTTTCCTGATTGCAAACGTCAGTTTTGCGTTCACGATCGGTATGACATTTGGATTTAAACATACCTGTATAATATTAACAGGACGTTTTGTAATATTTTCACATTTGATAGGTCATTTTGTCCGATATATTGAGGTTCTACTTTACATTATTATTGGCGACCGGATCTTCAGCGGCTGAAGTTCAAACTAAATGGAATAGATATTTGCTATTTATTACATTATCAAATTCTAGAATAGTTTGTAAAAAAAAAATAATAGAAATCTGTTAATAATGTATAAATAAAATGATAAAATTTTGGAAGTGCATATCAGAGTTTGTGACCACCTGTACGTAAGTTCTATTAAGAAGTAGAAGAGTCATAAATCAGGAACAATGGTAAAAAACGTCAGGCACCTTGATAACCTTTTGTCGGTAACAAATTTGTCCGAAACTTGTTTAGCGAGATGTAACGAGCCCATCAGAATCTGACAGTTGCTAATTCCAGTCCGTTAAGGAATACCAGCGTAGAAACCGCAATCATTTGTTTGTCAAACATAACCTCTACTGACGCCCGCCGCGGTATGTCTCACACTGTTGCCAACTGGATGACGTTTTGACAGCGGCAATCACGCCAATGATGTCGCTGTCAGAAGTGATGTGTGTCTGCGGCTTTTTTTATTACTTTCAATTAATCGTGAGCTATCTGATAATGGAATTTTCTTTCTTATTGGAACTCTATTACTTTTCATACTTAATATTCAATACTCTTTTTATTCCTCTTCTTAAATGTACTTAAGAAACATTAAAATTCTTTGTTGTTGTATATTTTTTGTATACTTTTTTTCTTGAAAATAAAAATGTCATTAATTTTGTAAGTTTTCATCGTCAAATGAAAAATTGTTCTGAGAATTACATTTAAATGTATTAAATGTATGAATGAAAAAATGTAGAAATGATAATAATATTATTTTGTTTGTATTTTTTGCTCTCAATTTTATCTCGGTGTTTGTATCCGTTTAATATCGTATTTCAAACCAATTGTTTTTCATGGAAGTAGGTTATTTCAACACAAAACATTTAACAATCGCTGTATCGAAACTCTTAACTGGAACACTGTAGCTTTAGTATGATTTAAAGTATTGTGGCAATATAATAAGGCGTTTTATTATTTTCTACTTTTCAATAATATAACACGAATGGTCATTTTCTATTAACAGCTAACAATCGTTCAAATTTATACTATTTATGATACGATTTTTCTGCATTTAAATTTGTTGTTTCAATTATTTATGTTGTATGCTGGTATGATATTAAATTTTTAAAGTTGTAAGATATCAAATAGTACCTTTCGCTTCAATTTTTTTCTACCTAAAATAAGTAGGTATACTAATACTTAAAAATACAGTGTATAATGTAATTATTAAAATTTCAATCTGTTTTTTTTTTGTGGAATGTGGTGCTTTCTATACCTAGTAAAATAAACCATATTAGCTGACATTAAGCAGGTTGTGTAGTTGTGGCGAGTCTTCTTTGATCATAAAGACAAGCAAAGTAGCCCGCGGTATCCATTTGGATGGGTTACCGCACAACGGCTCGATATGTGCTGACCTTGCAGAGATTGTAGGTTAGGTATCATTAAAATACAAGTAAAACTTGATGAGAAGCAAGTACCTTGGTACTTCAGACCTAGTTCCTACTAGGAATGTCGTGCCTTAGAAACAAGATGTATCTAAACAATTGTAGTAAACACTGATCTTAAAACAAGTGGTGATAAGTTGTATTTGTTTGTTTCTAATTTGAAATTTGATTTTAATATGCGAGTGTATTAGGTGTATTGTCATAAATCATGCTGCATTAATTGGATTGTGAATGGCTTTCAACACAGTTTCTACTTTTGATTTATCGACTGGTAAATGAATTATTTTTTACTATTGATACCTGCTTGTTATTAAATTTTGTAGATTAACGAATGTATAATTTACCATTCCAAATACGAATTATTCACCTGTCTATTATTTATTTATCGCGATAATCTTTAATTAAAAATATTATAGTTAACGATTTCAATTTTTAAATGTAAATCATAAATGATAGGGAAATGGAAAACGCTGGGTTCGTTTGCCAGTATTTCGCTAATTACGGAAAATCGAAAAGCTCGACCTAGTTTTCATTACGCTCTCTTTTTACACACACTTTCAATATTTGTTATTATTTTTAAATATTACAGTCACATATATACTTAATCCTTGTTCAATAATAGATATATAAGATAAAACAAGTCTTAATTTTCCATATTATTTTATTGCACCGACTCAATAGGAATAATATTTATAGTAATGTTTACTTTTATTTTTCATTAAATAAGAGGTATATTGCAGATAAAAGTTTTACTATCAGATTATTAAAGTCGTTACACTTGTAACTGTCAATTTTTAATGTGTTGTACGTTTGCATAAAAATCCTATATTTTTTAAAATCAAAAAAACAGGTTTTTTTTTTATTTAAATCGCATTTTTTGACTTAAATTATATTTTTCTGATAGTTTTATGAAGGTATATTATAATTTCAAAACTGTCTTTCACAAAATAGCTTTTATTACGAAAAACAAATAAAGTAAAATTCAGAGAAACAATAAAAACTACAGTAAAATTATTTTATAACGATACCACTTATAACGACAAACTGGATATAACGTCGAAATTATGACCACTTATTTCAAATCCTCCTATAGACAAACGTTATTTAACTTTTATCGGTTATATCGACTTCTGGCTATAGCGACGAAATTTTTGGAATCCATTCGTTGCTGTTATAACCGGATTTTTCTGTAATACATTTCAAAGCAATTTTAACAAAAAAATCACATTAGCGCAAAAATATTCGGCGTTATAAATTCAAATTAATACACCAGTAAAAGTTTAACCGACGAAGTTACACAGATTTAGTAGTTCTTATTGGCACATGGTAATACTTTTTCCACCAATTTTCGTAAATCTGAGATGATAACAATGGGGTAGGTGACCAATTTCTAAATTTGGTATATGTGATAGCTTGTACAAAAATAATATACCCGTATTTTTTTAAAATTGTTAATTATATGTTGTTTTGAAGTAAATAAATAATATAGTACTTGGGAGGGGATTATGACGTCAACGAAGTTCATGAGAGCGGCGAAGGTAGACAGACGGAAATAGGTGGTGTGAGTGAGATAGTGCTAACTTAGTGAACGTCATAGTAAAGGACGCTGTTTCTATTTAACGCAAATTACTAAACAATTGCTGATAAATATTTAACTTTTTTAATGTCAACGTTAATAAATAAATATACTTTCTATAATTCAATAGTTTTTTCATTAAAATTCTACCTTGGTCACCTACCCCATTGCAGAACAAGTGATTTAAGTCAATGATTTAAAAAAAAACAAAAAGATTTAAATCACTGATTTAATAAATGCAACCCTGGTGTTTCGTTTTTTAATAGTCTATACCTACATCATTTTATTAGAATATAATATTTTTTTAATTATTGTTTAACTATTAGTTTTAGTTCAGCAGCAATCTAAGTGATATGAAAGAATCGATGTACTAGCAAACATGTAATTATTGACAACAGTTTTCATTCAATTCAATATTATTGTTACACATTTGTGTACGGAAATGACAAAATACCTGCTCATAAATTTATTTTCCTGTTTTTCCAAAATTAAATCTCATTCATATGATCAAATACATGAATTTATTATTAGAACACAGAATATAAAGCCGAAGTTTTTGTACTAAAACGAAAAAACGTGATACAAAAAATTTTTTTTCCAACACACATAATCTGTAAGCTTTTATCTCGAATTGTGTTCTTACACAATGAACTCCATATGTACAAAAAATGTTTCACGTGTAGCAATATCTATCATTTTTTACATGAAAGACATTCACCCCGTCTGTTACTGTGAAATCTCTCCCTAAAACATAAAACGATATTCAATTTATTCAAACCCTAAGCAAACAAATAAATCCCAACCCTTGAGTGAACAAACGACAGTCTAGTGTGGTTAGGTGAGCCTGCATAGTGGGGGGTCATGTTATACACACCGACAACCCTTCATTGAGCACGCTAATCTAGTTTGCTGTGGTCGCGGTCGCTTCGTCCGCATCGGGACCGCTCGGCCACCTTCGGCTGTGGGTTAACGGGACGCTCGGTATTTAAATTAGATGAAGTATCCGGCGAACAGAAATCTTTGGAGAACACGGAAGATGGGAAGGGTTAGGCTTCGGCAAAGAGAATATTGGCTTTGTAAACAAAAATTTGATATCGATTGAAAAAATTACACAACTCGTTTTAAGATCCAAGAAAGGAGCTAGGAAGGTATAGGGATCCCGCTAAAAATTACAAATTATATTTCTACCAAAAAGAGTTGATTTGATGTTGACTACAGTTTGTCAACTGTGGACACCTGGAAAATATTACAAAATTATTAGAATTTTTATAATTATTCTTTATTTTATTACAATAGTGTATTTTAATTTTTCACGTATACTGATGATCTTGAAACACTTTTTTGTTAATAAGAATTTGTGAAGTACTCGGTATTTTGAACAAAATATTATCTAACATTGACTACCTTACAACGAAAACAATTGCTCCTTTTAATATAAACGCATTGTCACAGTATATGCATTATTTGTGGATTTTTCCATTAGTATTAACTTTCTTTACAAAATATGTCTAAATTTAAACGAAATACTTTATCTTACAAACTTTAAAATTAGCTGAACTGCCGAAAATAGAAGCAGCCTTAGTAATTATTATATAAAAGGTTTCTTCAACAATTTAATAATTAATAAATATATGTATGTATTTATATATATTTTACCTCTTGCCACTCAGAAAGAGAAGTATTGGATTCATGCTAAAAATTGGATAGGTAGTGAGTTTTTAATGAATACGCACATTTCGAAGTCCCTAGATTTTAATATTTTTACGATGATGTCTATCCGTGTGTGAATTGTTTTTCTAAAATATCTTAATTTATTATGAATATATGAGATTGTGTATAATATATTCATTAGCTGAAATTTTATAGTTATTTTTTTTTCTATTAAAACCTTTTTAACAATTGCAAGAAATTAATGATTTGGTTTACCTATGGAAATAAATGTTTATTATTAAACAGTGAACATATAAAAATAATTATCGAATACTCTGAAAGGAATTGTACTAATACTGTAAGTACTAGTTATTTTAATAATTTATTTTACCATGTCAGCAGTCAATGTAGGGATACTCATATATTAGAATTTGTAGATAATGCATAATAATAAAAAATGTAAGTAGATTTTTTTATATGTGTGCGTGGTTTATTATCCATATTTATCATAAATTTTTTAAACATGAACATTTTTGGTTTTATTCTATTCTCACTAACGCGATTGTACTGTACTTATAGGTTAGAGGTAATTTAATTTTTCACTTTTTATTTAAAATGATATGCGATTCAGCTGATTAAACAAAAAATAAAGAATTTATAATAATCAAAATTTCGCATGTAATATAGCAGACAAATATGTTTTATCAAGTATTTTAATTCTTGTATAATTTTAATTCGTTTCATTGCAACTTTTTGTATTATTCACTTTAAAAAATTAATTATTTTAAAGCTTTGGAAATTTATATTTTCTGCTTTTTATTAATTTATATTGCATATTTTGTTTAATTTTTATTTTCAGTGATTTCATGGCATCAATATCATTTATAAAAATATTTCAACCTGGTGAAAAAGAATATAAATTTATCAATTTAAGCATTTCGCTTTGAAATTAAATTGTAATTTCATTTTTCAATTTATATTTTTGTTATATAATAAATACATCAACAAGATCTATCTATATGTTGAATATGTAAGATTTCTTTAGACTACATAAGTATTTGGCGACATCATAAAGGTTTTTTTTTTTAAGAAGGATGATATTCCTATATTTTATGTTAATTAAATTACCAGGTACTTCAGCTAATTAAATCCATATTTCATATAATTAATTGTAACATACTCAACTGTAAATATGTATTGAAAATGCATTATTATATTAAATAAATCATTATAAATTTCAAATAATCTACATGGATTGTACATTTATATCAATATATGAGGATAGTTTCCAGTTTTAATCTTCTGTGTTGCATTTGATTTTACAGAGAATTAATAAAAGCGAAATATAAATATGTATTAATACATGTAATTTTTTAATCCTTTGAAAACTTTTTATGAACTCATATCAGCATAAATTAATATGAAGTGATTCAGTGACAAGAATTTTCACTTCAATAATTATGCAAATTATTTCAAAATTTTACTAGATATATTTTCTTCTGGCGATGACTGCCTACATGATGAATTGATTAAAATCTTAATTATTATCTTGATTTTTAAACTGATATGAATATGAATGATTAATTCAAATTCAGTAGAATGTCAATCTTAATGTTCTTTTCAAAATATCGGCAAAAAAAATCGTTTGTGGATCCCGATATTATACATTTTATTTATTTTTTTATTTTTTTATGTGTATATTAAATACTAGTGTTTTATTTCTTTACAAAACAGGAATCAATTCTTATTTTTTGTACACTAATATTTACAATTCAGTAAACATTGAAACTATTTTTATACAAATTTTGAGAATTTTTAATATGGCTTATGAACTCATTCTTATTTTACTTTGTAAATCAGGCATTTACACTACTATGAAAAACTTAATATTCTGCATTTTGTCTATAACTATTAACAAAAAAAATAAAGACACCATTTAAATCAAGATATTCTTCTCAGAATAAAGCTTTAGCTTAACGTCAGCATATATTAGAATCGTGAAGAAGAGACGGGGAGAGAAAAATAAAGACTAACTATCTTCTTTCACGATCCTATCATGTTGAAGTTTCATATCCCTTCTCTAAAACATTTAAATGCTAATAACTTCATTATTGCAAAATAATGTTTAGTATTATTATAATGAGAAGCTATAGTACTTAGTTTTTATATTTTATGACCTAGGTATATACTGAATTTCGGTGGTCACATAGCCTATTCTTCATCTGAAATAACTTTATCCTAGTTGAAGCAAAAAAAAACTTTCAAGATAAGAGAGGAAATTGAGATGAGTTTATAGATGTGCTGAGATATTGTGTAAAATGTATTTGGCTAATAAAGACGATTGTTTCGCTCTTTCGGGCATCTTCAGACTAAATAAATAATTTTATCCAACACCGTGTAATTATAACGATATAAGTATGCTGTTTTTAGATAAATAAGGTAGGTCATAAGTCACTAGTGAGCTAAATATATTAGCTCACTGTTTTTTGGTTCGTATCATAGTAACTACGTTATAAAACCATCTCTACACTATTTTGATCCTAAATGTCATTTCGAAATTCCATCTGTCAAAAATCTTATATGTAATTTATATCAATGATTTAAATGTGTTGGATAAAATGTTGTATGGCACACGTGTGTTAATTACCTAAATCACTTGAAAAAATACCACACTCGGCCTGACGGCCTCGTGAGCTAAACTTTTCCCACATGACTTATCTGTAATGTAACACACTTGTACCATAAATAACTATAAAATAATAAATATATTTTAACTAATTCTATACGACTCATATTTTATAAAAATCTGTTTAAAAACAATAAGAACAAGTTAGAACCTAGTCAAAATAGTTAACAATTTGATTAGATATGACCTCCAGACAAGCGGGCGTTCTCCAACAAATAAAAATAATTACAAGACAAAGGCCGTAAATAGTTCATTAGCTCGAAGCAAGTTATTTAATTTTTCATTTAGCTAAAGTAGTTCCAATTGTTGCACGAACTAGCCACAATTTAGACAGTTGGTTAAAGAGTTCTCGGCATGGAAACGCTGTTAGAACAATGAGGTCTTCATCGCAACAAAGACGCGACTCTGGAATTCATTTCGCGAGAATCATTTGTAATTACCTGAACAATTCAAGTGTTAATCACGCGCAACTCGCGTCATTTCACAATCCAATTAACGCCCGGCAATCACTACTAGATGTGATTGGATCAAACGATCAAAGGAAATTGGAAAAATGCTCATTTGTTTCCGCATGTTTACAACACCCTGCAATTGCCTACATTTTTAATTATTTTCCTCTTTTGCATTGATCTTACAACTCTTTTCTGTTTATCCTTTTAACATTGCAAATTTTGTTTTTATTCCATTCAGCAGCACTAACATTCTACATTAATACGATACATCATTTTTCAGCTTTTGGTATTAACTTAAAAATAATTATTTAATTTGTTCTCTTTTACACTATTTGTGCATTCAAAACATTATTTTTCGTTATTTATAAATTGCATTTTTAAAAATATTTTTCTAAAATTAGATAAAAAAACCAGAGTAAGTAATTAACAAGACACCCACATAAAAATTGTTTTAAAATGTTAAATTAATTTTTTGGAGCTTACAGTAAACTTTATATTTTTTAGCTTTTAGGGATTATTAAAAAAAATGCTTGATTCCTGACAGGGTAAAATGAATTATGTATTAAAATAATTAGTACTTACAGTATTAGTACAATTCCTTTTAGAGTATTCGATAATTATTTTTATAATATTTTCACTATCAATTTTACTAACTGTCACTGTCAAATATAAAACCTTTATGGATTAACTGCAAGTTTATCGTATCATTAATTACTCGTAATAGTTAAATGAGGCTATGTAGAATCAAATTTGAACTATAAAATTTTAACTAATAACTATAATTAAATTATTTTTTACAGTAAATTCTCATATATTCATAATAAATTAAGATATTTCAGAAAAACACTTCATGAAAACATCACTTCCGAGTATACAAGCAGCTGTGTAAATACGTATTATCAATAGCAATGTTTTATTCATATTTAGCACTCGTTAACGGGAGGAGTTCCTTGTGCATCTGTTCGGCGTCCCAAGTATAGTACCACGAATTATCAGCGAATGGTTTTACTTTCAAAAATTTCATTCCTTTATTATAACTAGTTCACTTGCTCATTTTCCAGCAACAACTGACCATCTCTTCCCACTTATTTCTAAGTCTAATTACAACTTTTAAGTGTTCGTTGACTTTCAATTTAATATTTTTTGACATGACATTTGCTATAGACACAAAACATAAGAAATAAATTACATTTACACCTATTCACATTCCTTCCAGATTTACTCATGACCAGCCCATCCACAGGCATTTTCACGTGTATAATGCTCTGGTTGTGGTTCATTCATGCCGGTTACGGGTTCGATCAGCTGACAACCATAACGAACCGCACAGTTCTAGCCCCGGTGACGGTCTAGGCGAGGTGTGGTCGCGACAGCAGCCGCATCCAATCAGGGGATTAAAACACGGCTAGACATGATAGGGTCAAGATGGATGGGCCTAGGGTAGGCTCGGATGATAGGTTAGGGACATGGGCGCCCATAAAATATTTTTCAAGAGGGGGCAAAGTAAAAAAAAACAACAAAAAATGATAATCGAAATTTTGATAGCAATGTTGCATTTGACATTCTATTCGGATGTGATATGGTCCATTTAAGGAAAACTTAAACATTATAGAGATAAACTGCAAACATATATTTACTAGAAAAGAAATAGAATTGTTCAAAAAAAAATAAAAATAAATAAACAGACATAAAGTAAAGATTCTTACTTATTTTTTTATTGGTTTGTAAGGCAATTTTCAAATTTCCTTCCTTTCAAAAATTCCTCGGAAAATTATTCGATAAAATGAAGTTTATTGTAGTTAATTGTCTCAGGCATCTCTACTTTCGAATGACACTTAAAATAACCAGAAATACTAACGGAATAATTTATCTCACACATAAAAAACCTAAGCCCTAAAAGTACAACAAACATTAATAAATTTCTTATATAACATAAAGATGCCGAAAGAATGAAGTAATGTGCCGTCTTTTTAAAATTTGCGAAAAGCCAGGGGAGGGCAAGTGCCCCATCTTGCCCCCCCTTATGGGCGCCCATGGTTAGGGATGGGATTAATAGGCTGTGAAGGGTGAAGACGTGCAGGGCTTGTGTTACATATCGGAAAATACTCCATTACACTAGTAATTAGTCAAATTATTTTAAATAACTAGCATAATTTATTACTAAGTTACATATTTCTATGTAACATCGAAACAAAATATTACGTCTAATAAAGCATGTAACAGAAGTACATTAAATTTAAACATTAATAAAACTCATAGAAAGCATCAACATTTTATTAGTGACTTTTTCATGTAGACCTTTTAAAAATTGAGTTAAAATTATAAGATTATTCAAAGTTTTATCACAAATTTCATTAATTGTCTATAGTGAAATATTTTTTTTTTATTCCAATTTTGTCATGTAAACTTTTAAAAATTGATTGACCATAGGCAAGCACAATTTTTGTATAATTGTTATTTATAAAAGCAGGTATTTTTACAGATTATATTTTTTTGTCAAATATATTAATCGATTTATTTGTTATTTTCAAAGTTTCTTTGAAATAGTTTAATAACTCACATTTGTTAAAAACAATTGTTGCTTTTTCTGCTACTTGATCAAATAATTATGGAAATAGCGAAACGATTCGTTAAAGGCGGATTTATATAGCCTACTTTTAAAATTTCTTTTAGAACTAACTATAACACATCAACTCTAGTGATGGATATTTATACATGCTTTTATATATTCCTGGCCCAGTTGAGACTATGTTAGACAGTTTAACTTTAACATATAGGTTAATTTAATTTTGTTATTTTATCTTAAAGCCTATAGCAGGTATTGCGCAGGGCAAATACTTTTAACTTGTTAGTGTTACACATTTAAAGTTACTGTTAGTTTTAAAAACACATTTTAGATCAAACAAAGTGAAAATATTATTTAAAAAAATAGCTTTAACAAATGAAATTGGCTAGTACATATATGAGTTTGCGATATATATATGTTAATTGAACTTGCCTATTCGATTCGCTAACAAATTTATTAATTGCACAATTCACGACAAAGATTTAGCTAGTTCTAAGAATCCAGAATGAAGCAAATATTTTTGTCAGGAAGCGCCTGCAAAAAGAGTTCTAGCTACGCCACTGTCAGGAATGTTTTACGATTCAAAGTCTCTATATTTCTTGTCCTTTGACTTTAGATTCGCAGGAAAAATGGGATAAAAATAGTTTTAAAGTAAAACAATCACATTATTAAAAATAAATATGAAACTACCTAGATGTTCTGTCCGCCATTAATTAATAGTACTATAATAGTAATATAATGAAAGTATATTACTAAATTGAGTAAAACAATAAAGGAAAACTGGGTGACAAATTTATGTTGCTTTTACAACTAAGGTAATGAAAAATAGTACAAAAATGTAAACTTGCAAATTGTAAAAAGTTATCCTTAAGTAAAATCTGTTATGCAAGTACCAACAAGAAATTTTTAACTGTAGTTGGTGTATGCTTCTGAATGTTTAAACGGATACTCAAACCTAATGAATGCGTATTTTCATTTTAAACAAAATAACTGTTTCCACCAAGTAAATTTAATGGATATTTTATGTAGTCTGAGCTTGTAATTAGCGTTTCTTCTAAAACACAATACCCTGGAAAAGTCAAGGATTTCTTAAATTTATGATAACAATAAAAATATTCTTAAAGCTAATTAGAATAACATAGGTGTCCTGTTTTATATGTGTTTATGCATACATCGGCTATTGTGAACAATATATAATTATACCTTATTGGACAAATGTTTCTATAGAGTAAATTGAATATTGCTGAACTGAAATTTTGATCTTTTATTTTCTTTTACAATTAAAGGTTTCTCCTATTTTGAATTGTGTCATTCATATCTCGGTTGATGCATATAGTTTCTTACTCAAAATTAGATATTCCATTCCTACTAGATTGAACTAATGATTTTTTTTTATAAATGGCGGAATACTATCACATTTTAATAAATATATCTCTACTAGTATCTGTAAACAAAATATTTTTTAATTAAACTGTATATTAAATTCCAGATTCATAATTTAGCTTTTCTACTGTATAAGTTTATCCAATACAAAATCAAATAAAAAATAAATTGAACATATAGATAAAAAATACTTGAAAACAATTTTAAATAAAATTAAACAATGAAAATAGAAAATTTTGAAGATTTGTACAAGAAACTTGTAGATTATTTATAGTAAATAAACATCGTTGGTACAAAACTAGTTTTTGTGTGCAGTACCAATACAAACATATCTAATATTCATAAATCAAAATAAATATTTAGTAGTGTGCGAAAATGAAAAATGATATGTTTGTTTATGTGGCATTCGGCGAAATAGAAAAGAGCCATTCACGCAGCGATTGTTTTTGTTGTTAGCACATTTAAATAACAAAAAACCTGAGGTTCGACTTGCCTCTCATTGTAAAAAATCAGCAGTGTTTTCAGGCAAACAAAGTAAAGAGTGGAATTCGATTTTGCGGTTTATTATTCGTGTTAAATAGTGCCTGCGAACATGGACAAAGGTTCGCTGTGTTAGTCGCTTTTTCCAGAAAGCAGTAACCTTGATCAGCTGCAGAATCGGACTAGCTGCATTTTTAAACCCGAATTTGCATGCTTGTTCATGAATATTTCACGTATAACAAACATACGGGCACATATGTTCTGTTCTGTTCTATTAATACAGCCCGAACTAAATTACATTTTCCTTTAGGCCAACACGAACGTTTCGTTCCGCAGCATTATGAGAATTTTAATGGTTACTGTTACTGCACTTTTTCACAAATACGAAATGTATGAAACCGCACATTTTGCAGAATGAAATTTCATCTAAATTGTGAAAATTTCTCTTGTTAGTTATATTACAGATTCTTTTATGCCCGGTTGCACTAAGTTCACCTTTAGGATTCCGTCTTCCTTCCCTTACAACTTTAATATTTCAAACGGAAAAAGGATACTATTTCAAAGACAAAATTATAAAATAACAAAATCCCTCTTATTTAAAATAAGAATTTTGTCACATCAATCATCTATTTTTTTCCTTTTCTAGTACTTTATTACTTGTTTTCTTATTAGGTTCTTTTAACATGAAACCTATACAAAAATTAAATTCTTAACATTACATCGTTTGTTTTATTGATTTAGCAAAGTTTGTCATGTGATATATTTTGACATAATATTTAAAAAAATCCACCTACCTTAAAAAAATGTCTCAATTCTCTAAATAATTAAATTGTACTGAACTATTAATGCACTAAAATAATTTTATAACGTGCTCTTATTATTATTATGAATTATGTAAAATTTGAATTTAAGATAGGAAAAGAATATAGAATTTCAAATGATATATTATTATTTGATATTATTATGTTTATGTATTTATTTGTTGTGTGTACTGTGCTAATGTGTAGTTCTATATAAGAATTCATTCATAGAGCATATTTCAATTACATCGTATTTTCATGCAAGGTAAGATAAAAACAAACATATTTTTATCATGTCTACCTACATACTTTTAAAAAAACTAAAAGTAAGTGAAACTGTCTCACCTCCATTTATCACTGTTTCCAAGAAAGTCTGAAATCCAGATCAGACTGCGGATCACCACTGAAATGTAGTTCTGAATTCTGTATTCAGCATTCACTCCGCAGGAACGGAGAAAGCAATTCTTAACTTTTTTTACAAACACAATTTCTTGACGTATCATGTATGAATGTTGTACCTTAGAGAAGTATGTACGTATTTTGATGCATGTTGTATAACGTATTTGGAATAACATTAGTTTCAATAGGGATTGCAATTTTTATAACTTTAAATAAAATATATAATAATAAAAATGACACTAAATTAATATTCAAGTAATTTCTTAAATATTGTTTGTTACATTTTTCAGTAACTTTTTTCAAATATATTTTTTCGAATTATTTATCTGTCAAAAATTTTTGCAAAAAAAATTAAACCAGAGTATAATCCACAGCAGTCAAACTGCTTCAGAATGTGCTCTGGTTTAGTAAGCCCCAAATTATAGCAAACTTTTCAAAATATTCTAATTACTGACCCACTGAAAACAGAGCAAAATTCAAAGCACATTCTGGTGCAGTTTTGGCTGTAGACCATGAATTACAGCAAACTTTTAAAAAAAATCTAATTCCTGACTCCCTGAAACCAGAGCACAATTCAGAGCAACCAAAACTGTTCCAGAATGTGCTTTGGTTTCAGCAGATCAAGAATTAGAGCCAACAATTTTGGGTATACCAATTCCCGACCGATTGAACTAGATCACCTCCAGGACATGAGATGCCCTGAAAGGCGGTCTAGCCAGATCACCAAGCCGGGCGAAGGCCCGAAAGCTCAATATCGCCTCGGCACCCCACAGGGCAGGACTGAGTGCTAGCGTCTCAGGATCTTCGATATATCCAGAGATGCGCATTATTACCAGTCATATGGATTCATATTGGCTGATATTTCATCTGTAATTGTAGCTATTCCAGTAAGAATTTTTAAATGAAAATTTTTATATTTAAGTCTAAGTAGTTTGATGCGAGGAATTTGGTGGTAATATTTTAAAGGATGTAACTCAATTATTTTAGTGCTGAAGTCAGTCACTTAAAATTTACAGTAAAAGGTATTGTAACTCTATTATTTGTTGGGGGTCTTTCAAAATTAATATTCTTCTAAAAATAACCCTACTAGTTTTTATTTGATGAAAAATAAAACAGTTAAAGCATTATGATAAAATTGTGTTAATTTACTTATTCCGTGAAATACATTAATACAATCTAAAACGGTGATATATACGGTTTTATAAAATTCCAATACATTTAAACCGTACGAATTTATTAATAATTACCTTTCACTTGATCCGTTAGAACATTTCTCCAATTTCACACATTCTTATCTTCCGCTATTTACTTATCATTCCTTCCTAACATCTAACAATATGATGCCATACCGATACATTATTCACATTGCCGGCAATCATTAGCCGTTGACGCTGAATAGACATCCCTGCAAATCTCTTCCAAATCCATCACTGCCATGCGGTGTCCTGCCGGCTGATGTGTCGAGCCCCACACACTCGGGCTCCAATGACGCGCAGCGAATTCGATTACACGACTCCCGTAAACAGACAGCGGCGAGACCGCTCGGCTGTGACACCACCGAATGGGTGAATTGACGCTAAAGTGCGAGGAAAGGCACCTTGGGAGGTTTTTGCTCTTGAGTTATTTTTGGGAAAGTATTTGCATATATTAATAATCATTGATTAGCTTAGCTACCACTTGGAGGATAAAACTGTTCGCGTCCGTGGTAGAATGCTACACCCTCTGGTTAATGCTAAATGACTATAGTCGAAATTTACATGAGAAAATAATAACTCTGAACTTGAAATTCAAAACTATAAAAGTACATTCGTACTCAAGATAGTCAATTTAAACCAGGGCATGTAACCGGTTAAAAAAACGGTGAATACAAATCGGTAACCGATATTTTCAACAAAAGTTGCGAACTTTAACAAACATTTTTAAGGACGAAAATACCGGTAACCGTTAACCAAAAAAAAATATACCGATTATAGCGAACATTAACCTTTATTTTAATAATATCATTTATCCCGAAAAATTATTTTTTCCTATCTGTTATATTCATATTTGAATGACTATTGATTATATGAGTCGTTGCAGTTTCTATAATTTACATTTTAATGGAGAGTAATAAAAATAGGTTATATATTATCCGATATATAAATCGGTTTAAACCGGTTTCCAGTTTTTAAAAACCGGTTTTGGACCAAACCCGTTATTTTTATAATGTTTCCAGTATGGATTTACTGTTAAGCAGTATTTTTTTTCAGTTACATGCCCTGATATAAACAAATTCTAAGTCAGTTGGAATAAATTACAGTTTGTTTTTATATTTTTTTCTTTGTGCACATTTACCTTCATAATGATAACCGTATCACAGTATAAAATTATTTTAAATCACATAACTAAGTATAAATTTCTATATAACTGTAACACGGGGGAGATAAGTAATAAAATTTATATGCACATCGTTATGCATATTAGATTAACCTATTTAACCTGAACCTGATAAATTAATCTATTAACCTGTAATACACACAAGTCTTATTTCTCTTTTATGCGTATAAATATATTATGAAGTGTGATTTCTAAGATATTATATACTATAAAATAATAAAGAGGTATGTTTTTCTTAAGAAATCTACCTTGAAATAAGTTGATAGGATCGACAAATGTTTTTTAAGTTCAGTGAAGTTTTTTTAATTATAGAATACAGAACTGGTATGCTATTTACTTTTTAAATCGAAAATATACTATATTTTTACCATTTTTACGTACTCCATCAACGCAATATACTGTACATATGTATATTTAAACAGGAATTTGAAATTCGTACGCATTTTCGGTTTGTTCTTACCCGAATTGAAACACAAGTAATCAATCAAAGTTCAGTAAATGATGTTAATTGAATACATAGGTTTATTCCTTGTCTGTGAATAATGCAGTATTTTTTAAATTTTTTTAAAAGTCTTGACTTTTTTACTAATAAATAGAATATGATTAGAAAGAACCCTCATATACTTTAATATGGGTATATGAATATGATTATATTTTTATTCTGTATCTGTTTTTATTATATATGTATTTGTGATAAATGAATATGCAATTAATGTACCATAACCTATATTTCTCACTAGAAAGATCTATTGTTGACTAAAATTTAATAAATATGAATAGGTACATATGCTTTTATTTATATTCTGTACAATTTATGCCCGTTCGAAGGGAAGAAAAATTAATTTTGATTCGTTATGAATATTATGTCTGCCATAACTACGATTTTTTATTCTCAAGTAAAAAAACACCCCGTAATAACATGTGCTATGTATCATCAACAAACAATAAGACAACATATCTTATAAAGAATAAATATATAATTAATGCGTAACATAACTTTTGTAAAAAACTATGATGACCTATTGATACTTCGTGACATTTTTCCACTGTTTGCCAATTGAGCATCAGGCTCCAGTGTTGTAGACCGTCAGTCTGTGGCGAATTCGATTATAAAGCCTCGTGTAAACAGGCAGAGTCTATGTGCTAAGCAGCACAGCTGTGGGTCCGTCCTAAGCGGCCGATGTGTCCGCAGCCTTTTAGCATGTGGGCTAAGCCGCATTATGCCCCTCTGCCGGGAAAAGGATGCGTAAAAAACATATGTCAATATCGCACGTAGGTGTTATTTTAGCGTATAAGCCTGTGAAACCGACCACTGTCAAAATATTGTTGATAAATGAATTTTGGGTTTATAAGAAGGAGATTTTTATTAAAAGGGATTATTTTTGCTTCAAAGACTTCATTTATTTTTCGTTTTATAGGATTTGTTTTCGCAGCGTGATTTCTAAATGTGTGTCAACAAACATTTGTAAATTATTCTACAAATATAATCTTTTTAGTTGAATTAAGTTTGAATTACATTATTCTTTATAGATTTCATAAACAATTTCTTTCAGATAGGTACCTACTGAGATGCAAACCTAAATACACTTTAGTTTTTAGAAATGTAGAAAATTCTAGATCTTGGCCTAATTCTTACTCAAAAAGAAAACAAAAAATCGGGATTGATTATTACGCTATTTTTTTTTTTAAATTTTGATCAAACAATAACAATAGTATCCTGCACTATTGTTTTATTCTTGTATCTGTACTGTATATAACTTGAAAGCAAACTGTAGTGTCAGAAAGTCTTAATTGTTGTTTGTTAAGCCGTAATATATATTTTTTTAAGTATACTATAACCTAGATGTTAAGACAATTCGGTTCTCAAACAGAGGGGTTCGCTAAAAATTTCATTTACATAAATAGATCTATTCCAACTATTATGTAACCATATAGATATGTTTAAATAATTAATTTATTCTTTTCTTGGAAATATGCATAAATACATTTCAACAAATTAATTTATAAATGATTATGTCATTCACCATATCTTTCATTTCCTTATCACAAATTTTCCTGAACGCAAAGTATTTAACGACTATTTTTACTAAATTTAGAATAACTCTGAAATATGCTTTTTATTTTATATTTAATTGCCACCTATAGATTAATAGTCAAATATGACAACTGACACTGACAGAATTTGGAATTGGGTAGATGTGTGAGAGAGAAAAGTGTAATATTGTGACGTAGTTGTTAAAGGCAATAGAAATTCAAATAACTTAAAAACAAATTATTTATCATGGAATAATGGATTAGTTAGTTAAAAAAATAGATGTGTACAGCAACTTTTTATACATATATGTTATTATATTTTACAATTAAATCGGTTTATATTTTCACATTTTTTTTAATGACTTACGTACATCATATTAGACAACTACATTTATCAAATTTTGTAAACATATCAGTAAATCTGATTTATTGAAATTCTACCTTGAACGTAAGCAAGTCATCAGAACTGTGATTTTTAGAACGTTCCCTATATATTCCTTACCTCCCTTTAACAGCATTTCAATTTTACTATTCATAAATTAAATTCATTGAAGTACAAAAACTATTAACCAAGCTATATAAAAGAACAATCATCCCACAAATTATTATGATTGACAATAAATCATCAAGAATGAAATATTTTTATTTTTGAGAAAGTCTGGGAAAGAATTATCTGATTGACACGCTGGAACTAGAAATAGAAAGTATAATGCAGGCTTAATGCAGGGAATTTTTTACGTTCTGATAATTTTATCGTGCGTTGAATTAACCAAACAGTGTAGGTTTCACGGTCTATCATCGTAAAATAACAGTAAAATTCAATTATAAGACATTATCTTTTACTGCTTTATTACCAATTAAACTCACTATTTTATCAAATTTATACGAATCAAGCACATATGCGCGTGTAATAAATTTTGTGGGAAATTGAAAATTGAGTCAAATTATATTTCTACATTCGTATAATTCATTTATTATTTTAGTGATAAAATTATTTGTCAACAAACAAATTAAACTAATTTTATTATTGGAAAACGACAATTACAATTTTATAACAATGATGAATTATAAATTTTGCAATAGAACGTATAATTTAGCAAAATTAATATCACCTGTTGGCAATAATTTTGACATTTTAAAATATAATAATTACGAAATTTGAAAAGCATTACAAATAATTCTTCTTTATCAGTATTATTATACATAAAAACACATGACGCATATCTTATTAATATTTGTTATATTTTTACATAATACGTACATATATTTATATATCATATGTAGAATGATATATACTTTAAAATTAAAACATTAAAAACAAACTGCAAAATAAATAATATACACCAGTAATATTTCATAAACATTATATTCTAATGAATAAATTATAAGTTGTACATATAGTCACAGTATAAATCGTATATATACGATTTATACTGTGATATAGTTCTTATAAGTATTTGTAACTATTTTAAATATCGTACCAACCTAATTATGTATAATATTTAAATGGAACAATATTGTTTTACATTTTAATGTAATGAATACCGTCCAAATGAAACCCCTGTGTATAATCTCACCCTGTGCCCGTGTTAAATTAATAAATTAAAAATTAATTTGAGAAATAAAATGCAAAGACACGTTTCCTAAACAAGTGTAGTGTTTTGTGCGAACATAAACATAATAAGCAAGTGTGGCTGCGTAACATTTTATCAATTTAAAAACCCCCTATCTAAATTAATATCTAACGTGACCTTCTGAATTATGAATAGTCCTGACTGTGCACAGAATACTCTCGTTAAAAGAATGCGCCGTGAAAGACCTAATTAATTGGCCAAAATGGATTTTATGAATATTAATCCCCATATAATAGCTTGCACCGGCAAAAATGAGAAATTATTACACAGGTTGTTATAGCATTAACACTTTGTGCTGTAATTTTCATTTTCGTAAGGACTTTATGAATAATCAATTTTTAGTTATAACTCTTTCTAAAAATTCAAAACGCGTCCTATAGCAGGTGTTAATTTAGTACAACAAGGAAAAATAAACAAAAATTATTGAGTTATTATTATTAAGGAAGACTGAAGTTTAGAGGATATTTGTTTATATAATGTAATATACGTTTATATTATATTTAGAAATTTCTATTACTTTTATTTTTTCTAATTTAGTATTTACAATCTGTATGGTCAGTGGAGTGGTTAAAAATACACGCATACATTTTTCTTTACATTTAGCGGAAATAATTACACAGAAATATTACAATAATTTATTTACATTGCTATGTCTTTTCATTTTGGCATGTAAAAAATTACAAAATAATTATTTTGTGGCGCGAACTTGCAAGCGCTGCAATAGAACGAATCCGAGAAAAAAGTTCACGCAAGAGGTTTCTACGATATTTGAGATTCCCAAAGTTGCTTAGGTGACGAAAATCAACTGATTTTTTGTAAGAGTAAAAATATATTTGTTTTTCAAGAAAAAATATAATCTACATTTTGTTTACGATTGTCTCAAAATTCTTTTTCATTGTCAGAATATTGACGTTTTTAAATTCGTGATAAAATAATTACATATCTCACGTATTATCTTGAACAATAAACAAAAGTAAAAACTGCATTCTTCTTTAGTTTACAATGCTTACATATGTAAGTAGTTATGTAGAAGCTGTTTCAAAGGCTGCTAACTTTTGCTTGCTTGATAATATCTGACATTTCTCTTCATACAATTTTCTTACAACTATATTCCGGTTGCGAATACAAATTGTGTTTATGTGTTTCAAATGACTTAAACTATATATGTTATTAGATTACCTACATATTAATATACCTGTTACTTATCAGGACGTCGAATTTAATTAGAATAATGTTCAAATTTGTTATCATACCATGCATTATTAAACCTTCACAACAATATACTATGTGAATATTTAATTAACAGAATAAGAGGAAACACGCCCGGTTTTTTTAATATAACCTACTTAAAAAAAACTCAAAAAATAAACATCCAAAATAACCCACTCGAAAAAAAATTCTTAAAAAGCTCATATTTTTAAAAATTATTTGTATTCGGTACATCCAAAAAATTACATTAGATTAATTGAAACAAACTATACATCAAATTGAGTAAAATATAAAAAACTAAATTTAAAATTCAGTTAATCAGAAAGGCTCAGATTACTTTAAATTTGAAGTTCAGTAATAGGTTTATCAAACTATAAGTCTTCATTTACCCTTAATCTCCACTTAACACATTTTTTTACAAAGTCTATTCTAAATGAATTACCCAAACAGTTGTTAAACTAATATTCCTTCACATCAAAGGAGAATTATTGTGAAACTAAAATGTACAGAAGTGTAATTAAATTTAAAATTTTACGAGCACCTAACCGAACAAAATTTCAACAGCAAACATATTTTCACTGATTGGCAACCGGTCCCGAACAAATGCATTAATGTTTGGGCGGTTTATGGGCTGTAAAATTGTCGAAATCGGGAAGAATATGAATGAAGCGCAAGTGTTTTGAGCTGATTACAAAACGGCGCCATCAATGAACGAATAAGTCGTTTATAGGTGGAGGGATCATTAGCGAGACATAAACCAGTTTAGCTATCGCAGCACCTCTGGCGAACGAGATAGGAAGTACCGTGACAATGGGAGTTTTCCACCTTTAAATTGCCCATTAATACGAAATTAGGTAATAATATACTTACATTGCGTCCAACTACCAAGAAAAAGTAAATCATTTTTTCAGCCCTGTTGAAAACTTTCACTTTAAATTCTGTTTTATATAATTCTTGTTATCTTGATTCTTGAACGTAGGAATATTATTAAATGTTAGTATTTAATAAAAAATAAAATTATAAAAATATAGAAACGGCTTGTAATTATTTGCTATATTTAATATTAATTTGGTAAGTAGATTTTACAAGTATTTATTCATGATATGAAATATATAATAGTAAAACATTCAAGTATTTTAATACTTTTGGCCAAGTAGAAAAATTCTACATTTAGTAGAAGTATTATTGTTTAATAATGAACTTTTTTAAAGTATTTTATTCTATATAATTAATGGACGTATGAAGAATATTTGTCTGTATGGTACAAATGTTAATAGATTTTTTTGAAATAAAGAAAAGTACGATATAAGAATTTAATATAATTTAAGATATTTTAATTAAATTTAACTTAATATAATTGAACTTACTTTAACTTTACTTAGCCGAACCTAAACTAATCAATAGTAAAAGAAGTAAATAGAAACAAAAGCATTTATTTCGCCAAATTACCAAACTGCGCAAAATAAATTCCTTATATTTATAAATGTTAAAACAATAATGTACCATAAAAAGTCACACTTTTTTCCATTTTTAATTAATTTGGATATTTTATAGCTTTACTTTTACTTTCTTCAAATAATTTTGCTACACCTGTTACGAAATATTTCAAAAACACTAAAAATAACAAAAGTAAACTATCACTTCTGGTTGTACAAAAAATTTATCAACTCGTGCCGTAATGTTAACAGTTTAAATATCAATTTTCATTAAAATCTGTTCAGCCAATATAGCTCTACTGTCACATAGATATATTTTTTATTTCCATTTCCACGATGCCTGATGTTTGATTTTTAACGAAAGTATTCACGTTACATTTTATATTTAATATATCTCGTATTGCAGACGTGATGTTGCATAAAGAATGATCTTATATATGAGGTTAAATTTAATTTTGAGTGTGTTTGTGATTCCTATCAAATAAAATGGTAAAATTATTAAAATTAGATTTTATTTGATATAATTAATTTAATAGTAATAATAAATTTTCTTATTTATGAAATCGTTTAAATGAACAAAGATAGGGCAATGCAACAATTGTAATCTAAATCCCATTTCCTTTGGTATTTTGAAAAATATTCATATGTAGAAATATGTTTCATAGTTACATTCATTTTAAAGAGTGCAAGAAATAGTTAAATAATATTCTAAGAAAATGATTACAATTGCTAAACGCATAACTCACATAGCGAAGAAATGTATGCGTATAATCTGCACGGAAGAGTACCTAAAGATTAAATATTTATATATGTAGTATAAATAAAACATTTTATCACTTCACGCATTAACAATTTGTAAATGATTTATTCGCTCATAAAACGAACTATTTACATTCCAGCAGTGGTTTATTTTATATTCATACCTTTATAATTTATATCGTTAATTGAAAGTGTAAATAAAGTAGCTGACTATTCCCTTTATTCCAATTATTTACTTTCCTTCAATTACGTTTATTGCCGATTTTTAATTAAAATATACTTTTAAACAAATTGGTATTTATTCAGTAAGTGGTACTTATGGTTGTTTATGCTATTATATTTATACATTAAATTCTAAATATGTAGTCATTACATCAATCGAATATATCGTTATGAAATTTTATTAATTTCTTATATATTTCAACATAAGAAAATTTATGAGTTACTACTAATGTTATACTGTTTATTATGATTTGAATTCTAGGTACGTACCTATTACCTAGTAGGTTCGGTTATTTTGAGTTACTGTGGTAATACAGAGAACAAATTGATGTAGATATTGAATTAAAATGTAAAATAGAAAGATCCACAGACTAATTAAATTTTATTTTATAAATTTCAGATCCATTTCATATTCAGAAATTATTATGTCATAAATTACAATATGAATATACCATCTTTGTAAAGAAATGAGAAAATCAAAAAAACATAAATTTAAAAATTTTTCCGAGCAACTTTTTTTCTCAAAAACTTAAGTATTTACTTATGTAAATATCAATACGCTGATTTCAAATTTTCAAACTGAATTGAATTATCTCTTAACGTTCTCGAGATATTTATGTTCAAAATTTAGTTTTGGCCATACCTAAAAAAACAGGTTTTCTAGGTATACCCAATTTCTCAAATATGTACCTACTACAATATCAAAATTTTTGGATTTAAGATTTGGATCCAAAAGCTGATTATAATTCGAGTAGGAAACAGAAAGTAATATTTACTTTAACTTCTATATAAGTATACGATATTTACGCTAAAAATACATTTAAATATATTATATGGATTGTGTTATTACAAAAGTTGAAAGGAATTAAATTTTCTACATTTGCGTGACAATGAGTTTCATTAGTTAAGTTAATCATATCTGTAGATTAAAACTATGAAATATGTCAACAGCAACATCAAAACATTAACTATTAATGTATGTGCAAAATACACTAAACACCAAGAAGTAAATGTTAATAAACATCTAGAGAAATATATAAATAAGAAACAAGATAGAATATTTAGAATGTCAATAACAACAGAATAAAACTATACATATAGGAGGCCAAACTGTTAAGATAAAATCGACTAGGAAGAAAAGGTATGCTTGGAACAAACTTAAAGAAGCTTTTAGCAAATGCAGGAGAAAGCTAAAAATTGGTGAAACAGAAAGCGAAAGACAGAAACAAATAAAGAAGACACCGACACTTCGACACCCTTTGGTACAAGAAGATCTGGATTATAAATGTTAAATAAATAAAGAAATCATTAATTTAATAACAGTTTAATGAATAATTGTAATGATGAATCATAAACAACAAATAGTTATTTTGTTTAATTAGAGAAATAGTACTTCGGCTAACAATTGTTGAGAACCAATATGAATTTAGCTTGGCGTGTATATTTTTCATTAGCAAGTGTAAATTTGATTATGAAGCAAGTGGAGTGAAATAAATTTATTCACAAAACAGCGTACATTATTGACACTAATCTGCACATCCAGTATTTCATTTTCGAATCCAATAAACTAGACTTCAATTCAGCAATTTTTATTGTAGTTGCAAATACCAATATTTTTCCTTTTGCAAATACTGGTGTAACATGCAGGTAAACAACAATGACAAATAATGTAAAATAAAAGTGATCAAAGTAAACACGCGCGATTTCACTCCACTAATTGACATTTTCGTTGCACGCGGACAAACGGCCTGATTGACAGAATTTTAATTGTAAAACTTTAATGATGAACTGCAAATTAATTCATGCATTATATTATTTCATAACGGTCGCTCTTACATGCACATTACGCACTATTTAATTAATCATTAGCGATACCGTCACTAACATTCAACATCGAATCTGTTACGCTTTTTATAACAGATATACAGCTACTGTTTGACGTATTAATTATTTATTTAATGGTTTCCAATATTTTTTCCATTTGTTTTAATCTATTTTAATTTTCTACAGTGATGGATAACTGAAATTAAAAGTAAATACTTCAATTTTTTTTATACAGGGTAAAATAAATATGAGAGAACGGTTATTTGCAAATATTCCTGTATTTGTGGAAAAGTTATTTATTTATTGTGGAAAAAAAATTAGAAGTAACAACTTCATATTATACATACGAGTTTACAACAATAAGTATATGTCGTTAGAAGTATTTGATAAATTTAAAAAAAATATATATACTCGCAGATACTTATTTAAAATAAAATAAGGAATTTATAATATAGGTATTAATGGCAAATATAATGTTAATTTAAATAAAACTGTATAAAATAAATTTTATTAGCAAATATTAGGACCGACTGGAGGTTTTAGAAGTCTCGAGAAAATATTCCAGGCCCCTGAAAAAATTGTGAAATAATGAACATAATTTTATTTCAAATATTTCTTTATCATAAAACCTACATTTGTAGTTACATTTTTAATTTCATAAAATAATACCCTTCTAATGCACCCTTTCATGTCATTGGGATATTTGACGTGAAATGATTTTTAGATTACAAACATTTGTTTGTTTTTACAGGAGTTATTTTTTTAACATTTGTTCCACATACATACCTATTCACACTAAGCTGTGTATAAAATACATATCTGCCAATAAATTGTTAGAAATATAAGGTTTGAATAAAATTCTGAAATCCCGACATCGGATTTTTGTTATTTTTAGTAATTAGAAAAAGTTTGTCATTTCGAATAAAATTTGTAATACAAATGAAAGGAGCAAATGAATCGATTCTTACTAAAATTAATATTAAACGTGTTACCTGTACTTTCCACAAACTTAAAAATTGAAAGAGTAAACTATAACCTTCAGTTAACCGATTTATTACTTAAAGTTGGTCATATCGTGCCATATTGATTAACAAAATTTAAATATCAAGTTTCATTTTTTTTTCATATTGTTACATTTGATTTTATTTAAACAGAAAATTTTCTACTCATATTGTGATTAAACTAATCGTAAGTTCTAAAAATATAACAGAAATCTTAACCATTAAGCATGATTGTAAAATAGCTAGTTTTTTATTTCATTTGAACTCAACCCGCTAACAACCTCCATTAGAGATCAAATTTAATCCGAAAATTACAGCGTGCAGAATTTTAATTCGTCTTGTAATTTATAATTTCGCAGTTTCCTACAACGAATCGCAACGGGTTCGAAATTCAAAGCTAAGAGACAAAAGTCCTAAATCTTTTAGTGAAATCAAATGTTAGTGAAAAAAAATTAGAATTGAATGTTGACAGCGTAATTATATGTAATTACACAAAGTTCTTGCCAAAATATAGTCCCAAATATCTATTTATATCAATTATGTGTTTAACGTTTTCGCAGGTATATTCTAAGTATATGAATAAGATACCTATCTCTACATTTTGAAAGGATGTTTAAAAAATATTAACAGTTTTATTTTATTTGAGATTAACTAGTTTATAATGGAAAGAATGCGTGTAGTCGGTTCTTGGTAGAACATTTAAACGGAATGATATAAAAGAAGATAAATCTTCTTGTTTTTCCCATTTCTTATTTTGTTATACTATGTTACAATTGTTTCGACTGTACAATCATTATCAGACATGTCTGTCAGTCGAAACAGTAAATATAAGTCAATATTCACAATTTTTATAAATAAATGATCCTAGATGAAAATTTATCCATACAGGAATACTTATCTAGGTATTAAAATCAAAAAAGTCTTCATCATTTAAAAATATTTACGACATAATATTGATATTGTATTGGTACCGTGAATATTTTTCAAGGTGAAACATGGATATTTATCATATCCATGGTGGCGACTTGATATTTGATTGATAGCAATGTATATTGTTCCATTTAAAATGAAACTTAGGGAACAAATTTCACATATGCTTTTTGGGTTATAAAATGTTCTGATAGGCCTATATCAAGTGCAACAACAATTTTAAGAACATTAGAGGAAATGTTAGAATAGTAGAATGGTCTGCTACCCAACAAATAAATATAATACTGTACAATTAAATAATAATAATCCATTCTTTAACTGCCAAGCAATGACTCAATCTGCTATAAAACTTTGAAATTACATACGATGATATTTGGACAATTGTAATATTTTGAAAAATGTTTAGAGTTTAAACTTTTAATTAATCTAAATTTTAAAGATTTACCGAATACAAACGTCTGATATGTAAGATCGAATGATCTAGCAGACCATTTTACTATCCTATCATATTCTTTAAAGTTATTAATGATAAACTTGGTGTAGGCCTGTCAGAAAATTTTATAACCCAAAAAGCAAATGTCAAATTCGTTCCCTGTGTTTAGTTTTAAATGAAACAAGCAAGTATACATTAAGTCAATCAAAGAGCAAGTCGTAAAAAATATCCACGGTAGAGGGGATGATGAGTTGAAATTAAAAGAATTATGAAATATTTTTTTCCATATTTATTCTTTCTCAATGATCTCTCTTGCTGTTCTCTGGACGTTTTTACGTTGACAATCAACTACCATGGCTAGGAACTTACAACTTTAGTGAATTCCAAACCAAAAAAAATCTATTCCTTCTAATTAAAAAGTTAAATGGCAGGCAGGAAAGGGTTCGTGTTCGCTGATACATCCTGTGTAGAAAAATGTATAAACGTTGTTCTAAAATAGCTGCGTAGCTTGCTTAATGTATTCTTCGTCATGTCGCATAATTCTCGAGATCCTCATGAAAGGTACGTTATCTGGAACACCTTTGCACGTGCTTGGTGCAACAAGAAACAGTAAATCTGCCAGTTAATTGTTTATTCCAAACTGTTGCATATGCTCAGGTATTTACATACGCTGGGTAACTTTGTAACGAGCCCTTTGTGCGTCTAGCGACTGCGTGCTGCGTCCTGTGCTCGGTGTGCGATATTAATATTATTTAAAATCGCGTGGCTATATTTAGGGCCACTTTACTCTCAGCAGCTCGCCGCCGCACGGAATACTAATACCGGGAATTACCGTTCCGGAAACGGGAACTTTTAGCCACGAGATGCCAACTTTGATCCGGGTTTTTATCGCTAATTGTATAATATGCACCGCATACTCTGTGGCACAGCGGAATATTTTGTATATGACAAAATCAAATGAAATTTATAATTGCACATAGTTTCTCAGTACTCAGTATATAAATATACCGGTAATATTAGTATTCGATACATACAATGTTTGTTTTAAATATTAACATAAAAAGTTATTGCATACAACACGGTTTTTTTACTCTACGTCGTTTTTTGTTTTTGTATATTATTTGAAATGTTAATTTACTGGTGTTTAAAAGCAACAAATGCAAATTTAATGGAAAGATGAGTTAATAAATGTTTCCTGCATTTTTATTTAATATCAATAATACAGAGTACTATCACTAGTGAACTATTTACAAATATAATCTATGCTACCCTTCTTGGTATGCACGACTTCATATACAAACAGTGGATTTATATAAATTAAAAAAAAACTAATCTACCACTAACCTCAACTAACTGAGTGTAATACAGATAAGAGGTTTATATTTTAAATAGATTGTCACAAAATGATAGTGGGTATACAAGCCCACCTTAGTTATTCAACCTTTTTTTAAGATAAGGTTCTCAAATAATATATTCTAATGCTATTGCCTGTTTGTGTAGTAAACAGTTTAATAGATAATATAAAAACATTGTTTTTGTTTTTTTCAGAGTATTATTTTAATGAAAATAAATATTTTTTTCCGATTTATTAATGCCAATTATATACATACGATGTCCTAACCATTGGGATCTCGAGAACCGTAAGAGATAAATGGGGGCATTTTAATCATGTTTTTGTTTTCCCAAAAACTCACTAGGTATGAGCAAAAAACTGATTTTGGCAAATTTACTTTTTCACTTATAACTTTCTTGTTAATAGCGTAAGTTTTTATATGCTTTCGTACGGATATTTATGTAGTTGATAAATTCGCGTCGATCTCAGGTTGTTGTAATAACAGTCTGTTACTCTATCCCGTAACCATATTACATAAATGTGGTACTATAATAGTAAATTTCTATTTGAAATTGAACACAAAGTATTAAGTATGAATGTAAGCCATACACATTCGCTTATCACGTATGTTGGCGCACCGTATGAATAGTTGGAGATAATTTTGAAACAACAATAAAAGCATTGAATTGGCTGCGAGTAATGGTATAAAACGATTTTAAACATTTAGTAATATTGAATTAAACGAACTAGTTGCGGTTAGCTATTTGAGTTCATAAACTAGGCTAGTAGTCATTAATTTCTGAGAGCTTAATTAGCTAATATAATTAGCAGTAACCTAATTATAATTTTCTAGTGCTTAACAAGAGCACAGAGTAAAACAAAACGCTACGAGGCGTCCTTGAATGTTTATAACGTATGAAAAGTGGCCAATCCAAGAAAACAAGAAAAGCTACAG
This sequence comes from Stenolophus ochropezus, assembly GCA_035578165.1. Lineage (NCBI taxonomy): Eukaryota > Metazoa > Arthropoda > Insecta > Coleoptera > Carabidae > Stenolophus > Stenolophus ochropezus. Next base: position 17,825,262 of record JAQOWZ010000005.1, on the reverse strand, counting down.
TTCTAATTTTTTATACGTATTACTAAATTTAAGTTATTGTAGTTTAAATTTATATAATAATTATGTTTCTAATTTTGCAAAACTTAAAGGGCGGAGGGGGCGGTTTTGTATATTATTTTGGTACTGGCTTTGGGACGCTATACAGTATGTGCAACGAAATGCGGAACATAGGACTTCAACATCGGATTTAAAAAAAATGCGGATACTCTCTCTCTGTTGGTGTAGATAAGGAATTACGTGCTTGTTTATTTATTTTAGAGTCGCATTTTGACAAAATTCTTTTTCATAATAAATTACATTCATCGTTATTAACATTATTATGTGACGAGTATTATGTCCATAAAACATTAGTTATTTTATGGTACTATAATTGCAAATATTTTATTGTTATCCGTACTAATAAAGTGTAATTAATTTTATTGGGATTTTTATTTAGAGTGCCCGTGTGCCGCAAAATAAATTCTCTTCGCCTAATGTGCCGTAAGGTAAAAAAGTTTGGCAGACACTGAGAGAAGAGGTAAATAATATTCATTTTAACAGTTTTCAATATCAATAGCTGTTATTTTAGTAAATAAATGTAAATCTAAAAGTCAAATCCGTGACCACTCCCAGTGATGTAATTGCAAAACACTTCAGCTGTCTATTACCTTCATAATTAATTATGAAATGAGATTATATCAGCGTTAAATAGAATAAAACAGCATTCCTTTGTGTTTAATAAAATAAAGTCTTATCTGGAGACTTTAGATGAGATTTTGCGTTCATCTGGGACCGTTTTTGGGTGACCCAGTAAATAAAGGGAATTATGTTGTAAATCGCACAAATGAAAAAATCTCCGGAGTCCGTCCAGCTAATCCATAGGTCGGCCCATGAAGCAGTAAATGGCGTAATGTGATAATAACTCCGGCATAATGAACTTCGTTATGAGAACTTTTACATTTAGCATGGGAGCCATACGCCAGGGAAACAAGTGATAACTCATTGCCCTAAATGCCCACTCAACAGTTCGTCCATACAACGTGAAATAAAAATTATAAATTATTTCAAATATGTGGTTATTTTTTAAAATGTTTATTTGTTGTAGACAATATAAAGAGAGTGATAAAAAACTACGCCATAGTATTTAGATAAGAATCAGAAACGCGATTTCGAAGACACATGCTTAACTAGGCCTTCATGAAGATAATCTGTTTCGTTTTATTATTCGTAGATACGGCAAGAAATAATAATCGGATTTGAATAATTTCTTATAAAATCTAGGAAATTAAATTTATAGCTTTAATCAGAAATTAAGTTATTTTATATGTGTACATAAAAGGTGACCCAATGAAAATTATCAGCGCAATTTTTGACCACTTAATATCAATTTAGCAAAAAACTCTCGAACACGTCAATTTTAGTATAAAGGAGTACACTTGAATAGATTAGTACCAATGGCATAACTTCAACCCTAAAGAGGGGATGGACTGCACCTCAAAAATTTTAAATACAAAAAGGTGTCAAACATGCCTCAGTTCGAAAGACCTTTCAATTCTCTTTTCAACCATTTTTTTATTTTTCAAATCCAATCATTAGTTCCAGAGAAATATCATTGATAACAAATTTTATCAGGTGTTCAAAATTGCAATCAAGTAGGCTTAAACGAATGACAGAAACTCAACTATCAGTTTATTATATAGGTGTTTAAAATGACTACCACCAACTTCCATACAATAATAGAGATTATTATTATAATAAATAATCTGAAAAGGGTTAACGAGTCCAGTACCAACACTATGATTCAATTCAATCAAATATAAAAATAGTTATGTTAAAAGTTACTTTATTTTTTGGGAGACTATTTGCGTCGGTTATATTTTGACATTTTGATCGACCTTTTGTAATGTGGTTATCCTTAACAACAATTAAATTCAGCTAAACAAAACTGAAAAAGGGCCTACATAACTTATTCTAACAGAAGTTATATCTTTTGAAAAAAATAATTTAGAAAATAGTTATTTAATTACATATTTCTAATTTTAAAAATGTGTTTACATTTTTTGTCCCTATGTAGTTTCCAATGCGAAATCATACTGTCCGAATAAAGAAATAATCATATGATAAAAATGCATCGATAAACATATTTCCGTCCAAATAGGTGGGTTTACCCTCAATCCAGTCTGCGTGCCGGATAATCCTGGCCTCGTCTGGTTTGAGGTTAGAAACAAACGCACTGCTCTTGTGTATCTTGATCCATTTTACGTAACAGTACACGCTAATATACGGTACGGTCCTGTGCTTTCATTACGCTAACAAACCATCATAATTATACTAATTATTACCAAAGCTGCATACAATGCTTTATTAGCCTACTGTTGCTCTGGACTACGTTATCGTAAATAAAAGTTTCAAGAGTTTTCCACTGGAGATATTTACGACAATGTTCTAACTTTTCAACTGTTTTTATTTTTTAATTCTTAATGAAATGGCTGCTTGCCGCTTATCATTGTATTTTTATATCTAATAGCGTGCTGAAATTTTATATTCATAATAAGAATCAAGCTCATTAAAATTTAAAAATGAATTGTTATTTTAATCAGAACTGTAAACATTCTAAAGTAATGGTAATGAGGAATATCTCAAAATCATATGATGGTAGATACAGAAAATTTAAATTTCAAACCGTATAATTTGTCATGGATAGCTTAATTATGTGCTCATTTTAATAACTGGAACAACAAATATAAAATAAAATATACAAACAATCTGAATATATTAAATTTTATATTTTTAACTGCCATAATAGATAAGCATAGGAAATTAATCATAATCAGTTTTTAAGCCTGCGTAATGATATATAAAAACTTTTAACAATATTTGGTTTATGATCTTATTTAAAATTATATATTATTTTGAAAATAATTTCAAAAAATAAAATTTCTGCAAACATCTTAAAACAAATCCCTTTTCCTGTTATAAGACTTTCATTGATATCCACAAATTGAATAATATATTCATAAAATTTAGGTTTTCAATATTTTAATTATTAAATTGTTAATCTACATATCAATGTGTCTAAATAGATATGTATGTTTAGAAATATTTTTTTATACATATATTTTATATAAATAAAATAATAAATATATTTAAAATTTTTTGTAATACCCATCGATTAAGAATATAATTTTTTTTATTAATTGTTAAGTTTTTTTATACATAGGTATACTTTGCAATATAAATAAAATTCGAAAAAGTAACTAAAAATTATTCAAATAACAATTTTCATTTGGAACACCGATGATAGCAAAAATTAAAATTTTAAAAACCCTTTTTATCTGAACATTTTACTTTCATTTTTAGTGGTTGTCGATCTACAGGCTGGAGATTTATAAAAAACCATAAATTGGTGTATTTAATTTGAGATTGAAATTTTCATAAATAAATATCGTCATATCAATATTAATTATCAGTAATTTCACATTATTTTGGAAATATTTCAATATTTTACATTATAAATCATTATTTTAATTTATTGCAGGAAATAATTTCAATTTCAAATTAATTTTTTATTATAATAAATGATAAAAACAGCAATATCATGTATCGTGACATAAATTTTAATTATTGAAAAAAGTAAATTGGCATGATTAACCTATAATAATGGTAAAACAAAAGCAAGTAACATTTACCTATATTTCTACTGTATCTGCTTATAATGAAACAGTTGTACGTTTCTTTATTATTAACAATAGACTTAAATAAACACCCATAAGCAGTTAATGCTCTACAGCCTACTTTATAGCTTCATACATATTACATATCATTCACTGTTTAATATCTTATTTTACCTTGGAATAATAGTTAATTGTATACTTAAGTCTTGTTTAACATATCGGGAGCCGATGTTAATCTAGTTTATAACCAGCTAACAGATTACAGATATAGACAAGTTTTCCATGCATATTTTTACTAGAATTAAAAACTATAAATATCAGAATATGAAATTCAGAACCATCAAATACAACATAAATAATTTTGTATCAAATAATATAATAAACATTTTTTATATTATTATGTTATATCTATTGTTATTAATATATATATATATATATATATATATATATATATATATATATATATATATCTTAATTTGAAATTATACTAACATTATGGTAATACCCTATGTGTACTTTTTTCAATAGACCAAGAATTAAAGCAAACTCTTTAAATTGCTCTAATTCTCAGCTGATCCACTGAAACCAGAACACAGAATCTATTCTGTTTTTTTTAGACCAAGAATTAAAACAAACTCTTTAAATTGCTGTAATTCTTAACCCACTGAAATCAGAACACAATCCAGAGCTGCCAAATCTGCTCCAGAATGTGCTTAGTTTTCATTAGGTCAAAAATTGGAACAAGCTCTTTAAAATGCTCTCATTCCTAACCTACTGAACTAGAGCAGCTAAATTTGTTCCAGAATGTGTTCTGGTTTCAGCAGGTCAAGAATTAGATTTCATGATGAAGTGTCCTCCAATTCCCGGTCGTCTGAACTGGATCACCTACAAGGCATCAGATGCATTGGAAGGCGATCTAGTCAGACCACTAGGCGGGGAAGAGGCCCAGAGACCTGTTGCCTCCCCGGCGCCCTGTAGAGCGGGACTGAGTGCTAGCGTCTCAGGATCCGCCGTATATCCTGAGACGCACATTAGTACTGGTCATATGGATTCCTACTGTTTGATATTTAATCTGTTATTGTGGCTGTACTAGTGGGAGTTATAAAATGGTAATAGTTTTAAGGATTTTAGGATAGTACTCAGTTACTAAAAAATGGAAGAGTTACAATCATCTTTAAAATAATAACAATTCAGGGCTTTATTACTGATGTAAAAAAATGCTGCGCTAAAAGCATTGTCTCTTTGGAGGTTTTACCCCTACGATTTTTTCCTTGGGGACATTATTCTTAAGATCATTTATTTCATAAATTAATAAGTTTTACCTAAATGAAATTGTAACTGACTAGGTATTGAATTTTGAAAGATGAAGAATCTACATTTTTCCTAGAATTTACTTCGGTGATATTGAATATACACTGAACTAAAATCTTAATGAAAAAATTTTTTAGTTTGTTGTACTTATTAAGTCCCCATGTAATCTAATGTGTAAATTTGAAATTAAATTTAATTAACATACTCGTAATCTCCGAAACAATGTCTAGGAGAATTCAAAACCCTGTTATTAAAATATTTCTTAAGTTTTGGTCTCATTAAATTATAAACTGATTTGAATATCTTCGGTCGAGCGGTCAGCGAGGAATTCAAATTAGACGAAGGCAACATGCTCGCGTATAATTCCCCGCCCCGGCCATTTTGAACGGAAAGAGAGGCCGGAAGTGACGCCATGCTGCCGAACGCGGGCGCTCTGGGTGCTGGTGCTAGTGTTGTGTAAAACTAGTGTGCCATGAACGAGACAAATGATCGCCCTAGGCGGACCACAGCGATACCATGGATTATTTATAATGTTTCTTTAATGTGTTGACATCAGATAGAGCGTGGAAATGCTGTATGTTTGCTACTCTAATTGGACTTTGAATGTTCTAGAATTGAATTATTCTGTCCGAATGTAAACTGTTCTTCTAATTTCAATTTATTTTCTGCCACATAAATTACCATATAAACAATAATTATTATAAATAGTACTACTAAATTGTTACCTTTATACCCTTGACTTGCATTGCATGCAAAATTATCTGTTCATTTTTCTATTCATTTAGTTTTTTATCTCAATGTAACAAGAGCTACAGGTTGATGGCGCCAATCTCCTTAGAAAGAAGTGTTACATCAACTACAATTTTTAAATAAAGTATTTCAATTTTATATTTTTGGCGTAACTAAAATATAAAACATAAAATTAAAAAAAAAAAAAATTTTACAAGATATTTATGAATTAAATTACACTACGCAGTAAAATGTAAACAGTTATTTTTTTTCTTCAATTAGAGTTTATTACTTTCTTAATTTGTAATAATTTTTTTCATTTTTTTTCTAAATATTTATCTATTACAAAATATATGTAAGAACCTACAAATGAAAAATAAACTGTCACTTCTAGTTGATCATTTTTTACCAAAATTTTATCAACTCGTGGCATTATATGAGAAGACCTTCATAGTTACAGATATAATAATTCCTCAATTATTATGTCGCAATTGTCAAAAAGCAAAAAAATAAAATTCCCAGATCTATTGTTATTTGTTATTTTTTTAAATTATTACTAAACAATGTAATAACGGAATATTTTTTTTTAATTATATTAATAGCTTAATACTTAAACTCATTTAATGTTACAATCATAAGTAAAATTTATATCAACTTTGAACATACGAGTACATATCATTTTTAATCCGTACAGTAGTTACCTAATTATATTCAAGATCAAGCAATGTTAAGCCTTACATTTAATTTCGTAAATTTAAAATACTATTGCAAATTACAAGTATCTAAATTAATCAAATATCACTATCATAAACAGCGTGAAATAAAAATGCAACATAGTTATTCTTAGTTAAAAAATAAAGAAATTATAAAAGCTCTTATTGTTCTATTTAGAATAAAAATGTCGTACCCATGTCAATCAAATAACAGTAATATGTATTACAATAAAAATATATGCTCTAAAAATATTTTTATTTATGATACTAAATCCGTATCCGAGAACATTAAAATTTTTCGTCATACTATTTATAAAGGGATTATAAGGGATCAAGAACTTCAATCCACTGAAGGAATGAGTATCTAACAATAGATTTCAACTAAAAAACTTATATACATAAGTAAGCGTAACTAACCAACTAAACACAGAGCATCCGTTTAATGTAGGTACTATAAATTCAATAAGAAAATAAAATATTATTTTTGATACCTTTAAAAAACAAACAAAATTTTTCTACGTCAAATCATTTTAAAATATTCTTATATAGGTTACTATTATACCTACATTTTTCAGCTTTCAATTTACAAAGTTACATTTCATTTCGTAGGTAATCAATAATAATGAAATTCATATATGGATAAAGATACATTTCCACCGATTGCCTTATTGGTTAGAAACAATGTTTAATAACTAAGGTATAAAGGTATACGTAATGCTAAATACTAAAAAACAGTGCTTTGAGAACAAATGTTTGCAAACTTCAAGCTTAGTATCTAGCAAGCAACTATGTCCTGCATGCATATCCATTAGACGTTTGTATATCTTCCTGTCACTTTTCATTCTATAAAGATAGGATCTTGATAATTATTATATGCTTGAAATTCTAAATTCTAAAAGAAGAAATGTCGCTGCATAGGCAGCAGGAATGTTCGTTTTGATAACTTTTCCAATAATTACCTCAATTTGATACGTCAATAAATAAACATTTCAACCTTTCAACAAATGGCAATAGTTACTAAGTAAAGTAACTGGACATAATGTACCTTGTATTAATGTGTCAATTCGATAGAAACCAGGCTTAATTTGTTAATTATCTTTTACCAAAAATAGATTTTTTGTCTGATATTTAGTTTTCTTGGTAAACTATATTTTTGAACTTATTCCTCTTTTTGTCTCTCAATGATCTCTTTTTCTGGTAAACGACGTGATTTAGAAATTCTCTAGATATTTTAAATGCATTTTAATGGAGATTTTGCCTCTGCAAGAGACTTGCAGCTTGTAATGAGTTTCGAATCATTCGGGCTCAGTAGTATTGTTTATTTGGTAAATGGTTATTATATATTTTAACTTATTAATAAGTTGCAAATTATAAAGGAGCGTAACGGAAAAATAGTAATTTAGTAAAAAATAACTTACAACAGCTGAGTTTGTGAATATAGCTCTTATTCATAATTATATAGAAATTTCTTAATAAAAATATAGACAACAATAGATTTTTGCATTTGAAGCATATAATTTCAATAGGTAAAAAATAGCATTTAATATTCCCATCCAATATTCAATTACACTTAACCCTACTTATCTGTCCCATCTGACATCCATATAACATACCATCTAACATATAACCTATATCTAGTACATTGTTACCACTTCCTACGGGCAGCTGTCTCCACAGCACCCGTCCCCATGTGTCGGCAGGCACCCCGGCAAGGCGGGAAGGTGTACTCGAGCTCGTTGCATGTGGCACAATGAGTGTAGATGGAGAGATAGAGGTAGGCGCGGCCGCGTTGGCCAATGGCGCACTGGCGGAAGTTGGTGATTACCCGCGGAACTTCCTCGCGGCTCGCGGGTCTCAAAGGGAGGTGGTAGCCACGGCGGATGGTGTTGGGTTTATGGCTGGATATGTTGTAGGGTAGAGGTATACTAGAGTTACAAAAATAATAATAAGAGTTGAGGAATAGAGGAAGAAGATAAATTTTATTATTGCGTGAAATTCAGAAATTCTTGATTTCAACTTTACAAAAATAAGTTTATTTGTTTTTCATACATTTACTCGGTTGTAACGACATTGTACAGACCGTTAAAACCCAACAACGAGGACATATCTATAAAGTGCACAAGTAAAAAATTAATTATATATTCATTATATATTATATATCTAGTAACCTACCTCATGTAGACGTATTGACGTACCTATTATTCCATGAGTTGCGTGAGTTTATTTTAACGTCAAACATGGGATTTCGTATAGCTATATGGTTGCAACTTGTCATTTGATTGACAGCAATGTATCAGAGCGTTCAATTTAAAATTAAATATAGCAGATATAATACTGAAATTAAACAATAATAACACTCATTTATAATATTTATATTTTGGGTAAGTTTGACGTGTCTGGAGTGACTTTAAATTTTATATTTGAAGTATTTAATTATTATACATATTGCTATAAAATAATTTCGTTTTTAATATTCCCCCATTTTTAAAAGATCAAGTAATGTGAGATTAGGAGTCAACGGGCCAATCTATTTAAAACTTAAATCATTAAATTAGAAAATATTGTTACGAAGTTTTTTATTTGAATTGGGCTTTAGAATTTTGAGACTCTAGGACCAATATTTTGTGAGAAAAAAATTGTTAAAAATGGTCACGAAAATCATTTTGTTTCTGTCATGCTTTTATTAAAGTACGTACTGTTTTTTAGTACCTGTTTTTTTCAATTTTTTGGATTTCATTTTAATTGAAAAATTCCCTTATGTTAGAGGAGGCCCTCAACTGATGGAGGCCCAGGAGTCACGGCCCCGCTGGCCCCGAGCTAAATCCGGTCCAGCGCTTAAGGTAAATATTTGTGCTCATAAATGAAAAAGTATTCCTTAATATAATAAAATATCTAACAAATTTTTAACGAAATGTTTATGAGTTGAACTATGTATAACAATAACGGGAATATAGCACACTTACTAATAATACAGATACTTAGTTAATTTAGTTTCTGAAAGTAATGATCTATAATAAAGCATGCTTTACATAGATACTTCCCAGCTTTTACACAATCATGATCCGTAAAATAATAATTCTAATTAATTAAAATATTCTGTTACTCCATTATTAATATTAACTAAATAATATCAGCACCATTCGCATATTATTTAATTTACTTAATGTGTAACAGTTAATAACCATTGTGTATGTAATAATATCCTCACACAAGAGATCTGCACGCCACAAAGTCCATTGGAGGCTAAAATTTCTCTAAGACGACTGAATGCGAAGTCATTGAAATCCGGGAGAACTGATCTGATTTGAAGCTCCACCCTCCATTAGATAATTAATACGATACGTTGATGTATTTAATACCAAATGTGATATCCAATATGGCCACAAAGTAAATATCTCATTGATACCGTCGGCATTAACTCATAATAATTACCGCAGGCCATAGGTCGTATATTACATGTATCTAGTTGAGGGCCTTCACCATGCAATGGATCTATTCAATTAAAACGAAATCCGAAAACATTGAAAAATCAGGTACCAAAATGCGTAGAGCTACCAGTGGCGGCTCGTGGCATTAAATTATGGAGGTGCTTCAACTTACGAAATTTTAAAAGACACTGTACCTAAATGTGTGTTTTGATAAAATATTAAAATTATCGTAAAAATAAAAAAAAATACATTAAAATACATATTTTGTTTTGTTGTATTACTTCTTGAGTGAATAGTACTAATAATGTTCTAATATACAAACTGAAACTATGAAATATTTTATGTCATCAATTGTAATGTCCAAATATGTAAAGATACGGAATAATCAAGATAAATATTATGAACATGCGCTACACTACTGATTTAGCAAAGGAACTGCTTGATTTACAGTGCCCGATTATGCTTCTCATTGAGAATGTAAATGCTTGCACGCGCATCGATATAAGATTCTTTGCTATATAATATGACACTGCTATAAACAGTGTTGCTAGCATTCTGTACCCTTCTTAGTGTTGCTAGATGTAGACAACTTTATTGTTTTCGAAAAATTATCATCAAAGAATAAAATATTTATGTTTTAATGAATTCATTTATAAAATGATTCGTATAGTGTACCCTGTTAATTCAAAACCTTATCATGATTGAGGTTTAGGATTAACTTCATTAAAATAAAATGACTGCAAGAACTAAGCCGAACGATACCCATATAAAATAAATATATCATCTGCAAAAATTATAATCCTTGCTGTATATTTATCCATGCCATGCGTACTCCACCATAAAAATACATTCTCAAGCAGCTATTTATTTTGTTAAACTTATGTGCGAGTATTTTTATTTTCGACAATTATCTTAATAGTTATTTAATTACTTTTTAAATATTTAGCTTAGCCAACGTTGATGATTGCTGCAGACGCGTATAATTTTTTACAAAAATGCATTTAAATTACATAAAAATAGCTCTACATCTCCGTAATAATATTTTTTATTCAGAAAAAGTTTCACTTAATGAACTAACGAAAAATTATGAAAAAAGTATGCGCATATTTTAATTGTTGAGAACACCTGCATTGAAATTCTAACTAAACATATTAAAAGGTTCGTTTGAAGTGCGGATAGATCAATATTTATTTATTATTTTCACATGTTCCGACACGAATGGTTGATTTATAATATTAATTAACAATATTACAGAATAAATTATTGAAAAATAAATAAATGAAAAGCATACATGCAAATATTATTTGAAATGCTTTGTTACATTTTATTAAAATTATACAATTGGAATTTTTAAAACATTTTGCATATTATAATGCACATGTTTTACTCATAATAAGCAACGAGAATAAAACCTTATTTCTGAACGCATTATGTTTAAAACAAAGTATTAATGAATGCATTCAGAAAATAACAAGTATTTACACTGCATAAATAATATAAACATTATATTCTTCATTTACTTTGATGTATATTTAAACAAAAATCTAGGCAAAATATTAAAGCTCATTATAATAACAATGTTAAATGTAATTTATTGTAGAGATAACCTAACAAATTTTACACAAAATATTTTTAAAAATTATTCTTACAATTTGTATTAAAATGAATGTAGCGTATTATAGTAGAATACAATTGTTAGATTATTATAGGCTTCATGGCAATACTAACCATATCAAATATTAATATTGATGTAGAATTGGTTTTGTCGATTGGATGTTAATAAAAGGTCTTTTTGGAGTTGCAATCATTTAATAAAATTCACTAATAGGTACATCAGCATTTCAACTGTATATCCGCACCCTGATGAAGACTGATTTATACAGTCGAAACGTTGGTGTATTAGTGGATTTTATTAAATGACTGCAACTTCAAAAATACCCTTCTTTTATTAATATTGATGTATTTTAAAAAATATAACCATTCAATTTTGTGAAGAATTAGAAAAATTTATTGTGTATTACATTAAGTCAAAAATAATATTTTTCCATTTCAGTACGTATGTGTTGGGTAATCGAAAACAATAACTTTAGTCTATATAAACAAAAAAATAAATATAATATTCCTCGTGAGCAATGTCAATATTGGTTGGTCGGTACAATTGCCACTTGAAGGAATATAACATATAACTCACCCTTTAAATCGACTATTAATTTTAAATCATCGCTTTATTATTTTCTTCCCGGATAAGTTTAAGCTCATTATGAATAAAAAATTAAAATTTTGCCGCCCCTAAATTTTGTCGCTCTAGGTCCGGCTCTATGTGGCCTACGCGTTAATCCGGAACTGGTTATAGTATTGAATGGTCGTTAACCATAAAAAAGGAATATTTTATTCATTTTATTTTATCAAGTACTATATCAGTTGTAATATACACATATTCCCAGGAGATTATTTGTAATATTTCTGTAGTAAACATACTGAAATATTTATTTAGTATGTGTGTGTTTTAAGCGGCATGCATTATTTTTCAATATGAATAAAATAATCAGGTAATCTTATCCGCTGCCATTTTCAGCGGAGCACACGACAGGGCCTCACGCATACGTCCGACTGAACCACGGCGGCATAGCGATAGAAAAACAACAATTAGAGCTAATGTGCAGCACGTTCGTTCGGATTACGCGCTATCTGATTGGCTGGCCAGTCCTGCGTGACTCTGTCTCTCTCCAACCCGAACCGTTCCGCTCCGGTGCCTCACGACACCTCCATAGGAAACAAAAGCAGGCGACGAGGAATTCGTCCGGTGGTAACCCGCAGTCCGCCGTGGAATATTCAATTGTTTGAATTCGTAGTAGTTTCCAGTTTGACAAATGCACGATCTTCATTAAATTACTTAAATAACCACAGCGTACCTTAGTATTAATTAACTCAGGGTTGTTTAGTCCTCTGGTGTAGTTTACATGTTGGGTAATCCTCACTTCTGTTTTCTTTAGTTCTACTGTGTTCTCGAAATACATGTCTAGTCTTAGACTTTTCATAAATGTAAAGTTAAAGGGTAATTTCTTTTACCCTCGTACTTTTAACTACTATTAGTACTTTCTGATTTAAAAGTGAAATAGAACGCAGAACATAATTTAGAACAGGAAACATACGATTTAAGTCTTACAATATTGATGTATCCGTTTGTAAGAAACCCAGCAGAAAATAGATCTGCACAGTTTAGAAATTGACCTAATTTTCTAATGTTCATTATGTCTGTATTGTCTGTCATTGTGTCTGTGGTATTCAGGGTTGCATTGTTTTAAATTACTTGATTTAAATCAGATTTAAGTCATATTGATATTAAAAAAAAATCATTGATTTAAATTACTTGTTCTGAAATTGTTATTTAACATTGCAGATTTACGAAAACTATACCATGTTGCAATACCTTCAATAATTACTAAATCTGTTTAACTTCGTCGGTAAAACGACTTTACTGATATATTATTTTGAATTTATAACACAGAATATATTTGCACTAATGTTTGATTTTTCGTCAAATTTACTTTGAAATGTGTTCTAGTATAAGCACATCAAGAGGATTCCAAAAATTTACTTTCAAACAAGTGGTCACAATTTCGACGTTATAATCAGTTTGTCGCTATAAGCAGTCTCGTTATAAACGGATTTTACTGTTGTTTTTATTGTTTTTTAAAATTTTTACTTTAGAAAATTACAAATATGATTTTCTTTATGACAAAAATTTTTGGCATACTGGCCACAGTAGTATCCATTAATGAAGTTATCATTTTTTAGTGTTTGCGACCCGATGTAAATATGTTAAAACATTTGAATGGAAATTGTATGGCATCTGATGACAGTATTTCTACAATTTACGTTATCTATCCTGAAGGGTTTGAAAACTATTCCAAATAAATATTGCCAATATTAACTAAGACTGTTTATTTCTGAATTTTTAACTTGTAACACTAAAAACGAATATTTATTATTTTTGAAAATTCTAGAACAATATATATTTTTTCTTAAATTCTTTTATACTCATTTAAATTTAATTCTATAAGAATCGTAGCATGCTTGTCGATGTTTGTTGGTCAAAACATGTTGGGACGAGTTGAGCGAGTGCAACACGTCGCACAGGAAACAAAAGCACATCGGCCAGCCACCTGGATGCCGACGCAGTGGATTTTTTGCTTTGCAAGTTTGGCTTGTTTGTTTAAGATATTGTGTAAGAAGTAATGATAGTAATTATGAAGAGGACGACTCAATTAGCTGCCTGAACGTGTAATTGTGCCTGGGCGGCCATGTTTAATTTTGGGTGGTTCATGGAATAGGCTACTGTGCAAATGTGCTCTAATTAGATGTTGTAGCTTTGTTAATTTCTTCGTGGAATCGTGTGACATGGCTGATATGTTCATTTCATGTTGTCAAAACTCAAATTGCTACCTCCTTGTTATTGTTTTATCATGTTTCGGCAACTAAACTGGTTTTGCTCTAATTATACCTATATCAAATGCCCCAACAACAGCAGGCGCACAGCAAAAACTTATTTGAAAAACAAACATCCATATAATAGACAAAACGACTAGCTATAAGCTACAATAAAAACTCGCAGGTGTACCAGCTATTATGTAACTCTTACTTTCAACTTTAAAAAAATGTCAGAATTTTTGAAGAAATGCATTTGAAAAAAGTACCACCATACTTACATTATTATTATGACTGTATTTATATAATAATTTAAAAATGATAATAAAAAAACATTTCACATTCATATATTGCAGTACTAACAATACATACATATTTTATCCCTTTCCGAACAAAGCTAATTTTTTATCGTTAACACATTCCTTTGTAGTTAAAAAAAAACAACATTTTCATTTATATCGCAAATAATTCAAATTTTACATTCCTGTAATTTTTCGTAGTCCTTTGGTTATTTGAATATTATAGTTAAAAAATTTATACCTATAGGTAAAAACTTTCTGAAAATACTGTAGATTGCAAATAAAATTTTAATGCAACAACTTTTTATGTTGAAGCAGTCATATTTATAAGTAACGCAGTGAGCTGAACTCTAGATTTTTAAATCATTGTTTTCAAAAATCAATTCACAATTGTAATATGTTGAATAATTAAATTATAAATCATAAACTAACATAATTATTTTCTGTAATTACTAAAGCAACAACCTTTCACATTGATTTTTCAATAAAAGAACTAATTTACGTCTGATGTAAATTGAAAGAAAGAGTAACCAACTAAAGTTAAACGCAAATAGTCTGAGACAATAAGATGTCGTGAACTTGAACCATTTACTTTCTTCAAACAGAGCAAACAAATTTTAACAGACAGTATTTACCGTCTGTATACTTTTCAGCTGAATTCAAATTCTTTGAATAAATTTTGTTCCTTTTAGATTTCTTTCGTAGTTTGACGAACCCTTAAGTAGATATTTTGTTTACCAATCGTATAACATGTTTTTTATACATTTGTTATTTCGTTAATTGAAAAAAAATCTGTTACCGACAAGGTCACAATTCGTGTTACACTTTTTTTTATTGATTTATTTCAGATTTGGTCTAGTAGTTACCAAATTGACAAAACCATGAAATTAAAAAACGAATTAAATGTTAATTTCATTATAAACTGTAAAACAAAGGTAATTTAGGTTTTTGTATTAAATCACGCAAAATAGAAATTTTCTGATTAATATAACATATTTTAATCTAATATAATTTTCCTTATCAACATTTCATATTATTATTATTATACTGACTTTCTTGATTAAATTTCTTCGACCAAGACTTTTTGAAAGCAGTGTCAAAATTCTCTAGAAAATTATAATAGACTCTACCACTCAAATACAGAGCTATTTAATGTTTAATAGTGAGCAACTATGAGAATCTAACGATACATCTAGCACTCCTGTCAATTCGAGTTATAACATGACTCTAATGTAATTGTGCATATAGTGGTTGTTTTTTAGTTAATTATGTTAAGAGTAATTATATTAAAATGAGATAGGTACAGGATAAGTCAAAAAAAGTGTTTCAAAATTCCCATTCGTGTGATTATTTCACACTAATGCACTTGTATTCATTAATGTTCTTTGCCTAAAAAAACTAATTCTAGATAAAAAGTACTAAAATAGATTAAAATACATAAAATAATCTTTATAAAAAATACGATGTTTGACATGGATATTTATATTAAAGAAGAGTATTAGCGAAATCATTTATTTAAAAATGTATTTTTTGAAATCATTGAACTTATTATAAATGAAAATATGTTCATGTCATGTGCATATGAAGGCAGTAAGTTTAAAACGCTTTTATAAGTCTCCATCAGAGGGTAAAAGGTAGTGCATACAGTCCTTCAAGTCAATTATTTACCCGAAAATAATTTTTTTCTTTTTAATTTTTTTAAGTAAAATATTACTACTCTAATAAACTCTTTTTGGTAAGAACACGTTTCAATATATTTTTGATTAGTTTAGTTATTGTTTACAAATTTCATATTTCCAGAAAGTCATACGTGGAATCTCACATTACTTAATAATAATTTCTTATACCTATAAAGTTAATGGAAAGTATTAAATGAAGGTTATCAAGTAAATAGCTGTATTATATAAAAAATAAAGAGAGTTTAAGAGTATTTAGGAGCAAAAACCTTTGGCTATAGAGTGCAGATGTCACAGTTTGAGTGGAAGTGCTGCGTGAAGCCGGTCGGTTTGTCTCACGTAAAGAGCGGAGCGAATGTGGAGTAGTGACAACAATTCGCGTTTTTCCTCGCACTTTCCGCGGCCTCGTGTCCTCTCAAGCGTTCGCTAATACGCCCGTAATTACAAGCTCTGCAACTGCACACCACTAGCTGCTGTCTCTTTGTCCGCGCTGATATTAGTTATGCTAGATCCACTTCATGGCTTTGTGAACAGTTTTTTATGAGAACTTAATTATTATAGACGTTCAAAAGCTCTTTAAATGAATTAGTGAAGTTTGAAAGTAATGGAATAAAATGTGCAGCAGTTTACAGTTTTTTTGTTGTAAAGTTTGATTGCAATGCAAAACGTAATGACATAAATGGATTTTTTTGTTTTATAACGGATTTTGTATTAAAATTGTATGTGCCGCAGCTTAACTGGTATTATTTAATTCTTTACGCTGAAAGCTGCAAACTTTTATGAAAAAATTCTATAATTTTTTATAATGCCTGTGGGAGTGTGTTTTAGTGGAGGGATATTTATAGTATTTAAGTAGGTGCACATACATTTTTAATAATTAATTCTCATATAGCCGGTTGCACCGGTAGTACTTAAATTTTAAGCTTCCCTTAAATAAACAATATCACATCGGAATAAAATGTCAAGTGAACTATTTAACATTGCTGTCAAAATTTCGATTAGCATTTTTTTGTTTAAGTGTCCCTTAAAATTTAAGCTTTGTTGGTGCAACTGGGCATTAATCAGTTAACTTACGGTCACCAATTTTTTTTTTAGACATTATAGATACTTTTCTTTCGATACCAGTTGCATAGTCTCAAAAAGTTTTTTTTTTGTATTTTTTAGAAATTTTGTTTGGGCTCCTCCTTTCTCAGAACTTTAGTTACGCCCTGATGGATACTAATCTTTCGATATTTTATTAATATCAGTACATTTAAGCCAGTATCGGAAAACTCTAATTTATTTAATTAGGTAAGAATGTTTTTTTATTAAAATATTTGGAACACGAAACTAACTTACTAAACTATTTTTTCTTCTTGCTTGCAAGAAAGGACACTGGAATATTTAAATTTATTGTGAAACATAATAATAGAAAATATGATAATAATAAACTTGTTTATCTTTATTTCACATTTATTTTATTTAACAAAATGTGAAGTAAAGATAAACATGTTTATTATTATCATTAACTTCAACTTCACATTCAATAGAAAATATGTTTACCTTTAATTTTTTTATTGCTTCTTACATTTTTCTTTCGATATTTAAAAGAATTTATACTTTTCTTGTGATTCGATACTGGTATCGCTAAATTTATTCGATATTATTGATACCCAAGTATCGATACTTTCTCAGTATCACATATCCCCATTTATATTAAACAATCAGAAGTTAATTTTTCGTTGCCGCAGTAAAATATCTCGTATCACTTTTACTATACATGTTTCAAATTTGAAGTGCTATTTGAAAATATATAATAATTAAATATAAAGTATATAATATCATATTTTAAAATTGCAAAACATAAGAAATAGTAAAGGTAAACAAAACGAATGCCACATTTTTTTAGTAAAACTTCTCTGCAGTAATTGAGTCATTACAGTGAAATAAAGGAAACGTCGTGTTAACTGCTAGACAAGCAATAATTTTTGAAATATTCCTCGATAATTAATTATTTTAAAATATTTTAATGAGAAGTCACAAATGTTTCCGTACATTTTTGACAGCTAGACTTTACAACAATTTGTCATTTGTATTAACAAGCTGTCGTTTAACGGGATTGACATTTGAAATGGACTATTAATTTTGATAAATATTATAAATTGAAACAGGTATTTTTTACTTAATACACAAATTAGTCTGAAATATTTAATATTGACTAGAGAATATACACATACGGTAAATAATGTTTTACATTGCAATGTTATCTACATGTACACTAATATTAGGCAAAGTTTGGATGTAGGAAGTAGTCTCCGAAACTACTGATCCGTTTTCAAAAATTCTTTCACCAATATTTAGAATGTATTTTCAGGGAGGACATAGGCTGTATATTAACCCAAACCAAAGTCGACGAAAAAAATGTGTTTTTTAAGAAAAAATCTTTTTATAGAAAAGTTGTAGAACTCAAAAAGATCTATAAAAAAATCTGCGACGACATATATCTACAAGTTAAGGTTGATACATAAATTGATAAAATATATCTAAAAAATATATTTAAAATTAATTTTAATCTGTCGGGGGTAATTTTTATGATAATAAATTTGCTTACATAGTATTGTCTCGACAATAGTTTAGATTTTACGTTTGTGTTTTTTGCAAAAACAAAATAAAATACGCTTTGGTGTCAGTCGGTGGTGAGGGGCATTTGTGCATATTGTCATATTGTATTTAATCTAAAAATAATCTCATTGCCACTCAATTTGTCTTGAAGTATGCGAACATCATTGCTGCTTGTAAGATAAACAAAACATAATCCTTTCGTACCCTATAAATCTACATAAATTAATATCTCTATTCAAGGTTATTGTTGAACGGCATTACAGATATATTTTATTATTGTTTTTAATCAACAAAGTTAAATAAACTTTGTTTGGAATCTTTAAAGATATTAAACAATACCAATAAATCAAAACTATATTTGACCTATATTCAATAAATATTTGAAATTTATTTCAATCATTATTCGAAATATAAGCAACACAGTAATTAAATAAATAATTTTTTGCACATCCGGGCGTAAAAGTCGGACAAATAACATTGTTTTAAGGGCGAAATGACACTCTTTTTCGCCCAAGGGCGAAAAAGTAGTCATTTTCGCCCTAGAACTTTTCGTGCCCAGTTTCACCCATTTTTATAATAAATTTTTGACGTGTCACCGCTTTTTTGCTACTTTGTTTACTTACTACTTGCTTGTTTTCATTGTTATCCATGACAACGTACATATGTCAAATAGACTACTATGATCTGAATTTGATTTGAACATCGTTTTATTTTGATCGCGGTGATGAAGTAATACTACTTTGGATGTGCAAAAAATATTGTATGTATTACGAGCGAAATATATTTTGGCCCTAGGTGCATTGTAACCCTCCGCTGCGCGTCGGGCTTCAATTTTGCACCGCGGGCCAAAATCTATATCATTTCGCCCTTAATACATAAATAGCTATTAAAACGTTCCCTGCAACTCATACAACCGCTAAATTATTTTTAATAAATGTTGTTTAATAGGTAAGTATTTGATCTTTAGTGTTTGTTTGATTAAAAGCGAATAATTTATGTGTGAGGCAATAAAATATCCGGCGAATGTGGGTATTCCTTTGCCTCCGTCCCTGGATGGCAAGGTTGGCGGATTAATGAGGACCCTTCGTGATCCTCGTGACGTGTAAAATTTTTATACTCCTTTAATTTGACGGCGGGCCTGTGATGATTAAGATTTACTGTTATACTTATTTAATTACCCTTATTCAATTCGGAGTCAGAGGAGCTAGTTTCCCCGGCTTTTCTTTTTACTCCTTTATTTATGGCATCAGTAAAAACCGTGAAATTTTAATGAGAAATTGCTGTACATTTTTCCCTTATCTACTCAATAAAATTTCAGGCATTTCACTCATTTTTAAACGGAACATTTAAATGCTGCATTTATATTTAAACATTTAGTTTAATTATCTTGTTACTGATTTTATCTGCAAGGAAATTTCTTTCACTTTCTTAAATAATTAACTTCATTTTTAAAACATCATAATAAACGTACATTTCTTTAGGTGTGTTTTCACAGACGTGCACAACTGCACATAATTATTTTTTTCCGGGAAATGTATGAATATTAATATCGCCGAAAAAATAAATAAAAAACAAAAATAAGTCTACATGTAAAATCTCGTTTCATCGTTGGACATTATTTTTAACTTGAAAATATTTATTGAATTTCTTTTAAAGTAATTCAATTTCTTATTAGATTTATCTTTTATTTTTGTTTTGCTCCGCTAATGTGTTAAGAAAATATTTAACTTAAATTCAGATAAGTATTAATAATCCTAAATAAATATATAAAATAAGTGTAATTCAATATCTACATATGTAAATGACGATTTAAGAATTATGTTAAAAATTACATATTGAAATTTGATGAATAACTATGTTTCAAGATCCTTACATCGCAATTATTTTTGATACACTTTAGAAAATCACTGGACTAAGATACGATTCTTTTTTTTTTAAATCTTCCTAGGGTTGATTCATGCACATCAGTAATGTAATACGACTTTTTATTTTTTAGTGATTTCAGCGCTCGTACTATCATAGTATTTACAACCGAACTTGTATAAACTCAGCGACTGCTTCAATTTGATTCTTTGCAATTTGAAGGTATCGCTATTCATTTCATTAGTTTTCACTACATATGTACTTTGTATATGTATTTTGTTTTTCGAGCGATAATATTCTCAAGCACTTATTTTTCACTGTCTCTTTTATTCTTATTTCTTTGCTATTGCTGCCAATTTCTTTGTGAATCTTTTAACTTCTTGTCGGGCTTGAATTATTTTAAAGTTTTGGTTCTGTATTGCGTATATCTGCACCTTTTTCTTTTTTCCCATTAGGGTTTAGCTCTTCTTTAGTTACAGTGCCCTTTGTTTTCTGTTTAATCCAAAATTTGTAAGATTATACTATATACTATACATATAATGAATCATATGTATCAATGATATCTAGTTTTATGCGATTTGCTCCTTTTTGTAAAATGATCTCCAAAGCCACAGTTTTCAGGTTGTAAATAAAATATTTTCAGCATCAATGACTGCAACGCTTATGTTCATTGTAATATATATGTAATATGTAATAACTTTGGAAGAGGCAATATTTTCATTGCAAGTTGCAGTTTAGTTATTCCGCGTTAGCAGTCTTGAGTAAGTTGTGCGTTGGTTGCATGTTGTGACGTGTATGATATAACTTGGCCAATACACCAAAATATGTAAATCTGAGATAAAAGCAAAACAAGTTATTATCTGCATCGCATCGCGAAGTTCTGGTAGTGAAGTTGCGACCGCGAGCAGAGGCACAACTAGGCACGGCGAACTTTGCCGTAATTTACGGCCCTCTTGGCGGAAAATCGCTTAATGTTAATGGAAGTGTTAGGCATTTTTACAGACGGAACACGCTGGAACAATGTGCAACACTCGCCCCCTCGACTTGTTCCGCTGACACTGTAATTTGCATTTGTGTTCAAATTGGAACTAAGGGAATTTGCTATGAATATCACTCATGAAATTTGCATCACATAATAATAGAATTATTAGCCTATGTAAGCGTTATTATTATCTATATGCGGAAACTGCATGCTGTTACTGCTCAAAATTACAACCTTTCAACAATCGAGTTTCCCTTCCTAACTTATTACATCTTTATTAAAATGGGGTTTTACTGGAGAACAATTTTAAAGCAATTTAGCAATAAATACAGTATACTGATGTAAGTATTACTACTGATGGAATATTTTTTATGAAAATGAATATAGTTATATAATTTAAAAATTGAAAAACATAGATGCGTCATTAAAAAAATTAACTACAGTTATATTTTCTACGTAATTTATGCACCTCCACGTCAGATTTAAATAACCGGAATATGATTTTCGACATCAATAATTTAGCTACATACCTAGAAGATTGACTAGTTACATTATGATGTAACTTGAAGAGAATAAACGACAATGACTGTTATTTACGACGATGGACTCGACACGAAATTTTATCTACACTCTGTATTTATAATAAATTTATCTGAATTTATATTTGAGCTCTTCCGACACTGTCATAGACACACGCTTCCTCAGACTGCATGGAAACTGAATATTTCCTAAAAGTGGGGGAATAAATTTAGGGAATAGCAGAACAAAATCTAATTAGTGTTTTTCTTTTTTAAAAAAGGTTATTTATACATATTTACATCATAAAATATATTTATTTTTTCCCGTATTGCCTTCATAACCTGTGACCATGTTTTAACCTCCTATCTAACTAATTATACATTAAAATAAACACATTTCATCATTTTCTCGTTTTGATATGGCCTTTCTTTGTATTTATGTGTTATGTATATTTATTGTTATATTGTACATTTCACATGTAGGTATGATCATTAATAAATTACAACAAATCGAATTCCTTTTCGAAAAATTTTGGGCGTTTCTTCAGATTATTAAGAAATTTGATCCATTTTTTTTAAAACGTCACCTTAAACTTGATATTATTTTGCTTCACTTTCAGTTCTTCCTGCTTTGAATTTCATTAAAATTTATGAGATTTTTTGTCTAACAATTAAAAACAAGCTGTAGTTTTGTATAGAATTTGAAATGTAGTTTTATGGGTTTTAAATTAGTTTTTACTATAAATACCAACATTTCCTAATTAAATGAACAGAGACCACACACACCGGTTTTTATCGTTTTTCTATTGTGTGATTCCAATTATATATATTTTTTAAACAATTGAAAATTCCATGCACTATTATCCTCACTGTCTGCAATTAGAAATTCTTTTATTATCTACTACATTGTAGATAAAAAAGAATTATTGTTTGAAATCACGAAATAAATATCTCTCGTACTTGATTTAAATTGCTGGCACAATTGAAATACATCCATAAATTTATTTTTATATTTTTATAAAATTATATGTTCCGGATTACCTGATGATTTTCTAACCATTATTATTATTAAAACGTGACATTATGTATTGATTGAAATAATATTTACCCAAACTTCTATAAGTATTCTGCATTAATACAGGAAATAGTTTTTAAAACATCTAATTCTGTAGATATTATTTTATTTCTTATTTGTTAACAAATATATCTACTTTACGTAATTCATTTATAAAGTACATATATAATTATTAAATAAATTAAACCGTTTCAAATCTTTGCCAACTGTTTTCTTTATAAGCTGTCTTTTGATCAGAGAAGTCATCAAGAAAACAATTTTAATTAGACCGTCGTTTTAGTTATATAATACGAAAGCTATATAATAAAGATATTGTATTAAAATACTCAAAGTAGGTATAACATAGTTTTTTGCACAACCGAATATTTTTTAATGTTACCGATTGGGTTTCGACAGCTCAGTTAATGTTACTTACTGACCGAGGAATCGGTAAGTAAGAAGTTTGTTTAGCAACTATAGAAGTATAATTTTAAAATAATAAATCATGTGTAATAAATTTGTAATTGAAGATCTCAACTTCATTCCGTGAGATGACAATTTACAATATATTTATTGTAGATTATAGCAAAACATCTAACTCTGTCTAACTTCGTTGAATTTCAAACGCAGAAAATTTCTGCACTAATGTGTGATTTTTTGATAAAATTACTTTAATAGTGTTATAATGGCAACAAAGAGATCTCAAAAATTTCGTCTCTATAATCGGAAGTCACTACAACCAAAAAAGTAAAATAACGTTAGCGTATGTGGGCTTTCAAACAAACGGTCACGATTTCGACGTTATTTTACTGTAGTTTTTATTAATTCTTTATATTTTTCCGTAAGAAAACATTAGTAAACATTAAAATTGATTTTATTTAATTAAATTGTGTAATGTTTCATTTTCTTACTATTCGATTGAAAATTAAACAAACTTTAATTTTTAATTTTTAATTTATATTCGTAATCTATCATTCCAGTGGCCCAAAAATGTCAAATAATATATATCCTTAATTTTTTTAAACATTCGGTGTACCAAGCCGCCACTTCTTCAATTAAAACAAGTTAAAAATTTGGTTGTTAAAATCGAGACTGGTCTAGCTAGTCATCAGTTTTTTTATTCATTACATTTTCTATACAAATATCGGTATCGGATACCCGAACAATAATTAATTTAAATGTAATTGTGTATTTAAAATGTTCAGTTATCTCATTTAAACTTGTTCACAGGCTGTAACCGATCTAGGTATAATAGCATTATATCATTCACATGTTACTTTTGTGTGTACAGTTTGAAAGAGGCATTATTGGCTGTGTATAAAATAGGCGAAGTCGCTTTAAATTCCCCGGGCCTCCGAGGCGGCCAAATTACAAGTAAGGCATAATGCGGATTACCAGCAGGACGTCGGCTAGGAACCTAATCCTCCGCATGGAAAAATGATTGCCTTGTGATGACTCATGTTCTTAATGATCCCGACTTAATTGTTATAATAACCCAGATATTTGTAATTGCATCCCGGGAGAAAGGCAGATTATGATTACACTGCATTATAATTGGAAATGAATATTACATGGATTGCGTTCAATAAAACTATCATTCCGACTCAACTTTTCATGTTTTAATTGAAATCTTCCCAATGGGAACGGATTTTAAAAGGTAATATCACATTTGTTTGTGCAATACTGATTAGGTTATGAATGATTAGTGACAGATGGATTATACTCTGTGATATGCAATACACAATAGACCCAGTAATACTCTACGTTAATTAGTTTTATTTGTACAACTCATCACGGAACTTTTGAATTTATATTCACAAGATTTATATAATTAAATTATAAATAACAATTATATGTACCATTAATTAGGAATTGAAATAAATATTTTTAATTTTCTAGTATTTGTTTATATGCATTTATTTTAGAGCAGAGTTTAATAAATTAATTGTATTTCAGGTATAAAGGGGCGGGCGAGATGGACGACTTCCCAGGGCTCCAATTTTTAGGGGCGCCGAGTTCCAAATTGCTTATTGCTTATTGATTTATATATTCATATTGGTTATTTGTACATCAAAAAAAATTAAAACTTGATACATACATCAAAATATTAAATGTTTGCAGCATACAAGATAAGGTGCATTTAAAATCAAATTCAAAGTACAAGCTTTAAATTGGAGAAGTATTAGTAGGTATAAAATTTAGAATTTAAAAATATTTGACAGTGTTGATAATAAAATATAGGTATTAGGTTTGTTTAAATTATGCAAATTATTTATTTTCATTACAAATATATTTCAATTTTTGTTAATTTTTTAGTGTTATAGCAATGTTACTCTTATTTTTATTTTCAAAACAGTATAATATATTACACATTATCAGATAAAAAGGGCACCAAAATTTATTTCGACCGGGGCACCTGAAATCCTAGATCCGATGCTGACGGGATATTTATGTTCCTATACGTTAGGGACGGATTACCAAAATTTGTAAAATTAAGAAAATATTTCATGTGACACAATTCGAATAATTTGTTACAACTCTGTTCTGTTACCTGAAAATATCCATTTATGATTATTTTAAAAGTAACGATTAATGAAATATAAAAATAAACGTGGATTTAATGTAGAAAATGAACAACAAGTGCATAAAACAAATGTTCACAATTACTATGTATATGGTGATGTATGTACAAATCCGTTTATAACAATATGAAATTACAATGAACATAGTTTCCATCCAGATGATATTGCATATCGCCACGTTTTCAATCAATTTGAATATGATTGATAACGCGCGCGCCATTCATATTGACAGCGCTTGCATTCATTCTTCTTTAATGCAAATATGGCGGCAATTTACATATAAACAATCAGTTTCCCGGTTTTTTCCCGAGTGTAGCTGTTGCGCAGCGAATGACAAAGTATGGAAGCTGCGGTTCAACCTGTTACAAGTTCATTGAGGCAATATATCTGATGTAAGTTTACATTATGAATTTTATTCCTGCCACTAAACTTTATTTTGAAAGTATTTTTTCTTTTCATATTTTTTAAAGAATACTCTTAACTCCTCTAGAGCATAGAATTTTATCGACCAGTTTTATCAAACTATTATTTGACGTTGACCTCAGTAGTGTTTACTAGTAAAAAAAAAATCTGATGTGGACACCACCTGACTTCCTTGTACGCTAAATTATAGACATTTTTTGCTATACTTCATTTAAACTTACTTCACTTAAAAGTGAGATCATACTACGGCTAATCGTTTTTCAACGTCCATTAGTTTCATATCTTTCAACTTTCCTTCAAAATGGATCATCTTTTGAAAATTTTATTAAAATGTTTGTTACTATTCCTTATTGCCAGGTTTTGCAGTACACAAAATTATTTTAATCGCTCAAAAACTTGCAAAGAAAGAGATATTCGTATTGTTTTCATTTATTTCCTACATATTCTGATAGTTGTCAATATAGTCAATTTATTAACAAAAATTTAAAAGCCAACTAAATTATTATTCTGCCAAAAGAGAAGTACCCTTTTGAAAAGGAACAAAACAATTCAAGAAAACATTTACGAGAAAAGTGCTCTTTTGCACTGTCGATTACAATAGAAAAAGGAGGTGCACAATTAAAATTGTAGCAATTGTAGCAGTCACAAAATTTCAACAATTTAAGGATTATTATTTTTGAGTTATGCGAGATACGTACATTATGTTCGTACAGACGTCACACCGAAACTAATCAAAATAGACCTTTCCATTCATATCTGAAAACCGAAATTTTTCGCGATTACAATATTTACTTCGCAGAAGGAAGTAATAATTAGTTTAATTTTATTTATTTAATATAAAGGATTTCTTAGCTCCAAAAATTATGAATTTCATTTGTTCTAAATACTATATATTTTTACTCTTACTGAAAACAAAAAATGAAAAATGAAAATATGCACATATCACATAATACTTTAATCAGTTTTGCTAAACAGAGATGAGAGTTAAGTATTTGTTGTTATTTAATTCATTTATATCATTTATAATTTCAATACCTAGTTTAAATTTTACTTTAATTTCGAAATATAAAATAAATGCCAAATTACTATAAACTGACTTTCCTCCTGATTTCTCTACTCGAATCTTCCACCGGTTCTTAAGATCGTGAAATCATTTGCTTTCGATAATTCTTTTCAAATTTTGGCAGAATTTTACATACAGTGTTAACCTGCATTATCCAATACAAACTACACTGCACTGGAAGATTTTACTAAACAAACTATAAACAATCAGTTTGTCGGTTTTTTCCCGCATTCAGCTGTTGCGCCGGGAATGATAAAGTATGGAAGCCGAGGTTCAAGCATTTACAAGTTAATTCGCGATGCGAGTGCTGCACCATGCAAATCCTGCAGATGGCCGATTATATCAGCGTCACACGTGGGCACACGCTATTTGTTTCTGCATGTAACAATACTATCCTGGATCTGGGATTTTTGTTTCGCGGCTTGCAAGGGAGAAGAATATTAACTCTAATGTCATCACGCCTTTTATTCATTGCACAATTGTTGAGTTCCTAGAACTATCTCGCCACATGATGTGATATAGTTTTATTTAAAACTTCTTACGATTGAAAGTGTTTACAAAATATCAACTATTTTCTTGTTATTTGATTACAGACTCATCAAGTCAAGAAGCTTGATGTTTCTGTAAATTAATTGACTTCACTTAAAAACCAAGCTTTTTAAATTCATTATTTCAGTAAAGCATAAACAATAAATACAATTTTTAGAATATTTTTTTTATTTATTTATTTAAATCTTTATTTACAACAAGTTAGGAGAAAAACCAATAATCAAACGTGATAAATTAAATAATAACGTGGAAGAAATAATTCCCATTGAAGTTCATTTTGTTTTATGTTGTTATTACTTCATAATTTAAACGCCTAATCTATAGTTTTAGTTCTTTTCAAACTTCTTATTTCTGAAGAATTAGTCTAATAAATATAGTGCCTTATTGTTAATATTGTTATGTCAGCGATTTTCATATCGAGTATAGTATGTTTCTACTAGCTCCTTTATATCTTTAATTTTTAAATCCAAATGTATTGATTCATTTGTGACATACCACGGATCATTTACAATTAGTGATAGGCATTTATTTTGTAATCTTTGTATAATATTTATATTTGATTTCTTAGCGAACCCCCATAATTGTATTCCATGTGTCCATATAGGAATAATTGCAGCTTTATATAATATAATTTTGCAGTATACTGGTAATTTTGATTTGTTTCCTAGAAGCCAATAGAGTTTTTTAATTTTTAAATCCGCCTGTTTTCTTTTTTTTCATGTTATATGTTTCTTTCAAGTGAGGCCTTTATCAAGATACATACCCAGGTATCTTGCTTATGTCTGTTGGGGTATTACTTCATTGTTAACTCTTACTGGAGAACAGATGAGATATATTTTTGTAAATGTCAGGTGAACAGTTTTATTTCCATTAATTTTGATAAGCCAGTTTTTCGCCCATTCCACTGTTTGGAAATTTCTTGAAGCTTCCACTGGGTCTATATAAGATGCAAGTATTGCAGTGTCATCCGCATATGTAGCTATTGTAGTCTTCTTCAGACAAGGTAGATCTGCCGTATATATTAAGTATAAATAATTAATAATAATAATAAAGAATAAAATTAGAATCAAATATTTTGCTAACAAAATGAACAGGGTAATCATATGACAAACCAGTTAGTCTCCGATATTGCGTGATTAGGTTTCAACAATTATTTTAGTCACAATCAATATTAGTATCGATTTCATAATTTGTGGAAGATGACCCAGATGACATCCAATATTTGTAACCACAACTAGTAGCAAAATATGGTTATAAATATTTAATTTCTCAGTGTACGAAATTCTATTCTTGACGTCTTTTTCACAAATATGATTATTTTAAAGATATAGTTGAAGTAAAAAAGGCGAATGACCAAATTCCGTATATATTTAATCAGAATTTTTTTTAATATTGTTGCCAATTCTTTTATTTTTCTTGTATTTAACAATAAAAAGGTTTCACATTTTCTCTTTTAAAATGGCGTAGGTATATCATATTTCATAATTTCAATTTCTATATTTTATAAATATGTAAATAACTTGTTTTATTACATAGCTAAAAGATGACTAAAGCAATAATTTTTAATTAAATTTAAAGAAATAGAGTTTAGAGTTTTGAACTACAACAAAAAGTTAGAATAATAGGCAATATTAGCCATTTTCTTCTTGATAGTAATTGAGTTATTGTAAAATTATTCGGGTTGTAACGACATTAAAGCGTGATTATTCGTCTATACGGGAGTTTCTGCACAATCGGTATTAAGGTGGCAGCATGTACAAACAAAAATGCAACTGATATTATATTAGCTTGTGAAATTGTTATGTTATGTAATTCCTGATGCATGAGTACTTACCTTGTTTTACACATTGGTTACAATCGTCGCAACCATTAGTTATCACCCGAATAAAAAACTGTGGTATAGTAATCCAACACTCTTGTGATCTAGAAGAAATAGTGACGCCAATGATTATGGAATATGTTTACTATCACATACATTTTTATCACGAAAATTAAATAAACTATACTTAACTAAATTTACCTTTATTTGTTATCAGAAATGACAATAAACATTTCCCCTTGACATTTACACTTGTGAATTTTTTGATAAAGTATTATATGTACATACCCGTTAATGTTTGATTTGTTATGCATATTGATAATCGCTGTTGTATATAAACGTTGTAAACATGCGAGGGTACACACAGACAACTGCTAAAAAAACTGATTAACAGAAACATTGCCCGCAGCTTCCACATTTTCTTATACAAATCATTCTGGTATATTGAAAACATTTATACAATTTGATTACAAATTTGTATATTTTATATCACGTTGCGTAAAATATTTTTTTAAATAAAATGATAAAAGATTAATTTTTTAAATGAGTAAATACATTTTTTCCTATCATATTCATTTCAACTTATCTTTAATATATGTATACAAAAGACAACATACAAATAATAATAATCTCATAAAATCCTAATTCGACTTCTTTTGAACCAATTGTTAAATATTTCAAAAATCTTTTTTGTACAGCATATAATCGCCGATACCATAGTTTTACATCTTCTTTTTCTTCTTCTTTCTCAATGATCTCTTTTTAATCAAAGAGACTTGAAAATTTCTCTGAAATTTTCTGAACATTTATTTATATTTTAGGGCAGTGGTTGACAGCCAAGTCTAATATCCTGAAACCGGTAAATTTTTTTATCTATTTTTTATGTATCAAAATTTAACAAGATATTTGATTAAAAATTGACCCATATTACAAACACGGTTTTATAGAGTTAAATTAAAAGGATTTACTTGATAAATTTAAACAATTTTTTATCATCGTAACAAAAATCTTCTCATGTTTGGGAATGATCTCGTTTCAATCCATCAAAAATTATATTTCAACCTTTTCAAATTGATATGTCTGTGGGTTTATGCGTAGGAGTATGTAGGATGTTTTTACAATCACGAATTCATCCTAAAATTTGAAAAACTGATAGTTATTTCAATTTTCTATAGGAAAAAGAATATTGAATTTAGTATACATTTTTATTTGAATACTTTATTTGAATATATTCATGTGTACACAATTTCAAATATTTTTATTTACTACTTTTTATAGAAATATTCGCGTATTCACTGAAAATATTTAACGTTAAGCCTCGTGAGTATAAGAAGTGTATTGTATTGAAGCTAAAAATAACAACGAAGTTTTGATGAAAAGCATTAAGTTTTAAAATCAATAGAATCAGGTTTTAACTTTGTTGCGATAATATGTATGTACCTATATTGAGTGTGTGCATTGCTAGATATTTTTATCAGATACTAAGAAACCAAAAATTTTGAAATTAGATTTTTCTTACTTAGATACTCCTAATTTCATGAATAGCGGTTTCTGGTAATAATAGCCCAATTAGAAATAGAAAAAGTTTTTCATCATTTAAGGGGATAGTCTAAAAAAAAATGTTTTCAAAAAACAACATTTCAACATCGAACTATTTTTAAAATTTTGATTTTTCAATAAATGTAATTTAATTTTTTTCACTTTTTTTTAAGGTCACTAGATCTGTTTCTTTTTCGATCTTTCCATTTACTGTTTATTACAATGGGAAATGTTTATTTTGTACAGCACATAATGTTACAAGTATCAAAAAGACAAATTATGTAGACATAAAGATAAAGAAAAATAAAATACAGCTTTTATGAGATTAAATTAGAATCATAACATTTTGCAAACAATTTACCTGTCTGACTTACTGTACAAGTTGAAAATAAAACCTTGAAATATACTCATCCACAATCTGAAAAGAGTTGTATAAATAATTCATAATTATCTGTTTAATCCGTAATATAGTGGTTGTTAATTATGCGTCGCACCACATTTTAATTACCGAATTAATCACAATTAATCCCATCCCAATTGAGTGCGTTACAAGACATCTTCACTACCCCGGCGAGTTAACAGCGCACATTAACAATCATTACACTCTTCCATTCTAATTAAGATGTAAGTCCGTCTTATTCCGAGTGATATAACTGTAATTACTGACTATTTATCCCTGCCCGGTATGACTCTGCCTTGTAAATTTAATTAGGATGATTTGTGTCTTGTGAATGAGGTGGGTGCAAGCATTCTTGTATTGCAACGGGAGACATATTTTATAGGTTAATTATTAAAATTGTTTTATTGGTGGTGTTCTATGAAATAATTTCTTGTTTAGGTGCGGAGCTTCAGCGATGTAAATAATTATTTTTATGCATATATATTTCCATAAAATATGACATTTATGTTTAATTATAAAATATAATATTTAAGGAAAAAGTTCAGCGTATAATGCCTCATATTTTTTGACGAAAGCCAAATAAATGTCAGATTTTGAAATTAAAATATATAACATAACTTGTATAAATTTTCTTGTGTATGTATTTAAATAATAAATATTTTTATATTTTACGCTTGTAATAAAGGTAGAGTGACCAATTATATTTTTAATGAAATCAGTACAAAACATATTCTATATTTATATTTAAAAAAAGTGATAAAAGTAAAATGAAATTTGATGCCATATACGATGATTAATGTTAAAAATTCTTCTATTGTGTTAAAGCAGTGTTTTATTTAATACTGTTTCTTTAAATTTTTCACTTATGTCTTCTTACCCATTGTTCGGTGTGCCAATTTCGTACGTCCTAGACATCGGTAACACTACAATTCTATTTACATATACATATTTATTTTTTATTTAAATTATATTTTATACTTGATAGTGTTAGCTAATACCCTACTATTAATTTAATATAAAAATTTTAATATAACGTTGAATAACTGTTAGCTATTTCGTAATCCCCCTACCTTTATTCATTTATTAAAATGATAATTAACGACACAGAAATCTTCAGTGTCTTTTCAGCAGTCATCAGGTGAGCACAATTTATAATTTTATTTTTTAATTTGAATTTTAATAATTTATTGCTATTTACTACTACTATATTATTATTGAAACTAGTGTGCAGTACAAATATTTTTTTTATAATTATTAAAAACAAATTTTGTTATAAATAAACTAATTCATATTTTTTATTGTTTCAGGTTCCAGCTACTTTCTTGATATAAGATATAGATATAAGATATAGACGTAAGGGGGGAAGCAGGTACTTCTCAGTTTTTTTTCTCACCACTGAAATAGTAAGTTCAATTTCGATATTTAAGAATTATATCCTCCCTGAATATTTTACAACTTCATTAAATTTAATTCTCATAAGCTCATTTTTAATTTAAATTATTACCGTGATACATTGTTGACTTTGTTTAATCTTAACTTTAACTGATACCGTATCATGCAAATATATTGCATTAAATTAATTCCTAAACAAATTAATAAGACTTGGCACATTAGGTATGAAATGAGATCTAGGTATAAAGTGTGGAGTGAACATGTGAAGTATGATGGTTAGGTGTGATGTTTAAATATAAGGTATGATGGTTAGATATAAGGTGTGCTGATTAAATATAAGGTATGTTGAATGCAAGGTATGATGGTTAAAATTAAAATGTGATGCTTAGATATAAGGTGTGATGATTAGATATAAAGTGTGCTTCTTAGCTATAAAGTGTGATGCTTAGATGTAAGGAACGGTATGATGAATAAATATAAGGTGTGATGAATACATATAAGGTGTGATGATTAAATATAAGGTGTAATGATTAATATAAGGTGTGCTATTAAATTTAAGGTGTTCTGATTAAATTTAAGGTGTGTTGATTAAATTTAAGGTGTGCTGATTAAATTTAAGGAATGATGATTAAATATAAGGTATGATGATTAATATAAGGTGTGATGATTACATATAAGGTGAGATGATTAAATATAAGGTGTGATGATTAAATTGAAGGTGTGATGATTAAATTTAAGGTGTGATGATTAAATTTAAAGTGTGATGATTAAATTTAAGGTGTGATGATTAAATTTAAGGTGTGATGATTAAATTTAAGGAATGATGATTCAATATAAGGTATGATGATTAATATAAGGTGTGATGATTAAATTTAAGGTGTGATGATTAAATTTAAGGTGTGATGATAAAATTTAAGGTGTGATGATTAAATTTAAGGTGTGATGATTTAATTTAAGGAATGATGATTAAATATAAGGTATGATGATTAATATAAGGTGTGATGAGTACATATAAGGTGTGATGATTAAACATAATGTGTGATGATTAAATTTAAGGTGTGATGATTAAATTTAAGGTGTGATGATTAAATTTAAGGTGTGATGATTAAATTTAAGGTGTGGTGATTAAATTTAAGGTATGATGATTAATATAAGGTATGATGATTAATATAAAGTGTGATGATTAATATAAAGTGTGATAATTACATATAAGGTGTGATGATTAAATATAAGGTGTGATGATTAAATTTAAGGTGTGATGATTAAATTTAAGGTGTGATGGTAAAATTTAACGTGTGATGTTTAAATATATGGTGTGATAATTGAATATATGGTGTGATGATTGAATATATTGTGTGATGATTAAATATAAGGTGTGATGATTAAATACAATGTATGAAAATGTATATATAGTGTGATGGTTAGGACTGAGATGTGATGTGTATAGATATAAGGTATGATGTATGAATGGAAGCAAACCCTTACTGCAAAACTACCCGAGAAGTTTTCAGTA
This sequence comes from Stenolophus ochropezus, assembly GCA_035578165.1. NCBI lineage: Eukaryota > Metazoa > Arthropoda > Insecta > Coleoptera > Carabidae > Stenolophus > Stenolophus ochropezus. The sequence continues at coordinate 17,790,727 of JAQOWZ010000005.1, read as the reverse complement.
AAGACGAGCTTTTAGGTACAACTTATTTTAGGTTTTAATGTGCCTTGTTATATTAATTGTTTTGCTTTTGTTTATTTATGAGTATATTATTTAATTCACTATAAATGTAAATATTACACAACTTTTACTATGCCATTTTTGTACAAATATTGCTAGATTTAATTTTTTAATTTACTCCTATTACTAATTTCAACCATTAATTTTTCCCTAAAAAAATAATTTTTGATTTTAAAGTCCTCCAATTATAATATTTGAATTTTGAATGTGCAATACCCCGTAGAATATTATAAGTCGAGGCACTCCTTTCTCTGCTTACAGCATTCTGGTCGTTGGTATGGGTTGCACGGAAGGGTTGTGATACCGCCCTCGTATTAGCGTGTCTATAAGTTAGAGTTACGGATGTGCTTGGTGCATCTTGCTGCCCTTTTACCATTTTGGGCGTTAGTACTGGAGGGCCGGAAGGGTGTCTGACCGCTAGCGTGTTGAAATGTCTAATTGTGGAGTGAGTTTGTACATAGACTATAATAATTAATATTATATTTTCATTTTCTACTTCTTTCTTGGTTTTCATGCCAATACCCTTGACCCTTTTCGCTGGAAGTACACTGCATTAGTTTAAGTCGCGCCGAATAACTTTTTAGTCGCGGTTAGATTTAAGTCGCAATAGTTTTAAGTCTTCCTCCTTTCCTTAAACCCAAAACTATCCCTTCCCCCCTTGCCGTCGTGGAGAGACCTTGTCGTGGTGGCAGGGCTTAACCATCCTCTAAACATCAAATGTAAAATAATAGAGGATGGGACCAACATCTCCACTTTAATATTATATTGATATAATTTACAGATGAAGCAATTTTTATAAATTTCTTTCTTCAGATATTTTTAGGGAATAATAGATAGAAATGAAGCAGAACCTATTTCAAATGGTATAATTTCTTATAGAAGCAGCAATTTATATTGGTGAGTGCAAAATATTTTTTTATAAATAATAGTGCAGCAAATATTGTAAAATATGTTCACATATTTTAATAATTGTAAAAATAACTAATAGTTTTTTTTTATTAATGAGTAGTTTAGAAAAATATAAAATATTTTTTATTTTGCTAGAGCTAAAGAAATTATAATATAATTTTCAATTCTTAATTCTTATGTGTTATTTAAAAATGTATACTAGTAGATATTAAAATATAACCTATCCAAAAGTTATATTTAAAACATTATATTTTTATAGACTGACAGTTTCAGGTATGTTTCTATAATGACAGAAATACAGAAAGAAGGAATATTTAAACCGCGAAAGAACTATGGTTGAAAACATTTCTAGAAAACTGGATGGATCAGAACCTCGAAAATCGTAAGTGCTTTTTCTTAAATTTATAATTTATATTTCCACTAATTGCCTAATCATTAATTGTTATTTATCCTTATTTGACATGAGAAATTGTTTTTCACAACTATTTTACTTTGTAATCATGGTAACTGTAACATGTTTTATGACGAATTTTTCAGAATAAATCAAATCAGAAAGTTATCATTTTCTTACGATCAGAGAAAATTTTTTTAATGAAAATAATATTTTTAAAGTAAATTACTTTATATATTATTATAATTTTTTTTCAATGCAGGTCGAAATCATTGTTATATACAGGGTTTTCGAAAAATAGGGGACCAAATTTGGAAAATATATTTATCAACCCAAAACAAGAAAATAATCCTAATATACCCATGTCCGGAAACGAACCATTTCGGAATAAAACACTCTTTTGTTTGAATTTTGAATTTTATTTTTAGTAATGTTTTTTACTGTCAAAATTACAATAGTTACGTTAATACTTGTGTTTTGTTTATTCACGTTTCCTTAGTAACTGTCAAAATTTGTTGTCACCGTAATTAAATTATTTTGATATTGTTTTGAAGCTTTTCTATTAATATTGTATTGTTGGAGATGAGTTGATAGGGCTTTATTTTTCGCATAACAGATTAACGGGAAATTTGTACCTACATTATCTGAAAAATAATTTACCAAATTTATTGGAGAATGTTTCACTATTCACACGGCATCATATGTGGTTTATGCACGCCTCCACATTTTAGTTTCCAAGTAAGACAATATCTTCAAAATTTATTTCTTGATCGGTGGATAGGCAAAGGTGGTTCAACTACGTGGCCTCCACGTTCACTAGACTTGAATCCGTTTGATTTTTATTTTTGGGTTCATTTAAAGAGCTTATTCGACGCCCATTAATAACGTAGAGAATTTGCGGCAAAGGATCATAGACTGTTTCAATAGTATAAGACTAAAACCAGGAATATTTGAACGTGTCCGACATTCAATGAGAACACTTCTAGAATGTTGCATGCAACTTCAAGGAGCTCATTTTGAACAACTATTTTAATTTTGAGAGTAAAAACATTACTAAAAATAAAATTCAAAATTCAAACAAAAGAGTGTTTTATTCCGGTTATGGTTCGTTTCCGGACATGGGTATATTAGGATTATTTTCTTGTTTTGGTTTGATTAATATATTTTCCAAATTTGGTCCCCTATTTTTCGAACACCCTGTATATATATGTTTCATAATAATTCCAATGTAATTTTTATTAATTTTTTTTCCAAATACCACATTACAGAAACTATTTAAATACAGGGTGACCCATAGTATGTGATAGGCACGAAGTTCTTCGATTTTATTCGTAATAATAATAATGGTTTTAGTTCTAAAACCGGTTTTTATAAATTGGAAACCGGTTTAAACCGGTTAATATATCGGTAAAAAAAACAAAAATATAATAAAAAATAATTACAAAAAATATAATAAAAAATAATTTAAAAAAAATTAAAATATTACCATCTGAAAAAATATAACGAATAAAACAATGAAACTTATTTAACGAATATTCACAAAAATTCCCGTAATACCATCAGAAAAACCCAGGTCACTTATCAATTGTAAACTTGACTAATAGTGACAAAGGGACTACCTACTTTTATGACACTCCAATAAATTATAAATTGTAAAAACTGTCATGACAGATTCAAATACAAATAGGTAAATAACACAGATATAAAAAAATTAAAATGTTCGCGTTAAATGATAGTAAAATAAAGGTTTTTAACCGGTTTACTTTATTGTTGGTTAACGGTTACCGGTATTTTCGGTCTTAAAATTATCGGTTAAAATTACGGTTAAAGTTCGCAATTTTCGTTCAAAATATCGGTTACCGGTTTATATTAACCGGTTTTTTTAACCGGTTACATGCCCTGCTTACTAATAAAATCAAACCATGTCGAGAGGTAGAAATTTTAGTTAATAATAAAATTATATGAAAATGTTTAAACATCTATCAAAAATAATTATAAATATCGAAAATCAGTACATTCAGTACAGTATGTAAAAAATCAGTACACAATATGTTACAATTTATTTATCAGTACAAGGGTCTGAAAATCAGTACTGTACTGACAAAATCAGTACGAATGGTCAGATGGTCACTCTAAATAAAGGTATTTTAGCATCCAGATAAGGTCGTTTATAGCTATGTTATTATTGAAGACTCGGCTGAAATATCATAATAACAAAAAAAAATGACTAATAATTTTTATAAGTTAAAAAAAATATATATATATTTGTTTGTAATCGAATATAAATTATTATCTAAACCATGGTATTAGATTTAATTTAAAATTTAACATTTCATTTGCAATAAATTTCAATAATAAATAATTTTTACTCAAAAAATATTATTTAAATCTTTACATATTTATGCAAACAAGGATCATGAACTCTTGTAATTATTTAATTTATTCATAGAAACATAAACATGACTCATAAAATGTCTGTTCATTTCTTTTCCTTTTACGAGTAATTATTTTAAAGGCAATACAACAAAAAATTAAGAATGCTGCAAGAAGATATTTCCTATTTACGGATTACGCGGTACTAAAATAAATAACTGCCGAGACATATTTAAACTCAGAATTCCCACAACATACAAATGAAATTGAAAATCATTTAAAATTGATTATTAGTATCAATACACAAATTAAATATTTTTTTCACTACTAACCTAGGCACCTTCTATTATCAACCTTTATTTGACATGAGAAATTATTTTTCACTACTTGGTAACCATAGTCACCTAGGTCAACAATTAATTATTGTTAACAAGTCTTTAATGAAAACTGTCACTTTTTAAAGAAACTAAAATCTCTGAATACAAATAATTTTGGAATTATTAGGAATCCATACGACAGGTAATAATGCGCATCTCAGGATATACCGGGGATCCTGAGACGCAAGCAGTCAATCCCACTCTGCGGGGCTCCAGGGAGGCAGTATGCCTCTGGTCCTGTTTTCCGCCTACTGAACTGACTAGCCCGCCTGATCTGATGCCTTGAAGGTGATCTAGTTCAGCCGGCCTAAAACTAGAGCACATTCTGGAACAGATTTGGCTGCTCTTACGAATTAGAGAATTAGAGCATTCTAAAGTCTTTCCTCAAGTATTGCTTATTTCTTGTTTTGATTTTGATCATTAAAAGAAATTTTGCCCCCAATAAAATTTTAAAAAGTAGGCGCCTGTACCCTGAGGACTTCTGTTAAAAATAGTCTAAATCCTAGAAATAATCCGGTAGAAAATTAATCAAAATTTCAATCCAGTCAAGATATAATCACCTTTTTCCTACTATGAGAAAATATGTATCTGTAGTTAAATAGCAATTTTATTAATTTTCTGGTTGATAAATATCGTCGAAAAAATATTAAAAGCCGATTCTAGGGATTTGAAACGTGCTTATTTATTGATTTTAGCACAATCCCTATATTTTCCTAATCAAAGTGACGTGAGGTAAAAATAATTTTTCATCTTGTAATATTTTATCCACTTTTATAAATTTTGGTATTTCCGTGCATTAACAAGTAAAATATTCATGAAGCATGCGAACATACGTTCAATATGCTCCATCCGTTTAGACAAAAAACCTGCAAGAAGATTCTCATGGCGCGTACGGCGTACGGGCTATCTGCAGGGATCTAATAACAGGAAACGCTCTTGTCTTACTTATAATTCTGAGAACTGAACGTCTCAATGATGATCCAGTGGGCGGGGCTTGTTCCGGCACCGCCAATGCCGATTGTTCGTTGTCACTCGCCTACCGCGATACAGAGATATGCTAATTCTTCTGTTTCCCCGGGAAATTCTCAGCGTTTTGGGCCACTTACAATGGAATTTAAACAGCTTCTTCGTTAACGAATTGTAATTAACTAATTTCTTTCATTTTGGGGAAATGCTGGTCTACAAATTATTTCCTTCACACGGTTTTAAGTGCGCCTAGCACGGCAAGAGGTTATTATTTGAGTGTGACATGACATGGACACATGAATATGGAACGCTCTTGGAGCGAATTAAAATATAATCATACCTTCTGTCATTCCATTTGCCTTCTAAAACATTTTAAATTACCAAAATCTTTATTTTATTCATTATAACTGTTACTCGTCTAGTATTTTATGGACTCATTATACAATTCAAAATTTCTCATTATCTATACATTTCCTGAACACATTGCGAATGGTTTTTCTTTGAACATAGTGAATTAGTGTCATCGCCCTACACAAAAATTAAAATAAACTGAAAATTACTGTTTTTTTATTTTATGCAAAATGTTATTCATTTTTTTATATTTTTTGTAGTGCGAAGTTGAAAGAAGATACTTCAATTTTTCAACAAATTTATCGTCTGTATATGAATAATTTTTCATACAAATATAAACATGAAAGCTTATTGTCTTTTATTCCTGTTTATATTATTTTGTATTGTTATTTCTTGACATTGCATTTCTGAGGTCATAATAGGCAATAACTCTAATAATGTTCGAAAATAAAAACTATGAAATATTTTATGTCTTTAATTGTAAAGTCCAAATATGTAAAGATACGTTATAATCACGAGAAATATTATGGGCACGCTGTTACACTGATTTAGCAAAAGAACTGCATGATTTACAGTGCCCAATTAAGCTTCTCACTGCGAGTGCTGCTATTATTCTTCGCCCTTCTTAATGTTGCAAGATGTATATATAATTATTGATCATGATAAAATTGATTATTATAAGCAATTATAAATAAATTAATAAATATATTTATATATCGAAAAAATTGAAGGTGCTGCAGTTTTACAGTTATAAATTTAAATCGGAGTGATTTTTGAGATTTGAGAAAAATTAGAAAACAAAATTATAAAAAGGTAAAGGTTTTCGCTTCAACTGGAATTCGAATCCCTAGACTATTATTGCTTATATGTTCATTATGTTACTTGTAAACAGGCAGTAAAATATATAAAAACGTAAAATTGTTTAAGTAAAAGTGGTTACATGTATATTCATATTTACCCAATCAGTCGAACATACAAGTACCAATATCAATAGTTTTTGAATAGTGTGTATATGTCAGCAACTGTTTACATGAAAAAGCAAGCAGAGCAGATGTAAAGTTTGCTCTAACCGTTCGCATAATAAAACGCGCGTCAGCGATAAATAATCCAATGAAATAATTGACAAGGTATGTAAATGGAAACTAGTTAGTATAAAAATTAGAGTGAATCAGACATCGACATTTACACACGTGTTCCACTGTTTCAGAGTCGGCTGCGATCCTATTTATGTATAAATTCATTGTTAATCCTAATATTTGTCTGTACGAGTCGGTTTGATTTGCGCCGTAAACCCACAATTTTTCATTAGAACGTGTCGATTCAATTTAACATATCGGCCATTCAAATTCAACGTTTACAAAACCATCCAACTAGTGGCCCGGTAAATTACTACGTTTACACTGTTGCACGACGCGCTCGAAACAAAAACCAACTCCATCGTTCACTGCGATCCTATTTTATTTTTTATTCATTTCAATCGCTCCAAATCAAATATTTCCGCCGCAAAGTTTTTTCAACGATATGTTTGTTTTTCTTTTTTTTTGTTTTTATTTGTCCACTTCGTTTAGTTGTTTATATCCCTCGTGTATTTATGTGAAATTTCTCTGAATACATGATACAATTGTTGTTTCAGCCCGCGAAATTGATGAAATATAAACAAATTTTTGATGGGATCATTGAGTTACATTTTCGTAAGATATTGCATCCAAATCAGTAAATTATTCACGGAAAAAATGAAAGAAATAAAAATGCTTAACTTTGGAACTTTGGATTTACATTATTCATTAAAAAGTTTGGTATTTGCAACACGCTAAATTCATGACAATTAAATGTTACTGAAATAACTTAACATAACATTTAGTCTTAAATTGTGTGGGTTATTGGCTTTTTAATTAATTAATGCGATTTGTATCGAATTAATACTAAGGTGAAATTTAGGCTATACAATTTCTGAAAAAAATGTAGACTGACTACAGGCACCAAGAAAATGCAATTGTAACGGATCAAGTACTTTGGTCTCTGTTTCTTGTATTATATACGATAAGATGAATTTAGTTTATAAATATTAAATTTATTAATTGTTGTCAGTATAAAATTCAAAGAATACAATTATATTAGCTCGTGAAACATATCAGCAGGTGAAATCAAGTCAATTTCACCTGTTCTATTGACATTTTTCGTTGCATGTTAATAATGCAGGTTGTAAACTTCAAACTTAGATATATAGTAGAGCTAACGTTACCACGAGACGAAACAAGATAAGCCTTCATCTCAAATTCGGCTTGCCTGATCTTTACTTATTAATATATATTCGCAGATAATAAAAAATATTTATTAAATAAAACCTTAAATAATAATGATTTACTTTCTTATTTAATTATACAAAAATTTCTACGGATGTTAGGAATATGTAGTATTTAAGATAAGAAACATTAAAAAAACACCGTCTTTGGAAATTTAACTGAAATATATATTAATTTGAAAACCTATTACCCACTAATAATTATTATAAAATAATATACAAAATAATATTAAACATTCTTTACTACAGTTTATGAACTTTTCACACAAAACAGTGTTTTTAATAATCTCTGAGAATTCAATTCTTTATTTTTATTAAAAACAATAAAATAGGTTTATAAAATTATTATACGTTATATTTCACAAAAGTACAGATAAAATCGGAAGTATATATGTATACATAATATCATTCAATTTGTTCAATGAATGAAATAGAACTATTTTCGAATTAGTGTACATTCAATAGTTTGTTGTCGTTTCTAAACTTGGTCTATACATTTAATGAGGTATTGTATGTATGTCTAAATATAGATGCAAATCATCTATTAAATCAAAATAGTTTGTAAATAATGATAATTTTCCTGTTAAACTCAAATCAAATCTAACAACCTAAACCAATACATTTCGATTTAATTGAAATACTTTTTTGTTTCAAAAAACACATTGTACAATAAAAATATGTCACAAATTTTTAAATTTACTTACTATGTCAAATAAACCGTGATTTGATTGATTTATTTATTTTCAATTATTTTACATATTTAAATAGCTATTTGTATGAATATTTTTATTTCCGTTTGAATTGGTCCAAAATATATTTGAAATTATATTTTTTTAGGTTTTGGTGACATTTATATAAAAAAAAAAGAGACAATAATTACTGTATTACTACAACAGAATTATTGTTATCCGAGTTATTTAAAATATGTATGAGCGATTGCGAATCTAATAAATGTCATAAACAGTATTAATAATACATGTATGTAAAGAGAATAATATAAGAGAAAACGTATTTTTTGTACATACAAATGTTTTAATATTTGACAACGTTCCATTTCTATTTCGTCATTATTTTATTAGTGATACTTCACTAGAATTACGAATAATAACCTTACACACATAAATAAAATAAAAAGCCTCTTACTAAACAGAAGTAAAAAAATATTATTTTCAATAATTGTACGTACTTTTATATAAATTTTATATCTTGTATCTTATAGTTATATGTTATTGATTACTAAAAGCGTAAGTATGAAAAACATTGTAGGGTAATACCTTCGTGAAGGCATTGCAATTGCTGTGGTAATAGATATTTACATAAATAATTAGCATAATTCAAAAATTTTATTAAAATAATATATAAATAACTTCAGAAATAAAGGATGTGTTAACTAGCAATTAGATTCATGAAGTGTATAAATACTCATATAGTCCAATTTTATGAACGGAAACTATAAAATTTCAGCTACTGTCTTCACTACAAAATATATGTATTTCAAACTAATTAAAATAAATGTAGTATAAACAGGAAAATATATTCGCATGAGCTATAAATTCTTGGAAAATTTATATGTGATGCAAGGGAAAGTATTCACCGTTGTATTTTTATTCACATCACAGGTTATTTTATATAATTTGGCAGATTGGGCACAGCATGCAATTTTCGCAATCATTTGTATAGGCCTGCGGAATGATTACGGTGTAAACGCAGCGAAATGTTGATAATGTGATGTACAGAAGTAAATTTCTGACAATTTCACGCCACATTGTTAAACGCAATGAATTCGCTTCGCAATTTATGAACAGTTTTATTAGCACAATTAATTATTGGAAAAGCGTCAATGAAGAGGTAGGTTATTCACGCTTTGTCAAATTACCGAATGGTTTTAAATTACAAAAGACAAAACAGTTAAATTAATTTCAATTGATTTCAGTAGCTATTCAGTTTTTCAGCTGCAATCGTAATGCGGCGGACGAGTGTGTACTGACCGCAATGCCAAAATAAAAACAAAACCCGTATGAGTTTACACTAAATACATCAAATATAAAATAGTTAAATACGATTATAACAGTAGGAATATTTACTTTTTAATAATTATAAAATCATGCATATCACAAGAAAGATGTATCCCTATATTACTTTCAAATACAAACCATCTTGGTGTATTCATAACGACCAGTGGCATCTGGCAGTCAAAAATTAAATTAAAATGATATTAGAAGACCTAAATAAAATGTCAAATCTATCATAATAAAATTATATATATTTTATTTATCTCACATTTGTTTTTTACACAATTTAATAATATATTTTTTTAACGATTGCAGTGGCTGCACCAATATTAGTTAAATTTTAAGTTCCTCTTAAATGGAAAATATCGCTTCGAATTAAAATATCAAATATATTACTTAACATTGCTGTCAAAATTTCGATTAGCATTTTTTTTGTTTAAGCATCGCTCATAAGTCTTGTAGGCACTGTTAATTTTTTTGTGAGGGGCCACTATTGTAAGATAAAACATCTTATATCACATGTGAGTGAAATGTCATTATACATACGTGAGATGCGAATTACAGCAATGAAGCTGTAGTGCTCGTGCCTAAACATCTCACTCCTTTTTTATGACTTATTGCACTTTCTGGCTCGCTCGTTTATCATAAATAATTGTAATCATATAAAAAAATATATATATTAATTGAATTATACAACATTCTTGGCAAAATTTCGATGTGGTATTTTTTGTTTAAGTACAGTACCAAATATCAGCTATTTTAATGAAGAAGGGCATAAACATATTTAATCAATAACCAAGTTTGACACAATTTTTTTGTAATTTATTTTAATGTTTGCCTTTTTCAATTCTTGAGTACTACATATACAATTTAATTTTGAAGAATAAGATCGTTATTTACATAAAATTAACAAATATTAAAATCTTAGATTTTATAAAGAAATAATAAGTGCAAAGCTTGTTATATTATTATCATTATTTATAAAGTTTTTGAGATATTTTTCACGGCGTTGTTTTATAAAGATATTACTTACCAATTAACATAATGAAGCCGATAATATGTAGATCAAAATTACAGCGATAGTTACTTAAAGCAAGCAGCGTATTAAATTTCTCTTGATTTTCTTGAAAATTATAATGTCACGTAGATAACTTCATAAGGGTAACAAAGTAATTATTCTCAATCACAATTTCCGTGATATTCCATCATTAATTTTTTATATCATAACGTGCTGAAAGTACTCGACGCCTTCTGAAATGAATTAATATTTCGTGTCAGGAAATTCACTTAACTGCTGGTGCGAAATCCATTTGTATAACTTCATAACTAAATATACATAAATATTAGCTCTTTTTGCAAAAAACTAATGGCAAACTATTATTCGGTTTCGTGCAACCTAATTTGCTAATCTAATGGCGCGAAAGTCGTTTGTAGCACTTAATAGCCGTCATATGCATAATTTAATTGTTTTGCGAAGTAGTTGCCAGTGGAAGCAGCTTTCTTGGAAAAGTATTTGGGTATTTTGGACTGGATGTGACCTGTCAATTCCATTATATTTTAAAAGAGCGTATTACTGTTCTAATTATACGCTGTCTACTGAAAAATAAAAAGTATTTTTGAATTCTAAATATATATCTTAGGAATACTTTTGGAAACGAATGACTTACATAAAATTATAAGATTATTACTTCAAAGCATATTTTTTTCTGCTTATTTAATTTTTAAAACTATTAAAAAAATGAATATATTTACCATTTAATACCTAATGAAATATAAATGTTGTTATATATATATATATATATTTTATTAAAGTTGTATATAATATAGAACTCTAGCTTAGGGATGCCATGCATTCGGATTTTCCCGACATGTCCTCTTTTTAATAGGTCGGGAAATGTCCGGTAGGGATTTTGATTGATGTCCGGGATTCTCCGGGATTTTGAAATATTGTAAAAATGCACAACGCGATATATAAAGAAACAATTTACATGAAATTGACGTTTTTTGCGTAATGTTTAATTGCTTCCCAGGGAAAAGGTTTTAACATATTTTGTTGAATTTCTTAGAAAAAAATGTAGATTTCGCCCTGAATATAGAAATAGCAAAACTATCGCTTAAATTTAATTGAATTTAATTATAAAAATTTAGATTGTTTCCGTTTTTATTAATTAATTTTATTTTAAAACAACATATTGATGAATATTCTCATAAAAAGTGACCAAGAAGGCTAATATAAAATATAAATAAATAATTTATATTATATAAAATAATGTTATTTTTATTCTATTTAAATAATTTACTATTTTTTAAATCGAATTTTTATGTAACACTGACGCTAGTTAAAGTACCCAAAAATGATGTCTTATAAACGCTACGGCATAATCTAAATTCTTAAAATTCAAATAACCAAATCGCAATAACTATTGCTGTACTCGACAAATATGTTGAATAAAAAAGTTATTGCAGTTGACGAAGCGAAATAGTATTATTGATTCAATTTTATAAATTTTTAAAAATAGATTTCAAACTTTTCCAATTAATCTTTCAATGAAAATGTTCTTTAAATATTTACTTTACGTTGCTAAATATAATATTTTACCTGTTCACAAGTGTTTATTTTCTTTTCGTATTTATTGGCTATATTTTATGTTACGTAGGACAACCGTAAATTTACTAGCACACATTCCTAGAAAAGGTAATTTCGCTACGGTTCCAACTACCCGAGTCACTGACCGACTTGCTGGCTAACCCCTAATAATTTGCTACTCATCGCCAGAGCAATTATATGCGGTTATATTTTCCCAAGAACAGCGTTTAGTCACAAACCTAAACGGCCACTTTTATAACCTCTCGTCATTTTAGCATTCAGAACTAACCTTAAAGTATATTGGATCTTGCCGCTTCAAAAGTTTTCCTTTTTGATATATTGGTGTAATAAATGGTTAATTATTTTATATGTACAATAATTTTCCCATAATTGACTGATTACTGCAGAACGTGTTTGGTGCTAAGCTATTTTAATAGCTATATTTATTGTGTGAGGTTATGCTGGTATAATATAAAATTGTCTTGTTTAGAGACCCCAACATTCGCAATTTCGCTAATAGATATTATTTTTTGTATCATATGTACAGGAAATGACTATATTATAGATGTCCAGCATAAATATATAATTTTATATAACAGTCAGCATATGTTACTGCTTCTAAATAAGTAGACATGTCAGTAATAAGAGTTTTTAAGTTATTTCGATTAAAATAGAAAATGTAACGAAGCTGCCAGATATTACTAGCTTTGTTTCTTGTAAAGAAGTATATTAAAAAAATTATCAGCAATTATAGCAACCATTGTTATAATTTTGATAGAAATATGGCGAATTTATGAGAGAGAATTCAGTCGTTTTGCGAAGGCATTATTTCAAAAGACTGAATTCCAGTAAACATTACCTCTCCCACTCATTATCTACCAGTCAGGAAAATATTTTGATCATAGCGAATTTATATTTGCTATCGTTAAACCATTCTGACCATTAGCAAAGATATAACAAAACTTTGAAAATCATAGTTGGATTATTATATTTACATCTGTATGTTGAAATATGATGGTTAGAATAGAACATGCCAACATAAGCGTGAATATTTCCCTCGTATAATTTTAACTAATCAGGTTACAGTATTTTTTAATTTCGACCAATGAAAATCGAATATCAGTGAATATACTGCACATGTGCAAAACCTGGGTATATTATTTAGAATTTATTATCATAAATGACGTTTATATGACAGTTGAATACATTAAATACTTATAACAATACTTTATAATATTGAATGTGAAAATTTTCTCGAGAAATATTCTACTAATAAATATATCACAATATTAGGGTATTTCCCGTGCACTTGCTAATGTGAAACATGGGATTTGTCATATCCATGGTTACGAATTGATTTTTGATTGACAGTTATATAGTTGGCCTTTATATAATTGTAAATAAACAAAAATTATCAATTTTGCAATAGATTATTATACAAATTCAAATTGGTATTTCAACTAAATATCTTTAAAATTTTACTAAATTTGTCTTTATCGGCCCCATTTAGCCACCACCTCAACAAGACTTGCCATTGATCTCAGTAGTGACTACCAACACTAGTATCAAGTTTCTGTAATTTGATAATAAAACGTTGATTCATCGCGATAATAGGTTGATATTTTACGCCAATTTTTTGGCAATTTAAAATAGATTTGTACCAATAATTTACAATATATTGTACTAGTAAATCCGTTGGTTGAAAACATGAGCAAACCGTAAAAATGGAAATAAATATATTAAGAGGATTCCCGGTGAAGCTAGAAATTCTAACTTCATATTTTGTGTTTCTAGTATCGACAACGTTCACAAGTTCCTCCACTGTACAAGAATCACAACAGATCATTTTTCGGTCGACTCTTTTTAATACGTGTGTACTTTAAGTTTCTGTCTTTCTTCCACAGGTATAACCCACCCTTACAATAAGAAAACTAGGAGTGGGAGAACATTACAACTGGAGAAAAATGCAAGAAATTTGTATGTTACAATTTTTCTGTTTTAAGAAGAATGGTTAATTCAAATAGTTTTCTGATTGGAAATACTGATTTATAGGGCTACATTCTACAAGTCTATGTCTCTTATTTGTCGAAAAAATAATTTAGATAACCGTTAGACATTAAAATAAAGTAGTACATTTAGGTCTGATATTTAATAATTTTTTTTCGCGATTCTATTGTAAATTTTAAAATATATTTTACATAGGCGGATGCAACTATATTTGAAGAATTTATATGAATTTATTTCATATTAGTTTCTTTTCTGGTTTTTGAATAAAAAGAAAAATGCATAACATGTATTTTACCATATACCAATACCAATACCATATACCGGGAATCCTCTTAATATAAAAGAATAGTCCTACAAATCTCGTATATTTCTATTTATAACTTGCAAAAAATTCATTCAACTTTTCTCGGCGTTTTAGTACAGTTTTTCTTACAAATATTTTCAGCGATTTTAAATATAAAGAGAAACATCAGTCCCTGTGTAATTTAAATTACAAATTTTTCAAATATATCGTAAAAATGTAAAACTTCTGAACTTTGGAACTTCTGAACTTTCCCTGATATCGGCAAATTATCTTGTTTGTAATATGTTCATCAACTTTTTTATCAGTAAATATTTTACATCAGTATTTTCAGCCTCCTTCATTCTACGACACTGTACTTTAGTATATTTTCTGTTTCGAAAGTATAAAAATAGAACCACGTGCTCATTGCATAATTATATAATTACGGTCGACAAAAAGGGTTGTTATTCAATTATGATGCATTTGCTAATTATTCCTTACATTCAGTTGTTTTTTTAAGTATGTATCTATTTTTTCACAAATGAGTTTAACGAGTTATATAATTTATACATTTTAATTTTTGTCACATTTTAATATATGCCCAAATTTCTACATCGTGGAACTATTTGATTTTAACGAAAACTGATATGTTTATTTACCATCAATGTTGTTTGAGGGTTTAAGATAGTAAATAATGTGAATTAAATATTAATTAAATTGAGAAGAAGTAAAAGTACATCTCAATAGAGAACGTAAAGATATATGCACTGTATAATAATTTTATAAATAAATAAAATTATTAAGAATAAATTTCACAATGAAATAAATCAGAACAATTAAATAAATGAGTTTATTTCAGTTTAACTTTACTAAAGAATAATTTGAGTAAAACCAGAATTCTTTAGCAATTATAGTTTGTCTATGTAGTAAAAATTAACGTTTATTGAAATTATTTACAGTAAAACATTAATGTAAATCAATTATTATCATCAGTTTTTTATTATTATTTTTAACGGTACAACTATAAATTTAAAACGAAGATGGTTACTGGAAATCAGCCACTCTTTATTGAATTCAACAAAGAGTGGCTGATTTCCAGTAACCATCTTCGTTTTAATATCAACACCTAGCCAAGAAATATCCCATCTCTTATAAATTTAAAACAATAAGAAGTAATTTTAGTAGAAAATAATCGACCTACTACATTTTTAATATAATTTTCTGTGCCCACATCGCGCTCAATACTTTAAGTGAGTTCTCCTTAAGAGAGCGTGGTATTTGCAAAAACCTAAATCGAATAAGGAAAATTGCTGATACTTCAATTATACGACTAATAAAAATAATCTTATTTGGCATGGCGTACCAGATAATTACTTTAATTTTACATCCTCTGAAACTGAAGCTAAACGTGTTTTTAGACTGCCAACTAGTTTTTACCTGATGTGAAGTATTCAGCAGTTCTTGATAAAAACAAAATACAGTTGTAAAAAATTAAGAAAATCGACACATCATTTCCGCTGGTGTAGTTACATTCTCCGTTTTTTGGGCGTAACTGACAGAGATACAGCGAAGAGATAATCCAGGTTCCCGGAAAATTTCGCTGCTGACAATAGATTGAGATTCGATTGTGAGTTGTTTTATACGAGCACCGATGCTTTAAAACGTCTTTCCGGTGCTTAAAGGATATGAAGGCGATAAATTTAAATTACCGAAAAAGCGATTTCAAATCGGTTTAATTTGGATTTGTTAAAGCGTAACATTAAATTTGTTAGAACAATGGCTCGTTAAAGGCACGTTACGGCGACATGAGATGAATCACGAAATTTCCTCCAAAAGTAAACCATTTTTTGCGAAAAGCCTCCATACATTTCGCTAAGCTCTTTAGTTCTAATGGGTAATTTATGTTTTTGCAAACTCGCACCTACAGCACACGGCCACAATAAAGAGTCCGAAAGGTGCTTACCTCATGGCTTTTTATTTTATATCGACAAAGAGACGATCTATATTTTTTTCTGAAAAACACAAATGAAGCCAATTTCACAAAGTATGGGGGGCTGGCTGAAGCTGGCGAAAATGTTTATATGAATATAAAAAGACTTCATCAAATATCTGAACAGATGTACATACTATCGGAGAAATAATTATAGTCAGTTCACTTTGAACGTTAATATATTCTATAATAATTTATATAAAAAATTGCGGAAAACTGTAAAATGAACATAATTCGTTGCTTCATTATATATGAAAGATAAGGATTTTTTAAATACAGCCATACACAAATATAATAGAACAGTTTTTTAATATATTTTATCTCAATTCAGTTTATAGAAATACCTAATGCCCAGGCGGATATTTTATACTCCATCCTTTTTTATATGTACACTTCGATGTTTGAGATCTAGAGTTCGATTTCTAATTCTGCAAGAAAAGGATACCTATATAATTGTTATTATTTTAATTTTTTTCAATTGTAAATAAACCCTACTAGATTCTAATATCACCATCAATTAATTTTATTACCAGATGGATTTCCTTCAAGATTATAGGTAGTTAGACTTTAAAATTGAGGTGTACTGAAGTCCCTACCTTAAAATAAAACAAAAAGTTACTTTACAAAATAAATAAGTATTTATTTGTTTAATTTATAAACATAAAAAACTGCCAAATTAGTAACGCGATTTTGTGTCATAGTAGCTCTCATTCTGTTCTTTATTCTCCTCCCAGCACATAATAATCTTCCATAAGTTATACAGTTTATAAAATTACCAAATGTAGCTTCATTAAGTACACTTCTAATATAATTTATACTTTAACTGCTCCTCATGTTCTTTAGAAAAAAATATTAAGCTTATATTTACCCAATTATACGGTAGTAAATATTAATTTGGAATGAATCTTTAATATAATTCGCAATCTAACATTATAAATTAATTTTCAGTTTGCTGGAAAAATATTTCTTTGTAATTCTATAAGTACATATAGAAGTATATTATCGTTCTATATCGATGATTCCTATTAATTTAAGGTAAACTTTAATAAAATTTAAATAAATTTTATTTGGGGATGCTAATTCACAATTTTTGAGGTGCTTAGCATTCCCAAGTACCCCCCTAACTAAGCCTACGTTCAGGATGTTAAATAATTGATGCAAAATAGGGCCGGTTATACTATTTCTGGTTAAAGTGCCGGTTACCTTAACCATCGGTTAATAGAAAAATATCGAGTCGAAATAGTAAATATCGTATATTTTTGACAACTTACATCAGTCTTTCGATGCGATATTTTTCTGTTAACCGATGGTTAAGATAACCGGCACTTTAACCAGAGATGGAAAAACCGGTCCTTAGTAAATTAATAATTCTC
Source organism: Stenolophus ochropezus (assembly GCA_035578165.1). Lineage (NCBI taxonomy): Eukaryota > Metazoa > Arthropoda > Insecta > Coleoptera > Carabidae > Stenolophus > Stenolophus ochropezus. The sequence continues at coordinate 17,772,749 of JAQOWZ010000005.1, read as the reverse complement.
ACTTTTGATTATAACATTTCAAATATCTTATGGTTCTCGTTTCGGTAAACAGCAAATACCATTGCATTAATCATTGAACCAAAACTTGTAAATTTATTTGTTTTTAGGAAGTCGGTGTGAAGTGAAGTATGGTCTGCAGTGACATTGAGAATGTCAAAAAGGACGTGAATCGGAGCGGCTGTCATTATGCAAGCGAAACAGCCAGTGCTGCAGTTGGTAAAAAGCGTGAAGGGAACATTTAAACCGAAAAGACCGGGTCAGTGCGCGTTAGACACGGCTGCATGAGGCAGCACCCGCATGCCTTGCAACCATTGTCACTTCCCACTAGCACTACTGCCGTTTCGGCACTATCGACTAACACGGAACACATCTAGGACTGAAAAGATGTACAGTACTTTGCATTACCATCAACAAATTTAAAAGTTTATAATATTTACACTTTTCAAGTAGAAAAGACATTTAGAAGGAAAAGAGACTTGAGTATTGGAGGCATTTGGTTCGTTACTAATTATTTATAATTTTATAACATGTGCAGATATAAACACACAGGGCAGGTTTCAAATTAATCGTGAATAGTGTTTTTCAAACTAACTTTCAATTATGATTAACTAATTAAAAATTAATTGAAAATTTGTTACGTTGTTATTAACTTTTCTGTAAAATTTGGTGGTTTGTGATTTGTGACAATTTCAAATTTGTAATTTCTGTTCATCGTAATTTTAGTTAAAAACCATTTCTTAGATAAGTAAATGTATTAAACATGTAGGATTTATCAAAATGGATGATCTTTTACTCGTTAACATGACGAGTAATTTAATTAATTGGATATAGACTACTTCACAACAATCACCGGTAATTTGGTTAAGAAAGAGCTTCTTCTAACAATCTTTCTACAGCTTTCTACAACGCGGAGACATCGAAAAACCATTAAAAAAATATTTTTGGTACCATTCTGCGAAGTGATTGAAGATTGAGCTTGAAACGTACAGTTTTTGGCCTCATTGGCTCTTCGTTGATACTATAAGCATTGATTTCGTAAATATCATTAAACCTTATTCTTTGCTCATGGTTTTATTATTTATCGTCAATGTTACTTTTGACGTTAATCTAGAAATATCGATTAGTTCATAGAACATCGTATGATTAGGTTAAACAAGAATAAACATTATCTTTTTTGTTAATCATAGGTTAAAAACGTTAACATGGTGTTAATTGCAAATTAAAACTTAAACGTAAATTAATCAACAATTGAGAAATTGAGTAGATAACTAGCCGAGTTGATTTTGCTTACAGTTCAATCTGAAGTCGTACATTACTTCGCTTTTCCTGGAAAATAGCTCTAAATTCCATTTTTCACAATTTATATTCACCAGTTACAATAATGGACAACATCGTTTAGTTGGACACCCCGAATTCAGGTGCCACTGATTCAAATTAATTATCATTTACTCATTACATAAAATGAGCTGTTTGATACACTTTCTACGCCGTAGCTATAGTGGTCTCTGGAGTATAGTTACATTTTTCTGTAGGCATGCGTATTTTTCATATATTTGTAATTTGAAATGAGTGATTTAATTGAAAGATATGGTATTTTCGTAGCACATAGAGAGAATGAAGCAAAGATTAGCTGGTAGTGGTAACGGCGTGCCTAAACGAGCAGCCCCTAATTGGAACAGTGCGCTACCGTAGCAGAATGAGGTTAGAAGCGTGCAAGATCGCTTGCAATAAATACCTCGGCACGGAGGATTCACTCTCATTATCTGCCGACGCTCAAGGCCGCTGCGGGACGCTTTTTCCAAGCCAGGAAAACTCATTGTGCAAATCGGCTCTGCTCTACAAGAACCGAACCTATCATCCTCTGGCCACAGCTTGTTCTTACCACTCTATTGCACATTGCTGCATTCCAACACTTCAGGAAACAAAAATCAAAACTCTTTATTTCTAAATCGTATTATAAAACCGATTACCACTACCGAATATGTATGTATTTTTTCCAAATAAAGATTGTTACTTGCACATTTTACAACTTTCTTCAAATATTTTTTTCAAAATATTTAACTATTACAAAACATTAATAAAAAACATAAAAATTACAACAAAAATAAAATATCTTTTTTTTTTAAACGATCATTATTTGTAGTTTAAGAGAAAATAATTATTAAAAATTTTGAGGAAGGGATGTTGTGACGTCAGCATGGTACAATATCGTAAACAAAGAGTGATAGACTGGGAGCGAAAGAGTCTACCAATAGTGTTAAATCCAGGTATATTTTTCCGAGGGGGAAAATGAAAACTTTGGAGCTACTTATACAAAAAACAATATACAGTGGCTCACAAAATTATTCGTACACCTAAGTTTTATATTTAAAAAGTGAAAAATAGGGGTACTTTCAAAAAAATATTGATGTATTATTAACGGTATCAGATTCTCTTATTTTCCAGAAACAAAATACAATAGCCAGTTATGAAAAAAATATTATTTTTCTTATGTTAATTAAATAAAAACAAAATGTGTACAAAAAATAGATACACAAAATTATTCGTACACTTATGAAATCTTGCATATAACGAGTCAATATTTATATTTATAAATTTGAAACATCTGTGATTGCATAATTATCATTTGTCTGAGTATTTTGTATAAGATTTTTTCAAAAATAGGTCACAAAAACAAAAAATTATGGTAATTGAAAGGCGAATCTGCTTGAAATTATTTTGCCAGTGTAAATCTTTAAGGGAGGTTGTCGAAATTAAACGAAGATCGCACTAAATGTTGAGAACTTTAAAGTAAATATAAAAATGAGAACCAGTAAAAAAATATTCCCTGTGGAGGCCTTAAATTATTTTTAAGTCAGCAGAATAAACTATATATTGAGCGTTAAGTGAAATCAAATCCTAAAAATTCCATGAATAAATTAACATTAAGAATAACTAAAATTTTTAAGGGTCTATTGGAACATAGACTATTCAAAGAACTTTAAGAAATTTTGGTTCTAATGGTCTTATAGGAAAAAGTGGGTCCTACAATTCCAAACAAAATAAAATAAAGAGACTCGCCTTTGCAAATAGTACATTAACACGGGTTGTGTATTTTGGAAATTGGTAATTTTGCGGATTTGAGTAGAATGGCAAACCTTTGATTGGAGAAATCCAAATTCTGAGTTTAATAACTGCAATTTATGTAGAATAGTGAAACACGGCGGCAGGATCATATAGTTTGGGGATATGTAGGTGCTACTTATGACTATACAGCCATTAAAATCAAAATTTCTTAGATTTCTTCGAATAGTCTATGTTTCAATATATCCTCCAAAAATTTCAGATATATTTTTTGTTAATTTATTCAGGGGTTTTTAGAATATAATTTCATTTAATGTTCAATAAATCATTCATTCTGCTGATTTAAAATTTTCTTATGGCCCCCACGGCAAATATTTTTCAACTATTCTTCATTTTTATATTTACTTCTAATGTTCTTAATTATTGAGAGAAATATTCATACAATTTTGACAACCTCCCTTAAAGATTTACACTGGCAAAGTCATTTCAAATAGATTCGTCTTTCAACTACCGTAATATCTTGTTTTGCGACCCATTTTTGAAAAAACTTTTTACAAAATACTCAAATAAATGATAATTACGTAATTACAGATGTTTCATATTTATAAATATAAATATTGACTCGTAATATGTAAAATTTCATAAGTGTACGAATAATTTTGTGTGCCTATTTTTGGTATGCATTTTGTTTTATTTAATTTACATAAGAAAAATAATATTTTTTTCATAATTGGCTATTGCATTTTATTTCTGGAATATGAGAGAATATGATCCCGTCAGTAATATGTCAATTTTATTTTTTAAAGTACTCTATTTATCACTTTTTAAATTGATAACTTAGGTGTACGAATAATTCTGTGAGCCACTGTATTTGTTCATAGAATTTCACCATTCGTCCTGAGGGGAAATCAATTTCATCGGGGTGGAAATTTCCCTTGTCACCCCACTGGAATTAACACTGTCTACCAGCCTACAATCCTATCATGCTGTTATCACATATCCCTTCTCAAAAACATTAAATTGCTAATAATAACTATATTATTGCAAACGAATGATTTATTTTTATTAATATAATGATAAGCTATAGTTTTTATATTTTATGACTAAAAACTAAAATTCGATTATAGTCACATATAAAATTAAATATTATCAATTTAAAAATGTGTCATTATATATGTTCTATTAATTAATATACTTTTTATTTAGTTTTTTATTTTGTTATTATTAATCACAATTTGTAGTTTTCAATAACCAATAATTAAATTAGAAAAATCACACAGGTACACATATGCAACATATTACAATAGTACATAAATTTTATAATTAATACAAAGCGGTTCTTGGAAATTATATATTATATTTCAAAATAAACATGCAAATCAATTTTCATTTATAATTTACTGCTCTCCTAAGTACATCAGTACTAATTAAAATTTAACATTTTGTAAAATTTTGGGTATGTAATATCTACTAAATTTAGGTACTACTTAATATTTCCTATTTGCAACTATGTATATATAAATAAAAACACAAATTTTTAATACATTACTAGTTATTATCTAAAAATATTATTTTTAAACACTTTTCGAAATAGTGAAACGAACGTTTCGACCTTGTGAATATTATCGAGTTACAAATTACTTAACCATTATACACAAATGTCTATAAAACAACAGAAGGAGGTGAGTTTTAATAGTGGATTTTTTTTCAAGTCATTTTAAACATGGGAAATAACAGATCTCTGTTTGTTCAATGGTAATGGGTTTTTAAGATTGAGGGTTTTATTGATTTTAAAGATTTCAGAAAGATTTAATATTAAACTTTCTATAAATTTTAAAGAGTATGGCAATTCTATCAAAATTATATTTATTTTGTTTACAATTAGGTAATATTATTTTTATTTTCACTGTAATCAACTTAATTCATTTAAGAAAAATATAAATATAGATTTTTTTGTTGTTATGCTAACAAATTCTGTAAATAAATAATTTATAAATATATTTCTATCAATTATTTAGAAAACTAAATCATATTAGGTAGGTACCATGTTTCATTCTCAATTTAATTTTAGTAATATTTTGAACCTATTTAATTGAGCCTTAAGAAACCCAAATTTCCCTTAAATGAATTTAAATGATTAAATGGCTTTTTTTTTAAGTGGGAATTAAATTTATTTACTAAACTGGAAGATAATGTAGTACTTGTTTATTTTGTACTGTATACTTTTATTTAATTTTTTACTAACGGAAATTTCATTAGAAATAATTACCTTCATAGTTTCGTCCCATTTATTCTCATTTTAAATATAATTAAAAGCTGATGCAGAAATAAATTTATTTACACGCACCCGCACGTTACATTTACTTTACGCTAACACCAATTGTAACTCTGAAATTAATTTGTTTATTGTGCGAAACTATAAAACGCGCAGCGGATTACATTATTGTAATTCGCAACCAAATATTTATTAAAGTATAGCCAGAGGAAATATTACATAAGTTTTAATAATACAATACGAGCAATTTATTATTAATAAAATTGAAATAACTATTCACGAGGCAATATAATTTTAACGGCTCTGCAGTTGCATATATATAATTCACTGCTCACGCGTATCATAACACATGACCGAATTTCAAGTGATCGAATTCCCAATAGTTCAAGTATGAATATATATTGTGTCTTTACATCATTTCACCCCATTACAATAATATAGCAACAAGAAATGTTATAAAAAATGATGGTTCGAACATAGAAGCAAATCATCCAAAATGCAATGACGTTAAAAATGTTGTCGTTATAACATTGTAATTGAGGTTTTCCATTTTTTTTAAGTAATAATATTATGAAAATAAAAATATTAGATACATATTTTTTATTTTTATTTATATATAAATTATCCTACTACAAAAGAAATAAATTAATAAAATTTTTCGTGACGTTACAATCATCATAAGGGATAAAAGACAGAACTTTTTGTGTGGAACAGTAGTAATGATGACGGTACATGTTAACATAGATTCATAAACAAACCTCATAAGGTCAAATGTCATAACCTTTACTATAGGTCAAATTTCATTTAAACAATACACTTGATTATTTTGTGAAATTAAGTGATTTTAACTAATTATTTTTTTATTCTTTCATCCTATATATTGTTACTAAAAAAATATTAATTTTTTATAAACTACCAATACAAGTTGTAACCGAATTCGACTGTTTTAAATGAATTAGATTTGTACCAATGTTTGTTAATTTATATGACTAATATGTTCTTCTCGCATATTCAACTTCAAATTTAATTTATTTTAAAAATATTTAGAAATATATTATTTTATCTACAACTATTGAAATATGGGTACATTATACGTGTGATACTACATATAATATACTACTCATATTACACAAGTGTAATATGAAATGTCATGATACACGCTACACTTTTCTGTAATAAATAGGGCATATAATTTAACACATAATATTTTATTAAACTGTTAATTTATTAATAACATATTTTTTATTATAAATATCAATATATATGCTTATAAAAGTATAATAAATACAATTTGAAAAGTTATTTTGACATTTAAATGCTACTGTGGCGCCATCTGTTAAGCTATATATGAACTACTCACACTTTACTGAATATTTTACAAATAATATCAGATTTTTTATATGCCTGATAGTTGTAGATAAAGTATAGTATTTGACTCGCATAATATGGCTACATTACACGCGGATGATTAAAAATACTCGCTACCGCTCGTATTTTTAATTACATCCTCGTGTAATATAGCCTACATATTATGCTTGTTAAATAATATACTATTACTTAATAGGGAGTATACAGTTCACTTAAAATAAAATAATAAGTGTAAGAGATTTTACCGCTATTTAGCGGTGATATGTGTTCTAAAAAGGCCAAAAGTACGAATGAGATGAGAGAGACATATAATATGGCGAAGAAAATTGGAATCTTTGTTTGTGAACACACAAAACATTTTGTTCGGTTGTTATTTTTACAAGTAATTATACATAGTTATGTTCTTATTCTTAGAGTTTATTATATATTTAAAGAGAATAGTTTTATTTTATTTTTTGTTTTGTCGTACCGCAGATGTCTACTATGGTGTTTTCGAAACGTCAAAGGCTAAAGTACGTCATGAGTTTATTTGAAAATGTAAAAAAATATAAAAAATTTTCATATACCGACTTCTATTTTTGAAAACAAAATCTGCGAAGAGTCCATTAATTAATTTCGCAGATATATTTGGTAAGAAATTAGGACGTATCAGAATTCGGTCACATGGTATTCGGCCGTATAGAATGTAATCACCTCAGTCGCTTTACGATCCACGCAGCGTTCAACGGTTTTCAGTGAAAATTTGGCCTAGTAGGAAATACGAGCGTTTACCTGTGTGGTTTCTTTTAAGCCCAATGGACCTCACAGGTTTCATTGTGAATTAAAGCGATATTCCTACATCGTGTGTCAAAATATGCCACAATACCAATTGCCCTTGTCGACTTTTACAATTTCTGAAGAATGACACAAAGACATTTTTATGTCACATGTTATGTGGTTTGAAAGAATCGCGTAAAATAAATATACCACACCCGAGGAATATTGATTGATCGTTATTCTTATAACACCTGTGTTTATATAAGTTTGAGGCTATTATTGTGGAGAAGAAATAGCTATTTTTATATGAAACTTATAAATTTTATCACGATTACTGTTTTGTTACGCTCTATTAAATAACAAATAAATCTCGTTGCACTTGTTTAACTGAATATCAGTTGATGTCCTAACTGTTATATGTTTTTATTATTATCATATTCTATGGTATGGTATTCCTGTAGATGAAAGAAGGCTTGAAATAACTGAGGTACTTAATTATGTATTTCCGAAAAGTTTTTATTTGAACCTACAACTTGTAGTAGTTTCCGAACCATTGCAACACATTAGTAGTAGTAGTATTTGGTTCATAGTAAAAAATGATGAGATTTCAAATAAAAATTTCACATTCTATTCTGTTCCGTCTAAGCTCGTCCACCAATTGAGACACCATTTGTGATTGAATTTGTTTTACAGTAACTATATTAAATTGACTAATTGTTATTTATTTTTATTAAAAATAATCTTTGTATACCTATAAATTTATATATTTACTTTTTACATTTTATTCTCTGAAAATTCATATTTATTAAACAATATATTTTTTCATTAAATAATTTTGATATTTGGTTTTATGTCTGAAATATAAGTGATGAATGTGAGTATATATCTAGTTTAATTATTTTTGTAAATAATTTTTGACCACTTGACATTCATATAATGTATAAATAATATTAATATGACACGTGACATATAAAAAACAAAATTAAATTACAAGAATATTATTTTAAAAACATAATGTTGTCTCTTTTTATTCGTTTCTATATATAGAAGTAAATATGAACAACATATAAACATATTAAATACTCTACTCTTTCTACAATAGGCAAAAAATATTTAACATTATTTTACAAATATTTTTGAATACAGAACCTACGGTTTCTATTTTATAGGTACAAGAAACTGTATTTTATTTTGTCTCTACATAATTTAGTATTTAGGAAATAATTGAAATACAATCGATGAATTAATTACCTAAACTAATAATTATTAAATTAATGGTGAGAATATAATTAATATTGTTTTTTTTTGAAGATTTCATTGATTTTAAAGATAAGTAATAAACCCAGTCAATGGATTAACATTCTTTGCTTTTGAAAATCCTGTGAGAACTTGGATCCATTAAAATTAGTTAATTAATGATTAATTAAGTAAAAATTAAAGAAAACACTCATTTGGGTAATGAATGAAGGTGAACTAATTAACCTAAAACGAATGATTTGCCAGAGCATCGTTTCTCTGGGAGTTATTTCCAGCGCGACTTTCGCGGACAAAACGAACACCATCTCAGCCAGAGAAACGTCCGTTTCATAAAAGGTAACTAACAAAACCTGCGAGTCACTGCAGTAAAAAAGATTCTAAAACAGCCATTGAGTAAAACCAGGAGATGGCTGGAATTCTATTAGGCGCTAATGCACAGAAAGACCCGCTATGCCACACAAGTTGCTACCTGTCTCATGTGTTCACTTTTCATTTTGTTGGCCTAGGTTGGGGTATTTCACACGATACCCAAAACACCTCAGCACCTATATAAATCTCAAACTTATTTGCATAAACAACATGGATAAACAAATCGCTATTTGCACATTCTGTATATATCTGTAATTGCCAATTTAGTTACACTAGGTATTGAAAGAAGGGTTACAAAATTTAGGAACGTATGCAAATTACCGGACTACAATATATTATTTGTTTTTTTTTTTTATTATTTTAACAACAATGCATTTTCGTCACAATAATTCGAAAATATTCCTAGATGAAGATATTTGTTTATGTGCCTTGTATTACTTGCAATTTAATGATAAATGTTTCTAGCCTATGTATCTTAAAACTTGTAGATTGATTATTCCGTATTAGCGTTGTTTTTATTGTTATTATTATTATTTATGGTAATAGATAGTGACGCTTAGAAATAATACTCCAAATCGCACATTCACCTGAGTTCGAGTTAGAGAGTTCTCTAACTGACTAAGTGATATTTCACAATTTTGGCTCACAAGTTGTTAAAAAAAGGATTAAAATTTTTTTATAGCATACAGTGTACCAAAAAATAATTCAAAATTTCTAATAAACAATGCATCGTATAAACGACTTGTCTATAATTTACCAGTTACTTCATTTCTAGTATTTTAATTTAAAAACTGTTTAACGAAAATGTGATATTGTAAATATATTGTATATTATATATAAAACAGCGTAATCGTAACAGATGAATTCTATTTAGTTAAATATTCTCGTACTAAGAAAATTTATTTAAATAAATGTTATATATTAATATATGAGTGCACTAAATTTTATAAGACATAATAATATTTAGTAGGTAGGTAATCAAAATTTATACCATCTAACGAGTAAATTTTCGTAATTTGAATATTTTTTAAATATTAATATAACCTAATAAAATTTTAAAAATAATTTCATTGAAGAAGATTCAAATTATGTTTTACATTATATTAAAATATAGTATCATAGTTCTGCATTATTAGTAAATTTTAATGTAAATAAAAATCTAAAACTCTACTACCTCTACCTTTTGCCGTAAATTGCAATTCGATTCTTCCAAACACTGTACAGGCTAATTGAAGTTTAGCATATTATCGTTCGTTCTTTACGCTAACCCTTCTTTTTAAGACTGATTATAATTATTGTAAGTTATTTTTAGATGTTGTATATTCAGAAAATGAAGTAAATAAATAAAAAGACAGTATCTGCTTGTGTATCTAACTGCTTGTTCTTGCCCTGATTTAGTTCAGCGCGGTTAGAATGTTTCACATGATGCTGGAACTTCTACTGTAGAAGTGGCTCCAATGCCGACTGTTTATCTTTCATGTTTTATTATCTCGTTGTAGTAAATATAGATTGAAACGACTTATTCAATAACGATTTATAGTTTCCGAAGTCTTTTATTTTTCCTGTTTGTTTGATCTTGTGTTATAGATATCTATGTTAATTTTATTACTAATTAATTATGTAAAATAAAAGTGTTTGTGTTTGTCTTTATGCAGTAATTACAGATAAGTTTTATGTCGTTTTTTAATACATGAAATTTTCGCTCTCTATTTTGTCGAATTGTCGTTAATTTTTAACGGCTTGTTGGAATAATCGTTAACCTAACTAACGTGGTAAGTAGATCATAAAAACATTAAATTTGTTCTTGTCTATAATTACAATATAACGTTAAATATGTATATAAGAATGTATTGTTTATTTCATTATAGACTTAGACAGTTCCAATTCTGAATTCATGCTACAACTTTGTATCTATCATTGTAAGGTTCTAACCAAACTAATATCAGAATATTCAAATAAAACCGGAATTATATTTCAAATAAATAACTAAACAGAAAATCGTATATTATTTTTTTTTATATGAATATATTCACTTATACGTACAATTATTTCAAGCCTCTATATCTCAGTAATTTATTTATTTTAAAATATATAGTACCTACGTTTATTATTATTAATTTTTATTGTTTGATTCACAGTTTCTTAATAGATATCTATACAAATCCAGATTTTTGCAAAAAATGTACTAAATGATCTAAATAACAATACGTTTTATATAATATTTATTCAAGCTACATTGAAATGCAAATATCCATTTACAAGATATGACCAGTTTAGGTAAGTATATTTTAAACAGAAGTTAATTATATAAATTAGATTTTTTTCAGTAAAATCAGATTCGTATTTTAAAATTATGTTTTATAGTGAATATGTCTTTTTAAACTAACACTTACATGGCTAACTACTTAGTTTTTTTGGTGTATTGTAAAATCATCTTTGATAAATTTTAGATTCAACAGACTTACATTAAATATTTCTAAATTACACATCCCAATTATATATTTTCTTTGAATAATTGTGAAATTAATTGGCAGTATTTGTTTGTTGTTAAAATTTAAATTTAAAAATAAATAATATCGTTTGAGTTATACACGTGTTATTTGTAGATCCATATTTATTAAAACTTCTTGATTTATTTTCAGTTATTTTATTTTAAGAATATTACTCTTAATTTTTCATTTAATTTTCTTTCATTAATATTACTTATTTAGAAATTGCAATATAATTTAATTAATTTTGTACTACTTGTTTGATGTAATTGAAATTGTTTCTTTTCACATTATTTTTTAAATTTCTCGTCGTCTGCAAGCGATGTTAATATTTGTTGTTGAAAAACATTCTAATAATATCCCTCCACATTAAAATATTCTCTGTTGTTAATTTTCCTTCCAATAATTGAATAACAAGTGTGTTTGTGTTATGCAATTGTGGGATATTCGTTAAACACACGTGGGTGGGCCACGTGTGCAAATAGCATCCACTTGGTGTTGCAAGTGCGCATGGAGAGTACGGCGAAGGAAGCGAGCAAGAGCAAGACATCCACGTCGCATCGACCAGCCGACCCCGGCCGTATCTCGCTATCTCCAGTGGCCTAAAGCCAACGAGCCCCGATTCCAAATTTCGTCACAATAAATAATAGATAAGTGGTGTAATTTGCATATAAATATCCCGGCCACCGCAACCGACTGTGGCACTTAGGCGCAGACGACGTAAGGACTCACCCGCGGTTATTTGCTTATGAAACGTTGCCTCGTCAAATTCGGATTTGGTTAAACGATGTTATTTATTAATAAGATTTGGCTATTTGGGTGGCCGACGAACGCTCGAATTCATAATCTCATGATTAACAATCCATTTAGCCCGTCTACGTTAATCACGCAACCAAATTTAACAAAAACTCTGAGAAAATTATATACGGTTTTTCCTAACTCGTACGTACTTGGACTTAGGCCAAATATTCAAATTAAAAAATTAATTTCAGTGATTAGCATGTTAAGCAGCTGAATGTAAATAAATCAAGTAAATATTTGATAACAAGTATACTTATCTGTAGAAACTACTGTCTGCCTCTGCACATATTTGTTTCTGAAAGAAAAGCCAGGCAAGGAATGTTGTAGGCAGCGAGTAATAAGAAGTGATTATGAAAAAGATCGTTTGGTTTTATTGACGAGTTGTTTTGTTTTATACACATTACAGAATATATTTATCAACTAGAATAGTATCCACTATATGTACAGCCTTCTTTACAATAGTATTTAATTAAATTACAGGCTAGTAAGCGTTTGAATGTCGAATATCTAAAAAAAGGTATCGACTGATCATTTTCTTATATACAAATAAGTAATACCAAAAATTACAACAAAAATAAATATGTCTTGCACCTATGAATAATATTTATGTTTGATATATACAAAAATATACACAAATAATTTAATACAATATGTACGCTAATTAAGTAAAAATATCGTCGAAGCTTTATCTTAGTCGTGTCACGTTACAAAAGTAAACCGATCGAACTTGTCCCAGTGCCGCAGCCAACGGGGGCTACGGCAATGCTTCGAAGCGAGTGTGCGAATAGTTTATAGACTAGTTTAAACGATGAATGAAATAATTACCGGCTAGACGCTTGCTACTTGGAGAATCAGTCACGCGTTGAATATCACTGGTCCTGGCGAGGCCGGGGCGCGGGCCTGAAGCCGCCAGCCCTACACGAAGTACGTGCGGCTGGGCTGGCTGTCGGGGATGGTGGAGTACACGTGCGCGGGCGGCGGCGGCGGGTGGTGCGGCAGCGGGAACGCGTGGAACGGCGTGTACTGCGGCGGCCGGCTGTCGATGGACATGTAGCTGTGGTTCAGCTGCTCCGTGTCGTAGTGCTGGCTGCTCGTGGTGCTGGAGCCCGCCTCGTCCTCCGTGCTGCGGTTCGACTCGCCCGACACGTACGTGGACTGCGTGGGCGTGGGCGTCAGCGTGCTGGCGGCCAGCGGCCCGGCCGCGGGGAACTTGTACCAGGCGTCGGGCGGCGCGGCCGTGGGCGCCGCCGTGTACCGCGCCGCGCAGCGCAGCTCGCCCGCCGGCGTCGCCGTCTTGGACTTGAGGCGGTGCGCGTTGCCGCGGCTGCTGCCCGGCACGTCGGGCATGGCGTAGCGCAGCTTGTCCCAGAAGCGCTTTTCTCTCCAGCGCGCCACGGAGCACGCCCGCAGCAGCGCCCGCAGCTCCGGGTCCAGCGGCTGCGGCTCGGCGTCCCCGAGCAGGATGCACAGCAGCTGGTGCCTCCGCGCCGCCCTCAGCGCGGCCTGCAGCGCCGCGCGGAACTCCGGCCTGGCCCACTCGGCGGACAGGAGCGCCCCGGACACCACCAGCGCCACGCGTCTCGAGGCCTCGGCGGCGCCCACCATGGCGTCGGCCAGGTAGCTAGCGCCGGTGGCCAGGTGCAGGTCCCGGTAGTGCAGGCACAGCGCGTAGCCGCTCTGCTCCAGCTCGGGCGCGATGTAGCGGGACACCAGCTCGTCGTCCTTGCGGCTGTACACCATGTAGCAGTCGTAGAGGCGGTCGCGCTCGTCGGCGTGGTCGTGGGCGGCGATGCGGATGCCGTAGCGCGAGTGCGCCCACAGCCGCACGTCCTGGCGGAAGGCGAAGCCCACGGCGGCGAGCAGGCAGGCCACGAGCACGGCGACCAGGGTGGCGGCTAGGAGCGGCACGTAGCTGCCGCCCAGCAGCGGGTTGCTGAGCAGCACGTCGCGCTGGATGACGCTGGTGGCCACGGCGTTCTCGGCCGCGTCGCAGCGCTGCACGGCGGCGGCCACGGTGTCTGCGGAGCCCCGGCACAGCATGCGCGACGCGTCGTTGCTGTGGGCGCGCAGCCACGCGTCCAGCCGCTGCAGCGCGCCGCACTCGCACGACCACTTGTTGCCTTCCAGGGATACGGACGCCAGTGCTCCTGCTGCGGACAGCTGACTCCACGGCGAGAAGTCTTCGATCTCATTACTATCTAATTTCAATACTTCTAGTTTACGCATGTTGGAGAATGTGCTGTTTCCAACGTATGCTATTTTATTGTGATCTAAATATAGTTCATTCAATTTTTCCAACTGATCGAACTCGAATCCGCGCAACTCTTCCAGTTTATTATTTTCCATGTGCAGAACTCGCAATGCTTTCGCACCATTGAACGTTCTATTGTGCACCGCCGCGATATTACTATTGTTTAAATATAAAACTTCCAGCTTCTTCTTTCCAATAAACACATGACTGCCGAGCTCGCCGAGATTATTGCCGTCGAGATAAATTTCTGTCGCGTCCATGGGAATTTTCTCGGGAACATTAGTGTAGCCAGCGTTACTGCAATCCACGACGTTTGAAGACCACGTATGATCGTGAAAGCACGTACAATTGTTAGGACACGTCATTTCACAGTCACAAGCATCGAAATCGCAGCAATGACATAGAGCAAAACAATGAGTTTCATACGGGCATAAGAACTGCGAGGGCTTGAGATCGAGCAGGGGTTGAGGCGGCGATCCTCGGGAGTGCGCCAGCTCGCAGGTCACGGCATCCAAATCCAACACTTGCGGGTACTGACGCAGGCTGCTTAGATGATTGACTCGCAGCAGCCATTCCATCGTGCAATCACAATAAAACGGATTCCCACCGATGTAAAATTGCGGCAAATCATGCTCCACAGACACCGGATCAATTGCCAATGCCGCTAGATCGAGGTTTTTAATTTCATTACCATAGAGCACGACTTTTTCCAAGCGCTTCTTTCGCAGAAACGTACCCGGATGCACTTTGTTGATTTTGTTATTGTTGAGGAACAAAGTCTCGACGCTGTCCGGCACGGACGTGTCTCGGATCTCCGAGATGAGGTTGAAGCTGACGTCGAGCATCTTGATGCGGAGCGTGTTACGCACATCGTAGTAGTTGGACAAGTCGGTGATCTTGTTGTCGTGCATGTCCAGCCACTCCAGACTCGTGGGCAAGTGGCTGAAGTCGAACCACAGGAGTTTGTTCGCGGACACGTTGAGCCACACGAGGCTCTGCAAGTTGGTAAACACGCCACTGATATCTGCGAGTTCATTGGAATCCACTCGGATAGCTTTTAGCGTCGGGTTACTCGCGAAGGCACTTTGCTCCACGTACTTGATGCGGTTGGACGCGAGGTTGAGCACTTGCAGCGAGGGCAGCGTGGAAAACGCGTCGCGAGAAATGTTCACAATGTGGTTGTCCACTAAACGAAGTCCGTACAACATCTCCAAACCCTCGAACGAACTATTTTGCACTTTTTCGATTTTGTTTTTACCGAGATCGAGAGTCTTCAAGAAACGAAGTTTGCCCAGGCCGGCCGGAATTCCACCAAGTTGATTGTTATTCAGTCCGAGATCTTGCAAATTTGTCACATTTTCAAACGCACGTGGGTGGATGTATTCGATGCGGTTATTGTCTAACATTAACTGATGCAACACATAGAGTCCGGTGAGATGAAAAGATTCAATGCGAACAAGATTGTTGTGTGTGAGCGTAAGCGCATGTAAGTTCTTGAGCTCGGAAAACGCACCTTCCGCAATAAAATCGATGGTGTTGTATTCGATGTTGAGAATCTGCAGGCTGTAGAGATCATGGAACAAATTCGCATCGATTCTGGTGAGCGCGTTGTACGCCAAGTTCAGCACGACGAGTCGCACAAGCCCCGCAAACGTGTCGCGGTTTACCCATCTGCTGGATAACTCGTTGCGGGATAAATCCAATACGTGCAACTTATCCAGGCCTTCCAGCAAACCGGGAGCGAGCACAGTGAGGGAATTATTGTGCAAGTACAGCTCCTGCAGATCGCGAGACGACTGGAACAACTCAGGCGGCAGCGTGCCCAGGCAGTTACTCGACAAATTCAAAGTCTTGAGTTCAGCTAAGCCGACGAACGCCCGGTCCGCCAGAGATGAAATCGCGTTCTCTTGGAGATACAATTTGCTGAGAGAACGAAGGCCGGATAAGCCATTATCAGGCAGGCGGATGATGTCATTGTGCGACAAGTCCAGCACTTCAAGCCCGACGTTGCACGCCCGGCCGGGATCCGTAGGGCCGTTTCCCCAGTCCGAGAAGCCGAGCGCTGCAACATCTTGCAACTTGTTACGCGTCAGATTAAGACTCTGCAGACTGAACAGCGGACAGAACAAGTCAGTCGGGATGCTCCAGATGTTGTTATCGGCGAGATCCAAGTAGCGCAGCTCAGCCAGGCCGCGGAAGCTTTCAGGATGAAGTTCCAAAGTCATGACGGACCAGTCGGAGTTATGAGATCGGAGCGACAGCCGCCGCAAGTCCCTGAGCGGCGTGAACACCGCAGCCGGCACATAGCGAATCTTGCAATACTCGATCCGCAGGTCTTTGAGGCGCCGCAGCGAGGAGAGGAACGTGCCCCGGTACCGGCTGGGCTCGAGCGAGCTCTCGAAGAAGAGCACGTCGCTGCACTCCAGGCGGAGCGCCGTGACGCGGTCGGTCTGCTGGGCCGTGAGGTTGTTGAGCAACTCGTCGATGCCGCCGATGGTGCGGAGCTGGCACGACAGCACTGGATTCTCGTCGATTTCTGGGTCGTTGGTCTGTTGCATTTGCCAGTCGCAACCGCGCGGCGCCAACTCACCACCACTCGTCAATGTCCTGGCACTGGCACTCGCGCACGCACTACACACGAGAATCACCAGCCACAACATGCTGCTAGAGTTCGCCAAACTTTGTCAAATAAGCCACAACAACTTCATTTACTAAGTACTGCACTATTTCGAAGCACACAGAAACATGATCGCGGAACTGCGGGAGACAAGTCTAGCGACGGACGTAGCCGTAGCTTGTGTTTGTGAGCGGAGAAAGCGACTACTCTCCACCGCGTCGTGGACAGAACTGCGTGTGTTTGTTGACGTGCCGACTATGTCGATGGAGTTACAGACTCCGCCTCCCTGCCCCTACCATTCCGACCGACAACCCCCACCTCTCGAACAGGAGTCAACGTATTTTACCAAACTTACTACCTTCTTTGTATATTATTTATTAATGGACTTAATCATTCATTACCAATTAATTACTTTTCTCATATATTATTTTCTCATATTAATTACTAATATTTATTATACTAAATCCAATAATTAAAAAATACTGGCAAAATATTTTAATACATCAACACTAAATGTAAATAAAATAATACAAATTTCAGATATTTTATTTACATTTAAATTAAATTTATAATTTTTAAAATAATCAATTACGCACTACTACTATATAAACATTTTATTTAAAAAATAAAACAAAAAAGCAAATAAATATTATTAAACAAACTATTGGGAATAATTATTTATTCCTCAACATAAGATACTGCAAATTAATAATAATTAATGAAAATTAAAATAATAAGAAATTATATATTAATTAAATATATACTAACTAATTATTCATAAATATGTTAATAATTCTAAAATTAAATTTTTATATTCGCTTCTGATAAATCTTGGTAAAAGAAAAATTATAAAAATTCTAAATCCTGCACGAAGTTAAAGATCGTTTTGACCGAAACGGAAGAGTGGCGCCACACAGCGGTGAGTAGTTAAACTAACAGCGCCCTTTGTAGTAGGTACAACAGTTTATGAACTATTGCCATCTATTATTGAATAGATTTAAAAACATTCTCTGAGGAAGTAAATTTAAATTTTCGAATTAGAAAACCAACACAAGATGTTTCTTTTTTACACAATATCTTGCATCAGGTTCATTCAGAAATGTATGTCTATTTAAAAATAAATATATTACTTGACACAAAGCAATTTTTGGTGCGTAAAATTATATAACACAATAACGCTGGTGTATCGAAAATTATAAATACCTCTAGTCTGGGCTCTGGAATTTTGCCATTTGCTACAGATCTGCTTAAGTTCACGGTTGCTAAATTTGAAACATGTGTGAACGAAAGTTAGCCATAACAATTCGACATAACATCATAAAATAATTAAACTTAAATCTAAATTTTACACGCAAACACTTAGAAAATTCTAGATTAAAATTTTTAATAAATCATTCAAATCGTGTTGTCAAAAACGCAAACTCAAACCGAATGGAACTCGGTCGATATATTTAGATATTTACTAACGAAACAGTAGTGGTTGTGCCATAGTTTAGTTAACATGGGTTGTATTTCGTTTCAAAAATTGTTTTTGATTTTGTTATTCATTTTATTGACATGCTATTACATTAGTGCATTTCGTTTAATTCATCCATCACAACAATCACATGAAACCAAAGTGAAACCGGAACAAAAGGAAAGTGTGAAAAAGACTGATGAAATAAAAGAAGAAATTGAATCATTAAAAGAAAAGTTCCGAAATCAAACAATTAAACTTCAACAAAAGACTACTGACAGTGATGATAAAGTGAAAACAAGAATAATAAGTGAAAAAAAGTTAAAACCAGTGCAGCCAACCCTACCGGATATTACGAAAGAGAAAATACGCGCGAAAATTACCAAACCCGAACCTCCTTCCGAACCAGAATCCGATGAAGAGGATGTTTCAGAACCTGTCAGTGAAGAGGAAGAACCCCCAAAAAAGGTGATAAAAATAACATTACCTAAGCCTAAAGAACAACCAAAAATTGTCCCAAAACTTGAACCACCAAAGAAAATAGAAAAACCTCCTCCACCAAAAATGATCAAATCTGAGCCTCCTTCCGAACCAGAATCCGACGAAGAGGACGATTCAGAACCTATCAGTGAAGAGGAAGAACCCCCAAAAAAAGTGATAAAAATAACAATACCTAAGCCTAAAGAACAACCAAAAATTGTCTCAAAACCTGAACCACCAAAGAAAATTGAAAAACCTCCACCAAAACCTAAAGAAGTAGAGCCGAAAAAAGTGAAAGAAGAAAAGAAAATTGAACCGGTAAAGCCAAAAGAAGAACCTAAAAAACCTGTTGTTGAACCGAAAAAATCTGTAGAACAATTGAAAGCCGAAACAAAGAAACTAGTTCAAGAAAAGACAGTAGAAACCAAGCCACCTAAAGTGGAAAAGAAAGAAGTAACAAAACCGAAAGGAGAGAAAAAACCAGAGCCAAAAATTGTACCGAAACCAACACCCAAAACAGAAACTAAGCCACCAGCACCAAAACAAACAAAAGAACAAGTGATCCCTGCCAAAAAACCAGAAGCCAAACCAATTGTTTTCAATTCTTCAATAACTTCATTATATTTCAACCTACCTTCATTCTCGCCCAACTTTGACATAGTAGAAAATGAAGAATGTAAAAAACAAGGACATATTCTCATTGACCAATTAAAGTCTCACAAAATATGGGCTCTAAAAAGTAAGTAATCCCAATATTTTGAGTGTTACCAAACTATAAAATATTTTTAGTGTTTGATGCAACGGCGAAGATACCATCAGGAATTTTAAAAGGCAATTTGAATCAATTTGGAGATTACGATCAATGCGTCGGTATTTTTACAAAGATTCCAATTGATGAGCAAAAGGAAGCCGAAGTTAAAATAGCAGGGAAATATTGTTTGGCAAGCATTGACTTCGAGGCTGAAATTCAAGAGATGAAATTGCCCGTGCATTTAGCTCAATCGAGATCGATGATTCGCTCAAAAATGCAAGATGTAAGGTTATAATGCGAGCAAAAATTACTAATTGCTTACACTTAAATACTAATCAAATAAACAATTTTGCCAATAATTTAATCTTGACATGCTAAAACAACATTCATGAACGTGAATATTAGAAATAAATGTTGAAAATAATTCCAAGAAAATTTTTGAATTTGTTGGATATATTTAACGATTTAGAAAAATATTCTTGCTAATACGTGCATATAAGGTATCTAACAAATAATATATGATCATTTACTGTTTTACTTATTTTTTGATAAATGAAATATACTTTAACATTTTTAATTAGAATTTTTTATGTTTATATAGCAACATTGAAATATTGAAAAATCTCTACGTTACAAATAATTTTAACTTTTTTTATTATTATTATAGTACTAGTAATAAAAATTACTAGCATTTTATTTTCTTTATTGGCATGTATTAATCTGCCAAAATCGTGATTTTTTGTTGTAATATTGCTAATAGCAAATTCATTTTATTGAAAATGTTTTATTAATTTTTAAATAAGCACAAGGATCGATTTCTTGTTTTTTATATAACAAAATGCTCAAAATATATTAAAATATTATATGTGCCAAAATTATTATTTGATTTTAGATAATCTAGTTTTAATCGGTTTCACCTTAAATATATTTATGACAGAAAAAATAAAAAAATTGCTAAGTATCTTTATAAAATTAACGAAATAATTTTCACTTTCCCATGTTAATTAATACTAAAAATATAAAAAAATATATACCGGGTGTAGAAATGAAAAGTGGCGCATAGCGATTTCAATGTTATTTTTTTTCAACTGCTGTATCTCTTTACCTAATCATTTTAGCGCAAAAAGCGTAAGAGTATAAGTTGTTCTGAAATTAAAAAGGCATCCTATAAAGTCAACTTACTTGCATAATTATTCATATTTAACGATTTATTAATTAAATAAAATTTAAGGTTTTTTAGAAAAAAAATAAGACTGCCTTGATAAATGAAACAAATTTTGAAAATTAGTCATAGTGACATTTAATTTTTGAATAATTTCTGTTAATTATAGACCTTATAGTGACTGTTACTACACAGAATATTAATGTTTAACGATATATTAATATGAACTGTCGAAAAATATATGTTTAGTTCAGAAGCAATTTGACGCACACTAAAATTTGGATTTTCGGTTTTTTTTTAACAATACATTAAGCTTGTTTTCATTATTATTATCATAATTGTTCCCTGGTTCTTGATTTCTCCTTTTACACTTTGTACACAATGGTCCTAAATTTGTGAATAATTCTACGAACTGTTGTTACTGAAGGAATTGACCGGTCCATATACGCAGTGCTGAACAAATCTCGTACTTGTACAAAAGAATTTCCCGCAAAATACCATTCCAAGCATTGAATTTTCTCTTGGGTAGTCAAATTTGCCATTTTCAGAGTCAATCAAAATTTTCTATGACAAGTAATTGTCACTGTCAATAATTTATTCAAAAATTTGTTTCATTTATCAAGGCAATCTTAATTTTTTTTTTTCTAAAAAACTAAATTTTATTTAATTAATAAATCGTTAAATATGAATAATTATGCAAGTAAGTTGACTTTATAGGATGCCTTTTTAATTTCAGAACAACTTATACTCTTACGCTTTTTGCGCTAAAATGATTAGGTAAAGAGATACAGCAGTTGAAAAAAAATAACATTGAAATCGCTATGCGCCACTTTCCATTTCTACACCCGGTATATTTTACAATAAAACTGATACATTCAAAATAATTTTATTTATAATAATTTCTTATTATATTATTTATTTATCTAATTTTGTCAACAATATTCTTATAAGGTAAGAAACGGGTAATGATACTACAGCTTTTGTTTGTTTAGCCAGGCCACTTTATTCCACGATTTACGACCGTTCGATGGGGTCTCTGTATTCCCGCAGCTTGTACAGCTGAAGACGCTGAAAAGATTTTAGAAGATTCCATCAAAACCTATAATGAATCAACTAATATTGGTCTTAATTTCGATGTATCTATCGATTCTGACGATTGTTCTGTTAGGAAAGCATCGAAAAAGATTTCCGATTACCATTATACAACATTAATTACATTGTAAGTATTTGTTTTATTTATAATAAAAATATACAAATATAGTATAAATAATAATTATTTATGCAACAACTACACATGTTATATTGCAAGTAAGTCACGAGAAAAAAAATAGTTTAAACCGAATGGGATACTTTTATCAAGTAATTTATATAATTAATAGACTTGTGCCGTACGAAATGTTATCCAAGACCTATTAATTATATAATTTAAAAAGTATTAATATTTTTTAAATTGACATTTCAAATAACATTTGATAAAAAATGGTAGCAAGGTGATGCTCAATTATTATGGTGACAAACAATAAAAATGTGAAACACTATGAATAAACATTTTACTTTATGAGCTACTTTTATTATTATTGTTATATCATTATAATTACATTGTTTAAAATACAAAATAATATATTATCTATATAATTATAATATTTGTATATAACTTATATTATGAAGAAATTATAATATTGTCAATAGTTTCCGTGGTGTAGTGGTTATCACATCCGCCTAACACGCGGAAGGTCCCCGGTTCGATCCCGGGCGGAAACATTTTTATAATTTTTTAAAACTAATTTTACTGAAATTATAAATGCCTTCATGTATTTATTATATTTTTATAAAGTAAATATTTGATTAATAAGTGTCAAATATAATATAACCATTTCAAAATTAAATTACTTTAAATGGCTTGTATTTAAATGAAAATTGTTTCAAAATATATTTCTATAAATAATACAATTTATTCCGATAATTTTACCTTTCACGTAATGTAAGATAAATATACAAAAATAGAGAAACCAATGAAATAAGTTATAACTATTTACATAATTTATTCAGATCTCCATTTCATTTAAACAGTAGCTTAAATTTATGAAATAATAAAAAAAACATTCTCCTACACAATTGTAAAATTTTATAATTTGCGCAATGAAATGCAAGTTTTTTTATATCAAAATTAAAATTTTAATGTATACTATTATTTATTTGCATGTATACTATTTTTATTTTGGATTTTGTAACAGTTTTATTGAAAAATTTATATAATTGTATGAAAAACAACTATTCTTTAGTTTGAAGTAAACATTCGCATATTTAGATAAAATTAAGTGAAACCTCCTATTATAATAAAAAAATGTAAATTAGAAATTATTTATATAATGTAAAACTGTTAGTTTTTTTTATTTTTAGGGGTGTGACTCTTTCTGTCGTCCTTTTGGTCCTAACAGCAACTCTACGAGACCTTCGTTTAATAATATCGGAAGGTGAAGAATCTGCTCCACAAAAACAAGAAACGGGGAAAATAGAGAAAATGTTAATGTCATTCTCTCTCAAACGTACAACAGCATCTCTTCTTCGAACGGATTGTGACCCGGACGAAATAGAATGTATCCACGGTGTCCGAGCTATTTGTACCTTCATGCTGTATATCGCTCACAAACTCATACCAATTGGACATTTGCCATTCTCAAATAAAACATTGCTCACGGAAGTATGTGGGATCAAATAAATATACAATAACAGAAAGAATGTAAATAATGTGTTTTCCAGACTTCGAATAGTCCATTGAGTATCATTTTAAGATTATCGGTTGTTTATACGGATTCATTTCTATTGTTAAGTGGAATACTCACTTCGTATTCGATGAGTAAAGATATGGAAGAAAAAGGAAGCATTCCATGGTTCAATCGAATTGTTGCCAGGTTTATTAGGTATAATTATTCTAAACACTATTATATTTATGTATATCTATAATTTAGTATTCTACAATAAAATAGAATACAATTGCTATAATTATGAATTAAAGTTAAGTAAATCGATCACCACAGAATCCAACGCCAATATAAAATTTATATACTATAATGCGTTACTTCCATGTTTTACAATTTCAAAATTAATTTTTTTACTGTCGTCAGTAAGGTTTTAAGATTAATTGGAAAAAATTATGCCACATAATATCACATATACACTGTTCCATTTTCAATTACCCTCTATTGAGATTTCTAAAACTGTGCGTTTTAGGAGATCTGTAAAGAAGGACTTTTTATACCACCTCAGATGCATGTCGAGTAAATTATTGAATATATTTTATTTTTCAGACTGACTCCATCCTTATTCATTATTATGTTATATTATGCATATGTTATGGAACTACTTGGAGATGGCCCTCTTTGGGGAACTGTTATTACAGCAAATGCTGAGTTATGTAGGGAAAATTGGTGGAGAAATATTCTGTATATACAAAACTTCTACCCTTTCCAAGAAATGGTAACGAATTTTACATGTAACTTTAGTTGATAATTTTGCAACAATTTTTTTTAGTGTGCAACGCACTCCCATCAACTAGCCCTTGATTTTCAATTGTCTTTAATAGCTCCAATTCTTGTTTGGTTATTATACAAAAAACCTCTCTTAGGAGTCTCAACTACAATCTTATTACACTCGGTTTCTGTAATTCTTCGTTATTATACCACTATTAACTACAGACTGTCTTTAGTTATTTATCATGGCATATCGTAAGTACGCCTAAAATGTGTATTTCTTTTGTGAAATGAATACTTTTTATAATTTAATTAATTGAAAAGACTCGGTAATTAAATTATTTGAAACTTAAATTATATTTAATGTTTCAACGAGTACCTATAGCTGATTCAGTAAAGTTTAATACTTTTTTTGTTACAGAATTAGTCAATTGTATAGAACTGCAAATATGTTGTATGCTTCTTCGATACATAGGGCAACACCGTATATTGCAGGTGTTGGATTGGGAGTGCTTTTAAGACAAATTAAAACAAATTTTCAGATGCCTAAGGTGAGAAAATCAGTTTTTACTTTTTGTTACTTATATATTCATTTCTTTAGTTGCATTTTATCTTATAAAGTAAAATATATATTTCATTCCATGTATTTGATGTATTTCCATGTTTGACGCTGATGTTGAAATTTAATAGTTTTAAGCTAATATAATTCAAATATTTAAAAAAAATCGTGTCTCATGCAATCCGCATATACATATAAAAATGTTAAAAACATCGAATAGTATTTATTCATAAAAAATTTGTTTAGATTTCTGGCACTAATAATATCTTCTTTCTTTCCTTACCTCTAGTAGGCAAGATAAAAACAAAATGATATGTATACATATGCATGCAATCACATTACCACAGTTATACAGACCGACAAAATATGTAAATATGGACATACATAATTATGTGGTTACTAATTCATTCAACAATTATCATATTATACGAATACCTTTAATAATATTATATTTACTAGATTGTTTTATCAATATGATATTACTTTGTATCGTATTTCAGTGCTGCAATATATTGCAGTGTAAATAAAGACAAGAAATTTTATTTGTGATATACGTAATTTGGTTCGTCTTTTCATATTTAACAACTGAGTGCTAATTATACAAATATAATGAAGTGTATAAGTGTATGTGCATTTGGTGCAGTACGTTCAGTATGCCATTAATGAAAAGATTTTTAAAAATTTCAGATACTGTTACTTCTTGGCTGGATAGTAGCTGGTTATTTTGCTGGTTGGGCACTATACTCTCCTTCACATTTATCCAGCAAAACTTACAAATACGATATCAATGAAGCAGCACAATTTTCTGCTCTGTGCTCTCTGGCTTGGGCCTTGGCTTTATCATGGTTAATATTTTCCTGTTTTGCAGATAAACAAGGTAAATAGAATATATATAGAATGTTAAAAAAGGGTCACAAATTCTGAGGACATATAGTACAACAAAAAATATGTGTCAAATCGTAAAATGTTTTTGTTTTAATAATAGGTAGATATTAACATGATGAACAAAAATGTTTCTTTCAGTTAGTATTAATTATGTATAATAATGAATATTTTCTTGAAATTACACAGCTTTTTATTTTATTAATGATATGTTAGTAATATTTTTAGGAACGGTCAATATAAAGAAAGTCGTCTTTGTGATATAATTTTAATGTTTTAAAAATGCATTTTTGTTGAATAATTATTAAACAACTGCCACTGTATAAAGCATGGACACTGTGTAAGATGGGGTATTCCAAGTTTTTTTCATTTTTTAATATGTTATTCTATGCATAAAAATATTAGACCCGTATTTTTTCTTTTCGCCGAAAGGTTTCAAACACGCCAGAAATAAATTTTTAAAGTTTCAATAAATTACACACTAGAAAATCGGCCGTGCGTGTGACGTCACAGGCACTGAGAATCAGCTGAGAACATCATTCGTAGGTCTGAGTCAGAGGCGTGGCGCGTTCGAACAAGAGCCAATAGGCTGACGCGAGTTCCTTCTTCGTCACAACAAGGCTGATACTGAATTTTACGTACTCGATTCAAATGCATTACAATTTCATTTTGATATTATGGTATTAAAAATCAGAAGAATAATGATTATATTCACTTTAATATTACTTATATATGGTAAACAATGATATCCAATAAGAATTGCTTTAAAAGCCGTAGGCTTGGAATACCCCATTTTCATTGAATATATTTTTCTCGGATTTTTTAGTTACGAAATATTTAGTAATTTTTTTTACTATTTCAAATAAGCTTCCATTTACGGTAAATCGAATTAATTAATTCGCCGTTGATATTAGAAGCTTAAATATGAAATATAATTAAAATCCGTTCTAATTTTATTCTCCACAATATGTCCGGACAAAAAAATATTATGTAAAAGCACTGCATCTTATAAACGGGTCACTTATGGACACATATTTATTACTTCTTTTTGACTAAATTTTTGTTTTACTACATGCCATTAAGTTTAGTGGTCCTTTTTTAACTCATGTATATATGAATTTTTCATATTTTTCCCTATTACAGGATATTTAAACGTGTATTTGAGCTCACGACCAATGGTAATTTTCAGTAGATTATCCTATACCCTCTACTTAACCCAGTTCATCGTTTTCTTCCACAATGTAGGAAGTGTAAGATCTTCAACTGAATTTGCTGTTAGCTCAAGTGTATGTATTAGTACATTCAAAAAATATTTATTATTACTTGATTTTTGTTTTAGTTTGATATTCCCGAATTTATAATAATTATAATAATATCAACTTTATTGACGCTACTGGTAGATTTGCCTGTTCAAAAAATTAAAAGTATCATGTTAAGATCAATACCAGTAGCAGTAGCAGAGACAGAATCTGATGTTCAATCAAATAAAGTACATAAACCAGAAAAAAAAGTAACAATATCAGAGACTGTAGAAATATTAGACGACAATATAGAAACATTAAATCATAAATATCGTCAATTATCTACCGAAAGTGAACCGGTTAGTGAAGCATTGTCAGAAGATATTGAAGAAATATATGACGATGAAGAAATAGTTGAGACTTTAGAATACAAAATGCATCATTTTTCGCCCGATGCTGACGCAATGTCTGAACCTTTGACTGAAGATTTAGAAGAATTATTAGAAGATGAAGATTACGCAGAAGAACATAAAATTCGACAAACATCTGTTGAAAGTCAGCCATCTTTGGAAGATGTTGAAGAATTAATGGATGATGAAGAATTAATACAACATTTAGAAGCAAGAATGAGAGAACCATCCATTGAAAGCCAAAGATCAATAGAAGCAGAGGCAGAGGAAATTGTAGAAGACGAAATTGTGGAAACGGATACTAAACAAGCGAGTATTAAAAGTCAACACTCTACAGAGGAGGTTGAAGATCTTCCAGAAGATGAAGTATTTGGAGGAAATGTGGAAGAAGAAATTCAACTACCTAGCGTTCAAAAGCAACAATCTACAGAAGAAATGGAAGATCTTCCGGAAGATGAAACTGACGTTAAATTTGTATTTACTCTCCGTGCAGGTCCTGCAGGTAGACCTGGGTTTTTACCTACGTCTCCTCAAACAGAAGATGATGATGAAGAAATCGTAAGAAAATTGGAAAACAATGTTCGTCAACTACCCACTGACAATGAACCCCCATCTGATGATGAAAAATAACTACAATGCAATTTACATCCCATGTGTTATTATTACATTCAATTCAAATCATGTATTCTCATTAAATAAATAAGTTTTGCTTTGTTCATATTCTGCTTTTTATTCCTCAACGAGTAACTCAATTTCATAAAAAAATTAAATAATGAATGCTATACTTGCACTTTAAGAAATATAACAAATTTTGTTGATTATAATTAAATTGTACATTAATTTTTATTATTAAAAATATTTGGAGCATTAGTGTGAGTTAATTACGAAAGTATAGTCTTATAATAAGTAGTTCACACAATTAGTATAATTAATAATTCGGAAATATAAATGGATCATACGTAATTTAACTAATAACACATTGGTTATTTTTTTTTATCTTTAATATTTAGAAATAGAAGGCTTAACACATTTTTTTGTTTTATGTACAAATATTTTTGACATTGCAGTGACAGTATACGTCGAATTAAAAAATAAATATTTTATTATTTAAGTGACGTTTCTACGGTGTTATTGTTAGTATTTGTGAAAAAAAGAAATTCATGTAACATTCATATTGCATTTCCCGCTCCTCAAATTACCGGAACAAAAATGTCATTGTCACACATGCGCACATTCACATAGGAGACCGAACGATTTGGGGTTGGGAGCAAGAATCCTTCCAACATTTTGAGACACTTAAAAATTTGCCAGTGACAATGAGTGCTATCCGATCAATTTTAAATAACCCCGCTGTTAAGAACGGTGAGTATTATAATATAACAGATTAAATGAGAAAATTATTGTATAAGAGCAATATAGCATTGTATGTGTTACATAATTATAAACGATAATGATACATAGTTTTGTTTTTAAATAAACTGTTATTGTTGTATTTATATGCACAATTCATGAAGTTATATAAATATTACATAGAGAGTTGCTTGTCAACTCCGTATTATTCTCGTTACTTGGTCAAATAAAATTAATATTAATAACATTTGTGTTGTATAAAATAGTTCTACTTTTATTTATTGTTGTATCACAAAAATATGGATGTTAATGTGTACAAATTATTTCAGTGATCAGGAGGTCCTATCACGATGCCGGCAGTCACAGGCACCCAACCATGAATGATTTGCCTGTTCCCAATGGATCATGGAAGGCAAACTACGATGCAAGGAACAGTAGGTACAACATGCACCTTATCATGGGTGTCACATTCTTTGCTCTTACTATCGGCGTAGCTAAAGCCTCAGGATTGGTATACTTGAATTACTATCCTCCAGCAAGCCCAGCTGCTGAAGAGTGAATTCATTAGATCAATTTATAAAGTAGACTCTAAAGATGTAATAAATGTTATTTAAAATAAAATGGTAAAATATAATGTTTTATAATCCTTTCTACCTACAAATAGTTACATAAACTATTTTAGCGATGGAAACATAACCTTAAAATTAAATCTTATTGGATTTGAAAATGTTTTATCATTTTTAAATTATAGTTGAAGTATGTATATTTTACATCATTTATTTAAATTATTCAGATAGTTATTCACTACGTAATTTTGAAAAATTATTATTTACATGAGAACATAACCTCACATTCAAATTTAAATATTTTATTATAAATATCTATTGTATCTATTTATATATTTAACTTTACAGAAGATAAATAAAGTTAAATAGTTTCTATAAATATTTTTGTAAAGATTGTATTTAAACGAACTAATGCCATTTTTAGCATTGTCCATGAAAATGTGTTAGAGTTGTTATAATAATAATTATAATTGTAATATATAAAATATGTATTATGCTTTAAATTATGTATTTGTTTTAATAAATAATTTTAATGTTGTTTTTCACCGCGTAATTTTAAAATTAACTTATAAATTGCCCACAAACGTCAAAATGAAATGGCGCTGTTTATCAAAGTGATTGTTTGACAGTTTATTTTTACAAGTTCAGTGATTCGGTTTAATCAGAAACAAAAATTAAACGCCAACAAAGCACTGCGAGTTATCACGTACTTTATTTTTTTTTCATTGTTGATGTAAAAAATTGTTACAATATTTAAAATATATAACTATTATTAATAATGGTAAGTTTATTTGGTTTAATTGAACAAGAGGGGCGTTGATTTGAAGCATAATAACAATAATTTGTTTTATAAAAGAGTGAGAGATCAACTTTAGAAGATGGTAGCGTACCGTTGACCGACAACAGTCTTCTGGTAGATATTTCTGATGCTCTTAGTGAAAAAGATAAAGTTAAATTTACTGTTCATACTCGTACAACATTACCGCAATTTCAAAAGCCGGAGTTCTTAGTTGTTAGGCAGCATGAAGAATTCGTGTGGTTGCATGATCGGTTTGAGGAAAACCCAGCATATGCCGGCTATATTGTAAGTTACACATAAATTTATGTAATATAAATAAAACAGGGCTGTTTAGATACCACCGGCTCCTCCACGACCAAACTTCGATGCTTCCCGGGAAAAGTTACAACGATTGGGAGAGGGCGAAGGGACCATGACTAAAGAAGAATTTACGAAAATGAAACAAGAACTAGAAGCGTAAGTCATTTATTTATTATTGTTTTTTGTTTCACTGGGCGGTTGAAGTACGTGCTATATTCAAATGTCCTTGATTCAAAATTTTATACAATAATAATGTATAAAATGTAAAAATAGAATAAATATTGAAATTTCTTTATGTATTTCAACCAAACTTAATATTTGAAATACTCTTTTAGATGGGTTGGGATAAATGAAAAAATTATTTTTTTAATTTGTTTAAAAAAAATTATCCAAGTAAACAGTTACTTTTTATTTATCAATTGTGTCTTTAAAACATATATCTTATTGTTCAATTTAATAAATTTGTCGTGAAAACGTCTAATTTATAGGGCCAATAAAGCTAGTCATCGTAGTAATTTACAATTAATTTATTGTTACCCTGAGAAGATATCGAAATTTTAGGATGTTAATAAATATTTACATAACGAAAACCAAATTGTCGTATTTATTAGTTCTGAATAATATGTATTAAATATCTTTTATTCTCAAAAAAATTGTTATACAACCATATTCAATATTTGTATTGTTCAGAAAAATATGTCATTCTAAAAAATCTTAATTGGCTGACATACAACTTATTTAAAATGTACATGATTTTAATTGTATATTACTAAATATGACTGGAACTCACCACCCCTTGAATAAATTAGTAATTGACTAAAGAAAATCACGTTATAATACGTTGTAACATATATCGTATTTTGCAATATATTCCTGACTCATATATGTATCAATGCTATCAGTCACAAAAAATACATAATAAATAAAATATAATTACATTATACACTCAAATATATATTCCTGATAGTAACATATTTATTTTACAAATATTTGAATACCACATTAGTTATTTTTACTTACTCATACCCTTCCAGATTATAGATAAGCGTATTATTTCAAATATATATATTGTTAAATTAAGTAACGTCCTTTTATTAAACCCGGTTGAAAAAAATATTTAATTTATTTAATTTTGAACAGTTGTTGCCAAAATTTAATGATTATTCAGACGTAAGAATTAATTCTATGTAGGTTGTTTCAGTATTAATGTAAAAAGAGATGTTTTATCAATAGACAAAAAAAAAACAAACAAAAAATATATATTTTGAGATTTTTATTTGATTGGTGAATAAATTATTTTAATTATAGTAGTTGATCAAAATTCATTACAAAAATTGCACGTCGGTTCATGGATTGACCGATCTTGCGGATGATTGCAAGTTCTTCAAATGAATATTTATTTTACATTTGCTATATAAATTGTGAATTAACGATGAAGAAAATTTATGATGCGGCGCGCCATTCATCAATTAACAATACACGACGCTAACTATTTGGCAATTTGCAATAATTAAATTGCTTTCCGACAATTGTTTTTCGTTTGTAACTTGATATTAAAATATTTTTTTATTAAAACCTTTATTTATTGCTCTATTGCTAAAGCGACTTATTTGTGGATATGGGTTTATTAAAAAAGTGATTGTTTTGATGTCCTCTACAACTCCTGGAACTTTTAGAAACACCCTCTATTGTATGTGATGGTCGGTAAAAATGGATAGGCTGTTGTAAAAATTAATTAAGTCACGTTCGCGTTAATATTTATTGTCTTTATTTCAGTGAATACCTAGCAACTTTTAAGAAAACAGTTGCAATGCACGAAGTGTTTCTAACCCGTCTGGCAAGCCACTCAGTCTTCCGCGATGATAAACACCTGCAAGTATTTCTAGAGTTTGATCAAGACTTGTGTGCGAGACCGCGAGGCCGGTTAGAACAGCTGGGAGGTTTAGTTAGATCTTTGGGCAGCACAACTGACCAATATTACCTTGGAGCGACTGTTAGAGATGTTAACGACTTCTTTGAACAACAAATGAATTCTTTAAATGAATATCATAGTCACTTGAAAGAAGCAACGACTAGGACAGATAAAATGACCGATAAACATAAAGGTGAGGAAGATATTTGTAATTGAATAAGAATTCTTATATTTTTGTTTACAGAAGTAGCAGATTCGTATATTAAAATTTCTACGGGATTAGTGCAATTAGCAACTATTGATCCCGGTCCACTAGATAAATTTTTATCTAAAGTTGCAGAAACATTCGAAAAGGCTAGGGTAAGTTATAAATTCAAATAAATTTGATATTATGATATAATTTGGTAAATATTATTCTCACTAAATTTACTTTTTATTCTTATCAAGTTCTATGAAAGGAAAAGGAAACCTAAATCAATTGTTGGTTTTAGATAAATTTAATCTAAACCAGGTTTATTAGTTTTAATTTTATTGTTAAAATTAAGTCAACAATATGCACTGATTAAAATATATTGAAATGTCTCATATACAGATATAAATTTATTAAACATTTCTGAGTACATTAAAAAAAAATGAAATACAAAGCGTTGATATGTAAATGAAATTAGTTTAGTAATTATAAAAATAAATACGTTATAGACTTGTGAATTATTCTATTACAATATTTTTTACAATAATTGATAATATAACTATAATATGCTCATATCACAAATGTTTTTGCTATATTAAATTAGCTGATAATATAGTGAAAATTATTACATAGTGACAAACATTAATATATTTTTTTCTTATCTAATATATGTATGTGCGGTATAATTATTTTGACCTTGATAGCTTAAAATTATGTAAAGTTTTTGTAAACAATTAAATATTTATTGCACATATATACAAATTTTACTTATAATCTTCAGAAAAAGTTATTTAAATTTATATTTGGTTAATATAATGAAATAAAATTTTATTGAGAAAATTATCATACAGGGTTTTCATTAATTATAGTAATCAAAATATGAAACGGTTTATATAATAAATATTTTTTTTTGTAACAATTGATAAGTATTCAAAAGTTATTTATATTTTAAGTGACAATACTACGATTTTTACAAATTTGTTATTACTTTAAAAGTTTTTAAAATTTCTTGGAGATGCATTATTCGCACTTTTTTCATAAACCGAATTTTCCTCTTTTTTGTGATTTTCAAAATAATATTCTGAAAATTTTGTAGAATAATCTTAATGTACAATAATAAATACATTTTTAGAAAGTAGAAGGTCGAGTAGCGAGTGACCAAGACCTGAAGCTCGCAGACACTTTACGTTACTACCAGCGCGACAGCCACGCAGCCAAAGCTCTCTTGGTGCGCCGTTTACGGTGCCTGGCAACGTACGAAGCTGCCAATAGGGCACTGGAACGTGCTCGTCACAAAAACAAGGATATTCATGCTGTAAGTACCCTGGCTACATTATAATCAGATAAATTCGCAGTTCACGTGTGGCTTAACTAATGTTTTCACCTGTCTGCTTGCAAGGCACCGGAAGTACAAGAGGCAAGTGTTGCAGTTGTTTAGCAAATACAGTAGTGTTGTTCATGTAACATTTAAAGTATTATTTTTATGTAATATACATAAAAGTATTGAATTCTGAAATATTGCATCTAGTATCTGCATAATTGCCTTCATATAAACATTTTTCATGAAAATTAATGAGGCAATTTAATTTGAAACCCGAAGTATAAATATAAATATTTGTTTTAAATTGCATGATTTTAAATAATAATATTTCTTATAATTTTCTGTTTTATAAGAGTGGTATGAGTTTATATTTTCAATTGTGTTCGTATATATCCGTTCTCTGTTATTTTGAGTAATGTTTTTTTCAAATTTTTATTATCTCCTACTGATTTAGAAACAATGAAATGTTATTTTTGATATTAAGTAGTCCTTTACGTTCCTTTTGTAATTATTTATAGTAATACTTGGACGTTTTGAAACTGATATTGGCCCATCATCAGCTAAAAATGGTTTACATGTGTGTATTTAGCTTACTAAAAATATAAATCGGTGAAAGTTATTTGCTCTAAATATTATAGAGACATTAGGTCAGACTGTTGACTAATATGTCTCTATCATTTTTGAAATTCACATTAAAATGTAGCTTAATAAAATTTAATATTTACTTTTTTTGTTAGGCTGAATTGTAAATTTTAATTCTAATACACATGTAAACCATTTTCAGCTGACGACGAGTCAATATCAGACTCGAAACGTCCAATTGTCACAATAAATATTAACAAAAGAAACATAAAGGCCTACTTATGATCAACAAACTTTTATTTTTTGTGTTTGTTTTGTTGACTCGATAGCACTATTTTGTTGGTGAATATTAAACTGTGAGCTTTCAATCTAGATTGCAAGTAAAAAAATATATTTTTTAATATAACTAGCACTGCATAATTGTACAAAAATATTTTGGTATATGCAAAATGTAGGATTTGAATAAGTAGTTCATAACTCAACCATTTATGCACTAGAGATTATACACGTGAATGTGTTTAAATATCCATTGTGCAATATTTTTGTACAATAAAATGAAAGAAATTGTGTAAATGTTGATGCAAATTTGTGTGTAAAACAATGTGTGAAGTAAGATTGTAAATGGTTTATTGCAGTTATTGTTATTTTGATTTAAATTTCTAATTACATTTGTATAACAGGCCGAAACAGCTCAAGCACAAGCATGTGAACAATTTGAAACGATGTCCACCCAAGCTAAAGAAGAACTAATGGACTTTAAAACACGCCGCATTCATGCTTTTAAGAAAAGGTAGCTCTTAACATATTTCTCAAGAAAATCAATTTAAATTTTATTTTGTGTAGCTTAATTGAATTGGCGGAATTGGAAGTAAAGCACGCCCGAACCCAACAAGAACTATTCCGGAAAGCTTTAAGCAGTCTACAAGAAATTCAATAATATATGTTTATATTCATGTTAAACATTCCTTCGAAATATTATACACCTATGTTATAAAATAATGGTATGTTAAATGTTTCTAAAGTTTAATTCAAATTACTTTATATTTACTCATTTATTTCATTATAAAATGAATCTTATGTTCTTGTTTGTACATTTTCAAAATAAATATATACGCCATTTATGGATTTAAAGATGTAATGTTATTTTTATAATTGTGTATACTTTCAAATTTGTCAAACTTTTACTTATAATAAAAAATACGATAAGTGTTTACCATTATTTTTTATTGCTTTTATGACATATCAAATTAAAAATTTTGATGTAGCCTGCACATAATCTCCCGCTTCTCGTCATTATATTTTCGACAATTCAATTTCCTATACCATACATATATTTATTAGTCTATAGATATAGATAAATATGTCTCCTCTATTCGATACACTCATATATATGCTTATTTTATCAAAAACTTGAAATATAATTTGAGAACTATCTCCTATAAATACTTTTGATGTGAAGAGGTAAAGAAATAGAAAATCAAATTATAATTTCGTATAGATTTATTTGTAACAGAAATATAAGTTAACATTCGTTAATAAATAGAAATAAATACGTAATATTAAAATGGTGAGTACAGTGCATGGATTAATAAATATTATTAAATATGAGGTGAGGTGAGTATTAAATGTGTGTAAGTAAATTAAAAAAGTAGATGTCTATGGCCAAACGATGCTTTCAATCCAAGGTACGTAGTAGGAAACTCTAGTATAGACACCAGGTTGAAGACCACAGCTGTTTCCAAAAGACGTTACTCCAATAATGTTGTGCATGCAATAATCGTTACCAATTATTTGTAGTGGGCCTCCAGAATCTCCCTGAAAAAATGTTGGGTTTAATCTCAAAGTTTTATACCAGTTTCTTTTGAAGTTAATATCATGAATTTTAAAATACAATAACGTTTTAATAAAAACATCCGCTGTGACTAACATTATCTGCAAATATTCTTTATTTAATTTTCCTATAATGTTTCCTTTGCCTTTCATTTTTCTGTATGTATGAACTTACTTTCACACTGCACAACTTTAATAATGAATAAAAATAATAAATTTTATATTTTTACCAACCGACACATATAATAAGAGATGTATTGCAATCAAATGATAAGCCGTCAGTCCGTCCGAATGTATGTGTGCACGTATAAAGGAAATTTGGTTCAAGAATGATAGCATTAGCATAAGTTCATCAAAATTTTAAAAAATCAGTCAAACTAAAGTGATATAAAGTTATCTTGTCGTTTTTAACTTTTTTCAAAATAAATTTATTTGAAACTAATTAGTGAAATTTTTGTCATTTAACATAGACGAATAGTGGCTGACGGTTTTGTGATGGCCACAATCAAATGCTGATTTTCTGTTAAACATCGTTATTTAAACAATTAACTACGTAAACTATTAACAAATTGAATTTAGTAAACTATTTTCATTTTTTTATTAAGTTTAATAATAACTAAAGACTTACTTGACACGTGTCTTTGCCATCATTTCCTGCACAAAACTGTTGATCTCCTTTGATACCCTGCTTCATTTTTCTGTTACTTGGGTAAAATGCAGAACAATTTTCGTGGCTTTGTATAGCAAGAGTGACTTTCATTAAATCATCCGAACCCTTGTAGTCTTCTGTGAAAATAAATAGATTTACAATATTTGTACCATTAATAAAACTCATTTTTATTTCTTTATACAAAGTAAAGAAAATATTATAATCGTGAAAAATTTCGGTTTTGAGGTTTCAATGGAAATATCCATTTTGACCAGTCCTGAATCCATTTTGACTAGTTTCGACGTGAGTTACATACGTACATATTGGTATAACACCTCCATTTTTTTAATCGACCTTTTCAAAAGACCAGTTCACTTTTAGCCGAAACTTAATAACAATAATAATTTAGCTGGCTTTTAATTTTTGTAGAAAACATTCGATTTCTTATTAATAAATTCACATGGACAACTATCAAAATATATTCCTAATAAATATGTACAAAATAAATGAAAACAATATCTTTGTTTGCAAGTTTTTGAGAAATTACAATAATTTTGTGTGAAAAGTGATAAACATTTCAATAAAATTTTCAAAAGATGATCCATTTCGAAGATATGAAGCGAATGATCTAAGTTTAAATGAAGTAGAGCAGTGTATAATTTAGCGTACAAGGAAGTCATGTGGTGTGCATATCAGATTTTTAAGTTAATAAATATTTGTAGACTTACCAGAAGCAGTATCGCCCCATCCAGTAGCCTGTGCTGTTTTGGAAGAAAAGCTGCTTTGTTCATACAGACAAGCTGGTAGAACGCTTTTGGAAAACACTGCAGGTTTGTCCAGTTTTAGCAAAGCGATGTCTGCGTACGTAGACGGGTCTTTTCGATCTGGATGTTTGATTCTTTCAACTATTTTGAATTGTTGCAAAGTACCATATTGATTTCTATTATTCTTGTTTACGAAACCAAGATGAGCAACTACTGGCGCTGTTTGGCTATGAAAATAAAAAATTTAATTTAATTTTAATGCTTATATTAAAGTAAAAGTTTTTCGTTTTTTGTTATTTGGAATTTATGAGTACATGTAGATACATAAAATAAATCTGTTATCTAGACAATGTTGTAAAATTTATATTATAAATTTAAAAACGTTTAAAACAAAACAACTCAGCGATAACTGATGTGCGAATGTCATAGGATTACAAGAATATGCTCTACAAATGTTCACATTATGTGATAATGTAAAAATGTTAATTTGTGTAGTCTTTAAATTTTTCAAAATTTTTATTAACTACAATATATCTCATGTGGACTGTTCGATTAAATGATTAATAAAATATAATTATAAATATAGAAAGGCAGTTCAGAAATCATATAGTCATAATTTAGAATTTGTAGCACGATCTTAAACATATGGTAAAACAAATATTGTATGCACGTAGGAACATAAATTACATTAAAAATTGTAAGCTTGCAAAGATGTTGTCATATATTGACATTTATTACATAACAAAGTAATATTAGCATTCAATATTACTAGCGAACTCTTCTGTTTTTTGCATATCTGATGTATTTTAAGAAAGAAGAGTTTCGTTACGCAACATAGATAATTAAAATTAAATATTATGAGATTTCTCAGAAATGTTAACTTTCTTTTTAAGAAAAAATAATTTTTGCTATAAATATAATGATGTATATATGATTTTTCTTGTAAATTATGACTAATTATGTATGTTTTTTGTACAAAACTTACTTGGTTCCTTGTAAACAGTGTGCAGCTGTAAGGATGAAGTTCTCGCTGATGAGGGTTCCCCCGCACTGCCAGGAGAGATTGTCGTAATCAGGATTTTCCGGATCACTGTACCCCAAAAGTGCCTGCGTCAATCATAATTCGATATTAAAATGTGCAACACGTACAAATGGCATGTGTTTCGAATAATGAATAGAATTTATAAATTCTTACCATATGAGGATAATGTTCCACTGTTTTTACTTTTTCGCCGCGTACAATTGTACGAGTGATTTGAGGAGTTGAACATTTGATTTTGCTGTATTCCAGACATTCTGAAAAAAAAAAAATCATATAATACGATAATACTAGCAGAAAAGTTATAAATAAGTTTTCTTTAATATTCTGGCAAATAATTTCAGATACTCAGCATTTAATAACAATTTAAAATTTGTATATCCGATTTTATGAAGAGGTGATTGTTTTGAAGATAATATAAAGAAAATTTCATAAGAGTACATAATTATATCCCCGTGCGAATGTACCATTAATAACGACCGTTTACAAGTTTTCATTTTTTTTAATAATGCTCTTGCTATTAATTTGAGAATTATTTTACGAACTATAATACATATTAGGATAATGACAAACAGTAATGGGATGTAGTTAAATTTATTTAAAATTTAATCCAAATCCAAATTTACTGCATCCCAGTATCATTTTTTATTGTCATATTTAATTTAATTGTGTCGATAAATTTCGGAAATTCAGATATCTAAAATTTTCATATATAAATTTTTAGTTGCACAGATAATTTTAAAATATGCGTTTAAATTTAAGCAAATCAGACCATATAGCTTGTAAATGGGTTGTTTGTGAACTCGAACTCTGATTCTTTTTTCAACAACGTGTGTATATTGATAAAATATATTCATGAATGAAATAGTGGAAAAATTATAATCCATTTCCTTTTATCAAACCTAAATAAGCAAACTTACTTTGTGAGCTCTTCGTCAAAACCACATTTTGCTTTTCTCTTTTCTTAGATCTTTGAGTGCTTTTTACGCTCGTTTTTACGTTGGTTGTAGTACCAGCAGTCTTCATAGCTGCCAGGATGGGTATTGGTGGTGGAGTTTTCAAAGGGCAGCATACTTTCAGGTCATCACCATTGCTGCTGCACAATGCTGGTTCTTGTTCTGTGTTGAGGAGATTCAAATCACAGGAGTCGAAGTTGCAGCACACACCGACTCTGCCACTTTTCAAGCGACAATACTGTTGAGTATCTAAACAAAAAGAATATATTGTAAATTCAGTCATTTCCTATTTGTTTTACTAGTGTGGATTACATGCTGATAATTGCAAAATGATTACTTGACAATAAGTAATTTTAAATAAATAATTACAAAATAATTACAAACTGTTGATTATTACAATGAAGATTGAAAAGTTGTTTTTGAATTATATTGAATCGGAAAATAAAATTGAATTCCCAATTGTGATAAAACTTTAAAAAATATTATTATTTCTCTTTTACAGTTAATGATTATTAAATAATTATTTCTATAATATGTGTAGTGACAGATTGGGTATGATATTATGGATATCTATATTTTATTTCTATTAATTAGATTACATGAATTTAATATCTCTATATTTTGTGGTTAAATAAAAAATTGGTTTTTTAACTTAAATGAAGATATGGAAGTAATAGAATAAATAGTGGTTTTATGGGATATTTGAGAGATAATGAAAAAATACCGATATCTGTGGTTTGCTCTTGAATTTTTATCATTTACTAATTTGCAAAATTTCATTCACCTTACTATAAAAGAATATATCAAGAAAAAATTATAAACATTGAAAAAATTGTA
Source organism: Stenolophus ochropezus (assembly GCA_035578165.1). NCBI lineage: Eukaryota > Metazoa > Arthropoda > Insecta > Coleoptera > Carabidae > Stenolophus > Stenolophus ochropezus. Next base: position 17,731,997 of record JAQOWZ010000005.1, on the reverse strand, counting down.
CCTCCTTTTACTATATTAGTATTAGTTAGATGGTTTTTCAAAAATTTTGATAATGTATTTCTACTAAAACCATAAAAATATTGTTAAATTTTATTATTATAAAATTATTTTCTTTATTAGAATTAGAAATTTTGTTGTGTATTATGAATTTAAAAATTATTTTTTAAATAAAATTTATATAGAAATGACGTTCAATTATAAATACTTTTACAATATTTTGTGCAAAAGGTATAATCTTTAATATAAAAGTAATTAATTTCAATATTTTTTATAATTTTTTTATCAAAGAAATATAAATAGAATTTTAAAAATCACTCACTTTTTGCTTTACGGTAGCCATTAACACAGTGGTTTAAAATAAGTAATAAGACTGCACAAATTCTTAATATTTGAACTGGAGTCATGTTTGATCTTAACTTGGCGGTGTTCAGTTCGAAATAAAGCTATTCACTCCAGCTTCACAATAGAATATATAGTGGATTCTACGTAAAGGAGTAGATTGCTAGAGGAAGAAGTCGTTTCTACAAAATCGCCGGTCTTTGTGGTTTTATTTCGTTTACGTAAACGTGCTTCGCATTAGATGTAGTACGATAAGGATGGGTGGACTATCAAGCTGGATTTGCGTACGTTAGTTGTTCTAATTTAGAACAAATTTCCTCTCTTTTCCTAGTAAGTTGTTGCAAGTTGCAAGTGCAGTTATGAGACTAATTAATAATTATTATCTTTAATATCAATATACGTCATCGATTTATATAAATGCAGTAAGATATGAATCTTACATGTTGTGCACTAATTATTAACTGCAATTTAGTTTTTGCTTTCATTAGAAGCATTTGTAGAACTTGTTAAAAAAGATCAATCAAAAATGAAAATTATAGTTTCAAATTTTCCTCATGGTAACAATTTTTTTTAATAAAAGAAATGAGAACAAATAATAATGCCAATAAATTTAATTTGTTGCTTTAATTTTTTATATAGGTATATAATTTTTTTGGAAACATTTGTCTGTTACGAATTATCCGCATATAAATCTAAAAATGACAAAAATGAACTCTTTTGGTTGACCAGTTTTTACCAAAAATTAATCAATTCCTATTGCTAAGCTGAATTTACTCTATACGTGCACACATACATCCGAACGGACAAACATAACGCTAAAAGCAGTCTAAACATTTTTAAAAACGGACCTGAAAGTGAATCCGAACCGCATTGAAATACATAAAAAAAAGCAATTCAAACCCAAACCAGAATTGAACCCAACTTTTCAAGGACAGTGAATTGAACATTGAACCGATTTTTTTTATGGGTTCATTTATGATTTTACTATTTATAAAATATACATATGCACGAGAACGTAAATGCATTTAGTGTGGAACTCAAAAAAAAAAATCGCTTCTGAACCGATTTTCAAAGCGAATTTGTTGAGCCTGATCAGAAAGAAACCCGAACTCAATTTTTTTTATATCAACCTAAACCAAACTCATGCCATACAAAATTTTGCTCCAGGTTTTTAATTAATTCCTTGAATAAATCGAATATAAAATTTAGTTTGTTTACATTATCTCCCAATTTTAAGAAAATGAAATTATTATATCATTAAAATCTAAACAAATATGCCGTGACCACCACAGAATCGATTGCCACTAATGAACGTGGAAGCTATAATAAAAATAGATTTCTTCTAATAAATTTTGTTCTTTATGTCGCAATAAATTTCTTCTATTTTTTTTGAGTTTTTTTTATCTATGAATTTGAAAAAACTGATAAATGTCGATATTAGATTTATCGATTTTATAAAAGTAGGTCATATATGTCTAGTTGTTAATTTATTTAATTTAAGGAATTTAGAGGCGTCTTTTTAGGAAAAACGGTTAATACTTCATGTAAAGTACTATTTCTAGTTAACCATTGTATTCAAAATCTAATGATTTCATCATATTTGAATATATCACATGAATACTAAATATTAGAGTTATCGTGGACGAAAAATCGTCACAGAGACATACACACTTAATAGAAACACACACGGACATACAGACATTACGGTAAAAATAGTAAAATCGTATTCTAGGGACCCTAATTTGTGCTCATATGTTTAAAACTCACAATCGAGAAATTTGACCAAAAACAATACTTCCCTTATCTACATATTGATAGGCGGGAGGTAAAAAAAATGTTGTATTATTTTTGTTTCAGCTTCCTGCTATATTGATAAAGCATTTGTTAAATATTACAAAATTTAATTAGGAAGTAAGAACTATAGGACACAGAAAAATTAATAATTTTCCCAGAATTTTCCCAAATGTCTTTGCTCTTCCTTTTTTTATTGTTATTGTTATAAATGATAACTTTCAGATAACCAAATGGCATCAGATGCAATTTTTATCATCATTTAAAAATAACAATTGATAGAATGACGTCTAAAAATTTCCATGAATGAAGGTTAGATCATATAAGATTCCTGTAAAAGGATTTCATTTTCCTATAAAATTGCGTATTCATGAGAAAGCGGTAACAGCACTTGAATAGACAGGAAAGTGGTTAGAGAAAATTAGTACATATTGTGTACAGTCATAATTTTTAATTTTCAAGTTCAAGTGGCAATGTTCTTATGGTTTATTTAGAATGATTGCATATTAAAAAAATTCACAAAATTAACAAAATTTAGATATTACATTTAAAATTTTAGGTATAATGCCGAAAGCAGTAAAATAATTTATAAAAGCTTTTTGTAAATGTGTTAAAAATATAGAACTTTTAACACACAGAAGTTTCATAACAATATATTAAAAAACAAGTTCAATAATTGCTATTTTATATTTTTATGAGGTAATTTGAGAGCTCTTTCAATAAAATATACATTATGAAGTACTGTTTTTATACAATTTTTATTATTTTGCTATTGCTTACAATAACAGCACTCGAATGAACTATACAAGAATTTGGATGCTGAGTTTTGTTATAGAAGCAAAATAGAAAATATATCTTTCGTAACTCAACAAGTAAATGTTAAAAAGTATAGTTTTAATTCTGTTTACAGAAAAATAAAGTTTTTTGTTCATATTAGTTCTTATTGTAGTTTAAAATATATACAAAGTTTATAAAGATGGTCTGAAGGTCAATATGCTTTGATAGATACGAAAACAAGAGTCTTTTAGTTCTAGTGCCCACTATTAACCATAATTACCATGTGTCCAAGTGGTTTAAAAATCTAAAATTATTCACATATGCCATTGCTCGATAAATTACCACCATTAAAAAAGTTCAGTTACTACGAACTACTTATCTATAGATAATTTGTAAAAAATAATTTAATACATCAATTTGTATATTTTACTTGCCCGGAAAGTAGATATTTATTACAATAAACTATTATACATTTTAGTGATCACATATTCGGTAAAAATTACATTTTAATTTGACACATATTATTACCGGATATAATTTATATTAAATCCTTGAATAAAATTATAAAATTACACAGAAAATAATTTTGTACTGTGTTTGAGTATATAAAGCACGAATTTTATATACTGTGCACATTATTAAATGATAAGTTTACAAGCATTTACAATGAAATTCACCGCTCTTTTGGTTATTTTTGCTGCAGTATTTGTAAGCATGGCTGTAAGTATTTACTTTAATTTTTATTAGTTTTAAAAGTACGATTAAATATAGGATCGGATAGTCACCGGGCAATCGGGCAAAGTTAATAGGCCTACATTAAAAATATATACTTTTTATTTTAATATCTGTAGGTCTACTCATTAAAATTTTCCCGGGCCTCAGTTAAGTATATTCAGAAGTTGGCTATTTAAAAACAAAGTAAATAGTGAGAGTAAAGTTTGAACTTTATGTGTAATTAAAACTGACAATAAACATTCATGTAGCTTTGGCTACAAAGGAAACAATTTTTTTCGAATTGTTGACCAGTTGCGAATTATTCGCAAAAGAAAAACTAAAAATAAGAAAAGTAAACTTTAAAATCGTATAATTGATATCAGAAGCTTAAATATAAAATGTACTTAAAATCAGTTCAGCTGAATTTGATCTATTAATACACACATATAACAAAAAATTATTTCTTCCCTTAAAATCTCGAAATGTCAAAATAACTAAAAACAATATTATATATAGCTGCTGATATAAATAGTTTTATTTGCAAAAAAAGAAATGCACTATGCATATGCATTTCCTACCGTCTACCGATTCCCAATTCCTAAATAATTCGGACGTACTTTGTGGTTTGATACTTTATAGACGTCGATTATAAGTGTAAAATTAAACGGATGTTATTCTATCTAATAATAACCACTATCTACACACGTTCATTCATAATTTGAATATATTTAAATGTGACTTTTCCTTGCGGTTAAAAATTAGTTAATAGGTACAATAATAACTTTTCAAATAATAACCAAAATAACTTAGTAATATTTATTATTATTATAGTCCTCTATACGGAAATACATCTACAATGTATAGGTATAATGAGGAAGGTTATTTTTTATATGACACTTCTTGTTTTTTGTGAAGAAATCCTCTAACGGCGTTTTCCTTTTCCTGTTTCCTATTTGTATAAACTAAAACTGGTCCATAGTCGCGATTTTCGAAAAAACGGAATTTTATTGGAGATAATGGATGTTTCTTGGTTGGGTAAATTATTCAATAGACGATGGTTTCTGGAAATCAGCCAACATTATTCTTTCAACCTCGACAGTTTCGACCCCACATGGGTCTTCTTCAGGAGCTATAATTATTACACAATGTAATGAAAGAATAAAGTTGGCTGATTTCCAGAAACCATCGTCTATTGAGGAATTTTATTGTTTTTATATTAGACGAAACGAGATTTTTCTTTTTCTCGTATTTCAAGGTTGTCATTTGCGCACATTATTTTCATATCTAGGGAAACTTCCCTAAATCTAAGGAAACGGAACAATCTTTTGGGAAATTAGGAAGAAAATATATATTTAGAGAAATGTACAATGTAATTATTTGCTCCATCTACATTTTGTCTTTATGTATTAGATAGTAATATAAAAATCAGGTTTCTGATTTTGTTTTATTGATACACTGTTAATACAGTTCGATGGCTTATGGAATTTTTAGGTTATCAATTCGGCTAATTGTTTATTTTTCTTTTACATCTGCGGCGTGGAAATTTAATTTCTACCTTGTCAATCAAGTAATAAAAGATAACACATTTATGGCTTTTGGAAAAAATAATTTTAAAACCTCGAAAAATATCGGCGTAATTTTTGAAATTTGAGAAACTCGATTTTATTTTCTAGTCTCAAAGCTTTGTAAATCGTTCTCGTTTCGAGACGAGACGAGCGAGATTCGAGAAATATTTCGTCTCACGCGAATCCCTATACATTATACATTTGTTTTTTTATGTTTCGCCCTGCAGGTATCAGAGCCTGTGGCAGCTCCAGCTCCTGGAGTAGCCGGACATGCTCACGTCGCTGGTGCAGATGGCACCACCTGCCCTCATGGATACCGCCTTGAAGAATGTCCCTTCGGTAAGAATCATCATCAATACTACAACTTCATAACTATATTTCAGTTACAATTTAAGCCTTATAACATAACTTATTTTAACAGGCCAGTCTACTACTCCTATGCCTCCAGCTTAAATAAGCAGCGCCAACTTCGATCAATAAAAAAAACTACTTGAGTTTGAGTCAAAGTGTACTAGCATATATTTTAAATACCACCATTATATGATGGCGTATTAAAATAATAAAAACAATTAAGCATTAAGATTATATTTAGTTCTTTTTCATCCTACTCGATTTATTCACTTGTAATATAATTACTGTTATAAAATGTGTCTCATGTCACTTTAGTTTACAAAGAAATGTAATTCACATTAATAAGACTATATAGGCACAATATCACTGTTAATGCATCAAATTGGACTCTTTTGTAACAAAAAAATAAAATTTACTACTAATTCGAATTATATTAATGCAATAAAAATACATTTTTATTTTTATAAAAGTAACAAAAATTTGACCAATAAAAATTTAAATTCTATGATCTAAACACTAATATCTATTACATGAGTTACACTTGGGAATTTTATTAATAAAACAGTAGGTGTGTTTGAAATTATTACATAAAATACGGTAATGTGTAAATATTTATTTTATTTCCACTACTAAATAGCTTCATTTTAATTACATACATATAAACACCAACTTAACGGCATTAATTAAATTCAACTCCAAGTCAAATACCAATTCAGTGAACTCAGAGAAAACTCCGCAAGCTCATTTAAGTTTTCTCTTGAGTCAGCTTGTGATTCCACGCCTTTAGAATTTAATGTAGTTTCTCCAGTTCTTATTTTAAACTGGAATATAATCGTTAATAATTTGTATCAACGAAATTAGTCACTTTAGCTTCAAACCGGATAATAAATTTTAGGACAACAAAGCATTTTTCTCCTTGGATTGGACCCACAAAATGAAATGCCTTCGTTTTTGAAAGACCATAAATCGCAATGGTGGATGTTTGGTTTGCACGTTCCAATATTACCCGATTGTAGTCGACAAGGCTTGTTCATGTCGGGACCTGTAATAAAATATTAAATGTGACAGTTTAAAAAAATAATTGTAGATATAAAGTAATAAAAACAAACACTTTTGAATTGATCTACTTGATCATTTGTCCTCTTTAAATACTTATATATTTTGGTTGCATTATTTTTTCAATTTTGCGTTTGTTATAGAGCTTTATCAGCACCTAAAAGAATTTGTTTATAATTCATTGGACCATTGGAGTGATGTTACAGTCTATTTATTTTTTTAAGATTGATCGAAAATATGAAATATCAAACATCTTGACAAAAAACTAATACATACTTTTGTTAAGAGTTTTTTTGTAATTTTATATTTAAATTCTTAAATGTTCATATAAATTTGATTTTTTATTAATATTTTTTGGTACGATTTTTGATTAAAATTGGCATTATTTTTTTAGTTTAAATATTTGAAGAATATTGTTTTTAAAAATATAAATTATTATATATAATAAAGATACAGGGCCAGTTTTTCAATCGTTTGTTCTGTTCAATAATATAAATTTATCTGGCTGATAAGTAACAGTAAGTGTCCACTATCAAGTTGGTAATAATTTTGATTTATATTTGCTATATTCTTAAGCAAACAATTGTTTTCACTAAATTGCAATTCGGATAGGTAACGTTTCAATGGGGTAATTGCAAAATGTCAGTAAATAAAATTTTGAAATTTAATTTTATTATATGCTATTCAAAATTTTCTTTACCTGCCAGTGGAAAACTTCTTATATTTATACTACTGACAAAATTTTATGGGCAGCATAAACTAGTTGTTAGTTTATCCTCCTGTCATCTAAGATTTATCCTCTTAATAACGCTAACTAGATATTGAAAAAAAATAAGGATTAATTTAACAGAGACTTATCAGACACTTATCAGAACATTGAAAAACCGACCCATAAAATAATTACATAAATAAAATTAAAATTTAAATATTGTTAAATTTTAATTTTTTATCATGTACCTATTACAAAAAAAATAGTTTGTGTGTACTTACTTCGAATTATAATTGTTTCGGATAATGAAAATATAAGAAATAAGCAAAACAAAGTACAATTAATTTTACTGTAGAGCACCATAACTTCTGTAATATGAGTGTGAATGTTTCAATGAATTTTTCTTTTATATATATATTGTAGTACGTAAGATAAAAATGTGGCTAATAGGAATAGCCAATTCTTTTCGCAATTAGGAACTAGTACGGAAATAGCAATAGAAGATAAGGAAGCTTCCTTATATTCGGACGTAAATATACTACTTGATTTTATCTACTCCTACTTGTTAATTATGTGGTTGAACCTATGATTCATATTTCCCATTTTTCCTAATTTATAAAATTTGAACTCTCATTATGATTCGGTATTCATAACGAATATTTAAAAAGTATATTTATATTTATGGTTAATGTGTCGTGTTAATAATAAAAATTCACAGCATAAACCGCGAGTGACTTATTCCAAATATATAATGCTGTTAATTACTCAAATCAAGGTATCGATGTAATCAATGTCAGTAAATATATTATGGATTATCAATTATATCAATTATTTGTTCCTTCTATGAATGTTTTGCCTTTAGAAGGGTTTTGTTCACAATATCAAAAATTGTAAAATTTCGATGAATTTCATACAATTTTAAATGCATAACCAGGAAATCAATCGTCTTGTCTTGTTAGATGAAATTTTTTTTTAATTAATAAAATTTTGTACAAAATATTAAATTTAGTTAATTATTTGTTAATTGCCAATGCAAATTGCAATTTTAATGACGTCAATATTGCCAATTTCATAAAACCACAAGTAAACTAATTATTAAGAAATCTTGTATCTCGTACGAAAAACAGCGTTGGGATAGACGTCATAAAATATATTATCTGAATTCTTAAGAGGAAGTATCCTTTCGTAAAATTCCTACATTCGTTCGAATGTTTACGTTTTCAATTCTAGATTATGAATATCTACTGGATGTCCCATTTTATTGCATACTTTTCGAGATATTTCAGGATATACGGTATGAGACACCAGTTTACGTACGTGTTAGAGATGTAAACCGAATTAATTAAACACTATTCTACAATTTAGTTCCAAATGGAAAATATGATTTCATTATTCAATTTTGTTGGAAATTACACGTTAGCCCAATATAAATAAGTAATCAATCAAGATTAATCTGATCAAACAGGATAATTTAGATCAATCAAGATCGATTTGATCAAACAGAGTCGATCTTTTCTGATCTATCAAAATCGATCGATGGATAAGATTAATAAAAAACAAAGATCGATCATCGATCAGAAATTTTCTTGATCGCACAGCCCAATTATGTACTATGAAAATGCAGCTAGGGCCCTAATGGCTCAAAAATGTAAAACAACTAAAGCACAAACTCAGTGAGGAATGATTAATTATCCAAACGCTCGTAAACTCTCACATACAATCGTCTTTCCTGGGTAGCCAGATAGTTTGGTCACAAAGCTGCTTTAAACTCCTCGTTGGTAACCTGGCTAGAGGTTAGGCTTTACTATATTACACGCACTAAATCAACTCACCTCAATTATATTTGCACTAGGGTACTATCAAAATCACTAAATAATATGATCATTCTGAATGCTAGATGAATACTGGAAGAGTAATTGTCAATCCCTTCGCATAATTCTATTACAACTAATTAAATTAAGGGACTTGCAGAATTTGAAAGAAATTAATTATTACATACCAGTTATTACCTAAGTGAAATATTCGTAATGCCTAAATAAACACCTAGAAAAATAGTTTTTCTATGATCACTACGGAAAGTGGCACTTTTTTCACATTATACAAAGCTTGAAAGTTGCTTAAAATGTGAGAAGTCATTTCTCGCAGTATTTGCCAATATAGCGCATGTGCAGTGTGAGAAATATCATTTCTCACAGTAATTGCCAACACCGCGCATGCGTGAAGGTACTCTTTGTGAGGTTACCTGCGCCATATTGTTTTTTTTATGTGAAATAGCTTTCGTGCATATACTTTTGTTTTGTAACGTTTAGCACTGTGGATCTAGTGCCACTTGTGCAGCTTGTATGATTCCAGCATTCTTTCTGCACTCGTTGCAAACTTTTGCAGTAAAGTATCATTTTCGTTCGAACATTTGTACTCAAAATTTAATTAACTCTTCTCGTTTAAATTTAAAAAAAAATCGTGTTTATGTTTATTATTAATTGAATTAGAAAGTACATAATCTTCAAATCTACATTATCGTGAGCTCGAAATGAAAATTTTCACGAACTTCATACCTTCTTTCTCCCAAAGTAGCCGAAGATAAAAATATAAAAAGTGAATTTAAGAATATATACTAGATTTGAGTGGAATGTCAGATCTGCGATTTAATTTTTACATTTATACTAGCTAAACAAAATAGAAACCACTTCAGCAAAATGTTTCGAAAATCTCCATTGCAGATTACATTTGTTTGGAAAAATATGTATTAACTGAACACCTATACAAATATGTTGTAAGTCAATAGTGACGCCCTATTCGTCTAAAAAGTGTTATTTCATGCATCATGACGATTACTGACATATTTATCTGATAAACAAAACTGGTTTGAAAATGAGAAATGAATAAAATCTCAACAATTTTAAGAATTTTGTATTTATTTAAAACTATAATAATTAAGAATAGGAAAAAATAAAGAATAAATATACTTATTTATATACATTTATACAAGCATACATTCTATGATTTAATATAAAATTGGTATGATTTATATTTGAGCTTGATTATAATAGTTATAGAAATTCAATTTTTCCAAATTTCACTTTCTATCCACGGGACGTAGTTCGACACTCGAGTGTATACGCCAGGGGCAGCACCACAATATTGGCCGAACGAAGTCACTCCGATGATGCTTGGCATGCCTGAGTTGTCGTAGATCAGCAGTGGACCTCCTGAATCACCCTACACAAAAAAAAGCTTCCATTATTTCACTATTTAAGTAAAAAATGTATATGAACACAAATGGATTTTTCATATTAAAGAAAAAAAAAATGGTTACCCTTCAACATAGGCACACACTATGTAGTTAGTTTTATGCAATGGTATAGATGGTGTTACAATGAGTCATAAATTTTAAGTTTGTATTGTATCAACTAAACTGGTTGATCACACATTGCTTAAAGCAGTAACTAACCGTTTATTTACATTTTAATTATTTATTTTGTTTATTTAGTTTATTACTGTTATCATACTATATTATTGTAGCATGTAAATAAAACAAAATGTTTTTGTGTATTCATTCAAGTCATCCATTTTATATGTTGTGTTACAATCACTATTTAATATAAGTGAAATTATCGCTTCATCTACAAAATTCTTCCCGGGCTACAGAAGAAGAGTAAGCAAAATGTAGGTAGAAGAAAAAAGAGTGAACAGAAGACCGAGGAGGTATGAAAGTGTAAAACAAGATAATAGACAAAAAAGATTGCGCGAGGAAGATACACTAGGAATGAGTGGGGAATAAACGAAAGGAAGAGCGACCATTGAAAAGAGAGAAAATCCAAAGAAAAAGTTTGAATAATGTGATAATGTTAGATTGAAAACATATTTTAAATTTTACGTTGAAGTATGTGATGTTCAACTAAAAAATAATAAAAAGGGAAGTTATCAATATTAAGCTTTGTTTTCAATACTAACGGAATACGATTTTACGACAAAGCCAGTCACTTATTAAAGAAAGCAAACTTATTATATTTGCTTCAATCATTCATCAAGTATAAGCAAAAAAATGTTATATACAACGAATCGTCATTACCTTACAAGTGTCTTTCCCAGTTTGACCGGCACACAGCTGAGACGAATAGTCGATACCTTTCCTTAGTTTTCTATTATTTGGTTCGTAATAAATTGCACAATCTTGTTCTGATTTTAGTTCTAACTTAACCTTTTGAAGAATGTCTGATCCTTTTCCTTCACCTGCAATAGCAATAAACAAATTTAGTAAAAGATGTATTGTATGGTTTCTGTTAAAGGAAAATAATTAAATCACATTTCCATCACTTAATTTAGTAATGAAATATTATATAACAAATTATAAATAATGTATAAAGTATAAGCTATAATTTATTACATTAAAAAAATGAGTAGATAAAAATTAACAGTTATAATCGGGACACGAAATTGCTTATAGGTACATTGTCGATCGGTCGTTGTATATGAATGGTATTATGAAAGTCTGAATATTTCTCAAATATATTTTAATAAATATCTCTAATCATGATTCAATCGTCAAATGTTTCTAATCCTCAGATCTACCTTTGTTAACCCCCCATAATAACCACTTATTGCACGGTTGCGGTGGTTTTGCAAAAGAACCACATTTTTTAAATAATTGAATAAATTTACAAAGAAAATAGCTGATAATACTATCGTTATGTACAGAATAGTGACTCGAACAGCTGAACATAGGGATTCAACATGTAAAATCATATTTTCGTAATTTCCTGCTACTCTAAAAAATTTTGGTAAATTAAACTATTCAAATAATAGTTTTAGAGCATAAAATTCTGCATCTGAATCAATAAGCAAATTAATGTTACGTGCAGTGTAACCTCATTAAATATCAATCGTAAAAAAGCGGGAGCCATGGAACAAAAATTAATATGTTTAACGGTTTATAAGTCAAGTTCCGCTGGCTAAATTTATTGTTATTATTATTTGTAATTACCATTAAATTGATCAATATTCTATAAATTAATTTTGAATTAAATAAATAAAAACGAAATAACAGCTAAAACAAATAAAGCGTAACACTTGTTAATTTTTGTTTGAATTCTATTTTCATACCTAATTTCTAAGGCACGAATTTTCCTTTTTGATTAAGTTGCAGAATTATATGCCCTACAACTGGTATTTAAATCATTTTACCTAAAATAATTGGGAAACAGGAAATTGTGCCAGCTTATATATAATAGATGATAGTAATAGCGATTAGCAAGTGACTACAGGACTACACACTTATTATCTTTTGAGTGGCATTTGATTCAACAAATTATATCTTGATCATGATTCCTCTATTTGTAATTAAAAATTCTTATGAAAATAATAATTAAAAAAAATGTTACCATGTGCTAAATCTCCCCAACCAATGGCTGTAGCGGTGGAAACACTAAAATCATGTTGACGGTGTACGCAAGCTGGATACGTAGCTTCTGTGAATCGAACTGGTCTGTCGAGCTCCAACAGGGCAATGTCATCGTACTGCTGAGGGGGTGCACGGTTCGGATGGTTGATAATTCTGCGTACTCTGAATTCCTGCAGAGTTCCAAAACCGTTTCTGTTTTGCTTGTCTATTAATCCTAACTGTACTCTCGACACTTGGTACTGCCTGAAAAATTATAATGTAAATGTATTTTACAGAAATTTATCAAGTATAAAATAAAAATTTATAAATTCTTGTATATTTTCCATACAGGAAATGAATAAAAAAATAAACTTTTAGTAGACATCATGAAGATATGAAAATGATCAAAATATTAAGGTGAAAATAGCACTAAATTTTCGCTTTTTGCACCTCTCTAATTTATTTAAAATTTTTCGTTATTAAAAGTTAAAAAGATAAAAGATCATAGAACAGGAGTGTCCTATACACATTGCTCCAATGGGCTTTATCGTAGATATAGTTATAGGTGTTTCTAAAGTATATTTAAAATTGGTCAGCTTGTACATACTACAAAAATAATTAATGAGGTATATGTACCTATATTTAAAATGAAGAAAACCAAAATTAATTTATAGGCAAATAGTTCGAAGCGAATTCATTCCGTTTTGATTTGATTTTGTTGTCCCATATTTGAAATTGTTTGTTCTCAAAGTTAAAAGATATATAATATAAATTTATATAGGTATAACATTACTTACCGTACACCTAAACAATGGGCGGCAGTTAAAACAAATTTGTCACTAATAAGACTTCCCCCACATAACCATTTTACACCATCGGGTAAGTCGTAACCAAGTAGTGCCTAAAACAAAGTAATACAGAATATATATTTGGGAAAATGAAAACTAGAAGAAATCGAAAGCAACTATATATGTAATTTTTATCAATTTCGTATTAAAAATTAATAAATTTTTTATATTCAGATATTTTGTTTTTTTTTTAATATATCATATAATTCTTACCATATGTGGATATTGATTTACATGTGTAACATTTTCTCCTCCGACTACAGTTTCTGTAGTTTTCAAATTTTTGTTAGCACTGTATTCCTGGCACTCTAAAAATACAGAAAACATATTTTAATACAATTTTATAATAATTTAATAACATTAGTTATTCCCGTAATATTTTTGTCCGAAAAGCATCGAAATATAATAATTAGAGATATTCGCAATATATACGCAAATGCAAAGGTATCTATTAATCAACAAGTGCACTTAATTTTGATAAATATTCATCTTAATCTGCTATTTTATATAACTATTCATAAACAAATCGTTTTGAAATAATTGTATACTTAATACAAATACCATACTTTGGATAGAATGAATACAATATTTTAATTAAAATACTGTACGGTGGTTTGTCATCTAAATATAAATTCAATTGTCATGTCATAACCGCATACAAATTGTATTGTTGAAAAAGTGTCGCACACTTTAACCACAGTAGGGGGAGTACAAAATAATGCAACCAAATTCCCAATAAGATAATAGATATGTACATACATTTGTATATATTTACATATACATTTTGTTTTGTGAAATTACTCTGGACTTCCCTTATCAATGAGTTTTGTAACATTAAATTCCGTATATTGAATACCTAATAAACCGTTTAAAATCTTTAATTTTTTAAAAGAAATCAGAAGAAATTATTTTTCTGACATAATTAACATTGAAAATAAAAAACTAGTATATTATGTACTTAATGTACATATTTAGTTTAAAATTCGTTTGAATATAATTTCGAGGAAAAACCGAACACTTAAAAAATGATATATTGCTCACTTCTCTTGGCTAATTCCCCAGGAGGTAAAGACGGGTTTCTATTGCCATTGCCAATTCTATTTCCAGAAGAAGGGCAGCATACAATGGCTTCGCCAGAGTCCCACGCACATATGGATGGATCCGGTTCCTTGGACAGCAAGTTCAGGTCGCAGTCATCGAAGAATTTGCATTCGCCGGAGCTGCCGCCTTCTGTTTGACATGAGTCGCCAACTTCTACACTCAAAATGCATTCATTAGTAACTACAAGAATTTAAAACAACACACTACTTTATGTAAAAATATAAAAATATACAAAGTATAATAAATTGTGTAAGAAAGGCACCGATAATCTTTTTGGATTCGAAAATAATGCAACCAAATACTAAGAATTCATATACTGTGCTTCTAAGGACATCGTGCGGGGAAGTTCATCGATAAAGAAGATAAATAAAGTGGAGGTTCTGTAACCTGACTTTTTAGGGTTTAGGTTAGTTGGTTAGTTACATACAGAAGTGACATTCCGTGTCGGTACCTTTCATGCTACCCTATTCAGTTCTATGACCTTGGAGTATTCCAATTTTAAACAATGAGCTCTTTAAATTTGTTTACTTTCCCCATCTCTCTCTAATTTTCGTTTCTCTGTCTTACTGTCGCTTCTGTATAAACCTATGGTTTAGGATTAGGAGAAGACTAGAGGAATGAATTTATTAAGAATAGAAACATTAATGTATGATGTATGACGACTGTGTATCATTAATACGTATTATAAGTAAACTGTAGATTCTAAGTCGACTGGCAAGAAAAATTACTAGATATGATTAAATTTTAATCAATATTTAAAGATGCTGTACAGAACATTTAATAAAAGTTTCTAAACAGAAAATTAAATACAGATGCAACCTACAAAATTGTATTGTTTTTATATTCTATAGGGCTTATTACATTTCTACAAATAACGGCGAATTAACTTTACGTATTTATAAAATTCATTTGCTTCTTTCTTTAAACCCTACAGTTATTATATACCTACTTGGACTTAAATATTTTCCTCTGCGATTTCATAACTGTCATTTGAATTAAATACGTATCATTTTATTTTGCTATCAATTTAGATCCAATTAATTTTAGAATAACAGATAATTTGAGTAATCTTTTTCCTTTTCTTTTAGTTTGATTTGTTTATTTGTAACTATATGACAAAAAATATTTTAATTTCTTTGCAATGAAAAATATGTTTATGCTATTAAATCAATAACAAAAAGCGCATTTAATAATTTTTATATTTTGAAACTGATAATCTTATATGAATGTTTTTAAATTCGAATTTATTTTAGGACAGTACCTAACTCATTTCTTATTTAAATTCTGATAGTATTTACAATTAAAATATATAGAAAAATGAACGCTAAGAAAATATTTATTTGCATAATAACAAAATTTCCATATTTTTTGTGAAGAAATTTGGCGGTATTCTATACTTGATTGCTTAACTGTGAAATATTTTACTTAACCATGAAATCAATATTTGTCTTTGTTTGTCACATGTTTACGTTTTTCAAATGAGGTTTTAAACTTTTAAAATCCTTCTTGGAATTTCATATGTAAATTATAAAATCCAGATTTTTTTGTAGTTGTAAACATAAAAACATGATCTCATCAAGATTCTAAATTAATTATTGTTATTTAACACGCAATTTACTTGCAAAATATTATTTATTTCTGCAACACTTCCAGAATTGAATGAATAATATTTTATACTTAAAAAAATGATGTTTATTAATATATAAAAATAAATATTAAAGTATATTTTGTGGACTTCTTATTGTTATAATGACATGTCGTTAAAATTCAATTTAACTTGATGATTTAGATTATCTCAAAACTAATTACTAATATGAATACTTATTACAGATAGTAGTTAAAACAGATTTTTATAATTATCTAAATTTTGTAAATTACACGATAGTTTAAAATAATTACTTGACAGTTTAAAATAATAGTTATGAAAATATTGAATGTCGCCAGCATAGTCTTTTAGTGGTTATTGACTTCGAAATGTAGGTGTTGGTGTGGTTGATTCTATCTATATTCTATATCGTTCTCTCATTCGCTTATATGACATTTTAGTACCTAAGTAATCCTTAAACATCCGAACAAATCATTTTAAAGAATATATAAACAATATATGCACAGTTGTGGTTTCTAAAAATTCAATTTTTTAATTTAATTTAATTATACTACAATATAAAAACTAGATTATTAAAATTAATATTTAAATTTCAAATGAAATAAATCAATGTTTTTTTATATTAATTTATATTCCAAGAAAATATAAGATTTATTCTTTTCATACTTATAATTCCTAATGGAAAATTTCTACTTAGGTAACTGTTTATGAAAAACTATTTCATATAATGTAAAGTATTTCTCCTTTTAAATAATAATTTAATATATTGCTTTCATATAAATAAATATAATTCATTTTTAATTGCAAATTCGAAAGATGTTTTTATTTTTACAATACGTCTGTTCATAGCGTTTTTTATTTATCTTTCTTAAATAATCATCGTCATCTGTGTGGCGTAGCATTACTAGAATGAATAGGACTTAACTTCCTAACGTATTTGTTTCGTGATATGTTTTACTTGCATTGGTCTCTGCAAGGGATTTACAACTTACAGTGGATTTCGAACTATTCGGACGGTATTTTTATTTGGACATAGGCAGGGCAGGACTAATATCGAACCCCCTCCCCCCGTCTAACAAATAAATCGTTCTATACAAAAAGCCGATGTCTGTTTATTGTTGTACAAAATATATAAACAAAAATTAATTGCGAACAAACAAAAGGAATACTGCTGTTTTAATACAGAAATATTAATTACATACTCATTTTATTCAGAAGCGTGATATTCTACCACTTTTTTGGTCCACTGGTGCGAAAAATTTGAATCAATAAATGATTTTTCAAAGATATATTTTAAATATTAATGGTTTCATTTTATGCGATATTTATTAATGTTTATTTTGATGAAATTTACAAAATAACGATTTATTTGTGAAAAAAAAATTGTACACATCTTCAGAGGCCCCTATTTAACAAGGGCCCTAAGCACATGCTTAGTTTGCTTATGCATAATACTGCAATAAGTCACGAATAAGCTAAAAAAAAAACTACTTAAAGATGAATACTTTTTATCTGACTATTGAATTCAAAATATTGGAAGTTACTACAAATACTGTAAATAATATAATAACAGTATCGGTCATGCTTCTATTTTAAAAAAAATAATATTTTCTGCGTTACTCTATTTTATTGAAATAAAAACAAAGGGTTTCTATATTGTAGCAATAAATTTCCTTAGGGCCCAAAAAAGCTACATAGGTTATAAACCAAATAAAGAAATCACTTGAGTGCCTGTAACCCATAACAACAGTGTCAACAATAACAATAACAAAACATAAAACAACAATATACCATGGTAACTATAGAAACTCATAGAACAAATCGATAATACAAATTGGAATAGAAGTAATCATTTAAGTGACTGTAAGCCATAACAACAGTGTCAACAATAACAACAACAAAAAATAAAACAACAATATACTATGGTAACTATAGAAATTCATACAACACATCGATAATACAAATTGGAATTGAAATAATTGTAGTCTTCAGTTACGAGAAGAAGAATGGTATTTGCTGTGGCCGATAGGGTAATGTGGTGTACCTATCTACGAAGAGGAGCGTAGCTTAGCTAGTTCATGTGTAGGGCTTCCGACGCCCGGTGGGCGTTGTAGAGGCACAGGGGGGTGCGAGGGGATTGTGCAGGGCTGTAGGGTAGGACTGGGCCCCTGGGAGACAAGGGTCTGGGCCCAGACCAAGCCAACCTCACCTTCACGCGGTGTCTCCTGATTTTGCTAACGAGGCTCTGGCGAACTTTATGTAATTATATTTAAATAAAACATAAAAAATTGTCTCTGTCTCTGTGTATATGCACTATATATTTTAAAAATAAATTGTACACATCTTCAGGGACCCCTATTTAGCAAGGGCCCTAAGCACAAGCTTAGTTTGCTCATGCATAAGTCGAGCCCTGGACACAGGAATTTGAAGCGCGCATACAAAGTTAACTAGTTATCTAACGCTGCCTACATTCACATATAATACATTAATATTTTAAAATCAGTAGGTACTGCAACAATAAGTCACGAATAAGTTCAGAAGAAAAAAGAAGATTACTAAAAATTAATACATTTAATCGACTATTGAATTCCAAATATTTGAAGTTACTACCATTACTTTAGGTAAAATAATAACAGTATCGATCAATGATTACTTAACGTAATTAATATTTTCTGCGTTACTTTATTTTATTGAAATAAACAAAGGGTTAAAAAATTACTGATTGCATTAAGGCCCAAAAACGAAACTATGTAGATTCCAAACCAAATAAAGAAATCACTTGAGTGCCTGTAACCCGTAACAACAGTGTCAACAATAACTACAACAAAAAATAAAACAACAATATACTATGGTAACTATAGAAATTCATACAACACATCGATAATACAAATTGGAATAGAAGTAATTTTAGACTTCAGCTACGAGAAGAAGAATGGTATTTGCTGTGGCCGATAGGGTAATGTGGTGTACCTATCTACGAAGAGGAGCGTAGCTTAGCTAGTTCATGTGTAGGGCTTCCGACGCCCGGTGGGCGTTGTAGAGGCACAGGGGGGTACGAGGGGGTTGTGCAGGGCTGTAGGGTAGGACTGGGCCCCCGGGAGACAAGGGTCTGGGCCCCAGACCAAGCCAACCTCACCTTCACGTGGTGTCTCCTGATTTTGCTAACGAGGCTCTGGCGAACTTTATGTAATTACATACATAATTTAAATAAATCAAAAAAAATTGTCTCTGTCTCTGTGTATATGCACTATATAATTTTTTAAAAAATGTATACATCTTCAGGGACCCCTATTTAGCGAGGGCCCTAAGCACATGCTTAGTTTGCTTATGCATAAGTCGAGCCCTGGGCATAAGAATTTGGAGCGCGCATACAAAGTTAACTAGTCATCCACCGCTGCCTGTATTCACATATAATACATTACCATTTTAAAATCGTTAAGTACTACAATAAGTGACGAATAAGCTCAGAAGAAGAAATAAAACTACTTAAAAATGAATACATTTAATCTGACTATTGAATTCCAAATATTGGAAGTTACTACAAAACTACAATTACTATAGGTAATATAATAACAGTATCAATCATGCTTCAATTAACGTAATTAATATTTTCTGCGTTACTTTATTTTATTGAAATAAACAAAGGGTCAAAAAATTACTGACTGCATTAAGGCCCAAAAACGAAACTATGTAGATTCCAAACCAAATAAAGAAATCACTTGAGTGCCTGTAACCCATAACAACAGTGTCAACAATAACAACAATAAAAAATAAAACAACAATATACTATGGTAACTATAGAAATTCATACAACACATCGATAATACAAATTGGAATAGAAGTAATTTTAGTCTTCAGCTAGGAGAAGAAGAATGGTATTGCTGAGGCCGATAGAGTAATGTGGTGTACCTATCTACGAAGAGGAGCGTAGCTTAGCTAGTTCATGTGTAGGGCTTCCGACGCCCGGTGGGCGTTGTAGAGGCACAGGGGGGTGCGAGGGGATTGTGCAGGGCTGTAGGGTAGGACTGGGCCCCTGGGGGACAAGGGTCTGGGCCCCAGACCAAGCCAACCTCACCTTCACGCGGTGTCTCCTGATTTTGCTAACGAGGCTCTGGCGAACTTTATGTAATTATATGTAAATAAAACATAAAAAATTGTCTGTCTCTGTGTATATGCACTATATACTCGTAATTTCAAAAAAAAAAATTGTACACATCTTCAGGGGCCCCTATTTAGCGAGGGCCCTAAGCACATGCTTAGTTTGCTTATGCATAAGTAGAACCGTGGACATAGGAATTTGAAACAAAATTAACTAGTTATCCACCGCTGCCTGTATTCACATACATAAAATATATTAACATTTCAAAATCGTTAGGCACTGCAACAATAAGTGACGAATAAGCTCAGAAGAAAAAATAAAACTACTTAAAAATGAATACATTTAATCTGACTAATGAATTCCAAATATTGGAAGATACTACAATTACTATAGGTAATATAATAACAGCATCGATCATGCTTCAATTAACATAATTAATATTTTCTGCGTTACTTTATTTTATTGAAATAAACAAAGGATCCAAAAATTACTGATTGCATTAGAGCCCAAAAACGAAACTATGTAGATTCCAAACCAAATAAAGAAATCACTTGAGTGCCTGTACCCATAACAACAGTGTCAACAATAACTACAACAAAAAATAAAACAACAATATACTATGGTAACTATAGAAATTCATAGAACAAATCGATAATACAAATTGGAATTGAAGTAATTTTAGTCTTCAGCTACGAGAAGAAGAATGGTATTTGCTGTGGCCGATAGGGTAATGTGGTGTACCTATCTACGAAGAGGAGCGTAGCTTAGCTAGTTCATGTGTAGGGCTTCCGACGCCCGGTGGGCGTTGTCGAGGCACAGGGGGGTGCGAGGGGGTTGTGCAGGGCTGTAGGGTAGGACTGGGCCCCTGGGAGACAAGGGTCTGGGCCCCAGACCAAGCCAACCTCACCTTCACGCGGTGTCTCCTGATTTTGCTAACGAGGCTCTGGCGAACTTTATGTAATTGTATTTAAATAAAACAAAAAAATTGTCTCTGTCTCTGTGTATATGCACTATATAATTTAAAATCAAGTTTACTGGAATGCTAGATAGGTTTTGGTACTGAGTAGTAGTTCGCGATACACTTATGGATCGTTTAACCTCTTAATATGGATCGTTACCTCGTTACGAATATACAAATGATGGTATAAAAAAAATTTTATTGCCAAAGTTTTTTGGAATATATTTTATATAACAAATAAAAAGGTTTTTTGTGATAATAAAATTGAACTGTTTCAATAATTATTTAATTAAGGTAGGAATAATTTAACATAAATTTAAATATTATTATAAATAAGTATTACATAGGTATAAGTATGTATATATAAAAAACTATTTACTTCTATTTGTATTATCATTTATCTTCAACTTTTTCTAATTGTGAAGTAATGACAAATTCTGTCTCGTTTTATAAAATATACTTTCAATAAACATAGTAAATAGGCTGTAGAAAGATATAAAATATAAAATGCGTATATATATGTATATAATATAGGTATGTTTTGATTCTATAAAATAAAAATTTAATAAGGTTTATAAAACATCTTTTTCAGAAAAATAAATTAAGAACATAATAGTCTGCTGTCATTTTCAGTTGTTATTGTCAAGAAACAAATACAAAAAGATTATTTATTGTTGTATTGACCACTGCCTATAAATATAAAAAAATAATAATATTTTAAATATATTTTCTTGAAAAAAGATTTAAACAATCCTACTGTATATTACGCACCAACATACATACACAATCGGGTTCGTAGGGCAATTCCTGCTTATTGTCGATGTGCTATTTTTAATTTATTATTTATGTATTATTGTAACATTCGGTGATTTATTTCCTATATTCATGTACGCAGTGTGTTTGAAAAATATACCAATAAACTTCCAGAAATTATACAGGAGATATCAAAATAATTATACCTGTGTCCGCAAATGAATAGTAAAGCAAAAAAAGGAAATTTCTTAAAAAAACATTATGACATTATTTTTCTTTGATTGGCTAATAAATTATTTTAATTTAAAGTTGTTTTTCAAAATGATCACCATTCTATTCTATACGAAGATTGCTTTCCTCCCATTATAATTTTTGCAGCGCCATAGGTAAGCTGCATATATCAATAAGTTTTTCAAATGAATAATTTTTACATTTGCAATACAAATTATTGAGAATGAATAAGATACCGATTTGCAGTGCCGAATTTTAAAACAATAAACACAATGAATTGTTAGACAATTTGCAAAAATTGAATTGTTTTCGGTTATTTCATTTACGGTTGCAAACGGTTTATTTGTGGATGTAGGTTTATTAATAAAAATTGTATATTTTGACGTCCTCTACAACTCTTCAAAGTTTGTCGCTATGCTTTTGAAACATTCTGTATTTGTAATATATTTATAATAGTTTAATGTATAAGAGATTTTAAACATGTAAGTAAAAATGGTACATTTAATAAAAATAATGGAATCCGCCGACGGTTCTACTTGGAAACATTTATAACAAAATCAATGAAAAATTACTAACAATTCTAAAATATGAATGAATAACTTTATCTAGTTAAATCTCTCCACTTTAATTCTTTTCTAGTTTTTGAGTCACCACTTTACAGGCTGTTAGTATTTTGTTTCTGTCTCTTTTTTCCTATGTATACATTTTCAGAAATCTCACTGTAACATAATATTCATTTGTTTTTTTTTGGTACACCAAGTAGCTTGGAAAGAAAATGATGTCTTATAAAACCGGCCGGGATTCGCTACTGATTATAAGTGATGAATGCTTCTGAACTGGAAGAAATTATGGGAAAATAAAATGCTGTGCTGTAACGGAGTCCGTTTATTTAAAAATTTAATCCACTTCGACCGGTTTCGGCCCCACTTGGGTTATCCTCAGCAGATAATTAGTCAAAAGAATAAAGTGTCTGTAGTTATAATGTCAAAATATATATAAAATTTGTAGCACATTGCGAATTAGCCTTATGTGCGTATAATTTTTGATATTCGCCAAAAAAATTCTTACTTTTTAATCTTTTTTTTGACTCGCAATGTGCTACAAATTTTATTTATATTTTTACATTATGACTACAGACACTTTATTTTTTTGACTACTCACCTTCTGAGGATGACCAAATGGGACCGAAACCGGTCGAGGTAGATTAAATTTTTAAATAAACGGACTGCACTCCAACACGGCATTTCATTTTTCCTTATATTTAACCAGATCTAGTCCGACCAATGCAATTGTTTTGGATTTCTCTATGACTATTCTAAGTTCATAATACACTGGAAAAACCAGAAGATGTAGATTACATTTTAAATATTTGAAAATAACAATAACATAGTTTATATTTAGTTAACTTTTATTAGTTTTTAATTGTGAATTGATTTGACTATTTTGTTTACAGGTATTATTTTACTGAAAGTATGTGTATGTCCTTACCTTTGGAGAATTGTGCGTTGGTACAGCCAAGGAAGATCACAACAAACGTCACTATGGGCCAGCAACGAGCCATGTTCACCGCACACGTGTTCGCAACAAAGTGAGGCAAATTTGAAAACCTCCGTGGAGATCTAGTCGAGGTCAACTAGTCTTCGCGGGCGATGCCGGAGGAATCGAAGCACTCACAGTATCAGTTTGATTTTAATTGAAGCGAGGAGATAAACATTGCGTTTTCCTTTGGGTTTTTTTGACTAGCAAGAGAAGCGACGACACCACATCTCTGACGAGTACTGGAAAGCTGAGTGGCTTGTTATTTTGAAAGTAATTATGCATGAGTGATTAGGGAATTTGACGAATGATTGTCAGGGTCATCGCGATCATTTTTGTGATTCTTATTGATTTTTGTTTTTACTTTTAACAACAAAACAGTATCTTAAATATTCTAATTTCGAAATGTTTTATATGTACATTTATTATATTGATGAACGTATGAAGTATCTGTATCTATGTATGTTTAGTACATAAAATAATCCTTACGGAGACTCCATCGTACTTACGGGAAAAACTTACAAAAAAAAAGACATACTTACAGTCTACGTGATAAAGATGCATTTGATATTCCTGGTTTTAATAAGTCTAAATTTAAAGGCTGTTTCTCATACATTGTTCCTTCACTCTACAACGATATCCCAAATTATTTAAAATACTAATTGTAACTGCAGTAACTATATTTTCTCTTTTATAAACAATTATATATTTACATATGTACTTGTATTTGGGTTAGGTGGAAGACCAGCCTTTGGCTGAACCTCGCCTTTGAGAATAACTCAATAAAGAAATTATTATTATTATTATTATTATTATTTATTTGTATTGGTCTACGATTTCCTGCTTTAGAGTTTTAGTTATTTTAATCCGAATTAGTAGCATGAGATTTTGATCATTTCACTGTTTTTGGTATCTGTGGATTATTTGTATTTAATCCGGTCCAGTAATAGTTTTTCGTTGGATCCAACCCTAGGAATATGACCTGAAATTTCAATATACAATATACAAATGATTGCAACATGCAAGTTAAAGTAAGTATTTATTTTTAGAAGGTGAGAGGTATAACATTGATAAGTTTACAAAAATTCTTCACCATTTATTCCCGCCAGCTAAAATTCTATGAAGGTAATATCTAGTAACATCCGTCTTCCATATAAATATATCATTATCGAATACCGACATCTGCTTTAAAAACTGATCTAGCACACTTGGCAATATAATATGGGTAATAAGACACGTGTGTTGTATTTAATATTTATTCAAATATAAAAAGCAATCTTAAAGGAACACCTACCTACTGATAAATATTTGTGGTTAGCATAATAATTAATTGATTGTTTATTTTCTTTATATTAGCTACGAAAAAAAGATCATATTTTAGAAATTGATGTGGTTAGTAAATTGCCACCCACTGCTATCCACATCCTGTTTCTTATATTTTTAATTTTATATTAGAAACCTGCACGTCTAATAATTATTTATTTCTAAGTGAAATTCTTCGAATTCGATTTCTAGGTAAGGTACCTATTTGTCAATTTTTATAGACACATTTATTTACATAATCTGAACTATACCTAATAAACAATATAAATGAAATGTATAAATAATATCACAATTAAAGAAATTAAAAAAAAAACTTCAAAATTTTTATATTCGTTTATATATTTGTTTGTTACTTGTTTATCAACTTTTGTGTAGGTACCAAAGACAAAAGATATAAATACATATTATTTAACCTTTTATAAAAATTTAAGTGCAAAAAATAATATAAAAACCCGTTTAAATAAATTATTGCATTGTATACCAACTTCTTGTATACTACTTCTAGTACCAGTATATTTTTGTTCGAATATTTATATAAATTAATTTTGTCAAAAAGCTATACATACAGCTGTACATCTAAGTATTATAAAACATTTTATTTTCTTATTTTTTATAATAACTGTACAACATTATAAAATTAAGCGAAAAACAAAATCATTTGATACCACTTTTCTCTGTAGTTGAGGAAGGTCAATGAGTCTTCATAAATACTTCACAAAAACCATTAACCGTTATACATCTCTACCGAGCAAATATTTAAAAATAATATTTACTTATCATCCCATATAAAAGTACTTACCTTTGGGGTCTATGACTTAAAGTACCCGATTGCTATTTCGACGATTATTCGAATTCGACTGACCTCAGCTATTAACAATTTATATTCAAATGGACATGACATTTGGTAAACAACTTCTTCACCTTCAATAATAGTTATTTAGGTATTAAGGGTACAATCAAAAGATTATAGCGCGAGGGGATGTTTAAAGCTCTCCGCTCCGCATCGAGCTTTAAATTTCCGGACGCCTATAATCTGTCCGTGGTACATACAACATTTTATTTCATTTTGGTACTTGAAATGAAAAAAAAATCAGTAGGAATATATTCCATGTTGTAGTTTATTTATAGTTGTTGGCATTATTAGATCGTTTGTTCTTCAACAAATTTAATATAAAAGAAGTATCACTGTCATTGTTAAATATATATAAAAAGTCAAATATTGATTATTGGTTTCTAAAAATTCAAAATGGAATTTAGATAGTTTTATCAATGCTGAATACCTACTTAACCAAAATAATTTTTTTTTGACTTGTTTGACATTTATTCATTAATCACAGTTTTAATTTGTTTGCTTAGGAACTTTATACGCCCTCGAGCGAGAAAAGTCAAATTACACCCGCATTTGAGGGCGTATAAACAAATGTATGATTCCAAAATGAAATAAAAATTATTATTAGCGACAAGTATCACACAACAAATTCTCGTAATTATGACCTCGACTTTGAATATTGCTATAATTGCAGTTGTTAAGGAATAAACTTATAAATCTATTTTTTACTTCGTTTTAATAGACTATAAAAATATATGACGATTGGTGAAAACCCGGTTTAAATTTCTTGTCCTAAGCGAAAAATCATTTTTTTAAATATCGATAAGTTGTGAAGTTATCTCTGCACTCTGCTCATTCCAATGGTACTCAAACTCAAGAGAATATTGCAATTATATTTGATAATTTGTGTAATCAAATCTCACCAGTTAATTCACTATACATGTTCATTTACCTTTTATAAATAAACTAGCTTAAAAATAACCAATGTCACCAAAAACCACACGAAACAGGTTCCTGAAACTGGAATACAAATCTTTAACAAATTGTCAAAATTACGAAATTGTGTTGATTTAATAATTCGAGACTAACAAACCTTTACAGCTTCCGGTTGGAAATTTTCTTTTTTATGAACAGTAGATGTCATATTTCTGGGTTTTTTGGCTTACGCATACATAAGTGTCCCAAATAATATTTCGAAACTATTAATTACAGATAATTTATATCAGATTTATCAAGATATCAATTTTGCGGTAACGGTGTGGTTAGTGTGAAAAAAATTATATTGTGCAACTAGGGACGTAAGCGACTTTTTATAGACGAGTGTGGAGTTGACAACCCAAGCTAAGCAAGTCGCAGAAAAATGGAACTTTGAATTCTACTTCGTCACTATTTTGGATTTCTAGGGATACAAAGTGACACACGTAAGGTATTTACGATGCAGATATTGGAAAAATATATTATCTATTTCTATTGTTAAAATATCATCGAATGTAATACATATATACATACAATGTAGTAAGCTTTAGTTAGCAATAAATAACATGGAAGCAACGTAATTCTATAAAAGTAAAATATTTCTAATATCTCTGATGTCTTAATTATTATTTGTAACAAGGTATTGCATGTGCCCTATTTATAAATTCTGTAAATGTTAGTTGTTTTTTTATTCGTAACTAAGGCGAGGATTATAAATCTTTTTTTGTAGGTAATAAAATAATAATAATCTATTTTTAAAAGAATATATACTTTTTGGTATTAAAAAAAAAACATGTGTAAATTAATAATTTGAAATATCCAAATCAAACTACTTATTATATGAATTATTCATTTATTATAATTTTCAATTCTTTTTAATAATTTGCATTCAGGAATATTTAAATTTAATAAAGTTTTTTTATAATTAGTTTTCGGATTTTTCTTATAAAACTATATCTTTGTTTCTAGAACATATATTTATAATTTATGAAAATACTAAATAAAATACTATTGTATCCTATTCTTTGAAACGTATTGTACGTTGAAAATTGTAAGCAACAACATGCTCTATTAAAATAAAAGTAAATTTGTAACGGGCCATATGGAAATATTTTTTTTTATTTCATCTGCCCTTCAGCTTCAGTTAAAGAAAAGTATAACAACTAATTTTTAAGTAGCTTATTTGAGATATCGGAATAAATACATAAATAATTATACTATGAGTTAGAAATAATATATAGAAAATAAATAAAATAAATTAATATAATCTTAGTAGGGAAGCGTAAGTTAAGGCCATACGATGCTTTCTATCCATGGCACATAATGTGATACTCTGGTGTACACGCCTGGAGCCAAACCGCAGAAGGAACCAAAAGATATAATTCCGATGATGTTCGGCATACCATAAATGTCATTAATTTGTAATGGACCTCCTGAATCACCCTATAATGCAAACAAAATCATTTAATGCAACACTATAAATATTTATAATTGTAAGAAAAATATAGTGAATTAATCTAACTCAGTAATCCGAGCGGTTTTCCTTACGCAGTACTAATAAATGTATTTAGTAATATTTTAAATACATTTAGTTTTACCTATTGAAAGAAAATACAAAAAAAATGTAATTATTTTCGTAATTGTAAAGTTGATTATTTTGCTTATTTAAATATTTAAATCCAACTATGATTTTTATAGTACGTTATGCTACGAAACATTTAGGAACCTATGCTAATGAAATCCCAAAAGTCAATTCGCTATTTATGTTAGAACTATTAAGTACTATAGGGTGTCAATTTTAATTTTAAAAGCATACTGGAATAGTTTATTGTACAGTTAAAAATTCTGTATCTACTAACATTATTATTTATAACTTTCCTTTTGACACATAACATACGAGTTATTTAATTACTCGGACAAATCTAAATATTCCAAATATTAAAAGAAAATATTGTTTTCGTTTTTATTGTTTAACTGTCTGCTATCTACGATTAATCTTATTATATTTTTAAAAAATTACTTTGCATGGATCTTTGCCTTCTTCTCCAGCACAGAATTGAGTGTCATGGTCAATTCCTCGTGTTAGCCTGTTGTTTGCAGGATAATTGAAATCACATTCTTTTTGTTTTATTAATTTCAGGGATACTTCTTGGAGTATATCTGCAGTAAAACCAGCTGAAATAATAAGCAAAAATATATGTATATTTTAATAATCAAATATATTCGTAAAATTTTATATTTTGTTTTTTTTTTCAAACTAAATAGACTTATTATTTTTGCGCAAAGACACAGAAATTATTTCTCACACTTTATCCCACAATTGTGGAAAATGTGAAACTTTGAAACTGTAAAATTTTTGTAGCTCGAACAATTTTTGAGAAATTCATACTAACTTTCAATTTTTATAGTTGTTTTTAGTACTGTTAAATAGAGATTTTTTTGTCTTTCCAATGATACATGTACATTAAAATGAAAATAAAATAAGAAATTAGAGAATAATTAATTTTAATCAATCTCAGTCAAATGTGCTTTGGAAACAAAATCAAAAATCTTTTGTCCCTAACAAATTATTAAAAATTCAATTCAATATTCGCCTAAATTTTATAAAAAAGCAGTACTGCTTTCAGCGCCATTCAGTGTTTGCTCCCCCAAATAATTGATATATAGTTCAATTTATATTATAAAAAATAATTTCAAAAACAAACAAATAGTTAATTTTTAATACATAATTTTAATAATGTATGAGAAAAGTGTCAGTTTCTATAATGGTAGTGGTAGTAGAAAAATAATCTTACCATATTCTAATTTACCCCAACCAGTAGCCGTTGCTTCCTCCGATTTGAAAGCATCGTCTGTGTGCAAACAAGCTGGATATGTTGCACTTGTAAATTTGACTGGATTTTCTAGCTCCAACAGAGCTATATCGTGGTACTGTTCTCGAGGATCACGTTCAGGGTGGCTATGGAATTTATATACTTTGTATTCCTGCAAAGTCCCGGAAGCATTTCTATCTCGTTTATCCAGCAAACCAAACTGAACTCTTGAAATTGGGACATTACTGAAATTAAATTTATATAATAATCACTGTGTTAAGGCGTGTGTTATTACGCATTTATTAAGTAAGAATAAGACAATATTTTTATAAAACAGAAATATTTCCTTATTAGTTGATTATTAGAAACACACTTCTAAACCATCAACAGATGGTAGAAAAGGACAGGATTATGTTTGTACGTATTAGAAATAGATGCAATAGACCAAATAATTAAATTAAAAATCATGCGTAATTATAAATGATATGACGAATAGAAACAACAGTTTTCAAATAAAAATTAGATATATAATGAATAATTAATCTAGTTTCATACAAAAACAACTCATTTGTAATTGTTGTTTCCTACGAGCTAATATATTCTGAAAATTTAGTTAGTAAGATAATATTTGAGTATTATTTTTGTTTTATTTTTAAGTTTAAAGGAAAATGTTCTATACAACAGTTTTCAAATTGATAATTGAAACTAAACATAAATTTAAGCGCCAAAAAGAAACAGTAAAACAGTAAAAACTCTAATGTTACTTGTTTTATTCAAATTTTCTGAATTTCTATTATGGTTTATGAAACTATTGCCAGCAAATATAAGATTGCTAACACGAGAACATCGGCGGAATATGTTGAATATTTACAAAATATTATATTTGTATATATTACTTCCACTTACTTATAATTTAAACAATGTGCTGCTGTTAAAACGAATCTATCGCTAATGAGAGTTCCTCCACAAGCCCATTCTGTACCTGTGTCCAAGTCGTACCCAAGAATAGCCTGAAAACAATAATAATTAACAAATTGTGTAGCTATATACCTAATTTGTTACAGGTAACAACTATTAACATGATAGGGTTTACCCTTATAGTTAGTGAAGTTAAGTCAATCCACTATTTCTTGACTATACCTGAAATAAGGATGCTTAGTCACTGTTTATTCTCAATTCGCCAATGTCTAGAGGAATCAATTTGCAGCATAAGAAATTACATTTTCCTATTTTTTAGAATCACCTTTCATATTTTCAATAAATTTTAAATATGTTTAATTATAATGGACAAGCATTTATCATTACCTGTATCTAATAGGTATAAACTAAATTGATAAGGTCAATAATTAGAAATATGCGAGAAGTAATATATTTATTTATTTTTCTTTGCTCATAATGTCCCAAAAACATTTTTACGACTTATCAATAATAAACGTTACTATTTCTTTATTATAAAATAAAATAGTAGCTATTATTAAAGAAATTTGATAGGTATAAATATATTATATATTTAAATTGAATCTTACCATATGAGGATATTTGTAGACGGATACTACATCGTCCCCTCCATGTATTCTTTCGACTACCTCAAGAGATAGATTGTCGTTGTACTCTTCGCATTCTGTAATAAATAAATGTGATATCATTTCAAAACACAATATTCAAAAAGATATTTTGTAATATAAGTACAAAATTTATGAAATAAATCATTTATATTTATTTCAAGCTACAATGTGAATCCTAAATTTATTGTAAGATGAGGATTAATCGGTCTTAGGAATCCTTATGTTTTTCAAACATATTTTTTTTCAAAAACAGAACACGTTTAGAAGATAATGTAATATTCTGTCCATCTCAATCATCAGCGTCTATTATAAACTATTTGTGATTTAAACACTGATGATGGAGAGAATATTATTTCCGAAACGTCCGTCCGATTTTGAAATAAACATCTTATGTTAAAAAACAATGTTTGCAAAACATAATTATTCCTAAGGCGGATTAGTCTTCATAAATTATATTTACTTTGTCTAGCTTTAGAAAAGCTTGATTTGTGCAAAACTGCAGCTTCAGGGCAGCAAACAATCAAATCGTCATCATTCCAACTACAGATGGCGGGGTTAGATTCTTCTGATAATAAATGGGAATCGCAGTTTTCCCAATACGTACAGATACCAGAGTCTCCAATACTGGTTTCACAGTGATCTCCAACTTCTACAAACAAAATTAAGGATTTTTCGATAAGTTTATTATTATTATTATATTTGTAGCAATAATCTGCCTTTAGGATAGCCCGGAGTTAAAAATATAACGGAAGGAAACGGAACGTAAAATATTGTTAACGCGGATATATTACAGGTGTTTTACGAATATTTCATAAAATAAGAGTTTGTATTATTGGGTACACTAATTACTGTGCATTTTTTTTTCAAAATTCGTAATAATAATTGGACATTATTTATAGCTAAAAAAAGTATCACTGAAGATATACAATAGAAGACTTAATAAAATAACAAACATTAAAAGAATCGTTACTCAAATTCAGAATTTAATAATATTAATTCAATTCAATAATTTTTATTTACCAGGTATTGTAAATTTATTAGTCCAAAGGAACATAAAATGTTTGATCTACGAAACGTACAAAGTTACAAATTCGGAAAGATAAAATTTCGATAAAAAATTTTTGCACTCTGTAACAATTATATTTCCATAAATATTAATTACTTGAAATTATTATCTATAAATGTAAAAATATAATTGAGAGTTGTTCATTCTAAAATATATTTTTAAAGTATTTCAGTAAAATACACTTACAAGGTTACAAGTAAATAATAAAATACAGGAAATTTTGTTTAAATTATATATAGTATCAAAATTTTATAAATTTTGCAAAAATATTGAATTAACCTGTGTAAAGAATATAAAAAATGTCAATAATAAATACTTACTTTTAATTTCACAAACAGAATATTCAAATAAGACCACAAAAAGTAACATTTGAAATAGATTCATATTTATGTTTATATAATAAATAACAATAAAATGAAAATAAAGAAATTTTAGGAACCGGTTTTAATCTGTTACTGACTGAAGCTCACTTGGAAATCATTGCAGAATCAAAATTCATCAGCTTTATTAAGACGGGAGCAGATCTCATTATGCTCCTATTTTCTTGGAGTTTTTCATACGTAAACTCGCCTCTCAGAATTATACTGTTTTTCGCTATAAAATGAGTAGGCTGATGCCTAAGGCGTATAATTAAACTATTTAAACTGTCGAGACGCATTTTTATGGACATCGATTTAATTATTTCGAAATTAATAGTGGACTTTAGACTTTACACTATATTATATGCAATTTTCTTAGCGAATTTTTATTTATTGTCGGCAATTTCCCAAAGAATTTGTGTTTCGTAAAAATTATATTAAAATGATTTATGAAAGAAATGTTAAAATAACAATACATTTAAAAATTTTGAAATTCATAATTCGAATTTGGCTTTAGTGACCAAAGTTTCATTTCACATTATACTGCCAATTTTAAAATTTAAGAACAAAATTATTTATGAACAACTCATTTTTAAATTTCAGAACAAAGTATAACCTCTCAATTTTTCATAGAACGTCATTTTCATATATTTAATACGTAGATTTAAATAAATTTCCTACAAAAAACCACTACTGATAAACATCCTACATCGTTTATCATTCATGAGAATTTACCTTCTTCTGACTTGTCAAACATTTCACTCATGTTATAATGATTTATTTCATGGACTTATAATATAATGTACTATTAAAATAATGTATTATTTTCGGCATGGGCTCGGTAAAGAATTGATTCCGAAAGCACTCCCAACAAAAAATATGCATTATCTTCAAATGATTACTGAAAAAATATATATTTAATTACAAGAAGGAAAATAATTGACTAAAAAGAAACAAGAATTGTAAGAAAAATAATTATTTTAAATAAAGAAATTAACCAATGAAATACTCAATTTCGAAATTTTTTTTAATTAGAAGAAACATTTGTAGCAAAATGATTTGATTACATTTTTATAACGGAACCGGGTAGAAATGCATTGCGCGTTCATAATTCTGGATATTGAGCTCGCTGACATTGAATTGAAGTTTATATTATTTATATAGCAGGGCGAATATTCTCTTATTTATTTATTATTTAGCAGGTTTTATGATTAAATCATATATTAAGTATTTTACAATAAACAATTAGTTATTGAATTACCTTCTTGTACTTAGTTTCTACAAAAAATATAGTTATGAAAATTGCAAGCAAAATTACAGTACTTTGATTTTTAATAAAATCTGATATTTTAACTATTTCCTATAATAAATTAAATTAAATCTTGACATTATTTTAAAACGGTTTCTAGCCTTTCCAATCAGCAACGCCGAAAAACGATATTTTGGAATGAACTTCTATACCTCATAATTATTGAAAACTAAGCGGATGTGGGAATACTTCCAAAGGATTTAATTTTATTTTACAGTGTTTAATTCTTAAGACTATTTAACTATTTTACTCTGAAGCACTTGTAGATATATGTAGAAATCTGATTTATTCTTGTACCTAAGGCTTGAAAAAAATCAAACGCAGCCCTGAATCACGCAATATAAACAGTTATTGCACCGGGAAAAAAGTCTTTCGAACGGTAAATTACGCACGATGAAAATAACAACACGATTATTTGCCGTTATTATCTCTCTAAATATTTATTATTATACAAATTATGTAATCTTTTCTATATATTTACAATAGGAAACGCGGGGCTTGTAATTTATCTGCTGTACTCGGGATATTCCCATTCAAATGACATGTCTATGAACAGATCTCAACATAACATCGAAAGAAGTCTCACAAAACCAACGCTAAGAAGGGAAAAATCGGGAAAAATAGTAGAAAACCATGAAAACTACAGCGCAGTAAATTTAATATTTAAAATTAATTAAATTCCTTCTGCATAACTGTCATAAATCTTGTCAAGATACAAACTGTAGATTTTCAATCAAAAAAAAAAACTTAATCTCTTGTGCAACGTTGTGAAATAAAATTATGGAATGGCTTTCTTACATTTTCAAACAGGAAAATCCATTTCACAAATTATCATCTGTGTTCTATATAATTAATGGCAACATATAATTGCTCCATTTAATCAATGACAAGAAGGAAAAAATCTAATGAATACATGTGTTCCACCAAAATTATTTATTACGCACTTTATTTATAAATTGTAATTTAAAACTGATTTATTAGTTTTATCCTATGTACATAAAATTCTAGAAAATTAGTAATGAATTTCTTGCAAAGTCCTTTTTGAGATAATTCTATATGTATGTTTTGAAAATCGATTTTCTTTAGAAATTTAAACTGCGTCACATATTTTTTTAAACAATTTTGATACTCTTTTTCTTAATAATTGGTTAGTTTTTTTTGTTGGTAAATATTTAAGCATACATTTTCCATTGTTGTTCCACGATAAAAGTCAATTTATGTAATCATCTAAACTCACTAATCTATTGTACTTAATAATTTTTATCTCGAGTATATATTTTTTATTTATTTATTTCTGAATTTGCAATATGTTACATATAACAATAAGTAAATTGTATATAATATGTTACATAACATCTGTACGGAAATATCCATTGATATTACCCTATTTTATTTAACTTAAATTGAGTAGGTGAACATATTTAGATTTGTTACATAGTTAGATCTGGAGTTAATTGAATCGATAAGGAAGATCGAGTGGGTTGTAATTTTTCAGTCTTCTTTTAATATCAGGCTGTTGCTTAATGGCCGATTGCCTAGTATTACTTAAATTTTAAGTTTCCCTTAAATGGACAATATCACATCGGAATAAAATGTCAAATGAATTAACATTGCTGTAAAGTTTCGATTAGCATGTTTTTGTTTAAGTGTCCCTTAAAATTTAAATCTTGTTGGTGCAACTGGGCTTAAGAGGTTTACACCGCAGTTTGGTTTGAGTGTTTCTCTAACCGTAATATACCGGGTGTCCCAGCTCGACCGACACATGGGAGTTTTACATGGAAAATCAGTTAATTATGAGTAGTATCCCCCCAGTGCAAGATATTAATTTGAAATTTTGTATACTTATCGGAGAATATTAATTCTATGGATCACACTTATTTGAAATATGCAATTTCGTCTGTAGGGCGAGATTTATTAAATTTAAAATCTAATACTTTCGTTCAAAATCAGACAGCCATGGAAATAACAGAAAATATTTATCTGACGGTTTAATGAAGTATCACTGATTTTAATTTTTATTCCCTGTATTTTAATATTATTAAAGTTGAATTTAGTTTCTTTTTGTTAAATAATATACCAATATTACAAAAATATAAATCTATAATGGCATGTCATTAACTGTCAGAACTGTCACATAGATATTTTCTTTTATTTCCATGGCTGACTGATTTTGAACGAAAATGTTCGATTTTATAATTTAATAAATCTCGTCTTGCAGACGAAATTACATATTTCAAATAAGTGTGATCCATAGAATTAATATTCTCCGATAAGTATATAAAATTTCAAGTTAATATCTTGTACTGGGGAGATACTATTCATAATTAACTGATTTCCCATGTAAAACTCCCATGTGTCGGTCGAGCTGGGACACCCGGTATACTTTTCACTGATATTTTTTATTTCTTCTTTAGCATATTTCATGTTTTTTTTCTCACGTACCAAAGTAAAAAACTAAAAATTACTAAAACATCAAATTAATGTAGTGTTAAACAAACATTTCCATTTCCCTGTGCCCAAGAACAAGCGTTAAAAGTAAAAGAAATATGTCTTATTAAAAAACGCGTAAGTCGAGAATTGAAGAAATTTATATAAAGTTGTTCTGAATTTTAAAGATTAGAAAAATATATAATTCATTATTTGAAAAACTAGATATAAAATATTAGGTATCTACGACCCTAACCCTACAAGGCATAAATATTTAAAAAAATAGAAAACTATTTTACTGTCAAGATATTTGACAAGAGCTTTCAAATCAGATGTTTTCAAGGACGCTAAAGTCACATGGACCTGACAATCCTGCTGTAATACAAATAAATCAGTGCTTTAAGAAATATAATAGACAGAGTGTTGAGGTTCGTAGGTCGTGAAATTATTTATTAGACACTTGACTAATATATTGAACACATTTATTTAATAATTAAATGTAGTACAAAGTTAAATACACTGGGTCAAACTAAATGACATATGACAAGTAAAAACAATACCATACATAGAGCACACTATTATTTTTACATATCAAACAGAGATCACCTGCTTAGATACATACAAAGTGTCTTGGGCTCTATCCTTGAAAACATTCTAATACATAATATATTATAGCTAACACTCCCTCTGCTCAAGCACTTTTCTGTTCTACAACCCTGATGAGATCTCTCATTCTTACAAACTTTTCTTTACACAATGGTTTTGTTAAGATGTCAGCATATTGTAACTCAGTAGGAACATATTTAATGTCTATTTCTTTGGATTCATATTTCTCTCTTATAAAGTGGTATCGAATGTCCACATGCTTAGTTCGTTTATGGAACTCGGGGTTCTTGACTAGCTTGATGGCACTTTGGTTATCAATTAATATTTCAATAGAACCAGCATAAGGATATTTGATTCCCTTTAAGAATTTATTTAGCCACACAGCCTCTCTAACTGTCATGCTTGCTGCAACGTATTCTGCCTCCGTAGTACTTAGTGTCACCATTTTCTGTCTTTGTGAGCACCAAGTAACCGGACCTCCATTAAACATAAAAATATACCCTGTCGTCGAACGACGAGTTTCACAATCTCCTGCAAAGTCCGCGTCACTATATCCAATCAGGTTGGGATTTACAAAATTCTGTGATTTGTAGATCAAACCATAATTTCTGGTACCTGAGATATAGCGAAGTATTCTTTTCACTGCTTCACAGTGTGTTAAGTTAAAGTTATTTAAGAACTTACTAATCGTGCTGACTGCATACATTATGTCGGGTCTGCTCACTGTAGCCAGGAACAGGAGTGACCCCACAGCCTCACGGAATGGAAATTTTACAACTTCATTTTCATTGGGTGTAACAAGTTTTGCATTTGGATCAGCTGGTATAGATAGAGACTTAGCTTCCTGTAAATTGAAGCGTTTAACAATTTTCTTGGCGTAGTTTGTTTGATGGATAAACAACGTCCCAGCTGTCCGATCCCTAACAATTTCCATCCCGCAAAAATTTTCTACTTTCATTACTCTGATAGTAAATTCTAATTTCATCACACGTATAAGCTCGTTAATGGTCTCTCTGTTCCTGCCTACCAGCAACCCGTCATCTACAAAAAGAGCAAGAATTAACACATCAGTAGTACCTTTAGATCTGTAGAAAATACAAGCGTCAGCGTCGATTACTGTTAGTTCAAATCTGGCTAGAAAATTTACAAACGTTTGGTTCCAGCACCTAGGTGCTTGTTTGAGACCATATAATGACTTTTCTAACTTACAAATAAATTTATCTCTATTTACATTTCCTTTTATACCTTCGGGGATGGACATGTACAAGTCCTCTTCTACTTTGCCGTACAGAAATGCAGTTTTAACGTCAAACTGCAGCATATCGTAGTCCATTTTAGCAGCTAAAGCCAACAGCATTCTCACCGAGTCATACCTCACAACTGGGGAGAAGGTTTCCTTAAAGTCAAGACCTGCTCTTTGGGTGAAGCCCCTTGCGCATAGTCTAGCTTTATATCTTCTTCCGCCCCCTTTTTCTTGAATCTTGAAGACCCATTTAGAATCTATTAACTTCTGTCCTTGATTTGGTACAATTTTCCAAGTTTTGTTGATCTCGTGTGCTTTCAACTCTTCTTCTATTGCCTGTGACCATAATTTGCTATCGGATCTGGATATAGCTTCCTGGAAAGTTTCTGGTTCCTGGAACTCAACAAAATTTACATCAAACCTCGAAGGTCTTCTCAGAAGTGTCCTGTCTCGAAGATTGCGCGCAGCTCCCTCTGGTTGGACTACATCATCTCTTTGATCTTCTTCGCATTCTTCAGCTCCCTCTGGTTGGGCTACATCTTCTCTTTGCTCTTCTTCGCATTCTTCTTCTTTCTCTTCACTTCCTTCTGTTACATTCCAGAAATGTGTACAGTCTTCTTTTTGAAGTGGTTTCGAGAAATCCAAGTTACTCTCGTCGAATGTGACGTCTCTGGATTCCACAATCTTTCTCTTGTCTGGATCAAACAATCTATAGTTTGATGACTCTCCTTGGTAGCCTACCATAATCATTTTCTTAGCCTTGTCATCTAATTTTCTTCGATGAATATTTGGGATGTGCACGTATGCGTTTGCTCCAAATGTTCTCAGATGTGTAATTTTAGGCTTCTTTCCCGTCCATGATTCATATGGTGTCTTTTTGTGTTCATTTAGTGTTGATCTGTTCAACACATAAATTGCAGTATTTGCTGCCTCTGCCCACAACATCTTTGGTAAATCCTTGGCTGTCAGCATTGTTCTAGCACTCTCTATTATTGTGCGATTATCGCGTTCAGCCTTACCATTTTGATGTGGAGAATACGGTGCAGTTGTCTCTAGCTGAGTACCCATTGACTCCAAAAACGTCTTCATATTGGAGTTCGTAAATTCAGTTCCTCGGTCCACTCGTAGAATTCGAATCGAATGTCCCGTCTTATTCTTCACCATGGCAGCAAATACCTTAAACTTGTCAAACACATCTGATTTATGTTTAATAAAGTAGGCATACCTATATGTTGTGGCTTCATCTCTAAATGTCAACATGTATCTAGCTCCACCTAATGAATCGACCTGCATCGGCCCACAGAGGTCGGTATAGATCATGTCGCCTGGTTGACATGTCCTCTTTTCGACACTTTTTGGCACCACATTCCTATGTGATTTTCCTATTTGGCATGATTCACAGAAAAATCCATTTTCCTGCCCTGTCTTGAGTCCCTTGATTAACCCTGTGGAGGCTAGCTTCAGAATTGTCTTGACGTTGATGTGTCCTAACCTCTCATGCCAGGTTCGAAGATTGTTTGTAACTGCAACGTTTGCATCACATTTCATTTTTACAATGAACAGCATCCGGAAGAGTTCGTTGTGTTGTTTAACTCCTTGTCCCACAACGACATTATCTTCTAGGATTTCTACTTCATCTTTGTAAAAATTTACCTGATATCCTCGAGATGTAATAACACCAACTGAAAACAGATTCTTTTTAAGTTTAGGAACAAATAACACATTTTCAATTTTCCCGATTTCCCAACGATTGTTGACAAACTTCATGATGTTGATTGTTCCTATCCCCAGGACTTCACACGTCGAATTGTCACCTAAGGTTATGTTTATATTTACACAGGGATTAAATTCGTTAAACCATTCTCGTCGATAAGTTATGTGACGTGAGGCACCACTGTCAGTCACCCAAATATCAGCAATATCAGCTGCTAATATCGCGGCCTTTACTGCTCTCTTTGTCGGTAATTTGTCGACTTTCTCTTCGGTGACAATAAACGCATTAACGGTGTCGTCATCTGATTTTTCATCCCTCTTTTTTTGATTTTTATGCCAACATACCTTAGCTACATGACCTATTTTTCCACAGTTGTAGCATTTCACCTTCCTTTTTATGAGAGTCTTCTTCTCAGCTTTTTGTTTCTCTCTTTCCATGCTTTTCTGCGGTCTGCCTATGGTAACCGCTGCCAATGCTGATGTCGCTTCCTCCATGTCCTTGAGCCTTCTCTCTTCTGCGATGAGTCGCTCCTGCAGTCTTTCAACTGTCTGGTCCGCCGCTGGGACATTGTCCCACGCCGTTGCTAGAGGATGATATTTAGATGGCAGGCTCCCCAGGACCTTTGCCATGATGGCCAGATCTGATACGTTCTCGCCTACATCTTTCAGCTGACTCGCCATATTAATCACCCTTGATACGTGATGCACTACCGAATCATTAGTGTTCATCGTGTAGCTGTGAAACCTTTTCATCAGAGTCAATTTATTTGACTCTGATTTCTGCTCATGAATAAGCGCTAGTTTTTCCCACATTTCTTTAGCACTCACGCATGTGATTAGATATTCTAACTGAGTGTGATCCACTGCTGACGAGATCAGACACATTGCACGGGCATTTTCCTTGACCCATTTCTTTCCAGCTTGACTGTCCGGTTCGGCTGGTTGTACTTCCGCACCAGTCACTATATTTGTGATTCCGTACATATTGAAAATTGTTTTTAATTGGAACTTCCATAATTGGAAATTTGTTCCATCAAATTTTACAACATTTTTCACTACGTTTTCGTCTGCCATTTCTCAGCTTTTTATTCACAGGTGAGAGTACGTTTCTTTGACTTTTGTACTAAAATAATTCCAAAATGCCTGGGCCCATAACCTGTTGAGGTTCGTAGGTCGTGAAATTATTTATTAGACACTTGACTAATATATTGAACACATTTATTTAATAATTAAATGTAGTACAAAGTTAAATACACTGGGTCAAACTAAATGACATATGACAAGTAAAAACAATACCATACATAGAGCACACTATTATTTTTACATATCAAACAGAGATCACCTGCTTAGATACATACAAAGTGTCTTGGGCTCTATCCTTGAAAACATTCTAATACATAATATATTATAGCTAACACAGAGTTTTTTTACAGAAATAAATCTATAAATACCTAAGGTGGCTTTTTACTAAACTATTAACTCATATTTCATTGAAAATGAATTCCCACAGTAATTGCAACAATGAAAACGATTTATTTTACTTTGAATCCGGGCACCTTGCTTTGCGAGGTAATAAAGATTACAGTGAATTATTAAAAACAATTGCTACCTTAGAATCACAAAGAGCAGAAGCAATAAAAGATATAGAGAAAATAATACTTTTACAAAAGTTTGCTTTGGAAGATCCAGTAAGTTTCATAAACAAAATGAAGAATAAAGAAGATCTGGGAATTCCAATACCTCAAAAAGTAGCTGACCTTCCTACTATAAATTGGGCCGCATATGAAGTTCCTATTCCTGATGATGCTATAAAGTTAATAAATCAAGAGCAGATACAAGAAAATAAAATTAGTAAAGAATATAAAAATATGAAATCAGATAATCAATTTGATACATTCAATAAACCATGGACATCAGAAGAACAGAAAAAATTGGAAGAACTATTGATACAATTTCCACCAGAACCAATAGAAATGAGAAGATATAAGAAAATAGCAGATGCTTTGGGCAATAGAACTGTAAAACAAGTTACTAGTAGAGTACAAAAATACTTTTTGAAGTTGTACAAAGCTGGTTTGCCTATTCCAGGGAGAATTCCAAAAATTAATGACAAAAAAGTATGTTTAAATATTTATCTTAATAAACTTAACAGCACTTTTTTTTCAGAAAAGTTACAATCATAAACATCAGAGACTTAATTCATATTTATACAGACCTAGTACATTTTTTCCTGATCTGGAAGTTCCAGTCTACATGACAGAAAACGATGAAGATGAAGTTCAATCGGGTACTAACCCAAAAAACTTGGAAAAGAATAAACAAAAAGTTAAGATAAACTTATTAAAAAAGATAAAAACAGAAAAACAAAACACGAACCTTTCTTCAATATCTCATTATGGATTTAAAGTAAGGTAGTAACATTATAACTTATTCTTTCATAATACTTTCGTTT
Source organism: Stenolophus ochropezus (assembly GCA_035578165.1). NCBI lineage: Eukaryota > Metazoa > Arthropoda > Insecta > Coleoptera > Carabidae > Stenolophus > Stenolophus ochropezus. The sequence continues at coordinate 17,689,503 of JAQOWZ010000005.1, read as the reverse complement.
GTGTAGTGTGACAGTTGTTACGAAGAACCAATTATGGGAAGTCGGTGGCATTGCTTCGATTGTACGCAAGATTCTGTGGATTATTGTACTGACTGCATTATTAATCAAATAAAAAATCCCGACGGTGGAAGTGGACATCCACTCTGGCATAATTTGCAGCCCGTTCATAATGTAGAAGCTGGAATAGAAATCGCCCCTACGTATGAATCTGCTGATTTAGAATCCAGTAATGACAGTGACTCTTCATTAAGTTCGTCAAATGTTAAGTTTAATCAATATGACCAAGATTATGTAGCGGATAACAGTAAGATATATAGTTATTTAGATTCTAACTTTTTACCCGAATAAAATGGTTCTAATGAAAAGATAAATCGATTAAAAGTTTTATTTAAAATAAATTGAGGTATATAAAATTCATAAATTATTCTGAATGTGAACTAGGTGGAATTGCTTGAAACAGAAGTTGAACATAGTTCGTTACCGAACCTAGAAAGATAAATTTATTATTATATTTCTTTACATTTAATTTTTTAACTTACCCATCCATCTTGGTCGCTTTTGTTTATATATAAACCAGTAGTAAACGAATATTCCAATAAGTATAAAACCTACAGCTGTGAGATAGTGTAGCGAGGGTTCTGTGATAATAGGTGTTACAGCTAGGAAAATTGCCACGAATATAATGAAAATTGGAATGCAAGTTGAAACGGTATAAGGACGGTTAATTTCTGGTTTAGTTTTCCTTAACGTTAATAGCGCTACCATTGCCAAACCATAAAAGATCCATATCAGAAAACTTGCAAATTCTATCAGCATCAGGATATTTCCGGACAAGATGAATGAAGCAGTTATAATTCCTTGGAAAGCAACTGCAGGAGCTGGTGTTAGTCTCTTCATGTGCACGTAGCTCATAGAGGCAGCCAAGTGTCCCTCTTGGGCGGCGACGTAGCACAGTCTCGTCACTCCGAATTGTACTGATAGAGCACAGCCAAAAGTACTCAAAACTACTCCCAGAGGAATTAATGCTGATAGTGGGCCTAACACACGTTCACCCCATGCCACTGCCACTGCTGGCGCCGCTATCAGCTCTGCAGATGACATCGCGGCCATGTAAGCCACATTCATAAATACGTATAGAGCCGTCACCAAAGGAACAGCCACCATTATACTTCTTGGTATATTTTTCTCTGGCTCTTTTACTTCTTCTGTCACGACAGTCACAGCTGACCACCCGTCGTACGCCCACAAACCCGAGTAGAAAGCCAGCGCAAGAGAATGTGGATCAGTTTTAGTTCCTTTCCACCCTGTACTCAAATGTTGGGTGTTACCGCAAATTATTTCATAAAGTCCACCTCCAATAACTATCAAACAAGCTATCACTTTTAATGAACTAAACATATTTTGAATTTTCACATATAATTTAACACTATACATATTTATATACGTAATGGTAGCAAGAGCAAGTAGAGCAAGTAATTTTTTCACTGTTTCTGTATCTCCACATTTTCCAAAAACGTCTAATACTGGCTGCGCCAAATATTCTGCAAAGGTGAGTAAAATAATTGCAACTTCAGCCGGTCGCAACGCAACGACGAAAACCCAGGCGCAAACAAATGCTGGGACGGCTCCCCAGAAATTGTGTAAGGAGCGGAATGCTTCGAGAAAATAAGCGTATTCGGCACCGGAGCGGACTACTACAGTTCCCAGCTCCGCAAAAGCCAGAGCACCCAGAAGAGATATAATACCACACAGTATCCATACTAACACGCACAATGCCACGGACCCTGAATGTGCCAGAGCAGATGCGGGGGACACAAATATTCCAGATCCGATCATCACGCCCAGGATCATGTTTACAGCCGAAAACAAACCCAACTCGCGCTTCAGGTGTGTTGATCCCGCCATTGATGATATTTCACCTGCTATAATACAATATATTATTCTTTGTTATATTTAACTTACGCTTATATTACGTACACGTAGCCATATTTTATTCCAATTTTTCAAGTCACAACACTTTGCAAACACATTACAAACTGATTTAAACTAAACATGAAATAATATAACTATAATTTATCTGCTTCTTCAAATGATTATCTTGAGATAGTGAAGAGAGATACGAAAAACAGAAATGATTTATTTTCAAATCAAAGTTACATTCATACAAAGATAAGCATATCGCTTGCCCCTGTTTTATATTTACCAATAATATTAACTAGAAGCTGTTGTATTTATCTCCGTGTTTTCAGAATATTTAACATAATTTAGATAACAAATTAATCTTTAAACTTCTCTTTAACACATCTTTGTGCTGTAATAAAAAATACTCTTAATGATTACGACCTTTTAACAAGTAAGAAGTACCTACATTATTTTCGGCGGATGTATGTAATTTCCTTGAATTTGAAATAGAGCAGAGATGTGAGATTCTTAACAATAAAGTTGGTGTGTCAAAGACCCATAACATTATGTTTTGGTGTTAGTTAATAAGATGATTAATTTACAATAGCTCAATACAACTGAATAAGACACATTAAGACTCCTACACTCAAGGGCGAATCATTCACCAGGCAGTGCACTTAATACAAAATTGTTGTACACAAAAAGTATTGCACCAGGGAAATCATAATTTACAACTTCTGTACTTATGTATCCAATTATACAAAAATTACCAAATAAGATATAATGGTTTCATCGTATGTAATGACAATAATGTATGAAAATTTATATTGAATTTTATTCTTTTAAATTACAAATCCTCGGATTCTTAGGAATCAAGTTTTGACTAGTTTATTCGATTATGTATTTGTTGAACATTATCTAGTCAATACTTTCGTTTACAAACCGCTTGCTATTGACTATTCACAGCACTGCGATGTTTCTAAAGACAAATCGTAAATATGATGAAAATACAACAAAACCTATAAATAATATAAGTCAAAACTATAAATAGACTGTTCATCTGGATTGTTTTCCATTTTGAAAGAGTATTATTTAAGTTAAAAATGACTAATATTGGACCTTTTGCAACCATATGAATTTAACCGAATTATATATATACAATGATATTTTATTAATACAATTTAACTTGCTCAAGTCTTAACTAAGTAATAGTTTATTGGATTAGAAATCTGTAAAAATTGTTCTACTCTTAATGATATAAAGTATACAATTTTTTTAATTATTATGAAGTAATATTGGTCCACCGAGATAAAAGTTTGTGGCCCGAGACGAAGTCGAGTGTAACAATCACATAATATACTAAAATTTCTTTAGTCTCACATGTTATATTTTGTTTCTGGGTTTGCTTTTTTACATAACAGTGTAACAATAACAGTAGTATACAAATTTAATAAATATTATACTTCTTGATATGATAACAAATGAATAAACAACAATTTTCGATATAGTCGGTTTTGCATTCGACTGATGCTACCAGTAGTATACAAATGTACATTATTATCTTGTATAAAAATGACAACATTATTTGATTAACAATATAATGTTTTCTTTCTGTAGCATATATAAATTCGTATTTATATTACATTTTCTTGACGTTATTTATATAATCATTTCTCAAGTATTATTGAGACTAGAATAAAATATAAATATATACATTTATTTTAAAAAATGTTCAATATTTGCTAAGAATTGATGTAAATATCTTTGAAACATTTTGTATAGGTACTTATCAAATTTTCTATTGATTGTCAATGTTTACCTTGGTTCGAAATTTCTCAAGAAATTTGTTATCATTCACAAATTTGAAAAAATTCGTTATGCCCACAACGAAACGACCGCCATTATTAAATATGTAAGTTGTACGATTTTTTTTCAGAAATATTTACTTTACGAAATATTCGAGAAAAAAATCTGGACAGTCCAATTTTTACCAAAAGTTGATTAACTAATGCCAATGAAGTCGGAAGCTTAATATGAAGTTTCATTAAAATCCGTTCAACCGAATATAGTCTATACGTGCACATGTAAACACCGGACTGACGGATCAACAGATAGTTAAAACATACATTGTAAAGAACTTAATTCGTAAACATCCGTTCAAATATTGAAATGTCAAAATCAATATAATTACAATACTTTCCCTATTATAAGCAATAGAGAAACACGGTATTATTTCAAAGCAACAGAAGAATTAAACTGGTCATTTTGGTCTCTTATGAAGAGGCGTGTCTATTTCGATCTTTTTTTATAGAAAACACGTGTACTGAATTTTCTCCGTTCACGTTAAAAATATAGTATATGTCGCCTCGAATCTAGCCGTTTGCACACGAACAAAATATACCTACAATTGACGCACCATTTACTCCTGAAAAATTAATAAATTTTGAAAGAAATGTTTAACAATTTCCTGTACAGTAATTATTTATATAGATAAATATATGGATTATACTGTCCTGTAAGAAATTGTATTTTATACATTCTTTTCATCATTCATTAAACTTGAAATTATTTGATTTTAAACAATGACTCGATTTGAAACAATACGACACTATTTTAAAAAGAAATAAGACGTTTCGTTATATGAAAATCTTTACAAGAGTAACGTATTTCATCCATTTATTCATTTACAATTGAGATATAAAATGAAAAACCCTTTTTAAAACCAAATATTAAGGGAGCAATGCGTATTTCGACTTACTTTCTGGCCGATAACAATTCACACATGCTCCTTTTATAGTTAAAATTTACCCTGGGTAAACTTGGTTTGCATTTCAACCAATCATAAAGCCAGAATTGTAGTTCCTATACTAGTCTTCACTATCTTAACGTGAACAGAGTATAGTAAAAATTATTTTAACTATCTTCACTCTTAAAAGTTTTCTGATAGTTTTCTAAATCTTTGCAACATTTTTGGCAATTTTTTGCTGATTTATTTACAAAAGCTTTCAAGCATTCCATTTCTTGTTGATTTCGATGAAGCGTCGATTGTAAATTCTCAATAGCAGAATCTTTATCTCGTAATTGGTGTCGAAGTTGATAAATAGTCTCTTCTAGGGCTTCAAATATAGCCCGAGATTCATCGCTAGTATCGGAGTAGGCTGGAGGTTCATTGAGACAGAAGAAATCTTGTATTTGAGAACTATTTATAAGATCAGGAATACCAATAACTGCATTCACAAAAGCTTGAAGCCCTTGTAGTCTCTCTTCAAGGAAACTTGGATCAAAGTTGTTGCCAAAATATTTTTTTCGAGGCATAAGTGAGGCGACTGTTGGATATGAATGCTTCAATCTTGAACACAGTCTCATGAAATCTGTATAACGACGAAACACATACCAACAATCACCAGATAGCTTATTTTCCACACGTAATTTGTAAACCTGAAATGGCAAAAATTTATATTTTATTTGATTTAGGTAAAATTAGAAGTGGAAGATAAACCACATTCTTTACTCGAATTAAGATAAGTTTGATTGGGATTATTGTTAGTAAACTTTTTTTATGATTTTGAGTTAACAAGTGCTAATATTTCGAAACAACTACCAATTTATCGTTAGTGATTATTTTCAGTATTCATAAGATACATACAGTAAATCTCGCTCTCTCTTCCATAACTTCATAGCCTACAATTGGAATTTGAATATTCTGGTTTGCTCCAGTCGTAGAAAAATTTCTATTTACTACAGTTTGTATATTAACATTTGCGGGAGTAAACGTTACATTAGACTGGTCGTTAGTAGACGTAATATCAAATTTCTCACATCTGAAATATGCTTAATGTAACAATAATGTTATAATGTTTTAAAATACTGTACCTGTAAGATCCAGGTATATAATTATGACTTGAATCTGGTATATCTACTTCTGTGTCTTGACATACTATATCAGAAGTTGACTGAATCATATTTAATTTATTAAAATCACTATTCAGATTTTTACTGTCGTCTGTCATTGTTGTATAGGTAAAATTTTGAATAAAATTTTAAATATAAATTATTCTAAAGAAAACTAAACATATATTCGTCGTCATTTGTTTATGGTTCCTTGATTTGGTCATTATATCCTTAACTAACAGAAACTAATTAATAATCATAGCGCACTACTATGTATCCTTCCCAAGTTAAAACTACTTCACATATAATGAGAATGGTTGTTAGTCCTTTTATATAAACAATATTTTAATGACCATGTTGTTATATTTTTGTGCTTCGCTGACATACGAACATTCAAACGAGTAATACATGTTTTTACATCATACGGTACTTGTTGACAACTATAACATCACTGCACCATTCGCGCATGTACCTTGTTATAACAAATGATATTTGTATAAAGTATTTTTTTATTTATTTACAAATCTAATCATCGTGTGTTTTTCAAGTTAACTTTTGTTTACGTGTTTTAACAGCTTGTGTCACTGATTTTATTTCATAAAACCCACTACTAAATATTCTATTCCTTTCCATGAGCAGAAGATGGAGGTGGATTATTAATGTATTCATAAATAATTTAACATATGTGCTTATTAAACTATTACACCCTTTACTCTTGTCTTACAAAAATGTTGCAATGTTGACGAAAACGTAAAATGAACGCACTGGTTTCGCGAAAAATATTTACACGTTCTGCAGCTAATTTCACACCATTTATTAAATTATTAAAAAACTTTTATTGTGTGAACTCTACAACCTTCAATATTCGAATACATTTTATTTATGTGACGTACACCAATAGATTTATCTTACTAATTTAATAAAATATCAAAATGCATAACACTTACGCATTCTTTATTCTTTCACTGACGTCTATTCAAATTTTCCCTCGTCGTCCTACTAGTGAATTCGTTTTGCACTGGTATATATTTTATATCTAGGACAAACCAATTTTAAGATAAGAACCAGTAGAATTTTCTCTATTTTACATTATTGTGTCTCTGAGAGCAATAATTTATAGTTTTTGTTATAATTAAAAATTAAGTCAGGTAGATCAAACAAAATCGATTGTTGCTATTTTCACACGCGTAAGTTAAGAGAGGAGGTTATGTTTTTGACGTTTTTGAATTTTGAGTGGAATAACAAATAAAACATGGTATATTTACATTTCCCAGCCAATTTCACTGAAGAAGAATTAATGTTACAAGCCAAATATCAAAAATTGAAAAAGAAGGTTTGTATTTCAATCTACTTTATATTATTTTTATTTTCAATGATTTTTTTTTTAGAAAAAGGCACTTCAGGCTCTTAAAACACCTAAACCAGAACCAGAAAAACCCATTATACCAAAAAGACCTGCTGAAGCAAGAGATGCGAGAGAAGTTGCAAAGAAATTAATCAAATCCGGAGCTATATCTGCAATTTCAAAAACTCATAAACAACCTGAACAAAGTACTACATTTAAACGTCCAAGAGGAGTAGAAAGAAAAATTATAACGGAGAAAACAGTTAGTAATTATCAACCATTCTCTGCAATTCAGTCAGAAGAAGGAAATTCTGAAAATGTTGATAATAGAACCCCAAGAATAAAAAATTTGTATGATACTTTCGCTACTGCAAGAGATCGCGAAGAAAGAGGAATAACTGAGAAAAGAGATAAACCAGATAAACCTAGACAAGGTAATACAATATATGTGTCTGGCTACAAAATATCAGAAGAATTCTTAAATAAACATTTCCAAACAATTGGCAAAATCGTCAATGTTTCTATGGAAATAGAAAAAAAGTAAGTAAAACTGTAATTTGCGCCAAAATGTCGCCATTTCGTATATAGCGAAGGCGTATGTTTTTTTTTTTATTCTTTCTAAATATTAATATTTTGTTTTAGTCGAGGGTTCGTGACATTTGACAAAATTGAATCTGCAGAACGAGCTATTGCTGAGGTAAATATTATTTAAATTCAGTTTCTGTTTATGTTTCTTAAAACATTTGAAAAACATGTATAACAATTATTAATATTATTTCAGATGGATGGCAGTATGGTTTCTGGTATACAGTTAAAAGTTTCTTTAGCACGTCGACAACCTCAAATTGAGCCAATAAATGATATTACGTCATCTTCAACATGGTCAACATTAGGTAATGTTCAATTTATCTTTAGTTTATATCTAATTACAGTTTAAAATTATGAATTAATCAATTATTAATTTATTTTTTCATAGTGTCCAGATGTTTTGCTTATCTGAACATTATGTGTACTTTATTACTTACAGCGGTATTATTTAGCATTTGATATATTTTTAATTGTATGATTGTTAAAGAATGATATTAATATAGTCGTTTATATTTCAGCTGCCAGTCATTCACAGAAAGGAAGTCATAAAGATAAAAGAGATCTAGTTGTATACGATGATATATTTGATTAGTATGTTGTAATCAATTTAATTTGACCGATAATATGTATTTCAAATAGTTGAAATGTATGTATTATTAACTTAAAATTTTATAATTGCTTATATTTTAATAACTATTAATTCTAATATTTATTAAAAATTGTTTTTATGTACAAAAGAAATGAAACAATTTTTCGTTTAAAAGTTATTATAATTAAAAAATAAAATATAAAAATTCTCAATGATCAATATACCCTTATGTATACTCTATGTGATTTTCCAAAACCTGCAAAATCATTCTTTATATATAACAAAATTATTGCAGTTGTGATACCTGTCATTTTGTGCTCTTATCAATAGTCTTGTTATTAAAATCTTAACCGTGAAAAATCACATGAGAATATGTCTAAACAATATAAAAATATTTATAAAACTGGTATAAAATTTATTACAATCTCTCAAGCAATTACAATTTATTCATTTGTTTGTGTTAAGAGAGCGACACCTTTAAGAATCCAATAACTTTCTGGTTTATTGGAATTGAGCAAAACAGCTACTACGAAATTTGTACTGTGTCCGGTAGTAGACAATGTACCGGCTCTCACTGAAGTTTTGTATAGAGGGCACACATATCGTTCACCTTTTGCTAGTCTGACTACAGGAACTAACAGCATTGCTGGGAAAGGGGGATTCATTTCGCCTACAAATAAATGTCTCTGTTATGAAAATTTCTGCATCTAATGAAAAATAAATATGGCATAAAAAAAACATGATTTAAAAAAATGTAATATTAAAAGAATTTTAGAAGTAATAATATTGCCATACGCGCACACAAATACATGTCTAATAACATTTCAAATAATTATTACTTGCATAATAGCAACATTCTTCAAATTTTTATTTGAAATATTCACAAACTTAAAAAGGCACAAGTAAATTTCCGTATCCCATTAGCAAAAAAAATCATGCCTAAATAATGGTAACTAATTCACAACTTAAATTGTGAACTTCGTTGAATCTATTTATAAAAATGACACGAGGATTAATATTGTTTACTATAAATCAATGAAAGTCCCAATCGTGATCAATCCATTTATGACTAACCTACGATGCAGTATTTTTTTAAGCAGAGAATCATAAATACCTGGGTTTTGATCCATTAGTATCATACTTTTATAATTCCAGCAAGCTGCATCAAGGAATAAACCATGAATATTCACACCATCAACTGGTACGGGGAGATTTCCGTACAATTCTGGTGTCTGCAAAAATACAAAAAAAAAATTCCGTGAAATTTTGAATGTTCGTTCTTTACTTACAACAAAAAAAAATAACAGTACTTTATATTATTCATAATATGCAAACAATCCTAAATTCCTTAGTTCGCGTAAAATATAAAGGATTACTTAATTTTAATTTACACAGTATGTATTTTTATTTTATGGACTGTACGCTTTGTGTCATAAATGTGAAAATACTTACTTCACTTGTATTTTCATCGTGATGTAATTTAATCAATTCTTGGTCAAGTGCAATCGCTTTAATTTTAAAGTCAAATTTGAGTTGATCTATGGGTAAATCATATTTTCGAGCATGTGTTTGTAAAGCTCCAGTTAGAAATCCCTGCGGGAAAAAAAATCCAGATATCCAGAATGACACTGGTTTTCCGTGTTCCAACCAAAACTATAAATACAAACAATTAATATATAATTAATAAAAGTTAATAAATTTCTAACTTGTATAAAATCAATGCGAAGTATTAGATCGCTGACCCAACCAGCTAAAGGTTTAAGAGAAGGATAGGCCTTAGCTCCCCACATTTTAGGCACCATATTATTCGAAAATGCAGTGTAGACTTCTTCTAAACTTTCAGACATAACAACAAAACCTTTTATTGCTTTTTGCAAATTGTCTAAAGAACTATGTAACAATTTTAATAGTTTGTTGAATCTGTCAATTTCTTGAGTTAATACTGTTGTTAAAGATGGTAATCGTCCTTTATTATCTTGCTAATAAAAGAATCCATCAATTAAATTTCTGTGTTTTTCATAATTTTATTAAAGTTATTATGAAATTTGACTAGCGGTAATTTATTTGAATAAATCTACGTTTTAAAAGTACAATTCTTTGTACAAAAAAGTAATGTAAAATAATAATTCTTTATTACTGATTTTCACTTTGTCACACTTAAAACAAAATCCCTACTAATTAATTGTAAATTAATATTTTTACGTTTTCACTGCTGTTCAAATTTCATGATTAATTTTTATTTTACTTTAAAAAGTTGAGGGAATGGCTCTTCACAGGATATTTTTGTTTTCACTACTTCCTGAATGACTTCTGACAATTCGTAAACTATATCATCACTGGATTTTCCTGTATCAGAACCACCAACTCGCGGTTGGCTTTCCAAAATAGTTAATATAATCGTTTGTGTTTCTTTGATCTGGAAAGCAAGATTTGCATTTTCGTGCATTCCAAATACCTCTGGCTCCTCAATAATAGGAAGTTTATCAATAAAATCTCTGTAATCTACTAAGGTTTCATATCGCGGACAGTAATAAATTCCTGATTTAGAGTATTTATAACTTTCGTGAAGAGTGTGAGGAGCAAAAAAACCCTTAAGAATAGTTTTTAAACAACGTAAATCCCACATGTCTGTTACTCGTCCTCCGTAAGTAATTTCACCTACATTTTATAATATTTGTAATACTTGTTTATAGTAAATTTGAAAATATAAACCTGTAATATATTCGAGTGCATCCCAAGGAATATATCCAACTTCGCAAAACATTCTAATAGTATTAAATGCACATTCTCTATCGCTATCATTAAATTCATATAATATATTCCACCCTAAAGGTCCAAACTTTTTCCTTTCCTGTATAATAGCGTGAAACATTGATATACCAAATATCATTGTCCGCCAATCTTGACCCAATACTAAAGAAAAAGTATGTCAACATGCATTTCAATTTAATTTTATTACATACTATGTCCTTCAAAGAAACTCTCTTGAATATCAGTGAATGCTCGTTTAATATTTGCTCTTAAACCTTTTGGAGGTTCATTGGTAACTTTTACGGAATTTTGCAATACAGAAACTGGAAAATATTTTGTCGGCATTGAACTTAGAAATAATCTGAATTCTTTATGAATGACAGAAGATTCTTCAGCAATTTTTTGTATTATTCTTTCCATTGCTAACATCCAAGAAGAAGCTAAGTGACAATTCTATAAAGATTTTATAAAAAAATATGCTAAGATTTTTGTAAAAAATCAAAAATACTTGTAAAAACACCCAGTCTCCCTTGAATTTTCCCACTATAATCATTTTTTCTGCAACCGGTCCTTGTCCCTGTCCTAAGGAAATTGATTGTATTTTGTGTGTGCAACCCTTTTCTGCAGCAAATCTTTGGAATGCCCCAAAAGGATCAGAACCTGTGCTTAATACAAATACGAGAGGTGTATCATTCGCAGTATCTTGATATCTGCGAAAAATGTTTACTTTATTACTAGTTTAAAAAAAATGCTACTATCATACAATAAATGCAAATTTATTTGAGGACTTTCAACAAATGCTTGTCCCAATTTGACTTTAACAAACTCTGTAATTGTAAAAACAAGTTTTTCTTCACACAAACATTTGATAAGCATTAATTTTTCAAATTCATCTAATTTACCATTCCAATTATAAATAGAATTTTTAGTTATATCATGAGCAACTTTGATAGTCTGTAAAAAGAGAACAATATGTAGTAGAGATATATTGACTATCAACTATTTACGTTACTTAAACAACAACCCAATCGTTTTTCATTTATTTATTGTAATATGCTAAGATTTGTAAGATATGGAATTGAAATATAATGTTTATTAGTAAGAGAATTTTATAAAATAATATTTATTAATAAACTGAAATCATCAGTAAAACATTAAACACACCATGGATACTATGAATCATACCAGGCCTTAGATGTCTTAAAATAAGTATGTTAATGGCTATAATCAATGGTACCACATACACCCCATCATATTTAACGAGACAGATGAAAATAACAGAAAACTGTTTTCCCTTGTTAATTCCCTATGTCAAGGTTTCTAGTATTCACTATAAGAAATTCTATAATAAAATCCTTACCAGACTAAAATCTCCTACTGTTATATCAATTTTTGTTAGAATATCTGATATTAAATTTTTAAAACATGCAAAATTTTGTGCAATGTAGTTTGCATATTGCCACATGTTTTCAGATAATGTAGTAATATCTGGTTTCTTTGCATATTCCACTTTGGCTCCGACTGGACCTCGAAGAAGAAAACTCCATTGATTTTCATGTATAAGCCCTGCTTCTTTCATTATATCCACACAAAGCATAAAACTAAAAATTAGCTTATGTCTTTCAAAGAGTCCTCTAGATATGTTTACATATATTGCAAGCGTTATTTCTCTATAAAGAATTTCTAAACGAAGTTGCAAGTCAGGATTTTTTTCGCTAGTTTCTATAACCATGTTAAAAATCTAAAAAAATGTGTTCATGAATATGAGAGAAGAAACATCTTAATATTAATTACTTGTTTAAAATATTTCAAAGAATACTGATACATCGGATCTATATCTGCAAGTCTAGCTACCACGAAAAACAAGACAGAACCGCGAACAGCAACACTTCTATATTTTTCTCTAGCAACAGAAATGTTCTGCTCTGTTGCTTCAGTTTCTATTAATCGGGAAGCAATAATAGCTGAAGTTTCCTATATTAAATTAAGTTATTAAGATTTAAAAAATATATATACAAGAAATTAATTTATACTTTGCTTTCGTTTAAAGTTTCAATCAAAACTTCATCATCTAATATATTTCCTTCCGAGAAAAACAGAAGTTTTAATATTTTTTCTTCAATACTATTAAGTTGAGCTTTATCGTTATTTATTCTAATAATGAGTTCATTTCTTTGAGATTCTAAATCTGGTCGTTCTAATCGTACCACATCTCTAAATATAAATGAAATAGGAGAAAACGATTTTTAAAATGTTTAGTGATATATTACGCTAAAAGTTGATCCTCTAAACCAGAAATTGTAACAGTGAAGTTTACTAGGGTTACTTTAATGCAAATTTCTGGTAAATAATGTGGATTTGCTAATTTTGTAGTCATGTAAAATTTAAATGCATTATCATATTCTATATCTGAATCTCCTAGCCGAATCATAAGTCGCCCAGACTGGAATATAAATACATAATATATACCACGTATAAAATTGCATAAATGGAAACTTTACCTGCATAAAAGTCTGTCTTAGTAATATTGGTTCTAAAGTGGGATCCAACTGTTCGCCTAACTCTTCTAACAAAACAGGAAGTCCAAGTCTAATGGCAGATTCTAACGTTCTCAAAAAATTCGCATCCGTTAGTTTAATAATCTGCAATTGATTCAAAACTTCCATGGATCGTATCCATCGGTTTGCTTGCTCTTGGGGGTCGATCATCAACGGCCACCTTCCTGCTTTGGTTACTAAGATTGCGTTTTCAGTTGAGACGTTATCTCGAGGTAAACCGCAAGTGTTCCAAGTACGAATTTCGTAAGCATCTGCTAAGATTGCTATAAGAGAGAAAACACTGGAACTCGGGATTTGGAATTCCTTGCATTTTCCCAACCACATAGTAGTTAGTTCTTCACGGTAATTACTGGTGAAAGCACCGAGATAAGCTACACACGCTGATGCAAGAAGGACATCACCTATCATATTATCCAATTCAACATCAAATTCCTAAACAATTAAAATTTGTGACCACTGATCAAAATTCTTGTTACACGTACTTTAACGCCCAATTCCCATCGTATTTGTTCGTCTCCCAAAGCAGCGGTTAATCTACCTGCCCTGATTAATCTTGCAGCTGTTAACTCCATTCCATATTCTAAATCTTCTTTTTCTTTAACACTTGCTTCATATTGAGCTTGTAGTTTGTCTAAATAAGCTTCAACTTCAGCTAACTGCCTTTGTTTCTCTTTTAATACTGTCATTACTTTGTTTAATTCGAATTCAGCTTCCTGTTGTCTAAAAAAAAATATCGCATTAAACCTACCCTACGCAATAATGAAAATCCCTGTCGTTACTTTCTGCGCTTGGGTTCCACTACTCTGAATACATGTGCATATGTATCTACAGCACGTACCCACAGACACATACTTTTACAAACTTTAGATTGGGCTGCAACTATGTCCGGTAAAAAGTCAGGATTATCTATATAAGGCTTTAATTTTTTCATCATAACATCCGTGATATTATCTTTATCATATTCTTTCAATCGTTGTAAGAAATTTATATCGGCTAAAATTACTTTTGCCGCTTGCCAAGTCGTTCTACGAAATAAATAAATAAAATTTACAATAAAATAACATATTTACAATATACTTTGCTCCTAGTAATAAACAAATAGCCTCCATTGTATATTGCACTAAACGTGGAGGCTTTTGAAATACTTTAAGTTCGTTAATATCATTTTTATTTAAAGATTCCAGAGCCTTTTCTGCTGCAAGCATAGCTGGTAATGCCTCGGCTAAGTCTCTTTGCGCGTCATCTGCAAGTTCTTGAGCTTCTGCCGCTACAACCTACATAAAATTGATTCGTGTACATATCAAATTTTCAAAAGTCATAATACTAAAAGTATTTTTATTAAGTGGTTGTGGTTTGCATAAGACGCCGTTTAATAAATGGAAATAAGTTTATATTGCATACTAGAGCTGATTCTTCGTCCTTTTTGACATTTGCTCGCACTATGTCTGCCGATGCTTGTTCCTTTGTTAAATATTTCATCAATTCTGCGACAGCCACTGATTTTTTTTCTAATATAGGAGCTAATTCCTTCAAAGTTTCTTTCATTACATCAATAACGTCATTAGTTTCATACAGTTTTTGAAGTCCATTTGCGATTCTATTCTTTTTCATATTAGTTTGATTTTTTTTCATTTCTAACATAGAATTGTAAAGCTTTAATAAATCTAAATAACTGCTGGGTGTTGTATAGAAGTATCGACGCATTTCGTTATAATATCTCGTGGACATATCTTCCACACTCTTAAGAAAGAATAAAATTTAGTGTCATACTTCAATTTAAAAATATTTAAAATAAGTACTTTATGAATTATTACACATATTGCAGCTAAATTATTAACAAAATCTTCTGATCCAAATTTACTTAAACTATCCACAGCTACTGAAAGCAAAGCTTCTTCAGGCCATTTCATAAACCAGTCAATCGTGCAACAGTTTACAAGAGAAGGGAACATTCTGCACCTTCGTCTACAATTCAATTGCTTTATTTATAAGTTTTTTCTAAATAGATTTTAAACTAATTTTTGTTATTGGCATATATGAATTATTTAAATTAGGCTGAATAAACACCTGGCATTTGTCAATTTCTCTAATAAAACAACAAATAAAAAAATACATTTTTAAATGTCTTAGTTATAGGGGCATTGAACATAAAAAAATTGCAAGTAATAACAGAACTATACGTTATAAGTCCGGTAAATAAAAATCACACACTTTCAATAGAATTATATCCAAATAAGGTCGGTTTCAAAGAATTTAAATTTAATACTAAAATATATAGGAATGTACAAATATTTTGAAATTATTTAAAGGATATATAAGCAAAAATTTGCTTAGTAATGATACAATACCGTAAAGAATAATAATACCGTAAAGTCTCATTTACCCGACTGATATCATATTTGCAAACATGAGAATAAGAATGAAAGAAAAGTGAACATATCGTACTATTATTTCAAACTAACAATAAAAATTAATTACCTACCTGAATGCATCTCCTACGGGTGACATACAAAGTGAAAGATGCAAATTCGTTCTCACTCTACTAATAAAGAACCCAAATATTGCATCTCGATTTCCTTCCGCTATGCCAAATTCTTTAACCTGAGGCCGCAAAGCGTTGATAACTTTTTCGTACTCGTCGGCTTCAAATAAATTTGGAACATCCCCTGAATTTAAAATATTATTGATGTCTTCTAAGAATTCTTCTTCAACAATTTGTGTATCAGTAAAAAGAAAGACAGTATTTTCGTTTAAGCAACCAGCATTGAAATAAAATTTACGCAAATCTTCGAAAAATGTTGAATGATCATAATTGCGAGTTAATTCTATCTGACCACATCTGGAATAGATTTTCAATATATTTTTTTTTGTAACAATAAAAAAATTTGATTCTTAAGAAATTTGTATTATTTTCTTTCTAAAATCTGAAATTTATCATTTCTATGTGGAACGAGGTCTCAAGTACCTGAGGTACTTGTTTAGAATTAGGTCTGAAATTATTATTTATATTATAAATATATAAATCACTCACTTGTACTGGTTGAGGTGAGACGCTAATTTTGTTAAACTTTGCTTTCCCATTCCTCCAACACCAACTAACAAACAATTACCGCGCTCAGCCCTTAAAATTCTCGCAATTCTCGATAAATGCTCAACTGCATCTATAAAGAATATAAGCCTCATTTCTTTCGACGTAGAGATATTATAATCATCTAGATAATCCTGCAGAACTACACTTTTAAGTCTGTTAATATCTCTAATTTCTTCATATATTCTGTTTTCTTTTGTAGCACCAAAGACAAAGAAATCACCAAAGATTAAAGTAGGAGGATTGTAAATTATTGGTTCTTCAGGAAGAATTAAAACTGGACTACCAAAGTTTCGATTACATACATCTCTCATCAAAAAATAAAAATACGATTTGTCTTCAATATTAATTAATCTGTCATGAAATACTCTTAAACATTCGTGGTAAAACAACCTATGAAACAAAATTGCTCAATAAATTAAAAAATCATATTCCATTTATATCCGTTAAACTCTATTAATTGATATCTTAAATTACAGCATCGTGAAAATGCAGTGATTTTCACAGTCATATAGTTTCATTATATGAAATATATATACGTTACTTACCGTTGTAACTGTATAGCTTCTCTAATTGTTCCATTATCCGCTTGCAACACTCCCTGAACACACTTGGAAAGATCGCGTAAGTTGAATACATAGTGAGATTTGGCTGGAGTTGGTAGAAGATCTTCGGCTATTCGTTCATAAACGTCTACAGCTGCGGCAACCACTGAGTCACTCAAATCTCGAACCGGATTTGCAAAATCCGCTAAGAAACCTTTCATTATTGACTAGAAAAATAACAAATTAAATTCAATTTTTATCTTCATACAAATTCACATTTCAGATTTAAAATGATTATATTATGTACATACAAACAATTCTTTAAATTCATGCATTATGTCTAAATCATTTCTAGTCATACCAATTTTTTTATCTACCGCCTAACTAAGTTACAAAATTTGGAACGGCTAGGCCGTCATAATTTGAACAATTGATGTTTATTTATTTATTTATTATTTTTTTTAAGAACAGGGTGAAATAAGTACTGTAAACGCGAATGAAAAATATGTCGTCATAAGCGAGATATCAATTTTTAAAGTGAAAATTTTAATCTCTGACATCATATGTCTTCGCCAGTGATGAACAAGTTGGTTGTCCAGGATACTGATTATTTTCTTATTCGCGTAGCTAAACTATGTTTATATACAAATTTGTAAGTATTTGAATGGAAAAAATATTATTAAGCATGAATAAAATTTAATTTCATAACTAAGACAAGCACATACAGTAACATTTTGACACTGCTAGGCCGCATACATGTCTCCTTACTCAAGTTCTAAGAAATGTGAACGTACGATTGTCTTTTTAAAATCAGACAGCCAATAAAATTGGTAAAGACAGATATGACATCACAGGACATCGCAACAATATTTAATCTTATAGCTCGCGAACGAAATAATATTTAAATGAAAATATATTTTCACATTCTTCTGCAAAATGGTAAATAGTATTTCCTACCCTAAAAATGGCTTTTAGTGCATACTCGTTGGGCGGTGGTATTAACAGCATTGCAAAATGCCGCACAAATCTCGGAGTTAAAGGATTTCTACCACCTCCTGGTGGAGCACAAGCCGTCACAATTATCACATCATGTATTTCTTTCCAGAACATTTTATCTCTGTCATATAATCCTCCATAATCCAAATATTGACGCAGTAATTCAATGGGAGGCTGAGAGCCATAAGTATCTAACTTAGGCATGTTAACATCATCAACAAAAATGACTACTTTTTTTCCAATTGGAGCTCCCAGTAATTTTTTCTTGAATTTTTCTAATTTAAGTTCTATCATTTCTTGAGTTCTTGCACTACTGGTTTGAGCAGAAAAGTTTAATGTAACTGGAATGTACTTTCCAGTTGCCAGTAAATCTTCTAAAACTACTTTAGCTATCACAGATTTTCCAACACCTATAATGATTTATATAATTGGTTAATAAGGACTACTAGTCCTAAAATTAATATAACAAATAAATTGTCATTTTTTTGTTAAAAATGTATACCTAAACACCTTGTTACTATTAATTGCTTAAGAATATAAGTTAAAATATTAAATTCTGTAAGACCATTAAGTTTTAAATATGTATCATGATTATTTATTTAATAGTAAAATTAAATTAGATTTTATAAAATACTACTAGCGCAAAAAAATGTTTTATGCATAATAAAGAATTTTTATACTTAACTTAGTTGAAAATTTCATTAGTAAAATATATCACTTTTTTCATTCATTATTCTTCACTTACCTGTTCCTCCTGTAAACATCACTGGTTTATTTATAGCTATTAATCGTTCCATTATATATCCAAATCGTATCGTATCCACTGTGGGAACAATCATTTCAAAAAACGGTATTGTTTTGTCATACTGAAATGCTGGAATAATTTTCATCCAGTTTTCTAATCGCTTGGTTGATAAATTCATATAAACATTCCATAAATCATCATTTGGAAGTCTAAATAAAATAATTTTAGATGTATCAGTATGATAGTGTAACATACATACCTTGCATCTGGAAATTCATCAAACTGATCCCTAATTCGTATTTCAAACTTTTCTCTCCCTTCATCTAACAAATTTCCTCCTACGGACCAAATATAGGCAAATATGAAAGACTGAGTAAAGAAACATTTCCAGACAGCTTTGTCCATCAATTTGTCAACACCTCCTGGTTGAGAAATTATACTTTCGAATAAATAGCACATCATGTTTGCTTTGGCAATTTCCACCTAACAAATTGTTAACTAATTATAGTAAAAATCATTTTCACAAAAGTACTTTTTACTTGGTGAATGGCAAAACTACAATTTTTCTTTACATATTGCATTCCATTTTCCAAAAAGTTTTCAAATAAAAGTAAAATATATTCCAGTTGTTCTTCTTGTAAAAGTGTGTATTTGTCGGGGAAAGTATTAAGCCAGGACTTGACAAATGGGAGATATTTTAACTCTTCTGGATCAATATAGACCATACCGCATCTAAATGTAATATAAGTATCGTTTTTATTTTCCTTACAAGTGCGGCAATGGAATAAAGTGATGGACAAAGAAAATATGTTTATTAGATATGTTTAATAAGAGCAGTAGAAGTCAGCGCTGTTTCAAAAACCTGTAGTATAATCCATTGAACAATTTGCTTCTGCAGTTTTTGCTTGCAAGCAATGAAAACGAAAGAATTATATTACGTATAATATACTGACAAATAATAAGTAACATAGTAAAGCATATTAAAACTAAATCTTAGATTCATAGGTGACCTATTTTTTTAAAGATTTTCTGTATATTAAGACTTTTAGATAAATATCAATTGTAAAATTTGAGCCCATTTTTCAAGACAAATTTAATGGTGAATAGGGTTTATGCAGACGATATATTTATATCATAATTCGGGATAAGTATAGAGTTATAAATTTTATAGACAACTATGGTAGGAAAAGTAGAATATGGATTTAATAACAAGTTTAACACATGTTCAAATCTGATCTCGAAAACATTTAAATGTATTGAAATATTATTCCTGTAACCAATAATACTTCGATTAAATATTTGTACCTGCTTACAGTAGCTGGTGATGCCTGTGCCAAATCTTGTACTTCAAATATCATGTGTACATATGGAGTCAATTTAATTCTTTCTGAATTTGCTAAACACAACATTTTATTATCATCTAATACTGTATTCATGTTTTCTATCCACACTGCGTCTACAGGACCGTCACAAATTACCCATTGATGATCTTCGGTTGTACACTACACCAATTAGAAATACGGTACAAGAATATAAAATAAATAATAATTTCATAGAGTAGATAAAAACAGTTATTGTGTTTCGTCTTAGATTTGTCAAACTTGAATTACAACATACATTTAAACAACATTTACCTGCACAGCGGTTCGCACCATAATCCCAAGTAATCCATCCCTCCATTCCAAAGAATACGGATTAACTTCACCATATAGTTCTCCAAGGGTGACTGATTTGGGATTGAGAATATATGTAATGACAGGTTGATAGTAAGGGTTGATTACTTCATCAGCATGAAGTTTTGTCAATGTATCTTTCAAAATCTGAAAAATATCATAAAAATTTGATTATAATAAAATATTTTTTTTATTCCAACAGCGCGCAGCGGTACAAAACTGTCCGCGACTGCTCACAGTCTGCGCAGTTTGATTTTAGGTGTTCCAACAGTGGTTGTGAACTATGACAATAAAGTTTTCTGTTCCAACAGCCAATGTATCAGTTTGTTGATAATCAAAAAAATTCCCTGACTATCCACAAATTCTAAATCTCCGCATACGCATTGCGTTAAGAGCTGATTATTCATAGTATAGACATTTTTACTACTATGCTAAGCTATGACTAATAACATCATAACTCGCGCATACGTTACAGATAATAGTATGGAACAACGAAACTGTCACTTAAGTAGGTACAAGCCTATATAGCATCCACACTCATTGTTACACTATATTTTTCTTACATTTAAGATTGTAGATTTTCCACCTCCTGTAGGACCGACACACATAACACCCCATCTCACTATCATGGTTTCGTATAATTGGATAGTTTTAACAATTTGCTTGTCCACTATTTGTAGATCAGCTGCTACGATACATTCCTCCATAGCTGTTTGCAGTTCTCCATAATCTTGTTCTGGAAGTTCTACACCCGGAAAAAGATCGCTCAAAATACCCTACACAAAGAAACATTTCATAACGTTTTGTCCATTAACCATTCTCTGATCTAAATGCATACCTAAAGTATCTTTTACTTACTTGGAATAAAATGGCATCGTCTGATAAAAATTTAGGCAAGTTACTGTCTCTTAAAGCTCTGATCAGGACAACGTCTTCGTTTTTATCTGGATTGGCTCTTTTTAAAGCTCCGGCCATTACTAAAACACTTTTTACTGCTCGCATTCCAAAATCATAATGGTCTTGTTGTGACAACTGTTCACTGCAAAGTTTATACATTTGTACCATTTTTTGAGCAAGGGTTCTGGAAGATTCAAATCCTTCTGAATAGAGAGTAACCTCAGCAATCAAAGCTATAAAACATAATTTTTTAGTAATATTTAACTAAATCTAAAAAGTGACATGAAAAATACCGTAATCTGGTACCATCATACTGATGGGTCGGAACAAAGCTTTTAAGTTATCTGGGAGTTCTGTCCGACCAGCGTAACCTGGATTCATTGTGATGAAGGCAGCACATCTTTGTACAAGCTTTATTTCACGTCCTTCAAACATAAACCTGAAAAGGAATACATTTTACGGTATATAATACAATAAAAGTTGAGTTAAAATTTTTTAATACAAATTGCGATTTGTGAACTTAGTGCGGCAAGAATCTTTTCGCACTGTAAAAGTTTTTGTCACATTCTCAAAGAAAGAATATAATGCTTAGCTGTATTAAGACCAGTCCTAGTTAATTAAATGAGAACTAAATAAGAACTTTCAGTATCTGAGAGAATATAACTCTTTTCGGAATCCATATTTTGTTTCATTTACGAAAATTTCAGCCAGGAAAAACGTAAATTTATTTGCTTGACATATTTTTCACTTTTGAAATAAACTTATTTTGTTCTCTCCATGACAATTATAAGCTATCTTGATTTTTTGATTTAATTTAAAACAATAGATAATAAATTATTGTTGTTTTTAACGATTATTAAATTTTAAAAAGTAACACTATTAATTAGTCCATTTAAATAAATTAAAATAGCATGTGTTATACCTTTTTGCTTTGGCAGCTTTAGCATTTCTTATAGTAATCAACTGTTGTGCAATGACCGACAACACTTCAATGTCTATTCTGTTAAACTCATCAAAGCAGCACCATGCCCCAGATTGAGCTAATCCAGAGAAGAATCTTCCCATCATCTTATAATCTAAGCCTTCGGAACAGTTGAAAACAACACACTGAATAGCGAGAGCTTTTGCCAAATCTTTTGTTGTTTCTGTTTTGCCTGTACCGGCGGGACCAGCGGGAGCGCCACCTAAAAAGAAAGAATAGTTAAAATTATAAAAATTAATTTCATCATTATAAAATATAAATATATCTTACCCAAATCTAGCTGCAGAGCGCCCATCAAACATAGGTAACATTTATCAGTCAAAGGAGTAATAACCAATACTCCTCCAGCACCTAAATATTCGTATCCATATAAATATTCAGCGCTGGACATTTTTGCGATACAGTCATCAATATCCTTCTGCCAATAATACCTTAACATTTTCAACCAAGTAAAATCAAAGCTCGACTGAACTTTATGTTGAACTAAACTAGTTATTGTATCTCTAGCATGAACAGATATTGTAATGAGCGCGACGAGTACTTTTCTAAAAATTGAAGTTATATCTGTTCGAGTTAAACCTGCTAGCATGTTCAGTTCCTGAAATGAGGAAACATTACTTACACAATTTATATTTGTACTAAATCACACTATAATTTAGACGATTTAGGATTAATATTAAAATTTATCTAAAGTTTTTAAGCGCAAATTCAAACCATTTGGAATACTTAGATATTATAACAGAGACGCTGCTATTCGGAAATCCTATAAATTCTAGAAAATTCGAGAATAATTCTTCACTGGTATAAATTGTCGCGATCGGGGACTACAGTCTAACAGACTGTTCAGTAAGAATAGCGGTATGTGAAATAGAAATAAATGTTAAATTAAAATAAATTTTGATATCTTGTGAAAATAAATAGCGTAGAAATAAATAATATCGTGTACAAATAAATAAATATTAAATTAATAAAACATTTTTCAGAACGCATAATTATTGAATAAAACAACTCTTTTTAGTTATAGTTAACTATATCGAATTATAACTGAAAAAGTCGTTTTATTTAATAAAATAATATTAGTTAATAATTAGTTTGATAAGAGTGTATTACTAATCTTTAAGTTTAATTTGTGTTATTTTCGTTTAAATCAGAGTGTTTGTCATTTCTATCATTATGTAATAAATTTGTAATATAAATATTTGTGTTTTGTGAAATTTTACACGTCACTCAAATGAATAAATTTATAATATAAATAAACTTACAGTATTTCCCAACTTCTCAAACTTAACCATCTCTTCATGTTTGTGTCCTTTCCCATCTAGAATCTGATGCACATCTTTAGCCCACATAATTTGCGACACCGTCAATATAATCTGATTCGGATGCCTTTTCACCCAGACCTCTCTCTTCTTGTCCTGGAAATCTTGTATAGACGCCTTCATACCTCGCTTAAGGGATATGACCATCGCATCTTCAACTTTCCGCAGCCAGTCTTCCACGTTACCGCGAGCCTTGAGACTTTTGGTCAATTCGACGCGTTCTCCTTCGGGACTAATCATTGCAATAATGTCAGTAGTCATTACAGGTCCCTCTGCTGCTGCTGGAGTTTCACCCTCGGCGGCGTCTTCTCCTTCGGGAACATCGATTTTCATACCAAATTCGAGCTTAGCGATAGCATCGAAGCACTTACGCAAATGCGGTTGAACCGCAAACGGATTTCGCGTCTAAAACAAACAATTTACTTTTTTAATCAAATGAAAATTCTTCATTGAAAATATTTTTTTAACAATTCTACATTCTGAGAAACAACATGATTATTTTTGAGTTCTATATTCAATGAACACAAATATTTTTACCTGTGCTAATACATCCAATAATTCATCGTTGGATAAAAAGTAAAACCGCGGAAAAGCAACTCGCTTGGTTTCCAAATATGCTTCTAGGCATTTTAAAATTTGATCTAAATTTGCATTATTTCTTTTTAAAGCTTCTAATAACCCTGGATATGAACAAGCTTCCATAGCTAAGGGCATCTGTAATAAACGAATATTATTATATTTAATTTAAAATTATATACATAATAATTTGTAGCTAGAAGAACAGATATTATATACAAGAATGCTTTAATACATCAAGAGATTGATTAAAAGACCTACGTTAGTCCCTTTTTATTCTACTATACCTGTTGTGTTCTTCTCATTATTTCTTTCCAACTTTTATCTACAACCTGAAAGAGTTTCGATTCTTGAGGAAGTTGTCTTTGGATATCTGGAGCTGAGAAAATAATCTCCAAATATATCCAATTTTGCTGACATAATTGCCATTCATCCTAAAATTACGATTTTGTAATGAAAATAATAAAAAATATTTTATTGCATTTACCAAAGTCTTTGAAAAATTATCCAAAAGTCGAACCCATTCTTCCACTCTTGCTTTAATAGGTCCTACATTTTTGGAATTGATAATAGTGCCTATTGTAATATTACTGTCGTCTAATACTTGTTGAACATCTTCTAACGTTCCTAATACATAAACATCTTTCGCATCTCTATGTGGTAGAACAATAAATTCTAATGTTTTCCACACTTCTTCCACCTAATAACAAATAATTATTAGAAATTTTCATGAATAGTCATTTAATAAAGTCGTTCAATAATCTAAACGCTTTAATTTAAGACTTTACCCCAATTTTAAATAAATATTGACTCTTATTCAATATTTTCAATATCGTTAAAAATTTAAGAATAAATATTTTAAAATATGAAGCAAATTAGAGTAAAGATTTATTTAAATTTCTTACATTGTTTGCAAAATAAGGCAATATTGTCTTGTGTTGTACTAGTCTAATAATTTAATATTAAAAGTTCCTACCTTTCGTAACATTATTTCAAGAGATGCTTCAGAGCTGGCTTGAGCAGAAATCTCCATCAATTCGTTGGGAAATGCGAAACAATGTAGATTTTCCAAAAACTGAAGAGTTATTACTTCTTCAACTTTAAATTTATAATTAAGGATTTGTTCAATCTTCATCCAGTGACGTGGACGGAGAGAAGGATTACGTAAATATCCTACCACAGGAAGCTAAAGAAAAATTAATTTATGCATATATATTTTCCTAGTGTCCTAGAAGAATCTTAAATGCAATTTCTTCGATAATTTACTTACTTTATCTTTCATAGTAGCTATATCTTCTTTTAATTTTGGTACAATTTCATTTTTAGGAAGCCCTTTTTCCAATTGAGCAATATTTTTAACATTCTTAACTGTAAAAGTATTCATATCTTCTACGTCTAATGTAGTAAAATCTGCACTATACCACTCTTGTACAGTCATGTACCACGTATCCATCGTGTCCCATAATAACTGTCGTAATTTGATATCATTCACTACTTCATCTAAAAACTCAAATCTAGACACTTCTACCTACGAATGTCAGGATAATTATAATTTAAAATATGCAAGAAATTTAAATGTTTAGTTAATACCCTAAATTGTTTTTGATAATTCTTGTACTCTGTAGCAAGCTTCTGACATTCACTTATCCTATTAAATAGATCATCTAAAGCTGCCTTTGCTTCTTCTATATCTGAATTAATATCTATTAACCACTCTGTCTATAATATAAATCATTATTAATTTACTTTCAAAAAATTACATATATCTTCTAATTTGTATTCATTTAAAAAATGTCAATACAAAAAAATTAAACAAGAATTAACAGTAATATATTAAGGAACAGGGAAATATACTAAACAACGAAAACGAAATAATGGAAAGAGGGATTTTTTTATAATAACTGTTAGACGAAGACAACACTAGAAAAAATTAACCATCGAGGAAACAAAAATGATACAAGGAGTAGAAATAGAAGTAACAGTTGAAAAACTGGTAGCAGCAATAAATAAAATGAAAATGGAATTTATTTATTATTTGTGAGAAAGAAAGGACAAGGAGGTATCTAAAGACTGAAAACTGGTAAATAACTTCAATATTAAAAAAGGAAGACTAAAGAGACTGCAAAAATTATAGAGGAACACTATATAGCACCCGGGAAAGCTAAATATGAAGAATAATAGAACACTATTGTCATTAGAACACAGAGTAGAGGACACATTTTCACACTAAGAAAGAAGAGTGAAAAGGCGAAAGAAACAAGAAGACATATATGATGTCATAATGTGTACATCTATAGAATCACGATAGAGAAAGTAGTTAACCCTAATGAGATTATTACTATTTCTCTTACCATGCATTCTTCTTTAATCAGTCCAACTTCATTTATGAGAGCATTGATATCTTTAGTGCATTGTTCATTGAATCTTAAAACTATCTTTGCTCTTTCTTCTATTTTCTTGTCCACAATACTTCTTAACGTACCTAGAGTAACGCTAACACTTAAATAACTCGCCATATCTTCAGGATTTACTAATATTTTAAATTCTTCCATAATATCATACAGTTCTTTACAATAATCAAGTTGAGAATCCAAGTCATCTACTTTTGCAGCTGCTTCATCAATAAATTCAATGTATTTGACATAAGAAACTGTTGAATCTGGTTCACATTCCAGATATTCTGAAATTGTCTCTGATTCTTGAATTACTAAATCAACCCTTTTCTTTCCAAGCCTAAGAAATACAAAAAAAATAACTTTGGCTCTAATATTATATCACATCTATATTTAGTTTCATGTACACATTACATATGATTGACCTAAAAAATCAAACGCAAAAATAAAGTTAAAGATTAATATAAACATAAACAGTAATATCAAAAAACAGTTTTGATTGATAAATAATACTGATTTTTTACTATCTTAAATTTAAATTTCTAAAAAAAACATTATATCCATAATAACAAAAAGTACGATTCTTTGAAAAATCTTAAACATTTTTACAAATATATAGAATTTTTATAATCTAATTTGCAATTAATAATTAATAATTTATACTTGTGTACCATCTCCAAGGATATAGTTATATTTAAGTTAATTTTTAAAACTTTGTAGAATTTACGCATCCATATTTTAAAAATCATTATTTATTTTAGATATTCAACATAAAAGTATTTATACTTACGCTGGTATACATTCGTGTAACACATGTAATAATCTTGTAGGCTCTGGTAAAACTATATCTTTATAAGGTTCCAATTTAATATTTATAATTCCCAAATATTGACATTTAACCATTCTATTTAATTCATCAATTTCAAAATTATATCTTCTACAATAGGCACGTAACTGCTCTAAGGATTCTTCGCTTTCTAATTCCGCTGCAGTCTTAACTAAATCTTCAGAATAAAATGTCTGCATGTATTCGAACCGTCTGCAATACAACATGCCAGCTTCAAAATTCTTGACAATATATTTATTGATATTGGCGAAATTTTCTGCCAAGTGTTCATCGTTCTCTATGTAAAATCCAACTCTGGGACCGTAACCACATATTCGCTCGTCTATTTTACCATTTATAAGTGGATATAGAAATGGATTAAAATATGAATCTGGTAAATAAGTTTCAAAATTAACAGCAGTTTCTATCCACAAATCGAATAGCTGTTTAAAATAATATAGTACCATATTTTGACTGGGATCTAGTTGCATAGCAGTAAGTTGTGCTATTAGATTTATATTGAAAAACGGAGCCTACAAATTCATACATACATTATACTATTATAATATATTATGTATATTGTTCAAATATAAACTTTTTAATGTTAATTCATTTCTTGAAAAACATTTGTATTGAATATTTATCAAGTTTATTCTCAAATTAAGTTTTTTCAGGTCTGACTTGCATTTACATTCAATAAATATCAAAATTAATTCTGTTTGTTCGGGAAACGAAAGATGACCGGTTTAAAAAATGTTAGTTTCTACCACACCAGTAGCTATACATGAAATTACAATGGCTGCAATATTAGTGATATTTTTAATGCTAGTCGGATTATAACAGATCACTAAAATTAGTTAGGTCAGGTCAGTTAGATGCAACCAAAAATGTAAATTAGATCTGATTCAAATGGCGAATGTAGAGAAACTAAACCTATGAATCCGTCAATTCGTGTAATAGTGTCTTCGTCCACTACCTCTCCTTTTCTACATCGGTCATTTTTCATTTCACGGACAGTAACATCAATTTTACTGCTTCCCAAATAAAAATATTTATTAAACCAATCTTGTTCCAACATAATATACAAAACACATTCATTTTTATCTCTTCATAATTCACAACTCTAACTCAAATTATTTGTCTTTTTCAAAAAGCATTCTTTCTGAAGAATCAATTGTTAACTTAAATTTTATGCACATTAATCTACTTTTATATTTGAACAATACTCTATGGAGGTTTTCTGATCACCTGTGGAACATCACTTGGACGTTCAATTTCTAAAGTTTCTTCAATTTCTTCTTGTTCTAATAATTCATCGCTAGGTAAATAACATAAATGTATTTCGAATAAGTTTAGAATTTCCATAGTACCGTTCCATATTAATAAATGAAGAGTTTTGATTACCAAATAATCTACAGTTGTTATAAAGCTATTTAAAAATAGTAAAACAATTCATAATTAAATTACCGAGCTAGGCGACCACAAAAACGTCTCTTTTTTACTGACTCCATGTAAGACATCTTTGGATCTCCTTCTATTTTTCTTCGGCGCTTTCCTAGAAACATATATCGTAATTTACTATGTTACCGAAAACAATTTTTGATTATTGTTTGCTTTAATAAAAATATATCTCGTTTCTCGTTATGCCCAGTACAATATAAAAATAAGAAAGTGCTAAATTACCTATAAATTGAGCGTAGAAACTTCTATCATCTGTTGTAAACCCGTGGTTCAAAAGAGCTCCATGACAGGCATTGTTAACAAGCTCTTTAACAACTGCACGAAACTCTGTTAAACTTTTTTGCAAATTTTCCAATACTTCCATCTATATAATAAATCATGCATTTTATTTAAAACTATTTAATAATATTTTACCCCTTACCTGATCTTCTACAAAATAGAAGAAATGATAATCCTCCTTTTTATTTAAATTAGTAAACGATATATTATAATATTTCGTACACATAGCTTGTATAGTTAATAATGCTTGTCTTAAAACTGGGTTCAGAATGAATAAATTGTCTTGAAGAGATTTTTTGGCTTGATCAATTTTCTCCCAACATATTTTTTTTCTCCAAATATAAAACGCTTTCCACATTCGAAAATGAAGAAATGTTATATGCGAAGTTAATTTACAATACATGTTATATTCGTATCTCCATTTTTTAAGAGATGTAAATATTTTATCCCCTTGATAAATTTGCAAAACACCCCTATTGCTTATTGTTAAAAAGTCACATCTATCTATTTGTTCGTACGGTACATGTCTAAAGAGAAAAATAATTTAGTTTATGAAGAGAATAATTAATGTTGCTCTACTTTAAACTATATGGAGTAAAATGTTCGTGTGTTCTTGGTACTGAATAAATCATGTAGAAAAACCTGCCATCCTTGCAATTTTGCACATAGTCTATTAACTCATTTTGATCATGAATTTCACATGTTTTGTTATTTTCAAGACAGTAAATTAGTTGTGTAGTAACAGGTTCTAAAACGTAATATTAAAAAAGATTGCAGAACAATTTTTGTGATATTTATTACCTTTTTTCTCATCAACTTCGAGAAATATTTGTGTTATATCTTGTGAAGGTTTTTTACGCTTTCTAATTAAAGCTTCCTGTGCTTCTTTAAGACCTGTCTGTTAAAAAAATATATAATTATTTTAGAATATAACTATAATATATAAATATAATGTTACCAAAGGTTCTAATTCTTCCTTATGATATTCTATGCGTTCCAATAACTTTTTATGAGGTATATGAAATGGTATAACATCAGGATGTCTGCAATAAGAATGCAATTAATTATTATACGAGGGAATTTAGAATGTTATATAGAAACAATAATTATTGTATTGTTGCATAAAAATATACTTTCAAAATACAACGTATTATTATATATTGATTACAACTTGTAAGCTCTTAATTTAGTATTCCATTTTGAATTATTTTTTAGTATGTTACGAAAATTTCATTTAGATAATTACTGGATAGTCGTAATTAATTCCTTTATAATTGTACATCACTTAATTTAATTAGTAGGGTGAGTATTAATGAGACAGGTTCGACAATTATTCTTTCAGTATTTCTGTAGCATTCGAAGCGAAATATTTCGCACATCTGTCTATAGTATTTTTAACAGTGCCCTATTACAATAATTACAAATTAAGGTGAGCGTTTTTATAGCATGAATGATAGTGTTCTGAGATAGAGAGAGTTTGATGTAACCGTAGTTAGTTACCGATAGAGCTTCAAGTATCTTTGGCCGATCAAGTCTAGTCTGTTTTTTATAAAAAAAAAGTAGTGTTGATAAGATAGGACTGAAATTATAATCATAGTACAGTAAACTTAAGTCAAGTTTACAACAGTGAAATATTTGGAGTATTTCCTTTAGGACTACAAAATGATTACTTATTTTTTAATTGTATATGTACTTCCTCCAAAATTTAAAAGTCATATTTGATATTTGCAAAACTGGCTGCCTCCGAAGCGACATCTACTACGTTCTTATAAAAAATGGACTCAAATAGACAAGAATGGGTGTGCGATGTTTAGGTAATTCATTGATGGGTGCGCTTAGTTGCTTTATGTTTTTAAAATTGAAGACGGATGAAGTAAAAATACTGTATCAGTGTCACCTGTAGTACCGTAGTATGCAATTTATTACTTTATTATGTATTTCATTGTCAACATAACTAGTGATTTAATCATAATCTATATCATATTGTATTATCCACTAATAATTTAGCAATTTTTATAAATGTTTGAAAACTTTAAAAATATGTATCCTATTATTTTATTAATTTTAAATGAAAATTTTATATTACCAAATTTACAATTTAACTATATTAAAAATGAGAGTCAGGGAGTATACTCCCTGATGAGAATGAAACAGGTGTTTTCCATCATTTGTTTCAATTTAAGATAATTAATATTGCGCTACGTATGCGAAATTATAATAACACAAATCTCAATTTGTTACGGATTTTAATTTACTTCATATAAATCATGATTTATTAATCCTTTTCGATTTATTACTTTTTCGTGTACTGTGATAAAGATGACATACTTTAATTAAATAGCATGTCTACTGTTTATAGTTTTATAAAATATACTAATATTGGCTTACCGTTCGTATTTGTCAGGTGGTTTTGTAGTAATTTTTTTAAGTAACTCATCGTGGCAGAAATAATCAAAATTATCCATTTTCCACTTTAAAATTCGTTTGCGTTTTAATTATTATGACATGTTTTTGACACTGACAAACAAATGATAAAAACAATAATAAGACGTGATATTAAATAAAATTTTATTAAAACACATTTTGAATTTAGGGCCACATAATAAATTACATAAAATCACTGGTCAAAGAAATATAAATATAAGGAACAAAAATTTATACTAGGTATAAGGTTTACATTGAAAAATATTTCTCTTTAGAGATATTCACAAACTAGTCTAACATAATATTAGTGTCCCTTCACTAAAGGCTTCCGTAACAAGCAAAGGCATTCATTCGACCCTCGGTAAGTCTAGACATAATAAATATATACACAATTTTCAATTTCAAACTCAGATCTTTAAAAAAATAAATGCAATACGCTTACAAATATAAGAAAAAAAATTCCTTCAAGAAAGCGTTCTTTTACTATCTAAACTCGTATAAATTGCCTTTGCTAAACACAGTCTTTTGCCAAAATTGGAAGATTTTTTTATAAAATTTTTAAGGCGATTGATTCAGCATAATATAGCACAGAAATAAACAGCAGTTGCACAAAATTAGCTGTGGGGAAAGAAATGAACAGCTGCACCATGTGAACACATTCAAAATAACTACTCCCACATAAAGAATTTCGCATAAATTCAAGAGTAGTATTCTTAAATAGTTAACATACAATTTAAATCCACTTTAAGCGATTTGTACCTTCATGATATTTGTAGTACGTATAAAATATTTCAAATGTAACATTTCAAAGTAGTTTTAAACTGTGTGAAAACTATGAATGTCATTCAATATG
This sequence comes from Stenolophus ochropezus, assembly GCA_035578165.1. Taxonomy (NCBI): domain Eukaryota; kingdom Metazoa; phylum Arthropoda; class Insecta; order Coleoptera; family Carabidae; genus Stenolophus; species Stenolophus ochropezus. The sequence continues at coordinate 17,656,822 of JAQOWZ010000005.1, read as the reverse complement.
TAAAGAAAGAGCAATAGTAACTCAATAAAAAGAATATATATATCAAAATCGTATATTGACATCGGTATCAATTACGCAAATTGAAAGAATAAATATTTCAAAAACTGCTGAATAACTTACGGTGGTTAATAAAATATAAGTAAACAGCATATTTATCAAAAAAAAATTAAATATTAACTTCAGTTCTCAATTGTTTATTTCTTTAAATACTGAATGACTTTTAACAGACAATTCTTACAGAATTAATTCTGTGTTTACTATATACAGATTTCCTAGAAGCACACATAACTGCTTGTTTAAATCTTTGAATGTGACCAACAAATATTTATTTCTTTGTGACATCTTTCAAAATTTGTTATTGCATGCATGTTCAACAGAACTATGAGTTAGTTACATAAAATATTAATTTAGATACAAGAAAAATACTTCACAATGTCGAAACAGATTATTTTGTGAGTTATTTTTATTGTTCTAATATTTTAAACATTTAATAATCTTATTAGTTGACTGTAATATATAAAAATATATGCAATAAAACAATATAGATTTGTACAAGCCTTCCACATTGAATATTTAACCACCCTCGGTACAAATAAATTAAACGTACGTTAACTGCCATTAATCTCAATAAATAGAAAAAATAGCAATAGCTATTCTTCTATTGGCTTAGTATTGATGTATTTAATAATAAATTAGTTCCATACAAAAAAAGATGAAAGTGAAGAAAATGATTTTGAATGATAAAAATAAATGTGAGCGAGAATTGATACAGTATTTCATGAATGTATCATTCTCCCAATATTAATACGTTAGTGTTCTGGTGTACTGATCTGTTTAATAAAAATATTTATAGCATTGATAATAATATTCTCTGCAAAATACTAATTTAAAAAATATACTTGTGCAACAGTTTAATCTTTATTAATCGTTTGGAACTATCAATTTTTGTATGCTTCTAATTCATTATTATATATAAAGCTACGTATTTAGCCTGTCATATTTATAGACGTACATATTCATCAATAGACATTTACAAGTTTTTCTGACATTACTACAAGAATATATTAAATATCACATCTAAAAAATAGTTTTACTTGTCTTACACCAAATAATAAGAATGGCAGGTATTTCAAAATGTAGAATTGCAGTAACGCATATAATGAGTACATGTAAATAGTGTAGCTGCTTTATCAAATCTCAGTATACGTTTTATTTTAGTTTTGGTAATACCAACCGATATTACACGAGTATTTATTTTCACATAAATGTAAATAATTTATAACTGGGAGATTATTTTAAATATATTATCACAATTTTATCGAACTTGCAAAATTTACCAGATCTCTTTTTAATAATTCTGAATTAAAAGCACTCCAGGCAAATATAAAAGTATCAAATACAACCTGTCTGTTAATGAACTTTTGGCGATTTTTAAAAGTAGACTTTTATATATTTGAATCCGTTAATTAAATGTGCGAAGTGGAAGTAAACATTATTTTACCGATTTGAAGAGATTCGTTTTATAACAATTTACCAGATTCACCGCTTTTCGAGACCATTTATACCAGTTTGGTAGGAAATTACCAAACATAAAGTCCGGTGTGTTTTTCCGATATGTAATCATATTCGGAATAGTTTATTATTTGACTAGATTTAAAAACCAAAAACTCATACCATTACCATAGGAATAGAAGTCTTCAAAATTTTAATTAATTTGTATTTATCTGCAAATCCTTTTAGAAATATAATCTCAAAAAGACAGGTTTTATAATTTATAAAAAAAAATCGTAAACGGAGTTTACATAAAAAAAAGGTTCCATCTAATAGTATGAGTAATAAATAAGCAGCCTTAATTTTATACAAATTCCTCAGACAAATTTTATCATCCACTATATTAATTTTAAAATTACGGTTTCTAATACGATCCTCGTATAGAATAAGTATCTGCTGAATAAAAATACCAATGGTAATAAAATATATTAAACTGTGTTATATCGTATTCATAATTTAATTTAATATACTTTTAATTTTGATTTATTAGGTACCTTGCAAATGAAATGGCACATTTATTTTTAACCGTAATTGCAAATTAAAATAAAGTACGTAGTAACAGTTAAATGGAACGAATGTATTATAGAATTTTTCTTAAAATAGTTAATCTAAATCGATTTTGGTCGAGTAATAAAAAACAATATTCCTGAAGACATTTTCAAACATAATTGTATATTTTTGTAGTAATGTATGAAATATTCGTAAAGTATGCATATGTTTTCGCGTTGGTCATATTCGATATGATCTTATTGTATAACACAACATTTACACTTGGGTTTTTTCTTGATAATGACATGTTCTACTTGACTTGCGTCACTGGGCTGCACAGCAGTTCCTCTCTGCACTTCCACGGGGCCCACGGAGGCACCGCCGTTCTTCTGAGGCGTGCCTTGCGGCTTGGGGCTGTGTGCAACGTCATTGGCAACCTGCTTAGTAAGCGGGGAGCCAGGAGCTGCCTTGCCGTTGGATACGGCTCCATCTGCAATGTCCGTAGACTGCACGGGTTCCGCTGGAGGTTTCGGGCTTGCACTGCCCGGAGTTGGGGTGATGGGTTTTCCTTCCTTTATCAACTCCACTATTTCGTCGGCTTCACGAGATAAATCTCCTCCAGGTCGGAAAGGGTTTTCCCAACCACTATCCGTGCTGAAAAAGACAACCTTAATTACTTATTTTACAAAGTTCTTTAATTAAATATAAGCTCTCTACTTTATTTTTATAATTAATTAAAAAGCGCTGCTAACTAACTAGATTATTATATCAGTATTTTCTTTAATAATTAGTTCTAAATATATAATCTTATTTTAAATAGGACTAATATTTCGTATTATAATACGTTCATTAGCACTTTTACAAATTAATCATTTTAATTCGCAAACAAATGTGGGGTACAGTAGTGAAATTAGATTGTAGATATTCCAGAATATCGTTTTCCACTTCCGCAACACCTAAATATTTTCTCTACATAGCCGAATAAATAATTAAGTAATTACTAGCTTATGCAATGCAGTTCAACATGAGAAATTTATTCAATACCAATGAAAGAAAAATTTTCAAATTACATCACATTACAAAAATTTGTATTCCATAAGAAAGAAAGAAATATTCCCATTCATTTTTAATTACTATGGCAAAATGCAATTAATTTTACGATGTTATTCTTCATTATAGAGTAAACAATAAGAAACGAAATGATGTGAACTGTTACCGTCGTGTAAAATATGAATAATTCAAATAAATATACAAAAAACTAATGTTAAAAATAGAGTAAAACTGGAAAAACCAAAAAAAATATAACGAAAATAAGCTTCTCATTAAAAATTCAAATGGGATCTGCTACCTAACTAGAAAAGAGAATACTTATATTTATTATGCAAAAATAATTGTATATAAACAAGCAGTTATTTGTAAAAATAAGGAAGATAAAAATATGTATGAATTAAAATTCCTGTTATCTTGTAGTTATTTTTAATATATGATGCAATGTTTTTCCTCCATCAAATTTAAACATATATGCACGTATTCCCATAATGTTCTACATTTGTATATTTTATTAACGTTTAAAGCCATAAAATTACATTATATAATGAAATTTTATACGTAAAAAGAATATAACATTTTAAATATAAAGTTTCATTTAAATCATTTCAACCGAATTTGTCCTACATGTGCACACATATATTCAGACAGACATCACGCTCAATATAGTAAAAACACATTATAAAGGCCATATTTTGTAGACAATTAAAATTTTGGAAATACAAATCAATATAATACCTCCATCACATTTTGTGATTGGTAAAAACTATTTTTCTATAATTCGCATGTTGATACTATCGTTTTCATATCAGTCCCAGTGGAAAATGTACATTATTTAATATAGAGCTAGTTTGTTTGATTCGTGTACATAAATTACTTACTTAGTGGCTAGTTTATAGTAGATAAAATTTCAAATTGCTAGCCAATTTACCCTGATTGCCGTATGTGAAAAATGAATAAAATTGTGAATATTCCGCTAAATAAGTTGTAAAATGTCAACCGTCCCCTAATTTTCTCGTTGTGATGAATATGTTATAGTACTAAACTGGCATCTCTCCAAAAACAACCTGATTGAGCGTGAGAGCTATTCCCTCGCCGGGAATTGCAAACGACATTTCATTTAAATTAAATCATTTTTACCTTTCGACCTGTAGGTAAGGGAGGTTTTTAAATACAAACATTAGATTTCATTTAATAATAATTAATAACCGGCAATAATATTAATTTTCCTAAAAACATCTAACAATTAAAAAATAGCTTTAGATATCGTTTTTTATGTTATCTTATAAGTTGACGAAAATTTAAGTACTTATTTGTTATATCTATAATTTTATTTATACAAATTTATAAAATATAAATAAAGTTTTTTAAAAATATAAATATGACATTTTTGTAACATCTAGTACCTAAAGTAAAAACTATATATTAAGATTTTATCAGATTTTGATATTTTTAAAATATTCCTACCTATATCCACTAAAAATGTCGATGCTAAAATTAAACTTCGGGTCATATGCAGTTGAATGAGGTTAATAAGATGAAATGTCGTAAATTTTGATACATCCACGCCTACACAGGATTCGACCTTGTTAACACCTACATCTAAAACCACTTTCAAAAATTTTATTTTCAATGGGACATAATCTTGAAAATATTAAAAGTGGATTCTAAGAGCGTGAAAATATAATAATATTTAATTAACTAATTATTTTATAGTCAGACATCATGATACAATTTCTCCCTTATAAAGAGAAAGTAAATTTCTTAAATAATTATTTTAATTACTTATAATACAAATAGAGTGGCATGTTTAAATTAAACTACAAATAAACTCTTTACATATGTACAAATTATCATCAATAGATATTATATCATGAAAATTTTCTAATTTCTTTTCCTCTTAAATTGTTTTACAATAAAATATACAATTATATTAATCTAATTAATGTAAACGTGTAGTGGTTATTTCCGTGTATATCTTTTATAGTAAAGCGGAAATAAATATATTTGGTCATGAATGGGAAAGGAAATGCATATAACGGTTTGTGATAGTGTATTAGTGACAACAGGTTCAGGAAACTATTTCGTGTTACTTATTAGTAACAGTAAACAATTAACAAAGTAAAATATAAATGAATGCAGTGTCCCTTTATATTTTATATGATGCACAAATATATGTATACTACGTGACTATCATGAATTTCAAACTATAAACTTCATACATTAAGAAAACGTAATGATAGATATTAATTTCTGTTTGCATATTAAATCAAATCATACCAGGTTAGCAACTTTTACTGAATTTGCACATAGAGACAACAAAATTATAAACAAAGTTTTTAAACAGAATTATATATTTACATCTCCCTTTCAATTAATAGATAAATGATGTATGCACATTAAATTTTCCGCAATATTCCTATTCCTATTTTTATGAGTCATCGGAATATTTACACTATTTGAATTCGCTTGGGAGTGGCACTATTATCTACGAAGAATGTAGACTTTATGATGACAGTGATAAAAATAACATGTTATAAAATGTTCGTCTATAGTTCATTCGATTACTGTTATAGCTCTAGTAAAATTTATTTTTTTATCTTATAAAACGGTTTTTAAGGTATTCTATGCATTTATTTTTTGTGAGTAAAAACAATTATTATTTACAAATGAGAAAAATATTGCATTATACACTATACTGTCAGTTTTAAATTACTGTAACAAAATTATTAATTAATTCATTTTTTAAATAGCATAACCGAGGATTGCGTTCTCTCAGTAATTTTAGGAAATATAATTTTCAAACTTTGCTAAATAATCGAACATAAATAAAAACTATGTATTTTATTTTTGTATAATTTTGAATTTAAAAGTAGTAGCAAGAAGAGAAGTACTAGAGTAGTTGAGTATAAAAGAAGTAAAAAAGATGTCTTGGATGGTTGGAGATACAAACCAAAATTTAAATTAGGTCAAACAACAATTGAATTTCAAACGCCAAATGAATAAATTCAACTAATACAAAATTTTCTACATTTTGATACCATCATTTGTTATTCAAAAAAGTTAACTAAATTAACAAATTTGAAACTCAATCTTTAATAAAATATTTTCTTCTACTTCGTGCCTACTTCTACTCTATATGCCATTAGACAAATTCGCGAATTTTGTTTATAATAATTTAAACCAAACTCTAAAATTAAAATGTTAGACTCAAAATAATTGAGAGCATATCATACCATACAATGGAATAATTAAATGTCTATTTATAGGTGTAAAGCACCTATATTTTGCTGATAATAAAAGTCGTGGAAGAAATAAATGAAGAACTGATAAAGGTCAGTATTGAGTTAAACGTTTCAAGGTCAGAATCCAATCTCACCTCAATCACGTCACTTGCTCTCAAAGCCAATAAATGCTAATGCAACTAACCCTGACCCAGTAATTGGCACATCGGATATATAAATATATTTTCACAAAAAATGTCTTATTTGGCCTCTACAAACATCTGAATCAAACATCCACAAAGACGCGAATTTGAATGAATAGGGTCATCAAATATTTGGGCAACAAAAAATAAATGTATGCGCCATGTAGGTTTATTTTTTATTTTATTACAATTTAAATTAAAAAATACATTTATACTTCAATGTTGAATTTTATTTATACAAATGTATGTACATATCCTCTGAATATTTTACGCATTGAAATAAACATTTTTCTCCTTTTCGAATGCGTTTACATGTAGTATCTACGTCATAAGCACTGTATAGTACATTTTTAACTCTGACGTTGCTAAATTTATTTTCTGAAAGAATTAAATAGGGCCCATCACGCATATGTGCGTCTCACGTTCTATTAGTGAATGAATTACATAATGATTCTCACGGTCACGGCGCTCCAATGTTGTGTTATTTACTGCATACGTCAACACAACATCACAGAGTATTTTTGGCAATTAAGGCGTACTTAGCAACAACTCACCGGCAAAAATATTTCTTATAAAGTCAACCAAAATAAATTCCTTCCTTTCACTTTCCTTTAGTATATTTTTTAATGGTAAAATTAAAAGCACATTTCGCACGCATGTATTCATTTGGCTTTTTAAATAATATAGTCCTTTATGGGTGAGTTTCTCCATTCAGTTTATATTATTTCATCTTAGCATTTATTCTGTTACATATGACCAAAACTGGCTTAATATTTTTAAATAAATGGTCATTATTGAAAAAATATAAAATTATTAAAATATCTTCTTACCTTACTTGTCGATTGTAAACAATATAGCTGTTATGTTCTTGGGCTAAAGTTACAGTTGCCATTTTCATAGATTTCCAGTTCTGCACAAAATAAAATCAACTTTAGTTCATCTCAGATCACTTAACAAATATGTCACAGCTATCAGACCAGATCATAAGAAAAACTAGATTTAAAGTAGAAATTATCTACGTACTTCTTCTGACATCATTCACTAATGCTCTCAACAAATTTAATACAGATTAATTGGTCCGACACCTACTATAATTACGAAAAATATAATTCAATGAAACATACAATAAGTACTCTCACAAAAATTATTTACGAATAATCGTTGCATTCTCGGTGAAATTTATTAACCCAATTTAAACGAATGACAATTTTACATAAAAATATAGTACTTTCCTACTTCACAAATTATTGTACTCAGTTTTTAAATTAATCATAAAATATAATTTGTATAACTCTTGAAGATTCATATGAAAAACAAATAAACTTACTGATGCCGCCTTGGTTACAAAGCCAAGGATTGCATTATAATAGTAATCGAAAGCTGTTACATAGCTAAAACATGGAAGAATCGGTACTTTCTATATGTTTCATACATCGATTGTTATAAAAACAAAAATAATACGAATAATGCGTATAAAATACTATTATATACCTAGGAAATATTAAAAACAACATTAATTTAATAATTCAATAAGGACGCAAACAATTACAAATTATATATTCTTACCTATTAGATATATGTGTATAATTTTTTAATAATATATATTGATGTCACATTGTCACTCCATTATTTCTTCTCGAACACATTTTTTTTGATATTCATTTATTTGGAACGCACAACACAACGCCACACCTCAGCCACTCACTACTACATATTCTGATTTTCGTAACACTTTCTTAAGGTTCTTCTTTTATATATATTATTTATGTTGATTAAAAATTTAATGTAGACATCGCGATGTTTTTATACGGTGTTGTAAAACTTAGCTGTAATGATGACAGCAACAACTCTGTCTACTTAAGTGATGTGAGAAATATTCACAGAAAATGTAAGCATTATAGAAATGGCGCATGCGCAGACTGATGCGTAGAAAACACGTTCACATCCGAAGTTGTCAGTCTTTCCCGCTTCAAACAGCCAGTGTTTTAAAATAATATTTGAATTGAACAAGTGACATTCTTTCTTTACTTGTGAAGAGTAATTTTATTATAAAAAAATTGAAAACAAACCTTAAGTTAATCAGAAATATAGTCATTTTTATTGGGTAAGAAAAAACTAGATTATTACATTTAAAGACATCTCATATACCGTATTTTAATTTATTTGATTGATCTGTAATAAATATTGCTTTCTTGAATTATTGTAATTCTCCTTTGTAGATAAAACAGAAAAATGGGTAAGAAAAAAACAACTGGGAAAAGGAATGCTAAGAATAAATTGAAGAACACTGCAGTTACAAGAAATTCAACTAATAATAATCTTGAAAGCATTTCTTTAGCTGAAAACAATATGACAGTATCAACAAACATTTCTCAACAAATTGAAACTACAGCTAAAAACAATAAGAAATCCAAAACCTCATCTCAGCAAATTAACACTTCAGTCAGTAGTAACATTGTGTCGCCTACAAATACTATAAAATCCGAAAATGCTTCTCAGCAAAGTCGTACTTCATTTAATAATAACACTACATCACCTACAAATACTACGGAATCTGAACATTGTAGTACACCTCCAAATCATACATTAAAAAGTAGAGATATACATGAAGGCAATTCAACATCTAGTATAGAACTACATAAAAATACTTCAACTCGTAATAACATTAGGTTTGAAAATAATAGTAAGAATAATCTGAACACGGAAAAAAATACACCTTCGCATAGTACTGCTCCTGAAAATAATATTTCGCCTGCTTCTTGTGAAAGTGTACAATATAATTCTGCTGAAAGTTCGACAAATATCGCTAGAGGAACTAAAAGGAAACGTAAGTTAATTGTTTTAAAATTAAAAACAAAATTTTACTTATTTTATAATCTATAGGAGGGCAGCAAGATTACATAGACTTGAATGACAATGATATCCCTCCAATGTCAGTTTTAATTAAACAAATGGAGCCTCAACATCCGAGTAGATTATTTTACAAAATTGTAACTGAGAAAGAAACAAATGTAAGTTATATTATTTTATCATTTATTATTAATTTAAAATGTTTTTCTTTTAAGGCCGTACAGTGTTGGCTAGTGGATTATAGAATAAATAAAGAGAATGCTCTCAGGGATATATATCAGCTTTTCATTGATTTGGCATCATTTCAGCATATAAATGTGAATGCATATTTAGATACAGGACTTTATGAATTACAGGATATCGTTAAATATATGATTAGCAAAAAGAATATTGTCACTGTAAGTTGTTTTAAAAATTATAATACCATCATAAATTACAATATATTTCAGATGGCTACACAAAAATATTTTCTTTATTTTCAAAATAAAAGCTATATTAAAAAACGTGAAAGAATTGAAAATTTCATTGAATTATTTGTTGAAAAATGTGCAAGGGAAAAAATTATATACGATTTTTATTTGTTTAAAAAAATAATGAATTTTATTGTACTTTTATGCAGTTGCGAGATGCGAAGTATTAGACATACTGGTGTATATTTAGGTAAAAAGTAATGAAAATGTAAGATAATTTTCTGACTAAACTTCTTTTAGGATTGAAATTTCAAACTGGCTTAGTGAAAGTTGAATATTTAATAATTTTAAAAGTTTACAAAATCCAAAAAGCATTAGAAGAAGAGACAAATGAAATAAATATTGAGCAAATGAATACCAAAATAGGAAAGCTCAAAAATTACGATGTTGAAATAAACAAAATGATTTCCTATCTCCAGTTGTATGTTTTTAGCTCAAATTGGAATTTGAGGCATCCAAAATTAGGAAATATGCGTATTGAATGTTTGGAAGAGTTATATAAATGGATACAGATATTTCCAGGTCGTCATTTACATTATCAGAACTTATCATATTTTATGAAAGCAATGACAACTGATCAAGTAAATACGGTTTTTTTAATAGTACTTTCTACATTTACATTTTTGATTTTATAGGATAAAAAGGTTCGTTATAAAGCGATAGAGATAATCGGCAACATTGTAGAAAATCATCATGAAATCTTAGAGAACAGGATTCCCAAGTTGATTGATTCTCTAGAATTAAAAATCAGAGATAAAGACGTAAAAGTAGCAGCTTTAGCTGTAGCTACTTTAAATAAAATAAGAAAGTAAGTGAAAGGTATTTTCAATAAATAATGACAAGCTAAATAGACTGTTTTAAAATTTTTAATTATTTCATGAACAGATTTGAGAAATAAAGTTTTGATTATATACCTAGATCTAGAGTAACAAATATCACTGTGTGTATTCGTTTTCAATACAGACTACTTATTTATTCTTGCTTTGGAACAGTCCTTATATAAGTCTAGAAATGTATTTTTTTATTTAATTTTTTAAATGGGCTAGATACTAATCATCAGTGAATTCAAAGTATCATTTTTCTCTACATAAGTTATAATGTCTATTGCCTTTTACTGAATTAAATAATATTTTATATTATATTCAAGTAAATTAAGTTTCTTTTACAGATACATTAAACTACCATCTAGTGTACGAGAATATTTGTGCAAATATTTATTTGCACCTCGATATACGGTAGCTGCTGCTTGTGGTAAATATTTAGCTGATTTAATGATAGAAAAAAATAAAGATAATAGCGACGAAGGACTTGTGAGAATTCTCATACATTTTGAAATGAAATGCGTAAGTATTTTTGAAATATTGTACGAAATTTTGAGTTATTTTCATCGGCATTTAAAAAATATACTTTTCAGAATCAGAAAAATATTCAAAATTATCACTATTATCTAATAGATTCTTTGTTTGATTTTCTACCTATTTTTACCAACATAAAACCATTTATTAATATATATAACAATAATGAAATGGACGACCAGTTAACATCTATTTGGGTGAAACTTACTGCTGAAGTGTTACGGATTACATTTTTTGGAAAATGTTCACTTAGAAGAAAAAAAGAGAGTAGAAAACCTAGAATTGTAAATCAATCGATTGCCTATCAAATGTTTAAAGACATGGTTTATTTTGTAAGTGAAATAAAAGGTTCGAATGGTGATAATATTAATTTGATGAAACCAATTCTTGATCAATTGCAAGAATATAAAAGTAAATATTTAAATCAATCAGTTTCTAGTTTGGAACGAAATTCTGCTGGCCCTAACAATAACAATTATTCTAATTAAACGTAAAAAGGGTGTTTGAAATAGAAACAGAATAACCGTTTTTCCCTTGTAATTTGTTTCTGGTTATTCTGTGTATCATAAGACTGATTTGTGTTATCTTATTGTATTGATTAATAAAAGTTTTATTTATTATAATGGAAATTTATTTGAAACCAAATGATACATTCACAATCTTTATCACATGTCAATGAATATAACCTATAAACTAAAGAATTACACAAATATGAATTAGGCTTTTTCAGTCTTCTTGGGCAGAAGAACAGCTTGAATATTGGGCAGAACTCCTCCCTGGGCAATTGTAACTCCCGAAAGGAGTTTATTCAACTCTTCGTCATTTCTAATGGCAAGTTGCAAATGTCTGGGAATGATTCTCGTTTTCTTGTTGTCTCTAGCCGCATTTCCAGCCAATTCCAAAACTTCTGCAGCAAGATATTCCATGACGGCTGCGAGGTAAACTGGTGCACCAGCTCCAACACGTTCCGCGTAGTTGCCCTTTCTTAGTAAACGATGGATTCTTCCCACAGGAAATTGCAACCCAGCTCGGTTTGAGCGAGATTTTGCTTTTCCCTTTACTTTACCTCCTTTGCCACGGCCAGACATATTGATAACAACTAAAAATTACACAAATGAATTAAGATGTCAGATCTGTGTCTTCAACAAATTTGAGACTGCTCTGCTCACTTCGATCACTGACGACGAGTCTTTGTTAGGACTGATGAACCAATAGGATGCCAGCGCTAGGCTCGAATTCAGCTCCTCTACGCGGCACAAACTGAATAAACATGTTTTCACTGTACAATTTACCAACTATATATGTATTTGTACATGCTACTGTGTATAAATAAATAAATAAATAAATATATATATATATATATATATATATATATAATTATTGTTATTTTCAGTTGGTATATTCAATTGTTTAAAACTGCTTTTGTTGGTTACATGCGAAATGATTCCAAAGATTAAGAACAGAGAAACATTAGTAAATATTATTTATGAATACAATTATTTAACATGTTATGTAAAAAATAAATTATTAATATAGGCAAGTAGCGTAAAAATAATAAATAATAACATTTTTATAAAAAATATTATTTGCAAAATAATTTAGATATATATAAATAACAAAACTTATTTAACTTTATTTTATGTGGGGTACTAAGAATTATTATTCTATTTTTTTTTCGCTAGATTTGCATTATGCTTTCTGTGTATTATTATGTACATGTGTATAATTAAAAAAAAAAGAAATATTAATAACTAGTAAGTCTAAATGTAGGCTAGCACTAAAACAGAAATTCATACAATCTCCCACGATGAGATAAAAATATGATGTGTATGTATAGCAATGTATGATATTTAAATATTGAAATTTCATTAAAATCTCCCTATTAATAATAATTTGCCATAATTAGGTATTATTTTTATAAAAGAAATCAATAACAAACGGCCTATTCAGCTGTGTTTGATAAAACTACGTCATACAATATGCTCTTTAATTTATTTTATATTAACGTCTATATTTTTACATTCCTTCTACTTTTTATTGTAAATCATACTTAAATTATTATAAAAATACTTTACTGTTCGATATATAATCATTTAACAATATTATATTTATTATAAATGATTTTGTCTAACAAAGATGTAATATCAAACATGTCCTACATATTCTTTCACACCAAGCTAGATGCTTTGCCAACATCAGTAAAAAAATGTTTGCTTTCCTATTGAAATATTATACTTCCCTTTAATATAATTTAATAAAATTACATTAAAAAATAGTTTATTAATATTACTATAGCGATCCATATATTTAAATTACGATTAAACAAATATTTTGTGTATTTCACATCTCGTATTGCAAGCCATTGCTGGACGAGAAATTGACTGAAATGTCTATTTTCCAATAATTTTAATGCGGAACTTGGAGACTCTCATGAAACGGAAATGTAGTGTATTTATAGAACAGACTTTAAACTACAATTTTATGTATGTATGATTTTATAAACTTGTCGTTTATTTAAAATAATTGAGATTAAATACGACAACCAGCAGTAAGCACTGGAAGTTGGTTGAGAAAAATATATTTTTTTCTTACAAAATATAGTATTAGAAAACAACTGATCATGTAGTAACAAATTTTAATCTTCACTTTAATCCGTGGTAACGACAAAAAAGTTGTTTATGCTGCAGGTGTGAATATTTAGTGAAAAATATTTTACATTGACGCACGATTTTCAAGCAAGTAGTCACAGCGCTGTGAAACAAACTGAAGTCGTTCTCTTTTCCGTTCGGTCAACGTGACCTACTCAGGGCGCGTTTGGTCGACCGCGTTGTTTCAAAACTACGTTTCGTAGAGTTGTATTGTGTAATTGACAAACGCGTGTGACAAGTTTTTAATAAATATAAATCATGGCTGATGTTGCTGTAGCTCCTCCAGCGAATAATGCTGAAGCTTCTACACCCAAAAAATCAAAGAAAGCCGCCAAGTCGTCTAGACCTAAAGCATCTCATCCACCAACTGCTGTTATGGTCACCAACGCCATCAAGAATCTGAAAGAACGTGGTGGTTCCTCTCTGCAAGCCATCAAGAAGTACGTCTCTTCTACTTACAAGGTGGATGCTGAGAAACTTGCTCCCTTTATTAAAAAATATATAAAAGCAAGTGTAGCTTCAGGCGGCCTTGTGCAGACTAAAGGTAAAGGTGCTTCTGGCTCGTTTAAACTGTCTTCTGGCGTCACCAGCAAGGCTCCTAGTTCTCCAAGTGTAACTAAAGTTGCCAGAAAACCATCTACTAAGAAACCAAGCAAGCCACGTGCTAAATCAGTTGAAAAACCAGCCGTCGTAGCCAAGAAGTCTCCCGCCAAGAAGGCATCCAAGCCGAAAAAGGCAGTTGCTGCAACACCCAAGGCTGCTGCTGCCAAGCCAAGAGCTGCTAAACCGAAATCTCCAGCCAAGGCGAAAAGAGTAGCTAAAGCCCCTACCAAGAAGCCTAAATCGCCCAAGCCCAAGACCACTAAACCTAAAGCTGCAGCGAAGGCAAAGAAAGCAGCGCCCAAGAAGAAATAATCACGTTATTTCACATTGCGCGTTTGTTGTTTTTAATCTTAACGCAATAAGTACCTGTATCAATATTATATATTGAAATACGTATAAATACGTATTACTTTTGTAAAACTTTTTCATATTGAAAATTAATTTAAAATGTAGTACTAGACGTAGTTTGTATTTTAATAATGTATGATGTTCTCTTTATATGTATTAAACGACAAATATATATATGAATAAAACTTATTTTAAATTTATAGCATAATTTTTATAAGATCTCCCTTTGTTTATTTTTGGCTCTTAGAAGAACCGTTTGATACGAAATACACACAATACAATTAAAAAAACAATGAAAAGACATTTGAGCATTTATATAGATGGTCGTTGCATTTAAGCTCGTTCCCCTCTAATTCTTCTTGCTAACTGTATATCCTTAGGCATTATGGTGACTCTTTTTGCATGAATTGCGCACAGATTTGTGTCTTCAAATAATCCAACGAGATAAGCTTCAGAAGCTTCTTGTAGCGCCATTACTGCTGAAGACTGGAATCGTAGATCTGTCTTGAAATCTTGAGCAATTTCTCTTACTAGTCGTTGAAATGGTAGTTTTCTTATGAGAAGTTCTGTAGATTTTTGATACCTTCTAATTTCCCTAAGTGCCACCGTGCCTGGTCTATAACGGTGAGGTTTTTTTACGCCGCCTGTTGCTGGAGCACTCTTCCTGGCTGCTTTCGTGGCAAGTTGCTTGCGTGGTGCTTTGCCTCCGGTGGATTTGCGAGCTGTTTGCTTTGTTCTCGCCATTTCAGATACGAACTTGCGATAAAACAAGTAATTAAACAACTGAATTGGTATTTTTTTGTAAAAACTTGGATTTATATTAAGAATATTCAGAAAAATAAATAAAATTTTGATTGGGTAGTTTAGAAACGCCTACAAAGGTGGGAGAATCTATGAAAAATAAATGAAAACGAACATATCCATATAAAAGATTTTAGTAACTTAATTCTTATATGACAAATGGGGTAATATTAGACAAATTCATTTCTCATATATAATTTTGTAAGCTGTCAAGCCAGAAACTTGATACTCATTAGAATTACATAAATATATTCAATTCCACTGAGTTGAATGTTTGCTTGCCCAATTAATTGACTTGGCCAGGCAACCAAACATACAATGAAGTACAACACTATGCATACTCTTGTATTTTCATTTATGTAATCATGATCATATATAAAAAAATGTATAAATAAATAAATATATTAATAAAGAATAATAAATTAACCAGGAAGAAATAATTTATATAGAAATAGTCAATTGGCACCAGATGGTAAGTATTTTGTATTACAGTTAAAGTCGTATTTGCATATAAAACAATTATATAATTATTCGTTGGAATTTTAATTTATTGCTCCAAAGAATATCTATCTTTTTTAGTTTTTTTTTTTACAATCATACAACTGTTGTTTTCAAAATATAGATACATGATTCAATCAATGATAATTTCATTTATGTTTCAAGCCTAGCAAAAAATTTACGTATTTTTGGTACGAGGATTAATTAAATATCACATATTTTTTTTCACTACTAAAGCCTAGACATCCACCGTTATTTATCTTTATTTGATATGAGAAATTGTTTTTCACTACCGCTTACTTGGTAACCATGATCACTTAGGTCAATAATAAATTATTATTGACCTAGGTCGATATTGAAAACTGTCACTCCAAATCCAAATCCAAATATTATTTGACTTATTACACGCACAAAAAGTGCATGTTATGGTTGTACAATTTAAATTTGCCATATAATTTAAATAGCAAATTAAATAAATACAAATCAAGAATAAAAAGTAAGATCAATAAAATGAAACGTGATAATATTAAGAAACAAGTAAATGTTCATGTCGAAATCTTTGTTATTATCAATAATTTTTTAAAGAGGGATTTGGATTTAAATAATGCTAGTAGTGATAAAAAATAATATATGTATATCACGGTTGAGAAAGCCATTATTGACCAGCGCCTTATGTCCCTCGGTTGCTTCTTATCTGGGGACACAATTTGGAGTTAGGTTAATGATGGTCTTCTTAAATTTAAACTATAAAAGGAAATGTGAGATCCGCGTTAAAATCGGAATGTAGATTTCGTCTTTAATGTAACCAGGATAACCACTTCACATCACCAACTTATATGTAATTGACGCGATGTTTTCTAACTCTATTTCTATACATTTCACATATGTTTATGTTTTCTGTATTATGAAAATAATTTTGACCAATTATAAAAAAAATGCCAGCATTGATGGTGATTTTGTCTGTTGTTAAAATTGAAGATTTAAAAGATCTTGTTTCTTGGAAGATATTTATTGATGATCCAGAATATTATGATGGTTGTGGCATATCTCACATATCTGATCCATAATATGGTGTTTGTGTTGCCATTGTTATATTTTCGACTACGAGGTTTGATTTCGTTTTGAAGCAACAAGAAATATTCACATTGATTTATTTTCTATCTATGTTTAGTTAGTTCTATCACGTTGTTTTATTGCTCTTTCTTTGGTGACGAAAAACTACATACCGGTAATTTTTGAATATGAACAGCATCTGGTTTTAATTTTTTGTTCCCTTTATGGAACGATATCGTATTGCAAAAATGTGTTTATACTAATAATAATATATGACTAGTTATTTATGTTTCATAATTACATAAGTCTTATAAGATATGTACCAACAAAAAACAGATCATAACAAAGCTAACTTTATTCTCTATTTTTAATACATGAATCCGTGTTTGTCGAAGCTTTGCATCTTTAAAAAAATAAGGTAACGATATACAGTAATATAATTATTATACTGCGGAAATAATATCTGTTTTATTTTCAACCGTTTATTTTTCTCAATGCAAATATCAAGGCGATATCTTGATTTCGGAAGTATTAAATTTCCCCACCAGATGTCAGCCACTGTGATATGCGGATAGAAAAAAATCTTGTTGACCACCTTAATTATTTTTGTATAATTTTCTTAAAAAAATAACAATATAATAGTAATATGAATAATGAATAGTTTTTTTTTCCAACTAATTAAAAAGATATATACAAAAAGAGCACACGATTATGTAACAATAATTTTACATTAACCAAAATTATTTATGTAAATCAAATGTATTTTTTTTTGTTTATTTAACTCAATAGATACAACAAATTTTTATAGATTAACATAAAATAAAACAAAGTTAATTTTTTTTTAACCAAGCTTATGAGTATCTACCAAAAGATGTCACTAGAGTATACAAACAAATATGAACCACCCATTCCTTCCCTGTTGAGATCATAATCTCTGGTTCTTTTGTGATAGTACATGGCATGTGCTGCGCAAGTGGCAAGTAGTTTTCTACGTGTGCAACTTAAAGCTGTCGTGAGTTGTAAAGTTGTACTCTGTATCACCCTGATCACCCACCCAACCAACTGATCACCTGGTACAACATACACATACGTATGCCGGCCGGATTGGCTAATCATGGCGAATTTACTCAGGTATATATTTTCAGTTTTTATTAAATAAATAATCATCACTAAAAATTTTCATTGAATTTAAATGATTGTGTTTAATTTATGTCATTAAATTTGTCACAGTAAAGTGGCTATATAATTTTAACCAAGATTTATTTTTTTAACTATTATTTAAATTTTAGGCTATTTGGAACGATACAATGCATAATTTTGTTCTGCATGGCTGTAGATCAAAATAATTTCAAGAAATGTGATCAAAGCAGTTTTTGCAGGTATGTAACCAAATTCCATATTCATTGTGAATTTTACACTCTACTGTTAAATGTATATTGTTTATTAGGCGATGTCGAAGTATTACTCCAGGGCAATCTAATTATTTCCTAAATTTGGATACTTTGAAAGTAACAGAAAGCGAAGTGGAAATTGAACTCATTAATAGAGACCACAATGCTCATTTTAATCTTACGCTGTCTTCTTTAGTAGACTCAACTTTTCGTATTTTAATTGATGAAGTAGCCCCGTTACATCCCAGATATAGAGTTGAAGAGTCTTTACAAAGAAAGCCTCAACATGATAAGTAAGAATCTATAATTTTAATTGAAATTCTATTATAAGTAGTAATTTACAGATTAAACGTTGTTGAAAGAACAAAAGAGCTTGTGACTATTACAAATAAGGATAATAGAGTTACTTTACATGCTTTGCCGTTTAAAATAGAGTTTTTTAAGGCTGATAAGCTAGTGTCTGTAATAAATGCAAGAGGATTGATGAATTTCGAGCACTTTAGAGAGAAAAAAGTCGAATCACCACCGTAAGTAATATTAAAAAAACTTGTATATTATAATTTCCTCCAAATATTTGATTTAACAGAGATGAAAATGCTCCTAATGATGTTGAAAACCAAGTAGATGATAATCAACCTCCTGCAGTAGTGGTAAATAACATGTACTATGAGATTTTTTGGATATATTAATAACGTCATGCTCACAGGAAGATCCAGGTACTTGGGAAGAGAATTTTAAAAGTCACCATGATTCGAAACCTCGTGGCCCGGAGGCTGTAGCTATTGATATATCTTTTCCTGGAGCTGAACGGGCCTATGGTCTACCCGAACATGCAGACAGACTTCCATTACGAACAACAGGGCTTGGAGGTGTTGATCCCTATAGACTATATAATTTGGACGTGTTTGAATATGAATTAGATAGTACTATGGCCATTTACGGAGCTGTCCCTGTTCTTTATGCTCATGGGTAAGTTGATTATATGAATTTTATTATAATAATTCAGTTGTAACCTAAAGTTAAATATTTCGTTGAAAATTTGCTATTTATATTTTTATTATATTTCTACACATAAATAATAAAAGTATTCTCTATAAAATTGTCTTCGGTATTGACAAAACTATGATAGGATTGTTTATTGTAATGAAAAAGTAATAATAATCAAGTGAACAAGTTAGATATTTGAGGGTGAGATTTTTAGTACTCCGAGGCGAAAAGTCAAGATTTGGCGTTGTACCAAGAAACGAT
Organism: Stenolophus ochropezus; assembly: GCA_035578165.1. NCBI lineage: Eukaryota > Metazoa > Arthropoda > Insecta > Coleoptera > Carabidae > Stenolophus > Stenolophus ochropezus. The sequence continues at coordinate 17,637,043 of JAQOWZ010000005.1, read as the reverse complement.
TAAATATGTAAACTACGAATGTCTGTAAGTTTATATAAATTAAAAAAATAAACTTTGATGAAAAACAGTGCGAGATTTTCTCGAATAAAAATTATTAAAAATTATCATGACTAAAATTCATTCTCCCAAACGAACAATCGAGAGTATTTAAAAATTTATTAAATATTTGATTCGAAAACCATTATAAATTTAACTCTCAACAAACTTTGTAAAAAATATGGTGAGAATTGTGTATTACTTTTAACGACCATGTAAGTTTTTGATAAATAATAACTGCAAAAAATGATTGCCTTTATTTTTCAATATTTACAATATTATTTACTTAGTATTACTTTTACAATGATAGTGTTAGATAATGCCTTACTAATAAAAATACTTTTATATAGCAAATTTTTTAGAAGAGATAATATATTTTATATATATATACACTATTATTTTTTCTTCTGTTAAAAGTAGATGAAAGGCACCAATCAGTTTTGTTTTGTTAATGTTAATAGATACCTATAAAAACATTTAAAAATTGAGTACCTGTACATGAAATTACTAATGGTCAATTAATGTTCATGTGTTGTCCACTGAATGAAAAATTGTATATACTGATAAGATGATTGAATATTTTATAGCCCTTATTATATATTTAATAATAACAGTAATAAGGGATTATTTCTTTTCATTGGTGTTAAGTTTATATATGCCAGTGATTTTTTAGCCTATAATGATGAAATTATTTTCGCAGGCAACAGAGAACTGTGGGCGTGTTCTGGAACAATGCTGCGGAAACATGGGTGGATGTTAAGAACAGCAAAGATTCAAATGTCGTTTCATCTCTTGTCAGTTTTGTCTCTGGAGGAAAAACTGAGCCTCAAGTTGAAACTCACTTTATGTCTGAGTCTGGAGTATTTGATTTGTTTGTTATGTTGGGCCCCAAACCAAAGGACTGCGTCAAGCAGTATGCTTCTTTAACTGGTACTGCACCTTTACCGCAAGTAAGATGGTTATTTTCATTCATATTAGACACAAATGAACAAAATAAATTTTAGTATTTCACTCTTGGTTATCATCAATGTCGTTGGAACTACAATGACGAAGAAGATGTTCGTACAGTAGTTGAAAACTTTGATATTCACAATATGCCAATGGATGTAATCTGGTTAGATATTGAATACACCGATAGTAAGAAGTATTTTACTTGGGATCAAATCAAATTCCCACACCCACAAATAATGCAACAGAATTTAACAGCTCTGGGAAGAAAGTTAGTTGTGATCATAGATCCGCATATCAAGAGAGATGGGGGGTATTTTCTGCATAATGAAGCTTTAGCGAATGATTATTATGTAAAGAATAAAGATGGAAGTGTTTATGAAGGTAAATTACAATTTCTTTATTTGGCAAAAAAAAATTTACAATGCCATATTATTCTATAAATTTCATAGAAAATAAAGTAATTGATTGTCAAATAAGTAATTAGTTCTTATCAATAATTATTTTGATAAAAAATGATAGTACATTTTTTGTAGAATGCTATCTTTAAATATATTTATAATTTAACATCGTAGTTAATTCCAAATGATATCAAAGTAAAATATTTATTCCCATATATTTTAATATAAATATATTTCAAAATTCGTTCTCATTTACCAAGATCGACAATTGTTCTATGTAACTAAATAAATCTTTCAAATGATAATATTAAGAAATAACAATTCTAAGCTATTTTCTTTCACATTGCATTTTTAGCCATTTTTTTCTAATTTTGAAATAATTTTAATAATTCTACTGTAACTTGTAGGATGGTGCTGGCCTGGTTCTTCCAGTTATTTAGATTTTTTCAATCCTGCTGTCTCTAGTTACTACGCAGGATTGTACGACTTGAGTAAATTCCCAGGAGCTACAAATGATATGTATATTTGGAACGATATGAACGAACCGTCTGTATTTAATGGTCCTGAAATAACAATGCCTAAGGATCTAATTCATTATGGTGGATGGGAACACAGACATGTACATAACGTATACGGACTGCATCATGTAAGATTATAAATTGATTTCAATTTGCTCATAAGGATATTCCAAAAAGGATTAGTTTCATAGATTTGAATAACTATTTTACATTAAAATTAAATACATAGGAAAAAAGATTGTGGATTTAAATCTTACTGTAGTTATTTTGTAGACAATAGGCACATTCAAGGGTCTTTTAATGCGCTCCCAAAATAATCTTCGTCCATTTATTCTTACTCGTTCCCATTTCGCGGGTTCACAACGTTACACGGCAGTATGGACTGGAGATAATGCTGCTGAATGGTCACATCTGACTGCTTCGCTGCCTATGTGTTTATCCCTGGCACTGGGAGGCATCAGCTTCTGCGGGGCGGATATCGGAGGCTTCTTCAAGAATCCCGATACTGAATTACTTACTAGGTGGTATCAAGCTGGAGCTTGGTTGCCGTTCTATAGAGCACATGCGCATATAGACACCAAAAGACGAGAACCGTATTTGTTTGCTGAGGATGTAAGGATGAGAATACGAAATGCGCTGCATCAAAGGTAACATTATTATATTATTTAAATAAAAATAATTCATGATTTGATTGGCGAGCAGTGTATGTCTATTTAATTTTATATTATACGTTGTTTCTTTTAATTCTACTATTGTCACCTAACCCATTTATAATTCGAAGGTACTCTATATTGTGTAATACTGAAAAATATTTGTAGATATCAATATCTTCCTTTATGGTACACCTTGTTTTGGGAACATCAGTTAACGGGTGAACCAGTGATTCGGCCACTGTTCTATGAGTATCCAGAAGATCTGAATGTTATAGATGTGGATAATGAAGTTTTAATTGGAAATAGTATTTTGGCTCATCCAGTAACTGAACAAGGAGCATCTACTGTCTCTATTTATCTGCCTGGAGGAAATAATGAGTTTTGGTATGACGTGGAAACTTATAAAATGTTTCCAGGTACTGGAAATCTTCATCTCCCAGTTTCCATGGATAAGGTAAGAGAATGGTGAAAAAAATAATAATAAAGTTTTTTACAATGTTGTAAATTTACAATTAAGCGTGTTTATTCCATTTTTTATATTTCTAAGGCATTAGACATTATTTGAATATTTTTTTCGATACGATTGTTTTTGAAGTAGTCCTCCAAAAAATCTCATTTAATTGATATTTAATTTAGCCATGTTTTCGAGATTCTAAAGATGTACTGTAATTATTATTGTTACAGTTCTCACTGGTTAATTAATGGCCAATGAAAAATTCAGCTTGTATAGCTGTTACGTAGGGTTCATAAAATTATTTGTTTCAGACTCCAGTATTCCAACGAGGTGGTACAATTGTTCCTCGCAAAGACCGTCCTCGGCGCTCTTCTGTACTTACACATAATGACCCTTTCACTCTAGTTGTCGCTACTGGTTCCGATGTATGTTTCTACTACTATAAATTTATACATTTCTAATATATTTTTATTGTAGGGTTCAGCAAAGGGAACTCTTTATATCGACGACGGGCAGACTTACGATTATCAGAATAACAAATACCTCTACATTCAGTTTAACTACAATAATAATAAACTAAGTAGCAAATTTTTAAACAATACTCAATATGGAACACAGTCTTGGTTGGAGAGAGTAATAATATTAGGACCTCCTAAAGGTGTCAAATCAGCTACAGTTACTAGCAAAAGTAAGTAAAAATTTATACATAATAAATCGTTCTTTATCTATTAATCTGTGAATATTTTCGAATTTACTAATTTTGAAAATGTAAATTGGTCTAAGGTTTTATACTCGTACTATAAGATTTGAGAATTGATAAAGCTATTCATGCTCTTTATTATTGTAATAATAGGAATTACTATATTATGGGTTATAAATATGTATAATAATATTTAAATGTTGCTTTGTTAAGGTACGGGATCTACCCAATTACAAACTATATACGATGGAGAGCTCACTTCACTTGTTATAAGGAAACCAGCAGTGAGCATGGCTGAAGCATGGACCATCGTTTTAAATTTTTAAATCATTCCACGATTTTAATAGAATGAAATTTTTTTAACGTTGTAGTACAATAATAATCGTATGTTTTTATGCATGATTTGTTGTATGTGATAAATAAATATTCAAACATTTGTTATAATTGCTTTTAAGTAACGCATTTTATTGAAAATATGATTCTAAAATATATTGTGATAAAATAATATAAATATTTTCTTGTATACGGGACTGCTATAACATTAGTTGTAAACCCCACTTTTTTTATTGCACAAGGACACTACTCGTAGTGTTTTTGTTTTTAATTTTTCGCTAACTCAAAAACGATTAGCCGTAGAATGTTGAAATTCTGTTTATGGAATCTGTAACATCTAGTTAAGTACCTCCAGATAAGGTTCCAAATGGCCTATTCAAAAGGCCAGTTTACTTTTGGCAAAAACTTAATAAAAATAACAATTTAGTTGGCTTTAAATTTTTGTAGGAAACATTTGATTAATTGTTAATAAATTGACATTGACAACTGTCAGAATATATTCCTGAGACATATGTACGAAATATCTCTTTCTTTACAAGTTTGTGTAGTGCAATAAGGAAGTTCGAAGATATGAAACGAATACGAATGGAAGAACTGTAGAATTATTTCACTTTGAAGCAAAATAACTGTAAAAGAAGTTTAACAAGAAAATTGTATAATTTAACGTACAAGAAAGTCATGTGGTGTCCACAACAGATTTTTTGTATATAATTATCCAAAAAAAAAAAAAAATTATGAATTTTACAGAAGACTAGTTAGTAGAACGGTTAGTAACTGTCTTGTCTGAAATTAGTGTTTTGCGCAACTCACAAGAACTCATGACAAATAAATATTTTACGATAACATAAACATAAAAAAAAATCTATATCATTTGCTTATTTTTATGTAACTTGAGGTTTAGTTTCATTTTTAAAATAAAATTATTTTCTGCATTGAGTTGAGATTGATTTATTTAAAATAAAGTAATAGATTATTTTGAAAACTGGATTTGAGGTTAAAGAAGAAATTAAAGTTTATTGACATCCGATCAAATACCATGAACAAATATTGATATTATTTTTTTGGAACAATACGTAAAATGTCTATAAATTTAGAATTAAAGTTAAAAAAGGTTCAAAAAGTTTATCATGAAGGAGTAAGTATGCGAATCCTTTTTAAAAACAGATTTTTGAGGTTATATATTATAGGAAAACATAACAGGAATCATAGAAATCATTTCACCTTCTGATTTTAAACATGATGGCATTACTTTATTTATGGAAGGAGCTGTAAATCTTCAGCTTAGCTCAAAAAATGTGGGCATTTTCGAAGCTTTTTATAACTCAGTGAAGGTTAAATAGCTCCATTGTTGTTAAATGTTTTACTTTAATTTTTATTTTACAGCCCATACAATTAGTTAATTATGTAGTTGAAGTTATACCGGCTGGTAAAATACCTGCTGGAAGAACAAACATTCCCTTTGAATTGCCATTGCGACCTAAACAAAATAGAACTTTATACGAAACATACCACGGAGTTTTTGTAAACATTAGTTATAATCTCCGTTGCGAGATGAAAAGAAATTTTTTAGCCAAAGATATTATAAAGAGTCAACAGTTCCTTGTTCAATACAAGGTATAACATAATTACCATTTTCTATAAATTTTATATCTTCAGATTTTTCTAGAATGCTGTAAAAGCAGTAAAAAAGCCTGTGAAGTTTGTTGTTTGTCCTGAATCACTACAAAATACGAAAGATAGATCAACTATACCTAATTTTGTAGTATCTGGGTTTCTTGATTCTACAGTTTGCTGTCTTTCCAAACCATTTACAGGAGAAGTAAGAATTTATAAAGTACGAAAAATGTGTATTCTATAAATTCTGTGTTTTTAGTTAGTGGTAGAAAAATGTGATTTGCCCATTAAGTCCGTGGAATTACAGCTGGTTAGAGTAGAGACCTGTGGATGTGCAGAGGGATATGCTAAAGACGGTAAATTATATTATTTACTTATATTTTAATTTTAAAAAGCAGCTTTTAATTAAATTTATCAAATTAGAAATTAATAGTATTTATTAAAAGGAACACATATTTATAACAAATTTAATATTTATTATAAAAATTAGTTATTTCTATTGAAATAGAAACAGCATAAATCTCCATGGGAGTGATATCAATCATTTACTTTCAACACTAGACTTAGTTAATATGTGTACGGCACATTCGATACTTTCGTAAGTATTCCTTACATGTTCTTTTATCTTTTTGCGTAATAAAGCACATAATTTCTCAGTTTTTATTTTAAAAGTTAGGTCGACATTGCCAATCAAATTTGTCATATTTTAATTATTTGAAATTACATAATATGGACAATAGGTAAAAACCAGTATATTTAGTATTTTTTATTGAAATTTTATAACTTAACTAATAAATATAAAATATAATAATAGAGCAATATATTAAAATAATTGTTCGTTATTTTTGCTTTCTATTACATAAATAGAAAAATTAATATCAGCGTGAATAATTTGCGAGGTATTTTTGTTGTTTTTTTAGATAGATTGCGAAATAATCAGACAATGTAATTGTAATGATTTTTGTTACTAGATATCTGGTGCTATAACTTGCATATTGCTTTCTATTTCTTTGACTTCTTTATGAGTGTTTCTATGCGTTATCATGCAATGTTTTTGTTCAAACCCTTTTCCACACACATCACATTTATAGGGCATATCCCCAGTATGTATCCTCATATGCACATTGAGATTAGTGCCTCTGTTGAAAGCTTTCCCACACACACTACACACATGTGTTTTTTCGCCCGTGTGGGTAAGCATATGTCGCTTCTTTTCTGCACTGAAAGTAAATCGACGGGGACAAAGGCTGCATGCATGCAAACGAGTCTCAACGTGTCTTGCGCGGTGATTTCGCAGAGCTCCAGCACGTGAAAAGGCGGCCCCGCATTGAGGACATATATAGTCGCGGGTGCTGCTATGGGAAGCTTCGTGACTTCGCAATGCAGATTGCTGTGTAAATGTTCGATTGCAAACCCCACACTTATAGGGTCGGTGACCTGTGTGTAAGCGTTTGTGAGCACTCTGAAATTAACAAACACCAATTAACAAAATATAATAAATAATAACAATATAAATTCGTAAAAATGACAAATAGATTAATAGCTCTGTAAACATAGATGAAAAATTACTTTTCTTACCACCGGGCATAAAGTACATACGTTATACACTCTTTAGAGTTTGTAAAGTCACTTTTCACCTGCTAGTGCGTGAAAAGCAGCCATTGCTAGGCAACGTAAACATTTTTCACGCACTAGTGGCACATTTATCAATGTTTTACTTTTGAAATCATTTATCATTAATATTTCGGTTCTAGGAAAAATGTATGCAACACTAGAAAAAAATTTGTATGCAAGACGTTGGTAGTGTTTTTTAGTCGAGAGCTGTTTAATTTAGAGCACGGAATAAAAACCACTATGTTACACGTTACACACGTGTTGCATGCAATATTTTTCCAGCAACAGAAATATTAATTACTTTATACACTAGTTGCATAAATATCTATTTTCTATTTTGCATCTATAACAAATATTTAACAGCATCCAAAAAAAAATTATTATAACTCATTAGTAAACTGTTCGAAAACAGTACAATTTCTTTATAAATTTAGTGTTCTGCTGAAATATCATGTAAAAAATTGATGTCTCGATTCTCCTCGAATTGCATATTAATAGAGCCGGATTGATGTCCCTACCCTAGTCTTCGCTAACATCTTAACGTGAACGGAGTATAATGTCAAATATCTTTAAATAAACAAATGTATGTTAAAAAATTTGGACAAATTTTTAAATAACTTAATTGGTATTCGTAGATACACCTGTATTTTGTTTCAAGATACATACCAAATTTCCGGCTAAGGCAAAACTAATTCCACATATCTCACACATATATGGTTTAACTCCCGTATGTACATTCATATGCATTCGTAAATTTCTTTCAAAGAAAAATTTCTTCTCACATATCTTGCATACAATTTTCTTTTCATTTTCGTGATTTTCATCCATGTGTCGATGTAATTTCATTGCATTTTCGAAAATTTCGTTACAAAATTTGCAAATTTTTCCGTTACAATCATGGAGTTTCCTGTGTTTCAGCATACTAGTTCTGTATTTAAATGTTTTCAAACACACGTTACATGTGCGGTGTTCTAGCGGTGTTTGTTTGATTACTCTAATTTCATCTTTGGGACGATTATGCGATTTAACATGTTTTCTTAAGTTCGTCGCATATGAAAATTTTGCTTTGCATATGGGGCAAGTAAAGTCCTTATGGGTTTTCAAATGTTCACTTAATTGTTTTCTTCTGTAAAATTTTTTTTCGCATGAAACACATTTGTATTCAGTACTATCTTTGAAATTAACATTTGATGTGTCGTGGAGTTTATAATGTCTTCTTAAATTTGATAGTAGTGTAAATTTTTTTGTACATAATTTACACTGGAATGATGTGTGTGTATTTATATGAAGTTTTAAGTCTTTTGTACTGAAAAAGTTTTCTGGGCAACATAAACAAACATAAAAACCAGCTTCGTTCTTTTCTTTTTCATTTTGAAGAATTTCTTGCCAGTTTGGTTTAACTTCGATATTTCTTTTGTTTTCATTATCCAGTGCTATTTCGTCATCAGAGATATGATTATCTATATTGTCCGTTCCATCCGAGTCATTAGAATCACATAGTATTACCTTTCTGGTATTTTTTCTCATAGATCTTAGAGAATTTGTTTTATGATTTTGAATATGATTGTTTAAACAATTTTCAGTATTTAATAATTCATTACACAAATTACATTCATATTTATTATTTGCATTGTGAATTGATATATGTTTATCTAGTTCAGTTTGCGATTTAAATTTAAAAGAACATTGTTTACAACCTTTATAAGAGTCTTGTTCATTTCTTACAACTTCTAATTGTGACTTTAAATAATTTTCTGACTGCTCGCATCGTTTTTTAAATAAATAAGCAATGTTAGCATCTTGTAAACAACTATCGCATATGTAGTTTGGAAATCGCTCATCAAGTGTGATCTAAATAGTTATAAATTATTATAAAATACAATAATACAATGAATAAATAAATACCTGAATATTTGTACACGAAATAATAATATCTGAAATTTGTAAAGTTTCTCCATTAATCAAATAATCTGCTGACAAAAGTTTTAAATTATGTGTTCTGAATAAACAAATTCTACATTTATTTATTGAAAGTTCCATTATATAAAATTTATAAACTGTTATCTTTTGTTTCTGTTTAACATGCATTTAAATTTAAAGGTTATGTTTGTACATAGTCAACTCGTTAAGGGTTATTAAAATATATTTCTGTTTCCTAAATAGCTACTGAAATACAAAATATTCAAATTGGTGAAGGAGATGTGCCACGAAAACTTGCAATTCCGATTTATATGATATTTCCACGACTATTTACTTGTCCTACTTTAACTACACCAAACTTTAAAGTTGGTAAGTAATGAGTACATGAAGGTGGAAGGTGGAAATAATTTTGTTTATAAATGGATTGTTCTTTTAGAATTCGAAGTTAATATTGTAATTGTGTTCAATGACGATCATTTAGTCACCGAAAATTTCCCTATTATTCTCACTCGAGATTAAGAGACATTTATATATTTTTAATATGAAATAATAAATCATATGAATAACTATTGAGTTCTTATTTTCCTCAAATCCATTCTTTTGCCTTTTTATTTACATTTTCTGTTATGACATTCAAACCTAGAAAAAAAATATCGTGCGCTCATGAACATTTGACAGATAATGAAGTGTTATACAAACGTCACTAATCCGTACTTTTTTCCATAATTTAAAAATATTTTATATTAAAGCAATTTACAATGGCAGAAATTATTTCTGACCAATGCCGGACGTGTTTAACGAAAGATACAGAGCTAGTATCATTGGTAGCTGATCATGTAGTTTGTGATAAGGTTATGTCTGTTTTGGAATTAATCAAAACATGCACTTCTGCTCAGGTGGAGAGGTTTTAGACGTCTTTAGTTCATTATTTTAAATGACAGATGTTTTAGATTGAAGTAGCAGATGGTTACCCACAGTATGTTTGTCTTCAATGTATTCATTCTGCTGAAAAGTCTTACGAATTCAGAGTTCAGTGCGAAAAAGTTGACAACTCTTTAAGAACTCACGTAGAAACGTTTGATTGTGATGTTTCAGAAGATAATTGTGAAAATTATGAAGTATTAGATCCAGAATTTAAATCGGAAGAAAATTATTTAAATATTTTACAAAATAATATAAAAAACGAAGAAATCGACACGTATTCTTGTACAATTTGCAACTTTAATTTTCCAACTGCTGCTGCCCTTACAAAACATACATCTTTTTCACACCCGCCTAACTTTTATCAGTGCTCACATTGTCCTGTACGGTTTATCACTCGAGAATTGTTAGATAAACACATTGTTAAACATGAAAGTAAAACAGATAAACTTAAAAAAGGCAAGAGAAAAAGAAAAGTTGATTATGTTTGTGCTGTGTGCGGTAAGAAGTATGCAAATTTAACTGTTTTGAATAATCATGTAAGGAAACATACCTCAGAGGAGAAATCTAATAAGAATTCGGCTGAAACTTATATTTGCCATACATGTGATCACCATTTTATTAGTTCAGAAGATTTACAACGACATATGGAAAAAATTCATGAACTTAAAAGCGAAGAACGAGATTCAATAAACAAATTTAAGTGTAAATATTGTTTTAAATTATTTACGGAGGAAGAAGATTTACAAGAACATTTAACAATACATACTAAGAAAAAGAAAGCAAATACACCAAATAAAGTATCATATAAATGCAAAATTTGTGCATTAAGTGCAAAATCTTTACCTGAAATAAAAGATCATTTACAAACACATGACATCAAATCCAAAGATATATTTTCTCATTTATCTTACCAATGTGTAGAGTGTGAACAAGATTTTAGTACAATTTATGATTATTTTAATCATTCATCTACAGTTCATGTTGGTACCAAAATTGAACAGAGTTCTGCGACAGGCAGTACTCGTGCTGTTCGTAAACGTCCATACACTTGCGATGTTCCAAATTGCAGCAAATCTTTTCCATCGCCGAGTGCTTTAAAAAAACATTCTCTAAGCCATGAATCCCAATGGCCAAAGAAGTGTAGATACTGCGAAACTGTAATGAATAAATGGCATGATTATATGATACATTTGAACGAAAATCATGATGATAAAAAAACTTTTGTTTGTTCACAATGCGGCAAGAAGTTTTTCAGGGAAAGGAATCTTCAAAGTCACATGAAAACCCATAATGGAGAAAGAAATTATATGTGTGATTTTTGTGGCTTCAGTTTCTTAGCTCAAAACAATTTGGTAAGTACACTTAAAAATATTTTTAGAAATATATCTGTCATAAGGACTTACTGTTAATATTTAAAAAAAAATATTGAAGACACCTTCCAAACCGTGGCACTAAAAATGCAAATTTCAAGTAAATCACTCATAATTAAATTAAAAATAACTATTTTATTTATTAGTATAGCTTGTTACATGTATCCTTTAAATTTGAGTTGTATAGAAACACTCAGTATATTATCAAGTTTATATATTCTGAAATTTAAGAACCCACCTAGAGAATTTCTTGTTTTGATTTCTGACTTAACTTAACATGACATATTTTTTTGCATTTGTGAAAAAGAAAATTTATATTAATAATTTATTTTAAAAATATATTTTTACTGTAGTCTATTTTTATAATTTTTCTGTAACGAGAAGATATGGGCAGTTTAATCTTTTTAGATTGTATAATATTGGAGTATGATCCAATTAAAAAAAAAAGGTCAAATTTCTCCTACTTTTTTTAGACTTCGTTCTTAAAAAAATAAACTATAAATTTTTGTATGCTGAAATAACGATTTAGTAAATTCGTTTTCTAGTTGCTTGATTTTTCTCTATTTATTAAGTGGTATTATTGGTTTTAAAAATCTATTATGTACATTATAATTTCTGTATTTCTTTCATTTCAAAAGTACTGAAAAACTAATGCAAATTTGAAATTGAAATATATGACAAACGCGGTTAATCCTTTTATTAGAAAAAAGTTCATAATAAGCTTCAGGATTAACTAATTTTTTTTATAAAATATTTAAGAGTTTGTAGCTGTATTAAAATGATATTTTTCTTGTAGGTTGCGCATAGGAGAATACATACTGGTGTGAAACCTTATAAATGTAGCTATTGCCCTCAAGCCTTTGCGCAACACGCTGGTTTACGTTCACATCTTCTAAACCATATAGGAGAAAAAAAACACGAATGTCCTACTTGTTTAAAAAAGTTTTTACGAATTGGCGCTCTCAGAAACCACATTAAAACACATACAGGTGTGAAAGACTACGCCTGTCATATTTGTGGAGCGAGATTTGGGGCATCTTCAACCAGAAAAAAACATCTCTTAACTCATACAGGTAAGAAAAAGAAAAATAAAGCTAGGAAGAAATATTGAAATTAAGAAATTTTTAGGCGAAAGGAACCATATTTGTGATTTTTGCGGCAAAGCATTTTCTCGACGGTCGAACCTTTCTGTACATAGGAAAATTCATACTGGTGAAACACCACATGTATGTGAAGTATGTGGAAAAGGTTTTATTCAAGCGCATGTATTGAGATCACATATGAATACGCACAAGAAAAGAGGAGAAATTAAGAAAGAAGAGAAAACGGAAAAAAATCAGATTGTGCAAAATGGAGACGCACCTGAAGATATAACAGTTTTAATTGAATTTGATTAAGTGTTGTACAAATTATGTAAAACTTAGGTTATTTTTATGTTTTTTAAATATGTTTTAAATAGGTAGTAGAATAATAACATTTTATAGATCGTTATTCTTTTAATAATTTTGAATCAAATTCGAAACAAAGAAATAAATTTTAATCAGTTATTTTGAATGATTTATTTTGATGGGAGGTGCTTTTCTTTTTCGAGGATAGGTATACGGATCAACTATATAAGGTAGGTAGTTTGAACTGAATTGATCTGCAACCACCCTCGGACATGTAAACAAACAATTATTGGGTAGATTATCAGTTAACGTGCAAATAAAAGTTTTAATTTTTTATTAGCTTCATTTAATAATATGAGAATAACATTCATTATATTTTGGATCATATATTTCGATTTCCATATTCTTGTGAAAACAAATAACACAGCCGCTACGCCAATTTCAAAATAACTATTCTGTGGAAGCGGGATCGTTAACTCCAAAATATTCGCGGGGTGAATGACGAGGAAAGAGATTAGGTAAAGAGCGATTTACCCTTTGAATAAATATATTTATATAAAGGATCTACCCCAACTAAAAGGAACACACGGACCAACTGTACGCTACGCCACTGTGCCAAAAATATTTTTTTCTTAGCGGTGGAGGTGGTAAGTTTTCTGCGCGATAGGTGATGGTCTGTGCTGTAAACACGTTCCCATTAATAGTGTGGTTATGTTTGACGGATGGAAAGCTACATAACCATGTTTAAAAGATCGCAAACTTTAAATAAATTATACCGAATAAACAAAAATTGGTTTAGTAGTGCTGTTGCAGAACATGTAGCTAGAGTAGATAATTCTTTTCGAACTGAGGAACACAGTCCATCTAACCATAATTCCGATCATGTGGCTCAATTTTATCGTATGTCTCCGGACGTCAAAAAGAAGTTATTTTCACATGGAGGATTTCCAAAATCGTTTGAAATACACGTTAAAACATTTGCAGAAAATTGTTTAATGGTACGAAATCCTGCTTTAGATGTTATAAGTTCTATGAAGCAAATTGATTATAGTAAGCCGACAGTAAGATTTCTTTTATACGGCAAACCTGGAGTAGGAAAGACACTTTCTTTAGCTCATATAATACATTATGCTCACGAACAAAATTTTCTTATCGTTCATGTTCCATGGGTTGGAAGCTGGATGAGGAGATGTAAAGAATATTGCAATTCTAGTACAAAAGAAGGATATATAGATTTACCTTTAGATGCTGCGGCTTGGTTAATACATTTTAAAACACAAAATCAGCATTTGTTAAGTGATTTAACAGTTTCTAAAGATTATCATTGGAGCAAAAGAGAGGTAACGCCAAAAGGATCCAATATTTTAGAATTGATTGATCATGGAATCAACAGAGTTAAATATGCATCGGATTGCATTGTTGTGTTGGCCGAAGAAATCAAAAGAATGTCTACAGAAGGGAAATTTAGAACTTTAGTCGCTATTGATGGCTTCAATGCTTTTTTTTATCCTCACATAAGAGTTTATACTGAAAAAAAAGAACCAGTGCCTCCCAGTAAAGTAACATTGACTGAAGCATTTTTAAATCTTACTAAACCTGACTGGAATAATGGAGTTGCTGTTTTAACAGCTGATGAACTTGCCATACCAGAAGATGCACAAATTTCTCATCTACCATTGTATGTTTCATGTAAAAAAAGTAAATTTATAATAAAAAGTTGAATTTTTCAGATATTTACTAGGTAAAGAAGGTTTCGAACATATAGATCCATTTGTACCAATTCCAGTGAAAGAGTATGATAAAAAAGAAGTGACAAGTGTAATGAATTATTTCAGGGAAAGAAAATGGATTCAGTCCGAAATAGAAAATGATGAAGAGTTAGCCATGTTAAGTAATTACAATCCATACAGAATTATGTTGACTTGTGCTCCATTATAACTTATTTATTAAATAGAAATGATTTATATCTACTTTTATTTGTTATTAAAAAGTATATTAACGCATATATAAGCAGTAATATTTTATTCATACCATATTTATTACATGTCACTTTAAAGTTCGAAGCTATTATAGATATTCTCCACAAGAGATATTTTTACAATAAATGAAATACGTGACACTGTACCTCAAAGAAATATAGTAGTTTTTTTCAATAAAGTATATTTTCAACATTTCGTATCTCTTACATTTGAATCGAACATTAAAATTAAGCTTACGGAAATATAAATAACATAATCAGACTTGGAGCAACAGCGTAAAAATAAAAAAGCGGAAATGAATGACAAGTTATACGGTACGCATAATGATGTGCACTCCGGAATCTGTGTCTACTGGGTCGCTGAGCTCGCCAACTTTTAGTGCAAATGCTGCTTCTTCGAAAGGTTTTTGCATGGTGCCTCTACCAAAAGGTCCCAAATCACCACCACGTCTTGCAGAGGAACAATCAGAGTATTTCTGTGCCAACTCTGCGAAGGATGCTTTTCCTTGCACGATTTGCTCACGGTAAGCTAAAATTACATACATTTATTAATATAAAAAAATGAGCGAAAACATTTTATTTACATTTTAAAAGATCCAACGCTTCTTCTTTCGATCTACTGATCTTTTCTTCACGCCATGAAGAAGGCCTTCGAGAGTTTCTGTGTTTTACTAAAAGATGTGAACATTGGACTTGTTCTGGACCAGTTGTAGAAGCTGGTTCAGCGGGTTTATCTGGGGTATCCCATTGTGATTCTTTGGTATAGATATTTAAATAATAATGCTGACCTACCAAATCCAAACACTTGTAATCACTTTATAATTTCATATAATGTACACAGTTATATTTTAAAAAATGAGGTATATAAAATTTTATGGTAAAAATAAATCAAATATTTAAAATAAATACAAATATTTACCTGTAGACCGGCTTAATCGCTTTTCCCACCCGGGTGGTAACTGTTCATCCGCCATTTTAATTACAATTGTCAGTTTTCGATCTGAAATTTGTCCAAGTACAGGTTATGCGCACAAGTTGGCAAGAAAATGGGACATTTCCGTTATGCATTAAAAATTTTTCGACGTTATATTTTTATTCAAATAATTTTCTATGTATTTATTAGTATTAGTATTATTTAATTATAAGAATTGCATTAATTTTAAAATTAAAATATCAAATATATTTCTGGGTTTTTGTAGATAGTGTTATCGGCATAATTTTTAATAAAAAAATAATTGAATTATTGTTGAAACAGATTCAAAATTTTGATAATTATTTTTAAGTTTATAAAGATTTTAAAAGATAAGATTGTATTTCTAGCTAAATTCAGCGCAATAGTGTTGGCTATTTTCTTGTTTTCCGTTGACTTGTCAGTTGTCAGCTGGGTGTTGGTAGTTCAGTTTGTATCCACGGAGTTCGCTGAAATCTTTGTTTCTGTCATTTTCTAAACAGCATCGAATTGCATAGCTTTAGTCGTGTACATCTGTAAATGTTTTCATGTTACATTTTTGTTTAAATAATAATAATTATTTATTTTATAATTTATTGGTGTTTTGATGATTTTGTTAATGAAAAACCTTATTAGTGGTTAAGTGTAAATGAAAATCGAAGTGCATCTGTAAACAAACGAGAAGAAAAGCAGGTATCGTCTGCTGTTTTTCCAAGGTACAGAATATTTTTCTTTAGAAGAAATATGTTCAACATAATTGCAGTAATTAGTCGTAAACCGTTGCAAGTTAAGTGGGTCATTTTATACGTCAGCTATGAGAAAATATTAGAAATTTCATTGTTATATATATTTTTTTCAATTAGAAACTTAAATTAGACAATAATACTTAAATTTTATGATATACAATACTGTAGGCAAAAAAGTATTATGAACTCTACATGCATAATCAGACACCTACAGCTACAGTTATTTTGCACCACCTGTTAAGTATTATTATAACCAGATAAATTTTATAATTGTTTTTGTTTTATTATTTTTTAACAAATATATATTTTCAATATTTTTGCTATAGTTCAAATTTAAATAAATTACATTTTACACTTTTCATACACTTTTATATGTAAAGATAGAAGCATTCTAATAAGAATTTATTTAGAATCTTCTTACTATATTATTGGAACATATTTTAATCCACAGAAATCAGTTTTTGACTGAATGCAAATATGTTTAATAAATCAATACTTGTCAGATATATGATTCAACTTATTGTTCAATGATAATTTGCCAATTTATTTTGTTAATAGAATTTATTTGTTACTATTATTAGGTTGGAAAAATGTAATAAAATATTTACGAACATCTACTTATAAATGTAATTAAATTTTTGTACATACAAAATTTGAATGCAAATATTTTTCTCTTTTTTCAAAGTAAAGAAATGTGAAAGGTGATCGGTATTTGTTTTTGCAGCTTGTTTTTCATTCACTTGTTTTGTAATTATTGCTATCTCAAAAGTTTTTAGTGATCTTTTTGTTAATTTAAAATTAAATAAAAACTAAATATGAATAGTTTTAAATATGAACAGTCTTACTAGAAATTTAGTTTGTGATATTTATGTTTAAAAGTGAATTCATATTTTCTCTAAATAAACTTTCAAAATCTTGCATAAATTACTTCCAAACATTATAGATTTCACTTGAGATTTCATTCTTTTTTGGCAATAAAGCGTTCATTTATTTATTATTTTACAAGTACTATTATAAAATTGAATTGTGTAGTATGATTGTTGTATTTTTAACTTCGATTTGTTAAAATAAAATTAACGTTATTAGTTACAAAATTTTATTTACGTAATGTAAAACATACTTAAATACTCGCTTAAATATGTATTGACATATTACATAGTAGCAATAACATGTGTTGATACATATATATGTAAATATTTTATCTTAAGGTTTACGCTTATGATTATAGGTATGTTAGTAAATATGTATATTATTTTATTATTTACTTATGATACCATCAATAATCTAATTTTGATAGCATCATTAAATATACTTATTATTCGTATCATTTCAGAACTGATAGAAGTGATATAAATTCCTATATTGTTATATAATTAAAAACTACTAAAAGGTGAATCACTATGGTTACTCACACCTTAAATGTTCTTTATTTATATCTATGACGTAACTGATCTTCGAGCTCCATTGCATTGCAAGGTAAATATCTACAAAATTTGAAATGAATTGTTTGTACATTGAATTAATTGTCTTTCCTACTCATTTTATAGTTTATAAAATTTGCTAACTATAAGGTTATTAACGCTGTAAAAATTTAACGCCGAAAGTAATTTTGTTTTTGTATACACCTACCTGTTCAGTGTGGAGAATCCATAGCTGACGTGATTGCTATTTATTAACTGTTTTTCGGTCGCTGACTCAAATTTTAATGTGAATGTACTTTTATGTATGACTGTACTTTGCTTTTGTAGTTGCCTGTATGCGATTTTACTGATTTTATGCTTGTCAAGGATTTATTTTTTGTAATTTTAATGAATAAAATTGCCATTTCGACATTAAGGAATTTCAACGTAATACATCTCGTTAATTTTGTTTTACTCGTATAAAAATAGTGCCTGTAATTTTAATATTATGCATATCTGGTATTGATTCGTAATATGTGGTAGAATTATTAAGCCTTTAATTATCAATAGTCGTTGGTAATTGGATTACAGTGATTCAAATTAAATCATGTCAATTTAAATATTTCTACATATATTTGTTACGTCAAAAAAAAAAACTATAATTCACTAAACTTTATCATGTATGTTGTGTTATAATGTAAGAAAAATGACCTTTGATTGTATATAATGAAAACAAACAAAACTCAGCATAATTAGATTCAAATAAATTAGTTACTAAATTCCTAATAAAAATAGTCATTATCTTACAATAATTCATTAAAAAACATTACACGATTACAAATAAGAACCGCATTAATTTTTTGCAACATCAACATACTTTTCACATTATAATTACTTGTATATCTAGTGTGTGAAATAAGAGATAAGTTGTGCATAAGTTGAATAATAAAACATGGCAACATTTTATAATAAACCTAACGTAACCTAACCTAACATGTTTCAACCTTTAAAACCAACTAAAATTCAAATCAAAAAAGCTCAAAGATAAAATATTAGTTTATGTTCAATGTTCAACAAAATTGTCATATGCTTCATATTAATAGTGTTTAATGTTCTATCGGTAGCTCATCTTTTATTTCTCGTATGTTAAATTTGATTATAGTTATTTCAATTTTATATGTACCTACTTTTAACTGGTTAAATAAACAATAATAATAATATATAAAAGTTAATAATAGGTAATATAATTTACCTAAATTAAAATACGTATTAATAAAGTTTACGATTGTGATATTTCTCGAGATATTTCGCAAATTTCATAATTTGTTCCTTCAGAAGTTATAATCTCGGAACAATATTATTTTATACTATATATAATTACTTGTAAAAAATATGGTATAAAGCAGAAAAATTTGTATATTTTCAATATATTATTATAACTGAAAATGGGTAGCGATGACTCAATTGGTTAGCGTGCTCCGACTCTAATTGCATGAAGGTGAGATCTGAGCTGAGACTCATTCCAGCGTCACCAACCAAATTAAAAAATACCACTCTGTACGAGATTCAAGTGATTCAGATCCTTCTGTAAGTTGTATTCCCTTATTGAAACTGTGAAACTATATACTGACAACTTACTCAACAAAAATGCAAGTACAATTTACATATAGGTAATGGAGACGTACGAAATGTAATATTCGATTATTGCTGAGGCCAAAATTGTTCTAGAACCAAATATTACTATTATAATTGAAAAACATAACTAACCTAAGAAATACGCCAATTTATTTTTAGATTGCTGTGGCGAATTATAGAAAATATTATTATCGGATCAAACCAAAATTGTACATACAAGAGAAAGAAAATAGCTACGTATGTAATCAGATTTAGTCGACAGCTTTTTGTCGATGCGAATCAGGTTAAAACTTTCTTGGGATCCAACTCTTTATCCTGATGCAAATGTAAAAGAGCACGACCCTAAAATCTTCTTTAATTTCTTTCTTAAATTTTTAAAGAAAATAATTTTTAAAGAAAAGGAGCGATAACCCCTTCGACTGCATTACATCAATTTTTTAGTAAGAGCCCAAAATAAAATTTGCAAATACTTACTAATTTTGTAATTTTGAATTCTTTTGCAATTGATTACATTACAACACTAATGATGTAATGAAATTTTTTTTGTAAATTTCACGAGAAAGAATGGACAAATAGAAAATAAAAGTAATTTTATTACAAGAAAAAATATTAATAATGTCTTGATAGAACTTTTTGCTATTTAATTAGTTAAAATTACTTAGCAGTAAAAAGAAACATTAAATCTAGTAGTGATAATTAATTCTATTAACGTTCTATGAAAGATTAAAGAAAAAAAATAAAATTTAATCCAAAATGATTGGAAAAATAGGAACATTGCCTGATAGCAATCATTCAGTGAAGTGAAAGGAGTGATCAAGTGAAAGACGACTTTTATTTATCATATGGACAGTTTTCCACGTGAGCATATTTGTCAGTGTGGACATTTTTCACTGAGCATTATGTTATTTTTGTATTCTTCCGTATACAGCTTTTATACAATCCAGTTTTTTCGGTACGAAATTCTATGATGAGAAATTATCAATTGTGAATTTTTGTGGTATACTATTACGAATTATACAATCCGGTATTTTAAAATTTTGTACAGTTGTCCGAATAGAAAATTGGTTACATAGCCAATTGAAAATATTTAATGTAAACAAGATATTTCTGTCCTCGTTACTCGCATATAAATGAAATTTCCGGTTTACTGATTTTTATTAAAAGTTAATCAAATAATGCCATTGTTGTTATTTTTCAAATATGAAATTTATTGAAAATATATCCATTTACGGACTGCTAAAAGTAGATGGAAGAACGTCAAATATTATCCTAAAAATAGTTAAAACAACTAATGAAAACTCATTTTTTTGAACAATAGAAAACTATATAAGGGAAGAAAAAACAAATGTGAATTTTAATTCGCACTTTATTTATAAAATTACAAAATTATATCACCCTTTGTACAATAGTGAATAAGAATATTTTCAAGAATAAAATGCACTTTTACTATCGATTAATTGCGTATTAAATCATAAGACTGATTTATGTATTTAAAGATTTCCGATTTTAACAAAGAATTGACCGTTTCTGCAGAAAACAAAAGTTTCAAATAAATGTTATTTGTACATTTTATTTTTAAATAATGTCAAACCAACTTAATGCTAAAAATAATAAAAACGTAAAGATATTGGTTAATATCTCGAAATGTCAAAATAGCCCCCTATAAAAAAACTGTAGTATGAAAAAGTTTTTTTTTTGTTTTCTAAGATGTTTGATGACTTATTATTTACCGGATTGTAGTTAAACTAACAAATTAAAGGTTAAATAAATAAAATCCATGTTAACTATTGTTGCGCTTTTAACTACATAATATTTCAAAGTGTTTTAGTTCGAAACATTAGCAGTCCTTTGAAGTTGAACGCTACAATTTTATCAACTTATCAGTGTTTAGTGTAGGAGTATCGCAGAAAAGTAATGAGACTATGCACACTAAAAGCGTTCTGCTGCTTGCTGTATATCGGTAAATACCACACATCCTTCAGTACAAGTTGCAACTTTTTGTCGTCACTAGGTGTCTGTTCCGTGCGTGTTTTTCGAGGTGTTTGTGTGTCACGAAAATTACTCTTACCAAATGACTTGGTTACCGAGTTTTTGTCTAAAAAGAGCATTTCATCTGTTTCCCGTATTTGAAATATTTAGACCAGCGGGTAGTTTTGTTACTTTCCAGAGTCTCGGATTTCCGTGATTCGTTTGTTTTTCTTTGGGTTTTCATAGCCCGTTTAAAATTTAGTACTAATATTATCTATCAGTGTTGGTAATATTTATTTTAATACTTAAATTGAAGTAATAAAAATGTATGAATTATTGAAAATACATTGTGACCGATGTATGATTTTTTTAAGGCTTGACTTTTAAGAACAAATTTTTAAATTATAAATGTTTTGTAATTATTTGTTTGTTTTGCCCGCAAATAACGATTTAGAAAGATTTTTTGCAAATAAATATTCAATGACCAGACAAGAAGAAATCGCCCAGATTTATAAATTGTTTAAAATATATTTGCATAATAGGTTTGTGATTTTGAGAATAAAAGTAGTGTATTTTAAAAATGAAGTATATTTATTAGAATCTTTTCAAAAGTGGTCCAGTTATAGGATTTCTAAATCGGATCACTTTATTGTAGCACTAAATCATTTTATTAAAGATTTATAAAACAGTCTCATTAGTTTTCTTCCATATGTTATGTATTATGTCTTGAGTTATACAGTAATCACATATTGATTTAAAACACAAATAGCAAATGAAAATAAAGTATTACCTTTTTAATTTTTAATGGGATTGTTCAAATGCTTGTTAAAGTTATCAGCACAATAGTAGCACTAGTCTTATTTTGAAAACATTATATTGAAAAAATATGCTTTTTATAATATTATTTCGCAAGTGTTATTTAGTACAGGTGGTTCAGAACTGGTGTAACAAAATTTAATAGGTCGTTCTTGACATCATTTTGAGTAAAATCTAATATGAACATAGACCTTATTTTTTTTTTTTGGTTACCAAGTTACGAGATGATATAGATCTAGAAATAATAACAAATTTTATAATATTATTATCAAAATACTTGGAAAACAAAAATGTACAGTAAATAGATTTAATAAAATGGATGAAGGATAAATTTAGTGCAGTGAAATTTGCAAATATTTTTTGTGAGTGGATTTGTAATTTTAACTCCCGTTAATGTCTCCCGATATTATTTTAATTTTTATTTAGTTATTGTATTTCATGTTTAATTTAATAATTACGTTAATTGTTCTTTTGTGTTATATATTTTTTATTAAAAATGAATTCAGGAATAAGCTCTAATTGTGGCTGGAACTAGTAGGCATAATAAATTCTTATTTTTTGTGGACATCTTCCATCCAAGCTAATAAATTTTGTTCCACCTGTATACCGTCCTCATAAGACTTTATTTTACGAAGCGTAGAATCCTTAGTGTCTAATATTGTCCAATATCCAGTTAACATATTTGCCGACGTTGGTGTAGACACCGGGTAGGTTGTAGCCCAGCGTGCCGCAGTAGCGACTCCCGAAGCTGACGACGCCGTGTTGTACGGCGACTCCAGCGGCGTCGGGAACGGTCAGAGGGCCCCCGCCGTCCCCGGAGCATGCGTCTCGACCACGCACACCCCCCGCGCACAGCTGGCTGGAGCCCAGCACCACGTTGGTCTTCTTCTCGCTGTAGAGGGTCTGGCACGCCGGCAGGGATAAGATGGGAAGGGATACTCGTAGGAGTTTCGTTGATGAGTAGCCTGAAATTCAGTCACATATTCTAATAAATATACTATACTATATAATACTAAATACTGCAACTTATATTTTACTAACGTCGTTGATTGAAAAATATATAGATTATAGATAGGCAAGATTCGACAGAGCCATCTCGTTCATAATTCCATGAACTACTTTGCGGAATTAAACAGACAAAAATATCAGATAAATAAAAATGTTTTACATATTTACTAAATTTTTTGATATCTATTAAACTTTCAATAATACATATTTTAAAATAGAACTAATTTGTATTATTAATTAGTTGACGTTTGCTCTTTTTTATATTTGACAGAAACGCCTGATATTAACCCAAATGCAACCAGACACACAGTTATGTAGGTGAAACGAATTTTCTCATAAGCTTGCCTATCTATATATTTTTCAATCAACGCTAACGTTGATAAACTAAATATTTAAGGGGAGTTAAATAATTTAAAAAAATAAAAACTTTATTTCGACTCCAGACGGTTTTGGCCTTTCGTAGGCCTTCTTAAGAGGCGTATACATTTTATCCTCCACACATGTTATATTGCTCGTCATTGTATCTTGCACTCATTCAATGCTGCCCACCTTTTATCGGGTACACTTTTAATCCGCGAAAAAAGTTATCTTGTACACATTTTATCTTCCAAATCAATTTATCATCCACACATTTTATCTTTCATTCATTTTATATTCTACACATTTTTGCCCGTATTCATTAACCGTTCGTTATAGTTATAACCAGGGCATGTAACCGAAAAAAATACTGGTTAACGGTTAACCCTTACAGAGAACGTTATAATAATAACGGTTTTAGTTCGAAAACCGGTTTTTGAAAATTGGAAACCGGTTTAAACCGGTTAATATAACGGTTAAAAAAATAATTAAAATTAATTAAAACAAATTAATTATAAAAATTTGATTAAAAAAATAGAGAATAATTAATTATTTTTTTTTTTAAATATCTGAGAAAAATATCACAATTAAAAAAAAGCAATTTAATTAATGAATATTTACAAAAATTCCCGTAATATATCTCCAAGTAATTTACAATCATAGTTAATCATGAAAACTAACAATATTTAGATTTGCACCTTAAAATTTTGATTTTACAGCCGAAAAAATCCAAAATGACCCATTTTTCGGTCAAAAATTTTGGTTTTTTTGAAATAGTCCAAATTGATAGTCGCCGATGAGCTGATTCTAAATTTTCAAACCGAATTTAATTATCTCTTCCCATTCCTGAGATATTAGGCTTCAAAGTTGCACCTCAAAAAAGTGTGTTTTTTGACTATATCTCTAAAATGGATAGAGATACAGTCTCAACGATTATACCAGTCGATTCTACGCACAAAGTTACATAAAGAAATGTTTTCTTCGCATATATGTTCTTTGGAACGATTTGGTGTAAAATGAGAAAAAAGAAAAAAACCGGAATTTCAGTTTTTCGCTGGAGAACTTTTTGGCTCCAAATATTTTCATTTTTCAGACTTAAGTAAATACAGATGCGCTGATTTCAAATTTTCAAACCGATTTCAATTATCTCTTACCGTTCTCGAGATATTTGGGTTCAAAGTTGAAAATGAAAAAAATCGTTTTTCAGGAATATCCCTGAAATGGGTCAAGATACGATCTCGACGACTTCACCAATCGATTCTACGGGCAAAATTACATAAGTGTACCAATTTTCAGATTAATATTCCAATGGATACAATTTTTAGAGCGAAAAAACGAAAATCGCGAAAATCGAAAAATCGCCTGATGAACCCCTTGCGATTTTTTTCAATTTTTGACGATTTTCGTTTTTCCTCTATAAAATTTGTATCCATTGGAATAAAAATCTGAAAATTGGTACAAAAATGTAATTTTGCCCGTAGAATCGATTGGTGAGGTCGGCAAAGTCGTATCTGAACCCATTTCAGAATTATTCCTGAAAAACTGATTTTTTCAGGTCTAACTTTGAACACAAATATCTCGAGAACGGTAAAAGATAATTGAAATCGGTTTGAAAATTTGGAATCAGCGCATCTGTATTTACTTAAGTCCAGAATATAAAAAATTTTGGTGACAAAAAGTTTCCAAGCGAAAAATTGAAATTCAGGTTTTTTTCGTTTTTCTCATTTTTCACCAAATCGTTCCAAAGATCGTATATGCGGAGAAAACATTTCTTTATGTAACTTTGCGCGTAGAATCGACTGGTGTAATCGCTGATACTGTATCTCTACCCATTTTAGAGATATGTTCAAAAAACACACTTTTTTGAGGTGCAACTTTGAGGCCAAATATCTCAGGAATGGGAAGAGATAATTACATTCGGTTTGAAAATTTGAAATCAGCGCATCGGCGATTATCAATTTGCTTTTTTCAAAAAAATCAATAAATTTTACCTAAAAATGGGTTTATTTGGGTTATTTCACACCCTGGAATGGGTTTAAAGTGCTTAACAATGATTTAGGTGTTCATAATTAAAAAAATAAGTTTAACACGATTATGTGTTGCATTTTATACCCAAAAATGAGTTGAAAAGTGTCTAAACATATTGTATAGTACATTTGGAAATTTGTCACACCTTAAAATGGGTAAAAAGGAACCCAAACCTGACCTAAAATTGGGTTTAAAGGGTGTCAACAATCAAAAACCAAAATTTTGGACTCATACATGGGTATTTTTGGAATATTTCAGCTGTATATGAAAAATTTTACAGTAAAAACCTAAAAATTGTAACTTTTTATATTCAACTGTAATTAGAAATTACTAAAAGTTAGTTACAAACAGGGAATGTAACCGAAATAAATACTGGTTAACGGTTAACCCTTATAGAGAACGTTATAGTAATAAAGGTTTTAGTTCGAAAACCGGTTTTTGAAAATTGGAAACCGGTTTAAACCGGTTAATATAACGGTTAAAAAAATAATTAAAATTAATTAAAACAAATTAATTATAAAAATTTGATTAAAAAAATAGAGAATAATTAATTAATTTTTTTTTTTAAATATCATCTGAGAAAAATATCACAATTAAAAAAAAGCAATTTAATTAATGAATATTTACAAAAATTCCCGTAATATATCTCCAAGTAATTTACAATCATAGTTAATCATGAAAACTAACAATATTTAGATTTGCACCTTAAAATTTTGATTTTACAGCCGAAAAAATCCAAAATGACCCATTTTTCGGTCAAAAATTTTGGTTTTTTAAAGTAGTCCAAATTGGGTTTAAAGGGTGTCAACAATCAAAAACCAAAATTTTGGACTCATACATGGGTATTTTTGGAATATTTCAGCTGTATATGAAAAATTTTACAGTAAAAACCTAAAAATTGTAACTTTTTATATTCAACTGTAATTAGAAATTACTAAAAGTTAGTTACAAACAGGGAATGTAACCGAAATAAATACTGGTTAACGGTTAACCCTTATAGAGAACGTTATAGTAATAAAGGTTTTAGTTCGAAAACCGGTTTTTAAAAATTGGAAACCGGTTTAAACCAGTTTATATATTAATTTAAAAAATTATTAACATTAATTAAAAAAAGTAATTATAAATATTTGATTAAAAAAAATTGTAGAATAAATAATTTAAAAAAATAATAAAAAATTACCATCTGAGAAAATATAACAATTAAAAAAAACAATTTAATTAATAAATATTCACAAAAATTCCCGTAATTTATTCAGAAAAACGCAGGTCACTTCTCAATTTTAAACTTGCCTGTGTTTAAGTAACCTTAACGGCCAAAGAGACCTACATTTATGACTCTCCAATAAAATGTTAATTGTAAAAACTGTCATGACTCATGTTCAAATACAAATAGAAAACACAGATATAAAAAAAAAATATTAAATTTTTTTCTCGCTAAATGATATTAAAATAAAGGTTAATGTTCGCTAAAACCGGTTTATTTTTATTTTGGTTAACGGTTACCGGTATTTTCGGCCTGAAAAATATCGGTTAAAATTACGGTTAAAGTTCGCAATTTTCGTTAAAAATATCGGTTACCGGTTTTTATTAACCGGTTTTTTTAACCGGTTACATGTCCTGGTTATAACGCTTTGTTAATTTTTTTGACAAATTATAACACAGTAGACAAACTAAAAATTTTATTTTTCTTCAAAGACAAACTGTGTTATTGGAGAAAATATCTAACGAAGCGTTATAACTATACGAGCGTTACTCTTTTACATATGCTATCTTCAGAAAAATTCAATACTGAATATTTTATCTAATTATAAATATGTATTTGCATGGGCAATAAAATGAATGAAAGGTACAATTACAATGTTTTAAAGATGAAAATAATGTGTGGAAAATAAAATGAATGAAAGATAAAATATGTGGATGATAAAATGTGCACAAGATAATTTGTGTGATATTTTTTTTCACGGATTAAAAGTGTATACGTTAAAAGGTGTGCAATATTAGATGTATGAAAGATACAATGTTGTTGAGCAATATAACTTGTGTGGAGGATAAAATGTATACGGCCCCTTCTTGAGACAATTAAGGTCCATATAATACAAATATACAGAAGTCATACAGTTTAAAGTTACAATAAAAACGAATAACATGAGTATCAAACAAATTAACTTCTTGATCTATGTTAAATACTTCGACCTTATTTTAACTTCTGATAATTTATCTCTTAATAATTAGGTGATTTGAAAATATGGGTATTTTAAAATACTGTCTAAAATCATAATAGGTATCTTAAATTAAAATTTGAACACAAAGCTCTCGTTGTATTAATATTATATAATATTAAGATTTACTCGTATTTATTCTTACCTGATTCCGTGGCACCCCATCCCGTTACATCGGCATATTTTCCTATAAGTGATGGTAGTTCATCTTGTACGGGTAAACATATCGGCTTAATGGTTTCTGTAACAAAGTACAGCAATCTGAATTATTTAAATTTAATAGTTATTTATGGTACAAGTGTGTTACATTACAGATTATTCATGTGGGAAAAGTTTAGCTCACGAGGCCGTTAGGCCCAGTGTGGTATTTTTTCAAGTGACTTGGGTAATTAACACACGTGTGCCATACAACATTTTATCCAACACATTTTAATCATTGATATAAAATACATATAAGATTTTTGACAGATGGAATTTCGAAATAACATTTAGGAACACAATAGTGTAGAGAACGATTTATAACGTAGTTACTATGATACGAACCAAAAAACAGTGAGCTAATATATTTAGCTCACTAGTGACTTATGACCTACTTTATTTATCTAAAAACAGCATACTTATATCGCTATAATTACACGGTGTTGGATAAATATATTATTTTATTTTTTAATGACCGTGTTTTAAATATATCATTACCAAAATCTATTATAAAGCCATATCTGGTTTACCTAACTGTGGATAAAAAAAAAACAGTGAGTTATATATTTATTTTCATTTTTTTTTCAGTGATCTTCGAAATATATTTATTCACCTAAATATAAATAAGCGACTTTTAACATGAGTTAAACCTCTTTTTTGTACATGTGATGAGCGAAAATGTTCTCACTTATGGAAGCAAATTTTTGTAGACAGATATTAACTATTAGGTATAAAAAGATCTATAAAACTTCGAGCAATTTTTCACCACATGTTCCGTCGAACCTAGACAAACTAAGTTGTACTTACCACTTTGTACATTAGCTGGCCGACTCAATCGAATTAACCCTATATCGTGTTCTTGCGTATTGGTGTCGTAGCCTCCATGTTGAATGATTTCGGCAATGGCTAAATCTTGTACTGGGGGCGCACATCCTTTCTTCGGGTAGCAGTCTATTTCAGTACTGGTGTCGTATTCACCAAGTCTTACGGCTACCCTGTAATAATGTGTGGTCAGTGCATAATTAAAACAGAAATGGAAATACTTACAAGCTAGGTGTCAAACATTGAGCTGCTGTGAGAATGTAGTGTTCATTTATAAGGCTGCCTCCGCATTTAAAGTTTATGCCATTGCCTAGAACACATACAGAATTAAATATAAATGTGGCTATTTATAATATTTGTATAACAGGATAATTTAGATTAGATAGACACAATGAGGACAAACATTTTTTTCAAAAATATGTACATAATTGGGGAGCAATTACATATTGTTATTATTTATTATTATGTCCACGAATTAAGGACTTTACATTAAGTTTTGACTATTTTTAAAGTGATGTCTGTTAAACAGTCCGTCCGGATGTATGTGTGCACATGTAAAACAAAATCGAGAAATGAAATTTCATATTATTGCTTCTGACATCAATGACTAGAGTTTCTTAACTTTTGGTAACCATCAATTAACCGGAAGTAATAGTTTACTTTTGTCATTTTTAAGTTTCTTGTGAATATTTCGTAATAGATAAATCTAAAATATATTAGTAAAAACCATGTTTTGAGAAAAAAATCATTTTATGATTATTTTTAGAATAGAAAACATATTTAATTCTGGCGGTCGAATATGTGTTTTTTTTAAATGATATAAATGTGAAAATGTGAAATGAAACATCCATAATTTTTATATAATCTAGTTGTAATTAGTGACGAGATGAAAGTAGACAAGGGAAAAAATATAAGTCTGGGTAATGAAGAAATAAACTTAATAATATTGATTAGATGAAATTTCATTCAACATTATTTTATTATTCATATTTTAGAAATTATTTAAAATTTCATCACCAAGTGATGTAGAGAAAAATTTAAATCTATGGAGTAATAATTCGGAATAAAATCAAGATTTCAGAGTGACCAAAGATTCAGGTCATCAAATAAGACATAAAGAGACTAAAGTAACGTACTTTTAATCTTATGACTTCTCATTCGTCTATAAGGAAATGTGTGGGGTGTATGCTTCATAGAAGTAACTCAACTCACAGGAAGTAAAAAAAAAACTAAAATATTTAAACTTTTAATTTCAATAGCCAACTAAAATGGAAATCATTTATAAGTTTTTTGTTGTAATAGTTTTGAAGTGGCGTAAGCTGAGAATGAGAATTTTTATAATTTAAAACATATAATGAAACAATCAATTGAATAAACATTTTTGTTTTAGAAGCAAATGTTGTAATAACATAGTTTTCACTTCTCTGATTTATCTTCATTTATTTTTATTAGATTATTGGTCGTTGAATCTAAGATACTAACAATATTTTATGATATTAATAGAAAGCGTAACTATTATTAGAAGAAAACTGTTTGAATATGTAAACAATGACTGGAAAATCCACACTTTATGGTTTCATGTACATATATTATGTTGTTTTTATTATAGCTAGAAATTTCAACACAAGATTTATTTTGGGAGCTTAAATTTGTTACATTGAAAATCAAAAGTTTCTTGATTCTTAGTTCTTGGTGACTGTATAAAGAGCGAGCATTTTTTAAATTGTGTAGCAGGTGAAAGAGGAATTAAAATGTTGAATTACAATTGGAAATTAAAAAAAAAAGATTGTTAAACTCTAAGATTTACTGAAGGCTGAAGGGTGGTGTGGAGAAAAAAGCATGGAAACAAATTCAATGATAGCACAACACATACATACAACTAATTATGTGAAAATTGAAAAACCTACAGCGCATGTAGGTATACAAATTGTAAATTTTGTACAAATGGAAAACAAATGATTTCTTCTTCGAATATTTGTACAGCGGGGATTTTGTGGTTATATTTTCATGTCGTATATCTTAAAATTGGATAGCTTCTGTCAACGATGCGAAAGTAAATTCAAAATATTCCCTAAAGAAATGATTTTTTTGAGGTTTTTATATTATGTAGTGACAAACTTGCTGTGATTTTAAGAAGACAATTGTAATTGTGGAAGTGAAAATGGAAACACAAAGAAAATTCAATGCAGCCACGTGGAGGAAAAGAGATTAAGTGCGGGAGGAGAATGGGATCACTTTACCTTTGTTAAATATAATTAAAGATTCAGTTGTAAACATGGAGTTATCAGGCAGGTATATCCTGCTGTTGTACCGAATAATTTCCTTGTTATTAAAAAAAATACATAGGCTATACTTATAAGCCTAAATATGTCCTTTTAAAAGTTATATTTATCATAAAATGCAGTTGGAGGGTATTGCAGAATTAAATTAACACACAAACTGTACGTTATATACGAAAAACAGAATCTGATAACCAATATCATTACTCATTACACATATAGGTGGTTGAGGCAACTCAGCGAAATAAATTAATATTGATAGAATATAGTCAAACAAAAGAGTTAAAACAACAAAAAATTGGAAATAATAAAAAATATTGATGCAGAAAAAAAAGTATTTAGAGGTATTTTTCTACGAAAGTAAAGTAACTCTTCCAAATATAACATATTTACATATGTAATACAATGTAATATTTACATAGCGATTTAAAAAAGTTAACTTAATTTTATTGGTTAATTAGATTTCCTGAAAACTATTCGATTTTTTTTATAGCTAACGAGTAGGTATATTTGTATATTTAACTATAGTATAAATGTGGTTTACACGGAGAATTTTTTTGTCCAAATTTTGATTTTAAAATTCCAATACTTAGATTATTGAAACTACTACTGAGGAAGTGCGAGCAGAATTTACCGAAGCCAAATTTCATCAGCTGGCAACTGTCAATCCGCCATTTTTGTAGGAGCTAGGATCCACGCTTTCATTGCTTATATATAATACAATTCTTTTTCTTTGTATTATATAAATAGTTTTCTTTTAAACTACAAATATAATGTCATTTTGTACGGTTTTGGATTAAAAAAAAAACAGAACATCGCATTACATCTGTCGCGAAATTATCTGCCATTTCTGTATGAGCCGCGTGAAAACCCCTTCCTGTTACGTCTTTATTCCCCTTACCCAAGAAGTTGTTTAGAACTCGCTCTGTAGTTTCTATACTCTAAATCTAAACAATGATCAGATTCACAACTACCACGAGAACTTATGAATGCGTGTGCTATTTCGATAATCACTTACTTGTATTGTAAGCCAGTAAAGCCATCCAGGGATATTTGGCTAACCCTTGCACCTTCCCGCCACAGTTGTCCTGATTAATCAGCTTAGTCTTGTCAATATTGGACGTGTGCAAAGGGGCCTCAGGTGGTGGCTGGCTTCCTAGAGGCGGGCCAAGTCCAGGGGGCGTATGGGGGCAGCACACTTTGGGGGTGGGGGTCGAGCCATGGAAGCCGCAGTGGTAGGCCTGCAGAGTTTGCACTTGTGAGGGTGATAGAGGCTTAGGAGCCGGCTCGTAGATGTTGGCGAGGTATGTGCACGCATGTATGGGGATGCAGTGACCTGGGGAACCGTCTGGTGTGGAACATGCTTCGTGGACAGTGTTTTCTGTAAACAAAATAAATAAGATATAGTTCGTTTCTTTTAAAAAGGCTTTAACTAGATTCTTGATTTACACAGTAACAAGTTAAAAACTTTGGCAAGTATAGATAGTTTTTTGCAAGCTTAAAACTTAATTAATTTTTTTTTTTTAATAAACAAAAAATTTAAAGTAAACAAAAGAACTATTCTCTTCATGCATTGATGAATTATATGAAATATATAATAAACTCTAACAATAACAATATACCTAACTATAATTATATGTTAAAATAATATCCGAGTTCTTCCTGTTTACATCGAAAACAAAATATTTTTGTGTGTTTACAAACAAAACGACAAATTTTCATAGTACATCATACATCGCCACTATATAGCGGTAAAAATATCGTACACTTAATCATTTACTGAACTGAACTACATATACTTTTTAAGTAGGGCGGTTCAGGATAAAACCATTTTCAGGTCTAAATTTTAAAAAGTTATAAAAATTAAGAAGTATAATTTTTAATTTCAATTTATAGTCGTTGATTTCAAATTTACATTAGTTTCATCAATTACCACCAAATTGTACGTCTATGCCTATATAGAAAATGTATGTGAAACGAGACAGCTGAACAGAGAAAAGG
This sequence comes from Stenolophus ochropezus, assembly GCA_035578165.1. Classification (NCBI taxonomy): domain Eukaryota; kingdom Metazoa; phylum Arthropoda; class Insecta; order Coleoptera; family Carabidae; genus Stenolophus; species Stenolophus ochropezus. The sequence goes on along the minus strand of JAQOWZ010000005.1, from coordinate 17,603,766 downwards.
TTGAGAAATTAAATATCGTTAATGTAACTTCGTTCTTCTTTTTTAAACAAAATGAAGTGTTATGTTCAGAAACTAGTGTGTCTTGTGAATACCTCATGAGTTGTTGCGCAGTACACAAATTTGAGACAAGTCAGTTATTGGCCGTCTTACAAATATTCAACTCTTTTTGTAATTCTATTTGTGCTTTATTATGCTTCTTTATCATTTTTCTTTTTTCGTGTTCGTTATTTCTCTAGTTTGTTATTTATATTGCTATATCGTTATTGCTTGTTTTTATTAGAATCAATGTTTTGGATCTACTGTTTTCTATGTCGCCATTTTTTTCTATTGTTATTTCTCTTTATGTTTTCGCACCGAACAGATCGTAAGATATAGAAACATCTCTAACTACATGGAAATAAAATAATTAACGTATAATAACTAGTTTCTATACGAGATAAACATGATACATTTTTAATTTTCTATGATGGTAATGAATATAATTATGATCACAGCTTATAACCCGTAACTAGGGGTACCATACCAATCTGTTTTATAGAATAAGAAATGAATTCAACAACGTTCTTAAAAATTAACTTGACGAAATTGTTTTTTGCTTTCCATAGTGCTAAATACCATTTTATTCATAAATAATTCATTGATAAGTTGTTACTTTGGAACCTTTTACATACAGCCTGAACGACCACTAATAAATAGATAATTCATTATATGAACACACAAGCGTACCACTAAATGTTCTCATAAGCAAATTTCGAATTAAGAATAGCCAAAAAGTGAAATGTAAATTTTTTGACACAAAAATAAATGTTAAACCTAAAGAGAAACATTGCAATTTTTCATTAAATTTACATAAACATTTTTTATCGTATTTCTTTTTAATTTAAATTAGAAGAAACGTAGTGGCGCTTGGAAATTTGAATGACATCATAGGTTGTTACACCTAGCTATGTTGGATTAAAAACATAATGAAGTTACAAATGTAACATAAAGAATAAGTTACAATGTATTTAGCGTAATTTACATATTCTAGTCAATTTTATAATACAGTTCTCACACTCAGTAGTAAAATGATAGAATAAAAAAGTTACATTTGTTGTTGTTTGAAATGTCTTAAAATGACAGCTAATTCATAGTTTATTAAGATACGGAATATATTCAGATTCCAGTAAAATATGTAAATTATGTTAATTTTAATAATTCCATATACATAATTTCTATAATAAACTCACGTTATCTGTATAACAATACAAACTACAAAATATTTGCTTAGAAAGTTATTCTTTAGAGTGAATTTGTTGACGTCAGAAATGGTTTGAGATATGAATTTATAAAAGTATGAATAACTACCTAAATAAAATAATATTTTTCCTTAAATAATAATAAAAGTAAAATGCGATTTAAAATGACCTGAACATTTCGTAATTTTGACTAATTGCAAAAAGAAATATTAGAATATTTGTTAATTACATAAATAGCAATAGCCAACTATATATATTATTAAACGAAAACCAATATAATAATTGAAAATATTAATAAAATCGTATCATCACTGAAAAACACTAAATATAAATAATTTAAAGAAAAACGCTGTTTGCATTTGAATTTTAGGTACATTAAAATAAAGAATAAATTTTACGATTGGCAATTGATAAACAAATTTTATTAACTCATACATATTCAGTAAAAACTTTTAACTTTATTTATATTTATTTGGAGTGATAAGGAATATGTTTATATAAAACAAATAAACACAGCTTAAATTTTCGGTGCAATTAAACCAAAAAGTGTAACATTGAACAATTCATTTGATATTTTATTTTGATGTAGTGTAAAACTGGCTGTATAAATAAAAATGTACTATTTTTATTTAATTTAACATTAAACAATGTAATTCGATCAAAATTGTGGAAGAAATGTTATGAAAAAAATATTTTCGTTTTAATTTGAGATAACATAGAATCTTTGTCGATAAGAAATAAATATACTTACGGGCATGTACGATATAAGCACAAATCACTATATTTATAACTTTAAACAGTTTAGTATCCATGTTTTCACGGCACTTAGTACGTAGACTCGAACTAGTCTTGCTTGTTCGATGGTTGAGACATCAATGTTTTATCAAGCTGAAAGACAGAATTCCCAGATGATTCTTATGTGACCTTCGGCGTTTTATTACTTATTTTAGATAAATAATACTTTGAACTCAGATTTCCCAGTTGTAATAAGGAGGCGGCAGACTTTTTATAGAAATTAATTTTCAATTTTCGAGTAAAAAGTGCAACCTTGTACGTTTTAATGTGAAACGTCGAAAGGTAATTGTTTTGGTGCATTTTACAAGGTTGACATTTTTTAACATGGAAAAGTTAGTGTTTTGGAGACTCATTAAATTATTTTAGGATTTTATTTATTACTGAACTGTATTATCACCTGCACATAATATAAATGTAAGTAAAAATATTTGTAGCTAAAATAATTCATTATTTTTTTGATTGATGTAGTGTCCTAAATAATCAAAACTTGAACACAATTATAATGACCATGAAAAGTTCTGCTTGCATAACTGTGAAGAAAAAATATACAAATATATTCGACCTTCATTCTTAAATTTGTTCATATTATTCCAGTTTCATTGCACTAAGAATTGTGTAGGCGTAAAAGTACAGTACGTTGCTAAACATTTTATTTTCTACAAATTTTATGTTCGTGGGTATATTAGTGTTGATGGCATTGAAATAATAAAAGTTATCGAGTACTTCAAATTGCGGAACTATCGTTCATTTATTGATTGTTTGTCTTATGTTTACATATGAATAGCTCAACATTAAAATAGAATACACTAGTATATATAATTCCTCATTTGTTGGTGATTCTTATTGTTCGGTACACGTGTTTTTTTTAAGAATATTTTAATTCATTATCATCCTTCTGCATTGTTAAAATATTCATAATTTTAATACAATTCTAACGTTTGATAATTATATGATTCATTTTTATTTTAATGTTATTTATATCCAAATTTTAAAATTACATATTTATGTTTTAATTACTCTGACTTTCACTTCCTGAAGAAGATAAATTATCTGAATTTCAATAATTTCATTCCTTTTATCATAAGTAATAAGAGCCATGAATTTAATGGAAAAACTTACGAATAGTTGTTGCATAGTAATAGAAAACGAGTGTCAAAAATGACATTTAGATCACGATAGCGAAGCTGGAGTTATATAAGAGTCATTTCTGACCCGAGTTGTCGTTGCTTCGCAGGAATTATGAGTAAATTATACTTATTAAATAAAAATTATATTTATTTGATTATTTCACGAATGACAATACTTCAAACGTAAAATTTTTGTTATCGTCAAAATGTAACCATGACAATGACACTGGTTTTATCAAATTTCTTCACTAAAAAGCTACCTAAGGCCATCAAATGAAGCATTCTGATTGGGTGAAAATGACGTGTATGGAATAATCAAATATATTTATTCGATTTTTAAATTTCTATTATAAGGTTAACAATACCCAAGTACACTTTGGTATGTTATATTGCTTACCCTTATCGTACAGAAAGCAGTTGACCAGAGATATATTCACGGTGAAAAAATTTGCTTGCAAGAATAATCATAATAGAAAAGAAAAATTGGACGTTTCAATTTTTGCTATTTTTCTTTGATATTTATTTTTGTATTTATACAAAAATCAACCAATGAACTATACGAAAATTATACCCACAGTCTTCTCCATGAGGTGTGCGTAATTGTAATTATCTTATTGATTTTTTTAGAATAATGTTTAAATATATTACATGAGTACCCATGTATGGTGAATAAACTGAATTAATTAATTCTTATTCTTAGACACGTTCATATGTCGTACATGTAGTGATTTAATTATTGGTTTTCCCCTTTTTTATAAAGGTAAATGTAAACAAAATATAATTTATGAATATACATCATATGTAAATGTTTTTCAAATATATGCATACGTAAATAGGAAACTGCAAAACCACTACTAAATTATAAATAGTTAAAATTATAGCCACTGCTTTGTCACCTGAACAACTGCAAAAAAGAATTTCTTGTAGGCATGTTGCGTATCTTTCAAGGCCTTCTATTGTCCATTTCTTCGTTTTCTGTAGGCGATGCTGAGCTGTTTGGTTGCCTGGAAACGATCTGCTTATCGAGTATTTATTGCTTTTTTTATGTTTCCTAGAGCCGCCAAATTTAAATTTTTACTACGTTGAATTATATATGGGTTATATTTTAAAGTAAATCGCCAAGGAAGCAATTTTTGTGTGTGTCTTGCAGAAATATGTACGACATATGTAATAAAAACAAACATACGTTAAGTAATATGTTTATTGACCCGATTTGGACATACGTACAAATAAAAATAAACATACCTATTATTTGACATACTTAAGCATTGATAAAATTAAAGTTATTCTTATTGGAAAACAATTAGATTCTTTGAAACCCGATTCGATAAAATATGATTCATCTTTCATAGAATGATAAAATACCTAATAAATTAATTCATTATTAATTCATTAATGATACCGAAAATTACGTCGAGCCCCCGTGGAATATCCTATGTACGTCACTGTTTGACGTATTTTATATCAAAGTCGGTAGAGTACAAACAGAATGTTGAGGTGCATTCAATATTACTCTGTCTGAAACCTGAAATGTCTAAGGGTATTTACTTGAGTTTCCGCTGTAACTGAAAGTGGAAACTTTGTATATTCAAAACCGAACAGTTTCAGTGTCGGATATCAAAAGAATGAAAATATATTATTTTCTACATGTATTTATTTTATTTGTATAAAGCTTAATAAATGATAATAACTTGTCAAACGAAATGAGTCTGTATTTATTTTGGTAACTTTCTTTAGAAGAGAAATTATGTTGTTTTCTGCAACATGGATATAAGCATATTATTAGCAAAAATAATATTTTTCTATAGAATAACACATTAATAAAATTATTTTTTGGTAAAATCTCTTTTAACCTAATAAAAGTATAAAGGTTTAAAGTTTACCAACTTTTGCTTACGCCTAATTCTTATTCATTATTCTTATTCCTGAAATATATATTTTTTTTCTTATTCTTAAATATGATGAGCTTAAACGCATCTTTAGTTACTTTATGAATTCTAATCTAAAACTGTGAAAAACTATAATTCTTGCATCAAAATCACCCTCCGTAGAAACTACTCACCGTAATATTTAATACTTACTCTTCATTGAGAAGTACTCTAAGTTCTGCCCTAATATAATTAGATCACAGTCATCTTTCATAAAATTCAGTCACCATTACTGTCGCAATTAAGCGAAAAGTTATCCTAATTAAGTCTTTAAATTATGTATTGATATATTAGTTTGGATTTCGTTCTTGAGTTTCTCCTAATTAACAAGTGGTCCAATAAATGTAATTACTGCATTTATATTTAAAATGTAGATATATTAAAGAATAATACTACAATTATGTTTACATAAAATAATTAAATTGTTGTATCTTTTTGTAATAATGAATCACCAGGGAGATTTGAACCCAGAACCTACTCATTTCTAGTTCTACCAACTAAGTTACAAAGTACCATGAAGTACATGAACCTGTCACAAGTTTAGTCACGTAAACAATTATATTTTTTTACTAAGTACACTAAATTCCTAATCGTATAACAATGCAGTTAATATTAAGATTAAATTCAAGGACCTCACTAGAATTTGGAACCAGGACTCAGGAATATGCCTGGTCCTTAGCGAGTATCCACTGCTCTTAGTAAGTTGGTATACTTGTGTACGTGAGAACGTGGCTAAGACTTTTGAAAGATTCATGTAGTTCATAAGACTTTGTAGCTCAGTTTGTATTATTATATCTGTGCTACCGCACCAGACATAAATTTAAGTAGGTATTTTTGGTTTCTTATACATACTCGTATATATATTGAAGAGGGCATTTAGTAGATTAGTTCACTAACATTTGTTTGTTATTTTTGGTGTTTTATGATTATCAGAACACAGCCGATTAGCAAAGTTCTTAGCTACTGACCCCATAAATATTATTTAATAATGCTAAAGTAGAATTTATGAATATAAAGTTATAAGGTGTCGTATGATAAATGATATATCATCTATCTATAAAATTCATACCTATCAATTTAAAAGCATTTTTCTCGCCGTCAATATAAGTTAAAAGTATTTTAATATGTTAAAATGCACAATTTAACTTTTGCAATTTAACTAATTTCCGGAAATGGCTGTAGTAGTAGCGGAAGTAAATAGAAAAGAACAATTATCTCTTAAGAGCTAAATAGCTATTGATTTTTTTAATTGCTCTACAGTTAGAATAAGCAATCAGATACGAAGTTCAACTGTATAATCAGAGGTACAAAAAACTTTAATACAATTAGGGATGCAGATTATATTCTTTACTATAAAATTCCTGAATAGTAATGCTACATTTTAGTAGAAATTCTAACAGTAGTTTCGTGAGAATCTCGCTAAAATCTCAACTGTTGTTGTGAGTTGCAAGTAATTAGGCTTGACCTTTGCCCGGAGCGGTTAACCGGAAACGGAAAGGTAATTGGTAATTATCCTTTCCAGGAAGCTTCCAGGATCGTACAGGACTCTGACTGATTGACACAATACATAATAGGGAGGGAAGAACATTGTTAGCCTTTGTTTCGCCTACACAGCGGACAAAGTAAAACTAATTAAGAACACAAGTAGAACTATATTAACACAAAATGTTAACATTCTTACCTACGTAAATAACATTTACTTGGTTTATCTAATTCTGTCTATTCGTTCTTTTTTATTGTTGGATACTTGGAATTTCAACAAAATTGATTTCATTCTTGTATGACCTATAAAATTTAAATTGGATAAATGTAATTAAATTTTGAGTAAATATTTTATTAAGGGTAATTTTACTACTTCTATTTTTTTCGTCAAAGTTATTATAGTAATTAAAATAAAACCGAAATTACTAATAAAAAAAATAAATAAAAAAATAGGAAGCAAAATCGAAATACTTTTAAAACAGATACATAATCGATGATTCGATGTAGAAAGAAAAACCTTTTATATATGTATGTACACAGTCTGTGCAAAGAAACGCGGATCATAGGACTTTATCATGGAAATTCAAAAATTTGCTGATACTCTCTCTCTGCTGTCTGCTAATGGACTAAGAGAAAAACTAAGTTGTTCAGAATAAAATTCATAGTTGGTAGGTATAATACTACGTCTGTAGTACGAAATTTATTAAATATAAAATGTAACATTTTCCATCAAAATCAGAAAGCCATGAAAATAAAAGAAAGTATCCATGTGTCAGTTGTGACAGATAATGACATATCAATGTAATTTGATATTAATTATTATTTTTTGTTATAGACTAAAATTAGTTTAAAATTATATATTTCGACGTAAATACAATAAAAATTTGTTTTATTTGATGTTATTATCTTACTTTTTATTTTTATTTTTTTATATTTTTGTAACATCAGTGTACAATTTAAAGTAAGAAATCTAAATTCAACTTAAATAATATTAAAACACAGACAATAAGAATTATAATCAGTGATACTTCACTAAACTGTCACAGATTTTTTCTTTTATTTCCATGGCTAAAAAAAATGTTACATTTTATATTAAATTTATTTATTACTGCAAGCGTTCTGCTGGATCAATTATAAGCTTATTTGATGTAGAATTTAATTTTGAACAACTTTGTACTCTTTGTGCACTAAATCTGTCAGAAGAGAATATCTGCATTTTTTTGAAATCCCATTTCGTTGCACACACTGTATATATTTTAAGCTAAATGAAAGTTACTTATTAGAAATTTGATTATTTTTTAAATTCTTCAACATAGTTAACTAACAAACCTTTATAATTTAATGAATAAATATTGTATTGATAAATTTTATATTTTATACGTATAGATTATTTCATAAAAAATGGTCACAAAATAGTCTTGCTATTTATATTAGCTCCCTATATTTGAGTTATTCCTTGTCAGTTTACTTAGGAAGCACTTAACTTGTGCAAACTTGGCAAGTTTATTGTAAAGTTCTATTCGATTCAGTAATGTGTAAAGATTGGTTGTAATAAGCTCTCAATGTTACTGCTTACTGAGCAGACTAACCACAAAGTGATCATGTTAGAAGTGCGTATTCAGTAAACGATATTCAGATGAACATGAACAAGAAAAGAGACAATATAACAGTAACCTTACTTACCATAGTAAGATCTTCAGAGTTTACAACAACCAAATAGGTACTCACAAGAAATTTCTACAATGTAGAACATAAACATAGTTTAATCTACAAAAAGATAAATAAAACATAACAGACGCACATTACGAAGTGAAGTTTACTTAAGCCTACAACCTGGCAGAACAGATTCGAATAAACAAAACCTATTTAAATTTATTCGAGTTCATCAACCAGCACAAGCGATAATTTATTTTTATTAAAACCGGAAATATACTAGCCACGTTGAAACCATTTTAATAATTTTAGGGATAATTAATTTTACAATGTAATTTTGCAAATTTTAATAAAACTCTTTTTAATTCATTATCACATAATAGTGTTGCAGTCTAGACAAGATAAGACTTTGGAAAACCTTGTCTTCTCTAGAAATTTCAAGACAAGATTTGACTAAGTCGAAATCTAGATTAAAAAACTAGATAAGACTATCAAGACTATTGTTTCAAGACTCTATATTAACTTGTGCATACCCTTTAGAAAAGGACAGACTATTATTCGGTAGCGTTCTTTTTCTATTTTACAATCACTGTTTCACCTCAGATGGAACAAGCTTCGCTTGATATATTTATGTTTCGAAAATTTTAATTAATCTAGAGTCTTGAAAATTCTCTACAATTTTCTAGTTTTAATCTAGAATAAGAAAGTTTTGTCTTGTCTTGAAATTCAAGACACTATCACATTTGCCATTTTATATCTTGAAATTGTGGAACATTTTGTATACAATGAGGGAAATGTTATCATTTTAATATTTCGAGATTTTGACAAAGACAAAGAATTGGAGGTCTTTACATTATTTTGTATATGAACACGTGTAGAGTAAATTCAGCAAAAACGAATTTTAAATGAAACTTGATATTTAAGCTGCTTACTTCAAAGGCACGGATTGATATTTTTTAATAAAATTCGGACAACTGGAAATGGACGTTTATTCATGACAGTTTTAAGTTTTTAGAGAATATTTCGTAACAGAAAAATTTCTATCCATTTTTGTTCTTAAGAATCATGTGAATAGATTGACCGACTGAGCTCTGAGTATCTGACTTCGAGTCTCGCCTAGATTTTTTATCATCTATTTTTATTTCCCACATATCCCTTGCAAAGCTAAAGTTGAGGTCATAGGTAAACGCACTCTACTGGATAAATATATCAAATGCGAAGTACAGATCTTGCAAAACCAGCAAGGATTAGTCTGGAGTCACATGCAGAACATATTGAATTTTCCTCAATTTTCAGACAGGAAGTGGAAAGAGAAAGACAAGTAGAGCCGAAATGGAGCACTTATCCTTGTCAATGTTTGCTCCGCATAAATCTATAAAAACCCGATTTAAAATCGTTTTATTTTCCACGAAAATTTCCATGAAATAGTGATTTTTCCTGACTGTACAGGTGGATAAGAAATTGAGAAATAAAATCCCGATTTTTCATTTAAAATTCTCTGGAAATATTTCATTATTGAAGTTGACATCTTATACTTTTCAATAACATTTAAATTTTTTAATAAATAATGTATAATCATTTATATTATGTTTGCTAGTTAGTTCGGTAGAGCGAATGAATCTGGAGGACGTGAATTATTTACCAACCATATAAAAACAGCTCTCATATAACATCAATTATGAGTGCGCTACAGATAACTTTTGATAAACGCTTTCAATATTAAAAATATGTTATCTTCATCAATACACTGAATCATGGGACAATAAACAGTAATAAATACAGGTAAACATACTATTTTTGTCTCATTAAAATATACTAAATAATTTTTATATCGTTAAGTTAGAGCAATGTTTTGAAAAATTTTATTAAAATTTTCATTTTAATGTTGATTGGGTTACTTTTACAGACATTTGATCTGATTATTAATATTATTTCTAATATTAAAATACAAATTAAAATCAGCTATCCAACCAGTTATACTATTTTTTTTGTATTTTTGATACATCTCCTTTGATTTTGGAAATTAAAAAAAATATTCTCTAAGAGCCGGTTTTTCTATCTCTGGTTAAAGTGCTGGTAATAGAAAAAATATCGCATCGAAAAACTATTGTAAGTTGTCAAAAATACACGTTATTTACTATTACGATGCGATATTTTTTTGTTTTTTTTTTATATATAACTGACGGTTAAGGTAACCGGCACTTTAATCAGAGGTGAAAATTCATTGAAAAACTAAAAACCCGTTGATATTAATAAATACCAAACTTTATAAATGTTCCTGTAAATTGAAACTTTCAGTGCATGAACTTTTTTCTTTCAGCACAAAAGCTCCCTCGCTTTTGTATGAAAACACACCCCTTGTACTCTTGAGTGATATGTGACGTAACAATGTAACATGAGACAGTAGCTATGTAGAGTAATTGTCATTTGTTTATGGTAGCGTGCGACCGGGCAATGTGTTTCAGCTCTTTCAGGGATTTTTACAATCCTTTTTCTTTTGTTTATTTTTTTGGGTAAAACCGGAAGGAAATGGGGTCATGTATCAGAAGATATTTTTAGAGAATGCATTAAGAAACTGGAAGAATAGTGTCATTTTACATAAAAATGTAAAATAAATGGAGAAGGATACAAAGTAACTACTTTATTTTTTGACAAATATTTGTCTTTTATATACATAAATGACATTGAAATATTAAATAATTTTAATAAATGGTTTGAAATTTCATATCCATCATATATACATATAATATTTTCATTTAAAATATGTCAGTCAGAATTATATATGTTTAACGACACCATACATATGTATGTTAGAGAGTTGATATGTAAAGTAATCATATATAGGTAATATTCTATCAGTCCATTGAGGATCATAGGGCAGATTAAATCTAATTCTAAAAAAAATATTCGTATTTTGGAGGAGTTGGTTATCAGACTACAGCCTCTATAGCATGTAGTGGATTCCGAACCACTCGGATCCAGCAATATTTTTATTTTGTTAAAGATTGGAACCTCAGATCTTTCACACAGTACGATTCGGATCGCGCTAACCAAGCAAGCCATCGCTGGTAGAATTCATAGAGATTTTTATATTTATAAACTTTGACGGATATCCCCATGTTGAAGTCTCCACTTAACGTTTTCACTATTTGTTAATAAAAGAGTTTGAAGGTCTGTAAACATATTTTAATAGATTCGGCGAAATAAACTTTTATAAAATGTATATTCAACTAACTGAAGTCAATGACACTACTTGGTAACTTTTGATGAATATCGGTCAACCGGAAATTGAAGTTTACAAGTTCCATTTTGAAGTTTTTGCAAATATTTCACAACAGCAATTTAAAAAAAAAATATTTGTAAAAAGTTTTAGTAAAATGTACAAGTAAACATCTTTTCTGTCGACCTTTCAAAAAATAATGTTTATGTATCTACTAATTTACCGACCGAACTGTTTTGAAGATTACTACTTTTCGTCAGCAAAGTCAATTGGGAATTTATATTTACATTTGTGAACTGTAATGGTGTAATGTATTGTAATAAGATTTAAATATTTGCACGAAATTAATAGTTAAGTTATTAAGGGCAGTAAATATTCAGTTGAAATATTTTATTAAACAAGAGTTGTCAGTTGTAAATTAAATTTTACTGTTACCATTTACTTACCGATCAGAAATTTGTAAAAATAACTTACTGCCATGGAAAAAAAAATAAAAAATAACTACCCGATTGTAAAAGTAACGTACGTTAAAATTGTTTATGTCTGCAAGATTGCAAATTGTTTATCTATTTATTCTTAGATTTATGTACACAGAAGTAAAAAAACTTTAATATAATCTTCCGGAAAAATTGCTTTTAATAACCTCACTCACGCCTATGTTAGCAAACTCAAATTCACATTTAATAATAATTTAACATTATTTTAATTTAATTTCAGTGTGGCGCGAAAAATATAATAACCTACTCAGAATATAAGTAGGTACTTTAACAATTCTCATAAGTCTTAGTTCATAAGTCATACCTCCTCGAATGTTATAATGTACTTACATTCATCGTAACTTAAATAACTATAAATGATTATTCTGCGACGAATTATTAAATTCCTTGACAAATGTGACCATTTATTTACGTCAAATTTCAATTTTCATCTTGCGTCGTTGTAATTTTCCACTTCGAAATGGAGCTGCGAGAACCAAAATATATTACTGAAGCAACCAGCGCAGCAAATGAGAATTTGCTTCCAGTAAAATCAAGCAAATTATACAATATTTGCTCATAATATAAACTACCTAGACAGAATTTTGAAATATTTCGTATCTAGGGAATAATTTGTTATTTCTGCTACTATTTTCGTTCATTCTGTGAAAATTTATAGTCCAGTGTACTTAGCGGCGTTAGGTATTGTGTTGACCACAGCTGATTTTTTATTAAACGAATGTTTTATCTCCTATTTGTTAACAAATGAAGTAGGTTTTGCTTTAAGCTGATCTTATCCCTCATTTGAATACATCTGCATATATGGGTAGTTAGTAGCAGAAGAACCCAGTGTAATTCTATTCATAGAAGTCTGAATTGGTCTGGATTGCTAGATGTTTATAGAGTATCGATTAAAGTCAGACAGAAGCAGTCGGAGGATATATATTATTTGGAGTGTAATAACCAAATGCATCCTGTGTAGATATAGTGCAATTGAAGTACTAGACACGTACGGAATAAACCGACTTTTTAACTTAACTTGAGCTAAAGTGGTTTATTTATATTTGATGGAGACTTATCTAAATTACTTCTATTCCTAGGAGGGATCAATACTTGTAAGAGCAGTCCATTCAGTTTTTCAGGAGGGAATTAATGTTTATTTTTATTAAAATACTAATAAACTCGCACTTTTTAATGCCAGAAAAACTGTTTATACATTCCTCTGAAGTTGGTGATGAGTAAATTTATTGGGCTAACGGAAACGTGTTACAGGTTTTTTAAAGAACTTCTAAAAAAAATTCTATTCATTACCCACTCAATCTACATAGACGTAGGTATTATGCAGACAATTAGTAAAGCAAGAATGAAACAATAGAAGTTTTAAAATAATAATAAACTATTAACATCTGAATATAACACTTACACTTTCCTTACTTTCATAATTTCTTTTCTATCATTTCTTATTATTACTTTCATTCGATTGGAAAAAGGCGTGTTTTCACTATATAATTATAAATAATTTTCAATGAATCATTGAACCATTGTAACACATGAATGTGAGAACACTGTTTCCTGAAAAATCATGCTTTTGTAATAACTGAATAGCAAGATTGCTTTGATGAAATGTAAGCAAAATAACTTAATACTTCCAAGTTTTATTCCAGTTTTATAAAAACAAAAAGTGAATCTTGGACAATAATTCATAAAAAAATATTTTCTTAACTGAATAGCTTACAGAATCACAGTTTGCTTACATATATTATGAAATTACCAAAAAATGTATCTTTAAGATAGGAAAAACAAACATTTTATAGAGATTTACATATGAGGGTAAATACCTAATAATCAGATAGGTAATTGTAATGATACGCCCCTGTCAAAAATATTTCCGCACGTCTATGTCAAAGGTGTCAAAGTCAAATCCCATGTTTCGCGATTTGCTTTTGTTCATGGGCTTTCAGCTTTCATTCCGTAATACAGATCACAATTAGAGATAGCGGCACAGTGTACAATATAGAGGAAACATGGACGTCATATCCGGTTCACAAGCTTCAGTCCTGCTGTCACTGCGGCGGCAGGAAATTTGTGCCAGTGTTTTGTTTTGTCATCTGCAGTATGTAGCTTTTGTACTTGTAAAGCAGGAATTAATAACAGGATTCATACAAGAGCAAATTTATTTATTCATATTACCATAAGTACGTCTAAAGGGGATTACTATCTTTAATTCTCCTTTGAAACAAACTTTCATTCATGCGGAAATTTCATTATACTTATCCGAGAGAACACATTATAAAAGTTGCACTCAATTTTAATATTGTAATTAATACTCATAAATTATAAAAAGCTTTTGATTAGGTTTTCGATTTTATTCTGTCGCTTTATTATCTTTTATTTATTTTCAAAACCTATAACTCCATATCAAAGTTGTGCAGAGCTAAAACAAACCAAGTAACAATATTACATTATGCGAAATATCCCAAAAATACTCATTTTTGTGCCCAACATTTTGATTTTGGAAAATAGTGAACATTAATAGATTTCGATGCGCTGATTTAAAATGTTCAATCGAAATTTAATTATCTCTTTTCATTTCTGATATATTTGCTGTCAAAATTGCACCTCATAAAAGTGTGTTTTTTGCAGTGGCGGAACTATAGGTGGGCCAGGGTGGGCCGGTGCCCACCTTTAAAAGTGTTGGCCCACCCTCGTGCCCACCCGTAAACAATGCAGGCATCAATAAAATATATAATACCATTATTACAGTAATTTTTCTAAAAATTTGTAAAAAGAAAAAAACGGCGTAATCTTTGTCTTGAAATATTTAATTGGTATTATTGTGTCTGCAAGGTGGTAGTGCCTGTATAACCAAAGAATTGCGCTAAAGGCTAAGCCGATTGATGAGGCCGCTCTTTTACGTAGAAACTTGTGATAGTCATTGCCGCGTACTTTTACAAAGCATACCGATTTGATTTATAATTGATGTCATATAATTGATTACAGAGGCATAGAAATTAAATTTTAACCTTGTCAATCACGTCACAAAAGATGTCACTTTTATGACGTTTGAAGAAAATGATTATTTCGCGCCAACTTCAAAAAAATTTAAACCTGTCGTTCAGTTTCCATGACACCTACTGAAAATTGCTTGAATACTGTAAAAATTATTTATTATTTTTTAAATATATAAGGGCATTTGGCCAATTCTTTTTGCCTCATTGGATGCAGTTTTTATTTCTAAACAAATACATATTTCACAGTTTGTTCTAAATTAATAGGTAATAAAGACATATTGAAAAATGGAAAAAGTAACATTGAATTTCCTATGTTCAGAAATTAAAGTAGACTCTCGGTATATAACAATGGCACGGCCCACCAAGATTTTCCGGTGCCCACCGCGTGGCCCACCTAATATTTTCCCTCTAGTTCCGCCACTGGTTTTTTGGCTGTATCTCTAAAATGGGTAGAGATCAATCTCAACGATTATACCAGTCGTTTCTACGGGAAAAGAATACATAAAGAAATGTTTTCTCCGCATATACGTTCTTTGAACGATTAGGTTGAAAATGAGAAAATCAAAAAAAACCTAAAGAAAAACGCTTTTGGTGCTTCTTAAAATACAAAATTAAGTTTGGATGTCGAAATCTCGAAGTGACAAAACATAAATTAAAACTCCAGCTTCATTGCTAAATTTAATTTATTTTTGGTAAAGTTTATATATTCGGGGGTGCCATAATTATATACAAGTACCTACAACACGTGTAACTCGTGATAAGGTTTTATAAATAATCCATCCTGCATGGGGACCTCTAACACTTTAAGACAAAAATAGACATAGGTAAATGTATTTACATGATCACTTGTAAATGCTATACGTTAAATAAATAAATCGATAAATACAGGAGAAAATGTAAATTTACACTTTTTAATTGTTACAAATAGTAAGTATTTTCTTTTTCGATTTGTTTTCTTCATGAATTTATTTTGTGCCCCTCACATCTTGGCGCCCTTCTACCACGCTTACCTTGCTTACCGAATAGTGCCAACTCTGCCAATTTGGAACCATTATGACTGTTTGATAACAAACCGATTTTTTTGTGTAAAAAATAAAAATTATTGAAATAAGTGTCAAATACATTAGTTTTTTATGTGGTGGCCTAAAAAATATAGGGTGCAACGCGTAAAAAATAAACTCATACCCATGCTTATATAAAATTGCGATCCTTGACTACGTCTCTTGTCGCAAAGGTTTATACTTGCATAGATTTGAAATATTTTCTGCACTGGATACACAATATACTATTATTTACCTAAATGATTATATACTTAACCTGTAATTGACCTAATATTAGGGATATTAAAAAAGTAATGAACACAACGACAACGTGATATACTAATAGTTTTTGTATATTAGCATAGAATATAAGTGATATTTTACATTTTCGTTTTTTTATAAGTGCTTTTAAAAAATCTTTTACTAAATTTAGAATAAAATCGTAAAAAAATTGCGAATCAAAAGAATTTCAATTTTATCAGAAACCTTCACGCTAAATCAAGCATTCGCATTAAACATGAGTTCTGGTAGTTTATTCAGGTTTTTACGGTTAACTTTCTTGAATGTAATAATTAGGTATTCTTTAAAAAAAACTACGTATATATCAAATACCAGTAAATAAATAAATACATCATTCAAGTAGTATCACAGTTAGGTATGTTGTATTTCATTTGTTTCGTGTATTTTGTTTTTTTTTTTTGCCATATATCTTCAATTTGTACTATGGATATACTGGTTTATTTAAAGAAAAAATATTGCATTATTATTGAGTCCAAGGAAACATTATATCATCAGATAATGTTATATTTACAGTGCACTTATTCTGCATACAATTTACACGTAAGATAAGAATACATTCAACCTCATTCATAACAATATTTTCTTTTTTCAGACGGAGTCCTTACTTCTACTTAAGCGAGGTAGGTAGTCTCGAAGTTTTTAATATTGTAGAGAGTAAGTTTTAAACTCCGAGAGGAACATTTTATTCTATTTTTGTCGAGAAGTAATTTCTGATTTAACCGAGCTAGAGAGGATATAATTCTGGAGTAATTATATAGGAAAATGTGTTTTAATTAACGAACTAGTTGGACAAAAAAATTACTGTTTTAAGTACAAAATAATGGGATAATAGCAAGGGACGTAAATAGAGTTTTAAAATTTAAATCATGAACTTGCAGTTTGTCAAGAGGAGAAATTAACATTGAAATTATTTTTTCTGTGCTTAATACGGAAATACAAGATGATGTACAAGTTTTGTACTTTTCTGTTGTAATGATATTTGTGAACTAAATAATGGCTAGGCTCGATGGAGATGTTGCTTTTTTTTAATAGAAATTTCCAAAGTCAGTCAGAGCATAAGTGTGAAAAGAAAAAGAAGATATATAAATGCACCAATATTGTCACTAGTATTATCTGTATCTTAATAAAATTCATATGAAACTGTTCCTACATACATAGATTTACAAAATCTCCATTAGTGTTAATGCAATAGAAATGTGATTTAACAGAACCTTAATACTCATTCGTGCGAAACTGGCACGCCCTAAAGCTCTTCAGATAACAACCACTCGACTGTAATTATTGGTAATACATAACAAATGTGACGGAGAAATTATCCATATCAAGTTTACGGTGTTATCACAACTGATGAAAACTACAAAGACTAAAGTTTAAAAATTAATAATTCTAAACCTGGAATCGAACTGCCATGCCAGTTTGATGATTCGATTCGTACACTTCTCAAATTGTTTTTTTTTATGCTGATTTTCTCAAATAAGGGCCCTTTTAATTAGTATTTGACAAACAAGTCAAAAGTCATAAGCAATTCTGTTCGTTCCACATTTAGGGCAGTAGAATAGTCTCATTGGACCGGTGGGACAGGTAAAATTTATGTGCGGGTATCATGCGGTCCACTGGGTAAGTTGGGCACCACTGACCAACCTAACATAACCTAATTTTGTGACAGAAGTAAAATCATCGAATACAATAGCTAATAATAATAAGGTGAAAGCACTTTCGCTACCTTTCCGGTTTCGACCCAGAGACTCTGGTTTATAATGCAAATCTCCAGTCTTCGGTTTTATGTGACAATTCTCGGGGTTGAATTTGGTATTTGTTTTCTGGTTTTTTATTATTAATGTATTTTCCCCTATTAAATGTTTGAAAAAGTCTCACTGATTTTATTCCCATTCCAACACCCTGCATTATGTACACTACGTCAAAAGTCAGTGTAAATAAGTTAGCCCTGGTTCAGAAATGGTTGTCAACAAACACTTTGCACGACACTGGTCGATTCGTCGAAAAACGCGTTAGTGCAAAAAAAGTTAACACTAGGGTAACCTAAGTACGTGTCAACGACAGAGCTTTTATTATTACTATCTATTTGTCTGGTCAACATTTCCGAGGCGACACTCATTAACGTGGCAACCGTGGTAGAAAGGATGCAATTGTAATAATTCAACATTATTTTTTTTTTTTAAATATTCATGTTAGTCATAAAATTATATACATATCAAACAAATATTTTGCTGAAATTATAGTTTTATGATGTAGTTTACAAAATATATTATACTAATATAATATATAAAACTTTGTTTCTTTATATAGCTTAAAATATAACAAAAATATGAATATAATAAATATAAAAATCATCAAAGTAAAGAAACATAATAAATACGAATTTTTAAGAATATAGGTATATAATATTCTTTTCAGATTGAATTGATTATATTCGAATAACAGGATAGTAGTCCTACTAGACGTATATGTTACAATTTTGGTGTTGAAATATGTTAATAAGTTCATTCTAAGCTGACTCATCGTCGCTCTCAATTCACAAATGGGTTTGCGTTAAAGCATTAAATTAATTAAACAATGATTTCCAAGAGCGTATCACACCATTTAATTAATAAACACTTTATTTTTAGACCGCAACTAATTATTACATTAACACGAATCTAGATACCGAATAATATTATAGATTCACGAAAGTTGAATTATTTTTAGGGATAATTCTGACATTTTAATCAAAGTAAATATGCTGAAGTTTAATTAAAAATGTTAGAGAATAATTGTAGAGTTAGAAGTACCCTCTGGGGTTTCAAGTTATCCTCTTGTGTGATAGTTTGTCAGCCACAAGTTAAGATCTCTTCCGCTCTTCAAAGACGATTTAATTTCAACTTATTCGTCCGACGAATACTAGAACAGCACTTAAATATAATGAAATCTCTGAAAATATTCAAAAATTAATTGTTTAGATATCTATAATAAGGTATGTAGCAATGTAATACAAAATATTGATTTATAATATTTCTTCTACAACTATCTAGTTTTTTATATACTGAGTACAGTGCAAAAATTATATTTCCAACATTACAAAAATAATTGCATATTACAGGTGAGTAACTAATAATATATAATTATACATACATAATTAAATACTTACTGATTTTACTTTTATCAAACATTTTTTGTGACACATGATTTATGAATTATAGTATATAAATAAAAATTAGATAGTATTAATTTGATTAAATAGGTACTGAAGTTGTGTACTAGTTCGTTCGTGGAATTATAAAAAAATGTTAGCTCTAAGTACAATGAAATTATTATTGCAAATTTTAGAAAAAAAAATATTGCACTGTAATCTACACATCTAATAGTACAAATGTTTAATTAGTTTTACAATAATTTTGGAACAAGCTATAATTTTACATAATACAAACAAATTTAATGCAAAATAGTAAAGTTTATTTGCGATCGTACTTTACAATGGGTCATCAAAATTTGTTTGTCAATGTAAGAGTATAATGATATTCAACGATTCTTGGAGTTTTGTAAATAAACAAAATTATAATTTACATATCATACTATGAGAAAACATA
This sequence comes from Stenolophus ochropezus, assembly GCA_035578165.1. NCBI lineage: Eukaryota > Metazoa > Arthropoda > Insecta > Coleoptera > Carabidae > Stenolophus > Stenolophus ochropezus. Next base: position 17,583,912 of record JAQOWZ010000005.1, on the reverse strand, counting down.
CAATCTTATTGTCAATTAATTTCATTGTTTTTGTTTTTTTGTATTGCATTTTAAGTTACAAACTAAATACATGTTATTAATGTTGACCTTTACACATAATACATACATAGGTACTCGTACACATGACAAATCAATGAACAAATAACCAAAAATATTTCTTGGAAAATTCGTTCGTTTTTCAAATCGAATTAACCAACAATGGATATATTTTGATAAGAAATTTTATTGTGATCGTAAAAAGAAATATTTTATTACGAAATAAAAACTTTTCGATTATAACATTATTTACTAAAAGTAAGCAGTTAAATCTGTCTGGATTCTCTAGATGCCAAACCAAGTGAACCAACATTGATGATAACTTTATTATTTGCAGAGATCAAAATAAACGGTCAAAAAGGCAAGATAATTACCAATCCTAGTCTACTTGGTTTTGGCATCCGATGTAATAAAAAAAAGAAATTGCAATTAATTTAGTTAGTGTGAAATTTTTTGGGTTGAACTTGAAACCAGTCAGAATGGAAATAAAACTTTTTGACTAAATATCAGAAAAATATTCTTCATATTTATTTCTATGATACCATCAGGAGTCGGATTTTTTTTAGAACTAATAGCCATTTCACCTGTGTTATTTAACTCAAAGTTTACAAAGATCCCCAAAATGTGTACAGATACGAAAGATGTAATAAAAAAATCGGGAACGGTACTTTAAAAAATATCAATAAAATGGCACAAAATAATACGTACTTACATAAATCATAAAATAAATATAAATTATATTTATTAGTATCAAAACTATAAATTTACTTTGAAAAAACTGAAGTTCATGACACTTCTGAGATTTTATGGATTGTACCACAGATTTGTTTCGTATTTGGGGAATAGATTGAAGTGGTATTTTAAATTAAAATTCCATGTTTCAAAAATTACATGATCCTATTTTCGAGTATTTGAAAGTTCTATCCATTTTAAGATTCACGGCTAAACTCGGTTTTTCTCTTTTTACATTTTTTAAATCGGCTTGTAAGGAAATAAAATTTGAACACCATATAATCTTAGTCATCAAATTTGATAAATAGATGCAGGTGTTACATTAAAAAATATTTAGTATTATACTATAGTTTTTTTGTTTTAACTTTATTGTTCTTCATTTTTGGACACGTTACCCAAATATGATAGTGATCCGTGATCGATTTTCCTTTCAAGTTGTGCAAAGTTTCCGTCCAAATTTCGCTTGCCATTCAGTCTTGGCTGTCACGTAGGGCGATATCTCTCGTTTCTGGGTTAGTGGGGCCCCCCAGGCCCTCGCCCTCGAGTCCCCAGGACATTACAGGCCTACGTTACGACTGCGCTAACTTATACGGGAATGTTACATACAATATTTATCATCTGTCCCCCTAAGGTTATAAACACTAAACTTTACGACCAGTAGCTTTCAGTTTAGCAGAATTTTCATCTACATTTTGTAGATAATTATAGAGATAGTTAATTTTCTAGTTGGTTAAGCTAATGGGTTATAAATTAGTTGGAAATTGAAAGAAATTTTTTCAATTTAAGTTGAAAAATAAAAAAGATTATACACTCTAGAAATAAACAAAACATTACATTTGATGTTTGACATTTAATCAATTATTAATAGATTATATTCTGTTTTGTTAATAAATTATACATATATTCTTTAGTGTAGGTAAATATGCTAATAATTATGTTATTGTGAAGTAATTAAAACAAACTAGTAAAGATGTTTTGTTTGAATACATTTTATTACAATCTATAAAAGTTTAAATAATTGTAATGAGTTCATTTCTATTTCAATTCTTTGTATCTAATAAACATAAAAGCAATGTTTCGTTTTTAATTTTTAATAGATATTCGGAGTGATGAAATAAGCAAATATGTCATCTTTTTTTATTAACCATTACTGGGTGTGACAATCTGCTGTGTCACTCATTTTGGTTCTGGTGAAAAATAGATACAAGCATAAGAACAGAATCACAGTCAATCACATTTGACATCGCGACGAATGAAAGATATATCAATTTATATTTAAATGCTAAAATAATAGTATTTATTATTTTTAAAAGTAATAAAAGAAAAAAATATGAAAAATATGATTATTGATATTTGTTTATTTATTTTTTATTTCTTAATTAAAGTAAAATAGGCCAAATTTCACTCAAATGAAATAGCACGCCTGTACAAAGAAATAGAAAATATGCAAATAAAGATTATTACAAGAATTTTAGGAAAACTAATTAGTTGTTTGCTTGGGAAGATAATTACCGCAGCTAAAATCAAAATATCCGTTTAATTATAAAAACAGTTTTAAATATTACTGCAAAAATTCTATATTAATCGTACATTTCTAATAATATGATTTTGTAGAACGCATACCTAGAATCTAGAATTAAAATGATCTCTTAATTTAAATTTACTGTTTGCAAAAAAAAGACACTTGCGATATACCTACATATAAACAAGTCAGATGGTGAATCCAGATATAAAACGCATTTTATAATTAACTGAACTACCAAAACTGGAAGCAAACTTCTTCAACAACGAAACAACGTTACAATTAATAAATATAAGCATGCATTCATTTATATTTATTTCATAAGTGTACATATTATATTACCTTTTATAAACCTTCGGTGATGTGAAGACTTCGATAATATGAACAAACTTGATATATTCTGTACGCACTAAAGCGATTATATTGTACATGTCTAGAACGGTATTTATTTTACAGTAAAGTATGATAAAGCAACCATACTTTACAGAGTATTCCCTTATTCTATTTCAGAATATACTCCGTAAATGATAAAGTATCGTTTATTACGACACCTTTGAGGTTTGCGGAGCCGAGCAGCTTCTAGCTCCGGTAGACTTTGCTCAGAACTCCGGTAACCGCAGAACTGCAGCTCCGGTTATATTCTAAACCTGCGGTTAACATTCTGTCCACACAGTTCCTAGATTTCATAACGTTGGCTTGGATTTGTGATTGTTGTATGTTGTATAGTGCTTAGGGTTACATTGGGGATAAAAGGATTAAAGGATTATGTAGGGAATGATTTGGAAAGCAATAAAATGCTAATGTGACTAGGGCACCAATTTAATTGTTAAGGGATTTAGACACAATATTTACATTTAATAATTACTGTAATTATTCATTTTTCTTAGAAAATAAATTTTCTGGAAAATATACAGACACTTGCTTTTCTTATACTGTGAATATTTATTAACGTGAAACATGGGACAGCAATGCATATTTGCTTGTCTCATTTAAAATAAAACATAAGGAACGATTTTGACATTTACTTATTGAATTATAAAATTTTCTGATAGGCCTACACCAAGTGCAACAACAGTTTTAAGAATCATTAATAAGAAAATGATAGAATATTACAATAGTTTGCTAGATTACTGAAACTTACACATCTAGATTCTCTTTATTGGTGGCCTTTAAAATCAGAAGTTTATAGTGGGGAATATCTTCAAATTTTAGATGAATTAAAAGTTTCAAAACATTTCTCAAACGATTACAATTGAACAAATATCGTAGAATATAATTCAAAATTTTTATAACATCAGATTGATGCTTGTATTTTATAGAACGTTCGTTATAGTTATTAATGATTCTTAAAATTGTTGTTGCAGTTGGGGTAGGCCTTTTAAAAATATTTATTACGCAAAAAGCAATTGTTAAATTCGTTCCCTAATATACATTGTTGTCAATCAATATGAAGTCATAACCAGGGATGTGATAAATTCCATGTTTCACGTTAAAAAATTCTCACGGTATGCAGTAGAAATAACTTCATTTTTGCTAATGCTCATTTGAATGTTGTACAGTTTATACTCTATTAAAAATCTGCGAGGAATGAATGGTATAATCTGCAGCCATATTTATATTATGATAGATCAAAATAAAGTTTGAAGCACACAATCCTTGTGAAAAATAATCAAATGAATGTAAAATATAATAATACCGCGATAAGAGCAATAAACTAAAAAAACCTATCACCGTGAAACGGCACTCGAAACACTCTCTGCCAACTTCAGTTCACTTTTCCTAGTTATTAAATAGATTATAGTACAATTTAATTTTTAAACTTAAAAATAATAGTACTCCATTGGTGTGACATAATATGCATTAGTAAATCGTTTACAATTCTACTATATTATTTTTGAAACTGATGGTAGTTGGTATAATTTGAACTTAATTCTTAAACGATTGTGCTACAGTGACAGGGATTTGTGAGATTGAGATGGAATGATTGATAGCAGACTACGCCTTTAATTAATTTTGACCGTAGATCATTAAATCTCACAGTAAATTATTATAGAATTATATGACGAGTATCTCTTCTATTAACATACAATCATCAATTGCTACATGCACATACATATGTACATACATTTCAATAACTTTGTTATCAATACAATAAAATTTTAGTTTGCTGTATGCTTTTAGTAGTAATCTTTTATTCATTTATTATTCATTATTTCTATTTGTACTTTTATTAAAAAGTTTGATATACATTACATATGAAAAAAAAAAACAATTTGTGAAAAAAAGTACATTACAATAGGAATATAGTCAATCAATTTCATTATAAGATGAAAAACAAATGACAGTGATCCAATAATTAATAGTGTTATAAACATCTTATAAAATGATGACATTTGTACTTTATGTTTTTGGATATTTTTTATATCTTTTTACTATTTCCTAGTTTCTAAAATAATTTCCAAATGTATTCTATTCACTGATTACAATGGGACATGTGACCATAATCGAAGTTCACTATATAAGTTATAAAATATTAAAAATAATCACAGTATCTTCTCTTAAAAATAATAAAAACGAAACATTAGTTTGCAATTATACAGTTATTAGGAATTTCATGTTTCGGAGAAAGGACGTGTGACGTCAGCATGGTAGGTTCATGGAAGAAGTCAGGTAGTCATAAGTTCCCGTCTACCTGTCTTCTTTCAAGTTTGACAGCATCCCTTCCCCAAATTTTTAATAATTATTTTCTCGTAAATTACGAATAATGAAACGATTAAAAAATATATTTGATCAAATACATAATGTAATTTTCGTCTCACTGATTAATTCAAAATCAAAATTCGCTAAAATATGCCAGAAGTCCCAAAATACGATAGAAAATCTTGTGCTCTCGCCGGCTGTATCGATCGTGAGAGTTCGGCCGGGTTTGCGAATTCTCCCGAAGTGCAGACAGTCGAGCATCGCCTCGGAGCCTCCTGGATCCTCCGGAGTCGCTTGAGGTGTGAGTGAGGTTAGTTCTTCACGTCTTCAGCAGACATAGCACACACTTACAGACAACAGAGTGCTATAATACAAGTGCTTAAACATCCAGGGTTTGTGATGCTGTGATCGTGTTTTGTTAGTGAACAGGAAGTAGGTCAGTGATTGTTGGTTGTTTACATTGTATTGATTCACTTGTTATTGTTGAAATGTTTATGGTTGCTATGGGAAGGATGCGACAATAAAACGATGATATAAACAAACATATGAATGAATATTAGTTGTATCACCGTCATAGATTTTTTGAAATCGTTAATTGATTAATTAAAGCATAAATTTATGAAATTTTAATTACTCTTTGATGTAAAATTTAATTAGAAATCAATTTCTCCCGCATCAGAAAATTAATTTTATATTAATTATGTTTTAAGCAATTAGCTATTAATTTCAAATTTTCTTGTACAGCGCTTATACTGCACTTTATTATACTTTGAGCTTTACTAAGTTTCTAACTTACTATAAACAAACATTTGTTTACTAAAGCTTGAGTAATGTTTATACTGCTAGCAATTTTCTGGTTTGTATTATGATATATAACGCTTCCAACATATTTTGCAAATGCGTCTTAAGACCATTATAAATATATATCTATATAATATTAAAAATTAGTATTTATTTCTGAATTTTATATTATCTCTAAATAAATAAATACCCATCGGGTTCTGTAGAATATTAAATATAAAATTATTCAATTTTGATCGAGTGTTTTCATATTATTTTAAGATAAATTTGTAAGTATAAAGGTATTAAATGTATCTTTTCTTGTATAAAACTTTGTCCATTTAAAAGCGGAAGTGAGATATCTACGTCCGGTCCTTTATGCAAGCTACCAACTTACAACTTTGCATAAAAGTTATTTACTATATCCGTTTATATTTGTATATGGGGTATTATTATATTCGCCATTATGTTATAACTTGGAACAACAATTTGTATGACAAATAAGTCTATCTTTTTATAAATAATTAAATACATCATTCCAATAATTATATTATAATAATCGCAGGTACAGTGGCTCACAGAATTATTCGTACACCTAAGTTTTCTATTTAAAAAGTGAAAAATAGTGTACTTTCAAATATAATATTGACATATTACTGACGGGATCATATTCTCTCTTATTCCAGAAATAAAATTCAATAGACAACTATCATTGTTTTCATAAGTGTACAAATAATTTTGTGTACTTATTTCTTGTACACATTTTGTTTTTATTTAATTTACATAAGAAAAATAATATTTTCTTCATAATTGGCTATTGCATTTTATTTCTGAAATATGAGAGAACATTATAGGTAGACTAAGAACAAGAGATAACATTTTTAAATTAGAATTATGTTATATATAATACTGACGTCGAAAGCTCATTTCAAATTTAATTTATAAAATTCCATATTATATTTTATTTTTAAAATATACTTAATTAAAAAGTAATATTTGTTATTTCCGCCTTTGTGATGGCAGCTCTGAAATAATCAATTCCAATTATTTTTATTTTGAATCGACAATTCACAAATGTGTGTGCTTTTAATATGAAACTTATATTTAAAACAAAATTCAAATAATAAATGTGTACCGTCGCTTAGTTCAGTGAAAATACAATTTATTATTTTCGAAATTATTGAGAGTAAGTTCTCAAATATAGAGGTCCAAATCAGTTACCCCTAGGAACCCATCCCAATCAAATGTAATTAGGCACTTGGTATGGTAATGGCATGTCTCTAACACCTACACAAGCAATACATATGTAGCCACATACGCAACCAGCACCAGGTAGCTAACTGGAGCACATTCTAGTTAGGCGAGACAGTGTAAATTACATACCGTACATACACGTTCCATATGTGTTACAGAGAATGCCTGGAGAATTAACACTATATGTGGAGCATGAAATGTATTATTTCATTTACTTTTTATACAAATTATCACATTATTTTGTGATGGACATACATTTACATAGTAATTTAATTAAATTATAAATATATTACATTCGTTTAATTTATAAATAATGCAACAAAATATATTCATAAATAGGTACGAGTTTATAATTTATAGAGATGAACGGAATATTCCGGAGAATATCCATTAAGCTGAAATTAATATTTCTAATTATAATATTTTTATTATATTTCTGTATTTGACTTATAAACGTAGATTGCTATAAATATCTTATTTTTAATATCAGAGATTTCCATAATGCTATATTTATCCCAATGAGGATGTTTACTAATCGGCAACGTCTATGAGGACTGACAGTTGAAGAAGAGAATATTAAGACCTTCAAAGCTGGCTTCGAATCCGGATTGTCAAAATTACAATCACTCTACGCCGTAGATTGTGGCTTCTTTATAAAACATTAAATAGTATATTGTACAACTAGTGCAGAAAGTCGTCTATTTCCCACAAGGCGCGAAAGTTTCGGCACGAGACGAAGTCCAGTGCTGGAATCACACAAGGTGAGAAATGGGTGATTCTGCACGAGTAACACACTATACTTACAGAACAAAAATACTTGCACGAAAGTTATTTGACATAAAAAAACAATAAGGCGCAAGTAACCTCACAAAGAGTATTTTCACGCATGTGAAGTGTTGGCAACTAATGTGAGAACTTATATTTCTCACACTGCACATGCGCAGTGTTGGCAAATACTATGAGAAATGATTTCTCACACTTTAACGCACGATTAGTACGCAACTTTCTGAATTTATTTATATAGTGTGTGAAAAGTGTCATTTTCCATAGTGGTCACAGAGAAACATAATTTTGTGTTTAAAATTTATGTAGTACCATGATTGTACCTCTTTTTATTATATTTATTTTTTTAACTTTCACATTTCAATTGTGAAAAATTTATTAAAAAAAAGTAATAACCGCATATGTACGGTACTGGTAATTTTCATTAAATTGGAATTTTTAATGGAAAATATTTCGCTTCAGCGCATCTTGAAAATTTTGTTATAAACATATTTATTATTTACTTATAAATTCTCGTAAATACAATTTATTCTTTTTAGAATATACAAGCATTTTTGTAAGAGGAATTTGAACAAAAATATGTTTTCGTTATTCCTTATTTTTGTCTGCAGTTTATTTCTTTACACTTCAGTTCATATCTTTTGTGTCATTCTGTAATTCTATTTACGTTCCTCACCGCCCGAAACATAAAATAATCTTGAAAGAAATGAGAAAATTATAAATACTGTTTTTAATTTAGTAATTTATTACATTCAGAGGCGAGTGGTAATAATTTGCAGAAGATGGAAGCTTCTTGAGCTTTTTACGACTAAAAGCTCTTTGATGTATTTTGTGCGCTTGTATCAGATGATGAGGCTTTCATGTAAGGGTTGTAATTTTCCCTTGAATGGAAACGCACATCGCCGTATCATTAGCAACAATTTAATTTGTCTTTTCAATTGTTATTTGTACGAAAAACATATTATGATTCTCGTTCTTTTATGTAAGAAGAAATATATTTTCTTACAAATAAATTAGTTTTAAAATTGCAATATTAAACGAAATTCAATAGTATATTTCGCAGTTTAGTAAAAAAATATTAATGGAATAATGATTTTTATCCATAAGTTTTAAGTACTACAATTGTTTATAAATGTAATAAATTATTGGATGAAGATTATGTACTGTTCACTGCAATACTGTATTTTATTTTATTTATTACCTTACCTACATAACTTGAAAAACTGCAAGTGTTAGTATTTAAATAGGTTAGGGTAACAATCTCCACTTAGTGACGTCATAATTGAAAGGATCAGCGAAGTTACATAATACTAAAGAATTCCTACCATCAATAATAGAGCAAATATTACCAATTTCTCGCACGACTTGTAAGAGTAAACAACCATGACAACTGTTAACTTAATCTTAGAGGCATTTATTTTTTAAAACGAGTTGTCATTTTAAAGTTTTTTTTACGAATATATCGCAACATAAATATTGTAAATAAACATACCTATTAGCTACAGCTAATTTTTAATTGTATATATTCCATGTACACAACTTCCTTTATTAGTATTTTGTACGACGTACTGAAAAGCATATATTTATGGTTTATAAATCATTTACAAATTTAAAATTTAGATTTGGAACATAACCAATTTTTATATTCTAAATTCCAAATTCAGCCAATAACAAGGAAACACTGAACTGAGATTTATAGGTCAGATTTTTATCAAATTGCAATCAACAGTCTGTGAGTGTTATTTTGATTTTTGTTAAAATAAAAAAAATCAGATTTCAAATTCATTTTGCCCCAAAACAAATTCAATTCAATTCACTTCAAAGAAATGTCAAACTAACAGTCAAATATCAAAATTAAATACACCTATGTATATAATATCCCGTGAAACCTTCTGATTGGATAAATTTAGGAAACTGAAATCCATCATATACCAGTCTTAGCTGTGAAAGTTTTAGTTCTTTTATATTAATATTAATATACCTATAATTATACTTTTACTATAATTACTCTATAAACATTTAATTAATAATGATTCAATATACGTTTTTTGTAATACATAAGACATTAGAATATTTCATGACATTTATTAAATCGTAACATTTACAACTAAATTCAGTACGTATAACATAAACTTGATAGAAACCTACTGAAGGCAGTGATTTGCAATTATTATTTAACCAGAATCGAAAAACTTATAAACTTGTTAGTTGTCATTACACCCGTATGTATTTCAAACTATGTGTATACATAATATGTAAAATGATATTTTCGAGTAGTATTACTTATCGTCATGTAACTGTTTCGACACTGTTAGGATGGTATGTACGGTTAGAAGTTTACGCATCCAAGTAATAACTGTCCTCATATTTTTGATTTTGTACATTGGATGCAAGTCATGTAACCTCCATGTCAAGGTGATTGACTAATTACTATTAATATAGATGAAATTCAGGGCTCATGTACCACATATGAGTCAAGGGAATTGTAAAACACAATACCTATGTCTGTATTATAAATTACAATTCATTAATTATAACAACAATATCCATGGAATTCGATACCTCCATACATTAGTTTCATATTCATACAGACCCACTCTACATTGTCGCTGTTCAAATTGCCTATTAGTAATTCATATCGTGATGACGTCGCATCACAGGGGATGTAGCCGACTGTCAATTGTCCGTAGCAACCATAGCAACCACAAACACTTGGCACAAGGAAATAAACAATGAATGTAAATATACGGTTTACAGTTGGTTAAAGTGGACTGGTAGGTGGTTGAATGCCATGTAGAAATAGTTCTGCGTTTCCTAGAAGCCGGAACCCCCAAGAAGTGATGGTACTGCAGCGATGGGTGCCGCAGAGGTACTGGTACCTTCGCAAACCCCGAAAACGGTGAGTTAAAATACTAGAAAACAGAAAAAAAATACAATTTTATAGTAGTATATTATTATACAAGTTTTATAAAATGGTATATTGTTCCATGAATGGAACAATACGTCGTATAAAACGAGTACAATATACTATTTTTTATACTTTGCCTCACTTATTTAATAAAAATCATAAAATTTTCAATTAAAAAAATAACAGATTGTAATCTAGGAAAATATAAATGTGAAATATGGTAACTCTGTTGAATGACGTTGGGCATATTTATTTGTCAATATGCATTTAAAATATTATGAAAATATTTATAAATCTATACATTATGAGTTATGAAGCTTTTATATCCTTTTAAATTTGTTTATTCGGTTTTCATATTCAAAAATAATATAAATTGTATTAAAAACATTTAAAAATATTTGAGTTTATCAATTTAACATTTAAAGTGAGGTGCAGTTGTTAGAAGTACCAATTTTACAACAAAAATGCCAAAAACAGTTTAACAATATTTTATATTATTAAACTGTTTTCGATGTAATAATAGGGCAATTGTTAATGCAAAGAATGAACATTGTTTTTAAATGAAAATTTTATATTACTATATATTACCTAATAATAATATTTATTCTAAAAAAAATTATTGTGACTACAAAAAAAAAGGTTAACAAATATTGACTGAAGATCTCCAAAAGGGCGAAATTATCCTCCTTACCTTTACATTTAATAAATAAATATAAATAGTACGAACTCTCCATAAGTAAAAAGTTAATGTAAAAGTTTCTTAATCTGATATCGATTTATCAGGTATAGTCTCCGTAGTGAATTTCATTTACGAATAGGAATGCAATGATTCAATTTTATTAAAGATTCATTATAAAATATTAAAAATTATGATTTAGCAATATTTATGTTCTATTAGAGACTCTATTTCATGTATATTTACAGGAAATTGTTACAATACAGGGATTTGAAAAAGAAAGACGGCGTTACAGTTATTTTGGAATTTAATTACTAAAGTACTAAATAATAGAATATACAAATTAGTCCTTGAATTGCTGAAGCCTGGCTGTGTTATTTATATCTCTTTACGTAATATTTTAAAATCAATGAACTCGTGAATAGTGTGAACAACCGTATGTAAATATTGAAAGAAAAGAAATATAATTACGTGGAAAACATATGTTCTATAATATAATATTATCCGGTAAATTAATCTTTTTCATAAAATTAAAAATAAGCGTATCGTTGTTTATTATTTTCCAACATGGTTGTTTAATTTATTTAAGAAATATATGTGGAAAATTCCACTGTGTTTCTAGAAAAACTTATGTGGCCAATTATATTTATATTTTATATCTATCGCTGACACGGTAAAATAATTTGTTAAAATAATTACAGTATTTGTACAATTTCTTTTAGAGCATTCGATAATTGTTTTTACAATATTTTTACTGTCAATTATAATAATTGTCAGTGTCAAATATAAAACATTTATTTCCATAGGCAAATAGAAAAACCGCAATTGTAATAAATTTACCGAACCATAATTACTTATAATAGTTAAATGGAGCTAGGGAGAACAAATTTGCACTACAAAATTTTAGCTAATAACAATATTAAATTATTATTTACAAAACTTCTCATATATTCATAATTAATTTAATTAAGATATAAAAAAACATACTTCAGAACTTCAAATATTGGTCTATATTTAAAATGCATTTTTATGAAATTTTAAAAAGGAAAATGTTATCCCGAAATTTTAGGGGTAGTTAATAAAAGTGTTCATTTTCAGTTTCCTGTAAAAAATCATCTCTCTTGAGGAAATTCAAGCAATAAATCAGACCCGTACTCCACATATTCGTGTTGTGAAGCATTCTCATCTTTTCGCGTGCTCGCTTCATATATTTTATATTTTGTAACGGATTCTGGGGAAATATATTTACGTTGATGTATTTTTCCTGCGAAAAAATACTCGCGTAGGTTGAGGGTGAGTTATTGCTTGATATGAGATGAGTATTAATGCGTATTGGTTGCCTGGAGAAGAATTGTGATTGTCGAGGCGATAGGAGTTTATATTCATGCGTCAGTTGTTGACAATCATGTAACATTTCTATTGGAATCTATATTATTTTCCACGAAAAAATGTAAATCGAAAATCGATGCACAGGCGTCAAGCAATAAAACGCAGGGGGAGGACTGTTTCACGAACCATCTAATATTTAACTCGTCCGAACGGCTACACTTTCAAAGACATTTCCTCGATAAATTTATTATTTCATTGATTTATCGGTATACATTTTTCACTCCCGAAATATTGTCAGTGGCTACCCCAGTTACATATTAAATTATCGTTAAATATTGACAAATAAAAGAAATAATAAAAAAAAAATTAAATTCTTCTCATCTATTAAATCACATTATTTTGCTAAATTGAACCAACCGCATTCTAAGTAAATTGGCAATTTTTACTAGTGCAAATTGCCGCGGCAATTTCACGACTAAATAGACGTTGCTTAGATGTTACTGTCAAAAATTTTAAGTGAATAAAGAATTGAAAATATATATTCGAGGAATTGTCATGCCAAGTAACATTAGTGACTAGAATTTTACTTCTAATTTATGTCTAACTTTGTTTTGCTTGTTGCTTTAGATTTTGTTTAGAAAATCTTAGTGATCATGACAGCAAAAATAATACCGCAATAACTAATCAAAAAACAAGATCAAACTTCTCCTATCTCCTCCACACTTCGTTCTCAAGAAAAATAAAATATAATGGTATTATACTTGAGAATAAATGTTTATTTATAGAGAATTACTTCTAAATCGGGAAACAGCAAATTTCGTTGTAAATGCCAATGCGCGATCTTTTTTTTTATTTTTGAGATTTACCCGTCAGCGAGTTATCGATCAAAGCCAAATGCGGAAGAAAAGTTAGAACCTAATCAAAACTATTCTTATAGAACGCTGTTCAAATATGAGGAATACAATACTTTAATGAATCTGCCGTGTTATAATAACAAGAGCAAGTTAAAAAAAATCAAACTGCAAGTGGTATTTGTCAAGATTAAATACCATTTGAACCGATTGTGCATTATTAAACTGAATTGAAAATAATTTTATTTATTTGACATATCAAAAATATTGAAAACAATGCGTTACCATGGAGAAGGTAAAAAAAATCCTATTTATCAACTTGTATTTTGTCTTACTTCCTAGCAGTGGAATTATCTTTATAAATTCATAACATCACAAAATGTCATATTATGTCATTTTTATATCTCATACAGAATAATCTCTGCTTGTGTTTTGCGGTTTACAATATTTATAAAAATTGTTCACAATGTAAACTGTCCTGATTTACCATTCTTCTTTACTATCTTCTTTATGGCTGACCCAGTGGCGTAACAGGGGCAAATCTCAGCGCCTCCATAAATAAATTTACGAGGCACCCTTCAGGAAATGCGTTACAGGAGCGGCAAAACTGAAATGGGCTCTTTTATATTGGGCCGCTTAGTAAATATTGTTTTACTGCAGTTTCCCTAAAGTTTGGAGATTTTCTTCGTAGTTTGTGAACATAAAAATGCAAATAAGGCGAGGAAATAGACTCAGAAATAGTTTTATAGACTTAATTATGGTCTATTTTTATAGTAACATAAATAGTATGGAATTAAATAATAGTTCCGACAAAAAAATAGTAATTGTATGGAACACTAACTTAGAGTAATTATTATGATATGAATTCCGTGATTAAATTTGTTAATTATCAAGTTTTAATTGCTCGGTTTGGTGACCACTTTTATATTTTTGATAAATAATTATTTATCATTCAGGCCATTTACAACTAATACAGATTACAAATAAAAGGAATAAATTGTAACTATATGGTTAATAATGTAAAACCTTTGGACAAGAAATTTATAACTTCAAAATAATATAATTCGATTTTTCTAATTATTTCTTATTCTCCACTGGATTCTTAGATTTGTTTTGACTTTTGACTCACCTTTTTGAACCTTACTAAGAACCATTTTGGAAATTGTTAGTGCGTAATCGCGAATTATATGTATATCGTTTCGGATCTACTTTTAGTTGGAACGCGTTTTGAACTTATAAGAATTTGTTTATGAAATCTAACAGCTATTTTATTTTAACTACAGAAAATAGCGTTTTACATATATACATATTTGCAAAAAGGTAAGTGTATAAATTTATTTCTCATTACTTTCTAAGTCGACACTTGATTCACCATTAGTTAATCATTTTATTTATTTTAAAATTAATGTGCAAACTAACAAATGCAATGTTGAGTATGACATTTATCATTAATTGACCTAGCGCTTTTTACATTAGTCCAGGAACTAATAAAGCTGTACTGGAATCGTTCGAATGTTTAGTTGGAATACTAATTGAATACATTTGTTTACGATAAAGTTTTTGTTAGAAAAGGCCGGTGATGCAATAGGTTTGATTGGTAATGGGCGGTGTTGGTACATGAGAGGTAAATTCCCTTTTTCGTGAGATTTTTGAAAGATGGTATAATTCCATTTGTTAATTTTCGTCAAAAATTATAAAAATTTCTAATTGTTCTGACTGTGTTCTAATTCTTGGCATGCTGAAACCAGTGCACATTCTGGAGTAAAGTTAGCTGATCTGGATTGTGCTCTGCTTTCAGTGGGTCAGGAATTAGAGCAATTAGAAGTGTTTAAAAATATTCTAATACTAGATCTGCTGAAACAAGAGCATATTCTGGAGTAGATTTGATTGCACTTTATTATGCTCTGGTTTCAGTGGGTCAGGATCTAGAGCAATAAGAAGTGTTTACTCTAATTCTAGATGTGCTGAATCCAGAGCGCATTCTGGAGTAGATTTCATTGCTCTGGATTGTGATCTGGTTCAGTGGGTCAGGAATTAGAACACTCACAAGTATTTGCTCTAATTCTAGGTCTGTTGAAATTAGAGTACATTCTGGAGCAGATTAAGCTGCTCAGGATTGTGGTCTGGTTTCAGTGGAAATTCAGTTACAGCATTTTAAAACGTTTTCTGTAATTCTTGGCCTACTAAACACAATATTAGTAGGAGTTAGGGAATAAAGGATTCTACACAGGACAATACAACTTTGAATGGGGTATTCCAAGTTTTTTAACATTTAAATAACAAAAATAACTTTTTAATTAAGTATATTTTAAAAATAAAATATAATATGGAATTTTATAAATTAAATTTGAAACGAGCTTTCGACGTTAGCATTATATATAACATAATTCTAATTTAAAAATGTTATCTCTTGTTCTTAGTCTATCTATAATGTTCAATTACGTCTATGCAATGGGGTATTCCAAGTTTTTTTCATTTTTTAATATGTTATTCTATGCATAAAAATATGAGACCCGTATTTTTTCTTTTCGCCAAAAGGTTTCAAACACGCCAGAAATTTATTTTTAAAGTTTCAATAAATTACACCCTAGAAAATCGGCCGTGCGTGTGACGTCACAAGCACTGAGAATCAGCTGAGAACATCATTCGTAGATCTGAGTCAGAGGCGTGGCGCGTTCGAACAAGAGCCAATAGGCTGAAGCGAATGCCTTCTTCGTCACAACAAGGCTGATACTGAATTTTACGTACTCGATTCAAATGCATTACAATTTCATTTTGATATTATGGTATTAAAAATCAGAAAAATAATGGTTATATTCACTTTAATATTACTTATATATGGTAAACAATGATATCCAATAAGAATTTCTTTAAAAGCCGTAGGCTTGGAATACCCCATTGTTCCTATAAGTTAGAAGGGTGAAAATCAACAGAATTTAGATGAACATGACATGTCATTCCGGTACAACACAACAACCCAATAAATAAAGCGTTTACGACAGAATTTAAAGGTAAAAGGGAACGAGGAAAACCTAAGATACGATGGAAGGATGAAATGGACAATGACACTTGAAAGACAGAGTAGCAAATTGAAAAATAAACTACTAATACAACCTAATGGCGAAAAAGTCCAATGTTCAATTGAGATAGTAACACCATTATTAATCATGAGTTCTTTGGTAATAATTCGTCAACAGAAAATCATATAGTACCTTAAATAAGGAATGCGATGTGCAGCACGGAAGAATATTGATTTTATGATAAAGTTATCCAATTATGTGCGCCTCATAAATAAATTGCTAGTACCTAAAAACTTAATTGGACAACTGCAATATATCAAATTATTATAGAAAAGTAGTGGTTTAATATTAATCCACGTTAACAAAATTATCACGCGCTTTATAATTTGTGAATAAAGTTAAAATATTGTGTATATATCTTCTTTCGAACTTAATCTTTAGATATATTGAATAATATGCAATTCCATATCATACTCGTATATTAACATTTATTATTATTTTACAAGTATCAACTGGAATTTATCCCGAAATAAAAATGTTGGCTTATATCCAGAGACTACTTATCATTCCCTATCCAGAATCTAGCCATTATAATTTATAAATGGTAGTACATATGTATATGTACATTTATACAGACTTTAATATATCACATGTAATTAATTATTAAATTCAAATCATGATGTCGGACCATTTTACAGTAAAAGAAAATCAAAGCCAATAAATAATGGTCGCTAACATTATTTAATCAAAACTGATATATAAACACGATCCAGTATTTTAACTTCCTAAAAATAAATGCAAAAAGGCAGAAAAAGGAGAAAACAAATATTATTTTCTTAAATCGGATTTCAATATTCGAATATCTCAATCCAGATTTCTCACCATATACAGGGTGTCCGTTTTAAGAAAATACCATTGGAATTTCGAAAACCTTATAGGAAATACGAAATCGGTTAAATTGGGACAAAGTTTCGATTTTGTTTCCAAAACACACCTAGACCAAAATAAATGAAATCAATAATTTTCTAATTTCCTTATTTATTTTCATTTTAATGCACATGTGTTTCATATTTAATTTTCCCAGAACTAAAGACTACTTTCAGTGACTTATGAAAATTGGAAGTTACTATAAATTTCTCGAAATTTTGAGGACCGCAGTAAATTCCTCGTGTATAAATTGAAACAAAAAAGTTATGAGTCAAAAAATAAATTTGCCAAAATCAGTTTTTTGTTCATATCTATTGACTTATGCATTTTTTCGGGATAACAAATACATCATTAAAATGGCCAATTAATGTGGCAACTTTGCCCCAATTTAATCGACTTCATATCTCTTACGGTTCTCGATATCCCAATGGTTAGCCTCTTAAAACGGACATCCTGCATTTGTTCCGTTTATTTTCAGGGCATTAACTTATAAAACTTTTTTTCTGTATTATGCTTTCTCAACTAAATAAACTATTTTTATGTGATATTGCGAAATTAGTAAATAATTCGCCCATCTACTCACTTCATATAAAAATATTTGTAGGTACGCACAAAAATCTTTCTCAGGTAGAAATAATAGAAAAAATAATTATCACTTAAGGCTCTAGACAAAATATTTCCATATAACACTTAACTATACGTATTCAGTTTCTAATTTGAAATATGAACCTCCCCGTAAATGAAACACAGTCGCTAGTTGGGTAAACAAATGATGTTAGTCCGAGGTCACTGGGTTACTAGGTGTGTCTTGGGGTGTGTTTAAATATATCAACCCCTACACATAGAATTCTTTCGAGCTGTAATGTACTGCATTATAGTCAGACACATGTGCGTGCGTGTACAAATTACACCCACTTATTTAATTATGTAAGTGTGAATTCCTTCTAAATGGTTCAGTAGGTTAAGGGAGATTTTAAGGTGTTCCAATGGTCGATAATTGGGCGTGATTTTGATTTATACATCAGAGATAAGAGAAAGAATTAAACGACGAGAATAATGAAACTAATAATATTAATAACATCTTTTTTATTAAAAAACTTATTTCATGTACTAATTTACATATTAAAGAGAACTTTTGAAATATTAATAATCCAAAATTAATATTTACACATTTATTAATGCCTATTTGCACAAGGCTTAAATTTTAAGCAACACAAACAAAAAAATGCTAATCGACAGCAATGTTGAATACTTTATTTGACATATTTTCAATGTGATATTATCTATTTAAGAGAAACTTAAAACTTATGTGATACTAGTACATATGGCCATAAATAACATGAATGAAAGGATATAAGTATAATAAATTTCGAAACCAATATTAAATACCTATAGAATCTGTAATTAGATTAATTTTGACGTTTCCACATTTTACCGGATATCTACCTATCTACGAATTAAAGTCTTCACATTACGATATGATTAGTTTTATCGTCCGTCCGTCAGTTTAGACGTATATAACGTGCAAATTCAAACTTTTTGCACTGATTCCCATTTCTCCAAGCCAAGCATTTTACAAATATTTGCGAAAATAGTCCCATATTGGATCTTTTTGCGAAGTCCAGCTTTCCGCAGGAATTGTGTCGTCCTTTTGCAATCCTTCCGCATTTCCTTCCCCCGTGAATCCTGCTGTAAATCACTGCCAGGTTTACAAGGACTTTCCAAAGGACAATTCAATTGTGTTCATTTTTCCTATTGTCACAGGATCTAGTTAGCCACGAAAGGATATTTATCTTGCTGTAACAATCGAGAACCTCACAGATTGCTAGATTCGATAAAGAAATAAGGATTTTTTCGAATCAATTTTCAAAGATATTATGAAGTAGTAAATTGTTTGGAATGGAATAGCGATAAAATGAAAACGTTTCTTCGATAATTCTTTCTTTTTATGAGCAATAAATTTGATATATCTGTTTCATAATAACGGAAATATTTCCTACGAACAATTTATAAATAAATAAAATAAGAACTGTGAAAGACAAAGAAAGTTTCCTTTTGTGAAAAGATGAAAGTTTTGAAAACAAAGTTACATGTTTCCAAACCTGGCTTTTGTTTTGACGTCACGTCCGGGATTTTGTGCGTATTACAGATGATCCAAGAAGACTCAAACTTTGTAACGTATTATTGTCTTTGAGAAATAAATATAAGAAAACTTTTTAAATGTATTTTCAAAATATCTGCGCTTTATTCTTTATTTAAATTGTTAATATTAATTTTACAAACAATATTATCTTACATACATACCATTGAAATGTCAGTTGACAGAAAAATACAAACATAACTAAAATTACTTTTTCATTTTTGCGTCCTCGTAAATTTTTACAATGAAAAATCATTTCAATTTGACCTTCATATAACAGTTGATAAAAATTTATTATTCTGTTTTATTACTAAAGAGATTAACATATTTATTATAAATGGTTACACCGAAAAAAGAGAATTTACTTTGTCCACAAAAGAAAGGACTTTTCTCGAACAAATAGCGTCAATATTTCACAGGACTCCAGATAAAGAATTCAGGAATTGTTCGTTGGAGTTTTGGTAATTTTTCCCTCGAGATACAGCCCTTAAGCACAAGGGATTTGTTAGGAATTGGCACCAAAACTAATTGATTCCGATTCGGAAATAATTTTATTATATACCCTTAAATGGTCTCTCTAATTGCAAAGAATTATCAAGAAACATATTTTTTTTTGCTTTGCGGCTGGAAATAAGCGGAATACAATAAGAACAGAGGAATAGTTAGGGGGGGGGGAGGTCTGTTTGCTTGTGTGCGCATTTGCACTGTAGTTAATAATTTTGAAACACTTCTATATAGGTAATTGCATTTATAATGATTTGTGTAAATAAAAAAATATATTTATTTAAATGGATAACTCTCCTTTTAAAAGTTTTTCATATGATTAATTTTATTTGAAGAGATTTATTAATTAAACGGCATATTTTCTTATTATTATTTCTAAACGAATCTGATAGAATTAATTCAAAAAATTAATTGGAGAAACTTGAATAATAAACGATTTTTGGGTTATTGAAAAACAAAGTAGAATCATTCAAAGACAAGCGATTTAATTAGTAAATGTCGATCGATGAGAAAACAAAAGAATGGGAGTGAAGTATGATAATTAAGGACAGGACACGCAAAATTCAACCAAGGCGAATTGGTTTTTTATTAGGGCGTAAACTTTGATTAAAATCGTCTAAAAGTTAATATCCTTAATTGTATTCAGATTGATAAATAGCCCAAATCTTTATTTACATCTTGTAGATGACACATATTATCTTTGGAGTAATATCATCTGAAATCTCTAGGCAGGGTTTTCTTTCATATATATGAAAGCAGAGCATATCAGTTTCTTTATGTCTCGTATATTATCTTTTATTCTTTTGCTAAATGTATTCTCCTACCATTTTCAGAACATAATGATACTTTATATATCGACTGAAATGTGCTGAAAATGTGTCCCAAATAGAAATGTATTTTTCTTCGTCTTTTCAAAATCATGAAGGCGTTGAAATGAAACTTTGTAATGAGTTCTTTTTGTCTTTATTTAATTGTTTCCGATTCAAAGCACACTATCTTTAATTAAAAGGTTGCTCAACTGAAATCTGAAATTACGGTGATATTAAGCAATATATCTTTCTCTAAGCTTGCAATTTTACACAGAAATGTTTAGTTGGTTGGCTGTACAGTAATATGCAAATTTCGCAACATGATATAGTCTTTTTAATGTAAAAAATCGTATATGGGAGCTGGTTTTGCCATTTTTAAAACCTACGTAAAATATTTAAATAGGTATCAGTGACGTACGAAATATACTTCAGCCGAATATATACACAAATTAAGTTACTAATTATTGCAGGTGTAAACATCATTTCGTGTTTAGAAGCCATAAAAACCGTGTTTACCAAATAATTTGTGAGCAAAGGGGTGAATTATTAACGAGCTACCCTTGGAATTTTATGCCCTCGTATTTTTTCCAACCAACAGCTTTCTAATTAGAACATTTGTAACAAAGAATGCTGTGGCACAGTTGAATAACCTATCGAATTTCATTTGTTCATAAAACATGCAAACATCAGAACAGTTATCAGGAAGTGGTTCCTGCGATGCGCACATGTTACATACGATTCACATCTGTTTTACTCATATCATATTTTATTTTTTTCAACGCCTACTATTCATTATCACAAATGGAACACATTTCATTTTATCTTTGTGTGTTATAGTTATACATGACTGGAAATATATTTTTAATATTGAGTTTATTGAGTGAAATAAAATTTTATAGATTTGGAAACTGCAGTTGGGATAAATTTGGGTAATTTGGCATGGAGTACAGTGGAAGGTCGCAGTGCGTTTGAACGGAAGCCAAGCAAGGTGCATATTTCCGGTCCTAGCGACATTACACTATCGCAGTATTGTTTATGGGTTTGTTAGCCTACTTTGATGAACTATTTTACATAATTGATCAGTGATTATACAACAAATGCCGACGATGCATTTCGTAGTTCGTTGTCTAGCACCGTTGCTGAGTCAAGACGTTGGAATGTGAATTGTCCGTTGTTTTTGTTGTTGATTTTGTGGTGAATTATAAAGTAAATCGGATTTATGGCTGCGATCAAAGCTTTGCGTGTCCACAGTAGGAAATTATAGTAAGTGTGGAGAAGAATTTCTATACAAGTCACGCAAGCAACATAACGTTCTAACAAAAAAGTTTTACTTCTTGAATATATGTTACATTTATTTCATGTTTAATTTGGGTATATGTGGGTATATAGTTCACGTCATTGTTGTAAGATTAAAACAAGAAACTTTAATTAAACATCATTATTATGAAATTTCTTATTTTCTCACTACAAATATATTTCAATAAAATTGCTAACAATTATCTTCCATTATAATTTTTATTCTTGTGATATTTTTTTTCTGTCAATATATTTAAAAAATAAAAGTACTACACCCTTTAAGTAGATAAATGCAAGAAGTTTATGAAAAAATTAATTGTATGTAGGTCTTGTATCCATTAATAATTAATCTTTACACTTTACGATCTATAATGACAACACAATTATAGGATACTTATACAATAGTAGTATATCATAAATTTTTAATACGTAATCATAACTATAAACGGTACTCACGAATTTAATTGATACGCATTGAGGAAATTATTATTCACAAAAAATATCCAATCTTTTTTTTTCAATCACCACTGTAAATCTGTATGTAAACATAATAGGCTGATCACCATATAACATGTAATAACTCTCGTTAAAACGGTACTGATATCCAGTATCCAATACAGTAATACAGTAATGTTGTATTTAATCTATAATTTATAATGTCTCTGTATATACTTTACTACATATTTAATTACGAAAATGCATATTGTTCCGCACACTACTCATAACAATAATGATTAGTATTATATTACATTATTACGTTAGCCTGGATAGGTTGGTACAAGATAACAGTATAGTCGACATCACGTACATAAAATTTGCTATTAATATCAAAAGCATAAATATAAATTTTATTAAAATCCGTTCATACGTATTTGATCTACACAAGCACCCAGACTGATGGACACACGGACCGACAGACTTCATAATAAACAAAGTCAAAACGAATTTAAAAATCTTTATTTTTGGGTATCTTGGTATGTCAAAATCTGTATGATTACAATACTTCTCTTGTTGTACGTGGCAATCCAAATCGGTAAATAACCTTTTTGCACTATCGTTTTTTTTTAATTTACCGATTGGGTTTTCATTTCAAGGCAGTAAGTTATATCAACAAATTACTGATGAATGATTTCGAATATTACTTACTGACTGGGGAATATGTACTCGTTTCGTATTTAAGTAAATTGTAGTTTAGTTTTAAAATGTTATCAAATATTTTTTAAATTTTAAGTTTGTTATTGTGCCTTGCAGAAATCATAACCAACCATTGCGGGTACTCAATGAGCCAGATCGGAAAATTCATTTCAAATGAATTGAATTAAACTGATTTTAGTGATCTGATCTGTTATGATCCGACTAGCAAAAGAATACCACTATCTTCAAAATAATCGTAAACTGACTTACTATCCTTAATACTTAAATAAATAATATTTAAGAAAGAAAATCCCTTATGTTTCACAAACCCAAAATTTATTTCTTTTGATGATGGCCTTATAGCCGAAATTGTAGAAAACAATAAATAAATTCTTAGTTGTGCAAAATAAGCGAGTGTTCTTTCTCAAATGTTTGACGGAAAGCCTGGGTACCATTATCCACTCAACCCTTATCGTGAAATAAACCTCACTCTCAGGATTAAATCATATATTTTAGTTCCTCAGTCTATAATATACCATTATTTATTCATAATAATATTTTTTTCATTCATATACATACAAATTTGTATCTAAACTTAGTTTAGTTATAAGAATATAAAAATAACCAATACCCTGTACAACTAACAGTTTGTTCATCACTGGCGAAGACATATACTTCAGAGGCTAAAATTTTCATTTTAAAAATTGATATTTCGCTTTCCACGACATATTTTTCATTCGCGTTTTCATTATGCTTATTATAAATAAAAACATGGTTTAGGACGGTACCACAGAATAGTTACATACAAAAGCGACACTCCGTGTCGGTACCTTTCATGTTCCCCTATCCAGTTCTATGACCTTGAAACATTGTGTAGACCTTTAAATTTGTGCTATTCCCCTATCTCTCTCTAAGATGTGGGAAAACTTTCCGATTTTAAACAATGAGCCCTTAAAATTTGTGTACACTGTCCGTCTCTCTCTAATTTCCGTTT
Organism: Stenolophus ochropezus; assembly: GCA_035578165.1. Classification (NCBI taxonomy): domain Eukaryota; kingdom Metazoa; phylum Arthropoda; class Insecta; order Coleoptera; family Carabidae; genus Stenolophus; species Stenolophus ochropezus. The sequence continues at coordinate 17,559,517 of JAQOWZ010000005.1, read as the reverse complement.
CTCTGTCTTATTGTCGCTTCTGTATAAACCTATTCTGTGACGGTACCACAGAATAGGTTTATACAGAAGCGACATTAAGACAGAAAAACGAGAATTAGAGAGAGATGGGGAATGTGCATAAATTTAAAGGGCTCATTGTTTAAAATCGGAAAATTTCCTCATATCTTAGAGAGAGATAGGGGAAGGCACAAATTTAAAGGTCTACACAATACTTCAAGGTCATAGAACTCAATAGGGGAACATGAAAGGTACCGACACGGAGTGTCGCTTCTGTACGTAACTATTCTGTGGTTTAGCTATAAGAATATGAAAATAACCAATACCATGTATAACTAACAGTTTCATCATCACTGGGAAGACTACAGAGGCCAAAATTTGTCAGTAGCGTTTTCATTATGCTTATTTCACTCCATTATTTCAGAAAAAAGAAATAAAACATGGTTTAGGACCCCATTATAGTGTATATGTTGTGGTTGGGCTTGTGTTCAGTGTGGTACATGTGTTTGTGTTGGCTGTGCAGTGGTCCACAATTGGGATTGAGCTGCCTGTTGGCGGGGGAAGGTGATGGGTGCGACGTGGCGATGCCGCCGGAGCCGCACGCCATGAGGCTGGGTCCCGAGGCCGATCCCGTTCCGCAAGCGCAGTCCTGCACCACCGCCGAGCTGGCGCTGCTCGCCAAGCTCGAGGAGGCCAACCGCCTCATCGAGGCGGACGCCAAGTCCCTCAACTCACTCTCAGGTACACACTCCTTTCCTTCTCTCAACACTGTCAACTGTGAAAACAATACCTGCTTCAAACTCTACTGTCCATTAAGTATGAGCGAAGCGAGCGTTTCGTAATATGTTCAATATCTTGCTAAACTATGTGTCTGCTAAACTTGTTAATAATTTTAAGTTTTTTGACGCTGTTTTTCCTCACTCATTTATCCATCGCTTTTTTGTTGCTTACTGCTATTTCGTTAATGCTTATTAATATTTTCATATATTAATTATTATTAATTATTATTACTTAGTATTATTACTATTATTTATTATTTATACCTAATATTAATGTTCTTACACAGAATAGTTAAGTTGCATACAGAAGCGACACTCCGTGCCGGTATCTCTCATGTTCCCCTATGCAGTTCTATGACCTTGCAGCATTGTGTAGACCTTTAAATTTGTTGGCTTCCCCTATCTCTCCCTAAGATGTGACGAAACTTTCTGATTTTAAACAATGAGCCCTTTAAATTTGTTCCCCATCTCTCTCTAATTTTCGTTCCTCTACTTTACTGTCGCTTCTGTATAAACCTATTCTGTGCCTCAACACTCTAAACGTATGGAGAGAAAAGTGGTTTAAGTAAAAAATAAAAACAATATCTGCTTCAAACTCTACTGCCCATTAAGTACTTTATTTTTACTAGTATGTATGTCTGACAAATTATGTGTCTGCTAAACTTGTTAATAATTTTATGTTTTTGTCGCTGATAACTCAACTGCCCATCGCTTATTTGTTGCTTACTGCTATTTCACTAAAGCTTTTTAATATTTACCTATATTATTTATATCAAAATGAGTTGTCGGAATTTGGACAAGGTTAAACAAAATTTAATTTATCATTTGTCTAACGTTTCGATTAAATTATAATCATATTCAGAGATTACTCCTGTCCGTAACCTTTCCTCTAACTGATAACATGTTCTTTATTATAAAAAAATTTCTACGTTACATTGTTGATACTTTGCTGTTTTTATAGTAATTCAAATAATCAAATTTATTAGTTCACTTATTACATGCAACTTTTACATCTTTACCATTCTAACGGTAAAACCTCTGAAGATGATTATAATATAATCGAAACGTTAGACAAATGGTAAATTGAATTTTGTTTAACCTTGTCCAAATTCCGACAACTCCCTTTGGCTAAATCTCATACATTGGTCACGATTCCATTCTATAATTATTCATGCCTAATATTAATTTTCTTATTTAAATAAGTAATTAATTTTAAACTAAAAGTAAAGTAGTGCGCCAATTTTATAAGACAGCTACAATCGTTTTTAATAGGTATATAGTAATAGGACCGTAAACTTGACAAGAATTTAAAAAATTGCGGGATGATATTCGAAAAATGTCAAAATTCTAGTTTAAAAATAGCGCTAAATTTTATCTTTCTTTTTGAAAATGTTATAACTTACAACTAGACCAACTAATTCATGCAAACATAAATACATTGAAATTGTCACTATTAATAAAATTTTAATAGCATTTCAATAACATTGCTCACACTTATATTTAATTGAAACTGTGTAGGACACTCTATGTACATACAAATATGTTTTAAACTAACGACACTTGTGTTGAAATTTAATAACAAAATAATAATTTCAGAAAATTTTGTAGATATATAACAGATTCATATATTGTGTAATGAAATAGAATGTATGCTAGTTTTATCGACTTTCTATCTTCCTCTTTTAATGATTAAATCACCTTAATCATTTTTAAAACTGTCCTGTTGATTTTTGAGAAGATTACTCAAACATTATATGAAGATGAAGAGAAAGTGTATCATTTTTATTTACTAAACTAAAGTATATTTTTTCATGTTTTAACTGTTATAAAAGTGGATAATAGTAATTGAAAGTTTTTGAAATATACTCCTATATTCAAAAACGGTCTAAATAAAAAATTTCACATTTTAAACGTTTCTACATATGTATATTTACTTATGCGTACAATGTGCATGCCATTTTAAAGAAAATATATGATGTCATAGGTTCCTGAAGAAGGCCCACGTGGGGTTGAAATATATTATAGATTTCAAAATATATTGACTGAATTCCAAAAGGCTTATTTTATTTTACCTATAACAACCAGTCAAGGAGTTTTCATCCCATTTCATAAAATATTTTTTTTTTAAATGTTTCATTATACAAAAATATATTTTAAACAAAATATTAATAAAAACCTTATATTTCGTAATTATGATATGGAAAATATAGTAAAATTTCAAGTATAATTTACAAATAATTTTGTGTATATACACGTATTAGATGATAATTTAATTGTAGATTAAAACGTAATTATTTTCCTACACATACATACTTATATGTAATGATAGTTGCAGAAGTGTAGGGTATTACGTGCATGCAGAAAATATATTTGATCGGACCGTAAACCCGTATCCACTTTGAACATGAAATTTATTTTCATTTGTTAATTTTTTCCCTTCTGTTAAAATTTCAATTATTTTATTATAAGTCCAAAAGTTATCACTTTTTTACGATAAGAAAAAAAAACATTTGAAGTATTTTTCTGAAGTACTGAAGTTGTAGATAATATTTATATTAAAATAACATTTTGTGTTCATTATATTGAATTGCATAGTTTTAACAAAAAAACCTATTGTGCCATGTATGTTTTTTAACCACAGTATTTTAGTTACGATTTACGATAGCTAAATAACATCAAACTGACCGGGATATTTTTCAATATCAAGATATAATTATTGTTATGTATATATAATTAATAGTTATTTAAATAAATTTAATTAAATAATGTAACACTATCAAAATATGGATAGGTACAATCGCCTAAAATAAAATCTGGTACCTGACAAGATTTTAGAAAATTTATAATTTTTGCTTGCCCTGAAAATAACCCTCTAATTATATTAATAAAATTTTTATAAAACACATTTGTAAGGATAGTCGCTGCCTCTACTAGTATCTTCTTTAAAAGTCTGCCATGATAGAAGCAGACAATAGAATATTAATATAGCCGAAATACCCGAATTCGGCTCCTCTTCTAGTTTCGACCGAAAACTTAACCGATTCCGAAACTTATATAGTTAAAATTAATTAAATTTTTAATAAACACGCGGAAATGGAGTTTTTTTTACCTTTTAAGGTATTATTCTATTATTAAATTAAATAAAATCTTCAATTTATTAGAAAATCACTTTATTTTTGTAGAGGTTCTATCTTTATTAAAGAAGTAAAGACTTTAGTTTTCTATTACTACCTCGCAAATATCAAATAATAATCAAAATCAAATAAGTAGTCTTTTCAAGAAGTATTTGTTACTAACAATCAGGTTCTGTTATAATGTATTCTATTCTCTTAAAATAACGTTACTTTTTTCTTAATTCTACAATATCTTTATCTATATTCTACAAATTATGTTAATGATACTTTGCTTCATCATATATTTGGCAACTTTGTACTAACAGCTTCAGAATAATGAAAATAAAACTATATTTTCGAAGGAAAGATAATTAAAATAACAGACAAAACGAAACTATTAATTAACAAACAAAAAGTATTTAGAGAAGTTATCTACATCATAAACACTTTATTTATTTAATAAACTTAGTAGCTCTAGAAATCATAATTAAGAGTGTTATGAACTCTAGTTCGGCTGGGCCGAAATTTCGGTCAATTTTTGGCCGCAAAGCGAACATGTTACAATAATTATGATGTGATAGTTTCAATAACCAAACATTTGTATTTTTAGGCGCTTCCGCCTCAGGCCACAGTCGCAAATCCAGCGACACAAGCCAAATCTCCCTAACCTCCGGCACGAGCTCGTCGCAAGAACGCAACGAGGACCAGGAGGAAGACCAGTGGTCGCTATGGGGCCGCCTCGTCAACGACTGGGACAACAACTGGCGCAAGCGTCAGCCCTTCGTGAAGGAGCTGGTGCGCAAAGGCGTCCCGCACCACTTCCGCGGCATCGTGTGGCAGCTGCTGTGCTCGGCCCACGAGAGCCCCGACAAGAAGCAGTACGCCGAGTACATCAAGGCCACCTCGGCCTGCGAGAAGGTCATCCGCAGAGACATCGCCCGAACCTACCCCGAGCACGACTTCTTCAAGGAGAAGGATGGCTTGGGACAAGAGTCTTTGTTTAATGTCATGAAAGCGTACTCGCTTCATGACAGGGAAGTGGGCTACTGCCAAGGAAGTGGATTTATTGTTGGTTTGCTTCTTATGCAGGTAAATAGTTTCATTTTTACTTCACTATATTCAATAATTTTTCATCGAAAACTTGTAATGATGTAATTGATTCAAAAAAATAATTAGTTTATAAATTAAGAACCTAAAGTGAAGTTAAGAATGACATTTCTAATAAGAAATAAACAATCCCAAAATTAGAGCATTTTATACTAAGAATAGAACATTTAAATTGAAACCAATCAATCTTGTTTCAAAATTAAAAATATAAATCAGCGAATAATTATTACTTAAAAAGTTACTGTATCTTTTTCCTCAAGTTCATTTCATTGACTTTTAAATTCCTTTAACATTAGGTCTACGTCTACAGTCCAAATTATCTTAGATTCAATCAAATATTGCCAAGAGCCAAAACAGAGATTTAATCAAAGGACTATGCAGTCGACCCATGACCTTATAATTATAAATGATAATATTTTCTAAGTGAGTTATTAAGTAAAAACTAAGATGACATTTTGCACATTTTTTAAGGACAAATACTGATGACTATAAGATAATTATGAAACGATAAAAATTTGAGGCCACTTACGAATAACACAATTGGAGGTCGTTCTGATTACCTCATCAACATACTCTCATGAAGATACCGCAAAAATCGTCATTGTTGCAGTAATTCAAAGTCATCAGTAGTGAATAATGGAATGAAATATTTAAAAAAATAATTGTGGAGGTCATCATTTTGAGTAAATATTACTGATCATATTTTTATCCAGAGGTTTATTAGCTGAAAAACAAAGTCGCCATTTAAATAATACTCAATAAAATGATTTTTTTATATATGAGCTCAATCCTACGCCTGTAGAAAAAATATATATTAATCTAATGTAGTAACGAATACGAAGAAAGTAAAACAAAAGCGTAACAAAGCACAAGCAGAATGGGGAAGTTTAGCGTTTTTTTTTTATTTTTTTATTTTATCAAGATTGCCCTCAAAAGTGATATTCTATATTTTATTTCACCCAAAAATGCCTAGATTTCTCAAAAAATGAAATTTTATACAAAAATGACGTCAGAGTGGCTCGCTGAGAACGTATCGTCTATCTTAACCAGCGCTCGGTTTCCATGGCAACAGAGAAGCGTGTAGTGTAATGCCGCAAGATACAACCTACGTTCAAAAAGTCAGGTCTCACCATCCCATCTGCGCAAGCGCATAACTCACTTGTGACGTCAGAGTGGCTCGAAGATAAATCATTAATTATAAATAATTGGCAACATAATTTTAACTTTCAATTACATTTTAAGTTATAATTACTCATATACTTACGACTAAAGGATATTTCACATGTAATTTCAACCATGCTAAACTTCCCCATTACAGGTTTGATAGGAGTCGATTAATGCAGAACGAACAGTAATTCGTTTGTCTCAAATTTGTGTAATATGCATCAGCTCATAAAATTTTGAAACATATCTTCTTCTATTTATACACTGACTCCATATGAGTGGACTGACTGTAATTCGATTCTCAATGTTGCCAGTTAACAATTGGAGAAAAAATACTTCATGCTTGAGTAGTTCGGAATCTACTACAAACTCTAGGTTTCTTATGAGGCTATATGCTGCCAACCTGTCACTAATTTGTGTTTTTTTTTATATTTTTACTTTATATTAACACGATTTCATTATTTGCAGATGCCTGAAGAGGAAGCATTCGCAGTCCTCGTTCGTATAATGCAAGAATACCGAATGCGCGATATGTTCAAACCGAGCATGGCGGAGTTAGGCGTGTGCATGTACCAGCTAGAGAATCTCGTGTCCGAATCACTGCCCGAATTGCACCTACACTTCCAGGCACAGAGCTTCCATACGTCCATGTATGCCAGCTCCTGGTTCCTTACCCTGTTCACCACGGCGTTATCCTTGCCCCTCGCCTGCAGGATCATGGATGTGTTCTTATCAGAAGGAATGGAAGTCATCTTCAAAGTTGCACTGGCAATGTTGATGCTAGGGAAGGATGATTTGTTGAGTTTAGATATGGAAGGAATGCTAAAGGTGAGATATTCAAGACAGTAATTTACAATCATTTCGATAAATTATGTGTTCTTAAAATCTTTCATGAATTTAGAAAACATTGATTTTTTATTCACTTAAAATATTCTTATTCGTAAATGACAATATTATTTGTACTGTCATAAAATCCAAACAATAGTAAACTAATATCTACGCACTTATATATTGTTTTCTGTTTGAGTAACTATTATAAAATATACTTGCATAGTTTATACGAGTAATAAAATGACCTAAAATAACAAAGATAATTAAAAATTCTAATAAAAGAGCTTTTATGACCTGGAGCCAATTTCTCTTCTCTGTTTTTACTATTATAATAGCTGAAAGTCAATTTTTAAACAAAATCTTAAAAATCATTTCTAATTTTTATTTCTAAATATCTGTCATTAAGATTAGCTGTTCATATCACCGAAATGATAATATTTAAAACAAGTAAATTTAAAAGTATTGAGATGTTATACTTTTGAAATAATAATGAAATCATAACATTGTTATATAATTTAGAAACCAGCTATTTGCTATTTTCACATAAATTTGTTAAATATTTCCGATATTACTTTTATTGTCAGGATTTTAGATTTTAGTAATTTTTCCTCTGTACAATTAATAGTTACTTATGATACAAGGACGAAAAATTTCTTGTAGTACGAATAGTAGTCATCTACCAATAAGATCAAAAAAAAAACTATGATGTAAAGTTTTTGACACATTCCAATAAAAATATTATTTTAAACTTTTCCTTTTTGCGCCATTAGATTAATAACTTTTCTAAAAATTATAATTATTATGAACTAATCAATGCCCTTTTTTTAATATAAGGCACGGAAGTTTTGAATTTGTTTGTAGGTACCCAGTAAAGATATTATTAAAATTAAAAAATGGGAATTAAAATGTAGGCTTCATTATTTATATTTTACATTTTATATTTTAATTTAGATGCAAGAAACATAAAAAATAATTATTAATATACCAATTTTTATAAATGAAATGTGGTTTTTATACTACTAGACATTATTTTTATTATATTTTAGTGACATTTTCTTAAACAAAATAACAGATGTGAAAAGAATTTAATTTATTTATATTGATATCTATATACGTAGTTGTTAATACATTTCTCATAAAACACAAAGTTCATAGTAATCTATTAGTATTAAAATTTGAAAAATATAATATACACTGATACACTTTGTAAAATATTCTTATCAGCTTATCGTTATCACAAGTACCTGTGTTTGGTTCTTTCATGTATTGTGTAATATAATATTGCGAAATGTTTACAATAAATTCCGAATTGTTCTATTAACACAGATAATTAATTTCTATATACTCATTAAAAGAATTCACTGCAATATTTATAGAAATTCGGAAGGTAATTCATCAGTAGTTTATTTTGCAATTATTTTAACTTTCATTTTTGTTTAAGTCTGTAGTATTTTATTCGCTTATTCAGTACGTGCAGTTTGTAACGTTGAGTTGCTTATTATGTTGCAGTTCTTCCAGAAGGAATTACCTGCTCGAGCAGAACAAGATCCCGAAGGATTATTGAACACTGCATATGGAATCAAATATAATCCTAAAAAGATGAAAAAGTTAGAAAAAGAATACTTAGTCATCAAATCTAAAGAACAAGAGGAAATGGTTGAACTCAGAGTAAGTATTTTAACAATATTTATAGTACAGCATCCAAAAATAAAAAATATTCGATTTAATCAGCTGAATATAATCATAATTTATGTGAAATTAACGTCTATTTATATTCATAATATTTACTATTGTTTATGTTTTCTTTAAATATAAAATTCTGAACTATTTTAAATAATTATTTTTTAAATCGTTGAAGAGATTTTTATTGGATAGTTGCATTTGTTGCACTAAAAGTATCAGTGAATGTGTGCTGACCTTGCAGAAGTTGCGGGCTAACAACCTGTATAAGTGTTCATTGTTTAACTAGAAACTAGAGAAGATCCGTATTTGATAAATTTTTGATATACATCTACTAAGAAGTGAAAACGGTGTTTAGAACTTTCTTAATGTTAATTCATAATCCGTTTATTTCCTTTACAATTCGAATATGAATTAAAAAATGAAACTTGAAAAAAATATTGTTAGAAAATAAAGAACCGTATTCCAAATTAATAACAAAATACATTTTCATAATTACATTTTTTTCAGCGTTTGAGAACAGAGAATCGGCAACTTCGCCAGCGTTGTGAAATGTTAGAGGAAGAAAGTAAAGCTTTGGCAGATCGTCTTGTGCGAGGACAAGTCAGTCGAGCTGAAGAAGAAGAAACTACTTTTGTGGTCCAAAGAGAGCTTGCCGTAGTTCGACACGCTCATCTCGAGACCACTCATCAATTAGAATTAGCACAAGAACAGATACGCAATTTATCCATGCTTCTTGAAGAAAACGTAAGGCTTGTTTCATATTTAAATCTTTAAAATATTTACTACAAATAAAGTGCTAAATTTTTATTTTCTTTCACGATGATCGAAGAGAAACGTATATTGCAATCGGACGAAAATATGAAAAGTTAATAATTCAAGTATAAAGTTTTTGTAACAAAAGGCTTCCGCCTTAATAATGTATTTTTTTATGAAACAAAAATATGGACATTTTTTTTTCGTATGATTCGTAAAATTCCTATCAAATCATATTTGTTTACATTTTTTCAGAGTAATTCCCACCAGTCATCAATGGATGAAATTTCCCTCAAACAAGAACAATTATGTCAGAAAGAAGAAATGGTGGAATGTCTTCAACAAGAATTAGTTAAAGTCCGTCTGAATGAAGCAGAAAACGATGCTCTGATTCGAGAACTCCGGAGCAGAATACATGAGTTAGAGGAAGACAAGAAGACGTTGAGGGAAACTACTCCAGACAATAGTGTAGCTCATCTTCAAGAAGAATTAATTGCTGTAAAACTTAGAGAGGCTGAAGCGAATTTAAGTTTAAAAGATTTAAGGCAGAGAGTTAGTGAACTAAGCTCTCAATGGCAGCGACACCTGCAGGTAAGAACAAAATTTAAAATATCTTATAATTTGTAGATAATAATTTACAATGACGTAATAGATTTCCTTTAAAAATAGTATATTTTTATTTTTCTATGTTTCAGTTACATTATAAATATAGTATCACAGCTTGTGCCAAATAGAAGTAAAATTGTCATTAATTACATATTATGTTTCACTATTTTTACATAAGAAAAAATTCAATTTATTTCGTAAAATCTACTTCATAAGATTATAATACGGGAAAAGTACAATACAAAAGTAATATAAGTGGTCAACTGACACTCTACGATAACTTTGGGCACTTGCAAACAAAATTATGAATTTACTTTATACTAATGTTTGCTTTCAAAAATGTATAAACAAGTACATTTAACTTTAGAAATTATTGCATATTTTGAAATTATGTTTGCTCCTCAATTTTACAAACATGAAACCTGCGAAATATTTCCCTATTTTTAACAAAATTCTTCTTGATTCATGATCCATCCAATACCATACACCCTTAAATTTAGTTACAAAAGTGGTTTAAATACCACTAAACTAAATAAATACAATATTTTATAATCACAATATTTCTGTTATAAAAAGTTTAATATCATTGACATGTTCCAAAAAAATGTAATTGAAAGTAATTCGCAAATCATTGATTTATGTAGATTTTATTAAGGTTGTCAGAAATTCTGTTATTCTCCTTAACATAATTATCATACTTAAAAACACTTTTCTACTCAGGAACACAGACAAGATTCAGCTCCTGCTGCCGATTCTACTCCCAAAAAGCTTCTATTTTGGGAGAACCGTGGCAATGAGATCCAAAAACTCGAAGAGGAACTTATGACCACCCGTATCCGCGAAATGGAAACTTTAACTGAGGTGAAAGAACTCCGTTTGAAAGTAATGGAACTCGAGACTCAAGTACAGGTCAGCACAAACCAACTCCGAAGACAGGATGAAGAAAACAAAAAATTAAAAGAAGAACTAGAAGAAGCTGGTATTAGAGAAAGGGAGGCGGCAGCTAGACTGCTAGAACAACAAAGAAGATATGATGACTTAGAGACTAAGATGCAAGAAGAGTTAATGAATGCTAGAATTAGGGATGCCGAAAAAGCTCAACAAGTAGCAGAACTGACTCAAAAAATAAGTCAACTAGAACTTAAAGTGAGTATATGATTCATAAAAGTTTTATTTATTATTTGTTTAATGAAATTAAAATTTATATTAATGTTTATCGTTAAAACATATTTTACCGTCAAACTACAGAATAGGTTTATACAGAAGCGACAATAAGACAGAGAAACGAAAATTAGAGAGAGATGGGGAAAGGCACAAATTTAAAGGGCTCATTGTTTAAATCGGAAAGTTTCCTCACATTTTAGGGAGAGATGGGGGAAGGCACAAATTTAAAGGTCTACACAATGCTTCAAGGTCATAGAACTGAATAGGGGAACATGAAAGGTACCGACACGGAGTGTCGCTTCTGTATGTAACTATTTTGTGGTCAAACTACATCATTTGATGTGACAACACCTATTTATTTCGAAAAAATGCTACTTTTGGAGTAAATTCAAAAATTTATTTATGTATTTTTACAGAACGAGGAAATGGCCGCTGAAGGCGAACTCCGCAGCCATTCCGTAGATGACAACGAACGTGTCCGAGAACTCCAGGACAAAGTAGCCGACCTTCAAGCTGAGGTAAGTTGTTAAAATAGGTTTCATGCTCTAAAAACACGGGTTTACTAACTGCACTCGCTTCCAAATATTGTAAAAAGCTTGTACATAATGGCTAACATAACCAATATTGTGAATAACAACATGTGAAGGAAACAGTTGCAATTATGAAGGATTGTTTATAATAACCTAGGAGATGATTATTTTGGATTTGATTGTTCAGTTTCCTACTCCAATCACGAGTCCGGATACAGAGCCGTGGAAATGGCTCGAGTAAGTTTGTTTCTCTGTCGCACGCTTGTTGCACGCGATGCATTTGTATTCTTGTTGCACTTACAATGCATAATATGCTTTAATTATATACATTGCTGCTTTGAATACTAAACAATCAATATGCTCTTATTAACACGTATTTAATATATAATGATTGTGATAAAAATTTACATTTTGATTGTTTATGCTTGCATTTCATTTATTTTTACGATTGCATATTTGAAGAACTGAATGTAAAAAAAGATTATAAAATTTTAAGGCGTATAGTACAGCCAAATGTACGTCAAAAAACGTAATAAATAAGCATGTATAAAATGAGAATTATTTTTTCAGTAAGAATTTCTTGCACATTTAAAAATTGCGTTTGATAATGATTATATATTAGCAGATTATTCTTCTTTGAAATTTTTTACTCAATTTTACCACCTTTTCATTTGAACAATTAATAATTTGAATCATGATTTTACAAATTTGCCACATTTTCTTATTAGAAATTATAAGTATTTAATTTACATTTGTTTTATATTGTATCCACAAATTGTAGTTTTGAAAAATTGACGTTTGGCGATTGTTCATGGTTTCAACACGGCTTTAATATTTATTTACCATACATTGTGGACTGGAAGTAAATATTAAAACCTTGATACTAGAAACTAACTGTGCAATAAAAATTCCACTTACTCTGTTTAATTTTTTTTTCTTAATGACTAATTTTCAGTACAGGTATTGCAAAAATTAGATTTATTTCTTGTTGTACTATACGCTTTTAATTTTTGTTACTCTCAAATCCTGTGTAAAATAATGAATGAATGTTATTTATTAAAAATATGCCTTTGAGAAGTAATAATATATTTATTCAGATATAAAAATAAAAATCGAAAAGGTCTGATTTACGATCAATGAAGATAGAATGAACAATAATTTACTAGAATATAAATAGATGAAATTGATTGTATGTATGCATATTATATATAAAATTGAAAAAATATTAGATAACGTAGTATAATTATCATAAAAATATTATTTTTATATATTCGTCAAACAATGAATAAGTTAATGATAACGTATACGTTCATTATGTATATTTGTAATGTGTATAGCATGTACATAGCATGAATCCAGTATGTATTGAAGTGCCCGTATTGACTTTTTGTACTATAAGGTCATGAAACTCGAATCGTTCAAGCAACGGTGGATGGGCGTAGGCGTTCGGCGCTCAGCGTCGCTGGACTCGGAGCTCGAAGTGTCGGTAGACGAGGCGTCACTGCGTCTGCACTTCAGCTCCTCCGACCAGCTGCACGTAGATTCCAACATGAACCACCCTCTCTGATATCCACACACGGGATTTCATACTAAACTACACTCCTACAAGCCTAGTCCCGCCAAAACTCACATTACCTACGATCAAATCATTTAAGAGCGGGATACAGTGATAAAACAATGCATATTCATAATAATACAAAGAGCAAATACAGTCTTGTATTATTTATAAGAAAATTCTAATAGTTTATATAATATTTTTAATAATAATAATCTTTATTTTACATTAAAAATACTATAATATTTTGTTAATCTATATTTTGTATATAATAATAGTAACATATTATTATCGTTAAAAGTATTATTTTATTTATATATTATTAGTTGAATATATTATAAAATTTTATTTAAATATGGAAATTATATGTTGAGGGGTCGTGTAATGTCATTTGATTTTTGAACAAGTGGCGTGTTGATGTAAATATTTTTACATAAATTTTTATTTGTAGAAATGTAAAAATTAAAGGAATATGAAAAATGGTTATTTATTAATTAAGAATATTTCTTTATATAAAAATTTTAATGAACAAAAACAACATAATTACTAATATATTAGTTCTCTCATCTTTTTTTTTTATTGAGTTAAGTTTTGAAGTTTCTATTCATAGGTAATGTGTGTACTTTGGCGGGTTAGGTTCTTTACTGGCTGGTTCCAAGTGCCAAACTAGTTGAATGTGTTCGTTTTACACGAATTTATATCCCATATCGTGAACTAGCTGTAAGTGCTCCCAATTGGTTTGATTTCTTTCTCAAAATCAATGCTTAATTATGATTTCGCGTGAGTTGTACTTATTTGTAGGCGATTTTCATAATCGACTATTGATCACCAGCAAACGGTCAGAAAGAGAACTCTTTCAAAACAGAATGGATTATTTTTATTAACAACATTGAACTGTTTTATTACGAGCATGAATGAATGGAGGTTGCATTTAATTGCTTTATTTTAATTATCACAAAGAAAAAGCATTTATTTTACATTCCTTAAATGCATTTAGTAGAATTAAATTAAAAAAGTATAATAACAAATAATATTGATAGAGGAATGAGTTATTTTACATAAAATGTTGGTAAAGGTGAACCATTACAAGAAAATTAATGTTGAGCTACGGTCTGAATATCAAATGTATAACTAAATTAACTTTTTCCATGTATGAATTTATTATAATCGTGCTCATAATAAAGTAGTTCAATTGTATTAAAAAGTAGCTGCTTTTGTATTGAGGGATTGTTCTTCTCGTTAGCTTTTTAGTCTGTGAATATTCACAGGGTTTGTGCAATTGAAAATCTTATGAAGTAGATAGCAACATAATCATAAGAATCGAATACTCGCGTAGTTTGGTATGAAAAGTGATAATCTAGTTCGAATATGTTAGCCTAGCATAGGTTTTTTAATATATCAGCTGCTAGTGAATTAGGATGTTACTCAATTCAAATTTTTCTAGGATATTATTTGGGATAGATGAATAGAACTAGAGCAGCTTTTTATTATTTATTACTTATAATTTATTCGGTGCTTTACTTACATTCCATTCAAGTATTAATTTACTAAAGTATTATTGCTTTTTATTTTTGTATCATATTTTTATAGAAAGACACATTTATATTGAGAAGTCGGCTGGTAACCGACAAAATATATCATCACTACATTCAAGTGTGGGCATAGACGATGATATATTTAGTTATGTTTTTAAAATTTATTTCTTTAGAGAACTTTTATATCTGGCCAGGAATATATTTGTATTATGATATTATTGAAGAATAACTATCAATATAAATTTCGTTTCACCTAATATTACAAACATATTCGTGGTTCTGTATGATTGTTCTCTTTTATAAGTGTGTGTTTCTCTTCTCTATATTTTGGTGTATATGAAATGTAAATCTTATTGTGATATACCTACCTGACCCGTATACCCATTTCAGGGTTGAGTTGCATTGCCGATGAAATTAAATTACTTTATCATTATTTTTGAAGATATTTTATGTATTTACTCACAGGCTTTTTACTATACAATTGTATTTCAAATACTATACTTGTAAAATAAATGTATGTACAAGAAACCAAATCAGGCGTGTTTATTTCAAACACCTAAATTCGTGTTTTTACAGTATATTATTAGTTTAATATTTATTTTTACCTCATTTACAATTTGCTTCAGATGTGTGGAAGTTGCAGATTACCAAGGTATGAATTGTATAGAAGATAACTTTTCATTGAAAGGTAAGTTACAAAAAGTAGTTTAGCTATATTGCATAATGTTTTTCTTTTGCGTGACTCGGGTCTATTTTCCAGTTGTTTGTTCCGTTTTTGTTAGTTCAAATGTAATATATATTAGTTCGTGTTTGAAACAACAAAGATGATAGGTTAATAATGTATTTAAGTTGTTTTGAATTATAGAATAGATAAATAAAAATTACCTACTTTCAGTAAGTATGTAGATAAATTCGTAATGTCCATCTTTTGATAAATTTTATCACCAGTAATTCACAAAAAAATTCTTATTTATTACAGCAAAATTAAGTAGTTAAGTTAATAAAAACCCCATTGTTATGATGAAAATTATGATTATTAAGTTTTTAATAATAAAAAATGTCTGTTTATTACTAATTAAAAGTTATTACAATTTTTGTGGATTAATTATGGTTATAAATTCTACTTTTCTTTGTGATCTTCATTTTTATAAATTCATTCTTATTAAGTCTCTGTAATCTCTCTCGGCTTATCTATAATTGGTTTATATTAGCGTGCTGTAGGTTTTTAAATTCCTTGAACAGTTTCCTTTATTAAAAGGCACCTTTTGTTTACAAATAAGTGAAATATAAAATTGTATTCCATAAAAATTTGTAATAGTAAAAATATATTTTGATCACGAATTTAACTTAACCTTGTTAATTTTTTTGAATGCTACTAAAGATATAAATTTATTACTAAAATACAAAGAATGACAATACATATCTACTGAATAGTACATGTACATGTAAATCTGTAGAGTATATTATACATTATTAATTTAAACTTAAAACGGTCATGTATAAAAATATTGCTTAGTGCAAATTTCAATACTTGACTAAAGGAAATACGTCATATCATACGAGTGTACTTAGTACCCTACATGTTTCAATTATTACATTAAATAATATAATGAGGGGTCCCGCACTAAAAATATACATAAATGCTTTATGTTGTGTTACATTGCAATTTAATGTGTCTCATTTTCTGTTCCCACTGACACATTTTTCTCGATTGACGGTTGTTTTTATAATATTTGTAATCATAAATTCCAACGAGTACTTTTTAATAAATTATGATTAATATATTATACTGATAAAATTCCGTTATTCGGATATATTTCCACTACCAAGTATAACAATATTTAAAAATAAAAATAATTAAATTGTTTAATTTCGCGTTTTCTTTGGCATTTATTTCACCAAATACCATACAATCTTTCAGATTTTCTCAGATAAACATTACTTTTAAGCGCTGATTTTTTTACTTTTAACAGGCTGCTAAGCAAAATAAATTTGCAAAATTTTACCGATAAAATCAGTAGGTCTTGTGACAGTACTTCTGATTATTCCACGTATGTCAGTTTTTCAGCAATAAAATTCAATAAAACCGTTGTCATGGTTGCATCTTGTTGATATTATTTGTAGGAATATATACATATGTTTATTTTTCACTACATTTATGAGAAGAGTTTTGAAATTCAGTATTTTTGTCTAAAATTCGAGTACCCTATTCCGCCTAAATTTAAACATTATACTAAAACTATTTCAACGAATGTAATAATTTATTTTTTTTATATGTTCAACAGTGTCAATATTTAGATTTGAATGCTTAATTAATTTATTTTTGTTTACCTTTCATTTACAATTATTTATGCAAATTCATCCAAAACTTAATTTTTATGAATTAGTTATCTGTAATATATTTTTAAAATATATTATTAATAACCGAGTTAATAACTCATTGTCATCTCTGGCACAATATTGTATGTAAGAATAAAATTTTATTAAGGAACATACGAATCTTATATACCGAAATATACATTATTGACTTCATAATTAAGTTGTTATTTTTAAAACTTATCATATTTCACAATCTACAAAATAAAAAATTAAAATTTTCCTTATGTAACTCTAATTTAAATAGCATAAAAATATATGAAATTATACAAATTATATTGTTTCCTTTTAAGATTTTTCTAAACAACTCTTTAAAACCATGATTAACATCAGGAAAATGGTTTAATGTTATTTTAATACGATGCAATTTATATAATTTTTGAAATGATAGTCATGTGTTGAAACATCTGAATTAAATTTAAATATATTTAACTATATAATAACCTTGAAATAGTTGGATTTCTATGTTTCTTATTTATTTATTTAAAATGCGCAAAAAATATGCAAATTCTAACAAAAACAGTTTCTTCGACGCAAAGATAATTTATTTATCAAAAAATATTTATTACAGCAGATAGAAATACATACCTAAGTGTATGATGAATTATTTGGAACGATAACAATATATATGTAACATGCATGTCGCAATAGTAGTTTAAACTATTTTTAGTCGAATTTTTTAATGGTCTTGAAATTGAGCATAATTCATAAGTTATTACAGGAAAACTGACCACATCACGAAAGGTTATTTTAATAACAATTTTCGACATGGAATACAATTTGTAGGATAAAATTGTTATGAAATAATTTAACAAATAGAAAAATTATTTATTTATCTACATATGTACGTCATTTAAAGATACAGAAAAATGATT
Source organism: Stenolophus ochropezus (assembly GCA_035578165.1). Classification (NCBI taxonomy): domain Eukaryota; kingdom Metazoa; phylum Arthropoda; class Insecta; order Coleoptera; family Carabidae; genus Stenolophus; species Stenolophus ochropezus. Next base: position 17,541,449 of record JAQOWZ010000005.1, on the reverse strand, counting down.
AATTAGTATTTGATTTTTGTTATTTATGCGCTATAATATTGAAATATTACTTGTTGCTATTTGTTACTTAAAATACTGTACAGATAAACAAATATGACTCAATGCTAAATAGTATCACATTTAAAAATATGTACCTACTGAAAATAAAATTATTATCAGCAAGCACCCTAAATTTCTTTTACGTAGTGCAGTGCAAACAAATAATATATCATACGATGACAGTAATATAGACATGTTGCAAATGCAATTATAAAGTAATACAAACTATGTTAATATCACGTTACCTTAGAAAAAAGAATACATCAAACTGATTGCGAGATTTAGTTATGAAAACGTAGAAAGAAATAACAAATACTGGCAACTTAGCGAAGAAAGAAGGTGCAAATTTTTTGGGAGGTAACAAAAATCCTTGAGGCTTTTAAAAACAACATGCAGAGAAATACAGAAATAAAAAAAGAGAAGAAAATCTGTTATATGATTCGGGGTTAGGATATGAGTAGATAAAATAAATTATAAAGAAGAGGGACTTTCATTTATGATATGTAATAATAATGTGATGATAATCGTAACATGTTGTAATTCGTAATTTTTAAACGAATTAGCAAATGTTTTTATTGTAGAGTGGCGGATTTAGGGGAGGGCTACAGGGGCTATAGCCCAAGGGGGCAAAATCTTGGGGCGGTAATTAAAAAAAAATACCATATAGGAACAGGTAACAACAATAATCACAAATCATGTGAATCTGGTTTCTAATTTATTCAAAACCACTGGTGATCAAAATGAATGTAATACTGATCATTTTGTGATACTAAAAAACCTTTGGAGATAAAGCGTAAAAGAGAAGGGGGAGGTTTTTAACATGGAAACAATAGTATTTTAGATTAATACACAATTATTTTTTAGAATTATTTACTTTAACTAGATACATTTATCTGTCTAACGTTTAAAAGTGGATTTGCCAAACGAGTATTGACTGATTTGTCAAAGTCGTTAAAATAACCATTTTCGGCTTCGATGACTTCATTATCGTTCACAAATCTCTTTGCACCAAAACAAGTAGATGAGAAAACAATTCAAATATCATTTTGGCGATTTTACTTACAGCAATTTGTTTTAAAATTATTATGTCATATGGATCGAAAAAAAAGCCACCATGATATTAATTAATGAATGTAGTAAAATGTAATGTCAGTATAACTACAATTTAAAATTAACTGAAACAATATTATGTTTCAACAAAATATATGACCTTAACTAGAGCAAAGATGTAGGTATATATATACTACGTACACCTGGTTTAATGAGTAACCAACCCCGTTTCTGCATAATTGGGAAATTAGAAAATTTTCACTTTGACTTTAAAAAACGAGATAATAGTGTTCTATCTGGTTGGTTGAAATGAAAAGTAATGTACATTTCCGTATAAAAGAAATAAAAAAAAACTATAAACTACAATGTTGCGAGCCACCACTTCGTGTAGAAAGGATATACTTTTTATAAATGTATATTTACTTTCTGCTCTCAAAATTAGTACAGTTTAAATTTTTACAGCATAGTCCAATATGAACACTATGTCAATAAGGCTTAGAAATAAGCAGTTATCGAATTTTTAACTGCAGAATATTACGGGTAGTGAAATTCATCGTTATTTATTGGCTGTTAACGACGGGAAAATTGTGAGCCGATTAAACGGGACAATATTATTGCTGCACTATATTTGATGGGTTTTAATAGCCGGATATACGATGACCGGATAATCCACCTAAATAAAATAACATTCAAATTTGTATTTGTTCAGTATTTGCTAATGGAATTCATTATTAAAACTAATACATGTTGAATGGTATGACCATAGATGTTGAGTCCACTTAACAACAAAAAATATTGTTTTAAAAATACGAGTATGTACAAGTTTAATTACTAATTTTTTTTATTCGATGGATACCAGATATCAAGTTAAAAATCGGTTTTGGGCTGAAGTATAATCGGATCCTGAATTGTTACTGGATTTCCATTGCATGTGCTAAAGATAGTTACGAAAAAGGAATAAGTTTCAGGTTAAATGATAAAATAAAAACAGGAAGCAGTAGTGAGGTGTTTTATCGGAAAACCGGAAGCAGTGATGCGTTTGGGCCGACCAAAGCTGAAATAACGTTCTGGTAATTTTTTTAATGACTGAAAATGTTTCGGAAGAACCTGAAAATGAATTAAAGTTCTTATCTTTGTCGATTTTGAATGTATTTTTTATGCATTTTGTTTACTTTAGAAATTTATTTTCATACTTCCTACTCATTTCGTGTTCCAAATAATATGAAAGACGTTTCTGTAACATGAACTCAATTTGAGTTGAAAGAAGAAATCGACATTAGAACATGTTTCAAAGTAATTTTTTTTCAAACCGGATTCGTAAGTTCATAGCTGGCTAGAATCACATCCAGCTATTTATGTAATGAAACAAAAAAGTTTCACCGCAATAAACATCCTTTGGGAACTTTTATAAAAATATTACAATAAATGATATATAAATAAATATACATAAGCATTTTATTTCTATTTGTACGCCTGTACGGTATTTAATTCTATCTTATATTAAACAAAAATATTAAAACTTGTGAAGGCGTTTTTGAACGTTCCGGTTTTTTAATAAATCACAGCTGATACAGATCTACATTGACTAAAAGGAAAAACTTGTTACAAAATATATATTCGTTAACAGTGATTATGTTCAAAATCAAATTCATCATTTTGTTGGCAGTGAAATGTACTCTCATTTCGTTTTTATTTCACTTCAATACCTGTTTTCATTCTCCAGACAAAAACAAGTGTACATTACTTTTCAATTTACCCTTATTTTTTATTTTTTGTTCACATACGATAACAATCATAACATTGAAATGTTTGTTGGTTTTTGTTACTTACAGCAAATACTTCAAATAGTGACAAATATAATTCTCCTAGTGAAAAATAAGCTCTGCATATGATAACACATTAATGAAGAATTCTGTTACACATTCTTTATATCTATTTGAGAGAAAAGACGTAATACATTGTGAAACAAATGCAAATAGTTACATATTTCCCAAAAGGTACGAAAGTTCGGCATCAAAAGTCGTGTGCTGGAAATTGAAATCAGTTGAAGAGGAAATAAACGATTCTACAGAAATGGCATAATGTTATATTTTTTCTATTATGACCCACTGTTAAATATTACTATATGACATAAAGAAAAATAAAAAGAAAAAGTTTCTTGATTAGTGAGTTACTTTAAATGATGGTAATAATAAATAATTTTATTGAAATTTAGTTGGAAGTGTTCTCCTATGAACGTTTTTAACTCCACTGCGACGTTCATTCCCTCGAGAAGAACCAAATGAAGTTGAAATCGGTCGGTTGACTGAAATCCAGTAAATTTCTTAATTGTTTCTTCCTTTCACATCCGAAGTAGTGACATATCAAATGGTTATTCTTGTATTATGGACTTTGAACATAATTTTCTTTCAAGAACAGGTTGTACTATAAATAAACATATAAAATGTAATACATAATATGATTTATATTTCTTAATTTAAGGTTGATATTTGATAATTGTAGTAGTTATATTTTTGAAGTGCGGTACTTAAGCGTATAACAATACTGGCCAAAATATCTACGAATAGGCACAATGTTGGCAAGTACTATGACAAATTAAGATTCTTTGTAGTTCAGAACATGAATGGTTTGCTATATTAAGAGCATTAAAACATTAATATTTTTTTTTTATTTGAGGCCATTTTTAGTTTAATAAAGCTTTATTCTTCCGAACTGTTAACATACCTAGGATAGTAATGAGTATTATAACCGCCGCAGATATTAATTGAATTCCGAGCTCGGAGAGCGAGGATTTTAAGACTTCTAAAGCCTGGCATGATTCATAACATGTGGTTTATTCAATAGTTTACCGGTTTCCCGTTATTAATAAATATTATTTTATAAAATTCTTTTGTGAGTCACGTTTTCATGATCAAGTTTACATGAGTTGGTGTGATATGACAATAGTCCCAAGTTATTTGGCAATTCTGTAGGGTAATTATTAATTACTATACTGACTTGCCAAATTACATAGTTACAATTAGGACTTCGTTACGCTGCTTACTTTTTTCTATGTAAACAAAAGCTTAATATCCTGAAACCAGTAAATATGTTGTAACATAAGTAACACAATCATATCACATCCGAAACATATCTTGAATATGTAATGTCAAATTAATAAAAGGAAGAAGGTTCTATGGGTCTTGGCAGTTTATTTCCATTTGAGTGGTGCATATTGTCGCCGTACGCACCCATTAGTAGAACTCTATATAATAGTATGTAGTGTCTCTCAGATTCGAACCCCAGGTATAGCACAAACCACTCAGTATCAGTTCAGTTTACTAACCACTCTGCTTTGTATATAGTATGCTCTCTTTATTTTTCGGCATAAATTATTTTGTTAATAAAATTATTTTGAAATAACAGCTACTAATGTATTATTGCAAAATACATTAATCCGTTAAACATAAATCTTTTAATGTATTGTACCCGATAATACGTTTTGGAAATAAATAATATAATTATAATTTAAATTGAGTATCTAATTTTAAGCCAATAATTGCGTGAATATTGCACAAATATTATTACATTAAACCAGTGTTGTATAAAATACTAAAAAAATTAGGTATTTCATATACAAAACACAAAATATTAAACAAAAGTATTACAATTCTTTGTATTTCAAATACTTTTAAGTATTTCAAATACTTCTAAGTAATTCCAATACTATTACGTATTTCAAATACTTTTGAGTATTTTATATACTTTTAATTATTTCACATAAAATTAATAAAAAAAATATTAAAAATCTAATTAAAATAAACATTTTACGGAGTCTATATTCTTCAAATTATATGTATAACTGATAGATAATAGAACACAAAAATAAATAAGCACGTCGATTTTTATTTCAAATTCTAATATGTATTTTAAATTCATTTACATATGTATTTCAAATATAAAATATATTTCAAATATTGAAAATTAGTATTTTGTATTAATAATAGTATTTTAATGTATTAAAATATAAAATAAGTACTTTTAAGATTTATTTGAAATAAAGACACAATATACTTTTTAAACACTTTTTGTTTGAAAAAATTTATCAAAGTACTTAATTTATTTCAAAAACTTATTTCAATTACATATATTTCAAACACTATACAACACTATATTTAACCATACATAAATTTCTGAATATGAATATGAGCCTTGCCCAAAAGTTGATAATACATTTATTTATTTGCCGCAATAACAATACAAAACTTTGTGATGAATGATAATGTATGTAGTAGAAGAGGCTATTACCGCGTAGTGCGGCGCATGCGTAGGGCCCCATAGTGGGGGTGGAGCACCCGGTGCCCCATATAACCGCGCCGCACTGCCCAGCCGTGTTTACACGTGTGTAGACGACATATGTGTGCGCTGCTAACTCATACTAGCTGATCGTTTCACAGGTGAGATTAAATCACACCAAAAACATTCGCACACACTTAAAAAACATGTATAAATTTTAAAAGTTTCATAATAATTAGTTGTTAGGTAAATATTATAGTTGTTTGTGGTATTTTTTCCATAACAGCACGGGATGTTTGTAAATATAATCATGTTTGTATAAATTACAAAAACCTGTTCAAAGTAGATTCACACACCCAACAATAGGCAAGAATTTAAGTTAAAGTGTTATTAAAAATATTATTGTATTATTTTATAATGATACATATCCTGTTTTATAAACCATGTACTTAGAAATCTCATTGGTTAAATTGTACCATTGGAACATCTGTCATTTGTTTTTGTACACATTGCAGTTAAATTTGATCTTGTATCTATTATCTTACGTCTTGTTGAGGGTGGCAAGCTTTTGTTTCAAGATGCTGAGCGTCTAGGCTACAGTGTCAAGGCCGAGCTTTTGTTTTATAAACAACTCACCAATTAAACTGCTGTCATTAAAATTTACACGTTACATAACAAGAAATTCACCTGATGAGTGCATGATTATTTATTTACTACGTATATATTTTTTATTGCAGTTTAATAAGCAGTTAACTTTTTTACTTCCTGTGTATTAATCTCTTTATAATCTGATAATTCCTATGTGATATGAATTTGGATACAGTTTAATGCGTAATATATTAACTCCTCACAAAATTATTGAATGATTTACTGAATTTCCATATGTGAATATCCGAGAGATTTACTGGTATTGCTTCAAAATTGAAATATGTCATGTAATAATCTGTTCGAATAAGAAGCATTACAGTGACGACATTCATTTATTTATATTTCGTAAGAGAATTGCTTCTTTGACAGTATGCAACTATGGTAATGAGACATTTGAATTCAACTAAGTACTCAACTATTAGTAGACTGAACTTTATACGTTGCACTCTGTTTCTGTTGCAATCTTTCGTACTTGTAATTTACAAATTCCTCCCAGGTAATTTAACTTGAAGTTGTATTCACAAAAACGTCAAAACCTGTTTCGAAAAGAAATTTTTTATTTACCTTTTTCAGAAGTCTCACCAGATCATTATCTGTGAAATATTTTAGCATCGTGGCTACCAAAATAATATCAAAAAATACGTTTCACTATACAGCTGTTTGTTCTAAAATTATTTATATTTGGAGGAAACCAACTGAAATAAAATATGTAATTTAAAATATAGGGTAGCACCTGTACGTTGAATAATGTCGAATATAAATTTTATTTGGGTATGTGGATATGTAAGGGTTTACGGGTCGGTCCTACTCTGTAAATGGATCATATTAGTATCGATTGTCTGTTATTTATGTTCTAGGGACAGTTTTGATTTATCTTTTTTTCAAATTAACCGTAATTTACATGAATGATAGGTGATAGGTATAAGCCAAGTGAATGTTCTTTTTAAAATAATATGTTTATGTATATCACAAAAACATGTGATGATTATATATACAATATTTTTTTCATCTGAGTCCAGTTCCTCATTATATTTTTCTCAGAAACGTAAACAAACAACATCAAAACAATTTGTATTGTCACGCAAAAATAAAATTTTCCCATAATAAATGTGTTGGTTTTAAATTTCTTGTAATGTAAAAATTATTAAATTGTTTATTTCGTAAGAGGAAATGTTGTAAAAATAATAAAATGGGAAACCGACATGGCAATGAATTAAGTAACCTTTACCTTGTCTTGGATATATTACGAGGTAGTTTTTGGAAGGAGGAACTTCACTCAACAATGCCAATAGTTGAGTAAGAATCCTTCATTTATATTATTTTTGTTGTAAATATTTAAGTGGGAGACAAAGTTTTAAATATCCTTCGTTCTATTAATGTAGAGATAACATAATATCCACGATATTAGTGCATGATATTCCAAATTTGCTCACTTGAAGTCTAAAAGCAGGCAGAGTTAATTTTCTGAAAATTATTGTGAAATTATTGTGTGATGCATTCACATTTCCCACGACTACAAATTTGGCAATTGCTATTAAATTAAAATATACTAACTTCTAAAGATTTTATTACATAAAATTAAAATGCAACAGAAATAAAATGAGTGAAAAAGTGGTGATAAAATAAAATTACACCTGTCAAGATTTAAGGAACAATACATAATTATAATTTAAATATGAAGGCAGATGAAATTATTTTTATATAGTACAAATTATTTTCGGTTGTCGGGGGTTCACCGTATTTATACTATATATGCATTTGTGCATTTCTTTGTTTATGAAAGTTTGATAATATTTCAAAAACAATATTTATTTATTGATATCTCTACAGAAATAGAACTCGTAAATTCATTAATAATTTATTACAAATATTTATTTTTAAATAATTTACAAATTTTATGTATTTTTTATCAATAAAAGAATTTTTATACATCGAAGTTTGCCATACGTTTGCGAACAAATATCTTTGTAGAAAGTTTTTACTGTAAAATATAGAACAATAACTTTTATTTGAAAAAAAAATTAAATTGATATAGTTCTCGTCAAATTAATTTCTTTGGCCAAATTCACCATCTCTTAATCAAAGCTTGATCCACTGATCAACTCTGATCAATGAATCAATTCAATTCACCATTAAAAAAAATTAATCAAGTTTTAATCATCTGATTTAATGCTCGTTTTGACATATGTGTTTATGTAATGTACACTAGATTTTTGCTGTTAAGAATAATCATAAATATTTTAATTTTTACAAATCAATATGAATCGATGAATTTTCTACCGTTTTTAGTTCTTCTTTGCCATTTTAATTTTGTTCTGATATGAAAATAGTTATTATTCACTGAGAGATTAAAGTGCATGATTCAATCCTGAGAGTGAAGTTTATTTTACGAGTCGTAGGCGAGGGAAATAATCACTTGAGGGATTAAAGGCACTGTAGTCCTGTGGTACCTATATACACTATTTTTTACACTTCCGCACTTAAATTTTAAAATAATAATTGTTTAGTTAAATTTGTATATCTGTCATTTTTCTGGTAAGCTAGGCTAGACATACATATACCTACTTGTTTCTGTGATAATATAATGGTTGTTTATTAATATAATCAAGTTAATAGTGCTACTTCATCCTTCTTAAATGAAGAGAAAAGTAGGCTTTTACACCCGGAAGTGCAAAAATATAATCATATGTTATGTCAACAAAAATGCCAGAACGTTTTATTCATTCCTGGAAAAATAAAAACATGAACAAAGTTGTGAATCAAATTGATGAATTTGAAAAAATGTACTACAGATCAGCTTGATTCTTGAATCAGTTGATCATTAATCAATGAACTAACGGTGAACTCGGTTATTATTATGATTTCTTCATAAATATATCAAAGGTCAACTGCTTTCTACTAATAAAAATAAGCAATTAATTATGTATATAAAGTAAATCTGGGTATTGTTCACCTAAAGTTAGGAATTTAAACATAAATAAATAAGAACTTGATGTTTTGTAGTGACATTTGGGGTTTTAGTTAAATTAAATACAGAGTTACTGTACATACATAGCAAATAAAAGTATTTTATATGTAAACACTTCTAAAACAATGTATCAAAATATATCGTGCTGAAATAAGTCAACATAACAATAGAACAATAAATTAAACAAATTCGTTTCACGTGTTTTATTTAGGATAAAATTAACTACAATTACACACAGTAAATTTCAGTTGCATCCCAGCTGATTTTATTTACATTCATTGGCACGTGTATCTTCGTACCAAAACAAACCACACTTCGCATTCACCCATATGTGTGCACGCATGTTACGCGTGCACACGCCTTTGTCTAACGCTAACGAAACTAACGCTGCGGCTACCGCTAGGCTGTTAGTAGCATAGTACATGTTCAACAGACAACACATATGTTTAGATAGCTAAGGTAGGAAACACAAAGCTAGAGTGTTTACTAACATACATATGTAAAAGACGAGTACATGCACCTATAAATGAACGGTTAATGGGGTGAATAATTGTTAAATTGGCTGTGTGATACGATTTACACACCAGCAGGAAATTTTGCTAAGCTATTAGATGAAACTAAACAATGAAAATGCAATTTAAATTATCTTTATTTAATTCTGGTATATAAAGTATGATTTATTATTTGTTATAAAAATAATATAAATTTATAGCTGTAATTCATAAAAGTATTTTATCAATTATTTCACCAAATAAAAAATTATAACTGTATTGCATTGGCTGAAACAGAATTGCTTACTAGTTATGTTTAATAAATAAAAAAATATGATGTATGTACACACAATCAGCAACTGTTATGTATACATGTACGAGTGTATTTTCGAAAATCTAGAAAAATATATCGTTAATTTATAGTTATATATTATGCATTGTTTCTAACAAAACAGTAGTTCTAAACTAAACGTTAAAAATTATTAAATACAATTTGTTTTCAAAAATATTTCAAAATAGAAATTCTACAATAGGATAAAATTTAAGAAGTTAATATAACAGACCTTAATGCACACATGTTGTCTCCGTATTCATATCCTTCAAGGATTTAAATTTTTTCCTATTTCACGATGACGAAATTTATGTTCAATAGTTTTATCTTACACTAATAGTTTTTAAAATACAGTATACATTTATTTTTAATGATTATACACAACCATTTTTACTATTTCTTAGAAAATAATTTTTCAGTATACTCTGTTCAGAGATATTTCGTTATGGCTTTAACTTACTAAGCCTGTGGTTAACCGTACACAGCAAGACATTCTACCTGCTGGCGCTCAGGGTAGGATTGCAAAATATTTAAATTCGGAAATCTCTAATCTCTACACGCATTACATATTTCAGATTTACTTGAAATAATAATGAATTCGCAAAATTAAATTAAGTCTTTGACTATTACTAGAAATATATTATTTTTGCTTCATTATCATTAATAATATTTGTACAAAATTCTCTGTTTCATTATTAAAATTTAATTAAAATGGAAAATATTGAATACATACCTGTCCTTGCACCCCTATAAATCAAGCTTAAATCCCTAACAACAGTCCCGCTGAGAGAGCCATAACGAAATATCTCTGAACAAGGTATAACATATTTTTAAATAGCATAATCATAGTAATCGAGCAAGTTGTTCTCGTGTAATTTTACAAAAAACATCATTTTCTCATTTACTTAAAATATAATGAATTAGTATTGCACATGCACACAAGTGGACTTATATGTTTATTAAGTGACTTATTATCAATATAACACACTGTAGCATAAATAATTATATAAAATACTCACATGGCTAATTTGAAATTAATGAGCAAGTGTATTATTAGTATTTTGTCTTTTATCTACAAGAACAAAATTGAAATATAATAGGGTTTAAAATATTTAAAGGATAAAGAACTACATAATAGATAAGTTAATTTTTAAAAGTCAATATCTTGAGAACGTGTGAGAAATGAAGTGATAAATATTTAGCAAATGAGTTCTCTCACTGGTCGTTTTAATGATTGGGGTACTTTACATATTTAATCTAATCCGATTTAATTAATCTTTGGATTAGCAGTTAAAGCCTCGGTTGTTGACATTGTACTGCGCAGGCGCAATCACCACCCACCCAGTACACGCGCCTTTGCACTGCGACAAACTATAAACCGCTCTTCAACTTTTTCTCCACTCTGTCGCTATTCACTTGTTGTGAGGAAGTGAATGAATAGGAAGCTATGATCAATACCTTCAGCTGTTTCAGCGTGACGTCACAAGTCAGAAGGTGGCTAGCTAGGTGATTTTCCGGGAGGTTTTCGTGAGGCTAGTTATAACTGGCGTTTGACTTTACCGAGAGGTAGATGTTATCGGGTTTTGATTGGTGACCTATTTTCATATTTAGTGGTACTGATTGTGTCAGAAAATAATGAAATCTTTGTTTTATGATAAAATTTAAATAAACAAATGTTGATATTGTACTTTTAAATAATTAGTTGTTAAAATAAACTTAAAAGTAATTGATACCACATGTTTATATTGTATATTTTTATTGCGCAATATGTATGAATAAGATATCTGCACTAACTTAAGAATCTTGCGGTTTATATAGTAAATAATGACACTTTGTGCATTTTATATAACTGCGATAATTATATGTTTTGATTAAAATGAAATGGAACTCAAGGCTACAATAATCGAACAGGAAAATACTGTTAAAACAAAGGTTTTATTGATATACAATCAGATATTAAGTCATGGATTAAAAATTATCTCTCTCCACATTTTTTATCGTACGATACTCCACATTTCGTATAATAAATTATTTCTAGAGTAAGAGTTGAGAACTCTCCATTAATATTGTTTTTCATGGCAATGTTTTCTTCAATTTATCTTCGAAACGAAAACAAAATCTATGCTGCCATGGAGACGTAAGCAACCTTCCTTTATTTCGACGCTACTTGGATTTCCAAGTGTTGATATTAATATTGATTTACAATACAGTTTTATATGGAAAGCTATTTAAATTAATGTAATATGTGAGCTACTTACGTTCTAATTTAAAATGCAAATACCTATCAAACATTTATAAAAATTGCTACAAATACTCACATGGATTTATCGATCACTATAACAAATTTTGCAAAATAATCAAAATTTCTTAAAAATAATTTCTATTTGTAAATTATGTATATTCACACAATAAAGGGTTTCTATATACAATTATTATGAGAAGAAAATGACTGATGTAAATATAAAATACATAAAATAATTGTATTAATTTTAGAATTTGTCATAATGAATCTTAAAAATATCTTAAACAAAGTTTACAATGTCTTAAAATAAGAACTAAATATATATTTTATCGTCTTTTAGTAAGATATATATTATCTTTTTGAAATGTACACATTACAATTCATAATTTTAGTTTTAAGATGTGATGTCATTGTCCACAACCAGATAAATATTTTTTAGATATTGACCGACCTTATCGCAATAAATACAAAATAAAATGTGTGTTTACTTCTCAAGTAACAATTTTTAAAAAATCTGAAGTGTACTACAAATATTCTATCGCTATTAATCTTTTAATTATAAGTATTTATTTTATCTAAAATCACCGAAAATTATTTTACTTTTAAAATGACACTAGAAATTTGACTTAAGAATAATAATAAAATAATAATGATAATAAAAATATACATCAGAATAATTCATTCATTTGTTTTATTAAAATGATAATGCCTGAGCGATGGTTAAAAAATTATCATCTGTGGTATAACATTCCTAGATGGAAGAGGGCCTGAAGTACATAAGGTACTTATTTCATGTCAAGTTTTACTTGCATTTTAATGATATTGGTTGTCAAGAGCCTCTGTTAAAACTTACAGGTTATAGTGGGTTTCAAAACCACTTGGACGCAGTGTTGTTTTCTCTCATCTCACACTTTGCTCAATTCGAGTCGTACCTCGCTAACTAAGGGAGCCACCGCTACCAGTGGTTAAAACTAATATAAATAACAAAATTTTTATCATTTAACCTAACAGATACATGGAAAAAATAATCATCGACAAATTAGAAACATTTATGTTTGGTAAATAATTTCTAAAAATTTTATATGGATGTATTTATTCATGAAATACAAAAACAACTACATTGATTTATGTTCTCATTATTTTCTGATGGTAGATAAAAATTTGAGTAGGTAGTCGTGTACATAGCGTGGAATCGAAAGTTGGGCACATGGTTTTACTCGGAAGATATTACAGATACAAAAATATACTAAATAAAAAAATATTTAAATTTCTATCACATTTTTTTCAATATTTTTATTATATAAGGATATAAAACTAATACCTACATGGTTGAATTAAAAAAAAATACGTTATCGAATAGGAATTAAAAATATGTATAATCCCATTTGAAAAAATATAACTTTGTATATTTTGAGAACCACTGGTTTAAAAAAATATTTTATTCTTTAATCAAATGGCTCCCTTGGTCTCCCACAACTTTTTTATTTAGTATATTTTTGTTTCTGTATTAACTTTCAACTAAAAAAAACGTTAGAATCAGACATACATATCTATGTATGCAAAATCGATATGTGATTTTTAGTATTATCTAGAGAAAAGAAAAAATATGTAATAGTACATTTTCTGATTTAATATTTAAAAAATTGTATACAAAAAATATGTACCTTATAAATTAAATTATAGGTCATAAATAATAATAATAATTATAATTAACAAATCACAGCAAAGATCAAAAAACTTATAAAAGTAGAACTTATTTTTCTATAACATTTTTTCTTAGTAAAACTACTATTGCAAGTTATAATTGATTTTACAGTAGCCACACCCATCCTACGACCGATATTTGATGGTGTTTATATATTTATTACATTGTTCTTAAACTTGGTATAAGTTTGGAATATAGTCCTGTGTGTTAGCGTGCTAGTGTGTGAATATCGATCGGTGTATACGAGCCTTTACATCATTTATAAGGTCCTGCGGCGCTAGTCCACTGCCCTTAGCTTTAGTCGTGCTTTACGCCTCGTGCACTGCACTGCAGATACCCTCCGTCCCTTTACTACCGAGTGTCAAGTGCCATGGACAAAGTACTGTCACACCTCGTATAAGGTATACGATTTACCTATAGCACACATAGTAGAATTAGCTTGTTTGTACAAGGCTGCAAAAATAGGGTTAGAATGTCATTTATTTGATTGTATTATTCATAATAATAAATATTTATTATTTATAAAACAAAATCACATGATTTTATTGTATGTATTACAATTTGTATTTATTTTTTAATTTAAATTATTTGTAGCATGTTGTAAAGTTTATTTTGTTCAATGTATGTAACTTAATTAATTAATGTAAATTTTGTACGCTTTACTCTATACACAATTTATTTTTCAATGCTTAATTACATTTTTGTAATTCTTAATGTATAATTACGTATAATAAATAAATTTAATTAAAATACTTCTAAAATAAAATTTTCGCCGCGTTTACAAAGATATTATATCTATAATAGTAAATTTTCTGTTTGATTATTTGAAATTTTTAATTTAATTCTCTACATTCATAATGAAGCAGGTTGTATAAACATTGAAATCAATAAATTCATCACGCAATTATATGATTTCAGTTGTCATGGTTTTCAGGAAAAGTAATTTAAAAATACTAAATATATCTAATTAAAACCAGAAAAGTTCAGTATATGTTCATCATACAGCTGTTCATGTAAACAGCTCTTATTATTATCATTTTTACAATTAATTTTTTGTGTCACCAATTGACATATAAACTTTGTATCCTAGGTGCTTTGGTATACGGATGTTCTTTGTTTATAAACACGTGACTGTCACATGAAAATGACCCTGAGTTCATTTATTTATACACTTCCACAAATTCATAAAAACTTGTAAACTTTTGGATGTGGACCAAGTATTAATACGGAGGAGAACGAACAGTTCCCTTGCATAATTTAGATATTTTTTTGTTTTGTTTTTAATTCTGTAGGGTAAAGAGGATTACTTTGAATTGCAAATAAGGGATGATATTTAAAGAGCTCTCGAGAATATAAATTTTAAGGGTAATGGAATGGATGCGTCATTTACTTTACTTACATTTTTCCTAATGCTCCGGAAAAAAGAAAAATGATCCTTATTTACATAGCTCGCAATTTCATTCTATACATAGATTCCAAGATAAGAACGAAATATCAAGACCTAACAAAAGGGACTTTAATGTACATACATTACGTTTTTATGTTGTAAACTCTTTCAAGGATTTTAACTTTTCCTCATTTCAAAATGTTGAAATTTATATTAAATATTTTAATATAACACACACAACAAACCCTGAAATCATAATGAAAAACTTTGTAATTATTAATTTGAATTACAGTTATGTTGTTTCATATTACGTTAACAAAAATGTAAAAAAACTATATTTGGAATTGCACACCTAAGTTATATTTTATAAAATAAAAAAAATATATTTAGAATATTTCTTACTTAGTTTTTTAGCTACATTTTTTGTGGAAAATTGTCAAATGTTAAAATTGTTTACAATAAAGTGTTACACCCATTACTGAATTCTTTACAAAAACAAAATCATTAATTATTAATAATGTATAAAAAGTTAAAAACTAAACTAGATTGTCCATATTTATTGGTTTCAAAATAATAAATAGTTAATGTATGCTTAAATAAATTAACACTGCTATCTAAAAACCATTAAAAACAAATGATTACGTTACAAATGATGTCGATAAAAAATGACATATCGTTCGACGTGATGCGAATTTGTTATCTGGAAGAATCCACTCTTCTTGTCATGTCAAATAACAATAGGAAATCGTTGACACTTAATCAATAATATACCACATATGAGATGAAACTGCACGTACTATATGGCTTCAAGAAAATGTCGTAGCAATTCGTAAAAGAAAATTAATTTTACGGTCAATGAACAAACAAGGTTGCCTTGCGTTATCTAAGGTGGGTTAGTCTATTTTTTTTATTAAAAATTGCCAGGTAACAGTAAACAAATTAGTCATACCATAGTGCCAAGTAACACAACAGTACTTTTGTTTATTAAGTACCTATTCTTATTTTTCGATTACTTAGATATATTTTACTTTTTGTTATCTATATTGATAACTAAGTAAGATAAAATGATAAAATATTTAAGGTACATATAAGGTCCACATACCTATATGTAGTTTCAAAACAAATCATTTATATGTTTTTCACGGAGAATTATCTCATATTTAAATAATATGTAAATAATTATTCTAAACACGAATATGTAAAGATAATACATTAATTTATTAAGTTATATCTTTAAATTGTGCTTAGAAACTTAACTTTAGTTTTAGATTCAAATCACATAACAAATCTGTTACCGCTTCGATAAAAAAATTTGTTTTGAAAAATAGATTATGCATAGATATTTTTTTAAAGTGCGTAAAATTTGCATTGCATAGACACAATAATACCAAAATAGTTCACAGATATAGAAATAAAATATTTTAATGACTTCAAATATATTTTTATCACAGAAAAGTCATAAAGTTATCAAAGTTCCGTATTTAAATTAGATAACTTGGAATTTTTTTTGTAGTCTGAAAACAAATTTTAAATTAAATATGTAAATTCATACCTGTTCATGAATGTAAAAGGTAGAATGAAAATACTGCCATTACATGCATATTTATACGGTATTCATGTGTTTACTTATGAAGAAAAATTGCATTAATTACAAAAAAAAATCATACGCATTAAAAACATCAGCTGATGCTTACGTACTTTGTTTATTAACAATCGAAAAAAATCTCTTTGAGATGAAATCGAAAAAATTTAATAATTGTTACATTTGATTAAATTCTTTGAGGCGGTACTTTCAGATAAGAATTTATCTAAAATCTTAATAAATAATGGTAATTACTCAATGTAAATTTGTTTATTACAAAATTTTTATTAGTTGTTATCACGAATGATTAATTTTGTTATTTCATTTGTTAACAGTTGGTAACATATGATAATGTAATCCTGCATTTTTAATATAAATTTGCTTATATAGATTTCAAAATAAATTTTTTCTAGTATATTTGTTTTTGCAGCTGTGTTGATGACCTGAAAAAAGATACGAAAATAAGTTATTATTAATTATTTCTTGATAAATATTACATTTGAATGCAATAAAGTCTTGGGTCACATGTTCTGATAATATATTTTTATAAAACATTAAAGAAAGATAAAACTTTGAATTAAAGTCTTTCTGTAAATAGAACTCAAATTGAGAACATCATTGAGGTATGTTAAAATATTTGATACTTTACATATAATTAAATAATGGTAATAGGTCACTTAGCAAAATGTTAACATGAAAAATAAATATTTAGCTATTAGTTATACTGACCAGACAATGTTAAATGAAAAAAGTAACATAGACAAAAAATAAACACATTCTTTGTTCTAAATGATTCACATGAACAAGCATATATGGGTGGATATGCGATAAATATATATTTATCTTGTACATTAAAGTGTTTATTTGGATAGTACTTCTACATATAGCAACGCATATGTGCATTTTAGCCAGTCTGTGGTTTGTGGGGTATACGAGACACACTCGCCCGAAATATTCCGTACCAAGAATTTGTTTTCTTAAACTGTCAAAATGATGGTAAGTTAAATCAAATGTATTATTGCTAAAAACAACGCAAATTGTATTTATGAATTATTTCTTTGTTCTTTTGTCTCTCGAATTATGCATTGGTCATCGACACTTGTTAGAACATTACGTGTTTTTCGTCAGCGAAATATGTAAACCAATTTATTAATAAATGTTCATAGAAATTTCATTCGCGGAAAATACCGCTGGTGAGAAATCGAAATTGTATTTTTATTCATCATTTGTAACATTTCTTTGTTTCGTGATTGTGGTTTGTCTTCCTGTAGCATTCGTTTGTTATATTTATAGTGCGATTTTCAGTTCAAGGTCATCTCAAGAGCAAAAATGATTTTCTTAGAAATGTTATCGAAAATTTAATATTTACCGAAAAGAGCAATTCCTAATGATGACTGTCTATTACTTGTAAGTAAATATTTAGGAACTTACATGAGAGATAAACATGTTTTTAAAAATATATTTCGGTAAGCAAGAGGTCATGGGTTCTACTCTCGCATTCAATAACCTATAACTAAAAATATCGATGTGTGGGAGTAGTTAAGAATTGCCTGTTCTCAATAAATTGTAACTTCGTGCGAAATACACACAAACTTCTCTAAAATTTCTAGTGTTATTTTAAAAATGTGAAAAAAACTAACGAAGCTATTTGTTTTAAAAGTTAAAAGTAATAGATTTTTAATAACAAACGACTTCATAAAGGATAAAGCGAAGCTTGTAATGCAATAATATTCTATTTAGCGTTAAGCTATTCTCTTTACGTTAGCAGCTGACAGAACCTGAGAGATTAAGTTGAATTGAATGTAATAAAAATTTATTCAAGAAGTTCGTGAAGCCAAATTATACTATCCTTCTTAAGTATCCTGTTAACTGAGAATAAAATGGTTAAATCTCTTGATCTTGATCTAGGAAATGTTTTAAATGCATAGCTGCAAAAACAGGAAAAAAGTAAGTTAAAAAGTAATCAGTTTATTTTGTAATAAAACGTTTGTTTTATTGACAATAAAAAAAGAGAGATTAATTTATTGGTTTTACAAGATGTATCGAAATCTGTGTAAAATAAATTAAGTGTTTGTTTATATACTATTAGACGCACTGATCACGAATCTAAAATAATTTTCTTAAAATTCTTAAAATTAACAGCAGTTTGCAAAAAATAACACTTTAGATCCACTAATTAATTATAATTAAATAATAATTTATTGTAATATTAAAAGGAACTTTCAATCCAATGACCCAAAAGAGTTTATTTGTTTGAACTCAATATTTTTTTTTGAAATATGTCTTTTACAAAATCTTCTTTCTTGCTATTTAGAACTATGGGAAGTACCTTATTTAAAAGAATAGAACAAATGAAATAAAAAGTGTGTTTTTCATCCCGTTACTAAAAGAGGTTCAGATACCATCCTTATGCCATATAAAGTGCGAAATTTCGATGAATATGCACATTTTAAAGGCCCCCAGAGGGCCATTTTAATAATTTCACGAAAATGCCTGAGAGATGTGAATGTATGTGTAACCCAATCTCTATCAGCTAGAAAAATTAAAAGTTTAATTTCAAACCTTGTTAGACCCGGAAGAGTTGATTAGCGAATTATTTTGTTTTTACTCGTTGCAATTGTGCATTTTTTTAAAATTTGATGTGTACAATAAAACGAATACTTCAAATTTGATAACTACTTTTATCATTTTCACAAACATGTAAACAATTCTTTTGATGGATGAGTATATTTTCAATGTTGAAATCAATATCAAAAAGTAGATTTAAAAAGGATTTGAACTGGTTGATACAAAATGTGTAATGATCTTTCCCTAGGAAAATAATTCATTATTCAGAACTTACAGAAAAGAACCACTTTCGATTAAAAGATTGTAGTCAAAACGTTTAAATATAAATTTCAACAATTTTTCTTTTTATATTAAGATTAAATTATTTATATGCGATTTTTAACTATATTCCTATACACCTATACCTAGATAATATATATACAGTATGACATTTTATTTAAAGTATGACATATAGTAATTAAATATGAATATATTATATTATAAAGTAATAAAAATAAAAAATATATACCGTTAAAGCTCTGAAATGTAGGTTACTCAAAATAAACTCTTTGTTTCTAATAATTAAAGTATTGTAATTTTTATTTTATTCCCCGGAGATTTTTTTTTTATTGTCGTATAAAAAATAACTATTTATTATCCATTATCATTATGGAAATATATTTGCGTCAGTCATTCTGTCTGTATTGTGTAGATAAATTTGGAGATATTTGTTTATAATTAGAAAGTTTTTGTAGACTTAAGTACAAAAGTCATTCACTTAATGTATAGCCATAGTAATTTGCATTCATCTTTCTTTAGATAACCTTGCGTTATCTCTGACTAGAGTCATGGTATATAAGCGTCGGTAGTAGTTGGGACTTGTATTTAGTTTTGTGTTGTGTTGTCCAGGGCAGAATGCCGAACCCGACGCTGGAACACTCGCCCAACGCGGCGCTCAACAAGACGCTGCTGGGCAAGTACATGGATCTGCCCATCCCGGAGGGCAAGTGCCAAGCCATGTACGTCTGGATCGACGGCACTGGCGAGCATGTTCGCGCCAAGACGCGTACGCTGGATTTCATCCCGACCAGGCCTGAAGGTAAATGACGTCAACGATTCTTCTGAACTTGTGGCTAGTGATGTAAAATGACAGTCATTTTAAAATAAAGTGACGTGACAGTCATTTTATAGGTCATTTTCAGTCATATTGAATTATTTTGGTCATTTTTTTTTAATATTTTAATGAAATAATATAACATGAATTCATTATTAAGTATATATATTTGATAGAATTATTAATTTAGTACAAAATAAACGTATTACAAAAATAAACAAAACATAAGGTAACTCTAAAAAAATTGGCAAATGCGTATATTATATATAGTATTGCAGTATTATCACAAAAATCACGAATTATAATAAAAGATCTATAGGAACAAAAAATATGGAGTACACATATACATATACCCAATCCCAAATGAAACAATTAAAGTAAAGTTAATTAAAACTTGGTTCAATATCATCGCTTTCGACTTGTGTCATTTTCAAAATGACAGAAAAGTAACGGTCGCGTCATGGAACTAAAATGACCTGACGATCATTCTCAAAATGATCGTGACTGACCACTGTCATTTAATCCACTCGTATCACTACTTGTGGCACTTATCTGACTGTATGTATCATTTTTATTTAAGTAAGACTATTCAAAGAGTGCTATGGATGAAACAGAAAAGAAATCAGTAAAACAATTGTTAATATTATTGCTGTCAAACTTTTCCAGTGTAGTTTTATTATTTCTACATTTGATTTACTTGTTTTCTTTCATAGCACACTTTGAATAGTCGTATTTAAATAAAAATGATACATACATAATTTTGCATTTTTCTCAAAATTTTGTTATGTAAGGATATCGTTGAATTCAGAAAAAAAATACTGAATCGAATAAGCAAATAAATAAAATAAGAAAATTGTACCACGTATTTTGAGAACCACTTGTCAAAAAAAAATTATTTCCCTCATTAAAGTAGTCTTATAAAATAGAAATTGTTTGCTAATTTAATCGACCTCTTATAGTTCCTGAGATAGCTATAGAGTACCACTTAAAATGAACACTCTATATAAGTAATAAAATATAAAAACTAACCACTATAGCTTCTCATTATAATAATGTTTAGTTTTCATTTGCTTGCAATAATGAAGTTATTGGTAATTTAATGTCCCGGAGAAGGGACGCGTGACGTCAGTATGATAGAATCGTGCAAAAAGGCAGGTAGTTTGTTTCTTACGGTAGCCGTCTATCTCTCTTCTTTAAGGATTCTACTACGATGACGTAACAGCATCCCTTCCCCAAATCTTTAATAATTATTTTCTCATAAACTATGAATAATGAATCGATTTAAACAAATACGGGTATTTTCTTTTTTGGTCCAGTATCATATATAAAAATCAAAATTTGGTCACATACCCCATTGTAAACAATTTTCGAATAATTATTTGTTGTGTGTTCGTTTAAAAAAAAGAGACACATTTTGAAGGTCTATACAGTGGGTAAAAAGAATTTTGAATATGCTTTTTACATAGAAAATATTGTGTATTACCCCATTCATTAGGTTTATTTAAATGAATTTTAGGAAACTATAAGCGCCTTTCTTCACTTTGTAAAGGATTTCTTTCTTGCAGTTTAAATAAAACTATGAAGCTTGTTTCTTATAGTCTGAGACCTAAGTTTCATGTTAGACGTTATTAAAATATTACTGGTAGTATCCTACTCTTGCTAGTTATCTAATTGTATTTGTCTTAATTCATAGACAATTTGACGGCGCTCTTTTTCATTAAAAATTTCGGACTGTCTGAAGTTTTCATATTTTCGGCAGTTTATCTGTAGATAAATATTACGTATTATTGAAAAATCTACATGCATATTAAGACTGTGCAAATACTTTTTGACAACCTACTAAATTTTTGTTTGTCGTTAAATATTTGTACCGGTAGATAGATATATATACCTTTTTTATTTCGCAAAACTAAGGATAGTTTATTTAAGGACTAAAAATTTAGTACAATTAGATATGGATATTTCTTTATTTTAAAATAATTTTAAATTATATGCTTTGCTACATTTTATTTTGCTACTTGAAATAAAAAATATTTTTTTGTATCCTGAAAAAATAATTTTTGTACAGATTCAGGACATCACAATACCCTCAAAATATGTTAGTCTTTTTTTAACATCTTGTATATAAAATAATAAATACGAATAATAATTAGAAAATATTTTTTTTTTACATATTAGTTATAATATTTTGTCAAAAATTCGAGAAAAAAAATTCAATTCAAACATAAATATTTATTAAATAATTGTAAAAATATGAAATATAATTTTTTACAAAATTAAAATGGATCAAACAAAAAAAATGATTATTTCTGAACAAATTGGTTCTAAAAGTTAGTTACCTCCTACATGTGTTCTGATTTAAACTACTTCATTTATCTTATCGTTGTGTGTGAAATTGACCTATTAAATACGTAATAGTTTTACGCTCAAAATGAGACATTTGGAAGTTCAGCACAAAATACAGAAACTGTCATTTTCTTCAGACAAAATGTTTGCTGTTGGTCAAGCTCTAAGTGCAAAAAGTACGTACCGTACAATAGTTCCATCTATTATTTAAAAAAATAAGTTAAGACAAAGTTTACGTTCTTCTAGACTTTAGCCTCTAGGGATTTCAAAGTATTCAAAAACTTTGAAAATATTTAATTACAGATCAAATGTTTTTTAAAACATGCTCAAATAAATAAATATTTGGAACCCTCGTCAAAAATATGTATTGTTTGAAAGAAGTTTAACAAATAAATTATTCACGAAAATATAAAAGATAATTTCGTTTAAAAATAAATTTTTTTAAATATTTTGCGTGTTTTTTTTTACATAAGTAAATCGATTACACCAAAACTAAAGACAAAAATATGATTCCATAAATGCATGAACAACCTCGAAAGTAATAAAATTAGAGCATATATTTCTCTTTATATATAGAATGCGTGACAGACTGTACTAAGCTAAGAAAAAATATTTTGAAACGGTTTTCATTAAATTGTTTAGAAAAATGACAATATATGTGAAGAACAAACAACTATTCCATTATTTTTTTATAATATAAATAATAATAAACACAATGCTAGGACAAAGAGTAACATTAGTCTGGAATTAACTTGAATTATTAAATTAAAAAAAAGGCTTTAGATAATTGTATGATACTATTACATCTAAGACTTCAGTAAAGCTGAATGTTTTTTCCGATCTAATATTTATTAATTTTTCTTTTCAATGTTAGAATCAGAACTATTATGAAATTTTATTTATGGAAATCACTCATAAATTCGTGGAATTCTGGTCCCACAAAATAACTTTAGTGCAAGTATGTTATACACTTTATACTTAGATGAAATTCTCCAACAACCTTCAAATCTAGTGTAATGAATTTACTCCGGGTATAAATGAATCCCTTGTTGAAACAACTGCCGTCATCAGTGGCACAAAAACAGAGGGCAATCTAGCAATTACGCTGCTCGTATGTTCCTCGCACAATGTGAATTAATTCATCTAGTTGTCAGTGGATATCCTCATTTGTTTCACCACCAGCTGAGTCTATCTATGTTAGTTTTGCGGTCGACATTCACTTGTTTTCTTCTAATAGTCGCCAAATTTATATTTTTTATAATATATTATGACGTAGAGGAATATGAAGTCCATTTGAATTCTATGTGGGTTTAGCAATCAAATAGAAAACTGACAACCGGAATATTATGTAATACAAACTCTCATTTTTTATTTTGGTTAGTCAAGGTCTTCAACTGATTTTAGTAAAATTTTATGTTTTAAGTTCATGGATAAATAAACAGATAATACAAATATTATTATCAAATCAAATTCGTAGCTACATATGTAGTTTAACGACCGAAATATTTAATACCAAACTCATTGAACTTTCGAATAATTAAAATTGCTATCGTATTTATCACACTGATCACTTTTTATCTACATTCGTCCTTCAAGATAAATACTGATTATTGTTTTTTCCATTGTTCTACTATGTAATTGTGTTATCTACAATTCAATTATACATGTTCAATTGTTTATCTCTATGTGACTATTCTGACTATTTGTTATTTTGTTTATCTCTATAGATGCATTCGGAATTTTAGAATTGTTTTCCTTGAAAAAAATTATATTTGTTAAAATTAATTCAAGTACCTATTACTTTAGTTTTTTTAAATATTATGAAAGTTTAAAATTTAAGGCCAAGGATTTTAAAACTTATGTACATAAAATAATATCAACAAAAACAAGGTACATATTAATCAACCATTAAGTAATATTATTGAGCACAAATATAAAAATTATTACCATAACGTTTTAACTACAAGTAAAATATATTTTAAAATTTTTATGAACGCTTTAATAATGACACTTGCTTACTCATGTAGACATTAACCTTGTTGCATTGTTGCACTTGGTGACTAAATTACGTAAAAAATATTTACTCGTAAAGGTTAATATTAACCAATATTATATACTGTTTGCAAACTATGAAAATGAAAAGTATAATATATTGTATAGTTCAGCAATTATTCGTACTATTATTATCTGTGGTATATCTATATTTGTATGTACCTGTAAAGAACAAAATAGTTGTGGCATCACTATAGAATAAACCGACAATACCGAATTTTTACGTTATACAATAAAAAAAAAAACACTAAATAAGTTTGTTTTTTGAAATTCTTGTCAATTACGAAATATTTAAGAGCATAGGCCATAATTGCATTTTATTTTATATACATTATGTTTAACACAAAGTTAATTACTAATTCTAGCTCTTTGTGTATATAAATATAAAAAGAAGTAGCTGTCTAAAAATTAACAGCTTCAGTCATAATGTTATGAATTAATTCATCCATGCTCTAAATTGAATATCGCCCATAAATATAAGGTATTTTCGTTTTAAAATTAGAAATTCCAGTACTAGGGCTTCGAAAAATGTTCGATTAGATCGATTTGATCGAAATGATTTCAGTAAAAAATATCGATATGATCGTCGTGATTATTTGATCGATCTATGTGTTACTATGCCTAGTTTGCATTTGGGTCTGAGTAGAATTCTTTCAAGTCATGTATTTTTAATTATGGATATTGAACTTTGATTGTAGTTTTATTAATGAAGATCGATCTGTAGTTGAGATCAATCAGATCAATTAAAATCGATTTGATCAAAAAGGATATTTTTTCTGTTCGATCAAGATCAATCAAGAATAAGGATCGATTTTCTTGATCGCACATCCCTAGTGAGTACACTTGCATAATTGGTGGTTTATAAAACACAAGCAACATATTTTTATTTTTTAAAAAGGTAGACATAAGAATATGTATTTAAAAAAGATTTATGATTTAGAACTCCCAGAATGGAACTACGATGGCAGCTCCACCTACCAAGCGGAAGGCAGCAACAGCGACACCTACCTCTACCCTGTCGCCTTATACCGCGACCCGTTCCGCCGGGGCAACAACAAGCTGGTGCTGTGCGACACCTACAAGTACAACAAGAAGCCGACGGAGTCCAACCGTCGCGTGACGTGCCTGAAGGCCATGGAGGCCGCAGCCGGCCAGCTGCCCTGGTTCGGCATCGAGCAGGAGTACACGCTGCTGGACATGGACCTGCGGCCTCTGGGCTGGCCCAAGAACGGCTTCCCGGGACCCCAGGGCCCCTACTACTGCGGCGTGGGCGCCAACAAGGTCTACGCTAGGGATATCGTCGAGGCGCACTACAGGGCGTGCCTCTACGCGGGGATCAACATCAGTGGATCCAATGCTGAAGTCATGCCTGCTCAGTGGGAATTCCAAGTTGGACCTTGTGAAGGTGAGAACATCACACAATAAATCTTCACCGCATCATTTAAATTTTAAATTACAAAAGAATAAATCAAGAATTATAAAAAAAATTGATGTGTCTAACACAATCTCCTGCCACTGTAATAATATATTCTATAAATATTTTTAGTTTGTTTAGAATATTTTTAATACATTTGCATAAAATATATCCTGAACTGGGCATGCAAAATTCTATTTCATATATACTTCAAATTTGACAACAGCGTATGTCAAGTTTTGTAAACATATGAATAAATCAAATGTTTTATAGAAATTCGTCAGCTTCAACGATGTGTAAAATTAATATAATATTTCGTTCGTGGGGTTTGTTACACTCGGCTTCGCCTCGTCACAAACTTCCCCACTCACTCATAAAATGTCACTTTTAACACAAATATCATACACTATTTTTCCTACGACCCTAGTTATGTAGTAGTAAATAAAAATTAAAAATTATAGAATGACATTTATGACAGGTCATGATGTATTTGTTATGAACAACTGAACATAAGAAGTGTTAAAAGTAAATTTTTACTTTTAACACGTTGTCAATGACAACGTTTTAAAAGTATTTACTGAGTTATAAACTGTTATTTTTAACTTGCTAAGCAACCGTTAAAAAGACTATTTTTAACAGTGGTCGTAGGAAAATATCATTCTAATGCTTAGTTTTTATTTACTAATAGGTACATAACTGTGGTCGTAGGAAAAATAGTGTATGATATTTGTGTTAAAAGTGATTTTATTTCGTTCGTGGGGTTTGTTACACTCGGCTTCGCCTCGTTTCAAACTTCCCCACTCACTCATAAAATGTCACTTTTAACACATATCATAAATAACTATTATGTTTAACTACAAGTTATATATAAAATATAATTTTAGAGGTATTTTTTTACGAAAAACGGTTTAAAGCTGCAAGTCAAGTACTACTTCTGGTAAACCAATTGTAGTCAAAATCTAATAAGTTCATTATATTTGAATATAACTCTTAAATACCAAATATTATATTTTTACATGTATCGTATTGGAGTTATCGTGGACACGTGTGTATGTGTCATGTGTCTGTGATGATTTTTATATACATACATACAGACATACATACATACTCTAGGGACCGTAATTCGTTCTGATATGTGAATATATTAGATTTCAGGAAAGTATTATTCCGGTTAAATAGTTGTAATCAAAATATCAAAATGTTTTAAAGAAATAGTTACAAAATTTTCTAAAAGTAAAAAATTTAATTGAATAATTATAAAATTAGATTCTAGAAACCTTGTGCTTATTTACAAAATTAGTTGTGATTGTTAGCGGTATTTACATGGCCTCAATATTTCTCATACCTAGCCAGTAAAACGTACAATAAACTATTCAAATAAATAAAAATAATTTATTAAATGTTTTTCAAAGCAAATTATTCACACATACTTCATACGCTTATTAACACAATGAAAATATTAGAATTATATGCATATTGGAATTTGTAAAAGTTTTATATTAGACATAATGAACTCGCAAATATATTCTGCCTGATGTGTGTTAAGGTATCCGCATTGGCGACGACTTGTGGATGGCTCGTTTTCTCTTGCACCGTATCGCCGAGGAGTTCGGAGTGATCGTTACGCTGGATCCCAAGCCCATGGAAGGTAACTGGAACGGCGCAGGTGCGCACTGCAACTTCAGTACCAAGGCTATGCGTGAAGACAATGGCATCATCGAGATCGAGAAGGCCATTGACAAGCTCAGCAAACATCACCTGCGCCACATTCAGGCCTACGACCCCAAGGGAGGGAAGGACAACGAGAGGAGACTTACTGGACACCATGAGACTAGCTCCATTCATGACTTCAGTGCTGGTGAGGGGCTTATCTTGAATATTATATTACTCGTATTTCATACAGACTCATTAAAAATTGTGGAAATAGTGTCACGTTTATGGTATCTATTACCCGTGCATCAGCTAAATTTTTAAAAGAGTAATTTTTAATAAAAGTGCGTATTTTTTTGTAATGTGAACTACTGTTAGGGTATTAAATTTAAATTCTCTTCAGTTATCGCAAAATAAGATTTTTTTTGGAAGTTTTAGAAATAAATCTTTTAAGATGCAGTAAAATTAACGATTTGAGTTTCTGCTACAAAAATAATGTTCTAATTTCAATTGAATTGTTTTATTGAAAATGTTTTGAATTTACAGTATTTGTCACGAAAATATTTGTATTTATGCTGGTGATGGTGTCCATAAACTGCTTACATATAAAGATAAATAAAAAGGTTCAATCACTTTTAAAATAAGCAAAAGAATTTAAACAATATATATTTATTCAATATTAAAGGTGTACATAGTGTCAAAGTTATATATCAGTTTTAAATTGATGTAGAGACAATAATTGATAAAAGTAAAATAAACAATGTATGTTTGTTGCAGGTGTGGCGAACCGCGGAGCTAGCATCCGTATTCCACGTGGCGTGGCCGAGGACAAGAAGGGCTATCTGGAGGACCGACGTCCGTCGTCCAACTGCGATCCGTACGCCGTGGCTGAGGCTCTAGTGCGCACTATTTGCCTCGACGAGTAAACCATGTGTTCAAGCGTTCCAAACATGTGATACAATACAACAACCCTACATAACTAACACAAGGATTCGGACACACACATAATACAAACTTTTCACACCCTCAAATATTCAAAACTGCTATACTTAATATTTAAGTGTACTTGGATTTGAACAAATTTTACACCTCATATTAAATATCAATCGTTATATTCTACAAAATAAATTTGTAATTTTGTTAATAACGGACTGTGATTTTAACAATCCGAGTGACAAACTGTGATTCTGACAACCCGAATACATGATTAAAATTCCATAACAGTTTCTATTCAATTCTGTAATTACCCAAAATGGTGTAAAATTTTGTCGCGATAATTAATTTCCAATGAAAGAAACTAACATGTTATCACATACCATATTAACATTACACCTAACATTTGGGTGTTATATGATCTGTTTTAGAGATAAAGGTGTGAGATAGGGTGTGTTAACTTGTGTGTTTTCTATTCCCTGTAACCATCTCGTAAAGTTTTGATACCGTATACAATTGCTCATGGACATATACACTGTAACATATCGGAGGTTTAGCGGGAGCACATACATCGCACAGCTTATTATTATAAGAGTAGTTGTTTTTATATCTATTCAATGTTGAGATGTTTTATAATTTATAAGCATGTTAATTTCTAACTGAAATATATACATACAATTTATTTTAAAAACTGTATTACTTTATAAGATAAGAAATATATACAAATATATTTTAACTATTTATAAATATCTTTTATTAGAATGTAATTCCTAGATGGAGCATTATAACTTCCATACGGCAATAAAAACATTGTTAATATAATTATTTAAAAATTAACTGAAATTTTCCATAATGTAATAAATCATTATTTATTGTAAATTTTATAAGTAAAATTAATATCTATAACAAATAATAGGCTCCGTAAATCAAAATGAAATTTAAAAATATATTTAAAAGAAATATAAAGAATTAATCACTTGCCGATATTGTACGTAGATTATTTTTATTATCTGTAGATATTTATTTCCCGAATTCCGCGAAGAACAATAATTCTACTTGTAGTAAAATTTAATTTAATGTTTCTTATAGCATTAAATTCTGTTATTCTAATTTGGGGACAAAATTATTTACTCTTACTTCAAAATGAAAAATGTAAAAAATTCAATCTTATTAAAACTTTAATATGACAACATCAACGCAAAAATTATATTACCTTATTCATAAAGCATAGTTAATCTCTTGCATCTATAATTTTATTATTTCAAAATAAAATAATAATAATTTGTGAGCCTATTATCTGTAACAAATTTTAAAAGTTTTACAGTAACTTATAGATTTTCATATTTAGTACAATAAAACCAATGGATAATAATGTTGACCTTTCGTAAATAAAATTCTGCGTATTGCAATTGGAGTAGTTCAATATCTACTTATAAAAATATCCTCTAAATGAATTAATTGTATTTATGCTAAAATGTCAATGTGACCGATGAATAACCACATTTATGATAATATCTATTTTTATGAATTTATGGATAACATGAGATAAGATTTCTAAAATATGTATGGACATTAAATATTTTAAAAATTGGAATTTAAGATTAAAATATTAATTAAAAGATTTTTATTTTTTATAGTAAATGATCAATTGAAAATATTGCATTACTTGAAAACCTATTTTTTTATTTTTGTCAATGTTATAGTTAGGGAGGATCGTGTTTGTCATTGGAGAAATTAAAAATACACCGGTGAAGCGTCTTTTGTTGGTATATCAGTTAATTAAAAAAAAAACAAGTAATTAATCAATAACTTTATTTATTTATAATTCGAATGAATTCATGTTATCAATAATTATAAATTACAAACAGAATCCATAAGTGATATTTCTAGATGGGCTAAAATCTGCTAATTTAACAAAGTTAAAATAACTTTTGTACTATCCTTATTGAAAGTGTAGAATATATAAAATATGTTGCAAAATTTGGAAGCATATCGTCAAATTCACACAAAAACGGAGGTACAATCTAAAAATATTTTTTTAGGCCACGATGAATTTTATAAAATATTTACAATTCGAATTATTGCAATTCTATAGATATATAATATGAATAACAATGTAGAATCTCACTTTATTGACGGGTTCAAGGGTTATCCTCCTCCACCTCCCAGTTCATCCTCGTACTGCTTCCTGAAGCAGTCACCCACTGGGAAGAAGTCCCAGCAACGCTGCTGGTACATATTCCATACGTACGTCTCTTGACCCGTGTATTCTGTGTCTGGTTTGTTGATTAGATGCATCAGGAAGAACCTATGAAAAACAAGAAATGCATACATTTAATTTTATATCTCGTAGATATAACTATAAAGAATATATAAAGATTTTATCCCATTATTTGCAATATTGTAATTAATATTTTTACAGACCACCACAAATAAGTCTTCATTTTCTGTATCTATAAATTATGTGGACTTGTGCAGAGCAAAATAATCTGAACGGAATTTAATGAAATTTCATATTTAACCATGCATTCTAGAATATCAACTTTTGATTAAAAAATGGTCAATTTGAAGTTTTTACTTGTAGTTAAAAATATTTAAAATAAGAGATATTTCAATATCTCATGAACTGCTCGGTGCGCAAACAAAGAAAAGAAATAGGAATACAAAAAATGACAGCTCATAAAATTGTGGATCCTAAAAACATTGACCCGTATTCCGAGTTTAGTTTAATGAATTCTTTTGTTAAAAGTGACCTTTGGCATCAAAAATTGTAATGTAAAATCTGGCTTCCTAAAAGCTATTTTATTATAAAAGTGAGGTAGGAATTGTCTCTATTGACGTTAATTTAATAAAAAGCTAGAGGTGATAATAAAAAGCTCAGGGATATTAAAACATCTTTAGTAATTCGAAAAAAAAAAATGTTTGGTTCTGTAGTGTGCGAAACTGATTTTTTAAATTCCACTTACATGTAATTAGCTAAGTTATGCTCCTGTTGCACATGAGTATCAAAACCATGTGGCACTTTATCGAAGTAATCCTTTCCTATACCACAAATGAAACAATTGGACTCCATATCTTCTTTTACACTCTCCAGTTGATCACGGAGTTCACCAAAGGCGTCGATGATCAAACCTGAAATCACATAACGTAAAGTATATATTTTAATTCATTTCTAATAAATATATACCTTGAATAATAGCCAGAAGAATAACAATAACGAAGAAGAAGAAAGTAATATCAAACATAATACGATAAGCTTCGTAATCATCACCGTCTGGAGGCTCAATTTCGTCACCGATACCACCACCAGCTCTTACGCCTTTGTAGAGATGGAATACGAAACACTATAAAAAGATTTAATTATTCGTCATTATCATATAACTTTCAATTGTATTTCTTACCGTCAGCATGTCGTGGCATTTCTTATCTACTTCGTCATCCTCTTCAGACACGTAGAATTTGCGGAAGAAGTTGAACGCAATAACAGTGTATATATACACAATAATAGTCAACAACATTACAGTCAAAACCAACTGTTTGCCGTTATGTGTTACTGACTGCAAAATGGTGCGAAGAGTTTTAAAGCCGACAGCTACATCCAAAAGATGTGCAGCAAAGAAGAAATTATTGAAGTTTCCAAGAATGGAAAAGGTGAAATACCAAAGAGAGTATAAGAAAGAGTTGTCGGTGAATGTGACTCCAGCTTTCCAAATCTGGTAACGCCAGTCGATGTTCAGAATGCTGAAAAGAGAAAAACATTATTATTTTATTTGTTAGTATTAATAGAAAATAAAATAAAAATATAAGCATGGTACTTACAAGTTAATCATGCCTCTTGCTTCTTCAGTTTCTTGGGCGGTAAATGAAGTTTTCTCCATTCCTAATAAACTACTAATTGACTCAAAATCATATGATTCACTGTACTTTTGCCTAACTTTCTTCTTTACGAATTTGTCCCAATAGTTAACCGGAAAACTCTTTGCCGAAATAACCAATTTATCCCAGTGTGATTTAATATCATCATCTTCTGGCTGCTCTGTAATAAACAGACCATCAAACTCCAACCGACGAGCAATTTCCTTCTCTCTTTTGAAGATAGCAAGTGGTACTTTAAGATGATAATACGCAATCAACATCGCCAAAGAAGCTAAACTGTGTAAAAACGCCGCTAACCGCATTACATGTTCCATGTAGAAGAAATCTTCGTCTACGTGTACCAGTTCTATAGGATCTTCTTCTTCACCGGAACCTGCTTCACCGCTTCCAGAACCCTCACCAGAGCCACCTTCGTTGAGGATATCAGCAAGATCTTCTTTGCCGTTGCCACTTCCTTCTTCATCTTCGCCGATGGTAGACACTTTGTAGAACAACAACATGAAGTTGATACAGAAGGCGAGAACGAGGGCAACATATTTCAAGTTGTAGAAGTTACGAGCTAGGAAGGAAACAGCGCGGTGAGTGTACGCATTGAAATCTATCTGAGAAGCAGCAGATGGTTCTGCCACAGTTTCTTGTTTGCGTTCAGATTCTATGGCCATCATGGCGGCTTGTTGAGCTTGTTGAGCCTCCGCCTTTTCTTGAACTGCTCTCTTCGCTGCTTCACCACTGAAAAGATCACAAGCATAAATATAAAGCACATTTGAACAACACTGATTTGTAATAATAAGTATATTTACCCCAGCAAGTCAGAAAGGGAAATTGGTGGTTCCGAACTGGTTTCTCCTTCCGCTGGATGTTCTCCTCCTTCGTCTGGACTACTCTCCCCTTCTCCTTCTATTGAAGTCTGCGGACTGGAATTTGGAGATTCATGCGGTGCCATCTTATATTGCCCATTATCTTCCTTCGTTATATCTAATCCGAACGCTTGTAGTTGCGTATTCGTTTCATCCGGCGTTGGTGGCAGTGCTGGCAAAACTCTAAGATGTCCTACCTTTTCTTCCTCCTTTGCTTCCTCTACCGGTTCTTCAATTTGTGGGCCGCGCATAAGAGACATCAATATATTTGCAAAATAACCAAGAACTAGAGATACACCATAACCGGAATAATAGAAGGAATAGAAAATCATTTTGAAGAAACCAATAAATAATTCTGGGATTGTCATTTGTTGCATTTCAGATATTTTGTTTTTAATATTAGCGGGACTTAGAGAAGCTAAACTGTACGCGATTCCGTCTTTAACCTTTTGAATTCCGCGTCTTATGGGATCTTTTCCACGCTCTTCATCATCTCCTAAGTAAGAGTAACTTGCTTCTCTCGTTTTTCCACCGCCTCCAGTTTCTTCTACTGCCATTAAACCACTGGCATGCTGCATTTCAAAGATCGCATCTTCACAGAAATTAATAAAGGCTTCCAGTTTTTCCTTATCACCGCCTTCTGTTACGATTGAGTAGAAGAAAGCTCTCTTAGATTCTTTAATTTGTGGTTTTTCCCATTGTTCAATATTTGATTCCTTAATTTCAAAGTACACTCGCTCTATTCGCTTACTACCACCAAGAATTTCAATTCTACCTAAGAATGGTTCGAAGTAATTTAGCACAGAACCAGCAGTTTCTAAAAATCTAGCTAAACGAGGTTCATTGGGCATATGTTCCGAAAGATTTGTGAGCAAAACAGCTAAGTTAAAGCCAATTTCTTTGGCTGGTTCGTGGAATCTATCACAGAAAGATACGTAATCAATTTTACCGTCGTGGTTTGTATCACAACATGTTAATAAGAAGTGGATTTCTTCTGGAGTGTAACTCTTTTGCTGTTCCATTTTTTCTTTAAAATCTTTAGGATAAACCCAGCCATCATTATTAAAATCTATTTCTTGGAAACTGGCTGAACTGGTCAAATCTTTTAACTTTAAGAACATATCAAAGTATTTTAAAATCAACTCAACATTAGACGCACTTTCTACTAACGTATCAACCATCTGTTTACCAATTGTACCATTTACAACGTTTCCTTCAAGCATAGACAACATCATAGTAATCATGTCTTTTTGCAAATTCAACAGTTCTTTCAACAAATCGACCTGGGAAGAATTCCTTGACAATTTATCCTGCATATGGGAGAATAAGAACAGAAAACCTCCCACAGCATCCCACAATCTTGAATGAGCTAACGCCTGTTGATTCTGAGTACATGGACCCTGAATTACTTCAGTAAGGGTGTTGAATACTTGACTAGCAACTCCAATGGCTTTGAAAAAGTTGGCTTTACCAGCTGGGTCAATCAGTTCTTTGCTAGAATAATGCCAATAAAAGTCCATGATGGATTCTTGCAGACGTAATAGGTAATCGACAGTGCAGATAACCACGTTGACCGTGGTAGTGTTACCGGCTTGAGTACGGAGATAATTCTGCCATTCTGTACCAAAGTTACATGTTATTAATAAATTAAAGTACAAGAAATATATGATAAATTACCTAAATTATGGCCTTCACAAGTCAGTTGGATAAATCGGAACAGAGCGCAAGTAAATTCTGCATCGTGCATATTCTTTTCACCAGCGGCACCTACACAGATGTACTATATTATTAACAAAAAATTATTTGTTTTTAAAATTTGTTACAGATACAAATGGAATATATATTCTATATTAGTGAACAGCGACTCAAAATAAGATAGAAACATAGAAAAGTAATTTCTGTTACCCTAGTTTATTATATCCATTTTTTATAGATTTAAAAAAATTCCTCGCTTAAGTTTCACAAATATTTTAATTTTTAACTTGCATTGCAAATTTGTCTGTTTTATCGTCTTCAGAAGGTATTGATCTGAATACATGTGAACTATAAATGCGTTCAATTTATAAATAAAAAGGAGATTTTTATATTTACATTTCCTTTTAGGTACAAAAATTCACCAAGAATGCTAACTATAAGGGGTGTAATATTGAAAATAACGACTTTTGTTAAGCTTTCAAATTTCTTTAGAGCAAATTTAAATACAGGAACTAGTTCAGTAAAAACGGGAAATTTATTTACACACCTTCAGATCCTACACCAAGACCTTCAGCTTTGGTGTTCCTCTCAAATGCATCTAAATCCAACACGCTGCAAGAATTCATCAATCCTGCGATACTCGTGAAGAAACCGACATCTTTCTTCTCTTTCAGATGATTCAGCATACCCATTTGGATATCTACATTACCGCCACGAAGAATCGAAATGCCCAATTCCAGAGTTTTCATTACCATTTCACTTGGAACACCTTTACAGGCAGAAATGTGGAGTAACACCATCTCGGCGACACCGCGATTTGCTAGACGGGCTTGATGGAAGAGAAGTTTTTGTTTCTCCATTTCTTGTTCCTAAGAGTTAAAAATTAATTAAAAACAATTAATTAATTTTACACATTTCTTTAAGTTTAACAACTCAACTACTAAGGTTATAGTAGAATGAGTGTAATAAGATGGAATGAAAAAGACATAAGTAATGAGATTTCGTGGGTTTCGAACGGTAGGTATCGACTAAATAGAATGGAAAAATATTAAAACATCATACCATTAATTTATCCATAGTTCGCTATTTAGCATTGAAAATTGTTAAAATGTTAGTAAAAATCATAAAAAATTGTTTCAATTCTTACATGAATCGAAGTTCCTCCCTCTTCACCCTCTTCGCCACCTTCTTCATCTTCGCCTTCTTCCTCTTCCTCGCCGCAAGACTTAGCAACAATCTCGGCATAGCTCATGTACAGAGGATCTTCTTGCAATGCTCCTGATCTTTCAGTCATCGCTCCGCGGCAGAACGTTGTCACAAGTTGCGTTAGAGGATCGGGCTTGCCTTCATCCTCTTCTTCGTCTTGCTTCTTTAATTCCGCATCTTCGAAACTCTGTGTTAGATCTTCAATCATTACTTCTTGGCCTACGTTTTCATCTTGAAGCCAAATTTCGTGGTAAGTGCGGACGAATAAGTTTATCGCTCGGTGCCTACAATATGATACAAGATTTAACATATATTTAAAAAAAAAGTATTAGAAATAGGCATCTATGTAGCTGTAATTTAATGAAATGAAATTATACGTGATTCTGTACATATCGCTTGCTTAATTATGTCAATGAACTTACATATTCATAAAATATTCCATATTAGAACATTTTTATATTGCAGTAAAATAATATAGTTGAAATATAAATATTTTAAGCAAGCGAATGTGAATAATATAGCCATTCATTTTGTTAGAATGATATGTAACACTGAAGGCGTGATTTCTAGCATAATACTTGTTTTTTAAAAGACTAACCTTCTGTATACAAAAACATCCAAAATAGTATAATTCAGCACATAATATAATATCTATTAGAGAGAATAGAAATAGATTCTATCTATTAAATAGGTAAATTCAATTAACTTAGACCAATTCTTATTATAGTTCTTAACCATTGTAAGATGTAACTCATTATTTTATGGAAAAATAATCATATTTACTTGATTAATAATTTAATATTTCATTGTTTCTTTTCTTCCAAGTTAAATGAACTTACCTACACTTGGTTTCTCACCTACTGATCTTATACAAAGGTCTACTTCTTAAGCAAGCGACAGCGGCTCTTTTCCTCGCAGCACAAAGGACTCTCTTCCATCCAGAAGAGCTGGCCCGAGGTTTGTTAGCCTGTTAGAGAGTCAAAGAACACTATTTCCACGCAGTTAGATGTTAGTGAGGTGTGGGAAATCAAACGAAAACGTAAAGAAATAAACAAACCTGGGCAAACTGTGCAACGAAGCCTGTCTGAAACAAGAAAGTACGGCGCGTTTTCTCTGAGTGGAAACACAAGACCGGTATACACCTTTTTGTTGTTGTTGGGGATGGTCAATCTAGTGCCAAATAAAAAATAATAAATAAATAAAAAGAGTGCAGGAATAAACAATAAAAATAATATTTAAGAAAATAGCATCCCTTAAAAGTTGATTTACTTTTTTCCTCTTGTTCAATATTAATCAGATTTAAATTTGTAATGAAATGCAAATTCCGTTTTAAGTTAAAGCAAGACATTTCTAAACTTTAAAGCTATTTTTTAAACTGTGCTTTGAAACTTGTGTAATACAATTATTTAATTACCATATGCAAACCGTATAAGACTTTGCTCATTGCAACAATTCTTTCGACTGTTTCATCCAATATTTTCTTTCCTTGTTCATCATTTCCTGGAAGAATTTGGGCACTCTTCTTACTTCCTAGCTGACTGTAAAGGAAATGTTGCCAAGACATTTCATCTGCTGGATCTATTTTATCTGGAAGAGTTAGTTGCGTTTTTGCGAATTCCATGATGTCGTATTCTGGCAATTTCTATAAAAAAAAAATATTGATAGATTATTTTAAATTTATTAATTATTACAGTTTATACCTTCAAGAAACGATCTTTACAGTGCTGTACCAATTCTTGTTCTCTTCCCGCAAAAAGATTCAAGCCCACCGGCAACAATCTTTTCAAGCAAGCTACCATCAAGCTGGCCTGCACTTCCTTGTCTTTATCCCTCTTCTTAT
Source organism: Stenolophus ochropezus (assembly GCA_035578165.1). Lineage (NCBI taxonomy): Eukaryota > Metazoa > Arthropoda > Insecta > Coleoptera > Carabidae > Stenolophus > Stenolophus ochropezus. Next base: position 17,503,201 of record JAQOWZ010000005.1, on the reverse strand, counting down.
CACGATGTTTCTTCTTCTTTTTACCAGTGGTTGGCGTGCTACCATCAGGAATTGCTGATCTTCTACTAGTACTTGTTGGCATAATCAATACCATGTTATCTATTTCATTAGCAGAAATAAAGTTTTGCTCTTCGCGCAGGAAGTACTGAGATTTCGACCAAATATTGAAGATTTCAGCAACGTAATTATACAGCTCTTCAGCATCGGGATCGTTTTGTTTCAACCAGTGATTTCTTTGAAGATCTACGTATTTTATAAGCAAGGGATAGAAGGAATATATATCACGAACAAGCAGCTGCCAATCTTCTTGAATTTGTGCTTCAACTTGAGAAGTATCATCGGAAGAACTCTTAATAAAACCACGTAAACTTTCTTCTTTATGGAACATAGCTTCTGTACGTTTTTTAACTCGTTCAGCGAGGGGTAAAAATGGATCTTTAAGTAATTCTTCGCTGCTGTTTATAATAATTTGTTGAGTACAAGCAGCTATACGCGTCATCCACGGTGCATTCTCATTTCCTATGTTTTTCTTAATCAATTTCAAAACGTTTTTGAGCAGTTGGTTCATATGTTCTGCTGTTACCATTGTCACATGGGTTCTGGAAGAAATAAATTCCATAATAAATATTCCTTAAAATTTATTAAGCGGAAATAAAACTTAAAAAGCCAGCTGCTGCCACCAAAGAAACTTACCCTCCAGTTGGACTGACGTTGTCAGGCCCTTGTGACCACCAAAATGGCAAATACGAGCACAATAACGGCATAATCACGTCTATAACATGCGGTGAATCCATATAACTCTTGTCGCTTTCCACAAACTGATCTACTTCTGCTAGAATTGTTTCTAGAGTAGGCATTGAACTTTCCATTTTTGTCATAATATCTTGAGCTTCTAAAGAATGATCGGCTATGCGATTCAATAAAGAATATTGATTGTGTTTATTCAAATGAGGTTCAAGAAAAGCTACTGGGAAACAAGATGAGAAAGCTCCTAAACAGGAACCTAGGGCTGGCTTATTGCGTTCAATTTCTGACTTCAGGTATTTCCTATCGTGAGTTAGAGTTGGATCAGTACCAAGGGTGTACAACGCCGCCAATATTTTATATGAAGCGACTTGAATTTCGTCCACTGAAATACAATTACAACTATTAATACTTATTAATAATAAAATACGTATATTTGATTAAGATTTTGAAAAATGACTTACGTAATAAATCATTGCCGTATTCACAACTGGCTAAATGATCAAACATAGCTGTTAAAATCGGTAGAATAACACCATTCACATAAAATAGAGATGTAGACGTCTTCAAATGAGTACCTCTAAGATGACTGTACTTTCCCTAAAACATAATAATTATTATACCATTATTCATTATTCTTATATTTTTATTTACTTCTTGTAAATTTAAAATAGTATGTCCTAAATCATCAGCTGTATTATTGAAAAACGTCAACATAGATGTTCTAATAAATTCTGGACAGTTCTTCACCAAAGATCTTGCGTCTATGCCCTTCACCAAAACTTGCAGACATCTTACAGTTATTCTTACATCTGCACCAAATGCAGCCAAACGGCTACGCAATAAACTAGCAAGTTTGCAGAAGAGAGCTGCCACCATCTCTTTTTCTTTTAGAGATGCAGCTCCAATATTATTAGTGGCTGTTGCAACAGCTATGAAGTAATTTTTGTGCGTGGAGAAATATTTTTCCATTAAAGGAAGTACAACCTATAAAAATAAATTTGAGAATTAATGATACGTGTAATCTTTACTCTTGTCAACAGAAAATTCAATAACTCTTGTATATATTACAGTTTGAAAAAATATTGATAAACAATTGAGATTATTTTTTTTAATATATAAAAATTGGTTTTGTAAAGTAATGTAAGAAAGTGCACTAGTATGTACAGAAATATTGTGATTTGGACATACCTTTGAGAAGAACTTGATATCTCTTGTAGATGTTTTAAATGAAGTTCTTCTACTAAACGTGGAAGATGGTTTCAACAATTTCATGTTAATTGTAGCTCGATCTAAATACTGAATTAATTTCTCCAGTAAACTATACGCAAATCTAAGTTCAACTTGAGCTGCAGCAGACACTTGTTCATTCTCAGTTGGTCCTCCTCTTGATGGCCTAAAAGATCATAAATCATATGTATCCATCTCCAGATTTATACGAGATTAATTATACCTATGTAATTTATATCCCTGATATTGTAAATATTTCAAAAATTCTTGAGATCTTTCTCGATCTTTACGTTTTTCTTTATCTGTAAGCAAGTCGTATGGTACAAGCTGTGGATGAATTCCTCCTCCACATGTTGTTAGTTCTTCCTTTTTCTTCTTCGCCCAGATATCATGCGCGTTTTCAGCCATACGTTCAGCCATGTTCTGCATTTCACGAGAAAGAGTCAAATTTGTCATATCTACGGGATGAGGATTGTAATTAAACGGTGAAGCTGAATCGCCGCCCTGAAAATTTAAATATAAATATTTGTTTACATCTCAGAGGAATTATTCTTACTGATTTCGATTGTCTTCGCATAGAATTCCTATTTGAAGATGGAATATCAACTTCCGTGTGTTCTACAGACCAACCAATTGCTAGCAAAGCTTTCAAAGATTCCCTGACAGGTTCTTTGTACCGTTCTTTTTCGTAATCATTCAACATATTATATGGTTTTAATCTTGGATGAGTTTTGTTGGTATCTGACCAGCTTTCACCATAAGTCCAACCATTTTCCAATTTTTTACTTGCCCAAGCATCATGGTAATGTTCAGAAAACTTCTGAACTATGGTATTTAAATCATTATTAAGCTGTACGTTGGAAGTGTTGATGGGCTGAGGATCATAAGGACCATCTGGCCCAGATGACGCAGTTCTATTTCCGTACAATTCATCATCGTAGTTCTTAGATAAAGAATAGTCAGGAGGTAACGCACAACCTATAGCTGTAAGACAAGGTAGAGCTTTTCCAAAAAGCTCTGGATCGTACTCCATTTTAGCGAGAGAATCGAAAATATTTGAGAATAACATCATTGTTAATCGTTTTTCTTCGTCAGAGGCAGCTCCGTACGACCCTTGACCAGCAGTGGACCCATAATATTTGGCACATCGATCATAATGATTTGTTAATAACTGCAATAATTTTTAATGAACAAATCGTACAATAAATAAAATTAAATAGTTCTCTTACCCTTAAAGCTACGGTAGTATATTCAGATAAATTACTAACATCAACTGTTAGTTTTCTTAACAGTTTCAATAACATCGACGGTTGTAATTGACTTGTTAAAGCAACTAAAAAGTCAGACACAGCTTCACGCTGACCTTTAGTCAACATTCTGTTCTTAGATAGTCGATAAACGGTATGTAAAGTAGCGTCGAGTAAACTGGCATAATTTTCAGCCTCATAATAAAACTTAGTGTGCGTTATAAGTAAAGGAAGAATAGAATTTCCAATGTATCTGTTCATACTTAAAGCCATGTCACTTTCAGAACCATCATTCTATAAACATAAATATTTGAAAACATTTCTTAGATCTAAAGTTCTTAACTTACTCTGTCCAGCATTGTTGCACATCTTAAATCCGGCAAAAATGCCTCCTCTAACAATCTAAAGAATAATTCCTGTGTTTCAATTCCGTATACTCGTTCTAAGAACAAAACTACGGATTGTTTATGTCCAGGAATCAAACCTGACGGCATGTCGCTTTTGGGGCGCTCTTCTCCAGCAGCAGGGTTGTGCAGAGTAAATCTCAAACTCAAAACGCCTTGAAGATCTTCTAAAGGCACCAGAGATCGTAAAATGGCTCTTGCACGAAGAGATTCATTCTTTCCCTATAAAAAACTAATGAAGAAAAGAAAATTTATAAATAACTTAACTTACCAAAGCGATAACAGCAGCATCTGGAGCACATCGTCCGAGAAGGTCGACTAAAGTACAATAGAAGCAAAGAATAGCAGCACCAGTATCGATGTAGTCTTCATCCTCTTCGCTTTCTGGAAGAGGATGTGTGAAGGGAGACATATTAACAGTTCCTTCTGCTTCATCCATCATTTTACGGCGATCTGCTATCCTTTCAGACATCTACGAAAGAACAAACAAAATATTTTTAGTTTCTGATGTCAAATGATATGCATTGAACAAATTGTACATAATAAAATTGATGGACGATAGTTTAATATTTACGAAGCATTATAAAAATTAAGTCATAAACTTAGCTAATTTACAAATCGAATCCATATTTTTTTTTAGGTTTTGAAGAAAAAGAAATAAAGTTTAATGAAATGATTACCTTGTTAGCATCGATTATAGCTCTTAATAAACCTTCTCCTTCGCCTCTTAATGCTGGTCCAAGACATTCAGGTCTTCTAATTAGCAAACGAATTACTAAATTAGCGTTTTCTTCAACGCTTTCTCCGTTAACCCATACGCAAAACCTTAGAAAATCTAAATATCTTTCTCCTTCCACTGGATCCCAACCCAAGTCAGGATATCCCTTTTCCACCAATTCAGAATTGGATTGCAGTCCACATCTGCTCAAATAGACTGCGATTTTTTCTAGATAATGCTCTCTTAGAGCTAAAGCAAGTTCTGTGTTCTCCATCAGAGAGGAATAAGCGACGTCAAGAGGAGTACTACCTCTTAAACTAGGGCGAGAAAGAAGAATGTTACTGTTTTCTAAAAGGAAATCGAAATGGTCGAACATAGCTTTCTGGTTTTGACGACCAGTACGGCAGAAGTAACATAAGAAGCGGCAACAAGCCACAACCATTTCATGAGAGGTGTCCTTTTCTTTTCCTGGAGCTTCGCCCTCTCCGGCTTGCGCCTGCGCACTGGCATCACTTTGAGCTTGAGACCTTCTTCCTAAAGTGTTAATCATAACTGCCATCACATTTTCGTGTATTCTTAGAATCCTGATCAAATCAGGGTGCTGGAAGAATGTATGGTTGTTTACTAGTTTCCACAAACGTTCTCTCATGAGTTCTTCCTCCTCTTGTGACATTTGTACGGGCAACAAGGAGCGAATTTGACTTAGACCAATCCACATCCCCGCGACATCGTTTTTAGTCTTAGCATTGATGACGTATGTCTTCATTAAGGCTCGGATAAGTTCTCCTACACTGTCGTATTGTCTGACTAGTAAGCTGAACATTTCGCGAACAAGTTTAGGTGTTTCTATTTGAGATTCTTCAGCCCAGCTGACAATTGTAGAGATAAGAACTTTTCTGAATATTTCCTCTGGAGTTTTTTGTTCAGGTTCCTCTGGTTCTTTTGGTTCTTCTTCTAATTCTTTAACTGCATTAATAAGATTATATAATCTCTTAATAGGCCCAGGTTTCTCCGGCTCTTCTGCATTTTCTTCACTTCCTTCTTGAAGAGCGTTTAAAGAAACTTTGCCCATTAAAGATTCGTGAAAACCATTAAGTCTTTCTCTTAAATCAGTACCACATGGACAGTTTTCCATTTCTTCTTCCTCCAAGTTCTTAAAACTTAAAATTGCATTCATTTGTTCGCGAGGTGGACAACGGAATTCTCGGGTTTTCTTGGCGGCAATGGCTGAAGGTAAATCTGATTGTTTAATTTCAATATAACGACGTAACTGATCAGATTGCAAGTCATTGACAAAGTCGTGAGAAAAGCAAATGATAGATTCAACTCTATGACGAAGTTGAATATCACAAAGATGTTGTAAAAGGTAACACATTTGTAATTTTGCTCCTTCGGCCATTTTCATATGAAGTAAACCTTTCCTGTGTTCATCTTTGCCTTCTTTGTCAAAAGTTCTGTCCCATGTTTCAGGATGAATCATTATTAACAATTTTTCTATATCATCATCACATAACATTCCAACTAACAATAATCTATCGACTAATTTTATTAAAGGAAGGAATAAATTTTCATTTGATCCTCCAATAGGGTCTCTGTTATGTACTTGGTTAATTTCTACAGCCTCTGCTAATGCGTTCATCACGAAATCTCTCACAACTTCTAGAGGGAAAGAAGGTGAATATAAAGTTTTTATGTTCTCAATAGATTCAGTTATATCAGTCATTTTCATTTGTGGGCGGACTGATTCGCATATCATACTACGCAAGCTGTGACCCATTTCTAAATCCTGATACAAATCTAATAGTTCTTGGCCGAGAGGGATTACATATTCGTTCTTGCAAACTTCCATAGTAGTTGCATGCGATTCCAAATGTAGCGCTATTAACAAGTCGTAAAATCCTTGACGAAGAGGACCAGACATATATTCTGATTTAATAGCATACAATAATTGCTTTTGGTCTACATGTCTACAAAGAGCATGAGCAGCTCTGTAATTACTTTGATAACATAATGCCGCATACAAAGTCAATGTATGTGCATGGAAACTTAATAATTTATCCATCTCAATCAATTCTAAGATATCTATACATCTGTCTTCTTCAGGTATGTGTAAAGCCAGCATTGAAATAGCGTCTTCACACAACATAGACCAACCACGAATATCAGAAAGTTTTAGTGCATGAACTTGAAGACTATGATTAGGTACTCTGGCCCACTGATGAGGTTTTAAACATTGTACTTTCAACCTAGGTGGAAACTGGGGTACAACGTGACGTTCAGAATTCTGTAAAACGGCAGCAGATAATGGAAGAGTTGTATTTGTGCGTCCCAATTCAATTTGGAGAATTTCTCTGGAAGTAGCTTCAACAAAAATTGCTGGGAAGAGCTTGGTTTCTGGTTCCATCTTAAAACAAAAAGATTTTATTTTCTGAACACATTCATCAAAAGATGAGTTTACCTTCCATTTGTGGCTAGTTTCTTTGCCCTCACAAGTGAATGATATCCATCCAGTTGCAGCATCGGCGAAACATCCAACAAACATACCCTGGCTGGCTCCTTTACCACTTGCGTCCTGTGTTACTTCATTATACAGTTCATCTGCTCGAACCATGTAACAAGATTGGCGGTCAACTCTGTAAATAAAATACATTACATATTATGAAAATATGAAAAATATTTATGTACAAACTTTAACTTAAAAAAAACTTTGGAAGAGTCTATTTAAATGTAATAATAAATATTGCAAAAATATCTAAAAGGAAACAGATCAATTTTGAAAACACTATTGATATATTTTCTTAATTCATCTGAAGTGATATTATCTAATACTTTATTTAAAAAACTCATTTTTCTAATTTGTAAAAATCTTACCCATCAACTACTCGGTCGTACTCATCCAAAAGAACAACAGAAGCTTTCCTAACTCTAGACTGATTGAAATCTTTGCTGTGTAAATGATATTGAGTAGTGACCCAACCAACGTATACATGTGTAGGATCTTGACCAGGGAATATACGAACACCGTAGAAATATTCGTTTATAAGCTTCAAACAGTCGGCGTCGAATATTTCGTTACCGATGGATTCAAGACCCGAAGCAGAAGGTATTGTTAATTGTTTTTGTGACCTGTCTGGCACAGATGGTGGTTGAATTTTTAGATCAGTCTACAAAAAAATATGTTTTATAAAAATTTATCTAACTGACTCTATTTTGTACTTAAAAATTATATTCAGTCACTTACAGTAGAAATTCTAACAGTTGGGTTTCTTTGTAATGGACTAGCAGGTCCGTTGATAGACAAAGGTTGTTTCCGTTCTGGCGAAACTGGTTCTGGAGTTTTGGCTTTATTTTTACGATCACCACTTTGTTCTCGTTTTCGAGAAAAGAATCTAAAAATAAAACAAATTATACATTTTATGCCATAAATTATTAAATAATCGCGAAAGACAAGAAGCTCAGTTATCTATCTGTACATGCGTCTTGCACTAGACTCTAATTTCAAGTTCGTAGTTACTCACATTCTACAGAAACCTCGTTTGCTATGTAACAATAATGCGTATGATTGCAGTTTTACGCAAAACATAACTACAAAAATAAATTTAAAAATGTTTTAAGTTTAAAACGTCTCACCTAAATGGTGATCGGCCTCTCTTCTTTTTATCATCTTTTTCTCCATTTTCCAAACCATTTTCTTGATATCCATCCATATCTAGCTCGCTTTTTGATCGATGCATAGACTTTCCAACATCAAGACCTAAAAAATTAAATAATAAAGAAATATTTTAACATAGCTTTTTTTTTGAATTTACCATTTTCCAGGGTTAAGTTCATTCTAGATAAAGAACCTTTTCTTGGAGGTCTGGACGGATTTCTGCTCTTCATTTTTGGTGTTTCTGACTTCATTATTTCATCAGCTTCGACTCCATCTTCAGAGTAATTCCTATGAAGCCCTTTAATGTCGCTCATAGAAAATCCACTGTTTATAATATGATCTATATTTGGATTATGAATGTTTTGTTGATCAGCCTCTACTTTAAGTCGGTGTTGTCTTATTTTAATTTCTTGCCATCTACGTATTTTTTCATTTTCACTACAAGAAAAAAATAATTACTTACTAAATAATTATTAAATATTCAACATACTCAATAAACTGTGAATGACAAATTACAGGTAAACTGAGACGTAAGAATTCCCAATTTGCTTTCTCCATGGTTTCAAAAGTATTGTGACTAATTTTCAAACAAGGAGGACTATCTGATCCCGCTATAAGACAAATAATGACATTAATAATTTTTAAATAACAAATTACATTATTAAATACCTAAAATTCTAGTAACATCTATTTTTGTATCGGGTATGTCGTCTGTATTCTCAAATATCGGTTGATCTTTTGTATACCAATAAGTTACAGCTCTATTCATGTTCCTATAAAATTTTAAACAATAAAAATGTTTTTAATTAACAATTTAATAATTCCTTACACGCAGAATGGTTCATAGCCTTCCTGTAAACCACAAGTGGTAAAATATTTCAACTGTGTTACATCCTGTCCAAAAATTAATCTCGCTTTTTGTCCAACTCCTAAAGTAAATGCTGGAACAAAATTATCTCCTTGCACATCAGCAAAAGATGTTTCACCGCCAAGTGCATCCATAAGAAGTTCACCATTTAACGAAAAACCTAAAAAAATGTATTTAGGCATAGGCTAATTTTGGAGCATTATTCGCAAAAGAGAATTATTATTGTCTTATAGAATAATTGTCTTTTGCAAAAATAACAAGCTAACAAACTAAACGTGCAATGGTTAGAAATGGTTACAAGCATTATTCACAAATGATGTGATTTATAACAGTGAAGGCAATTCATGGAAGACTATCTTTTTATTTAAGCAAAGCTGTGTACTTGTACAATCAAATATCATAGAAAAAAGCAAATTTGCCTTTTTCTATGACTATATTCAAAAATATATTTTATATTATACATTTAGGTATATAAGCGATCAAATATTAATGTGTGAGGATTAGTAAGTTTAAAATTAAAAAAATTTAAATGCAACTATTTATAATTTGGGGTTTCGCTATTTATCTACAATATTCTACATAAAAATTATGGACAAATAAACAAAATGTTTCTTTTATAAGAGTAATTATTTTCAACATAAATTTATTAAGTATTTTGTAAAGTAATATAAATATAAAATATTTCAGACAGGAATTAATAAATTGCTTTATTAGAATAATTATAAATAATAAAATTCATATTATAGTTTAAAAGAAACATTCTACTTATTCTGTCCGTAAAAACGGGTTCATTACTTGTTCAAGTTAGTTTACTCTAACTAATCTACCTAGTAGTGTACAAATAAATACAAGATTTATTGCACATTAAAATTTGATCGTTCTATAAAGATTATGAAGGGTTTGAATGTCTGGAAGCGTAGCAGCACAAACATGGCATTTGCGGTATCTATAATAAGTGAGTCTTACTGATGGTGTGATCAATGAGATCAAGAAACACGCCGACTACATCGTTGACCTGCCATTGTTTACCGAATGACTCGGCTATGCCGCTATACACTTTTTCCTCCTACAATTCACCACCAATTACCAACACCGTACACGTATTATTATCCACTATACAACATAGAACTATATACAGAGGTCCACGGTGCTTGCAGAAGACATATTCTCTCACAACAAGAAGGATATTACAATGTTAAACAGGAAAATCTTGATTTTTAGTATACCATGTTATTAATATTTTCATATTTAAAACAAAAATTTCAGAAATTGGACATATCCATGTAGTATTAAAACTTATAATTAATTCAACATTATTATAATTAATTCAATATCCATTAAACTCATTAGAGAGATCTATCTTGTTTGAAGATTTTTTTTTAAATAAGATAATAGTACTAGGATTTTTGAAATTGATTGTTGTAAATAATTTAATTGAATTATACAATTTTTTTGTTTTTTAGTTTCATTAACATTATCAGGGAAGAAAATAACTTCTTTAAAATTACATATACTAATAAAAAATGACGAATTTTTACCAAAAAAAAATCATTCGACCAGATTCATTCTACATATACGCATCTAAGGAACTTCTGTACAATAGAAATAATACGGCTGAAAATATTTAAAAATATGAGATGTGCTCAATCGTGGACCTCATCAAAACTGATATGATTACAATAACTTATTTATACAATAAAACATAAAATTTGAGGCATTAAATAGGAACCAAAAATTTCCATTCATATAGAAGCAATTTTGAACGAGTTTGTAAGAAATAGTTATTTTTTTAGAACTATAAAATTCATGGCAGAGAAGAAAATGTTTAAATCAAATTTTATGCTGACGAGTTGGTTTTACAATAATTAGTTTTTGAAATAAAATATTACTTTTCAGTGTTAATAGTTTGATTATAAATTGCTTTTCCTATTCTATTCTATTACCTATATATTTCAAATTAAAACTATAAAAAATCGATGGATAAACATCGTTCTATATTTCATATGAAAATGAAAAATATGAATATTAATGCGATAATAAATTTTATTATTTTGCTCTGTTAATAATTCAAATTATGTAAGAATTATTTGAATTATGAGATTCTACTTATAAACATCGAAGTAAGAGTTGGTGTCGGACTTTTTCTTTTGTTAACATTTAACGTTACTGGTTATTTATTTATTATTTAAGTATAAAATTTGTAGATTAATTTTATCCCCAAATGTAATACATTAATTGAAATAAGTGTTATTATTTAAGTAACATAAATATGTATGTTGCTATTTGTTGCAAAAAGTGTATTTATTATTTTACTGCATTTTTTCTCTTCTTGTTGTAAGAGAATGCGAAAAAAGATAGGTCGGACAATACAAAACACTGCTGTATGTACAGAAACGAATGCTTTGTTAACTATGAACGTTTAACTCACTGATAATTTTATCTGTAACATCTAGAAAGCATCCGATGACATCTCCCACTCTGTATCTATGACCGAAAACTTCCGCAGTACCTCCGTGAACTTTTGTTACCTGATATTTTGCAAAATGTATTTCAACTACATCCAAAAAATCCACTAACATTTAATAACATCTTATGATCATTTACACTCATTCAAAACTTTCATATTTATAAATAAATATAATAAATTAACATATACTTACATTGTAGCCATCAAAAGCCCAAGAATTTTCATCTGTGCCTAACATACATCCAGGGGCACAATCAGCTTTCGCCCAACCGACTCTCATGGGTCCAGCAGTCATAATTTCAAACTCAAAGTACCATTTTCCTGAATTAACTGCGTAATTCTTCTCAGCTCTAAAAAAAACAGATTATAGTAACTTTCACATTTTTCAGAACCGATTTACTGGTGTTTATAATTACCTGTAAGTTCTGAAAAATGTTTGGCGTAATCTACTTGCTTCAGCTAACATAGCTTCATGTTGTTCACCGGTAGGTGGATCCAAGTTATATCCGTATACTAACAAAGTTCTAACAGTCTCTGAAGCTGTATCTCTATTGGCTTTTTTAATAGCATCATCGACTTTACTATATGGTACAAGGTGAGGACTTCGGCGCATATCTGGATCCTATTTAAATAAAAAATATTAATTATATGAAGATTAAATAAAGAAAAAAAAAGTGATTTACTTCGTTTAAACCATAAGTCCAATCCTGCTGTATACGTTCCTTCGCCCATAAATTATGTGTATTTTCTGCCAACTGATCAACTAATTCTTCCATTTTTGGAGTTAAATTTATGGCACTTAAATCGAGTGGAGCTGGTTTATAACCATTTGATTGTAAGAAAGGTTCATTTGGTAAACGAACTGTTTTGATTCTTGAAGGCGGTTTATCCATTGTAATATGGTAACCAAGAGCAATTATTGTTCTATAAAAGAATGAAAATAATACATTTGTTAATCATCTCTGGATATTACTTTTTTCTACAACTGTAGAAAGTGGCATATTTCTCATACTATATAAAGCTTCAAAGATACGTATTTCAAATAACTGTGGGTTAAAGTGTGAGAAATCATTCCTCACAGTATTTGTCAACACTGCGCATGTGCAGTGTGAAAATATCATTTCCCACTTTAATTACCAACTCTGCGCATGCGTGAAGGTTCTCTGTGAATTTATCTACATCATATTGTTCTTTATGACAAATAGTTTTCGTCTATGTATTTTTGTTCTGTAACGTTTAGCAGTGTGGTCGTAGAAAAAGTATAGTGTGCCACTTGTGCAGAATCACCTATATATCACCTTGTGTGATTCCAGGCACTAGACTTCAAAATTTTCACACGTCGGTAATAGGCAATTTTCTGCACTTGTTGCACAATAATTAAAATTATACTAGGTATATCAGTTACTAATTCCTGAATATATCTCAAAACCTTACTAAAGTAAAGGTCTTTGGACTTCAGTAAAACATTAAATATTTATTTGAAAATTGACTTACTTCAATGTTTGAACAGCTAACTGTGAGTCATATCTCTTTTCAGCAGGTGGCAGCCTTTCAAACTGAATAATACAAGGATGTATTTTTCTCATATCATCTCTCCTTTCTCCATACAACCATCCGGCTTCTATCTTATTCATGGCCCACATCTCATGAATGTTTTCCGCTAATTTATCCCTAATACTTTCAATGTATCCTGGTAAAGAGATAGAAGATGTGTCTACAGGATTTGGAACGAAAGCTGTATCGTCTTCCACCAACCAAGGACCAGCGAGAACAACTTTGTTCATATTACCAAAATAGAAACACGGATCCAGGCTCAACACTTGTTGAGGAAGAAGAGATTCAACAAGAGGAGAAAATTCTTCAGGAGGTGTATATTTTAAACGACCATGGTCACCGCCCAAAAGAAATCGACAACTGAAATGAGAAAATTACTATTAATGTATACGGCGATACTTTTAAAATGAACTATAGGAGATAATTATATAAAGAATAAAATAATATTCTGTGATGTACGGAGATCAATAAAATTATATATTATAATTGCAATGTACGTATATGTTTTTTGAATATGTTAAATAAAAAATATTTTATTTCAACGATATAAATAAGGTCTCTGGAAACAAAACCTTCCTAAAAATAATGATCAAGGTTGTATTTGTTAGAATATTTTAAAATTAAAATTAAGCCTTGGTCAATATCACAATTAATTATCGAATGTTTGAAGAAGGTGTCCTATTTTGTTTTTATGGTTATCTAGAACACTATTAATAACAAACAAAGCCAGTTGCACATTACTTGACCCATTTTCGAGACAAATATAACAAAGTTAATCCATTTGTTTTCGTATGCAGTACACAATAAAAATAAAATATTTATATAGTATTATTAAATTTAGCTTGAAAAATAAGCTTAATAATATACAATCGGTATTGTTGTACCAATAATTTGCGCTTATTTGTCTTTAAACGGAGATGATAATATGAAAAATATTCATATATATACTTCTAGTTTGGAAAAAAGAAATAAAAAAATAAAGTTAAATTTTTGAAAATAGAAATAAAAAAATATATGAGAAAAGCCCATTAAAATTTCAAAAACATGTGTATAATTTACCTCAATTTTGAGGAGCAACTGATGGACGGGAAAAACATTCCATCCAAATTAAAATTTCTGAAACTCCCTGGCACTTTCATTCCATTAAACATGAAAGAAATCATAGGCACTGTCAAATCCAACGCACAACCCACGACATCTCCTGCAAAATACATTCCCAACAACAATAAATTATTCAATTTACCATTCTCCCTAAATTGAATCATTATTTATTTACCTTTACGAATGTAGGGCTCAGAATGACTATTCATAACTTGCGTAGAACGACCACCACACCACAAAAAAGCACCATCAAATCCAAAGGAATACAAATCATCTCCTACACCATTTCCGCCCCATTTTTCACCACCACCCGGATATGGAACGTAGCTGAAATAAATTTATATAAGATTTATAATTTAAAAGGTGATTTATAACTTACCCACTCGTATTAGCCCAACCAATTCTTAAATGCGGCATCATATGGGTTGTTTGTTCTATATGATCAACAGTGACTTCAAAGTACCATTTTTGATAAATTGCGCTACCTTCTACTCGGCCCACAAATATATTGGGGCGGACACTAACAAAGTAATATGTTAAAATAATTTCCACTATAATAAAACTTATTCATACCTTGCTACATGATCTACAAGTTGTGACTGAAGTAAAAGATTCTTTCCAGGTAATAAGAAGTCGCAAATATTATTCTGTGAGCTTCTCACAGCTACTCCGTTACCTACGCAAAGTGAACAAAGTACGTCTAATACTTTAGGATCTCTGCCGTGTTTTTCTAGCAGAGAAATGATAACTTTGATGTGTTCATCCTAAGAGATAAAATTGTTCAATGTTTATTGAATACAAAAATGATTAATTTCTTACTCTCATCATATTTAAGGCCTCTGGTGAATCAATCAAGACACAATGAAGTACATCCAACATTCCAGTGCCTTCGCTAGATGCTTGTGAACCCAATCGCGAAAACAGCCAATTTAAACGGTTTGAATTTGCAAATTGGGCACAATTTGTATGATTTCCCTTAATAATAGCAGCTGAAAATGAATAAAAAATGTATTTATACGTCCTGTTTATAATTTGGCGCTATACTTTCTAAATATAATATTTTGTTATGCATTTTAAATTATAAGTAACAATTTTGCAACAATTATAGTATTATTTAGTCGTTCTGTTTTTCGTAAACATGGGCAACCCATTATTTCTTCTAAAGGTTACACCTATATACTATATTAATAGATATATACATATAATTGGTATAAATAAATGATAATCAATTATTAGATCAGTACGAATGTATAATAATTTCAATAGAATGCATACATATATATTTTAATAAAAATCGTGTCCTTTCCCAAGTCGACTTGTCCCCAAGAAATCTTGCAACTAAAAATTTCCCATTTGTATTCAACTTCTGGGGACCATAAATCTAATAATATTTGTAAATATGTAAACATCATTACTTATTATTTTTATACTGGTTTTGGAGTAGTTCATTTGATTGCAAAGAGTGCAATGTTTGCCAAGAGATCAAATTTCAGTTTCCTCTGAATAAAATAATAGCTTTAGTAGAGAAATGTAAAATAACAATTTTCTCGCAATATGAAGTATGTAATACTATTACATATATTTTATTTTACTTAATAATCCTTCAACGAGATATAAGAATTAAGTAATGTCTGGATGGACAATTATAAACACCTTACATAAACGGAATATTGTGCACTGTAATTTAACTAAAATGTGGTCCTCAAAACATTAATTAGTTTTAATAAATAATCTTATTTATTAAAGAAGGTATAAAATTTTACTAAAAATGTTATCAACTTTCTACAACGTAATTAACTTTGTAAACAACACCTTTCGCAATAAATTCTTCCTTGTGCTTTGTCCAAAAATTTCAATCATTCATACTTGATTGCATAGCCAAAAGATTGTATCATTTCGCCAAAATTAGTTGCCAAATGTTTATACATTTAGTATTTACCTAAAAGCTGGTACAAGTATCCGGAAATCATCTCCCAAGATCCCCCTTTCTCATCGCCTCCTGAAAGGGCTACAAGAAAACCTTGCGATGTGATGATATTGATTTTGTCAATTGCTTCAAGAATAAGATTTAAAATTCCTTCTTCTTGGAATAGATCTTGTCTGTTGCGTAAGGCACGTAGTTTATTTTGTTTCTCTTCATGTTCTAATAGGAAAAGATGTGGTAAAGTTTTATCCAAATTTAATAAATGTAAGCAACTTACCCATATCTTCTTCGGGTTGACAAAAATAATTAATCAAATCTTCTAAACACATAACCATTTCATTCAAATTAACAGTTTGAAAGAATACTGAATGTCTACGATTCATTTGTAAAGTTTCAAGGCCACTGGAAAGAAGTTTTTATTAATTATTTGTTAAAAGGGTGTATCAAAGAATATTACTTAATGAATTGAGTAAAGAGAGAGCTACATTTGCGAATAACTCTCGCTGTTCTTGACTCTTCTTCTTGACTTCTGCTGAAATCCAAACCATCATCCATTTTTCCTTCTTCGTGGAGGACTGCTTGCTTTTCTTCTACTTTTCCTACACCCTTTTTCTTTGTTTCATACGACTAAAACCGCAAAATGTGTAATATATTATTAATTTCATTACTTTGTCATAATTACTTTGTAAGAAAGCCATAGCCCAGATTCAGAATGTTGAACAATAACGGTGCTGTCACCGTATTTGATTATAGCAGTTCCAATAACTTCCAGATCTTTATCTTCAAGGACGACTTTCTGATCATCTTTTTCTTGACGAAGACAGAAAGTTGAAGATGCTGTAGTTGCTTCATCCCTTCCAACTAAGTAAAGTTCATTATTTTCGTTCACGCCTAAATATCTGCCGGTTGTAATATGCCTAATCCTCATAGGATGGTACCAATTTATGAATCCTCCTGCCCATTTTGTTCTAGCTAGTTCTAACCGCCATAGAGAACGGGCTTGTTGCATTACACTTCCACCTTCATATACTACAATGCTAAAAGAAAGTAAATCATTAATAATAATGCAAATATAGTAAGTTAACTAATTACTTATGAGCAGCTTCTACGGACCACGTAGATGGTATAGTGAGACATTCATCACCTCCATGGAAAAATCTAAGTACATCTCCACCAAATACATATCCTACGTATTTCATTTTTGAAATACCAGTACCATAAGGCTGAACAGACCAATGTGTTACATGGAAGCTAGCATTTACAATGCTGATTTCATTTTCTTTTGCTGTATGCTACAAATATGTTAATCATAAATAAATATTCAAATAAAATATTACGTTTGTTTTTACCGACCACCACATAATACAAAAGAAGTATCATTGTTTAAACCGATTTTGACAATTCTAGATTTTAACGGAAGTCTATGAAATAAGACTTTTACATTGTTTTGATTACTTTTTTATCGGAATGTCTGTCGATTATTGTGCCTGGAAGCATGTGAACAAGTGTATTAAGACTGAACGACTCCAACTTCATATTTTGTAAAAATCGATCAACCGGAAGTGATTTTTTTTGTATATATTTCGTAAGTAAGAAAAAATTTCGAAAAAATATTTGAAGAATGATGTACTTAAATAATGCTTGTATGAACATATAATAATTTAATTATTTTTATTACATATTACACATGTAGCGGTCGGTATTTCTGTTGTCATTGCTAACTTTTTAATCTTACCAAATATCGCTCTGTAGCAACGGATACTAAAATCAAGTCGTCACCAACACGTACTTTCTCACCCTCAGATCTATAGAGATATACATATATTTACGTTATTATAGTAGACACAAACATAAAATTAGTAATTACCTTTGTTTACTTGCTGGATGTACCGTCCACCAACAAGCTTCTCCTTGACTATGTTCTTGTAAACCGACATCAAATGCCAATTTATCATTACTAGAACTTGTAGAAAGACATGCCAAATACTACAACATAATATAATAAATGATAATTTTGCGTAATAATAAATTTAAATAATAATCCTTACCATGTCACTGTTTTGATGCCGGAGTAGAATAGCATTACCGTACAACAAAGTACGATGTCCTGATCCAGTTCCCTTGCCCTGAGTAAAATAAAGATCAATTTAAATTTTTGTAGCAGGAAAATTATAATATGTATATATATAATGTATTAAGTGTTGTAAGAAAGGAATTTATTACCTGAAAATTTTATCCTGTTCTTAAAAATTTCGCAGGTCTCCAAGTTTTGTATGAATTTCGCCAATGTGTATTTCGCAAACAACAACTTGTATTGTTAAACAAAATTTACTACAGCAAATGATGGATCAAATACAAAATTAATTCCTCAGCTTAAATAAACTACAAAATGCATTGCAGTATAAGGAATTAATTTAGTAAGTCTTGTTAATCTAAAGTTAATATAAAAGGCCATAAGTACTCTACGAATGATATGTATTTTAGTGATGTTAAATATGTCGAAAGTTAAGAAAAAAGTGTAGTGTATTTCAATCCAAGTGCATAATAAAATCAAACAAAATCACAATAAATTAGTTTGCGAAGCTTTGGTTAAAAATTGACTATCACAACATAAAATTAGTAAACATATAGTACGTTTAAAGCAATTTATTAAGTGTATTAAATTACTTACAAGCGAATCCTGCTCCTGGAAATTATGGAAAAGGTATTTAAACAAAGGATTTATGATTATTTACAACATATAGGGGGGGTACGATGAAATAATGAACCTATGACCTTTTATAATCAAAAGGTGATCTCTTTTGCATAATTTGTATTTTATAATTTAAAAGGAATTGTTTTTATATAATTTTAAAATGTATGATGGACTGATTAATTAATCTGATTACTGATGAAAACTTACAGTTTCGGAGCCAGCAGCTGTAACCAACTCTTGTAACGCGCGTACGGACAAGGCTTGCTCGATCACGAACACACATTGCGAAAGATCTGGAGGAATATTCTACAAGAAAACATCTCATAAATAAAATAAATTTAACAATTACTAATTATTTGTATACCTTATCAGCAATATTTTCTAGAAAACAATGCCTATTGCCGAATCCTTCTGCGGCAAGACATACTCTCTCGCCTGTTGCTGTGCACGAAAGACATACCATGTCTTCCTACAAGAAAGAACAACATATTATTTATTAAATGTTAAAAATGTAATGAGGAAGTATTTATTATATTTACCAAGAAAATCTGTAATGCAGTTTGCAATATTTGTTTTGTAATGAACAAAAATGTAAACAAATATGGAAGGTTTCGCAAGAAATTATTGTACTTACCGTGCGCAAGAATGATACATCATCTTGCTCAGAGCCTCCTTCGGCTTCGGCCATGGCAAGATGCTGTTAATCTTTTCGATAAAGAAGTATCGTTTCTTTTAGCCCAAATGAAACATCTCGTTCGCGGAATTTGACTAGCACGTTGCAGTGGAAATCAAATCGATGCAACTGTAAACAGGAAAAACACTACAGCGAATTCCCTACACCCTTTGCCCACACTTTATTCAAAATTTAAAATGTAATCACAAAAATTACTCATCACATTCGTTACACTTTATTGTACGAACTATTGACACACACTTTTATTGAACTTGAACATACTAATCATAATTTGATGGTAATAAATTATGCATACGTTAATTTCACGCAATCAGAAATGAATGTAATAAATATGAAAATATTTTTACCATGCAATTTGCGGCATTTAGCAGAAATTACATGCGGTAAGGCCGTCGAATTGACCCAGACTCTTCTGCTATTTATAAACAGCTAGACATCGGGTATTTTTAGAGGATGCTTTCAAGGAAGTAATTTTAGAATAGATTGATGTGTTCGTATGTTCGAATTGAATAATGCTAGTCGTATTGATGTTTGTTTGATTGATTCAACGTGAAAAGTGGTCTATTTTCGATACTTACTAGTTGGTTTCGATTATTTCTTTGCAAGAATTCTCGTGGAACACTTGAACAATGCGAGAACTTACCGTGTACGTCTGGTTCCGTTGTCGAGCTGAAATTTGGAAGTAATCCAGTAAACATGAAATAAACTCGCACCTTAACAACACATTATATTTCGTAACTTTAAAATGTATTTGTATAAGTCTGTACATAAACGTAATACAGAGGAATAAAAAAGTCAAATATCTGCTTCGCAGTACATGTCACAGAAAAGTTAAAAGAACACAATAAATAAATTTACGAAGGGAAACGCTAGAGTATTCTAATATAAAAAACGTATTTTATAAAAGTTTTAACTTAATTGTGACATCTAAATTAATTTGCAACCGAAGGAACCTATCCATAAATACAATTTGGTATAATTTACTGACATTCATTATTAATATACACTATGTACAGTGCTTACTCTCTTTGTAATGATCGTACGCACTAAAACAATAAGACACAGCCTGAAACATGCTGTTTTCTCCTTGACTATACAGTTTTAAAACACAGAAACCACTTGACTTGCTTAGATCACTAGAATTTTCAACAAACACACACAAACAAAACAACAAATTACGTATTTCATCAACATTGTATCATCCTGTAAGTCTGTGGTTTCTGTCGTTTAAATTCTCAAGTTTTACAACATAAAATAAGTTAAAATATAATAGAGTAGTCGAAACAGCTAAGCACGAAGCTAAGAGAAATGTCTTTTCTGTGGTGTGTTCGTGTTTGTGTTGGCGTTCATTGTTACAGCTAGCGTTCAGTTGGACTCTAGGGGTGTTCTTTAATAACTAGCTTCATGTCCTGCTAGGATATATAAGTCGTGGCCTTCTTCTCCGCTCAATGTTGCTGTACGGAGAAGATTGCTCTCAAGCACTACCACTCTGAAAACAAAATTATTAGTTTGTTAACAAATAACCAAATAATATTGTTTTCCTAATATTAATATTTGGTAATGATTTTGTTTGTACGAATAATGAAATGATAGCGAATATATTTAATTTTAGTCCTCTTATATATCTGCTATATTAGTAGTAGAACTGAAGGAATATTAATACATTGTTGTGTTTGGATTGTATTATATTTTCATTACTTACTTATCTGATCCTAAAAGTTTGTACGTCCTCGATTCATCTGTTATTTCTTGTGTTATATCTCCGTTTTTAAAACTTCTACCTTGTACTCCATGTTTGTGAAAGGCTAGTACACTGTCATGTAAACAAACTAAAAAAAACAAATTATATTCATATTCCATCTCCTTAAGAACAATTTGTTACCTATGCTTTCTATTTTAAAATCAAACTTGAAGTCAGAAACTTGTTTCTTGGTTTCTCTAAGCTTTCCTTGTTGTGTTAGAATTTTAATAACATTTTCATAACAGACAACTATAGCATCTTTATCTAATTGAGAGACGTTAATAATATTTAAATTTTCTCTACGTGGTATTACAGTCGCTGTACCATCCATATCTTGAAGTTCATCGGAGTGAAACCAATTTGCACCTAGGAAAAATACATAAATGCTTTCTATAACTTCTCTCAGAACATTATATTTACAAAAACAATTCAGTGCCTTTAATCTCTCATTCTCAGGATTAATCATGCTCTTTAGCCCTCAGTATATAATATACTATTCTTTAAAATATAAAATTAAATATATTGTTAAGTATAGTTCAAATAATATACTATTATCTTTTTTTGTTGTGAGTAGTTATTTGCGGCCGAAGCGTAGCCGAGGAGGTAAATAGGGCGAAACATAAAAAGCGTTCTACTCCACATACTATTTCTTCAGGAGTTTCAAAATAAACTTCACTTAATTACCAAATAAAATACTGACTACTTCTTCTCTAATAAAGTAATATTAATATTATTACACTAGAATAATTATAAACATTATATAACAACTGATTTTTTTTTACAATTTGAGTATTGAATTATGATTTTTATAATGTACCATACGTGAATTTTTTAACGTACACGGTTAATTTTTAAAATTAATAGTAACTAATACACATTTGGTTATATATATTTATATAAACCTGTCATTGATATTTTGTAAGTTAAATAATCAATTGTAAAAAGCCTGATGTCTTATAAAATGAAAAAAACATATATAGTAAAAAACGCTTAATTGAAGTAGAAGTAAATAGTGACGAAGTATATTCAACTTGTTTCCAAAGCAATAATATGTAATTTAGAATAATTTGTATACCGATTTGATTGAAAAATGGTCCCTAATGCAATCAAATTATATATTTTTTCCATAACACACATATTACTACCGTAAATTAAAAAATGTATTTTATATTATTTCTTATTACAGAATATTTTTCTTACCTGAATTAACGTTAATAAGGTCCAACTTATACCTATTCGGCTGGTATGCCTGTTTAACAGCGACGCACAACATTGGGAACTCTAATTCCGGAGTTATAATCATCTCAAACACATTCAGCGGACTTGGTAGAGTGCACTCGCAGTGTTTCAATAACATGAATTTGTTTAGAGGGTCGTACCACTGCATGAGGAATACACCAGTGGGCAGAGCTCCACATAGATACTTGTATCCATTATAGGGATTGCGCCCTACGCAACATCGTGTGCAGCCCTTTGTATCGGGGACCTTGGTAGTAAGAGCGAACTTCCGGGGGACCAGTTTCTCGGGGATGCGGTTCATGTGCATGCTGAATCGATGGGATTGCTTGTTGTGAAGAGCAAGAAGATCGTGTCGATACAGTTGAGGTGTTTTGCCTACAGGAAAATCACATTTTTGTGATGTGAAGTTTTTATTATTAGGTTTGTTTCAACCTATAGTTCTGAGTTGATTACAAACTTGTACCCTTGCGCATTTAAATAAAACATTTCGAAGCCTGTACTTTTAAAATTCACAGTTTTGAGTACTGTTAATTTCCCATTAGAATAAAAAATCTAATGGTGAACAGTTTTCCCTGTTCTATCTGTAGCATAGGTTTCAAATTATGGTCATGCGTAAAGTTAAATTATTGTACGCGCTTGCATTTGTTATCAAAATATTGATTAATAATGTATTGTTTGTTATTTTCGTTAATGAAAAAAATGTAAACAAATGTAATTGTCTATTGTAAATAGTATTTTAACCCAAATTCGAATATAAAAAAAATCGCTCTTGAACCTATATTAATTCGAAGTTGCTTAACCAGAACCGAAGTGCGAACCCAAATAATTTTGTATGGACCCGAACCATAAATAAATTTAGATCCATTTCCCTGCAGTTTACTCTTGTTATTCTTACAGTTTAAGAAAATTGCTATACCGTATAGCGTACATATTCGGGAATGGCGGAAAGAATTCGTTCATATTCCTTGATGTAATAATATTCCAAACGCTTACCTGAAAGTGACATGAGTACGTCTTTTATCACATACATCCACACTGTCCGTCTGGGGTACAGCTGATCAATCGCTGCATCATGCAACTCATTGAGGTTTAAATTATAAACTCCTTCTTCAGCTCCGATTAAGATATGCTGATCTCTTGTTTCGGGATGGATCCAAGATGCCGTACAGTGGATACGAAGCGGACAGCCGTTGAACACTTTGCTGAAGCAGGCGCCCATGTGCACTTTTGGTGTGGGGGGTAAGCCGTTGCTCGGAGGTCGCGGGGGAGTGTGTCTACGGCGATGTTTACGGGGAGGAACAGGAGGGCAGGAGACTAGATCGGGAGTTGTGTCTTGTTGGACATCCGCTGTTCCTACAATTAAATATTTTCATTATGTGTTGTTTTAAAATTGGCAACCATGCAGATTTATTAACAGGTTTAAGAAAATTATGAAAGTAATAGAAACCCTTAATATTTTTACAAAAATAAAATAATAAATTAGGATTTAATTATTTCTATGCGTGTTGTGCGTGATCGGATGCAGTGCTAATATTAATGAGTGATGAGGATTTCCGAATAAATTTAAATATAAACTGCGCATTAGGTTGTACATTGTATATAAATATTGCACATACTTAGAACTGTTACACAGAACAGTAAACAGTATTCCGATTTTTTTTTATATTTACAATGTTCTTTCCATAGGTTTGTCTGGATGAATGTAATAACGCGTAACAGATTGATATCTATAGCATGAGTTGAATATGGATATGAAATAATTGTAACTAAAGAAAATATTTCTCTCTACTCCATATTAAAAAGAATATGAACTTATAATACATATCATAGGGGAGAATATTTACTGTGAAAAACAAAAAGGTTTGTACAAACTTGTGAAAAATTATTTATCTCTTTGTGAAGTATTTTCATGCTTGTCCGTGATAGATTAATATTTCATTTTCATCCATTCTGCAAGATCTATCTTAGAGCTGCCGTATCCAATCTAGATACTGTGCGCATGCATTATTTGTTGGGTGACACTGGTTAAAGTAAGACAAACCATTAAGAGACTTTTCTTTAGTTCCCCCCGAATCAGAGAGCGACCTCTGGCGTTGGCCATTGAGGTTGAGCGAAGTCATCAGACCAAAGATCTCGTCTACAGAGGAGTGACGGCGTGGAGAAGCATTCATACCATCGTCTGGTGACGTCGAATCATGGACGTCGCATTTCGTGTGTGCATCGGAATCCACCATTGGAAGGGTCGCTCTGAGAAAATAATCAATTTAAACACTAGTAATAACAAGTTTGAAGAAACAAATGCTACAGAGATTTTGATGACAAAAATATATAAGCAGATAACATTATTATTTTTTATATATTATACTTATTATAGCTCGATTAAACGCAAGTTTTATACACGTTATATTTTGCTTTGAAGGATCATACGTACTTATAAATTAAAGAATAAAATAGTGTTATTCTTTAACGTAACATACAAATGGTGTTAAAAGAAGAGATACAAAATTTAAACGCATATAAGTAGAGAAAAAATTCAAAACTCAAAGTTTTTTACTGTAATTTAAATACTCTTAAATTTTGTACTCCTCCTTTTTTAACTATTGAATATATATGCATACGGCAGTTATAACAGCTTCTTCATCTAAAAATAAATATAAAGTGTAATAATATATTTATTTTAAATATTTTATTAATCAAAATCTCTAGCGATATGTTAAATAATATTAGTACATATAAAAGTGCTTAATACATTTACACATGCTATTAATATATAATATCATTCATGCTTTGTTAGTAAAATGAATTAATACTACTTTCTATCTACAATGTTATATTTTTTAACTTACTGCTGTGAATATGTATCCTTCCCTTGGTACTTGATGGTTCCCCTAAAATAGCAAGCAAAACACACATGAACAAGGTTACGGGTGTGAGTTTTCCACACCTGAACAGAAACACACACACTCGCGCACACTCACTGTGTAGTTAAAAATTAGTGTTAGTGGGTAGCAAGCAGTGAAAATCGTATTACCTCATCATCAACTCTTCGTCAATGTACTGCAAGAGTGTCCTAAAATACAACGAACAAAAGCGTCAACGAAAAGGTCTAAATCATACGAAACTCATGCGAAAATAAAACTCAACGAGAAATACTACTGAACAAGAGTATGACAACAGATTAGCTTCACATTCATAAACTAGGAATACAACTTTATTCACTTCACTGTTTTTTTTTTCTTAATAATGATGACTCATTTCGTTTAAGAGATCCAAGATATTTATTTATAAAAGCTCAAAAAACTCAAAGAAAGATACAAAACGCGAGGTCTTTT
Organism: Stenolophus ochropezus; assembly: GCA_035578165.1. Taxonomy (NCBI): domain Eukaryota; kingdom Metazoa; phylum Arthropoda; class Insecta; order Coleoptera; family Carabidae; genus Stenolophus; species Stenolophus ochropezus. The sequence goes on along the minus strand of JAQOWZ010000005.1, from coordinate 17,477,591 downwards.
ATATATTATTAATGACGTTATTTTTATTTTGTCATACCAACTTTTATCATAACAATACATTATACTTGCAGAATTTCAATATTACTCCTAAATTTAATGTTTGATATTTACCTCTAAAAAGAATTTATAATAGTCGAATCGAAGTCATTTGTAACAATAATTATCTATGCCTCCATAAATAATCAATTTCTAGGTCATATGCTATCTCCATATAGTACATATTTCTGATACTTTCATAAACAGTTTCATAGTTTTACTTACATCTAGTTATGAATGCGAGCTCTAGTTGTCTAATACTCCAATGATTATTTAATTTTGTTAGTAAATTAATCAACATCAAAAAACACCCTACTAGTTTTTTAAATGAAATCAAATTAATTTTGTGTAATGAAATATGTCATTTAATATGTTTTTATGATTGTTTCACTCATTTTCACCTTAACGTCATTCGCAAAATATCTGTCCCAGTTTTATGCACACGTCTTTTCCTTAAAAAATAAATTGCTAATATACATCAGAGTGTACAAAAATGCCAATATATATTTTTGAAGCGAAAATACTACGACGATACTTACTTCTCCCTTGACAGTGAATCAAAAGCTGTCCCTATCCCACATTGTTTGTTCTGATGCTCTGCACAACTGTGCACGCTTGTAACATTGTTCATTATATCCATTATGTCCCATGCTTTACCTATATCTTCTTCCGATGTATGTGATGGTCCTAAGAAAACAAGATTGCAGTAAAACGTAATTTCAATGATAAAATTTTAAAACTTACCGGCACGATGAATAGTATTATTGGATTCATCTATTGTTTGTATTTCAGATGGTATTTGTGGATTTCGTGCAGTTTTTGGTCGTGTTGTAAGTCGAGAAGCAATTCTCTGAGGGCAGTTAGGTACAGACTGAAAATATGGACATAAATGAGTTTGGAGTACATAATAAAAATTAAGAATTTTACCCCTTCTTCATCTGCTTCTAACTCCGCAAACATATGCGAGGGATTATTTACTTTCTGTAATAATTCTATTGCTAATCTTTTGTGCATATCTCCTTGAAAGAATGCATGCTAAAATAAAACATTACAAAATTATTACGTCTAAGTGAACAGAGATTATTGATATTTAATAAATTGTAAAAACCGTACTTTTACTCATACAGAAAAAATAATAGAGACAAATTAAGAAAAAAAATATCTAAAAAGCGATTATAAACATACGAAGAAGAAATAATAAATTTTGAAAACAGGGAACAATATTATCAGAATTCTGTAAAGATAATACAAAAAATATCCAATATTAAATAACAAAGTTAAATAGAAGTGGAAAAAAGAAAGACAAACATATATGAGAGAAGAAAAGAGCAGATATAAAAAGATAGAACAAAGGATCATTAATACAAATTAAACACACATCCAAAGCAAAAACAGCAAAGATGTAATCACAATTTATTTCCACCGTTATCTGCAAGAAGATGAAAGGGAGAGATAAAATTAATTCTAAGATTCAAATGTGGAAATAAACAGAAACGCGTGGAATAATGAACAAAAATGCCAAATCTGTAAAAAATGAAGAAATAAAACATTGCAGCACAAATTGTACAATTGTGAAGGACAAAAAGAAAAATATATGAGATTTACTATGGCATAATAACGAATTAAAATTAAAAGGAAAAATGAAATACTCTGTAAATATTAAATATAATTATACTAATAAAATTCACACGCAATGTCGTTTCAAAGCCAATTTTCAGCATGAATAAAATATTACATACACTTCCCATCAATATTCGTATGTTAAATTCAGTACATCTATCATACATTACATTACTTACCTGTAGTAGTTTTTCAGCAGTAGGTCTCTTCTTTGGGTTTTTAGTAAGTGCAACTTTGACAAAATTATGAAATACTGGACTCCATTTTTCCTTGTCTTTAAGCGTTGGAGGTTTAAATCCACTTTTAGACATAAGAAATAAAGCCCTCATCGGGTGTAAATCAAACATTGGAGGTTGTAGTTCTGCCAGTTCAATAGCTGTGATACCACAAGCCCAAATATCACAAAGTTGATTATATCCACCTTTTCTTTCCACCGCTGCTACCTGATAAATCGTTATAAAAGTATATCAATAAATAATAAATGATTATTTTCTGAGTAATTTTTATAATGAATGTAAATGATGAATCATCTACATACCTCTGGAGCCATCCAGTAAGGCGTGCCAATAAACGACTTCCTCTTATTAATTGTCGCTGTTATTTGAGCCGAGACTCCAAAATCGGCTAATTTTACATCCCCAACTTCGGTTAATAAAATATTAGCGCCTTTTATATCTCGATGCATTTTTCCCATTTGATGCAAATACTGTAGACCTAGCAAAGTTTCTCGACACATATATGCTATTTGTTGTTCTGTTAACGGACCCGTAACTACAAGAAAGTAAAAAAAAATGTTTGTATTCTATAAGTTATCTTTACTTTATTTACTTATAATGGTTATTCTTAAGAAATCAAATTTATAAAAGTGAAATATATTATACATACTGTGATAAATATCTTGGAGCGAACCTCCACCGCAATACTCCATACAAATCCATAATTTATCTCGCCGTAGATAGCTACCGTAATAAGCAATTATATTTGGATGTCGACAATCTTTCATCATAAGAATCTCTTGCTGAATAATTTGAAAATCATCGCCTACGACATGATTAAGATAATATTAATTGGTGCATGAATGACAGCATGGTAGATGATTTGTACCTGGTTCTAGTTTAATAACTTTGATAGCAGCTAAATCATTGGTAGACAGTCTTTTTGCCTACAATATAAAACCAATTTTAAATGTAAAGTTTGTTTAATGTATATATTTAAGAATTTTGACAATTACTTTGTATACATCGCCGTACGTGCCACTTCCAATCCTTTGGATTAACTCATATTCATCCTGAGGATTCCTCCTCGATATATCTGAGCTAAGAACACCTTGTGCCATATTTTCTTAAGTAATTTTTATAACAATCACATTATAATTGTTAAATATAATTAAATGTTTATTCCAATTTGACATACGCCTTCCCAGACATTTTAGTTACTAAAATTTTGTATGTTACCAAGTCTGGTGTGCAAAAATATTTAGTGATAAATTTTAATCAGCAGCGATAAAATGCCTGTGCCTATTTATTGTTGAACTGGGGGAACGACATCCTCTGTTATCGTTATAAAGAAAATATAAATTGATGCTATTTAAAAAAGAAAAATAAACACTCTTTGGGAGATTGGTTGGTTGGTACTGCAGTTTTTTCACTCAGGAATTTACCAGGGCCGTACTTACCATAAAACTGATACAACTTCGAATGACCGTACTCAGATTTCCAAATTTAACAAAAACTTGTAAACAAAATACGTACGTTTATTTATTTAAATTCTTAATCCATTATACTTGAAAAAATAATAATAATTTTCCCTGTAAATGGGCATAAGGTAATTTTCTATTTATTTTTATGAAAATAAAGCTTTTCTTTATATTAAAATATGTATTACGTCCCCAATATACATATAAATACAATTATTAAAATATTTATCAAATAACAAGCAATTACATGAAAAAAGTTGTACCCATATTGCAAACAAAATCCTTAAATGTAACAAATAACATAGCACCATTTATAAATTGTATTATTTATTGTGTATGTACAAAATAAAGCTTATATTTATTATTGTATTTTTATTAAGCATATATTTAGAAAATAAATATCAGACCAAACAATTTATGTATTATTTGATCCCACAGTATGTACAATATCAATTTTCTTTTAACACATCTTTTAATATAGAACTTGAATTTCTATTTTGAGCAAAATCTGCAAATGTCGGCAAAACTACTTCGCTTAGAAGCAGTGGAGTTTGTCTGGAATTCGATGCTGAAGACGCATTGGATTCTGTAGACATCTTTCTCATATTCATAAGTGTTGGTGGATTAGGTTTCGGTTGAGATTCGCTTTCTAGGAATCTCACAAATGCTTCGGAGAGACTTTGCTGATTTAAATTTGTATTTCCAGCTACAGGATGTAAGATGGAATTGAGCCAAGAACCAGAAGTTTTATTCAGTGCCAATTTGTCGTTATCCTGTTGAGAAAAATCTAAAACGGTGCTGATTATCTTTAAAATTTGAGATTGATCTTTGTTTAAATTGTTGTTCGCTGATATGAAACCAACAATGAGGTTCTTTATTAAATTTTTATCAACTTTTGCCCCCGTTTCAGATGACAATTTCGTGTATTTCTCTTCAGTTTTCAATAGCTGACCTTGTAGACGACTTACTGCAAAAAATAAGGAAAATGAGTTTAAAGCAAATAATAATTGTGTGTAAATGATTAAAATATTAATGTTTGTGTACTCATATATATTCGTAAGTCGGTGAAAAATTTCTGGATCTTGTTCGAAGCGTTGTCAGAGTGGATTGCAAGTATTACTCAGGTTCTGGTGTCTAAAATTCACCAGTACCTGATGTAATACTCATAATCTACGCCGAATCACATGCGCATTCCTCAAGACATGCTAAACTGAAAACAAATCAAACAACCAAACGAATGCTATTAAAATAAATAAAAACATCATATCAATGAGGTCATCCTACATTTTCTATTATTTTTTTTCCTAAAAATCTAGCGCCTACAATATATGTAAATAATACTTTCATGTCGTGTGTGTACAATGTCTTGTAGATATATTTTTTTGAAAATAAGTTTCGATTTCAAATCTCAATAGAACGCCATTTTCCCAAACGTCACGAATCAAAATATTTTTTGTGACATTTAAGGTTAAGTTTACTTCGACATTTAACTTTAGATTTGACCTTTATACTACTATGTTATATATCTGTGTGAGTTTTTCACTAATGATATCACGAGCGGGAATACCATTTAAGAAAATTATGAATGAAAAATATTATATTTTGAAATATGTTATATTAGATTCCATTTATGTAAGAAATCGTAACATCTTTTTTGGGATGACCCCATTAAAAATAGAGTGTAATAAAGAGAGAGAATCATTTAACAAATAAATTTCAAAGACAAGAAAGAATAGTAACTATTACAATTAAGATTAATATTAATTTATTCAATTTTAATGAAATGTTATCTAACTTCTATGCGGAGCTTTGACTAAACATTTCATTAGGATCAATTCTCTTAAAAAATTTAGTATGTAATATAATTGTTAGTATTTTAGAAAGCAATTATTATTTTTGTTTTGTTGAACAACCTCTCCCAAATATATTAAATGTTAAAATAATAAATAAAGCATTAAAGAACTAAATCTTCGTTGTAAAGATAGATGGCATTTGCAGAATCCCATGAGATAACATGAGCTCTTAGATTCTCACAGTTACCACATGAGATTAAACAAACACAATCAAGCGTGCTGTGCCTTAACGCCTGTGCAACGGTGCAGACTTCACTACATGCACAAATAACAAAACAAACATCAAATACATTACCAAATCATAACAAAATTCTTCGGTGCTGACTATCCGATGTAAAGACGATCGAACGTCATGATACCAGTTGATACTCTGGTGGTGTACATACCCAGAATTACCAGCTGATATTAGATGTTTGACCGCTTGGATTCAAACCAAATGCAAAAACCAAATACGTTTTGTGCAAGACAATAAAACAAACGTACCTTCTTCTTTCATCTGAAGAACTTGTTGTTTGGATTTTTCGACTTGATCAGAAAGACGGGAAGCAGCTTTTAATCCCTGTTTGCTTTCTTCGAGTTGAGCTTTCAAAACATTTATTTCTTCTTGAAGTTCATTTTGTTTTTGTTTTTCCACAGTTATCTGTCGCCTTATTCGTTCAGTCTCTGTTAATATGTCTTTTTCTCGATCTGAAATAGTAATTGATTATTTATTTAAACAAATTTTGGAATTTTACTACGTCTCTTACATAACTATTTTAAAGTAATAATTTTTTAATTTAAATAATGTAATTTTTCTTACCCCTTTGGAATTGCTCGAGAACGCATTGTAAATTCGTTAGAGCTGCGAACTGCTTGTTATTTTTATCTTCTGCTTCAGATATTTTCTTCTGTAGATCACCTCTTTGCGTAGTGACTAAATGCAGTTGGTTTTGAAGTGTTTCCACTTGTTGATTTGCTCGTATACTAACAGAAGTGTAAATCGTACTAGAATCTCTTTCTCGTTGTTCTATTTCATTGACTTTCGCCTGCATTTCTTTATTTTTTTCTTCGGCTAATAGCAATTCTTTAGTATAGGAATCTTCTATTTCAACTAGATGCATTCTTAATCGTTCCAGCTCTTTTGTAAGAGACTGTTCTCTTTCTGAAATATTTTGTCGCTCTGATAAGATTTTCTGAGTATTGGATTGTTCTTCTAGAAGATTTTGAGCTAATTTTTCGCATTTTTCTTTCAGAAAATTGTTTTGATCAGTCAATTTTTCTATTTCGTTTTTTTGATGATCAATTATTGTAGATTGATCATTATTTACAGAATTAGAAAGTTGTTGCTGCAGATTTGTGTTTTTTTCTGTTTCTAAAGTTATTAAATGATTCAAACGTTGTATTTCTGAATGATATTTGATGTTTTCTTCGTGCTTAGCGGTTACAAATTGAACTAATTCTGATTTTGATGCGGTCAAAGAATTTATTTCTTGTTGCAATTCAAATATTTTCGAAGATAGTTGTTGTATTTGATTATTCGATTCTACTAACTGAGAACTTAATGTTTGTATTTCATTATTTAAGGATGATTGACCTAATATTTTATTTTCTAAATCTAATTTTTGTTGTGAAATATTTTGAACTGTACTTTCGAACTCTTGTTTATCATGCTCTTGTTTCATTTGTATTTCAGATAATTTAGATTCTAAATTTTGTTTTACATTCATTAATTCTGAATTTAATTTCAATAAATCTTGAATCTTATTATTCAATTCTGTATTATTCGAATTATTTTCTTGTAAGTTCAAGTTCTGGAATTTATTTTTTAATAAATCTAACTTTTGAACTATAGAAATATTTTCTTTATTGAAACCAATATCGTTAAAAACACTACAATTTTCTAAATTTTGGAATGTTTTCGAAATTAATAAAATTTCTTGATCTAATTTTTTAACTTTTTGATCTAAATTAGAATTCAATTCGGTCATTAGATCTAATTCGCGTTTTGTTGTATCATTTTGTAATTTTAGACCAGTTTCTGACATTTTAGAACTTTGTAACTTTTCTATTAAATTTCTGTTTTGAATTTCTATTTCATTCTTGATATTTAAAACTGTTTCCAGTTCGTTTTTCAACGAATTTAACTCTGAACTTAATGTCTGAAGTTTATCATTTAATTCTTTATTAATGGAAACAAGATTTTCATTACTATTTGATAAACTAGTACATTCTAATTTGTAAGATTGTATATCTTCTTTTAATGATTCAAAATTAACGTTAGTTTCTGTAAATTTGTATTCTGTGTTCTCTATTTCTGATTTTAGTTTATCTACTAATGATTGTAAGTTGTTTTTTTCATTAGTGTTTTGCTCAGAATTAGATTTTATTTTAGTTAATTCGGAGATATAATTTTTGTTGTCCAATTCTAATTGTTTGTAATGTTTTAAAAGTTCTTTATATTCTGTTTTGCTTTGCGACAATTCTTTTCCTGTCATATTTAGTTGTTTTTTTATATAGTCTAATTCAGTTTGGGTTTCAAGATTTGTTTCTTGTTTCGAATTCTCTAAATCGTTAATAACTAACTCTAATTCTTTAATTCTTTTATTAGATTGTTCAAGCTGTGTTTCTAAAAGTAATAAATTATCTTCATTACTTTCTGAAATTGTTTGTAAACCGTTATTTTTGTATTGTTGTAATTCAGCTATGAGCAAATCATTGTTTTTGATTAACTCTGAACATTCGATTTCATAATCTTTAATAGTTTGGGTTTTAGTAATAACCTCTTGACTCAAAATTTCTGAATTATGAAGTAATTTTTCAATTTCATGATTTTTTTCAGTAATTGCCACAGTCTTTTCATGAGAAATTTCACACAATTTTCTTTCTAAAGTTTCAGTTTTCCATTTGAAATCTAATAGAAGTTTTAGAACCGATTCAACTTTGGAATTAAATTCAGATATTTCAGGAGATTCATTCGATTTTTGAATAAATTCTTCCGGAATTTGATAATCAACGTATTTTTTTACCATTTCAGATAAAATAGCAACATACTTTTTATGAAGTTCTTGTTTTTCTATTAAAAGTTCATCATCCTTTAATTTTTTATAATCATCCGATAGATTATTATTTTGTGTAATTTTAGATATTTCGTTAGAAAGTTTTTGATTCTTTTCAGATAACGATTTGTTTAAAATTTCTATTTCTATGTGTTTAGATTGCAATATTTCAAAATCTTTTGACAATTTATTATAATTCTCCAAGGAAATTGTTTCAGAATTTAATTTAGACAAATTTGTATTCAATTTTTCATTATCTGATTCCAAATTTTGTATTTTTGAATTTAATTCTTTATTGATATTTTCCAAACTTAACTTTTCTTGTTCTAAGTTGTCAAGACTAATTTTTAAATCATTATACTTTTTTTTGAAATCTTCCCCAGACTCAGTATTTTTATTTTGATTTGCCAAACTAAATTTCAATCTTTTGTTTTCTTTATTCAATTCTTCATTCTCAGTTTTTAACCAGTCAAAATCAACTTTCAATTTATTATGCTCTAACTGCAAATCATCTTTCAGAGTTACTAATTTTTCAGTGGTCCTTTGACAATCTAAATCCAATTGTTCCAAACTTTGAATAAGATCTTTCTTCTCCGTTTCTAACTCTTCAATTTTCTTGGTCAAGTTGGAAATTGTATTATTAGCAGTATTTTTCTCATGGGCGTCCGTGGTAGGAGGGTCCCAAAACCAGTTTTCCGACTCGCCATTGTCGCCACCACTGGATTCTCGAACACTTTTCTGAAAATTGAAAAGATAAGTACAAGGTGAACGGGTGGCCTATCTTAATTCTGATATTAGACTATAGTTAAAGTTTTTGTTCAAGGATTTTTAAATTGTCATTTTATATGACCTGGAAAACCAAGGAAAAGAATTTTCTCATAGTACTGCGTAAAATTGCTTATAATAGAACAATACCTATCCATTACACAGTATTATTACAAAATTGTGCGAGTATATAATATAAACTGCACTGCAGGATAACAATATATAATGTACCTATGACAAAAATGTTTGTTTTATTTATTTCTAATGCGATAATTTATTATTTAAGTTTTTGTATAGACAAAGTATTTTAATTTCTGATATTACAACAAATGATTTGTCAATTACATTCAATTGGTATCGAATAGAAAATATGAAATGTAAATTTTCAAAATAAATTACCTATTAAACAAATTAATTGAAATATATTATAAACAGTATCATGTATCATATATTTTATAGATATTAAATTATCATTTGAAATATAAATTGTATATTATTAAACTCTATTATTAGTACTTACTTTCTATACCGGAAGTGGTGAAAAAACCACGTGTTACTTAATTTGACAATTTTGACTAAATTTCGCCTACACTACTGCAACCATTTACACACTTACGTTAATTATGCCCAAATTTTATAAATAATTCGAAATAATTTATTATTAATTTTTATTAAATATTATTATTATATGTTTGAACCATTATTTCAGTTACACACATTACAATTATTAAAACAATTAATTATTTATAGCAAAACTGTAAAAGTTATAAAAAAATTTAAACTCTAGTCAATTTATTAGTAAGGTCGAAGGTATTCTGGCGGAGAATTGGACGCTTACTGTCGGTTAGTTTAACCGCCATTTTAGCGATAAGGTAGCGTTATCAACTGAGGTATAATATTTACACAAGTTCATTGTATTACCAATGCAAGCTACGACGAATATTCAACAATATGCAAAGAAGAATTGTGTTACACTGAATGTATTCCTTTCTATACAGATTACAATACCTTTTATATATATTGTTAGATGTAAAATTTTCCTTTGGATAGACTTCAGTAAAAACATGCCTTTTTATTTTACTATATATTTTATAATTTACACTTAACTTCATATCATGGTTGTTAATTTTTTTACATGCATTAAATTTTGTAACAAGTACGTTCTACAATGTACGTGTTTTTTTTTAAGTTTAAACAAGTAAGATGTACGCAGCAAGTACGTATTATTTCACAAGTACGTGTATATTTTATGCCATTATATTTAAATATAATCTGAATGTTTTAACAACAAATGAATAATACAGTTGTTTGTTAAAATTTTAAAAATATAGCCATATGTGTCAATAAAATGGCATCATGGCGATGATTATATTAAGATTAATTTCGTTTTAGCATAATCACGGCATTTTATAAATTACATTCTACAAAACTCTGTCAGAGAATGAAAAATATTTAATCATATTAATATTTTTTTTTTACTAAATATACATTAGATTACTAATCAAATTTTTTAAATCAATTTAGTACAGAGAATAGTTATTTTTTGTTTATTTATATCCAATAGAAACATAACAATTTCAATAAGGTTTTTTATTATATATTAAATTCTGAAATAAAATTAATGCATACAATTTTTTTTTATTTTGTAAATATATAAATGAATAAGTAAAAAAAATTTCATGACATAACGTGAAAAAGAAATATAAAGTACTGATATCCATTTTTACGTACACACTTTCATTTTTAAATTTTAATATATTTTTTTATTGAACATTTTACCTAAAAAAATTATCCTCTAACACCAAATTTAATTTTCATATATAGGTAATACCACTAGTATAACTAGAATTTTACTGGTAATTTTTGCCGTCATGATTATTATTGCTTATTGCGGTGAAAATCGAAACGAGTGCGAGTGTAGGTGACGATTTTCTAAAGCAACATGCAGGAGTGAGCAAGGCAAAAATTATAGGTGAAATTCTAGTTACGAAAGGTATTCGATAAGACAATTCCTCGAAATATATAAATTTTTTCAATTAATAACACGTCGCTTAAAATTTTTTGTCAGACTTTGTATCTAACCACTTGATCGTGAATGAAAATTGTCAGTTAAATTCGAATGTGGTTGGCTCAATTTACTTACCAATATACTGTGACTTAATTGTGATGGGTGTCAAATTTTGAGTCTAATTATAAATTTATTTATCTTTAAAAATTGTTTTCATGAGAATGACTATTATAACGTCCATATGTATACATTTCTTTTAAATTGTTTCACTTCCTAGCTCTGTGTAAGTAAAACATTCTGTTAAATCTACTGAATTAGTCACAGGATAAAAAATACTTTGCTATGTTGTACATTATTAAACACGTCGTCATTACGATATGAAATTATTACATACTATCACGTCTTTTACGATTTTTTTTGACCGATATGTATGTGCAAAATATGATAAGAGAATAAACAATGAAATAGGTCGGTATTACACATAATATTTATGAATAACATGAATAAATCATGGAAATTATGAAAAAAAAAAACAAATAAAGAAGCAATATGACCCAGTAAAGAAATTATGGAATTTTGCAAATGTTGTCCACAAATGGGGTTTTCCAAGGTAAAATTTTTTAAAGAATTTTACATTGATTATAACTTTTACGGTTTAATAGAGTAATGTTGAAAAAATTATTATATAATAAATAAAAAAACATAAAATTTAAGAAAGTTAACGTGCTCCCTGTGACGTCAAATCCGTGGCTAAAGAGTGGATTATTATACGCTTTTATTCACTAAAGGAGAACATCACTATTTCTGTCTCTCCTTCACCTGTTTTGCTGACACTTGTCACAAAGTTATTATTGATTTACGCTTTTAATATTAGGTTTTTTTACAAATTAAAATTTTAAATAACTTCAAAATAATAATAATAAATCAAAAGATACTCAAAACTTGTGTGGTTCAACATTTTTGTTAAAATTGTCACAGCTTTTATTCGTATAAAGTCAAGGCATTGCGGTGTTGATTTCTCTTTGCATGCGGCGGAAAAATAGTGGGAGAAGCACGAACTTTTCCCATTCATTTACTTCTCCTACAGTTCGGGAAACGCGCACTTTTCCAACCCAAAAGAGTGGGAGAAGAAGGCATCTCTACAGTATGTGTAAGAAAAAACAATACTTATACAAAAAATTAAGGAAAAAAGGAAACGCCATTTTACAGTTTAATGTTTAAAATCCTAGCACCAGATAGAGATTTGGGAACTTCAAAATCTATGTTAGATAGATGAAATTTGAGCTTTATACAAAATTTCATATTAAATAACTATAAAGCCCAAATTTAAAATTCTACGTTAGTTCAGTTAAAGAGTACATAGTTGTTTTAGTAATGTATTTTATTTACATATTTATTTTAAATGTTTCACTTTCATATCAATATCATTAGTATTAGCATTAAAATTTATTTAGCTTTAAATTATCTTTCTAATGGCAAGTTCGTCCCCGCCTTTTTGTTGATATAATTTATTTTTTCATTTTGCAACATATCTTATATATCCTCTCCTGATGGAACTATAGACTTAAATTTTTAATGTATTCACATACATATACTTATGGTATTTCCATTTCAAGAGTTATTATTGTTAACGGTCATGTTTACTATTTTTAAAAGTGTTAAAAACATTTTCCTTGTGGCGAACTAGGGGAAACCGTTAAACCGATAAGCTATCTGTATTTGAACCCAGGTGTGGTTGTTCCTTCTTATCTTTGTTTAAATATTAGGGGCTGTTATCACTTCACAGAAAAACTCGTACAGTAACGTATAAACCGTGGGAAACAACCAAATTTATAAAACACATAAGCTCATGATAACACAATATTAAAAAATATATTTTTTGATATTAATGATATTACCTAAAAATAGGTGAGACATGCAGTCATCGATAATAACTATATATACACCAAGAAAATATTTTTAAAAATAAGTTTTCAGAATGAAAAAATAATAATGCTATACGATTCTATAAAACCACTTGACTATTCCAATAGTTTCTTATCTCAAAATAATTTCAACCTTTCTACTATTGTATTCACAGAATCAGTTGTTATAGAACATAAGATTTATTTACTTCAAACTAATTCAACACAAATAATTAAATATGAATAATTAAATATGATTTTAATTTTAATCAAAGAAACTGAGTTTTTTATCTGTTATCATAATCGCAACCGAATACAAAATGTAATCGGCAATATCAATTTTAGAAGACTATATATAACTTTTTTATACTTTTCGTTGACAATTGCTCTATTGTAATATCGAAGACAGTTTAATAATGAATGTTATTGTTAAACTGTTTTTGGTGATTTATTTTCATAAAACTGGTACTTTTAAATACTGTGTTCCACGATAAATGTCGAATTGATAACCTCAAATATTTAAAAATATTTTTAATACATTTTGGAAGTAATTAAAAAGATAATAAAATTTCGTAAGTCATAATGTACAGGTAGATTCGTATTTTTTTCACAATACTTTAAAAATTTGTTTGACAGTTAATTGTTAAAAGTAACTATCACATAGCCTAGATTATAGGCTTTATTTTCAGAAATTTATATTTTTAAGATTCGTTTTGTACGACATATTGTTCTATTCGCGTTAAAAATGCACTGTCTTAAAATATATACTATTAAATTATTATCCATAAACATATTTATAAAATATATCTGCAGGATAAATTAGTGCTTATTATTAAAACTAAAAAGGCCATATATTACACACAGGTCGTTTGTGAATTCATTATGACTTAGTAAATACTATCAAAATTTATGATCGGTTCACAATTTCACCCATTTATATATAAGTAATAATAATTACTACCGGTTTTTCAAAACAAAAAAGGTAAGCATAACTCCCCTTTTGGACTAAAAATATTCGTATATTTAACCTTGTAGACTTCCAAAATTTATGATAATGGTGTGTTACAGAAAACTATTATTTAAATTCATGTCAAAGTTCTTTAAAACAATTAAAATTCAAAATTCAACAATGAGTACTTCTTGTCATATATTTATCGCTTACATATGTCTGAAAACAAGGTGTTTAAGTGTATTTATGTGTAACTTAAACGAGTGGTTAGGCTTCATGCATATTTATAAATACGGGTCAGCGGAAATGGGTCTCTCAATGACCACTTTGTGCGCTAATCATAAATTCTACACTCAGGTAGAGTTTGTGAATACACTTACAGAGAACAGGGGGCTTATTTAGAACTAGCACCCTCTTGGTAAACAATGATTCATTATAATTACAGTACAATAAATAAAGACAAAAGTTAAAAATATTATTTTAAAATTTTTAATTTTGCTATTAACCTTTTCGTTTTATTACTAATTTTATTATTAAGTATTCATTATTTTTTGTATTGTCAAATAAAATACTGTTAGAATTATTGTTATTAGTCATTAGTTATTTAACTAAAAACGTAAAACTAAAAATAATGTTAGATACAATTTTACCTTATGGTAATATTATTTATTAATTTTTGAAACTATTTGGCTGTTGTACAATAAAGTTAATAATAAAGTTAACAGGCAATGCAAGATAAAATGCAAAGTTATTTTTTATGGAAAAAAGTATTAAATTAATATATCCGACAATTTTATCTAATTTCCTATTATAAATTTGCAGGAAAAATTCGGTAATGATTCACAGGAAATTTCATCAAATGAATCATTCAAAACAAATGACGAGTTCAATAATATAGACTACAGTTTGTAATTAAAGATGTTCTGTTTTCTATGCAACTGAAAACAATGGCACAGCTGGGAATAAATAAAATGAAAAATAGACATAAAATAAAGAAGGCCACGAACAATACTTGTTTCTATACGTTAAATATTTCACAATGCTAGAAAACATAACGTACAATGAAGCAAATAAATATCAATACAACATTTGTGATTTTACAATAACACCTAACCATAAAGCGTAGGTGTTTTTAATAATTACCTTAATCAGAAACAATGACCAATTATAAATAAAACTACAACCCTTAATTATTCCTATATATAGTATGACAACATTTATGTATAAATAAACAAGGTATTCGAAGAATACAGTATTTATCAAGCCATAAAAATTATCAAATACAACAGACAACTATTGTATCATAAAAATATTATTTAAATTTTGCCTGACAATATTTATTTTTCATGCATTTATTACACTAAACTATGGAACGGCAATATTTTTTTATACTGAAATGTTTACATTTAATGTACTCCTCAACCAGCAATACACAAATATATCCCTGGTCACATTTCCAAATTTTTCTCTTTTTAAATAAAGTGCTAAAACTAATTAGAACTACGTAAAAATGGGTATGTTAAGTTAGTTAATAAAATGTTAAAACAGCACTAACATCTACAAGGTTAAGTGTGTGCTAAAGTATTAGAAATCTTGGTTTGTAGACATAATAATAATTGTTAAGATAAAATACACGTACTTTGCTTTTTATTACTACAGTTATTTTTACGAAAAACATTGTTTTACATATTTTATTAGTCATTAAATATCAATTTTTAAACAAGAAAAAAACGAAAAAAAAAGTTAATAAGAGAATTAAAAATATTTTTTTACATTTATTTTTATTTGTAATATTTATTTTTATAAACATTAACTATTGAAACCGTTGTAAAAATTATGTCATTATGTATAAAAATACAGTATAATGCAAACATTTTTGCAATAAGTAATATACCAAATGCAACTGGTAAATTCAAAAATTAAAAATAATAGTTGAAAATTTTCCAATCAGTCGTAAAAACTGCATTGTCATTTACATTCAACACTTATTTATTGACCAATAAATATAAATAAAATTGCACTATACCTTCTGTTTAAACAATAATAAGCACCTTAACTGCAACAATGCGGCACGTTGATTGTTGCAATTAATAAATAGAACAGAATGTACCGTGTATGTTCTTCCAAACACAACTGCTACTCCACTGAAAGCGAAGACTGAAGGTAAGTATGTGACATGTGAGTTCCTATCCCCTCCATAGAGGAAATGACGTTACAGTAAGATTTTCCAAAGGAAAATAAAGAAAAATAAATAAAACCCAATGAAAATAAAATATAATTAGAATAAAATATGGAAAAAAGTAGTTCATAGAATTAATTAATTTAAATATTTACATATTTCCTTCAAAATTTATACTTAATTTTTTTACTACTTTACTATTGGTATTAGTTAGAATCTATTCATACATTTGGTTGTTAGTTTTTATCAGCGGATATCCGTTATCAGTACGAAAACTATCATATATCAACTGTTTTCTTCAAATACTGCTTCGTATATTTTCTTGAAACATTTCTTAGAAATGTGTACAAAAAGTTCACGTACCATGTATGCAAATTGTTGTTTTATTTACTAAACATAGAATGTTTCAAATGTTTCAAAATTTTTTTTGAGATATATTGACCGATATAATTTACAAAGAAAAATGGTATTTAATGTAAATTGTGAGTTAGCATGTAAATAAGTTTTAAATGTAGGCTTAAATTTTCTTCTTTTCATGACTTTTTAAACGTATTTAAATATATTTTTGCTTTTCCACTAGCAAAGTAAGGGGAGGTTTACAGATCGTGCTAAAATTTGCATATTGAA
This sequence comes from Stenolophus ochropezus, assembly GCA_035578165.1. Taxonomy (NCBI): domain Eukaryota; kingdom Metazoa; phylum Arthropoda; class Insecta; order Coleoptera; family Carabidae; genus Stenolophus; species Stenolophus ochropezus. The sequence continues at coordinate 17,460,919 of JAQOWZ010000005.1, read as the reverse complement.
ATTTTTATAAATAAATACGATTTTAATATTTTTATCTTTACGTCTGTGGGTGTGTTCATGATACCGAGAATGTATAATGTAGAAGTCATGTACATAAAATATGTACATTAAAGGAAAAAACATCTTTAATTACGCTAAAGAATATTTTACCTCCATTACTCAAAGGATGTTTAGGGATCATGCTAAAAATAGAATATAGAGTTTTAGTGAATAAGCATATTTCAAGGCGATAATGCCTGCAGTTTTTATGAAAATAATTATGTACCGATAGTGTAATACATAGATAGAAATTGCAATAAAGGTATATCTAAGTATATTTTTTAACAATTTAAGCGTTAGTATTTTTACCTCCCTGCACTTATTAAGTATATGGATGGAATGTATCAGCAAACACGAAACTATTCCTGTTTTTACTTAATTAGTATATTTAATATAAAAAATTTTATGTAATGAAAATTATTCTATCATTCTAATAAAAAAAGTTCTGGGGCGGTTTATATTCGCTGATACACCCTGTATATCCTTTTAAAACATTCTTTAAATTTCATTTTTCGCTCATTTTATCAAATAAAATAATATTTCTACTGGTATATTGCACTCAAAAAATACAAATTATAAAAATTAGTGTTGTGACATATAGCAGTTTAGTCAAATAGCCGCATGACGAATATTTTGGCTTTACCGAAAAATACGTTTTTCTACAATCTGAAAACGTGATTAGTCCTCGTTGCAGAGTGGAGTGAATTATGTTGAAATACTCTTCCTGTGTGTCGAAACTTATTATTTTTTAAGATATTTTGTTGTTTTAAATTATTAAATTTAATTATTTCAGTTTAAAGAAAAATTAAATGATTTACCACCAAACAATATAATTAGTAAAATTCATTACTGTTAATGTTGATATCCAAGTAATAACTAAACATATATCTTTTGTTTGATATTTATTAACTATAATTTTTATATTTAACTTAATAAAAGCTCGTATTACTTCACTTATTTCTTATAACCAAATATTTAGTATTAAAACATATAATATTCGGCAGAATACCGCATAGTAAAAACATGATAATTAAATATTCGGCATCGGTACCATTTCTAATATAAATTTTAATACTTTTCTTGTTGTGCAGTGAGCAATTTTAAGAAAACCTAAAAAGTCTTTTCATATTTTTATAAAAATCGAATAATTTTTGTGTTTTTCAGACAATTAACTAATTTGAAGCTTAGGATTGAATTCCATGATTTTACGAATATCTAGATATATTATATATCTATTGACATATAACAATTTGTTTTTTGTCACCTTGCAGAAAATTTGACAAACGGTTTAATTCATTTTTAACTTTTTGCAATAAACGAGTTCGAGTATAATATATTATGAAATAAATAAAATGAATCTGTAGACGTTATTCATTGAATTTGCATTTTTTTTTTATTTTATACATGACGTTCACAACTAAATAACAAAATATAAAACTATCCTGTTCTACGTCATTTGAATTAGCTGAAGATGACGTCATTACTTTACTAACTTTTCTTTGTTGACTTAAATTTACAACTAGCACCGTGTAATAATCATATAAAATATGATCGTAAAAATATTAAAATTTGTAAAGAGATTTAAAAACAATATCATTATATAAAGTTTATATAGTATTAAATGTGTAAGTATATACTGTTTTTCTTAAATTAAATTTTGTATGTAGATATGTAACATACATACATGTATAAGTAGTGTGACTCACCGTTAGTCGCCAGGTAAAGGTAATGAACTACGACTAAGGGAATAAAATCAACGCTTATATAGCTTCATTAGTAGTTAGGGGAAATATGATAACACTTGTTTATTCGGCCATATGTGCCTGATATATTATAAATTTCATTTCAAGTGTGATGTATGAGAGACGCGATAAAATATTCATTATGTACCTCAATTAACTGGAGCTTACTACATCCAAAATAATTAATAACAAACACATCTATAACTGCAATACAAAATTATATTAGTTTGCAATTTTTACATTTCTGGGAATCCCATTGTGACACATTAGTATGTACGTATACATAGGCCACTAGGATATTGCAGACATTTCCTTATTTTTACCGTCAATGTTTTTACCATATACGTTTTAATTCATTTGGTTTAAGATTGCAGTGGTAGGAGTTTAGTTACAGCAGTTTCCGCAGCAACATTTTAAGGTTAAATACGAATATAATTTTTATTTCGATAAGATTTTAATGTTGCATTATACAGGGTGTTCGAAAAATAGGGGGCCAAATTTGGAAAATATATTAATCAACTCAAAACAAGAAAATAATCCTAATATACCCATGTCCGGAAACGAACCATTTCGGAATAAAACACTCTTTTGTTTGAATTTTGAATTTTATTTTCAGTAATGTTTTTACTCTCAAAATTACAATAGTTGTTCAAAATGTCCTCCTTGAAGTTGCATGCAACATTCTAAACGTCTTCTAATTGAATGTCGGACACGTTCGAATATTCCTGGTTTTAGTCTTATACTATTGAAACAGTCTATGATTGTTTGCCGCAAATTCTCTACGTTATTAATGAGCGTCGAATAAACTAAGCTCTTTAAATGAACCCAAAAATAAAAATCAAACGGATTCAAGTCTAGTGAACGTGGAGGCCACGTTAAACATTCTCCAATAAATTTGGTAAATTATTTTCCAGATAATGTAGATACAATTTTCCCGTTAATCTGTTAGACAAAAAATAAAGTCTTATCAACTCATCTCCAAAATACAACATTAATAGAAAAGCTTCAAAACAATAACAAAATAATTTAATTACAGTGACAACAGAATTTGACAGTTGCTAAGGAAATGTGATTAAACAAATTACAAGTATTAACGTAACTATTCTAATTTTGACAGTAAAAAACATTACTAAAAATAAAATTCAAACAAAAGAGTGTTTTATTCCGAAATGGTTCGTTTCCGGACATGGGTATATTAGGATTATTTTCTTGTTTTGGGTTGATTAATATATTTTCCAAATTTGGCCCCCTATTTTTCGAACACCCTGTATAAGTATCATCTGATGTCCTCTTTGATCAAACATGCGAAATTTCATATATAATAAAATATTACATTATTCATTTTTTACTTCCTTTTTTTCAATCCAGTTATTATTATTTTTTTTGATATGTTACCATCTATATATTAAACAGTATGCTATTATATTCCTATGAATGTAAGTGAAATTATTAAGTTCCATCGTGAAGGAAAAATTAGAAACAAATGTTATATGTCACTTATAAATCTCGTAGCTATAGATGAAATACATAATTACAATACAAGTAGCGCAAAAATAACTACTTTCAGTTTTCTAAAGACTTATTTTGTGTTTTGAAGGTGTAGTTGAAAATACTTCATATTGCAAGTATAAATTTGATGTGGTCAGCACATTAACTCTCTCCTGTCGTTATAATATTTAAATTTCTGTTTTTTACACACTTATCTTGTACGATTGCAAAACTACTCTCTATTTCCGCTTAACTCCCTATACGTCAGGAGGTAAAAATATGAAAAAAAGAGGAAAAAGTGTACGCATAATTGCATATTGAGCAGTGAGCAGTCTTTAACATTTTAGTCCACGTGAATTCCTCAATCCAGGTGTCGTGTGTTCGAATCTCGTGTAAAGTATGATTGTATGTATTATCTCTCCTTTGATATCTTTTCTATTTGGACCCAATGATCGGAGTTGCTGCATGTCTTTATTTTTAAAAATTATTATAAAAACTATACAGTGTATGCAACGAAACGCAGAAAATAGGACTTTTACTTAGGATTTCAAAAAATTGCGGATATATACTCCTTTTCCTGATAGATTTAGAGCAAAACTAAGACTACGAAGTTGGTCAAAATTAAATTCTGCATCAGATAAGAACATAATTGATATAATAACAAGTCTGCAGTACGAGATATAGTAAATATAAATCGTAACATTTTCGTTCAAAATCAGACAGCCATGGAAATAAAAGAAAATATCTATGTAACAATTTATTATTGTTTTCATGTCATTAGAGTTAATGTAATTTGATATTAATTATTAATTTTTGTTATAGTCTAAAATTAGTTTGAAAATGGGTGTTCGTCCATAAATATAATAAAAATTCGATTTATTTGATGTACATATGTATATTTATTTAATATTTTTTGAATTTATATTTTTGTAACATCTCGTATTGCAGACGTGCTTTTGCATCAATTATGATCTTATCTCTTGTAATTTTGTTTTAAATCTATCAGGAGGAGAGTAGGTATCCGCAATTTTTTTAAATCCCATACTGAAGTATTACGTTCCGCGTTTCGTTGCACACACTGTATGTGCCGAATGATGATCGAAAATGAGACTTCAGAAAATGTGATGTATTTATGAAAAATTTCTCTAAATATTGGAGTGTTTGTATTCTTATTTGAAATTTGTCACACCGGATATGGAAGTTTACCAATGGTTGTTTGTTTTAAAAATATTTCATTCATGTCTTAAATTTTAAGACTTAAAATATATCATTTTATCATTCAGGTTATACCTATCCGTATATCAATACATCAAAACTAATATATCCAGCAAGTTTCATATATAAAAAGAACTACTACTTCGAGTAAAACAGTAATATATAAAACAGTATTAGATGAGACTACAAATCTTAATCAATTGTAAGTAATCTGGTTTTCCGAGAGAACAATTTTGAAAAAATATTGTAAAATGTTCAATATTTATAAATAATTAAAATTTGAAAAGGGCGATTTATTGGAAGGACATCACATCTTTATCTGTCACCAACTTTGCTGAATAGTAATTTTATATTTACAAACTTTAAAATATTGTTTTTTTTTAAATACGTTAGTAATTTTTTATTTGAAAAAAGGTATATATAATAATTTTAAAACATGAAAACCCTCATTTTTTTAAGAATACAGTAGCTTGTGACTCGATTGCACTGAAGGGAAGAAACAGTTGTAAATCAAAGTGTGCTTCAATAAAATACAGAATTTTACTACATAATTTATTAAATACTATGTGTGGATTACACAAAATTTGTATTAGAACATAAATAAAATTAAAATAATAAACAATAGATTAATACTTGTTACATTTTTTCTCTGGTTAAATAAAACCTGTAAGAACTAGCCAATTACAAACAGAATTATAAATCTCCTATCCATAACTGTATTCTTAAAAAAATAAGAAAAATGTAATTATATATTTAAAATCTTACCGCTTGTGCACCAGCAGATATTTTCTGCATAAACTCTGCATTTTGTCTTCTCAAACTTGTAATCTGCAACAAATAAATAAAATAAATATTCTGCTACCTTTATTTACATATTATGTATGTATGTGTTCAGAGATATGAGATATTTGATCATAAAATATAATAGTCAAAATGTAGACCATTTTGTACTTTAAAATAGTTATAGACATTATAAAAAAATATATTTATGTAAAACTACAACAAATTTTCAACTTGAGCTTAATATGTAAGCTTTTTATTATTGAACATATGGCAAAGAGCGATTGGTAAACATTAACAGGAGATAAAATAAATGAAATATAGATGACCATAAAATTTATGTTTAACAAATCAACTTGCTAAATTTTACTAATCCAAATATATTTACATGTATTTTAGGCGTCACATAAAAGTTTTAAAATATTAAAAATATTTCAATTCTAGAAATTTCAAATAAAAATTAATTTTATTTGTCTAAGAACGTATTGCAAAAACTAATAAGTTATAATACATATAATAATTAATTACGCTAAGGTAACTAGTAATAACTATTTTTCTTAACCAGTAAATTATAAATATAACCTTAATAATATAAATTGTCTATGAAAAATAATGAATTGAATACCAACGTAGTAAATTTATTTGGTCCAATGTAGATTACAAAAGTCAATATTTAAATACTTTAGGGCGACCATACTTCGCTTGTTATCTATTGAACGTTATTCAAACCAATATTAAAAGATTATTTTTTAATAAAATTTTCTGTAAAGTTACATTATCTATATTTTTTGCTAATATCGTAGATTGAGAAATAGACATATCTATCAAAATATTTTTTTTATTTATGCAACAAATTCTAATTCTAAGATCAAGAAATGGAAAAATTCTGCGGACCATTTAATATAGTATGAATAATTTATAAAAGTTATTGGATTTCAGATTTTTTTGAATTATTAAACTATATCGCTATTTTAAGAATTTAAATATTCAAAAACATTTTTCATCCTTACTAAATTATATGACAAAATTATTGAAAAACAAGGAATGGAATCAATCAAGGATACTAGTCGATCACGTCATCAATGTGAAATAGTAAAGTAATGACGTCGTCTTCTACTAATTTGAGCCATCAGGATTTTTTTGTATGTATTGTATGAGAGTGATATCCGTAAGTAATGATATAAACATAAAATCAGTCACATTTACCAACAAGAGCCTTAAAAAAGTTAAAAAATAAAATTTACACTTTATAAAATAATAATAATAATAATTCAATTGGCGATAACGTGAATCAACACATTGTGGATAGATCATAATTGATTTTTGTTTTCATCAATCAGAATAAGATTCTAGTATAGAACTCTGCAGCACCCAAACGAGTTCGTTTCAGTTCATTCGAGTGCTGTTATAGACTAGTATAATCACATATCAAATATCGTGAAATAAACAAAAAAATTTAAAGAATTTTTTGTGTCAATTTTAATTTAAAGGTAGCAGCACGTAGAAGAGAATTTCCATATTACATTAAAATTATTTTTATTATCTATGCTTGCATATATTATTACATCTTAACTTATTATTATGTAAAAAATAAATTTCAGGTTTACAACAAAACGCAAAAGAGTTTCAGATTATCTCCGAGCATTTGTGAAATTAAATAAGACTTTCTATTTTGAAAAAAAATCATAACTCTCTCATAAGTAGTAGATATGTTATAGCCGAATTATCATGAACATGTCCAATTTTGCAAATATTTTCCGACAAAAATATAAAAAATATGCTTAACTTCCTTATTCCCTATAAGCTAATATTAAATACAAGAAATAGCACTTCTTTAATATGTCTGTACATTAAACTTAAAGAATTTGTTTCTTAACAATTAACTGCACCGCTGCATCTCATATAATAATATGAGAAACATAAGGAAACTAGATGAAAGTTATTTTGTTTACGTATTATTGTAAAATAATTTGAACCTAATAATAACAGACTTAATAGTACAATGCATACAAATAATGTTAAAATAAAGTTACTCATAATTGTCACAAAAATAATAACAACTTGTGATTTATTTCCTAAACATTATTTATTGCTTACCGTAATTTATTATATTTATTTCTTAATATATTAGTGTCTAAATTATATCTTACCTCTACATCTTGACTAGCACATAAATTTTGTAGTTCTTGTATTTTCTGTTTTGCAGCAGAAAGTTCAGTGAAAGGATCTGAAATAAATATTAAAAGTTAGGTTAAATAGAAGTAAATAATTCAACAACGTATACATACGACAAGGAATATAAAACTCTAAATATTCTTGCAATAGAGACCAGAATACTAACCTGTATCATTTACAATTCCTTCTGCTAAAACTCCACTTGCAAAATTAGAGATTTGCCCCTTTATATTTGTGAGGCTTTCGTTAAAATTCAGCCAAGACATTTCCAAAATATTATTATTCAAAGTTGATAATGAATAAAATTTGTTGTAATAATTCAAATGTTATGATTTCGTTAATTTTGCCAACACACAATAGAAGCCATTTGTATAATTATTTACAGAGTACTTTAGGTCACTTGTACTCATTAGAAAAATCTTTTCGTAGTATATTTACTTCTTTAATTATATTTTCACTGACGTATTTTGTCTCTCGATCTTTACGACAGTAACTTGACAGTTTCATAAGCGGAGAAAATAAATTTACCTATGGGGCACTTATAAAACCAACTATAATTTATATAAACAAACACAAATTAATTGATTTAATTATTATAAATTTAAAATAATAATTTAGAAATATTCATTATTTTTATTTAATTGCGAAATTTAAAAAATGATTTAATAATTATAACAAGTGCAAAGTTATGTCTAGAGATGTCACTAGTATTGTTATGTTCCAGAGTTCAGTTAACTCTATCGTCACTATCACATTTCTGCTTAAACAATGTTTTTTTCTTTAAGTTAGGGTATTAATATTTAAATTTTCTTCTTTAATTAAGTGTAAGTACTAGAGACTCAATTTCGATTCCAATGATGTTGTTACTGCGATGTCCCAGATTTGCTTATGTTAGCCTGAGCATGTGAAATTAATTCTTCGTGTTTGTAAGGCTAGGTCATTATGTTTTGAAATATTAATATCTTTGTTTCATTTCAATAGTAATTATCCTCTAAGTATAAAATTCTTAGTTATCGGACCCTATTTCAATAGAATTTTTTGATTTGAGGTAAGTTATTTTTTCATTTACTTTCCTTTTTGACATTTGTCAGTTGTATACCAGAAAATTATATTTGTTGTACGCAAAATATGATTTTGTGCGATTACCTTGTGATTCATTTCCAAAACCTACTTTACAACAAGATAATAAACTTTATCTAGAAACTGGTGAAATTCATACACCTTATTCCAACTTGAGGAATTAAGAATATAGTTATTGTGATTGAAGTTAGTATTAAATAATAAATATTTGTGCAGATATACAATGTGGTCGCAACAAAGTAAGGATGCGCAACAAGCAAATAATCTTAAGACACTTGGGATGACTTCAGCCATCTCCATGGCTCCTCCGAAGCAGTCTGATCTGCAGAAAACACAAGAACTAGAAGATGCGCTAAAGCCCTTCGATGTGTTTGAAACTGAACAGGAACTTAATCATCGGATGGTAATTTTAGGAAAACTTTACTCTTTAGTTAAACAATGGATTAAAAGTGTTAGTATCGCCAAAAATATGCCCGAAAATGTCGCCGAGAACGTCGGTGGAAAAATATACACTTTCGGAAGTTATAGATTAGGGGTGAGTATGAATTCAGTTTTAATTATCTTCATTTTTATATTCAAATTCCTTCAGGTTCATCACAAAGGAGCAGATATTGACGCTTTATGCGTAGCTCCAGTACATATAGACCGTTCAGATTATTTTACAAGTTTTTTTGAGTTACTTAAACAGCAACCTGAAGTAACAGAGCTTAGAGTACGTTAACACCTACTTTTTTCTTTATTTTCTTTCTAAATTTCTTCGTCTTGTAGGCAGTAGAAGAAGCTTTTGTACCAGTAATAAAAATGAATTTTGACGGTATAGAGATAGACATGTTGTTTGCTCGTTTAGCTTTGAAAGAAATCCCAGACACGATGGATCTACGAGATGATAATTTGTTAAAGAATCTGGATCCGAAATGTGTGCGAAGTTTAAACGGATGTAGAGTTACAGATGAAATATTGAGACTAGTTCCCAACATAGAGAACTTCAGATTGGCCCTGCGTGCTATCAAATTGTGGGCAAAAAGTAAGATAACATTATAAATATTTTTTTCAATATTTTGATTTCTATGGTGTCTGCTCTGAATGTAGCTATTCTTCAGTAGTTCTTAACCTTTAGTAATCGCAACACATTACAAAATATCTCGACTTTATTTTATAGCAGAGCTGGTAAACGGCTTCGGTTTCATTTTCTGTTGTAATAAAATTCCAATTTCTATATATGTTCTGCATTTTTTCTCGATTGTCGGTAGTAAACTAAAAAAAAATAATGTATTTTTTGTGACCTACAAAATATTTCGTGCCCTCGTTGGTTAAGAATCGTTGATGTACATATATTATAAATACTAACACGTTGACTGCCAAGAATATTTTTGTACTTTTGTCTGTTACGCCGGAAACAATAATTGAAATTTCCTTTTAGTTTATTTATTCTATTTTGGTTTTAATTCAGAATGTTCTATTCGGCCTTGATCTCTTTCCATACTTACCCAGGCTTGCAACAAAAGAGTTGATATTCCGTATACTTCTTTTACAAATCAATATAACTATTTAAAATAAAAATTATATAATTATGTAGCGACAATGCTTCTTGAGGTAAATCGTTGACCTTGAAATAAAAATTTATCCTAGTATTACAGAATTCATAAACTTATTCAGTTAAATAGACTAACATAATTTAACAAACAATAGATGTTCTGGAACATTACAGAATCCGAACTCATTTAGCTTAATAGATCGAGATGGTTTAACAAAAAATATATATTTTAAAGAGATACATTCTGAATTTGTTGTACTTATGACTACGAACTTTTTTATTCCAGTTTCTAATTGTATCTTTATTTTCTTGCTCAGAACATGGTATCTACAGCAACGTTATGGGATATTTGGGTGGTGTTTCTTGGGCAATGTTAGTTGCTCGGACTTGTCAGCTGTACCCTAATGCAGCAGCTGCGACTCTAGTGCATAAGTTCTTCTTAGTATTCTCGCAGTGGAAATGGCCCCAGCCTGTTCTTCTAAAACAGCCGGACAACGTAGGACTCGGCTTCCCGGTGTGGGATCCAAGGGTAAGTACAAACATGATTCAAGGTAGTATCATTCACGAAAGTCTTGCATATTCCCGAAAACTGAATATAAAGTTTTAACAGTCTTCTTTTAATACGATTTTCTTGATTATATATTTTATTTTTTTTATTGTAAATCAAGGAGTATCAAACATATGAACCTTGTATTTGTAATTGTCACACGGTCATCGACCATTGTTGCTTGCAGCATACTTACTCGTCGTACGTTAATTGCTCCTAATAACTTTTACCTTCTCTCTTGTATACTATTTACCAAAACTGTCTATACAAGTTCAAACACATACTCGTCTATGCATTCTACCAAGGAATATATTTGAGGTACTTCAATATCTCATGAGCTGTTCGGTGTAGAATAAAGAAGAGAGAGAGAGAAATAGAAAAAAGAGAACATTAGCTCAGATTATAACAAGCAATAACGATATATGACAATAAAAACAAGTCAGAGAAATAACGCACACGAAAAAAGCAAAATGACATTAGCAAAGCACAAAAAATATAGGTTTGTCAGGAATCGATGTATGTATGATGGTTAGTAACAGATTCGTCTAATATTTGTATTGCGCAAAACCTCATGAGATTGAAATACATCTATTATATAATAAGTACTAAAACACTCTATATGTATGTAATTGCTACGTTAAATGCTTATTATATTTACAGTACAAGCTACTGTGATTGATATAAATTGGCTGGTTATGACAAAATAATTAATCATGATTTTTTTAAGAAGCATTTCCATATTCATATTTTAACAGTTGATGTCTTCTGTTCCTGTACCGGAATATGAAAATGAAAATCCTTTCTTCCCAGGTGAATATAAACGACCGTTATCATCTCATGCCAATCATCACGCCAGCTTACCCACAACAAAATTCAACTTTCAACGTATCCACTTCTACTAGGACAGTTATGATGGAAGAATTTAAAAGTGGTTTAAATCTGACGTATGATATTATGTTAGGGAAGAATACTTGGGATAAGTTATTTGAAGCTCCGTCTTTCTTCACCAAGTATAAACATTTTATAGTTCTTCTTGCTTCTGCTGCAAGTGCTGATGACCAACTTGAATGGTGTGGACTTGTGGAAAGTAAAGTTCGACATCTAATAGGTGAGAAGACTCTTAAATATTTGTGTTAGTTCCTCTAGTCCCGAATTATCAAATTATTAATAATAACTGAATAAAATTTAAAATGTTGGTTTCACGTTACAGCGATTAAATAAATATTTAAAATATACATATTATTTTTAAAAAATAATACATACAAACAGCATTAATTATTATGTATGGAAGAAATAACAATTGGGATGCAATCATAAGGTTTTTATTTCGATTAAACTGACGTTTTGATCATCACTGTGATCATCCTCAAGGTAAAATCGTGTCAAAAGTTATTAAACGACACGATTTACCCTGAGGTTGATCACAGTGATGATCAAAACGACAATTCTCAACAATTCTGGAAATCAAAATATTCATCACTTCACTATATTGTCTAACATGTTTAAATGACGTCTGTTATGTGTGCCATTGCTATACTTTATTTTCCTTAGGAAATCTGGAGCGCAATCAACACATAACCCTAGCTCACGTCAATCCCGACTGCTTTACCCATTTAGACGCTCACACCAACCCCAATATGCACTGCAGCATGTGGTTTATCGGGCTAGAATTCTCAAAGTCGGAGAACCTCAACGTTGATTTAACTTACGATATCCAGTCTTTCACGGAGACTGTAAATCGACAAGCACTCAATATTAAGATGCTTAAGGAAGGCATGAAGATAGAGGCTCGACATGTGAAGAGGAAGCAGCTGCATCAATATCTTGCGCCAAGTCTATTGAAACGAGAGAGGAAAAACTCAATAGTGAAGAATGGAACCGAAGGAAGAAAACGCTTATCAGATACTCCCCAAGAAATCGTAAACAAGAAGAGCAAAAATGCAGAAGAAATCAACTCGCAAGTTAGTCAAAGAGAATTTTATTTTTTTGAGAGAATGAAGCGTTGCCTTAATCCAATAATTATAAATGTTCCTGATTCAGTAACTGTAATTCTTACAAAATTTTATTTCTTCTGAGAGAATGAAAATCTATTATTATATAAAATAAATACATATTTTATGAAAAAAATATCAAATTTAGAAAATATTGATTATTAATACAAAACAATTTGATGTCATTCCAAAATTCTTAAATTGAATAATTTTTCATTTTATATTTGAATGCCTTTGAAATGCTGGATGGTACAGTATTACTCTAAGGCTAATATTAATATTTTAATAACAAAAATTTACCTTTTTAACATTTCAAATAAATGTTATGTATGTAATAGAAAGGTACTAAAAATTTACTAGTGTATTCTATATTTATATGTGAATATTCTTAAAGTATCGACAAGTTTTACTACAGTATTAAAATATATAGTCTAAAAAGATTTAACTAAGAACAGATATTGGTGCCATATTTAGAATTAAGGAGTGTAGTAGCTATTATTTAATGTATGTAGGTATCTGAAAATAAACTCCTACATCATTTAATGAAATTTATAATAATACATGTAGGATTATTAAAATAGTATTTTAGAATTTGTATTTTTCAGTTTCTTTTATTAAAGTAATTGTATAATAGCTGTGAATATTGCTTTTATTTATTATTAGATTTATTTATTGAAGAATTTTAAACAATTTGCAAAAAATATTTCATTGTGTTATATCGGAAAATCTAATCTTAGCTTTAGTTTTATTTAAGTATATTGAATCAATAATAATTTATAGCTGGATCATGAGTGATAATGGTTCAAATGTTATTTTTAAGATTCAGGTCTACTGTTGTCAATATCTATTTGCCGACAAGTGTCGCGAATTCGAATCGCACGAAGAGATGAATGAATGTGTTTGTCTTTCATTTCATCTTATCGCCCTTATTCGATTAATTATTAAACATTGCCAGCAAAAATATACATAGTTCAAATTATTTCCAAATCAGTAAATACAACCTGCAAATTTTGATGATGTGAATAGGTACAAAATGCTGCAGGAAACCAAATTCTGCAGTTATTTAAAAATTCCATTTAATGTTTTGAGTATTGATTATTTACTATCTGCAGACATTAGTGAAGCCTTTTTTCTTAAAATAAAAAATGGTATTTGAGGAATATTCACATATTGAAGAAATAAATCATTGCACTACATATTAAATAATGTAAATAAATTACACAACACGTATTATTCATGTGTCGAATATTGAAGCTCTATTTTAAGTTTAGAGTAATGCTAGTTGACTTGTCAAGTATATTCAAATCTATTGTGTTTGTCTCGCTGTGTTTTTCTTTATTTATCACGCAAGTAATGTTCTGTACCAGATAACTGAAGATGGATCAAACAACTCACTGACCATCCACTGCAACGACGACTCGAATTCGGGTCTCGGAAGCGAGGAGTCTCGATCTGAAACTCCTCAAACTACTCCAACGGCGCCCGCTCTGTGTACCTGATGCACGTGAGTATACTCAACCAGAACCATCACATTCCAGAGGGCAACACGCATCTAGAGTCTCAATATGAATATGTCTGGTGACCAACACGTACGTATGTATGTAGTTTTTTATTCCGTGACAATTAATATCATTGTAAACTTCCATTTCATCCGTCGGTTATTAAACGTAAGTGTATGCGTCGGGAGAAAAGAGAAAAGTTTAAATTCGACCATGAATTTGTTTGCAACATGTATAACAATGCAAAACAAAGGTAGTTTTTATTTGTTCAGTATTGTTATGTCTACTCATGAACAAATTCTTGGTGTAAATTGAAAGATGCTGGTATTTTAATTTGTTATACTCACTTGAGAAAAAAAGATGAGTCTCTCAGACTGGAAGAATATATTAGAAGTACTGCCGAATGGATTTTAAACAGTACTGAGTAATATATCTGAAAGTTGTATTGTATAAACTTGTATACTATTATATTGTATTTTATCAAATTTACATTCATGAGCACAAATGTATGTTTTGTTGTTGAAATGATTGCTTGTACATAGTAAAATAATCGTCTATTCGATGCAATCTCTCAACTTGTGCCGTGCAATTTCATACTTAATATCTTAGTCTATTTCTTATAAATTATTGCGTTATCATCAAATCATATATAATGAATTATTTACTTAATCGATGTGTTTTACAACAAGCGGACAATGTAATTTATGTTAAAGCGACGGGGGTGAATATCAACGAATATCTTGTATCAATAAACTGTTTAAAATTCATTTTGCGAGCAATAATCTTTTATTTATAAAAGTACATCAACTGTATCGTTTTACCGAAATAAATTTTACGAAATTCCCCCCATACTCTTGTTTCATTTTCACCCTACTCCTTTATTATACCTGTATTTATATAGATAAACTAGCATTACAGTAAGTATTCTTTCTTAAAATAATTTTATCATAAAATGAGTGGCATTTTCCTTAATAGCCTGGTTCTAGTATAGAAGTGTCTTGGTAAAATAAGTAACGAGAATCATGTAATGATAAATAGGGTCGCGTACTGAGTGTATAAAAACAGTGATTTATGTTTTATAATTTGGATAAATTTCACGTAAAAAATCTCTCTCCTGATATATCGATTCTTGCGCGCGCTTGTGGTCCAGACAGAATCCCTGTAAAGTTCAGCAGGTGTGGCTCACAAACATACAAATGTTTGTTTTCTGAGCCGCGCAAAATGCAATATTTGTTTATCTTGTGTCTTCTTTCATCAGGACATTATGTTCTATGTAAGTAACAACCTAATTATTTTAATTAAACACTAATGTAAACAATATATAAATATTCAGGTTTGCGCAACTATACTCGCAAAGACACTAATGAAATCGACGATTATTACTCGAATTATGATTATGAATTATCTGTTAACATGACAGAAGGAGATATTAAAACTGATTCTTTAATCTTACCGAATCCAGAATTTGTGGATTCGAAATACACTATTGATGTTCTTCCAAAAGTTGAACTGCCAAGTGACACCTTAGCAGATACGGACCTCAGAGATCATGATTTTATAGATAATTTAATGTACATATACTATGGATCACACTCCAAGAATGGCACAAGTTTAGGAAGTGAAATAATCATCATAGGATCTGTTTTGAGTTGTGCCGCGCAATTATTAACTATTTTCTGTGCGCTCTTGAGAAAAAATTCAAATGGAAAGAAAGATGCTACAAAAATATTTTTGCATACAATTGGATCGTTATGTTTGGCAAATTTAGTATTTATGCTTGGTGTTTATGTACGTATGAACTTTTAATTCTTTTTATTCGTAAATTTTATTGTTCTTTTTACAGTCTACAAAGAATAGCATAAAATGCCAGATTATAGCTCTGATATTACATTATTTACATTTATTAACAGCATTTTGGATTTTTATGCATTGTTATTATATTTGTAAAAGATTTTCTGGAGAATATTTGCCGCAATTAAAATATTTCTGTTTACTTACCTATGGCGTACCATTTATATTAGTTATGGTAAGTATTTTCTATTAACAATTCTAATTATTTATTACTTAAATATTTTTGCAGTTAAGCTTTGCTATTTCACCGCACAGTTACGAAACAAAATTATTTTGTTTTGTATCTGTACAAAAAGGCATGCTGGTAAATTATATGTTCCCAGTTTCTGCTTTAATAATCGCAACCACTATCCTTGCTCTAAATGGAATTAGAAAAATTAATTTAGAACTTTCTAAGCTTGAATTAACTAGCTCTGAATCTCTTAACGCTTTACGAACAGAAGATATTCCAGATAGTGAAAAAAATAAAGAAAATATGGCAGGAGATGAAGAAGTTATAAGTTTGCGCGAATTTAAGAATTCGTTAAAAACTTTATCATTAGTACAAACTAGCTACGATGTAGTATGGTTTATATCGGTTTTAGCGTTGGAAAATGGGTTAATAAGTAATGTGATGCCTATTTTGTATGCAATGTCAAGTTGTATGCTCAATTGGTATGTTTTTGCTAAATCTAAATCATTTATTCCTACTATGAGAGGAATAGTGGAGAAAGAATCAGAAGAAAATGAAGAAAAGAATACAAACGAAAAGCAAACAGTCAATCCTCTTCAATCGGTGTCGAGATGCAGCTCTTCAGATAATATTCCTTTGTTGAACAACACTGAATGTTATACAGAGTTGAGGGAATTGAGACACGATACTATAAGTACAATTAGTAGTTAAATTTCTGCTCAAATGCTCAATGTTAACGACTTATATCAATGTTTATATTTTAGAGATTTTTACTTGTTAGTATAGAACTTTAAAACATTATCAGGTGTGAACTAGCGTTGGCCTAAAATTCTTTTGGAATTTGTTGCTCTGTGACTGAAATATCAAACATCGATGGTCTGTGCAATACTATTTTAACATTTATGTGATCTTTTATAAAAGTTTATGTCTGTTAGCTCAATTGGTAAAAAATAGGAAATATATTATCAAATATATCATTCTTGATTACAAAATCTCATTTTATTAACCCTTCAATTTATTTACAGAAATTGTGGAAAGCTCGGTTTGATTTTGATAGAACAAATATTTGAAATTGCCATCAACAAACCAGTGTGTATATTTATAAATAAAAAAATATTCCGCGATAAAATCAATCCTCGAGTGATATTTGCCTATATAATTCCACTATTAAATAGCATTTGGATCGATTGTGTAGTATTAAACTAGATTAAAAACGTATTAAAATGGAGAAAGTAAAGGAAAAATATCCACTTGTATTTTATCTTCCTTCCTAGTAGTGGTAGTCAAAATAATTTAATAAAATTGTACGCTACTGACTTTGACAACTATTCCTTCTCACCAGACCCAAAAAGTAATATTTTTCGATAAAAATTTCGAGTTAAGTAGATATAAATATTTTCAGTCCTTATGTTTGAATGTAACTGTACATACGGAAAGCCATTGACCTATAACATTAGATCTAGTTCTATTATTACGTAGGTTAATATACAAAATATAATGGAAGAATTTGAATTATCATACATAAAATATAAGTTTAAAAATAAAATTTCAAAATCATTGTCGTTGTTTTTATGTTGAGCTTTGTAATTAGGCGATAAGATTGCCAAAAAAGTTTTTGGTACGTTTAAATTTAAAATTTATTTAATTAGATATATTTAAACTACCTTTAATAATGAAAAACACGCAAATCTAATGGGTTTTTGAAATAGTGTACTCCAGTATTCTAGTTTCCTCATAATTTTTATATTACTTTAATTTACAAATGTACAATTTTAAAATTGTATTAAACCCAATGGCGTAGTTATTTTCAATTTTCATTTTCATTGCTCAATAAGTTTAGCTTTAATTCTATTAGATAGCAGCTTTTAAAATACTTAATTTTCTGAATGTGCATAATTAATATATATGTAAATATTTTAAATTTATTACGATGAAAATAATTACATTTTCAGAGATTTATGATTTTAATAAAATTCCTAATCCCTTATTCGGCGCCTCTGTATTTTCCATGTGCGCAAGAAGAGGAAGAGAATTTGTAAAAGTAAGGTTAATGTTTACATGGCGCAAAGCACGATGTTGAACTCTCAGTTTAGTAAAGACAGTAAATATTTTGCCCAGATTTCAAGTGATGGAAAAGTTAAAATCTGGGAGACTGCAACAAGTACATTTAAACAAGAATTTACGCCTAATTTGCATTTAACAACTCCTTGTACTTGTTTACAATGGGTACAATCAACTGCACAGGTATGCCATGTGATTTTGAAATTTTGTGTTTATTTCTGAATTTACGTATTGCTTATAGTATTATTCAAATTATTATTGTGGATTGAAGTATTTTATGTTACTTTCTTGATAAAATATATAATTTCAACATATCTAATTTTAGACACCATGGAAAAAACGAAAACGACGTCAATCGGATTCTTCCTCATCGGAAACTTCTGTAAATTATTTTATCGCTTTGGGAACGAGCTCTGGCTCTTTGTTATTATACTCGTTTTCTTCCGCACAAGTAGATTTAAGTATTGATAGCAATACGAGTAATTCTATTTCATGTCTGACTTGGGAGCAATCCCAGGATATTTATGCAGGCGCTGAGCAATTTGTTTTACTTTTTGATTTGAAAGGGAAGGCAGTAAAAACGTACGTAATTCTTCATTCATACAATAACATATTTATCAAGAAACAATTTTCAGGAAATGGAAAACTGGAGACGAAAAAATAACATCTATTTTACTAGTTCCACATAAAAATAGACTACTTACAGCTTCTAGGGGTATTAAGTTATGGTGCTTAGAATCAAAAGAAATAATAAAAACTTTTACGGGTCATAGATCAGATGTAAATTTATTAAAATTAATTCCTGCTGGAAATTCGGATCCGTATTTTGTCAGCGGATCGCAGGCAGATAGACTTTTAAGTTGTTGGACTTTAAACGAAGAAATTACAGATAAAAATGCCGTGGCTAGTTTGTTAATGGAAGACATACCTTCTTGTGTGTCTCTTGTACAGAATTCTGATAATTCCACGAATCTGGCAGCTGTAACAAGAACGGGGAATGTTCATATTTATCAAGTTTTACTAAATGGCAAAAGTGGGAAACCTATTAAACCTAAAGTTACGATACAGGTGGTAGCTGATACAGGAAATTCTAAAGATGTTGTGACGCCGATAACAATTTACTCTGCATTTTTTCACGCAGATTGTAGTGTTATGATTGCCCATGGAAATCAACTCTTATTAACATTTGAAAATGTGGTAAGTAAAAAAAAATATTTTCTTTTAGCATATTTTTAACTAGTTCCATATCAAAATGATGCTTCGATTTCATTCATAATTTATTTCGCAACATTAAATAATTTAGACTGCATAATTTTATCTTTTATCACAAGTTACAGTTCCTGAAATATAGTTTTCATTTAATAAAACTTATAATTATTTCTTTATCAACAACATAGTATAGTGCTGGCAAACAAAGTTGAGCTGTCAGGCAAGTTAGCGGTTTATCGAATACGTCATCAAATATAGGCTGCGCTTAATTTTTTTTGTTTTAAAAATAATGAAAAAATCGTTATTAGATGAAACATTCATTTATCACATTTTGCTTGTTCTTTACATAATTCATTGACATGTGCAATAATTTCTTTTGCATAGCTTCTACTAGTCTGCCGTTTACGATTCATCATTTTTTACAATACACATAGGCTTATGGTACACCTAATATTAATTATAATAATAGTGACAAATGTTACATTCTTTTGGTAGCTCTTCTTTTTTTGGCAGCACTATATATTTTATTGCTTACTAGAAAAACATAATATTTCTGTGGGTATTTTTAATATTTAATAATACACAGCATAAATAAGCGGGTGATTGATTTGAATAATATCGAAGTATATATATTTAGAATTACGCTAAATATCATCATAAAAATCATTTTGATATGGACAACGTATCTTAATTATAAACAAAAAGATTGCATCTGAAAGTTGTGATCATGTTTTTATTTATTTATCTTCGTAGGTTCCTAACTTCTTTGACAAAATTCAATGTCTTATTCGAAAAAACCCCCAGGAAGTACTTTCAACAAAGGAAAATGAAATAAAAAAATATAAACAACCAATTGTCGACCAAAATGTGGAATATTTAACTCCTCACACACAGGAAAATTTTAAATTAAAACGAAAAGCTCATGAACCTAAGACAGAGATTCCTATGGAACAAAGATTAGAGAATTTAACTTTGAATAAATTGACGACGGGAGTTCCTAAACAAGATAATTTAGCAAATTTACTAGTCCAGGGACTTCATAGCAAAGATAAGAGTATATTACAGACGGTATTGTGCAAGAGAGATGAAACTATTATTAAAAATACGATAAAGAGGCTGCCTATGCCAGTCATTACTCCTTTATTGTCAGAATTATCAGCTTTAGTTCAAGGAAGAACAAGAGCGTAAGTGTTACGTTTTCTTAATTCCGTTTGTAGATTTATAAATATTGGGATGAGCTAATAAAATGACTGATAATTAGAGACAAAATTTTAAAATGCACTACAAGGAAAACATTGTATCTGTTAATATAGTAAAAGTCTGAAACTCATTTTCATGCGCTATTTCTTAGAAGAGGAAATTTTAAAAGTGAATTACGTTAAGAATACGCTGTTTGTTCTAAACTTTAGTAGACAGTGATTGTTGTTTCATGTTTTCTAGTCTTTAAAAAAATGTATAATTTTATTATAGGATATTCCACTTTTTCGTAAATATGGTAAATTTTTATTATTCCAATTTTATTATATAAATTGATTTATCTAATCTAATACAACTGAAAAAGAATACTACTATAGATTCCGAGATCCCAATTGTAGCAATTTAAAATGGAATATAAGTAGTTGCATATGTAGTGGCTGGTATAAATAACCTACATTAATGTATAAATTACATTGTTTTTCAAATTTATATATTATTTTTTAGAAGCCAGACTGGAGTTCTTTGGTTACGACACTTAGTTCAGCATCATGCAAGTCAACTGCTCAGCAATCCGGAGCTCACAGAAAAATTGCAGCCTGTTTTAACTAGTATAGATAACAGATTATCACTTCTTAAACCTTTATCTAAGCTTCGAGGACGTCTAGATCTTCTCGTTTCACAGATTACAGATTCTAGTAGCAATGATACAGAAGTAGATCAAGCCTTGCTCGTTTTCAAGGATCAAAACGACAGTGAAGACGATAGTGATGATAATATCGAACTCAATCTTCATTCAGAGTCAGAAAATGATGAATGGGAGGAAGAAGATGATAATGATGTAAACGAAGATGAAGACGTTATTATTGAAGAAAACAATGTATCAGATGATGATATGTCACTGTAAATAGAGTTTGTTTGATATATTGAAATATATTTCATATTTTATGAATGCTTCATTTTTTCTATTTTTTTTAAGTTTGCGATAGTAAAATGTTGATATGTACATTTTAAAAATATTATTTGTTGTACTATATTTTTACCACGAATAAATATTTTCTTATATTTTCATTAACAATTTTTATACTGAAATGCAATGTAGAGTGCTAAGTATCGGTAGTTAGATGTCGTGAATTTAAGAAATGATTAAATTATTTTTATTACAATTTGGTTCTACTAGAAAATACATATTTGAATAAAAGAGAGCGGCATAGAATTTTAAAATGTGTACAAATACATTATTTAAACCTCATTGCCTATGTTTAGCTTTAGAGCATTGCAGGGTATATGGGTTATGACGTCATTCTCCCTGTTAACTGCCTGCTGATTGGCTAGTGCGCGCGAGTCGAACTATGTTCGTTGTCGCGCGAAATTTAAAATTTGTATATTATATTAACTGTTGTATAACTAGTGGTTTTAATTATCGTTTTACATTTTCAATAAATTAAAATTTTTAACAAAATAAAACTCAATTTGGTAGTCCTACCTTTTGCCGACCTCGACGATTTTGAGTTCTGTAACATATCCAAAAATCATACATCTCCCTTTATGTGTTTTTTAGAAGTGTTACATATTCTACTTGATCGCATGTTAAAATTTTGAGTTGAGTTGATATTCGGCCGCAACTAAACCAAAATTGAGATATTTGCGAAAATAAAAATAAATTGACGTCCTACTTTAGCAATAAGATATATCAGGATATTTGCTACAATACTTTGCATTCAAATTTAATTAAAAATGCACGCCGGGGCATTAACATATAAAACATAAAAAGTAGCATAGGTCGAATAAACGTGCGCTTTCATCGGTAAAATTTATTTTTAAAATCTACACAAATATCGTAGAACTTATAAATATATGTTGAACGTAAAATGTATTAAACTTATGAATTCATGTTAAAGCATCAATTTAACAAATATTAACAATTTCAGTAGTTATGTAGGAACAAACGGGTAAAATTTTTATGTTTAGAAGGCAAATAATTTGCAAAGAAAAGATCGACTAAACAAACAGATTTTTAAACATAACACAAATCGCAAACACTTCCTTCTGCAGAATCTACTCCGGAGCATAAAACATATGCTAGTGTTTTTTTAGTGTGAAGCGCACTATTAGCTGCCGCACCCGACTATACCCTATATTATTGATGAAATTTTAAAATATAATTAGTGAAATACAAATGTACTTTTACATTAACTGCGATTACGGTTACAGCAATTTGTCATTGGCTAAATAAATGATTTTGAATCTAAATCGGAAGTTGAATAGATTTAGTGATAAATTATTGTATTGTTTATAGAAAATTTACATATTAATTATGTAAATACAGTAATTATTTTCAATATACATAATGAAATGTCAAATATATTATGAAAGCAAGATTAAACAATAATAACAACTAGTACAATTGAACTAATAACAGAATATAACAACTGCTTTAAATCAAAGGATTTGACACCATGAATTCTCTCTCATCCATCTGTCATTATGATTCCATTTCTATGATAATGAACTAAATTGGTTATTGTATGCCAAATCCCAGGGAAAACATCGCTTTAGATTGAATTCATTATCAGATGATGACAAACTTAGACAACGGAGGAGGTTGGTGCCTTGTTTGTGGGAAATAAACACTCTTCAGGACAGAGATTATATGGAATTAGATGATGGATTTGCTGAGGAATTAACAAGAATAACCCCAAACGTTCTAAGGTCTTTTGTTCGTGACGAGAATTCAATTTGGGTCATTTACAATTACTATTTGGTTGTATTGTCTTTGCTAAACAATGTATTTGAGATTTATTGTAAATTATAATGCTCAGTCGTTATTTACGTGACATGACCACCATTCTTATCTTTATATTTATGAAGTATGTTTTCTTATAATAAAAATAAGTTTTAAATGTCATTGCCGCAATTTCCAAATCATTGTTATTTAAATCATCATTTGTGGTAAAACATTCCACGGTAGAACTGGGCCTCAAGTGTCTTAAGGTACAGTGTTTACTTGCATTTTAATGGTGTAGGTTGTCAGCCTACAGCCTCTGCAAGGGATTTGGATAAAGATTGGCGAAGCTGAAATTCGAAACCGCTGCTGCCCGTTGTGATTTAGATTACAGGTATTTGAATGAAATCTTAAATTTCTTATTAGTTATTATTTATGCAGCGATAGCGAACTAAATTTGTTTTCTTATATAATAATTGAACTGTAAAAAATAAAGTTATATCTTAATTTTAGGTACCTAAAACCATTAATGATTTCGCATTATATTTACTTTGTAAATATTATTATTATTGTGTATTTAATTTAATTTGTTAAATAAATATGCCAAAACAAAAGATACGATAAAGGAACACTTAGATATTATTTCCAAAATGATTTTAAATGTTTAACTTCACTTTTTAAGAAACAGTTAATTAGAAATCTATTCAATTTAAAAAAATTAAAAACTTAAAATTACAAATTATAGTGAAAATTTGTTTATTGTATTCGAAGAGATAAACATAATGTTTTTGTTTATTATTATTTTACTATTATGTAACTATTTTCTCACAGCATGGGCGTCGACTACATAGAGGTTTCGGACTCATACCCTCAACGAAAAATTTTGCAATACCTCCTGCTTAGCGCAGCTTTTTTTGCGTCAATGAGAAAGCCCTGAATTGTTATTTTAAAGAATTATTGTGTCTCCTTCCATTTTATAGTAACTGACTACTACCCTCAAATGGGTGTGAGTTACACCCTTATAAATATTTCCAGTGAATTCCTTCCGCATCAAGGTATCTAAATATACAAATTTTCATTTTAAAATTCCTGCTAGTACAGTCGGAATTATAGATTGAATATCAGCCAATAGGAATCCATATGACAGGTAATAATGCGCGGTTCAAAATACACCGCAGATTCTCTTGGCCTCTTCACCGCCTAGTGCTCAGGCTAGACCGCTTTCCAGGGCATCTGATGCTCTGAAGGTGATTTAATTGCTCTGGATTGAGCTCTGATTTCAATGGGACAGGAATTAGAGCTCTTAGAAGTGTTTATTCTAATTCTAGGTCTGATGAAACCAGAGAATATTTTGGAGCAAATTTAGATGCTCTGTTTCAGTGGGTCAGGAATTAGAGTACTCAGAAGTGTTTGCTCTAATTTTAGGTCTACTGAAACCAGATCACATTCTGTAGCAAATTTGGCTGCTTTGGATTGTGCTCTGGTTTCAATGAGTCAAGAATTAGAGCATTCTGAAATGTTTGCTCTAATTCTAGTTCTGTTGAAACCATAGCACATTCTGGAGAAATGAAGCTCTGTAACCTAAATTTCAAAATTCTTGACCAACCAGACCTGCCAAAACTGGTCCAGAATGTGTTCTGATTTCAGCAGGCCAAGAATTAGAGCAAAGAATTCTGAGTGCTCTTATTCTTGACCAACTGAAACCAGCGCACTCTCCAGAGCAGCCAAAACTTCTCCAGAATGTGCTCTGATTTCAGTAGGCCAAGAATTAAACTGCTTCAGAATGTGTTCTTGTTTCAGTTGGCAAAAAATTAGAGCACACTCTGAAGCATGCTCCAATTTCCGGCCGGCTGTACTAGATCACCTTCAGGGCATCAGATGCCCTGGAAGGCGGTCTAGCCATACCACCAGACGGAGCGGAGGCCCACTACCGCCCCGGCGCTCCGCAGAGCGGGACTGATTCCTATTGACTGATATTCAATTTGTAATTGTGGCTGAACTAGGGGAAATTTTAAAATGAAAATTTGTATACATAGATACTTTGATGCGACTAATTCACAGGTAATATTTTTAAGGGTCTAACTCATACCAATTTTGGGGTAGAAATCAGTTAACGTAAAAATATAAGGACGTAAAATAATAAAAATTCAAGGCTTCATTAGTGATGTACAAAATGCTGTGCTAAAGGAAATGTATACTTTGGGACATTGCCCCTAGGAAAATTTTCCTTGGGGGCATGAGCCCCATGACCCCATGTAGACGGCGCCCATATCAACCTACATCATTAAAATGCAAGCAGATATAGTTATGGAACAAGTTGCAGTAATGTTGTGCCGCAGATGATAAAGGTCCTTGAATCTTGCTTATTCATTTAAAACCAGATTCAGAAAACAGAATTACCTCTTAAACCAGTTTAAATATATTGATTTTATCTTGAATTTGACATATTTAAACCCGTTTAAGACCTAAGCGTGTTTTTTCTACACCCTTACCTTAGCTAGCGGGAGGTAAAACAGCTTCTGATATTTTATTGTTAAAATAAAAATAAGATGAGGAATCAAATGTTCAAATGTAATCACGAATTACATGTTTTGCTCGCTGTGAAGAGAACAAAGAGGACAAAGGAGTACGGCTTTAGGGAGTTTTAGGTACGAATGGACGTCCTTTGTAAGAAACCTTATACATATATGATGTCCAGAAGTCCCGAAATACATGGGACAGTCCCGGAATTCAGTGCAAACCAGATTCAGTATGTGTCCAGGATTCTGTAAATTGTCCCAATTTTTATCGAATTTCACCTAACTGAATTAAATAATAATAATAAATAATTCGAAGATATGAAACGAATAAGAATTGAAGAATGATTAGCTGTAGAATGATTTCACTTTCAAGTGAAATAAGTTTAAATTAATTGCAGCAAAAATGTCCACAATTTAGCATACAAGGAAGACATGTGGAGCCCACATCAGATTTTTTAATACTTTTTTTAAAATTTATCGCTTTGTCCAATGACTAGTGCATTACAATTTTGCATTTAATTTTGTAAATTCCATTAATTGTTTTTAAGATTTTTTGTTTTAATTAATAAATCAAGTGTCTCATTGTAATTATTTTTATTTTTAAAATGTTCCATCAAATACCGACTAAACAAAGTGTTTCAGTTATAAAAAATATCGACGTCGCTTGAGGACCGACGGACTCGAGGATGACCGTCGATTAACGTTTGCTGAAATTACTTTTAAGCAGGGCATGTAACCGAAAAAAATACTGGTTAACGGTTAACCCTTATAGAGAACGTTATAATAATAACGGTTTTAGTTCGAAAACCGGTTTTTGAAAATTAGAAACCGGTTTAAACCGGTTAATATATCGGTTAAAAAATAATTAAATTAATTAAAAGAAATTAATTATAAAAATTTGATTAAAAAAAATTACAGAATAATTAATTTAAAAAAATAATAAAAAAATACCATCTGAGAAAAATATAACAATTAAAAAAAAGCAAATTAATTAATGAATATTCACAAAAATTCCCGTAATATCTTCAGAAAAACGCAGGTCACTTTTCAATTTTAAACTCGCCTGTGTTGACAAAGGCCGTATATATTTGGGACTTTTTAAGTAACCTTAACGGCCAAAGAGACTACCTACATTTATGACTCTCCAATAAAATGTTAATTGTAAAAACTGTCATGACTCATGTTCAAATACAAATAGAAAACACAGATATAAAAAAATATTAATTTTTTTTCTCGCTAAATGATATTAAAATAAAGGTTAAAGTTCGCTAAAACCGGTTTATTTTTTTTCTTGGTTAACGGTTACCGGTATTTTCGGCCTGAAAAATATCGGTTAAAATTACGGTTAAAGTTCGCAATTTTCGTTGAAAATATCGGTTACCGGTTTTTATTAACCGATTACATGCTCTGATTTTAAGACTATATCTTTAATAGTTTTTGAGTTATAAGCTTATAAAACTTAATTTTATTAATTTTGCATGTTGTTTTATTTTGGTAAACCTGTTCCGTACAAGTTAAAGTAAAAATATAAAAAATGTGTCTTATAAAAAAAACAGAGAAATCCATTAAAAAAATTCAAAAAAGCTTTTAGTTTATTACTTACTTTAAAGTCAAATGTAGACGATGTCTCTGTTTCAAACTTGGAAAAGTAAGAAACGAGCTTTTTCCAAAGCTTCTACTTTTAAGCTCACATAATTCTGTATAATGTTCATACCCATTATTGGGATAACAGTCTTCACAAATAAACCCTCCTTTTTTAAGGGGAGTGCAAGTTGAACCACTCTTACAAATATATCTTTTACATGCGTCTTTAGTTAAAGTTATGTCACAATTTGAACCGGTAAAACCAGCAGTACAAACACAGGAATAACCACCTTCTTTCCGAAAACAAGTTAAACCTTGTTGAACTATCTAGAACATTGTTAAACCCTGTAGAACTGTCTCATCTTACTCCCAATTATCTTGGAACAGTGTTGAACCTAGTACATTTATGTTACACCCTAAACAAGTGCCTTAAATTTGTCCCAAACAATTTGGAACAAAGTGAAACATAGTGCAAGTCTCTCTACTTATTTCAGAACACTTGGAACATCTTTCTGCCTTCTAAAACTTTCTTTTTAAGTCTTCCTAGTAATTTCCAATAATAGACATACATGAAAAGTTACAATTTATTGTTTTTCACTCTAAAATTTTTCATATACAGCCAAAAAAATTTAAAAATGCCCATTTTTGGGTCCAAAATTTTGATTTTTGGAATTAGTCTAACTTGATAGTCGTCGATGCGCTGATTTCAAATTTTCAAATCGAATTCAATTATCTCTTTCCATTCCTGAGATATTTGCTCTCAAAGTTGCACCTCAAAAAAGGGTGTTTTTTGACCATATCTCTAAAATGGGTAGAGATACATTCTCAACGATTATACCAGTCGATTGTACGCGGAAAGTTTCATAAAGAAATGTTTTCTCCTCATATACGTTCTTTGGAACGATTTGGTGAAAAATGAGAAAAACGAAAAAACCGGAATTTCAGTTTTTCGCTCGGAAACTTTTTGTCTCCAAAATTTTTTATATTCTGGACTTAAGTAAAGAAGAATGTGCTGATTCCAAATTTTCAAACCGATTTCAATTATCTCCTACCGTTCTCGAGATATTTGAGTTCAAAGTTGGACCTGAAAAATTCAGTTTTTCAGGAATAGTCCTGAAATGGGTTGAGATACGATCTCGGCGACCTCATCAATCGATTCTACGGACAAAATTACATTTTTGTACCAATTTTCAGATTTATATTCTAATGGATACAATTTTTTAAGTGAAAAAACGAAAATGGCCAAAAATCGGAAAAAATCGTAAGGGGTTCATCAGGCGATTTTTCAATTTTTGCGATTTTCGTTTTTTCGCTTTAAAAATTGTATCCGCCTGAATAAATATCTGAAAATTGGTATACTTATGTAATTTTGCCCGCAGAATCGATTGGTGAGGTCGCCGAGGTCGTATCTCGACCCATTTCAGGACTATTCCTGAAAAACAATTTTTTTCAAGTCTGACTTTGAACGCAAATATCTCCAGAACGGTAAGAGATAATTGAAATCGGTTTGAAAATTTGGAATCAGCGCATCTGTATTTAATTAAGTCTAGAAAATGAAAAGATTTGGTGACAAAAAGTTCCCAAGCGAAAAACTGAAATTCCGGTTTTTTTCGTTTTTCTCATTTTTCACAAAATCGTTCCAAAGAACGTATATGCGGAGAAAACATTTCTTTATGTAACTTTGCCTGTAGAATCCACTGGTATAGTCGTTGAGATTGTGTCCCTACCCGTTTTAGAGTTATATCCAAAAAACCCTCTTTTTTGAGGTGCAACTTTGAGGTCAAATATCTCAGGAACGGAAAGAGATAATTGAATTCGGTTTGAAAATTTGAAATCAGCGCATCGGCGACTATCAATTTGGAATTATTTCAAAAATCAAAATTTTGGACCTAAAAATGGGTCTTTTTGGATTTTTTTGGCTGTATATGAAAAATTTTAGAGTGAAAAACTATAAATTGTAAGTTTTAATGTATACTATTATTGGAAATTACTAGGAAGATTTAAAAAGACAGTTGTAGAAGGCAGAAAGATTTTCTAAGTGTTCTAGAGTAAGTAGAAACAGTTGCACTATGTTTCACTTTGTTCCAAATTGTTTGGGACAAAGTTAGAAACTTGTTTAGGGTGTAACATAGATGTATCAGGTTCAACACTGTTCCAAGATAATTGGGATTCATATGAGACAGTTGTACAGGGTTTAACAATGTTCTAGATAGTTCTACAAGGTTACACATTATCCCAAATTGTATGAGATTAATTTCAGGCAGTTTTGGAAAAACGCAGGTCACTTTTCAATTTTAAACTTGCCTGTGTTGACAAAGGCTGTATTTATTTGGGACTTTTTAAGTAACCTTAACGGCCAAAGAGACTACCTACATTTATGACTCTCCAATAAAATGTTAATTGTAAAAATTGTCATGACTCATGTTCAAATACAAATAGAAAACACAGATATAAAAAAATATTTTTTTTTCTCGCTAAATGATATTAAATAAAGGTTAATGTTCGCTAAAACCGGTTTATTTTTTTTTTGGTTAACGGTTACCGGTATTTTCGGCCTGAAAAATATCGGTTAAAATTACGGTTAAAGTTCGCAATTTTCGTTGAAAATATCGGTTACCGGTTTTTATTAACCGGTTTTTTTAACCGGTTACATGCCCTGCTTTTAAGACCCGAATAAGTTACGGAAGTACTCATTACTAAAGAATTTGTGTATTGAAAGTTTTCATAAAATGAGTTCTTTGTCTTTTTTCACCGAAGATCAGTGACGTCTTCCCCATACAGCTAATCAAACTGGAGAAAAAATGTGATTTGTTCTGGACTGCACAGGAATACTCTGTCTACAGTCGTGTAACTTTTTTTTTATTTACACAAACAACAACTTTTTCTTTTAGCGAGATGTTTCATACTTCAACTTCCATTCGTTTTATATCTTCGAACTTCCATGGAAATGCATAATCTTTTGTGAAATTTTATTAAAATGTTTATCACACAAATTATTTTAATTTAATTTCTTATTTCATTTGAAAATGAGATCATTTTACGATTAATCGTTTTTGAGTTATACCCTTCGAGCATAGTGCTTTTTTGATACTGCCGATTGCAATAAAAAAGAGAGGTGCGCAAGTAGATATAAAGCAGTATCACTTACAAAATTTTAATATTCTACGGGTAATCGTTTTTGATTTACACGAAAAATTAAAAAAAAACCCTTCGAGTAAAATGTAATTGGAAAACTGGATGTCATAGCAGTCCTACATACAAAATTTCGACATTTTACTCGTATAGCTAATCGTTTTTGAATTCTTGGAGAAACTAAAAAAAAACCCTTCGAGTAAAGTGCCGTTTTGGCAATGCTGATTGCTATAAAAGAGGGAGGTGTACAACTAGATGTTTAGTAGTCTTACAAAATTTTAACATTCTACGGTTAATCATTTTTGAATTATATACAGACGACATGCTGAAATTAGTTGAAATGGATTCAGGGATGGTCAGAACGAATATTTCCGTTGAAATCTGAAAACAGATTTTTTTCGCGATTACAATACTTCCTTTACTTATTCCTACAAGGAAGTAAAAAGTAAATTTAGCCCACAGAAAAAAAGAATGAATAAAAGAGGTATAGTTAGTGTAATTTCCCCCCAATAATTTTCTCTTAGTTTTCTCTCACCTTTCAAGTGAATGTATTTCTTGGATGATACTGAAAATATGTCTGGGCTGATGGACCGATCGTTAGATAATAATTTTCTATAAATGACGGTACCAATTAAACTTTTTTTTAATCAATTCAGAATTTTCAATATTTTATAAAAATAAACAAAAATAGGTTTCGTACATAGCGTAATACATAGGATTTGGATAATGGATATAGAATCGGGTAGTTGCAGAGTTATAATGGAACTGCTGCTTTTTCTTAAGACATGTGATTTTGAAATTTACAATTTATCTGTTATTTCACTTATTCCATCCTTTGAGATAATTCGTCCAAGCGATTAAAGTGCGTCGCTCAAAAAGGTAAAATAGGAACAATTATAGCAAAACTGAAAATTTAAAAAACACATATCTTAGGAAAAAAAAGATCGACTTTTTAATTTTCAATTAGTACCGAAAGAAAACGGAAAAAAAGCTATTCCAAGTTAATATCAATTTGACATGTAATGAGTTTTCTTTTTGAGAAGCCTTCAATATCAGTATTACTTTCCCTAACAATAATCACCGGTAGAAAATTAAGTAACTAAGAAAGGAATGTATTCGAGGAAATCAAAGATTCTGATTTATCGCAACAAGTATAAAATTTATTTTCTATTCCCAATAATTCTATTGGGGTTGACCTAGAGAAATATATTTTTCACTTGGTCGAATCTTTGCCAGTCCGCTTCAGGTTAGATATGATCCAAGTGAAATGGAATAGGTGATAGTTGATTATCGGTACAGAATAGTTACATACAGAAGCGACACTCCGTCTCGGTACCTTTCATGTTATCAGTACCATACGCCTACTTAGATATGATCCAAGGGAATGGAATAGGTGATAGTTGACTATCGGCACAGAATGTTTATACAGAAGCGACAGTAAGACAGAGAAACGAAAATTAGAAAGAGATGGAGAAAGTGAATAAATTTAAAGGGCTCATTGTTTAAAATCGGAAAGTTTCGTCACATCTGAGAGATAGGGGAAGGGAACAAATTTAAAGGTCTACACAATGCTCCAAGGTAATAGAACTGAATAGGGTAACATGAAAGGTACCGACACGGAGTGTCGCTTCTGTATGTAACTATTCTGTGCTATGACGTTGGAGTATTGTGTAGACCTTTAAATTTGTGCCTTCCCCCATCTCTCTCTAAGATGTGATGAAACTTTCCGATTTTAAACAATGAGCCCTTTAAATTTGTACCTTCCCCCATCTCTCTTTAATTAATCTCTAATTAATTTCTCTGTCTTACTGTCGCTTCTGTATAAATCTATTGTGCTATCGGTACGGAAACTTTGATAGTAGCAGTTAACTTTTTGCAGTTGTTGACCAGTAGCATACGCCTACTTAAATTGTCCATACTTTATCAATTATTAGTTGAACAATAAAACTTTTCCCCTTCCCTTGTGGGTCAAGATTAGATTTGATCCAAGTGGAATGGAATAGGTGATAATTGACTATCGGTACAGAAACTAATTTGATAGTGGCAGTTATCTTTTTGCTGTTGTTGACCAGTAGCATACGCCTACTTAAATTGTCCATACTTTATCAATTATTAGTTGTACAATAAAGCTTTTCCTCCTCCCTTGTTGGTCAGGGTTAGATATGATCCAAGTGGAATGGAATAGGTGATAGTTGACTATCGGTACGGAAACTAATTTGATCGTAGCAGTTAACTTTTTGCTGTTGTTGACCAGTAGCATACGCCTACTTAAATTGTCCATACTTTATGAATTATTAGTTGAACAATAAAGCTGTTCCCCTTCCCTTGCGTCGGGGTGCGCCGACTCTGAGTTTCCCGCGCGGACTTGACTTGCTCAGACCCGTGTCGTCCGTCGGTCCGCCAACATCCTTGTGCTCGGCGCGTGTGGTGTTGTGTGCGTGTGCCATGCTCGGCGAGCAGCGGCGCTAACATGCGGTGCTGCCTCCCCGTGCTCGTGGTCGCCGTCTCCGTCGCGCTGCTGCTGGCTCTGTCCGTGGCCTCGGCGCCCAGCTGTGTGTGTGACACCACGGACTGCGATGATGTGCAACAAGGGGATTGTCCGGGATTAGGAGTTGTGGTCTATGATCCCTGCAGGTAGGATGTCTGCTTCGCACCTTCGACACAATGCAACATTATGCTAACTTTTCAGATGTGTAATAAAATATGACATTACAACTATGAAATTACATGCATTCAAATCAAATTAAAGTAATTTATTGAACTACATATAATCTTATTTTATTTTAAATTATTAAATTCTTTTTTTCAGGTTAAAGTTGATGTCAATATTAAAAAAAATTCTATGGATATTGTTTCGATTTTTCAACTGTATAATAAAAAATGACATTTAGTTTTTATTTTGATTACAACAATGAAATTACATGCATTCAAATTAAAGTAATTTATAAAACTACATATACTCTTATTTTATTTTAATATGAAATTCATTCTTTCACGATAAAATTAATTTCATTATTAAAAAAAATTAAACACATTTCTAGGGATATTATTTTGATTAAGCATTTGTGGATTAAGAATTATATTTTATTTATACATTTATTTGTTGAAATGAAGAAATTAAATTAATGCTATTCTCTGAAATGACATTTATTTTTTACTTTGATACAAATTAAAGTAATAAACTACATAAACTCTTATTTCATTTTAATATTAAATTCTTTCTTTCACGTCGAAGTTGATTTCAATATTAAAATATTTTAAAAACATTTCTGTGGGTATTGTTTTGATTATGCATTTGCGGATTAAGAATTATATTTTATTTACACATTTATTTGTTGAAATAAAGAAAATAAATTAATGTTATTCTTTGATTTATTTTATTATTACCATAATATATTTATGTTTATCAGTAGAGTTATTAATTTGATGGTTTTTAACATCATTTTTTTTTCATTTAGGAAACCTAAACATAATTCATTTATTTTTAAAATAATATGTGAAAGATAGCATTTCTATGACTCATCCTACTACATTGAAATTAAAAGTATAAAAATTTAAATAGATACAAATAAACGTTGATTTTTAGAGTAATTTATGTGATAACTATTTTAATTTTATTGCATTTAAAATTATTCGTTTCATACCAAAGTTGTTTTTAATTTATTGATACTTGAGTTTCTTTGTTATTTGTATCTCAACGAAATTTTTATTTTGATTACAATAAACCATTGCTGTTTTATAAATGTTCCCAATATTTTTCGTTTTGTTCAATATTCCAAAACAAACATAAAATTGAATTGATAGTTACAAACAGGAAACTCTGTAAGAATATTTATAAAAACGATTTTGTAACTTTGTGATCGCTATTGTAAGTTAAATTTATAGCATAATTAAAATTTGTTAATAGCTAATACAAACTTAAAGGGTTATTTTTTATTACTTATTACTTGTGAAATAAACTTACAGTTTTTATATTAATTTACAGATATAACAGATCATATCTACATGGAAATCAATGCTGCTACAATTCAATTTTAACCCAATTTTAACATATTTACGATGATGTTTATGGGTGCATGCGTGTATTTAAATGTCTTGTTAAATTTTTAATAATTGGTCGACCAGAATTGGTAATTTACTTCAAGCGTATAATAAATTGCATTACAGATAAGAAAAAGAGTTAAAATATTAAATTTGGGAAGATATCTAATGAAATACATATCAAATTCGACTTTTGTTTGTATATATTTATTTTCAAATTTTAATGTGTTGTATGTAAGTATGCTAATAACATTTCGACAATAGAATAATTATTTCGTAGTTATTGATATTTTACTACAGAAATATGGACTGACGTAAAACGTCTTTCTGAGAACAATTATTGTATACTACGTTTGTAGTATTTCCATAAAATAATTGAAACGTAACAAAGTTTCGTAGAACTGAATGTACCTACATTTGAATATGTTGAAACAATTGGTCAGTTTTTACATGGAAATTCGATAATAAGTTATACATATTGTTACAACATCCATCCATCTTCAAAATATGCTTATCCATTGTAAAACTCATCAGATTTTTAGCATGATTCCAATACCTCTCTTACTGAGTAGCGAGGGGTAAAAATGGTTCAAAGCAAATGAATAGTTTGGTGATTGGGCCACCTTTAAAGTTATTACTGCATTAATGTTATTATCATTAATTAATTATATTTAAATTTAGTTAAAGTATTTTAGATTTATCCTGTATAAATATTGAACATTTTTATAATGGTAAATTCTATTTAATCATTAAATGTATTATAAACTTAAAAATTGTTCTCCCGGAAAACCGCACTGTGATATCAATTATATTATGTGATATCATAAAATAAATAATTGTCTATTAATTCAATAATATTTATAATTAAAATATATTTGTTGGCATACATCGTTAATGAGATAGTTTTTTTTATTAATATGAAATTGAAATGAAATTTAATTACAATGCAACCTTATACATATAATTTTATAATTTTATTACCTTAAAATTCCATCATTATAAAATTCAAATAATATTAATTTTGTCAAATACAAAAACTAAATTAAATTAATTCGTGCAGGTTCATTTGCAGTTTATTTTTCTTTAAAAGCTTATTTCAATTACCATTTTCATAAAACATAAAATACTCGATAATTAAACATAATGAAATATGATCTGTTTTAAATATAAATTAAAATGAAAAAATATACGTACGAATACAAAATTTGGTAATTAATTCGACAATTGTGTAGGGAAATTAATTAATTTATTGCAATTTATTAATTAAAATCTAGACAATGCTTGTTGCTATGGCAATCATCGGTTCATTTTGCTTTTTATTATCATACAATTTAACATGTTTTTTTATTTTTCAAATGATTATACGATGACATTTTATAACAAAAGGCTGTCTTTGTTCATTTGTTAAATATTTCAACGCGACCTTGTTAATATTTGCACAGACTTAATTAAGAATTTCTTGAGAAAAATGAAAAATCTGCGACGATCCTACGTTTTATAATAAAATTTTTTAGGACTTGCTAGATAATAAAATAAGATATTGAGTTCTTAATAAACTTGTTAAGGGTGAAAATTGCTAGTATTGTAATTAGTGTAAATTAACTCTGTTTTAAATTTATTTTAATTAGAATAATGAGATGCTGCATTAATTATTATTTCTCATTATATTTACTGCAATCCGTGTGACCTATAGGTACAGTGAGTGCAACTAAATACGAAATGTAGAACTTTAGCATGAAATTAAAAAAAATGTTTATACTCTCTCCTATTAGATTTAGAGCAAAACTGAAAGAGTAAAAAGTTATTCAAAATTAAATTCTACATCAAATAAAATCATAATTAATTCGACATCATTTCTGCGGTACGAGATTCATGTACCATTTTCGTTCAAAATCAGAGAAATATGGAAAAAGTAAATATCTATGTGTCAGATTTGACAGTTAATGACCTGTCATTATAGATAATTTTATATTATTCTTGTATTGGTATATTATCTAAAAAAATCTAAATTTATCTTAATAGTTATTTATGATATAAGTGTTAAAAGTGACATTTTATGAGTGAGAAGGGAAGTTTATGAAACGAGGCGAAGCCGAGTGTAACAAACCCCACGAACGAAATAAAATCACTTTTAACACAAATATCATACACTATTTTTCCTACGACCACAGTTATGTACCTATTATTAAATAAAAACTAACATTATAGAATGACATTTATGACAGGTCATGATGTATTTGTAATGAACAACTGAACATAAGAAGTGTTAAAAGTAAATTTGTTTTTTACTTTTAACACGTTGTCAATGACAACGATTTAAAAGTATTCACTGTGTTATAAATTGTTATTTTTAACTTGCTAAGCAACCGTTAAAAAGACTATTTTTAACAGTGGTCGTAGGAAAATAATATTAAAATACAGACTCCAAGAATTATAATCAGTCATACTGCACTGTTCAATAAATTGTCACACAAATATTTTCCTTTATTTCCATGGCTGTCTGGTTTTGAACGAAAATATTTTATTTTGTAGTTAAGAAATTTCGTACTGCAGATGAGCTGTAAAATGAATTATGATCTCACCTGATGTAGAATTTAATTTTTTGAAATCCCATGTTTTGTCCTTTGTTCCGCGTTTCGTTTCACATTTCACACACTGTACGAATGCAATATTATTGTTAAAAATACAGAAAACAATTTTGCAAAAGCAATAAAATCACAAAAATTTATCGGGTCAATTGCAGTACAGTTCTATTCGAAAGAACAGTAACGAGTACAAATTATTAGTCTTGGTTTAATAAAATTGTCAATCGCTTAATACCGATAAAGACATTCATTCGGTAGCTCGTCTTTTGATGCGATCACTATACATATCGTACTATACACAGTGGTTATAGTTCATGAGGCTGACAGTTTTTCTTAGTTTCTTATAATGTTTTCGGTTCTGTATCATATTATTGAGGGTGAAACATGAAAATACTTACATTATTTATAATTTATTTGGGATTTGAACCCAGAACCGCTGGCTTGTGAAGCGCAAAAGTTATCACCATATCACATCGGTTGGTCTCAATATTATTAAGATAATAATTACATTGAACCATTTCACTTATATTAATTGTAAAGAAATAAATATTCAATTACAAGAACGAATGCATTTACAAATTACAAAGAAGATTTTAAGACTCACTGAATTATTTATTGATGCTACGTTTTGTGAAGCACACCACAAGACTGACTGCCAATAACAATTTCCCTGGTAACATGTATTTTACATAACAATAACAGTGATTTTATTTACATTATTTTACGTAATATAAAATGATGTATTCGGATTACGTTTTTGGTTCCGATCTTTTTTTTATTTTTTTATTTTGATGTATTTTTACATACACAAGATCCTATTATTCGTTGACTTCGTCTCTGTACTTTTTAGTTCTCCCGGTCTGATGATGATTGTTAAATAGTCGAAACTGGTCACTCGATAAAGGTATTATTTTCTTTATTAAGCAATCATGATCAGTGGATACAATGAATATATTTCTCTTCTCATCTCACGTAATTGTAACTAAATAATTTTTATATTAGATTATATGTAGGTATATACAATATTGAATCTGTTTTAATATCATTAAATTTCGTTCATGACTTATTTCTCCCATTGCTGAGTATGATAAATTTGTTTTACTCGATTTATATTATTCTATCAAGAAAATTGTTTTACTCAAAATAAAATTATTACGAATACAAGCTTTTAAATAGAAATTCAATGTTTTTCCGACATTACGATTTCATAGGTTTCTGAGGATTATTCGTAAAGTTTATTAAAGTGGAAGTTGAATAATGCTATATAGTAAAGTACGAAGGTGGATTGAAAAGTTTCTAGAATGACATAAAAAAATATACATTCAACTTGGACTCCATTTATTTTTTTACATAGTCCTCTCTGAGGTTAACATACTTGATCAAACGTTTTTCTAACTTTTCAATTCCTTTCCGAAAATAGTTTTCTTTGGGGTCCTCAAAATAAGCATTTACTCCATCTATGGCTTTATAGTTGGATCGAAATTTCTTTCCAGCGATGAAAATTTTGAGTTTCGAGAAAAGATAAAAGTTCTAGGGAGCCAAAAGTTTGGTCAATTTTTGTTGAGCAATTCGATTGAATGAGCTGGCTTATTGCCACGGTGAAACAAGATCTTTTTCTTTACCATTTTCGTGCATTTTTCTTTAATTACTCTTTAAAGCTGATCTAAAAGTAAGGCATAGTATTGTTCAGTTACAGTTTATCTTTTGCCAATATAATCAATTAGCAAAATTCATTCGGCGTTCCAAAAGACTGGCGCCATCATCTTTCCTGCCGACAATTGATTTCTTTTTCTTTTGGGAACCGCTTATAATGTTCAATCCACCCTTTCGACTGCATTTTTGTCTCTGGAGTGTAGTGGTGTATCTATATTTCATCCATGGTTATGAAACGTCTTTTGAAATCAACCGGATTTTTCTCAAACGTTTGAAAAGTTCGGGCCTGAATGAACTGGCAAATGCGGAAACCACTTGGCGCACATTTTTCTCATGCCTAGCTTATTGTGTAAAATATGAACTACAAGTTTATAAGAAATCCTTACGGCTACCTTAATCTCATGCACTTTCATTCGGCTATCTTCTAGAACCATATCAATAAATCCGGTAGGTTTTTTTAACGCGGTTCGTCACAGGTGTGTGTCCGGCCATGCTTAAAACCCAGAAACTCACGGTGGAAAAAGAAGAGGAAGTATCTTCAATGGAAGCTTCGATCCTGGTCTTGATCTTCGTTGTCGACTTTCGTTCTAAATAACAAAACTAGATCATCTCACGAATTTCATTTTTATCCATTACGGATTTAACGCTGTATGGGTAGGTCAATACAAACGCTTGTTACTTTTACATTAATTGACATAAATATTATATTCAAATATTGACAATTCATATGAAGAGCTAAAGCAAATAAATTATGTAAGAATGGTTGACAAAAACCAAGGCCTTCTCAGTCATTCTAGATACTTTTCAATCCATCCTCGTATAGTTATGTACATATTGTAACGTTTATTTATTTAGGTGAAGTGTAAAAATAATTGAGATACGAGTATTTATATAACAAAATTTAATAAACGAAATATATATAAAAAGAGATATAGTTATATATCTCCCATATGCTCCTTTGTAAATAAGCCACTGACTAGGTAGGTACCAATTTATTTTTAAAAAATAGGTACAAATGTAAAAATTCAGTACATTAATAAATAAATGGTAATTTCCTTATATTTTTATAGAAACTTTAAAAACAGTATCTCCATTTCATTAACTGGTTGTTGAATATGTTGCTTGTTTCGTACATTTGCATGTGTTCCACTCTTAATAATGAAAATGCTTATACGTACGTATTTAGATTACCGATGAGTGCATGTAACGTACTCTCAATTATCACAACACTGTAGTAGTAAGTAATGATTTTACAGATATACAAACAAATGTATCCATTTCTCAATTGGTTATATGTACGTACACATGTATGTATATACAAGAAATGAATAACTAATAAGGGATATAGCGCAGTATGATTGCCGTATTGTTTTAAAGTAACAAAAACAAGAGAAATTCAGCATCTTCTTTGCGTTTTAAATACATTAGCGTTTGTTGAGCTTTTCATTATTTCTCTTAATTTATATTTAATTAAAGTCTTTTGTTAATTCATTTGGGAACAGCGAATAAAACAGCAAGCGCTTAAATTTGCCTCCATTCAAGTTGAAAAAATATAGAGTGGATTATATATACATTACAGAAAATTCAACATTTACAAATTAATTTCCAATATTGGCAGATAGAAATTTATAATTTTTCACTCGCTGCTTGTATTTAAAATCGTATTATGTATTTCAATATTTAATCTAATACTTTTTCAATAATACTGTTAGATAATTTAAATAAGTACAATATTGTAGTTCTAACAGAAATATAATGGAATTGAGATTTGGGAGAGTTTAAACGAATGTTGTCATTAACAGAGA
This sequence comes from Stenolophus ochropezus, assembly GCA_035578165.1. Lineage (NCBI taxonomy): Eukaryota > Metazoa > Arthropoda > Insecta > Coleoptera > Carabidae > Stenolophus > Stenolophus ochropezus. Next base: position 17,420,298 of record JAQOWZ010000005.1, on the reverse strand, counting down.
TTATTCTAAATCTAGCATAAACATCGACCATTATTTACCTTTATATGACATTGAGAAATTGTTTTTCACTACCATACTAAACAAGATTAATTAAAAAAACTGATAAAAAGAAGAAACCTGGTACATTTTTGTCCTTCCACTTATCAATCTTTGGTGCTCGATAAACGTATTCATTTTAAATAATTTTTTAATTCATTATCATCCGTCTTAATTGTCATAATATTCGTAATTTAATTAGTCGTTTAATGTCTAATAATTACATCCATATTTTTTTTAATTTTTATAACATTTATATTCTTAATACTCTGATTGTCACTTCCTTAGGAACTTGTGTGAGGACCAAATCGGTAGGAGTTGTAATAAAACTTTTAAAAATTGACTAAATTCCAATAAATTCAATCCTTCATTCATTCTAAATAATATTATTAATAATAAATTCTTCTATAATCTGATTACATATTATTAATCGAGAAAAACATTTGAAAAATACAAATATTTGTGCCTGACAACTTTGAAAGACAAATGTCAGTAACAGGAATAAACTCATCTTATTTTATTATGCTAAGTTACAAATTTAAATCGGGATAAATTTAAACCTTTTCCGATATATTGGGTAAAGAAAAATAAAATATAATTTTTATTTTGATATTTGAGTGACAGTTTTCATTATCGATCATGATTATTAATAATTTATAATTAACATAGGTGATCATGGTTACCAAGTAAGCTATAGTGAAAAACAATTTTTCATGTCAAATAAAGGTTAATAATAGTGGGTGTCTAGATTAGTATTGAAAAAATTAAATATAAATATTGATACAAATCCTATTACCTTTTAAAATTAATTTATTTTTGGCTGGTATATATTAAAAATGAATATAAATACATTAACAAAATATTTAAATTATTTTCCATTTAATTCATATTTATATTTAGAGAATATGATGACGCGTTTTATTTATATATCCATCAAAACAACAAAATTCATATAGATATTAAAATATGAATATCCTCGATGTTTTGTGTCGTAGCCTTCGTCTCACAAACAGCGATAATTGTAAACCGGAGCATAAAGTGGAGCACCCTGCATAATCAACGTAAATACGTTAACGTCGACGTTAACTTTGCTGACGTTAACGTTCACGCACACGCTTGCTCTACTCTGTTTTGTTTTTCCACTGATTTTGTTTGATTTCAGCTGATTGGTTAACTGTTAAATCTGTTTTCGAAATTTGGTTACAAGATTGCAACACTGAATTCTGGTTTTTACAATTTGTTAATGTTAAAGCAAAAAATATGAAAGCATAATGTAATAATACAGAATACGGGGCAGTTGTGGTTCTGATAAACTCAGCTGAAATTCGGGGAAAATCAATTTAGGATACAGGAGTGATTCCTGTGGTTCCCCTTCAATATCAGCAGCGTAAATGACCAACCTTTACTGTAAAATTATATCCCCATTACCGCAACCCATATGTCAGGCGATTTGCAAATTCAGCACTGGACAAAAATGGTTAAACTGCATTAGCATTAGATTCAATATTCGCAATGTAGTATTTGTATATAATCATAATTATTGTTATTGCAAAGAAACCGAAACTGATCTAGTTCAGTTAAAATTTAGTTAAATTTTTATTAAACACCGAAATCTAGTGTTCTTCTTACTTTTTAAGGTATACACATCGATTATTAAATTAAATAAGATTTCAGTTTGTTAGAAAATCACTTTGTAGTTGTAGAGATATTGGGCAGTATTTCGAGCTCCCTTTTATAAGTGCTTTCGTTAAAAGTGACGTTTGGCCTCATAAAATTATAATGTAAAATCAGACATTCTAAAAGCAATTTTATTATAAAAGTGAGCTCGGAATATGGACCAGAATTTTTGGCCGAAACTGGCCGAAACCGAAACTTCGGTCGGACACTAATCATAATAACTCACGCTAGTATTTTTTATTCTCTATAATAATTATTTATATTATAAGTTCGGTAGTTTGTTATTACAGCACGATGCACGAGTTAGGAATGAATACAATCTACCTCACTTAGTTATTTACATTATAAGCACTATAAACTGTAGATTGTAGGTCCCTTGTAGAGTGTTTAGGTTGAAAACCTATTCTGCTAAAAATGCAAGTAAAATTGTGACAAAATGGGGGAAGTTCCCTTTTAAATTTCGCCTGCATCGAAAATTCGTCTAGGTTTTTAGCATCAATGTTTTACTAATTTCTTAGACTGTTATTGCATGTTGTATCTTGTAACAGCTATAAACTGCAAATAATATCATGTATCGTAACTAATTTCGTCTAAATGTGAACTATAATTTACAGCTGATTTATAGATTGTAGGTAGTGAACAACTATCAATGTAATTCATTTGTCTTTCGTGTTACGCGAGCTATTACTACCCTTAGCAGTTATAATTTCCTCAATTACAAATTGGAGTCTTCTTTCCTGTAAGTTTTTCCGTAATCTCCGTCTTTATTTGTCTCATTCCGTAGAAATATAGTGGAAAATCCGTTAAGATTTGAGTGTAGCGGTTGAGAGAAGGAGAATTTATCTTTCTGCTCGGAGGTGACGCAGACAGGCCAGATTAGACAAAGCCCCGATCTCCCATCCGCTGCAATATGCTGGGGGTGGATCGCCTACGCCATCACTCCTCAACGACAGGGGCGGGCATCATTACAAATGTAAATACCGTCCAATACTTTAACATCTTTCATTTATTATACACCAGCAAAAAATATATTTCTTACAAGAAAATATTGCCAGTGCAAGATTATTCAGTCTATCGGAATAATGCTCCGAACAATGCTCCGAATAATGTGTAATATATTTAAAATTTACCTAAACAAAATACATAGGTATTGAACGTTTATTTATTTAGTTGAAGTGTAAAAAAACTAATTGAAACACGAATATGTATATAGGTAAATAGGTTTAATAAACGAATAATAAATTATAAAAAATAATAAAAGTAAGTAACAAATAAACAAATATTAATACTAATTTAGAAGTAATTATTATTAATAAAGATTTAGCACTTAAAAGTACGCAATATTTATTTCCACAATATATTTATATCACCAAATATTTATTTATATCACCAACTATTCATTTATATCCCCAACTATTAATTTATATCACCAGCTATTTATTTATTTCTACTTTACATGTCGCTGACATATACTGACGACACTGACTTTCTTCAGTGACTCTTTACACTCTGACCGATACTAACTTACTGAACTCTATGACTCGCACGGCGCGACTTATATATCTGCCGCCAATCTCTAGAACATTCTGGATCCTTCCGGACTCCATAAAATTTTAGAACAATAGCAGCGTCACTCCTATCCCACTTGACTTTTAACGCGATTACCTGCCTAGACAGGTCAGGCATGATGAGTTATCTGTGGTGAGTCTCGCTCGTTACAGTACTTTATTATTGAAATAGTTATTTTTGTATTAAGTGTGCGAAATTTGTGTTTTTAGTGCGTGAGATTTCACTTTTTTGATGAGGCTTGTCGAATTAAAGAAAAAAAAACACCCTGTATAGGCAAACTATAAGATTCAAGCTTGTGAATTTTCTATTGTAAACAGATCGTTTTCCCTCATATTCCACATTTGAATCTGTGCAAAATCTATTTCTCTTCATGCAGTATTTACATAATGAAGTAATCTAGTTTGGCGCATGTTGTGATAGTGCTTTGTTTTTCTCTCCTGCAGGATATTATAGTAGAATGCCATGTCCAAACAAATTTGTTGTTTTCCAACAAAACACACTCGCTCTCGTATTTCCTAGTAAAGTGAACTCTAATCACAACAAGCAAATTACCGTCAACGATGGCTTTCAAATATTTTAAAGCATTTAAATATACGAGTAAAACTCTAGTGGTACATAAATAAATCTTATAATCTACATAATTTCAATATGGTGCAAGAGGTGTATAAATTCATCCTGTTTCCTTTAGAAAATGTGCGTTTCATAACTATTTAGTTTGCGTAAAACATAAATGTTTGCTTCAAAAGAGATTAATTATTTTCCTTTCAAATTTCCCGCATATTTAAAACTGAATAGATCAAATTTAGTTTGTAAATTGGCAAAATAAACGTTGATTAAATACTCTTTTGCTTTGGGTATAATCCAGGAAAATAAAACAGCTAATACTCGCTAATTATCACCAAATTGCCCAATCAATCCACACTCAACTGTTTTTTCTTTTTCATTTGTTTAATTACTGAATAAAACAAAGGGCACAACATTAATTAATAACGAGAAAATCGGAAAACTTTTCCGGGACGGGAAAAAGTGTTTGTACGCCAATGGCTGCTACAGAAAGAAATCATTTATTTCTTTACGAAGATAAATAATCAGGACTAGCCGTAAATAGAAGGAATCGATGAGAAAAATGTTGATTTTAAATTCTCCGGATGGTGGAAGTTTATTTTAGATGTGCTGTTTGTTGCTGTTTTCGAGTGGATTGTACATATTTACAAAGTTTTAAAATGAATTCTGTTTATATTTGCTCCGTAACTGTGTTTATAATTTATTGGAAAATTATACAATACCTCATTAATTATCTATAGAAAAGTTTTTAGCTCAAAATTCGGGAACAGCCTTGAACCATATAGGGTTCATTTGCAGGGAAATTTGGAAGAATTACTAATTACGCAAAATAAGTAGTGCAAAGCTTCATTTACAATATGAAATTAGAAACAATTGAAAGAAGCAATGGAAAGAAATTATTCACTAATATTGCTTACAATATATACTCAATTAAATCATTGATTCTGTATAACTATTATTTATTAAAATTTCATGATTATAGGAATGAAATAACTTTTTTACGAATTTTTTGTTATAACAATTTCTGTTGGTGCTCATTGTTCAAGACAATTACAAACGTTCATATCATTGCTGAGATTCGACACAGAACCCCTGGTAAGATTTCGCTTCCGCTATTTCACTGTTTAGTTGATATCTGTAATTAGAAAATTAGACGTTGGGGTTCGAATCCCGCAGTTTGTGTGTATGTACCTATATCTGTCATTCGACTGATATGACATGATCTTATTAATTATAAAATTAATGTTGGTTATTATAGAGTATGAAATTTGTTATACTAAGTGCTTGTTCACAATAAGAAATGTATAGTTTCTAGTTGTAGTTATTCTTCTATAAATACAAACATACATTTATTTAATTTAAATCATTGAATTAAATTGTTCCAATCGTCTTGATTTTTTTCTGCTTTGGAAAATTGAATGTACCCACCATCTTGATTTATAAGCTTTTCTTGTTTCTCAATAATAACAATAACAATGTGTCAAGCAGACTTTAAAAAATGTCATAATACTCCTATTTTTCAATAATACCTATATATCTATTTCATTGTACTCTGTTCTGTGATTCTGTTATTTCAACAACTAACTATAAGTTTAGAGTCTACAAACTCTTGTGCTAACTAAGATTAATTTCGGTATTGTTAACGCTCAACCAAAAAATCAATATACAAAACTATTATTCGCCCAGTAATAACATGCGTTTGAAACATGGTGATACCGAAGAAAGATGAATTCAAAGTATTGCGGAAAAATTTTGGTGCAGTCAAGGAATATGATATGTAGGGAACCGGAATGAAAATTAAAATAATTTAGTTGGCTTTTAATTTTTGCAGGAAACATTTGAATTCTTGTTAATAAATTAACATTGACAACTGTTGACATCTGTCAGAATATATTCCCGAGAAATATGTAGGAAATTAATGAAAACAATGTATTTCTTTGCAAGTTTTTGAGGAATTTAAAATAATTTTGTGTAGTACAATTAGGAATTGTGATAAACATTTTAATGTAATTTTCAAAAGATGATCCATTTCGAAGGGAAGTTCAAATATATGAAAAGAATGGAAGTTGAATTATTAGCCGTAAAATGATCTCACTTTCAAGCGAAATAAGTTTAAATAAAGTGCAGCAAAAATGTGTGTAATTTAGCGTACAAGGAAGTAATGTGTCCACATCAGATTTAAAAAAAAATATAGATGTATCTGAGTCTCGTTAAAGTAATTGTGCAAAGTGCAACAAAAGCCTTGTTTTTGTAGAGCAATAAAATTTAGTTGAACTGTTGAAACCATAAATGGTCACACCTATTGCATTTGGCCACTGCCCCCTTTATAAACACTTGATGTTGTATTAATATTCATCCCTTAAAGTTTGCACGTTCTCTCCTTTTTGTCTATCCTCGTCCCTTTACAAAATAAACTTTTCAACTGTACCCTCATTGCTAACTTCATCTTGTTAGGCATGGAATAGGCCTTGGATAGAAACAAAAACAGCTACACAAAAACGATCTGCTGTCTGCAGGCATGGCTTGCTGCGATGAAACAGTATGAGGGTTAGTGGAACTCTATAAGGGAGGTACACATCCTCAATCTCTCTCACAGCACCTTTGGGAGGTGATTACTGGCTGAGGGACAAAATGAGCTAGATCTCTGTTGCCATAGCAGGGAGCGATATTTTTAGATGGGGATAAAAATAGGAAAACATATTTAATATCAATCAATTTATTTTTACAAGATTAAAAATGGCGGATGCCCTAATTTAATTATACAGCCTCATCGGAAATGAATGAAGGTTCAATGACATTTAAAATTAAATTATGTGTAGACAAAACTTCATAATAAACAAAAATTCGATTATTTTGAGTGCCTACATGCTTTTTAAATTGGTCGTTAATTACAAAATAAAATATTTTACACTGCGTAATTCAACCTGAAATATTTGGAGCAAAGCAGGATGTTCAATGTACAAGCCTCTGTCAAGTTTATAATTCATTAAAATTGTTTTTCTATTTCCGTTTAATAAGAGGCTCTTTATTTTATTCATTTGAGTTAGGTTGTTCATTTAATTACTTAATTAGTGAATTTAAATGTAATACTTATAACCCTGAATTCATTGTTGGTCTGAATTCCAATAAAAGTAACATTCATTTTTCTTTAAATACATTTTTGTTGTATACAGTATTTCTGATGATTAAAGTTATATAAGAGCCGCGAAGTGGGGAGTTTGTAATTCTACAAGAGCGTAATTGCGTTAAAACTCGAATTTTTCTACGACAATTATTTGACTGCATTTCGATCATCACAAGATCATACAATACATTGAAAGAATTGATATAGGTATCACTAGTACAAAGTATCGAACATAAAAACAACTCAAACTGTCAACCTCAAAATAATAAATTGAAACTATTTACAACCCAATAAAACAATACCATGTAGAACCTTTCTTTTTTTTCTTCAATAGTCGTAATGTTTTAAATTAATTATAATTCATTTTCTCATATTTATTCTGCTAACATAATTTCGATAAATGAAAAATCCCGGAACTGTGCGATCGCATACTTATTACAAAAAATTGTGTGTGACACTTAGATAACGTATAAGTTGTATAATAATGGCTTTAGTGGGCGTAGAAAAAAAAATTTCGATTGGACGAAAACTGAACTGGAAAGTTTTTTTTTTTATTAAAGACATACTACTTCGCGAAAATCAACTACCTTGTACAACTACCATATAAACGCCGCAATATTTTTCCTATTGCTCTTATTTTAAATAGTACATGAAACAAAAGATGAGCTGTGTGAAAACATTGGCCGATTGCAAAATATTTGTCTAGATTTAATAAAATTGCTATGCGCTTCATAATAATAGTAATTTAAGTTCCATTCATTTGGTATTTCAATTTCCCACACTATATTTTATTATTAATAATATTTATTTAGATTATAATGACAATTTGATACCTCGCATATTTATGTTTTCATTGTATTTAACTATCTTCTATTTTAAATATAGAGTGTTTCTTGAGATGTTCTTAAGAGTGAGAGTTTTCCCCGTAAAGAATTAGTTAAAAATCAATTAATCACTCCGCCAGCCTACTAAGTTTGTGTGTGGTTGGTTCCCAACTTGAAGTTATCGACAGGGGTAGAAAAAAATCTTTAACCCCGCCCATGGACTTGTGTCTTATCAGCTTCGCATCTCCGCTGTGCTGGGAAATCACTACTCTACAAAATTCCGCCTCACTACATGATAAACTTACATTCAGAAAAAAATCACGGGAATATCTTTGAGACGATAATTACCCTGCTCTAATTTTATTATCTAAGTCTAGTAGACAGCAATCTCATTCACCTTTACAAATGCAAGTTCTGCATAACTAATAGTATATTTATATATCTGTTAATTATGCTTTACAGTACTGATTTCCACAGTATCAAAAATAATCTTGTATACAATTTGACTTAAAATACATTTTTCGTTTAATTTGGGTAGAATGAGTAATATTGTTCGTTTGTTTGCGTGTTTGTCTGAAGAAATAATAGTTTTGTCAATTTTTTTAAACGGGTACATTTAACCTTATCTTTCAAGATAAAATGGATGAGTCTAGCCCAGTGTTTCTATCGGTCCCTGGAGAAATTGTTCTACAAAAAAGAAAAAAAAGCACAATAAGAAAATCATATATGTGGTAGTTATATAAAGTTTATAAATTATTTTATATTTAGGTATATATTTTTTATTAAATGTCCAAGTATATTTTACCGGCCCATCTTAAAAAAAAATGTTGAGAAATACTGGTCTAGTCAGATAATGTTCCATCGGACCTAGAAATACTAATTTTGAAAAAATTTCTATTGTTATTTGTCTTACAAAATAAATAATTTATAACGATATATAGTACCATTAAGACATTCCCTCAAATTACGGTATTAATTACTTATTAGCGCACAGTCCTAGATAAAATATTTATAACTATAGTAATGTTTTCCAAACTTGTTACAATACAAAATATTACATTTTATTAAATTAAAAAAATACCTACACATTAAATGTAATGACACATAATTTAGTAAAATATAAATATAAAAGTTTTTATAAACATGAGTTTGTAAGCGATTTTTTGCGAGACATACCCTACGCAATAAATTTAGTTCCCAACAGCACAAATACTTATACACTAAAAAACTAATCCTTTGGACATGTCATACTGGTTTAAAAAGTTATTAATGTCATATGTAATAACAGTGTAATTAAGAATAGTTAAGTTAACAAAATGTAAAAATCATTTACATGTTGTCCAATGTAAGACAGATTGCTAATTAAAGTGTACGTAAATGAAAAGAAAAACATTGTGTGATTGGTAAGAATATATGGTTGTATTTACTTTGAAATTCTGTTTTTAAAATTTGTTATATAAATTGTAGACCTGATGATGACTCAAACCAGAGTCGAAACGTTGTCAATGTGAATATAGGTATAATGTTTCAATAAACGTTTAAAGCCATTTGACTCCAATAATAATTCCTGTCTTTCAATAATTTTAGCTTGCAATCAAAAACTTTAAAAAGAATAGTATATTGTGTTATTAAGAGTAAAAGTGATACTTTGTGTGGCGAGTATGGAAGTTTGAACGACGAGCGAAGCGAGTCGGACAATTGCATGCGAGGCACACAAAGACACTTTTACTCTGAATAACACATGCTATTTTTACTTCAAACTTAGAAATTTTAAAAAATAAACTACTATTTGACGTTTAATATGTAGGTTATCTGTCAGTTATTCATAATTTTTAGTAACTTTATTTTTAGGTTATCTAGTTTCTATAGTGACATTTAGGGCGATATTACAGATTTCGATTATACAAGTTACTTTTTATTGGCTGATTCTACATACGGCGGCGAAGAAACTATACGGCGGCTAGAATAAAAAATTATATTACGGAGGCATAGAAATTAAACTTCAACCTTGTCAATCACGTCACAGAAGATGTCACTTTTATGATGTTTGAAGAAAAAAACATTTTTTTTAATATATTTTAGCTGTATATTTTGTAGAGACCAGGGTTATTCCCTTGTACAATGTAGCAAGCCTTGTGAAGACGGAGTTAGGGAGAAGGCTGATTGAAGTATTGGCGAATGAAAACTGATGGTTTCTGTCGCGAAACTGTGATGTCAGCAGCACCGCCAATCTCTCCCGATACAAATCACTCCAGCCTCTGATTAACTCTCCCTACAAATCCTCGCAAGGACATAGCGCTCCGCACACCACTCTATCTATGAACTGAATTACCATCTCAGTTATTACGGGGTCCTTCAACTCCTGCATGGAGCATGAGGCGGAATTAATCCTTTTTAGAGAATCCGTCGTTCTGTGAATTACTAATCGGTTTTGGTTTTGACGACTGATTTCGTATTCAGCAGAAATTCATTTATTTATTAATTAACTAACTTCGACTTTTTGAGTACCTTTGTGATAAAAATATATCGTGATTGCCTAAATCAACGAGAAGCATATTGATATACTGACTCATCTATTTATTTCAAACACGAAAAGTTTTTGGTTCCGATTTTGATAACGGTACCAATCAGAATTGACGAAAAAAACAGCCAGACTGGAAAACAATTAAAATACTAGTAACTTTACTAAATTACAATGTAATGACTTAATTTTTAAAAGAAGAAAATAATAGTTTTTTAGTCAAAAATATTTTATGTAAAATTTAGTATTAACAAAAAGTGCAGAGTGCTTTTCTAAAAGTTATCTTGAGAATTTATCTTGTTTTCATGAGAAAAAAATTTACTGCAGAAAGATCGTTCTCAAAATTAACATTATTAAAAAATAGACTCAGAAGGGTTACGGTCAAACAAAATCTAAAACATCTAGTACTTCTACTAGGTATGAGTAGAATGAGTATAAAATACAAGTATTTGAAAATTATAAAGAAATAATAAATACGAATGAGTGTTTTAGAAATACACTCGAATATTTGTAATTTTATTAGTACACCCAGTAAATTTACTCGTATACTGTCCACCTTTGGTACCAACTAATTTTTTTTTATTTTACCTCGAAACCTATTATATTTTAAAAACTAATAATTTCCTCTTTAAACATAAAATTATAATTCGTGTACGGGGTGATTCATGATTGCATTGATTCATAATTGTAATGGTATGTAGTACTCGGTGTATACTGATCACGAAATTGATGGTTTTCTGAGCGAACAGTTTTGGGCTATTGATTTCAAATGAAACATTACAAATTTGTTTAATTTTTAACAGACAAACTTTAGTAATTGAATTAATTATTTGTATTTGTTTGACCGATATTCATTTATGCTATTTATGCAATGTTAACGTAATGGCATGTTGAATAACGTTGTTTCAGGTTTCAGCGTTCGATCACAGGGATAATAAATCCTTCTCTACATTATTTTGTTTTACAAATGTCAGTTTGAAATGTCAACTGTCAAAAAAAAAGTTTTATATGTTTTACATTAATGATTAAAGATAATGGATAAAATGTTGTATGGCACACGTGTGCTAATTACCTAAGTCACTTGAGACAAATATTCCACTCGGTCTCGTAACTTATTTGAAATGTAAGACGTTTGTACCATAAATAACTATAAAGAGAAATAAAAATGATTAGAATTTACAGATTATTTGATTATGCGCTGATCGATAACGTGAAAGAACTTTAATGGTTATTTATTTGTCTGTTAAGCAGCAAGCATGTATTGGTCTATATGCACGTATAAAAAACTAGCTGACATATTTGTTTCTTTCTCCCTTCGTGGAAATGGGATGATTTATTTATTTCGCCGCTAAATTCCTGTATTTCAACCATGTAAACAAATTCAAATACCCGCATAAAAATCAGTAGCGGTGTCGGTGAGATCAAAACCGCGATTATCTGCTGCAGAATGCAATTTGAATGCATTGAGCGGGTGTTTAGCTGGGATCCAGTTACCACTGATGCTGGAGGGAGAAAAGAACATTTACATCGATCCATATATTGCACCACGTATTCTACCACTTTCAATCGTGTAAACAAATGTCATACATGGATGTCTACATCATGTTCAATTACATTCTTTTCTTACAAAAATTATAGATTTCTTTAGAGCTAAATTATTATCAGGATGTGTAAAGAATAGTTATTTATGGTACAAGTGTGTTACATTACAGATAAGTCAAGTGGTAAAAGTTTAGCTCACGAGGCCGTTAGGCCGAGTGTGGTATTTTTTCAAGTGACGCAGGTAATTAACATACGTGTGCCATACAACATTTTATCCAACACATTTTAATCATTGATATAAAAAATATATAAGATTTTTGACAGATGGAATTTCGAAATGACATTTAGGAACAAAATAGTGTAGAGAAGGTTTTATAACGTAGTTACTATGATACGAACCTAAAAACGGTGAGCTAATATATTTAGCTCACTAGTGACTTATGACCTACTTTATTTATCTAAAAACAGCATACTTATATCGTTATAATTACACGGTGTTGGATAACATAATTTTTAAATATATGTATATAGTATTGGACTTAGTTCCAGAACTTTCAAGTACTACAAGGAGATTCTTAGATATATGGTTATACACATTGTTATAGACATATGATATTTCAATTCAATTCTTCGACACAATTTTTGTTTCCTGGCACAACGTACAATTTTTACATTTATTTTAATCACATACATATTACAATCTATTTTAATAAATTAGTATTTACACGAAAACAAAATAGACAGGAATAATATTTCGCAATAAAATGTACATACATATATTGCGGCTGTATTTTTAAAAACAGTTGACCCGTTTTATTTTTTTGTGCCTATTAAATTATTTACCGATCGTTTTAATTTTTAATATTGCCTATAATTTACTACTTGTATTTACTTTTAATATTGCCTATTTATTAATATAATGTAGATTTATTTTATATATTGTTCTATTTTTCGTAGCCAATTTTTATGAATATTAACAATTGAGCTTTAAATATTACATTACAAAACTACTGTCTACATTCATCTTCGTGGCTCTACAATAGCTTTAAAAATTTACACAAATTCTTAATTTATATTCATCAATTTTTTTCATTTCAAATTATATTCTATATATTTGGTTTATTTCTTGTTCAAATAACACATTTTAAACGTAACCACTTATTGAATAACAATAATTTATTGTTCCCATTTGATTCTATTTTTTTCAAATTCTTACCTATTTATTTATATATATTTTTAAAAATATATTTCCACTGTTCCCTCAGGGCATGTAGCCGAAATTGATCGCCTTTAAAGACTGCTTTTAGACATTACTAAATTACTGTGTAATTTTGCTCATGACTTTTTAGGTTTTTTTTTGTTTTGAATATTTTATTTACCTTGAGACAGTATCCTTGCTGGGTTTATCCTGCAGTTTTTTTAATTGAATTTTTAATACAGTAATTAATGTTAAATATTAGTTTTTTTTCTGTATTTCTTATTTTGTGAGTTTTTAATCTTCATAATAATAACGAAAAGTAATTTTCATAATCTTAATGATCGTCGTCATTATATCCTTTTCTTAGTGTGCGTTTTCTCTATTTTTCTCTTCCTCTTTAGTAGAATAGTGGCTGACGATGTGTCATGTGCAAGGTGGTTACATTTTATCATCCGGCGCTAGTCCTAGGTGGCCTTGCCTTTTGTCCTCTGGAAGGTCCCGGAGACATCACCAACCCTGACAGACGGAACAAATGAAAGCGGAGTTATTAAGAGGGTTAATTATTTTTCTAGTGGCTCCAGCAGCTGAAAATGAGTGCGACATTTTTGACGTTTCCTTTATTACATTGTTTTTGCCAGAGTTTTTATGATGGGAGGTTAGTTAGTGAGAAGTATCGGTTCAAATCTCATACTTAACAAGAACATTATTAAGAAATATCATCTGCAGATTCTCTTGCTGGAAGAACTTTGCAAAACAAGACGGCTGCTGAGACAGATTTTGTTGACTGCAAATGAAGTTAGTACCAAGAAAGATAATTTCTTAATATAAATTAAATTTTAGTTAATTTAATAGTGAGATAGTAAACAAAAAAAATGTTCGTCATTTACGGTACAATATTATCAGTTTGAGCAGTGTTTCAAATATCGGATGTATTTATTTCGTGACAAATTTTACTTGCAGTTTATTTGTGTAGGTTTAGCCTGTCTACATTATAGGATTTTACGGTAAAATTGTAAGGTTTTGTTATACAAATATTATGATAAAATGTTCAATATTTGGTAATAAATAAGTAAATTTAAAAAAGTGAACATCCCTGTGATTTCGCATCTCTAGCTAATAAGAAGTTTGTCATACACTTTTGAATATCTCTACATCTATGCTGATATTTATGTCACATAAGTTTTATTTTGCATGATAAAATTTGCAAAATTTTTAATTGATTATTTCACTCATGTCATTTTCATCCAATTAGAATGCTTCATTTGATAGAAATATGCAGTTTTATAGTGATAATTCCACACATGTCATTTTCACCCAATCATAATGCTCCCATTTGATTCTTTTTTTCGTTTTTTAGTGAAAAAATTGTTAAAATCACAATAGTAATCGCCATAGTTATATTTTGTTGATATGTAAATTTTATGTTTGGTCTGTTGTCATTCGTGAAATAATTAAGCTAATATAATTTAATTGGTAAAATTTACTCATAATTCCTGCGAAATAATGACAACATGCTGTCGTTATTTAAGTGTCATTTTTGATACTTATTTGTCTGGTACTACCCAACAACTATTCGTAAATTTTTTCAATAAATTCATGGCTCTTGTTATTATATAAGTCAGAATAACCGCCATCAATAATATACAGAAATTGTTAGATCATCATTATTTTCATACTATAATTTTGTGATGTTAATTCTAGTTTTGTACAGAGTAAAAGAGAATACAAAATTCTATTCTGACAAGAACTATGTAATTAATAATAAATTCGTCTTTGTTTCTACTGCCAACTTTTTCTGGCTTTTAAGAAATATTAATTCTTAATGTACTATTGTATTCAATTAATTTAATGGATTCAAAGGTTATAGGTTACAGTATGATAAAATCTAATACATTTATACTTTTTATTTACTTTAATGTAATGTACAAAATATTTTTAATCTTTTAATATTACATATCTAGGTCAAATAGTCTAAATCTAAACCTTAACAAGCGAATAGCGTACAAGTCAGGGGTGTTTGATTTAAAATCCTTTTGTACGGATACGGAAGTGTATTTTATATCATCACCGATTTTTGCCAAAAGATGATTAATTCGTGCGAAGAAAGTTAATTTTCATTAAAATCTGTTTAGTCGAATATGCATGCAGATATACAGTGTTGGCAACCAAAGGTGATCTGTGCTCTTGCACCGATTCTAATAGTCTTCTCTTTAAAATTCAACTGACGATAAAATTAATATTAATTATCGCTTAAATTTAATTTACTGAATAATATTTTTTTTTACTAATATATTTAAATAATATTTTCATGTCATTTGTGTATATTGTTTTGTCACGAATCAAAATATTTAGCTCACTTTTGCAGACGCAACTAAAGTAATTTATATTTTATTGTTTACATGTAATTTCAATTATATTTTATGCATACAAATTATGCACTAATAAAACACTTATACAAAAACAAAACACTTTTTCTGTGACATTACATAATTTCAAGTTTAAAATTTAACATTATGTTTGATCCACGTATCATCTGTGTATGCGAATGTGTCTGATATATCTTTGTGTGTTTTTTATTCATGACACCGTGAAAATACGGAGCGGAATATCTTTTAAAAAAATTATGAATGAAAATGAAAAGTATTGTATTTTGAAATATCTTATATTGTAATATGCATATTAAGAGTCATAGATTCCATCCATGTAAAAAAATGCAACATTTTTTTTG
This sequence comes from Stenolophus ochropezus, assembly GCA_035578165.1. Classification (NCBI taxonomy): domain Eukaryota; kingdom Metazoa; phylum Arthropoda; class Insecta; order Coleoptera; family Carabidae; genus Stenolophus; species Stenolophus ochropezus. The sequence continues at coordinate 17,404,515 of JAQOWZ010000005.1, read as the reverse complement.
GGATGACCTCATTAGGCAGTATGTGATTCTGTAATAAACAAAGCGATAAAATAACAACAACATTCAAGCAATTGCAATTTAGTCTAAAAACAGTCAATTATTAGTCTTGGTTTAACGAAATTGCCAGGCGCTTCTTATTGATAGTGAAAAACGTTACACTTTTTTGGTAGTTCTTCCGTTATTGGTAGCACTACGCTTCTGTGTTACCGACAGACATCACGTCAAAATATTTTGTAAAGACCTTAGTTCTGGAAATCCGTTAATATCTCGAAATGTCAAAATTGGTGTGATTACAACACAAGTAGCTTTCAGTAAAAGTAATATGAAAGATTATTATAACTATTATCATTTCTACATTTGTAAGAACGATATATTACTTGCATTTTAGTCAGGTGGAAATAGCCTCTATTTTTAGATCGTTGTTATAGAGAAATTTTAAATTTTATAAATTCGTTTATAAATTATTATTTCCAGCATATGCAAACAAATATTTTAATATAAAAACGGTTAAACTGCTAAAATAAACATAACAGTTATCGTCGACTCTACAATATTTTTATTGGCAATGAAATAAATTATTTGCATACGCACGTGTGACACGGATGTTTTTGCCGGTTTAAATATTCAAAGCCTGATCTTTTTGCATCGCTGTGCAGAATTAAAATTCATATTAAATGCAATTTTAATTGCCCCATAGATGGGAAATAATGAGAAAAAGATACAAGGAAGAAAACAGTTTAAAAAGGAATTAGCGAATGTTTTTAAATTCATTTCACAATGATTTATGTCCGAGTACTTTGCATAGTAAACTACTTATATGTTTCTGAATATATAATACTTTATATGAATTTTCTCAACTTCCACCCAGGTGCAACGAGAATGAATTAATCTTATTTGCATTTCATATTGAGTTTTTGCATTAGAATAATAAATTGTATAGTTCAAAAAACGAAATATTGTAAAAACTTTAAAAATCAATGCATTGATTTTTATTAAAAACGATAAGCCGAATTTGGTCTACACGTATGCCTACACTGTCGACAATCATCGTTCTAAAAATACTCAAAACAAATTGCAATTTGTGGACATCCATTAAAATCTTAAAATATTAAGTCGGTTTAATTACAGTAACTGTAATATTCTTTGCATTTGCTCATTTACGTACATCTTATAAAATGTATACATATAGTTTACAGTAGGGATGCATAAACTTTTTTCTTAATTGGGCAAATAAAAAATGGTACGTTGCAGGGCCAGTAAGAATATAAAACATAGTTTATGTTTAGACGAAATAAAAACATAATTGTATTATATTTTTTATTGAATAAATATGGTCAAAAAATAAAAGTCTTTACAGATTATGCTATAAATGATTTTTGCCAACCCTATTTATAAATCATAATAAATTTATTTCTATGCGGATTAATGTGTGGTCTGTAAAATTATAACTAAATTATTGTAGTATCGTATTATTTATTGTTATATGAAATTCTTATTGATTTTGTTAGTTACGTTGAATTGAGAGAATGTCATTACAGGTATAATTGCAAATCAACGAATATAAAACATAACAATTTAATTAAAAAATTTTAGACTCGTAACTATTTATTTGTTATTTTTTTTCCTAAATTACTTTGAATTTTATTGTACTACAATTTGTTTTAACAGCAATTGATTTTTGAAAATTTAATTTCTCCAAAAATCATGCAGTTTCAGCGCATCCCTCTGCTGCATCAGAGTAATCAACTCAGGCTTGTCAGCAGTGGCATTAGGGAATCAAGTGAGACAGCTTTTCTTTCTGTCTCAACTGTATTTATTCCGTGCTTAGGTTCACGTTATTCGTTTATAATGTTTCCCTCAAATGATCCAGGATGTATATTAACAGAAACATCTTTTTCAAGGGGGAATAATGACGATAAGAAAAACTTTTTTAATTGCGAAAAACCTATGCCCATATTAAATGTAAACAAAGTTGCAAAAGTAAAAGACAAAGTATATACTTGCAACTTTAAAAAATGATGGTATTTGCAGTTCAATTGGTTGTGCGGCAGTATTTAAATTCACTCTTTTGTCTGTAGGTACTGTTTAGATATTACTGTTGATTGGAAGAAAAACTGTTTTAATGATTCCGGTATTGTTAATATTACTCGTGTGCCTCACAAACATGAAGGTTCGTCTGATCATTTGTGATATGCATTAGGATTTTCAAAATTAAAGAAAATTAGTACCATTGAAGAAGTTCTTTTTTATAAGTAATAAATACATATGTGTGATATTTCAGAGACATGATTTACCACTGCCATATTATATTCAATAGTAATTAATATTTTTTACGAATAAACTTCAGTGGAATTTTTATATAGTGTATGTGGTACGTACATTGGTAATGACTGCATGTAAAAAAAAATTGGATCGCAGCTAATTCATGAAATTTTTTATAATGGTTGTTTATGCTGCGGAAATTCGAAGCAAAAATTAAACTTGAGGCGTACATAATTCCAAAAAACAATCAGTCCGTCGTAGTGTAGGAGCAGCAGGCGGCAGGCAACGGTCGTTTGTTTCTCCTGCTGCCTGCTGTTGGGTGACTGACGTGGAAACAAGAGCGCGACGCTGGTTGCCTAGCAGCACACGGCTGTTTACAATGAAAACATACGAGCAGCAAAAAGACGCCGTTGCTAATTTGTTTTATCTCTTTTTGACAGCTCTAGCAAATAAGCGAAGAAAGATAACACGTTTATATCATTTACTTTTTAAACAATAGAATTATGAAAATTCTTTGTGTTGTTGAGAATTATATGATCCTAGTGACCTAGGGTAAAAAAAAATATAAATAAATGTGTTACCTACGACTTGTTGTCCATTATTTTGTGTTTTAATATGCTTTATCTCAAATATAGATATATTTATTTTGTAGATGGAGGGAGAGTGCACAAAAGAACAATTTTTATGGGGATTTTGGTGGTTAACAGCCGATGATTTGAATTGAAATTGAATTCAATGTTTTTAGGCGATACATAAAATATCACATTTATGTTTATATGAATATTTATGAAAATTTGTAGATATGAGATAATTATCATAAAAAGTAAATATCCAACGGTAGAAAAAATTGCCAACATAAAATATTTTCGAATCGAGAGATATTCCAAATATGCTTAATAAATTTCATATGTACTAGGAGTTCGCTTTGAAATATTTAATGATTTTAGTTGTCATAAACAAATTATAAGTAGAATACTCGTCTGTCATTATCTATTCCTTTATTTATGAATTCAATTGTGAAACTATTTTATTCTGTATCCATATCATTGTATTTCATCTTAAAAATGTCAAAATCGATTTTTGTAATGTATGCCTTCTCAAGTTCATTTCATTGATTTTTAAATGCCTTAACAATGGATCACATAAAAACCACCCATAAAAGATATCTAAGTATGGTTCTCGAAACTGTGAATATTGAAACATTAATGTAAAAATTTTCGGTACACTTTATTTAAGTTGTGAATTTCGTACATTTTCTGTTCGCTGTTTGGCAGTAATAATAAAACGGCTGCAATCTCTCTCGTTCCAGAACATAATCCCGTGTGTTTAACATGACATGACACACGAGTATCTGACACGCGATGTGGCACGTAGCATGACAGACATGCACAATCTTCAGGAGTTAACGTGAAGGATGATATATTAAATATTTCCTACTCCATCACACAATACGATATTGATGATATAATTTCACTTCTACGAAACTACACAAATATTATAACATGTTTTCAGAAAAGCGGACATGTAAAGTTGATATAATTTTAATGAATAAAAAGAACAATACGATATTACCGTTCTGATTTTACAAAACTGTAATGATGTTATTTAGATTATTGTACAATTACATTCAATTTATTATAACATTCGAGGTTTATGTTATAGGATAATACTTGTATTACTTTCATTCCGTGTTGCTTATATTATATAAAAACTCATATAGAATGTGACGTATGCACTTATTTTGTTCGCTGACCTACCTTTTATATAAATAGTTTATCATTTAAATTATATTTAAATACAAAGTTGTCACCTCCTGTGAAATATAATCCAGATAATAATTTTCATGTTTCGTTATTATTTTAAATCGACTAGTGCTTTTACTACGTCAAGAAACAATTTTTCCTAGTATAAAGTATGAAAAATTGAAATATTTAAACTTTAGTACGAAATTCGAAATATTGAACGATATTTTGAATAAGGTATAATAAACGTTAATTTAGTTACGATTGTATAGTACACGTTTCTAAAGAGATATAGAATACTATATTATTCAATGAGGATGAAACGTGTACTATTATTCATGAGAATGAAGTTTGCCAACACGAGTGAAAGCTGGTATTGTAAATCATTCAAATGACAATACTAATTCTCTCAATAGCCATTACATGTATATAGAATACTATACGTTTTTCTACGACTATAAAATGAAATAAATATGTTTATTGTGACCATAGGCGTGCGCAGAACTTTTCTTTTGGGGGTGCCAAAATAAATTATTTAATTATTATAAAATAAAAGTATTAAATGTAAGTGGAACCATTGCACACTACGATGAATATTATTTGGAAAAATAGTTTATGTATATAGTAACAACAGGAAAAGTAATTGCCAAAGCCGGTGACTCTGTATTTTTCCGTAATTCCGAAAATATTTTAAAATATCGAATTTTTTGTTCGAAAATTTTAAAATTTTACAAAATTTTGCTTATAATATTTTTCATAGAATTAGTTACGCTGATGCCTAATTTACAAACAGAATTTAATTATCTCTTTTCGTTTCGGAGATATTTGCTCTCGAAGTTGTACCTTAAAAAAGTGTGTTTTTTGAATATATTTAAAAAATGAGTAGAGATACAAACTCAACTACATTACCATTCGATTCTATGGAAAAAGTTACATAAAGAAATGTTTTGCCCACATATACGTTCTTTGGAATGATTAAGCGAAAAATAAGAAAAACGAAAAATCCTAAATTTCAATTTTTCGTCTCGAAACTTTTTGTCATCAAAATTTTTCATTTTTTGGACTTAAGTAGATATCAATGTGCTGATTTAAATTTTTCAAACAGAATTCAATTATCTCTTTCCGTTCTCGAGATATTTGAGTTCAAATTTATACCTAAAAAATCAGGTTTTTTAGGTATACCCCTTAAATGGTTAGGTTTAAGAATTCGGGGACAACACCAATCGATTCTACGGACAAAATTACATAACTGTACCAATTTTCAACGGACAGCATTTTTAGAAGGAAAAAAATTAAAATGGCCAAAAATCGAAAAAAATCTAAGGTATACCCCTTGCCATTTTTTCAATTTTCGCCGATTTCGTTTTTCCTTTCTACAAATTGTATCCTGTGTAATAAAAATCTAAAAATTGGTATACTTATGTAATTTTGTCCGTAGAATCGATTGGCGAGGTCGCTGAAGTCGTAAACCTAACCCTTAAAGGGGTATACCTAAAAAATCTGTTTTTTTAGGTATTGCCAAAATTCAACTTTGAACACGAATATCTCGAGAACGGTACGAGATAATTCAATTCTGTTTGAAATTTTGAAATCAGCACATCGACACCTACTTAAGTCTAGAAAATAAAAAGTTTTGGAGGAAAAAAGTAGTTCGGAAAAATTTTGAAATTTAGGTTTTTTCGATTTTCTCATTTTTCACCTAATCGTTCCAAAGAACGTATATACGGAGAAAACATTTCTTTATGTAACTTTGCCCGTAGAATCGACTGGTATAATCGTTCAGATTGTATTTCTACCCATTTTAGAGAAAAAGCCAAAAAACACACTTTTTTGAGGTGCAACTTTGACAGCAAATATCTCAGAAACGAAAAGAGATAATTAAATTCCGTTTGAAAATTTGAAATCAGCATGTCGAGATCTATAAATGTGCACTACTTTCCAAAATCAAAAATTTCTGTACAAAAATGAATATTTTTGGGATATTTCGCGTTTGTCAACACAATTTTTGGTTTAATTCTATGAATAATGAGAAAATAATAAATATGTTTGCTTTGTCCTTGCCCGCAAAATTTATGTATGTAAGTAAGTACTTCATTTTAACTTTTTTAAACTTTTAATTATTACTAACATATTAGGGGGTGCCACGGCACCCATGGCACCCACCGTGCGCACGCCTATGACTTTGGCAGCTCAGTTTCATAGCTTACTTAACGCAAGGCAATTAACTCTAGTGATAATGAAAATTTAGACGTGGCATGTGTACTACAATTTACAATAAAATGCATAAATAATAAATACATTATTAAACAGGAGTAGAAAATAATATAATGTACATAAAATTTTGACTGTTATTTAGGTTCTTTGTTTTGCTTATTTTGGATGACATGGGGGGTAGGGGAGTCTAGATGATGATTACATCATCGGTAGCTATTAACTTTTTAACACGAATGGCAACCCTATTTGTATATTTATAATATTTTGTCCCTTACTCTATCTTGAATACTGTATCAGTAAAATCTAATCTCCATTCTAAATCTATTTTCTTATTTTAAAAATTATAATTATAACATTTTAATTATAATATTAAAAAAAAAGTAACCATGGGGGAGGGGGTAAGAGCTTTGCTTACTTTTGCTGACAAGGGGGATGGGGGGGGGTAAATAATTGTAATAAATCTGCTTACGTAATATTTGAACGGCCCCTTTTTGAAAAACGATTCTGCGTTCCCATACATGTTATGAGAGAAAAGTGAATATCGTATTATGTAAAGGTAGACCAATACCTGTAGAGCATTTTGTACGTAAGAGTTGGTATTGCGATAGTGTGTGTATATTGTTATCGCACGTAGTAGATACATGGCTCTGTGGGGTATATACTAATCTACAGCCGATATAACTCACCCCCTGCTGTACAGGGTTGTAACCGCGCTTGGGGGTAATTACAGCTGGGATTTTTACCCGGAGGGGGTTGCTATTAAACTACTACTAGACCAATTTTCCATTATATCTGTAAAATACCTCCTTTACCTGATGTCTGAAAAACAATGTTCATGTTTTTCAGTTATCTGTTTAAGATTATTTAGTAGCGTGGTTCGCTTTGATAGCTTTTTTTCGAATTTGTGATTAGGGGTTCAAATCTCAGCGTCGCCAACTACTAACCAAAAAATACAAATATCACTGCAACCCGCTTTGGAGATCTATACAAAATATAGGTCCCGTGAGAAGGCTGTTGTATGATACTCCACTAAAATGCAAACAAAAATGTCCAGAGAATTCTAAAAATCCCGAACAACAAAAGGGATATTTAAAAATGTAAAATAAAAAGTGTTATTAATCATTCATATGTAGGATAATAGGTACATGTTGTGTAATGAGATATCGAGATGCTTTCATCCATTATATAAAGAGTTACGAATTTGGGGATTTTGTCTGGTTTCTCGGTCATATGATAAATGTAAAATACAGGTGTAAAAGAAGGGTCATAAATTTTGAAGTCGTGCAAAAAATATAGTGTTTTTTAATTCACAAAATTAACTATAGTTTACAAAGAGTAAAAGTTTAGTTCCACTGAATTTGAATATTTCTTTATTTTAAAATAATTAAAATTATGTGATTTGCGAAGTACGTATTATCTAATTCCAATTAATAACTTATAATATTAAATTTTAAAAAATTTCAATCTTTATCCAACCAATTGCTTCAAAGTTTTTGCTTTAAAAAACAAAATTTTAAAATTTTAAAAAATATCGATTCACTTGGGGCCGCGATTCTCTATTATCACTACAACGAGAATAAGTGAAAAATTTCACCAAATATTACTTTTTTCATTTAGTGCATAATCGAGCCCTACAATATTTATTACCGCCCACTGAAGTTAATAATAATTATAAATGTATTTAAATTGCATTTTGGAAAATTTTGAAGCTCATAAAATTCTATTAAAACAATTTTTTATATTCAATTTCAATTTATAGTAACATAACATTTTTAAAGTACTGCATTTATTAAATAAAAAATTGACAAATGCATGTAAATAAATAAATAAATAAATGTGTGGACCCTATTTTATAAATAAATATATTTCTACAATAAATTTTGAATAACTTTTAATAAATTGAATTTTTTTTATATGTACTTGAATATTTTACATAAATAATTATTTTAGTGGGGAGACGTTGGTTCCATCTTCTATTAATTTTTTTTTGATTAACAATTAAAAATTAGATAATTGAAATGAAATAAACAGTTGACATTGATAATGAAAAATAAACATTTTAAATAATGAAAACTCATAGGAAGATGGTTAAGCCCTGCCACCACGGCATTGGCTCTTCACTTGGGTAGGGGCCTACTTACGTAAGGAAGGAAGAATAGAGCCATCCCGGTATCACCCCCGGGATAAGGTAGTAATAATTGTGAAGCTATTTTGTAACAAAAAGTAAACATAATTATAACCTGAAAACAAAAAAAAAACAATTTTAACCTATAAACAAAAAAAAGATATTTATTACCTGAAAAAAAGACAATTATAACCTGAAAACGAAAATAAAGTAGTAATAAAACCTGAAAACAAAAGAACATAATCATAACCTGAAAACGAAAGAAAATACTATTATAACCTGAAAACAAAAAAACACAATTATAACCTGAAAACAAAAGAAAATACAAATATAACCTGAAAACAAAAAATTATAACCTGAAAGCAAAAAAAGACAATTGTAAACTAAAAACAAAAAAAAGTACAAATAAAACCTGAAAACAAAAAAACACAATTATAACCTGAAAACAAAAGATACAGAAATATAAACTGAAAACAATAGAAAATACAATTATAACCTGAAAACAAAAAAAGACAATTATAACCTGAAAACAAAAGAAAATACAAACGCAACTTCAAGCTAATAAATTTGCAATTCTTTGGACAACAAAATTAAAAACTAAAAGAAGTAGGGGAACGATTAATCATAAATGGAAACTTAAAATTAAGAGTAGATCTACTCGGCGCAAACACCTTACTTGACTTAAATCTAAATGCAGGTTCTTAACTCTGCGGAACCAAAAGCGCAATTTAATTCTAAACACAGCTACTCTTATACACTGTGAAACCTAAACCATGATTTTACTTTACTGCAACTTAAAACCCAAATGTCTCCATAACACTCCGATTGTTCTAATTTCCTTGCGCAACATGAAATTTGTACTGACTTGTTCCTAAAAAAATTTTCATTAGTAAGGTTCAGTAATGTTGTGTGTTGTATTTTTCTTAAAGTTGAAGAGGTATAACAACACTTCTATTGAGGATATTATTTAAATCTAAGGGAGGGTATGGCAACAATGCAAAAATTGAGTGGATTAACTAAAAACGAAGGGTGGATACAATCTTGGCTCTAATAATGATAGTCTTCTGAACCTTGATGTATAACATACTACTTTATAATATCCGCTATAATACAGACACACCATCAAAGGACAAATTATTTATTTAAAATTCTGAGTATAAATTTGTGCAAATAGTTGAAGAATGTACATAAACCTCGTTCCACTAAACTTTTTCAGAATGTGGTTATAATGAAATATTTTTCACGGATTTCGGTACAGTGTACTGCACAATGTCATGAGAGTACTGGAGTACTTGTGGTCTCTTGTATTCTTCCTGGGGCTTGTCTAATACGATTTGTGGTTTGGATGCATTATGGATGTTCCGCAATGAGTACGCGCAGCAGTCGTGCTGGTTGCTAGCGCTGCGGCATTAAGAAGCAGTGAAAAATAAGCAAAACCTGCCCTACAAGAAACCTAATACAAAGCACAGATGTTTGTAAGATTGATCGTTCACACTTTTCGATTTCTATGCAAGTTTGTTTCTCACATGGAATACTTTCAAATCAGATATATTTCACTGGATTTCTCCGCAAAAGGAACACGAACATTGAAATTATAAAAGGAGATTGAGGGTAGTTTTTAAGTGAACGTAAAACAAGATTTCAGTTTGGTTGCTCATAGTATTTTTTTAGAAATAGTTCAAATATAAATTCATATTATTTTTAAATTTATAAATTTATATAACGACAAGTGTAAATAATTTGTTGATAATTCTTATATCATCATGTTTGATTCAATATTTCTTGTTCTTGTTTTGTTTTCAACTATAGTAAGAAAAGCGATACCGAAATCCCGAAAATCAGTTTCTCGTACATAATTTATTTGGTATACATACAGTACCAGTATTAAACTGAAAAATACTGTTTTTTCTGTATCTTATTGACACTTTCGATATAACTTGTTTGTAAAATACTACAGCTAAGACTCTGAATTTGAAGATAATATACCATTATCAGTTATTATCATTTTCGTCTGCACTGATTCCTTAAAAAATAAATTACAAAATGCTAAAAACAAAATTATGGCAGATGTTCACAAACATTCTAAGAGAAAAAAAAACAAGGATTAGACCAATAAATTAGGAAGGAAATTTTGTTTTTTTGAAGAACATTTACATTTAATTTAATATTTATTAACAATAGTTCCAACAAATGTAGAATCAGAATGAATATTTTCAGCTATTTTTCATATCTGCACAAAAATTAGATTTAAATTAAGTGCTTTAAACATTAAACATAAGAAAAATAAAAATTTCGCTCAAATATTGTAAGTCCTGGCGATAATTTTATCTGTACATACATATCTATTTGTCACCATTTCAATATATTCTTCCGTATCTGTCCACACATCGTAAAATAATCTCTTCTTTTTTCTCTATTTGCCTATAGTAATAAAAAAAAATTACGTAAGTAACTGTTCTTATACTACTGAATTAAAGTACTGAACAAGTACTATAACTGAGAGAACGACACATTCGTCCAATAATGAAAAAAAAAATGATTAGGGCAATGTCGCTGTATTTCGTCTATATTCGTTACTGCAATTTTGTAATCAAACCAAAATGTTGATTTTCTTATTTTCTCAAAGTGTTGGTTTTAAATTTGTGTCTCATAATTTATGTTTGTACTTATATTATATTTTTCAGTAAATCAAAATATATAAAATTACAGCTAAATATCGGAAGTTTACAGGTGATTTGTGGAATTCAAGTAGGTCACTTGAAATTATCAAATGGGTCATTTGGTAACTCACGGATCATAGGCTATAGTATAGCAAGTAACTATATTAACAGCTACACTATTTCCCTTAGTAATATATTTTTAAATTTCACCCTCAGATGTCAGCAACATTGTTGTCTCTAGCTATTTTCAATTAGTTTTCATGAGTATTGATATTCATGTCCACGTGTTTGTTTCAGGTGCTGTCGTGTGTGTGCGCGGACTGAAGGTGAGCCGTGCGGTGGCGAACTCGGCTTCAGTGGAGAATGTGAACCGGGACTCACGTGCACTCATCAGCCCAACTCACTGGCGTTAGATCTCGATGTCAACGAGGGCATCTGCCAGAGAGATTAGGTAAGTTACATTAAATATCCACAAATGTATGAATAGTTCTGGCTACCAAAGTTGAGTTTTGCGACAAGGGGAGATGTTTATTGAATCTTTTTTTATGGGATAAAAGTATAAATTGTTCTGATATTAAAATTTAATTTGTTACCATTTGCTTTCTTTTACATGTGATATAATTTCTCTTGCACCGCTTCTAATAGTTCGTCCTTCAGCATATAATTATTTCGTTTTAGTTACAGTTGTATTTCACAGACTATTCAGGTCGTTTACAAATTTTAATGAAAGAAGTTATGAGTGAATTATATTTTCTAAAAAAAAATTAAAACGATTACTGATTTTCAGTATATCTGATTTTTCTCGAACTTTTTTTGAATAACAACAATTATTGACTGTTTTATTTTTATGTCTTTTATCTGTGATATTTACCATAATCTGCTATAAATACAGATTGATATGATACTGGTAAAACAAAACGAGCCAATATATTGGAGGATAAGTATAAATATACAATAAAAATAAAAATGTTATTATATTTTTTACAATGATATAATATCAGAAATAAATACGCGGTATAAAATTCAAAATGTTCAGTTCGTCCTTAACGTTTTAATTATTTCGTACATTAAGATCTGTATATCTTAAATGTTCTAAATCAGATCCAAAGATCAATTTTTGTGTTGAGATCTATTTTATTAGAATAGATCAGGAATTAGTGATCTTTTTTTAAAAATATAAAAGATCACACACCATTCCAGAAATTAAATTAAAAAAATTATAAAAAAAAAATCGAAGGACATTAAATGAACTTAAATGGTTCTAGTGCCATATTTTTACCTTCGGATAATTAAGTATTATTTTTGGTTGGGTTGTCTAGTCGATAAAACGACTGTTCTTTTAATAATCCAGGTTTAAAGCCGGCTGAGATAAAATTTTATACTAACCCATGACCACGTAAAAAGGACCTCTATTCTACGCCCTTGAAACTAGCTAAGGTGCCCGGAAGTAGATATATGATAAATGTCTTTAACGGTACATATAATTGTCTACCAAGATCTACGGTAAAGTAAATTAGCAATATACACTATATTTCCCGCAGTTGATACTAATGTCATCAATTTCTGCTGCAAGAATTATTAAACTTCTATCTTGCATTTTTGTCGTATACGCGTAGCATATATGAAACTTTTATTCGTTATTTCATTATCCTATACGTGTTACAGAGGGGTGTATATGCTATCTGCGTCTAACCAACGACAAAACTGAAATATAAACAGTAGTGTAACTGCGGAAACAGATATTTTCAAATATTTAAAAACTTGAATATGTTATTTACATCAATCCTGTAATTTATTATTTTGGCATCGACATTTAGTGCTTAGTAGTATCGTTTGTATACTCTACAACTCGTTTCGTTCGTTTCATCCATTATTATATTTGTATATAATAGTGTCAGTTTTGACATTTATTTACTTCGGAAATCACACGATTTCAGCCGACAAGATGATGTCATCAATCCCTCTTCTCCCCCAACGATTTGAATCACATGGTTACAATTGATTTGTCAATTTTGACAGTTGTTGGACATGTATTAGACAAGGAAGGGCAAAGTGAAATTCCCAGTAGCATAGTCTAAACCGCTGTCAAAAATAATCGTTTTTAATATAGATTTTATTTATTTGATTTAAATCTTGATCAAGATCTGAAATTATTAAATGATCTAAGGATCAGCTCAAAAGATTACGGAATTGAATTAGATTAATGATGTAGATCAATTTATATAAACCAGTCACAAACACTGCCTATATAGTACGACATTAATTATCCTATTAATTTAATTTAATTAACCAGTTATGTAATTCTCATGAACAAAGCGATAAAATCACAAAAACTTATTTGGGTAGTTACAATGTATTTCTACTTCGCTAATACAGTAAAAGCGTACAAGTAAATTAATAGCCTCGGTTTAACAAAATTGTCAAGCGCTTCAGACTAATAGTGACAAATGTTACATTTTTCTGTAGCTCTTCTCTTGTTACCATCATTATATCTCACTTCCTTAACCTGAATTGTTTACATTATATAATATTGCATAGTAAAAATATAAATACGTGGTAGTCCATTTGAATATGACATTTTTTAGTACTCGGTCATAAGGTCATAACATAAAGTAACAACATACCTACTAAAGAAATACATATGTAACAAATCAGTCAATATAGAATAGTTATCCTATATGTAAGTGAAAATATCATTTAATATATCTATAAATGAAATCCGTTCGCATGTAAAATATTCAATTCAACACTTTTACATAAATTGTTATTTTTTTAGCTAATTGAGTGTGCGTAAAATTGTTTGTTTCATCTACTATGCTTTAAATAAAATATTTGAAAATTTAAAAATCACAATTTGGTTTCATTTAACGATAACAGTGAACTCACATCATCAATAGATAATCATTAAATTAGTAGATACTCTTCACTCAATTTAAAACCGACGTCAAATTAAAAAATACCTAATTTCATTTTATCAATAAAATAGTAGTAGTAATTTCAGAACGACTAATATATCTGTAAACATTTAGGATAATCTTGTGCTAATGGCTAATGGCAAGTGGCAAAAACGAGATTACAACATTCCAAATTTCATTGCGCTATATTTCTGTTAGACTATAAATAAGACAATTATATTTGAATTATATTTAGTTAATTTTGCATAAAACAAATATTTGAAAATGCAAAGTGTTGGTGCAAATTGTAAAGTTTCCAGAAGAAGAACAGCATAAAGAGTATTCTGTGGCGTTGCCGTTTAGTGTACCCATACTCATATGATGTATTCGCGGAGTTATTTGTTGTGTGTATATTTTGCGCATATGTGATGCGTGGGGCCGGCGGAAGTGACATGTGTCACGTGACATTATCTAGCACATGTCAGAGCGGGTAATCACGTTACACACACCGTATTACCTCCGCTGGGATTTTTACTCAACTTACATTACTGTTGAGGGAACATCTACCCCATCTGACTGCCAGTGAAATTAACAGAGCAAGCAAACAATTTAGCTTCGCATCATATGATAATTACTCTCTGTATTGTTATATGTTTTTAACATATTATTCAATTAACAGTAACTTCTTTACCGGTTTCAGGATATTAAGCTATTGTTTACATAGACAAAAGTAAGCAGGGTAACTAAGTAATAATTGTATACCATGTAATTTGGCAAGTCAGTATGGTAAGTAATATTTATCGTCCAGAATTGTCAAAATAACATGGGATAATTGTCATATATCAACCTATTCAGACTTGACCACAAAAACGTTACTCACAAGAGAATTTTATAAAATCATATTTATTATGAAATTGGTAAACTATTGAACAAATCACGGATGTTATGAATCATACCAGGCCTTAGATGTCTTAAAATCCTTGCTCTCCAAGCTCGGAATTCAATTGACATCTGCAACGGTTATGATGCTCATAACTATCTTACATTTGATAGAAAGTGGACATTACAGACCAAACATATTTTCAGACAGTTGTTATTAGTAACAATCGGCAAACATTTGCAGACCGCTTTTAAATAATTCACGTTTATATCGTTGCCATGACAATTGTGATGACAACAACCTTTTGATGTTTCTATGAACTACTATAAAGACAAACTATTGTAATGATAAGATGGCTCAAACCTCAAAATTACTATTCGTCGTCTTGCAGATTATTCACAGCTTCTTGTTTGTTTGTAGTTCAATAGTACCAACTATTACAAGTTTTAGTTTTATTACACTAAATATATAAAACTAATGTAAGTTTCTTCAATGTAATTAAATTTACTCTCCACTTCATTTCACGGATTGTAAAACATGTGAATGAGCTATTTACGTGATATGTCAGTGCTATATATAAAGTCTGAAAATTTTGGAAAATTGTGTAGTTGTAAAAAAAATACGACATAAATACTTTTAACTAAATATAGTTTGCTATTAATTAATATAAATAAATAGGTTCTTATAAGCAAAATAAAATGCCAGCGAAATACAATTGTATTAAAAATTATATTATCTATAATTATATTTGTGCTAAAAATTGCAAGACTTTTTTTGAATAAAAATGTTTTGCAGCATCTAGAGTTCGATTTTTTTATTTTCACGATTATGTTCGTATGTTTGTGTATACGCTTGAATTGCCGGAGGATTAATTTTCAGATATCACGAACATTGTTTTGAAAACGTTGTTTTGAAATGTTTAAAAACATCTGATCTAACGCTATTATGCAAATTATAAGTAAATTTTGTTAAAAAAATATTCTTTATTTATTCTCACATGTAAATATGTCAAACGAGTACTTCTGATTTATTTGAAGTTATTCAAACTTGAGAACATCTAATCAAATTGTTAACTGATATCTCGGTGTATATATACTAGTTAATAATAATAATATAATTGCGGTTATGTCTTGCTAGTTTTGATAATTTTGATTTATATGTAAATTATTTGAAATTATGTGTGCATTTGCATATTTGTTCGTTTATAATGAATATTGAAATAAAACGTGTCAATTCAATCTATTGACATTGTTGAACAGCGAGATGTATAATCCAGTAGAAATAAAGTATAATAAAAATAAATTAATATAGGTAATTTGTTACCACAAAAGTAAAACTGAATATTTATTTACATAGGAAAAGATGTCAACTCCTATGAAATTGTTGTAGTTTCGTTCTGTCAGTGTCCCACACTCTGAATTCAGTTAATGTTTCGAAATATGGAATTTTTTTAGAAAGAATGTGGACTGTTGAGTAGGAACCTATTTTTCGGGGTTTTTGGTTATAAAGAGGATTTTTTAAAATATACTAAAGAAAATTTTACATAACAATTATGGTACAGAAATATAATTCATGCATATGATATATGAAGTTGCTTTTGGATGTTTTTTTTGCGCAATTATTGATTTTTTTCTTTATAAATTTATCATATGGAAATGTGTAAAAGGTTAACTTATAGATATTTCAGATTGTAATTAACAAAATGAAACATTAAAGTTAATTAATTAAATTAACAAAATAAAACGTTGCGCCCCCAGAAAAATTTAGACTACCCTCTCTGTCCCCCCAGTTCCTATGTCTTTGAATGTAGATTATTCCATAAATGATTTAGTTACTAAAATGGCAGATCGATAAGATTTTAAATTTTAAAACAGAGAAGATTTGTAGCAGATGGGTTGATTGGTTAACAGAGATATTTCCAATAATTAAGTTATATCTTACAAGTTGTACTTACATATTTCTTTTTATCTTAATAATCATTCCAAGCCTTTTTGGCATTGAATTCAATATTTTACCAATTTTTTTTTATTTCAGATATCATTAAACTGTACCTACCCTTTCTGATGTGGACACCACGTGTATTTCTTGTGCGCTAAATTGTAAATTATACACATTTTTTGTTGCTTTTTACTTAAACTTATTTTACTTTAACGTGAGATCATTGTATGAAATGGATCTTCTTTTGGAAATTTTGTTAAAATGTTTATCACTGTTCCTTATTGCATTACACAAAATTATTTTATTCGCTCAAAAACTTGTAAAGACAGATATTGTTTTCATTTATTTCTTAGTTATTGCTCACGAAATATATTCTTACAGTTTTCAAAGATATCAATCATATATAGATTTATTAACAAGAAATTAAATATTTCCTACAAAAATTAAAAGCCTACTAAATTATTATTTTTGTTTCTGTGAGAAATGAAGTGCTCCTTTGAAAAGATTGTAACCAGAAATTGATGCTCATAGCATCAATTGCATTAAATAAAATCTACATTCTACGGCTAATTGTTTTTGAGTTACGCAATCATAACAAGAAGTGTACAACTAGACTTTATAGCACTCCTATATACATACAATCATTTTTGAGTTATACGAGTTACATACGTACAAACGTCTCTCCGAAAATAGTCGAAGTGGATTCAAGGATGGTCAAAACGGATATTTTCGTTGAAATCTGAAAACCGAAATTTTCCGCTATTACAATACTTCTTTTATTTTGTATAAGGAACTAAAAAGACAGGAAAACAGACTTACTACTAAAGAAAAGGTTATTGAAAGAAATTTGTAAAAGAAACATGATTTCATGGCAAAGAGGATTAAAAGAATTGTCACGGCGAAGGCTTTAGGATATAAAAAGTAATAATAACAAAACCAATAATTAGCAGTTGTTCACATTAATTTTCACAGGACTGAAACTAACCATTAGTGTAGGCACTAGACTTCAAAACTAAAAAATAAGCAGTGTAAAGAAATTAATTCCACACAGAATTCCTGTTAATTGCTTATTGTCCGACGCAGAAATATAATTAATAAAAAGTTGTATATATAAAAAATTTCTCAAAAAAAATTAATTAGAAAACGTGCTGTGATCCTATATTAATTTTTGAATACTAAAAGTGTAATTAAAAAAAAAAATAGCTCAGTTTCTTTGATTTTAAAATAATTAAAATATTTTTAGCATATTCAATTAATCTTGTAAGTAGTTTAATGTAATATGATCATTATCACCAATTACTAAATTACTATTCCGCTTTATAAATTATGTATATCAAACTTCCAAGATTAAATTTACCTTAAATAAAATATCAACTTCGAGAAAAAACCTCTTAACTCTAATTAAAATCTTTAGAGCATCTCGCGACATTTTAAAATAATCAAACCGGAATCTTACATTGCACTAAATATAACTACAGTTTTTGCTTAATTCTGATTGTCTTGGGATTATTCTTTATCTTTGTCTGGCGTATGTGAATGATTTGTGTGTGTGACAGAAAGAATGCATGCATTCCAAGCAGGCAGACCGTCTGAGATGCAATTTCCTCAAAGGAAAGGACTTTAGAAATGCACTTTGACAGAAAGAGAAATTTAAATTCGCGTACAAATAAAATCTTTTATTAATTGTATAAACGAAATACTGTACTTTAAAGAGACAACTTTTAGCCTTTTCAAGATTTTAACTTAACACGATTTTGTAAGTTTTAAATTTGCTTAAATATAACCGGTTCGAATAGAAGTTTAACGGTTTAAGAAACTTTTATCCAATACCGCTATAACTGTAGTTATTTTGAATAAATAATTGAATGAATAAATAAATAGCACTCCATATAGTCACCGTAGTAATGGGGCATCATATTCTCTGTGTTTTTTTTTTTCAAAAATGTCATTGAAATGAAACACCCGTATGTATTTAGTTCTCACTGTAAGAAACTGTAAATGATTGGGAAAACTTTTGTTTCTCTAAAGTACCAAGCTATGGGAAGTCTACGGATTATTGTCTATCTGTATCATTTTACCTAATTTTTATTATATAATAACAACTATAGGTCTCTTAGTTTTTTCATTTGATGTACAGCAAATTGGAGAACAGACATTTTTCTGACGAATCATGTAACAACAAATTTTTTTAAATATTTTTATGAAATGCAACTTTCGCGCCGAATTTTAGAAACGAGAATAGTACTTTCGCTCCAGTTTAAAAAAAAAATATATATTTTATGTTTTTAGCACAATATAATTTTCGTTAACATTTTTGTGAATAATTCTTATGGCAAGTATTATGAAAGAAATATTTCGAAAAAGTTACTTAATTTAAAAAAAAAAACTGGTTTGTGATTTTTTTCTCATACCGTAGTTATTCTGTAACGACAATGTAATAAAATCAAAGTATTGGAAGTTATTTTAAGATACCTTTAATAGAAAAAGTTTTTAAATATTCACATCTTTTGTATAAAATTAATTTACATTCGTAACTTTTGAACAAATATATTTATTCTAAAGCAATTACGAGGTTTTTTTCGAGAAAACAGTTTTTAAAGAAATTTACATGTTCAATTAATTTTATGGTTAAATGATATAAAATTGTTTTAAAATATTCAATATTTATAAATAAAAAATTGAAACAATTGTTAAGAGTGTTTTTGTTTAAACGTATGTAGTTAGTTTCTGAAGACAAATTTTGTTGTATTTTAAGAGATAATTTGAGTGTATTATGTTGTTTATGTGTTACTTGTATATATGAAACAATTTGTTGTGCTGTTAGAGCTAATGCGTTGTTGTAAATGAATTCTTGCGCTATCCTTTTACTCTTACGACTTGTCATTAACATGAAAACATCCAAGAGTAGATTCCCTCATTGTTGTGCCCTCATGAGGACAGAATGTTTGTAGATCATGCAATCACTCACTTTTACAACCCTCTTAAAACGAACATCCCACATTTCTCTAATTCCCTTTACACTTATAGCAACCAGTCACGGTATATCTTTTATGCTATTGTTTTTAACTTGCTTCATATTCAACTAATAAATATTTCTTTTAACCTTCGAATATTATTCTTATATTTCCCTAGTTAAGAGATTTTTTTAATGACGTCTAGTTTTTACTAACGTTGTATTCCCTTTGTCATAAAATATTAAATAAAAAGAAATATATTTAATATTTTTTTATGAAGGATAGTTATTCAAAATAATAGGTTTTTATACGTGCATAATTAACTGCAATGGTTGATTAATACATGGCTTTGTATTGCATTGTACATTGACGTATTGTCTGTTACTAATATTGTTCAGTACTAATTACTAATTGTATGTTTATTGTAATGAGTAATCAGAGAGCTTAGACTGAAATGAGATGGATGCAAAGTGCATTTTGTGTGTTTTTAAAAAATAGTATATTAAAATACTTGTGTCATAACAGAACCTAATCTTCTTTTTTGCGTTTTTATACAATTTTTGTATAAAAATAATCATCTCTGCTTTTTCTATGTTTTTCTTTTCTAGTCTATCTCTTCTCTTCTTAGTTCTTATCACCAAAATCATTATTGTCAATATAATCCTAGGAGAGTTTTTGTCATGTATAAAATTGAAAAATAAAATTCACCTGTTTCATGATATTTTTACTTGCATTTGTAGTGAATATTTTCCGTTTAAAGTTCTATCTACAGCTTGTAGTGCGTTTTGAACCATTAGCATAGAACGGTATTTTTATTTTTGTACCACATTTAATAGGCAATTCTTGACTTCGTTTTTTAGGTGTTATGTTCGTCATAAAATTAAATTTTGATTCCCCAATATTGTTAAGTGGACATAAAAAATGGAATAAATTGAATGTAGAGTTCGCAAAAGAACCATTTGTATGCGAAGTTTGAATTTATAGGTGTATAATCGGAGCGCTGCTTGTGATTGTCCTGTAAGTAAAACAACATGTTTGAAGCGGGAATGGGATCCGAGCGAGGCAATAGAACGAACAAAAAGCGCATTATAAAACATTGAGGCTGTGAAAGGTGGAAACACGTACCCCGGCTCGATTTGTCGCGTATGAAATCTCCGAAACGTAAGCGTATCGTACGAGATCTGTTATTGAATTTGTAGCAGATCCGATACAATACACGACTTACGGATGCAACCTTTCAAACCGTACTTTCACAGAGAACGTGAATTGTTAAATAAAAGTTAGTTAATAATATTCATAAATTTTTCATTTAGAGCCTTATCAAATAAAATAAAATCACATTCAGAAATTATATTGCACGAATACCTACATTTTTTTTTCTACAAATACTAGATATTATAAGTAGGTAGATTAAAGGTGAAAAAATGCATATTGCATACGAAGTTACACACAAGCCACAAAAAGTACACTGAAATAATTGATACATCACTAGTAAATAGCGGCTTCAGTCAACACAGAGTATTAAATCAATTTTATCAAATAGTTAACATGTAAATAATAAAATGCAATTTACAACCCAATAAAACAATACAATTTAGAATAGTTCTTGTTTAGTTCTTCAATTGTCTTTAATGTTTTAAATTAATTATAATTTTGTTTTGTTTGTACTGTACATAATTTTGATAAATCAATGCGATCGGGGTACTTTTCACAAGAGCGTCTGTAAAGTGATACTTAGATTATCTGTAGGATGTACAATAAGAGCTACGTATATTAGTGGTCGTAGAATAATTTACCTAATATAAATGTTCATTATTATCCATTCTTATTTTAACATACAAGTTGTAATAATTTCTCCGTGATTCGCTAGTTTTGCAACTTTTTTACAGATATGAAACATAAGTGAAAATTCTATTCCATATTACCTTTTTTATTTATAATGTTAAATTTTTTTAGTTAAATTTAAACACAATTTTGTTATTATTGTTCGCAAACTTAATAAATTATATACTTTATCCATCATTTATGGCACAATATTCCTATGAGGAACAGAGCCTAAGTACTTAAAGTACTATTTCATAACAGGTTTTACTTGCATTTTAGTGAGTCTCTGCAAGGACAGCACACACCGAGCCGTTGTGCGGTAACCCATCCAATTGGGCAGGGCGGACTATGTTGCTTATCTACACGATCAGACAAGACACGCCACGACTACACAACCGTACTGGCTGACATTTACCTTCTATAGAGATTAAAATAATATATTAATAAAAAATTAGTTATTTCGGTAAAATTGACAAGGAAATTTTAATGTTAAAAGTAATTGAATTTATACTGACGTGTCATAAAAGGGTTGTAAACGGGAGAGTGTAGATTAGATTTTGACTATAATTGGTCAATCGCGAATGGTGTTTTTAAGATTGAAGCTCTATCTTTAGTCTACATCTACACTATTTCCTAAAAATCAATTTGTCGCAAATTCTGTTATTTGGTTTATTATATTTTCTGTAATTCTTGAAATCTTGAATATTGTCTACACATATTATAGTAGTTTTACCCATCGTTCAGTTATTACAGTAAAACTGGTAAGTAAATTTGAAAAATATATTTCAAAATGTAATTATCAAAAATAAACTCGTATAAGGTAGAGTAATCACTCAATAGCGGAAGCCAATATGTTGTATAAATCAGATTTTCGATTGTCTGCAGGTTGCCAGATATTGATTATTTCACACAATGATTAAGTATGCACATGAATTTCCATCAATTTTTCTCGTGATACAGCGAACCCCTTGTTTTAATCCGAGTAAATAATTAAGGATAAAAATGGAGTTTGGTGTTAGTGGATAAAGTTGAGTTTAGTGATTAAATTTGCAATTCCATCGCCGGCATGCAACATGTTGGTACTGAGGCTAATAGCTACCGGGCCGGGATTCGGCCCCGGAATTCATTTCACACTCGGGCGCACATGCGACCTCGACCCTCCCCCCCGACTGAAAGGTAAACTCACCGCGGACAACTCCCAGCTATGCTCATGTACAATCATTTCTACATTTTTCACTCCTCGCTACACTCGATCAAAATATTCAAATCAAATTCAAAATAAATATTTATATTAGGTTGCATTATTTTAACAAAATATCAACTCACATCAATTACTACACTTATTTATACCGTTCTTTTTATCACAACGCAACTGTGTTGCTTGTCCTGGCAAGATTGTGCTTGCTGAGTTTTGAATGTAACTTAAAGAATTGGTTTTTGCCAGTCAACAAATGTTGTTTCATTATTGATTTTTTTCCAATATTGTTAATTTATTTGTAATAATAACAAAATTACCAATAATATTATATATATTTTGATCATTTCTTCATTTTTCACTCCTTACTACACTCGATCAAAATATTCAAATCAAATTCAAAATAAATATTTATATTAGGTGGCATTATTTTAACAAAATATCAATTACTTCACTTATTTAGACTGTTCTTTTTATCACAAAGCAACTGTGATGAAGTTATGAGATTTCTTTTCCTCTTGCGGATGCTGCCTGACTTTGCAAGGTTGTGCTCAGTTTTGAATGTAACTTGAAAAATTTGGGTCAATTTTGCTGTCAGTTAATATAAATGTTGTTTCATGATTGATTTTACAATATTGTTAATTTATTTGTAATAATAACAAAATTGGCAATAATAGGTATTGAAGATATTTTGTTACTAAGTTTTATTTTTATAATACAGACTGGCGACTCGAACACCCGAACATAACAATTGTAAAATGATATTTTCGTAATTTCCTGCTTCCCTAATTATTTTGGGTAAAAAGCTTCAAATAACAGTTATGGTGCATAAAAGTCTGCATCTGAATTAATAAGCAAAATTAATTTATAGTGCTTTGTAAGTTGAAAAATTAGGTATGGAAATGACGTAAATCACCCTAGAAATGGAGAAGCCATGGAATAGAGACAAAAGTGATCAAATATTTATCTATTAATATAGCAACTTTATTTTGTTTTTTTTTTGTTTTAAATTCAAAATTAATTTAATATTGTTCATTTCAACAGTAATTTCAAATAATAATAAAAATAAATTGTCTGTTTGGACGTAAATAGCATATATAGTAAAATAAATAAATAAATTAAAGAGTGAAGAGACGTCATCAATATTTGTAATTAGATTATGACGTCACGAAATACAACGTTTATATATGCATTTATTTATTTCAAATGCATAATTAATTTAAATTGTAATAATTAAAAATAAAAATTATAACATACCACTCGAACAGCGTTTAAGTCAACAACAGAGACGGTCACAAGAAACAATACCATTTAAGTTCATACAATATTGTTTTTTGATTTTTTTATAATTTTTTAATGTACTTTCAGTAGAAAAGTAAAATAAAACTAAACAAAAGTAAATTAGTATCATTTACCGAATAACAGAGCTAAAAAGTAAACATTTTATCCATTCCATCTACATTAACCCTCGCATAAAAACTACCCACCCTAAAAACAAGGCTAGTCTCTCATCATCCCTCAATCATTCATCCTATTCAGCGAAGGGGAGGTTTTTTCTTTCAATAAAAACCTCCCCCACTTCTCATAATAAATAAGTTTGTTCTGTTTGGAAAAAATCCGGCCCATGTCTAGTTCTGGCAGCTATGCGGGCAGAGGGTACTTCTGAAATGTATTGGGGAGAAATGCCAACGTATTCTCACAAATCTGATCGCTTGATTTATTGCGAATTTGAATGCAATGAATACAAGATATGTTTGTATTGCAGTCTTATTCATATGTAAAGAATTGATGTATCGCATGACACAGTTCTTAACGCACAAATATGATAGATACATATAGCTGTTTACAACTTCATCAGTTACTGCAATCGGAAAAGTAGGGCGACCATCCATTCTAATTTCAACTTTTCTATGCGCTGCAAAAGATGTAATATTTCATTTCTATTTTCTTTACGAGTCATCACTCTGATGTCATTTAACACATTGGTACCGTGAGTATTTTTTAACGTGAAACATGGGAATTTATCATATCCATTCATATGGGATTGACAGCAATGTATATTTCTTTGCCTCATTTAAAATGAAACAGGGGATGAATTTGATGGAAGTATTAAATTTTAAGAAATTACAAAGTAAAGAACTAATAAACCAACTAACTAACAAGTAATAAGTATAATAACGAACAATTAAACAATAATGTAACGAGCGAGACTCATCGTAGATGAGTCATCACGGTTGATCTGTCTGAGCGGGTAGTCACGATAAAGGTCAAGTGGTATAGAAGCGACGCCGCTTTTGTTCGGTAATATTATAGAGTCCAGAAGGTTCTGGAATGTTCAAGATTAGATGTCCGCAGGTATTAAAGGGTCGCATCGGTCGGCTCAAAAAGATAGTATCGGTCAGAGTGTGCAGAGAGTCACTGAAGAAAGTTAGTGTCGGTCAGTGCATGTCAGCGACATGTAAAGTAGAAATAAATAAATAGTTGGTGATATGAATAAGTAGTTGGTGATATGAATAAATAGTTGGTGGTGTATATGAATAGCTAGTGATATAAATATCGTATAAATAAATATTGCTTGGTATTAAGTGTTTAAATAAATGTTTTTAGTGTTTAAGTCTTTATTAATAATTATTATTCTTAAACTAGTATATAAATATGTTTGTTCACAGTGTTCTAATAATTATTATTTTTTTATAATTTATTATTCGTTTATTAAACTTAGTTATATAAATATTGGTGTTTCAAATAAATTGTTTGTACTTTACCTAACTTTCCCATTACTTTGGAAGCAAATTCATTTTTAGAATACTTTTTATTATGATATAAATGATTTGAATGTGTTCTATTCTGGTTCCTAAACCTACTACAAAGTATGTTTAAATACGTTAAAATGTTTTTTTTACGATGTATAAGTAAGTGCAAAATACGGAAGTAATACCGGCTGTAAGTTAGAAGGTATTTTATTGAGACGTGTTAAAAATATAGGTCGTTTTCTTTCATAAAACTTTAACGCGTATCGCTAGTGCTAGTAAGTATTAAAGTTTCATCTGCGACAACATTGAAACTACTTTAAATATGCCAGTTTTACTATCACCCACTAGATAAAAATTCTTTTTACATCCACAATATCATACAGGTTTTATATACTACAACATACTAATTTTATGCATATTTTATTATATTTTATAGCAATTTATAATTTAATTCTGACAATTTATGGAAGTTTATACTGTCTAAGTTTATAAAGTATTGATTTATTGAAACAATTTTAAACATGATTGAGCTTGCACTGCAAAAGTTTCATTTATCAGTATGCAGGATGTTACTTATACATGAACCAATCCGTTTTCAGGTTAACTAATCATTTTAAAGAAAAACTAAAGTCATATACGAATGAGGACGGAATTGTAAAAGCGAAAAGAAATAAAATTAACTTCGGACCACTTTTTCGGAACAATTCAAGACTCCTGTATTATATTTGTGATAAACATAACTGAGTGTTAGGTTCTACTGATTTATTGCAATTGTTTTTCAATTTAGAACATATAAATTTAATTCATAATTAAAAATTCAATTTAACTTGAAATACAGAAAAAAATAATAAATATTTTATTTCTTTTATGGTTTTTTGACTTGTCGAACGTGCATACTTCTGTATTAATATCTAGGCGAGAAATCTAGAATTTTCCATAAATAAAAGTTCCTAGAATCAGATATTCACATTTTTGTAGGATATAAAAACAAGTGTAAACACCAGAAAAAACATATGCTATTATGAAAATTAAAGATTATACAAATTCCGGCAGTGTTTTCAATTTTTTTTTTGGAATTCTAAATTTAAAAATTGGATCGCAGTAGTAAACTAGATGGAGTACGCGAGATTTGAAATGAGTGCATATATTTGTAATTGTATAAGCTTTTACTTGTGAATAATACATAAATTTCAATATCTTCGTAGTACATCTGTAAGAATTGGAATTTATGAACTTCTTTTACTTCTGTTAGATTCTGGTACACACACATACATACATATATTCAACTCTTACAATGGGTATTTTTATGTTATGAAGTAATAAAACAATTACATTACTAATTTAGCGTTCCTTGAAAAAAAAAACTTTTCCTAGAATTATTTCCAAAAACATAAAAATGACGAAAATTGATGCTTCAATAAGAAGACATTAAAATAGTCAAAAGGTTTTGCAAAGCGTTCAATTTGTCAATATCAGTTAAAATCTGAAAATGTCTAACTCTTTGATCCCTTATCTATATTCATATGTATATAATGTTATCGTCGATATAAAATATTGAATACGTTTTTTAATATTTTCTTTGTAGGTTCTTTTAGTAGTAGATATTTAACAATGAGTAACGTGTACTTATATACAAATCCATATTTTTAAAGGTCACCTTGTAAAGTCCGATTTATATTTCGTGCCCCGTATATTGATCTGAAGTGTACGTAATAATCATAACTTAATGTTATACCATTATGCCTTAGTGGAACACACGCCATTATCTTGTTTCTCACAATCAAAGTGTACGTTCCGCTGACCTCCTCGTCTGTTTGTTTATTTTTTCCAAACTTTTACAATTTAAAGAGAATTTAAGTGTAATTATACCCATGTTATTTACTTTGAAAATAAATTAAATCCAGCTCTGTAAAGAAAGAACATTCACATCGCAGGAGTTTATAATTGCAATGTAAATTTCTTCTTTGCTCTGTTCGCTGATGGAGATACACCACGTTGTGTAAATCAAAATGGAATTAATTTTTCTTAAACAACATTCATCAATTGTGGAGTGCAGATAACGCTGAAACGAACAATGAATAGAAATGAACAATGAAAAGACAGAAAATTGTTTGCCAGAAATTTCTGCTGATTATATCTGCGTAATTATTTTTTAGAGGCAAAAAATTTAAGAAGTTGAAAAGTGTATAAATTAAGATTCATTAATGTCAGAATTTCTTATGACATGGCAAATTTATTTTGAAGAATTTGTAATACAGATTTATCCACAGTTAGTCACTTATGAAGGGTATATTCAGGATCTCACCTATAGAAATTTATTATTTTTAGGGAATCATTTTAAAGGTGAGAAATTTGTAAAATGGAAATCTATAAAGCCAAGCAAATAGCAATTATTCTCAAAAATAAAAATTCGTCAAACTGTACATTCTTACTCAAATGTTAATACTAGAATGATTTTCTATTATTTACATTTTCATTGACTACTTTTGATTATTGCTATATTTCTTTTTAACTAAATAACTTAAAGCTTCATTCACAACTACAACAATAAATCAGATTTTTTCATCTAATATGTAGCGACCGCTCAAGTAAGGTCATTTGCATTCAAAAAGGTGATGTGATTATATTTATAGTGAGTTCATAACATCACTAATAAAGTGTTTTTCTACTTCTGTACTAATATATCCCCATTATTTCATTTTTTTTAGATTTGTCAATCTGTAAAAAACTGACAAAACGCATCTATTTTTGTTGATTAATATAAAATTATACATAAGAGTGGATGCTTTCGTTGCGATTCTGTTCATTAGTTACAGATTTACAGATCTATAAGACTTACAGATTTTTTCAGAATTGGTCTGTTTTAATCTTTAGGCGAATTCTGGCGAGCAACACAAATTCATGACTCCACGGATTTGTTTCCAAAAAGTGACATTACTAATCCGTGCAGACATTATGTTTCCATAATAGCGCCAGAATGGATTATTCTATAGTTGTTTCCAACACGTGAAACGTAAGACTGACAGTTGAGATTGTAAGGTTAAATTTGCACTATGAATTCTTTAGATGACATATGCACATATAGAAAATAGTGCCAAATCTTCCATATAATGTAATCATTATTCATCTTATTATATTGCACTACTGCTAAATGATACATAACATATACATGTACATGTACCCATTTGACACAAATGTCAAACTACCTGATTCTTACATCAATTAAAAGGAAAGAAATTATACTTAGAAAAAGAAAGAGCCTATGGAAGTAGCTTACAAAATGCATCCATTAATTCCTCGGATGACAAACGCCAGATTTTTAAATGTTCCACGTTTCCCACGAACACAAGTTAAGATTCGTCACTAGAATTCGCCAATAATTTGCTATTTTTGTGATGATGATACTTTTAACATATATGAAGATATACCAGAATTTTGATGTAGGTGTAGATAATAAAAATTTAATTTTCGTATTATAATTTTGGAAATCATAACAAGAGAGCCAATCAGTCGTTAATGTGACACATTTTAAAATAAAATCATTATCGAATTGTAAATAATAAATTTGGAATTTTAGTAGGTTTTATTAATGCACTAAGCAGCAAACAATGTCCATTAATTGAGTCCATCATGGTGGCTGCCATATTCAGTTTAGGTGATGAATAATTCGCGCTGCTCCTTATCCTGCTGCGGTGGAGTCCTGCCACATCCTCGTAACGTTACGCCGGGCATGGCGTGGCATGGCATGGCAGGGCTGTTGTGCAAAAACGCTTTCATTTGCCGTAAAGTGACGGTAATGGCCCCGCGCCATTACTGTTTTTCCCGCCTCGTTACGGTTTTGTTTACACCAACATTTGTTTTATATTCCACGCCGGCCTACATACATACACTAGAACGCTCACAGAAGATTATGCACAATGATTGATAGACGGTGTCAATACGAATTATAGTATAAAAGGTTTTGTACATGAATTGTAATATGCATAAAAAACCTATAAATTATTCGCCTTTTTCTAACTATCTAACAATGAAAGTGCTTAACAGCTCAGTAGCTAAAATGCCCCAAGACTTAAAAAAAAAATTAGCTGGTTAAATAATATTCTTTAATTTAAAATTACTTTACTGATTTTACTTAACAAACATTGTGTATCAGAAAATAAGTTTAACAAAATATAAAACTTTCATGAATAAAGGATTTGGCATTATATTTGAATGAAGGTAAATTTTAATTGTTTTATAACTGATATAGTGATAAATTAAAAATATATATAGGCTAGGCTGTTAAAACAGATTTAGAAATAACAGGAACCTATACATTTCATAATTTCATCAATTGGGAAGTTTAGTGTGTGTGTTTTTATTATTAAGATTGTCTTCCAATGTGATATTCTATATTATATTTCAATCATAGATGCCTAGATTTCTAAAAAAAAAATTCCCATGACAACAGGCAGTTTTGTCTCAGGTATCATTATCCATTGTAGGTATCCGTATAGGTCACTTCTAACGTCACAGAAGTTCTATGATATATAATAATTTTTAAATAAATGAGAACATAATTATAACTTCCAATTACATTTTAAGTTATAATTATTCATATATTTATAATTAAAATATATTTCACATGTATCACGCTAAACTTCCCCATTTTACTTGACTGACAATTTTTAATGTAGTTGATTTGTATTTCATGCAAGTATTTAAGGTTAATTACATTGAACATCAAAGAAATATTTCTTTTTATTTAATTATTTGTTGTTTGTTCCTTTCATCCTTGTAAAGCGCACAAATATAAAGATAAATTTCCAATTGGCTTTGTGGACGAAAAGTAATAAACTTCAAAAAAGTTACAGTTTTTGTCTGAAAATGAGAGAATATCCTAACATATGTTGTACTATTTATAAAAAAATATAAATGTTCATATTTGGGTAATTTTCTGTTATTCTCTGTTTAGTATAATGCTAATATAACTAATGTATTTTAAATTTGTAAAATTAAGAATGGTTTAATTAAAGTATATATTTTTAGTGCCACTTGTTTGGCCTCTACAATGTTTCTACTTGTATTGTTAATAGCTATATAATATTAATAATATTAATTAATTTTGCGAATATTAAAAAAAATCCTTTTGTTTTACCATATACGTTTTGCCTTTTTTTCGAAGTATGGAAAAAGCCTGTATATTATGAATAATTGGTAATTTCAATATGCCAATCTCTCTTGTCGTAGATAACAATAATTATATTATAATTTAATAAAAAAAAATTCTTTTAAATTATTATATTGTACATTATGCTACTAAAAAATAAGCAAAAATGATAATGAAATAATTGCACATAGTGCAACTTAGAACTAATTGTTAAATTTAGCGGAAGACTTTTATAATATTGATTTTAGATGTCATGAAGATTTATGTAAAGAGTTAATACAATATTGGTCTTAAGCAACTTCGTTCAATTTTATAAACTTTAAAAATTTATATGTTGAAACTAAGTTAGATTGCAACTTGCCCTGTAAAACTTAGAATCAACGTACCATTCTCATATGTACCTATTGTATTGGTGTAGAATTTAAATTGGTGTAAAATTAACTTAGTAATGTTAAACATTCAAGTGCATTTATTTATTGAAATGTACGAATAATTAAATTATATACTATAGTAGTTAGTTATTTAAATATATCGTAGGCAATATATAGTTCATTTATTTAGGTTTACAAATTATTTTTATTATACATTTATCCATTATAATTTATTTATAATAAATATGAATTAATTATTATTAGTAGCCTACCTCAACACTGCAGTAAAATAAAAAAGTCGAATTAAATTTTGTATACGAGTACAATATGTCCATATTTAAATATTAATTAATTTATTTTTGAATAAAATTTATTGGATAAATATAAAATTTAATAATTATTATTTAGTGTGAAATATGTAAATAATTTGCAATGTAATTTTTTTGGGAGTTCACAGTTCATTATATTAAAAATTGGATTAATTATAAAAAATAAATTATAAATAATATTTGATTACTATTATAATTTTATTTTTTCTGTTAATCAGTACTAGTAAAAATATAGGTTTATCCTTAAGATTTGGAAACAAAAAGTACGCACTAGTGTTTAATCAAAAGAAAAAACAAAAATGTAAAAAAATTGTGATAGACAAAGCTCAATATGTAAGTGCAAGAACTGAATACTTTATCATAACAATTATGAGAAATACATGAGTATTTTACTGATTACTCGGGTTTGAAAGGAATGGGTCGTCGTCTTGACAATTATTCCGGTGGCGTCTGCAATGCGTCGCGGTGGTGGGGCGCGGCAAATGGAGTGGAATTTTTGACGCCACCGTCGTCGTCGCCGCCTCGCGGACAATAAAAGATTCGTTATTGTGATTTGTATTGACGGCGTAATGACTCGTTCCGCTCTAAACGGATTCTACGAATTTTAAACGCGCTTAATGGCCGGCAATTCAATCAGCAACAGCGCCTGCGACTCAATAAATAAATACATCATCGTTTGTCCTCAAATCATAACTTAAATTTCATTCAAACTTTGTCAATTTGCAGACTTTCAGGATACAATTTGTAAATAGATTATTACGTTTTCTGTAGCTCGAATGTAATAATAAATCACACAATTTTCTCTGTGAAATTGGGTCAGTAAATTCAACTATTTTCGAAACATGACTTGCATTTTAATACTCTTAGTATACAATAGGTTATTTTCTATACTATGTTATTGAACACAAAAATAATAATTAAAATATGAAATACTATATTAATACATGTCATATGGGACTTCAGGTTTAACATTATTAGTTTAATGAATAAACTACAAGAAATTTGAATTATATGATTCATATTATTTTATATTAGGTACTACATGAATAGAATAATTAAAAAATATTTTGCTACTTTTAACTCCCTTGTATAGTGCGCTCTTTTCGAAGGGTTTTTAACTTTTGACAGAACCTTAATAAAAATAATAATTTGATAATTTGATGATTTCTTGTTAACATATTGATATTGATAGCTATCAGTATATATTTCGTAAGAAATACATACGAAATAAAAATCTCTCATGTTTTTGAGAGATTAGAATAATTTTTTGTAATGCAATAAGGAATAGTGATAAACATTTTAATAAAATTATCAAAAGATGATACATTTCGAAGGTACGAAACGAATGGAAGTAGAATAATTTCAAGTGCAATAAGCAAAAAAAAAATGTATAATTTAGCGTTCAAGGAAGTCATGTGGTGTCTACATCAGATTTTTATTATTGCGTTTACGTATGTACCTGCTAATATTTATAACTACTAACGTAAAATGGAACATTTTGGAACTAAAACGACCCATAATGTACATGGTATAGAGCGTGTGTTACAAATACTGGAATAAAAATATGGCTGATACTATATGTAAATATACTAATGAAAATTTTTAATTTCATTGATTTGATAGGTGCTTTTAATAATTTATTTAGATAGATAGCAATGGAATCCAGTAAATTATGTTTGACACACAATAGGAATAACACCCAATTTCATATATAAAATGACTACAAATAAAATGACACCTTCTTAATAATGTGACCTCTTGGCTAGTATTATAGTTGGTTATATTAAGTGTAGAGTTAAATTAGTAAAATCCATGTAGATGTTATGGTTCGGAGAAGGTGTAGAACAATATAGACGCGACACATTATCAAAGCATCTTATCCCTAATTACAGCACAAAATGTAGACCTTTATAATTCACAGCACAAAGACACCAACTTCAATCTACAAAGGACCTGCTCTAAAGGCATAGCCATACTACAAGATGTCGGGTATAACCTTGAAAATATTAACAAAAAGATGAAATCTTAAGATAAAAATGTACACATTATAAATGAGTACAACTTTTTAAATTCACTGTATAATAAACAACAAGTTATAAAATGATGTTTAGATAACACTTATATAACTTTGTTAAAATATTGCGAAGGTCATTCTAAATTGAACCATTAATTTCTCGGTATGTATTAAAAGAACAATTATTATATTTTGTTATTTATTAAACACGGCAGCCGTTATCAAATAACAAATAGTATATACTTTGAATAATGAAGAGGGTTATTTTTTATACAAGGCGATAAAATAAATAACGGAAAGTGTTAATTTAATTTGATCGTCGTGTTTTTTTTTCTGTAGTAGATACCAAAGAAATTATTCTACACACGTCACTTTCACCAGAATATTTTATTTTTTTCAGTGAAAAATTTTATAAAACCATAGTCATGGTTACATTTTGTTAATATAAAATTTTTATTTTGAACTGTTTAATCTGTTAAGAGAAGACCAATATTAACCAGTGCCTTATGTTCCTCGGTTGCTTCGCACTTCGGAACACAATTTGGCGCTAGTTCAATAATGATAGTCTTCTCAATCTTGATGTATAAACATACTACTATTTTATTATTTGCTAATTATGATTTATGAAACATAAGATTTTTATTTTCCTACGGATCTGCATAGATACTTTTATAGGCCAATTCTGAACAAATCTGTAAGTCTTACAGATCTTTAAATCTGTAAAAAACTGACAAAAACGCATCTATTTTTGTTGATTAATATAAAATTATACATATGAGCGACTACTTTCGTTGCGATTTTGTACATTATTTACAGATTTACAGATATGTAGGTAAGTCTTACAGATTTGTTCAGAATTGGCCTATTAACTTATGAGGTCTAGCTTATTTTTAATAAAATATGCTTACAAATTTGATAAATGTAGTTGTCATATGTCATTTTAAGAGATGAATGAGCAAAAAAAGTGTATATACACAAAAAGTCAGTAAACGCTTAGTGGGAAGTAATGTATTGTACAAATCTGATTTTCTTTTATTCTACTACTAGAAAATAAAACTATAAGTTAATTATCATATAGATATAAAAAGACTACATATATTATACATTATTAGATATGCAATATCATACTGTACTGTTGAAGCAGTTGTTCCGAATGTGTGTATTAATAATGACGGGGAAAACTGTGTTTGATTTTTGCTGAAAAACGAAGGTTTGTGGGTCAGTTTGTCGCCTAGCAACCTCATACATCTCGCATATTGTCCAGCAACACTTGGCCGGGTATTTTTTCACATGTGTTGATAAATGGAAGCCACTGACACCAAATATATTAAAAATCCGGATGATTTATGTGTCGTGTTGTTTCCTCTGCGTGGAAATGAATATTTACACCCGCTGCAACGCTGATTTCCACTCAATTTGTAATCATTACACTGAAACAGAGAATGGATTCGCTCTGCGAGAAGATCTGAGACGGTTTTTATTGCGGAAAGTGATTTATTTTATCAATTTTCTGGTTTTATCATTTCTCTAAGTGTTTTTGCAGGGACGGAAGACAATATCCAGTTTATTTAACTTATATACAAGCATATGGCGTTTCCATCACAAATAATGAAGTATGGAATATAATAAAATACTACATATGCCCTGGTACGAAAGTACTATCTTTTTACGAGTATATGTTGAATAACAAAATATGAATATCGTCAAATTGCTAAATTGTTTTTCTAAAATATTCGTTTCATGTGTACCTTTGTAACTTCGGAAGTTAGACGAAACATAAAAGGTAAAAGAAACCTCACTTGTTAAATAATTATGAATTTCTGTTTTGTTTCTCAATAGATAATTAAAATTAAAAAAATAATTATTTAATTACGTTACACATTTCTTTTTATAAAAGTCATAAAATTAGGTAAACTATGAAAATAATTAAGATAAATGGTTATTGTCATAAAACTTTTTTATTTACTTATTTTTAAAAACTTTTCTTATAAAAAAGGTAATTGTTTTCCAATAAATACACCATAATAGCTTTTTAACATGATTTAACATGATTGATAATTTAAGGATATTCGTACGTCTATTCAATATGTAAATATTTGCGTCGTTTTTTATACATGAACTTGATAACTGGAATTATTCTAAAGCAATGTAGTTTATGAGTTAAATTGATATAAATTTAAAAACTTGGACAAAGTTGTATTTATTTTTGGTTATAGATTTGTTGTCACTTTGTGCTTATAAACTGTTAAAAATTATTAAACCAGAAGATACCGCTGTGTCTTAACTGGTTGAATACAAATTGCAACTGAAATAAGTAGAATTCCTTTTCATGCTTCACTTACGTGGGAGACAACGAGATAACTGAATTGCAGAGAGGTAAAATACGTGATGTTACATATTTCTAAAAATAAATGTCTTCCTCATTGATTTTCCTTCTTCCTAAAATTTGTTCTCCAATTTATTCTCCAATTTCGTCGTTGGTGTGATGAGTCCCTGTCCTTATATTTTTTACATCCTGTCAGGAATCATTCGGCTCTCCATGATCTGGGTAACAAG
Organism: Stenolophus ochropezus; assembly: GCA_035578165.1. Lineage (NCBI taxonomy): Eukaryota > Metazoa > Arthropoda > Insecta > Coleoptera > Carabidae > Stenolophus > Stenolophus ochropezus. The sequence continues at coordinate 17,368,655 of JAQOWZ010000005.1, read as the reverse complement.
TTGAGTCCTGTAGGATCCGGTCTGCTGCTAGAGTGTTCCTCATGTACAACAGCCCTCTGGGGACCTTTCATTTTTTAGCAGCGCAGGTTGTTTACGCGAGAGCGCTGCAAATCTCTACCCTCTACATGCTCAGATCATACTAACGTACAGGCAAGGGACATAGTAAATATAAACACTAGGTGGTGTATGTCATAACAACCAACACAATCCATTGAAAACCAGAATATGGCAGCATTGTTTATACATAGTTTGACATTAGTTGTTTCTGTTTGTGAATAGATTGTAATGAATTATATATGAAATGCATTAGGCGGACAACGAAAGCTCAATTGATAGCACGCTCTGACTCAAACGGACGAGCTCGTGGGATCTGGGGTTCAAATCTCAGCGACGCTAATTATTATTTAATATAATGATGCTATGTCTGAGCAAGCTGTAGGTCTCTTGCAGAGCTTGTAAGCTTAACCTACACCAGTAATATGCAAGTAAAAACGAAACAAGCATTTTACCTACTAAAAACAATTTAATAATTGTAACGTAGTTAATAAAATTCAAATTCTATTCTATTCATAATAATAAATAATACAGGGTGAGGCACAGTAATCTTGCTACTTTCAATAGATAATTGTGAAGGGAGGAGATGTCCTAGAAGGATGAGGTTAGTCACATATGTAACAGGAGCAGATAGTCAAGAAGTTATGTTTATAATTTCCTTCAGTCGGAAATATGGCTTGTTCCAAAAAGCAACGCACTTTTGCCGTCCAAATTTACTTTTCAAAAAACTATTGTATTGCAGTGGTACAGAGTGCGTTTCGTACTCGTTACCAAATTAGTTACCGACCGAAAATCAGTTGTTTGGTTGACAACTTCAAAATGTGTCTATGAAAAGAAATGGTCTACAAGGACATTTATAATAATGGCCACCACTTGCAAGAAATTATTTTTTTAAACTACCTACGTTTTTTAAAACTTCAATTGTAATTCAAGTAACTAAAATTAAAAGTTTTATATATTTACTAGTTTTTTTTTAATTCACCTTCAAAATTTACTTACTTTTTGATATATTTAGCGTATGGGGGTGAACAAGTTTTTCTTGTAACTTTCTGTGTTTTATTTTTTTTTTAATGATTATTATGGAGACGAGGTGATATCAACGAACAAAAAAAACAATCTTGTCGATTTCTTGCCGTTTTGATACATATATGTACAGCTACTAGACAAATTGTAATTTGTTATTGCCACTTTCTAATATCAGTGATTTTATATCGTTATTGTGGTTTTCTGCTACATAGTATTATTACTGATATATATGTTTGCGATACGAACCACAGATTTAAAAATTATTGAATAGCAATAACGACCTCTGTTTTTTTAATATCAGTGTCTAAAATACAGTTTGTTAAATTAACGCTATTTTACAAGACTTAGGTAGATACCTTCTTTTCAATAATCTATGTAAATAAGTGTGGGTTGAAATTTCTGAAACTGTAAAAAAATAAAACTTGTCATTGAAGTAGATATAATTCTACTCTGTTATTCAGAATATATTCATATTTACGTCATAGGTACGTAGGTAACGTAAATAATATAAATATAGATATTTCTTATACACTAAGCTATATTGAATTCGGAATGAAATTTTTATTATAAAAGAAGTTAGTAGTATTGTTTGGATAACAAATAGCATATTGTAGAAGTTAGGAACTGTGTATATCAATAAGACGATTCCACGTTCCCTTTGTTGTGGGGTAGTTTACTGAATTTAAACCGAACAATGTTCATATTGGCAATATTCAACAAATACTCATACATGAATATGATTTATGTATCAATATGTGCGATAGACTCATTCATATCCAACATCAAATATTGGAAGACTACTAATGTGATTAGAGTTACATGCTAGTAATAATTACTAAAATTGAATGCACATTTTCATTATGTCTCTGCAATAAGGAATGATGTTCTAGAGCATCAATTATATTGTTAATTTTTTAATTGTCGCAATAATAACAAACATAAACTAAATAGACTTTTTTTTATTTATTTCAAAATTTTTCACTGTTACTGTTAGAGACCATAGCAGTTATAAAGTTCAAAATATCTTTATGTTGGTTAAATATTTTTGCCACATTACAAAAAAAAATGCAAGTATTAGTTTGTGTTCCCCAAGTATACGCAAATAATACATAATATGAAATGATAGAGTATATACATAGTTGTGACAAGGAAAGAAGAGTTTCCGAAAGAATGTGATGTTTATCTATATTGGTATGATGCTTGACAATTTTGTTAAATGAAGGCTAATATTTCATCTGTACACTTTACTGTTTTTCAGGATTAGAGAACTAAATTATAAATTGTGCAAATTTTTGTTATTTCATCGCTATGTCTTTGAGAATAACTTAACTGGCAATTTATATTATTCGTTAAATTAAATTAAGGCAATAATTAATGTTAGTCGTACCATAGGCTTATATACTTATGTATATTTCAATGTAAATATTAGTCAAAGTGGTGTAAGAGAAATTATTGTACATGATATTAGTGCAAGTGGAGAAGTAGCAAAATGAAACATTAAAATTTCCTCTAATATCAATATATTCCTTCTTTTGTACTATGCTTTTATCTGACAAAAATTATGCACCGCTTATGTTTGATGACGTATTCGATAAACCTCTCACCTGCCGCGCAGCTCAACTTTACTTGCCCCAACTACACACTATTTTATCTTATATCTGTACGAGTATGTCATTTTAGATTTGATTCTTTAAAAAATAATATTTTTTTCCTTTGAATTACAATTACAACTACCTAGCACAAACAGCGATGGCTCATTGGCTATGAGTGGATAATAAATACTTCTGTATCCGAGTTAGACTTATTGGACAGTGAAAATAAAAAATAAATAAAATAATCAGAAGTATGTAATGTACTTCTATTCATAATCGGTTAATAATATGACGATTTCTGATTTTTTAAAAATTGGGACGTTATTAACCTCATTTTCCAAAGGGTTGGAAAGTAAACACAGTTATATTCATTTTACACTTTCCAACCTCGATGACATCAATATTTTTAAGGTTAGAAATCAAATTGGTAGTGACAGATGAACAACACCAAACCGAAACATTCGTTTATGTATGTAAGATTATTAATTTCAAATTGTGAATAAAATAATATACAAACATCTGTAAAATGTTTCATTACTGTCGAGGGCGGTGGTAGCTAACCTAGGTGCACAGCGGGTAGTAATATACTATAGTTGGTACAGTGGTGCTACCAAAACAAGTGTTTGCTCGATGTATGTAATTTGACATTAATGTTAATATCTAAGTAGCTGCAAAATTTCAATTTTACAACATGAATTCCTGAGAATAGATTTTTGCTGACATTGTTTTCATAGTAAAGAAACAAGTTTTTATTACTTATAATATACGAGAACGCAGTGCAACAAAACTATCTATCTAGACTGGAATATGAGTCATGTAAATAAACCTGGAGTTTATGTTTTAATAATATACTACAAACTGTAGCTACGGTTCGATTCAAACAATAATTATATCAGCTTAGTTACAAACTTCTTTGTAATGTGGGTATTAAATTATTGAAACATTTCTTTATGCTTTGTAATTTATACTAAACTAATATTGAAATAAGATTATTCTTTTATGCTCCCCATATTTTCGTTTTCTTTGTTCTTATATTAGGCAAATAAGGTCTGCAGGTATTTTTACTTTGAGCGGAGTCAGTTGACAAAGAAGTAGCCGAACCTGATACATCCGTATCTCCGACTCGCGTTTCGTATTCAGGTTGTTAGGTTATGAAATTGCCCTTGAAGGAATATAAATTAATCATGGGCCCTCAAAAATTCAACGCAAGTTTTTGTTTATTGAGTTTGAAAGAAATTTCCAGACTTTGAATACGCAACAAGGTTGTGTATATACGATTCAATTTGAGTTTCAATAAATATTTAATCAGAAAATTCAGGACTTTACTTTTTTATTACATTTGTATGAATAATATATAATATAACTTCCCTTCCATATGTAAATATTCGAAAATATTGACTGGTATTACTCCAGCGTGAAATTGTATCATTTACACGCGGGTTTATATTTGCACAGTTTTCAAATATTCAAAAACTTGAGTCAATATGAAATAATATATTTTTTCTACATAAATTCACAAATATATTTCCTGCAGTTTTATTGTAATTACTACAGAAATGCAACCGGTTCTCATTTTTTTTATACAGTTTTATTCAAATTATAGTTATTTAAGCTATAGTGAATGTAAGCACATTATAACATGAGAGAAGAATTGATGCTAAGCTTGCGGAGCTGAGGTTCAAGTTACCATACGAGAATAGTTGTAGTATTTACTTCCTTACTCGATTATTATATGTATGTTTCGCGCCACCAGCAGCAATTAATTTCACCTAATGTTAAAGTACTTGTAATATGTGTTAAACTATGCATGTAATAAGTAAGGAAACAAAGATGGTTATTTAACGTATACGAAAATTGCAAAACGAGATGCAGGTGAATATTGCAAGAATAAAAGTTAAATGACCAGCCATAGATTCGTAACATGTTTCATACAAAATTTTTCTACTTCCGTTTGAGTAAGTACAAAATATAAAATTTTTGAGATTTTTATGACATTTATCAAATAAACAAAAAAGACAATACCAGGTATTCCTTAATTACTTGTGTTAAGTTACAATAACAAAATATTAGTTATGAACAGATAAAAAATTAAAATAGTGTCATTCGAGTTTGTTTAATTAAGAAATATGAGTACCTATGAATCTAATAAACTGTAATAACTGTCTTATTTATTCGTAAAGAGAATAAAAACTAAATTTTCTATTTAATGTTTTTGTATAGGTATACATGGTTTCCATTTTGATTTTGAATGAAATGATTTTATTATTTCAATAGTAAAATAATGAAGTTAATAATCTAACTGAAATTAGTAAACTAAAAAGTTTCTTATTAATAGTAAGTTGAAAAAATGTTTATATTCCTTTTTTAAGTATCCTATAAACTAAATATTCCTTCGAACACCTACTCACAGACACCATCTTGTAAGTAAGTAGTAAGACAATATATCGCTTTTAATATAAAATATAAATACAAACTTTTATTAATGGTAGAAATGCTTTGTTACTAGTGTCCATATATAGCTTAATAAATTTTCCAGTAAAATGTCCATATGCCATAATGATATGTATTTGAATATAACAGAACATAATTTTCTTTGTGTAAATCTTCAATAAATTTAAGTACTCGTATAATGCAATATTTCCTGTGAAAGTACAGTTATGGAGATATATGTGTTAATCTTCCAATTACCATCTAATCTTTATTGTAATTGCCTTGTTATTATCTCCGTAAACTCTAAACTACTTCTTAATTAAGTATAAACTTCATTAAAATAGTTGAAGTTGGAGTAGCGTAAAATGTCTTTGATGTCTGCTATCTTCCAATGACAAATATTTCACAAATATGTCGGCGGTGTCTGCAGGAAATGTGGACTGGGTTTGTGGCAGGGGTTGCTCGGAAAGGTAGAGGAATTTTTCGCGGAAGGATAAACAGAATTACCGCGCACCCTTTCACATTAACTAGTTGGATGTTCGGGCACTTTCACCGAGACGACCCGGGAACTTTTAATATTGTTTGTGTTTTACTTTTACTTGGGAAACTCACCAAAGATACATATTTATCCCGCGAGATCAATAAAAATATTTGAACCAATTAAGATAAGAAATTGGTCAGTGGTTGAGAAGATCGTGCTATAAAGTTTATTCAAATTTCCTCTTCCTCTGTAGGACATAATTTTAAAACGTGCTTAATTATATCACGACTTGATTTGAAAAAATGGAACGTGATGGTTGTTTGGTAAGCGTGCACCAACATTTCACTCATTTTATGTGATATCAGGGGATTGATTCTCAAATTATTTAAATTAAATACCATTGTTTGAGAATCATTTGGGACCTATTATAAGCTGTATGTTATATATACATATTCCTGCATCATAAAATGCAAACAGGTAAATTGGCTAAAAGGGAAATTAATTCTCTTATTGATTTCTCTTGTCCTATTCAGAAAAGGAAGAAAAATAACCACAATCATATAAATGTACATATGTATATCTCTTATATCAATTTACATATACATTCAATTGTAATTAAGAATAATTTCTATTCATGACATTCCTTCAAATTGTAAAATTAGCATATCATGTACCTGTTATAAAGGCCGCTATCACGCTAATATGACGTTTGTTTTCTATTTATTCATATCAACTGCTATTTTCAGGTAAAAGTCAACAAACTTAATGCCAGCATAGGGATTTTATTTTTTAACTAAAAATTACCTTCAAATTATTGGATATGTAATTTTACGTAGATTTCAAATATTAACAAAAATTCAGTAAGTTCCATCTTGAGACTCACTGCTTTAAACAATTTTTTTTGGCACATTTTAATAGTCTTTTAATGGCAAATATTTGCGAATTTAACCAACTTCATATCTCTTATAGTTCTTAAGATAGCAATAATGAACGAGCTTATATAGAGACAACATGTACCTATATTGCACGAAATGGAATTAAACCCTTATGATTTTTTATAAAATATTGCATTTATTAAGTATTTCCATAAAACGTTTTTCTATACAGATTTGCAGAAGATTCTTTAGCGAAATCTTTTGTAATATTATTATACTCCGGTTTTTACGACGGGCTAATCGTCTGTTGTAGTGTCGACAAAACCGGCGTTATAGTGTTGTAGAATTCTGAAACAATCTTCATTTTTATAATTTATGTGAATGTTATCCAGCCAGCCAACGTTCTCATTATAACAAAATGCTGAAAACAACAAAGGATATTATTTTATGTATCAATATGTATATATGTAATTGGAAAAACTGATATAATTTTCATACGAACACTGTTTTTTAACTTCCGAGAATCGAAGGTTCATAATGCAGGAATTATGTTAAAATAAAAACAGTGGCGTGCGGTGACATTTAATGATAGGGAAGCTGTTTCATAAAAAATAAACACAAATATTACAAATTACAAAAATAAACAGATTTTTAATTTAATACTAAAATATATACATTGACACGACACAAAAATTTAATTGTGAAAAACATTTATTTTGTTGTTGTATTACTATTTTAATTTCGTTTCATTCACTTTTTATATTTTATTTTTCATTACATGGTTTACACCAAAATTACTTTTAAATCAATTTTTCCCCTGTGACGTAGTAACCTGAACAGACCACGGATATTTTTCTACAATACTTTTATTTTTCAAGAAATTATTTGACGATTTATACTTCGTAAATAATATCTCTATAATAGGTGATTATTAATAGTATTTCAGCCACTATAACTCTTTGAATTTCAACTCTCATTTTATATTTTTCTTATTTTTTTCTACAAACTATAACTATTTGACATTTTCGATTGTAGTTTTATTAATGTTAAGATCAATCAAGGTCGATATGGTAAAACAGAATCTATTTTTTCTGATCGATCAAAAATCGATCATCGATCACAAATTTTTTATTTGGGAACGTTTAGAACAGTCAAGATCGCTCAAAAATAATGATCAATAATCGACCACAAATTTCCCTGATCGCACAGATGTAGTGGTATATAACAAACCGATATCTAGGTCAGGGAGACATGCTTCAACATTTTGCAGTATTTTTTATAATTAGACTCTCTATTTAACCCTAGAAATAATTTTCAATGTATATTTTTTAAAGAAAATGTGCAAAACTAATTGGTAATATGATGTCACTTTATTCAGATTTTAGCTAGTGCAGGGAAGAATTTTTTTTCTCTATAATAGTAATAATTTATTTTATATTATTCATGTGTCTTAAAACCGTGCTCAACAAACCAAAAACACATTTTGTGTTTTATAGTTGCTAAGGAATAACATAATTCTATATCCACTAATTTTGCTTTTGGGTTGATATTATTTTTTGTGATACTTACTTCTCTCCATATCTATAAAACATAGCATCAAATTCACAAAATTTAAAAAAGGTAAAGTAAGGTATACGTGTATGAGTCTTTAAAGCATTAAGCCGTTAAAAGCACTCCGCATGGCACGTGCTCTAAATTCTTAAATCCGCCATTGCATGATTTAACAACTACCTTTTACACAAGTATCATAATATTACTATTACCGATATTATATTTACCGCGTTAAATTATTTTTATTTATGCAGCGTGATAATGACCTTGACAATTTATTTTACTTCATTTTGGTTTGATACAATTGAATTTGAAAATTAGGTAGTGCAAAATATAACTTTAAATGTTGCCAACCAACAAAAAATATAAAATTATTTTGGTCTGGTTTTTTCATCATCTATTGTTTAACGTTCACATATGCATGTGCTTATGTTTTACTGTTTGTGATTTCCCTCTCCCGGATTTGCGGTAATGTATTCGGATATGGCATTTGAATATTCGTCCCCAATTTCCAGTGAGCACTCCGTTAAGATATGCCGGTTCTTATTCCATCCGTTATCCGTTCTAGTGGTATATAATTCAGCCCTTATGAAGTTGTTGAAGTCGTAATGATTCCCTCGTAGGGTGAGAGCACGGGTGGCTTTCCTTTCCGGTATGATTAGAGCTGGAGGAAGTGACGTCATCGGCGGTAACGGAACCGGAACTTACACCCAGCACTGTGCACAAGCCGGAAAATTCAATTGCTTGCCGGAGAATACAAAACCGTGTGGATTATACAATTATAGAAACTTTAAACAACATTTTAAATATTAAATAAATATATACTTACAGATTTGTTTGTTCACGCCAAGATATATTTGTATATATGTTTGAGTGTAGGAATATAGTAAATATAACGATAGAAATATTAATTGCAGGCATTATTATTCTAAAAAATGTACGCACTGTATTACATCTCACTATTCTACTTTTCATTTTCTGTTCCTCCGTTTATTTATAATTCTTTTAACTATATGCTTATTTCTATGTAAATAAAGGATGCTCAAAAAAAGGCCACAAATTTTGAGGGTATTTGTATCAAAAATATTTTTAGTATTTTAAGGAATAAAGGAATAAAAATAAATGTCGACCACCGTATAGGTACATATTTTTCTGGAACGAAACGAGTCACCAGTTTTAATATTTTTATTTAAAAATATAAAAAACGATTAAGCAGTCAAAATTAAATTATTTTCGTGACAAATTTAATTATAACAAAATTAAAACAATTGAACTTTCAATAAATCAATTATTACATTTTTGTAAATGGAATCTCATATTGGAAATTAATACATATTTTTAATTATACAAAAATATAATTTTTGTTTTGAAATTATACCTACATTAAAAATAATGCTTTAACGGTTTTAATAAAAAAACAATTATTTGTTACTTGTTGTTCATGTTTAGTCACAATAAACAATAAAAACTGTTATGGGATTTTATGTCAAATGAATACATTATTTTGAATTACTTATGTTCAATGTTAAGGAGCTTTTTAAATTAAGTTTGAAGTGATTTTCCTAATAATAATTTTTTAATGTGCCTTTCAGTTTAAAAACATACAGCGAGACCATAAACTGATGATATTACAATACGTTTTGACAAGTTTTGCGTTATTCGACCGATATTAAATGTAAATAAAAATAAAAAAATGAAATTGGAGATAATGTTGTATTTGTAACAATTTTTTTGCTTACGTTTTCAGAAAATGTAGTGTATAATGGATCAATGTTATTTTTCAGTTAATACATACATATTGTATGTAGAATTTAACGGAATGAAATATATATGAATAGAGTTGTCATGTCATATAAAATATGTATAAAAGGCATGCTGATAAATTCCTACATTGCAGAATTCCTCCGTATGTAACAGTAGGGGGTAAATATATAAAAACTCCCCGGTATAAATAAAATGTCGTTGCCAGTCCCAATCCATCAAGTGAGCCATGGCTGGCGTGCTTAGCAGGAAACAAAAGCACAGCGTTTCCTGCACGAAGCGCACCTAACCTTCCACGGAAATAAAATCGAACTCAACACCAACGCATCCGCATCGGTCCCGCCAAATTCCTCCGACGTTCATCTGTTTTATTTTATTCCTCCATATCCGAGAAATCCGCACGAGAGCAGTGCCGGATACAGAAAATTTCCAAGGGGCCACGGGCAACTTAATCAATAATGGGCACTGGTATTATTTCTTAGTAAAATATATTACGTAGAGCGTAATATATTATCGAGTATGCAAGTTTTTGGATAATATTTCAGTCTGAATGTTTCAATCGAAAAGATAAATTAGATAGTGTGCATTCTGCAAAGTTTCTATCCGTGCTATGTTTACAAATTGTGAAAAATTGTTTTCCTCGCGAAGAATATTCGAACGAATTGAATTTCTTATGCATTTTGATTTGTAAGCTCAACAAATATTTCACTACGCTTCCTTAGTATAAATTTACTCGCTTATACAAAAATAATATATAAATATGAAATGATATATTGGGTACATTATCGTGTATATCGTGTTACATCAAAACTATAAATATTTCAGATTCAGAATATTAAAATATGACATATATTTTTTAAATTTATGTATTTGAAACGAACCTCCTTAATATCGACTTAAATTTCAATAAGAACAGTAATAATATAATTTAAATTACTACTGTTTTGTGAATGTTTGAAGATTTATTTTTTTTCAAACAACTTTTTTGATTTAATGTACATAATTCTCTTAAAGATCTATTGTCATATTTGTTTCGAAATTTTGTTTATGTTTTTCAGCAAATAGGTATTCTTTCCTGGAATGATTTGTCTTTTAATTATTTACACAATCATCATGGTATCATACTTGTTTTTATTTAAAAATAGTAATATTCAAATTTGACAGATTTTTTGAACTAAATTAAAGGTTTTTGTAGGACACATTTTTAAGCCATTCTGGAAAGATACATTTTAATGTTTGAGCATTAATTTTCAGAATGAAAAAAATATGTACATATATAAATGTATTTACCTTCAAATGTGATTATTTTCAACATTTAGGTATTTGCTGAAATATTGATCAAATATATGAACGATAAGTACCGATTCAAGAAGAAACAGGTTTTCAGCCTTTTAGACGAACTTGTCACCTCCTTGAAGTAGTAAAACTATTATCGTGCATATATTAGACTATAGTTTATTTGCTATTCTCTTATAAATAAAAATTAAAACCAAATCCTGACAGTTACTAATGTTGTGTCAAAAATTTGTAGGACAACACAATTTTCAGTCATATGTAAATAAAATTACTAACTAGTAAAATTTTATAAGTTAGTTTTACAGGTTAAGCTTGCAGAGGTTAGTTTCTCTAGTGAATAAACAGTTCAAACAAATGACAGTTTACAAATGAGTAACAAATAAATTTGTTGTAAGCATTGTAAGCAATTACTTGTTAATTATATATTAAATATATATGAATAATAAATGTGCTCCATGAGCCCCACTGGTAATTTATAGGTTAACTATTAATCGTTTACATAACTATTTAATGATATTTAGGTGTAGGGTGAACTAGTTATTCATAAATTATATCTGTATTTAATTTATCCTTGTCCAAACTGACCCAATTCTTAAAGCAACGATAAGTGAAGTGGATAATAATCTGTATGTAATTGTATTTAGTTCTCTCGATTAAATTCGCTATAAATTAACTCGCAGATAATCCCTCCGTCCTACAGTCCGAGCAAATTGATTTCTCAAACACAAAGCCCAATGCAGTGGCATACGTTTCGCGATAGAACTCGGAACACCCCAACTACTGTCTGCAGACCATCGCAAAGGGCGCTGTCGTATTAAAGCCCGCTACACACTTTGTTATAAAATTAACGACTGGAATAATGAACTTTCCCTACGACACTAAACTTTATTGATACTAAAAAGAAAATTAATATTATGTCTTAATTGCATTCTTATAAAAGATCACTGTTTCTAAATTTTCTTGTAACATATTTCAAACGAAGAGATATTCCTGCTTATTATAAAGTACCTATATAAGTTTGACCGTTTGCTAATATGATTTGCTGATGCATCCCTTTACTACAACTTTTATGATAAATTGAAGAATTCAGTATTTTTCGACTGCTATTTATTTAAGAAAGATAATTACAATATAAGTTGACAATTTTTATCATGGTGTCTATCAGGCTGCCCATTTTAAAGATATTTAAAAACATGTGGTAACATTTTCAAATTTAACTTTTTAACAATAACTTGACTAGCATTATTTCAGGGTTCCACAAAACTCCGATTTTTTTTTAAATTATTTTTGTATTAAGTGCGCGAAGTTTATGTTTTTAGTTTGTGTCAAAAAAGTCACGAAACCATTTCATTGCTGAAAAAAAAACAATGCAATCCTGTTTTATTTAGATAAAAATGACCTTATTTTAATGTAATTTATAATCTTATGGTACACCATAACTATTTTATTGTTTTAAAAATACATAATTTTGTATACGAAAAAGTTTCAGTTGTTCAATATGACTATGTTTACACATTTGTTCGTAAGCGAACAATTTTATATATCGTTATATCTTGCTCTATTTTTTGTAGCAATAATTATTATTTGAATTGGCTTATTCCACAAAAAGTAAACAAAACTAGATGTTTATTTATTTATGATAAAATCTCTTACGTACATATATTTACAGGACAAATACTGAAATTGATACATATTATAATATTATTTACTATCTCGAAATCTAAATGGTTGATTGTGCAAACATACATATACATAGGAGTACATTATAATTTTTTTTATAAAATAATAAATTTGTCCTGGCGAATATAGAATATTAATACGCACACAAATAAAATATGTTATGGTATGTATAATAGCACTACTATTAAAATGTTTATCTATTTATCTATATGTCTGTTATTTATTGAACATGTTTATCTATCAATGAAATATTGTCATTTGGTTCTGTTATCCTATGAACAATTAACTAAATTCCCCAGTGGTTCATTTTTTATTTTCCGCACTAAATTATCTGCTGTGGATAAAAATCTACTGTGGTATGAAACAAATAACCCACGCCTTTTACCGTTTCATTACTAAAGTATTGCTTTTTTTGCGGTATTTACTAATTTATTTTATTTAAACGTTAAATATATATATTTTGTTTGTAAAACATCAGCAATATTGAGATGGGAATGGCTGTGATAACAAACGTACTGTCAAAGTGTCAAATATTTCTTTATAATTTTCATTTATGTCTACACCTGCTTAGACGTCGTTTGCATGAAATCAGATATATTATTATCAAAGATAATTAATAAATAAATTTACCAATAATATTGTAGAACGATATGTTTGTTATTTTAGGTAGTGCGAAAATAAACTGCAAAAATATAATACGATAAAAATATACGTTAATTCCGTTTGATAGATAGATGAGTCCGTAAAGTCAAATTTTGACGTAAAAGTTTGTAAAGTTTTACACTACTACTTTGGCTCAATTCGCGGAGTGATATCATATACTTTACGAAAAAATAAGGTCTCACTTTTAATGATTTTTTGCATAGTTTAAAATATAATAATATATTAATTCTTTGTGTATAATAATTTTCAAAATTATTAATAGATAATATTTTTAAAGTAAAAGTATTCCTCTAACGAAAATTTATCTTATTATCGTTAAAAATATGTATTTTTTAAGTAAATTCAATAAATTTTAAGTGAGACTTGTCAAACTATATTAATTTAAATTCTTGATAATATTTTTTTAAATATAAGCGTTTTAAAATTTTTATTAAAAGAATGTTATTCGATTTTTCGTTTCCTGCTAAAATTTTTCGTGCAATTATGAATTCTCGTTACATTAATTTGTTTATTATTATTATGTTTTAAAATAAGTTATTTATATATTTTTTTCAATTCAATTAATTTGTGTTAATTTTATAGGGACACAAGGACACGCATTAATCCGGATCCTGCCTAATCTGGAGATTGCGGTACCGAACTTTTTTCCACTCTCCCGTCGGACAACGCCCTAATTACAAACTAAACTTATTGAGATAAAATATTTTTTTAGAAAATAATATTAGATAGCAGATACATAAAATGATTTTTTTATAATTAATACATTATGCATACTGTTGTTGGTTTCTATGAATAATATAACATTATTTAAAAATTGTTTTTATTTTTACATTGAGTATTTTTATTGTATTATATGCAAATTCTTATACTAAAGTATTTTACTTGTATATGTCCTTACATACATTTATATTTAAAATAATTAAAAATTTTAATAACAACTTTGTGTTTTATTAATTAATTCCTTATCAAAATAGACAATTTTCATAATTCTCATGCAGTCAGTTTCAAATTTATTTCAATAGATTTGTAACAGGTATGGTCGCCTAAGATGACATCTAGTACCTGACATATGAATTTAATTTAAAAGTTTTACTTACCTCGAAAGTAATCCACTAAAAATATTAATAAACAACATTCTGAAATTCAAGTGTGGCGGGTTCGAATTCTACTTATAGATGTGTCTTTCATGTTATGTTATCACTCTATTTCAACAGCACAAGACCTTGTAATTAGTGGTCCTATAGATAAAAAATAAAAATAATAAACACCTGTGCTAAGAAGTTCTCAAATTTAACTTGATAAATTTTGATTAAATTGAGGAAATTCATAGGTTCATTGTTACCATCTGGCAATTGTAGTTGTTTATAGTTAAACACCAAACTAAGAGGACAATGCAACTTCTTGCTTTACCGGTTTCAGCAACCGTGCTGCTTATAGAGGAGTATCTTGTTGCCACCTTAGTTAGAATCTTAATTAAGGATTCTTGCTCGAATTAAGAAGTCTATAGTATTTGCAACTATGACCTTTCAAAGGTTGTTGAGCCCTTGATGATGATAAATAATAATAAACACAATGACAAATTTTCTTTTGAATTCTCTACCGCTGAAAGATTGTTTACAATGAACGAATGTTATTGTTGTTGTATTAATTATTCCAACGATGATCATTTTGTTACAATGTTTTCGGTTTAGATGTTCATTTTATAATACTATTATTTACTCATAAAGGTTTTATTTTATTTATGTCAACAAACACAGTTTTTAAAAAAAACTTTTTATTCTTTTTATATAGAATTGTGAAATGTTGCTCTAGAAGTAAATTAAATTTAAAGTAAAAGACTTTGAAGGTTTTTGATTAAATCATTTGAACATGGAACGACTCAGAAGTAACACTTCAACTAGAAAAAAATCCTTCAAATATATTTTTACTACGTAGGATAAAAATAAAAATTTATTGTTTCAAATAAAACATTTTTAATACCTATATTCTTAATATATGTCATATTAGTGAAGTGGAAAAAATAAACAACCTAATCTGTACTTTTTTCCCGCATTAAATTACCATTTCTAGTAAACTCTTAGCTTCAGTTAGTGTTCTCGGGAGGTGATGTCTGATAATCTACTGTACAAATATATTATTAGCGATATGTCTGATAATGCAAATTGGTACCCGTAGTAATAAGCAAGAAGCAGTATATTTAAGTTTAGATATATAAAAGTTTATGAATTTCATGTTTTTCCTTATCATTCAGTGTCCAGTTAAGAATTGGTATTTGTTATTTCAAAAATATATGTTTTATATTTGGCGCTTTAGTGAGCCACTAGCACCGCTAGAGTTCGTAAACGTAAAAGACATTTGAAGTTCGGGGACAAGATGGAAGTTCGTTTACGTTCGTTTACGTTTCGTTAATTTTGTTTTGTGGTGTTTCATACGCGTACATGTTCGTTTCTTAGTTATTGTGAGTTATAGTGTTTATATTTCGTTTATTGAACTATTGTAGTATTTTAGTATTATTGCAGACAGTTTATTTACTTTTACCATCTCGCGTGGTTGTGTACCTGAACTAGTGTAACTATTTAAGACTTTACGCCTCTACTCCAATACATACAAGTGCGTCATTCAGATGTTATATCAGAACACCTAGACCAAGGTAAGTGGATTTACACCAAATATATTGCCTTACGCTTAAAGGAATATAGTTTACTTTCAAAGTCAGTATAACCAGAGCGGCTAACAAAGCCTCGTTAATAGATTTAGATTGTGTCGTTCCTATGTATACAAAAATTAACGTATGAATTTGTTTGGTTTGATGTACACTTAATGGCACAATAAACCGCCCACTCTCCTCAAGAGCAAAAATATTTGATTGGCCCATACGAATCAATTGCTTTAATTGGGCTAACTAAACAGTGCAACATTTTTGAGCAATAAAAATCAAGTACGCTCTGAAAACGTGTTTATTTTGTCTTTAGCGTTGGAGGAGTCGTAATTTTTTGACTTCATTTGTCTGTAATTGTTATTATCTAGCATTATATTTGTGTTTAATACTGATTTGTATTGACTTTAATTACCATAAAAGCACTAATTAATGCATATGGATCTATTTATTGCAACTAGGGCTGTTGCATTGTTAGATGGTGGCCAAAGTCAACATGATGTTCCAGAGATGGAATTTCGTAACTCGTAACGTTGCTACAACAAATGACAATTGCTCTTGTTAAGTATAATTAACAGTAAATAACAATTAGTGTTATAGAATCACAATTTCACCTACAGTTGATATTTGTAATTGATTTAATTAAAAGTTCAAATTAGTGTCCGACCGAAAAATAATTTTCAGTCGAAACCAAAACCTTAACCGGTAATCCGGTTCCTCTTCTAGATTCGGCCGAATACGTAACCGAAGAATTAGAGTAAACGCTTAAAAATGTTTTAATTCCTGATCCACTAGAACAAGAGTACAATCCAGAGCAGCCAAATCTGCTCCAGAATGTGCTCTAGTTTCAGCAGACCTATAATTAGAGCAAACACTTCTGAGTGCTCTAATTCATAACCCACTGCAACCAGATCACAATCCAGAGTAGCTAAATCTGCTCCAGAATGTGCTCTGGTTTCAGCAGATCTAGAATTAGAGCAAACACTTCTAAATGCTCTAATTCCAAAGGTACTTTGATGAGAAGATTTCACTGTTTATTTTAAAGGGTGTAACTAACACCCATTTTAGCGTAGTAAATAATAACAATTCAGGACTTTATTATTGATAAAATCTTAATAACTAAGGTTACGACTTGTACTGTTTGAAATACTTGTTTTTAAAGCTGAATACTACCAGTAGGATGTTGTTCGGCGTATTAACCCTATGTTAGTTTAGTCTAAATAGAACCTACGCATTAACATAACCTAAGGCTGAGGATTAGTGCTCCCTCCTTATTATTTGAAATTCTCATCTTGCGAGATCAAAGATCTGCAACTTGCTACTGATCGTGTTCTATAATTAATCCAGGATAATTTGTATGTATAGTTACACCCAAGCCGTTACGAAAACTTTCAGCGCAACACTCGTATTTTGTAACGGAAAAGGAAGTAAATAGTCCAAAGGAAATAGTTGTTAATTATTGAAAATACTGATTTAATCCTTGATGGAAGTATCATTAAAATTTCGAAAGCTTCGTCTGCGGAAAAAGGATTATAGAAAATAAAAATATCTACGAGTATTAAAAATCCTTGTAAATTATAGATGACAGTATCCTGTGCACTGTTTTGACACAATAACAGTAAATTTAAAAATTTTCTTGCTTGTCTTTAAAAATAAAAGTATCGTTGTGATCGGGTGATTCGAAATCAACTACAAGATGTAAGTCACTTATAAATGCTATAGACTGGCAACTATTTCATTAAAATTCATGTCTAAAGGTCCAGAGAATTTCCAAATGTCGATGCTTAACATCAAAAGAGATCATGTCAATAAAGGACTATTGATTTTGAAGTTGTATATAAAATTAATGATAGAATAAATAACGAAAATTGTGCATATTCAAATTTTACGCAATCAGTTTAATATTTACAATAATTTTATGGTAGGATACATTACTTACTATCTATGTTTTAATTCTTGTACTAACATTAGTACAATTTTAGTTAACGTGTCAAATGAGCTTTAGTCTATATTTGTGCAAATAATTATTTAAATTTCAAATTTAGTATCAAAACTTATGAATATATATCTTTTTAATCATATTGAAATATATTTGCCTTCAGAATTTGACTTTAAATTATGTTCATGTATAGGTATTATCATTTACCATGTACCTATATTTTAATTATCAATACGGAGGTCAATACTCCCGTGAATTGGAAATGCTGGAGGTGATATTATCTAATATCTGATTTTGTACCAGTTAGAATTTGCAAGTTAACTAAGTTTGACTTGTCTAATCAAATCAATGAAGGTACTTTATTTTCATTGTCTGACTAGTTATGATTTCCACAAGACGAAACAGCGAAAGTTATGGTGGGTTTATGCAGACAACTAAATGAAGAAATTACATTCTAAAATTAAACTAAGAAAGTAGGCATCATTGCTTTCTACACAAACGTTTTTACAACTAAATTAACAAACTAAACTATTGTCACTAAACTAAGAAGTTGGTTATTTTCAACTTTCTAGTTTAATTTCTTAATTTTATAATTCTTGCACATGCGCAATATTAACATAACCATTATAGTTTGACGTTTGGAGCGTTTTGTAAATATTACCAAAAAGTTATATTTTTAAGACTGACAGTATACAATATTTTTATATAATGGAGAACATAGTAAATGATACCAAGGACGAAATGTTAATAAGCCTAAGTCAAAACTTTGAATTTATATACAATAAAATAAATAGTAAATTTAAAGATAAAATAGCATATGATAATCAGTAGATATATAAGCATGCGCAAATAGAATTTTCCCCTTAGTTTATTCTTTAGTTTGGTTTTGAGCATAAACAGTCTTCGTATAATTTAATTTTCTAGTTTAGCGGTCCAATTTAATTTAATTATTTAGTTGGTGCATAAACCCACCATTAGTCTCTTCTCTTCTATTTTGTTTTATTTATAAACTAGTCTGAATCATATTCTCTAATTTCTAAATTTATTATAAAACAATAAACATAATTCAGTACACCTCGTCGTAACTTAAATATATTTCTAGCAGGGATGTATTTTTCACCGTCGTGCTCAGTCTTATATCCCCATATTTAAATTGAACGTATTTCCCACTGAATTTTCCAGTTCCCCCTTATTATAATGTAGTGCGTTGGCGAATTCTTTGTCGTTGGTTAAGTCTTCGATGGCGGGTTCGATCGGGTAAGTCTGTGAAGTTTATTAAGGAGAAGACAGCAGCCTAGTGGAGGAGCAATCGGGAAGGCAATAAAATGTCGTGTTTAGCCGCAAAGAGGATTACACGGGCTACATTGTGCTCTCCGCACCCATTGTCTCTCCCTTTCATTAGCGAAACATCCCCAAAATCCGACATCCACAGCGTCAGAAAAGAATTTTACATAAGGCTAGTCTCAGTGTTATTGTTAGAGACCATTTTTACACAATATATTTTATATTTTAATACGTTACTTAAAGGGAAACTCACTATCTGTCCAATCGGTATAAATCTGGAATATTTTTTCCGATTTATTTTGGTACCAAATGAAAAGTCCTAAAACCAGAAACCCTCGATATTTTTGTTTCAAGATTATGTAATTTGAAATTTTCGATTTGTTTATATTTTCCTTATTTCAACAAGCGTCATATTTTAATGGCTTGGCTAATTATCTGAGAGTAAGTTTTTATAAGTTTTTTGGTTCGTTGAATAAAAATCTGAAATTAAAATTATAAATTTCAAAATCGCAAATCCAATTTGGCCGATCAATACATCAAAATGTTTTAATTTTATGAAAATAAATTATGTGTTTTGGCTCGCATTCTATACGCTTTTAAATGATGAATTACTAATTATTTAAACATTGTTTTATTCGCCATTAAAATATGTCCTTTGGTAAAATAAGCAAAATATAGACAAATTGAAAATTTCAAAATCACACATCTTCAAAAAGAAAAAATTAAGGTCTTTGCAATAAATTTTGACGTAACTCAACAATTGTAAATTTTTAGTGGTAGTTTAAAGTTTGATATTTTAATTTGGTTTCCATAATAGATGTTTTTCTATTTCCCGTTAAAAAGATTTTGTGTTTTAATTTTCACGAAAAGCCATTTCCACGTTAGCTAGTTTTTCCAAGCAAAATAAGCATTAAAAGTTAATTAAAAATCTAATAACGTGCAAACAGTTCTATAAAAATTATTGCTCTATACAGAAACGTATTTAGCAGGTAATTCCCTTTACTACCTGCCCTTTCACCGGTAATTAACCATAAAACAATATAATCAATACCGAATTAAAACAATCTCTTCCGCAAGACTACCAAAATTATTAATTTCAAATAAAACTGAATAATTAATCTCAATCTTTTACACCTGCAACTACAAAAATATTAGATATGCTATTAACCAGAACTTTTTAAAACTGGATATAATATTTTTTAGTAAATAAAAGAACTTTTGTAAAATCGTTTAGGGTATCTAAGCGTTGATAATTATAAAAATTTAAAGTCGTTTATTTAATTTTAACAAAATTATACATTTAAAATTTCTTATTACAATTTATTGTTTTTCGTAAATCTTTATATTAAATTTGTTAAGAGTTTACAACTTATACTCAATGGGATATGATAATAATTATATTGAGTAAGAAAAGAATTCATTTTCTGGAAAACTGTACTAATAAATATAAATGCGTTTATGTACATTGTTTTTATACAATATTTATGGTTTTTTTATGTTTACTATGACAAACAACAATTGTTGACAAGTTTACTCCATGAAAATAGGAGTTGCCTACTTTAAAACAACAAAAATAATGAATGGTTTTCTCCTTATTAGTATTTGTGATTTGATTAAAAATGATAAATTCGAATAAATCCTTTCTTCAGTAATTTTTTTTTGACATAATTATGTAATAGTCCAGTGTCATCATATCAAAAGTTAACTTGACGAGATCAGTTATACATAGAAATTATTTTGATATATAAAAAATGTGAATAAATAAAATTCGAGTTTGAACTATATTTAAAGAATTTAATGTTTATTTAATTGTTAATTCAAAATGATATAATATTTCAATTTTTAAGGGCAAAGAAGTAAATCTATTATTTCACGGGATATAGCAAGTATTTGTAGAACCACTATTTGTCTTATAATTATTGAATCGTCCTGGGATAACAAGAGATAATCCCTATGTATTGTTCCAAGGCCACTCGTATACTGTTTAATTTTCCTTCAAATAATACCCTGAATAAAATATAATAATGCCTCTACCCTAATAAAAAGGGTTGCAACATAAATTTCCAGATATTCTCCCTTAAAATTAAAGCGATTCCATCTATTATTCAACAGAGAATTCCGGCGCTTTAATACAGAATTTAATTTCTATTTGAACATTTTTTGTGAAAATTTTCGGCGATTCAGACATTGTCAAAACATGGTGATTAATGATTGAAGTCGTGCGTTTAATTAATTAATGAGAAGTCATGAATTAATTAGATTTTCTTAATGTTCGCAAGATAATAGACTGAATAATGGAATTATGTCTAATAGAACAGATGTTTTATAGAGAATTAATCAGTTCACAATAGATAATTTATTTCGGTTAAGATGAAATATTAATTAATTAATTCTGATTATGAAAGACATTATAATATCGGTTTCTAATTATATTCAAGTGCGTGTATAAGGGGAGGGTAATGGGGGTAGCTACCCCCTCGCTGAGATTTTGTTTATTTATTTCAATAAATATTAATAAACTAAAGTGTTCGAAATCCACGGTTGAAAGAAAACAAACCTGTAAAATATACTCGTACATAACAAACCAAGGTTGTCATACTTTTTTGCACAAATAGCTGACAATCTCAGTGATACTAGTCGAGCAGCAAATTCACACGACTACTACAGCGCTCATTAGCCATAAATATTTTACAAGAGGACCTTATTTCGAGTCCTAGAGAACTCATATTTTTTCTCAAATACGTTGTGTTTCGTTTAATAATAAACGAGGTAATAATGCCAGAAAGAAGTATTTTGTTAGGTATGTTTAAATATATTCTTATATATTTATTGTTTTATAACTCACACGAACTGTTTCATTTTACACGTGATTTCATTTTGGTATACCCCTCTTAAGAATATGACCTGGACCCACCACTGATTATACTAGACTAAATTATTTGTGTAAATAAATTATTCACAAGATCTGATTACGAATCTGACCTTGTACAAATACATGTAATTACAAGTATAACATATGATTGAATGTTCTGGTACAAATTTATTTGTTTTTTTGTTGTGTTAATTATACAATATACTATTTAATTATTAGGACAAGTCATATTCTCCTGGACGATAGTTAAAAATAAGGGGCTTTTAAGTTTCTTTTTTCATTTTTTTAATATTTTAATTTATAGATAATAATATTACATCCTTATTTTTTATTTTTGCCGAAAAAATTCTAACACGCCTGAAAAAATCTAAGTTTCAATAAATTAAACTGAGAAAATAGACGACACGTGTGACGTCATTAACACCGCTTAGCCAACGGCCAATAGCAAACCAGCGCGAAAATGCTGAGGCAATGGCGCGTTTGAACAGCCAATAAGCATTTACCAGTGTCCATCACGTCAAACATGACTGATACTAAATTTCACACATTCGATTTAAGTGCATTAAAATTTCATTTTGATAATAGCATAATAAAAATATTATATTCTCCTTAATATTACTTATACATGATGAGCATTGATAGCCAATATGTATTGGATATGTATCGTTCGAAAGGATTAGAAAATACAAGTTACTACGTTCTGTTTATTTTTTTCTAAAAACATATTTTAATTGTAAAGGTCTCAAGACATTCGAGTACATATGAGTAGATATGAAAAGCGGTAGATGTAGAATTGTTGGTGATTTATATATTTATTTCTTCCACATTTCATGGCTGAAATATTTTGTATTAAATTTTCCTCTTATATTTATAATAGCATTTTTGAAGGCAGGTTTTTTAGAATTAGATTTCGTTGAGCAGATGTTGCTGGCTGGAATTTTCAGTTTCAGTTTTCAGTTTTCATATGCGGCTGTCGTATTTTTAACAAGTGGATAAAAAATTAGGTTAATAAATTAGTAAAACCTCGCTGAAAAGTAATGATTAAACTTGGATACAAAAAGTATCGTAAAAGTGTTTTTAAGCCCAAGTTGAAGAGATTTGCAAGTCAAAATATTTCATCAGCGGTAATTTATCAACCAAATCTCCAAATCATTTTTAAGTATCTTCGCCTGCTGGCTGCTGGAATCCTGCAGCTGAAGCTCAAGCCTTCAATTAAGGCCCATGCAAATCAACGCACCTATACTACTCTCTCCTCGGATTTCGCAAGCAATCACAGCACTACACAAACTACATTCCATTAACAATTATCTCAAATACATATTTCATACCTTATTCTATCCATACGTATATTTATAGCTTACAACTTTGTAAAGTGATCTTTTATGTTTACTGTATCTAAATATATTCATTTGTGATACGATTAATTATTCTATATTCGTATGAATAGGTCAGTAGCAGTGACGAGAATTAGGGTGGACAGAGATAGGCAGTTGACATCTCAAAGTTTGTACAACCAGGAGTAAATTATTATTAACTTCACTTTTTCTGTCTTTTTTACTTCCTTGTACGAAGTAAAGGAAGTATTGCAATTGCGAAAAATTTCGATTTTCAGATTTCAACGGAAATATTCATTTTAAATATCCCTGAATCCATTTTTACTAGATTCGGCGTGACGTCTATGCGAACGTATGTACGTACGTACATATCTCGCTAACTCAAAAATGTTTAGCTGTAGAATTTTGCTATAACATCTAGTTGAGCACCTCCCTTTTTTATTATAATCGGTAGTGCCAAAAGGACAGATTTCTTGAAGGGTTTTTCTTAATTTTTCGCATAATTCAAAAACAGTTAGCCATAGAATGTTTAAACTTTGTTTGTGGAATTGCTATAACATCTAGTTGTGCACCTCCATTTTTTGTTGTAATCGGCCTTTTCAAAAGGGCACTTTACTTTTGATAGAAACTTAACAAAAATTATAATTTAGTTGGCTTTTAATTTTTATAAGAAACATTTGATTTTTAGTTAGTAATTTGAGAAAATGATTGACAACTGTCAGGATATATATTTCGTGCGAAATATGTAGGAAATAAATGAAAACAATACGAGTATCTCTTTCTTTGTATGTGTTTGAGCGATTAAAATAATTTTGTGTAATGAAATTAGGAAAAGTGAAATTTTAATAAAATTTTACAAAAGATGAACCATTTCGAAAGCAGCAAAAAATGTGTGTAATTTAATGTACAAGGAAGTCAAGTAGTGTCCTCATCAGTTTTTTTTATTAAGAATTTATTAATGTTTTTTAAAACTGCAGTCAGTTTTCAACAGCCACTTTGCCAATGTTTTTTCAACATACTTATTCCATTATGGATGTAAAGGATTAAATTCGAATTCAAAATCATTAAAATCACAATCAGTCTTTCTACCCATTATATCTCGGACTCTATAAATAGTAATATAATCATCCTTATTCTATTTAAACTTTTTTTGTAAGTAATTGTAATGTGATAAGATGGAGAAAGACAATTTTCTTATGTTTTTGTAGGCCTAGTACTCAGCTATCCCTTTGACGAATTCGTTCATCCGTCTAACCAATCAAAAGCATTGTAAGCTTTCGACTTTCTGAAAAAGTGGGATCGTATTCAACAATGTAAGACGGATATATTTCTCTATAATGTATTGCTTGCTTTGTCCCATTTTAAAAACACAGTTGTTAAATCAATTTAAAGATGTTTGATAATCACAGAAATAGGTTTGACAAAATCTGGGACCCAAGGGGGTTATATTTTACAAAATTTCTGGAATGCATTAGGAATCTGGACCTGAACTCGAAATAACGAGAATTTTTCTGACTCCAATCGAAACAGCTAAAATCCAATCCTTTTTATGTTGTATTATTGTGGTTCAATAATTTTTACATTTCAAATTAATATCGCAAAAAAGGGTATATGTAGAGAATGTATTAGTGAAATTGTGAAAAAAAAAACTATTTATGTATATATGTACATATGTTTTTTGAATATTTAAACTAAACCTAAAATTAATCGCTCTTGAACCGATTTTCAATAAGAAATTGCTGAACTTGAATTGAAATCCGATCCAAATATTTCCCATGAACCCTAATTATAATAATGTATTACATAATAAGTGTAGAAAGTCGTCTATTTCTCTTGTGGTGTGAAAGTTTCTACACGAGACGAAGTCGAATGTTGAAATCACACAAGATACCTAAGCGCAGTCCCAGTTTTGACACAGAGAAATGATATTTCTTAAAATACATCTAGGCAAGTCTGGCAAATACTGTGATAATTAACCCACAATTATGGAAAGTACGCAAATTTGAAGCTTTGTATGACAAATGACAGTTTCCATAGGATATATTATACATTTATTTTCAAGTTATACCTTAAATAAAAATAATTAATATTAGGACATGGCTTAGTGTTTTGTATGAAATTTGGAACAATTTTTTGTTACGAAAAGTTCCAACCAAATATAATTAATAATAAAAATGTCTTTTGTAATACGACGTGGTTAAGTAATGTGACAAAAGAAATGAAGTTAAAAATGAAACATGAATTGTTAACTAAAAGATATTAGGATCAGATGATATATTCAATAGATTTGGTTAAAATCACGGGAAATACTGTACAACAGATTTAGAGAGGCGAAATTTTGGTTTTGGCATTTGATTATAGGCACTAGTATTATAGTAGTAGAATAAAGTATCTGTTCTATGAGTAAAACGGTATTATTATTAATTTTCTGAAATAAAAAATAATTTAGAATCAGCATTAGAAAATCCCGTAGAATTATTTTTTATTCTTCATGAGCCTGCAAGTATTTTTCGACACGTGTAATAAAATTTCGTGTCCCTCATCTGCGAATTAATATTTACTCAGTAATGAGTAAAAAAAACTGGCGTCGCTGATAGAATATTAATGTGGTGTGAGGTCAGCAGTGACAAGGTCGGGAAATATTCTCTCATAATCGTGAAATGAACGTCTGACTGGTAACTGGATTACGCACTGCTTTGCTTTACGTGGCCAGAATCGCTGATTTATATTATCCTACTAATGTTCGACTCCATTCCACACAGCTTTTTTAACTTTGCTAGCAATTAGTAATGCTTTGTATAAATACTCATGTACGAGTATTTGTTTGTTGTTGTGATGAAAGCCTGAAAGTCATTATTGATTAGTTCGTTATTCAACATATCTGGAATATTAGTGTCAAATGTTATATTAACTAAAATTAAACTATCATTCATTCCAATTATGAATAATTCTTAGGTGAGTAATGCGAGAGATATATTTATTTCAAATATTTTAGATTCAACATTGATCGTATATCTATCTATTTTTAATTTATTTTTTATTTTCTCCCTAGGTTATTTTTCTTTATTATTTGATTATTTCGAATTATAAATGTGAGAATTTGTTATATTTTTACTTTATACTGATTATAATTTGGTGAAACTCACAACTAAAATTTATTGTATTTGTTTAAATATTTTCTAAAGACTTTACTCGAAAAAACGGTAGAAACTACTAGTAAAATTATTTCTAACTATTGTTTCTAAATTAATTTACCAAGGGTTCGAACCGGAAATGTACTGAAGAAAACCTAGGTCTGAACTTTATTTTGACTCGGTACTATTTTATTCAAATCAACTGATTACTCTTACCATTCAATTAATAATTAAATTCAAATACAGTTGCCATATTTATAAGAAAAAGTATCGAACTTTACTCTCAGGAGAAGTACGTTCTTCTAAAGAAATGTACTATTTATATACCTAACGGACTTTCAGCTTTGCGGGAATCCCCCTTTTCTGCATTAGTCCGTTATATCGAGGTTCTACTATAATAAATCTTGTTTGCGGATATTAATAATTGTTTGATTTGTCATTGATAGTTATTAATACAGCACTAAATCTATAATCCTGAAAAGATGTGGGTTTTGCTATACCTATCTAAAAATAAATACAAGTTGTATTGATTTATTTAATGGTCTTCCCTCACCGAATTGCTGGCCGCAAAATTTGAGTAAAAGCCGCGATGATATCTATCACTTTCTACATTTTCTAATATCTTTTCTGAAGTGTAGAATTTCACTGAAACCGCAAACTCGTCCGTCTCTCTCAGCCATAGATCAAAGAAAGCTCTTGGAGAAAAAAGCCCCCAGTGGCGTACCGTTGCCCTAGTTGCACGCCGCTGACTGGGCCGTGAAAGCGTATTAAGTTCGGATGGGATTATGGACTGAATATTAAAAAGTAGGCTCCATATGACTGCACGATCTGCAGATTAATATTTCACAAATACCGACAAAAATTTTTATTGAATAAGTGGCAGATGTGCAATGAATTTATAGACAGCCCGGGGCCAAAATTCCTATTAATAAAACCTGGACTACCCTTTTCCCTTTTTGTGGAACATTCGCCAGGAATCCGTCTGTATTTTCAAATTCATATTTTAAAAATTAAATGATATCCGATCAGTGATCAGTTGTTGCAAATTTAGATTATGGATTTTATTTTTTGTAGCTGTTTTTACGCATTTCAGTGGAGGATTAAAAAATTATCATAGAGTGCGGAAATTATAAAATTTATAAATAAAATAAAAATTTTGCCGCATGTATCTACCTACCTAGAATAAACAGATGTACCATAACTAGAGGTATATATACATATTTTAATGGCATAACCTTACTGATTATAAAACAAGACGATTTTTTTTTATGTTCCTATAAATAAGACTAGTTTCCTTAAAAAGTACCACTGAACTGGACTGCATGGTAAAATGTATCATTAGCAAAATCTGATTTTTTAGCAATAAAATAAATATATAAAATAAGTTGCAGCTCCGAAACACGCGGAGACGGGGATACTAAAATATACAAGCTGTATTAGCGAAGACGAACCTCCCTTGAACTTTTTTATTATAAGAAAAAAAAAAGATTTCCTATAATGTCTTCGCTGATATATCCTGTATAAAATCATAATCTTAGCATTCGAACATTTCTTAAACATAATAAGAAAAAAACTAAAAAACTTAAATGTCTGGAAAACGATATAAAATTTAAATACTATTTTTTTTATTATTTTTTACAAATATTAGATCTCTAGAACAACGTACAAATTTCGTATATCTGTAGAAGAGATAAATTTTTCAATTTATCGATTTTAAAGATTTGAAATATTCTGAACAATGTTTTAATCTCAACTTTTGTAATTTGTTTATAAAATTATTTTAAAACTAACATAATACTTTTAAGAAACCTAATCGTGTATCCTTATTGTTTTTTTTTTTATTTACACATACATAAAAAAAAATCCACATTGTTGATTGTCAGAAACCCGTTAAACATTCATGTAAATAATGTTAACCCTTTTGTTTTATAAAAATATTTTAAAAATTTGTAATAGATAAATAATTATTATTAATATAGAGATAATAAAATAATAAAAAAAATATATGTTAACTCTACAATTTAATTTATTAATATAAAATAATAAAGTTAAAAATTCTTAAGTATTATAACCAAGTTGTAAAAACATTGTTCTTGCTATTACTTTTTTGTAAGAATCGTTATTGAATCATAGGTTTTGGATGTTTTTCCTCTTATCGTGTGCTATTCTTTCATCCTAGTAAGGTGGTAATGTGGTGTGTATGTTGGTATAGGTTGTGTGTATTTTGTTGGCCGCAGGATTAGGATGGACAGGACTGGGAGGTCCTCAGGGACCTCTCAGGACTTCTCACGCCTCCTGGCACTCAACGACCGGGAACGAGAAGACCAAGGGACTGGAAATACCTATTGTCTTAATACTCACTGAAAACAAAATTTATTTTTACAAGTTAAAAATTAATATCTTTACAACCAAGACTTACAGCAGCAAGATGTTAAAAAATTTATATTCACAGTAATATATTTAATGTGTACATGTATAATTCAAATTTATTTTAACGAAGATATAATTTATGCAGAATTACAATAAGAACTGGTCAAAAGTAGGAACATTTTTATCACAATGTGAACGCTATATTAATTCTGTTAGAGTTAACGAGTTACATCAATTTAAAATCTAACGTCAATGATTTACTTCGCATATGAGAGATGTATAACGGTATGTTATTATTTATAATCAATTATTTTCAATATTTTGTAAATTGTTGTACAATACACTGTAGTACTGTAGGATACTCAATTTTTTATACACTGTTCTGAGGCTGGTTTTAAAATAACCGAATCGTTAACAACATTTTGAATTAATTTTTGATGTACTACCTTGTTCAAATTCCTACTATCATATCTAAGAAATAATTTATATTAAGGAAGCCAAGAGGTACAAAATATTTATAAAATTTTATTGTTACATGTCTTGTGTTACCGGTAGAATTTGAAGTTAACGCTTTTATGAATATTTTGTGACAGATACATTTCATTGTTCAGGTTTTGTGATTTGTTATATTTTAACAATCAGATATTTAACTGACTGTTCGTATATTCCACAAACTGTTGAATATCACAGTAGCTGACCATTATTGTGTTGTAAATTTATTATTTGAATTTATTTATTTTTTTATTTATATGATATGTCAACATAAAATGAAACACTCTTTTAGAGGTGCATAGTTTATGATCAACATATGTTAGAAAACAATATCGAATGTACAGGGTGGGCCAGTGAAAATTATCAGCGCAATTTTTGGCCACTTAACATTAATTTTGCAAAAAACGCTCGAACACGTCAATTTTAATATACAGGAGGACACCTAAATGGATTAGTACCAATGGCATAACTTCAACCTTAAAATGGGTGTGAACTGCACCTCAAAAATTTTAAATAGAAAAGGGTGTCAAACATGACTCAGTTCGAAAGGCCTTTCAATTCTCTTTTCAACAGTTTTTTTATTTTTCAAATCCGATCATTAGTTCCAGAGAAATATCGTTTAAAACAAATTTTATCAGATGTTCAAAATTGCCATCAAGTAGGCTAAAACAAATGTACAAAAAGTACCTACTTTAAGTATGTATCCATGTTCTTCTCTCTTCGGTAATATTAATTTAAATTAGAATGTGGGATAACCTTAGTTAGTTTTAATATGTGCATATATATTCCGTAAATTTATATATGAACATTCAGAAATATACATTTTACATTGAGAAACTTGATTTAAATTGTATACTTGTAGCTAGGTCGAAGTATCTTTGTTCTTTTGTGGAATTCAGGCGGCTTTGGGGTGAAATAAAAGAGGATGGCAGGGTCTCTCTGGAACACATTGTCCTGATGTGTTTGGGAGAGAGTATCCGAGGTGGCCATGCACACTATTCGTGGCAAATACGCAACCCTCATCGCCCAATCGCAATAGCTTCATTCAAGGAAGAAATACTACCAAGGGTGCATGCTTACAAACCTCGCAAGAAAATATCCATGATAATATTCTGGAGCCGCTAACAATATCAAACAAAAAAGAAATAGATTACACAACATTTTTCCCACTGTTCTAAGGGATGTAAACTTGATGTTTCCTTGCAGATACTCAGGCGGAGTAAATTACAAGAATTATTTTTAGTTTATTTTGTAGCCGGTGTTGAAAGCTGTGCGGATTAACGTGTCTTGGCAAGTTTTCTGGTTGAATTTTCTCGTTCAGTTCTGTATAGAGAATTTTATGTTTCCTCGTGAATAATATTTGTAGAAGAGGTTTATAAAGTAAATATTCGGAGGCTGCGCTGTAAATGATTGCAGAAAATATATCCCTGATCACTATCCATTCATAACCATTCTGCAAGAATTTCAAATAACTATAAATCTGGAAATAACATTTTGCCGAATAATGATGAAAACAATGTTGTATGTATCACTAGTCTAGAAACTGAACTTTTGCGTGAGGGAGCTTATATTTTTTTTGCGTCTGTAACATTTTTAATATTATTACTACTTAAAATTTTATACACTGTAGGTTTTAATGTTCACATATCTCACTTTTTTTAAATGTTTTTCATTACAATTTGGAATTATTATAAATATGAAAAACAAATAAACAAAGCTAATTTATATGAATAATAAAATTTCGTATGTCTTAACGTAGAGATTTGATATTTTTTCAGAATATTATAAATAAATTATGACAGGGATATTACTACATTTTACATATATCCCTAGATACACTTTTTTTATTTTGAATTCTAAAATATTAGTCATATCGGACGGAGGCGCGAAAAAATTATGAATGAACATATGTTTATTTAAACAACTGTGATTTCAAACTTCATGGAAAATACGAATGAAGTTACTTGTCATCGCTTAAAATTTGGAAAGCTGAATGACAGTTGTTGTTAATGGTGTTATATTGTTAATTATGCTTCAAGAAATGTAAGTACATTATAACATTCAAGGAGGTATATTACCACACAAGAATAAATTGTAGTACTTACATTCCGAGTCGCTTGTTTTATTTTTCGTACCACCGACTATAATTATCTTCAAATAATGTTAAAGTATTTGTAAAATGTGGACCACTTGACAGTTCAGATTTATTTAAATTGCATTAATTAATTTTTAATACTTAATTTTGCCTGTTGCTAGAAGAACAAATAAGAATGAATTAGTAAGATTTTCATTATTACCTTACTATTATGATTGGTATTTTCTATAATACTACATTGATAATGGTAAAAAAATATGAATGATATCAATCTTTTACGACTTATGTTGCTATGGTAGTAAGTTATGCTACGTCAACGGTGGCGCGAAATCTATTAGTATATTAACATAGAACCTTATTTGCTTGAATAATAGTGTAAATCTAGAATCTACTACTACAAGTGCCATTGGATATGCGCATGTGCAAAAAATTTCAAATAATTTCCGTGTAACTGCATTTTTGTAATGAACGTTAGTTTTAATTTAGAATTTATTTAATTATCATTATAGGTACGACATTTTACAGATAATACATTATCAGAGATAATTTTACGAAAAATTATAATGTGTTTTCTTTTCTCCGAAATGGAATCTGGTCGAAATTACAACTTTAGAACAGTACTATTGCTCTCGCTATGTCATTGTACAATAACCGATGTAATTAGTAACCAACCTATGATAATAATAATTGTTATTAGCCGATGCTTTTGAGTTAGTGGTTAGAGATCAGTTTTGAATTCCGTAGAGACGTAGATTTGTGTATTTGTGTATTTAATACCAATATTACCCTCATTGAACTGTATTACGACCGTTCTATTCAGCCAATAGAGATAAAAAAACCTTTCGTTTTTTCAGTTTTGATCACACAATCGTACTAGCTTTAATAAATATAGTTGTTAACGTAATTGATTTTTGTGAATATTTATATTTCAGTTATTTGAAGCTAATTTAGCTGTAAGTAATTTTAATTTTAAGTGAGGTCAAAATACACAATTTGGAATCGAAATTATGTGTTGAATGAATAATTCATTTGTACAGTTGAAATTTCTATATGCTTTTATTTGGTTGTTTAAATGCAATATTTACATTTGGCTAATGCAAATTGGTATTGCTGCATGTTGATGTAAACTTAAAAAGATTCAAATAACTAAAAAAAGTCTATATTTTATTGATTTAATTGTACATATACATATACTATAAATATAATAATCATGAATTCAGTTTTTCTATTAGATGTTAAGATGCTTATAGAATTCATATACCAATATATGTATATTTTGTTTTATATTATTATTTTTCAATGAAATTACTTTATAATATTAGTATAATTATTTATAAAGTAAACGTACTGTTCATTTAAAAAAAGTAAATAAAAAAATCTAGTAGATAAAATCATAATTTAAAAATGACGTTAAATTGTTGGTGTATACACAAGTAGAGATTTTCAATAATATGTATATAGCCTAGTTTTTGTGTTAGAATAAATCCAATAATAAAACAATAAATCATGTCTATAAATTATAGTTTTTGTAGATAACAGCAGATGTTTCTTTTCTTTGGATTTTTTTTTAATAAATTCCTTATGTGAATCATTCATTTAAATTACAAGTATACCTATTCAGTTTAAAAGCTTTTTTTTTGTATTTTATTTTTATCTGAAAATAATGATTACCGTAATAAAAGATCAGTCACAATAAAATTAAACTTCTAAAATCTTAATATATTATTAACCCACTAAATTTATTTCAAAAGTTTAAAATGATATAATAAAAATCAATATTTTTGAAAAGATTAAAGATCATTAATTTAATATAGAGTGAAATTTGTTTCTTTTTTGGTTTTATTGCAGGTATATTTTTGTCTACATATATTGAGGCTGAAGCGTGACATTTTTAATTCAAGTGAAATGTGTCAACAAACAGAACAGGAGCATTTGAAATCGGCGGAATATTATTGTAAATTTAGCTGAACCGCTTTTCATGTTCTATTTTCATTTACTACTGAAAACTCGCTCTCTCTCAATCCACTTTGAATTCTTCAGCACAAAATTTGAATTTCATTCGCAAACTTTTCAAATCCACATATGTGGAATTCATGTAGCAACCCACATAGTTGAAAACAAATAAATTAGTATTGAGTCTTCCTCTATCCAGTACGCTGTGTGTATTTCCGGCTGGATGTTTCGCTCTGGACATTATCCTGCGAGCGGGAACATTATCCTGGAAACAGCCACGCACGGGAGCGGGAATTCCGACAGGATTCCCTGCCACCAGTCAACGCTGTTGTTTCAAAAACTATCCGCTACAATTTGCTGATGAAAATCGCGAATTGAACTGAATAGCAGTCAATGGGTTTGATATACTACTTGCAATACTCTAATAGAATTTTTAATTTCTCCTGGCAAAATTGCAGGAAAAGGCAGTTCGTTTTTATATGTGAATTTCATTGAAACTAAACTGAAATTTACTATCGAAACATTTTTTTAAAATACTGTTTCATTTTATTTAAAATTTCACTATATATGCTGATGAGCTCTCATTAAATATTAGAGAAATAATTAATTAAGCTACAAGGAATGTAAGTACAGGATAACTTTCGAGAAGGTATGAACAGAGGTGGAGCTTGCGGAACCGAAGTTCGTGTTACCGTAAGAAAATAGTTGTATTAGGTTTTTTATTTTGCGCCACCAGCAGCAATTAACTTCAAATAATGTTAAACTATTTGTAAAATATGACAGTTCACTTGATACTTTAGATTTATTTATTTGAAACTTTTTATTGCCTGTTGCTAGACGACTAAATATATTAAATTCGTATGAATTCCGAATTTACGACTTATGTTGGTATGGAAATTAGTTAAACTTATATGAACGGTGGCGAGAAAAAATAATTCTTTTTCATTTTTGGCATTACTTTTAATATTGTTTTTTTTTTATTTTAACAATTTTAATTACATGTATATAAATGTAACTAATGATAGGTTACACTTTCACATAATCACATACATTTTTTACGGGGAGAATATACTATTTTGGTGTAGTTAATAACTAAGAGTTAAAAATTAAATTGATATGTTTTTGTTAATTTGCTTAAATTTTAAAATTTAATGCTGCTGGAGCAATAAGTTTCCATTAATTTGTATGGTTATAAAACTAGTTAATACGTATTTACTTATTTTATGAAACTATTTTTAAGTGAATTATGCCGCATTGCTAAAGTTCCTTACGTCTCCATGAAAAATTAAATAAAAAATTACTCCGTTCATAGAAATTTTTCTTTTCTTGCCGTTAAAAATTCCAGGCTTTATACCAGTCTTGAATCGTGCCTTTCATTCTAAGCCTGTCCTCAATCCAGAAGCGCGCGCCGGGCTGGGAAAAAGGGGGCAAAAATCCTGACCTTTCGGGATTTAGTTTCCTGCGTTTATGCCTCGCTTGTAATTAAATAAGTGCTGTTAATTAAAGGGTTTTGGATAATTGGAGTCTCAAATTGTTTGTGTATTGATTTGGACCTTTAAAAATGAGATCCACACAAAGAGAAATTTCTGAATTATAAACGACAGGGGATATTTTAATCAAGATAACTTTATAGAGGAAATGTTGTTTCTCACGCGAAATTCAGCTTAGGGAAAATGTTGCTTTACTCTGCTAAATGCCTGTGTTGTTGCCTGGGAAACTACTAAACTATTATAATAAAACCAGCATTGTTTTTTGACACGATACATTGTTTTAAAATTAATTTATTGCGCGGCCAACTAACGTGTAAGTTTTAAACTTAAGGGAGTTTTATAGTCTATTTTAATTACTGTGCTACGAGCTCTTTAGCGTTATAAATTACATGGGATAATGACGACGATGTGAGTAAACGTTTGCTCTTTAAAATATAAATTTATGAATATTGCAATATTTCATTTATCATAACCTCTGAAATCTGACATCATTAATAACAAACACTGTAAACAGAACCATTTATGTATTTTTAATATAATTAATTTCTAATAATAAATTACATACAAATTGTTTTCGTAAATATTTCATGAAATTGTTCACCCAAGTAATAAAAATAATTTTTTGTACTCTTAACAATAAAATCTTTTGATTCGCTTCACCTAAACAATTTCAGAAATCTTAACTTCCCACGTGTCCCCAAGATTTGTGTGCGGGAAATTTAGTAAAAAACACTCCTGCTTCTACAGCACTACAGCATTTACTAAAATACTATAGTTGCAATAAAAAATATAATTGCCCAAACTAACTTATGCCTAATAATAATAAAAGAAAGTAGTGGGATATTGAATGAAATGTAATTTATAATAATAAATTAAGTGCATTTGGTATACAATGTTGGCAATAATTACTTGTCATGTTGACAGGTTGACAGTATTAGACCACAAAAAAATTGTGTATATAATATATTGATTTTACGTTTTACGTACAAAAAATATTGTACAAATCTCTGGCGTGAACTTTTTTCCCGGATTCGTTCTATTGCAGCGCTCGGAAGCTAGCGTCACAAAATACTCGTCCAGGAAAATAGCGTTGCCACATTTGATATGTTAATAACTATTACGACGATTTATGCCAATCCAATATAAATAAAATAGTAAACTTCTTTGTTCCTTTGTTTTATAGTAATATTTGTATATTCATACAAACAGGGTGGAACATTGGAATAAGTTTTAATATTACTTATTATTATTAAATTATTTTATTAGCTTCCTTAATTATTTGAAATCAAAACATTTAAGTAGCTTGTTATAGTGAGAATAAATCTTCATCTGTCGGTACTATTTTTATAACGTTTATTTTGTCGGAAATGACAATGAGAAATTGGTAATTAATTTTTGTGATTAGATAGTAGGTACCACAGAATAAAACGAAACAAATGCGCACTAAATGGTATTATTTTTTATGTGACTTGTATTTGAAATTATTATTAATAATTTTTTTCCTCCTGTATGTAAGGATCAATTAATTACTCAGATTATTATGCTTTCAACTAGCACAGTAGAAAGAAAGACACCAGTGTACTACTGTTTATATCTACAAATAACGTTGTTAAATCCTCAGTTGAATCTTTGTAACGTATTTCAATCTCGTTAGTTTTGCAATGTTTCTTGCTTAATACTCGTGTGTTAGTTTATAGTAAAATGGTGGTTGCGCATTAAATTTTATCCGCTGCTAGTTTTACGGACTAGGTTTTAGTTCTTGTGCGGATACAATCAAGTCAGGTTTACACTAGGGAAATATGCCAGTAATGGAGAATGATTTTTCGATTTGCACGGGATGTAATATGTAAATTCATAGGAAAGGAATTAGTTTTTTGTTGGGTGTAATTTGTGTTTTGCAGCAGAATATTTTATGAGTTTATTCAAGCTTATGCAGCAGGCACTATGTTTATAGTTTCATTACCCTTATAAACTGTAGCACGCTATTTTACTCTTAAATGGAGGTACGAAATAATTGAATATTTATTTTAATAATTATATAGCGTGCGCGATGCTAATAGAGAGAAGTATGAAATCTTATATTGGGTTCTCAAAGCCGTCAAGTGTTAATTAAATAAAAATACAGTTACTTCGAAATAGTTCGCAATCCACTATAAGCAAAGGTGAGAACTGAAACTTGTCGGGAATGCCGCACCGATTTTTTTTTTTGTAGGAACGAAACGCTTTCTAAAATCAGGGCACTAAAATGGACACTTAAGTGCGGCTTAACTAAATTTGACGTTTATCATGTTAATATAACCAAATTATAAAATAGAATGATTGTCAATGTTTTGAAATACAGATCGTGTCCCGGAATAGCGTTTTCACTTTAACTCAATTTTTAAAGTCATATTGCCAAGCATCAAACAACAAGAAATAGATTTTTTGTCTAAGCAACTGACATCTGACAAACAAACATCTTGGTTAGTCAACTATCTCTTCATATCCTAACTAGTTTGTTGTCCTTTTACTTTGGAAGACGGAGTTATCGGAAGCGTGTGACGTCAAAATTATGTGTCCATTAGATGGCGTTAAAATTTCACAACAGTAATCTGTTGAAAGGTGTTTAACGTTTAGTAAACTTGGGAAGTTTCTTCCATTTTCGGTTTCTTAGAAAATGTACCTATATTCTATTTCCCTCAATCCACATGTCATCAATTTCTGTTAAAATAATTATTAAACTTTTATCTTCCTTCAAGGAGAAAGAGGCAAATAAACTTTAAAAACCTAAACTTTAAAAAAGAAAAACATCAGCATGTCTTATTCGTATCTACAATATAATCGATTTTTCCATTTTTAATTTTTAAAGTTTCTTTGCCTCGTCCTCCTTGATTGTTCAGGGGTAATATTTTCACAAAGTTGGGTATTTATTAAAAAATAAACGTCATAATTTATCGTTATTAAAACAATACAAATTGTGTGATTTTTTGAGTAAAAAATCATACTTTGTCGATTAA
Organism: Stenolophus ochropezus; assembly: GCA_035578165.1. Classification (NCBI taxonomy): domain Eukaryota; kingdom Metazoa; phylum Arthropoda; class Insecta; order Coleoptera; family Carabidae; genus Stenolophus; species Stenolophus ochropezus. The sequence goes on along the minus strand of JAQOWZ010000005.1, from coordinate 17,330,631 downwards.
AGAGTCAAGAAAAGTCTTTCGGATAAATCCTACATAATTTTCTACGCACTTTCTAAATCTACAATAAAAATAAGGGTTGCCATTTAATATTTTAAAGTTAATTCCAATTCCTGTATTTTGTCAAAATCAGATTACCTTCACAAAATTTTGAATACGGCACACTTTTTTGTTATGATGCTTTATTTTCGATGTATTCAAGGGACGTTTTTTATTTTCTGCCTGGAAAGTAGATAGTAAATAATTAGCTTAACAGGTCACAAACTGAGATTCTTAAAACTATAACCGCTATTCTCCTATCTCCTTTAATTTTTCTATCGAATGCAAAAGAGAAAACAAATATATAAAGAACAGTAAATTAAATATCTGAACAACAAAGGGATCGCTTTTAATTATTTTTTTTTATTATAATTACAATCTTGTGTAATATTAATCTAGATAGAACGGTGGATACGTTCAAACCCACGTACAAAAACATATCGATACCTACCATACGCACGTATAAGCTAAGCTTCTAGATCCTATAATCCTTTGCGAAAATCGGAAGTGATACAGAGCAGTATTCAGGCCTATTTTAATCCTCTCGCTACAGAAAAATATTTAAAATAAAGATTACGGAGATTACGGTTTTTTTTTGTTATGTAGATGAATTAATTAATGAGATTTTTATTTCGATCGTTGACCCAAATTATTATTTCCGGCAGATAAATATAGGTTGATAAGAAAGTTTACTATAATTAACTGCCAAATTTTTATGGGAACATGTTAATAAATGTGTATTATAAAATATATAATCACGATTTTGAGTTGAATTTTATTATTTATAATGACAAAAAATATTTACAAATTTTGACCTAATAAATTAAATAAAGTCAAACATTTTATTATAAACAATATTGAAAATGTGTTTTAAAATATGACAGAAGGTTTATTTTAAGATCAATACATTGTTTTATGATAGTATCTAAAAGTACAACTTTTTCTGTCTTTCCGTTTATTGACGTTAAAATAAGTGTCATTCGACTTTTGGTTATACGTGGGGGCTTAAAAAGGGACAACAAAAAACTTACAAAATAAAAAATTTATTTATAAAAACTGGAAAATTATTTTTTAAAAATTATAAATAAATAAAGACAAAATAACTAACATGAGAAAGTAACTTTTAAAAATATTGTTATAATTTGCAGTTCCAGTAAGGTATAATTTAAAACCTAATTTGTGTAGATAAAGTGAAATACATGGAATAGTTGTGTTAATGTGTCGACTTATTACAAAAAATTGGGTCAAACATGTATTTGAGACCATATTTCGATATAAGATATGCGTGTTAATTTATTCACTTGTCATTGTGTTGTACGGTTGTATAAACCTATTAAAAAAAATCTGATATGTTAAACGAGTTACCTGCCGCTATTAAAATATTTTACGGATATCAGAAAGGAAAATTGGAATGCACACATTTCTGTGGTTCAAAGGAAATATGTAGATTCTGGAAGTCAGTCAATTTTTGATGTTTTTATTTAAATTGTATCGTGTTAGTCCCTAAGGAAGACCCAAAAAGGGTCGAAACCGGTAAAAGACGTAGTATTTAAATAAATTGATTGAACTCCAGAAAATTTTTATTCTTCATTACTTACCAACAGTCAAGAAGGTTCCATCTTTTCATTAAATATTAAATTCTATAAATTAAAACTACGTATGAATTCATATAAAAACAGATCAAATTTATTATAAATTATTAACAACTAATATCATAGATATGCAATTAAAAATAATAATACAAGAGGTTTCAACACAATTTGATTCCAATTCTTAAACAGCAGGTCTACTAGTAGTAGCAGGTGGACTAGTGGTATCTTTACTAGTAATAGAGAAGCTGGCTATGAACACATTGATGATAGTCACCAGGAAAACTCCGACCACGACGAAGTTGTTTGTTCGTCTAGCGTGAGCGAATTTGGACTCTCCCCGCATTTCGAACTTGCCCTTGAAGATGAGGGCTAGGCCCACTGCGACCTGCAGGATCAGGGACATGGAGATGAGTATGAGGAGGAAGTAGTACGTTTTGGTTTCGCTAAGGAACTCGATGATGTAGCGAAGTTGGTTGGCGTTGGCGGTTATGAGGGCTATGTCCATCATACCTACGAAAAGATATGTTGTTATAGTAAAAAAAAATGAAGGAGTGAAGAAACGTCGTATATATTTCTAACTGGATTATAACGTCAGAAAATACAACATTTATATGTGTATTAATTTATTCCAAATCCTGCTGCTCTCTGATTTAAAGTTTAATAACTAAAAATTAAAATTGTTACATACAAAAATATCAAAATGAAAAATTACAAGAAACAATATACAACTCAAAGGAAACAAACAAATATTATTTATAGACAATTTAACAATAACTCACTTATGTTAACTTATTCAAGACGAGTCGTAACCAAAGTATGCTAGGAAAAGTATCCTGCAATTATTTTAAATAAATTAAAATGTCTTAAAAAAACTTAAATTTTATTTTTAAAATAACAGTAAATATCATTACTATGTACCATTCTTATAGTAGCAATTTTCTCCTCTTTATTCTAAATATAAACATCACTCGGTTATTTCTACAAATTTAATTTCATTTTGCAACTTTTTTTTCAAGTCTTTGACGTCTCTTCACTCCGTAATTTTCTTTGCTATAGTTCCAATATGGAGGCTGTATTCTTTTTTTAATGTTAGAAGGAATGAAATTATTAGAATTCAATCAATATCATGTTCGCAACATTTTTGAATTTTAATAATGTACATATAATTTCAATCATTTCATTCCTTTTATCAATCAAAATCCAGTTAAGAAACTATACTTCCAAATATTTTTTATTTAGGTACTTTTAGGCATATATTTTTGATTAGTAAAATTAATTACAGTATTCCTATGACAATAATGATTTATTCCATTCACATGTATTATAATGTACTATTACAATTTTGGAAATAAAACATGTAATAGAGAAAAACGTGAAAAATTTTAAATATCAGTTGTTTTTTTTTCCAATATATAAAAGTAATGTAACAATTTCATATTATAATATAATTAAAAAATAGAAATGTAAACTTCATAATTGCGGACCAGTAATAGTTAAATATTAATTATATTTGAATAAGTTTCATTATAAATAATTTTTTTGAAATTTATTAATAAAATGACTATAAAATATAATTGATAAATAATTTAGTGGGAAAATTCTAGTAGTAACAATTTTGTATTAAAATACAAAATATGATTTAAAAATACAATTGTAAACTTTATAATTGCGGACCAGTAATTGTTACATATTAATTATATTTAAACAGGTTTCATTATAAATATTTTTTTTTGATATTTATTAATAGAATGAGTATAAAATGTAACTGATAAATAATTTAGTGGGAAAATTCTAGTAGTTATTATTTATTTATGTTTATTCCATTAACATGTTTTATTCAAAAATATTTCAAACACGTATACGTACAAAATACCCTTGCTTTTATAAAAATACTATTCATATACGACATACGTATATGAAATTGTAGTGACGAGAATTAATATAATATAAAAATAATTTGTACAATTTAATTAATATACTTTTTTGTTATATTAATTAACAAGTAAAGTAGTAGTGAAAAATTATATTTTATTATAATTTATAAATTGTTAGATATGTTAAGATATTATAATTTAAGTATAATTATGATTTATTTATATTTGTCTTATAAACGTTTATTTATTTTTAAATAGCAATTTAGATTTACATATAGTCGTAGCAACAAGAGAAGAGCTACCAAAAAAAAATTATCGAAATTATTGCACGTGTAAAATGTAACAGATTAAAATTTTCTTTAATGTAAATTCATTATTATGTACTACGCTTTTATTCGATAAGAAATTATTCGCCGTCTGTGTTTGTTGACGAATTTGATTTAACCCTACCATTCAGTTAAGAGTAGGATTCCATAACTTGAGTTGATATCATTTGGACTTGTTATGATATCAATTGCAAACACAAACTACAAATTATACTTGCTATATTGTAACTTTAATGGTTGTTTATGGTTGGTATGTACTTACATATACTCATACATACATATATAAAAAGCACTCTTAGAACTCATAAGGAAATATCTTAAATTCATTACAAATTTGAATTTCTGCCATGGTGACATTTGACGTTTCACCACAGAATAGGTTTATACAGAAGCGACAGTAAGACAGAGAAACGAAAATTAGAGAGAGACGGAGACTGTGCACAAATTTACAGGGCTCATTGTTTAAAATCGGAAAGTTCTCTCACATCTGAGAGAGAGATAGGGGAAGAGCATAAATTTAAAGGTCTACACAATGCTTCAAGATCATAGAACTGGTTAGGGGAACATGAAAGGTACCGATACGGAGTGTCGCTTCTGTATGTAACTATTCTGTGGTTTCACGGTTGTAATTGATATAACAACAAGTACAATTGTTATTTGCAGTTGTTATGAGTTATGGAATTCCACTCCAACTTTGGTTGGCAGGACTATATATGATCAGCTCACCTTGTGCCACAGTCTTTTTGGCAGCGTATGTGTTGACTTGTCGCTGTCTCGCAGCGTTGGGTTTGGCATCCGTGGCATCTATGGGAATGATGAAACTTTCTGGAGGGTGTAGACCTGTTGCTCCTGGTACGGGGGTGTTGTCCCAGTCTGTAGTAGAAACTGAAATGAGAACAACAATAATTAAGCTAATATTATTATTCACAAATAAAGTCAATTCTATGTAGTTTTATATTTAAATATTATATTGCGATTTTCGTTTCTGTTAAAATAAACACATAAATTTCGGTTCCGTTATGGTTTTGGTTTTGGTTAAAATTGTTTTAGGTAAAAATATAGTTACATTATCTTGAAGTTGTGATCTAAAAATAAAAATAGCGCTTATAATAAAACTAATTGATCATGCACTTTCACATTATTGCAGCTTAATATATATTGTACAAAAATATTTAAATATAAAGATTTACGCATTTTGATATATTTGGTCGGCTATACTGGAACCGCCATTTTGTATTTTATAAATTTGATGTCAGATTCGTATTCAGTGACCCAAAAAACATAAGTCGGTTTGTTGAAATTAGTAAAATACAGGCAAATTGAAAATTTCAAAATCATAAGGTATATGTTGCAAAAGAAAAAGATCTAGGTTTTTGGTTTGTGACTTTTAATTTGGCACCAAAAGAAGTCGGAAAAAAATTATTCCAGATTAATACCGATTGGATAGGTAGTGAGATTCTCTTGTGAGAAAAATAAAGCTAAATTTTTTTTATAAAATCTACATAAAATTAATATGCAATATTTTATTTTTCATTCGTAGTGGTCGAACGATTATAATGACATATACGGAAATGACTTTCATATATGAAATAATCATGCAATGAATGATAATTAATGTGCATCCCAAAAAATTTCCGCTTTCACGATGTCTCTGGGATTTTCACCATGTATAATTTCTTGATAAAAAAATCTAATTTTACAACATTTCTCTCACTATCTGTGAGTCATCCAAAACGTTGGTTTTCGGTTTTCCTTTTATTATCTTCCACAATGTTGTGTTTAAAAATACGATAAAATCGTAATATTAACAATTTAAATTAAATTTTTAAATGAAAAATAGATACTGCATTATTGGAAATCATTTTTAATATTTAAATCCACAAACAAATAAAATAAATGAATAACCAAATAAACAAACTACCAGAGGCAAAAATTCCTAAAAATGAAAATATAATAATCTCTTTTTGAAAAAACTTTGTGCGCCCCTGGCTGTAACTGAAATTATTTTATCTTCCATGTCTGCATCTAGCATCGTAATATATTTTTTATTCAGGTCCATGCACGTATAGCAATAATCATTATGTGGCAAACCGGAAGTATATTTCTGCGTGGAGATTTCCGGCTTCAGAATTGGAGAGGGGAATTTGTTTTTAGCATATATTTAATATTTCATGATATATTGGAATGCATTTATGTGTAATAAATTAGTTGTAATGTTTAATTATTAAAATTCAAATTTATTTTTTAGCCTGCAAATGAATAACTTTGTATTTACGTAACATTCATATATATTTATACTAATATATTGCATTGTGAATTATTTATATAGTCCATATTTAAAGTCCAAATATCGTACAACATTTATCAAAATAAATTATAAAATTGCAAAATCATAATCAATTGTTTTAATTTTTATACATACCTATAAATTGTAAATGATAAGATTTTATTTATCTGATGTATATATGTACAGTACATACACATACCGTGAGTTTAACATTTATTAATCTCATTCTAGATAAAATATATACAAAATTAGATCATTTCTGCTTCGGTAGGTATAAACTAAATATTAACTAACTAAAAATGTGGTTCTATTTGTACAAAGTCATAAGTAATTTAGTGGTCAATGTATGCTGAGAAGAGATGCAGCAGAGTATTTTTATTGTTAAAAAGATCAATACAACGGTAAACAGGAAAAAATCATTGGCACATAGAAAGGTGGATGATTTAGTTGCTATTCCGTGAGTGCTGAAGAATTGTTGTTTTATGGTTAATCAGAAGGTGATGGTAAGGAAGAAACTGAAGAATATGAAAAAGAATAGGCGGGATGAAAGGAAAATTACTTTAAAAAACGATATAGAAGGATGATTGAATAAAATGTGTAATTTATGGTCGTTGCTTGCACGACGAGTGTATCACATATGACAAATGACAACAGTGTATTAACCAGTTCATCATCTCATTGCCTTGGTCCGGCTCAACTATATAGTGAAGGAGAGTTGGACTTTTTTGAACCCGAATAATTTTTTTGTAGCTCTCAAAATATAGTTAATTTTTTTCTTTATTCTTGTAAGTTATCCTAGATTATGTATTATATTATAAATATTATTTAATATAATAAATTAATTATAATTATTTTTCCAAAATGTAATAATTTCATTATGGCGACCGAAAGATAAAACATTTGCTGTTATTATCATCATGAAAAACAAATTTACATAAAATATATTTTGTAGATACATGCAATATTATGTGTTTTTAAACTATAATTATTTTTAGTTCACTATTACTAAATTTTTATAGATAAAATAATTTGAAACCACCACATTTATAGTGTTTATTATGATTTCTTAGTTAAACAGAAGTAATACATACCTGCTGTTAAATTAGCATTTCGGTCCAAACTCCTTTCGAATTCCTCTAAAGGTATCGCAATATCCACATGGTCTGTTCCGTTTTCATTTGTAGTATTTTCCACAGGTTTAGGGGTAGAATTATTAGTAATTTCATTATCCATATTTGTTTACACCTTCACAACAACTAAACACGACACTATCTATTTTCTAGTATTGTTTACAGAGTACTGCCTCGTGGCAACTGTTTTCTAGAGTTATATCGGACGATAATGGACCGCACAGGATGTTTGTTAGTAATTTGCTTGTGATACGAAGGATCAAATCGCAATCCTTAATTACGCATTCACAACCTTGCGGTTAGGAATTTGATATTTTGGAAGAATTATTTGGGTTTGGAATTGACCCCGCTTGACTGTGGTTTGTCATTACTAGGTATTGAAATTTCAAACAAAACTTTCCTTCGTGCGTTACTAATAATTTGTGAATAAAAGAAAGAGAATATATTATGGAAAGAAACACATTGTAAAGACTAATTACAAATTTAAAGGAGCAATAAAAAATACAGTCAAATCAGTTTATAACAACACAGGTTATAAGCGATAAACTGGTTATAACCTTGAAATTCTAGCCATTATAGCGACGAAATTTTTACGGTCCCTTCAGTGTCAGTATAACTGGATTTTACTGTATCATATTTGAAATTAAATTAAAATAAACTCACAAATTATTGCAAAAAAATTCTGCGTCATAATTTCAAAATAATACATAAGTAAAATAGTATTCCCGAGGAAGTTAAACAGATTTAGTAGTTTCTGAAAGTATTGCCATAGGCACTACAAACACGCTTTTTCCTCATTTTCGTAATCCTTGAATAATAATAATAATAATAATTGCAGAAAAAGTGATTTAAATCAATGATTTTTTTTTAAATTTTGGATTGGAATCAATGCAACCCTGAATTGTCTACATTTGTTATAGATATCTAAAATATTGTTATAATTAAGTGGATAAATTCAAATTCATAAGTTAAAAATTCGAAATATTTTATTATCAAGTTTTCAATAGTTTATTTCATTTGATTGATTTAAATTCAAGTTGTTCGATGTCAGATATGTTATATAACTGACTTTTAATTTTAATATTATCAGTTTTATACTCAAATATGTTAAATTTCTAAATATGGAAACAATATGGATTATCGGGTTAGATATACCTACATATATACAGAAATGTAGTGAATTGGCATGACCGTGTAATCAGTGTGATTTGCTTTTCGTCTGTTAAAGATGTATTTAGTAGAATTTTAAATACTATGATTGGTTGCATATGTATTGAATTATCAATATATAATTTTGTTCTTTATTATTTTTAATATATAATATATAATAATGTCAGAGGTCGATTTTGTGCTACAATCTAGTCTAGCCTAACCTAGTAATGATTTATACATTTTATAAATTATAATTTTTATTCTGATATTTCAAGTTCTCAATCAGCATATTTTATTTAAAAACGAATAAAATATTCATTATGATATTATATATGATATATTACTTGTCACATTATCCTTAAAAGGAAATACTATTTATTTATATTTATTTCATAAAAATTTATCTGTTAAAGTACAATTTATGGTATGTATTATTAAGCATAAAATGAGCATGACTTTTTTTTAGTATATTCTTTTTTTAATATATTAAATTGTGTATTTGTGAATGTGGGACTTTTAATTTATTATCTCTTTAAATGAAGATACGAGTAAACAATAAAAGAAATATTTTTATATTTTCTAGTCAATTGATTAATATAGATATTATCAGATGGTTGTGTGTTTGAGTCATATATTTTTTTGTGATATATATGTACTTTCCTATATCTTAATTTATTTAACATAAAAAATAAAGTTATTCATTTATAGAAATATATTTTAGTGAAAATGTAGTACTAATCAGTTTTGTAATATATTTTTCTTTTGTTACAGGTAACCAAATTCATTTGCTAACAATAACATTGAGTATCTTCAGATAATGTAAGTATAAAAAGTGAAACTGATAGATGAAATCCCCGTATTAGAAGAACAATAAAAAAGTTGAAATAATCTACTCGTAGATATTATGATACCTAAACTTTTTATCTCTCATTAGACTAGCGTCATGTGACGTTATGCAGTGACATTTTAATTAAACATTGCACCAACTGTCCACGTGTCACAAAAACTCCGCAATTATTTTACATTTCACCTAAATTTTTCACAGATTAATTTTCGGCTTTATTTTTTGTTTCTCATATTACAAATTTATTTTAAAATTCCTCAGCTGCTGTAGTTTTTATTCCTATTTAAATGTTCATAAAATATCGACTGTTATTAACCTACTGTTGAAGTACATTCTTGGAAAACTAAGCAAGATCTATAACTGGTTGAGAAAAACCAAAGCCTCCTTAGTAATTCCGGAAACTTTTGAATGCACCCTCGTATGATATTAGATACTTAATATATTTAGAATTGAACCCTTAGTCAAAAAGCATTGTAAAGTCTTCAGTAACAATATCGCCCACATTGTATTAGTGGTCGATAAAAGGTGATGTATGAGTAGGTTTAATTTACAAGTTTTATTTAAACGGCACTCTTGTTAGATAGTTATATATTTTTTATGGAGATGTAATATTGTAGCATGATTTCATAAAATTTTATGATTAATACCCAGTTGCACCAACAAGGCTTAAATTTTAAGCAGGACCGGATTTAGTACGGAATCTACACCAGTTACGCACCTCCACCAATCTCATAACTACTTTTGCAAATAAAAAATTGTATCTACTTTAGTATATCAAAGCGTTTAGAAGTAAACACAATTGTTATTTTTTATAATTGAAAATTTATTATTTTTTATTAATTAAAAATTGCTGTGGAGTTTTTTCGAGATTCAAATTTTTATAAAAAAATTAAATCTCGAAAATATTGGCTCAAGGGTCTCAAAATTCTAAATCCGGCCATAATTTTAAGTAACACTCAAACAAAACAATGCTAATTGAAATTTTGACAGTAATGTTGATGACTCATTTGATAATTTATTTCTATGTGGTATTTAAGTAATATTTGTGCAACATGCTATTAATAATATATTTATTAATATACAGTTTTACACTCTCAATTTAATGTCATTTTTAATTTCCAAGTGCTCTATATGAATAATGCAATAATATTTCAGTAGATATTAAATTATGTTATCTACATTTATCTGCTTACGAAACAAAGTGCAACAGTTAACAATATGGATAAAAGGAGAGATGATATATTATTCATTGTGTTATTCCAATGTAAAGAGTTTTGCAATGCTGAAAACAATCTGAGTTTATGATAATTTCCGTCGTTTCTAAGCGTCGAGTTTCAGATTTTTACTGCAAATTATTTCCCCTTGAATTGGATAAAACGTAGAAGGCAAAACAGTTTGAGAGAGGCTGGATTAGGGCTTAATAAAGGGCGTAGAGCAAAGGGCAAAAGGGCTGTTACTTTTTATGCTGTAATTGCCTCGCAGAAAAAGATTCTCAATTTACTTTCATTACAATTTTTAAATATTCCATTTAGTCTAAATTAGGAAGAATATTAACATTACAAAGTTATATTTGTTGATACCAAAAATAATATTTTTAATGTAGATGTTTACTTAGCTAGCACTCATAAATGTGAGACATTAATATTTTATTTAGCTTATATTATAAATAATTAGTATCATAATAAATAAAAAATTGTATTTTTAAAACCTAAAAAATTTTGTGTATTATTATTATTATTTAACGTAAAAAATTCATTTTCTTGATTTTACCTTATTTTTCTAACACCAAAAATTTACAATCTTAAACAAATAAATTTTATTATAACAGCATTTGAATGAGCTACAACCGAACGTGTTTGTGTGCTGTTATAGCTCTAAAGCCAGATCCATATTAATAAAATTTTGCATTATGCGTTGTATTCGGCACAAATTTGCTGGTGATTGTCGAAATTTTTGTTTGTGTGGACTGTGCACCGTATAAAAATCCACACAAATAATATCGGAACAAACAACGCATGTTGTCCGTCGTTTTGTCGGTTTTCCAGCAAACTTCAAAGAGATTTGCACCGCACAGTAGTGTTAATGTAGCCTTCATACGTGGATTCGGCCGTACAATACACTCGATAAATATTTAAGTAGTAATATACTTAATTAGATTTAAATTTGCGTCTAAAAAATGTTTGCCGTATTTCAAAATACAGCATATTACATTTGATTCAAAAGTTGTATTTGCTCGATAATCAGAAGTATCTCAATGTTTATTTATAGCATATTTTTGTTTTGAAATTTTGTTTATCGCGGATAGTCGCATAAACATATTAATAGCAAGAATAATTCACAAATAGTTGTACGTCAAAAACACGGAATGTTAAAATATTGTTTGTGGGTTTATTTTGCGTTTTTCGAGCACAATGAATTAACCATCCGTTAAAAAAAGAATGTGCTCATCGTGTTACTTTTGGGTTTTCGTCTTTTTTTATGTGTGGACAATTTGTGTTCTGGAATGGAAATTGAGAAATGTATAACTACTTTAACCATTCTAACAACATTAAATTGATCAAAATGTATAGATTATGTACGGAATGATTCAAGATAGATTACATAAATAGTTATTTTTGATTATAGATTGCGAAATATTATTTTTGCATTCGAGAATGATTTTTTTTTTGCGAGCACAGAGAACATTAATTTATATTTATTTGTTACTCGCTTGTATACCGACATTTACTCGAACAGTTTATTTACCAGAGAAACTAACATTTACAAACTATAGATTGTAAAACTATCTGCCAGTTTTAATGGTTAGTAAAAAAATATGTCAGTTCCTTTACTTCTCACAAGGTAAAGTAAAAAGTTACAACAAAATATTATAATTCATGAAATCAATTTATTCCTTTTTTTACTTCTATACCTACTTAAAGTTCTGATCTATATTTTCTTAAAAAAAATTCTAAATTCCACTTTTTGGCAAATATATTTATCATCAATTATAAAGATATTTTTTAAGTAATGTTTAAATTTAAATGTATGTGTACAGGTTTAGATAATCATACCTACCTGTTTCTTAAGAAAACTTTCCGGAGGTATAATAAATTATGTCAGAAAATACGAATGAAAAATGAATGTTGAAAAATAGTAAACATGCTGCGTCAATAACAATCAAACCTAAGATACTAACATTATTATCTATAATAAGGTCAAGTAAATAATTGAAGATGTTCTTCAAAGCTCATATCTTTAGTTGAGAAAATGAACTCGTGAGAAAAAGGATTATTTCTGATAATATTGTGAGTACAACTGCATAAACCTTTTCCAATTACCGCCAGTAATATTTAAATTACGCTTAAAATGTTTATGAAAGGAAAGAAATAAAATTGGCTGTCAAGGAAAACGTAATGTTTTCGGTCTTCGTTCTATTTCTTTATCGATTGCTATGCATTAGTGGTTGCTACGAATTAAGTTTTTTGCTTTAAACTTTTAACTTATAATTTCCTTTGCTCGTAAGATAAGTGAGAGGTAAAATCATAGAATAGTTACATACAGAAGCGACACTCCGTTTTCATGTTCCTCTCTTCAGTTCTATGTCATTCAAGTATTGTGTAGACCTTTAAATTTGTGCTCTTACCCTATCTCTCTCTAAGATGTGGGGAAACTTTCAGATTCTAAACAATGAGCTTTTTAAATTTGTGCACATTCTCTATCTCTATCTAATTTACTTTTCTCTGTCTTACTGTCGCTTAGGTATAAACCTATTCTGTGGTAAAATATAGAGATTATAACTCAAAATGAGGTCGAGTCAAATCAAGTTGCTACATGTTCAGAAGTGGATAAATAATTTATGTGTGGCTGCAATAGGTAGTTCTTGAATGAATTTCACGTGCAGTATGCATAGTTACAGAACAATTCTGTTTGTTGTACATTCTTACCCTTGAGACTGCGAGGGTAAGAAACAAAAGTTTTAATATGAAAAGCGGGTCTCTCCCTAGAGTGTAATATACTTTATATTAAAAATAACTCGCGACTCAATCCACGGTGCACGAGGTATAATATCACGAGGCCTAGCACGGCATTGGCCTGGGATGCCAGTATATGCAAAGCTATTTTTAATAAATGCTGAATCCTTCCCGTCTCTCATATTAAAACAACGATTTCAGATTTGATCAGCTGGAAGAGAATTTATATCTTTCACTTCATTACACACGGAGAAGAGAAAAGTTCCCCGAAAAGATAATAAAATCTTATATATCTAATAATAATACACCAACATTTCATAAGATTTCAAAAATGTACATATCAAAACCAACAGGCAAATAAGATTTTGGATATATTACTTATCAGGAATATATAATTTGTGTTTCTTAATATATAATAAATAATATAGCAAAGCATTAATTTGTTTCTGTGTACTTTTGTAGAAAAATGGTAAACAAGATAAGCAATGCAGAAATACACAAGTGTATTTGTTGTTGACTACTTCGTTAACTGGCATACGATCTATTACGGTCTTATTCTGTTTTACAAAACAGTAAACAAACCATGATGGTAACGTAAATTTCAAGTGCATTCATCGTCCATATTGATAATACACCGAACATTGTTTTGGATCATTTGGATGATATTTTGAAAAAGGCTACTTCAAATATATATCTCGAATAATCCAAACTTGTTGGCGAAAAAGATGTAATATTTCTCATTAAATATTAAATATTTTTCATGAGACACAACCGTATGTTGTTCTAGTTTTTCTTTTCCTAGAATCAGGCCTGGTATACAGTATACATTTTATAACGAATATTTAAAAATTGACATTTCCAATCGTAAATAGTCAGTGGGGATAAGTAAAATTAAAGATAATGAGTTATTCTCTTTTACTTAAAATCCTACTTGTATTCTGCTAGGACAACATACCTACGATATATATTTCCTAAAAAGTTTTATTTTTAAATAAAATTTTACGCATAATAAGTAACGCTTCATGGTTCATAAAAATTCAGCAAATTCATAGAGAACTAGGAATATCTCCAATAAATGTATTCAGTAAAAAAAAACTTACCACAAAATTACTAAACATTATTCACTTATGCTCTGGGGCAACCCATTACAACCTGGGACAATGCAGCGAAACCAACAGAACAAAAAAGAGACTAGGACAATATATTATCACAACGAGCGAATACTATACGAATGACAAGATCAAGATACACAACAATAAATTATATGATATAAAAATGCATAATTATTAATTCATTACAACAATATGTAATATGATGTGTGTACTGATATCGTATAAACATTAAAAAAATGATTTTTTTCAACTGTAATTAATTATTAGAAATCAGAATTACAAAAACATCCTATGAACTAATTTGTTCACCAACCAGTTCTTGATTCGAAGAAAGATCATATTCAGGTTTAAAACGTATAAAGAAGGATCTCAGAAAAAAACATGTGAAGATCGACTGTAGGGTGTTTTGTTTGTCTTTTCAAGAGTCTGAACGGCTCGCCAGTCAGTCGCTCGTACTTGACTTTGTCCAAGTCTATTTAATTAAAAAAGTATTCGTTTAAGAATGAAGAAAGATCGTTTACTAGTTGTATTACATGTCGTTAATGTTCTGAAAACTTAATACAAAATTATCTCCCTAAATGCTTGCCTTTATGGGACCCCCTAGCTTATGGGGCCTATAGTGGACGCTTCTGCCATTTGTGCGTAAATCCGTCACTGTCTCTGAGTTCGATTTGTAGCGTTTTAACCAAGTGCGTTACCGCCACATGAAAAATAATTTGTTAATATTCGTCTAAGAAATAAATATATAAATAAGTTAGTTTTAAATATTACTTGTGACGGAATTACAAGAAAATTTATTATGTACTGGTATAGAGATAAAATATTGTGTCAGTTAATCCTTAGTTTACATTATACTTTTCTGTTGTTGAATGGAAAAATGAGATCTTATTTTGTTCCATTAACAATGCGAGATAATATTGCAAATATCTGCGTGTTTGTATATAGCGAAGTTATAAGTTAAACAGTAAACAGATCGCATTGTGTCAGTAGTGAGGTAGTATATAACTAGTCCTTCAGCTCTCGGGAACTTTGGAGAAGTCTGCAGCGTGGAAGTCTGGAGTGCAGTTGCATGGACGAAACTCTTCCGGGAATACACCCAACAGGAACTCATTTGTAACTCAGCTATTCATCTCACAGATGGGTGAACAATTGGATACGTCTTCCACTAATTTGGTTCATCATATTCACCATTTACTTAATCAAATAATACTATCTTCACCGCTAATATCTAAAAGATTCTTAGTATTTTTAATTTCTACTTTTTATGCCTTTATCTTGTAAGGTTGTAAAAACATATTTACATACATATGTATCTTATAATCGTCCAAGTATATCTCATTTTTGTGCAAACTTCCGGTAACAGCAATTTCTTTCTATTCTGTTTTTCTATTTTTTGTTCAGAATCATATAGTCAGCGCGTGTATACCGTGGTTTCGACTTGATATTTGATTGACAGTAAAGCTTGTCTCATTTAAAATGAAACATAGGAAATTAATTTAACATTTGCTTTTTGGGACATCAAGGACAACAACAATTTTAAGAATCATTTAATAGCTTTAGAGGAAATTATAGATAGTACATTCCTTTTATACCGGGGGAAATCTTGAAAATTTAGATCAGTTTAAAGTTCAGATTGAAATCATTTCTCAATATATTACAATTGCCCAAATATCATCGTATGTATTCAAAAGTTTTGTAGCATTGAGTCATTGCATAGTAGATATTGGATGGTTTTTTGAAAATTTATTTTGATTAATGTTTAATTGTTCTTTATTTTACTTACTTGTTTGTTTATTACAATATTAAAATTTAATACTTCTGTCAAATTCATTCCCTATGTTTCATTTTAAATCAGACAAGCAAATACATTGCCTTTAATCAAATATCAAGTCGTAACCATGGATATGACAAATCTCTATAATTCACATTAAAAATACTCACGGTTTATACCAAGTAATTTAAAATCTCGTAATGCTATCTATTTTCATACTATAGAATATAGATGTATTTTCTATTATAATGTCTATCAAGTTGTGTTTCTCAAAATCAACAAATGTTTGGAAGTTCATCTTATTTATTTCGCTTTTATCTTAGATTTATATTTTGAATTGATGTTTTATTCTTTAAAATTACTTGAAATTGTCCGAGAAGTTACATCTACGATTGTTTTATTTTTTAATTAAGACTTAATTTTTATATTATTATTCTTCTTTTCTGTTTGGAAATTGGGAGACAAAAATGTTCTCCTTATGACGTATATTTTACTATAATATTTTTTTCAAATATATTAATAGTAAATTTTATTAAATATTGCTAATTAAAACACAAATGAACTAACTGTCCATAATGGAATATTTCCCATTATGTCGGTATTACAGCGGTTCCAACAATAAACAACGTAAATAAAATATCTGTGACATATTTTGGCAATAAATCTAATGCAAACATCAAATTCGTTTAATAAATAACAAATGTATGTAGAAATCAATACAAAAAATTCTTTGCATCATCTGTCCAGAAACATTAATTGTTAGTTATACACCAACAGTAGCAAAAATATTTGTAGTCTTGTTATACAAAATAAAAAAAATGCGAACACCTTTGTTGTTGCATGATCAATAGAATCCTTTATATAAAATATAATTTCTATTTATAGTTTACATTGCAATTTCTTCTCACTATTTTTTTTTTAATTTACGTGTATTATGTATTAAATGAATTTTTTATATAATACCGACAAGTACATTTTCATCAGATAACAACTATATGTATTTTATATTTCATTTTTTGTAATTAAGGCCAAATCAATATGACAATATTACAATTTATGTGTTCTTATTATTTACTCAGTAATTTATTTACAAAGTCTATTACGTGTCGAGTTAGAAAATATTCCCATTATTTATTTTATAATAATAACAACAACAAATCAACAAGATAAACTTATTTTCTACACTTTTTTTTTATCAATAGTAATTTAAGCTGGAAGGAAAATGAAAAATTTAATACTTGAGCAACTTAAACGGAGCTTCCGGTGCCAAGTTCTTGATACATTTCAGGTTTATTTAAGAAATGTATATGAAATTAGTAAGATTTTCATAATTATCCTACTTTGCTTGGGACGCCGAACAGATGCACAATAAATTACTCCCATTAACGAGCGCTAAATTTAAGAACATTGTTATTGGTAACCCGTTGTTACATAGCTGCATGAATACGACTACTGAGATCAATTATATTTCATTACGTTATTTAAAATTAATATTATAAATAGTATTTATGAAAATACTCCATGTATAAACAGAATTGTTTAACATTTCTTAATTTGTAACGTGTAAAGCTGACTTCTGCGTACACTGTACTGCGCAATTTAGACCCTGCCAATTAATTTAATTAGTGCATCTGTTCGGCGTCCCAATTATAGTAGAACTCCGTTGATAACAATAACCAAAAAATAAATGTTAGCAGACACTTACGACTTGCTATAGAAGTAATTAAGCTTACGACAAAGATGGCGCGAAACGTTTATTAAACTTGTTCTATATTACGATTTTTTGAAAATTAGTCATTTTTATAATAATTTTTTTAAGTTCAGTTTAAATAAGAACAAACAAATAAAAATTTCAATGTTGTAAGTATTCTCTAATACCCTTTCAAAAATTGTTTTACATAAAAAATATCGACGTATTTTAATGTTAGGTTTTTATTCTTTCTTCTTTTTTATGATTGTATAGGTTCCTTGTATTAATCCTGATTGTGTTTGAGGGTACATGGGGGTGCGTTACACACTATAAGTCTCAGAGTTCGTGACTCTCATACACACGGCACATATAAGGCGCCAGATGTGGCCAGTTTTATGGATTGGTATTAATGAAGGACTTTGTATGGATAAGACCACAGCCTCAAATTAATTTGTGATGCTAGGAATCGTAAACGTAGCACGGATTTTCACAGAACGTACACCTAAAAATGAAGAATTAAATGTAGCACCATACCTTCTGCGGAAAACATATTATTGCTCTTTTCATATTGTCATCAGATTAGTAAATTTTTACCTGTAATAATATAATTAAGACACACTTACTCATACATGTTTCATTGGGTTTCGAACTTGTAACAACTGGATTACGAAGCCCAACCGTGTCGGCATTTGACATTAAATATTATAAAACACAAATTTTGCAAAACTGAAACTATACCTATGTGAAATAGTGTATTGCTTATTATTTAGTTATTCTTTTATAATTAAATTACAATTTTTTAACGAAAATATTATTAGTTAAACAGATTTAATATGAAATAAGTTCGTCATGACAAAAATTTCAATTTGTAACTCTAATGAAATTGTTCTGAGAAAGGAATAAAAGCATTTGGAAAACTCGACAAATTTTACAAAGACTAACTAATTGGAAGACCGAATTTTACTGTTACATCCCGCAAAACCCACGTTTCCTTAACTAATTGCATTCGCAATTACTAAACAATACATAATTTTATATTTAGCAGCAACAAATTTTGTCATTAAGGAAATATCTTATATTAACTTTACCAACCATCTTTCTTTATAAAATTTGTACTAATTTGTCATGAGCTTATACTCTTTTGAAATTCAAACTGTGTATGTACATCTTTACATTCTTAATAATGAAATAGACGACCCAAATGTATTTAATGTATTAGGAAGATGTAATGTGAGGTAGGACCTCTGGTCTTACAATATAAGTGTAAGTATTTTATTTTTTGTAACAATAGTTAACATTGTTAACTTGATTATTTTTTTCATATTTTACATGCTCACTTTCTGTTACCTGCATATCTGTATTGTTATATTGTTTTCTTCCTTTGTAGTCCTCCCGGTTATTTCTGAGGATGGTTTCCTAAAATATCGAAACCGGTCATTAAATAAAAAAAATTTGGAACAGTGTGTTTTAAGACCAGAGGTCCTACCTCCCATTACATCTTCCTAATAACATTCTTAATACTTCATAACCATTGACACGTATGTAGCTATTCCTTATAAAAATTTAAAATTATTGATTGAATATGTAATGTATTGCACTAATGCTTATGTGGAGAGGATTTTTTCTATTGATAATTATTATTGGGTTAGTGAATAGTCATAATTTTCAATATAGACAGTAGCTTCAGTTATAATACTGAAGTTTAATGTAGGATTGGTTTTATTGACTGGATGTTAATAAAGAAAGTCTTTTTTAGAATTGCAGTCATTTAATAAAATCCACTAATACACCCACGTTTCGCCTGTAAATCAATCTTCACCAGGGTGATAAATGGTATTCAAATATTATCAAATTAAACATGTAAATTATTTTGCAGAAATCTTTCGTCAAACATAGATAAAACACATACACACACACACACACGTACATGTTACTTAACTGTCATTAACCAAATGAGTATCAAATTAAATGTTTTTCAAATCGGGCACTCAAAAAAATATATTCATTTACTTCAATCGGGTTCTGAAATCGTCAACTTTTTGCAGGTTTTTCATAAAGTTGCAGTAAGTATTTTAATTTTACGTTCTTGTTATAGAACTCAATAATTGAGTATTCAGAATTGAGATGCGCCAAATTGAAGGTGACCAAATATTATTGACTTGAAAAACCGGGAAATAACTGGGAATTTGAAAAAGCTCTACAACTGGCCACTCTGTGTTCACGAGAGATTTCGTTTATAGGTAAAATATTTAACTTTTGGAGTAATGTGGCCTATATTTCTATTATACGTATAATGTATGTCCAGTAGCGGAGAATTTTTTGCGGAATTAATAGGATTGAATATGTCACCCAATATGCTAGATAATTCTATTTTACTGCTATCTTCGTATGTTTAATTTATTCTATAATCCCTGTGCAAATAGTTTGGCGGAGGCGGCGTGTAATAAAACAGGCGTGCCGCACTCATTTTAATCCAGGAATGAGCATGCATCATACGAACTGATCCCAGCTATAAATTCAGCCACACTCGATCATAAGTGTGGTAATCCGTGATGACGTGATTAACGCGATATTATTATACTAATTAACTAGTTTACATGGATCACATTTGCTTGACGGGAGAGCAATTCTCTATAAATTGCACCCTCAACCCTTCCGTGTCTGTGAATGACAATATACAATATACCCTACTTATCGCACATGTGAGATCTGCACAGATATGATACTAATTAAACCTAACACGGATGCTATTACTACAGCATTGTCGCTTGTAATAGAGTTATAATATAGACATCATTCAATTATGTACTCCATTTATTTATGTCTAATTTTGTGAAAAATTCAGGAAATATTAGAATACTATTAGGAGGACCCAATACTTTATCTGACACCTGGTGGTAAAATTTTAAAAAGACAATGCATTGTGTATAAGAAATATGACGAGTACTAAAGAGATAATATTTTTTATCATATTATTGTAATTATTCAAAAATTTCCCAAGAGAAGTTTTTAGATTGCCAGCAGGTTTCACTTTTCACTTGTTGTAGATACTCTAATTTTTACTCTAATGTAATTAGGTCAAATCACTGTCTGTAAAAAATAGTCACCGTAATGTTGGCTACTCGGAAAAGTCACTGTGAAGTATTCTAATTCTTGTCCTCATATAATTACATCAAAAACACCCTTCGTAAAAACCAGTCGCTATAATATTTAATTCCTGTGGAAAGGGTGCCTACTCAATGGGAAGTACTGTAATTCGTACCGTAACGTAATTAAGTCAAAATCACCCCCCGTAATAACCAGTCACTGTAATGTTTACAAATTGTTTAAGCGGTGTTTACTCATTGCACATTATGCTAATTCTTGTCGTACTCAGACTGGATACTTCCTGTGAAGTACTCTAATTCTTACCCCAATGTAATTAGATCAAAAACACTTCAAATATCCATGAAAACACCACTTTCGGTTGGAAGATTAACATCAAAATCTAATCAGATCTAATCTAGGGTGACAGAATGGTATATCCAAAATTTCTATTTTTTTTTTATTCACTAATATTTCAGTAATCGTTAAGACAACATCCATACATCCACATACCTGGATATACACGTCAATGTAAAAATATTAAAATTGTGTCCACTAAGTGGCGAGATGTTATAAAAAGTAAAATATTTATACGTTAAAAAGTTAAGTTTCTATTGAAAAATGTGCGAGAAGACTGATAATTACCTTAAAATTTGCTTTCATATAATTTATAAAACTGTAAATGTAAGCAATATATTTTTAAACTTTTTCTCGTTATTCTTTTAATAAATATTGAACAAAAATGAAATTTAGATTTAGAGAATGTTATCAACTAGAATACATTCTATATACAATCCAAATATTTTAGTAATAGTTAATAGATGGATGATGAATTATCTGTGGATATAATGCATTCTGCTGTAGTACAGTATCCCGTATAGCTGTACTGTATCCCATTCCATTTATTTATCCTGTGATATTATGATAGTTGTCGTGCATTAAGCCCGGAGTTATCCCGGTGAATGATGTGTGCCGTACCGCCCTGCAGTTGTGTTGCATTTGCAAGTTGCTTGTTCCTCGTGAGAAGCTGAATTACTCCTCAAGAGACTGCATCGCAATTGTACCTCCCTCGTATTTATTACTGCACTAACGCACGGCTTTATTACACTCCAACCACTCTATTTTATTACCATACAAATTTTATTGGAGATGCATGCATATTTATAAGCGCAGCCAGAACTAAAACGAATGGGAAATAGAACATATTTTTACATTACTTATAAATGGAAACTCTAATTTAAAGCTAACCAATATATTTTTATTTACGAACTAACAATAAAATATAGAGCAGATTATATGTCTGATACTATCATAATAATCCACAAGAAAGACATTACAATTTATGTTCATATTGGAAGATTAGAAGTGATATATGATTCTAGCTAAATTTTAAAAAAGTAAAATTAATTTTTACAATTCATTATAATACGAGTAATATTTTGTTTATATGAAATACGGTTTCACGGCTTGACTTCAGTTGAAATCAAATACATGAAAAATGAAGTAGTTTGTAAGTTTACGTTTAAATTGGTTCTATGGCTCAAATTCTAGTAGGGCATGGATGTTTTTGTTGGGCTCAGGTTTCTAATTGCAAATTTCATAAATTTACAAAATAAGAATAGTGAATATTACTAGTCTAGATATTTACATCAATGAATACGAAATGCTGCTAATAAAATCTGTTCAAATAATTCAAATGTGTTGTAAGTTTCGAATGGTCAAAATTGATATATTGGAAATATTAATTCTATCTTCAATTTTAGTCCATGATTTATTAAGACATTCTTATTAAAAAAAAACTTTTCTCTATATACAGTTTATATTAATTACTTGCAGTAATTAGTTTCAGAAGAACTTTGGTTTTGTAATATATGATACAGATATGTATTTAATACTACGAATACTTCTGCATTAATAAGGAATATAAATAATTTATAAACAGGATATATAGTTATATTTTATTTAATCAAGCGCTTGAATTAAATCAGTAATTAAAAAGACAATTAATTTCAAATACTTGCTACGATCACAAATTTACTTAATCTATTAAAAAACGTGTTTCTTGAATTGACTGATCTTTTCAATCTAAATTCACCTTTACCAAGTAACAGTTAAGATATTGAATTCACAGCACCATTTGCATAGAATTTAGAATCTTCTAATCTTTGACATAAAATCTAATTTACCTATTTTATAATAATAAAATTTGTATACAGCGTGTATTTTTGTTAAAATATAAAATTTTATGGTTAATTTCATATTCTATAAATATTTTTATGCATATAAAGATAAACATAACATTGCGAGATACGAGTATATTGAAAAATCGTTGATAGGTATCTACAATAAAATATGAAACATTTTGTTGTCCTATTATATAAATTAAATAAAATCTATACCACTACAAGTCATTACGTAGTTACTTTTTTATTGACATGTACTGCTTGTTATATTAGTAAAACGAATTTTTCTAAATTAAGTGTAATTGTATCTACATAATTTTAATTTTTAAGTGCAGATTGCGAAAAATAACCTTTATTTTATTTTTCAGTACAATTTACAGAACTGAATAGATTTTTCTTTTAAATTCTTCTATGAGATATGTCTTTATGACCATATGTTTTTTCCTTTGCATAACTACTACAGCATTTTCATAATTCTTTCATTTAGATATTCATTGAGAGATAGACGTCAATGCAAAGAATTAACCATTGCGGTTTGCCTCACATTTATGATTCATTCGCATTTTCAGTTTTTTTTTTCACTTATCTTTTGTGATTTATGAGTCAGTAAGCGAATGTGGTAAATGCATTTCAGTTTTTACGCTGTTTACGCAAAATTATTCCCGTTATGATATATTCACCAACACGAATTATTTTTCATTTTTCATTGGCATTTACATTTCCTCCATAATTGCCGTACATTTTTCTTTTCATTAAACTATCTAATCCCGTCTGCAGGAAATTCCGTAAATCACAGATAACGTTCTCTGCTTTAACAAATGTCGACATTTCTTCAATTGAAGTCCAATTTTAAGTATAATAGTGCAGACGTAGTTATTATAACTATTTTCATTTTTGAGTTTAACACAATTGTATATAGGAGAACAATAACTATTGTATAATAATTAAAGTTAAACGACTAAAAATATTTTGCTGCCTAGTTCTGAAAAACTACACGTTTTTTTCACGCCGTAATTTCCAGACTAAAACTTTTTTGAAGATTTTTACCTTTCCTTCGTTGTTCGCAAAATCAATTGGGAGTGATTCTTTATATTTGTGTACTTTATCGGTATGGAAACAGTAAATTTGCTAATAATAATTAATAAATAAATAAAGAAATATATTTTTATACTGGATTTAATTAGCTGTAAATATGAAATTAAAATTAACTACATTAACTGTCACTGAAAACATTGAACTAGGTAAACAATAATTCTAGAATTGTTTTATATTATTGTATTTCTACATATGCATGAAAAAATGTATTAAATAGTCTCGCCTATTCTATGGTAATCGTCAACTTGTGGTGATTTTTCAAGAGACAAAAAATATATACAAGTCTTAAATAATTGGTGTATTTGTTTTTTTTTTATATAATTTAATATTTGATAAACAAAAATAGTGCAGAGAAGGAGATGTAAAATTATTTATTACGATGACGAAGCATTAAATTGTAAATCAATAAACTAAAATGTTTATTACACCTCGGGGTTTTGAACTACATTATTTATTTAAAGTAATGGTAGTTATAGCGATGGTAGTTATTACACTGTGTTGAGCCTTTTATTATATTAATTGAAATTATTGGTTGTTCAGTAAAGATATACAGTTTTTTTGCCACTGGTAATAAAAACTGCGTTTTCCTCAGCTATTAAAAACAATATATTTTGTGGGAAGTCGATTATTTTTAATTCATGAATATATAACCAGTGAGTTATCAATCACAAAGACTGACATTTGCACAAAGCTGGCTGCCGCAACGCGTGATATATTTATTTATTATCTTGTGGTGATTTTGTCGTAATTTGGACGCACGAGGATATATTCCGATCAGGATTAGCATAGAGCAGAGGACGGGTTGAACCCCGAAGCGTTGCTGGTCTATTGCCGTCGCATGAACCACTGAACACGTGTCTGGCATTACACGCCCTGAACACCATTACACGCATTGTGTGTGCACAATGTACCCAATACGATATATTGTATATTAACTGCTATTGTACCTGACATGTGTAATCAACAAAAATTACACGCGCTATAGGTCAAAAGTCACGTGTGGAAATACCCCTAGTTTGCAGTCAACTGTTTATTTTGTGCAATCATGTTAAAAGTTTTATACTACCATTGATTTTTATTTGGAAAATTTTAAAAAATACAACTCCTATTCGAACTGATCTGAGTGTAAAAACTACGGATCAATTCTCAGCAGCAACACTTAAACAAACAAAATTAGCGATCAAACAGTCTATATAATATAGATTACCTCCCTTTTTTCCACAATGGTTAACATGGATTTCTACACAAATAAATAATTTTTCTCTACTAGCCTAGACACACACTATTATTAACCTATATTTGACATGAGGAATTGTTTTTCACTACTGTTTACTAGGTAACTGTGATCACCTCGGTTAATAATAAATTATTATTAACCATGGTCGATAATGAAGACTATCGCTTTTTAAAGAAACTCAAATTTCTCAAAAATTAATATTGTTTCAATAATTTAACTCAATAAAAGTGTAAAGTATGAATTCACAATTTAAATTTGCCATGTAATTTAAATAAGTAAGTCAAATAAAACCAAATTAAAAATCAAAAGTGAGGTTGACACACTGAAACGTCAAATATTAAAACAAAGATACTTATTTTTTGTAAATATTAAGGGACAAGTAAATATTCATGCTAAAATCTTTGTAATTATAAATATATATTTATTTAAGTAAGATTGGGATTGATATTTTTATGGTTGAGAATATCATTATTGACCAGCGCCTTATATCCCGGTTGTTTTGTACCTCGGGATACAATTTGGTGCTAGGTCAATGATGATAGTTTTCTTAACCTTGGTTTGTAGACTATTAATGCATTTTTTAATACGATTCGAAATTTTAAATCCATTTTCGTTGTCAATACAAACGTATGTACTTTGCAACATTGCAACAAAGGCAGATTTACAAAAAAGTGCAAGTTCGACCAATTAATTTTACATAAAAAATTTATTCTTGCAATTATTTCAAAATGAGGTGGCGTTAATTTAGGGGGTATATTCGGTGTTAAGTAGCTTTCAGTACGGTATACGTAGCATAATTAAGTGTTGATTGTGTATGTTGGGATTTGACAAATGCGGAGGAATAAAAACCCGTAATCCAGAAGCAATCTGCGCGCCATATATCATCTTCCCGGCCGCTCGCTTCGAGACGCCGACGCGGCTAAGCTGACGCTAATGAATTTACAATGCTCCCCCAACACTACGAATCACCGAATTACTTTAGATAACATACACACACACGCACACTACAAGCACACATATTTATCTTAAATGCGATATTAATTACGGACTTTCTAACCATGCTGTTTACACAATTGTAAATAAAACAGTCGGAAGTAAATAACAACAAAAGTGAATGACAACGGTAAAATAAATAAACACAAAATACAACTTATTTCTATAACGTATAAGTTGAAAATTTCTCGAAGATTAGCCTTTTGTAATAGTTTTGGTAGTACATACAAGATCCGTAGGAACTGTTTTTAATGGGTCGCATCAGCACTAAAATCATTACAGTAGGGAAAACATTTCATCTTAAAGCATTGATCAGTTATGTAAATCCACACAACAAATATTGTTCAAATCTTTTTACTTCTTTGTACGAAGCAAAGGAAGCATTGTAATCAGTTTTCAGATTCCAACGGAAATACACACTTTGACCATCCCTGAATCCATTTTGACTAGTTTCGGCGTGACGTCTGTAGTTACATAAGTACGTCTCGCATAACTCAAAAATAATTAGCCGTAGTTGTCGAAATTTTTTATACGGAACTACTACAACATGTAGTTGTGCACTTCGGTTTTTTATTATAATTGGCCTTGCCAAATGGCACTTTGCACTTTTTTTTAATGATTAACCGTAGAATGTTGATATTTTGTATTTAGGACTTCTATAAAACTTAGTTGTGTAACTCCCTTTTTTATTGGAATCAGCAATGCCAAAAGGGCACTTAAGTCGAAGATGTTTTTGAATTTTTAACATAACTCGAAAGCGATTAGCCATAGTATGTTAAAATTTTGTAAGTGAGATTGCTATAGGTAATATCCAAATGTGCATATTTCTTTTTATTGTAATTGAATTTCTTACGTAAATCAACAACGATTAGACTTAGAATGATTTCATTTTCAAATGAAATAAGTTTAAATGCAGTGCAGTAAAAAATGTGTATTAATTAATAAGTGAAAAAAGTCATGTGATGCCCACACCAGATTTTGTATTCTAGTAGTAAATTTAGTTTTTGCAACGGAAATTTCACAAAAAACGTAGCATTTGTATTTTAAAATACGCATGTTATATGCATGTTAGATAGATTTGATACGTTTGGGCGTATTATTGTGAGTTTGCTAAAGTTTTGATGGTAGCAGATGACAGTATAGGAAGAAACGGCAGCAGATTGCAGAGTTAAACAGCGCGTTGATGATTCCTTCTCGAGTTTTATTTTTTCCAACACATAAACCACTTTCCTCCGCTCCGCTTTCCGGAAGATTGTGCCTCCGTCCTTTCATTTTCTACGTAGATGAATATAAACTGTCTTAAACCCAATCCTTCGTGATTTTTCTTAAAGTAATTTATTTATATAAAACGTATTTTATGATAAGAATGGATAAGGAATATTTAAATCTATCAATCTTATTGAACCAAAGTGGTAAATATTTTCCGTACGCCACTGAGGGATGTAAAATATCAGATCACACATTGCATGTCGACTGATCCTCAGCTCAGCGGATGTCTGTATGTTTTATTACGTAGATTTGAATCCAAATCGGAAATAAAGAAAGATTTATTTAATCTTCAAATGGTGTCCCGGTCAGATTCAACTAATTATTTTTTTCTGTAAATTTAATTACTAAGTAACAGAATTATAAGCAAGTTTACAATGGAATTACGTTTTATTATCCACAAATGCAATAACAACTGGGAATTGAATATTAAATTAAAAGGGATTTAAAATAATCAGGTTCACTTTTGAAGATATGTGGTAGTAACTTATTAGAAACAAAAAGTTTGTAAAAGTATGTAAGTAAATAAAAATATAATAAAAACTTAAATTCAAATATTACTGGCCAAATAAGATTTATGTCTTTGTACAATTATACAACAATTTTCTTTATGACTTAAAATATTTGTAAATCATTTTCTTTCACAAATTTTAATAATTTTAATTACTTATGTATCGTCTACTAATTTTTATTTCTTAACAATTTTTTTTTAGATAATTGAAATGAAAAGTAAACCTGATACTGGTATTATAAAATTGTGAATATAAAAAATTCACAAAAGATGGTTAAGTCCTACCACCACGGCAAGTCTATCCACTTGGACAGAGATCTGATCCAGCCGAAAAATAACACAGATATCATTATCACTAAGAAAATCGAAAACTTTTTAAGGCTACTTAAAGAATCCTGAAAACTATATTTGACGCAACTTAAGACAGTGGTACAAGTACTCAGAAATGGAAGCTTAAAATTAAAAGTAGATCTACTCGGCGCTACGAAATTGACACAACATAAATCTAAACGCAGGTTCTTATAATTATATATTACGGAACCAAAAGCGCAACGTAATCTAAAAGTAGATTCTTATAACAATGTGAAGCCAAAGGCGCTACTAAATCTAAACCTAGCTAATCTAATTAGATCTAATTCCTTTGCACAACTTAAAACTCGTAGTGATCCAAAAAAATATTGTTTTATATTGTATGAAGGAAGATAAACACGTTGAGTGCCACGGATAAAAGTCGAAAAGACACTATTTTTTATGTGTTTTTCTGAAGGGTATCTGTAATTATATAAATAAAGTTATGATCAAATTGTCCTACAGTCCTTAATTGTCTAATTGACGTTTTGTTTAATTTGAACTATAATATTCTATATAACTAACAGATACTTTGTCAGCGTTGATCCGATTTTTGCATACACATTCAGCACAATGGAACAAAGTTCTTTATTTTTTTAAGAACCGATGTCTGATTTGGCAACAAAGTTGTACAACTTTTGGATACTAGAAGATGGTTACTTGGAAGGGATTTATAGCATTGTCGCTCCTCATACATCTGACTCTAGATGGTAAACACGATAATTGGACAACGTGTTATTTGAAAGTTTCTCGTTAAAGAAAATCTTAATGCAGCTGAAATTCGACGCTGTTTACTCCTACAGTTGGGGAAAAGAACCCTTTTATGGGTTTATATGAAGAAATGGTGTAACGAGTTTAAAAAAAGGTTGTGAACTTGTTGAAAACGTGATCCACCTATACTAACTTATATCTGAAGCTAGTCCGATCTACAAAACTCTCAGGGCAGTTTTCTTTTATTCATTCAAACACCATACCTTATATCGTTATGTATGTCTAATATAAAATGACCATTTATTTTTTTAATGAAGTCAGTACAAAACTTATATTCTTGCTTTAGATTATTATTGAGTACATTATATTGAAAGTTTCTAGTGCCATTTAATATAATATTTAAAAAGAATTGATAAAAAAATGAAATTTGATGTCATATACAATGAATAATATTTAATAATTTTTCTTTTGTGTAAAATATTATTGGACAAAATATTTTATAAATCCAAATAATTTTTCTTTTGTGTAAAATATTATTGGATAAAATATTTTATAAATCCAAATACATTTTTACTATGTTATAATTTGCTGAAATTATCAATTATTAAGTTTTGCATTTGTGTAGAAGTAGTCAATTTAATGAAAACCAAACTTTGCTTTTTCTAAATTAGGACAAATGAAAAAATTACAGCAACACTATTACTATAATTTCATTGCTATTTCCATAGTTTACAGTTCTTCTCAAAATCAAACAGAGTAACCAAGTCATTTGCTAGTCAAATGTTAAATAAATTGTTTTATTAGTGAAGTCGATAAATAGAA
Source organism: Stenolophus ochropezus (assembly GCA_035578165.1). Lineage (NCBI taxonomy): Eukaryota > Metazoa > Arthropoda > Insecta > Coleoptera > Carabidae > Stenolophus > Stenolophus ochropezus. Next base: position 17,300,614 of record JAQOWZ010000005.1, on the reverse strand, counting down.
ATGTTATCTAATATTTAAATTACTTACCTATATAAAAATGTATGAACATTAATTAATAAATAATTATAAAAATCGAAAATAAGTACATTCAGTATTGTTTATCAGTAATGTACTGACAAAATTAGTACCAATGGTCATTCTAGTCTAATATGTCACGCCAAATTCGGTTGCGATAAGTTGAATTCAATGTTAATACTATTAGATATTTTGAAATATAATATTGAAAAATAATATAAAGTTCTTGGGAATAGTAGTTGGGTTTCCTGCGGTGCGTCCTTCATCCAGTAGGTGTCGCAGGAGCTTTAGCAGGATATCGATCGCAGGAGAAGTCATGACAAACGAATTTGTATCATTTTATTTCCCTTTTTGTCGTTTGCTTTCCCTGCGCCCGGCTTCAGCACGGCTGCGTCTGCTCGGATCTCCCACACGGCCAAACTTTCAAATTCCACGATTTGCGGCCAACTTCCTCCGCAATACAATTCCAATTGATGGACAGGAAGAAACAACGGGAAACCAGAATATCTAATACGATAACAACAGCTCATTTGAAAAACACAAATACAAATGCTATCAAATTATCTAACCAAGTAAATATACAATCGTTGCGTCATTTCCTCCTACTTCTGGAACAAACTTTTTTCATAATGACGCATTTAAAAAATCAATATTTCATTATAAATTATAAGCAAATTAAGTTTTCAATATATAAGTAATAAAAATGTACGGATATTTTTTGTGAAATAAAAATAGCCTACCTAGAAAAGTGATTAGAATATAATTAAATACCCAATTCAGGATAGACATTTAAAAATAACCGTTTAATAACTGTTTCAGTAATGAGTGCTGTAATGACTACAGAATAAATAAAAAAATATAAGACCCTTAAAAATTCGTTAAGAAAATATGCTGCATAATTACATTTTACTCAGGTGTGATTAACGACGTTTTATCTTACAGTAGCTTACTATATAAAATGCGTTCAAATGTATGAAAATATCAGGTTAGCACAAATAACCCATATTATTCAGAGATCAACAAAAATCAGTAGTTAGCTATGGTTAAGGTATTTAACAAATGAGTTGTTAATTTTATTGTTATTTATTAAGTGTCAGTATTCTGTATAAGGAAATATTTTAGTTACTTGTAAATAATAATTGTTTTTACCTGAAAAAACGCTCTCGTAAGATAAATTTATTAATATATTATTAGTTTACTTATTTTATTGGGCATTTTATAGAATAAAAAAAATACCTGTGTTATATTTTTATTTGAAAATTAATATGTTTATAATAAATAAACATGAAAAAATAAATTCACATTGAAAACTGAATTATAAATTTAACTAATCAATCTGTAATAAGTACTGGATTATTTGGAGTATGATCAGTTTCGGTTTTACTTTTCTCCATCCTTCGAAGTCATGCGAAGCTATCTAGGTTCAAAGGTAACCACATGAAAGCCAATCATAGTAATTTCCTTTGAACTCAATAAAAAACTAATGCAATCAAAATTACATACACGTACCTAAAGAGACCAAATGGTCAAGTTAAAAGCTAGTATATTTATATCTATAGAATAACATGAAGAATTATTAAATAAACTGTGAAATCCTCGTTATGAACATTATAGGCTAAATTTATTGCTAAAATAAGAATAATTCGTGCCCCAAATTCCACAATGGAATTAAAGGATTTCATACTGAAAAATATGGACAAAAGATGTTATGAAAACTTTCCGGGTTCTCCGTAAGTCTTTCTACGACATTCGCTTTTATTCCTCCTTGTTTTATTATGATTTTGTAATTAATTTGGTACAAATTAAGTTAACGGCATAAAACAACGAAGCAATTAGAACAAGACGGGCAAATTAATTGTGAAATTTAAAGAGTACAGTGCTTTGCCAGGGCTGGAGTCTGTTCATGGCCAGAGATGATCTGCTTATAAAATACGCATCTCCACTCATGGATTCATCAAATATTCGTGCAGGAAGGAGTTGGCGACGTTCCAGGACGAGTCCTTGTTGGTTTCCGGGACTCTGACCCGCTCTAGGGTGTGCGGTAGTGTAGGTTAATGGGGCAGATGAAATTTACTCCACACTTACACTACATAACTTCCAAACTTAGCTAAAGTATTGCCATGTTTTTAACAGGAAATAGAGGATATATTTTCGCCAAATTTCCTGAATACAGAATTAATATATTTTCTTTTCTATACTAAATGTAGCTGCTCTTTTCGCTCACTGATTTTATATATTATAAAATTTCCATTAGCTGCTGCTAGTGGGCAGAATTCAGGCTCCACAATCTTACGGAGGAATTGATATATGTGTCTTTCATTCCATGTCGTATCCATTATTCGATTGCATTAGTCTATTAAGTACTAAGAACGGTAAGGATATTTTATCGAAGACAAATGTAAGCAATGTTCCCACAAAATTTTTAGAAAGTATATGAGAACAAAAAAATTCAAAACTTATGTAAAAGTGTGCAAGTGGGAGGACGATTCCTGTGCCTTTGTTTGAAGTCAAATTTTAATACACTCAAACCTACTTTGTTTACATAAGAAACAGGAAAATGGTACCTTATTGCCGAGGAGCCATATTGAAATTCGAAGTACTTTGTACCAAGTATTTTACGGCTCCGAGTCAAGGACAGACATTTTCCGATGAATCATGTATTTATTTTTGTCTGAAACCTTTGATTATTATAAAACATCATTTCAAATTTAATAATTAAATGAGATTTTCTAGTAGTATCTGCTCTTCTCTCGAACTCCCCTCTCTAAACATCAAACCAAGCACACGCTCAATGACTCAGTCAAAGTAAACAAGAGATTCCGTTTGTCGTTTAAATGTCAAAGGCTGATTTCAAAAATGTTTTTGAACCTTTAAATTTTACTTTTTTTTGTGAAATTTGGATCATTTCCATTTTTAGGTGCAATTCTTTTATAAAATAATAATTATATAAAAAATGGTGAACAATTCTAATGTGCGCAGAATACAAAAACGGCTGCGCAACTTTCGAAAAATTAATGTGTGAGCGCGCACCCGTGCAGCTTGGAGGGAACATTTGAAGATGATTTTTACCTCCCGCCTATCAATATATAGATAAGGGAGGTATTGTTTTTGGTCAAATTTCTCGAGTGTGAGTTTTCAACATATGAGCACGAATTAGGGTCTCTAGAATAATATTTTACTATTTTTACCGTGATGTCTGTATGTCTGTGTGTGCGTGCGTGTGTGTGTGTGTCTGTGACGATTTTTCGTCCACGATAACTCCAACACGATACATGTAAAAAATATAATATTTGGTATTTAAGACTTATATTCAAATATGATGAACTGATTAGATTTTGACTACAATTGGTTAACCGGAAGTAGTACTTTACTTGAAGCTTTAAACCGTTTTTCCTAAAAAATACCTCTAAATATCATTTTTACGCAAATTAAGTTATTATTAAATATAAAGATTTTTAAATTTTCTATCGATATGCATAATTACGTTTATATATAACTTCTAGTTAAACAGAAAAAAATATATATAAATTATAATAATTTTACATATCATTTAGGCTGAGGAATTTCGATAAAACAGATGAGTTATTCATATGTTCACAAAATTTGACATATGATGTCAAATTTGATGTAAGTACGTGTAAATGATAAAATAAGTAAAAATGAAGAAATTTTATTGTAAAATTAAAAAATGGAAGAAATGTATTAGGAATATATTTGCATGCGTGAATCAAGGTAAGTTCGGTTCCGGTTTTAGTAACGTCAAAAATAGCTGTCATATTGGTCATACAAATTTTATGAAGGAAATTTTAGGTATGAAATGAATTAAAAATATTCTGATCTGCAATAACAAACTAATTTTAAAACTACAAATTAAAAGTATTGAAAAACGTATATAGAATATATTACTACAGTGGCGGGAGGTATTGTGTTGGACACACCAAATTTTTTTATTGTCTGCTTGTACAATTTTTGGACGATAATTTTAAGTACCATACTCAAAATGAGTAGAATTTGAATTTCGGCCAACCTTACTCACAAGCTTTAGGAATATTGCAAATATAACAATGACAGTCTTACGTAAGCAGAAAACATTGAATAAATGTTAACTCTTATTCAATATTACGAAAGTGCATGATTAGATGACATTATTTTTTGCAAAATTCCGGTAATTCTGATAAAATTTCAGTAATATTACCTACAGGTTATGTGTCTATCCTTCAATAACAGCTACGAATAAAAAAAATGATTGAAAATTCCTGCGACATACTCATATTATGTATCCTATAATATTAGGTTTTATATTTTATAGTATAAAAAGATGATGAAAAACGTTATTGAAATTTAATCAATTGTGAATTTTTTATATATGAATAGTTTCGACCCCATGAATGTTGTGGTTTATACTGTTTTAATATAAAGATCATTTTTTACAGTAGGTGGAACAAAAGGTTGGAATTTAAATTTTTATAATCTTTATACACACTTACCTAAAACGATATGCGCTTTTAACAAAATCCTTAAAGCTTCCTTACGTAAGTGCCAAAATTGAAGAAGATAACGATCAAATATTTTTTTACTTAACAAAGTGAAGGAGAGGAAGATTCTAATGTATTACAGTTTCATTCTTGATAAAGAATTAAAGTATGTCTCTCGTATGGTCTTTAAAGTAAAGACAATAAATTTATATCAACGTACACATCAGCATTCCCAGAAGTTAGCGTACGACCTTATCGTAAGGCCACCCTGATTAACTATTAATAATTTATGTCAAATTTGAGTCACCAACCGCAACTTTAGTAATAATACTTCGGGGTCAAATCTCCCCAGCGAATAAATGTTTGGGACCTTCTTTATAATTTCGTTATTATCAAATTCATCTCTCGCGGCTTTCTTATTTTAACACTCATAAAATAATATTAAAAATAAATTCGTTACACTTGAAGAGGATCTGGATAAGTAAATCAACCAGAGAATAAATGGATTGGGAAAATTTGACAAGATTGAAATGACGACAAGATATTCTTTTAATTAGTAATTAGGCTTAAATGCCAGTAAAGCCAGTAAAGAAAGTCCATGATAATAAGTTAGATGTGGCAGAGATGAGTGTGCTTAAGTGATATATTGGGACAACAAGAAGAGGTAGGATTCAGAGTGAGGTTATTAAAGAAGTGGCCTGATTAAACGTCAAAGAAGATTCTAAAAAAGTATTTAGATATATTTTGGAAGTATGTTGAGAAAATGGGATAAAACTTAAAAAATGAGATGAAGAAAAGTGGAATGAAAAAGAGCGAAAGTAAGGCCAAATAGGAGATGAAAGAACTGTGTCAAACAAAAGTTGCAAAAAAAAACTACGGTAAGAAGATCTGCTAAACAGGAAAAATTGGCATATAAATATATTGTATATTAACTATAGAAATTAAATTTTAACGTATAGATTATTCGTTTCTATTTCATCTGACCTATGTTCTTCAATGGAATAAAGGGTTCCTACAAGTTACTGTTCCTTTTTATTTTATTATCTTCTTTGTATAGTATATAAAATTAAAGAAGATAATAAAATAAAGGGGAATAGTAACCTAAAAGTAGAATTCCTTTATCTATTGAAGAACATAGGTCAGATGAAATCGAAATGAATATTCCATCAGTTTCTAGACAGCTTGTAGTGAATTTCAAATCATACACATTATTATTGGTTAAAGGTTGTAAACGTTGGGATTTGAATCCCAGATCTCATATTCTGCTCAGTTCGAATCGGAGCGCGCTAACAATATAAACTACCGCTAAATTATACGTCATTATAATGTTTAAAGCAAAAACATAAAAGAAATATATAAGGAACAGTAACAGAACCGTATAATAGCGGAAGATATTGTGTTACATGTATCAGATATTTTATCTCATTATTCTGCATTCAACCATTCCTGCTATTATGGATTTATTAAACTTTCTTGCATTTAAGTGAATATCTAGAGAATCCGTAATTATTATTATTATTTCATTTGAAATGGATACCCTTTCTTAAAATATTTGATACAATGCATTTCTATATGGCATCGTACAATAATAAGTATTGCCGTTTTTGTTCAATAATATACTTGGGCGCCCACAAGGGGAGGCAAGAGGGGGTATTTACCCTCCCCTGGGTTTTTGCAAATTTTAAAAAGACGGCATATTCCTTAATTATTTCACTACCGTTATGTCCTAAAAGAAATTTATTTATGTTAGCTTAAGTTTGGACTTGGGTTTTTTATGTGTGGCACAAATTATTCGATTGATATTTATGGTAAATTATTTAAACTAGAAGGAATTGCCTTTACAAATCAATAAAAAATAAGATTTTTTTTTCTTTATGTTTGTTTATTTTCTTTTTTAATACAATTTAATTTTTTTACTAATAAGTAGGTATATGTTTGCAGTTTGTCATTGTCATATATATTTTTTATATTATATATAGTCGATTTCACATAGTATCCTGACGGTGTTAAGTTATTTTTTTATAAATATGTATAATGACCGAATGCAACAATATTATTTCAATTTTTATTTTTTTCTTAAATGGACAATCTTACGTCGGAATGAAATTTCACATGAATTATTCAACATTGTTGTCAAAATTTCGATTAACATTTTTTATTTAAGTGTTTCTTAAAGCCTTGTTAGTGCAAGTGTGTAATAAAAATATATATTGTTTTTATGATAATATATTTTTTTTATTTTGCCCGTCCCTTAAAAATAGTTTATGGGCGACCATGTGAATATCTCCCGTTTATTACGAATATAACCTCGGCATACAATTAGCTGTGTGAGAACTGGAAGTCCAGTGTCGTAAGCGTCTGAAATGTCGTGAAACGGTGGTGCCCCGGAGAACTTTGCGAACAATACATCAATGTGTGTGTTTGCGGTCGGTGACAAAAGACGGTGCGTTGAGGGTAACCTCGGGTCCGGGACAGCCTCGTTCATCATTACCTGGACCGGGAAAGGACAACCAGGATAAGGACAGGGACCAGGAACTGGGACGGGGAATTAAAAGAAACGGGACACGCCAAAGATTTATTATACGCTTGATAGAAAGGGTGTAATTGAAATACGGATACCCTGGATAATTAACTAATTTATTATTATATAATGAAACCTGTAAACATATGGAACAAAAATACTTATTTCTAAAAATTTTAATGAAAATTTGTTACTTTTTTCATTTATGCTTTGCTTATTTCTTGCGTAAAGCCTCTCTGTCTGTTTCTTTGGCAGTCGTTTTAACATATGTTGATATTAATAGGTCTTGAGATTTAGCCTCATTATTTTTTCGGTCTCGACATTTTTAACCCTCGTGGGTCTTTTTAAGGCGACATCGAAATTGCCAAGAGTGAAAAAATAAATGTGGCTAAATCCCAGGAATTATGTCTTATTTAAGTAAATATCCAGTGAAAAAACATTCTATTTCACACTATGTGGATATGTGTTAAGAAAGTTTGGTTCAGAGGATATTAATATATGTACAAAATAAATAAATGTATCAACAATAATTTTGTATATTACCACAGAATAGTTACACACAGAAGCGACACTCTGTGTCGGTACCTTTAATGTCCCCTAGCCCCTAGCCAGTTCTATGACCTTGAAGCATTGTGTAGACCTTTAAATTTGTGCTCTTCCCTTACCTCTCTCTCAGATGTGAAGAAACTTTCCGATTTTAAACAATGGGCCCTTTAAATTTGTGACATTCTCCATCTCCCTCTAATTTTCGCTTCTCTGTCTTACTGTCGCTTCTGTATAAACCTATTCTGTGATATTACTTTATAAAATCAATGGTATCATTCACGACTATTATGTTACATACAATAATTTATAAATATTATATAGTTTTAATTATTAGATGTAAGATAATGGGAAAATATAATTTCAGATTTGTCGACAATACGAGTGTATTTAATTTTAGAAAATTCAGCATAAGGTAATAAAATTTTACTTACGCTTCCAAAATTACATTTGTACTTTATATATCATATAAGCTTTAGAACAGAAATGGTATAAGTTCTTATAGAAATATAGTCAAATGTCGTTTAGTTGTAATTCATTTAAAAAAACAGAGTTGGATTTAGATATTTTTATTTGACGGTTGAAATCCAAAATGCATAAATAAGCAAAAAATATTAATTTGGCAATTACATTATTTACTAGGAATATATTATAATTTTCTCCAAATTGGTACTTCTTTACAATTTGTACAACTAAGAGAGCTAAACCATAATGATTACTGACTCATCAATTTTTTTTTTATTAAAACTGTATACCTACTTACAACTTTATGTAGGTCCCTTGGAGTTATTGTTTAATTTTGATACGATGCTTTACAATAATGAATTGGAAAGGAGATTAAAATAAATCGTTACATTATATGAGGAAATTATTGAATCAACGGTTCCAGAGATTGTCCTTGTCTACTTCGTTATACGCACTACATCCATGCTATATGGGTTACATATCGTCTAGGTGTTACTTAGTTATCCGGATTGAGTTTGTGTCTTGTGCAAGAACTTCCTTCTCGAAAACCTTATTCTCTACCTCATTTACGCTCAACCTTTTCCTTTATTCTATCGAGTAAAATTATTGATAGTATTTTGCTAGAGTTACTGAGAATATATATATATATATATATATATATATATATATATATATATATATATATATATATATATAAAACGAAGTCTGTGAGTGTATATTAAAAGTCTGACCATTTAAACTACTGCCTCAACTCGGCGTGACTCAAACCCAGATTCATTTATAAAATCTGATAATAAAACTAGAATTGGAACGAAATTTTTGATATCATTCATATTTTGTGCATTCAATAAATCACGATAATTCAATTTATAATAAAAATGTGCTGCTATTTATATTAAAACTAATTATTATAAATTTCATTAATTATGATAAATATTAACAATATAACAAACTCCATTAATCATTCATTCATTTCGCATAGTTTTAATTATATCTCATTACGTTCTTGTCATTTGTTTTATTTCTCTTTGTAGCATTACTAGATGCTGGTGTTTGTACAAGAAAAACAGTTAAGTAATTTCTTTAAAATGAGTAACCCCTTTGATTATAAATATTCTGTGTTTATCTTGTTTACGGTAAATGCGCAACTTATTTAAATAATCCTGTGTAGTTCTTTGAGAATTAAATGTAATTCTCTTTGTGGAAATATATTTTAAAGTAAAGTAACAGAGTATATGTGAAAAAATAGAATTATTCGAAAACAAATAAAGTAAATTTTATTTTGTCTGTAAAACAAAACGATATATTCCTATATCGGAAAACAATAAAAATAAATGTAAAATGTATAACAAAGCTTATTAGATACAGTGGCGAACAATTCGCAAAAAAATATATTAAAGTTCAATAAAATATATGCAACATTTTCAATATATCAACATTTATTTATTACTTGACAGTTGAAGTACATAAATATAAACTTTTCAGGTGTATACTGTACAATGACTCCCAGTCGAAATAATACACCTAATCTCTCAATATTTATGAGTATAATATATTATCTTTAACGTTCCCTTAATACAAAAAAAAATTAAAGTATTACATCAAACCATCAAATTTAGAGACACACTGAAATGATATACATACATAGGTATAATGCTTAATAACATAAACTTAATATTTATTTTTTTAATCGGTGTGGTATAGATTTTACCAAATTTCCGACGTAGGCAGGGTTAATAATAATTTTGTGATAAACTGGATTTTAAAATTTTAATACAAGCTACAGTAATTTGCGTCGCTCAAGAAAATAATAGCAAAATAGAAAATTTCAAATTCACATATCTTGAGAAAAAAAGTTTTTGACTTTGAGGAATTTTTCATTTGGTAACAAGTCGGAAAAAAGTTATTCCAGTTTAATAAAAATTTGGTATGTTGACCATATTAAGATTTCTTAAAAGCAAACATAATCTTACCGAAAAAAATGTCAAATAAATTTTTCATTATTGTTGCATTTTCTTCAGCATTTTTACCTGCTGAAAGTAAAGAGATATTTGTATTTAGTCAAAATGTCGAAGATGTACTTTAATATATAAATGCTTCACCGAGATATCACAATTCGTTTTTGAAATTTTACATTATCTACATAATTACTTATATACATGCTTATATTTTTGTGTCTGTATATGACCGTTTTTTTTTTTGTAAATAACAGAAAATGTTTCTTAATGGCTGTTTGGAAACGTATATACATACATATTGTTATTTTTTAAATGGAAACATTTCAAACAACAACCAGAAAATGAACTATAATGAATGGAAATGTTTAGAAAATAACTCCTAGATTTGCTAATTGTTACTTTTCTGTATGTACAGTCGGTACCAGTATTATTGTACCAAAGCTTTCTGAACCAGGTTAGATAATTACTATTATTCTGAGAGTAACCTTTCAAGAAACTGTATAATTGAACTCTAATGAGAATAAATAATTACTCAGCAACGAGAGAAAAGCTCTGATGTTTAGTAAAAAATAGAGTGCATTTATAGTTAAAGCAAAATAAGGCATATTCTTGTGAAAACGTAGCAGTAAATGAGGGCGAAAATCCACTTGTCTTAATCTGTGTAGAAAACAAAGCGAACGTAACAACATAACTAGCTGGGCGACAGATCCTAGTCCTCTCGGCTCTCCCGAGCAGGAGAGAGCAGGCCAGGACTTGTTGATCGCGCAGCAGTGACAAAGGCGACTTGATAGGACGGAAAGGAATCTCGTGTAGACACAAATGAACGCACAACTTTGTTATTTACTCCGCCGTCAATCGAATTATACATATGAGACAGTGTCTCACTATTTGTTGAGGAACAACAAAAAAAAGAATCCTTTTCTAACTAGATGTTATTCTGTAGTAGAAACTGTAATACGAAATTGAATATCGTTTTTACATACAGCAATTTATATTTTATTTTAATATAATTTATATTCAATTATTTTAAATTAGTTTTTAAATACATCATATATGCAGACGTATATAAATAAGTAAACAAGTGCACAAAATGCCAATTAAGGTTTATAAAACTTTTTTGAAATTTTTTTAACTAAATGAAATGAAAACTATGAATAGGTGTTTTGTGCTTACGCAAGTAAAAGCAAAATTACATGTAGTTCTTACCATAAAACAGTTTTCCGTTGGGAAATAAAAGTAGTCATAAATCTAATAACTATTAGTAAAGTAGTTACTAAAATGAAAACAAAATATTAAAACAATTGTAGTGTATACCTATCAATTTACTTTTTAATTATTTTTTGTGTATATTTAGTGATAATAGTAAAGCAGAATGTAATTTAATATTAATCTTATGACGTATATTTCCTAAAATGTATTGTCTAATAAACGTAGCACGGAAAAATAGCAGATACCGCGCGCAGACAATAAAATTGAACAAATAATCGTTTTAAGACCCACATGTAGCGTTGGTTGCATTGGTATCCCTCGAGTACAATACTCTATAGTTGCGTTAGTAGAAATAGTTTGAAACATTTGTATTATTGAACTTATAAAATAAATAAATGTAATACTCATGGCAATACATACTTTATTGGAGGTGTCAGTCATGATATGATATTTCAGACTCGAAATATATCGAATTATCATTCACTAGATCACAGACACCATTATTGGACTTATAGAGATTGTAATTCTCTTTATTATTATATCTTTAGTAAAAAGCTTTTTTTTTTTAAATAAATAAGATCATCATGTTCTAAAAAAAACATTCATTATTTTTCCTTATATATGACACAGTATTCCTGCATAGATACTTTCGTGACAAGTTTTTTTTTATATTTCAGTGGTTATCAAATATACCACAGCTATAAACAAACAGCTTATAGTGGATTTCGAATCATTCAGACACACCGATATTTTTATTTGGTTATAGATTGGCGAATTTGGGAAAAAAGTGGAATTTGAATTTGACATATAGAAATAATGTTTGCATTTTTGAATTGTATTTTAACTTTGAATTTAGTTTTGTGTGTGGTGTCTTAGGATTGATTTTTTCACCTCTGCAAGTACCGAGAAAAAAAAAGTATCGCACCAAAATAATAACTTATGTCAGTTTTTCAATGCGATATTTAAAGTAACCGACACTTTAACCAGAGGTTTAAAAATAGACCCAAAGTCGTATATTCTTTAATAATGCTTTTGTTCCTGTTTTATTTCATGTTTTTTATTCCTTTATTATAACTTATATTGTCTCCTGCTATTTATTTTGAATTAGGTAAATATTGCCTATATTAATTTTAAATACGGTCTGAGGGAAAGGATATCATTGTTTAATATGAGTTTATATTAGGTTTTGTTTTGCGTATTTTGTGTACTTAGCCCCTGCACTAATTCTTGTCCGGAGTTAGTGAAACCGGAGCTTCCAGGACGTCCGGGTGAGGTGTTATCTCCGGATCCTCTGGATTCCGCCCGGATTCAACTCCGGTGCTAATTGTGCGCGGACCTGCTATTATGTTACACTATATCTACAGATGTCAGCGCTCTGAGCATATGGACCTATGATTATTTAGTCGAAATTATGCGCTAAATCCTTACAATTACGAAAAGTAAAGATGTTTATAAAATTAGCATAGTTCATGTGACAATAGGAGTTGATAGTCTTAATTTGTAATGAGTCATTTTTATATCCATTTTATGAAATAAACCTAACTAGTAATTTCTTATAAATATAGAAATTTATTTGTCCAACTACATAATTGTTATTTTATTGCTACATTAGTTGTCAACTTTTTACGTTTTTGTGTCCACCAGTCAAGAAAATTAATAAAGTAATGGAGTTCAAAGTTTTGAATAAGAATAAAAAAAACCTTTTAAAATAGACAATCATTTCATGAACTAAGTTCTCATCTAGTAGTCACAAGTAAAACATAGACTTTAGATTACTCAACATGTAAACCAAGTCTGAGGAACATAGGAAATTCTAAATGTACATATCTTGCTTTATGTTGTTTGCCAATGTTCATTGAGTCGTTTCCTATTTTTACCACAAAATCACATTGGCTGTGCGTAAAGCAGGGCCGGATTTATAATTTTGAGGCTCAAGGGCCAATATTTTGTGGGGGCGCCCAAAGTTTCTAAAAAAAAAAAATCTCGGAAAAATAAAACTCTATAGCAATTTTTGTATGTTTTTGTTTAATTAATTTTTATTTTCATTAAACGAGTCACGAGATCATTCTGTCTCTTTCACACTATTATTACTGTTTTTTTAGTACCTGATTTTTTTTTTGGATTTCGCTAATGCTTATTTCCGTTGTATAATATTTGAGTAGTACGCAGGTCACGTGCCTGCTACTGATCACCGTGTATTACCTTTAGATAGAATAACTAGACTTTGAATCCACCGATGTTAAAATTTTTCAGTAACTATTTTCCTCTGAAAAATAGACACTGATACTTTCCTCGCCAGCTAGAGTATTCGAATGGTGGGTTTTGTCTCTGTTATAAATATATCTCATAATAAGTAATAAGATTTGAGTAAAGGAAGAACGAATAAAAGAGCAAAAGTATCTCTACATTCATTTGTCTGAAAATTTGCCCAATTAACTGCAGTTTTTCCTTTTGTTTAAACATTATATATATTTTTTATATTTAGTCTAAGAAAATGAGCAGTAGTGAAATAAAATAATTTATAAATGAAGCATGCTCTGTGCTACACATACAGAAATAACGAGATTTAAAACCGGAAAAAAATAAAAGGAAAGCAATTCATTAATGACGGAAATTGCATGTGAGTTGTATTGTTGTCGCGTATTGTTTCTGGTTGCTGTTCGCGGTGTTTCTCGTATTTAAATGTGCGGTATGAAAAACTCCTTTGGTGTGTGTGTCGTGTGCATGTAAATGGGTTGATTTAAGACGAGTGCCGGTGCCGAGAGTGAGAATTTGCATGCGTTTTGCATATGCAGAACAGACGTACTCTTTAATTAAACTTTGCTGATTTTTTCCACTGATATTACTTGCAAATATCAACTCTACCCGTGCTCACTAACAAACTTTACCGAATATATGTTAACACCGCAAACTTTAAGCTTTGTTCATCAACTCCGTCGCGGTCCCAGGGTTTCACACCGGAGTACAACCACTACCGATTCTATCTCAAACCTTCACCGATAGTTTCAAAATTTTTCACTACACTACATCATTTATCAACTCTAAATTTTTTATCCCCTTCCTACCAAAGATAGATAAGGAAGGTATTGTATTCATGCTAAAAATTACGTCGAGCTTTTGATGTATAAATACATGTCAAAGTTCTGACAATCAGATTTGGATATTTTCACAACGATTCGGATGTGTATGAGAATTACGAATACATGATAAGCAATGTTTCACTGTACTTGGTACACTTAATTGGATTTTGTGTACAATTTAAATATATTTCTTTTTGACAAGTTTGTTACTATGAAAATTAAACTATATGAACATATCTAGACAAATAATGTAGGCAAAATAAAAAAATAAAAAAATTAAAAGTACACTGACTTAAGTCGGGGGTACAGCGTTGATTTTTTTTTCATTTTACTTATAGCTGAATTCCGCATGCCTCAAGACTAGATCCATAGATCAACTCTGATCCATGAATCAATTCAATACACCAGTCAGGTAAATCTCAAACTAATGATCAACTGATCCGTCATATTTTATTAATCAAGCTCTGATCATCTGTTTTGATATTAGTTTTGAAATAAAAAATAATGTATTTATGTCCACAAGATTTTGACAATTAAGATCTCAAATATATAAATTCTCTCAAGTCTGTATGATGTATGTTATGTTTTAAAGTTTTAATATGAAACTAGCACTAGGTACATACATAAACGAGATGTGTAAATTAATAAGACTGGAAACGTGGCGTTCGATCTGGTAACACTTGGGACGTGGGAACATGTTGTATGTCTTCTGTACGAGTTCGAACTCGCTAGAGATATTTGGTTCTCCGTAGCGATTTTTTTCGTAAAACAGTTTTTTCTTGAACGTTCTAAAAATAAGTAACGTCATTTTCTAACAATGGCTATCAGGTTTTGCTTCTGACTTGGGCACTGTGCAATGGAAACTTTTAAAAAACTTAAGCAGACCTACGGAGAAAGTGTTATTTCAAGGGGCCAGGTTTTTCGATGATTTTAGGCATTTTTAGAAGGAAAATAGTTGATGGAAGATGAAACACGCAGCGTAAGGCTTTCATCTTCAAAGACTGATGAATATGTCGATAGAATCTGGGATTTTGTGCATTCAGATCGTCGGTTGACAGTACTGACCACACCACCGTTCATCAAATTTTGACAAATTCATTGGGTTTAAAAAATCTGCACAAGTGTTTAAAAAATGAGTCATTTTTAAATAACAATCGTACCCAAGTTCTTAAAGTTATTTTGAAATAAAGAATAATATGATTTATTATTACACTGATGTCAGCTAAAAAAGGCAATGTAATTTGTTGAATACATTTGTTATTTAAGTTTTACATGAATTTTTTGCATGATGAACGAGGTATGACATTTGACATTTACGATCGTTTAAATTGTAGTTGGCTCTGTGGTGGCTACAGTTGAATTTTATATTTTCACACTACCATTAATGTAACATTCATTTCAACACAGCAAAAAACACTTTATTTAGTTACCTGAACAACGGATCATGATATGATGTGTCAGTATGACTACGACGAGTGAATTTACATTCATAGTACTATAATATTAATAATTTTGCTTTTATAAATTACATTATATTGTACAATTTTAAATTAAAATCACATTTTTTTGAAAAATAATTTGTATTTTTTTTTTTAAGAATCCACATAAGGTATAGTTATCTATCGCTAACTAATATGAAAGTAAAATTATCAAGACTTTATTTAGGTCCTTTTTCTAGAATTATAGTATTGCATAGATTTTATAAACGTAATTACCTTGACTAAAAGGTTAGCGATTGGTCATTTCATAAAATGTGTAGTTAATTATTTTATCATGTTTAACATCTCCTTGTTTATAAACTTTTTCAATTTCCAATCAATATCTCGTTAACACATGCGAATTTCGTGTAAATATTTTTAATTAACAAACAAAACATCAAAACAAAAAATTGTTTACTCGCAAAACCGCATCAAAAACAAAAGAGAAGAAGGGAAAACAGTGCAATTGTTAGATGAGTTTGAGGAATGGAAATCTGATGCGCAGTTGTTTAATGTGATGAATTGTGCATTTAGATGCACTTGTGCTTTTATTACTTCCATTGTTGGAGTTTTTATGACGGCACTTTCACGAGTAGCAGAACTGGAACGTAAAGACGCAGGCGCTGCGATTTGTTATATGTTTAATGGATTGCTCCTACATTACAATTTGTCTAGAAATTTTGTAATTACTTTCGCACAAACACAATTATTCATCTTCCATATTCCTATCTTTCCACTTCATATCTTTTAAGTGCTCTAGACTAAGCTGCAATAGAAATATTATTATTACCACAAACTAATGCATTAAGCTACGTTGGTTTAAAATCTCGAAAGCAACTAGAATCATTTTCACCCTCTATCAAGCAATATTAATTTTAAGTATTAAGCTAAATAGAATGTTAGTACCTTGGAAATATAAGAGAAATAGTTTAATTTGCTTAAATAGAATTAATATATTGTTTGTCTTTGTGTCTTAAATCTAAATTAAAATTATTGTATTTATTTGCAAATATTGTCTGAAATAAGGTATTTTCTTTCAACTTTAGAAAACTAACTTAATATGAAAGTTATTTTATAAACAACAGAAAAGTTACTTATTGAAGTAATTTACTTAAGGAAAAAGTTATGTTATTCTTATAAAGGAATGAAAAATAGTTTCAATAATCAAAATGTAGTCTAGGATGAAGTGGAAGTAATAATTACAAGACTTATGAAAATAAATTTTACAGTTGTTTCACTTCCTGCTATATATTTTCAAATTTTTCATAATAATTATTTTTTAATTATTTATGTACTCTTTTAAATACATATAAGTTAATAGAGGCTAGATTTCAACATATAAATTTAATAATTATTATACTTGTTGCTATAATAATACCTAATACTATTAGTCATTTTACTTCTTCAGAAATAGAAAAGTAATTGTATTTCGAACGGTAATTTATAAACAATGAAAAATCAAATATATTTTTTAATCTAGGTTTCATGTTTATTGACACAAAAGCGCTATTTGTAATTTATCTGGCTATTTTTATATCAAAAAAATATTTTCAAAAAAAAATAATGAACTCGAATTGATTACACTAATTTTACTTCCAAATACAAAACCTACACATTTTATTTAATATAAATAACAATTCTCAATAACACAAATTCATTGAAAATAAATTTAGACTTGTCATGTCGCTTGAATCGTCATACCGTCCATGTTCTTTTTTTTAAGAATGAAATAGATTTATAATCTAACTTAAAGTGCAAAATTTATTTTTAAACCTAAACGCATGTCTTAACCGGGCATTATTTTTAAATTGGTTATCCACTTTTCAGCCTTTAATAGAATCAGAATAAAAGTACAAAGTATTTCTTCAAAGTGAAAAATATTTTTTAATGCTGAATATATTTTGCTAACTACTGTTAATTTGCCTTTATTTATTGTTGTGAGGACCTTATTTACATGGCTAAAAAACCACAACAAGTCAAATACAGAAGAATAAAGACAATCTTTAAATAGAACAATCTCGTTTATTTAAATTTTGTATAATTAATGACGAAAGTAATAACAATTCGAGAACAATTCTAAAGTATATTATTATAAGGTAGCTTTTAGTGTTTTTTTCTGTGCTATAAATAACTGTTGTACATAATTTGTTTAAAACATTGAAATGTTTTTCTCTTTCCGTCATTATCTATTCGGTATGTAAAGTAATGAGTGGAGCTAGGTCTTTTATCCTTGTCTCGCTTGTAGGATAGCGAGCCATTACCCTGACTTCAATCTGCACTAATTTAACTAATGGGGAACATTTTCTGCCGATTTCCTTCAAGTGATATCGCTTAATTTCATTACGATTTTAAGGAGTTCCTGCTGAGCTACCAGGCTCGCACCAGTCGGAGTATTCCTGCAAGATAAATACATAATGGCACCTTTTATATAACCCTTCACTCCACTCAAATTAGAAACAGAGACGAGGAATTTATACTTTCAATAGAGAGGAATCAACGCTAAATAAATTGGATTTATTTCTTCTTGATTTCCTCAAATATTTTTAATACATCTCTGGTGTATTTTTCTGTCGGCTTCATCTGAAACTCTCGTTTCATGTTTTGGTGAGGTTGGCTTCTTGTTTAATTTACAAGAAAATTTTTAAATTGGATTTATTTTGACTCGGTGCTACATTTTTATACGAGACTTGAAAAAAGTTTTATTGTGTCAAATCACATTTAACGCCCTGGTTTCCTACCCCATATAAAACATAATTTAAACTTATTTTATGAAAAATGTATACAGTTAATCATCACATACTTACAACAGATTGGGTGGAGTACTTTTTACCGCTTACTAATATTGGATACAAAAAAGCTTTGAACAATGGGAATGCAATTACTTAACATGAATTGAAGTAATTGAAATTGAACTTCATATATATAGCGGTATTTCATTTACGATAAAATTGGTAATTGCTTTTAATTTAAAAATAAACCCCTTTTTTATTAAATATACCTAAGACTAGATGCTTTTGTTATATAATATTAACAAGTTTCATATTGTTTTAAAATTAATTAAAAATTTAAATGATATCAATAAACTATATCAATAAATATTTATTGTAACCGGAAAACCTGATAAATGTCAGTAACAGAAAATGTAATTTATTTAATAAATATGTATTATTATAATGTTATGAAAAACATTAAGTCGACAAAAACTTCACCACAAATGCAAAAATAGATAGGAAGCGAATATTATAATGTATTCTGACAGGGTAACCAATTATATACCTAATGTTTACTAGAGTATTATTGACCTGAAATTAAGGATTTATTATAAACGAAATAAACTTGAGATACGTTCTTAGGTCTTCTTACAACAAAGTTGTTTTAAATTAAATTTTATTTTAAAAACCATAAATTTCATATTTTTCTGACTGTGCCAATTTTACGTTTACAAATATAGCAAACATTGGAAATAGCTAGCTTGGAAAGTGCACTATAGAGGTCAATTTCTTGAGAGAAGTAGTACAGAATTTGAATCGGAGAGATTCGAACTTCGAACTCGAGTTGTCAGAATATTAGCGCTCATATAACATCATATACATGTATAGACTTTCACAATGAATTTCTTCTAATGGCCAAAAAATACTTTTCTTGCACTTACTATTGCATACAATATTTCAGGATATTGATTTTATGGTAATGAAACAAAAATAAAGACGAAATATCAAAATAACAAAATTAATCAGAAATTGTTATTGTAACAATGAATAAAATTATTAAAATTTAATTCGTTTCCGGGCTTGTTTTGCAATGTTGCCATAACAACGACTGTCAATTTGGTAAATTAATTTTATCGTAAATATAAACAAGATTGAAGTGTGGGATAGCACAAAATTTCATTTGAAAAACATATGACCTAAAGCGATTCAAACTCAGGACTCGGAAAATGCTGAAAATTTAGAATATATGCTGTGAAATACCAGGACTAATTATAATATTTTCAGAATAAAACATGAATATTATACCTGCATTGTGCAATGTAGCTATAGGGTAAATTTCCTCTTGAAATATTAATTTTGCTTAGGGTTAATATACCAGTTTCTCGTAAGGAAGTAATCTTGCATAGCCGTACGTCAATAAGGGCCGTCATATTAAAATGGAAGTTCATAAAACGCCAGCTAAGCTTATGAAACGATCGACCAGATGTCTGCATCTTTAAAATTCGGATTATACCTTTATTAATATGGATAACTTACAAACTATTAACTCTTTACAAATTTTAAATAAAATAGAAAGAAGTAATATGTAATATATTTTCCGGTAGTTGTTTAAATAAATACTAGTAATATTTATTCTATAATTTTTCTACGATTGCAAATTAAGGCAACCGAAATATAAAAGAAAATATACTCTACAATCGCGTTACTGCTAAAATGCAAAGAAAGCTCTACTTTCTTATCGCGAAGTATTCTTCTCTAGAGAGGAAAATGTACAATGTTACCAAAAATATAACATATATATTATTACAGAATAAAATATTGGAAATATTCATTATTATATTAAAAATTGTTATTTATTAATGATATATTTTTAAGAAATTATGCTAATTATGTCTTGTTCTTTTCTTTTTTCACATTATTTCATAATTTGAACTTAAATTGGCATATTGGCATTACAGTAACAATGGGGGTTTCCAATACAACGCCTTTTTAAAATATATATTCTGCATATCAATTTTGGTCGTGAGTATATTGTAATAAAACTAAAATAATATGTAATTGTTGAATACTTTATTTAAAAATTGAAATTAAAATTTTATTTAAATGACCTTGTGACGTCTTTCCCCTGATCAGTGTTGCCAACTATAAGAATATAAGTTTTAATTTCACCGGTTCGCAACACTGCCCCCGATAGCTAGCTTCATGTGATAAAATGACAGTGCAACAGGTATAAAACAATACTTAACAATAGCCACAAAGAAAATTGCAAATATAAAAGCACCGATAGCAAGAAAATCTAAATAATATTCATTCATAACTAAAATAAAATACTTTATGTATAAGTACATTCTTTTTTCATTAAATATTATTATAAATTCAGTACCTGATATTTATATCCTGCCTGGATTTCAAAATATATGAGAACACACACACGTGGTAACTGGTAAATGCATCTATCGAAAGCATGAATCACGAAAGCAGGTTATGTTTATATTCAATGTTTGAATTTAAGCGGTACTCGTAGCCTAACTTCACTTCAGTTTTTTAGCTACTTAGTTCTATCTCATAGCGCACATGGACTATCTTTTTCTAGTCAGGGGAATGACGTCACATCCATTGTCCGTAAACTTTATTAATTTTTTTCTCGGATACTATCAACTTTTTGGAAAAATAAAAAAATATGGGTCCAATATTTTGTTTTAAAGTTTATCATATAAAAAAATCAAAAAAACTTGGAAACCCCCATTGTACAGCTAAATGTCGAAGTTTATATAACCTAATTTTCTAACTCAGCATGTTGCGCGTTTTCGTCCAGATAAATCGATTTTTGAAACATGTCATGAAAAAAAATGTTGTGTCTAACACGAAAGAAAACTCTTTTTCCACTTTCACTAGAATGTCCCACTCGTTACGCTCGTGAGTCAAACTCGAACTCTAGTGATAAAAAGATAAAAAAAATATATCTTATTTTTAATGTTTAAAAACTTTTTTGTTTAAATAGACATATTTTGAAAAAAAAGTATAAAGTAATATAATAATATTAGTACAACTAACATTGCACAAGAAGATAGCAACACTACTCCCTATCAACTTTTACACTATTTCTACGATTTGCATGTAAATAGGGGAAATCTACAAGGAGTACAAATTTACATTGTGTTCATATTAACTAGAGCTAGGTTGTTCACATTATAAGGTAGTCATTGTTAGAAAATATCTTGTTCAAATTACTGAGTAATTCACACATTCGAGTCTTCACACTAACGCGATTGTACTGTAGATTATTAGTAATAGGTCTGCTTTTCTTATTTTATGCACTGTTACCATTTATTACTATCTAAAGAAAACTGCAGAAATCTAATTTGTGTGCAGAATAAATATCGGTTAGTTCTTACTTACTTACTGTGATCAATTAATTGTACGATTTATGAAGTAATATTAATATAACTTTCTTTGTTAAATTTTTGTCGTAATAGTGGTTTTACTTATAACAATTAACAAATTACTATCACTTCTTCTTTGAAAGTAACGCTCGATAAATACAAAACTTCCCAACGCATTTCTTTTAATGATAATTATTACGTAGAAGTAGTATTTTATTATATTTTGCACATCTTAATAACAAATTACCGGTGATTTCTTTTATTATTTATACCTACTCGTAGTCGTAAATCTTGAAATCATTAGGAGTACATTTTATCTTGTGCGTAATAAATAATACCACTTCCAGTAAATCGATATTCTAAATGAACTTTGATTTTAATTTTTAAGTTGCATAATTTTAGTCACGTATCTTTTAAATTATACCATATTTGAGATTTGTTTCTCATTTATAGTTACAGTTAAAATTTGATAAAATAATTTTAGTATTTGGTATGAAATTTTTAGAGTAATTTTAGATTTTAATGCTTGGTCGTTTGTCACTTTACATGCTTTTTTTAAATGCTTCACCTAGGAATTCAGACCAGTTTTTCTAAATCAAAAACGTATCTGAAAATATTATGTTTTCTTTTATATGCTTCTAAAATTAATATTATATGTAAAGTTTTTGCAATAAAATATTATTGCATGTAAAAGAAAAAGAAACAAAAATTAACAAATTATTGAAAATGAACAAAGTGACATGTGTGAAATAAGTTTATAGCATTTTGCAGATCACTGAATTTTTTATTGAGGACCACCAGAAGTGTTGAAAAACACAGTCATAGATGATGATGACATTGGAAGAATAATGAAAATGTACATACAGAACTGCAATAAATTATTTGCCGGCATTACGTGTAAACTTTTTATTGAGTTACTGTGCAAATAAGCTGTAGTTTCAATAAAATTTCTCACCACCTAAATGCGTTCTTGCCGAGGTGCGAAGCGTCTGTTTTTCTTGAACAAAGTGAGCATCGGGAACAAGACGCCCGGTAGACAAAAGCTAGGGACAATCAGGGCCAACTTGGACAATACAGCAACAAACAACGGCTCAAACCAGAGCAGATTCACTTGTTTGTTGTGTGAATAGTGCCGTCGTTGCTAGAGAACCACACAAACTCCTTCAGATACCGACCGTGCCTCTTCTATTTGTCATCTTTGTTGGAAAGATCAAAAACACTTTACCCAGAAAGAGAAATAAGAAATAATAAGGAATACCTAACCTAGCAAGCTGTGTAGGTGGATGAAAAGAAGATTTTAAAATATTTAAAAGAAAAATATGAGACAAGAAAATTTTAAGTCTCTGTCTTATTTTTAAACTGGTCTTATCAAATCTGAATGTAAGGTCCTTTATACAAGTAATGCATATTTTAAATCGCATTTTTAAAATGAATGTGCTTATTTTCAAATATTTTATACAGGTGTACTAAACTTATGTAACAAATTTAAGGATTGGTCAGTAATGACCATGATTCAATTCATTTTCAACAATTTGGTTTTTAAAATGTTTTAAAATTTAAATTGCAACGTATGTGTATTTTATTGGCGCAATCGATAGTGATTTTAGAGAAAAATATTAAATTTATTTATTTATTTCTATGGGAAAAACAAATAAATCAATTACGGTAATATTTGTAAAATACATATTAAAATAAAATGAATTAATAAATATTGTTTGAAATTTCTCCAAATAGGAACAAATTGGTTAATTAAAATATTGAGTTTTGTGTACAATTAATTCTTAATATAATTCTAAACGTAAAGATAATTGTTTAAGAAAATAAAGAAAAGAAATATAAATTCTTGTTTAATTTTGATTAAGTTCAGTTGAGGAGTATTTACTTATATGTTCTGTTCATATATCCATTTTCTGCTACATTAAGTACTTTGCCCGTTCCTTTTGGAGTCCTTTATCTTTACATTTAATTATCCTTAAATATTTACCCTTTGCGAAGGCGGAGTTAGGGAAGAATAGACAATTAGGCTGTCCTGTCTCTATACAGGCAATTACAATGGGTAATGGTTGCACTTCCGGTTTAATTGCACCGCGACTTCCGCTGCAAATCTGCACCACCAAGATGCTAATTAAAATTTCAAATCGGGCAAAGATGCTAATAGAATACATACAATAAGAAAGGAGGACTTACACTGTGGAGACTTAAGACAATATGTAGATGGAAATGGAGAAATTAATCGGGAGATATAATCATAAAGTACAAATCTACGGACTTCTATTATTACTAGATTGTGTACCCTATTGTCGTGTGTAATATTACGGATATTTAGGTCTTTATTACTTCAATACTCCAATTTCCTTCCAACATGGCTTCACAAAACCATTAGTTTAAATACATACTGTAATGAGCATGACTCTTTGCCGACGACTCATCGCGGGGGACCTGTCTGGCCAGGTAGTATCACTAAATAGGTCAAGTGAGATAAGAGCGACGCCACTATTTTTTTGGAATTTGGCAGACTCTAGAAGGTTCGAGATTAATTACCCGCAGGTATGAAAAGTCGCGGTCTGGAGAATTGGTAGTAGAGTAGAGTGAAGCGAGTCAAGTCGAGACGAAAAATTAATACAATAATAATAAAATAATGAAAATAACGGTTCTAAAATAATAAGTAACAAAACTTTTTTTTTAATATTTCGCTCATGCTTCTATTTATTTTAAAATAATAGGCTCTTTTAATATATAATTATGAAATTGTGAAGAAATCATCTCCTTATTTCGCATAGTTACGGTGATGTTCTCTGTTGTACGGTACCATTGCTAGAGAGCCACGAATATTTGGTTAAGCTTGATAATTTGCAAGCTCAAGAGTATAATTGGTTTCCTGTTGTAACTTCTTTTAAGGAGAGACCATAGTTTTTGCTAGTGTTTTCTTCCCGAAATTACCGAAATAACATAATACACATACTGAACATAATCTTTGCCATAAAACCGAATACTAGGACAAGGTATGACAAAATATTAAATCCTCCGACGTCATCAGCTGTCATTAGTTTTGAGGTTATAAGTTTTCTTGTTGATTTCTCGTATTTCCGTGATTTTAATATAAAACTTTTTAGAACTAATAATATGTGATTGTATCAATTATATAATCAAGTACAAAATGTTTAGTTAGATAATATATTATTTTTCGTTTAGATAATCAAATATATAAATAGAAAGACAAGAGCTTATAATGTCAGTTTTATTATTAAAAAAGTTCCATGCGAACAAAAATCTAGTAACTTTTTCTGATAAATTTCTATCTCTGAAGTAAGTACGCTATTTCTCCACTTGGTTAAAGTCCTCTCTGTTCTCAAAGGGAAAAACGATGAAAAATAGACAACACACATTGCCACAGAATAGTACACTGTCACTCAAATCACAATCTGAAAAGGTATTAGATATTTTCCTTGTTTGATTATAACATTTACATTACAGAAAATATTTTTGCAATCTTCAAATCAACTTGTTGCATCTTTATATTGTAGTTAATACATTAATAACTATTTTATTTTATATATTGATTTATCAGTTATTTATATTTGTTTATTTTAAGCGGTATGTTAGTATAACTTTTTTGATGCGGATAGACATTGTTTGATGTTTCACCATTTACAGTTTACTTTGTATAAAAAAATTATTGGATATATCTCTTGTTTAGAAAAAATAAAGTAAAATTTTCCCTCCGCATGGGGTTGTTTTATTTTAGTAAATATATTAGGGAAGACATCGTCAAGCTGATATTGTATCCGTATCCGTATCCGCTCCTGCTCGTAAATAAAGAATGAAACAACAGCCGATCGCCCTGCACGAAGCGATATTTCCTGCCCTCGATGCTCTTTTGTCCACACTCAATTTATTATCCTGCGGTTTTGTTATTTTTTGTTTTTCTGTTTTATTTGTTTAATTGAGTTTCCTCGATCGACAAGAGCCATTTGAATTTCATTTATTCTTTTCTAGTATAAAAAAATATTTTTTCCAGACGTTAGCACAAAAACAAAGATACATTTTAAAGTATAATTTCATTTTTTTTTGAAAGAATACATGCGAGAAAATGTATTATTAAACAAAAAAAAAATAACAAACAATTCAGTCTACCTGCTTCGGTACCATACATTCTGTTCACATAAATGGACCCTACAAAATACAACATCTGAACAAGTGAAATGAAAGGAAATAAAAAATGTTTAGCCGTAGCTGTGCGAGTGGTTTACACGTGTAAAAGGAGTGATATGGTCCACATATGACGTATCGACATTTTAAGGTCTCACGTATTTGTTTGACGGAAGTATGGAATTTCAGAAGATGATGGAACGTTTACAAATATACAAGATCGAAAAATATAATACGAAGTGTTACATTTATCCACAATGAGGTTAATAACCTACATCGAATTTCATCTTCCCTTTTCACAAAGTTCTAAGTGTGAAATATCATACGATGATAAACGATACATTGCAAACTGGATACTGTTGTATTTATCGAATAAGTAAATAAAGTTTTTGTAAAACAATATCATTTATTTAATATGTCCAAAATTTTACGGGTAATCATTTTTGAATTATGCGAGATAGGTACGTTCCTATAGACATCATGCCGACACTAGTCAAAAAGAATTCAGGGATATCAAAATGGATATTTTCATTGAAATCTGAAAACCGAATATTTTCACAATTGCAATACTTCCTTTACTTCGTACAAGGAAATAAAAAATAAAAATTTAGTGACATTTTACCTTGTAGCGTATATATTCACAACTCATAAGTGGTGATCACAATTCTGAAGTGGGATTCTATAACTAGGGTTGCTATCATTTGGAGTTGTTATGATATCAATTGCAAATGTCAACTGCGAAGTATACTTGCTATTTTATAACAGTAATGGTTATTTATGGTTGATAAGTACTCATATATAGTCATACATATATAAGGAATATTCTATGTTTATACTAATGTCGGAATGTTTTAAGTTCATTGCAAATTTGAATTTCGGCCATGGTGAAATTTTTTATTTCACATTTATAGTTGATATTTTAAGACGTACACTTGTTATTTGTAATTGTTATGAGTTGTAGAACCCACCTGTTTGGCCACACCTAAATTTTTATTTTGTACCTACTCATATAAGTGAATGTGACTTTAACGAGTTATTTTTCTTAAATATATTAGTTCCAGATATTTTTTATTTATGTATTTATATATGTGTATACTGTACTCTAAATAAGTGTTTCTGTTTCAGATTCTGTCATCATTGTAATAGTTGGTAAGTGTATTAAACTATTATTTAGTAGTAAGTCTCTGTTTCTCTATTTGTTATAGTGTAGGAGTCTAATGATGTTAGTTGGTACATCATGTAGGAATATGTGATGTTATCAGAATATCACATGTCCTTATTCCGCACATTAGTAAAGTTAGAGGATCTGCACTCTGATGTACTTGCAGGATAACAGAATGATATTTACAGTTCAAAATCATAGGAAGATATAAAGATATAAGAGGGTTTAATAGCAATCTTCATTAGGAAACACATGAAAATACCGAGAACTCGTTTAATGTTAAGTATGATTATATCAAGTTAACGGATTTAATAACTACATTTACGAACGAAGTTCGAATTTGTATCTATAATAGTACATTTATTTGTTGTCTCATTTATTAGCATATTTTTATATTTGAGTCAGAAGTTTTTTGATACAAACATAGAAAAGGACGCGCTCTTCAAATTCATCAAATTACGAGAATTGAGTAGAATAAATAGTAGTACTTGAATAATGCTTATAATATATATTTCTACGTTGTTTATTAAATTTTAATTAGATGACACTTGACATTACTATGAAACTGTACCCACTTACTCGAATATACATTGCATTAATTGATTAATAATGTTGAAATTTGTATACTAATATAACAATTTTATTTATGGGCAGTGGTAATTTACATGGTAACGCTCTTGGACTTAAATTGATCTAACAATAAGTATGTGAACTGAGGTTCAAATTATAGCTTCGCCAATCTTTATCCAAATAAAAATATAAATGTCCGAGTGGTTCGGAATCCGCTATAAGCTTTAGTTATGTAGGTTATCAACTGAACACAAAATATTAGTAAAATTTGAAACACAAATATGTGCATGAGATATTTAAGGTAGAAATGCTAATACCCTATTGTATTATTATAATTATAGCACTAAAATTAGTGCAGTAAATGCAACAGTTGTGTTAAATTAATTACAATCAATAATGATATGAAATATAACATCACTTACCTCTAAATAATTACGTACACATCAATACGATTTGAACAAGATCAGAACAAAAGGATATTATTTGAGTATAGTATTATACTGTAATTAGAAACACATTGTGAACAACTTTGCCGTTTATATCATTAATGTTGCTAAGGTTACAGTAAAATTTATAGATATGAATATAGAGATAATTATAGTATAAGTACATAACAATGTATATATTAATGAAGTCAATATTTTTATATATAAATAATGCCACCAATTTATTACATTAGTCACATGTAGAAAAATTTAAATCTGTAAAAAAATTAAAGGAAGTTTAAAAAAGTAAATAATATAAATTGCACGATTTGTTTTTCAAGACCAAACAGATAATTTTTCGTGTTCTTTATAAAGAAATACGCTTTTAAATATTACAAAGCGAAATAAATTATGATTTATTTATTCCTATACAAGT
Organism: Stenolophus ochropezus; assembly: GCA_035578165.1. Taxonomy (NCBI): domain Eukaryota; kingdom Metazoa; phylum Arthropoda; class Insecta; order Coleoptera; family Carabidae; genus Stenolophus; species Stenolophus ochropezus. The sequence continues at coordinate 17,272,034 of JAQOWZ010000005.1, read as the reverse complement.
TGGCGTATTATTAAAGTTAAAATTCGTAATAACTCTTTATCATTCTGCAAAGTTTTAAGATTCAAAACACCTGAGGGAGGTCGGATCCCTTTGTGAGTAATTAACACTGGAGTTCGCATCGCAGGTGGAGTTTTATTCTGCTGGACTCTGCACGGAAAGATAATCGTGATTATTTACGTCCCCGCTGATTTTTCTGCATTGTCTTCATGCAATTGTTTGCAGTGTTTTGTTCCGCAGCTGCCTTGTATAGCATTAATATTTAATAAGTTTTAATTTATGGTAGGAAGGAAGTGGACTGCATTTATAATTGTTAGATTAGAAAGGAGTTATTTTTATTTCACACTTACTGACTATATTATTGTTGAGATTTGAATTAAATTATGCTCATAGTGAAACAATATATATTTTTTGTAATGTTAGAAAAGTTTAAATTTCTAGAATTAAAAATAATAACTTTGATTGTCTAGTGCGTAAGTGTAAGTGAATGTGTAGTAACAGTAATGTCACAAAAGTCATTTTTTGTCCTAAATAATAAATGTTTGCTTTTCCTTTTATATTTGCATATTGCATTAAATCAAAAGATCACAATAATTGAGACGTTAGTAATAGTATATGGTACAACAAACTTGGAATGATACTTATTTCATACGAGTATGGCAGTTTGTAAATCACAAGAGTATGAAATGGACATTCCAAGCGAGTTGTACATTATACTTTTTCTACGACCATGATATTATTTCCTAATTCATTTATACTTCATCACATGCCCCAATGACAAGTGCAATAATTTAATTACTTCTTTCTTTCGCTTGGTTAAAGCGGAGTGTAAAATCTTGGGTTCAAATCCCAATTTTTAATCATAAATAATATAATAAGAACCACGAATCAAAAATGACATTTAAATCGCGACAGCATAGCTCGAATTATATTGCTTGATTATTTCACGAATGACACCAGGTAAAACATAATATTTTTCAATTTTTCATATCAACTTATATAGCAATGATCCTAATGTGGTTTTATTAAAAAAGTTTCACTGAAAAACTATCTTCTTCCATCACATGAAGTATTCTGATTGGGTAAAAATTCATATGTGGTCTAATCAAATAAAAGTACTGCTGTCGAGTGGTTAGGAACGCACTATGTTCTTTCATTCATTCATACATTTATCTCTGGCACAACATTCCTAAGGTCCTTGTTTCGTAACAAGATTTTACTTGCATCTTATTGGAGTAGGTTTTTAGTTTGCAGCTATTGCAAGAGACCTAAAAATAATAGTGGGTTTCGAACTATTTGGTCAATGTGGTATTTTAATTTAGATAAAGATTTTTTTTTATACTGTTTATTAATGTTGAATCCCACAATGGCATTGATGTGTAGTGCACCTACGTCTTTTATTCTATTACTTCTCTCTTATTCCGTAGCATAACAATATAAGTATATCTAAAGAAATAAATGAAGATGGAATCACTCAAAGTTCGTGTAATGAAAAAGTTCATTTAATTCGTCTGGAGAAGGTTTAGTGTAAGCCGAAACGCAGAGTTTTAATAAACAAAAAATTTGGCTTCGCTGTGTATTACTTTCCTAAATTCTTGGCTGAATATTTTTTTATTTTAATCATAAATAAAATAAAATTAACATTTTTAGCATAAAAACTGGTAATTCATTATCGTGTTTACAATCTTTCAGGGTCGTACTAGTGTATGTCAGTATATACTTAAATATTTATTAACAACTACAAATCAAAAATATTAATTGCAAATATATAACTATGCAATATAATTTTAAGAATTAGAGTTAGATTATACTTTTATTAAATCTATAAAATTTTATAGTTGTAAATTTTTAAATACTTAGAATATCGAGTAATAAAATGTATAATAATTATTTAATAATATTATGCATGTGTTGAAATAATTGCAATAAAATTTAATTACTCATAAATGGGGTGTTAGATAAGGTGAATATTATTGTAATATTATTTTTACACAGGTATTTCCGTTACATTTTATCAATATGTATTTTTTCAAATATTAATTCACGTGTTTGAATCCTGCCAAGTGAATTTCTGTTTATTTGATACTACACTTTCAACTAGCCTCCTTGGCTACCATACGGTATAACTTGTAGCGAGTACTGCTATTCATTATGCAGATAATATTCTAGAAATGTTTCGGTGCCTTTAATAATAAACCGCGTCCTGTGAGACGTATGTAGGACCATTACATGAGAAATGATATTTTCCTGATCTTACCACAATAGTTACCACATTGTCATTCTTAAAAATAATTGTCGAAAAATGAAATATAGAATCAAAATAGGTATATACTGTTGCCTATATCCCAATAGCATTTACCAATTGTTTTAAATTTGCAGGAAAACAGTTCCTATAATTGATATTGTTTATAAGAATTGGTACAATCTAAATAATTCAGTGGCCACACAGTGAATCTTAATAAACAGAATATAGTTTGATGAGTAATTTGAAATTTATTTTTATAATGTAAATTTTATACAATAGAATATAGATATAAAAGTAGGCCCTAGTTATATAATAAAATTATGAAATATGAAACTAGTTGTTGTTTACTATTGTAAAATCTTTAACTTTACATGAAATATCAATAAATTCACATCATCTACTTGCTTTTGTTATTTTCTTTCATGCCATTTATTATTTTCAGGTAAAACAATAAAACGTGTCCTTTTTAAATTAAATACTTACTTAAATAAAATTATTCAATAGAAAAATATAAATCAATATGAACAAGAAATGTTTGTCTTAAAGTTATAGCTTGTACGTATAGAACAAATCGTCTGCAATGTCAATGCAGATGAATATCTTATACATAAAATAATTCAATAGTTGTTAGTTTCTGGAGATTTTTAACTTTTATTTAATTGTTTTACTGTTTATTTGAAATTCTCATTTTTTTACCCTAAAATAAGTGACTAATGTAACATGAAACAAATTTAAAATTAAAAATGTGTTTTCCCATTACGATATTTTTATTGTAGTATATTATTTGTACAATATGTAATAATAAAAATAAAAAATAATATAAATTTACGTTAAAATTCTCTAATATAATTACAATTTCACAAAATATATATTTATTATAATATAATACAAATATAATTTATAATTTAATTAAATTTAAATACAATTTTTAAAACTTACTATAATATAATTTAAAAATATAAAATTATATTATATATTTACAATTCAACTAATAACACACATTAACACATTGATGTACAAACTATATACACTAATTTAATGTAAACTAAATTCCAATCTCAATCTCGTATAATTTTATTTTTTTTAATACTATAATAATTAAATAAAATTTTATATTATCCACCATATACATACATATTTATGTATAATCAACTATCAATTAATACTTTACAAAATCTTATGAATAGTGACATTCAATCAATGAGTTTTGTCTTCGTTATTCAGTAATCTTCAGCTTATTTATGATTTTCTTCCATTCTGAATAATGCTTTTTGGATAAGCACATCCAACTTAGGATTTGAACCAACCGAATCTATAATCACTAACTCTTCCATTCTATGTTCATTGTTGTTTGCTTTGTCATGATAATTGTTGTGATCACTGTGGTTTTTTCTCATTTCAATATTTCTATTTTTGTCTGTTAAGTCATTTTCTCTCACCTTCCGATCAATTCTAATCTCGCTCATTCCATGTTTCATCAGAGCATTTTTCATTATGGTATTCAACTCTGCATCTATTTCTGGAGTAGAAGCAGCAGAAACATAATGTAAATTATTCAAACCTTCCATAACTTCTTGCATAGCTGTGGATACATGTCGTTGATTTTCATCATTTTCTCTTGGTTTATTTTGATGATGAATGTTCTTTATATTCATTTTATTACTACCGGCCATTCTTAGATACTTTTTGTTTTATATGGACAGGCGCTTCAGTAAATATTTTGCTATAAAAACAAAAGAAAAAATATTATTCTGATAATGCCATAATTGTATTTTATTTTAAACAAATAATATAATTTTTAACTAAATCTTCATGTCATCTTTTAATTTCTTTTTCATGGCATTAAAAATGTATCAGCAATGTACAATTTTATTTCAATACTACTTTGTTAGGCGAAAAAACATAATTTATACCTCTCGAACTTACATTTTTTTACGCATTTACGGGCTATTTTATATACACTGGTACATTAAATTATATTTATTAGTTAAACAATAAATTTTATCAATTTTTAAATATTGATTTTCTAGGAATTTCAAATAATAAAAGTACATAATTAATCAGTAATAAAATTATGTATGTGCTGATGTAAATAAAATTTTATTATGAAATTTAGAAAAAATCTAAACTGGCATTTTATTTTCAGCTACTGTTGCTTTAATAAAATATTTACATTTAAGTAAAAAATTTAAATAGGTGTTTATCTTGAGATTAAATTTTTTTTGCACGATAAAGTTATAAACTTGTATTTATATAGATATCTATTTTTTGTACGTCTATACAAAAACTTATAATTATATTACAAGGGTACAAAACTTTCAAACTACAAATTAAAATAAATATTAAAAGGATGTTCAAAGACTACAGGTCATCGTTACTATTAGTATCAAGAAAATTATTGGTTTGTGTGAAATTATCAATGGCACTAAGTAATAAACTTTTGTAAGACATGAGTTTAATTTTTTTACGAATATTTCGTAACAGAAAAGTTCTGAAAAAATTATTTGATAAATGTTATTTTATTAACAGCAAATGGAAATCATTTCATGTTTAAGGTCGTTGCAGTCCCATTTTAAAATTTTTACGATTATGTCTGTGAGTGTAGAGTAAGGGAATATGTGAGGGAATCATGTACAAGAACTATTCAATTTCTATTTAAGAAAGCAGTTTACAAGCAGACAATAAAGACATTTGGCATATTTCGGATTAAACAAAATGTATCAATCACTTAAAATTGAGTTCATAATTAACCTCCAAGAAAAAAAAATATACTTACACAAAGCATGTTAAAAAATAAATGTTCAAGATTTATAGGATAAAAAAACATTGAAAAGTATTATACAACCTGTCCAAAAATGAACCGTTTCAGAGTTGTTGTATAGATACTGTTAAAGACTACAGTGTTAAGCCCGTCTGACACGATACAAAATTTGGTACTAAATTTAGTTTTAAATTTTAATATAAAATATAATGGATCGTGTATGAGCATAAATGTATGAAAATTTGTACGAAGCGACTTTGTATTAAATTTTTGTACGAAATATTTAGGACAGGTTCTAATTTCTTGTACTGAACCTGCGCAGAAGGTAGCGTAGTGTGCGCATGTTTACTGTGCAAATTGCAAAGTTGGGTTACGTTATTTTAGTGATTCTAACATTAGAGTGAGATTTGTTTGAAATGTCGTGGACACCATTTTCGTGAAAATATATAATTTTTCTTCGCTTTCTTCTTTTTAATAGCAATATTTTGAATTATTGCTACTACAGCAGCAGTTGTTGCAAATAATAATAGACTTCTGCTTCTTGTACCAATATATTCATTTTCACTTCAATAATGTTCAGCTCATAGGTAAAATCTTTTGGATGTAAAAGGTTAAGAAAAAGAAGTAGTCATACATCAGATGTCACATTGAATTCTTTAATGTACGCATGCGCATATATAAAAAATACATACCAAAACTTAGTACCGTTGCAGACAGAAATTTTAATCTTCTATAAATTTCAATAAATATTTATAATAAGTTTTATTACAATATTCTATATTAAATTTTAAAACTAAATTTAGTACTAAACTTTGTATCGTGTCATACAGGTTTTATACAATAAACATTAAATTTGAAATTAACATGAATTTCTACTTTTTAATATTTACAAAAAAAAATCATGGCTGTCTGTATTTACATATAATTACATCAGAATTAAAACTCCTAAATATTTTAAACGGTTCATTTTTAGACACTTGTTGTACGATAGTTTTCGATTTATTTTGACTTCTTCTCCAATCAAATAGTGACCAGATCTAATCAAATCCAGTATTTATTATGACTACAAACCTGTCTTTCAAATCTTTTATATAATTGGAATAATAGTAGAATTTTATTAGATTCACCGAGGCTTCATCAAGATATTATTACAATAATTTTTGTCATTAAATTTTATAATTTCAGTATAATTCATGTGTTTATAAAATATGATAAATTTAATTCTCAAATTTTAATTTGTTTCTCTCGGCAAATGCAAAAACAAATGAAATTTTTCCCTTTTTTCGGCTATTAATTCTAAGTTCATATTCATATGCGTCAAATGAGATTGATAAGATGGAATGAAATACATAATTTATAACGTGAGATTCGAACCCATGACACTTAAGTTAGAAGCTTGACAGCCAAACATATAATCCAATCCTTTAATGCAGTAACTACGAAAAGCATAGAAACGATATTACACAACGAAAGTTTTATTGGACGACTTAAATGTACTTGTCATACGAGCTAGTCATTGCGCTGTAAATCTAGAATATATCTTGTAGTAAGTTCTGTGGATGAGTGGAGTAGCTGCTGACGACAGTGTTTGAAGTCCACTCCAAACTATTTAGTATCTAGTTGTTATTGTCAGTAGACTATTTAGTTGGGAACAGTAGTAAACTATTCTTAAAACAAGGCTTTACAGTCACACACTCTGCATCCCTCAGTGCACACAGTGAAACACATCTAGGGCCTCGGGTGCTAAATTAATAAGAGACGCGTGCTGGCTCAAAGCTTCAGGAGATCCGGACTCAAAGCTGTGGGCCCGGACGGAAAAACTACAAAGCGCTTCAGGCGAGACGAATTAAATCAGGCTAATTACTTTATTCCGAAATGTTTATGAGCACAGCAAATAACACCCGGAAAAACTCCTCTCTAATTATTACGATGCTTAAACAAACCATCGTCTCATTATTGTAACACTATCAATTATTTTTTATAGATTTTGTTATTCCGAAATGTTTATGAACACAGAAAATAACACCCGGAAAAACTACTTTCTAATTATTACGATGCTTAAACAAACCATCGTCTCATTATTGTAACACTGTCACTTATTTTTTGTAGTTTTTGTGACAAATAATTCTGTAGTGAGCGGGTAGCGGTGGCTAATTTGATAAAACGCGTTTAGACTCAACTAGACCTGAATGTGAGGTCTTTTTCATTCTACAGAATGTCCGTTTTAAGAGAGATTGGGATCTCAAGAACAGTATATTTTCTCCCGAAAAAATGCATAGCTTACTAGTTATGAGCAAAAAACTGATTTTAGCAAATTTACTTTTGACATAACTTTCTTGTTTCAATTCATTATTTGCATATTCTACAGACACTTAGAAATATACCTATTATTTATTTTAAGAAAAACAAACTTATTCTGCAATAAACAAATTAGATTTATAAAATTCCAATATATTTGGAAATATAATAACTATGTCACTAAAAACTATATTACTAAAAATCATTAAAAACTCTATTGGTTTTGCGGACGAAAAAGTTTACGAACACAAAATATTAATCTTCAAAAAAGGTACAAATTTTGTCCACGAATTTAACCATTCCTTTTTATCGAAGATCAATGGAAAATAATATTTGTAGTAAAGAATCACGGAAAAGAGCTAGAGAAACATTAAAGATTACCGCAATTAATTTTTACTACAACGCTATACTCTACTATTCACTACATAGGTTGTGTGTATGAGTGCCTTACATCTGGTCACATAAACATTGTTTATTATATCAAGATTCCACTGTAATCTCATTTCTCACAGAGTTGATATTCCATGACGACAATGGAGCCCAAGTTTATCTATCCTCTCTTTTACGGGGATATCTAAAAATGTTTATTCAATATACCAATATTCACCAAGAGATGAACAGAATTCTATGAGCTTAGTTCTTTTCTAGCTAAGGTCTAGTCTCGAGAGCGAACTACGTAACGAAAATAAATCTCGATAGGTTATTTTTTCAGGAAATATATATTTTTTATTAGAAAATATAGTATTCTATCATTCCATTAAGGACGGCAGATTAAAGTGAGAAAAGAATTCCATCGGTATGTAGATAATTTTACTTGTATTTTAATAGTATGTATCTACTGCCTTTGCAAGGGTCCTACAGCTAATAGGCAATGTATATTCCCAGATATAAAATTTCAATATACTACGGCAAATCAATTTTGACTTCGCAAGATACGTACATAATTACAGATGTCACTCCGAAACTAGTGAAATGGGATTCAGGGATAGGCAAAATGTTTATTTCCGTTGAAATCTGTAAACCAATTTTTTTCGCGATTACAATACTTCCTTTACTTCGTACAACGAAGTAAAAAGAATGAAATATATTGTTATCTTTGAGTCTTTCCTATAATTTAACAACTGACCAATTAGTTTTCACTATGATGAAGCTGAAAGAAGAAGCAATGATTAAATATTTAAAGAAAAATTTACTACATTTAGGCTGAACAACTTTTTCATTAACCAAGTCGCTTATTTCCTTTTATAGGATTTTGATGTTCTAAGTTAATAGTAGGGAAGATACTATACAGTCTAGGGTTAATGATCTCGACGATGTTTGATGAACCTTTAATATATATTGAACGTGTCATTAAAACTTGTTTCTGTAATAAATCCTTGCATAACCAGTATAACTTGGCAACTTTAAATATTCTCATTGTAAAGTTTGGCGCAACTATTTAAACTCGTCTCGTCCTCTCATTAACAATGCCGTTAGTGTTGGTGTGCATTTAGCGTGTAGATAACAATATAAAGTGCAGTGCACTGCCACACTATACAACTACATACTCCGCAGGCCGGAAGTAAGCCAGGGTCCGCTCTTCCGGGTTATGGGTCGTTAGGATGAGCGACAAGGAGGTACATACCACGCCAAGGGTTTCCGGTTCCGGTCTGCAGATGCATGTAGTAATGAAAAGAGGAAGATGCGAGACGCAGTATCAACCATCAAGAGATTACAAATACGTTAACACACTTACGGAGATATATCAGATTTTAATTATACGGGGTTTACGACGGTCACGGAAACTGCAGTTTACAAACTATATAAAGCAGATCAACAATTTAAATACATAAAGTAACATATTTCTGATATAGTTAAACATTTGTGTATATAAAATACTCAAAACAATATGAAATATAAAAAAATAGTTTATAAAAATATAAAAAAACTCAAATGAAAATATCGTTTCACAATAATCTTAACATCGGAAATCTTAATAAAATAATAATACATCTAGTTGTGCACCTCTCTTTTTTATTACAATCGTTAGTACTAAAAGGGCACTGTACTCGTAATGTTTTTTTTTAATTTCTCGCAAAACTCAAAAAAGAGCAGTTTACTTTGGGCAGAAATTTAGTAAAAATAATAATTCAGTTGAACTGAGATAAAAATTTTCTTGACTGAGTGTTGAAGTTGATATAAAATAAGCTTTTGGAATTTAGTCCATCAAATCGAATTTAGTTAGCAATAAGGAATAGAGATAATGGCCCGTATTACGAGCTCACTTTTATAATAAAATCGCGATTTTAACGCTCACTTTTACATCAAAATCTTTTGAAAAACGAACATTAAAATCGCGATTTTATTATAAAAGCGAACTAGCTCACTTCTATAATAATATCGTGATTTTAACTTTCAATTTTACATAAGATTATGATGTAAAAGTGGGCGTTAAAATCGCGATTTTATTATAAAAGTGAGCTCGTAATACGTGCCAATGATTTTAATAATATTTTTCAAAAGATGATCCATTTTGAAAGAAAGTTCGAAGATATGAAATTAATAGAAGTTGTAGAACGATTAGCCGAGAATGATTTCACTTTCAAGTGAAATAAGTTTAAATGAAATGCTGCAAAAATGTGTACAATTTAACGAACAAGGAATTTATGTATTGTCCACCTCAGATTTTCTTAACCTTATAAAAGCGTAGTGTTATCTTATTGTAGCACCTTTTTCAAATTATTTATAACCAATAATAATTATGAAAATAAATGCACATTTTTTTTTAAATTTATTTTGATGAATGGATGAAATATTGCCTTATACAAATTTTAAATCTTGCTCATTTAGTTTATTTGACAGTATAAAAATCACAAAGTAATTTACGTAATGCGGCTAAAAGTAGTACTTAATTCCCTGGCTATGAACAGTATTAATTGTACTTTTTTTGCAAACCGTCATAAACTTGCCATATGTTTTTAAAAATTCATACAGTAACAAAAAACACAATTTGTTTTGGTGATAAAAAGGAAATATTTTCAGCAGTGAATAAATAAAGATATTTGTCAATAAAATACGATCTTATAATCTCTTACGCCACAAAACCCAGTCGGTCGATAAAAATGATATGGAACTCATGCCGTAATAAATAATCAAGTGGCCTGTGATAACAATAAATAAAGCACGGATATCTGTACCACCCTCAATATCAAGCGGCAAACGAAGAAAAGACCAATAGTTCATAGAAAAGAATATAGTGAGTCCAACTAATTCATTGTGGAGCTTGAAAAAGTGGTAGAAATTCAATTTGCTTGTTTTTTAATAAGAGATCCACAGCTTGCAGTGTCTTTCAATTCTAACTTCAAGTGGATAAGTATAGGTACTTCGTATTTAGCGAACTGTAAAGGAATGATATTTCATAAAATCTACAATATAAATTCTTGAAATCATCATTGCAACAATGTAGTTATGAAGTACACTTGAATATTATTGAATGATTCAGTAAATATTATAAATGGTGCATTTTATAGACTGGATATTTTAACTTGCAATACTCGGAAGAAATTTGAAATATGTTGCATTAAATCAATACAAATTACAAGTTTCTGTGTTGCATTAATACCACTGGTATTAGTGAATGAAGACGGTAACCTCTATTAGATTGTACCTTCGTCGTAGAACTCTGTGTACTTGTATTTAATTGTAGATAATGTAGTTATGCAGAACATTCACTGATATACATTATACAAATATTTATTGCATTTAAACTTACCTGTAACTTCACATATATTCTGGTTGGTTATTGTTGATAAATTAGGATACATTTAAGGAAATGCATTCGTATTTAAAACTGTTTTATTAAAAAGAAAAAAAATATGCTCGAATGCTTCGAATATTAAACATTTATTTGACCTAATTGTAAAGACGTTTAAAATTGTTTGTCAGTAAGGTCGCTATTATACAGGGTGAATACTGAAAACCTTGACATAGGGAAATAACATGGGAAAACAGTTTTTTGCTGTTTCCATCTGTCCCGCTAAATAAAATCGGGTGTATATGGTATAATAAAACTAAATGTTGTGTAATAAGGCCTTTTCTAACTGAAATATTTGATAAAATAAATGTATTTTGAAGGTTATCCTTCATATTTTCGAATAAGAAACGTCAAAAACGATATGCTCCATAGCCGAGTGGATATGAAGGCTATTTCATAACATAAATAATCTACAAGACCTGGTTCGAGACCACCTCAGCCCTACTTTTTTTTAATTAAATTATGCTTAAAATATCTTTATAATATCAGACTATTTTATTAAAATAGCAATATTCATATTTTTATAAATAAAAAAATCCAAATATTTAATAGAATTATTATATGCTGTCTGTCAAACTTAACAATTAATTCGAATTTAGTTTTTGGTGTATAATTTTCTATTTCATGTTTCGAAACATGATATTTTAAGTATAATTTAATTTAAAAAAAAATAGGGCCGAAGTGGTCTCGTACCAGGTCTTGTAGATTATTTATGATATGAAACAGCCCTCGTATCCCCTCGGCTATGGAGCATTTTGATTTTGACGTTTCTTATTCGAAAATATGAAGGATAATCTTCAAAATACAATTTATTTTATCAAATATTTCAGTTAGAATAGGCCATATTACACAACATTTGGTTTTATTAGATGCAAAATTAAGTAATCTAACTAACGATACCATATACACCCGATTTTATTTAGCGGGACAAATGGAAACAGCAAAAAACTGTTTTTCCATGTTATTTCCCTATGTCAAGGTTTTCAGTATTCACCCTGTATAACAATTATTAATTTTGTAAATTCACTTTTAAAAAGAAGAAAATATATATTCTTGTAAAGAAAAATGAGAAAACAGGGTTATACCTAAAAACTTGATTTTTTAGGTATAATTTGAAATTTGAAAAATATCGTGCTAAAAATGATATGTATATTTTCAAATTTTTTCGGGTTTCCGCAAAAATACATCAGAAGCATTGGGAATTACTTCCCCTGTTGTTACTACCTACGTAAACTATTTTTGTAACTAATATTCAAGGGAGATTATTTTTTCTCTGTTTTGGACCCTTCATAGTGATAGAATATATATAAGCGTTAAAAAATAATTATTATAATTTATTAGTGACGTAAATCACATATTATTGATTGAATATATCAAAAGTGAATTATCTTCTTTATTTATATCTTGAATTTAAAATAATATTTATGGCAGGGTAGGGGGTTCAATAGACATAGATCAAATGAGGTACAGTGGAAACTTCTTTCACCTAAGTTTAGAAGTTGCCACTCTACCTCATCTTATTTTTCTTTATAAATTTTTAAAATCTAAAACATCGTTTTCCGTTTACTTTATAAATAAAAAATAAGTTTATATTATATTTAGCTATTTCTATTACTTTTATTCTTCCTAATTTAGTAATGATTATCTGTACCAATACATTAATTTATTATGCCACTGGACAAAAATATATGCGTGCATATTTATTTACATTACGCGGAAACATGTGCACTCAGAAAGATTATAAAAATATATTTACGATGCTAAGACATGTCTTTTCAATTCAGTATAACAACAATTCCAAAATTATGTGACACATTCAAAATATATTTGTTTTCCAGAAAAAGTGTCCACTGTGCCCTGCTCTCCCCTACTATAACGGAAAGAACGGAACATTCGTCGAGTATTGTCTTTAAGATTTTGTTTTTTTTTTGTACTGAAAGCAAAATTTAAATTTTATTATTATTTTCTCCATGAATTCATTCCATGTTTATGTTTTACAATTTACCTATTTTTATATATTAGGCTATTTGTAAATCAAATTATTGCTAAGTGCTGGAAAATTACAAGTGTGCGGAATTCAAGGGGATCATTTCAAATTGTAAAATGGGTCACTGGATGACCCGCGGGTAATATGTTGCCGACGTCTGCTCTAGTATACTATTTCATCAGTTAATTCGCATTTCTAGATGAAACAGCCGCAAATAGGTACCCAAAACCTGTAATTTGCATATTTAATGGTGTATATTGTAAGGGTTTAGCATCACGGTGTTTTTTTGTTATTAAAATTTTAAAGCTATTAAAACTGACAATACTTTCATCCCAGTATACCACCCACACATATTACAGGTATTTCATTCATGCCAACATGAAAAATTCATCTATTCCTACCCATATTTTAATTGGTATTGTATTCTAGATTAAATTATCAAAATGATATTTATGAATTGAAATTCGCACAATTCACTTAAATAAAGAAATAATAATATAATACGATTCAATTATTTTACAATTCAATATTCCAATTTCATACATTGGTATTTCGATTATCCACTTGATTTCTTTCACTGAAGATAAAATACTCGAATTGTCCATTTTTCTTATAGATTGTCTTCTTTTTCACTGCTGTTAAAAATTTCTTTGTGGAACTATTGGATTTTAGTTTTTCTTTTTAGTTCGTCTTTATTGCAAAGACTCTTTTTTTTCAAATATTAGTTTCATCGCATTTGTTTCACCTTTTAAGGCCAAAGTGTACGAATACATTTAGATAAATTTTTATAAAAATACTCTAATTGTTACACACATAATTATTAATATTAAAATAATAAGATTCACATTTTAGGACAGTCGAAGATATTAAAAAACTAAAGAGAAGTAAATAGTATTGTCATCAGCACATCATCTCACTTTTTCGTAGTAATACAAACTTAAATGAAACAATTGAAATAGTTGTTAAAAAACAAAGAATAATGAATAAATAAAACCCTACTATTGATTTTATGCTGTTGTATAAATTTCTTAGAAATAACATAATGCGTTTTCATATAATTATTGTGAGTTTTCACGAATCAATGACTTTTTTAGAGAAAAGTCATAATTAAAAAAGTAAATGAATATATTTTAGTAGGTGGTAAAGTTGTAAACTGTCAGGGTATATTATAGTTCAGATTCAGGTTATACTCCTACGTATGGTGTTTGCAATATAAGTTAACATGAAACTCTTGTCTTCAGCGCACGCGGTTGTGTATACGTGTATTATCTGTTGTCTGCTTGTGTTTGTTCTACTACATGTGTAAGATTCACCCTCTAGCTATGTCATACACTATACATACTAAGTTATCTTCCCCTTTCTTACGGTAAATATTCTAGTTCATACATTGAAAGAACGTCTATTACTAACTGAAATATATTTCCGACTGTAGATTTTTGTAATTTTACAATAACAAATATTAGAAAACTAAAGGGGAAAAGCCAAGCGATTTATAATATAATAATAATTACAGGTATACAGGTAATTTTTAAATTAAGATTGATTATAAAAATTAAATGAAAAAATATGATGTGACACCAGGACACCACATGATTTCCTTGTACGCTAAATTATACAGTTTGCTGCACTTCATTTAAACTTCTTTCTCTTGAAAGTGAGATCATCTTTTGTAAATTTTTAAAAAATATTTATCACTATTCCTTATTGCATTAATTAAAATTATGTTAATCGTTCAAAAACTTGCAAAGAAGGAGATGTTGTTTTCATTTATTTCTTACATATTTATTTCCAATATTTCTTACGAAATATATTCTGAAAGTTGTCATTCTTGTCAATCATATATTCAATTTACTAACAAGAAATCAAATATTTCCTATAAAAATTTAAAACCAATTAAATTATTCTTTTCATTAAGTTTCCGCAAAAAGTAAAATGCTCTTTTGAAAAGGCCGATTGGAACAAAAATGGAGGTGCATAACTAGATGTTATAGCAATTATACGAGGTAGGTATGCAGACATCACGCCGTCACTATAGTCAAAATGGATTCATGGATAGATAAAATGAATATTTTCATTGAAATCTGACAAACGAAATATTTCGTGATTACAATTGGTACTTTGTTTACTTACAAAAATATAGGTACTTTTCCTTAAAAAAAAAATTTGGGATTCAAACAATTTCGCCAATTTTTATCCAAATAAAATACAGCTGCGTCCGAGTGGTGTGTTGCAGAGGCTGTAAGCTGACAACCTACATCACTAAAATGCAAGTATAAGTTGTCATAAAACAAGTACCTTAAGGTTCTTTTCCATCACTTCCTTCTAGGAATGTTCGCAATGCTGAAAATCAGAAGGTCATGTAAAGAAAATAATGCGCGAGATTCCATAAAGTATCCTATTATATTTTTTACCGCTAACTCACAAAATATGGTGTAGGTTTCATATAAAATATAAATGTACTAAATTCTAGCACACGGCACGGGATGCCAATTTCACCTGCTAAGTGTCAATTTTCCTTCATTTTAAAACCCATAAAATTTGGTATCATAATGTTTGAAATCTTGTAAAAAATTTCTCCCATAAAGTAAAAGTTTGTGTCAATATTTAAAGATCGTAAAGTCTAAATAACATGAGGGTGTAATCTTTATGTGAGGGTGTATATACAGAGTGCCATCAACCCCTACACAACAGCTATTATTATACTCGACGCAAAACATACAAACAAGAAATAAAGTAAACACAAATGAATCCATATACGTGCAGTGTAGGTATTTTTAAACACTTTATACTACAATTTAATTTTGCATTACACAGCGGGGTAGAATAAAAGTTTTAAAAGGGAATTTTGTACTAAATGAATGCTTCATTAAACTGCATACATTAGTTACAAGTTTTCCCATTTTACTCATTCTAAAAGGTTGAATTATTTCTTTTTTTATTTAAATAAATAAACAAGAAGATGCATACATTCATATGAACTGGAACTTACATAATTTAAATTATCTTTTATTCATATCAGAAATGGAGTTACTTTAATAATATATTAACTTCTCGCTATATTACCTAATTCAGAGAAATACATGATAGTGCCAAAAATCCAAAAATGTATTTGTATGTTAAGGGGTACATTGTACTTAATACTCGTTTTGTTAGCTATATCTTTCATATTTTTTAAGGAATTTATTTGAATTGTGAAATAAAATATTCATATGAAAATATATAAATATAGATTGATTATATTAAAAAGTAAAATTATAGTGATAGAAATCAGTAATATTATACATTATATATATCAAAATATATACCTGCGTGGGTACTACTTAGTTATTAGTGCGCTTACATTTAACGCCAGATCAAGGGAAACCTTAGATCTATAAGCTGTTTCTCATTAGTAAATTTACTTGATCCTTCAAGAAGTTTTTTCTTGAACATTAGTAATAGTTTTTATCATATTATTTTTGTTTATATATTTTATAAATATTTTTTTATTTATTCACATTACAATTTAAATTTATCAGTCGATTACACAAATAAAAACAGTAATATTCTTTATAAGTTTTGGCATTATTTTAAAACTAATTGATATATTTTTGGTGTGCATTTATTTGAATAGAATACGTTTTTTTCTAATTACTGTTAATACACTATCCCTCAAATCTTTAACTATACTTCTTCTACTTTTTGTTAACAGATTCAAATTATTATTTACTTACATTTTTCATTATAATATATAATCAGGGACCCGAACCGGTAGGTAACTGTACTGATATTTGACTTTTTATGAAACTGTAACCGAAAACCGACACCTATATTTTATTTCTTCAAATATGGAAACCGAAAACCGATATGAAAAATAAAATTATTCTGTAACCGAAAACGTAGCCGAACCGAAAAAATATCGGTACTAAAACCAGTACAAATTTAAATATTGTACAAACTGCAAATATTAACCATAAATTTTACATATTTACATAAAATTGTAGTGTAATTAATGTATGCCTATAATAAAAAAAATAATATTACAAAAGTTGTCATTAAAATGAGAACAAGAATAATTTTAAACTGACAGTGTTCAATTAATCCATAATAACACCCACCTTATAATTTGCTATATGAAAACCAAGATTACAAATGTGCAATAAAGCATATTGTCCTGAAAAAATAAATATCATCATTGAAAATATTTATATACTCTTCCATTTTTTATTTTTATATGTATACATTTGTTATATTTCCTAGTTAATTAGAAAGATTTTAAGACAGTGAAAATATAATGCATACTATCCAAACTATCAACATTCTTACAATGCTGATTAGAATAATTGTGTTTGTACAATTATAATAATTAGAAATGCTACGCATAATAAAGGTGTGACAATCATTGCGTTTTTAATATAAACAGTTGGATTATCCATGCACGCAATAAGGGAGAGTTTAGTCACGATCCTCGTAGAAACTGAGTTAATTGCTTGACGCAGATCATAATAAGACAATGCGAGAGAAGAAGTGAGATCTGCAGAAAACAATCCTCACTTTCGCTAACACCCATAAGTAAAAACACAGCATGCTTTTTACACATGTAAACACACAACGCGGTGATAACCATGCAACACATCTTGCAGTGGCGTAGAACTATACTTATTTTCATTGGGGGCAACACACATACTTATATTTATCGTACAAATATTTTATATTTTTAGAAGTATACATTTTTTTCAATAATAAATGTCAAGTTATGAAATAATTTGAAACAATTAAAAATAAACGAACATCTCCATAGTGTTTCCATACTTTGAGGAAAAAAATTAATTGTATATTCTATATCTATCTATTCTATCTTTATTTGATATGGGAAATTGTTTTTCACTACCGCGTACCTGGTAACCATGGTCACCTAGGTCAGTAATAAATTATTATTGATCGTAATCTATAATAAAAACAGTCAATTTTTAAAGAAACTCA
The DNA here is from genome assembly GCA_035578165.1 of Stenolophus ochropezus. Lineage (NCBI taxonomy): Eukaryota > Metazoa > Arthropoda > Insecta > Coleoptera > Carabidae > Stenolophus > Stenolophus ochropezus. The sequence goes on along the minus strand of JAQOWZ010000005.1, from coordinate 17,253,991 downwards.
AGTCTCCAAATATTGTTTGAATCATTTAACACAAGAAAAGTGCAAAGTATGGATTCACAATTTAAATATGCCGTCTAAATTAAATAAGTAAAACAAATAAAACCATATTAAAAATTAAAAGTGATATTGATAAATTAAAACATTAAATATAAAAACGAAGATAGCCTACTTTATTTTTGTGAATATTAAAAAACAAATTTATGTTTATGTCAAAATGTTTGTTATTGTCAATATAATATTTTTAAGTGGATTGGGATTGAAAGCTTGTAGTGAAAAAAATAATGTATATATCACAGTTGAGAAGATGATTATTGACCAGCTCCTTATGTCCCCTTGTCTCTTTTTGAAATAAATAATTTAGTTGCAAAAAGAAACAATATTTATAACTTTTGCAATTGTACTGCAGTAAATATTTATAATTTATTCGTTATTTCAATTAATTTGTGTGTTTAAAATTGATATATTTGTTTCGTTGTATTATTTAATAATAATATGTTTGCTTGTATTCTATAATTGCTCAATAATATAAATGTATGTTATTATCGTAAAGTATTAAGGAAAAAAGGAACGCCACTGGGTCAATGTCAGCAAATTATAATTTCGTTTTTCGTGGGTAAGCATTAATGTGTCTTTGACCTTCAAAGAACAAAATTATAACAACTATCTAAGTACGAAACTATGTAGTGGCTGATTTCTCTAATAAATTTTTAATAATTAGCGGTGGACGTATTTAACATAATGTATGTATGTATAACCACGAAACCGTAAGCCTAGTTTTACTTTCTTCCTCGACCAGAACGAAAAGAAAGAAAAATTGTATGGATTATGGAGCGATTTAGTTTAACAAGATTTTTAATAGAATAGGAAATAGAAGTGCGGAATTGGGGCACAAATTATTTCAAATTTATGCGTGATTATTTCACTTTTGCCTTTTACATTTTAAAAGTACAGTAAAAAATATTATACTTTATTTACATAGTCAATAGTCAATACAGACTTGATTATCGTTATTCATATGATAATTTTATAAAATAATATTTATTAATAATGTTATTAATCGTACCAGGCCTTAGATATCTTAAAATCCTCGCTCTCTGAGCTCGGAATTCAATTGAAATCTGTTCCGGTCATGTTACTCAGAACTATCCTAGTTATTTGAGAAATGATTGACAAGTTATCTTATTTTGATCCGAAGTATGACATACACAGGTCAAAGGTAGGATTCTTTCATAGATTTGCATAGTATATATATATATATATATATATATATATATATATATATATATATATGTATATATTATAAATCTATGTAATATGACAAGGTACTCATAACAGCATTATGATAATATGCTAATGATAATAAATTTATTCTGTAAGGATAAACGACAGTACCTCATATAATATTTATAAGGTTTTTATACTTAACGACAATAAATCAATATCATGTAGATTAAAATGGTTAAACAATAGGTTATTATACTAAAAGATTTTTTTAACATATTACAAGAAAAGCATCATAATGTAAAGTAGAGAACTTTATGTAAATATCCATTTATATAATTCACTGTATGAGTAATTACATTGCACTTTATATTCATTCTATAATCACAAAAAAGCCACTACCTAGTAGTACTCAGGCAACACTAATATTATGAATTACCTACCTTAAAGATAAAATATTGTCAACCTGTAGTAAATTAAGTTATTGTAAAATAATGACCAGTACGAAACTAAATTTATTTAAACTTACTAATTCTAATACTTAATGACAGATGCTGAAGGACCTTTATTACTGAAATAAAAAAAGTCAACAAACACCGAAATAAACATTAAAGAAATTTAACCTAAAAAAACCTTATTTCTATTGTATTTTGTACTTATTTTAATTTAGGTATTTATTTTTTCTGACTTAAAAGATCTATTTACTTCAGAATGTGGTACTTTACAATCATCTATAAATTTAAATGATTAAAAGGAAATCGGCAGATTGAGTGTTTCAAATATGATAATGTTTTTACTTTAATTTATGTAAATTTAAATTTCTTTTATACAAAAATCATTTCAAGTGTGAAAATAAACACTTTTTATGAGCGTGAATAAATGCGTAATTTAATAAACTTGCGTTAAAAATTAATCTCCGACAATTTACATTTGTAAAAAAATTCTTTATGTTAGTAGAGAAACAATTACAGGCTGTATATTTCATCTTCATCCCTTAAACCCACATTCCAGGGATGCGAGTAAATCAAACAAAAATATTCCTGCTATTCCTGTCTGCGGTGCTGGTTTCCCGAGGGAATGGGTCCGGGACAGTTCTAGCGTGAAGATAACCGGCATAGACCCGGATACGCAGGGACTTTTTTACAACATTTACATATTAGTCAAGGGATGCAAATTGAATCTTACAGCGTTTTATGCATATTTAGAATATGGGACCCACATATTTAAATAAATGCATTATCATATCGTGGGTTCTTTTTTACACTTTCCGTATGATACATGACAACCTGATTTTCACATCCTTTATAAACTATTAATAATTTTCAAAAATCAATACTTATAAAGTCATGTGGTTTTACCCTTCAGATTGTAGTGAGTTTTAACCGAAAATAACAAATTAATGTCTGAAAGGATTAACCGCAAGCCATTAGTGTAGTCGCTTCGCTGTATCAATGTTATTGCGTCATTGTTTTCTGAAATGATAACCAACAACCATAATATCTGACAGTGACAGCTTTCTACGGTATTAATATATCATTATTGAAATTTATAATAAATTAGAGTAGTGCACTCAACAACAAAATTATTTTTATTTATTTAAATCAACATTTTATTTAAAATTCAGGTTTAGATTCATTTTATATTTCAATCTGGTTTAGCTCTAAATTTTTATACTTAATTCTGGTAATCATGTATTAACAAAAAATTGTTAAACTGAAAACACTACCGAAACTTTTTGCTGTCACTTATTTTAAATTTTTTTTCTTTATAAAACTAAAATGATACTACTTTCAATAAATAATTAATGCATATGAAAAATATAAATACTCGTTTATATTCTACTTATTTTTAGCTCCTATTTAAATTTATATAATTTAAATGAAGAATAGATATCATGAAAATTATTGGTGTGATATAAAATTCCAATATTATGTTTCACCAGCAAATAAATAATGATTAATTCTTTTCAATATAATTAACATGGTTATTATGTGCACGAAACCGTTAAAAGTACATAAAAATTTATAATCTATAAACTACTTATATTAAGCCATTAAACGCTATACTTTTATTATTAGAATTGTTTCGCTCAGTTTCTATTTGTTGAATTTTAATTACAGAAATTAAAAATTGTTCTGCAGAATAAAAATAATAAATTAAATATTTATTAATTCTACGTAAAAAGATAAAATAAATATTGTTTACATTAAATAGAAAAAACTGGGTTACTTTAACATCATTATGTATAATTATAACTGTGTACTCTTCGTTAAATTATTCAGAAAGTGTCACAAAGCCTGCATAGAGATAAATGATTCTATAATAGTACTTTCTACAAATTAAGTAACAATAAATACCATTTATCTATTTCAGATGTATCTCTTCATTCTTCATTCATCATTTATGTATTTGGATTATGATTTTTGATATTAAGGATATTCGGATTTAAATAGATAAATAAATAAATAAACCTCATCCGACTTTTTACTCATTGCTGGTTGTTCTTATCTAATATATCGATAATAATATTCATATATACCAAAGAGAGCTTTATCAGTTGTCACCTTTAATTAGCTGGCGTGACAAGTGCACTGTAGGTGCAAATTTTATATCGGAAATAGAATTCTGACCCCTAGTTCCTATTTAGAACTCCAGCCGAAATTTATATATTTCGTCAATTTGTCATTTATCATATTTCAAATATGTTGTTCCTCAATACAAAATTGATATACTTGTATGTTGATTATTATAAGTTAGGAGCTTATACAAATTGTCCACTCGTATCATAATAAATTTTATATTCAAATTTCTTTTATTACGCCATTATTTTGAATTCCCTGGTGCATTTTGATATTCAACTATTTCTCCTTACATAAATAAGAGTTCCAGCGCAAGAATTGTAAAAGAAAATCAAGTATAAATTCTAGTCTAATAATAAACTTCTTCAATCTATTCTAGAATGATTGACATGATAAACGTCGTTTACAATTTAAATCAACTCTTCCTATATTTTGCAAATATTGTACTGTAATTAAATGTCAAATAAAACTAATTTTTGGACTTCCATTATCTTTATTGTTACACACACATACACTATAACACAACGTTTCGGTAACTCACGATCTGTTACCGTTATCTGGTGAACTGATACTACTACTACTAATTAAATGTTATTGCCATCAACGGGTAATGTTGATATATGTACAAGTACTAGATATTATCTTCTGCAATTAAAATATCATAATAAATGTATATATTTTAACAAGCGATTAAACATGAAAAAGAAAGTTGTTAGAAAAGTGAATGTTTACTGCGCACCCGGTATCTTGGTTGTAAGGAGAGAGGGGATATGTATTTTTGCTCCAGTAATATAAAAATGTATTATTGTTTTATTTGTACACCAGTTTTGTGAGGGATTTTGTGCAGTGAAGTGTTTGCAAAAATGAGGAGTTCAACAATTTACATCACGGTAGGTTTACGACGCTGACGTTGTCCAATATTTTTATTCAATTTATAAAGGAATTTTATTTTATTCCCTACTTTTTAATTTGATTTGCGTTTTTCCGGAAGATACGAAAGTTGACAAATATATAAAACAAAATTTGTTTATTTATAAGAGTCATAGTATGTCTGGAATGATAAATTTTGTTTATTATTCTAACAAGCTTTATTGTAGAAGTAACAAATTTATTTAAAAGACTGATTAAATGTATCACCAAACATTAAAATCCTGAAAGTAACAATTAGTTACTTGTTATTTATATTAATCTAAATTTATTTTAATGAACTTTGACATTGACACTTCACGATTTAAATAAAGAGCAACTGTATTATTGAAATTGTGGTTTCATTTTCTTGTTGAAATAAATTTGGGTGAATTAATAAAGACTATAAGAGGTATAAAGAGAATTAATTAACAGAATATAGGTTATGCAAGTAAAAAACCTAAATTATTATTTTTGCACAAAAAAATACAGTGTACAAACAGAAAAAAAAAACAAATATGATTATAAAAATTAGAATATAGAAAATACTCATTTACACGAAATTTCACTTAAACACTTCTACTCTTACCTATAGGTTGGAAGGTAAAACAGTTTACAGGAATTTAATTTGGCAATGTTATTGTTGACAAATTTATATTTTTTGATTATATATAAAAAAAATCGTCCTGTATGTTTTAATCCGATGTTCTGATGTCATATTTCTAAAAAGTAGATTTAATTAATTCAACTGTTTATCAAAAGTTGATAGGGTAATAGTAAAACTCATTTGTAATAAAAGCTTAGTATTTATTTATTTACAATATTTCGGAGTTAATGTACTAATATTTAGTTACAATGTTTAATTTGTAACGTTGTATATTTGTATATTTTTGTTTGCATTATCAAATTTCAATTTCGGTGGTGTCAGTTTTAATATTGTTGAATTTTTGAAATGTATTTTTGTTATTTAAGTAAATATAATAAACGCAATTTGTTTAACAAAGCGTTGAATATTCAGTAAAAATAATGCATTCAAAATTTATAGCCTTTTATATGACAGCCGTCAGGCAAAAACAATTTTCATAACAAAGATAAAATAAGTTTAAACAATTTTGATGGAATGTGAAAATATATCCATCTTTTATTTATCAAATTGTGTTATTAATATTTTTTTTATTGTTGTCTTAAATAATTCGACAGAGAAGACCTTAAAATAATAGTACATTATACATAAGGGAGAGAAAGGATAGATTTTAATAAAGTGCTTGTAATTTAAGCTCGAGGGCTACAAAGCACTGGAGGAAAATTACATTCTCTACTGATTTGAATGCACTATTTCTTTAAGATCTAAGTAAGACTATGAAATAATCAAAAACTTAAATTAAAAGTCTTAATAAAATGACATTTACTAACTTTAAAATTATGAAATTTTAAAATTCTTTGGCAACTATGATATTTTAAGTTAACAAAAAAAATTTATGCCAAATATCAATTTTCATTTCGAATGGTTATAATTTTCTACTTCAAAATAGAATAGCAAAATCAAAATATTTAATTAAATCTATTTATTTATCATTTAATGTTTGCTCAAAATAAAAACTTCCTGCAGATAATTTAGAAATATTACAGTATTCAGCTTTTTTTGAGTTACATAAACCAAAAAATACTTCCGGTCGTGAGAAAATAGTGTTTATAATAATATTTTTAGAATAAATGTTTAATGTGTTTTGTAATTTTATTTGTCAGTTGGGTATCATCATCTTGAGCGTGTTCCCGTCCTGGTGCATAGATGAAGACATAATGGCGGAAGAATCATCAATTGAACTCACTAGAATAAAACGAGAACCACCTGTTCGTCGCCGTCCTAGCAAATACTCTAAAAAACGTCGGCCAAGTAAAATCAGTTTCGCTTCGACAAATTATGGTCCTCCTAGTTTTAGTGCACCCAGTAGCAGTTATGGCGCTCCAAGTAGTTCTTACGGAGCGCCCTCTAGCAGTTATGGAGCACCATCAAGTAGCTATGGAACGCCGTCAAGTAGCTATGGTACACCTAGCTTAGATTTTGGAACTCCGAGTATAAGCAGTAGCTATGGAGCACCCTCCAGTTCATATGGGGCTCCGTCTAGTTCGTATGGAACACCGTCTAGTTCATATGGAACACCTTCCAGTTCTTATGGATCACCATCTAGTTCTTATGGAGCCCCGTCTAGTTCGTATGGGGCCCCTTCTTCAAGTTACAGCGCTCCAAGTAGTAGTTACGGAGCACCTTCATCGAGTTCAGGAGGGCCTTATCCAGACCGGGCAAATCCGCCAACGCATTATGGAGCTCCGAGTCCATCTTATGGATCTCCAGCTCCAGCGCCTTCTTCAAGCTATGGATCGCCTGCTCCTGCTTCGTCTCCAAGCTATGGAGCACCTGCACCTGCTCCAGCTCCAAGTTATGGATCACCTTCTCCACCTTCGCAATCGTATGGAACTCCATCAGATAACTATGGAGCACCTCCAAGCAATAGTTATAGTTCTCCTAGTAACTCCTATTCAGCACCGTCTAATTCGTATAGTGCTCCATCTAGTTTCTATTCTGCTCCTTCTAATAGTTATTCTGCTCCAAGCAGCTCGTATTCATCGCCTTCAAGTGGTTACAATACTCCAAGTAACTCCTACAACTCTCCAGCGACGAGTTACGATGCTCCAATTGGCTCCTACACAGGTAGCGGTTCTTCGTATTCTTCTCCAAGCAGCTCCTACGGAAGTCCAAAAGCAGTTCCACCTGCAACAAGTTACGGCACGCCTATACTGTCTGGGAGTTATAGCAACAACGTACCTATCTATTCTACAATAAGTGACTTCAGTTTAGAGCATGGAGAGGGCGATATTTTTTCCTCCGGAAGTGATCAGGTTGGGGCTGTGGTCCTTCCGGACGAGAAGGCCTCAGTGGGAGACCCGGGCGGCGATTACCAGGTTGTTGGCGATGTTTCCGATCCATATGGAGGCCAGTACGCCGAACCGCCCCCTATGATTGAAGACAAATGGATTTAGTGTTAGTCTGAATATAAAACCAAATAGGGTTACAAATCAAGTAGACCTATGTTGATATTCATTTATAGCACTACCAGTATGTACTTATATTATTTATTGTTGTAATTTATATGTATAAAGCATCGCAATATATTTATTGTTTAGGCAAATAAATGTCTTCCGTATTTTGTTTCAAGACGGGAAGCGTAAACTCACTTCTTATCAACTTCCTGTTTACTCGTTCAACTTATTTATTAAATTTACATTAATTATCTCTTAAATATTTAGGATTAATTATATTTTTGAAATAAAACAATAATAAACAAGTTTTATAATAATTGATTTTAACATTGGAGTTGAAGACTGCGTACATAAGATTTAATTTTATGACATGTCTGTGTATTTAATACAAACAACAATTTAAGAGAAATTTCGTAATTTGTAATAAAAATATTAGTAACTACACAATTAAAAATAATACAAGACTATGCTCTACCTGAATGAGTTTGCTGTAAAATAGATCACTATTTTTCATTTCTTTTCTGATTTTCGGAATTTATCCCTTGTAGGCCAGAACCTACTTTTAGGAAAGTTTCATATAAATAAACAATGAATTTTTAACGTTTTATATTGAAAGAATTTGATAACTGACAAAAATTTGTTATTTGTCATACATATTTGTATTAAAGTTCATTGGATTCAAACTTCTGAACAACTGTATCTAATAATATTTTTCAATATCCATAACAAAACCGGTACTACACCTGAAATATAAAATCTTGAATCATCAGCAAAAAAATAATCCATTACACAAGTATTATGAATTCAATCAAATTGAAATATATATTTTACACTTTGGAAATGATATTATGTGCAATATGTCAACAAGGTTATGCTTTCCTGTAAAAATAATAATTTTATATAAAGTAGATACTTATATATTAGTAAAATTTGAGAACAGTAATAAAAAATACTTTCTGTCCTAATAATTATATATCTAATTATAGATTTTCCAATATATTACTATTTTTTTAAATAAATGTAATGATTATTTATCAGTTTCAAAACTTTACTTTTATAGTACATACATATTTATATTTTGTGCATATATTACATTTATTTATTTATTTATTTATTTCGTAATATTTTTATTGTCATTTCATAATATGAAATACGGAACTGCTAACTATATAAAACAGTACACATGTTCCCACGCACGCATTTTGCACATCAAAATGTTTCGGTTACTATTCCTTACGGTCATATTTTTCTCACAGACTTATTGTCAAGTTCGTGTAGTTACAGTCGAAAGAAAATCAGATGTTAATAGAGATATACAAGAATTTCTTAATCTTTTACCTGCGGATGACATAACACTGTTGGTGCAAGACTATATGAAAGACGATAATGAAGTGAAAGAAAGTTCAAGATTCTTGCAATCACCAGCAACGCAAAAGATGATCAAAGATATTGAAGACAGTCCAGAATTCAAAAAGGTAAGAGAAAAATGGGTAATAAATTAGTGTATTATAAACCAAGGTTGAGGAAACCATCAGTATTGACTTAGCGCTAGGATTGTATCTCAAAGATGCGAATCAACGAAGGGTACAAGGCGCTGGTAATAATGGTATCCTCAACAGTGATATATGTATTATATATTACTTTTAATTGGTATATAATATATTATATTTCCCTACTAACACTTAAATCTCAATCTTACTTAAATGTTTTTATATTGATAATAAGAACGATTTTGAAATGAGTATTTGTTTTTGTATTGTTAACCTCACTTTAGATTCTTCATTTAATTTTATTTGATTTACTATTTTAAATTGGACGGTAAATTTAAATTGTGAATCCCCAGTTTACACTTTTCTTGAATTTAATGAGTCAAATAATATTGGAGAATTCTTTCAAAATTATTGACTTTATAATAAATTATTATTGACCTAAGTTATAATTAGTTAATATTAATTATTATTGACCTAACTATGTTACTACGTTTACAAAGTGAAAAACAATTTCATATGTCAAATAATAGTAAATAATGGTGGGTGTCTAGGCTAGTATCTAGTGCAAAATAGTTATTTATTTGCCAAGAAATTCTCGTCCAAGAGTGAGCCGAGGGTTTAAAAGTTACCCGGAAGCATAGGACAATTTAAGTAAAATGAAAGTAATGTGATAAACACGTCATTATGGCATTTACATCTGCCAATGGCTCCTTTAACTAAACTAATATTAAAAATAAATAAAGTTATAAAACTTTAAACTTGAAGGTTTGCTTAGTTTATATTATTAGTTTTTTATAATATTTCTTTCTATTAATATAAGAGAAATTTAATTTATTATTTTTAGAAGTATATAACGTAACGTATTGAATAAAAATTTGTTCCTTTTATTTAAAAATAATTAAATGGAAAATTCAATAACAAAAATATATAAATTTCATTGATATACGTACGTGTATGTTTTTTTTTTTGTTACTTTATTCCCGAAAATGCAAAAAACATATTACTAAACAATTAGTTGCTACCAAAATTACAAGTTTGATATAAAATATTTTGGTAAAGCTACAAAAATGATATGACAGCAAATAATCACCAATATTTATATATTTCCGGTTTATATTACAGAATAAATTCTAAATATAATGTGTACCCACATGTAGTAAAAGTTTTATAAATAACAATTGTTTTTAAAAGTTTGTTTTCAAAGAAATACTAACAACAAAATATGTCTTATGTTTTAAATTTCCATTGTTATACTTTGATTGTTTCTTTATATCACTATGAATATGAATGTATAATTTATATTAAAAATAAACACGATTTTTATTTTGAATATACTTACAACCAAAACAATAACTAATTCTTTCATCATCATATAGTTATTAATGTATGGTGCTTTGTAATTTAAACAATTGATATGTCATATTCAGTGATTCCTTTTGTGAAAGTACATACAATTTACGATAATTAATTAATAATACTTTACATTTGCTGTACATAATTGCACTATATTTAATAAATAAGGAAAAACTATAATATTTTTCATACATGTAAAGCAATACAAATAATTATAACGAAATTTTGTTAAAGAATAGTACTTTGTACAACCAGTATGGAATATTACTCATTTCATACGAGTAATAAATAGACATTCAAAGTAGGTTGTACAATTCATTTTTTCTACGACTACGATATTATTTCCTAATTCATTTATATTTAAATAATAAACATGTCTTCATTTCATACTTCCCAGCAACTAGCTACAAAACAAAAATTAAACAATACGATTTTTGACAGAACTTTGCGAAATGAATTTATACCGTTGTCTATAGTTACCATGGGAAATGCAAGTAAATATCTTAATATTCATAGAAAAACATTACATTCTTTATATATTTATTTATATTTAAATTGTTATTAATATAAAGAATGCGAAAATATTTTTAAAATATACCTGCTTCATTAAACCGAGGGAAATTGTAATGTTGTAGTTGAAAACACCGAATTGACATTTATTCAATTATTGGAAAGTTTATGTCTATTTTGATTTATGAACGTAATAATATTTTGGTAAATGATATCTAGTACCACCTTTCTGACACATGAAAATATATATCGAAATAAAAGATTTTTTCATACGCTATTGCATTTCCAAATAACTTTATTACGAACACAAAATATAAAAACAAGTTTAGGACAAAAACCAATGACAATATACTTGTAGATCCTCCACCACCTGCAGCAAGCAGGCATCGACATCCCAGTCTTCATGACCCACATCCATGGTCTTCTAGCCCGCATACCACCTCCGGGAGAAGTGATCCGCAAAGGTCCGGGGTTGAAAGGCATGCTCGACTCCGTCCGTGCTATGATCCCTGTGTCCAAGATCAAAATGCTGGCTACACAGAAATACATCTTCAGTTCGGAGTTCAGGGGGTTGATTCGAGTGATAACAAGCAGGGCGTTCATGAACGACATGCAGAAGCTGGTGACGTCGAACTCGGTCAAGCGGTTGGAGGATAGTGCGATTGCTAATGGCATTCAGTTGCAAGCTGTTTATGAGTTTGTTGCCAGTTTTCAATTCTTGTATGAGTATCTCATGGACTTGTAATGTAATGAAGTTAAATTTTCTTGACTAGGATGGTGATCAAAGAGAGTAAGATTTCTGGATTTTAGTCACACTTATAAGTTTTATTACATCTTCTACTATTTTTGATCTCTCCTAGACCTTCTTATTTACTTGCACTGCCTGAAGAAGCTAGTTGGAGCCGTAATAAAACTATATGTGTCTAAAATCCGGACAATCTTATTTTCTTCCATTTGTTATGTAACGTTTTATGTTTATAATTGTATAGTGAAAATATATATTTTTGTAATTATTTTCGTATATATTTTTGGTAGTATATCCCGTTAAAAGAAACTAATTAAAATACTCGTAAATACTTAGCATACCAACTGTTAATTTATCAAAAAAAAATCACATTTTGTAATAATGTATTAACAAAACAATTTCCATATTACTGTAGGAATTAATGTGTTTTGAAAATATTTCCATTTTCAACGAGAAATAATATAACCATCTCGATAATTGTGAGGTACCTAACACAAATAATAGACGACAATCTTTCCAGTTTTCATCGTTTTACATTTAGATCATTACTGTATGACATCAGACAATATATTAAGCTCAAATTAAAATAAAAATGATAAATATATAATTAAATCTAATAGTTATTTATGGTACAAGTGTATTAAACTATAAATACGTCACGTGAGAAATGTTTAGTTCACGAGGCCGATTGGAGAATTTTTCTCAAGTAACTTAAGTAATTAACTCACGTGTGTCATACAACATGTTATCCAACACATTTTAATCATTGATATAAAATATATAACGGTTTTTTTAACAGTTTAATTTTAAAATGACATTTAATAAAAAATTAGAACTTAGAAGATTTTATAACGTAATTACTCTGATACGAGACAACAAATAGTGAGTAATAATTTCTAACCTACATGTGTTTTCTGACCTACTTTATTTATCGAAAAACACCATAGTTATAGCATTATAATTACACGATGTTATATAACTGATATATTCTCATAAATACTCATAATTCAATCAGGTTCAAAAAATTTTAAATAACGCAAATATGTATTTAATTTATTCATTTATTTTATCTGGTGAATTTGCTTTGTTTCAAATTTTATTTCCAATTCAGCAGAATTGTTTGTTTGCCCGTAGCCTACACAAGATCATACAGTTATACTTAGGGCCGATTTTTTCACCGCTTGATAAAGTGCCGGTTACCTTAACTATCGGTTAATAAAAAAGTAACGCATCGTCATAGTAAATAAACCATATTTTAACTCATGTTTAAGGTAACCGACAATTTAACTGAGATGAAACAATCGACCCCTAGTCTTCAATTTGATGACCACGTTGCTTACGAACTTACTACTCGTATCTTGAGATAAACTACATTGATGGATGAATAAAATTGGCAATAAGAAATATATAATAAATTTTATAATATTACATTTGTCGAAACTAATTGGGGTTATATTTTTGTAATGACTATTGATTAATAATTTGTTTGTTGGTTTATTTGAATTTGTGTTCATTTGTTTGTTATTCTCTCCTCCCGGATACAACCCGTTTCCGAGTATATGTTTTTATTGGTTGAACAAAGCAGTTGGAATAAAATAAATTCCGCCGTACAATAAATAAATCGTTGTCAATCTGGGACAAATGAAGCCATAAATTCTCTTCCCCGTCAAACTCGTCCACAGGCGAATCAAAACCGCACATAAATATCCGGCACACGGACAGGGGTGTCTGACAACCCTCCACAAGATTTGTTTCGCCTGCATTCACAGATGCTGCATCCAAAACTTCCATACAACACATTTATATTTATCAAATATTTTCAACGATATTAAATTTGCAACATGTTACAACTTCAATATTAAATATTAAAAAATTTACTGAATGTAATATGCAGCTCAGTTTGACAAAAAATAAAATATATTACTTACGGTTTATTACCTTTTGCTGGATATAGATTATAATATAATATAAATAACCGTACATTGTGCTTATTAGACGTTATCATCCTGGGTACTCTAACTGACGTCGACAAGAAGTGGCAGAAATGCAGATGGTTATAAATTTAACTCGTAAGACTCAAACTCGAATTCTCAAGACCACAGCATTCTACCAACTACCAACTAGATTATTTGTGAATTTTTTTATTTTGAAATTTCATAAGACGTAATTTTCAATACAGCTCAAAATGTACCGTTGAGAATATTTTATTGAAATGAATACATGTTTTTATTTTTCCTCCAAGAGAATATTTGTGATAAAAATAAGAAAGTTATTTAAATATACCTACACTAAAACACATCGGTTTACGTTCCAAAAATATTTAGTGATATAAATGTGTTAAAAACATTGATAAATATGTGGAATCAGACAACGCTGTTGAACAGAGATGTCATTTCTAGGGTTTTACAAGAGTCTTGTGTTTTTCTTTTTTTCATAGCAAGAAAAGACAATAACTTGTCTAGCAAGAAAAGTGCAACAATAACAAAATTTTCTTTAATTCTTGTACTCTTGTTTTATTTATTAATTTGAATACGAGTATATATTTATTGTAAGAATATATGTATAAATTCACTAGTATTTCAGTAATCGTTACAACATCCATCCATTCATCCATCCATCTATCCTTCCACACACGGACAGACATCATCATAAAAATATTAAAATTGTGTCCTAGGAACTTTTAAACTTGCTTACCCATTGAAAACTCACTATCCGATTTTTAGCATGATTCCAATTCCCCTCTGTCTGAGTGGCGAGTTGATTTAACCAAATGATTTAATCAGGCCAACCCTGATTATAATTACTTTAAAGTGGATATATTAATAAGAAAAATATCAGTTATATTCATTATTACTAACTTTAAATGAATTCGAGAACAATTTTTACAATATTTACTTTACTATTGTGTATAAAAAAATATTTTGCACTTACCAGTAAAATTGCTGCTTCCGTAATAAATGAACCATTTGAAATAGCTTCTGCTGCATTGCTATATATTATTTGGAATAGATCTTGCTGCATATCATCTATTATTTCTAAAAATATCTGAAGAAATTTATAAAAATTGTTTCATATGTAAATGAAATGATTATAATATTAAAGTGGAGATGTTGGTTCCATCCTCTATGAATTTTCATTTGATGTTTAGAGGATGGTTAAGCCCTGCCACCACGACAAGGTCTCTCCACGTCGGCAAGGGGGGAGGGATGGTTTTGGGTTTAAGGAAATGAGGAAGACTAAAAGCTATTTCGCGACTTAAATCTAACCGCAACTTAAACCTATTTTGGCGCAACTTAAACTAATACAGTGTACTTCCCAGCGAAAAGGGTCAGGGGAATTGGCATGAAAACCAAGAAAGAAGTAGAAAATAAAAATATTGTGTCAATTATTATAGTCTTTGTACAAACTCACTCCACAATTAGACATTTCAACACGCTAGCGGTCAGACACCCTTCCGGCCCTCCATACTAACGCCCAAAATGGTAAAAGGGCAGCAAGATGCATCAAGCACATCCGTAACTCTAACTTATAGACACGCTAATACGAGGGCGGTATCACAACCCTTCCGTGCAACCCATACCAACGACCAGAATGCTGTAAGCAGAGAAAGGAGTGCCCCGACATATCAAATATTACTACAGGGTATTGCACATTTAAATATTATAATTATACAAATTCTATATAAAGGGGATTTTAAATTAACAATTGTTTTTCAAGGGAAAAATTAATTATTTATTTGGATAAATTAAAAATGTAAGTCTATTAATATTTGCCCAAAATTTGGGATATTTAAAAGTTATGTAATATTAAGAGATTGTAAACATTTAAATAATATTTGTAGCGAATTAAACAATATACTCTTAAATAATGAAAAATAAAACTCTGAATAAAACTTGACACATAATAACCTAACCTAACTAGTACCAAACAGCTCATCCTAACTGAATACTTCCCGGCAGTTTTGCAGTAGGGTTTTGCTTCCATTCACACATCATACCTTATATCTACACATGACATCTTATATTTCATCATGTACATTTCATCATCATACCTTATATTTAATCATCACACCTTGTATTTAATCATCATACCTTATATTTAGTCATCATACCTTCTATTTAATCATCATACCTTATATTTAATCATCATCCCTTATATTTAAACATCACACCTTATATTTAATCAGCACATCTTATATTTAATCATTATACCTTATATTTAATCATCACACCTTATATTTAATCATCATACCTTATATCTAATCATGACACCTTATATTTAATCATCACAACTTATAATTAATCATCACACCTTATATTTAATCACCACACCTTGCATTTAATCATCATACCTTATATCTAATCATCACACCTTATATTTAATCACCACACCTTATATTTAATCATCATACCTTTTATTTAATCATCATCCCTTATATTTAATCACCACACCTTATATTTAATCATCATACCTTATATATAATCATCACACCTTATATATAATCATCACACCTTGCATTTAATCATCATACCTTATATCTAATCATCACACCTTACATTTAATCACCACACCTTATATTTAATCATCATAGCTTTTATTCAATCATCATCCCTTATATTTAATCACCACACCTTATATTTAATCATCATACCTTATATCTAATCATCACACCTTATATTTAATCATCATACCTTTTATTTAATCATCATCCCTTATATTTAATCACCACACATTATATTTAATCATCATACCTTATATCTAATAATCACACCTTATATTTAATCATCATACCTTGCATTTAATCGTTATACCTTATATCTAATCATCACACCTTATATTTATTCATCACACCTTATATTTAATCACCACACCTTGCATTTAATCATCATACCTTATATTTAATCATCACACCTTATATTTAATCACCACACCTTATATCTAATCATCATACCTTGTATTTAATCATCATACCTTATATTTAATCATCATACCTTATATTTAATCATCATACCTTATATCTAATCACCACACCTTATATTTAATCATCATTCCCTATATTTAATCAGCACACCTTATATTTAATCATCACAACTTATATTTAACCACCATACCTTATATTTAAGTATCATACCTAGCAATCACACCTTATATGTAACTATCATACCACACCTCTAACAATTACACCTGATATCTAAACTCCACACCTTATATCCAAATCTCATCTCATACTTAATGTGTCAAGTTTTATCTATTTGTTTCAGAAAAAAATTAATGTTATATAATTGGAAACACGGGATAAGTGGAATTAAAAATCTATTTAAGGGAATTTAATTTAAATAGAGAATTATAAAAATAACTGAAAAAATTAAAGTCGTAATTCTGGGAGGACATAACTCTTAAACTCAAAATTGGACTTACATATTTGAGTGTTGAGAACAAAACTGAAGAAGTACCTGCTTCCCCCCTTATATCTAAGACATATCTAGAAAGTTGCTGGATCCTGAAACAATAAAAAATATAAATTAGTGTATTTATATAAAAAAAATCGTTTTCTTGATTCATGAAGAAATACATATACTGCATTTGTACATCGTACACTAGTTTCAATAATATAAAGTACTAGTAGATCACAATTAGTTATTAAAATTCAAATTAAAAAGTAAAATTATAAACGGTACTCACCTCATGACTGCTGAAACGCTACTGAAGATTTCTTGACGTTTAATTATCATTTAAAAAATGATTAAAGGTAGGGGGTTCACGTAAGAGCTAACAGTTATTGAATGTTTTATTAATATTATGATGTGATACTAATCGTTTGGTATTAGCTAATGCTATCAAATATAAAATATAATTTAAATAATTAATATATTAAATACAATGAATACATATTTCTGTTCTTTTTGTAAAGTTGCTCAGAATATCGAATATTTGTTAGGAGTACAATATTTTTGAATTGTTTAATGTTGTTCAGTAATAATTAAATTTTGTTTAAACATTTGTACTATCTTCGAAATATATGGTTTCTGTAGTTTCACTATTAATTTTTTCTTTAATTTTTAATTAATTTATAGATGCTTGTTTTGTTTTTAACATAAAACCAGGGTTTTCATTACCTAGGTAACAGGAAGTACTCATACATATCACTCCATATAACAGTAGCTTATTATCGTGAAGGATATTTAATATTCTTGCTAGGTTTGTATACTAATACGCAAGGATAATATTTGCAAAATATGAGCAACACATGTGCATGTATTCCAGTATCGATATTTTACCCTATTTCCTTCAAGGATTTAATACCAAACATAAGTCTGTTCAAGTACCAATAAGCAGAAAGGATAATACAAAATAATAACAAGTTTGTTATATAAACTATCAAAAAAGGAAAATAAATATAATCGTAATTATTATTCACATAACGGGCAGCGCCATTTTTATTCAATAAAACTACTGTTTTATCTAAATGATTCGGAACCCACAATACGAGTAAGTTCTAGGTTCCCTGTAGATGCTGAAGGTAATTACCTTTACAAATAAAATGCAAGTAAAATGGTCTAGAAACAGAAAATTCTCATCTTGATTCTACTACCCTTATATTCCATAATGGAATAATGAAATACCTACTATCATTATTATTATTTCTAAATTCTAAAAAATTTCTCCATAATTGGGTATTTGTTTAAAAAATTATTATTCCACTCATGTCATTTTCACCCAATGAGACTGCTTCATTTGATGACCGTATGTAGTTTTTCAGTGAAGAAATTTGACAAAATACAGTATCATAGTAATGGTTACATTTTGTTTATATAAAAAAAATTGTTTAAAGTATTGTCATTCGTAAAATAATCAAGCAAATATAATTCGAGCTATAAATTTAATTACTAAAATTTACTCATAATTCCTGCGAAGTCGGGTCTAAATGTCATTTTTGTCACTCGTTTCTTACTATGCAACAACTATTCGTAATTTTTTCCAATAAATTTATGGCTCTTATTATATAACTTATGATAAAATATGATTTATTAATATGTATCTTACATAACGTTGTTGTAATATTGCATTTTAGAATGCTGTGTGCGTTATTCGCTATCGCATTTAGCAAGTAAAGGCGGTACGTCATCCAGTATATTCTACGCCGTGCTTAAATGCGCACAACAAGGCTAATTCGATTAGTTTTAAAATGGCGCTAGGGGTAAACAGAGAAATGAGATGCAAATTTCTTTCATTCGCTAATGAAGTTAGAGCTGTAGTGTAACTAATTCTCATTGTCCAAGGAAGAATATAGTGGAGCACAGGTATGATTATACAACTTGTCTTTATTTCATTTGCATACAGCTAATCCGCGCAGGAAAGAGAGTAATACTAAGTCTAGTATTAAGTCATCCAACTTTGCTGCTTTACAAGATAATATCACCAGCTGAAAAATTTAGTAATTCGTCTGTAGCGACACCAAGTTATACTCGTAGTCTTAGGTTATTGTTATTTTTTTCCCGAGGTTACTTGACGACAAAATGAAAATAAATAACCAGTTGAATCTTGTCATTACACGAAACTAGCAGCAGAATATATCAATTCAAATAAATATTTTATATTTATACAATTTAAAATTCCCAACGTTTATTTTACATATTTGTAATAGCTGATAATTTTACACGTCTCTAGTCGTTTCTTAAAACCACAAGCGATAATTAGCATATTTTATTTGGATACTTAAAAGTATTTACCATTTATGTATTTTATATCATATATTAGTTTATAAAACACGTTTTATTGTTATTTTGCAAATAATCATGTATTTAAAATGTATACAGGGTGAATACTGAAAACCTTGACATAGGGAAATAACATGGGAAAACAGTTTTTTGCTGATTCCATCTGTCCCGCTAAATAAAATCGGGTGTATATGGTATCGTTAGTTAGATTACTTAATTTTGCATCTAATAAAACCAAATGTTGTGTAATATGGTCTTTTCTAACTGAAATATTTGATAAAATAAATTGTATTTTGAAGGTTATCCTTCATATTTTCGAATAAGAAACGTCAAAAACAAAATGCTCCATAGCCGAGTGGATAAGAGGGCGGATTCATAATATAAATAATCTGCAAGACCTGGTTCGAGACCACCTCGGCCCTACTTTTTTTTAATTAAATTATACTTAAAATATTTTTATTATATTATATCAGAATGCTCAAATTTTGATATTAGGTTACAAATACCAACAAAAATATTTTGAATATCTCTTAAACTTTTGTCCTAATAATAAAGTTTTATAATATTTATTATATCTTCTAATACCTACTAAATCCATTTCGAAACATGAAATACAAAATTATACACTAAAAACTAAATTCAAATTAATTGTTAAATTTGGCAGACAGCAAATAATAATGCTATTAAATATTTGGATTTTTTTATTTATAAAAATATGAATATTGCTATTTTATTAAAATAGTCTGATATAATTAAAATATTTTAAGCATAATTTAATTAAAAAAAAGTAGGGCCGAGGTGGTCTAGAACCAGGTCTTGTAGATTGTAATCCGCCCTCTTATCCACTCGGCTATGAAGCATTTTGTTTTTGACGTTTCTTATTCGAAAATATGAAGAATAACATTCAAAATACAATTTATTTTATCAAATATTTCAGATAGAAAAGACCATATTACACAACATTTAGTTTTATTAGATACAAAATTAAGTAATCTAACTAACGATACCATATACACCCGATTTTATTTAGCGGGACAGATGGAAACAGCAAAAAACTATTTTCCCATGTTATTTCCCTATGTCAAGGTTTTCAGTATTCACCCTGTATGTGATAAAACGTATTACTCTGAAAAACAAGAATATAAATCGTCGTGTTTCAATTATTTGTCATTTAAATTTCATGAGTATTTAAAATGGTATCTTATGGTATTCTTGTACATTTGTCAATTACCGTTCATAGTTTTCTAGTGAATTATCCCGACATACAATGTACACGTTGTATATTAGTTCATAACTATTTCATAAAGCTATGAGTGGAGCATTTGATTAGTGGGGTATGTGTATGAAAATATGATAGTCTAAATAATGCAACATTGTATTTGATATTCCATCCGTAGCCCGAAGCTCTAACAAACACAAAATCTCTGTGAACCAGGTCAGTAGAAGTCAATATCGAATCATCACACACTGCTGGCTATTCTATCTCCTACAGCAACTAAAACTGTAATGTAGTGGCGTAATTATCAATAATAATATGTATAAACAGTGCCGATTTTATCAACTTTTGGGCCCCTTTAAATTAGAAGATAAATAGAAATAGAATTTATTTCACATATTATAGTATTTAGAAATGCGTAAATGAAGAATAAAATTTATCATGAACAGAATACTATTACTATGAAAAAAGCACTGACACCATAAAACCGGCTACATTGAAAAAGTATTGTGCGTTCAAAATAGGAGGAAATCTTGCAGTGTTATGAAATATTTGTATTGTTAATTGTATCTCATTTACATTTCGAGGCAAACTTGTGATATACAAGTTTGCAGTTGATTTCATTTATTAACTTCTCTTCAATCCTACTTGTGATAGTTTATTTATTCCTCCAAATTCCCTAACAACCATGTATATACTTGTTTTCTGTTGTATAAAATCTTAAACCGATTAATAATTGAAGCATAAGAGGTAGGTACTGCATAATATCTATTCGTTTCATATTTTAATACAATGTTAATTTTTTACAATAATTTCTCTCTACAATGGGTTTTGTCAGTTGAAAACGTCGATAAAATTCCTTGTCACTCCAGTCAAGTATTAAGTCTTATTAAATTTATATTTATAGATATGTATTTGTAAGTTAACTGCTAGATAAATATTGATTTCCATATAACCAGCCCAAATAAATTAAACCTTAGATAGTGTTAAAAACTAAGTCCCTTAGTTTTTAACACTATCTAAGAAAATACTTCTTTATAAAACTCAATAATAAATTTTATTATTCCAATAAAACTTATAAGTCTTCGCCCCGTCTAAATTTTTCTATCTAATAAATTTTATACCGTAGGTAAATTTAACTAGAGTTGGAAATACCGAGCCTTGAATCATCTTAACTTTAAAGTGAAACCATTAAATCTAAACTTTGAAAGAAATAGATATGTTATTTAAGTTACAAATTAGTACCCGTAATTTAATACAAATATGTTACGTAATATATATTTATTTTGTTATTTTAATCAACAACTTGCTTATTCGGTGATACCTATACGAAATTATTTAATAAATCAAAAAATAATTTAAAATAGACTCACCAGCCAACATTTCAAAAGTAAAACTACTAGGTAATACAGAATATGCGAAATACAACTACGTAAAAGTTTTGTACGTGAGTGAAATGAAAAGTTGTGAATCTTATAAAACCAAACACAATTTTTCAGTAAAAAATACTCTTGTGTTACCAAATAATTCCTTTTCACTTTTACTTAAAATTTTTGATATTTTACTTTACGTTCGACAGTGCGTTTGAATTGCCGTAGTTATGTAACTGTCCATGTTTAAAAACTGCCACTGAAGCACTTTGTAGAAGAGAATTCCTCCTGTGGAAATATTTACTTCCGGGTGGTATGAAAGAAGAATTTAATTGTTTAAAAAGTAATTCAGCTGTGTAGACTGCGTCTAGAGGAAGTTTGAGGAAATGATAATGGAATTAGAGAGGCGAGGTCGTGATTGCCAGGCAGCAGATGCTCCCGAGAAAAACTAAATTCATTACATAAGCCCCATTACGCTAATTTATATCATTTGTCTGATAAGATGCGCAACTGCTCTTTATTACTCATACAGATGTCGGGGCTCGGGGAAGATTCCAAATTATTACAAACTTCTTAAAATAATGGCGAAATTGTACACTCGCAACTCGCACAGGCTTATCAACACTGAAGTTCAGCAATTAATGTTCGCGGTTTCTGAATGATAGATCGCGTAGATCCACAGCCAAATCATGAATTGTTTAATATTTTCCTCGTTACCGTCTGTTGCAGTGCCGTTATTACTTGACATACAGAAACATGAGTCCTAGTGAGAGTAGTCACATGATATTTTTAAAAGTAACACATGTTCAAATAGGTAGTTCAGAAACCTGCAATCATGACAATTCCAGTCATACTTTGTCATTTAATTAAATCACAGTATTTTGGTGAATTTAACCAATCAGATTCAAATTTGACGGACAATTCCACTCTTAATTTGTCATCCAATTAAATCAGAGTATTTTGTGCATTGAAACAATCAGATTAAAATGTCACTGACAATGTCAGGTACTGACAATTACCGCGGGATTTAAACGACTAAATAGACGTTGCTCACCACGACGTCCCTTAAAATTGTGACAAGTAATTTTTCTTGTACTTTTTGTTGTTCCTCAGATGATGATTATTACAAATTATGTAGTATTTTTGATCTCGATGCGAAAATAATGTGGTCAATAATATTTTCCTTATTTTCTAGTTTTGTAACTTAAACTACGACTAATCTATACAGATTAAATTTGAAGCATCTTATAGTAAAAGACTCCTGCAAGATATTGCCTCGAATGTACTTTTAAAATTGTTTCTTTTTCGTGAAATAACTTTTACTAGAGTGTGGGACATTTTTTCTCATAATACAGTGCCACTAAAATTGTCACATTAATTAATTATGTCAATATATGTAGTCACTCATCCTTCTACCCTCAGGTGTAGGATCATTATGTCAAACCGAAGATAATCTAAATTGACTAAGTCTATATCATAACTATGGATTATGTCACAAATAACATTCTCACATATTGTAGTACAATGCACACATATACCTATATATACGAGTATGTTACATTATCTGTATAAAGCATTTCATGCAAATATACTTTAAATTGATTTTATAAAAAAAATCGTTAATTTTGTTATTGGACGAAATAAATAATAATAACTTTTACGAAGTTTTTTTGTTTTAACTAAGATTCAGAAGAAAACAAATGAATTGTTAATTCAGAAATTTGCTTAAATCTGAACTGTCAAATGGTTTACATTTTTTATTTACATTCAATTGCTGCCGGTGACGTGGAAAATATATTATGTGACATAAGTACCTAATAAAACTATTCTCATATTAGCTCCGGAAGCTTTGCCTCAGTTCATACCTACTCGAAGGTTATAAAAGTTATAATGTACTTACATTCCTTGTAGCTTAAATAACTACAAAATGCAAAAGGAATATACGATAAACAAAAATTAAATGTTAAATAACGAGGGACAATGTTTTTTATGTCTGTTTCTTTTTTGAATCAAACACAATTCCTTTGGTATATGCGTCTAATCTCTTTATATATAGTTGTTATAAATGTCTTTCACTTCATTAAGATATATACTTGTTTGGAGAATCTTGTGTTCTCGAGTCAAGTGTATTAATTTTATTTATACTGACATCGTGGGCGTCTAAACTCGATGATTATTACGTTGAAGAACTTTTTACTTTTGTTGTAAGTAGTATCTTTTGCTGGTGAAGTTTTTGCGTGGAGTGATTAAGGAGTTGTGCGTTATGATGTGGGGTATTTGTCAGGTGGAGTCGGGCTCCGGAGTAGCAGAGTTCCGGAGCTCCGGTCAAGGCCGTGTCCTCGCCTGAGGTCGCTCAGCAGCCCGTGAGTTATGCACGATTCGTTCCCGGAATTCTCCAGCAAAATTACATCATATTCTCACCAAATCATTGCTATCATACTACTGCTCTACTATTACATATAAACACTGTTAAAGGTTATTACGTTAATTAATCTACAATACTGAATTATGTATACACTAAACAGAATTTGCTCCACTAAAATATTATAATT
Organism: Stenolophus ochropezus; assembly: GCA_035578165.1. Taxonomy (NCBI): domain Eukaryota; kingdom Metazoa; phylum Arthropoda; class Insecta; order Coleoptera; family Carabidae; genus Stenolophus; species Stenolophus ochropezus. Next base: position 17,229,292 of record JAQOWZ010000005.1, on the reverse strand, counting down.
ATATCGTGGTAATTATTGCTACCGTTAATTCATCATACTTGGAATAATTTTTATTTCAACAAGCTGTAACTTCTTTATAATAAAATCACAAAAATATGAACTATATACCAAAATCGATCATAGTTTATGAAACCGTATAGAAAGTATACAAATTTACATATTTCAAGTTACCCGCAAAAACGCAAAAACCGGTATACTAGGAACACAATGATTTTTCTTGTAGAAAATCAAGTTCATACTGCTGTAAATTGACATGGAATATTTTACAGTTTCAAAAAATAATATACAGGGTGTTCCATTTAAAAGTGCCACCATTGCTATCTCGAGAACTATAAGAGCTACGAAGTTGATTAAATTAGCAAAGAACCACCATTTTACAAGACTAATATACAATGAACAAAAAAAAATTTTTTTTTCAACCAATGGTTCTCAAAATACGAGACACAACTTTCTTATTTTAAATGAGAACGTATGTTTATTTTTAGGTTATTCGATAGAGTATTTTTTTTCTGAATTCAACGATATGTACATATCATATACTAATATAACAAAATAATTGAGAAAAATGCATGTTAAATTTATATGTATTTTATTTATATCTGGCTGAAGCAAGAGTTCTATGGTTAGAAAACATAGACATAATGTTCTGTCTAACATTGTTTGATTATTTTTTGTTAAATTTTATTTTCTTAAACTGTCAGTTTTAAGAAGAAAATGAATTGTTTTCTATCCAAAGCACTCTTATTTCAGCCAGATATAAATAAAATATAAATAAATCTACCATGCATTGTTCTCAGTTATTTTGTTATATTAGTATATGACATATTTATATCGTTGAATTCAGAAAAAAATACTCTATCGAATAACCTAAAAATAAACATAAGTTCCCATTTAAAATAAGAAAGTTGTGTCCTGTATTTTGAGAACCACTGGTTGAAAAAAATTTTTTTTTGCTCATTGTATTAGTCTTGTAAAATGGTGGTTCTTTGCTAATTTAACCAACCTCGTAGCTCTTACAGTTCTCGAGATAGCACTTTTAAATGGAACACCCTGTATACCTAATAACAACGTGAAATATAATGATTTAGAAAAGAAATAGACTATATTTATTAATATTTCTTTCAAAGAAAAAACTATTCAGGTACATCATTGATATCATAAACAAAAATATTAGTACAATAGTATTAAAAAACATAAACAATAATTATCAATAAAAAAATGGGGCATGTTTTAAGCTATTCCCCTCCTATAGAATAATAAATTATTAAACTTTAATAAAAGAATTTAGGTTTATGCAAAATTTTATGTATAAATATCAATCAATACAGGTTATGCAAACGAAGTTGTCGCGACAATTTATTTACAACAACTTTTCTATATTTTTCTTAATTTCTTTACAAAATATAACAGTAATTCCTACTTTTTTGTTTTTTGGAGTTGTTGCGCATATTCATGGACTAACACGAGTGACACTCAATTTTGTTAACATTGGCGACACAAAAATTACAAAGTAGGTACCCCATTTGACGGTACATTGAAACATAAATGTGCCGGCTATTTTAGATACATGACATTTTAATGTACGTTTTGTCTCTTTTCCTAAACCTACATTTCGTGATTTTTTGCTAAAAAAATACAATTTCAATATAAATAATTTGGTGACCGAACGACCTGGTTTTCTGGATTATTCAGGATCACGAAAATTGTTTCCTAACACTCTGTTTTGCAAGAAATACATTATGTATTATTTTTATACTTATATGTATATAGTAAAACATGTTACATTTTTTTTCCAATAAATTTTACAATATCCTTCAAAAACAATCTATTTCATCTATCTGTTCTTAAAATATCTTGAACGGATCCGAAAATATGATTTTGTGGCTTTTAGTATTTTCTTTTTCAAATTAAATACTAAACAAATGTATTAGGTAAGGGAATTGTGGATATTGGTCATATTTTTTTTTTTTGAAATAAGAAGTTTATGAATTTGACTTGTAAAAATTAATTATAAGTATGGTTATTACTTAGTTTATAATTACATTATTCTATTTTATTGCCTCAAGGCCTGTTACCTTATTCCTGAAACATAGTGCTTATATGAGAAAAATGATATACTTCATTGGGAAAAGAATACAAATATTGGAGATACAAATATTTATATTTAAATAACTTCTACCCCAGAACCAAAATATGAGAAGTAGTAAAGAACATATAATCTGCTGTACGTATAAGAATATATGTGCATGCGAAGTTTTTCGTTGCATTTTGGTATGTAAAGCCGTATGTGTGCTACGTATGTTTTATCCTCATGCATTGCAGCGTAGCAGAAACATTGGCTGAAAGTTTCTTCCTCGCACGAGGAGCATTGGGGGAAATAGGACATTGTTTTATGCGCCAACAATTCAACCTGTTTTTACTCCCGCAGAAAAAGGGGTATTAATGTCACTTTGCTACCAGAAATTCTATTTGTATACGACTTTATGTCGCGAAAACAATTTCATTTTAATTTCAATACAACATCCATCAGCAACGTACAAACAATTTATTATTTATGCATTCTGGGTTCGTCTTTGTAACTTATGACTGTTATCTTTTATTATTTAGGAAGATACTAATGATGTACGTTATTTACATCTGTTGTTCATTCTAAAGATTTTGTAACTGTAACTTATTAATTTTTTTAATATTGTTTTAAATCGTATATTTTAGAAACCATGACTTTGAAGTAATAAATGATGGTGTCTAAAATTTTGCATAATATAAAAAAAGTACTCTTAACTTTAAAATATTTATAGAAAAGAGTAAATTCACATTTCCAAAACTTAAATCTCATTGGATGTCAAGGGTAGAAGATTATTTAAGTAAGATTCAATTTTTTTTTATGATTACTGATCTATGCTGATATATTGATGATCTCGAATCATTAAGCCTTCTTCTTTTATTTGTTTCTTTTGTGTCCAGTTTATCTTCCTATCAACTATTATGCGAGCATCATCACCGATGTATTTTATTATTATATTCTAATTATGTTGTAGACATTTATGACACCATTTTCTGTGAGGGGAGTGTTGTACCTTTGGACTTTGACAAGAATGATGTATATTTCTTTGGTACATGTAAGTAAATAAAAAGGGTATGTAACAGAGGGTAGTAATGAGTAAAGTTGAGGAGGATCTGGTGAGATTGTGAACAGCTGCGCTATCAATTAAACTCCAGATTGCAGCCTTCATTACCGACATGATTGATGCAAAATGGTCGCAACCCTTAGTCCAGGTCTCTGCCCTTATACACTACACAAAATCATTAACCAATCTGCATTGATTTCTAAGTAAATATACCGACAGTCCAAAACGGATGTTCAACAATCTTCTTTATAAATAATCGTGTATTTACAACTGAGCTAGATCTTTAAATAATGATATTCCTCAATAATTATTTGCTCAATGGTGGGATACATTTTCGTAATGTAAATTTGTTATTGAATGTCTTTCTTCTTATTCTTGTATACAGGTGTTAAAATTCTTATTCGTCACATAGTTGGAGTTTCAGTTGATTTGGAGATAATTCTATTTGTCCATCGTTTTCAGTTTTTCTTTTCGAGTTTCGCAAAAAAAATAATGAAATCAGTAATCTATACAATTTACCATTTGCAGTGAGGAAAAAGGAAGTTCTGTAGGATGCTATAAAGGATGTATAAAATAGTTATTTGTGGTCAAAGGGTGCAAAATGCTACATTGCCGCACGAGCATAATGATTGAAGCTCGAAACGTAGCTGAGAGCTTCAATTCGTCTTCCAATTTTAAAAGCAATTATATAGCAATCGTCAACAAAATATCAGAGCAGTTGTGCGGAAAACATGAGTGTTGTTTAGAAAAGACATGTTTTGTGCATTGAAAACAATAAAGAAATGTCATGTTTATTTGACAATTGTAGGAAAAAATATTATTATTTTCCTGAGAAGAAGAACCATGTGAGGTCGAAAAGGTCACGACTGAATAAATAAATTTGTGCTAATACGGCTAATGGCATGGTACAAGTCATTTCATGCCTCCTTTCGAGTTCGTAAAATCTTATTCTTTCTTTATTATGAAATGTAAAATTAATAAAACTTATATTTCTTATATGCATTACTAAATATTTAAACAATTATTTGAAGAAATTTGCTGTAAAATATGCAAATAACAATCTTTATTCAAAATGAAAATTTAATTTAGTGGTCACTTAGCAAGCCTATTCAGCAGTGGCGTTCGATTCTGTGGTGGCCACAGCTGATTTGTTAATGTAATGAATAAAAGAATTGAATTATCAAATTAATATATTTTTATATTGGCAAGAGGCTTAGTTTACGATCATAATATCCAAGTACGCCCGCATTAAATAGGAATTTAGTGCAGAAGGTAGTATAAGATATGAGTGTTTTATATCCTGTAATAAGTAGTTTATGAGTTATTATAACAGATATAAAATATCCTCTCACATTTTTCTCTTTTTGTGCGACACGTGCCTCGAGTGGCCGACACGTGACCGGATTAACGCCACTCTCTTGTTTACTCCGCCTCCTGCGAGATGCCGAGATGAATTGCACAGGATTATAGGAATCCTACAAGATTATCCATACACATTCATTACAACCATACAAATTAATGGAACTACAAAAAAAAATATTACTTATTAGAAATAATTTAATAATAAAATTTAGAACATTACTAGAGTAAGTAGTTCTTCAAGACTGCTTGATTTTTCATTGTATTGCCGTCTAGATCTACACTATCTAGAATCTTGTCTTGTCTTGTCTAGATTATGAAGACTAGAAAGGAACAAGTCTTGTCTTGAAATGTCAGTCTTGTTCCTGACCACTGAAAACGATTGACAAATAGAAGGATCTCCAAATCAACTGGAACTCCAACTATGTGACGAAGAAGAATTTTAACACCTGTATACAAGATTAAGAAGAAAGACATTTAATAATAAATTTACATTACGAAAATGTAACCTACCACTGAGTAAATACTTATTTAGGAATATCATTATTTAATGATCTAGCTCAGTAGTACCTAAATATACGATTATTTATAAATAAGGTTGTTGAACATCCGTTGTGGACTGACTGTATATTTCCTGTTTCTCGAAATGAAGTACTGAAATATCCCTAGAAAACTTCAGCAGGTGATCTGTCTCTTGCTCATCAGTTATTTTCTATTTTTCCCTCATTCATTCTAGTTCCACGAGTAGTGATTCATTTGAAATGTACGAAATACGAACTGTTTCTTAAATAATAATATCAAGTAGCTTGAAATTGCTTCATATCAAGTCAAATAACTACGATAAAAAATAAAATCAAGTCAAGTCAAGTAGAAAATTTAAGAGCAGCAATATTGTTTTTTAAATAATGTTTTTTTTTATAAAATAAGAGATTTTACGTACAGGCTCTTTTCAGGTTTATATCTTTCAGGTTTTACGACAGTGTTTGAAAGTATAATAAAAATATGACTCGTTAAAGAAACAAAATAAATAGGTAGTTTATATTAATATTATTAAATATTTATATCAAATTTTCTCGACGTATATAAAGCATTATTTATTTATATTATGCATTTATTATTTTTACTGAGTATACAGAATTTTTAGTGTGTATTTATAAATTTTTATTTTGATTATGAATCATTTTATTGTGTATTTTTTACCCTGCGTTTCCAATATTTAACGAGCAATTATTTTTTTGGAGATTTTTTGATACATCATGCAAAAAACAAAATATTAAACATCTTACTGATTTGCAAATAATAAAAATGCATGTGTTTTAAAATAATATTTTTTTATTTTATTTGAAGAAATATGCTATTTTAAATTTTTTTTATATGAAAATAAAAAATATGCGAAAAATATAATTTGCACTAATGGTAATTAGTAAAAAAATAACTTTCTTAGAAAATTGAAGAACTTAACATTTCTATGAATGGCTATTTACTTCTTACTTTTGAAGTATTGATTATTATTAAATATTGTATGACGGTCTAGTGCGATGTTTTGTCTCAGTATCGAAGAGATCCATCAAAATAAAACTAGTTTTTTTTTCTGTTAATTCTGCTATTATTGCCGTATTCGATTGGTTGAGAAACCACTATAAAGAGTGTGAGTACCTGCCGAAGCTTTAGCCCATCAACTTGCTGCGTCCTGTTAAACAGTAGGTAAACATTGTTAGGTTACTGCCTCTGAAAAGAATTTACGGTTTATAGGAAGTATATATTTCTGTGGACTACTCCATTGTATTTGTATCTGATGATGAATTTTTAATATAAATTCTTCAAAGCAGAACACCCAACATGAACATTTATGTTTTATCTTTTAACTTTATAATTCCTTTGTATATGAAATTAATGTTAGAAACTTTTCATCTCTGAATTTCGCTTCTCTTGTGAGTTGCGTAAACAGCCGTCACTCACGAATAAAACCAAATAAAAAATAAACAAGTATCAAAACAAAACAAACTCATAGAGGAATGAAAACAAAACGCAGTAGGCTGCGACTGCCGAGGGATATAGGCTTGGCGTCCTCAGGGGGACTGGCCGAGGACGCCAAATCAAGAAAGAAAACCTTCCTCCAACAAAAAATAAATACTATAGTATCCTATTCCACGAATGGGATTACTTTCTTCTAACTGGTACATTTTTCAAAAGTACCGATTTCTGCAACTACAAACTTTTGTTCCTCCGACTAACCCTAATTGTAATATACATACATTTCAGTGGTGTAACTAGGAGGGCCTCGCATCGGTTCTTAGTTATTAAACCAGATAAAATAAGATAAATAAGAAATTGCGACAATATGTCCACACTACTGACTTTTCATGTCTTCTTTATCTCCTACATATTTGAGCGTGTTTGAAATTTGCTGCTGCCAATAATTAGAATATTGTCGCTTCTGGAATACTACTCTCTTTAAACTGTAATATGACAATGGGGTATATAATATAGTTATTACTTATTAGAAATTTAATGTTTTAGAGAAAGGACATATGATGTCAACATGGTAGGATCATGGAAAAAGGCAGAGAGACTGTCTCCTAACGCTCCAACCTATCTTCTTTCACTATTACACCGTACTGACGTTACAATATTTCAGTTCTAATTACGCCACTGATACATTTTATTTAAAACCAAAAGTAACTGTGTACCTAGGTATCAAACATAAATGTTTCGAAAGAAAATAATTAATATTTAATTCAGTTCAAGTAACAACATTTTTATCTTATATCGTACATATTCTGTAGTGGTATCATTTCTGTGGTGGAAACGGCTAGTTTTTATCAGATTAATATATGATTATAATCACAAATCTTACACTGAATTGTGAACATTTTTAGTACCTTTCCTTTTTCTAAAAATCATTTGAAAGTAAATATGTCATATTTTCGTCATTGACTATAGCTTCAACTCCTCACATGTTATCTTCCGGATGTGAAAATTATGAAAACAATAAAAATTTGGTGCCGTAACTAAGCAAGGACGAAAATTTATCCATAAATGATTTAAATTGTTTTATTTTCCCAATTGTTTCTCGAATCCCACATATTTCTTAGTCAATAAAAAAAAGATTGTACAAAAGATAAATATTATAAATTTCATTTTGTTGTTATGTTGATATGTGTAGCCTAAAACATATAATATACCAAATCTTTTTTCTAATATATCTTGTGATATAAAAATTACCATTTTAACTAATTAAGAATTAATTGTATTTTATTTTCTATGTAAAAAATGTTTAGTAAATATTAATGAGAAATTGAAATAAAAGTCAGCTTGTTTGTTAAACAAAAATAACATTTTTAATTAATACTGTAATTAATACTCCAGACATTACTTTATCTTTCATTTAAATATTAGAGCAAATATTAAATATTTCCCCTAATTTATTTAAAATTATAGATACAGGTACATTTTTATCATTATAATACAAAGACAAAGTGTATATAATTTATATTATCCATTTAGATGAGAAATCGAATATATTATTATAATTTGTACATGTTTTATTCGGCGCGTAAGCGAACTAAAGGTGAGCTACTAGGAGCTGCTGAGTTTATACTGTTCGTAGTTGTGAGTTTCAGTTCAGAGAGACGGTGGTTCGATTGCGTTCGGTTATGTTTCTTTAATTGTGGCGATATTTTGTACACGTTGATATTCGTTTCTTATTTATCGTTAGTTGTAGTATTATTTTCCGTTTATTTAAACTATTGTCTTCCCTTAGCATTATTAATAGTCAGTTTATGCCCTTCTACCTATCGTGTGTGTACATGTGCCTGAATTAATGCAGCTATTTAAGACTTTACACCTCCATCATTTACAAGCGAGCCCTTTGAAAGGTATATACGACCACCAAATCCAAGGTAAGTGGTTTTGCACCAAATATATTGTGCCAGGGCTGATTGGAATTTTTTGCGGGATCTACCCAGTGGCTTAATAATAAATTTTAGCCACGTCCTCCTCATTAAAATTGAAAGGTCTATGTAAATCCAATCTAAATAATAATGGTACAAGTGTATTACATTACAAATAAATCACGTGAGAAATATTTAGTTCACGACGTCCTTAGGTAATTAACACACGTGTGCCATACATTTTATTCAACACCATTAATCATTGATGTAAAGTATATAAAAGTTTTTTAATTGACCTTTGACATTTCATAAAAAATAGTGTAGAGAAGGTTTTTTAACGTAGGTACTATGATACGAACCTACAAACAGTGAGTTTTTTTTCTAATCCACCTACTTTATTTATCTAAAAACACCATAGTTATCGCATTATAATTACACTGTGTTGGATGAAATATATAATTTCAATTTCACAATTTAGGGTTACAATATGAAGTAATAAATGCCGAATGCAATATTTAAGTATTTTTGCAATAAAAGAGATTGGAAATTAAATTTTTCATGCTTTTGCTATGAGAAATCTCCCATATTATCAAAATATAATTATCCTACTTCTTGCTTCTCAAATTAACGCAAAATTGTTTATCTTACGTCATCTTGGATCAAAGATAATAAGAATCATTTTTTCTATTTCGTTCTTTTTTTTAATTTTAATTTTGATTATCTGCCGGATATGAAATATTCAGGTGTATTAAAATTATTACAAAAAATGAGGATAGGCAAACAGATTCATAATTAGGAACAAATATTTACTAGAGGAAACTATTACATTAGGTTTTTCTTCACCCAATGCTATGTGCAATACTTTCTCTTGCATCGTTTCAATTGTGTTACCTTTATGTTTCAATATTTTCTACAATATACATACGCCCTTGATTACAAGTAACGTTAATTACCGCCTTAATTTAATTTATAGAATAATTCAATTAGCAACTTTTGTAATTCTCATAAACGAAGCGATAAAATCTCAAAATATTGTTTGGGTAATCACAATATGGTTCTACTTCCCAAAAAAACTAAAACAAAATTGTCAAGGACTTCACACTTTGGTGAATACATTCTTTGGGTTGTTTGTCCTCTATAAGGTATTTTTTTTTTTTCTGATTTTTTGTGTCAATGAATTGATAGGTAATATAAAAATAAATAATGAACATATAATATAATATGTAATTTGATTAAATTCTGAAGTTGTGTAATGCTTCTTTCAATATAAATTTTGTTTCTAAGTCTAAGTAATATACTATTATTTACCTTTATGAAATAGAATATAAGTACTCTTAAATTTTGTTATTGTAGTTTTGATGCATCTATAATACAAGGAATAAATTTATGGAGACACTTTATATACGATATTATTAATTTTCAAATTATCATTCCATATCTTTTTGAAAAGTACAAAAAGTTCTGTAGAGTTGGCTAATAAATACCTATTATTATTTTTGGGCACGTATAAGTTATAAGGAATAAAACGTGTATAAAAATATTGGGAAAATGTTTCCGGCAATATGGTGGCAGCGCATCTGTGGATGTATAGATTTTATTTTAAATTATTGTCAGGCTACGTGTCCTGAATTATTTTTTCTTTGACAAAGTTTCCTTTTTATTGGGGTAATAAACCGTGTATAGCTGCCTTGAAACAAAACTATATCATATCCAATCACAAGTTTTCTTATCTTTTTACCATTTCGCGTTGTAAAATTGCCCCTTTAATCGTGAGCGTAAAATTGTCAAGTTTAATAATAAAAATTACGCGTACAAGCTGTGGGGTAGCAATTAAATGGAGACAAAAGAAGAAACAATAAAGTAAAAACAAAGTCGCTAATTAAGAGATAAAGAGGCGGTGAGGCAGTGGCGTGGAGTTGGGGAAGTTTTAAGTAAGACTAATTCCCGCTTAGAAAGGAAATAGCACAAGGCACAAGTTGGTAACAAGTGCGGTAACTTGTCCATGTTGGACGGCGAAGCTTCGGTGCACAACTCACCACCAGAACGGGAACGAGAATAGGTCTCAACCCTTGCACTTCACCATAATAACACTAATATTCGTGCACTCGCTGCAAACAAAAATAAGCATTGTTACATTTTCCATGGGGAAACTTCTCAAAACATTGTTTTGACTGACGTCACAAAAGTATTTATATTTTGGTACGAAACAATACGGAATGTAATAATGAAAAACTCTTTAATCCCTTATTCACTAAGTATATTTCAAAGTATATATTATTATATATAATTTATAACGACTCAAAGTACACCACCACTGAGTTGTTAGCGCAATGTTATCGACAGCGATTGTAACATAGTCTTATGGAGTATCCTATCACTGACTATGTTAGAATCGCTCTACGATAACATTGTGTTTACAACACCTTACCTCTCATTTCTATCGCCTAGTGGAGCTGCGTAAGAAGAAGATTTGTTATATTCCTCGATAATAAGGAAACTGTTACTTAAAAGTAGGAGTGTATGAATTTAGTTAGATTTATATCTTTGGTTAATTTTCATTTTTTATTTTTTTTATTTTTCTATGATTTTGATTTTAAATCTCATACTAGTAGTAGTCTATACTGACTCGCTATTTAAATAATATTTTCAATATATGCTAATAATATCATTCACAAATTTCAGTACATATATGATACATCTCGTAGATCGATTTTACTGATAAATACTGTTAAATTAAATAAGTAAAATTTATTGCGATTTCGCATGTATTAAAGTACTGCTCATTCTAAAAATATGAATAAAAGCTTTTAAATTCTGGCTGATTATATTTTTAAAACTACTAAAATGTTACAATTATTATAAACTAATATGCATTTATAAAGTCACTGTAAATCTATATAATACCTATAACTGCTGCATCAATTATGATCATCGAAAGTAAAATTATACAACGTACAAGTCTTTGATAAAAATAGAGACTATTTTTCAAGTAGGTTCATAGCAAACAGAATGGACCTTTTCAAAAGGACAGTTTTTATAAATTACAATTTATGGTTTAATTACAAAAAAATCGAGCGTTACGCTGTCTGGAAAATTCCCGGGTAGATATCGGTTTTCTACAGATCACCTGTTTTTCATTCTATAAAATATTGCACTTTGATCAAAATCCTAATTTTCATAATCAATATCAAGTTAATAAATTAATTATTATAAGAATAAGAACATTTAATTATTTCCTGACTTTTAAAAATATTATTAATTTACTTTAGGGACATTATTGTAAGTATGTTATTGAAACACTTTTCCTTTTGCTTTTCGTTTCCGACATTACATTACATGAAATACATGGGAACTAAATTTCAATTCGGAATTGATATTTGTTTTCGGGCAATGATTGACTACTACCAGGGCTAGATTGACAACTATTTGTCCTACCAGGCGTTACAAATATGTTGGCGCACCTAAACATCTTACAGTCATTCTAGCAATGTAATTTAACAATAGCCTGAATGCAAATCTATTACTATGAAAAATATTCGTTCAAAAAAATATTCAATCGAATCCCTGTAGTTCTGAACTAGCCAATTAAAACACACTTAAAATGAAAAGAGCCCTAAGACTCTTATCACTTATGTCATAAGGTTGCTAGGTAAATAACAGTTGTTAACATCTGTCAAACGGGAAAATAAAAAAACCAAATTAAAAAAAAATGCAAAAAAAATCTCACCAAATATCAGTCGATTATTGATAATACCCGCCTTCGGCTTTGGACAACCAACGTGCTTTCGGTAACTGTTATAAAATTATTGCGTAATTATCAGTGACCTAGGGTTATTATATTATTACAGTTGACAATGAGTTACATATGTCCTAAAATTGTCCATTTACAATGGGATTTGTGACATAACTCATTGATTATCTCATACTATTTTCCAAATTATCTTTTACTTATTTTCGTCTAGGATATATTGGCCACACATAGATAATATAGCAAACTTACATAAATTGATAATAAGTGCAAAATTCCTTATTACAAGTGTCCATTTTAAGTGTACTATAAATGACTACGTAAAACATTTGTTTTCAACGTGTACAATAAGATTTTTTACAGACTGAAGCTTAGCATTTAATTATTAATGCCCTACATTTTTTTTATTTCTTACTGAAATTTTCAAGATTTTTATCGAATATCTACCGAATATAAAAGTCTTTTTTTTTAAATTTACGAAAAATCTTGTGATCCACGAAGAAACTGCCCACCAGGCGGACACCGGATAACCGGGTGGGCCAGTCCGGACCTGACTACTACTACGTTGTAATATGTATAAAATGATTTGCTGGTATCTTTGCTGAGTCAATAGTATTGTGTGTACGAGTAGTGCACTCACCAAGCATGTGAGTACAACGGGTTACATATACACAAATCAAACAAGCTTGTATAAATACATGCCGCTATGATGTTTTATACGCGAATAACTGAGGTTGAGGAAGCTTGCACAATGTTATATCACTATTTCCCTTGTGAGGCAAGTACTAAACATTACTTTGTTATCGTGTACGTCAGATATTTTAATATTATACTAGCTGAAATAAATAAACGAAATTATATCATTCAAATACATTGCATTAAAAAGGTACACAAAAATTAACGCATTGAGTAAAGGAAAACTTCAGTTAAAAAGTCTTAATAAATACGAATCAACAAACATCTTTTACCTTCTTATCTATCATAATAGTAGTGATGTTCTTGATAATTTTATAAGTGCTTACGTTCCGTGTTAATAGGAAAATTCTCGTAAAGAACCTAAATGTTTGTGGGAAACATGGAACATTTCAAATTCTGGCGATGAACACAATGTTGTGTTCGTCATCCGTCGGATTCATGGATGCAACTTGCAAGCTACTTCCAAATGCTCTTTCTCTTTCTAAATATATTTCTTTCCCTTTAATTGACGTAAGAATTAGTTAGTTTGATATTTATTTCAAATAGATATGTGGAAGTTTAGCGATTTTTTAATTATTTTTTTTTATTTTATTAAGATTGTCTTCAAGTGATATTCTATATTTTTTAACAACGCAACAAGCAGTTTTCCCTCAATCTAAATCACAAGTTCAATAATAAATTATTTATTATAAATAAATGGTAACATAACTTTTAATTACATTTTAAGTTATAATTATTCATATACTTACGATTAAAACATATTTCACATTTGCAGGCGAAGAGTCTTCTTTCTTCTTTGTCCTGTCATTCCTCAGTAGAACATAGGGCCTTCACAAAAGTTTTCCATGCGATTCTGTCGTTCGCTTCTTGCTTGACTACATTCCATGTTGTTCCCCTTTCTTTTAACTGTTTCTGTATCCTTCGTCTCCAAGTTATCTTGGGTCTACCTTGCTGACGTTTCCTTTGAGGGTTCCATTCTAGTGCTTCTTTCGGTATATTGTTATCAATATAGTAGGCGAAGATTAGGCAAACATATTTATTATTCTCTCCTTATTCACAGAATTAAACCAAAAATTATGTTGACAAATGCGAAATATTCCATAAATACTCATTTTTGTGCTACAAATTTTGATTTTGGGAAATAGTGTACATTGATAGATCTCGTCGCGCTGATTTCAAATTTTCAAACGGAACTGAATTCTCTCTTTTCGTTCCGAAGATATTTGCTGTTAAAGTTGCACTACAAAAAAGTGTTTTTTGGCTTTTTCTCTAAAATGGGTAGAGATACAATCTCAACGATTATACTAGTCGATTCTATGGACAAAGTTACATAAAGAAATGTTTTCTCCGCATATACCTACTTTGGAACGATTAGGTGAAAAATGAGAAAATCGAAAAAACCTGAATTTCAAAATTTTTCCGAGCAACTTTTTTCCTCCAAAACTTTTCATTTTTTAGACTTAAGTAAATATATATACGCTGATTTCAAATTTTCAAACCAAATTGAAGCATCTCTTATACCGTTCTCGAGATATTCGTGTTTAAAGTTGAATTTTAGGAAAACCTAAAAAAACAGGGTTTTTAGGTATACCCCTGCAAGGGTTAGGTTTACGACTTCAGTGATTTCACCAATCGATTCTACGGGCAAAATTATATAAGTATACCAATTTTTAGCTTTTTATTACAAATGATACAATTTGGAGAAAGGAAAAACGAAATCGGCGAAAATCGAAAAAATGGCAAGGGGTATACCCTAGATTTTTTTCGATTTTTGGCCATTTTCAGTTTTTTCTTTGTAGAACTTCCATATGTTGAGATAAAAATTTGAAACTTGGTACACTTATGTAGTTTTGCCTGTAGAAACGAATGGTGATGTCGCCGAAGTCGTAAACCTAACCATTTAAGAGATATACCTAAAAAAACCTATTTTTTAGGTATAATTTTGAATTGAAATATCTCGAAAACGGGAAGAGATAATTGAATTCTGTTTGAAAATTTGGAATCAGCGCATCGATATTTACTTAAGTCCAAAAAATGAAAAATTTTGGAGACAAAAAGTTTCAAGGCGAAAAATTTAAATTTAGGTATTTTCGTTTTTCTTATTTTCCACCTAATCGTTCTAAAGAACGTATATCTGGGTAAAACATTTCTTTATATAACTTTTCCCGTAGAATCGAATGGTAAAGTAGTTGAGATTGTATCTTATACTCATTTTGGAATGTAGTCAAAAAACACACTTTTTTGAAGCACAACTTCGAGAGCAAATATCTCCGAAACGAAAAGAGATAATTAAATTTTGTTTGTAAATTTGGTATCAGCGTAGGTTATTCTTTAAGAAATATTACAAACAAAATTTTATAAAATTTTAAATTTTCGAACTGAAAATTCGATATTTTTAAATAATTTCGGGTTTACGCAAAAATACAGCGTCAACGGCTTTGGAAATTACTTCCAACGTTGTTACTACATACATAAACTATTTTTCCAAGTAATATTCATCATAGTGTGAAATGGTTCCATTTACATTTTATACTTTTATTTTATAATAATATATTTTGGCACCCTCAAAAGAAAAGTTCTGCGACCGCCTATGGTGTAATTGTATGTAAGATATCATATAGACGTAGTGCAATAGTTGTTAATAATAAAGAATTAATAGTGAAAACTCTCAACCATCAACCGTCTAACGTTTCGAAACAACTGGTATAATCCATGCTGGCTCTATTACGGAAACATACGTCTGCACGGATTCTTGCCGCCAGTTTTTGGAAACAAATTCGTGGATTCATGGATTTGTGTTATGCGCCAGAATTCGCCTAATATTTTGTAAAGTTTTAACAAAGCATTCATAGATAATTGTCGTATATAATTAAACTGTAAGACCCCGCTTAAATCGGGAGATAAGTTCCAAGAAGTTTCAGCGCTAAACGAAACAGCGTTAAACGTGGTCATTTTAACACGTAAATAATGGGGATAATTGAAATCGACCACAAATAAGAAAGATGTCAAGGTAGTTAAAAATTGGACTGGAATCTTATGTATAAAGTTTTACCTCAAAAAATCAACTTTTCTACTATCGTACTCTATAGTCTTCTTCAGGGTTTTACAAGAATTCTTGTAAGAATTAAAAACAAAATAATAACAAACTAGGAAAACATATGTGAATACAGATGAAAATAAATAATTGTGGACACTTACAGAATTTGTCAGATGCAAAATTGTAAAACACGTGTGGATGATTTATGTACAACAGGAATTTGTCAACAAATAAAAAATAAAGTAATAAATTAATGTAACATTGATCACAGAATAAAATAATGTCACAAATTACATTCATTTATAATGATTACTAAATAAAAATAGATATAATAGTTATAAATACACTGGTGCGAAGTGTGAAATTTAAACGTTGATTAATTTAGAAAATTTTGGATTAATTAATGTGGAAATAAGAAAATTTATTAGTTTTTTTAAAATATATAATATTAAGAATACCACTTTATTATTACTTTAATTCTGATGCTTTTTGTTGCAAATATCAATTTTAATTCATGAAATATACATGAAAAAATGCAGTTTATAATTTCTGTTGATGATTTTTTTGTGAAACTACGTTTGCCTTTATAACAAAATCTTATTACTTTTTTTTCCGAAAAACAGGAATTTTACTGTTCTTTTATGTATAATAGAAATAGTTAAGAGAAGTCCTACTTTACTGTCCTACGCGTAGGTTTTAAGCATATAATCATTTCTGCGTATATTATACTTTCAGATTAAACATACGATTTTGACGGCCGTATGTAGGTATTTACTGGTACGGTAGTCGTACATTTAGAAATTATATCCGTTGAACTGGTAACGGATGTACTTCAAGCGAACATAATCTAGCTCCAGCATTGACTGGTTTTTGTTGTTTTGCTGGTTTTCTATTAAAATAGTAATATTTTACTCTAAAACCAAATTATCATAACAAAAAGTTTTTTTTCTATGACTACTATAGAAATTCGTACTTCTCTTGTATTATTATAATGCGAACACGTAATATAAAGGAGAGCATTGTAATCATACCGATTTTGACATTTAAATATTTTAATGAGTAGGTATCAACTATTTGAGGTCTGTAGTAAAGCATTTTATTGATATCTGATTATAGATCACAATATTAAAATATAAATAAGATTCATTTTAGGTGTTTTATATTGCAAATATGTCACGTGAGAACTTTTCTCAAGAATAAAAAATAACACGTGTGATATACAAAATTTCTGACAACTTATTTTAATTAAATGGTTTAAAATATACTTGAATTTATTCTTTGGTATTTAAATATTAAAAATCTGAATCACTAGTGACCTAAAATATTTATCTCACTGGTGGGTATTATCTACTTTGTTTATTGAAAAAACATACTTACAACATTATAATTACACGGTATTAGATAATAATTATTTAAGCTAAAAGGAATTTAAGTAACTAAATTATAACAATCAAAGTGGTACTCATGTTCCTATAAGAGAATAGTTATAATATTTACATTCCGAGTCGCTTATTATACATATATTTAGAGCCACCTACATCGAAAGTATTTATAAAATTTGGGCTACTTGACAGTTCTGATTTATTTATTTGCAACATTTTAACTTCGTCCGTTGTTAGACGACCAAATTTATAGCTACAATTGAATCAGAAAACGTATGTGTAGGAACGAATAATTACTCACAAATTAGTCAGACCATTCGTACCAGCTAAAGATTCTGTTTTCCTACTTGTGCTCCTCGTGGCCAATGTTTTATTTTATTTAGTATTTTGTTCTCTTTAGCTAGCCGGCTTTCCACTGGTTTTAAAATCGATAATCTAAATCACGATCGGTAAGCCCATGTCCTGTAAAAACAAAACTTGGCTATGGCTGCGGTAGCCTTCGGTGTTTAATCGAGAAAAAGAACAACACAGGTCCTGGGATTATCGCATACAATTAACAAACACAAAGGCATTAAAAACGCAATCAACAGTTTAAAAGAACCGCCTCTCCACCCTACGGCTTATTTCCCATTGTGGGCAATTGCTCCTCTCTTTCTAACACATAGAAAGACCTCAGACCTCTTTGTTTCGCTCACACATACTCACGCTTTGCACAAGCTTTTCTATCTTTGTTTAACACACACTGCGCTTTAAGAGTTTTAAATTGTCTCTTTTTAGCACATAAGGGTACATGCCTCGTTTAAAGATTGTTTTATTCTATTTCTCTCTTTTTAAATGTAAGCTGAGTGTTCTATTTTCTCTCTATATTTTTAATAATTATTTATAATTGTATCTTTCTAATTATCAGTGCTTTAAGTCCACTTAGTAGTTTTGTATTATTAACTAAAATGTTTCTTTTCTTTGCAGATGAACGAGGAAATTATCTACGTTTTATCGGAACAAAAATGTAAGTTTTTTAGAATTTATATTTTTTAAATATTCGAGAGCAGCTTACAAGAAATAAATAATTCGAGGAAACAATATTTTGTAGTCTAAGTAAAATACTTTTTTCTTTATTATATTAACAATTAGCTAACAAAAAGTTAAGATAATATACGTCTATGTAAAATAAAATGATTTCTAGTTAAATTTAATAGTGTTCAATAATTGGGAAATATATTTGTTTTATTTTAAACAAGGATTGTTCCAACATAATTTAGTTCATTTGATACATTTTTTCTGTCACTCATACATAATATGAAATTCTGTTATTGATTCTAATGCTTAGGTTTTAAATGAAACAATTATAGAAAAATAATTGAAAATGAATAAAAAGATAGTCTCTCATATCCAGACATACAATCAAAATTTTAATAATTATTATAGCTTTAATTTATTTTATTTACTTTGTACATAATTTTTAGAACAAATTATAAATATAGAACTACTTAATTCTACAAACATCATAGTTTTTTTGACTTTATTTTAATGGAATATGATATTATCCTAGGCAACTTGAATGACAGTTAACAGATTATGGTTGATACAGTGTACAGTGTACACCGATTTTGGTAAGGTAGTCGAAAAATAAATCATTCCCTAGATAGAAATGGATGGCATACATACATAGTACATAGTTTGCTGTTAATGTTTTGACATCCAATAATGTCCTTGTTACTTCCTGTGTTTTTTAAGGATCTCATTTAGGACCATTTTTCTTTATAATATTAAACAATTATGTTAACAAATATTTTATGAATTGTAAATTCATTATGAATGCAGACATTATGATCTTTAAAGTGTTTTTTTTTTTCATCATGATGCATTAGATTTACGATACAAACTGAACCTGATAAGCTTAGTTCATATCTTACAAAAAAATATTATTTCTGAATGCAAATAATTGTTCCTATGTTACATTCATAAGAAAAGAAATACAATTCAACTGTCTATTAATATAAGATGTACACATGTATTGTTAAAAGAAAAAGGCTTATATATTAAGGTTCATTCAGAGAATTGGAAAGAAGTTCTTTAAGATTAAATTTTTTACATACTTATACAGTCTTCTTCGTTCTCAGTTCGAATTCGCATCCACTTGTTGGTCTCAGTATTGTGAAATTTATATAAATAGAATTAAGCGAATTCAACGAAAATTTATTTCTTTCATTAGGAAATCGGAAGTTTGCTGTTTACATCTTCTTTCACTTTAACATGTACGAGTAATTAATTTTTCATTTTAAATTTTTATACAAAATATTAAATCACTACATTGGTAGCGTCACCTGACGAGCCGATACTGCCAAAAGAGCACTTTATTTGAAGATTTTTTTTATTTTTTCGCATATCTCAAAAACTATTTGACATAGAATGTTGATATTTTGCATGTAGGACTAATTAGCTATAATAGGAGAGAGTTTTTAATGCTACCATCAGGTTATTTATTTGGGGAAATAACCAAAACCAAATTTTTAATAATATATGTATATGTAAACGGGAAGGTTAGAAAAGCAAAATTCAAAATTAAATAATGAATTAAGGCTAATTACAACATTGCTACTGACTACAATTGTCATCGAATAAAGCGAGAATCGAATGATCTAAATCGAATGAGCTAAATCGAATGAGCGACTGCCGAATGATGATCAACATTCGAATGCTCGATTGATCGAAATCGGATGACTGAAATTTTTTGGATACTTAGAAAGGAAACTGATGTTATGAATATAAGTAACAAAAATAGGCTTTTTGTATCTATACCTTTTGTTATATTTTATAATATTTAAGCAAAATAGTGCTGTACTGTAATTGGGGTGGCTTCACCTTCGAAAGAAATAAATTAATAAATTGCTACTATAAAACTATGAATACAAGTTTTACGAATTATAACTGTCCTAGTTTATCTTTTTGACGGTGATTTCCTATTGGCTGTTGTATCATCAACGCGTGTATTTGGGCCAGTTAGCCTACTCCTTTGACTCTGGAGAGTGTTTATAGAGCCGTGAATCAACGCCATCTCTCAGTGGGGCCTATAAACTCTAGATACCTCCCTGAAGAATCGTAAACACACAAGCACACACACTACGACTCAAATCGAATTATTGTCACTGCAGGTTTATAGTCGTTCCATATTAAATTTTAACTTAATGTACAGGTAATAAAATGCAGAATATTCACAAATAAGAAATTCTAGAAGTATTATGAATTTTATAGCCTGACAACCTAGATAGATTAAAATAAACAGAATTTCTTCTCCGTGTTTAACAATGGAGTAAAATAGAGCAATACTATAATTCAGAGCTGGATTTAAACTTCCAACAACAGACATTTCCATGGAACTAATTACCTCATAAAATTGTTTATGCTTAATAAATATTTAACTATACTCTGTACAAGTAATATCAACATAAATATATTTATTTATTAGTAGCAACAAGATAATACCGTGCAAGTTGGGTACTATTGGTTTATTTTGTAACAAGATCTTGTTTGTGAACTGCATTTCTTCTGTCTTCGGCATCTAGACATTGATATTTTGGTCATAAAAATTAAAAACTATGGGGCCAGATACCGATGAGATCGTATTTCACAGACAAAATTTGTGTTTACATAAGGAATTGAAAGGGTAGATTTGCCTCTAAACAAAAAATAGTTAGGTAGTCAGTAAGCTGTAGCACAGAATAGGTTTATACAGAAGCGACAGAGAAACGAAAATTAGAGAGAGATGGGGAAAGTCAACAAATTTAAAGGGCACATTGTTTAAAATCGGAAAGTGTCTTCACATCTTAGTGAGAGATAGGGGAAGTCAACAAATTTAAAGGTATATACAATGCTCCAAGGTTATAGATCTGAATAGGATAACATGAAAGGTACCGACATGGAGTGTCGCTTCTGTTTGTAACTATTCTGTGGCCGTAGTGCGGACGTGATTTTTTTTTCCTTGTTAGTTTTATTGCAGCGCTCGCAAGCTTGCGTCACAAAATGCTCATCATAAAAAATGGCGTTCCCACACTTAATATGTAAACTATTAGTATAGTAGGCGAAAAATTATCAAAATCGTATAAAAAACATTTGTGTTTTAAATTTATTTTACACAAATTGGTAGATAAATGAGAAATATGTATTAATCTATGTAATCTTCTCTAAGATTATACTGTAGAACTGCTACTATCAAGTTTTCATTTTTAATGAACTTGTTTAAATTATTCTAGACTACATGCTAAACGTAAAGCTTTGAATCTTTGCGTGTTATGATGAGATCTGAACCAACTCGATTTAAATTAACATGCCTGTCCATTGTGATGTAAAAAGCCATCTTTACGAAGTTAATTGTAGTTCGGACATGATGAATACGTGGTAACTAGCCGTGTTGTAGGTCGTAAGTGTAATGTTGGTTGCACGAGATTTTACCTTATCGGGCTAGCAATAATTACTTTTTATTAGAACTTTGACTTGTGTTATAACTCATAAAATTAGGACACTTTTCAGAGGATTCTAATAATTAAAAAAAAATCAATTAACATTATTTTTATTTACAAAACCCTATAACCATACGAGTAGATTGATTGCTAGCATTCTTCTTCGTGTTGCAAGATGTATTTTTCATGATAAAATTTATTATTGTAAACAATTATAAATTAGGTGCTACAGTTCCACAATGCCTATAACAAGAGCCGCCCCTCCTAAGTAAATAATTATACAAAATTTTTAAATGAGAAATGTGTTTCTGAAAACCTTAAAAGATTCCATCTGCTTTAAATTTAATGAAAAAAATAACTATTAGATAGACGATAAACGGATTACAAGTTTCAATTTCGAATCGGTCTTGAAAAATCAAGATAATTTAAAAGCCCCTAAAAGGGGTAAACGATGTAAAACACGGACGAATCCTGGAAATCGCGAATTTCTGATTACCTTACTTTTTCTAAAATTACAAAATAAGAAAGCAAGAAGAAATATTATTACAAAATATTTATTTATTAAAAACATATTAACAAATGATTTTTGGTAGGTGTAGTAAATATAATCTTGTCAGAAAAATATCAATATAAACGGAGTCTCCAATCAAGATACTCGTATTTGGAGAAATTTCGAACCAGAATTAAACGAAAAAGTTTTAATAAGTTCTGCGACAGATCCAATTTTTCCCACTTCAAATTAAAGACCATTGTATTTAGTTCTCAACTAATTTTTTTTATACCCCAGAGACAAAATATCGGAGCACACACGGACTCGGTCTTATTCTTAGCCATCTAAGATTGCTTTGCTACAAGTTCACATTTAAATACATCACGCAACGCACGAAACTGTAGCCAATGAGGGAGATTATAGCAAGAATGAGTAGTCCTCAGGCTTGTTTCCTTCTTTCCACCGGCTGTAATTGCGGGAGATTTCGTGCCACACGAATACCAATTTATTTTTAGCAAATTGCCCACATTCAAACATCATCAACAAAGAATACAAAGAATATTTGTCAGAAATATAAATTGACATATTCATGAATCTTTTAAATATGAATTATTTACTTTCACTTACAGTTCTACTACTGAATTATGCCTTTATATAATCTATACTAGAATGAAAATAGTTTAGTAATAAACTGGTATTTAAATTATGACCACAAACTAAAAAGAAATATAGCAAAGTACAAATGAAAAATAAAGTAACCTGACTTACAAGGTTTTTAAAAAATTTACTTGATCTAATGTAATAAACTTATATTAATGCAAAACTTACTAACGGTCGATGGTAAAAATAAGGAAGGTCGCTGCCACCAAATTTATTAGTTTGCCGCGATTGAAATAGAGGAAACAAAATAAGGCTTTTGTGCACAATAAGAATAATTAAATGATATCTAAATTCAAGCAGAACTGCTCAATTTATTTAAACAGAGTGACTGGAAGTATGATTATAGGAATAAAAGTTACTCATTATGATTAACAAGGTTACTTGCAAGTGATTTAGGATTTTATACGTTAAAACAAGTGCTAGTCAAGGTCCTAGCCATTTGATTAATTTAATAATGAATAATATGAAAATAGAGAGGACTCAGAGTTGCTGTGCTATGAACTAAATTAACATCGTATAATATTACTACAGAGGTAATAATATTATTCATACTTCTACTTAGGATTCACCACTGGTCAGTCTCGGATGGAGCACTTTATTAATTTTACCGTAAACGAATCTATTGTATTACAAATTTGTTTAAATTCGACTGGATTCGAACGACATCGGTTTCAATTCGCGACACAAGGATTATCTAATTGTTACTAAGATAAAACTATATCACAAGATGAAATCATATGGTACCTGCTTCATATGATTTAACCACACTTTTCCAATGAGTGTTATAACATGTACCCTCAATAGTTCATTGAATTACAGCTGTCCAAGACGCAACTATGAAGACAGCAAAATGTATCTAACGGGCTTTTCGGACTCTCATGAATTATTAGGTACTGTAAATTACCAATCCTGATCCTAAAATTGCTTCTCTTCTATTTTCAAAAATTACCCTTGTTTATTTAACTCTACAATTTATTATTTTCTTAAACACAATGCAGTACCGTTTACTTTGCATAAATGTTCATTTCCGAGAAAAAAATTTATCTTTCAGTCGCAATACCGCAGTACAATTAATTAAAAATTTGGACTATTACAACTTTACACTTTAGATATGATAATTTGCTTTATCGCTGATTTAAAAAAGGACTTATTTATGCCCTAAAGAAGTTTACTAAATATTACTTCCCGAACACTCATAGCTATCCTTTGAACTCGGCACGATTCGAACTCCTATTATTAGAACTACAACCGATTACAACTAAATTAATAAATAAACTTATAAATTATTTTTTTAAATATTAGTCCGCAATAGAATTGAATTTGATGATTTAATATAAAAATACTGGTAGTGATGCCTCAACTGATAATCGCGCTTTCATTCTTATTGAGTGGAGTGTGAGATCTTGGGTTCGATCATAATATTGCTGTGTCCAAGTGGTTTAGAATCCTCTATAACTTATAGGTCTTGCAGAGGCTGTAAGAAAACAAGCAACATCACTAAAATATAAATAAAACATTTAGATTCAAATATCTAAATATCTTAGGTATATGAAGTTCAGTTCTTTCTATAAGTGAGGAAGCCACAAATGATCTTGCGTAGAATGTACATAAAGAGCTCTGTAATTTTAAGCTATATAAATCAAATCTAATCGAAATCAATTATTTATTGCAGTCCGTTGAGAACTCTCTATAATAGCTGGGTGCCCGTGAGATGACGTCTGGTTCCGATAAACGCAATACAGAACAAATATATCATCATTATCAAAATTTGTGCAAATTACATTGGGGCAGCTGGAGACTAATAGAAAGTAACTATGATTTATAGGGTCAATAATTTTAAACGCAGGAAATACCTATACGTATATAGATCATCAATATATACCTACATTTTTCTTTTTTTATGTCATGTAATTTTTAACATTGTTAACCAATTTATAAAAAAAAATGATCAAATTATTGTATATTTACATTGAATATTTTTCAATAAAACTAGCAGTGATGGCTCATTTCGTTAGAATGACCCGACTCAATTTGAATAGAGTGCGAAATCAAATAAAAATACCGCTATATTCGAGTAGTTCACTATAGCTGTAGATACCTTGCAGAGGGTATAGAGCGACGAACGACTATTGTACTAAAATCCAAATAAACTTCGTCACGAAACAGGTACCTTCAGGACTTGAGATCCTGTTTCACCTAGGCAACCTAGGAAAATTTATTAATCTAGATACTGTAATGGGAGCAGTTAGGTGATGCTGTTCTACCTACTTTTTTCTAAACGTCAAATTTCAAATTTTTATTTCATTATATACCTTTCAATTATATCTGTAATTCATTTTTTGTATAATTTTATAAAATTTGTATTTCATAATCTAAATAACACTGTCATAGTACGAAAGTCTACGTGAACTCTACTTAAAGTGCGCAAGCTCAATTAAAGAATAAGACGTTTTTCATAACAGTGCCTACGTCTGCACTGTTAACTTCAAAAAAATATGTTCTACTGCTGCCACCTGAAAAAGTTTTATGTTCCCGTTATGGATTTATTTATTTCATTGTCATTTGTCAAATAAAAAATTATCTAATTATTTATTTCTAACATACTTGATTTGTTTAGTACTAGATGGAAATATTTAATATGGATCTCAGAAAAAAGGTATTTTAACAGCAACGTAATTGTTCTAAACCCATAACCACGAATTGAAGCTGTCACTTTTTAATCCTTTTTATCTGCATTAATTACAACGTGGTATTGTCCTATGCAATGCGGTGACTTACTTTTAGCCGGACAGCTTTTATTTACCAAAAACTCTTTTCCTATGTTAAATGTCTATGACAACACTTGTTTGGAACACATGGTATAAACGAGTATTATACATTTAAAAATATAGGCCGATAGTACGATTAAAAGTTAGTCACAATGATTAGCATGTGATTAGCACTTGATTTATCACATAAAATCATCTCCTGCTAGTAACGTGCTAATCATAGTAACTCATTTTAATCACTAATCGTATCACCAGATTTAGACTTTATATATAAAATAATTATATTGTAATTGATTTAATTTGCATTATTTAAACCACTTTTCATCTTTTGCAATTATTAAAATGTAGTACCTACATAATATTTATTTAGTTCATCTTTTCGGTTAGTTTACAGAACATAATTATTTGTTCCTATAAAAGTTACAAAGTATTTTCACTTTGATTTAATTAGGGTCTTAATCTAAACGGGTGTTCTGGTTTGATGACCCTCACAATCTTTGCTGAGCAATAAAATCCGAACATATTAATTAGCCCAGCCGTCTGTGAGTGTGAGATTTGGTTTCGTCAGCTTGCAGACCGAGAGTAATTTATGCCCGTAGATAAATCTTCTCGGAATTGAACGTTTAAGTGGTTGCTTTCCTCTCCAACTTTGTTTCAATTTCTTCCATTCACAGTCCGACTCAAATTAGTTCTGTACAGGCAGATGCGGCCTGGACAAGTCTCGAGAATCCTACATACTCCTCCACAAGTCTGCAACAATCTGTAGAGACGATACAGAAGCTAAAAAAAGAACAGCTTTTCTAAACCCTCAACTTGGTTTGTTTTAATTTAAAAGTTTTACAAAAATGGAATAACTTACATTAAATATCATAATTTACTTTATTAGAAAATATATTTTTAAATAGTTGAAATATTTTTACATGGTCTTGTCTTACATGGTAATTTAAAAATAAAATATAGTCTATGTTCATAAAAAGTAAAATATTTCTGTTGTTTGTAAATATTATATTAAGCATTGAGAACGCTAAGGACATTTTATCGATCGAAGACAATTGTTTGGCGGAGGAGCGAAACGACCACTCTAAAAATTATATGTAGTAGTAAGTAAATACTTTTTGTTAGAGGTACCAACTAGTAACAGCAACGTACTGACTTGGAAATCCAATTAATAAACCATTACATATACCTTTTGATCCCAAATATTTTTCGTTCGTAATACCAATTCAGAATTTATTTTTGTATTTGTGTGCTTTACCTGAAAGAAAATATCAAGTTAAAAATTGTCAAATAAAAACATCTTTATTCTTTTAATGTTGGATTTAATTAGCATTAATTACTTGTATGAAATTAAAATTAAGTACATTTTTAATGTCAAAGACTTTAAATTTTTTGGTGTTATTATATTTTAATAGCTTATATTTATTTGCAGAGTAATTTATAGTGTTTTGCAAAGTAAATAAACTAAATTGTTAAATTTAAACTCATCAAATAAATTTTTCATATACATATATTTATATAGTTTGTTATTGCGTTAATTGTGCAAAAAACATAATAAGAATTGCAGGCTGTATGTGTTTTACCTGTTTCGAATTATCAAAATCATCCTTAGAGAGCATTTACAGTATGCCATTAAAACAAATTCTGGTTTTAAAATTATAGAAAACTATAAGTGCTTTTTTGTACGTATCTTTATTAGGAAATTTAAAAGCTATGTAAATACAAAATTAAATCTGTTTAGTAGTAATTATAGTTCATTAGTCGTTTAGTTGATTCGTTCTAAAAGTCTTTATGCAAGTTTCATAGCATTGACAAAGTGAAAAACTTTTAATTGAGAGATAGAAATTATAATTGCAAAAAATATTTACCTATCACAATAGTGTTTTTATTCAATTTGAAATGCCGTATTGCGGTTTTAAAAGTAGTGTGCTTTTAATTTACTTTTTAAAGTACTGTTATTTTCTCATTAATCGTATTATAAACATCTATTGTAAGTTTAAAGTGTATATTTGATGGTTTCCTCTTCGTTTATAAAGAAATGAATCCATCTGCAGACGGTTTGTGAGCGTGAAAGAAACTGAGCGTAATGTTAGGTAAATTTATAGCCATTTGCAATGAAGCTCTCCAAGAGTGCGACCAAGCTTAAGCTGGCGCGCGGCTGTGAAAGCTAGCGGTGCGGGCAGAAAAAGCGCTAATGAAAACTGTCTCGCCACCGCGTCATATCAAATGAAATAATGCGATTTGTAACACTATTTATTACGGCTCGGAATTAAACACTTAAACTAGTTTACAACTAACATAGAATATTTATTTATACAGCACTGTAAACCTGGATAAAATACATGAAAGCATTTCCAGGATTACGTAAATATAATAATTGTACCAAGATTATTTCTTTGGCACGTTTTGTAAACGACTCTATATATATAATCTGTTGTGTACAACCAGGGTTGTATTCACTTAAATCACTTGATTTAAATCAGATTTAAAACACATTAATTATTTTAATAAAATCTTTGATTTAAATCACTTGATCTGCAATGGTTATTTAACATTCCAGATTTACGTAAATGGGGAGAAAAAACGTGTAACCAATGTTACAATTTGGCAATACTTTCAAGATCTACTAAATTAAAACGACTTTACTAGTATATAACTTTGAATTTATAACGCAAAAAAAATTTGCACTAATGTGTGATTTTTTGATTACTTTGAAATGTGTTACAATAAAATCCGGTTAAGACGACATCAAAGGGAATACATAAATTTCGTCGGTAGAATCGGAAGTCGCTATAACTGATAAAAGTAAAATATCGGTGGCATATTTCGACGTTATATCTAGTTTGTCACTATAAACGGTATCGTTATAAACGGATTTTACTATATTTTTTTGCATTTCTTTAAATTTGTACTTCTGTTTTCAATAGTTTTTTTCATAATAAATGCTATTTTGTGAAACATTTTTATTTTTATTTTCATATAACTTGTAAAAAAAACAATTACGATACAGTTATGAATGAAAGTTTTTATTTTCATATTTTACGTCCATTATCTTCAAATAATTTCTTTCGGAATAATTTTTCTGGATGAACCAAAAAAAGTAATGTTGATATTAAGTACAATGCGATGCATTCACTAGGTGATCATATTAAATGAATTGCTTACAGTGTAGGAATACTTTGTTGTCCCTTTAGTTATTGTACTAATCACGGATTCTTGCACGTAGGAATAAGCTTTGGCTATGCTGGTATGAAGCGGTCGTAGCACATAGCATAATTAAATCGAAAATGCATCTGAGGTCTAGGTCTCTAGGTTGGAAATTATATATCACAAGTGTTTCTGTTTGTCTACCTGTTTAATAATTTATTCCTTCCTAATTAGAAACCACTTTCCTCATGTTTATAATTGATAAAGTTTGAAATATTTGTATCAATTTATCCAGCCTCTCATGACATGTTTTCCAACCTGAAATTCATTTGCAGAAAGTTTAGCAATTACTGTGTTGTCCACACATCGACTGGTATGCGTCTATATTCTATTATATTTCCATTTGCTTCATACAGACTAAGTTTTGCCCTACAGTCAAATGGAATTTTAATTACCAACTTTACTTCGTTTAGCTACCTGTTCCGGATAAAAGTTAGATGCTCTCGTTTTATTATTCTAGTAGTTAGAATTGTTTTTACATTAGGGAGGAATATACAGTAAATACAGACGAAAATAGAAATGTACACAAACGTGTACATTTTTTGTAGATTCGTAACATTACTGGTATATTTCTAAACAATCTATTAGTTTGTAAAGGTTTGGGCTTAATTCATAATTAGAGTAAAAACAGAAAATAATAGATAGCAGAACATATCTCATTTTATATAAATTTAATATTTAATTTTACTAAATTCTCATATATTGTCGTTGTATTATACAGGATTGTAATATATTACTCGTACATTATAATTATTATTTACTTAATATCTAGCAAGAAATTTCTACAGTATTAATTAAAATATTTCGCCAACTATTTTAAAAAATAAAGTATTTTTCGACCAGTAATGTAAGTAGCCATTATTGTACAACCTACAGATTATTTATTAAAAATTATTTATTTAAACATTAAAGATAATGAAGAAATAAACAAGAAATTTTGTGCATAGTATTGTTTTATTGAGTTTTAAATTAAGTTTCTATATATTATTTAGAGGTTGACAGTTTGATTGATTTAATGTTCTGTAGTTGGCTAAAGCCAATATTTACTAGTGATGTGTTAATTATTTCATTGTAGTTTGAAATCAAAAATCAATCAAATAGTCATAGAACAAGTACGTATATAATTCGAGTTATAATGCTATTACACACTTAAGGAATTACAGCTCGGCTCGAGTATAACTTTTCTACTTCGTGCGTAAATGCATTCTACAACTTTTGTTACGTAATATACTATTCAAATTAGTGTACACGTTGATGTCAGAACATGATGAATGATAAATATCTGCAAAATTCGCTTTACCCATGTTTACGAATCTTTAGACTTAACTTAGAAAAACCGTGAAAAACTTAATTCGTAGACTTCCTTTAAAATTCCATGTTGTTTGAAGATTGATAGGGTTACATTTTACAAAGTATTGTATTATTCCTTTATAAATAAATTTTAGTTGTATCAGTAACAAATGATATGATATTTTTTTATAACTGGCATCGTTAAGCTAGTGCTTATGTATATATTGTTGTTCATTTCATGGTATTACTCTCATTCGAGGTCATAAAACTAATTGAGCGATCATTAAAGCTCGGAAGAATAATACAGTACATATTTTACGGTATGATGCTCTTGCTATTTGCTATTGCAATATCCGCAATAGACTGGAACTTACGGAATAAATTTTCGTTCCCTTATAGACCCAATAGTAATTGTAATGTCTTATATTGAGTAAATATTAAACTCTTTGGAACAATTTTTTAATCGTACAAACATGGTTTTTAGTGATATTTCCAAATGAAAATAATAAATATTATTCATATTTATACTGTATTAATTTTCCTAATGGAAATTAACAAATTTTATAGTGACAAAAAGCTTTACAAGCTTTTGCGAATGACTCACAAATATCCTTAATGTAATCTAACATGTAAATTTGTGAAATGATTCCAGCTGAAACCAGAAGTGTGATATCTGCAAAAGATGGAAAGACTTTTTAAAGTGAAAGAAATTTGGTGTGTGTGAGATAAGAGCTTTTTGTCACATAATGTGCGATGTGTGTGTTGGTATCAGTGAAATGCTAACGCTTTCATCATACACAGGAAATCACATGGAATTCATATCACACTCGCATCAACCAACTCAAATGAAATTGTAGCGAATTTCGTAAACATGAAAATAATATCAGTAATTGTACAGAACAACATTCCACACATTATCTCTGAATTCATTTAGATTTAGAGGATAATACTTCATAATTGTCATTTTTTCCTGTGAATGAAAATAGAAAATCGAAAAAGAAAATACTTGGAAGTTATTTGAAAATAATTTAAAATTATATCGTTTGAAATAAAAATCTAAAAATGGGTATACTTATGTAATTTTGTCCGTACAATCGGTTGGTGAGGTCGCCGAAGTTGTATACCTAACGCTTAAATGGGTATACCTAAAAAACCTGTTTTTTAGGTTTGCCAAAACTGAACTTTGAATACGAACATCTCGACAACAATATATACTTCAATTCGGTTTAAAAATTTGAAATCAGAGCATTATTATTTACTTAAGTCTAGAAAAATAAAAAAATTTTGGAGAAAAAAACCCTCGGAGAAATTTTGAAATTTAGGCTTCTTCGATTTTCTCATTCTTCTTCTAATCGTTCCAAAGAACGTATACGCGGACATAACATTTCTTCCCAAGAGATATATTTTCTTCTTTTTAAAAGTCAGTTTATAACATTAATAATTGTTTTAACCTTACTGATAACCAATTTTAAATGCCTTAACAATTTAGTTAAATAAAACTATTCGAAGCGTACATGTTTTCCTTTTAATAAAACAGTTCGAAATATGAAACAAGATATAAAAAAATTCTAAAAAGGGGCATCATTTTATAAGTTGCGGACTACTAGCCAAACAATATCGGCAGAATTAAATTAATATATTAGGTAGGTAAATATATTTAGTGCTTTAAATCTAGCCAAACAATATCGGCAATTTAGTGCTTTAAATCTATTTTGTTATCAGGAAATTTATCCTGTGTGTATTGTCCTTTGCTGCTGTATCAAGTGTCCCTCGCAAAAATTTAATTAAAGTAAGGTGGTGTGTGTTTATCAGTAATTTTAATTTAGCAAAGTGGGCTGGTGTTGTGCACAAAACAACATATTTACTTAACCTTGGTGGGGGCTATTATTTTAAATAGAATCTCGTTTGCAAATGGTTGTTGTGGGGCTCGCGCGTCCGTATGCATTATCCCGGAAATTGTCCGGCAGGCCGGAAGTGGTGCGTATACTCCACGTGTGAAGATCCTGGATTACCCATCCACAAGGGTGTACACTACACAGGAATTCAGCCGTTCTCTGAACAAACCATGCTGCAGAGAAATATGTTAATGCTAATTAAAATAATGCATTGTTCTACTGGTACTCACATATTATTCAACTAGCTTATTATGATTTTTGTATACAATGCTAGTAACTTAATTATTTTTTCTACTCCTTTTTTATTAATTATAATAACCATATTTCAGGACAGCGAAATAAGACTCATATTTCACTCTTCTCGGCTAATCACAGAAACAGAAAAAAATATTCACGTTTGTTTTATATGTTGTCATTTTCTAAAATATTTATGCGTTTTTCCGAATTTATAGGAATAGAAAAAGTATTGCATTGTATATAAAGGACCATGGTCATTATTCACTCAGATGATTTGCATCACACGCCTACAGCTCGTGGCGCAAACCTCATCTTCGCGAAAAATAACTATCATAATCCTTTATATAATAATATACCATTTTGATTTAGTAGGTATGTTTAATGTGCTCTTTCTTTTTCGTTATATTTGTTAAATGCGAAATGTTTTGTCGGCTTCGAATGCAATTATTTATTTGATAAAGATCAGGGTTGCGAGCTGATCAATCTATAGCATTCACTTATAATATCAAAATATATGTTCACTATATTTGCGACGTTACAAAATTTTCTATTATTACACAAAATATATTTACATGACTGCAGTTTATTTTAATTTAAAATATATAACAAATACAAATCAAATATAAACAAACCGAATAACAAATGGGAAAAAGCCAGGCGAGTACGTGCATTCTATACTCTGACTGATCAACAGACAGAATCCTAAAGAAACGTGATCGCCACATGCGCTTCTGCTATTGGTCATTGAACGTCATATTCTAAGTTGATTGGTCGATAAAGCCTAATCGCACACGAAGTATGATTTTACATACAGGTGTTTCAAAAGTATTGTAAAAAATTTAAGGGTATATAAAATTTGATTTACTGATTGTAGGGCAATTTTTTTTTAAATTCGCAAAAATGATCGCATTGTCCTTAGAACTGACATTTTCGGGCCATTGTACTGACAAGTTAACAATACGAATACAAATTGGTAAACATTAAAATCAATTTTATTTAATTAAATTTTGTAATGTTTCATTCACTTTTATTATTCAATCCAAAAATGTCAGCCTAAGAACCGTGCGATTATTTTTGCGAACTTTGAAAAAATGATTTTGCACTACAATCAGTACATCAAATTGCATACACTATTAATCTTTTTACAATACTTTTAAACACCTTGAACATTTTAAGTTAGCAAGTATATGAACAAATGCATAGTATTTCGAAACATAAACATATGATAGTGTTTGGTAGCATTAATTTTGTACAACGCGGTATATTTCCCTCATAAATAATTGCTGCACAATAAATATCTTAACAGAAAATTTATAAAATGCTGTTCGTTTAAAGAGAATGAAAAAACCATCGTTCCTTTCTACTGAATGCGAAGTTTTTGGATGCATTTGACCATAAACTGCGGTCGGCAAAAAGAAAAGGCGACTAGATCATAAATTTGGGTTGTTATTTCCAGTGGCGTGCAAGAGGGCACGCGATTCCATTCCCCACACGAGCCAATCGTAAAGCAGCCAGCAAGCAATTGAAATTTTATCCCACTTGAAAGGAGAAATCATTGGAGAGAAAAGAGAATACAAAATAGTCGTAGTTTGGCACTCCGCACCGCACTACATTCGGCGCAGCATAATATATTTGTTACATCGTTCCAGTACTTTAAGCTTTGTTCGTATATTTATACGACTTTGTTCCAAAAAGTTCATACGACATACAGTGATCAGTAAGCAATTTTGCAAACCGATAAACAATCATATTGAGGACAATTCTTAAGTTTTTTGCTTTCTTCTTCAAAAATTAAATACTAGTTACTTTTATTCAGCTGAACAATAATTTATTTATAAATATCACTTAACAAATTTAGAGCTGTAACATTTCAAATACTTGGTAATTCAAGTGAATTAATTATTGAAATGTATTTATTACGTTCTTAAGAAAAACTAAGGTATAATTAAACGAAAAACGATGTAAAAAATCTGATGTGGCCAGTACATAACCTATCGTCTGTCCTCTTTACACTTTTTATTAATATTTTTTTACTACTTATAATATTAGATCAATTTCTTAATTTAGAGTATTCGATAATTATTTTTATTATATTTTCATTTCAATTATAATAATTATCGCTGTCAAATATGAAACACATGTATGTGATTTCTGTCTAAATTTTTAATCATTTGAACTTTGCAACGTATAAAAAAATGATCAACATCTTACTTTCCTATTTACCATACAATATTTTTAGGAGAAAATAGATCAAGTAATAGAGACATCTGTCTCATTATACGTGTACTAGTGTTTTAGTGGGTTAGGTCATCTATTTACAGTTTCTGTAAGGTCACTACAAACTGAGTTGTCTCTACTTCCTGTTCATAAAATCATGCCGACTGAAAATTTATAACAGTTTATCAAGGAATAAGTTTGAAAATTGTAATTTTATTTTGTCGTTTTATCCCAACAAAATAATGGATATTTACGAATGAATGATAATGAATTTCTGGACAATATCGAATTATTTTTGTGGTACATACTGTCAGATTTCATACTCTAATATATTTTAGCTTATAGCACATTTTAAACTA
Source organism: Stenolophus ochropezus (assembly GCA_035578165.1). NCBI lineage: Eukaryota > Metazoa > Arthropoda > Insecta > Coleoptera > Carabidae > Stenolophus > Stenolophus ochropezus. The sequence continues at coordinate 17,194,472 of JAQOWZ010000005.1, read as the reverse complement.
GACGGAATAAATGGTATTTATATGTTGGTTACAATTGCCGCTGGGATTTAAACCCTAGATCATATGCTCCGTTGAATTTTCATTAAGAACACATTATCCTGTCAGCCACCGTTGTCCGTATTCGAGTAGATATTAGAATGGAAAGGTAAAAATAATTGATTTATTCAATGCAGTAAATAACGAATTAAACCAATTTTCTCTTTATTTTTGCTGGTTAAAATAACTTTATCAAATGTGAATAAAAGTGGAATTACCATAAAATAATATCCACATTTTATCCGAGTCCATTGTGGTATATTAGTTTTTCATTATCTCCACAATTTCCAAATTCGCGTAAAGCAAATACACATTTACACGATAAAAACTTCCACCTTCATACGAAGCCGTGGATGTTTGCCTTTCAGTTTAAAAATCCCGGATTCCTCAAAACCATCCCACAATTCCTCAACGCGGTTTATCCTTTAACGCTACAACGGTAGTCTTATTCTTACCACTAAATTCAGACAAGTTCTTATAGAATTCATACGTCTATTTATGTAGAATCAAACTATAAGCTACAATAAATTTGTTGAAAACTGTTCTCATAAAGGTATAATTCATAATTAACAAAGCAGCAATATGTAAAAATAATTAATTATTTCCTAAAAAAATAGGTTGAAAGATACTGCATACTAGCCTCTAGGTTTCAAATGAAATAAGTATCTACGACTGCAATAAGGTAACTGAAATTGTAGAACATTAAACACATTAAATTTGTACTTAATAATAAGATCTTTATTATATAACATCGCGTATAACTTGTACCCAATACTTTTCATTTATTTAATAAAGGGATTTTGTTACCAAGATACTATCCCAGATAGTGGAGATACATGTATGTACATGTCTCATGACCGTTTTGTAGTTGTAGGATAAGTCCTTGAACCTTGTACAAGCTACAATTTCTAGACCAGTATCGGTTTTCCAATGCAACCAACAATACATATACGCGAATGTAAAGCGAACAACACTAAAATCGATTAATATAAACATAAAAGGACATTAGGATTAGGATTAGGTAAATATAATATAATTATAAAAAAACAGTTGTGTTGTTACATTACAATTATATGCTATTTATTTCCTATAAACCTTACAAAATATTATATTGTTTTGGGAATAGATAAATGAAAAAATGAACAAATTTGGGGTCAATTTTGAAATTACTGTTTCTAATTCGTCTACCTTGACTATCACCAAAGATAATTTTCATTGTACCAAAAAAGTATATAGCCTTTTTTACATTATACTTTTTTTTCGGAAATATTACAGTACTAGATTCATCCAAGAAATTTATAGACAAATCTAGTATAATAATCAGAAATCATCATCCAATATTCGTCTTAGATTCTAGTATAGATATATTTATCCGGTTGTATTTTCTATACGAGTTTCACATATTTTGTGGTGGTTAAACGATAATTGTATTGCCAACTGTTCGTTCTCAAATGAGTTTAATGTTTTCATTTTGCCGTTGGTATTCATGTCTATAACGAAATAACTCGAAGGTCTCCGACATTGTGCGATATAATCAGAAGAAACTCGGATGAAAATCTGACTAGGATATCTAGTAACAAAATAGAGAAAAAAAGTATAATATAAAACGGACTTAAGTAGTACGAGCCCTGCTTTACAAATCACGTTGCTCTAATTTTATTGTAGTAATATTTACTAACACCTATACTAATTTAAAATATTTCCGAAATTTATGTCGACTTTTACAGAGCTACAAAGAGAATATTTGTAAATACATATATTTTAACATGAGAATATTTACGTATGTAGTTAAATAAGTAAGTTGAAAATATTTGTATCAATTAATCCTGTTCCAACTTCAGCAGTGTATCCTAAATTTCAATCGGCTAAAAGTTTGGTAATTAATTACGACATTGTCCCCACATCGACTAATACCCGTGACTACACAGTAAACCCCGAATCACTTTTGAAAAAATCCATTTGCATAATTTAGCCTTGTTCTAAAACCCGCGACGTACTGATTTCAAATTTATCATGTATATTTTTTTAATTAATTTTGGCAATTGGGGGTTTATATTAATAATTTATGGATTTAATTATTAACATATTGTAATCATTTATAAATACTAGTATAATCCTTTTTTTTTTGCCCTGCTAATGTACAAATTTGACATTTTGAAGATTATTTTACAGTGACAAATTGGTATTAACTTCATGTATCGATACTAAAAATTATTTATAATAAATTGAGATTCCCTATTAATTGAAAATGGTTATATAACAATCTTTATAACGAAATATGTACGTACAAAAATAAAAAAGTACTCTTAGAATTTAAAGTCCAGTCCCGACTATGGATGACTAATAAAAAAGTTCAATAGTCTGCAAAACTGATAGAAAAGTTTCTTGTCTCAACAAATCTTAACTTCAGTGAATTCGCATTTATCAGAAACTGTTTTACCAGGTGTTTCGCTGAAATTGTTATTCTTCAGTTGTAGTTTATGTGTTTGTAATCGAACAAAAATAATATTAGTACAGTTTACCAAACTTTATCATACTTGATGGAAATTATTATTATTTCCAATAACTTCCACAAAATTATTAAATATTCCGAAGAGAACGAAAATGAGAACAGAACGACATAAAGAGTTAGATGAAGGAAGATGGGACAACACAGAAGAATTTCGAAAAGGGGTAACAACAAGGGTATATTTTTTCTCATTTTCGTTTTCGACTTTTTTATGATTTTCCTTGCTTTTTCTCGCAAATAGTACTTGACTCATATGATTTCTTTATCCATCTTTCTTTTTGAATTATTTAGCTTCTTTTTGTAATATTCCAATTAACTCATCTTTGTTACGGATGAAACGACTACTGAAAAAAAGGGTTGTTTAGTTGGTTTATAATTATACGATAATATATATTTAATTTTAATTTCAATAGAAAAGTAGAATACGAGAATACACATATTTTATTGTATTATATTATTTATACATAAAATGTATTAATTTCCTTCAATATTGGAATTAAATGTGGTTCAACAATATTTACATATTTTTAACTACATTGTGGGTTGTATGTTTTCGTAAATATTGATATAATACGGCTAAATTTAAATTTCCCAGAAATATCACAATTTGATATTAAAAATATTATCAACACTAATTTTATTAAAAATAAAATAAAAACAAATGTTATATTTTAAGCCGTATGTTTTCGTCACTAAACAATATACGTAAGTAAGGATTAATAATATTAAAATGTCACATTATAAATTAAAATAATAATAAATTCACTACATAATATAATATTTATAGCACATAAAATTATATATAAATAAAATAAAATGTGGTTTTCTTCTTTTTGTTGGCGGTTTATTTTCTATTGAATATTGCTTGTAATCACAGATTTATCTATCATCTATTACTCCTTAATTGTTAATTAGCAAATAACATCAACTAGATTATATTGATCGACACTTGTTGAACAAGTTACATCTATATATTCACCTGATAGTCACCAGCTATACAGTGATAATAAAGTATTCATATGAGTAGACAATTTTATTAGTTTATTGTATTAATCAAATAGAAATATTACTGACTATGTTCTGATAACTACCTAAGGAATTGCACCCGTCCTTTTCCTTAGAGGAATGTAGTATATTATAATAAATAAATATGGAAATTATAAAATAACATGTCTGTAAATCATATTACGAAAGTATAAATATTCACCTAGGTTGTATGCATTTTACATAGGGTACCTCTTAACTACATATTCGTAAATAAAATATTCATTGACAACTTTAAAGTTTTCTGCAATAAATAAGAACATATCTTGTCATATTTTAGTTCTTTCAGTTTTCAGTACTTCAATATCATTTTCATATTCTTTTGTACTGTTCCTTGAATAGAATAAGTTATGTTTATGTTATGGCTCATAAAAGTTGATAGGAAAATTATCAACACCCTCACGTTAGGGTGGAAACCTTTCATTGTTAAAGTATTGCTATCACATCCCACATAAGATAGTTATTATTTTTTAGAAACTGAAAATAAGAAATATTAACAAGATACTATTTATTGATAACAAATCTTTTAATTCAGATATGCATATAGGTAAATATATCATCTAACTAACTAATCTTTTGTCATAATTACCTAATAATGGTAATTTTAAAAGTTTTAGTAATACTTTAATTCTGTTGCATTAAGCAATTCTTGTAGGCAACTTAAACGTAAAGAGTACGTTTGCTTAACCATTTTAGAAGCAAATGATTTTCGTTAATTTTTCGTTACATTTGTTTTGAACAAATTTTCTTCTTTGGCATTATTAAATTTAGTTATATATGTGGCAGTAGGGTCGTAGAAGAAGTAATATGTGGTTTGTACAGTATCGCCTGTTCTCTATTATTGTAATTCTAATATAGTTTTAAGAGAAATATAGCTAATTGACTTTGAAGTAAGTTTCTGCCTTTCATTAGCACAATATTATCCGAAATGTTTTTACAATACAATATGTTCCAAAAATTTGAGAGAAAATATATTTTTATTTGATAATAATGCAAAATATTTATTAAATTTAATTAATCTTTATTAATAACCACTCTTCAGACACAAATGAAAGGTAAACAGCACGAATTACTGAGTCAGTTCAATTTATTATATTTTTGTTAGAACTATACTTCAATTTGTCTCGTGATCAGATATCCCGGATTTTTGATATTTATCCCTATTTTGAGTTGTGTGCTCTGGTGTTCTGAAAAACCTTTGCATGATACGTAATTACCCGATTTTCATATCCGATTCGAATTTATTTCCTGTAATCGATCGACGTTGGTAATATTTATTTTATTAATTAAAATTTTAGTGAAACAAAAATATATGAATTGATGAAAACATATCCCAGTTTATGATTTATAAATCTGGTCATCCTACTCGTACTGAAACTTTCACGTTTCGTAGAAAATAATATTTTCATCTGTTGTACAATGCTTTGAGTGCCATTTCCATCTCGTTTGAGTGTCCACCTAATATTTGTACTCTGACTGACATAAGGTATATGATACGGGGTATGGAAGTATTATTGGTTTTCTTATAATTTCCGATCTATTTCCGCTAAATTAGTGCCGGAGTGTTTAATTGAATTTGCCGGTGTATGGAGTTCAGCAATCGTCACCATAGCGGAAGTAATAACATTCCTAGCTGATGCGGAGATTATACGTGATATCCATGGCACTTATTAACCTATATTTAACACATATGAAATGAAATCTGGCATGTGGAGCGGATGCTTTGCTAGGAATGTGCGTGCTGTATTTCCTGCTCTTGTTTACAGCAGACCAGGAATTCCACGCGAGCTTAGGTTACACATGGGAATATGCCTCGTACACGGATTTACACACACGGGGTATAGATTAAAAAATCACGCATTCTTTGCATCCTATAAAGCTAATTAAAATATTTGTTTAAGTCGTTTCACTTCACTAATTTCAACAAATGAATTACATTTAAAACAAGCATTCAAAATTATTCACTTTACCTATTTGAAATGAATTTTTTGCTCTCGGGTTTTTACTTACTGCTAGCTGTACGAAGATTTCGGGTAGAACAAAATGAAAATCTTATAACGATATTTTTCAATAGGTAGTTTTTAAAAAAATCAAATTATCAGTTTGTTGATATTTATGATAACATATAGATCTGAATCTTAAAAATGCCTTAAAGAATATATCGAACAACACTACTTTCAGGTGGCTCCTTGGTCAGTCGCGGGATTTCAGCAATTTAATTGGAGCGACAATACATACTTATTTGCATGACTCAATTATCATGCAGATACCATATATAAACAAAAAAAGAAATTTAGCTCACAGGCAAAAAGAGTAAATAAAAAGTGAAATATAGTATAATATCTCCTCTTGGTTGTCCGAACTGGATAAGGGTGGTATCTGCCACCTCTTGTACCCCCCAAATCCCGCCAATGACTTTTCTAATGGCATATAATAGCAATTATTGAAAAAGTTTACATAATGACAGCTTAAAAGTGTCAATTCCAATAGCGCATTGCACCAAGGACAAGCAACATTCCTTATTCGTTCCTTATACAATGTTGTGTGAAATCCATTGGTATCTATCATAATAGAAGCTGCATTATAGGAATTCATATTGGTTACTCCAAGTGTACGATGGGGCAATAACTCTATTTTAGGAGCAAGGAAAGGAAAAAGTACTGATACTACATATTAAAAACTTTTCAAATTTGCTTTCAAAACTGGAAGGCAAGAATTTTTAGAAAGTGTTACTCTCTAGACGAGACACGTCAAAACTTTGAAAATCTTGTCTTGTATTAAAATTTCAAGTCTAAATTAAAAAGTCATGTTAAAGTCTTCTCTAGATATCAAGACTCTAGATTATTTTCATGACTCTAGATTAACTTGTGCAGTGGGTCTCAAAGTGGGTACCGCTGCACCTTGGGTTGCGTGCCATTACTTGTAGGGAGCCACGGACTTGGCGTGAAATTTATCATCGAAGGTATTTTAACAATTCTTGGATCTGAGCATTTGAACCTTCTTCATACTGATATCAAATAGTTGTCCAAAGAATGTATATTAAATCGTGTTTACGAATTAAAAATAGAACTACCTACTCATTTTTTCGAACAAGAAAAGTTGAATTTAGTGAATTGTTCAAAAATGTATTTGAAGAACTAAATAAAGTAAATTTAAGCATGCAAAATATAAGAGATGAAAATATCTTAAAACTATCTAGATCTAGACGGCACCACTACTAAAAACTAGTTTTCTTTTGCTTTGCAGTACAACGCGCTACTACATTCTGCTCGTTCAGCATTCGAATTTAAAATTTTTGAATATCTACCACATCCCTCTCATTTTCCTAATTTGCCTTTGGGTCACTTAAAGTTAAATTGCTATACACATCAAAAATAATTATTAAAGTTACAAGGAATGTAAGTATGTCTTTATCTTCAAGAAAGATGTTATAGACCGAAGCGTCCGCCGATTGGTCCGGAACCTACTATAAGCTGTAGGTTTTAGTCTGATAACCTACTCTACACAAATACAAGTAAAATTGTCATGAAACTTATAAAATTCACTTCACAATTTTACTTGCGATCAAAACTTTTCTAGGGCTGTAGAACTAATGATTATTGAAAAAAATATAAAAGAATATTACAGGTCACTTACTCTAAATGAAAAACATTGTTATAATAAAAAAATAATCTTCGATCGATGGAGAATGTATACACAACATAATTGGGAGTACGACGAAAAATGTGCTTGTTTCTGACATTCTATTAATTTTAAGAGGTTTATTAGAATCTGCTTTGTAATATTATTTTAGAATTGTGGCCACTATTGATTTAAATTGATACATTAATAGTTGCATATCGTTAGCGTATTGTTAATTAAAAACAAGTATACTGTATACATATAAGTAGCTCTAAATGAAAAACATTGTTATAATAAAAAAATAATCTTCGATCGATGGAGAATGTATACACAACATAATTGGGAGTACGACGAAAAATGTGCTTGTTTCTGACATTCTATTAATTTTAAGAGGTTTATTAGAATCTGCTTTGTAATATTATTTTAGAATTGTGGCCACTATTGATTTAAATTGATACATTAATAGTTGCATATCGTTAGCGTATTGTTAATTAAAAACAAGTATACTGTATACATATAAGTAGCTATATGATTAGGTGTACATACAACATAATTGGGACTAGGACGAAAAATATACGTTTCTGACATTTCATTCATTTTAAGAAGTTTGTTAGAATCTGTTTTGTAATATTACTTTAAAATTGTGGCCACTATTGATTTAAATTGAGACATTGTATACATACATATCGTATTGTTAATTAAAAACAAGTATACATATAATTAGCTATATGATTAGGTGTCCTAATTGTGCTATTTGGTGTGTAAAGCCTAGTGTTACTAGTCGCTGGCGTTGTTGTAAAGTCGTTTGGTGTCCTGGTATTAGCTGGAAGAGCTAATTCAGGAGATAACACACATTACAGGGGTTCAGGTGCAGGCAAACGACGCTAAAACTATCTCGGGCTACGCATATACGCAAACGTAAAGCGATACCACCCGGCATTTACCTGCCTACATCACACACTCTGTTTTCATTTGTGTTAGTACCCGAGAGGACTTATTACCACATTTATCCGCTCCTAACCGCCAGATACACCACGGATAATTCATGACAGATATAACATATTCTATTTAACAATAAATTAGACCCTTTTTAACCGTGCGAGATTGTTCTTCTCTATATACTAATTAAATTTATCCAACAGTAGATTTCAAAGACCTGAATAAACATATTATAGGATCTCATGCCGAAATGACATGAGGTTTTAATGGTTAAATAAAGTATAATGATAAAAAAAATTATGAGATGATAAATATTTATAATTAATTAATGAAATTTTTAATAATGAGTGTCTCGTTGGGCATTGAATCTCCGGCTAGAGAGTGGTTTGTTGTATGACCACAGAATAGTTATACACAGAAGCGACACTCCGTGTCGGTACCTTTCATGTTCCCCTATAGTCAGTTCTATGACCTTGAAGCATTATGTAGACCTTTAAATTTGTGCTCTTCCCCTATCTGTCTCTCAGATGTGAGGAAACTTTCCGATTTTAAACAATGGGCCCTTTAAATTTGTGCACATTCTCCATCTCTCTCTAATTTTCGCTTCTCTGTCTTACTGTCGCTTCTGTATAAATCTATACTGTGGTATGACTGTGTTCACCTAAAAGAGGACATTACTACTTCGTTCCTCTTTCACCTATTGTGCTAATAGAAAATTTTATTAATTTATTATTTGTTTACTATTGAATTTTTTCAAAATGTAGAATACGCACGTATGTAATATTTTTTCTTTGAAATTAAATATAAATGTAAAACAAATAAAATGAAATAAAACTTTTTTATAATATTTATAAAAAAAAATAGAATTAGAAGACAATCCTCGTTTATTGCGCTGAAAATATATGTTTTAATTTTATAACTTAATATTTTAAATAAAAATTAACAATCTCCAAAATATAAAACATTTATAGGAAAATCCATACAACGAGGGACGCTAAATTGAATTTGTAATAATAATGGTAATTAGAACTAAAACCATCACCCATGCGTGCAAATTCCACAATGACAAAAAAATAACCCATGAAATATCTTTCTACACAAATGAAACATAACCAATTCGCTTTGCTTTAAACTTTAATAAAAGCTACAACCATTAATGGCATTAATGATATTTAAAACACGCATTTACAAAACAAGTCTAAAAATTCAAACATTTAACATATTGCCCTAACTCAAATGTCAAAAAAGAGAACTATTATCTGCAATAAATATTATGTGTTTAATTACGAACATTCATGTGTAAAAAAATATGTATTATGCGCAGTATAAACCAAAATAACGAATATATCCAAGTTTTTACCTCGTCAAATACAAATTTAACTTTATAAACAGGTAAAACAATTTTTAATGGTTATTAAGGAATTGACTGTGACCTTCTAAAAGCTATAATAGTTATTTATGATATAAGTGTTAAAAGTGACATTTTATGAGTGAGTGGGGAAGTTTGAAACGAGGCGAAGCCGAGTTTAACAAACCCCACGAACGAAATAAAATCACTTTTAACACAAATATCATACACTATTTTTCCTAAGACCACAGTTATGTACCTATTAGTAAATAAAAACTAAGCATTAGAATGACATTTATGACAGGTCATGATGTATTTGTTATGAACAACTGAACATAAGACGTGTTAAAAGTAAATTTGTTTTTTACTTTTAACACGTTGTCAATGGCAACGTTTTAAAAGTATTTACTGTGTTATAAACTGTTATTTTTAACTTGCTAAGCAACCGTTAAAAATACTATTTTTAACAGTGGTCGTAGGAAAAAAAAAATTAATGTTAGTATCTGTCAGAATTTGGTTTTAATTTTAGTTGTACTTAAAAGTGAATAACAAATAAACTATTCTACAATATAAGTAATGTAACAGTTTTACGGTTTCAGAAAGGTGACAGCTTTGCCTCAACGACTCGCCAGTTATTTCTTTCTATCAGCGGTACAAACTGCTTTACCTTGCTAATGAAAATTACTATGAAATTGGAATAATAAATGCAAATTCGGTTATTATATTATGGAAAGATGTTAAATTTTTATATGGGTCTGCATTATTACTTTTTACAAATGTATAACCTCTGGTTTAACAAAGTTTATTAATTATTTTCGTTTTACCCGTTCCATTATAACGATAACATACACAGAGAACGTAAAAACTTTGTACTACAAACAATGTTAATACAATAATTAATCATAAATTAATCTTGTAATCTGTGTAATTAATTTCCTACTGCACTTAGTTTAAACATGAAAATTTTCCATAACTTTTCCTGCGTACGTGGGAGTTGGTATTATGACTACACATCATCTAATACAAATATTTACTCCTGGGTGCATGTGGTGCATGTGCACAAAAACATATGCGTTGGCCCTGGAAGACACGAAGTGTTTACGCGTCCTTGCCAACAGCTGAGCTGTGACGTAGCAATCACTGCAGGATTGCATATTAATTTATGACAACAGCTGCACACAGCAATTACACTGATTTCAGAATCAAACACGTGGAAGATTACTACACTAATTTATTATTCAATCACTTATATTGCACATTGTCGGCTTGTGGATTAATACCAATTGGTCAATTATCTACATGTTACGTATTTATTTATTGTTAATTACTAGAGTTACAATAATGAAATTCAAATTGAAAATATTATTAGTTAAATGAATCGGAATTGTTGCTATCTTTTCTAAGGAGTATTTGACAAAACATAAAATGTTCTGTTCAGACTTTATTTAATAATAATTGTAAATGTGTTAATACATACAATCAAACAAATTAATATCCGTACACCAGTATATTTTTATTGAATATATGTATATGCACGAAATAAATTTTGTATTATATTTTACTATATTGTTAAATAAAATAATATATTTGCTTCCTAAATATGAAATCGAGAAAAATATTATTATATTTATTATAACAACTAAATACGCCAATTTAGTCTTCGTATACCTGTGAATTATATAGAATCAATGATCTTTTGAACCACTATTCATTAGAATTACTTCCTTTAAACGGTTTGTCATACTTCCCATTATTTTTTTTTTGGAGTTTGGGAGTCAAGTTTACCCCATTCTTCTACCATAAATGTAGTACTTCTTTTATATTCATTGGGCGTCTTGTTTCACACATTTTTTAAGTAAATCACAGATATGTTCACTGGGATTCATATCTGGAGACTCTGGAGGCGTTTTTAATTGTTGTTTACAATTGTACCATAACTATTATAGCAGTTTACGCGTAGCAGTTTTGGTGTCATTATCTGTTGAAAGATATAAGAATCCCGTAAACCTAATTTTTCAGCACATTTTTCCAAATTGTCTTTTAAAATATTCAAATAACTCACTTTCCCATCAATAAAAATTAAGTTTCCCACCTCTTCTGGTCCTCATACAGCCCCATATTAGCACAGAACCTCCTCCATATTGCACAGTTGGGCATAATTTTTTTGTTTTTATTTCTTCATTATTCATTTTCCAAAAAATAATTCGTCCAGAATGACATCACAGAATCGCGCCATATTTATATCAAGCGTTTGAAAGCGTTGTGTTAAGTGTTGTGTGCTTTTCTATCTGAATTTTTCCATATATTTACATATACATCTTAATTGTGGATCTAAAAAGTTAATATTTTTGTAATTTAAGTGGTGACGTTAAAACACGTTACAAGAAAAAAAACCATTATAAATAACGGCAATCCTTCTGTACTATTTACGTTGCATTAAAGGAAATTAACATTTGAAAAATCAAATACAGACGCACTTGCTAAATCGCTTGTTGCATCTACAACATCAGCAATGGCAAAAATAAGCGACCTAAATTATCTCTTACTACATTTAAATTAATTCCCACATTAGAGAAAAACAGTTTAAAAAATGATTCGTTATACACATATTAGAAACTGATACCGATTCAGCAATATTTCGTCTTGTGGAACCGTTCGCTTCTTAATTTCACAACGATCAAGCATTCTTTACATTTATCTTTAGAACATGAACTTATATCACTGGCTAAAGATGTAACACTGATCATTGATTGTAATTAAAGAAGAACATGATGCAGTAAATTACAGTAACTAAGGACCAGAGTTCCAGTATTTATTGGTTTCAAATTAAAACATGACGAATAACTGCATCAAATTTTAAAGCTGCATGTAATATCTCACTACAAAAACTATCTTTGACATTGATAAAAGGAATATGTTATCCCCTAAAATGGTAATTAAGTCCAAACAAATTGCCTATGCTTTAAAACATGAAAAAAGCTTTGTCAAATTTCAACAACACAATTCAAAACAGATAAAGGCAACTAAAAGTATACAAGTACACTATTTAAAATTGGATTATTATCTACTATATATATTATTAACATACCTGAAATTTATGTAAAATTAACATTAATTACACTTACATCACTTTTATCATATAAAACTGAAGTTTGTTTGCCCCCCAACCAACATGGCCGATCCGTCAAGGTCACGTGATCTGAAATAGTCTATACTCAATTGCTATGCTATATAAATTATGTATTTTATAAGAACTGTATAAATAAGTACCTTTAGACATTATCAATACACATATCAATACTAGAATTCTTGAAATAAAATAGAACTGGCCGATGTTGGTATTGAGGTTTCCTTTACTGTATCTACACGCAATAAAACTTTAACGATAAATAAAGTTGGACCGAACTGTACTATAATTTTTATAAAGACCTTAAAATAGACGTTTTTACATAATGCAAAATGGCGGTTCAAAACCTAGCTTTCGCTGTATTTTTTATTATATTGTATAAAGATAATATGTATTTTATTAATATTAATTTTGTTGCAGATTTAACATAATTTTACTACCATATCCAAGACATTACAAGAAATTTAGGATTAGGTAAGTTTATTTTGTATTTATAAAATATTTACTATCTGAAACATTCGTTATAATATTTTTTTGTATTATGTCTATCATGAACTACATCTTCACGAACAAAGGGAAGCACATTTCCTAATGAATGTTTCGAAATATAGTAGACATGTAGGGTGTTGAAATTTGGAGTCTGTAGTTGGCAAAATGTAGTATGATTTGTTCGTAGGGGGGCGTAATTTATAGCAGTTTGCAAGTGTAGGGGTGAGGATATCGAAGTGACAGAATCTCAGGTATGTTAATTAGTAGCAGCCCTGGATCCTGGATCTGGATTTATTGTGCCAATAAAGCTTAACATAACATTTACATTTATATGTCACAAGTACACGAACTCCAGCATCAGCATTATACACGAGAACGATACCGTTTTATCCATTACGTCACCCAGATATTGTCACGGATATATTATAATTCAAATGATATCAAATGCAATAAAATTATGTCGAAATGTTAAAATTAAAGCCAAATTTATGTAGAAAACAATTTCGATTTTAATGCCCAATTGAATGAAGTAATCTGTGGATTATAATTGATTGTTTGATGTGGATGTGTTATGATTTTTTATAAATAATTTTTATAATTTATATTATCTTAATTTGTACCAAATATCACCCTGAAGAAGACTTAGCTGAAGTCGAAACTTCGGTGTGTATTTATATTGTAATAAATTAACCGAATTCTGCAAGAACTTATTTACTTCAATTAAAGTGAAAAGTTTAGCATTATTGACATTGCATGTAAAATTAGAAAACTTGAATCAATATTGCTGTAATAACATTATTACTCGCAGAGCTGGGCAAATTACTCAAAAATTGTAATTAATTATTAATTGCCCAAAAAGTACTTGAATTACGACTGACTTAAATAATTAAAACATTTTCAATTACTTTTTTTTCTTAAAATATTCATAAAATACAAAAAATATAAAATTTCAAACAAAAATAATAATCACTTTCATCACAATATCAATTCTAAAAAAAATTACAAAATAAATGGCTTTTTTTCTTTATATGTTAACATATCTTAATATTATGTAAAATATAAACTTACTCTCTATCAACAATTCAATTCAAACATATTCGTATATAGTTCATTATATAACTGACACTGACTCTAATTCATACATGAACAGAACTAACACTTTACTTCAAAAATAACTTGAAAAAATCAATACCTACTACTAAAAAATAATTTATCTTTGGAAATAATTAACATGTTACTTAAGAAAGAATTAAATTCTGAATGTAATTCAAATATCAGTAATAGTTAGAAACAATTACTTATTTCAATTAAAATTATTTTGTTTTGTAAGTAATTACAATACAATTACTTTTTTTCTAAAAGTACTTGAATTAGTAATTTAATTACTGAAGATATTAATGGCCGTAGTCTTGTAAAAGGCGTAACTTTCAGCGGACACTTATCATTCGGTTTCTCGGACTTTTCTGTATATTCTTCCTACCCTTCATCGTAAACTTATCGAGATAAAAGATCAAAAATTTTAATGAGCCTAGGGAAAGTTAGGAGGGTTTTTGGTTTCACGGAACAAGTGGTACTTTTCAATCTGCTAGCCAGTTTTGAGTCTTGTATTGTAACAGGATGCAAGATCAAACCAGAACATAATAACGTCCCCAGGTGTGTTCTTCTTTAATACCATTAACCAATTTCGTTAAACAATTATCGATGTACCTGTGCAGTGCTTCACCTCTTAGTCAGCCCTAATAAAGTCTGGATACACTCCTTGCGGATATGAAGCTCTATATTAATACCTTATCTGCGATTTGGCTCTTGTTATTTTTAATTATTTCTTTTACTTTTTGATTTTAATAAATGTCCAACATTATTTCTATTTCTGTACATAAATCTAGGTATTGAGTATGAGATGTAATTTAAATATATCTTTACTTTATAACTTTAGTATTTCTGAATTTTCAACATTAATTTAATATGGAAAAGAGATTTTAATAAAATTTAGCAAAGTTAAGAACTATCTGGAAAGATCTTGAATAACTTAATTTGTCCTATTAGTGTATCAGTATTTTGAATTTTCAGCGAGACCAGAAAATGAAACACTTATTGCATCTGTAATATTAAAACGTACATACAAACTTTTCTTTATTATAATTTTTTGGAATTCTATTTATGGAAATATTTGTTTTAAATTAATGGATACGAAAAATAAATATGCACTATTTTAACGTGTATTTGAAAATATATAATTTATTTTATCTTTCACTTTTTCTTATTTGTCTACCTGGTTTTATTATTTGTACATCTAAAAGTAAATATATTTAAACATTTTTTACTTTTTAAAAATAGATTATAAAAATTAATAAATAAAGAAATGAAGTTGACTTGCTTTAAAGATAAACTG
This sequence comes from Stenolophus ochropezus, assembly GCA_035578165.1. NCBI lineage: Eukaryota > Metazoa > Arthropoda > Insecta > Coleoptera > Carabidae > Stenolophus > Stenolophus ochropezus. The sequence continues at coordinate 17,178,967 of JAQOWZ010000005.1, read as the reverse complement.
AAGTTGTGATTTTTAAACTCCACTGTTAATATTATATAAATAATTATTAACTTAGATATAAATGTGGATATAAAGCAAAATTTTATAAAGAATAAAATTCGCATATTATTAATTAATAAAAATAATATTAAATATATTATTACTACAATATAATGTACAGAAGTAATAATTGATTTTCAATATGCAGAAATATAATTCCACGTAAGGAACTATTAATCTCATATTATGTACTCATTTATTTATAAATCAATATTAATAAGTTATATAACGAAAGTGATAGATAACTTGCGAGTGACTTCATTATTTGAGTATTGAGTATTGTTATATAAAATAAAGATTTCCACAGGAAAATTATTTTATTCTATTAATTTCTTATCTAGGGTTGATATACTGTCAGTCATTGAAAGTAAAAATTCATGGGTAGGCAATAGTTAATCATTATTATTTGTTCAAGAGGTACTTGTGTTTGTTTTACTTTCTGGGTTTATTTACAGTGATGATGTGTTTATTATCATAAAAGTGTAAAAATATGTCTTAGATTATTATTATATTATTTATATTAAATACTAAATTTCCATTAATCCTATACATAGCAGTGATATAACTATTTTTCGGGAATATAAAAAATATTTACATTTTTTATTAAAAAAGTGCCTATCTTTGAATTTTTAGATGTAAAAATGACATACGATATAAATGTAAATGTACCCTATATTAATTCTTCTATTATACGTATAGATCAAAGCAAAGGTAAAACAAAGGCCCTATGTGTATTATTTCAAAGTTTTCGTCTCCGAAACTTCTGAGACACAAAGAATCGAATTAAAGCACGTTTAGGCCTCGAGATATCATTCTGCATCACCCGCTATCAGATATTGATACTTCCTCTACATTTTCTCTGAGATAGGAAGATATACGTGGAATGTGAAAATAAATTATATAACAATTAAGGCAAAAACTGATAAGTAAGTTTCTATGTTCCGAACAGTGCCGTATTTAGAGGGGTGCAAATTCAGACTCTCCTCTACTACAAAAAGACTCAAACTACGTGCAGATAAATAACCAGAAGGAACACATAATTTTAATATTGCAGAGTATATTTATCTATTTGGTTTAAGTTTCCAACAGGTTTGATTGCTGCAAACGAGAAACTGTTTTAAACTGTTTCTACATAATGAAGAAATGCTAAATTTAATAAATCAAAAAAAAAAAAACACTAATAATATAATGTAAAAAGTTTATAAAACACATAACCTATAAAAATAACTGTCAAAAATAGTTTATTATTTATGCAGTTTCACACATCAGACCAAAGTGGTTCTCATATGAATAACATTAAAGATGTTCCATCTACAAATGATGTTTCTGACTATGTTCATTCTTGTTGACATCGAAATTTTATTCGTAATTGAATGTTGTTGCATAAACTGGTCTCATCAAAATCTGCTCACCACCGTAGTTTTATATCAAATGGAGTAAATAATAGTATTATTTCTTCTGTGATCACTAACTACTGTTTTGAAACACGAAGTAGAAGATAATTTAAGAAAATTATCAGTTTTTGAATCTGGAAGAGTAATTTTTTGATCAATCACACAGTCTTCTTTGTGCACTTAAATTGTACTAGAATAAGTTTAGAAATAACACGTACATATTAATAATTTAGTATTACACTAATATATATTTCAATTACCACAGTTAATTAATGACATGACTGTCGTGTCAAAGTATATGACAAAATGTCAAAATTATTCAGTTGTTTTCATCATTCAGCATGATATTTCGGCTCCCTGTCCAAATTTTTCGTACCGTTTTTAATGTTTCAAAAGGCTTGTATAAAGCTGCAGGCCGCAATTTATTAAGAAATTGTCCATCAATACTAGACGTAAACAATAATGAACTTTCACGTTCCTCAACGCGCTGCATTTCATTAAGCCCAGCTGTTGAAGCTCCAAAATGTAAAAGCAAGAAAAGTTCAAACGTCAAAAATAAAAAGAAAGTAAAAAAAATAAGTAAATGTTATCGTCCAAGAAGAAAGAAAAAAATAGCATTTCGTCAAACAACACGTGAAGATTGTGAAGGATGCTCGGATCCTACATCAGTACCTATCCAAGATCCTGGTCTGCCTCGACTTAAACCTAAATATGATCCTTCTAAACTAAAATGGAAACACATTTGTCATTTACCGCCATTCTATCCTAAACGGATGGATAAAGTCAAAGGATATAAAATAGTCCGTAAAAGGTTACCCAAAATTGCTCAAGGTTGCGCGCCTTGTACAGACTTTGTAGCAACTAAAGCTCCAAAATTACGTCGCCTTAAAAAAGAATATGATCCATCTCAATTAAAATGGAAGCATCCAAAATGCGACTGCGAAGAATTCTGCGATGATGCTGTACGAATGGATGATACATGTGGATATAAAGTAACAAAAAAAAAATTACCAAAACTTCCGAAAGGTTCTTGTAAGCCTTGTATGCAAAAACCAAAATATGCCCCTAAACTACGTCGGCCATGGAGAAATTATGACCCTTCTAAATTGAAATGGAAGCATCCTAAATGCGACTGCGAAGAATTCTGTGATGATTCTGTACGGATGGATGATGTTTCGGGATATAAAGTTAAACAGAAAGATTTACCAAAACTTCCAAAAAATGATACATGTTTACCATGTAAGAATGTACCAAAATATGCACCTAAATTAAAAAGGCCCCATCGAAAATATGATCCTTCAACAATGCAATGGCAGCATCCAAAATGCGACTGCGAAGAATTCTGTGACGATGCTGTACGGATGGATGATATTTGTGGATTTAAAGTTCAAAATAAAAAATTACCAAAACTTCCAAAACACGATAATTGTTTACCATGTCAGAATGTACCAAAATATGCACCTAAATTAAAAAGGCCCCGTCGAAAATTTGATCCTTCAACATTGAAATGGAAACATCCAAAATGCGACTGCGAGGAATTCTGCGATGATTCTGTACGGATGGATGATGTTTGTGGATATAAAGTTGAAAAAAAACAATTACCAAAACTTCCAATGATTGATACTTGTGTACCTTGTATAAATGCTCCAAAATATGCTCCAAAATTATGTCGCCCTCATAAAAAATATGATCCATCTCTTTTAAAATGGAAACATCCAAAATGCGATTGCGAAGAATTTTGTGACGATGCTGTACGGATGGATGATATTTGTGGATTTAAAGTTCAAAATAAACAATTACCAAAACTTCCAAAACACGATAATTGCTTACCATGTAAAAATGTACCAAAATATGCACCTAAATTACAAAGGCCCCGTCGAAAATATGATCCTGCAACAATGAAATGGAATCATCCCAAATGCGACTGCGAAGAATTCTGTGATGATGCTGTACGGATGGACGATATTTGTGGATATAAAGTTGAACAGAAAGATTTACCAAAACTTCCAAAAAACGATAAATGTTTACCATGTCAGAATGTACCAAAATATGCACCTAAATTACGAAGACCCCGTCGGAAATATGACCCTTCAACAATGAAATGGAAACATCCAAAATGCGACTGTGAAGAATTCTGCGATGATGCTAAACGGATAGATGATGTTTGTGGATATAAAATTGAAGAAAAACAATTACCAAAACTTCCACAAAACGATGATTGTTCACCATGTATAAATGCACCAAAGCATGCACCTAAATTAAAAAGGCTCCGTTGGAATTATGACACTTCAACAATGAAATGGAAGCATCCAAAATGCGACTGCGAAGAATTTTGCGATGATGCTAAACGGATGGATGATATTTGTGGATATAAAGTTGAACAGAAAGAATTACCAAAATTCCCACAAACTGATTATTCTGTACCTTGTGTAAATGTGCCAAAATGTTGTTCCAAATTGCATGTACCACTACGAAAAACTAATTGGATGACGACATCAAATTTTTCACAAAATAATAATTGTCCGCCTTGTTTAAAAAACCCAACATCTACTTCTACATTGCATCTACCTCCTCGAAAAACTAATTCTTCCAAAAAGAAACGGTTCCAACCACTTTGGTCAGAGCCATCTGTTTTTGCAGTTCGAGTGGATGATATCTACACCCTCAAATTAAAAAAGAAAAAAAGACCCACACTTATCGTAAGGCGGCTCGGTCGAAAATATGTTCCTTCTAGTAGAAAAAAGAATCACCCGTCATATTCTAATCCAGATAAGCATGCATCTCAAATGTATGATATCCACGTTTATGAAGCTCAAAAGAAAAAATTAACAAAAAATCCAAAGTACGATGATTATATTTATCGTCAAATTGCAGATAAACATGTTCCCAAATTAAAACACCCAACTAAATTTAATGATGATTCAAAATTGAAAGGTGTTCAAGATGATGTTATACCAGACAAATCAGCACCACGCCTAGACGATATTCGAGACTGGTCTTCTCAAAGTGTACCGAAAGATATACCCAAATTAAAACGCTCATCTGAATTTCATTCTGAATCCAAATTGGAAAGAGTTAAGATACCATACAAAAAGAATGAAATAAATGAAAAAATAGAACCCAGTATGGTCGATGTTAAAGGTTATACTCCTTCTCAAAATGCACCTAAAGATACACCCAAATTAAACCCCCCATCTAAATTTTATTCTGAGCCCGTATTGAAAAGAGTTCAGATTCCTTACAAAAAGAATGAAACAAATGAAAAAGTAGAACCCAGCAGGGACGATGTTCAGGGTTATACTCCTTCTCAAAATGTACCTAAACATGCCCCCAAATTAAAACCCCCAACTATATTTCATGATGATTCCAAAATAAAACCTGTTCAAAATGATGTTACTGGAGAAAAACCAGCACCACGTTTGGACGCAATTCGTCCTTGGTCTTATCAAAGTATACCGAAATATAGTCCCGAATCAAAACGACCATATCAAACACAATACAACTATGCAAAAGTAGAAACCCGCGTAGATGATATTCAGGATAATTCAACTTCTCAAAATACACCAAAATATGATCCCAAATTAAAAGGCCCAACCAAATTGGATCCTGTTCAGACACCAAATAAAAATGAAAACATTCGGCGTTCTTCTCCCGAATTACGCCCGACCAAAATGCACTTTGATTCCAAAAAACAAAGTGGACAGAAACCAAATAAAGATGACAATACTTGTGAAGTATCCATCCTAGACGATATTCGGGTTTGTTTTCCTTTTCCATGTAAAGAAGATAATACTAGTAATAAACCAGCTCCCCAGAAAAACAATACTCAGGGTTATAAGATGAAATCTAAGACTTTACCTAAACTTAATTTCGATAATGATAAACAGACTTTACCTGTGCCATCAAAAACAACAATATTAAAATTTCCAAAAAAGAATAATTCTAATTCTGGCAACTACAAACATTAAAAGGAAAATCTTTTACTATAATAAATTCATGAGCAATATTCATGATTACTTGAGAATTTTAATTATAAAATGAATCATTTATTGTCTGTGAATAGCGTTAACGTTCTGAAACTAAAGGTAAAAAGAGGGGTAATTTTTAAAGAATGCTTATAGTAAAGGGTATTCTATGGTTGAGAGATTTATGTAGAATGAGTGAGCAAGCGCAGCTTTTATTTGAACTTTAATGAAATTCTTGAATGGCCGGCTGTTCTTATACATGCAACAGACATTGAAATTTGCATTTTTACTTCTAAATAGAACCTAAGCATCAAAAAATGCCCTTTCATTTCACAAACAAATAATACTCATAAGTAAAAATGAAAATTTATTTAATTTAAAAATATTGTAATAATATGTAACATACTCGTAGTAGCGTAATTTACTTATACTTAAATACATGTATTGTTCACTTCCTTTTTTCAAATAAACAACTGTCCAATTCTATTTTTTTTGTATATTTATTTTTTTAAATTTTTTCGAACCTGGCTAGTATATAGTTGACATTTCAATGCCACACCGAAAAACATTTGTTGGTGTCAGAGTCATTTTATAAAAATATATAAATATCTAAAATTGTTTTGTAAGTTGTTAAATATTAAACATACAGTTTTATCCATGAACTTAATTTAAAACTTTTTATAGGTAAGTAATTTTTTATTTTATGAAGATTCGAAATATATATATTAACATTGTTTTAGAATAAATGTGAAAGTTAATGTCACTTTTACCTAAAATCTGAAAGGGCTTTACCTACATACATTCTATAAATATCTTAGTTTATTGACTTAAAAATATATATTATAAAATAATGTTGTTTTGAATTAGTTCTTTTTGGAGCCAGACAATATGCTCTAATTATATATTTTTGCTACTTTTATTGACATCCAAAGTCATTTTAGTACAAAACTAGTAAGAAGACATAAAATTGATTATAATCTATTGTATTATATTTCAATTCACCTGTGTATTGTACTGTCAAAATAAAAACCCCTCTTTGTTGTTTTATAATTGAAAATATATTTTAATTAAATTTTTAATTATTCTATTCTATTTAACAATGTATTTTTATAAACAATATTCAATTAAAGTGCACAACAAATATTCAAAACACATAAAAGTTTTGCATCAGCAATAGGTAATGGAAAACAAATACATTTATTAATTCTGCGGGCAATAATTCAACTTTTCATATCTAGTGCGCCATGAGGGCTTTAGGGAAGACAAAAGGCGATCAGATGCAGCGATGCACGCGCCATAACTCAGGATGAATGCGATAGTGACCAGAGGCGTAGACAGGGTAATTTATAACGGGGCAAACAGATTTATTAAGGCTTAAACACAACGTTTACTGCCCCAATGGATAAGCGGCGAAAATTTAATTGCTTTATAAAAACAATGACGCATATATGTATTCAACTTGAATTATGTTTATATCTGTCAGACATAATTTTATTTGTATTTCATTTAGCATGTTTTAATTATTTCATAATGCAGTAAAAGTTAATGAAATATGAATATATTGTTTAAGAATTTAAATTTTTATATTTGAAATTTTCTTATTTAATTTTTAGAAATGATCGTAATACATTGAAATAAAGTGCTACCTTTCTATTTTATAAATCTAAAACCTAAGGAATAACATTTCTAAAAAGACCAGAGGTTTTGCTTGAATTTTATTGCTTCTAAGTAAGTACACATCGTTTTGTTTGGTAACTAATACAATTGAATTGACACGTTTTTGAAAAAAAAGTTTCTTTTATATTTATATTCAAAAAAATTTACGATGATGTTCTGAGAGTGTGTATATTTGAACCAATCATTTATACCACGACTACTCAATTTTTATTATTTTCTCAGTCAAATGCAACAAATCTTTTACCCTAGTTTCAGTTCATATTTTTCACCACGATCGTCGGCAAACATCAAACACGGAAAACAAAACAAAGCATTATTCTCATTACAACCACAAATCCTGTTGTTTCTTAAATATGTATTTATTAAATTGTATTTTATTTGGTTTACTGCGACTTTCACCCAAAATTCCTATGCTTAGTTCAGATTTTCGACGACATTGCTGTTTAACTGCCGATTGTTCCTGGTTAATAAGATTGGAAACAAATTTTTATGTAATTGATTAACTATATTCCTTTTGAAGGAAGTATTTAAACCTTAAAATAAAAATTATTATAAGATAAATTTTAATTTGTAAATACTCGTATTCTTACCGTTGTATGATAATCAATTTTAACAAACGAGAAGTAAGCGTGTATTTTGTTTGTGAGCTGCAGTTTTTGCAGCTCGTATCGAGCATAACATTGTATTCGTCGAACTTATTCCAATGGTAGACGACGTCTATCGAATCGCGTAAAATAATGTACTAGAACACAATGTTAATAATGTACATACAGGGTGTTCATTTTAAATGGGCCACCATTGCTATCTCGAGAACTATAAGAGCTACGAGGTCGGTTAAATTAGCAAACAATTTCTATTTTACAACACTATTAACATGAGATAAACAAATTTTTTATTAAACCAGTGGTTCTCAAAATACGAGTCCCAACTTTTTTATTTTAAATGTGAACCTATATTTTTTATTTGCTTATTCAATACAGAATTTTATTCTGAATTCAATGATATAATATTATCATACCCTAACATAACGAATTTTTTGAGAAAAATGCATCTGAAGTTTTATATTAATATGATTAAAATATGACAATAATAAGAGTGCCATGACGGAAAAAACCGAATAAAAGTCATTTTTTAACCTGCAATTAGAGTGCCTTGACAGAAAGAAGTGAACAAAAGTATATTCTTTCTGTCAAGGTACTCTAATTGCAGGTTAGAAAATGACTTTTATTCGGTTTTTTCCGTCATGGCACTCTTATTATTGTCATATTTTATTCAAATTAATATAAAACTTCAGATGCATTTTTCTCAAAAAAATTGTTATGTTAGGGTATGATAATATTATATCGTTGAATTCAGAATAAAATTCTCTATTGAATAAGCAAATAAAAAATATAGGTTCACATTTAAAATAAAAAAGTTGGGACTCGTATATTGAGAACCACTGGTTTAATAAAAATTTTGTTTATCTTATGTTAATAGTGGTGTAAAATAGAAATTGTTTGCTAATTTAACCGACCTCGTAGCTCTTACAGTTCTCGAGATAGCAATGGTGGCCCATTTAAAATGAACACCCTGTATATATAAGTTTTATTAATAATGGGCACTTTAATTTTAAATGTTTGGTGATTCTGCAGTTCTGCAGCACTTAAGGGCAAGCCGCTGGTGGTAGTGATATAAATTTATTTTATATTTTATTATTAATATTAATATTTTTCAGCAATGACCTTATTTCAAAATGTCATTCCAATTTTATCTCCAGTATATTATAGTGATATATTTGTTTCTTTTTTTGCTCAATTTTTCACCCGCAAATAAACACAAACCTTTACTACCTTCATAGCACATAACATATTCCTGCTTAAATATACAAGCTATCCCTACAACCTACAACGTATGTCAATCATACCATACGGCAGAGGTCCACGATGCAGGACTAGAAACAAACGCGTAACGGAATACATATCTGCCTGGTGTCCCTGATGCGCGCCGCCGAAGCCGGAGAAACAAAGGAACGTCGCTGGGGAGCCACATCCGCATCCGTTACACGCACCGGCGGGTGGGGGGTCGGGGGACCGGCAATGGGGATTTTTCCCGGGAAAATGCGTGCGGGGATGAATTCGTTTGAAAGAGGTTCAGTAATAAGAACACAGACTGACTTATAGCACATCATTCACTTTATAAATAAATGAAACTTTATTTATTTTCACTAACTTTTATTCATTTATTATTTAATGAAGATTTTAAAACATATTTACGAATAAGGTGTTTCGAGAGAACAATAATATAAAAATTTACACATTACCTCAGGATATTATTCGGTTAATTAATAATTGTTTTAAAGTACATGTTCTCAAAATTATGAATATAAAAAATTGTGGCTTTAGATGGCCTTACATATATTTTTACAGCTCAATATTGAAAAAAAAACTCCACAAATGAAGATTTGTGCAAAGAAGAATCTTTATCTTCTTTTGTCAATATCTTTACTATTAGAAAACGAGCTGGAGTTAAATCTATGAAACAAATCTTAGAAGAAAATATATTGAGTTGGTATGGTTATCTCGAGGATCATCTAATATAAATGTACGTGAACAAGTTAAAGTTCTGTGATAGACAAGATCAATAAAAAAGAACAAATGAGGAGACAGTTATTTACTATTTCAGTGTGATACTTTTATACTAACAGTTAACCGATGGTTAGGGTAACCGACACTCTCATCAAAGATAGAAAAATTGGCATTTAAAAGTGTAAGTGTCCCTGAGAAGTCGAAGCTCTAGCTAGAGAAAGAAACAATATTCATCTGTAATAATTTGAAACAATGTAATCTACAAAAAACCGTCGTCTAATTTTGATTGTATGTATAATTTTTTTTTGTTTAATCCTCCTTAAGAGAGTTTCTGGATCCGTCACTGATATAGATGTATTAAGACATTTTAACTTGTTTTCGACCGCATTACATTGTTTGCAAATCCTTAAAAGTTGTTTCTGTACACTAATGTAAAAATCAAAAAACATACAAAACCCTATTGCCTGTCCAATTTACTTACTAATGTTGAACCGTGTCAACTCGGCCTTGGATTACCTCAAAAGCAGTACAACCGCTCTAAATTCAAATTTGAGCCGTGATGTGAAATGTTTGTGAAACAAAGTACTTTATGTTATAAGCCTTGTCGGTTTCATTTAAAGTGTTCGGTTTTTCGATTCATTATCCAGTGAACCCGTTGTGGAATATTTAATTGGATATCGAAGCGAGCCATGGATGTCATCGCACAATCATAAATGAAAGTCGCGGCAATGCTGGCAGCAATTAAATTCTCAAAGAAATTCCAATTAATTTATCCGCGGATGAATATTCACCATCGCAGCCTCCCTGGATGTTTATTATTCATGAAGCGCTAATTTTTTATCACATTTCATCTGCCGGACAATAAATCCACTGCCGAATTTTCCGAGCGAAACATACGTGGTCCTCGCGCCAAATGTTACCCGACCGGTATAATCGATGCGCCACGCTAAAAATCACACGACCACCAAATTTTTTCACTAAATGAAACACCGAACGAAAATATTTAGAAATGTATGAGCTCGCAAATTAATGCCGTGTTCAAACGGAACCGAGTAACAAAAACTAAGCTTACACTAGATACACTTTATAGAGATTATGTTATACTGTTAACTTGATTTGCTAGTTCATCGAATTACAAGTAAATTAATTTCGATTATCTTTAAATGTCACCTCCCATATTACAGTGATTATAACGACAGTGACTACAAATATATGTGATCAAAAACAAATAAAATCTGATGTGCCCCAAATTAAAAAAAAAAACCTTCAAACAAATTGCCCTTTTAACACTGCCGATTGCAATGAGAAATAAAGGTGCACAATTAGAAGTTTTAGTAGTCCTACATATAAAATTTCATCATTCTACGACTAATCGTTTTTGAGTTACGTGAAAAATTCAAAAAAACCCATCAAGTAAAGTGCCCCTTTGGCACTGCTGATTACAAAAAAAAAAGAGAGATGCACAACTAGATGTTATATACGCAGAAACTAGTCAAAATGGATTCAGGAATGGTCAAAACTGGTATTTCCGGTGAAATGTGAAAACGACACTTGTTACATGGAAGTAAAAACATGAAGGGATACTGAGAAAATTACAATTTGCTTATTTACATTTTGTTTAACATAGCAAATGCTTAATTATGTACATCGAGAATCGATTAACAATTTGATTTAGTTACTTGTAGCTGTAATTATTGCTCTTTACTTATATATTTTTCAATGGACTCTTTCCGTATATATATTGAAATTTAAGATCTTTTGAATGTTAAGAAATATATATTTTCACTTAAAAACTACGTAGTCTTTCTATATTCTTATTGTTATATATTTCCTATAATCATTGTATTATTATTGAAAATAAAATATTATTTACATTCATAATCTGATAAAATGTTCTGCACTGAAATAGTTATTTACAAACCCAGTGCAGGAACGCCAAATTCACCAATGAGTGTTTTTTGCAATAGAACGAATCAAGGAACTAAGTTCACGCAAAAGATTTATACAATATTTTTTGTACGAAAAACAATCAATAATTTGTTTTTTTTTTATTATAATATACATACTGTTTTGTGGTTATTTGTTTCAAAGCTGTCAAGAGCTTTTGTTATCTTACAATAAAATCTGTTGTTTCGCGTGATGTAAGCAACATCTGAAATCTCTTTCCAAGGTCTCCCCCAGATTAGCGTGCGGGAAGTTTCTATTAATAACATTCTAGTACAAAAGTGTATTGTAAAGCGCTCTACATTCTATAACGTTCTGGCTGAAACAAGCATTATAAAACGCTCTAGTTCGCCAATTAATTCTAAAATGCTTTGGTTCAAATTCTGTGATCTAACATTTAAGTATGTCAGTCGGAAATTTATTTGAACCAGGACGATACAGTATGCTTATTTGAACTAGAACGATTTAGAATAAATTGTCGAACTAGAGCGGTTTAGAATACTTGTTTCAACAAGGACGATTTAAGACACTAATTTGAACCAAAAGGGTTTAGAATGTTTATTTCTACTACAGCGATTTAGAATTGTTATTTGAACCAGATTATTTTAGAATCACTTTTGAACTAGAGTGTTATTAATTTCAGTAGTATTTTCCAGAAATATTTGTATTGCATCATCTGTAAAGAAGTACATATGAAAAATATATGTAATATTTGTCGTCAGTAATTATTTAAGAAATATACAAATAGAATATCTGTTTTGAGAGAGTACCAATTGCTTTACAGTTTACTTTGAGTATTCTCACTTCATTTATTAATTTGACGATTAAACGAAAAACAATAATTGATGATATTTCGTTTAATCGTCAAATTAATAAATAAAAATACGTCGTCTGTTAATAATTGATGATAATAGACGACGTATCCTTTAATAATTATTGATGTCAATAGCTAAAAGAGAAATACACAAAGATATCAATTATATGAGCTTGTGGTATATTCTTGTGATGATAAAATAATAGTATATCAGTAAGTGCTTCATGAAATAGCAATCGTTATTCGTCACAGGATTCTAGTTGCATGTTGAGGTAAACCTAGCTTGTAGCCTGAACGAAATTATAACAGCGCACGGTTGGTGGAGGCGCTGTGTATCGAAATGCGCTGTGACAAGGCTCAACCCTAACTATCCACATTAACACACGTGACCTACATTGTGTCGACCGGCCTTTGTAGCCACCTTGTTATTAGGGGTTTCATATCTCAATACCAATGGCTACACCGTCCAACTTGACAACCAATGAATCTATGTCAATTCATATGATTGCCAAATTTACATATTCAATGCGAAGTTTAACTCACAAAGGACGATTTTAGCGGGATCACTCTAGATAAATAAATAAATCATGATGGTTTTTTATCTGTTGAGATATGTCAATCTTTCATTTATTGTTTACGAAGCTGATTGTTATTTGATAATAAATTGTGTTGTATTGCAATGTTAACGTATTTATTGTGAAATTTGCCAAATCAAAACAAAAATAATTGCCAGTATCAAGCTTTATTAAAAAAAAAAATACTTTTTGTTTTATATGTTTTACTTTGTAAATAAGATTTCCTATAAAATATTTTTCAAAAAAAAATTATTGAATTAAAAAATTTTCAATATATAACATTGCGCATAAATGTGACGTTTCATTTGTAAACACACAAAAACATTTTGTTTTCGTTGTCAACGTGGTTATTTTTACATTCATTTATATTTATATTTTTATTCTTCGTGTTTATTATACATTTCATCAGAATAGTTATTATTTTGTTTTGTGGTACCACAGATGTCCACTGTGGCGCTGTTGAAACGTCAAAGTTAATAGAACATGACGAGCTAATTTGAATTTGTTGAGAATTTATAAACATTTATTTCTCGCTTATTTGTCTACAAAAGGAAATGTAAATATGAAAAATATAAATATACAAACTTCTATTTTTGAAAAATAAAATAAAAAAAATATTCCCGAAAAAAATCTCAAGGGCTTTGTTATAATAAATTTATAATGACAGCATTGGTTCTATGCTAACACAGACACGTGGCAAGCAATGAAATTTAATTGGTTTAAAAAAAATGTCAAAAGAAATCAATAAAAGAATAAAACAAAAAGTTTTACTATACATAGGTCGTAAAAGACAATTTTACTGAGACAATATCCCCACTTCCCCATCAGTTTGTACAACAAAGAGCAAATTATTAAATAAACTTGTTAGTCACTGTTTTTCCCTGCGGGCTAAATTGTTTGTTTCATATCTGTGTCTGCAGGGCCGGATTAAGCCACCAGTAGGCCCTAGACAAAATATAGGTAAATTGGGCCCCCATATTTTTTTTTTGGTCTTTGCAACTTATAAAAATACATATTTTTTAAATTAAATAATCCAACTTCGTAACGTTTGTAATAAATATAATATAAATTAGAAAAAAAAATTAAAATCGCGGAGCCTATTAAAACCGAGCCTCTCGGAATTTCAGGCCCTAGACATTATGCATGAGTGCAGGACTGAATTGAGTATTTATTGCAATAAAATATTATATATTTTAAAGTTGTCTCCGCTATTGCATCTCCAATAAAATTGTTGAAAACCTACCACTAAAACAGAGCCTAACGTACCAAAGATATATATTTGTTTTGTTTGTATTTTTGTGATACAAATTATAAACCTACATTAAAAGTAAGGGTATGTCTATTTGGTTAAATATTGATGAAGCTGGGGTTTTAATTCCAGATTTCAGATTCAATTAAATTCAAGTCGAAATACTCTAAGCAATTGAGCCTTCGTTGCCACTTGAAAAAATCATATTTATTAAAACAAATGTTTTGTTTCAAAGCTTTGAAAAATTAAAAATGGATAAAATATATTATAAGCAGGGCATGTAACCGGTTAGAAAAACCGGTTAATAAAAACCGGTAACCGATATTTTCAACGAAAATTGCGAACTTTAACCGATATTTTTCAGGCCGAAAATACCGGTAACCGTTAACCAAAAAAAAATAAACCGGTTTTAGCGAACATTAACCTTTATTTAATATCATTTAGCGAGAAAAAATTTTAATATTTTTTTTTTATATCTGTGTTTTCTATTTGTATTTGAACATGTGTCATGACAGTTTTTACAATTAACATTTTATTGGAGAGTTATAAATGTAGGTAGTCTCTTTGGCCGTTAAGGTTACTTAAAAAGTCCCAAATAAATACAGCCTTTGTCAACACAGGCAAGTTTAAAATTGAAAAGTGACCTGCGTTTTTCCAAAACTGCCTGAAATTAATCTCATACAATTTGGGATAATGTGTAACCTTGTAGAACTATCTAGAACATTGTTAAACCCTGTACAACTGTCTCATATGAATCCCAATTATCTTGGAACAGTGTTGAACCTGATACATCTATGTTACACCCTAAACAAGTTTCTAACTTTGTCCCAAACAATTTGGAACAAAGTGAAACATAGTGCAACTGTTTCTACTTACTCTAAAACACTTGGAACATCTTTCTGCCTTCTACAACTGTCTTTTTAAGTCTTCCTAGTAATTTCCAATATTAGTTATACATTAAAACTTACAATTTATAGTTTTTCACTCTAAAATTTTTCATATACAGCCAAAAAAATCCAAAAAGACCCATTTTTAGGTCCAAAATTTTGATTTTTGAAATAATTCCAAATTGATAGTCGCCGATGCGCTGATTTCAAATTTTCAAACCGAATTCAATTATCTCTTTCCGTTCCTGAGATATTTGACCTCAAAGTTGCACCTCAAAAAAGTGGGTTTTTTGGATATAACTCCAAAACGGGTAGGGACACAATCTCAACGACTATACCAGTGGATTCTACAGGCAAAGTTACATAAAGAAATGTTTTCTCCGCATGTACGTTATTTGGAACGATTTTGTGAAAAATGAGAAAAACGAAAAAAACCGGAATTCAGTTTTTCGCTTGGGAACTTTTTGTCACCAAATCTTTTCATTTTCTAGACTTAAGTAAATACAGATGCGCTGATTCCAAATTTTCAAACCGATTTCAATTATCTCTTACCGTTCTGGAGATATTTGCGTTCAAAGTCAGACCTGAAAAAAATTGTTTTTCAGGAATAGTCCTGAAATGGGTCGAGATACGACCTCGGCGACCTCACCAATCGATTCTGCGGGCAAAATTACATAAGTATACCAATTTTCAGATATTTATTCAGGCGGATACAATTTTTAGAGCGAAAAAACGAAAATCACAAAAATTGAAAAATCGCCTGATGAACCCCTTACGATTTTTTCCGATTTTTGGCCATTTTCGTTTTTTCGCTGTAAAAATTGTATCCATTAGAATATAAATCTGAAAATTGGTACAAAAATGTAATTTTGTCCTTAGAATCGATTGGTGAGGTCGCCGAGGTCGTATCTCAACCCATTTCAGGACTATTCCTGAAAAACTGAATTTTTCAGGTCCAACTTTGAACTCAAATATCTCGAGAACGGTAGGAGATAATTGAAATCGGTTTGAAAATTTGGAATCAGCACATTCTTCTTTACTTAAGTCCAGAATATAAAAAATTTTGGAGACAAAAAGTTTCCGAGCGAAAAACTGAAGTTCCGGTTTTTTCGTTTTTCTCATTTTTCACCAAATCGTTCCAAAGAACGTATATGAGGAGAAAACATTTCTTTATGTAACTTTCCGCGTAGAATCGACTGGTATAATTGTTGAGAATGTATCTCTACCCATTTTAGAGATAGGTCAAAAAACACCCTTTTTTGAGGTGCAACTTTGAGAGCAAATATCTCAGGAATGGAAAGAGATAATTGAATTCGGTTTGAAAATTTTAAATCAGCGCATCGACGACTATCAAGTTAGACTAATTCCAAAAATCAAAATTTTTTTGGACCCAAAAATGGGCATTTTTAATTTTTTTTGGCTGTATATGAAAAATTTTAGAGTAAAAACAATAAATTGTAACTTTTCATGTATGTCTATTATTGGAAATTACTAGGAAGACATAAAAAGAAAGTTTTAGAAGGCAGAAAGATGTTCCAAGTGTTCTGAAATAAGTAGAGAGACTTGCACTATGTTTCACTTTGTTCCAAATTGTTTGGGACAAAGTTAAGGCACTTGTTTAGGGTGTAACATAAATGTACTAGGTTCAACACTGTTCCAAGATAATTGGGAGTAAGATGAGACAGTTCTACAGGGTTTAACAATGTTCTAGATAGTTCAACAAGGTTTAACTTGTTTTCGGAAAGAAGGTGGTTATTCCTGTTTGTACTGCTGGTTTTACCGGTTCAAATTGTGACATAACTTTAACTAAAGACGCATGTAAAAGAGATATTTGTAAGAGTGGTTCAACTTGCACTCTCCTTAAAAAAGGAGGGTTTATTTGTGAAGACTGTTATCCCAATAATGGGTATGAACATTATACAGAATTTTGTGAGCTTAAAAGTAGAAGCTATGGAAAAAGCTCGTTTCTTACTTTTCCAAGTTTGAAACAGAGACATCGTCTACATTTGACTTTAAAGTAAGTACTAAACTAAAAGCTTTTTTGAATTTTTTTAATGGATTTCTCTGTTTTTTTTATAAGACACATTTTTTATATTTTTACTTTAACTTGTACGGAACAGGTTTACCAAAATAAAACAACATGCAAAATTAATAAAATTAAGTTTTATAAGCTTATAACTCAAAAACTATTAAAGATATAGTCTTAAAATCAGAGCATGTAACCGGTTAATAAAAACCGGTAACCGATATTTTAACCTTTATTTTAATATCATTTAGCGACAAAAAATTTTAATATTTTTTTTTTATATCTGTGTTTTCTATTTGTATTTGAACATGAGTCATGACAGGTTTTACAATTAATATTTTATTGGAGAGTCATAAATGTAGGTAGTTTCTTTGGCCGTTAAGGTTACTTAAAAAGTCCCAAATATATACGGCCTTTGTCAACACAGGCGAGTTTAAAATTGAAAAGTGACCTGCGTTTTTCTGAAGATATTACGGGAATTTTTGTGAATATTCATTAATTAATTTGTTTTTTTTTAATTGTTATATTTTTCTCAGATGGTATTTTTTTATTATTTTTTTAAATTAATTATTCTGTAATTTTTTTTAATCAAATTTTTATAATTAATTTCTTTTAATTAATTTAATTATTTTTTTAACCGATATATTAACCGGTTTAAACCGGTTTCTAATTTTCAAAAACCGGTTTTCGAACTAAAACCGTTATTATTATAACGTTCTCTATAAGGGTTAACCGTTAACCAGTATTTTTGCGGTTACATGCCCTGATTATAAGACAAAGGAAATTAAATTTATAATAGCGGGTAGTAAAGTACTACACACATCAGTTGTTAAAAATTAGTTTCCTTTTGTAAAAAAATATTAGAAATCATAAATAAGATAAAAATGGTTTCATTATTTTTTACGACCATATTTTCCGTTGTGAGTCTTTAAAATCGTTGTTAAAACTGGAAACCAACCTTATGAAAACTGTGAAAGCATTATTTTCTTATCTTTTATGGAAATTAGAAATTTTCCTTTTCTACGTGTGGTGTAAAAGCAATAGTAATAATAAGCTATAGGTCATTAGGCAAGTAGTTAATGAGGGTAGTACAGAAAGCAGACGTCCTGAAAACGACTTCAATTTAATTCGTAAATGGAAGGCAAGGTTCCCCCGGTATACTTTGTTATTTGAAATGAAGTCTCATTAAAATAACACTTCATTGATTTATTATAAACAGTTGATACAATGCGTAGGCGTAGACATATATAGATATATTATTAATATTCTGTAAACATATCACATATTCTATATATACTCTGCAAATGGCAACTTTGTTTATAAACAAATCTTCATGGCTGTGTCACAACTAATACAATTTCAAGGACAATATCAGCAATATGGATCATGCACTGTATATGGAAATGTATAATGTGGATAGAAAATGAAAACCCGGGCATAAAATACCTACTCTTTAGAGTTTTCACGCACTGGTGGCTCATTTATCAATGGTTTTAGTTACTTTTAAAGTTAATTTTTCGTGTTATAATTAAACAGCACTGAAATAAAAAACATTTAGCATGCATATTAAAAAAGTATATTGTTTCAAACATTCTTTTGCCTAATAATAATAAAAGAAAGTAGTGGGATTTGAATGAAATTAAATTTAGAACAATTATATTTAGTGCATTAGTATACAATTTTGGTAACAACAGCTATCCTGTTGACTAGTTGACAACACTTGACAGTTGAAACTACCAAATAGTGTTTGTATATAATAAATAAAAATATTTTACAAAAATAAAACTATTGATTTTATGTTTTTCGTATAAAAAATATTGTACAAATTTCTTGCGTGAACTTTTTTCCGGCTTTTGTTCTATTGCAGCACTCACAAGCTTGCGCCACAAAATACTCATCCGGGAAAATGGCGTTCCCATTTACATTAGATTGTTACACTGTGTCATTCAAAGGTAGTGTTCTAGTCTTATATAATTTGACAATTTATTTATATGCCATTTTGAGAAAGAAACTAATATGAAAAAAAGTGCATCAATTTAATAAATTTCCCACTGAACATGAATCATCTATGAATTTCAATATAAAGAATGTTTCACAATTGCAATAAAAAAATGTGGTAGATAATAATGACAATTACTTCAGTTTTGATTTGACAAATATAAAAATAAGGGCTAAAATATCTGAAAGTTATGCACTATGTAGATATGTTTGTACTAAGTTTCAGAAAACAGAATATCAAATATTATCCCGACTTACTCAAACAAATTTTATTTTGTGTTTTGAAAAGGAGAAACTAACGTAAGTGAATCGAGAAAATGAAGTTTTAAATAATCCATGAAGGAAAGCGGAGAAATATAAAGTGACATTTAAATTTAAAGTAAAAATAAATAGTTCTGACGTGAAATCTCATCAAATATTTATAGTAAAGCTTTTAAGGTATTTCCTTTTATTATTTCTATGTTAAACCATTTTCTACTTGCAAAATCCTTATATAAGCCGGATAACTTTTTTAAAAATACCTCCATAAAGCAGTCAACAAGTGAACAAACAAAAAGCTGTGTAAAACATCGTCTGTGATTGGTTGATTGGGTTGTGTGGCAGGCAACTGTCAGCGGCAGTCACAGCAGCCGTGATAGTGTATCAGGTTGTTAATCAGCGCTTTGAAAAACGAGTATCGATGCACTGCACTACATACGGGGACATGTGTTTCATGATGCGGTTAATTTGCTATCGCCCACAGATACTTCAAAAGCTCACGCAAAGCGAACATTGGTGGAGGTGCTTTGTGAAAAAACCTGTGTATACTTGTTCAAATGTACAAGCAAGAAATTACTTCGTCAAGTGAGAACTTACTTTTTAAAATAAATGTATCAACATGGTTCTTTTACCAATTACTAACACCATATACTGGCGAAGCGTGATTTTATAATACGACAACCATAATGAAAAAAAAATGAACTTGTAGTTATGTCACTATTGGTTACCGATCGCTCAACTACCAATTCTATCTATATGCAGACGAATAAGAGTGCCACCACAGATAAACATAAATAGATGAACAGCCAAACGGCGCATTCCGTCCACAAAATTCAAAGTAGTTATCAGGATTGAACTAGATGGCTTTAATGCGGTAACTGCAACTTACATGCGCCCAGTAAAAGTTTATCGAAATCACAGACAAACGTCATTTTAAGTTTCAACTGAACAAGCACTTATGAACTGAGCAGTCGTATATTTATTCTGCCAACCTAAACTAGAAACTTGATAACCAGGGTTAATTTAAAAATTGTCGTCTTCTTGAAAAAAACTCTTTACTTTCACTATGATTAACTTGTGCTGGTTATATCTAATCACGGTTAAGTTAACCGTAACTTGACCAGTTAATGAAAAAGTGGACCTAAGAGTAGGAAAAAATCATGATTAAACTTTTAAAAAAAATTCGCAACATTTTGGTCAATATGCAACAGATATTATAAGAAAAAATAATACAATTCTGGGTGCGCCACTGATTAGGTAGGTACCTACTACATTTCGTCAAAGACGTCCATATTTGTTGTAACGTGCAAATGGTCTTTAATCTTTGAAACCAAATGAACGATTTATGATTTCCAGTTGATCAGATTTTAAGCAGGGTATTGACGTGAATTCACTCATATCGTGAAGCGATCATACCTTTCAGCAACCCAATTATCTATTAATTGTGAACGACTAATTTAACCTTAATCACAAACGTCAACAAACAAAGAAAGATCAATTTTGAATGACAGAATTAGGAACTTTCTACTATAAAATGTAATCAAATTCTCTGATGAGACGCCACGTTATTCATGTTTGACATTGAAAACATTGACGTTTGACGACAAAACATTCCAATCCGGGCTTAAGAAATCATGATAAATGTAGCTAATTTATTATCCATTCATTAAACAAGTCATTCTTTATATACATGTAATTTTATTTATCTCCAACCTTGTCCTTGTTGCATTATAAAAACATCCTGATGGTACGTACGTGAGACATGCAAAGGTAAAGGTCCCGGTCATCCTGCAATGATGTGAGCGACCGCAGCGCCTTAGCGACTCAGTGGCGGGTAGGGAAAACATTGGTATAAATCTCCGCTCTCCGTCCTACGACGTTCTGGGCATAGGGACACAGATTCCTTAAATATTTATACCCCTTCATGAAAATTTTATTACTCTAAGTGGTTTCTCAAGATTTATCCCTAAAGATAATTTTACATGTGTTGATAAATAAATCTGGGGGTTTTACTTACTAAATAAAATGGACATAAAAAGAAAATAAAAAAACATTGATTTCCTTTTATCAACTTATAATATACTACTTTAAGCATTATTAGAGGAGTTACATTTAAATAATTCGTTTTAGTTTAATAAATATTTTCTGTGTTATTATCATATTTATGAATAACTAAGTTGAAGTTCTGTCTATAAATCAGTCAAAGAAGATACTAATTGCAGATGTCAGTTCTGTGCAAAAATTATAACTTGAAATAAAATTTTAATGAAATATATAGATATACCATTTTAAAATTAAGTGCTAAAGTTGAGCAGGCTGATTCTCGTCAATTTCGATGTAAATAAAATAATCCGAGAAATTTTCCGGAAAATATATTCTTCTTATTGCATTTTATATTTACATTGTTTTTGTTGGACCGGTTACTGTTTTTCTGGACATACACGAAAAACTATTTTATATGTTGACAAGTAGTTTAATATAATGTTTACGTTGTAAATTTGTCATCCTTATGAAAATTGCGCATCAAAAAGAATTGTTATAAAGAAAATTTGTAAAAAGTTATTTCATCGGTATATTTATGAAATTTTAAAGTTGAAATACAAGATATTATTATTATTGTTTATAATTACATTTAACGATATATAAAGTAATATAAATTTAATATCAATCTATCAATTAAAATTGTTATTTATTTATAACAAAGACTGTTAACACTTGCTACATTTCTACACCCTGTCTTATATTACAGAACAAGAATTAAAAAAATCTTGCTTGATTGAAATATATTCGACAAGTGATTTTTAAGACATTATTTGGTTACCATTATTAACGAAGTGTTATTGAAAATAAATATCCTACTAGTACAGTAGTTATGAAAATCATACGAATTACATAAAAATTTGATCGTCCAGCAACAGACAAAATTAACTATAAAACGTTTCAATAGTTAAATGCTGCTGGTGGCGTGAAAAATATAATAAGCGACTCGAAATATATGTACCTGATACAATAAACTATTCTCGTCCGGTAACATGAACTTCGGCTTTGGAAGCTGAAAGTTAATTGTAAATTGTAACATTGTAGGTATTATAAATCCTTTCATGTACCTCGCATCGGAGAATATTGAATTACATTTACACAATTACATGAGCTAGCCATCCAGTTATTAAATTGCGTTTCAACAGCTTGATTAAATAGGAAACAAAAATTCGTTATAAATATTTTTTCATAAGGAAGTGAAGACATTTACAACTTTTCCCATTTAAATTTTTAGTGAAAGACAAATTCTTGATCTCGTATGATCTATCACCTGCTCTAGTTCTCTATTCCTGGTGTAAATCTGGCAACGCTGGTCTGGCTGGACACAGATAACTGTGACGGAGACATATAGTGCACATCTATAAACATGGCAACGTCGCCGTGATATGCAGAATGTGTCTTCATCATTCACACGGAGTGCTGAGGTTGTGTGTGTTGGGTAAAGGGTATAGATAAATATGTTGAGTGTCGATATATGTGGAGATTTCCGGACAAATCCCAGATATAAGATTTTATGTTAGAAGAATGTAAGCCAATTTTTTGTTATTCCAAAAAAGAGATTCACACAAATACCCGAATACAAAGTTTTGTATCGGATAAATTTTTTTATTCAAAATCAAGTTGTGGTAAACATGGATTATGTGCAGACGGGTGAGCAATGTTTCGAAATAAGAAGTTTATTCATAGCACAGAATTTTTACAGTTTCTATTTTCAGTGTAAGTAAATAATTTGACAATTCATAATCAAACAGTTGGTGGATTATGGATGTCAACTCAAATTCGTGTTGAATTCTGAACTGAATCTGGTTTTTAATGCATTTTAGTGCAGCGATAGCGAATAATACACGCATGTCATAGGTGACACGTATAAAAACAAATTATGTTTTTGCAAAGCGAAATATTGTTTCTATCATTTAAAAAACCGAAAAAATATCAAAATCAAATTTTGTTACATAACATTTAAGAAAGATCAGAAATATGAAATTCATATATTGGTTAAGTTAAACATAAATACAAAATTAATATTTATGCATATTTGTGTCTCATATGGAATAAAGTTTTATGTCACATATAGCTTACACTTAAATTTACTTATCTTTAAATAAAGTTATGTTCACTACCACTTTAGGGTAAAAAGTATTATGTCCGTTAATTTCAATTTACCGTAAATGTTTTTGGCGTAATATTATTTTGTTCTAAGATTTATATGAGAACTCATATTATGTCCATATGTTTTAACTCTGCAAGTGAGTAGCTAACAACCATACTTAATATATAATTTCAACCCAGAACTTGTTATATGCGAAAAATTACTTAAGACTTATAGCTGATTGAATTTTTTATTTAATATAATTTTTAATTATTTTTGTGTTTTAACATTTATAAAGCAAATGTATATTAAGTCCACAATAAAAATATTAATCATGATAATCAGAATAATTTATCATTTTTAATATACAGTAATGATAGTAAGTCTGTAAAGTTCATTAGATAGTTATAAATTATTACAGTGGTATAAAAAATGATATCTTGAAATTTTAAACGTATTTGTCTCCAAATATAACTTTTTCAACTTACGAGAGTTTACCTCTGAGTCACAGATATACATTTTATATGAAGATAAGTAATATAGGTTAAATAACATTAAAATTTTTAAAATAGTTATAATTGCACGAAATGTCCTCGCTATATCAGGTTTTTAATTGCCAGTCTGTTCGTATGGAAGTAGAGAAAGAAATTTTTGGAATTTTTCAAGAGAGTATGCAGGAAGACAAGTTTGTTGTATGTATCTTATTAAGAATTTTTGTAAAGTATGCGGAACTTGTAAACATTCGAATTTCAATTAACGTTTGGCTGTACCTGTGTTGTAGCTGGAAACAGAATAAACAATTTTCATTTAGTAAGAAAACAGGCAAGTTTACTCTAGCAGAACTTGCAAGGCAACGCTTCGCGTCTGGAGTTACTCTGAAGTCAGATGCAAGCGGAACACTACGGTGCATAACAACGAACATACACACATTGCGAATTACACACAAAGGAAGTGCAAAATTAGAAGAAACATATACGAATCATACATGAAAGAGTTACCAACTTACTTTATAAAACACACTTTCCTCTTTCCTTTTGCTTTCAAGTGAAATTTACATTTATAACCATAACATAAATATATTTGAATAATACGTAATTTTATGCAAATAATAAACTGACAGCCATTATATTTACAACTTTGTATAACTATATTTCCCGTCCTACAATTTATTTATATTGCAATTCATAGTATCATTTTTTGTCATCTATTTCATTTCATTAAGCTTAAAGTGGAATAAAGCGCAATGAAATTGTTGACAAATAAAAAGAATAACAATTGTGATCAACTTCAGAACTGTATATACTATTTTTCGAAGTAGATATAAATAAAATGCATCTTTATAAAAGATAAATTTAGAACATTGTTAAAAAATTTAAATTATCGTTGTATAACTATTTTTTTTTAAATTCCAGTTACAATGTCGCAACAGCGTCATCGTCTGAACTATTAAATATCTCGATATATCGCATGTGTTTGTGAACACCTAGTGTCATGACATCGAATGTCGAGCACTGACATGGCATTAAATACCTGAACATCAATGTCACCGTGTAAACCAGCCTTTAACTTAGCCTCACATTCGGAAAGGTAGAGAGTCTCAAGAATTAAAGAAGGGAAGAAAGTATTCCATAACTGCTGTCTGATTAGTAGTATAAATATTAATATATAATTGTCACTTTCATCTTTGTTCTCTAAACAGTAAAACAATAAAAAAAATAGTTTTAACAATTGATTAGAATATTTAAACATTTGACGGATTACCGTATGATGCGATCCTGGGCACAAGACTTGCATTCCCCTCATTTTTCCTAGAACCTTAAATTTTATTTATTTATTTAAAACTTCCGATAAGTGTACTGTATATTGATGAAAAATTTGATTAAACAATTGTTTTTTATTATAAAATAATTCAAAACTGAATCGCAGGACAAAGAGCCACTGAATTCAACCTCCCAGTCCCCGGATCTTACCATGACGAAGTTTTCTCTTTTTTGCATTCATGCTTTACTTAATCAAAGCATCATTAATATCAATAATTTCACACTACGGTCACATCGAACCTTTGTACATTTTTGCTGTTAAATTGGACCTCGAAAGTAAAAATTCTTATATCTCTTTCATGAATGAAGTTTTTAGTTGCATCATTTTCAATCTTCAATAATGTATCATAAACTGCTTTTTAGTTAAAATGGCATCTTAAAATGCTATGATTGTACAAATTTGAATCGTAAATTTTTGCTTTTTTATATTTAGAAAATTTGCTGCCCCTTAACTTTGTCGCCCTGGGGTAAGTGCCCACGGTGCCCATGAATAAGTCTAGCTCGGAGTTTAAAAGAAATCTCTTCAAATTTTCAATATTTAAACGAAACCAGCACCCAGCAGCTGGTCAGAGGGTCAATAGAGAAAAAGCATATCTCAGATCTGTTTATATCACGTACGCTTTAAAATGTGCAAATACCGCGTTAGTTTATGGAAGTGCATACATATGTAATTATAGACTGTTGAAGGGATATAAGTCGCGCTGTGGAATGCGTGCTAATTCCTGCTGTGAAGTGCATAACGAATCAACATTCATATTTTTGTCACGATTTTCAAATGTACATTCTGCTCGAAATTACAACACAATATCCTGTGACTCACATACTCACACTCGTAGTACGCCTTTACTTCATTTTTACTATCGTTTTTATTGTTGTTGTAATGAATGGAAATTTTAATTGAAATATTCATACGTAGAAGCAGAACCAGCTGTGCGAATTTCTGACTCAACTGAATTTGTAGAAGCTGCATAAAGTTCAGTTCTTCAAATTACCAATCTAATATCTAATACTTTTCGTCTAAAAAACTTATTTAATATTTATTTAAAATTCAAAGAATTTCAAGAATTGTAAATAGAAGATTTCCACGCACAAATGTATCAACACTAATAAAAATGAATGATGAAATATACAGACAGAAGAAATGAAATCGCTTCATCCCCTTGAGTAAGTCTGGCCAAACAATATAAGCATGAAAATTTTTATAATGAAATTATTATTTTGCAATGTAACAGAAAACAAAAATAATTGTCTCCGTGAGATTCAGGCGTTTTATTTTTAATACAATATACAATATTTATTAATGATAAGTCAGTCTTAAAATATATCTAACATGGCTCATATTAGTAACAGTCAAAAGATTTTGTGAACGTAAAAGTATTTTATTTTTTAAGAATGCCATCTTTTTCAATAAATAGAAACACTGTATATCCTAATAGTAGTATTTATCATATCATTTTGGTTGATTTATCTTCATTATGTGCTCCAAAATAATCCCACGGACTGATAAAGAAATTAATTTTTTTGTCAGGGAAGTCAGTCATAAATCTCAATTGTAAAGTAAATTACATTTCGTAGGAGTGTTGCATTTTAGTTTTATAAAAGATGCCATTTCAAAGTCAAGTTAAGTAAACGTAGCCATTGTTTGAATTTAACAATTACGCGGAAGTCAGTGATTCCATCTTTCTTGTCTGTATATTTCATTATTCATTTCTATTACTGCTGATAGCAGGGTTAAAATAAAGTCGATCGTAGTCTGAAAAAATTGGCCACCCAGCCCTAGAGACTTTGTAACCCACATTCTTTGATGTCTATATTGAAAAAATATGTAGATGAGTCGTAGTGTCGTGCCTAGACTAACTTATAGGCGTACTAGGAATCCGCCTAGAAGAAATTATTTTATAACTAAGATATGTTAGTTGTAGTTGGGCTATCAACTAATTCAATATAGGATCTTAAATCATTGTCGGAACATTATCATTTTGCAATAAAGTGTGAAAATATACATTCATTAAGGAATATTAGTAAAATATTTTATTTCAATATTTTCATTCGCGAACTATAAAAGATTCAATTTTATTGCAATACGCGCCCGCATTTCTTCGAACTTACGGAAGGGAGAGATGCATGTCAAAATATTAATAGTTCTATTTTTTTGTTACGAAAAATAATTTTTATTTATGCCTAACAATATTTTTTTGTTCACATACATACAAATTTATAGTTCTTTTTCACTTTAAAAATTAAAGTTTCGTTTATTACGGATATTTTAGTCACGTTTTTCCTATTCTTATTTCACTGTGTTCTTTCAGAAATAAAGTATAATATACTAATGTAATACTACTATATTTATAAACGTAGTTAAATGACGTCATATTAATAACTACTTTTTTATAGTGTTTTTTCAATATTTCCCCGGTAAAATTCGTGTTATTAACATTTTAGGCTCGAGTAAAATTTTTACACTAAAAGAATTTACACGGACGGATTTCTTTCCTTTATCTTTGTATTGAGCGTTAAAATTTCCTAAGGGCGCCAAAAAGATTTTGTCCGGTCCTGCACAGTGTTGTATTTATTTATAAGCCATTTTATTGTGGTTGTATTGCTGTTATTTTAAATCAATGTTAGTGTAAAAACGTCGTCCACAATAAACCGATTTAGCGTGTATAAAGGCGTTGGGAAATTCCTTTTAAAACATTTGCTATGACGTGCGATATTCAGCTAAGCACATCGCATTTTCCATCCTTGAAATCGCCATCAAAATAACATCAAAAAATCTCGTTAGCCCTTACGATCCCAGCAAGCCTTGCCGCCGTTGCCGCTCCCGGAACCGGAAGTCAGGGGTGGGGGTGTCTCCACTCCGCACCGGTCACGTGATCACACACGCCGAGCACGTCCTCGGTCTGATATCTACACAGACACACACGCCCACCCGGACGTACACACCAGCCTAGAAGGAAAAATGAATTTTTGCCTACGTGGCGCTAAACACGAATTTTGTTTTGATTTTAACCGAACATTCAGGAAATTGGAGATGTGACATTCTGACGAGCTAAATTAAGAAACTTTTTACTAAATTACTTGTATTGCATGAGAATTACATTCTACAAAATTATTGAAAGGTGTAGTTAAAAAGAAATGTATTGAAATTTCTTGACTTAGTAATCGATAGGGTCCGACTGAAGTTTTGGTTTCGTCTAAAAATTAAAACTAAAACTTTAGATCAGCCAAAATAAGTGTACAATTATTATCTGAGACTCTTAAATGTGCCAAATTCAAGATCTCATTCATTTAAACTTGTAGTAATAAGATAAACTTCTTTAGTAATGATTACATTTCTGAAAAAATAACGTAATTTTCTATAAAAATGGAGGTCTTTTATTTAATTTAATAATCGAATAATACCTTTAAAGGTAAGAAACACAGTAGATTTCCATGTTTAATTAAAATTAACTAAAATTTAATTTAACTACATAACTTTCGGTGTCAGTTTTATTTTTGGCCGAAATTAGAAGAGGAGCCAAATATTGGATTACGGTTTCAGTTTCGGCTAAAAATCGTGTTTCGGTCGGACACTAGTAAACGGTATGGTATACTGGAATCTCTGTAGGGTGCTAGAATAAATGTATTTTTATTTCGTCTCATATAGAAATGGACCTGCCTATATAACACAACAAATAATTTCCAGGAGATGGAAACGAATTTATCATTTTGTGAAATATGCCGCACAATACAGGGTTATTGATTCTAATAATTGATCTAAGAAGTTAAGGATGCTAATCATAAGTAGGATAGTATACACCAGAGGCGTGAAACAAATGGGAGTTTTTAAAACATTTATTGTCATTCACCAGTTTCAATAGGGAATTTAAATTTGAATTGCAGTATTATTACTTATCCGTACACAGATACTATGACCTGCGGAATCGAAACACTATGAATTACTTCATCTTCCATAAATTTAAATAGATTATTAACTAATTGTCTACAACTACTATTTAAAACCATAGTTATTCATTCAGAAATATATAAAACAAACATTTTTTTTATATTTTCAAGATCGTTTATAATTATAAAGTTAACTATTTATTATTTACTACATAATTTTAGAATTTACACCAACCATAACTTCTTTCAATTTAAAAATTTCTTGAAATTTCCTAAAAGTTTCCCGAATACTATTACTTTACTAAGAGAAAAAAAGATAAATATAAGTTTAAGCGAAATAGTGAACTTTAATATACACAAATCTGCAATAAATCATAAATACAGAACAATGCATATTATTTCGTGACTTTCGTGCTCAAATTATTTTAATCTTACACAGAGTTGCACATCTCGATGTACGGGTGCATTTAAATATTTGAAATATTCTTCATGCATTCTTCAAAAAGTAAAACAAATTACTATAATACTAGCTATATATTCTGTTAAAAATATTACATTACCTTATATTAATGTGTAAATTGTCAGAATTGAAATATTTTAGTCAAAAAAAATATAAAACCAAATCGGATTCAAATCAACGCAACAATATGGTATTTTCGTATTACATTTTCATACATGAAATCACAAAAATTACTTTATTACGAATACTCCTCTGGATAGGTAATTCTAAGTTGCAAAGACCAAAAAATGTGGTCAGATTTATATTTTATGTAAGGTCCCTGGAGACATAATCCATGTCATACTTTGACATTTTAATACACTATTTTATCTTCAAAGTAATTAAGTTTAAATTTCATTTTAATACTGCTAACTATAAACAGATGACATAATTGTCAACCTGAATTTTTCATTGCGGTTGATGTTATCGCGTTTACCAACGTAAATAAACTTAAAAATTTTGACAATTCATTTAACTGATTTATGAAGAAATTGGCACCATTCCGGAATAACTTTTGGATCGTCTATACGTAGGATCACTATCACTAATATCATTTTACTGAATATGTTATTATTGTACATGTAAGTTTATAATGAAATAAAGCCAATGTGGTATTATCAGGGAGTGTATGTATTGTTTTCCATCCCGACTTATTATTTAATATTACAATACCGTAGGAGTACATGGCACACAGCGCTATCCGTTGTCCACTGCTGATCCGATTTACGTAATCCCTCGTACACTATACATACATACGGCACAGTGCGGTGCGGTTACCTTGTACACTCCGGTAAGAAGATTAGTGCATCTTCGTATAACACTCTTATTCAAATCATATCATCCAAAATTTATATCAAAAGTATTTACTTAATGCATTTATCGTCGCTGTGTGAGGCGCTGCAACGATTTTTGGGTACGATATAAATTTAGTTACGGTAAGTGGGGGATAAATTAACGGATAGAAGAGATGGATACTACAAACAATTTAAATTCATTTCGGGTTATACAGACCCGAACAGAACAACAGGGTTAAAAGTACATTAAAATGATATCTCTTCTGGAGAATGTTAATTTTTTTGTTTAAAGACAGTACAAGTAGCAGCTTGAAAATTAGTAAAGTCAACAAAGAATAATCCCAGATTTATTAAAAAAATTGTGTACTTTATATACAAAATTAGTTCAGTAAGCCTAGATTATATGTTGTTATAAACAAATTTTGTTTTTTAAATATTATTTAATATTATAGAGTAATAATTATTTTTCCAAAATGTGTTCATAAAATATAAATTTTATTACTTTGTCGTTTTAGTTATTGTGCGTTTTATTTCAATCGTTCAATAATATGAGAATATACTAAATTAATATTTGAAAATGTATATTGTAACAGGTACTGTTGACTTGGGCGATATTTGTTATCCAACATACGAGATTTACATAATTGACGACTAAAAAGTAGAACAGGTACTAATATAATTAATAACAAACATGACAAAAAACAGCGATAACGAACAATCAATAAAATAAAAATTTACGATTTTGAATGTATATACACTCGACACAATAACGAATTACAATTAAAATAACTAGTCAACAATTTTACTAAAGAAATTCAAAAATTTAAATCATTGTTTAAATTTTTGACAGCAATATACTTTTAATACTTCCGTACATCAAGTTAATCAATTGTTTATTTAATGACGCTTTCTGCAACCGGGCGTTTATCAATTTTTTTTCAAAAGCATGGTAAGAGATATTAGGAAGTGACTTCGAGATACATATTTAGTCGTAGAATTTAATAATTTTCAACCACAAATTTCTCTAAAAATACTAAGCTACGTCCAATATAAGAAAAGTTAAACATACATATGTCCTTTTAACTTCAACGATTAAAAATTAGTTGAGTATTGTTATATGTGAAGTTCAAATCCCGTCAGCCCAATATTATATTTAATAAAAATACCGCTGTATCCGAGTAGTTTGGTACTCACTACAAGCTGTCCCATATAGTGGATGTAGCATGACAATCAACAAAATTCAAGTAAAACCAGAAATGATGTCCAGTTAAGTAAAAGGAATAAATAGTCATATGTATTTAAAACTTTTTTTGGTTCTATTCATCTATGTAAATACGTTCCTTAAGTACTTATGAATTATTATTTAATTTTTGACGGTAACGCACAGTTTAATTTCAAGTATCTAATATTCCAAAAATATCTCTCTCTGTTGTCTGAATAAGTTTAGATTAAAGAGCCCGTAGCACTTGTTCGGGCATATTACTAAAGCAGATGTGTGCCTGTATTTCAGCGTGGCTGATTGTGTTAGAAAGTCTCTCGCACACCACAATCGAATTTGCGTTTTACGACACGAAACTCGTGGAAAATACGCGCGCATATAACAAGTGAGGAAAGAAACAGCCGCAGAAATTTGGCGGAGGCGCCGCAACAATTTGTAAAGAATATGAAAATGTTTTGTTGGAATGTATAACACCGCTTTATACCGATTTACAAGGGGAAAATACTCTTTAGAATTGAGAAATAACACAGATACGAATGAATTTATTGCAGATGCAAACATCCCTTTCCAAACAAAACTACTTTAGTACTCTGCGGCGATTATAGCTATTATATTCCATATTCCATTATTAAACTACACCTCAATAGGTCATTGTGAAGTAATACTTCTTTTCATTTTATAATTATGTGTAATAAAATAATAATTTTCATCTCTTATAGTATTTTATATACCTACCAATGAAGTAAACTGGATCTTTCAATATCGAAAATTATATCTGTTTCTCTTGCACAGTCGAGGGTAATGCGATTACCATGTTTTTTTTTCATTTATTAATTTTTAATTAAAATATTGTTGTAAATGTTTTCAAAAAAAAAAACAATAAACGAATCATATCGTATTTAATTCTCTATAGCCGGGGATTCTACTCTACAGGGACACGCGCATTATTTTTATATTATATGTTTATTTATAAAGGGCTCATAAAATGCTTATACTCGTAGTAGGTAAGAATTTTATGTTCCGATTCTAGCGGAAGTAAATATAACTTTAATTCTAGCTTATAGAATCGGTATTTTTATATTTTTTTTGGAATGTACATAAAATAAGATTCACACAATGATATTAAAATGTCATAGTTTTATTTTACCCATTTAAAAAAGCGACAATTTATTTTTATAATATTTATCTTAACTTAATGTCAAAATAGTACATTGTACAACAAGCATGAAGTGGTACTCATTTCACGAGTGTGACAGTTTATAGGATGAGCCTAAGGTGAAGGTGAAAATTATAAGAGTATGAAATGGACATTCCAAACGAGTTGTACACTGCACTTTTTCTACGATCACGATATTATCTCCTAATTAATTTATATTTGAATAATAAAGATGTATTTATATCACTACATCCTATCAACTAGCTACAAACCAAATTTAATACTATTTTTGACAGAACAGATGTCTATGCTTACCGTGAGATATGAAATAGTACCTTACACATTGATGGAAAGTGTTGCATTACTGTCGAGGGCGGTGAAGGCGTAGAGCCACGGTTGTATACTATCTTAATGGTTGCAGAAAAAATATTATATATGCTTATATTAAGCATTTTTACTTCGTTTCTTATATTTACTATTTAAAAAAACATCCCTAATAAGCTAGAATTAAATTTGTATACATTTCCGTTCAAAACCGGAAGGGACACAAAATTCTTACTACGATCATCCTTTTGTCTAGTTAAATATTTTCCATCTCTCAAACACCCTTGTATTTAAATGTCATAAGAATTTTAGATTTATAATAAAAAAATGAGTTTCAGAAATACAAAATTAATCATTGGAATAACCTAACCGCAAACGTTTATTGTCACACTTAAGTTACTATTTTAATTGCAAGTTACAACTCCGTTTTGAGAACTATTATTTAAAGTTATGCTCGTAATTACAGTAAAAACTCTTAGTACAACATTTGAAATTGGCGGTTTTGTTTAATTTGATATAATTACTATGTAGTCATCTGGCTTGTGCCCGCGACTCGCGACAACGGAGTTAGGTAAAGGGGCGCACGTAGACTCCAGGTATTTGTATGCGAGGGAGTGCGTAGCATGGCATTTGTGTGTAATTGTGATTTGGAAATGAGTTGTCTGGCGCGTCAATTAATCATTCAGGTTAATTAGCCCGGATAATTGCGTATGTGTGTTGATGTACTGAGGGACACATGTGCTCTACATGGGTCATTACTCACACACCCCGCACGAAAACTAATATACTAATCTATGACTCTCTAAATCATATCACATTCACACCTACGTGGTAAAAACATATTGACAATCGCAGGTTTCAATTCGACGCGGATAAATTATTTAACCTTTCAAAGTTATAAAGAGATAATTATGTATTTACATTCATCCTACAATACTGATCCTTGGGTACACGTTTAATAATTGGAATATATCCTTATTTCCGTAATCTACAAATAGCAGAATCAACTAAAACTAGAATAGTACGAAGTTGTTCAAAATTAAATTCTACATTAGATAAGATCATAATTGATTTAATAGCTTGTTTGCAGTACTCAGGCAGCCATGGAAATAAAAGAAAGTATCTGTGTGACTATTGACTTACTTACCTTTATTTTGTTCAAAGAAAGGAAGATATTCAATTTAAAAATATGACAGAATTCAAATATGACCGTTTATTTAGTAATAATAATAATAATGGTTACACACAACTGTAATATAATTGTTTATTTACAATTTTGTTATCATGGTAGAAATTTTTACTTTATGCTTTTGGGCGGTAAAGTAGAGAAAAACGTCCGCCCTGAACGCCCGCCGGGCGGTAAAGAAAATGTCAAAAACATTTATCCAGTTTAGTAATACGTCTTCGTTTTATTAGCTTCTAGCATAATTTAGTAAAGAATTTTAGTAATGAAGCTCCATGCTTGACAT
Source organism: Stenolophus ochropezus (assembly GCA_035578165.1). NCBI lineage: Eukaryota > Metazoa > Arthropoda > Insecta > Coleoptera > Carabidae > Stenolophus > Stenolophus ochropezus. The sequence continues at coordinate 17,144,279 of JAQOWZ010000005.1, read as the reverse complement.
TTGACAATTTTGCTTGACATTTGAAATGTTGCTTGATATTTGACATTTTGCTTGACATTTGACATTTTGATTGACATTAACATTTTTATGTATTTGCAACTTGTTTACGTTATTTAAACAAAATCAGGTACCAATGCAACGCATCTTCTTAATGCTTTTGGTATGGCATCTTATTATTAAAAATTACATTCCATTACATCCCTGAGTCCATTTGACAGCAGTAGTACCTACTTAAAACGTTGTACGTAGGTACCTCGGGCCGAAAGAGATTTACGGCTAGAGACGAATAAAAGTTCAAATTTTGTCCACAGGCGTAAACTTTCTTTTTCGGCCATCGGGCTCTCTACGTAAAAAACTATTATTGTATTTAAACTTTTTACAAGTTATTATGTTTTAAAGTGGTCAATTACAGAACTAGAAATCACTTATTTACATTTAATCTGCCGTAAAAATTGTTCTATCGGAAAGCACCAGTAAAAAATCTATTTACTTAATATTTTATTTATCAGTTACAGAATTAATTTTTATATTTACATTGTAGAATGTAGAAGCGAATATTACATGAAGTATTACCAGTATATTAACATTTTAACATGCTACTGCTATGAACTAAGTAAACTAGATGTATAATTATTCCGAAAATTTATTAGGAGCTTATATTATTTAAAATATAACAATATGTCACATACTTTAATACAAAATAACTTTTGCACTGTCTATAAAAGCTAAATATAATTACATATCATGAAACTGTCAGTGACAAAAAAACTAAAGAGGATTAGGAAGTTCAGCAGTGGGTAAAATGTAATTATAAAATAATACCCGTTCATAATAAAATGTCTGTAAAAGCAAAATGAAACAAAAGATTTTTTTGTTGTTATTGTTATATAAAGAAAAATGTGAAACTAATTATTACAGTAGAATTTTTCTCATATTAGTTAATTGAAAATACGGAAAATAATAATAAAAGTACAATACGCAAAGCTTGCTTAAAAGTATAAATGTTTTCAATAACAGAGCCACGCCGGAAAACTACGTATTAAGAGATAAAAGAATGGCATTTTAGTTTTGTTTCCCGAAGCTGTGTCTTTTATGGATGTTATTGCAAAGTGCGCAGTATTTTTTGCAATTAAAACAATGAATAGAAATAGAGTGATGAATACAGAATTGAATTAGATTCCATTAAAATCGTTAACGAAAACAAACGACTCCCATAAAAACAATTGAAACAAAAGAGGAGAGCAATAAAAATTGCACATCAATGCAAAGCACATTGCAATTGTTTTTCCCTTCGTTATCACGTATCTGTTCCTAATTAAATTCCCACCAAAATATTTCTTCATTTGTTTCATCGCTCGCTCTTGTTTCCTGCTAACTTTTGTTTACGAGATGCTTTTGTTTTTCTTATGTAAAAGAACGTGTAACTCGAATTGTACACTGTAGCTACACTTTACTGTTATTACTTAGATTTAAATCTGTCTTAATGGCTAGCCAACTAACATGAATTATAAAAGAGTTTTTTAAGTTTACTGATTACTGGAATCAAAACACTATTAGCAACAACTTTGAACAATAACTACAGAAAATTACTAACCATTCATGACAATTTATTATTGATTAGTTCTTAAACTATATTTGATTTTAATAAGGTTTTTTCTCTATCATATTAACTATGATTTATATTCACAAACCATATTAAATTCTCATTCCCGTGTAGAGAAAAATGCGCAATATGACTACTAATTAGTTTTATAATTTTTTATAGGAAATTTACAAGTGAACTTTTAATTATATTGCTATTTATAGTCCCCGTACAATAGGATAATTAATTGTGTATTATATGTGAGGATTGTTTGATAAGTAAGTTAAACGAGAAGAAAAAATTAGCAAAAATCGAAATTTATATTTTTTCAACATATTTACCTTTCAGCTTGATACAGTTAGCCCAATCATGATCTAAGACTACCAAACTATTTTTGAATAACGATTTATCTAACCCTAAAAAAGAGCGATTTACTGCGTCAATAATCTCACTATTATCACAAAATCTTTCTTGGTTTGGAATAGATGTTTTTATCATTTAAAAAACAAATATTTGTGAAATAGATTGTTTTAATAAAAGATAAAAATACTTATTTCAATTCATGTTCTACGTTTTACTCTTACTCGAATATTCTCTCTAATTTATCTTTTTTGTTATAGATCTCGTCGTGAACTCTTCTACAGCTAATGGTAAGTGCTTGCTTTAAGTAAAAATAATAAAATGAAAGATTGCAGTAGTACTGTACACACATTACGTTCACGTTCATCCATAACGTTACCCTGACAACAGGAAATTAGTTCGTTCGACACCAAGGGAGCTACGTAGCAAAAATTCTAACCCGCAGATCTATCCTATATAACCTACTTCTTATTATTTATACAGCACATAATATAAAATTTTGGTAAAAATAAATTTCTTGAATTTTGTTCTCTTGAATATATCACAGTAAGTAATATGTGCTATTTGCAGTTTTTTTTTAATGCATATTATTGAAATATGCAACGCATTGGTTTGTACAATGGTAAATAACGTTGTCGGCCATGTTTAATAAACAATGTTATATTTATTAATAAGTCAATACAAATAATGCAAAAGTTCATTTATACACATTAATTTTTAATGTAATTCAGTATAAATAAATATATTTTTAAAAATTAATTTGTTAATTGAAACTTGTAATAACATGTACAGAATGTTTGTTTTAAGCGGAATACAATTTCTAAATTTAGTGATAAATATATGTATTATTTTTATACACTAGACAGCATATTTTTGAGAAAAATTCATGTTAGGTATGATAATTTTCTGTAAATATGGCTAAAATAAATATACTATAGACATGGACAATACAGATATTTTTTCTAACAAATTTTGTAATTTAAGGGTACGCAAATAATTATTAAAATATGGTCTCATTTAAAATCACAATGTGGCTCCCCACAGTTTGAGAATCACTGATAAATAATAATTTTGTGCTCATTAAAATTCTTTTGTAAAATAGAAATTGGTTCATAATTTAACTAATTTCGTAGTTCTTGAAATAACATTAGAATATTACATCAAACTTTTTTTTGTTCGAATGCCATGACTATCGCTATTATTAAGAAATTAAATAAATTTAAAAATAATTTTATACCATTAAAATACAACATAATGTACATATGTGTGGTGTCATTTGATGTAGATTTTTTATGTTCATGTGAGTGAAAATTGATTTTACATGGGAATTTTTAAAAATATATAGTGTTTAGTAACTTTTCTAGTGTATTTTATGTGGGCTTAATAGGCACATTGTATATAATAATGCCCATAAATAATATTTATTTGAAGTGAAGAAATAACGTCTTTGTAATATTTTAATACGTATTGCATGTAGGTATGTTAACAAAAGAATAAACTTTGCTTTGAAAACCCCAGAAATTATTTTTTTTGTTTTTTAACTGCAATTTAAAAATATAAATTAGGTGGGCCTTATTTAGTTCAGGTACCCTTATGTTGATACAGAGTAGCTAAATATGGAAACAGGGTGATCGGTTCGTAATTTCGTATGATACTTCGGAAACTATTAGCATAGTCTGGAAATTAATCATATACTCGTATTTCACCTGCTATTAGGAAACTATACACAACTATTACAAACTTATTAACTAGCGTACACTTTCGCATATGAAAATTAAATGACGTTATTATACATTAATTGTTTAAGTTTAAAATTTGAAACATGGAAATTTTGTAATTATTAAATATATACTCGTACAGAGAAATTAATTTGTTGTAAAATAATATGTGAATTAACAAAAAGAATATTGCAATTTAAACTGTTTATACATATTTGACATTGACTATTGTTTCCTATAATAACTTTAAATCTACTTTAAGCTGATTTTTAAATTAATGATATATTTGTTAATTTCCGATGTTTATGTTTTTGAAAATGGTCATGTGTCTACTAATGCAGTATGAAATGACAATGCAATGTGTTGTGATTTTATTTAGGGCCAGATAGTAATATCAGTTGTTTAACTACATGTGTAACCAGCCCGCATTTAACACTCGGTACCTGTATGCGGTATAATAGTTACACAGGTGATATTTTCATGTTTGGAAGTAATTTGCTGTGATATGATGGTAGACACACATTCTCAAAATGTTCTACAATAGTTTACTAACATTCCACCGTACTCGTAACATTGATACAAGCATAAAGTCACATAACTATTCTGTTAAAGGAATTCTATTATTCTCTTGTACCTACAATCCAACCTGATGTGAATATGTATTATTAAAATTTAATTTACATGTATTAATATATTGTGTATTAATATAGATCATATTCGTCTATTAATTAAACTATTACATTTCCACATTTACAACTATATTGCGATTTTAGCATAATATCATGCAAGCTTAAAATTTTAAGCTAATCATGTATGCAACTGAAGCCATTTCCCAAAATTAATATTCGATATATACGTCGACTCCAATTTAATTCAACTCAAAGCTTGTAAAACCAAACTTATTATTTACTTCCATATTTGAATTCGCATGCTTATTACGTTTATGTACGAATAAATTTTTCTTATGGAGTCATTAGTTTTCATTTTTACTTCATGCCATTCAGTAAGAGAGGTATTGGAATCATGCTAAAAATAGGAGTAAGTTTTCAATGGATAAGCACGTTTGGAAACCCCTAGAACACGATTTTAATATTTTTAAGATGATGTCTGTTCATGTGTGTGGATGGATGGATCGATTTTGTAACGATCACTCAAATACTAGTCAATAAAGAAGTTGAAATTTCGGTTATAACATTCTGATAGCCTAGATTAGATCTGATTTAGTGTTAATCTTGCAACTGGAAGTGGTGTTTTCACGAAGATCTGAAGTGTTTTTCTACAATATCTTAATTAATTATAAATATATGAGAATTTTTGTAAATAATAATTTAATATTATGTCATTAGCTATAATTGTATAGGTCAAAATCGTTTCTACCTACCCTCATTTAATAATTACAAGTAATTAATGATTAGGTAAATTTGTGCCAATGTAAATACAAAATATAAATATTAATAAAAAGTGTAAAAAGAGTACCAACAGGCGAGAGGTTATGTGCTGGCCACATCAGATTTTTTTATACTTGTTATATTCACGCTTGATGCGTTGTGAACCAATATTGTATAATTTGTTAAATATATTATATTTACACATAACTGGAAAATGGAACATAAATACTGAAACATTTTATTTTGAAAATATATATGTAAATATCGAATGTGTAGAAAATATATATCTTAACTAATTTTAAATAAAAAGTCGCTACTGAAAAAAACAATGTATCACACGTGGGTAAAATGTCATGAAAATAAACACATCTAATATCTAATTTAACTCATGGATGATAACTTATTCACACACTCATATTTTTTTTATAAATACTACACCACTAATTCTATTTAACCTTCGAAATTAATTTTCAATATAAATTTCTTTAAAGATTGTTCTCCGAAAATATCTTTTTGTTCAAAATTAAGTGTTAAAACCGTAAAAAATTTATAGAATATCGATGTATAAATGGAAACATCTCCCTTATCTGGGATTGATACATCCTGTCCTGATTTCTGGCTAATCCAGTGACGTCAGCATATCCAGACTCTGTAATGTGGTGCTAACGAGTCCTGTGATCCCTAAAGACTTCTGGTGTCCCAGATTTATCCCTGGAACATCCCGGTCCCCTATGTTTTATGCACGGGAACACGACACAGTCAAACACAGACAGAATACAGTACAGGAAACCATATCCGTGAAATAAGCAATGTCGTGAAGTCATGACTGTGAAAATACGATACATGAATCGAGTAAATAGATGTTTCTTCGCAATATTTTTCAAAACATAGTTCTTTTTACCAGTAATTGTAAATACTGCGAGTAAAAATAATATTACACACGACTTTTGCAAATGCTTCTTAATTTGGCAGTAACAAATTATTATTATATTGAGAATATTTTTTTAATAATTATACTTAACAAAGAAATTACGTTTTCTGAGCTTTTAGACGTATAAAATTATTACTATAAAGTGTTTCAGAGAAACATTTGAATTGAATTACATTGACATTACAAGATTACATATCGTTTCATTGGCATGTTTAATTATTAAATTTATTATTACTTAAAACAAGTTTGAAGAAAAAATAAATCATTGAAAGTAAGAATTAGTAGGTATCAAAGATACAATAAAAAATCCATTGCAATTTGGATGTACTCGTATATGTACCTACGTAGAGGTTTCGTGCCTATTTTCATAACGTATTGTGTAATGTAAAATATTTGTTATTCTTTTTGAATTTCATCCCACTACTTATTAGAGAAAATATTGTTTCGTTATATCTAGATAACAAAATATGCTAATTTTAAGTGTAAATATTATGATATTTTTGTAGTGTTTGTTATATTTTTATGTATTTATAGAACTCTATTTACGATAGGATTATACACGGTGTGGATATATAAGTATAATAAATAAACAAACCTAAACAATCGCCTATTAAATAAAAATGAATAAATAAGGATAAAAATAGCATACTTATGAAAAAAACATGTTACTGAACTCGAAATTGTAGTTTTTGCCAATAATTTTTCGGTCAAAATGAATAATGATAATATATAAAAATAATTTCAAGAAATTTCGAAAGTGTTTTATAAGAAATAATTTCTACAAGTTAGATAGTGAGGTGCAGATTATTTCCTTCTTAATAGTACCCTAATGTTTATTAATGACATGAGTGCAGGTACAGTTTACTTGCAAAATTAGGTTATGTTAATTTTACTTAAAATGAAATATATTATAATAAACCTACAGAAGTATATGTGAACTCCAAAACTATTGATAAAAAAATATATTTTCTTTTTATAGCTAAAATAAAAACATTACAGTAACTTCAAATTATAAATTACTTGATCGTTTTAATGCAAACATAAATTAATATAATATCGTGATTGCTGAATGTGCATGGTCATTTACAGCTGCGAATTTTAATAATATGATTTAATTTTGTTTATAAATAGCAGTTGTTTTGCATTATCGATTAGAGATTTGAATCCATTACAATTACCTATTAGAGCCACCGATAACTATTGGCAATTATTAATTAAATTGATGAAAATTCACAATTATGGTCTAATCCCCACATATGAAATTTTTAATGAACGCAGTGACCTGATTAAAAATGCACGTAGAATGTAATAATAGTGTTCAACAAGCGAACACGCAGCCGTGAAACGAGCAAATTTCACTGCTGTGTGCATTTCTGTCTGCTTCTTATTTATATTTATTATCCTCGCATGAAGGGTTGAAGGGATGATAAGGGTACCAACTTGTAAGGGGTTTTAATCTCGGCTTACGAGTTACGCATGTAATTATTTTACTTTAATTACGGTACCTGTCTGCGAAAAGATTTCCAAACTAACAAAATGATCATTTAACGAACCTACACTTACATTAACTTAAAAATGGTTGACCGATTTAATGATGAGTTCACAACGAATAGTTGACTCCTATTGTATTATCTTCATTGATTTATATCGACTATATTGGTAACCTTGTGTTTTTGTGTAAACAACGTAAGCAAAGTACAAATAAATAAAAATGTCAAATGTCTAGCAAAATGTAAAATGTTTCAAGCACGGAGATTCATTACAAAAATTCTTTTTCCTACGAGTAATATGAAAAATGACACTTTTCTCACACTGCATAAAGCATGAAAGTTGCGTATTTTCCACAATCGTGGGTCAAAGTGTGAGAAATCATTTCTCACAGTAATTGCCAACACTGCGCATATATGAAGATACTCTTTGTGAGGTTACCTGCGCCATATTGGTTTTTATGTCAAATAACTTTAGTGCATGTATTTTTTGTTCTGTAACGTTTAGCAGTGTGGTCATTAAAAAAGTATAATATACCACTCGTGCAGAATCATCTATTTCGCACTTTGTGTAATTCCAGCATTCGACTTCGTCTCGTGCCGCAACTTTCACCCCTCGTGAGAAATAGGTGACTTTCTGCACTTGTTGCACAATATACTATTCTAAATTTTGCTACAAGCTAATAATCCATTTGTAGATTAATGTCCAAATTAATCGAAAGATAGGAATGAAAACAAATACAAGGTATTACAAATCTTCTTTATCGCCCACAGGCGTAAAGTAAAAGTTTCCTCCAAGGTAACCAAATTGTAAATGAATAATTACGATATAGTTGTGGGTAAAAAATATTACTTAAGTTATTTTGAAGGAATATTATGTGTCGTATAAATAATAACTTAACAACCTTAAAAATTAAATAAAATTATAAAATTTCCTGTCCAATCAATGTTTGCTTTAAAAACCTTCAAATCAATTTTTCAAATTTCCTTTTGTTAAAATTCATTACATTAAAATGTGTACCCTGAAAATTTACGACCCTCAATACGGAAACGAACATTGCCGTTTAATTTTTGCTAGATTATAAGTTTTAAGATACAAAACTCTCTTGCTTTTCTGTCATAAAATTCCACCAACAATTTACATAATATCTCATTCAGCTGCGAGAAAACGAAATTTTGTACTTTTTTAGTCCCTAAAACAGTATCTACATTGACCTTAAATATAAAATATAATTGGACATATTTAGTAATATTTTTATATTTTTGATAAATAAGAGACGCAGTGTTTCCCTTAGTTCGTGCTACAGAGTAGTTCATTTGAAATATTTCATTTTGAAACAACCAATCTGTAATTCAAAGCCACTAATGTAGTTATTAATCTCACATGTATTATGAACGTAAGGTTCTTCTCATTTGGTTGCAATATTATGTGGTATCACGTATTTGAATGTTCTATTCATTTTGAATATTGTATCTATAATCATTACAATTAACTAATCAATATTTAATTGCGTTGACAACTGTGCACAATTGTATTTTACTGAATATATTACGTATGTGTGATTTATGATTATTTGTTCAAATAATGCAGACTATTTCACTTTAATTATAAATTTTCTACACATCGTATATGTAATGTTACAGATGTTTAGTTAGATTACAATAGATAATATATTTTGGGTTCGTAAGAATATTAGATCGTAGCTCAAGAACATTTACATATGGAAACATTACAATATATGTAATTTATTAGGCGTATTGTCGAACATGAAAAGCGTGTTATTAACAGTTCATATGGTCATATTTTTAATTCATTAATTCTAAGTTATACTGCACATATTTCAAGTCAATTTACACATGCGTGTACATAAGTGTACAGTACTCTTAATCAACACTGAAAACTTATTAACTGTCTTAAGTAAGTAACTGTCCACTATTATTTATACAACCTATTCTCACCATGGAATAAGGATGTTGTGGGAGAAAATATTTCATAAATAAAAAAAGAATTTAAAATAATTGCTATTACAGGATTTACGGCACCTTTCTTAGGTTATTATTAGTTCCTAATATTTTTACCTCTCGCCATTCGGTAAGAGAGGTAATGGAATTCATGCTAAAAATCGGACAGTGAGTTTTCAATGGATAAGTACGTTTTCAAGTCCCTAGAACACGATTTTAATATTTTTACAATGTTGTCTTTCCATGTGTGCGGATGGATAAACAGGCAAAAGGTTATATACTGCCCACAACAGATTTTTTTGTTTGATTTATAAAAAAATACACTTTTATTTTTAGCCAAACAAAAGCTGAAAAGCTAAAATATGTTCCACAATGTTTAACTAATCGGTAAATCTCAAATCGTGAAAACTCAATATACAATACTTCTCATATTTTTATGTGTTTATTTCCTTTACCGTTTTGCATTTTATAATAGAATGTTATTGCCTAATTTCTTTCTTTCCGCGGAATTCGGAAAAATCTATAAAATCTTACTCCGTACTCCACGTACGAGAAAACACATCTTATTCTGAATGAGTGTTTTAACTACCCTCGTCACAACTTCTTTTCTCCGCCCTCAGCAAAAATTCGCCCTTAATCCTTATTCCTTGTCTCCCGTTCTCATCTTTATCTCCGCTGCTATCTTTATCTTTGTTCAACTGCAGTCACTGCATTATCTCCGACCTGCAACCCTTATCGTACGGTCACAGACCTCTCATGATACAGAGGGTTACTTTATACGACTTAGATAAGATATGATTTAGACACCCCGAAGGTAGGGGTGCGAAACTCTTAGTTTAGGGGCGTGAAATTTATGTTTTCGAATTAAATTGTAACACTTGTATGCGATAGGTAAATTTATAGCAAAATATATTATAAGAAAATAAAAATAAAGAATACAGTACAACATTAATATAATGGACTTCGGATATAGCGGATAAAATGTCCCGTCAAATCCAAGTATCACCAATCGTGGACGCAACACTGACATGATATCAAGGAGGTTATATGTGAATCCTCCAAGATGTTTTGCATATACTTTGCTAGTTTATGTAGCTTAAAACGTATTTTGGAAAATTTATTTTTATATAACGGACTTTCGACTTTAATAGACACTCCTTCAGCCGTATTAATCCATTATATCGAGGTTCTTTTGTATTCAGTTTTCTTGAAATCTATTGTATATCAGTGAATAAAATTTCTGGAGTTCAATCAGTTTATTTTGAGTGTAGGTCAGTTTAACTAAAATCGTGTACATTGAACAAATAAACATAATTATAAAACATTTATTTGTAATTATAGAAAACGGCATATGAATGTAGCGATGTGATAAAATAAATGAATACAATAAAATACCTATGTAAGTTTTCAAAAAACTATACTTTGGTTAAATAGGACTATTTTTTTTATTACACAAAACTTTTGACGGTTTATTTGAATTTTTTTAACTAGTAATTTTCTAAAATAAACTGACTGAACTCCAGAAATTTTATTCATTGTTACCCGTCCACTAATCCTTCCTTCTTAGCTCTTACGTTTCCCGAGTTAGCAATAGTGGAGAAAGTATAATGAACATCCGGTAAATTAAAATTTTATAGTTTACATGAAATAAATTATAAATTTATTATGGCGCTTTTCTACTGACAAAAACCCGTCTGCGGTTTTTCCTAGTTACGGCATTGATGCTTTTCCTTTTTGTATATATTTATATTTAAAGACTTTTCATAGAAACACAATTTAAAATATAAATTCTTTTTAGAAATATACGAGTATTATGTAAAAGTCATCCTTCAGATAGAAAAATTTACTTGAGGATTCCCTTATGTTATTAGATGAAAAAAACGTGACAATAATTAAAAATTAAATTAATTAAAAGTATAATACAAGGATGTAATATGTTTCGTTAATAAGATTTTTAATAAATTAAAAAATATATAGGTACATTGAATGAACATGACTGTCATGATTTAGATAAGACTTTAAAATAATAATAATAATAAGTGTGCAGAAGTTTATGTCAAAGGCTGCAAAATTTATGTATAAGAATTAAATTGTAACACGTGGATACGACAGTTGAATTTATTGCAAATTTTATTGTACAGGTACAGGTGTACAATATTTATAAAACTTTTTATGAATTTTTAATCAATATGTCGGATTTGACAAGTAAAACCTAACTTTGAAACAAACTTCATACATTTTCTATAATTAACTTTAGAATAAATATAGAATACGTTTTTCCATTATAAATATCTCAAAAATGTTAAGTATCGTAAGGAAACATCTTCTTGAAATTGTCAGTTTTAGTATTCTAATTAAGCGAGAAGTAATCCAGGATTAATTCTTAAATAAAACAGAAGTAACCTTGACCTTGCTTAATAAAGTAGAGTAAATGTTACGTAATTGACTGCTCTTTAAATTACTTCACGTATAATTAAAGCGCAGATGATTGCCCATTTAGTAATTAAGGCACAAAATCTTACATAACTTACAGATGATGCATTGACGTATGATGTAGAAACTAGGGCAAAAAATTTGATGGATTTAAATAGAAGCATGCACCAATTCGTTCCGATTTATTAATAATAGCTAATGAGCATAATCGGAAAATTTCCTACTAATAGTTATTAGAAAAACAATTTTAAATAAACAAAATGACTTTTATATAATTCATTTTATGAAAAAAAAATGCAATTTAATATACAATATGCAGTACGTAACGTATTGTATTTTTTACCTAAATTTCTAAATGCTTAATTCTGTCAAAAATTGTAGCAATGCCCAATAAATTTTAAAATGTGCAATATTGTCAGTAGCAATGCATTCGTGAGGGATTTTTTTTATCTTTGATAAATTCAATAAAATGTTAATACTGTGTTTAGTAGAAAATTTAATTTTAATATTACCTTGCATATATCTATTTTAAAATAATAATAATATCTTAAAAACAGGAGCGTTTGGGATTAAAGAGAAAAAATAATAAGCAACACCGAATAACTATTTATTTTCACAATAAATCGTAAATCACAACATATCAATCAAGACAAGACAATACTTCCTTATTCTAGATCAAGACGAGAAAATTATAGACAATTTTCATGACTATATTAAATAAAAATTTTAAATTTTCGAAATATAAATATATCACGCTAAGCTTGTTTTATCCGAATTGAAACAGTGATTGTAAAATAGAAAAAGAACGCTGCTGTAGAATTATCTGTGTCTAAAGCGTATACGCAGATTGATGTAGAGTCTTGAAACAATCTACAGTCTTGATATCTAGACAAGACTCTTTAATCTTGACTTAAACTTGGCTTGTCTTGAAAGGGAAGAGAAGAGATTACAAAGTCTTGTCTTGTCTTGTTTTGTCTAGATGGCAACACTAGTTTTTATTCATTACTGTCACATAATTCTTTGGAAAGAAGACAGATCATCTATATGTAAATAATGTGACATATTTTTTTTAAGAAACAATGTTTCAAGCACATATTTGTTGATATATAATCCCCCGAAGTAATTGCGTGTTCTTAATAAAAAAAACCATATAAGTGAAAGAATGTACACAATGTAAAACATGTTGTAGGTGTGCTAATACATTTATATTTATTCTAGAAATCTAACAAACACTTAAGTTGCGCAGGTTTAAAATAAATGACAATGCATAGCTGCATACATGTGCATAATTTATTATTTTTAATTACTATTCACTTGTCTTGTCAGTTGTCACTGTGATTTATACACTTGAAACATAAAATACCGACATTTTATTTGATTTCAGTAATAAATATATTTAAACAAGATGATTAAATTTATAAGAATATTCATAGGTTTTGTAAATGAACTTTTTTTAACTGCATATGCACATATATATAATTCATTGATTTCTTTTTTAATTTTGTTTAATGATATATTTTAAAGGAGGTAATTCGATTTTCGTCAAAGCAATTAATACATTTTCGTTTAAAACAAAAAACTGATACTAAAATAATAGAACAACACGCATTAATAAACATGTAATCTGAACCTTCCTTTTTAAGCCAGGTGCCTTGAGTGTTTTCTAACCATACTTCAAAATCAATTTTTTTTTAAGAATCAGAATAACAAATGAGAATAGAAGAAGAAATACAATATTTTCATTCGTCTAGACTGGGCGTTTGTTTTTATAGTATTTGAATTCCTAAGTGTTTGTTGTGTTTTGATGTGTATTGTTGTTATTATATTGTTATATTTGTTATTGTTTATTTTTATTTCATTTTTCTTATTTACCTTTACATTATTATTAATTATTGTTGACATTATGATGTAAGGTAAAACAGATTTAATTTGGACTGGTATATGAAACTATAGAAAACGGTAAGGAAAATCCTCATATCTATCTACGGAACAACATTACTAGATGGAATAACGTCTCAAGTATTTGAGATTATTGAGATACTTGTTTCATACCAGGTTTTTGTTAATGGTACTAAAATAAAAAAAAATAAACCTTGCAACTAGAATGTATATTGTATGATAGTTCCACGATAACATTTAATTTTCATCATGAGTAAAAAGACACTAAAGTAATGACGTTATTTTTACTTAACTTATATCAGACAGGAGAAGGTCGTTTTATATTTTGTTATGCTAGATACCTATTCAGATGTCCATGGTAGATATAAGAGGAAAGATGTAAACATACAATTATCAACATCTACCATCAGACGCATTTCAAAAATGAAATAATTTGTCAAATTGACAAAGATCAAAGAACCCGACTTGCGGATACCCAGACGTCTCGATTCCTTCCGGGAGTGGGATATTGTAAGTTCGGTTGCTATAATTTGGACTTGTTATGATAACAATTGCAAATATCAACTTCAAAGTATTCTTGCTATTCTATAACATATACGCGCATACCTATATAAAGAACACACTACAAGTCCATACTTATGTGGGAAGATCTTAAATTCATTGCAAATATGAATTTCCACCACATTTTAACAAGTGCAGTTGTTATTTGTAGTTGATATGATTTATAGAATCCCATCCCTGTTTTGACTTCTAAGTCCTGGTATTTTCGGAACAGGTAATTTTCTCGTTTTCCACATCCGCTTAAATTTTAATACTTGCATTATCTATCGAACTTTGACGTAAGCATAACTTACTTCCATAGCAACATTAGTTGACAAAAGTTTCTAATAATAATATTTATTTTTCCTATACGATTTAAATAATAATTATTGAAAGTAACAAAAAGAGGATGGTTTTTTAATTTCAAGAACAAACATCTAATTTTAAGTAATTATTGATTTGCTACACCTGTATCAATGATTGTAATTTTTGTGAATGAAAATAGAGGGAATTTAAAAATGATGTATAAATGTTAGAGTCTTTTCAGAAATATGTCGATTATTTTAATATCGATATAGAATTTTACTCAAATTAAATTAAACACACTTAAACAAATCTTATTTCAATTTAAATAATAGAAGCAGATCAAATTGCATACCAGCATGGTCATATAAATCTTGTCTTAACAATTCTTATTTATAGAATTTGTATGTTGTGACAGTTCTTTAACAAGGGTTTGTTTATATCCGTAATCCTGTATTTAGAGTTAAGCTAACAGGTGGATAAAGATTTGTGTAAGTTGAGGGAGAATTAGTGTCACTTAGTATTTTTATTTTCAGCTTAACACTCGTGTAATTAGTTATGAGATTAAGTAGGATTTACAAATATGGGAAGACACACCTGCATTAAGCCACAGAAAAAAATAATCATATATTTTTAGACTAAAAAATCGTAAGTAGATGTATAAATAGAAACTATTCTGGTGGTCTCCTACGAGGAAAGATTACATTTTATTTTGAAGTAAAATGTTTAATGTAGGCAAAAGACTTTTTAAAATAAAGTAATCTTCCCTACTTAAATACTATAGGTACTATCAAATGCAGTTACTATTAATCATTTTTAAAATGATATACGTCCATATTTATTATAAATATTTAAATATTATTTTAAGAACTTTGCTACTTATAATTTAAAACATATTAATTTATTTTTTTGTGTTGGAGTTGGTTAGCTGGCTATATTGATCTATGTTTAATATTTATCAAAATTTATACCAAATATACCAGTAAACATTATAGTTCTAAATAGATTTTCTAAAAAAGGACATCATTTTATAAGACGTGGATGATTCTAAAAAAGTTGAAAAATATGAAAAAAAATATTTTCATATTTGCATTGTTGTGCAGCTGTTTTGAATATCATAATTGAATTTTGTTAATGTAGAAAAATATTTCGGTTATTACATAGCAAAAAAATACAAATAAAGAGATATTTAGTATAATTTTTGTTTTTCGGTAAACATTTAGGTATATATTTTAGAAAAACGGTTATTTAATAAAATGTACAAACGCATATTTTGATTATTTTATGCATAAAATGATTATTTTGATACATATTTTTATAATTTCATTATGCACAAAACTATCACCTCTAGTTATAAACTTTTATGTTTATTTATAATTTTCTACACCCTTTTAACTGTTTCATAAATCTTTCCAGTGGGAACTTGTACATATGTATACATAAATATTATTAGAAATATAATGACGATATAATAAAATTCATATTTAGTTTACAATGAATACGTGAATTAAATACTTTTTTCCATGTATTCGTTTTGAAATTTAACGTAATTTGCTTATACATAGCGTGCGTTGAAATTAAACGATATTTATTGCGTTATTCAAAACATAATACAAATGAAATTGATATTACAGCTACATTTGTAGATATGACTAAATATTACACCATTTTCATATTTTCCTAGTGCCATTTTCTAGTACAACACAATAACAGAGGCAGATAAAATTACCTATCTATTTGTAATAGGTGTGAAAACATGTTTTAAAGCTTAAAATAACGTTGAAGTTATTGTGTTATTGGACGTAGCCGGATAATTTTTCCGGTGTATGACCAGTGGCCGGAATATATTTGCTGCTATATCCCATAGTTCCATAACTATCATATTTACAAACACATAAAAAAAAAGATGAAATATTACTCCAAACAATAAGTTACATTTAAATATGTACATAAAGTAAAGATAAAAAGATTTATCTAAGTTTTTATTTAAATTATATTTAAAATTTATACTCTGTTGATTACATAATGTACGATAAATGCGATATTTACTGAATCTACATATTTTTAAATACAACGGCAGCCGGGTTTTTACTTATGTACTGAGTTTGTTCACTGAACGGTAAGTTAATTCATATTTGGTACAAATACACAGAAATGTATATAGATTCATTTAATGTTATTAAAATTAAATGTGCATTTCCCAATACTACAAATATTAATAAATAATGGTACGAATTATTTTAAAAGTTATTTCTTCAACAAAAAACACAACCACAAATGACAAGACTTTGAAAAAGTATATAATGAAACGATTTTTTTAAAAAATACCACGGAACGAGTTTTCGTTTTATGATGATGAAGTAAATTTAATTTCAATTGTGCAAAAAAAATGTATAAGTATTAAGAATGGTGTAAAGGTTAAAATGGGATTTCCCTTTGTAATATTTAATATATCACATTTAATATTCCGTTGTCTGTATTAGAGTTTTATACTAAAAGGGTACGTTTAATATATTAATCTATTTTTATGTAAGTATATGACGTTATCATCTCATACATGTACAACATTTCTAAATGGAATAAGGCATATGGTACATTTTATTGGTGCCTACAAATTGCAAGGACTATTTTTATTTGGATGTAGATTGATAAAGCTGGAAAATGAACCCCCAATTAGCATTCTTTTTAATTCGACTCGGAGCGTACGAACCAAGACAGTAACTAAAAACTGCCCTTAGTTATATTTTAAATAAACTGGTCTGTAATGAATATTAAGTCAGTTACATGAATCTCTTGTAAAAATATATCGTTTCGATGTTTTTTTCTCCAGAAAACCTGTATTACCTTACTTTGTTAATAAATTGGAGCTTTTTGTAAATAGTGAAACATTTGAATGCGAGTGGTTGTTTGAGTGGTGGTGAGTGATGTTTGGTTTTGTGGAAGTGAAAGCAGTGATTTGTCAATAGTGAAATGTGCGTAGACGTAGGCGGGTTAAAAATTCCAACTCGCAACTGGAAACGAGCTCCTAAATGGCGAATTTAGTTCAAGCATCTCAGGCCCGTAAATCTCAAGCATCAACAGCCCTAAAAACTTTACTAAACATACTTCCCATGCCACACACGCACCGACACGTCACAGGACTGTACTCGCGAAATCCCACTCGAAACTGAGCTAGATTAACTTGCTACTAATACTCAGCACTTCCAAGATTTTAAGCGAATGAGTGGCGAAGCGTGCTATTTAGAATAAAGGAAGCAAAATCAAACAAATTTTGTACGAAACTCTTAGAATTTCTATTATCGATACATATCAGTAAAATATAAACAACCCTAGAAAATTGTAGGGTGGCCTAACTCGCAATTCACTTTAACAACTCGAAGCACTTAAGACAGTATGGAATAACCCATTAAAACTTTTCTTTTAAATAAGAGCATTAGATAATTATTTATATTTTGGAATATATAACTAGTGCGCGAAAAGTTCTTTTTGCTCGGTTGTATAGGAAAAATATATTTAAATGAATTTACTAATAAGTATATTATGTTCTTAGAAAGATGTTCTTATAAAACTAACAAAAATTTAAGTACATAATAAATGCATGTCATTTCAGTTTGAATTTTACCGATTTACACCGAAATCCGAAATTTCTAGTTTTATACTTAAAAATAACGTATGGTTCATTTTATTTAAATAGTTGCAATAAAATAATTAAAAGAAAATGAAGAATAGGAAATATAAAGAAATAATTGGAAGTAAGTCTGAAATAAAGCTTAACTACAGACATCGCTCTTCTTTTCAACATTTATCAGTCGCTAAATTTTCATCTAATTAATAATTAACGTTACGCAATTAATTAAATTTCAAACTACCTACTTCTTCGGCCATGGTTTCCTAAAGTCGAATCGCGTTAAATATTAAAATATGAAAGCACAGTTCATTAGGAGAATTTAATCACTAAGAATTATCAAATGAATAATTTAAAATCAAGAAGATATTTTTTAAAATATGTTTTTCCTTCTATAATTGAAAAAATGGAACGAATTGTTGATAATAATAATTTGGAACATTCATTCATTGAAATACAAACATGCATAAACATTCACATTGTTTCCTGCGATGTGGGTTGACAGAAAACCGTAATTTAATTCCACATGTATTCTCTTCCACACATTCCCTTCTATGTGAGGTACCTCCTTTTGCGTGGTATGCACATAGAAATTATTTATTATAATCATCAAAAGTTTTAATTAAAATTTTTTAAGCATATTTTACACCATGGTTACAAAACAAAAAGATTCAAAAACTTGGATTACACGAATCAAAGGGTATATTTTTTTTTATTTTGCATTGACGTGATATCGAGTAAACCCCTCTGCGGTATTCGAGCATATAATTCATCATTTTTGGCACTACAACCCTAGGAGTGTTTTGGACGCTGTGAACTTAACCTGTTCCTGGGGTATCCCAATCTGAATTCCCTTGAAGTGATTTTTCATTTTCGGGAAGAGGAAAAAGTCAGGAGAACTTAAGTCAGGCGAATAAGGAGACTGAAGAGGCTGGCCAAAAACTTTTTTTTAAAACACTTTTGCGTAGATTTTTCTTATCCACAATGAATTGGTTAAAATCTGATAAACGTTGGTGTGACTCAAATTCAACTCTTCCCCGATCATTAGTACTGACAACCAAAGATCTGATTACACAAGATCCCGGATTCTATTGACATTTTTATCACCCGTTAAAGGTTTCATCTTCAATCGACTCCTTCTAAAAATGCCTGACACCATCGCAGAACCTGGGCCTTTGACAAAACACTATCTCCGTAGGTCTTTTGTAGTTTTGCAAAAGTTTCCGTTTCACTATGCCCAATTCTGAAGTAAACCTGATAGCACAACGCTGCTCGAAATTTATGCCACTCATTTTCAAACCAAGTGACGCTAGATGGTTTATATATAATCTTATTACTTAATTTACACACCTCGTATATTCTGCCAGTTATAAGTGCAGCTTAAATAGTCTATAAGGAACTTACAACTTATAAGATAGCAGTATTTTTATTTGCTTACCCTCTCCAAATATCAGACACTAGAACATTTTTCCGTTCCATTATTCTTAACACTTACTGTTACCACCTGAATGATGTTACCTACATGAATTCTGTTCGTCCACACTCGCAAACAAGGAATGCAACATGCTCGAGTAACATTTCTTTGATGCGATGCTAGAAAACCGACAACGGGTAGAACGCTGTTCTGTTAACGACGTTACGGTGTTACATTGTTACGATGTACCGTCCACACTGTACGCGTGTAAGTTAAGTGACGATGTTCTGTTACGATATTTAGTACACGTGTGTATGCCATTGGAGCCGACCTCATGGGATCATCGGGGCTCATGCTCCCAAGGAGACATTTTCCTAAGCACAGCATTTTTTTACATCAGTAATAGAGATCTGAATTGTTATTATTTTAAAGAATTATTTTACCTCTTTCCATTATTAAGTAACTGATTTCTAGCGTAAATAAGTGTGAGTTACATCTCTAAAAATATACCACTGAATTCCTCACATCAAATTACATATATATGTAAAAATATTAGTTAATAATATTGTACAATTGAAAATATATATAAAAATAAATATAAATTTAACGAACACAAATTTTGCCGTTTATTCTAGTCGAAATCTGACAACTCAATAATACATAGCAACTAAAAACATATCGTAAAACATTTTATTGAACAACACCTACTACTTTCTTTATGAAGCAAGCAAAGGGCACTACACAAGCCCTCCCCAAGAAAGGAAGTAGTAGGTTGTAAAAAATCAAAAAAATTAACAATATAACGGAATGACAGTTGTGTCATTGAGGTTGCTGAACTGTGTTAATCAAAATGATTGATATAAGCTGGTTTAAGTCTATCTATTGACACTGTTTCTATCTTGTCATCTATAAGAATTTTAAAAAATTTATCATATCTTTTGACAACTTTGAAAGGTCCATTATATGCTGGTTTAAGAATGGGACCAATAGTGTCATTTCTAATTAAAATATGGGAAGTTTTGAATAAATCTGGATGGATGTTGTGTGATGTTTTTGTTGATAGTCTTGTAGTGATTGGAGTAAATTTATTGATTGTGTTTTTTAATAGTGTTAAATATTGATTTGCTTCTGCTTTATTTAATATGTTATGTTTAGTTGTGGGAATTAATTCTCCAGGAAATTTAAGGTTCGTGCCGTACACGAGTTCTGCAGAACTACAATTTATATCATTTTTTACGGAGGATCGTATTCCAAGAAGGACCAACGGAAGGAAACTGATCCATTGTGAAGGATTTTGAAAGGTTTTTAAGGAAGTTTTTAATTGTCTGTGAAAACGTTCAATAATGCCATTTGATTGAGGGTGATAAGCTGTTGTTTGTATATGATGTGTTCCTAAAAGTTTTAGTAGTTTTTGAAAAAGAGAGGAATTAAATTGTTGGCCTCTATCAGATGTAATTGTTGCTGGTACACCAAACCGTGATATCCAACCATCAAGTAGAGCTGTTGCAACTGATTGTGCAGAACAATCTTTTAAAGGTATTGCTTCAGGCCATCTGGTGAAACGGTCGATGCAAGTAAGAAGGTAAGAAAAACCTTGTGAATTTGGTAACTTGACTAAGTCGATATGAATTGAACTGAAACGTGAAGTTGGAGTTGTGAATTGAAAAATAGGTGATTTGGTGTGTTTAACTATTTTAGCTTTTTGGCATTGTAAACACTGTTTTGTTTTGTCAGTTAAATATCTTTTCATATTTTTCCAAATGAATTTTGAAGTAATTAATTTAATTGTTGATTTAATTCCCGGATGTGAGAATGAATGAAAATGTTTGAATATAAGATTTTGGAATTGTTTTGGTATGTATGGTCTGTAAGTGTTTGTTGAAATATCACACCATAATTTAACATCTGTTTTAGGTAGAGATATTTGTTTAAATATTAAATTTGTATTTTTGTTTTCGAGTAACTCTTGTAATTCCTGATCATATTGTTGCATTTTTGCAATCTGATTATAGTCTATTTGACTATTTGAATATAGGATGTTTATGGAAATGCGAGAAAGGGCATCCGCAACTGGATTATTTTTGCCAGAGATGTGACGTATGTCATTTGTGAACTGAAAAATGTAATCTAATTGCCGCATTTCGCGAGGTGAATAAGTATTATTGCTGGCTATTTTTGTAATGAAAGTTAGAGGTTTATGATCAGTTAAAACAAAAAATTCTTTACCTTCAAGGAAATATCTGAATTTTTTTATCGCTGAAAATATAGCCAAAAGTTCCCTACTAAATGTGCTGTAACGTTTTTCAGTCGAGTTAAAAGTTCGCGAAAAGAAAGAGAGTGGTTCCCATTGATTATTGACGAATTGTTGAAGAACAGCACCGATTCCGATGTCTGATGCGTCAACCATAATATTAATTTTTGCACCGTGTATTGGAAAAGAAAGATTTGTTTCATGTGTTAGTTTAGTTTTAATCATATTAAAGGCTCTAGTAGCTTCCTTAGTCCAAATTATTTCTTTAGAACTATTTTTTTTGTTATCTAATAGTTTGTTGATTGGATGTAAAATAGTAGCGCAGTTTTTGATGAAGCGATGATAAAAATTTACTAAACCAAGAAATTCTCGTAGTTGTTTTTGTGTCTTTGGCATTGGAAATTTATAAATACTATCTACTTTTTCATGTACAGGTTTGATTCCGGAAGGAGAAATGTTATGTCCTAGAAATAATATTTGATTTTGACCGAATTGACATTTATCTTTGTTGATGAAAATACCAAATTTTTGTAATCTGTCAAAAATAATTTTTAGGTGTTCATAGTGACGTTCCGGAGAATTGCTAGCAATGAGTATGTCGTCTATATAAGCGAAACAAAAGTCTAAACCTCTCGTGACGATGTCAATGAAACGTTGAAAAGTTTGAGCGCTGTTTCTTAAACCGAACGGCATAACTATGTATTCAAAAAGACCGAATGGAGTTGTAATTGCTGTTTTGGCTATTGATTCTTCATCCATTGGTATTTGATTATACGCCTTTACTAAATCTATTTTAGAGTAAATTTTTGAATTTTGTAAGTTTGCCGTAAAATCTTGTAAATGAGGAAGTGGGTATCTGTCCGGAATCGTTTGTGAATTGAGAGCTCTATAATCTCCGCAGGGTCGTAGTTCTCCCGATTTTTTTCGAACTAAGTGTAAGGGTGAAGCCCAGCAACTAGAAGAAGGTCTTATTATACCCATCTCTAGCATATTATTAAATTCTTTTTTGACTTCCATCAATTTTTCAGGAGCTAGACGGCGTGGTTTTGCAAAAGTTGGGGAACTGGTAGTAGTTATACAGTGTTTTACTTTATGTTTGATTTGACATTTTGAATATAATTTATTTGTTAATAGAGAAGGATAATGTGAGAGTAATTCTGAGTAAGATTGTGGTGAAATAGGAGTTTGGGTTTTTTTTATGAAGTGTATTTTGTTTGTGTATTGATCCGATTCTAAAACTTGTTTCTTTGACATATTGACAGTTAATTTGAAATGTGTCAAAAAATCTGCTCCGATTATTGAGCATTGAACATTTGCAATGACAAATTTCCATGTAAAAGGTTTTGAAAGACCGAAATCTAATGTCAAAGTTTTGAAACCGTATGTGTCAATAGATGACTTATTGGCAGCTTGTAAAGAAATAGGTAACAATTTCAGTTTAGATTCGTTAAATGCAACCTTAATGACACTAACCTGAGCACCGCTGTCCACCAGGAAACGTTGCCCAGACGTTCTGTCCGTCAAATAAAATAGTGTTGCAGATACATTAAGATGATGACAACTGGAAATACAAGGTATTAATTTTGTATTAGTTGAAATTTTTATAGCAGTTTCGTTGAGAAGAACCTTTTTCTTTTTGAAAGAATCTTCCATGTTGCAGGGTGGTGTGCATTTCTTGGCGTTGCTTCCGAATTTCTTGTGGTACCAACAGAGAGAAGGTGATTCCGTGGTCAGAAGTTCTAGTTGTGACTGCAACTTCTTGACATCTTCTGATAGTTTTTTGATAGAAATTGTTTCCTGCGAGATCGATGCTATTGAAGGTTGGGAAATGCTCGCGATTTTGTCTGCGACTTCTGCCTTCTCTTCAAGGGAACAGTGCAACAAAGAAGAAATAATGGATTGAGTTGATAATGGTAATTTTTGCATGAACAGTTCTTCGAGGATAGTTTCGTCAAGTAGCTTCCCTGAGACCAACTGACGCATGTATCGTAGGACTTGTGAAGGCTTTTTGTCGTCAATAATAGAAGATGTTAATAGTTGTTGTAGCTTTTCTTTTTCAGAAATACTTAATCGTTGAATCAGTGCCTTTTTAATTACAGAGTACGGTTGTTCCACTGGAGGTGCAATGATTAAGTCTCTTACCTCAGCGGCAAACTGTGGGCCTAAGGCACTAATTAGTCTTACGAATTTGCTTCTCTCTGAAGTGATCCTCTGGGAAGCGAAAATAGCTTCAACTTGAGAAAACCAAAGCTCTGGATCGGCCGGCCAAAATTCAGGAATCTTAAAAGAAGTGGAGAGGGTCGAAAGTTGAACAGATTCGGCTTCCGAAGGATGAAGTGGTAGAGAGTCATGGTGTACATCTTCCATGACGAAAACGAAGGTGCGAAGATTCAGTTCGGGGTCACCAATGTAAAAATATTAGTTAATAATATTGTACAATTGAAAATATATATAAAAATAAATATAAATTTAACGAACACAAATTTTGCCGTTTATTCTAGTCGAAATCTGACAACTCAATAATACATAGCAACTAAAAACATATCGTAAAACATTTTATTGAACAACACCTACTACTTTCTTTATGAAGCAAGCAAAGGGCACTACATATATATATATATATATATATATATATATATATATATATATATATATATATATATACCGGGTGTCCCAGCTCGACCGACACATGGGAGTTTTACATGGGAAATCAGTTAATTATGAATAGTATCTCCCCAGTGCAAAATATTAACTTGAAATTTTGTATACTTATTGGGGAATATTATTTCTATGGATTACAGTTATTTGAAATATGTAATTTCGTCTGCAAGATGAGATTTATTAAATTATAAAATCTAACATATTCGTTCAAAATCAGTCAGCCATGGAAATAAAAGAAAATATCTATGTGACAGTTCTGACAGTTAATGACATGCCATTGTAGATATTTATATTTTTGTAATATTGGTATATTATTTAACAAAAATAAACTAAATTCAACTTAAATAATATTAAAATACAGGGAATAAGAATTAAAATCAGTGATACTTCACTAAACTGTCAGATAAATATTTTCTTTTATTTCCATGGCTGTCTGATTTTGAACGAAAATATTAGATTTTAAATTTAATAAATCTCGCCCTGCAGACGAAATTGCATATTTCAAATAAGTGTGATCCATAGAATTAATATTCTCCGATAAGTATACAAAATTTCAAGTTAATATCTTGCACTGGGGAGATACTATTCATAATTAACTGATTTCCCATGTAAAACTCCCATGTGTCGGTCGAACTGGGACACCCGGTATATATATATATATATATATATATATATATATATATATATATATATTTTCATTTGAAAGTTCCCTCTAGTACAGCTACAATTACAGATTGAATATCAGCCAATTGGAATCCATCTGACCGATAATAGTGCGCGTCGCAGGATATACCGAAGGTCCTGAGACGTTAGCACTCAGTCCTGCTATGCGGGGCTCCGGGGTGGTAGTGGGCCTTCGGGCCTCCGCCCCGCCTGGTGGTATGGCCAGACCACCTTCCAGAGCATCTCATGCTCTGAAGGTGATCTAGTTCAGCCGCCTGGGAATTGGAACTTCAGCGTGTGCTCTATTTCTTGGACTGCTGACACCAGAGCACATTCTGGAGCAGATTTGGCTGCTCTGGATTGTGCTCTACTTTCATTGGGTCAAGAATTAGAGCACTCAAAAGTATTTGCTCTAATTCTTAGCCTACTGAAACCAGAGCTCATTTTGGAGTACATTTGGTTGCTCTGGATTGTGCTCTGGTTTCATTGGGTCAAGATTTAGAGCATTCAAAAGTATTTGCTCTAATTCTTGGCCTGCTGAAACTAGAGCACATTCTGGAGCAGATTTGGCTGCTCTGGATTGTGCTCTGATTTCAGCAGGCCAAGAATTATAGCAAATACTTTTGAGTGCTCTAATTCTTAGCCTACAAAAACCAGAGCACATTCTGGAGCAGATTTGACTGCTCTGGATTGTGCTCTGGTTTCGTCGGCTCAAGTATTAGAATAAGTGTTTATTCTGTTATTTCTTTTTTTTATAATTTGTAGGTAATAAAATACATTTTAATGAGTCTGAATATTTAAAATTATGTAACGTATTTAATTTTGATTAAATATTATAAAGCAATTGTTTTTGTTTATAGTAAGTGTTAAATATGATTGTACCTTTTAAGTGAGAATGGAATTGTCGTATGACGGATTGTTGGTCTTTGTGTTGCGAATGAAATAAGGGTGGAAGTATTGTGTTGCGATACGAAGGATGAATTTGAGGAACTGAATGTGCGGAATGCCAAGCATTTAATACAGGTCGGATTCTCTCGTTTATCCAATTAAGTTGTGGTGTATCTATTACCCGTGTATTTGATATATGAAAATTTAATCAGGAATCGATATTAGCCCATATTTCATGCACAAATTACTACATAGTGCTGCATTTCATACATAAATCATAAGCATCAAATGCACCACTGATAACTATACATTGCCATTAAGTTCAACACAAGAAATTACACCCGTTGTTTTACCTTCGTTCTACGTTATAACTGACCTTTGTCGAAATTGATGTGTTTTTGTTTTTGATTTTTAGTTAATTATTCCGAAAATAAGACAACAGTATCATACGTTATTGGCAAAAAGTTTTAAAAAACGAAATTTTGCTACTGGTAAAAAAAAATTCAATGTAAATGATTTGACATAATCAAAGAAAGTTTGCAGAATCGGAGTCAATATATTGTACAAGAAATTGTATTAGTATCATATAAAACTTCGTCAAAAGCTAACAATTTTTAAAACAAGATATAGTATCATTTCTTGTATTATTAAATATCCCATATATAAGATAGTATAAAACAGGCTTTAAATAGATGTAGCACTGGCAAATGAAACAACCGACAGTACGACAGTTAGAACTGCGGCTCGGTGAGTTTGGTTGCCCTATGTTCCACCTAGGAGATACAAGAACACATTATTCCTCTAAATGAAATGCATAAATAAAAAAAAAATGGATCATTGAAACAAATTCAACTTAATCTCATCTATATTGGTAAAATAAAAACAAAAAAATACATTACATACATGTCTATTTATATGGTGGGAAAGGGTATATAATAAATTTGTCAATACTACAATAATTTTAAATGAAAGAATATATGACCTAAATTTTCAAAATTTGGACTAAAAGTGGGGTTATACTGTGATTAAATTTAATTTTGGAAAGGTAAATGGTTACCCAAATCAGAGTTAAATTAAATTATGTTCTTGAATGGTCCTCGCCTTCACTGAAAGTGATCTATACATGGAGTTTGCTGACTTTATACACGGTTGAACAACTTTGAATACCAATATACCATATAACGATCATATGAAGTAACAACTGATGAAATCAGTGGATGGATCCAGAGTATTACTTAGATCATTCGAAATATAAAAATTGTAATTAATCTGCAATTCAAATCTTTAAAAGAGGTTTAGTTATTTGTTTGTTGTAAATTATTATACTTCGCTTAATATGTCTAAAAAATAGAATTGACAATTTGTTTTATGTAATAGTGTATTTTTTTTAATATTTTGTGGTCGTCTGAAAAGTAGTGCTCATAAATTACTCTTAAGTGATTATAATACTCGTTTTCTTAAATCACTTGAACATTATCTGTCTGTATTTATGAGTGTATTTAACTATTATACTCGTATATTAACTTTTAATGAGAAGTCCATCACTTCTTTCTGTCACGAAAAAACAATGGAATAGTAAAAAGTTTAATTTTACAGTTTTTTTCGAAAGACTAATTCGTTCTTGTTACAGGCCTGCATGTGCTTTTTCTTTTCTTTATAAGCGAGTCGACGTGTTGTACCTGTTTTAGGCTGTTTAAATTTTATTGTAAATTAGGATTTGTCTGTTTACGGCGCATAAAGTCGGGGAGAATTTGCCCGGGGATACGGGATCGGGATAGGGATGTAGATTTCCAGATAGAGGATCGCGTTGCAGTGTGGTTAGGGCTGCATGTAGAAAAGGCAAGATTTATAAGGGTTGCGGGTACGAAAGGAAATAGGAATATTTACAAATGGTTTGAGCTACATAAATAATACAATAGGTTACCAACTACTCAGTAAAACAGTAACACATGTGCATACATATTTGTATATTAACAAATTTAAAATTCTTACATATCGGAAACGGTGGTATGCGTGTTCCAACTGGAACTATTCGTAGTGAGATATTGGAATCATAATGTGGCCAACTGTTATCCTTTTTAAGGACACTCTTTTTCATATACTAACGATTCTGTTTAATTTGAGGACAGATTAAGTAATTTAATCAATAAACTAATGAAGTAAGTAATTATGTAATAATTTAATTTCAACGGTTCATTGGAATAATCTTTTGCATATTTGGAACAGCTATGGTGACTGGCTGAGTCGATTTACGGAGAGTGATTTTGATCTAATTACATTTGGGCTAACTACTTCATAAAAAATGAGCACCTCTCTCATAAATAGTAACGGAGGATGATTTTGACTTAATTACATAATGGCAAGAATTAGAGTTCTGCACAGTAAGTGAGCACCCTTCTTTTAGGTAATAAACATTACGTTGTCTAATGATTAACGATGATCGTCTACAAAAAGACCAACGTTTCGACCAATCAATAGTCATCGACTGGGTTCTACAAAATAAAAAAATAGTTTAAAAACAATAATGACAAACGAGGAAAACATGTGAACACGTAATGAAAATAAATAATTGTGAACACTTACAAAAATTGTATATTATTATCATCCACACGTGTTTGAATACAAGTAAAAAACATTTAGATGAGTAGTTTTTCAAAGGGTGATTTGGATCTAATTTTGTTAGGGCAAGAATTAGAGTTGTTGGGCACCTGTTTAACTTTTTTTGTATCAAGATAAGATAAGAAGAGGATATTAGCTATCTTCTATTTATAATTAGACGAACATTAGGTCAATATGTGACTTTATGTAAATATTATGAATGCATGTAACGTAATGTGTACAAATGTATTTATTGCAATTGAATGTTGTTTCAACTTGTGCCAGTTTTCGCACTAATAAACATTTACATTACTTATTTATACTTCGCTGTAAATTGTTAATCTCTACCCGATGTCATTAGTATCTAACCAGGATAGTTTATAGTAAACATCAAAAATATACTTTGACCAGGGTTATATAATGATAAATTTCTACCTATTTACATTTTACATGGAAAATATAGATACTTTTATTTATTTATGATGTTTCCTAAAAATATTTTTTCTTAATAAATTTTCTGTGACAATAAACTGTTTAATTATTATTATATAAATAAATTTCCATTAGTTATAAATTTATATCTACATACGAAATACGACCATAAGGAAGATTAGAATTAAACAGGAATGTGTGGTATAGAATAAATGTGGAATTAAATTACGGTTTTCTGTCAACCCACATCGCAGGAAACAATGTATATTTATGTTTATGCATGTGAACATTTCAATGAATGAATACGTTTAATAGTAATACCTAAAGTGAATCTAAACCTCGAGGTATTTATTTTATGCACGAGTATACATTAGAAAAGGTTTATTGATTAGGTTGCCAAGACAGTGAGTTGCTTTTACTGGTTGCTACGTCTAACAAACCGATAATGTTACATACCGTTCTAGAACGGTAAGTAGATTCATGATTAGTACAAGTGCACAGTAATAATTTATTTATTTATTTATTGCTATTAAAATTAAAAGTGCTGTTACTAATACTACAATTATTGATAAATAATGGTACTTTGCAAATTATTTTCGCAGTTATTTCTAACATAAAGATAACCACAAAGAATAGAAATTTGACACTTTTGAAAAATGAAACAATTGTTTCAAATATACTATAGAAGGGACTTTAGTTTTCCATGAATTTTAATACACCTCATTTTGAATACTTTTTTTTACTGATGTTGAGTGAAATTTAATTTTGATCGTGCAAATAATTTTTTGAGCATTTTGAACGGTAAGGAATATCAATTTGAGGCTATAATTGGACTCGTCGCTTTGCTCCTCCTACAAACAATTGTCTTCAGTTGATAAAATATCTTTACCGTACTTAATACACTAGTTATAGTTTCGACAAACTAAAATATTAGTTTTGAATTGTAATAATGTACTTGAGATCTTCGCTCTCAAGAACTTGTACTTTCTTATTAGTTTTAATAAAAAAAAATCTTATTATTTTTATTAAAAAAATAAGCTTATGAAACTCATTTGTTTTTTAATAAATTATATCTTGTATACGATATGTTTGTGTAGTGAAGATAATGACAGTATATTTTTTAGTCGAAAGTTGCTATTTATCCTCTCATAAAAAACATACAGAAAATGCAAAATTTTATAATTTTATGTAAACATGTTAGGCAAATGCAAGATACACAAATTTGATGTGGACACCATATTATGACTTCATTCTACGCATATAAATTGTGTATACACGTTTTTTTACACCTATTTAATTTGATGAAGCTAATGATAATATTTTCATGACTTATTTGTCTATCACTTATGTCAATATCACATTCTATACTAAGCAAAGACAAAAGGTTGAGCCTGTCTTCTAACAAGGAGGTTCCAAGTTATCAGCTATCAGCTGTTCTATCCACTAAAGAGTTCAACCGAACTGTGACAAAATTTACCCTCATAAAATAAGTCGAACGTTGAGGGCTCGCACCACATGAAATATTAAAATAGACATTTTTATTTTAGTGTATTCAATTTTTTTGCATAAATACGGCCCTAAGTCGCATAAACAACTTCATGGTATTTACTTAAATAACTGTTAATTGTAGTTATTCAAAATATCACGCTTATATACATACATCATTTAGCCCTAACAATTACATGATATTTTCCAGTACGTCAAATGACAGAGAACATATACAGAATGAAAGTGTATTTAATTTGGATTTATTGACGAAATGACAATGTGCATTGTAAAGTAAACGTGTCTGTAATGAAAGAAAGGTACGGAGGTATGAGTCACATTCACATGTGGAATATATAGGCGATGTGATGTATTGCGACCCTGACCATGTCCCGGTCGGGCAATGTCACCGGTCCTGTGTGCACAACAAAGCTTTGTCGGACAAGTAGCTGATCCCACATTCATCACATTCTAATTGTCTACCTCACATTCTATACATCTCCAGGTTATTCACTCCGCAGCGAAGTTTAGCTTATAAATAAATACAAGCATAACATCGCAAACTACCACAGCCGGATTCATTAAGAACTTTTACTTTATTAATAATGTATCAACACAGCTTTTATTCATTGCTGGGCGTCAGTCTCACTTTATTTGTACATTTTGGTGAGCATATGTTAAATATAAACTTTCTTAAGGTTGATAACAAAATGAAATTAAAGACTACTAGTAGGATGAAAAGCTCGTTTCTTTAATTCTGCAACTTCTGTCTTCAAGTTGTTAATTTCGTCCGTCTCCGTAGAGAATGAAGAAACAGATGGTTGAACAAAATCCAAAATCTTGTCAGCCATATCGGCTTTATCTTCTAAAGTAACATTTTCAGCAGTCATTAAAATAATTTGAAATGGCGGATTTAACATTGAACGGGCCTGAAACGATACAAATTTTTGGGGCCCCGCAGAATAGGTAAATTAATATCAAAAATTTATATTTCTTTTCTTTTTTTAAAATTTAATATGTACATATAATCGTTAAGTGAGATGTGACTTACTAGAGCGCACTGACAAAAAAGGGGGCCCGTTTCTGTTTAACTCAGTTATATATAAATAATATTTATTTTTGTTTCCATCATATTATATATTCTTTCCCATGCTCATTTATGTTAGTTCGGGAGAATCATATTCACTCAGTCAATTACTACTACCACTTTTGTATTTTGTATTTCTTTAATATCTGCACAATTGCTACAATTATTAGAAAACTGTTGATTAAATAGCAGACAGATTTTATATTTAATATCTAGATTGTTAACAATATAAAAATGCAGGTTGAGTGTCAGCAAGAAGATAATGTACGAAGATAAATAATTACTACTCAACAATTACACGCACAAGTTTTTAAATTTCAATTTCTCTAATCACCACTTTTTTCGAGTAAATTCCACTTATATTTGCTGCCTTCCAATTAAGGAAGTTGCAGAAAATGTTTTCACTTTGTTTTTTGGATCCGGTATTGACCCAACGCAATAGATCAACTTTATTTTCTTGCAACATTTAATAATTTTGTCGCGAACCCTCTGTGTAGGCCTAATTAATTTTTCAATCCTGTCATCCATATTTATTTTTTCATATAATTCGTATGCTCACTTTAACACTATTACATCTATCGGTAATTTACAATAATTTTTACTTTCAAATATGGTGGAAAGAGTAGCGAAAAAAATTAATTTTTCAACCCACAGGTTTATCTTATTAATCAAAAACTTGACAATAAATAAAACTTCCATTATGAATAAGTTTGGAGGTGAAAACCTTACATATGAATGTGTATATTTATATTCAGAATTTAAATTTAAAGTGATATTGTTCCCGTATGAAATGTTTAGTTGTAGGGGTAGTATAGTATTTGATATGTAAAGCGCTCTACGTTATATATTTGTGTGTGTTTTGCCGGGAACGTGGATTTTATTAGAGGCAATTCATTAATCCTGGCGCCGCGTGTGAGCTGCAGCTAGTGATACTCCTAGACGCCTTGGCCTGTAGTAGTGCACGGCACGGCCGGGATGATGTATGGACACACATCTGACTCGCGGGGAGAGTTATGTGTGGCCAACAGTGTAAATACTTCCCACATACACACGGTCTCGCACTGCCTCAATGCTAAATACACTACCAATGTATCAAACACAAAAACTTACAAGAGGTATATAGCAAATATGAGATATAGTCTATAGGGGAGGGATGGTGAATCTTCTTAAATGATTTGGTCATTTTTGATATCGCTATTTTGAAAAAAATAGAAGTGCGTCACAAATACTTACCATATTAATGGTAATTTTCTACTAATATTTTAATTCGAGGTACATAATTGTTGTTAAAATGAGAAAAAATAACACTACCAATGTATCAAACACAAAAATTCACATGAAGTATATAGCAAATACTCGTATGAGATATAGTCTATAGGGCAGGAATGGCAAACCTTCTTAATTGATTGGATCATTTTTGATATTGCAATTTAGAAAAAAATTGAAGTGGGTCACAATAGTTATTTGTGTATCAAGGTTGTAAAAGTAATCTTTTTGGGCCGAAACCGAAGTTTGCAGCCGACGCAAAGCCGAGGCTACAAATCAGATGAGGCCCAAAAAGAACTTTTAGCCGAGGTGCACACAACATTTTTTAGGCGATTACAACAAGAAATTATGAATTTTCATTCAAAATCAATTTTTGACATCTGTCAAAATTTACTTTACGGCCGCATTTACTTTACGGCCGCATTTACCTTACGGCCGCATTTACTTTACGGCCGCTATTTTTACTCGCAAATTCATTACTTTTTCATTAATATTTGTAAAGGAATAGTCAAAATTTTACTTACATTTGTTATTATATTCTAAAATAATTAATCACATTAATATGAACTATGTAAATCAATAATGAACAAACAAACGGTCAAAAATTTTGACTTTGACAGATGTCAAATAAAAATTGATACTTTAAGGTTGTCAGCAGATACGAAAAACAACAATTTATGTACCAGCCGCCTAAAAATATACTTTTCATGTCAATGGTAATTATCTGCTAATGTGTTAAGCCGAGGTACGTAATTGTAGATAAAATGAGAAAAAAAGAAAA
Source organism: Stenolophus ochropezus (assembly GCA_035578165.1). NCBI lineage: Eukaryota > Metazoa > Arthropoda > Insecta > Coleoptera > Carabidae > Stenolophus > Stenolophus ochropezus. Next base: position 17,110,525 of record JAQOWZ010000005.1, on the reverse strand, counting down.
TATTTTCGACAGTTTCGATTAATTGATCCATTCTTGGTTCAATTGAGTTACTCAATGCGATTCGCATAAAGGGGTCAATTTGAAGTCGGCTTCGCTGGTTCCCCCTTTTCTCATAAATATGTTGAAGTAAACGGTAACAAATTTTTAATGGCGATATTAGGCCGTATTTATAAAAATGAAGAATTTGCTTTCGAGTAAAACATATTCGTAATCTGTACCTTTTCGTTGCAAGGAAATACTTCAAAAAATGAAGTAAAAGGTAAAGTTTCGCGATGTAACATGTTAATATTCTGGATACTGTGGGTTGTGTACATCCCAATTCTTTTAATATAGTAGATTATATGTCACTGTAAAAGGAGGTATAAATTTGAAGCTGAATGTGTAAATTCAATTTTCTTCTCGTTTCTTTTTTACAAATAATAAAGTAATTATGTTGCCTCTGCACTTCTCCAGTTTATGAATTTAATAACTTATCTTGGCTACTTTGTTGAGATAAATTAAGGAGATATACAAACGTTTGTAACTGTCAGCACTAATAGACAAATGTTTGTATCAAAAATTATTCCGTCCGAAATTTAATTTTACATGAAATATATTTCACTTAAAAAGAATGATTATTTGTGTTTGTAGGTCACAAACATATAAAATTAGAATTAAATTTACTAAGATGTACCTAATACGTTGGAAAAGTAATATTTTTAAAAAAAAATTTGAATGTATTGAGATAATCGCGAAAAAAATTAATAATTACGTGAGTAAATTTTCAGTTTCGATTGTTTTTTGTAGCAAAAAATAGTCAAAATGTGTCATTGTTGTCAAAAGCTTAAAAATGAAATTTCCATAGACACATACAGCGACAGTTAGATACTCGTAGATATCACATTAAAAATATTCAGATTTTAATGCAGACTTCAATTCGCAGATATTCATAAAATATTCTGGATATCAGTCAGTTTAAAAAAAAATCCCCTTCTTTTAGTTTCATGCTAAATGTGTCATCCTCAGGAGGACTGACAGTTATTCAAGATATTATAATCTGTAATTATCAAAATCATCTCTAAATATTAGTTTTTCATAAATCTATTTGTAAAATTGTATACTTAAGAAAAACTTTTTTAAATTTAATTAGAATTTTTTTAATAAACAACTCTCTTATAATTCCCTAATAATTATTTTAACAATATTCATTAGAGAAAAATACAAAAAAGAATTGTGACGTTATTAAAAGAATAAATTAGTTTTAAATCGAATTTAAAATATGTCTTCATCCCAAAGCGTAGTACTTTTGCAAGAGTTACAGCACATGTTTCTTTAAATATAAAGCGCATGAGTGCAGCCTTAAAATTTTATTCGCTACATAAAGTGTGCTCTGCAGAATAAATAACAAGCCGGCTGTACGAATCGGCGCTCACACCGTGGAAGATGCCGTACCAGTTACATTTAAATCAACGCTGAAATATGACCACACCAGATTGAACCAACATGGAGGGTACTCGTACGTACGCAGTACTCGCCTCGTATTTTGGATGCGTAATATATGGTAATGTGTTTACAGAGGTGTGAAACACTCTAACTTTTCCAATTTAAGGTTGCTGACCCTCCGGATGACTTTTTGATGAAGGACTTACTTGTTTATTTATATTAACGGCTGCAGGTCACTCAAAACTTAAATGTATTCTGTAATTTTACCTGATAATGGCTTCGCAAACCTAATATTTACAGTAATAAAAGTTATTTGTTTTAAATTTTAATCATTACTGTTTTTGATTGTGTTCATTTTGACATCTCCTCAAAATTTGTTTTAAATTTTTTGTTATACCGGGAATATCTCATTATATTATGACTGAAGTTGGAAACAAGAACTAGAACTATATTTTAAGCTCTAAAAAATTTATTAAAAAAAATATTATTGAACAAATATTTTTTATGAGTTTAACTATTGAGTTATTCATGTTTTTTTATTATAAAATATAAAAGATAAAAAAAATGAAAAAGTACAGTACAATAAATGCAAAATAGCTAGAAGTACACAAATATTTTTAATATAAAGAATTTATGAAATGCTGTTACTCTGTACTCGTAAAATGTTTAAAACTGGCAACGTTTATCTGTGCTCTTAAGTACAGATTAAACTATTAAAAAAAGAAAAAACTTGGAATACCTCATTCTCTTATTTCTATACTAACGCTTCGCTTTCTCTACAAGGCCGTGCTCCTGTAGGAACACTCATTAGAAGAAGAAGAACAATAATAAATTAATATGATCCGACCCTACTACCGTATGAAGTTCGGCAGAAGTGTGCAACAGTTAATAAAACAGATGTAATTGCTGTCTTATGCTTGCCATAGGAAGCCATATATAACCCGCAATGTGTTTGGAGGGTGTGAAAGTTTAGTAATTTGAGGTTAGTGTCCGTTTCAGAGGGCGCGAATTCCCCGTGTTTATTTATGAAATGTAAGAAAGTGTAATGTGATTTTTGTTCTGGAAATGAATATTAATGCGCCAGTGTGTCCAGAGACTCCATTGCGTTAATCACCAGTGCTTCCCAACATCCGAGTGAACTCGCGTCTTCTGGGAAATCTCTTTAAAATAATTTACTTTTCTCGCTGTAATTTTCTCACTGTGGATTAATTATTCATGGTCGTGTATAGAATTTAGTTGCGGTAAAGTGTAAATTTAAATTCGTTTTCTTGGAAGTTGCGACTGTGGGCAACGTGAGTGCAATACCTCTCCGCCACGTCGCTGAGTTATCAATGCTTGAAATGCTAATTGGCCACGTAGATTTGTACAGCGAGTTGTTACTTTAATCGTCTGCTCTCGGTTTACTGCGGCTTTTACTTTTATGCTACTTTTATAGACTGCCTCCGACTCCGACACAGCGGAACAAGAGACGTGGTGCTTTAACTAACTTCCAGGGGGAATACCGTCCTATCTTTACTATTCAGAATTATTACTTTATTAAAACCAACTCCCGCAAACGACTCAACTACTCCTATCAAATACATTCTTTATATTCTTTCATTTACTTTTAACTGTTACACTACTCCAATTCTTTAACTAGATTTGTACATTCACATACTTACTTATTGTATTTCTTATGTAGCACTAAAACTGTTATCTTTTATTCAAAGTCATCAAATTGAATGATTTAGATCAAGAGGCAAATTCCGTAATATATGAAAGTAGTAGTTCCTATAAAAATTTAAAAATAAGAACGGAAAGAAAATAATATTTTTTGAATAATAAAATGCTGACAACCATTCACCACCTTAGTAACGCTTTTGGTAGGTATATTTGTATAACCTGTACCGCGGTAGCAAAAAGAAATGCCATTGTTCTATGTCTATATAAAAACCTTAGCAGGGTGATGATGGCCAAATGCAACGAAAATTATTGTCTAAATACTTAATATTTATTATCCTTTCTTGAGTGTATACTATCAGATCTGTAAAATCGATTTTGGTATATTTATCCTGTAAATGTGGTATACCCATATTATCAATTACATAATTTCTACTGAATATGAATATTTCCGAATTCATTGTCATATTTCTTATATTCATATCTACTGAATATATAGTAATCGAACTTAAGTCCATTTAATTTTCGGATATGTATAATTCCTCTACTTTTTATATAATATACCTATGATTATAGGTTTGTAGTGTTATCTACATAATATAAGAACTATTTCAAAAATTTTATATTACAAAGTATGAAATATCCTTGAAGAAGATCACTACATAAACTTTAATCATCGCTAAAGCTGTAACACTCTTACAAAAATTGTAGCCAGAAAATATGCCCTAAAGCTAAATTTTTATGAAATCATATCTCTTCCTTCTTCTTTACGTCCATAATAAATATGTACTTTCAACTTTACTGTAAAGAATTAGTTTATTTCGTAGACGATTTTATTTTCATTTAATGATGTTTATTTATACGAATAATTATTTATATGTATGAATGACTTTATGTATTTGGTAGGTAAAATATAAATTTGAAAAATTATGTACGAGGTTTGTAAAAAAATACGCAAAATTATATTAAAACAGACTGATTTCCACTGTATTGAAATTAAATATGTAACTTCAGAATGTTTTACGCTCGGTCGGAAGCGCCTGAAACTATTTACATAGCTATCACTAACAGATTTTTTTTCTATAGTATAATAGGTACGTGATTCGTTTAATAAAAATTCAGATAATTATTACTAAAGTGTTTTATTATAAATTTTTAGATTTCTACAGTTTTAATTTGCAATGGTACAAAAGTATAGATTGTAAATAAATATTTTTAGATGCTCTTATTTTATACCGGTTATATCAAAAAATACTCATAACAAAAGTGACATTCATAAAACTTGTTAAGTTATATACTGCTACCATAGGTATATTGAAACCTAATTGGCTTCAAATACTCAGGGCTTGGAATGATTTTGAATCCAAGCTTTCAAAGCTAAACATTAAATTTCATCCATCTCCCACCTCCAATGCTTTACAACATATGAAACTAAGTTATGCACAAATTCTAGTAGTGTAGGTCCCATATGATGTTCCTTTTTCGTTTTGTATTTCTTTGTAAAGACAAATGTACACAAGAGTGTAAGTTTCCATAATGTACACTTTCACGTATCTGTCTTTGTCTGCGCTTTGCCGTAGTCTGTAGTGTCTCGGTTGAGTTATTCCTGGAAGGGATCTAGTAGTTCCCTGCTGCTATAGATATGTGCTTTATTGTGTTACCAAGATTGAGCTTTCATCTTCAGACTTTAAGCCAATAAGCTTCATTTTATTTACCTTAAGCCAATTTGTCAATACTCACGAAACACATGTGAAAGAATAGACACAAATATAGATTGACTGAGGTTTACAACACATAAATAGTAAATCTACTGAGAAAAACAATAGAAAATGATAGATAATCTTGTTTTTATTTACTTAATCATTATTTCAGATGTGATTTGAGTAAATATTATATTACTAAAAAACAAATTTATAATATTATATAGAATATAGATTATGTATGTATGATAATGTTAAAAATAGAAAAATTAAAAATTTTGTATATACTTAGTATACACTTGTATAAATTTGTAATAAATACTGACATATTATTTATATCCATTTATAATTGTATTAATTATTATTATTAATAATAATTACGTTGCTGGAATAACTCAATGTTGGTCTCGTTTTATTATTTATGTCAGTATCGAGATACGTATTGTCTCGTCATACAATTTTTGTTTATCAGATCTAAAAATATTATATTTTCTAAAATAGTCTTATTTCAAATAGTTTCTGGAAAATACATCTTTTTAAATGATTTTTTTCTTGCAGTTTTATCTTTTAAATTTAAATGATGTATTTCGAACACTACATGTATATTCTAAAAATAATTATCTTTTGAAACATCGCAATAGTAGATAATTTATTTATGTATGAATTGTTTATTATTTTCTTAGTGTATTAATTAAGCTAGTTCGCCTTGATTAAAAATTGTAATTTTGAGGAAACCTATGTTAGTTTATTTTAGGTCAAAGAAAACTAACGCCAATAGTTTATATTTATGTGCAGTTTTAACCTTGTACATCTATCTCTAATGTTTTTATTGATTTTTGCTTGAAACTTTGAAATTCTTAACCTCTGCACAAGGATACATTCCAATTGTAAAGTAACAAATCTGTCGGTTTCAATTCAAAACAAACATACATCAATGTGAACGCTTTTCAAGTTTAATAGGTCACGCAATAATCATAGTGCCGATCGCTTTTCATCAGTCATTTTGACAAGATTGAAATGTTTTTAAAAGCATTGCTACATTGTGGAAGATTTTTCACTATTTGTGTAATGGTCAGATAACAACAGATATAAAAATACAATCGTTTGAGATCAGATCGAGATCAGTTAAGAGCATGACCTAAGTTCACGGTCTGACCACACATAATAAAGAAATTAACTATTCCTATTTCATTCATTGTAGCCTACTTTGATCAGAGATTGACGCAGAAACACAGATCCGTATTGCAAATAAATCTCAACCTCAAATCATTCAATTTGTATTGTTTAAATCCTATATCATTTCAAATAATTTCGTAGCGTATAATTTCATTAATTTTAAGATTTCTTTTATAAATTCATGATTTCTCATCATTTTTCGTCATAATATTAGAATTCAAGGAATTTGGATATCTGTCACGTTACCACATATTGATAATCTAGATATTTTATGAATAATATACATTACTATTATTGAGTAAATTTTATTCTTTGTATATTAAAATACAGTGCAATAAGTTTAGGTTTCCCATTTTTTTTTTTTGGCAAATGATTCAAATTTCAATACATTGCTTAAAAATACTTTAATTATTTAATGTAAAATTATGAATTCATATTCATTGGCAACTGCTAAAGTAAATTACCTTACAAACTTCTTTAATTTATTTTTTGAATTGTTTCGATGTAAGAAATCCTTATTCTACTAGAAACAGGAAAATAATAGATTCAAATCTAACTGATATAGGCATGTTTCAATATATAATTCTTCACTGATAGTGAAATTAAAATACCAAATATTCTCAAGTTTATTACATTACAAAAAGGTGAACTACTGGTATGTATCGAATTAATTAATTGAATTTTGAAAATACATAGATTACATTGCTCGAAGATCAAGTTGAACCATTTTTTAAAAATATTGTATTCAAATTTTATAAATAGTGGTAATAGTTATAATAATATTTTGTAAGTTTAAGAGGGAGTAGTTTCTTTTGCTTGATTTTTCTGCCACTTACATTTTCATTACATCATATCTAAGGGATCCGAAACTTAAAAGGCTTTCCGAACCACTTGAAGACAGCTCTATATTTTGCTTAAAAGTTAGCGGAATTTATATGTATGTATGTGAAAAGTTTTCGTTACAGTTCTGCTCGGTCGTATGTGAGAACTTAAATATCACTTTATCCTCATTCATTCGTAGATCAATTCCCTGCGAATTAAGTGTCAATGTGACAAATAGCAGCTCTAATTCCAATTGTCATTGGGTGTGAAGTGAACCACTCCACATTTATTATTAATTATCACAGAGTCTGAGTCTCACAAGCCGACAGATTGCGATCGGTTTTTATTTTCCGTCGACCTATATTTGTCAGTCACGGTGATCAAGGCCTTAATCATTTATTTTCGGTTGCGAAAGTGGAAAGTGATAATTTTATTTATTATTTTTAAAAAGTTTTAAAACAATGCCGCGTTTTGAGGGCGAATAAATAAAAATAAAATTCAGAAGATCAATAAGATATACGGGTAGAAAAATGTGTGCGATCAAATACTACTCGAGAAAACACAGAAAATTTATGACTAGAAATCTAAGTTTGAGAGTAACGACAATAATATTGCTCTGAAATAAATATTATACAGGCTGTACCATTACTTGAGGTACATCACCAAACAAAACCACTGGTGTGATAGGTGTCTTTAATATTTTATTTCTATATTTAAATAACAAAAAAATTGCCAAGAAGAGAAAAATTCACATACGAAAGTTTTGAAATTTCTCACGTACATTAAGTTAAAGAATTTAATTAAAAATTCCCACACTTATACTTTGACAAATAGAATTAATAAAGAACTACTGAAAAATAACATCAAAGACCTCCCGTGGCTCAGGAATACGAGCGATAAAATGTTACAAAAAATTCTTCAAATAGATTACACGATGATGGACTATAAATACCAAATTATATACTCGTTTATTGAATTAATAATCGCGTGAGAAAACATCTTTATGTCTCATTTTTTATTTTCTGCGAGTATTACAATAATGAAGGGATATTTAAAATTTTTTGTTTTACTACGAGAACTCAATAAAACAAATGAGTTCTCAAATGTAACATAATAAACCCCAATAGCAGGAAACAATGTGTTGTACAAATATCAATTTTCTTGTACAAACACCATTGCCGCTTGTGATTACATTTATATATAAATTGCTAGAGAAAATATCTGATTTGAAAAAAAAAATCATGATTTTTTTTAATAAAAATGAATGAAAAATAATGATGTAATTATTAACAAAAATGATTTTAAATTGTCGTAAAAAATCAACATAAAAGATATTTCAAGCGAAAAGGCTAGAAATAGGCGATATTGAAAAAGTATCGAAACTTCGGTATCAGACATATCGAATAAAAACTAAGTATCAATACCTCTAAAATATAGGAATCACTGAATATATATTTTAATAAATGGTTTCGGTTATTCTTTTATTACAATCAATTTAAATTCTCCACTTAAACATCAAGAAAAACATTTTAGTAAACCTTTTTCCCAGAAATAATAAAAAAGTTATGTTCGTGTGCAAAAATTTAAATCAAAAGGAAACAATTATATTTCTGTAAATATATTAAACTTTTCCCATACTGGGTTATTTATTTACATACTCATATTTATCTTATGGCATATACACATGTTAAAAAGACTTAAAGGTTAATGTACTAATATTAAGAAAATATCGAAAGATTGGTGTCGGTATTAAAATATTGGTATTGAAAGAAAAGTATCAATACTGGTATCGTATCAAAATCGGTACATCCCTAGATATACCTATCGTAATTATATCTTACTTCAAATCACAGCCGTGAAATCTGAAAATTATAAGCCTGATGCGTTGAGCTCCCTGTGCATACATCATGTCACCCTATCAATTACGAGTTTATTATATTAGAAACGTAACGGTGGTGCTCTTTCTAATTCATTTATTAATTTGACAATGTTTATAAACAATAAAATTTTGGACAAAGTGTATAATTTTATAAAATAAATCCATGAATTTATCAAAAAAACACTTGCTTTAAATCGTCAACAATATATTATAGAATATTATTCAAGACAAGTATTGGAAATAGAATAGCTAGAGAACCGTGTTCCCGGTAATAATGTTGATGAGGTACGTGTCTTAACATAGAATTGAAAACCGGTGATGATCTGCTGACTCTACCGGGAGTTTCATGGCGGCTTCCGCGTTTACATGAATGTGGAATAATTACCACGCGACACACCAACACTCGTAAATTAATTTACTCCAATAAAATACACAGATGGAGAGAAGTTCATCTACATACTGATTTACACCCGGTGACTCCGTACATGACATTGTTTTCAAACTTTACAACTAACACCAAATCTAATATTAGAAGCGTTATACTTCATGTACAATACATGTGCACTTGTTACTTAAGCTACAAGTAATTTTATTACATTATAATATCTGATTAGGACTGAACTGAGGCGGAGCTTGCTCTATATTACCCTACGTGAATAGTTGTAGTAGATACTTACACTCCGATTAGCTTATTAAATTTTTCGCTCCACCAGCATTAATTTACTTCAAAAAATGTTAAGGAATTTGTAAAATGTGGGCCACTTGACAGTTCTTATTTATTTATTTGCAATAACTAAATGTTTGTGATATTAGTAAGATTTTCATAATTACCCTACTGATAGGACAGTTAACCATCCGTTGACAATGTTAGCCAAATATGTTATCAGAAACTTACGACTTATGTTGCTATTGAAATTATGATTACGGCAAGGGTGGCATAAAAATGAAATATAAGCAACTTATAAAAGATACAACATATTCAACGATGTTTTTCATAATTTTAAGGTGAAATAAATAATGAATTATTATAAAATGTCACGTCATCAATTGTAACCATGTGATTCAAATTGTTAGGAGCTTGTCAAGTGAAATCATGTCAATTCCGAAGTAAATAAATGTAAAAATTGATATTATTATACAGAAATATAAAAGGAGATTAAACATGCGAAAAGAGTTCCAGATGAAACTAACAAAACTATACTAATACACAATGAGGAATAAATTGTCGACGTCAAAAACTACTTCATCAAGTTTCTATTTCATTTTTGTCTTAGGTTAGATGCAGATAGCATACCATGAGTATTTTTTAATGTGAAACATGGGGATTTATCATATCCATGGTTATGACGATATTTGATTGACAGCAATGTATTTGCTTGTCTCATTTAAAATGAAACATAGAAAATTAAAGAAATATGACAAGTTGTTTTCAAAATTTTATTTCAAAATAAATAAAAACATAAAATTAAAAATACATGTTTGTTTTGATTTCTAACTTTGTCTTATTGTTTCTCATTGTACAAAAATATACCTATAACACTTCTGCCTTTGTTATAAACAAAAATTATTTCAACGTACATAGCTTGCAATTATCTGAACCTCATCAATAATTTTATATCGACATTAATTTTACAGTTTTATAGTGTACTTATTACACTAATTAAAGCTTACAGTATTAATGTTCTAAAATAAAATTATATTTTAACAAGCTATTTCTGTTACTAATTAATTATGAAAAAGCTGCTTATGTTATAATAAAAAGAGTAATAATTAGGACAGGAAAAAAATCGAAAATGTTTGGTTCTTAACAAAGCAATTAATTGTTAAAGGGCATTATACTTTATATACATATAAGTACATATATTAAAATAACTACCACAGTTGCAACAAATTTAAAAATCTGTGGCTACATACATATGTATCTTTTGTCGAATGTACGATTGAATAATTTATATTACAAGTATTCCTGATGAGAACCGATATATATTTAAGTTTTGACAAATAAACCGTTTCTGTTTCTATTGTTAAATAAAAATGAATTTTTAAAATAAAAAGTATAAGTAATGTTTCTTGTAAGTTCAATTCTATTTTTAATTAAGTTTGTCTTTTCGTGATATGAGAATGGTTAACACTTAGTTAATTGTAACTAAAAACAATAAAAGATAAACAAAGAATATCATAGCCAAACTGTGTTAAAACATACTTCATCGCAAAATGGTGTATATCTGTTAATTAATGCAAACTTTAGTACCTATCTACAATCATTTTTACACAAAAATTATTCATGAGCTAGCGAATGTAGTACTTTTTTTTCGCCCATAAAATTTTATAGTAAATTATATTATGTATATACATATTATATATAAGAAAGAGTATTATAAAAGATTTGAATGAACGTAGTACCATTATTGTATGTATTGTTGTGTATTTTTGTAATTTTACCATTGTGACAACAATAGGAAATAATAAAAAGTCGTTACCATAGATATTTTAGTTTTTGAATTCATGTGAAATAAATATTAATTTTAAAAATGATCACTACTACTAGCTAGTAATTCCTTTCAAAATTCCAAGTGAATCAGTCAGAGTGAGAAAGTAAAATCATTTGTGTCATTTTTTGCTGGGCCAAGGGGTTAATTTTTCGAATGGGAATCAAACCCCAAACTCACAACTATCTCATACCACTAAAGCACAGCTCATTTGTGTTATTTTTTTCTGGGGGAGGGATAGAATATGGACATAAATTCGTATTTAAATCGGATACCAAATTCCCAAGAGTCAGAAATTATTAAAATAGAATGTTAAACATATCCAAACATCTCCACATAATATTTTATTTTACCGTGATATTAATTTAATGTGAAACAAAGGTTTAATCATTTCCATAGTAACGAATTTAACAACAATGTATTAGAGCGTTATTTTTAAAATGAAACAAAGGTTGTAAAATACATTATTACTTATCAATTAGTATTACATTGTTTGACAATTTCATAAAAATGTTTGACTTATTTTAACCAGAGCCCTGACTATATGAGGTAGAGTCCTAACTTGACTGGTCGTCCAAGTCCAACTCTACAAGGGATGGAGCTCTCAGTTGACTTGCTAGAGGAACGTATTCTATATAAAAGGGGAGAAGACCTTACTTGACTTAACATAGGAATCATACAAGGGATGAAGCCCTGACTTGACTTGACTTGACTTAGGAATCATACAAGGGATGGAACCCTGACTTGATCCGAAGCCTTAAACTTCCTAGTTTGAGTTGACTGAAGGCCCCGAATTATATGGAGTGATGCACTGATTAGAATTGTCAGGTTGGCCTATGCTATATAGGATGAAACCCATTGTACAAAGGGTGAAGCCCTGACTTGACTTAACTGGGGAATCATACTTTAAGGGATGGATTTGATCTCAGGCCCTATATACTTCTTAGTTTGACTTGACTGAAGGTCCTACATTATATGGAGTGAAGACTGATTTGTCTTGACCTAACATAACTTAAAAGCTGAGTTCTTATTTCACTGGAATGTGGGGAAGGATATTATGTAGTGTGAAGCCTATATTTTTTTATTTTATGTTATTTGTTATTTATTTATTGGTGCTAAATATATATGAAGTAGTTACAAATGTCACAAGGAGCATACAGAACCTAAGGATAAAATTATAATAATAAAAATAAACTAACATAGCCAACTTGACAGATAAATCGTTAAACATTTGTTATTTTTGTCTTAATTCCAAGGGTACTGTTATTTGTGGGGTGATTTACTTCATTTTCATACCTAACTTTTAAGGTTACAAAGCACGAACAATTAATTTTGTTTGTTAATTCAAAATGCAGAATTTTTTGCTTATTACGAAAGTAAGATTTAACATGTTAAATCCCTATGTTCGGGTGTTCAAGTTACCACCCTGTATATATCTACCAAAATTCTGCTCTATCATAGAGCCTCTATGTATGCATTCTTACTGTTAACTGTTTCAATTTTGTTTTGCAATGTTTGACAGCTGCAGTCTTTTTGTGGCAATATAACGATTTTAATTAATGTTCTGTCATACGCAATTTTGCAAGGTAGCAAGTTTTTCCTATAAACCTTTGATGTTTGAAATTAGTTATTGTGATACTGATGTAATTTATTTTTTTCAGCTTTGTGCAGACGAATATACAACGGGGTGAAAAACTAAAACGACAATTTACTCTTTTCATGTAAGTTTTGAAAAAATTAAATTATTTTATATTTATGAACATTTTTAAATTATATACAAAAGTTTAAAAGGAATATATGTTATTCATATTAATTAGAATTTCTATTGTTTACTTCATAGAAGAAAAATAAATAACATTTCTTATTCATTTATAGTACAGTATACTCTTATTTTCTCATTAGGCATTGTTTTATGCTTAATGAATAATTAAAATTACCAGTTGCATTAATGCAGTGGCGTAGACAGGATTTTACAAATGGGAATATGTTGTTTTTATAAAAAAGTGGAATTATTTTTTCTTAAAAGAAGTATTATGCATGTTTTTTATTTAAAGAAAAAAATATAGAAAATTCTCGATTTTTACTATTCATCCGGGATTTCTGTAACAAATTCATGAAGATAATAATGAATAACCTGTATATCTTACGTAAGATGTGTACTAAATTTGAGTGTTAATATTTATGTTAAGACAATTTACGTAATACAATTTTAAAAACGATTAATCTTATCTTGACACAAGTGAGTCATGCTCTTATATTTTTATTTGTTTATTGCAATAATTATTTGTTACATAATTTACACAAAACGACTGTGCACACAACGAGTATACATATTTACAACGTTTTACATAAACTAGGGGGACTTCAAAATTATTCATGCAACAATTATTCACGAATATTCATAATCAAACACACAATTTTCATCTCGTTTACATGCACGTTAATGATATATTTGTGTTTCGAATTAGAACAATAATTAAATTATAATATTTTGGACTAAATTTAAATGATTTAATATATAACGTTATAAATGTTAGCAGTCAAGTGTTGAATTTATTTTTAATATTTCGGAACGAATGTCAATATGTATAAAAATAAATTGCTTTTTTTATCAGCAGGGAATACGTATGTATGTGTTATAAAAAAATTCGCCAATAAAACAATCAAATAAATGTTTCATAGAAACTTTCTTTAAAAATATATTTTGAAATATTATTCCATTATACGACATTTAAAAAACCAAGAGGTCACATTAAAACTTCTACCTCAAGTTGCCGATTTTTACCAAAAGTTAATATTCAGGAACTTTAATTTCAAGTTTTATTAAAATCTTAATTCCCCGTACAAATGTCCACAAACTTTAAAAATATTATTAACGATTGCATAGTTTGTTCTTTATAAATTAGAAAAAGATCTTCGTAAACCAAGAGTTGCGGGTTCGAATTTCCCTGTGACCTATAGTGTGACTCTTATTCGAGTTTTTACAGATTATAATACAACTTTAGTAATTGACCGCTAGTATTAAAAGAAAACAACGTTTAATTTAAATTTTGACAACAGGTCTAGTTTGATACGCATAGAAATTTCCTTATAAATTAAAAAAAAACCTCGAAATACGTACTCCGTTTTTAGACGCTTTTAGTTCTGACACAGATAATATATACTAGCTTATATATCTGTGGTTCTGGAACGATTATTACTCGTATATCTACGGTGACCATTATTTCTAGAAAAAAATATACAATACAATAAAAATAAGTTATTAAATTGAATTACAAAACAAATCATTCCTGCTTTTTACATAGGGACTTTTTTTAAAAATTCCCTAATAATTATTGGCTGTACCCTCTATATGTTTGGGATTGTTATCTTGCTGGAAAATATAATTACCGTACAAACCTTTCACCTATTGTTATTTGCGAAAATTAATCATTTATAATTTTTGTTTGTATATCACTTTGAGATATTATTGAATTTTATGAACATGAAATGAAAAAAAATAATATAATATTAATAATTCTGTTTCGGAAACCAAGTCGCACTATTACACCTAATTTGATCGACTCTATAGCCAGTTTTACATTATACTTTTTTCTTTATTTTCTTACTAGATATTCTAGTCAGATTTACATCTGAACACAATTTTTCATATTTATGTATTTAACTTTTTGCATTCTCCTCATAGAATTCTTTTTAGTTTTATTCTTCTTTAAGTAAATATTGCATGTATGTTTAGATTTTTATATCTTTAATGGAATTTCTTGTATGACGTACAAGTTCTTAGATGTCTGTATTTACGTTACACTCGAAGGGTTGGAACTCTTACAAATATTGACTTTCTTTCCACATAACTTCTCAATCTGTTTGCGGATTCGTTTATAATTAGCCGTGAACGGCTATCGCGTTAAATACAAATTTAATCACACCCCGCAAACCAATATTTGATGTAATTATATCGAAGGTAAACATTATTTGCATGCGGCATACAAAATATGCACTGTGCAATTAAATGGCGCGTTCTAGTTAATGGTAATAACTACACTGATTAAATTTCAGATAATCATTTGCATATTTCATTATAACTATCCGAAACTGAACGCTTTGACGAGCGATAAATTAAGTTCAGAGATCGGTGCAATTCGGTTTTTTATTTTCACACTTCAAAGATCAACAGAGTAAGTAACACACGCTACATTTGCGGAGTTAATTTATCTCATTTATTAATTATGAAACTTTACGCCGACGTCAAATGATTGCGCTTAAACTTTCATGTATTAATATCACCTTTTTTTTCCTTCTGCAAACATGCTAAGTATTTATTCAGAAGATTGATAATGTTTGATATTTCAGTTTTATGTTTTTTTATTATTTATTAAAGTTTAAATTACATTTTGGTCCTGTGTTGCGATAAAATTTTTATATTTTTGAATACAATATGTTCTTACCTAGTAGTACAAGTTTGACATTTGAAATTTATTATATTATTTATAAAACTTCAACCTCTTTTATTTTGGTAATTAGACTTCGCTTAAAAAAATCGTCTAGAAAACTACATCACCCTGCATTTATAAATTTCAATGTCCTGAATATTGTAATAAAAATATTTTTTTTATATCGAAAATTTGTTTTGAATTTTTTTCGGCTACTTTTTGGATAAGAAATTGTAATATTTTATTTAATATTAACTATTTTATTATTATATTATATTAAAATTCCATTTAAAATAAAGAAATATTTAAATTCAGTGGTACTATACCATTACTGCTTAAGTAAACTATATATTGTTAAAATTTATATTACTTTTTTACATCCTCCATACGAACATACAGTAAATAAAATAATTTTCAAAGAACTACTGCTATGATTACGTAACAGGGTAATCATATGCTAGTAATTTTAGTTGAGAAATTATTTACTTGTTAAATGACCATCATTTATTTAAATACCAGAATGCACTTGCAACTTTTTAATCATGTTGAGTAAAAAATTACGCTTCTATTTTTCTGCTGATGAAACTATATATCGGTACAATAAATCACTTGTAATTTAGCCTGACCTAGTGTTCTAGTAATGAATAGTTCCCTGTTCACTCTTCTAAATCATTTAATAATTTATAATTTACTAATGCTAAAGTGGAAAAGTTTTTTCTTCTAAAGAGAAAGTAAGTTTTTGAGGCCACAAACTGATAAGCAAAATAAGATAGGTATTTATCTCTAAAGGGTGAACATTTTTGCTTTAGAAGGAAAAGGAATTCTTTAGAAGTATAATTTTAGTTTTTATTCTTTTCTTTATTTTACTTGTATTTAGTCTGTTTCATAGTAGAAGCCCAGATTCGTCCACATGCACTGAAAGAATACTTTTGTAAATAAACCCTTAAAAATTATAATCTTTTTTAGCAAACAGTATGTGTGAATATTTTGTACAGTTTTATGGAAAATCAATAAATATTATTAATCAAACTGGAGGCGTCTTAGGACAAGATATCCACCTCCTAATAAATTTATATGCCAAATATATCCACATCCAAATAACTTTATTTAGCTAATAAACTAACTTATGAGCTAAATAAATTATAAGATACTTGAAGCAGCCTATAATCTTTATTAGGCGTCATCGATTTCTGTTTTCTATAAAATGTCGATTATTGACTGGTATTATAATGCGTCTTTCATTCATTTGATTGTTAGATATGATAGGTAAGTAAAATTAACTTAAGTTTTGTTAATTGTCATAAATTTAAATTCGTTACAATTCAAAGGTGAATTTTGATTAAGTGGATGACTTATTATTATAAGTACATCAAGAAACAGAAGATAATTATTTATTTCGTATTCGGCGTGGTTACACTATAAGTTGACAATTTTACCAAATGAATTAAGGTTGAATTCGATTGTCAAAAGAAACGGTAATGTTTGTTTTATAATTTATTGAAAATAAAGACATCGTCATCGCACCGACAGAAAATAATTTTACAAATACATATGTGGTTTTATATTACAAAATTATTATTTTTATCACAGATATCAAACAAACTTCCAAACATATCCAATCTGAATTTATACCAAACCTCAAAACGTCAAAGTCGAAATGTGTTAATGTTTAATTTCTCTTCAAGACAGTATTTATTCGGTTTATTTATCTCACTTTTCTTAAATAAAATTTTGCCAACTTCGGAATATTCTTAAGTTTATTTAATAGGTAGCTATTAGTTAACCCACGAATAAAATCGTATTGGTATTACAAAAGAAAATATTTAGCTTATAAGGAGGTGAATTAGCCTTAGTCTTATAAAGATGTGTAGAAAGTTAATTTTTAATTCCAGAAAATGACAATAGTTCAAAGAGACATTTTTTTTTCCTATTTTCTGTTTTTTCTTTACATTTTTGAGTATATGAATTGTATTATCGTTTCATAATTCATTTTAATTAGATGGTCTGAGTGAGTAACATATAAATATGATTCTTTACAATATTACTGGTACATTAAAATAAAAATAACTTGTCAGAAATACAGACACTTCAAAGTTCAAATCCCGTTTTCATCTTGACACATACCCCACTAAGACGTTAGTAAAAATGTCACGAAACAACTTGCTTGGGTATTTGGGTTCTATTAGTTTAAGAAATGTTGTGCCAAGGAAGTGATTAAGTTTAATACTTCAGGAACATTGACATACAAAATAAAGAATGTAAGTTCGCACGTGGGTATTTTTTTATTTGGGCGAAGACAGTATTTGGCGCATGTTTATGTTTCACAGTGCATCTCGGGTGTTAAGTCAGTGAGTCAGCGCTGTCGGTGTGCGCAGTGTGAAGTTTTTATAAATCTTACTTGTGTTCATCTCGTGGTGTTTTCTCCAACGCAATAACACTATTTCTTTACACGCGGTCACTCCCATTTGCACTTCATATATTTTACTCGGGCTTTTCGCTGCAACTGCAGCGCCACTGCATAAAAACACACAAGAAATTGCTGCAACGCGGAAGAGAAAAGAATTAAAACAAGAAAATAATTTATCATCTCGCCCAAGAGATATATTTTATCTAATAGAATTTTTATTATTCAAACTTACTGAAATATATTTTATTAAATTATTATCACATTTTCTATTCACACTTAAATATCTTTTCAGATTCAAGTAACTGATTTATTAATATATTTTATAACCAGGGCTTCGAATAGGAACTAAACCGAAAATTTTATCAGTTGTCATTGTTGCTTCCTAACAGTGTCGCAGCACTATTTTGTACATATTCAACATATTGTTATCAAAACTTTATAAAACATTTTCAAAATATTAGAAACTATCTTACCAAAATTTATTTGTCACTTGCGTAATATTTAAATCAAATAAAGTATTAATACACAACAATATAACTCCTTGTCATATGAGATTTTGTTATTAAGCTATTAATTTTATGAGAATACTGTTTAATTTTATTATACTATAGTCTATAGTGTTTAATATCTTAATAAGATATGAAGTTACGTAATTGTTCGTTCAATTTTATTACATCTTTATATAAAGTCGGTTTTTCCGAGTTGATCCATACACATCATCAATTTCTGCAGAAAAAAATATTATCACACATCTTTATCGTTTATGCGTGGTATTATGTATATGAGACTTTTATTAGCTATCTCATTATCGTACATTTTACAGAAGGGTACACGAGTATAAGCTATCTGCGTCCAACCAACGATAAACATGAAACAAAAACAGAAACAATAGTGTAACAGCAGCAACAGATTTTTTCAAATATTTAAAAAAAATTAATATGATTTTGGCGTCGAAAATTTTGCAAGATGATGTTATTTGTATCGCATAGTTACGATTGATTACGTGAGGATCAACTCAGAGAAACTGACTTTAACTTCTTTGAAGTTTGCATTTTATATCATAAAAAAATAGTAACTTTTATAAACTTGACTGTCAAATAGAAATCATTCTGTTTTAATGTTTTTTTTTTTTTAATTAAAGTGATCCCAATATACCAATGCATTATAGAATGATCCTGTACGAATTGAGTTTTCTAATTTAATTTAATCTAATTTCATTATTGATATTCCATTTTCAATTTCCTCAATACTACTTCGATATCCGCACCGATGTAGACTTTGTACTCTCGCGTCCTGGTATAGTGGTGTACAGCAATTCAGTTGAATTCATTTACATTGTAGTTAATTGAAGAGAGAAGCCGTCGCTTTATATCCTACTGTTCCATCCTCTGTCAAATTCTAAGGTCAAGGGCGAAGAGCCTCGGGACGAATTATACAACAGGCACGACATTCCACACACAAATACATCACCCATGTAAATGTATGTATATATGTAAGTGATTCTGAATCATACTAACGCACGTCTACATTGTGTTTATTTTCCTACGGTATGGTAACAGTTTTTTTATGAAGTGAGGTAATGGTTATTTTTATGTTAAAGTACGGGTTATTGCTGTACGATTGTGCAAATTATTTTTAACATTTAAATACCAGACGTGCTATTAACAATACAGAAATATCAGATTTTGACATTTTTTAACACGTACAAATGTTTTTCTTATAATTGTGATAATTGTTTATGCCCTTTAAAAAGATGAAATGTTATTAAAGTATTTAAAAAGTTAAGCAAAAACTCTACTAAACTTAAACTGTAATTAATTTTTTAGTGGCAGATTATAAACATGTAATTAAAAGTTTGAACCTATTATTACATTTTGAATTTAATTGTTTTCATTGATTCACAGACTAACAATTTTCTTTATTTTTAAACTGTTTTCGTGGTATTTTATAGCATATTTAAAACTTAAGATTTTAAGTTCATTTAACTATACATTAACTATAAAATTTATCATAGGAAATACAATTATATAAATATATTATTTACTATTAAATTATAAATTTCCTCTACAATACGCTTTTTTTTAATTTTGAAAATAGAAAATATTCACCTGACCTTGAGTCAATATTAACTTCGTACCTACTCATACATTTTTCAGACATTGTATATTTTTTGCAGATGAGTACTGAGACGAGATCTAATATTTTTGTTTTTAGAAAAATAAATCGTGCAAATTCCAAAAGAATTTTAGTGCTTATAATGTCTTTTATAAATCATAAAAATGAAAGTAAAATTGCCATGTGTAAAGCTCTTAAAATTCTGTAGTCCCTATTTATGTTTATGAAATTATATTCTTTATAACATAATTTTTACAAAGAAAATTTTGCACATAATTGTTCCTATAAATTAATTGAAAAAAATCTTTCGATTCCTTGACTTACGGTCAATACTCAGACTGCACAAGCCAGATTTGAGTTTGAATTCCTAAAATTTATATGTACTTTTCTTTAGTTATTTTTAGTAGATTAGCATTCTAAAAATGAGAGAAAATTAAAATATCTCATTAGCTGTCATTCTAAAGTTACATTTACATTTATATTTTATAACTTTGAAGTGTCAACCTAATGAACTTATACTAAAGTTTACATTTTGTTATAAAAATGTTGTTTACTATATATATTGACTATTTAGGCGCCGAAGTTCATTGACATTGCCAAAAAAATGCATACACTACAAATATACCGGCTGTGATTGTATGATTCTTAGAATCCGACTTCGGATCATCTTGTCACTTCGTATTAAATGTTTTAACTTATAAAAGTGAGTCGTTTGGGAAACGCCCTCTATCGTAAATAAATATCATTACTGATATTTCCGATAAAATAGGTTGATACACTCATTATGTGACTGTGGATAAGAAGTTGGGACTGACATGAATATATTTATTACAACTGCGCAGAACATATTTTTCACACCTTTCAGAGTTTGTAAAGAGTCGCTTTTCACGCACTAGTTACCGCGAAACGAATCAAATTTGTCTTCTCGTCTCGTCTCGCCACTGGGATATTTCGTCTTGACAAAATTTTGTCTTGATTTTCGAGACGAGATAAATTACGGGCAGTGGTTGCTTAGTTGGTTAACGCGTATCGACTTGTTGAGATAGGTTCGAAACGAGAAGAGACGAAACGAGATGACCTAACGAGATGTCTCAAATATCTCGATTATGATTTTAAATTATTTTGATTTTTGTATTTTTTGACAGTAGAACATTCCGGATGTTATGAAATGGGCAGATTTATGACAAAGGACGCTAGACGATTTTAAATTGATAAATTTATTGCAAAATTTCAAGAACTTAGCTATAATTTGAAAATTAAATAAAATACAAATAAATAAGTAACTTTACTTCGTCACTGTGTTTTTTCCCAAATAGATCAGTAATCAATCTTTGTTATGAGTATACATTCTCAAAATTTTTTTTTGCTGCTTTTTGGAAAGTAAATGTTTCCATTTCCATTTAATACTTCCTTTGTAATAATAATTATGAA
This sequence comes from Stenolophus ochropezus, assembly GCA_035578165.1. Taxonomy (NCBI): domain Eukaryota; kingdom Metazoa; phylum Arthropoda; class Insecta; order Coleoptera; family Carabidae; genus Stenolophus; species Stenolophus ochropezus. The sequence goes on along the minus strand of JAQOWZ010000005.1, from coordinate 17,088,995 downwards.
AATTCATTTTGACACTCCCAAAACAAAAGTTCTTCGCACACCTGTGATTTAAATAAAATATTTTCAATAATAATCATTAATGAATGTATGTTTTAAATTAATTTATATTAATATTTCGATTTTAGGCAAATTTTGCAAGCAATATGTGTGTAATTCTACTTATAACTATTAATATAGAATATTTATAAATTATTTAAGCACAGAAAGAAAAATAAATGAATATTCATAAAATAAGTTGCAATTAATTTATTTTTCTTTCTGTGCTTAAATTTTGTTGTTTGAATTTATTTTTCTGTGTGGAGGTAGAGATTGTAAATTTGCATCCCGGTTGTCTGTGATGGAACATGCATCCCTCGCAGGGCGACGTGTTAAAGAAGTGAAATCCAGGCAAGCGATTCGCAATTATTATCTCCATCTATTCTATCTACGTCCGTACTTCTTTATTTCTGCACTTCCTGCTGAAACAATCCAACCGATCGTCGATTATTTTAATTCAATCAACACCAGCAATTGTTACGGTTTCCGGCAGGAGCTTTTGTTTTGACTTTTTGCTGTAAAAAGTCAGAGTTGAGAATCTCAGCAGAGATAATCAGAATTAATTAAGATGAGAATTGCCGACGGCGTGTTGTAATTATAGAGAAGTTTTTTTATTTATTTTAAAACATTTGTCTTAATAAATTTATAAGCTATGAAACAGATCTTAACATTCACACGGTAAAAACGGGAACTTCTTTATTCATTTCAACTAGAAAAACTAATTTGAATTTGTTTTGTTATTTCTTTAGCTTCTCAATAGACAGTATCGTAACGAATAATTTCATTATTCACATTTAAATATTATTGTAACTTCTAATTTCCCTGATATGGTACATATCTAAAAATAATAAATAACATTTGAAAAGTCATTGAAAATTTTCTTGGAACATAAATTACTACAAATATCGGTCAATATATTCTTGCAAACTAAATTTGTAACAAATGAAATAATATAACGTACAAAAAGTTATCTATTTTCTACGAAGTGTCAAATTTTCGACATAAGTTGAATTTGAGTGCTAGATGCACGAGTGGCTCAATATATTTTTCCAAGATCACAACAAGCCCCAGATAAATACACTAAGTATTCGCAGGCACAGTGATAGATTGTTATAAACTGTTTCCACGGTTTTGGAAAATGCACAATATTATTAATTTTATGTTAGAGAGAGTATAGCGTTGAACATTATTCTAAATTGTATAATATTAATAAATAAATAATTAAATCAAACAAAAAACTCGTCTGTCTTTGTGACGTCGCATCTCCAGCTAGAAAAACTTTTGTCATATACGCTTGTGTTTTATTAAAGAAAGAAAACATTATTTCTGTTTCTCTTTGAACTATTATTGTGCTGATAGCTGCGTTAAGAAAATTTCATTAATTTATTACTCATTTACTTTTACAAAAAAAAAGTGTTTAATATTTTTAATTAAAATTTAATACAAGAAGAATAAAAAATATTGGAAACCCCGCATTGATATAGCATACCTATATTATTTTTTGCCGCTGAATTGAATGTTCATTTCAGAATAATTACTATTATAGTCCTATCTCCTTAACAAGCTGCAGATATTGTAGATATGGTGTGACAACCTGCTAACGTGAAGCATTTAAATGAAAGGAAAATGATACAAAACAACAGAAATTCTCACATATTTTTCTAACATATATTCGTCTGTTGAACGATGGGACAATGATAACTTACGGTGTGAGACTACTTTTAAATTTCGGACATTTTCAGCTTATACGGAGAATAAATTGTCCGGTCCATTTAAAAATTTTATATAGAGTTCATCAAATAAATTATGAAAACTTGTAATTCATTTTTAATTCCTAATAAGTTTTAAAAATCTTAGGGCCGGTTTTTCAATCTCTGGTTAAAGTGCCGGTTACCATAACCTTAACCATCGGTTAACAGAAAAATATCGCATCGAAAATCTGATGCAAGTTGTCAAAAATACACATTATTTACTATTTCGATGCAGTATTTTTCTGTTAACCGATGGTTAAGGTAACCGGCACTTTAACCAGAGATTGAAAAACCGGCCCTTAATCTCTTAGTAGTACATTTGGTTAAAACCAAAATAAATGTATGTGGAATACATCGGAGTTCGGAGAGAATATCTGTCAACTTTGTATCTTCTTGTTGCTATTTTAATTTCGCTTGCTCACAAAATTCCAATAGAAAAAAGTAAAAGTATCAAAGCATGGAATGACTTTTAAAAGGAAAGTGATTGAGTTGGACTTCGCGAAATTAAAACATGGCGGCGATGACTTGAATACATTCTTTTGTTTCGCAATGACAAGATAACATCGCATCGACAGCTTTTGCTGTGTCATCCAGCTTATTGTTGTTTCCAACTAATTGTAGATAATAGAAAAAGAGCAAATCAACAATATTTCAATAAACTATAAACCAAATCCAACTGAGAGCTTGTTGACTAAGGTTGAATTAGTTCATCTCCTGAGAAGTAACGAACGGGATTGATTATTATGTAGCAACAACAGGGGCAGTAATTCCCAAAACCGCTGATCCTGTATTTTTGTGTATTTACATAAGTTTTGAAAATGAAAAGTTTTGATAAAAAAAGTTCTTCGGGGAAATTTTAAAATTTATGTTTTTTCAATTTTCTCATTTTTCTCCTAATCCCTTCCCATTTCAGAGATATACCTAAAAACATATTTTTTGAGGTGCAACTTTGACAGCAAATTTCTCAGGAACGAAAAAAGATAATTAAATTCCGTTTGAAAATCTGCGTAGAGATCTATCAATGTACTTTATTTCCCAAAATCAAAATGTTGGACATAAAAGTAGTAAGTAGTATGGGATATTTCGCGTTTGTCAATTAAATTTTTGTTTATTACTGTTGTTTGGTTTCTTTTAACTCTACTTAACTTTGGTGTGGTTATAGGTTTTGAAAAGAAAGTTAGATAATAAAGAGACAGAATAAAATCGAAAAGGCGAAATAAGATTGAAATTCAAAATCATCGCATCGATATTTACTTAGTTTAGAAAATAAAAAGCTTTTGAGAAAAAAGTCGATTTTCTCATTTTTCACCTAATCATTCGGTGCGGAGAAAACATTCTTTACAATATATATATATATATATATATATATATATATATATATATATATATATATATTCTTCTTTTTAAAAGTTAGTTTATATAAAATTAATAATTGTTATATAATAGAGACCTTACTCTCAACCAATTTTAAATGTCTTTATGATTTAGTTAAACAAATGTTTAGTATTCGAAGCATACAGTTGTTTTTTTTAATAAAACAGTTCAAAATACGAAACAAGAACTAAAAAAAAATCTAAAAAGAGTCTTCATTTTATAAGTTGCGGAAGGATGCCACATGCCCTACCGCCGGCTCTGAAAGGGAATTTCTTTTAATTCTCTTGTAGTTTTAATCGCATTTTATTTTAAAAAGATCACGTTACTTATTCGTTAAAGAAATTTAATTAGTTTTTGGCTTCATATAATCTTAATTATAAAAAATATTGAACTAACTTTTATTTAACAGACCGATATGTAGGTATGTTTAAGAGATTGGTTGGATAGGAAATTTCACCTCTTTTCGCACTACCGTTGACGTAAGCTTAATTTACTTCCATACTAACTTAAGTCGTAAGTGAATAATAACATTTATTATTTGGTTGTCATTGTCAACGGAGTGAAGTTCTACTACTAGCGTAATTATGAAAATAATATTAATTTCATTTACGTCTAACAACTGGCAAAGTTAACTATAAAAAGTTGCAAATAAATAAATTGGAACTATCAAGTACCACAAAGTTTACAAATATTCTGACATCATTTGAATTTAATTGTTGTCGGTAGTGCGTAAATATAATAAGCAACTCGAAATCTCAGTCCTACAATTATCCTCGTACATACCTCTTGAATGTTATAATATACTTACATTCCTTGTAGCTTAAATAACTATTATATAATATTTAAGATTAGTTGTAATTAATATTTACTCCTTAAATGAAATACTCGTTTTTGGCAGATTAAAAAAATCTAGCACTAAAAAAAAATGTTCTATTTTTAACACCGTGTTTATTAGAAACCAAAGATATGCATAATTGTATGTGTATTTTGTGTAAATACGAGTATTATAAAACTAAGCTTTGATACGGAAACTTTGTTTCAATTTGATGGAAGATGTTCTGATGTAATAAATTTGGTCAGTCCGACCCTTTCTGCCAGATGTTACCCGTATAAATGCAAATCCTTTCAAAATATTCATATATTATCTAATGAGATCTAACTACATTCAAAACAACTATTTAAATATGTGGGTATAGTTATTATGTGTACTTTAGTAGAAAATAATATTAAATTATCCTTTTTGTGTAAAATAATGTTAAAAGGTAATTATTCACAAAAATGGAATCCAGGGTTTGGTGAGTTAAATTACCAACTGTAGTTTTCTCGCAAAAAGATATATATACCGCGTGTCCCAGCTCGACCGACACATGAGAGATTTACATAGGAAATCAGTTAATTATGAATAGTATCTCCCCAATGCAATATATTAACTTGAAATTTTGTATGCTTATTGGGGAATATTATTTCTACGGATTACAGTTATTTGAAATATGTAATTTCGTCTGCAAGACGAGATTTATTAAATTATAAAATCTAACATTTTCGTTGAAAATCAGTCAGCCATGGAAATAAAAGAAAATATATATGTGACAGTTCTGACAGTTAATGACATGTCATTGTAGATATTTATATTTTTGTAATATTGGTATATTATTTAACAAAAATAAACTAAATTCAACTTAAATAATATTAAAATACAGGCAATAAGAATTAAAATCAGATATACTTCACTAAACTGTCAGATAAATATTTTCTTTTATTTCCAAGGCTGTCTGATTTTGAACGGAAATATTAGATTTTAAATTTAATAAATCTCGCCCTGCAGAGGAAATTGCATATTTCAAATAAGTGTGATCCATAGAATTAATATTCTCCGATAAGTATACAAAATTTCAAGTTAATATGTTGCACTGGGGAGATACTATTCATAATTAACTGATTTCCCATGTAAAACTGCCATGTGTCGGTCGATATATATATATATATATATATATATATATATATATATATATATATAATTATTGTGGTAAGTTCTCCTCGCCAGCTACAGTGGTCGAGAGATGACGTCTGGTAAATGTTCTATTAATATCATTACCGACAAGCAAAATATCAGATCTGACTCAAGTAGTTGGAGTAATAACTTTAATTATGGTAACACCTAATAGTTATTATTTAGTCGACCGTAATGAGAAGAGGGTGATACATTTATTTTATCTAAATTTATTATCAGTCTCATATTGGAATGGCTTAATATTCAGGGAGTACATTAACTAGAAAATGTGAGATTGTATCGTTTAGAATATTGTAAACTGGAGGTCTATAGCTATATTCGAATTTTGCTTCTTGGGTTGACAATTCTACGTGCGGTCGCTGTTGATGGAATCAATTTCCGGCAGTGCTGCCACTTCCGGGCCTAAATCAAAATATCGAAAATTCCCTATACCAACAACACGCTTCGCTTCACCACACATCCCAATATTGCTATTCACCGACACCGAAATATGTACCCAAACATACACTAAACACGACACAATTTCTACAAAGCACAAAATTGCCAAATATACAATTCTTAATATGACAAATTCAACTCACACAAACTTATTGGGTTTTTGTGACACTTTCTCTAAACAATATACAAACTGGAGAAGGTTCATTTATTCATGTTTACATACAAATTATTACAAAAAATATTATTTTAAGTCATCTGTCAGGCACACATTAAAAAATCAGGCCAAATGACTGCAGTTATTTAGATGTTATGTGTACCGCGAAGCAAAATAAAAACAGCGGGATCACTGTGGGTTGCCAACGTAACAAAAAATTACGTTTTTTGGTCACACAGTGAAAGAGAGGTTGAGGAAGTGTGATATTGTAAACAATTCGACATATAAAACATATGTTTTTGCACAAATCAAAGAAATATGTATGATCAAAAAAGTAAATATAAAAATGTTATATGACTAGCAGCACTAAACTTTTATTTTACAATTATTTTTATAATAAAAATTAAATATTTGTGGGTCATTACTATTTAAAGGGAAAGCTGAATATTTGCATAATGTGGTTACTATAATTTATATTCTTCGTCAATATCATTGGCTCTATAATCCTAGGAGAGTTTTCGTCGTAGTTGAAATTAACAAGTGATTTTTATTTGATTTTTGATGGAATATGTTGTCAGCGTAAGCCTCTGTAAGAGATCTACAGCTTATAGTGGGGTTCGATCCGATTGGTCAGAACCAGTTGGATATAGCAGTATTTTTAGTTGGTTAAGATTTATATTATTTTCTTGAAAACAATATTTCTCAATAAATCTTCAGTTGACATATTATTACCAAAAACTAATCAAGTCTTTATAAATAGGGATCAATTTTCTATTCCAGTATTCCATTATTCAATGAAGGATCTTATAGCAAGTGAAATCGAGATGGGTATTCTCTTTGTATACTTACAATTTTGCTTTGTCAACCTATATAACCTCAGCAAAGAATTCACTGCTTTTCAATTCGAGTCAAAATGCAGTAACCAAATGAGCCAAAAAACTATTTTTACAAATAGTAAAATAAATATGTATCTAATGTGAACAGTAGAGAGGCTATTAGAATCTAATTGCCATAAGTCAATTTTGAACTTCAATTTTGAGAACCATAGTCTTTTGTTCTATATCTTACAAGTCATGATCTTTTTTTACACATTCTGATACAGGTTTACCTCCATTTCCAATATCCTTGTTTCCTCTTCTATCATAGCACACTAACTAGTAGTTTGTTTGTCCTTAGATATGTAATTCATATATACTCGTAGTAGTAGATAAGATATTATTTGAGTATGTATGCATATCGAATTGTTTGTAAATATGTATACGCAGTGCTGGACTTATGCATAAGCAAACTAAGCACATGCTTAGGGCTCCAGCAAAATAGGGATTATTTTAACAAATGAATCGCTTTTTGTAGTGTAATCACATCAGGATAAACATTTATAAGTACCGCATTAAGTAAAACTATTAATATTCAAAATATATATTTAAAAAATCATTTGTTGATTTATATTTCTCTCACCAAAATGCCAAACGAACAGATTCCCGTTTTTGGTGGATCCGGATTTATTTAGAGATGAATGCTTGATTACTTAAACTTGAAAATTTAGTTGCATTCTCTTCAAATAATTCGGACATTGGTATTAGTGACGAGATGACAAAGATGATTACTTCGATGTAATTCGACGATAGGATATAATCTATATTCCCAAACTTTGAGATAGCTCTGCGCTTTTTTTTTTGACTTTAATGATTACGAATTGCACCGGAGAACGATTGTTTTTGTAATTAAAACGGTTAAAAAATGAACTAAGGACCGGCATGCAGCAAGACAGAATAGAGTCACTTTCAATACATACAATACTTACAATAAGAAACACACACCGGTTTTTCTTTCCGAACCAATTACTTGATAAAAGGGAGGGGGTAATGGTATTATTCGGACCCTGAATGTACGAATTATATTTCAAAATCAATAAGATTATAAACATACATTTGGCGGGCGATAATAACATTTTTTGGGCGTTAAGAGAATTTTAACCTTTAAAAATGATTACTTAATAGAGAACAGTATTAAAAAATACAAAAGATGTATGACAAATACGTTTCGAAAACATGTTTTGAATGTCTGAACATTACTCAGCTATAGGTATTATTTGGTTATTTTATTTAGGCCACGTATACAAATCAGAATCTGTTTAATTCAGTCTTTAATTGGTTCATTTCGTCACCGTTAAAAATAAACCATACGGTGGAATTTTATCAGCACAGTAGAGTATATTACATTGCGGCTTTTTAAACCAACCCATTAATTACTATCTAAATTGCTTCATTCCTCCGTAATGATCATTCTAATTACTGATGCTCATCTGTTTGATGCACACTTGTTTTTCTACATTCAAACCTTTGAATTTCCTAACGTTTTAATCCTACAGGTGTTGAAAAGGTTTTTCATTGCATTTAGTAATTTTCTTATGCAGTACGAATATTTTGCACGGTTGTTACGGTTGGTAATATAACCGGAAGTGTGCTTGCCAAGAACTAAGCAGTAATGAGTAATAATTTTCGCATGTAGTTTAATTGACACTTAAATATCTCGACTCAACTTTATTATTAGAACGTTAAATTTTAGTACACATGAATACGAATACCTGCGGTAAAAATCTGGATAGATACAATGTCTGTTTATACCAGATGTACTCATATACAAACTAAATAATACGAATAGTTTTTACTGTTTTATTAAAATATATACTATTACAGAATTAGTAAAATTTTATGACAGCTAATCTTCTATCTACTTTTTTGATTTAATAGATTTTTATTTACAGAGTATTCCTGAGTTATGTGTCATCTACTACTGATACATGATAACCTGAAGGCGATTTGTAAAATTTTAATGCATTGATATATGCGTAGTATTTGGCTTAAAAAATTTAATTGGTTAATTTTGCCTAGTACCACATTTTTAGACCTTTTTGCTAAATATTTTCCAGATATTTTCTTTATTTGTACCAAGAAACATAAATATGAAAATACGCACATTTCAAATTGACTACGATAGTTAATATGTATGTAAATTATTATTTTTTTATTCTAGAATTTGACTATCTTAATAAAGTAAAAAATTACTCGAGATTTATCAGTGAATTTACACTGTCCCGATATACATTTCTTTAAATGCTATGTTGCACATATTTGTTATTATTTTGCATTGTATTTGTGTTGTTGTAGTATTGCTACCCACATAGGTCAGGAAACAATACTTGTTATCAGTTTAAGTCATAAATACACCATTTCAAAAGAATTTCATATTTTTATGTGTAAATGTAATAAAGTATTGAATCAACAACTACTTTTGTACTAACTAACTATTTTATATTTTGTCCGAAAGCTATTACAATTTATCAAGATTACATGTATTTCAATTTGTTATTTATTTAAACAACAATGAGCAAATATTGCCCAAAACCCTTGCTATGAACTATTCAAAATCAATTTGCCATGTTCCATTACCTTACGTACATGATTAATATGGAGATCATATGCATTAATCATTTGTATAATATTAACAAGAATTTTGCTAATATTCAAAATTAACTATTGTCATATACGTAATGTAGGCAAAGTATTAGTACAAAATTTATTTTACTACTAGTACAATATTTACTTTAATTATTTTTATATTTTTTAAGCGTATATGTTAATGCAATAGACATGTGTTTATGATGAGTTTAAAATAAAATATTATTATCCCTTTTCTTGTGCAGCGACTGTATACTTGGATGGGTTTTTAGGACAGATGACAAGATGACTAAAAAAGCGAACCCCATCAGACTTAAACACTGACACACACATGTTAGAGATTTAATATTTGAATTTGTATTTATATTCAAATATGAATAGAGAAATTGAATTAGAAAAACTTTGCAGTCGATTAGGAAGAAACTGATTTCCATTCAAAGTAATCCCTTTGCTTACAAAATATATATGTGTACAGTGCGATTCCATATTCTTTTTGAAGCTGTACCGATAGCAGAACAATTTAATTTTCAAATTTGCAAAATTAAGGGGTGTTTACTTAAAAAACGAGTCGAAAATTACTTGTACTGGAAGCAAAACGCGTTTTTGCTCCCTTTAAACATTCACTTTTTGGACCGTTTTCTTTGCACTTGTCACAAAAACTATGTTATTACCCCCAGGAAGAACGCTTTTGCTTTCTCGGGTGAAGTTATAGCATGCTACTCCCTCTATTCAATCTCTTGCTGTTACTTCACTCGTGAGAGCAAAATTGAGTTTTCTTCCCTTGGTGCATAATGTCCTATTAATTCCGCTGGTTTCGGTTTCTTTCTTAAAATCACGTACTTATTTGTATAGTTAATATCGTAATGAGATTTTATTACCACCCGCAACAGTAAAATAAAAGTACCCTACATATACGACTTTTTAATTTCAATAAAATTAATTAAAGCAATCCAATTTAATAATTTCAAATGTCATAATTTGAGACAAGGTATTATTAACTTTGTTATTCTTGAATCAAGATTTGAAAAAATGATCGAATATTTAATTAATTGATTATTTTATTAGATTACTTGATTTATCAAATAATTTATTAGTAAATTCATTCACATTCACCACTTAATTTTTATATGCAATAATAGATTACCAAAATCTGTAGTCGAAGAGTCATAATCAATTTATCTATATTATTCAAAAGGCAGCGCGTCGAGTCGGTCGCCGCTTGAGATCGGAAAATCCTACCGATTTATAAACGTAGTGTGACCGTCCGTAGCGTGCTGACAGCCCGTAGTTTATAATAAAATTGCACGAACGGTTGTAAAGGGTAAGAACACTTGACGCGGCTTTTGTCTAATCATGTAAACACTAATGTGTTTGTTAATTAATTAATTGCCAAGGCCAGGGGAAAATATGCCATACTCTCTTAAGAAAAATTAAAATGTTTTTGAAACGTGTAACTGGATTATCAGTAGTTATGCCACTGACCAAATATTTACAGAGGTATCAAATATTATTTGTACGTAGTATCATATACAGGTTATTCCAAATAACTTGTTAAGCATGGGGATCTCGAGATCGGTAAGAGATACTAAGTCGGATAATTAGACCAAAGTTGCCGCATTGACGGACCATTTTATGGAATTCTTTTGATTTCTTTAAACAAATACTTAGGTTACTAGATATGAACGAAAATGTTAATTTTACGGATTTTAGTGTCTGATAACTTCCAAAATTAAAAGATTAAGTGATTTTGGTGTGCACCTTCTTGAGACACTTTTTTATAAAGAATTTACGGGGGTTATCAAATTTTTTTTATCGCTTACCGTTTTCAATTAATTAATGTCAACATTAATTTTTCATATGAAACTTAAAGTAGGTTGTGATAATTTTGAATAGAGCTTTTTTTTTCTTCGACCATATAAAAAAGTCCTATTTTAATAAATGATATGAAAATGAAGAAAAACGTTTTTTGTCTATCAAAACCACTGTATCGTTCATATCTAGTAACCTATGCATTTTTTCAGGAAAACAAAGACATGGTTAAAATGGTCTAATTTTTCAAATCTTATCTCTTAACGTTCTCGAGATTTCCATGCTTAACAAATTATTTGGGATACCCTGTGTAGTGTAAAATAATAATAAAAAAACATAATTTCTTTATTTAAAGGGAGGAATTGCTGGGTTTCAATCAATAAAACAATTATTTCACATCGACGTTTCGATCCTACCCGGGATCATCCTCAGGATGTGAAATTGTTGTATTTAACTCAAAATTTTATATACATTATTCTATATTCACTCTTTAATGTATATCAAATTAGGAGTTCAATACAACAATTTCACATCCTGAGGATGATCCCGGGTAGGATCGAAACATGTTTATATTTTGTCACGTTCCTAATTCGGTATTGTAAGAACATATCCCTTCACCGAGGCATTTTCGTTACCTGGGCAATGTATGAACATTTCTCCCCATAACACCCCGTCACTCCGTAGTGCATCTCCCCATCCATGCAGTATTCATTGAGTACTGCGGAGCTATTAATAGTAGTGCGACCTTTGGTTAATCTGGCTAATGCATAGGCAACCGCCTCGTGGTGGGATCTACTGATACCGGCCGCGTGCTCAGCTGTCGGCATTCGCGGGTCAGTTCTCGCAGTACCGCCGTGTATTACTGTCCGTGTCCGTGTTCCACGCAGTACTACGTCGAGCCGGCTTACTAACCGGGAAGTTGAGCGCGGGGTAAACTATCAGACAGTGTTTCGTAGTGATGGTGGTTTTGTAAACAGTGCGAAAGATGGAGATGTGGAAAATTGGATGCTTGTTTACATGTAAGTTTTACACATAACCTCACTTTTCAAATCAAAACAAAATAATTTATAATTAAAACAAAAAATGTAAATGTAATTATAAAATAAAATAAATCATATTTCGGTAACATAAATTTTTGCGGGCTGCCAATAAAATTCAGAAGATAATAAAACGTAATTATTTCAGTGTTATTTATTACTAGCAAAAAATATGTTTGTATAGGTTTCAAAATTTTGTTTGTAAATTAAAATAATTTACAATTTAAAAACAACTAAAAGAGTAGGTACTAAATATTGTTTTCATGGAGTAGTACAAACAAAAAGTTTTGGTTTTATATTGTAAAAATGAAATTCAAATTATTTACAATTAGTAATAAAAGAGAATTAATAATCATAAATTGTTTTGTAGAAACAAACGAAAAAAAAAATATTGAAAATTTTATGAAAAACCACTAACTCTAATTGTTCATATGTTTACTAATACTCCAACGTGAATTTCAATGTTTTTGTTTTATATAATAAAGTTAATTGAAAACTAAATTAAATTAAAATTATTTGTCAATTAAAAACAAACAAGAATTATTAATCACACATTGTTTTATAATTAAATGTACAAAATAGTTTTGTGCCGATTTTCAATATGAAATTCAATAAGTTTCGAATATAAATATATAAATGCTAATATCCTTAATATAACTACAAAAATAAATATTGTCCATAATAGTTTCCTGTTACTAATTATAATGTTTAGAATAATTAAATTTATAATTAGCTACATGTACATATAAATTATTCAATCTTCTAGACTTAGGTGTAGACAAATATAAACTGCATGCTGTGCAAAATTAAATGTACGCACGTGTTTACAAGAATTTTCTATAGTAAAAAATATAATAATGAATATAAATACAAAAATATTTATTTATAATTGTATTCCTGTTGGTGTTATGTATAATAATTAAAATTTTATTTCGATGCGTGTGTAAAAAATATAGACTATTCTACACATATTTATAGGTGTATAAAGTACATTTATTGCAATATTACACGTATGTATTTCTTGTTTACAAGATAACAAGATTTTGTTTTGAAATGCGCAGATTCTTTGCTTACCCATAAATATTTTCGGATATGCTATTTTGTTCGTAAGTTGTTAATATTTTGAAACACATAAACTTGTTTAAAGTATAATTCATACTAGTATATTTTAAGTATTGTACATTACCTGACATTCTTTAATTTACTAGTACTTAAACAAACATTTTTTAAAAGTTAATATGTTATCATTGTTTACTTTTTGTTTTCAATATATGTAAGAAATAATACATGTTATGAATAACTGAAATATTTTATATGAAACTTCTGAGAAATGTTTTGTAAAATTGTGTAATGTTAAGATATACTATACATGTACACTACATCAAAAAATTTATTAGTCATCAAAAAAATATTCCAGTGCAATGTTAAGCAATATGGTGCATACAAAGTAGTGTTTCTATTTCTATTCTATGTTTGTACTTCATTTAGAAATGCAATATAAAGTTTGATATTGCCTAAATCGTTTTAAGTGTTGTACAAACAGAAAAATGGATCACGAACTCCATATAAAGTTTACAACGAAATAAATCTTTGTGAAGGTCTCGGGTTCAACTCCGGTTCGGTTAGTCCATATTTCACTTTATTACTGTTTGTTTTATTGTTTCTCCGTTCTGGTTTTATAATTTTCGACTGTCAAAATTTGGCGCTGTTTTTTGGCCGAAAAATTAATTGCCTTTCGAAATTTAATTATTTTAAAGATTTATTGCTTAAATTTACTCTTTATACAGTACTGTATATCTTGCCAAAATAATTATCTGTCAGAAGATAAATTAAATTACGCATTTATTTTATTTATCTAAAGGGAGAAACTTACTTTCTTATGAACTTATTGAAAATAATTTCTCATAAAATCAAATTAGTAGTAGTAAATTTTTTATTTTTGAAGAATTAGCTGTATTAAGTACTCTAAATTTACACTGATACTTCATCTGTAAATTATAACTGAAAAAAAAATATCGTTTTTGCACAAATAACAAGGTATTATACATGAAAGAGATGATTATATATAATTTACTGCTATTGTCTATTTAGTTCTATATAATTTATAAATTTCTGAAATAATAATAGTAACAACTTAAAAAATATGTATAAAATTCTATTCATTTGAAAAGTTGTAATTATTTAATTTAACTTCGTCAGTGGTCGAGTGGTCTTGTGCTTAGTTCGACCGGTTGCGGTACTGAGAACCCGAGTTCGAGTCCTGTCGGGTCAAATCCTTTAATATCTATTTTCCGTCACAGAAATAACTTGTTTATTGTACCTTAGATAGAGTTCTTAATTATTAATTTTGAAGAATTAATTTTTGAAAATTCCATGAACCTCCAAGGGTTTGAACCCAAGATCCTACTATGTCTAGTATAGGATGCTGTCGAGGATTCTCTATTAGACCATGGCATAAAAAGTACATAAATGAATCTTTCACAAGTCTTCGACAGCTTTGAATACTCTCTGAGGCCAGAGACTTGATGGTTGATGAACCAAACTCTGTAAATATTTCAGAAATTGTTTTTACACAGAAAAGTTTAAAATATTTGGAGCCATATGACGATTTAACAATGGGATATGTGACCTTATCGAATTTCAGTACATAAGTTATAAAATATAAAAACTAACCATTATAGTTTCTCATTATATTAATTAAAACTAAACATTTGTTTGCAATAATATAGTTATTAGCAATTAATGTTTCGAAGAAAGGATATATGACGTCAGCATGGTAAGATCGTGAATAGTGTTGCCGTATAGAACTAGGTTTTCTAGATCTTGTTTGGTCCTGTCTAGGTTATCAAGACTAGATTGGTAATTGAAATATTAAGACAAGATTTTCTTATTATAAATCAAGACGGGAAAATTGTAGACAATTATCAAATATATGTAATTATATCATGCGAAGTTTTTTCCATCTGAGTTGAAACAGTGATTGTAAAATAGAAAAAGAACGCTGCCAATGAATTATTTGTCCTAGTCTAAATCATATGTGCAGGTTAATGTAGTCTTGAAACAATCTAGAGACTTTTTAATCTAGACTTAGATTTAGTCTTCTTTCAAGATTCTAGCACGCTAACGTTACAATATTCCTTCCCCAAATTTAATATTTATTTTTACGTAATCTACAATTGATAAATCGATTTTAAAAATACGGGTATTTTATTTTTTCATGTAATATCATATATGTACAAATCAAAATATCGCATATCCAGTTAAAATATAGAAGAAATTTTTGTTGGTAACTGATAAATCTTCATAAGGTTCCAAATATATTAACTTTACAAAAAATACTATGTTATTTATTAACTTTTCGCGCCACCGTTAATGTAAGCATAACTTACTTCCACAGAAATGTAAATGATAATTGACTCATAACATTTATTATTTACCATTGTCAACCCAGTGTTATAGAAAATAACAGTTCTACTAGTAGGGAAATCGAGAGTTATACTACTTTCATATACATTTGGTCATCTGGCAAGTTGCAAATAAATAAACTTGTAAAGTGCTACATTTTACATACACAAATTACTACCAGTGGCGAGAAATATAATAAGCGACTCGGAATGTAAGTAGTACTGTACTACAACTTTCGTACAGTAACATACCTCATCGAATTTTATATAAACTTAAATTCCTAGTACCTTAAATAACTATTATTAAGTGTGCAAATATTAACACACTAAGTAAGTTGTTTTATAGGTAACTAGCGTTTTATAATCAAGTTAAAATAATTACTGTTAGAATCGGCATTACATTCTTTGATGTGTTAGTAATTGATCAGTAAAATTAAATAAGTAATATCTATACAACCTGTTGTTAAACTTAAGAAACATTTTATGTAAGTAAATAGTTTTACCATAAAGAAGTAGTACCGATTAGTTTTTATTTTGCGTACAAATCGGAAGGTAATAAGTAAACATATTGTAAAGATTTTAATTACAAAATTAGATAATATCTTGAAGGAAATCAACAATTACATTACTATTCAATACTTCTTCCTGGGTATGTGTAAACAATACTAATAACTACAAGCATTTTTAAGTTTTGTGAATACAATAATTAGCAATGTTTGTGCTCATGCTCAGTGATATGATCACTGACCACGCGAGCTCGTTACTGGGATTAAATCCGCGATCGTTGACCGAGGTGCGGTTTCCGTTAATTATTTTAATTAACGTCGCGAGTACGAATAGTAATTAAAACATAGGCAGCAGGTACAAGTAGTAAAACTTATTTATTATGTGTTAAGGAGTAGTAAAAATGCACTTTCACTTAGAAATGATACAGATAAGATGAAAGGAACGATAAACTATGCGTTAATTCACACCATACAACGCATACATAAATTATTCATTAGAATTTTTATTGTGTTTAGTTGTGTTAGTTATTCCTCTTATATTGTACAAAAGATAAAGTTATGGACTGTGAATATATTGTAGTTTATTTGATAATCCGTGATACATTAGAACATCAATACAGAACGTAATATAATAAGTATAAGAAATAAGCATTTGTTCTTTCAAGGTACTAAAATATTTAATAAGTAATTATACGTGGTGCTCTGGTGTACTAATGGATCAATAATATATGTACAGGATGTGCAATGAAAAGGAATTTAATAAAATTGCGGATACTCTCTTTCTTGATAGATTTAGAGCAAAACTACGAGATGAGTTGTTCAAAATTAAATTCTACGTCAGATAAGATCATAATTGATACAACAACACGTCTGCAGTACGAGGTTTATTAAGCATAAGATGTAAAATTTTCGTTCAAAATCAAACAGCCATGGAAAAAAAAGAAAATATCTATGTAACAGTTTAGTGAAGTATCACTGATTATAATTCTTATTGTCTATATTTTAATATTCTTGAAGATAAATTTAGTTTTTTTTTAAATAATATACCAATATTATAAAAATATTAAATTATCTATAATGACATGTCATTAGCTGTCACAACTGTCATGTACATATTTTCTTTTATTTCCATGGCTGTCTGAATTTTGTACTGTAGATGTGCTGTTGCATCAATTATCATCTTATCTGAAGTAGAATTTAATTTTGAACAACTTTGTATTGTTATAGTTTTGCTCTAAATTTATCAGGAGAGAGAGTAGCAGTAATTTTTTGAAAATCCTTGTTAAAGTTTTGTGTTCCGCGTTTCATTGCACACACTGTACAGGGTGAATACTGAAAACCTTGACATAGGGAAATAACATGGGAAAACAGTTTTTTGCTGTTTCCATCTGTCCCGCTAAATAAAATCGGGTGTATATGGTATCGTTAGTTAGATTACTTATTTTTGCATCTAATAAAACCAAATGTTGTGTAATATGGCCTTTTCTAACAGAAATATTTGATAAAATAAATTGTATTTTGAAGGTTATCCTTTATATTTTCGAATAATAAACGTCAAAAACAAAATGCTCCATAGCCGAGTGGATACGAGGGCTGTTTCATAACATAAATAATCTACAAGACCTGGTTCGAGACCACCTCGGCCCTTTTTTTTTTAAATTAAATTATACTTAAAATATCATGTTTCGAAACATGATATACCAAATTATACACCAAAAACTAAATTCGAATTAATTGTTAAGTTTGACAGACAGCAAATAATAATACTATTAAATATTTGGATTTTTTTATTTATAAAAATATTAATATTGCTATTTTATTAAAATAGTCTGATATAATAAAGATATTTTAAGCATAATTTAATTAAAAAAAAGTAGGGCTGAGGTGGTCTCGAACCAGGTCCTATAGATTATTTGTTATGAAACAGCTCTCGTATCCACTCGGCTATGGAGCATTTTGTTTTTGACGTTTCTTATTTGAAAATATGAAGGATAACCTTCAAAATACAATTTATTTTATCAAGTATTTCAGTTAGAAAAGGCCTTATTACACAACATTTGGTTTTATTAGATGCAAAATTAAGTAATCTAACTAACGATACCATATACACCCGATTTTATTTAGCGGGACAGATGGAAACAGCAAAAAACTGTTTTCCCATGTTATTTCCCTATGTCAAGGTTTTCAGTATTCACCCTGTATGTAACAAGGTGTAATAGTGTGGGATTCCATAACTCGTAACAACCACAAATAACAATTGCCCTTAAGAATCAAAAGCAAATGTCAAATTACAGATGACTCTATACTGAGAATTTACATTTAATGTTATACTTTATTTGTCTTGATACGTATCAACCACAAATAACGACATAACGAATCGCAAGTTCACTTTGTAGTTGATATTTGCAATTGATATCGTATGAAGTTTAAATTTATAGCAACCGAAGAGAAGAAAAATAATTTATTTATATTTCACAAAATTTGGTTTTGGTAGGTGTTTTTTTTTCGATTTATACATTAACAATTAGATATTATCTAATCCAGTAAAAGTCAGATTTTGATAGTTCATTACAACTATTTTGTTTTTATGAAAGTAACCAAATCAGTAGCACTAAAAATGTATATTTTAACTAAAAATCCTTAAATTTTGCAAATTTCAAAAAATATATAAATGGATATATTAAAAAATCCTTTTACATAAAATATATGTACACGTCTAAAGAAATTAATGTTATAGAAAAACAAATAAAAAAGTGATTAATGTTTATTATTGAATATTTGCATTAAAGTCCATATGTTAACATATTTACTTACCTATGAATTCATAAGAATAATATTTTGCATAAAATAATTTTTATTACACTTAAAGTTCTTGACATTTGAGTTATTAATAGATAAATTTATATGAGTTAATACTTCATAAAATATTACTTTATTCGGAAAAAAAGATAAGTACATAATTAAGTGAATGTATTTTTGTTTAACAATAAGACGTACATATTCTGATATCATAGTTAAAAATACGTTTGTACTATTGCCAAAATTGTCCAGTCTGTAAATTTCCTATCACAACGTTATTTTCGTCACACCTTTTTACGTTTTATTCGTAGCGAACGGCAATTTTATCACTTTTAAATGAAACGCAGTACGTTTTATTTTATACGTATTATTATTATTTAAAAGTTTTGTGAAAAATTATTGTATGTAAATCATATGACATCATGTATAAAAATAATACTTTAAAAGTAATAATTATTTTATTTGCAATAAAGATAATGTAATCTATATCATTAAAAAATATATGACACTCTGGAGTGTAAACATTGAAAAAAATGTAATGAATGATATATGCATATGTAACGGTTTAATGTAGTTTTTGTATCGAAAATAATAAAAAATTACATATGTAATTTTGCTCGTAAAAGTATATCTTCCAAATATGTTGAAATGATTTATATTTAATGTACTGTATGTTGTATGTTACTGCAAATAATATTTTATAATTTAATGGAGTGTGAGATTAGATGTTTCGTTCGCAGAATTATCTATATGAGTAAAATAAACCTTCATTGTATCTTAGAAGCAGGGCATGTAACCGGTTAAAAAAACCGGTTAATAAAAACCGGTAACCGATATTTTTAACGAAAATTGCGAACTTTAACCGTAATTTTAACCGATATTTTTCAGGCCGAAAATACCGGTAACCGTTAACCAAAAAAAAATAAACCGGTTTTAGCGAACATTAACCTTTATTTTAATATCATTTAGCGAGAAAAAAATTAAAAATTTTTTTTTTATATCTGTGTTTTCTATTTGAGTCATGACAGTTTTTAAAATTAACATTTTATTGGAGAGTCATAAATGTAGGTCTCTTTGGCCGTTAAGGTTACTTAAAAAGTCCAAATAAATACGGCCTTTGTCAACACAGGCAAGTTTAAAATTGAAAAGTGACCTGCGTTTTTCTGAATAAATTACGGGAATTTTTGTGAATATTTATTAATTAAATTGTTTTTTTTTTAATTGTCATATTTTCTCAGATGGTAATTTTTTATTATTCAATAATCAAATATTTATAATTTCTTTTTTTTAATTAATGTTAATAATTTTTTAAATTGATATATTAACCGGTTTAAACCGGTTTCCAATTTTTAAAAACCGGTTTTCGAACTAAAACCTTTATTACTATAACGTTCTCTATAAGGGTTAACCGTTAACCAGTATTTATTTCGGTTACATTCCCTGTTTGTAACTAACTTTTAGTAATTTCTAATTACAGTTGAATATAAAAAGTTACAATTTTTAGGTTTTTACTGTAAAATTTTTCATATACAGCTGAAATATTCCAAAAATACCCATGTATGTGTCCAAAATTTTGGTTTTTGATTGTTGACACCCTTTAAACCCAATTTTAGGTCAGGTTTGGGTTCCTTTTTACCCATTTTAAGGTGTGACAAATTTCCAAATGTACTATACAATATGTTTAGACACTTTTCAACTCATTTTTGGGTATAAAATGCAACACATAATCGTGGTAAACTTATTTTTTTAATTATGATCACCTAAATCATTGTTAAGCACTTTAAACCTATTCCAGGGTGTGAAATAACCCAAATAAACCCATTTTTAGGT
This sequence comes from Stenolophus ochropezus, assembly GCA_035578165.1. Taxonomy (NCBI): domain Eukaryota; kingdom Metazoa; phylum Arthropoda; class Insecta; order Coleoptera; family Carabidae; genus Stenolophus; species Stenolophus ochropezus. Next base: position 17,068,385 of record JAQOWZ010000005.1, on the reverse strand, counting down.
AAAATTTATTGATTTTTTTGAAAAAAGCAAATTGATAGTCGCCGATGCGCTGATTTCAAATTTTCAAACCGAATTTAATTATCTCTTCCCATTCCTGAGATATTTGGCCTCAAAGTTACACCTTAAAAAAGTGTGTTTTTTGAACATATCTCTAAAATGGGTAGAGATACAGTATCAACGATTACACCAGTCGATTCTACGCGCAAAGTTACATAAAGAAATGTTTTCTCCGCATATACGATCTTTGGAACGATTTGGTGAAAAATGAGAAAAACGAAAAAAACCTGAATTTCAATTTTTCGCTTGGAAACTTTTTGTCAACAAAATTTTTTATATTCTGGACTTAAGTAAATACGGATGCGCTGATTCCAAATTTTCAAACCGATTTCAATTATCTTTTACCGTTCTCGAGATATTTGTGTTCAAAGTTAGACATGAAAAAATCAGTTTTTCAGGAATAATTCTGAAATGGGTTCAGATACGACTTTGGCGACCTCACCAATCGATTCTACGGGCAAAATTACATTTTTGTACCAATTTTCAGATTTTTATTCCAATGGATACAAATTTTATAGAGGAAAAACGAAAATCGTCAAAAATCGAAAAAAATCGCAAGGGGTTCATCAGGCGATTTTTCGATTTTCGCGATTTTCGTTTTTTCGCTCTAAAAATTGTATCCATTGGAATATTAATCTGAAAATTGGTACACTTATGTAATTTTGCCCGTAGAATCGATTGGTGAAGTCGTCGAGATCGTATCTTGACCCATTTCAGGGATATTCCTGAAAAACGATTTTTTTCAGTTTCAACTTTGAACCCAAATATCTCGAGAACGGTAAGAGATAATTGAAATCGGTTTGAAAATTTGAAATCAGCGCATCTGTATTTACTTAAGTCTGAAAAATGAAAAGATTTGGAGCCAAAAAGTTCTCCAGCGAAAAACTGAAATTCCGGTTTTTTTCTTTTTTCTCATTTTACACCAAATCGTTCCAAAGAACATATATGCGAAGAAAACATTTCTTTATGTAACTTTGTGCGTAGAATCGACTGGTATAATCGTTGAGACTGTATCTCTATCCATTTTAGAGATATAGTAAAAAAACACACTTTTTTGAGGTGCAACTTTGAAGCCTAATATCTCAGGAATGGGAAGAGATAATTAAATTCGGTTTGAAAATTTAGAATCAGCTCATCGGCGACTATCAATTTGGACTATTTTAAAAAACCAAAATTTTTGACCGAAAAATGGGTCATTTTGGATTTTTTCGGCTGTAAAATCAAAATTTTAAGGTGCAAATCTAAATATTGTTAGTTTTCATGATTAACTATGATTGTAAATTACTTGGAGATATATTAGGGGAATTTTTGTAAATATTCATTAATTAAATTGCTTTTTTTTAATTGTGATATTTTTCTCAGATGATATTTAAAAAAAAAATAATTAATTAATTATTCTCTATTTTTTTAATCAAATTTTTATAATTAATTTGTTTTAATTAATTTTAATTATTTTTTTAACCGTTATATTAACCGGTTTAAACCGGTTTACAATTTTCAAAAACCGGTTTTCGAACTAAAACCGTTATTATTATAACGTTCTCTATAAGGGTTAACCGTTAACCAGTATTTTTTTTGGTTACATGCCCTGCTTAGAGGTTTGAAAGCCACTATAACCTGTAGGTCCCTTTAAGAGTCTATGAACAAACAGTTTACACGACTGAATTGCACCTAATGTAATAAGAAGGTGAAGTTCTTAGATTTCTTCAATTTTTCTTTTAATTATAACCAGTAATGGTATAACGTCAATATAAGGGTACGTTATTTCAGAACATTATAAAAAATTAATTCGTTATATAACGTTATATTACCTTAAAAAATCAACTACATATTTTTATTTCGTTATTTTAAGTTAAAATAATAAAAAATATATATACCTTATTCTGTAATTGGTAATTATCTACTATAAGACAAGCATTTCTAATTACCTTATAAACACAAAAAACATGACACACGTGTAATCATATTGGCATTAGAAGCTTTGTGATTGGTGCATTTGAAACAGTTTTCAAACGCTATTAGTAACTAACTATGTATACATAATGCATGTAACGAAAAATATTTAAATATCGGTAAATTAAGAATTAACATAAAAACTGTTTTTGGTGGTTGTCACTTAAAAAAATTCATCATTCGCAGAACTTAACACAAGCATTCGTCATAATTTAAATGAAATGAAGAAAGTTATATTAATAATAAATTCATTTATTTTATTAAAATCAATCAATCTGCATTGTAAAATTAAAACCATCTGTATACAAAAATGTAAAGACTGTTTTGTGTTTTTGTAATATTTCTTCAGATTAAATTGTTATTTAGCTCTAAAGAAATCAAAGCGTTAAAACAGTTTCCATTATCTAGAAAATAAAATTATGGAGATCTTGCTAAAAATAAATTGAGTATTCTATGAGTAAGAATTACGTTTCTCCAATTCATATTAACATTTTCATAAAGCCCTGTTTAATGGATCTTCATCTTGTATGCATTACATGTCAAATTTGTATAAAATTCAAATTTTAAAAATTTAATTGTAATTAAAATTACTGAACCAAAAATTAAAATTAAAAAGTGTTGTTTTTGCCCTTATTCGAACATCATTTATGTGATATCAAGATTTTATTTTATAATATTTATGCATAAAAAAATTAATGGATGTCGATATTTGCATGTTATAAGATACTAGAATACTAAATAACACTTTTTCTTATTTATTTTTTGTAAGTTTAACAATTAAAATTAGAATAGAATTTATTAAACTGGTTTCAAAGATTAAGTAGTAAAAAATGTATCATTTCTTTAATTGGTTAATATGTATAGTATAGTATAATCCAAGTGGCAAAGATCTTATTTGCATATACAAGTTCTAATGAGATAAAATAAAAAATTCTTATTACAGCGAACCAGGATTTCTATCAATTCAAATATGAACCAAAGAATTAGACTACTTTTAAAAGGATTATGTTGTCCGAGATCTAAGTTATTTTCAAGGAAATCTTTGAGCATTTCTGCCCTTTCAAAATATAAATATCGTTTTTAATTCATAGTAAATGTTACAACATTTTAACATTAAGGCAGTATTATTGTAGGTCAGTTTATTGTAGAATTATGGAGATTAAATAAATGGTTCTTAAAATTCTTGTTGCAAATAAACATTGCTGTCAATCAGATTTCAAATCGTAACCATGGATGTGATAAATTCCATGTTTCACGTTATAATATACTCACGATAATATTTCTAGTCGATCAGGTTCTCTAAAACCTAAGTACCTAAGATATTTTGTTTCACCACTAGTTTTATTCGCTTTTTAGTACAGTAGCATGTCACCATTCAATCTTTGCACTGTCAATATATTTTCACATTGCTTACGAAAATTGATTGAGTCGATTCTTCTCTTGCATTCCACCACAAAACTTTCCTAGAAAGCACAGGACCTTCAGTATTTGTTTCGTGATAAGTTTCACTTGTATTTTAATGCGGTCGTAATCAGTAAGGAGCCTTTTCAGTTAATTTCTCTCTTCAAGATGCGTATTTTCTTTTCTTGTTGATGCTTCTTCTGATTACAAATGGTCGTATATTTTTTTTCTAACAAATTGTTATTACTTGTACAAAATTTCATTCGAAACAAAAACATTGTTTTAAATTTATGATTATTTCCTAAGAGAATCAAATAAAAACGTCTTTAAAACATATTGAAACATGTATAAAGTTATAGAAAAGTCTTTGATATTATTTTGAGAACAATAAATAAATAGATATCGTTTGTTCTGACAAGAACATTTTAGCAATATGTAACAATGCATATCAAACTAAATATATAAGTATTTAAAGCTATTCGAAGAATTCTAAAACTGTGCTATAATGAGCAAACGCATTGAATCCGACAGGTGACTTTGCCAAGTATTAAAAAGTTGTGTATTTACTAATCTCTCAAAATAGTTTGGCTTTTGCAACAATGCTGACATTAGATTTATTTTTAGTTTATGTTAATTAAATAATTATTTACAGTACAGTAGGTACACAATATTTGAAGTAATGTTTATTTATAGTTTTCACGACGAGAATTATATGTCATCGGAACAATTAGTTTCAGAATACTGGCAGTGCTTATTTATACATTTTATGTCAAAATTATGAAATATACCATTAATGTCAGATGCATATTTTATTACCTATATGATTTATTAATAATACTTCAAAGCTAGTCACATTATGTGCTATCCTAATTTTGACAGAAATTATTAAAAGAAGATAGAAATAATAAAGTCTATTGATTATATTTATTAACATCAAAATAGAATATACTAGCAGTTTCAAATAACTAAATAATTTTTTTCTTCTATAAGACCATTAAAAGAAAGATATTGCATTCGTGCAAAAACTTATATAATATCTAGAAGTTGGTTCCTGAAGAAGAATTGGACACAAGAAAAAATTAATACACCATGTAGACTACGTTTATAAAAAAATCTGATGTAAGCACCACATGACTTCTTTCTACGCTAAATTATACATATTTATTGCTGTACTTCATTTCATCTTATTTCACTGGAAAGAGAGATAATACTACGGCTAATCATTCTTCAACTACCATTCACTTCATATCTTCGAACTTACCTTCAAAATGGATCATTTTTAATTTTTTTTTATTAAATTTGAATCGCTCCATGTTTCGTGTATCGTTGCTCACCTAAAATATAAGGAATAAGGATTTATAGTATAATTTAATTCAATCGGTTTTCTTATACAATCAATACAAACAATACAGATTGATTAAAAAAATTGCTTTTGAAAAGTAAATTCAAATGAGTTTTTTTTATAAATACAAGCAGAAAATTCATGCAAATATTACATAAAGATCTTATATTTTTACAAACGTGTGTTTGTTTTCTTAAACGTCAAATAATAACTTAGAATGTTATCACTTCAAGGTTAGATATTGTTTATTTACGTTTCCTTATCGCTAAACTTTGCGAATTTTATTTCGTTTATTATTCCCTCCAGATTCAAAAGAAATTCGCTACATCGAATTAAAAATCTCTTTCCACATAGGCGCATTAAAAATTATCATGAAATTCATTTAAAAATTCTGCGCGTAGCTTAGAGAACATTTAACTTGAAATCAAGTACAAATCTGAGACGTGAATTGTATAAAAAATTAATGATTTCTATAGAAACAAAACATGTAACATACATTACAATTCACAGGATTGTTGTAATTTAAATTATAACCTTTTACAACATTCTTAATGACCGTAATAAATTATGAGCGTATCTTTAATTAACAACGTTGTCATCGGAAAATGTCATAGTTTTAATCGATTTGATTTATGAGTGAGAAATACATGAGTTCAATATAATATTATCGTCTAGTTATACTTGTTTCTATTTATAACAGATTTTATGTATTCTTATCACAGAATAAATAGAACAAATGTTGTTTCCGCGTGTTTTTTCCAAGATTTTTTAAATGCGTTCTACTGGAACATTCTTCCGTAAAATGTATAGCGAAAAAATTTTAGATTTCAGGATGTGTCAACCTGTTTTAATTGCAAATTTCGGTAATTACCATACATTTGTACAGGGTTATTGACTTCATAAAATTATGTAAATTCAAGTTGTCGGAAAGAATGTATCTTTGAAACTATATACATTGAATCTTCAGAATATTTTATATATTTATAATTATAACATTATTAAAATTTAAGTAAAACTGTTACTTAAAGTAACCTGTTATATTTCGTGCAAATATGGACCTTTTATCAATAGTTTCAAGAAACATAAATAAAATATAAATGATAAATTATTTTTTAATATTGGTCTAGACTCCCACCATTATTTATCTTTATTCGACATGAGAAATTGTTTTTCGCTAGAGTTTACTCGGTAGCCAAATAATATAAAGTGTCACTTTTTAAAAAAACAAAAGCCTGTAAATCTAAATTTTATTTGACTGATTAAACTCAACAAATTTAAATAAGTAGTTCAAATAAAGTCAAATCTAGAATCAAAAGTGAGGTTAACAAACTGAAACGTCAGATATAAAAATAAATGCAGCCTACTTCATTTTTGTGTAAATAAAGAAACAAGTAACCATTCAAGTCAATATATTTTTATTATCAATATATTTTTTTAAGCAGTATTAAGATGTAAGTATTAGTCGTGCAAAAATAATATATGTACCACGGTTGAGAAGACTACATTGGCCAGCGCCTTGTATTCGTCGATTGATTTGCATCTCGAGATACAATCTTGGCGCTTGACGCGAAAAGAGTGTGAAAATTTGCTAAGTAGTAGCTAAATTATTAAACCATTGTATTTCGTCTTCGCTTATGTTCTTTTGTGATGTGTGATTAATCTCCATGCCGATAAAACTTGGTGTTTATATCTTCGAGCATAACAATATTAATTCCTTTATTGATACTCTATAACTTTATATTTTATATTATTAATTCAGTTTAAAATTTAAAATTTAGTTTTGTTCAATTACCGACTAAAATCTAAATAAAAATACCATACCATTTTTGGATACTGTAATTAGAAATAATATTTATTTCTAAATACATAAAATAGCACATTTACCAATAAATTTAAGTTAAATACGAGGTTGAATTTTTTATTAGGAATTTCATTAATCATTATACACATTATACATTATTTATGATCTTTTGTTTACTTTTCTGTGACGTCGCAAATTCAAGTAATATTTATCATCAGATTTATTACGTATTATTATTCTTGTGTTATTTGTAATTTCGTTCATAGAAAATTAGAATTGATATCCTAAACACTAGTAGCACTGTAGCAGTTATAACTAATTTGAAGGTTGCACCTTTTACAAATATATCTCATCAATAACAATTACAATTAAAGCAATTACATAAATTATACCTTTTTGAATTGTATAAGGGTGGTTAAAAAGAGTGACACAAGTGGTTTATTTATGTGAATTTTTGTCGATGATCAGTCATTAGACTCCAAGTGTGTCAATTGGCGTGATGCCATTTTTCATCACCGCTAAAATTCGCACGGTTTGTTTACAACCAAATACCTCACTACTTCAAACGCATACCACGCGATTATTCACTCAATTATACGCGACTATTAGCCGGAAAGTGTTTCCTAATACCTGGACAATACTTCCAAACGAGATAAAAGAAGAAAGATCGCTATCTTCCGTGTAATAAATTACTATCAAGACTTTTTCTTGCATTATTGTACGTGACAGATGTACAAATCTCAATACTTGACATATTAAACTTTTCAATATTTTGAAAGTAAACAGTAAGGAATTTTTATTTATAAATAAGCGATTTCACAATTTTCTAAAATATTTTACTAATTATTTGTTATTTTCATAATGTTAATATAATTTTCTTTTTATAATTTTGTTTTTATAGCAATATGTCTTATGTGGAAGAAGGGGTTCAAGTACCTAGGATATTTGTTTCGTTATATTTTACTTGCATTTTTAGTGGAATGATGCACAACTATAACCTCTGTTAGTTAAAGATTGGTGACACTAAGATTTAATTACTTTTAACATATTTTGACTATACTTTCAATAATTTCCTGTAAAACAATGGTAACAAATATATAATTTCACTTAAAAAGTATGTATTTGATTGAAATGAAAATTTAATTAATAATTTAAAGAATGAAAACAAAATAAAATTACTATATCTTTAGCCCAATTTGACAGACAAACTGTAACACTTGTTAAATTTTGTTTCAATTTGGTGTGATTTATGTTATTTTCATAAATCATTTCTGATGTTAGAAGAATTTTATACTCTACAACTGTTATTTGAAGCTATTTTACCTAAAATAATTAGATAAGCAGGAAATAACAAAAGTATGATTTTAAATGTCAAATCCTCATGTTAACTAACAGAGAATTTGACGTTTTGTTTGTAAACATAGTCAATTTTGGTTTCGTTATCAACAGGAAGAATTCGGTTGTTATTTTTACATATTATTATAGTTATATTTTTATTCTTAAGAGTTTCTTATAGAAAGGTTCCTTTTTTTTAATTTTTGGTATTATAGATGTCCATTGCGGTGCAGTCGAAACGTCAAAAGTACTTCTATTAATTTAAAATTGTTAGGAATATATTCAATTTTTACCTCGTTTATTTTTTGAAAACAGAATGAATATAAGAATATTTATATACGAAATTTCATATTTGGAAAAAAAATTTAAAAAATGTAAAAGAGCCCATTTCCTGTATCCATAATTCATTATTGTCGACATCATTGGGGTAGTATGCTACTCGTAAACGTTATTTCTGTGTTCTGGGTTCGAATCCCCCGCAGGAATATGTGGGTGATTTTCATTCTGTTATATAAAATTACAACCAATACGTAGGAATTACACTTTAAAAATATATACGATATGTATCGTAGTATCGTAATCATTACTTTGTTTTGTGGCAAAGAATAAATAATATATTTTCTTCTATACAATTATAATAATACATTTCAATTAGCAAAGAATAATATGTACAATATTGTAAATAAAATTACAAAAAGTATTTAAATTAAATGTTTTTTTTTTTATTGAAAATTGCAGAGTGATAGTAGTAATTAATAAATAATAAATGCATACAAATGTCTTTCATTAATATGCGAATGTATTCACAACAATTGCCATTTCCATATCCTTGACTTCAGCAGCGGTCAAAGCCAACGTGATCAAACAAAACAAAAAAACCATTGACACCTTAATAAATATACACACCGCAGTTTCAATCACTCGTGAAACAAAAAACCAGCGAGATATGTTCGTCACGTAGCAGAGTTATTATCCACGAACAGATGCGGAGGGACGGATGGGAGATCCGGGCCGGTACGGCTCTGCAGATAACCCTGGACCAGGACGTAAGCAAAGGTAGTAGTGTTAATTGGTAGCGGCTCCAATTAACGTGGTAAACACCTACGGCCACCTCAGGGCTTCTCAACATTTTAAAATTAAACATTCACTAAATATATAGGATGGAAATGAACCTAATGTCTTAAATTGAAGGAAACCTTTTTTTACTGCTGTTTTAATTCATATTTCATTAAAATAGTATATTGTGTTATTAAGAGTAAAAGTGATACTTTGTGTGGCGAGCATGGAAGTTTGCACGACGAGCGAAGCGAGTCGGACAATTGCATGCGAGGCACACAAAGACACTTTTACTCTTAATAACACATGCTATTTTTTTCTTCAAACTTAGAAATTTTAAAAAATAAATGACGTTTAATATGTAAGTTACCTGTCAGTTATTCATAATTTTTAGTAACTTTATTCTTAGGTTATCTAGTTTTTATAGTGACATTTAGGGCGATATTACAGATTTCTATTATACAAGTTACTTCTTATTGGCTGATGCTACATACGGCGGCGAAGAAATTATACGGCGGCTAGAATAAAAAATTATATTACGGAGGCATAGAAATTAAACTTCAACCTTGTCAATCACGTCACAGAAGATGTCACTTTTATGTTTTATGACGTTTGAAGAAAAAATATATTTATCAAAATACATTCAAAATTAGTTGTATCAGATATTATTCTTAATAATTAAATTAAATACCATTTGTAACGAAAAGGTATGTTTTTATTTACAGAAGAATGCAAATGCGTTGTCAGTGGTCCAGTGGTACCAAAAATATTAGTTTATAGAAAATATACGAATTTTTAAAATTTCTTTCACTTTTGTAATCTACACGTCATACTCCTCACCCTTAAATTTATGACATTAAGTTCATTTCCACCCTGTATACTTATTTTAATAGTATATTGTACAACAAGTATGGAATGGTACTCATTTCATACGAGTAGGAAATGAACATTCCAAGCAAGTTGTACACTATACTTTCTCTACGACAACGATAGTATTTCCTAATTCATTTATATTTTAAGAATAAAGATATCTTCATTTCACTACTTCCTGGCAACTAGCTACAAAACAAAAATTAAACAATACGATTTTTGACTGAACTGTGAGATATGAATATACCTTAACGTTGTCTATGGTTACCGTGTACTATGTATCCGTCGCAATAAGAAACATACAACAAGCAAATATCTTAACAATCATAGAAAAAATATATTCCGCGCGAGGTTTTTGATTTAATACCTTTTTAACATAATATGTTACAAAGAATAATAGGTAAATATATGTGGGACTGAATGTAATGCAACTAAGTAATGTAGAACTAAGACATTTGTAAACAATTCATTCCAGGAAGCTATTCAATTCTTATTTGTATGAATGCCACATCAATAATGTAGTTTTAGTAGATTAATCCGTTCCAGACTTCAAATGATTATTTAATCAAAATTTGATTGTAATAGTAATATTAATATAATAAAAAACGGACAATGAAAAATCGGTGCGGTGCCAAATATAGGGTTGTAACTGTAACACAAAATTGGACAATATTTTTTATCGACATTATTAATCCAGTAAAATAAAATATCAAAACATAAAATCTATATTTTTTCAATTGATGCAAGAAGAAAGATTTTCAACGATTATCCTACACATGTCATTTTTATCCACTCAGAATGCTTATTTTTGGTGATATAAAAAAAATATGATTGATCTGTTGTCATTCGTGAAATAATCAGGCAAATATAATTCGAAGTGTAAAGTTAATCGGTAAAATATAACTACTCACAATTCCTGCGAAGTAACAATTCGGGTCAAAAACTATTCTTAAAATCAGTCCAGCTTCGCTGTTGGGATTTAAATGTCATTTTTGACTCTATTACTACGCAACAATTATTCGTAAATTCTACCGATAAATATATGGCTCTTATTATATTACTTATGAAAATATTTTAAAAGTACCCTAAGAGAACAGTTCTTACTTATTCGTAGCCTATAAAAATTCAGCACAGCACCATTTCGACGACAACAAAAGAATAATAATTACAATTTTATTGCAAAAAACATTTAACAAAACAGTAAAAAAATTGTGAATTCATTTGAAATCAACTGGTACATATTTTATTAGCGTTCCAATCAGTCTAAAAAGCTATAAAAAATCGTAAATAAAGATTAAAATATTTCATGTTGATATTGTTTTGTGAGCTAAACAAAAGAAAATGGTCCCAAAATATACAGATGTGGGTAATAAAATTAAATTAATTAAACTATTCATAAATATTTATGTGACCCGCGTATCCATAAATCATTTTTCGGAAAATGTTTCATCTAAAAAAATATAATTTAATGTATAAAAAGTTATACTCGTTCTAGTATTATATAATTTACTACATTTTGATCTCCATAAAAACATAATTTTAATATCATTCCTTCAAGATTTTAATTGCTTTCTAGCTACAAAGTACTGCAAAATTTAAATTATGCATATTTTAACCTTGCAACTGAGTCTGAATATTAACCGTTTATCAACTATTTAACCTTGTCCAATTTTGTCAAATTCCGATAAAAAATGTCATTGAATGTAACAAAATTTGCTATGAAGCAGAAATATCTAATTGAAACTAACCAATAAATTAAATAACTTTCAATAAATAAATTACAGATGACATCACCAAAATTGGAGCACGATACGTCAGAAATAAATTAAATTAATAACGAGAGAGGAATTTTAATAATATCATTGATAGAATAAATATTTATGAGCTTGTAATTCATACAACTATACAAGAATTTCAAATATCATCACGCCTGTGACCCATATTTTCAGATGTGGCACTTCTATTTTTAGATAAATCTTTAAATAATAACAAAAACAAAAGTTATTTGTTTCACTTTATATGGTATATAAAGTACTAGGTACAAAGTAAATCTTTTTCTTAAACTGAAATAATTAATCATATATCAATAAAATAAACCGCAATTTTTGTTAGTCGTCTATTTGTCTAAAGTACTTTTCGACACAACATCAATTAAAATTATTATGTTTTTTTTATCACTGTGTACAATTTGTTTGTAGGTTGTGGGTGTGTATGTAATGTTTTGGTATTGGTACCATAATTGTACCTACTATATTCATATTTTATCTTTCCGTCAATATGACAGTCATGGCATAGGTACTGCAACAAATATCAGTAAATAAAATAATAAACTATACTGAATACTTAATTTACTATATCGTAAAATATTTACACTTATACAGGTATACTAGTATATACTCGTAGTAAAACCAATCTTATATACTTGAGACGCCAAACATGCACTAATTAAAACATTAATTTCAAATAAGGTAGGTACTAGTATGTAAACAACAAAAATATTTGACAGAGATTGCAGTGCTCATATTTATGCAGCTAAGTAAAAACGGATTACCAATAACAATGATCTATTTAAATTTAGCGCTCATTAGTGGGAATAGTTTCTTGTTCATCTATCCCAAGGATAGTAACTGCAGCTATAAAAAATGTTTCAACGCATAATATTCACGAAATCAACAGTCTTTTGATTGGTTCATTAATTAAAATCGTACAGAAAGAAGCTACTGCAGTATAAATTTGTATCTGTTGAAAATTTTATTTCAGATCAAGGTATTATGCAAATAGCCTTCACATATGGAAGTAAGAAATTATACTTACCAGGAAATTTCGAGAACTATTTGAGGTATTCTGTATTCGAATGTAAATTTTAAACCGCAAGTAGCATTCAACTGTTTGAGGATCACAAAGGGCCGAAGGACTAAATAGGAATATGTATGCATGGTCACAACAACCAGTGGCGTGCTGAAAATTTTACTTTCTTTTAAACAGAAAAATATTACTAGTTGGTTATAGTACTCTTCGAATCCCGCTGTTGTCAATCATTTGCCAATAAATAATCTCAATGGTGCACTCTCTATAGATGCTAAAAGTGTCTGCATGACCACACCTAATAAACGGCAAGAAGGATCGAATTATTGGGGTTGAAATGGCAAATACACATGTATTACTATAGCGACAAGTGTAATATAACATATTAACTTAATTCTGTAATTTATTTCTAAAACTATGTGTATGGAAGTATTTGTAAAATCACCCAAAAAAAAAAATGAAAAATGCATGGTAGGAGTGCCAGATACAATATTTTATTAATTATGTCAGAATAGTAAACAGTTTTAATAACCTATTTGGTTACTACCCTTGACTTCGCCTTGCTATAAAAAAATATTTAATCCTTGAAAATTAATATTCGGACAACGGTGGCTCATTTGGTAAGCTCATTTCGACATGAATACAGCGAAGTAAGATTTGGTGTTCCTGAATACTATCAAATTATATTGAAGATTATTATATGTTTTATTTTTTATTTCGTAAAATAAGATAAGAGACAAGTTAAAATATATATACTTGAGAATTATAATTATATGGCAACATGCAAAATAAGTACATATAGTAGTCGATCTAATAATTAGAAAGCCAGAGATGTTGAACTAATTTGTTTTAAAATAGATTTTTTTTATTTTATTACATATGAGAGACGGTTTCCTATTAGAAATATATGCATAATTTGTCCAATAATTTATCCAGTAATGATAACAAGATAAATGACCATTTATAAAAATATATTAAAATAAAATGTCTCTCAAATTTAATTTCCTTGTCGCTCAAATGACAATCTATTTACCAATTAATCTTATTCCAAATTAGCATAAATTTAACAGCTGATAATTGCTGGTCATAAACTATTTAATTTCCTCTGACATTTACATAAAAAAATAGGCTTGGTCAATGTTATAGTAATAATCATATCACACAACAAATATTTGTCAAAATAATTAATAACTTCTCTTGTATACAATACTTGTATTTAGAAAGGATAGCATTGTTTTTAAACAGCTGACTAACGTGACCTATTATGTCACGGCATGCATGATCAGGTATTTATAAATGAGTTGAGATTTGAATATGACAGAGATATCTCAATTAGAATACAGACAATAGGAAGACCGACTAAATTTGAATGAGGTGCATGTTTTTTCAGTGAGTACGTTTTAGATTTACACCTAGAGCGAAAAACAATTTGACCTAACAAATTAACAAAGTTAAAGCAACAAGAAAATCAAGTAAATATTATTTTTACAATAAAAAATCTGTTAGATAGACTAACAGACATGAAAATAAACAGAATGTAATTCTTCCAATAATTGCAAATCTTCCCTGAACACAAGTGTGCATTATAGACGAGTTTGTTTATAGCCAAGCACATTATTCCATGTGTCGCAAAAAATTGTTGCACAATGTATTCCTACATTTTATTTAATACAGATTATTTCATTTTAATACCATAATTCAATGAAATTTATAAAAAAGAATTAAATTTTTCGCCTCATGTTTTTATTGCTCTACGATCAAAATGACAAACTATCAATTCGTGGTTATATGTGGTTAGACAATGTCTTACTTTAATTCTTTTCCAAGTGAGGGAGTTTTTTTCTATACGCTCTCTTTTTTATGGTAAAACATCAATAATTTTGTTTTAACATAGAAAAGAGAAACTATAGAAAAGAAACTCCCTCAGTTGAAATAGAAGTAAGAGAAATGAATCAAATGATAAAGATACAAAGAAATCTTGCATTAAACTATTTTATTATCAAACAACTTGTAAACAGGATTAATCAAGAAATATTATTAACAAATGCATTTATTAAATAAAAAATTAGAAAAATATTTAAAAAGGAACTCCAACAGTTCCAATAATTTATTCGGTATAAAACAATTTTACTTGTATAATATTTTGAATTTATAACTTATTTGCACTAATATGTGATTTTTTGTTATATTTACTTTGAAGTATGTTACAGTAATATCTGGTTTTAACAATATTGAATGGATCCCAAAATTTCGTCGCTATAGACACGTTTTTGAAACTATGGTACTATACTATAAAAAAAAAAACTGAAAAAAAATCTGATTGAAATAAAAAAAAATAAATTTTTTATTAACCCAGACGGTTGCATAAAAGCTTGATTAGTTAATCGTTAAATTCACGTTGTTGCCATGGTAACATTAAAAATACATGATAACAACAAGAAGTTAATCAGTTGATTAGCACATTGCGCTTTATGCAACTTGGCATTAATTTTGAATTTACTACTGTCACTTTGCATGTAGAACAATAAATATATTAGGAGAAAAATATTAATCCTTTTTTTGTAAATTTCGTAGAATTATGTTATTAAAATGAAGTACCTAATCTGTATTAAATAAAATGTAGGAATAAATGTCCTATATTGCCATGTACAATATTGTAACTTATTAGTTGGACAGTTTTATTTATCTCTTGTTAATTGCCTATGACAACACTGGTCTGGGACACACGGTAAATAATAAATTTGTCGAGGTAGTTATTTAGGCTTATAATAAGCGAATGTTTGTTACATCTGGAGACTGGAGTACGCTAGACCGAGTTTGTTTACTATATATTTATATAAAATATATATAATATTCACAAAACATTTCATAGTTGCAAATGACATTGTACGTATATTTAGGAATATAAACTGAAAAACTAATTTGAAACTTTTGCAACGCATAGTTTGTAATTTATTTTTTACTTTCTAATAGAAATACGACCATAGCGGTAAACAAAATAGTTTTTTGAATAAAGGCTTTATGTTAAATTTTGAAAAAGAAACGTGTAGATTATATCACTTTACATTAGGACTACTAGATCGAAATTATAAATCACCATTTAGAGCTAAAAAAATGTGTTAAAAAAAGAGATCATTTTCAAAGGTGTATAAGCAGACTTGTTTCTTATTTCTTATATATCTAAAATAATTCTTTCAATTGCACTGTATATAAATAATACCGTAGCACAATTATGAAGATGAAATAGAAATACCTGATCAACTGTATAGTATTCTAACGTTCCTATTTTGTGAAAGATTTTCTGTTTGATGATATATCTTCTTGAAAAATTCTGTAACCACGCCTCTGTTTGTAAGGGTGTTTTAACCCCTATTCACTCAACTGCAAAGGTGGTAGTACGGCTCACAGCAACGAAAACATTCGCCATGAATTAAACATAAGATACTTGATATCATAAGGAACGACTACCTATACTATATGTTCTAAATATAACCCTTCACTTCCCACGTAGCGGTGGCGCATAGAAGGATAATCCAAATTTGTTTTTCAATGGAATAGAAAAAGGATGTGAATGCAGACCAGTTTACAAATGATTTCTTTTTAAATTTTTTTGGTTTTCTAGATTTCACGTTTTTATTATATTAAATATAAAATAATAAGTAACGAATTAATTGCAACAAAGGTAAAATTTTTAGAAACATCTCGCTTTTATTATTACAATTTCTTATTTCTTGATTATTTATTTCTTTAATTGGTTTGTACCATATAGCAAGTTTTATATTTATTTTAAGCCTGTTTTAATTAACAATAAATATTTAGTACATATTTTAAATTATTTAAATTAAAATTGGAGTCAATTTTTTTAAATTTTAATGAACACATAAATAATTCAACTGCATAATTAATGGAATTAGGAAAAATCATTTGGAGTCTTCATCATAGTGATAATTGGTATTAAAATTATTCAAGTATAATAACGTAAATTACTATACAGAAATCTTACTCCAAAAGTTTTTTTCCTAATTATTAACTATCCAGTCAGATAAAACAATCTGATAATACACAAAAGTAATATTTAAATGAAGTTTTACTTCCAGTTAGACTATAATTTTCCAAAATTTGTCAGCTCTGGAAACCTCTTTATAAACTAATTTTTTAAAAATTGGATATTCGATTTAAGAGTACTACAGTATATCCTTAATCTAGGCTGAAGGTGAATGAAGAAAATTCTTTCATTCTGCAAATACATAAAATATGTCGTTTAAAGTTATAACCTATTTGTGAGAAACTTGACCTAAACAAATTGAAGTTTGTGCCCGAAATAGCACTGGATAATTTGCATCCAATTTCCCGTTTCCGAAACAATGTGGTATTAATTTAATTGGGTTAGTGGCCGAGGTGTTAATGAGAAATAAATTACGGAATTTGGCCGGCTATTGTATTGAGATTTTAGTTTTTTCGGGATGTATTGCCCGAATGTTATTAATCATGGTATAATCTGTCAGAAATTTAATACCACATATTGTGTTACGTTTTTTGTGAGTTTTGAATATAAAAAACTGTTACAGATTAGTTTGTAGGACAGATTCTAACACTTTGAAAATAAATTAGTTTAAAGAAAAAAAATGAAAGTGATTATACTGTTTAGGAAGTAAATACGCGTAAAATTAAATTCGAGCGTTCTATATTAAATTTATTATAGTCTCGGTTTTTTAAAAAATGGTTGTACATTTTAAATTGATGTATGTATGTAGATTCGTTTTTATTGTACTCTGACTACTCAGGAAAATGGGTTATGCGAAGATGAAAAAAGATATTATAGAAATAATAAAAGACCGACAAACAACTAAAAAAATATAAGAACTTGTTGTTGTTTTCTTATTCAGGTAGTAGGTACCAGTTATTTGTTTTCTATTTCAATTTGCTATTATTTATTACTTTTCAATTTCCGTTCATAACTGTGAACTGTTAATTGCGTAACTATTAAAGCAGGAATGTGTGTAATTTAATTATTTTTCTGACCTCTTTAGTTCACTCAAAATATACTCCAATATTTCCTACATTCTTGTTCTAATATTTGACTCATAAACTGGCCCATTATACAATTATTATTGGAATATCGAGACCAGATAAAACGTTAACAAGGTAAAGTCCCTAGATATAAAAACTTTCGCAATCCATAAATCTCAGGTGTTAAAAAAGAATATTTTTGCCCGAATATGGCGGTAGTATAACTAGACAGCTGTTTAAATTGGCAATTATTTGATATAAGGAAAAAGTAACTTAATCTTTTGAAGCGAGCATTGTTGTATTTTGAATTGTAACAATAGTAATGAAATACGATAAAATTTTAATATGGTTAATATTAGTTAATATTTACTGGTTGTCTTGTCAAAAAATAGCGGAGGATTGTGGTATTTTATATATATAGTGACTTTAGAAAGAGCGTCGCATTTCGGTTTTATCAATAGGATTTCCTAAACCATTGCTGAAATATTACCATTACTCTATGCAACTTGTAATGATTTGGAACCACTCTTCATAGTGGTTAGTCAGCGAATGATCTCTGCCTGTATCTTTTCATTTTTGTTGCTGTAATTGCTCTACTTATGTATCTTAGAATGTTCTTTAATTTCTCCGGTAATTGCGCTAATTATTTGTTGCACTATTTGCTCCAATTTTAAATTAGGGTCAGTGGGGGAGAGATGGATCGTTAGGAGAGATGGTCTTTTGGCTTTAAAAGTAGATCAGAGTGATATCTCCCAATTAGGAATGTTAATTTTGTTGTTTAGAAACAGTGTAAATAACCGCTGGAAAATTAATACAATCAACACTGAATAACTCAATATTTAGTTGAAAAATTGTCAATTTTTTTTTTTACTTTAAATACACAATTTGTTAATTACTACTTCGATAGGTTTAAAGTAATTATTTATGTATATACTTTATAAACATGTGCATAAGGCTAAGTGTAACCTAAAAATATGATTCTATCTGTATAGTCATAAGTAATTTAATGCTCCATTTAACCTTTACTCTGAAGACAGATGGATTAGAGGATTGTTAGTATTAAAAAGATTAATTCAACCGGTAAACAGAAAACAATAATTCGCACATAGAAAGATAGACAATCTAATTCCACGATTTTTGAAGTACTGTTGTTAAATGGTTAATCAGAGGGTGATGATAACGATAAAGCTAAAATTATTAAAAAAAAAATTGCGGGATGCAAGGATAATTATTAAAAAAAACGATAAAGAAGGATGATTGGATAAAATATGTAATTTGTGGTCGCTGATTGCACGAAGAGTGTACCACATATTTGTAGGAGAGTTGAACCCGGTTAAAATATTTTTTCTCGTTTTCAGAACATAGTTTAAATGTTCTCGTTATTCTCATAAGTATACCTAAAATAAACTTTATATTGCTCCTGATAATAAGATCTGACTAATTTAGCCGTACTATACGTAGGTATACTATTTTTTTTAAATAAAATAGAAAAAAAATCGATTTAATGGTATTAGATGGCCATGTTGTACAATAAGTTGAATTCTTAGAAATTATAATAGTTGTCCACTGTGGAATACATTAAGATTAGAAATCGTCAACTAGAAAAGGTTATAATCTAGAATGTCATTGTTAATAAAAGACAAACGATGTGTCTCCTCTTATCTTCACTATGTTGTTAGCACTCATTTTTAACAAGACATACTAACACCATGACTCGCACATAATTCTTAGCTTTTCAACACTAATAAGTAATAACTAAATAAATTATAATTCCCATTACAGCAAATTTTCTCTACGTGGAAGTTCATTGCCATTTGTCGTGAGAAAGGTTGAATATTTACCGAGCAATATTTAAAATATGTTTGTTCTTTATTTGTGTGCAAAGCAATTAGGGTCACAGAACAAATTGAAAACAAATAGAGGTTTTTTTTGGCCTACTTTAATCAAGCAATAACGATTATGCTAGGATTAGTTATTCTTTTTAAATTTTGCTGAGCTTTCAGAACTATGTGTACCTTCTTCAGACAAATTGTTCTAATTTACCATTGATATTAAATCACTTACGAGACGTATAATAGAATGAGTACTAAATGTATTATACTTTTTAGAGAGGAAACCTTTCAAACAAAATAATCGAAAATGGTGAATTAATTTTTTTATATTATTTTTCCTATTTCACACGTTTTCAAATAAAAATTGAGTCTGATCTTTAAGCAATCGTCAAAGACCATCTAGAATATCCAGGCACGAGCTTTGTCCAGGTTAGGGCTAAAATCACACCGGTTTAACACTGCCAACTGTCATTGATGACTCCATCTTAAATTGTTCATGTTATCTGAAAGGTAGTTATACTTAATGCGCTGGTATTTGTTCTGCAGGGGTAATTCTTATTAACAGAACATTTACTACAAGCAGCAAGAAGGTTGACCAACAGTTGCCAGTTGAAATAAAAAAAATACAAGTTGTGTAAAAACGACGCAATAGAGTTTAACACCACAGTGATATGCCTAAACAAGAGCGAAAAACGTGTCTTTGGTTATTCTATTTAAATGTTATTTTTCTAATAATGTATTAACACTGTATATGCAATTAAAAAAACACTGAAATCTTTTTCATTTTTAGATTCCACTTAATAATGTCATCATTTATCAAACTAAAGCAGTTGTTAAAGCTAGAAGGTTTGTGGTACAAATATAATTCACAGACTAGTTTTTTCAATTAGCGGTCATTATAATGGGCATTAGTGGTTATTGTTGCTAATATCATTGCTCCAGTTTTGGGCTGCTAGTCCCATTAAACATGAGTGCAGCGGCAAACGCAATTTTTAAAACGAAATCAAAGACTGCTGCTTATTAAAAATGGTTAATTGAAATGTCTTTTAGTAAGAGGTAATTTATTGATACAGGTCATGGACAATTCTAGAATCTGTGAAATGAACATTGACGTGCCCAATAATAGAGAAAATCTATCGTGAATTATTTTAAATTATTTATTTAATTTATTGAATTCATTGACTAAATTAAGTATAACGAATAGTGGGTCTAATTATCTAAGTTCAATTAAATGTTTTGCAATGTATACAATAATAAATTGCTTTGCAGTAGATTTTACATTGCTGCTAAAAGTGTTGTAATGAGACTCATCTCGTCTCATTTTAAAAACTTAAGTTGAGACTGCTACACAAGTCTTTATATGAAAGTCAATAACGAATCGATACCAAGAAAACCATTCTCGTATAATCATTAATCCTCCGCATTATTTTGCAGTAGTTAACGTGTATTTAAGAAGAAATCGTTTACCTTTACGTCTTCGTAAATGGCATAACCCATCACTTATAAATAAATTAAACTAGGATTCATTACAAAATATCGATCTTTTCCTATCATTAATTGTCCAATTTACTTGTTTTTCGGCAAAGTCTAATTGGGACATCCTACTTTTATTTGTGAGACGGACTTTTTTCTGGGTGACGATTATATAATACTACAGTGACTAAATGTCACCGCAGTACCCTTGAATATAATTTTTCACCGTTTATTAGGTAAAACATCAAAAATTTCTCCCACATGAACGGACTTTTTAATGTAATATTTTTTATAAACCTCTACTTTTGTAGCAAGGATTTTCTTGATTTATCATGGCACGTAAACGTTTGAGGCACTCCCCTTCGGGTCGTGCTTGCAAATTCGTTCTCGTGCAATATAGGCATCATATTGACTCGTGTAGGGTAATTGTTTCAAGGGACAAATTTGTAAGTTGTCATTATCTTTATAAAATTCTCTCTCTTATTTTCGTAGTAAATGACAATTTTTAAAAGTTGCTATCTTTTTGGCCACTACTACATGGATATATTTACTTGTTCATTTATAATACATAATATGTCAATCGTTACGTTATAGATTATTGAAATGAAACTATTAAACAAATTTCAAATGGAGCACTAATGTTAATTAAAACATGGCTATCCTTTTTGTACCAGAATGACCTAAGGGGATTTCATTTGACAACAAACTTTCACACTCGTAATAATTAAAAAAAATTGATATAGACGCTACGTTGAGGCAGGCTGTATATGGAATTAAAAATTCCATGAATATAAATTTGACCGAGTAGTACGTGTACACATCTACACATCCGTAACAAACGCAGGCTGAAGGAAGTAGGGATTACATAACGGTGAAGTAATTTTTCATGAAGTTAGTTTGAGGTGCATTGTGTTTGATTTTTAGAGATTTACAATAAACAATAATCGCGCATGGTGGATCTTTTGTTGCCGTACATTCACCGTTAATTAGAAAATGAGCGACAATGGCTTTGGCTGGGAATGAAATTGGTTATCTGTAAATTAATAACTGTCGCATAAACGGTTTTAATTGCGGACTCGGCACAAAGGTGACATTATTTCTCTGTCACGTTGACGTGTGAATGTGAACTCGATGAAAACTTTAATCATGGACCCATTATCTACCGTCATACACACTATCAATTTTCTACAAAGACTAAGAGCAATATGAATTAATATAGCACTACCTACGCTTTTTTCTCATCATTTTTTCTACGGCTTGTGTTAAACTCAAAGTTAAAGAGACATTTGAAATTTGTAGGTATACTTTAAATTAGTTTCTGTTGTGCACACATTAGAAAACTTATTCTAATTGAATTACAGTTTACAATTTTTTTAAGGTCTATTTCATTATTCATTGCCTCATTCTGTCATCATTATTTTCTTCTTGCAAATAGCAAAATCGTTAAATATTGTCACTGATATTGCGTTTGTTTTTATATCTGACGATTCAGTTTGTCTCCCTTCTTTGATTTTTGATTGATTTTTATTTGATTTAAATTATACGGCAAATTTTAATTGTGAATCTATAGTTTACACATTTCTTCAGTTTATTGATTTATTTACCAAATAAACGACAGTGAAAAACAATTTCTCATATCAAATAAATGTAAATATTGGTGGGGGTTAGTAGTAAAAAATATATTTGTCTTCCATTACTATTTCCCCTCACAGAAATGACTCCATTGTTGCTCTTTCTAAGCCAGCCTGAGTAACGTCCGGTAACTGCTCTTTAGGTACTGTATAAATATGCCTTTACTGACATTTGCGATAAAGATAATCTGGTATATCTAGCAATGTGTTTGTATGGTAATGATATATGTATATTATTTACAAGTACATAATATATTGAAATGTATATTAATATTAATATTTTTTATTGCAGGTAAGTTCCCCAATGGATTCTTTTTCTTCTTTCGTAAGTTAAAATATATTTTTATTCATAGAGATAAAACAAATTATAATAATTTCATGAGTTTATAAATGATCGAGTAACTTTAATTGCAAGTAAACTAATTTGATAGTTCAAATGAACGGAGGTTCTGTCATTTAGCATTGATTTTAATCTGACAGTTATACTTGTACTAATTTGTATATCAACAATTGAAACTATGTATATATATTGCCAAGCTAATAAACATTACATTCTTTTAGTCATCTGATACTTTTTATAACAATGCCTGACTTTAAACAGAAATTTAAAATATAAACCAATACTCTCAGTTAGCTTTAAGACACAATGGTATGAATTAAATTTAAGATTGAGAAATGAAACTTCGTTATTATAAATATATCTTAAGACTAGTTGGGCGGTTATATTTATCATATATTAAAGAAATTTAATAGGAGTTAATTGAAATACGATATGATCAGATACCTGGCCAGTAGCTGTCTGAAATATAGTACTAGTACTTGTTGTCAAGGTGTGGCTTGTAGCAAGAGTATTATTTGTATGTGACTGTGGTGTAACCTAAGTTCGAATTCCGTCTATATCAATTAGTAACTGAGTAACGTTTTTTAAGATATATAAACCTCGTTATTATCTTAGAAAAAATAAGCAGGAAAAGTGTAAATTAATTATGATATCATGTCTGAATATAGAAAATAACTATTTTATGAAAATTTTACTCAAAGTTCAATATTTATCGTCTTCAATTCTTTCAATTTTTATCAAAGGTTGTTCATTTATACTTATGCATTAATGTTAACATTATTATGCTTTGTAAAGCTGCTTAAAAAGTAGGAAATACAATTAAAATCGTTATTATAACCAAATCAAACTTGAAAGTAAAGCTTTATTGTTTCAATAATTACTAGGTATACAGACTATAGAAATGCACTCACTTCAGTATTATCTAATAATTTTGGAGCAGTTTATAGGAAGTGACTAGTAATTATTTCTTCGCCTTGTTGTTTGTAACTTTGAACTTTGAATTGTTATCAAACATTGCCCTCAAAATTCGGAATGATGACTAATTAATGTTAATTAAATCAAATTTTGGGTCAAATCATAATTAACCCAAAACGATAAGTGTGTAAACAGTCTGTGGGAATCTACTTTATCTTAAAAATAAATATGTACCGTTAATTTCCGCGAATTTCTAAAAATAAACTTGACGAAGAAAAAATTGGCACAAGAAGTAGGTGAAACAAACAAATGAAAAACACTTGGGATAGTGTTTTGTTTAGAAAGCAAACGATGTGGGTTTCAATCCCGCATCCTACATCTATGAACTACTTGTACTGAAAAAGCTACAAAAAATATTTGTGCGGGTGGAAAAAGTTCTAATGATAGCAATTGACAATTTTTTGTGTCACATTAAATTCACTCTTTCGTTTTATTTCATTTAATATACATATAATACTTTGTTTGATAAGGTACTTAATTTAGTAGGTAAAAATCTGTTTTCCACATATACATGGCCCCTATGATTCACTCTCCACGACAGATAGAGTATACCTGACAGGTTATTTCTGTTCTTCTCCAGTTTGTTATTCCTACTTTTTGAAGGTCTTTGAATGCGATTCATATTTTGTCTTCAGTCTTTCTTTTGGACTTTTGAAATTTTAACTTACAGGATAATTCTCATCTGTTCTGTTTGTGATTTGTTATGACCAGGAGACTTATATTATGCAGGTTGTATCACAACCTATGCACTAAACATAAATGGTTAGGTTGTTAGGTAGGTAACTTATGAAGTTGAATTCAGAACAGAAAGATTTTTTAATTCGTGAAAATGAGAACACACTCTTTGATATCACTGGTTTGTTTTCATATTTTATTATTGCTTCAATATGTTCACAATGAAATAAATGTAAAAAATAAGGACATTAATAAATTATCTAATTTTATGCTAGCTTGAATATAATTATATTTTAATAGGTAACAAACCAGTGGTATAAAAAACCGTGTTTTTGCCCTTATTTTTGCGAATTTAAAAATAAATTATATTTGTTCTGTAATCAACATATGAAATTAACGAATCTATTTAACTTTGGTAATTAAGTTGTGTTACACCCTGTTTGGTCATTTTGTTATTTCTCATAACGCTATGCTATACTATCATTACATGATAGTTATGATATTTTGGTTTTCTCTTCTTGTAATTATTAAACCATTCAGTGCAAAGTGACTCTAGTTGCTGATTCCAGTGGATGATTGATTTCAAAGGAGCTACATAATTTGGATCGTCAAACAAACAAAGCACTAAAATTTTTAATATGAAAATATGTGAAAACTTCGTGCGTAAATAACTTAAGATCTAATTTTACATTGTCCTAAACGACTTAAGGAAAATTCTCTTGTTTAATGATATTTGAAAGTAATATATCCTATTTTTACTCCGTATACATTGGCTTTTCTCCATGTTGATCTTATAAATTCTTTCTTTCATTGATCGAGACGCCCACGGTGAAAATTTACAATGTTTGACGTAATAACGCGGCTTGGAATCTTTTGTAGGATATTTTTAGATACGGGCCTGGATTATGAATACCTAAAGAAGAATTCAACTATTTCTATTCACCATTTCTTTTGTTCTTGACAAGGAAATGGGAAAGTCAAACTCGGTGCCAACTGAAACAACACAAAACTTATAAATAAAATTCTATCGGAAACTTGTAATTCATACATGGAATAATATTAAATTCAAATTAGATTTCAAAATATATTGTAATACTTTTCAACAAGTGTGCAATCAACGAAATGTAAAAATATGTAGTTACGTAATTATAGTTATTAAAATATATTTAAATATATATAATTAGGTATATTAATTAAATATTTTAACGAAATAAAATATTGTTCAATTATATTGGATACTTCAAACAAAACTAATACTATTGAAAGTTTGGGTACTATTACTATTGTGCAAATGTCGTTAATTTATTCTATTCGTGTAAATTTAATTAATTATTATAAAAAACTATTTAAATGAACTAAACCAACAAAAATAACTAAGTTCATAGAAAAAAATGACATTTAAATTACTCCAGCTTCGCTGTCGTAATTTTAGAGTCATTTTTGATCCGAGTTGTCGTTACATTTAACCAATTAAATTCATAGCTCGAACTATATTTGCTTGATTATTTTACGAATGACAAGAGTTTAAACATAACATTTTTGATTTCAACAAAATGTAACCAGGCTATGATACTATGGTTTTATCAATTTTTTTCACTGGAAAACTAAGACCTTCAAATGGAGCATTCTCATTGGGTGAAAATGACATGTGTGAAATAATTAATAAAATGTAATATAACAACATTTTTTTAAATTTAAAACTTTCCCAAAGATTATTTTTGGATATGGTTCTGCCGGTAACAGGAATAATACGAAAACAGTACAGTATAAATAGGTATCATTTAGCTATACCGAAATTATTAATATAGAGATACTAATATGGAGCTATGTGCAAAACAAATTTATATATGTTTTTATTTGTCACAGAAAAATATGTTGTATAAATCTGGTCCGAAATAAAGTTGCTCTGCTGCAAATAAGAACATTCCTCTTACAAATCGTTTAATTGAATTTAAAACAGTACAGTATAATTTAGTATCATTTAGCTATACCGAATTTATTAATATAGTGATATTAATATGGAGTTTTTAGAAAACAAATTTATATATGTTTTTATTTGTCAGAGAGAAATATGTTGTATAAATATGGTCTGAAATAAAGTTGCTCTGCTGCAAATAAGAAACGTTCCTCTTACAAATCGTTTAATTGAACTTAAAACAGTACACTATAATTTAGTATCATTCAGCTATACCGAATTTATTAATAAGGAGTTTTTAGAAAACAAATTTATAAATGTTTTTATTTATCAGAGAGAAATATGTTGTATAAATCTGGTCCGAAATAAACTTGCTCTGCTGCAAATAAAAAACGTTCCTCTTACAAATCATTTAATTGAATTTAAAACTGTACAGTATAATTTAGTATCATTTAGCTATACCGAATTTATTAATATAAAGATATTAATATGGAGTTTTTAGAAAACAAATTTATATATGTTTTTATTTGTCAGAGAGAAATATGTTGTATAAATCTGGTCCGAAATAAAGTTGCTCTGCTGCAAATAAAAAACGTTCCTCTTACAAATGGTTTAATTGATAGCATGATATCAAACAGGTTGCGGGATAAAAACCTTAACAAGTCTGCATAAAACCTACACATCTGCCTGGAATACTAATCACTCTCCGCGTCTCGGATACAACCGTGCGCCCAGATCTTCGGTTCAGATCCTGCGGAGATTCTAATAGCCACTAAGTCACACGGGGAGAGAACACGGCCATCATTTATACTAATTACAACCTAAATTATACACCCGGCTAATTGGGATGATATACTTTCTTCAGATGCCTCAGTCTCTACAACCGAACAACATGCCGCGTTTTTACAAAATGATAAATATGCTCAACATGCTATACAATTATAATACTACTTCTGTCTTACAACTTAATATATTTCGTGCTTCAATTTTAAACTGAAAAACAAGTCACAAAAACTTTTAAAAACATTTGGTTTTCATTGACTTACAACCATTAATTTTAAAGTTAAAAATAGTAAAGGTACTACGTTTCAGCAATTTTTTGCATTTTTTTGAATAGTCTAATAAATACCATATGGTAAGGAAATGGTAGATAATTGGTTAGCTTGCTTGGACGAAGTCGTAATAACAGATGTAGTAAAATAAAAAAAAATATTCATATCTCATATTAATTTGAAATTATTTTTTATACAAAAAAATTAAATAAAATTATTAATAATAGCATCATTTAAAGCAAAAAAAGGTATAATAGTAGATCATAGTATGTATATTGTACAATAAGTGCAGAATGTTATCCATGTACTACAAAATCGTAATTACATTTAAATATAAAGGTACAGGTGCAATGTTAGCAATTACTGTGAAATTAGTAGATATTTGTGCAATAAGTGCAGAAAGTCACTTATTTCCTACGAAGAGTGAAATAGGTAATTCTGCACATTACAGTCGTAGTCGCAGTTAGCAGTTACTGTAAGAAATAATATTTCTCACAATTCCATTACGCAAATACTATAAGTAATGATTTCTCTCACTTTAAACTACGACTGTGGGAAATACGCAACTTTCAAGCTTTATAATTTTATGTAGTACACATGTTGCATTTTCCTGAAACCGAAATATTCATGAAAAATAATTTCAAAAGTAAAAAAAAAAACTGATAAATGTGCCACCAGTGCGTGAAAAGTGTTTATGTAGCCGTTGATAGGCAATATAAATTTTTCAAGCACTAGGGTACGAAAAGTGACTTTACAAACTCAAACGAGTGCATGAAGTATGTATTTTATGCCCGGTTGTAGGAAAAATATTTGTCATACAATACACACGGTGTTGACAAATACGATGAAAAAATATTTCTTCCACTTTAACTTCGAATTTGCAAATTTCAGGTTCTAGATAGATATTTTATTTGTTATTTCATAATTTTTTATTACGGTTTATGGCATTGTGATAGATAATTCGTGAATGAATTTTATGCAAAAATTTTATTCCCAACAACAAATAAGTTAACCATTTCTTGGATATACTAAAAGTGACGTAGATAACCATAAAATTTGTAATTTGATCTGTCTTCTTGTGAATTTATTCCCCTATAAATTGTGTATAAGATGTTACTTCAAATAATATATTTACTTATATAACAAGTAATATTTTCCTTTTTACTGTTCTGTAAAATTAGTTGCAATAAATTAATTTACTCTTCCTTATAGCGTTAGCGGAGTTATTTCCCTATAAATTTAGTATAAGACGGTATTTGCTCGTACTTGTTCTAGAGTGATACAATTCGTAACATTTTAATTAGTTTCGCAAGTAAATAATAGTTTATAACTCTGCTCTAATTTACGTGCTTTGAATTTTAATTAGTCGAGGTGGCGTATAATAGAGTCTTTAAACATTAACGACTGCATATAAAACACTCGACTTTCTATCTATCAATATTCTTCTTCTAACCTTTCACTATCATCTCATATATCTCTCTCTAAGCCATTTTAAATTCACATAAATCAGTGTCATCCCGTGTTGCTGGTACTATTGTGTACCAACCGCAGAAGTAGAAATGGGTAATGATTAAAATCAAGATGGAATTGAATTTGATAAAAACCAATTCTTAAAAAGAGAGGACAGTGAACTTTCGCATAAACATATCAGACAATTGTTGACAGTATGTGTCATCCAAAATCAACAAAAGTAACCATTAAGACTGGGAGAGTGTCAGAAAAGATCTTTAAAGTGTTGATGTGTTAATGTAATATAAATAAAAAACAATTCCAACTAAATTCGAATTTAGTTCATACATTTATGTCTCATTACTGTTTTCAATATCTTTCACATTTCTCATGTAAGTAGGAAGCAAATTAACAAATATTTGTAAATTTTGTATCGCTCTCACTAATTTAAACTTCATGTGTTACTTACTCCTACAGTTCCGCAAAAGAATAAAAAATAATGCAGAGGTCACGAAGACGAAGAGTTATTACGGGGACTAACAAAAACATTTTAAGAAACTCTATTTATTCCACAAGAAACTTCTATATATAAGAAATCATAGAATACAACAATTTTTTAGAATTATCGAAATATTGCTAGAGTAGAAGTTTTTAAAGTGGGAAAATTAATGCAACTATAATCTATTCTAGCTACCATCATACATTCATTAATTTATTGAGTAGTTAAGTAAGTATACTCGTCAGTAAAGGTTTTTAACCATAAATGATAAGAATACTTTCAATTTTTATTGAAACTTTGTAGGTACTTACCTAATAATGTACAACAGTAAAAAAATAATGTTTCCTACAACTTAATAGTTAATATAGAATTCAGTGTATAAAAATGTTCTAGAATTTTGATCAGATCTAAAATAAGAAAGTCTTGGCTTGTCTTGGAATTTTTAGTCAAGATTTTTGCCAATCTGGTCTTAAAAATGTAGACAAGACACTACTACATAAAATATTTATTTCATTAAATATTTAATTATTCCGTAAAATACTGGAATTTTACGTTTTAACGGTAACATGCATATACCAAAGTACAAAATCATTTACAAAATGTCAATGTTAAAATTGATTGTACTGGCATTTCAGTTATGCAGTGATATTTAACAAATTAAACACTCTCTTTGAGAGCATTACTGAAATAATAATTAAATTTAATAAGATCATATGATTAAAGTTGCCGCTACAACTAAACGTCAATTTACTGTCTGTACCCCGTTATCATAACCGTTCATAGAACGTCGCAGTATTGATTCAATCACGATGAATTTATTTAATGTTACATGTGCTGTACAATTATTAGAAAAAACAAAAATAACATTTTATATGAAAAGTCATATTTCATTTTTTAAATACACTTTAGTATCATGGGTATCCAATTAGTAATATTATAATTATCTGGAATAATCTAGATTGTAAATACATAACTTGCACTAAGAAAATAAAAGTAAAATTTTCGTGAACCAAATTCTGAGGGTACTTGAGCGTCAGTTGTTTGTAGGAATGACGTACGAGGCATTTTATTCTGGCAAAGCCGCTTTTGAATCTCATTAAAAAAAATGCATATCAAAATAAGTTATGAAGAGTAGTAAATAAATTACTCAACGAAAGAATGTAAGAATGTAAAAGATTTGATTATAATAATGTAGTCTAGATGAATATAATAGAGTTATAATTGAAATAAGAGTTAGTCAAATAAGAAATAATTAAATCTGATGAAAGTAAGATTAATGCTTTCATTCCTAGACGTCAATCAAAATCTCTGGAGAAAAATAAAACAATTATCTCGCTCTTCTCTGGACTGGACTCTGAAAATATTTTCTCAGTAGGTAATCTTTCGTGTATAGAAAAATACTAGGTTACCATATCCTTGATTTTCAAAGAAAATTGTTATTTTATGAACAATATGTAGTAATTATAGAAATAATGAAATATTTTTATCGTTAAAATCAAAATAATCAACCTTTCCATTAGATTAGTGATTTCTGACTTAGTTTTATGGGTTCGAATCCTGCAAGAATATGAGTTTCTGAGGAACATTGTACCAGTATCAGCCTCATTTACTTGAATATGAACTTGGTGTTTAAGTTAAATTTACAAGTTTCTCCTCAATATTTTTTTTAAATACGTATCACAATCGTTTCACTCTTTCGAAAATCGGGACATGAACTATAAAATCAATTAATACTATAACAATAATTATTATTATTTCAAAAAAATTATAGTAAGGTTTTTACGAATTTCTTTACGCAGATAATATCATTAAAATTTAAATTATATTCCTAAAATAATAAGTTTTTTTAGTATTATCTGTAAAAAATCGTAATAATTTTGTCTGCTTCCGTTGTTAAAATATGTGTATTGATTTCCATGGTGCTCAAAATATTTCATTCACAGTTTGAGAAGCTATACACTGGTAAAATTTTACATCCAGCGTTAACAATCTGAAGCGAACCGCTAATAACAGATTATTAACTATGCACAGAATGAGCATATTTTTATTGGTGTAAAAATAATATACCTTTAATACTTTTTTCTATATACCTGATGTATTTATTTACAATCAGAAAATTAAACTAAACTTTTAGATACTCATTTTCTTACCCTCGTAACTAAAATTCTATTTTTTTTCAAATTTGTTGCATAATATACTAGTACTACAAGTATTGTAGTGAAACTTCTTTGTCATATAAATATTAAACTAAATTATTCACGACTTAGTACTCATTGCCTTACGTTATACGAACTCGGATTTTTAAAACCACATGTTATTTTTCTTTAACTAAACACTTTGATATTTAATTGTTTTATATTGTATTCTTTAAAAAAACGACTATATTGGAATTAAAATTAATTTTACTAGCAATCCAAATGTCAATCATTTCGATTTCGCAAAAAACTTCACTTATATCATGTGTAATTTGTTCATTTTATCTATAATTCATGTAGCACGTCTTGTAAGTTTTTACTTCTTGACAACAGACAAATGAGTCCTATAAACATCAACTTTCTATTTTTGATTGAGCGAAAAAAATTGACGAGTAAATTCAATTATTACAGCAAAAAACGCAACATAAAAAAGCAATTAGAGTATTAATTTTACTTTCGATGTATTGGTGTGTTTTTATTTTCGAATTAATTTCAAGAGTTCAAAGGTGAAGAAACTTTACATTCGATGGAGGATGAATTGTATTATAAAAGTTTTGTCATCTTATAAAAACACATGTGGGGTTTTGGATATTAAGGGATGACAGGCAGCAACCCTTGTCCGTTGAATTACAGCCTTTTTGCCACATATGTGAGCATACAAATATGTCTAGACATATTCATAAGAGCGCATATTACACACAAAACTTTCCTAATATAAATTACGACTATTTATATAGAGTAATTCATGTCGTCTACATAAAATTTCGGCAGCTCTCTGTTCTTGGAGATTTCGTAGATGATATAATCTTGAAGTAATTACCAGGCAGCCTCTGAACCTCATAAGATATTCATGTAGAATAATAATATTAAATATATCGTTCTATATTCCGTCTGTAACGGCACTTATATTTAATGTGTAAAATTTATGCTTAAGTAGTTATTTCTACCAAAATAGTACATTCATTTTAAACTTTATGAAAATGGTTTATAATTAGTTCATTGCTTAAAGCCATAAGTTTGTAAATATAAATTATATACCGTGCTGAAAAGAGTACGTAATATCTTCTATAGTTGAATATTAGTACGAGTTGAATTTGAATGTTCATATTGTCTGTTTTTTGTTATATTGTAATTAAAATTGATGTAGGTAAAAAGTAATTATGTTTTGTCAAATATTGAAAATATAAAATAAAAATATAAGAATATTCAATGATTTTACCAGTTTACTGATCGGGGTATCATAACGGCTTAAAAATTTTTTGTGCTACCGTTGACGTAAGCATAATACTTCCTTACCAACAAAGGTCGCAATTTTCTAATAACATTTACTATTTGGTTTTCATTTGATAGTCTAGCAATTGGTTAACAATAAAAATTTACAAATAAATAATATTACTTTAACATTATATATTACAAATTTCCTCGAATGTTATATTATAATATACTTACATTCCTTTATAGATCTTTCTAAAATATATTTTTTTGTCTCTAACATTATTTACAGTGGGAAGATTTAAATTTTGCGACATAATTAGTTGTAAATTTAACATTATAAATTGTAGGTACGAGTATATTACGAAGTCTTAAAATTATTTTATTTTGATATTCAATTTTAATTTACTTAATTACATGAGACAACTCAAAAGTACTAAGTACAAGAACAGTGGAGTGTATGTTACATATTTGTGTTTTACTTAGGCAGTTATTATATTAATGTATACTACATGCAGGCTCGACCAAACTTCAGCAAATATTTTATGGGAGTAAATTAAAATCAATAATAATTTCATTAGAATATGGAAAATTAGTAGCAGTTGTTAATTTATCGGTATTAGTTAATAGAGTTTGACACGGTAATCACCAATAGTACTGTATATTGCAAATAAATAGTTCAACGGTATTTAGAAGTTTTGGCTTTTGGGCTTAGAGACATTTATTTACTGGATATTTACCAAAATTATCAGAAGATGACAAAAATATTAACACGTTTAAGATAAAAAAAAAAGTCTCGTTCTTTAGTTTTTTCGTAATTTACTCTTTAACTAAATAATTATTTTTTACCAAAGGTATGATGATGAAAGCTAATAACTTCTAATTTCAACGATTTTTTAACTTTTCTTAATAGTTATTATGTGGTTTGTTCACAATAAATATTATTTAATATTGAAATTTATGAAAAATCTTGCAATGTTTATTAAATTATCATGAAATTAAATCACTTGATTTGCTTGAACACACTTTATTACTTTCACGTTCAATGTATCGGTTTAAGTTCTTAAGTGCAATTTTATTAACAATCATTGCAAATTGAACAGTATGTACTCGTCTTATTCAATAAATAAAGTTTGATTTCAACATCCTTTTTAATAGTAGCATCGTGAATATCTACTCGTATTTGGACGATATGCACATTTTGAATTGCAACTTATTCTGTCGATGTCGATGGTATTGTCAAAGTTTTATATAAAAGGAATAAAAATTATTTTAGCATGTTCTATAAAAGTTTCTTTCTTTCGAGTGTTAATACAGTGAAAATATTCAGGTATGTAAATTCTTCGACATTCAACTGTTGAAGTAGCACTCACACTCACTTGTTCTCTGTTGTTGAGGCGCGTGGCATTTTTTCTTCCTACTTTTGTTTTATTCAGCTGCAGGAGAGAAAAAGTTGACGGTTATGTGGCAAGTTCTCTCTGTCGAGCAGTCCGTGGATTCCTGCGTTAATGGTGTGTGTCATATGTGAATCATGAGGTGAGAACACAGGGGCGTAATTAGGAAGAATGGAGTCACAAGATGACAGATGTGCAATTATGCAGATCCATTTACATTTGTCATTGCAATTACATAAACCAACGAAGAATGACTAAATACGAATAAATATATCATCACGCCTTCTATGCAATTACATGCTAATAAAACTCCTTATAAATAAAACATATACGACTTTACAAAAATTATATACATTTATTCACACACTAAGCAACAAATTGTGTAATATTACCTTTTATAGAAACACTTTCTCATCTTAGAATGACAAATGACAAATGTAATACAATTTTTTTAAGACAAGCATAGGAAGCCCTACTTTCTTCTTGTGAAATAGTGAGGAAAATAATTTTTGTTTCACTAGAGAGGAAAATGTAGAGTGTTACCAAATGTATAACATGGATATTATGATAGATTGAAATATTTAAAAAATTATGGCAATTATGTATTGTTCTTTTCTAGTTTCAAATTATTTTACAATTTGAATACTTGAACTTGAATTGACGTATTGGCAATACTGTAACAATTTTCTTTTTCTTTCTGCCTACAGTATATAGGTAAAAAAAATACTGTATTTGTGTTAAAAATCACATGATAATTCTTTTTTTAAATGACTTCGTTGTAACTATTATATAACATTTTTAAATGTTTTCGTATAACTTTCTGTATATATTATGCCGCCTATGCCCAAAATAGTTGAGTTATTTATATATTTTACAAATGTCAATGTCACGTATTGTAAATTATTTAAGAAATTCGTATATGTATGTACTGGAAGTTAAATATACATACAAAATGAATATTAGTAAATTTTAAACATACGTATAAGAAGCAAGAAATTTAGACGAGATAGGTAA
This sequence comes from Stenolophus ochropezus, assembly GCA_035578165.1. Taxonomy (NCBI): domain Eukaryota; kingdom Metazoa; phylum Arthropoda; class Insecta; order Coleoptera; family Carabidae; genus Stenolophus; species Stenolophus ochropezus. Next base: position 17,033,099 of record JAQOWZ010000005.1, on the reverse strand, counting down.
CAATTATTAACATTTTTTTTTTGCTTATTATATTTTTCGAGCCATCGGCTGCAATTAAATAATAATAAATAAATAATGTTAAAGTAAATTAAATAATGTTGTCCACTTGACAATACAGATTTATTTATTTACAATTTTTTATATTTAACTTTGTTGTTTCATAATTCCTAATAATAGAACATTGACATTGGTAACCAACTAATTCATGTTATCAGTCACGTAACGACTTATATTGCTATGGAAGTAAGTTAAGCCTACCTCAAGGGCGCGAAAAAAAAATTAACTAATATTTTTAATAATTTTTTATTTCTGAGACTTTTTTCTGATTATAAAATATTAGGTTCCTATATAAAGTGTAAAAACTTAACGATTACAATTTAACGTTGTATTGAACTGGTAAATCACGATTTACAAGAGTTCAAAGAGGTAATGCTTTAAACAAGTGGTCATCAAACAGTTAGTTTGGCTTTCGTGTTGGCATACATGTGTGTGAGTTAAGAAACAATATAAATGTTATACCTATAGTTTTCCTTTGTATAATATTTAATGTTCTTCATTTATTAGTTATATACTTGGAAAATAATAGTAATTAAATCTTTTTCTTGTAAGTACTTAAATTTGTCTATTGTCTATAAAACTGTGATAACAAATATATAATTTTTATACTTCGCAGTAAATATGAAAAAAAATAATTGAATGTTGAATGCACTATTGTTTAAATAAAGTATGTATATATTTAGAATTCCTGTAAATAATATGCGAATAAATAAAACAATAAGAAATTCCCACATTTTTATACCTAGCAGTTAATATTGTACTTTATGGATTTATTTTAGTTTTAAATTGTAATAAAAAAATCCTCATTAACAATTAATTTTTTATATAGCATAACCATATCAAACGAATATTGACGTTCCTTCAGTATATTTAAGATATTTTTTCCAAAAAGTCATTTTTATATATTTATACTAGTTTCAAATAAAATGTTGTATATTCCACGTGAGTAAAAATGTCATTATACATTCAGGAGAATTTACCTCACTCGCGCAGAAGCACTCGCGTGTTAAACATCTATCTCATTTATAATGACTTATTTCACTCACTTATAATATAAAGTATTATTTACTCACTATGTTTAAATCTTCACTATTAAACGTAATTTTTAAATAAAACAATAGGTTATTTATAACGCAAAATAATGATAAATTATTGTTTGTTATTGAAACTAAAACAGGTTATGTTTTGTAAATAGGTCGTTTGCATTTCATGTTTATTACGGGTTTATGTTTTAAGAATATTATTCCATGGCAAAGCATTCATAGGAGAAGCAGGGTTTCACCATAAGTTCTTGTTTTCTTACAATTTTGCTTGCTTTTTTGTTGCAATTTGTTACGCTTTGCAAAGAATTTACAGTGGGAGCCAGCGGTATTTTATTTAGTTAAAAGTTAGCAACTCGGAGAATCGAATATATCACACTCCGTTCCGTTCGAGTCTGAGACTCCTAACCAGTCAGTCAGCACTGTCTTTTATATTATAATTAGTATATATCTCACGAAATAAATCTTGAATAATCTGTTTCTTTCTATTTATAGATGTCTTTAAGTTGCTTTAACAATGTATGCCGCTTGACATTTTAAAATCTGCTTAATATATTCCTCAACTATAGCTCTTATAAAAAATAAAATCAAGATAAAACTTGTTATTTATGATTAGCAATAAGATAGATCGGCGATCGTCTCCATTACGCATTGTTAGCAAGATAACGGCCCGAAATTTATAGTTTACATCCTTATATACGACTTAGCATTCGTACAAGAAAAAAATTACAATTTTTTATTCATTTTGGGTGGACAGCTTGTTATGTAAATGAGTAGATCACAAAAAATGAAACAGCAAAGAAGAAAGAAAATCGTAAAATTTAGCGGAAATCGCTTATAAACACACAGTTGAATGCCCGACATATTTGCTTCAACTTAATGAATTTTCTATTTGTGATTAGAAAAATAAACTTCGATTTTTACGTTACCCATTTTTAAAGTTCTAAAATAACACATTTACTACGAACATAGCCTCAAAGAATTTCAAAAATTTTTTTCGTGTTAAATATTCTAAAAATTATGTTTTTATAAACAATTTGCTAACAGATGTGTTTGCAAAATGAAATGAATCTGTGGGATGACTTGAATTTAATCAAAAGGCGGTTGATATTTATCTTTCTTCATTAAAAAGTCCAACAGGTATTAAAATAAACAATAGGACATTACTTTATTCTTTATATAGTACCGGTTCCATGGGTGTACCCTGATGCTATTTTCGTAACAGTAGCAATTATTTTTTTGCGTAAGGATTAAGGATTTTAAATTAACAAACAGTGCCTTGTAATTATGTCTAAAGAAAAAATACAATGTTCCAAAGTTTTATCAGTTCCAATTCGAATAGGGATCATGTAAATTATTAAGTAATATAACGTTTGGCGTACTCATTTTTAAATTATTTAATCGTTGCCGCATTATATAAAAAATATTTTTTTATATAATGTTTAATAAATTCCGGTTTGTTGATGATTGCAATTAATACATCCAACTTTAGATATTTGTAGAGATACTAGAAAATATGTAGCTACTACTTACATATTTTAGTTATTTAGCTGGTGAGTGGAGTGAACTAAGTGACCGGTTGTGGTTAGGTTAACAAGCGTCGGCATACGATCGAAGTTATTGTGACGAATTATTTATCACAGATAAGTAATCCTTGTGGTTGTGCTGTCCACAACCGTTAGGAGTTTCACTAACGTCATGTTTGGTATTTGCTATTTACATTCTGCTACAGAGTAACGAATTAACTACACTTGAGCTTAATGTAAGAATATATACAAATAGAAAAATATGAATTTCAATTTAAATGTATACAGAGTTAATGTAACTATCAAAATATTAAATTAAAAATTATTAATTTTTGAATGTATGTAGGTATAGGTATGTTTAATAATTTCTTATTTGACTTGCTTCAAAATTAAACAAAACTTACTTAAGAAAATTATCCATTCTTCATGAACTTACTATTATTATTATATAGTATCGTATATTTGCCCAAAAAAAAAAACTACCTACCTAAGAAAGAAATATTTTTTAAAACTTTTGGAACTTAGTAGATTGTATAGATCCTTTGCAGGAAATGTAAGTTTTAAGTAACGATTGTTACGCACTGTTGGATGTTCCCGATTTATTTTATCGCAGAAATCTATACTGAGGAAGGAATGTATCAGAAATCACTTCCCGGGAATTACAGCTGACATGAAGAAAACACCATAAGGGCTAGTTTATGTGCGTAATAGATGGTAAAGAATTTAAACCGACAGGAATCAAACTTTGGTTCCAGCAATACATTCGAACTTCAATTTAAGCAGGAAAATTAAGGTACTTTTTTCTTAAATGTTTAAGGACTACTTAAGTCGGTGGAGTCGAAAAATAGAGATCAGGTATAATAAAAGACACACACCACACATATCTATGCTGTCGAACCGTAAGATCAGGGTTTGTTGAACCATTATACCAACGGTGTAATTTTTTGTGCTATTCAATACAACACTTTCTCATGCAATCGTATTTTGTTTTACCTTTGTGGTTACCGCCATAAACATGTTAAGTGCACAGAGGCTTGAAATGCATAAACCGCTTATTATATTTAGTACATGGATATTAGTTTTTGTGTCGATTGTGTGGTTAGGACATGAATCGACTCGATCAATATTGGAAAGCACAAAGGGTGGGTATGTGCTGAAATTGTAGAGGCTGAAGGTTGACAACTTATATTACCAAAATATAAGTAATATTAAACCTGCAACAGCTGTCAAATGCTAGTTATTGATTCATGTAGAAACACTAACGAATCAATTAATAATTTGTCCAGAAATCTGAGCTGCTTTCCAGTTAGTAGTTTGAGTTATTTCAGAGTTACTCTACTCTGACGTGAGTCACAAATCACTGTTTCTGTTACCCAGGTTAAAATAACCTAAGTAACTCAAACGTTTCATACCCCTGTCCGCTCAAGCACCAGCTATTTTATCGGTGTTAAAGTAACCCAGCAGTAAAGAAATAACCGCGAAATGTCTGACAATAAATATTTCATGATAGAAGAGCTGAACTAACCTGGTTCAAATTTACCCAAATTACTACAAGCTAGGTGACTTTTAACATTAACTAAAAAGCATCTTAGAAGACAAGTCTCGGTCTCATCTCGGGTCTCTGAGAAGATACTACTGTTAAAGTCTTAATATTATAAATATGCTTTGTTAATCAATATAAAAAAAAAATAGAAACTAAATTATTTATACTAAGGATTATTATTATTTTACTTATTTTGTAAATATGTATAAGTAAACAAACAAACACTACTGGTAATAATATCTTCTAAATGAAATTGTCAATTTTGGTTTAAACAAATTGACGTAGTTATTTTAGACCATAAATAATGTTGATATATTTTACCATTTGTAAAGCTTAAATATGCAAATTCTTTTTATAATTCTAACTTATGGCTGCTAGTAATAAATTAGGATTAAGTAAAAAATGTAAGAGATATTGACATTTGTACTAATATTTTGTTTCTTTTGTTATAGGTAAGTTCTCCAATGGTTACTACGTTTTCTTTTTGTGTAAGTTAAACATCTATATTTTAAATAGTTAACTAGATATTAATCTTGTGAAGGTGGAAAATATATTAATAGGATTATTTTGCAAGTGTATATTTAGAACGCAGTTTATTTTTGCTCTTGTATTTATAGCAAATATCTAAACTAAAAGCCAAAGAAGCTGCATGTTTCTATTTTAAGATCTCTATTAAATTATTCGTTCTGCGCTGTGCAAAGCAATATTGTTTATTGTTTGCCAATATTGCCAATCTGCTAATGGCTAAAATAAAGCAACCTTTTATGCAAGATTAAAAAACATTAAAGGCTAACGCTAAAGATATTACCGTTAAATTATGAAAAGTAGGAGGAAACATTATAAAGATTAACAGCTAACTATCAGTTTACATGTTTACACTACATAATAATGTAGGATAATATAAAAGTAGTAATCTGTGTTACAGTATGATGGATTGTATACCGATAATATGATTAAATTTTTATATTTCCTTATATAACTTTACTTTATTATAACTAGATAATCATACACATTTTATTTTTATGAATGAATCTACTGCAATATTACATAATGTTTTTGGAAATACAATAGTTATTTGTCATACTAGAGTGGAAAGCTTATCTTTATATTACTCGAATTTGACTGACGAGCGTAGCAAGTGAGTGTGCAAAAAGTGCTTTCCGTTCGTGTTAGTTACAAGATTTTTTTCAAGATATATTTAAAAAATCGATTTATTCGAACAAAAAGGTGCAGCAACCTGATAAGTTAAAATTAGGTTTTGACTGTGGTAAGCTTTGACGTTTAGCAGTGCAGTTGTATTGCTAATATTCCAATTCAAGTTGTCAAATTGTTAAATGATGTGAAAAAAGAAAAAAAAACACATAATTGCCATATTTTTTTTTTAAAAAGCATCATTAAATAAGGTTTTTTAATATAATAATTGAATTTTTTCAATATTTCATTCTAAAACAATACCTATATACTGCATTGCTAAGTTCCAGTATTTATGCATCGATTATAATGCGAACCCGAACACCAATTTCATCAATATAAAACAGCTGTACCTGTCAAGCTTGTTGATTATTTGATTGCTATTTCAATCACTTATCTTTCCGACTCTGTCCAAAAAATATATATTTTTAGCAATCTATCATAACATAAAATTTAGAAATTGATCACCTTCACTATTGGTTAATGTTCTCCGACTCAAATTAAGGATAGTGTAAAATCCGGGGTTGACTGATTTATATAAACTAATCAGTTCATATCATTGGTGTCAGGAACTTAAATTTTATTAAAATATGTAGTTCTTATAGAGGTTACATTAATATTAATTAAATTTTAATTTTCCTTAAATCCGAATAAAATCTCTAATGAACTATTGGACATTCCTGTTCAAATTTTTATCAGCATTTTTTTTATATCTGTAATCTGTAGCTGTATTGTAGACGCTGTTACCTGTCAATCATTTCAGTAAAGTATAAGTAAAATATCCAATGTATGTCCAAATATCAATGTTTAACAGCAAATATATAGGAATAGTAATTTTTGTTGTGCTACAATATCTATTTGTCCACAGTTATTGAATCGCAAATAAATATACACAAAAATATTTTTGTTTAGATTACACTGAACTAGGCTAAAAAATATTATTAAATTTTTAAAATATTATGTTCAATTATCTATAAATTTGTTATTGTTGATATGATATTCATCAGTAACTGCGATATTAATTCCAGTATGAATATAATAATATAGAAATTTTTATATATGATATGATATATTATTTGAGTATCAAATCTGATTAATACTCGTAGAAAATTCTTAAATATGTTTTTAGTTAGCTTTTAGTTATTTATTAAGGAAACTTCATTTAAAATTTTTTGACATTGATACCTACAACATATAAAATTAAATACATTTGATATTATTTCTAAAGGTAAGGACAATATAATTACGCATCTATAATAAAAAAAAATACTATAATGAATAGAATGCGTAACAAGCGAAATAATAATAGATGTTTTATCTCCTTTCCAGGAATGTTGCATTGTTATTTTCTAAACCGTAAAACAATACATCTTGAAATGCAACCTTTAAAAGACACATACAACAATGCAAGTCTTCTTCAATCTTGTAACCCACTTATTTGTTATTTGTTCAGCGCATATGAAAACATGATCGTTTAAGGAATCTTATCCAAATACCATTCTAGTCTGGCTGAAGTATTTGTTCGTGACTTGTCCATATAGCTTCAAGTATTTATGCATGCATCTCTAAAAATATATCCACGCTATTTTTATACCACGACATGTCGTCATACTATTAAGAAAATTTACTTTTTGTTACTGTAAATATTGTTGCTTAAGTTGAAAATCATGTTTGTCTTGGAACCGGCAAACCCAGGTATATAAATAGGAGAAAGAATAAGGCTGTTTTTTTCTGTCACTTGATGCATCTTTATTGGAGACGTTTTGTAAAAAATAGGTGTTAAAATATACCCACACAGCTGTAAATTTACAAGAAAATATTGTGGGTTTACATATCCTACTGTTATTAACAAAATATATTGTTGTGTAGGATTCGTTTTGGGAAGCACTTTAAATTGCATATCCTTGTTACATTCAATAAAAATTCATTACTTTCAAAAATTATTGCTTCATAATGTAACATCTTCTTAGTTTATAAGAAAAAATTGTGTATTTATAAATTGAATGATAAATGGTCTCATAAATTTTAATCTGAGGTTCATTTCATTGCAAAACAATATAATCAGTCAAGCTTCAGTGGATATCGATAACAGAGTATCATCAACATTCAATATTCTTAATTGGAACAAAATCTTAAGCACACTGTTTCACGAGAAATTCTTATTAGCTTATTGAATGACCTTAATCGACAATCTATTATTTATTTTGTAATCAAAATGCAATGGATACAATCAATACAAATGGAATTATTAATACAACTGTGTAATATTAAAAAAAAAACAGTTTTCATTAGTATATAAATAAATATCACTAAAGTCTACTTACCCTTGTAGAATGTACCAGATCTGTTTAAAGCTTATACCGGCGACGATATTTGTACTGTACCGTAAGGCGTTTATTATACATGATCTCCCGGACATTTTAGTCGAATTGAATCGAACTCAGTACCATAGACGACCATTCTACCCACTCACTAGATCACAGAGCTCATAATTCATTCGTAACTTTAAATAATGGTTGACAAAGAGCAACGAATACACTCTTACTAAAATGTACTATAACATATCTTAATCATAAAGGGTAAGTAGTACGCTTCGATTTGAAATGAGTAAAATTAAATGTGGTATATGTATACAAAGCTGTAGATGTCTTATTAAATAATGACACCAGGTAGCTGAGACTCTGTTCCATCTAGGAATATTGTGCGGTGATGATATAGTAAAATCCAAGATCAAGGTTGCAAGTAATAAATTTTCAAATTCTTTTTGACAATCAACAGTTCATTTTATGAATAAAGTTGCAGACATAGAAAACAAGCTGTGTGAATAGATTTATAGAGTTTTTTATACCATTACGAAATAAGTAGTCACGAATATACTCGTACATAATTCTGTCACTCTATGTAGGTAATGCTATGCAAATGACATTTGCTTCTGGAGAACTGAAGGAAAAAATAAAATAAAATGTTTGATATTAAAAAAATGACATATTAGCAGATGGGTTCAGGACCTCAAGTACCTGTAAACGGATTTTGTTTTACTTGCATTTTAGTGGTAACTATACCACATGCAGGAGACCTGTAGCTACTAGTGTGTTCCGAATTGTTCAATTGTAGATATAAGAGGAAATATAAAATATCTAATAAAAAAATTATAGTTATTGATATTAACAGATGACTACGTTTTCAACTTCGAGATATTATAATTATACAAACAAATTTCCCAAATATCAATACAAATTTTTATTCAAGCATAAAAAACTAATTAGAATATACCTATAAAATCATACGGTGTACACTACAGGTTTTAAGAATGGGACAATATTTGAATTTAATGATTCTAATAAAATTCAACATTTCCTCAATAATTCAAAACAATCAAATGTAAATAAATTCATCATCAATTATTTATGAAAATGTTGTCAGAAAAATAAATGTCATTTTATTATGTTTATATAATGAACAAGTCAACACATTGTGTAAAACAAACAATTTAAGAGCGTAAAATATACTCCTTCCTGGAAAAATGTCGTGTACTCAATACAGAGGAACAAATAAAATATTTCCTTTAGTAGGCGTCGTATTTGTTTTACTTTTCCATAGCAACCGTGTGGTGTGAGTCAGTAAGTGTTATTACCTCATTGACTTATAAAGACAAGATTTCAAAAAACAGTGTACAATGAGTAATAAAATGAGAGTTTACAGATCGTAAACCAACTCATAAATATAGAATACCGCCTTGAATCTTGCGATTACAAAATCCAATAGACAATTCCATACTACAATTTTATAAATCCAAAACGGATTTTCTGGAAAACTAAATATACCACGCATTTGTGTACTTGAAATATTAAATGGTTTTTGCACTTAATTTGTACCTTTTGTATGTGTTCTGCTTTTTAGAATCACGTTTATTTTAAACGGACATTTCATGTAGAATTTTTTATTGTATTTGTTTTACCTCCTAATGTACATATGGAATTGGAAAGATTTTTTAAATTAATATTATTTTAAAAAACTGTAAAGAGATACTAATAATTTAATTCTAATTTATCTCATAATTTTATGAAATACTTTATACCTATAGGCTTCGATTAGTATGAAAAATTACATAGTTTTCGAACCCGTATTTGCATTATTTAAGTTTAGAGATCATTTTAAGTTTAGTTACTATTATTCTTAAACAGTAGAAATAGTGTATAATTCATTCATAAAATATTGACAAAAAGTGAGGTAAGAAAAATAATGTACATTCCGTACTTATTGCTTATTATAATTATCCTACTCTATTTCCATAACGAATGTGTACAGTTTAATATTTTTATGGTTTAATTCTCTGTTGCATTACCAAATTTATTATATCTTAGGAAAAGACAATAAAACTTTAACGAATTCATAAAATTACAAATAGATTCCCATTTTATTATATAATCCAGGCAGCTAAATACAATTCTGATAGTCAGGATTTATTTTACAGTTACAATTTTACTTTTCAATTAAAATTACTTCCCTATTGAATTTAACTGTAGAATTAATTTAATGTTTATACTGAAGAATAAAATGATATATTTTCGACAAATGTAAATGTTAATTTAATATTACTGCCATTTATTTATTAGGAATTAAAAATATTTACTAGATATCATCTATAGGACCTTTTAGTAAAAAGTTTATTAATATTTATAATTTTTTTGCTGCAGTTATAATGTTCATCTCAATAAAATGTTAGTAGAAATTAAAACTCAGTATCACTTCATTCATGTTTTAATTCAGACTTTTTTTCAGTCACGTTAATATCATTACTTTAATATAATATTTTTGAAATTATTACTTATTTCATAATTGTGATCAAATAAAATAACGATTATGATTTATGATACTTCCTATTTAGTGTATTATTTTTACAGTCTGGTGTACAAAACTTTAATTTAAATGCATTATGAACTTTCCGTTCTACAAAGCTTTTTTTATCAAAACTGTTAATGTCATATACATACGTACAATTAGTTAAAATTTTATATTTGCGGTTTCTCACTTATTCTTTTAAATAACTCTGAAGCTTAAATTTATCTTTACTGAAATAGATCCATAAATATACCATATCCAAAAATGATATAGTTATTGACCATTTAAATTCCTATCCAGTGACCTATGTTTTCCACGAATTCATTTGTCATTTAGCATGAAGTTCAAGGCTTACCGGATTGAGACAAATACATCTCGCATATGTTCGTATTTTGTTTTTTTCCCAAGAAAAACAAAAGCACAACAGCGAGAGGTCGTATGCGTAACGCATAAATTACTGTTTTTTATTTTTAGAGAGTTGAAGTGATTTTTTATCGTCCAGGGGTTATCAAGTTTATTAATTTAACAGATAGCGGCCTGAGTCAAAGAAATGTTTTTCGACTTTTGAAATATCCAACCCCAATTAAATCCAGAGCAAACTAGATATAAGAAAAAATATTTTCGGGTTTTATCGCTAATTAAAATAATATTTAATTAATGCGAAATTTTAGCAATAAAATTGTTTGTTTCGTGTAATTAAAAGGACGTTCATTAATTAAAATTTATAGGCTTCTTACTGTAAGTACAAACAAGGTATGGGAATACTTAACATATACAAGGAATGCCATATATATTCACACCCAGCGACTTGCAGATGTAGCCACTTAGTCGCTACTTCTTACACACTTCTATTTCTATATTTTTAAGAAACTTTTATTTTACTTCTCTCTCTACATTCAATAAGTTTACAAGCTATAAATTCTTATCAAACATTCAAATTTTAACAGAAATCGAAAAGGGGACAGATATGAATGGTTTTTTCTGTACCAAATTTTTTTATTATGTATCTATAATATAAATAATAAAATAAAAATACAAATATAAAAAAAATCATTCTCGTGCGTTTTAATTAATATACCGTATGTTCGCTTACGACTTGCAACATTGTGAATTTAAAGTTTGTCATCATATTTCTTATAGGTATTACCATCTCAAAAATAAATTATTTGAAAAAAGGTAGAACAATATTTATCCTGAATAGAAAATATGTCATCAATTTGTAAAATAAATTTAAAAAATAATATCACGCAAAAAAAAAAAACAATAAAATTATAAGCGATTAACAATATTTCTATAACCAAATTTTTTGACAATTTATAAAATCGCAATAAAATACTGTAAATGTATTATTCAATAATTTCGTTGTCATTTTCTTTACTTGAAATTTTAATTTGAATATTCTTATAATTACGCAGAGTTTGTTCTAAATTCATATTTGATATTCACGTAAAAATATAAAAACATTTTTTTTTAAATTTGAATCTTCTTTATAAAAATGCCTTAAATCGACAAATAAAGATTATGTCCTTGAAGTATCTCTTTAGTTTTTAACATGAATACTCCTTTTATGTATTTTTATGTAGGTAGTGTAAAAGAAATAACGGGCAGAAGAAGTGTTTCACAAGAGAAGATTTCTTGTTCTTTGTGCCTTAGCTCTTAGTTCAGTAATAAGTCATGTATATTTTTAAGTAGGTACATTCTTATAATAAATCTAGATTTCAAATTACCAAAAAAAAAAATGAGTCCTACTATTCTTGTACTTTTCTTGCAAGAAATTTTCTTGCTTTAAATCTGTAGTACTTTTTTGTTCTTTTCATTGCATTTTTTGCAAGACCAAGAAAAATACAAGACTCTCGTAAAATACTAAGCAGAATTGGCTCACTTGGTTAGCGCAATCCAACTCTTATTGTGCGAAGTGTAAAATCTAGGGTTCAAATCTGAGTTTCGCCAATCCTTATCCAAATAAAAATACCACTGTATCCGACTGGTTCGGAACCCACTATAAACTCTAGGTCCCTTGCAGAGGCAGAGGCTGTAGGCTCTGACCCCTTACATGTAAGTAAAACTTCACGAAACAAGTACCTTCAGATATTTCAGGCCCTGTTCCATCTAGAAATGTTGTGCTACCGATGATGAAATAAACTACTTTGTATCGTATCGTATTGTACTTATTGTAGTAATTAGTACTTGAAAACTACTAACTTATTGTGTGACGCGACACTAATACACTAGGGGTGTTTTTTTCATGTGATAAATACATTATTCCTTTTGGATTCGAATGTCGGTTATCAGAAAAACTGCAGTATTAATAGCGTCTGGACTCTTAAGTAAAGTTCTTTTACGAGGTGGCAAGCATGTGTTTGTGTGATAAAACCGCAGTAACTTCACAGGTATTGTGCAACCTGGTATCAGTGCAGTTTATCTCTTATAAATAGGTTAGTCGGAAGGTTAAAGCTATAAGCGTGCGGCACACCGCAAACCTCGGTTGTAATAAACATCACCAGATCCACGTTCCGCTCTCTTCACATTGCAATCCAACATTGCGAAATGCAAATGATGTATGATCTACGTTAAGCGAAAACACATGCAAAATTGCAAAATGTTATTCTAATTATTAAACTGCAATGCAATTTGACGTAAAGATGAACATGTGCAACATTGAAAGCTAACTAAACACAAGGATATCTGGAAGATATTAACAAGTGGAAAATTTAGAAATGCATCAATTTATGTCGCTTTTAATATACATTACGGTGAGTGATGGATTTGCAATCCAAAATTATACCTAATTTATTCCAAGCAAACATTTCTACGAAGATATAAATATACTAAATTTTAGAAGTGCACTAAAATGTGTGTTGCTTTTAATAGGTACATGAAGTCTGATGGACTGCATATTGAAGTTAAAATTAATTATGTTGTAATATTAAACTACAAGGAAATTATTTCTACGTACTTGTTAGAAGGCTGTGTATCGGTATATAAAAGTTTGTCTTCGATCAAAAAAGGAAATAAATGTAAAAATTCACAAGCTAAAATTATTTCATTCTATTTTCATTTCATTACAAACACATTCGAATAGTAAAAGAAATTTTTAAATTTTTCTAATTAGGAGGGGTTACGGCGGCGAATTGTTACGGTGGTGAAATGTTACGGCGACGAAAGGTTACGGTGGAGAAATGTTACGGCGACGAAACGTTACGGCGGCGAAAACCCACTAATTAAATTAGCAGTTATCTGTTTATGAAAGTTATTAATAATAGTAATGATAGTATGACTACATTTATAGTGCAAATTTATTCATTCTATGTACCTAAGTACAGTTTGTTCTTGTTTATAAGATAAGAAATATCTCTATCAATACAAACAGCGCAGCTTAATATTTGAAGTTCAAGAAAAGCTTTGCCAGTTTCTATATTCCCATCGTTACACAGATTATTTCTAATAGGTGATAGCAGTAACAGGAGTAGGTGAGGTGGCGCTTAAATATAATTTTTTTACACAAAACTAAATTTGAAGGGCTCTAAAATTAAATAATATAGTCACATATTCTATACAATGATTTTCTTTGTTTATTTATACAGTTATATCTTTGGTTTTTAAATTTTGATTGCTATTCGTAGCAACAAATATTAATTGGTTAACTGAACATCAAGGTATCTGAATTAAAATATATATCTGGTTTCCCAAATTTTATATTATCTATCAAGTGGTGTTATTTATATTTCTAGTATGTCTCAATTCCTTCAAACAGAATCATATTTTGAATAGATATTAAAAATATTGTGGAGAATAATTTGTAAGAGCACTTGAACGAAGTAGTTATATTGTAGTAGAATTTGTGCGTATCTCATCGATCAACAAGTCACAAAAACGCTTGTCTTGTCCCGTGATTGATTCAGTATCTCGCACCGAGTAACATATCAACTACCCGAGTCAAATTACAATTTATTAACCGGGCGGAGACGCTCCGGGCGACAAGATATCGCACAAGAAGACACGACGTGGAGTGAGACACTCTGCCCATAACAGGACGCCAGTGCTGCCACGAGTAAAAACCAACACTGAATCACGACTCCCATACAATTCGTTGCACGGAGTTCCACGTCAAACCTCCAGATTCATCTTCCTTCTTCCACTACCAACAGGATAAATGATTTATAAATTTCTTTGTGGTATTACATGAACTTCCATATACGTACATACGTAAATATGCTATTGTGCACAAGTTATTTAGGATGTACCATAAACTTTGACTTTTACAAATGTCTTCTTTCTATGACGCAACATTTCTCTGAGGAACAGGGTCTTAAGTACTTGAAGTATTAGTAACGTTTTGTTTGCATTTTTGTGTCAACCTATTAGACTGCTATGGATTTACCGTTTATAGTAGGTTGCGAACCCATTCATATTTTATGAAAAATTAGCGAAGTTACGATTTGAACCCAGGATGTAATACTCCGCTTAGCGAGCTCGAGCGTGTTAACCAACAGATGCACCGCTGTCCGTTAACTATTTTTTTATGTACATTCATAGCTATATTCATAAATAATGTAGTCCGTCATATTTTTTATTTATGTTATATTTAAAATATATATGCAAATAGCTTGTGCAAAATATCTAAAAAAAAAGATCTTTCATTTTAAATGTGCATTCAAAAATATAATGATATATTTATAGAAAAAAATGTTATTTTTAAAATAAATTATTAAGTATAATATAAATTAAGCGTTCACTACAAATGTACCAATAAATTCAAAAATTCACCTTATACAAATTATTAGTACCCTCAATACCATATAAATCCTGAATTTATTTTTAAAATGTCATAATTGAATATGTTTTAACATCAGTATTCTAGAAAATATTTGGATAATTCCCGCGCACTGACTTTATAGTACCTACTGGATATTTTTAAAATTTAACTATATATTTTATATTCGTGTAAATAATTTACTTACTGTATGCAATAAAAGTTAATGAGAAAATATGAGACATACCAGTAGTGGAGACAGTAATAAAATATAATAACTATTTCTGTTCGATAATTATATGGTAGCTGATTTACCCTTTACAAAAATAAATTGGTAGAAACTTCGCATTAAATTGGTCAATTTATTTCAAAATTATTTGGTCAATTTTTTGTGAAGACGTGAGTTTTAAGACCTGAAATTATAGCTATTTACTGAACAAGAGATTTATAGCAGATTATACATGAGAAAAGTTTTAGAGGGTACATTGACCATACAATTACTCTTTTGTTTAGTAAGTTTCTACTTAAATGTATCTAGCTACTTTCTAACTCGTCCGTCAGCCACTACGGTAATTGATTTTCGAATTATTAAAAACATTCTTAAACGCTGGTGAGTAACCGAAATTTACTTTAAATTTCTGGCCAATTTTGTGTACCACACTGTAGGTAATGTATAAATCATCTGTATAATTTATTTTTCGAATTAAAGTAATTACTTGTTATGGAAAGTAAGTAAATAATATTTTGAACATGTTATTAATATATTTGGCTTTCACTGCATCTTCTTTAGCGTTTCTTGGGGAAATCTGAACAGATTGTTATGCACCGCGTACGGAAACCTTGGCATCTCGGAGCATCTTACATGTTACACAGGGAGAAACACGTTCTAAAATCTACATTGTAGAATGTTTTATACATCGCACATTCCCTACTCAGGCACCGTATATTTCTTATTGTACTCCACATGTAATGTACATTTCCTCTCCTTACAAGAGTCTGAATAAGACGCGATATCAAATTTAAATGAATTATCCACGGAAAGAGCAACCTTACCTCAGATCACGTTTTATAAACTTCTGGATTTTTTTTATTTGTAATTATTTTTGTATTTATTATAAAGAATAAAACAAATTTTTTTATATGTTTTATTTAAACTAAAAATAGAATAGTACTTTAACTAAGTAATTCATTCTAAGATTTAAATGCTTGTCAGCCAGTATACTGTTTCAAACATTTATTGGCAGAGATTTGATAATTGCACAGGTAACAAGTAACAAAGTATTGGTTACTCGAAGAAAAAAAATTAAGTCAATAATTCTGTACATTTTACGGGCGAGATTACTGGATTTCCAAATTTTATAATGCAAATTAAAAATGAATCTGTCACAATAGTTTATTCATTTTTATTAACTATAATAGTTTATATATTATTATTAGTATTATCATAATATTTCTTACGTCTTACGTATCTACAAATATCCGGTACGATAGGTAATCGAATAAATACTAGATCGAAATAAAAAATTTTAACAGTCAAGTATTCTGTTCTATATTTTATATGTTAGTCCATTGCAATTTTTTAAATTGTTTATTTGACACAACGTAATAAATGTCATTTTTTATGAATTAAGATATATGGTACTAATGTAATTGAAAAATACTCATTAGGTATGATTTTTATCTAGCCCAGAATAGAGTATTGAGCAAAAAATGAAGGAGAAAAATTACTATGTTTAATAAAGTTGAGTACCTAGCCAGAGTAGTAAATTTTTATGCTTATTAGTACTTTCAGTGTTTATTGTTTCTAGTGAGTAGTAATATTACCCGATATTTTAAAAGTTATTAATTTTAATAGTTATTACGTGTAAAATATTGAACGTTAATATATGTATAATAAAATGATTTATAATGAAAACGAAATAAATGTAACGTCTATCGTATCTTCAAACTGTGTGTGGTATTTTACATTTTAGGTAAGATTTCCTCTCGAAGATATAACTTTTTATGCAGAATTTATAACCAGTTCCTTAATAATATACAATACTGTTGATTTTTAAACAAGTATTGCTTTACAATAAAGATGAGATCTATATGCAAAGTATGTTTTTATATTTACATATAATTACATATAGATCTAGCATAAGTAAAGCTATAATAATTACAATAATAACATTGTAATTACATATGAATTACTACTGAACAAATTACAATGTTTAAGATACGATTATGTAAATTTCAATCTATACTATCAGCAATCTCGTGTTCTGATTTGGTTTAAAAGTCTAGAACGGTTATACGTTTGTAAAAATCGGAGCTCCGTTGGAAACCAGTTCTGCGTGGAGCGGAGTTTTTTAATTACGAGGCCTAGAATCGGTCCCGGTGCGGACCGAGGAAAGTGATTTATAAACACAATATCCGCAAGAACAGACCTCAAGGCATGAAACTCGTCGAGACCATGACCTACTACGAATCTTTTTGTCATTAACTGAATTTTCATTTGAAAGAGGGTGACAAAAACAGATGGAAGACGACCACGAATTTCAAAGAAGAGAATTTATAAATGCTAAATATTTTTATAGACAAAGTTGTGAAATTCAAAGTACCAAGTTTTTTCACAAATCTTTTCAAAGTTACACCGCGCGCTGAAACCCACAGGCTGTCTGATTATAAAAACCATCGAATGTCAAATTATCGTTCGTTTTGCTACTTAGATTAAAAACTATAAAGATCATAAATTCAAATGTATATATTACATACAGAGTATTGAAAAGCATATCTTCATTTAATGTCGTGATCCTAAATTTATATCAAAAAGAAAATTTTCAAATATCGAAAATTTTTAAAGTTTCTCAAGCCATTGGATGGTAATATAATTTGAATGCCTTATTAAATTTTAAATGTTTCACGTTATTATACAATAAAATTATAAACTTATTATTACGCAAACTAACTTCCGATATTACCAACAGACATTTAATTTTAAATGTACATTTAACGAACAAAATAGTCTGAAAAAATAAATTATTATAAAGAATTTCCAACATTGCTGTCATGTTGTCAAAATTTTGGTAACCTTTTTTCATTAAATACGCATTTGATCTTCGTATTTAATTTTCTATTGTTATTAATCAAGTCATTCAACTTTTGGCTAAACCAGAGTACAATTACAGTAAAACAAAAACTATACCATCTTGCCAATGTGTCAGTTTTCTTATAAGTCAATGTTAGACTGATATGAGTACAGAACAAACACACTAACAAATTCGTCAACTTTGTCATTTGATCTCCTTAAGCAACATTTATATATACGTATTTTATTTTTTTTAATGCAGATTTCTTTGAATAAGAACGAAATATTCTAAAAAAAATTGAGCTTATTCGTAAGAAAGGCAAAGGGTAAAAACATAAGACATCCGATCTTTGATTTGTATTTCAGTTTTGTTTATAAAAATTTAAAAATAAGTAATTAAAATGGGAGAAACCAAAAACTTACTTTCTTAAAGATCTTTTTGCTGTTAAGTATAGAGATTGGGATATTCTTTACTCATTTTTACTTACATTTTGGTGCAATATTTGTCAGCCAAGAGTCTTTGCAAGGCACCTACAGCTTATAAGTATGTTGCGAATCAGTTGGTTACAGCGGTATTTTTAGTTGGTTATAAGTCACCGATGCTAAGAATCGAACTCTAGACCTCGCGGTCTGTTCATTTTAAGAAGAAAAGCTTTTATTTGGGGAGCGCGAAAAAAAAATTTTTTTCTTTGGTTATCATTATTCTTTGTGTTTTAAATATATAGGTAGTTAAACAGTTTTTATATTCCTTCACAATCCTAGAATATTAATTCTTGGAAAAGGAATAAAGAGTTTTTGTTTCGTTTTCCATGAAAGAGTTAATGTTTCATTAATTCTTATTTATGGAATAAATGAGAATGTCTTTAGAATTTCTCTTGCGATTTCTACTCCCTCAGTAAATAAATATTCAATTTCGCAATTTACTGAGTGTTTTCTACTATTTATACTTGTCACTCAGTTTGAATCCCGCAGTCCGCATGTTTCCGAAGCCAAATTTTGACGCGTTCATATTTTATTCTATCAGGGCCAGTCGTTACGGTGATAAATGACTTTTAATATACATGTAAACAACACCCTACCTGCCAGAAATTGACTCTCTCAGGAAAAACACCCCAAATTTATCATGTACAAGAAAAATACACCCTACAAATGATATACTACGCAGCATAAGACGCCCCGGGATTTACAAATTTTAAGAAAGATAAATTGTTAAAGCAAAATATTACAAAAAAACTTCAAAACAAGCAAAATCATGCAAATGGAATTTTAACCGACAAATTGTTGCTTAGGACTCTATAATAATGTAATTTTAATATTAAATGAATTATCCTAAAATAATAAAACTCCTCTTTAATAGATAGTTTTTTCGAAAATTATTTTATCTATATTGAAACTATAGTTATTTGTTAAACTAGCAAGGAAAGCGTATCTTTTTACAACTCGATTTCGAGTTTGAGAGGAGAAAAAGTGTTTTCCGTTACAAAACATCTTTTTTACGACATCGATTTATTGGAACAAAAAGGCGCAGTAACATGATAAGTTCGAAAATTAGGTTATGTAAACTTTGACGTTTAACACTGCAGTGGTTTATTGCTAATATGACATTTCATGTTGTCAAATTCTGAAATAATGTGAAAAAAGAAAAGAACAAGATATAATTCCTATATTATTAAATAAAATTTTTTAATATAATAATAAATTTTTCAATATTTCATTCTCAAATAATATCTGTTACACTCTTGGTAACACTGTACATGTTCCTCTCTAGAGAGGGAAAAGAAATTTTCCTCTCTATTTCGCGAGAAAAAAGTAAAGCTTTTTATGCATGTCGTGAAAAAATTTATGTTTTTGTGTTTCAAATCAATTTTTATATGATGAGAAGTAATCTGTTTTACACATCAAATTTTATGTAAGAATGTCTTTTGACTTCTTTAACATTAAGTTATAAAAAACTGCTTTACCTACTTTCATGATTTGTTTAGTATAGTAATTTACAGTACTAGTGTATAAAGGTAGTATTTAAAGTATGCAATGACATTAGTACTTTAATAGTATATTATGTAAAAAGACTAGTAAATACCGTCTTCAGCCAACCACAAAAAAAATAAATCAACTATGTCAAACTATCAACCTAAACTAAATTTACAACCCAACAATTATCAATTTATTCATTAGTTATAATGTTTTAATTTAATTAAATTTAATTTTCTCTTATTTGCACTGCATGAATAATTTCAATAAATCAAAAATTCTTTAATTGTGTGATCGGTTTACTTAGACACAGCTGTCCCTAAATTGAAACTTAAATACGATAATGGCTATTTACAGTAGTGGTCATAGAAAAAGACTCTCTTCCACTTGTGTTACACGCTGTTTCCTATTTTAACTACATCATAAAAGATCTGGAACGCAGAATTTTGTTTTCAATTAATTTTATAATTTGAGAATTAGACGAGTAGTTTTATCGACATGGAAATTGGTAAACAACACAAAACTAAAAATATACATAAGCGAAATTCAATGATTCCAGTTTTATTAAACAAGGTTTATGTTTGTCACACTATTTTTTTGTCAAAATACTTTTTAAATAATTTAGTTTAGAAATGTTGAATAACATTTTTTGCATACGTTTCTTAATTACATATGTGTGTTGAAAAAAGTAAGACTAATATCTCTAATGTTTAGTGACAGTCGACTTTTATTGATTAATGTTAACTAAGGTAAACAATAAATTATTTTTAAATAGGTCATCAAAATTAACTTCTTTTTATGGATTTATTATAATTTATGAAAAACTAAGAGTAAACATAATTTGTAGCAAAGCGGTATCACATTAAATGATTTTCTGTTTTATATTCAAAATTTTATACGCAACAAATTTCGTAAATTCCTATAAAAATTGACAAATCACCAACATAAAACTGATAAATTTCCCAATTTTTTTCTACGTCTTCATCAAAAAGTATTCTGTAAGAATGTTGTACGAAAAGTTGTTGAAATTCAAAATATTTTCCTATTGACACTTGATTAATTTTTCAATAAAAACAAATTTTTCATAGCCAGCGTTAATGAACTAAAAAGAATAACAATAAATTTTATTTCGAAAAACTTTTAAAATTTCTACATAAAGCTGTCTGTAGGATAATAAAAGACTTACTCAACAGAATTTATTTTAGTAGTTGGTTAAAATATGAGAGAGTTTTTGCATAAGTTCTTTTTAGAATTTTATTTTCTTGGGAAATTAGGTTAATTGTTTAAAAATTCAACGTAAATCTAGAACGACATGAAAAGTTAACTAGCAAAGTAATATGAAGTACGCATGACCGTTTATTGGTTAATAAAATTTATTGTAGCTTCAAGTATGGAAATGACATTTAATTATTTCAAACGATATTTGGTTTGCAGATAAATATAATAAATACGAATACCTACAATTCCAGCATATATTACCCATTAATTGTTATATATAATTCCAGTCGATTCCATATTTCTATTGTCTTGTCACCGTAAATATGAACTCAACTGTGCTGTGACCTATGAAATTATGATAATGAACATTTGATAGAAAAGCATATATAGATTGTGGTAGGTACCTAGTAAATATTGTTTATTACCGTTATTTGTATTCGTATGAAACAGATTAGTTCAAGCAGATATGAGATTTCGCATATACTCGTATTTATACTTTAACGTACTGGGTGTTCAATTTACGTGTTAGCCACTATTATTAGTTAGTTTTAATTCAAATTTAAATGTTAAAATTTAATCAACATATATGTAATTCAAAGCTTTTCAATAACATGTTTCGAAATTGTTTAAAAAAAATTGTTAAAATTTTCAATGAAAATTTAAAATTATTATTATTTTCTTTACTTTTCTACATAAGTACTTATGTCTGTCTAATTATATTAACAAGTTACAAACCGGTGGGCTATTAGCTCATATCACATCACTCAGTAAATGATATGAAATTATTTTTAAAATAATACAAAAAAAAAAAGATTTTGACCCACTCAAACCAGAGCACAATCTGTAGCAGCTAAATCTGATCCAGAATGTGTTCTGATTACAGTGGGCCAAGAATTCTTCCTATATACGAAAGAGGTGGTACTAGAAATTGTGTAATAAGATTTTGATAAGGTAATGAATATCTAATTTCTTTATACGATAATGCGTATGGTTGTTAGTATTTAAATTCAGCCAATGAGATCATTATTTGAAAAAAATATATAAATGTTTTATTAAATTAGAAAGACTTTTTAGAAACAATTGCTTCACCGGACTATATATCTTAAAAAACATTTTTTTTTTCGAAAATTGTGATACTAAATGAAAGATAAGTAAAACATTTACTTTCTAATCAATAAAACAAAACTGTTTGAAATTTTATAATTGAAAGGTGCGACTTCTCATTCTTTGAAGTCATAATAAATTCTATGTAATTAATTTCTTTTAAGAATTTCATTTCATCTTGTTTTACGGTTGATAAAATTGTATAAGACGAAGTGAAAACGAAAAAGTTCCGAATGAAATGCAATAAACCTACCACAGAAAGAGTTTCACGCTTAAAATCTTCTTTTGCACAGACAATATACAGTAGAGGTTATGTTTCACAAAAATAGGTTAAATAAAACATTGTGCTTTATTTGTGGTATACAATTGCAATTTATAACTTTATATTTATATAATGTTTTTATTAAAAATAATAAATAATGAAGTTTGTTTTTAATAACAATGTTTATTACAAACCAAATAAACCGCGTGTTGTCAATTACTCAAAATTAATAACAATTGTACCAATAATTTTGGTAACTAAAATATCCCCATATTCGCAATAGACATGAACGAAATTAACTAAATTTGCAAAACGTGGATAAGCATTGAATCAATATTGATAATTAATTTGATAGGCTATTACCATTCTAATTACATTATTTGATATAGCAAATAAATAGGGCGAATATATACCGGCTAGAATAAATTACATTTCGTATCTTTTATACTCTTTGTAAGCAATTTATTATATATGCAGGTATAATTTTGATTATCATTAATTTCAAACATATTACAATTATATTTTTCATAAAATATCAAATTGGTTGTTAAATTCATGGTTTATTGTAGTTATCTTTAGCGTGCGTAAACTCAAAAATATTTATTTTAAATATAGTTTAATTAAATACATCAAAAACCTCAATCAGTGCATCTTGCATAATGTTGGAAAAACCGAGTAGTGCTTAACTTTAAGTGCACGATTTTTTTATCGCGACCTATATGTTATATTTTTTTTTATAATTCCAAAGTTAAGATAGAAATAAAAAAATGTACTATGGCTAAATGATATTTCAAAATTATTTATAAGAAACAAAAGAAAACTATGTAGATGTTTTAATAATATTTATACTAGTTTTTCAATTTTCAAATTGTACCTTGAAATGTACAAGGTGGCGCAAAAGTAATCACCCTATTGAAACATGCTATAATTTTTGCAAATAGCGGCAAATGTCAAATCTGCTTTGACATTTGTGAAGTAAACAAATACAAAATACATGTCCATAAAACATGAATCGCTATATTCCTCAAAAAACGCGGTTTAATTACTTCGATTTTTTCGCGGAATAATTCGTCGTTGGTGTTGGCGCAGCGTGAATTTACGCGCAGATTTCCCGGTCGCCTGACTCCAACTGGGCAAACACTGCGGCGTTCAGCTACTCGCCTAGAAGAATATGGTACAACACGAGATGCTGCCAGGTCTGGCCGGCCCCGGAGGAGCCGTTCTGCTCAGAATATCGCGGCTTTGGCTGAAGACGACTACTGTGGACGGCGAGCGCTACAGAGCCATGCTCAACGACTTTCTTCTTCCTCAATTGCATGAATTTGAACTGGAGATCATGTGGTTCCAACAGGATGGAGCAACGGCGCATACTGTACGAGCCACAACGGAAATTCTGAGGGCTACATTTCCGGGTCGCCTAATCTCTCGTTTTGGTGATTTGCACTGGCCGGCAAGGTCGTCCGATTAAACCGTTCCAAACTTCTTTTTGTGGGGTTTCTTTGAGTCACGAGTCGATGTCAACAAGCCTCAGACTTTTCAAGCCCTCAAAGAGAATATCCGTCAAGAAAGCGAGAACCTATCGCCGGAAGTACTGGCAAGAGTAATGGAAAATGCTATAAATCGGGCCCGTATGATCATCCATTCTGGCGGCGGCCAATTGGCAGATATCATTTTCTCGACTTAATAGGAAAAAAATTAAGACATCAACTAAACATAATCAAAAAGCAGAACCAAAGTTTTTCATTTATAAAAAAAATTGCAGCCAAAGAACATCGGGTGACAACTTTTGCGCCACCCAGTAGAAATTGAGCTATTTAATATTAATATCAGTAAATATTGACGAGTGCCAAGGAAAAATGTAAATTTGCTATGAACTACCAAAAATTTTAAAATTAATAAATGTAATTTGAAATTAGACGTTAACATGACATGCATCACCTCCGAAGACTATACACTAATCTTTAGCTCCATAGATTCGGCAATATAAACAAAAAATATGAACTTGTAGATATTTAACAATATGTGTTGCAAAATTCTATTTAATATTCGAATATAAAAGATTAATTGTTTCTGAAATAGCTGAAAATAAATGTTATATACTTTGCCACAAAAACGACAATAATAAAATACTGCGTACTAAAGTGAATATATGGTAACGGGATTTTTTAATAAAATATGTAAGGTTTTGGTTTGGAAATGTTGACTAGAGTTGTTTCTATATTTATATGTTGTAGATGTAATAAGCAGTTATGCATTAATATAAAATTGAGATGAAGTCATTACTGATGTATTCCGAAAGAACAATTTATAAATAAGTTTAAAAGGAAATTAAATTTGGGTTGTGAATATGGTAAACCCCTTTTTAATAGGATTGGACAAATCCGACTTTAGGTTACCAGTATAAGTCGTAAATATATAATTATTTATTTATTTAATGAGATTGTGTTTAAACCTAAATTTTCAAATAAGTGTCCAATATGGTTCACTATTCAATCTATCAGACGTTGATTTTTAGTGTTATTGAAGTAATATTGCCTTTGGCATTATGTAGAGTGCATTACACTTTCCATTATCTATAATCTCGTTTTCCCGACAAATACATATTTCATAATATTTTCATATCTGCATAGATTTCTCTAGTTTCGGTCTCAATCTCGATCAGGTTACGCTTGCATTAAATTGCCGAACGGCTATAGTATTTATTAACGGAGACATATTGAGGGCAGAGTATGTAAAATCGTGTGTAGCTTGTATTTATAACATACGTTACTGTCTACTGTGTAAATTCTACTCAATTTATTAGATTGCATTCCCTGCTTCATACTAAATTAAATGAAATGGGAACTTTCAAACGATATTGCCAGGGGAATAAGTCACAGCAAAGAAACTATCTATCTATACAATGTGCATAGTGACTCTTATATGGACTCAAATATATCAGCAAAAGTTTTTATTCATTCTATATATCAGTTGTTTTATATTTCAATAATTAATTAATTGAATAATTGAATTGAATAAATACGAGAACATAAGAGGCATTATTTTAAAAACAGCGGATCACCATTATGCTAAACGATAGAATTAATTTTGTGTTTCTCTTTTTTTGAAAATATATTTACCTTTTCGACATTCAGCTAATATGGAAACAGAAGAGAAAATTTTTATGCAATTAGTGAATAATTCATGACAATCTGTTTAGTGCTGCCGTCTAGATCTAGAATTTCTAGAATCTTGTCTTGTCTAGTCTACAATATCAAGACAAGAATGGCAAAAGTCTTGTCTTAAAACGTCAAGACAAAACAAGACTTTCTTATTCAAGATCGGCGCAAAAAATCTTGTACATCACACTTCCAGAAATTCTTTTGCGAGATCTCGCAAAAGTTCAGTTTCTGGACTAGTGATACAAATAACTATTTATGCACAGTACAATAATTTATTATACAAGGGCCGACATATCCACCTTTTAATAAACTTCCTAATACATTTATTTGCCAAATAAATATATTTTTTTTATACCCACATCCTAATAACTTTTCTTTAGCTAATAAACTGACTCTTTAGCTAAATAAATTATAATATATTTGACACAGCCTATCAACTTTATTAGATTACCTGCATTAAACCATGGACCCCATACTATATACAACTGATTTATTGTGAAATTTATATTGCAAATATTTTTTTTAAATTTATTTATTTTATATTGAAATTACGTCTAACAATTTAAAATAATAACTGCTTTCAAATAAGAAATGTGACTGATAAATATACAGCACATAGATATGTACGTATATTAATGTTTATTGTGAAACCTTTCAACTATAATAATACGCTACACAATTTGTATTGAATATTTAAATATTTGACATAAGTAAAAGCTGATCTATTCTCGTTAAATAGGTGGAACACAGCTACAAATTATAATATGTATACCGAATCGGTCTACTTTATCAATTATGAAAATCAATATTTGTCCGGTATCTGTGTTCACGCTTCACTAACCTTATTAATTATCGGTCGGTTGACTTATTAAGTTCATTTACTGCTGTCATTTCTGGGATTAAATCTCTGCTTTCACAACACTACTTTCATTTAAATATGCCTCCAAAAACCACACTAAATATGGAAGTATCATAACAATTATTATTGTTACGAAAGACGCATCGTGGATCACCAAATATAGTAAGAAAGAATGTAACCTTAAATTTAGCCCATATTTCACAGACCAAATTATGTTAATAATGGGTACCAACTTTCTTTTCCATACAAAATAAATAATATATTATCATGCCTTATTATACGACGTTGGTTATAACAGCATGGGCGCCCATAAAGTATTTTCCAGGGAGGGGCAAAAAAAAAAGAAATATTATCATAAAAGAAGATATATATTATATTCTTTTGCACACTTATACTAACAAGGCTTAAATTTTAAGAAAAACTTAAACAAAAAATGTTAGTCGAAATTTTGACAACAATATTAGTTAGTTATAGTAGATTTCATTCCGACCATTTAAGAAAAACATAAAAATTTAAATAATATCCGGTCATTATAGATATTTATAAAAAAATACCCTAACATCCTCAGGATACTATGAGCAATCGACTATACATATATAATATAAAAAATATATATTACAGTGTAAAACTGCAAACATATACTTATTAGTAAAAAAATGAAATTGTATTAAAAAAAAACAAAGAAAAAAATTCTTTTTTTATTGA
The DNA here is from genome assembly GCA_035578165.1 of Stenolophus ochropezus. Taxonomy (NCBI): domain Eukaryota; kingdom Metazoa; phylum Arthropoda; class Insecta; order Coleoptera; family Carabidae; genus Stenolophus; species Stenolophus ochropezus. The sequence goes on along the minus strand of JAQOWZ010000005.1, from coordinate 17,005,797 downwards.
TTTGTAAAGGCAATTCCTTCCAGTTTAAATAATTTACCATAAATATCAATGGAATAATGTGTGCCACACATAAAAAACCCAAATCCAAAGTTAAGCAAACATGAATAAATTTCTTATAGAACATAACGGTAGTGAAATAATTAAGGAATATACCGTCTTTTTCAAATTTGCAAAAAGCCAGGGGAGGGCAGATGCCCCCTCTTGCCCCCCCTTATGGGCGCCCATGTATAACAGTATACTTAGATTTTGGTAATTGCTAATAATAATATTTTTGTATGAGTCAAGTTATTTCACAGGAACGTAAATTATAAGTAGGGTATAATAACAAGAAGTTTTGTACTGACCGTTCTCAATTTAAAAATTAATATAGAATTGAACCATTGTTAACTATCAGACTTACAATTTATAAGAAAATGATTAGAAATAAAAACCTGTCAACAAAAAATCAGTCTAATAAAAAAATATCATTGTGTCTTTGTAGTACACAAATTATAAAAATAAATTATAAATTGTAATGAAAGAGCACTTTCGATTTTTGAAGTTCTGATCCATCTAGTTTCCTAGCAATGTTTTTAACAATAATTCCTTCACGTTTTAAATATTTCTTCTTTATTCATTCTTGATTCCTACAATTAATACAAATTTGAAACGATGACTCCATATAATGTTTTAAATGTAATTTTTAAATAAATATATGTTAATATATACTTTAGTGCTGTAAATATTTAAATTACATATAAGAATTACTACAACTACAAATTATATTATATTACTTTAAAGTAAAATTGTTGGTTCCATCCCCTAGCAGAATATATAATATTTTATATTTTTTATGACTGGACGACTTATTAATAAAGAAAACATATTTTTATTATTACTAAAAGTTAATGAATTAAAGATTACATTTTGCAATATTTACTTCACTACTCTTTGTAAAAAATGTTTTACACTCACCACTAAAGATTACTGCATCCGTAAGCAAATATACCATATTAAATAAGTCCTGCAGTGCTGCTGCAAATAATCTATTATTTCCTAAAAATATCTGAAGAATAAAATATAAAAATTGCTTCATCTGTAAATGAAATAATTATTAGATTAAAGTGGAGATGTTGGTTCCACCCTCTACGAATTTTCACTTGATTTTTAGAGAATGGTTAAGCCCTGCCACCACGACAAGGTCTCTCCACGACGGCAAGGGGGGAGGGATGGTTTTGGGTTTAAGGAAAGGAGGTAGACTTAAAACTATCGCGAAATAAATCTAACCGAAACTTAAATCTAACCGAAACTTAAATCTAACTGCAACTTAAATCTATCTTGGCGCAACTTAAATTAATGCAGTGTACTTCCCAGCGAAAAGGAGTCAGGAGAATTGGCATGAAAGCCAAGAAAAAAAGTAGAAAATAAAAACGAAAAATATTGTTGATGGGAATATTGTCTAAGCACAAGCTCACTTCACAATTAGACATTTCAACACGCTAGCGGTCAGACACCCTTCCGGCCCTCCATACTAACGCCCAAAATGGTAAAAGCTCAGCAAGATGCACAAAGCACATCCGTAACTCCACTTATAGACACGCTAATACGAAGGCGGTATCACAACCCTTCCGTGCAACCCATACCAACGACCAGAATGCTGTAAGCAGAGAAAGGAGTGCCTCGACTTATAAAATAATACTACAGGGTATTGCACATTCAAATTTTATAATTATAGAAATTTTGGCAAATAGGATTGTAAAATTAATAAATATTTTTACAAAGGAAAAATTAATAGTTAATTTGGGTATATTGAAAATGTAAGTCAAATAATATTTTCACAAAAAATGAGATATTTAAAAGTTATGAAGAAATTGTAAACATTTAAATAATTAGCAGTTATCTCATGTGAAATACTTTATGTTAACCGTACTGGAACAATAGAAACAACTGAATAAAACGTGACACATTACTAACCTAACTAACTTGTACTAAACAGCTCATCCTCACTGAAAACTTCCCGGACAGTTTTACAGTACGGATTTGCTTTCATTCACACATCATACCTTATATCTACACATCACATCTTATATCTAACAATCACACTTTTAATCTAACCATCACACCTTATATATAACCAGCATACCTATCACTTAATTACCACACCTTATATTTAATAATCACACCTTATATTTAATCATCATACTTTAAAGCTAAGAATCACACTTTTTATCTAACCAACACGTAACCAGCACACTTTACATTTTATCATCATACTTTACATACATCATCATACCTTATATTTAATCATTTCACCTTGTATTTAATCATCACACCTAACCATCATACGTAGCCATCACACCTTATGTTTAATCATCACACCTTACATGTAACTATCTCACCTAGCCATCGCACCTTATATATAATCATCACACCTTATAGTTAACCATCATACCTTAAATCTAGTCAACATACCTTATATTTAAGTATCACACATTGCTTTCGTCATACCTTATATTTAATCATCACACCTTACATCTAACCATCACACCTTATTTTTAATCATCGTACCTTATATTTAACCATCACACCTTAAATCTATTTACCATACTTATATTTAAGCATCATACCTTGCTTTCATCATACCTTATATTTAATCATCACACCTTACATCTAACCATCACACCTTACATCTAACCATCACACCTTATATTTTATCATCGTACCTTATATTTAACCATCACAACTTAAATCTATTTACCACACCTTATATTTAAGAGTCACACCTTGCTTTCATCATACTGGTGCTACCTTATATTTAATCATCACACCTTACATCTAAGCATCGTACCATGTTTAATCATCATACCTTACATATAACCATCACACCTTAAATTTAATCATCACACCTAATATATAAATCATCACACCTTATATCTAACCATCACACCTTATATCTAACCATCACACCTTATATCTACCCATCACACCTTATATCTACCCATCACACCTTAAATCTAACATCATACCTAACCATCACACCTTATATTTAGCTATTATTCCGTACAACTATGACTCCTTATATCTAGATCTCATCTCATACCTAATGTGTCAAGTTTTATTCATTTGTTTGGGAAAAAGTTAAAATATTATATTTGCAAGACAAGGGATAAGTTAACGTTATGTTTAAATGTTAAAAATTCATTATTAACATGAATAGTCGATATTAAAAATGTACTTGAGGGTATTTAATTTATTTAAATAGAGAATTGAAAATCAATTGAAGTCGTGAAATATTAAAGGAGGACATTAATTTTAAATCTCAAAATTGGACTTACATATTTCAGTGTAAAGAAAAAAAACTGAAGAAGTACCCGCTTTCCCCCTTTTATTTCTATATCTTATATCTAGAAAGTAGCTGGACTCCGTCTGAAACAATAAAAAATATAAATTATTTTATTTATAACAAAATAATTTTTAGTAATTATGAACAAATATTCATGCTGTAATAATCTATTTACATTAATTTCAATAATGTGTAGTAGTAGATCACAATTAGATATTGAAATTCAAGTTAAAAAGTAAAAAATTTAAACGGTAGGTACTCACCAGATGACTGCTATAAAGCTACTGAAGATATCTGAGTTGCCAATTATCATTTAAATAAATGAATAAAGGTAGGGAGGTTACGAAATAGCTAAGAGTTATTCAATGTATAATATTGTATTAAAATTAATATGTTTTAATAGTTTGGTATTAGCTAACGCAAATTAATTGTCATTTTAAACAACGGGCCAAAACAAAATTAGTTGCAGCGAGTTGTTTAAGTCAGTAAGCAAGTTGCCGGTAGCCTCTAGGTGGTAGAAGTATACTCGAAATTACTCGTTATTAGAAAATTCAGGCATGCGCACATTCTCGAAAATAAGATTTAAATAATAAAAAAAATTTCCTTCTACATTTCTATGGTCTGCAAAATCTTTGATTACTTCTTCGAAACTATTTTTTCGCAAGATATCAACTTATATGCACAGCAACATCTGCGGAAAAAATATTTGCTGGAAATTATCGGGACCCTATTCAGCGGGGTCCTAAATAAGTGCTTAGTTTGCTTATACATAAGTCAAGTCCTTGGTCATATAGAAATCATTTCTTATAATGCACATCTTCGAAAACAGGTAAAAATATTGTTAAATTAAACAATGTAATTGTTCCTTTAAAGAACTCGTTAGAGAGAATTGGTAACTGGTTACCTGATGATGATCGAAAGATCAAAACGCGTCGTTGCTCAAAATTACCGAGTTTTGTATTCCGTACAGTATCATATTTAGTTTATTGCATTGAATCTTATTATATAAGGATCTTTGCTATAAACTTTATATCATATACTGCTTCGGGAACAATTCTCACTGACGAGTTCATTAAAGGAATAATTATATTGTTTAATTTAATTGTGACAATGAACTTCGGATATTCAGATATTTTCAATTTTAAAAATATTGTGTCAGTAATAGTATAGTTAAAAGAACTGTAAAATATTACTTCTTATTAGTATATTATATTATTACTAATGTGGTACCGATGTACATTATTACGTATATAAAACCCACACAGGCATTATAAGTTGCTATGGTATATTTGCCTCAATCTGATATTGACATTGAATGAAAGTTGAAAGAAAGAAAGATACCGCTTTCATAGATAATAAGCAAAATTCTTTAAAAATTCTGATTTATTAATTATGAAATTAAGTGATATTTTTATGTAGTGGAGCCTAAACTTGTTCTTAATACTCGTGGTAGAAACAATGTACATTTATCTCGACAAACTACGCTATTTTTAGAGTCGAGTATTATTTAAAAGCTTCTACATCTATACATACATTTTATTTGAGCTCCTATTATATATTAACTCACTACTACGTAAATCCATTATTTTCTGCATGTAAAATTATAATTGAATACATATTTGTTCTCTCCTTTCACGTAGGCTTTATAGAATTAATTATTCACGGATATGATAGAATCCTAGTCCTATGTAAACTATATCATCTTAGCAGGAACATGATGTATGACTGTGTGCCCTTGATCTTTGGACTGTTGGTGTTTGACGGACGGCACTGCCGTAAAACGAAACTCTGCAACAGAGAGTGTCACATTCCCGACACTTGGCAGTGTGCTGGGTCAGCAACTGTCAGCAACTCAGGTGTTACAAATACTACTGCTGCCAAAATTAACATAAACACAAAAACGAAAAGTATTCTACTTAATATCTAAATTAGTACAAATTGGAAGAGACAGGAAATGAAGTAATGTCATGTTGCTTACGAAATATTGTTTATTATAATAAAACACTACCGTCATTCAGAATTATATGTGGTTAATACACTGTTGCCTATTGTTAAAAGAGACATACACTTCAAATTAGAAATATTCAGGTTGAGGAAAAAAGAGTAACAAGTTTTGACAGTACATATATTTCGGCGTACTGAATTTATATCAAATTGATTTTTTCAAAATGCCAAAACTTGTTTTTAAGTTTTTTGAAACAATAATTTTTAAACCATGGGTTCGTTAGATTGATTTTAATTTTTTATTCATAAATTTCACAATGCAAATTACTAGTTAAACAATATTTAAAAATGTTCAAATCGAATAGTACTAAACTTTTACTTCTTAAGTTAACTATCCGTAATATTTCGAATTTGGTATAAATTCAGAATGTCAAAATCGAGGTTAAAATATACCTATGTATCTATATAGTGTACCCTACCCTACATGAATATACTATTTATAGGATCTATATGAATTTGTTTTCATAAAAAAAGTGAACCATTGTAAAAGTTTATATTTGACATTACATAATGTACTTGTGTGTATTTACATTTGTGCGTTTATCATTTTCTTTATATATTAATATTTCAGTTCATGTATTCATAATTTTTTTTGTGACATATGTATGTATGTATGTATAACGTTTGCATTTATGTTAATTAAATTTTACATTTCTTTATTTTATTATTTTATGTTAGCAGATCTACGGACAAAAACTAAATATGTAGGAATTATAATGTACATACATATGTGTAACACATTAATTTTCTCATAATATACCTGACCAATTGTTTCAAACCATAACCAAGTTATTGGTCAATGTAATACAAATTTATCTACTTTTTTACTTGAAAATGCTCAAGATTTTCGTTAATCGTAATAACAATCGTTCAAAATAATAAATAAAAAAATAATTACTCCTTACATTGTGTTTCCAATAGGTTTTTTTAGACACTAATGTGCTTACTAGAAATTTACATATTTACTAAAATTATATTTACATGATGTACTTTGGTCGGTTAATTAACTGAAAACATTCTTGAGCAAAATATATTACTTTCAAAATATATACCACATCAATAATATTTATAGATTCTGTGGTCCAGTGAGTATACCAAATATTTTCTACATGAAAATAGCACCTGCGGTGCACTCTCTACTCCAACTAAAGTGGTTAGGGTGTGACGTCTGCTAAATAAAGTATAATTAGCGATGTTTACAATAAACCGGAATGGCGAATAGCAGACCTAGCAATATAAGCGTTGAATAATATGTTTATATTATTTATTCAATTAATATATTCTATTCTGTCAATATTTTTTTCTATTTTTATGAATGATAAATCTGTACTACATTGACTGTTATTTTTCCAAATCCTTTATTTATCACCTACTTGAATGTGTATAAGAAATTAGCTATTATAGACAAGTATGGGAAGAAACCAATGATATATTTATTTATGTGTGCATATTTTTCCACTGAATACTCAAGTACAATGTGGGATGAGAATGTTGTTTTAATAGATTTTTTATCATATTCTTCCTTTTAAACAATCTTGTAATCTATAAATAACATCGCCTACTTAACTTTTAAGTTGTTAATGCAGCAATTTTCGACCAATGTGTCCATGGCAACGAACTAGTTTTGTTATACAGTTAGTCATTTATTTATTTGCGTAGGCTTCGTACATGAAAAGAACACCATAGGAAGACATAAAACTAGAACCGAGGCCTTTTATTTCAAGAGCAGTTAATAGAAATCGTACACTTCATCTAACCTTAATTTAAATTAATCGAAATTAAAAAAAAACTTATATATTGGCTTGATTTGTGTCCATATTAATTATAACAGACAAAAAATTGACATTTAATTCAGACATCTGTTAATATATTAACTTCGTTTATTTCATGGAATCAACTAAATTTTTATAATGTTTATAACACAATCCTAAACCTTTAACGTAAGTATTAAATATTTTATAAAAATTAATTTGTCATATTTTTATCAAGCAAATAATAAAATTATAATAGCAATTTTTTATTTTCAATTTATCTTTTCGATCTGTTTATGTATGTACAAATCATAGACATAAAGTAACACTGCCTTTTAATAAAAATTACTATAAATTTCTTTCTGTTCCATTCCATTTTTATATCAAAGTTTATAATATAATTAATTTTATTCAAGTTATTATTAAAAAATAAGTAACTCAGTCGTTTTCATATCTCAGAACTTCAAATTACTAAAATTAAAAGTTTTATTAACTAAATTTGCAATTTTGATTTGGTGTTTTAAAAGTCAATGTTAAACCACTGCAATTGTCGCTGTAAATTTGAAAATTTTGCTGTTTGTTCTAATTGGTCCAAATTTTAAAAATCTTGATATTTCATTGGTTATTAAATTGCAAAGAATAGTCTTATTAATTCTCTATGATTGAAATACTCTGTATGCCATAGATTTATTATTTGTTTATTTCAAAATGAGCTTTGCATTTTTTTATTGAAATGGAGAATAAACATACAACGCTGAAACTAATCAGTGAGTTAATTTGAGACAGGAATCTAGGCAGGTAGTTTGTTCGGTTTTAATCAATTTTTATTATGCTAGTAATATTTTTTGCGTGCTATTTTGTGTGACAAAAGTATCATTTACATGATCGAGTCGACTTCCAAGAAATCGATTAAGATAAGAATGCTCTTGAATTCTTCACGGTTGATTTGCCGTTTTTTACTGTAACGAATTCCTCCAACAATCGGATATTATTCACCGTGCGGTACTCAGCACAAAGGATTTTTTTATCGCTTCGATATACAATTATAGATAATTTCAGGTTGAAGTCAAATCGTGACGGTAGACTAACGGTTTGTGGGCCCCCGTACACGAACGCCACTGGAAAACATATGTTGGATGTGCATTTCTAATCTCATTTCACAGCCATGTATTATATTTTAGTTACAAAGTAAATACTGCAACAGATTCTCAAATAAGTTAAATTTATGAATAATAAAGCTCCATTAGCAATGGACGTAATGCATAACACTGACAAAAGAAACTTAATTCATAAAGTTTAAATAGTATTGATAAATGGAATTGCAAACAATGATTACGTATTAAGTTTGCGTTTATAACCAAGCATAATGCGTAACGTAAAGTTTAATTCGGTTCAACTTTATTATTATATTATATGTAAAGCCAGTGACATTTGAAAGTTGAAGTGTAGTTGTAGTGAAGTAATGGTAGTGTAGGTTATCAAATGAAATTTAAAAATAATATGTGTGACAATCAACAAGAAGTATGTACCTTTTTATAATAAACTTGATTTCAGTTTGATACAAAAAAAGGAAATAATGTAAATGAAATTATAATTTATTTATTTTAAAGATTATTTTTCCGTATTATGTTTACGACCAGTGTGAATATTGCATCTCAAAATTACGTTTGTGCTAATATTAAGTTTTATGCTTACGTCCATTGAGAACGAACTCTAAGTCCCGGACACAAGTGTTACTTTCAAAAGAACTAATAATTTTTTCGCATTAAATAAAGACGAATATTTCATACCATTTTTAAAAAGAAGAAAAATCTGTTTGTAAATTTGGTATCTGCGTAGCTAATTCTTTAAAAATATTACACAAAAAAGTTTGTTAAGTTTTAAAAGTTTTGAGTTAAAATTGTATATTTTCAAATATTTTCGAGTGAACTCAAAAATGCTACATCAGCAGCTTTGGGAATTACTTCCCCTTTTAGTCTTACATACATAAGCTATTTTTCGAAGTAATATTCATTACTATTATATAATACATTAATGTACAAATTATTGATATTATTTTTAATATGTATTTTTTGTTTCAGGTAAGTTCTCCAATGGATTTTCTTCGTCGTATGTATGGTAAAATATTTCTTTATTAAATTGTTTGTTAGAACCTAATTTAGATGCGTATTATATAAAATTATACTACAAATGATTTAATATAAATTACTTGATAGTAATTTTTGTTTTCATAGTATTTGCATATGCATTCCATGAAAAAGTTCTTTTTCATCATACTCTCATTTTAACTAGAAAACAATATCTTCTTTATAATTCAATTGCAGGAAAAAAAACTGTGAATATCTTGACTTTCTCAAAATAATATTATCACAAACACAAAAAATGGATTATTTTCTGAGGTGCATAAATTGTTGTTCGAATCCCGTCGAAATCAAATAGTTTATCCTTTATTTAGCAGAAAAAATATCACTGTAATGAGAACACCACTGCAGTTAGAGTGCCTAGGAGGTACATATATTATCATAAATATATAATTAACTACCGACATTGTAAACAAAAACAAATGTGACACATTTAGGAACAGGTAATAAATGAGTGTTATTCGCAGCTAATGCTTTTTGAAATATAATTTTGTATTTTTGTATTTACATATAGAAATTATAAATGATATAACAATATTCATCTCTCATCATGTTCTTAAGGTCACAACTGTACTGTAGTAAAAACCATGTAAATTTAATTTTCTCCAATATTGAACGTACATTGTCAGATTCCAAATGTCTGTCAACGTTTCTGTGCAAATTGCAATAAATGAATCCTATTGTTAAAATTTAATCAGTCTGGTTACTGTGTGTCCCAGTTCAATTAAAACTTTGTTTCTGAAAAAAGTTCCCAAGATTTCTTCTCGCAAGTTTTTGATGCGTTCAGCTAATCGGAAATTAACAGAGATTGAACAATACGAAACAAATGAAGCGAGAAATCAACGCACACTAGAAATATATTCGGCTAAAAGCAAGCGGATTCCATAAGAAATTACCTACCAGTCAAAAACAAGTGCCAATAATAAATTATTCACAATGTAAACACTGGTGCTTTGATATTTGCGACATGTGTCAGAGATGACTAGATTTATAATTAGTTTTATTATGAAACTTTTTATAGAGGGTTTTTTGTATGGTACACATGGTATACACATTCCTAAGCAAGCGCCAAAAAAGAAAAATTCTTAGAATGTTGAACGTGAATCGTATGTACAACCGGTAACCGACATGATTGTGGTTAACCACAAATGCTTATATTTATCTTGTCATATCTTCTACTAAGTAACTTATATTTGTAAAGCATTTTTTATTATAATACTTTCATTTTAGAATACTTAACGGATCAGATCTACATACATACGTCACGCCGAAAATAGTCAAAATAGATATTTACGTTGAAATCTGAAAACCTAAATTTTTTGCGATTCCAATACTTCCTTTACTTCGAATAATTAGTAAAAAGACGCACAAAATATTACTTTAAAAAGGCGCACAAACAAAAAAATACGCATATCAACAGGTAAAAATTACGGGAAACATTGCTTCATATTTACTGAAAAATATAATTTTAAGGATTGGTTAATCAACGTGAGTAGCATGTAGTAGATGTATAAATGACTCTTACCATTTTTTGATGACAATTAATAAAATAACGACATTTATCAGCTATCCTTTTAGCTTGTTAAAAGTACATAAGCAAATTTATACTCCAATATCCCATCGGTACAGTTTTTGAAATTGTATATGTAATGTTGTATCTCTGGAATTATAGCACGAAACCTTTTTATTTATATTTATTTTGAAACGATTTGTGGAATATAACATTTGTTAATCCCTCCCAATATATATTTATCTAAATGAGATCGGTTTTAGTCTTATTGGAAGCAATTTAAATCGAAATATTTAATGAATAGGTTATCCAACACATGTACGTACAAAAAGCATGTCACGAATACAAATACAGATATATTTGTCAAATTAAAACATTGGAACAAGCCTGCCAAAATGAATTGCCTCCATTCCGCTATGTTTTGGTTTTATCATTGTGTGGATTCACTGCATCAGTGCGAACGAGAGAGATGCAAGATATGCAACTGTTCTGTCAATCATGTCATCGCCAACGTTGATTGCCGATGAAAAAATTATTCGGCTTCTGATTGCGATTATTCATTGTGCAATTAACTTCTTGTTCGAGAGGCATTTGATTTTTGTTGCTTTGTGATGTGGTTTCGGAGCATCAATTTTTTTGTCATTGTTGAAATTGTTATATGCCAGACACACAAATACAGATATGAGTGCTATTAAAACATCAATATGTACCCGCTCTAAAAAATGAGTAACTGCATAGTTTGTGATTCTCAGACCTTGATTTCAAATCCCACTTAACGCACAGGATATGCATTTAAAAATGTACTAGCTAATAGTAAAACATTGTTAACGTTTTAAATAACAACGGTTGTTATTCAAAAACCGGGTCTTGAAAGTAAAAAACTTGTTTGAAATGGTTAATTTATGTTAAAAATATACAGGCATATTTATATACATAAAAAATATTAATTAAAAATATTCATAAGAAAAAGATAAATAAAAGGTATTCCATTCGTTGAATTAGTTTCCAAAAAAAAAAAAACATCACAAACTAAAAATAATTGTTTTTTTTTTAAATAATATTTCCTTTTTTCATTTAAAAAAAATAAATACATATGTAATAATTAAGGTTACTGTATGGTAAAGTCGGTTGTATATGTTTCAGTTAAATGTAGACACCAATTTTAACTTTTAAATTGTATGTTAAAATACCAATTTTTTAATTTAAAATATGAGGTACTAATTTTTCTTGGATTTTTAAACTGTTTCATGTTTTGCTTTGAATATTTTTCATGTTTATGTTCTGTTTGGAAGTATTGTTTTTACCAAAATACAAAATTTTCAATTCCTGTTATTTTTGCCACAAAATTTATTAAAAAATACGTATATGCGAGCTTATGTAACTCAATATTCAATAGTCATTAAATGCATACATTTTTATCCAATAAATATTGCTTTGACAATTAAAATTGATTTATATGGTTTGTAAAACATTTTTAATTGGTAATTTTTGTAATGCAAAGCAAAAAATCACGCTTACAAAATAAAAAATTATTCATTATAATTAGTAAACAACGGACAAAATTAATCTGTATTGCAATATTTTCATCAGAATTTGCAAATAAATGCATTTTATATTTTTATGTGCAGAAATAAATACATCACTCATGGCACATCTTATCACCGATTGTCAGTCTGTAGAATTAACAAGATCTAGTAGTATAAAAAAATATATATAGTATTTGAAATACATGTATTTGTAATAAGTATTTGAAATAGATTTTGATATAATTTTTTCAAATACTTTTTTTAAAATCTTTTATTTCAAATATATTTCAATAGCATTTTATATTTTAATACATTAAAATTATTTTGTATTTGAAATACATATTAATATTTGATATATTAGTACTTATTTGTTTATATCTAAAATGCAAACCGTCATGTGTTATCTGTCACCAGGTCACGTAAGATGTACACTAAAGAGCTTAGTTACTTTGTACTAGAACTTAGTTACACGTAAAATACGAAGAATATACCTAGATCCATTTTTAGTATACGAAGACCTCATAGTAACTGAATCTACAGTAAACTCCGTGAAAATGTTTATTTTAACCTTTTTTTTAATCTTTGCATTGTTGTTTCAATTAATCTTAAAATATGTCAAACACGTAAAAATATTTAAAATACTTAATAATATTTGAAAAACAATATTAGGTATTTTATTACTTGAAATACTGAATATTTCAAATACAAAATATATAAAGCATTTTACTACAGACTATAATACTTTTGTTTGGTATTTTGTATTTAGTATCTGAAATACTTTTTTTTAAGTATATTATAGAACACTGTTCCCAAGTAATTCCAAGTTAACTTAACAAAATTAATTAAAAAATAAATTATGCTTTTAAAATAGACGGAAAGTGTAAGTTAGGAGTGTCATTTAATGTCTTTGGCGTTAAAGTATATTGTTATGAAATAAGAGTTTAATAATTGCTAAATGCATCAGTACTGGTATGATAAGTGCCCCAAATATTTTCGAAATGAAAGCGTTGAATAGTTTGTGGATGATAAATGTATACATGTAGTGTTTCTTCTGAGAAGTATATCGTGTTTTTGCTGATTCCTTCCGTTTCTTTATCATATGATTCAGGCGTGAATGCGTGCGAATGCATGCGTGCTTGCAGTATGTGTGGAATGCCCGGCATGAGTATTGAAGAGGCTGTATGTGGAATTGTTTGTAGCGCTTGAATTTTTAAGCATTTTTTGTGGGTGTGACTTATTTGATGTATAATTATAGACGCCACTAATGCAATGCACATACTTCGAGAATGAAGCTGGGTTTATTTTTAATTATTGCTTAAGACACTAAACATTGAACTGTCGAAGAAGAGCAATAGTAAAAAAGATATAAATAGAACAGTCTCGAGAGTATTAATGAACTACAATTATTGTATTCCAGTCTTGTATGCTTCACTGTTTCATTGTTCTACGTTTTCATTTAATGCCTCTTAAATTACAATATTTTTTTCTTTCGCTTACGTATACCTGTCATTTTATTTATGATCATGTTCGAAAATTTCAAGATTTCGTTTTGATACTAATAGTATTAAAATAAAATTATCTATATTTATAATAATTTACTATAAATTGAATTACAGTAGGCATAGTATAGTCACAGAATAGTTACACACAGAAGCGACACTCCGTGTCGGTACCTTTCATGTTCCGCTAGTCAGTTCTATGACCTTGAAGCATTGTGTAGACCTTTAAATTTGTGCTCTTTCCTTACCTCTCTCTCAGATATAAGGAAACTTTTCGATTTTAAACAATGGGCCCTTTAAATTTGTGCACCTTCCCCATCTCTCTCTAATTTTCGTTTCTCTGTCTTACTATCGCTTCTGTATAAACCTATTCTGTGGTATAGTCTTACATCACATACACCTACCTACATTATATCGGCTTCCGTTTTGCAATATAATTCTTATGTTATTTAAGAATGTAATTCTGTATCTCCGGCACATAATTTTCCATAGTTTTTTCATTATTTTATATTTTCATCACACAATTTAATGTGAGTTGGTCATTAGTGCCAGTCATTTTAATTATAATAATGTATTTATTGCTATTTTATTATCTCTTTTACGTGTTGTTACATAAAATATGTACTTATTTTTATATATAATTACTATAATTTTCAACGGTGATAAATAAGTAATCTTAACAGAATCTATTCGTTTTCAGTTTTACCTGTCTGTAGATCTTTTAATCGACAAAAAACTAATATAAAAGGATTAAATTGAACAGTCTTTATTGCTAATTGAAATAAAATCTTTGTCTGGAAAGAGCAAGTACTCTTGATACTTCGAAGGTCATGGTCATGGCTGCAGAGTTTATAGATAAGAGTAATAAAACTAGTGATATAAAAGTGTATATGTCTTAATTTAATAATTTTATCAAATCAAAACTGTTAACTTATTATCAAAAAATAATCAAGTCTTCACTTCAATACATGAAATAATTGGATTTTTAATGAAAACGTAATACAGTAAAATCCGATTAAACGCGACACTGAAGGGATCCTAAAAATTTGATTGCCTTAGTTGGACGTCGTTATAGCAGACTAAAGTAAAATAACTTTAGCGCATAAGATATATAAAAAAAGTAGACATAATTCATTATAAACAGGTTTTACTCTAATTAAATTTAAATAATCATTAAAAATAGCCGAAAATTCTATTGAAATTCAGCCGAATTCGTTACAGTGAGGTGTAAGTGCCAAGTGCATTTCCGGAATAAGTGTAGTAATGACTATTATATGTATATTATTTATTCCTTGCTATTATGATTCAAATTCGATTGTATTAAATGCGGCACAACGAAAGCGAGAACGGGAGCGAATGCGACGAGGGACGGGAATACGTTGCGGGATACCGAAGTATGAACACCCGCTTAGCGAATGCAGGTCTGCAGCGTCCGAATTCATTTCGCTGCATGCACGGTTTTACCGCGTTCCGCTCAGATCCTGCTTGCGGTTGGGTAGATAAAATTCAAAATTTCATCGAAACACGCGCTGATCATTCGAAAATAAATATAACATCTCTTTTCATCTTGTGTCAGTTGAAGCATAAGTGTATGAAATTCTCTATAAAGATATCAAGTTTTGTTAATTTCGTGTATCCATCTCTTTTCTTCTTCTGTAAGCAAATACATTCCCAGTGTTCTTAACTAAATATAATTGTTTAAAATGAAAATGATTATACATGTTTTTGTTGTTGTTCTTCTTCTTATAGTGTCATACTAGGAGAACTTTTTATCTAAAAATCGTATCCTGAAAACGCTTCAGTGTATCAAATGACTTCCTTATTAATTTTACAAAAAGAATATATCTCAAACTATATTGCAGTTTCTCCGCTTGTTAATATGGTGCCTCTTTTCGACTTCAATTTGAATATTGCCTAAATTACCTATACTGATCAAAAAGGAATCACTGTAATTAGTAATACTACCATATTGCTTAAAAACCGACTGACATGAGACTTAATCTTGTACTAATTTAAATAAGCATAGTGTAAAACAAGAAACTTAATTCAGAACTTATTTTAGTACAAGGAATTATGCGAAAAGAATGCGCATTCATTTATAAACAATATTTTAATAAATATAATCTTGAACTGAATTTAGTAGGTACGAAATTAAGAGGCCAATTCTGTATAAATCTGTAAGTACTACAGATCTGTAAATTTGTAAAAAAATGACAAAAACGCATCTATTTTTGTTGATTAATATAAAATTATACATAAGAGTGGATGCTTTCGTTACGATTTTGTTCATTATTTACAGATTTACAGATCTGTAAGATTTACAGATTTATGTCACTCGTGTCAGACGGCGTTAGGAAATGCTTCTGTTACAAAATCTTACAGAAATGCTACGATCACAAATCCACCTTTTAAATTTTTGGGTAGAACTTGCCCCACATACCTTATTGGATTATAAACTACTATTTGTCAGAACGCTGCTAAAAACTGTTTATCTTAACCTATCCCAACGAAATGAATGTGATGCATATACGTGTATATGTAAAACGCCACTTTCTATTTACTTTCCCCGTGTTTCTGCCTTGAGACAAGCAAATCCGTTGGTTCTATTTGCTCCAATTTCCGTGTAATTACCCTATGTACGTGTTTGGTGATTGCGCCGGGGGTGTAGGGGGCTGTGCCTATGCCTAGCCAAAGGGCTGGCCGAGGGCTGCAGTGAAGGTAATTTGTCCGGCGTGAAATTGATTACACGCAAATAAACAGCCGGACGCGATGATCAGCAGGAATAGACAGGAGGCATGAGGCATGAGGCATGGCCAGTGTACATTTAACCCCTTCAATAACTAGGCTTATAGGATCTACCTGACTACCTGTCACTGTATGGGAATGGGAAATATATGTAACTGGATCTAATTTTGTAATTGAGTGTTACTGAATCTAAAATAATTGATTTTTTTATAAAAAATAACTTTTTAATTGTTTGGTTCAAAATTATTTATTAACTCTTTATTTATTTTTAAGCTAAAAATGTATCCAATTATAAGCTTTCACAGAATTACATAGAGACATAATACATAAATTGTAAGTAATCATGAGAATTCGTCACATTCTTAAATTGATTGAAAGAAATGGAAAACAAATCTTAGTATTGAAAGTAATTATTGTATGAAAACACATATGTCTCTTAAGTGTCGAGTTTTTATAAGAATTAAAATTACATTTGCTTACTAAGAAATTTTTTAAAACATCTCGATTTAATTAAAGGAACATGAAAGAATAATTATTTATGTTATTATAAATATCAACGTGATTCTTAACTATTTTATATAGAATTATCATATCAGCATTGGTTCTTTTGGCTTCGAGTGAATTCCAATTGCAATCATTAATAAGCGATTCATAGATGTAATTTCAAAAATTACTCTTGTATTTTATAAGTGAAATAACATTTTTATTTAATTTACTTAATCTGCCTTATATTTTATTGTATTTAGGATTTCATACGCATATATTCAACAGTAGGTTGAATCTATAATATTAATGAATATTTTCTTTTGTAAGACTGCTGTCCTGTATAAAAAACCTAATGTTCTATACGGATGAGCTACAATATGGTCCACATGCTCATTTTATAATAATTTGGAATCTATTATTACTCCAAGACTACGAAGTAAAGTAGCATGTAAAGTCGGTATTTTCAAGTTCCTTGACGGATATTATATGCGGCCTACACTATAAAAACAATAATAATACACTACATTAATGTTGTATTCAGTTAGCTCTGAATATTTGCACTAAATTAAAATTGACTGCAGCATTCTCATTTGTCAAACTCGGATTACTTTTGTTTAGTTGTGGACGGATAATTTTAGTATATACTTCGCAAAAACGTTGTTTCAATAGCCTCGTATACACGTCGGCCAGCCAACTCAAGCCCTGTTTAATATGTACATTTTTCTCGTAAATATTTGTAGAAATACAAATTATTATCTGTTCTTTTTAATTTATATAGAAATTTCATCTGTCTAAATGGAACTTCACAGTAACTAAAGATTTGCGAGTGTGCTACGTGTCTCTTTCTATAATTTTTTATAGTGCTGGTATGTACAATTTCATTAGTGGTCGTCTTGATTATATTTGTAAGTTAGTTGTAATTAAACTAGATGTCATCTTTTGGGTATTCATACTGTTATGAAGAGTGTACCATAAGGGTACTTTAATATGTGAAATAGTTAATAAAAACACGACATTGGTTGCATTTAATTTCGGGTTGTTGGTACCACAGCTACTCTATTTACTTGTACTGGAGCAATAAATTTTAAATTCCAATATATCATTATATCATTTATTATTGCATTAAATTTAAACATAGGTTTTCAATTAAAGATGTATAATTATTTCATCATGGCTGTCGAACAAATGGGAAGAGCGAAAAGCATTAAATATTGTAGTATGGGTTAATCCAACCATTTGCCCAATGCGGTATTTTTCCTTTCAGTTCACATTAAATTCTTTTTAATATCTCCCATCTTAATAAGGAGTATAATGACCTGAATAATTAATTCCATCTCGATAAAAATCAAAATAAAACCTGGGGCATCATCATTAATTTCTTCTTCGACCAAATTCATCATTGTTTTAATTGCGGAGTGGTTACAGTTATGTGGTTAATCCGATTAGCCAGGACAGAGACATGGTGTGTATGGTAATTAGTCGAATGGGCACAAAAACAGTGTGTAACATGCTATAAGAGCAAGATAGTATCTGCAAGTGTTTTGTTTTCCTTGAACCTGACTGCGAATCGTGAGCGCAGTTGGCCGTGAGTGACAGACGAAGCGCCGATCCAACGCACACGCACACCAGGGTCGGACTTAGGGATATTTCCTACATTTTTACTAATTCTAATATCATCAAATAATATGCAGTTCATTACTAATATTTTTAATTAAATGGAACATTATTTATATATGTGCGCCAATTTTAGATTTAGATCTATGATACTGTAAATATTGAAATAAATGCCGTAAAATTCCTTAAAAGAACTAGGCGCTACTGCTAGAGGAGCACTTTTTTCATCATCAAAGTTGTGTATAAGTGCGTTAAAGTGTGAGAAATAATTTCTCACAGTACGTGCAACACTGCACATGTATAATGTAAAAAAAAATATTTCCTACAGTAATCGCCAACATGTAAATGCTCTACGATATTATATTGTTTTTTTACTTTAAATTGCTTCTGTGCTTGTATTTCTGTTCTTTAACATTTAAAAGTGTGGTCGTAGAAAAAGAATAGTGTGCCACTTATGCAGAAGATTCACGCGTTTTCTAACTTGAGTTACGCCAGCACTCGACTTTGTTTCATACCGAAACTGTCACAACGTGGTCACAACTCGTGGAAAATAGGCCAGTTTCCTCAATTATTGTACAATTTACGGTTATATGTACAAGACGGATTATACATTTTATAACAGCCTCCGAAGAAAATAGTATACGTACGGTCAATTCAGTATTAGAAATATGTATATTTATTTCTATTTTTAATTTCTCATCCATTTATTTACAAACCCTCCAGTTTTTTTTACTATAACTGTTAAATACAAAAAAATATTATCGTCAATAAAAAAAATAAAATTATCTATATGTATTTTGAAAAAGTAGGTCGAAACCATCAGAAGTTTAAAATAAAATTAAAAAGTTTACCAGGAGCAAACTTCGAATTACGAATTATAAATGAGAAATAATTGAGCTTTGATCATAACAGCTCTAACATATGATATGTGTGCATATTTTACAGAAGAGGCATTAGTAGCACTAAGCGGAGCTGCGGAGTCTAGAGTCGACCATGACCAAACGAGGTTCGAGTATAGGTATCTCTTTTAGTGTATTCTCTAAATATTGATTTATTTGTAGACTAGGAAATTTTTGTTCGACAACATATTAATATTTTCAATTTAATTAAGAATTCGAGCAAGTTGTTTTAAGAATATTTGAATAAAAACGTAGGACGCCCTTAAAAAGGGGCTTAGGGTAAATTTAACATTTGTTTTGTCACATATTTTAGGTTAAATACGGTCGAAACTTTACTGTTGTCAATTTTTATTTTAGAAAGTTTGCATACGCTTGCAACAAAAATGAAATTAGAAAATAAAAATTGAAATTAAAATACGCATTCAGTGCTAGATATTTCTTCGCGAAAGTAGAGTTTTTTGAAAATAAACTAGAATTCGTATTTTAGCGGGTAAATGGGCTTGAGCCAGGCCTGCTAGCTGCCAGAGTCGGACAGGTACGGTGGTAGGCGGGTATAACTTGACTATAATTACACACAAACTGCTGTATCCACTTCACTAATTTCCGTAACGTGTCAGTCTGTACTGCGTTCTCACAAAGCTGCGCGACTAATTATTTCACCGCAGCAAAACAGAACACCCCATAACTCAGCTTTGGGTGTCCAAGTGGTGACGTTTGCAAACAACGGCGCCTATCAATCATGTCACTATTCCCAAATTCTATATGCAACTAGTAACTAATATTGTTTTACGGAAGTGTATCAAACGGATAGCGTTGGCTCAATTGGTTAGACTTTAAGCTATTATCATGGGTCAGAATGATCCGGGAAAATCTTAAACAAAATTTGTATTTTTTTAAAATTATTACAATAATTTTGAAGTATTGTCTATTCAAAATAGATAGGTTTAAAATAAATAAATAAATAAATGGCTTTTTAATATTGTTACTTAAGTCTTATGGGTATAATATTTATAACCAGTTACCTTAGTACAATTTTGCAAGTTAGATGTCAGTTTTATTGCATTGTGTTTTGTCATTATCTTGACACAACATTAGTATACAGTAAATGCCGGAATTTGGTTATATTTTTAATTTTATATACAGATGAATAACAAATAAATTGTTGTGCTATATATGCAAAGCAATAATTTTTACAGCTTCCAGGAGTTGACAGACGCCAGTCAATTCCTCACATCACTAGTAAAAGTATGTTATAGACTTGGCGAAGTAAAACGATTTTTAATGGTGGCGGAAATTACTGACGAGCCGTTCAGATGAGCTGTCATCTCCTAGAAGTAGTGAAAACTGTTACCTTGTATATATTGTACAATAGTTTATTTGTTATTCACTTGTCAATAAAATTAAAATTAAAACCAAATTCTGAGAGTAACTCATGTTATGTTAAAAATTTGTATGACAGGGACAAAACTCATTTAACAATGAAACAACGCAACCACTAAGCACTAAAACTGACAGATTCTTTACAGTTCGAATAAATTGCGGTTTACAAATGAGTAAGAAGTAAAAATTATTTTACCGGTTTCAGGATATTAAGCCTTTGTTTACATAGACAAAATTACGCTGGGTAACAAAGTCTTAACTATCTACACGGTATAGTATTTTACAATATTAGCCAGGTAAAACAGTTTTTACTGGTGATAGGAGGAATTGACTGGCGAGCCGTTTAGGCGAGCCTGTTATCTCCTTGAACCAGTAAAAACTGTTACCTGGCGTATAATGTACAATAGTTTACTTGTTATTGACTTGTAAATAAAATTAAAATTAAAACCAAATTTTGACAGTTACTAATTTTGTGTCAAAAATTGTTTTAAATGATATATCGTAAGCCTTGGAAGACATAAACAATGGAACTACTAGCCAGTAAATCTGACAGGTGTCATCTTAACATGCTAGGTACTGGTAAATCTGACAGCTGTCATTTTTACAATGTAGTAGCTTGTAAAAATTAATTTACCTGGCAACAAAGAGTTAAGATAAATGATAGTTTACAAGTCAGTAACAAGTAAATATTTTTACCGCACTAACTTGTCAAAATGACTGGGACAATTTAATAATATAACTGTAACCATGGCCTTGGCTTCATCATATCAACCTATACCTGTACACACTTGATTACAAAAATTTATTGATAATAGAATTTTATAAAATAAAATATATTAATAACGTCTTCATTTACTCAAACTGGTTAACTACTGAATAAACCACGGATGTTATAAATCTTACCAAGCCTTAGGTATCTTTAAATCCTCGCATTACGAGCTCGGAATTCAATTGACATCTGCAGCAGTTATAGTACTCATAAGAATCCTAGATAAGTTAACAACACTTACCTCGTTAATACTGTAAAATACTATAACGAATCTATTTCGAATTGAGTGAATTGTGAAATTTAGGATACAAATCCCAGCATCGCCAAATATAAAAATAACGGTATTTGAATGGTTTAAAAAGCACTCTAAGTTATAAGTTCCTTTAAAAGGCGGTAGGATTTAAAGAATTCCTGGTTTAATACATTTATAACCATCGAAGAATTTGTCTTATATTTATAGGGTCAATGATTTTTTCGTTGATTTGTAAAAACACAATTCCAGTTTAGAATGTTGGAAAATGATTTTGTTATGACAGCTGTCAGAAGCAGGTCACTTGTAATATCGTTTATATTTATCTGCAATTACCTTACGTTTTGAATTGATTTTTATATATATTTTTTTTAATATTGAAAAGAAAAAGAATGATATACCATTTCTTATTGTATTTCTGATTAAATCTAGAAAATATGATTCTACTTGTAACAACAACTAAATTAATCACTATCAGGTACTCATCCAACTATAAAAAAATGGAACTTATAATTAATATTGTTCTAATAAAATCCATATTTTTAAGAAAAATTATTAAACCCTGTAACAATCGATCACTTGGTCTTTCACTGAAATGAAAAAAAACAAACTTATTTTTAATACTTCACTTCACTGAAATATATTATAAATTTTTAGTAAATATGAAGGGTAAGTATATATGTATATATTCTAACCTTTGATATATTTTA
Source organism: Stenolophus ochropezus (assembly GCA_035578165.1). Taxonomy (NCBI): domain Eukaryota; kingdom Metazoa; phylum Arthropoda; class Insecta; order Coleoptera; family Carabidae; genus Stenolophus; species Stenolophus ochropezus. The sequence goes on along the minus strand of JAQOWZ010000005.1, from coordinate 16,983,191 downwards.
TATATTTACTCTAAAAAATTTCCTTCTTTTGGGGCAATATTTTTAGCTTTCAGCTTTGGAAAAAAGAAACATAGCTGGTAACGCATCTGAAAGCAAATATTCGGAAAATTTAATAATTCCCGGTTCAAAGAATCAAAGATGTTAATAAAAAGAGAACCCTCCAGAGGAAAAATTTGTAATATAAGTTTATTTTATTGATTGAACGACTTGCAAAGAAATAATTCCATGGACTTTGTATCCTACATGCTTTTAATTAAGGAGAACATCTCTAAAGAAAAAGTAAATAAACAATTTCCTTATAAAAACAGTAAAAAATAAACTTTAAACACTACAGTATTAATAACCGTTCAAATATTTTCTCTACTACAAATTAGTTCCAGCGAAGTTGAACTGCAACAACCAACAATTGTGTTGTTAGATACACTATCTGTGTAGCAATTTTCCTGGTTTAGATGCCACAGTATCCTCAAGACAAAATACATATTCAATAGAGGAAGGAATTTCTTCTACACACACTTTGTCTTCATACTCGAAGAATTATATTTTTCTACCTTCCGTTTTCCGCATATTTAGTGTTTGCATATTACGTATATTATAATAAATATTTAAAGATGTATTAAAGTGAAACTATAGGATAAAATAATATGTACATAAATAGTCGTTTAATCTACAACATAAACACATCTTAACATTGGGAAAAGTTGTCATAATATTAGAAGGTATACCAAGGATCTAGCAACTGAATTGTTATGCACTGTTCTATCCCGAATATATAGTGCGATTTTCTCCAAATATAAAGCGAAAGAAAAATAGGAGGTCACCTTATATTCCACATAACTCCTGATAATCATTAACTAGGGGTGCTTCTCGTTAAAAATACGTTTATTTTCAGAACACAGTTTAATTCCTAAATTAAAATGATAATCACCATTATGATTTTTTTGTTATATTCGGGCTAATATGGTATATAACCTGTTACTTATTATATTTTATGCAATATTAAATATTTATAAAATATGACCTATTCGAAATATTTCAAAAGAATTGTTCATTTGTTTATATTTAAATTTATACATCAGAATAAAATGTCAAATGAACTATTCAACATTGCTGTCAAAATTTCGAATAGCATTTTTTTGTTTAAGTATCGCTTAAAATTTAAGCACTCGATCTACAAAGACCTATTTTCATAGTCTTGGTATACAAATTATTATTAATTTTAATTACGTGATTAATCAATGACAGTAGCTTAGATACCACAAAACAATAACATGATCAAACAACTTGTTTATTTACAGATACGTGACAAATGCAAATAGCTAACTCGTATTTCTTTTCAAATATCAAGTTTGAATTATTCAAACGAACTTCCTCTTTAAAATTTTGTAAATTACAATATTGGTTCCGAACCCGTTTGAGTCGGAACACACACATATCAGAATTTTAATTAAAAGTCCGATATATTTGAGCCACAATATTCCGCGTAGTTCTCATGTACTCTGTAAAGTGATAGTATTGTATTTTATACGGTGTGTACTGCGTATTAACTTCGTATTAGTTCCGTCAATTAAAATATAAAATATGGTCCAAGGTTAGAAACAATAGCTAAACCAATGATTAAAGTAAACAGTGTTTGAAACACTCGTCTACCTATAATTACTCCAAGTTTGTTGCAGCAGTTTTGGGCGTATATAGCTACGAGGTATTATTTTGTAGAAAACTTATAATAATAGCTATTCCCTGTACTCTGCGCTGTGTTTATTCCTTGTGCATACATTACCAGACCACCTACATACAAGAGGAACGTCTTATTACTAGGAAGCAATTAAAATATCTCCAAGATTACCGTGGAAGAACGCACTGTTTCAAAATTACAACGTACGCAAAGCCGTTTAACATAATACGACGTAATAAACACGCAAAACTAAACGAGATACTTCACCAACACTATTTCTTCTTCCAAATTATTACCAATGCAATAATTTATATTTTAATATGAACTTAATTATTTTTTGAAATTGTCAATATTTAACATAGGTATGAATATTTTATCTGTAGGTTATTAGCAATGAGGTCATCCTAAAAAAGTTGTGATTTTTTTTACATGGATGGAATCTGCAATTCTTAAAATTCATTCACATAAGTATTTATTTTTAAGGTTTACAATTACATTTAAGATTAAGGAAGTTTAAGTCCATGTATCCGAATGGAAACATTCAAATTGCGTATCGTACTACATGCGTTAAACGTAAAGTATGCCAGCTCTGAACTTTATTTAGCGTCATTGTTTTCACTCTTTGTAAGCTGTCACATCAAATAAAACCACAAATTTTATTATTACATTGACTTGAAATACATCGCGAATAAAATTAATTGTGACAACTTCCTCATAAACAACATAATTTGATAGTGTAATATCTAATATTGTCAAAATAATCTGTATTGTAGTTTTATTATTTTTTTGTAAAATTGTGCATATATGACAGCATGGCACTACTTATTAAACCCAATAAAAATCTTATTATGTAAACGATATGCTTGATATAATTGTAAAACAAAATTAATTGCTTAGAATAAGGTTAAATTAAAAACCGTTTAAGGTTGGAAGACAGGTGTATCTCTTATTACATCGTATCACCCTCATTCGTCTGGATACATTGTATAGTAGAACTGTGGTTGAACAATGTAAGTCAATAACCAAAATAGACATTTTCCGAAGAGTTGTAATGAGAAAAGATATTTATGTAATCAGTTCTGCTGTTCATTTTATATTTTGCCTTCCGACTTTAATAGTATCAACAGTTTGCTTTTAGTAAACATCCAGAATTTTTCATTCTATAAATATTTTGTCAATGACATCAAATAATTTTTTATATTTTATAATTCAATATTATCTTATATATGTTGTCAAGTGTGCATAAGTGGCGTCTCTTCCAAATAGTAAATGTAACCTTTTATTATTTTTACGTATTATTATTAAAAGTAAACCAGTACATTATTAGTACAAGGGTACTTCTAGATATTTTGATCATCTAAATATAAGTTGACCAAGGCGATTTTATTTAGTTGCAGCACTTCAGCTTCCTAGTCCATAAATTTTAAGTATTCAAGTTACACATAAATATTTTAAAATGTATTTTAATACAATTTGGAGTTATAAATATGAAAACGAAATAAACACAGCTAATTTAGTCTTAACGTGTAGAATTTAAAAGATTAAATTATAAGTGTCCAACTTTATTCAACAGGGTTACCATATTTAACATAAATCCCTAGATTACATTTAATTAATATTTGTAATTAAATTTTTTGAGATATAGGTATACACAGACATTACAAAGAATTGCTTGATTTGGAGTCGAATTGTCAAGAACGAGAACTATTTGTCGAAATATTGTTGTGGAAATACATATGCCTAACCTATAATGAATCTTCTCGTCTGTGCCAATGAAGTTCTGATATAATTTGATTCTGATATTTATTTTTAAATAAATTATTAACAATATTAATGTAACTGCCTGCAAGTATGACTACGACTGAACGTAGCTTTTCTATATTAAGGATATTATAACTCCATAAACTAGCTGGATTCTAAGAAATTTTTGACCCGATTCGCATTAACGAAAAAAATTGATTATAAATTTAGTTATTCTTTTGTATGTAGTATTTTAATTTATAATATCTTTTTCTAATTCAATGATATAATTAAATTTTGTAGTTAACATTATTTTATATTTAAGAAAGTTTCTGAATCCGCCACTGGTTGCGGTCGTCTTATAAAACTAATACTATAATAATATAGTGTATTAATATTATTAATATCAAATTTAAAACCGGTACTGTTAAGCTACTAGTCACCTCTGAAGTTTCACAAAACAGGTATTTGTCTGTTTTTTATTTCATCTTATCACCCTCACTCGATTTCTTGACATTAATAGATGTCGTTAAACAGTGGAGGAAAAATAACAAATTGGAAAATTAGCATTGATCTACATTTACATGATCTGTGCTCAGTTGAACAGCAGCGTATTGATCTTGAGTGAATGATGATAATTGCGTGTGTTGTGGGGGTGTTAAACGCTGTGGGGAATCTTTATCTGTGTGCGATATCCGGCATATGTTGTAGATTTTATGTAAATTGAATCGTGTGTTGTGATAGCGCTGGTATATTGAGATTTGGGCGTAATTCGCAAACAAGTCACGCAGCCAATACACAGGGCTGTTTATATAAATTCAGCAATATCTACCTTAAATTAATACGCCCGTCGTTTTGCAAATATGGAATATGTAAATTCATATCCAACCAGCGTCTGAGATTTTTACCCCCGGCTAAATTCCCCGTAAGCCACTGTCTGTAACGCTAAATTGAAAACGTGAACAAGTCAAGGCTTCGCAACTAGATTTTAAATAAATAAAACAATATACATGTACGGGAAACAGAAACCGATAAATTGATATAAAAAATAATGTATGTATCAGCACCCTGATGAAGATTGATTTACAATTGAAATGTTGGTGTATTAGTGGATTTTATTAAATGACTGCAACTCCGAAAAAGACCTTCTTTTGTTTACATCCAGTCAATAAAACCAATCCTACATAAAAAATAATTCCTTATGTATCCAAAATTTGACAGTCACATTGATTGACGTAGTGCATTTCAAAAATTTTGGATAATTCATATCAGGAAGTATTATTTTAAATTTAGACAGGATATATTAGGGCATATTTTGCTGGTAAAATTAACATATACCTACGATAATAAACTCTGAAAATTATTATTCAATTATGAATATATAATTGTCTTAATACAGTTAAAAATTCCATAATATACACCTGGATAAACACCTACTAAATTATTTTCGCTGCACGAATTTATGAACGAGTGCCAAAGTTACTTGTAGCCTTGGTTTCTCAAGGGCTGTTGAGATTTTATTTATATAAATACTGTATTATTTTCATTTTATGAATATGTATATCGTTTATAGTATGCAAATACATGTGTTTAGGTGCTTCTCACATATGAAATGAATTGAGATATATTACTTCTGCAAATAAATATATTTTATTATCTATTAAAATTTATTTAAAAATAACTTTATTGAACTATTATTTACAACCGTGAATAATGTTACGCCGGTGGCTCATTTTGTAAAGCTACTTAGACTCGAACTAAGCAGAGTATGAGATCTGGGGTTCAAATCCCAGCGTCGCCAATTTTTAACCAAACAGTGGTTCTGAACCCATCAAAAGCTGTAAGTTATAATAATATAAGTAAAACTTTTCACTAAACAAAGTACCGTACACATTTGAGACCCTATTCCCTAATGGTATATAGGAATAAATTTTATCTAAAACATAAAATTTTAATGATGTATTGTATATTTAACAAATGTTAACACATTTTGAATTTAATTTGTCATTTATGTTAAACTTATGAAATGAACTTTACATAACATTGTCTTAAAATACTATGTATAAATGTCAAGTTGTATTAATTATGTTGCCCCGGTCCCCAGTCCGTTAAACATGTAGACACCTATATCAAAGTACGCATAATTTTCTTTACGTATCGTACGGAGATTTACTTATTTACTAATTTTTGCTTCCAAACTAATAGTTTCCTATTTATTGAAAAACACTCTATAATTAATTACAAAAATAAATAATTAATATTTTTTTAAACTAGTTGTATATTTTTTCACTAAATTTGGTTCCCGTCATATTTCAACAATTGCAATATTGGTTAGAATTCACTATTTAGTGTAGGCGATTTTTCTTTCAGAAATTTAGTTACTGTTTTTAGCCGGTTGCATATTCTTATTTAATATAATCTTATTCTTACATTTATGTCATTTCGCCGTCATAATTGGAATCAGAAAGGTCGTAATAGTTGAAGAACATTATCCCAACAAAGTTAGTTAGGAAGTAGTTCTTGTGCAACTTTGTTAAAAAGCATACATTCCGTTGTGTAAATGAAAACACACGGAAGGAGTAAAGTTAGTTCTCGGCACGATACGTATACGACATATATTGTATTGTAGTTGTTTCATTTGATTTTTGCGCTGTAAAGTCAGCTGAAAGACTTATTTTGCGCAGTGTTTATCGCAATTCCTTTCCATGCCAACAACTACGACATTCAGTTGCTATTTTCAGTTTGTAACGTCGCACAATGTTTTGGTATTACGCAGGTAGTAAAAGTACATCCGCACTTGCAATATATACATCGTGTCATAAATTATTGAGATAGTCTTAGAGATGACGTCTGGTACACGCCCTCAACAGTTAAAATATACAAAATGTATTTCAAACAAACTTGTACATATAACCATCAATGAATGTGAACTTAAGTATACAGGGTGTCCATTTTAAGTGGTACGCTATTGCTATCTCGGGAACTATAAGAGCTACGAGGTCGGTTAAATTAGCAAACAATTTCTATTTTACAAGACAAAATTTTTATTAAACTAGTGGTTCTCAAGATATGGGGCCCAACTTTCTTATTTTAAATGGAACACCCTAATAAGTTTTACATATTTGGAATCTACATCAAATTACAAATCCAATGGTATGGTTGAAGTTAAATTTTAGTTAAAAAAGAAAATCCCTATGTAGGCAATAAGTTTCTATGCTTATATCTGAAAAGAGCAGTTGCCATGAATAAATAAAAAAAAATAAACGTCAAATTCTGCGTTCTTATTACGCTAATTCTATCTCTGAATTAAAAATTCTCGGTAAAAGAACGCAAAATTTTACGTTTGTTTCCTATTTATTCATGGCAACTGCTATTTTCAGATATAAGCATAGAAACTTATTGCCTGCATAGGGATTTTTTTTAACTGATATTTAACTTCAACCATACCATTGGATTTGTAATTTGATGTAGATTCCAAATATGTAAAAATATATATGGTGTTCCATTTAAAATAAGAAAGTTGGGCCCGATATCTTGAAAACCACTGGTTTAAAACAAAATTTGTTTATCTCATGTTAATAGTCTTATAAAATAGAAATTGTAGCTCTTATAGTTCCCGAAATAGCAAAAGTGTACCACTTAAAGTGGACACCCTGTATAGCTTTATAGTACGGAATACTAGGTATATTTTTTATAACATCTACAGATGTTTTATACTCTCTATACTGCATTAGTAAAAATATGTATTGTCGAAGCACAAAGTTGTAATAGTTCTCTTTGCCCTACAATCCTTCATAGATTATTGTGTTTTTAAAGATTTTCTTGCATTCGGCTCCATTTGTAGCTATTTCCTTCCAAATATCATCAGCCTATATTTCATAATGATTTTTAATATATACTTCATAGCTTTATTTCTAGCATTAAGCTGTTCCTGTAAATTTGTCCGGTTTCATTCTCTAAAATCTTCGCTACAGTAGTTTTTGACAGAGGAAGGTGAGCTTCCTTTTTAGAGGACCATTTCATCCACTCTATTGTCAACCCTTAAAGGTTGTCACGATTTAAGTATGAGAGGATTAGTGACTCAAGAAATTCAATGTCATATTACACTTCAATATTAATAAGTGACCTGCCTTAATACAATAAAACTTGGCAATGTTCAGACGTAGTGTATTCATTTCAAAGAGTTCTTCCGTTTTAATTGGCTGTAATAAATTTTCTTGTAGAAAATTTAATTAGCATGAATGCTATGTATACTGTTCTAATTTTTATCTATGTTATGAAAGTCTATAGATAAAAATATAGAAAGAAAAATAATATACAATTTATATAAATATATCAAATTTATATTTATAACAAAATTAGGCTAATTTACAGTAATAACTAAGAAATATTAAAAAAAAAAAACATTAAAAACAATTATAACACAAAATATTTATTGAAGGTAAAAATAAAATAAGGAATAATATTGCACCGTATGAAAATAATATATGCTATAATTTTCATTTTCGTGATTCAAATAAGTAATTTGTATTTTATAACTTAATTTTAGAATTATAAATGCCTACTAATTCTTTGAAATGCTATAAATATATATTCTGGCATTAATAAGTGGAGTAATTATTATTATTATATCTGCAATTAGTGCGTAGCAATTTTTGGAATCACTGCTCTAGTTTTAATTAAGATAAGCTTGACCTTGGTGTATAATTGCGCTTTGCAATCAATTTAAATATAAACTAAAACAATAATTAAAACATTACCAAACATTAATCGCCAATAATTAAATTAATATACAGCTAGATTAAGATAAAACTGCAATAAAATCTAAATCGTATTTATGAGCTATAAAAATAGTCCTCCAATTGGTTAAGTGGCTATAATTGTTATCAGGAACTCGGCATATGTAACACATATTCCACTGCGGTAACATTAAAGAAGTGACCTTGCTACACTTGCGAAAACAGCAGGAAATATCATCAAAAAAACAGGAATTTCTTTCAGTTCAAAACATCTGCCAAATACCGAATCGGTTATTAATTATGCAAGAATTTCTTCACAAAAAATATTATCGCATCTTTTTTACTCATTATTATGTTAATAATTTAATGTAACCAGCACATTATTTCCAGCTTATCCATATCATCTTTGCACTTTTAATAATATAATATCGTATTATTTATTATATTTAGGTTTAGGACTAGTAGATATATTATCCCATATAGGGTCTTCAAACTCATTTAATTGTATATTTTGTATTAAGAATTTATTTTATTTTGTAGTTGGAGTTGTATTAAATGACATAACTCAAAACAGTTTTCTTATTGCACAGGTTGAACGATTTTTATTTTATTGCTAAGATAACATTTCATATAAAGTATATTTTATTTTATGCTTTATCACCTGCATAACAATTCCTGCAATGAATAAATAATTCATTTCTCTTATTTTAATTTAAACAAACTGTATTGTTCAATGCCGTTCTTATACATATCAAATTCATACCCTGTTTTCGTTCTCTTTTATGTATATTAGATAAACAGTTTTTATTGTTTTGCAATTTGGTGTCACCTCATTTTATCATCTATCACCAATTATATGAAACGCTCTATTGATGTAATATCATTTAGTGGAATAGATTTCTTCAAAAAATTATCATCTAAATCTTAAGAAAACAAATATTTCTAGTAAAAATTGAATAACAAGCTGTGAAGGTACATAAATTATATTAAACCCTAAACTAATAATATACTTACATGCTAAACCATTACAGATAATAAGATTTACCATGGCATTTTTTCGCAATACCATACTCGAAACAAAAGATAAAGTACCTTGGAAGTAATTTCGGGTGTGTAATTTAGTGTATTACGATCCTGGGTCAGCAGGTCCGGCCTAAGGTCAACTTGCCCAGGGCGCCGGATTGTTTCGTGTAATTTGCCGTGAAATTCGCACGTTCGGAGTTCAGATGGAGTGTTAATGTCCCGACATTTTACATGAAGTCAGTTACAGACTGCCAGACATTGGAACGAATTTTGAAAGGAAAATTTTCTATTAGTATAAATTAAGCCATGAAAGATTGAAAGGCATATAGCTTGTGGAATATTGTTCATCATATTTTGTAAAGAAGCTCGTCTGTTATAACTAGGCAATTTCAATGAAACAAATCACATAAATATATTATCAAAAATCTTTAACTCAAACATCAAACACTATTTTATAACCCATATAACATAAAACTAAGACCTTAATTTAAACACACTGTAAATGCGTGTTTCAATAAAATATCGAAGCTAATAAAAATAATAATAAACATGATAGTATATTGTTTTGTTTTATTATTTTCTGAGATTGCATTTCTGAGGTCATAATTATGAATAATTCTAATAATGTTCTAAAATAAAAGCTATGAAATATTTTATATCTTTAATTGCAATGTCTAAATATATAAAGGTACGTAGTAAGCTCGATAAATATTATAAACACTGCTAATCTACTGATTTAGCAAAGGAACTGCTTGATTTACAGTGCCCAATTACGCTTCTCACTGCGAGTGTAAAAAGAGATTGCGCGCGCATTTTTATATGCTATCTTGCTACATGATATGGCACTGTGATAAACTCGGTGCTGCAAGCATTCTTCGCCCTTTTGAGTGTTACAAGATATATTTTTATAATCTATTATACAAAATAAGTAAACTTATATGCAATTGTTCATTATAAAATTAATTATTATAAGCAATTGTAAATAAATTAATAAATACATTTATATATCAAAAAACTTGGAAATACTGCAGTTACGGAATGCATAAGTAAGGATTGAACCCGATCATTTCAAAATTGTCATCAATATTTATGTTTTTATTAGAGGATCTGTATTCCTCATATTCATTTCCTGGTTTTAACAATTGAACTTCAATTTTCCATTAAAGTTGGAACAATAACTTTTGAACAATGTACGGTACATGCAAAGTTCATTAAATTTTATTAAACTTCTCATACCCCGTATGCTCTACTACTGTCTACCTCGGCGGTTCCTAAGCAAACATTATAAGTTATTCCAAAGTGATAAGCTCTTATTATTTGACTTGGAACCTTGATTTACTGTCAACACTACGTATTTCCAAGATTAAAATATCACTTACTGAACAATGTACCACTGTTGGAAAGTACATTATATGCATAAGAGAACAGATATTCTATTATTTCTGTATCCTAAAATAATGCGGCCCCGTAATGAGAATATGTACCTACATATTTTACATAAAGTAACACTGTAAATAACAGAATATTTCGATTTATAAAATGTTAAATTAGAAGAAACTATGATGGAAGGTATTCTTCGATATATTTGAACAATATAAGTATTGTCCCTGAGAAAATATGTTGTACGTGAAAATTTTCAGGAACACAAATACCATTGGTATTTTAGGCTCTGTTCCACTTAATATGAAAAATCATTTTTAACTGATAATTATTCCACACTTGTCTTTTTACCAAATTAGAAAGTTTCTTCCTTCAGTTTTTAGCGATAAAATTTGATAAAACCACACTAGTACGTCTTTGTTACATTTTGTTGCTATGAAAAATTTTATAAACTGTTGTCATTCGTGAAATAATTATATGTAATAACATTAGTAGGTTACTAGAAAACTTGAAATTTTTGTTGTTATGGTCACGATTGATTGTTGTGACGAAAATTGAAACGAGTGTAACACAAGTAACGATTTTCCAAAGCAACAAGCAGGAGTAAGTTACCCAAAAATGACAAGTAAACTTTTAGTTACGAATGGTATTCGGCTTGACAATTCCCCAAAATATTTATATTTTTTTCAATTAATTCCGAGGCAATTGTCAGTAACTGACAATTGTCTGTAAGATTTGAATCTGATTGGTTCAATTTAGCAAAGTAATGTGATTTAATGGGATTACAAATTATGAATGGAATTGTCAAGCAAATATAATTTAAGCTATGAATTTAGTCAATAAAATTTACTCACAAGTTCTGTGAAGTCGGGTCAAAAAAGATTCTTAAATGTAATTTTTGATATTCGCTTGTCTATGAAAAATAATTAATAGATTTTAATCTGATTTAACATTTCTCGCTAAAATTAGTTTCCCGCTCTATAAAAAAAATCACTTAGCTCTGAAAGCAGCTAATTATTATATTTGATATTTGCATACGATAAAATAATATTTTTCTTTTTATGTTTCTATTAATCAATTTTTCTTTTCTAATAACAAAAGAAGAATAGATTGTAATGATTACAGCTAGGAAACAATAAATTACGTTTCTCGTAAATCAAACGGGGGAATAATACATAGTTGAAGACATACAGTAATGTAATAACTCATTAGCAAAACAATTTGCACCAGCGTTAACAACAGTTAATTATTCAGAAATGATCGATCACGTTACTACTTCTTACCAAAGCTATTCATTACTCGGTACTTCCTCTACAAATTACAAACGCTTCATAAATATATTATCAATGCTGTCTCAATTTTTAACTTCATTGACAGATTACCTACAACGGTATTTATTCGTGTAAATTCCAGAGAACTTCGTTATATATTATATAAATACTGTTATATTACTGACATAAAAATTAATAAATTTTCAATTAAATTTACTGGCTTACGACTCACTTAATTTAAATATAGAATTCACTATATAAAATTTATATTATACTAAGTATTACTGCTACGGTCAATTCTTAAAAAATAAATATTGTAAAATTTCAAATTTTAGCGTTAAAATAATTTATCAGCATACAAAAGGGAATTACAATTCAGTACGCCAAATATTGACTGAAATGTAACTAAAATTTAATTTACTTCCTATTTGTAAAGTAAATATAAATATGTATATTAGCTTTTTATAATTACTGCATTCGTATCGCATATTTGCATCTGTGAAGTTAAACAATTGCAATTATAAAGTAAAACCAATATATGATCTAGTTTTTATATATGTAGATAATCCAATGGGATATAAGGATCAATAACTGTTTAACATTGCTGCCAAATTCAATAAAATAAAATAAATTAATTTATTATATTTATCCTTTTATATTTTCTTCACAAAAATTGACAGTACATAGAACATTAACAAAATTTTAATATACATATGTTGTTTTGAAGATTTTACATACGCATAAATACCTATTTTAATTTTTTGTATTAAGATACATATCAATTAATCTTACTACTATGGATTGCTGAATGAAAATAATTATTTGTTCTACAATTGTATTTCATGAATAAAATTCATCTTCTCAGTTTGTAAGCCTAACCACTCGAAAGAAGCTGGAGTCTATTATTTCGCTGAATTCGAGTCAGAGCGCTCGAATCTAGTGAGCCACCGCTGTCCGTTTACAGTACATTTTACTCATGTTGTCAGCTTACAGCTTCTGCAAGGTCTCGGTATCTTACAGTGGGTTTCGAATAATAGTCGAAGCTGAGAATCGAACCCAGATCTCATTCTAGTTGGAACGCACATATCAACTCCGCATTTATGAACATTGAGTAGAACTATTTCAAAATAATTAAAAAATTTAACACGTTTCGCTTGGAAATTCTAGTCATTCTCAATTAAATTACACTTTTACGGCTTTTTTTAAGTATGGTATTCATAACCCATTAAAATATTACGACTGAAGAGATACTTACTTAATACAGACTTACTTAAAGGCGATAATAAAACAGCGAATATAAAAATTTTACTGTACCTAAATAATTCCTCTATAAAATTTTCATATAAACTGTATCGCAATTATTGCATGGATTAAATAATTCATTCCTTATAACCAGTAAAATTTTTACTTGTTTTGCTTTTATGATTTGTCTCTCATAAAAAGATGATTTCGAAATCCCAAAAATAAATATTGATGGTGTAGTTTGATCGTCAACATGCCACACAAAAGATTCCAATCTTTGTTCTGGAAAGTAAATATTGACTGCGCAAACACAGCGGATGTGTTATCGGCTTTGGACACGAATTAAACGGAAACAGAAAAGTCAGAATGAGATGGGTACAAGGGACAAATCTAAACGATCACTCATAAAAAAATTAACACCGTCTTTATATGTTAATGTAAATATATTAAATTGTTATATAATAAAGGTAACAAAATATTTGGATTTTCGAAATTTAAATGTAACAAAAAATAGCCTGTCTAATCCAAACTAAATGGTATCTTAATTAGCGCGCTCCGATTCGATCTAAGTGGACTGGAAATTTGGGGATCGATTCCCAACATTATCAGTTATTTACCAAATATTATATAAATAACAATTAGAATTAGAAGAAGGAATTTCTGGGTTGCAATCATGAAAAACTATTATTTACTACATCGATGTTTCAATCCTATACAATGTAATAAATAATAGTTTACGATGATTGAAGCCCAGAAATTTCTTCTTCTAATTCACAAACCTGTCAAAAAATTCAATCTCTTCAATAACTAGAATAGAAATAAACATGGACAAATAAGCCTCATGTATGTAGGCACCTGGAACTGAACCCGGAACAAAAGCCCAAATCCGGATTTTTTCCAAACCCAACGTAGAACTGAACCAAAACTTTTCAGATTTTTCATTTTAACCTTTAAACTAAAACATTTCATAACGGTTCAATTTAATGAACAAATATATTACAAACATACATGGCTTGAATAAACATCGCTAGTTTCTTTTTGTTTTATTTACAGATTAATTAAATTAAGTTTTAATTACTTTCTAGTTCTATTATACTAACTAATGACAATATATTGAAAAATAAGAAAATGGCAGAATAAAGTGAAAGTGTAAAAGAAATAAAAAGAATGTATGACTCATTGACTAGTAATATTTTTTTAGGTGCATAAAATTTGCGATAAGAATTATGTTTCCTAGTATTAAAAAAACATAAATTTAGCTTAAGCATTATTAAAATTTTATAGCACTTTGTTTTTCAAGTTAAATTAAAAAGTCATAAAATGTTTTGTTATAAAATTGAAGTAAACTCAAGTATTTTAAATTTTGTAAACAATATAAAGCTACCTTCATAAATAAACTGTAATATTCTCATTTTGATTCTTTATAACTCGTAAAGATAAACAGTAATTAAATTACTTCATGTGGAAATAAAAATTATGAATTATAAACAAAATTATCTATATAATTATTATTTGCTTTTTAATAAGAACATGACTCATAAATTTCAATTTTCTGTACCATAAATTTATATTGAAACTAAATGATATAGCACTGAAAATTTTTATAAAGCAAAATTACTTGTAAATATTTGTCATATTTGTTTATGATTGAATAAACAAAATCAATCATTAATAAGATAACGAAATATTTGATATTGCAAAACTTGCATTGAAAATGTTTTGAAAACATTGATTTTAAATGAATCAGAATTAAAACCTTATTTTGTTGTAGTTATGGTTACTAGCAATTTTTTACAATGAAGTCGTGTCAATATTTTACGCTACAAGGTTACTACTATAAAAACGCCAGAACTATTGTCTTCATTTGACTACTTAATCCTAAGACGACACATTACACGCAATTTTATTTTGTTATGTCTGTCATCTTCTAATGCTTCTTTTTGCAAAGATATTGGGTATTGAATGTTTATAAAGTTTACGTTCATGTAATACTTTATAGTGCATTTAAAAAATATGACAATCGAAAAATTTGATATTTTTAAACACGACATTAGTAGTATATTTTGTTATTAAAAGTAAAAGGGATACTTTGTGTGGTGGGCGACGTACAAGGCACAGAAAGACACTTACTTCGAATGATTCATTCTATGTTCTTGTCAAACGTAGAAATTTAAAAATTTAATACTTAACGTTAATAATTAAATTTTCTTCAAACATAATAAAAATAGCATTAATTTCTACTACGGCGGTGTATAAATTGAATTTTCTACCTTGTGAATCAAGATGACGTTAGAAGAAGAAATAACTTTGTTTTATATTTTTAAAAACTTGTAACTCTAAAGACTATATTTACTGGAAGTACTTTTATATAAAACAAATTATTGTAATTTATAATGAATTATGAACAAATTAATACATTATAATTTGTATGAAACATTGAAACTTTTCTTAATATGATTTTTTTGTTACAGGTAAGTTCTCCATGGAATTATACTTCTTGTAAGGTAAAATATTTATTTTTTAAATTGTTAAACATAACACAATTTACACAAGCTGATTATTACAAATGACTGAAGCCTATTTAGTTATTGACAACATTTTTCTGTTGACTTTGTCAGTGGTAATTTGCTTCTGACGGTTAAGTTCCAAAACCAGAGCTTGTCAAGTACATAAAATGATATTAACGCAATGGAACCCATTATGTTGTCATTCTTAAACAATGAAAATAAAAAAATTAATACCTATTAGTTACTTGCATATATTCGTAAATAACAAATTAATAGCTTAATTCATGAAGCTATTAATTTCATGATTCTTGTAAACAATCTAAAATAAAAAACAGCATAAACAATAAGCAAATTATCGTCAATTGAATGATGTCATTATTGTTTATAAACGAATTGATTGTTGATCAGCTATAAGTGAAATAAGAATACTCATCGAATGAGTGTAATAAAAACAGTTTACCTTCAAGTTAGTGCGTGTGTATTGCTCGATGAGTGTTCTGTTTTAAATAACACCGTTGTTTACACAATTTTTAATCACTAAATTTAAATCGCGACATTAAAAAATACTCACGTACAGTTCGTCTGACACAGATTTGTGGCCGTTATCTGTACCGATGCATTGCGCTATTTTTACAATCTGTTCTTTTGGCAAAAATACAGGCACTTTCACTGGCGCCGAGGTAACACATGCACGAGGTGCGAGGTATTTTTGGATGAAGAAATTAAACGCAAGATATTTTTACAAGCCGTTGAAGTTATTATTACT
This sequence comes from Stenolophus ochropezus, assembly GCA_035578165.1. Classification (NCBI taxonomy): domain Eukaryota; kingdom Metazoa; phylum Arthropoda; class Insecta; order Coleoptera; family Carabidae; genus Stenolophus; species Stenolophus ochropezus. Next base: position 16,966,848 of record JAQOWZ010000005.1, on the reverse strand, counting down.
TGTTTTGTAAACTTTCAGCACTTTATCTGATGTATGAACTTGTTAATTTAACTCTTCCAGATTTATCAGAAAGAGAGATTTTTTGAACAATTTAGATTATAAAAATGCTACTTTTATTTAAAAGGTCTAATCTAACAGTGTTTAAACTTATATCCTGATTTTAATACTATTTTATTTATTGGCAATCTATTAAAAAAAATCACAATCATTAATTTTAGTGTCAAATAAATATGTAGGATATTTTTGAGAAATATATAAATACCAACATATCTGAAATATTACTTAACTACTTACCCAAAAGGTTAAGTATAATATACAAGTAACAGATGACATAATAAATTTTCATAATCCGACTTAACCTGCGTACATAATTCAATACGCAAAAATATAGAAAGAAAAGGAAAATATATACGTTTATACCAAAAAATTAAGGTTTTTTGCGGTATTGAGCGTGTTTGTAGGCATCATTTGATGAATGTGAATTGTGTGTATCCTACCTGTGGATTTGGCTCTGAATGCCATTTTAACAAAGAGAAAAGATGAAGAATGAGTTTTTAATACGCAACGCAAAAGAAGGAAGCGTGAATTATGGAAGCTAACAATGGAGCAACCGCTTTTTATTCACGATTCTTTTCACGAATAATATTTATTATTTTCAAAGCCAACTGCGGCCAAGCTGCACATAAATACAGCAAGGATAACGTAAATAAAACCATATGTAACTCACTAATAACACAATAAATCAACGCGAAATATTACCTAAAGATGTATGATAGAAAAATGGCGCTGTAAAATTTGTTCCACTCGTTAAAAATTACGAAATCATAGATATTTATTTCTTGAATTGTATTCTGTTTATTACTGGACTTAAATTTAACTTTAAATATTACCACTCACTACAGCAGTTCTGTAAGTCTCTTTCTGGAAGGTTATTGAGAATATTCGTATTTAATATGTTCTCATTGGTCACAAAATGAGTTGCTTTGAGGTGAGATTTCAGTTTTGGGAACAAAAATAATCATATTGCGTCAAGTTGGAGATGTAGGATACGTCATTGATGCATTGTAATTTTTTTTGTTGATGAAAAGACAATGTGCCTTCTACTCTTGGAAGTCAATTTCCTTTAATTGAATTTTGCACAATATTCAACATGTTTAGATCTCGACAAACGACAAATTTCGGTCCACAACTGCTTTAACACGGACAATGTTTTCATCGGTTCTTGACAACGAAGGGGGCCTAGATCTTCCATCTTTGAAATTTTTTTCCCATCTATAAATTTATACCTGCGATAGAGTATTTTGTCCATAAACTACTTTAATCATTTGCAGCCTAAATTAATCAACTTTAAAGCAAATTTTTAAACCCTGCATTTCACCTCGTAACGAGCAAGCAAAACATGACTGCGGTTCTTTAAACAATTTATACATCCTAAGGGTTCTGAGTTATCTGAGATCCCTCTTCACATATTCCCGGTTCCCGTTTAACCGGCCCGAGAAATCTCCTAGCGCAGAAAAAAATCACTTCCATTACTTTTGGGTCTTACCTCATATGTACCTGTTTCTTAGTATGACTAATAAATATAGAAACAGCATTCAGCCTAACAATTATATTTTTCATTAAAATATAAATAAATATATCATAACTGTCAAATAGTCCACATTTTACAAATACTTTACTATTATTCTTCTTATCTATTCTTTTTCTCTATTCTCGTACTGTACCATGAACTTCGGCTCCCTAAGTTCCGCCTCAATTCATACCGCCTCGAATATTGCAATTTGTAGTTTTACGTTCCTTGCAGCTTAAATAACTATATATACTTACCTAATATTCATATAGTGACTCTTTCAGATAATTTGCTCCAGGAAGCAGTTCAGAAAACCAGGGGAGCAAAAGTAAATGAACTTGAACCTATGAAAGCAGTAGGACTTTAATTAAATTTGCAATGTACTACACACAAGTGATGTCGAAAGTGACACACCAAGACATTTTGAGTGACACTGAGACTCTTCGCTTTTTCTTTTATGCATTTTTGTGAGATCTTATTTTCTTTAGGAGGTTAATTCGGGGATGCAATAACCACCTGCCTGAAAGAAACACTGCATTTACAAAACCACCATAGTGCGCTCTCTTAGTTACTTAGTTTAGTATGAGATCTGAAATTCAACACTCGAAGTTGCCAACTATGTACTGAAATAAAAATACCACTGTCGAAGTGGTTTAAAATTCACAATAAATTGTAAATCTTTTGCAGAGATTGTAGGCTGACAACTTATGCAATAAATTACAAGTAAAATTAGTCAAGTAACAAGTGTCACTGAGGCCCTGTTCCATCTGAAAATGGTTGTACTACAAATAATGAAGCTTTTAAAAACTAAAAGCTTTGTAAAGGTATACATTTTCATCTATAGACTTGATTAGTCAATCCACCAAGTTCGTATCTTATCTCTTCATTTCCGTGTATTAGCTTCATTTACATCTCCCATCTCTTGTGATTAATGCACTGTAATGAGTAACATATTCATTGATCTTTCCTGTCTTGCTCTCGGGATTCCTTAGTATTAATTACTTTGGGCGGTCGTAGCACAGCTTCAGTCTGCTGTCTAACGAGATGCACGACAGTGTGAACTGCTCGCAAAAACCAGAGCTGTTATACTGCGGAAATTAAATAGGCTGCAGCCTGACAATGTCAAGACAGAAAACATCGGCGTCAAAACTGTTTGATCTTCTTTATGCTATAAATAGTTTAACAAGCACAAAACAGATTAATTGATAATGGGCGTATTTGTAATAATGTAAATTAAATAAAATTGCTTTGAATCACAAATGAAGTAGATACTTGTAAGAAATTCTCCGGAGTTGAAGAGTTCTTCATTTTCTATATTCAGTGTAAAAGTATCTTGCCTCCGCTTTCCCTATTCGTACAAATCTATATTGTTACTTATTCAAATAGAATTAATTCAATAATAGTAAGTTTTGTAAACATGTTTTCTTTGGAAACTCAACGAAAAATTATTTTAAATTGTTTTAAAATATTTTAAAACTTTACTTCGTTAGCATAAAAGAATTTTATTTACAAAAATGTTAGAACTTTTTCTACTGGATTTATAGAAAAAGAAAACATTACTAGATAAGAATAATTTTACATTAGATTAAATTAAAGGTAGTAATCCCTTGGCTAACATGATCTGATTCGAATTGAGCACACCCAAAAAAATATGCCGCTGTATCCAAATAGTTCGAAACCTACTTCAAGCTGTCAATCTCTTATTGAGTTGTAAGTTGAAAACATGTAATAATACAAAACTGAAAGTAAATGTCTATATCAAGAAATTCTAATTTCGATTTCATACCATATGTTCTTCAATAGAATTTATGAAATTTATTTTATGAAAATCGCAATCTCCATGCCAGCTAGTGCTTCGCGAGGTGACGTCTGGTAAATGCCCTCTACATAATAACATATTAAAATCGATATTTGCGATAAATAAGATTGACACAGTTGGAAAGAGATAATTAGCCGTTAGTGACAGCTTTTTATTTCTAATTACAATATGAATATATTTGCGCGTTCTCATGCGATAAGAAGTATACTAATTGTCAGTGATATAATCATCTTGTTCTTATCTATATGCGATCAGAAATGAGTTGGGTGTGTTTAAACCGAAATGATGCGGTTTGATATGTCAGGGAAGAGAATTGACACTTTAGAAGAGGTAGATGATATGATATATTTATTAATATCAATATGAGCATGTTGTAGTGCGGATATCTTGTAGGATCTAAGTTGAACGTCCTGTGCTGTTGCTGGTTCAGCAGTTTGCGGATATGACGAGATGGCGAGGCTGGGAAACAGACAGCGACATCAGCGGTTAATACTCCGCCTGGCTGTCACCTCAAATCTTAATTAAATTCCCTGACGTGTGACTCGCTACTAGCGTAGATTACCCCCGAGATGCAACCTACACGACATTATTCTAGATACTCCACTAGATAACACAAAACCAATACAATCTATTACATGAAGAATTATGTTCCAGTTCAACTGATTTTATCCCTATTACAAGCAAATTCATTACTGCTAATTATCTTCTCTGCGATCTTCTCGTACGCGAACTCAACAACAGTGTCTTTGTCAATCTTAAACAAAAATAATTGCTGTCAACATCTTTAGGCTAATGATTAAGTTTCTTATTTCTAGATTTCAACGTTAATAAAGCTGCTACGATTGTATAACTGAAAAACAAACAATTGAACGTACAAAAAATAGAAAACTACAAAAATCCTTATGCTATCTAATATCAAAATTAACGACCAGAGAATATAATAAAATCCAACAGCACATCTAAATATCTAGGCTTGTATCTTGGTAAAAGGCTAACATGGAAAAACCGCATCACTAATAATAAACAATAGAACATCACACAAGTAATTATATACCGGATCTTGAACAAAAAAATTGTATTTCAAATGTTCACTCCTTATGTACTATTCATCTTACGGCCAATAGCATGCTATGGATATGTTGTATGGGACATTCAACCAAAATTATCACGAAACAAATACTTGCACCTTGTACTTAAGACTCTAACAATGTTGTGTTACACATAAAATAAGAAGCGAACAACAATTTTGACAATGTTAGATGAAATTGCTTAAAGAGCAATAAAATTTAGTGGACGAAATGTTTTAACAAGACTTATTGTTTATGTTATGCAAAAGCGCTTGAATCCTTGAATCTCGTTAACTGAACTCTACAACAAGGAGCTTATTAAGTTTACTACTAATTCACACAAAATACAAGTATACTTTGTGTCTATTCTGTATCTAGGAAGGTTTTAGTAAATAAAATGTTGTTTATCCAATTCCGAATCACTCCGATTCAACGGTATTCTTAAGTTTATGTTATGTTCGAATAGGAGTACGCTAACCAATTCAGCCACTTCTGCCCAAATATATAACACTACTAAACATTAATATTTTACATAATTTTTGTAATAAAGAAGCACTCAGTTATCATGCAAAAAATTATTATTAATATACGTCTATGACGAAGCAGCTTTTATCCAATATTTTAGAAGTAGCCAATACAATTAACTATATATCTTTTCTATTACATTTAATGCAATTTGAAATCAATTTGTTCTGTAAAATAAACCTCCTACTTCACCTTTAACTCCTCTATAACTCGATGATCGTTCTCACCTCCCAATAAATTAACAAAATAAAATTTCGCGTCTGAAATCGAATTTTCTCCGTCGTCACTCCTCAATTCCTGGTGGCACTTGGCGCTAGCGCGTTCTGGAAGTGACAGGCTGGAGTCTGAAAGGCATTTTGAATAGTCCTGCAGCAGTGCGAAAGTCCTATGTTGTAAATTAGACGAAGGTACTCGTACTTGGGAACACCTTGGCGATTACAGAAAGGAGAATTTATGGCAATTAAATAAAGGAGAGGAGTTAAGTTAGCTGGTCCTCAAGGTAATTTGTAAGGGGATCATTTTAATTGTATGCCAGGAATTTATCAAAGGAAGGATGTAAATTGTATAATATTTTATACGTTAATACAATTTCACACATTGCTTATTACGACTTCACAGCCATGAAAATTTGTTGAATCTTTAATGAAAAGCTAGCAGCAATGCTCAAGTACCACAAATTAGAATTTTGAAGTTTGTGGATATACCTACAGGAGTTTGAATAATTTACAGTTTTGTTGTGTAGCTTGCAAGTATACATTTCTATTCTTATTGTCAACATATTATTGAATGACTGGTTTTTACGGTTTTAGGTACCTATTATTTTGTACATAACTTGACAAGTTGTAGTTTCGTACATTGAAATAGATAGACGCATCAGCGGTGGATCTATTTGGTTATCCAATTCTAAAAGTCACTAAAGCTGTAAATCTCTTGTCGGTTCTATGCTAGCAACTTATATCATCAAAATGCAAGTAATACTTCTAACAAACCACGTACTCCAATTACAAAAAAAAAGATTTCTTTAACCAATATTTATTCTTGATTATTGATACTTCAAATGTGTTTCATAAAAGTTGATAAAACCATCAAGTATGTACTTATAAATGTACCTGCCATTCCAATACTTTTGAAAGTGGAATGGATTAAATTTATTATTACTAGTATAATAAATCTGAAAGTTTGTAGTTGAAAGAAAGAGTATAAGTAAGGGAGCACCTGTACTATAAATATTTATTTTCTGTGCATTGCATTACTAGTATTTGCACGTAGAAGTAGTTAGTGTGGCATTTTAAATCACTGTATAAAATATAGAGGGTAATATAAATTCTAGCAATTATTCTGGTATTGGCAATAACCATTAAATTCCAATACCTAATAAATCCAGTCTGTATTTTAAAATAAGCAGCAGTGTTAACCTTTAGGTGCGCTGGAGAAGTATAAGTGTATGCCAGAGTAATGTGCATTGAAATGAGATCTGGGTAGAGAGAAAGGCTCTCGGCTTCTGCTGTAACGGATCCGAGCGCCAGGTCACAGGTCAGGTAATTTGTTGTCACGATGGAGATGAATAGCACCCTCAAGCTCTGCAACTCTCTCCACGAGGACGATGAACTCGAGAAATATTGCAGCGACCAAGGAGGAAAGAGATTCAATCCAAGAACGCATTCAAAGAAGGCATTACTCACTGATCTGGGGATTATACAGGGTGGAGTCGGCCGATTTCAACTTAATTTCTTGTGGGTGTCAGCTAACTTTCCGCCCGACTAAGATAGATTGTATCTTGCAAGAAACAGATCCCAGACAACAATATCAACTACTTATTAATTTATAGCTTATTCTGGGTGGTATCCATTCATGTGACATGTTTCAAACATTGAATTATTATTAATACTAGTATGTAACAGAGATTCTTAAATCTTCTAGATGATAAGGTTGAGAATAACATCATTTAAAAAAAGTATGAATTATACTCGAACAGTTATAAACATAGGGAAAAATTCATAAAAAGTAGGAAATAAACTTGTCAATGATACCTATGATTAAATAATATTTCTCATTATCGCCAGAAGAAATATATACTCAATATTTAAAAAAAGAAACTTTGTGTATTGATATTAATAATGTAACAGCGCCTGGATACTTTGTGAAAGCATTTCTGTTCTATTGGGACCGGACATATCTGTGGTGAGGATTGCTCTTGCGACGCGAGCTCTCAACATCGGAAAAAAGTGCACTATTCTTGGATCTTGACAACTGATAGATACCGTTTGGGAGTTGGACATTTAAATTTTATGAAAAATTGCACAAACAATGACAAGAATAATAAAAATAATAATAATAAGTTGAAACCTCGGTTAACACAAGCGAAATACTTTGTCGATGTCCAAGCTTATTATTTCCTAATATACTAATTTGCCCGGTTCCAATATATTTAACAGTATAATCGTAGAAAAAGTGTAGTTTGCCACTCATGCTGAATTGGTTACTTTTCACTTGTGTAATTCCTGCACTCGACTTCGTTTCGTGCCAAAACGTTCACACCTCGTCAAAAATTTTCTGCATTTGTCGCACAATATACTATAATGTAAATTATAAGTTTTATTATAATTTATATTTATTTACACTGACGTTCAATACAATTATGTTTATGTCTGTCCATCAAATTACATTTCATTGCTATGGATATTATTCTGATTGCTATGATCATGAAATCATGTTTACAGTCGGCCATCCTGATTTTGGCTCGTCCTCGAGCCATTATTCTTGTTCTTTCCAATTTGTTTTTGTCCTCTTCTTCTTAAATTGTATCTTTCATTTGTTGTAATTTTGGCACTTTCGGTAGTATGTTCACCTGTTTTGTTTAAATTATCCTCAGCAATTTTTAAATTTATATCTCTTTCATTATCATTATTTTCGGTTTCTGTGTCATTTTCGATTTCAGTAGTATCCGGTTCTGTGTCGTTTTTAAGTTCTAGTTGACTTATTTTTTGACTAAGTTCTGCTACTTGTTGAGCTTTTTCGGCATCCCTAATTCTAGCATTCATTAACTCTTCTTGCATCTTAGTCTCTAAGTCATCATATCTTCTTTGTTGTTCTAGCAGTCTAGCTGCCGCCTCTCTTTCTCTAATATCAGCTTCTTCTAGTTCCTCTTTCAACTTTTTGTTTTCTTCATCCTGTCTTCGGAGTTGGTTTGTGCTGACCTGTACTTGAGTCTCGAGTTTCATTACTTTCAAACGGAGTTCTTTCACCTCATTTAAAGTTTCCATTTCGCGAAAATCAACACAAAGACGCTTCTCGCCGTTTTTCTTTTTTACGACAACTATTGGACTTGCGAATTCTGACGAGCTGGGACGAATTATATTTTGTTTCAATAGTACATCAATCTTCTCTCGGATGAATTCCTCGTCACTCCATGGTAAACGTCTAGGGCGGTTGATTCGCATTTTAATATCGTCAACTTCTTCCTTTTTATCCAGTTTACGGTGAAAATATTTCTCTTCTACAAGATTTTCTACTTTACATCGAAATTCGTATGGTATGTCATCAGGAATATTAAGGTGAAATCCAGTATTCCATGGCTCAATTATTAATACTGATTCTCGTTGCTCTTCAAACTCTACATGTTGCTCACCCAAAATTACGCCGTCTTTTGTTACTGTATATTCCATTGTATTAAGAAAACTTCTTCCTAGAACAACATCATCGGTAATCGAATTGTCGGGAACAATAATGGCAATTTCTTCATATTTTCGGTCTTCTAGTTCAAATTGTAATTTAGTGGCTTCAGTACATTGAATACGAGTTCGTCCAAATCCATGTAGTTCACTGTTGTTCGGTTTTCTTGACAATTGAAGATCAGCGGCGGTACTGTTCTTAATAAGAGAATATCTTGCGCCAGTATCAAGAAGAGTAAGTAATTTCGTATTATTAATTTTTATAATCTTGTGATAGTTAGAAGGCGCAGTGACGAATTTCACATCAGCAGAAGTCAATTTATTTTTATCTTCTGATCTTGAACAATGAATAGATTTGTGTCCAAATTGTTGGCATCTAAAGCATCGAACACCTTTGTCTTTGTGAGGGCATATGTTTGATGTGTGACCTCGTGCACCACATCCAAAGCATTTTGGATCACGATTATGTTGCTTCCAAAAATTTTGAATTGTCTCGTTCACAATTTTGTCATTCTTCATCTGCGTAGAAGACGTGTCTTCACGTTTCACAAACTTGAATGAGTGTTGACTTCGAAGTTCATCGGAAAGTTCTTTCATTAAATTAAGTAATTCTTCAGTCGTCGACGTGCGTGCTCCTTTGAGTTGCAAACGCAAAACATCGTTATCAATGCCTCGAATCAAATATGCGATGCGATCTTGCTCATGAATATTCAGTTGTGTCAACATTTTCATTTTATCTTGAAAATATGACTCGATTGGTTCTGTTGATTTCCATCTTCTCAACTTCATTTGTTCGAAGAGTACAATTTTGTCTACTTCTGAATAAAATATTGCTAACATTTGCTTCTTAAAGGTAGACCATGATGAAGAGAGTAAATGATTTTGAGAAAGAAACCATGAACGTGCTCGACCCTTCAATTTATTTGATGCTAACAAGCTAATTGTACCGTCATCTAAGTCAAAAGTTTATTTTACGACATCGCAGCGATCCAACCAGGATTTCACACCAAGTTCATCATCCCGATTTCCCTCGAAAAACGGAATTTGATAAGAAATCTCATTCAAAGCTAATTGGTTCATACTAACCCGCTTATTTTGAAGTTGTGGAGACTGCAGGGTTAGTGCAGCCTGAACTGCTGCTTGCACCATCGTTGTAAGGGCTGCTGCTGAAATGTTGAACATTGGGCCGACATTCTCTGCATCTGCAATACCAGAATCTTCATTTCTATTCTCTGTACTCATGATTAGAGCACTATTCGTACTTTTCTGTAGTTTGTTTCTTCGATAGGAAACGATTCACTACAGTTCACAGAAATAGCCGAATCTCGAGCTTATTTCTATGCAACACAACAGTAAGAACTCGCGGATATGCACAATCTCATACAATATCCCACTTCTGAGTTGTAAATTATAAGTTTTATTATAATTTATATTTATTTACACTGACGTTCAATACAATTATGTTTATGTCTGTCCATCAAATTACATTTCATTGCTATGGATATTATTCTGATTGCTATGATCATGAAATCATGTTTACAGTAAGATATTATTTGTCCTTTGGTGATTAAAGCTAAGAAAATTACAAAAACTATCTTTTAAATATCAAGGAAATTAATAAACAGTGACAGATGGAAATTGTTATAGAAATTTTTTGTCAATGTGAATCCTTTTTGTAGAATTTGAGATCTTTTAATATAATTTACTCATTTGATTTTCTATTGCTTTGATATTTTGTACCATTCTTTATCTTCATATAAACAGTTAAGAATGGTGCCCAATCAGATTTAGTTACGTTGTATGTGATAGTTGATTAAAATTGATTGCATTATAAGTTGACATTATGAGTATGGAATTCTGTTTGGCAAACCTACTTTGCTCGTACATTGTTAATGGATATCTGCAGTCTCTTGTCTTGCATGGATATCGAGATGTGTTTGATGTAGTGTAGTGTGTGTTGTGTGTCTGTATAGTTTACATACTTAGCTTTGTCGCATGCTTGTTGCTTACTACAAGTTACCGTACATGCGCATGTGTTGTACCGAAGGGTTAATACCCTAACAACATACAGAAGGAATTTTATCGCCAGCAATAAAATAATACCTAATTACAAGAATTTGTACAAGCTACACGAATTCCGACAGTTTATTGACAACTTTGCATATTGCTAGGAAATAGCGGCATGCTTTACATGTTTCAGTTTATACTAGAATTATTAACTGTACGTTTAACGTTCAACGCTCGTATGTGAAATTATGGAAATGGATATTACGTCCTTTGCCGTTTTTACCGATCTCATTACGTAGGTATATATCCATAAATTAGGTCTAATGATGTTCCAGAATATTTTTATTGAAAAGCGGCAATAGAGATTTAATTTTTTGGCTTATTGAAGTGTTTATATAACAATCATACATCGTTGACGTATCCTTTAATAGCGGTTTTACGCATTGCCATGCGGTATAGTAATCCGATACTTTTTTGTTTTAGAAGTTATTAAAAAATATATAATAATTGTAATAATGAAGGATGCTTACATAAATGTTACTACCGCAATTTATTGTTCAATAAAGTTTTGAAGAAATACATTTTTTTTATTATTTTGGATAATTTTGAGGTTTCGTTGTTTTCACGTCTTGTTGCAGAGCTTACCCCATTTTTTTCTTGAAACCAGCTCATGTGTTGGAATCTATGTCAACCATAAAATAAAATACATTATATCTGGGTAAGGTATTTGAACATCGCTCGGTTTTATTAAGCACTCCGCTAATATAAAACTTCGTGCTGTAAAATATAACCTACCTCACTTATAATGTAAATAACTAGCACATCGTAAAATGCGTAAGCTGTCTCAACTTGACTGACTAAATTCTTAAAAACTAACATATTAAGGGAGAGATCAAAATCTTCCTTCTGTTCTCCGTAAACCGTAACTTACGAAAAATTTGTGTAAGAACTAAAATTCTACAATGATCGACGCCGATCACAGCCCACAGGAAAATTCTGAGCTACAATAACTTAGAGAAAGCATGAATATAAGGTATTTTCCAATGTGTGCATGTATATTTGTCATTCGGAATAGAGTATGTTTTTTTTTTCTAACATAATATCCCAATGTACGAAATATATCACATAAAAACATTACTTAGTTCTTCGCTCTTTGTTCTGATTTCCTAACAAAATTATGTTTGTACCAATTCATTTGATTAATTGATACAGTTGCAGCTACAATACACTATTTGCAAAGTCAGTACATAATCATAATTTTATTAAAGTTTTGTAATGTCACATAGTGACAATCAATGAAACATACAAGTACTCTGATTGTTCTTGCGACATTTATTGCTAATAATTCATTTCTATTCTTATCAATAATAGCCTACATTAATCTTAAAAATTTTATGTACATGTTATACTTCCGTTACTACTAATTTGTTATTAAATCAACTTTGTGATAATGATTATGTACGTTTATTGGTATTACAAAATGACATGTCGAATATTAATATAATACTTCAATATATGTATGTAATAATAAACATAGTAAAATATGTATATATTATAATAAATTATAAGTGGTACTTGGAAAGTTTAAGTTGGGTTTATACAGCCGAAATTAAAATTAAAATTAACATTACATTAACACTGAGAAGTTAAATATACAATAATGTACAGAGTAATTTATGCAATCAACTAAACGTTAATCTAACATTAAAACTTAACTAGAAAGATGACACTCCTAACTTTTTAATGTTAATGTTAGTTGATTTCACTACGGCGCAAACGCAACATAGGTAACTTGTAGAGGTTTGAGGATAATTAAATTTAAACTAATTGTGTATATTGATTTTTTCTTGTCTCCATTTGACAATTAAGTAATCGTTTGTCTAATACAAGAAACAAAATGAAAACAACAATCTCAAACAAAAACAAATACGTTAACCTCCAGATGTGTCAATTTCAAAATGTTTCAATTGCACAGTCTGCATAAATCCCTCTTGATAGTTTTAATTTTAATGATCTTTGTTTGTAGTTTTTTCACCAATTTCAGACAGTCTTCTCGAATGACGCGTGTTACAATTTTTTCAAAATTGATTTCAAATTTCGACGATAACTTTATGTTTGAACTTTTTAACTTTAATACATGTTATACTATGTGACTTTAATCTTTTGCCTTGAAGAAGCTACAAATAGTAGCGAAACGTCGGCCTAAGATTTCAATAAAAAAATTTATGACTGCATTCCTGCATATTTGATTCATCCTTTAATGTTAATGTTGTGAAAATGCTAAATTTAATTTTAATGTAAGTTTTAGCTTATTAAAAATTAATTTTTTTCCATTATTTTTCAACCAAAATCATTCTTTTATTTGAAACTATAAATTGTTTCATTTTAAATTTGTCATTTTTGCACATATTATGTTGTTAGTTTAGTTTTCTATAAACATGTTGAATTATCTGTTCATAACTTCTCCTTTCAAAAATAAAATGTAATGTATTTTTTTTTTTTGAAACATAAGTAGTAGTTATTACAAGAAACAATTTGTTTCAAATTTACTTCTTTCTGAATGAAGAAAAGTTAGTAACTAATTTCTTATATAATTAATTTTAAAATATCAGTTATTACTTAAAATGAAGAATAAAGTAGATTTTACTACCGAAAATAAAAATGTGTTTATACTTCCTTCTATCAAATATTTACAAGATACTTACTCGTATTGAAAGCAAGAGAATAATTAATGGATGGTTCACATCGGTACATTTAGCAATGTTTAACCCAATTGTATATAATTCATTGAATCTCATTGGTATTGAGTGTTGAATGCTAGTGCTGTGTTCCTTGACAATTAATTCGGTTGCTTGTGGAAACAATTGAGATGGGTAAACAGTGTTGCTACGCTACAGCAACAGGTAGAGTGTTTGGCACACAGCAAGAGCAAGGCAGGTGAACGGATAGACGATACAATAACACTTTACTGCTTTCCGTATTGTTGCCAACACTGGAGATTTATACTCCTGCAGGATTACCTATATGTCACGCCGACATCAACTATCAATATCAACATTACCACCAGATTTTCTCAAATTTATTTTCAAAACACAACAGCATTAGATACAGGTTTATCAACACATGTCATCAATAAACTTTGATGGATGTATTTGTTTCTAACTCCCAATAGTCCCGATGTCTACGTAATGTATTATTGTTTTTGGGCAAATTTCTTGGCGTTGAATTTTTTGATAAATGATTACTTTGTCCTATGTGTAGACATCGTTTTTGCCTTTTTATGATGATTTTTGTCTACTGTATACATTTATTAGTAATCATAATTACAAAAAACATACTACAGGCTAGATAATTAATTGGTTGACTTATGAATTAGATTGGACTTCAATACTTTGTGAAGACTTCTCTACCGGCAAGTTTTAAGTCTCTTAGTTCTCTAAGAAGTATATGTAACAGAAAATTGAAATGACATTTTTTCTTGCAAAATTTTTTAACAGCAATGTATTTTAAATATGTTACCATGGCAACAACGTCAAATTAACAAGTTAATTAGTAATCACGCTTTACGAATTACAAATTATACATTTTCCAACAGCTGCTGTCGCAAGCTTCAGAAGAGAAAACAATTAGATCATTCAAATATTATTTGTAATTAACAAGATCAAGAATTGTATTCATATGAAAAATTGTAATCTAGGAGAATAAAAATAATCTGTTACTAAGAGATACTTCAGACCAACATGCATATACGAGATGAAATCAAAAATTCAAATCACCTGATTAAAGATACTTGTTTATAAATATTTGTCACTGAAAACATGAATGTAGGATTTTCATCTTTAATGAATTTAAGCCAATCAGACACAGCTGTATTTCATTTGTTTAATAATTGGCGTCTCTGGGGATCGAACCCCAAATCTCACACCCAAGTCTAAACATGCTACCATCTGCCTCATCTTGTTAAAATGTAAAGCAGTTATATTAGAATGAAGAGTCATACGAGAATTTTCACATTGTATGTTGTGAACAAGTTATAAGCAAATTGAAATTAACTAGTTGGTAAAAGTAAACATAAGAGGTTTTATGAAAACCTAGATAGTGTGTTCAACTTTTGCAATCAACAATTTTAATTATAATATACGTGTAGGTAGAGAGTGCACATGAACTCTAGTAGGAGTAAGTCTTTACAAAGGATCTAACCTGTCAATCTGTGTTGAAGTGCAACTAAACTTGTTAGTGTAAAGTTCCAACAGAAATACAGCGAATTGACGCTTGGAAGTGTTTAACTGCATATCATTATTAGAAGATTAACCTCAATGTTTCCAGGTTTAATATAATTTAACAATTATAGTTTCACTCAGATGTTTTTATTTGAAGGTTGAAATATAGAAGGTTCATAAACAGAGATATCTTCATGAATGAAGGAGATATGTGACAATGTATCTGTATCATTTACCACCAACTTAAAAAACTGCTTAAACAGAGGCAGTAGCTTGTGGATAAAGTAGCATGGTGTAATCCAATGGTAAAGGCAGAAGGTGCTAACTTGCATCACTTATCTCCTTTATTGTTATAACCTGTCACTTATCTCCTTTATCCATGAAATAACAAATTTTGTTACCGTTCGTGAAGACTCAATAAAAGTTATTTTTGTAAGCTTTTTTATTTTAAATTTAAATAATAAGCACCCTTTTAATGGATAAAGGATGTTACTGACTGTTTTTTTCAAAATTCCTGGTTTCTGGTAATCATCTTGAAGAGAACTATTTACATATAAAGTCTTGGTAATAAACTTTAAACCCAATTTTCTGTAAAACAAAGTTTTGTCAGATACCACCTTCATTCATCGAACCCTTCCAATGTCAGATTATTCCAAAATATGCATTTAATAATAATAATTTAATAATTATACTGTTTTACAAATTATTATTGTACTTCAAAATATAAAACTAAAAGTATTTAATTTATTATTTCTGGAAGAACTATAGCGAAACAAATAAAATTTGTACTTCTTGCTTCGCAAACGAGTTTAAGGAACTAAATATTAAATTAGAATAAATAAATATATAGTTGTCGAAGTTTACACTCCCTTCAATGTGATAATTGTATGTTAGTGGTGTTTTGTGTACTTCGCACGCTGCTGAAATTACAGAATAATAATTCATGCAAACTTTATTAAGCTGGAAACTACGGCAAACTCAATAATCATATTTACTAAAAACACCAGCGGATTTAACCCACTTCCAGAACTTCACGACTCGGAAAAACAAAACGCCTAACCAGATTGCAAATAGGAGCGAAGCACCCACAAGAAATACAGGCTTCAGCTGATTGCTGTTTCATACGCAACCCGGAACATTTCCCATGTGTCACTGGCTTTGTAAATGTTTAAAAATATCACCAATTAACATCTCATCTACACTGAATAAACAGTTTATTAAAACTAGCAAAGCTATATTAATAACATGATAGTACATAATAATGACTTCTTATTTTTGCAGAATCAGACTGTAGGAAATTATTAATTAACAAAAAAAGTGGTTCTACCAATATGTGAAAACTAAACGAATTTTTTTTTAAGTGATAGCCTTTGTTTTTATATTTTAGAGCGAGTTTCTTAAAAAATTTTATTCAAAATACAGTCGTCACCGCTTAATTTTGACTAATAATAAATTCACTCTTCATAAAAACCACTGTAATATTTACTTTATGTGAGAAGAATTCTCACTCAGTATGATGTACTTTAATTCAGTGGCGGCTTGTGAATTAAAATTTTTGTGAGGTAGGCGATAGGAACTGAATAAAAACTTATATAAATGACATTAATTTTTAAAAAGTAATAATATCATCAGTACTCTAAAGGTCATTTATTATCTGCATACCAGAAGAACATGATGCCATTTTTTAAAAGTAAAACCAACAGACCAATCAGAAAGCAGTTGAGGTATGCCTCAAGCCTCAGACTTTATTTTCTGAAGCAGGTAGTGCAGCGAGTGAAAAATCGATAAAGGCTGTAAGCATTGTAAAAATAGCAAAGTTGTACACATATTTTAATGAACTTTGAGGCAGGAATATTTTTGCCTCTGCCCTTCTGTAGTATGAATATGATAGGAAAATAGTAGGATTTTGAAAACTAGATCTTATGGACATGTTGGGCGCTAAATTTAAAATTTCGATAAGATTTAAATTTAAAACAATGCAAAATTCTCTTCTCATTTTGTATGGCCTTCACTGACGAGCCGCCAATTCTCTAATTTCTGTTCTAATGAATTAGTTCAAAATCATCGTCCATAAAATAAGTTACCGTAATGTGTACTATCTAAGAGGGGTGTAATGTAATTAATTCAAAATCACCTTTAAGAACCAATCAATTATCATAATGAAAAAACAATTTTCATAATTTACAAAACAAAAAATCTGATGCAGCCAGAACTTAACTTCTCCTCCTGTAATACTTTCTCCAAATTGTGCATCACATGTAAGTTTGACTATTTTATCTTTCCTATAATATGAATATGTGTTCTCTATTTTTAGCAGTAGTACACTCCAGTCTTTTATGCTTGCCCTCGTCGTTCGATACGTTCAATTTAAACTGTAATACACGGGATAGAAATCTCAAACACCTTTCAATCAGATAGCAACTTTCACGTGAAATCCACTTCAAACTCTCAACTGAGTTCCCGGCAATTCTCCTGAGTACGGCACTGCCGATAAGCAAAGCATGGTACACTCTACTCCTTAAGCCGTCACTGTACTGTCTCTAGAGTCCTAACACATGCAGATAATCGATTATTTACTAACAAGGATATATATCTATTTACTTTTTAATAAAAGATTTTGAATCTGCTGTTGCAATGAAATTATTCGTATGATTTTGGGCTCGCACTTATTAGGTGTATTTTTACTTTGTATGATAATAACATAGACTTTAATGCAATATCAAATCATAATTTAATTAAATTTAAGTGAAATGTATGAAATACAGTTTTTTATTATATAGTATAGTATATATAGTAGTATAGTATCTAAGAAACACTGTTATAACATATAGTGAAAACTGAAAATTGTAAATTATTTTTAAAATTATCTTATAAAATCAGTGGTGAAAATTTAATAAGAATTTTGAATTGAATTATTTATATTTAAGATAAAGATTTTCAGATACATGAACATCAGAAACTAAGTAAAAATAATATTCTTACTTGTAGGTTAATATTTACTCGTTCTTTGCAAAGTTAGAAATATGTAGTTCTTGCAAAGCCTTAGGGAATGCAAGTTAAACATGCTAGTATCTTGCATGAAGTGTAGAAACGAATACTATATGTCAAAGTACAGTTTTAATGTGTACACAGAGACGTATTTGTGGTATTTAGATGTATTGAGTGCACAGCTTGTTGTACAGGTCTGGACTCATGTTTATTTGCGGTTACATCTGTTACAAGCCACTAGATTTATAGAGAGACATACAACACTAAACTGCCTTAAACACAAGATAAATATTTGTTGGAGTACAAGTGCAAGATATTCTTCCCTTCATACTAGTTACTAAATAAATGTGAGCTTTCATATATTCGGATGTCATTATTTATTATACAATAATAACATTTATATGCTCATGCAAATTTTAGCGCAACATGCATATGTTACAGTTAAAGCCTAAAATATATCAGGTATTCTTTGAAATAAAATATTATGTAAGTTCTTAGGAATTTTAGTATGGTTAGATCAGAATATGTTTCATAATAAACATAGTTCTTTTTACATTAAACCAGTGGTTCTTAACTTTTTTGGTGTATAAGAGATCTTTCCCTGGATGAAAAATTATGGAGGAACATACGAATTAATTTTATTGTTAAAAATTATTTTTTGAGAGGACATTAAGAAAAAATGTAACAACTCAGAGTGCCTACAAAAACGATACTTACCGCGATTCATCGTTCAATAAAGCTGCCTGTTTCAGAGCCTACTGTATTTTTTAAAGCAGCTCGTTTGTTAGAATCTATGATTTCATGTTAACAAACGGCCAAAAAAACTTATACATTATATGCCCGGGTGCCGACTTTTCAAAATTTCTTTGAGTTGCAAGAAAAAAGAAATGTTAGAGAGGACTGACGGAATTTATTTTTTTATTATTTTCTACCAAATACTCTTATTACAGTTAAAGCTGCTCAAAAATGTGCTCTGGTTTCAGCAGACCTAAAATTAGTGCAAATACCTGAGTGCTCCAATTCTAAATTTGAATTAAAAAATATTTTTCATTAAATTCTTAGGTAGTATATTTGTCAACTGGCTGAACAATCTAGCACACATCCCTACTCGTAACGTCATTCGAACTTGAGACCGAAAGTTCAAGTCCCAGCAACCGACAACGTGTGATAAAAAAAAACACAGTTGCTTGTGTTTGTCACACTCCGATGCAGACCTGGCATCTATACATTTTAAATAAAAAATAGCGCTGTACAACGTACAGTACAACGATACAACAGTAAGAACTGTGGCTCGGTGAGTTCGGTTGCCCTCTATGCTTTTCTTAGGAGTTACAGGAACACATTATTATTATTAATTAAGATTAGTTTTGTAGCAACTACTGAATTTGATTGTTTTAAGAATTTAAATAATGTGTCGTGCTATAGTAATATTGTCGGACTAATATCTTTCAATCTTAAATATTAAAGTATTAAAATACCCTGTCCAATTGTTTGCTTCAAAAAACTTAACAATAAATAGACACTCAAAATATGTTAACCTTTTTTAAAACTTGGTATTTCTTATTTGGTATATGGTTTAGAGTTTAATGGATTATTGAAAATTTAATTTTGCTGATATCTAGAAGTACAAGTATTTAGCTTGCTAGCATATTTAGATATCGTAAACATAATCAACGATTTAATTCCCTTAATACGCAAATATCTAAATGTACATATGATAAGAACGAGAAACCAATTATATATTTAGAATTGTAAATCCGTTTCAGAGACTGTAGATTACCAATATTAACGTATTCATTCTTTATTTTTATATGTGCCCTTGAACCTTGAAACACATGTCAAGTTGTAATTACTCACGACTAAAACATTTATATACCCAGAAGATCTATTTAAGTGAGTACAGGGCTACTATATTTAAATTATATCTAAATGGTGTGTGACGTCGTTACGTCGTCAGTCCCTATCGTTCTCAAAAACGTGTGACGGACTACGGCGTTACCTTCGCGTCACACAATGTAAAATACATCGTCACAGCCTACAAAACAATAACTCGTGCAAAAGCACAATAATTAGTCGACAGGCACGGTATAATAAAATATACAAACGCTGTCGCACTATTCGTTGCTAAATCTCGGGCGCCACTCTACGTAACGGTAGAGACGTCTAACTCGCAGGCTTCCAGTGACGACGGCCACGGATATCTCAATGGAGAAAAATGTCCAAGGTTCGGATTCCAACATTGGTTGTGGTCGCTCGCTTGAACACAACATCACGGAGCGACTTTCCAAAAAAGATAGTAAAAAGACGTAAATAAAAGCATAAATAAATTTCGAATAAAAATCGGTTATTCTTACAACCTGCGTTGCTCGCTCACCCACGTGCACGCGATGCGAGGGTGAGGTAAAAACGAACGCTAAACCAAATTCAGCAGAACTATCCTTGATTAGTCCTGGCGGTGGCCGATGGACAAGCCGAATCCTGTTCCGCGGCTCACGAAGCAAAATGACGGTTTCGAGGATTCTTTCTACGTCGAAATTCATCCAAAATTATCTCGATAGTGGTAGCGCAATCACTAGTTCTTCTCTGCCCCTAGTAATTGGATATCACAAACTATCGCAACTTACGCACAACTAGTGCACGGGATGGAAATGAACGATTTATTCAAACACACGTTTTGCTCACATAAGGGTGTGAAAAACGGCAAAACACTATTCCAATTTTCCTCTAAATACTTCACTTCCACTTACCTTACGTTCACTAGTGGAAGGATAGGAAAACAACTGAAAATAATTCAAATAAAAACTCTGCTTCACAACTTTTATTTTTTTACGTCTTTATTTGGCCAAAAACTCACTAAAAAAAGCCATGAGTCGGTCATTGACCGAGCTTTTATACTGTTCCCCTCCGCCCCTCCAACCCGGAGGGTGAACATAGTCACAGATCAAAAAATATCATATATAAATAAATATAAATAAATAACATTTAACATACAATATAACAATAATAAAAACAATACGCTTACTATTGCCTTAAGTTACTAAACGAGTTAATTTCGCCGCATGAAATTAACTGAACGAGTAACTTGACTACAATCCAAACACATGTTCGGTGGTTATGTTCTTCAAAACTACACTTTCACAAAAACCACTGCGATGTGTCTGGCACTACACTACGTAGAACATTATCTTGCATCTTATGGTGTTCGAATCAAGAAAATCAGAGTAATGGTTTGTAGAACAACTTCACAAAAACACGATGTAAACAAATAAAACTACATGTTGATCCGCCATTACTAGACATGCGCGCGCTGGCCTTGCGCGGTTGCTTGATTCGAATGCAAAGTCTAGGCAATAGTTTTTAAAATATTTGGAAGGTAGAGCTGCGGTAAATTTTACTTCAAATTTACGTTCAAAAATACTGTAAAATAAAACTGCTTCGTGACGCTTCGTCACACATCCCCTTTTCTTCACAAAAAAAAAACAGTAAAAAACTGCGTCTACCTTCCCTTGCAAAACCGTAAAAAAAACTCAATAAAAAACGGTAATACTTATTCGGCCTTCCTCTTATCCGCCTGGTGAGTCATCAGCGCCTGAGCGAGAGTAGCCGACGAATCCGCCCCGGGATTCGTAATCGTCGCCCAGCGTAGGAAAGTGTATCCGGACGCGAACATTTCCGCTGGTGCAGTAGCACCAGGTCCTATGCGTTCTCCGTTATCCAGTCGGTGATGTAGTCGAGTTTGCCGTAGGTGGTCCTGCATGACGATCAGCAGTGCGTGTCGCCACTTCTGCAGCAGTGTTGACGGCACCTACTGTCGCTGCGTTACTCCCGGCGCCCTCGTCTCTCGACGTTCCATTCCTGGAATCCCTGGGTCGCGTTCCCAGGTATTTACTGGCTGGCACTATTCCTACAGTCCATTACTATGAAACACACAAAAATTTAATCAACTTTTGCCATCAGTTTCGATTACGTTGGCTGTATACTTACGCTCTGGTTTTGCAAACAAACCGTAACAAAAAAAAAATAAAAAGAAATAAAACCAGGTTACGATATACAGCGTATGGACTCAATGTACACCGATACGGACCGTCTTTAGCCGTTCATCGGGTGTAGAACTCACCAATCATGGTACACAAACACAGATCGACAAACACAACGGGACGTAAAAACGTGTGTTTATTTGATACCATGTGCGGACTCTAAAAAAAAAGAAGTTTTCACTAGATGAGCTTCATTACTGCCAATCCTCTCCAACGAGCCAATCTTCCTCCATCTGAGGTTGCCGAACTGTCTACAGATGACTAACTTCTGGATCTTATTCGCCCCAGCAGCTAGAACGCTCTTCGTCGTGCTCGATATCCCGACTAACTCAAGGCACCAGTCGAGCCACGCAAGAGGTATCCAGCTAGCTGCTGTCCGGGGAAATGGCCCTAAAAAAAAAACTCGACACACCTGTGTCCTATGGCTCCCATGATCCTCGGCATCACTCTCGCTACAGTAGCCCTGTGGCCCTTCCTCGTGCTCGACATCCAGACGAATCCAATGCGTCGTCGAGCCACGCGAGGAAGCCCTTGGCCACCTACTGTACGGGGTAACGGCCCGACACAACCCGTGTCCCAGGGGCCCCCATGATCCTCGGCATCACTTTCGCTACAGCAGCTCCGATCCCCACCACTCCAGTGGGGTAGCTGCTGTACGGGGTTACGGCCCTACAAAAAAAATACCTCGACACTACCTGTGCCCCACGGTCTTCTGATCCTTGTCATCTGTATTCTTCCGGTAATCCCTAGCGCTGGCTCGTGCCAGTAACAGCTGGTATAACTACGCTCGTACTGGCGATGTCTCGAGACATATTTGGCCAGTAGAACAGTAGCCATTACCCTGACTATGGTCCTCACGGTACCCAAATGGTCAGCTTCTGTATAGGCTGGATTGGCACTCATCACCTCTTCCTGCATGACCGATGGAACGTACTGCTTCCATGCACGATGCTTCTTTTTTTTTCAGTAAGTTTTTAATTCAATCTCGACTGGTTGGAACACGCTCGTCCCTGCTCGGGCGCCAAAAATTATGTGACGTCGTTACGTCGTCAGTCCCTATCGTTCTCAAAAACGTGTGACGGACTACGGCGTTACCTTCGCGTCACACAATGTAAAATACATCGTCACAGCCTACAAAACAATAACTCGTGCAAAAGCACAATAATTAGTCGACAGGCACGGTATAATAAAATATACAAACGCTGTCGCACTATTCGTTGCTAAATCTCGGGCGCCACTCTACGTAACGGTAGAGACGTCTAACTCGCAGGCTTCCAGTGACGACGGCCACGGATATCTCAATGGAGAAAAATGTCCAAGGTTCGGATTCCAACATTGGTTGTGGTCGCTCGCTTGAACACAACATCACGGAGCGACTTTCCAAAAAAGATAGTAAAAAGACGTAAATAAAAGCATAAATAAATTTCGAATAAAAATCGGTTATTCTTACAACCTGCGTTGCTCGCTCACCCACGTGCACGCGATGCGAGGGTGAGGTAAAAACGAACGCTAAACCAAATTCAGCAGAACTATCCTTGATTAGTCCTGGCGGTGGCCGATGGACAAGCCGAATCCTGTTCCGCGGCTCACGAAGCAAAATGACGGTTTCGAGGATTCTTTCTACGTCGAAATTCATCCAAAATTATCTCGATAGTGGTAGCGCAATCACTAGTTCTTCTCTGCCCCTAGTAATTGGATATCACAAACTATCGCAACTTACGCACAACTAGTGCACGGGATGGAAATGAACGATTTATTCAAACACACGTTTTGCTCACATAAGGGTGTGAAAAACGGCAAAACACTATTCCAATTTTCCTCTAAATACTTCACTTCCACTTACCTTACGTTCACTAGTGGAAGGATAGGAAAACAACTGAAAATAATTCAAATAAAAACTCTGCTTCACAACTTTTATTTTTTTACGTCTTTATTTGGCCAAAAACTCACTAAAAAAAGCCATGAGTCGGTCATTGACCGAGCTTTTATACTGTTCCCCTCCGCCCCTCCAACCCGGAGGGTGAACATAGTCACAGATCAAAAAATATCATATATAAATAAATATAAATAAATAACATTTAACATACAATATAACAATAATAAAAACAATACGCTTACTATTGCCTTAAGTTACTAAACGAGTTAATTTCGCCGCATGAAATTAACTGAACGAGTAACTTGACTACAATCCAAACACATGTTCGGTGGTTATGTTCTTCAAAACTACACTTTCACAAAAACCACTGCGATGTGTCTGGCACTACACTACGTAGAACATTATCTTGCATCTTATGGTGTTCGAATCAAGAAAATCAGAGTAATGGTTTGTAGAACAACTTCACAAAAACACGATGTAAACAAATAAAACTACATGTTGATCCGCCATTACTAGACATGCGCGCGCTGGCCTTGCGCGGTTGCTTGATTCGAATGCAAAGTCTAGGCAATAGTTTTTAAAATATTTGGAAGGTAGAGCTGCGGTAAATTTTACTTCAAATTTACGTTCAAAAATACTGTAAAATAAAACTGCTTCGTGACGCTTCGTCACAGGTGTGATAACATATATTCTCCGTCTATTTTTAAAAAAGAACTCCGTATGTTGAATGATTAATGGTTGGAGTCAATCTATATCTCTTCTCACCTTATTGTTTGGTTTATAATGAGCAGTAGCTCCTAATTGATTTCCCATGTATATGTTAATGAGTCCAACACACAACACCACAGACTTCTGCTTATCTTATACCCGATATTATCAAAGCACCAATTTACGCGAAAGTAACTTGACAATTTTTATATCAAAAAGAGTTGATAAACCTAATTAGGTGTTATTTTCTTTAATTAAGAACAGGTTGGCTTGATTTCCTTTGTAACAGCTGCAAATTTGCATAATAAAAAAATGAATAAAAAATTAAATTTTTGTAGTTAAAATCAAGAAAATTTTTATTTCTTATTTGTCTTTTATTTATCTGAGAACAAAAATACTAACTACATTAAGTAAAAAATTTTCATGTTAAATTTCTATGTTCGGGTGTTCGAATCACCACCCTGTATATAAGTTTTTTTTATATTATATTTTTATTATAAATCCTCTTTATAAGTAATATTGACCTTGTATGCATAAATATTGCATCACTTTGAAGCGAAGATTTAGTTGCATCGTGACATTGATCTGATGTTTATACAGCAGCTCAGACTGCATAATATTTCTATTACGAGTCCTACGATGAAATAATTTCTAGGTTTAGGATGTAAAGAGTAAGGGAATGTAAAAGTAATCACCGTCTACCTTATCTTAAATTTAACCTTCTTTTTACATCCGTACAATAATACAATATTTACATTACGATTTAAAAAATTGCACCATTCACAATCACAACATAATCCTTTCATTTTAAAACGTTTTGCACGAAAAGTAGTTCTCATTAAAGTATACCGCGATGATTTTAAATAACAGCTAATAAAACCAGCAATATTAGCTTTCGGATTTGTTATGGTTCAGATATTCCCTGCTGTATTTTATAACTCATATTTTTATTGTTACCTGGAAGAGTAGTAATGTGTAGTTGTGCTAAAGAGCTTAAATGTTTTTCCATGAATAGAGTATTATATGTATGAAGTACAGTTTAGCAACTATTGCACGCGAGGTGTAAAACTCATGCACGGAATGAATTGAAATAAGTGATGAAATTAAGAGCAGTGCAGTAGATGATCCCACAATCCTTTGCACGCTATTTATTTACTTACCTCTTTTAAACATTAATTAGATTTTATTTTACTTTACTACAAAATAAAAATGTAGGTACATGTTTCTAGTTTAATCTCAGCTTTCGGGGACAAAGAAAGAAATATATAGTAGCATTACAATTAATTAAATATTATCTTAATAGGTATTATTTAATCAATAGTTGAACTCCGGTGAAATGTCACAAAATATAACTTCTATGTGGATTAAAGTTATATTTCTATGTGGATTAAAATGTTGTGTCATAAGAAGGAGCATAAAATACAAGTATGATAACAGAATTGATGTTTTTTAATGTTGCTCTAAAATTTGAAGAATTTTATTGAGGCACATGTATCGTGCTGTATTTGCAGTATTTTATCATTTCAGAAACTAAAAACCAAAAAAATCATGCGCTAAGAATAGGTTTTGGTCTGTCAGGCCACCGAGAATTAAACTACGTTCACAGATATGCGTTGCGAGGTACAAACATTAGATCACGGAGCATAATGTGTATTCAAACACTGAGGCACAAACGATGTATCTCAGAGCATACGAGGATATTTTAGTGAGACACATAAGATGTACCTCATGGCAGTTGTGTTAAAAGTTTTTTTTTTTTTAAGATTACTTAATTTAAAAGTTAAGAATTCTCTACATTTAATACAATTTATTATAATTAATTCACTATTTATAATTATTGATGTTATATAATATAACCGACCGATGTGGATTAGTTGTAGCGTTTGCACTTCACGTGCCAGCTGTTCTGGGTTCGAATCCCGGGTAAGATATGGATGGATATTGTAAGAAGTGTCTTTTCATCTCCTCATTACTATAAGAATTTTTGTCAAATCTTTCATCTCCATGCAAATATCACTGCTTTAGATACGTACAATATATTAAGAAACCCTAATATATATTATTATTATTATTATTATTATTATTAAATAATATTTGCAAATTATAAAAATAAATTATTATTATCAAACACTGTATGCTTCTATTTCATTACATTAAGCAGATGTATTTTAATAATATAAAATTGCATTTATATTTTCTTACTATTTTTGTTATCACAAACATTTTGTGATCAGATTAAGCACATAATATTAGGTAGCAGATATATATTTGTCACAGTTTTCTATTAAATCTATACAAAATATAAACAATGCCACATAAAGCAATTGCAGTTACCACTTTTAGAACTTTTTACCCACATATTTATATTTTAAAAACTTAGAAAATAAAAATTTGAACGAACGTAATACTCAAGAAATTTATATAATAATTTTGATTGATTTACTGTTAATTTTATTTTTGTTTTTCTTCAATAATTTACTTTTTCAGAAATAGTAAGAAATATTGAATTATTTAAATTTATGATCGTGGGAAAAACCGTAAAGGTTTTGTTTAAATTTGTTATTAGTTTTTAAGTTTACTTTCTTAATTTTAAAACATGTGCAGTAATGTTTCACGAAACAACAACACACGTTCATTTGAAGTGTAAAATTTTTCTTAAGCGCATCTTTTTACTTCCTGGTGTAACAAAAGAACTTATTAAAAGCTTCTCCTTGTTGCTTATGACATTGAAGTTGGCGTTGTAGTTGTAGCTCGCCATGGCTCACTCCGATGTGTGCTGCTGGATTATTTTTCGCTGAGTGTGCGTGAGTCGTGTAAACAGACAGTCGACAGTCGACACACCGCGAATAAATAAAAAAACGGACGCTAAGCAAACGCAGATATTGCGATTTTGAAAATGAGTTTTACGAAATGTTTACTTTAAACTTGTCATTGTTGATGGCGATTTTTTCGAGCATTTTCATTCTTTCCGACGAAAAAACAAAAGTATTTGAAGGGTTTATTTTTTTGTTTAAAATTGTTTTTAGGGAAAACATGCTGAACCCTAAATGAAACCAACCAAATTTCTTCAACTTTTTTAATGTCTATAAATACAATTCATTAGATACGGAAAACATAATCAATTAAACAAAAAGTAAATGAATTCTTTCTTTCTGTCTTTAATATTTCATATTTTGCATTTGAAATATAAAAAATACATAAGATATGCATAATGTTCAATAACCTAAAAAAATAAATTAAAAAATGAATATGTGAGAAAAGTATTTTAAAAAGAGGGAGGAGTTAAATTAAAGCAGGATATAATATCATGTATAATTTTAATTTATTTTAAATCATATGTTGGATAATTCAGGATACATTATTTGTTCCTGCATTAATCCAAAATGTTATATTTCATTTTCAGGATACAACTGAATTATTTTAATGTAATTCGTATTTATATTTCATTTATATTTTACCATTTCCGTTTTTTGAAAATAAACAAATATATCATCCAGTCTAACTAGATATTTATAATTCAATATGCATTAATCCTATAACAAATATGTGACAGCTAGTTCATATTAAACAGGAATGACATATAGATCGCACAATATACGGACACAGAAATTGGGGCAGCATAATCGAATACTCAGATTAAAATTATAACTTTAAAAAATATCATTTCGAATCGAGTATTTTATTGTGCAAATGGAAATCCTTTAATAAGATATATTGCAGACTACACAGCATTAACTTCAAGGCTAAAATAAAGTATGTTTTAATTTAAAATCTATGAACATAATAACTGCATTTTAACTTATGGCTGAAGCGTAAAATGATATATTTACCAGTACATTGCAATGATATTAAGAAACTATTTGTGAGACGTGTTTCGTACATCTTCAGGTTTGTCATATCAATTTGATCGCGAATGGAATCCTTACCCAAACCAATGAACCATCGATTTCATTTATTTCCACGTTAAGATTAAAAATTATGTTTCAAAATGATAAGAAACAAATTTATTTATGCAACAAAGGCTCTAATCATCATTATTAGTGCTACAAATTTGCTTGCATTTTAGGAGAGTAGGTTGCCAACCTAAAGCTTCTACAAGGGATCTACATGTTAAAGTGGATTCTAAACTACTCGGACACAACTGTATTATTATCTAGTTAAAGATTGGCAACGTTGAGATGTGAAGGTGAAGCCCAGATTTCATATTTGGCTCAATTCGAGTCAGAACGCGCTAACCAAATGAACTACCACTTCCCAAATGGATTAAAATTATTTAATTGAAATTTTTATTACTCCTAAAATAATTACAATTAATAAATTTTGAAACAGAAGAAGTTTATATTACAAGAATTCAGTATAGGTATGTCGGGTATAAATGTCACCTTCTTTCTAAAAATTATTATATTAATTAAGTAAAATTATAGTCCGCACAATGTCCCAAGGGAGCAGCCCCTTGCCCCCTACCCACTCGTTACGCCCATGACGACTTCGTATGATCTTAGTAGTGGAACGGCAGCATTTAAACAGTAGAGGAAAAAAAAAATAGTAAAAGTTTACTTTTAAAATTAAATATTATTTTCAATTCCATTTTTTTTTATTTTTATACAATTCCTATAACTAAGGTTCTCTTTAAAGAAAATGTAATAAATGCTTTTAAAGGTGCTTCTTTAATCAGTTTACCGTAATAAAAAATTAATATATCAGTAAAATTTATGGTGGCGGTTTACATTTAACATATAATGTGGGTTAATATCCCACTTGGGAAGGTACAGACCAACCGGAAGTGGCTCACGCACCGGACTCGGGACTTCCGGGACAATAAAACACAGGACAAATTATACAGGATAAGCGTTTAGCATACTAAAGGATGAAGCACCTCTGTACACCTTGATAAATGAGTAGTACACTGTTGATGTATTTATTTCCATTTGCACCAACTAAGCTTAAATGCTACACTTTAACAAAAAAACCCTAATCGAAATATACACCACGTTTTGAAATCAAAACCTACATCCTACAACACTGCTTACTAAAGAAACTGCGGACCAAAATATCACTTTACCGACTGTACGTATTTGGAAGCCAACATAAATGTTTTCAAACCACACCTTGCTCTTTTAAGAAAACATATATTTAAAAAGTGAATCACCACTTCCAAAAAATGTACAATAATAAAGCAATAAATTCCTACACAGTAGTCGCTGCATACAATAGAAAATTAGTAATGTTTAACAATACAAATGTGATAATAAATATCCGCGGACAAAGCAACGAATGTCTCTGTCTCGCATTCTGTTCCTCTCTGAATCGCACCCAGACGTACTATACATGCCCCACACTGATGAATGCCAGCAATGAAGCAGACGTAAACAGATTAAATCTCCTGCAACGGTCATGAATAATCGCAGCAGGAATGAGAGCAGGGATAAAAATTCTACGGGAGGAAGTCACCAGAGACCTGCTCGCGAATGGAGGATGTTTAATTTAAAATAAGAGGATACAATCTTCTCTGAATTATTTTCGAAGAAATCTACGGAGAAACATTATGAAAAAACGTATCAAGCTGTAGTACAACATTTTCTGTAATGTGTTTTCAACATTCTTTTCTTCTCTTGCATGAATAAGATATTGACAGGTAATGTTATTATTTTTCTTATTATACAGCGGATATCTGAAATTCAAGAGACCACACTGAAGCATCTGCGAAACTCATTTTATTGATATGTATGTAACCGGATAAAGGTATAGCGGTGTCTCATTTGGTTAGCGTTATACCTTGAAATCAGAACATAATTCAAATTCTAATCCTAACTATATTTTCATAAGTAATATAATAAGAACTACGATTTTATCCGTAAGATTTACGAACAGTTGTTGCGTAAAAACAGACAAACGAGTATCAAAAATGATATTTAAGAATCATTCTTGACTCGAGTTGTTACTTCGCAGGAATTATGAATTAATTTTACCGAATAAATTCTTAGCTCAAATTGTAATTGCTTGATTATTTCACGAATGACAAAAGTTCAAACATAAAAATTTTCATATCAACAAAATGTAACCATGACGATGCTGCTGTGGTTTCATTATTTTTCATTTTTTCAGAAGAAGAAAAAGAAACTGCCTTCTTCTATCAAGTGATTTTATTTGGGTGAAACTGACATGTTTGGAATAATCATAAATAAACATGAATAACTATGCAAATGTGTCTTATATTTTCAAACCGTAAAAGATAATATATGATTGAACTACTATTAATATCTAATACAATTAAAAAAATCTATTTATAAGTATTGTTAAATTTCTATCAGGAAAAATAAGTTTATCAACTGTTATCTACAAGTTATATGTGTATACAAAATAACTTAATTTATCACAGTCTATCTAAAAATAGAAACGTGACATTCAAAAGTTATAGGTATAAAAAGTTTGGTAATGTATTTATTTAACTAAAAGTTTGTGAAGTAAATGTTTTGCTGTGGATGAATTTCATTTAGGGAATGTATTTTTGTAATCTCATTCACTTACGCGCATTTTTACTCCTGCAAATTAACCAACTCACTAACTCGAAATGAAAATTCCGTAGCGGAAAAACGTGAAACAAAACAGAACGATCCGCCGTTGTCGTTTCCAATTCACAACAAACGTATTCTCCGCGACTACAAAATGAAATCACACAAAGTCAGTTTTCATATGGCACGAGGAGTTTTCAATATAAACGTTTCAAACTTCAATATCAGCAGCTGAAACAGCCGCGCTTCAGTTTTACTTCCTATCGCCGCGATCAAATTCATTCCATACAAGATGGGACGATAGCTATGTATGCATTCATTTCGCCATTCAATAACAATGCTTGCATATTGCATCCGGGTGTAATATATGTTCTATCGATCGTTCTATCTAACAGCCCATGTACTTTAAGCTAGTTTAAACAACTGCAGCATATTGAGGTGAAGATAAATACAAAATAAAAAACAGGTACAAGAAATTTAAAGAAATGATAAGACAAATACGGTAGCAAAAAAAGAGTAAATAAATAGATCAAGGAATATTGAGGCAAAAATAAGGCGTTCAGATATCTAATATTGATAGATCACTATAAATGTTGGTAACTAATTACGAATCAATTTATGAAGTTAATATGTCTGCTAGAAGTAGCTTAGAAATTTGATGATCGGTAAGTGAGTGCGTGTGTAACAAAATTAAAGAAAAGACTGGCAATAGTTCGTAAACTGTAGGTGCAAATAGTAGAGAAATTGGGAATATAGCTAGTTATAGTATGTCCTTTTGGTCGCTGAAAATTCGGGCTTCTAATTTTATCCACAATGAAGATTACAGGGTGGTCGAAAGTGCCCGAGTGGCTTCGAAAAAAGGACGGTTCGGTTGTGGGGACAGATATAAAAAAATAGCACTGTTACAAAATCCTCAGGAGAAATTCAATTTCTCTGCCTAGGCAATGGTAAAATTTAATGTTGCCAATACGAAAAACGATTATTTATGTCATCAGTAAGTTTTGATATTTTATTAGCATGCATTATTTATATCTATTGAGAACTTAAATTGAAAACATTGAATAATTTATAATGATAATTTTTAATGTCTTCATTTGTGATCTTCCAATGTTCAATCCGCCCACGCGCAAAACAAACAATAGAGTGTTGACAATATAACCTAGTATGTCTGACAGTTACTAATAAAATACAAATATATTATGTAAAAGAATATATTTATTCATTAATTTAAAATTCGATTCAAATAAGATTTCATAAAAAAATTACTAGGTACCTATCTTGTCTTAGAGGTTCCTATTCATTCATTATTTAATTTCCATATTTCTCATGGAACGACTAACTTCCCTGCCGTATTAAGTAATAGTTATTTATGATATAAGTGTTAGAAGTGACATTTTATGAGTGAGTGGGGAAGTTTGAAACGAGGCGAAGCCGAGTGTAACAAACCCCACGAACGAAATAAAATCACTTTTAACACAAATATCATACACTATTTTTCCTACGACCGTAGTTATGTAATAGTAAATAAAAACTAAGCATTATAGAATGACATTTATGACAGGTAACTAGATTTAGTTCCTTTTTAACACTTGTGTTAAAAGTAAATTTGTTTTTTACTTTTAATTCGTTGTCAATGACAACGATTTAAAAGTATTCACTGTGTTATAAACTGTTATTTTTAACTTGCTAAGCAACCGTTAAAAATACTATTTTTAACAGTGGTCGTAGGAAAAATCTATTTTCTATGAAAGCAAAAATATTGAAATAGTTATTTATGCAACAAGTGTGTAAAGTAAGTGTTTTTTAGTCGAGTGCTGTTCAACGAAAATAGTAGCACGAAATAAAAGCACTGTTACACTCGTGTTGCATACAGCATTTATCCTACAAACGAAATATTAATAAAAATTATTTTCAGAAGTAAATAAAACCATTAATAAATGTGTCACTAGTGCTGAAAAGTAGCCGTTGGTAGGTAACATAAACATATCAAGCACTAGAGTGTGAAAAGTGACTCTTTACAAACTCTAAAGAATGCGTTAAGTATGTACTTTATTATGGAAAAAATATTATTAATTATTTTACAAAATGACAGCTCACGCATAATGAATCATCCTGTTATAGCAGTTAGCTTCAGTTATTTTTTATTAAACTTGCATTTTGATTTTAAAAATATTGCTGGATAGCACAAAAAATTGTTAAATGAATTAAAATCCTGTTTGATGTGATGTATTACTGTTTACATGGACATTGATTATTATTTTTTGTTTTTCTCTGTGTAGTTGGATTTGAAGTAGTTGATGATTTTGTTGATGGTTCAAAAATGGAGTGCATTTGCATACTTTTCAATTTCTTAAACAAGATTTGTAGTGAGGTTATAATAAAAACCACCTTAAACACTGCGCAAATAAGTAATTTTTCAATCATTTCAAGTTTCTCTAACAAAACAAAATATTCGCACAAGTACGCAAATAAATCTGTTGACTTATTGGCGCCTTCATGAGACGACTGGACGTATGTGTTAATAACAAGAACAAATATAACACTATTTAATTATCGTTTCCTTACAAATATCTCAAAAATAAATATCTTGTAGTTTTCCATTACAAGCAACAAAACTTTTTAAATTAAAGTCCTCCAAAGAAAGACATTATGAATATGTTAAGATATCGATGCAATCAATATTACAAATTGGTGGAGTACATAATTTATTTTCAATTTAACTGAAACTATTCCAAGTAGAAGTGAGTTTAAAGTTTGTAAGTTCATGAGAAGTTACTTGTATCTGATCTGGAAGGAACTGCGATTAAATTTCAGCAAATTGGGACCAAATAGTTGAATAGTTTTATCTCTTGTAATTTAAGTTACATTATAAGTAAATAAATAAATGAATACGAGTCTAATATATCAAACTTTATCATTCTATTTATATCAATGTAATTGTACTGTACATATCTACATTATGTGTATTTGGACAATGACATTATCTTTAATAACAAAATTCATAGGAATATTTGAATTCATTTGGAAGTTTTAATAAGGTCATATTTTAATATATTTCTTTTTTTGTTCTAGGTAAGTGATCCTCATGTCTACTATTAAATCTACATTTGGTAAGATTGCTTCTATGTATATAAAAAAAAGTACGTTCCAAATAAAATAGTATTAAGTACAAATGGGAGAATAATTTTTATACGGATAAACACGAAAGTAACGTACCCCAAATATAACAAACCCAATTTCTTCAATTACAAAATTTCTTTTTCTTATTTATTTTAAGTATTTTGTACTTGTTTATAGCAATAAGTTCTCAGTAAATATGTAAAATAAACTCCGGTTAAATCGGACGAAATCACAAAGCAGAAGGAAAAAGAATAATTTCCTAAAATAAGTAATTTAAATTTCTTTATAGTTTATTATATTCAAATATCGACATTGAACTCATTACTCATATACAAGTAATAAATACATCGTACGTACGTCCGCTTCAGATTCAAGCTTACAAAATATTCATTTTGTTTTTATCATATAATCTACATCGTGTGTAACTTTTAGATTAAAAATTCCTTTTATAATGTTTAGTATTTCATTTTCGATTTACTGCACTATATTTATAATAAAAATCCAATTTTATTTAAAATTACTTTACAAATTTCAACACGTATATAAATATTAGTAGCGTGAATAAATGAAAATCAAACATTAAACTAAAATTCATTTTTACTTGTTATAGGTGATTCCGAGAATTTATGAAATATTTTGTTTAAAGAATTAATGAATAATATGCACTCAGTATTTTCAAATTTTAATTTTATAAATAAACAAATTCCCCAAATTGCTGAAAACAATGGAATATTTATTCGATTTTCATTTGTTCGTGGCAGCTATTGTATTATAGGAAGGTAAGGGATTTTTTTAAATTAAAAATGATGTGCTTAGTATGTCAAGAATACGAAAAAGAAATACTAAGTAATGACATTAAGGGTCTTTTATATACATATTTCAAAATCATCTTATTAATACATGTCTACAATTGAAAACAAATAATTGCTAAACACTTACCTTTATTATATTATATTAATTTTATTATTAATATTATGTTGTAACAGTACACAAGATGTTGACATAAATGAAAGGATAAATACAACGACAACAATACATCATGTAAATGCAATGAAACATAATTTTATAAGGAAAAAAGAAATGTTATAAAACAAAACTGCCGGTGTTCAACACAATAAATAGGATCAATAAACCAGTGACCTATGAATATTGCCAAACAGAATGAAAAGTAAAAACAAGGCGATATACAATAAAAAAAGAGTTAAACAATGCAAGGCATAGTAAGGAAGGAATCTGTTACGGAAGAAGATCAGCACAAGTTTGGATGACCAACACATTACAGCGAAAAGGAGACGAAAAGAAACATTCCAATTTAAGAAGCACGGCGAATCGCGAAGGAGAAAAACAGTATTGTTAAATTTTGTTTATTTAGTGACTGATATTTACAATATTCATTTTTATTTTTATTTTAATATGTTAATAATATATATTTTTTAAACTTTATGACTCATATTATAATAATTGTAGGCAGAAACCGGTTAGAGTAGAAATGTAATAAAACTTTTAAAAACTGATTGACTTCCAAGAGATTTCATGCTTTTTCAACAATATTTTTTTAACTCAAAAAGAATGACTTCCATTATTATTATTATTTTGTATAAATTAAGTTATACTTAATTTTGACTTGTTTATCATTTCCGAAGGTAATTCCAAAACATAAATAATGTTTGATTCCGCATTTTAAAGTAATTTCTACATTTCCTTGTACGTTATTTAAAAATACAGCAAAGTCACATGAGAAATTGAACTGATGTTTCTAATTTATTTCGACGAGTGGATTACTTAAAATCAGTACATTTAGTAAAAGGGTAAGCTGATCCAGTCAAATGGAATGAAAAATAAATGATCCAAATTCAAAACTGTAAGATAGATCTGATCCAAGTGGCAAATAGAGTACTCCAATACTCGTTATGTTTAAATTGATCCTTATTTGAAAGTGATCTAGTTCTGAATTTCCGAGAATGTAACCTTTACACTCCTTCAAGGAAACTTATCATCGCATCGCCTACTTCCGTTCTGGGAACCTTTTCCGGGATGAAAACCTGGAATAATTGTGTAGGGAGTGTCGCGGGTTCCTGGTGAGGTAAACAGCTGGAAAACTTGTGGAATTAATCACGTTTTTATCCTGTCAAACTTAAATAGAACTTCACGTCAAGCAGAACATTGTACCCAGACCCGCACTTCCACCCATACAAGATGTATGGTGGCTATTGTCCACAGACAGCCCTGATAGACAAGGACAGACTATACGGCAGGATCACTAGCTAGAAAGAGGCAAATATACTAAAGGTGTTTATGAATGAAATAAATATATCATCACATCTTTAACCTACATTTTAAACATACAGTAGCTGTGCTCATTTTTACAACAGCGTTAATAAATATTTTTCAGCAAAAAAAGTACTTCATAACTCACTGTATGAACTTCGATCATCAAAATGTCTGCGGTATATATCTATACACACAAAGGGTAATAAGTGCAAATAAAATTTTTATTTTTAATATTATACTTGGGCATGTTCTATGGTGAAAAATATTGTCGTGTTGGTCACAAAATAAGGTTCTTTTTATAAAAAATAATTGATAAACTAAATTAATGCAAATAAAATTTTTCTTGTTGTTAACTAACAACTACTAAACGTTTTTAGATGTTAAAATATACCGCTAATATGATTATTGAAATCAACAAATAAAATTAACTGACACATTCAAGGTTGGACAATTAATCATAATTATTTCTTCATTTTAGAAATACAAAAAATATTTCTTCTAGGTGCGATAAATACATACATTATTTACCAAACTAATTAGAAAAAAAGGACAGGAGCGTGATTGTTTTTCAATTTTTTTTTTTCGTTTTTTCATTCGAATGTGATTTGCAAATTACAAATAGCATCACATTCATACATCTATTTATTTGAATTAATTTTGTTGTGAAAATATTATTTAGCCCATAAAAAATCATGTTAATATTAATCATTTTTATAATTTATCTCACAGTAGCGGTTAATGAGATACTTTCTGTATTTATTAACAACTCATTTTTCTTAAAAACAAAACCATAGCAACCGACTTTAGGCTTTCTCTCAGTAATTTATGTTATTTTTTCTAAAATATCATTTTCATGTTTAAAGAAATTTCATATAGAATTTGAGAAATATTGAAAGCTTATGAATATTCGAGTAATTCAGAACCCATTACAGGTTCTTTCTAATACTGAAAGCTAATCACCTACACTACGAAAATGCAAGTAACATGTTTCTTATACCTTATTTTACATGTAGCTAAAAAAACTATGTTATAACGCTAAAGAAGATAAATATAATAAAATAAGTATATTTATTCTATCGATAATGCAGCATTCATCAATTTTTATTTTTCGCAATTTCTTATTTAGAACGTTCTTTAGATTTAAGATAATATAAATTTTAGTCTTGCAGTAATACAAACCAATATCTCCCGGGCATTCACGTACTGAAAATGAGTTATATTACTCATAAATTTAGAATATAAATTATCAGACATAATATAAACTACATTACAGTTTCACTACGTAGAATCCATCGTAACGCTTTTATTTTCTTTCGCTATATTATTTATTCTTTATTATCTCCATTCTTTGCAAGTGTCATCTCCTTAACTATGTCAAACTTTGCTATTTAAAATTTGGTAAAAAGTGGCGTGTTAAGCCATCAACAACAACGCGTCGCGACATGTCGGAGTATTCGTTCTTGCAGTGCCCTGCGCCTGTGACGTCACGGGACGATAACGTCGCCCGCTAGACGTCGGAACTTTGCACTTGTCTTTTTACTTATTTGGAAAATATCTAAGTTGATGCGCTCCACTGCACCCACCGACGTAAATGATTCGTGACTTTATTCCAATGAAGAGATGGCTTATTATTCAATAGAAACAGGAACAATCTGAATAAAAAGTTTATTTTTAATAATAACAAAGTTTCACCAACTCTCAACTTCTTATTAACTTTTCTCAAAATTCTTGGTGCTGCATTCTTCATTTTTTCAAGACCTACGTATCTATAAAAAATGCAATGACGACCACGAAACGTAATATTTTTAATAACGAAAGCACAAGCATACACATTTTGAATAAGTGCAAACCTATTGTTAGTTTTTTTATTATCGTTATAACAGACAATTGAAATACATACTCTTATATAAATATACTTACCTCTTGTACTATTCACTTCTATATTTCACAGGGTTGAGAAAAACCCTGGTTTTTCATAAAAAAAAACCATCACACCTGTGTTTTTTATTTAAAAACCCTTATTTGGTTTTATTGGAAACGTCAAAATATATTAATTATATGTATTTATTTTGAATTATTTTATACATCAATAGTTTCAACTAATTTCTGAAAATAAATAACTTAATTATTTTAACATTAAATACTAGTATTACTATGGTTACATATTTTTTTATGTATATCGACCTACAGTACTTTTTTACTTTTTCCACTTTATGTAATACGATAATACGAATTAAGTAAATAATTTGCATACTACTAGAGAGTAAATCAAAGAAACTACATTATTACACAAGTAAAAGAAATGCTGAAATAAACTTGTTTTTTTTACCTCCCGCCTATCAATATATAGATAAGGGAGGTATTGTTTTTGGTCAGATTTCTCGAGTGTGGGTTTTCAACATATGAGCACGAATTAGGGTTCCTAGAATACGATTTTACTATTTTTAGCGTGATGTCTGTATGTCTGTGTGTGTGTGTGTGTGTGTGTGTCTGTGTGTGTGTCTGTATGTGTGTGTGTGTGTCTGTGACGATTTTTCGTCCACGATAACTCCAATACGATACATGTAAAAAATATAATATTTGGTATTTAAGAGTTCTATTCTAATATGATGAACTGATTAGATTTTGACTACAATTGGTTAACCGGAAGTAGTACTTTACTTGAAGCTTTAAACCGTTTTTCCTAAAAATACCTCTAAATACCATATTTTCGCAAATTTCGTTATTATAAATTCAAAGATTTTTTAATTTTCTACCGATCTGCATAATTACGTTTATATATGACTTCTAGCTAGATAGAAAAAAAATATATAAATTATAATAATTTTACATATCATTTAGGCTGAGGAATTTCGATAAAACAGATGAGTTATTCATATGTTCACAAAATTTGACATATGATGTCAAATTTGATGCAAGTGTAAAAGATAAAATAAGTAAAAAATGAAGTAATTTTATTGTAAAATTTAAAAAGATGGAAGAAATATATTAGGAATGTATTTGCATGCGTGAAACAAAGTAAGTTCAGTTCCGGTTTTAGTAACGTCAAAAATAGCTGTCATATTGGTCATACAAAATTTATGAAGGAAATTTTAGGTATGAAATAAATTAAAAATATTCTGAACTGCAATAACAAACTAATTTTAAAACTACAAATTAAATATATTGAAAAACTTATACTGGGTGTCCCAGCTCGACCGACACATGGGAGTTTTACATGAGAAATCAGTTAATTATGAATAGTATCTCCCCAGTGCAATATATTAACTTGAAATTTTGTATACTTATCGGAGAATATTAATTCTATGGATCACACTTATTTGAAATATGCAATTTCGTCTGCCGGGCGAGATTTATTAAATTTAAGATCTAATATTTTCCTTCAAAATCAGACAGCCATGGAAATAAAAGAAAATATTTATCTGACAGTTTAGTGAAGTATCACTGATTTTAATCCTTATTCCCTGTATTTTAATATTATTTAAGTTGAATTTAGTTTCTTTTTGTTAAATAATATACCAATATTACAAAAATATAAATATCTAAAATGGCATGTCATTAACTGTCAGAACTGTCACATGGATATTTTCTTTTATTTCCATGGCTGACTGATTTTGAACGAAAATGTTAGATTTTATAATTTAATAAATCTCGTTTTGCAGACGAAATTACATATTTCAAATAACTGTAATCCATAGAAATAATATTCCCCAATAAGCATACAAAATTTCAAGTTAATATCTTGCACTGGGAAGATACTATTCATAATTATCTGATTCCCTATGTAAATTTCTCATGTGTCGGTCGAGCTGGGACACCCGGTATAGGATATATTACTACATAGTGGCGGGAGGTATTGTGTTGGACACACCAGATTTTTTTTCTGGTATATTTGTTCACTTCACACTACCGATCTAGTACGAAAACGAATGATGAAAACTTAGTATTTGGGATGAAAAATATTAATTTCAGAACTGATAAATGTAATGAATTTTAACAAAGAGTACATATTTGCATATATTTTTACGAATTATGTCATTTAAAAGTTATACAGAATTAAATTTTCTATATTTTGTATTTGTTGATACATGATGCAGCGACGTAGAAATAAGTACTACAAAATGCACTCGTTATTTCAAAAAGTGTCAAGTCATTTGGAATAAATTTACATAAATTGCATTAACGTATATTAATTATAGTCATGTACAAAACTATCGGTGTATAACAAAATTCAAATTTAAACTTTGATATCTCTCCTGTAAAAAATGTCATTGATTATTGACTAGGTTATTGAAAAATAAATTTCCCAGTATTTCCTCGTCAAAAATAATTTTATTGATAACATCTTAATTAAAAATGATTTTAATTTATTGGTATCAAATTAAATCCATGACTGATGGTGATTTTATTCATGAAATATGTTAATGATAAAATGACATATTATTCATACATATTTTTAGAAATTACCAAATTCGAATTAAAATTATCTAGCGAAGTTCATGAGTTAATCTGTAATTAACTCGTTTATAATGTGTTTACAGTTTTTTCATGATCCGGAGGTCATGAATTTAATAGAAACATCAACAGAGTTATAAATTTCCCAACTTTCTAAATTACTGGACCCGTAATTTCAGTTTAATTATATAGTCAAACTCTTCTTGTTCCGTACGGTAGCCTTACACTGTTCATCGGCTGTGCTCTTATAACCTGCAGCCTATAATTATTTTATTATACCGTATCATATTCATTTAGTAATACACTTTCAAACAGTATATATAGGTATCATTAAGAATTCTATAATCATACCTATAATTATATAAGTGACAGCTATGCTACACATTTCTAACCGAAAACTATATTTTGTAATAATACCAAACCATATTTAAAGGTTTAATATTCAGTGTGTGCAAGGAAATGCGGAACATAGACTTTAACCTGAAATTTCAAAAAAATGATGATACTCTGTGTTCTGATAGATTTAGAGCAAAACTACGACAATATAAAAATTTTCGAAATCAAATTCTACATCAGATTTGATAATAATTAATGCAATAGCAAGTCTGCAATACCAAATATATCAAATATATAATATATAATATTTTC
The DNA here is from genome assembly GCA_035578165.1 of Stenolophus ochropezus. Classification (NCBI taxonomy): domain Eukaryota; kingdom Metazoa; phylum Arthropoda; class Insecta; order Coleoptera; family Carabidae; genus Stenolophus; species Stenolophus ochropezus. The sequence goes on along the minus strand of JAQOWZ010000005.1, from coordinate 16,925,354 downwards.
GTTAAAAATCAGGAAGCCATGGAAATAAAATTGCCAATCAAATTTAATAATAATTATATTTGTAGGAATAATACCATTTATCGAATATACTATTACTACTTTAGGTGAATGTCAAATAATTTTTAGAATTCCGACATAAATTTATGTATATGACTCCCCTCTAAATCTTTAAAGATACCTTCAATTAGAAATTTTATAATATTAGCACGCTTTCCATATTTCGAAATTTGGTACAATTTTGTGAATGACATATATTTGTTTTCTGGTTACTATGAGTATGAAATCATCAGCAAGTTATAGAAGTAGAGTATTTTTATGAAATGAATAATTTTAATTTAAACAATTTTTTATCTAGAGATTTTTAATCGCGTAACTTACATACATAGTCATAAAGTTCTATAGTAAATTTTGAAAAATAGAATACATATATAGAAATAAATATCGTTGTGAGTTCTTTGAGAACAATGAAGCGTTTGAATCTAGCCATTCTAGTCTGTTCTGTTTGAAGAATTAAATGCTATTTGCTCATCTATTGTTTTTCGTGTTACATAACTAATATTTTCCTAAGTCGAGCTACATCAACAAAATATTCATGTCATACACACATCCAAAAATCATATTTGTTCTGTGATAACACACAAAACACGTTGAATTCTGTGTAAATATTTGGTATATGGACAACGACCTATTGCGAAGTCCGCGTTCGCGTCAAACTCTGTCAAGTCGGCGCGAGACATTAGTGTCAAACTCGCAATTTGCTAACCGCCGATCAACCTGCCATTATGAATATTAATGAGGGAACGAATTACTCCAAGTAATTAAAAATATCATTCTGGCAATTAATCATTTTTAACGAGATTTTCAATCGATATGCGGAGAAGTAAACACCAGAAAAAATTACTTTCACAGCGTTTACGAGAGAGAGGAAATACTTCTATTTTTAGAAACATAATTAGATTATGTCATTAGTAAAATTTGCTTCCAAATTAGGACAAACACAATTATTTTTATGTACTTTATTTCATCATTTTACGTTCATGTACACATGCAAACAAAACATGTTTGAATATACTCATGGGAGTTTATCAAATGTTTTACGAAGGGAAGCAAATAGACCTTTCAACATTTAAGCTTAATGAATTGTAAAGAAAATATAAAACGTATAAAAATAAAATAAATAGTTACGGGCATTTGTTACAAGTGTTCTAATAAGTTTGAAGATTTTGTACTACATATAACTTAAAATTAAAATAAAAATAAAATGTGTATTTGCAAATTGTTTTTATGAATGTACAATTTCAGTTTTAATAATGGATATAACAGAATATTATGTAAAAAAAGAGCAGGTATTTAAAGTAGTTAGCCACCTATTGTAATATCTATTACGATCACTGTATATGTAAATACAGCAAAAATATGAAAATAGTTATTTGTACCACTATGTCCAGAAACTGAACTTTTGCAAGAGCGTGTTTAAATTGACAGGCCGAGCTGAAAACGCACCCTGCAAATGCGTGATGTCGCAAAGATTTTCTAGAAAAAGAAATATTATTACTACTTTAAATTTTATACTGTAAGGTTTTATATTAGTAATATTTTCGATTCACATGGATATATAAACTAATCACTTGTTTTATTGATAAAAATTAGTGATATTTATTCCAACCTAAAAAAATGAATGTGAATTGATATTTCTCAACAATTAACGTTATCGTAATCGTACAACACTCATATAATATGAATAATAAATCAAAATAGTGGTTTTAATTAACGTTTTACATTTTCAACAAAATAAAATTAAACATTTTGACAGAAACTAATGCTAAATATTTAAATTGGCATTCCTACATAGAGAGTTTCTGGACGATTTTGAATTCTGCAATACTAGCCATGTCATATCGGATGGAGGCGCAAAAAATATTTCAGGTTTATTATTTTCACACAATGACAGCTTTTCAGCTCATGCATTATGAGTTAAATAGAAACTACGAAACTGGGTCGGAAAAAATAATATATTTTTTATAAATTTCAATAGTAATTATTAACAAAAATTATTTTAAAGTGTTTTAGCAATATTAATATCAAAATATTTTAATTTTTAAAGTAGATATTCATATATTTTAAATCAATGAAGTGAAATTGTAAACCTGTGATGAACTAGTTAATAAGTAAATTCAGTTACGAAGAATTCATTGTTCAACTATATTTAAAGAGTGACAAGGAGAAATTTGGGTCAAATTTAATATTTTATAAAATTTTATTTAAACAATTGCCCTTTTCAAAAAGTATTTCTTAAAAATTTGTTTATTCATGGCAAAGAGAATTAATTAATAAATTATTTCGCTATATCGCACAGTAACACATTAATGTAATTAATGTTATAATATTAAATAACAGTTTCCTATAAACTGAATTCGCCGAATTATTGAACTATATATAAAATTAATTATATTCAGCGCATACAATACAAATAATATTAATTATCAGTAAATATATTTACAACAATTGATAAAATCGTATAATTCAATATTAAACATATGTAAAGATGTCCTGATGCGTAAATAGTCGTCTAATATATTAACAAACATAAATACGAAAAATGTGAATGTATAGGTGTGTTTATTAAATTACTTCCGCATGGATTAACACAATAATTGTGTTTGAATCCAATGGACTTCAGTTTGATTCGTTGCTCTAGTTATCAGAAATTAAATTATGCGACAATCGATTAGCATTACTAGTAAATATAGCGTTATAAATTGGTTCAAATAGAACATGAGCATTATTATTAAATACCTACATTGTTTTATGTACAATAGCGGGAGCTCATTTATTAATTTTTTCCGACTTTAACAAAATGAATGTGAAATATGCGGGTAAAAATACTGCCGTATATAAATTTCAGTTTAAAATAACATTTGATATTTTAACACAGGATAAACAATACTTGTGAGTCAGATTATAAGAAATAGTGTTTATCCATGACTAATATTTAGTAAATAATGAATGTTTATCAAAGTGAATCTTTAGTCACCAGTTTATATATATTACTCATAATTTTTTTTCCATCAATATTAATATCAATTTTCCTTCATTACAATCATTCTCGAAATTTACGATAAAATAGATTGTGGTATCCAGTAATGGAACTGTAATGATATATTTATTTATTTTATTATTTATTAGCATATTTGTATACATATTCCTAAAAATAATGTACTGTTTTATTATTAATTCATATTTTATGTAGTTATTTCCATAAGTCTCTATTTATGCTAACAATAACAATATTTCAACTAATATTTTATTATTTTTTTATCAATGTAAACAGACCATATTAATTATGGAAATAAAAAACGAAAAAAGTTTATGTATTTTGTTATTTCAACGTAGCAACACATTTAAATTTAAGTGCATTTTGTCATTATGATATCAAGTTATTATCATTATATATAATATGGAAATGTATTCACGTACTTTCAGTTGAGGTGGTTTTTTGCCAGGAAATTAAAATGAACATTAATTTGCCTTCATTTATGGATTCATTAAATATTTTGTAAAAATAAATGAAGTAATTAAGGTAAAGTAAATGCACCAAAAAAATATTTTTTTATTATACACGAGTAGAGTATAATAATTTACGGAGATTAGGAAAAAAGTTGTTTAAATTTTGGGAGTTCATTTTGTTTGCTTATAAATGAGTTCAAACATATTATTTTGTCCTCAAAACCTATATCTTTTAGGATTTTTTTTTACTAAATGACAAAGGGCCGAATCCAGGATGGTGAGCTGTCAAGTGCTAAGCCCTGATAAAAAAAATCAGCCCTACTTAAAATAAAAATCAGTGGTATTTTTCTGTTTCTATACATTCTAATTATAGAAAACCTTAGACTCGATTTATTTTAATGTTTAAATAATACGAAGGTACTTAAACTCAGATGAGTTGATAATATTTGTAAAAAAATTATTAAAAAAAATATTATACTTAACACATGGGTAAGTATTTTTATAATATAGAATAATGAAATATGGAGTTATTTATGATAAAATATGTAAGAAACAGTCAATTATACGTCCAATAACGAGATGGGATGTAATGTGTTACAAATATCACATTTTTATTATTGCTTTGTTTTGTAGGGTAAAAATAATTGCGCTGCATAGCTTTAAAACGTTTTTCTTGTTCTCAAAGCAGAAGCGGACTCTGGCATCACAAATAAAATAATAAGATAAAAAAGATATATTTTGAAAGAATCGTGCTATTAAAAATAAGAAAACACAAGCCTATCGACCCATGTTGATATTGGCCTTTCTAGCATTTTCCAGAATTGCCAGATGGTCAGTCCACCACCGCTTCAAAGGTATCCAGCATCGGCTTTTGCAGTCCAATAACTACCGGTGTTCCGCGGAACAAGGGCTAGGAACCCAAGGGGTCCGGCCGGCACGAACGCACATCGAAAAATTATTTTAAATTTAATGCTACACGTTCCAAAAATGTTTTAATTTTTCTTAAAACACAGTATGATTTTTTTCGCTTGCCTTGGCAATAAATTTGTATTCATTGAAAGGTCAGTGCTCACGGGAATAGAGAAAATAACACTTAGTGTTTAAAACTTGTATGCAATTATAAATCGGTAGAATTTCTCCCTTTCAATCGGCGACCGACTCGACGCGCTGCCTTTTGAATAATATGTGTGGTTCAATTATGAAGCCTGTAACGATATCACTAGTGTCTTAAAATCTATGATGAGGTATGACCTCTCATTTAGAAATTGTTTTCGAAAATATTTATTCCAAATTAATTTCATTAGAGAATTTAATCGAATATTTTAATTTAAAAAAAAATCATGGAGTAGTTTCAAATAATTTGTAATTGCAATTATCTCACCGTCCCTGTGTCGGTTCCCACAGTAGAGAGTTCCTTTTCGAAATTAAAATTAATCAAAAAATTTCTAAGAAACAAATGGGGCAATAATTTTTATTTAATCTACATTGGGACCCGGATTGTCTCAGGAACATATACCCGTGGTTTCAATTGTTATGCATCTTTCGTTCCCAACAACTCAAATAACAATTTTTGTTTTTTAGGACATCTGCCCTGAACCGTTTTCTCTTCAAGTAGTATATGTTTCATACAATATAATTATTAATAGAATGAAAACTATTCTACGAGACTGTAATATATTGTAATAATTGAGATGCAGTAATATATGTTTATTATAAACAGTAATTTAATATTAACTCTAAAACCATACACATTTGCCGTGTCGAAATGAGTATGAGTTGTGATGTGATACATATTTATATACGAGTTATATATACGTTTGTGCACCGCATATGGAAGGTTGTATTTAGGCGGGTGATCCTTGTAATTAGGGGAGGATGTAAATGTCAATTCGACTTGAAGTTGAGGTTAATCAAATCAGACCAAGTTGTGAGATTACACGTAAATGAAATTACAGGAATCTAATTCGCTTATGTTTGCTATAACCGGCTCATTTACCCCATCCTAATCATATTATCCACCAACAAAAATATATCAATACACACCCTATTGATAAACGTCACCACTTCTATATGCCTTGTGTTCCAGATAAGTGTTGTTGTAGGCATTTAATATTGGAAACAGTTTTTGGTAAATAATACTGTTCTGTTAATAACTAAGTCACTATATTGCACAGAACAATACCACATGAATTCCCATTTTTTATTTAATACAAATTACTTCATTTTAATAGCTTAATTTAACGACATTTATAAAAAAGGATGATTTTTTCGGCTTTTTTTTGGCCTTCACGCAAAATGATAGCTGTCAATTCATGATTATGGGATTAAGAAAAGCGACCTGTGAAATCGAAGATCTTCTGGTTTAAAACAATAAAAACGTTATTATTTCAATTCTTTTATAATAAAACAATTAAATCTTCAACCGAGTTCCGAATAATTACGTACATAGCTTGAATTACATTTTCAGTAAACATTATTCGGGTTACAGGTTACAGGTTTTCAATTGCGATTAGAAAGAATAATAGGATACAATTACCTATTTCAGTAGCTTAAATTGTATTATTGGATTTTCCAATTAGTTTAGCGATTTTTTTTGTTTTACCTTCCATTTATCACAAATAGCTTTAAATGCTATTTATCAGTTTATCTGTACTACTGCTTTTAAATTTAAAATGATACAAAAATAAATTTGTTAACAATATTTTAAGTTCATTATTTCGTAAGGTTTGATATTTGGTATTTTTATGATATTTCAAAAGAACTATTAATAAAAAATAATTTTATTAGGAGGCTAGAAAAGCAGTCAAATAAACTACAATACTTTTATAAACCTTACTATAATAATAATAAACTTACAAAACCATGTTTATTAATGCTTGAACTATTCTGAAACAAAACTTTTTAACCATGTATTAATTTTGATTACCAAATGCATAGTGCACAAGATAAGATCCGTGAACTTCATAAACTTTAGTTGTTTATTGATTTTGTTACACCTTTTCCATTTATGTGGAGTTTAGGACTGGAATTTCCCCTGTTTCAGTCAATGTCTATTTGTTTGTATTTTAATGCAGTTACCCAACTACATCCCCCGATGCGCAAAGCGTACGGTTTATACTTTGTTTCGAACTATGTAGACACAACAATATTTTTCAGTTAATAGTTGTTGCCTGCGAATTTTGAACTCGCAAACTTTTGTTTATTAAAAATTGTAATAAAGAAACTTGCTTTCAGTTTGTTGATATATTTACATTATTAAATTTTATAGTTCGTTTACAGAGTATTAATATTTCCTGGTCGCAGTTTTTAGCAAACAGGAAAATTTGTATATTTAGAATTAGGTATCTGCGTCGTAAAATGAAGAATTTGTAAAAAAACAAACCAGACGTATGTAAGATGTAAGTGACTATTTGCTGCTATATGTTCAGTTTTTATACTCAAACCGGACATCGCACAAATTGGCTTTCTAAAAACTTCTGACACATATCAGTCTAATAGTAATAATTAAGCACGAGTGAGTGACACTGGCGCCACTACTAGACGGTGCACGTCGGCAAAACTAAAAAGCTATAAATAATTACATATTGCCGAATATATAACCTAACATATTTCATATGTCTATCATAAAAAACTTATTCTACACATTCATAAATTTCTTACATAGTTCAATGACTCTTTAAGAATCATACATTGCTTTAAATCTTTTATTATTCTAAATAAAAATATTCCAAATTACTTGCATTTAAATAAGATGAAAATTGTTATTATATTATATACAAAAATGTAAAAATAAAATTATATATTATGACATACGACTAAATAATATAATAATAAATTAATATAATTGTAAATATAATAATAATTTAAGATAATTAATAATAATATTAAAATTTATATTAATACGTTTTTCTTTCTTTCAGGTAAGTTCTCCAATGTATTCGTATTCTTTTTGTGTAATTTAAATGATTTATTTTTTAATTAATAAAGATATGATAATTTATTTAACTTATTTTTAATTTTATTTTTAAAATCCGTGGTACAATTGTCCTTCTGGTATGTCGTGCACTGAGATCATGGATTTCATAAATTCTTCAAACACATAATTATAATTATTTAATTTCAAGAACCTATAATCTGACATGCAATATTAAATTTCTAGTAAGACTGTAATTGAAATCAAAGGAATACCTTACTATAGAAGCAAAAGAACACGTAGAAAATTATTAATTAATTTCAAATGTTAAAATGTTTATGTGAAGCTGTCCTGCAGGTATTCTTGTAATTTATTTGTTGCTATACAGAAGGCTATGTAAGTCAAGGCCTGACCGGCGCCAGTCATTTGTTTTTTCCCAGTAAGAATTTTCGGTAAATTTATGTAAAAAGGCGTAGCTACTATTCATCTCAATAAACTGCGACACTTTGACGTCGCCTACTATACATCTTCATTCTAAGCATTCGAAAATTAATTTCCCATCCAGAATCCAGTGCTCACTGGAAAAACATCTGCGAGTGCATGACGGCTGCAGTGACACACCGTGAAACCAGAGACGCAGCAAACAAAACAACATCGGGGTCGCGCAGGAATAAAACAAAAAAGAACCGCGACTTGGTCATGCTGCCGCTGCACACGTAGATCTTCTTTTGTTATTGTGCTGTTGTCCTCTGACTTCATTTGTTTGTGCAGCGCATTCCCTCACGGAGAAAAGATTTTAAATCGTATTATTTATAGGGCATCGCTCAATGCTTACCTCGCAAAAGATAACACATTATCTTTCTTTATGTAACATCCCACAATAATACAATTCTCACTGAATATTAACAACTTTGTAAAGAAACCAAAATGTTAATCTTATTATATATGTATATTTTCTCAAAATGTTCGTTTCATAATTGTTATAAAATTAATGTTTTATATAATGCACTTTAGTAAGTTATGATATTTAAATTATTGCTAAATTCTGGCAGATTACAGGTGATTTGCGAAAATGAAATAGGTCATTTGAAATTATCAAATAGGTCACTTGCTGATCGGCGGGTCATAGGTTGTCGAAGCCTGCCCTGTAGTTACAGAATATAACGTCGTACATACATTTTTAATGAATAAAAAATAAAAATCGATTTCATCGTACAATGCTTCTAAAAAGCTCATATTATACTTGTCCTCTTATTTTTACGTAATAATAACGTAAAGCACACCGTTAATAATGGAGAAATTCTTGAAGGGATCAACGGTTAAAAAAATTATATCCTAATATAGCATAAAGTTACAGGCTATAGATCTGACAATCTGAGTTTAAATCCCGCTAAAGTCATTTCCTGATGCATAAAAAAGTGTTGTTATGCACACCACTTCAGTTTGAGTCTTTAAGAAATGAATTGTTATACGCTTATTATTTCAGTTTTTAGTGATAAAGCACATTGTTACCTTCAATAATGGGTAATAAATATTTAATTAATATTTACAGCAAATATATTGTAACGTTATTATTTTAAATGGCTTAGTAGACTTAAAGATCTTAATTACAATTGTTAGGATTTTTTAAGTTGCGAGAAGATCTATGTAAAAGTCCATTATAAAATATACAACATTCAAATTACTGATGTCACAAGTTTATTAAATTTAATTCAACCTTAAGTCCTTTAAGGTGTTAGCAAATATCTACAGATTAATTTATTAATTTAACTTTAATTTCAACCAACTTAATAATGATAAGGTAATTCAATTTATGTGAATATCTCAGAAATTTTATAATTTGATTACTTTTGAACGTTTTGAATGAACCAGTTAAACTAAAATTTATGTAGTTCTGGTGCTTAAGAATATGGCCGTGGTCTCCTCAGTAGCAATTTGAAATGGTAATGAAGGGTTGTCGAACTGATTAAGAACTTTAACCGCATTGCAGGAACTGATCAATGAAACAGGAATAATTCCTGACCCATTCGCCACACAGGGTTAAGGAAACTTACGATGACAAGAATAGTTCTCAAGACAATTCCTTGCAGATTCATTGTGTGGAGATTACTGCATCACTGGGATCATTTTAGGTTTTGGAAATAGTTGCTGAATTCACACTAGACGGTTTCAAAATTTGGTTATCAGTACTATAGAACATTCTACTCACTAAACTACAGATTTCACATTTTATTATTACGTATAAAATAGAAATATCGACAAATATATACTTATAATTTACATTATTAGCTATTATATTCTTAATTTACTTTATTGAAGAACTGCTTCTTTAAAGGTTGTAACTCATTTTATAACGATTTCAAAAACAACTGCATTTCTCATAAACGAGTTCAAAAGTATATTATATAACAAGTTTGATAAACGACATACATAGTTACGAAGAGGGGATAAAAATGAATAACTAAAGAATTTACAAACCAGTCACATATACTATTTCTTTATTAATTTAAATTAAAACATCAGAAATGTAGAATTGTACATTATATTATAACATTATAAGTGAATTAAAATAATCATAATCCATGAATTAAATTTTTAACATGAAAACGCGTATGCGAAAGTGTAATGTTTCAAAAATGTATGACATTTTACTCACGTATGATATACGACTTTTTATAGTATAGTAGCTATTTGCTGAATAAAATTAGTACAAATATATGACACCGACGTTTTAGGATTAATAACCTAAATTACTGAGTAAATGTCAATACTCAGTTGTTATGGATATGCTATTTAAAAAAATGAGTTGGTATTGAATCATTTTGTTATTACATATTTATCACATTAGCGGTTACTGAGGTACTTTATGCATTTTACTGTCAGTTTCATTGCTGCTTAGGTCTGAGTATAAATAAAACATTTCGAAGTCAGAACTTCGCAAGTTATGAATAAATTGATATTTAGCATCACAGAAACCAGTATTGTTACATCATATTTTAACAATGAGCAGTAAAAAAACTAAATAAAATTTAGTAGAGTGTAAGTACGAGAATTATTGCTATTATATACTTAGTGCTACATAGATATTAATAAGAAAATTAGGACTGCAATTATTCTAAAATTTTATTTGATTATATTTTAAATATAAAAAATAATATCCTTTGCCACTGAATTCAACCTAATATATTCTTTTCATCCGGAAAGCGGTGGTTCGATTGGTAAGCGTCCTTAGAGTTTAGACTCGAACAGAGTGAAGCGTAAGAACTTGAGTTTAAATCCCTGCATTGCGAACTATTTAGTCAAATAGAAATACGTCTGCATTCCAATAGTTCAGAACCCAATGTAAGAAATAGGTTACTTATAGAAGCCTTAGGATGACGATTTACACAACTAAAATGCAAAGTCTTGTCACGAAACCTTTTTCCATGTAAGTTTTTGTGTCTTAGATTATAACGTCGCTCATGCACAGTTCGGGAAGGAAGTAAATTTTAATTAAAACTATTTTCGCATAACGTATAAAGATAAATGAATTATATTCTGCTTAAATTTCGTGTCAGATTCTACAGGTTGCAGGTATTCAGGGAAACTTGACTGCCCCACTTTTCTTATTAAATTTCTGTCAAAATATCTCGCAAATGATAATGGACTGCGAAATATTATTCTACTTTGCATAAAACTCAACTGTCAGTTTGTTAGCGTTAATAAGAAAGAAGCAAAATCTTTCTGACGTCCATTAATTTGTGTACGTATTAAGATACGATCTAATGAATATAATATTCGCTCCAGTTACAAATTGAAGCAAGGCCTACTAATTTGTAGAGAGCTTTAATTAATTATAATAATAAAAGAATTAATGTATGCATATGAAGTCGCGTTCTCGACGTGTTAGTTTTTATTTACGAGGCCGGAATATCTCGCGGAACATAAAAATGTAAATGACTCCGGATTTACATAAAGAAGAAGAGGTTCGCACTTCAACAAGACGTCTAGCGGAATCAAAAAATCTGCCAGATATTATTATGTACATACAATTAAACAAATAACTCTATTCTTCACACTTACTTGAGTTCCAAGTTGGCAAGTCGTAAAGTACTTTCAATTACATTATTATAAACTTTCCATTATTATGTCTTAGAGAAGCAATAAATTTAACCAAAGAGGATTCATATATTTATGAAGTATAATACGAGTATACTCTTTAACATAACACATTTTCCTTTCAACACTACAGGGTGTATAGTTTTATTAATCCTTCGAGTTAAAAGACAATACAATTAAATTTGAAAATCAGTTCTTTTCTTTTTTGAATTTTCAAAACGGTTAATCACATTTTCAATGTATATATCTATATCTTGATGCAAATGTCATGTCTTTAGTCAGCGTAATTTCAGAGTTATTAAAGGAATAAATTTCTACAGCATTTTTTATATTGATTTCTTTCGAAGGAGACTGTACTAAATTATTTAAATATTTTCGGGGATTTAACGTTTTTGTCAACGCCAAAATCATCTGAACTTAATAGATGACATGAATGACAAACTCAATTTTTTAAAATATTTGAAAATATCGGTTACCGCGATTACACTTCTCATAGCTAATAAAAGTCTCATTTGTGCTATGCTTATATACATAGATACGACAAAGATTCTTGTAACAGAAATCCTTATATAACATCCAATTGCCTGTATTGTCCGTATTTCCAAATTCCAAATTCCTTGCCAGACGTTATTTGCGACTTTTACTGTAACAGATAGTTCTAAATCAAATTTCGGTAAAACAATCCTGATTATTTCCGTATGTCCACCTACTCTGTAGTTCTTTGTTCTTTGTAGCATAGGTGCGTTATACTATAAAATCTACAAATTATTATTAGTTTAAAAGGTAAAAGAATAAGTATATGAAGATATTATTTTGAAAAGAAACAATATAATTTACATAAATATTTATATAATTTATAACAGAAAACATTTATAATGTAAATGATAATATTTATAAACTTGAATTATAATTATGCTGTAATATACATTTATATATTTTTTTAAACTATTATCATAATATATTGTGTTAATAAAATAAATTACGTATGCAAATTTGCTCGTAATATATTCATTGTCGCTCAGGTGTATCACCTTATAAATATCTTGTAACAGTTCTTATCTCCATTTATATCAATCTGAGATTTCTGATATCCGTATAAGAGGCTGAAAATCTGAATTATTTATTCGCTTTATTTTTTTTAGAACTTCATAAACACAATGATATTTCAATACAAGGAAACTTGTTCTTTCTATATAAATGCCCTGTGCTTATATAGAAAAGAGTAAAGATTGTTTAAATATTGAGAAAGTCACATAAAGTACCTGCGGTTTGTTGGAAAAATTTACATAACCTACTTTACTACCACTGGAGTGGTTAGATCATGTTGAAGGAGAAATGAAATATAAACTTAGTTTATTATTACTCTTAAGTATTTTTTTACAAACAAATATCTGTTTTTAATGTTTTCAATGGTGTACAATAATTGTTGTAAGCACGTATTGCAATAAATATATAAATTATGATACGTTTTATTATCATATAACTTGTAGTTTAAACTGAAATTTAAATATATGGTTACTTACAATTAGTCCTACATTTTCTGTTTCAACCATGAAACATAAATTTATATTCCCGCTACAGTTACTGTGAATATATAACTCACATTCATAACACAAGGGTAATGTACCACAGTGTATAGGATACAATGCCTTACTACCATTACTTAAAAACAATAAAAAATCAGATTTTTATATTAAATATGCGAAATTCCTAATATTTCGAAATCAATCAGTTTTATTTTTGTTATTTGTACTCCAATCTCTGTTAGACCTTTATGAGGGATGAAATTTTAAATACTAACTAATTTCCAAAAATGTCATCCTTCCATCAAATTTTGGATGTCAGAAAATGTTGCAGTTTTAGTCTGTTGTGCAATTTCAGAAACGGGAATTTCTAAACCTCACAGGTCAGGGGGCTTCACTTCGGTTCTACAATAAAGAGATAAATAAACACTTAGCGACAATATGTCAGCACCATTGACTTTTCATGTCTGCTTCAACGCCTTCATATTGCTCACATTTGAAATCTACCGCTGCCAACAATTAGAAGTTTGTCGCTACTGGGATATTATTTTCATTAAACAGTAAGATGAAAATGAGGTATATGACTATAGTCGAATTGCAATATATAAGACATTAAATATAAAAACTAACCACTTTGCATTAATGCAGTTATGAGAAATTTAATATTTCGGACAAAGGACATTTGTAGGATAGTGCAATACGCAGACAGATTGTCTCCTACGTTTCAAGACTATCTCTCTTCTTTCAGGATGCTACCATGCTGGCATTACAGTATCTCTTCCCAACATTTTTATTAATTACTTTCTCGTAAATTACTAATAATGAAACCTATTAATAATTATCGGTATTTTTTTGTCTCTACTGTGACTAACTACCAGTAAGCGATATTTTAGCGAAGGAAAAATCATTAAAAATTAAATATTTAGCATTTTTAGATATAAAACGTATCATACGTTTAATTTGAAAGTGTTAATTGCTGATTTTGCAAATAATAAATTAGGAAAAATGAAATGGTATTGGTAATCACAAATAATTTAACTATGAACTATAAATGTTTTAAAATTTTATTGAATTGGAAATCAAAATTATGATTTTTTTTTTCGAACATAGGGGGAGGGGCAGCACATGTATACTCTTTTGAGAGAGTAATGAGTTGTAGTTACCCCGCTGGTTGTCTTATAAAATTTGTTGCATTTTAAATGCTAATGATGAAATAATATTTTGACCAGACCTAGCTTCTCATCATTACACGAGACGCAAGAGAGATTGGCTTTTGCACAATACTCCTTTTGTACCATAAGATAATCCACCCAATATTCTTCGGACACGGTCTATCAAAAATTATGGGGTATTACGAAGCAAGTAGGTATACGATAATGTATAGGAAGACAAAATGAGACAACTTCATAGCAGAATATTTCAGAAAATTAATTAAATTGATTTTAATTCTGTCAAGTATGCGACATGTGAGCAGAAAATTACAGTCCATTGAAATTAATGGTCTATTATCCACTATAATATAATATTTTGATTAATGGTACGTATATAAGATAAACATGTATAAATATTATTAAACTTATTATTATTCTCCACAGAATTGAATGGTGTCACTTTTATTTTTGTGTACTACTAGTATATCCAATTTTTTATTAATGACTTAAATAAGATAATTATATTATGGAGTATGTAATAACATCATGATTATTAATAAATAGACAATATTTGGGTTTAAGTTCTGTAATTAATAAATTTTTACAGAACTTAAACCCAAATATTGTTTATTTATTAATTATGAGTTCTGAAAGCTTCTTTCAATATCATTTTTTATCTATGTATTAACCACGGCCATAAAAAATTGCAATAAGATGAAAAATAAAAAAAAATATATGCACCATGAAAAATTACTTGATATTTATTTCCTCGGGCGTAAATATTTATATTTACCCTTGGTTATTAGTGTAATAACTAACATGTTAACAATAATAGTATGTAAATATAAAATTGTAACCAAGAATTTGTGTACGTTTAATGTCAGTTAACCATTGGTTATTGAATTTTGGATATTATTTATGAAACGGTTTAACCTTGAGTTTAGCCAGATGAATAATTTTTCTTTCGATTCGTCCGATGTTGAAAATATAAATAATTATTTTGATGACGAATTACTTTATTTTGTAATTGTTCTAAATATTTCAAGCAGTAATTGTAGTGATTATTTTAATGGTTAAAATAATGTGATGATATGAAAGATAACTAAACTGTCTCACTTGAATTTTCAATAATCTTAATTCTACTATTCAATATGAATTTAAAAAATATTTGTAGCAGTAATTGTAGTGATCATTACACTAGTTAAAATAAAATAAACAATACACAAAGAAAAAATTAAGCATATATAAGAAGACGAATACGACATAGGAAAATATATTGTCCAGATTGAGAAATTAGGTAAAATAATTATGTAACTATTAAGAAATACGTGGAAGTCCATAAAAGATTATAATTATAAAAAGCTATGATTATTAAATAAAATTAAAATAATTGTAAAATTGTAATAATTTCTGCACCTCTGCAAAGAAATTCTGGATACGTCTATGAGTATAAGTACATTAACTATAAGTTGTTTAGGTTCTGTAGGAAATTAAATATCCAACTAAGGAACCACAGTTACAAATACTTTTTTAAGCGAGTTCCAACTTGAATTAAGCCGATTGTAAGATATTTAATTTGAATTTCGATTTTCAAAGTCAAAAATCTATTTGCCTGTTTTCAAAAATATGTATATCTGCCTTCCTGTTGTGTGTACATAATTTAGCGGAAAATATTAAGCGTGAAAGAAAAGTTAAGATCATATAAAGCAAAATCTACAATGACAAATGATTCTTAAAGCTTAAAATGCTCTCACAATATTTGTTACGTTACAAACGTAACGCTAGTTTAATGCCAGAAAATACTTGAATAGAGTAAATTATGTAAATATTCATAAAATTTATTAGGGCAATTTAATTAAATTTAAAGTAAAGAGATGTATCTGTAATTTCTAAATACGCATACAGGTGAATGTGTGTATTATTATGTTAATAGCAATGACAACGCTATGTATGTGATATTTTTATTGTATGCGGGTACATTTATATATGATTTATACCACCGGTATTTTATGCATTTAAAATAATTATACACTTGTAGTAATTAGGACGAGTAGTGGTTATCACGCTAACTCAGCAGGAGAACTCTCAGACCTTAACCATTAAAACAGTATAAAAAGAATATTTTACAATAAGAATATATTAAAAGTAACTATACGTAGTTACATTTTTTGTAGATATTTAACCACACATATGTATAAGATGTCTATAAATGTGGTGATTAAGAATTGATAAAGAATGTCGTAAAGGGATTTAATGCAGAATCTGAAAATCCTGAAAAGTTTTACGGCTGTCTTTTATGTCACCACAGACAACCCTTAAATAAATTTACAAGGAAATCTCAAGAAATACATCAGCACATCACCTGGTGCGAAAATTCCTTCTGATAAACGAGATTTGAATTTTTAATTTAATAAAAACTATTAAAGATTTTTATACTATATTTATTTTAATATACAGGATGGTGACTGAATCACCCGAACATATAGATTTAACATATAAAATAATACTTTCGAAATTTTCTGCTTCCCTAATTATTTGAAGAAAACAAATAACAGTTTAGTGCATAAAATTTTGCATCTGGACCAATAAGCAAAATTAATTTTACGTGCCTTGTAAGCTCTGAAATTAGGTATGAAAATGTCATAAATGACCCCAAAAATAGCACTAGTCATGAAATTAAAAAAAAACAAACATGTTTAGCTGTTTAACTGTCAAGTGCAGCGTTAGTTTATTTTTATTACTATTTGTAATTACTGTTTTGTCTTGTTACGCCAAAAAATATAGAAATTTTTTTGGTTATTTTTCAAATTCAAAATTAATCTATGTAATATTGTTCACTTTTCGACAGAAACTTCAAATAATAATAAAAATAAACGCAGTTAACATGATCATAGTTTTACATATTTGAATTAAATTTTCATTAAAAAAAATTAACAAATATAAAACATCACAAGTATTGTACACAGTTTTTATAAGTAACGGACAATAGTGACTCACTTGGTTAATTCTTTCCGACTTGAACATAATGAACTATTAACAAATATTACTACGGTGTCCGAGTAATTCGAAGGAAACATCCAAGACATTCTCTTACATTTTGTATTTCCAACTGCTCTCCTTATTAATGAAATGGTATTTCTTCTTATTGAAAGTAGCATAAAACAGCAAATTGATCCATCAAGTGACAATAATCATTGGTGATGTACGAGTATATATTTATTTGATATTTAGTAGTGAAGCATAAAAGAAACGGGGCTCATCTCCACGAGATGCTTTCCTTCTAGTTAACTTTTATTCGTGTGATAGTCATCTATTACATTCTCACGTACGGCTCGTACAAATAAAAACGTTTAGTGCGGCACATTACATTAGATACAAGACACGCAAACCTGCAAACGACTACGTCGGCTGCGAGTACGTGAATCTTCAGAGCGACAAAAATATCCTACCTACAAATTACACGAGCGCAGAGCTTGTTACTCCACTACCATGCACGGGTATCTGATCGAGACAGGAACACAAGATACCAAGACGACACTAACACAACCTGAAAGCAGGGACATCTAATAAAATGATAGAGAATATTATAACAGGTACAGTCGCCTAAGACGAAATCTAGTACCTGACATACAAGTGTTTTAATTTATCAGTTTTACTTTCTTCAAAAGTAATCCACAAATTATATTAATGAACAACTTTTGCGCGAGACAAGGGTAATGATAGTCGCTGCCACCACTATCACTTTATTAAAAAGTCTGCCGTGATAGAAGCAGATAGGGGAATGTTAATAATGACAACAGACGCGGTTTACTATATGGTCAAATTGGTGCAGGGTAGTAATAGTAGAACAATTGAGTTTTACCTACATGTTGTGCTACCACGTCACAAGACAGGGATTGGAATAGGATGGGCTGAATCAAACACGATATTCCAACAATATCAAAATTATATACATTTTAATAATCAACCGCGATCAAACACATTTATATAATTCAAATAAACTACAACGCGTAACTTGATTCTATAAAAACTCTAAATTCTTACTTTTCTAATTTACAAACAATTTTGAAAACCTTTTTACATCGATTTACAAATCAATATTATCCCCAAACAATATAATATAAACTACTTACAAATTTACTCCACGATGAGAGAGCCTTTACACAAAGTAAAACAACTAATTGGTCGAAAATTACAACAAAAGAGTCAACAAGAAGGTGTACCACAAAAGAGAGAGATTTCAAACTTTGGAGCACCATTTAATGGTAAAAATCCAGAAGTTCTCAACCTATGTTTATCCGACTCTTTTCATCCCCTATGTATGAACTATGCTAAAAATAACGTAAGTATTGATATTCACCGAGAGCATCACGTACCGGAAACGGACAGTTATTTCTTTTAAAACAAGCTTGAAGGCGCAAAATGTGTTTTGTATATGAATTTCCAGTTAATTTCAAATTCATTTTCTTGAAGATATTTTTTTATAAAAAGTCAGAGTAGAAAATCTGCATAAAATACCCTCTGTTTCCATAATAAACTTCTAATCTTGTTGTCTTCCTTATTATGAAAATCCGGTCAATTCTCATTATCTCATATCTGGGAAGTTTTTCCAGTTTGGCTGATGTGTTTTTCCGATCTGCTGGTGGCTGGTCACGCGCTGCAGAAGTTATAATGAAACAGAGGCTTACGGCTGCTTATATTTAAATCCTAAGTCGCAGCCAACTGAGAAAAGTTGCGGGGAAATCAGCCAGTCGAGCGCTGAATAATTTTGCAATATTTGCCCACAAGACTAGATTTTTAAATCTTAACACCGTCTTGAATACGAACGAGATGATTCTTAGCTAAAGAAAAAGAAGTTAAATAAATGTTCGATATCTGTATTTAAAAACTTCCCATGAATACAATGTTACTTATAAATTTATAACAAGACCAGATGTCGCCTAACGGCTCACCTTTTTTCGTCCTATCATCAGTAATGACCATTGTACCTCAATAATACTTGCAGTATTTCTTGCATTTAAAAAAAGTGGGTTACTTTTAAGGAACTACGCCTACTTTGGCACACTTTTGTGTAAGTACCTTATTTCTTAAATGCTGTATGTAATAGACTTTACAGCTGAATTTATTTTTCATCTTTAACAACTATCTCTCAAAGTGGGTGTAGTTAACATAGCGTTAACTAATTTACATACTTACTTAATCCTTGAACCTTTTTACCTTTCGGTATAAGTTTATCGAAGTAGAAGGGAGATAGGGTAGTTTCTTCCATATATCTCTCCACTGTTTTCTGTTCTTTGTCAGCCTTTGTATTTCTTTTGATTCCATTTGATTTCTCTACTCTCCGCTGCCTTTTTTTATTTTATCCCTCCATACTTTTCTGATCCATTCTTCCTTCATGTCCTATCCACCTTAGTTGAAACTGTTGTATTGTCACCTCTATTGATATTACATTTAACTGTTGTCTGTATATTTCGTTCCTTATCATGTCTCCTTTCGTCTTTCCTTGTATTTTTCTCAAAAACCTCACCTCAGTGCTCGTTAGTTGTTATTTTTTTTTCTGTTGTTGTCCAGTGTGCCACGTAAAGGAAACAGTTTATTTTATTTTTTTTCTGACGACTTCCGCCTTTACTTCTGCTAGTATCTCGTTCCGATCAAGAAATTTTGATTTCATTATGTTCAAAATTCTTCCATTTTTGGCAATTCTTTCGTTAATTTCGTCATCCAGAGTCCCTTTACTTTTTATAATTTCTCTCAGGTATGTGAATTTATCTACTTGTATTTCTTGACCTTCTATCTTTACATTGTGTCTACATAGTAGACTTTATAGCAGAATTTATTTTTAATCTTTAACTACTGTCTATGAAAATGGGTAGTTAACAAAGTGTTAACTAATTTAGTTAGTTGTTAATTTTTGTGTAACTCCAACTAGTTGTGAACTAAAGTGATTAATCTTGCGCTATCCAATACCGGTTGCAATCCCGGTTTGTATTACCGGTAGCTATCGACCGGCAGATAACAATTTGCAAGCGAACGGCTAGGAGGAACTATACTAGGGTGAACTTTACAGGAGTTATTACGCCTTCAACCGCACAACACTGCTATCGTCTCAACACATGAACGCGCACCAAATGTCAAGCAATGGATGAAATTTAAACAAAATGAAAACGTGGAAAGCTAATAGAACGTCTCTGCACAAAACACTCTACTCTGTCTTTTAGAATCATGTGAATTTTAACACAGCCGGGATTTTATTTGTTTCTCTGAAAAATGTCATTTTCTGTAAAACAGGTATACAGGTAATATAATAATTGTCCTAGTTCCATAACATAATGTAAACAATACTCATATATTATACAACAAGATGATTGAAAATTCTCGATTATACGAGACGTGTTGCCTAGAAATATCATGAGATCGTAGGCCGAGTGATATTTCCTAAAGACAACTGGTCGAGCATGCCGAGAATTTTCAATTGCTGAATTGTATACATGTAGACTGTTAAAAAAAATAACACAAGAAATGAAACGTTAAACCGCGCAAATAATTATATGTTTACTGTCAATTTTTTTATTTCAATACCTACTGTCTTGCCGTTTGTGTGGTTTCAATTAGGTATATTCAATTATTCGATTCGGAGCTGTCACTGTTAATGTCATTTCAGTTGTCTACTTAAAATATACGAATTCAGAGAAAAACTACAGATTCATTTTTGTAGTATAATACGTTATAACTAAGGAAAATCAGGAATCCTTACTGGTTTATTATATAATGAATAGTATAGTCAGGTATATTTTAGATATACGGGGTACGTGACCATAATCAAATTTCAGTTTACAAGTCATAAAATATAAAAATAAACCAGTATAGCTTCTCATTTATCATTCTTCTCATGCTAACACGCTGACGTTACAATATCCCTTCTGCAAATTTTTAATATTTATTTTGTCGTAAACTACGAATAATGAATCGATATAAAAAAATACGGATTTAGGTATGGAATAATCAAAATTTAGTCACATACCCCATTGGGTGGAAAGCAATTGACCGGAGATATTTTCATGGGAAAAAAATTATGTTAGAATGCTTTGCAAGAATATAGGGATAAGAGTAAAACTGGATGTTTTAATTTTAACAAATTATAAAACCTATTGTGATAAAAAAATTATACTGTATATGCCACACATTAGTAAGATAATTTTAAATTGATTGATGAAAATTACAAACGAAAGACAATTCCCTTCTCAGGGTCACCAATTTGTAACGGGATCAGTCGTTACAATAAATGTAAAACACATTTTTAGAATTTTAAATTGTATAATATTAAACCTACGAGAATGACATTTATGTTGTTACTATAAACTATTTACAATAATTGACATTTTTCCTATCAAAGTAACAATGGTTAGATGGACAACGTGACGTATGTATGAACAGTTAGTTTGCTTCAACTACAATTAATCTAAGCAGTATTGTATTTGGTTAATAGTTGGTTAAACCGGGAATTGAATCCAAGATGTCGCACACTATTCAATTCGAGTCGAAGTACTCTAATTCTAATTAGTAAACCACTGCTGTCCACAACTGCTGTACTAAATGAAGGTTTCTTAAATTTTTAAACTTTAACAACTTATAAAAAGTGATTAACTAACTCTTTTAACAACATAGTTAAAAATTATTACTCTCAGCAGTTTATTGAAGAATAACTGATTCTGTTACTTTATTTTTGTCTTTAAAGTTGTACATTTTATGCGTCCACTATTATTTTTTATTACAACATAATCTGTATTACATCGTGAACTTTTATACTAGTTATTTTATAATATACATAACTACTCATAAATTATAGCAATAGACTTGTGTGATCAAAAATACTCGATTTATTTTGATAAGCAACATGACTTTGATTATGCTTTTTTGTATACTCGTAGATACAAAATTACATTAAATGAGATAAATAGTTTTTTCCACAAATTGAATAATGTGTTAAATTTAAAATTATTTAATATTGTTATATGTTAATAATATCAAATTTTTATAAAAGATATGTCAATCAATACTACGAAACATTCATTCATTATCTGTGGCCAGAAATTCCTAATGGCAACAAATCCTGAAGTACCAAGATATTTGTTTCGCGACAAGTTTTACTTGTATTTTTAATTGTGCAGGTTGTCAACCTATAGTGTCATAAGGTAGCACACACTTAGTCGTTGTGATAAACATTCATTACCATTATCATTAACAGACTTATAAACTAGTAGAATTATAGATACATTTGTTTATCTGTGTGTATTAGAACAGATTTCCGATTTGGAATATCAACCGATAGTGTATATATGCATTTATGTTAGTGAACTATAGCAAAATCTTAGTAATATACACAAATAATTGTTATAGAGTCATTTTATTTTTGCTGTGGTAAGAAACTGGCACATTACTAACCGTGTTAGATAATGATATATTTAACTGTAATTGTGGTTGCAATTAATTAAATTCCTCTCACATTCGCACATTGCTATTAGTTCAATTGAAATCATCACCTATTATCCACATATGTTCTAATCCCTCCAATCAGCAATTCAGTTGCCTGTGCACGTTTCAACATCACTTGCACCTGCACAAACTTGCATCAACCTGCTTCAACTTGCAGTCGCTGCAGAAAAACTGCAGTGGCGCGCAATGGGCAAATATTTACCCAGTGTCTGGCACAGCACGGGAGACGTTGTCCAGGCTCAGATATTTGCAGATTATTATAAACAGAACCCAATGGATATCCCAGACGGCTTTGAAAAGACGCTCGATGTCGTTATAACACGAGGGTATTCACAGGATCAAAAGATTTTCTACTCGGATGCTCCAGCATGTAGGAATGCCGATAATAAATATCGGAAATAGATTTCAGGATTACAGAAATTTGACTTATTATTCGCAAAAAGAGGAACGGAAATAAATAAATAGAAATTTGTACTTTAAATACACTAAAATTACTATTTACCTATATCTCTTTATTAGGACTAAAATGTATCCATTTATATCAATGCGAAAACAACCAAAATTTACTATAATTTGATATTATTTATGTCTCTGTATTTATGCAACGATATTATGTTTTTTATATTTATGTTTTATGTTTCCTCTGTAATTAGGATTATATTATATTTTCCTGTCTTTAACGATCATTCAACGATTCAGGTTTTGTGCAGTCGGAATAATTACTTACATATCAAGTGTGGGAACAACATTTTCTCGGATTAGTAGTAAAATGAATCCGGGAAAAAAATTCACGCAAGAGATTTGTACAATACTTTTTGTTCGAACCTCATAAAATCAATAATTTAACTATACTTTCGTTGTTATGTGCTTCAATACTGCCAAGTTCTGTCAACCTGTCAGTTGTTGCCAATAGTGTGTGCCATTTTTTTTCAATAATATACTATTTTCTTTTATTATTATTATGTAAAAGGATGTTTGGGCAATTATACTTTTTTATTATAAATTCAGGTTTTTAACAAATGCTTTGTAAGTAGGAGTGTTTTTTCCAAAATTTCCCGCACACTAATCGGGGAAAAACGGAGGGTAATGAGATTCCCGACATTATTTAGGTGACGAAAATCAGCACATTTTATTGTAAGAGAATAAAAAAAGGTTCTAAGATGTAATGAATGACTTAGACATTAATTCTTGCCTACATGGATTTCGAAATCGTAGTACATTGGTTGCATACCAAATGATGAACCTTTAATTTTCTATTATTTAAATAACTTTTTAAAAAAGTAATTATAATTTAAAAGGAACTTATATAAAAGTAAAATACCTAGGATATTCGTTGAAATTTGGTACACATATATTATTGCCAATATGCAACGAAGCAGATTGTAATATGTTATATCTATTAATTAATTTTATTTTATACATTTTGCAATATTATAAATGTCATCTCTTTATTTTCTGAATCTAG
The DNA here is from genome assembly GCA_035578165.1 of Stenolophus ochropezus. Taxonomy (NCBI): domain Eukaryota; kingdom Metazoa; phylum Arthropoda; class Insecta; order Coleoptera; family Carabidae; genus Stenolophus; species Stenolophus ochropezus. Next base: position 16,901,204 of record JAQOWZ010000005.1, on the reverse strand, counting down.
AGTTTCTATCAATGGAATTATTAGTCGCGTAATATTAATAGTTGCCTCTATGTGAAACCCTCCTAACTTTCACAAATGGATAATACGGTTGGCGTACAGCCACAAAACAATTCTATACCGGAATATCTCCAGCCTTGGATGATTAGACGATTGAGATTAGGCCGGTTATTAGCTAACTCCTTGTTAACAACGGCCCAAAGATGAGGGTTAGATACCGTACATTTAATACGCAAGCACACAAGTAGCTTACAACACTAAGACGATCAATCAGATAGCAGATAGAAATTGTGGTCAAACCATATAACCACCATATTAAATTTACGAAACAGCTAAATTTGTAATGTATAGTTAGTAATAAACAAACAGATACCTATATAAAATGCAAAAGATTTCTTTTTCTGCTTCGGCAGCGGTTGTTTTTTAACTGATTTCACATGGTTTTATCCAAAGTAACGTCAATAATTGGGATTTGTTGGTTTTGGCCAAATTTATTATTTAAAAATTATACAAGTTTTTAATAAAATGTGTCCTCACTTCGTCTGGATAAGTATGCAAATAACTATTTCACACCACCATTGACATAATCATAACTTACTTCCGAAACAGCATAGGTCGTAAGTGTCTCTTATCATTTAACAGCCCTACTAGTAATGCAATTATGACAAAATTTACTCATAATCTCTCATCCAATTAAATCCCAGTATTTTGGCGAATTGAACCAATCATATTCGAATTACACTGACAATTTTCCTGCTTGTTGCAATCAGTCATGATTATAACGGCAAAAATTGCTGGTAAAATTCTAGTCACTAGAGATGCATATATGAAAATCTTACTAATTTTAGATATACATATTTCGTTGTCTAGCAACAGGCAAATTTAAATAAAAAGTTGAAAGTAAATAAATCTAAGCTGTCAGGTAGCCCACATTTTACAAATACATTAACATATTTGAAGCTAATTGCTGCCAGTGGCACGAAAAATGTACTCCGAATGTAAATACTACAACCATTCTCGTACGGTAACATGAATTTCGACTCCGTAATGTCCATCTCAGTTTATACCACCTCAAATGTTATAAAGTATTTACATTCTCTGTTCCTTGCTCACAAATTAAAAAATTCCAGTTATTCACAATATTAATTTGTAAATTGACGAGCATACTTACAATCATATCATCACTGATTTTAATTTTTAATTATTAATAATTTAATTTCATGTTCGACTCGAAATAAACATATTAATCAAATAAAAAAATACCGATTTCTTTAAGTGTTTCGGAAGTCACTGAAAATGTCATATCAGTATCATTGCAGTATTCCTTTTTTTTCTACGGTCATTAAAAAGCTATTAGAAATATTTATTTGACTTTGAATGCTAATTTGGATTTTATGTACAAAACACGATGTCATATTATAAATCAGATGCAAAATACATATAAGTACCTTAAGTAGTTTTAGTGTTCCTAACAAGGAATATAATCTAATTTAGGTAAAAGACTTCATAATCTTCCAAATAGCAAAACTTTGAAAATGACTTATAATAAACTTAACAATTAGATTACCACCATTATACTAATTTTGGTTTCCATTATAACTTCCAAACTGAATTTTTAATTAAATTAATTGAAGTAATACACAAGCAAATAAATTTAGCGTCGTACAAAGCCGTCTATATTTTAATAATAGTGTCGTGAATGTAATATAGAGGTTATGAATAAATAATTCCTCGTCTTAACATTTTTATGTTAATGTACGTTGGGTAAATAAATAATAAGATATTGATTGGGAGAGCGAGTTGCTTGCTGTTCTGTTATGTAATGTGGGTCACAGACTCTGAAAGAAAATTGCTGGACACTCAAACTGCACCATACGACGGTTTCCAGAAAAAGATAGAAAATTATTTCTACAATGGACCAGAAAATTCACTCTACCTTCTAACATTCACCGAAGAAAACGATAATTACTTTCAAAGAAAAAAGTGGAATTCGCAAAAAAAATTCTTTGAACCTAAAATATAAAGTGAATATTTGAAAGGAAATGAGATTAGAAAATTAAAAGAGAAAAACAAGTTAATATCAAAATTGTTAATTATTAAACATAATACATATATACAGGCTGGTTACTCGAACACCCGAACATAGGAATTTAACATGTAAAATCATATTTTCGTAATTTCCTGCCATATTCATTATACTTATACTGACATAAAGTATTTTAGGTACAATCTTTATTATGTCCTAGTACGTTAATAACTAATTATTAAGTTGAAAGAAAATGTATGATCCTTATTCAATTGAGTAATTACACAGTTTCTGAAACTTCACGGAATGTAAAAATAATCAAAGAAAATAAAATGATCTGTTACTTAAGCCTCACAGTTTTCATATTTGCACTGTTTTTTTCGTATTCGAATATTTAAAAATATTATCAATAAAGACCATAATATAACTGGAGAGCTAATTTTAAAAATATTCTGCTGTTCACATCAGTTCAGAATATATACAAATAACCATATATTTAATTTATCTATACTTTTTGATAATGATACCCTTTCAAATGATTTTAATAAAAATAAATATATCAATGTATTTCCTAGTTTTAAAATAATATTGAGTGTCTGTCTGTTAATAGAACTAGCGAGCACTAACTGGAAATTACATGAAACTAGTTAATAGAAAATGTGTGGTGCTGAATACAAACCTAAATTGATCTATTCACAGTCTAATTGCTATTGATAACAGTAATAGATTCAACAATTAATTTGTGCTATTAAACTTATGTCTTAACAAGTATGCTATTTTACAGACCTATAGATCTAATGATTTTACATTTACTCATAAATCATTTTTAATATTCACTGGTAGTACTTTGTACTTCAAATACTGAGCACAATATACATATATGTATATATACAAGATGTGCAACGAAACGCGGAACATAGGACCATGAGTATTTTAAAAACGAGGTATCATTTTTTCCCCGAAGTAATTAGAAATATTTTATACTGTGTTATAAATTTTTTTTGAAAAATAATACAATGTAGCAAATTCAATAAATGTCGATAAATGTCCATATTCATTTTGAAGGGAAATCGGAAATATTACTAATTAACTAAATTGTCCCGGAAAATGTTAATAAATTTCCAATAATTGATAATTTCACAAAAAGGTTCAATGGAAAATATAAATTTTTAAATGTATGATAGAATTTTGCTAATACCAAATTGTGATTTTAATGATAACATAAATCTATATATTACCAATATGGTATTTAAAAATATGATCAGATATTCATCACACATAGCTTATTACCCATAGCTGGGTGTACCAATCTTCATTCGTTGATATACAATTTATGATATTATTTTTATTTTTAATAACGCATTTGTCTCAAAATAAGTATTTTTATCCATTTTTTAAGCCAGGATAAAATTCTTGGCCCAATCCACTCCTGCTGAACACTGAACAAATAATTGATTGCCTACATAAATTTAAGTAGGGTACAGAAAATATCCAGTATCTTGTTTAAAATATATAGCATTAGTAGCATTGTTCGTGGAAAGTGAGTAATTAAAATAAAGCTATGATAAATGGTAGCACTCATAGAGTTTTATACCAGAATAAAAGTGTTGCAAGCGGCCTCGTTCCATTCCATGTGTGAAATTTATATGGGTCCGGCCCTGCGCACATTATGACCGCTCTGCTCTTGCTGACTTGCACATTGACCAGCGATATTAATTTTAATTTTTTGCGTCGGTTTTAATAAATTTTCAGCAGTGAAGAATGGAATATACATGTCGACGTGCATGTTCCACTGTTTTATAACGTTCAAAAAATATCCCTTCATTATTTCATCGCACAAAACATCCACATCAAAATGAAAAATCATCCGTAGTTGATTTGTTTTTTACCAGTACTATTCTCTACTCCCAACATATTTTAATCAGCGTAAAATCCTGTTATTTGTTTAGAAGCATTGCACGGATACACCACCGATAATACTAACTAAATAAATCTATCCTAGCTATAAATATCATTTTAAATTAAAACTGATTCAGGTCAAATCCTACACTGAAAGAAAATTTACTTTAAATATAAAAAAAATGCTGGTTAAATCAAAATATTTTGCATTCAACTTTGATCCAACAAAATATTTATTTGATTTGAAAGTACCTCCGTTATTGATCTTTTAAACGAAAGTAATTGCTGTTAAATTAATATATTACACAATTCGTTACCTTATATTCAATTTGATAATAAAGTTTTTAAATCAAAATACATTAAATTTCAAATATAAAAGAAAAGTTTTTGTTATAATTTCGTAATTCTTTTGTCACTAACATATTTACTTTTAAGTTAAAGGTAAAAAATACTTTATTTCAAATGATGTTACTTTTAAATGAACATTTTTTTTTAGGTTTAATTGTAAATATTTCTTGAATCTATTGTGTATATTTTTTAAACAATAGTATAATATTTTTGATTCAAATTTATTTACTGCTAAATAGAAAGTAACCATAAATTGGATTGAAAGTACCTAATATTACTTTTAGGGATTCTTAAATAAAAGCAGAATTTTTGTTTATAATATTTTTATTGTAAATTATAAGAAAAATAAAGATTATTTCTTAAACTTTTATAATTATGTATAACAAAGTAGAGGTACATACAATTTTGTATAAATAACACGAACATACAACTTAGTTATGTTATATAGTTAAATAAGTAATAATAAAATATTATTTATTCTTAAACAAAATAAATTATAAAAAATAGGATTTAAATGAAATAGATCAACTAGAAAGATAGCACAAATTGTAAAAAATGTATGAAAATTGTACTTAAATTGATATGAATAATAAAAAAATCATGAAACCTGACTTTAATTTTAGATGATATTATCTCTTGTATTTATACTGTTCATTTAAGCTATTCCATTTCAAATCCAACTCTTTATATTGGTGTTTTTCCTATAATAGTATAGTATTTTTTTATAAGGACACCAATTTAAAGAAATTTATTCCTGATGACATACTTATTTGCTACTTTATAAATATGAATAGGCGGACTAGTGAAATAACTGATAGGTTTAATGGAAATACAGTTAGTATTAACTCCAGTTTCATAACACTGGGAATGTTCATTAAAGCAAATAATTTGAATCTGAGTAACAATTTAAATGTACTTTACTTTCGTTACTCAGTATAAAATTCAGAATTTTGTACAATTCTAATTTATTATGTTCATAGTACTTTGATAAGTAATAATTTATTTTATACTCACAACCCTTAAAGATTATTCTTCTTATTGCTTTAGTATAATCACTGTTAGGTATAGAATTAAAATCCAGGGCTGGGTATGTAGCGTTAACATTCAGAATTACTGTTTCTTTTTCTCCATATTGCAATTCCTTAATTTCAGAGTCATCCATTAAAAAATTAGCAAATTTCAAACAACCTTTAACACTTAAGCTATATAGAATATTTTTTCTAGATGTTATTGTATGAGTGTAGATCTTTGCTTCCCTGTGTGTAGATTCGTATCTAAAACTCCATAAATATTTTAGAGGTCCATTTTGTTTAATACATTGCACATTAACGGACCATGAAATGGTTATTAGGCTTCAATCCCTGTTTAAAAATTGATATATATTTTTCGTTGTGATACTTTATTAATGTATTTAATTCTTCTAAATCTTTGGATGATAATTTGCCTCTTGTTAAATAATCAAATTCGTTGATATATCGTAAACAATCAAGTAAGATGCTTGCCTAAGAGGAGAATATTAGTTAAAAATAATTTTCATAAATATAGAATTATCTTTGTGTAAAAATCAGAGAAGATGTGTTAGTCGGAAATTGGACTAGGTTTTTATATCAAATGAAACTCAAGATGTTGTTAACGTTTCAGTTTATATAAACCATCCTCAGAACTTATACAAATTCATAAAGTACTTCAAATTTGTACCTACTACTTATGTAATTCTGTTTAAACAAATTTATGTTAATCTGAGAGATATATAATGGTATGTATATATTTTATTGTAAACATTCTGTAATTCATGTATTGTAATAATTTTAGAAATACTTTATGAATTCGTATAAGTTCTGAGGATGGTTTAATATAACCGAAACGTTAACAACATCTTGAGTTTCATTTGATGTAAAAACCTTGTCTAATTTCCGACTAACACCTCTTCTCATCATCCACGTTTGGACTGGATAATACAATATACTTGTAAAAATCAGAGTATACATGCTTATGCTTACCTTCCAAATGAGAATATACTTGTTCAATATGAATTTCTTTTAGAAAATTGAACAATTCGGGGTCTCTGGGATTATCACTAATTGTTTGAACTGAATTTGTGTCCAAATTAGTTACATTAAAAGTCTCCTCTAAGTCTCAATTTCTTGGTTAGGAGGAATTTGAATATTACTTTCAGGAACCAGTTCTGAAGTTGAATTAGATCAAAATATCAAATCGTTCCACATAGGTAGTAGATTCCATTTTTTTAATTTTTATATAATATATTCACCTTATACACGTACAATGCATGCTTTTAAGTGCACATACAAATGGGTAAATACTAACGCGTCTATTACTACGCATTATGTTTCGGCAAGTCTACACTTTAAAAGTATATACTTTTAATTTGAAATTTAAAATGTTCTAGCAAATGTAAAATATTCTGTTACAAAATATAATGCTTTCAAATCTAATGATCTTTTATTTATTTCAAAAGCTGTATATTTTAATCCAAAATACTTATTTATTTTATCAAAAGTAAAATAATTAAAATGAAAATAGCATTGCGGTTCGAATCTAAAGTAAAATATTATAAAAATAATTGTACATGTCTCTTGAATTAATGAAAATATTATTTATTTCAAAGATATTATTATCATATTGAAAGTAAATTTTCGTTTTAAAAGAATTAATGTAGAAGTGAATGTTATTTACATTAAAAATTATTGTAAGAAAATTTTAACTTGAAATTGATGAGTTTTTTAAATTAAAATATTTTTCCAAAAGTACATATTTCTTAATGTTTTTAATTTTACCTGCAATTTTTTTAAAACTATAGTAAAACTTTTGATTTTTGCTGATATTAGAAATGAAAGTATACTTTTTTGAAAACAAAGTAAACATTTCTTTCAGTGTATGTATTCCAGCGGTAAAGAATGCATTCATTCCAATTATTCCTTTTTAATGGAAATTAAAATTTAATAAATCAATAATTTGTTTAGCTGCAATTTATTATTCTTTAAGGGCGGTAATGTAATCAATCTGATTCCAACAATAATTAAAGTTTCTGACAAAAGTCCAATTGAAGTCGTTGCAATACATTTTAACTAACATAAATACATAAATATATTTAATAATAATCTAAGGCACAATATTCTTAGACGGAATAGGACGTAAAGTTCTTAAGGTACTTGTTTATTTACAAGTTTTACTTGTATTTTAATGATATACATGTTACAAAGCAAGGAATATGCAATTTATAGTGTGTTCCGAAATACTGGGAAACAGCAGTACTTTTTTGGTTAAAGATTGGCGAAACTGCGATTTAAACTCAGATCTCACCAGTGGCGAATTCAGGGGAGACGTCATGGGGGTCAGTTTATGTTATTACCGTTGAACAAAGAAATATTTCTTCTATATTTTTTTTAAGTTTATTGGATATTAACTTTAAATTTTTCTTATTAAGAAATGCATTATATAATGAATTCTGACTTGAAATATTATTTTACGATTTACAAAATTCAATAATATTTTCATAAAGTAATGATCTTTATACAATTATATGTACTCTTTGAAAACTCAACGTGTAAAGAGTAAACAAGTACATAGTACGTATTACTATTATTGGTTTATTTATATTTTCCTACACTCGGTAAATGCAATGTAATTATTTATATACTGGCACTGTATTAGTTGCAAATAAACCACAATAAATGAATCAGAATAATAAACAGTGCATGTACTTTTCATTTTTGTGCTGCATTTTCCTACAAAAATAAAATTAGCATGTGGTAAACATTGTATTGCGAGTTTCATATGGAATAATAATAAAAAAAATTAATAATAAAACAAAATTATACATACTAGAAAGCGTCACAAAATTTAAGAGAATTTAACATAGTAAGTAATAATCACAAAATAATTGAAACAATCCCCAAAAATCATTATCAAGTATAAAATATTTTCAAACATTAGTTTACCAAAATTTTACTTCATTCATTCTTGGTTCAAATTAGCAAAACAAATTAAAACAGATCTTGGTGGCTCAATTGCTTAGCGAGCTTCGATTCGAACCCAGGATCTCTGTCATGACAGAGATCCTGGGTTCGAGTCCCAGTGACGACTGAAAATTTTTCTCAGATAAAAACATATTTCCCTTTACTATATACTGCGTAGGAACTTCAACAATATTCAACACTTTAAAGAATATTTTATTAAACGGAAGTGGAAAAAAATATTATTAGTAATAAAACTATACGATAAATCATAATCAAAATGCAAAAATTAATATTCGGGACTGTTCTATTTATTTATATAAACAATACTCGATAAGCTCAGAGGAAATAATTAGCTGATGATTTGATCACACAGGTAGAACATATTAATTCCGTTAAATCTTTGTCCATCAATTAAATTTGAAAGTTAATTTCCTGTGACTAATTACCTGTAGTAATTATCCGCTTTCGCGATGTGTGTATTAAAGTGTTCTGGTTTGAAGGCTGCAGCTTGCAGCAGACTGCTAGTAGTGTGGCAGTGCATGTTGAGTAATTGATTTGTACGGAACAATTAGCGCTATAAATCCCGCCATATCATACGCTAAACTGCCAGTCGCACTCGTAAAGTAGATAAGATGCGGCGCGTGCCTATCGCAAACACTATCGAGTATGGAAATTCAGCCGGTTACATTATACACTGCTAATCAGAATAAATAAATATGAGCATAAACTACGCCAGTAATACTCGCACGGACAATATTACACATATATGATTCTAATCTCTCTTGTCATTGCTATTTAAATGCAAGTAAAGGTATACAAACTGCCTGTTTTTTTCGCGCATAAAAATAACAATCTTATTAATTAAAATAGTGCTTGAATTTCAAAATCAGAGTGTTACAGGTTCGAAATGCACGAAAAGATGGATGTCTTTAAATAAGTCTTTCATTCCACATATAATTCTCATTGGATTTCATATATGGTTAAGTGACCATTAAAATCAGAGGAAAAAAACACAAAATCATTTAATAACAAGGCTGTACTTACGTTGTATATTCTAAAATAGTTGCATCGTTCATGATTTTAATTAAATTATACTCGTAAATAAATAAATACAATAAAATTGAATATTGAAAGAAGCTTTCAGAACTCATAATTAATCGAAGGACAATATTTGGGTTTAAGTTCTGTAAAATTGATTTACTTCTGTCTATTTAATCAATTTAAGTATAATACATTGTCGGTTCTCATATATAAAGAATTACATTGTATTTAATATTAAGACTATATTTGCATATGAATCTTACATAATATTTTTTTTGTTCTAGGTAAGTGATCCAATCTGAGAAGAATTGGTAAGATTAATTAATAACTATAAGCTGTAGGTCCCTTATCCTGTTACTGGACTTCGGTCTGTTGGATAGTGTAAATAAAATAAAATAAAATAAAAAATATCCCTATGAATTACAAATTGTAATTTATTATTGATGGTAGAGAAAAGTGCAAATAAAACTGACCAGCAACAGATCCTATTGTTAATATCCAATGCCTTTTGGGAAAGAGAAAAAAATTATAAAATATTGCTGACATCTAGGCTAGTGTTTAGCGAATCATGTGAAGGAACGAATGTATGACTTTCTTCTTACCGTATCACCTTCATTCGACTATTTACAAACAACTTTAATATAAATTAGAAAATATACGTATTTATGTATATCGTATTAGTCGTATTTCGAACCTACTAATTGATAATTTTAATAGCGATAGCCAAATCTGGTAAAATTGTAGACTGATCAAAAATATATTCATTCGGAATTACACTTTAATATTTTCGACTCCCACGTTATTAATATTAAGAATTAATTTTGATGATTGGTCAATTTATTTTTGACATTTATTTGTTGAATTTATAAAACTAGTGATTTTGTTTCCTTCGGGAAATAATAATAATATCATCAAGATAGAAATTAGAGCCCTGCTTTCCAGCTTGTTTGTGGAATTCTATGTAATACGATTATTTTATCGGCATCTAGACGTTGACATTTTAGTCATAAAAATTAAAATTATGGGGCCAGATGCCGATGAGATCATATTTCAGACAAAATTTGTGTTTAAATAAGAGATTGTAGATTTGCTTCTAAATAAAAATTGTTAGGTAGTCTCAAATAGTCGTAGCTGCAGTGCAGACAACTTATAATTTAGTTAGTTTAATTTAGTTTTCTTTTAGTTTAGGTCTCTACATCATTGCAGAGGCCTACCGGATCTGAAAGAGAATAGATCAGTCCTTATACTGATTCACAAAGAGTGCAATTCAGTTTAGTAGTTTTCGTCATGTTCAGTTTTATTTTAATAAGTAGAAATATAAACAATATTTAAATTAAGTAAGCAAAGTGTATGTGTTTTCCCCCATCCATCGTATTGTGTGCATTACGTTTCCTGACACGTTAGAAAATCACCTACCATTGCATCATCTTGTTTATCCCCCCTCTCCCCCTGTGTTACATAACTAATATTTCTGAATAATCGATCTACCAAGTAATAGAATCTACTAACAATAATGAGGGTGGAAAAGAATTACGATAAGGATATTTCGTGGAGTATAGTGTTATTAGCGTACGTTCCTTTTGGAAGGGGTAAAGTGAATAAAATGTATAAACTCGCCCTCAGGTGGCAGCTACGTGCGGCGGATAACACCACGTGCATATTACAGTTTTCCATTAACATTCCAAACATACTCACATGATTATGTTAACAATGCAACATTCCCTGTAATAAATTTTTCATTTTTTGCAACATTTTGTTGCAGCGCTGAAATTTTTAACTGTATTTTTTACTTTTTCATCAAGTTTTCTTTACTTTTTATTAAAATGAAAACATTTTCCACAAGGTAATTAGAATCAGTTTGCACGAGGATACTCTTTATTAAATTTTATGGAGAGTAAAATAGACACAAAGTTGACAAGCGGAAAATTAATTCTGTTTACAAATAAAATTACAAATTTTATTCTATTATAACAAAAACACATTATCTTTCTATTAAAAACTCAAGAGCTGTTATTCCAGACAGTGATTCAGATGGATTTTAAATTCAAGTTGATCTATTACTGTATGTAAAATATTTGAATAATGTATTTTAGTTTCCACTTTCCATACAAAAATAAGTTTCATTTACGAGCACAACTACTCTAAGAAATAATTATTAAATTATTTCGTTATAAACATTTACCTTGTTAACCTTGAAATAATTTAGTAATATATAATTTCTTCAAATCTGCAAGAAATCAACTAGCAATATGATAAGATTAATAATCTTGTACTAAACTTTTTTATATTAATAAACCTTTTTTATATTTTACTATATTTATTATATGTACTTTATAATAAAATTCGATGTTCTAACCCTGAGGATTTCTGGAGGCATATGAAATCGAAAATTGGATCGATTCACCCGTTCCGTTGCAAATTTTACTTGCATTTTTATAATAGAACATGTTAGCCTTAAGTCTGAAAGGAACCTAGTGATTGTAATGTTTTCCAAACCACTCAGACATAACGGTAATACTTTTTGAGTTAAACAAAACGTTTACAAGGAAAATCTAGTGTCTAGTGTAATGTTCTAATATTATACAGTCCGGGCACCTGTATAGTAATTTATCAAATAATAATAATATTTGATACCAGTAATAAGGGCGCTACAATTTGTAGGGAACCTGAAGGGAAAAGTACATATTTTATGGTGTATTTTGAAAACCTAGAGAAATAAATCTTGAATATAGAAAATGAAAACTATTTTTTTTCGACGTTTTACAAATTATTTAAAAAAAATTGAATCTATGTTAAACAAAGCTTTATGTACATCATTATAATATTGCCTTTATGAAATGGAAAAAAAACAATTATATTTTTATATATCTTCGACAACATGCATCGTTTACGTTCAGTCTTCGCTTTTTCTTCCAAGTAATTTTAATAGGATTGTAAATATCACAAAATTATAAATATGTCTAGATGTGGAATGGCATCGAATTTTGACTAATAGAGCTCAAAGATTCGGCATCACTACAATGCATCCAGGAGGTAGAGTGTATTTCATGTTTATATAATAATTAAATAGTCCTTTCTTCACAGAGTTTATTTTTCAGAATATGTACATTTTGACTACTCTCTAGTCATCTTCAGTTGTACCACTAATTATATTTTCATTTTTTTAATAATTCTAAATTATTTTTAAATATCTGTAATTTCCTCCAGGGGTCGGTGAGTTCACTTGTAAGCTTGTACCCCTTTTACGATTATATTACCCAGTGAAGTCTTCTGAATAAAGTGAAAATATAAAGAGAAAATGATTATTTTGATTCCATTTGAATTGCGACTTAATTATTCTTATTGTCTCTCTCAATATTTACCCAAGCAAACTACTCGTAGTACATCTTGCGCGAGCTGCAGAAAAATAAGTACGGCGTTCCGGGGGCTGTTCGTCCCGTTTTAGCGTTGAGTAAACAGCTGCAGGCCGGCGGTTGCCACGCTACGGCTCCGGCTCGGCAGTGCATGCAGTGCAGGTGATTCACATTCACGACTCCCGTAGGCCGGCTCGTGTTTACTCACAAGGTGCTTGTGAATACCCAACACCCCTCCGGGATATACGACCAGAAATATACGCGGCAGTTTGTTTAGATTGAGGGAGATAGCATAAAACATGCAACACCACCTTTCACAAACTATCAGCGCTACCTTACTGCTCCTGTGTGCTACAAGTGGAATACTTATTTCATTATTCAATACCCACATACGTATATGTTTTTGTTAAACTTATGTATTGTTCAGTCTCAGTTGTTGCGTTTTCCATTTGTACGGTTTATTACACTTTACGCTTTTCAAGAAAGTTATTCAGACGTTTGAACAAGTTCAGTTGAACATTTGAGATTCAATATTTTTATAACTTTTAATCTTATTTTTAAGGAAGTCCTTGGCTATTTATACATGGTCTACCTATGTACGTATATATACCGTGTAGGATTTACCATTAGGCTGAAAAGAAGAAAAAAGAACTAGGAGACCCCCATTGAAATTTCAGTAGTTTTAGTGATATTCTCTTTTTCCAATTTTATGTAATAGCTATTAACATATCTAGGTTAGTTTTATGAGTACTTATCATAACCGCTGCAGATGTCAATTGAATTCCGAGCTCGGAGAGCGAAGATTTTAAGACATCTTGTAATCTTGTAATCATCTCTTGTAAGTTACGTTTTCGTGATAAAGTCTGTATGGGATGATATGGCAGCTGTACATATTCAATTGTCCTACGTTATTTTGACAAATGTAATATTTTTACAGGGAAATTTAAAGGGAACTAACAATTTTAATTTTAAAACTAACAGGGACTATAAGTTCCTCTAAATTGTTAGCTTATTTTGAGGAACTTATAGCCCCTGTTAGTTTTCAATGTAATATTTTTACCATACTGACTTGTCAAAATTAAATGGGATAGAATTATGTATGTCTTAGTTACCCTGCATATTTTGTCTATGTAAACAAAGTCTTAATATCCTGAAACCAGAAAATGACCTTAAAACCATGTTTTTTGATGAAATTACAAAACAATATTCAATGAACCTTCCCTAGTGAAGAAATCATTTTGTGAATATTTTTAAGAAAATTATTATTTGAAGTAGTGATTGAAGATTTTGTGAGGCAAAAAATTAGAAGATAAGTGTTTTAAGTACCTGTAAACTTGTAAAATTGCATTTTGTTCAGCCTAAGGCCTCATGTCAAGTAAATTCAGCCTATATTTATATACCGGGTGTAGAAATGGAAAGTGGCGCATAGCGATTTCAATGTTATTTTTTTTCAACTGCTGTATCTCTTTACCTAATCATTTTACCGCAAAAAGCGTAAGAGTATAAGTTGTTCTGAAATTAAAAAGGCATCCTATAAAGTCAACTTACTTCTATAATTATTCATATTTAACGATTTATTAATTAAATAAAATTTAAGGTTTTTTAGAAAAAAAATAAGACTGTCTTGATAAATGAAAAAAATTTTGAAAATTAGTCATAGTGACATTTAATTTTTGAATAATTTCTGTTAATTATAGACCTTATAGTGACTGTTACTACACAAATACCATTCCAAGCATTGAATTTTCTCTTGGGTAGTCAAATTTGCCATTTTCAGAGTCAATCAAAATTTTCTATGACAAGTAATTGTCACTGTCAATAATTTATTCAAAAATTTTTTTCATTTATCAAGGCAATCTTAATTTTTTTTTCTAAAAAACTTTAAATTTTATTTTATTAATAAATCGTTAAATATGAATAATTATGAAAGTAAGTTGACTTTATAGGATACCTTTTTAATTTTAGAACAACTTTTACTCTTACGCTTATTGCGCTAAAATGATTAGGTAAAGAGATACAGCAGTTGAAAAAAAATAACATTGAAATCGCTATGCGCCACTTTCCATTTCTACACCCGGTATAGTGTCGTTTATTCAAACGAAGGTTTCGTTAAAATTTTTAGCAGCAACCATTAAATTTCAAGAAATGCAGCTTATTTGAATTAGTCTGAAAACACAGTTCACCTAAACATGAAGTTTTGTTACTTTTGAATTTATTATTATATTTCGTTAGTATAAAAATGCAGCATTTTTATACAATTTCTTATTCATATCAATCAAGTCTACATATGTATGTTGAGTGTAATTAAAACATCTTTATTATTTATTTCTTTAAATAATTTACAAATTTGTACCAGTCATGAATTAGTTATCAAATTTTATTCATTTAATATACAAAATTGTCTCATTTGTCCTGTTACAACATGATATATTCGTCTCATTTCTTAATTAATTTTTAATGTATACTCCAGATATAGTCGTTTTCCGGAAAATGTGAAAAGCATAATGGCAAATTAATGCGTCTAAATTATTCACAAATTTCCATTTTTCTCTTTTTAAAAACGTTGAGAAAAATAACGATTTTTAGCAGTGCAAATAAAAAAATAAGATTCCAAATCAAATCGACCTGGACAAAATGAAAAGAAATTTGTATCAGAAACGTGTTAAAAATACAAGAAGGTAGTTATATATTTTTATTTAAAAAATAACGACTTTTAGCAGTACAAATAAAAGAAAAGAAATTTTTATCAGAAATACATATATTAAAAATACAAGAAGGTAGTTACATAGTTTTATAAAACAAAAATTGGTTGTTTTATTTATTACTGATATAGTTTTATGTATTTCTTTTAAAATATATATATATATATATATATATATATATATATATATATATATATATATAATTGAATATATTCAATTACGGTATGTAAAAAAATGTTTAACAGTTAACCGATATTGGGAACGTTAATTTATAATCATATAATAAAAAATCTGATGTAGCTAATAATTTTTGAGTGCGAGATACGTACGTACGTACACGCGTCACGTCGAAACTACTGAAATATTTTACGATTACAATACCTCCTGTACCGGAAAGTAAAAAGATAAGTTAATATAAATTTTATTAAATATTTATTTTATTTTGGATTCAAAATTAAATAAAGATTAATCCCATTCGCCGAAGCCGTAACTATTTGTTTCGATTAAAGATTACTGCTTAAAGTCTTAAGAATATCTGAAAATCGGTTAAAATTACGGTTGTCAGTAGAACTACATATTTAAGCGAGATCAATTCTTCACCAACAATTTATCCTTTAAGGTAACCCCCATATCAGCCTATACTAAAAAAGTAATCATTCATTATCAATTACGATATAATTGACTCAAGTCAATAAAGTTAAATTATACAAAGCGAGAGAAAAACGTAATAATGATATAACAAATAAAACTGCTGAAATCTCCGTTATGCCTATTAATAGTATTAAGGTCCATAAATACAAGTAGGTATTAAGCCGTTATGTTGAGAATTTAAGAATTGTAGGCGGTGAAAGAAGAATGTTTGAACGACGTCGCGCTGATGACGTGATTAGTAGTGATGCGTGAGGTTAGCGCCCGCCCACGCATTTTGTCTAGCTGAAAGCGGAAAGGCTGGAGAGGGATGCCTCTTTATTTCCGCTCATTTCGCTTTAGAAACTTTAGAGCATTCACGATCGGGGTTGTTCATCTGCTCGATGCGCTACCCCCGGAGAACATTCACAAATACTACCTCACAAAAACCTACAATTTCATTTTATTTTCTCTAGAGAAAATTGGACAGAAAATATTCTTATATGAGTATATGTTTATATCCTTAAAGTTTTACTATTTAGTAAAATTATCAAACCGCAAAATGTCTTAGTAAAAATCTTAAGGAAAATTTAGATAAAACTAATTTTCATAAGAAATATTTCCATTCGAAATGTTCGCAAAAAATACACAGTAAAATTCTATTTCCATTAACAATTTTTACCAAAAGTAAATCAAAAGATGCCTTTGATATTTATCCCTTTTAAGTTTAAGGAAAACTCACCTATTAAAATCTGGTCAAATTTAAACAAACATTAATGTTAAATGTTTAAAAATAATGTTATATGTTTAATGTACATTCAGTCCATATACAAAATTTAAGAACCTGAGGAACAAAATTTTGGTAATACGTTAGTTAGAAATAAATTAAATAATATGGAATGACTGTTATTTATTGTGCCAGTATTTCAATGAAACGATCAGGTATATAATGTAGTATTATTATGTAATCTTCTAATATAATTTTATCATTTATACTTTAATTTAGCTTATTTTTTCTGGATAAGTTGAAAGACATCTTTATAGACATGAAATGTAGCTCAGACCCAGATGTACCCAAAAGTAGTAGAATTAAATATTATTTTATTTATCATTAATGTTTATTTATATTATATGTAGTATGTTTATAAACAAATTATATAAGTAGCAATAATTTACAAAGTGAAAGCGTACAATGTATAGTTAAATATAAATTAAATTATCATCAAAACATGCAAAAGTATATACTTTACTACAAAGGAAGCAGTAAACGTAATAAATAAATATTGTATTTTTTAATATGCAAATATCGAAAACTTTTTTTCAGAGTCTATTCATCCTACGACGACAGTTACATACGAGTTCTCCGAAATAATACAGATTTTCGTATTCTGCCTTTTCTGCTCTTTGCTGTAGTAGCGTTTGTATTTGTGCTGCGCGTCTTGATGTTGAGCGATGTCTGAACAGGGAATCCGAGTCCATAAAAAAGCGAAGTCAATTTTTAAAATGGTCCATTCTGCCGGCGACGTTTATACGTCCTCTAAGCTGCTCAGTCTCCTCAACTCTTTATTTCCAAATTTGAATGATGTCTTGAGACCGAGATGAAGACCAAACAACATCAAATCCCACAACCGGATACAAAGCAGACTTGCGCCAAACAAAACAAAATAAATTAGAAATTGCATGGAAAATCATATTACATCTCGAGTCGTGTTTTCTTGTGGATGTTGCATTCTGCTTCGTTTATTGAATGACTTTGTAGATATGTTCTAATATGTTTTCACCACACGATATATTTTTGCATATAAAGTAGAAAATATATTATTAAGTAATGTTTCATTTACAATTCGCTGAATTTTCATCAATAGCATTATTTAATGTTCTACCGTGAATTTTTAGTAAAAAATCAGTAGAGCTGAGCGGAGTGTGAGATCTAGGGTTAAAATCTCAGCGTCGCCAATTATTAATTGCTAAAGATTTTATAATCAAGATATAAGCTATTATTTTTCTATGAAAGAAAATTAAGATGGAACGGATTATTAAAAAATTATGCGGCAAGTGTACTAAAAAGGCACGTCTATTTATCAATATACATGTAGGGTATACTTCGTAATTAATTCAGTTGAATTTTAATACTTTTATTTAACAAATTAATATAAAATACACCAAAAATTCAAAATAATGACAAATTATTTATTTATATTTATTATTATTCCACTGATCGTCAACTTCATCTGTCACCTGATCCCACATACATATTATTCTATGTGAGAGATTTTACAGCAGACAAATAGAAGTAGATTGATGAAATTAATAAAAATTGTTAATTTAAATTTAATATTTTTGTTAAAGTTAAATAAATAAATGTTTTTATCCAACACCGTATAATTATAACGATATAAGTATGCTGTTTTTAGATAAATAAAGTAGGTCATAAGTCACTAGTGAGCTAAATATATTAGCTCACTGTTTTTTGGTTCGTATCATAGTAACTACGTTATAAAACCTTCTCTACACTATTTTGTTCCTAAATGTCATTTCGAAATTCCATCTGTCAAAAATCTTATATGTATTTTATATCAATGATTAAAATGTGTTGGATAAAATGTTGTATGGCACACGTGTGTCAATTACCTAAGTCACTTGAAAGCTAAACTTTTCCCACATGACTTATCTGTAATGTAACACACTTGTACCATAAATAACTATTGTACATACAAACCTTCTACCTCAATTTATTTGTGCAGATGTATTTTTTAGGTCAGGTTATACCATTGTTTCTATATTTTTTTTATTCTTTACTAAAAAACTGGATACCAGCTGCGAGAACCAGGAAAATAGATTGAAGTTTTAACCATATTGATTTTCAAGGCTTTAATGAAAAAGAATAGAACAGTTTGACTTTCAAAGTATTCCCACAAATGGTCCAACTTGAAATAAGTAAAAATCATAATGAGACGTTAGATATTCACACCAATAAATTTTAGTTAAGCACGAGTTTTATATAAAACTTTTTTCTGTAATATTTAAACGCATTCAAAAAGGGTGAAACGATGAAATTAAACGCCTACACATACAAAATAAAATCTTTCTTTGAGCAATGATGTCTTTACTGAAAACTTATAAATTGTATAACTTTTCGAAGTTTTGTCAAGTACAAACTGTTTGTGTATTAAGAAATAAAGGACATAAATTAGTCATAAATAAACAAATATTGCAATTTCTAGCTAAGTTTACCGAACAACTAAATTGCGTTAGGTTCCCTTATAAAAGTAGGTATATATACTGAACCCAATGTACCAATCTGCTCCAGAATGCGATATAGTTTCAGCAAGTTAAAAATTAGAGCAAACAATATCGTACTCTAATTCTGGACTCGTTGACTAGACTACATTCCAGAGCATCTAACCCGGATACCTCTGAAGGTAATGTAGTCAGATCAAGGCCAGACAGCCTCCCTGTACTCCCGCCGAAGCAGGAGTCAACGCTTTTACCGCAGGACTCCCCTAATACGATATGTGTAAATTAAGAAATAAAACTGTAAACGTAGCTTCCATCCGTTAACACTTGGAACGTGGGACCTGGAGGGAAGGCAGGTAAACATTTTCTTGTGCGTTCTAAAAATGAGTAACATAAATTTCAAACAAGGGTATGATATCAAGTTTTGCTTCAGACTTCAACACGGTGCAAGGGAAACTTTTACAAAATTTAAGCATACCTACGGAGACAGTGTTATTTCAAAGGGCCAGGTTTTTCGGTGGTTTTAGACATTTTCAGAAGGAAGCAGAACACCTAGCGAAAGGCCTTCAACTTGCAGAACTGATGAAACTAACTACAGAATTTGGGATCTTTTGCGTCCAAATCTTTGGTTATATGATTGGGGAAGAGTAAAAATTTAACTCACACCACCGACAAAAATCTTGGTTTTTAAAAAATTGGATTTTGGTTCTTATGACTTTTTCCTTTTCCCGAGATTAAAAAATCACCTCAAGGGAACTCATTTTGGGACACTCCAAAATATATGAACGGCTGTAACCGATCAGCTGAAGGTGACTCCAGTATCCGAATTTCAACACTGTCATGAGGGTAGGAAGAACCATCTCCAGTACTGTGACGCTTCCCAAGGAAGTTATTATGAGGGAGACAATATTGAATTGTAATTCTATTTGATCATTTTTTTTAATCAATCTTATTACCTAATTTGAACACCTCGTATAACCGGAGACGCGTTTTTTTACCTGCATTATTTAACAGTGAATATACTAGTATGAATTTTTATTAAAAAACGATATACATAATACATGTATATTTTTTGATACGAGGATTTCAATGGTGAAGTCGAGGCTGTAAAATATAACCATTTAAGGGTATGAGACATTTACTTAAACGTGAGTGTACCTATATATAAAAACTAAATTGTATATACGTTCTAAATTTGCGACCGTATTTAACAATCTCTATTTCTATATATATAATTGAACTACTTTATTTTTCAAAAATTTTGTACAAGAGTATTGTGTAAAAAGTATTTATTCTCTCGTGTGTACAAGTTAATTATAACAGTACTTTACTATGAATGTTTCCGTTAAATTAACAGGTTAATTAAGTTGTTCTAGGATGAGTCACGCTTACTTCTGTGACAGAATCAGTTTACAGTAATTATTTTGAGATTAATTATAACCTTTCATATAAAACTATTTATTTATGACGCCGGTGTCGTATAAATTTACAATAATTTACAGTAAATTGCGCTTATATAGCCAAATGACAAGGAAAATTTATTTATAATTTGTCCTGCTTAGAGAGCGGCGAGTGATACATTAATTACTACAAAGTAATGATTATTTTATTTAAATTATTCCAAATATGTACACAACTAGAAATATCTATTAATTATAAACCTATAAACATAGAGCATAAAAATTAAAATGGCTAGTTAGTGTATGACCTCTCGTGTAGTAGAATTTTATACCAAGCGAATTCTTCTAAAAGCTTTAGTTTTGTTTGTCATTAACCTTAATTAACTATGTAGTAAGTTTTAAAATTTGTTTTTAACATAACTATTAATTTTTGAAACCATTTATTCGAAAATGATTTTATTACGGTGCATACTATTATATTATTATTAATAAAGAAATTTTTAAAAACCTACATTTTTTTATTAGATTATTCCAACGATACACCTAAATATTTCATATGATTATTCATAATTGTTAGGAAAAATAATTGACAGAATGAAGTGTACAAGGTTTTAGTTTGTAGTGTCACACATGCTGAACAATATGCGTAAATATTTTCCATTAATTTTAATAAATATTTGAACGGAAATAATTGTACGTTATTTTAATGTGCTAACAAATTATATTTTTGCATTGAAATATAATTAAAAGTGAAAATACATATCAACAAATTTAGATTTTCATTTTCAATTAAATAATGATGTATGGCGTTAACTCTGTTGAAAATATAAATAACATTTATTTATTACGCACTACCTGTTAATATGAATAGAATAAATATGTTTACCACAAACATACAAACCAGTAATATTCATTTGTTCACATGTATTTTATTACATTTTACAAAAAAATAATTTAAATTATTAGCAAAAAATATATTTCTATTTTGATTAATATCTTATCTCTATTATTTTAGAACTAATAAAAACAAAGGTAAATGGCTAGTGGTGTAAATGAGGGATATTTCAATAACACACAAGTACACACTCCCTTTTTGAATTTAAAAAGTAACAACCTATCATCAATAAATATTATATTATTATTATGACACATTAATGTTCCTTTCCAACATGAAAAGGTTGAAACAACATTTGAAAAACACGTCAGGAAAACGAACAATTAAATGGATTGACAATACTTAATACCATCGACAAATATCATTAGATTGTATTGAAATTTTACATTACAATTTGCCAGTAACAATTATATTGCTGTAAAAAAATCTGTTTTCTACTTTATTAAAAAGTGCATCCTTCTTGTCTCCTTTTAGAAATCACTGGCTGTGACTGAAGTACTCTATTTTATATACATTCGTCACCTTTTACTTTTGGATCGGTTTCAATGAAATTGCTAATTTAAATTTTAGATACAAATTCTAATATAATACTCATACTTTTAGGTTGCACATATAAAACTCTTCTACAGTAACATTATTTTTATCTCATCTCACCTCAATTTAAAGTGAGTAGAGCTAAATTGAGATTTTTTGATTGTAAAAAGAAAGCCAACGGGCTATGTGACCAAATTTTAATTTTTACATATATGATACTAGACAAACATATAAAATAGCCATATTTTTACGAAATAATATTTATGAACACTTTGGAGAAGGGATAGTGTAACGTCAAAGTGGTAGAATTGTGATAGATAGACTGGGAACGTAATTCTAAATTCAATAATAAAACAATTTTGTTGATTGGCACCAAACAAAAATCCAATTCGTCAATTCAGATTAAAAACTCAGCAAGTACAACATTACGAAATAAAGTATCTGCAAGAGGAGAACAACACTCATCACTCCATCTTAGCTTAATGGGGTCCTAAACCATTTTATTTTGCAGAAAGAATAGTGTGAAATAAGTGTAGTAGTGAAAAAGCAATTGAAAAATATGTCGTTGTAACCGATATATCAATTTTTAAAATGAAAATTGCAACCTCTGACGAATTATCTCTTCGCCAGTAATGAACTGATAGTTCTACAGGATGTTAATTATTTTCATATTCGTGTAGCTAAACTATGTTGTTGTACAAAATTTGTATTGATATGAATAAAAAAATTATTATTACCCATAAATAAAATTTATTTGTCCTTCCGCAAGTTCTAAAGAATGATTTTCTTTTTAAAATGAGGCAACCAATGAAATTGCTAAAGACAGATGAGACTACAGGACATTTAATCTCTTCTGGCTCCTGGAGGAAATAATATTTAAATGAAATATTTTCACTAATATTCATTAAATGTTGTATATTTTTATATTCTTCTGCAAAATGATATTATTTCGATAATGGTTTAGAAGGTAAAATATATTGAGATTTCGCGTAAACAGAATAATTTTGAAAAAAACCTTCTTTTGTGTGAAAGATTTATAATTTGTAGTTTTTTTTGTAATAAAAATGCAGCAAAAGACGGAAGCATTACGGTGTTTTAAATATATTCATACCATTAGAAATGTATTAAACTTTTTCCCTTCTTTACAAAACATCAAACATGAGCAAATCCAACTTGTAATGCGCATAAAACAAGCCTTGCGCCTTGGTAAAAACTTCTCTCCTTGGATGGGAAGGAGGGGGCGGACGCCGAAGGTTTTTGTGTCCCGTGTAAGGATCATACCCCTGCCCCGTCCCGTGCATTCAGGGATGAAATTAAGATTGATTGATCTGATTTGCAGTAATGGAAGTTTTAGTGCCAGTAACGAGAAATGCTAAGTAAATAAAATTCTCACAAGATACAGAAAGACCAACTCAAATCGACACTTAAATTCACAGTCCATAACAAAATGAACGGAAATAAATATTTCAAAAGAGATTAACTTCAAATAAATTGAGGAGAAAAAAAAGAAATCCACGGAATTTATAGGAAAATACAAGCGCTTTCTGGACGGTAATTGAAGAATTGTGGAGATAAATTCAACTATCTTACAAAAAATGCAATTAACATTAATTATTTAGAATATCTGCAATACGAATACGGTATCGGGAAATATATATCTTGATTTATATAAAATATTTATTGTTTATTTTCAAAAGGATTGTAAGATGAAAAGTGATAATGTTGGGAAATATTTTATTAAAACTATTATTACTGTGATCGATATAATCAGTGTTAAAAGTAGGTCGGTACTCTGCGGTACGCCGTACCAGTTAGAAAAATAGAGCCGGTACGTCGTATATCTATGTATGAATAATAAATAACATATGTAAAAGAAATGTACTTTTTAACAACCTTTTTATCTCATCAAAGAAGAGTACACTTAAGAAAATATATCTACTTACACTATTGGATATAATAATTGTAATTACATAATAATAGAATCATTTGAATAAGTAATAGTTTTGAAAAGTGAATGCATTAGCGCTTAAGAAACGAGAATAATAATTTCCATTCAAGTAGCATAATTTTTAAGGGAACAAAAAACATCACCTCCTTCAAATTGTAATATTAATCCACGTACAAGTAGTACCGCAAACAAGTTCTAACTTTTTTTCATTATCAACGATACATCGTATCAAATTCAAAATTATGAAATTTTTACAAATCAAAATACTACTATACATTCCTATTTTCTTGATTATATTGCAAGTATAATGAATAACACATATGTGTAAGATTTTAAAGATATATTTATATATGCACTAAACTACCATCATCTTTTTCTGCTTTATATCTATTGTAGTTAATATCATTTCGTTATTCTTCATATTTGGCAATTAGAACATATTAAATTCTAAGGGATATTTTGTAGTTCGTTAACTACTCTTCACAGTACTACTTAATATCAATATTACCTAACATTAATACCCGATTAATTGTTCTTAAATTTTCTTTCGAAATTTGGAATTAAAATAGTGAAATTACGAATGAATTATGTTATTTTATGTACGTATTTTAATTACGAATAGGATGTTGAATTTTTTTTAATTTTCACACAGTGATTTATTTGAAACATATAGCATTTGTAGTAATAAAGAATTGTGGATTGACTGCTTGTGTTTTATTAAATTTTATTTCTAAATTCATGTTACAGACAAAATATTTTTTCAATCAATTTATTTACTTTTGCATTTTGGTTTATATACATTTTACACAAAAATGTTATTTATTATTATGAATTCACTCGCATTAAACTGTACTGTAGATAACACTTCAGAAAATATGTAGTATTTCCCAACTTTACTCAAATTTTGGTAATAACTATTATATTTTAATCTCATAGTGTAACAAGATGGAAAATACGGCCCTGGTTTCCATCTTGTTTGTAAATTGCATTTGTCCTGTGAACTATGATTCTTTTATCGGTATAGACATTGAGATTTTTGTAATAAAAATTAGAAATTATGGGGCTAGATGCCGATGAGATCACATTTCACAGACAAAAATTATATTTAGATAAGAAGTTGAGAGGGTAGATTTGCCTCTCAACAAAGTTTTGAAAAGTCAGTCTTAGATAGTCGTACCCGTAGCGCAGGTTATAATGTAGTTAGTTTAATTTTTTTTTGTATTAGGCGTCTGAAACTATTCTATGGCCAGAACACCCGGCTCTGGAAATGAATGGATCGGTTATTGAATTTGATCCACAATGTTAAGTTCAGTTTAGTTAAGTTTTGTTTTATTGTGTAAAGATGTAAATAAAATTAGTTTAAGTAAAGTAAAGTGAATGTGTGCTTCTACTCCCATCCAATTTATATGAAATATATTATAAGAATTCTAACCCTGTTGATATTATTTTTTTGCGAGTATTCCAAAAATTTAAATTTGTGTTTGTTTAAATATCAAAAAACCACCACAAATCATTTACTACACCAATTCACATATTTCTATGCGTCTCGACGTGTTGCTTGAACATTATTTATACATGTTCTCTTAATTCGTATTTGAAAATATTTACATCATAAAAGGCGTTTATGGTCCCCATTATCAACATTGCTAAGAATTAAAGCAACAATTTACGCATAAAATATGGAATGCAAGGCTTTCTAAAAAACACCCATTCCTACAGATGTTTCCCAAACAAAACACCGTCTACCGGGAATTCAAAAGAATGCGAAACATTTGAGATAAGAATAATTGAATGTACAAGTTTATATTAAGATAACAGCACCTTGATACTGCACTGTTCATTCATAAGATAAAAATACTTTTGTAATGTTCATAGCCGAAATTAATGTCTTGATTTTCAAAGACGCAAGACAAATCTGTCTTGATAGCGAATTTCGCGAAGTATTTACAGCCTTGTTATGTTGATAACCAAATATTTATTACGGAGAAAGGAATTTTATTTATTGTATTAGTCATGTATTAAGTTATCTGCAAATCTTATCAGTGGTATATAAGACCGTGTAATTCCTTAATGTTTCATTTCGTATGTAGTGCTTGTACAAACAATAAATAATTTGTTTAAAATGGAAAATTTTCCGGTATATGTATATGTATACATTCTTTGTAAGTACATATTGTTGCTATTATCTTAAACAAAACAAAAATTATAAATAAACGTATTAATTTGTTTTTCATTTAAATTTTTCAAATGCTCAGCTGTTTCTTTTGAAATTTCACACCATGTAATTGTATGTTTTAGCAGGTGGTCTTTTATAATAGGAAGATTAAAATTAATATTAACATATTCCAATTTCAGTCTAATTATAAACAATATTGGATTTCATTCAAATATATAACAGTAAAATGGTATTATTTAATTCTCTTTTAATGCCTGAAAGGAAATGTTTTTTGACATAATAATTAATCACTGTTCATAATTATACTTAATAATTATTATTTGAATTGTATCAACAACTTTATAGGTATATTTTAAAGAACGTACAGTATCTCACAGAATTTTAAAATAGAGTAGGTACTTTCAAAAATAATATTGAAATATTAATGACAGGATCATAATGTCTCAAATTCCAGAAACCTAATGCAATAGCATGTTGTGAAATAAATGAACCAAATGTATATAAAAAACAAATACACAAAATCATTCGTACACTTAAGAAATCTTACAAGTATCGAGTCAATATTTATATTTAAAAATATAAAACATCTATGATTTCATAATTATAACTTATTTGAGTATTTTGAATAAGGACTTTTCAAAAAACAGTAACAGAAAACTAGTAATTACGGATATTGAAAGACGAATATATTTGAAATTATTTTTCCAATACACATCTTTAAGGGGGGTTGCCAAAATTGTAAGATTTCATACAATTTTGTGAATTTATCTTTTGTACATATTTTGTTTTTATTTAATTTACCTAAAAAAATAAATGTTTTTTCATAACGCGATAGCATTTTCTTCCTGGAATTTGAGAGAATATGTTCCAGTCATTACTATTTCAATATTATTCTTGAAAGTACTCTATTTTTCAATTTTTATATAAGAAACTTAGTTGTACGAATCTACGAATGCCCAATTGTGACAACGAGATCTATCTTATCTACGTAACATATTTGTAGTTAGTGTTATTCTATTTCGCATCGTTAATTTACTTAAAATATTTTGTAGAAAAAATATAGTAAGACTACGAGTCAAAAGTTATTTATATTGCTTAATAGTTAAAATTGTTTAATTATGAATTAAGAAAAACAATATTTTTGCTGCAATTGCTAGAGATGCCATAATCATGAGGATATGATGCGCCTTAAATATACGACTACGCAGTAAAAATACGTTAGTGTAATACTGGTTGTATAACAGTAATAAGAGTATATCATTAACTGATATTCCTTTTCAAAAACAAATATCAATTAATTCACATGACCAAGTACATTTTATTTATAATTACTACAGATTAGTATTGAAAGGAAAAAAGAAATTAAACCCCATTTAAAAATATCCCTCTCGCTTTCAGCGAAAGAAAATATATAATAATATATTTAATCTGTATTGTACCTTTCCCTCGTATTACAACCTGTAACTGTTCATATTCAGATTTGTCTAGATTTTGTATGTTACTTGCGAACGACGTGTTCGTACATTTCGACGACCAACATATGAGCAATATTCCTAACACAACATTAAAAGTACCACTCTATTAGGTGGAGGGTCACTCATGCTATGGGACGACTTTTCTAAGACAGATCGCATAGACTTAGTGGTATTAAATAATGACAAATGAATGCTGAACGCTACATAAGAACCATCCTTGAGTAGCAAGTCTAGCTATTTGGACATTATATTGGTATTTTTTGCTAATGCAAGATAATGCCCGACTTCACACTGTCTTGAAAGTCCGGACCTTAAACCAATTGAACATCTCTGAGATGTCCTTGGTACGCGCTTTAGAGATACCCCACCGACACAACAACTTGGAGAAACTGGGGCATCTCCTTGTAGAAATATGGAATGAACTGAATGAAAATTATACAGTTACTTATTTCAATTTTTATTTCAAACTGTGAGCGACAAGGCCTTCCCAGTCCATCTCAGTAGTATTTTTTGCTTAGTTACAATGTTTTTGATAGTAGTTGTTGTTTATAATTGTGTGAAAAACAAATATGTACATGAAAAATTATATAAAATATATTTGTTGCTGAAATCGTTTATCAGACTGTAATATATAAGGTGTTCCACAACTTAAGGCAAAACATTAAAGGGTATATACTGTACGACGTACTGATCATGAAACATAAGAACTTTTTTTTTAAAATTCGCAAAATTAAGGGTATCTACTTCAAGTAGGTATTTTTTGTACCACTGGAGTAGCTATTAATTACACGATATTAGACGTTTATAAGTATTAGATATTATGTACACAATTACTGTCATGTAGAAGATTTGAAAAAATTATAAAAAATAATTATCGACCAGTGGCAAGAAAATGTTTGCTTTTAATAGGGTGCAATATTTTTACAATTTTTTTTTTGTTTTAAGTTGTAGAATGCCTGTATAGTGAAGGTACACTTATCAGGGGTGGGATTCTATTAATTCGATTGCTAGCATTTGGATTTGTTATGGTATCAATTGCAAATATGAACTGCGAAGTATACTTTTATTCTATAACAGAAATGATTATTTATGCTTGATAAGTATTTACAAATACTTACACATATATAAAGATCACTCTACAAGTCTGTACTAATATGGGAATGTTCTAAATTCATTGAAAATTTTAATTTCCACCGTGGTGCTATAACAGAACTATAAATTAGTTTCGGAAAATATAAGAATTTCCCCATTAGTTATAAGTATACATTGATATTCTTTTTAAATTAAAATTTGTGTCTTTATTATATTATAAATGGTTCAGTAAAGCTGAAATTAAAAGAATATATAGGTACATGAATATAAAAAGATATTTTTAATACCGGATCATAACTTTGTAATAAAATTTTGTTTTCTAATAATACTTTTCTTTATACTCATTTTTAGTTAACACCCAAAAACAAATTACTTAACAACATTACTAAACTCCAACTAATTACAATTATTTTAACCCCTATCTCATTTCCAGTGTTGGCAAGCAGCGTCGCGTTGGACGGCGTGTCCCGCTGTTCGGACTCGTGCCTGAAGCTGCACTCGAACGGGACGGGCGCGGAGGACATCCAGCTGGTGAAGCACTGCGCCAAGCTAACCCCGGAGGGCCGCTGCGAGTGCGACTGGGAGAAGCGCCTCACACCGGACGGCGCCTGCGAGTGTCTGCTGCCCGGCCACGTCGTGGACGCCGAGTACAAGTGCGTGTGCAAGAGGGAGGAGTGTCCGAGTGTTGAGCTGCCTGCTGGGTGTAGCTTGCAGGTACAGAGTTTGTGTTAATTATTAATAATTTGTAAGGAACTTTCTAAGCAGTTATAGTTATATACAGAAGCGACACTCCGTGTCGGTACCTTTCATGTTCCCCTATTCAGTTATATGACCTTGAAGCATTGTGTAGACCTTTAAATTTGTACCCTTCCCCTATCTCTCTCTCTAAGATGTGAGGAAACTTTCCGATTTTAAACAATGAGCCCTTTAAATTTGTGCACATTCCCCATCTCTCTCTAATTCTCGTTTCTCTGTCTTACTGTCGCTTCTGTATAAACCTATTCTGTGATATAACCACAGAATAGGTTTATACAGAAGCGACAGTAAGAAAGAGAAAGGAAATTAGAGAGAGGTGGGGAAAGCCAACAAATTTAAAGGGCTCATTGTTTATAATAAGATAGTTTCGTTACATCTTAGGGAGATATAGGGAAAGGCAACAAATTTAAAGGTCTACACAATGCTTTAAAGTCATAGAACTGAATAGGGTAACTTGAAAGGTACCGACACGGAGAGTCGCTTCTGTATGTATCTATTCTGTGCCGTTGATTGAAAAATATATAGTTAGGCAAGCTTACGAGAAAATTCGTTTCACTTACATAACTGTGTGTCTGGTTGCATTTGGGTTAATATCAGGCGTTTCTGTCAAATATTATAAAAAAAGAGCAAACGTCAAATAATTAATAATACAAATTAGTTCTATTTGAAAATATACCAATGAATTATTGAAACACCCATTTTAATAGATACCAAAAAATTCAGTAAAAATGTAAAACATCTTTATTTATCTGATATTTTTGTCTGTTTTCCGCAAAGTAGTTCATGAAATCATGAACGAGATGGCTCTGTCGAATCTGATTCCGAAACAGCGGTACGCAAAAACATAGACGCTTGCTTATCAATATATTTTTCAATCAACGTTTATACGCAGTTTTGTAACTTGCAAAGAAATATAACATACTTAAGTGCGTCATCGGTAAACATTCTGATGAAGAACTTGTACCATATTCATAATACTAGTTTGTTTACAAAAAAAGTGAAAGAATAAAACAAGGAAAATTAAGTGGAATAATTAGCAGGGGCGGATCCAGGCGAGAGTCGTAAAGGTCTTGAGGGTCATGACCCCTCCCCCAAAACATATATTTTTTTAATTATGGCTCTAATAGTTAAGGTAAATACACAATACAAAATAAATAAGAAACAAAATTTATTTTTAAGAAATTAAATGGAAAATATAAGATTCTAATGCCCATTTCGCAACAAGGCTTAAATTATAAGCAACACTTAAATAAAAGAATGCTAATCGAAATTTTGACAGCAATGTTGAATAGTTTATTTGGCATTTTATTTCAATGTGATATTATCCATAAACTTAAAATTTAAGTAATATATATGATTACCAATTAAGAACTATTGTTTGGTTTGCTATTCTAGATATTTCTGCTTTGATTTAAAACCATGTATACTTAAATAAACGGAAACAAATATTTGGTTGATATATTATAGCGACCGACAAATAGGAGAGTTGGAAAGCTGTACCACTCAGCCATTTAAGGCCTAGTCGATCATGTGGCTACGACTACCGACATTTGCACTTAAATGTAAATATTTCAAAACCAACTTCCTAATTAGATAATTTTGCTTATTCTACCGAGGAACCTTTTAGATATATAAATATAAGATTTGAAAAGTAATGTTAGTGCTGTTAGATCACGGAAAAAGGGGAAGTTGTGATGTGGAATGAAATCGCTGCTCAAAACTTGGCTGAGAGCAACCTTGAAGGAGGCTCACTGGTCTAGCTTTCCTCCGCCAGATTCAACTTGACGTGGAGAAAATTATAACAAAATTTGTGAAAAGTTCTAAAAGACAAGTTGAATTTAATAGCTTTGTAGATTAATCATGTTTTTTAAAGACCCCCCTCCTCTTCATCCTCGTACAAAAATAAGAGTACCGCGTTTTTAAGAAAATATTTGAAAATTTGATTAAACCCTAAAAAAATTATATTCGGGACACCTGGACAAACGATTCAAAACAGAAAAGAATATCGACAATCCGGTGCACTGTATACCTACTTCTACTATTCTAAATTATATGCATCCGTATTTATGTTAGCAACATGATGTCTTAAAGTAAAAACTATTTTATTATTTAAAGTACTTAGTCGTAAAAACAAAAAGAAGTTTTAAAGGCATTGAAGAGTTCAAAGGATAATATTGAATATAGATTAATTTCTGTCATTTTTTTGCCTAGTTATATGAATAAGTATTATAACATTTTATATTAAAATGTAATTAAATAAATAAAAACGGTTATTTTCTTGCAGGAACCTGAACTAGGAGAATGCTGTCCTAAAGTAGTTTGCACCTGTCCTGAAGACAGTTACATGGAAAATGGCCGCTGTGTTTGCTTCCCTTGTAAAATCAAATCATGCAATGAAAATATGATTATACGTAAGGGAAATCAGACACCTGGCTCTTGTTGTGACCTGTACCAATGCAACGATCCAGCCCCAGACCACGTCAACCAAACATGCCGGGTGTCCAACATCGAGCACCACAACGGCGACATCTGGATTCAGGATTGCATTGTGTACAACTGCATCAATGGAATCGTGTTCCATAACCTGATCGACAACTGCGAGAAGAAATCCTGCGTTTCCGGAGACCAAATCTACGAGAATTCCTCCACTTGGATGGAAGACGAGTGCACTAACTGCACCTGCATTAACGGAGAGAAGAAATGCGTTGCTCATTTCTGCAAAGATTTCCCAAGCGCGACAATTAGACCAATAGACGAATGTCCCAGTATGGAAGACTGCACGAAAAAATGCCCCTTCGGTTACAAAGTGAATAGAAGGGGATGTGAAATGTGTAAATGCAAGCAACCGGATATAAAAACCATGCAGGAAGTCATGAAAAAGTTGAATTGTACAGCGGACGAGTGCGAAGTGTTACATAAAGTGACATCTATCTGCAGAGAAGCGAAAGAGGAGGAGATAAAGCAGTGTCCTAAGTGTCCAGGTTGGTTTGAAACTTTACTAAATATTTTATTTTTCTGTTTTGTCTTTACATACACAAATAAATAATAATAATAATACATTTAAAAATATTTATCTAAAATTATTTTATTATTATACTTCGGGCTAATAACTAGGATCATTTACATTAATGAAGATTATAGAAACAAATATTAGAAATGGTAAAAAGCACACATCTAAGTAGCATCTATTTATATTTATCATATATAAAGAAAATAAGTGGCCCAAAAAATATACGTGAAATATAATTAAATGAAATATAGTTGCATTAATAAAATAAAGCATTTAAAAATTTTATTCAATAGTACAACGAAATAAATTAATGAATTTTTAAAATAGTTTTCAATTAAGTACGTTAAATACATCATTTAAATTTGTCAACAATTTTGAAAACTAATCACTTAAATCATGTGTTATATGTAAAACCGTACCTTTGTGTATTTACAAATTTAAATTAGGTTTTACGTTAAAAAAATAATCACAAATAAAATGATTTAATTCCGCAGCTTGCAAATTTAAAATGCGTATTTATTCCGACAGAATTTGTGATAATTTCTGCACATTTTTATGCAAATGCAGGAGATTTAATTTGATGGAGCTATGTGGTGAATATTATTTATTTTATGCAGTGCTGGCCTGGGTTAATTAAATGCCAAATGTAATTTGTATACATTTGAGCTGGGATTAATATTTATAGCAGTGTTCATAGCAACGGCCATGCTATTTTTCTACAAATGATGATAAATTAGTGCACTTCACCATAGATACAGAACTGAACAATAATTGTAAATAATAGCAATATTGATTTCATGCAATCAGGCATCAAGTTACATAGGAATTGTTGTATTTTGCTTGTTTGATAAGAGATATTTTGGAAATGTATTTATTATCGGTAAAAAGATCAAATTTCTGACTGGAATTAAGACAGCTTTATGAAATTACATAAATTTCATATATCAGTGATTTATTTAAGATTAACATTATCAATTTATCAGTAATTGCCTTTCTCTGTACTATTATTTAATACATGATAAAAAAATTCCACGAAAAAATATTCTAGTGCATTTTATATTCCTACATAGATATTATTTATGATAAGATTGACATTGCTAACAATGATTACCAAAATTATATATAGTCTATAAAATCTTAAAAATTATTTAATTATCAAGATAGGTTTACGGATATAAATAGATAGATAAAATAATAATATACTGTAGATTGTTGTGAGTATTAAATTTTTTAAAAAAGTTCTCTTTACAACAAGGCCAGTGGTGGATTTAGGGAAGGATTATAGGGGCTATAGACCAGGGCGGCATAATGGGGCGGCATTTTTTAATACTGTATAAAAACAAGTCTCAACAATAAAAATAAATTATATGTTGATTTGGTTTTTAATTTATTCAAAGCCAGTTTTGAACAAAATTTAAAAATCTATGAAAATAAATCGTAAACAAGAGGAGAGGGGGGTCAAGTTGCCGGTAGTTAGAAGTATAGTATAGCACAGTAAAGTCACACACTTCTCTATAATAGAAACATAATAATTCCTCAATTCTAAAAAAATATGTAATTAATGATAAACACCGCAAAAATTATTTTAATTTTATAAAGCATTGACAACAGTTTTTTTAGAAAAAAAAAAAATTACAACTAATGTCGCTTTAGAAATAATAATCCATGTAAAAAACTCAGAAAATAAGGAAAAATTTCATTTTCTTTTAGTCATAGTAAAAGTAATATAATTTCCTCAATTTTGACATTTAAAAATTTTAATACGAAATGGATTTTAATTAAACTTATTTAAGCTTCTGAAATCAATTTGGTCGACAGAAAGTGAAATTTTACTTATGTTGAATATTTTGTAAATAAAAAAAATATTTGAATTGTTTCTGTGGTTTCTGTCAAGCAAATCTTTGTTTAATTAATATTATTTTTTTATTCTTTCACGCACTATATTACTATATACTTTCAGCATTATTATTAAAGAATAAATGTTAGGAGAGTAATTTCGCACTCGAATTAAGTGGAGTGTAAATGTGTGTTATGGAATCAAATCCCAACATTCTTGCAAAATATTATTAAAAATTATTTTATAGACCTGCTTTTATAGATATTTTCTCAATGTTTGTATTTCATTTCAGAAAATCCCCCTTCGAATACTCTGCTCCTTAACATCTTTATGCTGAGCACCGCAACTCTGAGCATCACAACAGTTAT
Organism: Stenolophus ochropezus; assembly: GCA_035578165.1. NCBI lineage: Eukaryota > Metazoa > Arthropoda > Insecta > Coleoptera > Carabidae > Stenolophus > Stenolophus ochropezus. Next base: position 16,866,506 of record JAQOWZ010000005.1, on the reverse strand, counting down.
TCTGTTATTCCTGCTACGTCGCGAAAGGCGCCGATCCTGCTCCTTGTCGACGCAGGAGGGCGCTATGGACAAGTATCTCCACATACCCATGTTCGACGCCAATCTCAACCAGGACAACAAACCCATGCTGATTTCCGCTAAGGAAAAACCTGAGAAGGACTATCGCTAAAAACATACATGATAGGGAATAACATAGAGAATAAGTTAACGGATAGAGAGTTTACAGGATTATGGTGGTATTCTTTGAGTTTTTGAAGTGTAGCAGTGAAAACAAAAATTTAAAATTAGTATATTTCTCTTCTATTGTCAAGTTTACGATACCTTATCTGGTTAGTTCGATCGTAGAGCTGGCGTGTTCAATTTGCATACAACTGTTTATTTATGTAAGATTTTTGATACAGAGCAAATTATACTTTTACAAATGTATTTAATTTATTTAAAATTGGGGAAAGTACGATTTTCTTTAAAGAAAATTTTATTATCTGGTAATATTATTTTTTAACTACTTCTTTTAGTAGATGTATTCTAAATTTTGTACAATGTAGTATATATTACATATTAATAAGAAAAAGAAGTCACATTTTCTTCAATATATACACGTATCTACAGATCGACATATTAAAATATCGTAAAGCTTTCCCTATTTTATTAATCATTATTGACTTTTTAGACAATATTATTTTTTTTACTATTTTACACTAAAAAAAATCTGCAAAGCAAAAAAAAATTCAAATAAATGACTTACAGAATACCACTATAAACCTATAAAAAATATTAAACCTTATTTAATATTACAATTTAGTTAAAATTCTATCAAAATTTCTATATTTTTGTATATACTATTTCATATCTCTCTTACTAAATCATTATCATATCTTGTGTTTGCAACGCAGTATTTCAACTTTTCAAAATCTGTTGTCTTGTCTGTTGCAATTGTGATTGACTAAATTCCATGTGTTGGATCATGACTGAGTGACAGGGACTCGATCCTGGGTCCTGAGGTTCGCGGGAAGGTTTTGATTCTCGACTGACAACCGTAGGAATCTCGTGAGTTTATTTAAGTTTAGTTTCGCTAGTGCGGAGTCTTGTGATAATTTTAACGAATTTGTATTTAGTTGTCGAAAGGATTGACTGTTCATACCATGTACATATACTTAATATCTGTAGGTAGAGGAAGAGAAAATGATAAGATGAAAATATAATGATTCATTGCTGTCTTCATCAAATCAAAATTGAGTTCAAATTTAAAATCAGTAAATGTTATCGAAATAATTTGTAATAATGTAACTGAAAAATATTATCAACAAAATTTCTAATGAAAATATTACCTATTTTTAAGTTTTAAATTAAATACTAATATTATTCCAAGAGTAAAATACATCATTTACAATGTTAAAAATATGTATATTCATAAATAATTGGAAAATATGATCTGGATATTTTTAAAGTTGTTAAAAAATAACAGTACAAATATTTTGCTAGGTTTGCACATATTAATGTTGTATTTCAAAAAATATTTATTAGATAATGTACAGAAAGCACAATCAAATATTATATCTTACATTTTATTAATATGTTGTTTGATAATAAAGAATTATAATTAATTTAAATACATAGAGTAGTATAACATAAAAAATATAAATCAGGAATAATATTTTCCTTTTTGAAACGATGATATGATAAACCAAATTTGATTTCACAGAAAACAGCAATGAATAAAATCTTCATCATCATTTTCGTTTAAATTTTCTTGGAATATTGTATTTATAACAACTTATATGGTGAATGTTCCGAATGAAACGTATATTTTTTGTATAGCTAATATGTGGTGATTGTATGCGAGTGTGTGTTATATATAATTTTGTATATTATAGTGTCTAAATATATAAATGTATACTCTTTTATGGCAGTGTTGTGGCATATGAATTTTATTGAAGACAATAATCTTATATCTAAATTAATGATTGAATGTATTGTTCATTTTTAGTTTATCCCTTCGTAGGCTCCCACATTCCTAAATTTGCGGTTCTTTTCTAAATGCTTCGAAAGAGGAAGAATCATAGAAAAATATTCGAAATCAGAGTGTAATTCCACAAATTTAAAAATTACACAAGCATTTCTTTTTTGTTTTTTATAACCTATCCAATATATAATAAAACAACAACAAATGAATAATGAATTCATTTTTATAATTCGAACCATAATATGTTTAAATAAATATTTATGAAATGTTCGAAATAAAAAAAATTAAAATATTCTTGTGTAATTTTTAAGTTTCAAACATTTCTTGTATAAATATCATGAAAAATATGGCTCTCTCCTCTTCGTAAATGTTGTGAAGTATATATTGAATGAACTTATCAAAAAATATTTTTAATAACTGATATACTAACTTGTAAGGAGATTTTTCATGTGGGATATATGTTATTTTACTTGTTCCTGAGCTAGACTAGATCTCTGATGTATTATAACTTATTATTTGATTAAGTTCGTGCGTAGACAGTATTGGGAGCTGACCTCCCAAGTAGAGTACTGTGACTGTAGTTTTATATACAATTAGCACTAGTGGTAATCATAATATTGGTGGCTTAACTTTATAATATAATCTACTTTATAAACCTCAGTATTTTCAACCCTAGTAGCATATCAGGCAATGGTGATTGCTGTTTTTATTGGAAATTATTTGGAGCGATTCAGTTTCATGCAATTCTCGGTAGACGAGTAGAATTTTGATATTGTATTTATTTTTTGTGCTTGTAGCATATGTATGTTTCTATGTATATAAAGTATAATAAAATATAAATTATAATTTCAATAATAACGAATTTTATTTTATAACTTAAATTACAAATGAAAAAGTTTCTAGATATTGTCACCTTATAATCGTAGTACCCATAAAGAAGAGAACGGTTCAGTTCTATTTTAAAGTTCAATATAAATATACTGTACTTAGTATTGGATAGTTCAAGTTGCTACAATAGCGGAGGACCGATCATCTGGCAATAGAGAATGAGAATTATCTCATTCCATATTCATATAAAAATAATTACAACACTATATCCATTTCTAACTAGTAGAACAATAAGAATATGAGACTTAAATTTTTAATTTATTTTTATAAATATCATTGATTAAAATGAAGTAATCTGTATTAAATGAGATATAGAAAATGAAGAAAGAATGATAGTTATTAGCCGGACAATTTTTATTTACCAAAAACTATTTTCCCATGTAAATACCTATGACAACATTTTTTTGGAATACGCATTAAATAAATCTGGTCGGGGGCACGGGTTAAATAAACAAATAAAATATATGTAATTGTATTGTAATTTTTATATAATTTGATTACTTTAACCAAATTTCATATCAATTTATTAATACTTTTAACTTTTTAATAGATAAAAACTGTAAAATTTATTTATCTGATTTACATTCAATTCCATGATTTGGTTTTTCAATAGACAATATTTTTTTCTAAAAATATTATAATTCCTTTCTAATTTAAGTAAATTCGTTTCTGTATGTGAGTCAGATTCACTAGTGTCATTTACTGAAATTTTATTTTGAATATTTTCGAAAGTTTTAAATCTTTAAACTTTAAAAGTTAGAGGATATATAATTTCATTTAAAACAAGTCTGTCTGCAGTATTTTCACTTATTATTTTGAACCACCAAAGATGTACCAGTTGTCGCGAGTGTTGACGCGAGTGTTATAAAATAGAAGTAGCATGAATTGCTTTTGACATAAGTGATATTAGAATTGCGTAATGGTTATTAACTGATAATAAATAAGTTTAATAATTTCATGATGAGGTAATGAGTGAGGGGGTAATTAATTTACACAATGAGTTAGAGTAAGGAAAGAGTCCTTACAACAGTATGAGTTAGAGTAAGGAAAGTGTCCTTACCGCAGTATGAGTTAGAGTAAGGAAAGAGTCCTTACCGCAGTATGAGTTAGAGTAAGGAAAGAGTCCTTACAACAGTATGGTTTAGAGTAAGGTAAGAGTCCTTATATCCGTACGTCTTAGAGTAGGGAAAGAGTCCTTACAACAGTATGGTTTAGAGTAAGGTATGAGTCCTTATATCCGTACGTCTCAGAGCAAGGAAAGAGTCCTTCAATCAGCACATCTCAGATACTAGATAACATCTTTAAGTGCGTGGTACAGGGGTGGTAGAAGGCCACTGAAGGTTAACACCTTGATACTCAGCTCACTGTATTTTAGGTCAGAGCTGACACTAAGCATAGTGTTTCCAAATGAACTACAGTGTTTTCTTTTTTCATCCGTTTCAGAGTTGATTGCTAACGTAATAAATTTAATATAGTATTCCAGTTTTAAGTAATTACAGATTAAATACTTGAGTAGTGTAATTATATTAAGTCAGTCGATTGGTTAGGTATGTTTAGAGCACAGGCAATTTGTAGTGTATTCAGTTTTCGCCCTAGTATTCGCGACACCAGTCAGTAAAGAAATGTATTAATGCCCCGTCATAACATTAACAAACACTAATCTTGTATTTTTTATCGTGGGGGCACTTTTTATAAGTATGCCCACATGCTTCCTACGCCTATGGTCAGTATTACATTAATTTAAAATAAAAATTGATTTAAAATATGTGTAAAATATATTGGCCAGTATTCGCAATAAAATATAAGTAAGCATGACTATACTAAACCTGACTGAATTTAATCTAGACTGCTAAAAGTGCTGAGGTATCAGTGTTCAAATTTAGCCAAAGCATTTCGGCTTGGTAAAAAAAAATAATGTTCTCAGCAAGAGTTACTTTCATTCAATTTTTCCGTTTACAATTCGTATAAAACTTTTGTCGACTCATGGTCGCCTGGTTCGAACAACAGCTCTTTACATCCATAAAACAATGGGCAATAGTATCATTACAATTGAATTTTGCTTTACAAACTGTTATCTTTGAGTTTATATTATTATTCTAAACACATAATTGTGTGAAAGACGAGAAAAAAGTTTCCTGCAATAAAAAAGAGATTCCTCATGTTGACTTTACCTACATATTTCAATAGATTTATATGTATTTATATAAATTACTCCCAAAGCTTACGAATATGAACTCCAGAATATTGGGTAGCTTTTTAAAAAATAATTATAGTAATATATACTTACAAATAATACTAGGATTGAAGTTAATACCAATAATTTTATAAAGTAACATACATAAAAAATTAATGTTAATTCTAACACTTATTTCTTACAAACTGATTCTAAAAGGGTTTACTGTTTATCATAAATCTTAGACTCCATTATTATTTTATTTCAAAATAATAACCAAATATATATAATTATATGCAGCAAGGATTTCAATAAATAAATTATCGTGTCATCATTTTTCGTTTTCACTTAAAAAAATCTAGGTTCTAGTATTTCCATAGGCGTAGCCAGTGGTAGGATTCTGAGACAACAATATAATATAAGCAAAATTATTAGGAAGTACAGAAGAATTTCTATGAAAAAAAAAACTATTATTTATGTATTTCTGCAAGGACAAATATATTTTTCATTGTCTTGTCTAGATATCAAGACTCTAGATAAAAAATAACAATCTACACAAGACAAGAGTCTATGAAGTCTAGATTTAGACGGCAACAGTATTGAGTAGGTATTTGGTTTTATACTCATATGATAAATAGAGATAATTAAATATTTGTAACTAACAGCGTTGATAAGCAAATATTTGTGTTAGGAATACGTTGTAGTGGGTGTATATTGCAATATATTTTACTTTGTGTAGGTCGTTATAATTTTAAATCACTGAACTGTAGTTTTTTATCATAATGGGTAATGTACAGGTATAAAAATAATCATTTACTTTACATCAACAAAACTGGGGTATGTCAGTAACATAACATTTTTACTATATTATAGTGATTTTAATCACAACAATTTTATTTTTTTATATATTTAATCAAAATAAACACATCAACGTTTAATTACCCTTAAAAAAGAGGACGAATATGTCGTAGGTAAATATTAATTATATATGCAATCATAAAAGAAAATACATATATTTTGATATAATCGGTATTATTATTCAAATAAACACTCTAATTTCACCTTTCAACCCTATAATTTTTTAATATTTTTTTCATATTCCAGCCTTAATTACCGTCCTCATTAAACTCCGCCCATGCAATTCGTCCTACTCCTTCCCCAATTATTGTAATCGTGTTTACTTTTCTAACCTCCCTAATCGATAGGGGTAAACCACCCTCAGTGCATGGGAGGATATGTCAAAACTACTCTCCGGAAAATGATTTTGATAACTGCGAGAGGAGTTACTCCTGGTATTCCTGTTATCCTGGTAAAAAGTTGGCTACGAACGACGTTTTAAGGGCGGGAACGTGTTTGAATTTGGAAAGGAAAATTCAAACATTGAATGAAGTTGTATTAAATAGGAAATTTGATTTATATAATATGCTTCTTTAGTATTTTATGAATAAATGGCTCATTTTCCCAATGATGCTATTATTAATTATTAATTTTTGTATCATATTATTATATAGCGGTTGATTGTGAGAAAGTTGTCTGTAATAATTTTATTTCAGTTGGATTGAATTTGTTCTTCGAATTGCAATGATGTTGACGAAATATAATTTACACATAGTATTTCACAAGACAACATTTCTTGCCTTGTTTAGTAATATCATGTCTTGTCTCGAAAAACAAGACAAGAAATTTAAATATATCTTGTCTTTCTTGATCAAGACATCATTATTTTATTGCATATTCCTTGTCTTGCTTGTTAATATTCTCAAATAAGTAACCGGTAAACAAATCATGTTTGTTACGTATCATACCAGTCCTTAGATGTGTTAAAATCCTCGCTCTCCTAGCTCGGAATAATGGATCGTATTTTCACGTTTACAATTGTGATTTCAGTCCGGTAAATGAGATTACGATAATATTATTCTTTTTTAATAATTTTCAAAATAACAAAATTTTATTAAAAAATTTGATATATTATGAATTAAAATATTGTACGTCATTCGTCCATTAAACGATTTTTACGGTACTCATTTTAAAATTCCTGCCTCGGCTTCTTAATCGCCTCGTCCGGAAACATCTTACTTCTACCGTAAAAACTCATTTACCGGACTTATAACGTAAATTACTATTGGAGGAGCAGTTATGTAATAAAACCCAGCAATACTATATTATTGGATTTTATGAAATGACCTACTACAAGAGTTTTTTTCCTGATTAGTGAAAACAATCCTGTTTTGTTATTTAGTGTTGGTCGTAATTAAAATTTAATTTTTAAGAAAAAACAGCTACAAGCAGGTTAATATAAGTATATTTTTATTTTATATCTGTTAATATATAATTTAATATTTAAACAATTTAACAAATATTGGATAGGAATTCAATTTTTTCTTCATATTTATAACATTGCTTAACATTTTTGATAACTACTGCTGAAAGTACAGAAATAAAACAACATCTTTCATTCTGTACTTTCTTACCCACCACATTTCAGCTTTACACCCCCTTATGTAGATGTCTCTCAGTGTGTTCTGATTCCTGCCCTCACCCACATATCTTGCCACCGCGCCTGCGCCTAGCTATTGACACTCATAACCCTCTGTCCTGCGAGTCCTGCTGAGTGAGTCCTGCTGCCAACTGCTCCACAGACATGGAGCGAACTATCTGTCTACTTAGCCTGCTATGTAAGTCACACACTTTGTTTTTCTAAGCCTACTAAGTGTTTTTCTATATGAAACTACATGAATATAACCGACGTACGAAATTGTTGTAATGTTTATTCATATCAACATGCATTATTGTTGTTATTTCTATAGTAGATCTTTTTTATTTTCTATTAAAGTTTTTGTACTTATACAAAACTATACGATTAGTGTGATAAAATCAAATATATTATATAGTGGAGTATTATTTTTTGATTTCTTTATCAAATAACTCTCATTACCTATAAATTTAGAACCTTCATTTACTATAATAATATATTATTATCTAACGTAAATATATGTTATTATACATATGTATATTTAAAATATAATATTAATTTATATGATTAAAATTTTAGACCACGTAAATATAGTCCATTTATATATGTTGTCACGTTTTCGTGTGTAAATATATGAATATTTAATAATACAAACATGTAATTATTGTAATTACTACTCAAATATCTGCTGTATAGATCTACATTTATATTTTATATTAAGAATTAATGTTTTAGTAAATTCATATCCCATTACAGTATTTTTTTATTTATTTTATTATTTTTGAAGAACAAAATTTTCTAAAATTTTATATTTATAAATGTTTTAAATTATGTACGTATCTCCCCATTTTTTTTCTGAAGTAATATTTGAATTCTGTAGATTTCTGTTACATGTTCAATATTATTTGGCCGAAATATAAAATATAGTTATTCCTTTTATAAGCATAATATTTTTAAAAAAATCTTTTGTTTATGTGAATGTATTTCTTTTATTCCTATATAACCAATTTTGTCTATCTAAATTTTTTAGTTCTTAGTCTAAATAGAATAGTAACCAAACAAGTGCCTAACAGGTGACCCAATTTCATTACTGTCCAGTTCAGTGTCGATGTTCAGATGTTGCATTGTCCTAGAATATATAGTTCATGACCTACTTCGACTAAAAATTAAATTACAAGCCACCAGGCGATAACAAGAGAAAATCGTGGTCAGAATTACTAGATGTGCGATAGGGAAATAATTGTTTACAATATAGGGAAAATTATTATTAAAGTTGTTTGAAGTTTGAATTTGATTATAGTAAATTAATAAGTAATGAATACATTCGTGTAAAAACAAATATGTAACATGAAAAGCGCATGGTAAAATACCAAATAATTACACAATATAATCACAGTTCATTTAGATAATCTGCCTTACATAAAGACAGAACAAAAACAAAAAATATATAAATTGATTAATGGCCTGTTGCTCTAATGCTTGTAAGTTTAAAAAGTTTTAATGGACAATATTTTATCGGAATTAATATCAATTGATGCAGTTAATCTCAATATTAAAAATTTTCCACTTTTTTCTGTGTTAACAAGTTGTAAGACCATACGATTGTACATGTAAACTAATTATGTAGTACATACAGCAAAAAATGTGTTAAACAGTCATAAACATGGGTCAGCAAATGGCTGTTTACAAGATATCATTTGTTTTTTATTTTAATTACAATACTTTTTCTTGAAATTAATTCAACAATTATTCAACAAAAAAATCTTATATTTAATGCATAATTATTGAATTTCAAAGAAAGTGAGATCCTTTATTTGTAATATATTGATGAATGATTGGATATTACATCAATGTTAGAACTAAAGTCTGGATTATTTGTTTAGTATTCACTATTAAATTAAGGTGTGTAACATACGCAATATATATTAAATTGATATTATATTGATAATTACCCGAGCGTTGCAGTTTAGGGGGCGGCAAAATAAAATTAAATGACTAGACCATATAGAATTCTATATATTAAGGGTGCAAAATCAGTTATTGACGAATAAGATAATTGCATTGTCAATTAAATGTAGCAATCCCTTCAATATATTCGGAAATTTCTTCGTCTGTAGGTAACGTTATAATTACTGACTTTTTAGGAGTTTAAACTGTGAAAATTAAATTGTAGATTAATAATGTATTTTTCAATGTATTTTTTTAGTAAAAAAGGTGCTTTTTTAAAACCTATTTTATTGCAAAGGGAAGGGGGCGGCCTGCAAATGTTTTGCCGTAGGCGCTAAAATGTTAACTACGCTACTGGTTGCCTAGAAACTGGACTAATTTGTTTTGATAGGAATTTGACAAAAAGTGTCTGTCAAGTTACTATCAAAATAAACGAATCTAATGGGCAACACAGTGTAAATGCTGCATTTTCAGATCATTTTTAAAGCACATAATATATTTGTTATACTTATTAATATCTGATTATGTATATTACAAACCCTTATGGACGGTTACATCAATATTACTTAAATTTTAAGTTTCTTTTAAATCAAATTATTGGAAAAAATATCAAATGAAATAAGCATTCCTGTCAAAATTTCGATTAGTATTTTTTTTTTAAGTGTTATTTAAAATTTAAGTCTTGTTGGTGCAACTGGGCACTAGTGACATAAAATAATAGGCCAATTCTGAACAAATCTGTAAGACTTACAGATCTGTAAATCTGTAAATAATGAACAAAAACGCAACGCACTCTTATTCATACTTTTATATTAATCAACAAAAATAAATGTGCTTTGGTCAGTTTTTTACAGATTTACAGATCTGTAAATTTACAGATTTATTCAGAATTGGCCTATAACACTACTTTTTTCGTTTGTCACATTCCATTTTTATATAAAGAAATTTATATATCTGTACAAGTTATCATTAAAACGTAAGTAATTCAGTGTTTTTCATTAATCGGAACTGTTTATAATTACTAAAAAATAAAATGTTCAGTTAAACACCTGTATAAATTTGACTGTCATTTGGGATTTTAAATGTCAATGTCAAACTAATGCAATTGTCACTATAAAATTTCTGAAAATCTTCACCTACTATACAATTTTCGCTGTAAGTATGTTCTGATTGGTCTAAATTTTTAAAATCTTGATATTTTATTGGTTATTAAATTGTGAAGGAAATAGTCAATCTAATCTTAAAAAATTGTTCCTTTCCTGTAATAGTCGTATTTTAATTCGATTTGAAATGTCTAGCTTGTAGCTAAATTCACAAATTTCAGAATTGTGGTTTTGTTTGACAAACCAAACACAATTATTCACGTCACTGTACTGACCTCTGTAATTCTACAATGCATCTGCCACAACAACTTTGACAACATGAAATAACATTTACAATGACCTACTTACATAAAGAAATTTTTATAAGTGTCTGGAACATGTAAAGCTATGATAATGATATAGAAGAAGGAATAGGTAGATATTTATCCCATCACCAACATCATTCTTTTACTCCACTTTTCAGTAATAATATACTTGGTATCAATTAAATGTTATTAAATTAATAGTTTTATTAATTATTGTTTTTACAGTGGCCTGGTATTCAAAATTAACACATGAAATTACATTTAAATAAATATTATAAATTTATGTTATTGAGAAATCTAATTAATTTCATATAATGAAAAATATTTTAATAAATGTCGTTATGATTATTCGTTTTCCAATTTCTTCATAAAACTATGAAATTATTTTTTTTATACGTATTAATTTGATTATGTCATGTATTAATGATCATTGTACTTATAGTACTTACTTTTTTTATATTTCGTTTATTTTATCAAAAATAATTTAAAATAATACTTAGTTAAAATTGAGGTTCCAATCAAGTAGCCTAAATCAGCTAATACGAATTTTGGGATTTTGTGATACATGTGTAAATCTGGTCCTATTGAACGAAGGCACAAAAATATAAATTTTAATATGCAATATTTTATTTTATTAATGAACTCTTTCCTCAATGAATAATTAATACTTTACTCTTCCAATTTTTATTTAAATTTTTCATTTAATATTCCCTTACTAATCCATTGATTTAATCTTCCAATCTTTATCAATCTTTTATAAGAATGGAATTATTTCTCGCCCTAAAAAAACTTTCCCAACTTTTGATTAAATTTTACTCCGTCGTATAAGTTAGAAATGATTAAGTTATTACAGTTATTATGGTACATTAAATTTTTGTAAGAAAACGAAATAATTTATGTAGGAAATGTTACAAGCAAAACAACATTCTGTAATGTTATTTACGTATAAAAAGAAAATTAATTTCATAATGTACTTTTTCATAAAATAATCAATATAAGAATATAATTTCACTTATGTGGCTTATGAATTTTCTGTAGAGAATAACTAACCTGGAACAATGGAAAATAAAATTAGAACACGTTGAACAATATGTAGCACATTATTTATTCATGAATTAATAAACTTTATACCGTGCAATAAATTAAAACAGGTGTTTTGTTATAGTCAAAAGTTGTTTTAGAATTAAATTTACATTCCCTGCTGCTATTGGCAAATATTTCTACATTCCCAGCTAATATTAGGACAGAAGACTTATTTTCGGCGTATTGTTATTTTTAACCATTCAAAAAATATGTACTAATCTAATATTTTTATAAGAATGAATTGTTTACCTTTCGCTACTTTGTTAAGTGGTCTAGGGATTGTACTAAAATCACATATCGAAATTTTTAATCCATTTGATAACTCAAGTTATCCAGCAGTATTTATGAAAATTTAAATATTTTATGATAAATTCTACAAATAAATAAATAAATAACATTGTTACTCTTTGATTAAATACTTATGGATTTAGGGCTTGTGAATAGGCAGATATAATTATTATTTGTGAATTTTATACATGTACTGTACGTTGTCCTTTAAAAGTGCACTAAAGTAGACACCAGCCTTTATGCAATACCACAACAAGGGTGGTTTATATTATTAAAACTATAATCAAAACAAAAATATAAATAAAATAATAATATTAAAAAAATATTGTTTTTAAAATCTTATAACTTGAGAAAAATAAATTTAAATTGTTTTATTTCGAAATGTACTGTATTAATGCATGCCTTTGTAAACATAAAACTTTTGTAGTGAGTGTCAATCTAACCCTCAATTTTATTAAATAAATTGCTGTTTTTAAAAACTTAGTAAATGAAATACAAACACAAAAGACGCGTTATTCTCATTATTTAAAATCAAATAATATTTGTTGATACAATTTTCCAGAAATTTATTTCGGGGAAAATTTATTAAAAAGTATGACCATGACCACAGTGTAGATAATAACTCTGCCGGCGACAATATGGCCATATGTTAATTGTAAATATTGTATAAAACAATTCTAATTGAAATACACGTAATTAAAAAATAAATCATTCGAAATTGTTAAATTCCAAAAATTTGTGTCTACGTCAAAATTTTTATAATCTAAATACAAAAATATTGCATGTAATTCTCATCATATTCGTCAGCAAATTTTTTACAAACATTGTGAAAATGAATGCTTAAATATTTTGTTTATTAGAAAATAAGATTTCCTCCTTAAATAATACAAACAATACAATATATTTGTAAATAATTAGAGCAAGGCGCCAATTTATAATGTTGCGGCACTACCTTTATGTACTCAAGCTTGAATTTCAGCAGTTAAAGGTAACTGGATATACGAAATAAGATACAAAATTATGCTAAGATGATATTTTGTGCTCGGTACCTCATAATGCGTTTATTTTTCTATGTTTTCTAAAGTTAAATGTAAAATATTACTTTAAAAATGAACTCTTATATACAACACAAAACATTGATTTCTTTAAAATCATTATTTTCTCATAAGTAATATAACGAGAACCATCAATTTATCAGGACAAATTATGAGTATCTGTTGTATATTAATAAACAAACGTGTCTTAAAAATAATATTTTCAGTGTTAATCCCAATAAGGAAAATGGAATCCCAATCTTTGGAAAATGCATCTCCTTTTCTTGTTTATTGGGTATTATGCGTAACCTTATTGATAATGAGTTCATCTGGGCATTTTCCCCAGAGAATATCAGACACTTTTTCACTAATCGGTGACAGTTTCTTCTCAACTTCAAATAATATTTTATTTATATGTCATAATTACATTGTTACTGCTACTATTGCAATATTTCCACGTTCAATGAGCTTAGCAAATTGGGCAGCAAAAAGATATGACGTCATATCTGACGTTATAGTTCATGATACGGTGTCATTACTAACCTTGCACAACAGCGTAGATATAATGTCAGATAATGTAGATAATGATTTTTCATGATCATGAAAATAATAAAATCATATGTATTGGAAGTGAGTAATGACAGCTGTTTATTTTAAAGATTACAAATTAACAAGAAGTAATATTATTTTATTATAATCATTGTAGATAAAGAATTAATAAAAAACGAAGATGATATAAGAGAACAACAAAACAAGTAATTTTCTTTTGAAAAGGAAATGTCCAATGCAGAGGTTAGCTTTTACCGTTCAGTTTATATATTTTACTAATGCTGTTTTGCTGTTCTGCTAGCGCTAACGTGCTAACTTCAACATTTTCAAGTGTTGTGATTGACTGATTTTCATAAGAATTGTATTCTCATATATTATACAACAAGACGATTGAAAATTCTCGATTATATGAGACATGTTGCTTGAGAACACCACGAAACCGTAGGTCGAGTGGTATTTCCTAAAGGCAACTCGTCGAGCATGCCAAGAATTTTCAATTGTCGAATTGTATACAGGTAGACTATATCAAGAATAAAAATTAAATTATAAAGTAACACAAGAAACGAAACGTCAAACCACGCTAGAATTATACATTTACAAGTCAGTTTTTTATTTCAATACCTACTGCCTTACCGCTTGTGTGGTTTAAATTAGGTACGTTCAATTTGGTTCAATTATTCGATTCGGAGATGTTACTGTCAGTTTCATTTTAGTTGTCAGATTCATTTTTGTAGTCGATACAATGTTTGAAGGAAAAAGATCATATTCTTCGCTCTGTAAATATATAGAATTCAAAATGACATTGGCAGTTCTGACTATACAAAAATACAGAATAGCTCCTAAATGAATATAAGTATGAAGAATGAAACCACTGTAAAAGATTGTAACTAAGGAAAATCAGACATTCTTATTGGTTTATTACTTATGAATGATAAAGTCATAATTTGGTCCAGTGACAAAAACAATGAAATAATTGTTTTTGACAAATTTGAGTTGACAAACTTTTTCAAATAAATAATAATTATTATTAAAGTTATATTTTGTAAAAATGTCTGTCTTTACGAATACCCAGTACACATATGGCTATGTAAAATGCGACGTTTCGAAATGTTAAGGCAATTTTGAAAAGTGTCATTTTATATGTCAAAATTAGAAAATAGCATATTATATACCTACCTACTGAAGGACTAAAGCGCATTTTTTATACTTCCACACACAGATTTAAAAATAATAATCACATGAGGGATTAAAGGGACTTTAGTCTTGTGGGATATACATATGTACTATTTATTGCACATTCGCATACTCATTTAGAAATAATAATCACTTAAGGGAATAAAAGCACTTTAGTCTTGTGGTATATACGCTGTATTTTGCACTTCTTATATCTATTATACACATTTCAAAATAATAATTATTTGGTTTTATTTATATAATTGTCAAATACATGACAGCTTTGAAAATAAAACATCATTACGCACATTTTTCTGGTAACCTAGTCTTTGTTACTTATACCTACTTGCTTCTGAGGTAACATAATGCTTGTTTATTAATATAATCACCCAGTAATTAAATTAGTATTTAATCCCTCAGGGATTGAAAATGCTATTTAAGTCTTCGGAAGTGAAGAGTAAAGTAGGCTTTTACTCCCGGAAGTACATAAATAATATTTTATTGAACCATAGGCGGGTAACGAAATTTGAGACAAAATTTTGAAAAACATTAACTCAATATGTAGAAGGTATAAAAAAAAGATACTAATAAATGTTGTTGCTCTCGACGACTACTTTAATTGAATTTACACTATATACCATGTATGCGAATTATTTTAACTTACATAAATTATTAATTAGTTCTCAATGAGAAACAAGCAATAAACAGGATACTAATTTAAATAAACCTAAGCAAATAAATATATTCTATTAACTATTCCCAAAATTCCCCTGTGAGGTACTCCACTTCCATATGTGAATACCTTGGAGATATCAATCAATAATTACTCCTACGCTGCAATATATCATTTACAAAGATCGGTTCGAGACGATGAGCTACATACACCAATACAAATAGAACACAGAATAGTGTTACAGTAATAAAAAATAAATTTTTAATGTAGAAAAATCATTATTTAAATTCATAAATGTACTACAAATAATAAATAAACAAAAGTTGAAAAATAGTATATTGTACAACAAGAGTGGATATGAGCATTCCTCTCGAGTTATACAGTATACTTTTTCTATGACCAATACGAAAAGAAAACAATAAGTTAGGTATTCACACAGTTCAGGTACACGAACATTTGAAACATGAAATTTACGTAGCGCGTAGAAAATTGTGAGAAATTTGGTGGCTGCCAAGTATGTAACATTTATAAAATAATTATTTTAAATAAATATTACGAGGTATGCTATAAGTTTAGATAATATTTTTATACATTAGGGTGTAGATTTGATTAGGTATACTAGATTTTTTTCCATTTTCGAAATAATAAAATATATTGTGCCATTGACAAGTCAATTGTTTTTCATATCTACTCTAGGATGAATAAGCTGTGTAAAAACATAACATGTACAGTATGGAGTAGAATAAATTTATTTTTATCTAATGTTTAACGATCTTTTAACTGCTAAAATCATATGTAATCGGAACTGTATTATTAAAGATACACATATAAATGTAGGAAATTCGAACCTGCAACAACTAGGGCGGTAACTACCAAATAATTACAAACAGAGTTGTTACACGTGTAACATTAAATAAGTCGTGCACGTTTTCACGAGTACAGTGAAAAACGTTTAATTTTAATAAAGTTTGGTGTAGTTTCTAGTAGGTAGTGAATAAACAAACTTTCTCGTACGAGTACTCTTACTCGTATATGAACAAAAGTTACGCTGTGTAACTTTAAAATGGAATTATGTATTTGTTAAGTAAATAGTTTTATATAGATACATGTTTTTGCGCTGGTCGCTTGTAATAAAGTCTCACCAATTTTTCGTGGGCATAACAATCTATACATAAGAAGTAGGTGTAGGTATACGTTACTTAATGTTGTACTAATGTATAACGAAATGACTTAATTTTTAATAGAAGAAAATAATATTGGTCCATATTCAGCTCGTGTCTTGTCTGATCGTGTAGATAAGCAACATAGTCCGCCCTGTCCAATTGGATGGGTTACCGCACAACGGCTCGGTGTGTGCTGGCCTTGCAGAGACTGTAGGCTGACAACCTGCATCACTAAAATTCAAGTAAAACATGTCACGAAACAAGTACTTCAGGTACTTGAGGCCTTGTTCCTCATAGGAATGTTGTGCCACTGATGATGATGATGATGTTAAATATAACCATATTCAGCAACCTTCTTAAATTTACTTCAACAAAAATGATATTTTTTTAAACTACATTTAGTAACATATTTCTTATTTGCTTATTATTAACACCAAATAATTGCCGAATATTTACTATGTCTCCAATATCATACACAAATTCTGCCATTTTTATAACTAAATTAGAGTTCATAGACGGCCTCTGTCATATCTAACGTTAGAGACGGGAGCAGAATACGGGCCAGTGTCTTTAGTCGGAAACTATTTATGTAAAATTTAATTACAGAAAAAAAGTGTAGGATCCTTTGCCAAACATGAATGTCGTCTTGAGAATTTATCTTGTTTTCGTGGTAACAAATTGCATATCATAAAGATCATTCATAAATTAATAACATTAAAAAATAGACTAAGAACTTTTATGATCGAAGAACGCCTAAAACATCACCTAATACCTCTGAGCATCATCAATAATATTTTAAGAGTATTGCCATTTGAAGTTATTACAGAATATTTTACAAAGAAAAGAGCAAGAAAGGAGCCAAAACTAAATTTTATGTTTATCAATAAAGAATTGTTTTTTTTCAACTGAATAATTAGTAATTAGGAAAAACTTTTAGAGTAGCAGCAATTTTATAAAATCTATTAATACACCAACTATTCGACTGTAAATCAGTCTTCATCGAGGTTATAAATGGTATAAAAATTATTCAAATATTTGTTAAATTAATAATTTATTAAAAAAAGGGCTCCCACCAAAATAAATCCGGCCCTGACCATAATTATATATTCTTGTAATATACATTTTCTTCCTGTAGTCAATTAAATAGAAGAAATCCTGGCAATTTCTCCAATAAAATTCCTTCTTTTCTTTGCAATTTCTTTTATCCTTTGCGGTCCTTTCCAGCACCCTTATTATCCTCATTCTTCATCCCTTATCAAAGAACTTACCCTTGAAAGAAAATCAAATAATTCTTTAAGTGCGTGGCATAGCAACCTACGTGGGAGAAATTATTCTCGATCAGTTTAAAACATTTGAAAGGTAAACAAAAGCTGTTTACCCATTTCCGCTGTGGCAGATACGCTAAAAGCACGGAGTGTTTTCATTGGAAGTGTTTGTGGATGGCAGAAATCAATAAACAAAACATGCTTGTCACACAGGATGTCCCAGGACTGATTACATTCATTTTGTATTCTGGACTAATTCAGAACGGATTCACTAAATCATTTTATAAATATGTTATCATGTTTGCAGCCAAGTTTACGTAATATTGTTGCCCATATATTTCGCGAAATCAATCTAAATACTGGACTTGTTCGCAAATTAATGACAGTCACGCTTAAGGGAACGATATCCGGTTGCATTAAATGCTACTTAATTACTTATTCTGATTGACTAACGAATAGTCGTGAAAAAGCATAAATACCAAATATTAATCACTTGACCAGAATGAGTTGATAAGTGAAGCTTTATTGGAAAATTTAGATCAAGCACGCCTGCAATCAAAATCAAATCGGTCGTTACAACTTTTTTATGACAACTTGAAAAGTCGGCGTTTCAGTGAAATAAAGTATGTCCTTCATTTTTCAATAATTACTAAATGGTTTTTATCCTTAATGACGCAATAGTTAAATCAGGGCAGTATTGGCAACTTTTCAAAACGTTGATCCCGAGGGGTCATCCATCAACCACCAATGGCATTTGGTAAACATTTTCGGGGCATTACAAGCATTATAAGCAATATTCGGCATTTTTATGCATTATCGGGCATTTTTTCTCGTATACCTATTGTCATTTGAGAAGTCGGGCCATCGTCTAGTGCAATTGCACAATGTTTTTCAAAGAATGAATTGGGGCAAACTATTTTTTGTTTTATTTTTATGGTGTAATTGTACTAAAATATAAGTATTCATTTTTCGACAAGAAAAAAAAAACACGACAGGAAAACAATTAAAAACGTATAATTGTATATTTTTAGTAATAATAGTACAATGTGCAACAAGTGTAGATAGTCGCTTATTTCCCACGAGGTGTGAAAGTTTCGGCACGAGACGAAGTCGAGTGCTGGAATCACACAAAGTGGAAAATAGTTAAATCTGCACGAGTGCCACACTATATTTCTTCTACGATCACACTGCTAAATATTACAGAATAGAAATACATGCATGAAAGCTATTTTACATTAGGAATAATATGGTAGTAACCCACAATTGTGAGATATACGAAACTTTGAAGCCACTTTCCTTAGTAGTCATAGAAAAAATAACTTATTAATAAATTATGTTTTGAAACTAACTTTAGATTTCAACTAAGGTCAAAATATTTCCAGAATTAAAGTCAAGTGTGGGTTCCGACTATTGAGGATGGGAGAGTGCAATCGGTACATTGTTGTATGAGACTCGAAAACAATATTTTTAGAAAAACCCCATGTTTAATAAAACTTATTAATTTGATAATTCAGTGTACAGTTATTTTTTATGTATTATATATATCAGCACTTAAGAATCCTCTTAGCGCCCTTGGTTACAAAGAAGAGATTGAGTAATAAAACTAGTAAAAGATTATTGAGAAAAACGTGTGTCTACAAATAATCTTTATATAACATTGACAGACTGACATTATGATATGTTGGAATTTGAACATATTCTACAAAAATCAGAAATACTAGAAATTGAAATCCAAAACCACAGCAGTTGATAAAATGTATTATTATTATTATTTTCTTAATCATATCGTAGAAAAGCGATTTTCTGATTGCAATGAAATATTGTTTCGTGTATCACTAAAGTCTGTATACAATTTATTAGTTATCATAATTGATATAATAAATTTATATTTTGAGATTACATTTATTGAAGAAAAATGCTGGTGCTCTTCTAGAAATGGATCATTCAACTTGTACATTACATAAAAAGAATAAAAGCGTTTTCGATTGACAGTACGAATCCGCCCGAGATTTATTCTGTGACGTCACTGGTGCCCAACAGAGCGTTTCTCAAATCCTCTCACTGCATCCTGCAAACTTTGTTTGAATGGAACAATACCTACATTCAGGGAGAATAGATAGTGAGTCAGAGTTGACAGTTCAAATTGCAAATAGAAAATTCCAGTACAGGTACATATAATTACGGATAGCTACTTATATACTTAAAATTAAAACCAGATTTTATTTTTCAATTTGATTATTGCAACTTAAATATTAAAAGATTCCCTGAATACTTAAACCAATGGTTACCGGTAAGAAAATATCATAAATATATCTATCTTATTTCATTTTAATTTGTATTATTTAGTTTAATTTACTTAAATATACTTTTTAACAACAATCCTCCCTTTTTATATCGTCAAAGAAGCATACCGGTAAAATCTACTATCACCACTGATTTAAATAGACGGTTTCGTGTTGAAATAATATGTCATATCAACAACACTTCAAAATGACATTGATGCCAAGGTGCCAGATAAAATTTGATGCCCTTTTTTATTGTTTATAATAATAATATAAGGTAAAACGTAAAAGAAAAAAATAGTTTTTGCTTAAATAAGATTTTTATATAATCATAAGTCTACATTACTAGCTCAAAAAATATTTTTTTAATAATAAAATAATGAACTAATGTATAGTCTACATCAAGAAACATTTAGAAATAATAAATTGCAGCTGTGGTAATACGTGTGGATAATATAGAAAACATACAGGATTTTTTTTACAAAATATAGACTATAGATTAGTCGAAACGTCGGTTATTTGAAATAAATTTGTATACACTGATTGCTGTCCGATTTTTATCTTCCTAACATCCAATTTGTGTTAATATACAGTATTTTTTTACCTCTTGCTAAAAAACACCTATTTAGGTACAAACTTGTCATATAAATATTTTAATACTAATTGCATAAATAAAAGAACATTACTACAAAATTATTTTTTAAAAAATAAATTTTATATACGTTTTGTGATATCAATCTGCATGATGATTCAATTCATTATTTGTATACTTTAAAATTAAGCATTTTACGAAAATATTTCTGAAATATAGTTCATAGCAGGCCATGATTAAGAACGTTGTTATTTTTAGATCTTTATTAATCTATTCAAATTTCTGTTCATCAAACCACTTTGGGGGCCGTGTGCAAAGTGTGTACGACGTTCCTATGCACTTTAAAAATTAATGTCTCGATTGTTAGTTTGTTAATTTTAGAACTAAAATTATTGCTTGTTATTTTCTTATTTGTTAAAATTGAACTAAAACTTTTAAATTGTTGCATAAACTTTTGCTATAAGACGACGAAACTTCTGCAAGGGATTAATAAAATAAAGTTTTTTGATTTCATATTGGTTTATTTTTATTTGTTTAAAAAAAGCTTATATGGTGTACTGGGTAGCTAACAAGTAATCTTTTCGGTCTCTGTAGTTTTATTTACGTTATCTCAAGAAAATAAAATTTTCGCAGTTACATAATACACTACAATTAACAAAGTGTTAATTCACGGGTCGATAATTTAATTTTATCTAATTTCTATTTTTCTAGTGCACAGAAAAAAAATCAGGTTTTAGTTTGTAAAAAAATTGTGCAGAAAACACATTTTTCACCTTGTGTGACTCCAGCACTCGACTTCGTCTTGTGCCGAAACATTCACATATTGTGAGAAATGGGCGAATTTCTGCACTCGTTGCACATTATTGTATATTTACAAAACGTTCCATCTTATTTATGAGTGGTTTCCAAGGAAAAAAAATGAGGTGACATCATTTTTTTTTAATATACAACAATATGAGTAAAATTACTGTTAACTTTATTCTAAATTTAATCAACGTGCGACGTGTGGCAGGGAGTTTAAATAAGACTACTCATTCGTATTTCGCATTTCTTTACCAAAAAATGGCGATACATTAACTTTTCGGGGTTAAATACGCTTGTACACCTTTTATTTCTAGAAGCTAAGTTATTTGGTTAGATTGTTATTTGAGAATCAATTCCTAACAAGTCATGTCACTTGTGAAGTTTCCGAATCACTGGCCGATTATGTGTTTAATTGCACGTAGAACAACATGGCACAAGTGCCTATTATTACTATCTCGGCTACAAGTGACGCTAAAAGTGTAACACAAGTTGCAACTAACGGAAAACAATTATCGCTAAGTGAATCGGTACATTAGTTCCGCAAATGCAGAAAGTATCTATTTCATGCTGGAAAAAGAGTTCCGAAACGCAATACTGTCGTTTTCTAGAATTACATGACATCAATACGTTTTATCAAGTGTGAATACCCTGTGTTATAGTATTTTGCAGTATTAGCAAGGTAGAACAGTTTATACTGGTGAATGGTGATAAGAGAAAACGATTGACGAGCCGATCAGATGAAACTGTCTTCTTCTTCAAGCAATAGAACTGTTACTTTGCGTATATTGTACAATATTTCATTTGTTATTCACATGGAAATAAAATAAGTTAAAAAAATTCTGATAGTTATTATGGTGCGTCAAAAATTTGTATGACAGCGACAAACACAGTTTTCAAAAATGTAGACAATTACTACTATCTTGAAAAACTAATAGATAGTTTTACACAGGTTAGTAGTTCGTAAATGTTAGTTTCCCTGGTGAATAAACCTTAATTTATTTGAACAGTTTATTTACGAGGGAAACCAACATTTACAAGCTACTAACCTGTAAAAATATCTGTCAGTTTCACTGGTTTGTACTTGCATTGTTTCATTAGTGTTTTGCTCCTGTCATAAAATTTTTGACATCACATTAAATTGTACAAAATTAAATATAAACTACCTGTTATTTTATTATTGAAACTCGTGCTCTAAAGTTGCTAAGCAATAACGTAATTTAAAATCCATAGTAATGTAAACAACAAATGCTAATCAATCTCCATGTAAACGTAAGAAACGTCAAAATCAAAATTTCAGATCCTTTTTTCCAGCATATCGTGCTGGAGTGCTGAAATAATAAAAAATACACGTGTATAAGAGTCATGTAGCACTCGTGTCATTAAAATTATTATTAAAATAAGCACAAATTCTTTTAATTGACAATAGATATAATTAAAATGTAATTGCTATATTATTGATGATTTCCATTA
The DNA here is from genome assembly GCA_035578165.1 of Stenolophus ochropezus. Classification (NCBI taxonomy): domain Eukaryota; kingdom Metazoa; phylum Arthropoda; class Insecta; order Coleoptera; family Carabidae; genus Stenolophus; species Stenolophus ochropezus. The sequence continues at coordinate 16,843,278 of JAQOWZ010000005.1, read as the reverse complement.
GTAGCTATACAAATATAAATATCAGAAATACTTTTATTTTACGTATCTTTTTTACCTCTCGACAATCAGTAAGAGAGGTATTGGAATCATGCTAAAATCGGATATTGAGTATTTAATTCATACGCACGTTTTGAAGTCCCTAGAACATGACTTTAATATTTTTACGATGATGTCTATCCATGTGTATGGATGGATGGATGTTGTTGTAACGATTACTCAATTACTAGTGAATAAAAAAAGTTGAAATTTTGGATATAGCATTCGAACACCCTAGATTAGATCTGGTTAGATTTTGAAAGTGGGGATTTCAAGAATATCTGAATGTTTTTCTGAAATATTTTAATTAATTTTAATATATGAGGATTTTTGAAAATAAATATTTAATATTTTATCATTAGCTACCTAGCTCCATTTAACTATTATATGTATAATTATGATTCGGTAAATTTGTTACAATTTCAGTTAATCTGTTTATGGAAATAAATGTTTTATATTTTACAATTAATCTGTTTATTTATGGAAATAAATGTTTTATATTTTACATTGACAATTAATATAATTGAGAGTGAAAATATTGGCAATATAATTATCGAATACTCTAAAAATAATTATACTAATACAGTAAGTACTAATTATTCTATTAATTTATTTTACCGTGTCAGCAGTCAACGCATGGATATACTCATGTATATAAAATATAAATATTAATAAAAAGTAAAGAGGACAAAGCGAGAGGTTATGTGCTGGTCACATCAATTTTTTTTTTAATTTTGAAGAAAGTTTGTGATTTTTAATTTTCGAACAACAGTGCCCGTAGGGAATAATCTATTTAGCTCAATTGTTAAGGATGGCCTGACTCATGTCAAAATTTAATTTACGATGATTTGTTCAAGATGATTTATTTCCACGATACAAATTTCCTAATTTGTTCCCCCGTCCATCTGGATTACAAATATAGATTATAGATTTATATACAACGGTCTCGTATTACAAATCTTGCAGGTTCAAACCCCGTGGAAAAATAGATGTGTGAAATAGATGATTATAGTACACCGATAAATTTATATGAAAACCACACTGCAAAAAGAGGAATATCATTGTTTTGCAGTTTTTTAAAAAATAAGAAAATAAGTTTCCAGATTCGGTTTAAAAAAGTGCAATAAGTTGCAAGTTTTATCATTTTTCCTGAAACACACAGTATGAGTAAATTATTGTAAATGGTGTCGTCTACTGTAATGAATTAATTAAGAAGTTCCGAGAGTAAAAATAAAGGATAGTACATAATTAATCTACGTAAGAGTACTGCTTCATTCTTCAAGTAATTACAACAGCAGAAAATTGGTTTACAAACTTCTTACTACCATTTGATCTTAATAATTAGTTTCTAATTTCATTGGAAACTTACTGGTGTTGTGTCACATATACTATGGCAATTATGTTCTGAAATTCATCTGTTGGAATTATTACTTCGCTTTTCTAAATAATCCTTTATTCAGTGCATCATTAAATGTTTCCTTATTGTCATTAATTTTCATATATATCAAGAACGGTGATTATTAGAGATGAGAAAAATCTCTTCTATAATTTAAATTAAAAATTTTACTACCAACGGCACGGAACTAATTTATTGAGTGGATAAAAAAATTAAATTAAAAAAATATAAATATTTTTGGAATCCAAATAAATTTGGCATTTACATTTTTGTTATCAATGTAATGTTTCAACATTTTTGTTATGATTGTAATAATTATTTTTATTAACTTTCATGCTTAAATCAAAGCCATTACTTGACCTTCCTTAAGCTCGGTTGCAAAAAGTGTTAACAAATCAATTGTTTAACAAGTCATTGTCACCATGGTAACTTATTAAGTATACAATGCAGTTAAAAACTAATGATCTAATGAAAATATTTCTTCTGCAATTAGTTCAATTTTTTTCATAAGTGCCAGAGTGCCAGATTTATCAAATTTTACTATACTCTTGTTACAATTTTTATAAACCGAAACCGGTTGAGGTTGATCGTATTTTTAATATATTGTATACATCAAAATTTATTTTCAAATAGATATTTATCTTTCACAACACGAAATTGATAAATGATACATTTACTTATTTAAATATTCCAAAATAATTATAATAATGTCATAATTGACATTAATAGAATTTGAAGCTAAATTCTAATCAACTGAATACTAAACAATGAAACCTATAATTATTTATTTAAACGAATAATTTGTTGTAATTGTAGAATTATTACTAATGGATTACGGTATTATCATGATTTTATCTCCATATCAGAAATTATTTACAAATTGATTGATCTGACAGACCCTGACACCTAATCTAACCCTAAGATTTTTTCGCTCCGAGGTGCATTAAATTAGGCTACAGGAAAATAAGTGGGAAGGCTAATTGGTGGAACCAATTACTACTAATGTTCTAGTCATTAATTAGTTAGTTACAATAGATTCCAATTTAATTTAACAAGGATTAATGTAATAAGAAAGTAGAAACTACCAAATTTTTAATTATTTGCATGTTGATGTGTAAAATAAATAAATATAAATCCGGATTCTTTATGTATTCTTGATAACTTTGACAGACAGGACAAGCTTAAAAGGAAAATCACTCCATCTTACACATTTTTTACCATCGAAATTCTACATAAAATTGCCACAGTGGTTACACTTTCCACCTTAACCAGAGTGCCTTGGATTGCATCTTCCGTAAAAAAGGAAATTTGGAAAACCTAATGCAGATGAAGGAGATATTGTAATCTTACATATTTTGACATTGAGTTTTTAACGGAGGTCCACGAATAAAGGTCTTTAATAAGTTTTGAATATTTTTAGCATGGAATTTATCTTTCCTTCCATTCTCATTTACATATGCACATGCAAATCAAATTCAGCTGAAGCAATTTTCGAGAAACCTTATATTTAATTTTCTTTTTTTTGCGTAAAAATATAATGAGGACAGATCGAGAAGATATTTGGGAAAACTGAATGTTTACAACAAAATAAAGTAAGCACTGACGTTTTATATTTAATTTGAATGTAATATACGGAAATATCCCACCAAGTCAGCATCGGATTAATTGTAGAAATATGAAAAACTTCTGTTTCTACTTCTGCTTTTATACAAGTATCACTTATTGCACAAGTTTTAATGAGCGGGCTGGAGTTGGCGGAAAACTAATATCATTGTCCAAAAATAGTTAACCTAAAATATGTTTTCTATATTTCTTAAATTGCAATAATGTAAATCGTTTATAAACTATTTAAATACTAGTTTATATATATACATGTAACTATCTTTATGTGATGTTTATCAAACTTGTTTTACATTACTAAACTATAAATTAATTCAAATCAAGTTTGTAACAATATAAAAACTAAAACTACTAGAAAATGCATTTATTCTCAAATAGATACACGACCCGCTCGCCTTATATGTAATGCTGGTTTCCTTGCCCTATCTCTGTTTAGTATTGTGTATGTGTTAAATGTTATCATATCATTAGTTATTCCATGAATGACGAGCCTACTCTAATACTACAATCGATTATTATTAAGAGAAGTTTCTGTATGGTACTTGACGCTTTGTTCTGCTTACAAGGGTTATTGTGCCGGATATTGACGATGATAATGATTATTTCTCTGTACAATAATAGCTGCTATTAACACAACACGCACAACATTCCCTGAAATGTGGAGTACATTAGTACACATCTACATATATTACATTTATATATCTCATTTCTAATTAACAGGTATAGCAAATAGAGGTATTCCATTAAAAGAATGTATTAATATTATAGAGAGAATGACTCATTGCCGATGACTCATCGCGGCCAACCTGTCTGGTCAAGTGATTTAAAGTGATGCTGCTATTGTTTGGAAATTTTATAGACTCTGGTAGATTCCAGAATAATTGCCAACACGTATAAATTGTCGCGGCGGAGACGACCAGTGTGAAGCGAGTCAATTAGTCAGTCCAGTCCAGTACATTTAAGAACAGCTACAGATGAATTAGAAATAAATATCGATATTAAGTGGAAATAATTTTTGATAACTTGTAAATAAAAACAGCGAAAAAATAATTAATGTCGTATATAAATAAATGAATATTAGTTAATTGACTTTTTACACTTCACCCATATAAAAAAAACTTTACAATATTTAATAAAGGGAATGCAAAAATTATGAAATATAATTTTTTTCAACTTGATTATCAACTAATAATATTTTTTTTCTGAAAGAACAGAGTGAAATAAGCATAGTAGTGAAAACGTGACTGAAAAATATGTCGTGGTAAGCGAGATATCAATTTTTAAAATGAAAATTTTGTTCTCTTACGTCACCTTCTCCACTGAAGCACAAACTGTTAGTTGTGCAGTTTGTTATTTTCATATTTGTATATGAATGAAAAAATTATTATTAAGCATAAATAAAATTTATTTTTCGTAACAAAAACAAGAACATGCAATTACATATTGACGCTGCCAGACCGCATGCATCTTTCTTCTAAAAAATGCGGGCGCCCGATTGTCTTTTTTAAAAAGAGGCAACCAATGAAATTGTTGGCAGATGACAAATCAGGACAGGCATCGTAATAAATTGTAATCTCTTATAAATCGCGAACGAAATAATAACTTAAATGAATTTTTTCATTAATATCATTAATTGTTGTATATTTTCATATTCATCTGCAAAATGGTAATATTACGACAATGGTTCAGGATCCTATTAACACTATAATCCATGATTACAATAACTAAGACTAAGGATATAACGGCGTATTCTAATGTAAACTATTGCATCGTCTGCCAGCGTAAATTTTATGGTGCAACTGGGTATAAAACTGATCAGTAAATCCTGATTGCTTATTTTAATATGTATTGGTTTGAATTTAAGATAACCCAGATTTTATCAGGATTTGTAACCTTCAGCAGTGGTGTAGCTACAGTTTGTACTTGCTTGTGTGGGCAACAATTTAAAACAAGACATTTATACTTCTTTAATAAATCCTACTACGACTACGACACAGTTTTACGTTAAAATAAATTAGATACAAATTGGTAGTATTAGAAATAGACAATAATTAATTGTTTATTGTTTCTATTATTTTCTATTAAGAAAGCAACGTATAAAAGTGAAAATTTTGGACAATTTTCATTTTTTTGTTCTCGTGGTTCATTTTCCAAAGAAGAGAAATTTCAGGCAGGCGAAGTTGTAGAAGAAGAAATTTCTACATTAAATAAATAGAACGATAATGCTATATTATACATCAAGGTTAAGAAGACTATCATTATTAACCTAGCACCAAGGTGTCACGATGTGCGAATTAACTGAGGAATATATGAAAACAACGAACTCTTTAATATTAATCTTTTTAACGTAATATACATAAATATTATTATTTTCAGTACTACTAGCACTTAAAACCTACAAAGTTTTTAATATTGAGAATAACAAACATTTTAACATGAATATTTACTTGTTTTTTCATGTTCCCAAAAAAATGTAGTCTACCTCTATTTTTATATCTGACGTTTCAATTGACTGCATCTGTTTTTATAACTGACGTTTCAATTTGTTAACCTCACTTTTATTTCATCTACTTACATGGAAAATTTAAATTTTGCATTCAAAGTTTACACTTTTATTTATTTAATGAGTCAAATAATATTTGGATTTGAAGGCTTAAGTACTTCTGAAAAGCGGCAGTTTGAATTATTGACCTAGGTCAATAATAAATTATTATTAAATTAGGTTACCAGGGTTACCTAATAGAGGTAGTAAAAACAATTTCTCGTGTCAAATAAAGGTAAATAATTGTGGGTGTTTATGCTAGTGAAAAAATAATATTAACAATTTTTTTATTTTATATTTTGTGCATGTGTAATGTAAACCAAAATAAAATATACAAATAATAAAATAAATAATTACGAAAGAAAAAAAATTGAATGTTTAGAATAATTAATTTTAGAATATATTATCATTAATCGCTTAAACACTTACTTGCGATATTGACTCCCCCGTCTGTTGGTTGTGTAGGTTGGCTGTGCACCGTGGAGACGGCGTGGGGCCTGTCGATTCACAACGCGACGCGGAAGCCGCGAATCACCAAGTACATGACGTCCACGCCGGAGCCGGCGTCCACGGACACGCCCGTCACGCAGCGGAACCAGCCCATGTACCGCGTCGTCACCAACACTGGCACCACCTGCATCTTGCTCACTATGGACGCCATCGTCGAGGTAATGTTCCACCTGCAGGGAATGTAGGTAAACATAAGATGTAATCAGGGGCGGATCCAAGGGGGAGGGAGGAGGTTAGGACACTACTTCTGAAGGTTAACCTCTATAAAATGGGAATGAATCCTTTCGCTTTTCTTCAAGATTTTCAACAGGATTTTTAAAATTTTCGGAGATATTTGGTCTCAAAGTTGTATCTCAAAAAAGTGTGTTTTTTAATAAATTTCAAAAATGAGCAGAGATACAATCTCAACTACTTTACCATTCGATTCAACGGGGAAAAGTTAGATAAAGAAAATTTTGCCTGCATATACGTTCTTTGGAACGATTAAGTGAAAACTAAGAAACGTATAAGTATCATATTATATTTAAAAGATAAATAGATAGATAGATATAATCTAAAAAAGTTGAAAAATATTTAAAAATTACTTTTTTTGAATTAGGATCACTAAATTAAATAACAAGTTTGCTTTGACAAAAAAAATCACGCTACTTATTGATTATTATGCTACACTTTTCATATCGTAATTGAATTTGCTTAAAATAGAAAAATATTTCGGATGTTACCGTAGCGTAAACAATTATTATTGTTTGTCGGTAAACTTTTATAAATTTTAGAAAAACCTGATTATTTAATAAAATGAATTGATTACTTTTTTGGCGTAAAATGATTATTTTGATGCATACTTTTAATTTTATTCTGCATATTATGCGCATATTTTTCATACTTTTTGTGCATAAAACTATCAGCTCTAGTTATAATTTATGTTATTCCTATAAACTCAATCGTATCTTTCGGTCATATTAATATTAAGAAACAATGTAATTCCTTTTATAAAAAAGAATATATCAAATAATTTCTTAAATTTGAACAACGACAAAATGCTATTGAATTTATACGTTTATGGTATGATATAGTACGTTTTATAAAGGTGACTTTGATTTCAAATGCATAGAAAAAGAATATCTAGAAAATTTATAAAAAGTCACATACTATACTTTTTCTGCAAATGCAAACAATTAAGCCAACATAAATGAAGAAATAATATTATAGGTTATATAATTTTACATAATGACAACTATGTAATCCGTTAATGTCTTTTGTAGCTTGGTTTAAATTATTTGGGGTGAATGCAAAATGATCTCAATCCATTACTTCTCCCGTCAAGAAAAAATCGAACGCTATGCATCAACGAGAAATTATATCATACTATCAATATTTCCACCTATTATTTAGTTTATTTTAAGCAACTTTATTAAGGAAATTAATTTAATGTATCTAATTTTTCAAAAACTGGAATATTATTTTTGGAAACATACCAAGCTAATAATCACAGAATTACAAACCCGTGCTAATGAAATTTTTAATAAATGATAATGAGGAACACTAATATTTGATAGTAATTATTATGAAATATGAAAATATGAAACCTGTTATTAAATAAATTCATGGAATTGTAAGTCCAAGCCAATTATCAGAGCTGTCATAACAAATGGTTTTAATGATTTTTTAAAATTGATAATTTTGAATCGAATTTCGAAGTTTTTCTAATTTCCATTTGCTTAAATAAACATTTTACTTTTAAAATATAAATTAATAAAGCCAATACAAAAACATGTTAAAACAACTAATGTAAATTATAAAATATAATGTTCGATGGAGAATAAACAACTTCTTATAAAATATAAATTTATTGCATAGGTAGGATCAGAATCATCGAGTCTAATAATAATTAAAATGTGAAATGAATGTATCTAAATATAGATTCCTATATTTATATTCAAAGTGTTGAATAAAATATGATACAGTGTCATAGTCTAGTTCTGGTGATAATAGTAACGTAAATTATTCAAAGGTCGTACACGGTTAAAATGCTGAATTTTTCATGAGTATAATTCAAGCATGTATAATATTTCTATACTTGAATTATTCTCTAAATTTAAATCTCATTTTTTTTTTTTAAACCCACACACGAGATTTGCGATAAATGCTTATTATGTGCTGCTCTTGTACTTGTAATTTGTTTTTAATGACTTCGGTAATTACCTTTCAGTTTTCAATTTATTTCTAAGTTGGGGGAAACTTCAAAACTAAAACTTTAATTTTTGCATTAATTCCATATAACGAAAAATTATTATATTAGTAATAGTAGAGTTTTTCGGTTGCTCTTCTTTCGTTAGCACAACTATATGCAGTTCGGTTCGAGATGTTGGAGTTTCTTTTTAATATTCTGGAAAACTTTTGTAGTAATTGTATATTTTATAAATGTATTAATTTGTTTATAATTTTTTTATTAACTCTGTTGATAAGTTATATATATATATATATATATATATATATATATATATATATATATATAAGTAGATAGATCTATATTCAATTTTTAGCATGATCCCAATACCTCCCCAAAAAGTGATAATTAAATTTATTTATTAAAAAATAATACCACAATATCTCCTGATTTTATAGATAAATTTTTATTTTGAGCATCAAAAGAAGGATGGGGTATTTGTAAATTTCAGTTTTCTTAAGTTATTTTCCTGAAAAGCAAAAAAAAAAACTATTTAATTATTGAGAGTTATAAACAATAACAACTTTTTATTTACAGGATAACGGAAAAGTATCAAAGTAACAGAAATATATCAGTATAACATTATTGCCATTGGTTAAATTTTCAAGTGTTTCTCATCATGATTGATTAAAAACTAGTTGTTGGAATTTATCGGTGAAATAGTAAAACAGGATTGATTAAATTTTAAAACATGCTTATTCAACAAAATTTCGATTTGCTATACAATAACTAATTAATATTTTCTATAAATGAATAAATTAGGATAAAAACCTAATGAGTAATGATCAATTTTCATTTATTATTCTTGAATTCTTGTATAAATCGATTATGATTATTTTATTATTAGATTTATTATGCTGTGTATCGTATTATTTATTCACCTGCACATTAAGGGTAACAAATTTATTTCTATGGACTAATTCATCACGCTTACATCTATTTTTATTCTCCAATAACTGGCTGCTATTGTAGTTTGTCGTGTGGCTAATCATTTCCCTCAGTGTAACTTTCATTGAGGGTTGTATTTTTGTACAAAGTACGGGTCTCATGTAGACAATTATCTGCCTACACGGTTGATCTAATTATACCCGTATAGAACCAATCGATAACATGAACTTGTTATTCTTGTATTTCCTAATTTAATTTTAACTGATGCAGAGGCTTTAAAGACTATTTATAATATACCGAAAGCAGAATATATGATGTTATTTGCGTGCATTCGGAGGATTTTCTTATCTGTTCCGAGTTAGGATCTAGGATCAAGGATCAAATATACAGTTTAGCTACATTCATAAGACTCTTAAAAAATGCAAATACTTATATAACAATATACAATATAAAAGAGAATTTTAAATGCACGAAGGGTGAGATCTATGATTCGATTCCCAGACCCTGGAACTCAGAGTTTTAGTATACATTATAAGTAGCTAATTTATATATAAATAAAACGTATAATAAATATGTGTTTTAGAGAACTAATCACTGTAGTTTAAAGTCTAATATCAGTAACAAGACTATGGGTTACCGCACAAATAAACCATGCCAGAGATACAAAGAACTCGAGTATTTTGACTCATGATGACAAAAATAAGATTTAGGGGAAAGGTTAATTTAAACAGAAGCAATTTATTTTAATAAACTATTAGCTTCCAACTCATTTTTTAGATTTTAGTTGAGTTGTCAGGAGATGATAATGAAATAAAATGAAGAGAATACAAATTTAAAACATAATACGTTTATACCTATAAGAGAAATTATTATTTTCTAGTTCCGTTTAATAAGAGACTCTTTGTTTCCCTAATTTCGATTGGGTTATTGATTCCATTATTTCACTTGAAAGCAAAATGGAAAATAGGCATATATAGAAATATTAACAGCAACAAAAATAGAATATTTAATTTCACTACAGTAATTAGTATTAATTTCTATTATCTTTACAAATATTAATAATATAATTATTACGTATATTATATTCAGAGACTCGTATTTTACAATTCAAAAAACTTAAATGACAACTTTAAGTACATCGTTTAACTGCTTATAACGATAGACAAGACCAAGAATTGTGTTCTAGTAACTTAGTAACTCACAAAATAGTCCATGGTATTGTCTTTTTTGTTTATTTTGCAAATGTCAAAAATACATAATTTCAAATAAATTTTTGTACTAATTGAAACGGAGGTAGAAATAATATTATATGAAATACGAAAGGAAATTGGGTGGTTATTTAACTTCTATTCTTACAATACTCTCTTTCGTCTCGTTTTGTAATTTTCACATGCATTAAATAATCACCATTGTTTCCTTACTTAATAGATAAATAGCTTTTATGCTACTACTTTCAAATCCTGAAACAATATAAAATATCTAATAGTCGGTAGAATCCATTATAATAGGTATTTTAAAAATTTATCGACTTTTCATCTATTTCGGTCTTAAACTTGTGGAGGGGGAGAGTGATGAAATAAAGTTATAAAAATAATGAAATAATGGACTGTGTAAGATTCGAACATTTTCTCTAATATTTAAGGAACGTTTAAGTATTAAGGCTGGTTTATGTAAGCTATAAAACATTATACTTTTCATTAAAATTAGAATAAATACGTTCTCTGGTCTATGAACTCCTAAGGTACTCCAATCAGAGCAGACCGGTAAAATAATTTTCTATAAAACCGACATGTAGTAATTGAATAGGTACTAATATAAAATTTACATAAAACAAAAACGATTAGAACACTGCGTACTTTTCCTGCGACTTATAGGTTAGTTTAAATTTACATTTAACCTTTGTTATCATTATGTTAGCGTAAGTGCCAGATAGGTCTTTGTTTTTGATTGATGACTTCACGAAAATTCGGAGCGGGAATATCTTTTAAGAAAATTATGAATGAAAAGTATTATATTTTGTATTATTTTGTAACCCCATTATCGCCAAACTTGCCTTTTCTGCAAAATAATTATAATTCAGTTGAAATTTGGTTCTGATCAATCTACATACCCCGACGAAGACGACAACGTAAATATGAACTAGTTAGAGAGAGACCGTTTGTAGATATGTGTGTAGGCGGTTTATCACTGCATGATGATATAGCGGCTCGTGTAGACCGCAATATGTTAACACAATTACACGCGTATTAGAGACAGTAGCTGTTATATTTGGAAACCCAGCTGCCAGGATCTGGAGCCCGTCGAAGACCCTCAAAGAGCGAGGTGCGAGGACCATCATCTTCGTCAAATTTTTTTATTTTTACAATGCTGCAGTGAATGTACTGTACAAACAGTGTAGGATCTAGGGTTTAGATCTAAATTTTTTTTAAATAGGAGTAACATTGCTGACATTAAAAAAAATAACAAAAATAGAATTATATTTATAAAGATAACCAAAAAAAAACAGTTTTAGAGAATATTAACCTATATTTTAATATCATATAGCGAGAAAAAAAAATAATATTTTTTTTATATCTATGTTATTTATTTGTATTTGTATATGAGTAATGACAATTTATACACAATTTAATGGAGAGTCATAAACAGGTAGGCTGCGTTTTTCTGAGGGTATTACGGGAATTTTTGTGAATATTCTTTAATTAAATTGCATTCTTTTATTTATTATATTTTTCTCAGATGGTAATTTTTTAATTATTTTTTAAATTAATTATTCTATTAATTTTGTTAGTTAAATTTTTATAATCATTTTTTTAAATTATATTTTAACCGATATATTAACCGGCTTATACCGGTTTCCAATTTTTAAAACCGGTTTTCGAACTAGAACCGTTATTAATATAACCTTCTCTAGAAAGGTTACCAGTATTTTTTTTCGGTTACTGCTCTGCATAGAATTAAAGTATCTTTAAAGGTATCATGACATTGTTAATGTCGATATCAACTATGACAAAAGATTTGAATTTCACACTCCATAGTAAAACACCCACTTTAGTGCTTTGTACAATGTACTAACACACTTAGAAATGTAAAATGGATTCTCCAAATCTCCAATTGAATCTACACGTAATTTAACTTTAGATTAAATCTACCAACAAGCATATTATACATGTTAGCGAATTACATACTGTGCTTCAAACAAAACTATTTTATGAACATTATTATGCAAATAATGTTTTTTTAGTTAGACACATTACATTTTTTTGTCAAACGTACACAGTATTTGTCCTCTCTTTGTTTACATACAAAAAATATTTAGCGTATGAAACAACCCTGAATATTTTAACGGCCCGAAAATACAAACAAATAAAATTGCTGTCATCTTTTTATGTGTGGCGCGCATTTGTTTGCCTTAAAACGCGGTTTATTTCATTGTGGGGATTGGCGTAGTATGAACAAGTTTATATCCCACCCCCAGATAACCCAACGTAATCATCGCGCGTGGGAGCAGCGGCACCGGAACGACCTTTACGATACGCCCACGCGGCGTGGCATAGGTCACGGCGCCACTCTAAAGCGTAGGAGATGCCGTTACACAACAATCACCTGAACCTCGCAGAAACGTGTCAAATGTATTGCATTGTCATTGCGCGTCAACTAAAGCCAATGTCACATCTGTATGATTCGATGACGACGAATCGTCATGTTTACGACCAGTGGCGGATTCATAATCTTCCCTAAATGGGGGCGATTTTTTTTAGGTAATCATAAACAATAAAATATATACTATAATAATGTTAACCACAACATTAAATTGAATAACTGAATTAGAAAAAATTATTAAAATTTAAAATTGTACATACAAGAGAATAAATTTATATTTTTTTTTTACTTGATGTAAATCCAACTTTTTTAAGAAGTTTTAGTATTCTTAATATAGAAAAGCTACGTTCAGTCGTAGTCATATATGCATTATTATTATTGATATTGTTAATAATTTATTTTCTTGTAAATAAATATCAGCACCAAATAGTATAACATCTTCATTTGAACTGACGGGAATATTAGATTCAGAAACGTGTCAAATATTTTTGCCACTCGAAAGAGTAGGAGATGCCGTTACATAACAATCACCTGAACCTTCCTCGCTGAAACGTGTCAAATGTATTGCATTGACATTGCTTTTCAAGTAAAACCAATGTCACATCTGTAGGATTGTCGATGATGACGAATCGTCATGTCTACGACGAAACAACTACAAAGTATGTCACATGTGAATGACAAAATCAAATTAAATATATTCTCTTCTTTGTAGTATTATTGTATTTTCGCCGATGTTGCTTTCATTTTTTACGTATCAGGGTTGAGAAGAACACGGGTTTTTCACAAAAAATCCAACTCACCTGGCTTTTAAAAAACGGATTTTATTGGGTTTTATTAAAAACGTCAAAATATATTAATTATATATATTTATTTTGAATTAATTTAGATATGAATGATTCACATTAATTTCTGAAAATTAATTATTTAATTATTTTAACACGAAATACGAGTATTAAAACGGTTGTATATATTTACCACTCTAAAGCGTAGGAGATGCCGTTACACAACAATCACCTGAACCTCGCAGAAACGTGTCAAATTTATTGCATTGTCATTGCTTTTCAAATAAAGCCAATGTCACATCTGTATGATTGTCGATGATGACAAATCGTCATGACGAGTGCGACGAAACAACTACAAAGTATGATCTGAATGAAAAAATCATATTAAACACATTCTCTTCTCTACAGTATTCTTGTGTACGCGCCAATGTTGCTTTCATTTTTTACATATCAAAGTTGAGAAAAACGCGGGTTTTTCAGAAAAAACCAACCCATCTGGATTTTTTTTCTAAAAAAAAACTGGTTTTATTGGCTTTTATTGAAAACGTCAAAATATATTAATTATATATATTTATTTTGAATTAATTTAGATATGAATGATTCACACTAATTTCTGAAAATTATTTAATTATTTTAACACGAAATACGAGTATTAAAACGGTTGCATATATTTACCACTCTAAAGCGTAGGAGATGCCGTTACACAACAATCACCTGAACCGTCCTCGCAGAAACGTGTCAAATGTATTGCATTGTCATTGCTTTTCAACTAAAGTCAATGCCACATCTGTATGATTGTCGATGACGACGAATCGTCATGTCGTGTGCGACGAAACAACTACAAAGTATGATCTGAATGAAAGAATCATATGAAACATATTCTTTTCTTTACAGTATTCTTGAGTTCGCGCCAATGTTGCTTTCATTTTTTACATATCAGGGTTGAGAAAATGCGAGGAACCCACCTGGATTTAAAAAAAAAAACCGGATTTTACTGGGTTTTATTAAAAACGTCAAAATATGTGAATTATATATATATATATATATATATATATATATATAATTTTCAGAAATATATATAATATATAATATATAATATATATATATATATATATATATATATATATATATATATTTTGAATTTATTTAGATATGAATGATCCACATTAATTTCTGAAAATTAATTATTTAATTATTTTAACACGAAATACGAGTATTAAAACGGTTACATATATTTGCCACTCTAAAGCGTAGGAGATGCCGTTACACAACAATCACCTGAACCTCGCAGAAAAGTGTCAAATGTATTGCACTGTCATTGCTTTTCAACTAAACAACTACAGCCAATATCTGTATGGTTTTCAATGTACGACGAATCGTCATGTCGTGTATGACGAAACAACTACAAAGTATGTCACATTTGTATGACAAAATCATATAAAATATATTCTCTTCTTTATAGTATTATGTTCGCGCCGATATTGCTTTTATTTGTATATTTACATATATGTTAATTTTTGAATTTACAACTTTTTAAAATTATAATACTGTTTAATATGAGTTCGAATTGTAGTTTAGATGAAACTATCATTTTATCTTCTACTTGTATATACGTGATCAATAAAATTTAGAAGAAAATAAGAAATGAAGGTTTGCATAATGCGTTAAGATTAGAAGATAAAGAAGCATTTAAAAATTTCAGAGGAAAGGACGAATATTGCTTTACTTAACTACTTAGCAAAATCGAGCATAATATTTTGTATCAAAATGACAGATAAATGGTGAATTTTAGAATATATAACGAAGTATTTAGATTGATAATTATGTTCACGTATATTAAAAATAGCAGAAACACGTTTTTAATTTAGTGACCTTTCAATGATTATGTGAACTGAAAGTATAGATTTGGTTTAGAAACTTAGGGTCGATTTTTTACCTCTGGTTTAAGTGCCTGTTTCCTTAACCATCGGTTAAAAGAAAGTACCCAGAAGTTAAAAAAAAACGGCTCAAAATTACATTCGGTACACGACAAAAGTGAAGACATTGCCTTGTGCAAATTCTGGTAAACAAAAAGTTAATAATCTGTTACCCTATTTTGGAAAATGTGCAAAATATATTTTCATGTGATCATAATACTTGTTTGTAGTACATTTGTGTATATAATTATATTAAATTTCATTCTGTATTAATTTTATAAATTAATTTTTAAATGTTTCTGTTAGACATGTCACTAAAATTTTATGTACGATTCATTGATACGGCAATATGCAAAAAAGTTAGTGATTAAGTAGGTTTTATTGACAACTTGAATTCATTGTTATCGTGGATCCATTGTACTATAATAAATGAAGACCTAACATCTTTTGTTGAAAGTAGCAAAATCAAATTCTAATAAAATTATCAATCAATCAAGCACGTATGTGCGTAGCACTGTCACAGTCTTATTTAGTATTTCAAACTAAATTCAATTTCTGTTAATTTGAATACGAATATATTTAAAATTAAATAATACGGTACAAGAATGATCTTGTTACTTATCTACTTTGAATCTAAAGCTGAATGTAAATTTATTCAAAAGGAACTGTAATTATATATTATTCCGAGATTTTCTTTCACGTAAATTATATATAAATAGTGAAATAAAAATACGAATGAGAATTACATAAATATCTTTTTCACTAGAATAAAATAAATAAATAACTTAATTTATTCAGAATTTATAATCGTATTTAAAAATAAATACGGTACTAAATTACATTTGAGTCCCAACTATATGTTTCAGGTATCGTAGAAGTGTATAATGTGAAACATGTATATTAGTACATAGTACTCATTTGTACAATACAAAAGTGATTTTTAACCTCGTAAATGATATAATAATAGCATAAATATTATGTTTTTAAAAGTAGATTTTGTGGCGAGTGTGGAAGATTGCACGACGAGCGAAGCGAGCCTGATAATTGCATGAGAGGCACACATTTTTACTTTGAATAACAGATACAATTTTTTCTTCAAAAAAATATTTTAATAATTATTTTTATACAAGACAAGTTATTTATGATATAAGTGTTAAAAGAGACATTTTATGAGTGACTGGGGAAGTTTGTGAAACGAGGCGAAGCATACCGAACAAATCTACAAACAAATAAATTCTTCTTTTATAGATTTACAGAGAATATGTAATTATTTACCTGATTTATTAGGCCGTCTTCAAGAAAACAAAACAAATAGAGCATTTGTTAATATTACACTTAGTTGTATGCTGAGTAAACAAAAAAAAATCGATGATACATTAAATATTAATTTCTGGTTTATTTGTTCTAGATTCGATATCGGTCAAACATTGGCGAAGAGCAAATCGACGCTTTTGTTCCAGACAAAGCTATGGTTGAAGGCGACTGCAAGTACGAAGATACAGAAACTATGGCAATATCGTGGCCGGGGTATCGTCTCGAGTGGATATTTGCTAAGGTAATTTACGGTATTAAATTAAAATTCATTTCCATCTTTGTTGAAACCTAGCTGAAACAGATCCTCAATTATTATAAGTATTTATTTCCTGAGATAAATGATAAAACCACTAAATTGTAGATCAAGGTTGTAAGTTGATAACATATATGTATAACTAAATTGCAGATCAAATAATGTTGTCAACCTTACAACTTTTGCTACAACCCCTTTATCTTTTTTTTTGGAAAAGAGGCTCTACTTAAATGAAAAACGGATTACTACGAAAGTTTCAAAACAAAAATTGTATGATTCATTAAAATGTCTCATGGTTAATAAACTTTCAGACATTTAGATACATTTGGATAAATTTTAGTTCATTAGAATTTATTTATTATTTTACAAATATAATAACTTTCAGCGATTTTTCACAATCATAATTATCGAAATTTATATGTGCAAATAAATAAAAGGAAATAACAACTTATTTTCATCCAAACCCACAAAGTAATAATAAAAAATACTGGGATGCAGTCAAATTTATTTAAAATTTAATCAACCTTCAACGGTTTCAGCCCCACTTGGGGTATCTACATTGACAAATCACCCCTTGACGATGACGCAAATGTTGCCGAAACCGATCGAGATTGATTAAATTTGAAATATATTATTTAATTTTTCTATGTGTTTTCACATTTGTTATTTTCTGAAACAGCCAAAAAAGAGTTTGAAAATTGTAATTTGTTTCGTGTGGGCCCACCCACAGTAATTACAATAATACTTACCAAATTATTATTCGACACTGAAAATGTTCTTATCATGTATAAGTTATAGTTAGTGAACTTCAGAATATAGAATCACCCTATCTATAAATCCAAAATATGTAAATTTAAAACCATCCAGTTTTAATAACCCAATCAATTTTAATTAAATTCATTACCTTTCAATTGTAAAGGTAATTTAAAACTGCTAAATGCGCAAAAAATAGTGAAATGAAATTACAAATTTATTGTATGATGAATGAAGTTTTTTGCTATACAGAAAAAAAACAGTGGGCGTTAGAATTTTTGTGATTGAAAAAATTCTACTAGAATAATTGGATTATGGCGAATAATAAAGACATTTGCATAAATTAACAAACAGACATGAGAATGGTTTCAGTTTCAGGATTTTAGAATAAGCAAAGCCTTTGCGAAGGTTCTCGTAATTGAGTTTGAATTTTAAACATGGATAAAGAGAAATAAAAGTTTTTCTAAAACAGAAAATGTAAATAGCTCTGTGATAAATACATCACGATGTGCGACCAATCCACTTGTCCTCAAAAACTTTCAATATATTAAACACTACACTGGACAATCACAAAAACAATACAGTGCTGGCAACAAAACAAGTAATGATAGTAATAATTCATCAGTACTCTTTATTGTTTTTACGATGTAGAACTGTGTTGATGTTGCCCAAATAAGTTTTTGTGATATTATCTCATACTTATGCGAATCACATAGGCGTATGTGTATTGTGAAAAATGTTCAATTGCAAAGGCAAACTATTAGTCTTGGTGCAAGAGAAATTATTACAAATATCATCGGCACATGTAAAGAAGAAGCAAAATATAACAGATTTAAGTTTCCTCTAATTCCAAAACATTCATTATTTTGTACCATTCTTTTATCCGAAAAAAAATATGTGCTACCTAGATTTGATGTACTCTACAGCTCATCTTTGTTTGCCAACACTATATTAAAATTTATATAAAATATGAAAATAGCTATGTACCTACACTTACCTTTTTTCCGGAAATATAGAAACAGTCTTTATATTTACGTATATATATATTTGATTTAAGTATTCAATATCTACTGGTATCGATATACACTAGACAAGTTCGCGTTGTCCTAGTAATAATTGTTAACTAACTTTTATTTAATTTTAATTTCATAAATTTAACAACAAAAATAAAATAAAAAATAACTATTCTACTCAATTCTTTCACGGCTTTAAAGCGCATAATTCTATTCTTCGACACAATTCTTTATAACTTCTTCGAATTTCTTCCAGAGGTAAAGAAGTTACGCGTCTCTAATCATCTCATTTAAATTCTCTACGATTACAACAGATTTTCTAATTGACTGGCAATGAAACTAAATAAATAATACCAGTTACTATGACAACGCGAACTTATTTTTTGGGACCTAAAAATGAATTGGCCGTTTTGGAACATGCAAAAACTTGTATCAAGAATATATTTTTCTCGTAAAATAAAAAATAAAAATATTTTGCCCCTTTGCAACTCATATATGAGTATAAATCCGATGTAGGTACACTCTGCTCTGTAACATCGTAAAACAAACAAATATTTCCATATTCTGCTACAACATTCGAAAAAATTTAAATCACAAACTGTTCTTTTGGGTCCAAGTGCTTCACGAAGGAATTGAAGCACATAATGTATTTATCTATTATTCATCCCCCAATTTAAAATTCCTCTCCAGGTGAATACTCCTATTTACCTATTTATCTCCTTGCCATTCCTATCGGTATTGGTATTCCTTTCATACTGGGTCCCTCGCGACCTTCTTTCCTTGATCCCTCAGGACGCCCGTGTCCTGATCCTGTCGCAGACAGAGATGACAGATGGGCCGCATTGCGCGAGAGACAGAGACGGATGGTGTGAAGGTGTTGCTGCAGGATGAAAAACGAATACCCCAGGGCTGTTTTCCTATGACTGACAGGATTATTTGATTTTCAACTGGATGCTGCCTGTTTTTATTGAGGGGCTTGATAAATAAATATAAGATATTTTCAGAGAAGTCCAGCGTTACCAATATTTAATGTAACATAGGAATACTGTTGCTGTTTAAAATTTTACATAGTACAAAATTAAAAGTGGGAAGTTTCTAAATTTTTAAAAATAGTTTTCCTTAATATAGCTTTAGTGGCTAAAATGTTTTATTGCTTTAAATTATTGGAAGTTTTTATCAAAAATGATTAAACCCGAATTTAACAACAAGTTTTAAGTTTTTCTCTATCTGCTAAAGTAATGTAACCCAAAATGTTTGTTTTTGAAAACTGAATAAAAAAAATATTCAAATAAAATTGATAAATATTTTATTATGCATTCACCGACTTCACGGAAAAAATATTATGGTACACGTTTGAGTCATGAGTACAAATTTACTATAATCTATTGAAAGATATTCCTATTTAATTTTTACCTCAAAAAATTTATTACTTTTCTCATTTCAGAGGGATAAAGATTTATTTATAAATTCTTAAAATTTAATAGTTTACTCAAAATTTTCATAAGTTCTAATAAATTTGGTTATAGATTACATGTGATGTCACGAATATATTGAAGATAAAATTATTAATGAAAATTGTCGTCCTGTAATGTTTTTTTTTTACATTATCCAGTTCCACATGAATATCCTATTAAAAGATTTTTCTTATTCTGTATAAACATTTTCTAAGTCTGAAATCGTATCCCAAAAGTGTACCAGATGTTCCATTACCAAAGCGCCGTAACTTTTTTAGTTTTTCCATTTATTCTATTGGAAACTTTTTTTATACACGTACAAGTACAATAATTTAGTTTAGAAAGAAAATCCAAATGATTTACGTAAAGTAAAAATAGTAACATAAACAGAAATGACATGTGTTAATATAAAATCCATAAAAGACGAAATGTTACGAGCGCGACGAATTTATGACTAGTGCAACGCAGTATGATTAATTGAACGGACGAATATGGACAGATCGACAGGAATCTTGAAAGGTCAAAATCGTTATAATAAAATTTTTATACTTTAATCTACTCCTGAGTTTATAACATTATTGTCTCTCTAAAAGTTATTGATTTGAATCTTGCTCCTTTAAAATTATTTTTTTTGATAACGAGAATTCATGTAATTATTAAAAAAAATCACTAAATTTTTATGTCTGTACTATATTTATTTGACCGATACATTAACCGGTTTAAACTGGTTTCCAATTTTCAAAAACCGGTTTTCGAACTAAAACCGTTATTATTATAACGTTCTCTATAAGGGTTAACCGTTAACCAGTATTTTTTTCGGTTACATGCCCTGTTTAAAACTTACTATGTATACATGGTATGCTCTTTTGAAAATGGGGTGTAAATATAAATGAAATGTACTTTCTTATTTTCAGACTCCAGGAGGCGAAAGATGGTACGTGGACAAAATTACCTTAGTCGTGAGTGCCAGTAAAACTGCAGAATTACACCATTATCACACCGTTGCCTCACAAAGTAAGTAAACTACCTACTCTTATATGGATATATCGTCAAACCTTTTTATACGTAGACCTAAGTAATCAACATCAAATGTTAATAACAAAAAATTGTTTGTGGAATAAATAATGCTGTTGAGCTGAGCTAAATACAACAGACAAAGTATTAACTATTAAGTATTTGAAGTATCAAGTAACTCATTTTTAGTCAAAATAGTTGCATAATTTTATCTTCCCTTTAGACTTGTGAAGTATTAAATATTTCAAAAAGTGCTTAAATAAAAAAAAAAAAACAGAAAATAACCCACAACATACCTATCCTAGATTTCCAGGTCATTTACTTCAAATTTCAATTATTTCTACAGAATATTTTATTTAAGGTTGCAAATACAGTATTTTTTAAAGTTGGTATAAGTCGTTTTAACAAATATCATAGTTATTGATAAATATTTTGATATAAACGGTCAAACAAAATTATTGACCCTGCACAATTAAAAGTATAACAATAAACAATATTTTAAAAAAATATTTCGCATGAATATATTTATAGTACTGTAAACTTTAATATAATTATTTTATGAGTAAAATAATTTTGGTGTGCGAATTGTGGTAAGATGAAAATTGATGTTCCGTAAAAAAATTTTGATGGTCAGTGAAGGTAAATAAAATTTCAGTTTACATCATGTGACTTATTTATTTAGATCGTTCTTTTTGTCACAACTAACTATAATAAATGAGAGGAGATTTGTTCAGCCCTTACCAATGCTGCATTACCTCGCAAGATTGTGCTTGCTGAGTTTTAGGTTATGTTTCCATCCTCTATAATCTATCTGCATCAATCACCCTTAATTCTGTACCCTGGCTTACATTGCAAAGTGAAGAGGGTTTAGTTACATAAACCCATCAATTTTAACGATTCGTGAACTAATCAAAGATTTGATGAACATTCTGAACTGGTAATCAGAAAAAAATACTCTGCATCAATAAAAAACAAGGGAAAAGAGAAACATTGTAGAAAGTATGAAACTTCATTTGAATATTGTATTACTCATATTTTATTGGCAAGTAGCTTCAATCCCCGTTTTTGTGAAATTTCCTACAGTTAATTTTGTCATTAACCTCTCTAATGAGTCACATCCTTTATCCTTCATTTTCCCTTTCCTGATTTCCTTCAAAATTATCCTTTCCTCACAGGAAATTCCCTATTACAGCTTTTAATATCCTTGCAAATTCCTGCGAACGTTCCCATCCTTGCTCGTCCTGCTATGTCCAGCCTTGCGTCAATAAAACGGGCAGGATAATCTGATTATCCTTGACCAAACTGTTGCTTTTTCTGAGGATATAAAAAAGAAAAAGGTCTTTGTTTTCAAACGAAAGAATTAGAGAAAGAAATAAAATTGTAAGATAAGATATTTTTGATGGGGCTATAATTTAATATTAGACCCTAAACGTAATCATATTTTCGTTGTTACTGATCTATTTATAGATAATATAGAAGATTTATTATATTTTGCACTTTTGCAGAAAATATTTCGCTTATCCACTCAACTACACACAATTAAGTACACATACTTATCTAATGTATCTTGTGTTTAATTTAATTAAAATTTTGGTTTTTATTGAAAAATGAAATATTATTTTAAAAACATTTTTTTTTTCTAACATACCAAAAATAAAATATTAAAAGACAGCGGGAAATTTTTCTCAAATTCTTAGATTTAGTAAATATAAAAATTATGATCTATATTCTTACATGCTATAAATTAACAATATTTTTTATTTATCAAATATTAGTTGTTAGCCAAAAAATTAAAACATTACGAAATAAAATGAATTTCTAATTTGAGCAGTTGAGTAAGGTACCAACATAACGTAGACGCACAATCAGGACTAAATAATTTGGAAACTATTATGTACACGTGGTTCTCGTTGTAAATATTCGCGACCCATGTCCTTCTCTACCTCCAGCCGGCCCTGGGTTATGTGATAAGTTTAGTGTAGATCATAAATTTGTTTTACGACAAAAAGTCATTGAGTGCATGTGTCGATATTATTTTATTTTCATGTTTCCCCTGCATCCTAGAATAACCCATATAAATGAAAATTTATAGGAATGAAACTATATTAAAAAATAATAGACACTTTTTATTCGCAGTTGCCACCGACATAAAATAAAACAGATATATTTATTGTTCAGATTCTTTGTAGTCATTTTTAGATGTAAAACTCTGTACAAGAAAAAACGTCATGAAAATTCTTATATTTTCATATTTTCGTAGAATATTATTTTTTTATCTCCATAATTCTCATATATCTACATCAGCAATTGCGTCCCAAGTGTGATATTTCCCTCGCTCAATTATCTAGAGTGCCTTGAAACAAAACATCTAAACAAAAACAGCAGTGCCAGGGACGTATCAGTTTATTTCCTTGCGGGCTAGGAGGAGTGACGCGCGAACTCGCTAACTGTCGACGCTTTATATTCGGTGATTCCCTTAAGGGACTTTCCGGGATATTTGATGAAAAACAACGCTTCCGACCTTTATTTCGCTAATTATTTTGATGAAATTAACAGCCACAGACAGACGGAAGATAGAGAGAGAAAGGAATTAAATTGTAATGGAAAGGAAATTTGTGATGCAGATAAGGAAATAAAGTGAAACTATTAGTAAATTAGTGCATTTAGAAATGGAAATTTTGAACGAATAGGAACTATGTTTGTCGATGAGAAACGCACATACGAGTGTTAGACTTATTAGATATTAACACGAATCTACATTTCATACGTTGATGCAAAAACGTAACTAGTGGTTAAGCGTCCGAATTACAATAATAAATATAGAGTATATAAGTATTTTTTCATTACATAAAAAACACCTAATAAATAAAAATTTGGTGCCAACACAATAGGTGAAAGAGAAACAGGAGTATTGATGTCCTCTTTTTGGTAAAAACAATCGTATAACAAACTACTCTTTAACCGGAGGTGGAGCAATTATGTTTACTCATAAGTGCTTGCTTCAATTCTAGATCTGCTGAAATCAGAGTACATTCTGGAGCAGATTTAGTTGCTCCGGATTCAGATTTGGTTTCAGTGGGTGAGGAATTAGAGCACTCACAAGTGAACCAGAACAAATTTTGGAGCAGATTTAGCTGCTATGAATAGTGCCCTCGTTTCAGTGGATCAGGAATAGAGCAATCAAGTATTTGCTCTAATTCTAGTTCTACCAAAACCAGAACACATTCTGGAGCAGATTTAGCTGTTATGGATTGTGCTCTGGTTTCAGTGGGTCAGGAATTAGAGTAATCAGATGTGATTTTTCGAATTCTGTAACTGTAGCCACAGCACATTCTGGAGAAGATTTTGCTGTTCTGGATTATGGCTCTGGTTTCAGTGAGTCATGAATTAGAGCATTTTAAAGCGCTTGCTCTAATTTTTGGCCTAGTGAAAACAAAGCTCATTCTGGAGCAAGTTTGGTTGCTCTGGTTTTAATGGGTCAAGAATTAGAACATTTTAAAATGTTTGCTATAATTCATCATAGCACATTGTGGAATAATGAAGTTCTGTATTGTGTTCTGGTTTCTTTAGACCAAAAATCAAAGGATTGTAAAGTTACACTAATCATGCTCCTACCGAAATTCGAGTATTTCTCTTAGCGCAACAATTTTTTATATCATTGTTGGATTGTTATTATTTTAAAGATGAGTTCACATAATTTACTGAGCGATGTGACATAACATTTTGGTCATTATAAGAAATTTTGCCCTCAAGAAAATTTTGAAAAGTCGGCGCCCGTGGTTCTGCTATTAAAAAATCCAAAATTGTAGCAAAATGAGCATGTTATAATTTGTCTCATGAAAAATCGAGAGATTAAGAGCCTCTATCACAAAACTAGAATAGTTTTTCGCGATATACCAAAAATTGCTTTGGGTTTAACAGAATATTTCGCAGTTTTCATGGTTGAAATAAAGGAAATATTTAACATTTAAACATCTTATAAGACAAATTAAGTTAATTTAGTCCGGCTTATATGTTATAAAATAGTTTAACTGTTTAACTACAAAATAATAACAGCGTGCCTAACCTTATTAATAATCAATATAAATTTGGGTTTTTGTGTATTGAGTGGAGATTAAGCGTTTTATAATGGCAAACTTAAATTTACCATTTCCATTTCAGGTTCAACTTTCCGATTATCAATTGACCAGAACCAGTTCCCAACCCCAGTAGGCCGCAGCTTCAGCTGTTCAGAGCGAGACATCGAGTTGGGTCCGGACCCGGACTCCGTCGCCATCCCCGGATTATCCGGAACCCTCCTGCTGCGACAGATCCAGCTGCAACCGTTCATGTACAAGTCGGCGAGCTTCAGTCCGGAGTACGGCTGCGACATGGTGAGAGGAGCAAGAGACGAGACGGCGCCTGTCGCTGTTGGATCCACGTTGGCCCTGGCTGTCCTCGCGACAGTCACAGGATACGGCGCCTGGAGGTACTTCAAGATCAAGAAGGTGCAGTACAACACCATGGAATAAGAAGACAATGACGTCACATATCAGTTCAAAGTCTGGGCCAATAACTATCATTTATATGCAACACATTTTTTTTATATTTTAAATTTTAATTAAACTGGAAGATTAATAAGTGATTGAAATAAATAAAGATTATTGTTGATTTTCATTATTGGAAAGTTTTACAAAAATTGGATATAATGTAATTATTTTGTGTAAAGTATGAAAAGTTTCATTTACGTATTTAAGAAACTAAAAACATATCATGTCAACAAATGGTTATAAATAACTAATACTTTCTCACAACTTTTTGTTTAAAAACTTGAAGAATCTTCTCTGAAAAAACATTTAACATTCGAAATCTTAAACAAATGTTAAAAATCTAGAGTTGGAAATAAAATATTATTAATTCGTTAAATTCAAAAGTTGATGCAACTTTTAAAACAGCACATGCTACAGGGGTTGTGGTTATAGACATGGGCGTAGCCAGACACGGGAAGAGAGGGGCGGCTGCCCCCTAACCCCCTAGAGTCCTCTAATGGGAATTTTTAATTCTAGTCACAAAATTAGTTGTTTTTAAAATATGTTTATATATAATCATATAACATTTTCAATTACAATAATTGCTGTAAATAAATATTATCTGACAAATTTTGTCAGTTTGTACTTGCGATCTAACAATTTTATGATCGAAGCTGGCTATGTCCATGGATATAGATATTTTATTAATGTATTAATATTATATTCAAATAATATTTAACAATAAACCTTCAAAGATCTAATATTTAAATTATAAATAAATAATAAAGAATTCACCCAATTTACCAAGTACATCGAAACTGAACAATATACTACATGTTAAACTAAACTATGTAAATAAATATTACATTTATATTTCAACATTTTAACACAAAACAGTAATATTTAATTTATAAAAATATGCTTAAGTTTATCCAATGATAAAATATAGAATATATTTTAAAATTTAAATTTACACTCCAATAAATTTACAGCTTTGTGAAAAAATATCTTTTAATATATTTTTAGCGATCGATCCATTCTCTAGTGCGGAATGCATATTTTTGACACAAATAGTAAGCATTTGGTGAATAATTAAAATTGTATATTCTAGTTTGTGAATTTTAACTGGATATTCATTTTTACCATTATAAAAATACAATTGATCGATTGTAAACCTATATTGTTAAAAAATAATCAACAATGCATCTTTTGTTTCAATCACTTATGCAAATTCACCTACATTATTTTAAATGTTATTTATTCTTAAAAATATTTTATATAAATTACGTTGCTAAAATAAAATTTTAAGAAATTCTTCCGATTTAACAGTGTTGGCTCAGACAATAAATTACAACATAAAACATTTCAATTTCAACATATCTTATACACGTGTTACTAACCTTATTTATTAACATATTTATAAAATTTCACTTTTATAGTGGATAGAAAAAGACATGTTTTGTACTTTTTGTTATAAAAATATTAAAATTTATTTTGATCATGACGAGTAATATAAAAATAAATATAACAAATGTAAAATTTATTAGTTGGAAACAGAACATATAAAGCATTAGATAATATTTATACGTATTATTTGTTACCAGAAATTTGGAAAATACAGTTAAAAAATTAGAGTAATAACTTGTTGAAAAAATTGTTGAATGTAATATCAAATAGACACAAACATTCATAAAAAATATTTTCAATTAGACAACATATCTACGAAAAATGTATCAATTTTAGAGCTATGTACTATAACAAAATTCAAAAGCAATGTATACATGTAACAAAAGTCACATGCAATAAGAAACTTTGAAAAAAAGCAAATTTAATTTTGTACATATTTCGTTTAAAGCTTAAAGTCACGTTTATTTAAAGAAATAATAAATAAAGTATTATGATTCCCTACTTAAACGTATACAAACGTTTGGTGCTATGCTACCAAAGCTATTGCATCTGTATAAACTGCATAAGTTGCATTGTACATAGAGTATCTGCGATATAATTATTTTAAGTGTTAAATATTCTAGTCGGCAAGAACCTTATGTTGGGTTGACAAGAAGCGTTATATATGATGTGTGTTAGAAAAGCAAAGTATTGTATGATGAAATATACCCTGCATTACTAACAACAATTAATAACTAACTTGTTACTATTAATTCATATCGTCTGAAATTACGTACAAACATATGAACCTGGTGATAAGTGATGATATTAAATATAAATATATAATCACGTTTTTTGGCTGTATTTGGATAGGATGTTATTATGGTTACGTAATGTATCAAATTATAAAGTACCTAATAATGTTTATAGGCTCTTTACAAAGTCTATGACATAAATAAAGTATACAATTCAAGGGCGTTGTTAGAACTTTAAAAGAGGGGGGGGGGGGATTATCAGCTTCCAAAGCTTGTTAAAGAAGCATAACTTAAGAAAATATTTATATAAAAATATAAAATCGGAAACCTAAACAAAAGGGGGCGCACACCCTCCCATAAACTATCTAACGACGCCACTGTTACAATTCTACTCATATAAAGCGTCTTATGAAAATAATAGACCTATAATGAAAAGTTTCTCTTATTTTAATTTTAATAATTTTACTATAAACATGGGCATTTATAAAAGAAGTTATTTTTTAGAGTTGCACTCATTTAATAAAATCCACTAATACACTGATGTTTCGACTGTAAATCAGTCTTGATCAGGGTGAAATCACAGTTATCAACAACAATATTTGAACATTTATAGTTATAGTTATAATGATAATATATAACAACACCACGCCATGTACAAGAGAGTCAGTTTCTAAGCTGTAGCATAGACAAAATTTTGCAATAATTGAAGCCTGAAAAGAGTAAACTGCAAATAATGTTGATCCATATAGGTATATTGGTATATATGTTGCAAAAAAAAATATAAAAATAGAAAATTTTAAACATTAGTTAACAATCGAAAATTTGACAGTATTATTAGCAAAGTCATTTGACATTGATATTCGAAACAACATCTTTAACTAAAGTTTAAAATTTATAAATATTGTCCAACATTCCTAAGTATTTTTAAAGACCAATTTTATTTTATACAGAAAATAGTCGTGATTATATATTTATATTGATGTACAACAATTCCAAACAAAAATGAATTTGGTTAAAAATGTTATCACAGGAAATAGTAACAAAATAACAATAAATATGTTAGTTATATAGGGTATAAATGGCATATTCTACGTTGATATTAGTAATAATTACATATCTATACATAGATTTAATCAAAATTTACCCGTAGTAAAATTTTATACAGATTTATTGTCTTTTTTTTCTCTATGTTACCATAGGCGTGGAAATAATAATTTCTAAGGGGTCAAGTAACACCAAAAATAATTGGAACTTATTTGAACAGTTGTTGATTGGTAATTGTTTTAACTTTATGTGTTTGTTGTGAATTTTGAAAAGTTTTTAAATGTGAGAGCAATTGTTATAAATATAATGATGATATAAAAGAATAAATTACTTTTTCGACAAATTGTTACGTCGAAATATATTTCGACATTTATAATTCGACTTATTTTAAGTCGGTTTGCCTTGTCAAAAAGTCTAATTTGATGATTTTTGCATGTCGAGGAAATGGTTTGTCGAATAAGTGATTTGTTCCCTTTTTATGCTTGTAAGATAAGGCAGCTTACATAAAGATTTTCTCGAGTTTTTTCAAATCTCAATGTCTTTTTAAATTTGGCTCATGTTTCGAAATTCATATTTTTTACACTGTTATAATGTTTTTTAAATATCTACATATCTCTACATATCCTGTACTTTCAATATATAATTTTGTAACAATTTATAGCACGAAATATTTACTAAATTATCTAGAACACAGTTAGTAGTTCATTAAACAATATAAAATAAATGGCTGGATAAAAAATACAAAGCCATAGAAGACGACAGGAAAAGATATATTTTCATTTTTATAACACATCTATCTATGTACATAGGATAGAAGTTTATAAAGGAAACACAAAAATTAAAGGATATTTTATAATTTTTATAAGCACTTAAAGTATTATTGCTAGCATTGAATAATCATGCATTTCCTCCATTTAATTTTTATCTAAATGAAAACGTATTAATTTTTTTTTATTGAGGCATCAATAAAATACAAATATTTTTTTGCAATAATGTAAAGATATTTATACAAAGCAAGTATGCAACTTTACAAAAATGGAGTTGAAGTATTACTGTTCAAAGCAAGCAAAAGAAAGATATTTTTTTCTAGAGAAGAAATCTTTTCGTTGTTGTCTTGGTCTGTGGGTTTGTGGCAACCAAAAATTCTAAAGTTTGAGGGATGATCTGTTGCCTAATCAGTATAAAGAATCACGAAGGACCTAACTAACCCTAACATAACTAATAACTAAACTGTAAGTATTAAGGATATCAGCATCACATCGAAATGTGT
The DNA here is from genome assembly GCA_035578165.1 of Stenolophus ochropezus. Taxonomy (NCBI): domain Eukaryota; kingdom Metazoa; phylum Arthropoda; class Insecta; order Coleoptera; family Carabidae; genus Stenolophus; species Stenolophus ochropezus. The sequence continues at coordinate 16,812,997 of JAQOWZ010000005.1, read as the reverse complement.
AATGTTGTCGTGTAACATCGCCTGAACATTATTTTTCGGAGTATATTGTAGATTGTGCTGTGTAAAACAGTCTTTATGTATAAAGCTGTACTCATACAGTTATTCGCCATGGGTCTGTCTTCCAATAAATATTTAAAGAATAAAGTATGAAATATATATATTTAAATGTCAACGTAGTTGTGATCTGTAACCTTTTAGGGGCTATGTAAGTCATCAATTTCAATAAACAAGAGTTGAAAAATTATATCTTCCTATTTTCTATCTCCAGAATACTATACAATTAAAACAATTTTCTTTTTTATTTATCATTTATTTTCTTATAAATAAAGATAAAAACAATACTCATTATTTATAAGTCTAACAACCTGTCTACAAATTGTAAATAACTAAAACTATTTTATCTAAGTTAGTTGCTTTAGTTTATTTATATTATTATTTATATTTATTATATACTGTTGAAGTGAACCATATTAAATAAATTAAGTTTGAATTTAAAAAATAAAACAAAATAAAATTGCTATATTTTTTAGCGTAACTTGTCAAAACAGTAATTACAATTAACAATAAAAATAAATTAACGCAGCTATCTTGACAAACTAAACCGTTAAACATTTGTTAATTTTTACTTCAATTCAATAGCTACTGCCATATTTTTGGGTGGTTTACGTCATTTTCATAATTTCTGAGCTTACAAGACACATAAAATTAATTTTGCTTATTGATTCCGATGCAGAATTTTAGGCTCTAAGTTTGAAGCTTTTTTACTACAAATAATAAGGGAACCAGTAAATTACGAAAATATGATTTTATATGTTATAAATTCCTAACTTCGGGTGTTCGAGCACCAACCTGCTCTTATGTATATTTGAAATTTTATTAATAGTAATTCCCAAAGTACAAAATTTTGCTGTAGATTATGGAGAAATAAAATTTTATTTAATTACTTTTAGTAGGTACTATTTGTATTACAATTTACATATTATTATTAGTAAAATGAATAAAAGATGTTGTATTGTAATGAATTTTTAAATATTATTTATAAATATTGATATTGGTTTGTTTATTTAGTTTTATTTAATTATACAATGTTCGTTTTATTCTTTAAAAAATATTTGAATTTGAAGAAATTGAAGATATAATCGTAATTAATACTTTTAGGAATATATGTATATGTACTATATATTTTAATTCCTTTAGTTCAAGTTCATAATTTTCGTAGTCTGAACATAATAATAGGCATGTATTTAAAACTGTAACTTTGAAACAGTGACATTTTATTTTATATAAAAAAAATACGAAATGTAATTTTTAATTACAGATTGTATAATAATCTACTCTTAATTTTTAATACAATGTCGTAAACATATAAACAAGGTGATCGTATTCGTAACTAGACAGAGTTTATCGCCAGACTACCAGACAAGTAGGTAAGTATATTGACACCATACACATGTACCTAGTGTAGAGTAACATGTATGTAAGGTGACTCTTCACGTCTTATCACCCATGATGTATATCTTCCTCCAGGTTTGAAGTTACAGTTTTTTATCCTTAAAAAACATTCCTCTTCATTAGAACACCTCAGACACTCCCAAAATGTCTTAATTGCCGGAGTCCTCTTACAGAAAACATAATTAGTTTTACACATACCCAGGCACACATATAACTGTTATGGTATGATCTTATTAATTATAGTCATTCTATTTTTAACAATATATTCAAGATAAATTCATAGATAACAGTCGCTTATTTCCTTCTATGCTGAATATTATTTAGAAATTCCGAGTGAAATTCATTTCAAAATTATGTTATTAAAACTTTGATATCAGCTGTCGACCGATATCAATTTTTATTTTCCATTAATAATATTCGACAATATTTAACATTTTTGGATTCCGACCTACCGTTAAGTTAATGAATTGTTTTTTTTTTTCAATTTTCTTGCAGATAATCATAAGTAATATGATAAGAGCCATGAATTTATTGGAAAAATTTACGAATAGTTGTTTCGTTAGTAACTGATAAAGGAGTGTAAAAAATGTCATTTTGATCATGGAATAGAGTTGTCGTTACTTCGCAGGAATTATTAGTAAATTTTACCAATTAAATTCATAAGTCGAATTATATTTGCTTGGTTATTTTACAAAGGACAAATATAAAATTTTTGATATCATCCAAATGTAACTATGATTAATGATACTGTAGTTTTATTAAATTTCTTTATTGAAAAACTACCTACGGGTCAAATACGATGTAAAAATTTAATTTATAAAATCTGAAATCAACAATTTTCTTGCGTCTTTATTCAATTATTTTTAATTAAAAAAAAAGATAAAATTTAAATTTATTGATCAAAATTTTACAATATCAGTAAATACAATTGATAACGAAACTATTAATTTTAATAGTTCAACAGACTTTACCATTCAACATTGATTTGAAAACTCTTACAATCTTTTATTTTTTATTTAATTTGGGTATACAGTTCAACTGAAATTGTCCAAAAAGTACATTTTAGTGTATGTAACCATTATTCAACGTATATTCATTGAGACAAGTAAGGAATGTAGTCTATTTACTTGTTTCGCTTCATTTTCCGATTACACAAGAAATTTCCTCTGGTTGTCAATGTATTCTTTGATGTGTCATTCACTTGTTAATCCTCATGTTGACAGCACTTGACAGTTCGCACCTCTGAAAGGCCGGGGTATAATTACATGCCCGATCCCCTATTGTGGACTAAGGACCCAGCTTTGGAACTACACACCCTTGATACAATCTGCAGCTACCGACCGCATACGCAACAAAGCGTAACAAGCACAGATAAGGGATGATGTTTATACAAAAGTGGTTGCAACACAATTTATACAGAGAGGGGTACTTCATTATTTATTCATAAGTTATATAATAAGAGCTATGGATTTATTAGAAAATTTACGAATGTTGCATAATAACATACACACCAATATAAAAAATGATACTTAAATCGCGACAGCGAAGCAGAAATTAATTTTTAAATTTCTTCAATTCTTTATAAAAGCGATAATTGAACATCTTTCTTTATTACATATTAAATTCCTCTGTAATTATTGGTAATATTCTCTGAATTTCTGGCTGCTTCTTTCTCTCTTTACCAATATTTTCTTCTTTCATAATCGACTTCCAATGTCGAAGCTACTAACAAATAATGAGTTAACGTACTTTGTTAAATTTATCTTTATCATCCCTTAACTTAAGGGTTAGTTTCCCTTGTAAATCGGGTAGAACAGAGTGTGAAGCGTTGATCCGGTTACACTACAAATCACTTCGTACTCTGGGGACCCCAGACGACTATAGAGACCAGTGTGTAACACGTCGACACTGTAGGGCCAGAATCCACTGAGAATAAATAATTAACTACTTTGAAAAACATTCAATACCCTCAATGACTATACTGTCTTTCTATAAAAATTACAAGTTCTTAAACTATTCATAAAATCAGGGCCGGCGGTAGGGCATGTGGCGCCCTTCCGCAACTTCTTGTTTCGTATTTCGAATTGTTTTATTAAAAAGAAAAAATGTATGCTTCCAATATTAAACATTTATTTAACTAAATTGTAAAGACATTTAAAATTGCTTGTCAGTAAGGTCGCTGTTATATAACAATTATTAATTTTATAAACTCACTTATAAAAAGAAAATGTCTTTTGTAAACAAATGTTTTTCCGCATACGTTTTTTGAAAATTTTTTGATTAGGTGAAAAATGAGAAAATCGAAAAAACCTAAATTTCAAAATGTCTCCGAGGAAATTTTTTCTCCAATACTTTTCATTTTCTAGACATAAAGGGGTCTATTCTGTAAATTTTTGACAAATAAAAACAAACATTATAAATGATGTTTTGATATTTTATCCAGTACTATCTATTTTTATTGAAAAAAAAATTACCACTGAATTACAGAATAGGAGAGAAAATGTAAAATCGATGAGCTGATTACAAAAACTGCAATCCTAATATGCCTTTTCGATTTAATTCTGGCGCTTTAATATCTAACTTTTATTTTTTTCAAAACCTATATATAAATTGTGTAGAATTAGAACAAACCAAACAACAATATTAAACCAAAAGTTGTGTTGACAAACGCGAAATATACCAAAAATACTCATTTTTATGCCCAAAATGCCTTGCTCACAGTACTGCGCCGACCATGCATAACAATTCAGGAATTGTGATATAATCCGTCTGAAATTGTTTGCTTCAAAAAATCCAAGAAGATGAAAATGGAATCATATGTTAGTGGTAGCGGTAGCTAGTTTCAAATGATTCCGAAGTCAAAAATAATAATAATCTTTGACTGCCTATGGGGCCTATTCTGTAACTTAGTGGTTCATTTTTAACCAGTTGCTAAAATTTTTGATAAATGAAAACAAACATTACAAGTAAAGTTTTGATATTTTCTCCAGTGCTATCTATTTTTATTGGAGAAAAAAATTAGTACCTGGGTAAAAATTAACCAGTGAGTTAAAGAATAGAGGGGAATTTCTGCCACCAACACTGTTCCACAAGGATACACAATCGATCCGCTGTCCATACACTGGTCTCTATGGCTGAAAAAGGCGTGACTGTTCACAAAGCATTCTGGAGAGATTTGCGACATTATTACATCGCCAACAATAGCGGTATCGGGTTACTTGAGCCTGTGTAGACAGACTGCTGCTCGGTATGTGCCGGCTCCTCGCCGCCCCTCGCGCTGGGGGGCGGAGCGCCTCTAATTGTCATGCCCTGTGCCCTTTACAGCCGACAAGCTACTGTCACCACGGCATCCAACAGATAATGACAGAAAATATATTGCCAAACGAGAGAATTATTTTGTCCAGCCGTAAACAAGGACAAGATTTTCTCACCCAATTTTTTTCTGACAACAGCTTCGAACTCACAATCTGGGTTATCTTAGTATGTAGCAAAAGTTGGGAATTAAAGCTATAACGATTAAGAACAATCTTGATCATGTATTGTTTTCAAAATCCAATAATTTATGTATCTCTTCTACCAAAAAATTACAAATGGAACCACTGAGTATCAAATATTGTAATTTTAATTTTAAAAAACGTCAATTTTATTTCATATTAATCTTAAGTAACTAATTCAGAAAGCGGCCATGTTCTTGTAAAATTTACAGTTAAATAAAATATATATCCACAAATATCAATTTTAATTCTTATTACATTATTTTCTACTATATTGCATAGTAAAGTAAAAAGCATTTGTTGCAATATAGGACAACAATTTAATATAGAATATTATTAATTGTAATTTTGGAAGATTCTCTAATTAAATCTGTGACTACAAAAAATCCTCTTGACCAATTTCACAATTTTATTTCACAAAATATTTACTACAAACAAAAATATAATTAAGACTTTATCAAGAATTCTGGGAGATATGTGATCAACTTATTTTCTTACAAAATTCTCTGACTGAATCTGTGATTGCAGAAAAATCTTGTTGACCAACATTTAAGTCATTTGAAAAATCTAATATCGCATCAAGACGTATGCTAACCTATTCAAGTGGAATTTCCATGCTTTCTTACTTTTATATTATATAAATCAGTCATAATTGCTAACTTTACATTAGATGAAAAAGAGAAAAAGAAACAGAACTAGTGATGTCCTCGTCTAGCGAACATAAGCTTATGACAAATGGACAAACCACTCTCTAGCCGGGGATGCAACGACAGAGGGACATATTCACTTTTTAAAATTTAATTAGTTGTTTTGAATTATAGAACATTTTACAATAATTATTATTTTACGAATTTCATATGTATGTTATTCTATAATCGGATAGCGGCGGTTCAATGTATCTAGTAAGGGAGAAATCTGGATGTTTATTTAGGAATAATGTGTCACAGATGACGATGATTATAAGTCAATTTAAATCCAGTTTATAAAAAATATAATGGTTTCTGTAAATTAGCCAACTTTATTATCTCAACCTTGACAATTTCGTTTCCTTCTCCTGAAGAAGACCCATTTGAGGTCGGAACTGTCGAGGTTGAGAGGATAAAATTGACCTATTAATACCCAGCCAAGAAATATCCTAATTCTACAGTTTTTATGTATGTTACCATTACAATTATTTACTATTTAATTTTAGTAGACTTTAAAGATAGCACATGTGTTGGGGTAAAAGACTTGTGCATGAGTGAGGTCGTCGTTCACCGTGAGAGTCCTCTCCTGCGGCGTGTCCTGGTGAGAAGCAGGAGTCAGCACTTCGGAGCACGTACCCAGCGACCTTCACGTCTCGAATATCAACAGCTTGCAGGCCAATGGCGCTAGCACTTATACACTTACACTACTTATACAACACACCAATAAACTACTATTTCAATTTTGAACGGTTTATGTAAACCTCACAGAAAAATATCATTAACATCTATAACACATTCTTAGATGATGTCAAGGATCTAAAGTTAGGGATGTTCCGATACTTTTGATACGATACTAGTATCAGTATCGATACTTCTCTTTTGATACTGGTAATAAATATCGATACCAATCTTCCGACATTTGCTGCAGCCAGCCCCTTACCCCCCTCGATTTTCCCAATATTTGTTTTTTTTTTTATAAAAAAATAAGTTGCTTTTTTGACTAAAAAAGTACATTGAAACTTTAAAACATGAATAAAAATCTATAATTTAATTTTTCTAGTTTTAACTGCTGCAAAGTTTGTGATTTTATCGTTATAATCTGTAGATGAAGAAATTTCCAAATATATTGAAAGGATTGCATGATTTGATGGACTATGCAATTGTTGTATATGTCAATAGCCTATTTTGCGCCCTTGATACAATATATGCTATTTAGTCGGATCATTCATTCTAATTTTGCCGCCACCTGAACTGCGGCGCACTTAGATTTTTGTCTTGGGTTATAGGCCCTACATCCCTTCCCTAAATCCGCCACTGCGTCTCCATTAATATTTCACTCATATGCAATATACATTGCTGTGTCCCACTTTATTTTTATTTTTCAGAAATATCGGTAAAAATACTGTTATATTTAAATATATTATTGATAGCGTTAGCTAATACCAAGCTATTAAAAACACATATTAATTTTAATTCAATATTATACATTGATTAACTCTTAGCTATTTCGTAACCTCCCTACCTTTATTCATTTATTAAATGATAATTGACAAATCAGACATCTTCAGTAGCTTTACAGCAGTCGTCTGGTGAGTACCTATATCATTTATATTTTTTACCTTGAATTTCAACTAATTGTGATCTACTAATGTATATTATTGAAACTAGTGTATAATGTACATATATTATTACAGTATATATTTCTTCATAATTATTAAACATTATTTTGTTATAAATAAACTAATTTATATTTTTATTGTTTCAGGCGGAGTGCAGCATTCTAGATATAAGATATAGATATTAGGGGGGAAGCAGGTACTTCTTCAGTTTTTTTTCTTCCCACTGAAATATGTAAGTCCAATTTTAAGATTTGAAAGTAATGTCCTCCCTGAATATTTCACGATTTCAATTGTTTTTCAATTCTCTCTTTAAATAAATTAAAAACTTAACTTTAACTTATCCCTTGTCTTGCAAATAAGGCATTAACTTTTTTCCCAAACAAATGAATAAAACTTGACACATTATGTATGAGATAAGATCTAGATATAAGGTGTGATGGTTAGGTATGATGATTAAATGTTTGGTATGATGCTTAGATGTGAGGTGTGATGTTTAAATATAAGGCATGATAAACGTAAGGTGTGACGCTTAAATATAAGGGATGATAATTACGATTAGATTTAAGGTGTGATGGTTAAATATAAGGTATGATGATTAAATATAAGGTATGATGATTAAATATAAGGTGTGATGGTTAGGGATGATGTTTAGCTATAAGGTGTGATGATTAAATATAAGGTATGATGATTAAATATAAGATGTGATGATTAGATTTAAGGTGTGATGGTTAGATATAAGGTGCGATGATTAAATATAAGGTATGATGATTAAATATAAGGTGTGATGGTTAGGAATGATGTTTAGCTATAAGGTGTGATGATTAAATATAAGATGTGATGATTAGATTTAAGGTGTGATGGTTAGATATAAGGTACGATGATTAAATATAAGGTATGATGATTAAATATAAGGTGTGATGGTTAGGAATGATGTTTAACTATAAGGTGTGATGATTTAATATAAGGTGTGATGGTTATTTATAAGGTGTGATGATTAAATATAAGGTATGATGATTAAATATAAGGTATGATGATTAAATATAAGGTATGATGATTAAATATAAGGTGTGATGATTAAATATAAGGTGTGATGATTAAATATAAGGTGTGATGATTAAATATGAGGTATGCTGGTTATATGTAAGGTGTGATAGTTAGATTAAAAGTGTGACTGATAAATATAAAGTACTGTATGATGATTAATTATAAGATGTGGTGATTATATATAAGGTGTGATGAATAAATATAAGGTGTGATGATTAAATATAAGGTATGATGGTTAAATATACAGTGTGAAGGTTGTGTAGATATAAGGTATGATGTGTGAATGGAAGCAAATTTCTACTGCAAAACTGCCCGGGAAGTCAATCAGGATGAGCTGTTTGGTGTAAGTTAATTTAGGTTAATAATGTGTCACGTTTTATTCAGTTTTTGGCTTTTGCAAAGTATATTATTTAATTCGCTACAGATATATTTTCCAATATGGTTAACACAAAATGTTTCACATGAGATAGATGCAAATATTTAAATGTTTACAATGTCTTGATAGTACATAACTTTTCACTATCCTATTTTTTGTGCAAATATTACTTGACTTACATTTTTAATATACCCAAATTAACTATTAATTTTTCCCTTACAAAAATATTAATTAATTTTACAAACCTCTGTTTTCAGACTTTCTATTATAGTATTTGAATGAGCTATACCCCGTAGTAATAGTTTATAAGTCGAGGCACTCCTTTCTCTGCTTACAGCATTCTGGTCGTTGGTATGGGTTGCACGGAAGGGTTGTGATACCGCCCTCGTATTAGCGTGTCTATAAGTTAGAGTTACGGATGTGCTTGGTGCATCTTGCTGCCCTTTTACCATTTTGGGCGTTAGTATGGAGGGCCGGAAGGGTGTCTGACCGCTAGCGTGTTGAAATGTCTAATTGTGGAGTGAGTTTGTACAAAGACTATAATAATTAACACAATATTTTCATTTTCTACTTCTTTCTTGGTTTTCATGCCAATTCCCCTGACCCCTTTCGCTGGGAAGTACACTGTATTAATTTAAGTTGCGTCCATATAGTTTTAAGTCGCGGTTAGATTTAAGTCGCGGTTAGATTTAAGTCGCGAATAGTTTTAAGTCTTCATCCTTTCCTTAAACCCAAACCATTCCCATCCCCCCCTTGCCGACGTGGAGAGACCTTGTCGCGGTGGCAGGGCTTAACCATCCTCTAAAGATCAAGTTAAAATTCATAGAGGATGGGACCAACATCTCCACTTTAATATAATAATCATTTCATTTACAGATGAACAATTTTTTTTTCTTCAGATATTTTTAGGGAATAATAGATTATTTGCAACAGGACTGCAGAACCAATTTCAAATGGTATATTTGCTTACGGATGCAGCAACCTTTAGTGGTGAGTGCAAAATATTTTCTACAAAGAATAGTGAAGTAAATATTGCAAAAAAATAAATTTCAATTCATTAACTTGTAGTAATAATAAAAATACTTTTTCTTTATTAATACGCTGTTTTGTCAAGAAAAATAAAAAATATTTCATATTCTGCTAAAGGATGGGACCAACAATTCCACTTTAAAATAATATAATATAATTTGTAATTGTAATAATTCTTATATGCAATTTAAATATTTATAGTAGTAAAGTGACTTATTTAAAAAATTACATTTAAAACATTATATAGACTGACAGTTCCAGATTTGTACTAATGAAAGGAATCAGGAATGAAGGAAGAAGAAATATTTGAACCGTGAAAGAATTATGATAAAAAATACATTGCTAGGAAGCTGGATGGATCAGAACTTCAAAAATCGTAAGTGCTTTTTCATTACAATTTATAATTTATTTTTTCACTATTAACATTATAATTTATCTACATTTGATATGAGAAATTGTTTTTCATTATCATTTACTTTGAAACCAGATCAGTATTTGTAACCCAGTATCGGAAAACAATAATTTTTGCAATCAAATATAAATGTTTATTTGAATAAAATTTCAACACAAAATTAAAAGCGAAAATTGTTTACCAAATTGCAGTGAAGAGTAGAGGAGCATTTAATTTTACACATCATAAAAATTTTTTTTTTCTATTTGTAATTATCCTGCCTACATATTTTTTTATTACTTGACATCGATATTTTAGAATTAAATTTTGGTAATATACAGGTGGTTTTGAACTTAATGTCATAAATTTAACTAATTTAAGGGTAAGAGTACGACATGAGTACATTACGAAACAAATATTTTTTTTAAAAGTCGCATATTTAAAGGTAGCTTTTATGAAACTAACATTTTTGGTACCACTAGACCACTAGCAATGCATTTGCATTCTTCTGTAAATACAAACATAATTTTCGTTCTGAATTTTATTTTTTAGAATTAAAAATAATTCTTTATCTTTCGTAATCTTATATACATATATCATACTACTTATCCTTTAATTTATGCTATTAATATCAAAACCACCCTGTATAAATAAATAAAATTTTAACTTTGTAATCAAAATTTAAGTTAGAATAGTTTTCATTAAAATTTAATATTTTTGTTTTCACAGTTTTGGTGCAATTTTGCTAATTTTTGAAAGAATTATTATAAAATATAACATAATATTTTTGTAATAATAATTAAATTTAGTATGTATACATATGTACTTATTCGTAAGTACCTACATATATTAAATTGGCTGAAAATTCCAATAAGGAAATATGCAAATATTTGTATATATTTATTTATAAATACTACAAACAATATTAAAATATACTGAAACTAATGAAAATTAAATAGGTTTGTAATTTATAATTTATTTATGTAAGTACCTATGTCACAGAATTATTTTTATTATTTTTATATTATTATCTGTCTTATCGTTGGAATATTTTATTTTATTTTTGTTTATTGAAGAGTACAATAGTGCATAGTTATCCCCTTAGCAATGATGTCCTTATCAACATATTAGGTAGCACATGTATAACAATTAAGACGTTATCAAACTCATGTCGTATCGTATATCATACAACACACGGCTATTGATATTTTTATTGCGTAATATAAAAATGAACTTGTAGGGTTCAAAGTCAGTTATTATTGTTGATTGAATTTGTTTTGGCCTGGCGCCATTATTATGCTTATTACTCATTTATTTGTTTATAGCTCGAATTACTTACATTTAAAGAACGTAGAAATTGTAAGAAAACAAAGAGTTATTACGAGAATATTTTACTCTGAATCCAATATTTACTAATTTTATATTTCAATCAAAACTCGAAGGATCAGCAAACTATTGCAAGTTCGAATCAATTGATTGAATTATTTTACTTTCGAAACGACATTAATATTCACCAATTTTAATTCATATTAATGGTTGAGTTATTAGATTTTTGTAAGAAACAAAGTAATAAATTAGTCAACACGAATTCGTAAATTATGAAACAGAAAAACTAATTTCTAAAAATACACTACTTATTACAATGAACTGTGTATATGTAGGTTTACCAAAATTATTTTTTTACTTCAGATTATTTATTTTATATTTTTTAATGGTCATTGCGTCGAAAGTGTACTATTAATTTACTTCTTGTTTAGATTAAAAAGTGGTAAATGTTCTTAGTCAAAAACACTGTGTTACAGATAGGTACTCTAAGTTAGCCAAAACAATGCATAATGTTTAAGAACTGAGAGATAAGAAAGAAGAAAGAAAAAAGTGAAATTATCAGCAACAAAAATTTCATATTTAAAATCAATTTGCTTTTTGTAGCATTTGTACACAAAGACCTAGGGTTAATTAGATTTATGACAAAAAAAATTCAAAGATTTCTAATAAATAAACAAAATTTTTAAATCAGCTATTTTCATTCTCAATTTCGTAAAAATACAATATTAAAATAAGAATAATATTCATATTAATAAATCTGGATATTTCCTTTGTCTTTCGATTGAATATTTATTTAAAAAAAAATCTCCTATCAGCATTATGTGTATTTTTATTTCAGAAGTTTGTTTCTGAAATTCAAAAGACCACCACAACCTTTTTAATTAATTTACATATTTTTGTTACTTCCAATTTAAATAATTTAATACAAATACATAATAATATATGTAAGTGCTACATTTCGAGTCGAATATAAAAACTACACAATTGTACGTTCAAACAGTTTTCTTTTATTTATTAAACAAATCCTACAGAACACGAAGTTCCAATTTCTTGGGAACATGGGGCAAATCTAAATACAGAAACGAATCTTTGAAACTAAATTGTCACCCAACACAACACAGAGTTTGTTAAACCTGATATTTATAAAAAAATTAGCATGGACTTTTTTGTTCATATAATAACAAATTTTGAACGTAATTTATAGAAAGTCACATAAATGAAATTTTATTATAAAACTAAACTTTGTTACGTATTATATTATTATTTTTATCTTTATATAAAGCTTCTCTTGAATCAAGAGATAATCAGTTCCTTTAAAAACAAATGAGTAGAAAATCAACAAATTTTTCTTCGCATGTAAAATGTATTCATTTACTTTCTTGTTTTAATGAAGAGAGGAATAAGCGACTGATGTATATTCCTTCTTGTTTTAATGTTCTTCGTGTTGCCATCTATTATCAGTGAACTTTTGCATTTGAATTTAGTTTGTCTAATATAAAATGTTCACTCTGAAGTCAGTAGTCAGTATCATTAAAAATAATAAGTGTTCATTAATAGTATTTGTTCAATAATACATAAATAACATTTGTTGGTTATTATTAAGTTTTCAGATTCTTTAATGATAATACATATTCAGTGTTATAATAATCCTTTTCTAAATAATCATAGGTGATTGAAACAGAGAAAATAGTGTATAAGATTAACAATCATTGATGCTGGTTGGACTCAAACACGGATTCTAGCCCCTAATTGTTGTTAACGAAGTCACAATTATCAACTTATTGTTGGTTCGTAAATACTTTTCATTATTATTTCGTATCTAAAATCTATCATTTATAGAAATCTGTCCGTGAACAAAGCAGTTACAACCAAAAAGGAGATAAAAACATAAATAACGTGATATTCTTCTTATATCTGATGATTTTAACTAGGCACTAGTCATCCCTGTGTAATTTCGCTTGTCGTATCGAATGTCAGTAAAGTTTTAATCAGCCCCAGAGGGACTTGTAATCATTGCAATTATCCAGGGTTGTCCAACCCTTAGCAAGAGGGATGATATATTAGAACAGGTGTACAGGGTGACATAACCACTATAATAACATGGAATTATAACGGATTATTCGCCAATTTCATGATTTCGACCCTCATACTTTGTTAAGGGATAGAAAAATGCTAACTTTATTAGGTGCTCTAGAACAAAATTATAGGGATAACTTTGATTACTCATAAATGAAATATAAAATTAAACAATTTAATACATGGTTTATATAAATTGGTGAATGTGTAATAGCTATTTATGTAATATGTAGGAAACTAAGGTGGTTATTTAACGCATGCGAAAATTACAACATGAGACGAAGACGAGTTTTGTAAGAGCAGAAGTTAAATAATCAACCTGTTCCTTTATGTGTTTTACACAATATTTGAAATTATGAATTTTTGACATTTGCAAAATAAACAAAAAAACAGACAATACCAAGGACTGCTTCATTTTGTGCATTAAGTTACTTGAACAATTTTTTTTCTTATAAACAGATAAACGATATAATATAAAGTTTTCATTTAAGATTTTTGAATTGTATAATACAAATTTCTGTGAATCTATAATTAATGTAATAACTATATTGTTTATATTTGTAAAGCTAATAAGAACTTATTCTATTTTTGTAGCTGGAAATCTCATTCTTATTAGGCTAGTATTTACGAGATATAATATATCAAAATTGTTATTGTATGAAAACTTAAAATCGATCTGTGTAAATTAATATAATCTATAAATTATTTATATAAATTAAAGAAAAATTTTACAGTTAATACTGAATATATTTTTAGTCCGACGGTTTGTAACTCGATTGAGTACCAACTTATGTTTCGAGACAAATTGTACTAGCATTTTGGTAAAAAAGTTGTCAGGTTACAGTCACTAAAACGATTTACAACTTATAGTGGGTCTAGAACCACACAGTCACAGTTATACTTTTATTTTGGATAAAGATTGGCGTCGCATGGATGTAAAGTCCGGATCTGACGCTGACAAAAACAAAGTGATACACCGCTGTCTATATTATTATTATATACATATGTCTTATCATTTCTTAACAACTCAAAATATGTATACAAAAATTTTAATGAAAGAAATAGTATATTAATTTTAATGTAACTTTCTGTTAGCATTTTACCAATTTAATTTTCTGACTACTTTATTAATCATCTTTTCTTTGGTACTTACAGTCTGCTTTAACCCGGAAATTAATTTATAGGCCATGATCAAAAAAGACTTAGAAAATCAGACGGTATAGTAAGTAAAAAAGAAATAAATAAAACGAAACATAGCAAACACCTATTTTAATTTGTATCTCGCACTAACATAACTAGGAAGACAAAACAATAAATTATATCAAAAAATGAACTTAATTGTGTGTCAAGAATTTTTTTTTAATATGTAGGTACAATATAAATAAAAAAAAATACTCTATGTAAAGTACGTTATCTCTGTGATTTTTTTGAAAAACTGCTTCGTATTAGAATTTCTGCAACTTGGTTTGCATTTTGTTAGCATTTTTAACCGGATGTATTTTTGCTCATCAACAATCTTTAGTTTCACCTTTCATGTGCCACTAACATACTTCAAATATTCTTTTAAAAATATGATTTTTTTGTGTTATGAATGTAGTTATTTCAGACAAAACATTTGTCACTCGTGAGGGTGTGATCTAACCCTGGTGTCTAAGGTTAGCAGAGAACATAATTGGCTGCCCATAAATTACAGAAATTTATGGCGGACACAAAAAATAGTCCTAAGTCGGCCCTTTTATAAAAACTGCTACCGAAATTAAAAAACAAATATTTGTTTGGACTGCAGATAGACCAAAAATAATAATTCACGCATAATTGCCGTGAAAATGACAGCATTCTAAAAGAAACCCTATACTTTCTTTAATTTTTGACCTATTTTCTTAAAAAATATGAAATATTTTAGTAAAGAAACTAATGTAAAAACAAATAACATAAAAGCCAATGGCCTTTTTATCGTAGACACGTCAAATCAGATGATTTATAGAAACAAGCAAGGGTTTGCACATGGTCTGAAAAAACCTACTGTTATTGGTCAGCTATAAATTAGTTATTATAAAAAAATATAATCATATACGAGTATATACATAAACAAAAGCTGATATTGATAAATGTACAAACATAAATGTGTACTCTCTATAAGATTATATTAAAAAATGATGTAGATATGTATTTCAAAAAACAAATAGCCAAGTTTACATTAATATCGTTCTTTTACAGGCTGATTTTATAAGCTTGCTATATGGGACCGAATTTTCTTATTTTAAATGGAAGATCCTATATATTTTTACATATTTGGAATCTACATAAAAGTCCAATGATATATTCGAAATTAATTTTAATTAAATAACATTTTGGCATTAAATTTGAATATTTTTTCCTGAAAATAGCAGTTGCCATGAATAAATAAAAAGCGAACGTCCAATTCTACGTTCTTTTTACGCTAATTCTATCTTTAAATTAAAAAATCTAATTAATTACGTTATTTTGATATTATACTGATTACGGCAAAACAAAAAATAAGGGATTTACAGATTATAAAGGGTACCGAGCAACTCGAACACATTATTTCTATTTGGTTAATAGTTTCCGAAGCTGGGGTTTGAACTCTAGATCTAACATTAGGCGTAGTCAAATTTTGCGTTCTTTTAAGAATAAGAAGACAATATTCATGTAATGAAAATAAACTTTATTAATAACAGAGTTTGTCGTACCTCTAGCTTGGTTTGGGTATGGATTTAATCTTTACTTTTCTATCCTTTAGTGCTACTAATGATGCAAACTTTAGGAGATTGTTGTGTAAACAAAAATCAAGGGTTTGATTTTCTGTGGAATTGGTTCTACGATTATTTTGTTTGGTAAATTCAATTTTACTAGTTTCTCAGAACAGAATGACTGACTGGGTTTGTAAAGACTTTAGTTTCTCCCCAACCATATTTGACATCAATGAAGAAGAAAATTCAAATATTTAGATGTCAGATCCAAGAGTTGTCAAAATTTAACAGCACCCTCTACAATAAAAGGCACCTCAGACACAGCTGCCCATTAATTTATGAGTAAATAAAATTTATTTAATTTAAACATGATGAGCATCGGAACCATTTGATCAAAAAAAGTTAAAATCAAGTAGATTCTTGTATTGACTATATAGACTCAGGACTAGACATTTGTCCGCTCATAATCTATATTAAATTTATTGATATTATTAATGTATAATACTGGAATGGCTGAATAATTAGCATACGTATTTCAACTTTTAAATTATGTTAAATTTTTTCATGTCCAGAAGCGCCTAATATCTAAATAAATTAAAAAAAATCAAATAAAATATCGTTGTAAATAGATTTTACAAATGACATATTCTGCAAACATTTTTGCAGGGGATAATATGTTGTATAGTCGTAGAAGCGTTTTGTTAAAAAAAAACTTATGACCACTAGTTTAGCAAAATTATACTTATTTGTTGCTCATTTTTCAATCTGATTTTGCGTTCTTTTTTGTAAAATTATAAATAATTATCTAGTTGCGAACTCAGTGATCAGAGACATTCAATCCTTAAAACCACTCGGCAATTATTTTATGCATTATGAAACCTAAATAAACAAAACAATAAAATTTAACTGGAATTTTCAGAATCAATTATCCTTTTATCCTGGCTATCATCCCTTAAACCTTCCCTGTGCTCCGATTGGCCGAAGTCCTCAGCATTGTCATAGCAACGGCGGTACGCTCGCTGTCATTGGCGCGTAATTCGCGGGGGTGTGGTCTACACACCTCTCTGCACTGGAGGAATACTAAGTGAATTATTTGTGTGCTGGTGCGAGGTGCATATGGGAAGCGGGAATCTTGTGCAGAAGAAATTGTGAGTGAAAAATCATAAATAAGAAAAAACTATCGGCGAAGAAGTGAAAATTTAATAATTTAAACAACAAATGGTGCAAAAACAAACAATTGTGTAACATTAATTTGTTGATATAACAAACAAAACTTATGATATAAATAATAACGTGATATTTATTGGTGCATATAAATTTCAAATCTTTGTCTTTTGATTTTATTATTGGTATTGTTTTTACAATATCAAACTGATAGGTGATTTTAATTTAGTAAAAAATATTTTAATAAATGTGCAGGTATTTGTGTTTACGTACATTAAAATATATATGTAATAAATTATAATTTTACTGTAAAAATTGAGCTATATATATTATTTGTCATATATATAGGTAAACAAATTGAAATAAAATATAATTTATTTCCTCATATTTTATTATAATATAAACACATATTTTTATTATTTTTTACTAAAAATCTCCATATACTAACATTTAATAATGTAATACGTGTATAATGAGAACATTTTCAACCACTAAAAAGTATTTTAAAAATTTGTAACAACCTTCCTATAAAATGGAAGTGGATGCATCTTCAAGTGATTCAAACCTCAGCCAATACAACAACAACATTTCAATCCCCAACAACGTAAACAACCTTAACAACCTATCAACAACCCTCAACAACAATCAGAACTTCTACACGAATGCCTTGTACAAGAAAACGGACTATGATTTCTTTATGAATAAAGATTTCTACGACAAGAAATGTGATGCGTACGAGAAGATCTACAATAATTTAACTCAAAAAGAGAAGAAAGAGGAATTTAATAACAAATTGAGTAAAGAAGATGAGAAGAAAAGTAGTCAGTACGATTACTATAAAAATAAAGACGACTTTGAGAAGAAAACAGAGTATTTTGATAGAAAATTAGAATACTATAACAAGAAGAACGAAGGCACTATACAAATTCACGCGGGGGAAAGTTTTCCCAAAAAGTCTATGAGCTTTTCACCAGAACAAGTAAGTTTTGAAAAAAAAATGTTTTTTTTTACTCAATATTGGGTGTGCAATCAGTTTTTATCGTAGATTTGAGAACTTGAGTTGCTACTTGTTGGTACATAATCATAAATAAATATCACAGTTGTAAATTTATTTATTATAATTCGCTACAAGATTTAACAGTCTAATGACATTTCAACAACATAAAGTTAAATTATGCTATTATTTCAATGAGGAATAGGACAGATGAAAATTCCACCTAATTTAATATAAATATATTAATGTACATTATCACTACTTGGACGCAGGAATATTTTTATTTTGATTAATAGTTGGCGTCGCTGAAATTTGAAAATCATATATCTCATACTCCACACTGCTTAATTCGAGCAAACGTCCACTGGTTTTATTTCAACAATATAAATTAAATTAAAAATTTCGTCATAAAACAACAGTATAATTAATAATATATTTAGTATTAAGAACGGTAAGGACATGTTACTGATCGATTGTTTGGAGGAGGAGCGACGCGACCATTACTGTCTGAGATCAAAATTCCTAATCGTTTGTAATGCTTACTATTTTAGCAGGATCAAAATAATAATCAAGATAATCTGGGCCCATAGTATATTTCAAACATTCTATTTATTTTATAATTTTTTAAGTTTTTATGAGTTGTCGTTGTGTTTTTGTCAGAAAATAATTCGTTATAGATATATTTTTTTAATTTTCTTTTAATTTTAGTAGCAATAAATAAATGTACTAAATCATTTCTGTGTATTTGTACTAAAAATTAAATTACTTACCATTCAGTCAACTGTAAGTGAATACTTACCATTTTGTTAGACGTAGCAACTATAAAAGCAACTTGCCTTGGGAACCCAATAAATAAATCTTTTTTAATATTTGATCGTGTAAAAATTATTTTTTCAGCATTGCTTTTGGTTTAGCTAGAAATAAATAAAGGAATATATTACTTGCTATTTATTAAAAAATATTTAATTTCTAATATAATTAACGAACTACCAATTTTGACTTTAAATCAATAAGTAGGTATACAAATATTTATATTAAGATATAAATTAAAAGCATCATTTAACGAATCTAATAATTTTACAATGTGATGAATTTATCATTTTCACTATTTGTTTTCCTTAAATGCAAATGTGTAAATCTGGTTGCATTGCTACATATACTGAGTACGGAAGAAAATGTTACAATATCTATTCACGATTATTTCAGAAGATGAAATATAAAACTAATCAATCTGAACTAACAATACATGCACTATAGATTTAAAGTTTGAATTTGTAACAAATGTTATTGGATATTCTGATTTAAAATCTGAACCAATGAAGCTTAAAGATACTAAAAATATATTTTTATTCAATATATTGCAC
Organism: Stenolophus ochropezus; assembly: GCA_035578165.1. Taxonomy (NCBI): domain Eukaryota; kingdom Metazoa; phylum Arthropoda; class Insecta; order Coleoptera; family Carabidae; genus Stenolophus; species Stenolophus ochropezus. The sequence continues at coordinate 16,793,271 of JAQOWZ010000005.1, read as the reverse complement.
AAGTTTTGTACAACTATGTATTATGTATTCAATCGCAGTAGTGATAATTGTCATACATTAAGCTAAATACCATTCCAATGAAAAATGGAAATACCATAAAAGTCTATAAAAGGGTTCTTTAAAAATTAAATAATGAATTAGGTTTTTCTTAATTCTCTCTGGTTTAAAGACAAAATTTCATATTTTATTTTTGAAATAATAGAATTTATAATTTATATCTCTTATGCCCAGTTGCAACAACAAATCTTAAATCTTAAGCAATGCTTACCTCAACAAAAAAATGGTAATCGAAATTTTAACAGCAATTTTGAATTGTTCATTTTATTTAGATGTGATATTGTCTGTTTAAGGGGAATTATAAATTTAAGTAATATTGGTGCAACTAGTCATGAAATTATTAATGTATAAAATTCTTCAATAGTAAACTGTTATTTAGAAGAAGAATTCTATTTCATAAAAGCCTGCTCAATTTGATTTATACATAATATAATGTTTTTGTTTTATAAACCTAATCATGTTTCCCATGCTCAGGACTGTTGAATGTTGAATTGTTCATAAACAAACATATCTCAGTAGAGTAGATAGATAATATAGTTTAGTCTTTTAAAAGTAATACTAGATAACATATCGAACGTACTTATATTTCATAATAAATAAATAACTCACCATAAGGAAATATTAATACATCGTATGAAAAATCAATAAAATAGCTATATATTAGTAAACCAAAATTCATTTCTATAAGATTAATATAAGATGTGCAATATTTGTATCGCGGTGTTAATAATGATTTACTAATGGTTACCATAAATCGCAGGATATTTTGTTTTTAGATAATACTTCTCTATTACTCATAGTTGGCATGGAAAGTGCAATACAATAATTTATAAATAATTAGTATTTTTTAAAATTTTTATAATTTTATAAATGTAGTAAGCGACGTTAAAAATACAATCCCAAATATCACTCCAACTCCAATCAATCGAATCGAAGCTCGCTTATCGATGTGTAGGGATATTCATTTACTGCATATAGATTATTTTTACGTGCGGTGAAGATATCAGCAGTTTGATTTTGTTTTTTTATTGGATAATGTTGGGATATCATCAAATAAACGTTACTAACCAATTTACAAACAGAATTGAATTGTTTTTTTTCGTTCCGGAGATTCTACGGAAAAAGTTATTTAAAAAGAAATGTTTTGCCCTCATATAAAAAAAACGAAAAACCTAAAATTCAATTTGGCACCTCAAAACTTTTTGTCTCCATTTTTTAAATTTTTTTGCTCTTAAGAAGATATCGATGCGCTGATTCTAAATTTTCAAACTGAATTCAATTATCTCTTCCCGTTCTCGACATATTTGAAGTCATAAACCTAACCCTTAAAGGTATGTACCTAAAAAACCTGTTTTTTTAGGTATTGCCAAAACTCTACTTTGAATACGAATATTTCGAGAACGATAAGATATTATGCAATTTGGTTTGAAAATTTGAAATCAGCGCATCGATATTTACTTACGTCGAGAAAATGAAAAGTTTTGGAGAAAAAAGTTCCTTGGAGAAATTTAGAAATTTAGGTTTTTTCGACTTTCTCATTTTTCACGTAATCGTGAACGAACGAATATGCGGAGAAAATATTTCTTCATCTAACTTTTCCCGTAGAATCGACTGGTATAATCGTTGAGATTGTATCTCTTACCCATTTTAGAGATATAGCATAGCCAAAAAAGCACACTTTTTTGAGGTGCAATTTTGGCATCAAATGTCTCAAGAACGAAAAAAGATAATTAAATTCTGTTTGAAAATTTGAAATCAGCGCGTCGATATCTATCAATGTACACTATTTCCTAAAATAAAAATTTTGAGTACATAATAAGTATTTTTGGGATATTTCGCGTTTATGAACTCAATTTTTGGTTTAATAATGATGTTTGGTTTATTTTAACTCTGTCATTCCATACCTTAAAAATATCATATTGTTACAATTTTAAAAAATTGACAGAATCAATTTAGTTAGTCTTCTCAAATATACATTTCATATCTCAAATAGAAGAGTGACAAAGTAACAAATTTTATGAATAGTGTGAGAATAATATATACGTTTACCTTTTCCTCGCCCGCAAAATTTAGGTATATAGGTATGTACGTAAGTACTTCATTTTAACATTTATAAACTTTTAATTATTAGTAATATTAAGGGGTGCCACGGCACCCATGGCACCCACCATACGGCCTATGATACTGATTGCGTATTGTATTAACACCATCAGACTTCTGATCTATATAGAATAGTTACATACATAAGCGACACTCCGTGTCTGTACCTTTCATATTCCCCGAATCAGTTCTATGATCTTGAAGCATTGTGTAGACTTTAAATTTGTTGACTTCCCCTATCTTTCTCTAAGATGTGAGGAAACTTTCCGATTTTAAACAATGAGCCCTTTAAATTTGTGCACATTTTCCATCTCTCTCTCATTTTCGTTTCTCATCTTACTGTCGCTTCTGTATAAACCTATTCTGTGTCTATATCACAGAATAGTTATATACAGAAGCGACACTCCGTGTTGGTACCTTTCATATTCCCCGATTCAGTTCTATGACCTTGAAGCATTGTGTAGACCTTTAAATTTGTACTCTTCCCCTATCTCTTTCTCAGATGTGAGTAAACTTTCCGATTTTAAACAATGAGCCCTTTAAATTTGTTCACATTCCCCATCTCTCTCTAATTTTCATTTCTCTGCCTTTACTGTCGCTTCTGTATAAACCTATTCTGTGTCTATACCACATCCATCCTCCAGGTGCAATGCATGTGCGAAGCCCTACAACAACGCGGAGACCTGGACAAGCTAGCGGGGTTCCTGTGGTCACTGCCACCCTCTGAGCTGCTGCGAGGCAACGAGACGGTGCTGAGAGCGCGCGCGGTGGTGGCCTTCCACCGGGGCGCGTACCACGAGCTGTACGCCATCCTCGAGTCGCACGCCTTCCCGCAGCAGAGGCATGCTGATCTCCAGGCGCTCTGGTTCCGCGCCCATTATAGGGAGGCTGAGAAGATAAGGGGGCGCCCGCTAGGTAAGGGAGTGGTATGGAGAAAGTGATTTGAATGATGGGATAGAATGCAAGTTAATCTTTTTACTAAATGTGGCTTTAAACATTCAATTTTAATTAAATTGATGATCATTTGCTAGGGAACGTGGAGCAATCTACTTGGTTAGTGTGCTCCAACTCTAAATGAGCGGAGTATGGGATCTGGAGTTCAAATCCCAGCTTTGAGAATTTTTAACCAAATAAAAATATTTCTAGACAGGGTTTCATTTATTTTTTAAAAAATCATTGTTTTTAATCACTTGTTCTTCAATTGTTATTTAATATTCTAGATTTACGAAAATTGGCGAAAAAGCGTGTGGGTAACGTTACCGCATGGCAATACTTTCAAGAACTACTAAATCTGTTTAATTCATCGGTATAACGATAATACTGGTATATTATTTTCATTTTAAAACGCAGACATTTTATGCACTTATGTGTAATTTTTTGTTAAATTTACTTTGAAATGTTTTTTAGTAAAATAAAAAAAATCTAATATTTTTTATTTTTTTTTTAAATCGGATTTTTATGCAACCCTCTCTAGGTTAATACACCACTAAAATACAAGTAGAATTTTTCACGAAACAAGTAGGCCCTGTTCCATCTAAGAATGTTGTGCCATAAATAAAATAAAATTAGTTGAGTAGCAAAAAATTTTGATGTGCATGTTTTTTAATCTTAGTCATATTTGCTTATTAAAAAAATAACAAAGATATAGAAGACAAAACTAATATATTCAGTAAGTAACTAAAATTTGAAGTAAACGAGAATGAAATATGGTACTTGTGAATTCACTCAACCTTTTCAATATAGCGTGGCTATATCTTGTTTGTTTCTGTTTTATATGGCAATATTAAACTTATAACTGTAGCATAATATTTTGTTTTCATTTTGTTATCAACGTTTCGATATTTAATTTTACTGAAAATTTAAACATTCATTTTTTTTCGTCAAATTATGAATTTTCGTTGGTTGTTGAATACTTATTTTCTTCTCTAATATATTATAAGTAAAAATAAACATCTGCATCATATTATTTATAGTAATAAATAAATGTCATTAAGAAACAAACAAATAAATACTTAAAAATAATAGTTAATAAACTGTTTAATAGTTAATTAAAATATTTATTTTTCTCGTTAAAGGTGCAGTAGACAAATACCGCCTTCGCAAAAAATACCCGTTACCGAAAACGATATGGGACGGCGAGGAGACGGTTTACTGTTTCAAGGAACGGAGTCGCAACGCTTTAAAAGACTGCTACTCCCGAAACCGCTACCCTACACCTGACGAGAAGAAGGCCTTGGCCAAGAAAACAGGCCTCACCCTCACCCAGGTCTCCAACTGGTTCAAAAACCGTCGCCAGAGGGACAGGACTCCGCAAACAAGACAGTAAGTACCGGTAAATCGGCATCATATTATTTTTTACCTTTCGGCAGTCAATAAGACAGGTATTGGAATCATGCTAAAAATTCGGATACTAAGTCAATGGATAAGCACGTTTTGAAGTCCCTAGAACACGAGTTTTTATTTTTACGACGATGTCTGTCCGTATATGTGAAGGAGTGGATGGATGGATGTTGTCGTAATGATTACTGCAATACTAGTGAAAAAAAAAAAGTTGAAATTTTGAATACAATATTCTGACACTCTAGCACAGAATAGTTACACACAGAAGCGACACTCCGTGTCGGTATACCTTTCATGTTCCGCTAGTCAGTTCTATGACCTTGAAGCATTGTGTAGACCTTTAAATTTGTGCTCTTCCCCTATCTCTCTCTCCGATGTGAGGAAACTTTCCGATTTTAAACAATGGGCCCTTTAAATTTGTGCAACTTCCGCATCTCTCTCTAATTTTCGCTTCTCTGTCTTACTGTCGCTTCTGTATAAACCTATTCTGTGACTCTAGATTAGATCTGATTAGATTTTGTTGTTAATCGAGCAACCAGAAATGGTGTTTTCATGAAGAAGAAGTGTTTTTCTAATATATCTTAATTAATTATGAATATTAGCTAAAATTTTATAGTTCAAATTTGTTACTACCTAGCTCCATTTAACTATTACAAGAAATTAATGATAAGATTAATTTGTTACAATTTCAGTTAATCTGCTTACCTTTGAAAATAAATGTTTTATATTCGATAGTGATAATTATTATAATTTACAGTGTAAATATTATAAAAATAATTATAGAATAATCTAAAAGCAACTGTACAAATACTGCAAGTACTATTTTTTTTTTAATAATTCATTTTATCGTGTCAGCAGTCAATACACTGATATTCATATACAGGGACGGATCCAGAAACTTTCATAGGGAGGGGCGAATTACCGTTTTTTTTTTAAGTAACCATACATAATTAAATATACAAAAATGTTTACCACAAAATTTATTAATTAACACAAATCAAATATCTTTCGTCGGTTCGAGTCGGGTCAAAATTTTTTTTGAATCCAACTCCAAAGTTTTGTAGAGTTAAAACAAACCAAACAACAGTATTAAACCAAAAATTGTGTTTACAAACGCGAAATATCCCAAAAAAACATTTTTATGTCTAAAATTTTTATTTTGGGAAATAGTGCAAGTTGGTAGATCTCGAAGCGCTGATTCTAAATTTTCAAACGGAATTTAATTATATCTTTTCGTTCATGAGAAATTTGCTGTCAAAGTTGCACCTTAAAAATGTATGTTTTTCGGATATACCTCTATAATGGGTACAGATACAATCTCAACGATTATGTCAGTCGATTCGACGGGAAAAGTTACATAAAGAAATGTTTTCTCCGAATATACATTTTTGGAACGATTAGGTGAAAAATGAGAAAATAGGAAAAACCTAAATTTCAAAATTTCTCCGAGGAACATTTTGTCTTCAAAACTTTTCATTTTCTGGACTTAAGTAGATATCGACACGCTGATTCCAAATTATAAAACAGAATTCAATTATCTCTTTCCATTCTCGAGATTTTTGTGTTCAAAGTTGAGTTTCGGCTATACCTAAAAAAACCGGTTTTTTAGGTTTACCACTTTAAGGGTTCGACGTCCTTTCCAATTGATTTTACGGGCAAAATTACATAAGTATACCAATTTTCAATTTTTTATTCCAAAGGTTACAATCTTTAGAGGGAAAAACGAAAATCGTCAAAAACCGAGAAAATTGTAAGGGGTATAGCTTAGGTTTTTTTCGATTTTTGGCCATTTTCAGTTTTTTCCTTGTAGTAATTTTATCTGTAGAGATAAATATCTGAAAATTGGTACACTTATGTAATTTTTCCCGTAGAATCGAATGGTGAAATCCCCGAAACCTTAAACCTAACAATTTAGGGTATATACCTAAAAAATCTATTTTTTTAGTATAACTTTGAACTTAAATATCTCGAGAACGGGAAGAGACAATTGAATTCAATTTGAAAATTTGAAATCAGCACATCAATATCTATTTAAGTCCAAAAAATGAAAAATTTTGGAAACAAAAAGTTTCGAGACGAAAAATTGAAATTTAGGCTTTTCGTTTTTCTTATTTTTCACCTAATCGTTTCAAAGATTAACCTACATGTTTTCCAATTTTTTCATAATTTATTTTTTTATATTATGTATTATTGCAAACACTAATATTTTGTAGGTATAGAAGACATTTCGAATTTGGGTTTTTAATAAAATTGTCCCGTTAACGAATTTATTAAATAATTTATATTCTTACATAGGTCTTTGTCAAACTATATTTAGTGACAAACCGTCATGGTAACTTATCTTTGTATTCTCATAAATAAAAATATTAATTAAAAATTAAATTGCTCCTCAGTTTAAACGTCCATAAACCATTATACGACCTTAATTTTACTACCAAAAAAAGTTCATCATCTTATGAGACACATTTGTTTCCCGCGATATTCTCCAGCATTTTGCACGTGTTTTCTGTGAACTACAGTGGACCATATACATGAATCACGTAATCGTACAGTTTTTATAAGCAGATACTTTCTGGTCCGTTGTAAATGTGCTAGACAAAACAATAATCATGCTAAACTTTATTATGGTTGTAACCATTTGAATTGGTTGCTATGGTTTTCAGTCGAGACATTGACATTGAAACAACATAAGGAAAAACAATTAATTAAAATTTTACAAAAAAATATATTTTTGTTGCATATTTACCATATTCTTATATGAGAGCGTATAAACAAATATGATGGAATCTGAAAATTAATCTTATCCTGCACCCCTAATATATTACTAATAACAAAATTTATAAACGTTAAAATGAAGTAGGTAATTACCTACTTACCTACATACCTAAATTTTGCGTAAGAGGACAAGACAAACATATTTATTATTCTCTTATTATTCAGAGAATTGGTTTCTTTGAGAATATTAATTAATTTTATTAAATTATTAGTTTTATAAACTCCCTTTTATTTGTAAATAAAAGTTTTCTCCGCATGTATGTACGGTCTTTGAAACTATTAGGAAAAATAATGTGGGTACACTATTATAACGTTTTATTTATTTAGGTGAAGTGTAAAATTGATTAAAAACACTAATATTTATATATAAGTTTAATTAAAGAAATATGAATTATAAAGAATAATGAAAAATACCTAACACTAAGAATTAACAAATATAAACACTAATTTAAGACTAACATATATCAATTAAGATTAAGACACTAATGCCCGGTTTCACCATTGTAGGTTAAATCTTCAGATAGTTATCTGACGAATAAATTTTATTCATTGAATAGTCAAAGATTCGTTTCACCCAAGGTTCATAGATATAGATTATTTCAACAATATTTATATCACTTTATTTATATCACTATCTATTTATTTATATCACCATCTGTTCACTACACGTATCGATACCAGACTGTCCTCGCGATATCTTGCTCGGGGTATTTAAAGTAAAACACTTAATTTCTGGAATATTCGCCAACCCTCTGGAAAACAGAACAATGGGGAGCGTACGGACCTGTTATGACATGTCCGCTAGCGGCCGTCGCCCGCGGCGAAACCTTGAGATCGCTACACTATTTTTATTTGTACTTAAAATAAGTTCCAGTTTCTCTAACTGATATATTTACAGTCCTATATTTGCTGTATTATTTGTTCTATTTCATACTAATTACTTATTTTTTAAATAATTACTCCAAATTATTCTCCAGATATTTGACCTACTCATATTAATTAAACCACAATAATCTAAATGACACCTGTATTTTTTAAATTAAAAAACATTTATTGCTCGTTCAAAGTTTTTTTATTTCTTCCAGCCGCTGGGATCGAACCCGGGCTTTATATTTCATAGACACAGACGTTACACCTGAACTAAATAGGTTTGTTAATTAATATACTTTTAAAATTTTAATTCTACTAAATAAAAATAGTTAATATTCACAAAATGATTAATTTGTATAAGATGACATTTTTTTATAGATTCCAAATCAAAATTATGTTTACTTTTATAATATGTTAATTAGAAAAACATGCACAAGCTTTTACTAGAGGGAGACTATTTTCAATTCTCATTTTACATCAATGAACAATATAAATATTATCTACTTCCATAAAAAATTAATGATACAATTTTTTTTTCGTATGTCGCAATAACCGTAGAAATGGCTTAAGCCTAAAAAAATCTATTGCCGACACAATAACTTGAAGTATTTACATTAGAATGGCATAAAATGGCATACAGTAATTGTTTACTATTTAAAGCAATTTATATTTTGCGATTTTTTTTTAAATTCTATTTGTTTCGAGATCAGTTCGTTAAGAACTGTATTATAATATGTTCCACAAGTTATGGTACAATGTATACCTTTAAAATAACAATAATTTATTTTTCCAGGAACAGACAAAGCAAACCTTAACATGCAACCAGAATTACACCTAAGTAATGTGCATTGGGTACAGTTTCATAACAAATAGTACAGATATATTTTTTATGTTCACTGAAAGTAGATTACAAAATCTAATATTATTGGAACTGTGTATATTGTCTTCTATATTAATCTAATAAAATAATACAATTAAATGTTTATATCATCAGCATCAACGTCAAAAGTTCACAATTCAAACTGTAACACTTAAAATTAATACAAAAATTGTGCTTCGCTTCGTTTTCCGTTTTTTAATGTTAAATTTTTGTTTTAGAGATTTGATCCTATCAAACATGGCGTTAGGACAAGTGAATATGTCTTCTGCTTCTCATCAACCAAGCCTGGATATATCAGCGTTCCAAGCGGCTTCCAGGTTGTTTGAACCTTCCTGCAACCCCTATTCAGAATACCAGCAGCCTCAGATAACATCCAATTCTGTGACTCAGTGATATTACTGTAATCCTTAGCGTTCCTGATCGTATAACGAATATATAACGCTCAATGTGTATAGCGAATGAATGAATGTTGAATGAATTGTATAAATAAATTATTAGCTGTAGAATAAAAATTGTACATTGAAGAAAGTAAGTATTTTCTTTTAATAAAATAAAATATGTCCATAAAATAAAAATCATACATTAAGTAACTCAAAATGGTCATCATAAAAATAGGGAAAAACCCAAAAAAAAAAGCATCCACCCGTCAAACAAAATATACTGTAAAATAATAAAAGAAAGTTTTGCATAAATAAAAAATGAATACCTATGTAGTTAGGTACAGGCACGGACAGACTAGATATAATAAAAATCTTATAATTGGCTATATATTCAGTGGCGAGATTAGAGCAGTTTTATTGGAGAGTAATCTTTATATCAACTTTAGAAAATATATATATTTTATTATAAAGATAATTATTTTGGTCTTGTATATATCATACAAAAACAAAACATGAAATTTTGTCAATAAGCAAAATAGATGACGAAGGGTTAAATTTAGTACAATCTGCCTCTTGGTTGTCAAAATTTTCGAGGGCAAACTGTCTTCCTTTGTCCTCTCTTAAATTCCGCCACTGCTCATATTTATCAATTTCGATATACAAAGGTAAAATTTGGCAAAATTTAACATTTCAAAATATGTACTAATAAAAATTCTTGCAAAACAACTTATAAGTTCTACTAATAGAAAACTAGGCATTTTACTGGTAATATTTCCAAATTTCAATCCTATAATTTAGATTAAATAAATAAAATTACCAAATAATATTTGTAAAATTTATTTTTTTGTGCACCAATTAAAATCACCTATAAAGTTATGAATTTCACACACTTTGTTCCAGAAATCTAAATAGTAAGGAGGCCTAGTCAATTTCGGTTCAGCCATACGTTTAGTTGTATCGAAAACATCGCTAACAATATTTAAACTCGAGTCAAACTTACGAAGGACTTGTGTTACAGGTAGTGTATACGGTAACGTCGTGAACATATTCATTTTGTATTTCTTTGTGCATCTTGGATCCAAGTTGAACCTAAAATAAGATATATAGGTTTTAGTATAGATTTAGTTGTCATTGTCGCAAAATAACAATTTTTAAATGTTTTCTTTGTTCAAAAATTACAGAATTTGTAATTCTTTATAATATTTACATAAATTAAATTAAAATAAGTTATCTGTCCAAAATTATTTAAATGAAACTCCTTGTACTTGTATAGTGAACAACTTTTTTAATCATTTATCGTCACTATATTTGTATAATAATTTTGAATTAACCAAGAGCAAATTTGAGTAGCTTTAAATATTTTTGATATCTCCAATATCAATGAAATTTTATCTGAATGCAATTCATATTTACGATATGTGGATATATTTAAAAGCGTATAATGGATTCATTATACACGTAGTAAATGAAATCAGGGAACATTTGTATTTTTATTTTTACTATCCACTTATATGTTTCCAATTTAGATATAGTTAGTTTTTATTTAAATAAGAAGAAATGATCAGATTGTTTGAGGAATTTTAAAATAGAAATTTGACTTACTTCTCTTTTAACATGAACTGACTAAAATCGGGAGGTGGTATAGGCTTCTTGTCTTTGCTGATATCTCGTAAATAATACGCTTTTTCACATTTCTTCCAACGTCCTTTTAATATGCATTCTTGTTCTTTAGGAGGTTTATATGATGCATTATATCTTGCATGTAAAACTTTCATATATTTAGTAAACTTGATTGTCCTTAACAAATTTTCTATCCAGGAATAAGTTCTATAAAATATTTGTTAAATGTATTTGTATATAAAATATAGTATTTGATCTACTTGGTGGGGCCATGGATTGAGTAAACGCCTTCTGTGTCAGTTCTCAACAAGTGATGCAGTTTAAAGAGAACAAACAAGACCATTTTCTTTGACTCTTGCTCTGCTAACATCCTTTGATACTCAGCTTGTTTCAGTTTTTCTAGTCTCATTCTTTCTCTCATATCGTCGTTTATTTTTTTGATACGCTTTCTTTCCGCGAATAATTTTTCTAAGTCAATGACATACTTCCTACACTTTAACAAGTTACTTAATATCACTAATCAGATAAAAATAATGAAATGATGCAGAAAGAAATTGAATAGTAGTAATAAAAAAATAACATTAATTTTTATGTGAATTAATCAGGAACTCGAATTGAATTGGAACCGGAACGCAAAAGGAACGGGCCAATTTAATTTTCATGAACTGTGAACAGGAACTCAACGATTTAAAAACCCTAAACCGAAATTGAACCAATCAACCCGAATCGATTTAAATTCTTTTTTACAAAAAATGCCTTGATTTTTATTTTAAATAAACTAAATGAATATATATGAAATTATTGTATTTTTTTAATTTACTTTTATAAAAAAATTACTAAAAAGAAAAAATTAAAACTAAACTACAGATAAATTATAATTTGTCTATGATTCAGCCAAATCGGAATCAAACTAAAAACCAAATTGGAACAATTACTTTTAGCAGTCTAGTTTCGTTCAAGTAATAATATTGCGACTATGTATATTTGCTTGTGAAACTTTTTGAAATTGTCTGTCTGTTAATTGTGTATTATAAGTAATGTATATTTCCTTATAAGTATAAATATTAATCTTAGATGTGCATTTGTTAAATTAAAATTTGTTTACATAGTATCCTCTCCATAAAGCCTGTATTTTGGTAGCACATTTATTATAAAATTCCATTGCTATGTATTCCAAGTATGCCAGCATATATTTGGCCATATTTATTTGAACCAACCATCGCCGGACATATTTTTGAATGATTATAGCAGCTTCGTGCCATCTTGCAATTTCTTTTCTAACTAAATATCCTCTATATACTCTTTGTATTAACAAAGCAGCATAGTGGTATCTTGTTCTATCAATATCAAACTCCCTAAAGAGAAAATATTATAATAAAGTATAAAGAAAATATAATTAAAATAAAAAAATAGAGTTATTGCAGGAATAATATAAATTATACTTATGATAATATACTTAATATTTTGGTGAAATTAACTTAATTAATACAAATAAATAATGTAGGTATTCTAATTCCGTTTGTATAGTTTTGTAAATATCGCATAGATGGCAGTAGGGGTTTAAGAATTTTGCCTTCTTATTCAACGTTTGTGTTTTAAAAATAATTCTGACTCTTCTTACATTACTCACCTGTCTTTTCTAATAATATGACTAATAGTGAAAGATGCATCACACATTAAATGATAAACTGAAGCCATTTTGAACTTTAATTTTGTAAAATATATTATTTAATATGACAGAAATATAGTAAACATTATTTGTTTATGTGACAATTGAATAACGTGAAGTAATCGAAGAAAACGAAAGTTTTTGTGTTTGACAATAGTTGTAACAAGGGAAAAGTAAAGTTTTGATTAAAATTACCGCCTTTTTGAATCACAGGCGGTTTCCAACTTGTCAAGTGGCGCTAGTAAGCAGAACGCCCGAACAGCGGTAGGAAAAATGTTACACGTAACAAAGAACATTTATTTATTGTTATCTATTAAATTTACTATTATTAATATCGTCCGACAATTTATATTATTAAAATATTATATTGTTAGTTCATTATTTAATTTTAATAGATTGAATTTATTAATTTAATCTTGTTTTACTGGTCTTATATAAGTTTGTTTTGTAATAATTTTTCCTTAGTTTAATTTAATTAATTAGTTAAAATTTGTATAAATGAACGATAAAGCTCCTTTAATTTAAAATACTTGTTATATTAATATAAAACTTATAATGGAAACATATGCAGTTTTCTATATCGTTTTATAGAACACGTCTCTTAAGTAATTCTTCCATGACAATCTTTACTTTATTATTTACAAATATATAGTGCAATACCTGTGGTTTGCGGTAAACTGATAAAGATGGTATTTAGTTTACTTGGTTTTGAACAGTTTGAGGGCCGCTAAAATAACAGCTATCCAATATTGACATGCGCAGAGCTCTCGGGCCTTGTATGTGACGTCATGTATCCGCACGTAAGAACAGACCTACGTCCTGGGCTCCGTTGACGTCTACCAATGTGGAAAAGTGGTAAACGTATGTTCTATTCAACGCACGTTTGTGTGTACGGGATCTGTAGCCATTTTGTTAAAGTATGCTTATTTGAGGTGTGTGTATGATTTTTAGTAAAATTTCGTGTGGCCAGGGATATTAAATGGGTATGTGTTGTTGTTAAACATTAAGACTTGTTAGTGTTTGTAGGAATTTAAGTTTAAGGGCGTAGGGCTCAGGCAAATCTAGTTGGAGAGTTTGTGACACCGCTTTCACCATCCAGTTTCACTCGTGTTCGTGTAATTTTGACTAAAATATGTTAAGAAAAACGTCTCAGTGCTTTTTTTGTGTTCGGTATAATTACTTTTACAGATATCTATCATTTGTTCGTTAGTACCTATATTAGTAAATTGTTGTTGCACCGATTTCTAACAGAATGGAAACTTATGTTGTAGCAGGTATTTTTTACTTTTTATCATATTTTATCGAACATTGTGCATAGTTTTGTGAGTCCCTATGACTAATGATCCAAATTTTTCGTGATTCTCTTTGTACCTGTACATACAGCCTAATTTTGCCTGGACGTCTCTTTGGCCTTATTAGGTAGACCTTTGACTTTGCAATATTAGTGTAAATATTATCAGTTCAAGTCTCAAAAATGAATGAAAACACGTTCAAAAAATGAAATTTAAAATATATTAAGGTCACCTAAATTTATTAGAGTAATTGTAGAAAAATTTAGATATTAATAAACCAAGCTGTTTGAAGTCTTTTGTTTATATATGTGATCTAGTATCAAGTGTTTCATAAATTTGTTAAATTTTTGTAAAACAAAGTGCAGTGCTTCTAAGAGGAAGGATGCCTGTTACAGTTTTTCCTGTCGAATTTGATACTTATCTATATGATAGTTAGAGTAATACGGCGTAATTATTGATATTTTGGTTCATCCGGTTATTTAATTCCCATAGAAACAGAAGACGCACGAAACATTTGAAAGTAAGCAGTAACCCTTGATTATCGGTTTCTATTCTATTCTATCCTGGTAGCATTGCTTTTTTGTTTTTTAACACGCCTCCTACCGCATTTTGTCTAAATTTAGAAGGCCTATTTTCAATTTTTATGAAGTAATATTCGTTACGTTTTAGTAAATATTTGGAAGTTTTATATGTGAGAGAGCTGTCAATTTGACAGTTGTGCAATTCCTATTGGCAAGTACGAAAAGTAGCTTTGATTAACTAGTTTTTCATATGTAGAAAGTTAGGTTATAAATAAAACTAGAATTTCTACAACATGTAGCTAGATTTTTTGCTTAAATTTGTTCCTTTTTCCGTTAATTAATGACACATTACTGCATTCAGACATTGCTAGTAAATAAAATAAATTCAAAATTAGTTTCTTCCGAGTACATAACCTCATTTATTACTTAGTATCAGTGGAATTCCTGTTGTAGGATGCATTAATATTAGTTTGCATGCTGGACTGATTATTTGTAGTCAACAGACGCGGTGATAACAAATCAGATGTTTGTAACATGACAATAAACAAGATTTGCCTGAAAAAATCTGTTTGACCTTTAAGTCAAGGGTGGGTAACTGTATTCTACCGTTTGAATTTTTGCTTTTTTGATCTTATATCCCTTGCTCCAATAATTTATTTAAGGAAGGTAAAAAGCGCTAGAAGGTTATAAGGTTAAATTTTTTGTCGGACAAAAAGAATGATATAAATTCGTGCCCTGGTTTACAAGGATATTTACCAAGAAATGCAATACAGTACTTTATAAATAACATCTTTATTCTTTACATATTTACTGATGATTACTTTCTTTTATTATTATGTGTTATTATATTTAGATAAATGATTCACCATATAAAACAAAAGTTTAAATAATATATCAGTAATTATTGTTATTATTGCAAACATTAATTAACACATTTTTATTAATACATTTATAACCATAACCTTTCGTATATGTCGATTTCGTAGTTTAATTTTTTATTTATATAACATTCTATTCATTTTTATATTTAATTATATATGATGCATAGCTTAATTTGAAATATAATAAGGCAATCTTTTTTATAAGTATTGTCTCCATAAATATACCTAAGCCTTTCTAAATAAAAAATTCTATTGTCTATTTTTTGTAGTTAGATTTTTTTATGGGCATCATACCAATGAGTGAATTTTCTAGTTACACTCTATGGAGAGATAAAACTTGTATGTTATTTGTGGACATCTATATAGCTGTTTACTATTTATAATTAATATTGTGATACAGCTAAAGCCTTATGTTGAAATCAGCATGACATAAGACTATAAATAATTTAATACCTAGGTTCTGTACATTTTATTATTTTTATACCTTTTCCTTAATTGTAATATTGAATAGGTAGCTTCATAATTTTACAATATATCTGGTTGTTTCTGTAAAACCAACTTTGATTTGTTTTTGTATTTTTGTCATCAATTTCTGTAATTTATATTTTGAACATTTCTGAACAAGTAAATTATGAATGAGATTTTCATTTTACTGTAAATATGATACCAAATTCGAGTCTTTTCTGCATTGTTTTATAGTCTCTTTAATTTAATTTTTAAATTGAGAATATTTTAGTATTTGTAATCTTGAACAACCCGAAATTGGAAGTGCATAAACACCTGTACAGCAAGATGAAAGTGTGGTTATTGTCTAACTTTGACGACAATGGAAACGAGGGATGACATAAACTGATATCACTTTACAAATTATATTATAACATGTATTCTAAAGCACATTTGTATAAGTTTTGAAATGGAACATTTTTGCCAGCAAACAATATTGACTGACTGACAATCTAATATCTAGGTAGTGATTTAAGTACAAATGATTGTTTTTACAAAATATAACTTTTAATAAATTTTGACGCTCACTGCCAAATTTACATTTTTTGGTATTTTTTTTTTCTGATAAAATAAAAGCAAAAAATAGTGTGCTGCATTATCTTAAATTTTTCACTTTGCCTTGTATCAGTTGATATTGTTGGTCTTGAAGATCAAAAAATTCTTCGAAAGTAAAATTTTAATTGCTCCAATTTTATAAGTGCGTGTTGAATATATTTAACATACATACTTCGAAACCTTATTTAGTACAGTAAGGTGCTATTGCAGATGTGGCATATATTTACAAACATTAGTCGGTCTGTGCGAAAAATCTTACAAAAAGGTGCAGAGATGATTTTGAAAACAGTTTTAGACAATAATATCAAAATTATGTTATCATTTCACACAAAAATTAACACATTATGGTAGCGTAAATGCAATACTTAATTACGTGGTTGGTATTTTATCAAATTTGCAAAGAAGTCAGACAAATCTAGTGCTGAAATGAAATCTAGTGGTGTTTCATTTGCCAACCGATATAAATCTTTGCAACTGTTGAACTCTTGAGTCCAAACAGGCGTTGTGAGGATTACTTAAAGGAAAATTTATGCATATCTCTGATGGCTATAACGTATGCATTGTCGGTAGCTCCCTTGTTATGGTTTATGAACAGTATAATGGGGTGTGTGTCCATAATCAAATTTCAGTATATAAGTTATAAAATATAAAAACTAAATACTATAGCTACTTATTATAATAATAAAAACTAAACATTTGCTTGCAATAATAAAGTTATTAGCAATTTAATGTTATGGAGAGGGGACGCGTGACGTCAGTATGGTAGGTTCGAGGAAAAGGCCAGATAATCTGTTTTTATGTTCCCAGACTCTCTTCTATCCTGATTCTACCACGATGACGTGACAGCATCCCTTCCCCAAATCTTTAATAACTAATTTGTCGTAAACTACGAATAATGATTCGATTTAAAAAAATACGGGTATTTTATTTTTCGTCTAGTATCATATATGTAAAAATCAAAATTTGGTCACATACCCCATTTACAAGCTAAGCACATTGTATTATTAGGTAGGACAATAATAAAATCATTTTGAGGCATAAACAGCTCATTGAAATACCAGTTTATGGTCGTACTTATTTGGGAAATTTGAATACAACCCTAAATTGATCCTAAACTTACCCGTGTTGGTACCAAATAAACAACAAAATTTTATAGTAAATTTAAGTGATGTATTAAAATTATTTACTTAAGTTTTCTGTTTTAACTTATAAAAGTCATAACTTCAGACAGATATACAAAAAGAAGCAATATGCAAACAAAGATAGAAAACAGGATCAACTCATCGACCCAGCAAAATAGCTGGGTGAGTTGGGTCAGTTCGAGATCAGATCTGGGTTCAAACGTACCAAGTAAACAGAATTAACCTAGCAGGTTACTTAAAATGCCCCAAATAAATAGGGCCTATAATTAGGTGTATGACTTGTGAGTGATGATATTAACGAAGGGTTTTTGGTTGTAGGTTATGTGAGTTGGTTGGAGTTAGTGTTGTGAGTGGTCGCGCGCCATGTCCGGAGCAATGCGCACCACGCTGCAGACGGTTCCCGAGAGTCTCCCGGCCGACCACGTCACCAGTGCCAAGCTCAGACAGCCCATTACCAACAAGGTAAGGGTACGTATTGCAACACTTTCTTCTACTCTTTATAAAAATATATGCAAAAGTAACAACAATCTTAACCATGGTATACAAACTAATTGCTGTTGGAGGGTTGTTCAGAAAATGTGAATTATTAAATTGGGAAAATATATGTAAGTCAAGCTACAGGAACGAAAAATGACAACTGCTGGATTGCATTAAAATTGTATCGTTTTATAACGAACAAGTAGCTGATAATAAAAACAAATTTGACTACAATACAGTAGATTTTATTTATTTCTTTACATTAACGGTTAGGAAGTTACTCGAAAATAGTGTTGTAAATGAAATAATTTTCATTAAACTCGTAAAGGTACAAAATACAGAATTTCTTCTTAAATTCTGTATTTTGTACTTTTTATTTCTTCTTAAATATCAGTTGGATTATAATCAGCAAAACATTTTAATTTCATGCAAGCAAATAAAAAGCACCCCTACAATCAATAATAATCATGTTTACATTTTTGTTTAGAAATTAAAAATAAAATTTATATTTTATCATCTATAAATTTGTTATTTTAAACTACAATATCAAGATAATGAAACATTTTGACCGTAGGCTGTCCTTTGTGTAAAAAAAAACATTATAAAATGTCTTATTTTGTAATTTTTGTATTACATTCTACTAGAAAGCATTCATTTATGTGTGTTACATATTAGTTGCTAGGCATATTACATCTGCCATCTGTAGATTCACCTGCTACTTTTCCCGCCCATATCTCTGTAATATTTCGCAGGTCTGACCAGTAAATTCAATTTTCTGTCTCTTTATGCAATAAAATAGTATTTTCTGTTTGAGTTCTATAAAAACTGTTTTAATAAAAAAAATATGTAAAAACATTATCTTAAATAATATAAGAAGTAGTAAATTGAATCTAAAAAGAGCGAAAAGATAAATATTCATAAACAGGAAATACGAAAAGTGAGAATTACCTGTATTCGCTGCCTATAGGATCAATACAAGTTAACGTAAACAAGATTATTATTTTAGTAGGTGATGGAATAATAATGTTCCTGTAATGTTTGTAAAAATAATTTCAAATAGATATAAAAAAAAATAGATAAAAGTGTTCTTTTTAAAATTGTTTTTCTAATTAACTTTGACAAATTTAAAATCGTTTGTAGGGGTTTTACATTCTCGTTTAAATGTATCAATGAATCTTTAAACATGATCCACTATAAACAGAAAGCGTTGATAGCTGTAACTAAGGGAAGCAAAAGGAGGGAGAAATTACGGCTCTTCAACCATTCGCAAGGGAATTCCCTATTGACCACATGAATCTAATTGTGCACGCTTTATTGTGGGCGGGATATAGTAAATTTGATAAAGGCGGCATCCGAGAATTACCAGAAACAAATATAAAACGAACATGCCGACTTCTACTGTATTTGTACATGGACTGGTGCCTTCAGTCTTTATCTGCACATTACCAACTCGTAATAACAAACGATGATTCATGAATCATATAGCTGTAAAACAATAATACATATTCCAAAGAAATTAGTTTTATTAGTCATATTCTGCGCAAAATAAAAAAAAAATACTGTTTCATTTTTTATCTAATTCCTGCTTAATATTTGAAAATACAAGTAAATATCCTTTTATACCATGTTAATATTGCAAAGTATTTTATTTTTTAAATGATTTTGTTGGTAGACGTTTTAATTGTATGTTTACATATTGTCAAAACTGTCATCGATAACAATATTAGTGAAAAATTCATTTTCACAGAAATAAAATTTATTTTATAACATATATAATAGTAATTTATGTATTAAGGGCATAATCAGAAGATTATAGCACGAGGAAATGTTTAAATTTCCTTAGAGCTGTAATCTTGATTATTCCCGTGGTACATACAACGTTTTATTTAATTTTGGTACTTGAAATGAAAAAAAAAAATCTGTAGGTATATATTCCATGCTATGGTTTCTTTATAGATAGTTGGCATTGATAGATTTTTTGGTCTTATAGTATGTTTCAAAACTTAATCAAAGTAACCGTGAACGGGAAACCGGTTACTTCGCGGTTAATAAAATTTCTGGTAACTTTCGGAACGCTGCGGTTAATCTTACACATACGTCATTTATCTGTCAGTTGTCATTTGGCTGATATATTGTTTGTCAGTGAATCATGAACGTATTATTATATAATTTGAATTAATGTGATTCCCGGCAAACAGCTGACCCAACTAACCACACTAACCGCCACTTGTACCTGTTTAGCCTGGTTACTTAAAACTAACCAAAATTTTCAAGAATCGCATTCTGTAAATTAACCGGTTACTGAAAAAAGTAACCGCAATCACTTTGGTTAAGTTTCAGAACATAACAACAGAATTAATACAATCGAAGTGTAACTGTCACTGTCAAATATATGTGGAACGTCAAGTACCGATTATTATCATAAACAAGTTTATGATTTCAAAATAATAAAAACAAATTTTGTTATTAATTGTTAAAAAAAAAAGAAAGAGAATACTTGGTGATATTTAATTAGCAAAGTTATGTGCAGTATGCGTTAAGAGATCTTGTTTTATCATTTTTTAAAATATCGGATAATTTTGAAAAAATATCAAATTTTAATTACAATATCGGACAAAGAACTTTGCATCCAGACTTTTGTAATAGTTTGAAATCGATTTAGTGCCAAATGCTTCTTTAGGGAGTTTACTATCTTAACGTTTTCCATTTGGGAAATACGATTTGAAATCAGCCTCAATATCTATCCAACTGTAAAATCGCCAAATCTATTGCAACCTTTTCGACGTTTTATTCTTGCACAGATTTTATTAACCAATTTAATAAGTCAAAGATGTTTTTAAAAATTATTTCTGTTGGGAAAAGCTAGAAAGATTAGTTTTTGCTAAGATGAAATAATAGGAAAAGTTTGTGAGTCATTCATTTGTCTTGAGAATGACTATCACCAATTCATGGCTACTGCGTTTGAAAGAGGTTTAGAGAAATGTTGTTACTTTTGCATAAAAAGATTGTTTCACAAGAATTCATCTGTTTAGTAATTTTGAATTATTTTGCACTACATAACATAGAACTGTATAAAGATTTCAATAGTACAATTTAAAAAAATGTATAAATATTCATAATATTTTTAAGATTAGTATGTTTTATTTCTGATATAATTTTTTTATACACTATTTGTTTTTATATGATTATACTTTATCAAAATATATTAAGTATTTCAATTTCCAACACTGCCAATATTTGTGTAAATAAAAAATAAACATTCAGTGATAAAATATATCGAAATTATATTGTAATTTGATTTTTACTTTCGGATGTATAACGGTTATAAGTAATAATTAATATCTGACATTTCACAAACGTAAGTTATTATTGACTTACGTTAGAATGTATCGACTGAAAATTTTTGTGAAACAATGTTTTATTTTTTTACTTTTAAGTTTTTTCGTTAAATGTTTGTATAATAGGTGGTGGGGCATAGCTACATTGTGATTTGTCATTGCAAAACAAAAGAAAATCTCTTTCCGTAATAATTCAAAGATGTCTGACCTTCCGTATGTAACAGACTGATAAATAATTTATTTATGAAGTGTTTACAGTGTGCTATAGTGTTACATATTGCAAATTTGGTTACGTGAGTAAAAATGAAAGTCTTATTGTGTGATAAAATCTTTGATTACTTGAAAGTGCTTTAATTTATGTAATCAAGGTTTAATTTGGTTTTTTAATGAAAAGAAACTTAATTCAGAGAGATTTCTGTGGTGGAATAATTTAGTATTATTATATCTAACTTTAATGTAATGTATCGATCTATTAAATCGTTTAAAACAAATAATTTCACGCTATAAAAATCTTAAAATGGAAGTACAACCTTCTAAAAATGATTACAACAAATTAATGTTCGTAAAAAATTGTTGTGACATTTAACAAAAAATATAAAATCCCAAATACGTAAAAGATGAATAATAAACTTTAAGAAGAACTTAACACCGGGAAAAAAATAAATACATACTTTTTTTGTCTAACTACTGTATTTAGTTATATACGATAATATATAATCTATTATATAATAGTATCATCACATATTTTTAAGTATTTTTTTATCTCATGTTGTAAACAGTCTAGAAATGAAATATCTAATTCTTGGAGAAAATAATTCAAATCAGAAGAAATTGAAATTAAAAAAATAACAATGTTCTTCTAAAATTATTATTATCTGATATGGCAAGGTTGCTTTTTATTGGTGAGTAAAAAAGAAACACAATTTTTTATAGATTATTTAGATAATTTTTATTTTAAATATAATTATGATTCATATTATGAATTCTTATTTTAAATAGTATGTTACTAGCTTTTACATTGTAAAATGCAATACACATAAATTTTGATACAAGATTTATTCGTTGCACATCGTGTTAACAGCTTTCAAATTTTTGAGAGTAATATTTTTCATTTCCATATTAGAATACCCTTGAGAAATTGGCTGCTGTTACATCAAGATAACAATATTTTACCTTGATGTATCTTGAGCACAGAAAAATGAATAAAAATTTGATTGCTTGATTTATATACGAAAAATTTATTACTATTGCTGTTCGTATACTAAGAAACTAAGGTGAATTATTTACGTTACATTAAAAAATAGTTACACTGTATGTTTATCTACATACGTACATATTATGAAAAAGAGATTATATTACATCATCGAAAGCATTGTTGTAATTTTAAAATAATTCACCCAAATCGAATATTCAAAGAAGGTATTGTTAGAATAGTTTACCTAGCGCTATATTTATTTAAACAACAAATTGAAAACGTTTACGTAGGAAATAATAAATACAAAATTGATCCTTCTGGGCGGAAGGATCACTAAATTGTTAATGATTTAATTCAGTTCGATTGCTGGCTCACGCAGAAGGCTCTGGGAGTGACGTCAGTCAGTCACTGTCAACTTGGATAATTTTTATTTATTCATTTGTCGTGGGCTACAGTCGGATCGTTGACCACGTCTTCCTCGTTCAGGTGCTGGTCAACAGGTGTCGTTACTGGTGGATGACTCACCTAGTTCAAGGACATCGCAATAGATGTCACGATGCACCAAAATGCAAACTGCAGTAGTCAGTATTTTGCACTTATCGTAACCGTTATATTGAACAGAAGTTGAATTTATTAAACAATTGTATATATTTTAATGACATGGATTGTATTGTAGACTTGGATTGGAACACCCAATAATATATAAAAAAAACTAATGATATATTTATTTATTTGAATATTTTTTTGCTATAAATTTTTATTAGATACAAGTAGATACAATACAGGTGTATCGTATTTCTCATTCTTTTTTATAGTTCGCATTTTTATGTATTACTCATCTAGGCAGAACCGTATTTTATATATTTTAAATTTAAAATCCAAATGATGTATTATTGTCGAAAAGTTTTAACGGTTATTGTGTTACATTCACCCTTATTCGTTACCTATTATAAATTTATGTACTCGTATGTACTTCCTGTTAATTCTTAACTTTCTTGAGTAATGCACCGTACTTCCATATGAGAATACCCTTGAGGTATCGTCTAATATTACAACATCAAAACAAAATTATATTATTCATTAAAATCTCTCTAAGGTGTTGTACATTTATAAGAATAAATACATTACCTTTTTTTCATTAATAATTTTAATTAAAATCAACAACCATCAATTTTCTTATGTTATATTGATTTTTAGGTTATTTTTTTTATATTGCTATTTTTCTTTGTTATTAATATGTATATATATGTATATGTTTTACTTAGTTTTGTTTAATGACCAAAATATATATTTTAAGAAAATTACCTCTGTGTCTAAGTAGTGCAAAACTAACTATAATCTGTAGAGCTTTTGCAGGTTGTAGGCGTGTAGCCTGACAATCTATATCACTAACATACAAATAAAACTTGTCAGGAAACTAGTTCCCTGAGGCCTTGTACCATTTAGGAAGGGTATTTTGTATTTGGGATTTATTCTTACGTATGAAGAGCTAAAAAACCGGAAAAAGTGCTTTACTAGAAACTTATTACAGATTCCTTGAAAATTAGTATAATTTTTTGGTCATTTATAAATATTAGGAAATGGTTTTCCCAATTTTTTGTATATAAGATATGATTCTTTTATTTTATGTACTTAAAGTTACAAAATTATAAATTATAGGAATGGTACTCATTTCATACGAATATGAAATGGTCATTATTGATAATGATATTATTTCCTAATAATTTATATTTTCATAATAAAGATGTCTTCATCCAAAAATTTGGTTTTGTGTAGACAATTTTTTTCTAAATTTTTATGTTATTTCTCTAGCAAAGGAACATTGAAATTTTGACAAATTTTCCCGGTTTTGTACTTCAAACGTGTCACTTCCGTTTCGATCGGGTTTCGACATGCTTTGGAAAGATAGAGATAGAATACTTTTTTGCTACTTTGTTTTTGACGTTGTTAGATGATCTCATCTTTTCTTTTACAACTCGACAAGAGCGCTTCTAGCGGTTTCTTGTGGGCAATTGTGACGTCACAATGTAGAGGGCTATATGAATTATGCTAATTTATAATTAGTAAAATCTAGCTAATAACTATGACACTTTTAAAATTACTGATTTCAAATAATCAAATATTTTAACCTACCTAATATGGTGAGCAATTATAAATTCAATAATATTTTGTTATGAATCATCCATTTTTTTTATTAAACTTTTTCTTATTTTTATTCTGACTGATAACATCTTTAAAATAAAAATTAATTAGTCGACGACATTTTTTAATTAAACCCACAAAGAAATTAATTATTCAAAGTCATAATAGCGAAGCGACTTTCTTATGTCTTGCATACACTACGGAGACAAAAGGCAAGCGATTAGTTAATGTTTGAGGGTAAGGTGTACACACTAGCGGCATCCTTGTATAAGCGGTCAGTGTGTGTACTAATTGCTCAAAGCGGTTAAGGAAATTTATAGAGTTATTACGAACGTAATGAAGATGAAAATGGAGTGAATAAGATAATAAAATTTTATGAAGAAGAAAGACGTAATATTGACCATTAAAGAAAAATTGTGACTTAGTTGAAATAGGTTACACTTTATGTAGCAAAAAATTGCGAATCAGATGCTCAGAATTTTACGTAAGTAGGTAAATATATTGAAAATTTGAAAGTGATTCTGATGAAATACTAGATTGTAATTACTACATAACTAAAATACAAATACCTACAATCTAAAAGATATCAATATAAAACTTTAAATAAATGTAGATTGTAATAATAATTAAATCTGTTGTCACACATCTTGGTAGTGATGAAATTTAAAAATGACGAATAACTGACTTCCCTCACTTGTAAATGTAAACCTTCATAGGTAATTAAAATCAAATATTTCTTCGAAAAAAATTAAAAATAAAATTTACAAATTACAGTTCGAATTTTAAAATTAATAACTGTAGAAAAATAATGCAAATAATATTGTTTTTTTTATATACATTATAACAGATTTCAAGTACCTATAGATATTCAGTAACCGTATTAATATAATTCATGGACAAGATATACATTGTAACAAGTAAATAATTGCAATATATAATATGTTTTATGTTGCGGTTATAAATTTGATAATTTGAAAGAACGGGTATTTTTAAATAAATAACATTTTTTATCACATTCTTATATGATTAACTACTATATTAGGTATTCCCATAATTTTGATAAGAAATAAATAATGTAATATAAATTTTGATGCACTTATGACCGGTTGAATCAATATTACTAAAAATTTTAGTTTTCCTTAAATGCTCAATATCACATCGGAATATAATGTCAAATGAACATTGCTGAGAAAATATCTTTTTTTGTTTAAGTGTTGCTTAAATTTTAAGTCTTGTTGATGCAGCTGGGCATTAGCTTAATAAAATGTAAATTCGTAATTTTTTTCATATGGAAATATTCTTGTAAAATCAATAATTCATATAATAATAATATTTATCTACAAAGAGTAGATTACCTATACAGTATATTATAAATTGTAAAATCGCATTTAATTTCCTAATAATTCTTTATTTCGTAAGTTCAAGATTATTTATATTATTTAATTTTCATATTAGGTAAATATCCTTTTGATATCAATTGTTCCAAAAATAAAATGTTATCTACTTATACCTATATTTACAAAAACCATCTCTGAACAAATATAATCTATGTAAAATTTTATTCAAAGACGTAGTGACGACAGTGACGTACGTATTTATAAAAATATGTGCATTAAATAAAATGTAATTTAGGTGATGTATTTTTCCTTGGCAATGTGTGGAAAGATTGATTGATAATTTATTTAAGTTGTAAGTGAATCATTTGAAAATCTCTGCCATGCGAAAAATGAAGCCATATATCCACCCATCTATTTATAATCTTCGGTGCTAACTACATTAAATATTTATCTATTTTTAGCTGGTTTACGTTTATTATTAACAATATTTGACATCGGACGTCACAGCTACGTAAGGTGAACTTTTTCCGGAGGATTTATTCTTTTCCTTTGTTTCATTTTCTGTCCCATTTATTTCTTTATTGAATCTCTTTTCATTTCTTTTTTACTCTACATGGCAGGGATTGTCAATTTATTATAATAGAATGTAGTAAATATTAATCTATTATGTCTTGGAATAATTTTGCGCGGAAATTTAATTAAAATGAGAGCGTTTCGTTGGATGTTTTTAATTTAAAACTGACAAGTTGACATCAAACAAATTAAATTTCCCAGATCGATTTCTCGGTTTCTCAAAGCGAAAATGCTTGGGATGTTTTGTGACGGTTTAGGAATTTTGAATGAAGATCCAAGGTATTGCACCAGGTGTTATAAAAATAGTTTAGTTTACTTAACATTGTATATCAGTGCATTTCAAAATGTTTGGCATTCCTCCCACTATATACGCATAAAAGATAAACAACAATATACATTCTATAAAAAGTTTCTGAAACAATGTCGCAACTTTAAGTGTGCTGCCAATTTATTTAACAACGCATGTATGGATACGACCCTTTAAATTGTCTACATTCTACAATCCACCAACTATAAGCAAAGCAACAATAAAAAATTTAACGCTATCGGTTATGATATTTTTATGCCGTAGAAGGCGTTCCCAATATATAATCTCTTGAACTTAAACTGGTGTGGAGAATGCATGAAAGGGACAATTTTTATATGGAAGTTAACAGAAAAACCGTATACTTTTGTTAAACAAAATTTATTGCAGAAATGTAGTTGTTAAATAATTTTATCTCGGCGGGGTTCAAACTCAAGTTGTCAGAGCCGGAGCAAATATTTGAATTAAATTGTGTTATATTAATTATATCTTTGACCGATGTGCGTTTTGGTGGTTAATTCCCAGCAATGCCTATTAATTATTAACGTAAATAAAATTAACGTTCCATTCGCGTGGTTCGGAACCTGTATATCTACCATTAAAATTCAAGTAAAAGTTGCGAAGGAACGGGTGAAACACTTCTCAATTCCATCTACGGTTGAAACTCTCGTATATTGAGAAAAATACAGCTGTAGAAGTAAATATACTACACTTTTTAAACGTTTTGTACATTACAAATGTGCAATGTGTAATTCATCGTCATTGAAAATAGTTATTTTTGTATTAAGTGCGCGAAATTTGTATTTTTAGTGCGTGAGATGTCACTTTTTTGATGAGGCTTGCCGGGCACTAAAAACATGTGCACAAAATACAAATAATATTTTTTTTACAACTTGAATTATTGATTATAATATTTTTCTTTATCTATATAAATTCCATAACGGTGAAAAAACCTTTTCCCAGTTACCTCTCGCACGGTGTCAAGGTAACCTAACAACTGTGAAAAAATAGCCTATTTTATGCATTATAGTTAGAATAAAAAATTTTACATTTTTGTAGAAAGAAAGTTTTAAAAAATAGTTTTAATTCAATATATTTATATTTTGTATGAAAATATTATTTATTAATATTTGAACAAAAGGATGTTCCGAATTGAATTGAAACCGAAAATTATCTACACAAAACTTACACATTTTGAATAAAATATATCAAATTAAAACAATGTTTTGCAAAGAGAGTATATTTAATAATTGAAGTGCAAAATCGTTTAAATTCAAACATTTCATTTTTCTCAGTGTAGCATTTTAGCATCAAAACATGATTGTAATTTTTATTATCTTCGATAGAAAATATAGTGATCATTCAAGTTCAAATGTATTCCTTCTTTGTAAAAGCAATGTCACGAATTGAACTAAATTGCATGTAGAGCATTTATTATTTAAATTTGTTTCCGCTTTTATGAAATTGACAATTTGTAAAGATAAAAATCCGTGATGACACATTGTGACTTGAAAGCTTCTATTAAAAAAAAGTAAAATAGGTCAAGTGGGAGCTGTGGTATCGAAGCCGGAAATGAAAAACTATTTGCATTTTATTATTTAGATTGTTTGTTAACCGCTATACTCATAGATCTGTGTAGATAATATTGCCAGTGTTTGAGAAATATCAGATTATGTATCAAGGGTATTCAAATATGGAAAGTAAAGTATATGCCAAGAAATAATAATATGTATTTTATTTAATGTAATGTTTTGAAATATAGCTATTAAATAGGATAAATAAATATATACATGAACTGAGATATTACCTCATTACTTGATACGCCATATGCAGATATCAGTAGTAAGAGAATACACCATATAGAGGCTATTTTTATATGGGAAATAGATGCTAGAAAATGGTTCCACTATGTTATTTATTTATCTTATATACTACAAAGCTTATAAATATGGAAAGTAGTAGCTTGCTATCGATTGGAGACGAATTCAGCAGGCGTAAATTTTTAATCTGCGACGTGTGTTCATTTTGTGATGGTCAGGAAATGACACTTGAGTTCAGGAGTTCACAATTTGAGTTGACTTCCAATGCCAACGTAGATACTTGAAGTGATAAGAAAATCAATATGTTACTTCCTGATACTGTGTTACACCCTTCAAATGCATGCCACGCGCGCTAACTACCCTCACAGAGCACATAAGTTGGGAAATTAATTACAAGGGGAACGAAAAGTAACCAATAAGTATAGGAGATAACCTTAAATTAAAGAAAATACGATAACGGAATCACATTGAATATAAATGGTGTATCTCTGTACCTGCATGACAAGAATAAGACAAATAAAAATATCTTGTACAAAAGTAACGATATAAAAATAATAATAGTAAGAACAAAGTATTATTATTTTAATAATGAATTATCTCCACAATACAAGTCAAATTACAAAAAAATTACATTTATTTCTTATAATATTTTTGAACTACAAAAATTATACATGAAATATAAAGTAATTCTTTTCATAAATTCATGTTTCATCAAAAGTTTATTCCAAATATAAAAAAAAAAGCATGTTTTAACACTTTCTTCAAAAACAAAAATGAATTTATGAGAGTTTGTTTTTTTTTTAAACAGTACATTACAGGCAACATAATTTTGATCGAACTTTTAACAAATGAGTCTTTATATTTATAAAATGTACACTTTCAAAGCATTACAATATTTAATTTCTCGTCAAACCAAAATATGTGTTTGTATCAGTGATTTAGAACTGCGTAGAGCTTAAGTAATTCTTATTTTGTATGTAAGGTTAGAAAATAGTACCTGTCACTGAAATTTGTTGCCTTCAAACTATAACAAAAATTAGTAATGTCGAATAAAATTAAAATATTAAAACAAATTAACAAAAGCAAAAAGCAGCTTTGCACAAGATATTTTTTTTTTTGGTGTTTCTTCCAAAAAAGAATTTGAGCTGTTTATGAATTGATGTTATATTTGTTGTATTTATACATTTCATGAAATGTTCTAAATAAAACACTGTATAAAAAATATTTTTTATGGACATATTTACAATATTTTGCATATATGCATAGTGGTCACACCTTAAAACAACTGCAGTATAATTCTACTCCGGAAAATCAGTAAAGCGTTTCGTACTTTACTATAAGTACATTCTTTCGGTAGCTCATCTTTGATTTCATGAACAGTACGTACTACATTTTCGAAACCGGTTGAATATGTTGAACGGTCATTGGTAGGAATAGGTATAATTAGTACACTTTGACTTCCGATTGACCTATTTTCAATAAGAGTTAATCATTCGTACCACTGAAATTAAATAATATTTAATTAAAATTCGTTTAGTCGAAATTGCTTTGCACGTGACCGGAAGGACTAGTGGATCTACAGGTTAATATCCGAAATATTCAAAATGTATTGTAATTGTCAAAACTATACTACTTACTATTGTAAGTATATTATAACCTTCGAGGAGGTATCGTACGAGAATTACAGAAACAGACTTATATTTTCGCGACATCAGCGGCAATAAGCAAATAATATCAGAAAATTACAACTTATGTTGCTCTGGAAGTATGTTATACCTAGGTCTACGGTGGCGCGAAACATTAATTATATGGTCGTATTTATTTTTTTTAAATTAATAAAATTTTCGCTGTCATTGTTTTACATATAAAAATATTTATATTTAAGAAATAAATACATAAACCGTAATTATACGGAAATACATTTATTTCAGTTTCTATACAAAATAATAATTACCTGTTATTAACCGAGTTTCAATTACTTTTAATTATTTAGAGAAATACAAAAACTTTCACGGAATCGTAATTAATTTATACTTTTCATTATTTATTAAAAGCGTATAATATTTAATATGTAGTTATTTTTATATGCATCACACTGATTTAGATTTCTATGAAATATCAATTAATTTTTTTAACGTCTGCCTTACAACATTAATAGCTTGATACTTGATGAGAATAAAAATCTGTCAGGCAAAAAGTAAAATGAAACAAGAATAAAATAATTATTTCATATGTAAGTTTATTGTGTCATTCTCTTTGAGAATATAGCTTCTTTTGAAAAGAATTCTTTATTTTAGGCATTAGTATTCTACCAGCAATACATGTCTGTTTGCAGGGTTGCTATTTTGGGCGTAAAAATTCATTCAATATTCGTTGTGACGTATTTTAAGAAAAGTGACAAAGATAAGCTAGATCCTGTCTTGTTGCTAAGACATCTGACGTCTACCATGCGATGTCGACGTGTTTTTGTTTGTCTTAGGATTGCACTGCGTTTGTTTTACGTATAGGGATTTATTTTGCACGTTTTTGTTTTATTATTAGGTCACTGTTTGTTTATGAATAAGCAGATAAATATGTCATCATTTACATGATTATCATTTTAATATTCCGATGAATTGGGAAATATAACACAAAATTTTCCGCAATATATTTGAATGAAATTATCAGTTGATAATGTAATTTATGTTACTTTTTTGTGTAAAGTGATAAATGACGAAAAATGAAAAAGTATATTTGTCATAGAAATTAAACTTTGTTCCTTTGAAAATATTGTAAGTCAATATTTAAAGTTTATTTTTAGATAATAATTTCAAGTTAAAAATATCTCAATCTATACAAGAAAAGTACATTTAAAATGCATTAAAATTTGCGAAATTCATTACAAAATTTATCATCTTTTGCAACTAAAAAGTGAAAATGCAAATTACATACGTAATAAAAGAAAGTTAAAAACACTATTGATCCCAAAACAATTGAATTTGAAACAAAAGGGAAACGTTAAGAAGTGAAAGTTCTGAAGATAGTAGATAGTGATTTTATTACTTCCTAAAATATCTCTGATTAAATTCCGTTCTCGATTAACTTAACCGCATATATCAAGGTTAAAGATGAATTTAGCGCTTAGGCATTGACCTGCGGGTTAAAGGGCAAAGGTCAAGCAGGATCGATAATCGGGCCTTAAACATTAAACTTCAAAATAAACAAACAAAATATCTGCAATGCGATTTTTTCTGCGATGATTCATAGAGTCGTATGAAGGTAAAGTTTGTTAGTAAATAACTGTACTATAAATATATCTTGGGAAACTACGGAAGTTGAAATGATTATAGTTTCGTTATATCCGCTGTATTATCTGGATGACTCATGTGCATATTTATTTGGGTCGCCTACACCAGGCTTTTATTCATACTTTCAGTTTTATTTCAATCTTACATTCAAATATATATATCTTACGATTTATTACTCATTTAATAGTAATAAAACTCTGTTGCAAAACTAAATTATGTTTTAAAAAAACACTATTTTTTTTTATACTTTCACATTTTACTTGTATAATTGTAACTTAGTTATATTTATAATTAATAGTATATTCTAAATTATTATCACTACTAGCATTTCAATCCTACTACAAAAAAAAACATTGACAATAACAAACATTTTGACATGAACATTAACTTGTTTTTTAATATTCTCAAAAATAAAGGAGCCTGTCATTGTGTTTATATTGACTCTTCAGTTTGACAACCTCACTTTTAATTTTTAATTTGGTTTTATTTGATTTACTTATATTTATTACATATTTAAATTGTGAATTCATACTTTACACTTTTCTTAATTTAAATGACTCAAACAATATTTGGTCTTGGAGACTTCAGTTTCTTTAAAAAGTGACAGTTTTTATTATCAACCATGGTTAGTAATAATTTATTATTAATCTAGATAACCGTGGTTACCAAGTAAGCGATAGTGAAAAATAATTTCCCGTGTCAAATAAAGGTTGTCAAGGCTAGTACTGAAATATATAATAAAAAAAATGTATATTTTTTAAAAAACAAAATAAAAAAATCTTTCATTTTTTAAAACAAACAAAACTACTCTTTATCCAATAATGCATATATTTGTGTGAATGATGTATTATGTAAAATACAGAGTAATATTAGATTAGTGCTGTACATATATCTAATGTTTCATTAATCACATATTCAATAATATATACATTACGAGTATATCAAATATTGCTCATACAGATCAGGTATTAAATTTGTGGATTAAATATTAGTTCTATAAATTAAATGTTGAGATATTATTATTCTCATGTTCATCATTATATTATCTGTAGATTGTATAAATTTTCTAATGTTGTATATCATCTAAATATTCCTATTAAAATGATTCGGTTTTCATAATAGTGCTTTATATCCATAATAACCAATAAACTTTTCCAGTTTCCATGTTAATAACCTGAACATTTTGTGGTGCTGAATATTCAACGTTTTATCAAAAATTCATGCTGTATTTCGGTTGTTGCGCTGAAATCTGCCTAGAGACATCACTGAACTTTGATCGAATTTGAATTAGAGAATCAAAACTAATCATGGAATGCCACGCCCTGTTTATTATTGTTGGATAAGGGTAAGCACTGTCTGTTTGCAGGTAAAGGTCGTTAGTTCGAATTCCTTCCAGGCATGTGTGTCAGGAGCAAAGCTATCATGTAGCAAACCTACGTAATGTGTAGGGCCTCTTTGATTGTCAATATTTTATAATTTTAAGTTTCCTTGCACCAAACTATGTTGTAGTATTTTTCCATTAATGTTTAACAACTTCACAACTATAAATGAGAGTGACACGATGAAATAAAAAATACTGTGTGTCATATCACTATTTTGTCATTATTGCCCGTTGAAAATGAAATACATACATGATATCTTGTTTAATGATATAGGGTTGGGTTCTTTAAAAACATTACGATAATAAATTATCGAAAACGAAGAAAAAATAACTAGGAAAGATACGAGATTCCTGAAATAAGAAATATATATATACTGAAATATTTTATTGACTTTTAATTTATTTAGCTTAATAGTTATTTTTGAACATGGCATTAAGAAAAAGGTTAGTTCCATCTAATCTTCAAGTATCTTTGAACCATCAGAGATTTGTAAATCTATCCAAGGTATAAACACCATCTTATGTTCAAATAGGGTGCATACATGTACAATACTTCGTCTTTCTATAAATTTTTCTATAGTTTGGTAAAGAATTTGTAAATAGTGACAAATTATCAACGAAAGCGATAGGGTAAGCTGTTGAAAGTAGCAAAACAATTGTTCAAACTTTTCCAATATTATATATGCTATGTTTCATTTTAAAAATAACGCTATAATACATTGTTGTCAAAACTTGACAAATCTCATGTTGCCACATTATAATCAACGCATGGTATACGATTTATAGAAATCAGATTGTATGTAACTAACCATTACAATATTGAATTCCTGTCCTTCTATATTTATGGGATTAATTTTTTGGGTATTGGAATTCCACCTGTTTGAGTGACAATTTCGTAGACATTAATCATATACCTATATAATGGAATTGTTATAGCTTTGTTCCAGTGTTGATGTTATCCGTTGTGCAGGTGTTCGAGGGCGTATCGCAAAACTCACGCAACCCTCTCCTGTCACTACCCTTAACCTAAACCTTCAAATTCACAACGCAAACATTATTATTCCACGCGAAACAAGGGTGAACATTTTATCTACGGTTTCTCCACTTGTTTATCTTGTACTAATTATAATCTACCCTCAAATACAAATATACATCAACCTATAAAGGGTTCTGCCATGGCAAAATGTTTAGCGTTTTGAGCGTTCGCATCAATAATTATCTCGCCTTCGTACAAATTCGAGGTATGCTCATATATACCGGGAGTTTATTTTATCAGTAAATGTAGAGTAGTTTCATTACCATAGTTACAGAATGACAGCGATGTGTTGAAGCGTTTATTTTATGAGTAAACATAGCAGAATACTTGTTAGCTCGTCACAAACGTTACATTTTAAAATCAATTGAACTCAACGACATCAAAAAGTTAGCTTTGGGCATGGTTAAATATATGTATTTATTTATTTCAGTTCGAAATTACAGAATAAAAATATTAACTTTAACATTTCTGTTCCACATTATACGAATTTAATAAAACATGTATTTAAAAAAAATGATTATTACCGTATTTCAATGAGTGTTTTACGTATGCGTGTAATCAAAGTACTTCTAGGATGTCAAATATCACCACAACTCTTCCTCTGTATCATTTAGAAACGCTGATAATCATCTACAAATATTGCTAATTCCACCAAACTCGTGGAGTTATCTTTGGAACTAAGTAATATACTTAATCTTTTTTTATGAATTGGGATTTGAGTTAGTTTGATATTTCAGGATGTTAACAAAAGGCATAACTTTGGTACTAACATAAATAAATAATTTATAATTTCTTTAATTAATATTTTTTAGACTATGTTAAATATGTTAATTAGTCCTATGTTTACTCATAAAATAAACGCTTTAATACATTGTTGTCAATCAATTTACACCGTAACTATTGTAATGATATACTCTATTTTTACTGATAAAATAAACTCCCGGTATTACCACCAAGTGACTAGAATTTTACGAGAAATTTTTGTCGTCATGGTCACGACTGATTGCTGTGACTAAATCTACGAGCAGAAGTGAGTTAAACAAAAATTACGCCTATTTAGTCGTATAATTTCCGCGGCAATTACCAATATTGATAATTGTCAATGAAATTTGAATGTGATTGGTTCAATTCATTAAAATACTATGCTTTAATTGGATACCAAAAGAGCTACCGAACTTTTCTCCTATTTAAAATGTCGTTTTTTGTCATAATGTTGCAGTCACCTGTTATTCGTTTGTTGAATGTTCAAATCTGTAATGCTTTACTCTTTGAAGATGGTGACAGCCAATTAACTTCGATAGATTGATGCAGGATTCGAACCTGCTACATAAGGATTGCGAAATCTGTTATTATCCATTATTGCGTGTACTAGTGTAACATTATTATGCATTATGAGGGCGAATTAGTATAAAATAGACCTTGTTGACAAATATTCTCTTTTGAAATAACTCATAACATGTTGAGTTTGGACAATGGAAAACGGTAGTTATGGATGCTGATTTAAATATGAAATATAATTTTGAACAGCACATTATTCTACCATTTTCCGGAATTGTGTCAAATGGCCAATTCATAGATTTCATTGATTTATTCAAAGCTCTTGTAAAAAATATAATTTACATCGTCTAAAACGGTAAGACAAACCAAGTATAATTCATACCGATCTGATCTGAATCGTGTAGGTATTTGAGATTACTAGATTTTTATTTTTGAGAGTGAAAACGTTTATAATCAAAATCATAATAATCTAGCAATAATAAAAAAATAATGCTACCAAAACACAAACTTACTTTATTTTGTAAATGAACAAAAAAGAAAAACAACTATATTCAATTATTTGAAAATAAGTTTAAATTCTTCTGTATTTTTTTTTCATTTAATGAAGGAAAATGGGATTATATGAAATAAATTTACCTCATAAAGATTTTTTAGTTTACTTACTTTGAACTCTGCTTATATGATTCAAAGTTAAAATTAAGATAAGTCATCCTTTAGACATGTTTTTTTTTTTGTAAAAATGTCTTTTGCAAGCAGATATTTTTCTGTTTTTAGCAAAGGTTAACGGATGGTTCCGTTCTCTCTATTTTACCCGCCGAATGTTTTTGCGTCTTTGAGAACTGACGAATTACACTTCATCACTGGCTGAAGTTATTTCTGCCCATCTTGGCACGCTTTATGCGTTGATCAAATTTAATACAAATTAGAAGTTTAATTAATTTGATTCTGCAAAAACTAATTTAATGTATTTTGGCTTTTATTAAAAAAGATGAAAATAAATAGTGCTTACAAGAATAGAATTAACCCTGCATATTTTGACTACACACTACTGAAAAGAAGATGTAAAGATCATGAAGTTTGAGGTTGAGAGTGTACAATCCTAAGGCCCCTTGGCCCGAGGGTATACACTCAAACCAATTAGTTTCCAGTAAAGAAAAAGTATTCTATTCTTTTAAAGTTTTATATTGAATATATGTACACGAAAAAAATATAATATACTTTTATATTAATAAATAAAATGATGTATTGATTTCCTAAATTTTCCGTAATGACATCGAGAAAAAAATTTATATTAATTATCACAACTAAGTACGCCAATTTAGTTTCCATACACCTGTGATTTATATAGAATCAATGACCTTTTAAAACGACATTCATTAGAATTACTTCCCTTAAACGGTTTGTTATATTTTCCACTAAGTTTCTTGGAGATTGAGAGTCAATTTCACCCCATTCTTCTACCATAAATATAGTAGTTCTTTTATATTCTTTGGGCGTCTTGTTTTACACATTTTTTAAATAAATCACAGAGATGTTCAATGAAATTCATATCTAGACACTGTGGAGGCGTTTTTAACTATTCTAGCAGTTTCGTATAGTATGTTTGGGGTCATTATCTTGACGAAATGAAACCAAACAAAATCGAAGGTACTTGTGACGTCATCAATACCGCTGAGTACGAAAATACAGAGGCACTCGATTTTATTTTGATATTAGGATACCTAATAAATCGGAAAATTAATGATTATATTCACATTAAATATTTTTTAAATGCCCCTAAAATAAATGATGAATAGTGAATTGTTGTAATTCTAAATATTTTAAATTCCAGATATTACTTAACATTGCACTCGTATGTTGATATAAGTTCATAAGGAGATGAATAACCATTTATATATTATTTTAGGAAGTGCTAACAACTATATGTAATAATTATAATAATCTAATTTAGAGATATATTATTAGTAAAGTTGTTTACTTAATTTATGCCTTTCACTTACATGAAATTATTTACATGTTCATGACGTAATTGCAAATATGAAAATTGTTTGTTACATAAACTTGGTATTACTGTAATTGATAATTTATGTACATAAGGAATTCATATTTATGGGAGCAATAAATTACTAACCGTAATAAATTATATAAATGATGCATCTAGAGTCTTCAAATACGGAAAGAAACTATTTCAATATATTTTAATTAATATTTAAAACAATCATATTAG
The DNA here is from genome assembly GCA_035578165.1 of Stenolophus ochropezus. Classification (NCBI taxonomy): domain Eukaryota; kingdom Metazoa; phylum Arthropoda; class Insecta; order Coleoptera; family Carabidae; genus Stenolophus; species Stenolophus ochropezus. The sequence continues at coordinate 16,755,290 of JAQOWZ010000005.1, read as the reverse complement.
TAGTTTGTTCACTGCATATTTGAAAGCAATTCAATATATTTTGTAATAAATAAAATTTCATCTAATTCTACACCAGTTTTACTTTCGATTTGCTGATGCGGAAGAAACACATTTAGCAGGAGAAAATTTAATCTACTAAAAAGATTAACTTCAGAAAATGCACACAACGGAAAACTTCATACAAAAGAAAATTCGAACATTGGAAAAACTTTCATGCATTAAAACGTGCAATTTTCGATTATAAAATATGTGTTGCAAATTTAAGTAGGTTATGTTAAATATAAATAAATAGTCCCTATTTATTATCTATTGTTGGGTGTGCCAAAGTGCTCTATCGCAGATATCGGTAATGATATTTACTGATTAACTTAAAACTTCGTCGTTCAAAATGCATCGAATTAACGCTGTGGGATTATAAGTTCCGTCGGTAATGCAGTGTGCATTAATTAAAATTTTTGAATTGCTTCCCATTTTTAAAATATTTGATCATTTTCCTATTCTCTATTTTCTTAGTTTGGAATATTCATTTCACTAAATTTTACATTCAGTACATCTTTGGCAATAATTATAAGATGAAAATTGTAGAATATGTAGAGCAGAAACAGGCCCGATTCTGTACTTTCGGTCGCCCTCGTGCGAGTAAAATTTTTGGCGCCCCTCAAATGCAGATGAAAGAGTAAATGAAATTGAACCGCAGGAATTTTATTTCCATTTACCTAAGGTAAAATTACTTATTATTAAAAATTACATTTTTTAAGGAAAGGTTCTCGATTTTCTCTGTCATGCACAAAAATAATGTGCGCATGTGCCTGACACACGAGTCGTAAAAAATTAAAAAGAATACATAGAGCATTGTTATTTATTGCGTTGTTAAACCTTAAGTTATATGAAAAAAAAAGATTATATTTTACTTACTATTCATTAATTTATTTGTGAAAAAAAAAGTAATTTTTGGCCGCCCACGTGCAGGGGCACGCTCTGCACGTACGCCAGAATCGGCCCTGAGCAGAAATATTATTCAATATATAGTGCATTTAATATAATCGTCTCACGGTTCACCTATGACATTTCACAAATTCATTATCTGTACCAAGTTTGTCACTCTGTAACCGTTTTGGGTTATACACTACTGGCATTCAAATTCGTAGAAGCAGACATTTACAAAGTAACATTTTAGCACATATTTTGAAATGATGTGGTATCGATTAGAGTTGATGTGATTTCCAATGTTGCCTCGATGGCATCTTATATTTATGTTATTTTATTATAATCAAAATTTAACACAAAGAATTAATATTTCAATGTTCGTATACCATTCATTTATTAACCAATTTTGTTTCCGATTTATTGTAAAATAATATATAATATCACTATATCAACTGACTCAATGTAAAACATTACTACACGTTTTTTAAACTGATGATGGATGTGTTGCATACCTACATCCGAAACGTCGTAATTTATTAATTTCAATATGAATAAATATCATTCAACAAATTGTGCATTACTACTTCCCTCTTCCTGAATAAACATTTTTTTTTGGATTCTAAAATAATTAAAGAAAAAAACAGAGATGAAGTTTATTTTAATATTAATAAATGATTAGATTTTTTTCAGAAAAACAGATAGGAACGCCATTTAAGTACTGGGTATTTCCAGTTGGTCATTTATTGTGGAAAATTTTTTTTCAAATTATAATATTGAATTTATAAGACCATTTCTATCCGAATTGGGTCAATCTACGTTACCAACTATTATCAAATAAAAATAATGTCCTTCCAAGTAGTCCCTAGAAGAGACTTTCGGCTAAAATCTTATACTACCAAAATGCGTGTAATTTATTACGGAATGATTTCGCTTCAAGTCACAAACTTTTCTATGATTATAGCGCAAAACGAAAAATTTTGAAGATTTGGTCGCTGTGTTATTTAATACTTTACTTAAAGTATAGTATCGGTCTTGTTCGTCTAAAAACGGACGAGTGTCCTCTTTAACTTCATCACAAGGGTTCTGCGTAGCTCTGCAATTGTTATGACAAGTGACATGGGATAATATTGTTTTCAATCAGTTACGCTTGTATTCCAGAATAACTGCGTCATTTATAGTCTATTGAACAACAAATTTTATTAGGACAAAGAACACAAAATGGAAAACTAACTTCAAATACATTTAGATAATTCGAAGTAATAAATATATCTTTTATCTACATGCACAGTGTAAACAGAAACTAAATTTGGAATAAAGCATGGTTATGACTTGTTTGTGTAGTGATCGTAATTTTCTCTCTATCTCGTGTGACGTAAAAATCATAAACCCTTTCAAACATTGTTCATTATGTAGTTTTAAACTTTATTTCTTATTGTTCAACAACACAATTAATTTTGCCGTGCAAAATTTCAACCCTTTGCAAGGGAACTTGAAGCCCTTAAATCCTTGTGCGTAGGCCTTGGGTATTAAATATAAAACGTCAAAGTTTTCATGAAGTGAATTAAGGGTTGTTCTCGTTATGTGTACGTAGGAGGCTCTTGGACAAACGTGAATTATCTCGCTTTTTGTTTTAAGGACAAAAACAAGATATATTACCTATTGTAAGGTATCCTAAATACGAGCTTGAATGCTATTAAATGCGATACACGTTTATCAGGAAAAACAAACGCAATAATTTAGGAATGAACATATATTTAAGCTAAATTAAAACATTACTTTACAGGAAATAAATAAATTGAAAAATGGTTTAAAACTAAAAAGTATTATTTAAGAGAACTAAGATAAAACATTAGTTCATATTAGTAATGGGAACGTGATTATGATTGCAAAAATTGCCGGTAAAATACTACTCACAGAATTTGTACTAGTGAAAATTGTCAGTGTAATTCGAATGTGATTTATTCAATTTATTAAAATTCTGTGCTTTAACTGGATAACAAATAATAAATGGAATTGTCTAAAGAATAAAATATTTTTTCGTTTGATTATTTGGAAAGCTTCGAAGTTAAATTCCATGTTATTTAATGTGTTCCAGGAATCCGAAATACGACATCGTAATTATCGAATAAATCAACTTGATTGATAACTTTCTTCCGCCAGAGAAAATTATAATATATATGTACCATCGCTTTGTTGATTACCAACTAGTGGTATATTGTCAAATTATTAAGTATCGGAATGTTATTCCTGCCAAAAAAAGTTTCAACCCTAATTCTGACACTATTGTTCGAACAGAATTTTTTGAACGAGAATCTTAGGCTCATAAGAAATAAAATACTATGAATTTAAAATTACCAGTACTTATGAAAATACATGCCTTCTCTGAATGCAATGTAATGAATAATAACATTTACTACAACACGTAATGTCTAGTATCTAGTGACGAGATATTTTTGTAATTCTTTATATTGAAAGAGAAAACGGCTATGCAAATCAAAAGAAGTTAAATAAAATGCTTTTGAAATCTTTTGCTTGAATGGATTTCCGATTAAAAATGAAGATGAATGAACTACGCCGAAGGATAAAATGACGAATCTGCGGAAACATTTGTGAAATGTATTATAATCCAAACCTAAATATATAAATTGAAATTCTCATTTCACGAATGTGTCATTTATGTTTTTTACAATTTAAAATTCTAATTCCATATTAAAAACAAAGTACAAATTCAAATAACAAATCTGTAATAAGAAAGTTTCTCTTTTATATTTCATTTTTAATCTTTTAAAGTCAAATGAAAAGGGACCATAATATTTTAATATTTTCTTTTGAATATAACCAGTGTTTATTTAATGAGAGCAGGTGATTAAGTTATGAAAATGTGACTGTTTACATTTCATTATTGTATCCGTTTAACATTATTTACATTAAAAACAGATATATTGAAATATCTTTAAATTATTTGAGGGAAAATAATTTATTATAAATTGCTGATACTACATGTGATTGTCTAAAAAAGACTGAAATCATTCTACTAGAATCGTTGTAATTGGATTCGAAAAGTGCTGATCCAAACATATCAAGCTAAGAGTCAATATTGAAAAATACAAACTTTTCACCCCGATAAATTGTTGTTTACCTTTTCGTTGAGGATACATATCAAACGACCCTTCTGAATCATGTATTGAAATTTGTATACAAACAGAGCAGTTACTCAAAAATATAGATACAACATGTTTATTTATTTGTTATGCCCTGATACTATCATTTATTAAATATTTTGTTATTTACATTCAATTGTGTTATAAAATGTAATACAGAGATATTATTTTTGTTTAGTACAGAATTTTTTGAACTCTTAAAAATACTGTAAGATAAAATTAAATTAATGAAGTGGCATGCAGCTCACAGGATAGAACTAACTCTGACTGAGTCCATCCAACGAAACCATTGGTACTTAACAACCGTAGCTCTATAAAGTGAATAGAGCTAATGATAATGGCAATTGCAAAACATTACCCGAGAAGACAAAAGAAAATGAAATAGTTTCTGCGGAATCTAAGAACGATTATACCCCAGTATTGTTGAATGTTATTAAATAAAAATAATAAATCTAATTGTTTATTTGTCTGCATATACGTAGTTCTCCTTAAATACCTGTACACATATGTGTATTTCTGGTTGCTGTGTATTTTTAGGTGATTGAGACAGCTTCAACAGAGAATGAAAGTAATGCATATTAACCAATTAATGATATGTATGTAAATAATACATTTGTATGTTCAATTTAAATAAAAATTATTGATATCAGTAAAAGAAAGTTGCTATAATAACAGAATCCCATCATTCCATATTGGGGAGCATTAAATGAATTTGAGATGAGAATTCCATTTGTTTTTAGACTTGTAGCTTCAAAATTTGCAGACTTTGCAAAGTCTGTACAGCTTATACATAGAATGGATTTCGAACCACTCGGCTACTGCTTTATTTTTATTTGGAGAAAAAAGAATACAGAATATAAAACTATTGTTTTCAAAAACCCATAAGCACTTCAAACACAGGAAAAACCAAGTCTTGCAAAATATCATAAACTGTTATAAAATAATCCCTGCTATCAACAATGAAATAAATACTATGTTCTTATTTTCTTGTTTTGTCCTGAAACTACGACTGTGCTTCTATAATTCAATACTGGACAATATTTATTTGGCAGTACATTTCTGTTAGGAATGACTTCAAATATCGTAGGTTTTTAGTTTGTTATCATTTTACAATGATACTTTATTTGGTTAATAGTTGGGTAACTTTTTTAAACTTCCTAGTTGTGTTGTTCTTAAACTAAGATGACTTTATTATAATAATATATTAATTTATATAAATCTGAAGCAATAAAAAGTAAAGTAAGTCTATGTACCGCAGTTGATCCTACATTCATTGGTACCATATGATTCAAATTGTTGGGAAGAAAGGGGATTGATGACATCATCTTGTTAGTGATGGGTAAATTCCCGGGAATGAATATTTCGGAAAATTTCCCAGGATATTTCCCGGGAAGTTTTTGGGGAATTTTCTGAGGAATTTCTAGGGATATTTTCCGGGGAATTAATAAATTCCTCCATAAAAATCAAAGGCATACTAAAATTTTTATTTCATAAAAAAATTAAGAATATTCAATAATAATAATTATGTCATAATCTTTACTAACTCAAAAATATTACCAATGGTGATGTTGCTGTAGGTAAAATAATTAAGAATTAATTTAATTTTTGTAGTTTTCCACTCATAGTTATAAAGTTATTAGAATATTATCACCATTAGAAATTAATTGGGACTGGTTAGAACATGTAGGTAAAGCTGCGCTTGCATTAAATTTATTATCGGGAATTTTCCTTCTTATTCCCGGGAACTTTCCTTAGTTCCGGGAATTTTCAAAATTCCGGGAAATAGGTTTAGGGAATTTCCCGGGAATTTTTCCAGGAAATAAGAAAATTCCTGACGGGAAGTTCCCAGTGACCCATCACTCGGGTGAAATAGGGTGATTTCCGAAGTAAACAAATGTCAAAACTGACAGTAATATATAGAAATATAATAACGGATGAAATATACCAAAAGAGTTGTAGATTAAATTAACGAAACTGCCAACACACAATGAAGAACAAATTGTTAACGCCAAAATCACCTTCATAAATGACAGAAATGACATGAATGATACTCATTTTTTAAAAATTTTGAAAATATTCGTTACCGCGGTTATACTATTGTTTCCATTTTATTTTTGTCTACACGACCAAGAAGCAAGATAAAAGTTAATAATTCTTGTAACAGAATTAAATATTGTTTGAATTAAACATAAGCACCTCTAAAAATATATATCATTTCCAGGTAATTTATTTATACGTTTCTACTGTTTTATTATTAACACAGTGGGCTATTTTTATCTTTGTCAATACTCCGGCTAATCAACATCTTGTGTAAACATGCGGGCGTAAACACCATATCATTATCCTGTATTCGCTGTAACTGATCCAAGTTCTCTATCCTGGAAGACAAAATCGATACTATCCGACATTTCCAGATCTCCAGACCCGGTAGGCTCCTGCAAACAAGATCCAGAAATGCGGGAGAGATGAAAAAGACGGATCAATATGGAACACAAGTTTTGTGATTGACAGCGAAATAACAATGTGAGAAATATTATAGAAGAGAATTGTCTGTTTTCAAAAAGGTGTGGGTTCGAGCCCTGCTAAGCATGGTGTGTCTTTTCCTTAAATATTTCACCTAACTGAAAAACTTGTGTCTAGTACTCTATGAAAATTATATTTTTTAAATCCCTTTTGTTTCCATAGCGCAAAATAACATTTTATTTACGATTTACCAACCTGTAGTAGTGTTCTACAATAATTGTGTAAATAAAAAGTAAATGAAATTGACGAATACAACGGAGAATACAATGACTTTATTTTTTACTCGATGTTTTATACACAGTTACATAAAAGTGTAATTATTTTACTTTTCATGTCCACCACATAATCATATTGTCAAGCTGTGACTGTATATCTATTACTCACGACCTGAATCGTCTGAAGCTTTCCACCACCAACAGGTTATTCTTGTGAACGGACAGAATGAACTAAAGTTACCATCATTCAGTTTTTGTTTCACCAACAATACTCGTAGTGGATAAAACACAGAAAACAGTTTTCATTGTGTTAAAATAACTAACTTATAATATTGTTCTACATATGTATTTCTTCTTTTGTAATTTCCAGTCGTAAAAAAGTGTAATATGTGACTCGTTTATACTCTTTAGATATTCGTTCTTTATACCCTCATAACTAAAGTGACATTTATTAAAACTCGCATTCGTAGATACTGTTTTCATTACTAAAATTAAAGTAATAATACTAACAAATTATCTACAACCATTAATGTAGCACGGTTGGAATGGTTGTAAAAAAGTATCCAATCCGTCAGTATCCATTTTTCGTTAATTTCGATTAAGGAAAGAGTAACTATAGTTACTGTGGTTCACTTTCGGAGTGTACTTTACGCATTACTGCATTTAAATTGTTTGTTTACATCTTGGTTACCATGGCGCAAACTAAAAGATTGCAGCCCACGGGCGGAAAAGAAAATCTCTAAAAAATGTATCCAGGTTTGTAATACCTTGTATTCGTTTTCAACCTATCCTTCGATTAACCAGGATATTAATCTACTAAAGCTTTATTAGCTTCTAGCAAAATTAAATAAAAAAATTCCTGAATCAAGCTCCATGCTGGACATTTGACATTTTACTTGATATTTGACTTTTTATTTCTTTGCAACTAGCTTACGTTCTTTACACAAAAACACCAATTTAAGAATGCAACGCATCTTTTTAAAGTTTTTGGCATGGTGTCTTATAATTAAGAATTACATTCCATTAGATAGCAGTAGTGCGTAAAACCACAGAATAGGTTTATACAAGCGACAGTAAGACAGAGAAACGAAAATTAAAGAGAGATGGAGAATGTGCACAAATTTAAAGGGCCCATTGTTTAAAATCGGAAAGTTTCCTCACATCTAAGAGAGAGATAGGGGAAGAGCACAAATTTAAAGGTCTATGCAATGCTTCAAGGTTATAGACCTGACTAGGGGAACATGAAAGGTACCGACACGGAGTGTCGCTTCTGTGTGTAAATATTCTGTGGTAAAACGTTGTACGTACCTCAGGCCGAAAGAGATTTACGCCCATGGACGAATAAAAACCCTCCGCTACGCGTTGGGTTTTAAATTTCGACCGCAGCTTGTACCTTCTCTTTCGACCCTCTATACGTAAATAACTATTAAGTATCATAAACTAATTCCTACATAACATTGAATCTCCCATCAATGGGAAATAAGTCGTGATGATGATATACCTTGTTCAGAGATATTTCGTTATGGCTCTCTCAGCGGGACTGTTGTTAGGGATTTAAGCTTGATTTATAGGGGTGCAAGGACAGGTATGTATTCAATATTTTCCATTTTAATTCAATTTTAATAATGAAACAGAGAATTTTGTACAAATATTATTAATGATAATGAAGCAAAATAAAATGTTACATAAAAATATCATTGTATAACTATTCGTCATTTAATTAAATATTGCAATTAAACATTAGTGCCATACTAGATTAGAGATTTCCGAATTTAAATATTTTGCAATCCTACCCTGAGTGCCAACAGGTAGAATGTCTTGCTGTGTACGGTTAACCACAGGCTTAGTAAGTTAAAGCCATAACGAAATATCTTTGAACAGAGTATAATATCTATGATCTTCTTAATTGTTGTGCTACTGAATACGAATATAAGACCATAGTAGTAGGAAGAAGGAATAGCATATAATTAATGATTAAATATCCGGTTTTGAAGACATTTAAAAAACCTTGATTCTTTAGTTATTTTGCCGGAAGGCCACTAAATCAATGAGTGTCATTTAATTTAAACCTTGCAATGTACATAACATAACTTTTTTTGTAAAATTAAACTTCGCTGTATGTTTTTATAATGAAGATGACACCTGCGGGGTGATCAAGTTTACTTTCAACATTTGTAAGCAACGTAGTGTGGTAGTGTGGCCATCCAATTACATGGGTTACCGCATAACAGTTTTATGAACTAACCTGGCGACAAATTATACCACAAATTGCAAGTAAAACAAGAAACAAATATCTTAATTACTTGAGATAATAATGAAGATAATTGGACAAACAAAATGTTTTGACTAGATAACTAAATAAACAATGCTCTTTCATATTATACGACATTATAAAATACCTTTCCTTTTCCCGTTGTTAAAATAAGATTTTACGCACTGGTATTCATCGTATTAAATTACATTTAATTTATGACTGCCGCCTGAAGCTGAAGTTAGATTACTACAGTTTTCGAAAAGCAAATGTAATTGTGTAATTTTTGTATTTTATCAGGGTTTTATAAAAATTAAGTCATTTTTGACTCGAGTTGTCATTATTCGCAGGAATTATGAGTAAATTTTACCTATTAAATTTATAGCTCGAATTATATTTGCTTGATTATTTCACGAATGACAATAGTTCAAACATAAAATATTTGATATCAACAAAATCTAACCAGGACAATGATACTGTGGTTTTATCAAATTTCTTCACTGAAAAACTATCTATGGCCATCAAATGAAACATTCTGATTGAGTGAAAATGACGTTTGTGGAATAATCAAAATAATACAGCAGTAATAACTATTAACATACGTAGGATATTTGTGAGTATCAAAACCGCCACAGAGATTAATTGAATTCCGAGCTCGGAGAGCGAGGATTTTAAGACATCTACGGCCTGGTATGATTAATAATCAATTGTTCAATAGTTTACCGGTTTCACGTTATTAATAAATATTATTTTATAAAATTCTCTTGTGTGTAACGTTTTCATGATGAAGTCTGTATGGGTTGATATGATATGACAATTATCCCATTTTATTTTGACATTTCTTTACTATAAATGTTTTTACCATTGGTATATTTTACAAAACTAATTTACATTATTAATTATTTGACAGAAACGTCTGATATTGACAAAAATGCAACCAGACTTACAGTTATGTAGGTGAAACGAATTTCCTATAAGTTTGCCTATCTATTTATTTTTCAATCAATGATGTAAACAAAAGCTTAATATCCTGAAACCGGTAACCTTTTACCGACGAAATTTTAAAAAAATAGGTGTGACAAATCTGATTTTTATTTATACATTCGTAAATAAAGGTACGTTTATAAAACTTTACCACGTTTATTTGTATGGCAGTGGGGTGAATGTAGTATAGTTATTATTGCATATGAAAACATTAACTCTCTGAAAGCCTAGAAATTTCTGTGAATTTGTATCTAATAAAAGCTTTGTATTAATCACCAAATTTTTATAAATAAGTTGGCACTGTGTTGATATATTTCTTTAAGAATAGCACGTAGAATGATTCTGCAATGAATAGGACCAATTCCTAATGAATAAGAGCAGTACAATTCCTTAATCCTTGTATAATTACAGCGATACAGTTTCGTCTAACAACGTCGTTATTCTAATGAAGCTGCTAATTAGTCATTTAGGCAATTAATAATTCGCGGAACGCTCTACTTAGACTCAGCTAGACTTTCTGCCGACATCGCAATTGTTTCAAATTTTCCACTTGAAGTTTTTGTTGTACAAATGTGTTGATTTAATGAGGTCACATACGAGTTTTTTCTTCCAAGAAATTTCAATCGCTAATTGTTCGATGACGCACTTAATTGATAATGCCTGGAGACAATTATTGATACCAGAATGTTTGAAGGAATTCGCAATTTTTTGCTACTGGTTATAGCAATCTTAGAAATTGCTATTGGAATAAAAAAAGCACTAAAATATAATAATTTTTTCAGAATATTTTATTTTAAATATGTAAATCACAATAACAAAAAATTATATATAATTTTCAAGGAACTGTACGTCATATTAAAAATATAAATGAAATCTTATTTTTTTATTTTATTTAAAAAAATACTACTAACTCTTTCATAATATTTCAGACGTATGTAAAGTATAATCATGGAGATACATTTATTTTATTGTCCAAATATACAATAAATAATATATAAATAAATAAACAACAACATAGTAGTAATTATTTATTACTTTATTACGGATATAAATAATGTAATGATTTACATATTGTACAATAAATGTCGTTCACCAATCATTATACATACTAGACATCTATCTGTACAGGGAGTGCGATTCTTATAGTAAATTATGAAGAAATTAGAATATAAAGAATTAGACCTAGCGGGATTTTAACTCTAATTCATAACAAGTGAATGCAAAATGTTGATCGACTTAATTAACATTTTATAACAAATATTACTACTTGGGTAAATAATTTTCGAATGAAATTACAGAATCACAAAGTTGTCGAAATCAAATTCTATTTTTAGAGTACCTAAATATGTTTTAAACTTTGTGGAAACACATAATAATTTTATACAATTTCTCTTGGAAAATATTTTTGTTTATTTTTGTGCTAGATTTACCTGTAATTTTTAAATGTACATTTTATATCAAAGGAAAATAAATAGGATGTTTTTGTTGACGACTAGTGTTTATTTATTTTTCTGAATTTTTATGTAGAAATGAATAATTTTTGTACTACTCAAATGTTATAAATAAAATATGTTAAATAAACTATGAATACATTGAATTCAGCTTAAGGGTTATTAAATATTTATTCAGTTTCAGCTACTCGGTTTATTAAAAAGTAACATAAAACTACTCAATAATGCAAATAATTTATTATCCTATTATTATGAATAAATTATGAAACTGAATTTGAAATGCAAATTTTCACAAAAACAACTTTTATTTGTGATTAAAAGTAAAATACAATTTATGTTATCAATCTGTCACAGTTTAGTTAACTAAAAATCTGAGAACCCTAATTGTAGTGGCTCTTATTCCGAATTCACTTTTATGAGTGGTTTTGTTAAAAGTGAAGATTACTCTCATAAGATTATAATTTAAAATCAAGCTTCATAAAAGCGATTTTATTATAAAAATGGGCTCGTAATACGCACCAGTGTGTTTTAATTGTAACCAAAATACCTGTTTAATAAATTAATAAAACATAAATTAACAAATAAAAAAATCATGATTACAGTTACATTTGCAATAAGCTAAACAATTTTTAATTAAAATTTGTTTTCGAAATATATTATGAGAACCTCCAAACCTTTGAGAAAAATGTCATTATCTGAAATAGTTTTTGAGTTGCAATTGTGAGAGTACAAATTTAAATTTTGCAAGAAAACGTACACTTGTTATAACACGGCAATGCAATCTTTTTCTTCACAGGTAATGAGTTTATGACTCAATGTGTTTGTTGAATTGCAAAGGTGTGTAGTTGTTACACAGACTGTCCTTCCTACATCAACTCTCTCTTTTTATCCCATTGTTGAAACAGAGATGGAAGTAGGTGACGTCATTAAGAAAATTGTTAGGAATGTTGGCTTTAAATCAATACACATGTAAAGCAAAATTGTTTTATTTTGCTCGTAAATACAATAATATAATGATTCTATCATTAACATATTCGTTTAGGACATAAAAAGTTATAGTTTTCGATCATGCACCATGCAATGCAACTATTATTTGATAGTGGAAAATCAAGGAAATGAAAAAAGTTTTCATTTGCAAGTAAATATTGTTAAAATAAAAGGTAAAGTTCTAGATTAGCACTCGTACTGTACGTGTGTATACAAAATAATTTATTTACACGTAGAGGTACTATATGTTTTTATTGTAATAGTTGCTTTTTCCTATCACATTTTTTTATATTTTAAGATTTTTTATGTTTATTTATTTTGACAAAACACTATCTAATTCAGTTCTGCATATTTGTACCCTGACGGTTCAAAATTTTATCTTTATTTTAACAGCTAAGCTATATCTAAAAATTAATGAAATTCACGTGACATATGTACATGTTTAATTTTGTAATGTTAAAATAATTAAACGATGCTTTTTAAATTTTTTATCCAAAAGATTATTTAAAAATATCAACTAGTAACAATTTCAAATCTAAAAATGAAAGCTTACAAAATTATGTTTATCTTACAGGTATGTCAGGTTTCAAAAATATATAAAAAAAAATTACACTAAAAATTTACGTAATTTTTGGGATGTACCGAATAAAATTATAAAAAAAAATATCAGCATTTTAAGAATTTTTTTCGAATGGGGTTTTTTTAGGCCCGGGAAAATATATACCAACTACAAAAATACAAGTAAAATTACCATGCAACAAACCTTAGATACTTGAGGCCGTGTTATATCTAGGAATATTGAACCACAGATAATTTATATTATGCTTCAGCTCTCACTGTATGTAGGTGGATGCATTACATGGTTACATTGTTGATCAAATAATGTTAACATTGTTGTACTAGTATAATAGTGATAGTTACTTAGTGTACAGCTGGCGGCATCAGTTACTTCGTAACATGTAACCCCTTGCTTGTTATTAGCGGTTGTGTTTTGTATTGTTTGTGTTATCATATACTTCGGAATGTTTGAAGAGAAATACTATATGTACTTATATGTTAATCGAAGTTGAACATTTTTCCGCTTTCTGCTCCTACAAAAATAAAATGTATTTATTCTATTACATTTTGCGTCTATCTTGTACAGAATTCAGAATTATTTTTTATGAATTTCAATCATCTTACGGAATTTCTACGAAAAACTAAATTCAATTCAATTATTGGAAACGGGAGGACATATTTATTTATTTAATATTCGTGTTAGCAAACTTTCGTTTTTCTCGCGCAGTTTAGAAGTTAGAAACTCCTGCCTGTCTGCTGGTCTATTTAAAGAAGTTCTCTCGTTTTGACGGTAGGCGTCGTCGAGTCGTGGAACAGTTGACAGTAAGTCGTTTTAAACCCGCAAATCCCTTTGCAAACAATAATAAAAACACGTGACAGTCAGGGTCGCACACCCGTCATATGTCTCCAACCAAAACTTCCAGATACGAGAATGTCTCAACTTATAAGGAAAATACTTGACGATGATACAAAAGGTTTAAATATTTTTCACATAGAATATATTAAAATTTGAAATTATTAATACAATGGATACTTAAACTATTCATGTTCAGCCAGATAATGAATAAAATTATAGATTTACGTATTAGTGTCTTCTATTCCATGTTTTCCTCAGTTGACATAAATGATAAATATATTAATAATTATATTTAAAAATTGCCGAGTTCTCCCTGTTGACATAAAATAAAAATTGTTATTGCGCCATGTTGCTATCTCTCTCATTTATCTATACTCTTTTATGGAGGCCGTCCTACGCCAGAGTTAAATTGCGAAAAAATCTTGTACACTTGATAATTGTTTGTATGTACCTAATAAAGATATGAAGAAAACTTATTTCGGAACTTCTTTTTTTGCTTTCATGATAGTTTATAACCTTTATTAAACTAGTGAATTGGAGCATGCGTACTTGTGAAATCACTGCAACTTGCTTGTAACTCCAAATATCACATGCGCTATGTACTCGCTTTTCGTGTATGCATGCGTGAATTCAAATAGAAATTGAAAAGCAATCTCTGAAGAACGAAGTGAAATGTAGTTAACTCCAACTTTACCCTCTCATTAAGTTTAGTCATTCGTGTCGTTCAATTAAAATTTCTTATTTAGTAATATTTATAAACACTATAACTTAAGAAATTGTAGTTATAAATACCGTGCAAAATATTAATTTGATACGAAAAGCAATAACATTATTATGGCAATTGCAAAACTTTTCTTTGATATATAAAGTATAAAAGAACACTACATAACCTTGATAGTTTAATATAATTTAATTTTTCATAAGTTTGCAATAATACATAAAAAATTACATGGAATATTTTACTCTACACATATTATGTAAGAAGTTTGATGTACGTCATTTTAATCACGTGTGTATAAAAAGCAAATTTAGAGTTTATAAATGAGTCACATAGTATAATACTTCTTCCACGGGTGCACATGAAGATAGTGGAAATTAAAATAGTATTAATGGTTAGATACTAGTGTTGTGATTGTGACGAATAGCTGTTTAGCCGAATAGCCGAATAACGAATGTTCAATTAAATTTCAACCGAATATTCGGCTTTACCGAAAGTACACTATTCTACAATTTGAAAGCGTGATTGGTAGAACTCGTTAAGGAGAGGTGTTTGTTTATGTTGAAACAAATTTTGTTTTAAATTTTAATTTAACAAAACAATTAATTCTCATAAACGAATATTCGATATTGTAATAAGATATTCGACTGAATACCGAATAGTGAAAATATAGTCGAGTAGACAGAATACCGAGTAATTATTCGACTTAAAAAATTAAAAATGTTTAGCACCATGGCAATAAGTGCGTTAAGTTATATTTAAACAATGGAAGTGGATGATTCTGCATGCTTTTATCTGGCGAACCCCAGATAATAAAATGTCACGGGTATATCTAAAAACGTAAAGTGTTCTGCTTTTTCTCTTTACAAAAAATGTTGATAAATTTTTAATTAGTCACTTGTTGATAATTACATAATGGACTGCATCTGGTACTGTGGTTTAATTTGAAATTCTAGTTAGTATTTCATCATGGGTAGTAATTCTATTGTTAATATGATACTATTTTAAGATTATTTATAAGAAAAAATATTAATTATGATAATGAGATGATTTTATAGCCTTGAGAAATTCATGTTTGTATACAAAAGAAATTATAAATAAATAAACACATCATTGCTTTTAGAATAGCTTTATATTTAATAAGTTACCATGCCGTAAAAAAAGAACTGCAATTTCTATCGTTTTTGTTTCTTTTTTATAAAAAATTATATGCAATTTTTTTCATAACAAGTTAAATAAATTATTCTATAAAAAGAAAATTTTAGCCAGTTCTCTAAAAATGCACTCTATATTATTGAAGTAGTAAACTTCTCTTTTTCTGTTGAAAGATATTTTAATTTCATTTTTGCTCTAATGAAATAGTTTCCATTCAAAATTAATTTCAACATGCACCGAAAAATTTAATAATGAAATAAATCACATTATAGAGCTATTTCAACATTACTGTTTATTTCCTATTAGGCGATGTACTAAAATGTTTCATAAATTTTGATAATATGTCAGCTATACCACAGATGATGCCTTTTAGTTTATTGGTAATCATTTTGAATATACTGTGCACCTGTCAAGTAAATACATGAATACATATTATTTGACAAATCAATTGAGGCATTGTAGATATTATTAATAGAAATGTATAAATTTTATATAATGAGTGATAATGAATATCAGTTAAAGATATATTTTTTGTCAGTATTGGCTTTTTTACTTAATTGTACTATAATTTATCACACTTGGTGAAATGCCAAATAGATTTGGTTCATTGAACAGTCTCGTGAAAATCATCACGAACTTTTTGCTACAGTATCATTCATGTTCCTTGTGAGAATATTAATCAAGCCGCACACTCAGTATTCTTATCCTCACGCTCCGAACATTCGTGGTAATACTACAAAAATAAGCAACTTCTCAATATTGGTTCTGCATTCCTAAAATGAACTAAACCTCAAATAATATCAAATACTTAATAATTTGCAGTTTGCTTGCATTTTTCTGATGCAGGTTATCTGTCTACAATCTTTGTAAGTTGTAACCAGTACGGCATTAGGATCGGGACACAGTTCCGGACTTTTTTGATAGCTGACAGGATGTTTCGGTATTTTCTGAAAGACGGAAAGCGGAACTCTTGATACAGAATCATAATAAGATGTAAATAAAGATATATTGTAGTCAGCTTTTTGTATCCAAATGTATTAAGATTCAAATTTCTTGTTTCATCTATGGTTTTCTTCCTACTTATGAATTTAATATTTATTTTTCTAAAAGGATTATAAAAAATTAATGACATTTTACAGATTTAAAATAATACACGAATGAACAAAGTTGTTACTATTGCAATTAAAACATCCAAATACGAGTTTCCCGGTACTTTTTTGCTAGTCGGAATAAAGTTTCGGTATGTATTTTTTTTTACAATATAATACTGTCTTCTATATATCTACAGCTTAAACGCTTAAACCATTGGAAAAAACTTGTATATTTTATCTTATCAATAAGGATCGATCATTACTACGGTTGATTGATTATGTGGTATAATTTATTTATCATAACCAATCTTAGGACGAAGAGAGTTTCAAGAACAATATAGATATTTGTTTCTTGATTATTTTACAGATATTTTAATCTTGTAAATTGTCAAGGGACTTCCAAATCAATTGGGACCCGGTTATTTTGTAATTAGGTGTTAAAAATATGAGAATCGAACCCTTAACCAGTCGAAGCGCGTGAACAAATAAAACACCATATATGATATTGTTATGCTTTTCAATCGTCTCGCGTTCATATTTGATATAAAAGTTTTATTTCAATTAATAATAACCACACTTGCAGACTTTATGACAAAACGAATACAAGAAAAACTGACAAAAACAATAATTGACATTGATTGACACCACTAAAGTCACCCAATCCGATTTAATTCGTGTGCTCAAAATCGTCAGGATTACAAGTTATAAAAAACCATCACATGATATTGAATCGTTTTTGATCAGTTTATACTTACGTTCGTTCCAACCATTTAGACAATTTTATATTTATAGTTATGGTTGTAATATTGAGAATTATTACACTGTAAATTCGCAAGTTTAGTGGGTTTTATTTCTTGTTATTCGGCCGATTCACAAACGATCTGTACACACATCAATACATATCCACATGCGTGATTCGGTAAACATTGTACGATCAGCGTCAAATATCCGAGCGCTTCGTCGCCTAGCGTCGCATGTCTTCATCCCTCGACAGCTGCGCATCGAAGCGGAAGGCAATTGTTCGTGTGCACTGTGCAGTCAGCTGATTGTACGGTCTCGGGATCGATTCCTCGGAATATGTTGGCCACCAGCCAGAAAAAGACGAGACAATAAGCTATAGATAATGGAAAGTTTCGAATTCGAGGAAGAGTTAGCGGAAATACGAAAAGGAATATTATGGCACGTCATTTCAAAAATAGATGTACTTCAACTATTAACAAAAAGTAGTTTTTCGCTAGTTCTGAACATTATAAATGAATGAGTAATTCGAACCCTCTGCAAGCTATAAGTCTCTTGTAAAGTTTGTAAGCTGATAGCAGTGACAACCTCTACTACTAAAACACAGAATAGCTACATACAGAAGCGACACTCCGTGTCGGTACCTTTCATGTTTCCCGATTCAGTTCTATGACCTTGAAACATTGTGTAGACATTTAAATTTGTTCTCTTCCTCTATCTCTCTCTAAGATGAGAGGAAGCTTTCCCATTTTAAACAATGAGTCCTAAATTTGTGCACATTCTCCATCTTTCTTTAATTTTCGTTTCTCTGTCTTAATGTCGCTTCTGTATAAACCTATTCTGTGACTAAAATGCAAATAAAATTTGTTTTCAAATATGTGTCTCAGGCACTAATTTAGAAATGTTATATCAAACTATACGAACAATGAATCAGAACTTTTAGACTTTTTTCTGGTTGCTGGGATTTATGCTTGTTTAGAATCTATTTTTGGATAGAAATTCAGCTTTCTATAATTAAAGATGGCGACTTCAGGTCGTAAAATTCGAATTACGTCAAGTAAAATCCCATTTTCGTAGCAGATATCGAAAAGTGTTTTCAGAAGTTGTACAAGTTCAAAATATAAAGATTTGGCATTGCATCAAGTTTTATCGAAACTTTGATAAAAAAAATAATTTAATTTAAATAAATACCTAGATCAATATGTACTTTCGTTCTGACGAATCTTTCCAAATTATTTCCGTCAATAAATAAACAAATTGATAAAAAAACCTTAAAATTCCTGAAAACATTGATACAGTTTTAAAAAAAACTTAGTTGCATTTTTTGATATTCTTATACTTTTCTTAGTTTTAAAATTTCAAATTATTCAAAAATGATTGTTTCACATACAAGACGTCTTTCAAAAATATTCTGTATTTTAATAAAAACGAATATTTCAATATTTCACTTAGTATATCGTACAGGATGTCTTCGGGTCAGTTTTCCATTTCTGTAGAAATTAAACTACAATAATCTAACAATAATTTTTAAAATTTTGACAGTTATTTCTGATGGAATGCTCCATAAATATGACAGAGAAAATATTTCTCTTTTTCATTTTAAAGATTTATTTTATTTTACGCACATTTTAGCTCTGCCGATATTGTACTAGTGGTGTAGTGGTTGTTAGCTGGCTTCACAACTCAGGTGTTGAGGGTTCGAATCCTGACGAAGCTGAGATGTATGTGTATGTGGTGTCTTTCATTCCAGTATATCTCCATAATTCGACTGCATATGATTTTCGTAGTTGAGCGGACTTAGAACATTACAGTTTTGTATTTAATTTTCTAATTTCTTTTTCTTTATTTTTTTTTTTTAATTATTTCTTAAATTATGTGCAATAAAGTATCAATGAATTATTCAACTGGCTGTCACAATTGGCTATTACTATTCTTTTAAGTGTAGTTTAAAATTGTTGAAACAATGCATTACAGAGGTTGTCTGTCAATCTGGGCCTATAGTAGGTGTTCGCTAGAATTCCTGACCCTTGCTCCATATACAAGTTGTGTAATTATGTATATTAAGAACTAGATTACTATTGATGTATTCTACTGTCGTATGTTATATGAAGGTGTTTTGTTTATGAAACAAAAACACCGTATCTTAGTGACACGAACCTATTACAAAATGCAAATCGTTATACTTACAAACTTTCGCAGAGTACAAATAAAATTTCCTCTGTAACTATAAAATTCTGTCGCTGGAAACTATATTAAAGTCTTTACAAAGATTATACCTCGTAACGACTCATATTAAAATATAATTAAGTTGAAACAGAAGCGAATCGCTACAATGGCTGCGCCTTCTTAAGTCAAAGAAAATTGAATTAAAAGTGTACTGGGAAGACTTTATCAGCAATTAGCAAAAAATTCTACTAGCAATGAAGTTCGATAACAGTCCAATTAAAAGTTATACTGGTGCCGCGATATATTCCCTCTCGAAATTCTACTCTGGTTGAAATTAAAAGTATTTATTTTCCGTGTTTCACTTATGAGTAAAACGAGCTTACACATCAGTGCATGATTATGTTTAAATGTATGGTAGATACACATGTTGTTTGGAAAATAATTATCTACATGTTACGTCAAAGGAAAACTTTGTTCTCAGAACAAGTGTTAAATTGACTCCTATCTTAACTCATTCTCCAATTAAACTATGACATTTAAACCTGTCGCAAGATACCATAAAAATCACTCAAATCCTTAAAAAATCAACAATAGATTGTCCCCATTCCACCTCATGGCCAATTGTTGAAAGTGGACCATCTTTCCCTCAAAACAATTGACAAAGGATTGCTATATCCTTTCACTACTTAATCCCAGCAGATCCTGCATGTTGGTCGTCAGGTGTTTGGGTAACCTTTTACGGATAGTAGTAGGCGCTGTTCACGAGCGGCAGTTGTTTTCCCCCTCCCTAGCGTTCGCGGTTCTCCGCAGGAGTTGCTAGTCGTTTGTCAGTGGCACTGCTGCACAGGCGATTCGAGGCGATTCGATTTTGTTTCGCGCGACAACGTTGATTTTCGACATTTGTTTTGAAGTTTGATTCGTCTTTGTTTCGACGTTTGTGCCGCCATTTGTTTTCGACAGTGTGATGTTTTGTGATACTTTGTTACTGTGATACAAAAGGGAAGTGTATTATAAATTTGCTTGTAAATTTAATACAGTCAAGTATAGCTATTTATTTTGTTATATTAAATTTGTATCATTAATTTTGTTAATACATAAAATAATATCAAGTGTGCATACATACTCACATTTACAAAAATCGTGCTTATAAAAACATATGACATTAAATATAAAAATATAAGTGAATTAACAATTTAGGATTTAAAATCAATTAACAAGTGAAGATTTATAGAGTCAGTATAATTTATATATCTGTCAAGAGTTTGTGTTTATGTTGATATACAAACCAGTGCTTTCAAAAAGTGTATAGTGAATATGGTATTTCCTACTTGACTATTACGTATATTAAATCTTGGAAGTAATCTCCGAAGCTATGTCAATCATGTACGAAGTCTCTTCGGTGGGTGGTAACCGTCTGGATGCTGCGGCTGCCATGCGAAGCGCATCCAGAGTGCGCCCTCATGATACTGTCAAATCGCACATGCTGCGCTTCCTTCGACGCTCTAAATCAATGGCACATCGGACATCATCTCCTGCGGTTCCAACTACACCAGGTCACCACCAGGTTGCTCCGCAGCAACCTCTAGTCATCCACAGGCACGAGAAGGACAAAGACATGACTAGGAAGCAGGAGAATGGATATAAGCAGCAGAATGGAACTAGTGGGCAGCATCTTCAGAGAAATGGGGAAGTAGGCAGTCGGCAGCAGGTCCAGGTGGCCAGGAATGGAGTCATTGTTACGATTGTTGATGGGCTGCCTTTTGTTGTTGGAGCAAAAAATAAAAAGGTTAGGAAGAGAACAATTTTAATCAATAAATAATATAGGTTAAATATATACTAAACAATAATCTATATTGATATGAAAAAGAAATTTACAAATAATTTATCATAATATTTATAATATAATCTGTCAATAGCTAGCATGTTAGCTATGTAAACGGGAAGTCACGAATTTAAATGTATTGTAAAATTCTAAACATTAAAGTTTTTATCTAAATTCTACTTTACACTGACTTTTATGACGACAACCAGATGTTACTTCACGGACATTCAGTAATTACATTTATATACATCATATAAAAAATTTACATATTTTTACTAGTAAAAGTAAAATTTTTATCTTTATTTTTAAATAACTTTTATTTTTTATTTATTTGCAAATAATTAACTTCCTTCCTTAAAAAATATATTAATGCTTTTAACATTTATCCTAACAATAATTAGTAAATAAAAATTCGTATAACATTAGATTAGACTTTTACTGACTGTAATGCATTGTTCAATGTTTCATTAAGTCAAATATTAGGTAAAGGTTAAAGTAAAATCCTCGGTAAAATCTAACTGTGATTCACAAATATGTTTAATTCGTTAGTAAGAATTCTTCCGTTGAATAAAAACCGTTATTAATAAGAATAATTTTAACTCTTATTATTATTATTATTTTTCGAAGAAACAATTTCCCAACAAAAACTATAACTAATTTCATGTTTTTAATATTCAGCTCAATTCAAACTGATATTAATATCAGTTAATGTCAGAATTACTTGAAACAAAATCAATTATTTTTAAAAATTCACATTAGCTTTACTTTCTCGTAAAATGAGATCTAATAAATAATATAAAAGTCAGTATAATTAAACGTACGCAGTAATTGATCTAGCATTAAAAGCAGTCAAGATACATGTATATTTTTATTTATTTATGTGCATATTAGCTAAAAAAAAAAGATTGTACTATTTATAATAATCAATATAAGAATTGAATTTTATGCCGTCATGAAACATTGGAAGTACCAACTGGTTTATACTTACACATTAAAAATTTTAAATTCAATTGTTTCGGTTAAAAATAACATCTGCATGACCATGAGGGTAGAGGAGAAACAGTTGAAGGCTTCTACACCTGCAGACCGCCTATCTGATTGGCCGTTGTTTTGATTCTGTTTTATTACAAAGTTGTTCATGTGGGAATTCGCTATAGGGAACTCAAACTGTTAAACAGATAACATATGTTTAGGAATAACGTATCAACATTAGCATAAGGTTTATTGAAAAGTGTAGGTTGGCCGTTTAATTTGTATATACGTGGAGGTCGTTTAAAAATAGTTCTTTTATACATAAGTGCTGTAAATTATCGTGAAAAGTACCCATATAGTTAAAGATACCGAAAAGTTGTTTAAAATATCATTTACAAAATATTTTTTTGTCGTGAATCACCAAAACAAGTTTTACTAAATCGGTTATTTTAAACCTTTACATTCACTGGTAAAAAACAGATGCAGGATGAGTCATTTATTTAGTCAGATGGTCAATACAGACTCTGTGTCATATTAGTTTAATCATACACGCCCACCGGGTAAAGTAATCAACGTTATAAACATGTGTGAAATAAAAAGACACATAAATAATAATAATCGTTTCAAATATCTTATAAAAAAAACATGAGAAATAGGTTCGGTACAGTGGCTTGTCAGGTGTAGGCCACAAAGTACAAATAAATTTTTGATTAATGTTAATTGCTCTGAGTTCTCTGTAAACTATTGTAAGAATTTTATTGTATTATGAATGTAACTTTTATTATAACGATATAGCAGTCGCAATTGCAATAATAAGTAATAAAATTGAATGTTTCTTGTTATTACATTACAATCATAAATCTTGTAATATTGGCGTTGCTTAATGCAGATACGGCACGTCACAGGCAAGCTACAATAAAAACAGTAAAAACTAAGATGGGTAACCATAAAAATATGTAAATATTTTCTTATATCTTTTGACCTCAATACATACACTTTATTACTCAAATATTGAAATATCGACAATGACTACCTAGATAATTCTATAAAGAGGCACAAAAAACTGCTCTTTAGAAACATAATATTTTAATGCACGCAAGAAAACAATAACGTATTGCAACATAACGTTAAATGTATGATTCAACATTTACAGTCAACATTTCGATTAGAATTTTTTGTTTTTAAATTTTAACCTTGTTGTTTCACTGGACATAATTATAATTGAAAAATACATATGTGATACATTATTATATTTTATAAATATCAATTAAATATTAAAAACTACAAATACAAATAATAAATCTCTTTCGTTGAAACATTGACTTATCTTTCAGAGCTCTGACTTCGCAATTCGCAACCAAGGTGTACTGGGTTCAAATCCTACGGAGGCATGGATGTATATATCTCTTTCTTTCCATTGTTTTACCTTTAGTTGACTAGATATGACAGTAGTTGAGCAGTCGTTAGACATGAAAAAAAAAATTGCCAACATGCAAGTACCAGATCACTTCGGGTAAATTCGGCATGTGTCGCTTTATCCCTCTGCCTACCAAAAACTGAATATGTACTTCACATATGATAACGTATCATATTTTTTTGTTTTGAATAATAAAATACTATAATAAGCGATTAAGTTGTTTAGGATTAGATTAGATTAGGTACCTTTATTAAGCTAAATGAGAGATTCTGATTCTAACAAATAACACTGAAAATCAATTAAGTGAAACTTAAATTCTTAAAAGTTTCTACTGGTACAAAAATAGCTTTGTAGTGCACTTTCCATTATATTTTATGTGTCCGTTAACATCTGGTAAACAAGCTTTTTAAAACAAGTGTGTCACTAGTAAAATTTTTGAATATATATTTAATTTCTAAATGTGAAAAATTGTGCAGAACTATATTTTAAAATTATTTATTGATCTATAGCTAACGTTTCGCTGCTTCTAACATTTTCTTCTGTAAGACATAGTTATTTATATACCAACTCCATTAGGAAATGTTTTTACCCTAGGGTATAAACCAAGTAAATGCCTCGTGGTGTATAAAATGCTTTTAATTAACTTACTTAATCGATCAGATATTTTTAAAAAATATGTTGTTGTTTTTTTTATACTTTATCCCAATATCAACATAAATTTGTTGTCAATATTAGCACTCTTAATGTCAGGCGGATATTTTATATCCTGTAGTGTTCCTCGTACTCACATTATTAACAAACAATCACATACTAGTAACCCATAAAATAATATTCAAATACGTATTAATCGGCAAACATTAAATTATAAATACGTCAGCGATACAAGTGTAATCAAGCCATAAATAAAAACTGTAGTCTACATTTATATTATACGCACATTTTCTTCTTCTTTATATGTGTTGCGTCTATAATAATAATAACGAGAAAGGTTATTTAACTTTTATACTTAGTAAATATATGTCATCACTTCCAGAAATCTCTAGTCACCCCAAGTAAACTGGCGCTCCCAGGAATGAGAGAACCTTGCTGATAAATTTATATCCGTAAAGAGAATATCATTTTAAAGAGTAAATATTTATCTGTTAAAGAATAGATTGAATCTCCTTTCAATTTTCTGTATGAATACCTTCTCATATTTGATATGTGAGATACAGCTTTATAATACCGAGCTGGAAACCGGAAATAGAGATGTGACGTCAGCAATCATGTGCGTTTCCTGCGGCGAGGAAAAATGAAAATCGCTATCAGTCTTGCCAACTTTATAAAGACTTGAGTAACAGAAGACCGTGACAAGTCAATGACTCGCTACGCTTCGTGATGGTGTGATTTGAACATATATAATTAAAAATGTAATTAAAACAATGTAGCGTTATTTTGAAACAGTATTTTATTATTTACATGTGAAACTATGAAATAACACTTGAAACACAATAGGATATATGGGAATGTTTTAATATTCTGCATGTAATACTGTTATATCAATTTATTATGGAGCTCTCGTTTCACAATGTAGAGCATGGGGATGGAATTTTATATTTATACTTATATTCATTACGGTATATTAAGATACAATCTAAGTTTACATTTTGTTCATTGTTTCTGGAATTGTGCAGGCAAAATGTACTTTATAAATGAATATAAAATGGAAAAAGAAATTTAATATTTATTTGTTTTTATTATTAAACATAGCTTTATGAAAATATGTTACAATATTTATAATACATTAACCTTTTTTTATTAAACTTGAAATTTCCTTCAAGATGAGATTTCTTATAAAAAAAAAAAATTTTAATCTGGCTGTAAAAGCTGACAACTTAACGATCGCTTAACTATTTAAAATTATATGCAGTCGAATGAGGGTGATGTAATGAAATGAAAGATACACATACATACATACATACATACATACATACATACATACATACATACATATAAAAGACTCTTGCTAAGCGATACTCTATTTGACTTATTTGTTATTGATGATAATAATATGTTTTCACTATTTTTTCAAGAAGAGCAGAATGTTTACAATAAATTAGGAAAATGGAAAAAATAGATAAATTGAAGGCCTGGATTTTTAATTTAAATAAAATACTTAGGAAAACCCGTAAGCAGATTATATGAAAGTGTGATCAATATATTTTGAAGCGATTTTAAATTTGTATAAATAATTTTAAATTAATTATTCTTAACCAATATTTCCCAGCCTTGGGGGATATTTGAAATGTTTTTTTTTATGTTCTTATTATTTAAAATACCACTATAATAAAATATATCCAGCATCAAAAAATTCTTACCATACATACACACATTTAAAATATTCTTTTAATTTCCGCTTTACTCAACCGTCAACCATTCATCGTATATTAAAAACATAAAATTTAATTACAAAAGAATATCAAATAATATTAATAACTTCTGGGAAAAGTTCTTATATTTTCTTTAAAAAGAATTTTAAACTTCGTTGTAAGTTCTCAAATGATGGAGAGAAATAAAAGAATTTATATACTGCTACACAAAACAAATAATGTATTAAACAATGAAAACAATGCTAATATACAAAAATAAATAACTTTATTGAATAAATATATAAATAGAAAAAAATAAAGAAAATCGTCTACTAAATAACATTGCTTCTTATATCAAAACAAAAATTATCATAGCTTCGTTACTTTCGCATATACTCCTACTAGATTCGAACCCGCAACATCTGAGTTGTAATAACTGAGCGTAAGCCACAAATTATTTATTGTTTTAGTTTTGAAAGATATTTGTACTATTTTGATTATCATTGTTCATTGAAGAATTTGGGTAGGCATTGAGGAACAAAAACAAAGAATTTTTATTATAAATAAATATTGTTCTGGCGTAAATTTTATTCCAATAAACAAAAAGTTTCATATTTTGCCAATAGATTTCTAGCATTATGTACCTATCAAATCTAAATTTCTTAGGAATAATAATTACTGTCGTTATGTCGTTATATTCCGGAAATACACAGGAAAAACTGTACGTTAAAAGAATCACATTAGAATATACGCTCTCTACAAAACAATCGCATTTTTAGTATCGCACAGCCTGTCTAAAACTAGGTAGGTACTACTCTGATAAATACTGATACAATGTTAACAATTTTTTAGATACATATTTTACGTAAGACTTGTACCATTTCATTATATTCCAATAGTACAACATTCTTAGAAAGATCAAATATGTAAGGTACATGATTTGTGGACATTTACTTGCATTTTTATTATGCTAATCACGCCGGGCCGTTGAACGGTAACCTGTACTATTGGCTACTTCTTTCCTCGTTGCTTACACAAGTTAATAGAGTTGATTTTTTCTTGACATACTATTTTTTTCTTTTTTCATCTATTGTTTACTACCGTTCTACTATTAATCTAATATTCTAGTATACCCAAATGAAAGTGGCAGGTGATAGGTACGATGGAATAAAAGTCACTCTCATACACACATAAGTAATACGCCTGAGTGAGATTGAAACTTTGAACAGTTTGGACACCTAGGTTGTGAAACCTTAATATTATCCATTGCCAATTAGTCCAACGTATTCGGCGTCTTTTTCTTCAGATGTTTTATCACTACAATTTAAATTTCATAAATATATAAACCACAGCAAAAACTTATCTAAAACCTGAATAATATTGAACATTTGTCTGTAATTAGAGTTGCAATTCCCATTGTATTGTAGTCCAATGAAAAATAAGTACCTCGTGTTCTTCGTTGCATGTAAAAAGTGAAAATAGAATTAAGTTATTATATAATTAATGTAGATTATAAAAATTAAAAGAAAATCTCTATTTAATAATTGAGAAAGTCTAAATGAAATTTAATAATGCATGAAATATAAGAACATTACGAAACAAATACCCTTTTCATGTCTAGTTATACTCAGCTTGTATCGTACAATATTAATTACGATAGATAATTAATTACTTTCCCGAATAGCCAATTAAAATACACGGTTCTACCCCCATGTTTTACACAAAGTAAAAAGTGTAATCCACTCTTTTGTTCGGTAATAAAAACATCTAAATAAACCCAAACAAACAATCGACCTCGAATTAATTCATATTCATATCACAGCGTTCTGATTTGCATTCGGGGCAGATAGATCGCTTCGTAGAATACATTCCTATTAGATTTTTGTTCGGCTTGTTAAATGTTTTACTACCGCTGATAATACTGTAGTTGTTATGCATATTATATTGCCACACCTAGAATTAAATCATCATACGACTATGATGCATACAGTCATTTGTTACAGGAATTATACATGCAGTTTTTATTGCTTGTATGTTCCAATTCAGTTTTATTTTAATTTCATAGCGCACGTGGACACTGTTTATTAGTTATTTGCTTATTTGTGAGATGATTATTAAAATTGCAATTTTATTTCATTACAAGAAAAAGTGAATATAAAACGTAGGGAATCCCTTTGAATAAAATATAATTTTAATACCATGCAATACGAAGGTAATAATTAATAAAAAAACAAAACATAGCTTA
Organism: Stenolophus ochropezus; assembly: GCA_035578165.1. Taxonomy (NCBI): domain Eukaryota; kingdom Metazoa; phylum Arthropoda; class Insecta; order Coleoptera; family Carabidae; genus Stenolophus; species Stenolophus ochropezus. The sequence goes on along the minus strand of JAQOWZ010000005.1, from coordinate 16,726,705 downwards.
TGAAATTGGAAACTATTCTCGCTGAAACTGAAGAAGTAGCTAATAGAACTAATATGAATAGATTTATTGCCTACTGTGTCGTAATCTGTAATCAATAATATGAAATCACTTATAAACCTCTCCGAAGGATGTGATCGTAGAAATGATTTACTCACAAATAATCTTAAGAGTAATACACCTTTATCACTGTTTAGGAGGATATTTTTACTTTAGAAACAAACTTTGAAAACCATTTTAACCAAAATTGAAAACATATTATACAATTTTAATTATTATCAAAACATAATTCCAACTTTAACATTTCGGATTTTAAAGACTTGCCCTTATTCATAAAACGTCCGTTCTAGTTATAACGTTTCGTTAAATATATTGACAAATTATAAAACAGTAGACAAACTAAAATTATTATTTTTCTTCAAAGACGAATTGTGTTATTGGAGAAAATATTTAACTTTATAACTTATAACTATAACAAACGTTTTAGTTGAAGATTCCTATTTTGTTTCTCTATTGTACCTATTTTGAATTTCGATAAATATTTCCATTTTGATTTTTGTCGATTAACGATTTCGGTGTATTTACCAAAACAATATTTTATTTCTTTGAAAATATAAATCAGAATTCCAAGAAAAAATATTTTATGAAAAATATATAATACTCGGTAATTTTAATTAAATATTTTTTATATAAAATACAACGCAATAATTACTTATTCACCTATAATTGCAAATAAGACGTAATATTTTTCTAAAACTTCTTTGTGGTCTTTATTTATAAGTATGTGGTTATTATTGTAAACTTTTATGGTTTATTCATCAAATGTTTATTTCCTCATAGCGAAGTTATTTTTCCTCTTACAAAGAATCAAAATTCATTTCTGTACGTCCTTCAAAAATATTTACATATTCTTTCTCTTTCTTCCTGCAAAACAAAAACCAGTCGTTGGCCGAGATTTCATGCTAGGGAAAAACAAAAGGCGAACGGCTTCAGACAGCTGCACATCGCGCTCCGCTGGCTGGAAAACAGTTGAACAACTCCGGGTTGCAACAGTTCTGCTTACAACAATGCTACATTGCAATTCTTAACCTCTGAACATCGTGAAATTGCAGCTAATTACTGTAGGAAGTAGGTGGAGTGATTGGCAATTGTTTTAAAGCCATTTGCAGTATTGGAAAGATTATAATCTTGTCGAAGTTCTTCCTAGCTTAAAGAAAATTTATGGTTGTTGTAATAATTATTTTATTGAGACAGGTAACCTTCACTTGTTCCGTAAACAAATGAAGACAATTATTGATTGAACAAAATACTGCACATCATACGAAACTTTTTACCTAAATCATATTTAAATATAAGATAATTTCAGTTATTTTTAAAACATCTACGTCAGATATTTCCGTGAAATTTGTCTCCTTCAACTTTAAAGTCAACTATCGTTCTAAATAAGGCAATGATATCAGCAAAGTGTATAATTATTCTGTCACAGGAACCCTGACTTTCACGGTTTTTTGAAGTGACTGTACACAATAAGTTGTAAGCCTTGCTATTTCCTATGGTTTCTTTAATGTTCTTGTCTTATTAGGAACAAAAAGTAAAGTTAATCAATACATTCTCGAGAAATATACACAGAAACAATTATCGTAGAAAAAAATATTGTAATTATTTCCAAGTACGAGCAATTTACTTTCAATGGAAATTAACAAAGAGCGCGAATTTCACAACTGCAAGTCTTAGTTCATAATAAGGATATCTATTTTTGTAAATTCAATTAATAAGTATTTATTGATTTTAGAATGTTTTAGATCTCGGCTCAGTGACGCCAACAAAACTAATATTTTCATTTTGCTACACTACTCGTACTTACATAAAACGTAGTCAGAGTACATATGTACAAAAGAATAATTACAAAGTTTGTTTGAAAAGTACCACTTTTTTAGTAAAAATGTGTTAAACAGTAGTGTGAGTCAAATTTAAGTCTTCACCGATCATTCAATACTGTTAACCGACGATCTGAACGCTGAAGATCCCAGATTCTGACGAAATTTCATCAGTTCATGAAGATGAAGGCCTTCCCCTGCGTGTTTCATCTTCAATCGACTCTTTCCTTTTAAAACTACCTAAAACACTGTCACCGTAGGTTTACTTAAGTTTTGTAAGTTTCCATTGCACTGTGCCCAAGTCTGAAGCAAAACCTGGTAGCAAACCGTTGTTTGAAATTGACGTTACTCATTTTTAAAACGCACTAGAAAAAACTGTTTCACGAAAAAATTGCTAGAGACAACCAAATGACTAGCGAACACAAACTCATACGGAAGGCATATAACATGTTCACCTGCCTCCCCTCCAGGTCTCGCGTCCCAAGTGTTACTAGATCGAACGCTACGTTGTCACAGTCTTATTACTTTAATTTATACACCTCGTACGAACAAATCTATGAAAAATACCGCTAGTGTAAATCTGACTTAAGCTTTCGCTCCTCGTAGTAAAAAGCAGGGTGGGTATAGTTCAAGGAACCTATTCGGTGTTGACTAAAAATATGTACCTATAAAATGCAAGTGAAATAACTGTTCCTTTTAGGGATGTTTGTTGTATAATAGAAATAGAAGAAGAAACTACGTTTGTAACTGCTTTAAATCTAAAACACGATGTAACATGAGCAATAAAACATATGTCTCATATTGAAATTCTTACGTATGTACATACAACGTTTATATGCCCACCTGTTCAATATGCATTCATTTTCAGTGATATATTACATATTTGAAAAATATTTCAATATAGTAATATATACGTAGGTACTATAAAATTTACAAAGCATGAAGTAAAATGTTTTTCTCGTATTTATTTATGAAATTGTTTATACATTATTTACATTTTCCATTTTGAATGAACTATTTTACAATTCACATAAAGTTAAACATAAATACATATTTCCTCGTATGAATGGCACAACACATAATGAAAAGTTATACCCTTGTGGACTTTACTGTATGTTGTATTTACCTAACGACTATTGGGATTGGGAACTCACACACATGGAGGAAGAAAAACATTTCCATGAGATTTAGTCTAGTGTTTAAACAAAATGGCGTTGAGTAAACACTACGTATGTCACGTTATGGGACTACAGTATTTATCTTATTTACCTCTGGAGTAAATAATATATAAAAACATACACATCTTTAACGCATGCAGCATTTACATATGATATTGTTAACATATGTATATATTAACGGATATACTTATTCTTGTAAATACTTTAATTATTTTAAAACCTATAACCTACCTTTTAAAATACGAGTATATAATACTCGTATTTGTATAATGATGTGCATATTATATTGTGTTTCAAGATAATTGCAAACGTACCTTCGACTTAAACAGCGAGTAACTTCTTAAAAGGATTATAAGGGTCACCGGACAGGATTATAACAAAAGATTCGAATTGTGTCACATTTTTTTTAAATTTATTTTGAATTTGCTTTCAACCACAGCTAATCACGTCAACAAGTTACATTCGAATTATACTACATCAAATTTTCACAAATTATAAATAAACCGGGTAAATTAATTAGCGGGATTTTCAGAAAGTTCCTCTGCATTGTTTTTTAAAATTTTGGTAATCCTCTCCTGACGTATATGGCAATAAATATCCTGCTCTGTTGCGGTGAACCCAGTCGTTACCCAGCCAAATCATTTGCAATTATCTTGAAACAGACTATATTATATACTTACATCTTACAATTGGAGATGTTAATCAGCATTGTCATAGCGTTCGACAGTAGTATTTTTATTTTTGTTAAAAAAATTATTAATCTTAACAAAATACGTTCGCACATTTTTTGTCATTACAAATTTTTGATGTTATTATATAAATACATATCTTTAATAAGGAATTATATACTTCGTGATTTTCCTGATATCTTTTTCAAATTAAAAATAAATGAAGATAATAAAACAAAAACCAGATTTATATTTTTAGGAAAACAGTACAAATTTTAGTAGAAATAGGTACATACATACCCCGGTACCATGTATTTTATTTGTAAATAGTTTCTTTATTTTATTAAAAAGTGAAAAATGTTTGTATCCATGATATTAAAACTGTTATTACTAGTTTTTTTTATTTAATACCATTCTCAATAAAGAAAAACGAACTGTTTGAAACGCCAGACGTATAAAATAAAACGTAAACTGTAATCCGGAATGTTTTTATTTATGAACTAGTGAATTATCCATATCTCATTAATATTACTTTTATACTTACATATTAAACTGACTAAAGTACATTAATTATAAATATAACCTATTTTTCATTAGTTACAAATGGCATTTAAATTATTTACCATACAATAATTATTATATAACAGCAAATGCAAACTGGTAGATTTCAGTAGTTTGTATGTTGTTGACAAGTGCAGTTACTTTCGTTTTAATTATATAAAACAAGAAATGGTGACTGATTGGATAGTTTACTTCATTCCATTTTCGTAAGAAAAATATCTAAAAACAAGGTAGATCGTAGATCAGAACAAAACCGAAATTAAAATAGTAATTATCGCTGTGTAATTAAATTGATTATCGGAAATTTAATTATTTTTAATATTTACAGTAAACATGATAAACCAGCGAAAATATTACGAATATAATAATTAGTACCTACATACTACAAAAAAATTATAATCTATAACTTTTTCAATAATAAGTTAAAATTATTATCGGGACCGTAAATAAAAATCATAACGACCATTTGTTATTTAATGTATGAGTATATTACCGGATTCATCAGGAAAAGCACTTCATTTTAATTTAAATTTGCAAATATGTAAAGAACAACATAATAATTACTTTGTAACGCAGTACAATGTTTCAAACAATGCCATTAATCTATTATTGTTGTCAGTTACCAATATTTATAGGAGAAGATACCCATTCACCTTGATTTAAATTTGTAGCTGCACAAAGTTAAACATTCCAGTAAAATTTTGTTTGTATAAAATAAAGAAATTAACTTTTTTCGTACCACATACTTAGTAACAATAATAATAGAATAAATAAATTTAAAAAAATGATTATCAGCCACGTAGTCCAATTTATATTTGAGGTTAAACAAAACTACATTTAGCACAAAAAAAATCCTGTTACGGTATTTCGTTAGCATCATCTCCAGTTTTTTAATTTTTTCTTGATTTAAGTAACGATGTTAATTCCCGCTCGATTCTGACGTCATAAGACTAGCTAATAGCAGTCATTTGTTTCCATTAGGCATGTTTTTAATTCAGTGTGGCCCGCAAAACGATTACTGTTCATTGTCATGGCCTCCTGTGATGAATTAAGAAATTCGCGTGTATGTAAGTGATATGCTATTGGCTCATCGCTTGTAATGTTTTGATCAAAGGTTAAATACAAAACATGGATGAAATTATTCATTACACCATATTTTCATATTTGCAATGATGATGTTTTTGTTAGTAGATAAATAAATATGTAAGCAAATATTGCCTTATTTTTAATTAAAATGTAAAATATTCGTGGAATTTTTACGTAAATATTGGTTTATAATATTTTTAATCTATCTATTCTTTATAAATTTAAATCAAATATAAGTAAAACTGTGCGTAAGTCTATTATACCACAACAACTCTAAAGATCCCAGTGGCAATGGTATTGTATTTTTTCGTAAACCCGAAAATAATTATTAATATATCAATAATGCTAGCATCAATTATGACTACGGATGAATATAGCTTTTCTATATTAAGGAAATTAAAACTCCTTAAAAGAGTTGGATTATAAATTTAGTTATTCTTTTGTATGTATAATTTTAATGATTTTGTGTTGATTAATAAATTTTGTGGTTAACATTTTTATATATTTTATTGCTTATGATTGTCTAAAAAAACAATAATTCGCCTTTTCCTAGGAAAGTTTCTGGATCCGCCACTGTAAAGACCTATGAAGTCATATTTGATAATGACCTCTATTTTATTATAAATCAATTACAACATTAATATCTGTAAAATAAATAAAAATTATGAAATTTATTTATTTATTTAGTCTTCATCACTTGCTTGTACGGTTATCTATTCAGCAGTTACTAAGTGTAAACATGCTTATGTTTTCAATTATTTATTAATAATGTATATCATTTGTTTAATGTATGTACGTATTGTAATAATGTGGAACATGTTTATTGTAGATATTACTATATTACATACGTTGGTGCAGAACGTGATTATTTAAAGTATAACGTATCTTCATTCTTAGAACAATATATTGCAAAAATGCGTACATGGAACGGTATTTCCCCTTAAGAATATAACCGTTTATACTACTAACCTCTTCCCATAGATGTCTCTAGTAAAGTACCACTACTTAGCCTCAAAACCAAACAATACGGACACGCGTTTTTTTCTTGTCAAGTCTAGCCACTCATGACAGCTATGTATCATTCGTATTTTATAAGTAATCAATGGAATTATGTACAATACGTAAATACCAACAAATTAAGTTTTTAAGCTGTATAGTAAATTTTAAATAAAGTAAACACTCGTATAGATCTCTTTCTAGCTGATTACTACCTATCTGACTATGAAAACTCACAACACGAGTCTTATGTATATTATTGTAATTAATTATAACGTTCAGAATAATTTAAGACGTAGTTTAATCATTAAATCAAAATTTGGACTATTAAATGGTAATACCAGCAATAAGTTATAATAATGCTTGTGACCAAATTTTGAATTTTTCATATATTATACTAGACAAAAAATAATTTACCAGTATTTTTCCAAATCGATTCATTGTTCGTAGTTTACGAGAAAATAATTATTAAAAAACTGGGGAAAGGATGCTGTCACATCATAATGGTAGAATCGTGAAAGTAGAGAGATGCAGTTGCTGTTTCAATACTAGTGCGTCATTGTTTTCTGAAATGATAACCAATAACCATAATGCTGTCACTGGTTGTTGGTTATCATTTCAGAAAAAAATGACGCTATAGCATTGATACAGCATTGATGTTAGCGCTACACACGGCATTATTGGAACTATTATGGCGGGAATAGTATTTTTTTTATTATTCGTGATTTTATTAAAATGTGTATATAGGTATTCAAAAGTAGTACAAAACTATTTTAAATCAAAAATATACAGTAAAAGTTCACAAACTTACTCACGATCAATGTAAAACATGACAGCTATACCCGATATTAAGGTTCCAAATTTTGTCGCCAGATAGAGAGCGCTTAACTGGCATTGCCTATTGACAGGGAGTATAGGAAGCAATCTACCTGACTTATGGCCGTTTGCACCGTTTACACTTAAAGATTCTACTTATGGAAGGGGTACTTAATATTTAAGGTCCACTTACACTTAACCTGTTTGCACGTGTCGTACTTAATTCATATTTAGTAAAGGGGACTTTATTATAACAAGAAGAAGACATTTTAGTGACTTTTCACCCTAGTATGTTGCATTTGGTTGTTTTTCTGTCACGCGATTGTGTACATAGGTTAGTGTTTTAATATATTGATCATATAATCTAGCTATTGCCTCGGAAACTCTAACAATTATTCGGCTGACTGTAGAAGTATGCATTCCTCCAAAATCCGCAATGCTTAATAAATGATTACCAGTAGCATAGTATCTGAGAGACACTAGCAACTGGTTGATTGGTGAGACACAATTGTTCCTGAATATTAGACAAATTATCATTCTGAAATAAAAATTATAACCACTTACAAAAATACTTACAGATCGTATGGAAATTCCAATTCGTGTTCAATTTTTGCGAGTAAATATAAAACACTATTTTTTGTTAAACGAAATCGCTTAAAAAAGTTCAATTCATCCAACGAAAAATAATAATTCTGGCGCTCATAAATTTGACGAGGAATTCCATAATTTATTAGATCAATTGCCTCTAAATCTTCGTCTACAATATCTAAATCCAATTCAATGTCCATTTTATATCAATTAAAAGGCGTAACCTGCACTAATATCAACTGATTTCAGTTGACAGTTCTCTATGACGCATGCGCAAATCTATCACTTATTTTAAGGGGAGAGTTAAGCCTTGGTCTGACTGCTGCTTAAATATAAGGGCAGTTGTAACCGTTTAAGGGAACTTTAAAAATTGGCGCAACGCATTTATTTTTTAAAGGGGCACTTAAATACTAAGTGCAACCGGTGCAAACGGCCATTAAATACTTAAATTCAGTTATGGTCACATACCTCATTACAGATAACAAACTTTGATCAAGAAAAAACAAGTAGTAAATTACCATGGCAAACTCTAATAATTCAGTATAGGTTTAGATAATTTGAAGCACCCAGTATATACCGCGGATTATTATATTTTTCAAGTTCATGCAGTAATCAAAGTAATCTGACTAGCGCCAACTTGCGGCAGGTGTGCAAATCATAGTAACCTTGTGATCACGCATTATCTGCATGCAAGCAGTATACCATTGTTTGTACAAATATACGTGCATGAAATTTTGCACAGATTTCATTTCTGTACAGTAGTGTTCAGTATGATTTTGTTTTTTGTTATTTTTAATTTATTAGTTTAGTTTTGTCTTTTGGTGTATTGAAGGTAGAAATTAATTGGATATGAGCACAGACATTGCAATTAGATAAACACAGTACAGTGAGCACTGTTTTAAAATAATCACAGCACTTGAAACATATTTTTTGGTAAAATAGGAAATTTTGTTCCTAACAATGAAAATACCTTTTCAACGTCATTCATTACGAATTTCTATATAATTAAATTTTAATTTATTTTTTATAATAAATATGCTACATTTGTTGCATAAACGAAGAAGAATGTTTATATACTTTTACTGACAGTTTATTACAAATTAAAATTTTGTCAAATTTACCTCGGCATTGATGTTATAATAAAAGTAATATAAATATTTTATTTAATATAATAAATCAAATTCTTTTGTGTAAAGGTCACAAACTAGGCAAAAATAAAATTGCACAATGCAATATCATTCGCCTGCGGATACACCACCCACAATACATGTACGTGTGCACGCATGTAATGCATCTCGTTTTATTTCATTGATCCCGTGGCATTTAAGCATGTTTTTTTTACCTTATTCAATATTTTTAACCATAAAATACCTTTCATTATCGTTCATATCTCCTGACGTCATTCAACGTCCTTCTATTGTTGACAAATGACGGATGTACTCAAACAGAATTCTAATTTCATTTGTTCCGGTTTGGGAATGAATTAACATTCGATTTTTAATTATTATTAGCCCACTATCTTTCAATATAGGTATTCATGTTGAAACTTGATAGAATATAGATTGAAGTGATTGGTAGATAAACACGTGCATTCGTTATCGCTATTCAGTTTTTGTAAGCGGTTCGAACTAGGTAAAGTGTGTCATCAGTATTAGGAAGATGACGTCAAATTATTTCTAAACAATCTATAGGTAGAGGAAGTTATTGAAATATTTATCGTGTATTCAGTGAATCATAATTTGCAAAATTAAATTTATATGAAGGTGGATTGAAGTGTACCGAATGTGAATAGACGCTATTAATTATATAGTGAATAAATAAATATGAACTTTAGATCATAAATTCGTAACGATAAAATTTAACCATTTTCAAGTTTTCCGTGAAGTAGTTCGATGTTTCTAGGAATGGAAATGACTAAAAACTTGTGTATGTGATATTTATTTACATATTGAGTACATTAAATTTAAAAATATTGAAATGTGATTGAGGATGTAGAACATAGAAATAAAATAAGGTACATGTAAACGATAAGACAGTTATGGTATGTGTGTCACTGCAAAATTAAACTATTTCCATACGGAAGAAAAAGTTGAATCTACTATTTACAAAATCAACACAAATTCTTCTCTTAGATAATTCCTAAATATCACATTTATACACATATATATGTACATATAAATGGACAAAATGTTTTAATAAAATGTCAATCATCAAATCACCTAGCTTCTTAAAATGAAAAAAAAAACTTAAAAAAATGTTACGTTATTCGAAAACTCCTATTAAAATCATAGAAGTTTTTTTGAGTTTAACTTTAATCAATGATAAATTAAGTTTATCACGAACGAAATTACTTGTCATCATTTATTATAAATAATTTTTAACTGAAATTGTAATTAGTCGGTTATTTTCGTTCAGTATCTTTAATATGTAAAGATTTCCAGTTATTAAAGTAAACTTTAAACTTCGGTTCTTTTATCTTTTCTTATAATGGATTATTAAAAATGATTTTAAAAAACTGGAGACGGTACAACTTTTTTATATTAACAATATGAAATGATTAGTATTAGCACGAATACAGCTATATGGCAATAATTGAACAAGATGAAATATTTGTACATACATTGTAACCATAAAGTCGATGTCTGTTTAAAATAATTTTATTATGTTATCTACTGATACTTTATCAATTTTATTGTACAAAGAAATTCCATCATCATTTTGTCGGCCTAGTTTCCATTATATGACTAATAATCTAAACAAAAACCACCCATCAAGGTCATCATCATCATCAGTCAACCGTTCGTCACAATTCATATGTGAACAACCTCTAATCCACAGAAACTCTCTTTTCTCTCTAGTCCGCCATTTTGTACCTGTCTTATTGACACGATAATCGTATTATCAAAGTGATAACGCAGTCTCCACCCGCTTTATGTGTTGTGAACATATGTGCTGCGAAATGCTTAGTGCCCGTTGCTTTAAACAAAAAGTGTTGTAGATATAAACAATGGAACAAAGAACTAACAATTGGAAGACCGATTTTCCTTCCGGAAATCCAAGCAGGCGACAGGAAGTGGATACTAAATCGGAAGGAGAAACCAGTGGGCCACCTAAATATTCGGAATTTGCCCTAAAGGCGTTACAAGAATCCAGAAACAAAATCACGTTAGCAGGTCGCTACCGAGACAGATATAAAAACGAATTTGATTCGTCTAAATACAATCAAAATGTTATTAGCTTTTTAAATCGTAATAAAAGCGATTTAGTCAGCTATAAACTAGTACAAAATGCGACATCTAAGAAAGAAATGTCAGTTGCTTCTAAAATAAAACAATTAGAAAATCAAATAATCAAAGATGAAGAAACTAAGATTATAAACGCTGTGAATCAGCAAAAACCTATTCAAGGTAAAAGTATCAGCGTCAATTTAAAAGCAAACTTTATCCCTCCTCAAAAACCCATGCTACCAGATGAAAAAGTTGAAAAAACAGATAAAATGGCTTCTATCGATGCTCTAAGCCGCATAGAAGCTCAAATCAATTCCATAGAAGCCAGCCTTCTCAAAAAAGACGATAACCTATATGGCGAGATAGAAAACCTTTTAAAACCCGGTATCAGTGATTTGCAAACTAATGAGACTAATTTCGACCGAGGAGTACCTTCAAGGAATAGTTATGGGGTACCTCAATCGGGACCAAATCCAGGGAAGATAGGTCGACATGCATCTGACTCACAAGATAGGCCCATGCCTAAAATTATGCCTAGAAATATTCCTAAGCTCCCCCCTAGACCTAAAAAGGTAACGTTACTAACATTTTACCCCCTAAAAATTGTTTCTTAATATCATACCATGAAGATCCTAAAACAAATAAATACTATTTTGTATACTAACCAAATTACATAATGAAATTTTAGAATATATTTATGTTCAACTATAAATATTCTTTTAATTCAAATGTAATACAAAACGATGCTAATCTGGTATGCTTATTTAAAAAATTGTTTAAAATAGCTTTATTTATTTTGTTCATAAAATTATATCTTACGTTTTGCAATGGCAATAAAATAATAAAGCACAATCATTTATTGTGTTAGACTAGGTATCATTGGATTGTATGAAGATACATTTGATGTTATTACACAAAAATATGAAATACAAAAAAGTAAATTTAGGTATCTTATCAGACTCGGAACATAATTAATGAAAAAATAACAAACATATATGTATTAAAAAAATACTAATGGTACAAATTCATATCGAACGGAATAGGGTTTTAGATCAATTATATTTTTGTATTTGAATTCTCAGAAATAGTACAACAAACATGTAACAAGTTTTACGTCAAGCAAAAGAGAAAAAAAAATCATCGTACACTAAAAATTATTTATTTTGCAAATCATTTCAGAATGAACTTGATTATCTGTTACAAATAAAACTGTACAAAAATGTTCATATTTGTATAGTACTAGTTGTTTACATAATAATAATTTGTATTTGTGGTTTACACATTTAATAATGAAGTTTCTGTTGTTGTAGACTGGCAATGAGTCGGCCGGATCGGGAGGCGGGCGCATTTCCACCCGTTCGCGCACCGCCGATGAGCCACACATCGGCAAGTACAAGCTCCTCAAGACCATCGGCAAGGGCAACTTCGCCAAGGTGAAACTGGCGAAGCATGTGCCCACGGGGAAGGAAGTGGCCATCAAGATCATCGACAAGACGCAGCTGAACCCTGGCTCGCTGCAGAAGCTGTTCCGCGAGGTGCGCATCATGAAGATGCTCGACCACCCCAACATCGTCAAGCTCTTCCAGGTCATCGAGACGGAGAAGACCCTGTACCTAGTCATGGAGTACGCCAGCGGAGGCGAAGTGTTCGACTATCTCGTGCTCCATGGCAGGATGAAGGAGAAGGAAGCGAGGGCTAAGTTCAGACAGATTGTGTCTGCTGTACAGTACTGCCACCAAAAGAAGATTATACATAGGTGAGAATTCTGTCTCATGATATTCAAACTGAATATTTGCGCTTTAAACTTTTTATTCCTTAATTTATATCAATTTGTTGCGGGTTACCCTTTTGTTATATTCCTGTCCTTAAGAGCATTGTGTACACTTTGAGCAAAGGCTACGCTTATCGATGAGGTATAAAGGGGATAAACCACATGGTATTTTATCCAACAGCACAAGAAAATGTTTCTTATGATTCAAATTGAATAACCGGTAGTTCAAGACCTGTAATTATTTGGTTTACTGTAAAAGGGTGTAACGGAATCATATTTTCTAAATATTCCGCTAGAGGCAGCAGTGCATGGGAGTAACAGGAGTAACTAACACTATATATACTCCATGTAGATTGTTTTTTGGAACTATAGATTGATTAAAATAAACCCATCAAATGTCTTTTTTGAAATATTCGCATATTAAGAAAAGGTCAATTTAAGTTTCTGTAATAAAATATTTTCAAGAAAGGAAAAATTATAAATTTACAGAAACTTGGATTCATTATTTATCTTCTAAATACATTTTGATTCACTTTGCTAGGTATTATAACTATCGAAAAAAAAAACAGTATCGCGTAAATCATGTTTTCGAACTATACAATCTCTGTACACAATGCTCTTAAAGTGAAGTTAGAAAGAGTTAGAAATTATGATAAAAATTGCACATTCGAATTTAATAACTAAGCAAGTTGTCTGAATATCGGCATCTAATATAAAAATTGTTTTGCATGTAACTTTCATTATTATATCTAACGTGCAACCTTTGAAAATAGGATATGGGATATTTGTTACTTTTGGTTTGGCACCCAACTATAACTATGAACAGGATAATAAAATATGATTGTATTGTATTTAATTTTTTTAAATAACTCACTTTAATATTACTATACTTGGGACGCCAAACAGATGCACAAGAAACTCCTCCCACTAACGAGCACTAAATTTGAATAGAACGTTGCTATTGGTAAACCATTTTTACATAGCTGCATGAATACGATTACTGAGATTGGTAATAACGGAATTGGTGCTATGCCCGCAATTTAAGTTTGGTTTGCTGTTTGCATTCGTATCTCTGTCAAATATGTTTGTTGTTTTCATACGATTATCTTATTTGAAATTAATATTATAAATAGTATTTATTAAAATACTTACGTTATTAATTTCCTTTCAAATACAAACTGAATTGTTTGTAACGTGTAAAGCTGACATCTGCGTACACTGTAATGCGCAATTTAGGCTTTGACCATTAATTTAATTAGTGCATCTCCTCGGTGTCCCAAGTCTAGTTACAAAATAAGCCACAGTAAGGTGCGAATGAAAAAGTTACGTGAGTGACTGAGACCCAAGGGAATCAGGCACCCCACGTAACAATATTAATATAAAATTACCATGTTTAGTGTGATAGTTGGAACCATGATTGGATTTAAAAGTACAAAACATAAACATAAAGAGAAAGGCCATCAAAATGCCCGTACTATTTGTTTAGAGTTTATAATAAAAGTTGTAAATTTTGCTATATTACTAATCCATGCAGTCTTAAGGTTTTACGTATTCAAGAAATATTCTCATTAGAAGTGAAAATTTGTTCTATTAATTTGAAATCACATTCTCATGAGTGAACTTTAATTAAATACAGGAAATAATATGTTGACTATAATAGATTACTAAAATATTCATTGAGTAGACTAAGTAATTTGAAGAGATATCAAAATAAGTTTTAGTTTAAAGAGTACTTACTTTTATGAATTACTTCTTGCGTTATTAAAGTGAAATAAGGAAAATTAACATTATTTACAGTTTTACATATATCAGACAAATTCAAATACAGTAGTGTTAATATTTTCTAGTAAAATTTCAGTATTATGATAGAATTCATAGTTAATGTCAACGAAAATAATGTAATCTTAAATTATTATTTGTGTTTGTAAATACAGTTGAAAAGAAAATATTTTTTTTTTATATTTACATTATTACTTAGTCGGAAAATATATAATTGAAACAAATGAACATGAATAATTATTTTAATAAATTTCAGAATTGAACATATTTCATTATATTCTAAATCTTTAAAAAAGTTGATGTATCCAAAAAATTTTAAAAACTGTGTGGTTCAATTTTATAAACCTCTCTTTAAGTTTGGTAAATTTCTAAATATAAAATCTATTTTGGTTTATTACCTAAAAAAATCTTAATAAATCAAACCTATGTAAATTAAATAAATTTTGTATTTTAATAAATTTATAAATCTTATATATTTTACAATATTCGGTCGACATTCGCCTTATAAACGTATAAGTTCTTTCAATCTCATTACTTTTATTTTTATTTTTGTTTCGTGAATCAAAGTGTATTTTAATTTGTTCTTCCGTGGTGCAAATATTTCAATATGTGTACTTTGTTCGCCTCAAGTTTGGAACAATATTTACCTATTTTATCTTATCTACCTTTATCTCGTTAACAAATAGTGCACATTAATAATATTGTTGAGATAAAATGATGATTATACTTTATAATTATTTTACGTTATCGCTGATTATGATATAATTTTTCTAATGACATGGACATTGAAACAGGGTGGTTTCATCCACCTACTTAAATTTTCATTAGAGAAAATCAATATTTCATCTACCTACTATTTCAACCATATTAAATGTGATTTTATTAAATCACCCATGCTTTTCTGCTAAAAACAGAATTTCAGAAAATAATAAAATAATAATGAATAGATTAATAAATCTGGAAATATTTATTTGCACATAGAAATTTAAAATGTATGTATGTAGATCAACAAATAACATATATTTAATAGAAAACAAAAAAACCTATATATTTAAACGGTAAAAGGATATTTCATTTAAAAGTGTTTGTAACTAATAGACAAAATAAATTAAAACCTACTGTTAAAGGATTCTAATTAGAAATTTTTGTGATGTCTAATTAGACCATTATTATTTCAGATAACAATTTTTTAATGAAAATTACACATTTGTTTTCGGTTAACCATTACCCGTTCAAATAGTTCGATTTTTTACTCTGACAAAATATGAAAAAGGAACATGCAAACATGTATTTTATTTAATGATGTAAGTAGATTCTATTCAATGTTTTTGTTTTTTACAGAGACCTAAAGGCTGAGAACTTATTATTGGATAGTGAAATGAATATAAAAATAGCAGATTTTGGATTTTCAAACGAATTTACGCCTGGGAATAAATTAGACACATTTTGCGGAAGTCCACCCTATGCTGCACCGGAACTTTTCCAGGTAAAGTAATAATTTTATTTTGCGCTACAAAAGATATTTACTTTGTATTTTACCTTTTTTATGGATGGAAATAAACAACCTAATTATTTTGCACAATGGTTGGTTCCAGGAATTTTATATATAAAATTATTTTCAAATAGAAATATTAAACAATTTTTAGAGAATACAAAAGTTAATTGAAATTTCAAAACTTGTTGATTAAATTTTTAAAAATCAATCAGTCAATAATTAAAAAAGTTAATTTCAACTATAACCGATGTCGACCTCGTGTATCTTATTCAGAGAATGAAAAGTCAATGTAAAAGAAATATAAATATATGTATCATACTGTTTAAAAAAAGATAAATATATAACAAAATATACTAAAAAAACACTGCAGATCAAACTATGACATGTATTTATAATTAATTTACATTGACTTCCACTTCCTGTAGAAGACATTGCTAGAGGCCGAAATCGATAAGAGTCGAAATAAATTTGTTTAAATACTGACTGAACTTCAATAATTTCATCCATTCATCGACCAGTTCCAGTCATCAAAATAGTACCTTCAAATTAAAAATATTGCTCTATTTGAGTGGTTCGAAAGTCACTACAAGTTGTAGTAGTTTCCTTGCAGAGAGGGTAGACTGACAATCTACACCACTAAACTTCAAGTATAACTTGTCCCGAAACAAGTATCTTAGATATTTGAGGCCTTGTTTCATCTAGGACTGTTCTGCTGATAATATTATTATTAGTAGTTATTAATTGTTGAATATAAAATTTTGTATTTTTCTTTAGGGTAAAAAATACGATGGTCCAGAGGTAGATGTGTGGTCTCTGGGCGTCATTCTCTACACTCTTGTTTCGGGTTCGTTGCCGTTCGACGGTTCCACACTCCGAGAACTTCGAGAGCGTGTTCTGCGAGGCAAATACCGCATCCCATTCTACATGAGCACGGACTGTGAAAACCTGCTCAAGAAATTCCTGGTGCTTAACCCTAGCAAGAGGGCATCTCTCGAGGGCATTATGCGCGACAAATGGATGAATATGGGGTATGTGTTGTATAAATGTCCACGGGACAAATGTGGTACGTCAAGTAGATTGGTTTTTGTGGATTTTGTTGTAATACACTTTTGCTGCTGTAAGCATTTAGTAAAAATCATTTTGAAACTAAAATTTTCTGTAATAATTACGGTGGTACACTACTCTACAATCGTCTTTCAGTGATGAAAAAGCCTCAAAATTATGTCGTTTCTAAAAAAAATGGTTATTAATATTTTAAATTTGAAAAAGTCGACCGTAAAAATGTTTACTTGTTACTGACTTGTAAACTATCATTTATCTTAACTCTTTGTTGCCAGGTAAATTAATTTTTACAAGCTACTACATTGTAAAAATGACAGCTGTCAGATTTACCAGTACCTAGCATGTTAAGATGACACCTGTCAGATTTACTGGCTAGTAGTTCCATTGTTTATTAAAATCTAATGTCTTCCAAGGCTTACGATATATCATTTAAAACAATTTTTGACACAAAATTAGTAACTGTCAAAATTTGGTTTTAATTTTAATTTTATTTACAAGTCAATAACAAGTAAACTATTGTACATTATACGCCAGGTAACAGTTTTTACTGGTTCAAAGAGATGACAGGCTCGCCTAAACGGCTCGCCAGTCAATTCCTCCTATCACCAGTAAAAACTGTTTTACCTGGCTAATATTGTAAAATACTATTACATTTGCAATTATTTTATGAATAACCGAATTTGATAAAAGCTCTAAGTAGAACTAAAAAGGGCGGATTTTTTACGGTTAAAACAAGTTTTCTGTTAACTAAATCATAAATTGAAATTTCGGTCAATTCAAACACTACAAACAAAGCATAACACAAATAGAACAAATGAACGTTTTTTTATTGAAATACGACATATAAATACAAATACTTATTAAATAACAAAAAATATATCTTTTATACAAACACAATTGTCATTCGAAATTTATTTTCAATAAAATACGTAAGTTTAAAATCATATTTATCCATTAAATTCATTTTCACAAACACTTTCACACATTTAGGTGTCCGTCCAGTGTACTGCACTAGTAAAACACAGTAAATACTCTGTAAACGTAAAAATTTAAAATCCAACTTTATAGATTAGAGGAAGTCGTGGTCGTGCAGAAACGATCAGTGGCTCAACAGTGGCAAAAGTGTATTAGTTGTGGTGGCATTTTATTGGATAAAGAAAATTGTAGCAGGTATTAGAGTTTAACCATTGATTATTTAATTATCAAATTATTTATTCAATGGTTTAGAGTAGAATTTTCCTTTATACTGATAATAGTTGTAGTAATTACATTTTCTTAGCCTTCGAGTTATAATTATTTCAATAGATTTTCTGTTTTAAATTTTGTTTAGGCTGTATATATAATAGAGCTATAAAGTCATTCACATTTTTTTTACACTATTATTCATTTTTATAGTTAAATATTCGGTATTTTACTGTCGACAAAAAGCACATTTATAAACCTTATTTATAATTGTTATGAAATGGATTGAAAATCTCACTAATTCGAGAAGAATCTAGTTTGAAGCGAATATTTCAGTATTTAAAACCTTGGCGCCTACATAATGTTGTAAATATATCATTTCGTCTTATATTTTTGAGAAGGAATGTCCCATTTTTGATATTTTTTATAAATCTCGGTTATTAATAATAAAAATATTGGACCAAGTGTATTTTGGCCTAATTATACGGCCTACTCTAATACGTATTGATCTAAACGAAATTATAATTACAAAATAAGGTTTTTTCTGCATATCAATAAAAATCATTTACAGGAAAATCCTAACATCTTTCCAGTTGCTGATCTTGCTTCTGCCTTTGGAATAAAAATTATATATCCTCCTGCTGGTTTTACTAGTGCATCAGGAACTATCATCTATAAATTTAATAAGTTAACTGTAACGCTGTTATTTCCGTTAATCACACAAATATTATGAAATTAAATGCAATTTAAATCTCCACAAAAAAAAACTGTAGTGTTAATATTCAGTAGTATACACTTGAATCAATGTGCTATATTTGGATACTATTCTATTTATATTCAATAGTACTATTCTATTTAAGTTCAATAGTTAATATCGAATATGATAGTAAAGTATAGCACAATGTTACAATGACAACTATAAATACAATATAATAAATAATTCATTATTCATTAGTTAAAGAAAACAATATATTGAAAATACATTTATTTAATAAAATATTAATCTACAAATGAAATAAAATAATCCATTTTTTGAACCAGTTGACAGTAAACTATCAAATATTTTTTCTCTTGCACGTGGCTATTAGTCGCTTGTCTTACACAACACTTGACACTACACGGCTGAATGGCTGGCTCACGATGCAAGTACAACTACGTGATGTTGATTCAGGTATGTTTCTAGCTACGAGAGTGATGAGTTGAAGCCCTACGTAGAGCCCGAACCAGACCTCACAGATCACAAACGCATTGAAGCCCTGGTGTGTCTCGGCTACTCCAGAGCGGACATCGAGTCTTCTTTAGATTCCGCCAAATACGATGATGTCTTCGCTACCTACTTGCTCCTTGGGAGAAAGAGCACAGATGTAAGGAATTTACTTTTCTTTTATAAATACACTTTAGATACGATATCAAAAGATTATTATTGTATTTAAATCTATACTCATATTTGTTTGGCTTAAATAAATTATTCATTGAATGATGAAAACAAAAATTTTAAAGTATACTTATAAATAACTATTAAAAGTAAAACTTCCATTGCAATCATATACTCGTAATGAGTACAAAAAGTAGTCAAAATATGTATTTATTTTTTTGCATAATTTTATTATTTAGTGCTTGCTAAGATATGAATTGAACAACTCATCTAAAAAAATAAGCATGTAGTTCTGAAGGGTAAAGTTTGGATCTTAAATATCCATCAAAATTAAAGGATCATTTTAAAATTAATTTTCCGTATCATTTACGTATTTTATGTTTAGGTCTCTTATAAATCTTTCGAATATTTTGTATTAATATTAGTATTAAGTATTATTAATATGTACACTCTGACTTCTCAATGGAGTTTGGGATTTGAGATACAAAAAGAATACCGCTGTGTTCGAGTGTAAAGACTATATTGAAAACTTGTCACTAAACAAGTATCTCAGGTACTTGAAGCTCTGTTTCATCTGAAAATATTGTAACACAGCTGATGACTTGCAGTATAAATATACTATTATAGAAAACTATTAAATAAGGAATTATTTTTATAGCCTGAGAGCGACGGCAGTCGCAGCGGGAGCTCGCTCTCCCTGCGCAACATCGCCGGCCAGCAGCAGCCCGCCGCCCCGAGCGCGCAGAGTCCATCACACCGCGGAGTCCACCGCAGCAGCTCAGCCACCAACCCCAAACCATCGCGGCGAGCCTCGTCGGGAGGAGAGACGCTCCGTGGAGCTGCGGCACCAGCCGGCACGACCCCCGCTGCCAACAACCACGCCGCCGCGCCCGCTTCCCAGCCCGCCTCCGGCTTCAAGCGACAGAACACGGTGGATGCTGCCACCATCAAAGAAAACTCGCAGAGGATGAATGTGAGGCCTGCAAGTGCGCAGCCGAAGATCCAAACGCAACCGAACGCAGACAACAGTGAGTTACATTACAACTCTCTTATATTCCTCATCTCACTTCGCCACATTACTGCCTTATTCTGAATTTTAATTCCACACTCTCATATTTTATTGTATGTAAGCTAATAATTAACAGAACAATTAAATGAAAATTTAGTAATTGAAATCACAAACCTATATAGGAATTTTTACTATTTTAAATGGTTGATAATTTTTCAATCTCTTTTAAGAAAACAAATATGTACAATACATATTAAAAATTATATTGATGTGGTGAGGTGAGATATTCAGTTTTAAAAATAAGCCTTTCAATGTGAGATTGTTAGTATTATGATGTTTTTATTATAAAGCGACTGAAAAGGAACAACAGAGATGTAAGAGTATTGCATCTAACCCAAAGTTTTGACTTTTGGCTTCAGCGTAATTATAGCTTATATATTCTTCATTACAATACCAAATTATAGACGCTTACAAAGATTCATAATAATAAGTTAATTATTTTTATTTATAGAATGTCTTACCTTAAAATGGTTTTCATATTTCATTTTCATTTATGTTATAAATATAAAACTTTGAAGTGAAACATTCTATATTTTATTTTTGTGCATAGGAGAATTGGCGCGTTTATTTCGTTGCGTAGCTTTCTTGCTTCCAAACCTTTTCTCCGATGCTTGACTAATTGTTACATTTCTTGTAGGTTTGCAAAGTCCAGGTAAACCTCGTCCGATCAATAAATCTAATACAGTAAGCAGTACACCCAGTAAACCTCTAACTTCTGGTGGTTCAGTTGGCCGACGGAGCACCATCTCGTACGAGGCGAAGGCGGCGTCCAACGAGAAGACCAACCTGGCTGCCGACAGTCCCAGGTACGATACTCGTTTCCGTAGATTTTGCATGACACCCGCTATATTACGAACACTTTCACTATTAATCAAATTGTGTTGTTTGCTTACTCGACGGACAGGTTTGGACGTAGAAATAAGTTAGGAACAACAACAGCGTGTTTTAGTGTATATGTATAGCAAGAAATACTTCTTAAAAGTCGACGTAAATAATTCTTCAGTCATGAGTTACTTTTCATCAATTAATTATTACGAATTGAAATGTTCTTAAAGTATATTGCTACTCGTACAGCCATTAGTTCAAAAATTAATATTTTTTACTCATATGTAGATACTCTACACGCCCTAAACCTTTCCAGAATTCGTATTCACGAAATAAATGCAAATATTTGTTACAAACAACTCTTCGCTATTATTCACGCCTGCTACTTCTAAAAACTGTTTTTGCTTTCTATTTAAAATTTCTTCCATAATTTCATTGATTTAAAATCGACAATATACATCATTTCTTAAAGGTTTTTAGTTCTCTTTACTTTGGAAACATTAAAATTTAACTGAACACACAATAATAATAATCACCAGCATTCAAAGAAATATAATGGTACATACCTCTTTGTTTTCTTATATGCAATATTTTAGTTTGTCATAACCGAGAATTATCGTAAATTACTGAGAATTTGAGTAGATAAACACCGCTTTAAATAAGCACTGTTTATTAGATTAATGTTATGAGTAAATTATTTTTATTCATTACAAGCGAAGCTACATGCGAATCTATATGTACATTAAAAAAACATCTACCATATATTAATTTGAAATATTCAGTATGTGTGGATGATAATCAATGAAGTAATAAATATTCAATGGCGTAGAGTCGTAGAGGTTGAGTTCTCATTTTAGTTTGTAAACATTAAACAGTAATTTTTAGTTCTTGCTAATTGAAAATATTTCGATTTTGAACACAAGACTTACCGTATTGATAGAAGTGTTTCTTGCTGTATCCACCTATAATGTAGTATGTGCATGTGTTGTGTCTGAATTAACGTAGTGTTAACCTGGTGTGACTGACCCTGTGTTGACCTAACGGCATGTACAGTGGGGGTGGTGGTGTGACCTCGTCCGACACGCTTCGTCCCAACAAGGGCCACGTCAAGTCCGCCTCTGTGTCCAGCGGCGGACCCGAACCTGCCATTGACCCACTCAGATCCAGGTATACAAACAGCCATTACGGTAAAACAAGATAAATTTGTTTTCCACTGGGTTTGATTTATTGAAAAAGTGGAAACAGTTTTGGTGAAATGCTTCAGTTATGTTATTCTAAAAGTTATAAAATGGCGGTTTTTATTGTTTTATAGAGTGGGTTCCGTATGTTTCTTTTACACATGCTTTGCTTTTGCCTCATAACAAAATCTTCACAAAATGGTAGCTTCTCTGTGGATTCTATATTTTAAATATATGTTTACTATATTTATTTTTAACACTTTTTAAACCCTAACATTACCTTCAATATTAACAATACTCATGTTCTGAATGTATTTGTGCTGTATATTTACACTTCTTCTTACTTACAATAATAAAACATTTATTTTTTTGTTTGGTATTTAAAAGAACTAAATTTAAATATGATTTTAGTACTGAGTATCTCAATGTATCATATTTTTAGTTCAACACATATTTTTGCTTACATAGATTAAATTATTGAATATCTTTCAGATAAACTGATATAAATCATATTGGCAATTATAATTATTAAAAAAATATCGACTAATAATTATGTTATATCAGCTCATATTTATGATCTTGATTGCAATACATGATGATATATACAACTTACTCAGACTATAATTAGTAATAAAAGACTTTTTTACATTTAAAATAATTGTCTCCAATTACAACTAAAAAGATACATTCGTTTTGTAGTATGCCCATATTATTCTGAAAACTTGGAAGAACGTTCAGTTTGCATACATGTAATGCAACAAAAATAAGATACAAAGACGTAAGAAATTAAATTAACTTTACAAATGACAAACTACAAGATATTACATGTTAATTTTGACTATCAAACATAATTTTCAAATAAACGTCTAATACTGAAAATACATATTTTTATTTTATAGCACAAAATCGTGATTATTTGTTATTATTAAATATATATCACTCATGGTGTTTTACTCATTGCTTGGTGTGCCAGACCTTCTTTTTCGCAGATAATGATATATTTATAGAGTATAGGACGTTTACAAGACGTCACCTCCTACTGGCACGGAAAATGCAGATATAAATTTTAACATAAATTATGGTTATCATCTATTTTTCACATTTTATCTCATGATTCTGTAAATTGTGCAAGTTTAGGATAATAACTCAATTTTGTTTAAAAAATATTTTAAAAAGTCTTTTATTATTAGCATAGTATAAGCTGTTATACAGCATCAACTAATTATAATTTTCCCGCAGCCGCACGAGTGCATCGCCGGCTACAACGCGACAGAGCGCCTTCCCGCGTAACGTGCCCTCACGATCCACGTTCCATTCGGGGCAGACGCGCAATAAAGTCATGTCCACGTATACGCACGGCTCGCCCGGCGATTCTCCGCACTCCACACGACCCAGCTTCTTTTCCAAACTTAGCTCCAGATTTTCCAAACGGTGAGTAACACTCAACATAGAATAAGTCCATGTATTACTGAACAGATGTGAAAACAGGTCCGTAATACATATAGAATTATTATTGTTTGTCAAAGTCTAAAATTACAAATAAAATTGGTTTTATGTTGTAGCGAAATTAATTTTATTTAATTTGACAAGAACATAAAAGGTATAGTAAAGTTTTACGAACATAAATATATTTTTATTTTATCGTTTATTGTTTTATTCAAATTATTAAAGTTTTACAAAATTTATGGAGAAATACCTTTGATTATTTTCTTATGCTACTTTAAGTGAAAATATAATTTACCAAGGTACAAGTTTCTATATTTAATATTCATATTATTTAAGATGCATTATGTAACTACCTACTTTAAAAGTAAATATTACATATTGTTCAATACTTATGAAATGTAAAACGTTTGTATAAATTATTGTTATTAAAAGGAAATATTGTGTCACCCAGATTTTGAGTATAATTTTACAAATTTTATCAAGGAATAAACAAGAAGTAAATAAACCTGATGTGCTAAACACTTAATCGACCGCCTTATCACCTACAAAATACTACTTCGGGTTAATTGACAATGATTTGTTTTAATAGTTAAATATAATTGTAAACTAATTTTAGTATGACTTTCCGTAAAAGTTTCAGAAATTTAATTATTTTAAAATCATAAGAACACGAGTAATATATCATTTTCTGTTGGCAACATTGTTCAAAATCAAGATATTAAGTAAAGTAAATTAATTCCATTTCAAAATAATTTGAGATATAACTGTGTTTGGTTGTTCCATGATAATATCAGTGATTCACGTCACCAATGAAAATTCATTGAAATAATAATAATCTTCATCTAATTTTTATGTCAAGATAGAATTGTTTTATATAGTTTTGTTAGATTTTAACAGATTTTCTACATCAGTTTCAATTTTGCTTATTCTGATGTTGACATCGCTCTGATATATATCGCGCTCTGCTCTTTTTAAAATTATAATTAACTTCTCTTTAGTTGGAAACTACTCTATCAGTATGTAAAGAAATGAAAATCCAATAATAGTCTGTTAGCAGTTTCATTAAAAAAATAAATTTATCAAATCATTAGAACGAAGTTTTGCAATATTTATTATCACAACTTGCCTATTGTATCAAAACAATAAATAAAATCGATAGATTATTATCAGTTTATCAGGTTTTTATGCAAAGCAATGACGTGAATTCACTCTAATCGTAAACACTCTATTCGAATTCAGCTCTAATACGGTGAAAAAAAATTCTAGAAATTTTTAATAATAATTAACCATTTTCTTATAATTATCCGAACACGATAAAAATAATTCTCTTCACCGAACTTGATAAAATGAAAATCTCAAGTTTTATTTTTTAAATACTTGTGTTGGTAGATGTTGTTGTTAATTTTCCATTCGCAACTATATATGTGGTATAATATTGCAAAATAAAACAAGATCTTATCCAGCCTCATATAAAATAGGTGAAGATATTGCTTAAGTGACTTAATGGAAACATTAATTTACTGTTTTCATGGGACGACTTACATTTGTCACATATGTGCATAACAGACGTAAGATCTTTCGGTATCTTATATGTTCTTGTGTGAAATTTGTTTGTTCCGTTGCTTTGGTGTTGTGCTTTTTGTGGTGTTTAGGTGTTGAGATCTAATAAAATTGAAATCGAACAAACAAAACACTGTTGTATGGGGGTGGGTGGTGTGATATGTGATGTGATGTGGTTTGGTACGTCCCATATCGGCTTATGTGAGTTTGCTCTGATGTAATTTCTGGTGACAGGACGGCTCAGTAGCAGCCGAGATGGGACGTATCACCACAACGGCCGAGTATCGCCTAGCTGATTGCCTACCACAATAATTCTCACTGCAGTGACTGAAGAAGACGTGACGTGCGCTCGTGAAACGTGACCGTGTAGTGTTGTGGTAAACCAAACTGTGCAAATGACTTATTATTCATTGTTACTTCACTAATTCAACTAGTTTATTGTTAAAAGAATGAGGAAAAGTATTTTGCTAATTTCAATTGCAATAAATTTGTAAATATTACAAAATTATGAATTAGTATTATAACAAAATTAGTGATGATTACACTAATTTTTGTTAGTATTATTTAAGAAAGACATGTATTTTTGGGTGATAATAAATATTTTATTATTGGCTATGGATAGTTAATGAAATTAAATAATTTGTAGACTATTTATTCTTCATCTTGTATTACATTTATTTCTCTTTTGTCCTATTATTTAATAGTAGATTTGTAGTTTGATTTCTATTTCTTTAGTAGAATAAATGGTTGCCAAAATAATTTTCAACTTGATATTATTTTGACTGGCTTTGCATTTGATAAACTGCCATATTTTATATTTTCAACCATTTATTTTATTCCTGATTTCTTGCATTTATACTATTTTCTTTTATTATAATAGAAAATAAAATTCATGTGTGGAACAAGAAACATAAATTTGTTTCTTGATAACATTGCATTAACAGACCAAGTTGTCAGCCATTAGCCCATTCAACAATCAATAGATTATTGCCCTTATTAATTAAAGTTTACCAAACGAGTGATACGAAATACGCCAAAAAATAGGTTTTGATAACGGTTATACTCTGCCAACTTGCACTGTTAAATAAAGAAAAAAATGTTACTTTCTTTTTAGTTGTGTACAAATGCATGTGAAGTAAAATAAATTTATTGTTGCCATATCAAGCAGCATTAATCTTTGATTCAGTTTTAAAAACTGTTTTTTTAAGATTTCCAAACACTCATTAGTTTGCAAATATGTATTTTTTACATATTCTGTCAGACAGAAGTGCCAAGTGCTGCGTTAGAAATGCTTTTATCAATAATTAGACTGTGCAATTGTAGCTCAAATAGTTTAATTAGTTTATGTTATGTAGTATATGGGGTAAATCACGTAGAATTTATGAATTTTAAAATAAAATCCAGGAACTAGTAATCATTAAATTTCATATTATAATTAATTTTCCTTGTAACTTTCTCTGTGTATATAATAATATTATTTAATATTATGAAGTTTCGCAAATAATAACAGCGACGAATAAGTAAAGTATAATTTTTAAATATTAAAATAATACCTAATAAATTATAAAACAATTAAGTTCCATTTAAATTATTTTGAAAATCATTAATTTTTTGTGACTTACCCGAATTTGAAACAGGTTTTTATAGTACGTATTTTATAAAATGTAACCTGTTTGCGAACTCAGAATCACCAAAGTTTTTGTGTTCTGTTTTATTATGTTTGAAATTGTATTGGATCTCTGTAAATATAATTTTGCACCTGAAAGACGTTTTTATGCTTACCTTAATAATCGTTGCTGCAATAAAAATACACTTTATATTTATCGAGGAAAATAGCTGCAAAGTGTATTTGTTTCGGGCACATTTTCATGTAATATTTCTGTGAAAAAAATATTGTGATTAATTATTTTCTCTTTCTTACAGTACATTGGAGCCAGGACAAGCCGGCAAACACGGCCAATCGCCTCTTCCAGTTGTCGGGTAAGCATCCCAACTTTTATTTTTCTTTCGAAACTAAATCTTTACTTATTTTTGATAAGATAAGAATTTGTGCCACACTATCTCAAAGTACGGATTTAGTTTATTGTTATCACTTATCAAACTGGCAATGTGTGATTTATCTATAACTTTGCTTCATAGGAGAACGAAAAATATTACAAAATGTTTTCTTTGTAAAAATATGTCTACGTACCAATTTATAAGTGCTATGTAGACATTATCAAAATTGCTTAAAAGTATTGCAATAAAACTACATTTAAATATATGAGTTTGCATTTTTTCATTAACTGGTATTGCATTAATTATATCAGACTAATAATTGTAAATATTATATGATTATACTTACGATATTAAATACTAAAATCGAGGATATTATACTCCTACTATCTTTTTCACATGATTTTAATTAACACTGATAAAATCCAGTAATATTTAAAAAATGTTCAGTATTAATCAATTACATTCATTATTTTATTTTAAATTTTAAAATATCATTGCGAAACAATAAAATGTAACAGATTCGTCTTTATTTCTTTTTATGATTTTTAATACTGGACAATGAATTTTGATAAATTAATCTCGACATTTTTCCAGCTTGAAATTAATCTTTCAAACTTTTTTATCGTAAATACCATCCGTTTTGCCATCTTTGTTCAGCTAGCTACACTAAGCACAATAATAATAACTAAATAGATATTAATTAAGTAAATATAATTACTACTGTTCCGTTTATTATAATTAAGAACAAAATTTTGCAAAAAAAAATCTATAAACGATTTTTATTTTTACCAAACTCAAAATCTACGATAAATATAGGATTTTTATTCAGGATATTTTTTTTATTATTCATTATATTTCGAGTTCATCTTTTTTCTGTAGTAGTCATTTGTATAGATAGTATGTAACGGTTTGACCACAAGTCCATTCAAAATGTAAATACTTATGGTGTCGGGTTATTATATTTTTGCTTTGCTTACTTAATAAAACTAAAGGATTGTTAAATGAAAAAGAATGATCAATGTTGAATTCAAACCGTCAATGACAGATTTATGTGGATATTTTTTTTAGTTTTAATTTTATTTATTGATGCTTTAATAAGACATGCTATATGTACAAGTATCAGTTAATGAGACGATGATTGTGTTGTGTGCGTGATTGCCAGTTTTGTTGTGTTGTGCTTTTTCTCACGGCTTGTGTACATAGTCTATTCTGTTGGGGCTTAGTTTTAATTTCTTTCGTAAAAGCGTTGGAGGGGGCGCCGGAAACGACGAACACGTGAAGCCGCGATCGTTGCGGTTCACGTGGAGCATGAAGACTACGTCATCGCGAGACCCCGCTGAAATCATGGCGGAGATCCGAAAAGTCCTGGACGCCAATAACTGTGACTATGAGCAAAGGGAGCGCTTCCTTCTGCTCTGTGTGCACGGAGATCCAAACACCGACAGCCTCGTGCAGTGGGAAATTGAGGTCTGCAAGCTTCCGAGGCTTTCTCTTAATGGAGTTCGATTCAAGCGCATTTCAGGTATGATACCGAGTACTGTATAGGATTCACTGAAATCATTTACATAATGAAATTCAGAAACCAATATAATATTTGCCATAACAAATCGAAGCAGTTGTGATTTATGTAAACAGGATTTAAGATTATTTATAATTAAATGATAATCATTTTAACAATAACCCAAAACTGGTAATCGAAATTAGCACCGAAACTATTAACCGAAAAAATAGAGTCGAACTCAAAACTATTACCGAAATTTAGAATAAACACAATGGAAACCAAAATCAAAACTAGTATTATTTATATATTATAGCTCTGTAATATGAATTTTATTTTTCTTTTTGCAAATTTAATTGTTTCACACTTTATAAATTTTAGAAAACTTGACAAATTTGAGAAAAGATTTAATGTAGGTATGTGATAATTACATCTACAAATATTTTCAGAAAAATTTTGTAAATCTAAACTGGAACTGGAATTTTGTTTTGGTTGTAACCGATAACATTAATAATTTAGACAGTTTCCAGTCCAGAAAAAATAATACAAAATAAGAAAATATATATTTGTTTGTTTTTAGGTACCAGCATTGGATTTAAGAACATTGCGAGTAAGATAGCAAACGAATTGAAGCTGTGACTGCCCGTGAGTGGGCCAGATGTGTCCACAGACCAACACAACACGACTACAACCAAACCGACAAAAGTGTAGGCTTCAGTTCGAGACGGAGTACCGAGTAATATTCACGTTCCTCCTCACAATCCATGTGTGAAACTTACATAACACTGTATAAAGTTACAAGTAGTGCGATACGATTGCGATCCCACTCAATAAAACTCTAACTCGCAGATCTCTTATTTCACTCGGGAACGAAACTCACTCAAACTGAAACGTAACTCAACTCCTCTAATACTAAATTCAGTTTCAGTTGTCTGCACAGAACTTCAGTGTCTATCAATATCTAGTTGTTTAGATTGTGAACATCATGTTAAACGAATGTACAAATTCACAGCCTAATGCGACAGATCACCGTTTTATAAGCGAACGAAGCCAACATGAGAGAAAAGCCTACAGATCAACCCAACAGTTTCCACTTGTAACGATCATCAGCTTCATTTTAAATTACATTCATTAATAATTGTATATATTAGTTAGCGTGAGAGTTATTTCATCAGTGATAAGGTTTCCACTCTTATCACATATGCCGAGTATGAATGCATCCGTATGTCTGTCTGTGTATGCTGTATGCAGTGCGTATTCTTAATAAGGTGTTATACTGTATAATAATCGTAACCCTGCGATCAAATTGTTTCAAGTGCAGTCACTGTATTTCATTCATACTACAGATACTCTTCATTACCAGGCCATATTTTAATCTTTCTCTTCTAATTTAACAAATAACAAATGATTTTTTTTCAAACTAAATGTTTAGTTTGTAAAAACTTGATCTGTGATGTGTTATTTATTGACAATTCGTTAAAAAATGGGCAGATAATGAAAGTATCCGACAGCTTCTGTGTATTTACGCTGAAGCTGAGAAAATAATGTTCAAAAGATTCATCCATTGACCAATGTTTAATTCGGACCACACTGAATGGCAACAAGCGGGCAATTTTTCACAATTTCACATGTTTATCTTTTCAAAATAAAATATTCAATTATTTCCTACCATAAAGCTGAATAAAAAACCAAATTAAAGTTTATTTATTATTATATGCTGTATTCCTTTTCGAAAGACATTTAAATAATCTGTAATTTAGTTTTTTATTCATTTGCGTAGTGTATATTGTGAGCTATTTATATTTGAAAAGTAAAAAAATGATTGTGTAATTTGAAGTAAATACAATGTAATGTCCGTTTGTGGTCATTAGTGGATACAGTGGTCTCGCTTTGTCAATCTGAGCACAGTTTAAACATAGTTTCGTATAAATGAATAATATTTAACACAGATATAAGAAAGGTAAGATCTGTCACAATAATTGTACTTAGATGACCTGCCGATGGCTAATTTGTTTAACTTTTGCATCAACTGTGTCAATTTATATTTTATTGCTTCTCTCATTAATTACGTTCACTCATGCATTTTTTATATATGATATGATATTAGTAACTGATTGATTATGAATATGGCTTATTTATTGAAACTCCATGTTATAGTGGAGGCGATAGCAAGGTAAAAAGAATATCATTCAGTAAAGTATATTGTCATATTTTACTTTACTAGTATTGTACTGAGTAGGACACGTTATTTTTTTAATTAAGCGTAATATTAAGTAATGCAATTGAAACAGATACTTTACCGGATGGTATTTCAACGTTTTAATTTAAAGTTACGAAAATACGGGGAGCGTAATTGAACCAGGAACTTATTAAACTATGTAGCAATACAGAACGAATAAAAGCACATAACTAAAATAGTTTTTATCTGTTTTGAATTGTTATATAAACAATATTTGTGTGTAAAAATATACATGTTCCTCGTTTAATTTAATGGTTAAGAATGAAATTTGTCTAAAATCATTTCATACGTATGTACATGCAGTAATTCATGTTTGTTTCAAATGAATCTAATGTTAATAAAGAAAGCTGTCGGTTGTTAGACAAATTTCTACCGTGTATATTGTGAGATAAGTAATGCATACCTCTTAATGTTATTTATTTCTCCCGCACAGTTTACCAAAAGTTAAACTTCAATTTCAAGAATAATGTAGTAACGTATTATAAAAATTATATTTCATTGTTAGGATGACAGCTTAGACCTAGTTAGTGCTGTAAAGAGCAGTGTTGCTTTTGTTAAAAATTACAATAATTTAACAGGGGTTGGGCACTTTATGTTAGTTGAAAAGCTACTGATCATTTGTAATAAAAAACTAAATCTCTCATGGTTTTGTTTTATTTTATCTGTACTCGTATTGTCACGGTCTGTTATGCATTCATATTTATAATTCAAATTTGAATACAAAATGTTATCAAAACAACTAAGAACTGAAAATCGATTCTCCATGACCAAAATTGTATGAAAACAAACACAATAAATGTTGAAAATATTGAAATTAAATATAGTTTTATTTTATCTATAATTTTATTTTGTCAAGATTTTTTTAAAAACTCCAAACATGAATAAAGGTAGCTTTTGCAATATATTCTCAATATAAATTTTAATAATTAAAATTGTGTATGTTCAAACCATTGGAAATAACTAAATTAAAACATTTTTAAAGAGAAATTTAAGGAATATAACAAAAAAGAGTTTATATTTTTTTTATATAAATAAAAGGACTATATTGCAAATTGTAACATTTTATTAACTCCCAATTAATTTCCTTATTTGATAACATTTTGTTTTAATTTTCGCGCCGTTAACGTTTAAATTGGGTGTGCCAAGAACGCGATGTTACCGACACAGTGTCATCGTGTTATCATCAGTGGGAGGTGTGGTTAGGATTTGTGATTCACGGATTGTCAGTTATATGGATTTATAATTTATTTTACTATTTAACTCCATAACTATGGATAGTCAAGGCAGGAAAGTAATAGTTTGTGATAATGGAACAGGGGTATGTTTTTTACATGTTCATCAGACAGGTATATTTTACATACATAACCTTTGCAATAGTTTGTCAAGTGTGGATATGCCGGAAGCAATTTTCCTGCCCATATATTCCCTTCAATGGTCGGGAGACCAATAATTAGAGCTGTAAATAAAATAGGAGACATAGAAGTCAAGGTAGGACACAAAAAGTATCCCTAAAATACACTCTGAATCATTATTCTCTCATTTTGGGTACTCCATGTCTTAAAATTCATCCTTAAAGTATATGTAGACCACTTAAGCTTTCTCTGCATTATTTATTTTATTTACAGGGGTATCATGTTGAAGTAAGATCTTCATATTGTAAGGTTTTTGTGTTTGCATGTTGTTTTATTTTACACAAATTTGTTGTTAATTTTAATTGTATGTATCATCCACTTTTAATACATAACTTGCATGAATAATATTTGTGTGTTTGCACGCCTCAGGGAGTTGCCAGTACGCTTCCTGTAAGTAAAAAGAATCTATAACTTTACGAGGAATAAACATTTATTTCATATCTTGAGTAAGAATATTACTGAATTTATGTATAGAGTACGAAGTGATTTAAAGTACTGCATGTTTTTCAGTTGTCATCAGTTCTTTCTTTCTCTATACATATATATCTTCATGATATCTGGTTGTGTTAATTGTGATAACAATAACAATCGAACGTATTAAAAATTGCTAAATTTAAAATTTAATTCTGTTATAGATAATAACTAAAACTGTCTTATCATTTATACGGAACGTAGTAAACAAAAAAAATATTTCTTTTACTATGAACTGTGTGCATGATCAAAATTATTTGTATATATTTCCTTTGGTTACCATTTGTACATTACACAACAAACTGTTTATTAGATATCACCTATTATTTTCAACATATAATAGTTGAGTGTATTATTTACAAACATATTTCATATGATTTAGGATTTAATGGTAGGGGATGAAGCTTCAGCATTACGTTCGCTGTTGGAACTCAACTATCCGATGGAAAATGGTGTAGTAAGAAACTGGGAAGACATGTGCCATGTTTGGGATTATACTTTCGGGCCAAAGAAAATGAACATAGATCCTACAAATGCCAAAGTAAGTATATTGATATTTTACAATATGTTTTACTTTTAATAAATATTTTGCAGATTCTTCTTACAGAACCTCCAATGAATCCCACAAAAAATAGAGAAAAAATGATTGAAGTTATGTTTGAAAAATATGGATTTGCAGGTGCTTATGTTGCTATTCAAGCAGTACTCACTCTGTATGCACAGGTAGGGCATAATGTATATTTACCATTTATTTAAATATATATTTGCCGACATCTGCGATAAAACAGATGTGGCACACCCGTGCAGTGGGTAATAAATTATGAGTAATATATTTTATATAGAAAGTTAAAAGTAAATTAAAACAAATCTGAATCCAAAAAAATAATAATAAGAATAAGCATAATTCAAATAATCATCTTTTTTAAATTAACGTCATTAAAGCAAAATGTAATTAAACGTATCTATAAAAAATTGAAATATTCATGTTTGATAGACTAATTTTACAAAAAAAAAATATATTTTTTGAAGAGAAACATTTGAAGCTTCAAGTAAATACCATTTCTGATTGAAATTCTGATCAACTCTTTTTAGTACAACAAAACGATGTATTTCTTTCATTTATACTGTGATTATTTATATGGAATTTACCTTAGGGTCTTTTGTCCGGAGTTGTTGTTGACTCTGGAGATGGAGTTACACACATTTGTCCAGTATACGAGGGATTTGCTATTCCTCATTTAACAAGGAGGCTCGATATAGCTGGTAGAGACATTACCCGATATTTAATTAAGTTATTGCTTCTACGTGGGTATGCATTTAACCATTCCGCCGACTTCGAAACTGTAAATATTATGAAATATTTATTCAATATAACTCAATTAATAAACAATTTCATTGACTAGGTTCGAATGATGAAAGAAAGGCTTTGTTATATTGGTTACGACATCGAGACAGAACAGAGACTTGCATTAGAGACAACAGTATTAGTGGAACCATACACGTTACCAGACGGTCGAGTGGTTAAAGTTGGTGGTGAAAGATTTGAGGCCCCAGAGGCTTTATTCCAACCGCATTTAATTAACGTTGAAGGGCAGGGAATTGCGGAACTCGTTTTTTCAACAATCCAGGTAAAAAATATTATTTTTAAATATGAATATAAAAATTATCCGAAACGTAAATATTATCTTTTAAAAACAGAAATCAGTTCTATTTCATGATTTTTTTTAATTTTAAGGATAAGACTTGTATTTAATATTTGATAGTACATATTTCCAATTTTTTCTTCTATTTAAAGAACCTGATGTTACACCCATCTAAAACTTTATTTGAATCCTTATATCTACATAAAACAAACAAACATACTTATCAAAATATTTACAAAGCTATTTCCTAAACAAAATTTTTATCTGCGAAAGCGGAATTAATATGCGAAAAAGTCTAAACAGATATGTAAAAATACATGTAAACTTATTTTTTATAATAATAATTTTAGAAAAAAAAATTATATAAAAAAAATTGATTAATTATTGTTGACATTTTCTTAAACCAATGAAATGTTTTGTTATTTGTCATGTATATGCGTTTTAACCAATCCTGTCGTTATTATAGTGAGAATAAAGCTCTAAAGATTATTTCCGGTAAAATCTCTGTATCTTTTGTTTTTGTTTACATATGTCAGTTTGTTATCAATATATTTATTAATATATTTGCAGCCACAAAAAAATTAAATGAGCTAAAATACTGACTTCCAAATTTTTGGGTCAAAAAAATAATTTAAATAAAGCTGAAGAGTTCAAAAAGTTACAAAATAATTCTTCAGTTTTTTTTATCAAACTTGTTACCATTTGGCAATAATCACGAAAGTTTTCGAAAAATGTAAAATTATTTTTAGTATAGGGACTATGATTTTGGTTCTGTGATTGATGAAAGATTAATATATAAACCAACTTTAGACACGGAAAATTTTGATTTAAAAGCTAGCGTTGAAAAACTGTGGTTTTATATTAAATCTTTGACATTTATTGTCATAATTAGTAACAACTGTGAGAATTTTCATAAGTAATAAATAGTAGCCATGAATTTATTGGAAAAATTTACGAATACTTGTTACTTAGTAACAGACAAACGAGTGTCAAAATGACAGATTTATACTTTGCGTTAACAATTGCCCAATTTTTATATCGAAAACAGTTTAATAATACCGGATATTGTTAAACTGTTTTTGGTCATTTTTTTGTTTATAAAATTGGTACTTCTAAATACTACTACCATATATTTTATAAAAAAAAAATGTTTACAATCCTGCACATCATTAATATTTTTAAATTTAAAAAATTCTTATAACATTCCAAAAATACATCATTCATTTTTTTATTACAGGCTGCAGATATAGATATGCGTTCAGAACTCTATAAACACATCGTGTTATCTGGTGGCTCCACGATGTATCCAGGTCTTCCTTCTCGCCTTGAAAGAGAAATCAAACAACTTTTCCTTGAAAGGGTTCTGAAGAATGACGTGACTAAGCTCCATAAATTCAAGATTCGCATAGAGGACCCTCCTCGGCGCAAAGACATGGTGTTCATTGGTGGAGCTGTCCTTGCAGAGGTTATGAAGGATAGAGACACTTTTTGGCTTTCCAAACAAGAGTATCAAGAGCAAGGGTTAAGTATTCTTAAAAAGCTAGGAAGTAGAGCAACGTCGTGAAGAAATTTAGCGCTACAACTCGTACATATATTTTATTTTAAAAGTTTGAGTATAAAGACTAGTAACTTTATAATTTTGTTATATTATCAAATTTATATCTTAAGTATTTTACCGTTTTTATGTGCAAATATATTAATTTTATGAAATATAAATTAATCCTTCTTCGAATTCTTGTAGAACATTCCAATCTACAGCATTTAAAATAAAAGATTCAATTAAATATTTTAAACTGTAATTTTTGTATTTTTATTTATCTGTAGCTGTTTTTTGTACCCATTCTCTGATTCAGGTGAAAAACAACTTTTGATTTAAAGAAATGTCAAATAAATTGTATTAAAATAATTATTATCAAACAAATCATTAAATTATATTTTAGCATTTTATAAAATTAAAAATATATACAACACATATTTTAGTCTCGAAGGAAATATTTAAGGATTTAGTGGAAAAGGGATATTTTATTTCTAGATTTGCTACAAGTGACATGACAGTAATTTTATTTCTCAATGTTGGTGGAATTCAAATGTTTGGGGTTATGTCAAAGTAAGATGGTGGTTCTTTAGTTTTCTATTGTTATTCAGTACGTTTTTAATAGCGTTTCTGAATTTTTCTTCTGTTTTTTGGGGGCTATTCCGACTTAAAACAAGAATGGGGAAACGTAAAAATCAAGCCTTGATTGACTCCGATTCCAGTAATGCTGAATATAGCGATTTAGATTCGGTAAGTCAGATTCGTTATATGAAGGTTAGATTCATTTCTAGGCGCGGAACTTAAATATTAAATAAAGATTTAATTTCTGCACGTAGCCACAATAATCTATTTATATAAATGTTTGTAAATATGCCAAAGTATGTAGAAATGTTCGACAGGATTTTGTGTAATGTCATGTTGTACCTTCAAATATTTTATTAACTCGTGCTTGTAGCTGTATAAATATCTATAAAACGTGACATAGTTATCGGTAAATATTTTATTTCAACTTGCTTTTATGTAATAGTATCCTCCTAAAATGTTAAAGAATTTAATTCCAAAATTTTCATTAGATTATATAAAGTTTCTTGTGACATTTGCGTTTCATTAAATATCTTAATATAGAATACACCATATTGTTGACACTGAGCTTCATTCTATTTTCAGGAATTTTTAAGCTTAGCCAAGAAGAAAAATAAACAGAAGAAGAAT
Source organism: Stenolophus ochropezus (assembly GCA_035578165.1). Classification (NCBI taxonomy): domain Eukaryota; kingdom Metazoa; phylum Arthropoda; class Insecta; order Coleoptera; family Carabidae; genus Stenolophus; species Stenolophus ochropezus. The sequence continues at coordinate 16,688,962 of JAQOWZ010000005.1, read as the reverse complement.
CAGAAAGATAAGAAAAATGATTCAGATTCAGATTCTGGGTCTGATTCAGATAGTGGGTCACAAAAACAACAAAAGAAACGTACAAAGCGTAGTGCCTCATCGAATAGTTCGGCATCAGAAGCTGAGAAAGAACCCGAGGCAGAAAAACCGAATTCTGAGCCTGAGGAGGGCGAGGTGTCAGATTCCAGTGGTAGTAGTTCAGAGGAAGAGTTTAACGATGGCTACGACGATCAACTCATGGGCGATGCCGAGGACCGTGCCCGGCTTGCCAGCCTCACGGAGAAGGAAAGAGAAACAGAGATCTTCAAAAGAATCGAACAACGAGAACTCATGAAAACTAGGTACAAAATTTCAACTTTGACACATCATATTATCATTGTTTGTTACCTTGACAACAAATAACAACAAGTTTTTTGTTATTAAGGTACAAAAATATTTTCATTAATATTAAAATAGTATCTACTGTGTCATAGGTTTGAAATAGAAAAGAAATTACGACAAGCGAAGAAAGCAGAACGCGCTAAAGAAAGTGGTAAACAAAAATGGAAGGAACGTAAAGAAACTTCCAATTCTGCTGACTTTGGTAGCAGCGCCATAGATCATAAGGAACGCAGTAAAGAGAGAAAAAAGACAGTAGAAGAAAACAGGGGACGAGTTGATAAGCGAGTAAATGCAATGGCCGAATTAAAAGCCCGTCGTGACGGCGCCAAGCAACGACGGGAAGAACTGGAGGTGCAACGACGAGAGGAGCAGAAAAAGAAGGAGAAGGACGAAAAGGAAGCAGAAGTAAGCACGCAATCCAACAAGAAGGAGGTGAAGCTGAAGGCGTCGGATATTTATTCAGACGACAGCGAAAGTGACAGTCCAGAAAAGGTAGCTTCTCCGCGTGCTCCCACGACGCGATCCCGCTCCAGTTCCAGTTCCAGCGAATCGGAGCCTGAGGAGGAAGACAAGAAGCAGCCGGCCTATGTTTTAACTCGTTCAGAACTTAATCAGATTAGATTATCTAGACATAAGTTAGAACGATTTGTACATTTACCATTTTTCGAAAGACTGGCCAAGGGTTGTTTTGTTAAAATCGGTATAGGACAACATAACAACATGCCAGTGTATCGTGTTGCTGAAATTACCGGCGTGTACGAAACTGCCAAAATCTATAATTTAGGCAAGACTAGGACCAATAAGGTATGAATAAGTAATCTGTTTATTTTAATAAGATAATGAATACATTTAATGATGTTTAGGGTTTACGCGTAAGACACGGGGCACAAGAACGTGTCTTTAGATTAGAATTTGTATCTAACCAAGAATTTACTGATTCGGAATACAGCAAGTGGATTGAAGCCAGCACCGCGGCAAATTTATCTCTACCCAACAAAGAAGTAATTGACAACAAAATGGCAGACATTCGAGAAGCTATCACTTATGAATATAACGAACAAGATATTGACAGAATAGTTAGAGAAAAAGAACGATTTAAACAAAATCCTTATAATTATGCTATGAAAAAGACTCAACTAATGAAAGAACGAGATTCTGCCATTAGTCGCGGCGACGAGGAAGAGGCCAAGAATCTGGAGCGCAAAATTGCCGAACTAGAGGAACGCGCTTGCGAATTGGACAAAATGAGAACATCTACTATATCCAGTATTTCTTATATTAACGACAGAAACAGAAAAAGAAACGTGGAACAAGCCGAACGTGCCATTATTGAAGAGCTTCGAGCTAACAAAGGCAAAAAAGTAACTAAATCTTGGTAAACATTTGAATTATTTTGTAATGAATTCTCTATTAGGCGGATGATCCATTCACACGTCGATCTACCAAACCACGGATGAATTTCAAAGCCGCGCCTGAGGAACCCGAACCGGAACCGGCGCCGAAGATTCCTGAAGTGATTCCCGAGCCCCGGAAAGACGAGAAAGCTCCGGCGGTGCAACCTCCACAACCGTCGCAAGACGATTTATTCTCTGCTCATGATTTTGATATTAAAATCGACCTGGAAGTTCCTTTACCTAGTGAGAAAACATGAAATATTTATGATAAGCTGAACATCTTGAATTGGATGAAGCAGCTCTGCTTATTGCAGATTATGAAAGCACTATAATAGGGTACAAATTAATATGTAAAGATTAGGTGAATTTTGTTATTTTTTGATAATTGTTTTATAATTGTTTAATTTCATGTGTCTTAAAAATATTTGGGTAATAAATAAAGTAGGAACTCAAACTGCAAAAAATAACTTCAGGTTTGGTTCCCGTTTCAAATTTTAATCAGTTTTTCATTTCGATTCGAAATTTAAATTATGTGGACATTCATTCATTACTTCTGAATTGGTTTAAGATTTTTAAAGAACGTATTAGAAATTTAATTCCTTTCAGTTTTTTGTCCAGGTTTAGTACGTGAAATACCCATCTATTGAATAAAGCAGAATTAAATATTTATTTTTTTTTCAATAATACATTTATACACTGACGTTTAATAGAATAAATGTAGAACAGTAATTCGAGACACATTAATTAGGATATATGAAAAACTACTACACAGGTGTAATGTTTAAAATATAGGGATTTCTTCAATACGTTGAAGACACAATTCTATGAGAGTTAAAAATATATTTGGTGAAGTCCAACAACTTAAGTGTTTTTGGACTTTGATGGACAGACTTTACCTTACCTGATTTTATCGATATAAATATTGATAGGATTGTATGATACTTTTATACAAAAACGAAGTATTCAAAATTTGTTATTTTTGTACAATATTAGTAGGTTGTTGTCATTAGTACTGTTATAATCAAATGTTTCTACTTGTTTATTACGCGTAGCCTACTAATACAATAAATATTAAATGACACTTTTCCCCAAAAAATTGCATTTAAAAATCCAAATATTGCAATTTAAAAGAAAATAACTATTGCTCTTCCGCAAAATATTTTACTTGTTATAGAATTGTGTCCCTCTTTCTCTTGAACAAATCTCATAAAGTTTTAAGAAGTATTAGTTGTTTTGTAAAATTATAATCTGTGTAATAATGTTGTTTGTATTTGCAGGTACTCCTGTAAGTGTGACCCCGAAAACAGCGAGCAAGGAGTTGGGTCCACGGCGCAGCTTGAACCTGCAAGACTACAAGAAGAAACGCGGGCTTATATGAGCCCCACATTGGCACCTCGTAACGGTAATAGCTTCTATATAAACTCGACTCTGTTGTAAGTTAGTATGCGTTTCCCATAGATTTTATTCTATTCTATCTTTTATTTTTTTACTTAGTTTAAGAACGTGATGAATAATTTTATCATAAGTTGTACTAGTTGCGAGAAATGCATGCTAACTTTTAAAGTGCAAAGTGCATTATCTTTATAGTTTCCGTTATATTTATTTATACATGAGAATGTTTTATAGCGATTTTAAACGTGTGATTCTATATTTCCATTTTACGAACGATTGTTGTGTCAATGTTAGTGATAATTCTACCCGAGCAAGCTTACTGGAATACCGAAATTCTTTTTGTAATATTAGCTTTTAGTTAACGAATCATTATGTAACGAATGAAACAAATAATATATGTGACAGAGAAACAGTCCAACGACTGATTTCTGAATTTCTTTGTTACTTTCCTAAGATACTAATCAATTCCAAGACTTAATAATCATTTGTTAATTAGAAGGAATTTGTAATTTATTGTTTAATGTACCTATCTGTATTTGAGATAAGACAACCTCTGTGAACTATTATTTAAAATAATGCCTGTAATAGGTAAAAAATCTTTAGATAGCTTTCATTGATTTCAAGGGCGTGGCGCGAACTTTCAATTCATGTGTCGGCCATTTTGATGTAGCGTACGTTGACCATTTATGGGCATTTGTGAAAAGCAGCAATCACATTGGTTGGAATCGGTGACTCATTAGGGGACATTTCCTTACATTTATTTTTATTCATAGAATATTATATGTATTTTTTGTTGTATTAATTTAATTATATTGCTTTAATATATACAATATAATAAATATATTAAATTATAAAATTTGTTTCTTGACATGTTAAAGATTGAAAAACCACCATTTTCTTCCGCAGGAAAATATAGGTCTATGAGTATTCAAAAATATATCTTTATACAACTAAAATTTGTATGAAATGAAATATTATGGCTATTTTAAGTTCATCTTAGACGAAATATTGGTATGTATGTGTAAAATTTGTTTGGAAAAATAAAATAATCACAGTGATGTCTGCGTAGAAATATTCAAGTAGTGTACGCATGCGTTTCACTATCGTGAACACCGGCAGATCAACGTCCGCTTCAGACCTCCACAAGCGAACAGTCGTTTTTATAGAAGTGTTGGAAGTTGTTCATATTATTACCACTAACGTTAAGATTTAACTAACATGGTAAGTACTATTTTGGAATCATAATCTCATACACATATTTAACAAAAATTAGTAAATTTTACATTCATGCATATGTGTTATAATTTGCAAGCCGGCCGCCATATTATTAATTTTTGCATAAAACGTTACTTTTTTAATGTTTTTATGTCAAAATCTAATTAGTTATGTATTTATTGTTGCAAATACATTAATTTACAAATATTTATTTGGTTAAAATTTGAAAATTGCTAATAGTACGTGACTCATGCGGCCTCGCCCAAGTTCAAGATAGGGCAGTGAAAAAATCTTAACAGAATTGTTATTTTTCTAATTACTCATTTGTATTGCACGTACTGGTACAAATATAACAAATCATTCAAGGCTATCATCTACTACTTGTCATATCTGAACTAGAATGTTCAATTAATTAAAGGAATAATGTATGTATATGGTAATGACATTTGATATCTACACTTTTATCTTAATAAATTTGATTAAAAAATCAAAATATTTATCCCCACAATCCCGTGAATGGTAGCTAAATACTACATTAACTTTCATTAACATTGCATTACCATAAAAGGAGTACAAGACAAGTATGATCTAACATTTACTAAGGCATTTATATATTCACTAATTTCTAAAACTCCTTTAATTTATTACATTACATTAAAAGATTAATATGTAGTTTATAAATAATTTAAAATATTTGGCACACACTGTCGCCTTTTTAGGCAAAATAAAACATTTTAAAATGTGTTTGTTTCTTTAGGCGTCAGGAGTGACTGTATCTGACGCTTGTAAAACAACCTACGAAGAAATTAAAAAAGACAAGAAACATCGTTACGTGATCTTCTTCATCCGCGATGAAAAGCAAATCGATGTGGAAGTGATCGGAGAGAGAAATGAGGAATATGACAGCTTCCTGCGCGATCTGCAAGCTGGAGGTGCTGGTGAATGCCGTTATGGACTCTATGACTTTGAATATATGCACCAGTGTCAAGGCACATCTGAATCCAGTAAGAAACAGAAGTTGTTCCTCATGTCGTGGTGCCCCGATACAGCCAAAGTTAAGAAGAAGATGTTGTACTCTAGGTAAGCATCTTATTCATATTATAATAAACGTTCTCATAAGTACATCTTTTCGCTTATATTTTTGTTCAAACAGTAATATAGGCTTGATCATTTAACAAACCAATCAAATTACGTTAACAGGAATTACAGTTACATTCAAATTCTATGAATTTATTTCAAACTTTATGAACATAACGTTCCAGAAGTTGCCCATCCTTGAAGTTAAATCACTATTACATACTTTACTGTGTATTTTTTATAGTTATTAATTTATTTAACTGAGAGATATGAGAAACATCAGCCAAATTGATAATTTTAATATAAATTTTGATACTCTACATATATCTATTTATATTTGTACCTATTTTAAAATAGACCGCTCATTAACTAGAAATAGGATCGCTAAAATTTGACAATTTGATACGACTCCCACCAAAATTATCAAATGATATGAGAAAACCACAATTAATCTAAAAATGTGATTATAATGGGTTTTTATACATTGTTGTAAATGTAGGCATAAAATGTTTGAAGCATTATTTTTTTGTGTATTAGATTACGCGTTTATTTTTAGCAGTAGTAATGTTTTTAGTGTACGGGCGACAACTGGAATGGTTTTCGAGGTCTCTTAACTTGTTGCCAAATGGTGAGGCAGTAGTTGTTTATGTGCACGTGTATTGTTTGCAGCTCATTCGATGCGCTGAAAAAGTCCTTAGTAGGAGTACAAAAGTATATCCAAGCGACTGACCTGTCAGAAGCCAGCCAAGAGGCCGTGGAAGAAAAGCTCCGCGCCACGGATCGCCAGTGAAGGGTTTGCTGGGGTGAAGGCTCCAGGGCCCCCGCGCCTGCAAATGCCGCATCGTGTCACTCTACACTTCTGTATTCTGAATCCTTACTAATAAATTTGTAATTTATCAGTCTAATACGGTTTATTTCATTTTTGTTTTTATTTCGTTTTCCATGCCTTAAACGAGGAGAAGACAGTATTCAATTGTGCGTATAACTTCTAGTGAGTTATTTTGTATATCATAATTTAAATTTTTTATTAAACTTGTGTATTTATACTTGATTATCTGATGTTTTCATATTAATGTGCCCTACGTTCTGGTGGAGAAAAATTCCTTTCCTTAAGGTTCTTTTATTTTTCCATTCTTTCTTTTTCTAGAAATACAAATGAACACACCACTCACACACACATACAAAAAATAAAGTGCTTTAATTTGGTTTTTATTTAGTTGTGGTATTATTTAGGTCTGCATGTTAAAATTATTAAAATTAAAATAACTTCCATTTTCATTTTTACAGCAAAATTTGTAGGTCGATAATTAATTAATGCAAATAAATATAATTTCTTACGATTTATTTGGGGTTGATAAAGGTTTAAATTTACAATTTCAGTTGTTGAAACTAGTATATAAACTAAAGAACTCAGTTAAATTTTTAAAAAGCACAAAAATTTGCACTGCTAATCAATACCAGTAACAAAAGTTTTGATTTCTATTCAAAATTTTTACCGATTGATTTGATTAGGTTCTAATTTCGGTTACCAGACTGTTTTATTAAATTTATTAGTCTAGGTGGGTTAACATTAGAATATTGAGAAATAAAAACATTCAGTTGAAAAAGTAACTTGTATTTGATGGAAGTTTACACATAAATTAAAAAATTGATTACAAAGTAATAAAAATAGGTAACCATTCTTGTGTAGGTAATATACAACTTTCTTCAGCAAACTAATAAATTTTGCTAAATGTCGTTAGAATTGTTCATTCAGTTAAGATCTATTCCTTTCAGGCTCCTGAAGAGGATCATCAACGTGTAACCAGCAAGTCTTTAAGTTCTTAAAGGTAAAACATACAAAGAACTATCAAACAAAAATTTTATTGCAAAATCCTGTGACGCGGCATTTACAGAATTGGATCTAACAACAGGACTAGTCAAACCGCGAAAAACTACTCCACATCTTCGTCTTGGAGGATATGCTCGGATCGCTGCATTCGAGGAGCGATCATCGGTAACCTCTGAACGAGAAGATGGAACACTTGAGGTGGTAGGGTTTGTTGAAGCACTTGCAACAGCTGATTAGGTTGGCCACATACAGCCACGGCGTTGCCGAGGTGCTCTACTCCGTTTTCTAGATCCCCTGCCGCCAACAACTCTTCTCCGAGCTGCACTTCCTGAAGGAAGAACCTTTGCACAGCTTCGTGATCCTTCATGTCGGGCAAGTTTGGTGCATTCGCCCTTTTACCTGCTGCTGCCATTTTTTGAGCGCGGCGTCCTATCAACCAAAGTATTGCGTTAAACATGTAATGAAGTTTTGTTTAACTTTTGAATAAAAAAATTAATTTGAAATCTTACATAAGTAATCCTGAACGTGGAAACAATTTTTGAAATCATTAATATACAGTTAATTTAATAAAGAATGAAACAAAATTGTAAATTGTTTAATGAAAATGGAATGACTTACGTTCACGTAATTTTTTCTTAAAGTTAGGGTCTTCATGCCGTTGTTTATCGAAGTATATACAATAGCCTAAGATTAATGTGCCGCATACTCCTGCTGCAATACCAATTGCGGCTCTAGACGATATCATTTCTATAAAACCAACAAATACCAAATTCTTCTTTAATGTTCAGCCATCACGTTTTGGCAAAGGAGATAACAAATGACGAATATCTACAGCGCCTCCTCGAAGGTACGTTCTTTGTGTGATATGAAAAGTACTTATAAATCTTTTTTGGTTTTTATATTTTCAATTTTATAGAAAATTTGCTTGACATTTATTTTGACACTACGTTTAAAATTTTGGAATTGTTTCAAAACAATGGTAACAAAAACTGACAATCAACTATTCTCACTTTAGTTTTTTTTACCATGTCACTTGAAATGGAGTGGTTAAAACTGTTCCATCGTTAAGACAAGACACACTGATGAACTGCAGAGAACCGTTATGTTTTTAACATTTCCTTTTGCACAAGTTGCAACGCGCTTGAATATTTACAAAAAATAGATCTAATCTTTTCGTACAGTTAATAATTGTATTTAAGAAATGGAGATTGAAATATAATATTACGTTAGTCGGAAGTAGTACTTTATAAAAGAATATCATCATATCATTAATGCTTGCATGTTGAATCACAAAATGACGGGTTAGAAAGCTACGTAGAATCCGATTACATAATTATTATTAACTTAAATCATTACGAGATATTTTGTCATGGAAACGTAACATTATTGTTAATTTTTATTTTATTATTAACTGCAAGATCAAAATCTTGTGATGTAATATCGACGAATTACAAATTTCCCGCAAAATGAGTAGCACGTGCTTGAACTCGTTACTCGAAGCGTGTCGTGTTCAGTGTTAAAAAGTGCTGATAGAGTGCAGGGATAGAGTGTTTAGTGCAACTGTGGGAATTTGTGGTTTTTGGGTACCACGGATAATCTTATTGATTTTCACAGGTCGTTCCACTTATTCAACAAAATGGCGCTTGTAACGGCGTTACCGTCTGTAAATTTATCAAATTTGGAAAAAATAGAAAGGTAAACACTTAGTTAATCAACTGTTCTTTATATCATAAAATAATTTACCATAATTGTATAAACTTGTACTTATAACATTGATATAGAATACGCCCTTTGTGTAAGCGTCATCTTATTTATTATTTTCTTTGTTAGTTTTCTAAACGACCCTGCCTATAAAGAAGCCTTAGAAAGTTCTGCCAATTACAACACACGACTATGTTTGGAGAGGCGGCTTCGAATGCCATTCTTAGACAGTCAAACTGGAGTGGCACAAAACCATTCTCAACTTTTTATGTCCAAAAGACAGCGAATTCCTGGCCTTCTTCCCGGTCAAATCTACAGCTATCCGCGGGCTCGATGGCGCAAGAAGAGGAGGCAATATTTAACTCTCCATTCAAGATCATTTGCAAGAGCTGCAGATGCCATGTTAGATGGAGAAAGCGACTTACATAGTATCTCACAGGTAGAGAATCCGGCTCTTCAGGACACGGATAGCAAGGATAGTCAGTTATTAAAGGATGAGGTTTCTAAAGTACGATTTATTTTTTGTTTTCATTTTTGATCACACATTAATGTTGTGAATATAATTAGGACTGGTTTTACGACGAACAAGATATGCTCGAGATGGAAGGATATGATGAACCAGATGCGGATTCAGATTTTGACTACGAAGAGTCTTACAGCAAGCGAAAACGAAATAAGAAAAATGCCGGCAAAGTGAGTAGAACTATATTTGCTCATGTTTCATAAATCATAAGAAAACTATGAAAGATACAAAATCTTATTTAATTACCTCGTTTTACAAAATTTTAGCAACTGAATTTTTAAGACATATCTTATTAGATTCCATTATTTTACTCAATAACTTCGTATCAAAGTTCTACATCACTGTATAAAGATTTTATTTAGTTTCCTGCAATCTGTAAGATAATTGAAATATGCTTCGTTTTCATAGTCAAGGGGCGTTGATTCACCTAGTACACCGCGAAGAGGTAAAGGAGCTGGACGAGGTAGAAAAAAGGCTACACATTCGTACGACCCAATTCCTGGAGAAACAGATAAACCTTTCGGCTGTGAGCGTAAGTGTATTTTACTTATATTTTAATATAAGCATATTGAAAGTGTTTAAGAACATTGTCTACTTAGTTTTCGGTTTAAAAGTATTTAATTTAGATTTGGGAGTAGAAAAGGTTGATTGGAGCATGAGTAGAAATTTGGGAATTGGGAAAAGACAGTGTTGTTAAATACAATATGGAGAAGAAGAATATATGAATTAATTATTTAGGTTTAAAAATAAATTCTTATAAGAAACTAATCTTGCTCGATACAATAAAGTGTTTATATTTGTGTTTGCGAATTAAAACCTAAATAATTAGTTTCTCATTGTGAAACGTTGTTTCACTAGTATATTTTATGAAATTGATGATTAATTTAGTTTGTTTCGTTTTTAGTAAAGTTATAGAGTCATTTTCGTTCCAATGTTGGGTATTGTTTGACTTCTAGTGGGTAGATAATCCTAAACCTAACATGCTCGTTGCTTAGTAAAGCTTTTCTTCTGATCTTATTTCAAGTATGCAGGCAGGGACTCGAACCGAAACCATAATTTCTGTAGAATTGGTAGAAATTACGGTTACTTTTGGTCCCATAATTGGCAATTGACGTTACACAGTTGACACAATAATGTGTTGAAATTCAAGTGAAATCACCCTGCCTCAGTGCGTAGAGTTGTAAGTACAGTCGAAATTTCCTGCTTACTTTCGGTTCGGGTTCGACAGTACCTACTTCTACTGGCTCGGTCGTTCAGACAGAGCTACTAACAAACAACTACACTCTACTTATGATACTAATGCATTCTACTCATTACAGTATCATTATCTGAGATGGTAACAAATACTTTTCTTGCTGCATTCTTTTCATTCATAGCTTTCATCATTCTTCACTTTCTTCCACGGACATTTTCCTATCATCTGGAAATATGTGTTCAATTTGTCGTTTTAAACTCCGTCTCAATACGTTTTTCTCGCAGCGTAGACCAGAAAAAACAAGGCCCGTGGGTAGTACAGTCAGCAGAATTTTGTAACTGAATACAAAATATTTAGTATTAAAATTTTTGAATTGGTCACTTGGGTAAATACATAGTAATTTTGTAAATGAACCAATCTATTTTTTATTGTATATAGTATAATTTAGCAAATTTTAATAAAAATGAATAAGCACTGTATGTAACAAGTAGAATCTTCATCGACATAAAGTTGGAAGCCTATTGTATACTTGAAGTTTCTGAGTCTGCATCTGAAGTATTTGTTACCTTGAGAGATTGGAAATATATAGAGATCAGGTTGAGAAGAAGATGAAATGGTTCGGTTGGAGTCCCTGTAATGAGATGCAGCAGCGAAGCGTGTGTATGTTGGATTGTGATTTTGGAACTTTCAGTGTGCGGGGCACGGTACAAGACCCGGCCGGGGCTGACGTACCACTACAGCCACTCGCACCGAGAAGGCGCTAGTGCTAGTAACGCCGCTAGTGATGACAATAGCCGTGATAGTGTGGGAGTGGGGATGGGGTTGAGCGCGGGGCCTCCGCCACAAGTGCCCCAAGGGCCGCAGGGGGTGGGAATGGGGACTATGTCTATGTCCGTGCCCGTACCCGTACCCGACCAACTCAACGCCCAAGGACACGTGTACCAAGATAGCTATGTTACGTTTTTGAACCACCCAGCCGGTACTGCCTTATTCTTTTTTACTTTACTTTGTCTGTTGTCGAGTGTTGAGTGCTTGCATGTGAATGAGGTTCACTTTACTTTACGTAGAGCATTTATTATTTACCAAGGCGGGATACTCCTTCACATTACTCACATGCAACTTAATATATATCAGATGGAAAACACATTCAAGACAACTGTTATATCCATCCGTTATGTGTTAGGTTTACACTGTACAATAGGTGAAGGAATATCAACGCAGCACATAAATTTTGGTTTGCATGGTTTAATAGTATTTTAACTGCATTTGTTTGATACAAGTTGAGTAGCATTGTAAATTCTAATAAGATTAATTGAAATGAAGTAGCATTTTGATTTGATTAAAGTAGTGTTGTTGATTTAATAGAAGCATATTTAACATTTCTTAGATTTCATTTCTGATGCAATTAGAGCTGATTTTGCATGATTCCTCTCCAACTAAGAGGTTTCCACCCACAGGACACTAGCTCAAGCTCTACATAAAGAGTTTACCAGATCGGAATCAATTGTATTTGAATTGTTGATTTTCTAATGAATACAGTTTCGTTGTGTTGAGTTGTGATTGTGTGAATTTCATTGTATGTTTTATGTTGGGTGGTCGGGCGTGTAGTAACCGTGAGGCGTGTGTCCAGGTACGCCTCGGCGGGGCCGTCAAGGCCAAGGCACGGGGGTGCCGGGGGCGGTGGGTAGCCCCGTGATGGGGGTGGGGGTAGGAGTACCGCCGTCGCAGCCACCGCCCCAACAGCCTCCCAGCCTGCCGCCTGCAGTGCAGCCGGCGCCCGTGCCGATGCCGCCCGACGACCCACCCATGCCCGTGCTCATACCCGAGAAGAAGCTCAAGCCCGACCCATTGCCCATGGAGGGTAAGGACAAGGCGCAGCCCTCTCCGTACTGCGACTTTTGTCTCGGCGATGCTCGGGAGAACAAGAAGACTGGGGGCTCCGAGGAACTCGTGTCTTGCTCCGATTGCGGCCGCTCAGGTAAGCCTAGGCTAGAACTAGAGAAAACTGCCTCCAAGAAGGGACGAAAAAAGAAACATTTCTAGTAGACTTTAGCTCATGTCAAAGTCACTCCTTTTTCATAATACATGCAAACTACCACATGCACTGCTAAGGTATATATTCTTGCCCTTGCTTCATATAGGAATATAGTACGAATGAATACGTAACATTCCTATTTTAGCTGTACTCTACGCAGTATTTGTAGTAATTTGCAGTTTATGTGTCCATATAAGAAATTTGGTTCAAAATTGTGATAAAAAAACGTACAACTGTGACTTTGATACAAACACCACAGTCAGTCCAAGTAGGATTGACATTTAGGAAATGATCTATTTGGAAATCTCGAACTTATTTTATTCTTTCTAATACATGATAATCATGCTAACCAATTTAGTATATTGAGTGTTATAGGTAATATTACTGTAAGAATTTTATACCTATGTTGACAAAAATGTTAATACTAGGTAATATTAATGAGTGTGTTTATATAGCAAATGGATGACTGCGCATTTATTTATAGAGAATAATGATTGTATCTTATCAAAATTACTGAGAATTTCAAGTATTTCATTAGAAATTTATGAATCAAAATAAAGGGAAGAAATGATATAGTTTATGTTCGTTTGCAGTTTTATACATAAACTACTAGTGACTTCTACTACATTGGTAGTATTTACCAAAGAAAGCAAATTTCTATACAATCATTATTTTCCTTAGGTAATTTATTACTTGGAGAGACTGGAATACCAAATATAATACATATGTATAATTTTGAATAGCAGATTAAGTAGTTTTTATTTGGATTGTCTTCCAAATATTTGAGCATTTATTAGTATGATCTTATTTTGATTTGTTGCAAAGTCGAAGAAAGGTCACAACTTTTTGTTTGATTTGACTATTCGAATGTATTTTTGTGACTTTTCTTTGATTTGTTTGTAGGGTCCAGTTAAAAATGTTATAATGTTTTACATGTGATATGTAAAGTTCCTCTATTGAATGTTGAGTTAAGTATTGTTTGCGGGAAATTGTGTGAGTTGACGGGAACATTTTTAACTGAACGCATATGTAGCACATTATATATCACAAATATTGATTATTATAGGGTATCGTTCGCTTTTTCTAGTATAGATTGCATGTGTGATATTTATTTAATCATTGGGTTCTCGAAGAGTATAATATTTATTTAACGCGGTTTTGGCCTGACAGCAATTTTATAAGATTCTTTATTACAAACTCAAACATAAAGTAAGAGCATTTATAATACTTTGAAGAGTTACGTTGTAAAGAATTTTTGTTCTATAATTTTTTCAAGTGTCCTAATATCAGAAACAAAATTCTAAAAGTATATTCATGGGGGTTTTTTGTAAATAAAAATGCTTTTACAAACAATAGTTATTAAGTTATGAATATATTTAACAGTCCACTACTAGTTGATCCATCGTTGTTAGAGATAATTTCACTGTTTAGTTATTTTGTTGAATAATTTCAAGTTCTCTTTATGTAAAAGAGAATTTGAAATTTTAAAAAGTTGCTTGTTATTCGTTAGTGTGGGGATTCGATGTTCAGTATTATTTAATAGGTGTTAATCAATTGTGATTCGTACTTAGTGGAAGCATTCTTACAAAGAATCACAATTGAAAACACTGATACTTTGTAGAGATGTATAGAACGAAATTGAAATTGAATCAGGAAAATTGGGATACGCTGTGTTGTAAGAACAGTAATTTTCCAAGCGTACATTATGTATTAAAATTAATAGTGCAATAAACAAATATCGATCGAAAGAGTGTGACTCATTCAAGTGCTGAGGATAGTGCACTTCAATTTATGTAAATTTTTTCCAAGCGAAAATCTCACGGAAAAATTACATTAAATTGAGTTAAAGAGAAAAAAACTTGCATAACTTGGAAAGTCACTGTTCTTCGGCACTGTGATTACCCTACCCAGTCATTCCTTTGATTGTTTACCCGTTTATGGGTATATGTATTACAGAGTCAATTCAACGTTAAAAACTTTTGAGAAAAGTTAAATTCATTTTCAGGTCATCCGTCCTGCCTGCAGTTTACTGCAAACATGATTATTTCTGTGCATAAATACAGATGGCAATGTATAGAGTGCAAGTGCTGTTCAGTTTGTGGGACTTCTGACAATGATGTAAGTTATATACAAACAAAACACTTTTGTTATTTTTATGCAAAGAAAAAAAAGTAAATGTGGGTGACATCCAAGGTTTCTATAAAACGAATCAAATTATGGATGCATATATAATCAATAAGTGTAATTATGTTAACAATTAACTGTTCATGAAATATGTTTAAATTGTTTGAGAGATTCTACATGCTATGAGTTCTCATAATCTGCAATATTAAAAAGCCTTGTCCATAAACATATTAAATTTCTATACATCCAGCATAAGAGTTAAGCAAATCTTCGTTAAAAAATAATTATAAGGAAAAAAATATTGTAGTAGGAGGTACGGCAGTAATGACAACAAAGTTAATTATTTCTAAACTGCAATATATGTACTGTTTAATTGAATTAGATACAAGTTTTGAAAGTTTTCTCGGTATATCATGAATATTTTTAAATTTGGCTTTTGAAGGAATTGATCGATATGATTGTGGGTGATACGAGTGTTATAATGTAAATAGATAATTAGTGTACAACTGTGAAATGTTCCCTTTAGGATCAGTTGCTGTTTTGCGACGATTGTGACCGAGGCTATCACATGTACTGCCTGTCACCACCATTGTCTACACCCCCAGAAGGTTCGTGGTCATGCAAACTGTGCATCGCAGAGTTCCATAAGTAAGTCCAGGATCCGCCACAAGAGTATTGTAACATAAGTTTGCCTTAAGTTCATCAGTGATATTACAGTCGCAGTGTATTCATTCTTAATATTTTTTTTACTACGCCCATAAGGCCGGAGTGAGTTGTTATTTATTATTTTATTTCCAAATTTTATTTACTTCCAAATAAAAATATTAAAAAAATCAACGCATGTTAACATAGGCTTAAGTACTTAAAATAAGGTATAATTGTTAGTACTTAAATTAGGATAGGTGGCAGAAAATTTATTTAAGTATATAATCCATAGTTGTCCTTTTTATAATTATTACCATTTTGTAAACGGTATATTTGCTCGATATTTATTATCTAACAACTTCAAACGCAGGGTTTTATAAATTTTTAAACTTATCTCAGAATAATTAAGTTTTTAATATTTTTTTAAGTTTTTTACGTTCATTGCACTGCTGAAATAAGGACCCAGTTGGTGTGTATTTTGTGATTACTTTTAAATGATATTTGGCCTAAATTGGCGTTACTATTGTGTCCATTGAAAAGTAGCTACCTCATTTCTAAAATAGCTGTCTGAAGTTTTGTTTAATTATTACAATAATAATTAATTCATTGTCGTTTACAGTATTGCCTGGTAGTCATGGATAGAATATTTTTAATGCATTACTGTAAAAGACAATTATTAGGTTTTTATTATTTGATTTTTATAATATATATGCATGATAAAAAAATAAATGATTTTTCAAGATATTTGTTCTTTTCATCCTAGACCAATGGTTTACTATAATTAATAATTATCTATAAAAGTATTATCTAATGCGACTATAATTTAATATTAATTGTTAAGGCAATGTATTATTGTCAGTTACATGAATGACATGATTGGACCACGCAATAACTAATCATTGGTATTTTCCATTAAAAACGTCACTTGTGTTTAATTTTAGTTGACATGTTTTTTTCAGTCACCATTGAAATAAATAAATGTTACGAACAATAATTTTATCATCAGTCACAATAATTTTTCAAATAAATTTTGAGTTTATAGTTAATAAATTCACGAAATTGTTTTAAAAGTGGCGCCACCAGCAGAACAGATGATATCCGATGACTCAGTTCCTCGTACGAGTACGCCATCCTTCAGTTCGCCATTCATTTCATATGTGTTTGCTTGCCCGTGCGTACGTAGTGTTGAACGTTTCTTAACATAAGGTGATTTCTTCAGTGCATTTTTATTTTATCGTGAAATTAAACGTTGCTAAACT
Organism: Stenolophus ochropezus; assembly: GCA_035578165.1. NCBI lineage: Eukaryota > Metazoa > Arthropoda > Insecta > Coleoptera > Carabidae > Stenolophus > Stenolophus ochropezus. The sequence goes on along the minus strand of JAQOWZ010000005.1, from coordinate 16,672,190 downwards.
TTCAAGGTAAGAACTAACATAAAATGAAATAAAGTGATAAATCTGTTTTCGCCCATAATCGTGAAAATATGTCAGTATTGTTAGAATGTGCAAGTGTAGTACACGTTCCCATTAATTTTTGCTTTGTTTGTCACAATCCAACAGTTGTTTTGATTCAACAGCAATAGGGACTATGGCATTTGGGTCGTTTACATTATCGTAGTTAATATTTAATTATATTTACGCGTGCAGAGTTCACTAGCTGTTTTTATTCTTTGTTGATTCCGTATACGTGCCCAACAACATGAACCTTATGGGGGGGTTTCATTGTTTGTTTAGATTTACATATGGACAAAACATCTATCTATTACATTTTCAAATATTTCTTTAGTTTTATTATAAATTTACAACAATGGTTACGTGTACATTATGTTTCGTGGTGAAATTCGAATCACTTGTTATTTACCTTTCGTTCTTTGTGCTTGGCCCATTTTTTAACTGTGGCCACAGCTGTATGCTTACGTGCTGTTCATTTCCGTACAATACATTTCAAGAACATCATTTTCATTGAGATAAAAATACACAAATTTCATTGACCAAAGGTAATATAAATAACATTGCAAGAACATGAATGTTGCTTAAAAGTACTTTCTAAATTCAGATTAGCATTTACATTTATTTGATTCCTTATCCACAATCTAGTTATAATTTTTATCGTTTTGTTTAATTAATATGATAAAATTAAAAATGCATCTCAGCACTTAATTATCATACGTTCCTTAACGACAGCTGTTTTATCAGATCTATTTTATTTATATTAAAGCAGAATTTCGTCAAGAGTGTTTTTCATGAAACTATCGTCAGTAGCAGATGTGCGTGAAATAACATCCTGTTTATGTATTGGGTTGTAGGTAACGCTATTCATTTAGTGCATCGTTTCAACTTTACCCTGATGTAAAATTCGAACGAACGATCATGAAAGAAGAAATTTTTGCTGCTGTTATGTTCCTTGTTCGATTCATCGAGAAGAGCGAAACCTTTCCACGAGATCAACTCGAAAATTTCAAAAATAACCTGACCTCACTTCTCACACAAAGGTAAGACATCTGGAAAGTAAAAATTCTTCCATAGGAGATGTTTTCGATCATTGACTTAATTTTATCAATTTTAATTCATAGTAATCTATTTTAATTTTTCTATCCTGCGATTGTTATAACCAGATATCACAGTTGATAATAACTCTGTTTACCAAACATCACCTGATAACTGTGTATAGACTTCAGAAAGTAGGAGGCATCTGCTAATTTTGGACGAGTTATTTTCGCCTTTGACTTCTACGTTTTGTTTGAACTTTCAACAGATTTAAAAGTTTGTTATGAAATATATAAAAAAAACAGAGATAGTATTATCTTTTAGTTCTAGTACTATTCCTATTGCCTTCCAGCCATAAATGAAAATCAGATTTGGTACTTATAGTTACTTTATTACTTTCATACTTTCTGAAATTGTTTGCAGAAAAATCTTATTGAAATTTATAAAAATACATGAAAATTGCCGAAATCCTATTTAAATGTATGAATTGAATATTCAATTTGGCAAGTGTAGTTATCCAAAAATAGAGCGAAAATCTGTGCACAAAATTGTAAGCTTGGTGATTCATACTATAACTATAGTAACGAATTTCTCAAATGACGTCACTTGGTAATTTTATTTCAGAAATAATAGTAGCTCGTTGTCAGTGTAACATGATTTAAATGATAAATAAAGAAATTAAATATCAATTTGACAAAATATAGTTCATAAACCTTTCAAGGTTATTACGAGTACGTCACTTCAATTTCATAGACTAGTCTGAAATAATATTTTTTTATTTATAATGCACGTAGTTTATAATTACGAATACGTTATGATGAAAAATAAAAACAAGCTATAATTGTTTATAGTTATCGAATGTCGAAACGGTTGGCTGTTATTGAAGATAATTTAAAATGTTATTGTTAAAATGCATTAGCACAGTCCGAGCCAAGGCTGTGACTAGACGCATTGTGAATACATTGTGCAATGAAAAATCGGTTGGTTAATGCATAATGAATTTTACACCTTGTAGCGCAACGACCCTATCAATAGATAATCAATTGTGAATATTACTAATTGATTTTTTAAAGAGAGAGAGATTAGAAATAGAAATTTGTCATTTTTCTAAGAAAATATTTATACGTGTAATACATCAGTAAATAAATATTAAATTCATTTGTGTATATAAAATAAATTTATAAGCCATTTTATTCTAAGATAAAATTTTAAAATTTTGGTTTGTTGAAAATCTTATGTTACCTCATTTAAGTTATTATTTTATAAATTTATTTTCTTGAGATACATAAATACTTTCATAAACCTTAATGAAATATTTAATGTAAAAATTTATAAATTACCAAATAATATAAATTTCTTCTCTACTACATCGTTATTTCTCAAATAAACATTTCTCTCAAAAATACAACAAATAATATACTGACATTTGTGTAATACAACCTGGCTCTTTCTCTACTTTTAAATTATGATATTTTGAAGATATGTTCACTACATATACTCAGAAATAATAATAAAATTTTCACTATATTATTGCTACATTATTATGTTGTACGATGTATTTAGTCTTCTGCCTAATTCACGCGGAGCAACTTGCCACAAATTTCTTGCCGCAAAAAGAAGTACTGAAAACTTGCCGGAAAATTAACGGCGCCTATAAAAACGAGAGATGTTGAGGCAAGTTTTAACTCGCAACCAACTTCTCATCTATTAAAATAACTAAATAACGTTTATAAATCATTTCATATTTGTTTGTAACCCTTTAAACTTTCAGTACTTCTTCTTCAGGCAAGAAATTTGTGGCAACTTGCCTAGTGTGAACTAAGCATTAAAAAAGGAATATTTACTTATTTAACTGTAGAGAGATACAGGCGTAATACATGCATATGAACTGACGCATTGCTTGTAAACAAGCAAAAACATAATACGTCACAGCGCAAATTTTGTTTGGAGTTTATTGTACACTACAAAAATTTTCTTTTATGAGCTTGTCTTATTGAAAGAGTCTATTGTATATGTTGTTTTATGTTAATTTTGTGTTTTTGTCTGTTAATATTTTGTTTAATGAAAATGTTGATTTATGTGTAGGTTTGAGAAGCATTGGTTCCCCGAAGTTCCTGCGAAAGGCCAAGGCTACCGGTGTATTCGCGTGAACGGCCTAAGCCCGGTAGACATGACACTAGAGCAAGCTGCTGTGCAGTGCGGTCTCAGCTATAGAGACCTTCGGTTGCCCACAGAGCTCACCGTCTGGGTTGACCCCAGCGAAGTTTGTTACAGGTATATACACTCAAATATATCCACCCACATGCAAAGTCAAAGATAAGTTTCTAGATACCTAGAATCTTTTTTTAATTTAAAACGAAACTTTAGTCCAAAGCGCTTACGTATATGTGATTAAGCACAACGTTGCTTCGTATTGCTTTAATTAAATTTTGAAACACTCAAATTGCATAGGTGTTTATTAAATTCTGTTATTTTCTGACTACCGGATTGTAATGATGGTGATATAAGAGTATGTGTACGTAACAAATAACATTATAAAAACACACTGTTTTAATACACCATAAAACGCAAATTTCACACAACGAAAATTATATTATGAATGATAATCAGAAAGGTATATTTTATGTTTTAAATAATAAAAAAAACAGACCATTTTATTTATTTTTTGAATGTATTTCTCGAGGTATGTTAATATATTTACCTGAATGCCTTTAATCTGCATATTAAAATTATGAAAATTCAGTTCTAGTTTTTCGATTAGTTGGGTTTTCCGGGTTAACAATTTTATATTAAAATGTTCAAACAAAAATGTAAAGTTTCAAATTCATGAAATGTATTAATTAAATATGTACAAGAACAAAATGTAAAAGTAGGTGAAAAGCAGTTAAAGCAATTTAAAGGGTGCAACTCGATTCGCGTTTTAAAGTCATCCTTTTGTATCTGCAATTTATGAAAAATAGACTGATTCGGTTCTGCTTTAGTCTATTTTTCTTACATTGATTATTAGTAGATTTTTTTACTATTCTATATAAGATAAAATGAAATGTTTACAAACTCTTGTGATTTACAACAGTAAAAATTCATCATATTTAAAAATAAAAAGTTCTATGAATATATCATCGTAATAAGAATGGTTATACTCCAGAGAGTTTGCTTTACTTTGTCAGTAAACATAAAATATTAAAATCTCAGTCCATAAAAATCAAGGACAGAATAAAATGCAATTCTAGTTAGTTGACTTTAAAATCCAAATCAAAGTCATATCCTGTTACATGAAATATTTTATATCGTATCGATTTCCATTTTCCTTTGAAATTGTTTATATGCAATTTGTCTTCATGTGTTGAAATATTTCCCAATATGTAAAAAATTACATTACAATTACATCATTGAATTAAAAAATCACTATTGCGAAATGCGAATTTGAAATGCTTAATAATTTTGCTGAATTCAAAAAAAATGCTACAAAGTTTCTACTATTGAACAAGAATAGATAACTTTAGTTTCATTGAAATACATTAAAAAGTTACTAAAATGTACGATTCCACGATAAATTTTATCTGCGTTTATGGTTCAAATTGCATGGCTATTCATAGTATGACGACAACTGATAGCAACGTATTAGCAAACAAAATTACGAATACATGCTTATTTGTATACGTTTTAAAAATTTATTTAACATTTCTTGCTTAAATGTCGTATCAGTATTTAAAAAATAATGAATATTGGTTCATGAGCTGTGAGAATTGACTGCACATTATGATTTTGTAGTTTGATTGTTAAAGATAACAAAAAAAATTGGTTTACTAAAATACAAGTAAAATTTAATTTCTGCACAGAGCATTGTACCATTTGAAAATTATCAGGTTTGAACAGACATTTTAGTTTTAGACAAAAATTCTACTTAACATTATATATTTATAATATTTTATATAGCTAGAAATATATAGCCTTTGATACACAGTGAAAGTTACTCACCAAATAATAATCTCGTTAAACAAAATATTTTTTTTGTTAAAAATATATGATAAAATTGTTTACTTACATGATGTTTATTTGAAAATCGCTCCAAAATTTTTAATTTATATTAATTCGTTCTTTGAATGAATATAAATTACATAGGAGAAATTTTTTCATGGCGGTGTCCTAGATAAGATGTCCAATGATACGCATATGTATACTGCATCTAAATTAGCTCGTTTACCTAACTAAACGACCTCGATTTTTGTTCAGTGAATATAATTGTCAAATAAAGTACTTTATAGCTTTAAATTTCTGTTATTGGTATCTGATAAAGAAACGGAAACAGCAGTGAATATTTGTAATCATTTTTATATAGACAATGTATTAATAATGATAAAAACTCATGTTTAATATTTATGGGGAAAGGTAACATGTTTTATTGCAAATTACAATGTAAGAAATTTATATCAAAATTAATATATCTAATCCTTTTAATTGGGCACATTGAGTCCAATAATGACAACTCAAATTTGCGAAGTTCCACATAAAATTGAAGTTTTTTTTTCTCAAATATCAAAATAAAAATAATATACATGCAAACAATTGGATAATACAAACATTTTTTTTACATTACATTTTGTAAAGAATACATATAAAACAGCTTGCATTTATTTCTATATTTTGCAATTGTATTACGTATTTTGTTATTTTGTAAATTTAGTCTCCTTTTTAAACGGAATTGTATTTAAAATAGGCCATGTAAATTATGTCTCTTTCGATATAGTTTCTATTCTTTTTTGTTAATTATTAACCTAAATTAACTGTATTTTAATATATAACTTGCTGAATTAAATTGTATCTAAAGTCACGTTCACGAAATTTTGTGTTTTTAAACCAGTTTTATATATTCTACCGAATATTTTTTTATTATTTTGCATTCGTTGTCATTCAAGGTCTGTGTATAATATAATAATATTATAATATATGTGAGTAATGTCAAACGATACCTGATGGTATTATTCATATGCATAAAAAATATATAATCCAATTTCACGTACAATATAACATACTGCTCGATAGCAGTTTAAAAATGAATATAAAGTACATTGTGTTATTACATAAAATATTTATTTCATTTTCAATGTAGTTTTCGTTCCATTATGGTATATTATATATTTTATATTGGGTACTTATGAAAAAAAATTTCATGTACTTCTAACTAAAATAATGTATTTGTAAATCCTGACCTTACCCATACTGTACAAAGATATAAATAGTGAGAGTTTGCAACTCAAGGTTTCCGTCTTTCTTTGTACTTAATTGCTTTTAAAGCTATTTATAATTATTCTTTTATCATTGTTTTTGTTCGTGACTGTACAGTGACTAATACTCCAGATTTGAAGATTTAATTTTGGATATAGAACTCCAAAACCTTCTGTATTTTTATTCCTTCTTTTATTCGACTTAAATAAGTCAGGGTTTTAAAGCGACGTTGTAAGGACAATTTTACGGCTGATTTATTGTATTTTTTTCCCTGTTATGTAATATTTATTTGTTTTACATCAGATTCGTTTATATAAGACTGCAAAACACGTTTTTTTGTGAAAGTGCGTCATTTTAACATTTTTTGATCTTTATTTTACAACAAATTGTAAGAGTTGTATAAATTAACTTATGTTAATTCTTTGCCAATTTATATAAAAGGAAAAATAAAATTTGTGAAATTTATGTAACTATTAAATATTTTGCGCCCAATTATCTAATAAACAAAGTTTTTAAATGACGCAAACTTTTCCGGTACAATTATTTTAATAAAATAAATAATTTTATGACACCATGATACATTTAGTGAGCAATGAAGAAGCGATAGTGACCCAAGGCATTCCTATTGCAAATTGAAGAAAAATATTAATATTTCAAGCAAATAACAAATAGTACAATTTTTTGTATTACCTCCGTAAAATACTAATTTAATTTTCATTTAACAATTTATTGCAAAACAACTAAAACCATGAGCATGAATTTTAAAATTAAAAATTTGCTATATTTTATGTCATCTTGCGTACGTGTCAAAGTATGTATACATATGAATTTTCTTTGATGTACCGACTCAAACGGATAGCATTCGTACGGCCGTTCACCGAACGATCAACGTCCACCCCTGAACAATCGTTCGGGCTCGCCTTGCTTCATATGTATACGAACCTTCATACTATACATTGCTTGCCTCAGAAACTGCTGTCATCTGCAGATATGTGCATATGTCTGCTACCCGCTTAACCATGGCCGTCATAAATATGTAATTAAATAAATAAAATTTCTTTTACAATGTGGTCATAGCACATTTATTTTTTATGAAAATTTTCTATTTTCTTTGACATTTTAATCAAATCTTCGAAAATATTTGATTATCATTGGTAAGAGACTATTAACCGTTGATTGAAAAATTGATTGATTTCTCAATCAACGGTATTAATAATATATACATAAATATAATACCATGTATTGATTCTGCATACAGCAGTTAATGATATTGTTCTATATTTCCAGTGTCAGGTTTTGTCTACAAATTTTGAATATTTAGGAAATATGAATTCAAATATTTAAATGTAGTCTGTATTTTTTTTCTGTTTAAATTTTAAAAATATTAGAAAATAAGAAAGAAGTATAAAGTATAAAATTACTAAACACCTCACAATAATATGTATATTAAAAAAAAAAGTTTTAAAATCGTATTATTTATTGTGTTCATAAAAATAAATATTCAGATAATAGTTTCTCCTTAATATTGATGTTACAAAATATCTCTTTATAATTGCTATTGTGTGACTTAAATATAAAGTAATAAATGTCAAACAAAAAAAATAATAATGTGAAATGTGGGGATCGGTATTACCGGCCGTTAACGCACTTGTCAAATTTAGTTTCCGAAGCCGATCCTAAGGGGCGCTCAAATTTGTTTTCACAGGTGATAGATACTAGTGGTGGCAAAGTCCGGAAAAATTTGAGTCCGGACCCAAAGAAAAAAAAAGTCCGAACTTTTCGGACAGTGTAAATTGCACCTTCACGGTCCGGACCCGTCCGGTGCATTTGTGTACCAGTGCACGGTCCGGTCCGGTGCGGTGCATAAATAAATTTACGAAGCAAATAAAATTAAGTTTAAGTGAAAAGTATATTTTTGACAGCAATGATTTTAATACCCTAAAAGAAAGAAAACCGATTATTATTTGTTAAATTAAATAAATTTGCACGGAAGTAATTTACTTGGCTGTATATAAAATCGGCCATAAAGCAAATAAAAGTGAGTACCTAGTACCTACTATCGCAGGTCCGGACTATCGCAGATCCAAACACGGACGGGTCCGGACTCGGACGGGTCCGGATTTTTTCATGAATAGGGTCCGGACTTAGTCCGGACCCAAAGTACGGACTCAAAAAAATCCGGTCTCCGTTGCCAGCATTAATAGATACCCAATCTTCTATAAATATATTTCCTTAATTTATGATGTACACAGAAACAACTAAACTTTTCTCTTAATAGTGTTACTCTGTTAAATATTCAAATTTATCTTGAGACTTCACGAATGCAACGGAATCAACAGGCGCTCGACTCTCTATATGCCACAAGATTATAGTGCCTTTAATCCCTCAAGTGATTTTAAACCTCACTCTCAGAAGGAAATTATGTTGTAGTCCTTCAGTTTATAAAGATTACTTACTAACGTCATCGTATAATGCTGCGAAACTCTATAGGGCACGAGCGCGCTGCTGTCTTTTGGCCCCAAACACCTCATTGGCCATGGTCCAGAAAAGAGTGGGAACTTTAAATAGATGTCATGGACAGGGATAGCGATAAATTTAATAAGGGAAAATATATTGGTAATGGTATGGTGCCACAAAATACTTATATAATAGAAAACTAATATACTATCTACAGAATGTGTTCTTTTTTTCTGCTACCCGTCTCAATGACGTTTACTGAAAGTTCACGCTCTTTTCTCGACTATGGCCATTGTGAATCTGGGGTGTAGTCGTGCTTGGACCCAAGCGATTGCAGTTCACTTGCCCCTTAATAAAGAGTGCATTCTGTAGATAGTATATTAGTTTTGTATGATATAACTATTTTAAATCACAAAATTATTACCGATAAATGTTTTTCGTTATTAAATTTAATGCTATTTCTGTCCATGACGTCTATGTAAAGTTCCAGCTCTTCTCAGGACCACGGTTTAGGTACAAACGACAGCTGTGACTGAAATGATCTAAACTTTTGATTCTAAAGTTTCATTATTTACAAAAACAAGGATTTTTTTACAACCCAATACTGTTGCACTTAGTTATCCGTAATAATGGATATATTACTATTTATTACGTATTATACTGATTTTAACATTTCGAAATTATAACTGACATTCATATAACTTTAACTTCATTATTTTTTAAATAATGTACGTCGACCCGTCCGTCTGGAGATATTAGTCACGATTAGAAAATTCATTTGAACGGATAAAAAAAAATTACTGATTTTTCTATCGTATAGTGTATTGTATACATATTTAGTCGTGGCGATGAGTTCTGTGATGGCCAATTTTTTTTTTTAATTTTAGTTTAGTTTTATCTCTAGGTAATTGTATATTATTTATTTATATTTTTATTTTATATTTGTAGATTGGGTGAATCAGAAGGTTCATACTGCACGTTAGCAACATTCCCTTCCGAATCGTCATCAGCTTCAAGTAGTCCAACACCTTCCGAAAAGAAAAAAATCCTGCGGTCCCCGCGCTACAGCAGTACCGTGCCTGCATCTGTGCCTGTTCACCAGCAACATATGCGCAGTCCGGCGTACTTGCAAAGCCCGTCGCCAAACCCACTTCGCATGCGACAACTCAGCTTCAATGTGGCGCAGCGGCCGCACCCCAGCTGGCGTTGTGATCGCCACTACGCCGCCGCACCCCCCGTCTATCACCCGTCGTACAACACGCATAGATACATGCAGCGGAACTACAAGAACATCCTCACTGTCTAAACCCAACTAACACATCGCCTTCACCGACGTCCATAGTCTCAACTTATCTGATTAGGTAAGGATTAACGGTAGATGTAAACCTTCTGTGTCATACTTGTTATTATTGTTTTTAGTTATGTTATATTCCTATTTATTCCTAACTCAAACTATATATCCATTATTATTCAAATAGAAACATTACTACTAGAATATACAGAATGAAGGAAACCTCATGGCTGTTCAAATTATAATTTATAACTCTATTTCTGTTATTCAACAAAATCTTAGGGAACATTATTTGTTGTTTTTATGCGCAATATTTTTTTAAATAATCATTGACATAGCTGATATAACTTTCATTTGTGATATGACATACAGTACTTTATTACATATACATTTATTGTTTGTATGTAGTGATTTACTTTATTGTTTATTCTATCTAATTTATTAACATGATCATATTATCTAAAATATTTAATATTTCTTTAATTTTACATTTTATTCTTGAAATTAAATAAAAATAAGAATTTTTCTCATGTAAGAGGTATTCTAAGTTATGCTGAATAACAGAAATGAAACTTTTTTTGAAAAATCGATTTTATACAATATTGTTTCCTTAGATTTTCTCATAATACGAAGAATTATATTTTTAATTTAATTTGGGTTAGTTCATTCAAAATTTGCTATTTTTTTGTCTGTGCATGCAAAATTATTTGTATTTCCGTACTGTGATAAATATATAGTGTATGTCTATGACTATATGCTTGTAGTGTTTCTATTTTTCAATGTACGTATTCCTAGCTCGGGCGCCGTTTACGTTTCAAAAGATACATTCAAATATATCGTAACTACTAGCATCCATTTATCGATATTGTGATGTCGTGTTTCTCTTTTTTTGAAAATTCACAAAATTTTATTCATGAATTTCATTTTTTCATAAACAAGTCATCGAAACATCGAAAATAGGTTATAGATGACAAACCGAAAGGTTGAATAAAAGACTGCAATTGGCGCTAATATGATCTTAATTATTTTCTTCTGTGATGCGGGACGCTGTTAAATGAAAATAACTTGTGTTGTGCGCTTTTGTTGATAAATTTATGTTAAGTTCGTGAATAAAATTGACCGTGTAAATTTTGTGAATGAGTGTGTATACCTACGTACAAAGCAATTAAAGATTGCAGTTGTGATTGTTAGGAGATTGCCAGTATTTCGTTAGCGTTTCTTAAATCAAGTTCAACATATGGTTATTTTATAATCCAAATTTTCCGGTAATATATAATTAACGTTACACCTACAGTTCAAATTGTTTATACGAATTAATAAGATATTGTTTATTTCGTTGCCTCCAACCTACTGTATAATAATATAATAAAAAGTACCTAACTTGTTATGAAAGAATCCAGTATAACTTAGAGTTTACGAACGTAAAACTGCGCCATATGGTGCAATACAAATTCTAATGTGATCTACGATTTATATAGGTATACATAAAATATCGACTGAATTTTTATACTACATAGAGTTATACCAAAAGAGAAAATATTTATATTACCTAATAATAATATGATGATATAGATCTTTATTTTTAAAATACAATACTATTTCTCTGCTATTTATTTTGTAAATAATTGTTCTTGCTTTGCAATCTACAAAGGTGATCGTAATCTAAATTAATCCTAGTCCTGAATTTCTAGATAATACTAGTGATCGTCCTGGAGAGATTGCAAAGCAAATAAGAAACATATTGTGTCAAATGTTTGCTAGTAGCTGTAATGTATGTAAATATTTTTATATTTCCGTTTTTGTAGATTAAGATTGTTTTCAACATAAAGTCTTGATCTTGGGAACAAGCAGTATTCTATATACACTTTTGATTTTTTACAAGACTGTTACAACTTTGAGAAAAGATCTTTTCTACTCGTTGAAACAATTTAAGAAAATGATACTTGCCTCATTGATTATTAACCATGGTGCGAAATTAAGATTTGGCTGTGATTGGTTTACACGAAATTTAAATTCTGCAATCTCGTGTCAGATAATCAGTAGGACTAGTGCTTGTAAATAAGGTACTTAATAATGAAGCAGGTGTCATTGCCCACAGATTTTTCTTCCTTACTTTCGAGTGGATTTAAAAAGCTTTCTAAATTTTTATTCAATTGATCTCATTCGAATTCATACATCTTTCATAATAGTAATTTCAATTATTGTTTAAGAAAAAATTTAGAAGGCTTTATATTAAGTCTAGTCTATTAAAAATTTGCAATCTGTACATATTAATAATTTTAAAGCACAATTGTTTTATCTGTACAAAAATATTTATTATCTGTGATCATGTTTTGAAAGTTTTATAAATTTTATGTGAAGAAATCTATCTAAAGAAGTCAATGTGCGCTCAGGGAAAAAGCGATTTTTCTTCTGTAAACTTGAGTTGAAATCCACAGGAAAGTAAATAAATAAATCTGAAAATGCCAGAATTACGTGGCGGCGACCAATATGACTGCCAAACGCAAACGCACGACTCAAAATAGGGCCATATTATAACATAATGAAATTCATCTATCGTTAATCTTAACGTATGCAGCAAGGAACGGACATGAACAAAATCCATTGAAAATGTACGAGTTTTGTCACTGTTTATACATATTATGATTAAGATTGTGTAGATATTTTAGTGTTAGATTTAGTTCAAGTGATAAACTGTGGAGTGAAATAAAATCTTGGTTTTGTTCATGCCTTACTAAGATTTATATTCAGCCTTATTATATCAATTGGGAATTATGTGGTGTATATTATAAATTGGTTAAATATAAATATGTACATGTGTTAACAATTCATTCTGATATTCGTTTTTCAATTTAGAATAAGTTGCTCCAGTGATAAATTCATAATTTCTTCAAATAAGGCTGTATACATATTTCTTGCACGTAATTTTTGTACAAGAGTTCAAAGAAAATTAGTTCGTAGTTGAATCAGTGATCATTTTTTACAATAATATATAATCTATATATTGTATGTATATTCTTATTTTTTTTTTACTTGTAAAATGCATTGTAACTTGTGTCTGTCTACAAGTTACTATTATTTATTACATATTGTAATAATTTTATTGTAGCAGACAAAAACTGTGGTCCAAAACTATGACGAAATTTGCGATTCTACTGATTTTCGTACTCTATTTTAAGATGATCCTTTTTTACTCTTAAGGTTATGGTAATTTAAACAGTTTTTATGTACAGTTGTGCAGAATTGTATTCATTTACAAACACAAGGAATCCATTCATATCCAAAGTACAAAGATATTGAATATACTACTTGCTCGAAACAAACATTGTGATGTATTTATAACAAAATCAATTCATTTATGCAATTCTGTACGCTTTATTTTTTATAATTTTAATTATTTGGTATTGCAATTAGTCCATTAACGTAATTTTTTCTTTGCGTGATTACAAAATGAAAAAAATAACTAACAGGGTTTAATTACTACTGGTTCAAATGCATTTTGATTAAATTTGATTCATACTATATTATCTGCCTATTTACTGCTACAAGATTTTTGGAGAAGAATTTAAAATATTTTAATATAAATTTTAACAAAACCCAATATTGTATGAATCAAATTTAAAATACTTGTAGAAAATGTATGTAGTTTGTTTTTCAGTGTAATATAATGAATATAAGAATATAATCTAATGTTATATGAAGTGCAACATTGCTTTTTAATCCAGAAAAACCTTTTGTCACATTTACAGTTCATATTTTAATAATTTGAAACTACAGGAAACGCATATTCAACGCATGATTGTTAAATGAAATGTCTTAATTTGATTGGTCTAATCCAAGTGTTTGATGTGCACTTGCGTGTTTTTTAACCAATCATTATCTTTATTTCATAAGGTGGGGATGTATTTACCTTACTGCCGGAAATATAAACCGGGTAAACAAACGTTGTTTCATTGTTCGTAATCAGTTTGTTGTGTAAAAACGTAAAAGTTAGTGCAATATTATCATCCAATATGGCTCCACCAGCAAAATCCGTAGGCAAAGCTGTATCAAAGTTAGGAAAAGCACAGAAAAACATTTCGAAAAGTGATGGAAGTAAGAAAAAGAAACGCCGTCGTGAAAGCTACGCAATGTACATCTTTAAAGTCTTAAAGCAAGTACATCCTGATACTGGAATATCGGCCAAAGCCATGAATATCATGAACAGCTTTGTGAACGATATATTTGAACGAATTGCTGCTGAAGCCTCTCGCCTGGCTAATTACAATAAGAAATCGACAATCACCAGCAGAGAAATCCAGACTGCAGTGAGATTACTACTTCCTGGGGAGTTAGCCAAGCACGCGGTCAGTGAAGGCACGAAAGCGGTGACGAAGTATACGAGTTCCAAATGATTAATTAGGACCTAACTTGTTTGAATTGTACTAATTAGTATTTAATGTGTTAGTTTATGTTTCTTTTTAATATGTTTGTACGCTAATAGTAATAAACCTTTAGTTTTGAATAAATATTGAAGAATAAAGATGAAATTTTCATTTTTCAGAAGCGCACATTTTCAAACATTGATGCTGATAGTGTTTTACATATTTTTATGTTGGTACAATTCCCCTATAAATTTATTGTCAAAAATGACAGGTATGCTTAACCTTTCAATTAGTTCACATATTAGTGAAAATGTTTAACATCAAAAGGATTTGTATTATATATTTATTAATTATAATTTGCTTTCACTATACTTGTGGTACTCATATATCAGGAACTTTTAAAAGCAACGAATTTTTTAAATTTTTACTTAAATTTGGGTTTCAAAAAACAGACAGACATCAAAAAGATACTCATGGATATATATTTGGAAACATAACATCTAGATCCACATTAGCAGTAAATATAACATTCGCCGTATTAGATAGAGTACATTTCCTAGAATATTATGAAAATAGATTGAAATTTAATAAAGAACTAGCTTGCAAAGCTATGTTCAACAGGCTGAATAGTACATCGTATGATCCCAAGTGCAATCCTCACGGCAGAGATTTTCTACGGAGAGTACCGTGCCCAAAAAATAAACTTTGCGTCGATGAAGACTTTAAATGGAACGTTGTGCAAGGAAACCAGTTAACATATGTTGTGGAAGATTTCGATCGTCCAAAGTAAGTTTACTTTTTTTCATTCATTTTGTTAGTAATGATAATGTACTTTTTATTAGATTTTGGTATATATCAATGGTAGCATGCTACCACAATACTACAACTTGCGATTGGCACTACTACGACGCCAAACAACCATATGAAATTGATTTTGATTTATGGATTGTAAATGGAAATCCTAACCAGTCTACATTTAACACTCTCACCTATCAGTTTTCTTTCGACCAGCAAAACACGTTGGAACTCTACTTAGTGTTCTGGTTGTGTTACATGGTGTTAGTTCCTTTACAGTGTTATGCCTCTAGGATTCAGAAACATCCAGTGACGAAATTATTCACTGCAAGTTTGCTCCTAGATTTTATTGCACTCAGTTTGATATTATTACATACATTAAAATTCGCTCTAGATGGAATTGGATACCCTAATTTGTGCATGGCAGGAGACATTTTTGATATTCTATCAAGGGTAGGTTCCTAATGTTTTATTTATTTTCTATTTTTTATTTGCATTTCATTTTAAATTAGAACAAGAAACGATTTAAAAATATCAATTTAAATTAAAATATATTATTTTAAATAAATGTAATATTTTTAAAATTAAGGAGAAAATTAATTTAGGATAACTTTTCTTTACTGAATGTTATAATTGATGTTAACTTTTGAAAAATAATCTTATATTTAAATAAAAATCAGTATTACTTATTTCGATTAACCATTAAATGTTATTTTTTTGTGTCTTGTTTTATTTCAAATTGTATATTTTGCAGACTTCGTTTATGCTATTATTACTATTGCTGGCGAAAGGCTGGGCAGTAACTAGAATAGAATTAACATGGAAACCTCTAGTATTTTCTATATGGCTGTGTTATGGGATTGTACACATATTACTTTACGTTTGGAACCTTGTAAGTTATTAATTTAGTATTAGTAGGTACATAAATTTCAATGTTCCATCATTTTAGACTGAGGTGGATATAATAGAAGAAATTGACGAGTATCAAACGTGGCCTGGTTGGTTAATAATAATATTCCGATCTCTAATAATGGTGTGGTTCGTATTTGAATTACGAAACACCATGTTGTACGAACACAATACGCAAAAGTTGCACTTTTTCCTTCATTTTGGTGCAAGTAGTCTTGTGTGGTTCATATACTTACCAATTATAGCTTTAATAGCATTACATGTGTCACTTTTATGGAGGTACAAACTACTCGTAGGTAAGAACTTCAGTACGCTTTATAATTTAATTTACACATATGTTCTTAAAAACATGGCCCGCAAACATCCTATTTTAAATTAAATAATAGAGTACAATGTGCGAATGTGCTTAGCATAAAATACTATAGTATCTAGTAAAATCAATTTTTAGTTAAAATTATTTTTAAATTATGGCGTTAATTTTCACAGGAAAAAAGGAAATTGTATTTATTACCTATATCTAGCTTTTCTTTAAGGAAATAGGAAAATTAATTAATTTATAAATTACTTCCTCAAATAATCAAGTAGTTAAATTAAATTGTAAGATGTTACGTATAAATTTATGTTTACAGTGTAGCCGTAAAAGTAGTTTTAAATACTGGAATACAAATTAAATTAAATATCAGGTCAAAGAAATAGAATATGGTATTTTGGATTTTAATTTTTTAGCAGAATAATTTAATATTAAGTGTTATTAATAATAAAATTATTTTTACGCACAACTATATTGTAATTGTTTATTTCCAATTTGATTGCCATAGCGAAAACATTTAACACGCCTTTGGGCGGTAAAGAAACGAAAAAAGAACATTAATCGGCTAAAGTTTTAATAGCTTCTAACAAAATTAAAGGTTCATTCCCAGTTACTGCTTTAGTTTTAATTTTAAGTTCTAGTTTCAGTTTTAAGTTAACAGTCGACAATTTTAATTTTTAGTTTAATAAAAAATGGAGTTAAACTAAAACATTTGCAGAGAATGATTACGCACATAGGCATATGATATGCTCTTCTTCCAACTAAAACATAAAATTAAATCTAAAATTAAAATTAAAACAGTAACTGGAAATGATACTTTATTAAAGAATGAAACTCCATGCTTGACATTTAACATTTTTATTTATTTGCAACTTGTTTACGTTGTTTGTACAAAAACACCATGTCCTCCACGTTATCAATGCAACGCATCTCTTTAATGCTTTTGACTTGTCATCTTGTAATTAAAAATTATATTCCATTTGATAGCAATAATGCGTAAAACGTTGTACCGTAGGGTCGAAAAAGATTTTCGCCCTCTTTAGGTAAATAAATATTATTTGGAAATGAAATGTATTTTAATTTTATTTTAGGCATAACGTATAGCGCAGATTGTTTTGCATACTGCATAATGGCTCATTTGTTGTGGCCAACACGTTCAGAGCAGTATTTCCTCCTCGCCAGCAACTCCGGTGCCGAGATGGAGGAATTAGACGAATTTAACGAGGCGCCACATGTCATCAACCATTCTTATGCGTCGCTATCATCTGGTAGCCTCAGTTCACTGGAAATAAACCACTTCGAACGTGACTTTAGCAAGAATAAGGTTACAGCCTAGCTCAAACGTATGTGATTGTATGTATTACATAGATTATTTAACAGGTCTTAAACAAAAAAATATCTGTACTTATTAGTGATCAATCGGAAAGGGTCAATCTGCCTTTTATGATTATATGAAATTGAACAATATTCAAAAACACATTCCTATGCAAACATGTAGCTTTCGCCTTGCCAACATTGATATATTTTATTTGTCGTCCCGTTTTCTTATAAGTGTAATATGAAATCAATTTATACATTTTTAATAATTTTATTGTATTTTTATTTGAAAAATCAACTTACGTAAACAATTTCTTAAAATAAAGTACGTCTGTTGAGATTTGTGATAATACAGGCTATTTGTATCTCATAGGATATAAGATAAATTTAAAAATCTAATATGATCAGCATATTACCTCTTGCTATAGTAATTTTATTTTAATTTTATGTTTCTTATAAAGTTACTGGGCTATTACTTATCAAATGTAAAATTTTATTTTTATTACACAAGGTACGTTGCAAAAATTAAATTTGACACGTAAAATTTCAAACATTAAGAATTTTACAGTTTTTTTCAAAGTGAATGGATTACACATTGTTCAGATAGTATTTATTTCATATTTTTTATCCGATAGACTGACATATACAGAGTAAATATTTATAATTATTTACGTACGAAAGGTATTATGGAGATGTCTATAGTCTGAGGGCTCTTGGCCTGAATATTTGTAAATCGTCAAATGATATAAACCTCAAGTGCATATAATATTAATCTTTCTTAACCTAATTAATAAATTACAAATTATACGTTAAAACTTGCAAAGTAGTCAACGTTAATATCATTTTTATTATCAACATTAGCCATAGAAATTCATAATTCCCGAGCGAGTGTAATACTGGTGTAGCAATTTAAATTATATCCGGGAATATCTAAAAAATATGCATCGAATTAATAAATATCATAAATCAAAATTTTAATGGTTTGGAGGAGGGAGTATTTGATTTTTTTAATTTCCAAAACCATCAGGGAGGGGTTGTGAGCGTGTATCTTTGAGATCATAAATGAGAACCTCTATGTTTTATTACAGATATGTACATATACTAAGATTTGATTTTTTTGGATCACGGAGAACAAAAAAACTTTTCAGCTTAAAATTGAGGTTCCTATTTAAGATTTCAAGGTTGCTCTTTTTCCTCGCCCCATGAAATCTAATATCCCCTCACCAAACCATAAAACTTTTGATATGGGATATTTTTTCCTTTGATAAATATTTCCCTAGGTAAACCCCGTAGTTTAGATTTTATTTTTGTTATTTGTAATATCAGGTGTCTGGAAATTTGCATATTCACGTAATGTGAAATTATCACAATATCTATGTAGTTATGTGACTTACAAAAATACAATACAATTTTTATCTATTTTATTTATAATTTTTAATGATATGTATAATCTTTTAAATATTACACATACATTAATATGTACAAATTACTTATCTTTATTTATTGTTATGTGTGCCAATCTAAAGATTATAATTTTAAAGCAGCTAGTGTCTTTTAAAACTATTAATCTCTTTAAAGAAACACTAAATGTAAACTCATTGAAAAATTTCTGAACTAAAGAAAATTATTAATAAAACTATTCTGGTTGATCGCTACATAATTGCAGTTATTTTTACATTCTTTTTGAAGTTCTTTTGGCAACTTAAGCGATCTTTCCAAGTACACTAGTCATAAAAGACAGCTAAAATTTAAATTTGCACTCATTTGCTTTCCACCGGTATTTCATGTAGAATAAATTACTTGTTAAAACAAAAAACACAAGGTGTGTTGCAACAATAGACTTCTGTAGCTGGTGCCAAATGTAAAAATGTATTTATATTTGTTTTCATTAGGAAGAATATTGTATTATATGATACTATATTTTCATTGGATATGAATGTTGATAAAGTTTTTAAAGACTATTAAATTTTTAAGAGTGAACTATACGATAAATGTGTCAATTTTCTTCGCAGTCTGTTGTGAAGGTTGCAAATGTAAATATTTATATTTAGGTTTAGAGTATTAAGTATAGTATTTTGTATAAATACAAGCAAAAATCTTTATAAACAGTGCACAATTATGTATTTACACTTCAGATTATACGTATTGTAATATTTCGTTATTTCATTCAACTTTTAACTATTTTTAGATATATTCATCTATTTATTTGTAATAGGTTCATTTATTCATATCTCATTTAAAATAAAATATTTTGTCTCATCATTTTTGTATTAAAATAACTAAATATAACCCAATATTAGTCGATACGTTAGATTTCTCATCGCGCTTTAAATTTCCTCTCAAAATGAAAAAAAAAAAAATGGTACTACAATATGCATCCGTATACAAAAATATTTTTGATCTTCAAGGTGGAACAATTATTCAACTAAAAAATTATAAATTGCATTAATTTTAAAAGTTAAAAGTTATTTATTTATCTAAATATGAAGTTTTTTATAGAATCAAGGGTTTTATTTAAAAATGAAATTGCTGCAATTTGGTACAAACAAGTAAAACCATAAAGAAGTTCACATATAAACTCCTTGTAGAAGCAAAAAAAAAGCAAGCTTGTGGGACATGACAGGAATTTAATATTTCATTATCCCCGAAAAAATCGGACTGTAGGTGGCACTAGTGTCTTTACTGTAATCGGGTAACCAACTGGTCTACAGTAATGTTATTATTACAGTGCGGAAACAATATACGTTCCATTTTCTACGTTTTTCATCTCAAACGACCGTTACCGCTTATATTTTCAATACAAATAAAGCGATATCCCGATTACGGAAGTATAAAATTTTGTCACCAGATGTCAGCCACTTTGATTTTTTTCGCGGATAGATGGAGTAGTATTTTTGAGGATGAAACATAAGACATAAATTTTACTATATTTCGTATTTATTTACAGCAATTTTAAAATACTAGTTATTTTATCAATATCCTCCGCTAAATTAGGGCCAATTCCCAAAACAGTAAGAGTTCCACTTTGAACTTGTGTTCTCCCAGCATCATGTATTAAACATGCATTTAGTCCACTATTTTTTGCATCTTCATACATCTTTTGAAGTCTGGATTCACAGTTTTCACTAATTTTAAGTACAACTTTTGGCTGTCCCCATTTAATCCATTGTTTTGAGATTGTCTCATTTTTCGCATTGTCGTATAAAGTTATAGCGGCATGTGCACATTGGGAAGCTATTTTTCCCTGACTCATTTTTAGATCTGTTCGAACTACAAAAACCATTTTCAATTGACCCACTCCTATATTTTTTATTAATTTAGATAACATTTTTACAAATTAATTTATTTGCTTTTTTCGTTTACTGTAATCATCCATACATATTTTAAATTCTTTCACTTCGTTTTGGCATTGCCTCCAATCCTGCTTCGAAGCGATGCACTCCTGAAATATGAAATAAATGTTTTCAGGAACTTTTGGGATTCACTGTTACGTTAAGTGAACAGGCGGTCAATGATGAATCCGCCTTTAAGTTAAAAGTATTGTATTGAAAGTGTTATAAATATTATATAATAGAAAATAATTGTATAATAGCAATATGAATTTAATAATAATTTCATAATGTTTTACTTAAAAACCATAATTAAGTGAATATGAGATGTCTCCCGGACATGGTAAGGTTATGTGGTAATTCTTGCCTGAACTTTATAATGTAATTCAATGCATCCTGTCTTCTTTAGCATGTTTTCAACAGGATCAATTTCTGCATCTTGTATTTTTTTAATAGTCATAGTCCTATTTTTAGTTATACTTGCCAAATTATTGATTTTTGTTAACCGATTACATTGACATAGATGTGCAAAAGTAAGGTTATGGATATAATTCATTCGCTCTTGCTTTATTCATAGATAAGAAATTGTAATTATGCTGCTTGTAAAATGCATGCTATGCATTTAACGATTACAGTAATTATTCATGTTCAGGAATAAAACGTGTAATATGTAACGTGTTTTTGAAGTGAATCTTAATTATTTACCGATAAAATGATATATGAACATGTTTTTAAAATTACTCTTTATCATTATTAAAGAATAAATATTTAGTCTACTGTCTCATCTTTTAAGTTCATCGACATATTTTGACTTTAAGATATGTTTTTGATAAAAATTCATCAGTCAAAGTTCAAGTTCCTTTCGAGTGCATGTAGTTGTCGGAATGTGTTAGGATACAGACAATGAGAAATTTGCATACATTGTTTTAAATTTAATAATTGTGAAGGAAAATGAAACTCTGAATAAATTTCTGACATAATCATCAAAAGACATGTTGTCATTTTGCCAGCTATAATTTTTTCTAATTATAAACTGCCGAATTTAGGTATACGTCGAAATGTCACAAACTAGTAGATAATGTAATCAAGTTCATTCATTAGGCATTTTATCAAAAATTGCGAAATCCGTGGGTGTGTTTTAGAGTGGGGAAGAGGTTATAGCGCAAGGTGAAATACAAATCGTATTTTTTTGTTGAGTTACACACTACTTTATACTCCGGAAATTACGTACTTTATTACAGTTATTAGAATTAAAATATAAATATACAAATAAAGGTAAGACATTAACAGTCCACGAAAAAATATTAATATTAAATTTTAATTTTTAGAATGATAATCTATACATATTTACGTGTACTTTATAAGTGTTGATTTTGCCGCCAAAATATAATATTGCAACAATGTGTTTTAATAATAACATATAAAGGTGTTTGTTCCAATGAAATGTTGTTATATTCTTTTTGACTTATTTGACCATTGTTACATAAACAATGCCCATAAAACTATATATAATTTTTTGTTACTTTTTTCTATGAAAGTTCAACAATGAATTGTTTTTTATCTGATTTAATTAATTTTTATTCTTTCTTACTGATTATACAAAATACTTGTACAAAGTTTAATTTTGATAACATTCTAAAATTACAAATTGATGTGGACCTCGAACATTTACCTTATGAAGATAAACATTATTAAATTAAATTGTTAGTTGTCACTTTGATTTTGCCTAGTAGAGTTGTGGTATTTCGGTAAGTGGTTAAATAAAATTTTGTTTGGTAAAAAAACAGAATGATAAATTTTATTACGCTCGTGTCACTATTTTTTGATAATTCAAAATATTGAGTCCGACGTTCCTATATGCGCTCAGTCGAATAGTTCATAATGATAGTAATTTAGCAAGGACACTGAATAATTTGCTCAACTGTAGTTTAAAGTACTATACCAATTTCAATTTCATTTATACTTATAATTGTGTGGTATTTTGAGATAGGAAGTGATGAATCTTACTCCCTGCTATTCAATACACGGTTCATAATTATGTTTAACAATATGTTATCGCTACAAATTGGTAAATATCTATTGTACATGTTTGCGTGTTGGCGGAAGACTATTATTTTTAAAGTCACTGTAAAAATATAGTCATAAAATAAAATTTCCATGTGGTAAATTGTAGTTTTTCCAAGGTTTCAGTGTGTGTTCTATTTGTTCATATACGATTCATTTTATGTGCTTCATAAAACAATTAAAATTTTTAAAATAAAATAAAATAAAACAATTAAGAGATTAGTTATCGTGGTATTATCAAACTTTAATATATGCTAAATTATTCAGAACTGGATTATATCAAAAAATTCTTTCACTTTTACTTTTAGTTATTTGTTGACACTGCCACGCTGCAATGGTTTTCTGTCGATGCACATTCTGTAAGAAAAATTAAGAAACCTATTTATATTGAATTTCTCACAATAACAACATGTTTGTGTTATGGTGAAGCCAAATATGTGATATTTTTCGTGCCAATCAACTTTCACATTTTATTAAATTGTGTTACATTTTCCTCTTAGTGTTGCTACTACATAGATTTTTGTAGGTGAAGGTGAAAGCATGCCTACAGCTCTGGAGAAGATCCCCTTAATTGGGGTAATAGACGCGGGTTCCCGCACAGTGGAATTCGTCGTCTTCAGGAGTCAACACACTGAAGAGCTAGTGGCCCATGAGGTAGACGTCACACACGTTACTCCTCAAGAAGGATGGCTGGAGCAAGATCCCAAGGAAATTTTAAATGCTATAAATAAATGTGTGAAAGCCGTAGCCGCAGAACTGCCACAAAAAGGTGAGAGATTGTTTATTAAAAATTGTAGTAGGATGAATCGTAAACCTAATATTATTGAAGGCCTTAGCCTAAAAGACTTATTCCTAGTTTTAATCTGTTTGGAGTCTCTTAACTATTAAATGCATCAACTTTATGACCTTTTTTTTCGCGCATTTAATACAAAAAAACTATTTCTTATTATAAGTAACTTATAATTTTGAAAATTACTTTGAATGTAATAAAGCCATATTGGAAGGAACATTGCTAGATTTAAATATAAGGACATATTGAAGAATGCGATGGAACCCTATGCCAATGAAAATATAGCTCTGAAACACATTTTCGACAATGATAATTCAAAGCATATTGCAAAGCTGATAAAAAATAGATTCAGAGATAAAAAATTAATGTAGTGGCATGGTCATCGTATTACCCAGACCTAATCTTACAGAAAATTTCTGGGAAATTTTACACCGGAAAATTAGGGACGAAACTTAGTATAAAAAATATGGCTTAGTGCATTAAGAAGGTCCAGGTGGGAGACTGACAGGGTTACAATATTAAAATGTTGATTAAAATGATTACAATGTATACCGAAACGATGCAGAGATGCTAATAAGTCTGACGGTTATTGCACCAAATTTTAGAAAATTGATTTTAAAATAAATTTTCATTATAGTTGCTATCTTTATGTACAGTTGTAAATGAACATTAATTTTTTTAATTAATTACTATAAATCAAATAGGTAATAATTATTTTATTACAGAATAATCTTGTTTAAAGGTCAGAATAATAATTTTTGAATTCCCTTGTTTATATTCGAAGTTATTGATGATTTTCAAAAGTTGCTCTTTTTATGGCCAATATTGTATATTTTACAGTGATCTTTTCTATAGAGAGAGTAGGGATCACTGATATTGCATATGTATTATAGATAAAATAAATAAAAATAATAAATATTCAGTATTTAACAAGTAACATTTTAAGTATTCTATAATCGATAACTATAATGGCTGTTTTATGGTGGATTTAATTTATATATTAAAATTTATTTGAAATTTACAATCTGCCATGTTAGTTTATAATGAATTTAAAAGTAATAAATGTGTCCAATCAACTTCTTATATTGGATCACGTGGTTTGACACAAATGTGATGACAGATATATAACCTCTTAAGGAATAAAATTCAAAGAATACATTAATACAATCATGCTTATCACATTTATCAATCCATTGTTGTACAGATAATTAGTAACACATCCATGTTTTTGATTTCAAATATTACTCAACCTGTCACTTGAAACTGTCATCTTTCCCGCCAAAATTACTGTTTGAAATACTATGAAATGATTGGACACATTTATAAATTTTCATTTAGAATATAAAATATGGCGTTATTTTAAATGCAAATTCTGAATCATAAATTTGTTAAATTCATCATGAACCAGTAAAGGCAGATATGTACAATTGTACAATTTATATTTATAAATGTAAATGCGCTTGTTCGTAGCTTAATTTTTTTTGGTATAGCGGATTGGTTGGTATTATTGTGACTATTTTGGACTTAATTATTTGAATGCGTATTTCTGGTTACTTGCAATAATTTGTCAATATCAGTCCACAATCACAATAAACAGCACAGGCGTGATATAGGATCACAAAATCGCAGCAAATGTGATGTGAAATTATCAACGCAGTAGTAGTGTTTTTGAGGCTCTACTTTAACGCTATAATTTAGCTTCGCTAAACTTAAACGCTTAAACTAGTCTTAACGTATTAAATCTTTATTGCAGTACCATAAGGCCCATAATTTATTTATAGAATGGCTGTAAGTTTTCTTTATTCTTATTTAAAATTACGTATAGATTTTTTCTAATTACTGAACACTATCATCTAACTTGGTAGGCTCAGAATCTATAATTACTACAATTTTTATGTAATAAACCATGTCTTTATTTTAGCAAAATTATATCAAACCGTACTATAAGATTTTGTTATTATTGTTACAGGTTACAGTATAAACGATATTGCCACCATAGGTATAACAAATCAAAGGGAAACTACAATAGTATGGGATAAGTCTACAGGAGAACCTCTTTACAACGCCATAGGTAACTATAACATCAAATCAATCAAATATTTATGACGCAATTAGTCACTTCATTTCTTTTTAATGAACTATAAATATTATTCATTTTTAAAAGATATCTCATACATATTCATATTTTTATTCCATAATAGAAAACTTTCTTTTGTAAAACAAAATATAGGTAATTTTAATTAGAGGAAATAAAGTTTTATATTATGAAATAAAAATATGAATATATAAAAAAGTGTATGTTATTTGTAAAATACTTATTTTTCAAAATAATTGTGCGAAGATCAATAATAATTTTTTAAATATAGGTTTACTTTTTTTTATTTAAATCTGACAGTATCTTTTATTTATAAATATTATGTTATTTATTTATTTATTTACTTGAACTTGCAGCATGGAATGATATCAGGACTGAGTCAACAGTAGATAAAATTCTCGCCAAGTTACCTGATAATAATAAAAATCATTTCAAACCAATATGTGGCTTACCTGTTTCGCCATATTTCAGTGCTTTGAAACTAAAATGGCTAAAAGATAATGTTAAGATCGTTAGAAAGGCCTACAGAGAAAAGAAACTTATGTTTGGTACTGTCGACACTTGGATAATATGGGTAAGATATCTTTTCTTCCCTCCCTTTCAACTTGTTTATATTATAATTAAAATTAAGCATTCTTACCTATATTTTACTTACATTGTTTGGAAACTTGCACATTTACCTTGATAAATTTGTAACTATATAATGACATTCTCAGTCACAAATATTTGAATGCCTAAAATGTTTTTCACAATAATTGACTAATTGAAATAAAAGATGATCTACGGAATGCATTTAACTTTAATCACTATTCGTATGTAGCGTACGAAATTCTTGTTAAATTCAGAATTAGATATTTATTAATTTGAATGGAACACGTTGAAGGCACTTATTTGTCAAAATTTTTAGCAATTTCAAATTGAACAACTCGTCTCTTATTTCACGTACTTTATCATTTTAAATCTTTAAATACGTAAAATGTTATCATGGAAGAAAAAATTATTAATGACCATAAAAATTAAGTGAAAAATTTCCCTTCGGAAAATTTTGACAAAAAAGCAGTGCTTTCCTTACTTAAAAATTTATCGATTTTTTTTTTAGAATCTTACGGGAGGTGTGAAAGGTGGTCTTCACGTAACAGACGTAACTAATGCATCTCGAACTTTGCTCATGAATATTGAAACGCTAAACTGGGATCCCTTATTATGCCGTACTTTTAATATTAGCGAAGATATTTTACCAGAAATTAGGAGTAGTTCAGAAATTTATGGACACATCAAATGTGATTCTTGTTTAGATGGCCTACCAATTTCTGGAGTAAGTAATATATTATAATATTGAAATATTATTATAATTATATGTAGATTTTAGGAAACCAGCAATCAGCTTTAGTTGGCCAAAGATGTTTGAAACCAGGACAAGCAAAGAATACTTACAGAAGCGGATGTTTTTTAATTTACAACACAGGCACGACAGTAAGCAAAACTTTAATTCTTTTTAGCAATTATTTAACTATTTTTTTGTTAACGGAGTATATCTGGTAAAATAAAATTATTTTTATTAACAAAAAACCTAAAAATAAATAGTAATAGTAAACAAAATAAATTTACAAAACCGGTTTTTGAAACGAGGACTTTCGCTGAATATAATATTTAAACAACAGCGAAGTATAAATTTAAATTTATATTTTTATACCAGGGGGTATATAAAATATATAAATTGGAATAACAAAATAAATTTTAAATTAATGTTTATGTATGGTTATTTCTTAAAAGTTTTTATTTTCAAATGAAAACTACTTAATTCAAATCACTCGTGTTAATTGGCAGTACTTACTTCGCTCGTGGCCAACCGCTAGTAATGTACTATTACTAACTGTAAATGAACTGGCAAGAACTTTTAGGTCCAAGAAAATAGAGCTGTTATTGGCAACAGCAAAATAATATTTAACTATCCGTTCTATGATGAAAACGGTAAAGACGTAGAGGATAAAAAAATCACTAGATTATTTAATTTTCAAATTAAGTTTCCTATTTGCATAATTTAAAAATAAATTAGGAGTCAACCAGTTATCTGAAATATGTTTTTTGTTTCCATTTTACTTGAACTTTGAAAGAAAATGTAAATTACAAAATAATTTAAATCGAATCCTAAGGTTGATAATTAAAATTTATCTAAGCAATAGGTTCTTATTAAACATTCATATATGTTGATAAATAATGTCCTTGTATATTTCATAACATCATAACTATAGGTTTGCAAAAAATGCAATGCACGCTGCTTATTGTAATCACATAAAACTAGAGGCTTTTGATAATAATAACTTGTAATGTTCGGAAAAAAAAATAAACATAATTCTGAAAATGAATCTGACATTTGTACAATTTGAAAATTAATATTAGTCAGTATTTTTTACCTAATTATTCAACATATGTGTTAAGAATACAAACAAAGTTATTATTCGTGGATGAAAACAAAATTGGTAAAATAAACTAGTCTTGATTACCAAAGACGTACAAGTAATAACAATACCCGAATAATAACATTATTTGTGATTTCAATTAGTATAATTTTGAAACATCACTGTAGAAATATGTTTTTCGTAGAAAGTACAATCTTCGCACGGATTAGTTACAACCGTGGCATATCAACTCGGCAATAATGCTCCTCCCGTATATGCCTTAGAAGGTAAATCTCGTGTATTTTACTCTCCAATTGAATATATTTAGTTTGATCGTTTTAGGTAGTGTTGCTGTAGCTGGAGCAGCTATGAAATGGCTTCGAGACAATATGGGCATGGTGAAAGATGTAGTTAAAGATACTGAAGAACTTGCCCTGGAAGTATTCTCCACGGGAGACGTTTATTTTGTTCCTGCCTTCAAAGGATTATTCGCCCCGTACTGGAGAATGGATGCTAGAGGGTGTGTAAGTCAATATAAATACTTCCAACATTATTAATTTTATTATTTGTGTCGTAAAAGTAATACGCTGTGTATGGCCTAATGAATTATTAATCTTTTAAAATGACGAAAAGATGTTTAATCTTAATCCTTGTAGGATACTGTGTGGCTTAACGGCGTTTACAACGAAAGGCCACATAATACGGGCCGCGCTAGAATCCGTGTGCTTCCAAACACGGGATATCTTAGAGGCTATGCATAAAGATTGCGGTTTCTCCTTATCCAAACTCTACGTAGATGGCAAGATGACCCAAAATAATTTGCTCATGCAATTACAGGCTGATATCAGCGGGATTCCAGTCTGTAAGTAAATCATGAATCGTGCACCAAAAACGTGTATTTTATTACATTTATTTTATAGTTAAATTATCAAATAGAATTTGCAGACATTAAAATTAAAATATTCTTTCTCAAAACATAAAATTATATCAAAATATTTTCTCCGTATATTATTTTATTTATGAAAATACTGTAAAATAATACAAATTGGGTTACTTTTCTTTATTAACATTGCTATTTGCTGCTTCCAATCTAGGCCATAATAACGCTTTAACGATTCCCAATGGATGTAATGTAATAATACTCCCGCTTAGTAACCCACAAATATAGGGAGCTATTTTTTAGCTTTATATATAAGAGTGTCTTAATTTTAATTTCATTATACTAGAAACTTTCCGGGCAAAGCTTTAAAATTCAAAACTTTAAAATTTATAAGATGCAAAAATAGAACCTAGTTTTTGTAGACAAAAATATTTCAGATTTATATCTTAGCTGATCTATCAAGACTCAAGACTCTAAAATGTAGCTTTAAATTTGACTGCTATTAAAATAAAATTATATATTTAGTTTAATACTGAATGTTTTAGTCCGAGCCCAATCTCAAGACATTACCGCATTGGGTGTGGCAATGGCAGCAGGACAAGCCAAAGGAATAAATCTGTGGGACATAAATGCAGAGAACCACGAAACTGTGCCAATTGATACATTTTTGCCTACCACAACAGACGAAGGTGCAGATTATATTCAATATATGAATTTCGAGTTAAAGAAAAGATCACGAAATTTATATTACAGAATAAGTCCAAAATATGGATAACAAAATTACAAAACATATTCTTTAAATACTTTAAATGAATAATAATGCTATGGAAAGTCATACATATTGTTTAATTTAAAAATTCCATAGAAAGTGAGACCACATTAACTAATATTTTTAAAAAATTCGTGCACAATGAAAGGAGTAGTTTTTAGCTAATTTTAATACCTATACTAAGTAAGTGGTTCTCAAATGTGAATCTCTTTTTCTAAAAAAAAGTAATAGTGAACTTTTTAAATTATTTCTAGGTATATTTCTTTTCTTGATATGTACGTATTTTCTTTTACAGAGAGGGATGCGAGGTACACAAAATGGAAGATGGCGGTACAACGCTCTCTAGGATGGGCCACTACGAAAAAATCAGTAGCGATGACAGGTATAAAACAACTTTATAATGTCTTCATAACTGAAACGGTTGTATGCGTTTAATTTGTGGCTAACGGTGGTGGTTTACTCTTGTGCTAGTCTTATTGTTTTGCTTATTCTTGTTGGTTTAGTTGATGTTATATATTTGTTATCTTATTTGTTTAATAAAGTTATGTTTATTTGTATTTATTTTCTGTGTCTGTGTGTTTATCTCTCTAGTGTCATCGTCACTTATGTAAATGTTTCAGATGAGAGATACCGATTGTTGTGCAGTATTCCTCCCAGTCTATATCTCATTCTCAGTTTCGGGATGCTGGCTCTATCACAAATCATCAAAAGATAACAGCAGTGTATATGAAGTAGTGTACTAAACTTTATTTAATTGTGGATATTTTAAGTAGTGCTAAGTACTTACTTTGATGTAAATTTGGTGAAACGGATTTATTCTTTTTATCAATTTTACAATTATTTCTAGCAAAAAATCTTGTTTTTATTGTTATACTTATTATTTGTATTGCAGTTTTCAATATATTTTATGAAAAGCCTAATTATTTGTTTATAAAAATGTATTGTTGAAATGAGCGCATGAATGTTTTACTGGTAGACGCAATATAGGCGGTGTTAAATCTTTTATGTATGTATATCAGTCCGACAAATAGAGCTCCTAATAACAATTTTTAAAAGTCAGAGTATGGATATAATAGATAAGCTTATTTAATTGACGGTGCTAAAAATACCAATTCATATATAGCTTTTGCTGTGAAACAAATATTTTTGTTGTTATATAAACATTGTCATTTTATTACTTTTGAGAAAACTAAATTTGTCGGACCGAAAAAATACCAGTTCATATAAAATATATATGTGAGAATGCTTTAAACAAATTACAAATTGTCGTATGACCAATAAATATGATAAATTATTTCCAGATATTCGTTACAAATCATTATTGGAAAATAATATTCATAATATAGAAAAAATGTATGATTGTGAATTAATATAAAATGAATTACAAAATATCGTCTGTATTTACATAACATCCTCTGTTAATATAATAATAGTTAGATTACTTGGGGCAATTCTGACTAACTGGTAAGCGTACTCCAATTCAAAATGTGCGAAGTGTGAGATTTGGGATTCGATTTCCAAAATAAAATATTGATGGTTCGAAACCCGCTTGTGGAAAAAACTATAGATTTATATTCAACTTAACTATTAATAATGATAAATTTAATATGATTCATTTAAATCATTTTGTATGTATTGTGTATTTTATTGTTTTTCTTGACATTTTTGACATAAAAACCTATTAAATTTCAAATAAATACATTCAGAATGGTTTCATGTGAAAAATTAGAAGATGTAAAATGTGTCTGTGAAGACTCTAAAGAATCTAAATATTACGTACATCCATCAGCGTTAGAAATTTGGGCGAATGAGCATCGGCATCTTTGGGTAGATTCTCCAGGAAAAAACGATTATTTTATTCATAAACTATCGAAAAATTATTCTGGTAAAGCGAAAAGTGTAAAACCAGATAACCCGCCTTATCCTTTCAGTATGTAATTTTTCTTTATCTCATGTAATAATACCTTCATATTGTTTACTGTAATGACGTAACTATTACGAATTTACATTTGAAGCATGACCTTGAGTTGCTATTTGACGTAATACCATAAATTTTACAAAGTCATTTTAGATAAATCTTTCAGAATTAATAGTTTCTTTTATACTTTCTTTAGAAGGCATTGCACCACTTCCCAGAGCATATTGTTATGATTATGAGTTGTTAAATATTCGCCGATATGATGATGGACTAAAAGCGATAGAAGATACTTGGTACAGACCTACGGTTAAGAAGATATCTCTCATAGAAAAAGAAATTTTGAAAAAAAAGGCATGTGAATCTCAGCCCCCTTTTTGGTGGGAAGGTGACATGAAAAATAAGAAAAAAAAGATTGACCGTTGTGAAAAAGTAGTCCTCGAACAAAAGAAAGAAGAAAGGAAAGAAATTAGATGGAGTAAGCAGGCAGATGTAACTGGAGCTGGAAGAAGTTTATGTCAAAGAACATATGAAATGAAACAGTACGCAAAATAAATTTGTCTTTAATCATGGTATAATGTTTTACAATTTTTAGAGTTGGTCAGCCCTTTCGACATGAAGCTATTTCGTTTTATAATAAACATTTTCCTGTAAAGCCGGTCAAGTTAACTTTAATTAAATTTAGTAAATAACAAAAATATAAACTTTACTACAAAATACTATTATTTATTTGCTTAATCAGGCTATATGATTGCATTTAGGCTATGAGGGAAATGAGCCTAAAACATGTATGTTTATTGTGCACTTTTAATAAAAAAAAAACGACATAAATATATGTTTAATTTCTAGAATGGTTTAAGAAATATGAAGTATGTGAAATGATGGAAAGGGGGTTTTCCAACAAGATGTATTTTAAATAAATGTATATTGCAAATATAGTGTAATGATATAAAAATTACTATAAAATATTAAATATTTAAGAAATATTTGAAAAAAACGTGGGCGTGCCCCTTTGACTTCTTGTAAGCCTGTGACGGAGTAACCCGAACAAATCACGGAGTCTGCTTAACTTATATGCTACTTCCTCCTATTTTTGCCCATTATGGAACGCGGAAGTATATTTCCACTATGCGTCTGCCTATTTTTTGGCTCAACAATACATTAGTTATCTTTCTGTAAGCTATCGTTCTAGTAACGACGTCACGATAGATATTTTATTAATATAATTCTCGTGTATTATTAAATATACGCTTCTAATATTTTTATTTGATGACTAATCAAAAAATTATGAAAAACCCTATTTAGTGCGACACTTGATGCAAACAAAATTTTGAGTTTGAATATCTTAAATTTTTACATAGTATATCAATCGAAGTTATGGAATTCCATCCCAATTTTGATACTTGGAGACTTTAACAGCTGTTGTCGAATTATTTGTAGCAAGATTTTTGTTTATTCGTCCGTTTGAAGATATGTAACCATGGGTAGAAACAATTCGGCTGAACGGATTTTAATAGTTTTTGTATAATAACAAATATATTGTAAATAATAAAAAAAAAAACGAGAAAAACGAAATGAAGAAAATTTTTATAAAAATACACCTAGCATCTTTCATTTCATTATAATAACAATTTAGAATAGTGATTTATTTATATATATTTATATACGTATTCAAAACAAACAAATTAATCTATACATATAATTGTCTGTGATCATGCCTGCTTCTGTAATAACTGCAATGGGGTTTTCCTACATATTAATATTAATGAAATTTACATTGAAAATTAATTTTTGGGTTAATTACAGTACAATAATGTAAAAAAAAATGTTTAAAATTTATAAAATCAAAATTAAAATTAAGAAGACAGAAACATCCATTTATATATTTCTACAATGATTATGATTGAACTTCATTTTAACACGTAAAATTTTTCACCATAAATGTATCTCAGATGCCTTCTGCTCGATAAATATATACCTAAAGTATATCTGGGTATTATTCACTTGATGTAAGGGATTTAAAAACCAAAGAAATGAACTTGATGAGAACTGATCCCCTGAAGAATGAAGACCTTCCGAGGATACTGAGCACCAGTGATATAGGGACCATATACAGACCTCATGGGATATGGTATTATAATGTAAAACATCTTATTTTTATACGTAACAAAAATTTCTTTTCACTTTTAAATTGTGAATAAACAATTTGAAACTAGGAAAACACAATTTTAAATTAAGAATAAACAATTTCGAATTCAAACTAGTTCATATCATTATTGAATTATACAAATTTAAATTAATAGTAATCTATAAATTAGAATTAATCTCTTCCTATTTATGAATAAAATTGTTTATTACTGCAAGTTTTTCATTTATAAAAAGTTATAGCAAGTATTTATAGCTAAACCATTGAATTTAGGTAATTACATGTGTAGTAAATAAATATTGACATATTTTTTCTTTATTTAAGTTGATTATAATCTAAGAAATGAAATTAATGTCATTCATTTGAAAATATTACCATTAAGTTAAACTTATGCGTACTATTGTTTATTATACTAAATTTATCGCGCAATCAAAAATTTGCACGAAATATGGAAAAGTAATTAATTCATTTATAACATTTAGAATATGTTTTTATTATCGGTGTTCGGTTCTAATTGATAAGGACATTAAGCGGAAAAATATATTTTTCGGTAATGATACAAAAGGGCACTATATCTTACAATATCACTGTGTATTTAAACATACATGTACATTTATAAAATTTGTAAGTAAAATATATTTATATTTCCTGTGATTTTATGGAATTATGTGTAGAAAGTGTAGAAATAAAAGAAAAAATCATGTAACTTAAAAAAGTAGGCTAAAATATTTTATTCTATATTTACTCATTCCAACTGTTTTGTCTTGACATTTGACATGTAATGTACAAATTTTAGTTAAAAATATCATTTTTATCAAACAAAATGGAACAAATAGTTTCCGAGAATTTATTTCTGTTGGAATTTCTAGTAGATAAATGCTTAATTTTACCTTGTGCAATCCCAAAAGAGGTTCAGCAAGTCACCGGCGAAACCTGTGTAAGTTTCAAGTTCTTAGACAATGATCCACTGGATGTCTGCGAAGAAGATTTTGCTCCCAAACGTAAGTATGGGACCGAAGACGAAAAAATGAAAAGCGGAAAATCGTGCCTCTTTGCAATGTCTTCGACTCAAGCAATCGAGGCACTCACTGAATTCGACGTCGTCGTAGGCGTTTTTAAAAAACTTACGAACGGCATGTTGCCAGATAAAATACAAATTGGCACGGCAATCATTCCGATAGCAAAGACTTTCTCCGAAATTATCGAACTTGTTAAAGCAAACAAGGAGAAGGAAATAACGGAGACGGTATCCCGAACATTAAAGGATTGCTTTAATATCGTTAATATCAACGATGAGGTAATCGGAAGCGTAGGAGTGTTTCTACGAATGTCGTGCTTTGGAAAGCTGATTGTTACGCAATTCCAAATGAATCTAGATGACAAATCAGTATTCTTCAAAGATAAAGAGGGCAAGTCTTTGTACAAATACCGGAAGGCATCCAAGGGAGAAGTGAAATCCACCGACGGCAAGTGTAAGCCATATCGACCTTCCACACCTCACGGAGACATGGCGCCGGCACCGAGAGAAGCATACTCGGAGATGGATGGCCGCTGCGCTGATTGCTCTCCAGGAAGTCTTGTCGGCGGTGCTGCCGCTCGCGGAGACCCATACGGAATGCCGGCATCTGCTGATTGCCCTATCATGCCCTACCAGTCCACTTTAAGTGACAAAGGTAATTACCAAGAAATCGGCGCAGAAATGAATGGTAACGCGCTAACAATTCGAGTACACAAAAACAAGGGAACTATCAAACGACTTGACGAAGCTGAAGACGCTGAAGGATTCCAAGGAAATCCGTGCAACTGTGACGGAATAAAGCCTACCACGCAGGCTTACCCAGCCTGTTCTTGCTTGGCTGGTGATAAACAAATGGGAGCCGGAGGCCCGGCATGTTACTGCCTCAAACCCGCAGGAGGCGGCGGTGGCGGTGGCGGAGGCATGGGAGGCAGAAGCCCGTGTCAAGAGAAACAGATATTGAGTTTAAAGGGAGCGGATGATCCGAACAATCCATTCGCCTTCAAGGTATCGGGTTGTCCAGGCGGTGGCGGGAACCAAAACGTGTCCGTAGTAGCACCCACAAGCACGCGACCCGACGGCATGCAAGTCACCGAGATCTCCGACCCCAATAAAGACGTATTCGTGCTACGCATAGGCAAAAAGAGCGAGGGAACGGACAAGAAGTCCAACCTGGAGCTAGAGCTGGTTACACCCAAAGGCATTGACAAGAAACCCATCCCCAAGAAAGTGACGCAGGAAACACAGTACGACGATAAAGACACCGGGGGTGGTGGTAAGGAAAAGAAAAAAGGAAAAGGAAAAGGAAAGGGTAAAGGAAAAAAAGGTAAAAAAAAGTAAATCATTCATTGTTGTTGTTTTATAAAATTGATAAATCATTTTTGATTAAAATTAATTTATATATTTACATTGATCTAAATCATTCATTTCTAAATTAAAATTAATAGTTAAAAATGAAAAATAAAATTGTTTTATTCAGACTAAGGGAGAACTTGGAGAGGAGATAAGTTTGGACGTGTTCCAAGTAATAGTATTAGAATTTAAGAAATAAATCTTTCTCTCTTGGTCCTCCTGCGTCCAATCGTCTAGCCTCTAATTCTTGTATAACTGATGTATTATTATTGCTTAAAGGCCGAGGCGATGGTGACGGGGATGGCCAAAAGAGTGTCCCTGGATTCATGGGAATATCGCTGATGAAAGATAAGGCCCAGTGCTGTTTGCCGTGTTGGTGTCAACCCTCCTGCTGCATGCCATGTGCACCTTGTCCTACTTCTAACCAATGTAATCCCTGCAATCCGTGCAATCCCTGTAACCCCTGCAATCCTTGTGCGCCGTATTACTGCTGCCAGCCAGACTATTGTTCGCCGTGCTACAAGACTTGGAATGTTCCCAGCAACACCAATATCAACTGCTCAATGGGCAGGATTACAAGTGCTAAATGTTGTTATTAATTTTCATTTTTTTTTGTCAGCAATGTTAAGTGATTTCCCTATCATTCATGTTAACTGACACCTTTGTCATTTAGCAGTGCTATTATTTAAGATTTAAGATTTTTTTTTATTTTTTTTTGGCCAAAGATTACATGTCAAATGTCTAACTTTAAAACTATTAAGTTATAAATGTCACCTGTCTATAACTTTGTAAGTACAAAACATAAATGACGTAACAATACGATTGTTTTGCTTTGCGCATTTAATTCAATTCACCCGCAAGTAGAATTTTGGCGCATGCGTTTGTGGTGTGTCTTGTCTTTTGCAGTTGCTTGGTTACCGGTGGGGGGAGAATTTAAATTTGTGCGTTAGTAGCATGCAACACACCGCCAGGTTTCAGTGATAGCGTTACCGGTAGGTGAAATACTGACGTGTATGACAAGTCTGAGTGTCATCTCACACACATATATGGTAAGCTATAATTTTATTAATTCTTTCTGTACTTTTATTTAATGTTCCCTTCTAATATTATGTATTGCCCACGTGTATTATTTGTTTGGTTAGGTGCCTAAATCGATTTTTACGGAATTCATATAGGGTTGAAACGTGGTTAACGATAATGAAGTGTTACATCAGCCAAAACTACCCTTTAAAACTTTGTTTAATATATTTATATAGTAAAGATGGATTACTGATATCTGTCATACGACACGTGTTTGCAAAATTTTGATTAAAACTTAATTTTACAATACATTTTCTCGCATTCATCATGAATGGCTCACTATAATTTATTTTTAAACTGACATTTGTAGTATCGTAAAATATTTTAGCGATTAGTGTCCTTGTGTACTACGAGTTTATTTCAGGAGTTTTTAGGAACCGAAAAAGATATTTGTCTGCCAGTCGTCTCGGTCTAGATATATTTATTATCTTTTAGCATCTTCTAAAATTTTGTTAATTAGTGAGACTTCTTTATATGAAATTTGCTTGATATTGCCGGGTATTATATGATGTAATAATATACTAAATCTGATTTACTATTTACGACTGATAGCTTTATCACAATTGCGATTACTATCGTGATTAAATTTGGCGGTTTCTTAGACGCCACAATTCTGATGCAACGTTTCGTCATTGATGCGCTTTTATTTTACTTACGACATACATCAATTTCCATTTGTTTTATAATTTTACTCCTATAAATTTTAATTATAAGTAAAAATAAAAAAAAAACAGATGAAGAAATTGATTCTCATAAAAGATGTTTCCTTTTGGCAACAATTTTATCACTTGTTAAATAAGGCAGGTTAGTTTTGGAAAGTACAGAAGGTAAAATTTATCTTTTTTATGACTATATTTTTATCTGTAATATTATTTAAGTTGTTTTGCATAATTTATAATTTTAGATAAGAAATTTAAATAACTGATAGTACTACATAATAATACATTTCTTAACTACTGTTTAAGGTAACAATATTGAAAATATTTGATCAAGTTGCATCAGCTTATAATGTGACTACCCCCTCTAAAATTAACCCCTATTAGTCACGCAAACTTCAGTGTTGGAGCAATGAATGAAAATTACATTGTTTGATATTATCACTCATATTACAATTAAACAAACAATTCAAACATTGTTTGAAAAAAGATTTATTTTTGTCGTATTACATATTTAATATAATCTGTAAAAAATAAATTTTATTTATAATGGTATAGCAAACATAAAACACATAAATTATGTTGGCATATGACTTTTTAAATATAAATTATTTTTTGTATTTGTCAATATTTACTATATAAGATTTATTTATTTTATTATTATAATTCGAGTGTTTTACTAATGTCTCTTCTTTTATAATAACAAATATTTGTAATAATTTCTAAAAATATTTGACAAAAACTTACCGTTTGAGTATATTAAAATATTAAAAGTATACAAATCATTGATGACTTATTTGTTTTTATAGTTTCATTTGAGAGATGATCTTGTTAAAAATTGATGATATTAAATTATGTCAACAGGAATGTTATTTTCTGTTGATGAAGAAGTAATTGACACCTAAGTTTCAACTTACTAATTTTCTGACGCAATTTGAGGTCAGCAGAAAACTATACTTAAGATTACAATTCCATAAAAACTTAAATCCTAACACATACTGACACGTTTGTGTTATATTTTTAATAATATAATTAATTAATTTATTAATTAATCTAGTAGCGAAAAAGTACTTGATATTAAATTGGTGCTTGTGTAAAGTTATTTTTATCTTATCTGTTTGAATTGCTATTTATTCAAAATTTTGCTGAAATTTCATATACTAACACATTTTGCAACTAAATATGTATTCGAAATATCGAAAGTCAATATTTATAGTGTTTATTTATTTAAAATTTTCCTTTTACAAAATTATCAGTCTTTTCTTGGAAACCTTCTTACTTCTTAGTATATAAGTAATGGAGAGTAAAGCAAAAATTATTTGAAAAATCATTATTTGTGATATACATTCAATCCAACTAGTCTCGGTACACACATTTTTGCGCTTTATTTTTGAAATATATAAACCACCCTGAAACCTTCTGGAATTCAGTAATTGTTTCAAATGAATCAAAATAAACATTTTTGGATCAGATGGACGAATTATTGTTTCATAAAGGAACAATTAACAAATGAAAATAAAATAATTATGTCCAACAGTGTGCTTGTATGGGGCTGTACGAGTGCAGAAGGGGTGGAAAACTTAATTTTTATTGATGAGAAAATGGGTTATTTGAATATTTTAAAAGAGAATTAGTAAAAATGTGCTCTTATACTTTTCAACAAACATACTACCCCTAAACTGCTAGAACATTTATTGTACAATTGTAGACAACAATTAAAATTGCCTCCACAGTCTCCAGATACGAATCCCGTTGAACATCTTTGTGATTTATTTTAAAAAATGTGTAAAACAAGACGTCTAAAGGATATAAAAGAACTACTACATCTAGGGTAGAAAAATGGGATAAAATTGACTCCCAAACTCCAAGAAAATTAGTGGAAAGTATGACAAATCGTTTAAGGGTAGAAATTTTAATGAATTGCGGTTGAAAACATCATTGATTCTATATAATATACAGATGCTCGGAGACTAAATTTGCGTACTTCTTTATTAAAAAAATATAATTTTTAGGAAGTCAATACATCATTTCATTTATTAATATAGTAAGTATAATATAAAATTTATTTCGTGTATATATATTCAATAAAAAACTTTAAACGAATAGAATACTTTTTCCTTTACTGGTGTACGGAGACTGATTAGTTTGAGTGTATGTATGTTTAATCGTATTTTGGGAATAGGTCAGTATGTGACATGAAAGATTTATTTAGTATTTAATATAGATAATTTAAACAAATATGGTTAAAAGTAAAAACTGATATAATTTCATCAATAAAGATAATTATAAAGTGGTTTGTTTTCAAGATTACCTAATCATAATGTAGTTTGATTTCATTTTTCTCATGCTTTTGAGATT
Source organism: Stenolophus ochropezus (assembly GCA_035578165.1). Lineage (NCBI taxonomy): Eukaryota > Metazoa > Arthropoda > Insecta > Coleoptera > Carabidae > Stenolophus > Stenolophus ochropezus. Next base: position 16,631,601 of record JAQOWZ010000005.1, on the reverse strand, counting down.
TAAAGTAAATAGATCAGATAAAATAATGTACTATGCACGTCAGACAAGTCATTGACTTTGAAATGATGACAATCGATATTCAGGAAGTGACTGTAAGCGGATATTTAAATATACTATTTTGTTTGGTTTTAAGCGCGAACAGATAATATTCGTAAAACCAACTATTAAAATTTAAATTATTTTTAATTTACAAATTTAAAAAAATATTTATTACAAACAGCAATAAAATCAAAATTATAAATTATTTTATTAAGAAAATATCTTTGCTTATATACTATCATTTTAATAAGGATGTATAAATTATGTTTAATTTACAATGTCAAGGATATTAAAATTACGCACATTTTCTGTTATAGTCATTTTTATTAAAATATGAAATTTTCCAAAAGTGACTATTTATTACTAAATATGTTTTTTTTATTTTGTAGTAAGATAGTCGACACCATAATTAATAATTAATTAGTAACTTTTTTTGATTATACTAATTTAAAATACTTAAAATTAGATTATACACCATTATCATGTAAGAAACGTATGATATTATTAATATTGAAAATTATATAATAAAAGTTTAAAGGTAAAATAAATATGGAAGAGAAAAAATGTAATAACGAGAATACACTTGTCCCATTAGATATTTAAATTCATATAATTTCCTTATGAAATTTTAATTGTCTTAAGTGACAGTTGGTCCAGCATTCTTTTGTTAATTAGGCACGATTTAATGAAGTCACAATTCGATTATCGCTAATCTTTTGTTTATTACTTAATTGTTTTGATGGCCATATGTTGATTTGTTTTGATTTATTTTTTTGAAGTAACTGTTTTTGTAATACGATATAGAAACCTTATTTTTATCTTAGTAGGTTTCTGTAACGATTATTGATTAGTATGCGTTTACTTTCGTTTTTATTTGTACATACATATTTATATAGGAAGGAAATAAAATGTGAATATTTATGAAGTATTAATTCTTTACCTTAACATTTTAAAGCAAGTTGGAGTTTTTTTTATGTAAGTTACTATAAACTACAAAAAATATAATTCTGGCGCGTGCAGCTCTGTTTTAATATTTCTTGTGCTCCAATTATGAAATATAACTGTAGGTGTTTAATACATCACATTATTACATTTTCTACGATTACATGAAGCTATTTCTGGTTACTAAACTATTTAATTGTATGATTAAAATACGTGGAAAATCTAAAATTAAAGTTGGCTGTTACAAGCAAAAGAATTTCAATCTTTAATTTTAAAATGTCAAAGTTATTTTGCGATTTTATTAACAGAAAAATATAACTATGTTCTATTTAAAATTTAATGGACTCTTATATTGAAAAGTCACTCAAATTTGAATAGATCACGTGTCAAACTTGTTTGCGCACTTTACGTTGTTGTTTCGTTAAGAATTTAAAGATAAAATTTATCATTATTTGAAATAAATATTTTTACTGCAATAGTTAAACTAAAAACAGTTTTGTAATAGTTGCACGTGGCATTGCCAAATAAAATTATGTTAGGTTCGGTTAGGTTTAGTTTAAAATTGTCCAATTTAACAAAAAAAGATAAATAAAATAGGAATTGTAGACTGCAGTTTAAATATTTTATATTATTAACGATAACATGCAAAAAGGTATTCCAAGTTTTTTCACTTTTTAAAATTTTAATCTGTACATAAAAGTATTAGACCCGTATTTTTTTTGTTTTTATCAAAAAGCCACGGCAAAAGAAAATTCTTAGTTGCAATAAATTGCATCCTACAAAATCGACGGTGCCTGTGACGTCAGCTACACTGTTGAGCCAACAGCCAATAGCAGGAATGCAGAGGCGATGGAGTGTTCGCACAACCAATAACATTTGTTTGTGGCCGTTACGTCACAAACATGGCTGATACCACAGATGCAACATACTATTACTACTATACAAGGGACATCGAATAGATGCACTAATTTAATTAATGGGCAGTATACACCGATAATAAAAATAAAAAACTAAAGGTTTTATTCACATTAATATTACTTATACATGTTGAACATTAATATCCAATAATTTTTTTTTTAATATAGGTTTGGAATACTCTGTTGTCCTAAATTCGATTGTGTAATCGTAATAGGATTTTAGAAACTATTAGAAGTCGGCTAAATAGGATTTTTAATGTGTGAGTGATAAAACGTGTTTTACTCTCTACAAAAAAAAAAAACAAAAATTTTGAGAAAATGAAATAAATATTTCATTCACGGCTTTTGGTAATATTATCAAATTATAGAGAATGTTTATCAAACCTCCATCCTAGACACTTACGGCTAGTGTGGGAAGTGTACCTCTATTTAAGAATTTGACCACAACAGGATTTGAAATGGAGTTGTTTTCAAAACCATAATCAGTCAATTTATCCACCACAGAATACAATATTCCTGACCTATGATAACGGATAAATGTGTTGTTTGTAGAAAATATGAAACCATAACTGGTTGATTCATCTTTAATTGTGAATGCAGTCTGTAATTAGTATTTTTGACATATGTTTATAGAATTACAGATAAATTACCAGGAGGTTTAGAGCACATCAAAACAATCAGTTTTAATTAATCCATGTCCGTAAATGTACTTTTTAGCAGAAAACAAGAATAACAAATTAATTTCATTAATTTATTCCCTTATAATTATTATTTATTTGAAATTAAAATCTTTCCTAAGATCAGTGTATCAAAGCTATCTGTTAAAATAAATAGTGTTTTCTTTAAAAATATATTTTTTCTTAATCTAATTCGAAAACTCCTCATTTGCGAACATGGATTTATTCATAAAAAGTGATTATTTTGATTTTCTATACAGTTACTAGAAGGTTGTCTGTATGTTTTTGAAATCTCCGTATTTTTGCGCATACACTATTAGAACAAATAAACAACAAAAAAATAAAGGTTAGTGTAAAATTAACACAAATTTAAAGTGTAACAACACATATAACAGAAACATTAAACTCTTATGATGATATAATCGTAGTAAAAAAACTATTTCCTTTGTAAAATATGTAATCATATAGTTGATTCAAGGTTCTGTTCTAAAAAAAAACACTGGTCAACATACACAACAACATGAGTAGTTCTATAAAATGTAATATCAAATTCTTCGACAAAAAATTAAAGGAAACATGTGTATGGAACTATAATATGAATGTAATATGTTACAAAACAATTTTCTTGTTAATTTCAAAAATTTATGTATGTAGTTAGCCATGACATTGTTGAGACAAGGTTGGCATATCACCTGATTTCTATTTCAATATTTAGTGCAAATGCACTAGACTAATTTAAAATAGAAATCATTGTCTAGGAAGAATTTTCTGAAGTTCCGTTATTGCAAATTAAAAAGATGAGTTAACAAATTTTAACTAGGACAAAGAGATACTATTTGCAAAATAATATTTCGAGGAAAGTTCAATGTACTGTAGTTATTTGCCAAAGAAATAATTTCAAGTGAAACAGTACTTTAACTGTGAAAATTCCTTTTCTTTTCAAGCTGAAATTATTAGATTGTAATTGGTCCAAAACTAAAAATAATCCTTAAAAATCTTTTTCGTCATGCACTGTTTAAATTTAGGATTTATTTTTATAATTCCAATTAAATAAACTTTTTCTGACAATTTTATATGCGAAGGGAATAATATTATTTTATTATTATAAAATAAAATTAAATTATAACGAAATCTTGTAGTACGAATATTTCATTATTTATTTGTGGGATGGTATACTAATTAATTATCATAAAGTTGTAAATTTGAACAAATATATTTTTCTGTAGGATGTGGTCTGCTTGATAAACCAGATTTGTTGAACAAGGAAAAAATTTGAAAACGTAGTATGCGCTGCTATACAGGATTTATGAAATACGGAACATAGAACTTTAACATAGGATTTCAGAAAATTGTGGATACTCTTTCTCCTGATTGATTTAGAGCAAAACTACAAGATAATTTCTTACTACAAGATAATTTGCTCCTACAAGAGTACAAAGTTGTTGAAAATTAAATTCTACGTTAAAATTGATGCAACAGTTTATCTGCAGTACGAAAATTATTAAATATAAAATGTAACATTTTCATTAAAAATCAGACATCCATGGAAATAAAAGAAAATATAGTTCTGCGTATGTTTTTTTTCCTAAATTAAAACACAAATAGTGTATAGTAAACGTGTTAAAAGCAGGGTTGGCAAAAATCATAATTTATCTAAAAAAAATCGAAAATCATTGATTTAAAAAAAAATCAAATAAATCATATTTTTATTATTTTTATTTTATTTTTAAAGATACCTAAGAGTTATTGCACTTTTTTAATTGTTTTATAAGCAATATAAATATTTTATTTCATAAATGAAAACTAAATCTGTAATAAAACCTAAACGATTTATCTGAATAAAACTAAGAAGGGTAATATTTTTTTTTACTTAGTTACACTTTTAAATACTTCTATTTTTCTTCTGTATATTAAAGGGATACAATATCATTTAATTTGAGATATTATTATAAACAGAACATAATTTGGTTATTATTAATAGTTTTGTAGTAAAGTAATTAAATTTTTATAATAATTTGTATTTTTTTTATATTTGATAAATATCGATGATTTTTATTAAAAAAAAACAGCTGATTTAAATCAGGCCAATCCTAGTAAAAGTGATTATATTTTGTTGAAAGGGGTGGGCTACTTGCCACCCTGCCATGTGTTTTGCAACTTTATTCTCATAAAATAAAAAGTAATCATTTATTTACTGTGAAAATTGTTTACATAATCGAGGAATAATAATATTTTGTATTATTGCAGTTTCCCTATCTGTAGATAAACTAGAGCACCTGCTGTAATGATTGCTATAGTTTTATTTACAGTTCGATAAGATGTCCTTGACCAATTTTCCGCCCTTTTATGACATGCAAACCATGTGTCCAGCCCCCACCTTATCGCAGAACAGTTATTTCTCTGAAGCACAAACCGGTATGAATTTACACAGAAAAATCCTCCGCACATACGTATTGTTCCGAAAATTTAAACTATATGTAAATTACAAGTATGTTTAATAAAAATAATGGCCTATTTATTTACTCCAGTGTATAGTCGCCGCCGACCCATATAGGAATGATGTCCCTTCGAAGATTTTTATCATGCACATTCAAAGTATTATTTTTTTATTATGTGTTTTTAAGGTTATGTCTGTTTCTTTTAATTAATAATAGCAATATTTATACCGAAAATATACAAATTTTTATTTATTTTGGTAAAAATGCCGAGAAATATTATTAACAGCATGTGTCAATAGTTAATTTTAAATATTTTTGAGGTTTTCAAACTATATAAAAAGTAAATTATTGCAAACTAATGATTAATATTTATTATTATGAAGTCTTTATCGTTTACGACATGTACTGAAATTCGATTACTGTCACATCCCATTACCAGAAATAAAGAAAAAAAACAATAATAGAGCCAAAATATCTCGCAACATATATTGTAGAAATTTATTGTTTAAACAGGGACTTATTTAGTTTTTGGATATTAAATTGACAAAGTAAAATATAAAAAAAAGTGGAGATTCATCTGTGGGTTATGAACTTCAATATGAATAAAAAAAATAAAAATCAAGTCGCTGACGAAGCCTGAAAAACTCTTAATGAGTTCAATGCATGAATGTAGTAAACATAAAACCGCAAAAATAAAGTATTTTATCATTGCATTAAAGAACATTGGACAGATAAAATCAAGGTGAGAATTTCATGTATCTAAATAATTCGCTCGAAATTTGAGTTCAATCACAAGAGTCAATGCTAGCCAAATGTAATTAATATTAATTTAAAATTTTTAAATTCTATTAATATTTTGAAGAAATTATAAAAAAACATATTTATCAATGAATTATTTTGGTATATTTTATATTTCCTGAATGATTAACTATAAAACATGCATGAAGCACATTTCCATTTCCGCATTTTGTTTTATCGAAATTCGTTGCGCTTATTTGGGTAACCCTGTACTCATTTTAGAAATGAAACTTCCCGCACTTAAAAAGATAACATCACATTTTATAAGTTTAATTATATTACTTGTAATTGAAATATAATTAAATTAATTAAATTGCATTTAATCAGTTTGTGGTTACTGTAAAACCAATCACAGATACGATATGCACGCGGCGTTTACAATAAAATGCTTATTGTTTCGATATCTATTTTCTTCAAATATTTTATGGAAATATTTGCAAAAAAGATTTAAATAAATTATCGATTGATAATTTTTTTCTAAATAGTTACTACATTGTGCCATTAACGTCCAAATTTTAAATGAGAAATTAATCTACGGTATTGCTCTATACGTATTCACAGACCGACATACATACAAGTAAAATTCTGTATTTGCTTTTCGTAATAACATAACCTTAATTTAAAAACTGATTAAAAATAGATTAAAATTAAAAAATACTTATCTGATCATATTCCATTAGCAGATGAAATTTAAAATGTTATCTATTTTTAATGATAAATAAAATAGGAAGAATTATGATCTGAAAAATAGATTGCAGGTTACCACATATTCGGATTTCGAAAAACTTTCTGTTTATTGATGATTGGTAAAAATATTTACTAATAAAATACAATATATTACTACGTACAATAAATTTGAAATGAAAACTTGTAAAATATGCCAGAAAAAAAATGAATGAATTTAACAATAACCATTTTAGAATGACAAACTCGAGGACAAACGAATACTGATGATTTACTCTAATTTAAAACAATTTCAATTACTTTTCATTGAAAAATGATAAAATATGCAGTAGTTACCCTAAATTCAATTTCGAAATGTTACTTTCAATAAATTCTCCTAGGTATTACAGGTAAAAACTATTAGAATTCTTTCCTTTCACTATAAAATTACCCATAATCATTATTAACTTTTTGTTCATGTAAAAAATACTTATTACTACTTATTAACATACCGACATTTGCGATGCTCCATTTAAAAAAGTTTTTAATATCAATGTCAAATGATAAATAATAAATATAGACTATGATAAAATTTTGTCATTATTTTCGATAACTTTTTTGTCGGCAAAATTTCCGCTAAAGAATTTTTTATTCATTTTATTATTCATTAACTCATAGTTCATAATTTTTATTTGTAATTTATGTGCCATTTCAATAACAAATGTTATTTATAATTTTACTTTTTCCTTAACAACAATTATGTTATCTGTTTTGGATGAATTATGCGATAGGAAAATATATATTTTTTTCCATTTTTATTTACAGTAATATTGATGCAAGTTTAACCTTTTGAAAATACAACAGTAAACATTTTATATCACTTTGATAAATTATATGAAACAGAGGAAAATTAAATCAAATTTTTTCCTCCTTTTAAAATAATAATGACGCAGATTGCAAGTAAATGTTATTATATTGTGGAAAATGATGCATAGGTTACAGCATCGTTACAGGACCAATTGATTAACATGATCTTTATTTAATCAAGACTGCGATTGTTATTGCTTGCTATAGATACCAGACCTATGTCAACATTTGATAATCAACTATGTCTTCAAGAACAAAGTAATTTGATGTATGTAGCTACAATATAGTGCAAATTAGTTGCACGTGCATTATAATTTTTGGCGCGTGTATGGAGCATTGTGCCAATAGAAAATGCAAACTTTCAGATATTTTTAGATGAAATAGTTTTAACAAGTGAGTACATATTTCTACCTTCCTAATTGCAGTATATTAATACATAGACGAAATTATTATCAATTCCTGTAATATTTTATTATATCATATGATCTTCAGAACCTGAGTTCAAGTATCGCCGAATAAATACCTGTGGTGCATTTTACATGCTAGCACGATGTATGTGAGGTGACGTCTGGTAAATATCCCCTACTATTGCTTCAGATTTTTACCAATGGCAAGTGAAAGTTCTTTCCAAAATTTCACGCCACACCAAAAATATGTAAAAAATTGAATGTACAAATTGTGCGTATTTTTATTTTTTCGTTAAATTTGTACTTATTTTTTACAATATATATATATATATATATATATATATATATATATATATATATATATATATATATATATATATATATATATATATTTCATAATATGTTTTTTGTGAAACACATTTTTGTGATTTAAATCAGAAAAACCTGATTTAAATAAAAAGAATGCAATTTGTTTGATTTTTTTTAATCGTATTTTTCTGCAACCCTAAATTGTTCAATTTTTAAATACTAATACGTATTTACTTATAAAGAATAAAAAAAGTAAATAAAAAACAGGACAGCTTATTATAGTAGTTTGCTGAAAACTGCAGACAACCAAACCATGGAACCCCAAAGACATAGAAATTATTTATTATACAATATTATGTAATTCTTTTCTCAAATATATTATTGTCACCTTCAAGGTAATTTAGTTTAGAGATGTTTGAGCATTTTAGTTTGGGAACTACCTGCTAGCAAACAATAATTCAATGACGTTTTGACAGTTGAATTATGTCAGAAACGTGTATTTGCACTGGTCTAGGGATTAGTCATTTTTGAGTTCAATACTAAGAATACGTATACGATTGGTTTGGAGTTCTAATCTTCAAAACCAATATAAGATGCTGAGTCACTAAAGATAACTCGTACTACGTAGAAATACGAGTAAAAAAGTCATTGAAGAAGTTTAGCGATACCTTGATAATTAAAAAAAATAGAAACGTATTGATCTGTGATAAAAAATTGTTTATATATCTTATATCCAAACTTACATATGACAGATATCACGAAAGTAGACAAAACTTAATCATCTAAAAACATCCGGCAAAATCTCGAAATTTCAAAACAAGTACCTATATGATTAAATAATCAGCTGTGATGGTCATAACAAATCTTACCACTAGTATTCTAAAATATTACAAATGACGTTCATAAACTTCAACTTCTAGAGTTTTTCCTAGTGTCCGACCGAAACACGATTTTCAGCCTAAACCGCAACCATAACCGAATATTCGGCTTCTCTTCTAGTTTCGGTCGTAACTGAAACTTATGTAGTTAAGTTAAAACTTAGTTAAATTTTTATTAAACACGGAAATCTATTGTTTTTCTTAATTTCAATTTCACTTCCAAGCTCACTTTTACAATAAAATCGCTTTTAGGAAGCCTGATTTTACATTATAACTATAAGAGACCAAACGTCACTTTTAACAAAAGCACTCGAAATATGGGCCACTATCTTTACTAAAGAAGTAAAGATTTAGTTATCTATCACCACCTTATAAATGTCCCAAATAATCACAATCAAATAAGTAGTCTTTTCAAGAAGTATGTTACTAATGAACTGTTACTTTTATAACGTATTTGCTATTCTCTTAAAATAACGTACCTTTTTTTTCTTATTTGTACAATAAGTCGTTGTCGTAATTCTACAAATTAAATTAATGAGATCTTGTCTCATCTTGCACTTAGCACATTAGTACTAACAGCCTGAGAATAACGATAATAAAATGATCACATCTTCGAAAGGAAAAACAATGAAATAACGTAAAAAACAAAACTATTAACTAACAAAAAAAAAGAAAATAAATAGACGAATGAAACCGTTTCGAACAAACCCGAAAGCACCAGACACGATACGAACACTATTTTCGGAGGGGCCCAATTTTGGACAATTTTTGGCCGAAACCGAAACTTCGACCAAAAGCAGCATGTTTGGCCGAAAACGAAACCGAAATATCAAACAGACACTGGTTTTTTGCTAGAAGCTGATCTCCGCGTGCCGTGATGTCAAAGGTTTAATAAATATAAAGTTTTATTATTCGGATTATTTTTACGCGTATGTACACATAAACTCTGGTGGAATCGTTAAAATTTCGTGTACATGCATTGATTATAATCTTCAAATAAAATAAAATAGAATACTAATTTAGGTTACTTGCGCTAAAAAAATACGCCAAAAGGTTTTAAAAAAGACTAACCCTACATAAAAACATTACATGTTCTATCAGATGGGTTTCAGATATTTTTTGTACAATATTAAACGTAAATTGTATTCTCGGAAACAATCATTAACTATCAGTGACATACAGGAACAAAAAATAAAATGCAATATACTATATCCGTAACAAAAATTATAGTACGACGAAAGACTATTCCGATACCACAATGTATTTAAATTATTGAAATATTTAAGTGTGACCCCGATGCTTGAAAGACAAACCTTTAGATTTTAAATAATTACTTTCGTAATACAAAATCCATTAATTTATCAGTTTTCATTTTAATTATAAAAAGCGTTAAAATAATAATAAAAAACCACGCGAATATATAAACTTTCGCAAGCGATTGTTTTTTTTTACTCTTATCAGCCAATTATTGTACTTGTTCTTGAAAATTCAATCTGCTATTCAACTTGAAGTTTTAAGGTTTATAGTTCATGATCTCAGGCAAATGCTCTCATTTCATACTTTATCCAAAATTATAGAAAAAAGTTATATAGCTATTATTAGACAACCTAGTTCCGTAAAGATTTCCAATAGTAATTAATTTTTATCATATTCAAATTATTTCGTGACAAGCAAATATGACGCATCATCAAACAAGATCAGTCTGTTTAAAGTTCAAAATTCATAAGTTTATGCTAATATGCGCGCGGGTGTATGAACTTTTGCCTTATTTCTTCCCATTCTCTTGCGATTAACTTCAGTGTTGTGTGTACCACAGCAGTGAGCAGTGTGAAGTTGGTTGTAGCACTGAAGTAAGTTGCAAGAATTCACTAACTTTTCAGACTTCACGCATGTCAGCACTTGGTGATGAAGGACATAGATAAAAACAACACATATTTAAAATATGTATAATTATTTACTTAGATTTTTATATATAACACTAATTTTTCTATTGAAATTTTTATCTATTTTTCTATAGTTCTGATCGCACTGTCCCTATACTGTCACTAAAATATATGACCTATATTTTTATCACTTTTATTACTAGTTGTTGGCGGATTTATTACTTTTAACAAAAGTAATGATAAAAATATTGACAACAAACTAGTAAAGGTTGCTCAAGTCAGGTCCGGTTTTTTCACATCGGTTCAAGTACCAGTTACCTTAACCATCGATTAATAGAAAAATGTCGCATCGAAATAGTAAATAATGTATATTTTTGACAACTTACATTAGTTTTTATTTTTCTATTAACCGATAGTTAACTTTAAGGTAACCGACACTTTAACCAGAGATAGAAAATCCGGCCCTCAATGTGTTATGTTTTTAATCCTTTATAACACAGATGTGTTTTAAATTTATTTTTAAAATGATAAGTTTTATATTGAATTGAAAAATAGAAAAATAATGAACAATAAAAATTTAAAGTATTGTGGAAAAAATTACAAATCTTTACATTACAAATTACGAAATTTAAATATCGTTTCAAATGACTGCAATTTATTCGATGTTCATAATTATTAAAAATACGTGGAAATTGTAAAAAAAAACATTTTAGAATATTTGAGGTTTTCAATATGACATTTACCATACGTGTGAAAAAAATCAAAGTGGATGACATCTGGTGAGAAAATTTCATACTTCCGTAATCGGGATTTGGCTTTGTTATTTTTATTGAGAATATAAACGCTAACAGATGTTTGAGGTGGAAAATTTAGAAAATCAGAAATATATTGTTTCCGCAGTGTAATTATTATATTACTGAATATATGACAATTGTGACGTAAAGTTGCTTATCCCGATTACAGACATTAGTGCCACCTACAGTCCTATTTTTCGCGGATATCTATACTCCTATTGTAAATGCCTGTAAGCGAATGAAAGGGAAACAAAAAGTCTCTTTCTAGCTATGTATCTGGCTCGTTGTGAGCAAGTGTTTCGTCTATAGCCGTATTTATTTGGGAAATTTTAATACAACCCTAAACTGTAAACAGAATTATCCTACTAGGTTACTTAAAGATTTCCAAATAAATACGACCTTTGTTAGGGTAGCGATCACAAGACACGCATTTGCTAGACGTGCGTACGTCAGTACCGTGATGATTTCAAACCCAAAAAATACCAAAACAATTGAACAACCATTTTTGACATAACAAAGCAATTGTTACAGCAAAGTATAAAAATCTAATTTGTTACATTCGTTCAAACAAGTATTTTATTTTGTTTCATTTTGTATTTATACTGAAATTACCTTAATATGTGTCAATTCTATATAACAACTTAATAATTATGTTAACATCTTTCTCATATTTGTTTTAGATGTTTATGTTCAATAAATATCACATAAATACATAATCACTTCATCTACTCGTGTATGAATCTTATACATGATATAACTCAGCCTTGTGCTATTATTTATATAGTAATCATATGATTTTGGTTATCAATTATCATATTTAGATGAATTTTGCATTGGAAAAAATTGTCTTCGTGGTGACCTTTGCACTTCAATGATTAATTTCGTAACTTTAAGCACGTGTTCGCTTCAGGAAATTTTCGACGTTTAAAGAATTTTTTTACCTATATCTAAAATTCTACAGGAACCTATAAAAAAAGAATAAGGAAAAATAAGAAAAATACGTTGCAAAGTTTTAATTTATTTTTATAGTTCTTAAGAGAGATATTTGAAAATGAAAGTTTATAAGTTTTTATGGAGAGTTGGTTAGCTTAGTAGTAAGGCGTAATAAATCATTTCAAATCGAAGACTTGAAGAGAAAGAAATGGGACATATTGAACAAATTCATACTAAATTTACATCCCATAATAAGATTAGAAAACATCTTAAACACAAATTTCGGATACGGTGACACGGTGACAGAAAAAAGTACCTACAAAGATAAACCTTTACCGCGAATCATAAAATTTTATAAGGCGCAATCGGCTTATTTTATATGCGTAAGTTCTCATTATTTTAGTATTGTTTTAAAAATATTTTCTTGTGATAATAATTGTTATGAAAATGCTTCTACTTTGTGTCACTCGTATTTAAAATTTAAATATATGTAAAACGCGTATATATGAGAGGTGTGTCTTATTTTTTCTTGACCTGCTAACCGTGAACTTAGTGCATTGGCATAATATATTTTACCCCCACTATTTGGCAGAAAGAATTGTCTTATTTTTAAATTCTGAATTAATCTGAAAGTATTTATATCTATATTTATTTTTTGGAACTTATTCAATATTAAATTTATAATTCAAGAGTAAGAATGTGAGTAACCCTGACTTAAAGGTTCCTTATAAATTTATCAATGTAACTTTACTGTACAGTTAATCAGTATTAAAATAATATCAAATAAATATGACATAACAATTATTTGAAAATAAAATGAGATTGTGTTGTTCAAACTAAATTGTTTTTTAAATATTCATTTTCTATTCATTGACTTTCCTAACACATAGTTTAAATGTATGCAAAATAAATATTCATGCTGTGTGAAATAAAAAAAAATCATTTGAATGTAGGTTTAAACACAATACATCATTGTGTAACACACATACATAGATAGAGATTAGGAAAAAAATTATGTACTAAAGATGATCAATGACTTTTAAATGCTACAGAATTCAGGTCACAAAACTAATATTTAAACTAGAGTCGTTAACCTTTTACTTTTTTAAAAAATCAACTTTTCTAATTTATAAATCCCGTAATAATAAAAAAGCGATAAAATCAATAACCAATAAAAAATCGAACAAAGATCACGCTATTTTTGATATAAAAACTAGAGTCACATTCCTGAAAATTTTATTTGTGTTACAGACATTATCTCCAACTTCCCGCCAATAATCTACCGGAAACGCTAGGGCGTCCGGAAGTACCAAGATGGTCACAGCACCGGTAAGTTCAAATCGAATGAAATTCATAATCACAAAAATATTTAACCTTATTAAACCTGTTTTTATTTCTTTATTATTACCTCGTTAATGATTGATATGTGTAGCAATTATTTATATGACTGCAATTTATGGATTTTCCAGGAACAGAATGGCCAGGCGGCAACAGAGTTGGACACGTTTTTACCACAAGATGGAAGTAGTATTAACGGATCAAAGTAAGAATTTTTATTTTTATTGTAATCGAATTAAAAATAACTCATTTTCTTACTATTTTTTTCTAAACTGTGAATACAATAACTGGTAAACCGATTTATCATAGTAACGACATTGAAATTTTATTATAAAATTGATTAAGCTATTACTTATGAATAGGAATAAGATTTTTTGTAATTTTCACCTGTATAAAAAAAAACCCAAACCAACTAAACAACTAGGCTTCAATTTAATTCCATAATCAATTTCTGTTCAAAATATTTAATACAAACAAATTCCTATCATATTTTTACAAAATTTTATCACTGATATTCATGGAAATATTTTACTCAAGTAAAATCAATGGATAGAGTAGCTTTTATCATAGATAATATGAAACTGCGATATTTACATAGTTCAACTGCTCTTTATACGAGTCACTGTTTTCAAGAGTTTATGTTAATGTGCGTACATACATGTTATCATTACGCAGATAACATTCATTAAAAATTGAAGGTCAATAAAAATCCTTCAAAATGGTATTCCTAGATATACTAAAATTCGTACTTTAGGTTTTTCCCTTGATAGAAAAAAAATTCAATAGGTCAAAAAGTTAAGTAGATATTGTAAAAAAAACATTGTATAATAATTATTGTATGTAAATTTTAATTAATTATAAAGAAATAATATTTTCATAATATTACAATGAAATAATCCGGTATAAAATAGTTTTTGTATTTTTTACGTCATAAATACATGTACTCAAATTTTTTGGGTACGCCATTTGTTATTTGCTTTATAAGAAACAAGGAATTATCACCTATTTATTTAATTTTATATTGATATAAAAAATATTGTTCGTTTTTATGCATCGTAAATAAAATTTATATTACTTTCTTAATAAAACATTTTTAATGAAATATATTTAATGTAAATTATAAAAATAAAAAATAATTGCAGGTTTATTATTGCTGTGAAAAATAATAGTTTTAAAAAATATGTCCATTATGGGAATTTGTTCGAATCCAAGTTTATTATTATTTTTCTATCTGTTAGATTTTTAAAAGATGCGTTTGTTAAAAATAGTTGATATCAAATTAATTATTTTAAGAACGATTGAAATAAAGAAATAGGAGAATGACTTGTAATTCATTCACCTTTCTACTTGGCAAATTTTTATTGCGCATTTTTTGTTCCATTTATAGTTGAAACTCTAATTTGGTAGTTAAAATTATCTCTAATTACAGTCTGAGATTGTTTTTGAAATATTTTGGTATTGTACAATATTTTTAATTAGAATAAACAAAATAAGTAACTAATATATGTTTTGCGTTTGATAAATAAATCATTACTTATAATCATATGATTGCAGAGTTTTATTGACTATTTTCTGTAATGGAAAATAGAAATAGGTGCATAATTTCCATATTTTCAACTTTATTTTGAATTTTGAACTACTAAATTTTAATTAAATGGAAATGCCAATTAGGCTAAATAAAATTCAATTTATAATAAGTGTAATGTTTTAGTTGTATTTAAAATTGTTTTCAATAACTACTGTTATGAAATGTTACATTTTTTACATAATAATAAATTATATGTTTCTATTATGTGATTATAACTTAATAAAGTATAATTGCAACATTGCGTTATACATATGTATGTACCTCGAAGGTTTTATTGAAAGTATGCTTAATGGAGAATATTTTAGTATGGAGAAATTTTATAAATACTTTATTTGTGAAATTAATACTTAAAAGATCTCCTGTATTTATTATTACTATTATTATTACAAGGCAAGTAAAATTAATTTTGCCAATTGATCCGATGCAGAATTTTATGCTCTACAACGGTTATTTGAAGCAATTTTATCTAAAATAATTAGGGAATATGGGTGCTCGGGTCACCACCCTGTGCGTAAATATTTTTTATTGTTCATTCTGAAATTCTTGCTGACATTGCGTGAGACATTAAGAAATTTTTGTCTCCATTTGAGTCACTAGTCAAAACAAAGATTAGACATTTTTACGTCAAATTTACATTACATTTCAAGTGAGAACTAGATTCATGACGCCTTTAAAGACATTTTAACTTTTATGTTTGAATCTAAAAATAACTTTTTCTCCGTATTCGATCTAGATTGTTTTCATCCTTATTTACAAACAGACTTATCTTTTGTTAATATAAATAAAATGGCGCGACCTTTTTATAATCACATGCAGAGAGGAATTAAATATTAATTTTGCATAGAAAATATTAATTATATTCTTACGATCAAATTTTTAATACATTTGTTTATATTGATAGACAGAAACAAATTATATATTATGATATAATTAGTAAAAATATATTGCTGCACATGATTAGTTTGGAGGTTAAGTATAAATAGTACAAAGCTTATTATATGTTTACAGGAAAATATCTTCCTCTCTTAAAAATTGAAAATGAGATATTACAAAATGCAAATTTGTTCCGTTATTAATACAGAATGTTTCTTGACGTCATGAATTTGTAACAAAAATATTTTTTCGTAAAATTAAGAGTACTTTAGACAATGGAGTAAAACTTTAATACCACTGGTAAAAGAATTAAAATTATGTGTTATGCAATATTAAATATTGTCTAATTAATAACTAACAATTATAAATATTAGATAAAATATGCATATCTCAAAATTTCACCTTTTCAAGGTAATATTGAAATATATATCTATAAAAAATGTATTCTACGAACAATTTCTGTAATTTCTGTCAATAATTTACACGTACATTTCGTCTTTTTTCTACTATTATTGTGCGTTAAATTTATATTGAATTCACTAAATAATTGATTTTCTTCCGATCGCTGTACCGATTACGTCGAAGAACAGTCCTTGTTCCTTCGTCTTTGTAATATACTGTCAACAAAAATATTTTTATTTATGTTAGATTTTCCAGAATATACAAACAATATGTATAATTATAAATAAATTGGTGTATGCATTGCTCATAATATAGTAAATAAATTATAAACATAAACAAAAATTTATCAATGAAAATATTAGCTTGCTGTTATTTATATTTATTAAAATCTGTAGTTATCTATTGTACATAAATAATTGGATATTATCATATACTTGTTTGCTTCAACAATGAGTGACAATCATGTCGAATAATTCATAAATATTGAACAACACTTCTGTTGTGGGTATTTTTATGACGTTCAAGTTCGATATTTTTATATAGCCAAACAAATAAACATCGAATTTAGCGCAGTGAGCAAGCACAGTTCACTTGGTCAAAGGCAGAAAAAAGAGCATCGACTCGTGAGTGCAATGAAGATATGACAAGATGTCAACATCAACTTTGCACTATCCCACTTAATCTCCATAGGGGGCATTATAAAGACACCATTCCATTCTTTTCATTCAGTAAGAATTTAGTCAGTGAAGAAAAGAAAACAAAACAAGATCTTTCCCGGAAGTGGTACATTTATTGACGATTGTTTTCAACATGGAGGGTAAAAATAAAAAACTAGAACCGGATTTGGCTTACGAAAAATTAATTAATACTTTAATGTTAGTATAATTTTATTTTTAAATTAGTTTTATTACCTTTTGATTTTGTACATATTTTTTAAGTGAAAAAAACATATATAATTATTTCGTTCTTGTAGATAAAAAAGAATTTGACATAGAATTTCAGTTTTTAGTATTATAATCAGTCATGCATCAAGCTTGATTATTTGCTCTATATTTCTACACAATAATTATTTTTACATTCAATAATTCACAATCAATGCGAACTAATAAATCTTATATTTATCTTAGGGTTGGCATTAATTAGTTACATCTCCTATCTTTTGATAAACTAATTAATTGTTGTATCTTGCACACGATACTATACATTTCCTTGTTCATAATGATAAATTTTTAATTATTTTATCAATATGAACCTCAATAAATATATAAACATGGAATATTTTCATTTTGAAGTACTCTACATTTTTAATTTTAAAATTCCCCAGCTTGGTTAAGTGGAAAAAAGTAGAAAGATATTTTTTTTATTTGATTGTAATCTTCTACATACCTTTATATTAATCTTAAAAGATGAGCACTAAACTTACTATAAAATGATTGGGAATATAAAATTTGAATTTAGTTTTAACCAGTCCATAAAAGTGTTAAATCATGAAAGTGATACCAAGTTTAGAAAAAAGTCAGGATGCTGATGGGTATTTAAATTTATTATTTGTTTATTCTCATTTAATGTTTTGATACTATTAAATCGACACTTGATTACTAGTGATTCACAAAACATAGTTGAACATATTTACGATATGAGTGCTTAATGTATAGGTACACATATTATAATTATTATTTTGCTTACAGGTACAAGGTCAGTGTTGTCTCAAAGGATGTGGAAGCTGGAGAAACTGTGGGGGGTGAATTTGATCCTTTTAAAGCGAGACAGTTATCAAACCCTACATCGTAAGTACAAAATTTATGCTATTTTAATCCCCTAGTGAATAATACTTATCATATAAGTATTGATGGTTGCATAGAAACATTAATTTAATTGTAAAATATAATATAATAATTTGTAATTCATTTCGACCTATTCTACAATTTACTAACAAATATCAATAGTAACAAATCTAAAAGGGCTTTATATATTTTTTTATATAGAGTTTTCAAATAAAAATATCAATAGTAAACAAGTAAAATAAAATTGTAAAGTAACTATCAGCAGGATCTATCATCATGAAAGAGAAACAGTAGTGACGTCCTCCCTTTATTGTAAATGTAAACGTATTACAAACCGCTTTATAATCGAAGTTTGGACGTCACAGGGCCACGCTCTCTTTATTAATTTTTAATTATTTATTTATAAATATTGAATATTTTCTAATAATTTCATCATTTGCCAAAATAATAATTGCTCTCAGAAAATCCCATTTCATGTTTTATTTAATATTCATTTTTGTATTTTTTTAGTGACTGTGATACCCTAACCCATCTGCTGAAAGCTTCCCTGGGTACTGGTATTCTTGCTATGCCTATGGCCTTTATGTACTGTGGACTTTTTGTTGGTATCTTCGCTACCATCCTTGTAGCAGTAGTCTGCACACATTGCGCCTATGTACTTGTAAGTTTTATCAATACAAAAATTGTAAACAAATAATAATTGTTTTTTTTTCTTGTTGTAGGTTGTATGTGCACATGAACTTTATAGAAGAACGAAAGTAACGACAATGGGTTTCGCAGATGTAGTGGCCGTGTCATTTTCAAATGGGCCTGAATGGTGTAGAAAATATGCCGGTATAGCTAGGACAGGAGTCCTAATTAATTTATTTGTTACTTATTATGGCACCTGCAGTGTGTATTCCGTATTAATAGCAGAGAACTTTCAACAAGTAAGTAATTCATCAAGGTTGTAATAAATATTATTCGATAAACCGTTGTTCCATTTTGTTGCAATAATTAACGCATACAGATAATAGAATAAATTAATTAAAAAAAATTAAATGTTACATAGGTTTTTTTAAATGTGCCAAAACCCTAAGGAATTCATTATTTTTTTATAAATTTACCAAAACTGGTATCTGAAAACTTTTGAGTAGAATCAAATATTGGAACCCATTTCCTTGTAAAACGAAATTGGAATTACATTTTTATAGTAAGTGATACTGGCCGATCTTTTTAATTTTATAACAAAAATGTATAGTGATTTGGAAAAGATTAAAAACGCCTTCCGTTGTTTGGAGTCTTGTATATGTTTAAATGAGCAATTTTTTTAAGGTCGCACACCAACATATGTCTTCAGAAGTCGATTTACGGATCTGCATCGCTCTCCTATTAATCCCTCTTATTATTCTTTCATGGGTCCCAGATCTCAAATACCTTGCTCCCGTTTCCATGGTCGCTAACGCCTTTATGGCTGTTGGTCTAGGTATCACTTTCTACTACCTTGTTGTTGATATTCCTTCTATCAGTGAACGAAACCTCGTGGCTCCTGTCTCTACTTGGCCCGCATTCTTCAGTATTGTAATCTTCGCTATGGAGGCCATAGGAGTGGTGATGCCACTAGAAAATAATATGGAAACCCCTCAACACTTCACGGGATTATGTGGAGTTTTGAACCAAGGAATGTCTGGAGTCACCCTTGTTTACATTTTCCTTGGATTTTTAGGATATTTGAAGTACGGAGAAGAGACTAAGGGAAGCATTACTCTGAATCTGCCTCAAGAAGAATGGTGAGTAAATCAATAATTTTCTTAGAATACACAAAAAATCTTCCTACGATCCTTTCTAACATAACCGTAGACACAAATTCAATTATTTACACTCAATCACTGAAATATAATAATCCTGGAAAACCAGTGTTACTATACTTCATTGCTCTCGATCAAGCACCTTTCATTTTTATTATTCACATATTCAAGACATCCAATACCTTAATCATAATTCTCAATTACTCTTTATTCTCGACAAAACAGCTAAATCATCCCATACATGTCAACGCACGTACATTACATTTACCAATATATACACTCTCCCTTCCATTTAACGTCTTAATGCATATATATCTACAAATAAATTAAATAAGCACGATAATATACCAGAACCTTACAGCACACTAAAATTTGTACAATTTCTCTAACTGCTTTTATACAACTTTCAAATTATTCACAATAATGTTCCATTTCCACAGTACCACTAGAGTATATCCCAAAATTTTTTGAATAATACTGTTTCACTGTCTATTTAAAACAATTTTTAAAAATTTCTTCTCTTCGGGAAAACCTCGTCGTTAATAATTTTGAATATTATTAAAATATTTAGTTTCAAATATTGTAAGAAAAAAATTTAACACCAAGTTTTTTAATATGTTAATAATATTTTCTTTGCAGGCCTGCGCAAACTGTAAAAGTTCTCATCGGTTTAGCCGTCTTTTGCACTTTCGGCCTCCAATTTTTCGTGTGCCTTGAAATCGCATGGAACGGTATCAAAGATAAATTCAACAAGAATCAACGATTTTACAACTACGTCCTCCGTACCGTTCTCACTATTGTGGCTGTGCTAATTGCCATCGCTGTGCCTACGATAGGTCCATTCATGGGACTCATTGGTGCCTTTTGCTTCTCCATTCTTGGTCTTCTCTTCCCCGTCCTCATCGAGACTATTACATTCTGGGACCAGGGCTTCGGCAGGTTCCACTGGAAAATCTGGAAAAATGTAGCAGTTACCATCATTGGACTTCTTGCGCTAATTTTCGGCACAGAGTCTGCGATAAGAGAAATAGCGACGATATATAGTTGAAATTAGTTATATTTTTTAATTTACGAATATTAGGTATTTAATCCAGTGTACAGTGTATGCTGATATAATTTTAATTATAATCATTTCCAATGAAATGATAATGCAGGGTAATGTTCCCCTGCATTACGGAATTATTTATTGTTGTAAGTTTGTATATGTGTATATTTTTAGCGAATTGTTGTTACTAAATTTTAATTAGGAATCTATTTTTGTAAATAGATCTTTTTATAACGAAATTATTTATAATTTTAAATTGTTTCTTATAACTATTTAATTATACATATTTATTATGAATAGTGTAAGCACAATATATTTTCGTAGGTTGAATTTGCACTTGATGGAAATATGTAGGTGCCTTATATGCAACTCTACATTTTGTAAAGAATTTTTTCGCTAATTATTACACTCGACATTGCTCATGTATCAGGAACACAATATTGTATGTTTGTATTGTAACAATTATTAATATATGAGAAGTTTTTTTTATATTACTGAAGCAAGAATAAAATTTTAATGCTATACATTTATTACAAGCTTTGTTTTTTAGAAACATTTTTAAAAATGTGACATGAAGATAAAAAAATTCGTAAGTAAATATAAATTGCTATTGCAAAGATAAGATTTCTGTTTATAAGATTAGAATGAAAAGACAAATATTAGTTCCATTTGCCTTTGGTTTGGTGGAACTTTAAAACAGTTCTTTTATTTGAAATTCGGTGAGACGATTGATAAAAGGTAAAGGTAAGATTAGAATGATAAGATATTGCAGTTATCTTATTCAGTTATTGTAAATATTTAAATACTAGTTTCATTTGCCTTTGGTTTGGTGGAACCATAAAGGTGGAACTTTAAAACAGTTCTTTTATTTGAGATTCGGTGAGACGATTGGTAACGCGTATAGGTTGCGGTGCAGTGACAAAAATTGTTTTACTCGGTTGTTTATTTTACACATTAGATTTCATATTTTATTATAAATTATAAATTGTCATTATAAAAAAAATGTCATCCAAACAAGAAGGAGAAAAAGTATTACAGAGCTATGCACTTAGAATAGCATTAAATACAGTATCACATCCTATTGAATACGCCAAATTATTAATACAGGTTAGATCTGTCAAAGTTCGCTTTATTCCTAAATATGTAACAATTTGCATTTCAAATTACGTAACTTGAATATTAACTCTGTTTGCAGATCGGCTATGAACCAATTCCTCCAACACCGGGCACTACATTTTTCGGAAAACCTGCATTAAAATTACCAAATGTATTTCAATATGGTATGAGATGTTTATAAGAAATGTTCTTATCTCATTTGACATTTTATTCACAGTAAAATATATTAAAAGCCAAGATGGATTTTTTGGCTGTTACCGGGGCTTGGTACCTAAACTTTGCGGTAATATTGCCAGTGCTGTCGCCAGTCACAAAGTTCTTGAACAATTACAACTTCAAACAGTAAATGAAGATGAAAATCGTGAACCCGAAGATGAACAGTAAGTACTGTGATTACTAATCTAATCATTTGTCATTCGTTGTGTTTCATTTAAGAAAGAAATTTGTAAATACTATCAAGACAGAAGTAGTAAGCAGATTTACTGCTATAATAGTAAGCCAACCTTTTCATGTCATCACAGTTAGAATGATGGCATCATTCGTTGGCAGAGAAGAGAATTACAGTGGCATTATTTCTTCGATCGCGGAAATTTATCATCAAAACGGCATCTTAGGATTTTTCAGTGGCATCATGCCACGGATTTTAGGTGATCTCTTATCTTTAGTTTTAGCAAATACAATGGCATATATCTTGAATACTTACGTATTTGAAGATGCAGAATTGAAAATTTATTCTAACGCGACGATGTCTGTGAGTATAGTTATATTTTAATAAAATTAAATTAGATGAAAGTTGTGTGCTTGTAGAATAGTGGTTGGCTTGGATTATTGGTTAAATGCAAAATAAATGTACGACTTGTATTTATTTTATATAGGCATAATAAAATTAGAATAACTTGTTACAGTTCTTGGCTGGTGCTCTAACTTATCCATTCATAGTCGTTTCGAACTGTATGGCTGTTAACAATTCAGGGTACGTTTGGATATAATCTTATACCATATATTTGACTTGCAACATAAGCAATTTCAAATTTAAATATTAATTCACGTAACATCGCATATAATGAAAGAAAATCATAATTTTATTTAAAACTTGGCATGACATATTTTTGTACTTTTACTTTATAATCATTTCCTTGAATAAATTAAATCAAACGTCAAATTAAAACAAATTCAACATTCATTTTACGTCATTTTTCAAAATAAAATCGACAATTTGAAATAATTCATAAACTTGAATAAAGGAACGCGAAATTTAATCTAATTTGACTTTTGATTTTCATTTGTTCATGGCAATTGCTATTTTTATATAAAATAGTCCAAATGATTACTGCCTTTTTAAAATAAATGCATATCTTTAAAAAAAAAAAATATTGAATAAATCAGAAATTAAATATTATCCAAAAGAAATATTTTATCTAAAAAATCACAACTGAGATAGAAAACGTGTTAGAAATTTGAATGTAGGAATTTCTTATGTTGTATCGTGTTGTATGTAGAAAGTGTACGTGTTAAACTATTGAACAATTTTTTTTGTTATACTAGATTGAGAGCTGGATCTCCTCCGTATATGCCAATCCACACCTCGTGGCTGGACTGCTGGTCTAATCTCTCCGAAAAGAATCAGCTGAAACGCGGCTCTAGTCTTCTTATACGTTATTACACTGGCCCGCAGATTATTACAGCCGGAGTACCAAATTATTATGGCAAAAAAGTTTTATAAGCAATAGATTTCCTCATGATGTAAAAATGTTTTATTGTGTACTTTAATAGCAAGCACTTGTAAAAACACTTGCCGGTTGTTTATTGAGAAATTGCCGTAGTGGTCATCAGGTTGGAGTATAAAATATGTCCAAAAAGTAATGTAAATTATGTTGTTATTAAATGGTTCATTGAACAATGCGTTTGAATTTAGCGCGGTTTTACTGTTCTGTCTCCCAATGAATTGTGGAACAAAATGGCGAGAGATCCGAGGAAGGGTGAATGAAACGCCATTGTACAAAGATTTTGTATTAATAATCAGTTTTATCAACTTATTGTTAAAATTTTAAGTGTAAATTATTATGTTTGTGTTCATATAAATGTAATTTTAAATTGTGTTTTTAATAATTTGTGATATATAAGTGTCTGTTTTAAATGAACCTAACCCAAAGTAAAATTATAACGTTCATTGAGGTATCATACGTAAT
This sequence comes from Stenolophus ochropezus, assembly GCA_035578165.1. NCBI lineage: Eukaryota > Metazoa > Arthropoda > Insecta > Coleoptera > Carabidae > Stenolophus > Stenolophus ochropezus. Next base: position 16,606,934 of record JAQOWZ010000005.1, on the reverse strand, counting down.
TACTTATAATTTTTTTATTCATTAGTAATGACGTATAGTTGACATATGCTTTGTGTGTGTGATATAGTTAAATTACTTAGAACTAGTTGAACCTGCTTAAAATTTATAAACTGTCAATCAAGGAAGATAAGTGTTTAATTATTAATGCATTATTTCCAGCTTTTACCAATATGTTCTGGAAATTTAACAATGCATCATCTCCTCATTTTGAAGCAGTCCTTCAAAAGGAGGTGAGACGTGAATCAAGTTAAATTGACATTTAAATGACATTTATTAAATGTATTGATGTAAATTCCAGAATGTTACGTTGCAAGAGTTAATGGAAGAGGATGATATTATACAAGAATGCAAATCACAAAATAAGAAACTTGTAGATTTGTAAGTGTTTGATCAAAAATATTCTGATGTAATTTGCACGTTCCTTGATTAGAGTATAATTATTTGCACAATTTAAATTCAAATGAAACTTGAATAATAGTCGTGTGATTCATTGTAATTAATGGTTTTTGTTGTAGTTTATGTAAGCGCAATGTTTTGGAAGAACTAGTTACTCTTATAACCGAAGAACCATCTGAAGAGCTTGATGAACGTACTCGCTTCAAATACCCAAACATTGCTTGCGAACTACTCACCTGTGATGTACCCGCACTTAATGAAAGTCTCTCTAGAGACAATGAATTATTGGAGAAATTATATTCTTTTATTGATAAGGATCCTCCGTTGAACCCATTATTAGCATCTTTTTTAAGCCGTACCCTAGGAGTTTTAATTGTTAAACGACTTGATCAAGTAAGTAAATAAGAACTTCACTTTATACCACTTTGACCAAGGTAGATTATTCAAACTATTAGTTCAAATTACAATTAATAATTATAGTTTTTATAAGGAAATTAATTCAAATAAGACCTTGAAAACTATCAATTTTTAAAATATAGAAATGTGGGTATTTGCATTAGTTTACTTTATTTCAAAGAATGTTGAATACTTGAATGAATGAAAGTTTTGATTTTGGTATTGGAAGAAAGTTTGAAAATAGAATATTAAATAATAAATTGGTTGCAACATAAAATGGGAGGATGTTACACAATCTTGTAATAAATAAAAATTTATAATTTTTGATATCATGTGTGATGTAAAACATGAAAAATTTCGTTAGTAATAGATTTTGATTGAAATGCAATACTATGATTAATCAAAATGACTGTTGTATGCAAGTTAGATAATTGAAAAGCTTGTGTGCGTGCGACTTGGTCCAAATGGTAGCCAAGCTAAAGTATGTTGTGTTTCTGTGTATAAGTTAGTGTATGTTATGTAATGGATTTTGTCCTTTTTCTCCTTCCACTCGATTCCCAGCATTGGATATCCTATCAGTTCACGTGCTTGCAGGCGATGGGATTTTTAAAGGATAAAGAGAATTTTATTAGTCTGCTGCTCAAACATTTAGGGACTTCCGCTATTATGGACCTTACGCTCAAATTAATCACTGAGGTCGGCGATCAGGAGCACCGCCAAAATCTACTCAATGTAAAATACATATTAATATTATCGTTGGGTAAAGAGTTAAAATAAGAGACATAACCCTCTTGTATGCTTTGAAAAACGATTGAAGTAGCAATACGAGTAATCGTTATTTACAATGAAACTTATTTTTGCATTACATCGCATATTTAATTAGTGGAATTAATAATTAAGCTCTTAAAAATGAAAACGAAAATGACACTTGCAGGAATTTTTATTTTATTTTCTATGCTGCAGTAAAATACACAACACTAAAATATTTTTTACACGAAAATTACATTAACATTAAATTAAAAAAAAATTGACATCCTATTCTTATAAAATCTTTAATTATTTTTTTTTGTGCAGAAATCTCATTATTTATCTTAACTTAAAAGTTCATAACTCGTACACAGAATCGATAGCGATAAAAAAGTGTTTAATTATTTATTACGAATATAAATTTCCAGGAGATTTCTGGAATTGTTATTTACTCTTATTATAATTCTTACTTAATGATATTACTCAATTATTAAAGAACAATTCTTATATAAAGCCTTGTTTTTAGTGGTTAGATAGTCAAAATTTAGTACAATCTCTAGTAGCGCTCTTTGACCCAAAAGTGGACAGCGAGAGACATCACAATGCTGCGCAGTTAATTTGTGATGTATGGAGAATATCTCGTGAAGCTTTAAATGACCACAGGGATCGTCTAGATACTGATCCTATTCTTGCCAGACTAGAGTCGTAAGTTAAATTATTTTTACTTAAATTATAATAAAAATATTTCATGTGTTACTATGCATGACGCATGTTAAAGATTATTTGTCGGGTATTGAAAATCCTCATAAAAAGGCATTTTTTCGCAACAAATACCCTAGATAATCACGTTTAGTATGGTTTGCATGTCGTCATAATTTATATCTAGTAGTATAACGAAAATTTGTTTAGTAAATTTTTGTTGTTACTTTTAACAAAGGTAAAAAAAATATTCCTTCATTTTAGAATGAACAAAAGTGCTTTTCAGACATTAAAAATATAAGTTATATTTCAACATCAAGTGTAATCCAGAAGTATCTTCTTTATTATTTATCTTTTACTAATAAATACATACAATCAGCAGTAGCCACATCACAGAATTGACAGCCATTACCAAATATGTACGCAATGCGATATAAAAATGTCATAATTTAATTAGGATTTTCCTGCTAAGACATTTTTGCAAATAAGTCACGAGTAAATGTCTACTTCCGGTTGACGATATTTTTTATCAAAAGTTTATTAAATTGTGCTGTTGATGTCAAATGTTTTATTAATCTTAATTCGTGTACACCCGTTAAAATCTTGGAAAAGTCAAAATTGATATGATTATAATCTATTTCAAGTATGTGGTCGTCAGCAAAACTACAATTCTAAACAGACTCATATTTATTATTCTTTTTCTACTTTTCTTTGCAGACCAGAAACGGTAGCGTTGATGTTGGACCATATGTTAGGCGTGGAGAAGTCAGAAAGCAGTATTGTCGGAGGCATTCAAGTACTACTAGCTTTATTAGGACATAAAAATAGGTGAGAAAATTGTTTGTATGATATTGACTCCAGTGTTTAGCTTTTTGTTGTGAACTTCTATGTGTGTTGTGTTTCCAGCACTTTCAAATCAAGGTGGCGGGTTAAGGACAGGTGCGTAAACAAAGAGGCTTATAACATTTTAATTATAGAGGAATGTTGTAATGTTGATGCTTATTTAGAGCCGCCACCAAGATTTGAGCAATTTTTCATAGGAAAACTTATTAGCAATATAATAATAATGTGTTTTTGTTACAGTTTTAATGATAATAATTTAGCATATAACAATGCATATGATGAGACCGAAGTCGAGCGGAAACAAAAAATTGCCCAGAATACTGCAATGGTCATTCTCAACCGACTCAAGGATTTTCATCAGATACTCCTTGATCCACCAAAAGTAAGTAACAATATTTATTATACTACAACAGAAAAATAACTTCAAGAGAATTCTAAAGTTATATATTTTTATTTGTAAAATAACCATGTGTTCATTACTAGTATAAAATTTTCCGTAATTTGGATATTTAAAAAATAATTAAACTCTCGAATTTCCTGCTGTAGATCGCTTTTTTCTAACTCTTATAATTATTTTTAACTTTTCTTGCACAGTATTATTATTATAAGTTTCACAAAAATTACTCTAGAATTAATACAGACATAACAATTTTTTTATGAATTTTTATTCTGTAGACAGTAATGAAAGATTGATAGTTTTGAAACATTAAATATTGTAAATTGTAAAACAAATTCTATTTTATTTTGTAGAAAGCAGCGGTAAAAACATCCATCAACACTCTTGACCCCCCTTTGGGTAACACGCGACTTCAAATCACCAAACTGCTGGCTGTTTTAATCGCCCTGGATAACCAGGACATCCTGCGAGAACTCATGCGGTTAGGTACTATAGAACTGCTGCTGGATTTATTCTTTAAATACGTATGGAACAACTTCCTGCACTCCCAAGTACAGCAGTGTCTCATCGCTGCTCTCGCAGCTCATGTTACGCCCACGGACCAAGACACAGAGTACCCGGAGAGTGATAACTTGATGTATCCATATCTTATTATTAAGTGCCGATTACTTGCTAGGGTGCTAGAAGCGTGGGACGACAACGAACAAAAACAGTAAGGATGCTATTTTCATTCTTGTATTCTTTTATTAATTTGCAATGTTTTAGAACAAAACCAAAAGGTATTAGACAGGGTTACATGGGCCACTTAATTAACATAGCAAATGAAATCGTTCACCAGTGTCAAACTAATAGTTCTTTTGATAAATTTGTAACGGATAATCTTGAAAAAGACACTTTAGAACGATGGAACAATTTCGTCAATGGTTCCTTAGTTGAGACTAATAAAACGCAAAGAGTTGTATTGGTAAGAAAATATTACAACACTCTTGTTATAAATATTTACATGTGCAATCTTTTAGGGTGGTATACATCCGAACAACTTAACTAGCGATGATAGTAACGAAGATTACCACATTCCATATCCTCAGGCTACGGTGCTACATCAACAAGTAAGTTTCTATTTTACTTTGCCTAGTGTAATTTGCACATTCATTTAGTAGAATATATTTTATCGGTATCACAATTGATTTTAAGTGAAAGTTGCTTATTTTGATAATTTCCAGATGCAACAAATGACTCCAGACATTATAGAAAATTACGGCTTCCACGATGATGAATTCAATGACCCTGATGATCCAATGCAGTATGTTTCACAAAATTATTGTAGAAAACTTGTAGTTCATTAATTATTTGTAGTGTTCCGTTGGAGCGAAGAGCAAATGTTTGTCCTTTCGAAGTCGAATGGAGTCGTCAAGCAGAGAAGTTTATAAAAGTGGTCGAAGAATACAATAAATCTTTGGAAGATCAAGGAGAAGGATACATATTTCAAGAAGATTCCATGAGAAAAGCAGGAGAAAGTTGGGATCCGAGAGATAGTAGTAGTGATGATGAGGACAACCCAGTAGGAGAAAATCGTAAGGATCTTTTTATATCAGTTTTTACATTAATATTAAAATAACATGACTAAACTTCACTTACATACTTAATATGCAAATTTTATCTACCTTTCAGTATAAGGTTAATTTATAGTTGTCTGGTGTCACATTTTATTTCCTCACGTTTCATTTCTCTTAATTCAGCTATTAGGACATTTTCATATTTTCATCGTCTTCTTTTTATCATCCATTCTTTGACTTATGTCCAAACTAACGTAGTTGCCCGTCTTGTTTTTATTAGTAGATTCCTAATTTCGTCTCTTCATTCTTATAAGTGGTGCATTCTTCTTTTCTCTTTGAGATGTATATACAATATCTGATTTCATATTTCTGTGTTCTACTCATTTTTTTTTTTTGCAATAAATATATTTCTGTAGCTTTATTATCTCTAAAGATACATAAAATTACTAACTCGTTTCATTTTCTATACTTCTATTTAATATCACTTCTCATTCTTATGTTAATTCAAATTTGTGAATATTTTTATTTATTTTTGAATTATTTTTATGCTATGCGATAAAAAAAAACAAATTTTTACAAAAAGTTTATTCTTTAATTGTCTATGTTTTCCAGTATTATTATGTTAGAAATATTCACAAAAAAATCTTAAAAATTAGATTAGAAACTTAAATAGTAAGTTTCTTTAAAATAGATTTGACAAACATCACGCTAAAAATAAAGACCTCAATTCGTGGCTAATTTGTAAAAAATATTTTTTTTAATTTTTGTCTTTTCTGACATATACTGATAAAATTTCAGTTCTAATTTTTCTTTAAAAATTGTAACGAAACAAATATATGACGGAATTTTGAGGGTTTCTTTGTTTTAGCGTGGTCAAGTTTGGAAGCAAATCGTAGTACGATAACCCTGCTCGAACCCAAAGATCCGTGGTCAAGCCTGGACGCGGGCAACCCAAGTTCCCAGGAAGACGGCTGGGCAGACTTCGGGAACTTCTCCGTCAAGTTTGACTCTACCGAGAACTCTGAACCTGCCACTACGTCCAATGCTGCCAACCCACAAGATGTTCAGTCATCAGGCGATCAGGAGACCCTACCAACTGACTCCAGTCCCGGTCTCAGTGTCCAGGAGCCCGTGCAAGACAATCATCCGGCTGAGCCCGTCGCTGACAAGAAGGAACAGCAAGTTGAGTCTGTGTATGTATAAAAAGAAATTATATATTTGCATGAATTTTAAATTTTATTGGCTCTTTTGGGGAAGTTTATACAGTAAATACTATTTACAGTTTCACTCTAGTTCTGATATTTACGGATGTAGTTTTTGTGGACATATTACTTTATTTTACACTGAATGAATATTAAGTATGTTGATATTTATGTAAATGAATACATTGGTGTAGTTTGGAGACTCCAGAAGCTGGGGATGCGAGTAGAGAAAGTGCAGACACAGAAGAGACGTCACCGTCAGAGCCAGAGGCGTCGGCGCCAACGGACAGCGTGTGAGCCTTGAGCCTCGGGCCGTGTCGGTAGGACATATCATATACTACCAAACCTAATCAGTGACCAACCGACTGCTGTTCGCTGTTGCTGAACCGGACACTGTGTGTAATCATCCGTTATTATCATTTCAAACCTCTTCTCTTTTTTATCATACAGTAAGCAATATTTTGACATGTACGAAATTCACGGCGGTCTTGAAATGCTTCCATTCTCCAGGGATTTTAAATTTAAAGAAATGCCTTGTCTGATTTCGATAACGAAACGCGATACCGAATTTAAAGTCTGATTGAAGAACGGTGTGCAAGTTAAAATGCGGGAGAAACTAAAGTATGGATTTTGTGCATTTTTTAATGTGAAATATATATATACAACCAGAATATATATTTTAGCAATATTTATTGATTTTGCACAAAGTCTTTTGATTGTGATATGCCGCCACTCTCAGTGCAACAGGAGCACCTTACAACAAGGGTCGATTTTTAGAATGCATTAGTTACTTTATTGTGCCTGTTACTACAATCTTTAAATAAACCATATGTTTTTAAAACTACGACATAATCACTTTTATCTTACCATCACATTCCTTTTCATTCAGTCATTTATTATTTTTTTGTTTCAATTGTTTAATAAACAGTGCATTTATTGTGAGTAATTATAAACTGGTGTAATTTTGTAAATACTTATTCATATTGCTTATGAAATGAGTTTTTTTTACTTTTCCAGTAATGGTTGAGTGGTGCATGTGATTCCTGCAAAAGAAAATTTAACAATGAAGATTGAAATTGTAGGTAGGAATAAAATGAAAGTATCATTTTATATATGCTTTTATTAGGAAATTTAAACGTCCGTTTGACAGAATAACAATATACACAGACTCCTATTTCTTATTGCATCTATCACTGGAGAGTTTTGGTTAAAATCAGACAATATTCTGCCATCCAGTTCGCAAATAAGAACATTGTATTGTATACAATTTAAATAACAAGAACGTACAGTTATAGTTCTAAAAATTCTTCGTAACTAGCGAGAAATTGACAATGAGTAAACCTACAAAAAGAAATATATACAAAATGGACATTCATGTACATTTATATCTCAAATATTAGAAAGAACTTTACCCATTTTACTCGAATATGATTAGATCTTATTGCTTAAATCAAAACAAGTACTCAGAACAAATATTCCCGTACACAAAACAATTTGTACAATCGCTAACTCACATAAAATTAGATATCAACAAAATGTGAACGTAAAGTGTACAAAGCCTATCTATTTATATACAGATTTAAATAAATAATAATCATGACCTAGTACCTTGAATAATAATTATAAAACTAAGTACTGGTTGTACATTTTCGTAAAAATCTATCTAACTAAATTGATCATTGTGAATATGAAACAATATAAAACACTTTACGTTCGTTTCATATTTATATTATACACCTTTGTTATATTCTCTTAATATATTGATATTTATACTATTCTAAAATAGTTTATTTTGCTCAATTTGGCTCGATTCTAACGTGGAGTTGATGTTGATATAAATATCAACAATTTCTATTAAATAAACTTCATCTAATACTACATATTTCAAAAATATAAATCTTACCAACGAAAAATATTCTAAGTACAAATTACTTTTTATATAACAATGAATATTGTTCATCTGTCTTTTGATTTCTCTAAAAGAAAGCAATGGTTATTGAAATCATGTTCTGATAATACTACACATATGGCACATTTGCTCAAACATTATTAGTAAATAAATAATATTAACAATAAGAATTTCAAGTAAAGAAATTCTAAAGCATGAGTATTAAAATATCCATTGACTAACCCAAAATATATATCTTTGAATACGTATATATACCAAAAAGCAACATAAATGCAAATAAAAATAAATGTGGAATGGTAGTTATAATACGCGGCAAGAACTGCACCGTTGTGGACGTGAATACTAAATGAGTATACCAAATATTTGTACAAATATCAAATTTATACAGCAAAAATAACTATTTGTAATACTACTTATTGTTTCAATAGGCTCTCTACCTATTGTAGGTTCTAAAACTCTATGGATCATTATCAAATGACCTGCCTACGATATTTTACATCAATTGCACGACTACTGTTCGTGCATTTGCTGGGAATTTTATCCAGACATAAAACACGTTTAAATATCCAATACTGTGAAAAGTTTTTTTTTCTTCATAATAAATAAAAATACTTATGCTTTTTACGTTTTATGCCTAGATAATATTGATCTATTAGGCTCAAAATAATGGAAGATTACAGATCTAATTTTTATATAAAATTCTACAACTTTTATATACTTTGTATACATAAAAATTATAGAATATAATAAGGCAAATAAGTTGTAAATTTGTTATTTTCTATCCCAAATATCAATAAATACGGGAGAAAAGCAATATGGTAAATTTCATTGAGAAGAAATATAATGTAGAATTTTTAACCACAATATACTTTACTGCTTTTATATTTACTTATTTTATTATTCACCATGACTGTTAAGATATTAATTAATATTTATTATTATGTCCTATGTTTTTTATTTGCCTTCTTGTAAAAAGTTGTATATTCAATACTGATATTATTTCAAGTCGATTTCTGATTCAATTCCAAATGGTTTTATCTGTCCATGTTCAACCAAGGGCGTTGGTAAATCATCTTGATTATCAATCTTAATTCTTATTTTATTCGCATCGGGAAACGAACACGGTGGAGCTCTAATAATATCCCCATTTTGCGGAGATACCATAGGCGTCTGTAAGGGCGATGAATAAGGTACATAGATCCTCAGCACATCTGGACTAGGAGCATGTGGCGTCGCTCTGGGCGTGGAATGAGATGATAAAGCTCTATGAACGCAATTAACAGCCCCTATACCAGAGCCTACGGAACTAGCGCCTCCTGCAGAGCCGTCTGACATGTTGCTGTGGGTATCAAGACTATTTTCATGAGGCTGGCTGCGTGTTATAGTTGAAAATACTGATAAATCTGCTGTAGATGTTACACTAGTGTCGGCTAGCGAACGTCTAGAGCCTCCATGTTGGCAATCGAGGAGAGAACTTGTGTCGTCAATGCTTGGATCGAACGAGAACTTTGACCCTATAAAATAATTTAACACATAGTCAATACTAACAACCTGTTTCTAATGTAAAATTGAATAGTAACTAGGAACAAGGCATACATTTTTGTAATTAAGATTTATTAGATATCAAATTATTAATTTAATGAAGAGGTACGATATTTAGGGCTGCGTCAATTTTATATTAAATAAAAAAAATACTGAAACTAGTTGTCGATGAACTTTAAAATAATAAATAAATAAGACATGTATTTGTCATAAATGTGTCTAATAAGATTAAGTATTTTCCCATTTGCCCACGAGCTGACAGACTAAAAAATAATTAAAAAATTGACTAGTTCTGCATATTGTTTGTTCCTCTTTTAAGTACTTTATTGTCTTTTTAATGTAGAATTGTCCCTTTATATTTTTAAATATAAATTTTGAATATTTAATATCAATAAAAGAATTTAAAGAGAAACAAGGATAAGTAAAAGTCAACAATATTTTACTAAATGTGTCTCTAAACTGTATTAAAAATAAACTGATATTAGCTCACCTTGTATGTTGCAAATTTTATTACTGGATAAATTATATCAGATACAAATATTTTTGTTTACTACATGGGACGTAAGACGCATATAAAGTATAGTGATTTTCTAATAATTAAGTATAAAGCTTGATAAAAGAATAAAGCAATGTGAGTAAATAAATTAGTAACATGCGTACAATATACATGCATTTATTTGCAATATAATGATACACTGAATAGCACAAAATAAATATAAAATAATAAAGCGAAAGAATTATAATACTAACCTTGAGTCAAAACAAATAAATTATAACAAAATAAAAATTTATTTATACACAAATATTTTAGAAGAAACTAAATGCATTTGTTTATGAGAACTATAATTGTTTCCTCGTATAAAACTAACAGTTTTTATGTTGGATTCCGGTTTAACGAAATACGAATTCTTTCTTGAATTGTTATTTTCACTGTCATAAAATGAATGTCTGGATGAAGAGCGTCTAACCGCGACTTCTGGTTTGGCTGGAAATTTTTAAAAACAATTCATTATTTACTTTTTTTAATAATTCGATTTGCACGGTATGCATCTGTTTTGTGAAGAAAATAAAAGAATTATTAGTGCGAAAAGAATAAAAAGTGTACCGAATTGAAAACAAATGAATGATGAAGTCAGATGCACACATACCCAATCCGAGCCGATCCTATTATATGCTGACTAGTGGCAAAACTAGAAACGTAAACATGAGTAAGACTTTAAAATCGCAAAAGTCTGCAAGAAAGTAGTAACAAAACACTTATTATACATTCAGTTGTTTTTACGTTACTGTTTTTTTTTCTCGCACTTTAAAGTATAATACAAGACTTTAAATTTATTAGTATTTTTTTATATACATAATGCAGCACGAATATAAATTGTATTATTTAATATAAGTTTCTTGCTTTTGGAAACACTTGCAACATTAAAAGTAAAAGCATCTAAGTTCTTATTACATAATTATTACAATTCTTTAAAGGGTATATTAAAACGCGCTATTACATTTACAGAAGTTTCAACAATCATATTAGGAAACAAGTCGAACCACTACAGACATTCATGTTAGGGAGGCTAGTATGATAAATGGATATTAAATTATTTGTGCAAGTGTATTCAAAGAAATTGACAAATACTTAAAAATATTTTTTTCCGTTGTGCATTATTGTAAAAATAAAAGTATGTGTAAAAATGTCATGAGTATTTTTTCATGCGCACTTTCTCGATTTTAAAGTAGAGCCATTGAGACCAAGCAAGGTGCATCCAAAAACCAAATATATTAATCACAATCCTAATATATTTATGTAAAAAAATATTCACGATACATAACATAAAATTGAAGCTAATAACAATCTTATATAAATCACAATATATTGCATGCTAACATGCTATGTAATAGCGCTGTTTTAAGATGAACCGGGTGTATAATAAATGCTTATTTACAAGATTCATCTAAAACTGCAAATCTAGCATGTATTTGAGATACAAATATCAAAAATATATCACAATACACCAACTAGGAAGTCATGGCAATATATTAAGTACAGTAGGAAGCTGTTGGTGTATTTGATTAGGATGCATGTACAAGGTGCTGATTATAAAATACAATACGTAGGGTTTATTTTAAATCTTCAACAAAATAATACAGCATAGTCAGATTTCAAGAGAGAGAAGGCAATATAAATATTTCACTATAACTGCGATGTACCGACTAATAATAGTATAAATTATAAGTTTTTTTTTCCTCAGCTTTGGATAATGCGAACCAGCTTAAAAGTAAGGAATTTTATCGCAAATATTACGAATTCAAAATTGAACCGGTTAACAAGAACCTGTTTGATGATCCTTTTACATAAAAATATTTTTAGATTTCATTTCTAATCATAAGTTGTACTTGTATTTTAGTTATGATTTTTTGAATCATCGAATTGTTATTTCTTAGTTTTTTTTTTTAATTTTACTTAACAGCTTACTTTCTTAATTATAAGTGAGTATTTTTTGGAAATATTTTTAACTGGAAGATAAATTTAATATTATTAACAATGTTGTTAAATATACTTTTTAAATTTCACATATAACATAATTAGAAAAAATTGAATTATAAATAATAAATACGTATCTTCTTAGATATACAAAAATATATTATTTTTATCTAGTTTTAGTACGTAATTAATAAATGATAAGTTGTGTACTGCCTTTTCGTAGTTTGAAATCTGAACGATCTATACCATATTGAATGTTAGTTTTAGTAATGTTCTGTGTTAGATTTAAATGAACCCTTCTCTCTCCCTACAACCTAGTGCACTCGTACTCACTACTAGTCTCACTCTCCGTACCTGCTAACTCTGTTGCGTCCCCTACAGATATGTGCGACTCTCTAAACTCTGCCACTTCTCTTGCGGTCTTTTCTCTCTGTAGTTCCACATTCTCTTTCGTAGCTTTTTCAACATCTGAGAATTCTTCAGCTCTACGGCCGATTTTTCTTTCAAATGTCGGCTCAATAAATGATCCAAAAGCTCGATGAGGAAGTTCTTCATCTCGAGGAGGACCTGGATAATCTAGTTTTGCTTTTTTTAATTCCTCCATACAACGTTCGAGACTAGTGATTACAAAATCATCTTCAAAACCGAAGTCTTTGTAGAGATGAACCTTCAGAGGGAGAACATTGATCATGAGGTAATATTTCTATTTATGTGACCAGTATTTTTAATTACTAAAATTTATTTCAGTATTAAATCAGAGTTTGTCAGTACGATATTGTTCATTGCTCTTATTATTTATATTTTTAATACATAATTATGAATTAAGAGGTTTGAAACATATTGAGAATCCCAACTATATTAAGACGATACACATTTATATATTAGCATTTCTTTCGACTTAAATTTATATCAATATTTTTCAAATTCTGTTTCAATTCCAGTGCAGTTAAATTAGGTTAGACAAGGTTTTCAGAGAAAAATATTTACAAATATTTTATTATCAGACCATTTATTTATAACGCTGATTAAAAATGTTTAAAATACTGATCCAATAAATAGTAGCTTAAAAGGAACTACTGTACTGTTTGATATCAAAAATATTACTGAAGTTAAAAAACTTATGCCTGTATTCATAGTCGATACTTCGCCTTGACTCATACTTGAGTACTGTCAAATGCTGTCATATTGTCAAATTTACAAATATTTCCAACGAAATAACTTCGTGAATTCCCGTCTAAGTAATAACCCAAAGGTAGAGATTTGGAGAAATTGTAGTTATTTCGTTCGGAATATTTGTAAATTTGACAATATGACAGCATTTGACAGTACTCAAGTATGAGTCAAGGCGAAGTACCGACTATGAATACAGGCATTAGTGTATCCATAATTTATAAATTTCTTTTGATTTATGAAAATAGCATTTAAAATAATTTGTTCTTACTTGGATGAACTGTACTATGCTGTCCATATCATTGAGTCGCATAATTTGCCGTTTGTGTAACTTTAAAACGTTGTAAGCCATCGCTGTAACTACTCTCTCCCCGTCGAGTAAATAAATATCCCACACCCTAAGGCACAAACTGAACGGAACCTAAACATTATTAAATATTAGTAATACATTATAACTTAATAATAAGCACTTGACATACTCTTTCTACAAAGCAAACGAAAAACCACTTGAGGGAATAGAGAATGGCGTCCAGTCCATGTCGATCAAAGTGTTTCTTAAGCTTAGGCATAAATTTGTTCAATATCTTATCGTGGTGGGCTAAGAATCTTGTGAGTTTGGGAAAACCTTCGATGTACAGACCATGCATGGCATATTTTTTATTGCTTAATAGCTCTGAGAGTGCCCAAAATGCGTCTTCCTCGTCCATGTACATGAGTAGAACACCCGCTAAACCAGACATTCCTTGGCAATAACCAACCTCGGTATTGTACATTGCATACGCGGTTAGGACATTAAATAATGACTGTTGCTTAATACTGTATCGTTCGCGATAATGTATGTGTTCACGAAATTGGCGATTGACGTCGGAATCTATTTGCCGGGCGTCGGTTGACCACTTCCGAGCCTGTCTGCACATTTCAATATATTTCCCTTTATTTTGTTTTTTGACGTCGTCTAAATTGAGTAGTTTGATCCACACTTGAGAACGGAGAGAATTAGGAATGCCCTTGTAGATTCTGCGGTGTAGTTTTTCTTTTGTTTGGGCGCTATCCCAGCTTTTTAACATCTTGAGCCACTTCTTAACTCTCTCCATTTCGATCTGCTGCTTGCGTGCCTCGTTGGGATCAACCTTCGTAGGCAGACGCTTGTCGTGGATAAAACCATAACGGTCGGTAGCATGATAGACCTCGAAGGAAGGATCTTCCCAAGGGTCGATCTCTGCACCTTCCTCGCGACCCCTTTCATAGCGCTTGAAGATTTTTTCTCGCTCTTCAGCAGATCTTTGTAATAACTCCTCGTCATTCATTCCATGCACGATACCATAGACGATTCTTTACTAAAGCACAGCATTCCGCACTTTCGTGTGATTTGTGTGGGTTGTGAAATTTTCAATTACCTCATCTGAAAACGAGACGTACTGCTACTTTGTGAAAGGAACTGTATTGTAATCAAATGTGTTTTATTGATGCAATAAATAATTTGTGACATTATACGTATGCATTATTTGTTTTAATAGTTTTAATTTTAGTAATTGAGCGATAAAGTAAAGAAATTTAATAATAATAAACACATATTTCTACAGTGTAATTAAAATTGTCAATATTTATTTTTTGATGTTATCAAGGATCTCCTCTTAACGGAAAAAATAACACTAGTACCTCAATTTGTCAGACCAACGAATCAAAAAGAGTTTTTAAATTAAAGAAATAACAATAGGAATTGTACTCCAGTTAACAATTTTCTGTCAAATTGGAACATTTAACAATAGGGTCATCAACACGGATGTGCCAAAAAACTAAAATATTGACATAAATGCAATGTCCAAGTGTAAAACACACAAAAAATTGAATGAAAAAGTAATTACCGTGTTTCTGAATTCTTTAACTATTTAATTTACTCACAAACGTACTTAAATAAATTAGATTTCACAGATGTAAGACATGCTGTCAACCTCCTTCTTGCAACTACACAACACTAACTATTTCTTCCTCAAGTCAAATATTTTTCACTTAATTTTCCCTATTCTTTGAAGTAGGAACCAAAAACTTAAAGTAGCATTTAGTATATTTACACTAGTCTGGACATGTTCAAATAATTTTTATGCGAACTGAATTTGTTTCTTTTTAGCCATATTTACAAAAAGTGGGCAGCAGCTGTAGCAACTTTCCGGTTTATTACCAAGCGTACAACTTTAATCGAATTTTATGCCTTGGTTTATCTCTCAATTTAATAATTATTCGAATATATTTTATAGAACAATATATTTAAATTAATAATATATTATTTGTAAAATAACATAAAACGTATATTAAATTTTTATGTTATTTGAATTTAAGTTGAGAACACTGCAGATATTAAAATAGAATTAACAATAAGTAAATGACTCTTATATATGTTCTATAAATAACAAAATTTTTATATATTCATTTAATATAAAAGTAAATATAACAGAATATGTATTTTAAATAAAATTAAATGTCAGTTCGTACAAATAGGGAATTTTCGTTATCACTAATGTGGCAACCTTTGCTGTCATTGCTAAAACAAATAATTTTAGAGGGAAAGTTACAAATATTTCAACTTCGGAAATTCAATTGAAATTAATAAAACTAATCATATTTCGATTACTTAAACTGTACAAATTGTTATTAATTATTCAGTGCGTACTTATCTTTATCTTAATGTACGAAATACGTGATAAGAAATAAAAATTAAATTTTATTGTTTATAAAATATCACGTGTATACTAAATATATATTTGTAAATAAGTTGAAGTTAATTTAGATTATATTTTTTAAAACATTGTGGAAAACATACTTGAAATAAAAAATTCAATATCACATTTAAAAATTATTTAAATATTGCTGCTGCGAAAATACTATTTGCACATTAAAATTCAATGCTTCCCATTAAAGTCATTAATGCTATTGCATCTGAAAAGATGCACCGGAAATGTAAATTACTTTAAATTGAATTAATTCTATTCTTTTCAGTTTTATTTTGTATTAAGTAATGTAGAACATTTTTGTCTTGGTTATTTTTGCTAACTTATATTTAAGTTCTGAGTAAAACAACATAATAAAACAACAAAACTACACATGATGAAAGCTACGTCTTGATCGAGCCTATTGCTATTTCTAATATCAAGGTTTTCTAATTCCGTTAGAAATAAATCGTCCTTGTATTTACAGATCTATAACTTTGGTATCTACTACACTTTCCTCCTTATGAGACAAATACTGTATTACTTATATAGACTAATAATTAAGTTCTTTAAATTACTAATTTGTATTTATTTCGCTATAATAATATTCACATATTATTTGTAATCGCAAAGTTATTTTACATATTTTTATCAACTGTAACAAATTACCTAAACTTGTCACATAAAAAATATAGGTTAAGATTATGAAATTATTTAAAATATGTTATAAAAAATGCATTATATAACATCATTATTTTCTTTCAATTCCAGCTTTCTGTTAGTAGATATGGGAGGTACATTGTATTAGTGCCAAAAATCACACAATGGGGTTTTTGATAAATATGCACGTTTCAAAAGCATTGAATTCAATTTTAGTATTTTCAATAATATCCGTTTGTGAATGGATTGTGTATTATCGAAGATTTAATTTCTCAAATTCTATAAAACCTAAAATTTTTAAACTTGATATTTCAAATTTCCGTACTAATTAATAAATTTAATAATAACTTTTTCATAAAATTTCCGGATAATGAAAAAAAAATAGGTTTTTGTACGACCGTACAATTTCAAAAAACCATTTTTCAAATTGTAGAGTGTATCGTTAAAAATACGAAATAGTTGGAATAAAATATTATTTAAAAAAATTATAAGGTATTATTACTTTTATTTATACTGTAAATATAATATATTAATAGAATTTTTTTTTTGATGTACCTTATTTCAAAAATATTATATGAACTAGTAATTAAATTTTAAAAATAAAGCGATTATTAAGAAGTAATTAGACAATTATATATTAAAGTAACAAGAATTTGGGGTTTGTGTATGGTCTAATGGTTAGAATAGTTATCTGTAATTCTGAGAACCTGAATTCGACTCCCGCCGAGTTAAATAATTTACCATTTCCCACAAAATTTTCACTGCTGTGTACTCTCCACGCCAGCTGAAATACCCGAAAGGTCACGCATACTTTAAGAATGACTATTTTGTCTTAAAATTTTTTACACAAAAATTGTGTAGCCTAAACAAATTTTTATTTGTCAAATACAATACTAAATTTGGAAAATAAAAATATAATGTAATTTATTACTGGTTAAATATACATAGAAATACCTTGGAAATAAAAAATCACAAGGAAATTTATTCTTTTATTCGTACGAGATGATTCTGAGAACCCTTGTATATATTAATTGATTGAACCCTATAATATGTAATACGTTTTTCCCAAAGTTTTATGAACTTTGGTTTTCCCCCCAACGTGATTTTATTGATAATTTTAATCCCAAGTTGAATACAGAATAGGTACCTACATATACTAAAATTTATTTTCAATTTTTATTGTAAATATTGTCAATGTATTATTTGATTTTCTTAGATTAAAATAATTATAATGAAATATTTAATATATTATATATTATTTATTTTATTATTATTATTAAACTATTTGACATTTAGTTAATTTTATTTATAAAAACTGTTCATTTTATCATATTTCTTCCCGCCTCACAGCACTATACTTTTAATAATTTAATTTCTTATGTCATATATGTATTTATTTACCAAGGTAGTACTTAGCGTAGGAAGTCTTTATAATCATTTTAAACTTTTATGTCATATCTACTATTTATCGCATTTTTCAAATGACTTGCAGTAAAATTTGACGTTAACATTTTTATGTTTTAATAAACATATGAAAAACTTAATTGTTGATGTTACATGAGTTATACCATTTTAACTTTAGTTATTACATGGAGAAAATTCGAGCTAATGTTCAAGAAAATTTAATTCTCTTTTATTTATATAATAACATAATTTCGCAATAGTATTGTATTTAAGTAATTTTCCGATAAAAACCGTTTAGAGCTTCAAGTAAGATAATAATTTTAATTGATTACTTATTACAAAAATATAAATCTGAAATTTTATATTTGATAATCGTATCTCCTATAAAATTTGATTTTAGGAATCTTAGATCAAGCTTATTTAGGGAAATCACGGTATGCAATTTTTATTAGAAATTTATAAATATACATTAAATAGCATTAATATACATAAATATGTTCTTCTGAGAATGTATTATATTTTCTGTTATTGTAAGTACTTATAGTGCAATAAGTACATATAGCATCTAGGTCTAGGTTTTATAGATAGTCAAATTTATAATATTTTTCTTATTGACATATCTTTGATTCTAGTCTAATCTGGAAATAATCCAAAAATCCAAATACCCTTTAAAAAATTTTAATAGCAAATCAAGATTTTTGATAACAACAAAGTACATAGTTTGAAGTATTGCACATCAAATATGTTATCATAAAATCTTACTATTTATTTATTTAAAAAAAAATATCCATCTAGTAACAATAAACTGAGATATGTTCAGTTCATCTCAACAATGCAATAGTGGGGATAGGACCTGCACGAGTACGTCATGTGGAGTGGTGTCTGTTGGTGTTACACCATGGCTAGCGAATTGGCATTTCGACCATCAGCAGTCGTGTACCGTGTGCGAGACGGAGTGGTCGGCCCCAGGCTTGAGTTTGTTACCCTCGCCAAATATTGGATCCGAGACGGCGGTGACCGCAGGTAAATATCACTTGTTTCCAAACATTCGCACGTGACAGCCATGCACCTTTGATAATATTTTGCAGTTTTTTTAAAAATATTGTTATATAAAATAATAAAAACAAATTGGTGTTTATATTATAGAATATTAGTCATTACAATAACATAAAATATCTAGTTAAAAATGTGATTAATTAAAAAATATATTATTTAAAAATTAAACATTCAGTTTCAAGTTTTTATTTAGATAAAATTTAATAATATTAGAAATTTATTATGAAAGTAATAAAATTTATTCTTAATATATCATTTCATTTTATTGTTGCTCGTTAATTTTTATTTTTATTAATTTCTTTATTTGAGTATTGTATACCGTATTTATTTTATATATATACAAGTAAAACAAAATTTTAATGTAATATTTACTCAGCATAATATTTTTTAGAAGGTAAAGTTACAATTTTTTCTAGAATATTCCAAGTTCTAAGGAAATAACAAGGGTAAATATACCTGCGGATTATTACCTGTACTTGACTTATTTCTAATATATTTTTCCATATTATATACATAGACTTTCGTAAATATTATATTATAACACAATTACACAGTTTTCTAAAATTTTGCGCGACTGGTTATATTTTTTTTTCTGCAATACTCAGATATATTTGAAATTTAAAAAGTTATTGTTTGTAGATTATTAACCTGCAAAATATAAATTATACATTTACTTACTCATATCGCATGTTCGCCTGTTTGTTACAATTTGAAGTACAATAATTATATAATAATGGTTGATCATTATAATTGTAACGTCGATATTCAAATTCTTATCAAAATGGATAGATTTCCGTAATTTATCTTTTATGTGTATTGAAATAGTTATCACAAACTTTTTTTTACTTTTTATCTGCGGTAATGCACAATATTTGATAATTTAATTTCGTATGTAGCAAGTTTCTTTTGGGTTTTTTCGCTCATTTAAATTCAACAGAACGGGATTTTTATTTTCTTTTTTCCGGCATCAAAAATTGGTCCACATTTCAGTGATGCAAAAAATTGAAAAGCGGTCCTGCAACTGTTTGAGGCCTGGGAGAATAAAAATGAAACACACGAGTAACGATTTGGCATAACAAATGAAAGTTTGTTTATGCCAAGGTAAACAAGTTACAACAATCACCAGGATTTTTCACAGTGAGATATGAAAATGTTTATAATTTTCCTAAATACTTCCCTGGTAAAATTTATTACTTTGTTTCAATAACGGAATTTTATAAATGATTAATGTAAATTTTAATCAAGTACACATTGCAAAAAACATACAAAAAGTTTCTAATTTTTTGCTAGCTATTTTATAAGTAAAGCATAACACGTCAGTAATGAAAATAAATATATTTTGGGTGTGACATATTGTTATTGTATACTGATAATGAACTATTAAATTTCAATTACTGTAATGTGTCTTTTTTCGTCATCATTTCGTCGTATGCTATAAGATTTTGATAAAAGAATAGATAATGTTTAATTGATAAAATAATAAGGAAATGTAGATATTATCAATGTTTCATAACTTTTGTTGCAAAAAAATTCTACTCTTACTGATGATATGTATAAGAAATATACCCATGACATAAATATAAACTCAATATACGTGATGATGTTTATTCATATATAATTGTCACATTTTTCTTCTTTAAGTTTCTTTATTTATCTTTAAGAAAAATTTTTGACATCATAATTAGTGATTGAACGGATTGCCGAAACCGGATTTCCGGTCTTTTGTTAGGTGGGATCACCGAATTTTCGGCCATCGGATTAGTCGTTGTTTTTCGGTAAAAATCGTGCTATTTCATCTATCGCGATTAGTGTTGTTACATATAAAAGTTTTTTTTGAACATCTAAAACTATAAAATATTTAATTTTAAGAGAGCTAAAAAGTATTTAGTTGTAGATGAAAAAACAATCTCCAACTAAAATTAAATTCTATAATCAAGCAAACAAAAGTAATGATAAAAATCTTATTTATATTTAATTAAGATTCGGCCTGATTTGTTGCATAATCCGGCCGGAATCGGATTTTTTATTAATTGGCCGAATCAACCGGATTCAGTATCTCGGCCGAATTTCCGCGCCATATGTAATCATAATTAATTTAATCTATATACATAACATTATTTTATTAAAGTTTTCCATAAGAAATAAAGATATTACAAAATTATATTGTTTGTCGTATACAGTGGGTAATGAAAAAATTGCACATTAAGTTAAATATGTTCTTTTATTAATACCTTATTTAGTCTTTATAATACAGATCTAAAACTTTATATTTGCTTTCATCAGAACATATTTTGTATTGTCAAATTATAGGTACTTATTGATATGAGTTTTAGGAAACTGCAGGAACCTTTATCCACATTTTTTAACTGTAAAAGAATTCTAGCAGTTCTATCCTTTAAATTGAACTATGAAGCATATTTCTCATTGTCTGAGTAGTAACTTTTTTGCCAAACTTTTTTTACTGATAGTATCGTAGTATTTACTAATTGTTTTCTTCTTACTTCATTGACTATTTGATGACGCTCTCTTTCATAAAACTTTCGGACAGCCTGAATTTCCTTATTTTCGGTAGATTTGGTTTCTCTTGCTGGATATTATTGAATGAATGAATTTGCATGCATACGAAGACCGTGCAAATACTTTTTTGACTAGGAATTTTTTGATTTTTTTTTGTTAAGATTTACTTTGTAGTATATTGTTTTTATTTGGTGTAAAATTTTAATATAATTTTTTATACTCATGTGCATTTTTATAGTCATAATCATAATAAAAAGACCTACCTAGTGTGCAAATATTTTTTCCGCACTATATATCAACTACAAATATTTTTCAAACGTATTTGTATTTATAATTTACTAATAAAAATATATGAAAATATCTTGTAGTATTTGTAGCAAACATAATTATTAGCGTCAATGTTTGGTAGATATTTGTACGTGATTCTAATACATAAACCAAAATCTTGTGACTGATGTCCTCTTTGACATATTACCATGACACAAAACTTATATGGAAGAATTCTTTTGCAATGGGAATTTATGGAAATAGATAAATTGTAATGAGTCAACAAAGATAATTTACTTGCACCTTACGTATTTTTGCATAGTTCAATGATCAGACCTTGTCAGTTATATTTATGTTGTTTAAGTTGTTGTTGAAACACTTATTACATTATTACACACATAATTTCATAAAAACACATCGATTATAATAACTACAAAGTATTTTATAAGTTTGTTACTTCAGAACAGAGGGTAAAAGAAGAGGTATTAACTTATGTAATGTAACATGTGGGTTAAAATTATTGAAAGTATATTTGTTTTATATAAAACTTTATGGGTTAATGACCATTAAAAACACAAGTATATATATATGTAGTAATATGTAAATATATACTCTGAAGGCAATCAACTTTTTTATATATCATTTTTTTTTAGCATTATATTTTATTTAATGAATAATTTTAAAATTTCACTTGATTATGAAAAAAACATGTGTTTTGTTATAGAAAAAGTACTAAGAAATTATGTCATGAAATAATTTAATATTCGAGATACTAGTTGCATAATACCCACGTAATTTATTACTAGCATAAAAGTATCCTAATGTGAATTACTAATAGTATTGCTTCTGTCTTTGTTTATAGAAACAATAAAACAGTCAATTTATTTTGATTTATATACTGCGCTCTTCATTTTTTGCAAAATAAAAATTTACGTAGTTTTATTTTAACGATTGAAATAATTTATACCAACAATTATTGCAACAATTATAGCAGAGCATAATTTATTCAACACGTTTTAAGTTCCTGATACTACAATTGCGTAAAACTGATTGTTGTCCTTGAGTAACCGGTAGAAATCTTTAAATCATACCTTCCTACTTCTTTTTTTATTTGATACATATTTATATTACGTGATTGTAAAAGAATTCAAAAACTCATTGACTTCTAAGGAAAAACCACTATAAGATTATTTATTACTACTTCTTTAGTAATTAAAACTATTAATAAAGATTAATCTACCAGAAACTATATGCATTTGAATAATGATAGTAAACACAGCAGTAAAAACATGGAATTTTTTCAAGAAATTTACATTTAATGTCCGATACATATTCATTTACAAAATATAAATAGCATTACTAAACCATTTTCTATTTCAGAATGGCTGATCAAACTAAATCTCCAATTTCCTCCAATAAGGTGACACCACCTTGGTATGGATCTCAAACAGAAAATAGAACGTAAGTTTTAGAAAAACTAATTAAATAAAATAAAATACATTTAAAATTTGAGTTTACTTGAATGATAATTGCAAAAAGTGATAATTTTATATAAAATTAATAATTTCATTTATTTTATATACACTTCCAAATATTTTTTAAAAAGTATAGAACTATTCGTTACATTACAATCACATATGAATTGGCTTAAAAAAAATTTGAAAACTTATTTTTGTAAAATAAAATTTACGTTTCTAAAATTCTCGTTTACTACACAGTTTATTTTTATAAAAATTAAAATGCTCCAATTCATGCAGTTTTTTATTTATGTGAATTTTTATACAACCGTATTACTATCTACATCCAAAGAATTTTTTTTTCTGTATTGTATATGAGATATTTTTTTTACAGTAATGGAACATTTAAAAGTGAATTCCAATCAAAAGAACCGATTGTTAGTATTGCAATGCAAGAAAAGCAAGAAAAAATACAGGCAGAAGATGATGATGGACATGGATCAGTCGATCATCCAACATCGTAAGTACAAAAACGTTATAACTCTTAAATATTGCAATAATAAATGTCCAAATTTAACATAAATATTTTTAAAACTCGTTAACATAAATTTCAATACCGGTTTATTTCATATTTGCAGGAGTATACCAAAAAGTTTTTATGTCGACAGCAAAAAAGAAGTTTTTATTCTTTAATAACAGAAAGTATATAAATTAATTATAGCACATTTCATGTAGTAATTTTAAAACATCAGCTATGGTCACCAACCATATAAAAAAATCATTAAATTATTGATGTTACTTGCATATTTTACAGCAACTTTTTGAAATTAAACTCATTTAACTATATTAAAAAAAAATTGTGCTTACAGTTTACCAAATTTTGAACAAAAGAAATTCAAAGATTTAAATAATGTAATTATTGTCAGGAGCTTAAATACAAATTTGGTTAAAAACATTTGCCGAATTTATAGAGGTTCACATGCATTCGGACAAACGGACAGACATTTCACTAAGAATAGTAAAAACAAGATTGAATATTGCAAATAAATTAGTTTTGTACATTAGTAACAATTTCGATTCAATAAAATAATTTATGTTTACAATAGCTTCCTTCTACATAAAAGGGTTGGAAATTATGAAGGTAATACATATTGAATTTCTTAATTCTGTGTATATTTTTTTAAGTTCTTAAATTTAAGCGTAGTTTATTCAAGAAATAGAAATTTTGTAGCACTGAATTAGAATATTTCTTTATACTGAAAGATTTTGTGTTATAGTACATTATTATGTGCATATGACAATCAGTAAAAAAATATTTAATGGGATAGTTAATAATAGTTTTCGTAAAAAATACAGTACATAATTATTAATTTTAAGTCCTTTCTTGTAGGTATAGTGAGACTTTGATGCACTTGTTACGTGGAAACATCGGTTCGGGGATGTTTGCAATGGGAGACGCTTTTAAAAATGCTGGTATAGTCGTCGCACCAATTGTAGTAGTCATTTTAGGAGTAATATGCGTTCATTGCCAACATCTTTTAGTAAGTGTACAATTTAAAATTGTTTAAAAATCATAATATCCTCATTAACAACTACGATGATTTAGTGCTTAATGTCTAGTGGACAGTACTTCTTCACAACCATAAGCAGAGGAATGAACGTCTATCCGTTCTTTCGTTATCTCTTTTCAATTCTTTTATCATCCTCATTCAGCATGTGGCAAATATAATGCAGTTTTACTAAAGTAAAAAGTATAATTTTGTTTATATTTTAGTTATCAGCATCACGAGAAATGAGACTACGAACAGGAATGGATAGAGATCCTGGTTTTGCACAGACTGTTGAATTATGTTTCTCTACAGGACATCCAACACTGAAAAAGATAGCAGCTTTGATGAGGAAACTTGTGAATTTGTTTTTATGTGTTACACAGCTTGGTTTTTGTTGTGTATACTTTGTTTTTATATCCAAAAATATTCAACAGGTAAAACTATAAACACGATTTATTTTGCTATAAATGATTTAATTTGAAATATATCTTAATTTAAATTAATTATGAATAGTTTATTTTATTTTGTTTATCAAATATTTCAAAATACTTTTTGTTACAGGTTTTACAGCAATATGACATAGATTTGGATGTTCATTATCATATGGCTATTATTCTTCTACCAATTTTATTAACATGCTTAGTAAGAAACTTGAAGTATTTGGCTCCTTTATCAACGTTTGCGAACGTTGTAATGTTGACAGGTATCATCATAACTTTGTATTTTATCACTAAAGATATTAAACCAGTTACGGAAAGGAATTATGTTGCGGAATGGCATCAGTTACCCCTATTTTTTGGAACAGCACTCTTCGCTTTTGAAGGAATTGGTTTGGTAAGTTTATAAATTTTTATTATGCAATCGATATTTTAATGATTTTTTTATAGGTTTTACCTCTTCAAAAGGAAATGAAAGAACCTCAACATTTTGCCAAACCTATTGGAGTATTAAATGTTGGAATGACTATAGTTATTATTCTTTTTACTACTCTTGGATTTTTGTCATATTTGGAGTACGGGGAAGCTATTCAGGGCAGTGTAACATTAAGTCTTCCAGAAGATAATGTGTAAGTAAATTATTACAATACTTATAGTTTAGGCTAATCATTTTTTCATTGCTATTGCAGTTTGTCTCAAGTCGTTAAGATTATCATCAGTCTGGGAATATTATGTACATTCGCCCTTCAGTTTTACATCCCCATAGTAATTATGTGGCCCAAAGTACAGAACAGATTTGGACCTTTCACTCATCCAGTATTTGCCGAACTAGCGTTCAGGACTGTTCTTGTTTTAGTAACTTGTAAGTAAAAAAAAATGTTTTTTTGTTACATAAAATCACAAATCCAATGCCAACTTTTAACAGTTCTGTTATTGTTTTAAATTTTTGAAAAATCTAATCTGTAAGAAATTAATTCATGTGTACTGTATTTATTACTTTTTCCTTATGGAATAACCAACGCATTTCTATTTAATTTATGCGGCATCTGAGTTATTAATGTACAGTTTTTTTAAAATTATATTTACTTGTACGTTGCAATTTTTTTTTCACATTGTAAGTATTTTTCTGCGAACATCAATAAGAAATCTATCTTAATCATTAATGCCGGATTAAAATTGAAAGATATATGCCTTTGAATCGAATATTTTCAGATCAAAATTTTAATTCAAAATGCAAATTTTATACAAAATACAACGTTACCAATAGCAAATCAAATAAAAATACCGCGGTGTCCGAGTGGTTCCATAGACCTGTAAATATCTTGCAAAGGCTATAATTTATAAAATTGTCTAGATACAAGTTACTTAAATATTGGGATACTACTTAGACAAAAAAAGTGCTGTGAACTGTTATATAAATCCTAAATGAAATAATTTGTTATTCTTTTGTTCGTTCTTCTTTCAGTTACTTTGGCCGAAGTAATTCCATTCCTCAATCACTTCATTTCCCTGGTTGGTGCTATCAGCAGTACAGCTTTAGCTCTTCTATTTCCTCCACTACTTGAACTGGCGGTTAAATGGAGCGTTTCTGAAGTCACCATTCCTATGCTTATCAAAAATGGCCTTATCTTCCTCTTAGGTCTACTTGGTTGTGTTACTGGCACGTATGAGAGCATTGTTGCCATCGTTAAAGCATTCCAAGAAGGCGAATGAGTATACACATATAATTATTACGTGTATGTTTTTGACAAAATAAATTGTATATATTTATTGACATGACAATTTACGAACATTGTTGAGATGAATCAACAAATTTCTGAGTATTCCAAAAGTGTCTGGACTTTATATTTCTTTTACATTCATGTATAGTTTTCACGAAAATTTTTTTATCAATTTATAAATGATATTTTCTGTTATTTTGTAATTAAAAATTATGTATTTATGTGCTTAACCTTGTAGTAATATGAGAAATAGTAATGCAAGAATATTTTTGAGATAATAAATATATTTTGAAATATTTATATTTCTCTTGTAAACGAAGATTATAAATATTTTTCAATACTATGTATTGTAAATTTTGTATGTAATTTATGTACCTAAACAAGACAATAAAGTATATTATTTGTAATTTTAGTGTAACTTACGAAAAATATTGAAGAAATTTTTAAAAATCCTATTAAAATTTCGTATAAATGGCAATAGAATTTAATTGCATTTTATAGAAATAAAGCTTCAGAACTAACGTTTTACCTATTAAATATAAAGTACTATTAAAATGTTAATCTATGATAACAGAATTTTTTACAAGAAATATTAAAGGAAATAAATATTCTGGAGGTGGTCATAACGATTAGCCCTTTAACTTTAAGATATTGATTTGTGGTTTTGAAAATTTGGAATCTGCATTAAATTTAAAAATAAATTGAACTCCTATAGTATTCCTACCGTTAAGCGGTTCGGGAAATACTAAATTCTAATCCTTATATACCATAGGATATCGTAGAATGTCTCTAGTTTTAGAATCCTAAAAATGGGATATGTGTATTTCTTGATGCGCTGGTTCAAAATTTTCAAACAGAATTTAAATATCTACTCTTCTTCCCGAGATACGAATACTAAATTTGAAAAGTTTACGTAGCAAATTGTTTCTTTGTGTTCGTTTTAATTATAGTTTTTATTTAAAATTTTTAAACGATCAAAGATACCTAACATTTAAAAATGTAGAATCTATATTAAATTTGGAATACAACCAAAAATATAGGCTACTGAAAAATAGAGATGGCTACAAGGGGTAGTTTACTATAAAATTTTTTGAAACATTTATTCTATTTTCTATAATTATGAAAGGAAAAAAAAATTAATATCTAAACAGTTTTAAATATATTCACGTATTTATCTTAAAATTTCGTCTGGAAGTTTTATTTCACTTTTCCTGGAACTCTAACTGGTTTCAGGAAATATGGTTTAAAACTAAAAATATCACATCCTGTTGATTAGTTAAGAGGAACGATAAATTAAAATATTCAATATATTCCATTGAATTTAAATTGAATAATAATATTGTATGATCCTCACATATACAAACTCCTAAAAGGAAAAATGAATAAAGTTTTTAACACCCGACGTAACTCAATGAAAATTTTGATTTAGTTTTTCTTGTTTGAATAATGACTTGATTGAGAGTGTCCTTAGTTATATTTAAGAAAATATATTCAGCCGTTAAATCATCAGCTCTAGTTGATAAGGGGATGAGAACCAAGTTTTATAGGTCTGATCGATTCGAAATTTGGTATCAGTTTTTTTGTATGTCGGAAGTTTTTTAATGATAAATTATAATTGATAAAATTTGGTATCAATTAATAATTTATAACAAAATAAGATTTCAAAATTAAAAATCAACTTATGTTTTATTAAAAGACAGGTGAAAGTGTTGTCCTTAAAAAATTAAAAACAAAAAATATATATTTTGAACTCATTTCCTTGAAGATTCACAATATCAAATTGATAATAAATATATAAATATTTATTATATAATAAAACTATTTATTTAATAAGAAAGATAAATCTTTGAATAATGTATTCGATTATTATTTATTTATATCATTTGAACTACAATTTAAATGATTTCTAACCTATCTTAAAAGTGTTTATTTACCTTGTGAGTTCCCCCATCTATCGAGTAACTCGTATATTATTGTAATGGAAGAAAGCGCAAAAATAATCGCTGACGTCAGTTACAAGGTTTCGAAAAAACCATAAAAATATTAAAATACGATAGACGACCTTTGAATGAACATATAACGCAGTATAGAAACTCATCCCTAAATTACAGTAAGTTTTGTGGTTTTATGTAGTTCAGTAGGGACAGTAAATATTTATTAGGTCACATACTAAATATAGATATTGCATCATTTGTGACAGATACAAGAAGAGAGATGATTAGCTGATAAAGTTAGTGGTTGATCTGTTGTAGATCATGTCGAAAGGAATGTCTCCTCCACCGTACGGGCCTCCGCCCGCAGCCCCACCGAGTTACGCACAAGCTGTTGGGGGTGTTCCACCTTCTAGTCCATATGTTCCCAACCATGCATGTAAGTAATTAATAAAAAAAGTTCATTTGTTTGACAACGTTGTTTATCTTTTTTTTTTATGAAAACAAATGAACTTGGTGTTTTCAGTACCTTTGTTATACGGTGTATACGTATAGTTACAGGACCACAAATTGTAACCACCGTAGTTCCAGTCGGAACTCAACCAACGCACATGATATGCCCTCACTGCCATGCAGAAGTTGATACTTCCACGAGAACAGAACCAGGTTTAATTGCATACATATCTGGTATCATTATATGTTTGTTAGGGTACGTGTTACATTCGTTGTTATATTATTGTTCAATTTTAAAATGATATTTGTATTTTAGATGCCCATTGGGATGTTGTTTGATTCCTTGTTGTATAGACGAATGTATGGACGTTCACCACAACTGCCCGAATTGTAAAGCATATCTCGGACGATACAGAAGATAAACGTGTGTTAGAGATGGTGTTATTATTGTTGATTGTTAAATGTCGATACTGCTTGCAATTTGTCTTTCTATCTTTTAAATCACATTCCCTTTACAATCGCTATATCACGGTTTCATTATTGACTAATCGTTAATTTGGGCTTCTTATATAATAATAGTTTATCTTCCGAACTACAAGTGCCTATATATATCTTAATATTTATTGATGGCTATGTGTAATATTAGATCTGTATATTTTTTAATTAATATATTACATAATTAGCACATTTTTATTCATATATACATATGGGCTAACTTCCTGAATTTCAGTCAATTTCATCATATCCATAAATAATTGCAGCATACATTTTCTTATATTGTGATGGATCTTTTATGTGCCTATTATAATTCATAGAAATAAACTATTTACTTTTACTCTTTTTCTGTGTTTTACTTGAAACTTATGCATAAAGTCACTTTAATGTCAATAATAATTTACATCTTATGTTGCCACAAATAACAATTTATTAACAATCTTTAAAAACTTAAATAGAATAAATAATTTATGACAACTAAATGATGACTAATGTACGATAAAAATATATATTTGAAGGTAAAATTATGGTGTGACTAATAATTCATCCTGGATGCTGTGGGATCGGTTTATTCTACCACTGATTTTTCCAATGGTTTCACTCTCCGTGCTTGTTTGTTCAGCATGATATGCGTCAGAATATTCCTGAAAAAATTTGCTTTATCTCTACTTATCATAATCTTAATGCAATTAGTTACTTTTAGTCTATTGCCTAGGAAAAGTGCGCGTTCTCTCTTTTTAATCATGAAATCTGTATTCTGGAACCATCTGTGCTCATGACCTTCCTCGGCAGTTGGTCTTTTACTATGAAAATGAGTTATTAATATTCATATGCCATACATATTACATATGAAATTTACCTTGGTGTTCGTTTAAATACAAGCATTAAAAATCTAGTTGCTTCTTGGGACACTTCTTTGTAGAGATTTTCAAATCTATATCTAACGAAATTAATATTCTGGCGGGTTTCATTGTCATCAGCTCCTTTGAAGGGAAGAGTACCACTCAACATGACGTAAGTTAATACTCCCAGAGACCAAATGTCAGTTTGTGGGAAAGCTGACTCGTCGTTTGCAACTTCTGGGGCTAAAGATCAATCAATCACGTTATTTTTAGCTTCTAACATATCTCTAATTACGTACATATGTAATCGGGATGACCACAACGCCTTACAGGTGATCCTAGTTTGTTCACTCGTTGCGCTGAACCAAAGTCAACCAATTTTACTTGAACTGTTCTCAGTCCACACATCACTACATTATTGGGCTGGATGTCTAAGTGGCAGTAGCCTCGCCAGTGGATGTATTGGAGGGCATCGAGGACCTATTTTCTCTTTTAATATAAAATAATATTATACGACATTCAATCTTACCTGTGAAACGATTGTGGCGACAACTTGTTCAGAGTATTCATGTTTGCTAGCTAAGAATGTGAGAACATCAGCTCCTTGTAGTTTCTCTAAGATGAAAGCAGCAGCTGATCCTCCTGGCTGGCGATATGCAGCAATAAGACCAGCAATTCGTTCGTGTCTCATGGTACGAAGTGTTTCGAATTCTTGTTCTACTCGTACATTATTTTCATCGTTCAATTCTAATATTTTAGCAACGACAACAGTATCGTTACGTTTATCCACTCCTTTTACCACTGCTGAGAAACGACCCCTAAACAGAGAAAATATAAAATTGTTCGGACATGATACATATATTTATGTAATAATTTTTTTTCAGTTGCTATCAAACGGTAAATAATGAAACTTTGGGATTAAAATATTTTTTTACATACTCAAAAAAGTTGATTTGATATTTACAAAGATTGTTTAACGGATTAATTTTAGAGATGTTTATTTTTTATTATTATAATCTTGTTTGTTAATTTGTTATTTTGAAACAAATATAAAATTATATTATTAAAAACAGTGATTTTTGTCAGTAAAATATTGGATTTTGAGAATTTCCAAGTAAATCTAATTTTTAATATTTATATGGTTGAAATGAGAAACATACAATTTTTGAATTTATATCAAATGTGTTTAAAGTACATCAAAATTTTTCCGGGGACATTTTTAAGATATATTATTAAAATACTGTTATAATGATGGTGTTAAAATACATACTTGCAAATTTCGGAAATGAAATTATAATGTTGTGTAACTTCCTCCCCAATCCATTCTAAAGGTTGGCTTTCCAGAGCATAATTAGGTTTAACAGCTACTTCCGGTACAACTTCCTGTCCTGAATCCGTAATATGTTGCAAATGTCGCATAGTTCCACTGATTTGAATCTTAGGTGCTCCAACTTCTTTCGTTCTTACAATTGCAGTTGGCACACCATGTTCAGACCAACCAATTGCATTTTTCGATGCCAATCTAAACACGTACGCTTTATCTGGTTCTAAAGTTCTAATTAAATAAAATTCATGATCTATATTATTGGCACAATCGGTCCATTCAATATCATCTACAAGTTTGTATTGCAGACTATAGCAAAGAACAGCAGAGTGACCATCGTATTTAGGTTGACGCCAGTGGAGCAAAGCTTCAGTGTCAGAAACTTCTGTGACTTCAGGGGAATCTGGAGGATCGGGAGAAGTTCCAGCAACGACGCGAGTATGGGCGACGGTTTGACCGATCTTATTCCGGGCTACTACTTTGTACATGCCTACGTCAAAGGATAAAGCAGGACACATGCGCATAATCGAACGACCTTCTTCATCTGTTTCGAACTTGATACGGGCAGATGATGCGATGATAGAATCGTTCCTGAAAAAATATTTCATAATTTTAAATTAAATAAATGTATATCTTAGTCAATAATTATACATTTAACTATTAGTTTCACTTACTTAAACCATTGGACGGAAGGTTTAGGATCTCCAACTGCAAAGCAAGTCAACACAGCTTCTTGTCCTTCAATGATAGCAGTAATACGAGGCTTTTCCCTCAAAAATGGAAGATTTCCTGTCTGTTTGCTTTCAATGACAGCTTCAGCTTCTGCATAAGCATCTAAACGAGTACCTAATTCATGTTTCAGACGTCTGTAAGATGAGTAAGAATCAGTTCCGTATTGATTGATGCGGGATCTGCGTTCATCGTCAATTTCTTCATCCATGACGTCAGTGAAACGGCGACGTTCGCGAATAATCGGAGTCTGAAAAAGAATATTTAGTTTGAGGATTTTACTAGTTTGATGCGATTCTGCTTTTTAAGGCATAACTTTTGTATCAAGCTTATAAAATTAACTATGACTTACTCGCCAATCATATCCGTTGTCGTCAGAAACAATTAAACTTCTTCCTGGTCCGCGATTGGTAGCAACTTTCATATATTCGCGTAAACGAACAGGAAAATCAACATCGCGAAGTTGAAGCAGATATGTGTCCGGTCCGTTTTGATAACTAAAAGCGTATAATTAATTATGAATAATACTTTTTACAATATTTTAATAAAAAGCCACATAATTATAAAATCTCAACTCACTGGCTCTCTGATTTAATGACTCCAATTTCATAATTTCCTGGAGATCTGCTGGGTATTTTGTCTTCCCAAGTAGCTGGTTTGCGTGGCGCTCTGTCTGGACTTGGTTCTGGAGTATAATATTCTCCTGGTGGATAAACCATCCTGGAAGGATGAGTGTAAGCTCCTTCCAACGGACGACGTCTGAACCATTTGCGACAAGAAGCATTGTCGTACCATTCCCTAAAAATATATTATTACTCATTAGAAATTGTTAAAAACATGTTCAGTTATCTTACTTGTATAAGAAATAATAATTGCGTAAACGTTCTGTGCTGATCTTGTACTCAGAAGCTGGAATTTTGTCAGCTCTGTTCAACCACGGGTGTCTTAAAGCGGCTTTTACATCCATACGGCCATCAATTTGATATACGAGTAACTTACTAATGAAGTCTTTAGCGTCATCACTAATTTCCCTCCAATATTTGTCATCGAATGACCATTTTCCTATACAATATATCATATCTTCTATTTACTGCTCACATTTATAACAAGTATTTTTCTTACCTTCCTTGATGCTGTTGAGAGTTTCACGATCATCTCTACCTCTGAATGGTGACATTCCAGAAAGAAGAATATAAGTAATGATACCAAGACTCCACAAATCAGTAGAAAGACCAACTCCTTCACCATTAACAGTTTCAGGACTGCAATATTCAGGTACACCGTATTTTTGGGGGGCAAGTCGTCCTAAAGTAATACGTCTGGCTAGACCAAAGTCAGCGATCTTTAGATCATCGCCTCCTGGATGCGCTAAAAGGAGATCTCCAATCTAGAAAAAATATCATAAATCAAAACATTTATCAGAATGGGCTCTTCCAACAATCTATGTTTTTAAAAAATGGAATTTCGTTTATGAATATTTTTCATAGCGACGAATAAGCGAGAAATTGTATTAAATTAAAAAAAAAAAATCAAATTATCTCGTGACGTACTCCACCCATTGACATGTCGACCATTAAAAGAAAATGCTAAAATGAATTAGGAAATCAAATGAAGAGTTGTATTTTCTCTTTAGCATTTTTCTCACGAATAGTTGTCAGAAATTTTAAAATTAATATTCTTAAAAGATATTTATGATAGGATGGACACATTCAATTCCATGCTTCCTCGAGATTTGAGCCTGTATCTATACATCGCTTTAAAAAATGTTACTTAATATAATTTTGTACTTACTGTAAGTCCCATATGAGCGTATCCATGTTCATGCATGTATTCCAATCCCCACAAAATCTGCCTAATGTATCCAGCAATTTCGCTTTCCACAATATAGTCTTGTTTCAATAAAGTATCTCTAACTAATTCACCTCCAGCAGCCAGTTCAGTAACTAGGATAAATGCGCTATCTCTCTCATAAGCATCGTGCAATCTAATCAGTTTCTTATGCTTCAAGAAGTTCATGACTTCGAATTCATTGTGCATGAATGGCTTCACATCAGAGCGTCCGTGTTGCACTTTAGCAGCAAAGTTTCTACCGGTCTTTCTTTCAACTGCGTGATAAGTTATTCCTTGAGTTCCTCTGCCAAGTTCATCGCCAAGATCATACAGATCGTCCAGAGCATTCTGCCTTAGTTTAATTGGTTGTAAGTTGGAATAAGTGCGATAAGAATATTCAAGATCATTTTCTTCTACATGGAGCATGGCGCTAGAGGATACAGATCCAGCTACATTTCTAGCACTGACGGAATACAGGCCTTCATCCTTTAAGATTGCGTCATTGATGATCAAAACAGTCGTATCAGGTTCAATAAACTGTATCTTAATTCTGGAGGATGCAGCCAATGGTAGCCAGTCCTTGTACCACTTGATTTCAGGGTATGGAACACCAACTATTCTGGCATCCAATCTAGCTTTGCCGCGAACCATAACATGTTCAATGTTGGGACGGCGTAAGAACATAGGATGTTCAGCGATTTCTAATCGGACGCGTTGTCTAGCTTCGCCATGCTCATTACGAGCTACCGCTTCGTACATTCCTACATCGCGATCCAACATCCTACAAAGTTTTCATTGTAAACATCAGGGTAAGGATACAAAAATATAAATGTTAATAACCGAAATTGAGAAAAATCGATTAACATAGAATTTGAAAATGTAAAAAAATATAACTTACTTGTTAATAAATAGAGTAGCCTGTCCATTTCTTGTGTAGCTCATATCAAATCTACCACCGGATTCAATTAACTCATCATTGAAATAATAAGTCATTGTAGGTTTTGGATAGCCATAGACAAACCAGAATAAGTTAGTTCCTTGTCCCTTAACTCCATATGTAACATCGTCTTCTCTTCTCAAGAATACCGGTGCTTGACTCATTCCATGTGGTGGTCTGTCAATATCAAAGTCTTTCGGGAAGTAAGGCGAAGTCTCAGGTCTGAAATCAATTCCTGGTTCGAGGTACGGCTTGAATTTGGGCATATCTGGTTCCAGTTTTTCTCTATGTGTAATCGCATAGGGTGATGGATCGCTAATACCATAGGCGTTTTCTACACGAACTCGGAATTTGTAATCCCTAAAAGGTTCCAAGTTGCGGACTCCGCAAGTGCAAGTGCGAATTCCAGTGCGGACAGTAAACCAGTTGCCGTTAGGAAGTTCGCACATTTCCAGTTGGTAAGTAACTGGATAACGAGGAGACGGATGGATAGATGGACGCCAGGATAAAGTGCAATGCCGGTCAGTCATTTGGGAAATTATAGGAGGTTCAGATAATGGCATAGGAGCACCACTGCGTTTATATTTATCGAATTCGGAGTATTGGTCTGCTATTGGTTTTCTGTGACCTATTTCCAAACCTAAAAAATATAATACAACCATTTATTACACAGAAATAAATTTTTGGAAGGCACAAACCATCATACCATAAATATTTAGTAAAACAATGTGTAATTTACTGAGTAAACATTTCCTATCGATGCCTGTACTTATTTATACTTCGCAATCATCATCAGTTCAAAAAAGTAAAAAAAAAAACATTTATTAATTATAAAAAGAAACAGTATGTCCATATTATTTATAAAAAACTGATTGTCTTTTAATGTATAATACGACATTTTTCT
The DNA here is from genome assembly GCA_035578165.1 of Stenolophus ochropezus. NCBI lineage: Eukaryota > Metazoa > Arthropoda > Insecta > Coleoptera > Carabidae > Stenolophus > Stenolophus ochropezus. Next base: position 16,570,382 of record JAQOWZ010000005.1, on the reverse strand, counting down.
CGCGTTCGATTCCTTTCATTCTACATTATCATTGAACGTAAAATTAAGAATATCTCGAAGTTAATATGTTCACGAAAAAAGACGCCACATTTGTAACTGATAAAAAATAAAAAAGCATTACCCCTTTAAAAAGCTTAGAACGGTCCTGAAGTAATTTAAAGTGAAGTATAAACTAGTTTGCAAGCAAGAAGCAATGTATGATATGATAATTATTTGAAATATATGTACATGGGAATGATGGGAAATAATGTGTTGGCCACATTACATGTATATAATAATATTCTTGTTTCTTACAAAGTAAACTTTAAACATCAAGAATATATTTATAGATGATTTCTCTGTAATAAGTACAGAGAAATGGTATGATGAATTTGAGCTTATGTGAAAAATATAGACTTACTGTCGAATGTGAGTTTGGCATCACAAGTATCACTACCATATTCGTTATGGATTCTGCAAGTGTATTTTCCAAGATCAGATTCATTAACTCCAGAAATAGTAAGACGTAAGAGGCCTGCTCTATCTGTTTCCATGTGAATTCTATCAGCAGGAAACAATTTAATTCCTTCTCTAAACCATTCCACTTCTGGTTCAGGATGCCCGCTAACACATGCTGTAAATTTAGCTGTCATTCCTGGATACAATTCGGTGTCTCCAATACGTTTCAAGAATGTTGGCGGTTCCTTTTTGGGCACAGCTTGAATTTTATCAACAATGGATAAAGTAGCTTCACAATGTGCTTCTCCTTCCTTGTTATGCGCTGAACATTTGTACAGACCAGCATCTCCCGGCTCACAGTCCCGAATATACAAACATGTATTGTCTCCGTCGCTTTTAATGCGATATTTCAAACCATCGTGAATCTGTTCGCCGTCTTTGTGCCATGTGACGACTGGTTGAGGTACTCCAGATATTTTAGCTGGGAATTTAGCATCGTATGTAGGTAATTGTTGCAAATCAGTGAATGTATGTGTGAATTTAGGTGGACAGTAAATTTTTCTAACTGTAGCTTTCGCTTCGGCAGTGTCACTACCCAGAGGATTCGTCAAAGTACAAGCATATTGTCCACTATCACTTGGATCAGATTCATGAATAGTTAAACCAACTTTTTTGCCGTCGCAAGTCAACAAAACACGCTTATCAGATTCAAGAGGTTGTCCGTTCTTAGTCCAAGATACTTCTGGGATAGGATTGCCAGAAAATGGTACTTCTAAGATAAGAGGAAGCCCTTCATCTGTTACACAATCTCTCATACCGTGAGTAAATTGTGGCTTTTCTTCGGGCGCATCTCTAGATTTTCCTTCCACTGTTAATGTACCTTGAGTTGAAGCCTCTCCACTGCTGTTTCTAGCAATAGCTTGGTAAGTCATTGCATCTGCTAAGCTTACTTTTTCCAGTAACAATGCGCTGCTTCCATCTGGTAAATGGTTAATGGTAACATGTCTCTTATCTGGTACAACTTCTGTACCATTTCTTGTCCATGTGATTTCAGGAGTGGGACAACCAGTTGCTCGAACTTCGAAGATAGCTGGAAATCCTTCAACTACAATCTTTGGTTTAAGCTGAACGATAAATTCTGGTGGCCTTTGACGTTCTTCTAGATCTACTTGAGCAGCAGTTGTAGCTTCTCCCATTTTATTTGAAACTACAAGAGTGTAGACACCTGGCATATCGGGTTCAACGAAATCAATTTGTAAAGCAATGCGACCATCTGGATGAGTTTCAAAGCAAATTCCTTGTTGTGGACGAATTGGAAGGCCATCTTTAAACCATTTAACTTCGGGAGGAGGATACGCTGATACTTCGGCCTCTAAACGAAGAGGTTCGCCAACAACTACTTTAGCATCTTCAATTCCTTTAAGGAACTTGGGTTTCATTGGTTTTCCTAGCCAAATGCCGAAAAGATGATTAGCATAAAGAGCGTATGTAGAAGATATTGAGTTTAATGTTGTTGTGGATGCTGCATTTGTTTAATATTATTGCTCTTAAAATTTTACGATTTACGATTACATTAACAATATTTTGCATTTAATATTGCTTACAGAAATATATTTTAATTTTTACCGACCGCCACCTACATAACAAATAATTCGCATTTTTTTGAGATATATGGTGAAGGAAATTTGGCTGACTAGATTTTATTGAAACTATAATTAAGATTCTGATATTAATGCTACATACAGATTGATTTTTCATAAAAATCGGTTAACTAAAGCGGAAGCAACTCTTGTCATTTTTAATATATTTTTGCGAATATTTACTAATGAAAACCAGTTTGTAATAATGGTATAATAATCTTTATGTAAAAAAATGGGTCTTTTATTGCATATCATATAACCGCTAGTGGCGGTTGGTTGTATGGCGGCAACAGCTTATTTATATAATTCTGTTATTTCAGGCATGCATTTTACAGTATATATTTTGGTAAAATAAATATTAGATACAGATAACTACATTGACGGGTTATATTAGTTACAATATGTATTTAATATTTTATACATTATTTACGGATTTATTTAGGTGATACTCAAACTTTTACACAACACATAACGTAAATGTAAGTTTAATTACCACATTCTGTAAAACTTTAAACCAGGTTTTATTTAAATAATCTATTGTTTATTATTAAAACGATAGAAAGTACATGGTTTTTATTACGTAAATTAATTACAAACATATTTAATGTGGGTACTTTTGTGGCCTTATGCAATCAATAGCTTCATTTGTTCGTTTTAATGCGAATTTGAGGAATGTTATACTTTGTTATAAAAGGTATTAAAGCAATAATAAAAACAGCTTATTTTAAAATGCAATAACTCACACATAAGTAATTAAATATGAATAATAAAAATAAAATAACTCACTTTGTACAGCAACCGCGCTCTGAGAAACATTTTCTCCGTTTTGATTTGCAATTACCAACTTATAAGACCCACTATCTGCAGGAGTAGCTTTTTCAATCCTCAACTTCACATTTCCGTCCGGTGTTACCGTTGTAATAATTCTTGGATCGTTTTTATCAATCGGTTTACCATCCTTGAACCAAGCAACTGTTGGTAGAGGACTGCCATGAACCTTGGCCTTCAATTCCAAAACATCGTCTTCGTCAACATCCACGCAAGGTTCCAACCTCTTTGTGAATGTGGGCATTGTTTGAGCCATGGTGACCTTGGCGACCGTTTCGGCTTCACCAACACAGTTTGCAGAGATGCAAGAGTACTGGAAATGTTACGAACTGTTACGAATTTGTCGGAGCATGAAAGCTAAATATAACTTTAATCATTTCTTGGCTGCAACTCCGGAAAATTAAAAAATATTTACAAAATTAAAGGGGAACAAACTATCTTATATAAAATTTACTAAAAATTTTGAAGATATTGCTTACATTAAATATTAATAAAATAAAGTTATTTTACCGATCATTTCAATACAGTAGCTCTCCTCTTGTTATTTTTATTTTTATTTTAAATGAAATTTGAAACAATTTTTTTCTTACCTTGCCAATGTCGTCTATGTTGAAATGAGTCACAGTTAATTCGCTAACAACTTGTCCATCATGGTGAGTAACAATCTTGTGGCGATCATCTTCAACTATCTTATTACCATTAAGCAACCATCTGGCTTCAGGACGTGGAATACCGTCACTCCTAGTACGCATGGAAAATTCTCCATAATCTGGTACAGTAGTATCGGATAGACCAGTGATAAACTTCGGTTTTTCCGCTAAAGAGAATATAGTTATGATATAATTAACAGGGATTGAAGATGATATATTTTTTTGAAAAATATTAATAAGTGGATATAATATTGTCGCGAACCTTCGACTGACTAAGCTGTGACGTATTAACGCTTTAGAAAAAGACAGAGATATCTAACTTAACTTTCGGATAGTAAGCAAGCAAGAATTTCTGTTTACCTTCGCTGAAACACTTAAAGCCTTTATTCGGCACAGCAAAGTTTAAATTTTATATGAAATTTATTACAAATTATTATACGTTCATTTGGATTACAATAAATATAAAAATATAAATTAAATAACATCACTTACTGGTTGTGTTGAGTCTTGCTTTGGCTGTAGTTTCTCCTTCGCTGTTCTTTGCAGTGACTGTATATTCGCATTCATCTCCCAAAGAAACTTTTTTGAAAATAAGTTTGTAGGTCTCATTTTCCGCATCTTCTACAATTTCATAAACATCTGAGTTCTTCATCACTTGACCGTTTCTAGACCAAGTTACAACAGGGTTTGGACAAGCATGAATAATACAAGACATCACTACTGATTCTCCAGGAACAACAATTACGTCTTTAGGACCTTCGAACTCTGGTTTGAGAACGACTGTAAGTTGTGCATTACTTTCAGCTTCTCCCCATTTATTCTTGGCTTTAATGGTATAATTTCCAGTATCGGAATGACCGCAACACGGGATAGTAAGAGTGTAGGTGACTTCTTTCAAGTTATTTTCAATTTCTTTAACTTCTTTGTCCATAGCTAGAGTAGGACCGTGATGAAGTTCTTCACCATTGAGGAACCAAGTTACTTCTGGTACTGGATCACCGGTGATAACAGCAGATCTTGATGCAGTTTGACCCTTTGGGCAAGTTTTTTCGGATAAAGGTTTCTTTACAATTGGTTTTCGGTACTCTGCTTCAGCTAGAAAGAAAAAATATATAAATATGCTTAATTATTATTATTTTTTTTTTTTTTTACTTACGCCGAACTTCAAGTTTAGCAGTCTGTTTCTCTTCTCCCAAAACATTGCTAAGCTTAACTTCATAAAGTCCGGCGTCAGACTCTTTCAGAGGATTTATATCAAGTTTATAAACTTCTCCATCTTGAGTTATGGAAACTCTACCAGCTTCTGCTTTAAGAGCACATCCATCTAAAGTCCATGCTGCGTTTGGCTGAGGATTACCACTGCATTTTATAATGACAGTTTTCTTCAAAGAAGCATAACTTAATTCGTCCTTCATATTTGAGTCCAATATTTTTGGAGCAGCTGTTAAAACAATTGTGTTAAAGTTTGTTTTAAACAATAATGAGAAATGTATCATGGATTTAATGAAAGGATATTAGGTTTAAAATGATTATTTCACAAGGAGAAACTTATATCTTTAAGATATGTCTCACAAGTGATATTTGTTCAATATTATATTACTTATAAAACAATACTTTATATAGTGTTTGTTTAAAGATTGTGGTTTATGGTGTTTAAAAACAATATTAACATAATTGTTAAATAATGTGTTTTATTTGTACATTTAATTAAGTTTTATTTACCTGATTTTATTCTTACCTTCTCCAGTATACTGAAGCATTGCGAGTGCGTTGAATTTGTTAAGCGATGCGCAAAGTTAGTAGGAACAAACATGCGTAGAAAACATTTACTGGAAAAACAAATTAATCAACATACATAACATATTTTAAACAAAACATAAGTCTGTATGTTTATACGCTCCAGGATGATCTATTTTTAAAAATTATATTCATCACGGACGTGAAATATATAACTTTAAAAAATATTAATTTTTACCCTGTAAAATTTTCTTTGCAAGACTTATATTTTGTTATTTTTAAAATATTTATTTACTTTACGTTGCAAGATGAGTGAAGTAGTTATTTACATCTACGAATATCAAGCGGTGATTTATCTAATTATTCTATTATTTACATCATGTCGACATTTATTTCTTTATTTTATGATGGTGAAAGCTGTTTATTTATTGTGAGCACTTTATTTGCAGAGGGAAGAAGAATAATCGGTGAAAGATCTCACCTTCCTCACTGCTTTTACCATTTTCTTTATTCAATATTTCGTCTAAAATGCTACGCTGCTGTTTTACACGATGAAGTAAAGCTTCCATTTCCTCGTCAATTATCTCACCTTCTACTTTCGGTTTGATGCTCTCGCGACGTTCAAGTTGAACCTCTTCAGGAAGAATTTCTGGTTCTGCAGGTACAATTTCTGCTTCTTCCTTCTGAGCTTGTTTTGCTTTTTTAGCCTTTTTAGGCGCAGCTTCTTCCTGAATAACTTTTTTAGGTTCTTCGATTGGTATTTCTTCAACCTCTGCAATTTCTACAGATTTTGCTTGTTTCGGTTCAACTTCTACCTCTATTTCTTCTGGTATTTGAGGATGTTCATCAGGAGCTTCTATTTCTATTATCTCGACAGGTTCTTCAATTATGGAAGCCTTTCTTGCATCTTTATTAGCATCTGTTTCTTCTGTTATTATCGGCTGACTTTCTTCAGGTTCCTGTTCAATGACTTCTACTTTTACTGGTTGCGGTTCCTCTTCCTCTTCACTTTCTTCCACAACGTCAGTGTGAAGTACTTCTGTAATTTAGTTAGTAAAGCAACAAATTCATTTAGTTTAGACTCTTTCGCAATATAAAATCGCGCAAAATTGCGATGTCCAACTAAATAAATTTGTAAAAGACGGACAGAAAAACATTATAAAAAGTTTTATTGAAAAAGTCCACAATTGTCTTCGAAATTGTGGTAATACTGAAGGGGAAGCGTGTACAGGATACACCAAAATGTGCTATAAAAATTACTTACGTATAAAAAAGATGATCTTCTATTTGAAGATAATAAGTAAAAAGTAAAAATTGTTAATAAAAATAAAAAAAAGTTTTGATGATTCTGTTCTTCTGTTGAGTGTTTTATGTTGAAATTTATTAATTAAAGACTTACTTTGTACGGTGACAGTACTCTTTGAGGTAACTGTGCCGTAACAATTCTGTACGACGACTTCATATTCACCACGATCTTCAAACTTAACCAAATCGACTGCGAGATTATAAGTTTCATTCCGATGTTTATCTCGTGTGATTTTAATTCTTGCGTCTGTTGAGACTTCGGTACCATTTTTCAACCATTTAACATTCGGAGACGGACAAGCATCTACTTCAATAGACAAAAGAAGAGTAGCTCCTTCGTCCACTACTGTGTCCTGCAGCTTCCTAATAATACGAGGCTTGCCTACAACAAAGACCTGTTAATATATAAGGTGTTTTTGAAATATTAAACGTACAGTTTACAGTAAGTTTTGCACTAGTTTCAATTTCGCCATGTTCGTTTACTAGTTTGCATGTATATTTGCCTGAAAGTTCGCTAGTCACTTCTTTAATGACTAATCTCAGGCCGTCTTCTTCTTCTAATCTTGAATATTCGTTACTCTTTTCAGAAATCTCAACTTCGTCCAAGAACCTACCAAAACAAAAAAAAGTATGAATGTAAACAAAAAGCAAAAAAAATGTATGTTTGGAGGTGTAAAGGAAGATGATTAATAATGTATTTCACTTTTGCAATTATGTTTAGATAATCATCTCACCATTTAACTTGAGGTTTAGGATAGGCCCTCATCTTCAAATTCAGTTCTACATTCTTATCCTCTTCAGTGGCAGTAACATCTGCTAAAGGTTTCAAGATCTTTGGCGCACAATGTACATCTACACGAACGTCACAATCTGTTGTTCCATGTATATTCTTCGCTTTTACAGAATATTGACTGGAATCTGTATCCACTGCTCCGCTGATCTTCATCAGGTATGTATCTCCATCCTTTGAGATAATATAATGTTTATCAGAAGAGGAAATCTCTTCAGTTCCTTTGAACCAGCGAATTTCAGGGGCAGGTTCGGCTTGCATTTGAATAGAAAGAGTGACGTCTTGATTTTGTCTGACCTCAATATGTTTTCCAAGATCTTTTAAGATCTTAGGTTTGGCGTGAACGTCGACTTTGAAAAATTGGGAGACTTGGGCCATTTCATTAGATGCTACAACTGAATAAGAACCAGTATCTTTGAATTGTGCTTTGTTAATAACTAAAACAGTGTTTCCGCCTTCTTCAATAACTTTGTAGTGATCTCCAAGTGTTATAGGTTGTCCATCTTTGTAGAACTGCACCTCTGGTTTAGGTATTCCTTCAATTTCAACAGTAATTTTTCCAATTTCATCTACCATAATAACAGTATCTTCTACTTTAGTTTTAATTCTAGGAGGTGCCTTAACAGTTAGTTGCATATGTGCTGAATCAGTACCAAGTTCATTCATAGCATTAATAACATATGTTCCAGCATCTTCAGCGCTTACGTTTTTAATCATCAAAGACATATTTTCTTCATCGTCATACAAGAATTTATATCTACCGCCTGGTTCAACTTTCTTGCCATCATGGGTCCAAGTGACAATAGGTTTAGGGAAACCTTTCACTTGTAATTCCATCATACAAGTAGCTCCCACATTAGATACAGCATTAATGGCTTCTACTATCAGTTGTGGCTTCATAGGTTCGCGATAAATTTGGTGAATAGCTCCTTGAACAGTAAGTTCAGCACTGCAGCTAATGTGACCGCTGGAAGTCTGAGCAACGCAAGTGTAAAGACCAGCATCTTCGGGCTTTACGTGTTGGAAAACTAAAGCCAGAGAATCTTCATCGTCTCCCAAAAGAACTTTGAAACGTTCTTCAGGTTCGAAGGGAATGCCATCGCGACGCCACATAAACTTAGGTTTCTCACCAGGGGGAAGGAGATTGTCCTTTTCAGGAATATCCTCGAATAGTTTCTTGTCATCTATAAAATATTATTAATAATATTTATTATGTAATGTTTAAAAAAATTGATTACTTACTGACTACAGTAACTTTCGCTTCTGAAGTTACATCTCCATGTTTATTGTAAGCTACACAACTATAATTTCCAGCATCATTAGGCTTTACGCATGGAATAATTAATTCGTAGAATCCCCTTTCTTTAGCTTCGCTATTTACTTGAATAGCTTCATTTCCAGGTTTAATTTCCTTACCATCTTTGTAACTATAAACACACAACAATTACCTATTTCTAACATTATTTAACTAAGTATTATTTGCTGTATTTGTATCTTCATCAGTGTTCGCGCGAAATATTTTTTATCCCAGTAAAAGAATTAATACCTTTGGATGTCAATAAAATTTTATTAGGATTTTGAGATATCAAATGATTGCATAAAAACATACGCCTATGGATATATGTATAAAAATAGAATGTATAGTACAGAGAAGGTTTTTTTTTTATAAACGAATGGAGTGAATAAACAATAATTGAACTTACAAAGTGACTTCAGGGATAGGATTTCCTTTAACTTTAACCATGAATCTTAAATAAGTATCTTCTAACAACTCTGTATCTTTGAGCTTAACAATGAATGTTGGAGCATCTCTTTCCCGACGTTCTTCAGGTGTTACTGTAAACAAACTTTTAAGTATTTTCTTTAAGCTTGTTGAATATTTTCCTTACATTCATGGACTAAAAGTTGTGCGGTGCAAGTCGAATTTCCATGTTTATTGGTGGCAAGAGCGGTGTAAGTACCACTGTCGGATACTTTACATTTATTTATTTCCAGCTTAAAACTATGATTATTATCATGAGTTGTTACTGAAGCTCTATCGGCCAAAAGTTCGTCCATTCGCTTATTATCTTTTAGCCACGTTAAGGTATCGGGACTTGAACCAAGGGTTACTTCGAAAGATGCTGTTTCACCCGCTAAGAATAAACTAGGATTAATTACGCAATTTCTATTACATTATGGTTTGTACTGAAGTGCGAGTAATCCCATAATTATTTATTGCCGAAGCTTTCAAGCAATAAATAGTCTTTAAAATATAAGATCATTTTTCAAAACTGTTTGTTGAGATTTTAAGCAACTTTGTTAAGTCGTGCACTTCAGTATTACATAATTTATCAATAAATACTACTTATCACACTGCAATGATACATTATTACATTACAACAATATGTTTTAATAGTACAATATATGTATACCAATGGATTAAAAGTATTTTTTTACTAACACATGTATGAGAAATTGATGGTAACAAGCACATGAGGTATTAAAAAAGATACTTTAATCCTGTAGTTTATATAACAGTTTTTGTACTTCCAAGCAATCTATTTTCAGTAACAATTATTAATTATTTATGACTTTAAATATGTATAATACGTACATTTGATAGAAATTATTACAGAATGCGGAATTGGTCATTACTTGCGGAAGTCCAAAAAAAAAACATTGAAGTGTGATTAAAACAAAACACAATTATGTTAGTTGAAATAAAATGTAATTAGCATCACAAAAATTTTTGAACACTACGTAAATAATAAAGAACGAAAAAAAGCATGAAAACATTAAAATGTTGAAGAAAATCCACTGAAAAAGTTTCATATTTTCTGACATTTCTTGTAAAACGTAGTGCTTATAATAATTAGTCATTAACTCCACTCCTTTGAAAAATTCCAATCTCCGCACTTACGTTCTACACTAAGACCATGTAAAGGTCGGGAGAAGAACGGTTTACCGCCAGAAACGGCAACTTTGCCCTTCTCAGAGCCAGCGCTCGTGTTAAGCGTGCGAGAAATTTGCTGAGAAGTGAGAACATCATCATGGACCTCTGAAATGGTTACTCCTTTACCCTCAATAGCTCCACGAGCTGAAGAACTCTCGTAGCGGGACTCTGACACACTACCAGCAGCGCCACTAATGGAAGACGACTCAACATAGGACTCTCCAAAAGCAGATGTTACAGTTTTGCTGCCTTGCGATGAGGAATAGGATGCTGATTCGAGAACTTCAGCTATAATAAATTAATTATAGAGTTTACAGAAATTATATTAAAACATTGAATGTAGATGTTTGAGAAAAACAACACGTATAATGACATTTTTAAGCAATTTTGAAACTATTATATGTAATTTCTAATAGCGAATAAGCGAAAGATGCTTATTTGGATATTATCACTCATTTTCGTGTAACAATGTAATTTTTCATTTCTCTTACTTTTGCTGATTCGAGTTGAAGAACTCTGAATACTGCTGTATCGCTCACTCATGGTTGCGGATGAATCTTGACTGCTTGCAGATTCAGTGATTAATGTAAGAGCTTCCTCTTTTTCTTTTAAACGCTGAGGATATGTAGATGGGCCTTTAGTTTTTACAGATCGACGTCGTTCTATAGGCTTTGGGTCCTCCACTTTTGCTTCTTCTACAGAGACGGACCTCTCGACAACTGCAGGTTGTTCAATTGGTTTGGCTTGTTCAACTTGTTTCGGTTGTTCAATTGGTTTAGAAAGATTAACTGGTTTTGGTTGTTCAACAGGTTTCTCAACCGCTTTTTCTTGTGCTGCAGGTTTTGGTTGTTCAACTGATTTAGGTTGTTCAACTAGTTTTTCAACCTGTTTTGGTTGTTCTGTTTGCTTAGGTTGATCAACAGGTTTAGGTGGTTCAATTACCTTTTTTACTGGTTCTGTTTGTTTAACCTGTTTTTGTTCCTCTGTTGGCTTAAGTTGATCAACAGATTTAGAAGGTTCAGGTACTTTATCAACTGGTTTCGGTTGCTCAACTACTTTTTCTACCTGTTTTGGCTGATGTGTTGGTATAGGTTGTTCAACTACTTTAGGTTGATCAACAGGTTTAGGTGCTTCAACTGTTTTTGTTTGCTCAACTACTTTTTCAATCTGTTTTGGTTGTGATGGTTTAGGTAGTTCAGATACCTTTTCAACCTGTTTTGGTTGTGATGGTTTAGGTGGTTCAGGTACCTTTTCAACTTCTTTTGGTTGTTGTGTAGGTTTAGGTTGTTCAACTACTTTAGGTTGATCAACAGGTTTAGATAGCTCACTTGTTTTTTCAACAGGTTTTGGTTGCTCTACTTTTTCAACTTGTTTTGATTGTGGTATTGATTTTGGTTGTTCAACTACTTTAGGTTGATCTGCAGATTTAGATGGCTGAATTACTTTTTCTACAGGTTTTGGTTGTTCAACTACTTTCTCAACCTGTTTTGGTTGTTGTGTAGGTTTAGGTTGTTCAACTACTTTTGGTTGATCTACAGAAGGTTTTGCTACCTCTACTGTACTTTCAGCAAACTTTTGTTGCTTAGGTGGTTTCTCTTCAGCAGATGGTTCAACTGCTTTTGATTTCTCCGCAACTTTTTTCTGTTCAACTTCAGTCACAGGAGAAGGTGTTTCTATTGAATGATATTCTTCACTCTTTGTAGAATGTGCTGACGATTCCTCAAGAACTACAGATTTGTCAAATGTACTTACAGAAAGCGATGCTAAATCGTCTGTAGTTTCTCCGCCCAAAGACACTGTAATGAGAAAGAAAAAATTAATGAAAACATATTTGTTGTACTAAAGTGTGATTCGATTTTGTTCGTATACAATGCAGAAAATTATCGTTGATAGAAAGAAGACGATTACTTAGTATATGCCGGCTATTTGTTGTCTGAATAATTTAGGGCTAGATAATCTTAATCTTGGCTTAACTAAATTAAACCATTTGTAGGACGCTAGAGAATATGTTTGTTGCCGAAACCGCTCCTTTGATAATTTCACATATCATATAAAAGTGATGTTTATTAAAGATAATATGAAAGATCAAAGGAACATTTTTTTCAATAACGCAAACTTGATATTTAATAAAATGAATATTATATTTATACATTTATTTGAGAAACGGCACATCATGTTTATTTCTATTTTCGAATGTATAATGATGATAATGGCAATAATATGTGTGGGAGTTTCGAAAAATTAATTATATTGCACATTAGATACTGTTTTGAAAAATGCGAAAGAACTCACCAATATCACTGGCGTATTCTTGTATTTCCTCTAACCACACCTGTTTAATATTATCCCTATGTGCAGTTAATACTACGGGATAGATTGGATTAGAAGAATGCTGTAACTCAAAAGTCTTTTCTTCTTCTGGGTGATCACACACTACAACTTCAGGTATCCTAATGATATCCTTCAGTTGGAAAATACTCCTGTCTTCGGAAATGCGCCTAACTTTACAGATAAGAACCCTTGCTTTGAATAAGAAAAGGTATCTTTCTTTTGTAACCGCTCCAACGGGTGAGTTACTGGTGACTGAGAACCAGTCGTGGGTGAGTAAGCGCCCAAGTTTGTGGATGCTCCCGTGGTAGCCTTCGATATTAGAAGTGAATTTATCGTCTTGTGCCCTGTGAGGGATACTTAGCATCAACTCTAAAGCGCGTTGGAGGTCGCTGCTGTCTTCGCCTAGGCAGGTACTGTATCTTACCAGTTCCTACAAAAATGAGTTATATGAGCAAAGAATATCGGGAGGCTAAAATTATACGAGGATTTATTATTAGTTTCTAGTTTTCCTAGCCAAAACACATTTATGAAGTAGTTTTTATAATTGAAATTATTCATATTTATAAATAAAAATATATATCAGTAAATGTTTTCGCTATTACCACATGCATTTTATGTTTGATGTAACCTTTTAATAAATTATTGTTCCATAGAAAATTTTCTTCTTTAGTACACATATTTTTATGGGTGGAATAAACATTCTTATTAATTAAAATGATGTAATATCACTAGATTGCACAATAAATTTTTAGCAAATAAATGAATTATATATAAGAATAACGTAAATAGAATTGCAATATTAAAAATAGAGTATTTTCGCACATCTTGGTTTCTCTCATTTCTGTGCCCAAGACACTAAGGTAGCGCAATATACGTTGCCGTAAATAAGTTAACAGAAAAGCAAAATATTATGATTAAGTAGAAAAAAAGTGATCTAGTGAGAAAATATATTGCCCGGAAATTAATTTATACAAATTATTTTGAAAAACAGTAACGACAATTAAATAGGGTTTGCTTATAAAGGTCTTTTTCCATGTTTTTTATGCACTGTCCTGTGTTATTTGTATTTCGGTTACTATTAGGTGTTTTAAATTTCTATAACATTAAATCCGTCGGATTAAATCACACATTTATGTCCCCATAATCATGTTTATATTTTTGTTTACACTAATAAATTTTATTTCTTTTTTCTGGACATTGCTGAGTATGTCAGTTTGTAGTTCATAAAGGTGTACTCGAAAATTTTTATAAAAGATTATCGTTCTTTGATATACAGTTTTGAAATTTATAAATAAATAACAATATTTTCTATCATTTAGTAAGTTTGCCAATCTTTTAAAAAAAATTCAGAGATTGATACTTCTTTGGTTTTACAGCAATTTAAGGATAATTACAATATATATGAATTGTGTAACCTTTATTTTAATTTTTAATCAAAAATATGATGTTTTATAAAACATATATTATATTCGTTGACAATTTTAGATCTTGATTTAATTTAACAATGGCCACGGTCCAAATCTCCGCCGAATCCACCATTAACCTTTTAACAATGTCCTCGATCTGTATTTAAAGTAGAATTCGCGGTGTGAACAACCTATCAACTAATAAGTTTCATCAGAAATGAGTACTACAATATAATATTCTTGGCAATGATTACATGTTAATATAAACATGATCTGTTTGTCAGTAAGCCAGTTGGAATTTACTTTTAAATTTAGATAAATTACGCCTGGTTTCCCATCATTTGTTTTTAAATTACACAATGTGTACCTCGTCAATCTGCCTAAATAAATAAGACAAGAAACAAGCTTAATGCAATTTTGTAAACATCTGTAAGAAATTATTATTCATGTTCAATAGCACATTTTGTTTTAAAACTGACAACAAGATTAGGTCTCAATAAATATTTTAGTTTGTAAAATTTATTAAACAGAATTTTAGCAACAATTATCAACTTTTGTATCATCTTCATTTCTGCCCATTTTATCTCACTTTTTACAGACCGACATTTCTGTATTTTTATTTACTAAATTTATTTAAACTAAAATATAATAAATATATTAACATAATTAAGGTTTTGTACCTTCAACAGAAGCTGGTAGTCGTTAATACGTTGTATCGGAAGTTTCAAGTGTTCGGATAATGTTTTATCGTCGCCTAGACTTTGGGAGAGCTCCTAGAAAAAATAAAACTTTTTATTATACACATTTTACATTTCGTTACAACTATAAAAATACATTAGAAGTAATAAACTTTTTCGCAGCAGAAACTATTTATTTTAAATCGAGCAAGTGGTCAAATCTTGTGTAGTTTATTATATGTGGCATTATTTAACAAGTTCTAAGTTAGTTCTGATCTATAAATCAATTCAAAAGAAAAACAATGTTGTAGTGTAGTCCAAACAATTATTCATGACTTTATATTAAGAACAAAAATTATTTCACTGCCAAACTGATGTATGTCTGACCTATTTGGCTCATAAAAAAACCAGACATTCGACATCAATATTCATAGAAATAATTCCATAATTATAATCAGTGGCAGCGATGGGTAATAACATGGAAGATTTCTTAATAAATTGAAATAATTATTATCACATAATATTGTTTAGAACTAAACTAAAAAGTAATACTTCATTGCAGTATAATCAATATTTAACGAAATGTTATTTTTTGTTTATTATAAAGTGTGTGTGTTACAAATAATAAAGTGTTTAACATGTATTATACTTGGTTAATATTTGATTTTCATCGACCGCCACAAGGTTTTTAACATTACGATTTTAGTATTTCAAAAATTCAGCAGATATATCAACAATTTAGTGTAATTGCCGGTCTGTCTGAATTTTAAATATATTAGCCAAATTAGAATTTGACATTTCTAGATTTTTATATACCTTAAATATACAAGAATTTGTCTTAGCATTACATTTTAATTATTTTTAGCGTTATGTTATCCCTGTTCGATCATCTGGAAACATGTAGGCAAGTACAGAACAAATCCGATTGTACAACTGTCTAAAAAAAATTCATATCATAAAATGCTTTCCAATAGTAAAATATCAACTATGGCCGCCATCGAACCGATCGTCACTATTGTTTACTTACTGTGTGACAAAAAAATTAAACAAAAAATTGTTATTTCGCAACAACTTTTGTTTTAATTTTTTGTTACACCATAGGTAATCAGTAGTGATGATCGGTTCAGTGGCGGCCACAGTTGATTTTTACTATTAAAAAGCTTTTTATGATATTTTCATATTAGATTTCAAATTGTTTATATAAAAGGTCAATGTTATATTTTTAAAGGATGGTGTAACGATTAAAATTTTGTAAAACTAATAAACATAGAATTAATTATACTCAATTAAAAGTTCTACCAAGTTAGTATACCAAGAATCTCTGTTAAAATAATTTGGCAGGACCCTCAGTCTATTTCATAACAATACTTAAACTTGAGACATTTTTTGATGCTTGATTATCGTAACAAATATTTACTTTACATGTGTTTACTTTTATTTATAAATATAACAAGATAAATATAGAATATTAAAAGCGCATCCACCAAATTTCGCGCATTGTGGGTAAGATATTCGACATTATTTTTATTCTATGAAGCATACATGTTGCAGCTATAAATTTAGAATAAAAATGTTGACGTATGCGTTAAAATTAGGTGGGAACAAGCAAAATATTTATTTAAAACTATGAAATTGATCTGTGTGATTCTAATGACATGATCGACATTACTTTAAAGTGAAAATTCTTTTCTTCTTATTTACGATGTTGATTTGAGCGATATATTTAGACACCTATTCTAAACTTCTGGCTCGTTTATGCAAAATTCCGAAGGCGGTTGCAATAACAATAAACAGCTAATAACAAGGCGTATCACTGCTGGGTTTGGATCAGTTTACGAACGATTAATTTGTTTGGAAACTCATCAGACATCGGCAGGTTTTGCGCCAGTTTAATAATAGTTAAAAAGTAGACTGATATTTCAAGTGATACACAACAGAGCATGTGGAATTTTAAGATGAGCTGTGCCAATATTTCAATGGATACAAGATACAAATCCTTTTTTAAACTTACTACTCACTTCAGCAACTTAGTATATAATTTCAAAACAACTTATTCATTACTGGACAATCAAAATATTTTTGTAAAGAATTGACTACATGTACATTATTTATTAAAAGTAAATTTTGATTACATTTTTAGTTCTAAGTTCTTCATAGATTTTGTAGTAGCTCAATAATTCAGTTAGTAAAAACAAGATACAAATAATTAAATTCCTACGATTACAGAAAATAAATTAAATAATTTCTAGGTAGTTATTTATTTAAAAGCTTTAATAATAGAGTTAACAATCATTTCGGATATTGCAAAGCACTTACAGTGTGTAGGATTTGAACCCACAGTCTCACATCCCCTTGAGAGCAAAAGAACTATTGAACCACAACAAGTCGCAATAAAAATATTTTCAGTATTTAAATTATTGATTAAAGTCCAGGATAATAAATTCCCTGTATACTGACCGAAATCCTTTCACAGTTCACACACTATCACCTAGCACTGTCTTGAAATAGCAAAGGGTCTATTACGTAACCTTCGAGTCTATCGTATATCGTCGGTGGTTGATGACGTGGCGGAGTATGGCGACACAAGTGCAAGGCCTACCTGTGGATTGCTGATAAGCCTGGTTCCAGAAGCACGGAGTGCACACAAGCGCTCTCACCAAACAGCCACTGACTAAACTGGACGCTGTCCGGCAAAGTGCGGCCTGTCGTACAGCTAAAAATACGCAAACAGCCTACGAACGACGCAACGTCTCACGCCCCCGTAAACCTACACTTTTAAGACTTTCTACTTTCTTGTGCTTGGGGAGAAAGATGGATCTCTAGGATCCACCGATCGTCCCACTGTTTCATGTAGAATTTTATATTTATATCACAGAATAGTGGGCAGAATGACCGGCTCCATTCTAAGAACCCAAGTTCAAGTCTTCAGTCCACTTTCAGCACAAGCTATAGTGTTTGGGAAGTAACGACTGGAAAACGTCCTCACATGCACAGCAGTGGGTAGTAAGCCGTGAATAATGTATTTACTTCAGAGATCAATTTATTCCACTATGATACTCAGTAAGATGTCATTATAAGTGATTTCTATTTTGATCTTATGCAAACTTGGGTACTTAATAAACGTCACTTGAGATTTCAGACCATAAATAGCATTAAGTACTCCAAATACCACAATTTTTATAACAAACCTATTACATATGTACAATATTTGCACGCAATTATAGTGCTGTAGAACTCATTTAAAAATAACTTAGTAACTCGTAATCAAAATACAGTCGGTTCCGCAAGATCAAGACATATTGGGCCTGAAACATTTTGGTCCCTTTAAACAACTAGCCCAAATAAAGTTCCATACAAAATTAAATGATGATAATAATTGTTAAATTAAATATATTATAGAAGTCGATACCGTGGAGCTAGGTGTTAAAGTCCAGGCTTCGCAACTCATTTGTTGCAGGATTTAAATTCCGCCCCAAAGTTTGGACAGCCAAGAGAAAATTATTGGCGGAGATTTCACAAACTTAATTCTTAGTCACTCCTTTTTGGCTGTGCGCTAATTTAATTTTTTGTTTATGTATATGGTGTCTGCATTACAATACAATATTGTACAAGGTCTTTTAAAGACCTAAATTATTGCCCCTCCAATAAAATTGCTGAAATCACGACACTGTAAATATGTATACATATAAAAGTATAATTTACAAATTTAATTCTTAACCAAGTTGCATCAGTTAACTGAAGACCTATTTAACTGGAACCGATTATTATGGATATAATGGACTATATGCTTTTTAAAAGTTTAATCAAGATCTTGTACATGTTTTAAGTCATTTAATTAACAATTCTCTGCCCGTGTGAATACACACCTGCAAAATATGATTATTTAAAAATAATCCTCCGTTTACGTCAATTAAATAAGTTAGGTGCGAAGTATAATTTCCATATTTATTTTCTTATATTTTACATGCTATCTATTAAAATATTCATTAAATTTATCCATGAATCACTTTTACATTTGTGTAACGTAACTATTTTTGCAATTTACTGTTTTAAATCTTTATGATTCCTCGTAACAAATAGAACTATAAAGTCCAGGAGCGATGCATTTAGGATTTTGGATTTAGATCACGAGATCAAGGCTAAAGTTGCAACACATGCTGGTGGCTGGATTTAAACGACGCGTCCATTCAAAATACCAGATCAGTAAATAAAATCTTTCTGCTTCCAAAAACTCAAAACATGGAAAATTATTACTTCGATAACATCACGATGATATCCTGCCAAATTAAATAATTTTATATTTGAGAAATTATCCTGTTTACGAAATATAATTATAGTTTGAAAGTAATTTAATGTGTAGCAATTATAAATAAAATAAAAACCTGCGCCAAAGATATTAAATCTATAAGAGAATAGCAAGCGAGTATAAAAATGTTTGAGTAAACCATCGAATTCGCAATCGCTTTACGTAATAGTTTTGCACTCTCTGGAAATAGCGTGGCTCGAATTAGCATAGTAGCCCTGAACATAACACTTTCTTTCTCTTATCATTCACATTACTTATTATATATTTATGATCTACGCCGTACTGTAAGTACAGGACGAAATATAATAAATCACAAAAATAAAAATTCCACTATACTCCTTTATATGCTTCCTGATATTGTAGCTTTAATGTATAATTCTTTAAAAATCAATGCAACCCTTTATATAAATTACAGTTTTTTTTAATTAAATAATATGTATTATCTGTTTATACACAGCAATTGTTGTAATACATTATATTACTACGACGCAAATCAAATAAATGCAAAAGGGGGTAAGAGTTTGAAGTTGCGCCACTGGAAAACGAATATAGAATCGTAACATTTTTACTCAATGAGTGGACGCGAGTAGAAAGATTTTATTTATTTTTAACTGCCAATGGTCAGAGCAGTATTCAGATGATTTTCGGATATTATTTGTAATATAAAAAGCAGAAAGAAAAATACTTATTATTATATACAATTTTCATCATTTAAAAATACGTAATGATTGTGTATCACTTCGTACAATTCGTTTTAGTTCAACCACTTGTTAAATATAAGACTTAAAATTTACGGTACGCACTAGAATTTCTCCGTTTTAATTATAGTTGTATTAAATATTAGTCTCTCTATATCTGCATAAAATTTAGAATACTGAAATATTTTTTTATTTTGTAAAAATATAGTTTTGTATAAAATAATTAAAGGTAGTTTTTCTTACCTCAAAGTAGTCTCTGATATCATCATCGCTGTCCAGGATTTGCTGCGCATTGGGTTCGTCTCTGCAATATGCCACATGTTTGTCGAAATCTCTCTCCAGTCTCAGGAAGACTTTGCCTAGCATGTGTGGTTCACTGGCATAATATTTCACTCCTTCCATTAGCACACTATAATTATAAATATAACATACTATTATTTCTATGTCTTTCAATGATATTTTCCTTATAACTTACGAGCTATGAAAGTCTGAAATTTGTCTAATATTGCCGAAAATAACGGAATAGTTATCCCTAAGTGCTCTAGGAATTTTTCCAGATTCTGCTGCCTTGAGATAGTGTTGCACGACATGTAGAAGATCGCGGACAAATTCTTCTTCTGTTTCTACCAACTCGCGAACAACTGCCCTAAAAAACAAAATAAATATAATTAATAAAAAATCATAACTATATAAAATAAAAATAATCACAATAATTTCAAGTGCATAAACTTGACTATAATTATAGTCGGTCTGTGTTTGTGGATAAAAATTGAAAATTATGTTAAAACTATTATAAAAAAAAAACTTTACTAGGAATACATTACGAACAAATTTGTAGGATATTTAGAAACGAAAAAACAAATTAATAAATATTGTTACTTTCATGCGAGGGTCACTTCCGCCAATATTTTTTTTAAATAGTAATTTGTGTTTGAATAATTTTCGCATCTTTATTTTTATTTTAACACAAATATTTATGATTTAATTTGCAATAAAGGTTTTAACGAAAAAACAGTCGTATGTTCTTGCTTATTTACTAATAAAGCGTCAAGTTCATCCTTGTTTCTTCTTTGATTACCTCTCTCTCTTTATCCTGTTTATAGCGTTATTACGTCACACAATTCAACTATTCGAATGGTTGTGAATACCTTGTATACTTACATAGTAATTAATTTTAAGTATAATATATAATTTTTACGTGAATTCATCATATTTCTGCATATTTTTTAAAAGCAAATTATTGAAAAATATTTCAAAATACATTAAATTTGAATGTGATGGAAAAGGCTAGTATTTTATGACAAAGGGAATTATTAAAGATCTTACTCTCTTCTTTGACTTGCTTCAGCAGCACTAATAACTTCTTCAGGTTCCTCTAAAGGCTGTAAGATACTTGAAGGCACCCATCCTTCTTTTTGGTCGCCGCTGCAATTTCTTACCAACCATCTACAACATACAAAATATATTAATATGTAATTATAATGCTGTATTATTAAGCTAAAAATTAATATGAAAAGTTATAGCCTAATATATTAAATGGTATTCAAAATGCTTATATAATCTACAAACTTAACAACCAGAATCATTTTAACTATAATTCTTGTTAAGAAAGAATTTTATACTCTACATTCTTTAAATGTTTTGTACATTGTTGGCACATTATATCAACATAAAATTTTAACTGTATACTTAAAAATTTTAATGAAGCATATTTTACCTTCCGGTTGCAGAAGTAGCAACTATTCTCCCTTGTTTTGGATGTATATGAGTTCTTTTAGGCTTTACAGCAATTTTATGTTTAGCTGCTGAGTTATCTAACAGTTCTCTTGCAGGTACTTTGTCCAATTCTGGATCTAGACGACGTCGCCTAAAAAAACGCAATAAATATGATGAGTATTGTAAAATATAAATATAACTTACTTTGGTGATGTAGGGTCACTAGTGTCTAAAACTTCAACAAGATCGCCTTGTCGAACAGACAGTTCATCAGAACTTGAAGCTGTGTAGGATTTCCATACTAACATCACCTCCACATTCTGAAAATTAATAAAGACATGAGATTTATGGATATTTGTATACCGTAAAATAGAGCATTTTGTAATCTTGTGAATAACAAAACTGTTGCCAGAATTTCGATTGTAAGTGATCTCATACTTTTGACAAATACTTATTTTTTTGGGACGATTTTGTAAATATAAACTTGTGAATATAGAAATTCCACGAAGATTAATCACAGAATATTTCAGTGAATTAATAAAACGTTTTGTCGCATAAATATAAAGTATAGTAATAAATAAAATATACAAAATTTTAATTTATATATATAACAACCGTTTTTATTTTATAATAAAAATATCAGGGACTTGAACCAAAACACTGAACCGGAACATAAATTATTATAAACTATTTATATTAAGAATATTCGGCTTACTTTATCGTATTTTCAATGAATATCGATAAAATACAATATTCAAATCTTGATTAACTTATATACTTATTTCTAATAATGCTTGATGAGAATTTGGAAAACAAACTCAAATGGTTTTGCGGTTCGAATCTCTTAAATTTGACGTGTAAAATATTTAAGTTTCTATATTCCTAAGTAAATATTTGTGGATTAATAATTTATATATTATATTTTAAAGATTTTATAACTATTTTAAACAATTTAACTACTTAATTATAAATAATATATCGCTAATAAATTAAAAATTCTAAAATTAAGTTAGGTCTAAAAATATGTCTGTAGTGTGAAATTGTAAAATAATAAATCTTTCTTTCAATCTGAAATATTTTAATGCTGCTTGCGTATATTGTAACGTAATGTGTGAAACATACTGGTGTGTAGGTGTGTGAATGGAATCGTAGTGGCCGCTCTGCTCAAAATAGCCCTTTTCGCTGCAGTTCTTACCTCAGCTGACGCTACAAGTTTACCTTGTGATGTCATCTCTTCATCGACGAACAACTTCTGCAAACAAACAAACGTAACATTAGCAAGATGGACTTGACATTCGTTCGGCAAAAGACATTCAAACAAAAAATACGATATCAATTTCTACAACAATTCAATAATATGTATATTATTTTGAATTTTGTAATACAGTAATAAGAGTTTCAGATTTAAAAGCTTCCTAGTTTTGAATGGAATTCCTATCGTTATATATAGAATAATTACTTTTGTGTTGAAAGAAAAAATATAATTTTCTTTACATTTTACCTGTGTAAATACTTAATTCTTTTATATTGTTATCTTACTGATTTTGAAATTTTCACGGATATATCAAAGTTTATTGGATCATCTATCTGGATATATGTGGACAGTATATGTAGCAAATTCAGATTTTAATGTGACAAGTCAAATGAAAAAGGAAATTAATAAAAATTTGAGATAAAAATATTAAGAGTGTTGTAAAAGTAACATTTATTTGATTTTGTTTTCAAACCGCGGAGGTTATTTTTTACTATTAAATTGAATTCTATGGTATTTTCAATTATATTTTAAATTGTTTATGTAAAAATTCAATGTCATGTTTATAAAGGATGCTATAGTGATTAGAATTTTCTAATACTAATAAACATAAAATGAATTAAGCTTTTGATGTCAATGGCACGAACCGGAAGTAAAAGTTTTATATTGTTATTTTTACAATTATGTGAATAATTTTTATAACAAATATGTAAAGATATTGCTGTAAAGTAAAGCAAGCATATATTTTATTTTGAAAATAAACAAGTTGGTATTTTTTTGTAATTTGTAGCATGCTTATTTTGTTACTGGTCAATTTTATAGTGACTTCAGTAGATTTTTTATGAAGTTTTTTGTAAGTTTTAATTACATTTCAACATAAAATTTGAAATAACAGTCTTAGAAGAGATCTACAGCTTGATAAAGATTTTAAATAAATTTAAGAAAGGAGTTTAATTTAATGTTACCGAAAAATAAAAACTTATAGCGTATATATAAATCTAGCTGAAGTGCTTGATATAGTTAGACATTAAACGGGTGACCGGTATTACTTCAGATTTTGATTGTTAATGTAAATATCTATAGAAGGTGTTACAAATTAGTTATAGCGATCGATATTGTTTGATTGCCAAACTCCTCAAATTTTTTTAGTCGATTTCAGGGTCTATGACGGGCTGTAACATTGATTAATGGGATTCCCTGGCAGTTAAAGAACATTAAAGCGGCAGTAGGCATGCCACAAAATGTTGCCAAAATGCATCTGTTTACAAATTTCATGCAGATATGCCAAACTGCATATATCTAATCACTTCATACGAAGTTGTCACTAGATATTATTATTAATGTTACACAGCTGCTTAAATATGGTAATATAATATTAAAACCACTAATACTACATGCATAATACAACAAGTATTTAAAAACAAATTGTTTATTTATAGCTTGCAGCCGGCATAAGTTAAATAGAGCGAGTACGCCTGTTTTGATTGTTATAATTAAAATAATGGAATTATTACCTGAGAGATGAATTCGGAAAGATGTTCGTTGCCCACTACTGCCCATCACACTGCGCAAGAAAAATATTGCATTGTAATCAATCTATATAAAGAGTAGGTCACTCAATCCTTGTTAAATATCACTAGATTGGTCTCTTGCCAGAGAAGAGAAGACATACACTACCCTGCAACGAGTACCGAGCTAAACTCACACAAATTTCTAACGGAATTTATTTCGGTTGCTCAAGATACTTTGTTTCCCAGATTTGAAATGTAAATATTGAACAGCAATTCAACCAATACATTTATAGGGGAGTAAGCTTGTTTGCTATGTTTATAAGTACTTGAATTAAAACAACCATTCACAATTTTATAATTTAATAGTACGCATATTTATAACTCCCGTGTTTTGGCTTCTGTCAACATTTCAAAACATGCGCACCTATTTTTACGCTTTCGATGAGATCTAATTTTTATTACTTATCATTCACAAATCTTTAATTAAATTTGTTTAGAAAATGGCACATTCCAAAGAAATAATAGCGCCAAATACATTTCAAAATATTGTAAACACCTATAAATATGTCACATTTATTGAAACAATTATGTTTTGCGACAAATTGGAATACATATTAAAGTAAATTACGATTTTAATAGTGTATCCATGAATCCGTACAAAATTCCACACATAATGCTGATTATTATTAATAATATTATGTACCTGGTTTGTAATTTCAAAATAATAGACGTTTTCTAAAAATTGTATCTTTTTATGCGCCAGAAATTAGCAATTTGTTATATTATGTATATTAAAATAAATATTAAACATGTCAATACATACTGAAGACAGATTTATATAAGTTTACAAACTTTAAATTTTGATGCCAAAAAGATTTTATGTACGATTTAAATTTAATTACAATTACTATATTTTATGCAAATGGCAACAACATGTACCCAAGTGAGAAAAGAAATAATTTCATATTTATTTTAGTTAATGGAATACCATGTCATGAACTCGTGGGAATTTCACAGTTTAATTTCAGAGCACGCATAAAAGTAACAAGTAGCAAATCACAACAATAACTAAAGACAATATCGGCGAGATATTTGGCAGTAAACGCGCACAGAGGGAAACGATAAAACGGATGACATTCGCACTTACTAAAAATATAGTAGGATGGCCTCCTAACCGGCCATGAGCTGAGTCAACACTGACAAGACGCTAGAGAAGACGCTCTCGACGCTGTTATTCTCGTCGTGCTCACCACTCAGGCATTCCTCGCGAATTCCCAAACAAATTATACCTTATTACGACCCTTAATAAGCCACAAGTATACACTTTTCAAACAAATAGGAAATAAATAAATAAATGATAGTATTTATGGGATCGAACACATGCTCGGAAGGGAAGCGACGAAAAGTATTTATAGGATCTACTCAAAATTTATTTTCCATCATATAAAATTTATAATTTTTTTATGAAATTAATACATTGTTAAAAATAGTCATTTTTTTTAAATTGGACAAACCAATAAATCAAAAACAAAAAAATAAAATATTTACTTCTGTGTAATTCTATGATTAATTAGTCTGTCACAATTTGGTAGGTATGATTTTTATTTTATTGTATATCCTTTTAATAGCTATTAACATACCTATGATAGTTATGAGTACCATAACCGACGCAGATGTTAATTGAATTCCGAGCTCGAAGAGCTCTAAGGCCGGTATGATTTACAAAACACCCGGTATATTATACATAAAGTGCTCCCACTAGACTGCAGTGAAATGAGATATAGCCAGATTTTTTTCTACTCGTATTCACATACATCTAGACAGAAAAACCGGCAGTATCAAAATGTAATGCAGTCAATTCGGAGATCTGAGATTGTTAAGTATTTACTATATTGTCTTTATGAGGCGATCGGTAAAATTAATTTTTATAAATTAATTAATCTTATTATTTTGAAACCGTCAATTTCATAAAGCAATGATATTTATAGATATAATAATTATTATTTCTTTCAAGTGCAGAACCTTTAGACACTTTTTTCGTTTAATAAACAATATTTTGCGATATAGCGATCCGAATTTTTATCAGACTGCGTTCATATCCACTTACCTACAGACAGACCGACGACAGAACAACAGATATCAAGCGAAAGTAAAGAAATAAACAAAACGTGTCATAATACATACGAAGGAGATGATAGGATAACTATTATAACAATAACATGTTGGCCAACACCACTGGGTTAGTGGTTAGCGTTCAGAGGCTTTGTAAATCAGGTGTTAAGGATTCGAATCTCGCTCTAGCCTAGATGTGCGTATATCCTTATTTGACAGCATGTGATGTTAGTAGTTCAACATTGTATAAATGTTAGAGGTAATAATTAATTATGCTCCAAAGGATGTAAGTAAGATTTTCATTGCATATTCTAAATATTAAACATTAATTTTTGACATTTATTAATTTCTTTTTAATATTCATTTATTAAACAATTTCGTTTTACTTAGTGATCTATTTTTTATTTTTATTTATATTAGTAGTTTATTTACAATAATGGAAATGAAAAAAATAAATATATAAGTCAAAATGGCAATGCAAATTAGCTAATCCATAGATTTTAATGCGTGATGCAAGTAAAATGTTACAAAACCATTGCTTGAGTCGTGTTTAATATAGGAATTACAAAATATATCATATCATAAACACACTTCATTATTGTAAACTGCTGAAAAATTAGTTCACGGTTAATGTGAAAGTCTATTTGAAAAACATCCAAGAAATCTGAAAAGAATCTATAGTTCCAAAAATATAACTTCATAGAATTCTAAGCTAATTCTATAGATGTGGGTTTCGAAAAGAAGTAAATAAAAAGACGCTAGCCATAAATAGACTCAGAGTTAAAAATAGTTTTCGAAGTTTAGGTCAGGAGAATTGAGCAATAAGTATAAACTGCAATGATTTAAAGGCATTTAGAAAGTCTATTTATAAGTAAAATATAATAAGATAAAGCGGAAAAATAAAAAATGCATTAATAACATCTATGTTTTGTTTTTGTGTAATATTTATGATCGTTGTAAATCGATTTACATTACATTTAAAATAATAATTTAATTTTATGCCTTCCTTCGCAATTATCAAAGTATAGATCCAGAATGAATAAAATCAATTAATTTACACTTAATATTAGTGTCTTAAAAAACTTATAAAATAATAATATTTTTTTTCACTACTAGCCTAGACACCCACTATTATTAATCTTTATTTAACATGAGAAATTGTTTTTCACTACCTCTTACTTGGTAACCAAATGGTCACCTAGGTCCAAAATAAATTATTATTCACAATGGTCGATAATGAAAACTGTCACATTTTAAAGAAACCCAAGTTTCTAAATTCAAATATTGTTTAAATCATTTAACTTAGTAAATATAATTTTTGTTATTAGGATTGGGATTGAAATACTAATTGTAAAAAAAGCCATTATTGACCAACGCCTTATGTCCCTCGGTTGCTTCGCACCTCGTGACACAACTTGGCGCTAGGTCAATAATGATAGTCTTCTCAACCTTAGTACATAATATACTATTACAAGGACTAAAAATCGCATATCTAGATTTTATGATGTTTCTATGTACGTGAGTTTGTATTTGAGAGATATTTTAGTACGAATAAACTCCGTTGCATGTCTGCGGAAGAATGTAGGTAAAAACTAAAAATGCCTATAATGCAAAATTTAAGAAGATAAAAAAATATTCAATAAATTTTAGGAATTATTCAAATTAAAAATAAATTTCAAAAATTGCTTACCTGCAGCTAATTTCAAACTACACTGGTAAATGAACTCAAAACAACCAACATACAATATAAACAACTCAACCTCCAAAACAAAAGTCATGATCTGCTTGCTGTAAAAATGGATAAAAAGCGGACCGCAAATTTTACTAATAGGGAGAAAATTATTATTATCACCATTATAAAAAAGTAAGTAAATATAAACTTGTTTTAGGGTGCCTATTTAAGATATGCATAAAACAAAAAATTGTAATAAAAATCCAGGTCACATTTTGCTTTTATATATTAATTTTATTAAATGAGGACTTGTATGAAGTTGCTTGTTAAGAAGACTATGTACATAAAATTTAAAATATTTTCACGCTTTGTGCAGAACAAATAAGGTATATACGATTTTGTTATTATATTTTCGGCTTTTGTAGATCTACCTCATAGTTATGTAATAAATTTTCTACATTTTTTTATATATCTTTTATTTCCATTCCTCACTTCCAGATACAAGAACATAATAGAAGGTAAAGAAACAAGTACTGCATATTTGAAGAAAAAAACTGAAACTTGGAAAAACATTTGCCATGAATTTAACGCAGAAAGCGAAATTAAGCGTGATGTGAAGCAAATTAAAACTTTATATTTTAATATGAAGAGAAAAATGAAGAAAGATTATGTACGTTACTAGTGTTAACATTATTTGTGTATTTTAATAAAATCCGTTATGTGCTCATCTTGTAGAAAGAAGAGTATTTAAAAGCCATAAAATTAGATTCATAGTATAAGGTAAATATATTTCTACTCCTGTGTCAATATATCCCTATTATTGAATCCCCTTTCCTAAATTTCTAAAATAGGTTGAGTTTTTCCGAATTTGCAGGAGTAGAAAAAGTATAGTGTATGATTCGGGATTATGGTCATTATACACTCAGATGATTTGCATCACTCGTCTGCGGCTCGTGGCGCAAATTTTATCTTTGCGAATAATGACTATCACAATCCCTTATACAATAATATACTATTTTTTTAATATTTAAAACATTAATATTACTTTATTAAACATATATAATTTTTTTCTTTTTAATTTTTAAATAAGAATATTCCGCACATATTTTATAAATAAAACCCAGAAGTACCTCAATACAATGAGTGAAAAGAAAAAAATATACTAGATATATTATAGGGCACTAGCGCGCTGCTCCCGTTTTGCTTTGTTTGGTCGCAACCAGGTGGCTGAACTTTACATAGCCAGGGTACGAGCGCGCTTCTTTCGTTTGGACCCAAACATCTCAGTGGGCATGGTCCAGAAGAGTGGAAACATTAAATAGACGTTATTGACAGGGATAGCGATAAATTTAATAAGGGAAAATATGTATGGTGTTTTAAAATAGTTATATAATAGAAAACTAATATATTATCTACAGAATGCGTTCTCTTTTTTACTGCTATCGCTCTCCATGACGTTTATTTAAAGTTCTCGCTTTTTTCTCGACTACAACCAGTGTGAAGTTGGGCTCCAGCGACTGCAACGTATTTGTCCCCTAGTAGAGAATGCATTCTGTAGATAGTAAATTAGTTTTTTTTATTTTATAACAATTTTAAAACGTCATACTAATGCCAATAAATATTTTCCCTTATTAAATTTATTGCTATCCCTTTTCATGACTTCTATTTAAAGTTCCCGCAATTTTCTGGATCACGGGGTTTGAGCTCAAGCGACAGCAGTGCGCTCGTGCCTTGAGACAGAACTAGTGATGTTATGACGTCACAGGGCACACCTGCTTTTATTTTTTTTTATATTTAATATTTCTTAGTAACTTTTACTTCATTAATCCTAGAATTTTTATGTGTAGATTTCTTTGAAAACTATCCAATTGGAATGCTCTGTATTAATCATTGTTTTATAGAGAGATTTCCATAAAGCCGACGAAAGTTCATTTAATCCACAACTGGATGAAATAGGGGCTCATTTATTGGCAGTCTTTAGTGATCAAAGTAAATCAGTACCTAATTCTTATGATGAAGCTGATATATGTTTTATAAAAGGTATAAGCTTGAAGTAATTATTCTTATTCTTGCATTATTAGATAAGTTAAAATAATTTCAGAAGAAAATAACGAAATGAAGGTGAACAATGAACATTTGAGAGAATACAATGATCAAATGAAGGATTGCAATGAAAAGATAGGGGACTATGAAGACCAAATTAGGGACTATAAAAACCAAAATAGGGACTCACATCTATCACCAGAAACTGATTCCAAAGAACCAATCATTTTAGCTTCCTCGTCATCAATAGCTACTATCCCTGACCCAGACTCGGAAAAACCTCCAAGGGTTTGGAAAAAAAGATTTAAAAAAATAAATTATAAAGATTTGTATCATAAAAAAATGTATGAGATAGCATGTTTTGAGCTCAAATCAAAAAAAATTCTACATAATTTAGATGTAAAAATTAAGAAAAAACAATTAGAACAATTTATAAATTAAAATAAATACTTATATATTATTAGTAAATTTGGTTTTTTCCTTGTTGTCATTTGCAGTAAATGGAATGAACAGAGATGTCATCACAGAAAATTTTGTTATAAAGTAACAAAGTCATATTATTGTATGAATTTTATAATATATTTTATTATATATTTAAAAAAATTAAACATGAATGACTGAATTCTCGGATAATATAGTACCTTATATTTCATTAATTCTTATTGCAGGTTACAGAACATTGCATGCAGTAGGCACAATTTGTGTAAAAATGAATCTAATATAAATTGTCTACAATGTCATTGTTGACATGTGTACAATATTGACAATAATTTTTGAAATGATATGAATTGTGGGAATAATTTCATTAATATATACTTAATGGTTTTATTTATAATTATTTCTATCGATCAGTGTAAATTTGAAAAAGTAGCAAACCTCAAAGACAAGAACTATCTCAATCCTTCCATTTTTGGTAAAGAACCCAAAAATTATGATACATTTTTAAAAATTCTTCATTTGAAACGAAGAAGCCAAGCATTAGACAGTAAATTAAAGCACAAATTAGATGAAATAATATTACAGAATAATCTGCAGCTTCTGAAAGATCGAACGAAAACACAACTACTTAAAATTGGAAATACTTATTTAGAAAATTTCTCTCACTCCGATACAAGTAAAACAAAAACGAGTTCAGATAATTTAGCCGAAAAATTAAACTTTCATTCGAAGACTCAGAATGATATAGGAAGTTTTGACGCCAAAAAATTCTTAAAAAGTAGAAAATATAGTCAAAATTCTGGACCGCATTCAAAAAAACGAAAATCGAAATTCATAAATCGTCACAAACTATGGTATCACAAAGAGAAGTAAATTTAAGTACTTACTCATTGCCATGAATTTCAGGAAACGTGAAGATGACGATGATGAGAAAAAGTCATCTTTCACGAGTGACGAATCGGACAAAGTGGAAGATCCTAATCATAAAATATTAGAAGAAATTGTAGAAGAATTACAAGATATTAAAGATAATATTAATATGACCACACATAAAAAAGGTAAGTATTCATAAATTAATAACTATAAAAAATTCAAATTCGTTACATTTCAAAATATATATTTTATTTATTATGCTTTGATTTTATTTTTAGTTTTGTGAAACTATATGTAGTTTACATTTTTATAATATCTTACCTTTTTATTTACTTCCTGATGTATTGAATCAGGAATCGATATCAAACAATTTGAATTGAACCAGTTACCATTTTAAACGTGAATTATTACTTCTTATTGTTTGAGTTCCTACGATTGTAATAATAATTTTCTAAATGGAGCACTATGAATCTTATTTTCTCGTAGGAGCTTCTTTACTAAATGGAACATGGGTGTCAGATTTAGTAGGACTTTCATTTACGATAATATTCCACGAAGATGTTGTAATAACCACAAAAACAACACCAATCCCTCATACAACAAAATCTCCGTTTTGTTTGGATGAAATTCCGACATCTACAGTACCAACTACGAAAATGACTACAGCCCGAAATCCTCTGAAAGTAGATAAAAAAGACGCATGCATCAAAATTGATGAAGTTTATACGGATGGCAGTGTGAAGCGTCAACCTATAGTGGATACTACGTTTACAATTACAGCAAGGGTTCCATTTGCAAGAGATACGATGTTAATGATTACTGGGATGCATCCACCAAGCAAAACAATATCTGTTTTTGTGGGTAAGTACAAGTTTCTTTAAAATTATTGTCTACAGTAAAATTGATTCAAAACTTAAGGAATCAAATTAATAGGTACGATAAAACTATACATGTCATTATTTATTGAATGAAATAAAATTTAATTTTAATGTTACACTTTAGGGCAGTACAAGTTCTGCGAGAAGGAAGAACTGGTAGTTGGTCGATGGATTGTGGAAAAATACGCTCGCCACTGTAAACAAATACAAATCAACGAGGATGTATTTGGCGATGTTCTTCGGAGACCAACCCTAAAATAATATCCTATTTTGTGATATATTTAAGTATTATTTTTTGCTTTTTCTAACTGATATTAGTTAAAAATATACAAAATATTTTTATATATATGTATATTTAAGATAGTATTAAAATATACAATAAACTTATAGTACAAAATTTATGATATTTTACAAGAATGAACCCAAGCAAGTAAATAAAACGAGAATACATTGTACATTCCAAATCTTTGTTCATGTAGTGCATATTTACAAATTAATCAACTTTAAAAGTTTATTTCTATTTGAAGCGTTTCTTATGGCAAGCCCTGTTTACCGCTACTGAGCACTAGCTATTGGACTGGGGGAGTTGTCCATCAGCGACGAATTCTTCCCATTTACCAGGGGTGCGTCGGACCGTCCCTCAGATATGGGACTTATGTGGCATTTATTGCGAAGTTCAAACACTTGTTGAATCGCTTCCCGAAAGCATAGGAAGTTGTAGTCAATCACGCCTACAACATTACCTTCAGTATATACAATTATGTTAATATCGATGGTACTACCTTTGTGATCAAAATTATGTTCCCTCAAAATACAAACAAGCGCTAAGAATTTATTAACTTCTCGCAAATATAAAACAGTTCCATTGTTTAATTTGATTAGACTGGAACTTTGTTCATCAAAAGCTGCCGCATCATTATCTTCTCGTACTCTATAATCATATTATTTATTCAAAATTCCATTCCTGTACAAGTAAATGCGTTCAACTTAAAAACTTTAAACACTAAAATGCATCAAAAGTTTTCATACACCATACCGTGCAAAATAACCGTAGCGCCGGCGTGTTCTATTTACCAGATATTTTCTACAGACACGAGCGCGCTGCTGTCCATTTGCTTTGTTTGGTCCATAGAGATAATATACTACAATATACTATTAATATAATATATGTAAGTAAATTACCTCTATGATTTGGTCCTAACCAGGGGACCGACCAGCTCTATACGGGGCTACGTTCGAAAATTAACTCTAGTTAATTATTCACGTTCGACATGCTTACAAAGTAATGTTCATCAGTTCAATCTATTGTTTTCTGTAGTAGGTTACTTAGTTTTATTAAAGATGAATTCATTCTATTTCATTGTGAATAATGAAGGGCACGCAAGGATAAAAGACAACAAGATTTTAATATGGCATAAATAAATTTAAAAAATCTATCTCCAATAAAGTAACCAGTAAATATTTTGATAAATGAAAAATAACAAATTGGACAAAAGTATATAAATAACATATTTTTTTTGTCCTCCATTTTTAACAGTCCTCCAAATTATTCGAAAATTTGCTTACTATACATTAACATAATAATATCAATAAATTATAGTACACAATTTAGAAATCTATAATTATTACAACAAACATTATTGTCTTATGTTTATTTTCTACCAAACCCATATTTACTTCTCCAAGAAGACAAATTATTTTCATATGTTCATATTCCATATTGTGGAATAATTTCTCTTTGGAAAAAACTCTGGTTGTTTTGGAATAGGTTAAGAGTAAACTCTGAGCATATACCTAGTAGTAATTATTAATTACTAATAGGTATATGACTCTGAGTAATAATTCCATACTCTAGAATAGGGTTTTGGGACGCAGTTGGTCACACCCAGTGATCTCTACTTTCTCTTGGATAGGAAAGTTTTATCCTGGTACATTATAAGGGGTTGGTATTAAGAAATGTCACTGGCAGAGAAGCTATCCTTATTTAATCCTATTCACTATCTTTGTTTATAATAGAAAGAGCGCACGCGTCTTATTTTGTAACTATCCGTGAGCTCCACTCTCTGTATGCATTAGAAAAAGAGAGAATATCTGCCACATTGCTGGTTGCATACACAAACCAATATGAAAAATTTGAATTCCACTTTCCTATCCATATAGAAAAGAGTAGAGATCACTTGGTCACACCCCTTACTTAACTCTAACCATGGTGCTAATTTTCGAATGTAGCCCGGTTGTAGCCGAGTAACGAGCGGGAATTTTAAGTAGACGTCAGGGAATTTCTGCTATTTTGCTTTATTACGGTGCTTCGTAGTCTAAATTTATCTTTGTCTATCAATTTCAGTTATTTCTGTTATTATTGTTTGTACTATATAATTGTAAACAAACAAATTTATAAAATCGATGAGAATGATTAATATTCCCATGCCATCTAGTGACAATTGCATTTATGACCACTATGGATTTTGGAAATATATTTACGCGCATTTTAGTTATGATGTATGAAAATTTTGTTACTGGACATGCATTCGTCTAAATTCTTAAGCACACTCATAATAGAATTCATTAAAATGAATATTTTATTTACCCATATATGCAGGAAACATCGATGACCACATCAATCATATCACAACATAGTTCGTAACTTTGCATATCAACTGGTGTAGAATCAGTTGCTATGTAAATTTTTGAAACTACATCAAATAAAAACGCCTTTTCAATCGCAGAATTCTACAAATTCAACATGTTAAACTAGAATATTAGAAAGTACATTCATATTTACCGTATTTAAAATGTTTAGTAAATTTTCTAATGCAGGCAATTGTGGAATTAATTTCTGTACAACTTTCGAGAAAGCTTCAAATATTGAATGATCGTAAATTGATGTTAAATGAAAACTAAGATGAATTTGGTCGTACCCTATATAAAAGTTATTATAAAATATAATAAACATGTATTTAAAACATTTTACCAACCGCTGTCTATCAGATCGTCTGTGGCTCTTTGATGAATATCGCGTTGAGATTCCATTTTAAAATCATCACCAAGTCCATCAACTTTGTGAATAAAAACTTCAAATCGTATGGTTGGATTTACTTTATATGCTTTCGTAACTGTCAAATTTAATTTATTTAAAGCTTCCATATAATCATCCTTGAATAAAATGAATATTGATTTTTTTTGTACAAAGTATGCAATATTTTATATACCTGAGCATCTATCACAAATACAAGTGCACCGCAGCCTCCAAAAATCATATCAGAATCAAATGTTGAATCGAAAAAATCTATCTGACCAGGAAAATCCCAAATTTGAAATTGTACAAAACTAGAATTGGCTATATCATCTTTGACAATTTTATTTGTACTCTCCAGAAATAAAGTTTCATTGGGGGACATTTTATGGAAAACTACTTTCTGAATCGAAGACTTGCCTGACCTAAACAAGTAAATATTTTATCAGATGATTCAAGAACTTCTGTCTTTGTCTAATATTATCACAACAATAACCATAACAAAGTAATTTAATACAACAAAAGATTGGGTGGTACCTTCTTAAGCCCATTAATAAAATTCGAGGTTTCTGTTCTCCAGAAGTAGATAAATTCATTTCATGGTCTCCATCAAACGCTCCATATCCAAAATCTTTAGGAAATGAGCCCGTATGATCGTCATATGGCCCATTTTCTTCATCATCTTGAAATGACTATTCACAAAACGTAGATAAAAAACATTAAAAAAACACTTAACGAATATATTTACCATTTTATTTGTAATATATTTAGAACAGTATAAAGCTTATGTATTAAATAAATAATGTTATCTTAACATTTGGAAAATAACTCAATAACACATCATGAGATCAACGGATCAAATGACAAATGTCAACTTCAGTCAGTGAATTTCCTAGTGGAATTATGAAATCCCTGCTCTAAATTCCGAACT
This sequence comes from Stenolophus ochropezus, assembly GCA_035578165.1. Taxonomy (NCBI): domain Eukaryota; kingdom Metazoa; phylum Arthropoda; class Insecta; order Coleoptera; family Carabidae; genus Stenolophus; species Stenolophus ochropezus. The sequence continues at coordinate 16,534,202 of JAQOWZ010000005.1, read as the reverse complement.
GATTTTAACCTTACTTTTCACAAGCGATATTTTCGATTTAAAAACTTAAGAAAGGCATGAAAAACATTCCCAAATGTCGTCTATGACATTTGGCCAGAAAACTTTTACACCAACAGCACCAGATAAGGGTAGTTTTCCTTTAGATCATGAAGGACGGTGCAAGAAATTAATGTTAAAATTTATGGTATGTTTATCAAAGAATAATAATAATAATAGTTTATGCAGAAGCGAAGCCAAAGATTATTTAAATTGTCGTATGGAGAATAATTTGATGGCTAAAGAAGATTGGAGTAAACTTGGTTTTTCTGAAAGTGATAATTAATTTACAATGCCAAATATTTTAATCGGGTGTACAGGGAGTGTGGCTGCTTTAAAATTACCCCTTTTAATAAAAGAAATAGAAAATTTAGAACTAAACAAAAATATACAGGTGAGGTACGACATAATATAGTTTGGGTTGTTGTTAATTTGTGTTTTTATAGATTAAGGTAGTGGTGACGGACCATGCAACTCATTTCTTCTCTATGTCTGATATTCCGAAACATATTACTGTCTACAGAGATACAGATGAATGGTCCATGTGGACAAATAGAGGAGATCCTGTACTTCATATAGATTTAGCAAAGTGGGCTGATGTATTTGTTATAGCTCCTTTAGATGCTAATACTTTGGGCAAATTATCAAATGTAAAATAGAATTGTTCATTTGTAATTCTTTCTCTTATTGTTATTTTTGTAGGGCTTATGCGATAATTTATTAACTTGTGTTGCAAGGGCTTGGGAACCAATAAAACCTTTGTTGTTCTGTCCAGCAATGAATACAAAAATGTGGGAACATCCAGTTACATCAACTCAAATAAATACTCTATTAAAATGGGGTTATCATCAAGTGCCGTGTATTGCCAAAACTTTAATGTGTGGGGATACAGGTTTAGGAGCCATGGCGGAAGTAGTTACTATAGCTAAACACGTAAAAGAATTTATACAATAAATTTATATATTGAGAATAAAAAAAATAGTAACGTTTTGTTCGTGTTTTAATCTGCCATCTGTTGCACATCATAGAAACAATTTCTGGTTTCTGTTTTTCCAAAATGTACCTATACTTCATTCTACAAAACTATGAAGTGGAGTAATTTAGTACAATTTACAAAATCATGTTGTAAACTTTATTGAAGAAGTAAATTTAATTGAATATTTTTACTAACTTTAGTTTTAATAATAACAAATGAATAAAAAAAATTTTCAATGAAAAACAAATCAAAAAATTTTGTTTAGTGTAAATCTACCTATAGTTCATTTTTTTTAAGCATGCAGTACAGGGAAGATAGGGCTTATTTGAACTTGGTCTCTGATTGGCTTAAATCGAGGAGAAGTTTACACCGACGATATTTACTTCTCCATCTCAGCCTTTTCTCTACTCATCTCTCTCTTTTCACATAAATTAAATTATATTACGGCTAATAACTACTATACACAATAATGTCTTATATATAATTTAATATTCAATTTAAAATTTAAAGACCAAATAATTCATTAACTCCAAATATATTTTTGTTTGTACACCATTGCATATTGAGCTGTCAGCTGTCAATTGTTGAAGTGTCAATTCTCAAATTTCATCTAATCTGTTTGAATCATTTTGATTTTTGCGTATTTCTCCATTTATTTGTTTGCATTTGATTATTATTGTTGCCATTTGGTGTATTCGTTCGTTGTTTCTGGTTTTGTTGTTTTATTTTTTGAAGAAAGTGTGCACCGTCGGCGTCGTATAATTTTGATTTTTATACTACCATGGCTGATAACGGGGCGCCCAGTACTTCCATGGATATAAAGAAAAATTTGAAGGGAAAACTTTTGAATAGTGGACAAAAAATAATGGCCTACAACAGTTATTTGGTTCATAAAAGGAAGAGTGCCACAAAAACTGAAGCTGTAGCACTCATTGCAGCTGTTGTTGGAATCTCTAAAAGATCTATGTATAAAATAATAAAACATTTAGAATGTCCGACGTATCCAAATTATTTCATGATGGCTTAGCGCCAGTTACAGCTGAGAAGTGGTCAAATTGCATTGCTCATATTATAAAAGAAGAAAATGAATTATACCAACTTGTCAATACCGTTGCAGCAATGTAAATGCAATTTGTTGTAAATACTGGCTCGTCCAGTGAAATGGAATTTACAGATTCAGACTAATACCACATAATAAGATAATTTTTTTATTATTATTATCATATCTTTGTGAAAGTATTACATATTTATTTAAATGCAGTTTTATTATAATAAAGTTAAATATGTTTTAAATTGAAATATATGCGTTTCCATATGCTTTTTTAATAATTATAATTTATTTAATTTCTCATTTTAAATTAGTATTTTAAAAAGAAAATTTGACATTTATCTTCGTTTATTTCAAGTAACTATATTTGAATTTAGCGTCAAATTTTGTAACTAGATTGTCAGTTTGTCATAGTGTAAATCAGGTTTCTAGTTATTGCATTCTTAAAAAAAATGGACTATACAATCTGCACCAATCATAAACCAGAATTTTGTTTCCTATGGGTCGCGTGCACGTGACGTCACGGCCATTTAAAGATGTCTGCCTGGTGGACCAACATGCCATTGTACACCACGCAGAAATAGCCAAAAATGCCTCAATTCTGTGTTGTTGTGGGATGTTCAAAAAAAAGTGGAATTGGGGATGGAATATATTTTTATAGGTTTCCCTCAGAAAAAGATAATAGAGGTAGGATTATTCCTTTGGCGGTAGAAAGACGGAAAGAGTGGACAACTGCGGTTAAGAGACAACACTTAACAGAATATAAAATAAAATACGGCAGAATATGTTCGAGACATTTTATTAAAGGTATTTTGTTGTTCCTAATACCTTAATTCTTTGAATACAAACAAATATAAATTAGTATTTGGCATTCTCATAAAGTACCTAACGAAATTATGACAAATATAGGTAGAAAGTTTGCCCGGTGGTTCGAAATTATTATATATATTTTTTTTTATACTAGGTGAGAAAAAATATTATTGAAATATGATTTATATAAAACCCATATTTTTATTAATTTTAAATAGGTACTTGTGTTGTGATAAATGTTATCGTAACCAAATATGCTTAAAAATTATTGCAAAATTCAAGGGAAACCAGCTGATTTAGATAATAAAAACAATCCCGATTGGATACCATCGTTAAATATGGGCTATGCAAAAGCATGTTATAATGCAAATAAAAGTTTACAGCGTTATAACAGATTAACAGATCGACATGTTAAGGTTTGAAAGTTTTATTAACAAAAATATGTCGTAATTATCATTTAGTTATAAACATACATATCACTGACTTGAATAGAATGGTAGTAGTATATGTCATGTAAATAACTTTTACCAACAACTCATAATTCATTTTTCATATATCATTCAGTCATTACTAAAGTTACTAATAATTAGTAAATGTTCTTCCTTTTATAAAAAATGTATTTATTTTGGAAAATGATTTTATTATATACAGGAAAATAACAAATTTATACAATTATAGAAACAAGCTGTAAGTTCTTCCGTGGAGCCTGTTTCTGTAAATGAGGAACAGGCTATTACTAACATTGTTAGCACTAGTTCTTGCACTAACGAAACATTACCTCACACTGAAACTGATCATGAAACTTCTACAAATGTGACATATTTGAAAAATGAAATAATATCTTTGAAAAATCTCTCCAAAACTCTATAAGACAAAAAAGAGCTTGTTGCACAATGGAAACGAAGCGAGTGAAATGGTTTGTTGGTCCACCAGGCAGGCGGGTTGCCTACTTCGAGTCACGTGCTGCACGCGACCCATTTCGGCTCACGGACCATAGGTCGCGTGCAGCACGTGACTCGAAGTAGGCAACCCGCCTGACTGGTGGACCAACAAACCAATTCACTCGCTTCGTTTCCATCAAGCAACAACCTGGTTCTTTGTGTTATAGAGTTTTGGAGAGATTTTTCAAAGATTTTATTTCATTTTTTAAATTTGTCACATTTGTGGAAGTTTCATGATCAGTTTCAGTGTGAGGAAATTTTTCGTTAGTGCAAGAACTAGTGCTAGCAATGTTAGTAATAGCCTGTTCCTTATTTACAGAAACAGGCTCTACAGAAGAACTTACAGCTTGTTTCTGTAATTGTATAAATTTGTTATTTTCATGTCTATAATAAAATCATTTACCAAAATAAATATATTTTTTTCTAAAAGGAAGAACATTTACTAATTATTAGCAACTTTAGTAATGACTGAATGATATCTGATAAATGCATTATGAGTTGTTAGTGAAAGTTATTTACATTACATATACTACTACCATTCTAAACAAGTCAGTGATATGTATGTTTATAACTAAATGATAATTACGACATATTTTTGTTAATAAAACTTTCAAACCGTAACATGTCGATCTGTTAATCTGTTATAACGCTGTAAACTTGTATTTGCATTATAACATGTTTTTGCATAGCCTATATTTAACGATGGTATCCAATCGGGATTGTTTTTATCTTCCAAATTAGCTGGTTTCTCTTGAATTTTGCAATAATTTTTGAGCATATTTGGTTACGATATCATTTATCACAACACAAGTACCTATTTAAAATTAATAAAAACATGGGTTTTATATAAATCATATTTAAATAATATTTTTTCTAGCTTAGTTTAAACAAAAATATATATAAATAATTTGTTTCGAACCATCGGTCAAACTTTCTACCTATATTGTCATAATTTCGTTAGGTACTTTATGAGAATTCCAAATACTAATTTATTATTGTTTGTATTCAAAGAATTAAGGTATTAGGGACAACAAAATGCCTTTAATAAAATGTGTCGAACATATTCTGCCGTATTTTATTTTATATTCTGTTAAGTCTTGTCTCTTAACCGCAGTTATCCACATTTTCCGTCTTTCTACCGCCAAAGGAATAATCCTACCTCTATTATCTTTTTCTGAGGGAAACCTATAAAAAGATATTCCATCCCCAATTCCACTTTTTTTTGAACATCCCACAAAAACACAGAATTGAGGCATTTTTGGCTATTTCTGCGTGGTGTACAATGGCATGTTGGTCCACCAGGCAGACATCTTTAAATGGCCGTGACGTCACGTGCACGCGACCCATTGGTACAGTCTCAGTAAATAGGGTTAAAGATGGAAAGTGGCTAATGAAAGCAAGTAAAACAGAAAAATGTGTTATATAAAATTATTTTTTTAAATGTAAGTTTGTACAAATAGTATATGACTCGTTATTTTTTTACGTGGTTATAATTTAATATAACTAAAAATATGCAATAAACTATATTGTTAATCTTACCATTGTATCAGTATGGTCGGAAAATTGAACTTTTTTACTCAAACTCATGATTAACTTGTTGTAAATAAACTATATCAATAACACTTGTTTGTATATTAAATTGATACCAGAGTAAACACGTTTTGCAATTTAAACCGGCGCGATAAATTTATGTACAATAGTGGGGAGAATCAGCTGTTTGTTGTCAAAAACGTGTATACATTTTCTTAAGATATTCTTTAAGTATGTTAAATCTCAATGTCGGAATTTTGGGACATGTAGATAGTGGTAAAACATCTTTAGCAAAAGTATTAAGTCAGACTGCAAGTACAGCAGCATTCGACAAAAATCCTCAGTCACAAGAAAGAGGCATAACCTTAGATTTAGGCTTCAGTTCTTTTTCAATTCCTGTACCCTCACATCTAAAACACTCTCTCGAAGATGATTTCATACAATTTACTCTTGTTGATTGTCCAGGACATGCTAGTTTAATAAAAACGATCATTGGAGGAGCGCAAATTATAGATATGATGCTCTTGGTAATTGATGTTACAAAGGGAATTCAAACACAGACAGCAGAATGTTTAGTAATAGGAGAACTAACTTGTAAGAAAATGATTGTTGTACTTAATAAAATAGATCTGCTATCAGCTGATAAACAGAAACAATCCGTAGAAAAAGTAACGAAGAAGTTAAAGACAACGCTATCATCGACAGTATTCAATGACTCGCCTTTTGTTGCTATTTCTGCGAATCCAGAGAATTCCATTCCAATAGGAATTGAAGAATTAATTAATATAATGTCAGAATACTCATTCTTACCGCAAAGAAATAGCGAAGGTCCGTTGTTATTCGCTGTAGATCATTGTTTTGGAATCCGTGGACAAGGCACAGTTTTAACTGGCACAGTATTACAGGGCAGTGTACAAATTAATGATGTAAGAAATTATCTATCTACAGTATAATTCATATTTATTTCATATACTTATGTTAATTTATAATTATTACTCTGATTTTAGAATATTCAAATACCTTTATTAAATATAACGAAGAAAGTGAAATCCATGCAAATGTTTCGTAAGCCAGTTCAACATGCGAAACAAGGGGACCGAATAGGAATTTGTGTTACACAATTCGATCCAAAATTATTTGAACGAGGTATTATTTGTACTCCTGATTTGGCTATTATGTCCCATGCTGTAATAATTAAGGCCCAAAGAATAAGTTATTTCAAATTTCCAATTAAAACAAAATCAAAATTCCATGTAACTATAGGCCATGAAACAGTGATGGCCACAATAACTTGTTTTTCTAATAAAACTAGTGTCCATAACGAAAAATTTGATTTTAGTTTAGAATATGAATTTTGTGATGAACTTAGTAATAATAAAGATATTTCCAATTTTATAATTCTTGAATTTGAAAAACCCGTTTTAACTTTGGCAAATAGTTTAGTAATTGGATCGAAATTAGATTTAGATATAAATGGCAGTGTTTGCCGAATAGCATTTTGGGGAACGGTTTTAGAAACCTCTAAAGATAAAAATTACAAATCTTCTTTTCTTCCTGCAATAAAAATATTTAAAATCAAAAATAAGGAGGGAATTATTGAACGAGTGGTAAATGAAAATGAAGTAATAGTTAAAAATATGTTCAAGAAAGAAACAAATGTCCAGCAGTTTCTTGGATTGAAAGTAAATTTAAAAACAGGAGAAGAAGGTAGAATCGAAAGTCAGTTCGGACAGAGTGGGAAAATAAAAGTGTATATTCAGAATGGTTTAAATGCAGAAACTGCAGAGCAGCTGAGTACAAAGAAGAAAGAAGGATATGAACCCATACAAGTGAAATTACAGTTTAAAAGATACATTTATGACAGTAACAAGAAAATCATACAATAGAATCAGTATATTATAACTTCAATTTCAAATCATTGTTAATTATGATATGTAATATTACAGTAAATAAAGTTTTACAACATGAACAATACAATGATGTGAAACGAAATGATTCTTAGTCTTGTACTTTGTGCAAATCTTTGTGATCATTGTAAATAAATAAGTTAGATAGTTTTTTAAATAAATTTAAATAGGTTTCTTGTTAAAATAAAATATATAAATTTGAATTTGATAGATTTCTTATTTAAAGCCTTAGTCTACGTTACTTATTGTTGTCTGGTATGTCAATAACACTTGAATTGTTGACATTCATTAAGAATCGTGTCTCTAGCAAAGGTATAACTATAATCACAATGACATTATTGCAGTTACGCAGTGTGGATATAATTTACAAAGTGTGCCAGTGCGTTCGTATTGTATCATATCGTATCGCATCGTAGATAAGTGGAATGTCTCGAAACTGATCTGAAAAGATTGAAAGGTAGTTGGCACTTGTGTCAATTCATCCATACGTGAGTTTAGCCCGTCTCTCCTAAATATCGCAATTCGTAATAGAATATATTCTTTATAAGATCTGACTATCAATAACCTACACGTCCAAGGGTCAATTACAGTTGAGTTACGCTGAGTATAGAATGAGCAGCAGGGTGCAGGAAATGGAAACTGATTGTAGACGCCGCTACTGCGCATTCTACGTGAACACACATGAAGTAGGTAGGTAGAGTACTTATACACAGAGAGGACCGTAGAAAACTAGACTGTTTTAAAACTCAATATCTTATCATCAGTTAATACAATTCAAGAATTTCATAACAATATTGACAAATATTCAGTTATTGATTGTACATTACGTATTTATTTCACAAAAAAAAAAATTAAAAGACCAAAATGAATACAGTCCATTCCGATTAATCGGGATAGCCGCTTTTTAAAGAACAGAAAGCAAATTAGGAATTAACAGCAATTTATTTATTTGTGTAAGAAAAATATTTTTTTTAAGCCGTTTACCTGGCGCATTTTTTTTAGATTCAAAGTATCCCGATTAATCCAAATCGATTGTATATTGAAATATTTCATTCTAAAATAAATATAAATTATTTTTTCTGTACTATAATTATTGTTTACATTTTAAAAGATTTATTATGAATGGAAAATAAATTATGTAGTACAGGTTTCTTTTTTTTCTTCATTTACTGTTATAAATAATTTGAGATATTTTACTTCAAAAAAGTGTCCGGTTTTTTAGGTCCACTCGTATCTCCTTTTCAGTCAGTCTACTAATTCTCTTTAAGAGAAGTAATAAACTGGAAGAATCTTCCCTCTCATTTCATTTGACTAGTAATACATGTAAATATATAATTACTTTAATATACTATCCTTAACATATTACATTGTCTGTTATTATTGTGCCACTATCAAAGGCGATGCATAAAAAATTAAATGTGATTCTAAAGTGAACGCTTTAAAACCTAAACGACATAGCAATAAAACTTTACTTACAAATCTGATATATCACCCTGTTTCGCTATATACATCTACAGTAACATGTGTTGTTCCCACGGTTCCATTCTGCCCGCTTTACTACGTGGGCGCGTAGCCTAAGTTCTTCCTTTGCAGGAATAAATGAATCTCCCTAAACGATGGCCTCTCGGAATCTCTTCTTCTCCAACATTCACATAGCAAATCATAAATGTCCTTCTGAGCTTGTGGTGGTCTTGGAAGAAATACAAATTGTCCATCATCGTGGTGAAGATGTGATAAATTTTCAAGAACTTGAGGATCGGATCTTCCGTCCCACGGGGGTCGCCGACAAAGGGTTAAGATCTCCCAAAGTGTGACTGCAAAGGCCCAGACATCACTTTTGGTAGTATATTTTCCCTGGAAAACTGATTCCCACGCCATCCATCTTATAGGCAACGGGGTGTTACCGTCTACTTTGTAGTAATCACCCGCATACAGTTCGTTGTCTGTTCCAAAGTCGCAAATTTTTATATGATATGCTTTACCGATTAAACAGTTTCTGAAAAGAACAATATTTCTTTTAAAATGAATTTGTAAAACTTTACGATAAACATTAAATTATGAGTAAAAGGAATGAGGAAATTTAGCATTTTTATTTTATTTTTACATTGGGAAATACTTATAAAATTTAGACTAAAAATTTGGTGAAAAAAAACTCGTTAATTATATTTTATCAATGTATTTTTGCCTTGCAAGAATGAGGGATAAAAGTAAATTAGAAAATTATTATAGCGTGAATAGATGCAATGCAACAACAAACAGTTTTTTAAACCACATGATAATGGAATAATGTGGATAATTTATTTTTCTATTTTGCGTTTATTAAAAGTTCTGAATTCAAAAGTGTTCGTTTATAAGTTCTTCGAGTTGGTTTTGCTAAAATATATATCAAATACCAAATCTCGCTAAATTAACAATTATCAGGAATTCTATTTTTGTATAATTTTAAATTGAAAATAATGTTGTCAATAAGTAGGAAATAAGGTTAAAGTTAAATTAAATCAGTGTTACCAAATAGGACAAAATTCTCTAAATTTTTAAACGTTTCTTTTAAAGTATAAAACCTACCTCGTTGCGATGTCTCGGTGAACAAAATTCAACGACTCAAGATATCTCATTCCTGATGCAATCTGCGCACCCATGTACAGTAAACAATTAAAGCTTAACGATTTAACTCCATAGGGTACAGTAGTACTGTCTTCAGCAGCAACGTGTGTCTTCAGAAACTGACATAAATCTCCGTGGTCTAAATATTCCATGACCACACAAAGAGGTTCTTCATCGCTGCATATTCCTAGTACTCTGGCTATATTGGGATCTTCTAGAGCCGCTAGGATCCGCACATCTCGGTAAAAATCTTTTCTGAAGAAAAAAATTTAATTAGAATGCAATCAAATACCGTAAAGATAAAAATGTCTTACTTCTCTTTTTCGGAGGCATTCTCCACTAGAAATTTTATAGCTACTAATCTTTTTCCTAACGTCGTTGTAGATGAATACTCTGCAATCCCATCAGCTTCGGCGATATACACCTATAAAAACTCCTAATTATTTCTCTGTCTGTATTGATTAATTCCTATCTTACCGTTCCAAATGCGCCTTCGGAAAGTTTAGAAAGCATTCGTAGTCGATGTCTGGGAAATTCAGGTACTGTTGTTTCTTCTAAACGTCTCTTTAGGGCGGTGAGCACGTCTTGCTGCGTGGGAGATTTTTTACCGTCACTCTTGGATTTCGCTGTGGCTGTAGATCGAGAAATATCGCTACCTATACTATTTATATGAGGCCTTGGAAGAGGCAGAGTCTGTTCTGGACTCAATAATGGAACAGTACCCATTTCTGGCACTGCGTAATCGTAACAACCATCTGAAAAAAACGGTACAATAAGATATCGGGGTATTTAGCTTTCTAAAAAAATATATATCTGTAGCAACCTCAGCATACCTTCTGACGTCATTAAATTGTTGCTGGTAGCACTGTCAGTTGATATGTTCACTGGTGGTGTCATCTATTGTGAGTTTAATGAACTAACTTGCCACGCTATTTTATTACACTTGAAACCTTTCTTTTTCAATATTAGTTTATGTGTTCACTTTTATAATTCATTCATCATTCCTTTAAAATTTATTTTCAGACAATAACATAAACTGTCACTAACTATAATAAAAAGCAAATTTAGTTTAGTATTTTTAAAATAGATGACACCACCAATTAATGTATTAACTAATTAAGATATTGGCTATTTATAGACTTGCTGAGTTATAATATGTCTACGGCGGATGGCAAAAATGAAAATCAACAAAGTAAAATTCAGCAGTAATAAAATTTCTTACCTGACTGAGGAAGACACTTCGAACTCATCATATCTTGCATCTCCATAACGACTGAGCTGTAGCTATAATATGGTGCATACCTCAACGCTTGATATGGCTCTTGATAATCATCCATCTTGGGATCTCTATACCTTTCTGCCATAGGGAGTGTCGACCTATTATTTGTTCCAAAAGACCCTCCACAACTTCTTTTACATTCATCTATATCAGTCACTCCGTAGGCCGCAATTGTAGAACCTTTTTCATGTCCTAGAGTGTCTGGCGTTGAAGCAAAACCTCCGCATTTGCTTGAATGTGGACTTGCAAAGTACTTTCTTTGCCGGAATCGGTTAACAATAAGGTAGATGCCTACACCTAGGACTAGAATAAGTGCAGCAAGACCACCTACTATCGTGGCCATATAGACCGGGTCGTTGTATTTTGAAGTAGAGATAGGGAGCTTGGATTGATGTTCTCTGTTGTTTTTATGTATAGGGATTTCTGGTATCGGTGGCGGTGATGTTGTTGGTAGTGTTTCTAAAGTGAAGTTACCGTGAGCAATAACAGATTCAAATACAACTTCACTAATCATAATCCATTTTGCCGCAAAGAAGAGTTGCAACTTGACATATTTTCCTACTCTATGGTGAAGTTTTATACTAACATTTCTGCTGTTTTCAAATATTCTATCTTCCATATAACTATAAGTAATGGGTTCCCCATTAAAATACTTCCCTCCTATACTGAAATATATCTTCGCTTCTGAGAATACTTGTACATCTTTGGTGAATTGATTGTTGCAATAAATATGAACTTCGGAGAATTCTCGCACCTTATCGAACTCGAATTTGATTTCGATTGGTTTGCCCTGACGTGCATCGCTTCTCCATCCGACCCAACCTTGGCTGCGGTCGTTCTCGTAGTAGCTCATCTTGAAGTTGTCGGGTCCTACTTTTCCGTCGGTGAGTTGCCCTAATCCGCGCCTGAGTTCTGTGTCCCAATGCCCGTCGTAGGAAGCATCGAAAAATTCCCAGCCGTTGCCTCGCTTGTCGCCCTGAGGCATGGAGTAACTCAGAACACCATCTAAAGAGAAATTATAATTAGACTTTTTTCATTTACACAATGTGCAGTTACAACACATAAAATTTATGTGTTATGTGTATGTATATATGTTATATTTTATAATATGGAAAAAGTGCGAGTTTTCAGAGTATACAAAATACAAAACTTGTATGTTGTGCACATTTATGTATAGTTGATATTCTGTGCGTATATACATATACGCTTGGTACTTAATAGACCCAAAAACAAGTTTGTTATGAAATTATATGAAATAACAGATTTTTTCTTCGGTCGTCAAAAAAGTAATAACTTTTTAAATTGTGTTCATTCCGAATACATAGGAAAATTGAACACGGGCTCCTGTGGTTGCTAGATTTTGATTTTTACACATATCACATATGATACTCGACAAAAAATTAATTACCTACCCGTATTTTTTTTAATCGATTCATTCGTACTTTAAGAGAAAATTATTATTACAAATTTGGGGGAGGGGTGTTGTTACATCAGCGTGGAAGAATCGTGAAAGAAGAAATATATACTAAGAGTGAAAGAGACAGTCATAGACGTCACATATCCCTTCTCCAAAACATTAAATTGATAATAGCTATATTATTGAATAGTGGTTGGTTTCCATATTTTATTACATATCACAGATTATATACTGAAATTCGATTATGGTCACATACCCTATCTAGGGCGTAGACAAGGGGTATATGGGGATCAATCTTCCCCCCATTAGGAATAAATTATATACTTATTTTTGACATAAATTTAATATTAACGAAGTAACTAAAATAAAAATTCTTATATACATTAACTTTTAAATTATGAGCTATTGTAATTATTATTTCTGTGAAAATGAAAGAAATGTATGTTTTTAAAATTTATTGAATTATTATTTTTACGAAATCCCTCCCCATTTGAAATTTTTGGCTACGACACTGACCTATTGTCCACTGTCATCCAGGAATATATTTCTTTTTCTATTAATTACAGAATATTCTGTTATTTACAATAAACATGATTAATTTATTGAAAAATAAATGAAATGTTTAATATATTTCCTTACCTATCCATTTACAGCCGTATAGTTCAACTCTCATGCATACAGTTCTCCGGTGGTAACTATAAGGATAGAATCGTACTTTGCTAGCCCAAATTGGTGGTTCTAGTTCATGTTTAGCCTCCAAATACGTGTTGATATTGCCTGTAATCACCTGTAAACAAAACCACACTCAATAAGTCGATTTTTAGGTAATGGGGCGTGTTATTATGCTAATACAAAGCGATGTTATCGGTGGAAATATGCATTAATTATTCAAATGAAATAAAGAGATTAATTCCACTAAGTTTTTCAATCCATCAAACAGGGTAAATAGTAAAGCATACATGCAGAGATAACCTCCCTTGGTCTCCATTCATTTGGTAATAATCTCGCTCATGAACACGCTAGAATCATATTTATAAATGCGTGCATAAATTTCCAGGAGGGAAAAATAACAAAGCTTCACACAGGCATGTAAATTTCGTGGTATATTTTCCATTAGTAATTCATGAGGAGCGGCTGATCAGCTGCTATCGCGCCTGCACAGTGCACACTACATCGTAAATGTTCCATAATCTCCTCCGGCACGCAGCTACGAATTAAAAAATTCCGGTAAAATCTACTTAAAAATGTGGCAAATTTACCATATCTAGCGAAAAACCATACCAGCCCTCATCAAGATTTAGGTTAAATCGGGTTTATGTCGTATATATCTAATACATTGTTGTAATCAGAGATATAAACTTCTCTGTATTAATTGATAGTTTTTACACAGGTCGATATTTTTGGATCTCTTTTCTATGAGGACATAATATTAAAAGAAAGAAAACAAAGAGAAGCGGTTACGTTGAATATAAATGATTAATGTCCCGCTACTATAAAATTTTAAGATGTATCTACGTAAGTATGCGGGTATATAATAAAATAATAGTATATTATTGTATAAGGGATTATGATAGTCATTATTCGCGAAGATGAAATCATCAGAGTGAATATTGACCATACTGGACTGGTCTGAAATCTGGCTACTGTAATTAATCGTAAAAATTGAAATAATGGGGATATATTTATACAGGAGTAAAAAAAAACATTATATTTTTGCTCTACCTACCTACCTAATACAGTAGTAAAATATAGTATTTATTGTAATATTTTGAAAGTTTATTTTATTATAATTATTAATAAATATTTGTGCTGCATATGTTTACAACATATGCATAATTTTTATTTTTAATAAAATGAAATAAATAAAAATACATAAATAGTAAATAATTGTTGTATAGTTTTATTAATTATTAAAGCAAATATTGCATCCCAGAATACATACATGATTACTATAAAATCAAATGTTTGTAACAAATATAAAATATTCATACTTTCATCATATCATTTATGTATTGTGGGTGGAGGTATTTCACATATAAAAGTATTGTTATGTTTAAGTAATATTTTTGAAATATATTTTACGTTGTAGCTTCTTAATAAAGTTTTGGTTAATAGAAATATACTTTTACAAATGATAAATTGAACGATTAGTTTTTAATCAATAATGATGTACAAAAGATGAAAATTGAACAAATAGGAACAACGGGAACATTATTATAATGATAAAATTCTTTTATTTTTGTTTTTAAAAAGGTAGTGAGTTTATTCTATATAATTCTATATAATAAAATTGTCAACAGAATATACAAATGTGAAACCACTTACATTTTTTATAAATTTTCCCACTAATATTAAGAAACCTATGTATTTGTTTGTGTAAAGATACATGCTGGGTAAACATATGGCTGCAATATGCAGTGCTGTATATTTTGATCTTATCGTTGGATATTTTGACTGTTTGTACGACTGGAAATGCATGCGAGTGTCTCCTTATGTCTCATTAGGCTTGGCAAAGCGGCGAAACAGAAAAGCCAGAAGAAAATTGCCAGCAGAGAGCTGTAACAATAATGGCACGTAATAATACGAGGGAGAAATTCAGTGAATTCAAGGAAAAAACTTTATATGGTGCACTTCTGGAACCATTACGCCGTTGGAAGCTTCGTTGTGCTTGTAATTGTTTCCGATTATTTTCATCGCACAACGATTTTTTGAGGCCGCTCTCTAACAATTTTCTACATTTTTTTGCAGCTTCCCCAGCTTTTTAAAACGGAATCGTCCTAGAGAAGATAACATACAAATTGATCTATTTTAACTTCATTTCTTCTTCCTCTCTTTCTCATTTGTTTCTGCTCCAGTTCACAAAGAAAAATATGTGCTGCATTAACACATAAATAAATCAATACATTGCCTTCCACTTAATACATCCAAAGTTACAAATCAATTTATATTAACTACAGTAACTTTTAATTTATACGTTTATTAGTATAATAACAAAATTTGAAATATTGCGATATTAAAAAAATTTCGTTTAAATGAATTTTGTAAATTTAGTTACATAAGAACGATTTTTGCTGATTTCTAGAAGATTCAACGGTTTTTCATATTTGTTTTTTTTTACCAGACAGGGTACTATTATTTAATATAATCAGATATTCTCTTAATTATTTCAAAAACATAAAATTTGCATACATCTTTATATAAATATTGTACAAAAGCACTTCTTCCCACAAAAAAATATTAAAGAATTTGTTATAGTATTGCACATATTAAAAAAATCATAAATTACAATTTCAAAAAGTATTCAAAAGGATGTTGGAAAGGAGACCCTGGGAGACTACCAAAAAGTTGGGTCGAAAATTTGATATCCTTATTAGTAGAAACCCCATAAAAAGAATTGGTGTGAAGAAAGACAATGGTAGCTTTACAATAAAAGAAAAGAAAAGAAGATGTATTTAGTATGATTTTTCCGTGATGATTAACCCTGTTCAATTAAGGTAAAGGCTGCATTGTAGGTCTTTAACTGTATTCTTTGACAGTTTTCTTTCCTTTTAAAATGTGCGATACTTGCATTGCATTTCCCGCCCTATTTGGCACGATTTCAAGCAAGCGCATACATTACAGAACATACGGGAATATATTCTATATTCCGGTACGTGGCGGGAAAACTGCAAAGAGCCTGGGTATCTGATATTCAAAACACATCACGCGTATTGTTGTCTGCGCAGCTCATCAGTAGTCGGCACCCACAATGAAAACCCCACTTCGCCGCCCATGCCATTTCGTTAGCAATATCATCCGCAAGATCCGTCGGCGAATATAATGAACTATGTTAGCGTTTTTTGTTTGTTTTGTTTCTCTTTTTGCACAGACGTGCGGATACATTTTAATTTTGAAATTTAATTTTAAAAGTCTGCGAATAGACTACGTACTTCACAGGTGGTACTTGATTACAAATACGAGTAAAACATATAAGATTTCTAAAGCAAAAATCATAAAAGGTCTTATATGAACTGCAATATTACACTCAGAAGTTTCAGAGAAAATAAATTAAGTTAAACGACACATATTTATTATTACAATTAAGTATATAAATATTTTAGAATTAAATATGTATATATTTTATATTCATCTCTGGTACAAAATACATTCGTACAGTATTATCGATACGATACTTGAAACAGTTATTTGATATTAAAGATATAGATATTTAAACTTAGAGATAATTTTATATTTTTATTTCTTTCTAATGTCTTGTAAGGTTTAATAATAGTATATTATAAACACGAAAGGAACAATACGTTGTATATAACGAGTAAAATATACTATTTTCTATACTTTGCTTCACTTATTTAATAAAAATCTTAAAATTTTCAATTAAAAAAATAACAGATTGTAATCTAGGGATATATAAATGTGAAATATGGTAACTCAGTTGACTGAAGTTGGGCAAATTTATCAGTCAATATGCATTTAAAATATGAAAATATTTATAACTCTATACAGAGTGTTCCATTTAAAAGTGCCACCATTGCTACCTCGAGAACTATAAGAGCTACGAGGTTGGTGAAATTAGCAAAGAACCACCATTTTACAAGACTAATACAATGAGCAAAAAAATTTTTTTTTTTAACCTGTGGTTTTCAAAATACGGGACACAACTTTCTTATTTTAAATGGAAACGTATGTTTATTTTTAGGTTATTCGATACAGTATTTTTTTCTGAATTCAATGATATAAATATATCATATTCTAATATAACAAAATAACTGAGAAAAATGCATGGTAGATTTATTTGTATTTTATTTATATCTGTCTGAAATGAGAGTGCTTTGGATAGAAAACAATTCATTTTCTTCCTAAAACTGACAGTTCAAGCAAATAGAATTTAACAAAAAATAATCAAACAATGTTAGACAGAACATTATGTCTATGTTTTCTAACCATAGCACTCTTGTTTCAGCCAGATATAAATAAAATACATATAAATTTAACATGCATTTTTCTCAATTATTTTGTTATATTAGTATATGATATGTACATATCGCTGAATTCAGAAAAAAATACTTAATCGAATATCCTAAAAATAAACATACCTTTCCATTTAAAATAAGAAAGTTGTGTCCCGTATTTTGAGAAGCACTGGTTGAAAAAAAAATTTTTTTTGCTCATTGTATTAGTGTTGTAAAATGGTGGTTCTTTGCTAATTTAACCAACCTCGTAGCTCTTATAGTTCTCGAGATAGCAATGGTGGCACTTTTAAATGGAACACCCTGTATATTATGAGATATGAAATATTAATACCCTTTTAAATTATTTTTGTTTATTCGGGTTTTCTACTCAGAAATAATATAAATACATTTAAAAATATTTGATATTATCAATTTGACATTTAAAGTGGGGTATAGTTGTTAGAAGTTCCAATTTTACAAAAACAAAAATACGAAAAACAGTTTAACAATATTTTATATTATTAAACTGTTTTCGATATTATAATAGGGCAATTACCAACGCAAAGTATGAAAAAGAATATTAAAAATATTTGAACAGTTGAATAAAGATGTTTCCGTGCTTATTACACCTCTGCTGTACGTTTACATTAAAATAATAAAGACTGTGTCGTCCAGACATCTTGTGATATCCTCCAGACTGCAGTCTGTCTGCCTCTCGACGCTGAATTTCCTGTAGCCGGCGCCTGATGGTAATCGGCACGCAACCGGCGCGGCGGAGCTGTGAGACGGGTCACCTCACCTTCGCCGGGTTACTTATCGTCCAGGTGCCCGTGAATTCACATGAATCATTCAATTACATTACCACCCGCTTCTTTCTTTCTGCCTATTAATGCAACTTACTTACAAAAACATTAAAGTGCAGGTTAAGAGTAAAAGAGATACTTAGGCCGTATTTATTTAGGAAATTTTAATAGAGCCCTAAACTGATCCTGAACGTACCAAATAAACAATCAAATTTCACATTTGGTGAAAATTTTAAACGATAAATAATAATTATTTATTAAAGTTATTTATTTAAATTTTCCGTTTTAACTTATAAAAGATACATCTTCTGATACATGTAGAAAACAAAGAAAGAAAACAGGTTCAACTGCAAAAGCAAAATTGTTGGTGAGTTAGATCAGTTTGTGATCAGTTCCGAGTTACTTCAAATATACCAAGCGAACAAAATTAACCTATTAGGTTACTTGAAAAGTCCCGAATAAATAGGTGGAAGTTTACATTAAGAGCAAAACTTCAACCTTGTGAATCACGTCACAAAAGATGTCACTTTTATGACGTTTGAAGAAAAAAAATCTTTTTCTACAAACACTTGGTTTTAACGTGTTTTTAATTTTAGTAGCGGCTTTTGAAATAATCATGTTAAGATGTGATATTTAGAGTATACTAAATAGTAAAAATCTATCGCTTTGGTAGTGACAATTGAGAGCAAATATATGATTGACTATAGTGAAAAAAGTCATCCCTATTACTGTTACATATCACGTGTAAAACATTTCAATAAACGTACATTTAGAAAAAAATTATACTGTTGCTTTCAAGTTCGTACCTCTACGAGATGCTTTTTTTAATTTTAATTTTTTATACTGTTAACAGAACTCTCGTTCCTACATAAACGTTAATTTGTGAGAGATGCGATATTTGAATTTACCATTTATTAATACAGTAGGCCAAGTTTTATGAAAATATTTAGTTACAATTCCATAAATTTTATTATCTTATTTTAAAACGTGATCCGTGATTTATCAGATAGAATGCAAGGGCGGATCTATAGCACATGACTCAAAGAATATAGACACTCTAGAACAGTAAACAGAGCTAAGTCGAAGGTTGGGCAACTTCGACTTAGCCCGAACCTCGAAGCAAATTATAATTAAAAAAAATTAACAAGCCATATAAATTTTATGTTCAATTATGACAAAAAAACAGAATTTATCTTTAAATATGATCATTTTTGTTAAGGTTTATGTGAATTTGAAATACGAGTTTAACATTTGAAAAGTTCCCTTATTAGTAGGTACATTTTTAATTTCATCTACTAATGTCGAGAGCAACACATAAGTGGTATATTTATTAGTTTGTCTGAATTGTGAAAGTATCTATGTACAGTTTTATGTTTATTTATTTTCTTTTTTCAACTAGATTTTTTTTGTATTCGCTGATGCAAACTAAAAGCACAAGAGATCAAATTTCAGTTGTTTACTTATCAACTACGAAATATGTAAATGAGGCAGTGAAAACTGTTTCATCACTCCCTACCAAATTTATAGTATTTTAAGTTTTCAACATAGCAGAGATAAATATGATACGCTGACTTTGTTCATGAATATTTACTGATACTGAAACTGAAAGTTATTTTCTATTCGTTTGAGACGTGTGTCGGTCGTGTTAGTTCTAAAATTAATATTAAAACGCTGGATGAAATATGCCCGGCGTAAAATTTTATTTGAAGAAGAATTGTTAAGAAGAGAAAAAAGTTCTTTCATATTTTATAGCAGAAAGATGTTGAACCATTTTTTAACCTGGCTGGAAAAAATACTTCTCCATTTTTTTATGCGCGTGTGGCTTTTTTATGCCCCAAGAAACATTTTTCCACTTCTTTCCCATATGAGAAAATAATTTTATTTTGTCGGCGGAAATTTCGGTACAAGAAGCAAATTTAATTAATTTGCAAAAGATGAAAGGATATTTAATTTATTATTCGCATAGTAGATTATTTATACTTCTGAATTTTACATGAACATTTCACACAATAAGTACAAGTAAATATAATAAAAATTATAGTCGTGCACATATTAATACATTATTGTACTAAGATAAATGAATAATGTATCGTCTATCAGGAATCTTGGTGTATTACGAGTATATCAAGGATTAATGACTTAAGTATAACATATATTATGGGGTATAGTAAAACCTACATAGGCAATCAGAGTTGCTATAGTAATATTGACAATAAACTGTTTAAGACATTGGAATAAAGAGTAGACAAAAACAATCGTATATTAGTTACAAAAGTTTATTAAAAAGTTCTCATCCAATAGAGTACAAGACAAAGAATCATGCCTACGAGATATTACTTGATATTATATCTGTAGTAGCCACAGGGGATAAATATATTACTAGTGTCCTTGGTACATAAATAATATGTAAGTAAATATCAAGATTTTAATCTTAACTCTGCATTTAATTTACTGTTCCTTACATATTTCTGTTAGGTACCCTTTTAAAGTATTAATCTATAGAAAAAAAGGTAAATAAAGATATGGTCAATAGATTTTTCTGGCATGTAGTCAATAAAACGAATATTTGTTTACTTCAACGTTTCGCAATAAATATTCGTTTTATTGACTGCATCCCAGAAAAATCTATTTACCATATCCAAATCCAGTCAAGAAGTTATTTCCTATGGAAATAAAGATGTTTGTAGAAAATACATTTTAGAAATAAATAAAGTACTATTCTTACCTATATACTCCGTTTTATATTGAGAGATTAATACATCAAAATGGATAGTATTGGACTTTTGTCTTATTTTATTAGCTACGCGGCAAACAAATCCACCAGAAAAATTAGATATAACTTTACTAGGATGCTCAGAACTAGAGAGATTTACTTCTCGAACAATAGAAATACGGCTAGTATAAACGTTCTGATAATCTTTTACGTATTTCAATAAACAGAATCAATTGATGTATTTTTCAAAATTTATATTTATTTCAATGTACTTGTATTATATGATCGAATTTAGTCTTTTCGACTATCGCCACTGAAATGTCTTTAATAGACTGATTAGTCTGCAAACACAGCATTTTTTTCATTGAATTACAATAGGAACGTGTATTTCTCTAGGCACATTATTTCGAGTACTGGGCACATTATTTGGCGACAACATATTGTCAAAACCATAATAACTGTCCTTAGTTACTAAAAGATGATTTTGAATTTTATCTAGATCTATTTCAGTAAGTATATTAATTGTAGAAAAAATATTGTTTGTATTTTATTTTATTTATTTAACCCTCAAATTAATAGTAAGAGAATGTAAATATTTAAAAAAAAATCTCTCTCATCATTAATAGTTAGGCAGAAGTTGTTGGAAAGGTCTTATTAGTTTATCTGTAAGTAAACTACTGCTTATTTGGAACATCTGAAGTTTTAAAATCCGAGAAGCAGTTTTCTTTGAAGAGTTCTTGCAAGTTGGATTTGCTTGCTGAATTCTTGCTTACTAACCGAGTGCGCTAACTATTGTGTCATGCTCTGTGTGAATTTCATGAAATATTCTCGATTTAAATTCTTCTTTCCTAGGGATTGTGCCGTCTGGAACCGTCAGCTTTTCTACAAGTCTGCTACGGTGCATTTGTGAAGATGCTAGGTTTCGTTTTTCACTGTATTTCCTATTCCAGAGCTGTGTCAAATAAAGTGAATAAAATTGTTCGAGTTTGGAAGTTTCGCGTCGCTTCGTCTCTGTCATTGTGTTTGTCAGTTTTTCAGTCACGCGCTACTATTCCGTGTTTCCTTAAACGTGACGCGTAAATTCACGCTGCGATCCCGACATTTTCACGTACAGGAGGGCGACTCACCCCCAGCAATATTTTTAATTAAACCAGAAAAATACAGGAAGCATACACGGAAACACAATATAATTTTTATGAAATTAACTTCATTACATACCTTTACCTTTACCCTTTGTTGGCAGTGGTAGGTTCGGACCCTACTCATTAATAAAATCAGTTCTCGTGAGGTTACATTTCATACGCAGCAACATAAAAATGCCTACAGTTGACCCCAGTAAGGAAATTTATGTGTACTAGCTTTTTTGCTTAATATGGACAGATTTATAAGAAGTTATGACCCCCATTATTTTCGCCCTTTCACCTCTCAACTATTAGTTAGATAAAGGGCGGTAAAATGTTTAGAATCACATCATCGTGGTTTATAGAAAAGATTTTTGTAAGTATTATTTTTAAGTTAAATTTTCTTCTCAATTTAAATTCAAATTAAAAAGCATTAATTTTTTTATTATACTACTGATCATGTAAAAAGTAGCATCATGAAGGAAAGGTTTGATTAGAATCCGACAATTATTATAAAAATTAAATTACTTAGTATGTAGCGTACATAATTTATTATTATTTTCTAATATTAATGCATTTTATGGCTTTTAGATAACCTTTAGACTCGGTACATATTGTGAGATAATTAGGCAATTTTTGAAATAGCGAAAATGAAACAAAGGATAGAAAGTACAACATGACAGAAATAGCGAGTGAAAATCTGAACATAATAGATTTTTTCTATTTATAATGGTAAATAAAAATCTAGTCACATCTGATTTTTACTTCAGAAATTGTCGAATTCATTATAACAAAAGACAATAGGCAATTAAAACCGGATGCAAAAATTTAATGGTATATTGTCTTTTTTCATGATAATAAAAAAAACCTGACAAAAATTATAATCTTTATCGAGACATGATTTTGAATAAGAAGCGTTTATCATAAAAATAATAATAATTATTTAATATTAATTAATTTCAGCAATGTGAAATATCTAATTTAATGAAATTATCTTCAAGCATATTATATTTACAAGATAAAACAAATTATATCTTAAGAGGCATTAGATTTTGTAGTGGCTATAAAATTTTATATTTTAATTAAAACTTAATTGAAAATGGAATTATAATGCGTTGTTTTTGATCGTAAAGTTATTATGTTAATCAAAGATCCTTCACCTGAACTCCCACATAAAATATGTATAAGAAAATTGATATAAAAGCGAAACTTTTTTGTCGAGTATCAATATTACATATTGATTTAAATAGCGATATCTCGTGAGTAACACCTCGCCATTAGAAAGAAAAGTTCATTGACTCTGTCGCCTTCATCGTCGTATATAATTTTCCTAATAATTTATATTTTTACGAAGTATGAAATCCTATGCACTACAATCTGCTATTAATATTTCCAAGCTATCTAAAGTGCATTAAGTCTTTTATTACTTCTTTGAATTATATAGTTGTGTATTGTTATCAAACGCAATGCCTGCATTAGGTTATGTTCGTGTTAGAGTGCAATACATAGACGGTAATGTATATTGTGATAAATTTTTAATGAGTCATATCATTTTTACGGAAGGCAAATAATTAATCCTATAAATAACGTGCTTTGTTGCAGGAAAAAGAACATTCAACAAGGAAAAATATACCTGCATGCATTACAGTTTGTTATCACATTGACTCAAGTTTAAAAATAATCGATAAATGTTTAGTTTTTCGTTTTACAAAAAAGAAATTGTTTATCTATCTGTTCAGTAAATTGTTATAATAAGAATTATGTATAATTATAAATATTATTGTATAAATAACATTCCACTATACATACGAATATATGTTGTGACTTTGGTAGTTAAGCTGATACTAAAGAAAAAAATAGAAAATAAACGCATTCAAACTATATAATTTTCTTTATTTACATACTCGTATGTATGTGATTATATCGTTAGTTAAAATAAATCAGATGTGGACGACACATTATTTCTCATTTCTTTTCTTGTCATTTTCTTTTAAAATTTCGATTAAATGTTTGTTCTTCATTAAATTAAATTCATTTCATTTTTTGGAAAATATAATTAAATTTTTACGGAACACCAATAAATAATAAAGGTTGTATTATGTTCTGGTGCCAACGAATTAAAATTAAGGTCTTAAAAATCGTTTGACTATGTATTTTTCCTCTCAAGTCTATCGGTTTATACTTCTGCTCATTCGTTTGTTAGTTTACGGTTTACTTTTTCAGGCTTTTTGCAAATATTTACGAACAAATAACAAATATATATTTCCAAAAAAGTTGCTGAACAATCTTTATTTTATATTTAAAAAAAATAGTTTGGTATGTTTATTGTAAAATACAAAAATAAATATACCAGTCGGACACATATATTTATTTAGTTATTTTTAAATAATTTTTGACGTGGAGATTTGAACCCAGGATCAGTTCGAATTGGAGCACGTTAATCTAGTGAGCCACCGTTCCCACCTTATTGCTTAGTAACGTTTTGTTGATGACTTGAATTAATTTTAATTGTGGAACAATTAAACTTCGGTAGGATTTGAAGTTAGGTTAGGTTCAAACCACACATGTAATGTTGCAACGCACTGATTTCTTTATGTATATATTATGGGAAATAAAATTACCTGTGTTTTTGAACACACCGTGTGTAGTAAACATATACATTTATCTTAATACACATTATACAGCGCTATTAAGTATGTCTAAAAATGAGCGTGTTTATATTTATTTAATCAAGCTAGTATACTTTCCATGAGATATAAAAATAAATGTAGCATCATTACTGGGTCCATATTGAGCTATAAAATGTATGTATAGGTATCGAATAACATAAGCTTTATTAAAATTACTGTTTCGTAGTTTTATGTCAGTTTTATGAGTTGTCTGTTTCGCTTTATCTCCGCATTGTTTTATGTTGCAGACTACAACGACAGATCGTACTTGATAGATAATAAACTAGATAATTGTGTTGTTGCGACGACTATCAAATTCGCGAAAAAATACTCTTTTTACTTTTCTCCACATAAAAATGTTTACACCGTTCACAGAACAGTACAAAGATAACAGAACACAGGTTAATAGTGGATCACATAAACCACTTCCAAAGTATGTTTTGTTGCATATTTTACCTTTCATACCTTAAGTTAAGGTAAGTATGTATTTTGTTATTTGACTGTTGTTGATGTTTTACAAATGTATGTATACAAGTATAGAGTAATCAGTTTCAGGGACTTTTCAATATATCAGCGCTGGGAATTAGGGGAATATCTAGAATCAGAAGCTGTCATTTGTTAATTTTCGTTGTATAATTATTCTTTAGGTTATAGTTGAATTATAAAGTTTATTATATAAGTAATTTGTGGAAACACTTTACGAAGAAGATAAGTGGATGTGACATTGACTCTAACTTTGTGACATGCAAGTATTGTGGAACCGATAATTATAGAGGCGGCCAGTACCATAAAATTTAATGCAGATTTACTTTACTAGAAGCTATTCACATTTCATAATAACGTATAATTACCTTAATAACTTACATTTTAAAATTAATTTGTAAAACTTTTCTTTATTTCTGAACTACCTACAATAATAAAATACTTTACTTTATTGTTCTGTTTTATTTATAAAAATTAATCGTAATCGTAATCGTCATCGTAATCGCAAAAATGCTAATCGTTTCATCATTAATTTTACATTTCACATTATAAAAAATACATTCCTTTCTTTACCTATCTTTGGTATGTAGAGGTAAAAAATTTACAAGAAATAAAAATTTTCAATATTGAAGCATAATCATAAGAGGAAGATTAATTTAATACTGAGTTATTTTAATTCTGTTAAACGTTATAGTTACAGGATAATTGACATCTTTGTGTTATTCATCTACAGGATAGTCTTGTATACTAATTTCGTGGGCAGATAATGTGGATAAAGCATTAGTTAGGTTGATGTATTTCCAGTGCGCTATTGTATTGTTGTCGATGGTAGTGATTAAGTTATAATGCGCGTATTTAGTATTTAGTTGTGTCGTGTCTCGTGCATCGTTTATCATTTGCTTAGTTCACGTTCGTGACGAATTGTCCAGGTCGGGGTGAAAGGTCGCGAGCTCCGTTCAATTTAAGAAAAAGGCTCCGTAATCCGTATGCATAACGGGACCCGAATCGCATTTTTCAACAGGAAATAATATTCGTTAAGAGACAAGCATCTTCTTCGTGCCACGTTTCATAAAAGATAACGTCGACTAATAACACAAGACATTTAGATTTGTTGCCGTACTTTCACAAAGGCTTCGTTGTTACTTTTGCCCTTAATTACAAATACCTTCGTAGTTTCTCACAGTCCTTTCCTAACGAGTTTTATTTTCTACATTCACAACCCACAACTTGAAGTGAAGTCACAACGTAAATAAGCATCTCTACACAGCGGATTGAAGACGTGAACGACTACTTGTTATTTGAATAGTTCTTCAATTTTAAAACACGTTTTGCATTTTTGCAGTTTTTTTGCATATTTTTTGACATTACGTATCATTTTTTTTAGTTAATGGTATTTCAACTTAATTTTTAGAACAGAAATGTACGCACGAAAGCTATTTGACATAATGAACATAGAATAGTATGTCGTAGATATTGGAAATTTCTCACACTTTAACCCAGGATTGTGAAAATTCGCAACTTTGATGCTTTGTAGTATGAAAAAATTGTAAAATAAGTATCAAATTTTCAGCCAATTGCGTTATTTAGTTTGTGTTTGACAATTATCTAATGCGATCAACTCTTTGTACTTTCTGGAAAAAGAAAGGTGAAAGACGTTGGATGAAGAGTGTCGAGTTAAAAGGTGATTATGTCGAAAAATAAAAACAATTTTCTATAAAAGTTATATTTTTTTCTTGTATCCGACTATAATAATTCTCAATTCTCAAAGGGCCCCCGTATAGTTAACAAAAATCATATTTATAAAGCTACTCTACTACCTTTCTCATGAGTAAAAAATCTCAATAACATCATTGTCTGTCAACTAGATGAGTGCAGATAAAATTTAAAAATTTTCAATTTGCTAAAACAGCTCAAGGTAATTATTTGTTAAAATTTAGAAAATATTTGATATAAAACTACATAAATCATTAAAATCTTGCGCCTGTGGCGTGCGCCACTTTGCCACGCTCTAGTTATAGCACTCTCCATACAAAATTAAATTAATTTATCCCTTAGGCAACATTAAATAACTGAAAACATATTATTCATAATTATATAAAGAACGAGTGTCCATAAAGTATTTCAGAATCAAAGTTATTGTAAAATATGCAAAGAATATTTTTTTTATTATCTAATACCAGCCGCCTTTGTTCTTAATAGTAGATACAGTTGATTTTTTACACTGTGAAATAGATTTCTTAATAACGAAAACCACCATTTCAATGACGGTGTAAAATTTAATTTCTTTCCATAACGATAAATCGTTCTTTATGTCTCTTTCGTTCTAGTCTATTGTCATAATTAGCAGAGCGGAAACAGTCTGGTGCTCTAGCTCAGCTTTTGCATGCAAGAGCCGCTCACCCGTAAAAATACGCGAACTATAACCTCCGACCCACTTCCACGATCTGGGATCTGCCTACAAGAGAGACTGAGAGACTGTCTACATTCCTACCACGAAGAAGAGGATGGTAATTGGATGTGATTGTGCAGCACCTAGCCTTTCCCAACAAGAAAGAAAGAAACAGAATCTAAATGCTCAGTTTAGGATGCTTGGAAATCATTGGGAATAAACAAATATATCATCACGACTTTATCTGATGCTAGGAGTGCCAACTTGCTTTGTGTTATCGGACCTAACCTCAACTGTTGCGGAATGACTGGATTTAACTTACAAGTACAATTGACTCGGAACGATTTTGAACTCTGGTTTCGAAATTGCATTGTTATTCTATTTCTAACTATCTTCTATCTTGTTTTGTCTAGTTGTTTACTATAATATTTTCTAATTACGAGATATTTAGAGGTAAATATTGTTTTTCCTCTAATGTTTGTCGATCGCTCAACTACTTAAGTCATTTATTAATAGCCCGATGATGTCGAGAAATATGTATTATTATTATATATAACAAATACAAAACATACTCGCTTTTTATAGTGTTATTTGATATTATTACACATATTTTATAAAAATTATGTAAAATTATAATAGAAATCTATTTGGTTCACGAATTTTTTACTAGTATTGATGTTATTTGCCATCCTACAGTTTCAGTTTTCACTAAAATTTCTGAAACTTATACAGGCTTGAAAACCACACAATATATTAAATTTGGTTAATAACTGATGCCTCAGAGATCTTACGATTATACCAGGTTTTAAAAAAGGGGTATAAATTTGAAGGTATTAGGTATATCTAGTATATATTTTGCTATTCTGATGAATTCTTAACGGTTTTTTTAAATTGTATATTTATGGCTCTTTAAATAATCTATCCATAAATATGCGATTTAAAAAATAGTTATTTGTGTATCAAGGTTCTAAAAGTAATCTTTTTGGGCCGAAACCGAAGTTTGCAGCCGAGGCAAGGCCGAGGCTACAAATCAGATGAGGCCCAAAAAGAACTTTTAGCCGAGGTGCACACAACATTTTTTAGACGATTACAACAAGAAATTATGAATTTTCAATCAAAATCAATTTTTGACATCTGTCAAAATTTATTTTACGGCCGCATTTACTTTACGGCCGCATTTACCTTACGGCCGCATTTACTTTACGGCCGCTTTTTTTACTCGCAAATTCATTACTTTTTCATTAATATTTGTAAAGGAATAGTTAAAATTTTACTTACATTTGTTATTATATTCTAAAATAATTAATCACATTAATATAAAGTATGTAAATCAATAATGAACAAACTAGCGGCCAAAAATTTTGACTTTGACAGATGTCAAATAAAAATTGATACTTTAAGGTTGCCAGCAGATACGAAAAACAACAATTTATGTACCAGCCGCCTAAAAAAATATTTTTGTTATGAATTTATCATTGCACTTATTTCGAACTTAAAATTAACTTTTTAGTCCTAAGGAGAAAAAAATAATTCAGTGGTGGTAAATTCCAAGATATTTTTCACTTGTCACTAGGAATTATTTGAATTTTGAACAAGGTAAAGAGATACTTCATTTTACCATAATTTTAATTTAAAACTTGTGTAGGAATTTTGTAACTCTGGTGTAGAATACTCTACCCTTTCCCAAAATTTATTTAAAATATTGATTTATAAAAATTGGTATGATTACAATACCATCCTTCTATATTGGTTTATAAAAACTTTAGTATACTGAAAATGTAAAAGGTTTTTGCCTAATTAGCTACGAAATAATATAAACTGACGAATATTATCTTTAAGTATTGCTTGTCTTTACTTACTCTTTACAGGGTTCAGTTATGGAAATTTAAAAATACAACTACAATAGAGAGTGTTGCCGCAGTACAAATTACAATCGTACATTTTACCGTTAAGGTCAATTGGATCAATGTTCAGTCGTTGATTACAAATACTCGGGCATTTCCCTTAATATTTTGCCGTTGATTAGTAAGCAAATGCATTAGTCATATCCGTAACTCTAAGGAATGTGTTGAGTGTGTAAAGTGTGGATAGTGTAACATGTAGTGCATAACCCGAGAGTTGTTACGTCAAGCATCACTCACCAGGTCGTGTACAAAATGACCCAAGTGGAATATTTACAGTCCAAGCACGTTGGTGCTCCAACCTGCTCATTTTCTTACTCATAATCATATCAACTTAAAAGAAAATAATCATACGCAAGGAAAACAAAACGCAACAAGAATTTTAAATTTAATTTTAAAAAATATTCCTTTAATGGTAACAAACAAAACATCATTTGTATTCTTACTGATTTGTGAATCTCTATTGAATAGGCAATTTTAATATTTAACTAAACAATTACTCTATATTAAATAATAACAACAGTATCCCATCATTTCAATCATGGAGTCATATAAAAAATGGAAATCTGTTTCTAGACAATTTCAACTTGTGTTTCACTAGTGTAGATTGGCAGGCACATATTCTGTAAGAGACCTACAGCTTATAATGGTTTTCGAACCACTCGGACACAGCGTTATTTTTCTTTTAATAAAAATTAGCGAAGCTTGAATTTGCGAACCCCAGATCTCAAATCAATGTTCCCTCTAATTTTTTCGCTGACTGAGCAACAAATTAGACATTGTAGGTTCGATTTAAAAAAAAAAGGTTCACTTAATTTTTTTGAAAGACCTCATTGAAAAGAATAGAATGGATAAACGCAACTCAGAGTTTGCATTACATTATACAATAAAATTGTAGTTAATAACACAACAAAAGATATAGTTACTACTTAGGTATTAAATAGTAAATAATTTACCTAGTTAATATAGTTTAGCGGTAAATCAATAATTTGTTTTTGAAACTGAAATAACTAAATTTATTATTAGTCAAACAACAAAGTATCTTAACAAATAAACGATGACCACCTTTCATACTTTTAGATTGAATAAAAAAATATTATTAGTTAAAGTCGAAAAAAATAGAATAACGTATATTGGGTTATTCTGCTGAACAGTTATTCTTCTCGCTTCTTCTTCTTATTGTGAAGTTCGAGCTTAACGGTGTCAAAAAATAATAAATAAATATTTTCTTCGTTGATTACTGCTTTAACAATGTACTTTTGTAGCGACAGCTTGTAGAGTTCTGGTTCCATATTGTAAGAGTGTGTCTACTGTTTAATTTCTGTAATTTCATTACACCTTCTCTTTATTTTAACAAAAGCGTAGTCCTTGAAAAGTTAAATAAATAAATAGATTTTCTAATTCATACCCATTTTGGGTATGAGCACTATTTTAACCCTAGTTAGAGTTGAGGGAAGGATAATCCTTAGGGCAGTGTCCTGATCGTCCTGTAGACAGGGTGTGGCACCCTTTGCAATTAGTAAAAATAGAGTTGGTCGATACAAGTTGCGTGACAAGGTGGAAAAAATAATTTCCCTGTTTGCTCATAAAACATGACAGTAAAATATTATGTATCGTGCATGTCGTCGGCAGTTCGGCGCCACTGCACCCCTCTCCCCCCCACTGCCTCTCCGCACTAATCACTGCATCGGAAGAAAGTGTTACTAACCGACTTATCGACACCTGATACTCTCCTGCAGCGAATGACGAATGTTTGGCTCCAAACACTAAATATTATACCAAACTAAGCATGTTTTGTATAATCTGTAAGCTGTATGACTTATTTGTCGCCATTATTTATGAGTGTAAGCCTAAACATTTGTCTTGCAGATAAGAAAATATTTTTCATGATATATGGCTGGAAGTGTTTTTAAAAATACAAATACCTACATTACAGTTTTTTGAGTTGAGTAATTATAATTTTTCTATGAAGGTTTTTGTTGAAGAATGTCATTTATTTAATGTCGATTTTTACATTTTTGTATAGTTAGTTTTAATCCTTACCAGGGTTGCCATAAATATCCGATTAAAAAAATAAAAAATCTGATTTTTTTGTTTAAATCAGATTTTATATTTTTTTTTAAATAGATATAGTATAATCTTAGAAGCGTGTTTAACAAAATTGCACTTGTTATGAAAAAGAATTGTAAATAACAAGTAAAAATTTAAAGAAACAATAAAAAACTACAATAAAATCCGTTTATATTGATACCGCTTATAGCGACAACGTTGAAATTGTGACCACTTGTTTGAACGCCCACATAAGCTAACGTTATTTTATTTTTATCCCTTCATACAAAACACACATTACTGCAAAAAAATTCTGCGTTATAAATTAAAATAACATATTAGTAAAGTCGTTTTTTCAACCAAGGTAAGTAGATTTAGTAAGTTCTTGAATGCATTGCCACATGGTATAACATTATTCACACGCTTTTCCCCGAAATTTTCATAAATCTGAAATATTAAATAACAATTGTGAAACGAGTGATTTAAATCAATGCAACCCTGGTCGTTATAAATAAATTTATTACAATAAAACATTAATTTATATATATTTTTTTTCTTATATCGAATTCATCGTACGTTCCTCATTGCCCAATCACTCATTGTTGATTTAATACATTTTTAAATAAAAATCTAAGATCTTGTGAGAAATTTAAGTGCGGTTGGATCCGAATTCAGGTTATTTGAACCACAACCGGTTTCTGTACCTATTAGGACTAGAATCCCATACAATATTTATTTATTTTAAAAATAATTGCACCACTAGTAGTAATATAAAGTTATTATTGATGTTATGTATAATACAATGTGTAGTTTTGCAACAGGATATTAGTTTAATCTGTATGAAAAAGAAACGAATGTATCCCCGGAATACAAAAGCAAACTTTCAGCCAAGCAAAGAGCATGAGGGGATGGAAATCCACCCTTGATGCTTTGCTTTATAATAAAACATGAAAGCCCGAGATGACCGCATGAAAAAATGTATACATATATGCATTTCAGTCTTTGACAATGTCCCCAGTAGCCAACGTCTAGGGAAAGCTCTCCCTTGAATGTATAAAAGTACTGCAAAAATTCACAGTCCAATAAAAAACCTACACCCTTGTTATTATATTCACGGATTTTTATTTAAAGTTAAATAGTTTAAAAAGTGCAAATGAAATATGTACACTTATATAAAATATTGAATCAGAATTATTTCAAAATTTTGTTTTTGTTACTGGTAACAACTCTATAGTCCTAGGCTGGTAATATTTCACAACGTCTTGCCGATGTCCAAAAGGTATCAATAATGATACTCTTTACACCGCGTAAAAATGAGAAAATTGAAATTTTAAAATCTCTCCAAGGACCTTTTTTTCTCAAAAACCTTTTCATTTTCTAGACTTAAGTATCGAAGCGCTGATTTCAAAACCTGCAATCCTATTATGCCTTTTCGATTTTATTCTGACGCTTTATTATATAACTTTCATTGTATCGTTCAAACTAAAAATTCGATATTTTTAAATATTTTCGGGTTTACGCAAAAATTCAGCATCGGTGGCTTTGAAAATTACTTAATTATCTTATTCTAACCCGCTCGTGACTGACAAAATTTTTGCTTTACGTACTTGTATTTGTATCGTAAATAACTATTTAAGTTTTACCGGCTTATTGAAGTTGAAGTTTAATCAATAAGTTTTTTCACGTGTACATATTTTAAATGAAAAATTTTGCTCATTCACATTTTCATAGGTGAATCTCAAGCCATTTAAAATTTTTTTGTTCTTATGGAATCAGAAAAATTCAGAAAATTACAAAATATGCAGGAATATGCACAAAAACTAAAAATATGCAAGATGTAAAATATGCAAAATATACAATTTTAAATTCAAAATATAAGTGTTTCAATCTCGGTTTCAATACAATTTTCTTGACTTCCACTGTTGGGCTAGAGGTTAGCAGTCAAAATTCGGAACCCTTGTATTGCCTGTGCAAATCTCTGTTGCATTTATGTGTCTTTCATTTCATCGTATCATTATTATATAATAGTTCCCGTTGTCATATTTGATTCAAAATTTAATGCTTGTGTTATCTGTGGACATTTGTATTATTTATTTTATTGTTTTATTAGTATTGATAACTAAACATTGTGACTGATGATTGGATTTTTGAAAGCTTTTGAATTTCGGAAACAAAAACCTAAATTATATATTACGTGTACATTTACAAATACATATGTAAATATTCAGTCATCAGACAACAAGGAATCGTATAGATTTATCAAGCATGAATGCTGCTTCTATTTGAATCTTTGTATTTAAAATACATTAAAATGATGTATACGATTATGTATATAACAATGCTTTGAAAAGTGTCTCTAGTTTTGTAATTTACAAATCTGGTAACACGAATATTAGGAAATGTAGATGCCAAAGTTTAATACATTACTGGAGGATGTAGAGCATAAGTTAGGTGCGGTGTGTTATATAAATTGTAATATGAATATTGTATGAAAGGATAGAGGGCAGCAATTTGGTGTGCAAAACTCGGAGTTGGTGGGTAATAAGCATAGAGGAGTCACGTAACATAGGTGCCGCCCGTCGATATCTCGGGCGCCGAAATTTCGTATGCGTGACGTAAATCAATACAATTTGAAGAGAGCGGATGACCTAAATCTATCCACCCACGTTTGCAAAACTAAGCGAGACTTTGAGAAGGGCCGCAGTGGATTCGATAGTAAAGTAACATGCCTTCCGGCACCAACACCGTCAGTACTGGCTTCAACAACTTTTACGAACTACACAACACACCAGTGGCGTAACTACAATTCTCTGTTCGAAAAAATAAAAAAAATCCTGATTTGAAATTTAATAAAATTTTCAACAAGTTGAAAGCAGATTTGTATTTAATAATTAAATTATTTGTGACACTGTTAATATCATTTTTATGAAAATTCAACTAGAATATTAATTTTTCGTGCTTTCATATTCGTAAAAGCAGCAATTAACACTTTCAAATCAAACTTATGGATACGTTTTATATCTAACCATGCTAAATATTTGATTTTTAATTATTTTACAAATCCTGAAAGATCGCTCAGTGGTAGTTACAGCCACAGTAGAGACAAAAAAATAAAATGTCCGTAATTTTTAATAGGACTCAATATTAGTAATTTACGAGAAAATAATTAATAAAAAATTTAGGAAGAGATATTATAAAGTCAGCATGATAGAATCACAGAATAGTTACATACAGAAGCGACACTCCCATGTCGGTACCTTTCATGTTACGCTATTCAGTTCTACGACCTTGGAGCATTGTGTAGACCTTTAAATTTATTGACTTCCCCTATCTTTCTCTAAGATGTGACGAAACTTTCTGATTTTAAACAATGAGCCCTTTAAATTTGTTGACTTTCCCCATTTCTCCCCAATTTTCATTTCTCTGTCTTACTGTCGCTTCAATATAAATCTATTCTGAGGTAGAATCTTAAAAAAAGAGAGATAGAGATAGTAAGTGACAGTCAACCTGCCTTATTCCATGATCCTAACATGTTGACATTGCAAGTACTTTCTTCGAACATTAAGTTGCTAATGACTATATTATTGCAAAGTGGTCAGTTTTTATATTTTATGACTTATTCAATGAACTTCGACTACGGGTACATACCCTATTGTAACAGTTTTATGAAAATAGTATCGCAAATCCCAGAAGCGACAATCTTCTAATTATTGGCAGCGGTAGATTTCAAAGGCGCGCAATATGCAGGTGTTCATGAAGACATGAAAAGCCAATGGTGCCGATATATTGTGGCAACTGTTTATTTACCTATTTATTGTGATTTAATAACCTAGAACCAAAGTTAGCCCCCCCACACCTGTGACGCCCACCCGCGTTGCAGGCGTGTGCTCCCCGTAGTTACGCCACTGCAACACACAATTTCTTAAAACACTTTCTTTTTTGCACCTCTACATTTACGAGTTAACCGAAAACTTTACTGGATATTTGCTTACATGAATTATTAGTTCTTGAAGCATTCTTTCAATGAACTTGTCTTACATCTTACATCTTTGCTGACATATTTACAAAAAACATATGACTCAAGGTCGATTAAATTGCAATTTTCGGTTCAAAAATATTGCATGTCGTTGTATGTAACTTCATAATGTTTTTGTTTTAATTTTTTATTGAAACCTGAAGACGTGTTGAAACCATCAGTGTTAGACAGAAACATCCGCTAGTAGAACACGTGTCAACTATTTATATCCTGTATGACTTATCGACACATAGAAGTTTTTAACGTGTGTATACCAGATCCAACACGATCTATAATACTGTCAGCTGCTTATAGCTTATAAAAAATACTGAAAAACTTCTTGAAAAATGTGTTTACTTGAAAATAGTTGTTTCTTAATAAAATGCTTTCGTATTCTCCATTTGAGAGTTCATTAAATCTAATCTAATCATAAAAATATTTTTAACTAGGTAAATAATATTGAAACAATGAGACTTAAGTCAATGATAGTATAAAGTGACTGATAACTTTGCTAAATAGACTAATATTTTACCTGTAGGCTCTATATGATTTGCAGATTAGAACTTTTTTGTTGCTTAAATAAGTTTTTCAGATGTTAGCACTGTAAGAATCACATAATAATAATCATTGTAACATAGGCTGCAATTATCGTAAATCGTACAATTGGTTGCTAATGTTTTATGACGAATTCAATAACTCAGCCATGTATCACAATTCATTTCTTATTTCACGCACAGTAAATCACAGCCAACATATTTAATTTAGTATCAGGTTTAAGAATATTATGATCTGAGTTCTCAGTATAGTTATAAAATCGTAGGTTGAATAAAAAAAATATTTTGCAATATAATTTTAGACTTATAGCGTTACAATTCTATAGCAGTGGTGCTCCACCATTATCAAAGTAGAGCCATTTTATATTTAAAAAAAAAATAGAAAAGCCACATAAATTATAATTTCTACTGGTTTATTATGTGTATAATCTGGTACATACAGTATTATGTAATCATAAGTAATATAGTTGTTGCGTAGTAATAGACAACGAGTGATTTAAGTGTCATTTTTAACCCGAGTAAATTTTACTTATTAAATTCATAGCTCGAATTACATTTGCTTCATTTTTTCACGACTGACAACGGTTCGAACATAAAACATTTGATATCTATATATATGACGTGTGTGAAATAATAAATAATCATTAAAATTTCCACCTGTCATCTGGGATTTTGCAATATTCTTGGTAGAAAACCTACTTTTATAAAATTATATTGATCTGAAACACGAGTTTAATATTTAAAAAGTTTATATCTACCCTTAAAGTCTGAACCGTAAGTATAGAAACATTCTCCATGTACATGGTTCTAAATAAGGAACAATGTATTTGGCTGTCTGTATTCATTCATAAAAGTTTTCCGCCAAATATTGACCGAAAAATATAATACAATTATTTCTATTTTAGTAATTATGTTTGACAAACCAATGGAAAATAATAATTCATCGCCTGGTAAGCATTTCTCACGAGCTACATAAGTGGAGTAACCTTATTTGACTTACTTCTTCTCCTGCCTGGTCCCGGAAACGCACCCACTTGGCAAGTTTGGGCCGCCAGTACTCGAGCAGGTAGGCCTCTGCGAACTCGACGCCCTGGCCGTTGCCGAAGCGGCCCTGCGTCGCGGCGCCCGTCACCAGGTGCACGCCCCGCAGGTCTATCTCCAGCCATTCCGACGCCTCCGTCGTGGCATGCAGCCTCGGGCACCACGCGCCGCCGTTCTTCTCGTTCCGCAACCTGCGAACAAAAAATCAAAATTAATATTATATGTGGAATATTGGCAGTATTTATTTGGGACTTTTTAAGTAACCTGATAGGTTAATTCTGTTTACTTGGTAAGTTTGAAGTAATCCAGAATCGATTTCGAACTGATCCAACTTATCCAGCTATTTTGTTGGGTTGGTCAGTTGAACCTTTTTAAAATTAT
This sequence comes from Stenolophus ochropezus, assembly GCA_035578165.1. Classification (NCBI taxonomy): domain Eukaryota; kingdom Metazoa; phylum Arthropoda; class Insecta; order Coleoptera; family Carabidae; genus Stenolophus; species Stenolophus ochropezus. Next base: position 16,496,586 of record JAQOWZ010000005.1, on the reverse strand, counting down.
ATTTTTTATAGATTAAAAATGAAAACTGAAATAAATAATTTTAACAAATAACTAAAACCCGTTAAAGTTTAGGGTATTCAAATTTATTAATTTAATTTAGGGATACCGGTAGTTGTTTGTTTTTAAGTTGAATATAATACCAATTTCGTATATTTTAATTTTCCTAATCTAAAATATTATACAAACAAAGAGACTTTAAAAATTAGCATTTTTTATGGACGATGCTATGAATGCGTAATATTATATTATGTGTAAATATATTTTCATTTTTGCTAAAAACATTCGTAGAAAAAGAAACATTAATTTAGGTACTTTCTACCTTTCTTTTTTATTTTTAATTATTTGATTATTACAGTGCAGAAACAATATGTGTTCGGATTACTTAGTTATTCACCTCTAACGTCCAGACAGCGTATAATTTTAATGTAAATAATCCCGATCATGGAAGTATTAAATTTCCCCACCAGATGTCAGCAACTTTGATTTTACTATTGCTATTACATTCGATAAAGTGAGGGGGAGAAGGGTGACATCATCACTATTGCCCCATGTGACACCAACTCTAGTTGCGCCACTGGTTCAATGCAAGAACAACTACTAATTTCAGATCAAGTAACAACACTGTTTTCTGTATAGCTATGACTACAAGGCTTATAAAGAAAAGTTCAGTAATTAGTTAGGTGACTTGACAGTCATCAGTAGCTCGGGACTATTTAAATAAAAATTGTAGCTATTTTTGTCTGAATGGTGTATTTTTTACACCAGTGCTTTTAAAGGTTAAACAGGAGTAGATAAATAATTATAATGATTTATAAATCACATATTACAAGTGTGGGTTTTGGTACATGTACAATATTCGTTCTAGGATTGATTCTTCCTGTAAATATACCAATACAACGCCTATTAAATTATACAATAAGACGCGACTTCCTAATCACATGTCAAGCTGAAATGTATAGTTGACTGCAAAGGAACAGGTCTTTGCCATGATCATAATAATAATTGTAGTTGATATGACATATTACATGTTTTCATAAGAATAATGGACTATTAATGAAACTTTTCGTACAGGCAATAATTAAGGTTAGTCGTACCGTAGGTATATGTGTAATGTACAAAATGTTATATCATAAAGGACAGATTATTAGAAGCGATGCAAGAGAAATTATTGCACATGTCGTTGAGCCTTTATTTTGTTGTATGCCGCCTAAGGTCTTCGCACAGCAACGGGGAACAGCGAAAGCGAGAACGAGAGCGAACGTATTAAGTAGTCAAAGTAAAAATAAAGTCTAATTTTAATGTCATTTAACAACATATGTACAGTCATAACAGTTTTCTATTCAAAACCATAAATTGTTCTAAAATATCTTGTGTATTAATTAGTTTTCATCCAGTTTTTTTTATTGTTATTGCTGTGTTTATAAAGCAGAGAGAGTGTAATTTTATAAAGTTTATTATCACATCAAATGTAGGTACTTACATTAAGTATATGTCTAATATCATTTAATTTTTGACTGCTCTTCTGAAGAACATTATAAGTCATTATTTTAGCTTTCCAAATATATTTATTTACTCTAAAAACGGTATAATTAACTAAAAATTTAGAATTTTCATCAAAAATCGGGAAAATCGATTTTTATGTGTATAGTTATTGAATCATTTACACAGTAGTAAATATTAATTAGGAGAGAATATTCATTACAATTTATACTAAATCTAATATTATAATTCAATTTTTGGTTTGCAGGAGAAAAGATTTCCTTATCATTCTATAAGTGTGTAAAGAGACATTTTATCCTTCTATATCAATGCTTCCATTTAAAATTTACAGAAAGTTTGTTTGGGGTTGCTAATTCAAAATTTGGAGGTGCTTAGCAACCCCAAGTACCCCAAAACTACGTCTATGCATAACTCTCCTACTCTTGATAGAATATGTACTTATTATCTATAGACAATATTACCGATTTTTTTTTGTACGTGGTCTTTTCATCAACCGAATATTAAAAAGACTTTTTCCTGCTGCCAGTGCCTGTGTCCGCGACAGTAGCATTTGATTGCAATTGTAACGTTTAAACTTAAAGTCATCTTGGTAAGTGACTCAGAACTATTATACTATTATCCTATAATAAGAATGTAAATTGAATGTCTTCTTGTGGTTTCGTACTTAAGTGGCGCTAAAAAGCTTCAATTTAGATACCAGTTATGATAGATTAAGTGAAAAATGAGTTGAAAGAGAATGAGTTGTGAGTGATATGAAGGTTGCTAGGCTGGTGTATAAACACTTCTTGCGATTGTTGTGCCCTTTTCCGCTTAGCTGTAATCTAGATTTAATCCTACGGCTACATGAATCGGCTGACGGCTGACGGGCTGTCGGGACGGTTGAGCCACAAGTAGGGTCGTTGTGGACTTGTACTCTACTTTGTGTAACGCGCTTGTAAAGAACATCCAATGTGGAGCTCTAATCCGCTCAGGGGTTCCCAACAACCAACAATAAATAACAACAATACAAAATATTATCACTTGCACTTTCAGTTTATCGACCATCACATATATCATAACTATAAAAGAGGTAATTTTGTAATCATTTCGAGACTTTTGAGTTATGTTTGTCCATACATCCGTTAATCCGAATGTAGGTACGCACGTGAAGAGCTAATTCGGATAAACAAATTTTAATGAACCTTAATAATTAAGTTTCTATCCTTGTAACAGTATGGATCGAACTGTAGACCTTTTGTAGAGGTTTTTCAACCTATTTAATTAAACCCCTAAATATTACAAGATAATGAATTACATACTACAATGCGGCTAGGGTCGTGATCCCGTCAACTCCTATTTCTTGTCACTCCTTGATCCTAGAAAAAGTAAAGCGACTAAGCACAAAGCTTAGTGAAGAATTACACAAACACTCGCACAGAATCGTATCTCGCGGGCAGCCTGGTCAGGGCCACTACAGCACAAACCTGCTTCAACCTGTCGTTGGCAACCTGGCTAGGGTCACTAGGGCCCTCAGCCGCTCGCTGCAATGTTGGCGGCCAACCAGAGTCCGCTACAGCCCAAAACTGCTCGCCGCTCCATCGGCAGCCAACCATGGTATTATTATGGTATGGTGGATTATCATCACACTAACTCATCTCATATCATCCATTGTAACTCACTCACATCCATACACGGTAACTCAACTCACATCCCTACACGATAACTCGACTCACATCCATGCACGGTAACTCATCTCACATTCATAAACAACAACTCAACTCAACTCAAATCTATTTGCATTAGGGCACTATCAAAAAACTACACAATACCTATGCGATCGCTCTGAAGTCTAGAGAAATACTGAAAGAATGATTGTAAATCCCTCCGCATAATATTCATGCTACTAATTAAATTAGGAAACTTATATCATTATAACAGAAATAATAATTATCAACAAATTATTTATTACCTCAATGAAATATTCGTAACACTTCACAAACTTAACTGTCAAAATATGATAAGGAGGGAAGGGAATGATTTCCGATCATCTTTCTAATTCTAAAATTTACCATAGCAATAAGACTCTTGTCTCATCGTCTAAAGCGTCTTAAAATGAATATGGTCTCAAATATTTTTGGTATTTGGATTTACGTACTTTATGCAATGCGATTGATATCAGTTCAGGAAACCCATAATATTGTCTAATTCTCTCCTATTTGTTCGACAATGTTTGTCGACTCAGACATTTTTGACTGAACAATTTTTAGGAATAATGGAATAATTAAAATATAATAATATTAATAATTATCTGATTTTTATTGATAATACAAGATAACATTTAAGAAAAAGGAAAAATTACTTTGTGAAGGTGGTAACTATTTTATATTATACTTAGTAAAATTAAAATATAGATGTAATTTATTTTAAACAAATATTTCTAAACATCGTGGAATGTTAAATTGGTTACAATTTTAAATTATTAATGCGGGAAAGTTCGGAGAGAAAGAAGATAAGAAGAGGTTGTGTTTAGACGATTTGGGATCACGATGAAAGAAGTTATTAAGAAAAGGTTGATTAATTAATATATTATATAATTACTATAAATGTAGATGTAGAGTCTAAGCCGATTGGCAACAACAAATAAATAAATATTATTATTATTATTATTCTATCAATATTGTGGAAAATAGCGTGGACGTTTAGCGTAAGTATTTTAAAAGTAAACGTGTTTAGGAAGTTATATTCTTTTCTCGTGTTTCTCTAACCAAATTCGGGGTGTAAAAGTTTTGCTGCTGCCGGGGTCCCTGGGGCTCGGCGGGTTTTATCACACGTTTGTCGGATCTCCACGCCGTCGAATTGAATGCGGAGCCCGAGATAGCATCAGCGAACAACTCGCAGGCCAAAGGCGATCCCAACCTGCACGCCGCCACCGCCGCCTAATTCCCGATAATGGAAATTTATTGCATGACTATTGCAATTGTTTATGGCTATCGCGCCATCGATGGGGATTAATTAATTAAACGCTTAGGGAGACGCGATTTAAATATTGTCTACTTCTCTCCATTACCACACAATTATATCTCTCCCATTTGCATACTCCAGAGTGGAATGAATCACTGAGGAATTTAAGATGCTATATTTGATTACGATCTTCATTAACGATGTAATTCGTTTTAGTTATGAATGGCCTTCTAGTATTATATAACCGATTTATTATTTTCGTGCTCTATTTACGTAAATAGACCGTCATGGAAAATTATTATCATTAACATTGATATGACATTTCTGAAAAGTTTAGTTGCGCCAAATAGATTTAAATTTTAAGTTAATTATTTTTCAAAAATTGCCAAATGAAATGTTGATATCAGTGTTGTTGAATACCTAATTCATTTGGCATTTGGCATCGAATAAATATACACAATTTTGAGGTCATTCCAACAATACAATCCAAAGATTTAACATTTTTATGATGTTATTACGTATGTGCTGGTTATCAGAGTACCAGCAAAAAAATAATTTTATTAATCAAATTGGCTAAAGTAGTTCTTTAATCTCGATTACATTGGAGCATAGTCGTATAAGACGTCTATTTTTTTTTCCTTTACTCCAATCCTGGAAACTGCAGAAATTTTGATAAATCCAATGCAATTTATGGTTTACCACGCTAAACTGTTCTTTTGTAGTTTTATGTCAAACGGGCTCTTAATCATTTTATGATGATCCCTCGACTTGTCGTGAGACGAAATAAAATTATAGAAAAAAAATATGCTTCAGAACTATTTTACTAGAAACAAAAAATAAATTTAAAATTTAAAGATTTGTATAGTAAGAAATAACAAAACAATCTTCATATTGTATTAGATTTTTGTACATTACCTATATAAAAAGAAATTTTGAAATGCAATTAGCTTCGTAGACATAATCCTTAAACAAATTCGCTTCTTACATCGGTTTAATCTGAATAATTCTTATTATACGTGCAAATAGCTAATTGGGTGCAAAACAATACGAACAAATATCCTCTGTACTGGATTCTCTACTCCACTTTGTAGGCATCCAGTTACATTAAGCATTGTTAACAATAATCACGTTGTTAACTTTAACAACATTTATGATCCAATGTAATTTTGATACGTTATCACAGTTAAATTGTGAAGTTAATCTAATGTTTCGTACTAATAGACTTGGATACAATACCTTCATTTTCATCTTTACCATACGATTATAAGAATAGGTCAGTAAATTGATATACTTATGATTTCAATATGTGTTATTGCTAATTTTACTTTCAAAATGTAAAATGCTAATAGTGCGGAATAGTTATTTACAACGATGCGTTCCCGGATGAGTGTTTTGTGGTACGATTCCAGGAATCAAGTTCACGCAAGAGGTTTGTACAATATTTTTTGTACGAAAATCATAAAAACAATAATTAATGAAGAATATCATGTTTATTTGATAGCTGTACGAAAAAAATATTTACTGTTTGTAGATACCTAACTTTCAAATTATTTAGGGTGTTATATATAATAGATTCTGATTCCAGAAATTAAATCCTGAACCTTTAGCTATTCTATCACTATTGTCCTTAACAGATAACGGTGATGGGAAAACGTTGCTTAGTAATCCGTTTAAAGTAAAAACATGTTAGCTACTCTTGAATCCGATAGGAGTTTCAGAGTGGATGAATGAAAAATCGCGACAAAAATCATTGTAGATAAAAATGCAAAAATAGAAGGGAAATTAAAATATCACTACGAAACAGAATGAATAGAACTGTGGAAAATAAATACATTAACATGACTATCAATTTATCAAACATACCTATTAGTTAGTAGCTAACTAAACAAACAAATGAAATAACCGACTAGATAGTTGAGCGGGTTGGCGAACATCTCTAACACGCTGCAAAGTCAATCGAAATTGAGATCATGATTTACAATTTCAGCGACCGATTACATTGTTTTGTCGTAAAATAAAAATGTAGCTTTATTACACTCGAAACATAGGTATTACATATCAATGGTGGATGATATTTTTTAGGTCTTCATAAAAAAGTAATAAATGTACCGGGTGTAACACCAAAGCCGACCACCTCCATTATTTTTTTCATTATTATACGTACAAAAAAACACTATAGAATAAAGTTGTAGGATACTAAGGGGGACATCCAACTAGAGAAAAAAAAACATTGGTTTAAAAAAAAATTTTCTTCTCTGATAGAATGTCCTCCCAGGTCTTATAACTTTATTCTAGAGTATGTTTTGTAACTATAATAATAAAGAAAATAATGGCCCTTGTCAAAATTTATTGATTCGCGAATCGAGTCAAAGCTTTCTTCGAATCAAGGTCATTTAATGGCAACAACAGATACGAAATAAAATTATTCGTTAAATGGGATGCTTGACTTGGAATAGTTGGTATAAGGAGGCTACTCAGTACGAGATATTTCTTAAGTAATAATGTCTCGTAAGGCACCTACGAGATAACCCGTACTAATAAATTTCGGTTGGCACGAGTGGTTAACGCTATTGGGCTTTAGCAGTCAATGTGTTTATCCGTTTAAGCAAAATCATGTTTGCTGCTCTTGAATCCGATAGGACTTTCACAGAAGAATGAAAAATTGCGACAAAAATCATCGTCGATGAAAATTCAAAAACGGATAGGAAATGAAAATATCACCACGAATCGGAATGAATTGAACCGTGGAAAATAAATACATCAACATGACTGTCAATTCATCAAACATAGTAGTTAGTAGCTAACCAGACAGATAAATGAAATAACCGAAATTCCAAATAAATGCATGAAAATAAAACATTCCATTGCGAGCCCAATTAAAACTGTTTTATCCCTTAACACTGGCGCTGGCTCCGTAATTAAAGCGTGAGTGACGTGCATTGTCCAGCGGCATTGTTGCAGCCGAGCTTCTGGCGATGGCCGCTCGATGGCCCTCGAGTTCCGCGGACCACGGAAAAATTTGTAGCGGATAAAGTGAGTTTCCCTGTACGAGCGCAAACTCCGGATTCATTCCAACAAGTTACACTTCCAAACTACATTATGCTTTGTTACCCATACCCCATCACTTTTTGTTTACCTTTATGTCACCATGGGGAGGACACACACTCCGGGAATACACCTCCATTACACCGGAATTTAATCATAATATATGGATATTATGGGCGCTAGTCTCCAACAGTTGTTCCCTTTCTCTGTAATTAAGTGGTGATGCACCTTTGAAACTTCCGCTGGGGTATACTCATATACGGAATGAAGGCATTAAATATAGAAAGTACTTTTAGCAATAACATCAAACAACAAATTAAAAGTTTTGTTGTCTGGAAAACTGGGTATCTGCATATGATGTAAAGGGTAATACTGTTTAAATTTCTGAACTATTCTGAATATAGTTATTTTATTCATTTATATTTAACTACGATGACGGAACGGACCTGTACGAATACTACATTAAAGTTCCTCAATAACAATAAATTTCGTGATGGATACTTCTGGACTGAAGGAGATTGTGGGAAAATAAAATGCAAGGCTGGGATGCAGTCCGTTTTTTAAAAAAAATTATTCTACCTCGATCGGTTTCGGCCCCAATTGAGTCATTCCTCAGGAGTTGATTAGTCAAAAGCATAAAATGTATGTAATTATAACGAAAAAATATAAAAAAAATGTTAATGATAAGTAATCATTTTAAGTGTTTCAGAAGCATTAACATTGAAATTTAATATATGGTATATATATTTGAAGACGCTCAAAAATTTTAAACCATTGATAACTCCCTGTACGTATGGCCTATCATACATCAATAATTACATGTTTCTAAAATAATTAAGTAAGGAAAGAGAATTCATTGGTAAAGACTAGAGGTTGTGCTTCTGATATTAATTAATTACAAAATTGATATTAATAATAAAAAAAAATTAGACAAAATACATTATTTTATAAAATCAAATCAAATAAAGTTTTTTTTTTAATTATTTCATTTACATGTGCATTTGAGGATTTTTTTTATCTGTGCCAGTGTTAGTATCTATTTTATTTGAAATATTATTCTCGATATGTTATTGTTTTCGAAATATTTGCAAATGAGCAAATCGGCCGAAATCACTTGTCTATACCTTTATGTAATGATTATGAGTATTTTTGAAAAATAAAGACACATTTGAAATGGTCTCTTACGTAAGTATACTAATACTGACAGATATGACAAAATATGTTAAAATTGTAGGTATATATGAGACCTACATTAAACGGTAATCGCAAATTTATCATCTTTCATTAAAATTAATATTTTATAAAATTTTAATAATTTTTTGTTTGACGGTAATTGAATGATCATGTATACATATAAAAAAAAATCATCGTGTAATATTACAAGCGGGTTGTAGGAACCTTGAAGTGTGCAAATCAAAAACTCAATAAACAATTTTTAGCACGATCCCCACATTCTCTTATCTACGTGACAAGATGTAAAAAACGTAACATAAGATTCCGCGATTTGTAATTAAAAGCTATTCCTGTAACTGGAGCGTAAGATATCAACGATTGCTTTATACAGTTCAAATATCTCCATTTTCAAAACCTGTATTTTCCTTGATTTAATATCTCAAATGATATTTCTCATGTTCCTTTGAGTTAGAGTGTGCTGTTTGTCTGCGAGAGAAGATTCCAATCATTGTTAACTTTTTTCCGTAGTCTATCAAACATCGTGATTAAAACTTGAGCGTAACGGATGAGTTGTGCAAGGAAAATATGCAGCTACGAAGGGGTAAAGTTTGAGTGAAAGGATGCAGTGTCTCTCGGAATGCCTTTGATGTTGCTGTTGCTTCATAAGTATGAATTATGAGCAGCAGGAGACACGACACGTATCCTGTAATATTAATACTTATCGCACCTGCTTTCAAACTTCCCGTCTGCCGACGTCGCCTCCTGCACTTTCAAATGGACGCAGGACAACATAATACGGATCCTGAATTTTCCATTTTAAAACGAACAACTTTTAATTACGAAGGCTTTCCGGTAAGAGGATCATTATTAAATTCTGTTTTTAAAATACTTCACTCATCGTTTGCTGCAACAAAAAGTAAAAAGTGATAAACTTATTAAATACTCATATTCCTCTACACTCATATTATGAATAAAAGTTCCTATCATATTCTTAAAAGATATGCAATGTAAATAATTTTTTCACGGCTTATTACTTATATAAGTAGATTTCCATAATGGAGCTTTCCATCTTTCTTTTATTTTTATTTATATTTAATTTTAAATACAGTTACTTAACAAAGAATTTATGTACATTAAAACTTTCTAGGATGTATGAGAATTGTTAAAGAACCTACTTAAATTTCGAGTAGCTTATTATATTTTTCGCGCCATCGACATAAATTAACTTAAGATAATGTTAAAGTATTTATAAAATGAAAGCCACTTGATAGTTCATATTTATTTATTTGCTACTCTATATAAATAACTTTGCTTGTTACTAGGCGACTAAATATGATTTTCATAATTATGTAAGTAAGTTTGAGAAGGCTGTGATTATTGACCTAACCTAATAATGAATTAGAGTACATTTGTTGTTATATCTTACCTAGGTCAATAAATAAAATAATAAATTACTAAAATTTTCAGGAAGTAATCATCGTAAAAAACATTAGAGAAACAGAAGTCTCACGTTCCTTTTTTAAATTTTAATTATTAACCTATGAATATTGACAATAATAATTATATAAACATAAAATTAATTTTCAATGTATATTTATTTCTCATACAAAATTGGCCCATGAGTCATGTCCGTAGTCAAGGGGGCGCCAGGGTGGGTTCAGCCCCACTGTAACTTTCAAAGCCCTTCTTTAAATAAAAGAGGTCGTACTCATAATACTGCAGTTGACTGAAAATTTGAAATAATATGTATGGTTTATGAATTTATTTTAGATAATTTATTAGAAGTAAATACTGTTAGACATCTTGAGTGTTTTAAAAATTATAGCAGGTCCATATTGTTTTCAAAATGTATATTCTTAATATATTTTTCATTTTTATCGTATACTTTAACTCCGTCTTTATCATTCACATAATAACTAACTCTGAAATTCCTTGACCAACAGAATAAATTATACTATTTATTTTTATTGAGCGGTATAAGTTTATATTTTTTTATTAAAGTTTTTAATTAAATACAGGTAATACGTAGTATTACTTTAAAGTTAATTTTACAGATACCCCCCTAAAACTTTAGCCTCCACTTAGAAAATTGTCTATCTACGGCCCTACCCTGGATAAAAATGTAGTTATTATTTAAATTTGCGAATAAACAGATTACAAATTTACCAATGGATATGCTAGCATGAAGTATATTTAAAATCTTATGAGTTTATTGGATTGTGCTATTGATAGCCTCAATTTGTTAACGCCACTAACATATACCTATTAAAAATGATGAACGCATCAGTGTGGAATTTTGGCGACGATTACAGGAAGTGCATGTTGTTGAATCTTCAACTGATTTTAATTGTTCATTGTGTATATTTTGCTAAATGTATTTCTGTTTGTGTGTACAAAGAATTCTTTGTCCTTTCTTGTTCGTTTCCGTAAACGGTGAGACGGTATCTGATCATCTCATGCTAAGTCACTAACGAACGACGTGTTTAAGTGTTGCGAGAGCACAATGAATGCTTTCAACTTTTACACGCGAAATAAATAAATAACTGACAGCTCAAAATCTACTTTCTAGATAGCGCACTTCATTAATAACTATTGAAATATTGTTTCTGCCAATGAACAACTCATGTTGTCGTTACCAATACGATGTGTTTTGTGTTCTACTTTTCAAAGCGCATGTTTGGAGCACCTGTAGGGTAGATAAGATTGCCAATTAATGCTTCCACACCTAAACAACAAACAAATATAATTATTGCGTAATTCGTACTCTTATTCTTTTAGTGTGGGCCTCAGGATTATATTATATTTATCTTTATTTTAGTGTTTAAGTAATGTTTACTGACCACTCAACTTAAATGATTATTGCAATCGCATAAGATTGTTTAGGACAGAAATTTATGTTTAAGTGGTATTCGAAGCCGGAACTTTTTAATTGCAGAGAGTTGTCTGGGTCATTTCCCAGACGTTTTAGTTGCTATGACAAATGCATTGTGCGTATTAATGAAGAAATAGTTAGTTAATTATAAAATACCTATTGTGGCATCTGTATTACCTGTATAAATAATAGAAAATAATATTAATAATATCCGGCTTTAAAGATCCAAATATCTATATATTTATTGAAAAGATGACAAATATATTTTTTTCTAATGTTTTTTTAACAATTATTTGTATTTTAAATTTTTATGTTTTTTATGACCTATTTTATTTATCTAAAAACACCGTAGTTTTAGCGTTATACCTAATTAACGGTTTTTATGTCAATATTTCTATAACATTTTCGTTTGTAATTAACAATTGTTGCAACAAAATGAAAAATAATGTTTTTTAACTTTCACACAAAAATATCCAGTCCTGGGTTAAATTATTTATAACAAAGTTATATTAAACATTAAAAAATTTGCTTTGTTTTATTGAAGTACCTATCTCATTTTTATGTTAAATTGTTAAGTTGTTAAAAATAGATTGAAGAGCGAAGTATTTATGTGTTTGTAGATAAAATGAGTAAAAAGTATGGAACAGTCCAAACATTTAAATCAAGTTTATAATTCTGTCGTGCTGTTTAATCCGCTTAAAGCAGTCTATTTCCGGTGCACAAATGACATTAATCGTAAAATATTTGTAATTTGAACATCCGTGGGCCTACAATACGCCCTCTGCTCGCTGCTCTACCATTCCTCAGTTGGCCGCGTTCAATACCTTGTAAATAATACACACAAACCGCACGCAAGAAAGACTATCTCGAGTTTTATTCTGTCCGTAAAAGATCTGGGTTACGGGAAGTCCGTTTTTATGCCCCATTGTTATTTAATATTTTCCTCCACTCGTTACAAGTCGGCGGGTTATTTGGAAGGAAATATATCCGAGCGAAGAATAGATTCTTAAAATTGAATCTGATAACGAGTAGATTTCAGTCAATTTACAACAGGGCGAAATTCAATTGGATAAGTCGGATCCAATTTCGGAACTTAAACAAGGATATTAAATTTATCAGCCAATCACGTCATCCTCCTCAAGTCCTTCACACAGATTTCGGCGGCGTATGTTCACGAACAATTGAACAAAACTATCACTCTACATGTTTTTCCTTACCAATAAATTTGAATCGGCTAAATGGGCATTATATAATATATAAATATGTGTTATATTTCATTTAATGCTTAAAACTCAATTTATTTTGTTTATATCGATGGTAAAAAGGAAAATTTGATAAAAATTGTTTTTCCTATGCAGCATTTGGTAAATTGCTAACACCAACATAAATATTTATTTACTCAAACAAAAAAAAATTGTATATTCGGTAAAATTCAAATACCTAGAAATATTTAAATAGGAAATATTTAAATTCAGCAAAAATCACAACATGCTTAATAGAAACCATATTTTTAAAAGTTACATTATATTGATTTTTTTTTATATTAACCGTAATGTTACTTTTTTATATAAATTGCATTAGTTTAGGTCTTTGTTATTATTTTTACTTATTTAGCAAAATTAATAATTTTACCTTACGTTGATACAAGATATTCATAAAAATATTTTTTTAAATTTTGAAATGTAATCTTTATTAGCTTAATAATTCCAATAATTATAAATGAAAAATGTATTGAAACGAAAGGAACAAACAAGTGCAATTAGGAATTCATTGTCTTTGTCTTTGTGGGATAAGTTAACTCATTACACGAAATCAACATATATAACTATTATTAGAAATTGAAAAATTTTTAACTTTGGAAAGTAAGATTTTGATACCAATAGGATTCTTATTGATCAAAATTTTTATAATTTACAAGGAAATATTAAACAAGCTTTAAGAAAATTTATATACCTGTTTTTTAACTTCTTAAGTTTAAGAAGTTTTTCTTTACTTCCAAATTTAGAGGTCTAACTAATCTCTACAAGGAATATGCTTACAGGCCTCCAATGTTCATAATACAATATTATTTATTTATTAATATAATTAAGAAACACAATAAAATTAAGATATTCGTGTAAATATATTCGTAAAGTATGAGAAATTTCCGTCCCACATTCTATACTTAGAAATGGGTCTTGATCCGAAGAGAATGCATTACACTGGAATAGAGTGAAGCTGGTGTAATTGCAGCTTAAAATTGAATGGATGCCATATAGTCCGTATAATAGTTATATGAGCCTTTACAAATACAGTGCGGCTGAGTTGTATCTTGGTTTGTGTCTCCGGCTCCTTGGTGTGTGTTTTGGCTCGTGTCCTGTGTTTTGGCAAGCAAATTGAGCGCAACAGTTTCTATACATGGCAGAGAAATTGAATTTGAGCCACAGGAACAAGATTTCCAATTACCCATTGAGAATATTAGTCATTACAATTCGGTTGAAACTCTGCAAATCGCCCTGAGCACAACACTAATAATCCTTCGGTTCACTCAAGGCGCACGCTCGCACGCACCAATCATATTAGCTCTCTCTGTCTTCTCCTAATTACACAGCGTTCAACAGACGGAGATAGACACATACACGCATACTATCGATCACATAACACACATTGGAATCAGTATTTGTTCATTAGAAATCAGAAATTCGGATGGACAATCAAAAGAAGAATAAGTTTAGGGAATTCATCTGGTTCTTGATTAGTTACGAAACTAATACAATACTTGTAAAGGCAGTGACGCATCCCCCGAAATTAATTAGGTACTTTATTAAAGTAATATGTGTTGATTATATAATGCATGTCAGTTTTTTTAATTCTAAGTAGAGAACAATTGATTGGACGATCTTAAATTTGGTTGTACAACTTGATATGAGATACAACTACAAAGAAAAAAATATGTGCGGTTTAGTGATGGGTAAATTCCCGGGAACGAATATTTCGGAAAATTTCCCAGGATATTTCCCGGGAAGTTTTTGGGGAATTTTTTAAGGAATTTCCGGTGACTTCATAGAGAAAAATTAACGATAAATTTCCTCATGAAAATCAAAAGCATTAATTATAAAGTTATTAGAATATTAACACTGTTAGAAATTAGTCGGGACTGATTAGATCACGTCGGTAAAGCTGTGCCTGCCTTAAATTTATTATCGGGAATTTTCCTTCTTATTCCCGGGAACTTCCCCTTATTCCCGGAAATTCCCCTACTTGTATCCGGGAAATTTTCCCATATATTCTCGGAAATTTCCAAAATGGAATCCGATTTTTTCCCGGGAAACGTGTTTAGGGAAATTCCCGGGAATTTTTCCAGGGAATAAAAATATTCCTGACGGGAAATTCCCAGTGACCCATCACTAGTGCGGTTCAAATACAAAGATTCTTTACACAGGATTTTAAGATACCATTTAAACTAAAAAGCAAAAAAAAATAATTATTATCGAATATTGAAAATGTCACATCACAAATCAATGTGATTTTTTGTCTAATTATTTATTTGAAAAAATACTCTCTCTACATCCGTATTATGTGCCTGTACAGCAAATAAATGATTATTCAAAATTTCTAATTCAGAAGGTTTTTTTTTGTGAAATTCAATTTCTTAAAAAATTCCATCTATCGGTCATAGCAAGTTTTTCAAGAAATCATATATTTTTGTTAGTTTCGATTTAAGTAATAAAATAAATAATAAAGCATCGAACGATGATATAAATACTGCATTTCGAATCGGATATGAAAACCAGCACAATTAATTTTCCCGAAAAAGAACTTCGTGTCACCGGGATAAACAAGTATAAAAAAGGACAAATCTCGGAAACCCAAAACCCTAAATGGGAATAGATAGTGACAATAATAATAATTGTTTTTGAGGAGCATGTGGTATTATAGAACTGACCTACTAATAGGAATGTTCGCTTCGCTAATGTAACGTCTTACTGAAAATCGCTGTTTCGCCATTTCCGTTCGTTTTGCCTATATTTTTAAATAGTTATCCATAAAACGTAACCTAAATATCATGAAGTATTTATTATTGTTGAAGAAATATTTAATGTCAAATTCCGAGTAGTGACAGCAAAGATGAATAATTGCAATATCTGTCCCACACTACAGCCAAACCGTACAGCCGCTTCGAACTGCTAAATTTTCCTGTAAACCGTATAGTAAATGCAGAATAGAGAACGAATAAACCTAATGACTATAAAAATATGTAAATTGATTCAAATCACCGCGAGAATTTTTTAGGTTTAGATTTATTGTCAACAGCATTAAATATTTCTTGAATTCCTTTCAACTATTAAAGCGTGTGTAGTAATTTTTATTTTTTTATTTAACCCGACATCAAAGCATACTTTAACTTTTAATAGTCAGATAGATGATTTGATAAGATATGTTTAGAATAAAGCTACTACAGAAATTCTTTTGTGTGATTAGTAGAAAAGAATCTAATTTAAAGTAAGGAACACCCAATAAACATTCTTGATTCCTGACCATGTTAACTTGGACAACAGCGTGAGTTAATACACAGATCCTAAGTAATAAACAGGGTAGACGAAATGAATAATGAAGAGTAATTTATGTTGATGAGACTGTGAGTCTGTGATGAAATAGAATTCGTCTGGCGCTTCATTGGTCCCACTCCTGACTACAACTTTCAATTTGATTTATTGTGTCGTCCTGCAGCCATCTATAAAGATAAAACACTCCTCCAAATCATTTTCTTCACATTCCGCCGTGTTCGACAGGGAATATCCAGTCATCCCTCATAGGAACAACTTCAACGGAATAACTTTTCTAATTTATGAAATCTAACTTCCCATAAGATGTGAATCTGAAGTAGCCTAAATCATTTTTGTAACTCCTATAAGATTTACATGACGTATACAGTTTGTGGTCAAATTTTATTTCTTTTATTTTTATGGATAGCTTGAGTTTAGCTTATAATGTAAGAAATTTAATATATAGTAAGGACAATAAAAGTGAATAAAAAATTTTTCTTAACATTATATTTTTGATTGACAAATTAGTATTCAAATTGTTTTTTTTTTTTTTGTATGAATTTCAATAAATTAAAGTCATCAGTCACTTTAAATACTATTGAAAAGTGAATTTGACGATGTTTTCTTAAATATATGAAAGTTCATTTGTTCATATTTGCTAGAGAAATAATGGTAACTCATTTCTTTAGAACTCTTAGAATATTTATTCAAAAATATTAAATGACTTCTTACTTCTTCGTTTCAGTTTCTCACTAGTTTTTAAAATTTTTTTAAATGTGCCAAAAAAATTAAATTAATAAATTTTGTCCGTTTAAGAATTAAATATTTGAACAAATTTATATATTTGTAATATTTTTGAGAAAAAGTTTCATCTGATGAAAAAGCAAATCATGATGTAAATGAAAATAACTTTTGTTTTTTTCAAATTAAATAAAAATATATTTATGTATATGTTATTACATTATCAGTGTCCCTACAAGATTTATTCAAATCTACGCTTTTGATGTAATGAAAATATATGTATATATTTATTAAAAGCAAGTATTTATCTTTGTAATCACTTCAGTTGGCTACGTTATTTTACCTACACTGGTAGGTATTTCATATTTTAAAATGCAGTTGTCAGACTTCAAATTTTTGTAAATAAAAAGTAACCACCAGGCTGCGGTAGTATTTTTCCTTGCTAGTTATTGTCGTGCGCGATATATGAACTCTTTTTCCGGTATGAAAGGTAAAGAGTTACATGTATGCAAAAATTCCAGCTAAATTCCATGCTAAATATTTTAAATTCCATCTAGCATACACTCATGAAAATATTCCTGTAACACGCAAATTATTTTGCTAGAATTAATGGATTCAAATTTTGTAGGAACGTTAAAAGTAGTGAATTTTCTAGTGAATGGATACCCGTAATTTGTAGATGAAAAATAAGTGAAAATAATAAAGGACAATATTAAATATTACATTTGTGTAAAATAAAAGTTTGAAAATCATTTAAAAAAAATTGCATTTAATTAAATAGTTTTTCATTCATTCATAATGAAATAAAATAGGAAAATTTCATCTACTTATCAAAGCACATATTAAACAAAGGATACTTTAAAAAATAACTTTATTTACCCGTTTATTTTCTAAAACAGTCTGCCAAGAAAATGATTAATTACTGTGAAGAAGATACCGGATGTGACAAAACTTTTAATTTTGAAAATTTATTTATATATTTCAAAGAAAACTAACACACGTATGATATAAAATAACATTCTTATTTCCTAATTCAAAAATATATTTGTTATCATTATAATTATTTTACTCTCAAAGTAGGTTAGTTATACGACGAAACGACGATTTAATGTATGAGAATCTATGTAGGATACTTATATATTTCCCGTCAATTCTTTGAATTTAAATCCCTATCAATAGGTCAACAATACCCAGCTATAATTTAGGTATATAATTGCTTACTCTTATGGATCAGTTGTATCTATTTAAGGGTTTATAAACACATGAATGCCGCGTACCCTCCTAACCGGACTCAGCGTCCGTTTTATTTGATGACAAATCACACAAATTGTCGGTCAGCGGACTTGAACCAGCGATCTCTGATTTTGAGTAACGTCACAGCAAGTTAAGAGATGTTTGCTAATGCTAATCTAGTTTATAAAGCAATTGTCCTGAGATATATTCTTGGTGAAAAATTTCAAATATTGGAGAACAATGAATTAATATGAATTAATTACAGGAATTTATATTGTAAATTTCAATCTTCACAATTTTGAAGACCTAGGTATTAAAGGTCAAAGATATAATCTTGACTACGGAAATGCCAAAAAACTTTAGAACACTTCCCCGCACTTATTTAATTGAATCCCTATAATGCGTTGTGTTTTACCTGGGGAGATGTTTTGTGGTGGTGATTTAATGGTATAGTGGTTAAGGGCTGTTAGTTTTTGAGGCAGGAATTAACCCGCTCAGCCAAAGGGTCGTCTTTAAGAAGCAGTTGTCCTCAGATATATTCATGATGAAAAATTTCACATGTAGGAAAACATTGCATTAATATTAATTAATTACAGGAATTTATATTGTAAATTTCAATCTTCACAATTTCGAAGAGCTAGGTATTTAAAGGTCCAATATATAATCTTGACTACGGAAATGCCAAAAAACTTTAGACCAGTTCCCCGCACTTATTTAATTGAATCCCCATAATGCGTTGTGTTTTTCCTGCGGAGATGTTTTGTGGTGGTGATTTAATGGTGTAGTGGTTAAGGGCTGTTAGTTTTTGAGGCAGGAATTGTTTGTGCCCGAGGCCGGAGTGAACGGCGGAACGGAACGCTCTATTGATCCGCACGGCAACGGCACTCGGCTCGGCCGCAGGTGAGAGCCACACGATTTTAAATTTCCATCCTACAATACAATACAGGATTCACTCACACATTTCCCAAAGTACAAGCTTTCCACTTTAGGTGCACAGACACTGGAGCAAGCAGTTACTTTGTGGATTCTATGCCAGTGGTGAAATAGTTCAGTTCTGAAAGGATCATTTCTCCTTTACTTGCCAGAAACTTTAGCAGTGATGCAACTAGTCATACACCTACACCTACTTACCTACAGAATGATAGAGCTTTACATTGTTTTTGTAAAAATATATAAAAGTGGTGGTATGGAAATAGTTCTTAAGTTATGAAAGGGGCAACCTTTTAACTTGCAAGAAATGCAGAGAATTCTAGCAGTTGCAATATAAGCTGCCATATGGTATGATGTGTGCTATTTACATTCCAAAAAAATAAAATAATGTAAGGAAAAATAGCAACTTATATAATAAGTAAGGAAACAAAGGTAGTTGTGTTACGCATGCGAAAAATATAAAACTCGTCTGCGTCTCGTTTTGTAAGACTAAAACTTTCCTTATGTGTTTCATACAATATTTTGTCCGTTACAAAAAACAATAAAAAAACTATGTAAATAAAGTTGTCATCAGAGTTATTTGTAATATTTAATAATCTTTTTGAGCTTAGCTGGTAAATTTCCCATTTTGATCATTTCACTCACTAGTAATGTGTGAAGGATTCACTAAAAATGTTTATTTTAAGATCTTACTTAACTTTCTGAATTTTAAGAAATTATTTCTTCTTATCTATCCTAGAAACAATTGTAGCAATAAAATAAAAAAAAAATGCCATTCTACTTTATAGCAGATATTGTCGATGTAGTATTTATACCGAAGAGTACTTATTAGATGTCACCTTCCGAGCACTTTAATTGGCGTAGAGAGTACACCACAAGGCGTATTTTTTATCAAAAATAAATGGGTAAGACTCACTAAACTAGGTCGAACCTTTTTTCACAAAAGACAATTCAATGAACTTCATGAAATTTATAATTAATTAGTTCATTGGGGCAACAAACTGATCAAATAACATTGAAAAATAAATAAAGCAATTATCGAGAAATAGAACTATAAGTAGAGCAAATAAATAGAATAATTAAGTGTAAAAATTGAGAGTAAAAAAATATAAGACACGTAAGACTAAGTAAGACAAATAAGTTGACCAAATACTGGAAAATAGGGCAAATGCGATTTGATTTTGTTTTTTGTTTTTATCTATAGTAGTAAATCTAATATTTGTTTATTAAAAATATATACGAATATTATGGAATGATGATTGGTATAAAATCTGGAAAACTCACTGAAAAGATATATTTGGAAACCGATAAAATTGTGAAATGACAAGAATCATAAAAAGTTAACCTATATTATTGTTGGTCGCTTTTAAATGTCAGAGCTTATATAATCTAGAACGCGAATTCTACAATGAACAAACCACATTGAAAATGTATTTAGGGACAATAGAGGTTTTGGTTATCTGGCTTTGTTACCAAATTTGAATCCTGTCGGACAGTTGAGAACTTGGTGGTGGTTAGATTGTATATGTATTTGTTATTGATTGGAAATGCGGTGAAGGGAGATGACACGGAATGGAATCCATCCTGTTCCATATTCAATTAACGTTCGATATATCTTATTAATTTGCCATAACTGTACGGAACAGTAGCCAGTCATACATTTATTCAGCAACAGCGATGTGAGGGAGTGCAAATCTGGCTTCTCTTCCCCCTTCATCGGGCTAACGATTTTGAATCAGTGTCAGGCATTTCTAGGGTTTCTCCTAACTATTGTCACGGAATAATCAGGTACACGTCAAGTAACACTAACAGAATATTCGATATTGCGAACTTCAATTCTACAATCTTTAACACGTTATTATAATTTGTAAAATGTTGCCATGTAATGAATTTCTAAAGTTTACATGAGTATGATGATGATCTCCAGTTTTTTTTTTGCATTATTTTTTGTAGTATTAAGTTGATGAAATACCGAAGAACTATTTAAATAAATAGCGTTGAAGTTGTACTTATGTAGGTCGCGACTGATTTCGGATTGTTCTAATTGTTGAAGATAATCATCAACATGGCTCCTTCTTCTGATCAACATATGATGTGGAATAATTATTAAATATTTTTAACACCTTTTCGACACTTACAATTGTAGTTAACTTCCGAACTATCTCTGAAAATCTGTACTATCCTTACAACTAGATACTTTATAAACATGTGCATAAAACGTACCGTAACCCAAAAACGTGGATCTATTTGAACACAGTCACATGTAATTTAATTGTTCATTTGACCTCTGCTCTGAGGACAGATGGACCACCTACGCTTAGGAGAGACCAGAGGATTTTTATTGTTAGAAAGATTAATTCAACCTGTAGTCAGGAAAAAAATAATTTGCACATAGAAAGGTATAGTTGCTATTCCATGAGTTCTGAAGAATTTTTATCAAATGGTGATGATAATGAAAAAGCTGAAGATTATGAAAACGAATATGCAGGATGCAAGGAAAATTATTTAAAACAAGAATAAAGAAGGATGATTGGATAAAATGCGTAATTTGTGGTCACTGTTTACATGAAGAGTGTGTCGCATGTGACAAATGATAATAATCTGTTCATCTCCTCATAGCCTTGGTCCATCTCACCTAATAGTAGAGGAGAGTTGGATTTTTTTGAACCCGAATAAAATATTTTTTTGTAGTTTTCAGAACATAGTTTAAAATTGTTCAATTCTTATAAGTAAGCCAAGATTTATGTGTTATTACAAATAAATATTGTTTTTAAATATTATTCAATATTATAGAGTAATAATTTATTTTTCTAAAAAGTGGTCCATTTCACCTCCACTTACTCTAGATATAGCATATAAACAACATGTTAATATTATCCCTTACATGATTAAATCCAAGTGTTACCGATCGTGAACACAAAAAAATTTAAAATCTTATGTGACCTGAATTTTAGGTAAACCTTAAAGTATTCAAAATGTAAATGTTTTTGTTACCTTCCATGCTGTGGCGCGACGTTTCCAGAGTCAAAGCTGGAGGAAGCGGTGATGTCCTCATCGGGAATGGCGCCACTTTCCATGCCCAGCGGCGCGATACATTGCGCTGCAACAAACACACGCTCATCTCCATAATACGCACCCTGATGAATACATGCATGCCAACGCACAACTCACCCACTTCTTCCGCATGCGAATACACAAAAGCCGAAAGACGAATGCTAACTGGGCCACATACGTCAATGTTTGGATAGTTCCGAACTTTGGGGACATATTAAAAGTCATAAACCAAAACTTTGCTATGTGAAATATTACATTTTAATAACGTATTTGGTTACCTATCCAAACTTAACCAGCTAGGACGTGCTCCAATTTGTATAATGAGTGGGATGTTTGTGTCGGGTTGAACGAGAGTTCCGGCAATATTACTCAAATTACACAAAATTATACTTTGTAACGTGTTTCATACTGACATTTTTACGTTAAGCATATACGTAGATTAGAAAATTAATTAGATTTTTGACAATTTTTCACATTAAGATTGAGTAGATTATCAATTTACAATAATGTATTGTAAAAATTATCAATAATAGTTACTCCTAAATTAATATTTATATTTGTTCATTTATAGTGTTAGCTATTTTTATAATTTGTTATTCGTTTTTTAAATTTAGTTGTACAAATATTCAATATTCGTATTTCAAACATTTTTACACTTTTTTCCAAATAAATAAAACGTTACTCTTTCAAAACTTTATTACCAACAAGAATTAAATGTACTGGATCCTGGATCGTCAATTTAGAATGTTTTAGCACAATTACCTATATCAATTTTACTCATACATTTTTAAAAATTGAGATACGGTATATTATTATTCTTTTTTGTAAATAATCGTATTTTACAAATGTAAATATTACGAACGAATCAGATTTTTAAAAATTAAATGATAATAACTATACATGAATACAAAAATTAATTAATCAACAGATTTGAATCTTAAAATGTATCGGAACTTAAATCCAGCCATCAAATAAGTACTAAATATCCATTCCAATGAGTACTGGATTTATAGGTACAGAAAATTCCGCACTTGTCATATATGATATTATCTCGGTTGATTTAGTTATCGTATGAGGGTCGAACCCCAAATTACACACTACTTTTAAATGTTAGATCTGGTCTTATTCTCAATATAACCCGATATTTCACATTATGTGATTTAATATTATGAATAAATAAATACATTACTTACATACTTTTTCTATTTAATACATGCTTTATTTTCTGCGTGTCATTATTGAGATATATTTATAAATTTTAAATCATATACAGAATTACTGATGAATTGCATATTTAAAATTATATTACAAGATTTTCTCAAACCTTTATTCATTTTAGACAAATCGATCCCATCGTTGCATGACTCTATAGATCACATAGGAATGTAGGTATTTACAGCGACAGGAGCATTGTCATGAATCAAATTGTTCTGAGAATGAAATGCAAGGAAGAAGAAAAGAGAAAGGAAAGAAATGCTTTATGGGATATGGGACAATATAGAATGTGGGTTGTGGATAGTTTTAGCAAATAAATCAATGTTAGGAAAAGTTTGGTACAGCAGGTTTACGAGCATAAGTTTGGCATACATATATTACTCGTTAAAAGTTTTGTATAACTAAGGAAAACTTTGTTATTGTTACATTCTACATACATGTATGTATGATCATTCATTCAAATTTAAAGTCTAACATACTTGACTTTTGATTTCGTAAGACATTTTTTACAATTGTTTTATTTCTATGTACGAGAAATATGACATAAAAATTTTATCTATGTCACTACGTATGTTGTTTACATTGTGATTTAATGCAGTGTAATTTAAGAGGATGTCATAAGATTTTTGATTTAAAACGATTCTTTCTTTGGAAGTGACTTTGATGATAATATTAGAATCAATAAGGAAGAAATTATTTATGTGGAAAATATCAAATTGGATAGACTAGTGAAAAATTTATTAAAACAGGAAAAACAAAAATAAGTATGCGAATGAAAATAAGTAAAACCTCGGTAGATGCAATACAGAAATATGAGAAAAGAATATGAAAACATTAAATGAACCAAGGTATTAGACAAAAAATAAGTTAATTGAGGAACGTCAAGTCCGACGCCATAAAGGGTATAAGGATCAAAATAATAATTACATAGGTAGGACCAAATTTTGTTTTTATTTTTTTTGACAGGGTTAGTTGTGTCTTGATTCAATATTCATATTTAATTTTCGAATTAAACTGCACAATATTTAGTATAATAACTTGCACCATAAAATGTAAAGACCAAAGATTATGTCATCTAATAAAATATACGAAAGATTTAATTTCCATATTATTTACAAGTGCGGAATTGTATATAAATTTTGAATATTTTCCGCAAACCCGTTGAATGCATAATGCGCATAGTTTTAAATGTTTTTTTGGGATGTAAAATAGGAATTGGCAATAGTGTTGCAATTCCAGCTCAGTAGCCATTCATCTTCATTGTCTTCCATTCATAATAGCACATTCATAGTGCATTCTAGTCCTTGGTCATGCGATCATGCAAAGCATAGGCAAGCAGGCGTTTCAACTGCAGCGATTATGCGATTATGCCGCTGTAATAATGCTATAATAGTTACATGACCAGCAGCAGTAAGCAGTAAGCACTTCGTGCAGGGACTTACATGTATCGATGGCGCTGGTAGCAGATATCAGCAGGATATCCAGGATCCAAATGCAGAAGACGGCATGTTTCATCGTGGAACACTGGCGGCCATTACCCGTTCACGACATCTCTGTAACATAAACACACATATTTTTGTTGTTAATATTATCATTTATAAAACTGTCAATACAATAATGTCTAATTGCTGTCTTATTAACATTTTTTGTAACTACATGTTTCTTAATTCACAATAAGTAGATATTTAATGTATCTGGTTTGTTAGACGGAATTCCTCGGCCTTATCATAACATCTTCAGGAATTATATTAATATTTATTATTAATATTTAAAAATCAATGACATATCAAACATTTTCCTCGTCCTATCCGTTTCATCAAAAACTGCAACTCTGTGCAGGCTTATTCGGTGAATAAGTTCAAAGTATGTTATTTGAGCAATGGACACTACAGATTCCTTTAACGTAATTAAAAGTAGTGTAACAACCATCTTTTTTAAGATACGACGCTGAAGCTGAAGTCAACATTATGATACATTGGATTTTGGGGTAGGACCCGTTCTTCAACAGTCGTACCGATTTAATAATATGTAGCAGATATATTATTTGACTCTAGGTTTTATTTTCGTATATATTTGATGCATCCTAATTAAATTTTAAAACTTAACCTAATTTAACATAAGGTAATGCCTGGTGGTTTTGAAGTTAATGTCATAAATTTAAGGATGCAATCGTGCAATTATATATAGTGTATATATGTTGATAATAAAAAATAATAATAACTAATGTGATCGGTGAGTTTACTCATAGTGGGAGACAACTAAGTTTGTTACTGTCGTATAATAACACAAATTAAAGACTCGGATGCGACTGTTCAAATTGTTTCCAGAAAGTTCAACATGGACTTCGTAAGTTACTGCCTTAGAAATGCTGTATGATAGCAAGAAATTAAAAAAAAAAAGTTTCCAATATAGAACAGTAAAAATTGGAATGGAATATGTTTCTACCAAATAATTTGAAATAATTAAAGTAATAGTATAACTAAAGAATCTGATTGGATTTGTTTACAATCTATTTTAAAATAGTAATGAATGTATGTATATGCGTAACAGCAACATTCGCAAAAATTATTACTATCTAGAAAATAAAATAATTTTACTTGTAATACCGGTGAAGTCTTCCATAAAATTTGTAACTTGCCTTGTAACAAAAGGTCCTATACAGGAGCTCCAGACATTTACTCGTAAACATTATAGCCTGTGTAGAGATTGTACTACTCTTAGTAACATGTACATCGTGCAAGTATAAACAAGTGAAGCTTGTTAGGAAAGAGGAGCAGTTCCTACAAGGTATTCAGGAAAAGAAAAAGTTCGTACTAGATTCAAACTTTTTAGAAGTAAATTGTTTGCCAATATCTACTTCACAGATTCTTGTGATAAACTGATAGGACATTAAAGAGTGCCGACTCATACTAAAGGAGAATTATGAGAGAACTAGAAACAAATAATTTTAAAATTCAGCGTCCGTCGCTCTTTACTTTGATGACATCAAACTTTCCTCTTTTGATTCCATTGTAACGAAAATTTCATTTCGATCGCGACAGTCGAAGAATAAAAAGAAGTTCTACAGGTCGAGGTGAGAGATCAGAATCACTGTATCCATCTTTCTCTCTCTTCTGGTAGTAGTGTTATACCATCTCTGTCTGCTGAGCGTATAAAAGTGTAATTAAAGTTAAAAAATTCATTGTCACACCTCTGGTATATTGGTTCGGGTGGAAAAAATCGTTATGCACGCCTCGCGTTGCACCTTAGTGTGCGTGTGTGTGAGTGTGGGGGCGGTGTAACCAGGGCAACGGGTCGTGCCTATGAATTATGCAGCACGCCGTCACTGCCTGCAGGATTAAACAGGTTTAGCCGGACCCACTAATCCATGCGATTGTTTCCAATTGAATTTTTCATGCCACCGGGAGAAACTGCTACACTTTTACTCATTACAATTATCCTTAATTATACCTTCCACTCATTATTCATTAACTAACTATTCTGCAAGATAATTGGAAATGATATACGGCCAATTGTGGCGTCACCAATCAATATTTAATATGCTAACAACCGAATGCATGAGGGAAGGAATATTCCTCATTTTTCCACTTCTTTATTGTTTGAGAATTAAATACAGGTTTAACTTTCGTAACTATTTTCTTCCAAATAAACCATTTAAAATTTTCTTAGTTAAAATAAAAATTTAATTTAATAATTTCGTCATCAGTAGTGACGCTTTTAGTGGATTCTGAACCACTTAAATGTAGGGGTATTTTTATTTGGATAAAGATTAGCGAAGCTGAAAATTGCACTCCAGATCTAATACTCCGCTCAATTCGAGTCATCGTTGACCTTAATTTCTTATATAAATATGTACAGGGAACCATTTTTTCTTATTTAAAATTAAAATAGAATTTAATACTACACATTGTTTCGGATCTAGAATGCTAATAAATAAGCAATTAGCTCTTTTTGTTTCTAGATTGCAAAATAGAACCTTTACATTCGGGAAGGAAGACCATTCGAAAATGCAAAAGCATTTCGAAATCTAGTAGAAAACAACAATTTTTTCGAAACCAATGACCCAAAATTTGTAAAAATGCAAAGACAAAATTTTGAAGTTTATCAAATCGGATATTCTTTGAAAGTGAACAGTTAGTAGCAGTAGCAGAAGTTAACTAAAAAAAAAAAAAATCTGATGTGTCCAACACAATACCTCCCGCAACTGTAGTAATACATATATTCTTTATAAGTTATTCAATACCTTTAATTTGTAGTTTTAAAATAAGTTTGTTATTGCAGTTCAGAATATTTTTAATTCATTTCATACCTAAAATTTCCTTCATAAAATTTGTATGACCAATATGACAGCTATTTTTGACGTTACTAAAAACGGAACCGAATTTACCTTGATTCATGTATGCAAATACATTCCTTATATATTTCTTCCACTATTTTTAATTTTAGAACAAAACTGCTTCATATTTACTTATTTTATCTTTTAAACTCACTTACATTATATTTGACATACGTCAAAATTTGTGAATATATGAATAACTCATCTGTTTTATAAAAATTCCTTGGCCTAAACGATACATAAAATTAATATAATTTATATATTTTTTTTTCTATCTAGCTAGAAGTTATATAGTAACGTAATTATGCAGATCGGCAGAAAATTATAAAATCTTTATATTTAATAATAACGTAATTTGCGAAAAAATTATATTTAGAGGTATTTTTTTAAGAAAATCGGTTTAAAGCTTCAAGTAAAGTACTACTTCCGGTTAACCAATTGTACTCAAAAACTAATCAGTTCATCATATTTGAATATAAGTCTTAAATACCAAATATTATATTTTTTACATGTATCGTATTGGAGTTATCGTGGACGAAAAATCGTCACAGACACACACACAGACACACACACACACACACAGACATACAGACATCACGCTAAAAATAGTGAAATCGTATTCTAGGGACCCTAATTCGTGCTCATACGTTGAAAACTCACACTCGAGAAATCTGACCAAAAACAATACCTCCCTTATCTATATATTGATAGGCGGGAGGTAAAAACAATCATTTTGCGAGTTGGTAGTCGTCATGTAAATATTAACTTCTTAAGAACGTGGAAGTTTGCAATACGAGCGAAGCAAATCAGACAATTACATGCGAGGCATACAAAGATCACTTTTTCTACGAATGACAAATTCTATTTTTTTTTCAAACGCAGGTATTAGACGAATAATTTACTTCTTGACGTTCAATTTGTAGGTTATCATTTTAAATTTGTCAGTTCTTGATGGTTTTTAGTTACTTTTTTCTTAGGTTATCTAATTTATGATATTCAGGGCAATATAATAGGTTTATATTGTTCAAGTTATTTCTTACTGTTAATATCGGAATGTACGACGTATTTTTCACATGTAAGATAAAGTATAAATATTTGAAGTTAAAATGTTAAAATGATTACCAATTTGGCAATGATTTGATAGTTAGTATAATTGAATAAAACTTGTTACAAAGGGTTGAACTGAATTGTTTACAGATTAAACAATATATAATCAGGTTTTAGTAATTACATGGGCTAATTTTGTTTGTTGACATGCAGTCACTGAACGCACTAACTGTTGCTATTGTTCAGGAAAGGTTCGTAATGCTCCACATGCATATTGGATTTGGAGTTAGCTTATTATGTTTCAAGCCGTTCGCTAAACTAATACATCGCTCAAGAGGGAGCTGACAAATCTCTCTTAATCACTGCGACTCCTCCGAACTAAACTACACTGTTGTCATCTCTGATTTTAAATCAACAAAACTTACTTCTGGTCCACCAATCAAAGCCAATTTATTCTATTGTCTGGAAATAACTGCAAATACGACAGATACTTCATTTGATACGAGTTACTACTCACATTTAAATATAAATTGAATTGAATCCTTTATTACTTGACAGTGTTTTAGAAGTTGAAATTGGTGATCGTTTAATTACAGGATCTTAATAAGCAAGCAGGTGTTTAAGTAAACTTCAAATAGGTAATTATTATTATTTTTTAAAAGCTATTTATCAAATATTTTATTTCATACAACTATAATAAAAAAATCCAAAAAGAGTTTTCTTCCAACTAGTTCTTCGCAATATATGTAATTTTCCATTATTAAATAATTTCAAAAAAAACTTACTAATGAACTTTTATCAAATCTTGTCATTAATGCGAGAAAAATTATTTTGAATTTTTATGTCAATACAGTTCTACAGCAAAATATTATTATATTGCAGACATTTATTTTTTCTACGACCATTAATATATTTGCTATTGTATGTTTGGTATTTAACAATACAATTATGTCAAATAACTTTTGTGCTTATATTTCTGTTTTGTAATATATAATAATTTGGTATAAAAAGAGTATGGCAATCGTGCAGAATCACATATTCCCCATCTTGTGCGATTCCACAACTCGACTTCGTCTCGTGCTGAAAGTTCACATTTCGTGGAAAATTGGCGACTTTCTGCACTTGTTATCCAATGTATTATTTTTGTTATAATTATTTATTTAAAATTGAATAGAAAAATTCTATTCTTACTGTTTCGTAATTTGAGTCGGAAAATATATAACCTGTAGTTTTATAGAAATTTGAACCATGAAATTCAAATAAAATTGTAACAGGTGTAATTCTAAGCTCGTAGTGCACAAAGAGATAAAAGAATAAAGAATTCTTTGCAATATCAGCAGAATCTTTATTGGAAATCACACAATAATAAATTCTGATATTCTGAATAATTTTATACCATGTTGGAAGCTTGCTAGCAAGATCAAATGATAGTAATATTGTTTGACATCTCCACGAGATCAGAAATTCAAATATCATGTTCCCGATGCCATTCAATAACTGTATCTCGTATTGTTATTACCATCCTTAGTTCAATTATCAAAATAAAACCCTACAACACAATGAGAAGCTGGGAGCGTCGATGTAGGAATACGTAATTCGACCAAGTATATTCCCTCTAAAATACTGTACAGTAGTCGGAAGAAATGTTTGCGACTCCCAGTGCAGCGACAACTGATCGAATTTGCATTTGTAAGACGTTGGCAGACACAAAAAGTCGTGTCTGACAACAATAACATCTATTCAATACGCGAATGTAATATAGACTTAAATCATGGCTATATTTTCCGGTAAGCAGCCAACTGAATTTCGATGTTGTTTTTGCAAAGAGGGTTCATTGTTTTATTCAAATTTTGTGGAGAAAACAAGCTTTTCAAAAGAGTTTGTTTACCTATATTATATAAAAAATCTGAAAAATATTTACTTTCATTAAATTTTGTTATATTATAAAAAGTGGCACTATTGCCTAATTTTAATTTCTTAAATATCCAGGACAATCCGTATCACTTCTTCTAAAAAAGATATAATATAAAATTTAACAATAAATGTGTCAAAATTTACTTATAAATTCAAAATTATAAATATCGCATTAATATTAAATTACATTCGTTCTACTGTCCAAATTTGTCCAAAGCTGTCCAGAATGCCAAGTAGGTACTGCGTAGGAAAATAGAAGAATAAATATTTTGAACGAAATTCCTAAAATTCAAATCAAAATTACTCGAATATGCTTACTTCAGCACAAGTAATAATAAATTAATGAATTGGAATGTTGAAATTTTATTATTATAATAATAATATCTATCAACATTGAACAGAAATAGCTATATTCTTATTAAAGCTTATCTCATCATTTATTATTTTCTAACAAATATCTTAGTTGCATACGGTAATTCGTGTATTTTACTTTAGAACTTTATTTTATTGTCAACATAGATCTAATTAAATATCACTGGTTAGTAGAATACCTATTTTTCATAAAACGTTGGGAAAACTAAATAATTTTTATTTAAATTTTTATTAAAATATTTTTAATACCTAAGAACATAATAAAAAATAATGTAATATTGTTCTAGCAAACAGAATTCGAATTCAACCTAAAGCACATAAAAATTGTTAATAATTCCTTATACAAATGCTGATGCACCATGTATTTCCTCGTAAAAGAACTTTCCACATACATCATCATTATCGAATTTTCTCTAAAGACGCTTTATACAACCAGAAAAGAATATTAAGCCATAGTATTATATTTATTACAATAAGTTCTCTTTTGTGCATAGAAGTCAAAGAACTAATTTAATCGTAGATAAACGCCTAGAAGAATTACTTTAATGATCTAAACGTTTTCAATGTAGTGTGAAAAATGAAGGGTTTAAAAGATTTTCTAGCGCACAAACAATATGTACAAACTATGCAGTTAAGTTAGGGTCGTTATCTTCTTTTGTGAGGTGGAAAAAATTCTTTAATAAAGTCGTTTGCAGGCCGTTCCCGTCCGTAAGTCCAATTTATGCTTTCTTGGATTGTTCGTGCGTGGCTTGTACGTACGTTCTCGGGTAGCACTTACGTATAATGAATCCCATTACAAAGTCATTATAACCGGTAATGAAGTATTCATGTAATTAAGCGTGACGGCCCAGATACGCCATTCGTAATCATTTCATTTATTAATTACAATCAACGGATCACTACACAAGACAGGCGACACTCCTCTGTAGCGCATTAAATATGCGACAAGAGATACCAACACTAACAAAACCTGAAGAAACGAACACGAAGAAAATTTATGTGAATAAACAGTCCTCTCTTTTTCTTTAAATAAGCAGGACAAATTCATTATCATTACGTAATGTAACTTCGTCCTTAGCTTTAACCTTTTTTAAAAAGAACATGTACACTTATTTAACAAATGAATTTGCTGTAAAAACATAGTCATTGACTAATCAAATATATGTTATATAAGGTTCTTTCAAGATATGTAAGATTCTGCCCTTACTTCGATATTTCAGGTACTTAATTTTATTTTGAAAGAACCTTGCATTGGTAATTTTACACGACCCGATGTATAGAATCTCATTTGCTTTTGTTTTATTTTGTTTGTTTTACAAAAATATAAAAAATATATTGGATAATAAAAAATATTGTTGAAGTTCTGATTTAATTCGTTGTTTGCAGACCCGAACTAAATTTTTTATACAAAATGAATGTGCGCAAGCACCACTAGAAGAAAAGAAGGTTGAAATTTCCGCAGGACAGAAGTCTGGCGTGTCCCATACAATTTTGAATTTCGATTTATGCAAAGGTACAGAGAGACTAGTGGTTATTCTAAAAGACCTATATTCTGTTATATTCAGAATGCAACATTATAAAAAATTATAACAAAAGCAAAAGCTAATAAGTCATATTTATATACTTACTTTTTGGGAAAAGAAATGGTAAAACGTTTTTTGTGGTAATACAATAAAAAAAAGTATTGTGGAACAGGTGGGACTGCTATAGGTACATATTTTAGCGAGGGAAGTATATTACAAAAGTGTAATGGGTGTATAGGGATGTAAGTGTGGATGATGAGAAAGTAAGCAGGATTTAGTGTTGCTGCACGGCAGTAAAGTCACATTTAGCCAAGCCAAGACAACACGAGCACGGTGGAGTCTTCAGTGTTGACCCGAGTTTATGATTTGGCTTCCCTCGCTGTCCTTTAAGATAATACGAACAAAGCTACTTCTGTTTTAATTAAATTTAAGTCGTAGTGAAAGGATTAATTAGCCGGAATGGCAGATCTTTGGGGACGCACCAAATTGCGGCGAATATGAACGGAATGCAAAACAGACCCAACTCCGAACCTGTGACTCGCAGCATTCTCAAATTAATTTACGTCTAGTAATACGGTTTCTGTTTCAAAAGCGAATTTCCTTTTTATTTCATCTCGTTTCCTCCTTACTTACACCGGCAAAAACTACATTAACACGTCAACCACAAAAAGTAAATACACTCAAAATCACCAGTCTTACAACGGCATAAGTATTCAAATTCAAATACCAAATAAAATATCACAGTTCGACTAGTTCTATACCCACTACAAACCAGTAATATGGACACAATATTCTTCACAGAAATACTTGTGCATGGCTTTTGAAGTCTTGTTCGTCTCAGGATTTTTTTTATAAGAACAGAACCATATTCAATTAATAAAAATTAAGAAAATAGAATGAAGTTTGAAATCTGTGATTCAAATCGCAAAGATGGCAAAGCAAAATGGGTCATGATACATCAGCTACTAGTGTTCCATCAGAACGTCTGTTCTCTAAATTTATTCTGATAATTTGAAAACAGCAGAAACAGTTCAAATACAGAACCGGCTAGATCACTACCTACTGCTTCGGAACCTACTATAAACTGTAGGTCCCTTATAGAGGCTTGAGGCTGACAACCATTTCGATAAAAATGAAGGTAAAAATTGTTATAATACGAGTGGTTTGTTCGTTTCTTAGTTTCACCCTAGGGTTCCCACATTAATGAAAATAATAATAATTACTATAATTTTTCAACAAATATAAAACATAAAATTTGCAAGTTCAGTTGTGATAAACCTGTGAAAAAAAAGTCATTCGTTGTTGTCAGGTGTAAGTGTGAAGTTTCTAGGGCATAAAAACTTGGCACACGTTTTAATGACAGTGTGTATTGTAGCACAACAGAGGTAGCGCTGGAGGTAGAAAGCAACACTAACACTAACAGTAGCAGTATTGGCAGTGGCAGAAGCAACAGCGACAGGTCCCGGTGATCAAAGGCTTCGCTTCGCGGTCGCAATTTATAAAGCCGCCGTCATGCTGCCCCAGCACAACTCACCACGAGAGAGATGCGTTGATACCGAGGCTGCGGGAGCAACAGAGATGCCAGGCCAAGAAGGAGGAAAAGACGCTCGTTTTTAAGACGGAGCTGAACTGCTGAACGCTCCTATGAAAGGATTTATGTGTGTGATTTCCACAAAGATTATTTCAAGACAGTTCAAACGATACTGAAAGGGGTTTAGCTTTTGCACAAAGATACTTTGAACGACAAAAACAACCATACTCCATATCGCAACAACAATAATTAGTTTTCATTTCCTTTAATACAAGTATATAGCAAAAACTTCAAATATTTGTTTCCGACAAACATTCTTTCACCAAGGTTAGTTTGCGAGATGCTTTAGTTATTCTGATACAATAAATTAAAATACGCACAGAATATCTAGCAATAGTAGTTTTTTTTTAATAATGTTTATTTTATTTTTATGTATTTTTAATATTTTACAAAATTTTAAAAACAATTGTGCAAATTTAGAAATTACACCAATTTTCTAAATTTTACTTTAATTACAAAGATTAGTTCAGCAATAGTGTGTATTATTAGAATTATTTTCTATTACCGAATGTAATATACTTTTTCTAAATATGCAACAGTTAATTTAATAATTAGATTATGTCGAGTAATTCAATATCCTTCTACTATTACAAGAGGTAACCGTGTTTATTGAACAAGAACGATCTACTGTAATTTCGACAAACCTTATTTAATTTCGGAGGGTACTAGTTAATTGTTTAAGTCTATGTCCTATAAAAACATCTTGTGATGTAGTAATTACACTAAATTTGAGGAGTCCAGAACAACACCTTATAAACATTTTGTATAGTATGTTTATTATAACTTAAATTGGTGATAAAGCAATATGTCATAGTTAATAAAATACATAATACAATGTCTATAAACCAATTAAAATCTCGCTCTATTTGAGAGTTTCGAGCGAAGAAGAAAATGTAGATGCTTCAACAGGACGTATGTAGGTGAAAATAAAATGTAAAAGTATTGGAACTAAAAATATAAAAGTCGCCGCTAAAGTTGAATTGGCGTTGCGGTGTATAGGCATTTGGGGTTCCATTACGATGATACTTTTCATCATTGGCTGTTTGGTATCGGATATTAAAACCCTCCCCGTAGTTAAACAGTGCCCCGCTGGAGTCGGTGCAGGCAGCGAAGTGCCCCTCGGTGTAAATCAAAGTTCTCCCTCGTTGAGAGTCGCGAGTTCAAACCAAAGCCAGTTTGATATTTCACGCTCGGCGGCCGCGCGAAACACTTTCCGACTGGAAGCACCGGAATGAGATTGAGTTTTTCCCTGGGTGCTTCGCGAAACTGCGCACGTAATCAACAGGCAACCAGCTATTACACTACCGCCAACATCACCGCATCTAATACTCTAAATGACCGATTCACTTGCTGCCAACTCATAAACAGATACCGCCAAATCATCTACCTACTTTAGATCAAAACACCAGCCATTACCGCATATTTCACCATTAAAACATGAAGTCACTGCTAGTATACGACTCAATTACAGATAACCAAATATATGCCAGCTTTATTGGGCTAGTTGGTTTGAATCCTGTGAAAGCATAGAGAATGGGTGTATCTATAAATCTTTTATTTTATCTTATCATGAGAGATGAAATCGCTAAACACTGAAGAAAAAAAAATGTAGGTAATGTAACTTTTTTTTATTTTCGTTGTTAAAATAATTAATTTTTACAATAGAAAGGTTGTGGTCTGACATTGTACGCTATTGTCAAAATGTTTTGAACGTACTTTGGAAAAATTATGAATTACTTTATCAGTTAGAAGTAGAACTCAATTTTCATTTCTGAAGGAATCTTTCGGAAAGTTAAAAGCGAAAATTTGTAACTTCATAGCCTGTTTTAGCAAAGTACGAGGGCGGTCCGATAAGTACTTAGCCTCACCGCCCTATAGCACAACAATCGCAAGAGCAATTTTTTATTGCTTAGAACATCATCGTAGACAGCTACTGTCAAATTTTCAGCCGAATCGGACGCGAAGTTTTGTTTTGACCGCGTGTGGAAGCGAGCGTGTCCGCAGATTTGAGAAAAATGGAAAAAGAACACTATCGGTCGGTGATTTGATTCTTGTTTTTGGAAGGGAAATCGCGCAGCGAAATTAAAGAACGCTTGGATGCTGTATAGGGTGACTCTTTTCCTTCGATGGCGACCGTCAAAAATTGGTTTAACGAGTTTCAACGTGGTCGCACGTCGGTTTTT
The DNA here is from genome assembly GCA_035578165.1 of Stenolophus ochropezus. Taxonomy (NCBI): domain Eukaryota; kingdom Metazoa; phylum Arthropoda; class Insecta; order Coleoptera; family Carabidae; genus Stenolophus; species Stenolophus ochropezus. The sequence goes on along the minus strand of JAQOWZ010000005.1, from coordinate 16,460,391 downwards.
GATGAGTCACGCCCAGGTGCCCCGAAAACGGCTACCACGGAGGATAACGTAACAAAAATCCACGATTTCGTATTGGCAGACCGTCGATTGAAGGTGCGTGAGATAGCTGACACAGTAGGCATCTCAAAAGACCGCGTGTGTCATACCTTGCATGAATTATTGGGTATGAGAAAGCTGTCGACGCGATGGGTGCCGCGTTTGCTCACTCCTGACAACATGCGCATCCGTGAGACCACTTCAGAGCAGAATTTGACGATGTTTAGGCGCTATCCGAAGGAGTTTCTGAGTCGTTTCGTGACCGTCGACGAAACATGGGTACACTGGTACACACCAGAGACCAAGGAACAGTCGAAACAGTGGACTTCACCCGGCGAACGTGCTCCAAAGAAGGCGAAGACTGTCCTATCAGCCGGAAAGGTTATGGCGACGGTTTTCTGGAATTCAAAAAGTGTGATCTACATCGACTACCTGGAGAAGGGTAAAACGATTACAGGGCTCTACTATGCCGAATTATTGGGCCGATTCGACGCCGAATTGCAGAAAAAACGGCCCCATTTTTCGAAGAAACGAATGCTTTTCCACCGTGACAATGCACCGGCTCACACCTCCGCCTTCGCCACAGCCAAATTGGTAGAATTAGGCTACTAACTGCTACCCCACCCACCGTATTCTCCGGATTTGGCCCTGTGCGACTTTTTTTTGTTTCCAAATTTGAAAAAGTCACTCGCTGGGCAGAAATTTCAGTCGAATGGGGCAGTTATCACCGCCACCTTCAGAAAATGTTTTTTTCAGACGGGTTACAGAAGTTGGAGCATCGCTGGATCGAGTGTATAGAACTCAAAGGAAATTATGTTGAAAAATAAATCGCCATTTTTCAAAAAAAATTGTTATTCTTTTGTAGGCTAAGTACTTATCGGACCACCCTCGTATATGTACAATACCTTTACTAAAACGGGCCAGCAAGAATTGATTGATATTTCGTTGTATGTGTTTGTATAGATTGATCTTGCATGTAATAGATATATTTTTGTTTTTGTTCTACTTAACTACTACAGATTCATTAAAGAGACAAAACCATTATTATATTTCTGTTATTTTTACATTATTTTTAATTGTAAAGAAGAAAAAAAAACATTTCTAATATATAGGTTTTTAAAATCGCACGATAGATTATTACATATAAATATGTTAAGTTACCTGCAATAGGTCTCCAGGCAGATTCCATTAGTAATTATTACTATTTGCTAAAAACGAGAGTACAAAAAATAATAATTGTTACATATATTAAAACTAAGGTAATGCTATTAAAGTTTTTTTCAAACCTTTTTATTCTAATTCCGGATATTTTTTGTTCGTTTGGTGAAAAATGTTCACAGAAATAAGTGTTGTTGAAATTAAGTTATATATTATATATGAAGAGCGTTATTCTTTGTCGACTGTGTAACCAGCTGTATTTGGAACACGAAGTTAGAGTGAAGCAAAGAAAACCGCGATGATGGGTGACCGCTAGTTACCCCGTATTGAAACTTTAAATACATGGCATGATTAAATTATTTGGCGTAGAAGTTGCGTTGGAAGTGGCTGGCACTTTGTGTCGTGATTAACCTGTGTGCAACACACTCAGTGTCGATAATGCAGTTACCTGTTCCTGGGTCCTGCGACGCGGACGCGGATAATGTGTTGCAACCGACAACCCTCGCAGCTCGCAGCGCTCCCCTCGCCCTCTTACTTAACTACCAAGCCGTATATTCACATTACCACGCCGTTATGGCTCTGCTACCGAATATATTCTCATTATTTTCTTGCGTTATTGTTTATTTTTGCACAAAATACCCAGAGATTGAAACTCGCAAATTCATAAAAATATACAAACTCCAACCTCCGTTTCATGTTATTGTTAATGGATTGAATTATTAGATTTGGAATTGACATGCAATTTGCAATGAACCTGCAGCAATTTTTAATTAAATTTAATGGAGCTGAAAGCAAATTGCAATGAATATTTCCGATATGAAAGTAAATATTTATGTTATCTTTACGTCAAATATTTTGATGGTAATAAATGAACAGTATTTGTTCGATGAAATATTTTCCAATACTAAATAGTTATAAATGTAAGGGACCGTAAATATTTCATTTTTTAATTCAATCAATATCACAGGCAGTGATACTGACTGTTTAGTGAGTTTTAACTCGTTTCAATGGCGTAGACAATGGGAGGAAAATGGGTAATAATCCCCCATTGAGAATAAATTATTACTTATTTCTTACATTATAAATTTAATATAATAAATTAATAAAATAACTAAAATAAAAATACTTCTAAATATTTCCTTTTAATTTGTTAAGAGTTATTGTAATTATTATTTTTTAAAACTAAAAGAAACGTATATTATAAAAAAACATTGAATTATAATTCTTCCGAAATTCCTTCCCATTTGAAAGTTCTGGCTACGCCACGAACTCAAACTGAGCGGAAGGTGACATTTGTGGTTCGATTACTGTGAATTCTCTAAAATTGTAGATTTAGAAAATATAAGTGATATTCATTATAAAAATATCTGGTAGAAGTTTCAACAAATCACGACCTTATTATTACTTGATAATGTATTAGCTGTACACTGCTACTAACGTATTACATTACTAGCCATTTTTAGGTATTATATTAGTTAATACTAATGAAGTTTTGTTCGTAAACAAAAAGGAACACTATATATGTATTACACTTATTTTCATTATCATGAAGAACCTAAAAAAAACCTTAAGTTTTTTAAAAAAAGTACAATAAAATAACTAAAGGCGAAAGATGTGATAATTTATAGAATTAAAAGAGCATTAAGGTGTAGGTCGTATTTTTCAATCATTCAACACCTATATCGTAAAACAGTTTAAAATTCGACCATCAAGAGTGAGAATAATATGGCTTAATATAGTACATGGTGTAAAATAGATTTACGACAAACTGTAACCCACAATTTCAACACTTTTATTGTTATACTTTTCTTGTTTTATCGTAATACCTCATTCCTTTTCAAACTGTGGAAAGTAAAAAAGGAATAATGAAACTATTTCTATTGTGTTTCATTTGAATTGGCTGGTTTTCTATAAATATATTTTAATACAGACAGGAAGCGGTGGTTCAATTGGAAAGCATACTCTGAATCGAGCTGAATGGAGGACGAGTATGAGGTCTGAAGTTGAAATACCAGCGTCGCCTACTATTAATCAAATAAAAATACCGCTGTGTTCGAGTGTTTCGGTAGCTCTAGTAGCAAGATAATGTTACTTATATGTTCAATTAAAACGTTGCTAGCGGTTACAAAGTTATAGTACTTTAAATATTTTCACAACCAAGAGGTACACACACCAGAAGGCAGTTTAAAACGTTTAACTTACACCGGCGAAGTACTGCACTGAACGACATAGAAACTCACCTGTAACAAAAGAAAAGGAAATTAATGCATGAACAGGATATTTTTCTTAAATTTCTAAGCTTAAATAATGCAATGACAAATCCAAATGAAACCTAGGATTTTAAGGACTTTTAAAAATATACCTTTATTCTAGTGGCTCGGAATCTGCTATAAACTATATATCTATTTCATAGGCTGTAGACTGGCAAGACAAGTAAAATGCAAGTAAATGTCACGAAATTAGCACTCATCTACGAATATTTTATACAGAAATTAATGATGATTTTCTAAAAAATTAAGTATACCTTTTTCGCGCCACCGTTGACGTAAGCGTAATTTACATCCATTGTCAACAGATGTTTACAGAAAATAACAGTCTTACTAGTAGGATAATTATGAAAATAATACTACAAAAGTTAATGATCATTAATAGTTAATATTTAATTTAGTTGCCATGTATCATATGATGATTTAGGTAATGATCAAATTTGCCGATGAAGTTTAGAAACTACTGATCAGAAGCTTTTGGTTGTCATCGAAAGTCGAATGACAGTTGATGTTGTTGATGTTGAAATTAATGTTGATATCTATTCTTATTTGGGTTGACGATTGACAATAAAATATAGTAGCATTGATATAATCTAAATCTAGAAACTACTACGGTGTCTTCAATGACTCTCTATCTTTTTTTTGTCAAGGGTACATTGCGCATGTGCAAGAAATTTCAAGTAATGTCCTATGTATGTTTATTTTTCTAATGAACATTAACTTCAATAAACTGAATATTGCATTTCAATTTTAAGAAAATGGTATTGTAGATAAAGTGACAAGAATTTTTCCGTTATTCGGCGTCTAGAGAAGTTATGGGATCTCATATCAATATGCATAAGTTCCGGAGTTGGGAATGAGTTTTTGAAAGCAGGTCATTATGGTTGATTTGCGAGAGAAGTTTGAGTGGGCAGTCTGGTTATTCTTGCGCATGCATTTCTGCAATTAATTAGTGATCGATCCTTTTAGGGCGCGTCGTATTTAACTCGACCCAAACAAGAACACGCTGTGGTTGTTACTGGGCTCAGCACAGGGATTTTTATTGCGATGTAGCCGTAAAAACTTTATCTTAACACATGATGGCCAGGATGATGACCGCATGCTAGGTTTAGCACGGAGAAAGCCTTCCAATTAGAAAGAAACACGGCATTCTTTTTCCTTCCTTGCCGACGTCCGAGTAATCTCATATTGTGTCCACATGGTCCGTGGATGAGTGAGTTAACAACGAAGGTGGTTTTGACGATTTCAATTTAATTTAGAAAAACATGAACTTAGTAGAGTGTAAGAGCACAAATGTTTGATTTAAAGAGTTAATAACTTGCAACCAAATAAAATACTGCTATAAATTCGTTATCTTATATTTCAGCTAGCTATTTTTTGTCTTTATTATATGAATTATTTCTTACAAAATAATTAAAAATGTTGTATGTAATACGCCGGTAATTTATTTAGTATTGGCTAATGGTCTTGTTTTGTCCAAAATACGATTCTATAGAGAAAGGTTATTCTATGAAGATGTGTAATTGAGACAGGTAACATAGGTATTGTTAAGAAATTCGTATTTACCAATTTAAACAAAAAAAGAACATATTTTAAAACAGTTTTTCATATTTTATTTCAGTAAGAATGATATACTTCAATATACTGATGCAAATAATATAGTATGCGCTCTAATATCTCCATAAATTACTAAGAATAAATATATAATTACAAATCATTAATTCCTTAGTGTGCAAGTTGATACAGTTGCAGATTTCGTTAAAGAATTTTTTATGTAAACAGCATTTCTTGGATATTACAACATTTTTGAAATTGAAGCTGGTGCTGACATTGTATCAGAAGAATAATATTTGTGACGAAATAGATGAATAATAATTGGCTTTTATCTAATTGTTGCAAATGAAATTAATATTGGGAGAAACAATGCCTCAATTATTGTAGGAACGTGGTTCATGAGAATTTGCTTGTTCCAATAGTTTGTGATAACAATGTCACCTAACAGATATTACAGAGATATCTATTGCAATACAGCTAAACCACTAGGATAAAACAGTATTTTACATTTAGATATTGGAAATCAAACTGTAAATTTGTTATTCAATACTCATCGGAAAAATAATCTTTCTCATTTTGTGCAACATGATTATGATTATTCTATTCTAAAAAATATTGAAGATTTCTTTCATTCATGTTTTGTACAGTTCTGTAATTCAACTTGAATGATAGATATCTACAGGAAATCAGTGGAAGACATTTGAGTGAGCATTTTGGAATATTGTTCTTGTAGGCTATTTAGTAGGAGGAGGATTTGATGGCAGTGTAGCTCTAGTTCTGTTATCGCGGTATCGATCGCTGTTATTTACCACTGCGCCCCGTACCTGAGGCCAGTAGGAGGTTATAAATTGCCGAACAAAGACTGGTACAGGTTTCCTGGCCTACAATCCACCGCAGTCAAAAAGCGAGCTTATCGCTACTTATATCGATTACTGCCGACCACTGCATTCAACGAGCCTTACCGACATTCCGCCACCGAGTCAAATTCGTCAAGGGAAACTGGTGCTCTGATCTATGTACTGGACTGGGCCATTAAATCAAACCAACTTCTGGTTAGTAATTCATCTAAATATTATTCATAATTACGTCAGCTTGATTATATCATTTTAAACGAAAGATTTATTGCCAATCAAATTTATTCTCTAGCGCTTAGCAAACTAGTAGTTATTTATTATCTAGTTAATAGTTGTTATTCCAAGTATTTTTTAGGGTATTAAATCATATCAGTTAGTGTTTTAAATTTATGGCAAACGGTAATAGTATAATTTTTATAGTTAACTAACGTTTTAATAAAGAAAATTGAATTTATAATTTATTAAGCTTTGAATTAGCGGTGACTGAAACGTTGGAAGGAAAGACACCTGCAACATCACTAACTAACGGTAACGGTTGCAATATATTTGAAATAAATTTGTACTTCTATTTTGCAGTAGCTGAAAGGTTTGTATATTTTAAGTTGTACAGTATAGTTCTCGTCAAGTTTACTTCTTTAACTTTTAAATTCATAACAGAAAGTCATAACTACTCTAAATCATAAACGCAATTTTATCAAGAATCTGTGAAGATTAAAACATCTAGTTAGATATACGTTCCTATAACGATTATTTTTGCAATGTATAGTAACTTTTTTTTATCATGAATATAAATCAGGTCAACTGCTTTTTTTCTTGGTAAGGATAAAGCGATAAAGGTAAGGAATAGCTGAAATATAACTAGGTATTGATGACCTATTGTAAGGACTTAAAACTCAATGAATTGAACTTCACGAAAACTACAATACTAGCTGTTGATTGTAAGGTTTATTTGCTATATATCCCGGTTCTTCGGGACATGTCACCAGTTTCACCATTTTGTCCCAGTCGTCCCGGTTGACCAGTCAAGAAATAAAATTTTGGTTTAATTATTTAAATATATTTCTTATCCTACACATATTGAAAATAGGATTTTCCTACGTGTGCGTGCGCAAGAAGGTAGGGCCCAGCCCTACAAAATCTGACGATTCCCTAGGAAAGAAAAAACAGTTACTTTGAGGACTAACAGATGCCGTCTAACACAACCAGAATAAAATGTCAAAATGCATTTAAAATATTATAACTTTTGATAATTTTGATACTTAATTAAATTCCTGATATATTATATATTTCGTAATAATAGGACAAAATTGCTAACCTTGTTTATATGTCAAAATAATGTTTGTTTTTTGTTTTTATACTATTTATAATGTTGGTAATCATGTTCAAAAATTTCAATCAGTTAAGTTAAATATCAAACTTTTCTGTGTTCATAAGATATTATTTTATTATGTTATTTTGTTGGGTAGGAAAAAAATAGTGTGTGCTACATGGCAGTAAAGTTTTCTGGTCCTCAAGAAGTATCCAGCCTCGACTGCGTCTCGACAGTATATATATCCTTCGGACCAGAAAAGAACAACTTTCCTACCTAGTAGTACAAATAACTATTCCATGCATAATATAAGCGCGACATATTCCTTAGTGTTCATTATCTGTCATTTGTCTGTTTAGATCCGATTTCCGTTTCGACAAAAATAACGGATTTTTTCAGAGGTTCAGTTCCGGTTCGAAGCTCTGCTTAAAATCCTGTTCACACTAAATGTCTTTACAAGAAACACTTTCGGCAGGAACTGTTGAATGAAATGCAGAAAGAAACTTTCTTTGTCTTTATTATGATTTGTGGTTCCATAATAGTTAGAAGTTTGGTTGAAGAAAAAACCCTCTGGAGATTGTATTAATTCTAGAGTTTAATCTAATTTAATTCTCGTTAGGGCGTGCCGTCCCTCGACGCTAGTATTTCGTGGTTGGGAAGTTTGTAGTTTCTTTCGTTTCTAAAGGTTCCCGAGGCCCCGATACGTTATAATATCCGAAGCCGCCTCCCGCTATAAATCCCGCTTAGAGCGGGACGTCCTCGCTTCATTGCCATGCACACAGCCCATGTCCGACGGCCACAAAGCATCGGTTTGCGTCGCACACGGTGCTAAGTGGACTGTTTCAATGTAAATGAGACAGTTTTTGCTTTTTATCTTGTTAGCATCCGAACTGGATTGGACATGTTATTAGGTTACACTACTGATCTACATGCTATACTTTTACGGCCAAATCAGCAAAAGAGGATTCAATTTGTATTCAAAAAGAACCTCCAGTAATAAGACTATTCTAATTACTTTTTTATTGTTTACAGTGGCGTAGCTCGGGTCTGTTTCGCTTGGGGCTATCTTCGAGTCTGCTGCTCGTCTCTTACAAAAAATGTAATACAGTACACAAGAAACAAAGTTGGAAAAAATTTAAACGACGATAAAAAATATGTTATATTTAGAATTTGCTTGTTTCTTAATAAAAAACATTATACGATATAGTAAAGTCTATTACTTTTATCAGTTGATTTTATATAATATAGGTTTTCGAACTTTAAAGTACACTTTAAGTATTTCTTAATTGGTCTCATAATGAGAACTTTTCTCTACACTAGGAATACTAATGAAATTTATATATAATTCATGATTTCCTATACCAAACAGTCACAGATTGATTACAAACTACAGTAGAAACTTTGGAATCAGTATATATTAATTTTTGAATACATACAAATTCTTTATTATTTTGTAAAAAACTTATTAATATTAGTAAAACAATAAAAATTATTAAATTTTTGTGGCTTAGTTGTCTTGAAATTGTTATTAGAAGAACAGAAATAGTAAAATATCCTTTAGAGAATATATTCTGCGGAAGACTGGACGTCATATGGACAAGTGCATCAAAAAACCCCGTTATGGATTATGTACAAAGATAATATATATTTTCTGAACAATAAATAATAAGTATCCTAAACATAAGTATATTTGAAATTAATTACAATTACATTAATACACATTTGTACTAAATTTAGTCTATAAACAATTATTAAATTCGGTCATATATTCAGGACATAATTTACAGTAAAGGGTAATAATATTATACTCCAAAAGCAAAGTACATTTTTGTAAAAGGAAAATTTACATTCCAGTGGGGTGATATGTTTAGATGAAACAACTTTCCTCTTACACAGATCGTGGTGCGGATAATTTGGGTGAAATTTGTTCTACTCTTGTCTAGGAAACTTTGCAGAACTATTCTCTTTTATTTTCTCGTTCCGTCGTCTGCATTCTTTCCAAGTTTCGTCTCACAAATATTTACATGAGGAACTGTAGGAAATCAAACAATCGATTCCTCCAAATATTAGTGGAGTAGTGACCTAATTGGTGGAGAGAGCCACAATCCATCTTGCCTGGCACGCGAGCTGGCCTGGAACTCACGCCTCGGAGGTAAATATCCTCATATTTATTGCCTCTCTTTTACGTCTGGGCAAACATGCGATAACGTTTATTAAAAGGATGATCGTCATTTACTTCTTTCAAAGCTAACGCCGATCGCTCAACGCACGTCACATAAATGTTGGCTGCTAACATAAATAAAGGAGAAGGAAAAGAGTTTGCTATAAACACCGCAAGGTCGAACAAATAAACAACCTAAAATTGAGAAAAGATTAATATTATATGGAAATTGTTCCAGATATATTGACCAGTTTCTACAGCAATAATGAACTTGAGATTGTAATTTCAGTGATGAGTAAATCAAATACATGTTCATAGACCTTCCCATATGTAAGAGAGGACATGTCTACAAATTAAGATTTAAACTATTTCACTATAACTATTTTTAATATATAATATGTCCTGACTCTCTATCCGTTGATGCATATTTAAGCTTCTGACATCAACGAGTTGGTCAACAACATTTGGACCAAAAACATAATGAATATGTATCTATGATTGTTTTATTAACACTTGTTTAGTGTTTTATAATTTTTACTATTTAAAAATCTCACATATCCAGGATTTAAATGATTAATTTTGAAATTGGATAATATGATCACAATTTCATTATACTCGTAGCATTATAGAATGGTTACTGCACGAATTCAGATATTGATTGTATTAAAACGTACTGATTCTGAAATCAGTATACTCGTACACTAATTAGGTCAACAATTATCTATAATTACATTTTACTTTTTCACGACAACCGTACAATTGTGTAAAAACATATGAATGGAATATCATGTTCCTGCTTTCTACCAACTGTATCATTGCTGTATTCACTATTATTGGAACATTCAGATATTCGATATGTCACATAGCAATTTCAGACTTTTTTTTTTTATAAAAAATTAAAATACATAACTTGCGGTACCAATCTGTTTTATTGCGATGATAACACATTTACACTGTAGAGGGAGTATACCAGATGTCATCTGTCGGGCACTCTAAGCTGACGTGGGAGTGCACCAAAGATTCCATTTGTATGTGGAAAATAAATAGTCACGAATTTGAAAGAATTCTGAGTATCGGGATTGTTTTACCGATTACTCTATTCACTAGATAACGAACTTTAAGTATAATACTTCTATAATAATAATTAGAGAAAAAAATAATTACAGATATTGATACAGTTTTTTCCGGAAGATATATGATTGAAACTTCAATATATGACGGCTTGAAACTTCTTTGTTGTTTTCTTGCCAGAGTCGAACGCCAATGATCGGCATCGTTCCTGGCACCGAAGGATACAAGGTTCAGGCTGAAGTCACGCTAGCTTAGTAAACGGTTTTGTTTATTTATTTTATTCGTTGGATTCGGCCTGAATGTTGAATAGATCGCGTGTATTCGACAACAATTTAATAAGACAGTTTCATTAATGCACACTGTTTTCATTTCATTGAAATTACTACGAGAAAAACTTCCATTCTGGGCCAATTATTTTCACACGAAGGGCAAGAAAAGCTTGAAGGAAATGAAGGCGAAATTGTGGCCAAAAGATTAAAATACTCGAAATTAGGATTTAAGAAACTAGATTGGTGTTGTTAGAACTTCAAGGAAGAAATTAAAACAACATCAGAAAATGTTGTTTGTTCCACAGTCTACTATAACCTGTTTTGTGATATCACTAGGCTATTGGTTAATATTAAGGCATCGCAAGCCAGATGTTGTAGGTTCAAATCCCGCAGAGGCATATATACATGTCGACGGGTTTCAGCTAAAAAAATGTATATTGGTTAAATCATTTGATGTAAATGATTGATTTTGACCAAAAGACTAATGATATAATTAAATATATTAATATTAAAATTTAAAATTAAATTATCATAATCTCAAAAATATTCAGATGTAGATAACTAGATCAGTAATACAGAAATCCTACAATGTGTTTGTCTTTCATTCGTCTTATCATCCTTACTTGATTCCTTTTGATTTCAGTATATAACATTACAGGAAAAAAAGTAAAGAATGTAACGGAAATGTTGTGTATTTTCATTGTTGCTTTACTAAACATAACAGTTTGAAACATTTTACATATTTACAAAAGTTAAATGTATTTGTTGAATATTTTAAGCTGTAAATCAGTGGAACAGAAATGTTATTTTTGGATTTGTAAATACAAGCTGTTTGTTATTCGCTTTAGTAGTAAACATCGATGATTTACAAGTTGTTTGCGCGTGTAAATAGCTTTATAAGTAATTCTCCAAGTTAACTATTAGTAAAATTAGCTGCGCCGTTTGTGGTTCTCAACACTTGCACTGGCGTTTACATAAACTCCATGCAAATGCGTTCACCTTGTGGAGATATTGTGCGAGCATCTACCTACGCGAGCGCTAATCTTATCTGCACACACCAAACTACCTAATCAATTATGATTCAGCCGAGGAGTTACGCGGAATCTCACTTACGAGACGCTGTTGTCGCAGCAAACACTTTACATCTCTTTCATAACGACCAGCGACTAATGAGGCCAGAGATGAAGAATAAAAATGCTGACGCGACTGGATCCGTGAATGGAAGGACATATTGACTAATCTGTCACTAACATGGGGTGTAGAGACAATTACATTGTGGCGAACACTTTCACGAGGGGACGTGAAATTGACGCCTATTTATCCAATACTTTTCTCTTTTCGTATGATGTATTGGATTTTGGAGCGTTAACTCGTTTGTGGCGAGAGATTATTTCTAGTATTCCAGCTTTACACTAAATGAAATAACAGCATTTCGAAACGAATTACAATTATAATTCCTTATTTAATTGCTGCATTCTTTTTATCTGAGCGCTTTACGAGATTACTCGTTGCGCTCTCATTTGCAAGTAAAAGAATACTTATTAAAATGTTTGTTATGGTTATGAGGATAGAGGCACTCATCTTCTTAAAAGTGTAATACTTTTTATTTCTCAGTGCTCTTTTGCAGTTAAGCTATGTAGTTAAGATAGTTTAGACATTTTCTGGACTGTATGGTTATAAAAGATACAAAATTTACGTTACTAACATATGGCGAAATTTTATTTACTATATCTAACTCATTATAAACGACTATATCATACATTTTCGTTTAAAATTGGTTTTCAGTCTACCATTTATCTAAAATAACAATACATCGAGCAGTTGATTGGTATGTATTATATATTACAATACTTATTAGTTTGTTATTGAATATTCAAAATTAGAAAGACATAAAAATGAATATATCCTGTAGACATTTACGTCTATTTTTGCAATAAAAACTGGTTAGATCAAATAAAATGTCATATCCGGTTTTGAAATTTTTAGTTTAATAGTCTTTGAGAAATCGTGCCTTGAAGATATATACGCAGACATCATCATAAAAGTGTTAAAATTGGATTCTACAGATCATAAAACGTGCTTGTTCATCAAATTCTAGCACGATCCTTATACCTCCTTTATAGATTCTTGGAAGGTAAGTCATGTCGATAGGTTTAACATCCTGAAGTTTATACATTCAACAATATTTATTAAAACTATATTTATGATACACGAACAGTTACAGCTGAATTCTCAAAGTGTTTCAAATCGGAAGAGAATTATGAATGAAATAAAATATCTCTTGCTGTGCTCGATTGTTTCAGAAATATAACATGATATATAACATGAATATTCCTTTTAGAGAGAAACTAATTTCCTTTGTATGTTACTTACGTTATTTACAATTTTTAATCAATATTAATATTTCAGACTCTAGACTCATCAATTTCATTTACAGAAAAATAGTAATTTTGTCTGAGTGGTGAAGTGGCATATTACAGAGATTAACATGTTAGTGCTTCAGTGTAATTACGACAGAGGGAAATTGGAGTACCAGAAAAAAAGCATTAGTACCTTGAGTTTTTTTTATAACATATTGTAATAATCGCAAGCTTAGGATATTAAATCTACGATCCTAGTGCTGTCAGTCGAAAAGCCACAAGATTATCACGTACGGAAGATGTATGTTTCTTACAGCAGGTAACTATATACTATGCCCGTTGTGTACCGAACTCATGTACTATTTTGAGCCCTTAAATAAAAAAAAATACTTAAATTGTAATAAGAATTAGCAAAAAAATAATTGTAATAAATATGTATTGTATTTAATATTTCCAAATTTATCAAGAGAAAATCTATTACTAGACCGTAGTTAGGTTACTAATCAGATGTAACTACTAATAACGTAAAGTTATTGGACAATTAACTAAGGTATCAAGTACTAGGTACTTATGGTCTTACTTGGCAATATTATGATATGAAAGAAATTTTATAATTGCAATTAATTAAAGGCAACAATAAATCTAGGTCTTTTAATTATTTTTGTAATGAAAAGCTTTTTTGAAAGCGTCTGGTTCGCGTCAAAATTCGCGTAAAGTTCCCCCTGGCTCATTAGACCGAGCAGTGATCTTTACTTAACGAGCAGATGAAAAATGGGTGAGTGATTGTTGTTCTGGTGTATCTGAAGACAAACGATGACATAAATGACCACGGGGTTGGGTGATGAAGATCCCTCGCGCGGTTGTATTGTCCGCAATGCCGCCCGCTAATTTACCGACTCCACGTGTGCCGCAACAGCTGCGAGAGTATTTACAGATTTACGGACAGAGTTGGGTCTGTTTAGGCTCGTGTTTGTGTTGGTGGTCCGACTATCACGGAATTTATACCTCGTAAATACTATTCATCCTTCAACGGCTACATACGTTTACGTGTACTAGGCTTTCCCAACGAAATACAAACTCAAAAATAGTAGGAAGAAGAATATATCATCCCGGCTTTTACCCAACTAACTTTAGAAATCACCTTCATAAATACATTCCTTAACTCCTTTTCAGAATATAGGACAAGAACAAACAGAAGTTGCTCTTTCATCCAAGTGCAACCTACGATTTAGTTCAGTTTGATATAATATTAGTTTGCAACGCATTCTTTCCGTTATAACCGGTTATTACAAACTAAGGTACTTATTTACGTTCTTCCTTTCAAAGAACTATAATACACTAGTAAAATTTGTAACGACTAGCGTAGTTCAATTGGGTAACGCACTTTAATACGAACTTCAGTAATTCGAAATCAACTCCTTGCAAATGCAAGGAAAATGATTAAGAATCGAGTGGAATTCACCACTTAATTTCATGAGGCAAAGAATTTCTAAGGTTATAGACCTAAGAAAAACAAGTGATTATTTTTAATTTTTTTACGAGCAACGGTGTTGATCTTGTATGTGTTCTGATTCTAAAAAATTAAGTGTGAGATTTAGGGTTCGATCCCCAGTGTCAAAAAACCACTGTGTTCAAATGAAAAACTAGTCAGTGAAACAGTTGTATTTGTAAGGCTTGCCTCATATTTCACATAGACTCTTAGAGGAAACTAGAACTTGAGGACTATACAACCAATTAATTTTTAATGGTGCTATTGTTTAGTGGCAGTAGTTTATGTTTGTAGTATAAAATGTCATCTAACTGAATGATGTGATCAAGATATGACTCGAGATCGTAGATGACTATATGAGTTACCGCAACTGCTTGTTATGTGTTTTTTTATCAAGTAAAATAGTCTTGCATTGCATCAAGTCTTTCAACTATATGATTACTTTATGAAAGTCCTCAAATATATGGAACTTTTCTCTTGTATAAATGTAACTTTACCAGCAAGTATTGGTGCCAAGTATGAATATAATTGGGTAAATGTTAATAGCACAGATTAAATAGCATCAACCTTTAATGACTTTATAGTTTATTGTACATAAAGATCTCAGAAATGCAATTCAATAACTTTATATTGCATATTAAAGGACCATTTTCATTTATCCAAATTACGTTTTTGTTCGGTTTATTCAAGTATTTCTAATAATATTTTTTTTATCATTATTACATATCTATCTACAAAATATAATTTTGATTATATGTCACAGGAACAGGCTCATTTTTTATAATATAGGTACATATCATTATACTATATTTAAGCATAAAACTGATAGTTAATGTAATATTTTGTAAAAGTAGTTCTCTCGGAAAATCATTGTAATTAAATTAACTAAAATGTGATCAAAATCTCACGATTTACAATTTAGTAGAAGAAAGTAAACAGTGAGTAATATTATGCCGGCTGATTGTCAAATTCAGTGAGTTAATTTTGTACAATTATGAGTCAAAAAAATAATACGTAATTTATAAAAGAGGTGGGTTTTAAATTGAAATCATTTTCAATTGATATTCATAAAAAGATTTGATTCGTCGGAAACTGTTATTTGGCAACCACAAATGTTTGTTTTATTACTAAATCTCGTAAAATTGGTCATTTCAAACCACAGTTGCTTCTCCGAATCACAGGAAGTAGATCTGTGTTTGTGTTATTACTGACATTAATTTATGATGTCCATTTCCTGTGACACATTCATTGTAGCTTTACTACACAATAACGACATTCAGTAGCGAATTAGAAACCAAATTGTAGTAAACGTATGTAAAACATTTCGTGTCCAACGGGAAAATATCGTTTTGTGATGGTTAAAATAGCTGCGGCAAAAAGAGGATTGTAGACGATGTTTATGTTGTTCGCGTCGTTTCCGATTAATCAGAAGATATTTTTTCTCGTACCTCGGCATATGGCAGACATGTGCAGGATATTTACGGTCATTGATGACCTAGGTCGGAGGAAAACTCCTCCAGCAAAGTTACCCGTACATTAGGAGAACATTTCAAATACATAAATAAGTCTGCTATCGTTTTTTTATTACAACTTTCTTCCATCAGTATATTTCCTGCTAGTTAAAAATACGTTAGAGGCAATTTTGTTCGTTTATTGATAATGAATCTTCCAAATCTGAGAAAAATCTTAGATAAAGAATAATTTACTCAACTCCTCTCAACGTGGGTCGTTAAACGTGTAGCAGACAAGCTCCCGTTGACATTTCAGAAGCCTATTTTCGCCTTGCATACAAGACGGAATAAAAGTAACCTTTATCGCTGGGTTTTTATCACAAACTCGTCGCGTCTTGGACAAAAAACCATTAAACGCGGAGTTAATAGCCGGACGACATCTGGAATGTTTGTCCCAGGGTTGTAATGTGCTATAAGTTCACCTGATTGATTGAGGAGTATGTATAGGCACCGAAGGTGATAAACATGCCACGCGGAGCTGAGAGGCTGGCCGCTGTGAAATACGGCAAGGAAGGATGAAAGGGCGCATGCCTCCAACACCTTTTTAATGCTCCATAAATTACATACATGCTACACCTTACATACACCACCACTTACATTCCAAATATGAAGTCATCCACGGACAGGACATTACGAAATATGGGACTTTCCTGAAAAATCCTCAACCGTACCAAAGCACCAACTCGTATATTTGAACTAAACTTCCCTACAATTTTAATTTAAAATTCTTTCTGATATTTTACTATATGTTTTAAACTAAAGTCACTCGAGAATTCTAAGTGTTATTTATTTTGGGCAGTTTTGCATTCAACATAATATCCATATCAGCTTTGTCCACAACATAAAGCTGGCCAATTTAGATATTGGATACTAAAGTATGATGTTTATATTCCGACGAATTTACTGTTTACATATCTAAGGACCTCTAGGCTGAGAGACAGATAGTCTAACAGCCATAATGGTGAAATTAGTTTAAACAGACTTTAGTTCGTGTATTTTAAAATCGATATGGTTACGAAATTTTTTATATAATAAAAATCGTCCGAGAATGACGAATAGTATGGATGAATATGAATAGTGTGAAAGTTTGCACGACAAGCGAAGCGAGTCGGACAATTGCATGCGAGGCACACAAAGACATTTATACTCTGAATGACACATTATTTTTCAATAATATTTAAAAAAAAAAATTTACAACTTGACGTTCAATTTGTAGGTTATCAATTTAAATCGGTCAATTGTTGATGGTTTTTCGTAACTTTATTCATAGGTTATTTAGTTTTACAGTGACATTAAGGCCATATTTCAGGATTCTATTGTACAAGTTATTTCTTATTCGCTGATTCTATATAGTTCCTATTAATATTTATTTACTTTACTTTTCTCCAGCGTCATAAAAGTAATAATTTCTACTACGACAGCTTAAAAATTAAATTTCAACCTTGTTGAAAAGATGTGATGGTTTTATTTAACTATTAGAGACAAAATATTTCTATTCTTTTCTCTAATATTTAACACCTGATTTCAGAGGCTGAGTGCTACAGTAGTTCAACTGTGTCGCCAATAGCTTGACATGTGAAATAAAATTCATATTCGTTGTTGTGAAACAAATTTGGTTATAGGATGAACAGAATGCAGTTGAAACAATAAGTTTCCTTCCGTAGAAACTATTTCTTTTTTGGTATTTGGTGGAATGGCGTTTTGGGTGTTAAGCTGCAGAAACTCAGAAAGTCTTTTGGTACATTAGGGGACCGTAACGACAGTCTTGCCTTGTGCAACGAAGAGGAAGAGCGATAAAGCGTTTAATGGAGGTGTAATTACACAAACGCACTCCCGTGCAATCCAACAACATAAATACTCTCACGACTTACGTGCACATATTTTTGATATGCCAACTATGTCTAAGACAACCATATATTTCAACTTTAATGTGTAATTTCTAGCCAATATCTGGATGCACTTAAATAGATATACTAATGGGATTTCCAGATTTGCAATTTATTGTCAATAAAATTATTTTTCAACGTAATAAATTTCTATCCCTGATACATACTCAAGAATATTGATTATAAAACAATAAAATATTTATAATCATTAATTTAAATTCCTTCTTCTCCATATGAAACGATATTTTTTAAAAGGGCTATAAGTATTTAAGGTTTTTGTTTCGTAACAATTTTACTTGCATTTAATTATTGGAGATTATCAACGTACTGCGAGTACTTTACAATTAGTACTTGGACGCAGTAGTAATTTCATTTGGTTAATAGTTGGTATTTTTGGTATTTAAATCGTAGATCTCACATTCCACCCAGTTCCAGTCGGAGCACGCTAACCAAGTGAACTACCACTGTCCGAGGCCGTAATGTTCCATTTACTCCAATTACTAGATAGTGTATTTTGTTGTTCAAAGAAAAGAAACCAAGTTTACATTGCAAAAAAATGAACAACTATGAGCCACAGTTCTAACCTGATTTTGAATCTTCTAGATCTTGGTCAAACGCTGAAGAGGGCAGTGGGATCCTCCACTATTTTTTTATTTGAAACTTTATCTAGCAACAAAAATCATTGATTTACTTGGTCAAAATTCTTCTTCAGCTGTTTTCCAAATAATATAAAAGCCCACTTTTGATAAAAATATAACATTATATACAGATATTGGTGAAATATATGTTTTATTTCTTTAAATTTTGATTGATCGTTTTATAGCTTCTGTGGGACCATCCTTTAAAATGTGACAATATCGTAATTCATTCTATTGTTAAGAATGAAATAATTTGCAAACTGCTTAACTGGCAAATCGTCAAGGATCAAAAAGGGTATGAAGAGGTTGGGCTGTCAATAATTAATTATAACGTATTTCTTGCGTGATTAGCAATATGGGTTGTATGTAAATGTCCTGCGGGCAGGCCAGGGGTAGGAGAAATTCCAGGGCGTTTTGATGCGAGTTAATTGGTGGCGAGCGATCGGCGATCCGATCGGTCGCATGAAATAATTACCGTCCCGTCCTCGTCGGCGATCTCCATCCACTCGCTATTAATTCTCTCTCAGCCCAGCAGCTTTAACGACTCCCAAATCAACCACAACGCTGCCTAATCGACGAGAGCACTCCCACATTCACACCAACGCACCCAACTCAGATGGATTTGCTATCAAAACATACCCGTCCACCCTTCCTTCATTTCTTCCTTACTGCTACTTTCTAATTATATAACCTCAATTTGCATATATTTGTACAAGATAATAATTAATGTATATCAGATATCCGCAAGATTTTTAAATTTCGTTTAAATATTATAATAACATACATATTTAAAAAGCAAAACACTTCTTTGCCAATTTCGATGTGGAGAACCCTACATGAAAGTAGAAAATATATTTCATTTTAAAATAAATAATATCTACATTTATAAGAATCTGAAAATTTTCACCTACTATGCAATTTTCGCTGACAGTATGCTCTGATTGATCCAATTTTTTAAAATCTTGTTATATCATTGTTTATTAAATTGTGAAGGAAATAGTCATCACAATTATGACGTCAGCAACATAAACACGTTTTATTTAAAAGTGGGGTAAAAACGTTTTTCCACTACTACCCTAGACACCCACTATTATTAAGCTTTATTTGACAGGAGAAACTGTTTCTCACTACCGCTTACTTGTTAAGCATGGTCACGTAGGTCAATAATAAATTATTATTAACCATGGTCGATAATGAAAACTGTCACTTTTTGAAGAAACGTAAGCCTGCAAACCCAAATATTGTTTGAATCTTTTAAATCAAAAAAATGTAAAGTATGGATTCACAATTTAAATATACCGTCTAAATGAAATAATAACAAATTAAAAATCAAAATTGTGAGAAGATCATTATTGACCGCACTTCAAATTTGCGACGCGCGAGTAACATTAACAAAATCATTAAAACCGTTTTTATTCGAATCAACACTAATAACTAAATAGCACTGCATCAGAAAAAGTGCCGTTGTCATAGCAATCGCCCAAGCCTATGTTGTTTACAATGATGCAGCAGAGGGATGCGCCGAAGCTGCTTCACTTGAGCATTAATACATGAATGTGATTCATACGATCGAGCAGCAGGGTATTATAACTTTATCGAGGATCGCAGGGTTGTTGGAGAAATTTAATTTTCCAAAGTTTTTTACTGTTAAAACAAACAAGAATACAACAAAATTCAAAATAATATAGTAAAAAAAATAACAGTTTACTTTAAAGATTGGTGTAGCAACGCTTCACCTGCGTCACCTTACGAGCCGCCACTGGATTATACTAGTTGATAGTGATAATGAAGTTAAATAACAAATTATATTCTTCCTTCCTTTCGTTAGTTAATATTAGAGCTTTTAAAAACCAACAGTTAGAAAAAACAAGAAGCATCTCTCCTATAAGATTTGTTTCCAGCAGCATCTGCTGTAAGATAAACGGCTTGTCTAGTAGGGTAACCATAATTGATCCAGATATTTATTCCCTTATTCAAATTGATTTAAAGCTATCTGGTGCCTTGCCGACAATGTGATTAACCAGACTGCACGCGGAGCATTGTCCAACGAACAATGCACCTCATAATTCCTCCGGTAGCGAGATAATGTTACTCATATGTTCAATTAAAACGTCGCTACCGGCTAGCGGAGTTACAAAGTTATGGTACTTTAAATGTCCTTACAACCAAGAGTTACACACACGAGAATACAGTTTAAAACGTTTAACTTACACCGGCGAAATGCTGCAATGAACGAAGTGGAAACTCACCTGTAACCAAAGAAAATATATTACCACAATATGAATACGACATTTTTCTTATTCGTTATTTAACATACGCAATACTATATGTTCTAATTTTAAACCAAGAAGTCAAATAACGTAAAAGTCAATTCCGATTATTCATACATTATTAAATCTTCTTCGTCCCTTAAAAGTCACTTATTCAATGATAACATTAGTTCTCTCACAATTTCTGTTATATAATCATAATTTTTTTTTTATATATATATATATTGGAAATGTACGCATCCTTTAAGTGACAAAATTTAAACTTATTTCAAGTGTAAGTGCAGTAGTTAATTTCAAATAATTGTGTAACAAGTCTAAGTCAGCACATTCTAGTGGCATAATATGCTAATATAAATAATGGAGATCAAAATTAAATTTTAAGTTTATTAAATCAAACACGATAAAATAAATAAATGCAAATGAATTAATTTTTATAGAATTAATTGTTAAAAGTAGAAAATTATTTTTTTCTTGAAATAAAATATTTAGTTAACTTCTATTTCAGATTAGTAGATTTTTCAAAAAAAAAATTAAAAGACAGAAACTTAACTATTTAAAATTTAATAATGTTCAAAAAAAATTATTCTGTTGAATTAATTCCACTTGTAATCATGTACTTTCGGATTGACAGACAGACGTCATGTTAGAAAAAGTTCACATTGTAATATAAAGAATTCACATCGTGGGCATCTGTCAAAATCTTGAAACATTAAAAATGATATATTTTCAATATTAATTACAGGAATATATATAAGATCGATTTAAAAAATATATTGGTGATTTTATGATTAGCAGTTTGCGTTTTTATTACAATTAAATCACATTAAATTAACCAACATAACCTGATTTAAATTTGAACCAAATATCTTGAACACAGCCATTTATTCACAATGTAAATGCAAATATTCCATCATAAAAGAATTTTTATTCCAGAGAACGATTCCGGTGCAGAACCCGGAAGACATTTACTTATTTACGATTTATTGTTACCGGTCACTCGGTCAGGAGCGCCATAAAAATAAAAATGAAACAGTTCCCTTTCGTATAATCCAATTTCTTCCTCCGTACTTGTTGATGGAGATGAGATGATACAGCAACCATAAATATCCATATCTTTCCAAACATGTCTTAATAACTTTTTCGGACTAATCTATTATTTACAAAGATGTGTCCACAGCGGAAATATCTTGGAAAGAAACTGACCTCTTTCTGTTCGTAGCCGAGCGTGTATTCTCCGTTGGTCGTAATGCGGCCGTGTTCGTTGTTCGAATGAGTTACGTGCCCTATGGGATTCGAACCTGGAAACCCGCATTCCCAGTCGGGCCAATAACCAGCCACATTTGTTACGTGTTCTCCGACTCACCTGCCTTGCAAATTAACCACCGACCATTTCCATAACGGCTAAACAAAATTGTGATCGATCATGAATTGAATTAGGTTAGACGAGAAACACTAATATTGAAATATATATTTCGCACAGCTATGTACATATACTGTGAAATAAGAGATGAGCTGGACGGCAGAAAAAAGTTTAATATATGTATATCTCACACCCAGTGGTGAGACTGATGATATTTGCAATCTATGTTTTCTTTTTATGTGATTATCAATAAAGTGCTAACATCTTAACATGTTTGGTCAACTACCATTGATGCCGACTACATCTTTTGGTTTCAGTGGGTCAAGAATTACAACATTCAGAAATGTTTGCTCTAATTCTTGGGATGCTTAAACCAGAGCACATTTTGGAGCAGATATGATTGCTCTGGATTGTACTTTAATTAAGTAAGTCAGGAATTAGAGCATTTTGAAATGTGTTCTCTAATTCTTCACCTACTAACACCAGGGCACATTCTGGAGCAATTTTTGGCTGATCTGGATTCTGCTTTGGTTTCAGTGGGTCAATAATTAAAGCATTCTAAACTGTTTCCTTTTTCTTGAATTTTATATTTTGATTTTGGTCATTACAAGAAATTGTCCCAAGAAAAGTCGGCGCCCATATTAACTACAATATATTTCTACTCCTCTAAGCTACCTATAAGTCCGTAACATTTAACAAAAATGTTATGCACTTCATATAGGCCGTACAGCGAGAACTGGCGGCTGGCCGGGCGGAGCCGCGCAAGTAGGTTTAACTAGGCGGTTTTTAGGAATCGGAGGTACAGTATGAGATACAAGTTTGGAAACCAGCGGTCGTTCAGTTATTACAAATATGCGTTCCCAACAATTTATTTTGCATGTCCGGTAAGCCTGGTATGTTTCAGCTTTGTCTTTAACAATAATATCACAGCACAAATAGAAAAAATCACAAAATAATTATGATGTCACCCCAAAATTTTTCCTAGCAAAATTTTCTACGTTGTTTGTACTCTTCACACATAAGAATCGTAAATCATACTAAGGTAGCAATAAATGAAGAGCGGTGAAGAGGGGCTCAATAACCCCTCCCACGACGAATTTGTGTGTCTGCGCAAAGGTAATTCACCCGCCAGTTCTCGCTGTACGGCCTATACTAATAGTGATGAAAAAAAAAACATTAATGAAACAGTAGACCTCGCCTTAGGGCTCGGCCTATAAACTTTTCGCTTTTCTGGAAAATATCTATTCCTTGCTAGTTATAGAATATATTATTCTATACACTATTCTAGTTCATATTCATCCTTTATGAATCTGAAGTTATCAAGAAATCTGATTAATGCTTATCCAGACCAATGTTGAAATAATTCATAAATATTAACATGTAGATAAAATCTTATCGAATATCATGTTACTGTTATTTACTGACAAGTTCCTGTAATAGTGGATTACGGGACAAGATCGGCATGTGTTATTATCAGGACAACCCAGTTAATCTACTGTTTTCAAGTTTTGTTATAGCATGTACCGATCGAATGGTGCACAAAATTTTTCCCGCTATTTAGTTTGATAAAAAAAGAAAAATAACGACGAAATAAAAAAATAAGAGAATATCAAATTATGATGCTAGATGACAGATTTGTATAAAAGGAACTGTAAGCAAACCAGAAAAATCAAGGTTAGAAGAAATTCCAAATCTTTTATTCAACACGCATATCTGCTAATATATTCAATTTCTTCTTCTATTCATGTATAAATTATGTACAAATGTACCTACCACCCTAACAGTCAATCAGTTGTCAATGTCTATCAGCGATATTCTCAGTCTCTGATTAAACTCAATTGTCAGATAGCATGAGCATGACACTTCAGCTTCACTTTTAAACATCAGTATTATTAATTCAGCACCCAGATCGTCACAATACAAAAAAATACGCCTGCATCGCAAAAAAGTTGTGAATGGCAGTTCCAGAGTTTGAAGATGCTGGCACATTGAAAAGAATGGATAGTAGGCTGTCTGGGCGTCCATCTATCAATTACTTGTTGAGGGTGTTGTGTGTGAGTATGTATATCGATTGTAGTGCGGTGCGCCTCGTTGTTTTTCGCGGGCGGTCCTCGGGGGAAATCTCTATGTATTAGCGGTAAGTCCGGGCATCAACAAGATGTTCGCGACTGATCCAGCCGGCCTGACAGATAAAGATTTCTCGGTACGTGTGTTCTTTGCTTTGGTCAGTCCACCTGGGGATTTGGTCCCGAGGAACAGGGTAATAACATCACGTGTTCAAAGCGGAGCCGACATCTCGACACTGATTTCTCCAACAAAGCACACATCGCCGGGATTTGCCACGCAAATCGAAAAACGAACCTCATTTCAATTTATATCACACCTAGATCCGGCGATTTGTGTTAGTAATAAATGTACTACAAACTCATTCATATTCATACGGCTGGAGCAGCGCTGGCTGCTGGCTCGAGCTCTCTCAGATACACATTATGCAGGCAACTTTGCCATTTACACTCCACGGTTCTCGATGCCGCTGTTGCTCATTTGAATTTCGGGAGGAGCGACTGCTTATTATCATGCTATTTCATTAATAATGCACACCCTCACTAATATACACTCGCGACACATACGGCAAAAACTTCACTCTGCCTGCACAAATTATCACATCTACCCGCACAAACGAGTTTGACAACTGTTAAACCTAAAATTACTTGCTATCGCACTGAAATATCAATCTGCCATTAGTTTGTCTGAGCAATGTCTAACCAGTTGTCTTAAAAGTGATACGAGTATTCGATAAAAGAAAAATGTGAAATCCGAAGTTCGATTTCGACAGAAGTCAACTTATTAATCAAATGAGTCCGGCAATTGTTAAATCAAACATTTTCTAAAAATATCTTTTATCTTGTAGTTTCTCTAAGCAATAGTCAGTATCCAGTTAAAATTCGATCTAAGAAGAATTGGAAATCCGATATTCTATTTTCAAAATTACCAAAAAAATAATCAAATAACAAACAACCTGTAGCTTATACAGGCTGCAAGTTAACAATCTATACTAGGTACTAAAATATATGTAAAGCAATTCTATATTAGTTGGAATTTTTACCTTAATCTATATTATAGAGCTTATTTGATGCCCGTATGATGCCTGCATTATAAGTTTTTATTTTCATTAAAATGCTTGTCATAAAATTACAATAATGTATAAACTTATCATAATTAGTCGGGGCCGAAAGCAATGAAGCTCTTTAATAGTTATTGGTTGAATCAGGGGCGGATCTAGGGGTGTGCTGGGTGTGCAATAGCACACCTGGAATTTTTCTGGGGCGGCATTTTAGAAAAGCAATTTGTAAAAATTAAAATTTTAATTAATTATTCATCTTTGTTTACACTTATTTACAAACTTTTGAAGCATTTATGAGATCATATCTAGCATAATTATTTTTTATTACAATTGTTTGATGTATGTAGGACCACATACATATTGGCTTGGTTCCACAATTTTATATTACATGCAGCAAGCGGCAATAGCAATTAGCGGCGGGTTGTTTGTTTCGGCATAGATCTGTAGTGTCGGTAGAGTACGTTATCAAAACATCATTTTTGTACAATTAGTAAATAACTCAAGGAAGGTGGACCTAACAGTTCAGCGCAGGGATACATGTTCGGAACGTGTACATTTATTTTTCTGATTTTCTGACTGTGAAGTTCAATTTGAAAGTGTGCTCAACATTCAATTAATAATTTGTGCAATAAGTATGTTTTCATTTAAAACTTTACCATTAAGCTTGAAACCGTTAAGGTATAAGTAGGTAGTTGTAGATGTATGTAAATTACTATAAAAAAATAAAATTTAAAAAATTTGGAACCTATTCTGTTTTTATTCTTATATTATGTCAATATTTACATACTTATATAAATATTGTTATAACATATCTACCACATCTTACAATTTACTAATCATTTTAGCTTCCAAACTATAATCATATAAATTTATCTGCACTGATCACAGTGTTTTAGAAGAGGCAAAGTTTTCTGTTGAAATACATGTTCGAAGAAGAAAGAAAATGTTCAATTATGAGAAGTCAGACGAACCAATTTCTAGTGAAAAAGATAAATTTAAAATATCAGTCTTATATACGTAGTTAGATGCAGCAATTAATTCATTAAAAGAACGATTTATCCCGCTAAAACAACACACCGATTCATTTTCCTTTTTATTTAACATTAAAAATATTGGTCCTATGGATACAAAATTATTAATAAACTAATGTAAAAATTTAGAATTGTTGTTTACTGATAAAGATACCAAAGAACGGAATTTTAATGCAGATGAGCTTTATATGGAACTCAAATCTTTAACTACAATTGTAAAAGACGATATAACTCCTAAAGAAATATTAAATTATATTTATAAACAAAACGTTACTAGTCTTTTTCCAAATGTCATAATAGTTAATTAATTAATTAAACTGAAAGATCATTTTCAAAGTTAAAATTGATCAAAAATTATTTTAGGGCGGCAATTTGAGGTTTTGCACACCTTATCTTTCCACCTAGATCCGCCCCTGGGTTGAATGAAGCTATATCGGCAAAGTATATTCGTGTTTCGTCGAATAAAAAAATATATGTATGCACTAGGCAAATAAACGTTACATCTTTATATGAAATTATAGTATTTTCATTTATGTAGGTACTTATTCATTTGGTGGAAAACGAACAATAGTAATAACAATAGAATAATAAATTTCTATTTTATATTAAACTATTCACATCCTCTGGGAGGCTTTTGATGAAAAGCTAGTGTAAAATGAAATGTTACCGAATTTATGAGTATTATTTTAATATGACATACTACATCTAACACGAAAATTTGAAGTAAAAATTATTAAAACGTTGAAGGGGAGATGTTATCAAATCAGAAAACAATTTAAATGTTTAGAACTGGAATGGACAAAAATTAAAAATGTGTAGCATGTTCATAGAGATAATATAAGGCTTTGGTATAGACAATAAATTTACCACCAAACCACAATATAGATATATCTATACTGTGACCAAACACTGGAAGACAATTTTTTGAAAATGAGTGAATAAATCATAAAATGAATATATATTTACATGATTGAACAAAGATTAATATAATTGTTGTCATTAAACCAAAAAATTTATGTTACGGAAAAAGAACATTACGGGTAGGTACTTAATTTTGTCCATCTATATTTAGCTTGAATTGAATGATACCATTTTAGTATTGATCTGACATTACAAAGTAATAAATATTAAATACCCAATTACAAAAATGTATTTATAATTCATTTACCAATATCCATCATACATACATTTGGCAGCATTAGCATAAAGCTTTGGCGAGTTGATATCTCCGCCAATGTGCCTTACCATTTCGGTTAACTGAGAGTAATCTCTCGCTGTGGGTCTTGTTTTCTTTTCGCGGTATTCTTAGTGAGAAATAAATTACCAGCATCGCGGCATCCCGCGCAATTATTTTGGCATCGTGACAAGTAATTAAAAACTGGTCCATCTCTCCATGTGTTCGGAGACGCACCGTTAGTTCTTGTCACTGTCAAGAGAGGGGCGCTAATGAATCATACTCGTCTAATTTTAATTTAACCGAGCGAAGGAGAAAAATGCCCGTCTTTCTTTGCTTCTAAGAAAGTAATTCATTCGAGCGTTTAAAAATCTATTATTGCGATTGTAATCTCGGCGTGGATGCGCCATTTACGACGGGTTATGCGGGGTTCGGGACCATTGCGTGCCATTCCAGGGCAGCACTCAGGGGGAAGCACACTCACATGCAGTAGATTCCGGACGGAAATTGGTTAGTAGGCCGAAAAATTATTTCCAAGGGTTCCTACATTTCGGAAATGAAATAAGTTTACTGATGACCAGTTGCGCCAATATTACTTAAATTTTGTATCGTAAAAACGGACAATATCAAATCGGAATAAAATTTGTAATGAACTGTTTAACATTGATGTCAATATTTCGATTCGATTATTTTTTTGTTTACGTGTTCCTTAAAACTTGAGTCTTGTTTTATGCCGAAGCTAAAATTAAATAAAATATGATTATAGTAAATAAATTTTAACGTCGGATATAAATAATCATATACTCGTATATATTGTTGTTTACTGAAATATATTTTTACTTGAATTATTATTAAAATATTGTGTAAGTTACTGTTATTAATATAGTATATTTTAATAGTTTGGCAAAAAATGTTGTATAAATTAATAAAAATTTATCAAGAAGAAACAATATCGAACTAATGAAATGCATAAATAAATTTTTAATATTATGTTCAAATATGTTTCGATATATAAAGGTGACCCATTTTAAAAATCCAAGGAATATCTCGTGAAATATGCACCGTAAGAAAACTTCGGATAAAAGTTTTTTGTCGATTCTAGCGCCATCTGTCAGGAATAAAAAAATCTCCAAGTAGACTCAACATACTTTATCTATCAGAATCTGTAATAAAAAATAGGATTTACCATTTAAGATATCACTGTTGACCCCGCAGTGGGAGTAAAGAAAAGATCGGATGGCTCCCACAATACATCACACAAGATTATACGCAACATTTTTTCGAATGATGAATTTTTCTGGAAGAATTCCTGTGTATTTTTTTAAAATGGGTCATCGGGTTTACGGGTTTACGTTACGTTTTATATAAATAATTTAATGTCTGTTGATCTGTCTGTCTGTAAAGTAGCTTGTATAATATTACCCAAAAACGAAACCGAAACTTCGGTCGGATACTAGTTATTTTTTCATAAAAAGTTAGTGCTTAAATTTATTTTTGCAATACCTGCACAGTAAGTTACCCATTAATAACAAAATTTAAACACAGTAAGTGTAACTTTTATTGCAGATTTGTAATTGTAATTTGTAATGGTAAGTATTTAGTTTCCACATCATCATAAACATTCAAGGCACTCTTACTCTCAATTGCAATTCAATTTTTATTTTTGACATCAATCTGACAGACGTTAATTTTGAAACCTATTTTTCTTTTTCTATTATTTTTGTAGGTATTGCAAAAAATTGCTTACTAACCTTGAACTGTAAGTGATTTTTGAAGTCTCGAATGTTTAGGAAATCTCGACCCTTCGGGTCTCGACTTCCCAAACAACATTCTCGACCTAAAAACTGTCACTTACAGTCAGGGGCGGATTAACGAAATTGCCGCCTCTAGGCAAACTAAAATTTGCCGCCTCTCCCCTTCCACCAAACTAATTTTCTTTTTTTTTTAAAGACATTGCGCTGCATTCTTATATTAATGAAAGATGGCGTAACTTTTGAATAATTATTAGATTATACGAAATGAAACTCTTTCACAGAAAGGAAATACACAAAATTTCCTAATTTTTGAAATATTCTGATTGATTTTGTAAATTTTTTTGAAAAAAAATATAGCGGCCCGAAAAAATTGCCGCCCCTAAAAATTTGCCGCCCCAGGCACGTGCCTGTTGTGCCTGTGCGAAAATCAGCCCCTGCTTACAGTACACGGTACGTAATATACTATTAGTGCATGTAAATTTGCATGTAGGTACTCGCTATATAAAACTATATTTATTTTTGCTTTAAACTCATTACATTTTCATGTCTTTTAATTTATTTTAATGATTTAACTCGACGAAATTAAAATTGTTTGATTCATGTAATTAAATCATTTTGCTTTGATGTATTTATTTCTCTAGGTAATAATTTTTGAATATGAAATAAAAACTAATTAACTATTAGGCACATAAATACAGTAAATTATGTCAACTTTTGAAAAGACATATTTCCATTAAAATTCCCTGCTTAAAATATTTCACCAAAATACGTTTTTCTTCAAACGTCATAAAAGTGACATCTTCTGTGAAGTGATTGACATGGTTGAAGTTTAATTTCTATGCCGCCGTAATATAATTTTTTATTCTGACCGCCGTTTAATTTCTTCGCCGCCGTACGTAGAATCAGCCAATAAGAAGTTACTTGTACAATAGAAATCTGTAATATCGCCCTAAATGCCACTATAAAAACTAGGTAATCTAAGAATAAAGTTACTAAAAATTATGAATAACTGACAGGTAACCTTCATATCGAACGTGAAATAGTACTTAATTTTTAAAATTTCTACGTTTGAAGAAAAAATATAATGTGTTATTCAGAGTAAAAGTGTATTTGTGTGCCTCGCATGCAATTGTTCGACTCGCTTCGCTCGTCGTGCAAATTTCCATACTCACCACATAAATTATCATTTTTACTCTTAATAACACAATAAACTATACAATATAGAATTTGGTAAAATATTGTGAATAATTTGTTTTAAAGAGTTCTTGGTAACGTTTGACATTTTTATTTTTTGTAATTTGGCGGTGTTAAAAGACGGCACCCTTGTCTGTCTTCGCGTTTTCGTCTTGTCTTACTAGTCCGTCCCTGTGGCTGCAGAGCCGTCACCAGCAGCAATCAGCATCCGTCATCTCGTCAGACGCCGGCGAACAGGCCGACACATGCGAGATGTTATCGCCCAGCAACCACACAGCTGCTCTACTGTTTTTCATGTAAATGTTTACATTCCCGGCCCTACACTCCACACAATCTGATACTGTTTTGACATAATGCGAATGAGCACTAAATGCAGCAACTTACCGCACTAGTGACAAGTGTTTTGAGGGATGTGTCGTCAAACAACTTGTAATAATAAAACGAAACGGTTGTAAGCACAAGATCAAAGTGACAAGGTTTACAACCAAGTCGGGTTTCCGAGAGAAGAATTTTTAAAGATGTATACTCTGAACACTAATTGTAGGGTTAAATAAAATGCAAAATTGTTGTAATTCCGAGACATCACATCTCCTACAAGAAAGCGGATTGTCATAAACTTACGTTCATAGAACGACGATATCACTGCTTTTGTTCCTTTTTCTCTATTGTCTACATCAAGAAAATTTTATAAATTTCTTATTCGCTAATATTTTTTTAAATACGTTACTTATAAATGTGACATAAATATGTGATATAAATTTCAGTTTGTAGTAGAACAAGTTACACTATCAAAACAAATAAAGTTTATCAAAACTTGTTGGAACACTGGAACAGGTTAAGTTTAGGTTAAGTTATGTAAACGTAAATAAAATTGAGTGTGATATGTTTAAAGGCTGGTTTATGATGGATTTAATTTTCGAATTTTCAATTTATGATTTAGATTTTATAAATATAAAAACACTTGAAACATATGTAGTGGTTTATAAACGATTTATAAATTTAGATTAAGAATAAAACCAATTTTTTTTCTAAATTCTAAATTCCAATCGTAAAAGATCATTGAACTGAGGAATGTAGATTAGGTTGATGTCAAATTGCAAATAACATATTGTGAGTGTTATTTTGATTTTTAAGTTAAAATAAAAATAATCGAAAACCAGAAGAGAAAATCAAAATTTTAAATTCAAATTTCTAAATTAAAATAAATAAATAAAATCCATCATAAGGCAGCCTTCATGCTTTTGAAAATTATATTTCCGATTTGACTGACATATTTGTAAACTAATTTTGGGGGTGGTGGCTCTCTTGGTTAATGTGTTTCGCGCGAGGTTTTGCGTCGAACTGTGAAGTGTGAAATTTGAAGTTCGATTCTTAGCATCGTCAACTATTAATAAGAAAAAATTCTGCTGTCTCCGAGTGGTTCGGTACCCACTATAAACTGTAGGTCCCTTGCAGAGACTTGACAACCTACTACACCAAAAGTACAAGTCAAATTGTCATAGAACAGGTGAAATTCAATTATCTGTTTCACCTGCAGTCAAAACTCTTAGGGTTGTAGCTTCAATGATTTATTTTGTATACAATTTATTATAAAAACATTCTCCGCTTTACATAATGTAGATAATGTTCTGTTATTTTTTACGTGATATCATTATAAACGAGTAGTTTAAAATTTCTTATAACAGATGTTAAAGATTCACAGAAAACGTAGAAAAATAGGCATAGGTAATAGTTGGGGGACCATTGTATTATCAAATCTATTTTTCACCGTATGTTGTGGTAAGCGATACTTCTTCTGGGAAACCTTATCTTAGTTGCGGTACCACTCAACACGGTGTCGAATAATAATCCCTCCTCCGTGGGGCTTCTGTTATCCAGCAGGAAACGGCATGACGTAATTAATAGTAATTGGAGCCGGCAGTATCGTTTTTCCAGATACCGGGTAATTTAAATTTATGAAGGTAATTGACGTCATTAATTTCACTCATCGTGAAAAGTCGAGCTTTATGAAGTCAAAGTTAAGAGTTTAGATTTAGGAGATATAATTAGATTTATTTGTACTTCCAACGTCGTCTCCATTCTTCTCTGAATCAATTTCTCTCCAAGGATGACTGGATGTAAATACACGAAATTGATCAAGGAGAAACAAACGCGAAATGAAGTCCCCGAAGAATGGAAATTTACAGTGATTAAAACGCCAACATTACAAGACTTTACAAAGTTTTAAAGGTTAAAAACTTACGAACAAATAATTATTTATGAAAAATTAAACTCAATAAGTACTAAATTGTATTACTTTTTTATTGTGATTCGTTTAATATCACTGATGAAATCAAAACTTCGTTATTAAAGTTATAAACGAGATTACAAACCAGTCTAGTTCGGAACCAACTACGAAAGAAAGGTAGTCAATTTATTAAAATATTGTACGAATTTATATTCCATCATAAAAATAGTAAAATAAACCTTGAAAATTGAATCATTTTTCGGTTATTATTGAACAACCCATAGAATAGAGTATTATTGAGCCATGCTGTACATTGAACTAACTGTTTCGTAACTAATTAAAAAGGCCTGTACAAAAACAAAATGAAAAGTTGTTTTATTTGAAGAAGAAATTGTAAAACTATTGTAATGTGATTGCCGGACTGAAATTTCACTTTCATATTCGCGTAATCAATTTGTGATCCCTTGCCGTGTGTAAAGTTTGAAAATTGTTTGATGATGATTGGATTTGAATGCGGATTGTTATTTTTCCATGTGTAATCGGAAATACGAACACGAACACGGTCGTCTCCATCCGGTGTACCGAGCGCTTTGTTTGCTTTAATTCGCCAATATCGAAGCATCAACGTTGGAGATTTATCTTCCTCCGATAAACAGATTTAAAAACCGGTATCCGGTCGGCACGCGACGCTGTCACCCGCCTGTTATCCGTCATATCTCACATTATTTTTAGTTTCGTTCATTTAGGTACTTCACTTCCTCACGAGGAAGTAAAAATAAAATTGCCTTTTTCACTAAGATATTAATAACCTTACAAATAGCTAACCATTATTAAATAGATAAACTATGTATCAAAAAAATGGTTCATATTAATATACTGGCTTTATGTAATATTGCCCGCAGAATCCAGTGGTTTAAACTTACACATTTAAGGGTTATACATAAAAAATTGTTTTTTATTTAGGAATAACTTTGAACACAAATATCTTGAGAACGGGAAGCGATAATTGAATTCTGTTTCAAAATTTGAAATTAGCACATCGGGACCTACTTAAGTCCAGAAAATGAATAATTTTGGACACAGAAAGGTTCGAGGCGAAACATTGAAATTTAGGTTTTTTCGTTTTCCTTATTTTTCACCTAATAGTTCCAACGAACGTATATGTGGGTAAAATATTTCTTTATATAACATTTCTCGTAGAATCGAATGGTAAAGTAGTTGAGATCATTTTTGAAATATACTCAAAAAACTTACTTTTTTGGGGTATAATTTTGACAGTCAATACCTCCGAAACAAAAAGACATAATTGAATTCTGTTTATAAATTTGGTATCAGTGTATCTCATTCTTTTAACAAAAATAAAAACAAAATTTTGTAAAGTTTGTAAATTTTCAAGCTAGAAATTCGATATTTTCAAATATTTTCGAGTTTACGCAAAAAAATCAATGATATGTCAATAAGTTATTTCCACTTATTGGTATAACATTTTCAAGCGTTGTGATTCGCTGAGTTTCATAGGAATTGTATTCTCACACACAATAAATAAATAAATAAATAAATAAATAAATATATATATATATATATATATATATATATATATATATATATATTAGTTATTTGCTAAAACAATCGAAACATGCTTATTCATCAAAATCTTGAAAGGTGATTAATTATCTAGGTAGCGGGAGGTAAAACGAATGATTACACGCCCTAAGGACTGAAGTTCGACTTAAATAACTATAATTAAAGTTGGTCAAACGGATCCGCTATTGAAACCGGAAGAGAATCCCCTTTGCGTTTTTCAATATATACCGGGATTAAAGGTTTCCAAGTTAGTTCCAAGTTGTAAAAAATAACAAAAGTTTTAGTTAAAAAGGTTCTTTCCAAATATGTTTCATTATGACATGATACTTTCTTGTATCTCTATTATTAAGTAGTGTCCCGAACAAGTTTGTAGAAAGTTGTAGTGCTCATCCTGGTGTTTTTGGGTGTAATGAATAAATAATGAAAGCTTTGACAAAGTGAAAAGTTTGACTGTACAAATAACGAACAACGTATGTAATTAGTGTCATATACGATACGAGAACATTAATAATTCATCTTCATAACTTTATTACTCTGTCATTAATTAATATGGGATGCTAATTATCATAGTAGGATACAGACAGTAAAGGCAAGAAACTCGTGTACTACAAGGCATTCGTCATTTTAATTAGCCGCACTGTTTCTACAACTGCACCTGCCATAAAACGGCCTTTATTTACCCAACGGTCCATATCGGATTTCAACGTCAAATCAGGAAAAAAGCGGAACAATAAAATGGAAAATAAAAGAGATTTTAATTGGCAAATATGAACAGCAAATATACAAGAAATTTTGATTAAATTCTACCGCTCCAACAAATTGAATTCTTAAAATGAAGTTTATTTACCTTATGAAAAAAACCTCCAAAGATAGACATGAATATATTGTAATTTGTTCTGTACAATGAATAAAGATTAGTTTATTTAGTGAAGCATGAGGTTGAGTTTTTCAAAGAAATAAATGAAATATTGTACTTTTTTCATTATTGGATACACCGTGATTCACATTCATTTTCGTAAAAGTTTGGTTGGAAATAATACTACAAATATAAATTCGCAACATAAGTTTAAAAAACGGCAAGAAAAAATAACATTTATTTTGTGTAAATTAATTAAATATTCAATTACATCTTTAGCTAAAAATAGCTTTAAAAGGAGTACTAAACCGTTTGTCTTGTCTTTGTGTAATATTTGAATTGACATATCGATAATAAATTCAATTTATTGTACCTTACTAATGAATTAAAAACTTCTTTCATTACAGAAATCTATTCTGTTATATCTAACAATTTATTTATTTATTTATAACTGTTAAATGAAAAGTTAAATAAAAAAAAGACTTTTATTTGCTGGTTACGCCACTGAGAATTAAACTATATAAATATAAAAGTGGGTTGTTTTTTAGATTAGTTTTTAATTTACTTAATTCTTAATTTAACGCCCACGCGTAAATTTATGTTCTTTGTGTTACTTTCAATTTAATTCTTGCTTTATAAACCCGACATTAGTGTAAACAATTGAATGTGTTTAATTAATAATTCATTTCACATTAGTCGGGTTTATCTTAATATGATTCTGTATCAAAGTAGTATTATAGAACAGATGTATTTTAAAATAATGTTCGCTAGATTTTGATCTCGGTTTGTAATTTCAAAGCTCCCCACGTAGCAATTCTCATGTAATTGTTACCATCATTGCTGGAGCAATAAGACAACAAGTACCCGTATTAACTCCGAAATCAGATCATGTGGAACATATTATTAATAGGTTTAAATTCCTCCTGTGTGCTTGTTGTAAATTAGATCCGAATGTGCTAAGTGAACGATAATAATACTCTCACACTGGGTAATTGCTTATCACAACATAGCTATCACGGTCGATTTAATAAGCACCTAAACAGCTCAGGTAGCTACTGTACTCCAACAATGACAGCGGGAATCTCAGCTACCTCTACCTAGAAATAACAACGACCTGTCGCTCCCAAATCAAATCCCACAGTGCTTAGTTACCCAGCAACCATCTTGGTTGCACAGTGCACCTACATCTGGTCTAGGAAAGTAAAGTGGATAAATGGAGCAGATTCAAAATGATGCTAATTTAAGAAATTATTTCATGCTCACGTTTCTCGGAAAACTAAATGGTCTTACTCATCTGTAACAACAGGACATTGTATTATGGTTGAGGTTTCTTGATAATTTAATTTTCATCTTGAAAACCACAAAAAACTTAATAAGAGGTCGAGGGCAGAACAATTACGAGGCAAAAAAAACATTTATGTGACAGAAAGAGAGACACAGGATTTTAAAAACGTTCTTGTAGTACAGTGAAAAATTTAATAGCAATTTTGAATAAAACAATTTTCCATTTATTTCTATATAATAATGTACTTTTAACGGAACTATAAAGCTATAATTTTATTAGAATAAAAAAGCAATTTAAATAACTGAATATTGATATTAATAAAGACCGATTATGGAAATTTAAAATTTTATTAATTCAATTTATTTCATTATTTATTGGTATTTTAAATCTAAATAATAAATAAGATAATTTAGTTTATTAATATAGATACTTTTCTTTATCCAAGTAGTTCCACAAAAAAAAATCTTCAATATAATAAATGATATTATAATGATAGATAATTGGTTGTTAAATGTTTCATTTTTTACTCCTTCTTTTTAATTCCAATTATTAATTTTTTTAATAAAAAGTTTATATAAAGACCCCAAATGAGGGGAATTTAAAAATACCGCTGTATAAGTACAATTGGTTTGGAATCCACTATAAGCTGTAGGTCCTATGCAAAGGTTAATGTAAGTAAAACTTATCAAGAATAAAGTACATTATGTATTTCAGGTCCTGTTCTACTATTAATATTTACGAATAGTAGCAGTAAACCGATTCCTAGTCGAACTGATACCAGTTCAGATTGAGATTTAGGTTCGAATTTAAATCAGCAATTATGACACTACTGAAGTGAAAGTAATTTTGGTCGGTTATTTATGTAACTGATAATCATGTCGCATTTTAATCATTTAACATTGATAGTACTACAATGTTATTTTATTATTGTGATTTAAAATCTAATCTAAAGTAAGTGAGGTGAGTTTCTTTCCGTATTTTGTTTTGAATGAGAGCATCGAAGAAGGTCGTGCAACAGGAGTCTTGAGTAATCCAGTGTGACTGGGTTTGCAGAAAGATAGCGCGGGAGTGGGCCGGATTGTTGTGTCTCCCGGACCGGAACAAGGTCGGGGAGGAGACGGAGAGAAGACATCAGCGCCATCTGTTGCTACCGGATACGTGGACACGTGCCGCCGACTTCATCTGCATAATCGCAACCTAGGCTACCCAGCTACCCTACATATGTACAACACAACCTACGTGCATTGTGTGCGCTCGCACATGCTAAAACTTCCACATCACCAAATACCAAACGGAATTTTGATAAGTTCATAAGTATATGTTATTGGATTGATTGAAATTTTTCTTTTTTATCTATAAAATAAATATGGCTTTTGACCGATTCCTCGGTGTACTCGAGCTGTTTTTATAACAAATATATGTAATTATGACAGAACACCAAATTCCAAACAGAATTTTGATCAACTCAATAAGTAATACGTTATTAGTCAGAGGTAGGCAGATAACGGATACAATTTTTAGAAAAGAAAAATTAACATGGCAAAAATCAACAAAAATCGAAAAGGATACACTGTAGAGGTTTCTCGATTTATGACATTTTCGTTTTTTCGCTCTAAAAATTGTATCAATTGAAATAAAAATCTGAAAATTGGTACACTTATGTAAGTTTATTGGTGATGTCGAGGTTGTACCTCGACCCAATATCTAGGCTACACTTGAAAAACCTCTTTTTTGATCTAACTTTGAACGTAAATATCTAGAGACTGGCAGAAAATACAAATTCCGGTTTATTAGTTTTTTCATTTTTCATCGTGTTTTCAAGTGTCCGTAAATAAAGAATGTCAGTCTTTTAGTATTTAGGTTTAAGGTTTACAATTGCATTTAAGATTAAGAAAGTTCGAGTCCTTGTATCTAAAAGGAAACATTCACACAATGTATAATGTGTATCGTAGTACATACGTTAAATATGAAGTATTCAAACTCAAAGCATTTCAGCTGGGTACAGAGACGTCAGATCTGGCACACGAATTATGAGAACCACAGCAACTTTTTTTCTATATTTCTACTGTCTTAATTTGTGTAGACATGGAAAAATTATAGTTTGTGTCTTGTTGATTATAAACGCTTTAAATACTTTCTTTAATAACTCTTCTTTTCATGTCGATTGAGACTAAAGTGAGGTTTATTAAACTTGTTACACAATATAACAATTGACGGTTTGATATATCTAAAAGCAGGGCATGTAACCAAAAAAAATACTGGTTAACGGTTAACCCTTATAGAGAACGTTATAATAATAACGGTTTTAGTTCGAAAACCGGTTTTTGAAAATTAG
The DNA here is from genome assembly GCA_035578165.1 of Stenolophus ochropezus. NCBI lineage: Eukaryota > Metazoa > Arthropoda > Insecta > Coleoptera > Carabidae > Stenolophus > Stenolophus ochropezus. Next base: position 16,421,634 of record JAQOWZ010000005.1, on the reverse strand, counting down.
AAACCGGTTTAAACCGGTTAATATAACGGTTAAAAAAATAATTAAAATTAATTAAAACAAATTAATTATAAAAATTTGATTAAAAAAATAGAGAATAATTAATTAAAATTTTTTTTTTTAAGTATCATCTGAGAAAAATATCACAATTAAAAAAAAGCAATTTAATTAATGAATATTTACAAAAATTCCCCTAATATATCTCCCAGTAATTTACAATCATAGTTAATCATGAAAACTAACAATATTTAGATTTGCACCTTAAAATTTTGATTTTACAGCCGAAAAAATCCAAAATGACCCATTTTTCGGTCAAAAATTTTGGTTTTTTAAAATAGTCCAAATTGATAGTCGCCGATGAGCTGATTCTAAATTTTCAAACCGAATTTAATTATCTCTTCCTATTCCTGAGATATTAGGCTTCAAAGTTGCACCTCAAAAAAGTGTGTTTTTTTACTATATCTCTAAAATGGATAGAGATACAGTCTCAACGATTATACCAGTCGATTCTACGCACAAAGTTACATAAAGAAATGTTTTCTTCGCATATATGTTCTTTGGAACGATTTGGTGTAAAATGAGAAAAAAGAAAAAAACCGGAATTTCAGTTTTTCGCTGGAGAACTTTTTGGCTCCAAATCTTTTCATTTTTCAGACTTAAGTAAATACAGATGCGCTGATTTCAAATTTTCAAACCGATTTCAATTATCTCTTACCGTTCTCGAGATATTTGGGTTCAAAGTTGAAACTGAAAAAAATCGTTTTTCAGGAATATCCCTGAAATGGGTCAAGATACGATCTCAACGACTTCACCAATCGATTCTACGGGCAAAATTACATAAGTGTACCAATTTTCAGATTAATATTCCAATGGATACAATTTTTAGAGCGAAAAAACGAAAATCGCGAAAATCGAAAAATCGCCTGATGAACCCCTTGCGATTTTTTTCGATTTTTGACGATTTTCGTTTTTCCTCTATAAAAATTGTATCCATTGGAATAAATATCTGAAAATTGGTACAAAATTGTAATTTTGCCCGTAGAATCGATTGGTGAGGTCGCCAAAGTCGTATCTGAACCCATTTCAGAATTATTCCTGAAAAACTGATTTTTTCAGGTCTAACTTTGAACACAAATATCTCGAGAACGGTAAAAGATAATTGAAATCGGTTTGAAAATTTGGAATCAGCGCATCTGAATTTACTTAAGTCCAGAATATAAAAAATTTTGGTGACAAAAAGTTTCCAAGCGAAAAATTGAAATTCAGGTTTTTTCGTTTTTCTCATTTTTCACCAAATCGTTCCAAAGATCGTATATGCGGAGAAAACATTTCTTTATGTAACTTTGCTCGTAGAATCGACTGGTGTAATCGTTGATACTGTATCTCTACCCATTTTAGAGATATGTTCAAAAAACACACTTTTTTGAGGTGCAACTTTGAGGCCAAATATCTCAGGAATGGGAAGAGATAATTAAATTCGGTTTGAAAATTTGAAATCAGCGCATCGGCGACTATCAATTTGCTTTTTTCAAAAAAATCAATAAATTTTACCTAAAAATGGGTTTATTTGGGTTATTTCACACCCTGGAATGGGTTTAAAGTGCTTAACAATGATTTAGGTGTTCATAATTAAAAAAATAAGTTTAACACGATTATGTGTTGCATTTTATACCCAAAAATGAGTTGAAAAGTGTCTAAACATATTGTATAGTACATTTGGAAATTTGTCACACCTTAAAATGGGTAAAAAGGAACCCAAACCTGACCTAAAATTGGGTTTAAAGGGTGTCAACAATCAAAAACCAAAATTTTGGACTCATACATGGGTATTTTTGGAATATTTCAGCTGTATATGAAAAATTTTACAGTAAAAACCTAAAAATTGTAACTTTTTATATTCAACTGTAATTAGAAATTACTAAAAGTTAGTTACAAACAGGGAATGTAACCGAAATAAATACTGGTTAACGGTTAACCCTTATAGAGAACGTTATAGTAATAAAGGTTTTAGTTCGAAAACCGGTTTTTAAAAATTGGAAACCGGTTTAAACCGGTTAATATATCAATTTAAAAAATTATTAACATTAATTAAAAAAAAGTAATTATAAATATTTGATTAAAAAAAATTATAGAATAAATAATTTAAAAAAATAATAAAAAATTACCATCTGAGAAAATATAACAATTAAAAAAAAAAACAATTTAATTAATAAATATTCACAAAAATTCCCGTAATTTATTCAGAAAAACGCAGGTCACTTTTCAATTTTAAACTTGCCTTTGTTGACAAAGGCCGTATTTATTTGGACTTTTTAAGTAACCTTAACGGCCAAAGAGACTTTATTTATGACTCTCCAATAAAATGTTAATTGTAAAAACTGTCATGACTCATGTTCAAATACAAATAGAAAACACAGATGTAAAAAAAAAATATTAAATTTTTTTCTCGCTAAATGATATTAAAATAAAGGTTAATGTTCGCTAAAACCGGTTTATTTTTTTTTTGGTTAACGGTTACCGGTATTTTCGGCCTGAAAAATATCGGTTAAAATTACGGTTAAAGTTCGCAATTTTCGTTAAAAATATCGGTTACCGGTTTTTATTAACCGGTTTTTTTAACCGGTTACATGCCCTGTCTAAAAGTCAATCAGAGTGAAGCGGCCGCTTCAGGACCGTAAATTAAGGCGCTCCCTTTTTTACTTTCTATGACATATTTTTTTAACTAATTAATTTGCAAAATAAAATTGATATAAATAACAAAATCAAATACAAGAAACGCAATATTGGCGAATTTTTTAAAAGAGGATAGTAGCTATATAGGTACAATATAATTATTAGGCGGGTTATGTTTCATCAGTTTATTATTTTTATATTCTACTCCAGATATTAGTCATTTGTACCAATTAAGCTTCATATTAATAAGGTATGTTTATAAAGGTAAAATTATAGAAAAAATTTTAAGTTTAGAGACAGGTTAAATACATATATAACAACAAGTATAGAGCTCAAATTATCTAATCGCTTCAGGTCCCAATATAAATACATAACATAAGGAATTGTCATGCAAATTTGAGCACTTATATGCTCTCGATGTACCTGTTTGACCTTACGTGAAAGCCCGTAATGCAATGATGAAAACACGTGTGTATTTGATTTGGTGGCGGTATGCGGTGCGGTTATTTTTTGGTGGCGAAGTACGAGTGTATCAAAGAGGAGAAGTTAATGGAAAGGGACAGAAGTGGAAACCCTTGCACTTTGCGGAGGGTTGCGGTCACATCTGAACCGGCGGTGGGGCGCCGGGGCAGCAGGGACTCAGGGGATGATTAAAGCGAGCCGCTGATTAGGCCCCGGGTCTGCGATGTGACGAGAATCGCACGTTAATGACGCCCTTAATAACACTACCCCCCGCCAATTATCACACGAGTACGCATGCCTCACACCAACTAGGAACACTAGCAAAATAATATAGGAAGCTCCCTACAAAAAATCTATTTACTTTATTTTATAAAACAGTATATTATTATATGAGCTTTATAAGGCGATACATTGTTTCAAGAGTTATTTGGAGCATGACGAGCGAAGCGAATTATTCGTCGTATAAAACGGGTACAATATACTATTTTTTATACTTTGTTTCACTTATTTAACAAAAATCTTAAAAAAATTTAATTAAAAAATAATAGACTGTAATCTAGGGATATACAGGATGCTCCACAACTTAGGCGAAAAAATTAAAGGGTATATACTGCACGACGTGTTGATTATAAAACAAAAAGATTTTTTTTAATTCGCATTATATCGTATTTAAAGCAAATTTATTTTTAAATTTTCTACAATAAAAGTAATTGTTTACATAATATCTAATATTAATAAATTATATATAATATATAATTAATAGCTACTCCAGAGGTCCAAAAAATGTCTACTTAAAGTAAATTACCTTTGACGCTGGGAATTTTAAAAACATTCTTTTCGTTTCATGATCAGCACGTCATACAGTATATACCCTTTAATTTTTTATCCTAAGTAATATGTTAACTCTGTGAAAGAATTTTATTTGTCAATATGTATTTAAATTTAAAACTTTTAATATCTTTTTAAATTATATTTGTTTATTTGGTTTTCATACTCAGAAATAATTTAAATTGTACTAAAATAGTATATTGTACAATAAGCATGGAATGGTACTCATTTCGTACGAGTATGACAGTTTGTTGGCTCATGCTGCCAACCATACGAGTATGAAACGGACATTCCAAGCGAGGCTATACTTTTTCTACGACCACGATATTACTTTCTAATTCAAACAAAATAATTCCTAAAACAAAAATTAAACAACACGATTTTTGACAGAACTGTGATATATGAATTTATACCTTAAAGTTGTCTATGGTTACCGTGGGAAAATTAAATGTGTTTACAGTGTACTATGTATCCGTAGCAATAAAAAACATGCAACAAGCAAATGTCTTACTAGTCGCAAAAAAAACATTTAAAAATATTTGACATTTAAAGTGGGGTGCAGTTATATTATTGTAACCGATAGGTTCGGAAGGCCAATGGAAACTCCCATTCACAGACAGTTCACAATCTAGATCTAGACTACTAAAATGCAAGTACAATCTAGAAATTTTTCTACTTGTATCCCTTAATAAATTGATTATCCTTTGAAATAAACATTCTTAACTAAGTAGAAGAACATTCGTGTTCTATACCTATTCAAAATTTGCAACATGTTTACTTCCCAAATGTTACCTTCCAAACAATTCAGTTCTTTATTTCATGACTTCATTTCAATTCTATATCCCCGTTGCGGTTTGATCCACCAGGTGCAGTTGGGCAAAACAAGATCATTTGCATGTGAAGTGACTTATCCGCCGTATAGGGGTTATAAGCCCACCCCAGGTTTTTCAATTTCGCCCCCAGTCCGGCAGATGGCAACCGACTGAGATTACCCATCTCCTGCTCCGGTCCCGGCTCCTAAGCCAGCAGATGGCGGCTCCTGCCTTCACGCGACTCCACTGTCGCGTAATTGGAAGGTAGTGGACGGTGCGTTTACCCATGCGTGTAATTTTGTTAGCATCAACCTGTTATTACTACAATTGCACCAATAACACGACGGAAAAAAGATAATGTGGTTTCAGACGCCACGGTAGCCTATAATTTACCAAGTTTTCTCACCTTATATGTTAAATGTCTATCAAACAAAACGAGCGAGAGGTGAACAGTTATTTCGAAATTATACAGCTTTACCGATACTTTTCGCATGTTCGTTTAATAAGCAAAATTAACACGAGGATTCAATATAATTTAACACAGAAAATGCTAGTCTATACATCAGGCAACCTCATAATAAAACTTGAAAATCATTTATAGGGGCGTTGCGAATTAAATTGATCACGTTTTGCTTTGAATTTACTTTATACAATCTTGATAATAATTGTAATGAAATGATGTAAGAGAAAAGAAAACTTATTACACCTATACGAAGTAAATTAAAATACACGATATTAAAAAAACGATGAAACAATGTGTGAAATTGTGTCAAAAAGATTATTTTTAAATTGGCAAAATTAAAGTACATGAAACGCAGGAAACCTCATTAAAATTTATGACATTTAATATGACGCAACACCATTGCTTATTCGTGGCGATTATACATATGGACTAAAAGTGTAAAACCACTGCATTTATATTTATATTTCCTGGGTATTTAATAGAGATGATATTCTAACAGTATCAACTATAGAGATGTTAGTTAACTATGTAATGCAATTAGAAATTATTGTTTATTTTTTTTTAAAATATAAAAATAATGAATCAATAGAATATTTTGAAATAAATTAGATATAGAATATATGAATGATGTATCATAACAATAGAAAATGAAAATACCTAACGCATTGTATATTTTTTTGTCAATGAAATAAGAAGTAATGATGAATGACAAATCATAATTCATCAAAAGATACCAATATAATATTTGGACTCCCTTCTAATATAAATTAGGTTGAAGCCCAAAGGTAAAGAAAAATCATAAATAATATAATCATGTCTTTGTGCCTTTCAGAGCATTAAAATTAAATTCTAGTCATAAAAAATATTCAATAGCCTTTTTTAAATTACATTTCTTTTTTTAATTAGAAAAAATTTCATTTCATTCTTCCGCAGATACTTGGAGCTTGTTATAATGATGCTGGTATTTCTTTCATTTTAATAAAACATAATTGATAGCGCAGCATTTCTCAAATGAATAAGCTTTGTATAAAAATAAATGAGTTGCGGCCGCGGTGGTTTCATTAGTCACCCCTAGTCGGCGCTGCTGTAGCGGCGACGTCGTCGCAACGCTCTACTCCAGAAGATAATCACTTACGCAGCCATCATACACTACTAGGGTAATTAGTATTAATGGCACGAAGCCTAATAGATGAGCATATGTGTATGCACCCCAGAATTCGGATTGTAATTATAATAATACATCATATTCACATGTCCAACTCAGGTGTGGCAGAACTACGTAACACATGGAACGCATAGGGTAGATTAGAAAGCTGACATAGGGATTTCACGTACAATATTCAAAACGTATAGTATCCGGTGCAGATGATAGTGTGGATTCAACTGTAGCAAACTAATCTGAACAAGTTGTACGTTGAAATGCAAACATTTTCTGATGGTTTTTATTTTTTATTTCATATTTGGAAATCAATTTAAATCATAAATATAGTTTTAAAAGAGGGTCCCATGTTTTTAATGTATAATGTATAGATAGGACGTCCTATTTTTTTTAATTTGTAAATTTAAGAGAACATTTTCTATTTAAGTATTAAAAGTTTTGACTATTGGAATTTATTATTTATTTCTTTAAAAAAATACGTTAGGGTAATTAGGGGTGTGATGGATCACATTTTGGAAAATAATAATTACTCTATAATACTGAGTAATATTTAAAAAATGAAATTTATTTATAACATATAGTCTAGGCTTATTTATAAGAATAAGGAAAAAAAACTATGTTCCGAAAACCACGGAAATATATTTTACTCAGGTTTACAACAGTCCAACTTTCCTCCACTATATATGTAAGACGGAAGGTTACGAAAAAATGAACTGGTTAACAGATTGTTGCCATTTGCCATATGAGGTACACTGGTCGTGCAAATCGTGACCACAAATTATACATTGTATTCAATAATCCATTATCGTCTTTTGTTTAAATAATTTTCCTTGCATCCCGGATATTCGTTTTCATAATCTTCAACAAAATTTTTTGGCCATTTTTAAAGTAAATCATAGGTTATTCAGTGTTGACTGCATTAATTTTCAAGCGGCATAATTACAATGTCTCTAGACAATAAAATTAACATTCCATATGAGGGATATTACTTTATTGTACTTTTTTTAATTAAATGGAAAACAAAACCGCAAACCCTCTTGTTTAATACCCTGAATGTACATAGGTACGAATGTGTTAAGTAGTAAGTTCTTTAGCAAGAAAATCTGAATGGTTTGAAAGAAGCGCACATTACATTGTTATGAACCACAATTATTTGGTATAATTTGATCTGTTGTTATTATATGTGGCACTGGGCATAACATTCCTTGAAGGAACAGAACCTCAAATATTTGAGGTTTTACTTGCATTTTATCAGTTAATAGTCAGTTGGCGACGTTGGGTTTTGTACCTTAGATCTATTGTAACATCTCCTTTTTAACAATATTCTCAGATATCTAGCAGAACTTCTAGGTATAATTATTATTTGGAAGTCTGTGTAACATATTACAGAATGAAAGAAACTAAGTAAAGTTTACATATAAAGTATGTAATTAAATTGTGCAATAAATTCATTATTTTGTGCAGTTATTTTATTCGAGGATCATTATTGAACATATAGAGGTACATTGTAGCGGATAAAATATTAATTTAATAATGAAATATGGACGCAATTTACCTGTAATTTTATTTATAAAATATGCTTTTACCAGTTTTGTTAATTTTATAAAATAATCAAATTTTCGATAAAGGATAAACTGTTTTCCATTTAATAAACAAAGAGGAAAATTGGACGTTATTATGGTTACTAAACATTTATTACTGAGTTTTTTTATATATTTTCAATAATTATTATGTACATTTTTTACTTTTTTTTCTTAGTTTTAATGAACTTGAACGGAAATAATATATTTTATTTTTTGGACTTTGACCATTATACTATAAAAATCGAGTAAAATCATATTATATACCTATTCAGAATCGAGGTTGATCTACCTATTAAATATTTATACAATTAGACAATTTTCCAAGTATATTTTTTATTTAAACCATAATAATCTTCCGTTAAATTTTATTTTATACGACAATATTTCTCCTCCCTTATCCTTTCTTAGTTACTTGAGTTATTGATTAATGGTAAAGAAAGTGAATTCCTCCAATCTTAATGAGGATTTTTCATTGCATTACCTATTGATAACTTTTCTTATTTTACATGGAAGGTATTTTACTTTCTGATGGAAACTGTAAGGAGTTTTTAAGTGTAGATCTACTAAGCAACATGTAAAAAGTTTCTAGCAGGGGCTCCATTCAATCTCCCTTAATTAAAATTTCAGTTTGAGTGACGTAAAGAAAATTAGGTCGTCTCAATGTTCAGCGTTATTAATTTTTTATCGCTTTCCGCCGAAGGAGATTCAGTCGATATTTTAGTATATAAATAAATCACGACCTGCTACGTACAGTACGTAGAACGTAAGAAAAAGAACCAGGAAAGAAATTTGTAATCTTGCCTTTTTCCCAAAACGAAGAATACAACTTGCCCCGAACATACTACACGTAGCTAGGTATAAATTTTAATATCTTTACCTTACTTTAGATGACAGCAGTGCAGAAAAAACTGGCGCTTACCTAAAACAAAAAGAGAGAAATATTAGCTTACTTACTTACATCAGTAAACAACATCTGATTTATTAAGTATTATAACGAAAACCTCTGGAAGAAAGTTCGCCCTTCATAAGAATTTAATTTAATGTTCAATCTTTAAAATAAATTAAAAAAAAATCAAATGTCAGAAACTAATTAAAATTAAGTATTGAAAATAATTATTGCTAGAAATGTATGAAATAGGATTTCCTAAAAAACAATTTATAAAGAAATTTATATTGAAAATTAATTTTTAAAATTAAAAACGGGTAACTGGTACTAAATGGGTAACGGGTACTAAACGGAAACGGTTACTACCTGGAGTATTGTTGCGGGTACCCGTTTAGAAAATTTTTGTTGTTCTCGTTATTTCTAGTATATACAAACGCCTTGGATTTACGGTATATTTACAGCAGAAATTAGTAAATGTTTTAGTTCAAAGTTAGTAAACTCTTAACTCTAGTTTTAGTTTTATGTTTTATTGTTAAGGACTGACCAATGAGAAGTTGTAGATTTATTAAGTTATCCTCTTTTAGAATTGTCAAATACGTTCGTGACAATGCTTTATAGGTTCGTCTGTTGATAAATTTGTTTATAATGAATCGACAGAAAATATATCACTGTAGTTTTACTTTTAAAAAGTAATAATAATTTTTGACAGTTCTGTAATCAAATTAGTAGATGCCGAACTCAATTTATGAAAGACATTATAAGGAGCTTCAAAAAGAAAATTGCAATATTTAGATGGTATGTACATACTAGTATATTATTAAATTCAATTACATCAAGAATTATACATCATACAATAGATCTACAGTTCTATTGTATATTTCTCACAAATGACAATATTAATCTTGATTAGTCACAGCAAGTCTCTGCACGTATATTAAAGCAAATACTATTATATTTTTCTGCAAAATTAGTACGACTACCATATCGGATAGTATACACAATACAACTGAAATATATTTGGACGTTGACATTCCCTAGTCCAAATTTAATAACGATTCGCCCCGAAAGGTGCAAACAAAATATTATTAAATTCAATTACATTAAGAATTATATATCATACAATAGACCTACAGTTCTATTTCATATTTCTCACAAATGACAATATTAATCTTGATTAGTTATAGCAAGTCTCTGCATGTATATTAATGCAAATACTATTCAATTTTTCCTGCAAAATTAGTACGGCTCCAATATCGGACAGTATACTGAAATATATTTTGACTTTGACATACCCTAGTCCGTTTAATAATGATTCGCCCCGAAAGGTAGTATAGCACGCATATTAGCAGTGCAGACAAAAAAGAAAATTGCAACTAGAATATTATTAAATTCATTTACAACAAGAATTATACATCATACAATAGACTTACAGTTCTATTGTATGTTTCTCACAAATGTCAATATTAATCTTGATTAGTCACAGCTAGTCTCTCCATGCATATTAAAGCAAATACTATTAAATTTTTTCTACAAAATTAGTAAGGCTACCATATCGGACAGTGTACGCAATACAACTGAAATATATTTGGACGTTGACATACCCTAGTCCAAGTTTAATAACGATTCGTCCCGAAAGGTGCAGACAAAATAGAAAATTGCAATATTTAGATGGTATGTACATACTAGTATATTATTAAATTCAATTACATTAAGAATTATACATCATACAATAGATCTACAGTTCTATTGTATGTTTCTCACAAATAACAATATTAATCTTAATTAGTCACAGCAAGTCTCTGCATGTATATTAAAGCAAATACTATTAAATTTTTCTGCAAAATTAGTACGGCTACCATATCGGACAGTATACGCAATACAAATGAAATATATTTGGACTTTCGGGGCGAATCGTTATTAAACTCAGATTCGCCCCGAAAGGTAGTGTAGCACGCATATTAGCAGTGCAGACAGAGTTGTGGAAATTTGCGCTTGGCCGTGACATAGAGAAGAATAAGCGTTGCAGCTGTCATGCCCTCGACTGGCACTGCGTGTGACAAGGCTATATGACATTCACATGCAAATGGAATCGCTACACGAGGACACGGATACAGAGTTCGCACTTGGCCATTGTTACAGGCCATCTGCACCAGGACACTTGTGGGGACATCTGCAGAACCGGGGGGCAATTATACACAGCGCTGATTTATCACACACACCCTGATTTATTACGCACAATACAATAACGCACAAGTGTTCATATTTTTCAATTGAGGGCAACGGTCAAGCATATACGCGCAGGTTATGGACAAAACAGGTTGTTCCCCTATACCGCTAATTGTCACTAAGGATTGATTTATACAAGTCAATTGTCACAGCTTTTTAGTTAATGCTGTTTATGATAAAGTACGTCAAATTAATAAATCCATTTTTTTATATATCTAGGGATGTTCTGATACTACTGAAACGAAACAGTAGTGATAATTTTCCTTCGATTCCGGTATTTTTGAATCGATATTAATCTTTCGATATGTTATTAATTTATTATTTGATTAAATGTTTTTTTGAAACTAACTATTTTATTTAAAAGGAGGAATTGCTGGGTTTCAGTCAATAAAACGATTACTTCACATCGACGTTTCGATCCTACCCGAGATCATCTTCAGGGAAAAAAAGTTAATAAAACTAATTTCTCTTGGTACCTGCAATGGAGACGAGTGGTATATTTAATTTTTCCTTACGCGTACGGTAGAAGTGTCTATGTCTCCCACTGTTTTTGGTTAGAAGTGCAAACTTCTCTAACTGTGGTAGAACGGTAGAAGTAAAATGAGTGGGAGAAGTTCCTGCTTCTCCCACTATTCCTCCGCCGTAAGCGTTAACTTATATAAAAGTTCTGATAATTTTAACAAATTTTGTACTATTATTGTAAAACATATAAAATTGCTATTTTTTCTCATTACTTTCTACCTTTTTCTTTCGATACTTGAAAGTATCGATACTCTTCTTTAGACTGGTACTGATAATTTTATTATAAAAGCTTATGTACTTATCGAAATTACAGTTTTGGTTTTATGTTTTCGTATTTTGTTTTAATAACCTTGTAGTGTTTATCTGTTGCAGCCATTAACGAATCAGTATTTAGTATTGGTTGTAAAATAGATATCGCTTTAGTTTTATTTACAATAAAAACTTATTCTATTATCTGTCCTGCTGAACATATCTAAAGTTTAGGATGGTTTTTCAACTACTCGAAGTATTTCAATTACTATGTTCTCATTGCTAAAATGTAGTTTAATATGCTGGCTTTTTTGGTGTAACTTACATTAGTAATTTTAAAAACAAGAAGAACTTGACTATTTACACAATGTTTCACAATTTTCGATTTATTGCAGATCCTATATGATGTACGGATCACGAATCAAAAACAATTTTATTAATTCGCAAAATAAAGTACAGTTTACTTGAAATACATTTTTAGTGACCATGGTTCGGTTTCTTTAAAAATTGAAATTAATTATGAAATTTAGACATTTATCGGAATGGGTAATAACTTCTATTGTCAATATATAAATAAAATGTTAAAACACCTATCAAACAAGTCGAACATTTTTTTTAAATTTCAGATAAAAGACTTTTAATTTTGTGAATTTTTCTTTATGATTCATTATAAGTAAATTATAGAGTATATGTCATTTTTTTCTTGAAGTTAACGAACACCCAGTGTAATCTTAATTTCGTATAATATTTGCATCATAATTTATAAAATCGGAAGAGAAAATGATTTATTATAGCTTGTATTTATTTCCTTGTAATGTTGAAAGTTAAAGATCGATGACTCTTAGTCCGAAATCTTATTGTTTTGTTTGTAGCATTGCAAATAGTTGTAGCAATTTTGCTGGTGGTGGTTGTGGTGTAAGTTTTATCCATCAGTAATGATTGCAGCTCGTAGGGCTCCGGCGTAATGATTTACAGTGTCTGGAGTGGGCGCGAGGCCCTCGGCAAACAGCAAATACATAAATCTTCGTTCATTAGCATACGAGCCATCCAAGGCACGAACCCGGGGGATTACGCAGATACGCACGAGAAGTGCGCAAAATCAAACAGCAACACGTCGTATTGAACCGACATTCATAACCCACAAACTACCCAATATCCTCATTACTGCGTCCACCTCATTTCCGACCCATTTCATTCCCATTTCTCATATTGTTTTCCCAAAACCAATAAAATCTCCAATCTTCTTTTCAATACCTACTTATAATTATTTACTACGAGTATATAATAAACTTCGATTTTAAACTAAAATCGACCTAATCCTTGAACCAAAACATAGCGAAAAGTTAAAGTCTTTGGTATGTGTCTTTGATGTCAGAAACTTAAAATATGTGAGTTTTTCATTTCTCATATTGTTTTCCCAAAACCAATAAAATCTCCAATCTTCTTTTCAATACCTACTTATAATTATTTACTACGAGTAGGTAACAAACTCCGATTTTAAACTAAAATCGACCTAACCCTTGAAACAAAACATAGCGAAAGATAAGGTTTTTGGAATGTGTCTTTGATGTCAGAAACTTAAATATGTAAGTTTCTCATTTCTCATATTGTTTTCCCAAAACCAATAAAATCTCCAATCTTCTTTTCAATACCTGATTATAATTATTTACTACGAGTAGATAATAAACTTCGATTTTAAACTAAATTCGACCTAATCCTTAAACCAAAACAGTGAAAAGTTAAAGTATTTGGTAGTGTCTTTCATGTCATAAACTTAAATATGTAAGTTTCTCATTTCTCATATTGTTTTCCCAAAACCAATAAAATCTTTTCAATACCTACTTATAATTATTTACTACGAGTAGATAACAAACTCCGATTTTAAACTAAAACCGACCTATCCCTCGAAACAAAACATAGCGAATAATTAAGCTCTTTGGTATGTGTCTTTGATGACCGAAACTTACAGATGAGAACGAAGTGCCAACACGAGCATAAGCGAATATTTTAAATTACTCGAATGAGTAAAAGCCTTTATATGCGAATATATTTAAAAGTAATTTTACTTATATTCTTTTGACAGGTAATTGTCAATATTATTCAATTAGCAATAGTAAAGACAGTCATTAATTGATAAAAAACGATTGAATTATTGGTATATTATTTGACAATGTGGATAAAAAAATTAATAACACGACACTCTATACACAAATGGACATACTAATAGATATTAAAATAAAGATAAACTTACATTTTAACCACAAACCTCAGTTCTTAAAAAAGCGTGAATATTTTTAAAACACTATAATTGTATAATATTTCATTCCAACAGCTAAAAATATGACGATCGGGCAAAAATCATATCCAAATAATCCATTATTATATTGAAGTACATTATGGATACATATTTGTATTATGTGTCTATTGGCAGATGATTGTGTTTTTGGGCGAATAGAAAGCGAATTTGGTTTTTCATCTCTGGGAGGTTTTAATATTTAAGTTTTCATTTTGTGAATTGTTGTGCGGCGGGGGCGTAATAAGAAAGGCGAAGTTGGCGCGGTGGCTGGAAATGTAATCTTATTTTCATCTGCGACGTCGGCGACGTCAGGTAATAGACTCGATAACTTACATCCCGGCAGAGCTGTTGCTTCGGCACAGCACCGCCAGGATATTAGGGACAAGCGATTAACAAAATTTAAACAGGATTACTTTCCTTTTTGATATTCTATATCCCAATGCAGAAGACGAGCTCGCTCCCTACGACTGCACAAAGGAAGTGGGGAAATCAGTGGCGCCGAAGGAGGGGACTAGCACAATAAATATAAGGGGTGACGCACTTTAAATCATGTTGAATGGCGCTGCGGACAACACCTACTAGAATTTCTATTTCTAAATATACAGCGGGAAAATGCGAGGCATTCAGCTAAACGTTCAAAAGGTGTTCCTGCACTTCTAAGCGACCAACTTTAAATACTTTGCAGAAGGAAGAAATAAACAGCACGCCCCTTACCTACACAGACAGTCCTCCAAATTAACATCGACATCACTTATTTCAAACAATCCAAACTATTCATATCAATCAAATTTTAACCGTAAGATGTAATTTTTACATAAAACAAGATAAGTTATTTATTTAACAATATGCATACAATACATTTTTAAGTCTTGCTTTAATTTTATTAAAAATCTAATTAGCAAAGATGAACTTTTTTTAAATTTTCGAGTTCGAGTCTATATATGATTAAAATGAAAAGTACTATATAGAAAAATATGTTCCCAGTACCTGCTAACATTTGCGGTAATAAAATTGGTACTACGTGACGTTATATTATTTAAAACAATATTTATCGTTACTGTAATAATTCTTTTTTATAAATTGAGGAGAAACAGTAAAATTTTATCGTCAAGAGAATTTCCTAACCGTCACCTTTTGAATATTCATATTTTTTGGGAATAAAAAGGTATACCTTAGGGATTACTTTCGTGCAATAAATTGAAATAATTGATATGAGGAATATTTGAATGAACTTGTGAATATTTTATAGCCTCTAGAGACATCCAACCTACTTTTCCGAGACAGACTTCTGGCCATTAAAAAAAATAACTAAAATTAAATTCATACCATTATTTTCATAGCAAAAATATTTTAAGATTTTAGCGGTTATCTGTGAATTAAAGTATTTACGAAACAGTTTGACTATTTTTAGTTTCATGTCTATCAGTGCATGTCTATCAGTGCATGTCTATCAGTTCGGATGTATGTGTGTGAATGTATTGAGTAAATTCGGCAAATTTTAATAAAAATTCATATTTACAGCTTTTCACATGAATGAAATGAGATGATCAACTGTAAGTAAAATAGATTAATAGAAAATGATAATTTTGTAACAGATAAATATTTCGAAAAAAATGTTTGATGAAAGTCAGTAAAATGGGCATATAACAGCATTCATTTTGAAAATAATGACAAAATTAATGACATTTTGGAAGTATAGCCAACATATTGGTAACGGCATTACTAATATTTTTTTGCGAAAAGTAGCACTTTATCTGAATCATCAATAGTAATTACTAAGAAGGCTAACATTGTTAAACTTAAAATCTTTTTAAATTTCCTATCTTGGAGGGTTGCCAGAACTTCACCCTACTTCCTGTTCGGCTAAGTATTTTTGGGGTAACGTCATATTAACTAAAGCTACTTAACAACGATCCTCTTTTGCAGAATCATGGCAAGTGACCCCTTGAACTTGCGGGAGTGATTTAAAGCATCGGATATAGTCATAATGAAGGGTGTCCAGCCCTAGGTGTGTGGCCCAGAGGGTCGTTAGTTCCCCCGGGCGGGGATGCTCTCCGGAAATTAACACCAAGCCGCGGAAAAATATCCCTACGAGATACTTATTCCTACAGGACGAAAGGGATCAATATTCACCACTAATTACTGACAACAGCAGCGAAAATATGGCAATTAACATTTTTCTATTAGCAATTTTATATTTAGGAAAATAGTAAAATATCTAGAAGAGTAGAGATAAAAAAGTTCATAAGGATTTTCTTCAGATAGTAGAATTTACCCATATAGAGGTTGCAACTTTTGTTACCATTTCCATTGTTTAAATATTTTATGTACTTGACAAACTGTGGCTTCGGAACATTTTACAGACAACCTGAACCGCCATAAGCTACACATAATGAACTAATTAATGATTATTAAGTATAGTCTGAACAATAGACATTACATAAAAACAAATAATATGAACCTGTAATATTGTTTTTATTTTTCTGCTGTCTTAATTTATTGTTGAATTTTGATTCTATTAGAAGACTGTCTGATTAGAGTCCGGCAGGTTCTAGAAGGTTCCAGATTAATTATTTGCAGGTATAAAGTGATGCGGCGGAAATATTAGAGATAAGTAGAGTGAAGTAGAGTTGAGTGTAGAGTAGAGAAAGTAAAGTCGAGTGGAGGCAATCAGTCTAAACAGCAACATGAAAAGAAGAAATAAATATTGATATCTTGTGAAAATAAAAAGCGTAGAAATAAATACCGTTTTTTATTATTTAATAAATTTGTAATATAAATATTCCCATTTTCTGACTTTTTACAATTATTTATAAGATATTAACGTAACAAATTTAAGAAAATACTAAATGATAATATTACTGTAGCCTTAGGTTTGTTATTAGTCTATTTTAAATTTGGACAACACATTTGAATATGAACTGCACTAGAAAATATTAATCTTTAAAAATATAATAGTATTTTAGGGCTGTAGTATTGGACTTAAGAACTTAGAAGTCAAAATATTTTTCTGGCGATTTTTTTCTTCTAATTATATTTATGAGTAGTTTGTATTTAGTACAACTGATAAGGTACATTGATTGATGATTTGTCTAATCTCTAGTGTCTAGTGTGTTTTATAGCTAAAATATTGTTAGTTTAAATCTTGCGGGTATATGTCAGTTCCTCATAATTTATATCGTCTCATCTAATATCCGTATCCGACTGTAAATGCCTGTAGAGGTTGTGGTTGAGTAGTCGTTAAACAATAACGAATCAGCTATATCTTACCGTAAAATGACATCTTGCAAAGACTATCGATTATTGGCTAGACCTCTATAAAACAGAATGGCATAGCTAACAAAAGGTGAAAGGGCGACTTGATGTATTTAATTTATGGGCGACCACGCATCTACTATGGTCACATATAGCAGGTGATAACATGAACAAATTGATCAGGTAAAGTAACAAAGACTTGCGATTTTCAAACTCACAATCCTTGGAAATCGATATCATTACCATATATAATAACTAATAACATTATTGGTTACTTATTATAAATAAGTAGGGTGCTATATCAAACACTAATTCAATAACTGAGATCATTTATTGGGAAAAGGAGTTAAAAGATTGCCTACTCTACGAGAAAATGAGGGCTATTAATAATAGTAAATTATTGGTAGGAAGCAGGTGAAATTTGTGCTCCATTTTCCACATGGGAATACATGGAAACGCTAATGATTGTAACACTGGTATACCTGTTTAGTATTGATTTGATATAAAGATGGCAGCGCAGTGAAAGAATGGGTTAAACGTGAGTAAATGAAAGAAGTTAGGACAAGTGCAGATTACAACCCTCACATCAAAGCAAAAAAATAATAGTCTGAGAGAATTGCGCGTTTCAGGGAAGTGTTCCATTTGTCTCTTTGTGAAAAACCAGGGAATGAGAAAAGTATCACGTTACATTAGCAGTTGATCTAGCCAGACAATGTACATTATTCACCCTACAAACATATTTGTCACGTCTTCACAACACGCATTTGTCTTTCCCGCGAACTTTTCATTACAAAAGAACGCGATACAAGTTATGTGACCCACGCACGGAATACGGAGATTTGGGCGAAACCCTTCCAAAGAAACCTCAACACTTTCCTTTCCAGCTTTAGACAAACAACCACGATAATGTTTTTCTTTTCACAACAAACTCCATTCTAATCTACTTAACTTACTTTTTTCAATTTATTTATGAATTCATACAGAATTATTCGTCCAATTTCAGAAATAATTTTCTTTTTCTTTCTTTCAAATTACTTTCTCCAAAGTTTGTCATATAAAAAACAAATGTTGCACGTCTTTCATCTAACTTTCGGAAGATTCTTTAACCCTTCGCGGTTCAAATGACTACGCAAAAATCTTAAAAAGGTTTTCATTTTGTTTCCATTGTGTGAATATTGCAACAAGTATCCAAATATTTTAGCGGAATTTTGTTAGAATATTTGGTAACAGAAAAACTTTTGTACTAACAAAACTTTTTATCTTCCAATGTAGTTTTAATATTCTCTTTCCTATTTCGATGGAAACCTGTTTTTTTCTTTTGTTTGTTAGGGATTTTCTTCCTTCAGTACTATTAGAAGGAACATACTGACATTTAAAAAACAGTAAGTTTTAGTTATTTACATTTCTAATGTAAATGTAAATTTATATTTATTCCTAGCCGTTAATATTTATATGTTATAGAAACAATAAGTATTCATATGTTGCAGGAAATGTAAACTTTGGAAATCTGCGACCAGTAGATACATTCAGTAACAGGAAATTTTCATGATGATATATTTATATTTTCACAGAGTCCAGTATGATAATATTTGAGATATAGTATAATATAGTAGGCTACAAGGTTGGTAGATTTGAATCAAGCCACTTCGAACGAGAACGTCAAAATATGTATTGGGGTTAGTGTATAGCGTATAACTATTTGAGAACCCTGCAAGAGGCAGTTGTAATATATACACATCCACATCGAGCAAAAGTGAAATATCAAAACGGCTTCCTGAGTAAAGGGGGAATAAATAAAACACATGACAAACTCAAACATTTCACCTAGCAACCATCCGGGAACTCAGGACGGGACCCGGACGATCAGAACATCCTGAGGGAACGATCAAGCACAGGATATAAAACGTTGTTTAAAGTTTTAACTCCCACGGTTTGAATAAAAGATTATCCTGTATTAGCTAATACACATCATTAGGACAAACCGGAACTGTCACCGGGTAGAAATACTACCCTTACAAGGGGATGGATTTGATTTATAAGTATAGCTATACCGACGATGACAAGGGAGATATAAAACCCTGTGTTTTACACTCACACTCTTGTCCGAAAATCAGATATGATGTAATGACATTTAGAGATTTTTTCGGACGTAGTGTACATATCATTTAACATGTCTGTTATAAATGTCAGCCCTTGTACTTTTAAATGTGTCGATTCAGGACGAGTTAACTAAAAGGAGATATGATATTTCCTGGATAGGTGATCTAGACTTATGGTCATCAATTGGAGATAATTTTGGAGGTCCTTAGAGAAATTTATTATAGTGTTGTAATTATTATTTTATCGATTTTTGTATCTTTTGTAAAAGAATCATACTAGTGTAGTAAAATTCGTTATTTATATGATATGACTGAATCTGATTTAGTTTGCATTAAATCTTACAACCAGTTGAATTAATTACTCATAAAAGTACAATATCCTAAGAATCAAAATATTGGAAGTAACGTACAATGAACAAAATATTATATTTAAAACGCGATTGACATATTTAAATTAATTTAGTACTGTAAAACATACAGTAATAAATAATTCTAGAGATAAACTAAATTGATGATTAAATTAGATTTTAATACCGACCCATAACAGTTACGTTATTGATATTCAAGTTATATATTGATTATGTTAAATAAATAAGTCTATAGTAGAAGCAGCGACTATGTTATCCATTATCCACGTCTTTTAAGTTATTCAGACTTTTAATTAATGATTTACTTACGATTCAAGTAAATTTTAAAAATTTAGATTTTTAGGTACCTACTAAATGCGATCCAATACAAAATTAGTAATAATATAAGTACTTTAGAAACTTTTGGCCTAAGAATTTTGTTGTTGTGCGTATAAATTTAATTTATTTATCTTAAGTTGAAATTGTTTTGTGAAGATTTTAATGGAATTTGGTGTTTTCAGGTAGAGGCAAACTGAAACACGAAATTTGTTTCTGTTTGTGATTGTGTTTTGCGCGAAGGGGTTTAATAATCTTGAACGGTTGATGTTTTGCAGTGTCTCCGATATCGATTCGCTGACAAACAGACAAAAACCCAATGTAATATAATCTGGGAGTTAATTGAATCAAGATTGATTAATAGCAAGTACAACAATTCAGTTTAGATTAAAATAGTTATAGCCAGAAATAATTTATAACTAAGCAGAAACGTCACTAATGAATGAACTTTCCTATAGGTAAACGAGTTTCGCTAATTATGTTTAGAAAACAACAGTTCGTTGTTAGGGTGAAAACAGTTGCTTGTTCCGTGTTTTGTCTGGAAGAGACAATGGTGACGAGTTGTCGACCTACCTACGTTTTTAAACTCGCTAATTAATTCAATAAAACAACTACACCTGCCTGGCAACACTATTCACTAATTTGTTTGTTTGCAACTCCTTCATTCGATTATTTACAAACAGTCACTGCGATTCTTTCACTCGAAACAACGATCAGGGTAACAGAAAACAAAGACTATCTGTTTTCTTCAATGCTTTCTACTTATTTACTGGATTTTCTTTCAGCTTCAATTTAGTTGTTTAGGTTTCTAAAACAGGTAACGCCTTGAAGGAAACTATACAGGTTTTACTAGTAACTTAGTAGTAATTTACATTAGTATTATGTGCGCGATAGAAGAAAAACATTTTACAATACAAATATTTGTAATTGGTAAAACAAATAAAAATAATTTTATTAATCACAAGTATCTCTTTTTAATGATAAGTTATTGACGTGATATTTAATTAGAATACTCGTATGTATAATGTTTTAGAACTCAAAAGCATGGCTAATAGGAAATATGAGATGACATAAATTGCAGTAAAGTGATGCAACCCTTCGAAAAAAATAATCGACATGTATAAAATGTGTTCTTTATATTACATGTAAAATAAAACAAGTTAGTTTAAAAAATTACAAAAATAAAATTCTGAATATTTTTTTCTTATTTTTTAACAATAACATTTCAGCGGAGCTAGCTATTTGTAAAAATATATAGTACTAAGCTATTAAGTCATTAAATTAACGTATTAACGCACTAGTTTGGATTCTGAAACAGCCTTATTATAGAGGCAAATTAGAAAAATATTATTATAAAAAATTACCAAAGATTTCTTCAATATTGATGGTTACTCTTAGACTTGGTTTAAAGGTTTAAGTATCTTTTATTTATCATTTTTAATCAAGAAAAATAAAAGATAAATACATTTTCTTGTTTTTTGTGAAACACACCACGCTTGAAAGAAAAACAGAAAAGATATTTTTTGTTATAGATGAGTGCAATCTGCAGCTGCATTAAAATATTCTGCAGTTTTGATATAGGGTTAGAGGTCTTGTACAGCTAAAATAAATACTTATTGTTAGTAGGTTCAAGTTATTAACCTACACCTACAGCTTCTTCGAAGGGTTTACGGCCTTACAGTGTCTCATGAACCAACTGAAAACAGCAGGATACATAAGCTTTGGTTAATAACTTGTTAAATTTATTTAATTTATGAAATGAATTCTCGAGTTTTCACTAGTTACGTATGTAAAGTGGTGCTACTCGTTATATAATGATATTCATTGTGTGAATCTTTCTCCACCAGATGGTCAGCTATGCAACTTATGCATACATTACAATACAATAATATATTCTCCGTGGCGGTGCAAGACATCCGTCCACACGTCGTGTGAAAGGCTTGCATATTAATGTCGGAGCCAAGAAGTTGCTCGGAACGGAAACTGGGGGCAGACGGATATCGCGCATCGTCTTTCTCCACGGAACTCATCAGGAAAGAAAACTTTTAATAAACCTTCGGCACGCACACAACAACTTTTATAGATCACAAAAACTGATTTTCCATTCAACAAGATAACCTCATATCTTCTAAATAAACTCGATCAGAAAGATACTATCTCGAGGTAATTAGAAAATCAGGAAGTAGATATTAATCCTTTTCCACGCAAGTCTAACGAAAAAAAAAATAGAATGTAAATAATTTTCTTACTACTGTCACAGAATAGGTTTATACAGAAGCGACAGTAAGACAGAGAAACGAAAATTAGAGAGAGAGATGGGGAAAGGCAACAAATTTAAAGGGCTCATTGTTTAAAATCGGAAAATTTCGTCACATCTTAGGGAGAAATAGGGAAAGTCAACAAATTTAAAGGTCTACACAATGCTCCAAGGTCATAGAACTGAATAGGGTAACATGAAAGGTATTGATACGAAGTGTCGCTTCTGTATGTAACTATTCTGTGCTACTGTTTTATACATATTGTAAATTTGTTTTAAATCAATAAAGGGTAGTTTGTTGTACTGAGGTAATTTAAATTTTAAATATCCACTGAGAATAACTGAGATAATATTGAAATTATTTATGCTAAATGACTTATTGACTGACTATTGTTACAGTATCCAATAGTAAATTTTTTGTTCAAGTGTAGCTCAATAATGTTTCAAATATTTTATTGTAAGAGGGGCTGCAGAATGCTAAAATAGAATAAAATCAAGAGTAGATCAAAGAGTTGATTTCTACAGTCGTCAACTTATTAACCAAATAAAATACTGCTCTATTCGAGTGATTCGGAACACACTATAAATCCCATGACAGATTGTTTATTGACTATGTTACATTACATTTCTTTTTATTATGTTAGTATACTTCAAAAGAAAATATAAAAATATACAAGAAAATACAAATTATATTTGATAGATCGAAAAATTACTTTTTAAAACGATTTATTCGAACAACAAGACGTGTCTACAGTAGTGCTAAGAATTTTACAATACAATTCTTAAACCTATATATACTACAAAGATTATCTCCTCATATTTCTATGAGAACGTATGTTCTTACAGCGTTTCACGACTAAACATGATGAGTTGTGGGATTGTTTAGGGCGATTTCTCTACTTAACTTACATATTATAGTACTCATTACATAAAACATTATTTTGAACATGTTTCAATTCTAAAAACTCATCCACCGAAGCAGTGTCTCAGTAAATATTTCTTAATAAATAATTTAAATTTAGTTTCATCCAGAAGCTATTTTTTATATTTCAGACTTGGTTTACGTAAGAAAGAAAACGCACAAGTATTGTAGAAATGACAGTCATTCTTTGTTAAAAATTTAGTTTTTGTTTTGTGGATTTCAATTAAGGAAACTTTAGGAACTGGCATGTTTTCTAAGTCAATAAAGAATTGTTTACAATGATTCCTCTGTTTCGTAATCTAAAAATGCCATAAGTAATTATTGAGTGGAAGAGCGCAAAGTATGTCGTAGGGTAAATATGTCAATAATTTTTTTATTGTTTTAGTAGAAAAATTACTGATGAAGAGAATCATCACTTTCTAAACAATGTTGAAGTATTGATACCGAACTACCGTTCGAAGTAAAATTAAGAAACATGTATCCTATTTTTTTTCTTACAGTTGAATTGTCAAAGTTTTGAAAATTTTTGTAAAATTTAATTAATTTAAAAATGTATAAATAAATGCAATACGGTGAATAATATTTACGAATATGAATAATGTCAGTCTTTTGATCTTGCTCTTGTTTTGTAGTTTTATTTTGTATTTTTTTTTTAATTCGGAAAATATATGATAGATATAAATCGTTCAGCATATTACTATACGTCTAAAGATTGACTGTAATAATAGTTACGTAGTAAATTCTTTTTGAGTTGATAAATAAATAATAGACGTTGAAACAATTGTTATCGTTTGTTCTTTCTTCTCCCATGCATTCTATGCCCGGATGATATATTGGTAGCTGGAAGGAATAATATGCGATGTCGAGAATGATGTATGATTGGTTCGTATTGTATTAATGTGTGTGACGGTAATTACTTAAGTCATGCGAAAAGTCAATCGTTCAGTTACAATCTCTAGGACTTAGACTGGGAATTGAAGTGTACGAGTAATTAATCTTTAATTACTTAGCGCATGGAAATTACAACTCATTTGCAAGGGAGATTGTTTTCTTTCTGAGGAACTCATTTTTATAACCAGCCATTAGTCGGATACTTACACTACTTATACCTATTATTTTCAAAACAAGACACAGTCAGTAACTTCTTGCTGCTTAAATACCAGGAAGCTAACTGCAAAACTATTCTTTTCATAGTTCGCTATATTAAACAAACATTATATTTTTGTTCTTGTTTACTAGTCTGTAGCCAAGAAGAATTATTTTACTAAAATGTTTCTATTGCAGGCATAGTTGTTCATAATTAAAATTTTCGTTTTATTGAAGAAGACAATGATTTGGCCTTTTAATATAGAGGGTGAACTTTCTGAGATGAAATCGAAGAACGAGGATAATAATCACATAAGGGATAAATTCCATACTCGTCAATACATTGAATTTTACGTTTAACAAAGCGTATTTCTTACTTAATTTCATTTTTCTATTATGTGGTGCATTTCAAAATTATCTGAACTGCTAAAAATTGAAGCAGCTTTATATAAATGATTTCTTCAACAAAGTAACTATTAAAACATATATGGATGTATTTTATTTATTTGTTAAGTATGCGTGTTTTATAATCTACATTAACTAAAATTTTATAAAACTTCAGTGATGTGAACAATTTAATATTATGAAAAAGACTAGATACTATTCGCTCTGACGCGATTGTGCCGTATATCAACAAATGACAAAAATAGGTTAATTTCTCAATGAATATGAACGTTTCTTTGTGCTAGATGAAATTACTAATAGAGTGAAAATGGTTTCTTATTTGGTTATGAATACGCCTTTTAGTGTTACTTTTTGGTCCAGGGGTTATGAAGTAAGGGGAAGGGTTATTCTTCTTCAGGTGTGTAATTGCCCACGTGTCGGCTACTTCAATAGAGCCACCACTGCCCATTGTCTATTGTCCCTCATAAAGAAGATATTTAACGATAAAGACTTCGCTCATATTAAGTAAACGTCTGTTTAAAATTCAACTCTTGTCTAAGCTCACGGGCGGTTTAGCCTGTCTTATCCACACAGTGGCGTATCTTTCTAGATAATTGCTTATCTAAATATATTTACTACAAAAAATAATCACATTCTAGAAATGGAGGAAGCCCTATCTTCAAACTCGTTTGTAGATCTTTAAGCTCGAGATTCACATTCCGGAAATTGGAAAAGATAATAACATATATTTGTTAATAAAATCTCTAAAAACATAATTTTGTTTTATATATAAGAAGTTGTATGTAATAGTGCAATAAATAATGTCTTGAAACTGTTTCAAAACTAAAATATATCACAAAACCTATGTCAAAACGAAACAACCAACTTAAAAATGTGAGTAAATGTCAAGATGATATATTTATCTTTACAATAAGTATATCCGCTAGGATGTCGTGTATCTTTTCCTATGTTTTATTTACTATTTCCTTCTCTATATAATTCACGAGTTCGCCCAAGTTTCTATTAGGATTGTATCTATTGATCGAGCAAGTATTTGTCCAAAGTAAGTTTCGTGGAGTTGTGTTCAGGTTAAGATGTTAGTTTGACATAGCATTACAGTAATATTGTTCAGCCGGAATTCTCAAGCTGCTTAAAATTCTCCAAACGTAGCAGATCCGGAAAACTTCTTGACGAAGTGTCACGAAAATTTGTTACGAGGGGGAATTAGAAGAAAAGAAGTAGCAAAGAAATACTAAGTAAGGAGGGTAAATAATTGACTATTCTATTCAAATGTCAAACAATATTACATGCAAATACATCATTTGTCTGGTGGCCAAGCAACTGTGGCAAGATAATAACCAAATTGCAAACTTAATATGAAGCATAATTCAATGTAAGTACCCGTATTTATTATATGATCGCTTTTATTATGATTACAATAACGCGTTTCTTTAGAAATTCAATTATTTATTAACATTAACATTCTGTATGTCAGCTCCAGGGCTCGTAAGGTGACGTCTTGTAAACTTTTCAAAGTTAAAAAATAAAGAGATCTAATAGACAAGCATAATATGGCAAAAGATTCATAATTTATATTGAAAATTCAAACAACATTTGTAATTTTAATTTATTTAATGAAAGCTGCGTATATTTGCTATTGACAATTATTTAAGTTCACTTATCTGTAGATTGTACAATTTATTACTTCCGTCCCAGTAACTGTATACTTTTGCAATTACGTCATTTGCAAGAAAATATCGAGAACATTGTTCTTTACTATTTTCATTATTGTTTTAGTAAAGAATCGTGTTCTTATTGGTTAATTGATGCGGGTGCAAAATACTGTAATTACTAAGTTACCGTCTGATAGTTACTGTAATACATGATAATTAACTTTTTCTTGATTACAGTTACTTTTCTCAACTTTCTTATAGGGGACAGATTTTCTGATTGATTACAAGTTCTTTCACAATAAGGACTGGGACAGAAAAAACAAAATCGAAATATTTATCGAAATTTATAGACGATACAAAACGGAAAACAAAACCCTTATGATTTATTGGATAATCGGTCTGTAATATGAGTTTTATTGCTTTTGGAAATTTAATTATTTTTACACTTCATCAACTTAATGAACATGACAAACTAACACAAGTATGAACATAAAACGAATCAATAATAATTTTAATGACGTGTTTTAAAAATATAAAATATTTCGATATTGAAACCTATTTACGATTAGAAATTGAAATCAATAGAAAGACCGCTATTACATTTTTACAATAAATGAAACTAGTTACGGTTTAAGACTAAAGTGCTGAATACAGATTTTTTCCTAGAATCTTTCTACAGTATAGATAATATATATACCTATATGGTTTCTGCAACCTCTAAGCTCCGGATACAACAAACAGTTTGGTAACCCATAGAATTGTCTCTATGTGTTGCTTGTCTAATTGTTGTCTATTCTCGTGTTAATCACAAACTAGCTTAGAATTTAGAAGTTAACGTCGTATTTTTTAATGCAAAATTGTTTTTTAACTGAATTTATCAACTCGAAGCCTTAGCAAGAAAATTAAAAGTAAATAATTACACTCCACCTAGTTCGAATTTCCATTTATATTTTCAAGACCTCCCAACATTTTTTTAATTAAAGTCTTACATCTTGATGTAAGTTAAAACTTTGTTAATATATAATCACAAACTACTTGAAAACTAAATTATGTTGCTCCCTAATTATTTACTTTAACTTGGGGAAGTTCAGCGCAGCCGATGCAGGTTTTGTAGTGGAATACAGACATTAGGCGATGCA
Source organism: Stenolophus ochropezus (assembly GCA_035578165.1). Classification (NCBI taxonomy): domain Eukaryota; kingdom Metazoa; phylum Arthropoda; class Insecta; order Coleoptera; family Carabidae; genus Stenolophus; species Stenolophus ochropezus. Next base: position 16,393,980 of record JAQOWZ010000005.1, on the reverse strand, counting down.
ATCAGCGGAAAAGTTATGATTTCTCTCCGCACGCAAATCATGTCGCCGCTGAAGTACGACTTATCGAATGATAATTGAAGCCAACGTATGGCGCAGTCCGAAAACAAGGTTGTTATCTTGTTGGAGCTTATTACTGTCTCGTGTTACAAAAAACAAGTATGTCCGTTGCATTAATCATGCACCACGTCGTCATAAAATAACGAAAACATACGACACCAAGCCACGAACAGATAAATATTCAAAAGAGTAAGGACCGTAGCCAACACCGCCTTATCAGTAAATTGAGGAAGCAGACAATATCTTCCAGATATAGAAAGTTTGGTCAACAAAAATTACCTACTCTGCTTTCCAGAAAGACATAAATCTTTGTTCCACATCTATTTCTGTCCGGATTTTGTTTTTATTTATCATGACCGCCATATACCCCCCAAAATTCAAGAATTAGAGAGATATTAATTATTAGTGATGATACAAAAAAGATGAACACGAGATTTTGCGATTTTTCTCTAAAGATCATAATATCGGTATTATACGTTGTGCTTTGAGGACGATCAAAATTTAATTATATCAAAATTAATTATATAATTAGCAATAAATTGTCAGTCCTATAATGTTGAAGAAAAGATAAATTGTAAGTATTATTTATTTCATTACTTTTCTTGTAGCTTTTAAGAATAAATTAGTGTATTGAGTTAATCAAAACTTCTGGCTAGGAACCTATGCCTTTCAGTCCTTTTTAAATAATTAAATAACAAATTATATATTTTTAATTACAGTGGAAGTTATTTAAAACAACGTCGCTTATAACGAAATATCATATATATGGACTAAAATGCAAAGTAATGATAGGTGTTCGATATGAAATAATTGTAAAATATTTCGGATTTAGCGTTGCCGGTTTTCGCCCCGAACTCTACTATAACGACTAAATTTATACATCTTTTGACGTTAATTTTTATCTATTTACTTCAATACATGTGCGTAGGTATTACATATTAAGGTAATCTTTCTGATGAAAAATATTATTGCCGTCCTACATAACATAATGGCAGGAGTTTAGAAACTTTTGGTATTTTTTTAAGAATATTTTTACTCTAGTAAGATGCCGTATTAAAACATAAATGACATTATTGTACTCATTAATACAGAATAAAAATATATATTGTTATAATAATGTATTAACATTGTACGGTTTATATTTGAAATTCAAGCTATTTTTCAAATAAACATCGCAACTCTGGTCTAATGTAGTGGAAAAATATAATAGCTAATAATAATACAAAAATAAACTCATATGAATGTGTACATTGTGGAATTATACTTTTGTTTATTATTAATTACTAATATAAATAAATTATTCATATTTGTTTATAAATAGTTAATTAAATCATTTTGTTTTTACACATACAGTTTTCAAATAAAACAACATTTGATTAATATGTATTAATTAGGCTGCCATGTTATTGAAAAATTATGTTGTCATTGTCTAATTTTTTTCGCAAATAGCAGAATGTTTTTAAACATACAGGGTGGCCCAGCGAAAATTATCAGCGCAATTTTTGGCCACTTAACAGTAATTTTGAAAAAAACGCTCGAACACGTCAATTTTAATATAAAGGGGGACACCTGAATGGATTAGTACCAATGACATAACTTCAACCCTAAAATGGGTGTGGACTGCACCTCAAAAATTTTAAATGGAAAAGGGTGTCAAACATGACGTAGTTCGAAAGGCCTTTCAATTCTCTTTTCAACAGTTTTTTTATTTTTTAAATCCGATCATTAGTTCTAGAGATATATCGTTTTAAACAAATTTTATCAGGTGTTCAAAATTGCCATCAAGTAGGCTAAAACAAATGACAGAAACTAAATAAACAATTCTTTTGACAAGTTGTTTATAATAAACAAGTAATTTGTAAGTTGGATTTCTTTTTGTGGGGTTATATGAAGTCTAAAGTTTATGCCACGCTACCCGAATTTTTAGAAGATTTACAGCAACGTACCGTAACTCCAAAATTTTGAGCAAAATCTTTATTATTGTATGGAAGTTGGAAATAGTCATTTTGAACACCTAATAAACTGATACTTGAGTTTCTGTCATTTGTTTAAGCCTACTTGATTGCAGTTTTGCACATCTGATAAAATTTGTTTTAAACGATATTTCTCTGGAACTAATCATCGGATTTGAAAAATAAAAAAACCGTTGAAAAGAGAATTGAAACGCCTTTCGAACTGTGTCATGTTTGACACCCTTTTCCATTTAAAATTTTTGAGGTGCAGTCCACACCCATTTTAGGGTTGAAGTTATGCCATTGGTACTAATCCATTTAGGTGTCCCCCTTTATATTAAAATTGACGTGTTCGAGCGTTTTTTGCAACATTAATGTTAAGTGGCCAAAAATTGCGGTGATAATTTTCACTGGGCCACTCTGTATGAATAATGTTCCAATGTCACCTGGTTTATTATTCTACGAGAATATAATAATAATAATATAAGAATAAATTTATAAATGCTTATAGTAAGTATAATGTTTTTAGTTACCAATTTTTCTACATTTAAATATAAACGAATTTGTCTAAATATCTTCTATATACCTTTACCCAAATAAAATAAACACTTTGAATAAATTCTATTATTTTTTCGTAGGAAAGCAATCTGTATCTAATTTAAAATACAAGTAAAGTCGTTACAAAATCATGTATTGCTCAAGGGTATTTAATTTGTCACAAGTAAGTAATTGAATCGGTAATACTTACTTTTGATTAAACTGTTATATTCTATTTGTTATTTAGTTTACTTTTTTAGTTGTCCAAATTTATTTCTAAGAATAATCACAATGAGTAAACTGTCGAATAAATATATAAATATTTTTGATCTCTTTGTTATTTAGCTTATTATATTAAATTATTCACTACATTTTTGTACATAATTTTTCGCGTCTGTTAAAATATGATTTACAGCAGTGTTTACAAGATGCTAAATATATATTTTTTTATTTCTAATAATGTATGTATATATGTATGTATAATAACTATGTATATCTTTTTTGATTTACCTTTCTTCTTTTTTTATCTTTTCATTTTTCTGTGTCAACCTTTTACTTTCTTACATATAAAATGTCCAATGTACTTTAATTATGTATATATTTTCTAATTCGTTGTTATTGGTTTTAGTTTATAATTTCTTTTACATCTACGCTTCTTATGTTATTCAATGAAAATAATGAATGCTTATTACATTCAGCTGTTTCGAATTGTAACGTCTACATATATTTGTAAATGAATACAGCACATTCAGCAACAATCATATTATTTGCTTAGCCTATTAGGTGTAATGTGAACGATTAGGGTACAAATTCGCCACATCTTACCCTTTGTCTATTATTCCTCGCGTGCTGACTGCAGTGCGTGTCTACAATAGATAATTGTCCCCCAGCATTGTCACCTGCCCCTGTTGTACGCTCATGCCCGCGAGGGCGCAGGTCACATTTAAATCTCCGCGAAAAATATCACGTGCATCGCACCATGAAGCCTTTGTTTCTGGAGAACGAATGACGCTGCGGTTTCTTTATTCAGTTTATCTTTTCACCCATACGGGGTGGAAACAATGCACGAGCAAATTGTACGGAAAATACGGAGGGGGAGGCATTTTGTTGATTAATTTCATTCAACGAATAGTTCCCAACCAGGAGCATACGATAATTAAAAGGATTAGCCAAATTTTAGGGAGTTGATTTTAGATCCTATAATTTTAATTGGAATTACACTACACGTACTTGTTACAAACCCTTGAAATTCCTCGCTATTTTCAAGGTACAAGAGTACACTTTAGCTCAAATACGTCTTAATTAGTTAGAAGGTAGAGATACAATTGCTATGTTATAAAAAATCAAGATCTCAAATAACTAATCGTTAGTGTCTTAATAAAATTCTCAACTTTTAACAGAAGTAAAACAAGTAAATTTTAACATTAATTTATTTATAAATAAACAAATGTTAAAAAGTAATAATTGTTAAGATGTTAAGAAAATTGTTTACCATGTTTCACTATTTTAGATTTTACGCAGCATGATAAAATAAGTTCACTCTTATCGTTATCATAATCCTAATATATTCAATTACTGCATCGTTTGCAAAACAGCGTTATAAAAATACCTTATACCGGGTGTCCCAGCTCGACCGACACATCGGAGTTTTACATGGGAAATCAGTTAATTATGAATAGTATCTCCCCAGTGCAAGATATTAACTTGAAATTTTGTATGCTTATTGGGGAATATTATTTCTATGAATTACAGTTATTTGAAATATGTAATTTCGTCTGCAAGACGAGATTTATTAAATTATAAAATCTAACATTTTAGTTGAAAATCAGTCAGCCATGAAAATAAAAGAAAATATCTATGTGACAGTTCTGACAGTTAATGACATGCCATTGTACATATTTATATATTTGTAATATTGATATATTATTTAACAAACAGAAACTAAATTCAATTTAAATAATATTAAAATACAGGGAATAAGAATTAAAATCAGTGATACTTCACTAAACTGTCAGATAAATATTTTCTTTTATTTTCATGGTTGTCTGATTTTGAACGAAAATATTCGATTTTAAATTTAATAAATCTCGCCCTGCAGACGCAGTTGCATATTTCAAATAAGTGTGATCCATAGAATTAATATTCTCCGATAAGTATACAAAATTTGAAGTTAATATCTTGCACTGGAGAGATACTATTCATAATTAACTGATTTCCCATGTAAAACTCCCATGTGTCGGTCGAGCTGGGACACCCGGTATAGCTCGCATATAACGCGATATCCTACTTTGCCTACGCTTGTTTTTGAAAAATATTCAAGCCTATATGGTAAAACATCTTTCGTTTTGAACATAAAATTACTCTTTTTAAAGAGTACACATGCGTACCACATGTAGTGGCGTACCTAGAACCCTTCCTTTGAGCGCCTGCAAAAATTTGAAACCCAGAAAAAAATCGAATCGAACAAGTGAGTTCAGTTAATAGATCCATCGTTAACTGTTATTTAGTAGCTTTTTAAAGCTGTTCTTTAATAGTATATTGTGTTTATTTTTCTATAACCGAAGTTATTTGTCAAGTATTAATTTAAATTATTTTCGAATTAATAATTTATTGTTTGTTGTATGGTATTGGTACTTAATTTTTTTTATTTGTTTTTTTTTTAACTAAGTATATAGGTAAATATTGTCTAAAATACTGAGCGCCTGCAAATTTAAAATCCTAGCTGGCTACACCACTGAGCTTACTATTATAACATACACTCATATATGATAACATCTAAAACTTTGAAACTAAAAAATCAGAAGAGTTTGGGGATCATTATAATCAGAAAAACATTCGGTACCAATGCATGTAAAATTGATAATAATGAATTGTGCTTTAAAAAAATTAGCAATCAGAAAACATAACAACTTTGTCTTCCATCATATTTATTTTTGAATTAACGTTCATGATAAATCATTCCTCTTTGCAAACCTAAGCAAAAACGTTTAGAAAAAACATTCTCCTTCCTAAAAAACTGATCTAATTTTATCCATCCATATTTCTCTTGTGGTAAACAGCAAGCAGGTCTAGCTTTCGATGTACGATATTTACGGCATGATTATTGTTTCAATATAGATTAATAGCCTACAAAATTCATTCCCTGCCAGTCTTTGAACTGGATAGGATAAACAACGTCAAGAAACCAAATTAACTCGGGGGATATGAAAACACAAAGTGGTTAACACAACCATGCATCACATCACAACGCGCGGTAAAAATACACAGGGAAGCTACGGCTTTGGCAACTAATTACACCACGGTTAACGAGTTTGTGGAAAGACCTGCCCACTAACAGATTATTAAAAAACAAATATTGGAGACTACCGTTATTCTAACAAGATGCACAACGCATTCACCAAAAAACTCTATTTTTAATTACGTCGCCTTAACTATAATTGAATAACTTTTGACGCCTAATTTTCTGATACAATTTTAAATTAGTTGATTTATCTCGGTATTTTTTACTGATATAAGTTCATTGAACGAAACCATGTACATTAGAAAACAATGTATAAATTTTTATATAATATATATTATACTATTATGGGTAGTGGTTATTATACTTTGATTCAAAACTAAGAACAGTGTAAAATCTAAGACGTAAAGCTAATAGATATCAATTTTAAACAATAGTTATTTAATTTATAAGAAATGTAAGTATATCTTTATTTTCTAGTAACTTTCGAGCATTTAATATTTAAAAATACAACCCGTTTGACATCTGTAATCAACATTATTTATTTCTTGCTATACTTTTGATGTATATATCATTTTCGTATTATTCTCCCATAAATGTAAGTGCAATTATTGAATTAATAAAATATATTTCAGAACTCATAGAAAATGAATAAAATAACTTTTTTTAGTTTGTAATTTATTTACATATTTATTAAACCCAACGTTTTGGCAGCATAAACTGCTGCCTTTTTCAGAGAAATCACAACTACAACAAAGCAAGTAAAGAAGTAACTAAGAAACAAATTATAACATATTTAATACAGGAAGCCATGCCTAGGAGGGTTTTCATGAAATAAAATTTCAAGACACGAAAATTATTTCAAGATCTCATCTCTCAATACAAGATTAATTAGAGAAGCCATTGAGATTTTTAAAACTCAGATATAGTATGATGGTTTTGCAATTAGTAAAGCATGGCTTCCCATATTAAATATGTTATAATTATTTTTTCTTTACTTACAGCTTCATCTGAGCAATAAAACGAGTCACAATATATCCATCGAACATATTAATATGTACTTATAAATTATCTAATAGTAGGTATTTTTTATTATTTTGTCAATAAAATGTTTAAATTGTACTTTTCTTGTATTTGGAAAAAGGCAGCGTAGAGTATAGATGAAAATTATTTGAATTAAACGTAAGCTAACAAAAACCGGTGTATGATTATAAGGGTCTGTTGGCATGGGTAATTGCTCGGGAAACGCTGAAAAAACCGCATCAAGCGACACCGGATGCGACACAATGGGATTATAGAAATGTCATGTGCTGTTCACATCCCCTGACTTCGTCTCGTGTGGACCTGGGATTAAACGACTTACCCCATTGTCCTTCATTCCAACACAAACAGGAAATTAATGATCCAAATCAAATTTACTCCACTTTTTTATTTCCAGCCTCAATTCTCATATTTCCCAAAAGGTTTACTGCAATTTACATGAAAGACTTTTATCAAATAAAACTCCACAAGAGAAAAAATTATACCAGTTCCAGGTACGATTCCTTTTAAATTAATCCAAGAAATAAAAAATAAGGAAATTCTCCTGGTGCAATGCAAACTACCTTAAAATTCGATCAATTTATATATACAGAATCGGATATTACGAAATCGGAGAATATGTAAAAAAATATTAATCACAAATCTTCGTACGCAATTATTGGATATAATCACAGATCTAATACACTATATAGTATGTCGAATCTGTGATACATTCCATTCAATTCAACTAAAATATTTTGTTTCAGGTATTACATGCTCATATATTATTTCTAATTTTTAATTTTGCTTACTTTGGAAACAAATTAAATTTTATATATTCATATGTATCACAACATCCCTAAATGGATCATTGTTAGGTTTTCTGTTATTCTTAATATAATCCTAGCTATGCCACTTTGTGGATATTTTTGCGAAATATTGTTAAATCTCTTTGTCCTGTTAACAATGCTAGCTGAATTCTTTAGTACATTTCATTTTGTTTCGTACAAAACCCTTTTCGGCGGAAGGAAATAAATAAATGGATTTTATAAATTTGTGAGTAGCAAGAAAAAATAGCACGTTCTTCGGAGTATAAATAATAGTAGAGCTTTCGCGTAGGCGAATTCTCTCTCTCAAACAGACTGAATGATTGGCTGTAATCCTCCAAGAATGTGTATTCAACCTCCTCCAATAAATTTCAGATCAAAAAAGTTTTTCAATGTCCCGCATTATGTTGGCGCTTATTGCCGCTTTTTCATAAAAAATTGATTTGGAATTTTTCTTTATTTACATAAAAGATTTATTGGAGAGAAATATAAAAGTGTCTCAACGGAGGCTTTGTCGTTGTTTATTGAAATGTATTCGCTATGTTGGGGAAATCTTTTGCAGATCTTCCCTGCGTTGGAGAAATTTGGGGCATTACTTATAATTCCAATTCAAATATGAAACCCGCACGAATTTAATTTTTACAGGATACAGCTTGCTTCACTGGATACCAAAGGCGACACAAATTTTAGATTTCCAAAATTGCTCGATATCATGAAAAAAATAAATAAATATGCAAACAAGAAATTCCAAATGCAAAGGATTTTAATATTCCAAATTCAAAGTGTTTTAATAATAATTTTTCCTAACTCTTTTTTTTTGCTAATAATCAAATATATACATTAAAACACTGAGAAAAAGGAAATATTTAAATTTCAATGTTATAGGGCTAGTTTTTTCAGCTTCGGTTACCTTTAACAACGGATAAAACAAAAGTATTGTATGCAAATAGAAAACAACATAGATTTTTGACAACTTTTTAAACATAAAATGTGAATATCAACAAAATATAACCATGGCGATTGGTACTGTGGGTATATCAAATTTGTCATTAAAAATTGTATTTTCCCATCAAATCATTACTAAATGTAATATAAATACATGTCGTAAGTCCCAAGTACTAAATTTTCTATTATATTCAAATTAATGCAGCTGATAAATAAAATGCTACGACACCGTTCACACTACAGGCGTTATAGATTAAAGATTCAAATCCCGCGGAGGAATAGATGTGTATGTGATGTTCAATAATGTCACCCTCATTCGACTATATATAATCTTAATACATTACAGATAATTAAAAGAATATATTGTACTGGAATAACTGTAGTTTAAATATTTAGTTAATTTAAATTTAACTATCAATTTTGTAATTTTTTGCAATGGGTTTTAAAATGTTTTAATCCCCCATTTTATAAATTTGAAAGCAAGCTAATCCATTGTATTTACTACAGGGAATTTGTTTAAAAAATGTTAATTGAATGACAGGTATCCATAAATTGATGGGCGTAATTTTTCCACCGGTTTGTTTTTCATTATCCAAATGTGTTTTTTGTTGGGCCGACTCTGTATGCCTCGTGCTCGAGTTAATTTTGAAATGTCTGTCAGGCTGTCATAACGAAAGTTAATATTTTAATCCGACATTATTTGAATTCAAATTTCAGCGCACGACATTCATACATTTGGAGTTCGCAGTTAGCGTTTCCAGTTCATGCACAAAAGCCTGCCTTCAACTCTTTACATTACGATCTTGTCTTTTATTTTCATTCTACTACATTCATAAGTAAAAACTAAAACAGCGGTGCTCTATTCAAAGAGGCAGAAATAGCGCTGTCCGTAAGATGTCATGTTGACCATTTAACAACCAAAATACATCATCTATCACCCTAGACAAGTTTAATTTTAACGGCGAACGCTAGAGTACTTCCATATTAAACTTACATAAGAAATACATCCATTTATCCCACAACTCATACATGACTTTAATGGAGAATTAATATTCTGTTTAACACAGCTCTACACAGCATCTATTAGTGCTTGTGAGGTATGTCTGCTGTATATCTACATGGAAAATATTATACCCACAAGATTCTAAGAGTATATTGACTCTTTAATTTTTAGTAAATCAGAATAAATTACCGTCAATCCGCCATACTTGCAACAACTTTAAATTTAACATGCTGTAACTTCTGTATAAAAAAAATCACAAAAATGTGAAGTATATACCAAAAGTTTAGTCATGGTTTATACAGAAAGTATAAAAATTTACATTTAATTACAAATTTAATTAAAAAAAAGTAACAACAATTATTAAGATCTTATATTACGTAGTCCCTTCTAGAATCTATTGCGATAAACTGTTAGGTAAATTTCATTTTCTGGTTCAAAACAGGAAAGAAATATATTATCAACATGAATAAATGTATCAATTACTGATATTCATTTCAGTGAGCATTTTTATTGGTTACTATCTCGAATTTCGCGAAATGAGAGAAATATGAAATCTTTAATTAAAGTAATAGAATTATACTGAAAAATATATTTGAATAACAAATTCATGTAACGTTTCCAAAATGGAATTTCAATCAGTTCGTTATGAATAACTAGAGAGCATGGAATGTTAATAATTAAATTCAAACAAGGGTTGTACAATTGAATTCATACCTGAGGGTGCATCCGCTTTTCATTAGCCGGAGCCAGGGGCAAAAAATGTCAAAGGCCACTGAACACAAAGACACATTTCATATGTCTTTGAATCACATATTTTCCCAATGGAGTACGTATATACATATTGAGCATTACAGAGAAATCAAATTAAAACTAAATAATTAGTAGGATATTGGACGGGCAGCGGTGGCTCTTTTAGTTTGTGCGCTCCGATTCGAACTGAGAGAAGGGTGAGGTCTGAGTTTCAATGGACTCGTGAACCCTTTTCAGATTATTTGTTGTATTAATAGAAAATTTGTATTTAGAAATTTCCAAAAAAATTTTTTTTCGAAAAATGTATAACGTTAGTTAAAATTAAAATTATTGTTCGTGCTATTTTGTATTTTTCCTTTTTATATTATTATTTTCTACGTGGAGGTTATTATTTGTAAATCGATAACATTTATAATATCCATACATATTTTAAAAATTATGAAACATTTTTTTAGTAACCATAGTAATAAAAAAATACTTGTTTTGTGCCAGAATGTCTTCATATTCTTTTCAAAACAGAGTAGGTATAATACAAACAATGATTAAATGTCATTAGCACAAAACAAATGTCACTATAGCTCGTCCAATATAGAAATGGACCTGCGCGAAAGACGCATTTTCGTTCATATTTTGAGCAACCAATGGGAGAAGGTACCCCCCATTGCGTTTTTTACCAGTGGCGTACTTTGTTCTTAGTTCACATAGGGAAACTATATTAGGAAATTATTATATAATATTAAGGAAATTCGAAATTAAGATTTAAAGAACATATAATTACAATGAACAGAAAACAGCACAGGATTTGCCGAGGATTATATTAGCAGGTAATAATCATTTATGAAAAGGGTGATTCATAATCTTACATGTAGCAGAAAAAGGATTAACTATAATTTGGCTTGAAAATCTAGAGATTAAAGAAGCTGTTATTTCAAAGGAAAATATTGTCAGTGACCAAACCGGTGTAATCCATTCGCCTCTACTTAATTAGAATTTTTTTATGATGTTCATAAATGTGATATTTTCTTCTGTAATTCATAAACATTATGCATTTTAAAATATAAATATTTACAAAAATTCAATTTGTTATTGAAATAATCCCACGCCAATGGTAGATTGCTTTCCCATTTATGGTTTACGCCCCTAGTTTATTGGATCAGTGCAGTTTTGAATTTGGTTGACATGGGGTAGGTATAGCTACATAACCCAGAAATGCACAGGGCAACTGGTAGGCCAGGCATGGGTCTACGATACGTTTAGTATGTACTGTGCGGCACATTGAACACCATTAGAAAAAAAGTATATTTATGTTGCCGTCTTCTTCAACTTGTTTGTTGCATTATATGCGCGAGAATGATTGACAGGTCCTTTTCTATTTTGGACGAGCTATAGTATTTGTGTTGTGTTCACAACCTCAATGCGCATGCGTCAAGCGTAATGCTGCATACGTCATGTAAAAATTTAATTTTCTTATTTGAACAATAAATAATAATTTTATATTTTTACATTTATATATTTTTTGTGGCGTAATGACTTTCATACAATCTTAATTTGTAAAAAAGCCTACAAAATAAACGAGCCCATTCCCAAGGTCGCCAACTATTAACTAAATAAAAAGAACCGCTGTGTCCAAGTCGTTCGGAACCCACTATACATATGCTGCAAGCACTCCATTAAAATGCAAGTAAAATATCAAAATTAAATCTCGATGCTTAACTGCAAAAGAGAACACTGGGAAAGAAGGAAAAAAAAGTGATACATATTGGAAACTAGACATCAATCAAATTAGAACGAAATAATTAGCATAAAAACTATTCCTTTTATGAAATAGGTATACGTAACATCAAATCTATAATTACATACAATTTGAATTGTCTGATGTTAATTATCATTAACAAATATATATGCCCTATCTGGGTAAAAATAGATAATTTATACTTTTCTATAGTTCTACTCTCAAATTGTACTGTGGAATGTAACTCATTTAAAAAAAAATATATACAGATTTGTACAATGACGTGTATAAATCGTGCTATATAATATATACTATTATATTTTTCATGTTTTTGTGTACATACCACTTTCATTTTTCGACATTTTCATTGTTATTTTAAAATTTGAAACATCAAAAATAATTTACATTCAAATTAATATTTTTATCTTACACGTTTCAATTTTAATCTCTGCACAAAAATTATGTTTGTGGATTTAACAGTTCCATTGTAATTTTTGTTATACGGACGGTGTTTTTAAATAATTGTTAACAAACATTGAAATATTTTCAACTAGAATATGTAAATAGCCAGGTATGTTTTTTATTAGCACTCGATGACCATTAAACTTGGTACGCCAAGGTTTGATACTTTTAAAAATTATTATATTTATCATAACATGTTAGTAATAAGTTTATAAATAACTTCGAGTATTAGATAAAAAATAGTTTTTAAATTTCTTCATTGTCTGCAGTAGGTTTTAATTAACACAATGTATTTAACATCATACTGTGAATAAATGTTTCTTTACACTTAACACGTCTGTTATACAATAGATAATTGTGCAAATGAATTCAAAATACAGAAACATGAAATATAATATAACTGTAAAAATTTATGTGTATCACAACAATACTACTCGTATTTTTTGAATAGGTTAAATAGTACGGCAGAAGAAAATTGTTGTTTGATTGCTCGTGGAATAAAAAAAGGAACAATGTTATCCAGTTATTTCATATTTGTATCTCCATCAGATAAATAATTTTCTGAACGCACTATAATTAGTCATTTACTACACATAATGAGATCACTAAATACCCGAAATTAAATTTAGTCTGCTGATATGTTAATATGAATTGGACCAAAGTGCAGGAAATCATATTAGACACACAGTTTTCAAATTGTCTTGATGCATCAGTAATATGTTCTTTCATTAATTTTGTATCAGCATTTATTGAATTAGAAATCATATATTTGGAAGTTACTAATAATAAAAAATGTACCTAATATATTTTTTATGCCAATATGACAGGGAGTATTTCTCTATTTTATGCAATCTGTGCAGGGTGTTACCTCTAAAAGAACCAATCTATTTTTTGAGGGAAGTAATGACTTTAGGGATAAACTAAATACATGGACAAGTGTTCAGAAAGAAGGGTGACATAATGCTATACTAGTGGAAGTTCAGAGGGAGAACAACAAAGATATTTTTTTTAAATGGATATATCGTATTCTTCATTATTATTAAACTGCGGCCTACGTACTCTTGCATAAAATCGAAACTTGTTTGATGACTGCGGGTATAGTTTACTAGTATTATAAATAATGTTATTGTTTCTTAAGAATTAATATTCATTCATTTTAAATATAAAAAATTAGATAGACAGTAAGTCTAATCAAACTTTTGCAAGAATATACTTTTTTTGTTGTTCATAATTTGTTTGAGTCCAAATGTATCCATCTTCTTTCTTTAATTAATGACAATTTTCTATTAGTCAGTTTTTCCTTCCTTGACTTCTATACTATAATTTATAGTTCCACTCTTGCACTTTTCCAACATTTGTATCCAGCTGACAGTTGCAAGCCACGTGGTAGTCCCAGTCTTAGTTTCAGCAGCGGTTGAAGTCTGATCGATGCTAGCTTCAGGCATGAAACATCGCTGAAGAAAGCAGGTATTAGAGAACACTGAAATCCTTTCAGTCACTGAGACGCCTCGAGGAGTATGACCCACGTTGTTTGCGAATAGTTCTGTTTGTGTATGTAAACCGTAAAGACATCAAGATATAGATGGAATTCTATATTATTCACACGAAGAAAAATACAGCAACAAATATTTCAAGCTAAGCACGTACGGCATATTAATAGCAGATTTCCTTTTACTGTGTTATGAGCACTAAACTATTATTGTTATATGTAAACGAATTAGAATAGTAGGCAAATGGGGGTGAGATGGACCACATTTTGGAAAAATAATTATAATATTGAATAATATTTAAGAAACAAAATTTATTTATAATAACATATAATTTAGGCTTATTGATTCATAAAAGTCCAAATCTCCTTCACTATTTAGATGAGACGGACCAGAGCTATGAGGAGACGAAATGGTTAACAGATTATTGTCATTTTTCATATGTATTACACTCTTCGTGTAAACAGCGACCACAAATTACACATTTTATCCAATCATCCAGCTTTATCGCTGTTTTAAATAATTTTCCTCCATTATCATCACCCTCTTATTAACCATTTAAAAACAGTTCATGAAATAGCCACTAGATCGTCTACCTTTCTATGTGTGAATATTTTTTTTCCTGTTTAGCGGTTGAATTGATCTTTTTAACAATAAAAACCCTTCGGTCCATCTCTCCTCAGCATAGTTAGTCCTTCTATTCTCAGAGCAGAGTTTAATAATATTAACTTATGACTGTGTACAAATAAAACCAAATTTTTTGGTTACTTTAAATCTTACACCAGTTTTTATAAATTATGTCCATAAATAATTAGTTCAAACCTAAGAAGTAGTAATGAACTAATTTTAAATATAAGTTACAATTTTTTTTGGCAAGCTTACCCAGCTAAACCCCCCCCCCCCACTCCCCCCTTATTTACAATCCATACAGTTGGAAACAACAGTTTACTTGTTTCCTTTGCTGTAGTTTCTAAAATGTATTCGCGACTTTTTGGGATGTCACAGTCTAGTGTCTACTTAAATGATAAAGAAGATAATATGAAGGTACTTCATTAACAATTTTGCACGTATTCTAGTGATACGCGTTTGTCAGCTCACAACTTAAACCTAATGCATCAAATAACATGCCAAACATTTAAAACGCTCGAGCTACAGCTTATAATATGTGTCGAACCATTCGGACATGGCTTACTATAGTTTATTACTAGGTGGTCGTAGAAAATCGAACTCTTTATATCATATGTCGCTCAATTCGAGTTGGAGTATGCGAACTTTTGTCATAGTTACTCGTATGTAACAAGATTATTATATTCATTTCCTCTTCCAGTTCATTATTTCTACATTTAGCGTAAAAAATGATTTGATTCTGAAATTACCAATAACGTCTATTTTACAATAGATTCAAATAAATAATGTGCATGACATGATGCATGAAATTATCCAAAATATGTAAATGTTGTGGTCGAGGACTCTCATGCATCCCAGAAAGTAAGACCGTATTGTAACAGCTGTCCTAATCCAAACAAATTTTGACACATGTTACACATTATTCCAAAGTATATCATATGTCACTCGTAGGAAAATATACACATTAATATTTACAGAAGATTAGTTCAACAAACACAGGTACAGAATATCTAAACGAAGATGACACACAAAAAAACAAATTCGAGATCAGAATTGTATTTTAAATTTTAAATATTATGTAAATTCTAGTTAAGCATTAATAAAACTTTTACTGTTATTACATAGATGTAATATCTTATTCCAGCAATAGCAAAGCTTTTCATTGTAATTTAATAAAAGGTAACCTATTCAACTAAACGGTAACATTGGTCACCAAAGAATCAAAATTTGTATAGGTACCCAACTAAATACTAAAGAACTAAAGTCATAATGGAATCGAATTAGATTAATACGATGAAATTAAATATCTTATACCCATGCCAACGCTGGATGCGAACCTGCAACATCTAGGTTGTAAATCTAATTACTAGTCCAACGGCATCGGGAATATATTTTACTTTTTTGCAAAACGATTATAATGTCAAAGACATAACATATTTTGTTTTACAGTTTATAAAGACACGAAACTTCAATACTACTACAGAACAGCTGATACCAAAAGTTTTCAATCTGTATATTATAGACTAATATTTTTATTATATCAGTTTTCAGGTTTTAAATGGTCTATTTTGTCTAGAATCTGTAAACAATTAAGATATGTCCTTACAATTACACAGATTTATAAAATTGTAAAATTCGTGTTGTAACTTGTCATGCAATTTTAGCTGTCAAACATAACAATGTTTCTTGTAGAAAACATGTTTTATTGTAAAGCAGTTTATATTTTCAGTGTTGAATCTACATATTATATGCATATAATTATAAGGAACAAATAAAAGTGTATTATTAATTTAATTTAAATGTAATTATGTCTGTGTTATTAATGTAAATAATTCGCATACGAGTATAACATATAAATGTATAAACAATATAAATATAAATGAAATATGTATATGTAGAAGAATATGTAAATGCATTCTCACCGTAAAGTTCACAGTTGGGTATCCAACACAAACACGTTCACTGCTCACTATCACTGCACCGTAGTCGAGATCGAACTGGCGAGAGTCGCCTGTCGCGTAGCGTGCACGAGACGCCGCCCCCCGCCTGTGGGAGGCAGGGCGCACGCGCCCCCCACTCCGGCCCTTTCAATTCCCCAAAACTGGGGGACAGGGCGGCTAATTGTTTACAAGTGCTATATGAATATATGAACGACGAATGGCAGAAAGAACGGAATTTTGTAGCAGGTTGTTTGTATCGAAAACCGATGACTTTCTGGTTTCTGACAATTTGGTGGCAGCGCTGTTTATGTTTAAAACTATAAAGTAGTACATGAAAACAAAGATCAGATACCGAAAGAATATAGGTAACTTTACTGTTACCTGAGTAACAAAATTTAATTCTATTAAAGAACTTGCTGGTACGACAAAAATAAACAAACTAACTTATGCATTATTCATAATTAAATAATAATGTATTGTTATATTAAAAGTATCTACCAATCCAGTGACCTAAAATTGATCATTTGCATTCCTCCCCTGTGAAACCGTCGTCCCGATTTTGTTGCGCTACTACTGAGGTACTGAGGAGTAGTCATTTCATAACAATATTTTTTGCTTTTATGTTAAACAAGGAAGTTTCTAGTATATAAAATATTGTGAATACATTTTTAATAGAAATTAAAAGTATTCTTTCTTTATTGCATTTTTCGTAAAATATCAATACATTCAATTAAACAGGCTGCTATTATTTAACAACAACGAGTATTCAAAATAAAATGCAATTTTCTTCAAGGTAAATGTGCGTATCAACACAAAACTAACAAAAATTTTATTATTTTTATCACAAAAATCACATTACCTGTAAATGTCATATTTTGCACCTACATATCTGGTTTAATTTGGAGACACTCTCAAGACATATGGGTTTCTTATACATAAAACACATGTGATACGTTTTCCTTTTTATTCTTGAGGAATACTTGTAGCAAGTCTTCCTTCTTCATCATCTTATTGATCGCAATCTTTTTCAGAATCAGTCTCATATTCACTTTCTTCAAATACATCCTCGCGTACATTATCTTTATATAATCACTGTGTAGTTACTTAATTCTGTGCCTTTATCCATTGCAAAAATGTGTCTCAGCTCAGTTCGATAAAAGGTACACTAATACCATTGATTTTATAAAGTAAGTATATACAATGCTAACTGACGAGCGATCTTGATGACTGCATCAATATTTTATTATTTTTTAACAAATAAAATAACAGCCAAAGAAACATTGTAAACTAGTCCCTTACTTAAAAAATCTAGTTTGAAGGTACCGAGAAGCTTGAGGCGATAAATGTAATTGCGGTGAAGTATTAAATATATAAATATTTACAACGGGCACAGTAGGGACAGAAGTTAAGGGTTAATATAGTAGTTATCCAAAAAATAAATTTTTATGATGCCAACATTTTGTTTATAAGAATCACATAACTGGCTAGCTTTATTATACAACAACAGATATTAGAGATATTACAACTATAAAATTAATAAAAAGAAATATCATATTAAAATATAATCAGATATAAATTTTGATTTGCTTGTATTACAAAAGTTTGCAGATATATTTTTACAAACAAAATTAAAAACTGTTCCCAACTCCATTTAAAATTGACTGAAAGATCCAATACAATTCGTTCAATCAAATTCGCTCAATACAATAAATTTTCTAAATAGACTGATGGACGAATGGACAGATCGTCAAATGATTTTAATAAAAATGAAGAAATGTTATACTCGATAGGCTTACAATTTATATCTCATATTAAAACATTTGATAATAACCTAAATGATTAATAATTTTCAATTTATTACATTATCATAAGTAAGGAATATTGTGCTATTGAAAAAAAGAACAATAAAAAATAACGTAAATAACGTACTGATTAGCAATAAAAATTTTATTTCCAACTATTAAAATTTCTTTGTAAAATGTTTTACGTGATCTAGCATAAGAATTGTAATATGTTAAAAAAGTCGTGCGCACGGTGGGTATCAACTTTCAAACACGTACAAAATGTGCTTCATTTTGTGCTTGTTACATAATATCAGTGAGTATAAAGCTATTAATTACTTTATACTCACTGATAATATACTATTATTTTATAATACTAATACCAAAATTTTGGCACCCCCAAAAGAAAAATTCTGCGCACGTCTATGTACTTTTGTTTGTTAATTATAATTTGACATGCATTGTGAAACTACACGTTTGATGTTATTTATTCATTATCAATAATTAATAACATTTAGCTATTTATGAATCATAGAAAATAGCAAATTGAATTACAATTAGAGAAATAAATATTACGCATGTAGTTTAACATACATATCTATATCAGATTTTTTGTAGAAATTTCAGAATATAATATTTAAAACTGTAACAATTACTACTTTACGTAAACATGAAAAGTTAATAAAATATTAACATAAAAAAGAAAAACATATTTTTGTTCGACTCCTGTCGAATATTACCACACAAAATTAATTACTCGTTCCTTTTACTGTCCGAACTTATTTCACAAAAATAACGCAGGAAATAATGAATACGAAACATGAAAATAATTAGCAATATGATTCGTACAATAATTACATCTGTTCGCAAACAGACGAAGTCTGCAAAAACAAATCATTGACGTCCATTCCCCATTGAGTAGCGGTCCCCTTGTTGTTGACAAGTGAGTGCAACCCTATCTTGTCGTGTGGCAATTGTCCTAGCTTGGCTGGAGACATGTTAATTACACTGTCATGATCGCAGTGACCGCAGGCGCGTGCGTTTGACATCTGATCGCCCGGCCCACCATTACCATTACCTAATCATACCTCGTGCCTGTGACGGCCGGCGGTACAGATGGTGATGTTACCGGCCAGGTTTTGCGTTAGGTCCAATAGGCATGCGGTGAAGTAGCAGGGTGTTGTAATTGTCGATGGAAGTTTCATTCCGGGCGTTAATAATTGTTTCTATTTATCGCAAAAATGATCTAATAGTACAATTCAGTTTTTACTAGCCTCATCTCACTTCAGTGTAAAGTGAGTTGAGCTGATTTGAGATTAAATGGTTTAAAGAACAATTATGGGGTGGGATTCCATAACTTCGATGCTATCATTTGGACTTGTTATATTAATAGCAAATAACAGCTATTAATTTTCTATGAATTTCTAATACAGTAATTGTAATTTCTGGTTGATCCATAGCTACACATATAAAAAACACTGTATACTTCTAAACTGATATGAGAATGTCTCAAATTTATTACAAATTTGAATTTCCGCTATGGTGACATTTGACATTTGTAATTGATATAATCATGGAATATTAATATAACAAGTACATTTGTTATTTATAGTGGTTACGAATTGTAGAATCCTATTCTTCGGCTTCTGCTTGATGTTTGTATTTATTATTTAAGCCAGTGTAAATTTAAGGATAAGTACTAGAAGAATGTTTCTCCTGCAATATATAGGTTACTTTCTTAAAGTACATTGCCCCAGTTATCTATTAGTGAATGCATCCTGCACCCCTCTCGCTACGCCTATGGGGTCAGAGAACACAAATAGTTTTAACAGGTATTTACTTATATAATTGATAGCATTGCCCGTATTCACCCCTATTTAATCTATTGATTTATAAATTTTATTTCTGTTTTACTAATTAATTTTAATTTACATTTAGATATTTTTCTATTTTTTTCTACCTTATAGTAATAATAAAATTTTAGAAAGAATTCGACTTTTATTGGGTATTTTTTATCTAACGCTGATAATACAGAAATTCTGATTTCTCAATATTACTATAATTCAATTTCAATTTCATACATAAATAAAAAACCGACGTTTCTAGTGAAAGAGATTGTACGGGAATCCCCCGAGTTGCTCTGCACATGTGCTCTGCTATAGTCTTTGTAGTTAAAATGCATTCGGAAAACTTATGTTTTATAACGGACTTTTGTATATTGACATACATAAGTAAATAAGAAAAGGTTTCCAGATCAAAATAAAAAAAAATCACAGATAAAATATCCTTGTTATAATTAATTCTTTATATAAAGTACACATCAATTTGTCATTATTTTCGGTAGGTACAACTATACTTTTCATTCTACAAATCTTGATATAGAATCTCTATTTTTGTTTGTCCATGCTAATAACAATTTATTTTCGTAGAGAGCATGTTTTATACTTTTTATTGCTAAATGCAAGAAGAATACAAGTGCTTTTTGGAACTCAAGTGGGTCACTTGATGACTCGCGGGTCCTACATTGTCAACGCCTGTTCCAACCAAGACAACACGAACCATGCCTTCGACCCACCAACTTTCCGGGAGAGAATCCTTCCTTCATCTATTTTAACCCCCATTCTTCCCTCTGCAATCTGAATGGGCTGATGCGACATGGAGTTCACGGCCGGTGTGTCCAGGTAGCTGATCGATTCGCGCCATTGTTGCACGCCACGCTACTGCTACTGCTACTGTACTGTGTATGGTACTGTGCTCGCCGTGTCGGCGCCCCTTGCACTGCGCCCCTGTCCTGCCACGCGATCAATGCACAGGTGGATGATAACCAACTCTATGCCCCAAATGGAAATCCGGACCAGATAGTGATGAAGATGTGACTGACTAGTTGCGTGGGAATGTTGACAGTTTAAATAATAAATTCTAAAATTTCTTTATCATAGAGTAACAAGAGTAGTATAGTATGTTCACCATAAGAATGAATTTATGTCACCATTCTGCTAAAATCTGATAAACTGAAAATTTTGGTTAGTTTAGTATTTTTTTGGGACCTCTTATGATAACAAAATTTTAATTTTCTTAAACATTAAATTCTTCTGTGAGTAGACTATATTAACTATAGAATGTAATTTCTAAAACACTTAATTCTATGTTATATCTTTAGTACCAGGGCCATTCATTTGGACCTAAGAAAGTTTTATAATTTTAGTTATTTATTACAGCTGAACTGCAGTAAATACTGCATTTTCAAAAAAAAAGTGGTAAAAAAATATTTGTATCATTATAATATTTAATTTAATAATTTACTTTACTCTTTCAAAACGTTTATAATTTGGGTATTTTTGATAGTACTTAATATACTTTGAGTATTTTTAAAATTAAAACATGGGATTTATTATATCCATGGTACCATAATTACAATTTAATATTTGATTGACAATAATATATTTGCTTGTCTCTTAAAAATGAAACATGGGAAATGAATTTGATAGAAGTATTAATTTTTAATATTAAAAGAAATTACAAAATAAGAAGCAAATAAACTAATTATTAAACAAGTTTACATAATAATGAAAAATTAAATAATAATTAAAATAAATTTTCAAAAATCCGTTCATTATCCACTAACCAATGATCCAATGTTGATTGGGTCGCGTTGCTTGGATCGTCCTCGCAGCACACGAACACCGTAAATGCAATTTGCTGGATGTTAATGTATTCCAAAAAAAAACAAGGAATCCGATTGAACTTTAATTGTTTATTATTTACACTTTATACAACGATATATACAACTCAACGTCTTTGTAACAAACTTGTCTTACGACCGTGAGACACTGCCTAGACTATGCTTGTCTTCATCAGTCTCTCTCTGCTCTCGTCCTTTAGTTACAATTTTTATATCTTATCCCCTTCTTCGCAAAACTAAGGGTAGGGAATTGAATGTACTATTGGCTACTTAATTCACCAATAGCAAATTCCGTTACATTTGGCTATTTTTGGGTGTCTGGTCTTTCTGACCGTTGGTGCCGGATTGTCCAGGTACATTGTCTGCTTACTTAATTTTATTACTTAATCTTACTTAAATTTCTAAACATAAATATCTAATTGCATAGCTTATAACAGTCCGTCTTAATCCTAAGCCTTGTATACAAAAATGTCACAATACAAATATTTAATGAGAAACAATTTAAACTATTTATTTCGCGGAGCGAACATGCCGCCCGCCTTAAAGAACTAAGTTCTTTAATTAATTAGTCTGTAATGGGCAAGGGACATAACTTCATGATGGGGCACTTGTATGAGTTTGTTGCTGTGCGCACTGTTACCACTCGCACTTGTCCGTTTTTACCGGGCCACAATTGTTCAATACGTCCCACATTCCACTGATAGGGAGCACTGTTTTCATTCACTATCAACACAAGATCGCCTTCCTGGGGAGACCGGTTTCCCGGTTGATGCCATTTCGCTCGGGACTTTAGCTGGTGGATGTACTGCATGTGCCACCTCTTCCAGAAATGCTGCACGACCTGCTGCATCCGCTGGAAGGTTGAGAGACGATTCTCCGGAGTCGATGAATAATCGTATTCAGGGATGTTTGTAAGTGGGCGTCCGATTAGGAAATGGGCTGGTGTCAAAGGATTGAGGTCAGAGGGATCATTGCTTAAGGATGTGAGAGGACGAGAATTTACAACAGCTTCAATTTGGGTTAACAACGTATAAAATTCTTCGAATGTTAAAATTCTTTCCCCTATTGTTTTTATTAAATGAGTCTTAACAATTTTGATATGGCTTTCCCAAATTCCACCGAAATGTGGAGATTTTGGAGGAATAAATTTCCAATCAAAAGATTTACCCTCATTAGCTAGCGAGTTCACAAAATGGTCATTATTTTCAGCTGCAAATTGCAGAAATCTTTTTATTTCCGCGTTAGCTCCTACAAAATTTGTACCGTTGTCGGAATATATTACCTTTGGTTGCCCACGACGTGATATAAACCGACGAAGAGCTGCTAAGAAACTTTCTGTTGACATATCTGACACCAGTTCTAAATGAATAGCCTTTGTATTGAAACAAATAAATAAACATATATAGGCTTTGTACGTCTTATATCCACGTGCACGTCTGTCTCTTGTCGAAAATGGACCAGCGTAATCAACACCGCAAATATAAAAGGGTGGAGATGGCGTTAAACGATCTCCGGGCAAGTCTCCCATTTTCTGATTATAAACTCGTGGTCTCATTTTGTAACAATTTAAACATTTATGAGTAATTTTCCTTATAATGCTTTTTGCGCCGATAGGCCAATACCTTTGCCGAACTATATTTAATAAACATTGTTGACCACAATGTAAATTATCGATGTGTAATTGCGTTATGATTAATTTAGTTAAGATATGCTTCGGTGGTAAAATAATTTGATGTTTTTTATCAAAAGTTAACTTGGAGTTGTTTAACCTTCCTCCGACTCTAAGTAATCCAGAATTATCCAAAAAAGGTGCTAAAGGTAGAATTTTTGAATCGGCTTGAACTTCTTTGTTTTTAGTTAAGTTATAAATTTCTCTTTGATAGATTTCGGTCTGAGCAATCTTTATTAGTGACAAAAGTGCTTCAGTACGCTCTTCAGAAGATAAAGTTTTTTCTTTTCTTACTGAAATTTTGCGACAAGCGTTTGTGAATCGTTTACAGTAAGCTACAACATTTATAACTCTATTGAGGTTAGAAAATTTTGAGAAAATACTGTAGTCTACGGTTGTTTTTAACACTATCGATAATCGCTTTTCTTCAGGAATATCAATAGAAACGTTATTGATTACAAAATGATCCAAAGACGATTCTTCTGACAACCAGGCCGGCCCGTACCACCATAAATTTGAATTTTTTAATTCATTTGCACTTACTCCACGAGAAACCAAATCTGCAGGATTTTCTTTGGTGTTTACATAATACCAAGACTTGATATTCGTTAGTCGCTGTATTTCTGCAACTCTATTTGATACGAATGTTTTCCAACGAACTGGATTACTTGCAATCCAAGCAAGGGTTATTTTTGAGTCTGACCAGTAATGTTTACTTACAAAATTCAAATTTAATACTTGGCAAACTTTATCTGCTAATTCGGCTAACAAGACTGCAGCACAAAGTTCTAAACGTGGTATTGATAATAATTTGAGTGGTGCAACACGAGATTTGGCGGTAACTAAATTTGTTTGAATAGATCCGTTTCTAAATGATTTGACATAAATGCAAGCACCATACGCTCGTTCAGAAGCGTCCGCGAATCCGTGTAATTCTAAATAATCACTATTAGGCATTTTTATGTGACGCGGTATTTGAATATGCTCAATTGATTCTAATTCATTTTTAAACATTTGCCATTTCGATGAAACACTATTTGGTACCTCATCATCCCAACCAATCTTTAGCGACCATAATGATTGTATAATAATTTTTGGAATTATTGTAATAGGTGAAATTAGTCCTAAAGGATCGAAAATTTGTGCGGTTTCGCTTAGAATTGTGCGTTTAGTTATTTTATGTGTAGTTGTTTCTTTTTTAAATGAATACTGAAAATTGTCATCTAATGGTTTATAAATTATTCCTAATGTTTTCATGTCATTTTTATTTATCGTTAAGCAATTATTTAATGCATCTACGTTTAAAGATTGAAATTCGTGAAAATTACTTGACCATTTGTGCAATTTAAAACCTGCTGACTTTAGAATTTCAATAATTTGTGCGCATCGTATTATCAATTCATTTGAATCATCTGAACCTGTTAACAGATCGTCCACGTAAAATTCATTTGCAATTGAATTTGAAGCTTCTGGAAAGCGATCTTTATTATCTTTTGCAAGTTGCTGCAAACTCCTTATTGCTAAATATGGTGCACTCGCTGTGCCATAAGTGATTGTATTTAATTGATATACTTGAAGTTCTTCGCTAGGGTCAGATCGCCAAAAAATTTTGTGTAAACATCTTTGATCTTCTGAGATCAAAATTTGCCTGTACATCTTTTCGATGTCCGCGGTAACAATATACGTGTATTTCCGGAAGTTAATTAATATAGAGAACAAATCGGATTGTATAGTTGGTCCTACAAACTGTACGTCATTTAGAGATTGTCCCGAATTTGTTTTAAAAGACGCGTCAAAAACAACTCTCAATTTTGTTGTTGAGCTTTGTTCTCTAATCACGGGGTGATGTGGAATATAATATTCTATTTCTGATTTAGATAATGATATTTTGTCATGTGGCCTAACGATTCATATTCTTTCATGAAGTCGACATACATTTGTTTAACGACAGGGTTTTTTTGCAGTTTTGTTTCTAACATAAAAAATCGTTTCATGGCACCTGTTTTCGAATCTCCTAGTTCGTGATAATTATCCTTAAGTGGAACTTGTACTTTAAATCTACCTGAGGCATCCCGAGTTGTAGTTTTATTAAACAAATCTTCACAAAATAATTCGTCGTTTGTAAAAAGATTAGAAGCATTAGTTTTGAATTCTTCTACATGCCAAAAGCGCTCCATTTGGGAATTTAAACTCACAAACGAAAATGAAGTTTTTGGAAAGTTTTCGTATGGAATTGTACCACTAATGAGCCAGCCTAATTTGGAACTCCAAAGAAATAACTTTGTTTTTTCTAATTTGATTATATCATTTTGTAATATTTCACCCAGAATGGATGCTCCTAAAATCATATCGATAGGTTTGGTTTTGTTAAATGAGTCATCTGCAAGATTTATATGGTTTGGTATATTTATTCGTGATTTATCTACCGAAAATTGAGGTAACGGTTCCGTAATTATATCTAATATTAAGAACGATAAATTTATTTTAAAATTGTTATCTTTTGAGCTAATTTTGGCAGAGGTGCAGTGCGTAATTTCGAGTAATTCCGCTTATTTTCAAAATCGTTTTGTGTTTATCTAATTTTAATTTTCTGACTACTGTGTCACTAATGTAATTAGATTGAGATGCTGAATCTATGAGCGCGCGTACTACGTAAGGTTGTTCAGTTTTATCGTAAATCACTACTTCTGCAGTTGGCAACATTGTTTGATAATTTGAATTAATTTCAGTAGCACAATTTGTAACTATTACTTGATCAGAATTTTTTGACGTGCTTGCCACATTTGCTTGCGTTGAAATTTGATTTTTACTCACATGCAGTAAAGTATTATGCGATTCTGAGCATTCTTTGCATTTTGAACTTTTGCAATCAATTGAAAAATGACCTTTTTTGAAGCAATTCAAACATAAATTTGCTTCTCGAACAAACTTGATTCTATCGTATATATTTTTGTTTATAAATGTTTTGCAATAATAAAGCATGTGGTTCTCGGTTTTACATAATGGGCAACTAGAATTTCTGTTTTGTTGAGATAGAGTGATAAATGACCTTGAATGCAATTTACCTTTTTGATGAAAAAAATGCTTTGAAGATTCTTTTTGACTTTGATTATTAAACTGTTTTGAAGATTCCATAGAATCTGATTTTTCTATTAAAAACTCTATTAATTTTGAATATTTTGGAAGTTCATTTTTTTTGTATTTGGAATGTACGAAATTTTCCCATTCCCTCACCAAACGAAAATCTAATTTTGAAATTATTATCGGAATTAGAATTGCGTCCCACTCATCAATGTTTATTTGTCATGTTTTGAGACTACGAGTGTGTTGTTCTAACATATTGACAAACGATTGTAAGTTGGTGCATTTTAGACTTAAGATTTCGTTCACGTGGCTGTAAATGATTTTTCTAATGTAATTAAATCTTTCTGATACTAAATTTATTGCTATTTCATAATTATCGGCTGTCGTTTCTAATGACTCAATGGAATTTAAAGCATCGCCTTTCAACGCAGATCTTAAATAATATAATTTTTCTACATTTGAGAGATTTATGTTTTCGTGTATTAATGCATTGAAAGCATCTTGAAATGGACGCCATTTTGTAAACTCTCTCGCAAACGACGGCAAATTTATGATTGGTAATTGAAATGCTTGTTTCTTATTAGTATTCTGTAAATTTTGTTCAAGGTTTGTAGATTCTGAATTAGACCGCGCTGTTTCTATGATTAGCTGAATTTCCGAAATTACATTGAAATATCTATCTTCTAACTCAGAGTGAATTTGTTGTTCTTCGTCAATTTTGTCACTTAACAGATTTATTTTGTCTCTTATTTCATCAAACTCGGCAAATTTTGATTCTATTCTAGTAAGACGTGCCTTTAAATTATATATTACACCTGATGTTACTGATTCATCTTTATTTGCGTTTACAAACTTTTCCAAATCGGTCAATTGTTTTTTGAAACTACCGCGTTTTATGTGTAATTGTTCAATTGTCATATTTGAAATGAGACTCATTTTGTGTTTACTTGCAAATTGAAGCTGAGGTGAATAGGAAAAAATGGAATGGACTCACCACTTGATTCTGCTTGACTGTCTCGTTGAGCTGCTACCCAGGATGGCTGATGTTACTCGTTGATGTTGTTGTCCAAGATGGCTGCGTACAACACCCGATGATGCTGTCGTCCACGTTGGCTGCACTACTCGATGTTGTCGTCCAGGCTGGCTGCGTACAACACGTTTCGATGTTGTCGTCCACGATGGCTGCGTACAACTCGTTTCGATGTTGTCGTCCACGATGGCTGCGTACAACTCGTTTCGATGTTGTCGTCCACGATGGCTGCGTACAACACTCGATGATTTGAAATATTCAATCGGAAATCCGGCTCGAAGGACCAATTAATGATTGGGTCGCGTTGCTTGGATCGTCCTCGCAGCACACGAACACCGTAAATGCAATTTGCTGGATGTTAATGTATTCCAAAAAAAAACAAGGAATCCGATTGAACTTTAATTGTTTATTATTTACACTTTATACAACGATATATACAACTCAACGTCTTTGTAACAAACTTGTCTTACGACCGTGAGACACTGCCTAGACTATGCTTGTCTTCATCAGTCTCTCTCTGCTCTCGTCCTTTAGTTACAATTTTTATATCTTATCCCCTTCTTCGCAAAACTAAGGGTAGGGAATTGAATGTACTATTGGCTACTTAATTCACCAATAGCAAATTCCGTTACATTTGGCTATTTTTGGGTGTCTGGTCTTTCTGACCGTTGGTGCCGGATTGTCCAGGTACATTGTCTGCTTACTTAATTTTATTACTTAATCTTACTTAAATTTCTAAACATAAATATCTAATTGCATAGCTTATAACAGTCCGTCTTAATCCTAAGCCTTGTATACAAAAATGTCACAATACAAATATTTAATGAGAAACAATTTAAACTATTTATTTCGCGGAGCGAACAAATGTGCTATATACTAATTCCTGAATCAAATTCGATATTTGAGCAACTTTAATATTTTGACAAACGTTTTGAATTTGAACTTTTAATTGATACAAATTTTGAAAATTTCCTTTGTAAGCTTTTGATTTTAAAAATCCTCAATAAAAAGAATCTAAATGTATAAAATCAAATGATATGTATAATAGGCTATTCTAATATAACACCATTTGCTTTAAATTTGGTGTAGGCCTGTCAGGAAATTATGCACGGTATACATTATATACAGTATAAATACTTGTCTAGAACTGGTAGAAACATTATTTAAAAATTATTTTTGTGTCGATTTATTTTTCAACTTTAAATTTTGATAATTTAATTTTTAACATTGTGAGGTTACGAGCCGTCACAGCCAGGTATACCCCAGGGCCAGTCCAGCCCTATATGCAGTGGCGTACAAAAAAATATTTCGGGAGGAGAAATTATGACGAAATTTGAAAAAGATCTAGGAAGCCCAGAAAAAATGTATGTTATTGTTTTATAATATTTGAATTATACTTTTTATAAAAAATAATAGTAAACATTGTTATTCAAACACCAAAAAACAAAAGAAAAACAAAAATAATTTTTAATATAAATTTTAATTAAATGGAATATGTCTAGATATTAAATAAGACGCAGTATATACTATATTTGAATTTATACCTATTGAAAAGATACTCAATTTTGAAACGCTGTACTACTTACAATTTTAGGATTTATCCCCCTAATCCTCTCTCTGCGTACGGCACTGCCTGTATATACATATGTACATAAATGTGTACACATATTCCTATATTACTTGATGTGACTACAGAGCATTTTTTATCACTGGATTAATAGGGTCTAATATAAATAATAATTAGTGAAAATTTTCTTATTTTGATTACACACTGAAGTAGTGTAATGTTATTTTATTTTGTTTCTCAGTCCACTTTCTCAAAAAATGCTAGTTCTAAGTAATGTACATACTATTATATTATCATATAAAAAATGCACTCTAAATACTATAAGTACATCACATTCATTTTGTAATAATTTTAAAACACTTGTATATATTTTGAAAATGTAATATATATGTTTTTATCTTAAATGCATATAAATTTCCTATAGACTAGGCTTAGTACTGGCGTCAGTTATGATCTTGTTTGTCTTATAAATGTTAAACTTTAAAAGAAATATGAATAACTGTTAGTACAGGGATTTACTGGAATTTAAAAAAGGTACAAAATGTTCCTCGTATATTTGGCAATAAATTATAATTAATGTTTTATTTTTTCTGTTGTTTATGTTTGTAACTATATTTGTTTTCGCTTATTGACTAATCCAATACAAAAGATTTTGTTTAGGCTACAGATTTAAGTACCAAAAAGAAATATAAACTAATAAAAATTCTTCAAATATTTTAGTATTTTTTTTTATGAACACAATAGATTAGTTTGCTATAAAGTAATATTAAACAACAATAATTTGTGTTGTACTTGTTTCATTATTAATTTCACGTACTTTTAAGTGGTATAGGTTGTTAAAATAATACTTTTCGATGATCGTCAACTACACAGAAAACAAATTTTTGATTTATTGAATTTTTTGGTTAACCAAAAAATTGTTAGTTACCAACATATAAATTTTAACTATTACCTGTTGTATTTATAACCATTTTAAATACTAACATATTATTTTTCCTTCAAGTTTATAGTTACAGTAAAGCAAAATGTATCTAACAATATCTTCTAAAATTTTGTATTAAAATTGCAGTTTTAGGTTTACCACAATAATGCACGTTTTTTATTTTTAGGTACTATTACAATAATTTTTTAAAAATCTCAATAGTTGAAAGTTGAAAGAGAAACAGAAGAAATAATATCATCATCCTTTAGTGAACATCAGCATATGACAATGTTCCCTATTCGGAGATGCAACGTCACTGAGATACGCTCACTTTTTAAAATTTAATGGTTTATTAGAAATATTAAACAATTCGTAATCATTTTTATATCATTACACTCTATGTAATTTTGAAGTTAATAGTGAAAGAATTTCTTTTAAAATTGTTCTCTTGGAAAACCCCTTTTTTAAACTGATACAGTATTTGGAACAAAGGGAAGAAACTAAATTATACTTGAAATAGATATTGTAGTGGATACTTGGTGAAACATTTGAATATAGGTAAATAAAACCACTTGGTTATTCCAAAATAATTACATATTATATTAGTGTCGATCATTTCGTTCTTTCGGACATCATTGTGGTCTGATGATGTCCGAATGACGAAATCATAGTCTGATGATGTCCGAAAGGACGAAATGATCGTCACTAATATAAAATCATTGTGGAATAACCAAGTGTTTTTGTTTACCTCTGAACTCAATTATTACTGTTTACGTTTTTAAGACAGGCAAGACGACTTTAGTCTAGTCTATCATAGAGAGGTCCGTAAAATAGTTTCGGTCTGTCCAAATACATACAAGACTCGAAAGGGTTTAATAAATACGCTTTTCAAATGACAATAAACTATAACAAATGAACTACTTAGCCAGTAGAGTACGGTTGAAGATTTTAAAATACAGCTGTGCGGTGGTAATTCTGGGTTAACCACAATAACGCAGGTTGTGAAGAAGACACTTAGCATTGTCAGAAGCGTGGCATTTTTGTGTCCATCATCCCGTCTGAGCTAATCTCCAATAACAATTGCACGGAGCTGGCGTGTGTTTGCGAAGTGTGGGCAGCTGCCGGTTGACATTTGCGGCGCTGGTAGTTGATGACGCTGGGTGTAATTTGGCCTGGGCGAAGCCGAGAACGTGAGTTATTGTCGGGCAGTGTTGTTACAGCCAAGGCGCGATTAGTTACGCAGAATGCGAATACCCCGAGTTCTATTGTACGTGCAAAATGTAGTCCGTTGCAGCGCTCATTCGAAACGCTTGCAGGACTACGGAATTAACATACCAACCAGGGATTGCACACCCGAACAACACCTACTATGTTTGATTGTTTCTGCTCTAATCTTCCTACGATCGCACACACTTCATTAACAACTCAAAAAATTAAATCGTTCTGTGAATAAACCGGCACTATGTAGAACAACTGTTCCTTATTCAAATGTAGATCCATATGTTGTCGATGTAGTACATAAAAATAATATATAATTTCATAAAATAATGAATAACAACCAGTGGCGGATTTAAGGGCAATTGCCCCCCTTGGACAGGCCAATTTTGGAATTTACAAATAAATCTGGAGCACAAAGGCGTCTTAAATACACAGATACAAAGATTTGAAATGAAATTGTCAACAACAAAATCTATTTGCCGAAATATTGTTATGGAAACACAAATGCCTAACTTATAATGAATCTGATATTCCCGTCAGTGCAAATGAAGTTCTAAAACAATTTGGAGCTGTTATTTATTTATCAGTAAATAAATTATTAACGTAGATTTTCTGTTTTAAGGAAATTAAAACTCCTTAAAGGATTTGGATACGAAGAAAGTTTAAAATCACGGATATGAAAGTAGCAATCAGAAAGCACATAATACAAATATAGCAATTCGGCTTCACAGCCCAACTTTAACCATAGTTACAGTAAACTGTGATCGCAGTCACGCTAAAAATTCACAGATATGAAAGTAGCAATCACAAATCATACTGTGCAACTGATTCAGAATAGCAGTTGTCCTTTTACTAAACAATTCAAATTAGTAACGAAGATTCCCGTCTTTAATCATACAATGAACTGTGATCGCAATCACACTTTAAAATCACAGTTACTGGAAAGTAGCAATCACAAATCACACTGTAATTCAAAAGTAACAGTTTCGCTCATCACTAATACTAGATTCTTTGATCCTACTAGAAATAGAAATGGCGTACCACAGAAGAGTGAATAAATCTGTAACAAATATACTTGTATAACATCATCGATATTTTTTGGAGATTTTGCAAAATTATTATATATATTGTCAAAAATAGCTAAATAATAAAAAAAAATTACTTAAACACTTTTATCTAAAACACTACTCTTTCTATTCGTTTAAAACGACATATATAGAAATAAAAGAAAATAGGTACTTTAAATTTGTAAATTTTACACTTAAACTTAATTTTTTTTATGGAGTTTGAAGCGAAATTGTTCCAAACTGAAATATTTGATGAAGTGAGTTTGTTGGTAAGTTGCTTGGTGTTTTCTATCGAGGATGCGTTGTTCTGTTGGTGGAATGCGGAGGCGGGGTATATTGGATATTGGTCCCGTAGTGGCCGTGCGTAACGTACTCCGCATATGTTACATCTTAAACCATTAATCACTTGGCGGACGGCGGCCCTGCTAAAATTACTCAAGATTGAAATCCAATACGAATATTTAAAAAATCTCAAACGGACCCTGGTGATTAATGATGCCATCCTCCTTATTTTCATGCATTTTGTTTGATTAATAACCTACAGATAAATGTTTCGGAAATTTCTAAAATTTACTTAAACTTATTGTGATTGGCACAGAACAAATTGCAAATGTAATTGATGATAAAAGTCATGAGGCTATTTTTATAAACGAAATAAATTATATCGCTATAAAAATATTTCATAAGTCACCATGCTCCCCTCTCATTATTATACTATTATTATTTTTAATATTTCCTGATGAATTTTATAATGTATCGAATTATTAGGGTAACTAGGGATAATTCAAAGTAGGTACATATATATTTTCGTATAAAATCGAAAATCTCTTGTAACTTCCTTCAAACCTGCTGTTTGAGGTCTTGAGACAGACTTCAGTTTCTTAGTGAAATAGTTTTTTTTATATACATTCCATGGCTCTCTCTCTCTTTCTCTCTCGTCGTGTTGTAAATTATAGCTAAATTTATTCTAATTTTTGTGAATTTATGGTTAATCCTTTTTAAAATTTATAAATTTAAGCAATAAACTGGCCGCTTCTGCTATCAATATTTAATATCCTTTATCTGCTTCATTCACTGGAGTGCAAGAAATTAATGACAGTAGAACGACTTTGTTATTCTGATCCCTTTTTAAGTTTTTCTTTAATCGAGTTTGTTAATTAAGCTTGGGTCAAGTAAATTTTAAAAAAATCGATTTTCTAACACTAAATTTCGACGAAGAATGCCGTCTTTATTTGTTAGGCACACATAATTCTTTTTACTTAAACTTATTGTGATTGGCACAGCAAAATTGCAAATGTAATTGATGATAAAAGTCACGAGGTTATTTTTATAAACGAAATAAATCATGTGGCTATAAAAATATTTAATAAGGCAACATATTATGCATTCTCCTTGGTTTTGATTTATGTGCGCTGGGGATATGTACCCAAACAAACCGGCTATTAACATCACATTTTAAATTTAGTGCATTAAAAACGCGATGCAGCCGGGTATTCTTCCTGGGAAGCAATAAAACACGTCGCGCATTCGTCTCTGACACTTGTGCAGCGGCGACATCCAGCATCCAGTACCGTGCTCGCTGCTCTCCAAGCTGCATGCTAACCTCGTGGGAGGACGCCGCATTCCGCGCTTCACTCTCTTCATTACTCACCCACGACTAATCACCAGCTTCCAAAAACCTCCCGCACTACGCATCCATCATCTGCAAACACCTTCACTAAATCTACTGCTTTTTATATTCCGCTCTAACAGATTTGTACTATTATTAATTATCTTATATCTACATAATATGAATAGAATTAAGTGATTTTGATAATGAAGAATAAATTTTTGAAAAATTTATGGACTTCAGTGGGATATGAACCCAGGGCCTTCCCATTTTTAGTAGGATGTTCTACCAACTGAGCTACAAAGTCCAGTGTAGTTCATGAATCTTTCTCCTGTCTTTTGCTGCCTTTTACAAGTACACTGTTTTTACACAGTAAAGTTATAACATTTAGAACCGCATGACGAGTCAACATATTAATAATGAAGAATCGTCATACGATTCTAAATGTTATTTATAACTTTACTGTGTAAAAGCAGTGTGTCAATTAGTTAGTGATTTTGTACTTATCTATATACCAACACTACTAAAATGTTTGTTGTCTTAATAGCGGAGACATACTTTGAAGCATTGTCTTTGTTTGAAGTATGGAAATAAGAATAGTGTTATCTCTCTTGCTATCGCCGTTCAAAATAACTTTGAAATAGATGTAAAATTAGAAAGTCTCTGATGCCGCGTCTTTGTCTGAGGTATACATCTATCTAACTAGCAACCACCTTTCGTCATAACATTGAAAAAATTTGCTAAATTTAATGTTTATGTCATTATAATAAATTTATAAATTTACTATTGACAGCAATGTCGTTTGTGATTGCCATATGGTAGGGGTACACAATAATAATATGGAGCCCTGTAAGGCATGTGTTCTTTGCTTGTAACAAATTTTTTAACTTTCCCTTGAAATAAACACATCCTATAATATACTTTATAATTTACCTGTGAAATGAAAGCGGTGAATCCTTCACTTGTGATGTTTTATATATTAAACCTGTTCTAACCATTTCCTCTAAAAATTATATTACATCAATTCAGTTAAAACATGCTACAAGACAGTTGGTGAGGTTAAAATAAGAGGGAACTGCCATGAACTTGAGTGATAATAGTCATACGACTTGCTTCATGCTGATTGGTTAATCACAAGAGATAGCAAGAAAGACAATAAGATACGAATGCACATAGTGTAGAAAGAGATATCACAGAAAAGTATGTTACACATGTTGGAAACACTACGTTATATAGGACCTACATTACATACTGGTATCTAGATAAGTACAAATTCTGATAGAACCTCACGTACTTATGGAGATCTTGTATCGTGACGTGTTTTATTGGTATTTTAGCAAAATTTCGTTTTTAACATTAATCTTTAATCTTCCCAGATTAATCATAATATTTCCAAACACAGATTGGAACAGTTACCATTTCGAGATATTTATTTTTAAAGTTAGAACCAAAAAAATGTTTTTTCAGCATACCTCTCTAATGGGACGAGATACTCCGTCGACTTCACCAAACGATTCTACTGGTAAAATTACATGAGTGTACCAATAATATTATTCCAAAATCGAAAATTGTAAAAATAATCTAATCCAGAGATTTTTCCGAATTTCAAAATATTCAATTTTTGTATACTTAATTTGAAATAAAAATTTGAAAATTGGTGAACATGAATATTAGGTAAGAGATACTTAAATTTAAAAAGAAAAATTCGGTTTAGTAGTTATTCTAATATTGTTTACAATTTTGTAATATAAATAATTAGGCGCCCTAAAAAATTACTTAAATCCCGCTTCTGGACATCGGCATCAGCAATGATTAGTTACGTGTATAACTTGGTTAAAAATATAATTCTATAAACATTTATAGCCATTAAACACAATGTTACTTAGTTCCTCTTTTTCTCTTGCCATATGTTTCTTAATTTGAGATAAATAATTGTTATGTTTGCTAAAAGTTTTAATGTTTATTGAAGTTTTCAAATGTGAATTTCTTAAATTTATAATAGTGTGCAAAGGCTAAAAAGCTTCGAGTTTATATTAAAAAATAATGTGAGTTGTGTTTGCAATTTGCGTCTTATGAAAATTCATATCCAAAGTGCAGTTTTATGAAAGCTTTGAAATGATTACAGCATTATTCAACAAGCAATATACGTTCGCCATCAACAACCAGTCTTGTTATGAATTCTACGATGACAAAGAAACCAAAACGGCAAGTGGTAGCGTGGGTGAGCACATCTCATTACATTCTGCACATCTGTAAATAAAGTTTACAGCTGCGTAACTCATCAAGTACTAATCATCATCGGCTACAAATATGACAAGAGTGCGTTAGGCGCCTCGACATTATCGTAAATCTGGAGGACCACACGCAGATAACATCGCCTCCTCGTCCTGGTCAACGTGTCACGCCTGATAATATCAACGCATTAGTACACGGAGATGCTATCGTTGAGTAGGAAATTTATCTGGAAATTAAGCTGGATTTATACGAGGAGTTAAATTGTATTATAGTTGTTATTGTGCGGAAATTGACAACGAGGATAATACTAAGTGCTCTCTTCAAAACAGATTTACTATTTATGTTTTAGAACAGTTGTTGCTTTGATGTAGGGCAGTAAATGTAAAACCCGGACGACAAAGAATGAAACGTCCGAATGTGATATTTGCGAGGTGCATGCGGGTATGTTTAAAGGACAATGCGAGAATGAGTTAATTTAGTTGCATAAAGAATGAATTTCTACAAGTAAAACTAAAAAAACCTAACCAGTCAGGGTTGCACTGATTTAAATTACATGATTTAAATCAAATTTAAATCACATTGAAATTTCGTCGCTGTAGCCGGAATTCGCTATAACTAACCGATAAAACTAAAATAACGTTAGCATATATGGGCTTTCAAACAAGTGGTCACAATTTCAAAGATATAACCAAGTCAAATATTATAGTAAAAATAATTAAAATGCAAGTCATGAAACATGTAACTCTCAAGTAACTTCAGATTATGTTAAAGCCCTGATTCATCTGTGAATGTTGTGCCACATATGATGATGATATGATTCTTAAACTAATTAACTGAGTAGTGTTGGTTATAATTGATTTGAGCACTCCGACTCGAACTGAGTGCAGTGTGAGATCTGAGATTTAAATTCCAGCGTCGCTAACTATTAAGCAAATATAAATATCACTTTGTCGGAATGATTAGGAACTCACTATAAGTGGCCGGCCCCTTACGGAAGCTGTGGTCCCACGGGCAATTCAAGTAAAATAAATAAAAAGAAACAGATGGAATTCTCATCTGCTGTAAATTTTGAAAAGCTGGTTATTCTATGAATTGTAAAATTGTACGAAGGAAGTTAAAATATACAGAATAGTTGGATCTTGCTAGCATAATATACTATAATTCTTGCACGAATGATTTAAAATCCGTCAACATACTTTGTTGATATTTATGTTTCCGTTCATACGTTTCAGTTTTGTTTGTGACTTGTTCAAACATCCCGTCATTGAAAGATTGATGACCGCTCTTTGAAATCATTGCTAAACATCATCTTAACTCTTTCGCTGCAATCTTATAAACATAGCGAATTAAAAGTCAGTGTGGTGAATCAATAAAGTGTTCACATTTGCCGTCGCTCAGCTATCAGTGGCTGATGGATGGAGCCATCCCGGCCTCGTGTGTGCGGAAAGGAAGATGAAAGCAACACGATGTCTGGGACACGTCACCGGTACTGTTATCGTTTCGTCAGCCAAGTGCATGCGGAATGAACCTGCCGAACACGGGAGATTTATGACTGAAGTGTGGGTGGATTGTTAATTAATTATTGTTTTTATTTATTGCCACAGACAACAGGAATATTAAGTAGGCGCCAAACAACGGAAGTTATGGGTGTTGAGCGAATATGGGGTTAATAGCCTATAAACAATTATATGAGTGCTATGCAATATGTAACAAGTTGTTCGCAATGTGTTTATCTACTTTATAGCTTTTTTTAAGCTAGCTACTAATAACAAATGTTTCATTACGCACGAATTGAATGGACTGAAGTTAGCTTTCTGCAGGAATAGATAGCACAAGCAATAGTGCATATAAAACGGAAAGCATCTGTAATTGTGTAAATGCAAATGCACAGCAAGTGACTTTTTTATACTATTCAGATACTAGTACTTTTTCTATAGAATAGTGACTAAAATAATGTTTTTCATACTTCTTACATAGATATTACTAGGTATATCGATATTTAATTTCAAATATATATTGAATTCAAAACAATATAACCATAAATTTAATATTTCTGAGTTGTAATTATCATAGAATAACCTCCCCTCTATAAAAAAAAATGCATTCATATATAAAAAAAAATTAGTAGCTTTTTTACTAAGAACAAAAAATTATTTTAGGAAAAGCAAAAACCTTAAGGTTTATCACTAACAATTTTCAAAAATATAAAAATAATGTAGGACCTCATTATCTTATTCGTCACTAAACTACTTTGTGCCCTTGTTATATAATGTACTACTTGATCAGATTATTTAAATCTAATTTTGCCGGCCTTAATTTAACAATGTAAAAAAGCCTAAACTTCATAATTCTATTCTATATAGTAAACGGCTTGATTTGTTTGCTCCTGCTGTAACTACATGTGTGAGACCAAACGAAAAATAGCCCAAAGTAGTGAGTTTTGTATTTTAAGAAAAATGTTCATGGAACCTAGATGATTCTTATAAAAATAAAGTAAAAAAAATCTTCTTGTTATATACGCAGGTAAGGATGAAATTTGCTAATTTCATGTTTCAGTACTGCCAAAAGTGCCCAAATTATCAGAAATAGCAAATAATAGCCAGTTTTCTCGAGTAACCCAAATTAGTAACCGGGTGCGAACTTTTAACTTTTAGTAGCGAATACAATTAAAAGATAGAACAATTTGCGAAAAATAACCCAATATGGCAACACTGGTGAGGTCTGGGGTTGAAATCTCAGCTTCGCCAATTTTTGTCCAAATTAAAATATCGTTATTACAGTACAGAGTATTATACTAAAACCTACAACAAACTAAACAACTAAATTTAATGTAAAAATTGTCACGAAACAGATAAAATTCTCATCTCGATTTCATCTGTCTTGTATTTCTGAATGTAGTGGGATATATAAAAATATATATTTAAACTTAAAGAATAACTGTTATGAGACTATAATATCATAAATCATATTCATTGTTGCATAAATGATTTTTAAGCTATCGTTATCGTTCATTTGTATTATTACATGTACATAAACTCTATTGATGTGGAGAACAGAAGCACGAGAACATTATCGACCTTGGAAGGTATTAGAGTATTTAATCCATAACGTCGGGTATATGTCAGGGCAGAAATAGGATATGTCTGTAGGGCAATCTATCAATCCAGAACGTCCCCTCCACGAGTGTGTGCACGTGCGACATGTGTGGAGGTGTGAACCCGGCACGTGAATGCCAGGCTATTCGCTCGCGTCGTTCCTACATTGTTACACTCGTAATTACAATAGCCTACAGTCTGACCCCTACACGAACACTCTCAAAAATACGTCCCACTGACATGCATTTCCAATGCAAATACTCATTTGCCGCCCACCCATATTCATATTCAAAACGCCGGAATACTCTTACTTATTGTCACACATGCGACCTGTACAAAGAAACCACTTTACGAGGATGGGAATAAAAAGATATTGGACTGTAGGCTTTATTCACTGTCTATAAACTTTTAGACTCTGGCATTATTATACTACAAAAGATATGAATTATATTCGTTCGAAAGGTAGAATTATAAGATATTTTCTATTTATATTCAGGGTATGGCAATTATATTGTTTGACAGATGGCCATCGCGTGGCTACATGCACTAAGTGACCAGATGTGGTTCTCGCTTCTGGCCGAGGTTCTGATACTCTGCTCCAATGTAGTTCAAGTCAATTATTCTTTTGTTT
This sequence comes from Stenolophus ochropezus, assembly GCA_035578165.1. Classification (NCBI taxonomy): domain Eukaryota; kingdom Metazoa; phylum Arthropoda; class Insecta; order Coleoptera; family Carabidae; genus Stenolophus; species Stenolophus ochropezus. The sequence continues at coordinate 16,353,813 of JAQOWZ010000005.1, read as the reverse complement.
ATTATAATATATTAACACTAAAGGTTGGTTGAAGGTAATGTTTAGATTCCAAAATAAAATAAAATCTCAACAAACTTTTTATAAGGCTAACACTACAAAAATTAAAACGTTGTAGTATTTGAGTGTTTATTTATAACAAAAAGACTTGGAACCGCGCAAAACATGAAAATATTTTCCCATTTCGTAATAACATAGATAAGATTTAAAGAAAATGAAGACACTACCAGAGTGATCTCCATATTCAAACTGCTTTTTGCTTATTTTCAGTGACCTTTTTTACTGTATGTTACATTTTAATAAGTAAATGTGTATAAAAACTATTAATTTTTCAACAATACCTCGTTATTTTTAAATATTTATTCTCAATTAAAACTAATGTTCACAAAATCGACATCGGCGATGTCAATCTGTACTCTTCTGTTGTATGTAAGTTGGTTCCCATCTTTTTTTGGACAGCACGAACGTCTACTTCCCGGATTTTTAGGTAAATTGTACGTCTTAGCTGCTTGTAACTTGAGTTTAGATTTTATATAAATATATAGAATCTAGTAGCATCGTGCCAAGAAGCTAGAAAAAGTACAGAGTGGTAAACCAGAAATGCCATCAATTTTATTCCAAAAGTACATAACCCTCGCCCTTCAAAAGTGCTATGACGGTAATAGAAGCTCAAAATGAGGAGCAGCTAAGAAATAAAATTAACTGGAAAATCCCTGAAATTTGCGCTGCTACCGTCCAAAAATTGATGGGATATGTAAGAACCAAATTATGTGCCCTTATCGGTTATCTGAATGTTACTTTTAATTAAGAATACAAGAATAATATGGAATTGTTGAAACGTGAAAAAAATAAGTTGGATAAAAATTTAACTTAACCTACTGAAACCTGAAGGTTTTTCAATATTAACAATGCTGTTGTAAAAAATAACAATTAAATTCATGATACATATACGCTGACGTGGGTAGAAGTTGTTGGATAAACCTCAAACAGTTATTTCTCGTTGTAGTCTCCTCAATCTGTGCTTGTCTTCCCTGTAAACCATTCTCGTTTCCGTGTTTGGTTACATGAAATGCAGGGTTTAAATCCCAGTCGGCCTGCAGTAGCTGCAGAGCGAGGAAATTATAATACTTAGTAAGCTCATTACCTCAGGTTCAGGTAATCCTGTAAGAGCGACAAGGACGCCAACATCCTCGGGCCACGACAGATGTCCGGACGTATTACAATGCATACAATACCATACTGCACGCTACACTGCAGAATGGGGATCAGATTTGACGGATCTGACAGCCTGATTTTAACTTTGGGGGAATTTTTTATGTAAATCTCCATGAAATTTGTATCCACTGCTTTCATGGATTCATACCTGAGAAAATATGACATGATGGATGCTTATTGAATGTAACTAGATTCATTGTAGTACTCTTTTAATAATAAAAGTATTTAACATTTTTGCACGATCGGAGATTTTTAAGATTTATCGATTAATGCAGGATTGGTTTTATCGACTGGATATTGATGAAAGGAAAGATGTTATTTGGAGTTGCAGTCATTTAATAAAATCCACTAATACACCAACGTTTCGACTATAAATCAGTCTTCATCAGGGTGCTGATAACATACAAAACATACAATCAAATATTCGAACATACATTCAACATAGGTACCAGACTTACATAAATGGTATTAAAATCTTATCAAGTAAATCATGTAAATTATTTTACAGAAATCTTTCGTCAAACATAGATAAAACATACACACATACTGTTAAGTAACATGTGTGTTGAATGTATGTTCGAATATTTGATTGTATGTTTTGTATGTTATCAGCACCCTGATGAAGACTGATTTATAGTCGAAACGTTGGTGTATTAGTGGATTTTATTAAATGACTGCAATGATAAAAGAATATTATTTGAAGAAAGTTCAGGTCCTTGAAAAACTATCAATTTTACATGTATTTTGATCCTTCTTAAGTTGCCTAAGCCTACTTTCTCAAAGATTTGTATTCAGACCAACGATGACCAAATCGATTCTTATTTTAATTCTATATTACTACAGTATTAGTACTGATTGCCAGATATTATTAATAATAATATAATAAGAAGCTGCAAAAAATTCAATATTACATCAAAGTTTATTATTACATGTAGTATGAAAAAAAAAATTCAGGGTTATTTTTATTCTCATCATTTTCAAATCCTAACTTAAAAAAACACAATTTTCTTCGATATATCTATTTTTTGTAGTTTTTTTTATTCCATCAATATTATACTTATTCGTGTATATCTTTATACATACATCTCCTAATTTATTGGAATTTCAGTTAAAATATTTTTCTTTGCGTTAATTAAATAATATACGAGGTATTTAAGTGCAAAGACTTCTACGATAACTTTTTATGAGCAGTTTTGGAGATGTAAATGATAAAAGATAATTCTAGAAATAAAGCTTGAATATTTTTATTCTGTTAGGATTTTCACCTCTGGTATAATGAACTTTTCCCGTCGGATTTTTTTCTGTGTTATTAGATAACTATCTTAACGTTTTTAACAAAAACTCTTTTGTAGTCTTTGTGCATAAGGTTGGTTTTTCGCTCGAAATTCCATTAATTTTTTGCCGGTTTCAAGAAACAATTTAAAGCTCTCGTGACTTAACAAACCAAAATGAATTATATTTATTTTTAATCGTTTTTCCGACATGATTTATTTGATTTAACCATAACGAATTTCAGACAATAATGAAGCAGATTTGAAATTTCAATTTTCCTTTCATTAGGGTCCTGTAATAGAAATGTAATTGCTTTATTCGCTGAGGAAAGATCAACACAAGTATAAGAATGGTGACTTTGTGACCTAAAATCTAAAGCTAATAAATTTAATTTAGTTTTGGTTCATTGGAGTCGAATGTGCTCACGTATCGGCTTCATCCAACAGTGAAATAATCTTTGTAATTGGACGAATTATCGAATCGACCCATCGGCGAACAGAAACACCCTTATATTTTTACGAAAATCTAAAAAGCTCCGCAAAAATAAGCATATATTAAACTTTTTAACTTAGAATATCATCAAGGGTGGCTTAATTGGTTAGTACGTTCCGACTTAACTGAGAGGAGTGTGAAATTCTCAACACTGCCAACTATAATCAAACAATACCGCTGTGGCGGAGTGCTTTGGAATCTATCATAAGCTGTAAGTCTCATTTTTTGACTTATAGAATTAAAAACCATCATTTTACAATTGAACTAAACTTTAATATTACCTGCATAATATATTTTAGTACATTAATATACAAATTTGTATATTATCGGTTTAAAACTTTTACTAGTAATGGATATTTTTCTGAAAAATAAAATCAAACAGAAATAATTGAGTCTATTATAGAAATAATCTATATTAGTAAATAACAGTTCGAAAGGACGAAACGTTCATAACAATAAACAATAAATGGTTGTATAATGAAGTGTGTTACTGAATTTTATTTTATTTTTTTACAAATCAATAGCTTGTATCATTGATAAACTGTTTTATTTTTGGTGTAATTATTAAAATAGTGCTGAGGTGTGATTTCTTATTTGGTTATATTAATTAAAAGAGTTTAATAATTTTTATAAGCTATTAATCATTACCGAAAAATTAATGATTTCTATTTTGTACGGTGTATCTTTTAAATCTCTTTGGTATCTCTGATTGAATTAACCTCTAGATAATCGAATCAAATTGAAAACCTTAATCACAAATAATTGAATAACATTCCAAAAGAGCATCGCCGGATAAAAGCATAGAGTAGGTTCACGCATGGCGTTAGAGCGTGAAAAGGACAATGAATGTAATTATAATCTTTTGTGCTGTCGCTGTCCAGCCGATAATAAATTAATGAAGTATTAATGATATCTGACAATGCGCGCCTTTCTACCAGATGACCCCAATTAATTAAATCACGATATATCAAAATAAATTGATCTACACTCAGTCCGAGAAAGCTAGATGCGGGTATGATGATAGCTGAGACGCCCTACACCAAACAGATAAAAAATATTATAAATGATGGGCACACCAGTACTCAATAGACACAATTCAAAATTCAACCTATTAGGCGTATTTATTTCAATTTCCAAAGTCATCATCATGTAATAATATAGACACGGGAAAAATTTACAATTTTAATGTTTAGCTCAAATACGTAAGTTCACATGAAGGTGGGTATTACGATTAATTAAAGGACAAATTTATATCAATTTCTGAGCGGAATTCGAGTCCGAAACACCTGGGTTGCAAAGTTTGAGGAATAATGTAACTAAAAAAAACTTTCGACCTGTACGTATCCCATCCAATATTTGTACCTCTTGCCTTTGTATAATTTAATATAATTTTAGTAGTACCAGACTACAACCTCATATATAGTTGTAGTTTATGTAATGGGTTTCAACTATCGAACACAGCAATATCTTATTTCATTAATAATTGGCGACTCTGAGAATCAAATTCCAGACATCACATTTCACACGTTCGATCTTGAGTTCCTGTGAGATGTACGTTTATGATGTCTAGATAACATTTTTCTATTTTTAAGATGTCTATACGTTATTTTTTATTTTGTCTCCCTTAAAAATAATGCGAAGTATATTTTATAAATTTAACGTCAATAATGATTCAATCTACATTTTAATTGAATTAATTTAATTCAATTTGAAGGAGTGGGCTGTAACTTTTAATCTTTAACTTTCCATATTGTTTTTCACTACGTGTACTGCTGTGTGGTTCGGGTAATTTTTTTATATTCTTTAACTGTTTTCATTTTTATGTTTCTGAAAATTTTGGAGTCGAATATTTTAATTACTTGTGGTACCCCATAATATTTGAATATTTCAATATTCAATTTCAAACATGATTTTATTTTTTGGAAGCCTGATGATTATATTTTGTAGATTATACTTAATTCGACGTCTTAAATATAATATTATCGAAACTTTAACAGTTTTTCTTGAAAAAATGTTAACTATTTTCGAATAATTTATATTTCATTGCAAAGAATTTAATTTTTTATTTGTTTTGTATGAATGTTTTCCATATCTTTTATGGATTGATTGATCTACTTTCTTTTGTAATATACTTTTAAGAATAATAATTAAAACATACTTTTACACATAAGAAAAATACTCAACGTGAAATTTTACAATTTTTAGGCAGTAAGTAGTTGATGTAATTAGGTACCTAAGGTATTGCTTTTGTAAAAAGTATTATTTGCAGTTTAGTGTTGCATGTTGGCTAAAAGCAGCTGTAAGATTTTACACTTAGTAGATTTTGAATTACTGGGATTGAAACATTCACATTGAGCGATATTTTTATTTGATTAATAGTTGGCGACGCTGAAATTTGAACGTCAACTCTTACGGTCCAGTCATCCAAGTGAATTACCGTCGTTCATCATTTTTTAATATACTATTATCAAATGAGTGTCTTAGTAAAGGACGTGATGATGAATATTAAACACTGTCCGTCTGAAATATTCCTCCAGCATTTTTTCTCTCCTGTAACAATAGTATCCCCTTCTTCTTGAGGCCGAGCGTGCTCTATAATTGTGCAGGATCAATGAGTAAGCAAAATCTCCCCTACATTTTTGTGCTCCATATGCAGCTCAGCTTGAAGCCTGTATATATCCTCTGCCATTATTCAGTAAATAGCCTGTGTTAATCTCATCGCTCACAATCATATCAATCTCGTATAGTGGGAGTCGTTAATTAACAACATTCGATCCTAAATTGATTTTCCATAATTGGAGACTTCGCGAATTATAAAATTATAACAAACTATAATTCGTAGTGATGTACTCGTATATGAAGTACATTTACACATATTTCGCATTTGAATTGTAATTTACATTGAACAAGGATTTATCAGTCAAGCCTATTTACCTTAATATAATTTTAATCTATCATAGATTATGGGAGCAATATTAGATTTTATATTTTACTTTGATTTGGTATTGTTTATTTATGAATAATAAAAAAAACAAGTTTACTATGATAGGGCTATGGGAGTAAGGAGTAAAAATTTAGTATCAATGAATATTTCTTTATTTTAAACTAATTATAATTATATCATTGCAATACTAAAGCCCGGAAACAGAAAGGGTAATCAAAAAATCACTGATTAATTTGACGTTATTACCATGGCCATATATTAAAATACATTGCTGTCAAAAAATTAATCATTAATAAAAATTGATGAAGCTTTGCGTAACCCAGGCTAAGTATAGTAAAGATCTGAAAATGTTTGTTTATAAATTTTTAAAATCTAATCTTTTGTTACACATTCTTGAGTTGAAAATATATACAAACCAAATTTGTGACCTATTTACTAATTTCTGTATTTCAGTGTTTTGTAATGAGACATTATAAATATTATTACACAAAATTTAATTTATTAAAATATAATATTATTTAATCAAAAATAGCGAATTGACATTTATTATATTTTGAATTAATTAAGTAAGTATGTCTAATTATAATGATTTATTGTTATTACTATTACTATTCATATTTAATTGATAGTACTTATATAGGTTGTATTAAGTTGATATTATGTTATCTCTACTATAAATATAATTTATGTACCAGTAATTATTTACAAACAATAACAAGAAAATAATATTTTATTGCTAATTAATATTTTCGCTGTCTTTCACAGTAAAATTATCTGCAAATATGATACAAGTACAAACTTTGTATAAATTCATATTTGAGATGGACATTTTATTTGAGAAAAAAAATTTGATTGAGTTTGATTACAAATATCAATTCCTTACCACCAATGACATCCGCTGATAAAACTTTTGACGTTTAAATTAAAATTTGATTTGATATCTTCAAAAGAAAAATAAAAACAGTCAACAAAAAAGTAATTAATATGAAAATTTCTAATTTTAAAAACACTCACGACGGAAATAAAATTCAGTGGATTATAAACAAACTTCCGGCTTAGTTTTAACGACCAGAGTTTCCTACATGGGTTGGACTCCATATATTTCTTAGTATAACAGTTAAAAATACCACCTACGCGCAAGCTGGCATTAATGATTAATTATATCACATTCACATTCACATTCACTGGTTCGTTTTTATTTTTACAACAATAGTATGCTGGCGTATTGAACTGTTGAATAGTTAACAAGCTTGTACGTTTATAATAATAATAATGTCACTTACCACAGCTTCACAATCCAAGGGTCCTGTGTTTGAATCCCACGTAAGGCTCATCCCTACTCGGACGCAAAATCTGCAGTTGTCGATTGTCCTTTAAAATATAAAGTAATGTTACTAATGAAATACAAATATACATAATAAATACATCTACGATATACCAGTGAAATTCTAGTAAAATGATCTCGTAGTTAGTAAGGTTTACTTATTTCTAGAAATACTACAACTGAAAATATTATTGCTCGAAAACATTGAAGAATTGAGCGCAATGTAAGTCAATCTTTATAAAAAAAAATACCATTGTGTCCGAGTGGTACAGAATCCAATATAAAGTTTCCTTGCATAGACTTTAAGCTGACAATCTAGACCACTAAAATGCAAGTAACACTTGTCATGGAAACAAGTACTTTATATACTTCAGACCCTTTTCCATCTAAGAATGTAGTGCTGCACATAATTCTGAGTCAGGGTTACACTGATTTAAATCACTTGTTCGGCAATTGTTATTTAATATTCCAGATTTACGAAAATTAAGGGAAAAACGTGTGTAAAATGTCACATGTCACAATGTGGCAATACTTTCATGAACTACCAAATCTGTTTAATTTCGTCGGTAAAACGTCGAAAATATTTACATTACTGTGTGATTTTTTGTTTAATTTACTTTGAAAATCTGATTATAACGGCACTTTAATTTATGTCATCATCCCCTCTCAAGAACTTTCTTATTTATTAACTTTAATACTACACATAATTAATAATTTAAAAAAATAAGGGTACATTATTTTTTGGCATGTATCATATACCTATATATAAAATTAAAAATTGGTCACCTACTTCATTATATATGCATGTGACACAACAAGGCTGATGTATTTTTTATATGGTGGGATTCGAACTTGAGTGGTGGAAACCAAGATCAACCTCTATACCTACTAGGCCATTGAACTTGTGTTGAAAATATTAATGTACTATTAAAGTAATATAGATTTTTATAGCGTATGTTTAGCTCTTCCACCATCTATTTCCTTCTGTAAGTGAATTTTCTTGTGAGAATTGATGGCAAAAATATGCGAGAATTCCTGTCTAGAAGGGAAGGAATAAAAAGGATGAAACAAGTCTTCTTCTTGCGGATATAGGAGTTAAGAGTTAAATGAGTTCTGTCTGGGCGACAAGCGACAGTAGGATAAATGTAAAATACGTGCCGCATCATAAGCGGTTTTAATTTGGACATTGTTGCTTTGCCGTTAGTCAAAGTTGTCAGTTATTGGCCGTGATCTGTCAGTGCGTACGCATTTTAATAGCGTCTGTCACTATTACAGCCCATAAGTCATCCGGTCACTTACAACGGGAGCATCTGCATTCGCCCGGCGCATTCTTTCAAACCCCACATACGCGCAGATCAAACACATCAATCAAAAACCATCATACTTCTTTAACGGGTGGTGTTCCTCATATACATGTAAACATGACTTAAATATCTTTAGTTAGATAAGAAAGATATGGAGTGATTCCCAAAATTTCCCGTAACTATTGTTCATCAAAATATAACGTTATATTCGAACTGTAGGAAACTCCATTACTACAATCTGTAACTTTCATATTTTACATTATATGAGGAAAACGAAAAGTATTAAGAATGGTAAGGACATTTTACAGATCGAAGACAATTGTTTGGAGGAGGAGTGAGGAATTTCGGAAGATTAATAATTCAATAAATTTTAATAATATTTCCTTTAATTGTAACAAAATACTAATTATAATAACTATAATAAATTAAAAGAAAATATTTTTAAGGATTTTTATTTTAGTTATTTCATTGTATTAAATTTATAATGTAAAAAATAGTATATAATTTATTTTCAGGGGGGGATTGATCTCCCTATCCCTTTCCTTTTCTACGTCCGAGATCGTCTTCCTTACCGTTCGTAATAATTATACAATTTTTTTTACGATCAAAATTATATTTTTGTCAACATCAGTTAAAAATGTATAATTTTGTTAGAAAGTTACAATATTCTATGTTAGATTATATTTATAATAAAAATTATATTGTAGTCATAAACTTATAAATATTAGAATATTTTACAAATACAAATATATGTGTTATAAATTCCAAATTCATAATAAGAAATATGCGAATATAAACTGAAATAGATGGATAATTCCATCAAATGAAATAAGGTGTCCTTTTATGGGTACAACTTTCATGATGGCTCTATTTAGAAACATAAATATTTGTAGGTGCTAATACTAACGGCGATGATTCTATCGCAGCGTCTCTGGAGACACAAACATCTTCAAAGTCCCATAACAGGCAAGACGGACTGTCTTTCGACATTTGTATCTGTCGGAATATCTCAGGGCAAGATTTATAGCGCGCGTAACAAGTTATCCTGAACCTGCTGTATACAGTGTGCAGATGGCAAAACTCATGTGCAATCATGCGACGGAATATGAATTATACACAAAGATAGCAAAACATTAATACTCACAGAACAGAGTAGCATACAAGTAACAGACTCTTAATCAATGCAATGTATTATTACTATTATAAGAATGGATATCCTAGAATTTACATTTGTTTTGAGTATTTTATATTCACTCAAAACAAATGTAAATTCTAGGACTTCCATTCTTACTATTTTAATTATTTTATATTCAATGAATTCATATCAAAATTATACTGATTGTGTATGTAACTTTACATTCAGAATCCAGTTAATAACACATCCCCTCGATGGTAGTTCATATTTGAAAAGTCATCATAACACTGAATCAGTTATATCGATTCCATATCTGCAGTTAACTATAGTCGCTTCGAATAAGCAACGATGATTCGTCATGTCAAAAATATGACTGTTATAGATTACGTTAGGCATTTCTCTTATCCGAGGCGGCTATAACAACATATACACGGTGGAATCGAAATTTGGGCACAAGGTTTTACTTGGAAGTTATTACAGATACAAAAATATACTAAATAACAAAGTTGTCGGAGACCAAGAGGGCGATTTTTTTATAGAATAAAATATTTTTTTTAAACCAAGAGGGCGATTTTATTATAGAATAAAATATTTTTTAAACCAGTGATTCTCAACTTACAGCACAAAGTTATTTTTTTAAAAAAAGAGATTATAGGTACTTATTTTTATGCCGATATACGATAGCGCATTTTTTTCTGAATTCAACTTTGTAATAGTTTTATATCTTTACATAATATTGATAAAATGTATTAATTGATTAATGTATAGTATAGGCTATAGACGTATAGATGAAAAACAATAACAAAATCTAGTGGCTGTAAGTAATATTGTGTTGTTTTAATTTTATTTTTAATATTACTTACATACCTATAAAGTTTGTGTTGACTAGGTAATTACTAATTACATTATTAATTTTATTAATGACAGATTATACTATTAACGGTAAGCTTTAAAAATTAAAATTTATTAAATTTCTACCGTATTTTTTCCATATTTTTATTATAAGCATAGTTTTATATCCTTTATAAGTAGATAGGTATTTAAATCAATCTACTTGTTGGTGCAGTAATGTACTTATAATGTATAAAACATAATTAATCATTTTGATACATTCAGCAGTCCATAGTCTACATTCACCCAAAAAATTTAAAACAGTAGATTTTGTATATATTTGTCTACTTATAGAGAAATATATTCTAGTATTATAAACTATATACACATTCCTGCTTTTAAATAAAACAGAAAAAAAGAATTATTAAGTTACTAATAATTTTATTGATCTATGAAAACAAAACACAAAATTAAAGATAAACAGTTTACAATGTTTTTCATGAACTTTTTTTTGTTGAAAAGTGCTCTATTGATTTTTCGTTATGTTACTATTGTAACAAAGTGATTTAAAATCAGTTTTTTTTTCATTTTGCTACTACTGCTGCATATAATTGACACGAGTGACAATTTAAATTTAAATATTTCATTGGACGTCAACCCGCGTCGATTATAAAAATTCATATCTCTGACACTCTGACCAGTAGCTACTTGTCTTTTACATATTTGAATTTCATATCTTTTCTACATGTGACAGTATTTTCAGGTTTTTTGTAATCACTGAAACAAATTCATTCGTTTCAGGCGAGGATGAAACTTTCGATTTTTACGGAATTTAATAATTCATATCTGAACTGTTATAATTTTATTTTCGTCTCTTAAATATTAAAAAGTGTTTTCTGGCTGATGGCAGCCTGTCAATGTTGGAGTCACAATTAGCTGGGCAATCTTGTTAGGGACTTCTGTGGCAGTTTGCTGCCAATATTGTAAACTTTTCTTTGATAATTTGATTAATAAGACAGCCATCAACATTAAGCGCGAATTTCCTGATCGCGCCTTATTCATATTCAGATATGCAAATGTGGAATCCGTGAGCGACAGGCCGCATTTTAATATTCAGAGGCTGTGTATACTTCTAATTGGCCAAGATGAACCAACTTTTTTCCCTACAGAATTTAATCTCAATCCCCAAATTGCATCGAAGGAGGATGTTTTCCTCTACCTTGTCCTATTCTCCTGCAATTATAACAGGAAGACAGCGCTCTTCTCTGTCATTATTTTCCTTTCTCCGCCTCATTTTTATTCCTTACAGTCTAACTTTAAATTATTTTTAATTATTAATAATTTGTTTTAATGAAATTGATGCTAATGCTGAAAAATTCAGCCGTGAAAGTGTCTGGAGTTTTTAATCCTGCAGTCGTTAATTTTTATTTGTTTTCTTGGGGTTAGACCGTGTAGAGATTATTGAAATTAATTGAGCATTGTTTTATTGCAGGGTATAAATTTTTCAGTTTTTTATTACTAATTATAACCCCCGTTTATAACTGGCATAAACATTTTACCAGCGATAAATTAACCAGGATTTAAATTTAAAAAAGAATAAAAGAATTTTATACCGCATGCCGCTATGTGCGTTTAAATTTTTTATAATTCTAGATGCTATATTTTAATTCTTCATTTAAAAACCTTGGGAATATTGGCTTACATTAAAATAAAAGCACAAATTTTTATTTTTAAATTAAATAGTTAAATGAATGATTCCTTTTATATTTACTTTTTTTAATTAGAATTATTATTTGCACAAGATTTAATTGGGATATACTTGAACTGAGGTTTACATTACAATTTGATTATAGTTAATGTGGTCTGTCCGTTCGATCATGTTTCCGTCGTCTGGATATAGAGCAAATTTGCATTAACGTATTTTAAAGAAGTTTCTTATTTTATTCTGGCCTATCAAGTTGAGAACCTGTTGGTAAAATTCGATAAGAGGGAAATAGAAATTTGTTCTCAATTTTTATTTTTTTATTAAAAAATTTATAAAAACAAAAAATATGTAATTTTTTATCATAGAGCATGCACATACATACTTGTGTATTATTATAATCACGGTTTATTCTATGATTGCCATAACTGACTACTTTCTATTTAAGAAAACCTTGGAAGAATATTCATTATTCAAATATGAAAATAACAAAAATATTTTTTAAGGTATTGTAATTTGTACAGGAAATCAAGAAGAGAATTTTCTACTGAGTTTAATATTTTTCTTTATTAAAATATAATGGTATTTTCTCTACATAAAAAGTAATATGAATTTCATTGTTCGTCTTGTTTATTTTTATGTTTATAAATAATAATCCTATTTCGCTTTCTTTAGAAAGAAAGATGCTAGTCTTTTGGAAGGATTAATTTCTTGTGGAAGACAGATTTAGTTGTAAAGAGTTCAAAGTGTATTGTAGGTCCTGAGGATTATCCGGAGCTCCTGAAAAATGTTTCGGATTTCAGAAGAATTATTCGTTTCCATTTTGTTTGTTTTAGCTCGGTTGCGGAATGATTTACTCCTTCGGATTTCGCTTTATTTAGAAGATACATTTGCTTTGATTATTGTTTCGTTATTGTGTCAAAATACCCTATTTTTCTCACTTTATAGAGAAGGATTTTATCGTTCTCACCAATTGTTTAGAACCATTTAACAATAAGGTCGTCTTTCCAAGATACATATAAATCATAGACAGAACTAAACCATTTGGAAACATCTAGGTATACCTAATAATTCTTTTCTTGGCGAATTTCTTATAGCCAAATTTACTCGATAACACGTAAAAACAAAAAGTCTTTAGTTAGGAGTAAATAAAATATGGAAAGCAATATCGAATGCTAGGGAAAAATAAACTAATTAGTGATTATACAGAGATTCTAATCAAAAGTACTAAAGTCAATGCTCTGAGGTACATTTACAACCACGCAATGGCCGAAGATTCTAAGTGTGAGATAAGTTACAGAAAAACTTGTCGCATTAAAATGCAAATATAATTGTTAAGCATGGGCTGTAGCCCAGTCTGTCCACCCTTAAATCCATGAATGTAACATTAAACGTCATCAATTTTACTGAGGTTTCTTGCGTTTCATGTAGTACATAAGTTTATAGGTTATATATTAAAATGTTCTATTTTTCGTCTATAACAATCTATAACAGACATTTTCTGTTAGTAAAACGCAGTACATAAAACCTTATTTAAATTGATACCATTGGATATTACGCAACCTCGTTGCTTATTCGAGGCCACTATTTCTATACCTACATAGTATAAGGTGGTAGGAAATAATATAAAAAAATTAGCGGTCTTTGATAATACATATTTCCATCTATGCAAATATTGTTTTGCTACTGTTCAGTTTCAAATAATTGTAACTAATAAATAGTTCTTGTCAGTAAGAAATTTGTATATAACTGTTTTGTAAATTTTTGCAGTATATATACTTAAGAAAGCTGTACCTTAAAAAAATAATTAAATATCAGTATTTTTAGTTAATAATTTCTTGAACAAATTTTGAAATGAAAATACCTGAGGTTAACGTAAATATTTTCATGTATAAAATGCGAGATGATTAAGCTGTTAATTTATATAATAGCATTGTTGATTTTTTTAGCTTACAAGGTAATTTATAATAAAGAAAATCCGTATGAAAACATCTCGTATAAAATTCCAAATTAATTACCACGTTTCACAAAAATTTCGTAATTAATATTACAAAATAATTTCCAGCCCACTGGTTCAAAAACGAGGGAAGAAGTGGAAGTCAACGTAGCTAATTTATTATTCTAAATGCAAGGTTTATTAAAAATTCAATCTCCAATATCTAATTAACTTCCAAATGTGTCAAAGGATGTTTAAAAGTTTAATAAGAGTTTCCTATCTGCCAATCTTTTGATTAAACTGTTAATTACTAATTTTGATTTTTTGAAGAGTTTCTCTTCGGTTATGAATATCATTATTTATAAACGTGTTATGGAAGAGAAGGAAAGCAAGTGATCGATATTCACCCCCGACAACAGAAATAAAGAACAGCGAGAGAGCTAATCAATTGTCATGCTGACTGAAGGAATTTCACGGAAAATGTACAAATTCATTTTACTTCTCACAAACTCAAATTCTAACAACTTATAAATACCTCATTAACTTTTATTTTAAACATTTTACGACAAATTTCGTTACCTGCATTTCTAAATAAACTGTATCGAAAGAATGCTATATAGGTACACGTTAATGTTTATACTATAAATTTTACACAACAATACTTGTATGAGAAATATTAAACTTTTGGCATTACCAAATTTTATCAAGCAATGTAATTGTGACAATAAACTTCGGATATACAGATATTTTAAATTTTACCAAATTTTAATGGATGTGTATTTAATAGATGTCTATTTTAAGTAGAACCCAGTCATGATACGTTGGCGATAGTTTACAAAATACTACTAACACAGAAAGAAGTTAAGAATGTAAATTTATTAGTAACAAAAAGGCATATATTATTCCAATAATAAGATAATTGGGAATATTAGAAATGAAGCAATAATAAGTTATTCGTACCATCTGCATCAGACTGTTATAAGTGATACTTTATAAAAATTCATGTTGGTAGGTATACAATTTTTCATTTTCTCTTTATATAATTTACTGTCATATGGACAAACTATGGATTGATAGATTTTCTGACATCATATTAAAAATATTCGTAGTTAAAATATTATATACCTATATGTCAAAAATAAAAATGATAAAAGCCTTACACATAAATTTCAAAAACCATATTGTCATTATTAACAGACAGGTCAAATATTAAAAAATCCGATGGAGTACCTACTAGCATTCTTGAGTTATCTAAATTCTTGTCTATAATGAGGTTAATTTAGATTTTTGACATAGTTTAACAAGCTGATTAATATAAAGAAATTTTACTTTTATATTTCTAATGAAGCTGAATAAAAAAACTTGTATCTATAAATATGAATTTTACTCATTTATTAAGCACATACAAAAACGTAAAATAAAAATCATTAAAAATAAAATTAACACATAAATACACATTAATAATGAAACTAAATTTTTATTTGAAGTATTTTTGATATTTATTATTTTATTGTTGAGATCCGTTTGTGGGATTTTTTATTTTTAATGTTAATTCTAATTGCAATTGTTTTTTATTCAAGCTGTTAATTTTCACCTTCTGAAAAAGATACATTAGATGCCGAAACGGGTAGAGACCAAAAATAAATAATTTTAGAGTGCGTTTTGATCCCATAAAATAAGGAAAAGGAAAATGTCAAAAGTCCAACTTTACTAGTAGTGTATTAGCTGGTGATTATAAAGCTGTGACTCATTGAATCAAATGCTAGTCAACAGACAATCAATACATAGTCACTCGCACCAATCATATTACCAGCAATTATTATTAGATTCTTTTTTAAGTAAATAGTATTGTTCCATTTGCAAAAGGCTGGTTCCACCGAGTTGACACAAGGCTTAATACATAATTCTTAGTTCATACACTGTATTTATTTATCGGGTGAAATATAATTATGAATGAAACATACAAAAAGAGTTGTAGATTAAACTAACGAAATTATCAAAACACAATGAATCACAAATTGACTATGCCAAATTCACCTTCAAATATGGCATTAATTACATAGATGAAATACTCATTTTTTTAATTTCTATTTATTTATTTTTTGGTTGGATGCGGATAGCATATATACCCCTCTGTAACATGTACAATAATGAGATAGCGAATAAGTCTCGTCTATCTTAAGCGTTCCGACAAAGATGCAAGATTAAAGTTGAATAAAACTTGAAAAATTTAAGACGTGGGGATAAGTTCGGGAAATAGAGTGCATATGCTTAGAAGAGTATAATTTGAAAAACAGCATTTAAAAGAATGTTTAAATCTTTCTTGATTTATACATTCCTGATGCCAATACAATCACATTTCTTTTATGTTTTTAAATTTCACGAAAATAGTAATTGTCTATATCCATAACGGAACTTTTTAAACTTCAAATATTTAATATCTATTCTTTGTAGATTGAAAAATGACAGTTCAAGGAACAAAAGAAATAAATCTACCTCTCACCACTTGTCACTATATACTCACTAGTATACTCACTAGAAACTACAATTGGAATTTGTAAACATTCGTTCTTAAGCATTCGTTCTTCGTATTCGTACGTTAATCAAAACTGAAAATGGTTGACCAAGTTGTTATTAAAATTGTTCTTAAGCTTTAGGACAGTCTGTGGAAATTAGGTTTTAATATTTGTTTTAATGATTCTTGTAGATAATCAACGGCAAGAGTTACTTTCAGTGAGTATAATTGTTTTTGTGGACAGTTGAATTACTTACATGGTTAGAGAAAGGACTAGGTTCATTAGGAATCTTTTTGGTTGTGAGTAAATGTTCTGGTCGGAACGGGATTTTTGCTGGGATTAATTGCAAGTGGCTGCAGCGTAATTGAAAACGAACGAGCCCAGTCTAAAATTTCAATTTGTTAAACTCGTAAATCTGCACTCAACATCATTATTATTGCCGGGTGTTTGTGCCGTTCCCTCAACTTTTCTTGCACGATTAAGCAAATTAAATTTGCGCCGTGGCTGCGTCTCAGGAAGGACTAAGTTTCCGCTCAGTCTTTAATGTTCCTCACCCCAGAAGGAAAAATCTCCCGACAAAATATAACTGCTAGTTAATATTCGCCTTCATTTGTCGCCCCTGAAGGCCACCGCAAACACCCACGCAATCATTTTTAACTTACCTTATCTTTAGGAAATGAAAAAACCGAGGTTCAAATCCCACGCATAATGCGAGTGTTTCCAATTGACTCGAAAAACAGTATAATGTCTCAATTTCTTTGAAAACATTCTAGCTGTCTTATTTCCTTCTTAATTTTTTTAGTCTTATTCTAACACAAAATTAGTTAGTGTTAATAACTAGTTTTCAAATAATTTGAGAATTTGTTAACAGTCATAGTAGTATTACTATTTTATACGAAAGTGTTACTTCTTACTAAGTTTAATTTGACCTATATAACTGGAGTAATTACGTCCTTACAATATAAATTATTTCTAAGGAGCACTAAATTTTACAACAAAAGGAAATGAATTGGTTTTAAGTTGAAAGGAAATTAATTTTGTAATAGAACACATTCATGAATATCCGACAAAACGTGTCGAATTTATGAGATCGGCATGTATTCATAGAAACATGCGTAATATTAATTTATATCTTTAGTATTCAACAATAACTGATATTCTTGCCTTGATTTATAAGGTATTATATTTTAGTAAAAATTGTTGAAATGGCAACAGTTTCTGTTTTAATTTTTTCACATAAATATACATACCGTGGATATTTTTAACGTAAAACAAGGGATTTATCATATTCAGGGTTACAATTTGATATTTGATTGACAGCAAAGTATAATTGTTTGCTTCATTTAAAATGAAACATAGGGAACGAAGTTGACCTTTGCTTTTTGGGCTATATTTATCGGGTAAAACATTTTTCAAAATATTACAATTGCCCAAACATGATTGCATGTAATACAAATGTTTTATAGCAGATTGAGTCATTGCTTAGCACTTAATGGATAGATTTTTGAAAATTTATTGTAAAAATTGATTAACTGTTCGTTATTATTCTTACTTGTTTGTTTATAGTTGGTTTATTTATTCTTTATTTTGTCAAATTCATTCCCTATGTTGCATTGTAAATGAGACAAGCAAATCCATTGCTGTTAATCAAATATCAACTCGTAACCATGGATATGATAAATACCCATGTTACATGTCAAAAAATACTCACGGTAAATCCCCAATTCATTTTTTTTTCTGAATTTTAACGTTAATTTAAATTTATATTTTCATATTTAGGATTTTATTGTTTTGATTTTGTTAAACTGTAGATGGAACAAGCTGTCAAAAGGTACGTTCAGTGTGAATGTGTTTAGTGTTATTTGGATGGTGAATTATTCGTACATTTGGGTGATTGGATGATGGTGGACCGTGACAAAACCACCTACAATTCGCGGGTGATAATTCACAGACAAATTTATCATTTTTAATGCATCCCGTGTTTGATGATGGGTCCTCTATGTACTCACGTGTTGTGATTCATTGCTACAACTTTTCAAACCTGTGCAATTAAAAATACCGTGCGTGTGAAAGTGAGATTACTCCCCATTTTTGCAAAAAGCACGTACAACGGAATCATCACTTTTTATTTGATACATTGTATGTGTAAGTTTGCTGTAATAATACAATCCATATCTCCTACGCAAAAGCGCTGGATTGTTATTAGATTTTTCAATAATTGAGATAACTTATAGTCTTATAGTGTTGACTACGCTTAGATTAATAATTATAAGCAGGAACTTGAATAGCAAAAAATACGGTTTGAGTTCGGTTCTCGGTTCGTGTTTTTGTTTGGTTCAATTTTTCGTTCTTATTTGTAATTTTTAGTTCTTGTTTGCAATTTTTAAATCAAAGGTAAACGGTAAATAAAATTAAAAACTTAGATACCTGACATACAATAAATAAATATTTATAAATGAAATATGAATAATAAATACTACATGATATTTCAAAAAACTAAACAAAAAAAGCAATTCAAAGTATAACTAACGCATGTTACAATAAAAGAAGTATTTTTTATGTAGTAATTGGATTCAAACCTTATTCAATTGACTGGTTCATGGTCAGTGTAGAATGAGGTATGTGACCAAATTTTGATTTTTACATACATGTTTGATACTAGACGAAAAATAAAATGCCCGTATTTTTTTAAATAAAATAATTATTTTAAAATTGGGGATCCACGATCCTACCATGCAGACGTCACGTGTCCCTTCTCCAATACATTAAATTACTAATAATTATATTATTGCAAATTAAAGTTTAGTTTTTATTCTTTTAATGAGAACTGGTTGGTTTACATATTTTGACATATACTGAAATTCGATTATGGTCACAAACTCCATTTTTAAATCGTAATATTTTTGATTAATTTCCTTTTCGCGATTTATTAGAAAAAAATACTGATTTATATTTTGGTTCCCTGTCGATTCGAATCTTCGAATATAAACTAATTGTTGCTCTACATATTTTTAACAATGACTGGAGAATTAATATAATATATTCCCAAATTTACATACTAGAAACTAAACATATCTTTCTAAGTGTTGGTAATAAAAGAAACAAAGTTTTAGCTATCTAACCAAATATATTAACTCAAACTGAAAAAAAATTATAAGTCATTGACAAATTGAGATCTACAGTTTATAGAATATCTAACGTCTGCAAGAAATCTACGCTACAGGCTACAGTTTATAATACGTCGCGAAACTCTTGAACGCAGCATATATTATTTGGTATTCTAACCAGTAAGCTGTAAAGATCTTTACTTTTAATAATAGTGCTACTACTGTTACTGTAACTAAAATGACTGTAATACAAATTTATACGTTTTAAACTTTGAAGTCAGTTACTGGGCTAAGAGTTATCATAATTCAAGTGAAATGTGAATGATTGCAGTAATAGTTGGCAGTGCAAGGTTTCCATATTTGAGCAATTCTTCTCGAAACTTCTTCCTCGTGGTCAAATAAGACAAATAGAACGGCTGGCTTCTGCGGCTGAGTTAAAATTAATTAAAACGAGTTTGATTAATGCGGTATTAGCGAATCTGTTATCCCGCTGGCTTAAAGACTTTAATCACGAATATTTTAATTACAAAACAATGAGTTTTTAAAGCTCTAAACGTCGGGATCGCTCCTATTGTCCCGCTAAGCTGTTCTAATTGCACTGACATTTTGATTTGAAACAAATGAGCAACGAATTCATAACTACAAATAGAACAAAAATACTACAAAGTGAGAAACGTTATTGAAAATTTAAAAAGGAATAGAGTTTTCTATTTCTAATTTTTACCATTATGTCCGAGGTTCGAAGTTCACTGTACATGTAAACAGAAAGTCCTCTGTAAGGTACTAACAATGCAAGTAAAACTTGTCACGGAACAAGTACCAGTACCTGTAGGATCGACTGTTATAATCGTTGAGATTGTATCTCTACCCAGTTTAGAGATATCAACTTACACTATTTCCCAAAATCAAAATGTTGGGCACAAAAATGGATAGTACACAACTTTGTTATAGGGTTATAAGTTTTGAACAAAATAGGATTTCAGTTTTTGAAATCAGCCCATCGATATTTAATTAAGTATAGGAAATGAAAAGTATTTGAGAAAAAAAGTTCCTTAGAGAAATTTTGAAATTTAGGTTTTTTCGAATTTCTATTTTTTACGTAATCGTTCCTAAGGACGAATATGCGGAGTTTCTTTACAAAAAATGTATTTTCCTCATTTTAAAAGTGAGTTTATAAAATTAATAATTGTTATATAATAGCGACCTTACAGATAACCAATTTTAAATAAATGTTTAATTCGAAGTTTACATTTTTTCTTTTAATAAAATTTTTAAATTGCGGAATGGCGCTACATGTCCTACCGCCGGCCCTGATTACGTCACACTTATTTGAGAGGTTTTTGCAAACGTGAGAGAGACAGACACAGACGTCGTTATTAATAATGAAAGTGATTGTTCTTTTTCTTATTCTGGAGTGCTTGTCTAAATTAATCTTGTTCTGTTCTCATTGAAGTTTAAAGTAATAAACTGGAGTTGTGTGTCTACATCTATCATTCGTGGACAATTTTAAATATTTAACCTCGGAGCGGTCGGGTTCGGCACGTCTCTCGACTTGGGGAAATTCGATTAGGCGAGTGTCACAGAGACGACGCCTGTGTGCGCCGAATACTAAAATGTTAACACTCCACTCGATCACCCGACACACTGCTGCCGATACGGAATTACTCTCCGCCAACAAATTATTTAACACCGGGCCTCTTTTTATCCAAGGGTTAATAGAAACTCAACCACTACTCATCTATTATTTATTACTGCTTCGCATTTCATACCTGTAATTTCGGTTAATATTCTTGCTCTACTTCTTAATTAGAATAATTAATAAAAAATTATCTTCGAGCAAATCAGTTTTCTAATATAGCATTTTTACATCCTGAGCTACTTAAGTAGCTAACCAAATCCATTTTTGTTATTTTTTACAATAATGAACAGAGTACATTTGCGAAAGCTCTGTACAGTGTTTTTTGAAAAAATATATTTAAATATAATTTATTATTATATGTTATTATAAATGTCAAAAAAAAATATTTTTGTACGTTCATTATACCATTTTCATAAACATTCAGGTCGACAAAAAATAATTGAAAGATCTTACAGCTTAATAACATTTTTGATACCTATGTAATAAACTTTTTTAAAGACAAGAACTACCTAGTATGTGTTATTTAGTCACAGTATATATTTTTTAAGTTTTAGGAGTTGAAGTGTTACTTTATAGTCCTGCAAATATAAAATATATTACTCCTGCTCGTACTTTGTTAGTATCCTCCTAAAATTGCTGTTAATGTTTATTTTTATTTACCTATATTTAATTCATATATAAATTCAGAATTCTTGTCCGCATTTATGAAATAACCATCATAAATGAAATGGTGTATGCATGAAAGCATGTTAGCCTAAGTAATGTTTTATGGCTAACGTACTTTAATTTTCATTCCGCGGATCATAAAACATTATTTATGATAGCAATATATAAATAATTATTATATACAAGAATTTAATATTCTGTTTTTATTTGTCGTAAAAGAACAGCATTTAAAGTTTTTGAAATGATCACAAATTCGTGTGATAAATATATGTATTTCTCAAAATTTGAAAATTTAATTTTAACCCTTTTCAAACAAACCTTTTTAAACTCCTGATTTGGTAGAGTATTTTATTATATTATTCTATATGTAAGATTTCAGTAATTAGTTAACTATAGTTACCAAATTATGTATCAGTATCAGTAAAATTTAAGAATAGCTGTTGCATAGTAACTGACAAACGAGTGTCAAAAACTACGTTGTTTTGATTTAAAAATTATTTTTAACCCGCGTTGTAGTTAAGTGCTTCGCAGCAATTATGAATAAATTTTACCGATTAAATTAAGAAGACTTTGTAATTTTACTCCAAAATTTATCATTTAAATATAAATTTATGATGATTGTTGTAGGACGAAATATGCAATGTACGTTATTTTTATTGATACTAGAAAAATGTGTGCTACATACGGAAAACAAATCTGCCTGTCATATTTTTCGTTGATTTACAAAAATTGTAAATCTAAAGCTGTCAAAGTATAAGAAAAGAATGTAAAAGTAAATAGAAAAAGCCTTCCTCGAAAAATGTGGCAGTTTTTCGATTAAAATATGTTATTGTGTTTGCAAAGTCATAGAGTTTTATGAATGGCGACATACATTCCCATCTCTTCATGTAGTTTAGGAAGTGTAAGTTCCGCGGTAAAGTGGAAAGTTTGCGCAAATATTTTTCTGTTAGAGATAAAGACTTTTCCGTGACGACACGGTAGTAACAAAGTGAGCATTGCGGCGAACAACACCCATAAAAACTAAATTTTTATAGATATTTTTTACCGGGCGCTGTAACACGGGTTGTTAAAACTCCTGCGAGGAATTTTATCTGGATATTATTGATACTAGAAGGACAAACAACAGCGCACGAAGCGAACGCTGGGGGAAATTTACGACGGATTTAGAGCGGAATGGAAAAAATGAAATAAAATGTAGTGGAACTGGTAATGATTTTGTGTATTTACGGCTCTTAAATGAACACCCGAACGCCATGTTCTCCAGCAGATCATATATTACGCTACATCACAGGCTTGGATGTGTCGCTGATATTTATAGACGGTATTTAGAACATTCCATCAGCTATTTACTCCGATAGCACATGTTCTACAAGTGCGATCCAACTACAAACCATTACCGCTTTTACGGAAATACAATTTACACAAAAATCCAACTACATTTACAACTTGTTTTTCTCTCTACCTTTAATCAACTAAGTAAACATTTCGCATTCAGCTTCATCATTAAATTCTAGTTACTTTTATTCCTACCATTTCTACATTTCATTGTTTCAGGATCAAACGAATACATACAATTAATATTCTCGTACATATGTACATACTCGGGCTGTTGACAAGTTCCATGTTTTTTTGTTCGCTCTTAAATACCGTGCCTTCACGTTTGGTTTCAATTTGTGCCAACGCGGAACTATTTGAACATTATTAATTTACAATTGAATATTATTACCATACTGACTTATCAAAATGAAATGGGATACAATTATGACTTAGTTGATTGATATCCTGAAACCGGTAAAATTTTATTATGATATATTCACAACAGCGAAAGTAGTAACCCTCAGTAAAATCAATCTGTATATGCAGAAGTTACCTACACTTGTTTATATGCAATTATTTCTGATGTACAAATTAATACGCTCAATTAAAATGAGTGGCAGAAGTTCACAAACTCCAAACTTTTCGTATTAATTTTACGGATTGCATATGTGCATGTCAGTAAATTTGAAGGTTAGGGCGAATATAAACCAATAAAATGCGAATTATTTATAATTATTCAATAAATACAATTTAGAAAGTAATAGGTCCTAATAAACATTTATAAACATAAAGTATGCGCATGAGGAAACATAATTTTGTAAGCCATCATTATTATTATCATTAGATGGCTGAAAAGTAAATGTACTAACTGTTGACAATTAATTTGGATATATTGTAAACGATGTTTTTCGGCCTACGCTAACTAATAATAGCAGGTATTAATTCGAAGACTAATTTCGCTGTTGCAAATATAGTATTACTTATGATAATTTTCCTGATTATAATTTTTAATGTTAATAAATAACATCTTTTGAACATTTGCAGCAAGATACCTATCTTCAGTATGGGCCAGAGTGTTGTATAACGATACCGACATTTATTTATATTTTTATTATATTGTATTCATGTTCTCTTGAATATATTCTACTATAAGTTTTCAATAATTCATTTCGCTTCTCGGAAATTGTAGGTATACGAAGAAATATGTACTCGTATAATTAAATTTAATATACAGTCGTAAAAAAATGAGGACATTGCTTGGTTAATTGTTAACAAAATCGAAGAAACTTGTGAAAGGAAAAAATAGTCGTAGAAAATAACCCCGTATTTTATTTAGTTGTTTAAATAGGAATGATGTTGATTTTGGTACATATTTATTTAAAAATTTAATAAATATCAATAGTAAAAAAATACTAAATTAATAAATGTAACAATGTGATTCAATAAAAAAAATGAGATTCTACTTGATGGTAAACAAGAATTTATATTAAGGGATAACAAGAATTTATATGTTACAAAAGCAGGTAACCATAATTGACAAGACACAACAAATACAAAAAAATACGAAAAACAAGAATTAAAACACAAGAATTATGAAAAATACAAACAATTTGAGAACACAAGAAGTTACATACTCTACTTGGAAGTTACAAATATTATTAAAACATTACACTCACCAGCTGGTAACATAGTTACCAGCGTGACGACTCGACTACCAGGACTCTATCACAACTGTCATGACAACTGTCAAGACTCACGACTGTCTCAACTCCAACTCTAACTCCAACTCTAGTCCATCTCCAACTGTCTTTTTTTCTTAAAAATTAGCTTATTTAAAGGTCGGACATACCCCCTCTAAGAGGCGGAATAAACTGACTTAGGTATGGAGAAAGTGACAACTAGAACTTTCCAAAATTGAAGGTTTTCTTCGAAAAGCCCAGTGTCAACTTTCTTATTTTGCTAAAAGTACTCTAATCGGAATTTGATAACTGTTACTTTCACAAATAATGCATTTTTAATAGCCAAATGGAAATTTTGGAACAACATTAAGTCAATTTATTCACTCTGTTAAAACTAATAAATAATATTTTAAAATTATTGACATCGGTAAAACATTTTGTTACATCCCTTTCCCCTTAACTTGAGCTATATTTTCAAAAATATAACATTTTTAAAAATATAACTCATTTGTTCCCAACTACTAGATTCCGATCTCTCGGTGCTCCCCACACTCGATGGCAGCGATCTCCTTGTACTTCGTAGCTCGGTAGACGTCGGTTCCATTTCCGTTGTCTTCATCAACTGTCGGCCATACTGCGGTCAGCATCTCTTCTGTGACCCAGACTTTTCGCTTCCTCGACAATGCAATTCTCGGAGAAGACAATCTCGACGCCTCTGATCTCTGAAGGCAGATTCTGCTCGCCATCGATGTATGAAGGTCCCCAGATCATCATCCTCTAGCATTTTGGCGGAATGTCGGACTGTAACAAAATGTCTAACCAGTATCAACGTTCAAAATACAATTGCTTAATTCTATATTTCTTGCATATTCTTTTATGAACAAAAAACTATTACTTTTTTTATCAAAATACAATTGTTTACTACTACAATTCCTGAATGATTCTTTTATCAAAAAAACAATTACTTTTATTTTCATTTGAATTATTTACTCTTATTTAACTTATAATTAATATTTTTATATCAATAACTAACAAGAAAAACTTTAACTATTTACTACCATACCATAACCATAACATCCGCAGGTCTTAGCTTGAAAGGAATTATTCAAAAAAACTAATTAACTTAATTTCATCTCCCAGCCTAAGACATACGTTGGCTATCACACGGGCAGGAGTGCCAATATCCTGGATACATTCAACGTTTATGATCTGATTACCCGAGGGATTACAAAACAAAACGAAATCTTTTCTATCTGTGCCGCTTTCGGCATTTATAAACATGGTAAACTAATCCCTTTGCCTTTACCAACTTATTTTTATTTTCAAATTTTAATATCCTGTGATCATTTTGAAAATCTATTTTATTTAATTTAAATTTCATATTTGCTTCTATTTTCATATTAAAACAATTTTTTATCTGTCTACAGTTTCTTTTTAAAATATTATATTCTTTTTGACTAAAATTTGAATCTAATTTCACAAATGTTGTTTTAAATTTATCATCTGATTTAACAAACAATCTCTTACCTTTCTTATGTGTTTTCTGGTCTATAATCCTGTGTTTTCCATCCGAACCTTGGCCGTTCGTTTTCCATCTGGGCCGATGGTATGAACAGCCCCGCGCCCGAGTTTTTTGGCCTTTCCTTTGGCGGTCTTGCTTCCTCCTGCTGAATCGGTTGCTCATAATCCTCTTTGCCACTGAGTTACCAACAACGCCGACGTCTCCATCAGGACAACCCACCGAGTGTTCTTCTTTGATCAAAACTAATGAGCACGTATCTGCTGAATCCACGTCGTGCGCCGCTGAATCACTCAAGTCTTTCACAACCTCTGTTTCAACGCACTCGGCGACTGCTTCTTGCTCCGGAGATGTGACAGTATGCTCTTCTTTAGCCGTTTCCCTGGATTCTGCGACTCTAGCGCCAGAATCATCTCTCTCAGGTGCCTTTTCTGAGCCATACTTCACCGCGTTCTCCTCTTCTAAACTTAAACAATACGCCGAGTCGTTTACTTGCTCTTCCTCTGTTGTCCTGGATGCCTCTGCCTCGACGACGTTCTCTGGCTTCTCTTCGACGCTATGGATTGTACTCCTTGGTGGATCGAACTCTTCGTTTCTTTCCTCCGCGAAGTTCAGCTCCTCGTCGGTGTCAATCACTGTTTTTTGTTCAAACTCTCTTTCTTCTTTACACTTATTGTTCCGGTCCGGGTAAACACTTTCAGTACTATCACTTGTACACTCATTTTTATCACTGGTTTTAATTTCGCCGGCTTTATTAGTATATGTAACTTCTTTGTTCACTGGTAATTCTACTTGGGACGATACACGATAATTTTCTTCACTTTCATTATAACTATTATTACAATTTCGACTATTTATTTGGGAAAAATTTTGATTATCTAAAGCCGGATTTGAACTAATTTCGGGTCTAAAACAATTTTCGATATCATACGGCCTAAATCTACGTTTTAACATTTCCTTAAACTTTTCCCAACTTTTTTTAATTTCTTTTTCATTTAACTCTAGATAAATTCTTGCTTTACCTTCGCAACCAAGACAGCCCATAAGCACCATTTTATCGTCCGAAAATTTACTAAATTTCTGATAGGTTTCTAATTTTACAATGTATTCATCTACTGACTCATGTTCTTCACCACTAAAAACCGGTGGCTGCGATAAAACACGTACCATTTGGATGAAGTCCATTTTAACTAATTTTGAATTTACGACTAAAACAAAGATCAACGAGCGATTGCTACTTTATATGAGCGTGGCTAATAGAATAAATTCTAAACGAGCAGGCTACCAGAATATTCGTATCCCACACCGCTGCCAACCAGATGTAACAATGTGATTCAATAAAAAAAATGAGATTCTACTTGATGGTAAACAAGAATTTATATTAAGGGATAACAAGAATTTATATGTTACAAAAGCAGGTAACCATAATTGACAAGACACAACAAATACAAAAAAATACGAAAAACAAGAATTAAAACACAAGAATTATGAAAAATACAAACAATTTGAGAACACAAGAAGTTACATACTCTACTTGGAAGTTACAAATATTATTAAAACATTACACTCACCAGCTGGTAACATAGTTACCAGCGTGACGACTCGACTACCAGGACTCTATCACAACTGTCATGACAACTGTCAAGACTCACGACTGTCTCAACTCCAACTCTAACTCCAACTCTAGTCCATCTCCAACTGTCTTTTTTTCTTAAAAATTAGCTTATTTAAAGGTCGGACATACCCCCTCTAAGAGGCGGAATAAACTGACTTAGGTATGGAGAAAGTGACAACTAGAACTTTCCAAAATTGAAGGTTTTCTTCGAAAAGCCCAGTGTCAACTTTCTTATTTTGCTAAAAGTACTCTAATCGGAATTTGATAACTGTTACTTTCACAAATAATGCATTTTTAATAGCCAAATGGAAATTTTGGAACAACATTAAGTCAATTTATTCACTCTGTTAAAACTAATAAATAATATTTTAAAATTATTGACATCGGTAAAACATTTTGTTACATAAATTTAACGTAACTTATCTATCAATATAATAGGTGAAAAAAAACAGAACTAGTTATATGCTAATTTGTGAACTACACACCGTTCTATCGGAGGATGCGACATTTATAAATTCAATTAATTATATATAAACATTGCATATTTTGTTAATTTCTTTAAAAATTGTCCTTTTGGTAAGCCTTATTCTTTAAAAACATATATCGTTGCAGTAGGTATAATTTGTGTTAAATTTAGTCCCTCATTGATTATTTTGTCTAATAAATCTATCGTTAAATAACGGTTGCTTTGCTGTCCAAAAGGATGTACTATTTTGTAAAGTAGATTTCCCCCGTTGATATTTTAAAGATAAATTTGTTGCTGAGGCGATACGGTTTTATTTTGGTGTCGTGTGTATAATTTATGGAAGTATATTGTATAGAAATAACTATAAAGAAAGTTTGTATAGAGCCGTATAGTAAATCGAGTAGTTGTAGTGTTCCGTGGTAATTCCTTGTGCACCTGAGCCCATCACATCACCCTCTATTGATTTATTATGAGGGTAGATCCATTAAAGCGACAGGCGGATTTATAAGATGAGAGAAAATACGCAACATGCCATGGGGCGATGCATAGGGCATTGCGGTTGCATTTGTTACCATCACAAGGGCCAGAAACAATAGCCAACACATGCAGGAGCTCTCACATTACCCCACCCATACAACTACACCCCAGCGAAGGAGATTCGAGATTGTTTTTTAATAAAAACTCACATTTATCTTTATCATATATTAGGGGAGCTATAGTTTTAGTGAAAAATTTTGAAAGGCTTCCACTTCATTTTACTTTTTGTCACGAGGTTTTTTTTGAAGTCTGAGGTATTTTCGGGGATATATCATTCTTTAAAAGTTTAGATGGTTTATAAATTATAAATAAAGTTAAAATAAAAGTATTATTCCAAATTTGATGAAATTTAATTAGAACAAAATTATTAAAAGTATACGAATATAAATATATTTTTTACAAAAATACAAATATAATTTGTATCTACAATAATAGAAATATAATTTACAATCTTTACACATACGAATTTTTGATAAATAAAAGTTTTCTTGGTCAAAAAATTAATTCTCTTTTTGAATTGAATTTATATATATATATATATATATATATATATATATATTGCTGAAATTTGGTTAAGCAAAAATTTATTTAGTTTCATCAACAAAAAAATCTCTAGTTTAATGACTTCTTTCAATCTAATTTGTACCAAACAATAATCTTTTATATGTTACGCTACTTATCTCATTCTGTTGTCTTGGGCTGACATGATAATAGGTATGTAAAGATGCAAATATATTATTAACACGTCAGTCATATGTATTGACAAAAACGTTTAAACTATTAAATAATTTATAAGATTATAAGAGCCGCATAGAAAATTGTTTTACTTACAATTTTATTTTATAAGATGTATATTATACATATGTTTTAAGTACGTTAAAAATAAAACATAATTAAAAATAATTAAGTTTAGACAAATCTGTGGAATATTATTTTATTTTTGAAAATTATTTAGCTAACCGGAAATTGAGAAAATAAATAGAATATGTGATATTCCGTATTAAGTCAATTTTCAACTGTTGGATTATGGATAATAAATACATATGTTATAAAAATGGTTTATATATTTATAATAAAGAACTGAGTGTGTTGTATTAGAAGATCTGTCAATAAAATAAAAATATTTGTCCAGCTAATACTGTTTTAATTAATAATGATATGCATTAAGCGTTTTTATGCTTATTATTTGAAGTTTAGTTGGTTTTTATATTATTGTCCCGTTAGATGCGGAATGACCCTCATAAAATGATACCCTCGGGACAACGTCTGTTTTTAATAAAAGCCCCGATCTATCTTTATTATAAGTTGGGGTTTATTGTTTTAGAGCGAGATTACGAGATATATGGAAGTTGGAAAGTTTGAGTAAAAGAAGCTTTTAGTGCTACAAGTAAATAATTGCACGGTCTGTAGCATATGGAGTTTTATTTTGCGCTTTCAAGTTTTAGAGTTGTTTGTATCGTGCATACTCACGACACGGAGAAATACTTCAATCGATCCATTACCTCAAACCTAAAAACTTCTTACGTTTCAAATGCGTTTCTTTGTCAAGCCATTTCTCTTCTATTTGCAGGTATTAATCCACACTGCTCATTTACTACACTTTTAACTCTACACTCAGAGAGCACTATGAGCAAAATATGTCATCCCTTCTTTTTTACGACCACCACATTATATAAGGGAGAGACAGTAATCACATCGGTGGCAACTTTTACAGGTTTTGATAAATATCAACGAACAGCGCTTTTTTATATTGTTAAATATTTTCAGCATAAAGTCTGTCCAAGCGTCCGTTCGGTTATAAAAATGTCTGTGGATACGTATGTACGTATACAGTGAAATCAGATGGACAGATTAAAATTAAGCTTCTAATATATGCGGCATAGAAACTAGATAGACAATAGAGACAAAAAATTTTATCGGAATTTTCTGCCGCCTTGATCGCGACTGCTTGTTGCGACGAAAATTACTGGTTAAATTCTAGTCTGGTTTATTTACTTATTATTACTTTGCACTCAAAGTAATTTAACAGACGTTGTATTTAAGCTACGCTTATTTACTTGTAAACTTACTACGACAATTAGCACTAGTGAAAATTGTTAGTGTAATAAGTATTGTGATTAAATTGGATGACAGATTATATGAGTAGAATTGTCATGAAAATCAAGTCAAAAAGATATTTGTTCAATAAAAATTGCTGTAAGTCAAAAATTTTGGGCGGAATTTATATTACAGCAAGCAAGTAATTATTTATATGATTAGAAATGATAAGAAATGGTTATAATAATCTAATTTCAATAAATTCTGTTTATGGAATTATATGTATCTTATTATATTTTTTATTTTCCTTATATAATTCATAATTATCTATTCCTACATGTAACTTTTTGATTTTTTGCATTAATACCTACATAGTTAAATTTGCAAATTTTATTGTTTTCTTACAGAGCATAGGTCTTAGGATACTTTTCATTGACAACAAATTTGTTTTAATCCTTATAACAGCTGTTAAAAATTGTGATTTATAGTTTATTTCTGCATTGTGTTCTGCATTTTAATTGAAATATCTTTAATAAAGCATAAAAATTTTCAAGGGGTGCAAATAAAACGAAAGGGGTGAAGGCATAAAAATAATAGTGTTTCTAATCCATTAATTTAATCTCGTCGACTCAAATTTCAATTAAGACTGCAATAATAATAACAGTAACACCCTAGTCGGTTCGTTCCAGCAGAATTTTTAATTAGTCGCCTCTCACGAGTCGTCTATGACTTGCCGTCTCTTTCTAGCAAATAGTCCATATCGACTGTCCGCAAGGGTATTTGATATATTGAGCAAAGCTCATTTCAGAATTTGCATAATAAGCTAAGTGTGGAGTTTTACTGAAAATACACGGTTTCAGGGAATCGTGCATCATCGGCCAGCTTCGGCTGATGGTCACGTGACCCAAGGATATTGTGGATGGGATTACAGAGCGGTTATTATGGATATGGTGGAGGTATCGATCATGGAATATATGTCAAGTAATTATTGGGTAGAAGTTACTATTAAAGAGCTACATTTCAACGAGGTTCAAATGTGATTCATTATTTCACTGCTTGTTTTATTTCTTATCAAATATTAAAGGCCATTTAACTCTTTCTTTATCGATTTTTGTATGATTAGATACATTAGAATAGCTTATTTCTTCTCCTGAAAATTTTATGATTCACCATTTTCGAAAATGGATTCAGTAGAAATTTTAATTGCATTGAATCTAAGTAAATTTGCGTTAGGTTTTTTATTATTTACTAGAGTAGGATTTTCTATGTTATTTTATTTTATAATACACTCAATATTAAAAGTAATAATTTACTAAAACTTTCTTATAATTATCTGTACAAGAGGTGCAAGAGAAATACAAACTTTTATCTTAGAATACTAGCGGTTTTTGAGGTCCTTTATACATTTACATTTACAAAATTATATATCAACAACTACTTTTTTAAATATGTATTTTTATAGATTTAATCTAAGCCGTTCTGTATGATATAACGTCGTAAATAACACGTAATGCAAGTAATATTATTGTGTGATAATTTACCACTCACGTTTAGACGCTCGCGCGTCGAACATTTCACTCATCTATAATAACTTATTTCAATCACTTGTAATATAATGTAGTATTATATCATTTCATTACATTATACTCCAAATAACATTAAAATTAATTTTCATTTTAAATATCTTTAAAAATTATTTTCACGGAAAATTCTTTATTCTTAAATAATTTCATGTATTTTTTGACAATACATGAATGTCATAGTTGCTTATTTACAACAATGAATAAAAATGAGAGAATTAAGTATTAATTGTAAGTTATGAAGGAAAACATTTGTATGACAAATTGTAGTATAAAATTAGCTGTTGGTCCTTGGTCTCACGCTGGCCAAACCAAATGATAATGAAAACCGGAGGCAAAATGATATTTAATCATAATGAAAGCCGCTGCAGTTCTGTGGAAAATTATTTATCCTGGTAATTTGGAAATTTGTCGAATCATTATCCTTTTGTTAGTCTGTAAGCCTCGCTTAAGAGCAGAGAATAGCCGGTTAAAATCATCAATCCCGCGCAAATCAAAATTAATGTTGTTGGGAAATAGAGATCCACATCCACACAATTCCCTGTGATAAATGGTCAAGGATTGTAACCCTGCTCATCAGCACCTGCTGCAGCTCATAGCATCACCAAGGAAAACAAATACTTAAAAATATTTTATGCCCTATTTATTAATTCATTCGTAAAAACAACCCTCAAAAATTGTAGGTTGGCCTAACTCGCAATTCACTATAACAACTCACGAATACATCGGAGAGTGAACTATACGTAATTTGGAGCATACTTCAACTAATTAAAAAGAAAAATTGGGAGACATGCTTTTTAGGTTTACGAAAACCTAAAAACTTGTTAAAAAGAACTATAGAACGATAAACAGGAAAAATAATGAGCATATAGAAAGGCAGACGATCTAGTTCTGAAGAAATGTTAAATTGTTAATCAGAGGGTGATGGTAATAAAGAAGCTGAAGATTAAGAAAACGAATATGCGGGATACAAGGATAATAATTATTTTCACGATAAAGAAGGATTGTTGGATAAAATGTGTAATTTGTGGTCACTATTTGCATAACGAGTGCACCACATATAACAAATGGCAACAATTTCTTAACCAGTTCATCTCCTTTTTTGTAGCAATCAGAATAAGTTTTCCTTATTCTTATAAATAAGCCTAGATTAAATATTGTTATAAATAAATTTTGTTTTTCTTAATATTATTTAATATTATAGAGTAATAATTATTTTTCCAAAATGTGATTGATTAAATAATAAAAATTTTCTATTCGCAAATTGCTCGATTTTTCGAAGGTTGCGTAAAAGAATTTTACAAATTATTATTTTAGTACAACTTGTGATAATTAATGTAAACTGCGGGTAATTTCTGGTTTTTGAATATATTTATTAAAAACAGAGTAGCATTAATTAAATATTTACAACGGTTATAAGTTTTAGTACTAGGTACTTAGGTACCTATTCTTATTATCCTAATAATCATTTCACCCTTCTTTGACATTTAATTAAATTTATCTACTAAAATAATTTAAATATGTTTTCATTACACTGATATAAATTTGTAGAAAAAAGTACTAAAAACTTGAAACATGTATGCGTTACCGATAAAGAGGAGAATCCATGTAGGTATTCTATAGAATTAGAATTAATGGTAAATTGTAGATTCTACATATTATTCGAATCGGAGCAAGTTTTAAATTAGCCACCATTGACTCTTTAATTATACATATATATTATCCCATATAATTTTAAAGAAACCTATATTTAATCTTTACTCATTCATAAAAATATAGTCCATTCCTAACGTAAATGATAGGGCTTATACACACATACGTTTATTTAATTCCGGATTGATAGGAATTATTAATGAATAAACATTAAACCAAATCAATAATAATGCTCACTAATACTGTAATTCTGTTTGGTAAATTGAACGGCATAAAATATTCGTGCTCAATATTAGACTGACCTTTACTGAAATATTTCCACCTGAAATTTATGTACACCCAGGGCACTGTAAATAAACTAGCAATTGTAAAGTATATAAAATAATGATAGCTATTTAATTACTACAGCGGTTGTGGTCGGGATGACAAATTTATTTCGCATCGAATAAACGTCAAACGGGCACAACGACTATTCTACGCATTCCAATATTGGAAAACGGGCATTATTTTAATGAAGGGACACCGAATAGTACAGTCCGATGAATTGGCTACTAGATAGTTAATTAATCAAACGAGATTCGCATTCAGATTATGTTGTTAAAGTTCCAAAATTCATTTCTCCATTACCATCAACAATTAATATTTTTATGTACACTCTACTACAAAGATATATGTTACATTTGTTTTTGGGTTATAATTGACAGTTTGCGAAACAGTAATGTTAAAATTATACTTACTATTTAGAATTATTACTTTTCACTTTTCAGTTGCAATGCTACAACTATTCTATTTCTGTACAATACCTAACTGAAAGATAGAATACCAAAATAATGTAATAGAGACGAATTGGAAATTATTAACAGATGATCTTAATAAACTATATTTTCTTATTTATTTAATCTTAACCCTGATTTTTCTTCTTTCGTTAGATAGGTTTAGACCCCTGGCATGAATCATATATGAGTAATCTTTGTCTTAAATTTTCAGGTTTACTGATCTTAAAAAATTAATTCTTGAAACCTGTGTTTATTATTATTTATTGCTAAATACAATATGGTGTATAGTAATTTTGTTTTTTATAGAATATTCTACTTGAAATTAATATCAAAATACTACACAAAAATCAAACCAAATTTTCTTTCACGTCAAACTAGTTATAGTACATTATGAGACCTCGCTAGAATGACAAAAGAAGTCAAGAATAAAATTGTAGGAACGCGCATGTTTGATCATGTACCGAAACTAAATAAAGCGATATTTTCTGGTTTAATTCCGGTTTTTATTCCTACAAAAATAACAGTATTATTGGGTCTTTGATTTTCGGTTGTTTCGATTCGAAATTCAGATTTTTTATCTGATAATGTCGATAACCACTAACTACTAACCTAATTGATCCCAATGCTTTGTGATTATCGATTCTCTTGCTTAATCCAACGTTTCCAAGGCTCCCTAAGTGAAATTATAAGTATATCGCGAAAATTAAAGATTTTTTAATTAAAGAATTTGGAGAAAATAAATATAAAGGCATTGATTGTAATAGTAGTTTAGTTGTATGTTATCATTAATACAAAGTTGTCGCGTCATATCAAATTGAACTGAAATTAGAAATAATATTATGTAATATTTCGAGACTCCCTTTAGAGGAAATCGTGGCTCATAATTTGGAAACCACTGCTCTAGTCCAATGATGTGAAATTGTAATAAAGAACAATTGAACTGTTACGTATTTATTTTAGGAAAAATACATAAAAATTGTTGTATTGACTGTGCGAGCAATTGATATTATTTCGGAATTTGAATTGAACGTTTTTGGACGTAGCAATATATTTGAGATGTAACAGTTTTTACAAATTGAATAGGGATTTTGGTAAATGGTATTTACATTGAAATGTAAATGAAGCGTTTGTATGTGTGTGTTTCTATTTCTGGTGATATTAAAGTCAATCCATCAGCACGTAGAGGCGGCTAATACCAGGATCTTTTTTGTCCGTGAGCGCGCACACGATTACCGAATAAACGGCGACACAGATGTGAGCATCGATCGGGGATTATCGTATTGTAAAAGGCGAAATCCCCGTTTAATGTTCAACTGAATTTGACAACGACACAAAACGCCCAACCGACGGCAAATATGAACCTAATGCCAGATTTCACCCAATTCTACCTGTCCGGGCAAAGCCTGCCTGACTTCGTGCCTTTCAGGGAGGCTAAGCAGGATTAGAATTAGACCAGCCGACCAGCGTTCCAAATAATCGAACGGGACACGCAAGGATTTATTTATTTATAATAACGGTTTGACACTAATACCAATCCTGCCAAAATGTCACTACGGATTGTTCCATATAAAATACTTTCGCTAATGGATGTTTCAAATAAATTTTAAGCTTTCGAATACACACAGCGGAAATGTGCTTATTTAATCATTATTTTATACGAACATGACATTGACTTTGGTACACATACATATCTGAAAAGTTGTAATTTAATAAATTTAACAATTTCACTTTCAAACAAATGTTATTATGCACATAATAGTATAATAAGTAACAAGTTTAATAAAAGTTACTATTCAATAGTTCATACAAAACGAGTTTCTAATGAATTTATACATGTTACGTTATTTTCTTTCACAATGATCCAAGTTAAACCCAACTATTTAATTATCATTTGTTATTAAAAGTTAGCTTCACATAATTCAGACCGTTTGTAGAACCTTTCCAAGTTACAGATTATCAAGTTGGGAATAAAATATTATTTTTACAATAGGAATAATTGTGTAGTAGAGTGTTCTAAGAGGCACATGTGCAAAAAAGATGGCTGTTCAAACATAATTACGTATTTTTATTTTTATTTATGGCCTTTACGAATAATATAAAAGAATAAAAATATTTAATGTCATTTTGAAATAAAAATTACTAATATATGCAATAAATAGAGATTACAATATAAATGAAAAATATTTAATTTATGAATTGTAACTAATGTAAAAACATATTTCTACAACAATGGCAGAAATTATATTAAAATATAAACCAAACAATTAAATCTTTTGTTTCTTCAGTTAAGTTTCATGTCAAACCTGCTGAGAAGTATTCTTATAAAAGAAGAAAATAAAATTAGAAAGTGGATACTAATGAACTTAATTTAAACTAAGAAACTTAGGTTAGATTTGTGTAACTTAACTCTTTTCCAATAATTTATACCTTGCACATTTGAACTTTCTGAAGTTAGAATTAGATGTACAATTTATTTTGCACTCTGTATTTTCTTTTTGTACTTACTTTAAGTAACTGTCTGTTCATTGTGATTAGATATGATGTTTTTTTTATTTAAAACCTTATTTTACATTCCCTGTAAATATAACAAATTTGAAGTTTGCAATAAAATTAACAAATTGACAAAGAATTCTGCAAGATATTCTTATAACTAAAATATAATTTTCCTGTGCAGACGCTGTAGTAAAGAGTAAACTTTTTTCATTGAGAAGTAAATAAAATTGTCTTGTGCTTTTGAAGAAAGGTGCATCTTCACTCGATGAGTATGGTCCACAAAGTAGTTTAGAAAACTCATATAAATAAAGTTTATAGAGTCTGCGGAGTCACTATTCATCATATTTGTTTGTTCGTTACTTCACACAAAAGCATAACTCACACTTGGAGTTTTTGGGTTTCAAGTTACACGTTATAATATTATGCTAATAGTAATTTCATATATTTCTCACTGGTAGTTTATTCGCATCTATTTTTTTCCGTGACAGTGAAATGTGTAGTGCGCGTTTTTATAGGCTTTAGATCTCTTACATGCTATAAAAATGCGATACTTTATAAAGCGAGCGAGCGAGTTGGGCATAAAAAATATGAAATTGATATCGCGGCAGATGGAGGAAACGTGAGAGCGACTGGATGCCTGTAAATATCACGTGACATCGCACCTGACGTCGGGACGGAAGCGACGCCGACGCGGGATGTATCGGCGCGCCTTTACACACTCGCAGCCGCACCAAATCATATTAATCCCTCAATTTATTTCGTACCAAGCACGGGGTAGGAATTTCATAAATAAAGTCGCACTCTATATTCACTTAATTATAAACAGAAAGGGAAGAAGCGCCATTTTTCTGAATCAAATTACATTTGATGTGTTTAGTTCCCAGTCATGTACTTTCTTTCATAAACCTAAAAAAAATCGCCGTCACAGATTATTATCTATTTATTTGATCTACTTCTTCAGCTTTTCTTTAAATTTATTTTCCCATTATCCTCTTCAGCACATCTTCCTTACGCATTTTTTTCTCTCCAGGTCTTCTACAATTCAATCCTTGTACATCCCCTTCTTCTTTCGCTTTTCTCCCTACAACCTACATCTTTCTTAATCACATTCCAACATAGTTTTCATCTCTTCTCTTCCTTGATACTTCCACTGGTCTGGCCATTTATGTACTGTCTTATGGTGAATCTTATTTCTTCCTGTTTTTCAAATATTTTGATAGATGAAGAAAAATAAATAAAGGTTCTTCTAAAAGTGTTATTTCAAAAATAGATTGAATCCTTTTTTCCAGTTTTCTAGAAGGATGAGAGTTTTAATAGCTTTGATACTTGAATTATGATATATGTTATTGTATTTTAGTGAAATCTTTGAAAAAGATGATTCTCATTTATATTATACAATTCTTCTGATACACCACATTTGATTGGTTCGGAATCTACGACCTTTTATAAAGGATATAGTTATTTACAAAATGCTACCACGAAGAGCAACGTACAACCTCCACTATTAGAAATAAATAATAAGAATTCTTATACGTGGAGTAAAATGTAATGTTTTATATAGGTTATAAATGTTATTTCGTTTTCATAGATCTGATACTGTCGAAATTTCGTATCCTTTATGTGACAGGAAGCAGGAAATTTCCTAGCTTTAACAGAATTTTATAATTTATTTATTCCCTAGCTAGTGAGTTTGTAGCATCGGAAAGTATTTTTACAGGTTATAGTAAATTCAGTAGCACTTATAACGTCTGAATTTTTTTGTTAACATAAAGTGAATTATTTATTTGTCGCTCCTGCCGCATAGATAATTATCTTGGCTATATTTTATAACGCTGGAACGACGGGTGTCTGGAGGCTAGACCGTCGAACGAATTCTAATAAAATATTCATTTTTGTAGGTTATTTTCGTGCAAATTTTTTACACGACAAAATCAATAATCGCAAAGTGACGTCATTTCCTAGACGGGGAGTCCCTGTGGACGTTCTGTTCATTTCGATGACATTTATCAATCAGCAAACCAGCCACGACAGAAGGCGAATATTCAAACTCTATCCATTAGATTCTTACCTCTTTTTACTTCTCGCCACTCGGTGAGAGAGGTATTGGAATCGTGCTAAAAGTCGGATAGTGAGTTTTCAATGGATAAAGACCTTTTGAAGTCCCTAGCACACGAGTTTAATATTTTTACGATGATGTCGGTTCGTATGTGTCGATGGATGGATGGATGGATGTTGTAACGATTATTCAAATACTATTGAATAAAAAAAGTTGAAATATTGGATGCAACATTCTGACACCCTAGATTAAATCTCATTAGATTTTGGTCTTGCAACCAAATTAAATAAAAATATTTTTCATTCTTATAATTTTAAAAACTTATTGAATTCTGAGCAATAACATTGACTGTTTTCTTTATTTTTGTTCATATATGTAATTATCTTAGATGAGGTATAACATAGAGATATGGCATTGCCCAAATATATTGTCGAAAGATCTAAGGTTTAAAATCGCTTGCAGCCCCCTGTTTGAGAACAGTGGACCAGTGGAGTAGTTATATGGAAAACTCAACCAAACAAATAATGAGGATAGGTGACTACACTATGACCAATATTTCGTTCGTCTAACTGTAAGTGTGCACTACTCAGCTGGCGGATTGTTCTCACACAACTGACTGTTAGGCGATTCTCGACCATACATCTTTTGCTTGCTCAGTAGTACGTAGCTATAGGAGTGTGGCATATCTCTCTGTTATACCTCATCTAAGGTTGGACCACTGTTTTACAATTTTTGAATTTCAACAAAATTCTTTTGATTCATGATCAGTACGTCTAATATACCTTTAATTTTTGTCACACATATTTGGATGTAATGTAATCCTGTACAAAACAGAAAAATTCTGTATGAAAAAAACAGTTTTTTTAAATTTTTAACCAGCGTCATAGACAGTTGAAAGAGCTGTTCACCTCACAGTGGATACTGTTCCTGAAATATAAAAAACTGCGCTGTACTTTGTTCCATTTTCGAACCTGTAGGTGTGGTGGTTGTCCGTATGTAGGGTTTGCAAGTCGGTGCAGCACACAGGGCAACACAGTAAACAGCAGCGTCGGTAGCCCAGCCGTTATCGGCTCCCGAAGGGTTGTTTGCGCAGCGGCAAATTACCATCGCCGGTAAATATTAGCGCTGCATACAACCCCCAGCTCGGCCGTACCGGCATTTTAAAATTAATCTACTCGCACATTGTTCTCTACCCCAGGTACAACAAATATCCTAAATATATCATCATCAACGCGCAGCAGCAACGTAGCAAACCTGTTTCTACGTGATAGTCAAAGTAAAGACTGAGTTTTAATATAATTAATATGCATCAGCAAAATTCGGTTTCTTCCAGGACTAGATGTAAGATGTTTGACGGAATAAAGACACGACTATTATAAGCAGATGTTGGCAGAGCTTTTAGTCATAATGTTACATAAATCATTATTTTCACCGTTTTTTCCTTCAAGTTTTTACTTTTTTTCAAATTTCTTTTTCTTTTTGAATTTTGAAAATATACAATATGGCTGGACGTCGATGCGCAGATATTAAATTTACGAACAGAATTTCATTAATTATTTTCGTTTCTGAGATTTTAGTTCTTAAAGTCGCACCTCAATTATTTTTTGTATACGTATCTCTAAATTGGATAGATATACAATTCCAACGATTATAATAGTCGGTAATATGGACAAAGTTACGTCTCAGGCTCGAACTGGACTACTGAAATTTTTAGTAGATTTTTAGAAAATATTAAAAATACTGTTATATGCGGTAGATATTTGATGAAAATCGTTGCCAGTCCGGCCAAATTTTGTCTGCACATGCTTTCTCGGGAACGATTGAAGAAAAAAAAAACAAATAAAATGAAATTTACTTTCGGTTTTTCGTTCGGGGACTTTTTTGCCCAAAATTATGTTCTGAATACTGATGTGCTGATTTACAAATTATCAAACAGAACTCAATTTTCTCTTTCGATATATTCATGTTTAAATTAGTTTTTGTGAAATTAGAATGCGACTTATTACCACAATCGTGCATGCAAGAATTTAGAGTTTTATTATTATATGGAGAAATAAAGTTTTTGGAATTCAGTCACTTTATTTATGGTCTACGTCTCCTACCGGACTCGAATCCACGTGGGGTCTTCCTCCGGAACTACATATTACATTAATAATTTTATGCATTTCATCTGAACTTACGTGTATGGGTGTATGTCATATTAAAACAAAGGTGTACAATAAAATATACGAAAACGGTAGGACACGTAGATCACAAAATAAACTAAATGAATTTCAAAAACTTTATTTCTCCATATTCTACCCACAAGTCAAGAAGACTCCTTCCTATTTTATTATTATATTTAATAAAAGAATTATGAAATGGTAAGTCTTAAGGTTATACGCTTATTCACATCAGCTTTTTACTTTGGCACCATTTGACTTTTCATTTATTGGATAATCATTGTGCAAAGTAGCCTTTCTCTTGTTAGTGTTTAAATCTCTCTTTGCAAATGTCTTCTTCATTTCAGTTTGACTTATTTATGATTCCTCCCACGATCCTTTTGCTTTGGAAGTGGGCTATGATTTAGTCGTGTTGTACTTTAATCAGAGTGGAATATTTAAATCAGTTTATCACGGTTCCCGTGCACTCCATTTGCTGCGAATGAGATCCCGATGTCTCCCGGACAAGCCTGGCATGATAATCGCGGATTTTTATTCCAGGAGAATCGGGATTAATATTTTTATATGGAATGCGTTAAGGAACACAAATTGCCTGATATTCCTGCCGTCTTATTGATTTCAAACAAAAAAAATCACTACTTCAGTAATACATAATCAATAGCTTTATACGGAATAAAAGAAACAAATTATGAAAAACAATATTTAACAATTATGGATGTTTACAATAAAAGCTGTGACGAGTGCATGTTATAGCCAAATTTACACCGTACAATATCCCTCGATTTCTTTTGTGGCAAAATTGAATTTGACACTTTAGAGAATACATTGTATTTATGTAATTTTTGTACCGCCTCCGTCCCATTATGACTAGTATTACAGAACACAAAATCGTTCAGAAACTCTCTGGTTACCGACCTAGGCCGGTAAAATATACAGATACCAATTTAAATATTTTAGCATTACATTCTGTCAAAAATTTTAATTTTATTTTGTTGGAAATGCAAAATGTTAAGTTAATTAAAACGAATATTTTTGATTTACTATTTATATTATACTCATCTTGTATGATGATGATTACTTTAATTGTTGAAAACTATTAATTCACATTCGTTTTGTTTTTTAGGTTATAACAAATGTCACTAGATTTTTTAAATAAAACCTAAAGTGTACAAAA
Organism: Stenolophus ochropezus; assembly: GCA_035578165.1. Lineage (NCBI taxonomy): Eukaryota > Metazoa > Arthropoda > Insecta > Coleoptera > Carabidae > Stenolophus > Stenolophus ochropezus. The sequence goes on along the minus strand of JAQOWZ010000005.1, from coordinate 16,310,669 downwards.
TTTTTAGTAGTAATAATATTTCTTTATTAAATTAAAATAAAACTCTTTTGTGAGATCTCGTATTAATTAATTAGCAAAATAATCTCGCTCTCGCAAAAATTTAGTTTCTGAACTAGTGACACAAATTACTATTGTAAATGTTTGAAAAATAGTGTACAAAACTCGTTCGCAAGTGTATAGGAGCACGGGTCTCGTTCTTCAACATCTCACTTGCACGCTATTTACCAGTTTATACGATCGTTATGCAAAATTACTAATAAAGAACAGAAAATTAAGTACCTATTATTGGGATGTAATGTTTTTTTGGTAATACATAGTTTTCATGTTATGCTAAAATTCTCAAAATTGTAAAAAAAATATAGGTATAGGAAAATTCATGGATTGTTATAAATAGCTATTATATTTGATTTGTATAGGAATAAAAGTGAATAAAGAGCGGCGAATTCATTTTATATAAGCTTGACATGTAATGCGATATATAACAGGATAAATTTCCACAAGCCTAACTTGATGTTTGTATACAATAGTCTATCAATCCATATATTTCTTTGATTACGACGGGTGTATGCGTGTCCACCATCAATATGAATATCTGTATGGAGTGATATATCCTAGTTTAGAGTTTCCCTGATTGTTACAGCACAAAGCAACGCAAACATACATGCTATCGAGTTATTAGCCAGACAACGAAGTTATGATATTTCCAAGGGCCTCTCCATCCTGGAATGCACCAAGTACAGCGGATTGTTTCATTATTGACAATTGTAGCAGTGGAATTTTACATGTCATGTAATTACCAAATGCGTAATTAAAATCCCTATGAAGAGGTAATCAGATTAACATCTGTCCAGTTCAATAAATTAAACACTTTTCAAAATAAAATTTGAAATTGAATTTTTAATTAATTTTTTATTTGTTCTGCTTTTATTAAATATTGGAAAACAAGAGTATGAGTTTAATTTTCAATAAGTACTCTTCAAAATATTAAACAAAATTAATAATAATACAAATACAACATGTAATATAAATAAATATTGTTTTTAAAATTCATGTTTTTATAAAAGGAAATTTCCAATTTGAAATACAAATAAATTGTTTAATATATATTTTCATATACATAAATATATAATTAGTTACAAATTGCAAGTATAAATGATATGAGTGAAGAAAAACAGGGTTTTCATAAACAGAAAAAATATCTAGTCTTGTAGATAATTCTTATATTTGTGTAAAATATAAAAACTTTATTAGGGCATCTGTGGTAGACAATTAGAATAATTTTAATATTATAATTCAATTAACAATGAATTTTTTTTATATAATTGCAATATAATTATTTAGTGTTAATGTTTTTAAAAATAAAATTTAATGATTTGGAAAAAATCATATTTTAATCTCAAAAAATAATTATTTTTTTATTTAAAAATCAATTCCAAATTCAAATAATAAATCGTCGTAGGAGGAAAAAGTCTCAGGTTGTAATAAATTGTGCGTTGCGTTAGCGGTATTTTGTCAACAAATCATTTTATATCATATCAAATTTTAATTGCAATATAAAGAATTGTAAGTTAATATATAATCTAAAATGTAATTTTCCTAATCTGCACACTTCTAGGTGTTTCCTTCATGGACACTAGATATCAGTTATTTAAATAAGATCTATTTATATCTAAAGAGATCAAGATGTAAGATATGATTTGATTAAACTGCGATCAAGTCTTCAGCTTGACTTAGTATGTGGTCTGGATACTTGAGACATTATTAGCTTCTCCTTTTTAGGAGATGGTTACTTTGTAAATGCTCTCTCTTTTTGTAAAATACTCCAGATTCATCCTAGATATTAATTTACTAAACGGTAAAAAACTAGTTTAAGTAAATATAAGCTTGAAAATATTTTCTACTCACGTATTTGTGTAGGTTTTACTTTATTATATAATTAAATATAAGTATTTTAAGCTAACATGTTTTATTAATTTTTACCGAAATTTAATTAGTTCTTCGTATAAATGATTAAACATTTAGATACAAAAAAATAAATTATTGTTGATAATAAAATGAATACTTAATATGACTTCTATTTTCTTGTAAATATAAAATATTATTGTGTTTTTTACTGAAAATTAATTATTAAATATAATTGATCAAAAAAAATTATTTAATGAAAAGGCAAATAAAATAGATTATAATATAGATCTAGATGTAGTTTTATAAATCCTTTTTCTTAATTCCTAAAATGTATAAATATATCACTCACGACTTATTAACTTTCGTTGGGTGTCCCCAGAAATCCAGAACTGCTTTTACAGCATATACCTTCAGAGAACTTTCATTGGTGCAGAAAAAACACCCCAGGGTTATTTTTATAAGGGAATTAGATAAAAAAATTATCAATTTAATACACATTTTAAGTAATCAGATATTAAATAGATATTGTAATTTCCATAAATGTTTTTGGCACATGAAACACCATTTTTCTTTCTGATTTTAGGGTGTGTAATAGAATGTACTAAGTGATCAGTTGTGGTTGTGACAAGTTTGAAAGCAAAGAATACCAATTTTTTATCGGACAAAGGTGACCCTTGTGGTACATTTTATAGCCGTAATCGATAAATATTTTGAATATACAAAGCTTACAATATAAATATACGTATTTTTCAATTCCATAAATAATTTATATTTGTCCAAGCTTCGCCAACCTTTCACCTAGGTATGCTGTGTTTTGATAATGATATTTGTAAAAAGTTTAGTCAATTTTATTAGATAGGTTTACTTCCGATTACTACAAATCTGTGACATTAATAATGAATACTTTATAATTTTAAATCAGGTCAAATAAAATTTATTGGGACTACCGATATTTGTGGATCAATAAATGTTTGTGATTTTATCAATCATGTCATAATATTATTTATAATAGAACTGTGATTTTCTGCAAAGTGTATGTTTGTGTCGTATACTCATTTTTATCAAATCATCCTTATTCAACTGCCCATGCCCATATGCTCCTTAGTGTAAATTATCAACACAAGACTGGTAAAAGTATTGTCTTGAAATTTTAATACAAGACAGTACTTACTTATTTCTTTCTTCTAGACAATTCTCAAGACTCCAGATTAATAAAAAAAAAATCGAAATATAAATATATCATGCGAAGATTGTTCCATCCGAGCAGAAGCAGTCATTGTAAAATTGAAAAAGAACGCTGCCAAAGAATAATCTGTCCTTGTTTAAAGCGTATGTGCAGGTTAATGTAGAGTCTTGAAACAATCTAGAGTCTTGATACCTACACAAGACTTTTTAATCTGGACTTAAGACTTAGTCAAGTCTTGTCTTGAAAATTTCAAGACAAAACAACATTGCACATTTTGCAAAGTCTTGTCTTTTCTTGTCTAGACGGCAACAGTAGGTAGTTAGTTGTTAAGCAGGGGTTACATATTGGAAGAAAATACAGAACAGATATGATGAACTTGCATCAGAAAAACCGCAGATCTAAATTAAAAATGAAGAGAATAAAGAGCATTTATTAAAATTATAGACTTTAATAATAATATGTTTTCTATCTTCAATGGTTTTGTTTTTCTTATGTGTTAAAACATTTGTTTTGTTTGTAGCCCAACCCGAATGTATAGCTATGATTATGCAACATCAAGAATGTGTTATTAGGAAGAATGGGATGATATTAAGGCAGCCGGACTAATGGCTACTAATGTTATTGTGGGAGGAAAGAAGTAATATTTCTTTTCTATATTATAATCCATCGTCGGTTTGATGAATGAATCAATTAGAGAAAAAACTCCCCAAACAATGTGACAAACTCGTGCAATTTATCCTTGGTGCGAGAAACATGGGGAAGGATTTTTATGTTTCTGACAATTTTTACTACCGAATGACGAATGAACCGATTGTCGTGAGCAGAGCCGGCCATTTCCCGCGCAATTTAACTCCAATTACTTCAGAATCTCCGCTGGACACAGCGGATTAAAAACTAACCACGAACCGGTAATTACCGCTCGCTTCTGTCGCGTACTCAATTATTCACAGGTGGCCAATAACCTAATGCGCACACAGCGTTATTTATAAATTGAACCGATTCATTTTTTATTCTTATCGATCATATCCGCATGGACGGATGCATATTATATACTTATTCTATAAATAATATATCACTATTCTTTTACTGTAATTGAGATTCTGCTATTATGGATATTACACTTTTTATTTATTAAAACAAATAATAAAGCATAAAAATTGTACTGTTTTTATCTATATCTACCTGTAGTATTGTGGAAATTATGAAAAACTTTTATGTTACTGTGACAATTTTATTTATTCATAATAAATGTTGTTCAAGGGATTATATAATTTGTCTCTACGACCGATGTACACGAACGATTCGATAACGAATCTCATGTTATTATCATGGTACTTTCTTGTATTTATACGCAAAAAGTAATATACTGCCACTTCTATTTGATCGGTTTTTACTACAAGTTGAGAAACTTATACCATCAATGCCAAAAACTGAAAAGTGACCTCTACTATTACTACACATTAATATACTTATAGATATAAATTTTGCATACATGGGCAATGAAATTTAAAAAAAATATGTAAACTTACTAGATTCTTAGGATTTTTGTTCTTGTAGCTCATTGGATAAGAGAACCTGTAGATAAAAATGTAAAGAGTTAACAAAATTCGGTATTTAATTACATATTATTAAAATAATCAAAACATTATGAAAGAGACTGATATGTATACAGGGTGTTAAAAAGGATCATTAATTTTGTAGGTATTTCGACGTCCTTAATCAATTTTTCTACTAATTTAATAGTTTACATAAGGAATAAAAGTAGCGCTAAATTTGTATATTTCTTAATTTTAAAATAATTTCAATAATGTGTTTTGTAATGTTGAGTACTGTACCTATAATAACTCTAGTAACTTACAAACTTAATTTTTAACGATGATTTTTTCACTTTTAGCTTTTGGCTAAAGTGCCGGTATATTTTTGATAACTTACTTGTTTTTCAAAGAGATTAACTAACCAAAACTACGGCTATAAATAAAGTAATATCTGCTATTCAATCAGTATCTTAAAAATGTATACTTCAAAAAGTTTAAAATCAAATTTTCGAAAAATTTCGTTTTTATACATATCGAGAACGTGAGAATATACATGTATGTATAGATATTTTCAAAATTTTGGATGTACTTTTTAAAACATTGTATACTGACTAAATGGGACTGTCAAATGTCCAAAACATGGCACATATTGGTTTTATTAATTACTCATTTTAAACAACGAAAAAATTATAATAAAAGGAAATTAAACGTTTCTTAGAAAAAGATAAAGAAAAAGCGTAGACAAGGGGGGAGATATGGGGATCAAAGATTTGGTCAGAATGTTAAATTTTAATGATAATATAAATTAATTGTTGGTCGAGAGGTTATGTGCTGTCCATCTGAGATTTTTTTCATCTCTGGATATTTGGCAAATGTGGTATTTATTTCAGTGTGAAATGGAAAGAAAATCACAGTATATTTAGTTTTTTTGCCGTAGAGTGTTTTCAATCCTCAATAATTCGCGGTGATGCGTGGGATTTGGGCGGAAGAGTGCATGACTGCGTGAGTTTCCGCGGGATTTGTCGCGTGAGCGTGAGAAAGTCACGCGCCGGCCTCACGCTCCATCCGATAACGCCGACATGTATTTATGTTTAAGTTTTTCATTTCTGCATCACGCACACACCCGGCACAACCCTCGCTTTGTTTCGAATTAAGAAATATTCCCCGATGATAACATCAATGACACTGAAAGTATTTTACACTCAAATGATTAATTGTTGCAAGTTTTTACACTTGATAACAAAGAAGGGTTTTTTTAAACGTACATGCAATTAGATGCGGTAAAACAATATTAATTTATTAAAGTCAAATGAGTGATGTATTACGTTGTTACACGTACGTACGGGGAAATTAGACTTTAATTAAAATTAAATGAGTTGCGAGCTTTATTTTTCAAAACATTAACGTCAGTGTAAAAATAATTATGAATAAAGGTAATTAAAAACTGAATTTTTTATGCAAAAAAGTAGCACAGTAGTTCTACAAATATACTTTAATATTATAATATTTTTAATAAATTAATTTTGTGATCGCATAAAAATATTAAATGATATGTTGGCCTACATTTTAATTACCCGATAATTTGTGATGTTATGTGCCTGACAAAATAGAATCTGATGTTTAAGTTCACCAAATCCATTTAGTAGCCGTACTTCAAGTCAAGTCATGTAGTAATATTTCAAGTACCTACTTGAAAAATCTTCAAGACTACTTGATATTTTATCAATTTTATTATGTAGTTTAAAGAAATCACAATAAGATTTTCAATAAGACTTTTATTTACAAAATCATAAATAATTCTAATCTGCAAAAATATATAAAAATAAGAAAATACAAATATACATGGCAATATGAGGTTTCTAATAAACTTTTCACCTAAACTATTGCGAGTTTTTGTAGTAGTTAGAGCACCTCTACAAAATTGTATTAATAAAAAATTGGCCCCTTATATAAATTTAGTAGTAGTACTACAATTGAAAATTGAAAGTTGAATTGAAATTATAAATTAATAAAGTTCGAAACGGACCTTAAAAATTAGAAAATACACGTATTACTCCATTGCAGATGTTTCATAACATAACAATTCCACTATAAAATTAATGAAAAATCCCACTGTTTTCTCCACATCAGCATGAGAGAACTTCTGATGAAGTTATCTTTGGTTCTTTAATGAAATAAATAGAATACTAACAGGCATTTAATTATAATCGAGTAAAAATGTAATTTTCGAAAACATTAGTTTATAGCGCACATTGGTTGTGACCTACATTTTTATATTTGTTTTATAAGAATGATAATCAATAAATATTCCATTAGCTGTAACCAAAATCAATCATAATGTGTATTATAAATAAATTTTGGAGTGGTATTTTGAACCCCGACCTCTCGCGTACGCAGCGGCGCGCTATCCATTGAATAATTGTTCTTTTCTTTAGTAATTAAAACCTTTCTTTTCTTCCCTGGCTATAAATCATCAACTTGACACTCTTTGTTCAGATGATGGCCTTGTATTTAAGTTAATTAAAAATGTAAGCTTCGAATTACATCTAATTACGTTTTTATAACAAACTTTTAATTAAAGCTTGCATTTTCCTATAGGCGAACATTCATAATTTAAGCACCTACATCGTACATGTAATTTGTGAAATAGGTACCCGCATACAAATGCTCAAGAATTTTTAATGGTTAGAAAAACGCTTTTAACGTAATTACTAGCTTATAACAATACTACTTCAAAGTGCAATTAAATGTATTGAAGAGTTTTTATATGGTTTTAATAATAATTAAGTGGAAAACTACATTTTATCGGTACATACAACAGTTAATATTATAAGTACAATATATTATAGTGCAGCCATATAATGCATGCAAGAAAATATTGGAACATATAACAGTTGGTTGACTTTCAACTAATTATATAACATACCAAAATATGGCTCAAATATTTACTTTAATTTTATAATTTTTACAATTTCGCATAGTGTATTGAAACATATGACGACGAGTAAACGAGTTGTGCAAATTAAGTAATAATACTGGCAACGAACATGTTATATGCAGTACGAGCATAAATTACCTAGTCATTTAATTGTCCGATTTTTTTCGTAAAACAGTTATTTCTTATCCGTTCTAAAAATGATTAACGTCAATTTCAAATAACGATGTACTATCACGTTTTGCTTTAGATTGGGGCACAGTGCAACGGAAACTTTTACAAAAAAGCAGACCTAGGGAGACATATATATGTTCTACATGTCATTTTAAATTAATTAAATCATCCTATCTGGTGCAATGTCACAACTATTTTTCACAAGTACGTTTTACACATTAAAACGATGATTTATGCTTCTTAATTATAAGTAATAATTAAAATTGCACTGTTACAACTAGCATGAATACATACCGCTAATTAAAGTGGATGTTAGCATGTGTGTTACTTGTTAATTTATATTTTTTACGTTTAGATCTATGTATAACTGAACATCAAAAAATTAATTAATTTTGGCCACCAGTTAACGTATCGCTAGTTTCAAATATGTTATTTTTATAAAGATTGCTTTTTGTATGTTGCGTAGAGAGTTTGAGAGTTTTCTATAGTTAAATTTGAAGATATGTAAAATTCGTAATATATCACATAATTTAAAGCAGTGAGCGTAATTAATTTTAATATTTTAATCTAATAAGATCAAAGTACATGAATGATCTTCAAGTAAAACTACCATGAATGAATAGCTAGCTTCTGTTTCTTGCGGGTAAAAGAGGAAAAAAAAGTCTGGTAATGAAATAAACAACGGTTTGTACCGCAACGCATGTTTTGCTTATTAGAAATCATACATTTCCATTAGAGATATGACAGAGATGATATATTTAGCCGCGATCATAACTCATTCTAAAATAGAATTGAAAGTGTTATTAAGATATATGTTGCTAAGCATTGCGCTCTCTGCCAAAATGCTTACAAATTATTTTATTTTACGCGCACCGTGTCAAACGGCTGTAATGCTATTTTCTCCGCTTCCAGGAAGATTGTATTAAAATGCTATTACATTATAAACAACCCACATTTGCGAAATAACATCAAATACATAATTCACTTACTTTCAGAACACTTACGTCTAGCGACTGACGTGAAGTCTTTGCAAATAAACTAATAAATACATCACCGTTGCTTTTATCTCTAATATACATATGAGTATTCTACACACCTAGTGAACTACATGCATGCATTCTATAAATTTTTTGACAAGATAAACTGTGCTAATATTTAACAGAACAAGTTTTACACTGTAGTATTTTTTAAATAGAATTAAATGAATTGGATTATTTAAAATAATGTGCAGCAGTGAAAATAAATTTTAATATGGTATTTATTTATATGACATATGCATCAAATTTAATTAAATGTTTTTGTGCATTTTATATACATTTTTTTATTGTTTAAGTTTGAAATGCAGTAGACAGGAATTTCGTGTGTGGTCAATATTTTCATTTTGAAATTTAAAGACCTATTTGTAATAGTCATAATGTGTGGCGCAACATTCTCAAATTAAAAAGAGCCTCAAGTATCCAAAGAACTTGTTTTGCAACAATTTAGTATTTTGGTTGTCATCAGGCTACAGAATATGCTAGGGACCTACATTTTTATCTGAGTTTTCAACTAAACGGACACAGCGGTAATTTTATTTGGTTAATAGTTGACGACACTGGGATTTAAACATCAAGTCTAACACTTCCCTCAGTTCGAGTCGGACCGCATTAACAAATTGACCTTACACTTTTGAATTCGGATCAGTTGTTGTTAACCACCGACCCAATAAGAGGGATGTTATAAGTTATCTGTGGTATCATAGCTTCCAAACAGATGAACCAATTGTTATTAAGGTTTTTTTTATATGTAAATTGATCAAGAGTGTTGTTAGTAATGATTCAAGAAAATCTATTGAACCGTTTGAAAATCATCAGCTCTTTTCTAGTTGATGAGGAGATGAGAACTTCCACAGGTCTGATCGATTAGAAATTTGGTAGGTATCAGGTTTTTTGTGTTGGGGTTATTCAATGATAAATTTTATTTGCCTAGATCAGTTTATCCCCTTTAATAATTGTTCTGATCCTAAGTAATCTAGTCGTCGAGGTAGGTCAGCTTAGTTTGCCACGTGATTTTGCTTTACATTTGAATATTTAAAAGTAAATGAAGATATTACAAATTAATAATGCGGAAACCAACTTAACTTACGTTTTGGAGATAACAGACAAAACAATAGTAAAAATATAACTTATGCACCACGCTAAAACGATCCAAAGACATTCCATTTGCAGTTAATATCTGAACTGAGTAAACTGATACATATCTAAAATCTGAACTAATCTAACAGACCTAAACTTATCTGAGTGTCAAAAGGAATAACTTTTGAAGTAATCGAAAAAACAAAATTATTGTCGAATTCGTTTAAGGACAAGAATGCATTATTAGCAGTAATCTAGCTGGTGGCTATCAGGATATGACGTGTTGATTCAAGTACTAAGCAATAAACATCAACGAGTGGTCACTTGGTAATCACCAATCAAATTTGCTGAAAAAATATATTAACTGGAAAAATTATATTAAGATGTATCATTCCGTTAGCGCGCTCCAAATCGAACTGAGCAGAGTGCCAGATTTGGAATTCAAATCCCATTGTCTATGTTCTAAAATGGAATAATGGGATATTATTAGTTGTCTGTTGATTTCTAAAACATGGAGATTTCCACCATTTATATGAATAAACCTAATATCTCAAAATTTAAATTATGATTTCTTTGTATGAAATATAAGCTTTTTGTTGTTCCCATACAAATATTATATCAAATAATTAATATTTTATCATGTTTAAACGTCATGACCACATATTTATATTAAAAAGCTTTCAGACATGCCGTTATTAAACATTCACGTACAAATAAATAATTACGCCTATCTCATTTTTGGTTGAAAAAGCATTATTTTTTGTTAGCATGTCTGATTCAGTGAGCATTCCACGTTCTTTTCAGAATGTCCCACATTTGCTATCTGGTAATTACCCCGCATTATAATCTGTTTTCAATCGAGCAACCTGCATTTGGCTGGCTGCGGATGTAAAGTTTTAAGTGGGACTGGGAGAAATATAGCGCCGGTGTCAGCGAGCAGAAAAAAATGTACACGAAAATCCACTAGGAGGCGGGGGTGTGCATTTTTCACAGGGCCGGCCGCGCCGCCGCCCAGGCGACATGTGTTTCGCGGGAGATTTATTGCTCGCTCGTATCTGTCTGATACATGATTAATTACTCACACCAAGAACGGAACCAAGGAGAATTATCCATCAACTAAACAATTTTCATGCCCAAAACACACACCTTTTGTTATACTGTTAAAATTAAAAGTTTCAAGGTTGCATTGATTTAAATCACATTGATTTAAAAATATATTGATTTAAATTACATGTTCTGCAAAAAAACGTGCGGATATTATCAAGAACTAATAAATCTGTTTAATTTCGTCAGTAAAACAACCTTGTTAATGTAATTGTTGCGTACAGTAAGGAAGAGTCCAGGTTCTAATTTGTATCAATAAGTACACAATATAAGTAAACTTTTAACATTTATATTCATAGAAAAATTGTCACACATATCAAAATCTGAATCTTATTATTATTATTATTATTTTAAAAGAAAAAGATCAGAAGTAGGCTGGTGTTTATATTTTCAAATCTAGTCACCTAAATGTAACATTATTATTTTGAATTCATAACGAAAAAAATATTCAATAATATGTGATTTTTGCACCGATCGGCAGCGACCAGATCGGCAGAAATAAGTTTCCAAAATTTCTTATTTCAAATAATGAAGATTGATAAAGTAAACCAAATTATGAATACAAAATTTCAAAATCTTTATATAGTTTGGTTTTTTCTTTGAAAATGCCTTTGAATGATTTTTAAAATTAATTAATATTTATTATTTTGCTTTCGTAGAGAAGAAGTAAAAACTATGTAATCGAAAACAATGGGTATGTAAATTATTCTAGCATATATAATTTATATTCCTCTTATACACAAAATTCTAACAGTGACAAGACTAAAAAAGTAATCTGGCTGCTATATTTTGTAGGTATTAGATAGGTGTTATGTTTGGAATAATGTAATTTTATTTTATTTATTTAGTTATTGTATTGCGAACGGCTTTTACTAATTAAAGTTATTAACTATATAAGTTTATATATATAAATTATTATATGTATTTAAACAAAACATTTAAAAAACTTTAAGATGTTTAAATTACACTGTAAAGTATATTGATAAAATTATAGACAACGTAAAATAAATATTATATGATACATACTTAGAATTTTCATAGTGTACTAATTTATAAGCTAATTTATTACGACTTAGTTCTGTAGTAGAATTGTTCATGGTCAAGGCAGAAATAGTTGAAGTAAATTGATTCTCGAAAGTTGAAACCAATTTCGTCCGCCGTTGAAGTGGCGCTTTAGTATGATTCCCACGCTTGAGAGGTTCTTTTCGCTACTTTGTTGTCGACGGGATTGGGGGTGGGTATAATTAATGAATATCTTGAATAGGTCGCTGATTGAATATTTAGTAAATAAGTTGATGGGTATTGGTCGCCACAGGTGTCGCTCTCGGGCTAATTATCGTTATAAATCACGGGGGCGCGCTTTAAAAGCTTTTAATCCGGGCGCGGTGCACAACAGCTGCGCGGCCGGAACTTTTTCCGGGTAATTGGTTAGTTCGCGGAACAAACTTCCACCGCAGACGTGATCGCGTCCACAACAATCCACGTCCGCACTTTCTCTTTCCGGGACCACCGGCCAGATAAACAGTCACAACCTACAACGCTTTCCAAATTCAAACTGATTTAGGGACATTTTTCTTTTATAAGTTCAAATATAGGGTGTATCTAAACCTGTGTAACAAAATTTAAGGGTGTATAGTATTGGGCACACTGACTGAAGATACATTTTTTAGATCGGAAGAAAACTGACACCTTTCCGGTGTGTTTTCGAACTGAAAAGTGCATCATTCCGGTATTTTAATGTAGTTGCTAGGCTACGAAAAAAAACGGTCCGGAATTTTTTTCCGGCCTGTGACAAAGCATCCTGTACAGTACGCAATCTATTGTTTTTCGTAATAAACCGATAAAAAAATGTATATGTACCACGTAGGAAAAGTGACTTCCCGGACTCCTGGTGTTGCAGGACAAACCGTAATCTCTACCACCGTCCGGGAATTTTTCACTTTTCCTACACACAGAGAAATAAAGTGTACAGGCAAGAGGATTCGTTTTGATTTTACTCATTTTCACGCTTGTCTAGAAACAAAAACGTAACCACATTAGATTAAGTAACAATATCTTGTTGACGTGGTTATGTTGTTTCAATGCAAATAATGTTTTAATGTAAAACTGGTATAAAGAGAAATTTAATTCATTTGTTTTCTTTACTCAATGTAAGTAATATTTTATTTTAATGCACTTAATGTATTGGTCAGATATGTTTATAATTTCTGGGTAAAGTTTGGAATGTATTCATCTAAAGTAATAAAGTATTGATCCAAAATTTAGTAAAATATTGTATTAAAAGTCAAATAGGTCAGGCTAAGGAATCAACCGTTTCAAATCAAAACATTTAATTGTTTTATTTTAATACAAAAATAGTTTTGAAATAAAACATAAAAAGTATCAAAATTTTTAAATGAATAGGTATACCCTACAGTAATTTTATTATACGATTTCGTATGTATGTACATAGTAACAAAAATGGTTTGTATATATTTAATACCATCGTTTGCGGTCCAGTTTTGTTACTATATAGATATTTACGAAATGGTATAATAAAATAATTTTAAACAATAAATAACTTAATTACTATTAATGTACATTTTTCCATTTGGACTCCGATTACAAATTAATGGTTTGTCTTCTATTAAATCTTTATGAAGAATAACATCGGTTACATTAGTAATAGTTACTTCATTACATAAAAAATGTTTGCAAAAGGTAAGCACTTCAAGTTTTTGATATACAAATAATAAGTCATTTTCACTATTAATAACTAAAAATAATATTTTTCCGTAATTTGGTATATAATTTTCATAATTTAGAACTAAAACAATTCCTGGTTCATACTTTACACCTGATATTTTTATCCAAGGAATTATTAATGCTTCATTATTAAAAGATTCAGGCAAAATACTTTGAAAAGGTTGAAAAGTGGGTACATTTTGTATATTTTGAGAAGTTCCAAATTTTACAGCTTTGTCAAATCCATGTTCAACTAAGGTCCTATGACATTGCACAAGTTGATTTTTTATTGCCAAACTATATGCAATATTACGACGAGAGCGTACTACATTAGCTGCAGACTTAAATTGTTTATGCTTTGCTTCAAAACGCATCGAGGAGTAATTAACAAGGGGACCAAATTTTCTCATTATGGATGGATAGTGTACCAAAAAATGGTGCTTAGGTTTTAAGTCTCCAAAATATTGTCTGTATAACATATGATGTTCTTCTATTAATAATTTTAAATAATCACAATAATTGTTATGTATAATACGACTCGTCGATATTTCTAATATTTGTTTAAGTAATAAATATATATTCCATACAGGATTGTTAACTGGTATAAGATCGCCTATTAATAAATTTAGATTTTGTGTAAAACATGACATTTCTGCAGCAGAAAAAATTATAACTTTTTTTTGTATTTGAGACTGTGATATTGGAGTAGGTTTATTTTCTGTAATTCCATAATTATAGTACTTTATCCGATTGTTCAAAATATTTAAAGTAAAAAAGTGTTCATTGTGAATAAAATGATACAATATGTTACCTAAATCATATCGACAAACACCTTCCCACAAATCGTGCATTATGTCACATATGAGCGAATTTATTACATGGAAAGAAGGTATTTGATTCCAGATGCATGATTCTTTAACGCCAAAATCTAAATTATCTACATCAATTTTGTAATTAGCTTCAGTTCTTAAAGTATCCTGATCTTCAACATTTTGTGCACTCGTTAAATTTTTATGACATCTACAATGCCGACAAAAATAATTAGCTGTAAAACATTCACAATATCCTAATATAGAATTTAAACCTAAATTATCTCCTAGTAAAGTAAACAAAATAAAATAAACTTGAACTTCATTTGAATTAACAGTTATACTTAAACCAGATTTTTCTAATGAAATTATATCGTCAATAATTTTTCGAAACACTGGTTCATTTCCAAATGTAGTGCGATCTGTTGAATAATGTAACTGAACTAAAAATATATTATCTAACTGAGATGCAAATTGGGGAGGTATACAAGCTATTGTAAAATATGTAGCTCCCATTTTATGAACCCCAGAGTGACTACCTAAGGGATTGCACACTTCAAAATCGTCAAAATAAAGCATAATTAGAAGAACAACTTTACTATCATAATTACATATTTTGTCCTTCCAAACCTTTGTTTGAGTTATATTTACAATAACATTTATATTTTTCAACTCATGAATAAAAGATAATATATTCTGAAAAACTCCAGGTAATTCGAGAAACCACTTAAGCGTTTTATTAATAGGAATGTAGCAAGCTGTACACGGAAGAAAATTTAGGGATACATGTTGATTTTTTTTTGTTTCATTAGATACAAATCCAACTTTGAAAATCTCAGGACGAATAAAAAATAAATAATTTTCATAATAATTTACTCTTTGATGTTCTGTTGTTAATCCATTAAATGGATTACAAAAACAATTAAATATATTTTCCACATCTTTATTATCTACGTTACCTAATGTTTCCAATATGTACTTTCTTATGACAGATAAATGTTCGGAGAATATAATTTCAACATCTGATATTATATTTTGTATATGATTTCTAGGTATTGAATAATTTGTATCTAATTTTGAAATAAATTTTAGTGCACTTCTTTTTAAATTTAAATTATGCAAGTTCAATCTATTATCACAAGCTTTGTCATGATCATTATTGGACTCGTTTCTTTCATTTTTTTCATTTTGGCTTTCAGAAGTTAAAATTTTATTAGAATGATTTACTGGTACTTTATTTATGTCGACTACAAAATTTCGATCTGTATCTGAATGCTTCAGTTTTAAATGTTGACGAAAAGCATAAAAATTTTGGAACTGTCTCGAACAATTATTTTGTTTACATGTGAAGCTATTTTGAGAAAATGGGAAATGTTTCTTTTTGAAATGCAATGTAAATAATTTTAAACTTGTTAACTGTGCGTTACATTCACAGCAATAAATCATTTTTAAGTTTTATGTATTTTTACGATGACAATTCCTTAATAAATCTTTCTACAACTGGAATTTGTTTGTCCCATTTTGTATTTGTTTTATAAACATATTTCTGGATAATTAACCAAATATGTTCACTTTCCAATGGATAGTGTAAATGAAAAACGTGAAATGATTTATAGCAAATATCAAAAGCTTGAAGTACCGATTTGCACTTATATAATATGGAATCAATAACGATATAAAATTCTTTTACAGAAATTAAAGAATTACCTACAACTATTATAAATGGTGAGATTGCTAAAGATAACTTGTTCTTTATAATTTTTCTCTGTTCCACTATTTCTAATATATCTGACGCAGTCTGAAATGTATTAAAATTAATGATTTTTTAAAATTATATTGTGCTCTTTAATATTTACTTTGGCATGGCATATAATTGACTTCTGACATTCCACAATAGATGGTTTCCAGTGATTTTTATTATTTCTAATTCGTCCAGTTGGGGGTAAAAATGTTGCTAAAGCTGATATTTTTACTGCATCAATACAGTCTTAAATAAAAAATATAAATAATTAGCAAAAGTATTTTATACTTACGTAACAAAATATTTACTTTCATCTAATTCGGGTAATATTTGCAGCAGAAGATCATTATTTTTATCAGAATTTATCACTTTCAGTTTTTCGAAAAACTGACTCCAGTTTTTATATAAAAGATTTTCAGCAGTTTCATAAATTTTCCGGAAATCATTTTCGATCTTCAAAAATTAAACAACGTAAGCAATAAAAAGTAATTTAGTTTATGATTTTAGGTATTACCAATAAATAAGCTTTCTCATGTTTTAAAATAGGCCATTTCCCAATGAAATCAGTTAAATTTTTTGATTTATCATTTCTTCGCAAAGTAAATGTATTTTTCCAGTGATGTTCAACTTCATTCCAGGGTTCAATTCTTTTTTTCAACCACAATTCGCTGGTCCGAATGTCTTCTGCGTCTGATGAAAGGTTAAAATTCAATGTAATACGAGTATGTAATAAACTGTATATAAATTAAAAATAAACCTGTTATATTTGTTTCTTCCTGATCTTCCTCTTCTGATATTACAACTTTTTCTTCATTAAATTTATGAAAAGAATATAGTCGTTTTAAGTTTCTATATTTATCAGACAGTTTTCCTTTAGCATTAATGGCCTTTTTCGTGCCCGAATATTTAGCACTAATTGGAGGAATAAAATAAGTACTCTCACATTCGGTTGGAAATAATGCACATATTTTTTCTGAAATAATTTGAAAATCTGTGTTTCCTAAAGAACTGTAACAAAATAAAATTATTCTAATAATTTTTTTATTAGGAAATCTTTGAAATACTTACCCAGAATTTTGACTGAATAACCCATTTATTAATAATTCAACAAGTAAATTTCTTGATTTATTTGTAAGAATATTTTTTTCTACATATGATTTTAAAATATATCTGCCAGAATGGCTGTTTTCTAGGAATTGTTTCAAATTTAAATGATATGATGGACGGCACGATTTTTTAAATTCAGTTTCACCGTAAAAACTTTGGGTAGGCAAAGTGGCTTCTTTGAAAGTATATTTTATTAAATCTGGATTATCTCCTTCCAAATATTTTGGAAAATCAACAGATTCGGACTCTATTGCAAACGATGTCGACGATGAATCATCGTTACATGTTGAGGTTGATGGTGTTGAGGTACATGGTACAGTACATTCACTAGGTAATTCCGAATTTGGGACTAAAAGCTAAAAAGTACCACAATTTTATGAAAGAGTTACCAAACCAAAGTATGTATTTTATACTTACAACTTCACTATTTATTATATTTATAAGGTTTTGACTAGTGTTCTTATACTCTTTATTTTTTTTTATTAATACTATTCTCTTTCCCAATTTGGGAATAAGTGATATTAGATTTTCTTCTGTAAGCTCTAACAGTGCTTCAAACGTTATTTCTTCTTCTATTTAAAAAATATTTGTGTAAATAATTATGTAATAATATATTCCATACTAATTTATAAGATAAAATTATTCAATTAAAACAGAAAATATTTTCTTAAACAATTGTAAAAATAAATAGTAAACATGTTCGGGGAAGTCCCAACGTTTACAACCTAAAGACTGCGTGCAATATTTCTTAATTTATTTATTAGCATACCTTTAAATATATCAATGTAGTCACCAAAACCCCATTCTGAAAGTAATTGACGTGTTTCTTCATCACTCATTTTGGTTTATTAAATAAACTTACAGCGATATTGAGACTTGTAACCTACAACGCACGTTTGGTTTTGCTGCAGCTAAACCAGGGAGTGAAACTAAACAAGATTCTACCTGTTCAGTGTGGCCAACATGAACATTGCATTGAAATAATACATAAAAAGAATAATTTATGCATTTAATTCGTTGATTTAAAGTTTTGATATATTAAATTAATGAGAATAATATTTTTGTTTGAAAGTGTTAAATTTAATTTAATTTAATGAAGTCCATATTATTAATCAAATAAATTTATGTATTGTTTTAAGAAACATGTTTTTTGATTCAAGAAAAAAGACTAAAGCGTTTCTTTGTATTATTTCAAAAAACAAAGTAGTGTTCATATGAAACGATTTTGATTGAAACAAAAGAAAAATTATTGTTTCAAACATTAATTTTTCAACATGACGTCTCTTCTTGGATTAAATACGTGCTTTTTCTCTGTGTACTAGATAGGTACACACTATTGTTGAACTTCGTAAAATGATGAAATATTAGTCCAACCAAATGAAAAGCTTTAGGCCGTTTTTAACTGAGTCCGATGAAAAGCAAACGACTAATACCGAGCGACTAAGTCCAACTAAGAAAAGTCGACTAAAACAATCAAGTGACTGAAAATCTAACTCTAAACAGGTGATTTAAGTTAATTAATATATTAAAAAATTGAAATAAAAAATGTACAAACATTTACTGTATAGATATTACAATACATTTCGACAATATTTTATACATTGGTAATTTACATTAAACTAAAACAACCGTTTACATAAAAACATGTTTTTATTTTTTATACAACTTTTTTTCTTCTATTATAATTTCAATTCTAGAATTATATATGATATTTTAACTTTTTTGACGATTTTTTCAAAACTAGTGGTATAGAAGTGGAAGCGTTAGGAATTAGGAGACTCTTTGGGATTGTTGAATTTGTGAGATATTTTAGGTTTCAATTTCAAGTATCTTCAAAAAATCAAAGAACACTATCTTACTATTTTCTTGCAAATATTTAGTAACAGGAAATTATTTCGAAATAAAAAAATAGTCGATGGTTGCCTCAGATGTTTTTTAATTAATCGTATTTGTGTACTAGTACCCATACTGTTTTTGCTAGATATAAGTACAGGTTGCAAATGGATTAAAAGCATCATTTATCTAAATAAATTTTGTAGGATCATTGGATTATCAAACTTTAACATAACGATACAGAAATATTTATGCAGGGGCAGATGACGAGAGTACAAAGTATCAATTTGTAATTTTGATAAGAACAAACAAGGAAATTTGTGCTTGTTAGACTGTTAATTTTAACAGTTGATAAAATACACAACAATATTAATTAAAACTGAACAAGATTAACAATCGAAATTTCCAAGTGGATGAAGTTGAAGTAATTTACACTGAAAACTAATTTTAGAGCTATATAATAAGTATTTTTTAAATTAAAGATGAATGCGTTCATTTAACCTCAAATTTTTCAATAATGCCCTTAACTCAATCCTATCATCACTACTTCTACTTCTTTCACATATTATAATGATAGTGACGTCATGTTAATTTTATTTATTTATTACTTATGTATTACTTTCAACAAAAAAAATACCTGTTTAAGTTTTATTTGAAAACTAATCAGAAAATTCTTGTAAACTGCAAATAACATAAAAGTTAGAAACTAAAACTAAATTAAATATAAGACATAATTTAAATAAACTTGATGCGGTGGTTGAAAATATTAAATTTATTTCGAACGAAAGGTATACCAATTAATGATAATTTACTGCTGTTGTTTTTCGTGTTTATATCTCGAATCATTTAAAATTTAAAATTATGTTAATTCGGAATTCGATTCAGGGGTAGGTGTCATTTAATACCTAAAATTTAGAGTGCATCTGTTTGTATATTTATGACAATAATAAATCTAATAATAATGAAGGTTTTGTTTCAACTGTGAAACAAATTCAAAAAATGTTCATCCGATTCTCTCTGGGGGGTTGAAAAAGACTCATGTATATATTCATATTCCAAATGATCCAGGGATGGTCCGCGCCTATCAGGGTTATCTTATCTGCGTCCCTCGAGGTTATTAACGGAGGGACATTAAATTGAAAACGTATTGTAGCGCGTGACAATTTACAAACTGCCTGACGGGGAAAAAATGGTGTCAGCTGTCACCAAGAAACAAAATATTATCTTCAAATGTACCGACAACATGATTTTACCGTTCTATATTCATCTATCTAAAGTTAAAACATATTTTTCATATTTCTCATTATTTAAAAGAAATACGTTACTACTTTCTGTTCACTGACATTACATTAATCAGGATTCAGAAAGTATAATAAAAAAAAAATCCTACGACCGAAATATTAATAAAAATTTATTTCAAAAGCAATTTAAACCATTGATGAATATGTTTACGTTGCCTAGCAACGGTTACTTTTCACGCACTAGTGTGTGAAGAGTGTTTACGTTGCCTTGCAACAGCTACTTTTCAAAGATTAGTGTATGTACTTTATGCCCGGTTGTAGGAAAAAAGATTTTTATGGGTTTGCGGTAAAACCATTTAGTTCTGATTTAATAATAAAAATAGTAAATGTAACCCATTTCATTAAGGAAATAGGACCAATGAAATCAAAATGAGTTTATTAATTCTATCTCTTTCTAAACAATTTTACTTGAAACTCGGACATAGTGATATTTTTATTTACCTAGTTATTAGTATGACGTAGATTTAAACCACAGATTTCATTTCAATTTAAAAATGGGTCACCCACCTCATTGTAATTCAGAATGTGTGATATGTAATTCAGGTAGCAGTAAAGAAATTCAGATAAAGTATAATTTAGTATACTCAGTTGTAAATCAGAAAGAATATCGGAATCAGAAGATAATTTAGATTAGACAATTCTGAATTACATTTATTGCTTTCTGAATTTCAATTAACAAATCTGAAATACAATTAAACTTTCTGAAATACAGCTAGAAAATTGTAGTTAATGATAGTAAGAAAATTAAAATTAACGACATGTAATTTTTTGCAAAAGAGCTACAATGAATGCGAATCATTACAATTTTGGACGCTTTAAAAAAATGTGTGTGTATTTTGAATTAATCGGCTGGTAATGGTAAATCAAATGACGGACATAATTTACTGTCAGCGGACAGGGGTAATAATTTATTCATTTTATCATAGCCGTCGGTGTTTAAAAAATGCTAAAACTGACATTGAATGCGGAGCCTCGTCTGTAACCCCTCGGCACATTTAAAACGGTTTATCTTTGCCGAGCATGCACTTTCTGTTTATTTTGTAAATCAGCAGGGTGTACACAGAGGAAGTGGAAAAAATATGTCTGGTCTGTGTCATATTCCCGATACGTAGCTTTCAAGATAATGTTTTGTTCCTTGTTGACAGCTGACACCATGTTTCCACTCAGCCACTCTGTAAATTTTGCCAAATTTTTTATCGACTTGTTTTTCTCGTTTTAAAAATAACCACAATTTAATTCGTCAATCCATTATTGCAATTAAATTAATTAATAAATAACGTATTAGCTAATTGACGGCTTAAAAAATAAAATTTTAGAGTTCTAATACCGCAGGTAATACGAGTATTTCAGAGAAATATATATTTTTAAAAATATATTAGGCAATAAATTCAGTACCAGTATTTTATTATTTACACATATAATTTCAAGCTACTCTCATATTACTATTAAAGAAATAAAAAATTATAGCACAATAAAGAACGAGATTATAATTATGATTTTATTTTAAGAGATAAGAATCCTTCGAACAAGAAAAACGATGATTTATATTTTAAGATTAGTTATTTATACTATTTTTAATTTTGCTTTTTATATCGTTTTTTAAAAAAACTCGAAGCTTGAAAATTTAATACCTACTATGTTTGTTTTATTTCTTTTCTTTGTACTATTATTATTTCTAAATTCAAAATTATACTCGAATAATTTTTTAGTAAAAGTTGATTGCTCATTTAACATTAAATATTATTTGATATCATGTCATTACTTAACCCAATAAAATGACCTATTAGCATACTCTTCCAGGTATAGTTCAGCTTTTTTATAGACGGAAAATAAATTTATATTAAAATTGCATAAAAATGTAAAGCTTCATAAAAGTGTATTACTATAAATAAAATGAACAAATTAATTTTTCAAGAAATGAGTATGCAATTCTATTGAATGTAATCAAAGATCTAATACATACAATGATGTAATAAATATTTGTTTACGATTGGCTATTTATTGAACAGAATTTAAATAACAATCGAGCGATGTTTAGTAAAAGGAACGGTGCATTTTATTAAAAGTCTGGTATAGTGGGTAGAATATAAAGCATTTATAATGATTTAGCATTGTCGGTCGAACGTGCCTGCTACACGATTGCGGAACGTTTTGCGAGAAAAAGAAATGACTAACAAGATAAAAAACCTAATGCCTTTAGCGCAGGAAATAATATTGTAAATTAAATGGGTTTTCTGCTTTACTAGGATTCCTCCACCAATTTATTAACAAATAAAACTAACCTAAACACAATTGTCTGTATTTATTATCTGGGTTTTGCATACGGGAAAAACGAGCGTGTAGTACTGCAATTGTAGGGAAATTAATAAATATACCGCCAAGTCTTTTACATAATTTGCATGTAGAATTTTTCACAGAATTAACTGGATGTGTTTTAGTTCATTTTAAAATTTGTACTAACTACAACTTTAAACAAATAAAAATAGAGTGTAATGGGTATTACCCATTACTATGAGTGGAACAGTTTACTTTATAACAAATCGGTTTTTTGCCAGATGTTATCTCTGCGATGTTGTAGATAATATGGAAAGCACACCAATTTGATCTGAGTCGTCGTCATCAAAATCAGTCTACAAACTGGGACATGGTTTCAAAATAAATAATATAAAACTTGCAATGTAGAAAAATAAGTGTAATATTTTCGAAAATATGTCGAATGAATTCTATGTGTACAGAAATAATAATCAATTAAATACATAATAATATAATATTTTCTTTGTTAATGTTAGTACTGATTAAAATTAAAGAGTTATATATATATTTTTTTTCGATCTTACATTTAAAACGAATTTTCATGTAAAATATTAATATAATGATTTTTCACAATTAAATAAAATTATTGCCTTCGTATCTTTTGTTTTCGTTGAACTTTTGGGGAACAGGGAAAAATGTGTATTAGTTCTCTTGAGAAAAAATGTGAAATATCTTGCCCTATTATGACATTATCAGTGGTGAAAGTTATAGGCGCCGAATTTTGGAAATAAGGCATAAAAAGGGACAAAAATTAAAAAAAATATAAATACAAAAAAATTATTTAATTTATGTTAAATAAAAGCCTCCTCAGATTGTTCCGCGTGGGGGCTTGAGCCCCGAAGCCCTCATGAAGTCGGCGCCTTGGTGAAAGTAGGTCGCTACTTTCGGGTACATCGAACCAATAAGAAAAATGGAGCCGGTACGCTGTACCGGTAAGAAAAAAAAATATCTATCTATTATATTATATTTGTAAATTAATAACTTTTTAAATAACAGCAATCCTCCCTTTTTTGTTTCGTAAAAGAAGCGAACGAGTAAAAAAATATATCTACTTTTAACACTAGATATCATAAACTAACTTCTACTTCTACTTTCTCGGCCGTGAAATAAATTATTATCAATATATAAATAAAAGTAAAATAAAGTGACAGAACAAATAATATTAGCTATTCTCTCAAAGTAAATTATTTTTTGTCATTATAAAAACATTTCTGAGCGTCCTATATAACATTCTTCCTCTAATAATTTTTTTCATTCTCAATAATTTTCACATTATCGGTACTTTGTCCAGAAAAAACGTTATTCAACTTTAAATCTGTATTGTGACCCTTGCACGGGTCATATAAATCAATAATATTTATATTCAATCATCCGCCAATAAATTCAATTTTTTAATTCTCAATAATTTTTACAATATCGGTATTACCACAGTCTAGAAAAAATATCATTCAATTTTAAATCTGTATTGTGCATTTCCAAACAGTGGCTAAAAGGTAGTAAACATTAACATACGGAAATGACAAACAGAACACATGGGATTATGAAGCATATAAACCGCAATTTCGTCCACAGTCCCCAGTCCTCTGTCCACTATCCTTTCGGCTGTAAAGTCACCCATTTACCTTTACGACCCTTGCACGGGTCATATAAAACAATAATATTTATATTCAATCACCCTTTGCCGTAGTAGGGTAAAGATAACAGCAGCGGCAGGAGCTGACAGGCAGCGTGTGTGGAATGTGTGGGGATGGAAATATCCAGCGAGATTACAGTAGGAATGGATGTGGGTGCAGGCGGCCTGGCCATTGTGGCGGTAAACACTGCAATTCAATTTCTCTCTGACCGCTACACCCACCAGCATGTTTGCTCATTTGCAGGATGATACAGACGGAGATAGAACATGCACAGACGGGAAAAAACTCAGCAATATGGACTACAACATACCAAATATATTTCATCTAGATAATAACTTTGGATTTTTTGCCAGTTTAAAGCAATTTTCGAAATGTAAATAAAGCAAATTTATATATATGTGTATGCTTTCTAACAATTTGTTAAAATCAACTGAAACAAAACATTAAAATCTTATAAATAGAAAATAGAAATATATATTTTACAATGCACATTTCCGGGAGAATATTTTTTTAAATTACATTGACAATTCCACTCCTTATTTGTCATCCAATTAAATCACAGTATTTTGCTGAACTGAGCCAATCTGATTCAAATCTCACAGGCAATTGTCAGTTACTAGTAATTGCCGCGGAATTTACACGACTAAATAGGGGTTGCTTAGATACAACGCCCGTCAAAATTATGACAAGTAATTCATTGAAAATATATACATATTTCGAGGAATTGTCTGCCGAATACCATTCGCAAGCAAAATTTTACATGTAATTTTTGCATCACTCGCTCCTGCTTTTTGCTTTGGACTCGTATGTTTTTCGTCCCAACAATCAGTCCTGATCATAACGATTTCAAGTAAAATTTAAGTTACTAGTGGTATTATATATGAAAATTTATTTTATTATTATATTATGTTCAATTTTTATAAATAAATAATTAAAATTTAAAAAAGTGAGCATGTTCCAATACTTTTTTAATACTTTTTCCGAGATTAGTTTTTTAAAATAAACTTACATTAAAAATTTATTTCAGGGTATAAGTAAGTATAAAGAGTTATAAAGAAAAAGTGAGCGTATCTCTATAACGTTGCATCCCCGGCTAGAGATCAATTTGTCATTATTATTTCGACTGTCAGTATCCCAAAAAACATAGGACCAGCATGGTACTCAGTTCTAAAGCTAACCAGGTATTCGATGTCCGTTATCCGACAGCTGTGGCTTTTGGCTCGATTAGTAAGCGTGCTCCAACTCAAACTGAGTAAAGTATGAAATTTGCACTTTTCAACGTCGCTAAATAACATTTGGTTAAAAAATATCGGAACCCACTACATACTGTAGGTCCTTTGTAGACGCTTTAGGTTGATAAACTAATCCACCAAAAATGAAAGTAAAAATGATCATGGAACAGGTAAAATTCACTTCTGAATTTCGCCTGCGGCCAAAACTCTCCTAGGGTTGTAGCTCCAATGATTATTATTATAAATATGGTAAAAAAAATCAAATCGAAACTTGGGTGAAACCGATACTCGCATTTGGTTATTTGAATATAAATATTGAAATAAAAAAAATAAATGAGAAAAAACTGGTGACTTAGTAAACTGCCTTATTTTATAACTTTATTGTGATGATGTGCTTAAAAAGTACCTATACAGATGACAGAAATGTCATATTTTAAATAAATGCTGGTTCAAATATTGTCAATCCAAGAATCCATTACTCTGTTTTAGAATTCTTATCTTGCTAGTTTTCAAAACCGAATCCGAGTAGTTTCGATCTCGGAACCAAAAAGAGGATATATGTATATTTAATTAGTACCCGGATAATGTCTATTCATTCTGCTAGACACTCAATTTCTTAAACTAAACCTGGAATCGAATCTATTGGGAAACGGTTCTCATCATTAATTATTATGTCCAGTAAATAAAGACTATTTTGTTTATTTTTAACCTATTCTGTTTACAATTGGGAAACACCGGTGCTATTTTATTTTACGAGAAAAGAATTCGGAAGTGATGCTTGCAATGTAATGAAAAAGCAGTTCTTCATACTATTTTTCAACGCTATCTATTTAAGCCGCATATATTAACTTTATTTGGTAATAAGAATTCACTTAACGTGCTTGACGAAGACTACCAACTTTATAAAAGTAATTTCTGTCGAGTCAATCCTTAGTTGGTCGCTTTTGTAATTCTTTTTATTCTTTCGCGAAGACTAAGTGTCTTTAACTGGTCGATTCCCAATCAATTAACAATATTCTTTGAGATCCTTTACAGATGTAATGTGTTTGAAAAAAGAGCTCAGCCTTGTTCGTTATAAAAATGAATTCCGTTCATTTGCTCGCCAGTCTCCGATCATTTAACAAGGCTTGTCTTTTTTGAAAGTCGCCTAATTGCGGAAAGTATTAAGAATGCGCACTATTAGGATTCTATTATGCATTTAATAGGATTATAGATTGGAGCAATTAAAACTGAAATGAACTTTAATTAGTCTAGCTAGTTCTCTGGCAGTTTCAACGAATTACCTTCCATTCAATACAAATTTGCAAATTAAAAATATACTATTCATGACGCAATCAAAAAAGAGGAAACTGCAAATTGAAAACATGGAAAACCATCATTGTTTCGCCAACAACAAAAAATTCCATTAATACAAACAATTTTATTTATTGGTGAATAGTTCACTGAAACGGACATCACTGTTTCAGTTCAAATTTTAAATTACCTATATTTTTCATACACACTGCTCCATATAGGTATAAATCTATAAATAATTCAATTCGTGTTTTATCTTCTAAAGTAAAATAAATAATAAATTTATTGTTTGGAAATTTTCAACATGTTTTAAAAAGGAGCCAATTATTAAATAAAATAATAGTTCACTTGTTTCTGTTTTTGCAGAAAAAATAACTGATTTTTGCTGTTTGTATAATTTTTATAATCAATATGCAAAAAAAAATTAGGTACAATTACTTTTTAATATCGGTGGGCTTGTTAAAATATGTTATGGTACACAATTATTACATTTTCAAACAAACTTTGTTATTTCCCAGTTGACACAATAAAAAATAAATTTTGTTCTGTTGTTGAATCATGAAAGAATAAAATGTTAATGTATCCATTGTCTTTTTATTCATATTATAATGGTTTTTGTATCGAGGGCATAATCAAAACATTTATAGCAAGAGAGCATGTTTAAAGATCGACGCGAAGAGGAGAATTATGATTCCAAAATGAATAAAAATTTTAAATTTACAACTTTTTGTAAGTTAGCAGTTCGAAGTGCCCTTTTTTAGTGAAAATATTAATCATTACCGAAAAAGCAAAACTTAGTTATCAGAAAATGTTTACCATCCCTGCAGGTAAGGATAATCATCAAAACGTTAAGTTCCATTGTTATATTACTATTAATGTTCATTCAACTATAGCAACATACACGAAACAAATATAGCAGTGTTTTTATTGTTGTGATTGTAAGTCCCTTGGTAATTGCATTTAAGTGTTGGGGAGATAATGAAGTCCAACCACATCCCTACCTGACATCCGCACATTTATAATTAAAGACACGTCATTCGCAGACGCACGCAACCAACATCAGTATCGCGAGTATCGCAGCTTCTTTGTACCAGCCAGCCGAGCCAGGTTTGTTTTCATTTCTCCCGCACAAAAAGATCAAACCCGGCTGATAGCGCTACAGTCGAGCAACAAGGCAATCGCCATGCCAAAGTTTATCGATGCAGATCTCCGATAGCGGAACAGAAATAGGGAGAACAGAATGTATGATATCTCATCGAGAAACTAACTGAAATTAGTAACGGAGAGATTGTTCCCAAGATTTCATACAGAAAACTAATTGCGATTTATTCAGTCTGTAATACAAACAAGTTATCTAAAAAAATAAGAAATAAAAAGTTTGAGAAGTTTAAGTTTACCTCTATTTAAGTCTATTTGTGGAATAAGAAGAATAAGATATATTATTTTTGTTTTACCAATTCAGTGATCTTGTCAAATAGAATATGTTCATTCGCATAATTTTACTTTTACAAAGGTAACAGGGGCGGCTCGTATGTAGGCACTGTGGAACTGCAGAACCCCCAGTTTTTTTTCGATATAAAAATATATTTAATTATTTATTTATAATTACTTATAATAATTCATTTTGTCTTGAACAATTGTATATAGTTCTCTTATTTTGCATAAAATATAACAAAAATATAAATCTAGCAACACTAAGAAGGGCGATGGATGTTAGCAGCACTGTGTTTATCGCAGTGTCATACCGTATAGCAAGATAGCTTATATATGAAGATGCGCGCGCGAGCATATAGGTATATGCACTCGCAGTGAAAAGCGTAATTCGGTACTGCAAAACAGTTTCTTTGCTAAATTAGTAGTGTAGCAGCGTGCTCATAATATTTATCGTTTATTCCGAATCATATTTGCACATTACAATATTACATAGTTTATATTTTAGAACATCATTACGATTATTTACAATTATATCTCAAAAAATAATAAGACAACACAATATATGTATATTCATTTTTTTTTTATTTTTACAATAATTTTGATATTTTATTAAAACATGCATTGACAGTGTCTTTAAAAATTTCGTAATTTTATTCATATGTGTCAAAAAGTAACGTTTTTAGTAAATATAGTTTTTTTTTTAAATAAATGCTACAGAAATATATTAACTTTTTTTTCACAATTTACGCACCCTAATCTTGAGGAGATGTGGGAAATAAAGATTCCCAGAGATGCTTAGGTGACGCGAACAGATTTTATAATAAAGTTAAAGTAAAAATTATAAACAATAGACTTTCAAGAAAAATAACAGAAGAATGCAATTTTCCTTAGGCCTATCTTGGATTTGGTCTAACATTCCACGATGTTTATATGCTCAACAATCGGAACACTTGTCTCTAGTTATAGAAAAAAAACTTGTTCAGATCTGTATGATTAATATTCCCCGCACATTAGTTGTGTAATCTGTAGGTAGGGCTAAACAAATCAAGTCGTCTGGGATAAAAACAAAGACATGGGTGTCTGATGTGTCGGACCGTTGTCATGGGGCATTGTTTGATAAAGACACGAGTTAGAGCAGAGCAGAGAACCCTTGCCGAGCTGACAGCGGTCACATCTAACATTTATGATGACTCCAGACACCACGTCTTCTGTTCCGATTCCGCAAATTGGAAACTTGCAATCAGGCGACACTTGCAACAAAACAACGCCAAATGGACTTGTTGACGGAGACAAAGTTACCTGGAAGGAAGTAATCAATGGAAGATATAGATTGTTTTGCTTCTACATTGTTTTCTAGATAATATGATCCTTTATTTGCCCATTTATATCTGTACCGAATAACAGATTGTGGTTACGTCCAAACTCACAGTTGTAAACGCAAAAAAAACATTAACCAGTAATTACACAAAACATCGTCAATATATGTAGTTTAACAATATCCAATAATATCAGTAATAACAATTAATGTTTTAATGACTTTATATTTCAAGTAGGTTCAACTAAAGAAAATATCTGGAAAGTTTAATTTTATAATCTTCCATTGTTAAAATAAATATTAATTATACAGTTTGTTTCTAGTTTATGATTAGTGTTTTCAAAGCAATACTATTCGCGATTTCTTTGATATTTAATTTTTAGTTACAAAACAAATCACATCTATTTTTTTGAATGTCGAAACTATAATAACTCTAAAAACTTTTGCATTTCAATTTTGAGACTGCATAACATTGGATATAATGGAGTTTTTCATTTTTTTATATTGATTAATTTGTAAACAAAATACTACACTGCTATTGATGATAGAAAAATACAAGTAATAATGTCTTTCTTTGGCGAATACCACTGGATATTTAACTCCACAATATTTTTTTTAATGATCCTCTCGAAAAATTCAATTAAAAGGTGATGAGACTAAATGGTTAGATTATGAAAGAAGAAACACATCTGCACTTATTGATTTCTGATGTCTGAAAAGACAAAGAAATAGTTCACCTATTTTAAATGGTAAATTAAAATTGAGTGTAAAATCGATAAGAAAAATGTAATTATATATAATCATATAAAGTGTTAGAGTGTATTTAATAATCACTGTTATAAAAAATTAATGGAAATATAAGTTGAAAATTTTAGAGAGTCTTTTACTTTTTAATGTTAATCGACTGGGTCATTTGTATATTTCCCTAATGTCTTGTATTTGAGGCTAATAGCCTCGTAATGGAAATATTGTATGATGATTATTCATTGTAATCTGGTCGTAATACCTATCATTTCCCAGTGAAAACGATGCGATACGCTTCGATTTGTAATCAAAACATTTTATCTTTATTTCCTTTCAGTCGGAGGCGGCGGGGTCGTGTAGATAAACTCGTATAGATAGCGAGTAGGAAAAAGAAAAAATGGAAATTCATTGTCGGTGTGCAGTGCAAATATGCCCAAGCACACAACCCTTCCCATGTGGGGCCGATAAACAAGTCAATGACATAGGAAACATTCGCTCACTCACGCACACGCGTACTTCATATACATTCCAACTTATCAATCGAGTTCTTGCCCAGGAATGCATCCACATTGTTACTGCTGCATAAATAAAGATGCTAACAATAACAAAAAACTCAAATTGTTTTCCATTCCATTCTTTATCACGAGCATTAATTTTACTTCTCCTTTGTACTACATTTTCTAGGATCATAGCATTCAGCGTATCACAGTACCTATTCAGTAACTGATTCCCACCAACGTAATCGGATCTTCAATTTGAGTGAAAATCTAAATCACTAACTGTAAACAACGCCGGCTTTCATGAAACTCCATTAATGATAATGATAATGATAATGATATGTTTATAACGCATATAGACGCTGCTTATCGCATCCTGAACATCCCAGCCAATTTTTAAGTAATATACTCGTATACTTGGTCCAAAATTTTGACTTTTGTTGCGGATTCAATTTGTCAAATTTGTCCAAAGCGTTTTTGGAATAGATTATAGCATTTTTTAAAACAAGACAAAAAAGAAAAGAAAAATATAAATCTTTTTATTTAATTCGATAAATAATTTTATTAATTTTTAAGTCCAATATTTTTTATACATTCGACTTATTATAATATTGTGTCTATGACTCAATAATAAATATTTCGTATAAGATTCATATATTTTTTTCAAATAGAGGAAATTTGCAAAAGAAAACTTTAAAATGATAGAAATAATCAAACTTGCCATATATTTAACAGAGAATTTAGAGTTTTTCAAAAAATAATTATAAAGATTTCAAATACAGCATCAGCGGCTTACTTCTTCTGTTATTACTACATACATAAACTATTATATTATTAATTATTAATTTTGTAAACTCACTTTTAAAAAGAACAAAATATATCTTTTGTAATTTTTTTGTAAACTCAAACGATATGCCAAGATCTGATTTTAATATATGTATATAACATGTAAGTAATTAATCAATTCCCATATATTTGAATTTGATATTTTTGATAGAAATATTCTAATTCTAATACACCCATTACCGCGTTGTGGTATAAAAGAAAAGCGCTGTTGGTGCTTTTTAAAATATAAAACTAAGTTTGGGCGTTTTACATTAACAATTAACAACAATTGTGTTTTAATTATATAAACATATGTATTCATATCATACACGGCTTCTTACCCATTGCTGAGAGTACCATTTTATTTTTCAAGAATATCGGTAATAATAGTTTTATTTAAATATATTATTGATGGCGTTAGCTAATATCAAACTAATAAAAACACATCTTAATTTTAATTCAATATTATACATTGAATAACTCTTAGCTATTTCATAACTCCCTTCCTCCCTACCTTTCTTCATTTATTTAAATGATAATTGACAACTCAGATATCTTCAGTAGCTTCATAGCAGTCATCTCGTAAGTTACCTACCGTTTATATTTTTTACTTTTTAAGTTGAATTTCAATAACTAATTGTTATCTACTACTCTTAAATATTGAAACTATAGTGTACAATGTACGTATATTATTACAGTGTATATATTTGTCCATATTTATTAAAAATTATTTTGTTATAAATAAATTTATATTTTTTTTGTTTCAGACGGGGTCCAGCTACTTTCTAGTTGTAAGATATAGATATAAGGGGGGAAGCAGGTACTTCTTCAGTTTTTTTCTTCACACTAAAAATCCAATTTTAAGATTTAAGAGTTATGTCCTCCCTGAATATTCCATATCTTCGATTGTTTTTCAATTATCTATTTAAAGAAATTAAATTCCCTTAAGAAAAGTTCTAATTTATAATGTTCATGTGACTCATGAATTTTTGACATTATTTAAATTTACCTTTAACGTATCACTTGTCTTGCAAATATAATATATTAACTTTTTTCCCACACAAAGGAATAAAACTTGACACATTATGTATGAGATGAGATCTAGATATAAGGTGTAATGGTTAGATGTACGGCATGATAGTTAAATATAAGGTGTGATGGTTAGGTATGATGATTAAATATAAGTTATGAAGAAAGTAAGGTGTGATGGTTAAATATAAGGTATGATGATTAGATTTAAGGTGTGATGGTTAGATATACGGTGCGAAGATTAAATATAAGGTATGAAGATTAAATATAAGGTGTGATGGTTAGGTATGATGATTAGATGTAAGGTGTGATGAATAAATATAAGGTATGATGATTAAGTATAAGGTATGATGATTAAATATAAAGTATGATGATAAAATGTAAGGTGTGATGATTAAATGTAAGGTGTGATGATTAAATATAAAGTATGATGATTAAATATAAGGTGTGATGATGAAATGTATGATGTGATGATTAAATATAAGGTGTGATGAATAAGTATAAGGTATGATGATTAAATATAAGGTATGATGATAAAATGTAAGGTTTGATGATTAAGTATAAGGTGTGATGATTAAATATAAGGTGTGATGATTAAATATATGGTATGATGTTTAAATATATGGTGTGATGATTAAATATAAAAAATGATGGTTAGATTAAAAGTGTGAATGTTAGGTATAAAGTATGATGATAAAATATAAGGTGTGATGATTAAGTATAAGGTATGATGATTAAATATAAGGTGTGATGGTTAAATATAAGATGTGATGATTAAATATAAGGTATGCTGGTTACATATATAAGGTGTGATGGTTAGATTAAAAGTGTGATTATTAATTATAAGCCGTGATGATTAAAAATAGGGTGTGATGAGTAAATTTATAGTATGATGGTTAGACCTGAGATGTGATGTGTAGATATAAGGTATGATGTGTGAATGGAAGTAGATCACTACTGCAAAACTGTCCGGGAAGTTTTCAGTGAGGATGAGCTGATTGGTTCAAGTTTAGGTACATAATGTGTCACTTTTTATTCAGTTTTTTGCTTTTGCT
Organism: Stenolophus ochropezus; assembly: GCA_035578165.1. NCBI lineage: Eukaryota > Metazoa > Arthropoda > Insecta > Coleoptera > Carabidae > Stenolophus > Stenolophus ochropezus. The sequence continues at coordinate 16,276,830 of JAQOWZ010000005.1, read as the reverse complement.
TACTCAAGATTATATTACAGATATAGTTTCCCAAACATACAAAAATTCAATATGGTTAACAAAGTGTTTCATATGAGATAGACGCAAATTATTTAAATGTTTACAATCTCTTGTTAGTACATAATTTTTAAATATCTCATTTTTGTGTAATTATTACTGGACTTACATTTTTAATACACCCAAATGAACCATTAATTTTTCCCTTACAAACATAGTTATTAATTTTACAATTTTCCTTTTTCAGAGTTTCTGTAATTATAATATTTTAATGTACAAAATACTGTAGTAATATTATATAAGTCTGGGCACTCCTTTCTCTGCTTACAGCATTCTGGTCGTTGGTATGGGTTGCACGGAAGGGTTGTGATACCGCCCTCGTATCAGCGTGTCTATAAGTGGAGTTACGGATGTGCTTTGTGCATCTTGCTGAGCTTTTACCATTTTGGGCGTTAGTATGGAGGGCCGGAAGGGTGTCTGACCGCTAACGTGTTGAAATGTCTAATTGTGATGTGAGTTTGTGCTTAGACAATATTCCCATCAACAATATTTTTTCATTTTGATTTTCTACTTCTTTCTTGGCTTTCATGCCAATTCCCCTGACCCTTCTTCGCTGGGAAGTACACTGTATTAGTTTAAGTTGCACCAAAATAGTTTTAAGTTGCGGTTAGATTTAAGTCGCGAAATAGTTTTAAGTCTTCATCCTTTCCTTAAACCCAAAACCACCCCTTCCCCCCTTGCCGTCGTGGAGAGACCTTGTCGTGGTGGCAGGGCTTAACCATCCTCTAATCAAGTGAAGATTTACAGAGGATGGAACCAACATCTCCACTTTAAAATAATAATCGTTTCATTTACAGATGAAGCAAATTTTTACATATATTTTTTTCAGACATTTTCAGGGAATAATAGATTATTTGCAGCAGAACTGCAGGACCTTAACCATCCTCTAATCAAGTGAAAATTCATAGAGGATGGAACCAACATCTCCACTTTTAAATAATAATCGTTTCATTTACAGATGCAGCAATTTTTACATATATTTTTTTCAGATATTTTTAGGGAAAAATAGATTATTTGCAGCAGGACTGCAAGACCTATTTCAAATGATATATTAGCTTCCGGATGCAGTCTTTAGTGGTGAGTGCAAAATATTTTTTTACAAAGTATAGTGAAGTAAATATTTCAAAAATGAAACTTCAATTAAAGGAAGAAGGAATATTTAAACCGTCAAATAACATTGGTTAAAAACATTGCTAGGACGTTGGATATATCAGAACAGAACAAAATCGTAAGTGTTTTTTTCATTACAATTTATAATTTTTTTCACAACTAACCTAGACACATTATAATATATCTCCATTCGCTCTGAGAAATTGCTTTAAACTACCATTTACTTGGTAATCAGGTGCTAATCGTTTATCAACATCATATCTTTGAACTTCTCCTCGAAATGGAAAACGTCAAAGAAATATGTACTAATCATTATATTACTTTACTAATTAGCAACCATAATATTAAAAATTTTAACGAATACTAATATATTATTTGTCTTTTCATACTTTTGTCTCCATATTAATAGAATAAAAATAAGTTTTTATATTTCAACAAAAAACGCATATGTCAGAGAAATAATGTTCACAATATGCTAAGTAATTAGTAGAATTAGTTTTAAAATTTTTAACCAATACTAATAGCTTTTTTTCTATATAAGTAAGTAAAAATAAATTTTACACAGAAACAAATACATAATGGCCATTTTTGTTGCGAAAAGTTACATATATTTTTTGCATGTGTAGAATCAAATTGATATGAAATGATGTAATTCAATGTATCCCGACTACCGTCGTTGCGAAAAGAAGTAGTGCCTCGGGTTTCGGGTCCCGCCCATAAAGAGTGCAAAGGACAGGTGAAATAGTGCATGGAGTGAATTAAAGTGAATTGAAGTGTGTGCGTTTTATGATTGGAGAGTGGATTAGTCGGAACGGCGTCTGTTTGTGTAAATGTAAAGTTTAGTACCGAGCGCACAAATAAGACCATTTCATTTCCTCCATTTAACGACCGCCCTCGACGTTCAACAATCGATTACGAACAAACACTTGTGACCACTCCAAACATTTAACATTATTTTACAATTTTCATCAACGGTTAAACTGTTTACAAATTTAACCAGCACCAGCCTGTTTCACAAATTTTATTACTGGAGGAAATTTGAAATAATCACGTTATCAATGCTGACAGCATAAGCGCAAGTTTTATTAAAAGTTAAAAACTCGTAAAAATTCGTTAAAAAGTACAAATTTGGCTGAAATTTATGCACGTTTCTTATGAATATTCACACCGACGTAACTTTGTTTCTCATTACCAGCTGTAAATCATTAACGCCAAATTGAAAGCGGGATCGTAAATATATCATCATGACGCAAACAGCCAACTCCCTGTGCTACGTGCAAGATACAAGCGCGCTCTTTAATAAACTACAATCATTATTATCTTAAACATATTTCCTACTATTCCCCATAGTTAGCTTATTTCCCTTTTGTGCACAGCGTCGAAAATTAGTTCGTGGCAAGGAATAGTTTATTAGAAATTAATATTTTACATCTGGCTAATAGCTACACTTACTTGTATCTACCAGAAATTTCAAAATTGTTAAATAATAAATTGACTTTGTTTATAGCTGATTAAAATTTGGCTTACTTATGTTGTATGAGAATTTTTGCCAAATCATTATGAGACAAAAGCACGTATTCAAATCAAGATATTGAAGAAAAGATTTCTATATTATAACACATAGGTAAATAGGATACTCTATAATATTTAGTAATATTTAAAAAACGAAATTAATTTCTGACAACCTATAATCTAGGCTTATTTTAACTATGTCCTGCAAACTACAAAAAATATTTTATTCATGTTCAAAAAGTCCAACTCTCCTCCACTATATGAGTGAGACAAACTAAGGCTATGAGGAGATGAACTAGTTACCATATTGTGTTATTTGTCATATGTGTTACACTCTTCGTGCAAAAAACGACCACAAATTACACATTTTAACTAAATGTGAATGATTTTTTTCCTATTTATCGGTTGAGTTGATATTTTTAACAATAAAAACTGGTCCATCACTCATCAGCATTGATGGTCCATCTGTCCTCAGAGCAGAGATTAAATGACCAACTAAATTACTTATAACTGTGTACAAATAGAACCACATTTTTAGATTACGTTAAGTCTTACGCCCAATAATGTATACATAAGGTAAAAAAAATGTTTGGCAATTTTTTATGTAAATCTTGGATTATTCAGTATTGCCTGTCTCGAAACAACAAAAATTACATTTCTTATGAGAGATATCACTTTAACATTCTTTTAAGACCAAAAGTCCTTTTCTGCCCCCACTTATCCTATTCAAAAAAGGATAATAAATTTTGATGTTCACTTAGATAAACAAGTTTATTTCGACGACCTGAATTTGTTTAAAATTTTATATTTGTTATAACAGTAACAAAATCTAAAATTTAAAATATCCTACAAACCAATAGCTTGAAAAAAAATTTCAGATTTTTATATTAGTATAGATTTAGGATGTCAATTCACAAATTTTGTGACTTCTTAAATATCTTATATCGTATCAACCAACGTTCCTTGGATATCAGTATCGACTTCAACTAGATGATACCTAGTCGAATTCGGGTAATAAATTTTCGTTTTATAAACCTTTGACAAATTATGACTAAATAATTCTGATGCAATTTTAAATATCTACCATAATTCTTTCATAATTCATTTATGACTTACTACAATTTGTCTTATAATTTATTGAATGAATAATTATCGTACACAACAATGCATTTCCCTGGACATATATTGTCCTAATGTCGTCTATGTATTTTCTACCATCAAGATATGGCTTATAAATGCACTTTCCTCTAATTCTTTCTTTATTATAAAGGTGTGACACATTGTGTTTGCTGTTCTTTCTTGTTATCAAGATAGAATGTATTAATGTCGCCAAAGAAAAATGTCTGGTCGATGAATGAACTGCATCGTTAGTAACGCCTCGTTAACGTTTTTTTAAAAATAAATTTGTGTCGTAAATATTGGAGTAGTTTATGCACCTATCACACAAATTATCTCGTTAATACCGCGCAATTAATTCTTTTTACTCCGACGAGAAGTCTAAAAGTAGCTAGAAAAAAGTTCTTAAAAAAACTTATTCAAACATCTTCACTAATTTTATCTTCACAGAGATCTAATTCAGTACGGGATGTTTGGGATCGATTAAGACCGACAAAAAGAATATATGTATACTCGTATGTAGGTATACACGCACTTTTTTATTGTCGATCTTATTCAAAACAATTATCCTTAAAAACTTTAGAATCATTTTCAATATCGTACATCGCCCATTTTTAAAGAAATTATGATGATAAATATTGATTGTAGATAAAAAGTTTAAATTACCTTAATGTATCACAAAACTTGTAATTGTATGTAATTATAAAAATATATGAAATTCATTAATACCCGTTTTTCAATGAAATAAGAATAAACGATTAAAATTTAGAAAAATTTAGAATTACTTACGTAATTTTTTTTTATTTGGTTTTTATATATTTATATATAGAGAATCATATGACATCCAGTTAAACTGGAAATTAGACATTTGCGGTGAATATATTTTGTCCCTCAGGGTAGCTTCCAATTAAAAAAATTATTTCGATGAGAACAATTGGGAACATAAATTGATGAAACTGTGAAAAATAGATTTATTTATAATTTATATTAATTATATTTAGGTAGTTACCTGTAACAATATCAAATGAAAATATATTCTAATATTTTAAAAACGCAGAAAATCTCTTTCATGTATCAACTGAATTTAAAATATTTCGAATAGTTTAAACACTACACACGAGAATTAAAGGATTAGCAAACACTAATATATTCAAGGCTTACTCGTAAAATGTTTAGTTTTATTTGAACATTAAATAAATTTGGTACTGTTAAAATTTTGCTACAATCCCTTCCGAAAACTTTCTAAAATTATAATACACCATAAATATAAAATACTAAATCCTTGCTTATAATACATTTTAAATAAACCCCCAAAAATTATGCGTAACTCGGAAAAACTTGTAATCCTGTACATTTAGCAGGGAGATATAGTCATCCTCAGGTACCGGTGGCTGTCTCCATTGTTTAATTGCCTCGTGATAAATCACAGCTAATAACTGTATTAATTCCATATTCCTCCCACTGGGTGGCAGGTGTGTGCTTTGTCGGATAATCTCTTAACTTAAAACGCACTTAATTAAACTGCTACACTCGCACATTACTCATCGCAGGGACATAAATAACCCACGCCCACGCACAGCAAATTGTCCTGATCGCTGCGTTTTAATTACTCAATGCAATTTGTATAGCGTATTAATCAGAGAACATATACCCGAAAAATTAATTACAAAGTCACATTGCAATGGATTCATATACTGGGAACGTGAGGAATGGAATGGTTGTTTTAATGAACTGCAAAGAATCGATTGTGTAGTACATTATCACCTAGCATTACAATTAGAGGCACTGCCGGATTAATTTGAATGCGCCCCTAAAAGAATATCGTATGTCCGTTTCTCCTCCTGTTAATCATCAAAAATGATAATAAAAAACAGAAAAATTTATAATGAAATAAATTTTAAAAGTTTTTGAAAATAATTTCAAAATATGTATTTTCTGTATGTATCTAAATGTCTGAAAGTTTATTAAAAATCCGACATTTTATTGGTGATAACTTTCGAAATAATACGTGTTTCAATTATTCCGAGCCTTTTCATTAAGAAAAAAAAACCTAGCCCCAGAATCACTAACAGATGACTCATTATGTACCGGGTAAATGGACGGAAATTAGCTTTCTGCAGTTTTCGTATCAGTCACAGATGACACTATAGTAAATCCAACGTGAAAGTAACTTTTGTATAAATACGAAACTAAAACATTTTTTTTGGACTCATACAATAAAATCCGTTGATTTTCTTCCTCTAAGCAACGTCGCGAATCTCAATTTCCTACGTCTCCCCCAGATTAGTGTGCGGGAAATTTTGGAAAAAACACTCCTACTTCTACAGCATTTATTAAAAAAAACTGTATTAAGTAGTAAGTAAAAAGTATAATTGCCCAAACATCCTTTTACATAATAATAATAAAATAAAATGGTTGATTATTGAATGAAATTTAATTTATAAAAAATAAATTTTGTGCATTTTGCATACAATGTTGTCACCACTTGGCAGCATTGAAACACATAATCACATGTATATAATAATTAAACATATTTGTAAGAAAATAAAAACAAATCAATAAATTTATGATACTCATCTGGTAAAATGACGTTCCCACACTTGTTGTGTAAATAACTATTATATGTCTGCTTTCTATATATATCTAAACGTAAAAAGTATAGGCATTATGTGATTCGTTTAATCTTTATATATTCCATTTTAATTCTATTGTCTATAGTGAGGTAAAATGCACTTAGCTACCCTAGTGCATACGATGACAAAATAAATGTAGTTAGCGTAGACCTAGGCAGTAGTAAAGAATCTCCCTGTTCTTAGCGGAGGGTTGTAGTGTCAGGTCTCGGACAAATACAGATAGGCAATATCCGGGCTGTGGACGCTAGTAATAGTCCGTTCCCGATCACCATCTGTGAATGTCCATTGCGGTGCCGCTGCCATTAGCCTAAACGTCCCTAACCCACCAACACCGATATATTATACATTGATAACCCCGAACATCACACTACGACTATTCATACCTATATTCAGACGCTTAAACGCTCAAGCGATCGTCCCGGGAAACTACCATTACCATTATTGTGCACATTTAAAGAAAATATTTATATTTAGTATTAGAATAAAAATTATTTAATTTTTAATTAATGATTATCATATTATAAAAACTATGTCGGGTATAGTGTTAATTTTTGTTTTAATTATTAAATTCTTTGCGGAGTAGGTAGGGTTTCACGGCTTGACTTGACCTTAAATCAAATCAAGTAGTAATATTTTATGTATGTCAAGACTTCTTGAGTTTTCATCAATTTTATTATGTAGTTCAAATAAATCAAATGAGATTTTCTGTAAGACTTTTATTTACAAAATCAAATCATAAATATATTGTAACAAGTCTAAGTCAGCACATTCTAGTGGCACCAATTATGTAAGTAGGAAATGGAGGTAATTCATAAATAGTGTTGTGTAAAGGTAAAACTAATATTTGCTGACTTAGTACTTGTTCATAGTATATATAGTGTAAGATAATGGTTGTAAGAGACAGAAAGATAGAGAAGTGAAAGAGAAGTAGAGTGGTATAGTCAGTGGTAGACGGCGGTGGTGGACAGAAGTGTCAATGGAGACCAAACCAATTGTAAATCATTATTTATTATATTATTTATATTTTTATACAAATGTGAGTATTCTATTTAATTCAATATCCATCTCCTAATACTTGCTCCGTATCCGGTCTGACAAAGAACCCATTTATAAATATTTTGTAATACCTAACCTTTCAAGGAGAGGGTCACAAACTGGTAGCAGAGGTCCTGTAAGAATGGTACAAGTTTGTAGTAAAGGAAATTATTGAGAGGACGTGCTACAGTTTGATGGCGCCTCCTCCTTAGAAACCAGGGTTACAAATTGGTGGCAGCGGTTCGGGAATTCTTGTCAGATTAGAGTAACCTTTCGGGGTTTACTCGCGGAACGACAAGTATTAAGAGTTGTTGATTTACATCAAAATTTAAAAAATGCTGTAATGGAAAAGTCAAAAAGGAAAGGTAAACTAAGAGTTGGAGACTCGATTATTTATTAAAAATTTTTGTTCAATACGGCCTTCTGTTTACCACCGCCGAGCCAAGGTAAGAGATACCACAGTAAAAAAAAAAAAAAAACAAATTAATAATAAAAAAAAAGAGTCGGAAACATTGACAGTCTTGGAGTGAAGTTTATTTTTTGAAGAACGGATTAGAAGCAGACGGACATTCAACTTAGCAAGCAGTGCAGTGGAAAAAATGCTGACAACAGCAAATGTGGAATCAGCAATGTATGATATTGCAACAAGGCCACAGAAGTAATTAACGTAGGTCAGGGAGTTGACGCTACGTAAAGAAATGAGTGCATGGTAAAAAAAAAAAAGGATCAAGAATCTTAAAAGGGTACAGGAGTTACTGTAATTGAGAGAATACGAGAAAGTGTCTCGGGTGAAAGATGACAGTGGACTAGAGGGACTATCAGAAGATGAGTCTTATAAGCTTTGTGTAGAAGAATACGAGAATATGCCTCGAAAGGAGGATACCAATGGGCCGTAAGGGCAGTTGGAAAATAAGTATTGTAAAGTATATACAAAGTTTAAAAAAGTGAAAGTTTCAAAAAAGAGGGATCGAGAATAAACTACTGTTGAATTGCTTGTCTTGGTGGATTAAAGAGCCGTCTGATTCGCCGTCTTCAGAGGAAATGTTGAGGAAGCGTCAAGACTGTCAGGACCAATCACGGGCCAGCTCGTCTAGCGGTGAGGTTGTAACCGGGAAGATCAGGGAGCCGCAGCACCGCGAGAGGATTCCGATGGATGCACAGTGCCAGACCATGGGAGACATTCTAGAAGTTCAAAATGGGAGATGGAATCCAGTATAAACGACGAAGAATTTATATTTGTATTATGTAGTAACATTAAGTGTAGGATAAGTTGCTTTTGGAAATTGTGCTCCTTACAGGAAGCAAATTTCTTGAAGGCGGGAGGAATGTAACAAGTCTAAGTCAGCACATTCTAGTGGCACCAATTATGTAAGTAGGAAATGGAGGTAATTCATAAATAGTGTTGTGTAAAGGTAAAACTAATATTTGCTGACTTAGTACTTGTTCATAGTATATATAGTGTAAGATAATGGTTGTAAGAGACAGAAAGATAGAGAAGTGAAAGAGAAGTAGAGTGGTATAGTCAGTGGTAGACGGCGGTGGTGGACAGAAGTGTCAATGGAGACCAAACCAATTGTAAATCATTATTTATTATATTATTTATATTTTTATACAAATGTGAGTATTCTATTTAATTCAATATCCATCTCCTAATACTTGCTCCGTATCCGGTCTGACAAAGAACCCATTTATAAATATTTTGTAATACCTATCCTTTCAAGGAGAGGGTCATAAACTGGTAGCAGAGGTCCTGTAAGATTGTTACAAGTTGGTAGTACTGGAATTTATTGAGAGGACGTGCTACAGTTTGATGGCGCCATGCTCCTTGGAAAGTAGGGTTACAATATCTAATCTGCAACTTATTAACAAAAAATAATTATATAAAGATAATAAAATATAAATAAACTTGAGGCTTCTAAAAAATTTATCACATAAACTATTGCGGGTTTTTGTAGTAGTTAGATCAGTCCTGGAGGATGCCGGTATTTATTTAAAAAAATTGGCCCTTTATATTAATTTAGTTAAAAATTACCTGGTTACCCTTTATCGCATTGAAGAATTCGCAGTAAAAGCATAATAATAATATATTATCATTTATTTTTATCAACTTTAAGGTTATCTAATTTTTGAAGTTAAAAGTAATGAAATATTTCTACATAACTTGTGCTCTTGCTCACTTCTTGTCAGTTTTCCTTCACTTTATTTTAATTCTAATGATAAATTTAAAATGCAATTTGTTTATCAAGTAGCGAATATACAAAATCAAGTCAAGTAAAATAGTGAATTTAAGAAAAGCTTAATTTTCAAGACAAGTCAAGGTATTCACAGAAACATGAAGCTACTTGACTTGATGAAACCCTAGGAATACGTCTTAACAAACGTTTCCTCCTTTAATTCGTCGGATCTAATTTTCTCTTTTCCCTCAATACTATATTATTTATTTGATTTAAGTCCATTATACATACCTGTTTCTTTTACATTATTTATTTCCTTATTACAACATATAGGTATAAAATTTCAAAAATTAGAAAAATATTTCGAATCAAACAAATAGAAATTACTATCAATTACTGAAAGAGAATACAAAATATAAAGATCATATAACTTGCAAATTAGAAAACATTTTTTCTTTTCGGCATAAAATTTACGGTTCTGCTGTTAAATTTTCTAGTATAATTTACAAAATTTGCATACCTACAGTATTGTATAGCATACCTACTGTATCTACGAATTCGATTATTTTTTATACTCTTTACCGCAATGTCAATAGCAGTTTATATTATAATGTTATTATGATTTGTATTAGGTATAATAATTCATAAAGTCTATGCAGGAATTGCACACTATAAAATGTACCATACATTTTAGTAATACACTATATTTAAATTAGTAATAAAATAAAAAGTTACCTATTCAAAGGAAATAAATGAACGCAGTTATAAATTTAATTAAAAAAACGTACTGGTAATTTTACTAGAAATGCTGTTAATTATTGACAATAATTGAAAAAAATCACAACAATATTTCTTGTTTCTATAGAAATGTACTATTTAACATAAACAGATGTTTTTTAAATTACTGTTTGTATAATGAATTAATAAAATTTATAAAATTGCCTAACCACAGAAACCTACAACATAAAAGTATCATCAGTTGGTTATATAACATATAAAAATATATAAATATATATTCACCTATTTAAATCTACTACTAATATTCGCGCATAACAAATTTCTATTTAGTATAAAAAAAATTAACTTGTTCAATATCAATGTCACGAAATTCTTAATGACGTGCAATGTGTGGCAAAAAAATTTTGTTAGCTTAAAACATCTTGCTTTGAGTAATATCAATGTGACCAAATATCTTACCGACATACTGTTTGTAAAAAGAAATATTTTATGCTATTATTATTAGTCAAAACATTAATATAAGCTAGCCTAACAATTGATTTTTTAAGGATTATATTGACTCATGTGAAATGTGATCGAGAATATCAACGATGTATATATAATAAGTGAGAATTTTTTTTAATATTTAAGAATGTAATCCATAAGTGAAATTAAATTATTAATTACTATGGTAATCAAACAATTGTTTTATAAACAGTGATGATATTCTTATACAAATTATTTCAATTTTTAATAAATTACTTAGTTTACCTATTAAGAAAAATGCCCCAGAAACTCTTTTAGGGAATGACTAATTATCTTTTTTTAATTATGTTCAGCACAAAACAATATTAATTAACAAACAATCATTGAAGTAAAATAGATTATTGTGTACCAAAAAAATATAATTAAATTATACATAGAACGTTTGTATGTAGAAAAGGTATTTTCAGCTGTATGTACTAAAAAAATAATATCAGCTTTACATTGTTTCAGAACTTCATTATAAGTTAGCCATTTGTATTTCTATAACAATATTTCGACAAATAGTTTTTGTTCTCGACGATTTTGCACCAAATCACAGAATAGGTTTATAAAAAAGCGACAGTAAGATAGAGAAATGAAAATTAGAGAGAGATGGGGAAAGGCAACGAATTTAAAGGTCTCATTGTTTAAAATCGGAATGTTTCGTCACATCTTAGGGAGAGATAGGGGCAGTCAACAAATTTAAAGATCTAACACAATGCTCCAAGGTCATAGAACTGAATAGGGTAACATGAAAGGTACCGACACGGAGTGTCGCTTCTGTATGTAACTATTCTGTGACCAAATCATGCAAATATGTACAAAGCCTTGCCTATATGTATATATGAGAAACAAATAGACCATTGTATTTGTATTAATAATAAAAACATAATATTCAATTTTATTACATTTCAGTGCAAATTGAATTGTACGAGTTTCCCATAAGTAATAAATTAAATTTGGTATTACCCTCTTCTGTCTATAACGTGTAAACACACCTATAAATCAGGAAGTTTTTGAGTAACAGCTTCCCATCCTACCTAACTCAATTTGAGTGAAATTGAATGACATTACTGGTGTCCTACATCCTACATCAGTACAAAGCAGTGACGGGTGGTTTGGCTGTAAGAATTTTTTCCGCATGTCACGGTATGGAAATGGAGAAACGCTGGGCGTTTGACGCTGATCGTAAACGCGTTATATCGCCCTGGGGAAATCACTTGATTGAGAACAGAGAAATACTGTAAGGGTAATTAACTCCGGTGATCAAGGACCCTACACGCCCGAATAAGGGTTAATACATGCTTAATTAATTGATGGACAATGACCGAATTCAGGGACCGACGAGAAATCATGTTTGTTTACCCAAATAGCAAAGCAATAAGTAGAATTAAAAAAGAATTCTGAATTATGTGCTGATAATAAGTTCTTCCTTTGGGTAATGTATTTAATAAGTTAATGGAAAGAAAAAAAAAACTTAGTTGAACTTACACCTATTAGGTATCACAAATGTATGTAATGGAGACTCACCTGTAACAAATAAAATGAGAAATTAGTAAAATATAACCAAGATTTTTTTTAAATAATAAAATAATCAAATCTTAGATATTATGAATACAAAAACAATTCAAATATAATTGAAGATAATGGGTTATCAAAATTTTAGTAAAAATCATCGTATATTATTATTCAATAAAATTCAATAAAAAATAACAAAATAATGTTTTTAATGATTTATTGAATTGTTGTTATTATTTAGTAATAATCATATGTCCTAAGAAGATACAAAGCAGAAAATAGTTGTAAATAAATTTAAATAAAATTAAAATAAAATAATAACAAAATATATTTAAAAATGTGTAACATATTAGAAGAATATATAATATTTTGAAAACCTGAATTTATATTGAAATATTTTTTTTAATTTGTAAAATTCAGGAGTAAAAGTTTAGTAGCACTAGATTTTAATATTTATTTATTCTAAAGGAATCACAATAATGTGTTATGTATTATTCCTATAATTAATAACTTACAATCTTAAATACAAAATAAAATATATTTAAAATATCCTATTCAATTAGGTAGCTCAATAATGTTTTTATATTTAAAAACCATCGATAATAATCTTAATTTATTTCCTATTGAAAAAAATAAAAAATTGTGGTACCACCATAAGATATACATAGGTACAATACAAATAAAAAAATTCATGGAATTTATAAAACACGTAATACTAGAATTTTTTGTTTGACTATAAAAATTTTCGAAATGCTATAGTTAAAAGTAGTGATATAAATGGTAGCATTTTATTTGAGAATAAATAATTTAATTTCAATGAACGGATTATTTCAATAGTGAGTTTAAAATTTAGTTAAATGCGCAAACAATGAAAAGAGTAAATAAAGTCTGTACTGAGAAAAGCACTCTCCTTTATTGTTGCCACTCCAATATTATTGAATTGTGAAAGTTTCAGCTCAAATGTCAAGCACCGGATCGGTCTCTAATAAGCAATAATAAATTCTATATCCTGAGAATGGGTCAGAGAAATACGACCAACTGACAAATTTTATGAGGGAACTTTTCAGATAGAATTTCACCCGCGGTGTTAAATAATTCATCCCAAATCTTTTTTCCATCGTGGAAGAATTTGATCCACAATGGGATCACTTCATAAGTTTTCTATCTGAGGCAGAGTGCTTTGTTTGATATATACTCGACGAGTATTTGAGCAAGATGTGTATATTTGGATTATAAAATGTTTTGCAAAGAATCAATATTTGTTCTTTTGTGACCTGGATTTGAAGTATTATTTAGCTAAGTAAATCTTTGAAATGTAGACGATTGTTTTAAAAGTGGAACACGCTCAAAATTGCCCCGAAAAGACAATTAAGTTTATAATCCCTTCCTCTGCTCTTTTCAAATTCATTCTAGAGTTTATATATTTTTGAAATAATACTTGAAATTTTGAATGTTTCTTGAATAATTAAAAAGAGTTTCTAACTTTTGCAGCCATAAAGGTACAATGTGTCTAACCAAACATATTTTACATTAATACGCACTTATTTTTTGTACAACAATTGAAATGAACTGTGTTTTCATATAGGCCTATGAAATTCTAGTCTTATTATTTAATTAACATTCTTAATAAGGCCTATTAATATATGATATAAAATATGATTTGATTATTACATTATTATAAAACTTAAAACAGAATTAAATTTTCTAGAATATAATCTTAAATTATTTTTAAAAATCGTAGTATAATAGTTATTTACATAAGAGTCCGCGAAAATGATACATTACTGTCGAGAAATTCGAGGCACTTTGTGCCAATTATTTTAAGGCTTCTATCATGTATTAAATTTTTCTGAAACCTTTGATAATAATACAAAATAATTTTAAATTTAATAAGTAAATCAGATTGTCTGTAATTATTTAGTAGTGTACTTTTTTCGTTTCTAAGGTGGCAGAAAAAAATTATAAATGAACAAAAACCAAACTGCCAGGTATTCATTTTTGATGCGTGCGCATATAGTAATTTGCAATATGTTGTGAAAATAATCATAGCGACGAGGTTCCTATAAATATAAAAGAAACGGTAGCAGAGGTTGTAGCAGATATACTGCCCAAAAATTAAATATGAAGTACAACAAAAATGTTTAAATATTTTCATGACTAATCAGAGAAATGCAACGTATACACTACATTTTAGGAGCGGAAATAGTACTTTCGTTTCGGTTTCAGAAAAAATGTATAACACATATGCAGATCACCCAATATCTCTTACAGAACTAGCAAGACATCGTATTTTTAAACAAGTACCTACATGTGTGTAATGAGAATAAATGAGGGTGATTAGTAGTGTATTGGGCCGGAGTTTTTTTGCGGCCGTAAGTCATGCGGTGCTTGGGTCCATTTAAGGCCGAGCATATCTCACGATTAGGTGCGTGGGCGGGCGTGGGTGTGGGGTGGCTCCCCCGAGACGCCCGCTCGTTTGTTGCCCGCTAAAAGCCAAGTCGTGTTGCGAGCAATGCCGCCGAACAGGGACGCACACTGCCGATTTTACATTGCACACCTACTATATATTTCTACACAGATATAATTTAAATTTTAGTTCGAATTTTATTCACCAGATATGATTAAAAGCAAATTTTAAATAGGTGTGATAATTATTACATTTGTTAAATATAATTTATGTGAGCAATGGTTCATTCCGAATTAGGTCAATACTCAATTTCAATTTCTATATCATGTTATGTTGAGCTTATAGCCTCTGGTAATAGAATATACGTGTTTAGTGACTAAACTTTTTAATTTCACTTCATATTTATTGAAGGAAATGTGATTATGTTTAAAGATTTTTAAAGTTTGTTTGCAAATAAAAAAGTTAGTATTTAGAAAAATTCTATACTTCAATTTAATTTCAGTTTAGGACAATCAAACTTGTTTTTTGGAATACTTCGATTTTAATTTTAAAAATAGTACAATTGATGTACATACTAGTGCGATTAAGATTAAAACTGCTACATAGTTTATTATACTTTATTTTATTTATTTTTATTTATATCATTTACATTGTTCAATAAACTGAAGTCCTGTAACAGAACAGGGAACCTACAGCTTATAGTGTCATCTAAACCGCTCGGAAACAGCGGTATTTATTTTTGGTTATAGGTTTGTTCTCATTGGGATGTGAACTTCAGATTTCAAGAAAAAATAATAAATAAAAGGTAGCTTTCATTCACATATATATAACTAGTTATTTAAAAGGAGGAATTGCTGGATTTCAATAAAAAAGATTAATTCCATTCCATAAGTAGTTATCATCGACATTCCACTCTAACATCTTAGTATTAGAACAGAATTAGATCAAACCTTTAAATACTATCCTTATCAAACATGTATCTCATAAAGTAAAAAAAATCTGTAGATCCTGAAGATGATCCCGGGTATAATCAAAACGTCGATTTTGAAAATATAATCATTCATAATGACTGAAATCTAATAATTCCGTTTAATAATCATTACCGTTAAATAATCTTTAAATTGCTTTTTCAACTGAAGACGAACGAAATGTGGCACTTATTTCTAATTTTCGGAAAACTATTGAAATTTAACTTTAACATATATTTTTCTTAAATTGTATTTGTGGACAGTAAGAATTATTCGTCTATATGATGAAGGAATTTTTTTCGATTATGTGATATTCAACTACTACTAAAGATATTGACTTCGAATTCGATTAGAACAAGGTATTACTATTTTGTACCTACTGTATTATTAATATTGAATAATGGTGTAGTAAACGATATTAAGTATTATTTTTGTATATTGTTGTTTTCTTCGTAAGATTTGAATGTTTGAATTTTCCTGGTTGCGGACCTGTAGTTTTGGTAGCGGTACAGTAGCACATGTAGTCGTTTGTAGCACGGGACGCTTCGGAGACGAATTTCAGGATGACGACGGCGCACTTTGTATACACTAAACACTCTCAACAACGACACCCCTTTTTATATCCACTCCACTATTCACTCCACTTCCATGACGGAGCCAGCACCGACTTCCTGTTTTCAGAAACCCGGAAACACTGAAAACTTTTTATTTTCTTTATGTTTACTGAAACAAAAAATGTATCAATGACCAGGCATTCATCCACTTTTAACCCAGATTTCATAACTGAAAAGAAATTTTCCAAACTGAAGAAATATGCTCCGGGTATATTGGAGTGCGATTTAACAATTTTCTATTCAATGATTTCTTTTCCAAAAGGTATCTCAAACATACATTAATATTTTTAAATATACCACTCGTCTAAAGATTTCCATGAATAAAAACATTGAATATCATAACTAAATCATGAGGTAAAAACACATTAACTAGGATTCTCTGACTGAATAATTTGGCAAGTGCTGTTCAAACCTGTTGGATTTTCACAGTTATTAGACAACGAATTTTCTCTCCTTGATCCAGATTTTTAAATAACACAGTTTATTATCTCAGTATCACTACACTAACTGTAGTGAGGTACCTCTTACGCAATTGGTTATGCCCCATACAGTACGTGTTCCGATAATTTTTCAAAAGATGTCATTTTCGGCTTTACCTAATTTGTAAAATGGTATTTCAAATAATAAGAACTATTCTTCTCTTTATTCTAAGTTCGTTTTTGTTGAGCGTTAGTAGCTGGCGAAATGAATTTTGTTGCTTGACTGTCTATAATATCTTTTCAAAATAAGGATATGGAAAATTCCTCCCAGTTTTTGACCGCCTTCTCGTAAAAGCGTTCTGTAAGACCACAAGAAGATTCCTATCCGTAATATGAAAGTAAAGAAGCATAGCTTCTTTCTTTGGAAGTTCAGAAGCTTTCTCGTTTTCTAGAAATTCATCATGCCTTGTTCTTAATTAGTCCATTAAGCCATATTTTTAGCAACGAGAATGGAAAAAGTAATATTTAAAATTATTGACAGTACAATAGAACATCGAATTCATCACTAATTGTCAACATTCTTAGACGGTACCAGTTAAATAAAACAATGAACTTCATATTCTAATGTTATTTATGTATTAAATTACAATTCACATACACTCTTGTAAGTCAATTAGTCTTAATTCTTGTACCAGCGTCGTATTCGAATGAAACTAATAGACTCTTTATTCGTTTTAGTGTATATACGAGTACATCTATGGTGTAAGTTACAATGAATAAACCCTAAGAGTACCTTGGTTCAAAGTACGGTTTGTTGTTAACTGAACTGAAAGTAAAATTGAAATTAAATATTTTATTGTTTATGAGAAACAATATGGATCCCTATAATAGATCCATTGTTCACAATTCAAGTTTCAGGTCTCAGCAAGTGAAAGCTTTCATTCTATGGAGTATCCCTGCATAGTTTTCTCTGCTGGAAAGCCGTCCCTATTGTCTTTTAAATTAGCAGGTACTCTGCCTTCTGCTCCTTGCACTTGTCATAAACGCAGATATTGGAAACTATTGTCTCGATGCAATTACCCACAAGATATGGAAATGTGAGTGCGTTTGCAGTTGGGCTGATCCGCGTCCCGCTGTTTATGTTGTGTTATGTAAATTTTATGTTGCTTGCGAGTGTTGTCAGCCGTCTGCCATTGTTTTGTTGCAGGATAATTAAATCAGAGCACTACAGGGAAATTGGGTTTTTCCCCACTGATTATTTTCTTCTATTGTGAGGTTAGTTAGAAGTGAGAGAACGCAAATAAAAATGGACAAGAGGGTAATTTCATTACTGCATGGAAGAGGCAAATATTGCGAGCATTATGAATTTTTATGCCACTGTCAGAAAAAGTTAACTTTATGTACGTGATTACAACCGCGGATTTGATCTTGTTATAGAGAAATGAATTGTAAAAGTAATAATTCATTTATCGTTTTATTACAAAAATTTAGGTACTTTGGTACAAATGTTTAAATTTTATTGTAGTACAAGTGTTAGTATATCAGTTGGTACGGTTGAATGATCTAGACATGAATCAACTAAATCAGCTTTGGTAAACAATCTAAAGAGAATATATTTTCAATATTAGTTGCAAATAAATAAATAAATAACTGTCAAGTGGCCCACATTTAACAGATACTTGACCATTGTTTGAAGTTAATATACTACCGGTGGTACGAAAAA
Source organism: Stenolophus ochropezus (assembly GCA_035578165.1). Taxonomy (NCBI): domain Eukaryota; kingdom Metazoa; phylum Arthropoda; class Insecta; order Coleoptera; family Carabidae; genus Stenolophus; species Stenolophus ochropezus. Next base: position 16,258,302 of record JAQOWZ010000005.1, on the reverse strand, counting down.
TATAATAAACAATTCGGAATGTAAGAATAACAGCTATTTTCGTACGATAACATAAACTCACCTCCACCTTAGAATTGTACATCTCGGTTTAAAGAAAAGTATCGCATCGAAATAGAACATAACATATATTTTTTCATATTTGTCAGTTTGACGAATGATCAATAAAACTGTTAATTTAACATAAATACAAATCATACTTTTTTGAGACAGAAACGTTCACAATTTATAACAGGGTTTTCAAAATATTTTTTTAAAACATAGTTTGCTGTACAAATAAATTATTTTTATTTTTATGCTAAAATGTGCTGTCATACTGTCAGACTAAAATCTGTTTTCGCAATGATCTGTAACTACAAATAAAAAAGTATTATCTGTAAGAAAAATTATTATTAAACAATTAAACAAAGAGGAAGTATGTTTAGTACATTTAAACTTTTATAATAAAATAAAAGAAGTAATATTTGCTGTGTATAAAAATAAAAGGACATAAAATTCAATCACATATTGTGCTCGCCAAAATCATATTTATTACGAAGCGTGCAGCACGAAGAGTATATACTTTTTGCATTTGTTACACAAATACTATTACCTACTCGAATTTACGATGGCAATGAATTTGTTTTTCTCTTGCGCTCGTAGTTTATTGAAGAATGGATTTTTCTTTGGCTAATTGATGCGTTTGCTGACCCTTGGGCAATAAGCAAATAGAATAACGAAGCTATGGATAGAGCCGGGCGCATATGTTAGGGGAGTAATTCGATTTCCGGCCGCCCTGCGCCCGGGGCGATTTACGGTTTGAAATTCGGTTATATGTAACTGTCAATAATTGAATTGTTAAATATCGGCCGACCAAATGCGTGCGGTTAATTTGGACGCGATCACGTACACATTACTTCATTAATACAATTTTATTATTTTGTTGTGAGTTTACACCAACCCCATTACCAAATTAGATAGTACATCATTTTAATTCATCAACAGAGACTAATTTTATTGACAAAAATCATATTTATTATTCAATTAGTACAATAATTTTAATTCTGGCCGAGAAAAATTCACAATTCCCTTTTAAAGAACAATAAATATTTTCCTATTCTTCATTAAAAAATATTAAATATAGAGATAAATTGGAAGAAATCAACACTCAGCTTGTATAGCGCAGAGCGTTCATAGCGCAAAGTTGTAACTCTTAACTTTAAAATTAAATATTGAGAGAGTGGTGCATTCTACCAAAACATTTTCAACACAAAAAACTTTTGCAGTCCTTTCTCTAAATATTCCCCATTGTATGTTAGTATCTATCTCTTAAAGACAAAAAGTTTGTATCTCTGTGAAAATTCCATTACAAAACTAAAGGACAAGTGTTCATTATTCACATTTTATTTATTTAAAATATTTGTATATACAATATTTCATTACTTTATTACTCAATTAATAACGAAGATATACGACATAAAAAAATAAGATAGAACATTGAAATTAGCATCATAAAATCCGTCGAAAAAATTCCTTAAATTAAATTTAAACTGTAGCGGGAAATGTATCGGGTGCAACTGGACTTTTCGGAAGTTCACATATTGAAATCATAAAAGATGAGATAAAACTATTCCTGTTCAATTCAATTTAAAAAAGTTTTTAAATAAAAAATTGTAATATAGAAACCTAAGCATCACCAATAAAGCATTTTTTTGTATTTTTCAAGAGTTATTATATTTATTCTTGTTTACTTAACTTTAATTATATATTAGGGTTTATATTCGAGCAGTGTACTATCAAACAAATGAACTTTAGGCAATCTCTATTAATACGAAGCGCATGAATTTGTTAGATTAATGTTACCTTTAGGTTTTACTTATTTGCGCAGTAAAACTATATTGTAATTGTTCAAATAAATTTAAAAGTTGTCAGCACTTTCTTTATGACAATTTCATTATTAGTTAACTTAAAACAATCATTCATAAACATGAAATGACTGCAGCACAAATCATCTCTTATTTCACGTACAATTTGTACCTTGAGGATTAATTATTTCCATAGATCAAGTACGCCGTGTACTTTACTTTGGTTCATAAGAGATAAATATTGATATTTTTAAATTTAATACGTATGAAAATGAGTATAGCCACAGGGTTGAATTAGCTCCATAGATAGATATTACAAAATAAGTACTTGAAAGTCCTCGAAATTTCGATTTATATAAGGATAATGCATCATCATAGAACAGATGATATAATATAAAATTTGAAGCACCACTAATATTTATTTTTAAATTATATTACACCCTCGTTTTTTATCCCCATAAAAACATTGTTCCACTTACAGCTGGCTGGCATTAAATTTATCCGATTTTGAAAAGCCAAACCCAACACCCCGACAATACTTGGGAACTAGCGCGACCCGACACGGCATAGTTCTTCCATTGATGGATGTCATCGGATAAAAAACTCCCCTTATACCCTTCAGTGTCGTGTGCCGCGCATAGCGTGTGCCGTGCATTTTTCACATCAAGGGTGGCTGCGGCCGAGCTATTGTTACAAACAACCGAGCATCGGGTCGGGAAGACAATCGCCAGTGACGATTTGGCCGTGAGAACAGACGTGTTCATTTGTAGCGATAAAACACGATCGCGGTGCGGTGGCCTGCTCGGATCTACCCCACTAAGCGATCAATCATATGAACAGAATTTCGCTTTTAACTTTTCAATGGGTGGGAGGAATTATTATGGGAACGCACGGAGGTATCTGGCAGTAAAAATGGAAATTCATTTGGCCACCAATCAATGGAAAGAAATAATGGATTGAAATGAACTGTGCCATATTTTGCGGGGTTCAGAATACTTCTTTCAGTAAAAACTATAGGCACAATTACTGGCTGACCTTATAAAAAAGGAAATAAAATTGTCTGTCTATATAAAAAATACACTAGGGGCTGGTATTTCCAACAGCAGATAAAGCTCGAAATAGGTAACTATGGGATATATTTATTCATAGGTTATAGAGGAGAATAAACACAATTGTATATATCCAAATGTATTTATTCCGTAATTATTTATCCTGCAGATAATGATGAAATTTATTGTTGCTAGTAACGTAACTATTAAAAAGTGAGAAATATAGATTTATGTTTTAATTGAATAAACAATGATAGCATTCTATCATTTCGAACTCTCATCATTTGCTTTTTTTGATAGATGTAGGTTAGTGTTTTGTGCTGTTTCTTGTTAGTGTCATTTTGTTGTAAATTAATATATTTCGCATATTATTATTTAATTTGAAATGGAGAAACGTAAAAGAAGTTTTTTTAACCGGTTACATGCCCTGATTTTAACAGCATTAATCCTAAGGTTAACAAAATTTAACTAAGGATAGAAATACCGGTCCTAAATCAGTTACGGAAGAAGAATCGGCTATTTGTCGTGTATTTTTTACCTACCGAAAATTTTAAAATATCCGTCACTAACATATCCATAAGCTTGGTTCTTTAGATAATAAATAAATTAAACAAAAAATTCTCTAAATCTCTGAACATCAATAACGATTTCACACATATATAATAAGATAATAAGAAAGATATTGTAATAACATCAATTTTGGTATTTTTCGAGGTTTCAACGGAATCAACGACAAAGGTCTTTACAATACGTTTTGATTATTTTTAGCATTTTACCGTCAGTGAATGTGTGCACAGCTAAAGCAAATTTTGCAGAACAGATTTTAATGAAACTTTATATTTAACAAAAGGAATGTCTTGTTTGGAGTTGCAGTCATTTGCATCCAAACAAGAGCTTCCTTTTATTAACATTCAGTTGATAAAACCAATCTTACATTTATATTGAACCTTCTGATAATAACACGATTTGATTAATTTATGGTAAAAATCGGTGACCTACTCGTAGATGTGTCAGTGCAATCTTGTCATTTTTAGATTTTTCTGTGAGAATATTTCATTACTGATTAAATTGACAAAAAATAAATATAGATTTACTGCAGTAAAATATGCAAGTCATACTCACAACCTTTATTTCAAAATTTATTGTACAAATATATTATATTAGATGTAAGTCACGTTAGACAAATTAGACCATAAGATATTTGTTAAAAGTTTCCACGTCGATTTTAATTGGTGATTATATATTTGTTATCAATTATCAATTGTAATCAAAAACAAAGAGGTAATAGTTTAAGATAGCAATGAAGACCTACGAGCGAGGAGAGTTGAACTTAGCAACGCCGAGTTCGATCTTTGGAAAAATGGTACCGTACAACGCAATAAGAAGAAATTTATAACAGTTAGAAAATGAAAGACTGGAAAGAGTCAGCTAAAGATAGAACAAAAAGAAAAAGTATTGTTAAAAAAACCAGGGACCTCGTGTAGTGAAAAATTATTATTTATTTATTTCTAAAAGTTATCAATTTTGTAATCAAAAACGAAATATAACTTCAAATAAGAGAAGTTCAGGTTAGGGTTGATAAGTTTCACTTTTACTTTTCGTCTTTTTCTCGTAGCTGTTCCATGCCACTCGTTGTTCACAGTTATTCCTTATAACAAACTAGGTATTTATAGATCTATTTATATATTCTTCGATCGTCCATGCAGTTATTTATCCGTTCCTTATTTAGATTAAAAATAACCAGCAGAAAATGGTATCTCGTCTAATGAAGCTTGCCATTAAGTAAATACTCGTCATTTTGAGTAAATTTAGCCTGGTAGTCGGGATCTTGGGAGAATAAAAATAATGCAGTGATTAAAATCAGTACGATGGTATCTGGTGTGTATTAATGACCGAGCCTGCGTAATGCAATCCCCAGATCGACAGATCGGAAGCCTCGATCAGTTAATCAGTTATACGTTTACTTCAATTACCGCTAATGACTTCAGTCCACTTTCTATTAATTAGTCAAGGGAGCATGAGGAAGACGTGCAAGAATAGTCGTGTCACTTACTCATTCTCACGTGCATGTAAATTAAATTTAGTTTGTGAAAGAGAACTTATACCAGGTTCTTGGTGGAACGTGTAAAATTATATAAAAATAAATTAAAATACTTTATTATCTATAAATTTCTTTTTCCTTGATGTACGAAACAATCATCACATAAATAAAAAAATAGTAGGGTAACCTAATATTTTATTATTGCATAAATTTAGCTCTGCTGTGTGCGTTATGAAAAATTGCATGTCCCTATATTTAATGGTATAAATGCAAGATATAGTAACGAAAAATAAGCATTGACAAAAGTGTACAATATTTTATATTTAAATCCTTTACTATGTTAATATTTAATAAGATAGTTTTTTTTTACTTTTTATTCTTTCACATTTTATATTATTATACGTACTAAATCTGCAAACCTATTTATATTTGTATTATATTTTTTCAGTCACGATCCTGAGATTTGCATTTAAATAAGTAAAGATTTAATGTAATTTATTTTCTTTGTTAAAAATGAAAACAGGTTGTAAAGAAATAAGGAAAGGTTACATATTTTAAATATTTGTTCCATAATTTAAGTCATGTATTATGATAAACGATATAGCTTTAATATTTTTATTCTCATTCTTTATTTCTTTCTTCATAATTGCTTTTTCCTCCCTTGAAATGAGGTTAAATTGGAATTCATGCAACGTACGTACATTTTCCGATAACGAAAACAAAGAATGCATAAATAAAATTTCTTACTAATCTAAGGGAAGCAGATATGAATAACAAGACATTTTGATAATAATTTATTTTCTGTATTGAGGTCAACTGAAAGTCACGCAATTTTAACAGAAATAATAACACAACATTGTATTACCATTACCTTCCTATGTTATTTGCACACATAAAAATGTTATAGCATTACACTTAAAAAGCCATTCAGCAAACACGAACGTTCTAAAGAAATTAAAACTTTTAAATATAACTTACAAGGAAATTGATAGCCAAGGAACAGAACCATAACATGCCTAAAATTACTAGTCAACCTAATTTTAAATTTTAAAGTACACGTCTTCTACTGACATTACTCTTTGAATGAAGCTACAATTATCTATTTCCTATTATCAAAACATCTTATTGCTTTCATTTCTTTGTTACACATTAATATTTATTAAGATTGTAATATCATGTACGAGCTCTTTTATTTTGTTATATTAATATTTTCAATTTAATATGATAATATATTATTACAAATAATATAACAATATTTTAAATTCAATAATGAACAATTATGATGACTTACTGCAAAATATAACCCAATTCTTCAAGTGATACTAAAAATTCAACAAGTACAATCCCTCGAGATTAGACAGCGATCCTAAGAAAGGAAGAAATCTCACTATTTCATCCCAGTTGATTTGTGACAAAAATAACTGTCACAAAACTGATGTGATGTTTTGTAAAAAGAATACACCTAATGACAGGGTTGTACTTATGCATAAGCATAACACAATAAAAAAAATTAATTTTGTTTGACTTTGTGAGATACCCACAACCCTATAAGATGTATAGTAAAACCACAGAATAGTTACACACAGAAGCGACACTCCGTGTCGGTACCTTTCATGTTCCGCTAGTCAGTTCTATGACCTTGAAGCATTTTGTAGACCTTTAAATTAGTGCTCTTTCCTTACCTCTTTCTTAGTTGTGAGGAAACTTTCCGATTTTAAACAATGGGCCCTTTAAATTTGTGCACTTTCCCCATCTCTCTCTAATTTTCGCTTCTCTGTCTTACTGTCGCTTCTGTATAAACCTGTTCTGTGGTAAAACATTAAGCATCTGAATAAGTACAAAAGAATATGTATTTATGACATTTCTTTATTCAAACAGCAGTATTAAACATGTTTGTTTGCAATTAATTTTTGTTTATATATTTTGTACAACAACAAATACATACAGTTTTTTTTTGTTTAGGACGATTTATTTCATAGAGGGGAGGACGGGAAACGAGTAGTGCTTAGGGCCCCCAAAGATATTAGTCTGTCCTTCCCAAAGCTAGGTAGAAATAATTACTTCAATAATTAAATTGATAATTCAATTACTTTTAGGAAAATATCAATTTTCGAGAGATAGTAATATAAATGATATTATTTTTGTTTGAAATGTTATATTTTATTAAAATTATTAGAATTAAAAAGAAGTTTATGGGTAAGTAATTTAATAACACATTAATTTAAGTACATTGTGGACAAAAATTGTAATTAAATACAATTTTTAAGTGTTTTGCCCAGCTTTGGTCCTGCCTAATGATAATGATAATAAAGTAAACAACAGACTAGCTTCGGTCCTTTGTTACATGTGACCTCTAGTTCAAAAATATAGAGATTAGTTTGAAATAGATACGAAGAAGTTAAATTGAATTTACTATCATTTGAATATGATCATAGTTATCATCATCATTATAGCAAGTATGTTTATGTGTAGAAACAGTTTAAACTTGGTCGAATTCACATTGATGAAGGAAATGGTGTAAGTTGCGGGTCAAGTATATCGCAGCCCATTACAAACTCGCGACATTAGCGATAGCATCGGCATCAGCGCGTCTTATCACCGGAGCCGCTCCGGGTCCGGAAAGTGCATCCGGAGAGTTCCGGGGGATCGCGCTGATAACACACAACTCCGCGCCGAGTAGCCTACTCCACAGTTTATACTCCAGGGGAGAAACATACTTATGTTTTTTCTATAAAAACATCTATATCTGGCGATATTTGTAGGTGGAACTGATAAAAACTGTCATTTCGGTTTGGCAGTAAATACTTTTTAGAATAACTGATATGATCGTAATGTATTTTAAGCTACATTATTTGATAACAGCCAGAGTTCTGTTATTATGTTTGGGTTCTGGACAAAAAACATAGAATCGTTAAAAACATTAAATTTATCAATAACTAATAGCAGGATTGGCTTAATTCAAATCATTTGGTTATTTAAATCAAATTTTATAAAATATTACATTTTGCCCAAAATTATTTTTAGTTAAACAATTTCAATATCAATACTAATCTTCAAGCATAAAGTTGAACACGGAATAGTGTCCTTAGGAATTTTCATATTCAACAACGAACAAACGATTCGTACAAAATAGGATATACACATAGGAAGCTAATGTTTTGAAGTATATCAAGATATATCCGCTTGTTAATATATTTTTCTACAATCAATAATGTAAATAAATAGCTATTATTCTACAACTTATAGTGTCACATTACAAACCGTCGTGTGTAATGTAGTCGATCGCACAGTTAAGGAATTTGAATTTTTTGTTTATCGAAACTGTGTTAGTAGTATATAAATAAGACAAAATAATTATAATTTATTGACTAATGAAGAAATAAACAATAATTGTATTGTTTTATTGGATTTTAAATTGTTTCAATTTATTATTTAAAGATTGACAGTTCGATATGTCAATTCTATCAGTGTATTGTGTTATCGAAATACAGTCAAATAATGGTTGTAGAGAAAGTATATGACATAATTCAAGTTGAAAAGTAATTACGCAATTGTGGAATTGCACTCACCACTTCGCGGCTTTTAGCCCTTGTATAAATATGTAATATATTATTATTACAACATTTGAATTGAATTGATATTCGTAAATAATTTCCTTGTTGCAAAAAGAACGCAAATAATGATTTTGATGATTTATTATTTTTATAAAAAAAACATAACTAATTATTAATTAATATTACAGATCAAATATCTACAAAATATTGAAGATTTCTTAACAATATAAAAAACACATATATATATTATATTTACAAAGAATATAAATAGTACTTTCGGCTGTAATATTAATTATTGGGTGTACCAATTTGCTATATCGCAATTTCATTTGACGGAATTTGAATATGTTTTTTACCATCCACAGACAATCATTCAACGCTCTAGACCACAGACTTCATTATGAATACTGTTAATTTTAGTTCTTCATGCATATGTGTTAAAAACGATTTATATATCGATTTCATGCAAATAAAAGAAATGAAAAAGATAGTTTAAACTTAAATTTAGTACATTGAATTCAAATCAATATTAGATTTGAAGCTGGTCGACGAATAGTTGGAATATCAATTGTTTTTATCGTCGAGTACCTCCTTTTCCGCTATTTCTTTTGAGTATTTTTTAGGCGGAATGATAAAATCTCGTTGTCTGGAATGGCAAGGGTGAAGCAAGCGGCCCACATCCTGTTTGGCATCTCCAGACCGTTAAGAGGGCGGTGTATTATTCAGCCATCAGCAACTATAATAACTTACTAACTTCCAGTTTCCAGTTTCATCAGTTTGCTTAACTGCCGTCTGCAACATTCAGCAGCGGTGAATTTTATATCGTACCCTCGCCGAAACACACAACAGATAAAACAACATTCATTATTTACCAATAAGTTAAAGGAAACATCATTTGTAATAGCGTATGTATTTTACCTTGAAATAATAGCGATGGATGGATAGTATAACATAACCCTGTTCTGTATATAATGTAGCGTAGGTACACCGGGTATTGCTTTACCTCATAAAGTGTCTAGGTCTTGACATTTCATGAACTGTCGACATGTAATTTCGTAAAATTTACTCATAATACTCGGGACACAAGATACAATTTCACATTTTATAAATAAAGTTACACCTACACACAGGTAATATTACGTTATTATTTTATATTAGTCCATATATTTCAAGGAGGTGGGTATACTTGATGTTCTTGTATGACTTATAATATTTGCTTGATAACTTTACTTTTATACATATATTCATTGAGTAAAAATATTTGTTCTAAATTTTTTCTGAACGATAGAATACAAATTTTATCTTTTAAGATTTTTTTAGGGTTGTAATAATATATTTCTTACCTTTGACTTACAAGTAGCAGAGGTATTTAAATTATTTAATCAAAATTGTAAATAGTGATATTTTTACTCACTTATTACTAATTAATTCCCAAATAAAAAATCAATATTCCTTGTGTCCCAAGTGGTTCAGAATCTAGTAAAAGCTAAACTGCTTTGCGTAGGTTACTGGTAGATAACTACTTAAGAACCTTATTTCTTTGAGAAATGCCTTAAGTTACTATAAACTATTTGATAAGTCTACATTTTTAATTCACTGGAATATTTTTCTACTATTTTCATTTCACTATTCTGAAAGTAGATGTATGGTGACTATTTCTGCAGCTGTTATTAAAAATTTTATTTTTCTTATTTTTATTTATATAGAGGTAATAATTTTAAAATATAAAATATTATAATATATGCAAGTAAAACATTTGAAGTTGAAAATCGGAATTCATGATTTGTTTGTGTGTTTATTTTCATTCCACTTTTATTAATTCTACATATTTACAAATACAAAATTGCAAGTAAAATTTTCATAGAGAAATATGTACCTCCAGTATACATACATATATGTCTATTTGAGGTGCTATTTTTAAAAAGAATATTATTTGGAAAAGAAGAAATCTTAATTTAATTGTTATTTAAAAAAATAATGTAAATGTTGTTTATCTAAGCTATGAAATGTTTGTAAACATATCAATAAATGGATTGGAAAGTAATAAATTATATGCGGAATATGTACTGAAGGATTATGCATATATTAATGATGTATTCCCCGTATTTGGCTAATTATTTAACAAACTAATTAATAAATATTTTTCCTAGTACAGTATATAGCAATGTGGTTGCAATAATAAATATACCAATTAAATTGATAAACAATTGCAATTAATCACATTTTATAATCCAGTTTTAATAAATTACGATTAATTAAATTGGATCAAGTTTATTTATAAATAACTAATCAGAGGATGAAATACGAGCAACAATTAATATCCAATTAAAAATATCAATCCTTGCAATTATAATAAACAAGAAAAATGGTAGGATTATTCATTGAGTTATTAATATTAATAACTGTAAAAAATATGAGCAATCAGTTATCCTGAGCGATAACCCTGATTTATCATGGGTACTTGCTCAAAAATGTATGAAATTCAAGTCATAATGACCTGCCGTTTTTCTCCGATAAGGGAGAGAAGTACCGCATTTTAAGAAGAGAGTTTTCTCATTTTACCTTTCCTTGCGACAAAATCGAAACACTCGTCGAAATATAAATGAATATACCTGCTTTATCAGAAAACTTACGTAATTTTAAAATTTTTAATGATACCACTAAATTAGGAAAATTATTTCAAACATTTAATTTGCAGAACTTTAAATAATTACTTTTCTAGAACTTCAAGTAAAGTATTCGTACATACAGGTGTACTACATATTGAGGAAATTGACACATCAAATTTAGTGATTACAAAACAATTCGTATAAAAATAAATAAGGGTAGTTTACTCACGGATTAAACGTTTAATACCAATCGACTTTATTTTAAAATAATTAAAATATGTGGCATAAAAAAGTTTGCTTCAAAATTCTTAAAATATTTTTTTTGTTCTTGAAAATTTCTTTCTGATACAATTCAAATTGAAATATATATCCACAAAATCTACTGCTCTTTTTTTAAAACCCTGAATAAAGAAATATATTTTTGATTGCATTATAATTTTGAATTGCTAAAAAATATTTATGATTTTATTTCAGTTATAAAAGTCTATGATGCGATACCTACGATTTTAACTACTTACAGCAGATGAAGTATATAATATTAGATACACATATATGGTGCCGTGTCTGATTTTTAATATCTAATCGCATTACAGAAGGAAGCTTTTCCCTGGGAGCTAATTTACCTTAGAAATCAAAAACCTATTCGTTCTGAATTCCTCCAGGGAAAGAATGTGAGAAAAATGTGTTCAGGTGTATGAAAATTTTATTAAATTTGTCATGACACATTCTTAGCAGCGAATGCATGTGCGAATGGAATTCCTATATGTTCAGCACCTATTCGAATTCGCTGCACGGAATTCATAAAAATATTGTGATATGCAGTTCAAATTATATCTCACAAATGCATATAGACGCACATGAGTGCTCTCGAGAAGCGCGAGCCATTGTGAATTTCAATTCGCCGATCAAAATATTACACAAGAGAAGCTATTTTAAAGCTAAAAATGCTGAAAATTCACAGGCGAGGATACTCTCAAATAAAATCATTCTATCTTAAGCCGCACTGCTCACATTTATACATATACACTCGTCTCGTAGAAAATCGTTTAAGAGCCAGCACGAATGAAACATTACCATTAATATAAAAAATAGCAGCTTTCAATTTCAAACTGTTATTGAAATGTTTTAAATACTGTGTTCGGTTTTTCTTGAATTACTTTTATCTCTCGCTACATAATGTTTCAATAAAGACAATTTGTCCAAGGATTTTGCTATTTAGCAGAGGTATGCGATCAGGCTTAGCAAAATATTATTTAATTTAAATTTTTTATATAAACCAAAAAATATAATTTTCTAAAATGAAGTTGCAGAATCAAATTTCTGGTTCGCTAACTACAAAAAATAATAATACAATAATTATTTACTTGTATTGCTGATAAGCAGCTTCTCTCAACTATAGCACAAAATATTAAAAAATTAGCATTTGTTTGTTTATGTGTTGCTTAAATTTTAATGACAAATTATACAAATTAGGCCTACTTAATTCACTATAAATTCGTAAAATATCAATAGATAAACTTTTCCAAAATTATTTATAGTTCTATAAAGAGAGAGAGATAAAGTATTTAAATACATACAAAAGCTTTTTTCACAGGATATCCGGTACATTATAGTTTAGTTTCTTCTTTGGTTATAAATTCCTATTAATTATTCTGAATGTTTATTTTATAAAAAAAAGCACTAAAATTTTTGTATATGAGTATTAAGATTTTTTTATGGGTATTACTATCTCATGGCAAAAAAGTATAAAATATTAATACCTGGTTTCTATATGTTTTAATTTGCAATATATCGAAAATGAAAATAAAGTCGTAGGTAATAGGTTAATGGTTGTTAAAATATCAATTAATGTACAGGCCACATGGCGTTAAATAACATTTTATTCTCCAATTGACAAGATGTGATTCCCATACAAATATATATGGATTTTTTTATTTACATATATATTTATTTTAATTCTTTCAATTCACAAGTTTCTAAATCCGTGTAGAGTGTCTTGCTCTTTTGAAAGGCATTAAAAATATTTGCACCCGCGCAGTGGAGTGTGCAACAAAAGCAGTGTAATTACTTGCGACTTCATTAACTCGACTTCATTCGGGATTAATAAAAACAATGTATGCAATTTGAAGCATAGATTTCACATTACTGACGGCTTTCATATCCTTAATAGCATTATAATGCGCGCTGATTCTTCCACAACTACTATTGTTTACTATTTTTATTTGGATTTTTATCAGCATTGCATTGAATTATTTATACGGCCTTTGTACAAGGCGGATATTGTTGCTTTTGTATATTTTTAATGGTATATATTATATCAAATATAATACATTAAATTTTAAATTTATGTGCAATTGTGTGATATATTTCTGTTTGAATTGGACCACACATAAAATCCTCCATTAATGTATTTTGTTTTCGTATTTTCCTAAATATAGGGCATTGTGTATTTATATTTATATTCATTATGCTAATGTGCTTAATGCTCATTAACATATATAATAATTTGGAAGGTATAAATAGCTAATAATCTAGCCAATAAGCGCATGCATAAGTTAGTAGATAACTCATTTTAATTTGTTATCAATAAATTATATATTGAATAGAAAACACTTTTATTTTTAACATATGACACAGTCACCAATGGTATTTCTAATATTTCTTAACAAAATAAAATAACATATACGGTAAGTCTGGGAGAATTGGCCGATGCTGATCGTTTGCTATCTAGGAAACGATTCTAATTAGTGGCGTAAACAAGGAGGAGGATATGGGTTTCATTCGTCTCCCCCCTCCCCCATTGAGAATACATTATGTATTATTTTTTATGTTGTAGAAAAAACATTAAATTTTGATTTTTAAATATTTTCTTTCAAGCTATTTCAATTACTATTCATCCGAATTCTTCGCATCAAAGATACAAATTTTCATTTAAAAATCTCCATTTGTTCAGTCACAATTACAGATTGAATTTCAGCCAACATGCCGGGGATCCTGAGACGTTCTTATTCAGGCGCAGGGGCGGTAGTGGGCCTTTAAGACTGTGTCCCTCCCAGCCTAAAAGTCTGAGCACATTTAGCTGCTCTGGCTTGTGCTCTGTTTTCAGTGGAGCAGGAATTAGAGCACTCAGAAGAGTTCGTTCTAATTCTAGGTCTACTGAAATCAGAGCACATTCTGGAGCAGATTTAGTTGCTCTGGATTGTTCTCTGTTTTTAATAGGTCAGGAATTAGAGCACTCATAAGTGTGAGCTCTAAATCTGCTCTGCTGAAGCCAGAGCATATTCTGGAACAAATTTAGCTGCTCTGGATTTCGCTCTAGTTTTAGTCGGTCAGGAATTAGAGCACTCAGAAGAGTTCGTTCTAATTCTAGGTCTACTGACATCAAAGCACATTCTAAAGCAGATTTAGTTGCTCTGGACTGTTCTCTGGTTTCAATTGGTCATGAATTAGAGCACTCATAAGTGTGCGCTCTAATTCTGCTCTGCTGAAGCCGGAGCAGCCAGAACAGATTTAGCTGCTCTGGATTGTGCTCTAGTTTTAGTCGATCAGGAATTGGAGCACTCAGAAGCGTTTGCGCTAATTCAAGGTCTGCTGAAACCAGAGCACATACTGGAGCAATGAAGCTCTGGTTTTAGTATACCTAAAATTAGAGCAAGTATTCAGAATGCTTTGAGCGCATTCAAGAACAACGATGTTGTGGATTTTACTGTGGTTTCAGTAGCTTAAAAATTAGACCAAGTGTTCTGATTTTTAACCCAACCTATTAATTGAAGTTACATCAATCATGCCCACAAGAAGACATTTCCCTGAGCGCAACATTTTTTTAATTCTATAATAAAGTCCTAAATTTTTTCTTTATACGGTTTCAACAAGCAATCTACAGCTTGTAATGGGTTAGAAATTACTGTCTGGTATTAGTATGCGAATCTGAAAATGTAACCCTAAATTTCATATTTCGCTCAGCTCGATTTGTATCTCGCTAGTCATACAGGTACCTATTTACACACGAATTATAGAAATATATTTTTGGTAATACACTTTTATTTCGTTTTTGAATAATGGGAGTTTTATCTTTTTTGAATCCGTTGGATTGGAAAGTAGCGTCTTTTTGGTCTATTAGGGTCTTTGCCGTGGGCTAAGTACAACAATTCATCTCTTGTATGTAGTATGCAGGAATTTAAGAAGGCAATATAGCACACGAAGCAGAAACACAAATAAAATAAAGTCGGGCTCTCGGTTGAGTGGGTGCGTTCGTCAAACTCATCTCCAAGATGGAGACGAGGACGAGCCGGGCCGAAGTTGCGACAAAGGTCCCAATAATTGGCACAACGTAAACACCGAGGCACTGTTTGCTCACTGACTTTGATAAAATTTGCGCACGGAATTGCGGATTGCCAGGCTACGCAGAGCAGAATGTTTGCGTGCAGTTCGAACCATTGTTATGTTACGCACACACCAATGAACTCAATATGTGGGAGTATCTTTTCTTTTTCCATTACAACGCACGTAAAAATTAATTTCCTTTCAAAGCGAATCACATTCCATTTCAAATAAATTATTTCTTTGTCCATTTGTTACAATACTCACTCACTGTTTCATTAAATATCAAATAAATATTTATAAATATATTCAAATATTGACAGACATCTCAATATTTATAATAATATAAATTCCAAGTATCATAATCGTTCCAAAACCGGGAAAAATCACATTTTGGAACAGAGATTTTGTTTCCAATATTAAAAATAATAATATATTATAATTATGTACTTGTGATTTTGACAACTTTGTCTCAAATATAAGTCTACTTAAAATTTGTTATTTGATATCTTCACTAAGCGAGGATTATTTAAAGAAATAAATAAATTTTGGAAGGTTTCATTTTGTCTTCGATCGGTTTCGACAACAAATGATCTTTTTCAGGGAACTAAAGACATCTGCGGTCAAAACTGGTCGGAGACGAAATAAAGTCACATCACGAAAGAATTGACACATCAGTAGTAAATAGTGTCAACTAATGCAGAACATAAAACCAACTACGTCAAACTGTAAACTCTAAATAATAAATTTAAACTATTTACAATCCAATAAAACAGTACTCTTTAGAACATTTCTTGTTTATGTCTTCATTATTTAGTCGTAATGTTTTAAATTATTTATAATTCATTTTGTTTTATTTTACTAATATAATTATGATAAATAAAAATTCTCTAACTATGCGATGGCGTACTATACACACGGCCTTCTGTAATGTGATTCTTAGATAACCTGTAAGTTGTATAATAATGGCTATTCATTAGTGGTCGAAGAAAAAAATTATTGTACTCTCTTATTTCTGTTTCATCCATTGTCGTGTCGTAGTAGTAATGAAAAGTTAATTGATTTCTCGAGTATTTTTGTATTATTTACAAAATAAAAAAAATGTTACACATAAAAAACGCATTTTTAATGCTGTAAATATCTGGAATTCGATTTTCAATCTTTAACTATGAACTAAATAAAAAAATAAAGCGTTACAATATTTTTTAAGCCCTTCTTGCAGAGGCAGTAAGAAATCTAAACAAAGAACCTAGAGTCTAAAATAGGAGTAAAGTGATGTTAAAGTTAAACTACCTGTAGTAGATACTTACAACCCTGTTGCTCCCAGGACTATTGTGACTAAAAGATTCTATGAAATGGCATCTTATAAAATCTATTGTAATAAAAATTATATTTGATATATTGATACAAGAAGCAACAAATGATGGCTAATAGTATATTTAATTATTTAAAAAGTATTTATATAAAAGAGGACAAGAAATTTTTAACTCAAATTATTAAATTTAGTGTATGAACATTTCTTAAACAAATGGTAATAATATATCTCGTTTTTCAATGTTGCGTAGGATAAAAGATAAAATTTATCTCCAACATTTGTTATTTAAATTCCAGTAGTAGCATAATAAAAATTTGATTCATTTAACGTCGTACGATATTAAGAATTATATTTAGATAGCATGTTTAGATAGGATATCATATATCTCAATTAAATTTAACTATTCTATAAATAAATTTAATGGCATAAACAAAGTAGTAGCTAGTAGACTTATGGCCGTCATTTATGTTAATAATTTATGTGATTTCGCCGACATAAAGTACAGCGTACTCAAGTGCTGGATGAATAAATAAAACGGAACCTTCTTCCAGGCGTCTTCATCCAGATTGACTGACACTTCCCGCCAACATTGAATTTTTCACACAGCCATTGTGTGTTTTATGCTTCGATGCAAATTTCAATTGTTCAAAATGGCGAAATGAAAGAGCGCTTTCATGAAATTCGCCCGTTTTTTTGTTGATATAACTGGCAGCGAAACAACGTGTTAACAGTACAGTTTGTTGCGAAGTTTTTTCTGCTGTACTCACTTGAATATTTTTCAATAATTTAGCACGGAATGTTCGTTAAATTTTAATCAGTCTCTATAACTGAAATGAATTTTTTATAACAAGAGCAAAAAGATAGTGGAAATTTTAAACGAACATCCACCCGACTAGTAAAAAATTATATCAGTGACAATAGGTAATAAAAGTAAAATTATTATATGTGAAAACTGTCAGGTGGATGTCTGTTGAAAAAACTTATGAACTACCAATTCAGCCTGCAACTAATTCTTCATTTTAAATATAAAGATAAAATTATATCTTCTCAAATATTTTTATAATTATTGGGTGAAAATGTGCAATAGGTAAATTTTCAGTTACAATGAAGATTCTCTAATATATTATCTTATTTGTATAGCAAAAAGCGAATATCGGGCGTTAGAAACTTTATTAATAAAAGAGATAGAGAAACGATTTAAATATGCAAAAATATGCTATTTTCTGAGACTAATTTAATGAGGAAAAACTCAAAACAACTGAACCTAATTAGACAATTATTTATGAGTAATACACTATCTAGTTTATATGTGAATGGAGATTTTAATAAATTTGTTATTTGTACTTAAAGTCACTCCGGTGAATTCGAATTTATTTCAGTCAGTCAAAAACAATTTTTTTTTTGTTTCAATATCATGTATTTCATTTTATCGATATCTGCAAATAAAACAAGTGTATTGCAATCACACTGATTTTGAAATTTTGAAATTCAAAGATAAAAACGAATTGAGGCATGTGTTGACTACACAGATATGTTATGTTAAAATGAAGTACTTACTTACATACATAAATTTTGCGGGCGAAGACAAGGCTAACATATTTATTATTCTCTTATTATTCTTAAATAGAATTAGTTACTTTGTAACTTTTCTATTTGAGATTTTAAAACCTGTAATCCTATTACGCTTTTTCGATTTTATTCTGTCGTTTTATTACCTAACTTTTATTTATTTTCAAAACCTATAACACCATATCAAAGTTGTATAGAGTTGAAATAAACCAAACAACATTACTAAACCAAAAATTGTGTTGATAAATGCGAAATATCCCAAAAATACTAATTTTTGTACCCAAAATTTGATTTTGGGAAATAGTGCATGTTTATAGATCTCAACGCTCTGATTTCAAATTTGTAAACAGAATTTAATTACCTTTTATCGTTCTTGGGATATTTGCTATCAAAGTTGTCCCTCAAAAAATAATGTTTTTTTGGCTATATCTCTAAAATGGGTGAAGAAACAATGTCAACGATTATGCGAGTCGATTCTACGGGAAAAGATACAGAAAAAAAGGTTTTCTCCGCATATAAGTAAGTTCTTTGTAACAATTAGATGAAAAATAAAATCGAAATTTTTATTTTATTTTATAAATATACATTTTTATTTCATTTGTTACGACCATATTTAAAAAGTTAAAATACTAACTATTGTAGTTTTAAATCTACTTGTAATGTTGTAATTATCAATTGAACCAGTATTTGTTAAATGATTTAAATAGTAAAGCTATCAAAAAGGTTGGGAAATATTGTTTTTCATAATAATTATTGCTGTAGCAAATTATAAAAGTGTATGTTACGTATAACAAAAAGCTGCAATTTGCTAGCACTTGCAGTCGACTGCACCTGAATATTAAAATATCACTAAGCTAAACAAAAGTTTCGAGTGACGGCAAGTCAAGAGTGAAATGATGAAGAATTTATAACAAAGTAACATTGTGTTGTACCTCTCATATGCGTTGAGTGTAGCGCTAGAAGATAAATCATCCATTTTGCAACACATTAAGTAGCTGGCGCGTCCTACGTTCAGATAAATATTTACTATCGATTATTTATTCATCCATAAAGTACGCGCATATTGCCATACACCTGCAGAGTCACTCAACGTTCGCTTATATTGATTTTAATACTCATGCCTTTTATTTTGAATATTTTATATTCCGTACAGTAACTTGACACTGTAGCTTGGGGAATTCTTAGCCACTTGTTTGTCTATTGCTCAACGAATGAATTATGACAGAAGCTGCATACGATTAACAAGAAAGTAGTAGTCAGCAGCATGTTCTCAGCAAATATTATACGCGTTTTCATGCATCATCTTGCTTCTTGCATGACTTCATTGATAAGATTTATTCATATTTACGGTCTTATAAATTTATTTGCATCTAAGAATAATATGTTACCTAACCAAATGTGATGTTGACAACTGAATTTCAAGTATCCGCAATTCTGATATAAGTTGTAATAACACTGAAATTTGTGTTTAGCAATTGTATTTTTTTATTTTATATAGCATTTTTTAAATTTTACCTAGAATTCTAATTTTAATTTTGCAGGATCGGCTAAAACGATTAAACCTCGGATAATACTTTCTCATATAGTAAAAATACAAAGGAATCAATTGCTATGTTTACATCAAATTTTTACCATACTCATTGCATAGTTCAAATGAAGGAAAAACTATGTATTACATTTTTTCAATCTATACTATATGGTTGTAATACGAGTATCGCAAAAAGTAAATTTTTAATTTTGACCAAGACACTCTAACGATCTTATTTAAAGTTTTGCAAAAATTATGCTATTACATGTTCTAGAAATGTAATTAAAAAATACATACGACTGAACTGTTGAAACTGTCTAATATTCAATTATAAAATTTGTCATGATATTTGCACCTTAAGTACATAGTTCTCTGTTATAATTTCAATCGCAGTAAAATAAATTTGATGTACGAAGATAGCAAAAGTTAAAATATTACATACATACTCGCATACATACATAGACAGACGCCGTGTTTGTATTTTGGTTGGCAGTGCCCACAATTCCATGTATTAAAGTATATATAACATCGATTCCATTTAATTGGGGCAGTTTCCTTTTTGGGCCTAATCTCAAATAATTGAAACCAAACTAGTACATAATTTAAACGCTTAATTGTGACAATTTTTCGCTCAATTGTGATAAAAAATGAAGTTTTTTACAGAGGGTTATTTTGAACTAATTACATTGAACTAAAAATTAGACCATCTCTTAGTTCTAACAGCAGATTGAATTCAATTTTAACGTAATATTCAGATAGTCTGCATAAGTTGCAGATATTGAGCATGAGCACAGTATTTGATTTAGTCCATACTTGATTACTGTCCGACCCAAATAGTTTAAATTGAATGTCATCCAGATTTCAAAAACTCACAATTATTTTTTGATATACTCAGCTAGATTCCTTATTTTGTTTTGTTTGGAAATGTGAACTTCCTTTTGACTACACGACTATTTTTTCACCATTAGAATTAAGAATAGTTACTTCAATATGTTCATATATAAAATAAATACAAATCCAATAAACAATGTTTGAACATCAAAATCCTAAATATCCTGTGTACCTTTTGTGCCTTTTCTTAAGTTAATTATGAAGTTCTGATTGTTGGATTAAAAATTTATAAAATTGTCATAGTAGTTTTCCCGGAAGTAATAGAATATTTATTCTTAAATAACTTTAAGTAAAACTTTGTAAAAGTTCTGGAAATATTCATTATAGAAGTTACAAAAACTTTTATACCCGTAATAGCCTGCAACTTTTGTTACACGCCCAACAATATCTGAAATATTATCATATGTAATATTATAGTCATTTTATTAAAAGTCTGCTACCTCGCCTAATCATCTCATCAATTATTATAAATACAAATTTTTTATTTACACAGCAGAAATTGCGTAATTCTACTTGTTATAAATTTTAGAAAAATTGTGCACTTACCTTTGTCGATGTCAGCACGATATCCGCCATGTATTTCACTCCACGAACTATTTAACTCAGTTTATTGTCAAATAATACACATCAATTTACCTCAATAATCACAAATAATATATAATTTTGGTAATTTTTTTGAACACTCAACTAAACAGTTCTGACTGTCTTCCATTTTTCTTCACTTGTCATTATAATCACGACATTGGACGACTTACTCCGAACTTTAACGATCCACAACTTATTATTTTGAAATATTTTTATTTTCATAAACTATAAAAAATGAGATCTTATTATGAAATAATTTTAACTTTTATTTTGTAGATTATATTATTTTTGACTGTGGGATTTGTTAGGAGAAAAGAACATAATTATTTATCTACTATTTATTATTTTAATATATTTATAAGTATATACAAATATAAAAATATAAAAGAACTATTTACAGGATATAAACAAAACAGTCGGTACATACAGCAAAATCCATTGACTACACAGATATATATGAATAGCAATGAAATTGTTTATTTAGATATAGGTTACGAAAATATAACACTGGTATTCTATTATATTTTACTGAGTTTACATCTAGGTCCAGGGAAGAAATAAATAAATTAAGAACAACATTATTAAATTTATATCTAAATAAACAATTCTACTTTCATATCGTCCTATTTCAATCATTGTAACAGCCATGGGTAGCAGAAGAGTAGTCACAGAAAGAAGGACAGCATTATTTAAAAATTCTTTATATTAATAGAGAAATATGTGACATACGCATTTACTTTGAATATATTTTTACTACTTTCTTTTCAAAGTAAATTGTATTTCTATCTATGCACCAGAGTAGCTTAAGTTTTTCTTAAGTAGACAATGTAAATAAGACTTTGAATAAATTATTCAACTTCGCTTTTCAAATTTTGATCATCATTTTTAAGAAATCTGTTTAATCGTCGTAAATCTATAGGCATCTTTTTTTCTTTAATAAATAATTATTATTTCTATAAATGTAATAAAGAAATAATATGTGAAGTTTTTAGCAACAAGTGAAGAATGATAGGTACCTACTTCCCACTAGGTGCGAAAGTTTAGTATGAGACAAAATAGAGTTCTGAAATCTAACGTGTAAGAATTAGAAAATTCTGCACGAGTGTGAAAGTTCTTTAACATTAATAACAATATGGGGTAGGCAAATTTTACATAGTGCTGGTAATTACTGTATAAAAATTATTTCGCACACGTTCACCTACGATTATTAAAGAACAAAGAAAAAATGTTTCTTTCACTTCATCTTTACCGATTCCTAAATATACGAGTAAGCATCGCATTCATGTTTGCTTTCATATTTCGCAATTTTGACGGTAGTCCACATTGAACGAACTGTACAATATTTTTTTGCCCATTATGTATGTCTATTTTAAACGCGTGTGGAACAAAATTTCTCCAAGTCTATTTTAACAGACGAAAGGAGAATCTACGGAACCTGTGTTTTAAATTACATAAAAAAATGCGAGTTTCCAAAATGGTCGTAGAAAAACATTTTGTTTTTTGATAAACCGAACTAAACAATTAAAAAACACAAACAAATCCTGTCTTTCTTTCTGTGTCATACCATATCACTGAGGGTCCTGGGGGTTCCTACGGCCCCACGTACTTCCGGTGGGGGGAAGCGTGCGCCCGGGGGATGCGGCCGGGGGTGCCGATGCGCGCGGTGGGCGGCGTAGCCAGCGGGGGCGGCGGGGGCACGTACCCCGACACGATCTCCGTGGCGGCGTAGTACTGCTCGTGCACCGGCGGTGGCGGCACCGGAGGCGGCTTCGGCAGCAACGTCTGCAGCGGCGGAGGCCGCGAGTACTCCTGGTGCGGGATGGCGTATTCTTGGTACGCTACGTCTTTCACATCTGGGAAGAAGGTGAATTTTAGTTGGCGAATTATTCTGGGGAATTGGTTAGTAGGTAAAAAGTAAAGTGGATGTATAAATGACAAGAATAACGATGACATTTTTATTTGTAATACAATAAAATGGGGTCCTGAACCATTTTTTTTCTGAAAGAACTTTTTTTTTATTAAAAATACAGAAGTCAGCGATGCCACATGTAAAGACTGCCTTTAAATTACATAACGCTTCAAGGGGGAGGGGGGTTTGTCGTGAGTTTCAATACAGAGGTTAATATGTGCTATACTATACGTAACATTGAAAATTTACAAATTATGTTTAAAATTGATATTTACTTTTAACAATACTTGTTTTTCTCAGTTAGGTTAAAAATTTTTGGACATTTAAAATTATGGATGTATTAATTTAAACCGTTGTAATAAAAAGAAAATTATATGTAAAATAAAGAGTATTGCGATAGGTAATAGTCAGGGAGGTGGTTCTTATTTTTGTTATGTTGCGTTACAAAGTTGAGTTGATACAAACATTGTTTAATTTTACGTTACACAATGAGAGGTTTTGAATTGATACCGATTAAGTCATTTTTAAATTTTAACGGATATTTACGAATTAGGGTCTTTGCAATACGATTTAATTATTTTTAGCATGATGTCTGTCGATCTATCCGTTTGGCAGTCTGGATTTATTTGTATATTTATATATGTATTTTTATAAAACTAAGACATTTTCTATACAAAGAAACTGAAGAACTAAACTTAATACATTTGAAAATTGTAAAGACACATTTAATTAATTTTATGTTGCCAGTTGAAGAATGCGCGTATATTTGGAATCTAACAATTTAACAGTTGAATAACTGTACTTTTATCACCGAGTGTTTTTCTTCAGCAATTATCTTTCAAAACCTGGGAAATATTCAAATTATTTCGTTAAAAAATAAGATATCTGTAGGCCAGCGAAGCGTGCACAATACAGGAAGGCAGCGCTGGCGGAATTTGATGAATTTGGAATTAATTGTAGCGCAGGTGTGTAGCATTCCTGGCCCGAGAACGCTCCAGCTCCGGCTCCAGTCATTACATATTTAAAAATCCTCGCTCCAGTTTATATTTGGAGTCTATAAAGGAATTTGCAATTTGAATTAAATTGCCCGCTTGAAGCAACAGCTGCTTCGTACGCTTATTTACACAGACCCGCACTTAGGAGGAAATCAACAAACAAAAAACACCACACCCGGAATAGATACACACTATTCTGAATTAACACTGGCTCCAGCGTTGGCCATTCAAACATATTACACAAGCTTGTATGAATCAAAATTAATTATGTACTGAAAACAATCAAAGAAATAATATATTGTGCAACAAGTGCATAGTGTTTATCCAAAAGTTGTGACTTCATCTCGTTTTGAAATCAGATAAGACGAATATAGGTAATTACAGGTGGTACATGTTCTAATTTTTCTATGACTTATATCTAAACGTTAAAGTGGATTGACGACACATCCAACTTTAAAACTCACAGTAACTTCGCTACTCTAACTTTAACTTATACCACCTTATATTTTAAACGTTGGGCAACTTTCATATTTTAAAGATAGTTTTATTTCATTTCCGCTGCACGTACCTATGCGCACAAATTGTTGAGAGAAGCACATTTTTGTTTTTGACTATTAAAGTAACCTCAAACAAGATCAATTCGATTATGGATTTTAATTTAATCGTTTTATAGTTGAAATATATCCAAATACTTCCATTAAAAAAGAAGCTTTGATGAAGATGAAATAGCAAAACAAAATGCATGGGACTCAATCGCAAAAGCATTAAATGAATCAGGTTTATTAAATGTGTAATATGGTTGTGATGTATTGTTTGTGATATTTTTATTTATATTTTAGCTAAATATTGCGAACAAATATGGGCAACATAGAGTTATAAAAGTCTATAAGTATCCATCACTAGAGTTCATAGGCATGCGCACGGTGGTATATTACTAATAATTAAAAGTTTATAAATGTAAATATGAAGTACTTATTTACGTACACAAATTTTGCGGGCGGAGACAAGGCAAACATATTTATTATTCTCTCATTATTCACAAAATTAAACCAAAAATTATGTTGACAAACCCGAAATGCCCCAAAAATACTCATTTTTGTAACCAAAATTTTAATTTCTGGAAAAAGGGTACTTTAATAGATCTCGACACGATGATTTCAAATTTTCAAACGGAATTTAATTATCTCTGTTCATTTCTGACATATTTGCTGTCAAAGTTGCAAAAGTGTGTTTTTTTGGCTATCTCTAAAATGGGTAGAGATACAATCTCAACGATTATACCAGTCGATTCTACGAGAAAAGTTACATAAAGAAATATTTTCTCTGCATATACGTTCTTTGGAATGATTAGGTGAAAAATGAGAAATCCAAGAAAACCAAAATTTCAAAATTTCTCCGAGGAACTCCAAAACTTACCATTTTCTAGACTTAAGTAAATATCAATATGTTGATTTCAAATTTTCAAACCGAATTGAATTATCTCTTACCGTTCTCGAGATATTCGTGATCAAAGTTGAGTTTTGGCAATACCTAAAAAATCAGATTTTTTAGGTATAACCCTTAAATGGTTAGGTTTACGACTTCGGTGACCTCACCAATCGATTCTACGGGCAAAATTACATAAGTATACCAATTTTTAGATTTTTATTGCAAAGGATACAATTTGTAGAAAGGAAAAACGAAATCGGCGAAAATCGAAAAAATGGCAAGGGGTATACCTTAGATTTTTTTTCGATTTTTGCCCATTTTCAATTTTTTCCTTGTAGAACTTCTATGTGGTGAGATAAAAATATGAAAATTGGTACACTTATGTAATTTTGCGCGTAGAATCGAATGGTGGCGTCGCCAAAGACGTAAACCTAACCATTTAAGAGATATACCTAAAAAACCTAATTTTTTAGGTATAACTTTGAATTTAAATATCTCGAGAACGGGAAGAGCTAATTGAATTCTGTTGAATTGAAATTAGCGCATTGATATCTACTTAAGTACAGAAAATAAAAAATTTTGGAGACAAAAAGTTTTGAGCCGAAAATTTTAAATTTAGTTTTTTTCGTTTTTCTTATTTTTCATGTAATCGTTCCAAAGAACATATAGGTGCGTAAATCATTTCTTTGTATAACTTTTCCCGTAGAATTGAATCGTAAAGTAGTTGAGATTGTATCTCTACTCATTTTTGAAATATGCTCAAAAAACACACTTTTTTGAGGTACAACTTTGAGAGCAAATATCTCCGAAACGAAAAGAGATAATTAAATTCTGTTTGTAAATTTGGCCTGAGCGTAACAAATTCTATAAAAAATATTACAAACAAAATTATGTAAAATTTGAAAATTTTCGAACTAAAAATTCGATATTTTCAAATATTTTCTAGTTTACGGAAAAATACTACATCAGCGGCTTTGGGAATTACTTTCCCTATTGTTACAACACACGTAAATTATTTTTCCAAGTACTATTCATCATAGTGTCAAATAGTAGAGTTGATATTAAAGTTAAAGTTAGTTTGAAAAGTAGGCTGTATATATCAGCCTTTTTAAAGAACAGAAGTACACATATAAAAATATGGCATTAATATAGATACAAGTACTTGCATGTAAGCGAAAAACTGGCAAATATTATAAAAATATACATATTTTAAGGAATCTTTATTATTATAAATAATAAGGGAGATATTGTAATCAAAACAAATTTGATATTTTGAGATTACCTATAGCGAATGTCTACGAATTGTGATCTTTACTGTATGTTTGACTATTTCTAGTATCTGGCAGACCGTTCGTTCATCCGTCAATCCGCCTCGATGTATTTGTACATGCGTATATTAAATTTGGCTAAAGGGATTTCAATGAAACTTTATTAAGCTTCTGACTTAATGGTACGAATTGAAAACAAAAATTGCACACAACACACCGTACCTGATTTTTTTCCATAGTTAAAAAAAACAGATATAGTATTATATATGATTTCCATCGCAAGAAATATAGAACATGTTAGTAGACAGAAATCACAGAAACAAGAACAATTAACTTAACTTCACAGTTTATTAGATTCCATAAACAAAAAATGGATTTGCACACAAAAATGTAAATAAATAACAAAGATATACTAGAATGATAAACAAATAATATGTATCTGAAATTTTATACAATTTTTTTATTCCTACCTGAATATTCGGGGCTATTGGGATACCTCTCCATAGATTCCCTCCCGCTGGCTGAGTACATGTTGAACCGGCAGGGTTCATGGTAGAGGGCAGCTTTGTCGCACTCATCCATCGACACCTGCAACAACAATTAGTCCTGAAACAATGCAACACGACCAATCGCAAGACGAATTACACGCGCGAAACATTCTACGCGTTCCCAGATATATTTAGCAAATAGGAATACGTGAAATACTTCAAATTTGTATCAATGAAAGAAGGGAACGCAAACAGAGGATTAGTTCGTTCAAAGGAGAGTAATTGTCTAAATAGCAGGTAGATTTGGCTAAGAAAGTGCTGAGAATTGTGGTGTGGAGCGTCCGATTTCAAAGAGATTTTCTTTCAACAAATTGAAATGTCTGAACAGGTCTGACTATTCCTTTGTTGGTATTATTTTGAGTGACATTTCATAAGTGGATACGTGACAGGTTCAATTCTTGCCATTGAATATACGGATTTCCGTTTAATTGTGTGTAAGTATAGACCACTTTTTTACTAATTGTTTACGGCTTTAGTAATAGAATACTCTCGTTCTTTATTTACCCATGTGAATGTTTTATTTTTTTAATTTCAACTAGTTTGTATTTCTCAAAAAAAGCTTTTTTATACCTAGTACAATTTTATTTACTTGTCAATCAAAATTTATGTAGATAGTATTTAACTATATTCAATTTCCTAGTAAATACTTAGTGTATTCATACTAATGTCCTTTACAAAAATTATTCTAATAAAAATCCCAAATCTATAATATACGTTCGTCGTAACCGTTAGTGACGTCACGAAGATGAAAATTTTTGTGAAATATAAAATCGTTATATTGGTAAATTCCATTATTAGATGTTGATGATTTAACCAATAATTACATAGAAACAAATCGATCGATAATTTCTGGTCAATAAGAATTATGTTGTTTGTCCTATGACAAGTCGTCGTATCGTCAAGATCACAAAGAAACCTGAATACATATCTATCTGACATAAATAAAATTAGCCACACTGTCACTGCTACGCACTGAGTTGGACTCTTTCCTAACAACTGTATGAAATAAAATAGCTTAGGTCTACTAAATCGAAATTTAAATCACAGTAATACAATTATAATGAAATAATTTCTTATTTTTGCAATAATTATTCTTTGATCTTTGGATAATTTTTTAATTTGGATTGTAGAAAGATATTGTCCCATAAGATGTTTAACATTTTTCTTTAATGCAACCCTGGAAACTAAAGGTCAGTAGCGGCTCGTGAACTAAAATTTTAGTGAAGCGGGCGATCATAAATTTAAATTAAAAATCTAAAGATATCCGGTATCCACGTCCACCCACTGCAAATGCAACGGACAAAATTTCTAAAGCATTAAGTTCGGTCGCATATTCGCTTCGAGCACATGCAAACAGAACCAATCAGAATGCACTTGAGGCATGCCTCAAGACTCCGTTTTCTGAAGCAGGTGGTACAGCCATAGAAAAATCGATAAATGCCGTGGTTGAGGCAGGATAATTTTTGCCTCTGCACTTCTGTAGTTGGCATTGCGCTGGGCGTACAAATCCTTTATTATTATTCGACAGTATATATACAAGATAGAAAAACAGTGGGAATTTGAAAACAACATCCTGTAGACGCTAAATTTAAAAGTTCTAGAAGATTGAAATTTAAAAATACAATGTAAAATTCTCCTCTCCTTAATTTTGTATGGTGCCACCCCTGACGAGTCACCACTGCTACAGGTATTCTGATAAACCCATAGCTATTTGTGGTATTATGCGCTAAACTGTTCTTCTGTAGTTTTGGCGTACAGAGGTTATTAATCGTTTTTTAAAGATCCCTCGACTTCGTATGAGACAAACTATACTTGATAACGAATAAAACTATATAAAACAAGATCTCCCTTACCTTTCCGGCAGTGTTGAGTCTATTATCAGCTCCAGGCAACACGGAATGCCCTGCCGTGGCCTTGAGCCTCCTCTGGTAGATAACAATGAACACTATGGCAACAACCATCACTAGCACAATCACTGACAACACGCCCACTACCACCCCGAAGTACTTCCGCAACCCCGAGTTACTGTTCACACTGCTCACTACGTTGTGCTCGTCCTCCGTCGCGCTCTGCACTTGGTCCTTCTGCAAGGAGGTCTCGCGGACGATGTCCGAGTCCTCGTCTTCTTCGTCGGTGAAGTTGCCTGTCACTGGACCTGCAAGGAAGAGGAAACTTGATTTAGAAGAATGAATAAAAAAAGTAATTTGCAGAATATCTGCAAGCAGCACTGTAGATTTGGGGCGCCAGAAAATATGCACCCTGGCAATGACAATAATGATAATCATTAATACAAATAAAAAAAAAAAGAAAAGTCCCTTTCCTTATGGTAAATTATTCGTATCTATTATATATAAATTCCTATGCTACAGTTTCGCACTGGTTCGTTATGTGAAAATTTGACCTAAAGTACAGGGATCAAAGCAAGTATTTAAAAGAAATTATATTAATTATCCCAGTTGATAAATCGCTATTATGTTGGTTCGGAATCACTATTAAGTACAGATCCTTTGCAAATTTACCTTGGGCCTCGCAAAAAAGTTAAGTAATAATAGGTGGTTCTTTAGAATTTGTTCGTCTTAAGGATTTACTAATTATCCAAAGAGAAGAAACTAAATTTGAAAAAACGGTGTTACTTAGGTACTTTATACCATAATCATATATCCCGCATTCTCGGGACTCGTTCTTGTTTTGAGTCTTTTGTTGCGGTGTCCTGAAGAACCATTTCAGAATATTTAATTGTCCGGTTTTCAAATACTATTCTTACTACTTATATTATCTATTTATAATAGTCATATTTATTTAAAATATATACATAATTACTAAAACAGAGTTGGATGTCTAAATCTGAATTGGTTTAAATTTTTTTCGGCATAGAAATCTTTACTTTAGAATTTATTTTTTTTGTTATAATCTAATGTCTTATAAAAAAATATAATAGCATTAAGAGATCACGAAGGTTGAAGTAGATTTGAATAGAGAAATATGAGACAGAGAAACGTAGTAGCATTAAGTGCACTGACATTTAAAACGCCTGCATGTTATTGTTTAACGAAGACATATCAAACAGCTCAGCGGTGTCATCTCTCTCAGATTCTGCGAACCGCGTTCCCAGAACTAATTTAATAAGCACGCTCGTTTTCAATTGCTCGCAAGCTTATCTCGGTCTAATTTATGTCGTGTAATTTTTAACTGTCATCCTGCGTTGAGGATGCGGCTGCATCTGAAAATACACATGCTCATGTACGCCCCCCTCGCTGCACCGACACCAGGACTGATTTAGCTCCTTTGCTCCGCTTTCATGTCCCTATCATATTTCACTTTAATAAGATTTAAAATAATTACCGCCGCACAAAAGAACCAGCGCTGAGTAAGTGGATCGAATAGTGAATACGTACTTAGTTTGTTATTCTCTTCACAGGATTATGGAACAAACATTCGTTAGTACACAAACAACCGTGATTCCTAGAATTCTTCACACATACACAAAACATATTGCGCGTATCAAGACATAACTGCTATTTGTTTTCATTGCGACAATAATTTGTTTGTGGTACTACTAAATAGCAAATACTTTTTGTTTATTTCTCATTAAATTGTAACGGTCAGATGAAATCACCTGAGTATATTAAAATGAAGTTCCTTGAACCATCAATATAATTAATAAATGTAATTATTACAAAATATCTATATATTTATCGTTTTACCTACGTATTTGTTCCAGAATTATAATTTATTTTATTCGTGAATCCTAGTTTCCTGCAATGGGATATTCAATTTAATAATGATCAAATTAATAATATCTTGTTTAATAATGATCAAATTAATAATATCTATCAGTTTTTCTAGTTTCCAATAATAATTCCGATAGCTGCAGTAATTCATTTGCACAAGAATTTGTCACATTTTTTTATGATCTGCATTATTTATTTATTTTAATTCCTAAGAAATAGATACTTAAATTAAAAATTTATAATTATTTTTATTAATCTATATCAAGTCTCTCTCTAATTTCTCCTGTAATTGCTCTAAAATTAAATTCTGTTTATCAAATTGTTACTTTAATTTTTTGCTATCGAATTCTTCTAGTTTTTTTTCTTTGTTTAAGAAAGTGCGTTCGTTATTGTTCTGTTAATTAATGATGAAGGTCTAAATTCTAAAGTTTTATTTTGATTTTTAAAGTCAATCGAACTTTTATTTTGATCTATATAAATTTGTAAACATATAAAATTGAAATAATATTATAAATTTTATTTATTGTTTCATTTTTCTAAAAATGTCATTATATGTAATGATTCATTAAAATATATCTAGATAGTAGATGTTGGTGATCCGATCACACATTAATTCGAAACATAAATATATTTTAAAGTTAAGTTACTTAATTGAACGTAATTCCTCTATCTTTGTATTTGATTTGAAAGTAAGCACAGATAATAGTTGTATGTATAGGTAAAGTGAAATTAGCATAGAAATAGAAGAAAGGAGAGTTCCATTGTCATACATTACACAGTCGATTACGGCGTATGTACACATCTTCTCGAAACAGGTGGATGTTCCCCGTTCAACTCCGGCAATTTGTTTGAGTTAAGGAGCGAATTAATGATTGAGTTAGCTTGCTAGTTGCATATTATAGTTTGGAACAGTTCCACGATATATCTCCGCAAAGTTTCGTGCAATCACAGAACAGACGTTCGGACAATTCAGCTATTTCCTAAATGAGAAAATCGGGACATTAATCTTTATTGGAAGTTATAGAACTGTCGTATTGTACGACTTGCGTGCCAAGATACTAACTTCTTGAAATTTTTGTAATTATTTTTTGTTTTGTTACAAGTTTCAGACTTGGATGGATTAATGCGATAAGTAAAATTAATTCGAGAATGTACTTCCATTATAGACAGTCACGACAACCAACGAAACTTTCATCTCAAATGGTTTTGGCAGATATATCATTAAGGTTTTTATACATTGCCAATATGCTACACGCAGGTACCGGTAATGATATATTTTCGATATTGTAAGAGTTTATCAGGTGAATTTCCTTCAAAGTTATTAAAAAGTGAACAAGAAGAAATAATGAACTTCATTAACTTTACAACCCTTCTAAAGACATGCCTTCAAATATCAAAAAAAAACCCTTGTTCTGATAACAATAATCTCGAGAACCGAGAGAGATAATTTAATTTGGGTTGAAAATTTGAAATCAGCTCTTCGATATTTACTTATATCTATAAAATGAAAAGTTATGGAGAAAAAGTTCCTCGTAAAAATTTTGAAATATAAGATTTTCTTATTTTTCATGTAATCGTTCTAAAGAACGTATATGCGGAAAAAATATTTCTTTATGTAATCGACTGCTATAATCGTTGAGATTTCTTTACAAAAGATATATTTTCTCCTTTTTGAAAGTAAGTTTATAAAATTAATAATTGTTTGCGACCTTACTGAAAACCAATTTTAAATGTCTTTAAAATTTTGTTAAATAAATGTATAATATTGGAAGCATTAATTTTTTCCTTAATAAAATAGTTCGAAATACGAAACAAAATCAAAAAAATAATTCTAAAACGGGGCGTCATTTTATAAGTTGCCCTACCGCCGGCCCTGATGGAGTAGAACCTATTGCTACTATTATAGTGATAAGTTTTACTTGAATTTTAATTACATTGGTTGTCAGTTGTCAGCTTACATCCACTTTTAACCTATAGCTTATAAAGCTTTCCGAATCACTCGGGCATAACTGTATTTTTATTTGATTAAAGTTCACCAAATTGGGATATGAACTCTAGACCGCATATTCCGTTCAATCCGAGTCGTAGCAGCAACCAAGTGAGTCAACACGGCTATTTTTTTTAATTGAAAGAAATGTAAAAAGTTAAGGAACCAGGAACGAACAAGTAAAAATATTTAAAACGCGTGAACTATTAAATTACTGATTCTGAACGACTTGAAGGAGAAAAGTTGATTACTACTCATTTCATTCCGCGCTTCAATCCTCCTTTACACTTAATTCTATTCCAAACCAAATGAACTCAGAACTCACCAGAATCGAAGGTGACTTCGCTAATCATGATCCACTTGGCGGCGAAGTGCAGTTGCAGCTTGACGAACCGGCCGACGCGGTGATGCAGCTTGATGGTGACATTCCTCGAGTTCTCGAAGATGCGGTCCTCGATGTAGGTGTAGGTGATGGGCTCGCCTTTGTACTTCTTGCCGCCCACGCTGAACATTACCTTGGCTTCCGAAAACACCTGCACACACCGACATCGCATGGTGAGAAACAGACGTGATGGGGATTTATAGTGCAGGATATATGAGATGAGAATGCTTGTTGGAGTGTTAGGTGTAGAGAAAGTGTGCTATGGGTAATTCTGATTTGAATATGCTTTTAATGTTTTTAATTCTACTATCATGTCTCTAATACATTTTATCTCAAAAGATCTGTACATTTTCTTGTAACGTTTCTAATTATAATAAAATGTTTTTGTAAAGTAAAGAAACGATAATGAAATTTTCTTAGAAAATAACTTTAAAAAAAACTTAAATTGAAAATTAATTTTAGGATAAAATTTATTTGAAAATTATTATAAATTGTTCAAAATAAATAATAAAAATTAAAAATAGGTGTGTTCCTATGGGGTCGTATCTCTTTCTAAACAGTGTGTTCACTAAAAAAGGACATCACTACTTCTATCTCCCTTATATAAAAGCTTATATAAAGCTTATTTTTAATTAAAAAATACATGTGCAATTTTTTTTTTTTAGAATGTATGTCTTGTATAAAAATCTGAAAATCTAAAAAGAGGTATGAAAATCATACCAAGCCTAATTTTACTAGCTAGCGACTTGTTGAATTAAATAGTAGTTAAAACTAGTAAACCAAATCATGAATTCACAAATAGTACGTAGTAAACTAATCATCTAATTAATAATTAACAAACCATTCAAAATTTGAGTTTAAATTTATAGTGAAACGTCCAAGATTCGATCCTTGAGGTACACCACAAGTAACGTTTGTTAATCGCTTATTTTAATATATGATGTAAAATATGTCGATGATATTGAACCACAATAAATATTGAAAGAAAATATTTAAATCTCTAATCCCTAATGTGTTAATACATTTGATAATGCTGCTACGTAAAAATATTCTTACCTGAACATCCTTGGTGAACTGATTATTGCAGTAGATGTGCACACAGGTAAACTCCCTGACTGTATCGAACTCGAACTTGACCTCGATGGGTCGATTGGCCCTAGTATCATTTCTCCACCCGACCCAACCCTGACTTCTGTCGTTCTCGTAGTACCCGATCTTGAAGTTGTCGGGACCCACGCGACCGTCCGTGAGTTTGCCCAGACCGCGCTGGAGTTCTTCCCCGTCCCAGTGACCGTCGTACGTCGTGTCGTAGAACTCCCAGTCGTTGCCTCGCTTGTCGCCTTGAGGCATCGAATAGCTCAAGATGCCATCTGGAAGAGAAGGTTACAAGGGGGATTAGGTTTTGAAGCTGGGTGGTACCGGTAGAAAACCATTCTTTCTAGGAGAACTCCTAATTTTTATTACGTATTCTAGTTTTACATCAAAGTTTTTTATTTAAGCTAAGTTTTCACCTATTAACATAGTCACATTTTAGTATTAGTCGTAACGTTGAGATGTTTGACATTCGTGAACGCGGTTGATCATTTCCACCTCCTGTTTTAAACATAATCGTAGTCTTTGTCTTTTTTCATAATCACAAAGTATGCAAACTTCATAATTTTGTTATAGTCATAGTTGTTGTTTTATTGGACGGAAGATAGTACACTGCTGTGTATTGTAAATTCTGTGTTTAAGTGTAGAACTGTTGATTTTGAGATGGAAAGTAGAAAAACAATAATTATATCTTCAGTTCACGGTAAACAAAGACAGCGAAATAGAAAATAAAATAAAAATAGTCTGTGAGCTGTCACAATTATTTTGTCTAATTCACCACAAAATCCAATTTATGAAAACTATATTTAGCAGTTATATTTCACCTTTTTGTAAATACCTTCTAAAGTTACTAATTACTAATATAATTTAATAATCAAATAATTTTTAGTGTACTTGAAATAACTTCGTATTTTACATGCTTGCGAATGAACCTTTACCAGAGTAATGATTATGTTAGAATTGGATATGGTCGAAATTTAAGACAAAGACGAAAACTAAAACCTGTGACTATGTTAAGAGGTGGAAACGTAGCTTTACATTTATAATGCAATTTAAACTGTTATTTTGTAGTTTTATGGTAAAGGGGCTGTTAATTATTTCTGATGGTTCCTCGACTTCACACACTACACTGATTTACTTAAGAGGTCCTCCCGCTGAGTTAATTCAAATCAATTAGATCTGAAATAAACTGATTTTAGTGATCTATACTGATAGAATTTTAGTGATCAGAACTGATCCGGTTAGCAGAAGAAATATCTCTATTGTAATTTAAACTACAGTCTCTAGAATTTAGTAGATAAATTCATCAAGCAGTCGATTTAGTTGAACTATTCTACTCGCTAACAATTACTACATTTCTAGTTCCATACCTGTCCACCGACAGCCATACAACTCCACCCGCATGCACACCGTCCTCCTATGAAAGCTGTACGGCATGAAGCGGACCTTTGTGGCCCAGATGGGCGGGTCGAGCTCCGTCTTGGCCTCGAGGTAGGTGTTGATGTTGCCTTGGATGACCTGCAACAAGGGCGAAGGTCCTTGTAGAGCGGTCGTTACATGTGGTATATGCGGGTACCGGCTATGCAGAGGTGTGGGTATCCACACGCGAAGGGAGTTAATAAGGGAAAGGCACGCGAGATGGTCACGCGGGAGCAGAGCGGGAATGGGGATGGTTTCAAATTGGCGGAAGGTCAAGGGTTTTTATTTTCTAGTCAGAGACTTGGTATCACTAAGTTATTCCCAAACAGTGTTATCATGTTTGTATGTGAAAAAGAACAAAAACTTGTCTTCACAAATCATTGGTGGAACCACGCCATATTGACATTGACAATTTTCCCTTCATAGATTGGCGAGAAGGTCAAGAGTTTTTATTTATTTTCTAGTCAGAGACCAGGTAGCACTAAGTTTCAAACAGTGTTGACATACGGGTAAGGTACATACCATGGCATTTAAGCAACAAAAATTCTCATATATGTATGTGAAAAAGAACAGAATCTTGTCTTCACAAATCAATGGTAGAACCACGCCATATTGACATTGTCAATTTCCCCTTCATAGATTGGCGAGAAGGTCAAGGGTTTTTATTTATTTTCTAGTTAGAGACCCTAGTATCACTAAGTTATTTCCAAGTAGTGTTGATATGTGAGTAAGGTACATACCATGGCACTTTAGCAACAAAAATTATCATGCATGTATGTGAAAAAGAACAAAAACTTGTCTTCACAAATCATTGGTGGAATCACACCATACTGGCATTGACAATTTGCCCTTACTACACTTATCACCTACCTATAATGCTTCTGTCAATGTCAAGATATCGGTACCAGCCAATATTACCGCTTATTTCGAAATTTCAAATTCTTGATAAGACATTATCGCTTTGTACTTGTCAATTCAATGTCAATGACAATATGGCGTGGTTCCAACATATCTTAAAAGTTTTTTAATTACATATTATTTTTTTAAATAAAGTTTCTGATATAATTATCTACTTATACTAGCGTAATATTTTTTTTATGAAATAGGTAGTTTATTAGTATTTTATATTTTTTCTGAATATCTTTATTGATACATGATAATAAAAGAAATTATAGGTGTATTTAATTCAAAAAACCTATAAAATATTGATTGTAAACGACTCGTAAGACGATTTAGAATAATTTCTTGATTATATGCATCAATTTTAATTGTGTTTGATAACAAATACATATTTTTAAACCTCGATTTTGATATGTACAGATTTCATTGGATACCTATGACTACGAAATGAGGTGCCAAAAAATATATAAAGATTTATGGATATGTGTAGAATATTCACCTGATTGGGTTTTTATCAGAAAAGCATGTTTACACTTACCTTTATATTTAATTTGTTTCTTTTTTATTTAATTTTTTTATTGCATTGTTACAGTTAATAAAAGAAAAATATTAAAATTACAATTACACAAATACTGTATCAAGAATTAAACTATTTTGCAACTAAGAAGTGAAAACTCAATATGTACCTGTTTTATATTTATTCCATTATTTTACTATTTTTAAAAGCAACAGAGTACGTAGCAATACATGAAGAACTAAGATCAGATGTATTTAGACGTGGCTACTAAAAATGTACCAAAGGGGGTAACGATTAAGATTTATTTAAATTTGGTATTGTGTCCAAATAAGGTTAGAGTAGTTTATGAATTGTTACAAATGCGTGAATTCGGTTCTGTATCATTGTGAGAACATCAGCACAACTCGCATAATTCAACAAAGAAGTGTTCTGTTTTCCATTTCCGAGCTGTGGCCTGGTCATTCAGTGCAAATCCAAGCGCAAACTCAAAGCGCAAAGGTCTCCATCTTCTCACGAAGAGACATCTGGGTGTGTATCATACCCAATCCCTGCCCACAAAGCAGTGGTGGAATGTGGACATAAAGGGCTGAGGGCTGCATAATGGAATTCAGCAAATGTTAAATATATAATGTGAGTGTTGTGCCGACGTAATTATACACATTCCTGCGCACGCTGTTTGTGCTTTCAATGCCATTATCGCGAGGCGGAATCTCCAAGCTCAACACTTTATTGTGTGCCTCAAAACATACATGCACAGCATAGCACAACATTGCTAGCTGCACTAGCACTACACTAACAATACGCACATCAAACACTGCAACTATTTTACAAAGTAGCTATTTGGCCCAATATTTTTAACAATGATTTAAAATAATCTTCTAGATATTTGGCTATCATAATGAATTTTAATTTGTTGAATAGTCATACGTAAAAATAATACAAAAGCAGATTGAACTATTGGTTAGTTGCCCAAGAGATCGAATGAAATTTCGAAATTAAAATGACACAAGCTAATTTCAACTTTTTGTGGAGAGATTTTTATCGGAAGTTGATCAACTCGTGCTATTTATCTTTCGATTAGCCGAATTTGTTCCACACATGTCCATCTGTTAATGTACCTTCAGTTGCATAATAAATTCTGGGGCATCCTTTAAAATCTCTAAAATGTTAATATCGAAATGATTGCTATACCTTCTTTATGCAAACATGCAGCAGTCAGTAAAAACAGTGTATTGGAAGCTGTTATTTTAAAAAATGTGGGAAGTATGAATCAAATGAATACAGTTATATCAATTATGTAAATTCGTACTTTTGTTTCATTGCATGTGTAACTCACATTCGGCTAGGTATGTTCAATGATCATAGTAATAGTAGTGCAGTTGTCAAAAATTAAAAATATTACTTACGAAATTGTTAGATCGTATAATTCATTGCTTTGTTATGAAAGTAGCATGTATCATTTTTGAAATACCGTTTATGCATATATTACTTCATGTGTGGTTACGTTGAGGGAAAATAATGGATCAACTACATATTACTTATATTTATAGTATAGTAGAACCTGATATAACGGACTAATGCGGATGCAACTGAAAATCAGTTATATAAAAATAAGTTTTCCGAATGCGTTTAAACTAGCAGTGCACAGGTGCAAAGTAACTCACGGGATTTCCTTATAACCTTCTTCACTGAAAAATGAGATAAAAAAAGATTTTTTTTTATAAAATAGACAAAATTTTCCGATAAATGTGAACATTTTTACATTTACATCCGAAGTCCGTTATATCTAGGTTCTACTATTAAATAACACAGATTTTTTATTCTTGAAGTCTTCCTTACCTCTCCGCCAGAGATGTCTCGATAGCGCACCCACTTGGCAAGCTTGGGGCGCCAGTACTCGAGCAGGTAGGCCTCTGCGAACTCGACGCCCTGGCCGTTGCCGAAGCGGCCCTGCGTCGCGGCGCCCGTCACCAGGTGCACGCCCCGCAGGTCTATCTCCAGCCATTCCGACGCCTCCGTCGTCGCCTGCAACCGCGGGCACCACGCGCCGCCGTTCTTCTCGTTCTTTAAACTGAAACACAAAAGAAGAAAATGAATATTTTTTCATTTTATATAAAATATAGGACATAAAAAATTGCAATAATAGTAATAAGTTTCGTTTTTAGATTGAGAACATGTAAGTCTATTAGAGAGCCGTTGTAGCGTATTATTGGGAATTCATGGACTAGATGAAAAACAGATTGTTCTTGTGTGCCACAATGATTGCATGATGGATTGTCCATCATGTTTCATTGATACATGTTTTTGTTTTTGTTCTTTGTTTTGTTTAAAGCATCTGCAAAGGACCTCAACTTTTGTTGGGTTCCGAACCACTCGGACATAGGAATATTTTTAATTTGGTTAATAGTTGTTGACGCTGAGAATCGAACCTCAAATTTTACACTCTGCTGAGTTCGAGTCAGAACACGCTAATCGAATGAGCCACCGCTGCCTTAGTCTAATCATTAAATCATATGGAATATTTTTTTTCTAACAATTCATTAAAAAAAGTAGATACAATAAACCCACAAAATGAGCCTTTTTGTCTAATTGATAATGGTCAGTTTTAGTTCTAACCATCGTTTGCAATTTATTCGTTGAGCATTTTCATAAAATGCTATTTTAATTATACAAGATCAGTTTTCTTTAAAGTATTAGTAAATAATCAAACCTAACCTAAATAACAATGTTATACTAGTAATAATATAGACTTTTTAACAACTGCTCATTAGCAAAATCATATTCAATCGAATGAAAGCGATGCGATACATATACATGTCTCAACGAGAATCGAACCCGCAATGCTTAGGTTGTAAAGCCTGTAAGCTAACCATTAGCCCAACGGTGCCGACAGTATTAATCAGGAGTGAAATTGTAAACTGCTGTACTCTTAATGACTGAAGCATTTAAGAATTTACGGCATAGTTGAAGGAAAGTAAAAAACTTAGTTTAATTTCAAACCTACATTAACTACATTAAAATTCTACGAAGTACATTACAGGTTACAGCGTTAAATATTTAAAAAATGCTTTGGAAATGTGTAAGATAGGAGTATAACTTTCTCTGTCGTGTGCATAATTTATTCGGTAAAAAGCATCGTCAGCTTTGTGTGTATGATATATTCCGGGGTCACGCTCTACACTATATATCACCTGCTGTGTGATTCGCCGAACAATAACTGTTCCTCCTCAAGATAAACAATACCGTGATGCATTATCCCGCACTCAACATTCATAATTAGTTTTTATAATTGCGGCCTACTCGCTCATTAGCATTGGAAGTGGTCGTGCATCATGCGCTAACGATACCTGCATTGATATCTCGTTATTTATGTGGAGAAACAGAAGCACTGCGTGATTGTCAGGATGAAATACATCGTGTAACAAGGGTGTGGTGGCTAACATTGTTAACAGCTAACACCAAGTCATTAAGACGTCCCACAGTATGCTATTAGACAATCATATATACGACTATTAGATGTATAATGCATTCCTATTGGTTATTATGATCTATATAAGACTGCTGTTCTACGTAATACATTTCATATATTTTGATCAACATACAACAATAAATTATCAGTGTATTCATCAAATGTATTTTATATTTCAAATTAAAAAAAGTGCAAATAATTATAAAAGTTTGATACCTTGACTGTAATACTTCTATAAAGTAGGTTTGTTGGTTGAATGTAAGATTGACAAAAATCGTCTCAGGCAACTGAAATCTCCTCACGGCAACTAAAACTTATCGATTTTGAGTCTTTTCAGGAGGGTTCATTTATAATTACAATTTCGCTACGTACGCTAAAATGTATGTTTTACATACAATATGCATTTCATAATTTATAAAGTAATAGCATCATTCAATTTTGCTAAATATTAACAATTTTTCTTTCTTATGAAAGCAAAAAAATTTAAATCGAGTTACAAAAAAAATCTTAGTTATGTTATTTTTTAATATTATACAATTTGTATATACCTCATATGCAATACAACCTTTTTTTATAGGAAAATACTCAATTTATAATAAAACTCTAAACTCTGTCTGTCTCGCAGAATTACTGAATTACTTTAGATACATTGTTCTATAACTAAAACTATTAAATTCCAAAGACTTCTTTTCTTAGATCTTTTTTTGAAATAGATAATGATTTGAAATGATTACAATTACAAGTTGAAGTTGCTTTGAACTTAAGCATTTTTAAGGTTACAAGTATTTTCTTAGACAATTACCAGTACAATACAGAATAAAACAAGATGCTGGAAATGGCAATTACCTTATTTAATAACAACCTTTCACAAAATAACTTTACTTCTCAAGTTTTTGCAGTTGTTAATTGGTAGACAGTTGCTACCAGTAAAGTACACAACAAATGCGAGAAGGTTCAGTACTTTAATATTAGTAATCTTAATTAATCATAATATTCCAGGGAACCGACTTGTTCTCAACTTTTATTGTTTTGCAATTGCAGTTGTAGTATCATTATATAGTTCTAATTTATACCTTATTATTATTTTCCATATATTTTTCTTTCAAATTGTAGATAAAAGTTCTCAGCTCTTTTTTTGTAGTACCCAAATCTCATAACCATAGGGTTGTTCAGATAGTACTATAATTCTATGTGTATATAAATTTATTCTTTTACTTAGGTGTTAGTTTGCTGCAGCTACTGTTAATTTCTTCACTCTTCTTGTTCTCTTGCAAGTGTGTTCCCTATTTGGTAAAAATGATGTGTAAGCGTCTAGATTGCAGGATGAATGTGCGCGTACATGGCTAATTGCCGGCTTGAGTATCTCCGCTCCTCCACATTGTGTGGCGTCGTGCGGTCGTGTCTGAAACTCGCGGAATGCTTTGATCTGCTGAGTGAGTTATAGTTGCATTTGCACTGCAAACCTCATATTTTGTCTTTTTCCATTTCTGGGGAGGTGACATTAGCCGCACAAAGCGACGCACGGCAAACAAGCCAGTATTTATGTTTCCTCTAGAGGTACACACTACTCTTATCACGAGAACACAGCTCCAAATGGCTTAATGGACCCGAATTATGACAGCCTACAATTTAACCTATCTTATTACAAGCAAGAATATTAAATTAAGGAGATAGCGTTATTTATTAGCTTGTTTTTATACCAACACATTATGCTGATGATTAATCCAAACTTATCATCATCTTGTCATGTCGTTTCAATAATGTTCTTCCGTTCAAACGAATATTCAAGACTATTATTAAGAAATATTTCTTCCATACCACTTAAACTCTACACTTTAATACCTCTTCAAAAATATATAAAAAAAATTACAATTTTGATTTAAAATATTTTATAACTTTAAGACGAAAATTTAACGAGAAATTTGTATATATATTTTATTATATTTAGAGTTTTTATTTTTATATTTTATATCTGCGAAATTTATGCATACCTTCAGAGTCTCAAATTGATTGGTGTCACCAAGATTTGAAAAAAGTCGTTTTACTCCATAATTATAACAGATGTTTAATATTAAAGTTTCACGTTTTCATGAAGGAAGCTTAAAAGTGATGTCAAAATAAAATTCACGATGGTTGTTTCCAAGATATTATAGTACCTGCCTCATTTTAAATGAGCGTCATATAGAATTTTGCACGGTTGAATAGTTTTTTCCTTTTTCAACGAGGTATTGCAACGTATGTTGTTGTTTGTTAGAAATTTAAGATGTCCAGAAATTCATGTCTTTACAATACATTTTGACTATTTTTAACGCAATTTCTATTTAACCTGTATCCTACAAATTTATTTTAATGAAATTTTCTATTTAAACATTAATGACGAGTGGTCTACATTTTACAAAAATTACATTAACGTTATTTGAAGCTCATTGCTGTCGATGGCCCGAAAAATATAACAAGTGCCTCGCATTGTAAGTACTACAACTATTCTTGTTCGATAACAAAAACTTCGAGTTTGCAAGCTTTGCCATAGTTCATACGTCTTCTTTGTGATCGCCTGCCTGGGAGGTATGTTAATCATATAGATTTAGATATTTCGATATTTTAATGGGTACCCCGGAATTGACGATGAGGTCTTATCATATTGACGTTCATTTCTGTGATGGCCACTGCGGAGTTTTTATTTAAAAAGTATTTCTTTTTTTAATAACTTAATCCGATTTATTAAATTTTTCGGTATGAAGGAGTCAGTGCTGATTATGTTATTGTGCTGCTTTATAATACATATGAGTGGTAGTAGTTTTTGTTGCAATTAATTTGTCTTGGTTGAATAGCTAGTGGATTTCTCATGTCATGTGAAGTTGAAAGACGTGAAGTAGGCAGCACAAACCTCACTGCTCAACGCTGATCAAGGGGCCCACGCGTACTTTCCAGGCCTTTCATTGATTTATTGTGGCCGATTCGTATGTCATAGCGTCATACCCTCAGCCGGAGAATTCTATCTCTTCACGCCTACGGACCCTCGGACTCTCTTAATCCCGCCGAGAAATTGAATATTACCAGCGAGATATGAAAATAAATGAATAAATATGTTGTGAAGCCGGCGCTCTGACTGACGATTTTTTACGAGCCAGGGTGAATGAACGGAATATTTTCTAGCATGACCTAACAACGTTTCAATTACGAATTCAAACTAAATTGTATATTGGCTTAATTACTGCACTTAAGGCTTCGTTTTATCATAGACTACAATAATATTGTCAATTTCAAATGAATGAATTATTAACCGGATTCAAGCTGATATTAACGTTTCATAGAAGGAGTTTATCAATTGACAACCTTTGTTACAAATGAAAATTTGAACGGGAAAATATAACACAAATAGTTTGTATCTCGAAAATTCATATTCATTTAAAATGATCATATACTATATAAAAGTAAGTACAGCTATTTTTAATGAGATTTTGACGAATAACTTTCAAATTCTCTATGATATAATTTTAACGATATTATAATTTTTACTCGTATCCGTGTAACAAAATTTGAAAATTATGATTAAGATTACATGTTTCCCATTTTGTTATCCTGCAAAGAGTTTCTTTTTTCTAATTATTTATTCAATAATATAACTATAACACACAAGCAGGTCATTTCAAAATATATAAATAATAAATATAAAGATTTAAATATTGTCAGTTAAAATTTTTAAAAAAGTGATCACCAAATTACCAGTCGCCACTATTTTTTTACGCTAATATGATAATTCAAGTTAGAAATGTCATTTTTTTATTTTCAAATGTTTGTTACTTGC
The DNA here is from genome assembly GCA_035578165.1 of Stenolophus ochropezus. Classification (NCBI taxonomy): domain Eukaryota; kingdom Metazoa; phylum Arthropoda; class Insecta; order Coleoptera; family Carabidae; genus Stenolophus; species Stenolophus ochropezus. Next base: position 16,213,547 of record JAQOWZ010000005.1, on the reverse strand, counting down.
TTATTTTACAGCATTATTTGCTTAAATCTCAAAATACCTACGTACTGTAGTATATGTGGTCAGAAAAATTGTCTGCATATAAAAATAATAAAGTACATGTTTGACCGATATTATGAACATTATATACAACTAATTTTAAATTACCATAACGGGTGTTAGTTTCTAGTGTGGGTTTCATTTAGTTATTATTTTGCAGCCATCAGTGTTATTAAATTAGTAATGTAGGAAGTGAAACAATTATATTATACTCAAATTTATTCTTCGTTTGTCAACTTATATATGATGTAATGTTGTTTCCTCTAATACACAGTCCGCCTACACTTTAATAAAATTTCCTTTAGTCTATTTTATTTTAAAATTTAATTACTGTTTCATTAGCCGACATCCATGTAGAACAAGTTTTGTTTTTGTTGTCAATTAAAGGACGGAATCAATTGAATTTTTTTTATTGTGCCACACATGCTACCTTAATTGAGCGTTTAACGAACTAACAAGAAGTCGTTCCCAGAAAAATTTACGAGGATGATTTAAATACAAGTAGAAAAAATAATAATTAGGGTTTCATCACTTCTTCCTCCGTAGAAGAACGAAGCCAGTATTATTTCCATCTTAAGACATTAGAATGTTTTAATCGTCAGGAATAATTTAAAAAAATCGTCTAATGATAATTTTATGGTTAAGAATGCAAATGTGCATGAATATTTTTCTTTTATAACCTAATACAAAAGACAATAAATATCGTGTTAATAAACATTTATCATATTAATTCAGTATTTAACATGTACGTACAGTAATCTATATTAGTTTGTTTTTAGTGAGAAACTTTCAAGCACTATATATTGTTTGTATCAAGATAATTGCAAATGACATGACTTCGTAATGACTCAGCATTACCGAAATTTGTAAAAAAAGATGTAGCGGTACTTTCTCAAAATCTCACGAATTAATATACCTACTTTTATTTTTAATTTGTAAAATTTTTATATATTATCATTCGAATGCAACTTGTTAACATGTTCAATTGTGGTTTCAAGCAAATTCAAACTAAATTAAAGAGAAATTTGTGGTAACCATGAGGCACCTATGAGAATATTTTACAATCCTGTTTGGCAATCCTTATAATTCCGTTTAAGAAACAGATATATACCTTTCCAACAGTCTTGGAACAAACTATACTTTAAAATCACATATAACGAAGGAATTCAACCTCTGTTAAACGATATTTTTCAAAATTCAGCATGCTGCCTATATTTTGAAATATATGTAAGTACCTTAATTTTTTTAATCACTATTTTGCATAGAATTATGTATTTCAATACTAGATACTATAGTTTTCCCAGGGTACAAATTCTGACTTTATTATTTATTACTATTATGCAAATATTTATATCATCTTTCAGGACTATAAATAAAACACGGTGGTCTCCCGTGATAATCAAATCAAATATTAACAGAGTGTACATGCTCACATATTCTTGACTTTACAGATAACAAACAAGTTAGCGTATCTATAGTGACAAGGCCAATGGTAAATTTAATTTATGATTAGCATTACTATCTTATAATTTAATGGCGATCGAACTTTTGTTTAAAATTATCTATCTGCTCTGTTCGATAAGATTTCTCCTGAATTAATTTATGTTCATTAGGTCTTATATCAGGCCATCATTGAGGCCTCATAATCTTTATTAGATTGGCTGCCAACGAAAACTGATTGATCTAAAGATACATATAAAACGTATGTTTAAACGTTGTTTACTTTTACGATATCGTAATTGGATGAAGGATAATGATTTTTTGTACTGGAATTCCTCGACTTCTTTTATCTGGATGTTATTTATGTTGTTCAGACGATAAAATACTCGGGCAGTGTCAACACATAGCGGGTGTTAAAAATTTTATTACTCAGACAGACAACATGGGAGATTTTTAAACAACACCTAGTTATCTGGAGATAGCACGCATATTTGCAAACATTACAGAAAGAAAATAAAACACTAAGCCAACAATCATATATCATAACTACACTGCAACTTTGTACTGAAATAGAATACATAAATTTTTATTAGAATGTTCTCTATGATAACAAAGAATAAATATAACGTTATATCTTCTACTTACTGCTTTATAACATTCCAACATTTTCAGTAACATTATTATTTCACATAGCTCACAGTGTAGTATTAATTCATAAAATAAAATTAATACAAATTATAAGGGAAACGACACATATTGTGTTTCTTTTGATGATACCGACTACTGCAATAATTTTATTTTTTAAATATTCAAAGTCAACTACGGAGACATCAATAAAACTGTCCATTACCACAAAACAATAAAATGAACTGAAGCCATACGACAAGAAATTTCATCAAATCATAATTATTCTCATGAAAGTTATTATTACTTCCTTGTACAAAGTAAAAGAAGCATTGTAATCGTAAAAAAATCGGGTTTCAGAACGGAAATATCCATTTTGATCATTTCTGAATCCATTTTGACTAGTTTCGGCGTGACGCCTATACGTACGTACGTATGTCGCATAACTCAAAAATGAGTAGTCGAAGAATGCATTTTGAAATTTTGTATATGGGTCTGCTATAACACCTAGTTCTATACTACCCATTTTTATTGCAATCGACAATGAAAAAAGGGCACTTTTCTTGTAGTGTTTTTTTTCCAATTTTTCACATAAACTCAAAAACTATTAGCCGTAGAATGTTGAAATTTCATGAAATGTCTATAACATATAGTTACGCATCTCCATTTTTTGTTCCAATCGTCTTTACTTTTGGCACAAACAAAAATGATAATTTAGTTGGCTTTTAATTTTTAAATAAACATTTGATTTCTATATCCGAAGCCCGGTATTTTCTTCTTTATACATAGCATCGTTAATAACGAAAAAAAAGGAATAATATAAATTATTTTCATTGCGGTTTTTCCTTTAATTGAACTATTGAAATCAAACCAAAGAAAAACCTACCCTAAACCTAGATATTTTAATGCTTCTATGATCTTAAACAATATTTTCTTATTAAACTATTTGAAAGAACATTTTTTTAGTTAGTTGTATCAAAAACTAATAAATATAACATTTTTGACACATGTACTTTTATTTTTTAATACAAAAGTATTCATGGAGTCTTATTCGGTTTCCTATTTAATATCCATTATTTAAAGTGAATATAAGATGCTTTCAAATAAGGATTGAAAACAATGAAATTTTCTATTGTTTGGCTTGGAAGAAAGGTTAAACAATATTTCTAGAATGCTTCTTAAAACACCATTTTTGCAAAGTATTCTTCACGTATGGAAAGTATTTAACAATGAAAAATTTTTCCCTATTCGTGCAATGCATGAAGAAATTCTCTCGCGATGGTATTGACCGATATCTCTTCCATGCTTTGCATATGCAACATAACTTCTACGAAGCCGGAGGAATGCGGCGAGTCTTCTGTGAAAACTCAGCTCTAGGTGCGAAAACAGCGTTATAAATACGTAGGAATGACACGCGCCCCTCTGTATTAAATTGAAATTTTGAATTATGAAATAGTTTGGAAAGTGGAAAGTTTTTTAATTTACGAAACTGTCCGCTGTTCTCAAACTGTCAGTGAATTGTTAAACTGTGTCAGACTGCTACGCGTTCATTCTTAATTTATTCTCCTCATCAACCCCAAACGACCTACAGGCGAGGGCGGATCGATAGCGAAGGAACACTTTTTAGACGGTTCTACATTCACTCAGCGGGATAACAAACTACACCGTTTACAAAGCTTGTAAAACATACATCTTCACCAGCAGTTTAGACTCATTATATGGATTCTGCCTCAAGAACCGAACTTCACCATCGATTTATCCTGCCGTAGATAACGTCGGAGAACATATTTTTCATAGTTCAACATTAACTTCGCAGAATAATAAACTACACATTGTTCTCATCGTATCATACACACTTCTTTAATAACATTTACTCCTTATATGAATTTTGTCTTAAGAACTATTAGACTTCAATTCAAGTTTATAAAATTCAATAATAAAAATTTGTAAGTAATTTTGTTATTATTATTACAATTTATTAGACAACTCCTCAGAAATAAGAAGATTGAAAATAATTAAACCTCTAGATTTGGCATCTAAATTATGAAGTAAAAATAACATAAAACTGAAAGAACTCCAATGGAAGATATTCGTCGCACATTATTATTTATTTTCTGACATTTGCTTGTTGATTTTTTTGCTAACCATTTGTATACAAAGATTTAAAATGAATAAATAAAAAAAATATTATAATATTTTCAAATCTCCTTTCTAGAGTTGACGTAATATATACCTACTTACTCTCTATAATTTTGTGAACAAATTCCTATTTCTTTCTGTTCAACGCCTTTCTCCAAAATCATGCTCAATCATTAGAAAGCCTTTACTGCACTTAATGGTTAATATGAATTTTACGAAATCAGAACAATAACGAAATTAAACTTTAGAAATATAAAAAAATATGTGATAAGGTTTCTCATTTTCAAAGTAAACTATGATCGTTACTTTATTTATTTATTTATTTAACGATTCTCCAGACATTAAATAATGTTCAATATGACAGCGAAGAGTAATCTTCTACCTTAAAAATATCTTATCATCAACAAAGATAAATGTCAATTCGGTCAAAATCAAATATTATTTCTAGGACATAACATTTCTCCTTCCGGAATCAAACCTGTACATGAAAAAGTAGATAGTATTTATAAATTTCCAATGCCAAAGACACAAAAACAACTACGAGAATTTCTTGGTTTAGTAAATTTTTATCATCGCTTCATCAAAAACTGCGCTACTATTTTACATCCAATCAACAAACTATTAGATAACAAAAAAAATAGTTCTAAAGAAATAATTTGGACTAAGGAAGCTACTAGAGCCTTTAATATGATTAAAACTAAACTAACACATGAAACAAATCTTTCTTTTCCAATACACGGTGCAAAAATTAATATTATGGTTGACGCATCAGACATCGGAATCGGTGCTGTTCTTCAACAATTCGTCAATAATCAATGGGAACCACTCTCTTTCTTTTCGCGAACTTTTAACTCGACTGAAAAACGTTACAGCACATTTAGTAGGGAACTTTTGGCTATATTTTCAGCGATAAAAAAATTCAGATATTTCCTTGAAGGTAAAGAATTTTTTGTTTTAACTGATCATAAACCTCTAACTTTCATTACAAAAATAGCCAGCAATAATACTTATTCACCTCGCGAAATGCGGCAATTAGATTACATTTTTCAGTTCACAAATGACATACGTCACATCTCTGGCAAAAATAATCCAGTTGCGGATGCCCTTTCTCGCATTTCCATAAACATCCTATATTCAAATAGTCAAATAGACTATAATCAGATTGCAAAAATGCAACAATATGATCAGGAATTACAAGAGTTACTCGAAAACAAAAATACAAATTTAATATTTAAACAAATATCTCTACCTAAAACAGATGTTAAATTATGGTGTGATATTTCAACAAACACTTACAGACCATACATACCAAAACAATTCCAAAATCTTATATTCAAACATTTTCATTCATTCTCACATCCGGGAATTAAATCAACAATTAAATTAATTACTTCAAAATTCATTTGGAAAAATATGAAAAGATATTTAACTGACAAAACAAAACAGTGTTTACAATGCCAAAAAGCTAAAATAGTTAAACACACCAAATCACCTATTTTTCAATTCACAACTCCAACTTCACGTTTCAGTTCAATTCATATCGACTTAGTCAAGTTACCAAATTCACAAGGTTTTTCTTACCTTCTTACTTGCATCGACCGTTTCACCAGATGGCCTGAAGCAATACCTTTAAAAGATTGTTCTGCACAATCAGTTGCAACAGCTCTACTTGATGGTTGGATATCACGGTTTGGTGTACCAGCAACAATTACATCTGATAGAGGCCAACAATTTAATTCCTCTCTTTTTCAAAAACTACTAAAACTTTTAGGAACACATCATATACAAACAACAGCTTATCACCCTCAATCAAATGGCATTATTGAACGTTTTCACAGACAATTAAAAACTTCCTTAAAAACCTTTCAAAATCCTTCACAATGGATCAGTTTCCTTCCGTTGGTCCTTCTTGGAATACGATCCTCCGTAAAAAATGATATAAATTGTAGTTCTGCAGAACTCGTGTACGGCACGAACCTTAAATTTCCTGGAGAATTAATTCCCACAACTAAACATAACATATTAAATAAAGCAGAAGCAAATCAATATTTAACACTATTAAAAAACACAATCAATAAATTTACTCCAATCACTACAAGACTATCAACAAAAACATCACACAACATCCATCCAGATTTATTCAAAACTTCCCATATTTTAATTAGAAATGACACTATTGGTCCCATTCTTAAACCAGCATATAATGGACCTTTCAAAGTTGTCAAAAGATATGATAAATTTTTTAAAATTCTTATAGATGACAAGATAGAAACAGTGTCAATAGATAGACTTAAACCAGCTTATATCAATCATTTTGATTAACACAGTTCAGCAACCTCAATGACACAACTGTCATTCCGTTATATTGTTAATTTTTTTGATTTTTTACAACCTACTACTTCCTTTCTTGGGGAGGGCTTGTGTAGTGCCCTTTGCTTGCTTCATAAAGAAAGTAGTAGGTGTTGTTCAATAAAATGTTTTACGATATGTTTTTAGTTGCTAGGTATTTATTGAGTTGTCAGATTTCAACTAGAATAAACGGCAAAATTTGTGTTCGTTAAATTTATATTTATTTTTATATATATTTTCAATTATACAATATTATTAACTAATATTTTTACATATATACCAAAGGTTATTATTCATTGACAAATTTTACTTGTATATTAGTAGCGTATGTTGTCAGCCTTCAGAAACTGCAGGAACATTTAAATTTAGTAGTTTCTGAACAATTGTCTTTTTATTTGATTAAAGATCTACATATTACACTCCGCTCAATTCTCAAGTGAGACAACACAACCTGAAATGTTTATTAATAATATATCCGTGTAATAAATATTGTAGTTAGGGACCTTTTTAGTTTGAAAAGCTTATACAGGTATTAGAAAATAAATAGAAAACAACATGATACATTTATTTAAACGAAAAAATACTACGTTTTCTTATCCTGTATTGCTTTTACCCATTTTGGTAAGAATTCCCATGATAGTATTGATCGCCATTTCACGTTGCCCCCACAAAATGAAAGTTTTCATTGATCCTGTTTAGAGTTTGTTATGGGGACACAGGTGTAGAGAAAGGACGAGCAACCACAGAGTGCAGCTTGCACGAGCAATGCAGCCGCATAACCGACTTATCCTGCTCTTGTATGACATGCAGCGGAGTATAATCCCGAGAACCAGAGCTGCAATCATACACAACTAATTGAGGATTATTCAAAAACGTCAAGCGGTAATTTACGGGATGAGACGCTGTGTTTACCGTGCACAAATTAGGATTAAACGCAGAAAAATATAATCGGGTGTGCTAGTTTATCAACAATGGAAATTTACTAGAAATTTAAGGTTTAGTTTTATAACAGAAGTTTTACCCTATAACTACCTATTATTTGCATTAGCTTAATAGCAAATCATTTCTGGCCGAGATGTTATATTATGAGTCAAACCTAATAATAACGTAAATAAATAGTGACACCTACTCGTGAATTTTATTCGTAATAACTTGCTATTAATTTATTTACATTAGGAAAAATATAATCACTATAAAACTAACCGCGACTATAACTGTATATATGCTGTCCGATAAACCAGTCACCAGTTTTAAATAAAAGTTTTCCTTGTTTTTTACAGTAATTTCCTCTAAATAAAATTTTTAATCATATTCTTCATTATAATATTGCAAAATACATCAAAAAAGACTTGAGGAACTCCTGGCATTTTAATAAAAATCTGCTCATCTGAATATGTCGTAATATCTTTTTATGTCCATATGGTCATAGTAAAAAATACTCTAAACTTAAAACCAGACTCTGAATATCTATATCGATATAATTTCAATAATCACGTGACGAACGCAAAAGCAGAATGATTTCCACTAAAGGCAAAGTATCAAAATTCAATTAAGATATTGATAGGTACGCATTTTCAATATTTTAACAAAATCAATTTTTTTTATAAATTGAGCATTAACAAAAACTGGAACCAAAATCATTATTAATTTAAAAATGTTACTGGTTTTTAAAAACTGTTAATTGTTTTTTTATGAATAAAATCCATAAATATTTTTGTATCATCTCGTGTATGACGGCCGTTACAAATAATTTTAATTATGTATCTACTAATTAATTCTAACGAAACTATTCTTACAGAGAAAATAATAAATTTAAAAATCATGTACAAAAAAATTGAAACTCTTCCAAGTACTTGTCACACATGTTTCCACATGAAAATGAATCATATTGGAACACAATATGCTTGTAGTTTATTATGTTCTTTTGACATTTTTATTGAAATATTTTAAAAACGATATCTGTCTCGTCGTGTATTTGATATTTAATATCCAGAATATTTTTATTTGTACTTGTAGGTACTAAAAACAATCCTTCTTTTTCTTTCGGAATGATCTCTTTTGCTGTTAAGTGTTGGGATTTAGAAATTCTCTGGATACTTTTACTTGCATTTATTAGAGAATTTGTCAGTGAACTACCTCTACAAGACATGTACATCATACAGTGGGTTTCAATCCACTTGGACACAGCGGTATTTTTATTTAATTACAAATTGCGTCGCTAGAAATCGAACCCCAGGCCCCACAGTTCACTTAGTTCGAGTCTGAACGATCTAACCAATTGAACCGGCTCTACTCTGACTTTGATAAAAAAACTAAGGGATTGCAAAAAGTAAGAAATTAATTATAAAGAGAGTGTTTTAAGGAGAAAGTGGTAGCTATTTGGGCAATAATAATTTTGGTCCCCCAAATAGTAAATTTCTCGTTGTGAAATGTCCATTAGTGTCCGAGCACTCCCCAGTGTCGCATGTACACCCACGGAGTCTCGAGTCTGCCCAAAAATAATGGAGTTTCCGTAACAATGCGCCCGGCTGGCAAACAAACTCGGCGCTTTAGTACACCCCTCAATGGGAATAATGGACCAACACAATGTAAAAAACTCACAATAGGTCAATTGGTTCTTTCTCTAGAGGAGCTGCACGCGAAATGCACTTTAAACTAATCTCCCGCCACGAAATATGGCGAATTAATGCTCTATTCCATACTCCGCTAAAGACCAACAATCCATTGAAGAAATACAATTCTGTTCCAGGACAAATTTCACTAGATGTTTATCTAAACTACCAATCACAGAATAATTGTAAAATAAACTGTTTCTTATTTAGAATCATTCAAAAAATAAAATAATAATCTAACAATAGAACCTTTGATGTTGTAGCATGTATAAAAAAAATACTGTAAATTTATAAAACACATGCCTGATAATTGTACATATATAGTTAGTCCCTCAGCGGGAACTGGTTTCTATGGGTCCAAAAAATTTTATACACACCGGAACACATCATGACTTCGGAACGTTTTGCAGAAATATCATTTCTCACAATTGCCAACACCCGTGAAGGTACTCTTTTTGAGGTTATGTTAAATAGGTTTCGTGCGTGTAGTTTTGTTCCGTAAGTGTGGTCCTAGAAAAAATTATAGTGTACCACTTGTGCAGAATCACGTATTGTGATTTAAGAAGTCGACTTCGTCTCGTACCGAAACATTCATACCTCGTAGGAAATAGGTTACTTTCTGCTGTTGTTGCACAATATACTATTAGGCACCTGTAATATTTTTTTTCTATATTTCTATATTTAATTATATTAATTTTAACTACTAATATTGTCAAATACAGACTTAATTTAATTTTTATAATGTTTTAAACTTATATTTAACTCAACAGAATTGAATTACTAAATTGTGAGTGAAAAATATTAGATTACCTACAAGCAAATTCTAAGAAAATTTTAATAATTAATATTTTGGAAGTACACCTACATTGGCTGCTAAGATATTTATAGAGTTAATCACAATTTCATAAAATATACAATTCAATAGAAAATGCATTAGTGGCACAAAAATTCATTTCCTTTCCAATTCCCTTAAGGAAGCATCATCATCATCACCTCCATCTATCACTGGCATCCATAACACATAAGGCATTATTAATACACGAAGAGATACGAGTGGAGTACAATGCTTAATGGTTTCTGCTTGACCACGGCAAGAAGTGCTATAAATCTCATTAGCCTTGGAGAGAGGATGAGGCATGGCGGAACTTACCGGCCGTGGTGAGGGCCCACGTTGCTGCTGTCGAAAGAGGAGGACGCCGTGATGTCTTCATCGCGGATTAGGCCGTTTTCCATGCCCAGGGGGGCGATGCATTGCGCTGCAAAAACAGAAAATATCATAAAAATGTTCATGTCATTCCAATCACAAAAAAATGTGTTGTTTTGGTTTTTCAGTGGTTTTCTTAAAAGATAAATTATTTATGGTACAATTAAATTTGAGTCCGAGGAAGGTACACCTTTCAAATTATTTGTGTAATTAACACACATGACATTATATAAGGCCGTATTTATTTGGGAAATTTGAATATAACCCTGAACTGATCCTAAACTTACCCATGTTGGTACCAAATAAACAACCAAATTTTAAAGTTGGTGAAAATTTAAAATGGCAAATTTAAGTTATTTATTAAAATTATTTACTTAATCAAAAGACAATATTTTGGTTCAAAGTTCTGTAAAATGTACTTAAATTTTCCGTGTTAACCTATAAAAGATATAACATCTGATAGATATAGAAAAAGAAGCAATGTGTAAACAAATATAGAAAACAGGTTAAACTCACCAACCCAGCAAAATAGCTGGGTGAGTTGGATCAGTTCGAGATCAGTTCTGAATTACTTCAAATGTGCCAATTAAACAGAATTAACCTACCAGGTTACTTAAAATGTCCCAAATAAATACGGCCTATATTTTATTTTAATGGCATAAGTTGTCAACCTATAATAGTGTCTGCAAAAAAAACTACAATTTATAATTGGTTCCAAATCATTCGGGTAGGAGTTTTTTTATTTATTTAATAGTAGATGATTTTTAAAATAATATTTTTGCATAAAACTTAGTCTCAGGCATCGCAGTTAATTTATATAATACTTCTCTTCTATTGTTAACATTAATAAGCATTTGCAAAAAAATCTACATCTTGAAGCAAATGAGAATTTTTCAAAAGTACAATTTAAAAAAGAAATATGCATCAAATATTAATATTTATAAACAAATAATTAAAAATATTTTTTAAAGCGTCGAAAATTGGAAGTTAGACCTTCAGGTGTTTGAATAAGTCTATTTTCTGAATAAAATTTGCTAAGTCCTGCAGCAATACAATCCATTGCATTGCTATTGTTCAAATGAAAAAGGAAAAGGAGAATTCGTACCACATGTTGTATTTTTTGCAGTGCTTTAGAAAACTTTCTGATCGAATAGTCATTAAATAAAAAGTTCAATTGTACTCGTCCTGTAGTGAATACCTGTTAAAATCAATATTTATAATTCCTCCCATTCATTCTTGGATTTCATTTGTCCGCCAAGTATTAAACACTCAAATAAAAACGAGAAAACCTTTCGAAGTCGTAAGAAGACTTAGCAACTTATCAATAGCTGGTAGCGATATGAATTTTGAATGCGTCTAATGGAGCCAAATCGTATTAGAGAGTAATAATACTAAAAGTTCCCAGACTTTGTTTCATTCATGAGCCAGACATACATCATAAAATCTTTAATTCCGTACTTAGTTTAGGAGTTTTGGAAACACGATGCGGAATTGTAATACCCGGATCAATGATGTTTGTTCCCCAGCAGAAATTTTATACATCACTGGACGATGTTTACTTGAAAACTTTCCAAACTTATCCAGCGACGAATAATTCAGTATTAAATGACATCCAGAAGATGCACAACCCTTCACGGAAGCAGAAGCCTTCGTCATTCTGCCAACGGGTTACACACTTCACTTCATTTACTAAACGAAAATTTCTAGCTTGATATTCAGCAGCCAACATGCACTTTCATGTTCAACCTCTTCAAAATATATCAAAAGATCACGGATCACATACAGATGCATTGGCTTAACTAGAAAAGTCTAGCGTAGATAAATTTCCTTAGGGTTTTTAAGGGATAGAATTAAAACTGCTAAATATCATATTTATCAATTTTTATCTATCGCCACATAATAAAAATGTATTGTAATTACAACGACTTATAATTTTTAACTCATGTCTGCAAATTAAGCTTTAAATATTTTCTTATAAATTGTGCACTTATAGAGAAAATGATTTTCGAATTTTAACTTCTGACAACAGTGGCATGAATTGCTCAACTTTTAATAAATATTGGTTAACCAAAAATAACAGTTCACCGATTTATTCTTGTAATTTTGTATGTTTATGAGTATATTCCATTGTTAGTTGAAGTAAATGTATTTAAATTATATGTGAAATACTTGAAATATAAAAAGTTATGTGTTTAAGATCTGGGGTTTAATTTCTAGTCACCAACTATTAACCAAATAAAATAACTAATGTCTCCGATAGATTTGGAACTAATATAAACCGTATGTCCCTTTTAGAGATTATGCATTGATAATTCACACAAGTAAATTGAAAGACAACCCTAATAAAATATTTATCTCGGTGTTATATATTCTCTGTATTTGATTATATAAAGATAGAACAGAAAACATATTTGGTATAATAAATAAGAGATTTTATTGATGTTTGACAATCTTTCGTTCTTTTGGGAATTGCTAAATTATCAACTCGAATAAATAAAATAATTTTATTTATTTAAAAAATAAAAATCTTGTTCATACTTTTTGCCTGTTACTACGGGTACGTATCAATAATATCAAAAATATTGGCAATTTTCTATTAGTAATTTTATCCGAGCAACACAAAAAGTAGAATTTGAAATGTGGAAGAGAAAAATTGGTAAATTATTTGGAAATAATGAAGCTGACAGTTGATTCGGATCTCCGTACGCCTCAGGCGCGATTGTTATTCTATCTGCGAAGCCTATTCTAAATCACTCCGCCTCCTTGATATTTTGTTCTATAAATCTATCCAGATTTGATTTCGCTGGATGCGTAGCTGTGCGCTCCCGTTTGCGGAAATTATGGATATGAAAAATCACGTTTCTGGAAAGCTGGGATCGATGGTGTGTTCATTGTCCATGCATTTATTCATTGTACATTTTGTGCACGCGTGTATTATGCAGATGTGCTGTCCGAGTGATGGATTCCCTTGTTTAACCCAACTTTATTTTACTAAATCTCTTCATTACTGACTATGTTACGTATCTATTTGAATACTGTGGAAATTTAACCGCATTAGAATATTTTACTGTCGGGAACAGGAAAAAAACATCACGAGAAAAAGTCAGTTCGGATGTACAAAACTCCAAAAGAAGAAGATATATTACCCTTGTAGCTTTTCCATTTTGTTTAACATACATGTAACTGTTTACTTAAAAAAATACATATTAACATTACACTCATTTTAAATTCAACAAATTAGTACATGCTACAGTTGGATATCATTTTACATTTGCCGAAGCTATGCTATTGATTTTTTTTTATATTCATTTACGACTCATTAGAAAAAAAATAAGAACCTAAAAAAATTTGATGGATATAAAAAGCTTACAAAATTATTTAATAATATCAAATCATCCTCTTAGCTCTTCAGTTCACTATCCATTGAATCATTAATCTATATTACGCGGACATCATAGAATCAACTAGATAGAATATTTTCTACATACTGCCATTTTTCTCATGTGGAACATAAGACTTATAATAATAGATATGTCTACATCAGTTGCATGTTAGAATATAATTGTTGCATAGAATATTAGTTTTCAATACTACCGAATAATTTCTTAGAACTTTGATAAGCTGTCAAATTTGAAACAAATTGAAAAAAATCTTTTTTTTAATTCTTTCCATGTAGGTATTACAGAAGTAAGATTCCAAATAAAAATAAAATTATTTTATAAAGAATGAAACTACATCAAATCGAGTAGTATTTTTTATACTCTCAGGATCAAATTTTGACATTACTTTATTTTTTTGTCAATCATTCGGCGCCCTCTGGCTATGTATAAAATTAATTCTATAAAATAATTTTGTTTGATTTAAGATTAATTTAAAAATATTCTGATCTTATAAATCTGATACATGGAAATACTATTGATGCAAATTATCTTTAGAAATAAGATACACAAATATGTACGTTTATATATGAAAACCAACATACAGTACGTGATATAATATATGGTAAGTAAATGGAGATGATATAAAAATGAAGTTATTGAACTCAAGAAATGCTTTCAATAATTTTGCGTCGGTGCTTCACCATATAAAACGTTGAGCTTATTGTAATGCCTCTGCAAAGGGTGCAGAATTAATACCCTGTCACCTTAATTTTCCTCCATCCCTTAAGTAATATTGCTTTTTAGGTCCATTAGCATCATCTAAAATTCCCTCCATAAATGTAAAAGTTAGTAATCTACTTACAGATATCAACAGCGTGTGCTCTGAAGGTCCAGAGCAGGACAAAGACTCCCAGGATGTGCATGATGGCGAGGTCCTCTGGCCATCAAACATTCACGGCATGGTACCTGCAACAGAAGGGCACAATCAGAGGGAGTCATACGCAGTCTATGTAATCTCGGATGTATAATTCATAGGGAGAGGAGCAAAAGAGCAAAAACAGCATGAGATATGGGGATACATACGGATAATAGCGAAAGAAATCAGGAAGATTAAATAGGGAGTGAAGACAAAACATTACGTCGTCTACAAAAACACAGTAAGTGATTTCATTACATTATCAGTTCAATAATTGATTGCAAAATAAACTAGTCCAACACTAAAATCAAATAGACGAATAAAAGTGATAGTTAGTTTTGTGTTTCCCAAATCGTAACTACAAAATATAGTTTTTTCCTTTCTATCCTAAGAGTTGTTCAGGCCTCTGGCATGGTTTACATGTTGAGTAACCCTTACTTTTCTATCCTAGTGCTACAGCTGAAAAGAATAAATTTCTCGAAACATGTGTCTAAATTTAGAATATTTCAAATATTTAAGGTTAAGGGATAACTTTGTTTATTATATGATTTATATGTACCTATATGTATAAGTATGTCTTTAAGTACATGTGACAGGTTTAAAGTGACATTAATGCATTACTGACACTTTTTTCATTCGCTGTCATTTTTATTAATCTAGAAGCAAGAAGAAGAATTTGTTGTTTGGAAACTGTTTTAATGTTGCGTTTTCACATACTTTTAAATTTATTAGGTATGGTTTATCGTGTTGGTGTAATAAAAAAAATACTAAAAAGAATAACTGTCAGATTTTAATTTAATATCTAAAATATTCATAGAGCTTCGAAGACATTTATTAATTTCACGATTGCTTAATTTAAATCAAAGGTAATTTAATACTTTGACGAATTACTGAATCGTGATCAAAATACAACAAAAAAAACTTTCTAAAATTCGGTAGTAAAATCCTAAGCAGCTTAATATTTGAATATCTATAAACAATCTGGTTGGTTTTTTGTAGTCGTTTCTAAATAACTTTAATCTTCTTATTATCTCATTATAATGCCGAGAAAAATGAGGATTAAAACAGTAAAAAATCTCATTAAACGCAGCAAAATGTAAGTTATACCTTCATTTACATTTCGACTTTTGACGGTAATTGAAACCAGCTAGCAGGAGCTGAAAAAAGTCAAACAAAACACCCTAGTCCGGATCAATATCATTAACAAGCGGCGTCATTGTACGATGTGCGGACTACGGCTATGGCGTATAAACTATTCATTAAGAAACTTCTGGTTTTATGTTTCCGATATTTATTCGCTACCTGACGTCGAGATTTGATATCCAGCGGGCCATGAATGGCGGCTGCTCGATCTAAGGTAGCTGTGGTTTTTATTTTTGCAACGGCGATATTCAGTTTCAGTTTCAGTTTGCTAATTATGTCCAACGAGGAAGTTTTTATGATTTTACTGCTGGATTTTGTTATAGCATGCCTCAGTGGATGCAAAAAGTTTTAATTGGTTATTACGGCGTATTAATATGAATCAAGGAAGTTTTTCTGTACGTTTGTTGAGGTTCGCTTTTGTTTCAGTGCGTTTGATGTGCGCAAATTAATTACAAATTAATATTTCAGCACGAGTGCTACTATTTTTCATCCTGTCAAACAAAACGACGCATCGATCGGGAATTTTTGACGTTTTAGCGCAGCCATATCCGTAATTAATACGTCATGACCGTCATATTATTTCACATGAGGAAACTTTACTCCTTCACTGACAGCTTCCTGTCACTGCACTAAATATAACATCCATCAGGAATTGCAACAAGACCATTACAGTCAATCACAACATAAACAGGACGATATATTTATAGGATGCGGTCTATCTACTCGATGAAATCAAATAAAACATATTTCATTTCGACTTGAATTATACACTTTATATTACCAAGTCCTAATATTTCTGCAAGTATTTCCTTTGCTTTAGGATTTATTTTATAAAATTAATAAAAGCTTTAACAATCCGTGATCCAAAACCATAAAAACTACTTATTTACAAAGTACCGACATTATTTTTGCAACTCTCAATTATTTTTAGAAGAAGTTGTAGTTCCTTCGTTTATTTGATACTTGTACATATTGGAATCAATGATAATAATAATAATTGCTGAAATTAAGACATTGTCAGTTCGAATTCTGCGGAGGTATGATATTTGCATGTGACTGCGTTACTTATGAATACAATTGTTTTTCTAAATCAGATTTTTTATAATTTGAATTTGTTTTTCTTCTTTTTTTTTAATTTATACATAATATAAATAACTTCGAATAATTGCACATTTATATTCAATTTTATTGTCACTAGTAACACTCTGAACTAGCACAAAGAATGGAAAAGTGTTTATTTTTGTATGTATAGTATATTACATACTTTACTTACTATTTATTTTTACACATTTCTAGTCAAAGATTTATGTAGGTGTTTTCTTTTTTGTAGTATCAGTTACATTACAGCCTGTACTATATAATCAAACCAACCCTAACGATCAAGTACAGTATTTTTATTAGCAATATAGACAATACATCGATTATGCATATTATACTTCAGCGGTATTATACTTATACCTAGGTATTATTATTAGAACACATTAACACGGGAAATGTATATGAGCAAAGCTATTTTTTGCAAATTATAGTTGAGAGGCACGGTAGAAAGATGATACGCCGAATGTTTGGAATCGGGATATTTTTAATAATGTGTCACACAGTGTTGAAGCGGAAATGTCATTCCAACGAATTTAGCTCCTCTAAGTGAAAAATAATTAAAGGCAATCACTTAAAAACATCCGTTTGAAGTGCAAATTTATTTTCGCTTTCAAGTCATCAAATAAATAATATTTTCCGTGAAATGAACATAACTCATTGATACTTTACTGTTTGTTTATCCTTGTATAAATAGCGTCCAATAAAACCTCGTCTGCCGTCAGGTTCACGGACTTGGAGAGTTTACGAGTAGCGGGTGAGCGGATGCGGTTTTTTCCTGAGCTCAATGGAGCCCTGTGCTCGCTAATGGGAAGATGAGAGACCGTGACGGGAATTCGAACCATGAATCCAACGCCTGTTACCATTTTTTCTTTCAATTTTGTATTACTTAATTGCAGACCTCGTTGTGACTGACATTGAAAGGTGGCATTATACCAAAGGTGTAATTTCGGAATGTCTGGAATCTCACAGAATCCAATACACGTTTATAAAAAGAAGACACATTTCACCTGCTTCTTATGCAACATAAATGTTTTGAAAGCATGAGAAAAGTCATAAACTTAACCGCAAAATTTTACACAAATAAGATTTTTAACAAAAAAATACCAAAATACAAATGCAAAAATACCGATGTCGTGTCACCTGACTTTTTAAATTAATCTGATCGTTTTCCTTCAATAAACAACGTATAATTACTCACTAAAATTCTGCAATTTTAAATTCTTATATTTGAACAATCCTTATATCATCTTCCTAAATGGGGGGTAATTCTAAGATAAACATATAAAATGTCCATTGTTTTATGCAATTCGTGTTAGTGGGTATAAATCCTTTTTAACTCTCGCCGGTCAATAAGAGAGGTATTGGTATCATATTAAAAATCGGATAAGCACGTTTTGAAATCCTTATAACACGATTTTAATATTTTTACGATGATGTCTGTCGTTCCTTGTGTGTGGATGGATGGATGGAGGGATGTTGTCGTAACGATTACTCTAATACTAGTGAATAAAAAAGTTGAAATTTTGGATATAACATTCTGAAACCCTAAAGTAGATGTTTTGATGTTAATCCTCCAACCGAAAGTGATATTTTCATGAATTACCGAGTCAGCAGTCAATGCACGGATACACATATAATGCAATTTATAGGTATTGCAAAAATGAGAACCAAGAGAAAATAGGCGAAACAAAAAATGTAGCAGATAAGAAATATAAAAAGAAACAAATAATTGACCATGATTATAATAGAAAGTGTAAAGAGGACTAGCGAGATGCTATGTGGCCTTATCAGATTTTTAGTATGATATATCAGTTAGATAACTGATAAGTTATTCACATCCATTTTCCTCATTTTAATATTTATAACATTACTATTTTTACGATAAAGGCAAAAATTCTTGAATTATTAAGATAACACCTTAACAACTTCGGATTCAACGAAAATTTCAAAACAGATTTAATTAAACAAAAAAATAATTATTTATTATGTATATGTATAAAAATATAAGTAATATTATGCTTGAAAAATGTGTTTGCCAATCGTTATCCTTGTTGTAGATAAATTCATTTCCAACCTAACCTAAAACCGTCAAGTTATTTAACATAACCAACTCAGACGTTTACATGACGGGTAAGATATGAACTATCAACAGTAGAAAATAAGAAAAGTGATTAATTAATACTAGCGTGTAATATAATTAACGCAACCTGTTATAATTTGATTTGCTTTACTAATATTCTTATTGGTTCGCAAATAAATAAAAATAAAGTCTTCCATATTTCTAAAAGTACATTCATAAATTAAATTAGTTGCACGTTTTGGTTTTACGTGACTTTGTTGCTTTGTTAACATATGGAACCATTCAAAATTCTGAGTTTAGTTTTATTATAAAAGTTAGAACCCTCCTAACTTTGGTTTAATGTTTTATATTTATGGTTTGACCATTAGAAAGTATAGAAAGATGTAGTTGTATGTAGATATAAAACCACAACCAGCTTCCCTGAGTAACGAACTGTGAGGAATAAATGTTTTTGATTTTTATTTTGTCGATAGCCGCAAAAAGTCTCATTGTTTATTGTTTCAATGAAATAAACCATCATGTGTTCTTAAATATATAACACTCTCGGCTTACTACCCAATGCTGGATGTGTCAATCTGCTGTATCTTAGATATCAGTAATGTTTTATTTACACCGGATAACATTTGTGGACAATGCATTACATAGACTATTTTTATATAGGAAATAGTTGGTAAAAATTTTGACTCGACAGGTCATTAACTCAGCTATACAGATTTTTATATATGAATAGGTAACAGAATGAATATTTATAAACGAAAAAAAATCGATTTAATAAATTGGCATAATCTATTTATCGACATATTTTTTGCTTGACTTGTCGAAGTGTAAAAAGCTTGTCGAGAGATTAGATTTTTTCCTTTTACTCTTCATGTAAATGTAAAATTCGATGAATAAATTTATTAAAATATTACGAAGGTTGAAGATATTTGCTGATTAATATCTTCCTTGATAGAATCTTAACATAATTAAAATCTTCGTAACCAGTTTTTGTGTTGTTTGCAATCAAAACAGCAATAAAGTCGTTGTTAATATTTATTTTGACACAGAAACCTTTGAATCTTGATACTTGAAAACAAGCTAATCGCTGAAAGGCTCATCTCTGGTTAATCAGTATTTTAATATGAACTCCGTTAACTTGTCGGAATAAATTAAAACAGCTACTATGCATAGATAATTGAAAGTGTTAATATATTCCTCACTAACTAGTTTGTAACTTTCAGGCTAATAATGTTTCTATATTAAGAAATTGAATACCGCGCAAAAGATGAGGAGAAAATCAGGAATAAATTAACGTTTTCTATTTGGAAATTATCGAACGAGATGTTAAGATGTAACTCTATTTACATAAATTTGTTGAACATTAGAAATCTTTAAACAGTTTATCAAATTAAATCAGTGACGGAATCAAATCCTTGATGTAAATTTTGTAAACAAACAAATTTATCATCTTGTCTTTTCTAAATTTTTGTAAAAAACAGATTTTGTAAATAAATCTTGAAATACAGATGGCGAAGTTTAAAACATGAACGTAATTACTATATCTTATATTAGAGAAGATTTATTTTAAGATTAGTGCAATTACCATCAGATATAAGATTTATGTCCCATATTAAAATAACATAAGATCCTACTGAATTTTCCTTATTTCTTTCATATATTAATTACATTTTTTTCTAGAATGTGTAACCATTACCAAAATAATACAGTCGGATAAAACACACACTTTCATGTCTCCGCGGTATTCAGACCCGCAATACCTGCTTTGCGAAACCTGAGTACTAGTACTAACCATTAGTCCAACGATAACGATATCTGCAGTTATAAATATTAATATTATAAACATTTAATACAATAAATTTAGAATTGTGTATTAAGAACAACAGAACCTAAAAAACTATGTGCGAAAAATTAAAAAACTGTAACTAAATAAGTGCTGTGTAGACTTAACGTTCTGTTTCCAGAATCAATAACTATTAAATAAAAAAAATGTTTTGTCCGAACGCTTCTGAATCACTCAAATTTAGACTCCTTGTAAATATAAGAATTTCCTTAAGAATTATTGTATTACAATGCATACACGATTTCGGAATTTCACGTACCTATAAGACAAAAATAGAAAAATAAGAATGAATTGGAAAATGAATAAAAATAACATCGTCTGCATAATCACTGTTTTGAAATATATAGAAATTGGATTTTATTAATTTAAATATTTTGCCTAGAAGCCAATCTACAAAAAAAAATCGAAATTAGTACGTAAATTTGTAACTTCTACTAATTGAGACTCGGGCAGCTTTAGAGATTGAATCCCAAATATTGAATTACCGTTAATTTAGAATCGAATTACGTCAAATAAATATTCAACCATCACTGTGTATATTATTAACAGATAATTTCTGTTAATCTATATTCTACATATTAATAACAAAACACCATATTCAAAAGGCCAAAGAGATTAATGTTTTAAAAGAGGATATGCAATCGACAATTTGGTCAACGAAAAAAAATGGAATCTATAATGAATCTGGCCAAGAACTTCTAGAAATCAACAGAGATAAAGAAGAAAGAAGAATCTTTATTAGTAATAATAAATTTAATAAATGTAGACAAAAATAATAATCCCAAAGCTAATAAAACATCCCGTATACATTCCTCGCACATTTGCCAGTTTTCTGTACCCCGTTTCTTTTCTTTTTGTGATACATGGTTATCGCAGCCGATGACGACTTCTGTCGACGCACCCACACACGACACATGACAAAGCAGCGGCATTGTGTGAGGCAGGGCGGAGAGATACGCATCAACATGCCTCCAGTAGCCAGAATAGAACCAGCATTCCCTCCCTAATCACTGCTCATCTCAGATAACCCGGCCACTAATGAATACTAGATCATGTTCCAGATATACACTCCCAGCTTTTGCTTTCCAGGTTTACCTCACGAAAATAAAATAATGAAGTGTACGGATCGCGATAAAAAATTGGGAACAATGGATAATTAACCAAATTTAAATCTCGTTTTTAAAAACTTCTATTCATTTACAATATTTTCTCTCTACTAATTAGGTTATAGTTATTTTTATCACAAGCTTGGAATAGTTATACAAAAATTCAAAAATAAAAACAAACAATAACCATTTTTTGCTAATTATATTCTGTAAAAACTTCTTCATTTATTATAAATTGCTAATTAAGATAATATAGATATTTCAATATATCTATTTTTAATTTTGATAGTATACCTAAATTTATCAGTACGCTAGCATCTCTTTTACTTTATTATTTTGTCGCAGAAAATATATTTTTCCGCACTTCTAACAAGAAAAAGATACCAATAGAAGAATTTCATTAGATGAAATGAATGATCAATAACTATAATATTTGTAAGAAACTTAATGTAATTTATCTAATCACCTAGAATACAGATATAGTCTTTTTCACGAAAATGTGATCGTACGTCATACCTAGTAATAAAATTGTAGCCAAAACAGCAATGTTACTATCCCTAGCTTATACCCAGTAAAATACACGGAACTTAGTGTCTTTTACCAATAAATGGTTGGTAATCCTGTACAACGTTGCCATTCTCGAAATGTCAAAAAATAATATTATTTTTGAAAAATATCAAAAAATCGAGCAAAAAAATTAGGAAGTTGTGCACAGAATATGGTGAATTCTGTAATAAGGTATTTCGAACAAGAACGTGACAAACGAAGATACAGAGGAGGATGCTGAATAAATTTAATTTATTTTATGTAAATAATTCACATTATGATATATACACACATGGTATACTATGCAACCATCAACACTTGAATGTACCCTACAAATACTTGGCAACGTTGCATCAGGGAACATTATGACGTACGATCACATTTTCGTGAAAAAGACTACATTCAAACATCACTCATGCGAACACAAACAATAAAAACTTAAGATAATTTTAAAATACTACTTCCAGTACATTGTTTATTTCAATATCTTCAAGTATTTAGTGAAAGATTATAAATGCTTTTGAACTG
The DNA here is from genome assembly GCA_035578165.1 of Stenolophus ochropezus. NCBI lineage: Eukaryota > Metazoa > Arthropoda > Insecta > Coleoptera > Carabidae > Stenolophus > Stenolophus ochropezus. Next base: position 16,190,506 of record JAQOWZ010000005.1, on the reverse strand, counting down.
CACTGCAGTATACCGAAGAAGTGGTTCGTTGTCTGTTAAAAATCTTGCTTCTTAAAACACTAGTCAGTCTGAGGAATATTCGTAAATAATATTTGTAAGTTGATCTTAAAAAAACTCTTTAGTGAGTTTTTCAGTTGTGTATAAGATTTAGAAGAAATTTATTTTGCTACTATTGGGATAATACTTACGAGTAAATTGGATTTTACAATTGTCATCTTTTTCAACACATGAAACTAAGGCCGTATAATTTGAAATTAATGCTAATGAATAAGTAAACTATATTTTTTCTTTAGACAGTAAAACTTTAGACGAACTCTAATGCCACCTATTAGCAACAATTTTATTTGTGCGAGTATTTTAGTAAAACAAGTTTCCAAACTACAGCCTGCAATAGACATTTGAACAGCATGTTTCGAACCACTCGAACATTGAACTAGTTAACTAGCTGAAAATCAATTTGACGATAGTGAGAATCAAATCCTAGATATCCGGTTAGTTGAAGTCAGAGCACGCTAACTATTGAGCCACCACTACCCGTAAACTAAGTTCAACAATCGTGTTAATTTGAATCCAATTTCATGTAATTGCTTAAGGTGGCTGAAAAATTTGTTAATACATTCTTTGTTGACAAACATCCATCAAAATACAAAGAGAAATTCTTACAACAAACAAACATATCCCTTGTGTGCAGTGGAGTATTTATTGATTAGACGGTAGGTAAATCTCCGAGCAATGTTGCGTGGTGAAGAATGTTATTCCTGTATGATTTATGTCTCGCGAGTGCACGAGTCAAGATGACAGCGCATCACCGTGTGTGTTTGCTTCTGTCAGACGTTCACGCCCTCGCTCTATATCAACTTTCACTCACGTGCGCTCTGACGTGCACTTCCGATCTTCATTTCTTCATCACATTCCCAATTACACAAATAAATTACTTTATCAACATGATTTGAAGCTCATTACTGGCCAATACCAATTTCATTCATACAGATTCCGCAAAAAGTGCCTTCCACACCAAAGGAAAATCAAAATTATTCACAAACGATTGTGATGTACATTTAGGGTTTCATCAAGTCAAGTTGCTTGATGTTTTTGTAAATTACTTGACTTGACTTGAAAATCAAACTTTTCTTAAATTTACTACTTTGACTTGACTTGTTTTTCTATCTTAGCTTCTTGAGTTGATATCAAGCAGTTTCAAGCTACTTGATAATACTTGTTACACAAGACTGCGTTCTAAATTTATCACTAAACTAGAATTAAGTGAGAGGGAAATGTAAAATAATTGATGTGAAGTAAGCAAGAACGTGAATTATCTAAGAATATTTCACTACATCACTTACTAGAGTGCCGCAAACTTCGCCATTTTGACTCTAAAAATTGCTAGAGAACCTTAGAAGTACTTTGTTAAATATATAAAGATACAAATGATATTATTAATTACTTGTTTGTTTGTTTTTAACAAAATTAATGCAAGTGGCCATTTTTTATTAATATCAGTATTATCAGCTTCTGTTGAAAAATAATTTTCCTGGGTTGCTCTGCCTACTACAAAAACCCGCAATAGTTTAGCCGGTAACTTTATTACAAGTCTTATTCTGATTTGTATTTTCTTAACTTTGTATTATTTTTTGTTAACAAGTCACAATTTCATTGTGATTTTTTTTAACCCATATAAAAAAATATATGAAATATCAAGTAGTCTTAAAGAACTACTTCACTTTTCAAGTACTTGAAATATTACTACTTGACTTGACTTGAAATTCGACTACTACTACTTGATTTGAATTTGACTTGATTTGAAGTATTAACGACAGAATGCCACATCCAGCAATGGATAATAATATGTAAAAGATAATTTTTTGTACTGTTTATTCTTTTTCGTAAATAATTGGAAACACTTGGCAAACACCGGATTCAAAGGAAGTTTATCAGAACCACAACCGGTCACTCAAACCATTTCGAAGAAATACTTATCGAAAGGATGCAACGAGTGTTGTACAGATAAACATAATATAATTACAACTAAAACAAACAAAGGAGCAGACATGGTAAATATTCGCAGTTAATGCAAGGAGATAATGTTTTTGCAAAGTTTAAATTGCCACTTATATCAATTTGAATGTAGTTACATTGTCAGACAATGCAATTGTTTATTATAGTCTATTATCTCTTATGCAGTAGATAGTGAAGTAATGTTTATCACTAATTTTGTTGTTGAAATTTACATACCTTATATCTCTAATGAGACTATTGTCATATACCATTTAATTTACTTAAAAGCCTGACCAAAGTAAAAAAATATATATATTTCAGACATGTTTAGTTAAGAAATATGAAATTAAAATTTCTTTTCTGTGACTAGACGATTAAGCAATGGACATAATAGATGTTAGTAACTTAGGGATTGCATCCGTTCAAATTAACTGTTTCGGGTTCAGTTTCGATTACAACAAAAATAAAGTTTAGATTTTCATTCCGGTTTCTATTTTCTATTTAAGCGGAAATTTGTTTCGGTATCATGTTTTACCAAAAATATATCAAATTTCAAAACATTCGAAGATTAAACAATCATGTTCATACTTGTCCTTATTTGTCACTTGTATTATGGAGCAAAAATACAAAAAAGGTTAACTTACGATTTTGTTTCTAAATTTCGGTTCAATTCTATTCGGTTAGTATTATCGGTTACGATTTTCGCTTCATTCTTGATATCGAAAAATATGTTGTGTTTGTGGATAGATATTTTTATTTAGAAAATACAAAGTACCCTTGCTGCCTTATTGGCTTTGGTTTGTATTTGCGTATAAATGCGTGGAAATGTGGTAGTATTAGCTGTCGAGATTTCCCGGGTGCATACAGATGAGCGGGGCTGGAGTTTTTGGTTTATGAAGTGCGGTATGCGTGTTCGGCGGATGACAGGTTTACGGGGACACGTGGCGAGGCATCCCTCTCGGAATGTGTCTCAGTTATGCGGACTCATGCGCGCCTTAAATGACATTCTTCAGATATCCGCAGCCACAGCGGCGCGGGCATAACGACCGGGGATCAAACAGGAACACACACCCCAAAGGAACTGCTATTTGTGGAGAGGATAATTGTTTATACACCAACATACACATGTGCGATGGCTTTACTATGCGGTATGTATGTCATCTTGGCTTATTTTGTAGGCTAGATGTGCCAATCTGCAGAAAGCAGATTTTGGTGCAGGTGAATGAAAATGAAAAAAAAATATTTGCAATATAAGTGCGGTAGGTTGTATTTTACAACGCGAGGTTAATATCACTCTAACTATTTCACTTATTGTGACCCTTCTTTTCGTAAACTGTAATATAGTGATAAAATCTTCTTCCCCCTTATAGACGCCAGACCTCGAGAGGTTGTGCTTGCTGATATCATTCGAAGAATTGGGTTATATGTTTCTCTCAGCCAACACAATTTTATCATTATTAAATTTAAAGTAACAATATTTTATTTGTATTAAAAACAAAATTAATATAATTATATATAAAATATAGTGTTACTATCAAAGTAAGATTTTATCATTAGGTAATTAACTCGTCTAATGGGTCTAAATGTTAGTTTTCCACCCTTCCACAACCTATATAAACCTGGTTCCTTCCAATTTTCATCAGAGTTGTTCAGATCTCTGGCCTGGTTCACATACTGAGTAATCTAAACACTCTGATAGTGATGATGACAACTTAGTTATAGAAACTTATGTCTATTTGAAAATTTATTTAAGGTTAGGGGTAATTTTATATTATTTTTAATCTAAAATTATTCCAAGACTTTATTAAACGATAAACTGCGGTAGGTAGCATTTTTGTAAGCACCTTTATTATTAAAATTATTATTATTATTAATAACTTCTAAGAATTAACAAATATCGAGATACTTTAAAACACAGCGGCACGTAAAATCGAAACTACCATAGATGTCAACGTTGTTTGGTTATATGTTTACACTTAAGGAGACCAAAAAAATGTCAACAGTAGTAGGCAACCTGGTCATCCAGTTAAATGTGAAGAACTTATTCCTACTCGAAATGAAGTATTATTCTGACGATAAATGTAGTATAATTTGCAAATTGTAAATAAAACGCCTAAGAGCACTGCTGGAAATATACCCAGTTATCCGAGAGGTAGTGAAATATTGTTGGCTGGCCACTTGTGCCAATGAAATAGAAGAAAACAAAAAGTAAAAGAGAAAAGGAAGCTCATAATGGTCGTCTATTTTAGCAGATTGGTGGAAAAAGTGTGGAATATGGTTCTTGTTCCATTCGACAGCTGGAAATATGTGTGTGCGGGCGTAAGGAGCAGTAATTATTTAACGTCGGTGTTAGTGCCAATTTAAATCGGGTTTATCGAGCATCCAGTGCCGCCTCGTTAAAAGGTCCCCGACCGCTGTGCTCCACCAACCGCCACATAACTCACGGCTCCACGTGGAGATGAATATTTTACCACCGACTCTTCTTTTAGATCAATAACACAACAAGAAGAAACGAAGAATCCCCGAGTTAACTAGACGCTAATCCGCCTGAGTAACGACGGGAAATTATAAACGTCGACCCACACTATGCACTTGGCAGGGCAACTTGCTGCGACACTGGTAGCGCGGCTCATTTGCATACGTTTGCTTATTTATTCCGAAACTTATTTTACAAGTGTTGCGTTGTTGCACTCATTGCTGAACAGCCAGCAGCTTGCATTGACATTCGTGACAAGATGTCGTTTTGAATAACAATTACGACTCAACATTAAATTCTTCAAGAATTATGACGCATATCTAACCATCATGCACACAAACTCCGCCAACAGTCTGCGGTTTGTGCAAGGGACGCAAAGACCAACAGCGGTATTTTTGTTTGTTTAGTCGTCGCTCATTGATTATTTTGGTTACACTTTCTGCGGTTCAAGAGCACTTCACATAAACACAGAATATTTATGAAATGAAGACGTCTGGTTCTCAAACATCTGTTTATTGTTGGTTGGCAGTATAAACAATTTGTAGTTGGCAGAGCTAACTTTGTTAACACATAAGTTTACTGTACTCGTATTTAGCTTCGCCGTTTAAATCTTTATACTTGTTAATTTGTATTTGCAATCTATTGCAACAATTGTGAAAATTTATAACAGTTATCTGTAGTAGATGTGTCACCGAATTCTGTTTTTCGTAAACCAACTTTTCAAAACTTATCACAGTTAATTGGGAAGTAGCAGTGTTACACAAACAAAATATTTGTCAAACTGCTACGTTTAATTACTACGAAAATACAAACTCGCAGTTTTCAAAGTGTCATGCTTACTTCTTATTTAATGAGGTTAAGAATTACTTTTCTTTATTTTTATGTGTATTTATAGTTTATGTTCCCGACTACTGTTTTAGCAAACCATACTCACAACTTGAGTAACAATATTCAATTTAAATTGTTTGTAATATTTTATTTTATTCTCAAGTAAGTAAATAAAGCATTTTTTTTAATAACAAAAAAAAAACTAATATTTTCCTTTTATTAGATTCTTCCCTAAATAATGATGTGAATTCCCTCTTATCATAAACATAAAAACTTATAAAAGCTTCTAATCGGATAATTCTTTTTCGATGTTAACCTTAGAAGAGTTTTGGTCGCTATTGAAATCAAGATTAGAATTATATGTCTGTATACATTTTTGACCTGCAGTATTATAAACAGAAATTTAAATTTATATGTGTATTTAACGAACAAAAGCCTGTACAAATAAAATATGAAAGATTCCCAACATTGAAATTTTGACAGCAATATTAGAAATCTCGTATTTCTTTGTTCGATGTGCTTTTTTTTTGTTCGCAAAATATTCATTTAAAATTAAATGTCTGTTCATAATACCAGAGGTAAATACTATATACTTACACAAACTTTTTTACTGCAGAAATTCTAAATTGTAGTTTTCAAATCACTAAGTAATGCTTATTTATAGCTGCAATAAAATTTCAAATGAATATAATATTTTTAAGCTAATTAAATAAAACCGGATAAGGAATCTGCATCCCTGACTTCTTCATATCTTTGCGAATACATTAAGTATCGAGAAGCTCCTTGAAGAAGTCATATCTAGCCGTAGAAAAAGTAATGACCTCACCCAGACGAGTTTACGATCGTGGACAAATTAAAGTGATGTGAAATCTCGGTCTTGTCTGATGCAGACTACAAATAATCAAACGGCAAACTAATGCCCGAGCCGTTATACGTTTTCCTTGTGCGAGTGGAATCCAATGAAGCATGAACTGCAACCAAATATCCTTCGCTACAATCACAAGAGAGTCGGAAACAAGGAAACAAGAAACGCAGAGCAAAGCAAAGCAAAGTAGGAAAGGAAATTGGGCGTTTGCCTCGAGACGTTATCGCACGGAAGCTCTACACACCACTAACGCAGCATAAACACTTCAAAAACTTAGCCCTAGTTTACAAATGTTATTTGACTCAAGATCAAGAACAAATATTTGACCGAGACCACAGACAGGACAGGACCTAACAATAATTATACACCTACAAGCCACTGACAAAAACAGAAAAAACACTAAACTTGGAATATATATTTATTTATTTAATAAATATATATTAGGGGGCGTCAATATTAGAATAATTATTAGTTGTGTCTAAATAATAAATAAATAAGAAGAAATTGTATTATTGGGTCATTGTAGATTAAATACCGAGCTCGAAAGAAGATGTAAAGCTTAATTATTTTTTTTATATTCATGCAAGAAATTCGGTTTTCCACCTAAACTATGTTGTTTCACAGTTCAAGAAATTTCAAACAAACAAGCTAAGCGTGTTTAATCAAAATGGTGTAAAATATACAATATATATTATAGGCTTTCAACATTTCTGGGCTCATTTGCAAAAAAGTTGTTTTCCATCGGCGAAGGGAGGCGGGTTAGTGGCGGTAATGTGGTAATCTACACTACAAATAATAATTTCTCTTGTTAAGTATCAATTACAAATGTCAAATTACTGATGTCTCCACGGTGAATTTAAATTTGCAATAAATTACATCAGCGTAGAGTGTTCCTTATTTGTCTTGTTATACGTATCAACAACAAATAACAATTATTATTACAGAATCGCAAATACACTTTATAGTTGATACTTGCAATTGATATCATAATAAGATCGAATGATAGGTTAGGGTTACTATATAATCAAATCTATCTTAATCTAACATATTATTGCAATTTTATTATATTAATTGTTGTGTCTCAAAATATTCCTTTTCAAAACAATCAACTATTATTTCGTAAAAAATATCAAAAAATATGTTTAAAAAAATAATGTAAAATGTAAAATCTACAACTAATTTAGTAGAAAAAAAAGATTTAATATAAGTGTTCTTAGGAAGATACACATTTTTGGGTATTCTGGATCAAATTCATTAGAAAATTGAAACATCCGAACATAACCTTTAGTTTTGCATTTAAATAATTTTTATACGACTGTATATTTTATACCAACTTAAATGATACAATTACTGAAAACATGAGAATTATATTACACAAAACGACTCTTTACAAAAAATATTACAACGTTTAAAACATTCGGAAGCCATGAAGTTGTTGGTTCTTAAAGAAGTTGTAGCTTGACAACCTGCTCTATTAAAAAAGTCGTAAAATTTGTCACTGTAGCAGGTAGTTTTCCCTTAAATATCTGCTGTATGCTACTGCTTCCAGTGTCATTTTTAGAAAAACTGTGGCCTGAGAACACATATCATTAAAAATCAAAAACATGTCATTGAAGTAAGAAGAATTTCTAACTCATGTTACCTAAAAGGAAATCTATTAGTATGGAGAACTTTAGAATTTCGAAAAAACTTGCTTATAATTAGTGTAATCAACCAAAACTGTGTTAGAATATTTTTGATTATATCTACTAATACTTTTCCCAATTAGTGTCACCTTCTCCGTATTGGATTTCGGAATTTATGAAAATTCGTTGTTTCGCAAGCGTTCGTGTGAACCTGTGAGATTTACGGAAGAGTTTGATTTATGCCTAAGACTTTTCGTAACCCCTGGAACCGGTTCTGAGACGAAACAGCTTGTCAGAGACTGTGACAAAGTAGACGGATCCTCTTTTTGATAAATTCGTGCGAGACGCCGGATCAAGGTGTGCTACGTTCGTTATCAGGAACAAGACACTGCCGACGATAACAATCGCAAGACTTGACAATTTGCTTACACGGTACTGCTCATTTAAATTACTAATTTATTTTTAAGAAGAATCAGTTAACGCGAATGCAAAAAAAGATGTAAGAGTTTTTGAACGCCCCTCTAATTTATCTGTCTGGGATGACTACACTTCTCATTCTATAAATATTTGGTTTGTCTATTTTTGTTTATCTTATGTGGTTGAATGTCGTGGAGAATAAAAAAACCCGAAAGCAATGTAGCATATTAAGTTGATGAGAGAAGTAATTGCTGTTTACAAAATGGGATGAAAATCTCGTATTCAACGGCTATTAACAAAAAACTTTAGTTTTTTTGGTTGTAGAACCCTTTAGAATCTGTGATCTCTTGCAGAGACTACAAGATTAATGACCGGTTGCTCCTATGAAACTTAAATAAAAGTTAGATATTACGTACTGATAATTTTTTGATTTGATTTTTTTAATGATAGTGAAATATTAAATGCACCAATAAAACAGAAGGTTTATTCAAACTTCTACAATGTTCAGATTTATTTGAACACAATGCTGAAAATTTAGTTAATGAATTTGAATGCTACCAGTTAAATAATACAAGAATATACTTATAAATAAAATAGTAATTTAACTGATTAACTTAAAATTAGCTGAATTGCCTCAAACATTAAAGGCTGCAAACTTGATATTATTTTTTTAATAATTTAATGTACATAAATCTGAAATTACATTGCACATTTTTATATTTATCAAAAAAATTAATAGATATATTTCCCATTTATTTTTAGCACACATTTAATGCCCCGGGAATATTAGATATAATCATACCAATTTTGATCTTTCGAGAATTTAATGGATGCCTACGAATTAATGTCTTTACATTATGTTTTGAATACTTTTAGCGCAATATCAGTCAAAAAAATTCCTATTCGTAAAATCTCAAGAAATTTTTCAAAGGATCCCTAGATCGTAGATAGAGGGCAAAAAATTCATTTATTTTGTAGAGACCACTAGGGTTGCGTGTGGTTTAATTAGTTGATGATGAAGTTAAGAGGTGGTCAGCATTGGACATCTATCTAGAATCTATCGGTGGATGTTAAGTAAATATTTCGGATGACCTGTGAGCGTTTGAATGGGAGCACAGATAAACATTGGCGGGCAGCGGAGAGGAACAGTGATAAAACACTTAATGGAGGTGTAATTACAGCCCCTCGCAACTTTACACCTCTGCACAAACATCGCTAATGTTGTTTTTGGAATTCAGACGAAAGCCGACCAAGCGCTTCCAGTTCAAATTTACATTACCCCGTTTGCCCGATATCAGCACCAAATTAACTCTACAAATCGATACATGAAAAGACACAACCCTAGAAGAATACCAACTTGAAACAGAAGCCGTGCAAGTTACATCAGGATATCCACTTAAGCGAATGGAGAACGTTTGTTGTTATATAATCTTGACACATGTTACATATCACTTTATAAGGCACTTACTACTTGATATTATAATTCTGCTATTTACATATAAAATTTGCAAATATATGATATGCATAAACGACTATAAACTGTCAAGTCAAGCAAATTTATTTTATTGAATAAATGTTATCTGTGTAATAACAATAATTTTTGTTTGAAATCGTCGTAAAATTTGCTACTTGCCTGCCACTTAGTCGGCATAATAATATAACTGCCTTGCCTTGTAAACTACAGAAATAATTAAAATTATACTATGTGTGATCATTAAAAAACATAATAATAATTAAAAGTATTGCTAATTGTTGAATTATATTCCGCATTCCATTATTTTAAATATTTTCACGTTTTCAGAAAATAACCTTAACAATTACAGTTATCTTTGCAACTCAATTCAATACAAAATTTGAAAGCCAACATCCTTTAAAATACATAGTATAGTGGCTTTTGAAATATTATTTACAGTGGTAACTTATTTGGTGAATAGTAAGCAACTGTGGGTATTGAATATAGTTCTTGTTAAGTTCATTTGTTTGACATTTAAGTCCTTTAGATTTAGGTCAACAATACCGTTAATTTCAAATGCAAAAAAATAGCAAAGGTAAATTGTGAAGATTGAAACATACAATTATACATTGCAGTGATTAATTTTGTAATATGTTATAAAATGTAAAAAAATACCATGAAATATATCTGAGGTTCACTGCTTATTACTCCATAAGGATGAGTAATTGTATATCTAAAGTATAGTTTCAAAAATGTCGGTTTCCATTCTTTAAATGAGCCTGCAATTTAAAAAGCGTAGTTAGAAATAAAAATTAGAGGCTGTCAAGAAACAATTAATGTCTTATTTTACGGTAACTATCATGGCCTATCATTAAGAATAAAAGAGTTTTCCTGTCGTGTTCGTGTTTGATTACCGATTTTTTCCTCCTTTGCGGCAATTGTGGATTTGTCCGATGTTGACTAATTGACTGACAGTTATCTTAAACTTTATTAATTATTGTGTCGAAACGTGAAGATAAGTATTAGATTAATGGAGCTGGCGGTAAGAGTCAGTCACGCTGTCTGTGGTTCCGACTCGAGGTTTGTTCTCACGTTTTGGGTCACTTCATTAGGGATGACCTAACGGGTCAGAGTTAACTTATATTTTTTTCCTTTATCTCGGTTTACAATCTTAATTGGATATGGATAATGACGAACGCAGCTGTGCCAAAAACATCATGCATCTGCCGAAAGGGAGGATGCTTTATCAAAAAGATAACACGCTCTGACAGACGACGACAAATTAAAAAATGTTGCTTATGGATTTATAGCTTAACGGCTACTGTGTTTGATAGACTATTAATTTATTAAAATCTATTATACATCCACAGTTCTAACAAAATCTAATAGAATTTAATTGAAATTGAAAATATAGAATAATAACCTTTGGTGATTTAATCCTTTGGGTCCAGGTAAAATCAAGAAATGGATTCTACATGTTTCATAATTTTTACTTTTATTTCACTTATTTGGAGATCAGCCCGTGTCTGCTAGTTACTTACAGCTTACGGTTAATAAATGGAGGCGTTGAGTTTTGAGTTTTGAACTGCAGAGGTCACACTCCACTAAAATCATATCGGAGCGTGCTAACCAATTTAGACACCGCTGCTCATTTATGTGTAAAATATTGAATAATGCACATTTCTTTACTTGAATAATTTTAAATTGTTCTAAACTATACTCATACCCAGCAGTACTTATATTTGTAGTTGGCATCGCAGTAATTTGATACTCAATTCACAAACTTCGCTCTGTAACAAGTTGAGCAATCGCTGCCTGTACTTGCAGTACTAATAAAAACTTAAATGGTGATTTTTCTACAGTGAAGTAAATTTTTTGTTGGGATACGTAATTTGAAATTGTCTAATGATCAAGTATACCACAAATATTTAAACATTAAGAAGTATTTGATAACAATTTTGAAATTTTAAATTGGTTGTAAAATATATGAATATGACAGACAAGAATATTCAAGTTGTTATTTTTTACACAAATAATAAATAACTGTATTTCTTGTAGTTCACACTTCAACACCTGCACGTTCTAACTGATCAAGTAAATAAAACTTGTTAAAAGAAGAGACGCAAGTCTCAACCTTCTCACAAAAGTTCCAATAAAAAATGAAATTATAGCTGAACCCTCCTTCGTCCGTTATTGGTTGCCAAATGAAAATCATCAGTGAAACAATTCCAGGCTTCGGAATGAAGAATAGCTGTTCCCTCCCTATAGTTTTGGCTCTCCTGGCTAGATAGGAAAACTAATAAATATCTGTGTGCCGTTGGTAATAAGCGAAGCCTAATCCCTTCGTCCTGACGTGGGTAAGAGCGTCATTCATCTCTGGTGAAGCGTCGGACTCGCTGCGTTCTACTGTGTAAATATGTTGATATTTATTGCCTCTCGTTTACGTCTGAGCAAACATGCGATAACGTATATTAGAAGAATGATCGCATTCACTGGCGTCAAGCACCAGCCAACGACTCACACACACAACACCACTCAAGAATATTTTAAACAAAGATAAGAACAGTTTTTTCTTTCCCAAGGTATGCACAAGAACTATGTGAGTGTAAGTGAACTCTTGTTTGTTTTAAAATTGTATTCTTCAAACTTAAAAGTCTGTATGACACGATAACGCTTGGTTAGTCACAGAATGTTTTACGAATTAAGAATCTCTGTACTTACGTTACTTATAATACTTGAAACATACTGGCGTACAGCGTATCAGAAGTATTTTAATTATAATAAGTTTCTATATGAAAGACTTGTATTTAGTGATTTTTTGTACGAGCTCAAGTTCCACAATCCAGGGGTCATTGGTTCAAGTCCCTAACTATGATGACCAAATTAGTTATGCAATCACAATTTAAATGAAAAAAGGTATTATAAGTATGCTTTACTGCAGTTTATTCACTGTTGCAGTGGACTTGAACGACATGAATAATGTTAGGGTCAATGTTATTGACCTTGTCACAGGTGGATTCTCGGGTTCACAAACAGTCTTGGGTTAGGAAGGGTGAACTAAGTTATTGCTTTGTGTAAATGACAGATAGGTACAATACAGTATAACAATTGTTGCGTAGTCTTAATATTGGTTAATAAAGAATAATATTCATTTAGTAGAATATTACTAATAGTAACTGACTGATTAAAGTGATCCGATTCGAACTTTATAAAAAATATAATAACCAATAAGAACTCTGTTCGGTACCGTAATATTATTGTTAAAATCTATAAAATTGTTAATTGTCACGGAAATCGATTCATTCTATGTGTGATAATATAAAAAAATATTGCGGCTATTAAAGAAACAACCACAATTTCAAAATATATATGTTTTGAATAAAAAAAACATACCAAAAATAATCAAAACATATTCATGGATATCTGCTCAAAATATCTACATGCCAACATCAGTATGTTGTTCAATAAATCTCTTAAAAATTTTCCAGTACCATCCAATTACAGTAAAGTTTTTTTTGTTAATAAAATACTAAGAACCAAATCCCCATTCTCAGGCTGCGGTCTAATGCAAGTGCAAGCTTCTTACCATTCAGCCATCACTGTCCTAGAATACTGTCATAGATACAATAGAAAAGTAATATCGTGCGGGACAAGATTGTGACTGTAACTGGACGAAGACGAATTGTAGAATGCTGTGCGTCTGATTGGTGAGGGCGGTTGATTGACAGAGGTAAATAGATACATCGCATCGGTTTTTTTGTCAGCGAGGTACGCAGCATTACAATGTTAGTGATTGGGAGGGAGTACGCCTTGCTTGGGGTGAATAGGCCGGATCGATGAAGTTCATTACTCGACCGCAAGACCCTCGCGGTTCGTGAAAACTGACCCCGCACTTCCATTTCCGCAATATTGCTTTCTATGGCCACTACAAGTCAATTGTGGCTCTTGGCCCACAATACATCCATATTTGGGAGTTCATTCCGCATTCTATACGCTCATGAATTTACTTTCCACCCTCTGCGACGCGGAACTCTCCTCTTTCTACAAATTGTCTCGGTCCGTTTGGAGATAAATGTGCTGGGAGTAGGCTCCTGGATCTACTTATCACTTCTCATTTCGGGTCATTATTTACCCGAGAAAACAAAACGAACCGATACAGATCGCCAGGCTATAAATCCCGTTGTTTAGGAGACAGCGATGACAAGCTGACGCGTCACCTGTGGACAATGGATGGCGTGATTCCCATCTCTACATGTTGGAGACTTGTACCAACCTTACTCCATAAATTCTACTCCTTTTACCCGGGATTCTCCAGCACAATCATCAATTACCCGCGGCCAAACATCGAGGAGTTACAGTCATTGGGAAGGAAGCTGATCATCTATAACACTACGGTCATTATACTCCAAACTCGAAAAACTACGACAGTAGTCTTTCACAACAGATTCCTTTCGTCCTTACCGTACACATCTCTCGAAACATAAATTTTATGATAAACATCAATTGCTCAAGAAACACAGTTTCATTTAAAAATATATTTTCTATAAAAAACATGAGACCAGAATTGATAAAATTATAAAATTCAAATGAAACCCGTATAATTCTTTCACATATTAAAATGATTCATTGACACCCCCAAGCATTAACCGATGATATATTTAATTTATAGTAAATTAAATTTTAAAAGTATATTTTTTTTTGTATTCTTTAAAAACCATCTAATTTTGAGGTGAAGAATGGTCAAAATGTATCGTCAATTATTAGTATAAATATAACAATTATTATAATTTTTCGTCCTTTATGTATGAAAAATTAGATTCAGGATGAACTTTTCTCCGAACGAGCACTTCAAAACCATAAGCCATATCTAATAGTAGAAAAGGTTACGGAAAAACTGTAATCCTTATATTTTTAAACTTTACTGAAATGGACGTTTGTTTTTATTGTCATCTATTCCTACGGTAAAAGTAATGAATTGATATCATCTAGATTCTAGAAGAACTAGAAGAAAATTGACCACGCACCTTTATATTTCCTATTTTAATAGAATAAATTAAAGTGCAAATAATTTATTTCCACTATAATAATTTGTTATTTCCAATAGTTTCCAAAAGTTATTTGACAGTTGAGAAAAAAAAACTGTCACCGATTAGTGAAAAGTGTCTTCTAAACGCTGGGGAAATTGCTCAGATGAAATCATTAACAATGGAGTTACGAATAGTACCCCAATAAACACTAAAAGAAAGAATATATAAACAATTCATTCTCTTCATAAATATAACTATGATTATACATATTTAGAAAATGCCACTCACGTTAATCCCAATCTTTGAATTGTCATTGCATTTTCGTCGTTGGAATTAATATTCGTAACATTTTGAAAATATTATCGACAATAAGCTAACCATTTATCTTACCAATGATAATTTTAGATGTAATTGCTATACCACTGATTTCCTGGACTACAATTTGTTTGAATCTCACGGTCAGTTGTCACAGTCCATTATCAGCAAGTATCTAAGATAGGAGAGCTGCAAGTATGTGGCGTGGTGACCGTATGACTTGGGCATTTCACGCATGGCTCGGGTGAAGGATGTTTTCCGAGTGAGCTGCCGAGAGGAATGGGAGCAGCGCCGGGTTTTTCGGCGAAGGCGTAATCAACAGGCGCCGCGCGTCTCCACGCACTTGTAATTATGCCGGGGAATAACGCTGCATTCCCCGACCAGTCACGCGGACTGGATTTCCTCGCACCTTGGAGAAAACATCCGCAAATGCAACACCAGCCCGCTCAATTATTTCGCGTAACTTACAGCGTGACTTGCCTTTCTCCTCTCGCATCGCAAGGGGCTGGAATTATTCTATTTCACTCTCAGACATACATTATCGCCACTTGCAAATTTAGCACGACCCCGTGTTTCAAACACGCGTCCTTCCCAACTACCCTTACATATATAAACACATATTTCAATTCATCTACATATATAACCACAAACATACAATGTTTTATTTTTTCAACCTATAAAATCTTTATTCACCTTCAATTCCTAGAGGGAATAGAGTCTCAAATACGTTATTAGATACTTATTTCGTGACAAGTTTTAATTTATGGTGTGAGTTGTCAACCTACAGCTTCTACAAGGAATCTACAGCTTATTGTGGGTTCCGAATCTCTCGGACATTTTTAATTACATAAAGATTGGCGAAGTTAGAATTTGAACTCCAAGTCTCACACTCCGCTCTACGCGAGTATGAATGGGCTAACCAAGTGAACCACCTTTACCCATATAAAATCTTTATTTAGTTTTCATAAAACTTTTCATATCTTCAGAAAATTTGAACCTTTGTTCTCTAAGATTCCAATTTATCTTAAAAAATAAGATCAACTGACAACTTAAATCTGATTATAATAAATAATCTGAGGTATCTATCTCCAGGCGAATCAAGCAGTGTATAAAATAAAATCACAACTTGTTAAGTTGTAGATAAAATTATTCAGCGCCATGAAAACTTGTGTTTTGTCATAATATTTCAACAAGGTTAAAAGAAGTTATTTATTTGATAAACAAATTATAGTATTTCGATTCCAGTAAATTTTTAATTTAACAGGTACCTAGTACAATGAAAATATGAAACATACTAATATTTTCACATCTACAAATCTTAATCAAGTGTAAGGTTTGGACCACTTTGGATTATCCATGATTTTTTTATTTTCATATATTTCAATAACGTGATAATGATAACAGACGACAGAGAAATAGTAGTAGTGATGACTTTTTTCCTTAAGTAATTAAAAAAGGGATAGACTCACTTATCTAAATTTTAATTATTTAATTATAAATATTGCATATGTATACTCACCATTCCAATAAATATTATAGAATGAACTAATCGTATTTTTTACATTTTATGTTCATAAAAGTATTTTTTTTCAGAACTCGTATTAAGTACAAAGCTAAAACAAAAAAAGTTGATTTATGTAATGTATTAATTAAATATAGTAGTATTAAAAATGACATCAAATACGACTTTATTTACTTGTTGAACTGGTAGTAGATTCCTGCTGGTTTACTCTCAGCAACCCTGCTTGTTATTCCTGCATTTGCCTGTGCAATCTCGGTAAGTAATTTCTTGCAGTGAGTGTTGAGTTGCAAGAAGTGAAGTTTCTAATGACATGCATAATCAATATTCATTACGGGGGGTGCGGGGAAGCAGCGGAAGTGCTGCACACGCAAGCAGGTCTGCACTGCACGCCTGCAGATTATTACGTATATATTGCGACACCATCACTGAAAGGAATTCTAATATCACCAACATCATTTCCTGCTCTATTTTAAATTAGTTTCACTACGAGCAAACTCTTTGTACAAGAACGAATGCAAATGCAAACTTTGCAGATTCATCAATCTTGTATTTACACTAAATAAGAATCAATTTAATCTATGAAATATATATACACTCATATTCTAATACATTTTATATGAAAATTGTTGTTAATACCGCATACTCATTTTAATAAATATTTTATTATGTATTCTGCAGTGTAATTAGAAATGACTGTTGCAAATTATAATGACCTATATTAAAAACATAATTATATTTCATGCGCAAATTTTAATTAACAATTTTGATGTCAACAGTCAACTCATTTCATTCCTAGTGGATAACAAGTCTGAATTTGATTCAGGGCTTGTAACAAAATTAGAACCAAAGTCGAAACCTTACCGAAATTTACAACAGATGCAGAACCGAAATGCTTACAACTTTTACGGTAATCGCTCTATAAACCACTACATGTATCTACCAATGTTTCAGAATAAAGAACATGAAATAAATTCAAACACAGCAAATGAATTATGAATTCTTGATCTTTCAGGTAATCGTAATGGGGTAGGTGACCAATTTCTAAATTTGGTATATGTGATAGCTTGTACAAAAATAATATACCCGTATTTTTTTAAAATTGTCAATTATATGATGTTTTGAAGTAAATAAATAATATAGTACTTGGGAGGGGATTATGACGTCAACGAAGTTCATGAGAGCGGCGAAGGTAGACAGACGGAAATAGGTGGTGTGAGTGAGATAGTGCTAACTTAGTGAACGTCATAGTAAAGGACGCTGTTTCTATTTAACGCAAATTACTAAACAATTGCTGATAAATATTTAACTTTTTTAATGTCAACGTTAATAAATAAATATACTTTCTATAATTCAATAGTTTTTTCATTAAAATTCTACCTTGGTCACCTATCCCATTTGAGAGATATTATTTTGAATAGTTCAGCAGCGTAAAATACATACCGTAGCTAATATCGTAAGGGCGCAATGACTTGTTGAAGGAATTGTTTATTGAAATTGTTGTTGTTATGGTAATATTTACAGAATATTGTCTTGATCTTCTTCTCGTATGCGTAGCCGCCTTTGTCGCAGTAATTAAGTTTCTCGGCTCTGTCTCGTGCAGTTTTTGTTTGTGTAATTCTGTTTAAGTTTGCGCAAATTTAACATTTGCATTTCACAAGTTACACAATTATTTCGGGATGTTCTTGAAATTAGCACGCGTCGTACAGCGAATTTAAGGTAATTTGTTCGTAGTTCCCTAACTTGAAGATATTTATCAGCCGAGATATTAATATCAAGACTTCGTCGCTTCGCTTTTCGCTTCCCGGAATGGCTTCTGACTCGAGACGAGAGTTTCAAATGGATGTGTTATGCTAGCTTCTTAGAACGAGAAAAACTCTAGCTTTCTTTTAGCTTCATTTATTAAGTTTTTACCCTAACACATAAATTATATAGGAAAAAATTCCTTGTAGTTTCAAGTCAAGTGCCGACCATATTCAATCTTTCTTAATCGTTTCTCCAATTACGAATAATTTACGGGCAAAACAAGCCGTATACTTTTCACCACGCTGATTTCAAAATAGCCACAAAAACTTTTCCTTTTTCTTTCACAGTACAAAGCATACGACAGATTTATTTTGCCATTAGAATTATTATTGTGTACACAAATCAAACAAGAATCAGAGTGCACGTAAATATTATTTGCTGCGCATTGACATGCAATCAACTAATTTCACATACAGTGCTTCTACCAGGATTATCAATTTAATACCTTCTCTTCTAATTTCTCGTTTAACTGTAATTAAACATCGAAATTTGCAATATCGCTATTAATTTTGCAAGCATTTTTAACAGGTTTCGTTACCGAAAATTAATATATCATTATGAATAAATTTCTGATGTACTGCGCAAGTATGAACTTGTTTGAACCACAAGTATTGTGATTACATATTTTGTGATATTTTTTTTAACTAGACCTACCTACTCCAAAATTATAGTGGAATATGCCTACATCTTTACATTTTATTAATTATTTTACATATATTGTGAATTTCTGAAACGACCTTATTTTCTTTTAATATCTAACGAGTAAGTACTAAGGTGAAATGGATTCTAATTGTGGTGATAAAATAAAATGAAAAACAACTAGCAACCATGTTATCCTTGTTGAAGAACTTTTTGTTTATTATAAAGATAACATACAAGTGTAGAGTTGAAGAGTGATAAGTTGTGAAGAAGTTTGAAAGGGTAAGTAATTTAAAGGGATTGAAAGTTAATTCGGAGTGAATGTGCTTGATAGTAGAAAGTATAAAGGAAATATTCTTTGTAAGTGTTTTCCGCGGTGGTTGTACCTTGGCGAAATAGGGGAAGAGGATGAGAGTTGTGCTTTAATTAAATTGGTTGTTCAGAAGCGATTAATTAGTCAGTATGGCGGCAGTTGCGGTCGAGATAAAACACTCCTTCTGCGTCTCAAATAATAAAAACCAACTTAAACGATGTAAAACGGAAAATTTCCTAATTTCGTTTCATTAATTTATCGTAACAGTCAGAGACAAGTAGGAATTTATGAAACTCCGCAACGCGGTACTAATATAATAAATGCAAATTCGATTAGATAAAATTTGAAGTGTCGCGAAGACAGCAAATAAATGCCGCCAGGCCGTGGACGAAACAAGCAGGGCGGTAATTGGCAGAGGAAATATCACGAGCTACATGAGACACGAATTAATTCATTTATCAGCAGACTTCAATGCGCCCACTAATTTCCAACTCAAGCCAACAAATTAAACCTGAACGCCCGAGCCCTCGAGACGTGACTTCAAGCCGAGCAAGATTTGTTTGCTACCGACGCCTAACTCAATTTCTCCCATGCATTCTACAACGCCCATTATTACTACAAATACACCATTCACGCCACTATCACCAAATATTAACCCTGTCGTACGCCGTACGCAACACTTTCGTCGCTTCTATCCATATTCATCCCTTGCCTACACCAATTCAACTCCAGCGCTGACAAGACAACTTGTTGACTTATTGACCATGTAATGTAAGTATTACCTTTAGCTTCATTCACTGCTATTTTTTTTATGCGACCTGATCATTCATAAGTAATAATTTTAACGCGTATCATTGTCCATAACGTTATTGCAAAACATCCCTGCGACGAATTTAGTAGATAAGCAGAACGCTAACGATGATGGTTGTGACATCTATATACAAATATTAGTACCTTAAAACTTTTTTGTTTAAAAAATAAAGTTCTCCATCGGCACATTGATTTTTTCTTTTCTTCTTCAATTTTCCATAAGTTCATAATTACATTTATACGTGGTTTCAATAGTTTAACTCTTTTCCGTAAGTTCATAACTAGTACGATTATGATAGTACAAGAGTTGCGCTTGTTTTGTTATCCAATTGATAATAGTACAATTAGAATTATTAATCACTACGACAATTATAGATAACTAACAGATTGTTGTGTTCAAATGTAACTGTACCAGAATTGTTAATTAAAACTACAGAAAGATATTCAGTATTCGAAAAAGTAGAGATATAATTTACAAAATATGATTGATTGCATTTTATTTTATTTCTTAAAATATTTTATTTACCTACTATATATTTCTGGGCTAGTTATTTTAATATAATATTTATTTATTCAATTTATAGCAATATAACCTATTATTTAAAATTTTAAAACGAATAAAGTGGAATAATTGAATTCTGATAATTAAAGGAATATTAATAATAATGGCGTATATAATTATTAATAAGAATCAGGTGTTTTCTACATACCTAATACATTTGCTGCATGGGTTGTGAAAGAGAATCAATCACGAACGAGTCAAAGAATCTGCAAAAAAATATCACAATTAGAAATATTCATATTGTCCTAGATATGGTAGGTACATAAATAAATATTTTTTTATATGAAATAACTTTAAACTGGATTAAAACAGCTGGAAAGCGTTTCCAAAACTAAAATATGTCATCCAGCATTCAAGCAAACCGTAACATATAACGTCATATCATTCTTGTAGACTCCGTGAAGCAAGTCATCAAAACGATCCTCCTGCCAATTATCCTTATGGGATCGCTGGAGTCTTATGAAAGGGATTATGTGTAGTTTGGCAGGTGGCGTTGGAGTGACGCATTGTGCCTGCCGAATGTGAATTCCCGGCGGGTGCAACACAATAGCAAGTGGCCGAATGCGGCTGAATCCGCCATACAATAATATTATCCCTGTCCGCGATGCACTAACTCCTCTATGTTGACCATGACATTCTGGATTTGGATTGCGACCTAAACAAACACGCGGGCTTTTCAGATTTTTCCCCAGGCCTGGTTATTGACATTCATGTATTTCGCTGATTTACCCGTGAATAACTAAATGTAGTGTTTAAATTTGTCCCTGTTTACATTATGCTGCATCGCGCTCACCAAATGCCCTTCGTGTTTATTTTTTATATTAAATCCGTCAGGGTAAATAAATATCATCTGTTTGTTTTATGTGCCGTAAATAATAACACACACTTTACAACGGAATTATAATTGGATACAAAAAATTGTTTTTTGTTAAACATGCATAAACAACTTTTGTTCTTCATATGAGAATCATGAACAAAACATCAAGAAGCTGGGTTTCGTTCTGCACAAACATTTGTTCTGTTGACTTACATTTTTTACAATTAATGAGATTAGTTATAATTATCTCGCATCTCCAGCTTCTACCACACACAGAACCAAAAAAGTACATCTGTTTGGAGAACATGCGAGTACATTTCTTTTACATATTTATCACAATTACCGACTTAACAAAAGATAAGAAGTGAACGAAACAAATTAACTATATGAGACAGATTCTAAAATTGGTAATTAGTAATTAAAGTGGTATAAAAACTTATATATTGAAAACATTTTCTTATTCTTATTCACAAGTAATATATAATTAGAACTCAAATATAGATATTTTTCTGCAAAAGAGAAAAGAAAGTCACATATTAAAACGTACAAATGTGAAAGATGTTTGTAAGGTCGGAAAAGTTGCGGCTGTTATTCCTGGAGCGTTATTACCAATAACTCTATATTTCTTGCCGGGTTTGCAGGAGAGATTTCCTGCCCTCCCGCAGGAAAGCAGGAAGAAGGAAGGGTAAATATTGTAGGAAGTTCCTTCCACTGGGAATTTCACCTTGTAATTACTTCAACCAACCGCGAACGAGTAGTTTTTACAAATTTAATTGGGCCATCTTTTATTCAGCATCGCGTCGAGAACAATAAGGTTAAGTAACACTCCTTTTCAATTGCTTTTCCAGGCTTTCCCTTGTAATTCCGCCGGAGAACCGAGTGCGATTTAACAATTAATGCTGCATGAATTCTTTTTTTAATGTTGGTGGATGGATGCGTGTTAGTTTAAGGTTTAAGATAATGACTACACACGTTTGGATGTAATTTACTGAGTATAATAATTAGCGAATTTGAAATCCGCTTACTGGTAATTAACAAGCAGATTATTATAGTAATCCGCGGAAGGCAATCGGTCGAATACGATAACCAGCGGACAAAACGTTCCACTACAATACCTGACAACCATTGTGTGCAATTTGTGCCAATCATGGACTCAACTCGCGCTCTCAAGTGTCAAATTTCTACCAACGTTTTCTACACAAAAAGAAGGTTCCAATTTCCTCACTGGTCAATCAGTTTACTCTATGAAATATGTGACGATAAGTATAATACCGCCACTTCTTCTGAGCGTTACTTCGGTTAACAATTATTTTCAAATAACTAATATCAGTTAAATTTATATCAATTGTCACAGATATGAATAACTCGAGAATTATATTAAACTGACAAAGAGTTGAAGGTAGATAAACTACTAGGAGTAGAATTGTTAGTTATTAATTGTCCAGTGTTTTATGTTTTATGAGTATACATTGATTCTACTCTTGTCTTGGATTTGACGACGAATCTGCTGAATAATTTGATCATGTCTGTACTTCCTAATTTGATTTCTGAATACAATATTTAATATCTTAGCTTCTAATAAAGGAGTGTCCTAAGTCTTCCGCGGTTTAAAATTACGAAGCCATCGGCAAATCGCGGAGCCTCCTTTTCAATTTCTACTGTTGCTGGGCTTGAAAAAGATTGCGAATGAAATTGGCCATTACCAGGTGTATTATAACGGAGTTATGTTCCACTGAATACATTATTTTGTTGGCGTGTTCCACCCTCGGTTGGGAATGTTCTTTATTACGGAAATGGACGCACCGTGCGTACCGCGTTTTAAATTGAAAATGTACTCCCAGCACTGCTTTCATTTATTTCTGCGTATAGCCGCAATCTCCACAGACACCGAATAAGAAGACCTCATTGGCTCGCGACTGATTGATCTGGACGATGACTGAAGGAATTAATACGTGGAAGGAATGGGATGGGTTCCTTGTTCAATGAACTGCATGTTTGTGGGATCATAAAGCGGAGTATATAGATGTCGCACAGGAAATTAAGTGCGGCGTTAAGCTGAGCAATATTTTCGTCCCCTGGTCATCACAAGGGACAGGGAACATTAATACGGAATTCTTTTACATCCGCAGATAAGGCTATGTAAAATAAAACACGTCTTAATAGCGGAAAACAATGTGCTTCAATAGTAGATAGTAACCAATTGAAACTAAGAGAAGTGTTTTCTTCATTAAAATATATATTGAATATCCCTGTTACGGCAGAGAAGAGTGACAAAAAAGTAATATCTAGTCACTACTTTTGACGAAATGTTTTAGACCATATTCAAAACTCACAAAATTATTACAAATGTGACGATAATGTTGTATAGTATAGATCATTTATTAGATTAAATACAACCAAAAATATGCTTTTTTTCAATCGGATGAAAACTGACACCTTTTCGGTGTGTTTTCGAACCAATAAGTGCATTTTTTTGGGATTTTATAGTAATTGCTAGGATACGAAAAACAACAGTCCTGGAATATTTTTTCCGGCCGGAGACAAACATTCCCGTACAGTACGCAGTCCATTGTTTTCCGTAAGTAAAATACAATCATTCATTTCATAATTATTGAATATAAATCGATCGAAAAACAAAATAGTATGTGTAACAAGTAGGAAAAGTGACATCCCTCACTTACGGCTCGTCCCGCAATTTCCACCATAGTACGGGAAAATTTCACTTTTCCTAATAGATATACAATACACTATTCCGTAATAATAAAGTAATTTTTTAGATTTTTACAGATATATGACAAGTGAAAAATCTTAATGTCGCAATCCTGGGGCCTGTTTCACAAAACTACAAGTCTTGTAATACAAGTGTATCACTTGGCAACGCTTGTCAAATTTTCAATTTGTGCCAATAGAATTTATAACTTGATATACGTTGCCTAGTGATACACTTGTAATACAAGTCTTATAGTTTTGTGAAACAGGTCCCTGGTATTGCTGGTTCAAATACCACGAAGGCATGGATGTTAGTATGTATGACTATTTTTTCCATTTCATCACTCCATTTATGAAAACTGAAATTACAAAAATGTCTGTAGTCAAATAATATTATAATCTACCACATTCAAGAAAACACGCTCAATAAAAAATATACACAGCTATTTTTCATTTAATAGTTGTTGTTGGGTTGTTACGCACACTACGGGCCATAATCCCGCTATCTTACATCTGTATCCCTGACCGTGTATGAAGAGCATATTGGGCGCGTTATAAAGAGCAGTATATGGATGTCGCCGTGTGTGGAGGAAATGAAATAAATACGGCGTGGCCCCTGCACCATAACGCTAAGCCAGCCTGCTAACGTCTCGCCTGACTCATATACGCTAATGGCGAATTCCCTTTGTGGGCCGGGCGAGAAGTAAGATTGCCGGCGCCCTGGGGACGCGACAACCACTTTATTTGCCACTATCGCCGCCCCAACGATCTCTTCTTTATATTTCATCCGCCCGAGCAATCGAATGCTGACCGCAACAGCTTTCATTATCTTGCAAGCCTCAATCTTTTCTAATTGTTTTAACACCTGGAATGTATGTAATTTTAGGTAATTACAATGACATTTGCTATCAATCAGAAATAGATAAATGTGTGATTCCTACATTTTGTATATCTTTAATTTAAAAAATACAGTTTTTTCTATAACCTATATGAAATGATAACATTTCATACCTCCTGTCAGTTGTAGAAACATCACATTTTATCTCAAGGGACAGAAGTATTAGTATTTCTATCCTTTGAGATAGAAATACTTTGTTACCACGACAACAAGTTGACATATGCGATAACATTAGAACAAGTAACAACCTACTATTCTAAAATTAATTTGAAAAACATGTTTCGCTTATCTTATTGAACTTAATTTTTTAAATATTTCACATTGGTTATAGAAAAAAATATTGTATTATATACGGGGTAAATAACAGATTTTAGCGCTCTGTGTGATTGTAACCCTCCGCTGCGCGTCGGGATACAAATGTCACACTTTGCGCTAAAATCTATTACTTTTACCCCTTATATAATAAATATCTATTATTTAAATGTACCGTAATACATAAATTCTGATATTCTAAAAAAACTATGTTACTTAAAACGCAATTTATTATTAAGAGATATTATTTAAACTATGTTTATTGTTTTTTTACTAGAAATTAAAAATTATAATGAAATAAACCAAACATAACCTAAACTTCAACCTATCTTAAATTTCAAAAACATAACTTGGGAATTAGAATTCTCAAAACTGCTAAAATAAGATTTTTTAGATAGCGGTAATTCGTCATAATCTTAGCATACGATTTTTGTCACGATAACTATAGTTGTCTCGCATAAGCAACGATGTTGCCTCATGTCAAGTGTCATAAATTTTAGTAAGGTTTTACTTTATGCATTGTTTTTACTTATACAGACTGTTGACCTATTAGAGATTACGTTAGGCAATCCGCTGTACAAAAAAATGGTCGTTTTGATGAACATACCATAAAATTATGATGACATAATGCAACATCGTTACTTATTCGAGACAACTATAAAGGGGTATAAGAAAATAAAGAATATTAATATTATGCAACCTGCAATGATCAATGCTAAGTCTTAACTAAAATAATAAAACGCTGTAAATATTGAATGTGAATCGATAGAGATCTACAAAATCTTTTTATTAGCATTTTACGTCATAGGAGAAAAGTAATATCTGTAATTAGGTACTTGTGTCGTGATATACCGCATTTGTCCCGTTGTTGCGGGAAGTTCTCGTAAAATAATTACCAAAAGCTCGGGTGAAGACGCCGGCCATAATTTTTAATGAGAATTAGCTGCATATGCAAAGTAATATTCGTTCAAATATCGTTTAATTTTAGAGGCAGCTTCCTAAAGTAGGTACTTGAAATTCTGTCGGAATTTTTATGAATTATAAAACACGCTGTTGCTTGGAAGAGGAGCGGAATTTGCATCGCGAACTATGGCGCAAGTTGCAGCGCCCCGCCCCGAACATTCAAATGAGCGCCATTACCCCGGCCGCCCGCGAATCATAACATCCATAATTAAATTGCCGGTATTTTTACGCACGTGCCACGCAGGTACAAATTTTAATTAAATTTCCACTTGTGACGGATGTTTGCCAATACCGACTGCCGCTTTCAATCGGAAAATATCTCTATTTGGCAAAAAAATATTCAGCGTCATTGTTTGCTAAGCTGTCAACAGATTTTCAAATGAAATAACAATAGAATAAATAAAAAATCCATGTAGCATCCGCGTGGCTCTATAAACAAAACAGCCATTTGTGTTTTAGTTACAAAAATATTATAGCCTGTTATTCTTTCATTATTTTCCAACACAAAAAATATTTTCATATAAAAAGTTCATGCCGGAATAATAGAACAATTAAAAATTATGGTTTGTTAGAGTCAATTCCGACGAGAGATTTAACCAATTATGTAGTTGACGTCCTCGAATCCGACATACGGGTAGACGGTTCACATCGGATTCTATACAATCATAGTACCTTTCAACACAACGGTATTTGTAATAAAATAAATGCCTCTCGTATTAATTACGTAATTTAGTAACCACGATGGGAACTACAACAAACCAAGTGCAACATTAAGGAACAACTAAATATTTAATAAGGAAAATATCATTTACAATAAATGCTGAATAATAATAATGTAAATATGTGTATTCGCAATCGGTTAGTAATATGACGATTTCTGACTTTTAAAAAGTTGGGAAGTAGACAATTTCCAACCCCAGGTATTTTCTCTACACACTTGCAACCTCGTTGAAATCAATATTTAAGGTTAGAAATCAAACTGAACAATTCATTTAATGTCATTTTTATCGTACAGCAAATATATTCTAAAGATAGACGATAATTTCTGTAGTTGCACAAACTATTTTATATATTTGATTACACAATTCACAAATCTTGAAGTTAATTTTAAATTCTTTCAATAAATCAGCTATTTGCGATTGCATTTACCACAGACACAATATTAGGTAGGAATCTTTATCAAAAACAGATCGAATAAAGATATACTCATATGGTAATGGGCCAGTCAGTTAGCAAATTAAATTCCATGACGAAAACTGTGGTGCCACGATATATTTTTTTTTTATATTTAATTACGTAAATCAAAGTGTATATCAATGCAAAACGTGATGATGCCAGTCAGAAAGCAAATTAAATTCCTTGGCTAAAACTGTGGTGCCACAATCTTTTTTTTTTATATTTGATTACGCAAATCAAAATGTATATCAATGCAAATCTCTCAAAACAAGGTATAAATCAGCTTTTTACGCTTGAATTTACCACAGAGAAAATATTAGGAGATAATCGCTATCGCAAACAAATTGAATAAAGAAATACTCATATGGTACGACCACAATCAATCAGCAAATGAAATTCCTTGACTGCGACTCCCGCGTGTTGTGTATGCACGTATGCCACAATTAACCAGCAACCACGGCCATTCGGATGCAAATGTAACGAGGGTTGCGATGTATAGAGACAGTGGACACACGTGCACTACATCACCTGCCGGGATGTTCATCAGCCCGGCATCATCATTCCCGCGGCGAGCCGTACGTGGAACGAACACAAACAGGAAAGCAAGGGATACGAATCACACGTGGAAACTAATGGATGGGAATGGAGGAAGCATGGAGTGTTACACAGATTGCTACAGAATGGAGAGGATGAGAAAACGCATTTTTCTCGATGTGGAAAAAGAAGGGGTATTAGTCTTCCATCCACAATTTTATTTTAATGTAACTTCTACAAAGAAACAATTGGGTCTATTCTGTAATTCACTTGTTAATTTTTAACCAGTTGCTAAAATTTTTGACAAATAATAACAAACATTACAAGCGATGTTTAGATATTTTCTCCAGTGCTATCTATTTTCATTGGAGAAAAAAATTAGCAACTAGTTAAAAATTAACCACTGAGTTGCAGAATAGGGGGGAATAGGCATTATATTGAATTTCTTCTAAATCATCATGAGGATGAAATAACGCATTTTTCTGGATGTGGCACAGAAAGGGGTATTAGTCTTCCGTCGACAATTTTATTTTAATGTACGTTTTCATACAACTTCTACAAAGAAACGATAGACATTAAATTCAATTTCTTCTAAATCATCATCCTAGATTGATATGCATTATTAATATGCACTGGAATTCTTATTACACGTGGAAACTAATGGATGGGAATGGAGGAAGCATGGACTGTTACACAGATTTCTACAGAATGGAGAGGATGAAAAAACGCATTTTTCGCAATGTGGAACAGGAAAGGGATTAGTCTTCCAACGACAATTTTATTTTAATGTTTTCAGACAACTTTTCCAAAGAAACTATAGGCATTTAATTAAATTTCTACTAAATATTTTTTTCCTAGATTGATATGTATTATTAATATGCACTTAGATTTCTTATTACACTTTCTATCGAACTTAATATTCAATCTTGCAAACTTATTAAACAAAATACTGTTTAAGTAACCGTACAACATACCCAACAACAAAAGAATAAAAAAACTAATATGTTCCGATGTGTAACAGGAAGAATATTAGTGTTCCAGAGACAATTTTATGTACATTTTAATGTAAGTTTTCAGACGAGTTCTACAAAGAAATGCATGAAAGGAAACTAGAAGTTTTTTTACAAAACTTTGCAGTAGTCTGTCCGATTACGGAAAAGTTGACAGAATTAACATACGAACTTTTCTTATTTCAGAATAAATTAATACATACGTCAAATGAATTTACAAAAGAATTTAATTCAGAATTTAAATTTGTTAAGTTTTGCTCTTGCTTTCACGAGTGGTTGATTATGTCTGGGTAGCCAGCTATGACTCAACCAATTGTTAAATCTGGACTTTAATTCTCAGAAAAAAAACAAACATTAATCACATGAAATATGATTGTGTCCCAGTAGTTCGAAACTCACAATTTCCAGCATTAATTTGCAAATGAAATTATCTCGAAACAAGTAGGTACTTAATTTAGTGCCAAAGAAAAAGAAATTCTGCTGTAGAATTAAAAATAAGAAAGTTTAGGTACTCAATTTTCAAAATTAATAAAGAGGAATTACTAAATTAATAATACCCACCATAAATGCATTAATATTAATAACTCTACTTCATGAGAACATCTAAATCTAGACTAACTAAAGTACCTACTTGAGACTTTCGTCTTTCCTCTTTCACAGGATGTCAAGATGATGGTATACGATTGCATATATATATATATATATATATACACGAGTGCATGTAATATTCCGTTACTGTAGTATGCTTGTACTTGTTTTAATTAAGAGCTTTATTAATTTTTATCAAATCTTCACATATCAAAATAAATTTTAGTATTTTTATACTATTTCTTAGTTTAATCAGTATCTACAATAAAAATTTAATACCTTATATTTGAAGAAGAGATGTCACAAAAGATTTTTGTACGATATATACAAACCACAGATGCCAAAGTTTAGATTATTAAGTTTTCAATATAGTGTTTTCAAAAGATATAATTTATTCGCAAGAAAAATTGTTTGACGTTTTCGAAATGATATATAACGTGCAGCATTGGCTATTTGTTTAGAACGCTACGATTCGAACTGAGCGAAGTGTGAGATCTGGGGTTCATTTCCCAATATCCCCAACTAATAACGAAATAAAAATATCGCTGCGTCCGAGTGGTTCGGAACCCATTCTATGCTGTAGGTCTCTTGTCTACGCTTTTAGGCTGACAAATCTATTCTACAAAAATACAAGTGACAAATGTCATGGAACGAAAGTTCACTTCTCAATTTCATTTGCGGCCAAAACTCTCCTCGGGTTGTAGGGATTATCAAAATGATATATGATAATTTCAATTAAATTTATTGTGATATTGTAACCGAATACAAACCATTTATATAGGTCCCCAGGATGTAATCTACAATACAAATGTTTTATGTAGACAACTATAGCAAATTTGAACAGAGTTAACATTTCTGTAACACTGAAATACGTATGTCAGAGAGGGTGCATTACAATTTGAGTGAAACCTTCACCATTATATCTCCAACCATCCGTTGTCCGTTTAATTAATTAATTCTCCTCTACAGTGAAATTGGTTTCCCAAAACTATTTATTGGATTCGAAATATTCCAATACAACCACCGCCGCTGTGTATCTGTATACATAACAATGGCATTCTTCGCGAATTCTGGAAAGCTCGTATCTTTAATTGTACAAATGGCCATCAATATGCAAACGACATCCCGTCACGTTGGATGTGTCATTTAGCGCCGAAAAACGCAATCTGCTGTTCGGTCATCGGCCGGGAGCTTGGTAAACAAATCACGTTCCTCTCCGGAAGAGCGACAGAGAGGGAATGCTCCCTCCGGGCCTTTCAAACTCCCAGCCAGGTGAAAACCTATAAATGCAAATATAATATTCAATTCCTCTCTCCTGAATAATATATAGGTGACGATGAGCAGAGCCGGCATCTATGAATGCTATTGTACTCGTGGACTCGTAGTCCTAGCTGAACAGAGCAAGAATGCTACGGAAATATATGATTATTTTCTCGTAAAGATGGAGCCAACATGCCAATACATTTTTCATATAGATACCAAGAGGATATAAAGACGAAAATACTCCATATTTCTCCCACAGGAACGAACTCCAGGTCACCAAATGCGAATATTGATATTAAGTAAAAGTAAATTCTGTATTTTTTCTATCTATATACTTTACTATATTCTAATTTATACCTGAACCAAATACTATTTAATGGACATAATTGAAAAGAACTATTATAAGAGAATATTGTACGTATTAATACGAAAGAAATTATGATTTTCTCTAATATCACATATGTTCCCAGATACTTTAGTGATATAGTTACCCTACAGCTTTTCTCAAATCATTCGGAGGCAACAGTAATGGTTGATAACTCACATTTCAAATGTTACAAATTCAAATCACGAGGATGTCTAAATGTGAATATTTTATTTCACGATATCCTCATTCAACTGCACTTAACCTTAATAAAAATAAATAAAAAGGGTTACTTAATATTAAAAAAATATTCTTCAAAATTGTTTAAAAATTTAATTGGTATTATTATGTGGTCGACACAAGAGTAATGAAATAGGCATAGTCGATGAATTTGATAAGTTAAAGTTACAAAAACAAGCCACTAAAATGCAAAACATATCAAGAAACAAATAACTATACCTTCCACAAAAGTAATGCAATAATAATAAATCAATTTGCCTAGTCACAAAAAGAAAACTAAATACGTAAACATAATGTACCTATAAAATAATTGTGTAGAGTGCAATTCATATCAAAATTTGGTACATAAATCTTTATTAATGAGGTTAGGAATATTATGTAACTGTTACCTAATTGAAGTATTAACATATGCTTATTTAAAGTTCTAAAGGAATCTGTTTTAACTTTTATAAAATATTTAAAAAAAATGTAGGTTCTTGCAACCATATATGACTAGGGTTACTTCAAAGATATATGTATTTAGGTTTAAATATAAAATTGTAAAGTAATAAAGTAGAAAAAGTTTCTCTTAATAATGTAGCACAAACAGAAAAGATAAAACTGAAATTTATTTCCTGTGGTTTAATTTCCTCAATAGAATGATCTAATTTGAAATTCGCTTGCTGTATCCTATTTCGAAAGGGTTTATCTTTTCGGGAGGCCAAGGCCTCGGTCCTCCGAGCAACATGTAAATGCCGAGGCTACGTCCCTGTACACGCGTGAGGTAAAAGCTCTGAGGAAGCCTCTTTGAGTTGGATGTTTGAGTTTGTCATATGTTTTATTTATTCTGCGCCTCTTGCTATTCTTATCTGCGAGTCCATATCGATATTTTACATTTCACGTCGAGTGGAATAACGCCGAGACGTTTTCTCGTTCGTCGTGGCTTAACGTTCCTCAAATATTTTCCTTCCGTGTCTATAAGCCCCTTTTTTCTTTCATACCGATTTAAGGGTCGTTTAAATACAGCAACATTAAAAAAACAGAATCGCATTAAATGGAAAAATCTGATATGGCCAGAATCAATCAGCATACCCATTTTGAGAGCAGTGAGATATAAATACATGTTACCAGGAAAATCTGGTGCCATGATGTTATTTTTTTACCGGTTTGAAGCTTTTGTTTACATGTATAAAAGTAAGCCCTATATAGTAATATTATTACCTTACAGACTTGCCAAGATAAAATAAGAAAATTTTGTAAAATAATGTTTATTAATAAAGTCTTTGTTTCCTGAAACTAATAAACAATTGAACACCACGAATGTTATGAAATTTAGCTCGCCTTACATCTTAAAATCCTCGCTTTAGAAACTCGAAATTCAAACACAATATCAAACGGAAGTATGTTAATAGCTATTATTGCTATAGTACTGCAATTTTATTGAAGTTGTTTATTTTCAAATATTCGAGAAGATTATAAACATCTATTGTACCTACATAGATAAAAATAATATACGAGTAGAATATATTATCTTCCGATATTAGGTATTGAATTTACTGTTTCATTTATCTCTTATCTTTTGTATTATACAATGAAAAATAAATACATTTATGTCATATATCACACTATATTTCTGAAATTTTGTAAACATATCAAAATGTCATTAAAATTACATAACCTGAACGATTGGTAAAACCATTAAAATTCGTACTGTGTATAACGGAATATATAAAACGTATTAATTCAATACCCAGAAAAATCAAATAATAATTTTGGAACATAATTTGCTAACATTTGAAATTAAAAGTATTTTTCTAATTTCTACGTCCGATTGACGATTTTTAATAGAAAAATTATCTCTTCAGTTCTTGATATAATACAACATTTAAAATTACGAATTTTTTTTTTACTAAATCGGAAGTAAATATCTATGTCCTTTATGTACCTGCTTTTAAAATAACTATAAACAATGACTAAATACATCTCAAATCTTGTTTATAATTTCGAAGATGATTAGCTTAATTTATAGACCTTGTTTACCAGAGAGAAGAAGTAAATAACTTAATTTGTATCTTTGTTTTTTATCATAACAAAAATTTTAAATTTCATTTACAATAAAATAGATAACTTAGGTAAAGAAAGGTAAATGAAATGTCAAATATAATTGAATAGAGCCACACTGTAATATTCCCTGCTGGTATAAATTCAGTTATCACATGATATATTCGTTTGCTCCATTAGTTATCATTCATTTTTAACAGTAGAGCCCGGAAGTGGTCTCTTCTTTCGCCGGGCGCCAGTTAATTTCCGGCGGCGACAGTGGCCGGTTGACATCGTAACGAGCTGCCGGCTACTGATCTGGCCCAGTCCGCTGTTAATTATTACTATCTCGGGCTGTAAATCACTCGGCCGGTGTTTATGTATGACGAGGGTCAGTCAAGACTCCACGCCTCCGGCCGCTGTACCTGCGGTGGGCTTCGACTGCAAGGCGCCAACAGATAAAGCAGAAGTGATAAGTGTTTTTATGTTTACACTTACAGTGAGAAATGCTGATAACCTCGAGGGATTATATTTCTCAAACATAATATCATTTTTGTAATTATGTGATAAATATTTATTTTCTTTTTCTAAATATTGTTCTAAGATATTTTATATTTATTTTATTATATATAATATGCATAATACTTATGCATTACCCGCACAATTGTTTTGTGTATGTTCCATGAAATGTTTAGATATTAAATGAAATACAATACAACATAACAGTATATCGTACATCATCTGTATATACAGTAACAAGTATCTATTTTCTGTCTTCCGTAAATATTAAAATATTACGCAGATATTTTCTGTCCATATTAAGATGGTCATTGTTACATTTATCCAATACCATGTAATTATAGTGATATAACTATGGTGTTTTTAGATTAAATAAAGTAGGTAGGTCATAAGTCACACTAGTAGGTAAAAATAACAACTCACTGTTTGTAGGTTTGTATCATAGCAACTTCCTTATGAAAACTTTTCACAATTTTTTTTTATTTAATGTCATTTTTAAATGTCAACTGTCATTTGTCTGTTACTAAGAAACAACTATTCGTAAATTTTACTGATAAATTCATAGCTTTTATTATATTACTTACGAAAAAAGAGTAGGAAATGAGTAATAAATTAATAAAATTTCCTTTAATGTTGTAGAAGGCAGATAGAAACCAAGACAAGCATTTTCTTGTCATGTTGTACAACGCGAATGTCAGATCTATGATGGAGTTTTCATTTGAAAATTTCAATGAGAAAATTTGAATGGGAAGGGAGCATATAATTAGAGAAAGGAATAGAGTGTTTAATATATCTCCGTGAATATTTTCTGCATGAATATTAATTTTTCGTGCAGATGTCTGCGATCAAATTCACTTTGTCTGAACGACACTCCACAATGCACGTCTGCGACTCAACAGCGCTGCTCTACCGTACAATTTATATCGAAAAAGTAATCTTCCTATTATCCTGCTCGTCATGCACTTTAATCTTTTTATAGAAATAACATCCATCTGGGAAAAATACGGGGCTGCACAGTCGGTTGATTATTAAGCACGGTGAATTATTAAGCGTGCAGGTGGGTAATATATATGCGGACGCGTGCAATATTCAGGCAAGATTAGAGTTTCGGGACGGCGGATGGCGGATGGCGGACTGCACAAAACATCCCTCTCAGCTCAGCCTCTGCTTTGTATGAATACTTTACTTATGGCTGCCGAAATGAAATGTTTAAATATTAACGCGCATGCCGTCTAGCACTGGAGCGAATTCCATTACACAGGTGGGTATACATGTTTGCGCTGCCGGTGACATAATTGGAATCAGTTATGAATAATTAAACTCAATCCAATAACTCACGTCGAACTGCAGCGGGCTGACAGATGCAAGCGATCCTCCGCCGTGTGTTGCGAGGGCGGATTATATCGCTTTGCATACGCGCCTTTCATCTGCAACACTTCTCTAACGACCGCCCAAAAGAAACACCAACTCGTGCACGTATTCTTTTATTCTTCGGGCCGTTGCCATTTCACATACGCTCTCTCAGCTCTCACACTTTCATGTATCGTTGCCAACACTATTCCTGGTATTATAAACGAATTTAATCTTTCAACTAAATTTACTTGTCTAGTATTCATTATTTTCTTTTTAAGAACATTGATACACTGACGTCCATTCTTAAATGTTGATTTTACTTTTTAGAATACCGAGCGGTGGCTCACTTGGTTAGTGCGCTCCGACTCCAATTCAGCGGATTATGAGATATGGGGTTCAAATCTGTACTTCAATCTTTATTCAAATAAAAATACCGAATGTTTATAGGCTGAGAATCTAAATCGCTATAATGCAAGTAAAACTTATCACAAGTAAGTTAGGTACTAATGGCTAGTAATGAGCGATTTTTGCCAATTATGATTTAGTCATAGGTATTGAAAAATGACTGGTCGTGATTGCTACCCAATATTTTTTAAGCATCGTTCGCTATTATATACGATAAATGTTTTACGAAGTAACAATTCTAATAGGTAACAAAAATCCCCGTATTTAGTCGTACGTAAACGCTTTAAAATCACGGATTCGAAAGTAGCAATCACATAGCACACTGCGATACACAAGTAGCTGTTCGGCTTCTCAGTCTCACTAAACAATTCCGATTAGTACCGAAAATTCCCGAATTTAACCGTTTAATAAACTGTGATCACTGTAACGCTTTAAATTCAGTGATATGAAAGTAGCATTCAAAAATCATACTGTGATTCAAAAGTAGCAGTTTTGCTCATCACTACTTGAGACCCTATTCCGTCTAGGAATGTTGTACCGTCAACTTGATACATTGTTATTCATGTAATTGAATAACAATTTATCTGGACAAGCTGTGGCTTCGAAAACTTTTACGTGCGATCTGAACTACTAGCAAACGATCCATTAGATACTCGCTAAAGTAGATGATAATGACACCAATAGTTTCGTTACTATGTAGTACAATATTACCATTGCATTCAGTGACCATAAATTATAAAGAAAAGAACATTCAAACTGTGAAAATATAAAGAATATAATACCGTATACTTTATCTTAGTGATAACCAAACTACATTTCACATTCATATATAAAAATGTAAGAGTGTAGTAGATTCTTTGATCGAGTATACTGTAACAACTTTGAAAGAACATTCATATGAACTGAAGTTGAATGTTCTATCCATAAAGCGTTTAGGTTTACGTCCGTGAATAAAATATTTATTATCTTCCTTACAAGGCTTGTATCTGTCATTTTAATAACAGCGTGACATCTAACAAGTCCATCAGCTAAAGGAAAAACTAATGTGTCATTTGTTTTTATTGTTGAAGCGCGAACAATGGCCTCTCAATCCCGAGCCGACTAGATGTGTTCCTAATAAGCTGTCACCTACACAGCGTGTCTTTGTCTCTAACCAGGGGAAGGAAGTTTAAAGTGCAGTGGGACTGCTAAACAAACACCGGGCCGAAATTCCTAGATGCACTTCAACGAGAAGTTAATTACTCACAAGACAAGACGTGCGAGGACAGGACGGAAGACGAAAACTAACTTTCTTCAAAATTGAAATCACAAGTTCTAACTGGCAGAGAGTTAAAATGTTTCTTGAAATGTCTACTATCCTTATTTTGTACTCAATATTTCATTACAATAAACCAAATATACAAAAAAAAAATGTAATAATAATAAATTTAATAAGTTCAATGAGTTTCCCTTCTACATTATGCTTCAACATAAAACTAAAATCCTAATGCATGCTGACAGAATAAATCGTGTAAATATGAATATTAATTTGAGAGTTTATATGAAAGGACATCAGTTATATCAGATGATAAGAGATCATATTATTTTAACTTCAAACAAAATTAATACCAAGAATTTTAAAACTAAAACAGATCACTTATATATTACTATATGAGCCTCGACACCATCATAACTTTGTGATCGTGATCAGTTCTAATAAAATGCCTCTTGCATGTTGTGCAAGCTCCATAAAAGAAATGTGTAAAATGAATAATGCTCTTTTGCAGGAAATGCCAAAATCTACCTACGGACAATTACAAGAAAAAACAATATATTGAATTATTTTACGAAAAAGAGAGGATGACTTGTCATCATGCTCGGATTTAATTGAATTTTTATAATTCGTGTTCAATTTTAATAATTCCAAATAAAAATATCTGCAAGCTGTACGTCTTTGTCAGAAACTGTAAATAGACAATGTATTATAATATGGTAATCAAAATCCAATCCATGTTTAAGACAAAGAACTCCTTATTTGGAATATCTTTTAACAAGTCGTAATAATTATAATTTATTAAAATAATTTTTATTACTTTTTGATGGTTTTAAGTTCGTGCCAGTCCATCTTGAAAGAAATAACATAAATACATACATTTCGTGTCTTCTGTAATAACAGTTAAGTTCTTTTTTCCGTCTGCCGTTATTTTTCGGAATATATTAAAATAATTCGTCGGTTTGTCTGAGTCTTGAGTAAGAGCATTGGGAGCGGTGTCTAAACTCACAATAAAAATCCTCCGCCTACGCCTTCCTGTCAATTATGAATGACTTGAATGGCTCACATTTAAATGCAATGGCTGCACCGCTCACCAAATAAATAATCACACAAATAAACGACGAGTGTTAGAAAACATGTCTATCGGGGGATTAGCTTAGACATAACGCTCCTTCGAAATGGGATGATAATTTACTGGCACACATCTGGATGGTTTCACGTTGCAGTTTTAGCGAACTAAATTGCTTTACTATCGTCATTATTTTTAGGGCGCACCAGTAGCTTCCAACCATATGTTACACAGTAATTTAAAGTTTTTTAATTGGACGTCAAAATAAATACTACTGTAACATGTTATTTTTTTAATTACCCTGACAACGAGGCATCAGAAATTCCAAACTAGTTCAGTTCTACAACACCAGCAGCAAACAAAATTAAAAAGAAAAGTTTTTTTAATTACAGTGCACAAATTTTTGGTTATTTCACATGGAGTGCAATAATCATAGAAGTTTAATGGTACATGAAATACTAGCATCATCATCAGCTCCAAAGTAATATATATATATATATATATAATAATATAATGATTTTTTTTAACTATAATGCAATTTTTACAAAATGTCGAATATAGAAAATTTTAACATCTAATAAAGACGAGTGAGTACAATTTTGTATGTAAATAACCTAAATCTTATTTTTTTGTTTTAGGTATTACTCAACAATATCAAAATAAGAATATTTGTCTTATGTAAATGTAATATTTTTTAAGAATTATATAGAATATGAATATAGTTTTTGAATTTCTAATAAAATACCAATTATTATTAAACACTATAACTGATTAACTAACCAATTTTAGTTAAATATTGATATAAGTTTTACGCCTTCATAACTAAGAAAAATATGACAGCTAAAAAGGAAGGGACGAAGTAATTCCTTAAACTTTTATAATTTTGTAAAAACGATAAAATCCTGGTGTTCGCAGAAAGGTTCTAATTAATTTCCCTTTTAAAATGAAATTTATGGAAGTCTATAAAAATTTGAATAAATTTCCCAACCGTATCCTGCAATAAAACGGAAACGCCCGTTGAAATTCAGTTATTTATTTATCCCTCATCGATTCTCAATGTACATCTGTTGCTTTACATTCATGTAGAATATGAGTCCCATCTTGTGAAATGCACAAAACGATCACACATACCTACTCATAAAACTTTCATCACATATATAAGAAACATTTCTCGCATCATCATGCCAACACCCATCAACAAACGAATAATTCACAAACAAATTGTAAAAATCTTTATGGAGGCTACATTGGCTATATAATTAATAAAATTTTTCGCACATGGGAGAAAATGTATTATAAAAGTTTATAACGTAGTATTAAATGGTAATGAACACATATAAAACCAGTTTCTTGTATAAAGGAAGATATAACATAAAAGTTTAACATTTGGTGTGTAATTTTATTCGTGTTCGCACATAATTTAACGTTTTGAGTAAAAAATATTCAAGGATGAAACATAATTTTAAAATCTCGGTTCTACAACGTTTTCACATTAAAATTAATTCGCAACACATATGAGATGACCAAATAAAAAAGATCAAATAATTTAAATCATATTAAATGATTTTAAAATTGTAATCATTATTATCACCTGTAGCACAACATTACTTGAACTGAGTCTCAAGTACAATACAGCTAATAATGGGCTAAGCATATATTACCGGCTGTGGTTCTGAGAACCAGAGTTCGAATCCAGCCGATTTAAATTTTAGAGTACCTATACCTAGGAGGTAATATACAATTATCGATATCAGCGATAAAACAAATTGGTATATCAAAAAATGGATAATATATTTATTTTATTTGTTATTTCATTATCGTCAGTTATTTGGCATTTTGGAAATTCCATTTTAGAAACAATAATGATGATATTTAAAACTAGTTCATTAAACTTTAGTTTAAATTGGTAATTAAATGAAAATCTTTGTTGTTGCGTGCCTATAATAATCTTTACTTCTAGTATTAATTACAAATAACTTAGAAATGTCCTACTTATTATCTTAGGTATGTACGATATATATTGGTTATAGAACTGGAACTTATTCTAGATTGGCAATTAGCACGATAATACATACGTTTCTGTATTTTAATAAATACAGTGAATATCAAAATTTTTACAAAACTTACGTCTTTCTTCTCCTATATCATTCATCTGTATTGTTCGACTAGTTTTACAGGAGATAAGATTTTTTATTATAAAAAACCAGCCAGGAACATTTAAAAACAAAATTATTCATATTATATTCGTGTTGTACGAATTTTTTTAATGAAACAAGTAAATTGGTTATGTATTAACCACGTGAATCGAAAGTGTTATTAACATAACATTTATGTGGCTATCGGCACAAAAAATCTCGCAAAAGTTCAGTTTCTGGACTAGTGATAAAAATAACTATTTTTATTTATAATACAAAATATTTCATGAGAATGTTTCGTTGTGATTGCTATTTTTCGACCTCTTTTACCTCTTTTGCTCTTTGTTTCTAAAATAATGCAAGTCCGTTCCTGCTATTTACAAGAATGGTACAGTAGCGATGTGTGCAACGTTGGGGTCCACGAAGGCGGTTCTTAATATTTGAACACGTTTTTTGTCGCAGCGTATGATGAATGCATGGCCGTGCATTGTGTTCCCGTTCGTTATTTCTCGTCGGGCATTTTAGGGAATTGAACAAGCGGACAATCGCCCATTGTGCGGCCCCTCTCCATACGAATTCGCATATTAATCTAGCGGAAAACCGCGGCATGGAGCACTCACTAAACTAAAATTGGAACATTTATATGAATCAAAAGATGACCGCAGCGTTTTTGCTAATAGCCACCTCATCAAACATAGACACATGCTATCTATTTCACCATGTGTCCACAGTGCTACAATGTCGATAATATGAAAGGATATTTTAGTTACTTATCATTTTATATTTGTTTCTTGTTGTTAAATTTCAAAAATACGGATTGATTTTTCACCTCTGGTTAAAGTCCCAATTATCTTAATCATCACTTAGCATCGAAATAGTACATACCGTCATTGTACAGTCTACATATACAAGATCATGGTCATTAAAAATGTTATTATAGTAAATTTTATATCAGATTAGGTGGAATCTGTTCGGTGAGTTCCATTTTTACATTTTTAGCTGAAGAATACATGTGATTATACTCTGTTTACTTATTTTTCTGTTTCAAAATTAACTTTATAATGACACATCCTTATATAACTTCTATTTATTTCTACATTAGAACGCACAACACAAAATGTATTACTAGAGCATAGGACATTTAAAAATAGAACACAAGTGAAACGAATGAAGATAATTAGTTATTTGTACAAACAATTATATTTAGTTA
Organism: Stenolophus ochropezus; assembly: GCA_035578165.1. Lineage (NCBI taxonomy): Eukaryota > Metazoa > Arthropoda > Insecta > Coleoptera > Carabidae > Stenolophus > Stenolophus ochropezus. Next base: position 16,149,020 of record JAQOWZ010000005.1, on the reverse strand, counting down.
GTTAAATTTAATTAGATTAAATTAGATTTTAAATAACAAAATGTTAAAAATTATGATAATTCATAAAAGTAATGTACAAGCCAGTACAACAAAAGTGTTTATGTCTCAATATAATATAATTTGTACAAATAGTAATATAATTAATGAAAAATTTCCACATAGAAGCAATATTTATATAAAAAATTGAAAAAATGTCATAAAAAAACTAATTCACTATTATTGTTATCAAATTAATTTTAATATATTAACAATAAGTTGAAAAAACACAAAAAGAAAACAAATTTCTAGAGTTTGTTAGCAAATAAATTCAGAAAACTGACTTCAAAGGATACTACCGCGAATTACTCAGCTATATCGAAATTGTAGTGCAATAAAAAGGCAGGAATGTTTGCAATTAAATGTGCGAAGTTTATAAGTAGAGGATGAAGAAATTAGTGAAGAAGTGTGAGGCACAGAAACCTGGAAACCTCGCTTAACAAGCCTCCATCACTTATCCGTAATCCTCTCTTTTTGTGCGGCATCTTCTCCATTATTTTCAATTACCGGGCGAACACGTGTCGCCTGATAATTGGTTTTGCATGCTAATAAAGGCAGTGAAAAACCCCGGACATAATTGTTAGATTTAATCCACTTAAAGTGTCTTTTGTCCGGCGCTAGCGGCTGCAACTTTGATCACACATTCCATTTACAGTCTCGGCTCTGCTCGCATTGTCCACTAAGTTTCAACGTTCCTCCTAATTACCGATGCTCACAGACGCAATAGCAAAAAACTCATTCCAATGGATTTCTTCTACAAGATTCAAATTAACAGCACCCTCAATGCCCAGTGCCCTGTTTCTTTAATTACAGAATGGGGTTACAAGATACAGCGTTTTTTATTCCACACCTTTTGCTTCTTTTACAAGACTTTAATTTTATTTATAAGGAGGAACGTTGATTGAATTCGGAATTAACCTGAGTGTAATATATTCCTGGGTGGTTCATACGTTACTTCCACACGGATATTGCTTGACTTTTGAGTAGCAATTGGTTTCAAACCTAGTTTATGTTTATTAATATAGAGTATATAAATAATGAAACTATAAAGTTTCGATTTTCACTTTTCCGTGTAAACTTTATTTGAAAATTTAAAAAAAAATAATAGGAGCACACTTTTGCTTCTAAACAAATTAAAAGCCTCAAAATATTGTAAATTATATTTTAAATGCTCAGCAAACTGTAAAATACGAATAAAGAAATAAATGCATATATGACCAAATTTTTATTTTTACATGGTACTAAGCAAAAAACAAAGTTAAATGAGAAGCTGTACAGGTTACTTTTTATATTTTATGAATTATTTAATGGAATTCGATTATGGTCACATACCCATTACGTATTTTCTGAACATGTATTTTATGTTGCCATAGTTTAAGCTAAATTACAAAGAATAAATTGAAATTGGAATTTGAAATTTCGTTGTAGCAAATTAACCTTATAATAATATCAATAACCATTTTTGTACAGATTATATGATTACAGAATACACGTAAAACTTAAGAAAACTGATATCTGAATTTCTTTAATTAATAATTGAACTATACTTTATCTCGACACTCGAAAGGATATAAGAGATTACTTAAAAGCTAATACAAATAATAACTAGATTGAATCCCAGACGTGTAATTACTAATAGGTACATTCTTGGAAACCATTGTTGCATCACAGTTTATAAAAAAATTCAAATTGTATAAATATGCCCGAAGTCGTAAGAAACAGAAATCAACTTCGCCCAGAGTCATCTTTATTTCTTCACAGTATCAAAGTTAAACATTATGTTTATTATTAGCAATTTTATTGATGTAAGAAATCAGAAGCCAAAATATAGATCAACTGTAAAATTATAATATAAAAAGTTATACTACAAGGATGAGAAAATAAATGGATCAGAGCAATAATAACTTCTCTGCGGCTGTGATTTTGACATTTGTTCTGACAAATTTCCCAAACTCCTCGTAAAATGGGTAATTTACGAATATTACTTACTGGTGCCTGTTTTTCTACATCCTCGTTCTCGCATTCAGGAATTAACCATTTCCTCAAAAGAATATAAAGTGCTTAATGGCTACTAAAACTATATATCCCGTACAAATTATCTACAAAACGCTGAACGTTTCCAGATTTTATCAGATGCATATATTAGAAGGTTAATGATCGTTCACGAGAATAAATATTACTATTGTGAAAGGAAATAAACTTAATCTCACTATAATAGACGGAGAAAATATTTCAGATTATTCATGGACACGTAGACATGCCAAAGAAAAAATCCTGAAGTTATTGGGAAGGATGAATTATTAGCCTTAATCCTTCGGAATGCTTTGCCAATAAGCACATACAATCCTTTCAAAGGATAAAAGAATACTGAATTTATTGTCATACATATTCAACAAAAAGCGAAAGTTTGAAATTTTTCCTCGAAATTCTTTGTCATTTTCCAGAGAAGTTTATATGAAATACATACATATGTATGTATATCGTCAGCGGTGGTTGACTTGCTAACATGTTAGTACTCAAAACTCACCATAAAACTAAATTTACGGTTGAATTTCCACAATCGTCAATTAATAACAAATAAAAAGAACACTATGTCTGAGAGCTCTAAAACCCAATAAAATCTGTTGTTCTCCTGATGCAATTACAAAGCGAATTAAATTTAGTATTTCATGTACATATATATTTATAAACCTATTCACAAGTTTCTATCTTATTATTTGCCTTTTGCCAGGTTAATACTGATAAATTGATCGTTATTATAGAGTTCTGGGTATAACTTATATCACCAAAAATATGAAAATATTTACTTTACTTAATAAGTTCCGTAGTCAAGAAAATATTATAATTAGATGGATATACTACTTTACTCAGTTATCTTTAATCATTGGTTAAGTTTTTGACAGCAATAGATACATAGTTGTAAGTATCACAAAAAAGTTATTAACTTGTCATCATACCATTTTAAATTTCTGAAATAAATTATGATGGACATAAATATAATGTAATTTAATATTGCTCTGCAGTATAATACATAAAGGTATATAGTTATGTTGTTAATGGTTACCTGTTCCTAAAATTCAGAAAAGTATTGTATTTCAAAATGTGGTTAGTGAAAAATAAAACCGATACAGCAATCTGTTGGTAAAAATATTGGTTTCAGTGGTAAATTTATACGCATAACAATCTATCTGTCATTTTATATATCAAACAGAATGCAAACGCAAAACTAATCTCCTACCTGACAACATTTTTTAGTGAAATGTTCATATCTCTAAAAATATGGCTGTCGAAAAAATATATTGCACAAAAAACAATACCATTTACTCTTTCCGATTTGTTTTACATTGTTTCAACATTGTTTATATTTTTAGATTCAAAAACAAATATATTCAAAATCTATATATCTATCTGCATTTTTACAAAAAGAATTGCTTGCTATAATAAATATTCTCAGGAAAATTGTATATACCTAAAAGAAAATATGCAGAAAGAATACACTTAGAATAATTCTTTAAAATTAAAAAAATCGGAATAGCGTATATTGAAGATAACAGCAACCTGATGCAACCTTGTACAAAGTAAAGTAAGTATTGTAATCGTGAAAAATGTCGGTTTTCATGTTTCGACGGAAATATCAATTTTGACCATCCCTGAATCCATTTTGACTATTTTCGGCGTGAAGTATCTTGCCTTACTCAAAAATGATTAGCCGTAAAATTTTTAAATTTTATATATGATGATTTATTTATTAATTCTATTACCTTCAAGAGAAATAAGTTTAAATAGTGAAGCAAAACTATGTATAATTTGACGTACTAGGTAGCCATATGGTGTCCACATCAGATTTTTTTAAGTACAGAATAGTACTAGTTTTTGTTTCTTGTTCCTTTCTTTAACTAGTGATAACATTTTAATTAAATTAATTTTGAACGGGCAGCGATGGTTCACTCTGATAGCGTGCGCTAGATCTGGGGTTCAAAACAGTGTCGCTAAATAAATGTCGCTGTAGAAGAAAAAAAACTGACAAAAACTATATAAAACTTACAATCTTTACTCCATATATATACTTACTGTACAAGACTGATTTAGGATTATCATCTTTGAGAAAATACGAAAAAGGTCCACGAAATTAGTGAATTGTTTCTAAACTGTCACAGGTTGTAAACTGCATTGCGAATGTTAAATTGAAAGTGAGGAGATGAAATAATAAACAGCTATACATACATTCAAACCTGTGATCACTAATGGATCATCGTAATCACTTGCTTTAATAGACGAATGAATGAAGAAATTTTTATTTTTATTTCATTCTTAATTTCTTTAATGGAAAAATATTGTTTAACTCAAGATCCTAATTCTACAGAAGGTATTAACTAAAAAAAATCAAAAACCCTATACCGAGAGGCTATTAATTATTGTCATGACACTGACTTATTATTGTAATGGTTTAGTTTTAATGTTCAAATGTGTTATTTGTCTATTTCTTCTACGTTGGGAATTATATGTAATAATATAAGTTATAAAACTTAACGGCAAATGTCATATTTTTTTTAAAAATATCGAAATTTAAGTACCAAAAGATTTTGAAGATTTCCAATAATCTACGTTTAACGTAAAAGAATTTATAAAGGAATCTAGAAGTATAGTAAAGCAATAACGAAATGCAGTTCCTCGTTTCCAATAAATAAGTGATGTGGTGTTTAAAGACTGTGTGTTGATATCTGGCAGGGAAAGCTTCGCATCTCATTGGAAAACATCTACAACGAGATTTGCGGGGCTTATTCGATCGGATCGGGATTTTCTTTATCGGATGACACTAATGGGAATCCAATAGCGCAAATCTGAATATTAGCCAGCACGCACAGGAATGTTTAATATCACCAGGTATGAATTTCACGTCCTTTGCTGCATTTATTAATTAACATTCCACGAATTTCACCCTAAATTCTCACTCACTTTCAGCCTCAAACAAACTTTTCATCCTCTGATGAATATGCATATCATATATAACATCCCGCCTTTTAAGCCCTATTCTACAAAATATCGATAGCCCTTAATTCCTCTGAATACATGCAAAATATACATAATTTCAAACAATAATCCTCTTGTTTTTAAATTCTTAACTACTACGGCTGCGCAATTGCTGTTACAAGTAGCTAATCAATGCCATGCAGTATATTTCTAACTACGTATGTAGGTAAATAATAACGAATATTTTTAAGCCTATTTATAAGAGAAAATGTAGTTTACTCGTATTAACAAAATATGGAAAATATTAATGATTTACTAGCCAACAAAGATGGGCTAGTTTTAATCCAGGGTTGAGAAAAACTCGGGTTTTTTTTAAAAAGCTCAATCCTCCTGTTTTTTTGCAAATTTTTGTTATTTGTATTTTTTGGGATATATTTGGATATTTGGGGGTTTTATATATTTTTTGTGTTTTAAGTAGTTTTATTCAAAAATATAGTTAATGGTACGGATTTGAAAGAATTGTTTTATTTCTCTTGTACCATAGGTGCTGTAAAAAATATAAGTTCTTTAAAGAGAGAAAATATGAAAACAGAAGAGGACGATTGAATAATTAGTTTCAATTAGGCATATATGTAAAAATAAGTCTTTAATTTTATAATATTTTTTTATTTGAACAAAAGTGGTTAATTTAAAAGAAAATATTTATTATTCAATTGTAATTTGTAAATACGATTTTTTTTAAACTGGGTTTTATTGAATTCTTTTGAGTGGGTAAAATTGTAACAATCCTGTCCTAATCCCACGAATGACTTTTATAAACATTACTGCCTTATTCAAAATACTGATTGTTTGTTCATTGTGAAAATATTTAAGAACACAAGAATTTTTAACAAAAGTAAATTTAAAAAAACACAGCATTTTTGTCTCTCATTGTAAAGAATAAATAAAAACTTATGCATATTAACAAGTTAATATATCGAACCGAAATCATAATTATTAAAAATAACTAAATACCGAAACAAAAACATGATTCTACTCAAATCAGTCATAACCTAATCTATTAATTTTATAAATATATTAAAAAAACAAGTAATATAGAGATATATAGGAAATACTCATTTTATTTTATACAAATCAAATAATACTGAACTTTTACATTTTTTTGTCATTGTTGGTGATGGTAAATTAATCAAATGTTAGCCTGAAATGTCATATTGAACTAGCTTTGTTTTTATATTTAATTAAATATCTCTTGTTCTTCTATGATTGAATTTGAGTTCATGTTCTCCTAACATTTGCTTATCAAAAATCTTTTGATGTTTCGTCCAAATCGTTTTGCCATTTGAAAGCGTATTTGTTTAAACAAAAGTGTATTATTAGTACAAATAGCTTTGTAGCTTGTAGTAAATTATTGCTTGTCATTATCTATTTGTAAACAATTCCATGCGTACCAAATACATCTACGAGCGCTTTTGCAATCGAAGATTGATATCGGAATATGTCAGTTCTCTTTCGCATTGTTCGAAAAATAATAGGCCGCATTTAACAAATCGCTGTTCTCTCCAAGTTGTCCATGTTAAGCAACTGGTAAAAATAAATCTATACAGGGAGTGTAAAGGTTAAAACAAGAAACAAAACAAAACAATCTGATGTGGATTATTGTCCGAGAACAAATTACCAGCTCTATTCTTACACTGTAAGGATTTGCGGGATTAGCTCTATTTAAATGTTATTCACTTGCTCTTTGTTACGACGAATTTAATTCAACCAAATAATCCTTCTGTTTTTAAATGAGGTGATACATTTTCTCAGCATATTTCCCTAGTCATTGTAGGAACCACCAAGCAATGATTCTACTTTATACTTGTAGTCTTGTAGATTTACTTCGAAAAATTTGACTTAAGTATATTTGAAAAATGGTACGAAAATTTATATATCAAGTTACATTTATGATTTCATCATATATAGTTCTATTACTTGATATTCCTGTTTCTTGTTGATGAACTTCTAAACATAAATTATAAAACTGAAATGAAAAACACTAAATACTACATCGTTATTTGTAAATGTTTCCATAAGGTAATTTGATAAAACAAAGAGGAAAACGTAAATCATAAAGCTACCAGTTAACTTTGACTGAAAAGCCTTTAGCGAAATCATTGCTAATATCAACCAAAATCTTTAAATACATAAAGTACGGAACTTTGTATGAAAATTTGTCGTCACTGACATTTAAGACGTTGTAAGAGCAGTTTATTATTTGAATGAACTATGCATGTTGAAAAGAAAGTAAAATTATACTACTTACTACACTATATACCTAATTCCTACCAATATTTGAAAACAGGTAAAACAAATATAAATTACTACAAAAAAGCCAGTAATGTAATTGAAATGCAGATGTCTACATAAAAAATAATATTTTGTTACTACTTTCTGTGAAATATTGATTAGTTAATGAATTACAATACAAATGTTAATGTTTTTTAAAAGTAATTTGTCATGTCATTTATTTAACTTTACAATAAATATTTTAGTTTTATTGACTACTTAATAGAATTTCATGAGGAAGTAATTTAATTTTTTGTAAAAATCAAATCTTATTGTTACAGATAAACAAGTAAAAAATTCCATATTTGGTATTACATATGAATGTATTTAGTTTGTTAGCAAAAGTTATATTTTGATGTAATTTAAATTTTGCCTCATAACATATGCATTTGAATTACATTTCTACAACATCTAAAAAAGTTTAAATGTCTAGGTGCTGTCAATGTATAATAACATAATTTATTAATATAAATTTATGAATTTTCATTCTCAAATTCAAATTTATATATAAACCGAAAAACATAAGAACTGAAAACAGTTTTAAAGCCAAAACAGAAAATTTCTTACATTAACAAATAAAAAATTAGAAATAAAAACGAAAAAGAAAACACTTACAATCCGGAATCCAATAATCCAAGACACAGGTCACTACACAAGTGTAAGTCTGTCACTGTTGGTACGAGCCCGAGAGTGCACGTGAATAATGTATCTGGGATGCTGGCTGCGACACAGCGTGCATCAACGACCGCGGCGAACTGTCGGCTTGCCGGGCATCCCGCGAGTGGAGGCGCTGCCCCACCATCGCCGCCCGCACCCCGCCGGAACGACTCGCGCAGGAAGTAATGGGGGTTTTATTTCGGACCTGGAATTGGGAATTGGAATATGAATTCGGGGTGGGTGGCTGTATCGGGGGTCGTAAGGGATGGATTAGTAAAAGAAAAGTATAATAATAATAATAATAGTCGTTGGTGCTAGAATCCTAGACAGTTTTGGACATGAGTGAAATCCAAAAGTTAATTCACTAAGAATATTATTTATTTAAACACTTAATACTATGCATTTTTTTGTCACCCAATTATTTACATTTAGTTCCACAATATATTTTTTAGGCAGCTGGTACATAAATTGTTGTTTTTCGTATCTGCTGGCAACCTTAAAGTATCAATTTTTATTTGACATCTGTCAAAGTCAAAATTTTTGGCCGCTAGTTTGTTCATTATTGATTTACATAGTTCATATTAATGTGATTAATTATTTTAGAATATAATAACAAATGTAAGTAAAATTTTAACTATTCCTTTACAAATATTAATGAAAAAGTAATGAATTTGCGAGTAAAAATAGCGGCCGTAAAGTAAATGCGGCCGTAAGGTAAATGCGACCGTAAAGTAAATGCGGCCGTAAAGTAAATTTTGACAGATGTCAAAAATTGATTTTGAATGAAAATTCATAATTTCTTGTTGTAATCGCCTAAAAAATGTTGTGTGCATCTCGGCTAAAAGTTCTTTTTGGGCCTCATCTGATTTGTAGCCTCGGCTTTGCCTCGGCTGCAAACTTCGGTTTCGGCCCAAAAAGATTTCTTTTAGAACCTTGATACACAAATAACTATATTTCTACTTTACGTGTCACTGACATGCATTGACTGACACTGAATTCCTTCAAGAACTTCAGCTAATCTCGAACATTCCAGAAACTTCTAGACTATAAAATTCCCGAACAATAGCGGCGTCGCTCCTATTCCACTTAATCTGTAGTGAAACTACCTGACCCGATATGTCAGCCGCAATGACTCATCTGCAGTGAGTTACGTTCGTTGACTTTTATTTCTCCTTCAGAAATAAAATTAAAAAAAAAATATTCAGGACACTAACCAAAAGAACCACCACTGCCAATTTTAAATGAATTCTCATTTTCAGTTTCAATAAATAACCAAACAAAATATTACTGAGTCCAAGTAATACGTAACTTTCTATACATTGCAGGGACCTTGTACTGATTGTAAATCTATCAGTCTTCTAATATTTTTTACTAATAACACAACAATACTCCTATAAGTAAAATTTGAGTAGAAAATCTTATATATTTATTACGCAAATATAAAATGAAATATAATAATATAATAATAATAACAAGAAATTACTACACGTTAGTGATTAAAAATATCAAATATGTTAAGGCATTTGGTTCATAAACTAACCCTCGGAACATTAAAATACCGTACATGGAAAAACTACATATAGTCACGCAATATTTATCACATTTTTATGCTTGTTGAGTTTTTACCCTCACATTATAACTGGGGCTGTTAACCGTTTAATTTAACAGTTTCGGATAGTAAAAGAATTAAATTTTAGTTTTTTAGTAAATCCGTAGGAATGTTTTGACCGCAAGTGAAATTGGGAAATGAACTTTACCTGTTCTATGACAACTTACTTGCATTTTGTTAGAAAGTGTTATTAGTTTGGAGCATGTATGAGATCTGCAGTTTATAATAAATGGGTTCCGAATCAGTCGAATACTGCGATTATTTGGTTGAAAGAACCACAAACCTCACACTCTATTCAGTCAAGTGAACTATCGCTGTCCGTGTTTTAATTACAATTAACTAACAATAAATCGACAAACCGTAAAACAAATAAATTTATAAAAAGTAGATTACCTACATACTATAAGTTTTATTTTCGATTTTGAATGGATGTATGTCTATAATGCCAATTGCGATAGATTAAGTGTTGAACACACCAGATTGTCGAATTAAGAGGTTTGATTAAAAATGAAAGAATGTAGTGCGCTTGCTTTCATTGAAAGCGCTGTCCGTATTTGCTGTAAGGTTATTTGTCGCGTTGGTCTTTCTGTGCGAGAATTCGATCGAAGCCGCAGCGAATATCGACCGCTGGGGGTGGAAAGAATCCACACGCAAGTGTAGAGGGTGTAAGGCTCACGTCATGTTATTACAAGTAAGAAACACTCCAACTTCCTCCCTTGAGAACCAAGTGAGTGTCGCCACCTCGACCACACTTCCAACTTAGGGAATCCATTCTATTGGATTACCACCCTCATGCTAAATTATTTTATTCCTGCATTATCGCGTCTGCGTCTACAGCTTGCATGTCCGCTCATAATTACCTCTCGGCTAGCGTGAATGCCGCAGAGTTTCGGCATTCGGACATAAACGTCTCCTACCAATAAAATTAATAGCGGTTTTCTTTTAGAGTAGATTAGATTATTTATAAACGCGACACATAAATTTCACCATTTATTTATTATTATCATAAAACGCAGGAATATAAAAATACATAAAGAGAATTTCCCTGCGGAGACCAAACCGTCAAAACATCAGGAAGAGAAATGTGACGACCATGGAGATGAGGATGTGTTCATTTTACCTCCCGAAATGCCATTTGCGCAAAACACCTCCGGGGAGAAAATATAGGGAAACGGGACAATTCGGCGACAAAAAACCCGCATTCGAAGTCACCCTCAAACGTATAAAATGTGACTTTAACTGCAAGCTATTTTGAAACCAACCCAAAAATTTCAAAATCATATGCTGGGTTAAAAGAATGAGAACGAACAACACATTCACATTTAAGAAAAGTTACATTTATTTTTTAACTAGTTTCTTTTAATCCCTAAAATATATATTTCAAAATCTCATTAGAATTATTTAGGTGAGTTTCACGAAACTGCAAGCGACTATCCCTATATAACCTATATTTCTCAATTATAAATTCTTGCAGTTCTATCCTTAAAATTGCAGTATAAAGTTTGTTTCTTATTGTTTGAGAAGTAACATTTTGACAGACATCGATATTGCTTATAACACCGAAAGGCGTTCTTTTTAATTCATTGTTATACTGGCTCATTTTCTTATATCTATAGATTCAAAAATATAGTATACGAATACATAAGTATGCAGTAATATCAAAAACTGATAAATAACTTCAGACTCTTCTTGAGAAACAATATTCTTAGTATGATATAATAACTACAGCTTAAAATTTATAAATATAATTATAATACAAATTATTTTCCTTTGGGGATTAGCCTGTTACTTTCTAAATTCGTTCTAAAACAAAATATGAATGACGAATAATTTGCAATTAAGACATATTTACGTAGCATGTATGCATACATGTCGTTCATGTTTTAATACTCTTTGTCGGTGCTTCAGTTTATCGTAATAAATTTCGGCAATTGGAATTTTTTAATTAGAGCATCTGGGCAAATAACGTCCATATATTAGGGGATAAAAATGAAAGCTTTCTTTTTCTTGTTGCTGTGCAATGAATACCAAATGAACTCTACTGTGAGTAACATGTAGCTAAATACTAAACGCGTCGTGCTCGTGTATTGAACTAATTATGACAACTCGGCAAATATTTTGCGTTCCAGCTGAGCGGCTCAAATAAAATCCATTTAAGCTCGTCTGTACCTTTGTGTGGAGCTTTGCCCCGCCAGGGGGCTCAATATCAGCTGCGGGCCCGCGGCGCCCCAGCCAGGGCCCCAGCTGCCCAGGGAATCTATCAATAAGGCAGGGTATTCTGCAACCCTTGTTTTCATTAGCTAATCCGGTTTGATCCAATGGAGGGTGAATTATGCATCTCCTGCTTGTTTTATAAATAAATAATCAAAGAAAATTGATGACACCCCGTAGCCTTGCGGTGTAAGTCATTCCCTAAAGCCATTACCTTACACTACAACTTCTCGCCCTAAGCGACATCAACCCTTAATTTATTTCATGTCATTTATCAAATTCCTTTTAGACACTTGCAATCATAAACAAATATTCTAGTTTATTCTTTTTTTGGTCGAATGTTTTAATCAATATTCAGCTCACAGACAAAAGAAAGATTTGTACTTTAATTTTTATTCCCCTCTAAAGGACATTATTTACTCAGTTCTAATTAAAAAAAAGTCAATAGACTAAAATTACGATTTAAAACCAACAAAACTTTTAAACAGAAACAAAGGATTTGTTCGAATATTTTAATAATTAAATTGTTATTTAGTAACAAATGTATATATTTGATTATTTTACACACGTCATATTCACCCATTCAAAATGCGTCATTTGGTGGCCGTATGTAATTTTTCAGTGAAGAAATTTGTTAAAACCACAGTATCATTGTCATGGTTATATTTTGTTGATATCGCATATTTTATGTTTGAACTGTTGTCATTCGCGAAATAATCAAGCAAATATAATTCAAGCTACGATCTAAAAAGATAAAATTTACTCATAACTGCGAAGTATAATATTACTTATGAAACAATGTCGAATGTATTGGAATGAGATTGTAAATAGTAAATATTAAACTTTTCTCTCAAAGATTAAAAATTAAATTTGTATTGTAACTAAGTAAGTGTTAAATTACTTCAAACATCAAAGAGACAGTAGACAATTGCAGTTTTTCACAATTATCATTTACTATATGACTAATATTCAATTAACATTGCGCATATCATATGTATGAAGTCAAGCATTTGTAGCGTTATGGTTTGCAACGTATGTCTTCCCCTCAGCCAGTTAATGTAGCGACTAATCGCGAACAGACATGAATTAATTATTTCTTCGTTTTGTCGTTTAAACATATGGATTTTGTATTTAGAACAGACATGGCTCTTCGAATATGAATATATGCATATTATTTGTCCTAAAATATACACTCTAAAGTTGAAATGTACCTTCATATTTAGATTGTATGAACATTTATATTGTAAAATCAGAAAAAAAAATTCTATCGAATGGCATAATAAAAATATATGTTTTATTTAAATAAAAAAAGTTAGGTCCTATATTTTTAGAACCACTGCTCGTAAAAAATGTTTTTTTCATTAAAGTAGCCTCTTAATATAGAAATTGTTTGCTCATTTAACCTCCTTCGCAGGTCTTGTAGTTATTGAGATAGCAATAGGGTACCTACGACTTAAAATGAACATCATCGAATGAAAAAAAAAATGTTAAACTGTTTTATTTGTTATAAGAATAAGACGATACTATAAGTCAAATTATTGATTTCTATTTTTTCTTAAAATAATTTTATAAAATAACTTATAAAAATACATAATGCAACAGTTAGACACGCGACGGATATACATATGGACGAATATGTATTTAGTATTCCATCCGATATCTTTGATATTATGCGACCAAACATCGTATATCCTGATGTTCGATGATCATCGAATATTATCAAAAATAGTAAATATACCTACAAACTACACAAACACTGAGTTATAATACATGTGTTCTTATTTTGAAAACAATACTTCTGAAAATAATTAATGTTCTAGAACAAGTTTATATTTGAATATTATATTATTTCAGAGAATTGTCATACCACCGGATATGCTATCCGGCCAACAAATAAAACAAATATTTAGTATTTGGCAATAGACAAATACGAGATACGAGTAATATGCACAACGCAAAAATCTGTGTATAAACAATAATAGTATTAATTTTAACATATTTTTTCGATCTAGTATTTGGAGACTTTTAAATTTACAGGTCTTTAATAAAGGACGATTCTTATCTTTATCTATTATCTTTTCTGTAAGGTTTTCGGTATTAAGGATCATTATTTTTCCTTTCTCTGGTATAATTTGTGGGAGAATCGATGTATAATGCGGTCCCACATTTGAAAGCGAAAGAATGTCGCTGTAATTGTATCCTTCTGTTCCCTCGTAATGTAGGTAATAAAGTTAATAATGCAGGGTAGCTAGGATTTAATTTTGATGGGGCAAAGGGTAGAACTACTAATAAAATACATAACCTGTCAACAGAATTGACCGTGTCGTAAATTAAACAGGTTGATATTATTCCAACTTGTTATAAACTATTAGAGTATGAAATACGACCTAGCAGTCAAAACACGCCGCCGCTGCGAGACAAATTAAATAAGGGATGAATTTCTAATTAATTTTAAAGCTCCCGATTTAAAATTAATTTCTACGAGGTATAATAAATAATAGAAGGACATTGAAAAACCTGAGGGAAATAAAGCATGACTGTGTCTAATTAGTATACCTGGTGTGGTCCGAGATGTGAAACCGAATATTGGACGGGCAGCGGTGGCTCACTAGTTAGTGTGCTCGAACAAGAAAGCCTAGAACAAGAATTCAATGCAATTGCAAAAATTATTTGATATTATTTAGATTTTAATATTTATTTCCATGAAGTTAATTATACTCATATCAGCAAAATTACAAATAATATTAAATATTTCTGATTGGGTTTTTTAATTTTGCGAGTTAAAAAATCTATTTTCTTTTAATACACTAAAGTTTATAAATATGAATAGTAATCATAAATTTCTATATAAGGTTTTCTTTCAGTTTTCAATTTCAGTGTGAATGATTTCATTTTGTTTAGTTTTTGTTTTATCATGTCTTAATGTGTTTACTTTGAAATCCAGACGTAAGATATACTCTTGTCTTTATCTGCATAAATTATTAGCTGGTAATATTGATAACACTCAGGCCTAAATAATGTATACTTTCTTATTCCTCGCCTTATATCCAGAATATGTATATCATTTTATATTCCTCATCGTTGGACAAATTATTTGCTAAAAAGTCCTGTTAGACGAATGTGTTTCATCATTTTCAATAACAGCGAAGGGAACATAGACATTGAAGTTGACATTTTCCACATGAGTTATAATGAATTTAAAAACATCTTGTATTCATATCGTCACACATTTTTAATAGTAATGTATTATATTGTAAACTATTTTTTTCTCCCTTTCTCTCATGTATGTTCTATAATTATTTTGTACTTCTTGTAATTAGGGTTATGTCCTGTAAGGAGGTTAATAACAATAAATAAATAATAATAAATAAATATCCCAAACTTCTGCCATCCTAAGAAGAATTACTATTACATAATTAAATAATACGTATAAGCTATGCAATATTGCATAGGTATTATACACCAATAGAATTTGTCAACAAAACAGAATAAGATAAATGGTTTAAAAGTATTTTTGAATAAATAAAAGATCTTTTTTAACATTTACGTCATAAATAACTGTTATAATACAAAAAATGTGTGATTCCTAATAAATAAATATGGCTTTATAAAATATAATAAAAATAAATCGGTATAGTTTTTTTGATTGAAATATACCGGATAATTTTTTAAACATTTATAAAAAGATTCTTAAACAACAATTTAGGAATTTTGTGTAATTAATGTATATTTAGAGAAATTAAATATTTATATTTTATACCTATGCTTGAATTCTTATAAAACCTTTATATAACTATATGACCTAGTTAAATTTATCTTTCCATACATACTGTTATTTCCTTTACTACTTATTAAACTGGAGCTCGTTTATCTTATGGACCAACTAATATACCAAATAAAGCATAGTCTGAGTGCTTCGATACCTCCTGTAAAATGGAGGTTCCTTGTAAAGGATGTAGCCTAACACACAATACCTACAAGAGAAATTGTTCTAAACTAAATGAACATCACTTATTGATTTCACCTGCCGCCAAAACCTTTAATGTCCAAAAGAATAATAAATAATGGAAGGACATAGAAAAGGTTGTGGGAAATAAAGTAAGAGTGTGTCTAATTAGTGTACCTGGTGGTCCTGTATTAGAAGCCGCAGTTGTGGAGTTTTAAGTCCTTTGTACTGCACGCCTCCAGACGATCATAGGCTTGTGCATTTCACACGAATCAAAGGTTCGGCGAATTAGCCCCGGCTACGGTTCGGAAACCGACTTCCCGACTTTCTGGCTTCTTTGTGCCGCGCTCTGGGTGTCCCGCTGTGGCTGCACTTGCCTTTACGCTACTCGGGTAAATTTAGAATGCATTGCGGAGGAATAACGCTTATAGAAAGCGCTGGAAATGTTTCATGCCTCGTTATTACTCAGCTGGACAAACAATTAGTAATGATTATGAATTCTAAGAACCCTGTAACGCATATTAGAGCGGAAGAATATTTGTGGGACAAAGACTCTTTGCTGCAATATTACCATATATATTATGTTTTTATGTTTTGTTTTTTATAGGATTTCATAATCGTAGGCACTAAGTGTCAGACTATTGTTCTGATCTTATGATTTGAATTAATTTTTTTCTTCTTTTTCATCGTAAGAAGAATACAGTTTCATGTACTTGGTTCATTACATTTTTAGATATATTTTACTTACTATAAAATAGATTGCATTTTTCACACGCAGCAGTATTTTACTGAATTATTTACCGCGTAAAAGTTTCTACACTTATCGTGAGAATATTATTTAACTTATTGATTTCCATAGTGGTAAATAATATATTATTTATAAAATGACAAGCTGTGGCTTCGGAACAATTTACATACGACCCGAACCATCTGCAGCTAGCTACCAGTTAAAGACAATTCATCAGTTTATCAGTTTTACATATTTACAATAAATTAGTAAAATTTGATAAAAACAAGTTTCTTTTAAGTAGAATAAACTGGAAAACTAATAGATTGATAGAATGGCAAACACCATATTGTAAATATAGAGTGAATAAAATATAATATATATTTCCAATTATCGAAATCGATGTGATTGCAATAAATTTCTAATACAAGTGGCGAACCTCAGTAAACTCAAATGGTTAGCTGGTTAAAGCGAGCGACTCGACTTAAGGGCGTTTTAGACGATCATAAGTTTACATCAATTTCTACAAGTTCGTATTGTTCAATGTGATTCTGACACTTTACACGTTCAAAGAAATTTGACTGTTCATAGTTCATATGCTATGACATAGAAATTCTCACTTAGAGCATGTCCTAAATTTCAAGGTCGTTTACTTCAAATTTTAGTTAATTCTAGGGATTATGTTGTTATCAAATGTCAAAAGTGAAAAATAAAGAAATGTGAAATCATATATCATTGTGATCAACCTATATTTTTCTTTTCTTTATTGATACCCCTACTTTATAAGGGAAAATAGTTCAAAAATTTTGAACGTGTAAAGCGGAGCCATTTGATCAAAGAATATGATGTAAAAATATGATATAAAATAGTTCAAATTCTTTGATCGTGTAAAGCCACCTTTACACGGAGTAGAGATCTGACGTTCAAATCCCAGTGCAACATATCGCTTTGTTCTAGCAGTAGGTATACCAAATTATAAGCTGTAGAAAAAATTGCCTAGAAACAAATATATTTTTTTTAAAATACTGTCTCAGCAAATATATTTCTTATTTATACTGTAAAAATATATAAATCACTTTTAACCAAAATTTGTCCCCATTGTATTCGTCATAACAAATGATTTATTTTTCTTTTGAGAAGGGGCTCTGAGTAAGTGAAACTTGGATTAATACGAAAGTTTTCTCCAAAAAAAATTACATGATTCAATAAAATATCCAATTGAAATACATTTGGATAAATTTAAACTAAATTTATAAGAATTTCGGGGGAAGGCTTCAGTCCCCCGAGCCCCTCCACTGGCTACGTGCTTCTGTCTTTTACCGAATGCGCATTGTATCAGCTGATAATCTTGCAGCCTCTTAAGTATCCTTTGTTGATTTTTTTTGACGATGTTCTGCATTTTGTTTCTGCAGGGAGGATCAAATATTTAAGTAGCATACACGTCATAGATTAAGGAAATATATTTGATACAAGTCTTCAAAATGTCAAAGTCAAAATTTATGATCAAGACATTAATTTTCTCCAAAATGTCCGAATTTCAGTTGGACACCAGTTTAACAATTCTGTCTCAGCAAATATATTTATTTATAAAATACAAAATTTAAAATATAAATATAATATCATCTGTCCTGTGTTTCCCAATGGAATGTGAAAATACATGTGGCGGTCGGTAAAAAGTGTAATTTTCAATTTTTAAACACTTTTATTATGTACCAAACACGTTGTAAAAATTTTCGAAAGAGAAAATAAAAAGTTGCCGACGATATTGGACATGGACCCATGTTATTAAATCGGCATCTTTAATCCCTTTTGAAGCCATAAAAATATTGAGCCTGAGAAAGGTTTCAACCCTTAAAAATATCCAACTTTCATTTTTTAACACCTACCTCTATTGTTATCTGTAAATCTTTTACCTAACACCATGTTAGAAAACAAGAATGAGTAGCAACTTCTATTGAATAAAAACACCTTGTAAAGCAATTTAAGGGATAAAATCTATTAGACGTGTTATAACCCCCAAATTTGATTTTGGGGTAAGTTCCTCTGCCTTAGGATAGGACAGTGACGTATTAAAAAATAAAAAAGCATCTTGGTCGTTTATGCTCCATCTATCACGCTTTGGCAGGGAGTCGGACCCGGGTAGGAGCCGTCAACGGCCATCAATCTCACCACCAGGCAGGGGTGGGACATTCCAGCGGTAGGAGCCGGCTAGAGGAAGCGAGGCGATATTTTTAGAGCCCTCATTATTTCTGCAACCGAAACGATGTCGGACCTGCCCCTTCGGAGAACTAACAATGACGCCTAATTATAAAGCGGAGAAATATTGGACGAATAATACATATTTATGTTTACCTGCCGAAGCGCCGAAGTAATTTTTCAAATTAGAAATATATTTTCTAATAGATGGAGAACAAGATAACACAAAAACAAACTAAATATATCACAGGTTTTCTGCCACCTATATTTCGAAAAGGTTCATCCTGATTTAATTAGAAAATTTATCTTTCTAATATATAGCTCATAACTTAAAATTTTTATGAGTTTGCTACAAATAATGGATTATTTAATTTCTTTGTTCAAATAAAATATTCAACTGATGCCATTACAACCCTCACCGTAAAATATATATGACACGTCATAAAAAAATTATCAAATTTGTTACAATTTAATGCTTTTGTTGAAAATTACTTTTGTCTTTAGATTTTCGTGCCATCGTTGATTACTAGCGTCCGACTGAAATATGATTTTCAGTCGAAACTGAAACCATAACCGAATATTCGGCTCCTCTTCAAGTTTTGGCCGAAAACGAAACTTATGTAGTCAAGTAAAAATTTGGTTAAATTTATTATAAAAATCACTTTATTTTTATAGGAATAATGGCCCATATTACGAACGCAGTTTTATAATAAAAGTTCATTTAGGAAGCGTACTTTTTGCTTTTACAACCTTATTGGACTAGTCGTCATTTTTGACAAAATCAATCAAAAGACTTTAGTTATCTAACACCACACAAATAAATACAATCAAATAAGAAGTCTTTTGAAGAAGCATTTGTCAAAAGGAAGAAAATTGAAATAACGTATAAAAAAATATTAATAAACAAACAAAAAAAAACCGTTCCGAACAAACACGCCAGCACCCGCCATGACATGGACACTAGTTTCGGTCAGACTGAAATTTTGGCCAAAACCGAAACCGAAACCAAAATTTCGGTCGGAAACTAAGAATTACTTACTTCCATAGCAACGTAAGTCCATTTACATGGAGTGTTATATACAAAATAACAGTCCTGCTTACAGGGTAATTATGAAAATCATAGTAATTTCATTTACATTTGGTCGTCTAGCAACGGGCCAAGGATAACTATAAAAAGTTGTAATTACAAAACTTTAACATTATAAGTTAATAATAAAAAGTTGCAATTACAAATACTTTAACATTATTGAAATTAATTGTTACCGATGGCGCGAAAATATAATAAACTACTCTGAGCTACTACGCCTCACTTCATATCTCCTAGAATGTTACAATGTACGTAAATTCTTTGCTTATATGACTAGTATGGCATCTATTTATTTGCTTGTGGTAAGAAGTTTACATATGAAATCGCATTAAAAAACCGATAAGAAGAATACAATATACAAATGACTACAGACTTGCAAACAGATACGAATATGATAATGTAAATTCGCCAAAATCTTAAAATATCACATCGATATGTTTTCAATACATCTCTTACTCCATTTGCTCCAGAAAAGTAGAATATTCAAAAAACATTAATTTCCACCTGTTAATTCTGTTTATAATAAACTATGAAAAATTACAAATATATTAAATAACTCAAATACTAAAATTAGTTAAATCATTTGGAATTGTTCTCTTAGTTTATTGTATACAACTGTAATGATTATTTTCATTTGTAATATGTATTAAAGAAAGTGGAGAAAGAAAATTGGATTCTTGTATGATATTACGTTACTTTGATATGACATACATAAATGTATGCTTTTAAAAAATTGGTGTTTGTTTGTATGTAGGTACGTCATATTTTCTATATTCTATACTAAGATGTTTCTTGAAAAGCGGTCATATTCAATCTAAATAAAAGGCTCATTTTTATTCTTTTATTTATATCTTATACATTTTATTGCAAAAACCAAGCAATATTTTAGCAACGCAGACGATGAAAAATAAAAATAAGGAAGTGTATAGCGGTAAGGATAATAAAGAAAGTGTTTCCTTCATAAAGAAACATTTTTCTATAGCCTCTCTTGAAAATGTAGATTAATTTCTTTTTAATTAAAAAGCAAATTAGAGTTTTGCTTGTTATTTAATTTGCGGGGAAATTGACGTTGGAAAAACTGTAAATATTTATTAACAAGAAGATAAGCTAACGTAATATTTACTTAATAAATTCATTATTTCGCGATAAGACAAAAAAATCATTATGGAAAATTGCAGTGTCATAATTAATTTCAAACTAAATAACTTGGTGTAATTACAAATCAGACGTCTACTTCGCGTGACATTTCTGATGAAGGCGGTTTTTCACGGAATAATCATTTCTGAAAGTATTTGTTATTAACAAGTTTGTACCCGCTAGACACATTTCATCTACTTTTATATTTCTTATTGTTTTTGCTAGTCTTGCAGATATTGATGCAAAAACAGTGTTATTCCTTATTCATAATTAATAAGTGAATTTTCTTTCATATTTTATTTAAATACAAGTTTTTTTAAATTATAATTTTTTCCCTACGTAAAACTTACCTTATTATTCTATATAAAATTGTTTGAAATAAAAGTTGTACATATTTAAATTCTGCAT
Source organism: Stenolophus ochropezus (assembly GCA_035578165.1). NCBI lineage: Eukaryota > Metazoa > Arthropoda > Insecta > Coleoptera > Carabidae > Stenolophus > Stenolophus ochropezus. The sequence goes on along the minus strand of JAQOWZ010000005.1, from coordinate 16,127,704 downwards.
CTTAATCATATAATTATATTTCATGCACATTTATGTAAAAACATCAATTTTAAAGTTTTAGTTTTCATTTGAATTTATACTTTAAATGATTAGAAAAAATTAAAAAAAAAATTAGGACTATATTTTAATATGAGACTGGAATGATAATTTTGTCTAACAGTTAGAAACAGCGCCTGTTTCTAGTTGGCAATTAAGCTAAAAACAGCTAAAGGAAAAAAAATAATTATAAATATAAGTTATAGCATTTATTGAAAGTGTAGTCGGTTCTTAGTGGAACATTTAAACAAAAAAAATAATAAAAGAAAGAATCTTTATTTTACACTATTTATTACCAAAGTTTGACGATGATTTAAATATTATAGTGTTCATATTATTAAATAAATAATAATTGTATAAAATCAAGGGTTTATGTATAGCATAATAGATTTGGAGCTACATCGTAATACTGAACAGGAATACAGGTGCTGTAATAATATGTAGTAGACCAATGATACACACTGATCTCAGGTAATCTATCCAATTACTAACCGTGTTTGTGTTTACTCTTGCTTGATTCTATGCATTACCTACAGGATATTATATATTCACAGAAACAAGGCCTCTGACAATTGTTGTTCGGAATTAGAGTATATCGTCTACCAAAGATTTAATTGAGATCTAATGAACATGAGAAATAAATACCAAAACCATAATGGAATTTACGATTTCTTTGTGCAATCGGATAAGTTTAAATGTTAACCAAAAAAAAGTTATGCTTGCAAATTAAGTTACCAGAGTTGTATAGAATTCATATTTTTTTTCAAAAAAATATACTCGTAGTACATTTTTAAAAATGTGTTTCACAATAAATCATTTATTATTAAATAATAGGTAACAAAAGAAAAAAAAATACTAGCGACAAACTGTTTATCATCGGTTCTTTGGATTTGTTATTTTATTTTCGTCGGACGAAAGTTGTTATTCCTTCGATGTAATTATAATCGGATTTTACTGTATCATATTTCAAAGTAAATCAAACAAAAAATCAAATTTCATTGCAAATTTATAAAGTTATAAATTCAAAATAATATTTACATCAATAGTCGTTTTACCGATGAAGTTTAACATACCTATATTATTAGTTATTGAATGTGTTGTCTTTTCCCCCAATTTTCGTTTACAGGGCATGTTAACTAACAATTGCAGAATATAGTTATTTGTCAAACTAGAGACGAAAGCGTATCTTTTTATCACTTTAGTTTGACTCACGAGAGTAGCGAATGAGGCATTCGAGTGGGAGTGGAAAAAATACTTTTCTTTCGTGTTAGACAAAACCTTTTTCACGACATATTTCAAAAATCGATTCATTTGAACGAAAAGGCATAGCAAAATGATAAGTTAGAAAATTAGGTTAGTATTCTATTGTAAAGTTTTATTTTTAGCAGTACAATTGTTTTTAGTCAATATGTCAATTCTAGTTAGTAAAATTGTGAAAAAAGAAAAGAAAAGAGATAATTGCCATATTTTTAAAAAAAATGTTATTATAAAATAAGAATTTTAACATAATAATGAATATTTCCAATATTTCATTTTAAATTAATATCCATGTTTATACTTTTAGTTTGAACATTTTCCTCGGTATAGAGGGAAAAATAATTTTCCTCTCTATTTCGCGAGAAGAAAGTAGAGCTTTCTATGCTCGTAAAAAAATTAAATCAACTCTTTTCAAAAAAATCAGTCATTTAAATTCATGCATTACCTGTAAATTACTGATCGTTAAGTGATTAATTTTATATTTAGGGTAGAGGAGGGCGGTGATGTATGAGTTACGGATGCATTAATGTCTAATTTTGCTTTACATAATTTGAGTTTTTATTTGTCCTTAATAAGTTATTGGCAGTGGCGGCTCGTGGTATTTTTGAGCGAGGGGGCAAATTATTTTGTTAGTGTCAAAGATTTCGATGAGAAAAACGTGGTCTTGAAACGATGTTTAGAACTCCGATTTCGTCACAAATAATTTTAATATTATTAATAATAAATATTAATAGGTATCAATGTTCAGCACAACCCAACGGAAAGGTCAATGATAGTAAAAAAAAGTGGGTAGGCGTAATGAAGAAAGTAAAAAAACAAATTAAAAATGTTATATGTACTAGAATAAATTTGAAATATAATATAAATAAAAAGAAAACAAATCTCATTTCTATTCGGTTAAGAATAACTAAAAATAAATTCTTATCCCATAAACTAAAACATTCTAATGAACTAGAAGCAGAATACATTAATTGTTAATTACAGTTGTTTATATATTATATCAATTCTTCTGTCTTTAGTTTTAGCAAAATGATCAATTATTTTATAAAGAAAATCTGGAGATTTTCGTAAATGTTTAATCATATCTTACACGCTTACAGATACAATTTGTACACGACTGACGATCTGGCGATTTTGGAAATATAACATGCAATGAGTAGGTATATCTCACCGATCACGTCCGATTGTTTCCGAATCTCAGAGTATGCATGCCTCCTCTGGTTCAACACTCGGCTATTCGTATTATTTCCATGATAAATTTACAAACTTTAAAAATAAGCAAAGCATTTGTTTCAAAATTAAAATATTAATAATATTTAAAAACTCTTCAATGATGTTTTACATATACATATTTATTTTTATTCTTAAATAAGTTTTTTAATCACAATACGCATTATTTTTGTTTTATCAATTTTAATGAATATTTACTTTAAATTATTATTTTATTATAAAGAAATTAAATCTGTGCATCTCTTTATTTATCATTCATATTATAGAATTTATTAAGAATTTTAAGTCATACAAGTACAACACCGTTCGAGATGGCGAGGGGGCTGACAACCGCTGTATACGAGCCCAGTCGCACATGAATTGCACGAAATCACTCACGTACATAGCGCTGTCTCACTTTTACAGTCATCTTGTTCCCATTTGTGTTTGGAACGTATCGTTCGGTGTTATACCATACAAGTTTCGTGTGGCGGATGCTTGCCCCCGCTAGTCGAATTTGATGCATATAATATTGTGTTGCACAGCGGCGCCGCGCTAATTTCTATTTAAATAGACCACTAACATAGTACAGTGTTAAATGCTAAGTAGTATAAGATGAAGTTTATATTGTTATAATAATTAATAATAAAAATATATTCATGTGAAATAAAAAAAATATTTTATTTTAATTTGAGGGGGCACTGCCCACTCTGCCACCCTGGACGAGCCGCCACTGGTTATTGGTAGTGTTATAAGACTTCTTTAAATATTGTTGTTGGTTCGGTGATAAAGTGTATAAATTCATATTTATTTATAAGAAGAGTAAAGTAGATTTAGTTCTTATAGAAATAAAACTAATTCTTGTTGGGCTTGCGACGCAGAACGCATTCGAAATGAAATTTCCATCTCCGTGAGCCGCGAGTCAAGAGTCGGGTCTTGTCTGCGTCTCGCGACATAAACTCGCTTCAAGCTCCTGCCCCGCCTTGCCCTTCGCCGCTCGCAGGCGCATTTACGAACTGGAATAATTTACGTTTATGTCTGCGAATGTAACGTAACACTTAGAAATGAACGCCTGGTAATGACTGACCGTACATCAACAGTTTTACGGGCCGAATATCGTGGAAATCACGCGCCAGCTTTAATTATCCACGGAAAGATTGGGAGGAAAGACCACCCTGTTCCTCTCCCTCTACATTCATGGCCATGGGTACCCCAACGCCTTGTACGGCAACCAATTACTATAGGTGATTTATTTACCTAAGTGTTTTATGTTGTTTTTAAAAACTCACAAACGACATTTCAATGTTTTTAAATGAGTTAATATTTAATTTAGCTTTTTCCTAATATAGTCCCGGCTATATTTAGTAAGCACTTATTGATGTTTCATGTATTATTCACATATGTTAACACATCACTTTCTACAAATCATTTTTACAATCAGCACATGCATACTCAAAACAGATGTAATAAATACAATTATACATGAATACAACTGAGTATGAATAAAAGCAAATAAAACCAACTCGTTATCACAAAATAATACTCTCACCAAAATTTTCCAAATGTTGTTAACTTAAATTATAGCTACAATAATTGTTGTGAAGTAACTCATTTCCAAATATAAACAAAAAGTTTGTGATGAATAAACTTTCTTTGTTTTTTTAGGTTTATTTTGTGAATATCTACAAACATACTTACAAACAGGGGTACACCTACAAAAATTTTTGTATATGATCGAACAGTCATTTTAACCAGTTGTATTAGTATTAAGCTCGTATTTATATTTTTGATCAGCTTCCAATAAAGGCAGGTTTATGACCGATTTAATTTATTTATTTTAATTTAGAAATTTTAGTTTAAAATTTTGATTTTTTCTTTTGGTTTATGATGATGGATTTCAGTTTGTTTCGGTGCAATGAATTTGATGTTTAATTATTTTTATTTTAGCATAAAAATCATAATAAACTCACAAATTGTCATTTGCAATTTGATAGCAACCTAACCTACAAACCTCACTTCAATCTTTTCTTGTGATTAGCTGGATTTGGAATTTAGAATTTAGAATATAAAAATTGGTTATATTCCAAATCCAAATTTTGAATTTCTGAATTTGTCAATTATACATTTATAAACCATCACATGTGTTTGAAATGTTCAATTTGTATTTTAAAATCTAAATTATAAATAGAAAATTCGTCACTTAAATACATCATAAATCAACCTTAATAGTAAGTTCATGAAAAAATCAAAAGTTGTTATCACTTCAGTTGTCATGTCAGCAACATAAACGTGTTTCATATAAAAGCGAACTGCAAATGTTGGCACACTATTGCTAATAGCAACGACTTAAAAATATGTTCGCAAATGACAGCTTTTTGACAATAAATGAAGATCTTTCAGACGGATGTTCATTATTGTAATTATTATCTATTTAACTTATGAACTATTATCTATATAAATTTTTAAATAATTCATATAAATCTTCTCGTTTGAGTAAGTGAGGGATTAAGTCCGCATGCCAATATAAAATTAAAAATAATAAAAAATACTTGCGGAATTCTAAGGCTCAAGTTAGACTAAAGGATTTAAGTATTGTGGCCATTAAAAGTATTAAAACAAAAGTTCATCGCATAAGATCGAAGTTTACATGTGTAAATAAATATAGCTGTTAATAAATATAATTAGAATTACAAAAGTAAATATAAGTAAATATTGTTATTAAATAATTTATAATCAACAACTCTTAGTACCTTTTTTTCCTTATTAAAAAAAGAAGCTGAGGTCCCAGTAATTCGCATTAGCTCCAGAGCCCCTTAAAGGGTACTTTCGCCACTGATCATTATTACCATAACTTTTATAAAATTGATTTAACGAGAATAAACACTTCGGCGATTTATTTAAGTTTTGTATTTTGCATGTAGCGAGTAATAAATGTTGTGTTTTATATCCCCTTTCAGTGTGGTCTTTTTCCATGTAGTGAAACATGGCACGTGTAGTGTTGGTAATTAGGCCATATCGTGATTAATTAGCCTGCAACGATGCGTGGTGATCTGTGCTGGTGTAAATATAAGTTCCTTGATGAACTCGGGGATTTTCAGGACCTGGTTTCACGCATCATGTCCTCGCGCACTAACTGCACCATATTTTAAATTGCATCGCTCTCATTACGTACCACTCCTTGATGTTCAGGTCACACAAAATTATATTTTGCTCCGACATCATTTAATTATTATATAAAAGTTGATAGCATGTGGAAATTAACTTCGTTTTCCGCAAATTATGTTTGTCTTATATGGAAACATAACATGTGCCACTTTCAAGCAAAAATTTATATTCTGTAAATGGGTTCTCTGTAATTTATAATTTATATTAAAAACTTTACGTTATGAATATTTGTCAACTATTTCAGAATAATAAAATTGTTTATTTAACAAATTAATTTTTTTGTCTCTTTAATTAATTAATACTTGTTACATTATTTATTACTATATTATATGTTTATTATATTTTCAACATAAATTTTATATTCTACATATTTTTTAGTTTTTAATACATGTGGTATTTCTTTGTTATTATTAAGTTATAACTAAGAAAGTACCCAAAAAATTTCGGAGAGAAATCAATAAGAAATTATGCACTGATTACGATGATAATAATGATTTATTAGTAAAATTATTGTTGATTAGAGAAATTTTAACTATTTTTTCTATGGTAGAACACTCTTAGGAAAAAAAGCATTTCAAGTACGTACATATACTGCTGATTTATTAATAAAAATTTCATCGTCTATTTGTTCTCTCATAAAATTACTTGTTGCAATAATAATTTCTTTCTTAAATTTAAGTATACGAGTAAATACGTTTTTTTGAATTAAAATTAATAGGTGAAGATCTCGTTCAAAATGGTATGATATATGGGATTGAGTAAAAATGGGAAAAATAATATTCATTAATGTCTACACAACTGTTTAGTGGTTCAGCATTTAATCTTTACAATCCAGGTGTTGAGGTTTCGAATCTTATTCTACTGGATGTATGTAAACTCAGTAATTGAGAGGTCGGATGTCGGAAGAAGAATAACTAAGACGGCTCAGTAAATCGTATGGAAGAAGATAGAAACACGAAACTATAAAACATGGAACCAGAGTACCCAATAAGCTGCAGAAAAAAAGAGGGGCAAGTTGAAAAAGAATCAAGATACTCAAAGCGAACCGGAAAAGCTGGAGAGAATTTTAAAGAAAGGACCTAAAATAAAACACTACTTCTCGTATGTCGGACATCGAAAGATGTAAATAATTTACAGGTAGGTAACATTAAAAATTACACGATTTTCTTGACTGGTCTATGAATATGATAAGGCAATAAATGTCTGAAATTTAGTCAGATTTGTAAGGCATTATTTCGACCCTGACCGGTTTCGACCCCACAAAGGTTATCTAAAGGAATGAAAGACAAATGCTAACGTTACGGAATAAATATATGGATTTATTTTTTTGTCAATGTTATATAAATTTTGTAGTCAATGGCAAACATAATTTCAATTTAAAGATCAATCCAACATTCGATGATGTTCCTGTTGTTGAAAAGTTGTATGGGCGTAGGACACGATTACAAGTTCCCTTCTCGTTCATTTCGTTACATTAGGGCTGCGTGTACATCTTGTTCGACAGGAATTGCTTGCTACCTTTCGGCTGATAGCGCTGCGGTGAAATAATTCCCTGTGTTTTTCAATTTGTAGTTTGATCCCCGTGTAGGCCCTTCATCCCGCCGTCTCGCCGGGACTTTATCGATCCCCAGGAATTTACATCTCAGAGTAATCCTCGGCCGGAGTTCTTTGTAGCTACTGCTCTTTTGTTGGTTGCTTGCGGTAGGCGCGATACACCGCCGACACCATCGCCAATCCAATTAGGAAGTGTCAGACGGCGGAGGCATATAACCGTTTGTTCTCAAGGCCAGGACTAATGCACGGAGAAGGACCCTACCTACAACTATTTGCTCTTTACTTCCGACCTGCTGAAAGCAGCCTTTACCACCCGGGCTAATTTATTTTATGGGTGGTCAGTTCAAATGGAAATGTTTTTTATCGGTTAGGCTGTTATTACCAGGGGTCGAAGTATCAATTGCAACTTTTACTTGTACTTTATTTGGTCATTTCGGTAGAGTAGTAAAAGGTTAGAAGATGGAAAAGCTATTTGGATAACTTGTCTGTGGGAAATGATGTCTTTACTTCTTGCATTACAAACAAATAGTTTTCGATAGAAAACAACCCACTAAACTGGAAGCTGTGGTGAAAATAAAACATCTACATGAATCGGTCTCCAAGAGGATTGACAAGCGTTAACAATAGAAATATTGTAGGTATATGCAATATGAAAATTATTTCCTGTATTGGAGATCATTGAAACACTCAGAAATTAAACTATAAACAAACTGCATTTGCGATAAAATTATTAAAAAAAATTTCGACTTTTGAACTGGTCTTCGATATTCTGCGAATGATGTGTTATTAACATGAACCAGTTTTAATATGAGTTTTTACAAAAGTTCAATTTTCCACGTCTTTCCTAGCTTGCATGCGGGAAATTTCGGGAAAAAAATTCGAAAACAATTATTAGAAAACTGTAGGATATTAAATAATATTTAATTTTGAATAACAAATTCAGTGCATTTGGTTAACAATGTTGGCAACAAATGCGGTCATGTTGACAGCACTTTACAGCATTGACACAGATAATCACAAAATAGTGTGTAGGTATATACTCGCAATAAATAAAAATATTTATAAAAAAAAATATTGATTTTATGTTTTTCACAAAAATATATTTTACAAACCTTTCTTGTGAACTTGGTTTCCAGATTTGTTCTATTGTTCTATCTACACTCATCCGTGAACTTGGTGTTTCCCGCACTTGGTATGAAAGTGATACAAATTATGGTAAAATTTAGTGATCATAATAATTTTCTCTAGTTATTATATTTGCGAAATATTATACTATTCACAATAACTGTTAACTGTTGGTGTTGTATGTTCATATTTTATGAGTATAAGTGAATTAATGTATAATACACTACAAACTTTGTAAAATTTCGTCGATCCGATCTACAGGTATCCATTCATATTCATTCCAACATATAGATAATTTATCATTTTTATATCTGTAATATTTATAACATCCAGCAATTCCAAATGTCATGGTGATATATTAATATATGTCGCAAGGTGAAGTGTTGTTTGTAAACATATTCTTATATGCATTTTTGTTAAACTGTCTATGTCCCGTGTAACAAGAATAGATTGTTTACGTCCCCATTTCAAATATGTAGTGATTCTGTATCTGTGTTAAATGTTAAATGTTTGATTGAATATGAGAAGAAGTGTTGTTTGTGTGATGGATGACGCAGTTGGCTCGGAAACGAGTTTAAAAACATGTCCGTATGTCCTGTACCCATCCGAGTGTCTCAATAACTCTCCTTCGACGCCCGGCGGGGCTCCATTGTACCGCTTGTCGACCTGTCCTCGCGCATGATATATCCTCCTCGAGATATTTATTCGTCAGAGGACCAACAAATCACCGCTAATTAAATATTTAGCGATTGTTTGGGAAGCCGATGTAAATTCCTCCAACTTGTGACGTATTGGAAAGTTGGGAAATGTCACCAACAGGAAGTATGGCTTCTGTTCGGTTCGCTTATTGATCCGTTGCCAGGTAACAACAAAAATATTTGCAAACACTCGAGCGGTTGTCGGACAATTGTATGGTTAGTTAAGCCCCGCAAACACGCACGCCTAATGAAATTTGGAACTTTAATTATAGCGCTGTAAAAACGGATTCGGTGTGCAAATGCGATAGGTGCATAAATAATTTATTCAATCGCTAATTGACAATTTAAACAGATGTTAATATGCAACCGATGAAATAAATTATCATTATTTTCGGGTCAGCTTTGTCATGCGGAAAATTATTTACATGTGTTGCCATTTCAAACCTGAACATGAACAATAAATTTGACATTATTGTTATGCACTACATTGACGCTTCCACCGATATTTTTCATGCACAACATTAAAAAGTATCCACCAGATAATGTACCAAATGAACCATTTGTTTACAAATGACAAAGGTCTTTGAATGAATCAAACAAAAATTTGAATCAAAACATTGTTTGATTCATTTTTAAACAATAGCTAATCAACACATTATTATTACTTTGTTTATAATTACGACTTCCTGTAGAGGAAGAAATTTTATGCGACAAAAATATACCTGCGCGCAATATTAATCTTTTACACAAAGTATTTTTAATGTATTCGGCCAAAAAGAAACTATTACGCTATGTTCACTAAGTTCGCGATGTAAGTTAGGTCACATCGTGTTTGATTGTCGGCTATATTTTTATAACGTGACCAACGTCTGTACTGCTTTTGCAGACTTTCAATATCATCTTCAATAATGACTAAGAGGTAATCCAACTTTTCTGGATTTATTCCAAAGTGCTCTTTATATTTGTCATTTTTTCGTAATTGGTCTATGAGATGATAAAATTTGCCAAAATCATTCCTCATCATGCTGACATCGTAGATACATTCCCTTCTACGTTGATTTTTGCACAATGATAACAATAAAAGTAATTCATCCTTGTCACTATCACTATCACTCTCCCATGACAACCACCTTGGTATCGTGAACGAAAACTGAAAACATACTATAACACTATAAGTAGCTTTAGATGTCGCTGGTCTTAGTGAACATCGAGTATGTTCTGATCTTTAAGGTTATGGCTTTAACTTTCTAACCGCTGGGTGTACCGCAACTCAGTGGGGTAGTTTCGTACCTGGCAATCGGGGTTGGATTATTTAAAATATATTTAAAATAATTTGTAATTTATTGTATTGTATTGTCTATTATTATTATTATTATAATAGACAATGAGATAAACACTGTATATAAAAATCGACATGCAGTAACCCTGAAACCTGCTCCATACGTGATGCATCTTTATTGTTTTGTGTAGATACCAACTTCACTTTCAATGAACCCTATCCCTGACAATACCTATTCCGTTATTTACCTTTTGCTTCAGGCGTTTAGGCTTTGCAAATCCTCTTCAACCAGTTGAATTAACCATTGTGAATTGCTGAAATAAATACATACAGTTCTTGTTTGTAGACCTACTTAAGATTAAGGCATTTGCATAAGGAAACGTTGATGTTTCTTAAAAAGGATTTTTGTGAAATATTCTTTCCTGTTAGGGAATGAATATTAAATGAAATAATACTGTAGGTTATCCATCATTTCTGGTAGAGTGTGATGTTTAGCTGAAGCCGCCGTCTGGGGCCGGTGAAAAGGCCTACGTATAACCGTTATTTATATATTTAAACCGGGCGATTGATCTGCCCGTGAAAGTTTATCCCGCATTAACGAAGTTGGTGTTTGATACCTTGTGCCAGGCACAGTGTACTGTACAACTCTTTCAAATCATCAATCATTCTTGAATATGCAAATATGTCAGCGTGTAAGTGCGTGTAGTCTTGGAAGTTTGCGTGGAAATGGTTTAGAATTGAATTCCAATATGTGCGTGCTGCCGGGAAGAAGAAGGGATGATTGATGGGCTCTGACGTCACGCCACGACAGCCCTTAAGAATTTGCGCCCTTCACTCTACCTTTCAACTTTATTTCCTCCAAGAATGCTACAATAAAGCGCAGGTTTATTCATTTCCAGAGCTGAATAACTGTCAGGAGAGGACATCATACAGATACCAATTCCATCAGCGAGAATACGAATACAAATTTATTTACCTCAAATAGATTACATAATAAATATAAATATCCTTAACCGTTCTACACAATACTATTTATAAAAATATATCTACATATTTTATGAGTGAAACGATATTGAATAAATATTCCAAAAGAAAAACTGTTAGAAACTTACAAATTAAGTAACTTCGACGATAGATACGCAAAGACGCTGATAGTACGTTATTAAGGCGAAGTTTGAAAGGATCATACAGCTATTCGAAACCTGATTTGAATATGACGAAGTACGGATATATGTCACTAAAGAAAGAAATAATATATAAAATAATTACGAAATCTATGGCATATAAATCAGGAATCGTTCTAGAGATGGATTACATGCAGAAATCGTGTAAGAAATGAAGAAATCCGTACAAAAGTAAATTAATTAAAGAACTAGTAGAAAGAATAGAAGACAAAAAAAATATGTTAGTATAACTACATCAAAAGAATGAGTATTAAAAGATGGCGCCAAAAAAAATCTAGTGTGATTATATTCATGAAGCAAGGAAGTTCTGTGGGAAAACAACAAAGAACAGAAAATGAGAAGTGAATAATAACGTCAGCTGCAAAAATTTTTTTTTAGATAAATACTGTTAATCAAATGATATTATAATTTATTCATTAACCAAAAATAAACAAAAGTAATTTGTTTCATGCAACTTTATTTATTATTTAATTTTAATTTTACTACAATACTAACGTATAATCTCCAATCCTACTTTTGCAGCAATAAATAGTTCAGAACTAATTGTTTCTAAATATATACATCTGAGGAAGCGTTAGAATAATTTCAATCTTATTTAATTTAATTAAACAAATTTATTTTAAGATCAAAAGATCAGTTATTTATAAGATGTATATATGTAGTAGCCATTATACATAAACGAAGATACAAATTACTTGATCAAAGTTGTGTCAAATAGTTAGTGCTGCTTGCTAAGAAAGTAGTTGTATTTTTGGTTCTCGTACGAAAATCAGAGCACACAACATACAATATTTATTATTATTCATATAAATAAAATTGATCAATTGTATTTAGAATATTATCTCATAATTTAGTGTTTAAATCACACAAACGGAAAAAAAGCATACAAACCAGAGAGACTGTATTTTATTTATAAATAACAAAACAATATTTTAAAATTAATAATAAAAATAAAAAAGTGCGTTAAATGATATGACTAATTCAATAAACGAGCGTGATTATTATAAAATTCCTGTGTCATCTTTTTGGTCCCATATGCTGTTGGGGTCCGGATAATTCTTTCATCTATGTTTGCTTATGGAATACATTATCTGCGCTTACATATTCGATTAGGCATAATTCCCATTGTAACGCGATATCTCGGCTTGATTGATCACCTATTTAGAATATTTAATTAGCAGGGAGAATCTGATGAATCATACAAGGAAATAATGCCCCATCACCACTCACACAAATAAAAAACACAACCCTGGATCTTCCCCTGTGGAGCCTTATGATTTACTATCTCATTACTAATACTCATTTCTTACAAATTTGTTCCTATGTTGTAAATTCTCCCCAGAACCCCTGGGAGGTGCGAAGAGAGAGACTCCGTTCTCTACTCGTTAGAACATTCTGAGAATCGGAAGATATATAGAAGCCCTAGACAGTTTGTTTGTTATTGTCTACAAGAGGCCGGGAGATCTGCTTGAATTTAAATAGTTTTTATCTTAAACACCAGCTAAGACTATTAAACAAGATTCGGATGAGTGAAAGACACAAACCGTATGGAGGATTGCACATATGGAAAGGAATTCTGAATGTTTGAAGTTGCAATGATTAACATATGTGAAGATTAAATTAATTGTGTAAACAAAAGTCGTTTCAGTGCACTGTAAATTGTAGAACATTAGATCAAATTTATTATGTAAAATGCATAAATATTTACTATTCTTAAAATTTAATACAATTTCGGTATCACAACATCTCTAGTACAACGATTTTTTTACATTAAATAAAATTTTAATTGCTTTTCAATAGTATTGGTTATCAGCATAGGCGTGCGCAGAACTTCCCCTTTGAGGGTGCCAAAATAAATTATTATAATTATTATTATAAAATAAAAGTATATTAAGTGGAACCATTTCACACTATGATGAATATTACTTGGAAAAATAGTTTATGTATATAGTAACAACACGGAAAGTAATTCTTAAAGCCGCTGATGATACATTTTTCCGTAAATCCGAAAATATTTAAAATATCGAATTTTTATCTCGAAAATTTTCAAATTTTCCAAAATTTTGATTGTAATAGGTTTTAAAGAATTAGCTACGTTGATGCCAAATTTACAAACGGAATTTAATTATATCTTTTCATTTCGGAAATATTTGCTCTCAAAGTTGTACCTCAAAAAAGTGTATTTTTTGAGTATATTTGAAAAATGAGTAGAGAAACAATATCAATTACTTTACCATTCGATTCTACGAGAAAAGTTATATAAAGAAATGTTTTACTCACATATACGGCCTTTGGAACGATTAGGTGAAAAATAAGAAAAATGGAAAAACCTAAATTTCAATTATTCGGTTCAAAACTTTTTTCTCTCCAATTTTTTTTATTTGCTGGACTTAAGTAAATAACAATGCGCTGATTCCAAATTTTTAAGCAGAATTAAATTATTTCTTTCCGTTCTCGAGATATCTAAATTCAAAGTTATACCTAGAAAATTAGGTTTTTGAGGTATATCTCTTAAATGGTTAGGTATACGACCTTGGGGACCTCACCATTCGATTCTACGGGCAAAATTACATAAGTGTACCAATTTTCAGATTTTTATCTCAACACATAGAAATTCTACAAGGAAAAAACTGAAAATGGCCAAAAATCGAAAAAAATCTAAGGTATACCCCTTGCCATTTTTCCGATTTTCGCCGATTTCGTTTTTCCTTCCTACAAATTGTATCCTCTGCAGTAAAAATCTAAAAATTGGTATACTTATGTAATTTTGCTCGTAGAATCGATTGGTGAGGTTGCTGAAGTCGTAAACCTAACCCATAAAGGGGTATACCTAAAAAACCTGTTTTTTTAGGTATTGCCAAAATTCAACTTTGAACACGAATATCTCGAGAACGGTAAGAGATAATTCAATCCGGTTTGAAAATTTGAAATTAACCTGTCGATATCTACTTAAGTCTAGAAAAGTATTGGAGAAAAAAATTTCTCGGAGGAATTTTGTAATTTAAGTTTTTTCGATTTTCTTAATTTTCACCTAATCGTTCCAAAGAACATATATGCGGAGAAAACATTTCTTTATGTAACTTTGCCCATAGAACCGACTGGTATAATCGTTAAGATTGTATCTCTACCCATTTTAGAGATATAATCAAAAAACACGCTTTTTTGAGGTGCAACTTTGACAGCAAATATTTTAGAAAGGAAAAGAGATAATTAAATTCCGTTTTGAAATTTGAAATCAGCGGGTCGAAATCTACTAATGTATATTATTTCCCAAAATAAAAATTTTGGGTACAAAAATAACTATTTTTGGGATATTTCGCGTTTGTCAACACAATTTTTGGTTTAATTCTATGAATAACGAGAGAATAATAAATATGTTTGTCTTGTCCTCGCCCACAAAATTTATGTATGTAAATAAGTACTTTATTTTAACACTTATAAACTTTTAATTATTAGTAATATATTAGGAGGAGCCACGGTACCCATGGCATCCACCATGCGCACGCCTATGGTTATCAGTACTCAACAAGCTACAGTGAGTTTATATTAATTTGACTTAACAGTATTTTATTTAGTTAATAGTTAGCACTTTCTTCGAGTTGGAGCATGCTAACCAAAGGAACTGCCAAAATACCAATGCCTGCCTGGAAAATTATTTGAAACAGGACAACAGATATAATAACATAAAAAGCTATTTATCTTATTAATTATAAAAATTTAGTAGATCTGTTTTATATATTTTACAAATCTATCATATTGTAGCGATCATACAAATTGTAGCAGTCAGAAAAAATTTGCAGGTGTCTTCCCAGTGCATATGCGAGTTTTTGTGTTATAGGTAATATTTAATAGTTTTTTTTAAGCAATAAGAGCTTTAAATGCTGTAGAAGAACGACTGAACGACGCAAGAACCAAATAAAAATTTAGAAATATTTTTAAATTTTTCTTTGATAAGAGGTACGATTTTTAAACGAAACTTTAATTGTTGTTATTTTATCGTTTATTTACCAATTCTCTGATTGGTGTATTATGTTCGAAATCATTTACCGATCAGTAATTTAAGGTAATCTTGGTAAAATATATCGCGCAGAAATAAACATTTTGTTATCGACATATATGTGATTTGCCATTGTATTTCACAGTTTTGAAGAAAGAATAATGGTAAATGTAATTATTTAAAAACTTCATATAAAGTTATCTTTTTAGAATATGTACACATTTGTTATTTGTTAACTCAAAAATATTGACAAAAATATGATAACGTTCTTACTTAGAAGAATAACTATTCTAGTATTTGTTGAATAAATATTTTATCCTTTTTTTATTCTATTTGTGTTGATTCAAGTATCAAATTTGTAGAATTAAAATATTACTAGGTTATTGATCTACTCATTGTGTTTGGAAAAGCTAATTCTTCTGAATTATTTAATATTTTTTATTATTTAAAATATATTTTTTATTTTAATGATAAGAATAAAATATGAACGTACAATTACTTGGCATAAAATATTTAGTAAATGTGCTTGTTCTGTGAAAGAGGAATAATAGATTTGAAGTGATTGTAACTGTTTCCGCTGAATCGTTAGTGTAAATAATTAAAGCAACTTTCCACTTAGAAACTCGTAAAAAGTGTTTCTTTATCGAGGTGTCGGTACTTCTTTAGAAGTTTTTCCCAGCTGATAAAATAACTAGTTAGTTTATACTGGGCCTGGGAAGAGGCTTGTGCGTATTTACGTATTTTTACTCAAAGTGGATCAGAGCATTGACCTTAAAACATGAAGCCGCCTGGCAAATATTTACCGGGAGAGATAAGCAGGACATTCCAACGACATCAGCGGGAACGGGGTAAATATGATATGCGATCAGCCGTAAATGTGTTTGCTCTACGTGGTATTAACACCAGGAAACAGCAACGACACAACACAGATACGACGAGCAAGATGGTTTGCGCATTTACTACATATGCAGAAGCTTTTAATCCACCACCCAGCACCCAACAACTACAACCTATAAATTCACCTTTATTAATTCTTTTGTTCACTTTAGCATCTATATCTTTGTTAGTGTTTAACGCTCAACTAATAAAGTTACTTGTAATCGAAGGGTTGTAGGTAGAATACAAAACAAAGATTTGAACACAGGACACCTCTGTTGCAGTGGCGTAACTATTGATGTTCCATGTATTCAGTAGTACACGGGTCCTGTGACCTAAGGGGCCCGATCGGCCTTAACACAAGTCGGAATATAATTTTAATTTTATGTTACAAAAATATTTTAATTTTTCCTTAAAACAAAGTATGGCAAATTTGTCTGTTGGTTTTAACAATTATTATTTTTTTAATCAAAAACGTCAGTTTTTATCTGACTAGACAAAATGCCATCTTTTGTGTTCCTATTCCTTCCACGTTATTCCCAATTTTATTATGAACTATGGGCTGTCGGCACATTGCAGAGAGTCACACCGCTTGTGTTAGGAGGATTTCCCAATCTCAAGCGGCGTCTAATCCGACGCGCTGCCTTTTGAATGATATGAGTGCTTCAATTAAAAAGTATGTAATAGTAAGATGAGTTGGCGTCGCTCGCCTTATGTATTCTTGTCTTAACACCATAGTGAAACGATTGCCTGCCATCAACCACCAAGCTTCAGGATAGTTGCTATTTAATATTAATGTTGACGTCGGCAATAAAATAGACTGTAAATTCTTCAAAATATATACAGTAGAACGACTAGGCTGTGATTTACTTCAAAATTATATTCACTTGCTAACGAGAATAAGCTGTAGATAAGTATTTTGAAAAGCATCGTGTTATAAGGTTATTTTACATTTTTTAAATATTCATTGCTGCATATTTGTAATTATGAGTTTTATTTTCAACATTATGTTAAAAAAAAGACTGAACGTTTCATTACCTGTAACTAGCCGGGAATCTCTTTTCCATCTAGCCGGAAAGTGAAATAGGAAAAAGCTACTACTTCCCAACTATTTGGTTGGCTAGAAACAGACGTATTACTAACCGATTGTCAATAAAAAAAATATTTATATTTTTAACCCATCTAACTATTCTCTACGAAGTTTACAATTAACAGCATAATATATTGTTAACAAACAATTAAGTTTCTATCTCATTATAAAACTTGGTCTTCCAATATATTTTGTTGTAAAAGGTTTGATATAATTCTTCCAATTTTTTTAAAAAACAAAATCTTCAAACAGTTTCTAATCCATCCACGTGTTTAATTTAATAGTAGACGCCAAATATTTCTTTTTCTAGAATATCTTTTAACAAAAATTTGCGCTCAACTTTTGACTTATAAATTTATTTAAAGTATTTTGTAACTTGCCTCAAACTTTCCGTCGGCATTATATTTTAAAATACCGTTTATGTTCATCCGTCATCATCTCTAGAATATATAAAACGTAAATACATTTTATCTCTATGGTCTTGTTACCTCAACTAAGATCCTGTTGATTTGTTATGACTACACCAGTCGCAAACTGAAATATATGTTTATATTTGACACCACTGCAATTTAAGTTTCATAAAACTATATTTCAAATTTAGTATTCAATTTCTTGTGTCACAGCCTCCCATTTGTCTGGTGCAAAACGCATAAAACTTGTCCCATACAATGCGACGTGCATGGGTCACGGGGGACCCACGCAACGTCCGCGGGGACAATGCGTCCGCGGAACACATCATGCGATTGCATTATGCATGCATGTCCCTCGCTACAAATGCACACCACAGCAAATTGATGGATCTGCTAAATAAATATATACAATAATTATGTGGTTAATTAATATTAATGTTTGTTTTCATGATTAGATACGTTTTAGTTTAAATGGAACCAGGGGTAGTTATTGTGGGTGGATTTCAATTTCATTTCACTACAATAATAATAACATTCTTTAGTGACGTAAAAAACAGACACAAATATAATCAGTAGTGTATTTATTAAAAAAGAAGTGGATCGTTATTCCTGGCAAAAACAAATTATTATGGGATAGTCGTTTCAACTTTAATAAATTCTATAAATATATGGATATAGAAATCTTAGAAATAAAATAAATATTTAATAAAATATAGTAGAACAGATTTAAGTAATCAGGGTAGGTAGGGCGCCCTTTTTAGATCTTGTTTCGTGTTTCGAATTATTTTATTGAAAGGAAAAAATATATGCTTACAATGTAAAACATTTATTTATCTAAATTGTAAAGATATTTAAAATTGTTTGTCAATAAGGTCGCTATTATATAACAATTATTCATTTTTTACACTCACTGATAAAAAAGAAAATATATCTTTTGAAAAGAAATGTTTTCTCCACATATTCATTCTTTAGAATGATTAGATAAAAAATGAAAATAAATACAAAAATAAGTTTGGAAGTTTGCGATGTCGAAGTCTCGAAGAGACAAAACATATGTTAAAACTGTCCAGTTCCATTGCTAAATTTAATTTATTTTTGGTAAAGCCTATATATTCAGAGGCACTGAAATTATATGTACAGGTATAACACGTGTAACTCTTGAAAAGGTTTTTATAAATAATCTACCATACCTAAGGATTTCAAACAAATGCCATACGCTAAACAAATAAATCTATAAATATAGTAGAAAATATAAAATGGGCCTACTTTTTGATACATTCAATTTATACAAAGTGGTGATATTCTGTTGAAGTTGACAGTTTTTACATATATTGTACTCCTATAACTTTTCGCTACTATATCATTTTTGATGGGGATGGCGGATATGGCGATGATGAAAAGACACTGACTCGTGAAACGCAAACTACCTTGAAGATCAGCTGGTAAGTACCTACTTTAAAATAAGAAGTTTTAAATATATAAAGAATAGAAAAATGTCCCTGTATTATAAAGAAAGTGATTATTAAAATTGAAAGTAGACAATGCTTATTTGAAACAATGGGGTAGTTAATAAGAATATGTGATGAGAAATGCTGAGCACAGTAATTCAATCCAGAGTTTAGTACCCGCTGAATATCCCAGCAGTCTGTTCTGCTAAATAATTGATACGCGATTTGATAATTTGGGGTATTGTACCCCGCAAAAAGGGTTGAAATGCACAATTGAGTGCGGGGCCGCCCATCAAATCTGAATGATCTAGTACCCCGCGATAATTCACGATAATTGCGAAACGATTGCCTCACAGCACATATGGTGCAGCTAAGCTACTGGCCGCTTTGCCCGCATGCTATGCAAATACTACCCATGCGGGAGATGCGTATTTGTCAGTCTTTTGATTGATATATTTAAATCAAATAAAATTTTCATTATTTCCAACTGTTATCTGCTGCGCAAATATGATTTTAATTAATTTCGAATTTCCATATAGAAATTAATCAATTTTTTCCCGCAAGGAATATCGGCAGAAAGATACATATCAAAATAAATCAAACAAAAACCCGACAGCTATGATGGAATTTACATAACCTGCGAGTAAATTCTGCGAAGGGAATTAACAATGTAAAACTGAAAAATAAAGAAAATCCGTTTTTAAGTGGAGAATGAGGTAAACCTCGATCAATATTATATTAAGAATTTTTTAGCTGTGTTACCTATAGATGATCGGATAACGTAGATTTACATTATTCATTTCTTATAAACTGCTGTATTATATATTTATACAATTGCATTATTTAATTCTATTTCTATTCGGTAACGACAGTTCTTTCTTGATTGCATGCTGTATATAACCCTTAACTAAGTTAAACTTGTTGGCAAAAATACCTGTTTATAGATCTTAAATTTGATTACAGCGACTTCATGACAAATAGTACGTTTAAAGAGTTATAACAATATTAATAATTAGCGCTACAACCCTAAAAGAATTTCGGACTGCAGTGAAATCCAGAAGAGGACATCATTTATTTCTCTTTGCAAGAGATCTATTCTGTAAGTATCGTTAAAATTGTTATTATCTGATGAAATAGTTAAACTAAATAAATAAAATAAAATATTAATATAACCTTGTAATAGTTTTATATTCTTACATAATAAAAATATTGAAAAAAACCCGATAGAAATTTAAATAAATTTTTATTCTTAAATTAATGTAACAATAGGCTATGGATGAAAAACAATAACAAAATCAAGTTTCAAAATTCAAATCAAATTTCTGAGTAAAACCAGATGCCCAAATTTCGATTCCTGCCTGTATACTGCTAAATTTTCTGACTGGATTATATTTTCAATTACGGCTTCTAAAATAATTTGAAATTTCCCAACCAATATGAAACCACTTGTGGATTATGAAAACAGAGGTAAAGGCACCTGAGAATTGTGCAGCAGAAATTGCCCTACTTTTATCCTTATTTTGTGCACTATCCACTCCTCGTATTAAAAACGTTGATGTTTCCCTCGTTATCCTGACACTTCCTAGCCACAACATCGCCACTGGTTGGGATGTTTTCCCAGGCAAGTTGTTATTTCATCACTTATGATAACAACAGCTGCGAGAGGTGATCCAGCAGCAGCCGGAAGACGTATCCAAACAGCATCGGATGTTTCTTCTACCTACTAGTGACAAACTAGCACCAGGGGACAGGCATACAAGCATAACCACTACAACATGAAGAGCTGTGAAGAGGATGAATAATTAATAGAGATATATGAGGGGTTTTCTCAGAAAAGGTGCAGATATTGAAAAACGAACAGCTCGATGACGGGAAAGGTGCAGCTGAAATAATTCTACGGTGCTGCACCTAAGTATTTTCCTATACATAACGACCAGTAAAAAAGTCCAATATCCGACAATTATTATCTTTTGGCATATATTTTTACTAACTAGTAGTTAAAAATACCATTGTGCCCTTGCAAAGGCTGTATACTGTCCACTAATGGCAGAAAATGCAAGTAAAAATTGTTGACAAACCGATGTAATTCTCATCTATATTTCATGTGCCGTATGTTCCTCAATACATTAATAGAATTTTAACTATCGAATTTGTATACCAAATAGTAAGCCCATATTATAATCACATTATGTTTTCATTAAGAATTGAAATTTTGAACTAGCAGTGGTGGTTTACTTAGATTTAGCGCGCACCTCCTTGAACTGAATGGTATGTTAGATCTGCAGTTCAATTCCCAACATTGCAAATTTTTAATCAAATAAAAGAACCGTTATGCTCAAGTGGATCAGAATTCACTCCAACTTGTAGGTTCCTTGTAGAGGATCTAGAATGACTACGTCAATTGCTACAGTTCAAGTAAAATTGTTTTTAAACAAAACTATCGATTTTCTGCGATCAATATTTTGATATATCGAGTAACACATCGATTTTTTAACGATATTGATGGTTTATTTTTTAATAAAGTTTTGTACAAATTAAAGTAAATTAGTGTAATTAAAAACGATAAAAGATGAAAGGCTTAGAAAATGCGCACATTCATCACTTATCTTTAAACGAATAAATATAACTTCAAATTGTAGTTATGTTACATTATACATTTTTATAAATATTGTTAATTTCCGCTGTTAGTCACTAGAATACCACCATTAATCCCTGGAGTTCACTACTTTTTTGTTTGGGCGTATATTCGTACAATTAATAATTTATTTTATCACAATTTTTTATGTTAAATTCTTTTTTTTAACATTAAATCTATATATTTTAAACTTCGATTTTTCAGTTTCAATGTTTTTTTCCGATTCATCATTTGAAATTTTAAATTTACACATTATTATGTAAACGATTACTTTCATTTTCAAATTACCTTGTCTTGTACTCTGTGCTGGGTAAAGGATTGAACTGTTTCCTTTGTTAATACCTCTCCATTGTGGCTCCAGAGTAAATAATTACCTCATTACCTTGTTGTAAATTGAAAAATATCTCCTCCATGATTGCAGGTATTTGTATGAAAAATCATCGTAATGAAATTAAAGTTGTCTCCAAGCTCAACAAATCTTAATTAGTGCAGTCGACGTCTGTGGGAGTAATTAGCTGGGTATCAAAGCAGGTGCGTATGATTAACAGCCAGCTCCTCCGTTATTATTCGTAATATCTCACGATTAGCGCAACGAGGGCGGAGGTCTCTAGAGAGGAAGCCAGCACGTGGTGGAGGCGGGTCCAGCAGGCCTTGGTGGTCCAACGGAAAGAAAGGTAGAGTTACAGTTTATTATAGCATTCCAAGAAGAAGTAATTGGCGAGAAGCAACATCGGAACACAGGCCCAGAAGCTGGGACGTAACACAACGCAGGGTAGCTTTCGATTATCACGCATTCTATTCATTGCTGGGAATAGTAACGACTGTAAAATCATGCGGTTTTCAAAGGAAAAAGGTCACCATATGCCAACATTTTGTAGTAACTATTTACATAAGAATGTACGGTTCGTGTTAAAAATCACATATTGAAGTTTTGTTGGCCAATTTTAACATTTTAAAATGCTAGAAATAAAAAATTTTGAATATTCTACATTTGGTTTAAACGTGCTTCCGAGCATGTGAATCTGCTACTTATCGTAATAAAGATAATTTCGAATGATGAAGTATATCCATTTCGTACGTATTATTAAAAATATAGAAATTGCGAAAGATGTTGTTTATTTTTACCGTAAAACTGTATATTTTGTAAAAAATATAATTATTCCAAAGTTTAAAAAATATTCAAGTTTGTTTTACACGGGTCTACATTAGATTGATATAAATAAAATAAAGTATTATACCTCATACATCAAAATTACTTAACGTAAAAACAATATCATTGCAACACCTTCATTATTTGGCGGTCTATAAACATAAGATTCATGGCACAGCACTCAGAGATTGAAGAACCTAAGGTTTTTGATTCGTGCCAAGTTTTTGTATTTTGCTACGAACATACAGTCATGAGCGCTGACTACATGGGGGGAACGGGGCCTATTCTTCCAAGGAAAATTTTCTTATGATATACCGAAGATCCTGAGACGTTATCACTTAGTCCTGCTCCGGGTGAAGGGGTGTTAGTGGGCCTTCGGGCCTCCGCCCAGTCTGGTGGTCTAGCTAGGTGATCTAGTTCAGCAGACTGCTTCAGAATGTGCTCTAATTCTTGGCCTGCTTATACCCGAGCACATTTTGGAGCAGATTTGGCTGTTCTGGATTGTGTTCTGTTTTCAATGCTCTACTTATTGGTCTACTGAAACCAGAACACGTTCGATTGTGCTCTGATTTCATTCGGTAAAGAATTGAAGCACTTGGAAGTGTTTGCGCTAATTCTTGACTTTCTTAAACCAGATCACATGTTGAAGCAGATTTAGTTGTTCTATATTGTGCTCTGGTTTCAGAGGGTCAGGAATTGGAGTATTTTGAAATGTTTGTTCTAGTTCTTCTGATACTAAACCTAGAGCACATTCTGAATCAGTTTTGGCTGCTCTATTTTCAATGGATCAGGAATTAGAGCAAGTGTTTGTTCTAGTATTTCTATTTCTTGTAATTCTAGGTTTTGAATTTAGTCATAATAAGAGATTTACCCTCAAGGAAATTTTGAAAAGTCGACGCCTATGCATACAGCTTTTATTGGGTTCCTAACTTCACGTGATTTTTATTTGGTTATACCCCAAGCAGGGATTTGAACTCCAGATCTCACACTCTGATCAACTCGATTCGAAGCGCGCTAACCAAATGAGGCACTGCACAAGAAAATAAAATAGTAAATTATGTTAGAGACTTATTTTCATGAGTGAAATTGTTTAGGACTGATGCACTAATGAAGTAAATAGAATGAGGGCACTACGTATAAGTAGAGCAATAAAGCAATAATGTTGTCGCTTATTACATTTGTATAGTCGGTTTGATGTGCGTTGGGGTCGGACTAGAAGTAACATCTTCTCTCCCTGGTTGGTATGTGAATGTGTGCGTGCGGCCGGACATGAGTCAGAGCCGGTGTTTAATTGAGGAATTGATGCGGCGCGAGAAGCTGATCTCGATCAGATGATTTCCCGGGGGGGCAATTCCCTGCACCCTCGGCGCGGCGCCAGGTGCCGCTGTTATGCTGATCTCCGCCGACCCACCTTTGCTTCGCTTCTCACGCTGCTTTATTTCAGTTATTTTGATCGAGATGCTATTGCCGAGGAATCAATACGAGTAAGCCCCGTGCAACGGCCGCGAACACGTAGTGCGTAATCCCCACTGTCGTACCCGCCGTCCGCATAAAGACGGAAAGTTTTATTCAATAGGTAGGGAACGCACGCTGTATTGTCTGTCAACGTCTTAAAAACATCGCTCCGCCCACATACGCTCAAGCTCAAGTCACTGAAGTTTTGCTTTCAATGCGAGGGACATTCAATAAGCAAACAAAGACCAGTTCAACAACTGATTTAATGATGATGTGTACTCGCAAACCAGAACTCGGCATATAATTCGCTAATTAAAAACTGCAGTTCATCAAACTTTATTGATAGTAGGCAATATCTTTTCTTTAGATAGGTAATATCACTCAGTGCGACAGCGACAATGCGACAAGAATTTTGTCATACTCTCACAGAACTCCATAAACTATTTAATAGTATTTTACAATATTAGCCAGGTAAAACAGTTTTTACTGGTGATAGGAGGAATTGACTGGCGAGCCGTTTAGGCGAGCCTGTCATCTCCTTGAACCAGTAAAAACTGTTACCTGGCGTATAATGTACAATAGTTTACTTGTTATTGACTTGTAAATAAAATTAAAATTAAAACCAAATTTTGACAGTTACTAATTTTGTGTCAAAAATTGTTTTAAATGATATATCGTAAGCCTTGGAAGACAATAAACAATGGAACTACTAGCCAGTAAATCTGACAGGTGTCATCTTAACATGCTAGGTACTGGTAAATCTGACAGCTGTCATTTTTACAATGTAGTAGCTTGTAAAAATTAATTTACCTGGCAACAAAGAGTTAAGATAAATGATAGTTTACAAGTCAGTAACAAGTAAAATAATTTATTGTACGAGTACCCAATGAAAAAAAAACATAATATTACTATATAATACATGGCTGATAGGTAATTATTTCGTGACAAAATTTACTTTCATGTTAATGATTTAGTTGTCAGCCTGTAATCTCTGAAAGCTTACAGTGGGTTTGGAATCATTTGAAAACAGCGTTATTTTTAAAGGAAAAAATTATTGGAATTCAGTCAGTTGAAAATGGTTTTATTTTCTCTCCGACCAGTTTCAACCCCACATTGGTATCTTCAGTTTATTTTTATTTAGATAAATATTTCTTAAACTCTCACACTTGATTCATATTAAGCGCGCTAACAAAGTGAGTCACTGTTAGACTTTCTTACATTATTTATTATAAGAAAGGTTGCAATCTCGCTGCTAATATTATTTTCTTCGAAATCCGTATTTTGTTTCTACGAAAATACGAAAATTTCAGCCAGGAAGAAAATAAAATGACTGCTTGACATATCGTTTTTATTTCTGAAATGCATTATTTTTAAAAAAATAATCCTGTTTTGTTTTATTTAATTTAAAACAATATATATCAGAGACGAAATTGTTATTATTTAGATATTTTGTATTACAGTATACTTTTGTAGAAGCTTTGCATCAGGCGTTTTGTATATATTGTATTCAGTTCTATGTTGATATCGCTCATAGTTTCAATGCTGGTGCAGAGCACAATCTAAATTCAATCCATTTAGGAGCCAGTGCTGCATGAGTCTTTACTATTCGAACGGTCCTTGCATTAAGGGGAAGAGAACAAAAAGGATATTGCATTCACTATTATCTCATAAACGGTGCTAAATGATGGATCATCGCGCGCCTTCTCAATAATAAACTTTCTCAATTACCGCATCAATCTCGGCAGTGTCTTCGTGGACACGCGGGAATTACGCCGGAACCGGCAGAAGGGTTGGATACAATCTCGGATCTATCACGAGGTATTAACCCAACCTTTCTCTTTCGCCCTGCAATATATCAAAAATCAACCATTGTTTTGCCCCCGAAAACCAATTACAATAATTACTTCCATTCACAGCACAAACAATCACCACACTGTAAAAATTATGTGACAAATTGATAGCCTAACAATAGCTTCAATGTAGCGAATTCCAAACCATTCTGAAAGACTAATAAGTATTCTGATCATAATGCGAATAACAACACTGTGTTAAACATCAGTGGTGGTCATCACAGAAGCAATCGCCGACACAGAATGAGCTTTGCAATGAAACTTTCATTACACCAATTTTTAGTTAGTGCTGTGCATTTCTTCAACTACTTCAAATTTTTTTAGACATTTCCCACTATTCGAAACATTAACACAAAACTTATAAATGGTTATTTCTTAAAAATATAACTCACTTCATGATTGCCAAATGGAAGGACAGATTTTATACAGTGGCTTTTACTGCAGAGGAGTTACTCCAATTTCTTCGAAGCATTTCCGATCTTTTTTTTTTTGGATGTATCGGTAACGATCACAATTTCTTCTTGATCAAACTGTTTCGCTTATTTTTTCATATCTTCTTATCTTAGGATTTCTCCTATTTTTTTATTACTCTCGCTTTGTGCTAGTGCTCTTTTCATCTTGTAGTCATCATTTTGACCACCATCAATTTTAAAATAGTTAATAAATACACTTAAAGACACTGAAATTTGCAGACATGACAGAATGTCAAAATCGGTATGATTACAGTATCGCTTCCTTTCTTTAAATAGAAGGCGGTGAGTAATAACAGAGCTATTCCGTTATAAGATTACAGAGTAAAGTCATTTTTGTTCCGGCACTTTTGTCAAAACTTCACTGGTAGTGGTAGATGTGTTCCAGTTGTAGAAAAACTGAAGAATCCCGAAAATAATATTACATAATTATCTAATATTACCGATGGCCACATAGGTATATAAAAGGAAGTATTTTAACCATATTTATTTTGATATTTCGAAATTTTTAATTTTATTAAGAACTTTATATTGCGTGACGATTTTGTCTTTCGGTTCATTACAACTAATTTGTTTCACCTTCTGCTAGCCAAATAATTTATTAATTTGGTAAAATATGAAATACATTAATAAAATTAATCTATTTTTGTTTCATATTTTCTTTCATACATTTTACAGTAAATTTTTAGATAGGAAGCCAAATATCTTAAACATAGTTACGTTATCATTTTAAAGAAGTAATATAAAGCACAAAGTAAGTGTTTGTGTGACATTGTTAGGTGAAGGATTTGCAGTTTTAATTTGCGTTTGTAAGCATGTCTCCTTACGAAATGAGTCGCTCGGTACGTGAGATTAGGTGGAGAGGTGAGTCAGGCACCGACAAAGGCGACAAGTCATGAATGGCAATCCAGGATCATATCGCATTTCCATGACAATGGAACAATCAGCACGACTACCGTCCAGTGTCTGTGCATGAGCCACTTGCAGTCTCTCATCCATCGATCTGGCTGTCGCAGGCGCGCCGTGTAAATTATACACCTGACTTCGCATGCATTATACAAACTGGACTACACCAAAATCCACTCCGATTTCACTGAAGCCTTATAAATATTGCATCAGTTATGCCTACGGCATACATATCCGCGCTAATTAAAGACTGTTTGAACTGTTGCACGCTGATCCGATCGATGCTGGCGCTGCACTTGCTTTTATTTGCAGCGGGTCGCACCCCAACACTTGTCCGACACTAAAGGTCACTGCTCACGTAGCGACGGACTGCTGCTCTTCACTCCATTCAAATCTCCTCTGCTGCAGTCGCCCCGACAACCTTTATTTCCCGGCGACAACTCTCCGTAGAATACCCCGGAAGCGACTATTCACAGATCAAAAACCTCGACAGACATTTATAACTAGTGCACCCACTTTCCTCTTCGGACAAATTAAAACAACTGCAAAGTTCATATCATCAGGTACAAAGCACAAATTCTCTAAAAAACATCTTCTTGTTAGAAAGGTACAAAGCAAAAATTCTTTTTGACAGCTTCTTGTTTGGCTAGAAAGAAAAAGGCCTCGTGTATCTAAAGTATATTGTTTCGTTACATTTTTTACTTGCACTTTAGATAAACCGCCGATGGTCAACGTATACCATTGATGAGCAGTCTACGTCCAATTGAATAGGAACGTTGCTTATTAATGCTGCCTTGAAGACTTTTGTTTGAGAGACTGGGCTTACATATAGTACATTCATTGATAAATAAATTTTAGTTATTTTATACATATATGGAATAAATGTGAATTGTTTTGTGGGAACACAAATAAAGTAAAAATATAAAATATAATAAAATTTATCATTATCGCTCTGGACCGACTCTTGTCAAATCATATATTATAATATAAATATGTCATACATGTTTTACCTCCCGCCACCTAGCTAAGGAAGATATGTGTAGAAAAATGATTAAAAATCGCATATCAAAATATGCCATTTCTATGTAATCTATGGGTTATTTGTACATATGTATGAAGGGATATGTAATTCACGTTCATTTAATTTCTAAGAACCAAAACGTTATGAAAAAATTAAATTAACATTTAGTTATCCACGGAAGATGTGATTAAAATTTTACTAGAATTGATCAATTTATTATCAAACATAAAGGTACATTTTGTTACACACCTAGTAATAGACATCATCAAACCGTAGTTAAAATAAAATTTTAGGAAGCTTACCAGCAAATTTATGAAAATCTTGATATGTAAATTTTAGTTGCGAGAATTACAAAAAAATTCTGTTTTGCAGCTAAAAATAGTTGTTTTATTTTGTCACGAATAAACTTAACCTAATTACGTTCTGTGAAATTTATAGGTTTGGAAAAACGTTCTAATGCAAAGAAAACCAAAAAAGTAACATAAATTATAAATAATTCGTAAGATTTTTTTAAATAACATTCTTTGTATAAACCTATATTATTATATTTTTGAAGAAAATATTTTTAATCTTAATATTACTTACGAAATGATATATTTCACTTAAGTTTATTTTCAAAGTGTATCAGATAAATATGTATAGGCAGCGGTGGCTCATTTGATTGATGCACTCCGACTCGAACTGAGCGAAGTGTGAGATCTAGGATTCAAATCCCAGACTCCCCAATATTTAACCGAATAAACATACTTCTGTGTCCGAGTGGTACAAAATCCACTATAAACTGTAAGTCCCTTGCAGAGGGTTTAGGCTGACAACCTAGTCCGTCAAAAATATCTTGTATCTTATAGTGTCAATGATTATTATTATTTATAACAGAGAAGTAGGTATGGAATTGTCACAGTGAAAACAATAGAGATAAATTTTGTTAGAACTAGTATTTATATTTTTACAAGAGACTATATTTGTCTACATTATTTTTATGTTTTTAAATCTTAATAAATATATTTGCTGAGACAGTATTGTTAAACTAAAACAGTCAGTTGTCAATTTTTCTGTTAACATTGTGAAAACTTTCTGAGAGATGCGTCTATGATAAGAGCAATGTTTGTCTTCCCGTATCTTAATAAATATATTTGCCGAGATAGTGTTGTTAAAATTGTATGTTTTTTGTGTTTATTTACAAGAATATATATTTGTATTAAAACATATAATAATCCTGTAATTGAGATTTTCAATCCTGTTGGTCTGATATAACAATACAATAAAAATAAAATAAACACTGATTACCCAATACTGGTCAGTGTGCCTCCATCTCATGTGTTCTGATTTCTGCGATTGTTGGTAATTATATCCCGTGGTGTAAGAGGCAGGCGGTAACCGGACGTAGGACGTCCGCGTCCCAGATGGTCGTAGTCGCTCCCGAGCAATTATCGGGATGTGTAGGGAGCGGGTCGTAAAGCGAGACCACGTCTCCGGCTCGCCACGTGCCACTAACTGTGCAGAAATTAAGGAATTCCGCTCACACCCGCTCCGGAATAATCCCCGATATGTGTGAACTTACCTACGTGACCCATGACGACTAATTACTTTTTATACGAGCACACATCTGGACGGGAGAGGGCTTACCAAATGAGCAGCTTCTCCAGATTCTTTTTCTCATATTATGTCCGACATAAAGAACGAATTACTTCTGTTTTATTATAGTTTTAAGTCTTACGAAAATGCAATTCTCCTGCAGTGACTAATAAATTTGGTTCCTTAAATTACTGTCGGCACATTGCACGAACTTTATTTTGTTTTTACTATGTCAAGCTTTTACTCGATATGATTTATTCTAATCGTTGTAATTTAGCCCGCTAAATTTTAGAGCATATTTCTGTGGAAGATTATACTAACTTTTTACCTTGCTCACTCTTTTTACCTGTAGGCTAAATTATTATAAGAAGGTATATGCAGAGAAAATAATTATTTGTGTAACTTAATCCATAGAATCGATAGGTATGTATAATCGTTGAGATTTTATATCTATTCATTTTAAAAATATTCTCAAGAAACACACTTTGGAGGTACAAAATTTTTTGAAAAAAATCTCAGGAACGAAAAGAGGTAATGTAATTATGGGATCGGTAATAAAGCAATGGTACTAAAGAAATTTAATTATGTTTGTAAATTTGAAATCAGAGTAACGAAGTCTATCAAACCAAAATTTTAGAAAATGATTATTTTTGGTTGATTGGGATAAACCCAATTTTAAGCTAAAAACCTATAAGTTTTATTTTTTAAGGTTCGTTCTTGGTCTCCTATATTTCATTTTACATTGCTATCCAAAAGACCATAAGCCTCAAGAGTTTATGTACAACTTAAAAAAAACATTTATTACATTTTTATCTGATTAGGTAGAATCGCTAAACAACTGCAAATTAGTTTGGTTAATAATTCCTTTGCAAATGCAAATAACTTTTTATTAGCCAATATTAGATTGTAAGAACACAAATCATGTACAGATTTTACAAACATGATGAGAATGTGCTTCATAAAATATAACCTTTAATATAAAAGAAAAATTGTCTGTGCAACGAGGGTAATTTTTGTCCCGTGCTCCAAAGAGCCATTACAGCTCGTAACCGTGGAATATCTTGAAGAAATGCACAGTTGCAAACAAGTTCCCAGGGACGCTTTCCGTCCACCTGGGGGCGTTTGGCCGACGACGTGCGTCCCCATTTGCGCTGCAGGATGTAATGAGTGTGGAATTTGGTTGTGGATAATGGGGTGATTTTTAACGCGTGTGCCAATAGTGTCTGTCCGCGGACATGATCGCCGCGATAAATCAGCTGCTGGAACAAATGTGCAGTCATTGTTGTTCAAGTTTACAGCGTTCATTCATCACGGCGCCACTTGGCTGCCGGAACCGCGACACTGATGAAAGCTCCGACAGATCCGTACTGGGCTCCGCACGTATTAACTCATATCGTTCATATTAAGGTGGGAATTCTCAAACTTCCAATCCATTACTCTTTAAAATTACTATTGATGTTACCTAAACAGTGTTGAATTCAGGGGAGGAATTTTCTCGCGGTAAAATTACTTTTGGCAGAAACTTAATAAAAATTATAATTTAGTTTGCTTTTTATACAAAACATTTGTTAATAAATTCACATTGTCAACTGTCAGAATATATTTCGTGAGAAATTAGTACGAAATAAATGAAAAAAATAATACTTTCTTTCCAAGTTTTTGAGCGATTAAAATAATTTTGTGTAATACAATAAGTAATAGTGAAAAACATTTTAATAAAATTTTCAAAAAATTATCTACTTATTTCGAAGGGAAGTTCGAAAATATGAAATGATTGAAAGTTGAAGAAAGATTAGTAAAATCAGTTGAATGGGCCAATTCTGAAGAACTTTGTAAATCTGTAAGTAATCAGAACGAAAAAGCCACTTTTATGTATAATTTTAAATTAATTAATAAAACTAGACGCCTTTTTTGACAGTTTTACAGATTTGCAAGATTTATTCAGAATTGGCCTATATGAAAGTAACAAAAAAAGTATATAATTTAGTGTGCAAGTGTCTACATAAATTTTTTTGTATAATATATTTAGGGACTTTCAATAATAAAATATTGTGTTATGTATTATATTTAGTGAGAAAATATTTTTAAGTGTTTTAATGTTGAGTTTGTGTCATTTTCTTGTGCCAGTTTAAGTGTTTTTGGTATTTCAAACTTGTATACTAACTACTGTTACCATTTACGGATCTTTTCAAATGTAACAATAGGCGAAATATTGAAACAGTCTACAGGTCGTGCATCATTATCTTAATAAATAAATTTTAATGTATAATATTAAAAAAAAAACTATTTCTAACTAATATTCCCCCTCTGGATTTAATACTGCTATAGGTCGAATATTCAGGGACACTAAGATAATCCTTGGTTGTGCAATTTTTTATTTGGTTGAAGATTGACGATATTGGGATTTGAACACCAGATCTCACTATCTGTATATTTTGAGTCCGAGCGCGCTTACTAAGTAAGCTACTGCCATACCTGAACCGTAAGTTGTAGATATAGTATATAATAATAAAGTTGCCAACACCATTGGGCCAGTCTATATTTGTTAGTGCTCTGACTTTGAAATGCAAATGTTACGACTCCAAATCCTACAGAAGCATGGATGTGGATGGACTGCATAAAACCTTAGTAGTTGAGCAGTTGTTTTAACATTAGAGAAAAAATAGTTGAGGATCACGATATTTGGAACACAAAGATCCATTCTGCAAATACTTATTAAACATTATATTATTAAATATTACATATTTAATTCATAATAACATGGGAAAACATTCGAATGTACTAATTTTTGATAGTAAATTTTGAGTAAGTTTGAGAAACGTTAGTAAAGAGTGGATAAAAAACAAGTATCTAATTTTTTTTTAATAACGGAATCACGTGTTACCTTTGCTAATGAAACGTAAACTGACAGGAACCAACTTCAGCCAATGCAAAATGCAAAATGAATCATTCAACTAGCTTCAGGTGATTCAGAACGTGTATAAATTTAACTTGTCAATTAATAGAAAAAATACTAGACCACTTAGCTCGTACACTCAAGAAATCTAAAAAATTCATTTCATTTGAAGTTTATACGTGTAATGGAGAAAATCGACACATTCCACAAATTTTGTAAAAATATCTTATAAATTTAGAGTGCAGACATAATAAGAGTAAATACTGGACTGTTCAATATAAAATTTCACCATTAAAAAATATATACATAGAAGTATGCGTCACAAACAAATTCATGTACTTTAATTGCCATGTATTTAGTTGCTATAAAAATATTTATCCTTTTAATATTCCAGTTATTTGGTTGCGTTTGTGAATTTGTGTATATCACGATTGGAATTTTTCATTTGGCATTACTGCAACCCTTCTGCTTATGAATTTTTTAATGATGCTTTTATTATTCACACCATAATTTAAATTTCTCGCTGGCTGGATGGCTACGCGTAACAGAGCGTTGTGTAGCGTAGCGCGACATACTTACAAATGATTACATTTTAAATAAACATCATATCCCACGCGAGCTACAGCAGCTAACCCCGTTAAATAAAAATACATGGCGGGGAATATTTCACGGGATTGTATTCAGGCAAGCGTGCCGGTAATAAGATGAAAATAATCCCTTCAAGCAAGGCAAATTGATATTCTTCAATTCCACAAGTGGATGTTAAGATGAATGTCCCACTCAGAAAAAAACAGACAAAAATGAATGGAATTGGTTGTTTTAATTAACTTTTATATTTCAAGGATTTACTTATAAAAAGATATTTAAGCTAATAATTTTATAACTTACTGAAAATTAATGTACAATATTAGAAAAATAATTTTTAATTTTTCGAAAATAATGTATTATACGAGATTAATTTAATATATAATTATATTTATTTCACTAATGACATTAATATATACCAATATGCATTTAAAAAATTAATATCACAGCTCACAGACAAGTGTGTCGGAGAATCTATCATCAAATTAAATAAAATGATGGAAATCTGGGGCAGAAAAATATATACATATACAGTCTTGTATCACTTCTGAAGAAGGAGTAACAGCCGAAATCGATTAAGGATTAAATAAACCGATTTGTAAAACTTACATCAAGTGTTTTTTTTCTAAAATATTAATAATTTTGGTTAAAATGTTTCACCAAGAGCCTACAGCTGAATCAACAAATTTTATTATATACATATGTATATATATATATATATATATATATATATATAAAATATAAAGAAACAACTTCTGAATAACAGAAACTACATGTACTAATGAATGTTGACATTAAAAAATGAAATATTAACGTAATTAACGTACATTAAAAAGCGTTGCAATAATACCACTTGGTCTTGTTACTATTTCACTCGCATCACTTATTTTGTCTCTGTTTCCCTTGGTCTGTCTCTCATGAACTAAATCAACGTCATCAACCCATCTCAAGGATTTTATTATTTATTTACTTCAAACTACATATAATTAATAATTTTTAAAAAATATGGGTATACTATTTTTTTACCATTGTCATATACCGGGTGTTTTCTTATTCATTTTTAATAATTAATGGTAAATAGATCAGAAATTGTGTGAAAGAAAAAATAAATTTACTAAATTATTGCGTACCAAAGAACATAATAAAATTTAAACAAGAATTTTTTATTATATTTTTTTTAAATGTGTAAAAATATGAAACTAATGAACTTAGTTATAGTATATAAAATAACGTCAAATATTTTCGAATGTATAGAAAAATATACAGGTTTTATTACAGATTTTAGTTGACTCCACTTCCGTCTTAACCGAAAGTGGAATTATAATATTTATTATAATGACTAAATCACAAATTTTCCACTGATAAAGTAAACTACCGTAAATAAGAAATGTATCTCTGTATCTGTAGTAATTAGCAAGAT
The DNA here is from genome assembly GCA_035578165.1 of Stenolophus ochropezus. Lineage (NCBI taxonomy): Eukaryota > Metazoa > Arthropoda > Insecta > Coleoptera > Carabidae > Stenolophus > Stenolophus ochropezus. The sequence continues at coordinate 16,092,413 of JAQOWZ010000005.1, read as the reverse complement.
AAAAGGATGTCTAAACACACTGTATATGTTCCTTAATATTTCCTCTGCGAGTTTATAGGATAACGTAAACCCACCATTAGTATATTTACAATTTTTATGAATCGACCTGTATTTGCATTTATTTACACCGCAGAATGTAGTTTACTGTTTTGATCTATTTATTTCCCGAATGATCAAAGTTAATTGTATTTACAAATGTTTTAAATTGCTGCACATTTCATTGCCTGCATACATTTTCTTCTTTTTTTTCTAGCTACTGGTGTCGAACCTGGCCTTTAATTTCATAAATATAAAATTATAAACTTTACTGAATGCATGAATATAATAACTTTTTTACAAAAATAATATAAGACGATTTAATTTATTCGACACTTCCTCGGTACATTAAGGTTGATTTTATTTACATACATCAAGAAATTGAAGATCTGCCTGATACATACGGTTACATGACAACTCAATTAATAAAATCCGAAACGTTTGCATTTTATACGATGAATAGCCGAATATTCATCTCCAACATTATACAATATTGGATATGATTTTTAATCTTTGTTTACAATATATTTATGAAGCATGGTCGTAAAATGATTGAAGAAGAAGACATTGTAAATGCACAAAATATTGTTACTTGTAGCGTTATCGAAGATGACGACATATAATCAATACAAATGCTTCGGCCATGATATCCGTACAAAAAAAAATATGCTTAACCAGAACAATAAAAAGTTCTCCACCTGAAATTCAATGGGAATATCATTTACAACAAAATAAAATCATTACGAAACTGTTATATATAGTTGCAAAGCAGATTACTCGAGAAAAAGCAACCATATCAATGCAATTTTATTATACTGCAGCCAGTTAATTATATTCAAAAAATGCATGTCTAAGATTTTTTAATCAATTTAACAGAATTGGAAAATATCAAATAAATGCATCTGGAATCAGAAAAAGGAAACTACAAAACAAAATATAAGGTACAAGCATAAGTCAAGATAATATACTGACTGAACAATTAGAAAATTTCTATTGAAGTTTTAAAAGTTCCACAAACTGTAAAGAGCAGATTCGCATATATCTAGAAGACTTTTTGCCGATCATCAATATATCTAGGTTACAGGTGACACTTATCTTCTATGCCAAAATTATTTGTAACAGGAATTTTAATTTTATCATCTGATGGAGGAAAGAGAAATTATATTTTCCAACTTTTCCTACTCAAATAATTACACCTGTAAACGAGTAAAACCTATTATGTTTGCCTATTACTTTCTTTTATTTCGCCTCTTATTTCGCAAACCACTATGTCAAAACAACAAGATGCGTTTAGTTCGAAAGCTACCACCACATGTCATATTTAAACTATAAATCGCCAATACAAATATAATAAAGTATTTCAATTACTTGTGAATAATAGTTGCTTTTAGTTTTTAGACACTAAAAAAATGTCTCAAAAGACACTAAAAATGTTAGTGATGTAAAGTAATATCTATATTCTTACTAAATTTTTAAAATTAGTTTTTTATCTACATAAAAACGAACTGGACCCATGACAAGAGTCTCGGATAACATCTCCTTCCGGTGGCCCTGCACAGGCAAAACTTTTGAATACAATAACCTATAAATGTTGTTTGAAATATGACTCATATAGAAATTAAAAATGAAGTAACGGTCTTATCTTGCGAAACACTCCTGACAGAATTTTTTACAAATCTTCCCTTTTTATGAACCCTCCCAAATTTGAAGTGCGGGACCCTCGCTGTTTATTCTCCATGTTTGGGGAAGAGCGATAGCCCATAATGTTATTCCATTGGGGTGGACAGGAAAAAACTCGGTGTAGTTTTTCCGTGACGGACGCCACTGACCTGTGGCGTATGGGGTGGGACAGCGAGTGATTTACCTGGCCAGGGTCGCCCGTGAACATCGATATCCCACAGGGAGAACGCTTGTTCCCGTGTACGGTCTCCACGACCGAGGAATACCAATATACCACTGTCTCACATTTAAATTGTTAACCCGCATTATATAATCAATATCGCTCCGGCTATAAATCCACGAAGAATTGTACTTTCATTTTTACTTGTTACATACCAAGGTGGTCTATGGATTCAATACTAAATCAACTGTTTTGTGTACGGGACATTATAAATTTCGTGTTTTCGCCCTTGTACTACAAAAAGATATTGTGATATTACTAAATTGAATTGGACAAAGCATGTCGAATGCAGTTGAATTATGCAGTCCAAAAAAACAGGTGGTGCGTTCTTTAACACAATGGAATTACGTAAATTAACTTAAAATTTTAAACGATTATTACGCTATGGACTATATTTTTATTTGAAAATCAGTATATGTCTTTATTCTAGAAATATGTAATCTAAGACAAAGTCAAAGGCGAGCAGTATTGGGGAAAGAACTTACATAATAAAGCGAGTAATCTTATACTCTATGGAATAAACGAATAACTGTAGCTATTTAATGAAAACTTATGGCAAATAGTTAAGAAATGAAATTATTTGCTACAATCTATTTCAAATGCGTTATAAAATTGTAAGAAGTTAATTTTGGGTAGATACGTTTGGTTTAATTATAATTGTTCATTTGAAAGAAAAATATTAAATAAATTACGGGGTAAAATATATATAACGTTGTAGGCAATGTGTACATTAGGTACGTATGAGTATTTTATATTCTATCCCAGTTGTTATTTGTTATACAATAATGGTATAACTATAACACCTTTGTACTTCTCAAAAATCTTCTTCCTTTCGCTAGTTTTTTCATACAAGTATAGATAAAATGTATTATCTGAATGTTAGATTTTATGCAAACCATAGAAATTAATTATTTATTGACTTACAGTTTCGTTGGTTTCTACTCCATCGATTGAAAAACAATAGCCATCACAAGGTTTCTACGTTCCGCTGTTTTTAATAGTATTCCGTAGCAGCGGACAAATAAATGTAACACATATTTAGTTTGTAATAAATAAAAAAATCATACACGAGCGTAACACTGTCACGTAGACACGACTGCTTAAAACTAACAAATGTTTCACACTAATTTGGTTTGTACATGTACAAGCTTCAAATTAAGTATAAGCGTGTTCGTATAGGTTTGTCCATCTAGCGGATGTAATGGTACACGATATGACATTTTAAACAAGTCTATAACATTGGCTTATATTTTGTTAATATCATTATGAATCAAAATCAAAATATAAAAGAGTTAAGTAATAAATTTAAAATAAAAACTACGCAACAGAAACAGTGGCGGACTCAGAAACTTTACTAAGGCGGGGCGATTTTTTTTAGTTAATTATTTATACTACAAAATTTAATTTGAATCACTAAATTAGAAAAAAATATTAAAAATTAACATTCTACATACAAAATAATAATTAAATTTATAACCATTTTTTTTCGTTGATGTAAATCGGGACAAAACTTTATTCGAATTCAACTCCTTTAAGGAGTTTTAATATTCTTCATATAGAAAAGCTATGCAAGTCATACTTGCAGGTAGCATTATTGATATTGTTAATAATTTATATAAATATCACCGCCAAATTGTTTCACTGACGGGAATATTAGATTAATTATAAGTTAGGCATTTGTTTCCACAACAATATTACGTCAATTAGTTTTTGTTCTTGACAATACTGCTTCAATGTCTGTGTATATGAGACGCTTTTGCGTTCCAGAATTATTTATTATTATTTGCGAAATTCAAAAATTTTGCCGGTTTAAGGAGGGGGGGATCGTCCCGTCACTTTTCAGTAGAAACTAGTGTTGGTGTATTTCGAAAGTGCGAAAGATTCCAGGTTCGAATCCCGGGTAAGGCATAGATGTAATATGTCATGTTCCTTTATCATTTTCATTTCCATCAATGTAACGAAACATTTATGAAAATAAAAGGAAAAATTCAGCTTCATTTATCATTATTATACTTAAGCATATAGAATAATGTATGAAAACGTATGTAAAATAAATTCATTAGTAAACCAGTTTTAAAATATCCGAAACACCATGAATTATGATAAACTAAGAAAAGCGTAATATTTTGTAATTAGTTTTTCCTGAATCCGTTGCTGTCATATTCCATTTAGTTGGCTCCGGTTCTGCGCTCCGTGTCGAATCCGCGTCTCCCTGTTGCAGTGACAGGCATGTCTAATCAATGCACCGTGGCGTCTGCAGTTTGATAAGTGCATGTGATGCACCGACACCCTTCCATTACGCCTTTCTCCCGACTCATAAATTCCTGCCACTGACAACGAGCCCGTGTTCCCATTTACATTTTATATAGATTAAACAAACATATTTAAAACAACCAACACAGCGACGAAGATTGGACATCCGATGTAAACTTCACTAAAGATATATTTCACTACAGAAAAACTTCTGTTTTTAAATTAAATACAAGCGAAAATTTAAACTACAATGGGGTTTAGGATATTCACGTATTTTACTTTAGAATGGTGATCTCATATAAGAATATCACCATTCCTTTGGCGTTTGAAATTAAAATGTCACATATCAGGTTACATTAATCCGAGTACTTAGATATCAATTAGAAAATAATATAAAAAATCCTGACGTCCTGTACTATCAATAGACATTTAATTTTAAATCTGCATTTAACGACGAAAAGGGTACACATTGGGTTAGTGTTTAACGTTTAATCTTCGCAATCCAGATGTTGCTGGTTTGAATCACGCATAGACGAAATTGCATCGGGTTTGTCAGAATACCTGTAGTTTCCGGGATTGGATTAAAGGAAAAATTTAAATTTATGAGACAATGTCTCTGTGTAATCCAGGTTGAAGAACTACATAAAGACTCAAGGATATGTATTACAAAAGTAAGAAATTACTAAAGTATTATTGTTTTATAGGTATTTGAATTTTATTTTTTTCTACTGCATACTGTATACCTAAGTTATGTTTTTTGCACGCTTGACATAATGGATACATAACTTATATACATCTTTGAGTGGATATGAAAAACATCTGACTTGTCAGTGTGTTTCATTCTTTTGAAAAAAATATCTAAACTCGTATCACACCTCACAATATTAATTTAAAATAATTATTTTATAAAATGTTTTACTGATCAGCCACTGAATTTCCTACAATTCGCTAGGCGCTACGCGAAAGTTTTAAGTATTCGTTTACATGATTATAACCTTACGTTAGTTTTATTGTTTTCTCTTCGCGTTGGTCGTAGAAAAAGTATACTGTACAACTCGAGTTGTACAATATACTATAGTATACCTTGCCTAATATACTTCGTAATAGTTTTATTAGGAAAGAGTATGTACGTACAAGAATGAAGAGTGCATAGTCTTATTTATGATATATAAATTTAGGATTCTTAGTGAATTTAAGGCAGGGGAGTTTAAGCGTTTTAGGACGATTCGTTGACTTCATAGACAAACTATATATGTTATTATATCAACCCATTTGTTTGCAAATAACCTTAATAGTTGTTAAACATCAATATATTAAATTGAAGTCACTGGGTATTTAAATAATGAATATTTAGGTATGATTTGTTTCATTTTATTTAAATTAAGCATGTGTACATTGCCATATCTTTTAATTAATAGCCTGGGTTGTAGAGTAAATAACTTTACAAATAAACAAAAATATTTAATATATGTGTACGGTGGTGGTTCACACATATAATCAACTTAATGTTATCCTCTTCAAATATTCCACAACCTGTCTTATCTCGCATCTCTTGCTTGGATTTGAACCCTAAACCTGGTCCCCACATTCCCGTATTTACTCACGGGACGTTAATCTGGCAGCTCTGGTTTAATACACATACACAACGCCACCCCGTGTTACTTATGGCAATCACCGTCCGACGAGTTTTTGCCCCGTGTTCGCGGCTAAATTAAATGGCATGAAAATGAGTTGTTGCCCATTGTGCACGCGCAACAAAGGGATGCGCGGGATTCCTACGAGGTGACAAATTACACAAGAAGAATTATTTTTATTGCCGAAAAAGTGGAGAAATGGAAATTCGGTGATGCACTTTCTATTAACTGCTCATAAAATTCCTGGAAGTGTGTTCTTTATCTTTGTTTTATATGGGAATGCCCTTGAAATGTTGGCTGTTTTGGAGAAAACTAAAATATATCACCGCAAGTGCTGTACAAGTGGCTACATAAGAAAAAATGTACGCTAAAAAATCCCATAATATATTATTTCTAAAATAGAAAAGTAAATACGTTAGTAAATGTAACTATTTTGTTTAAAAAACAAGAACTATCTATAATAAAATATTTGCACATAACTTTACATAGAATTTAAAATTCTAACCTGTACATTATGCAAAAAGCTTGCATTTATCCTGATTTTTATTTGTAACTATGTATGATAAAATAATTCAAATAATTACATACATAAAACGACCCCTTTAGTTGCTTAAAAATTTAGAGGAACCATCTGAGTTATGTAACTATTTACCAAAAAAAAAAAGGATTCAGTTTCTGGAAAACACTAGGTTTGTTATTTTGAAGTTTCTTAGCGCCTAAAAAGTTATTTTATATAACTTATTTTTATAAAATTTTCATAGCATTTTCAAAGTCGGGTTTATTTTTATATGATTTAGTTTATTATATTATTTATAATAAACAAAAATTGTTAAGGAGTTAAAATTTCAATAAAAAGTAGATTTTGCAATTACAATGTAGAAACCGGAATGTTTTGCATTGTAAATTATTTATAAAAACAATAATATATGCTATTTTTTTTTTATTTTTTTTTTAAAATAATGTTTAGTAACAGAAAATTTTATACTATAACCTTGTCTTCATAACAAGTATGTATTGAAAATATAAAAATTATAAAATATATATTATATGTCATGATATATCCCAATATGCAACAAATGGAAATGCATCTCAAAAAACTAAAATATTATCCCAAATTTTATGTGATTATAACTACTCAAATATTTATTTCTTAAAATATTCTGGGACAACTTAAATATTTGCCTCCTTGCTTTAATTGTTGGTAAATAACAGCAGAAGTATTTTCCAAATAAAAATATTCTGTGTTTAAAAATACAAACATTATAACATAGTAACGAAAATTTGATGTGTTCAGCTAACTCTAGCTTTGAATGTAAATTTCAAAGTAAGTACATGTATTTCAATTTCCATTCCATTTGACATAAATTATATTGTCAACAACAACTTTAAAATTCTATTTTGTTGATAGTACATAAAATTATAAATGTTTGTCTACTTTAAAATGAAAATGAAATTTCCCTCGTACGGTACTGTGCACGGTAGTCTATTCGTTGTTTCGTTCCATGCATAGCATATCGCAATCAAGCCAGCCATGGAAATATATTAAATGTTTATAAAGCTAACGCAAAAATAAAGAGAAAATATTAGCGTGATATTATGCAGCGCTGAACATAGTCGCGGGCGTAGTTGATGGATCACGCGCGCTAAATCACGCGAGGGGACACGTGAACGTGAGCAGAGGGCCCTATGCCCCTCCCATAACGAGCCGCTAATGGGAGACATGAAGTCTGAACACGGATAGGGAATACATCAGCAACGGAACGAATAAGGAAACATTTTATAGAGCTACGAAATAAACTCCTCATTCTAGGTTTTAAATTATTTTTTCTTCATTCGGTAAATACATAAATTAATAATTTTTGATTTTAAATTGACTATAATAAATCCTAGTTTTCAAATAAAAATTACAAAATTCATTTATCCAAATAGTATTTATCCTAATATCATAACCCAAACTTTATTTGAATAAAATTTTGTAAATTTGAGAAAGTGAAAATTACAAACCAGTTTGTGTATTGTATCTGTTTTTGGATTTTTTACTGTAATGCATGTGTGTGAGAGATTTAACCATTTTTTCAATAATTGTCTTTACTTTTTTTTAATAATTTAAATTTTGATATGTTTTTATTGAAATATCAATAATTAATATATTTACAATATTACTTACTATTAGGGATACAAATTTAGTACACTTTGAATAATACTGTCAGAATACGAGATATTGCAGAAATATATGTCAAAGAAATGCTTTTTGTAAAAATATATGTTTGCATTTATTTAATTTGCAACACTTCACAATTTAATAAAGACATAATTAATTATACAATTTCCAATTTCCTTGGAATTCTAAAGTTAATTCCAGTTTAAAGTATCTAAAGTAGATTGAAATATTAATTAGTTGGTGTAGTAGTTTGTTTAATTATAATCCTTTTTATTATGAATGAAAAGTTATAAAAACTGTAGGAATAATGTGTCATAATGAATGCAATAACTGCTTGAAAGTAGTAACTTTGGTCTTAACTCGGTTACTAGTTAAAACTTAGTTTATTACTTCCGCCGTAACCGTAAAATTTAACTTTTACCTTTATTAGCTTGACAAATTATTCATTTTTAATCTTACTTTGGCTGCAGGGAAGCTCGTATATTAAACAATGGCGATAATTTAATTTCCGTTGCTGGGCATACAATACCGTTAATTTATATAAATTCGTGTATCTGCTGTATTTTCATTCGGCTGTCTGCTGAACTCGTTACATTACACTGTAATAAAATTACGATTGTAATAAAAGCCTTTTAAAATTTAATAAATCACATTGCGTTAATGATTCTCTTTGTGCTTTATGTTTTCAACCACAAATAAATTTCCATTGCCAAGCGCTTTCACTCATGAGAATTTGTGCCCTTCTTCTTCATCCCTTGCTGTTACGTCCACTGTGCACTTAACAAATTCTTAGATGACTAACTGAGAACCTAAGTTTTCATTAAATTTGAACAAATCATATGAGAACCTAATTTATACAAATTCAATAAACCAGTACATATATTTGCAATCGAATTACAAAAAACAAAATTGCTTATATAATATTTGAACTTAATTTTTTTATTGTTGTAATTTTGCTGCATCAATACTAGCAAAAGTGATTTAGTAGGAAATGCATGATCACAGGACACACAGGGAAAAAAAGTTCGATATAAGATTTAAAGCAAGATATAAGGAAGTAACATGTAACTAACTGAACGAGAGGCACTGTACTTTCAGGTCAATTGTAATAAGGTTAATATCCAATAATTAAGTAAGTTTAACACTCAATTTTCACGATTTGTTATACTCATGTGTAGTCAATTTGTAAAACAATTATTGATTTAAAATATAAAAAAATAGTTTCAAAATTTATTATACTATCCATATACATGCATATATTTTAGTCTTCTTTTTTACAATTCATATTTCATCATGATTCCTAAACAATATATACATATACAAATATTATAATTATTTTTAAAACGTCACTATGAATTTTTTTTATGAAACAATAAAAAAGTGTACGATTGTATGTAATTCTCATTATTAAGGGTCAATTTTCATAATTGAAATTTATTAAAATGACTTCTGGAACATTTAAATGATGTATTTGGAAAATTTCAATCCACTTTAGATATTAGATATAATGACTATCTTTTCGGACAATTTTTTTCTTCAATTAAGGAGTTGCCACCACATCATTTTCATCCATGGACAACCTTTCATTACCATTACAACCAAACATTTGAGTTCTATAGTAAATTCCACCGCTACTGTGATTTAACAGCCCAGTAAAGCTTTATTGTATAAAAAGTCATTCTGCGGCAAGTTAATTAGGGCTGGGGTGTAAAAACCTGCACAATTTAATTCTCCACATCATCATCAGCATCACTCGGCATTAAAAATTCATTTGGGCGGTAGTCTGAGTAAGCTGTTCTCCCATCAAGTGGGCGGTAGTAAGCCTACTCTTTACAGGTGCCCGGCGTCATTACGCCCTGATGGCGCTCGGCTTTGTGGAAGGATTCGCACAAGAAATAAAATCTCACTCGGTAATGGAATCGATAACAAACGACGCAACCAACAGGTGCATTCCATGTTGCTACAGCAAGAGCTGTTTTTCTTTTCTATTCCATTCCAAATCTCTTGTGATCATCCTGACAAGAATTGTTAAGAAGGAATTCACATGGGGAATTTAAAGCCACTAGTAAATATAATAGTTTACTTATAGAACTAGTAGGTAAAGTGAAACTTTTCTACTATTGAAAGGTTACACCCTAGCCTTCAGCAATTATATCATATTTGCGACAAGTACAATAGTAATATAATACTTTTTACTATCTCATTGTACATATGTTCATTCATAAGAACACGTATCTAGGTAATATATTGAAATAGCTACCTTATACGAGTCGTACAAAAATATTATTTTCATTTCAAATGAATTAAGATAAAAATTGTATAATTTTCTACAAATCGTTTGTAATAAGCTTGTCTTTTTTGGTAATTTGATAAATATCGTATAAATTGTAGTTAAATTTCTTTATTAATTTTTATGTAAGGAACAAAATATTGTTTATATTATCATACTATCATGTCGATAAGTCCTGTTTTAAAGTACAAATATATGTAAGTATGTGTCTCTTAACACTAGACGCATTAAAATCTGACTTTCTTGTACAAGTTTTTTTGACTATAAAGGGTAATACGAGTAAGAAAATAAATTATTGAAATTTTAGAGTTTGACTGAATTCCAGAACTTCATTTTCGTATCTTATTCTTTGTGAAACAAAATATATATAGTTTTCCAATCGAATACTCATTGCGCTTACTTGATTTGATTTTGTAGTTTTTGTTTGCACTAGTAGTATGACAACTAACTAATATCATTGAGGTAATATTTAGTGCTCAGTTACCAAAATCTCAAATGTCGCATCTTCAACCTTATTCCACTGCATAAGATTCAAATCGAAAGATCGTTAAATCTTAGAGAAAAAAGTAGGTACTGAAAGACAATAGATAAGTTGATATTGCTATTTACATAGGTGTTCCCAGTTTCCATTGTTCCTGGATGTGTTTTCCTTGAAATGTGTTTCCTATTTCCTTACAAATTGGCAGGACACGATTTCATTTGTTCCATATAAGAACAAACATATCCTCGACAACCTCTATCCTACCAGCAGAGATTTCAAACTTTAACCAGCTCGCAGTTTCAATACTTTAAACTGTCACCATAAGTGACATCCCAGCAAAATAAATCTCAAAAAAAGAAACATCTCAAATAAACCCGCATGGAGAGATCAAACAACATGGTGGATGTCATCGCGACGGTCTTCTGTCTTCGCACAAACAACTGCCTGCCGCGTCTGTCACCACCCAGAGACAATTAACCCATCAAGGCCTACTGCGCAACAAACGCCGAGAAAGAATTGTCGACGTACATGACGAGGGCGATAGAGATAAATACACTGTATTTAACCTTCTATTTCTGACGGATTCTCTGAATTCGCAGGGAAATATTCTCTTTGGGGAATGGAGGCAAAAGACAGATGAAAACTAAATCATTAGTGGTTGGTACTTGGGATGTAGTAATAAATACATCATCACGTCTTTTCCCCAAATTGTGAAACGTTATATTATACTCGTAGTACAGACAAGGCACAACACACAACTGTGGTAGAAGATTTATTTTTCATTTACAGACAAAGTTGAAGTAATTATTCAACTTAACTCCACCAAACGACAAACACAAATAAGCCATTATTATTTATAAAAAAAAATCATCACATAACTGATTGCTACCACCAGATATATACGGTGTAGAATAAAAACGACACTAAATTATATTGTTGCAAATAGAGATTGTGACTTTCTTCAAAAATTAATTCGTACTCGTTTAACTGATTTTTTTTTACACGCGTATACATAAATACAGACGGCTGGACGGATGGACTGACAGATTTCACGCTATACAAAACCTACAGTAATGTCCTCAATTCTGTAAGGGCATTTTACCGATCGAAGACAATAATTATTGTCTAAGACCGATATTTCGGTAATGCTCGTAATGCTTATACTATTATTTGCAAGATCATAGAATCTGAAAGGACGAAACGACTATAATTACTTCTTATTATGTTTAGGATTTTCCGAAGTAAATTCAGTTATAAATGTGGTTAAAATAAAATAGTAGATGTAATATTTCGTCGAAATCTGTTTAATAATTTTGCGTACACTTCTTTGGAGTTATTTTTAAGAGAGTTTGACATTTTTGTATAATATCCTTGTGCTGTCATATGATAGTTTGCATTCTGTCATAACTGATTTGCTCGGTCGGAAGTTTTTTCTCGTGCAGATGTGTTTGATCAAGTGAAAGACGAACTGAGCGAAGTTGATACGTCGTAGGAAGTGAAAGGAAACACGGAGCATCCTCGACTTAAAAAACTACCCCTGTAAACGCTACATATTTAAACTGACAACCAACCAGACGTTATTTGCCGCACGTTCTTTTTTTACACTTTTCGGCTACACAAATAGAATAACAAAATAAACAAATATATACTAAAATATTTACATTCAATATTCCAGCAAGAATTTTTCATTTCGACTTAATTCATTTATGACGGAAATAATGCATGGAGTACGTTTCTCAAAAAATTATACATGACATAATAGTGTGTTGTGTGGTTCATAACCAGATTACCTACAATTAAACTTTTCATTTTTATGTATTCAGTTTTATTTTCCACTGAGTAGAAAAGGGAAAAGTATAGTAATTAGGCTACAATCTACAATCATATATCGAGATTTCGATAAGAAAATTCGTTCCAAAATTTCTAATCTATTTGCATATGTCTGTTTGTAAAATATTCACATATGTAATAGAATCAAATATATGTATGTATATGTACATATTTTTAAAACTATTTCAAATTGAAAGAATTTTTTGATGTATTTAAATTGATATCCATAGAAAATAATAGTTCTGATTTAATTTTTTGTTATAAAAGTAAGATTTTAGCTGCGGTTTTAAAAGAAAATAGGTATCGGTATTTTGGTTTAATGGAAGGTTTTCAAATAAGTGAATTTCTAAAAACTAACGTTTTCCGTCTATTTTATTTTCTACAAATTATAAATGTTATACTTGTAATTTGTAATATTTTAATTAAACAGATATTGTAAATGTGTTCGAATGTGAAATGTTCTATTCCGTATGTACATTAAATTGTTTTAATACTTAAAAAAATAAAAATTTTATAAAATAATTTAACTTAAAATTAATTATCAGAATTGTACATCATACAATTTTTGTACTAAGCATATTTTATGAGTCATTCACATATTAATGAACTGCTGCAGACATGTACAAGTTAGTTAGTTGGTCAGTAGTGATTGAGATTTCGTGCGTGGATAACGTATTTTGTGATTGTCAACAATAAACTGCGGTGAATGTTTATGTGATATACATATTTATTCAGTATAACCATTATAATCTTTACAAGGAACTTGAACAGTCTGAAATAAATTATTAGTTTCGTGGAGGGTACGACTTTGTAGTTAAAAACAACGAAACCGTGAGTACTGTTTTTCTTTCCATAAATATTATTGGTATTTTATTATTTTTACATTCGTTAATCTGCGATGTAGTATATTTATACTTCTAAATGTAGGTGCTTCTTGATAAACTGTTTGAAGTTAGGTTGACTTTTAAACAAGAGATGAATGATAAATTTGATTCGAATATTATATTAACGTATATTGTTTTAAAAAAAAAAAAAAAAAATTATGTAAAAAAGTTTGACTTTTGAACAGGTTTAGTTTTAAGTTTGTAGAATTAAAAAATTACAAACAGTGAAAGTATAACTGAGTATTTAGCATTTTTAATTCAATTTGACTTATTAAATCTGATGTCAATTTACGGATTTAAAAATTGTTTTGTTGCAAGAATGGTAATAGGAATACTGCAAGGATTTATTTAAACGATAACTAAGATAAGCTGTTCCCTTCTAATTATTTTTGTTGATTCTATTATATACAATTGGTAAGAGAATTATTATTATAACTCACGTTATTCTATTAAATGTTAAGACTAACTATAATGTGATGTGATAACATAAGTATTTATTTTATTATAATATGTAAAATACGTATTATGATGGAATTTCTTCGTTTATTTATAATGAAATTGAAATATGCTGTGTGATGTTTCTGCCAGCATTTGTGGTAAATGATTGGCTAAGAGACAGTGTTTAAGTCGTGATAAATGAAGGGCAGCTTTATAAACTACGCAGAAGTATCGAAATCATCTATCTAAAACTTAGACAGCTTTGAATTAATAACGTCTTACGGATAGCCGCAAATTAATTTTAGTAATTGAACGTCTGCTATGCCCGTCACTTGCCGACTCAGCCCATCAGCGCCATGTCGCGCTTTGCTTTTCACCAAACCACCAAATATACATCAAATAAAAATTTATAAAATCAATATTCCCCAAATTATTTAAGACAATACATATCAATATTATATTTTGCATAAATATGCACTGAATCTTCTTATAGTAATGAGATAGTAACATTAAAAATCTTCAATTCATGATAATAAACATTTTTACAAAATTTAATTTCAAAAAACCAAATCCCTTATTATGAAACTATATTTTAAGAATATAAAGTAAGGTTTAACTCTATTACAGAATTATTTCCTAGATTCGAACGATAAAGTCTATGGCCCGTATTATTCTGAGATTACTTTTACGAGTGTTTTTGTTAAAAGTGACTATAATACAAAATCAAGCTTCCTAAAAGCGATTTTATTACAAAAGTGAGCTCGGAATACGGGCTATTGAGATCGTGTTTCTATGCAGTAGCCAATTTAACATTTAAAGGGCTGGAAGCGTTATAATTTTTTAGAGCCCCATAAATTAAATGAATAACTACCATTTATTTATATTTTATTTTTGTATCAAAAAATAATGGCCCGGAGGCTCAATACCGCCCCAGTACCAAATTCTTTATTTCGGGAAATTTTGACAAATTTATACAGGAAGGTTAAGAACTAAAAGCGATTATTAAATTAAATTTTAAACATAAAATGAAAATAAATTATTATTAAAATAAATAGACAAATTTAATTAGCATGAGCAATAGGTTACTACAAATTAATAAAAATATGTTTTATTACTTTAAATGGCTACTGAATTGAATCTGAATTGTCTAGTCATCAAATGAATACTCCATTGAATGATGATTTTAACGATTATATCTTATATCAGTAATTGGAAAGAAATTTGTTGGTATGAATATCAGTGACAAATATTCTATTGTTTTATTTATTTTCTTTTTCATCTGATATTCACAAGAACACTTCTCAAATCTTTCTTTTATCGCAAACGCAAAGAAATGTTATAATTTTAATTAAAAGTCATATGACCTAACCATTAAACAGTCTACTTGAATTTAAATGAAACAATATAAATTTAACACTACGTTAAAAAGACACTTTTAATAATGCCGTTATCCAATGGTATTTAAATATATCCATTATTTATGTTTTATAGAAAAAATATGTTAATTTATTATTAATGATTTTCAATAATAATATAAAGAGTAACATTTCGATTGATGGTTTAGGTATATAAACAGTATTGGTGCGTTTGTACGTGAGTGAAATCAGTTCGCTGGCGATTTCCATTACGTTGATGTCTTGGCAATTTGCTAATGAAGCCATGTGGATGCATGAACATCGGCAATCGGCAATGTAGCTGTCAAACACTCATTGATCGGAGTAAACAGATGCCAGTGATATTTTACAGTTCCATTAAACGCGGCTAATACATATCTCGCAGTTACAGGATTCAATAGCAATTTACAATCAATCACCCGGATCCATCCATACCTTATTCCCTATAGGATGCCTGTTCATTTCGATGACGACAAGACAAACATCAACTGCCCAGGTGATATGTACATTGTCTGTTTGTTTTAAAACTAATTACACTACATCGATTTCCATGCAATTGCGTTTATTTATTTTCCATCAACTTATTTTTCAATACTATAATGTTAAATATATCTTAGTTGAATCTATATACAATAATTTAAAATATCATTTTAAGCTAGTGATATAATATTTATGAAAATATGCACTTTGATAAGTTAAAATAAATATAAACATATATTAGGTTAAATCCCTTCTTCTATCCAAATTAAATTTGAAATTCTTAAACGACCCCATTTGCTTGTTTACCTCATGTGAAATTTAGGTCAGGATAAGAATTTCATTTACTTACATGTGTTACTGCATAAAATTCATTAGATTACTTGAAGTTTACAAACAAATATGTAGGCTAAATAAGTTCCTACATTGTTGAAATAAGAGTTATTTGTAAAATGATTATCAAATGGTGTTCTCGCATATGAGATAATAAATTAGAACATTCAAATTTGTTTTACTATTTTATATATGTTTATATTCTTTGCTCTATTGTCTAGCGCCTAGACGAAACGAGTACATATCCTACAATACTGACATATCCCTTCTCCAAAACATTAAATTGCTAATAACTTTATTATTGCGAACTAATGTTTAGTTTTTATTATTACAATAAAAAGTGGTTAGTTTTTATATTTTATGATTCAATATGATCACAGAGCCCATTCGCATTTGCTGTAACATACAGTTTAATAAAATAATATAACACTTAATTTATCCGAAAAAACGAAACGATCCTTATTACCTATATTTATATAATAAATGTAAATAAACCAATTTTTACACGATCAGAATCGGGCAAATAAATAGTAAGTTACCAACAACCAATAAAAAAAGAAATGTGAATATTTCTACATTTAATATTTTCTTATTGCGTCTAAATGTTTTTCCCAAAACATGATAAGCATTTTACCGGTTACTTCTCGATCTTTAAAATCTTCCTCAACAAGTAGAAAGCACTTACTGTCCTTAATTCTTACCTACATAAATATTACTAAATTATGTTATTCATAAAAACATATTTTTTTCATTAAAGATCTAGATATTAGACGATCCCTTCATAACTGATTGTTAGCCTCTAATATGTTATACAGTGTGTGTAACGAAACGCGGAACATAGGACTTCAACATGGGATTTCAAAAATTGCGGATACTGTCTCTTCTAATAGATTTGGAGCAAAACTGTAACAGTACAAAGTTATTAAAAATTAAATTCTACATCAGATAAGACCATAATGATACAATAGTACGAGATATATTAAAAAGAAAATATTATACTTTCGTTAAAAATCAGACAGCCATGAAAATAAAATAAAATATTCATGACAGTTTAATGAAGTATCACTGATTATAATTCTTGTTGTGTATATTTTAATATTATTTAAGTTGAATTTAGATTTTTTTCATAAATAATATATCAATATTACAAAAATATTATATATACGCCAACCCTGTAACGCCGAGAACGCCACCGTACGGCGCAAAACGAAACTAGTTAGCGTGCAGTCCATAGATTAAGGAAATATATTTGTAGAAGATTGGATATCTACCTTATCATCTGTGTAAACAAATTTTAGCGCCCCTTAGAATCGGCTTCGGGAACTAAATTTGACA
This sequence comes from Stenolophus ochropezus, assembly GCA_035578165.1. Lineage (NCBI taxonomy): Eukaryota > Metazoa > Arthropoda > Insecta > Coleoptera > Carabidae > Stenolophus > Stenolophus ochropezus. The sequence goes on along the minus strand of JAQOWZ010000005.1, from coordinate 16,074,967 downwards.
AGCTCGGTAATGGCGGGAATTTTAAATACATTTTATTTTATATTTATAAAAAATATTTCTTAATATTATAATTATGGAAATACATATATAAATGCTTAAACGTATATTTCCATAATTATAATAATATACAGAAATTAAATGAAACAATATAACATTTGTTATTATAATATTTTTATTTATACTTGCTTTAAATATATACAAAATGATCATTTTCAAAATGTATTTCGCATACTCTAAAATTGTTTTTAAATTGTTCTGTGCTAAAATTGGCCAAATCCGTCCTGTTGAGTCTCTCCAGCCAGATATTTCTCAATATTTCCTGTTTTGGAAAATAAAATAATCGTCCATGGGAATTAGGATATACCACACATAATTTAGTTGACTGAAAATGACAAGAAATTGAATTAAAATTTTTATTGTAATATAATCTGGCCAACAGATTGAAGTCCATTTTAAAGACATGGGAATTTTGAATGAAAACTATACTACTTACTTGATACATTTTAAGTGCTTCTTTCTTCAATATTATTAATCTTGTTTATGAATAAAATTATGACACTGTCACAAGTCACAATATTCAATTATTAAATAGGTATAGGTATCCACAAACCACTACATAGGTAGGAATATCTAAATGAGCATAGACCACTAAATTCAAATTTATTGAATTTTGATTTTTATAGAGCTATCACGGTACTACTAACGACATCTATGATCGGCTTCGGAAAAGTTTTTCAACGAGGTCTAGATTGAAATTTGGTTTCACGCATTGCAATACTGTTTCAGCCCCCTGGTGCAGTCATATGAGCAGCCATTGGTATTTGATTGTTGACATTTAAAAGTAAAATATTAAAATGAATGAATTTGTTGATAAAAAGAGAGGTGTAAGAGTATGTTGTGTGCTTGGATGTTTCCTTACTGACAAAATTAACCGTGATTTGATTTTTTATTTATTTCCAAATCACCAGTATGAAGTAAAAAGAAAATAAAACTTGAGTCTCCAGAGTACAAAGAAATTCATAAATATTAATTTATATTAAATTATTTTAAAAGAAATTATTCAATAAATCTGAAGGACTTTTATTATATTTATTACTGAAATAATATTATGAAATATTTGATCAAAATGCATAACAATTGATTATTATACACAAAAATTGATTACTATAATATCCATTATTTCATGCGTTGATAACATAAATATACAATTAAAACTCATTCAGAACAAACTGGATGAAATATTTAAAATAAAAGTCGTGAATTTTTGGAATTAATGTAGATAGAAACTTCTCATCTCTTTCTACGAATATTGAAATGGCAAACGGTGATATATAGTATGTGCATTGGAAAGTGGACTTGTGTGTAATATTTGTCGGACTTCTTGAGTTTAACGTAACTATTTTCATCGAATTCTAAATCATTAACAGCTGACTTCTTATTTTGTAAATCTACAATGAATTTGTTTTGACAGGAATAAGAACATTTTATTTCCATAAGTTTAAATCCGTTTTCTGTTTTGATAAAACCATCAGCACTACATGCTAAGTATGGTTGGTTAGATAATATTACAACACCGCAAGTCCAATTTCATGTATAATATATTTAGTTGAAGTTTAAAATGTTGATCTCGCTTTACTTTCGGTTTCCAAACCATAACTCATAGCTTGATTACAATACAAAATTATAGCCATTGATTATTATTAACAATATTTTCATTATAATAATCATTGTCATATTTTCTCTGTACCAATCTAATTCTATTGGTACATATGTACATCTACAATGAAAGAGTTCATTGCAGAATATGTAGTATTATTGCGAATTTGTGTATCGTATGAAGTTTTTATTACTTTTTTTGAGTTCTAATTTATACTCATTCTTTTTTTACTCTTTCAGCCCTATTTATTGCGCTTTCTATTTCGTTATTAAGTATAATACTTTATGCACTCGTTTCAGACAAAATTTCTTTGTTTATGTTCTGAAATTGTAAAAGAAGTATTAAGGCAATTTTCAGACGTGTTTATATAGGATGATTTTATTGAAACTTGTCATATATTTTTCTGACTGCGCTTGTAACGGCTTGTTCCAAATCATAGACTGATCAGTTTTGAACTGTATTTTCTGCTTTCACGTATATGCAATCTGCAGTCACATGATTACAATATTCTTTTCCAACTTTACAGTTACAATCTGAATCAAATATTACTCTTGCTAAATTTAACTACCAGAAGCAATATATTTATTTTAATGTAATATTAATATTATGAATACAAATTGTACTTAAATAAATTACTTTATTTAAAAATTACAATTATTTTTTTAAATTATTTCATGTACGTCGGTGACATAACAACTATTATAAAATTTTTGAACTTAGATTATACTTTTGTCGTGAAAATATACTTAAATCGATTAGTTAGAACCTACATCGAATAATAAATTCCAAATTTTATCATAAGAAATAGTTTGTTTCATTAGTTTTCTGGAATTTTTTTACATAACTGTCATAAGAAACATAAGCAAAAATTTGAAACTGCACGCCAACTATTTCAGCACTTTGCCACTAGTGCGGCGTTACCATCGCATAAAAAGGAACTGGGTTGGCGTATATACCATTAACTGTCATAAATTACACATAGGTATTTTCTTTTATTTCCATGGCTGTCTGATTTCTTACGAAAATATAATTTAATATATTTAATAAATCTCGTAGTGGATTCATGCTGTTGCATCAATTATGATCTTATCTGATGTAGAATTTAATTTTGACTAGCTTTGTATTTTTGTAGTTTTGCTATAAATCTGTTAGTATGAGAATATCCGCATTTTTTTGAAATCCCATGTTAAAGTTCTATGTTCCGCGTTTGCAAATTTCCTTATTAGCTGTCTTATCTTCCTATAAGTTATTACTACAACTTATTACCAATTTACAATATTATTGAAATATCCTGTATAGATAACATTAGAATCTCGTAAAATACACAAAAAGTATAATGTAATTCAGATTTAACAAGATCGTAGGCAAGAATTAATTAATGATATTCGCGTATACCGTTTGATTTCCTCGTACATTATTCAAACAAGACCTACTCCTATTACATTTTTCCGTTTGCTAATCTCTGCGCATGACGTGTAATTTAGTATTTATACGCGTGGTCGCAGCACCTGCCCGCCGAGTAATTGAATAGAGGCCGAGTGGAGTGCTAGTGCAGTATCCCACGCAGTGCATTACTGCAGCAAGGCATAGGCACAGCACGATTTGCATTCTGCAGCCTGCCAGAATCTTATCTCATGCGGCCGCATCCCGACGTGAACGTAAACTACGCGCGTTTCCTCAACAACCATGATTTGCATGGGAAGACCAAGCTTGGGTAGACAATGAGATGATCATCATTTGCAGATAAAACAGATAGTATCTAACTACATAGCGCCGTACCTGTTTATTTATGTTTTGTATATGAGACAGTTTTATTTGCGAACATATCTTTTTAAATAGCTAGTCATATTAGTGTTTCATATTTAAAATGTAAAGGGTTTTCTTTTTTGTTTTTTATAGTCATAGTGGCTCCCGTTTGATTATATTCTATTTTTTATTGCAATCGCAAAATAAATACACTTTAGAACAGTAGAGCGTCCTTAATCCAAACTAATTGCTATTGGCCACCAAACGGATTTTCGTTTTTGTTTTATTATCGTTCGCAAATAAATAATAAACATTTTTATCAAAATGGAAATACAATACAGGTTGTCCGTTCTAAAAGGCTAATCATTGGGACCTCGAGGACCGTAAGAGATACGAAGTCGGTTAAATTAGGGGAAATTGCCGCATTAGTTGGCCATTTTAATCATGTATTTGTTTTCCCGAAAAATGCATGATTTTTGGCCAATTTACTTTTGGACTATATGAGGCTCAAAGTTATCCTTAGTAAAATAGATATTTTATTCTCTTTCCAACGATAGTTATAGGTACTATATTAAAATTACATCTTGGCGTATCGTTTGACTTTACAATAAATTATAAAAAATATATATTTTCTTCTTTTTATAGTAATTAATAATTAATAATATAATAGTTTGTGTATGTATGTTTGTGTAGCCGCTGATGTTGTATTTTTGCGTAAACAAGAAAATATTTGAAATATCGAATATTTAGCTAGAAAATTTTTATATTTTACAAATTTTTATTTGTAATTTTTATAAAAATCAGATACGTTAATATCGAATTTATAAACAGAATAATTATCTCTTTTTGTTATTTTGTTATACCTCAAAAAAGTATGTGCAAGTTTTGAAATAAGCGCATCGAACTATTTTCCAAATTTTGATTCTTCATTAAAAACCAAAATTTAAATGTTATTTACAGAAAAATGAAAATTTGAAAAACAGTTCGATGTTAAGAATATTGTTTTAAAATCATTTTTCAAATAACATCATGAACTAAAAATGAGATTACGAACTACACTTTGTTAGACTATCCCCGTAAGTTCAAAATCAATGTAAGATTGTACTACCAAAGAAGAAGAAAGTATACGAGTATGACGTTGATTTTAATACAAAGTGTAGTAAATAGTTGGCTTGGGTAATTGGGTTTTCCAGAGTAGAATAAAATGAAATAAAACATGGAAGTTTAATAGAGTTGACACGGTAGTGTGTGTAAGTGTATGACCTGCTCCATTAAAATTCCTTGCGCATTTTTCCTTGCTCCATCCATCAGCAGTGACACCTCTTGTCAGCTGCAGTGGCGCAAGAAACAAACACTTGTGCATCCGGTGCAACGTCGGCGAGCAGTGGCGTGCTAGCGGGGCACTAGCTCAGAGTTATGACGGACATAATAATTATGAGGTACGTGCGTGCAGAGCGGACAGACGCTTTCAATTAGCGAGCACAAAGACGTTGTTCATCTCCAGAATGGATGTTATTAAGAAGACAATTACACGCGGGAATGCGAGACGCGATATAACGACGTCCTCATTTTTTCCTTCAGCCATTACGGGGAGGAATTCACCGCTAACTGTAGCGCATTGAAATTGGATTCCTGCAGGATCTAACACCGGTCCAGTCCCACCGTTATTAACCCACTATCTTTACAAACTTAATGAACACGTGAGCGAGCTTCAATTACAACATTCAAACAGTAAAAAATTGTGCTTGGAATAAGTGGAACAATCTTCATTTTTATCATTTTTCCTTCGAAGTTTAAAGACCACTCAACGACTAATATTATGCGCAATCGAATGAAGGAATGCAAAACACATCCACACACATACACCCACTACAAGGGACTACGAATCATTTGCTCAACAAGGTCGGTATTATTATTGTTTTTATCATCATCAAAATCAAATATATAGTCGTAATAAGAAAAAATGATAAATTTAACTATATAAACTACTTCACATTTTAAGTCTTGGCTTAGCTTGAAATTTCAAATTGAAATAAATCTACGACTTGGCTAGACGTTTTTAAAGCTTGGTTTGAAAAAAATTATTTTCAAGCCAAGCTTTCAAGCTTCAAGCCAAACTCGTAAAACTCCAACAGCACGAAGATAGACTGGTGTTTGGCGATATTAACGAAATACCATCTAGTATTACCATTTTATAAGAATATAATCAGTTTATTTTTTTAAAGTTGACAATCATAAACTTCTTGGAAGATTCATAAGCACAAATTACATTTTATTATTAATAATTTTAAATGAAATGCTACAACTAATACTCTCTAAATAAGAAAGTATATATAAACCTCTACACTTTGGAACCTAAATCAATAGGTGCAGATATTTTTCTATTCAAAAAATACTTGCATTTATTTATTTGGTTGGTGAATTTAAAAGGTTATAAACACCTAGTAGATCATTATTTTGTAAAAGCATAATGATGCCCTTAACAATAATATTTTGATGATGAGCAGTTCATTCAAGAATGTACTTTCTTCATCTAAATTCCGCTTTGAATTGATGTTTTGGTGTTCTTTTCATTGCGAAGAATTAGCGAAGTTTGGCGGTAATATAGCGGGCCACATGAATGGGATTAGCATTGGTTCTTTACCTGATATTAAAGTCGATCCATCACTCGCTGGGCTTGCTAATGCGCGGTGGATTCGCTGTTTGTTGTTTCAGTTCACTCGGCTTTGTAAAACATCCCCGACTGTTTTCTGCTCAGCCTGGGTAATGTAAAGGAAATTGATGTTTTTGTGGCTGGTTTTGTGCGAGATGAGTAGCTTTACTTATTGTTTGTTTAACTGAAGACAGGTAAGCTCTTTCATACAGCGCAGAAGATATTCGCTGAATAGAAGTACATGAGAATTCTATGTCCTGTGCTAATTTATCTACAACGGGATTCATCTGGGTTACACAGCTGATAAATTTCTGGAAAGTGCTTTGCAAAATGGAAACGCAATTGTTTGCGTGAATTGTTTTGAAAACAAGTTACACCCGAAAATATATTTTTAAAATAAGAATGACGAATTGCTTGAAACCATTATAAGCTTACATATGACCCAGGACACGGATAATATAAAAGTATATACGAGTATATATTATGTTTTATATTTTCATTGAAGTTCTTCTAAATTACAGTTGACATAAAACATATCTTAAAATATGAGTTATGTAATGCCATTTGATTTTATTAACAATAATTGATAAGCATTTATAACATAAAACGTAATTTTTAAGAATTCTTTTAAGCATAAATTTAATTGTACTATAATCAAATTAAAAAACAAAAATAATGGAAATAGGGGAATATATAAAATTTTGAGTAATAATATACAAGTACCTACCTAATGGACAAATTACAATGAAAATATCTAAAAATGAAAAGTGAAATGCAAGTAACTACATATGTATGTATGTATGTTTATGTTAGCAAGTGTAGCACAAGCATGTTAAAGCAAAACGCTACTAGATTGCAAGTCATTCTCAAACCTCGATTTGAATCTACCACCTTACTAATGCCTTTAAAATTACAAAATATTTGATCCCATTAAGGTTTCTCTCTTAACCATTTATGTTGGTGTATACATATGTATGTACTGTTGGTTGTCCTGGTTATATTGACAAATGCAAACTACTATAAATTCAAAAGAGCATTAAACATAGCGACATTAATTTCCAATTGATTTTAATTTAAAAAAAAAATATTTTCAAATATATTCTACTCTTGTAAATTCGGAAAAACGCATAAATATTTTACAAAATGACAACATAAAACACAATGAAAAATGATTATACCGTCAGCTGTCAGACGACCGTAAGAAGGGTGATCCGTAGCACGGCAGATTTAAAATAAACGTGAATAATTGATTTCTGTGTCTGTGATTTGCCGAGAAGAGTGAATTTCACTGTCCAGACATACGGTTACTATAATTAATCGAAAAAATTTAAATAATGGGGATATATTTGTACAGGAGTAGAAACAGGTTAATAACAGTGGATGTCTAGGATAGTAGTGATGCTGTAATGTGTCGAGCCCTAGATTTCTGTAATCCTTGTTCTGATATATTAGTAAGTACAATTGACAGAATTTTGTGTTTTATTATGGAAAGTAATACGCTAGGATTGTTATGTTTCTGTAACTTATGAATGAGAACATTTATAAAATCGGTTTCTTATGAGATAAGGGGGGAATTATGCGTGCGTGTGTTTAGGAATGGGAAATAGTGACATATGTGTATAGTTCATTTATGAAGGCAATTTCCTCGTGGCGAAGATACATGGTCCGGACTGCTGTGTGTGACGTCACCAAAAACAATAGGTTGACTAATGGCAGCGCTGGTGGCCGATCTGACGGAACAGATGCGGCGGCCATTAATCAAAACAATGCCACGTGGCCGATCCAACGTCCATTACTCCCACGACAATTACATACCGGTAGCTTCAGCTTCCCAAACTCCCCAACAATCCTTCTCATTCAACCCTTCAAGCTTTTCCAATCCAATCTCATGTTTCCTTTCGCCAAAAAATCAATTGCAAAACTGATTCGCGAAAAAAATATTTTCCTGAAAGAATCCGCGATGTTATTTGTTGGTGATAGAAAATAGAAGCTTTACAGAATATTTTAGATATAGTGATGATACTTTGTATATTTAAAGGTCTCTAATGTCCAATTGCATAAACAAGGCTTAAATTTTAAGAAACACTTAAACAAGAAATGCTAATCGAAATTTTGACAACAATATTAAATTGTTCATTTAACATGCTATTCCGATGTGATTTTGTCCATTTAAGGGAAATATTTAAGTAATATTGGTGCAACCGGCCATAATTGGTACACCATTAGGTTAAATGTCTAGTTATCTATTCTTTTTAAAATTAAAAACTTAAATACTTACTTAAATACACAAAAATAATTAATGATTTTTCTATGTAAAACCACTAATAAATAGAATTTTACTAGAAATTGCCTAGACAAGTGACGATTTTCTAAGCAAGAACCAGGAGTAGTTAGGCATAAACAACAAGTAAAACTCAAAATATATAATTTTTTTTTTCAATCAAATATTTGTCAAAATTTTGCTGGCCATTGCATCCAAATACTGCCTATTTAGTTGTGTGAATTCCGCGGCATTTGCCAGCAACCGACAATTGTCATTGACATTTGAATCTGATTGATTCAATTCACAAAAAACTGTGATTTAATTGGATGACAAATTAAGAGTGGAATTGTCAATAAAAAATTAAATTTGTGTTATATTAAAAAAAAATCTAAATCTCTTTTTATGTATACAATTTTTTATTTAATTGTTGAACTTACTGGCAAATTCATTGGTGTTTTTTGGTAATAATGTAAACTTTACACATAATGTAGAATAATCCTATTTAGAATATCCTGTAATGATTATTACATTATTAAAAGTATCGAAGTCCTGATTGATATTTCTACAGTAAAAGCGGTAGTTTATATGATAAGAAGGATTATTTAGTAATATTTACGTTTTCTTTAAAGCAACTTTTCTATAAAATAAAATATAAATGTTATGAAGGTGATAGAGTATAAAGCCACAAGTGGCGGTTATTTATAAAACCTTTTCTCAAAGCATTTCATAAATACGATGTGTACAATGCCTACACTGTAACCATCTTTAGTTGTAGTGTGTGAACACAGTTTTTCCAATAAGCGTCACTTGTAGCTTTATAAAACATTTTTCTATTTTCGTACTAATTCAGTACTATTGGAGGTATTAATATATTTTTGCACATCTAATCTAACTGATTTAGGCAATTGGAGAAAGACCGAGAAAAAACTTTTTTTTAAATCATGTATAAATACAGAATATTCGTTAAATTCGTTAATTGTTGTTGCAAAAGACATTTAAAGTTTACATTGCAGTTTCTTAAAACTTGCATAAAATATTATTCAATGTAATCCAAAGTAGTATATATCTATATTATACTTCCTATATAAATTATTGTGTGTGTCATGTTAATGTAGTGTAGTAATTGAAACCGTAAAATGTTTATACTTACATAAATAGAGAAATGAATTTCAAATATAAAAATTGTGAAAAAAAATACAATCACCTTTGGCACATAGCAGATCATTTATTTGAAATATAGTGAGATGTGAGAATAAATAATTCACAAAATCGAAATCCTTTCCAAAACAAATGAATATGAAAAGTTCTCAATTTGACAGTTGAGTGTTTTGAAACAGCGGCACATCGATAGGTGAGAACGCTGTCTCCCTTTTTTGTCACTTTATCGCAACCGCTTTACTTTTACCTGTTAAATTATTATTCTTCTCTCTGATTGAATTCGAAATTCGCGAACTCTGAATTTGTGATCCCCGCAAAAAATATGAGTGGAATGAATTAAAAGCGGGTTGAGTGGCGCGAATTTCATCTGAAATTCATTAGGAAAGTTGTGCTCAGCCACTAATGGAGGATTGATGTAATATGTAAAGGCGAGAGTCCGGCTCCGGCTCGCTGGCCCCGCAGCGAGGACCAGACGCCGGGATTTTTACCCAAAAACCGCAACACTGGATCAGATTGCACGGAACAGAAAAAAACGAAAGGTGATACTTTCCAACACCAACACCTCACACATGTCCCCCACGTGAATTTGTTACTCCTGGACAAAAAATATTCACGGGAGCCTAAACATGTCACCTAGAATAGATCATTAAAAATAAATATATATTTTCACACTTCACTTGGTTTAGACGTCGAAAGATTTATCTCAATTTTTACATATTCGTAGGTAGTAGGTACCAGGTTTTTCTACACTAATAGATCAAAATTTATAGATATATCTTCGGCACTGATAATAGAACAAAATATCTTATTTGTAATACCGATCTCTTAGCAATAACGATAACGCAGCCGCTGCATTTAAGAAGGGATCCTTGAATTACCAGCATAGGAGAGGGACAAAAATCCCATTATTCTTATTTTTTTTAATAACTATAAATATGTACATATAATCTTTTTCGGGACTCAAGAAATACGTGGAGATTTATATTTTACCTATTTTTTCAATTTGGCTAAAACATTTTCTTTTGACGTATTCGTCTGCTTCAATAGGTACATTCAGGCCAAGATAAAGGGTCGGACAAGACGGGCGACCGTTTAGGACGCTAATTTTTTAGGGACGCCTGGCGCCGAATTAAAAAATTAAATAATTTTTAATATTACTAATATTTATTGATTTACATATTTATATTGATTATTTGTGCAAGAAAAACTTAAAATTGGTACATATAAAATGTTTGCAGCAAACATGTTAAGGAGCATTTACAATCAAATACAAATAATTTCAAGCTACAACTTAAAATTGTACGCTAAGCGTACCTATTCATATGTAGCTATTTACAGTAAAAATGTAGTCAGTGCACACCGACTCTGAATTTAACTTGGACTCAAAACTAAGAAGTCCAAGCTTGCACTTCAAATCCGACTTGAATTCGCATGCGCATTGCGTTCTAGTACAATTTCCCGGTAGAGGTAATAGTATAGCATTTCGAAATTTAAAAATATGACATTATTGCTCACTTTTATGTGTTTACGCTTTATGGTATTCTATAATGAACTTTAAAAGATAGAACAAACTTTGTTAAATTTAGTTTCTCAATACCTTTGTATACATGATAAAGCAATCGCGTTTTTTTTTTTTTAAATAAGGGGCGTTTTCTAATATTACTTTTTTGTTAAATACTCCAGATTAATTATGTTACGAATTAAAATTATAATTTATATATTATTATTTTACCTTGTTTAATAATTACTACATTTACTGTTTCAATTTTCGTAAATCCCTGTTGAACAGTAGAGTTCAAGTGTGCCAGTGTAAATGATAAGTACTGGAAGTATGATTCTTACGCAATCTATAGGTTACTTGCGCAAACTACGTTGCGCCAGTCATCTAATAGTGAATATCAAACTCACAGTTCCAATATTACAATTTGTTTGATATAAAACAGAATTAATTTTAAAATGTGGATACATTTAGTTTTTGTTTATCAGTTAAGTAAAATATTAGTGTCGTATAATTTCTCAACGAGGAAGGGGGAGGATAGACGCTCCAAACCTAATATAATTTTGTGTTTCCTCAGACTATAGTTAAAACTTTAACTCTATCCTTTCAGAAATTAGATTTTATACGACCATATCTAATCTAATATCAAAATACTGACTTTTAGATATCTTTATAACCTAACACGTAATTTTTGTCACTGTTGCCACTGCAGTTTCTTATTCCAACTTTGACTTGTCGAATTGACAGGGGCAGAATTGCTCTGTCTTCCTTTGAGGGTGACTTGTTTAATAGCCTGCCATTAATAATAAATCAATAGTTCGGCAAGACTTGTATATGCAGCGTAGGCATCAGGTGCGACTGTGTCCCACTGCAAATCCTGCACCATAAGTCTGTCTGGTGGTCCGAGCATCCTGCATTTAATCCTGCCGGCATTCATCTCCTGCTAAGCCCAGCCGCCTGACAACCGATTAGCTTATTCACAGCGAGAACAGCAGCAGCAACAGCGACAACCGGCAAAGGATTTCATCAGGTCAAAGTGATGACGCTGTCAGTCAAGTGTCACTGATTCGATTTTAGTGATTACGTAGCAGTAATTAGTAGAGGAGGTGGCATGTGCCACGCCAACGCCAAGCTTTCAACCAGAACTGCTTCCCATGGAAATTTTCCCCTATTGCAGAAAATTTGTAGGTTTAGTAACAATGTTGTTGAAAAAATTAAAGATAACCACTGGAAGACCTATTTCATTTATTTAATACTTCTTAAAATGTAAATGTTATAAACCATAAAATTTTCTTGACAAACAATCGTCCTTTTTACCTCTCGCCACTCAGTAAGAAAGGTATTGGAATCATGCTAAAAATCGGATAGTGAGTTTTCAATGGATAAGCACATAAGAAAATGATTTTAATATGTTTTTCTACGTCCATTTAATAAGAGACTCTTTATTTTCATAATCTCAGTTTCAGATTTACTAGTAAAATAATGAGATCATTATTTCACGCAAAATCAAGTGGGGAATTATTCGATTTTTCTGGTTATGCTATTAAAAAAACAAGTTGTATATGTGAAACATGACGAAGCATATTAGTTACTTGTAAATAATAGATGTTTTTAGTTTTTAAAAATAACTAATAAAATAGCTAGCTCAAACCATTATTGTAAGATAAAAAAATATTATAAAATGTTTAATATTTAAAAATAAATATTGAGCGTCGAATCCCCGTCTAGAGAGCGGTTTTACTAAACGAAGGAAGGCATCCCTACTTCTATTTTTAAATTCTAAATAATTTACAACTTATAAATAAAATATGTATATCTGGAAAACTAAAGTTTTCGCCTTCATTTCTGTATAAATTCTTCATTGTTGAATATGACAAATATAAACTCAAAAGTCACTTTTATCTTATAAATATTTGATTTCGGTCCGTATCGAATAGTTTATTTAGTATTCGGTATATTGGTTTTGACGTGGAAGAATTGGTATTAGCCGAAATGAGCACGTACTATGTCTCCCGTTTGGAGTAAGTCACCCCGTGTTTATTTTCGAATTTTTCGTGGACTATTTATCTTGGTTAGTGGCATTCTAGAGGTATTTAATTTTATGCAATTTATGGGGTATTAAATTTTGATAAATTTCGAGTGCACGTGTCAAAGGGAAATTTATTTGGCAGTGCAGTTATTGTGTGCATGTTTGCGTAGAGAGAACATGTGCAGATCGTGTCTTGGAAAACGGAGAAAGATCAGAGAAGGCACTTAAACATTTAAGAAGACAAACAAAGGGATTATTTGTTACCACAGGGGAGGGCGACTAGGGGAGTATGTGTATGCACACACACGCACACTACACACCCCAAACGATCAAGAGATGAACATTTTCTATTTTCCTTCTCTAATTTATGTGAGAAAATTATTTTAAATAGCATATTTCTCATTTTCTACTTCGACTTTTCCACGAAATAGATGAGTTTCCTTTAAAGAATAATTAGGAAGATTTTTCACAATGACAGTGACACTTAATCTTTATATACGTTAACCCACTTCTTCCAAACTGTCTCGAAGATAAATATTTATATTTGTTTGTGAACAAAGTTTACAAAACTTTGCTACGACAATGAACAGGAGTGGCTGAAAATATTTTCACTTTAAAATTAAATATTTTAAGATTACTGAATGTAGAAAGCTTGAATTAAAAACAAAGTTTAAGGATCTATTGTTTTACTTCAATTTAACATGGTTTTTATGAGTAAAGTAAATAATTTTTAAAAATTTATTTTATATTTTTCGAAATATTACATTTTAATTAATGCGGGACAAATTAATTTATTATAAATTATTTATATAATATCCTACTTGTTTTCTAGGATAATATGGTTCTAATTAAATTACTTTCTTGGAAATATTTATTTACACCACATTTGTAGTTTTCTTTTTTTGTGGAATGGAGAATTATTTATTAATTAATTTTTAGTTGCTGCTACGGTATAAATATAAAAATTGAAGTAATTTTCTTGACTAAGCAAATGAATGGAATAAAGCTATATTTCCCTGCAATTTGGTGAGTATTTGGAAGGTTTTATTTCGGCTCCGACCGGTTTCGAACCCACATGAGCCTTCTTCTGGGAATGAAAATGACTTACACATTCATGTGGGGTCGAAACCGATCGGAGCAGAAATAAAACGTTCCAAATTCTGACTGATTATTGTATAATAAATTAAATTAAGTTTTTCTTGAATTGATAATTTAGCATTCTTTTTGTTTAAATATAGCTTTTAATTTTAGCCTTGATAATAATATTAAGTTCTACTGCTAAATAAAGTTGAGATCTTATTTAACTTTAAAAAAATGTTGTCCTTTTTGTTCGTCCCTGCATTTGTTTGTAAAGAAAGTTTAGGAAGTTGGTTCGCGAATACAGATCTCGGGATAAGAATGCCGTTTGGTGGAATTAAAGTAAGATCCATCATAATAGAGCGAACAGGTTCTTGGCCCTCGTAAAATCGGGAGAAACATCCCGTGTCACCAGCGAAAAATCCCTCATCGGTCAGACACGAAGTCCTGTCCCTCGGGACACATTCCCGGTCCCGCTGTCCACGTCCCCGCCGACCCGGACGCCGGCGATTAATGCCCGCCATATTGATTCCTCCTACCCCGAGGATGTCAAACAGATTCCTTTCTATTGGCTACGCGCGACGAAAATTGATAGCAACAGAAAAAATCAGCACAGGAAGTATTTGACTCACGTTTCTCATATGTGTGTGTTATGTATGTTTAGATCGACAATCCTAATCAAAATTTATGACTTCAGGATGACCACAGGCTATAAAAATCCTTTGAAATATGTGCTGAAGGAGGAGTAGCAACAGATGCTCCAGTCATTTCCTTACAATCACGCGGCGATATTGCACACACATTTCCTGATATAGATGAAATTTCCTTTCATTGTTCTGTATTAAAATTGAGATGCAAGAGAAGGAGTCAGTATCAGCAATAGGGTCTGTACTTTAAAACAAAGAGGGGTAGCTATATTCGCTCCAAATCTCATATCTAAATAAATATATTATCACAAATTTTGCAATCGTCAGACGTGCCAATGTACTTTATAGTTTTCATTATTGCATCAATATTTTTACAAATAAAAAAGGAATAATTGAAATACTCGATAGGGTCCAAAAATTAGAAAATTCCTACTAGATTAGGGGCCGTTCAAGTATTACGTAAGCACTATAGGGGGGTGGGGGGGGGGGGGTCTTTGTTTTGCTTATTTTGGATGACATGGGGGGTAGGGGAGTCTAGATGATGATTACGTCATCGGTAGCTATTAACTTTTTAACCCATTGAATGGCAACTCTCACATTGGCTAAGTTCCGAATCGTGCAAAAATCGATGACAGCGCTCACGTTATCCATCAAATCCATATAAATCATGAATCATGTAAGATTATAATATTTTGTCCCTTACTCTATCTTGAATACTGTATCAGTAAAATCTAATCTCCATTCTAAATCTATTTTCTTATTTTTAAAATTATAATTATAACATTTTAATTATAATATTAAAAAAAAAAACAGGGCATGTAACCGGTTAAAAAAACCGGTTAATAAAAACCGGTAACCGATATTTTCAACGAAAATTGCGAACTTTAACCGTAATTTTAACCGATATTTTTCAGGCCGAAAATACCGGTAACCGTTAACCAAATAAAAAATAAACCGGTTTTAGCGAACATTAACCTTTATTTAATATCATTTAGTCATGACACTTTTTACAATTAACATTTCTAAAATTAATCCCAATTGACTTGGAACAGTGTTGACCCTTATATAACGATGTTAAACCCTAAATAATTATATTAACTTTGTCCCAAACAGTTTGAAACAATGTTAAACCTTCCACAACATTCTGAAATTAATCCCAAACAATGTGGAACAGTGTTAAACCTTATAGAACTTTGTAGAACATTGTTAAATTAGTATAACTTTCTTAACTTAGTCCCAATTAACTTGGAACAGTGTTGAACCTTATATAACAATGTGAAACCCTAAATAATTATATTAACTTTGTCCCAAACAATTTGGAATTCTGAAATTAATCTCAAACAAATTGGAACAGTGTTGACCCTTATATAACAATGTTAAACCGTAAACAATTGTCGTAACTTTGTCCCAAACAATTTGGAACAATGTTAAACCTTCCAAAACTGCCTCAAATTAATCTCATACAATTTGGGATAATGTGTAACCTTGTAGAACTATCTAGAACATTGTTAAACACTGTACAACTGTCTCATCTGAATCCCAATTATCTTGGCACAGTGTTGAACCTGATACATCTATGTTACACCGTTACACCCTAAACAAGTTTCTAACTTTGTCCCAAACAATTTGGAACAAAGTGAAACATAGTGCAACTGTTTCTACTTACTCTAGAACACTTGTAACATCTTTCTGCCTTCTACAACTGTCTTTTTAAGTCTTCCTAGTAATTTCCAATAATAGTTATACATTAAAACTTACAATTTATAGTTTTTCACTCTGAAATTTTTCATATACAGCCAAAAAAATCCAAAAAGATTCATTTTTAGGTCCAAAATTTTGATTTTTGGAATTAGTCTAACTTGATAGTCGTCGATGCGCTGATTTCAAATTTTCAAACCGAATTCAATTATCTCTTTCCATTTCTGAGATATTTGCTCTCAAAGTTGGACCTCAAAAAAGGGTGTTTTTTGACCATATCTCTAAAATGGGTAGAGATACATTCTCAACGATTATACCAGTCGATTCTACGCGGAAAGTTACATAAAGAAATGTTTTCTCCGCATATACGTTCTTTGGAACGATTTGGTGAAAAATGAGAAAAACGAAAAAACCGGAATTTCAGTTTTTCGCTCGGAAACTTTTTGTTTCCAAAATTTTTTATATTCTGTACTTAAGTAAAGAAGAATGTGCTGATTCCAAATTTTCAAACCGATTTCAATTATCTCTTACCGTTCTGGAGATATTTGCGTTCAAAGTCAGACCTGAAAAAAATTGTTTTTCAGGAATAGTCCTGAAATGGGTCGAGATACGACCTCGGCGACCTCACCAATCGATTCTGCGGGCAAAATTACATAAGTATACCAATTTTCAGATATTTATTCAGGCGGATACAATTTTTAGAGCGAAAAAACGAAAATCGCAAAAATTGAAAAATCGCCTGATGAACCCCTTACGATTTTTTCCGATTTTTGGCCATTTTCGTTTTTTCGCTGTAAAAATTGTATCCATTAGAATATAAATCTGAAAATTGGTACAAAAATGTAATTTTATCCGTAGAATCGATTGGTGAGGTCGTCGAGGTCGTATCTAAACCCATTTCAGGACTATTCCTGAAAAACTGAATTTTTCAGGTGCAACTTTGAACGCAAATATCTCGAGAAAGATAAGAGATAATTGAAATCGGTTTGAAAATTTGGAATCAGCACATTCTTCTTTACTTAAGTACAGAATATAAAAAATTTTGGAAACAAAAAGTTTCCGAGCGAAAAACTGAAATTCCGGTTTTTTCGTTTTTCTCATTTTTCACCAAATCGTTCCAAAGAACGTATATGCGGAGAAAACATTTCTTTATGTAACTTTCCGCGTAGAATCGACTGGTATAATCGTTGAGAATGTATCTCTACCCATTTTAGAGATATGGTCAAAAAACACCCTTTTTTGAGGTCCAACTTTGAGAGCAAATATCTCAGAAATGGAAAGAGATAATTGAATTCGGTTTGAAAATTTGAAATCAGCGCATCGACGACTATCAAGTTAGACTAATTCCAAAAATCAAAATTTTGGACCCAAAAATGGGCATTTTTAAATTTTTTTGGCTGTATATGAAAAATTTTAGAGTGAAAAACAATAAATTGTAACTTCTATGTATGTCTATTATTGGAAATTACTAGGAAGACTTAAAAAGAAAGTTTTAGAAGGCAGAAAGATGTTCCAAGTGTTCTGAAATAAGTAGAGAGACTTGCACTATGTTTCACTTTGTTCCAAATTGTTTGGGACAAAGTTAAGGCACTTGTTTAGGGTGTAACATAAATGTACTAGGTTCAACACTGTTCCAAGATAATTGAGAGTAAGATGAGACAGTTCTATAGGGTTTAACAATGTTCTAGATAGTTCAATAAGGTTTAACTTGTTTTCGGAAAAAAGGTGGTAACCGATATTTTCAACGAAAATTGCGAACTTTAACCGTAATTTTAACCGATATTTTTCAGGCCGAAAATACCGGTAACCGTTAACCAAAAAAAAAATAAACCGGTTTTAGCGAACTTTAACCTTTATTTTAATATCATATAGCGACAAAAAAATTTTAATATTTTTTTTATATCTGTGTTTTCTATTTGTGTTTGAACATGAGTCATGACAGGTTTTACAATTAACATTTTATTGGAGAGTCATAAATGTAGGTAGTTTCTTTGGCCGTTAAGGTTACTTAAAAAGTCCCAAATATATACGGCCTTTGTCAACACAGGCAAGTTTAAAATTGAAAAGTGACCTGCGTTTTTCTGAAGATATTACTGGAATATTTGTGAATATTCATTAATTAATTTGCTTTTTTTTAATTGTTATATTTTTCTCAGATGGTATTTTTTTTATTATTTTTTTAAATTAATTATTCTGTAATTTTTTTAATCAAATTTTTATAATTAATTTCTTTTAATTAATTTAATTATTTTTTTAACCGATATATTAACCGGTTTAAACCGGTTTCTATTTTTCAAAAACCGGTTTTCGAACTAAAACCGTTATTATTATAACGTTCTCTATAAGGGTTAACCGTTAACCAGTATTTTTTTCGGTTACATGCCCTGAAAAAAAATGAATTGAAAAATGTTTACGTAAGCATGGGGGGAGGGGGTAAGAGCTTTGCTTACTTTTGCTGACAAGGGGGATGGGGGGGTAAATAATTGTAATAAATCTGCTTACGTAATATTTGAACGGCCCCTTATAATATATCATTTTCTTCATGTTTATGATCCTGGCTTCGTAATAACAGAAATACTTAATCAGAAAAATAAACGTAAAATTTCGAATAAGAGGAACGACAAAACCAAGCTTCTTTTTATTTTGTTAAGGAAAAAATTCAGACGTCAAAAAATCTATACTTTCTTCTTGAAATCTAAGCAATTGCTTATTGTTTTGAATTTGAAATATGACTAATGTTGTATTGAAATTCAGCATATGCAATGAAATTCAAGAAAATGCTATTAATATTACGATATTTATTCACCTCAACACCTTAAGAATAACTATATTTAAGAAAGTAGTGTTAATAACCCTAATAAGTACCGGAAAGTATTCTCACCAATGAATTAATTAGTATACAACTGTTTTGGATACGTAAGGGCATTCATACAAATGTATCGAGATCAATACCGGTGAGGCATAAATTCGTTGAAGTGTGCAGAGAGAAGGGTTCTATCTTCATTACGTGATAATAGCCGTGCAAATCTAGATTAGAGAGTGGCGTAGTCGCAGAAACTCACCTTGCTCTTGCGTTCGGCATAAGCGCTTTATTAATGATCTCCAGCCCGTCATCTTCAACATATGCAGCACCAACCCGTCATTACCTGCCTAATTACAGCCCTAAATAACGGTTGTTAGCCGAATTTATTTACAAAGCCGCTGGCGAATTGGGACTCATAGGCATGTGACTGAGGACAAATCGAGCGGAATATATTACACTTGTTTAATTAAATTTACCTCCTAACCAGTGAGAAGAATATGAAGCTTAAATGGAAATTAATGACCCGAGATTATTAGATGCGCAACAATAATGTATTATAGGTCATTAGTCAAATCACCGCACGAGGATAAGGCCGCGTTTTATAAGCGCCCGTCTTATACCATTTTTCACACATTCTCCTTTCATACGTTATTTACAAACTTTCGCGATTTACGTCCCGGAAAATATGAAACTCTACTTGTTCGCCGACCAGAATTAATTAAAAATATGTTACCGACGAATAGTAAACTTAAAACTGCTAAAAACCAAAACTTACCTTGTATCGATTTGCTGTTTCTGTCTGAAATAAACCATAAATTTTATCATTTGTGTTTTTGACGGCTGAGTTAAGAAATTACTTGTTCTTGTTATTAGTTTCCCTCTGCTGTAGTTTCAAAAATAAAAAAAGTTGATCTTGCAGGAATACTACTAGGTATAGTACGACAAAAGATCTCAAGTTGACGTTTAAATTGTTTTATGGTTGTGGTATCTATTCAAAGTTTTGCTCCAGGTACCCAGCTAAGCACTGGATTTGGAAATCCCAAAGTAATATTAGCATGCCTAACTTAATATAGATGGATTACTGTACGACATGGAAACAACTAGACAGGGATGTATTTAAAATTTTAATACCGTTAATTTCTTAGCAATAATCATTACCTTCGTGGAATTACAAACAATGTTTGCATAAAAACGAAACTGCTATAACATAAGGTTCTTATTACCAAGAGTACATCAACGTTACTACAACTTGTGACAATTATTAGAGTATTTTTCATAAAACATGGTATTAAAATTTTAAATACATCCCTGTCTAGGTATTTACAGGTTGTACAGTAATCCATCTATATTAAGTAAGGTATGCTAATATTACTTTGGGATTTCCAAATCCAGTGCTTAGCTGGGTACCTGGAACAAACAGTGTATTCTAATGGATTTCGTACAATTCTATACCCTATAGCAGAACGTATAAAGGTCACATTTCTTTCAATTCATTCACTCAGGGAAAAACTTTGAATAGATACCACAACCATAAAATAATTTAAACGTCAAGTCAAGATCTCTTGTCCAACTATACCTATATCGTTTTAGTCAGAACTGTAGGAATTATATTTTAAATAAAATTAAAATACAAAAAAGGACTTTTATAAAAACATGCCTACACATAATGCAAATAAAGACATAATTATCTTCAGCAAGTAATAATAATTACTGAACTAAAAGTATTCGATGAAGAAATAATAATTAAAATTCACTATCATAGAACCTAATTGAAGATTACCAGCTCATTCAGATTCATATCCATTTTTTTATAAATTTTATTTACAAAATTATACAATTTATACGACGGAAAATATGAGAAGTCTAATTGCTCGGAAACTCGAATTAATTAAAATTACTTACTTATAATCTGCAAACAAACAAAACTATAATCAAATTAAAAGTTCGTTACTTAGAAAGAATTACGCTAGACAAACAAGCGGCAAAGTTTGACTTAATCTCTCTCATACACTGTCGGCTGTCGGCTACTTAATAAAAAATGATGTCGAAACTTGGTGGCAGAGTAAATAAGGCGCCCTCTTTTAATTTCCAAGTGTGAGGCGAGAAGCAGCGCAATTAATTCACAACGCGACGTTTGTTAGAAAAATTCAATTTGTTCGCGCATTTCTCCTGATCATTCCATGGTGGCTGTTTACTTTAATGGCCGGGCTAATGAACGCACAGGAAACATAACTGAATAATTTCCACGCCAGACCAAACAAGAAGACTTCATCACGCATCACGGGAAATTATTCTACCCATTCTTATTTTTAAAACACCATTTGCTGACAGAAAACTCTGATTAAAACTTTTCTCTTTTTCACAATTCTTTTTAAATTTCAAATGAATATTGTTTCAAGACTGGACTTATTGATTATAATTATTTATTAATAATATAACTGTTTCGAGATCGAGGACCAATTTTATCATTCCGGTTGAAAAACAGATATCTAAAGCATATTGGTACCGGGGCATTATTTCGGCTGTAGCGACGATATTCAATACTGATCCGCTACATATTAAAAATGTAAATAAGAATTTGTTGTACAACAACTAACCCAAATGATCTTGCGGGCCACTTTGAAAACGTATGTACTTATATTTTTATCTATAAATTAATAATAGAACAGTTCAACATATAGTTCACTATATATATATATATATATATATATATATATATATATATATATATATATATATATATACCGGGTGTCCCAGCTCGACCGACACATGGGAGTTTTACATAGGAAATTAGTTAATTATGAATAGTATCTCCCCAGTGCAAGATATTAACTTGAAATTTGGTATGCTTATTGGGGAATATTATTTCTATGGATTACAGTTATTTAAAATATGTAATTTCGTCTGCAAGACGAGATTTATTTAATTATAAAATCTAACATTTTCGTTCAAAATCAGTCAGCCATGGAAATAAAAGAAAATATCTATGTGACAGTTCTGACAGTTAATGACATGCCATTGTAGATATTCATATTTTTGTAATATTGGTATATTATTTGACAAAAAGAAAAACTAAATTCAACTTAAATAATATTAAAATACAGGGAAGAAGAATTAAAATCAGTGATACTTTACTAAACTGTCAGATAAATGTTTTCTTTTATTTCCATGGCTGTCTGATTTTGATTGAATTTATTAGATTTCAAATTTAATAAATCTCGCCCTGCAGACAAAATTGCATATTTCAAATAAGTGTGATCAATAGAATTAACATTCTCCGATAAGTATACAAAATTTCAAGTTAATATCTTGCACTGGGGAGATACTATTCATAATTAACTGATTTCCCATGTAAAACTCCCATTTGTCGGTCGAGCTGGGACACCCGGTATATATATATATATATATATATATATATATATATATATATATAGGTATATATATATATATAATAATAATAATGATGACAATTATTAAAACATTCAAATAATATTTATAATCAGCGATATATTTGTTTCTGTTTCCTTTCACTTAGCTTTTTTCGATCTCAAGAGGTATACATAACTGCTCATCGTAGTTTTTGTTAATTTTTTAAAATGATCTTTATTATTAATTTCACCGAGTTCATATTACCTGACTGTATTTGTTGGAAATAGAGTAAATCTATACCCACGCGCATGTAGTCTGAAATTAAAGAAAGCAGGCGAGATGTAGGAGTAGGAGCGGTCACCAGGCTGTACATTCAGCTCATCTATGTATAAAAACAACACATCGTCATTGTAAAAACTTAAAACGGAAACTTTACTGGGAATTTTTTTCTGTTAGTATACATTACACTAAAAACAATAATAATGTAGAAAATAAATTTTGTATCCTCCGGGCGTTCGGGTTGCGAAATCATCCATGGAGGGCCTCAAGTCGTTCATCCCTGTTCTAGAATAAAAAAAAATGTACTATGTAAATAAAGTCATGAAAGTAAAGGTGCGTTTATGCTCACCAGATTTACGAATAAGAAATAAACATAAATCTTAAAGTTAAAACAGTTATATCATGTGAGTCGATTTATACTTCGGGCGTAAGAATAAGGAAAAGGAATAAGAATTAGGCATAAGCAAAAATTGGTCAACTTCTCACGCCTTATTCTTAAACCTGTTAGCGAAATACGCATGCGTGACAAATGACGAAAATAATCTGTAAATATTATACTGACAAATTATGGAATAACAATACAAATTCTTCATATAGAAAACGCAGATGTCACTTATAAAAGTCGGTAACAATACAAAAACAATAAATATAACAACTTTTGACTAACCTAAAAATATAATATCTCTGCTTTTATTCCTTATTCTTATTCCTTAAAAGTGGCATCGTAAACACCACCCTTAAAATTACGCTTGTGCTTATTTCTTATTCTTAAATTTTTGACCATAAATCTACCTTAAACATAAGTTAGCTATTATGCTATTTTCCAAAATTTAGCACTCCAACAACATTTCTGTAAGTCATTAATTTAATCATAAGTAATATAATAAGAGTATTGAATTTATTGGAAAAATTTACGAATAGTTGTTGCTTAGTACTACTTCGCAGGAATTATGAATAAATTTTACCAATTAAATTCATAGCTCGCATTATATTTACTTGATTATTTCATGAATGACAACAGATCAAACATAACATTTTTAATATCAACAAAATGTAACCATGATTATGATACTATGGTTTTATCAAATTTGTTCACTGAAAAACTACCTAGGGCCATCAAATGAAGCATTCTGATTGGGTGAAAATGACGTGTATGGAATAATCATATAAAAAATATTTGATGAACTATTCTGCTACTGGGTGTAAACACTTTAAATTACTTTAATTATGAGATTCAACAAAGACTTTTTGTTTTTGTTGTTAGTAATTAAAATGGTGAAAATTTGTAAGCTGTGGGGAAATTATTTATCTTGGGATTTAGGCGTAAATCTTAAAAGGAAATGTAGGTAAGGGGTAAAAATTATCTGGTGATTAATCACTTGTCCACTAATGAATTTCCTGAAAATTCGGTAATTAGAGTGAAAAAACAGTGCATGTTTTTGGTATTGGACCGCGAGGGCGCCGGGGTTGGGAAGACGTGCGCAGGCGGCGCTGCGATCGGCGCATGTGCCCGAGTGATTTATGAAAGCTCCAACGTGTTGTGAGCGCCATCAATCACACCTGGCCTGAAAAGTAATTGTCCCAATGTTGTTCACGTCACTCGCGCTTAATTAACGGCAAATTCATTCTTTTACAGCTTGTTCATTAACAATAAAAACGCCGTCTTAAGCCAATACACTAACTACATCAACAAAGACACCATGAGCAAGTTCTTTCTGGTAAAGATCGGCTAATGATGTTACTAACCCAAGCTCAATTGTCGCAATGAAAATTTATGTTATAATTTGTCTTATCAAACGTGGTATTCAAAACAAACTTTATACTTATCACAAATATTAGATGTCGGCTAGGTATCTGAGCGGGTTAACTAACATCTAACTTGCTGTCACCCAGAATCAGAGATCACTGGTTCAAGTCCCGTCGACCGACGATTTGTGTGATTTGTCGTTAATTAAAAATCATGCTCGGATATAATAGCTGAAATCTAACCAATAGTATAGCAGTTTCGAGAATGGAGTGTTTGACTATAATCGAATTTCAATATATAAGTCTTAAAATATAAAAATTAGACACTATAGCTTCTCACCATAATAATAATACTTATCATTAGTTCGAAGTAATATAGTTATTAGCAATTTAATGTACGGAGAAGGGACGCGTGACGTATGGTAGGATCATGGAAAAAGTCATGTGGACGGTCTCTTACGCTCTTAGTCTATCTCTCCTCTCTCCTTTCACGATTCTACCATGATGACATGACAGCATCCCTTCCCTAAATAATGAATCAATTTTTAAAAATAGCGGTATTTTATTTTTTTGTGTAGTATCATATATGTAAAAATCAAAATTTTGTCCCATACCCCATTGTGCCTCGGTGAGTCCGGTCAACTGTATATAAATATATAGATAAATAAATATTAGATAGTTTCTGGAATTCAGCTGTTATTCGTAATTTGGGAAAAGATGAATAAATTTAAGTTGGAAATTGACTATCTACTTAGCATTCCTCAGAGAAACGAAATATTGCAGTACAAATTTTCATCAATTATTGAAGGAAGATAATCAAGCTACAATGGATTAATCCAATTATTCATACCTATCATAAAAATTATACACTTATTCTTTAAAATCTCGATATCCAATTTTTTAATATCATTTTCATTTAGGAGATTGAATTCAGAGCAAACGTCCTTACAATAAATACCGAATATTTTTTTTCAAACTTCAGAACTGAATTGTAAAAATAGAGAAAATTGAAATGGTTCAGCTCTATTAAAATTTGCAATCATTTTGTAATTCACTTAAAATAGTATAGAGGTAGGATTTTTTAGTAGTTTTCCTAATCTATTTACAGGAAACAGTAATAGACCTGTGTTTTAAAAATATGCAGATTACATACGAATATCCTGTTATTGTTTTGCTTAGAGAAGTAAGAATGGATTATTTCTTTTATTAAGGATACTCAGAATGTATAAAATTATTATTTAAAATTTTTATTACTAAACAAGGTTCTGTATTTATTAATAATCTTAAGAGTTTATTGTATTGGTTCTAGAGAATTGTGTTATAGATGTTGAATTGCTTTCGTATTTTTATGGTCGTTATAGTTTTTCCAAGAATTAACACACTAGACAAGTGGAATGAATGAACCAATTGATCACAATTTTACAAATTAAAATTAACAGAGGAACATTTAAATATGTATATTTTGGCGAAACAGGGATTCAAACTCAAGTACCTAAGAAACTACTAATGTAACATTACACGTTTTGAAGTTTAATTTATCAAATTACAGCCTCTAGAATGAACCTACAGTGTATAGTTAGTTCGAAACAATTCGGAGACACAGGTACCTAATTAATTTTGACAATTTGAGGCAAACCAAGTCGACATTCACACCAAAATAAAAAAATTTCATGCTAATAACCAAATAAAAGGTTTTTGAAAATTCGGACCCAAAGGTAATTAATTTTGACGATTTGAGGCAAACCAAATCGACATTCACACCAAAATAAAAAAAATTAAATGCTTATAAACAAATTAAAGGTTATAATGTAATTTATAGAAATTAAGGTAATTCCTTTTCCTCGTACCTTTATCTAGAATAGAGTTTCTCAACGCTGACTCATTTGCTCTTACAATAACGTTTTCTTGAATAACAGTTCTCGTCGTAAAGATCGGGTCTATCCGCAATATACTTGCTCATGTAGGAATAAATTTCCCGGTGTTGTTGGATGTACAACAGCGTGTAGTTGTTAACGGGTCATTTGTGCACGTAGGCCCGGCTCGCTCGCCGTTATGCAGATGAGAACGTATCGGCCTCGCAGATATTCGATCCTGGGGAAAAAGCCGCGATGTTTTATGGAAAGTGAGAGAGAATTGATAGGGTATCATTTTTCAAGTAGAAATCAGGTAGCGCTAAAATACAATTTGCCAGCCACGAGCCTCAACGGTTTTATGAGCTTTTTATGTGCCAGAAAATTTGGAAGGCGTCGCCACTTTCTTAAAATAAGATCACTTTTTACCTACAACAAAGTTTTATCGGAATATAATTCACTGAAGGATCCGGGCTGTAATATTTCAATAAAAGGGCTAATAAAGCGTGTATCAAGAAGAATAAGTATGCGAATTAAAGTTTTGACCATCCTTGTATCCATTTTTACTAGTTTTGACGTGACGTCTGTACGTAAGTACGTGCATATGTATGTATCTTGCATGAATTGCAGAATGTTGAAATTTTGTGTTTGTGACTGCTATAACATCTAGTTATAGGTACACCTCTCTCTTTTACTACAATCGGCAGTTCTAAAAGGGTACTTTACTTCAAGGGATTTTTGAATTTTTTGCATAACTCAAAAACAATTAGCTGTAGAATGTTGAAATTTTTTTATTCCAATCAGCGCCAAAAGAGATAATGCTCGAAGGGTTTCTTGAATTTTTTCACTTAACTAAAAAACGATTATCTCTATAGAATGATCTTACTTTCAAATGAAATAAGTTTAAATGAAGTGCAGCAAAAAAGATGTATAATTTAATAGGCGTACAAAGAAGTTAAGTGGTGTCTACATCATTTTTTTTTATATTATATCTCATCTTTATTATAATTAATTTTTATCTAATCCCGAATTATAAAAACAACATGTAATTCGGTATTGGATACTAAATTTGGGACAGTCTTATGACTAAATACCTTAGGTATTTGAGAGTCTGTTCCATTTAGAAATAAGGTGTCAGATGATTATAATATTACAAGCAGCATAACTTTTTCCCTGTTTGTCCTATGTGGCAACTAAAATTGACCGGTCAGAACGCCAAAGTTTTTTTTCTAGTTTTGTACGATTGATAGACCATAATTGTGATGCACCGGAAGATTTCCAAATGTAACTGATATTACCACAGGCACGAAAAAGTACTTTAAAATTAATTGGTGTTATTTCACCAAATAATCCAATTAAAAACTCTAGTACTCTTGTCGTTAAAAATTTCCACTGTGTTAAAATAAAATCAAATTTATACCTCGCTTAGTTTTTTTCTGCGAGAATGAAATTTTTATCAAGCAATGATAAAGAAGAGTTTTCTGCAGCGTCTTACTAAACCGGAAATTATTTTTTACACTTCCATCTGCTACATCCGAGTTTATAATAACGTTGGGGATCGCAGACGCTGCTAACAAGATCTGATTTTAGTTATTCACGGCCGTTGCTCCTTTCATGAAAAATCGCACTTATGGAACTGCTAACAAACTTCCAATTTCACCACACCATTCAGCGCCAACTAGGTTTTCCAATAATCGCAAAACTGTGAAGCAAACTCGGAAAAAGGACTAATTATATTACGACTCTTTCGAGAAGTACTCAAACTTATACTGCGACTTTTCAGATTGTTAATAGTTAAGATTGTTCAAGAATTTATTATTTAACTGCTTCCGTTTTTAGTTATGTGTTTCGTTATTAAGTAAGTGATTTTTACTTACAACAAACAATTCATTCCATTGAAGTCAGAAGCTTATTAAATTTCATTAAAATCCGTTCAACTGAATTTACTCAATATGAGCATATATATAAACCAAATTTGTTTGAGTTTATGAGAAATGGGGTGTGAATCTGAAGTGCGATTTTCAATGACATCAACTTTTTCTAAATAAAAATATCACAATGTTCGAATACGTAGTCAATCTACACAATTCAAATGTAAGTATTTAAACTCTAATTTTATCTTGGTTTGTTATGCCTCTTATGACTAAAATCAAATAGTTTTAGCGACACTACTACAAAAATCAATTTCGTTAAATATTTCGATACTGCTAATTATATTGATTCGGTATTTATAGTTTTCGACTCAATTTCGTTAAAGGTTTCAAATTTTATACCAATATTGTTCACGTATTTTTCAATTAAGGTTGTCGATTTTAATTTCCATTATCAGTGCACGCATCATCTAAAAGAGTTGAATTAACAATATATTTGCAGTAGATTCATGTCAAAACAAATTTAGTAGATAGATATATAAAAAGGTCTATGGGAAATAAAAGTGTTGGGCCTTATAATCCTATTACCGACTAATATTTGAAGATCAATTTTATATTGAATTGAAAAATGCATCCCTAAAAAACAGCCTGTTAATACTCCTGTTATTATTTTTGAAGCACTCTGTCATATTTCTTTTAATTCCCACTCATCTTTTCCCATAATGAACCTCCCCATCCAAACCTTTTTCCTTTTCTTTCCTGTACTCGAGTTGTCTTTACAACCCCAGGTATCTATCGTAAGCCTCGTTGCGATGTGCGGATACCTATACATCTTCGCGTCCCCTTCTTTAATACCTGTATTCTACCCTGATATATCGAATAAACCCCCACTGTAAGGGAGTTATGTATAGTAATGGGTTTGCAGGGGTACCTGCAGTAATTGAATGGAATCATGCTCCTGCTACGCTTTACGCTGCTAGGCTACACGCTTGTTATTCTGCGGCAAAGGATGATGACGAAAAAGTTGGGGTGATTATACAAGATTTTTTCATTTGCACCACTGCTTATGAAGATGATGAGTGTCGTTATATTCGAATAACAAGAATGATGCAGCGAAAATTTACATCATTTTCATTTTTCTCGGTGGAAAACACGGAAGAGAAATTTCATATTTACGTGGATATTAATGATGTAATGTTTACAACCCTAACTACAAATTACGTTAAAATTTAGTTAAACATAAACATGATAACAAAAATTAGATAATAAATATTTTTCCACATGTGCTACACGAATTACTCCGGTTTTTTATTTTTCTCATTTTTCACCGAATCGTTTCAAAGAACGTATATGCTTAAAAACATTGGCGGCTCTTGGCTTATTTATTATGGAGGTGCGCAGGAAATTTTCAAAGACACTATAAATGCTTGTTTCGATAATATATCAAAATTATCCTAAAAATAAATAAAAAAAAAAACATGAAAGTACATACCTATATTGTTTTGCTATTTCATGTGGTGGTCATAATTGTGAATAATTCTAATAATGTTCTAAATATAAAATATTTTATTTCTTTAATTGTAATATCCAAATATATGAAGAAACTGAATAAACATGATAAATATTATGAGCACGCTACTATACAACTGATTTAGCAAAGGAACTGCTTATTTTGCAGTGCCGAATTACGCTTCTCACTGCAGGTGTAAATGCTTGCACGCGCATCGATATAAGTTATCCTGCTAAACGGTATGATACTACGATAAACACAGTGCTGCTAGCATTCTTCGCCCTTCTTAGTGTTGCTAGACTTATATTTATAATGTTTCATATAAAATAAGAAAACTGTAATTATTATAAGCAATTATAAATAAATCAATAAATATGTTTATATATCGAGAAATTTTGAGGTTCCGTAGTGGGTATACACGAGCCGACTCTGCTTAGAAAGAAAACATTTTTTATGTAACTTTATCCATAGTATCAACTGGAATAATCGTTGAAATTGTATCTCTATTCATTTTAGAGATATACTCAAAAACGCACTCTTTGAGGTGCAATTTGTGAGCAAAAATATCAGGAACAAAATATAATTAAATTCCGTTTGTAAATTTGACATCAACGCATCGACATCGACGTCTATCAATATAGACCATTTTCAGAAACAAAAATTTTGGACCCAGTAGTGTGTATTTTTAAAATATAACGGATGTATCTTCGTATCTTAGCGTCTAATTTCGGGCCGGGCCAGAATCACACATTTAAATTGCTGATATGTACAAATTGCAACCAAATTTATCATTTTAGTAATAATTATTAAAAAGCAGAAAATTTTGTGTCGAGAATCATATTCTATTACAATAAATATAAATTAAAATGATTTCAGTAACATGATTAATTTAGCATGCAGCAGATGTTTATACTTAGCGTTATATAGTCAGATTGAAAATTGCTCATAATAATTTTCACGCAATTAATTATCGATTTGTTTCTTTCTTAACCTAGTCAAAAAAGTGTGTGAGTGTTTGATAAATGATCGGAGGGTCGTCGGGTCTTGAGCGATGGTAAAACACGTTTGATGAAATTAGTCGGGCGTTAGTTGCGGTTGAACGGCGGAGTTAATTCTATGAAGAACGTGCACTGAGACAAATTGACACGATTTGTTAAGATCACGAACTATTAGCTGCGGCAGGGCGCGGAACAGGGGTTTGTTTATGTAAACTAGACACGTCCACACGTTTTTTGGTTAATTTGGTGGCAGCGACGCAAAAACGACGCCAGCGCCAAATGAAGACAAGTGTGACGTTGCCGAATATTCTCTAGAAATTGCATAGATAATTAACTAACTTTGTAGATCTCTAAAGTTTCGCACATAAACTCTTATTACAAACAAGATAAATATCAAGAATGCTACTCTTAATTTAATAAAAGAGGAAAATATTTGTATTTACATTAAAATTTATTATTTGTGTCTCCAAATAGCTATTTTAAACTTGTAAATACTTACAGTAATTAAACCTAAATTAAGAAGAAAGTATTGCTGTGAGTATATCCGACTTGGTAATGTTGTTATCATTCTGCTCGACTGGCATCATAGAATTCATGAATTACACAAATTTGCTATTTTTATAAGCTGTAAATATCACTCGATTGGAGGATATTTTCCCGGTACTTCAGTTTCACTCTTTGGTATATACATTGAGCCACTAATCCACTATACTCAGTAGTAAGCTACTTCACCACTGCGGCAGACAGCCATACATACATAGTGACAATAGCACGCCATCATAAGACGCCTAATTTAATACTACGTACCACAAAAGACGTTGATAACACATCATAATAAGAAACTATCAACCAATTTTTTAAATATTTTATAAGTACAGAGAATTATATTTCCGATTTTAATGATAAAAATATTGTGAAGGCTGTAAAATAAATTTTTGACAAAAAGGAATTAGAACTTTATTGTTTTGCTATAAAATTAGTAAACCACCGTCAATAAATAAATATAAATAATCAATAATTAAATAGCATTTTTTCGGAAAAAAGTTAATATTTTGCTATTTAATTTCCTCATATTTGCATGTTGGTTTTTTTTAACCAATTGTAAATAAAGATTTAAATAAATTTAAAAAAAAACCTTTCCTTTTTTACATTTTAACAATAATACGCTTTCCTTATATCATATCTATTTTTTTAGTAGTTACACTAAAAAATGTACCGAACGCCACTTTGCCTTATAACTAGCAGAAATATTATTTTTGAGAAGTGTTACCTCGGATGATTGCATTTTTATTAATTTAATTAATTTAATTAAAATCAGAACTCACAGCCCCAGTCTTCCGAATTTCTTTCGTTTGCTGTTGTAATATTGTTCTGTTTCTATCGTATTTTATACAGTGGTTGACAATGTGTTAACGACAGTTTGAAAAAGGCAATTTTACTACTGCATTGAACGAAGGAGAAAAGGGGGATAAATTTTCTATTATTCGTATCTTGTAAAGTAAAGGGGTGAAAAATGATTGCTTGACTGGAAGGTAAAGTTGAAATAAAGGATTTCTGGATTTCAGTCAATGATAAAATTTATTTTCTCTCTAATAATTTCGACGCCTCATGAATTATTTCTACAATAAGAAAATTCATATTTGTCACTTCAACAAATATATTAATGCTGCTACATGTTGCGGTTTCCTTACAGAAACACCACTAAGAGCACATAATTTGAACTCGTAAAGTTCCTACTGAATCCTGCCATCAAAACCACTTTTTTCATTTTGTTTTTATTAAACTCTACAAATTTGATAATGCTACTATTACAGCTTTATAATAATTTTCACACACAAACCATAAGTATTACTGGACTGTAATCTCATGATTAACATTAACATTAACTATGCACACATAAATGAACATTAATTGTGGTCCAAAATGTGATTGCTAATTTATACAGATATATTGTTTCATTTGTATTTCATTGTTGCCGATATATATTCAATCCCCTCGTCGATTCCAAATTCAAAATAGTACATTATTCAATAATCATTAAATAACTGTTACTCTCGAGAGTAAAGTTTGCAATATAAATCACAATCGAATGTTTTTACTATTTTCATATTTTTTAAACCGTATACATAAATATACACACATCGCATATTTTGTCAGTAATCGCGTACCGTATCATCATGTATATGTCGTAAAATTTTATTATCAATTATTTATGCGTAGAAATAATTAATAATGAAAATTAATGTAATTAAATTAACATTATTATTAATAAAGGTAATTATTTATAATCGATAAATTAATTATGTGCAGCATCTTGTCCTATGCAAGATATCCTCTTTTGCAGATTTTGCTCATTCATAGTTTTCCAAATATGTATTTTCATACCGGGGTCTGAATCTATGAGATTTTATACGATTTTTTTTTCTCAGTGATTTGCAATGATTTTTTATGGACAGCGTTCTACTAACAAAACATTTTAGTGGTTTTCTGTTTATTTCTTTTAGTGTAGCTTCTGCTTTCATTCAAGTAGTCACCATATTTATCAATCATTTGGTAAAAATTCCAATAGAAAATGAGTAATAAATTAATAAAATGACGTAGATATGTCAAGTTGAGGATAATCAGATACCTACATGTATTATCTTTACTGAGTATAATAAAGTCTAGCCAGGGATGCGACGTCTTACTTTATTTATTATTTCATTATTTATTTATAAATATAGAACATCTTTTAATATTTTCATATAGTATAGTCTAATAAACACTAAAATTAATTATCAATATAAATATCATGAAAAATTGTATTATCGGAAAACCTAACTTGTCTGGCACAGATAAAAATAACATAGTCAAAAGCTTTTAAAAGTTAATATATTTATTATACAATAACCAACCTTTTTAAAATGTAAATTCTGAAAACAGCAATAATGAAATCTTCTCTAGAATTCTAGAACTAAAATAGAAGGTTTATTAATTAGATTTTTGAAAGAAGTACGTTTATTGTATCTCTATAAATTTCTTTTTGTTTGTTTCAATCTTTGTTGTGAAGTCTGCGTTAGTTTCGGACATTTGTTTTCACTTTTTCAATGCCTGAAAACTTTTTCCGAGTCCTCGAGTCGATAAAATTGTCACCGTAATAAGGAAATTTCCTGCCGCATGCTTCACAAAAAATCGAGGGTGATAGAAGCGAAATAGGTAAATTTTTTCTCCGTGAAAAAGTGAATGTGAGTAAATTATATAATGTTATGTGGTGTTCTATCTTTGGAGATAAGTTTTATGGCATTCGGAGTCTATTTTTTCCCGAAATGTAGGGAGATAAAGAAATGCACCCCTAACTCAAATACGGGGTGCTAAATTATACAACTTTTTTTAAAATGTTGGTTTTGTATTCCAAAACAGGGTAGAAAAATGAGCAGGTAAAGTGTGACGCATATTTTCTTTGTTCCAGATTGCAAAACAAAATATTTTCTTTTGAAGATTTTGTTGACTCTGGTTAAAATTTAAATAGATCATTTTTGAAAAACAACAGTGGCGAATAATGCGATTACGGGCCTGGAGGTTGTGCGTGCCAGAGTGTAATGCATTAAACATTGTTTCTGCGGACCTTGCCGTGTATAAATAACCATGCGTAACTCCGCGCTTATATTGAATTATGTAAATTCCGCATTAGAATCCGCCACTGCCTGCTGCCGCCTCAAAACACCAATGTAAATCGCATTTTAATATTCAGTGTCGGTGTGTTCCCTTAATTGGATCAAGTGCTGAACTTTTTATCTCGCATCTCGCCAGGAACAGAGCTGGCCTGGGGGAGATGCACCAACCTTTCATTTTACACACACGTACATTTTTCAGATTCACTCACGCAGCTATATTCGCGATGCAGAAAAAAATGAGAATATAACACCATTATTGAATGGATTTCTTTACAGAAGTACAACCATTAAAAGAACCAATCCCTTTTTCAACCTAAATATACGTCTTCTGTTGTAATAACAAACAATGTTACCATTTATTTATATACTTAATTTGCACTGCCCAAAAGTCCAGTAACAGGACAGGGGACCTATAGTTTATACTGGGTACAAAACCACTCGGACACAGTGGTATTTATTTTTGATTACAAGTTCGTCGTCGTATTGAAGCGCGCTAACCAAGTGAGCCACTACTGTCTGTGGGACTTGTTCTCACAGGAGTGGACATACAGACTACCTATATGAGAAAAAACATGAAGATACAACTACGGTGAAGACGCCATTCATTTTTTGAAAAATTATATAACCACAATTTTCTCAACGCATAAAGAAAGAATTCGAACTTTTTAATTTCGTTTTTCCGGTTTTATCATTTGCGAAAATATCTAAACATTTGAGTATTTTTTTTTTTGCAGAATAAAGTAGTGAACTCGCTCAGATCATACATAGACCTATTTTAGGTTTAAAACTAAAAAATATTATTTATAAGATATAATTTTAATTTTGTTTACTTATGGTAAGATAAACGCAAAATTTTTCGTAAGGAGAAAACAATTATTCACCACCTTTTCCTGTAGAATCGAATGGTAAAATAATAGTATAGATTCAATTTCTATACATTTTTATAATAATCGATACTTAAATATACACTTTTCTGAGGTGTAACTTTGCAAGCAAATAATCTTACGAATGCATGTAAATGTTATATTTAAAAATAAGTTTTTTGGAATATTTTAGTTGTAAACATAGTTTTATGTATGGCGTTATATCTGTAATTAGAAATAGAATCAAAAAACAAAGAAACATTAAGATATTATTAAAGAATTAATCTTTGGGACAATTCAAAAACATCACTACTTTAGAATACAAAACCTTTTCATTTGTAAAATAATGCTCTACCAACTGACACACCAAATCCCATGAAAGATATGAATTTTTGAAGTCTTGGCCACCTTTACACTTCATTTCATATATCCTCTTGCTAAAGGTACTGAATACTTGCTGAGAGCCAGACACTTTATGATTAAAAAATAGCATGTAAAGTATTCAAGTATTATTTGAACAATACTTTAAGAAAATGGGACACTTGTGTTATGTTAGAAATGAGTACTTGTTTGCATAAATTCCTGCAAATTTAGCTGCAGTAGTATAATTTTTGCAGTGTGGCATTGTTCTGGAGTGTATAGTTATGATTGGTTGTGCAGATTGTCAAGCAGGCAGGCTTCATTAAGAGAGTTTATCGCCGTGATTTCCTCAGGTTTTTGCTGGAGGTTTTTGCCGGCGCCGACGGCAGCGTGGGCGCTTTAATAATGCACCGGGTAATATTTATTTAAGCAGTTGTGCAGCGAAAATGCCTGTCGCAATATTTATCTCGCGTATAAAGTTTAACGACAAGTCGACGTGCTCTCGACTCAGCCTGGGAACAACCTGCACTGCATGCCAAACCTACGACAACCTGACTTTGTAAATAATATTACCAGTTTATTGTAATCGTGCATAGAATTATGCACCAACAAAAGGAATGACACCGTATAAACAACTAGCACATTGAGCACACGACTTTTAAATTGGGATCGTATGCTAAATACAAACACGGACACTTCATTCACTGGCCAACATTAACATAATCAGAACATTTGCAAATGGATTGTCAAATATGCACTCTATTATTTTTTCAAGTGTTTGCACTTGTGAATTACGAATAACCTGAGCGTACAATCATACAAATAATGAAGGCAATGTAAGCTTTTTAAGAATTTTAAGGTTAAAGATCCAAAAATTAACAAAGTAATGATATATTCCTAAATATAGGTTATAACAAATATTTGATTGATTGAGATCTTTGGATATTAATAATTATTACGAAATAATTTTATGGCAGTTGCCGAAAGCACGTTGTCGGAAGCGAAGAATTGTTACTTACCTAAAAGCAATGTACTAGAGGAAGTTGTGATAAAATTGTAACAATAAGTTATTTATCAGTGATCGAGGGATATTCCATAAAAATATTAATAAGCGTAATATTTTTATGGAATATCCCTTATTTTTTATTATTATTTGCCAAATGAAAAAAAAAACTGAGAATTATATTCTAATTTATGAAACTGTCGAGTTATATATTATATATATATATATATATATATATATATATATATATATATATATATAGATTTAAAATATGTCCTTTTTGTTCATTTTACTTTTCTATTAGATAACAAAGACAGGATTGTGACAAAAAATGAAACAGTTATTAAAATAGTTTGTAATACTAAAAAAATAATAGAATAAAAATCGGATGACCTAAAATCAGATATTGATTTTTTTGATTTTCATTAAATAAATTGGATCTTTTGCCAACCCTACTTCAATAATGGTGATCGATTCTATGATGGTCACAGCTGATATTTTAAAATAAAAGCTAATCAATTACACAGTGAGTAGTTCCAAGTTCCCCCAGTTTAATATTATTGGTGAGTGCATCTTGCGCTTGTCACCCTTCAATCCTTCTTGGTAGATAAGTGCGGCGCGATGGAGCATGTAAAACGGCCCTTATCAACCTGTAAGTTGCCTATAAAGAAATGACCACGCTATCGCGATCGCTCCCGTACGTGGAACGATTTATAACCGTAATCGCTCATTACTCATTTGGTCAGTTGCAAGGGTTCCACACCCCACTTTGTTACTGTCGAGGGAAAGGACTTCACAGCCACGTACGCCAACGATTGTATATTTACATGCAGCCAGATATGAATTCCAACAGATTTTGGGGTTGCTAAACATATTCGAAAACATGGGGATGTGACCTTTACCTTTGTACTTTATTGTAGGCTGTGCCAGAGGGAGATGTAGTGTAATAGAAATAAGAATGAAATGGAAAATAGTTATTGGAATATAAGTATGACAACGATATAATATTTGCATAACCTACAGTGTATTATGATTGGTTACAAACGACTAATTCCATTAGAATAAATCAGAATAACTTGATAAAAAAATCTGTTATGGCCACATAACCTGTCGCCTGTCCTTTTTACACTTTTCATTACAATCAGGATCACTTCTTTGTTTTTTTTTATATTTCTTATCTGCTACTTTGTTTTGCTTCGCATATTTTCTCTTGGTTCTCCTTTTTGTAATATCTATCAATTGTAGTATCCTTGTGTTGACGCTGACACGGTAAAATGAATTATTAAAATAATTAGTACTTACAATATTAGATAAAAAGTATTTTACTAATAAAAAAATTATCGAATAATATAAAAAGTATTTTAATTGTTCGATAATTTTTTTCGCCATTCATTTAAGCCACTATCCGTTGCCTTGAAGTTAAAGACACATACTGGATATAGGGCTGTGTTCCATATGGAATGGGGTGAAAAATTTAAAAAGATAATATGGAGAGATATATGTAATTGAAAATTTGAAAATTCAATAGAAAATGCTAAAATATCAGTAATAAAATATTATTTTAAATTTTATCAAAAAAATAGTCCGAAACATAATCTTACATAGTTACTGGTTACTCTATAATTGCCCCAAAGTTACAAAAACTCATCCTTATCCTCCTGACATAAAAATCACAGAAAATAATATGTCAAAATTGGAAACAGGAATAAGAAATATCCTTCAATAAATTCAAATTAATCGATTTAAGGGAGGATAACATAGTTTACTAACAAATTTTATCTGAATTTGTTGATTTAGTTTGAAAACATATACAAGGAAACTGAAATTAAAATGAATGAGAAATTCTCCATAGCCAAGACGAACTCAGTATGTCACTCCGTCCAATATGAAAGAATAAACAGTATTATAGTACTATAAAGCTACCGCTGCCCGTATATATCCATGTAATTATAGCAATTAATTATTTCGACAATAAAATTATAATGAGTATACATAATATAATACCATAAACAAAATTATATTACACATTTTAATTAGAAAAATGATATTTTAATTTGATGTTGTAATTAATATAAGACTTTTGGGATCAAAAAATAATTATTTGATATCAGTTTCATACATTCGTGCCCATTACATTTAATTGAACCAATTTTAAAAATTGGAAGAGATTAAAATTAAATTAATTCGTCTGGTGGATTTAACTGATAACCCAAAATGAATTGCCCGAGTGAAAATATAAAAAGGCCATGTGCATATGAAATAATGTATTATTAAATGAGTTCACTTTTCATCTATAGAACACAAGTTTTTAATCATATTTTCAATATTTGTAAAATATAAGGAATTCCGATAGAAAATTTTATAATTGTTATAATATATTCATCACTTTAAGTACATTTTCTGAAAATATTAAGTCCTATAATATTTACATACTTTTTAAACTCTGCCAAGGTAAAAGTATTGTTCGTAGACCTATAATAAAAAACGATCGTACTAAGTTCATGAATTTACATATATTTGCATTACAAATAATTTTCCTTCAAGGTACCTATATCTACATTCCTTATACATATTAAAAACTTTAGATCCTTAACTTTTTTAAATTAAAAACAATGTTCATACCACTAAACACATACTCGTAGTACGACTACAAAAAGCTACAATAGATGAACAAAGAAAAACATTTGTTCCAAGCGAGCGACTTGACTTGTTAGATTAGTTTACGATGATCTTTTTTTAGATATACATATGTACTTAAGGTACATTGTTTTTTGCTGTTATTACTAACAAATGATTCAAAGCAATTAGTATTTCATTATGAGCACAGTACTAATACAAAGAACTGTATCTAATTTTGCAATACATTTCATTTGAATGAGCCACATTCTAGCAAAACAACGTCACTATTTCATTAATAAGTATTCATATATCAAACAAATCAGCATTGTAATACAGTTTTCTGGAGGTTGGGCATAATTTAAATTCAATTTTATAAAACAATATATGTTGTCTAAAATTTTATATTTTACAAAAACGGTAAATAAATTACTATAAGATGCACAACCCTTCGTCTTCACATATATTTAAATTGAATCTGAATTCTTTCCTGACTGAATTTTCATATTAAACTCAAACATGCAATAATTCGTTCAATAGAGGATATAGCACAGGTAGCTCATTGCAAATTTATAAATTTTGTATTTCATTTCAATGTTATGAAATATTGACTTTCTCTGTATATTACCTGAAAAAATAAAAATGCTTATTGTGTTATTGAGTAATTAAAATGGAGTCAAAACTGATTAGAATAAAAAGATATGTCTATTCCTTTAAGTCCATAAAGAATATCTTCATTATCAATAACCTGAAATTCAGTACAAATTTAAACCAAATATAGAGTCTATACATATAAGACAGGTCTAAATGTAGATCAAGAAAATTTTATTACAAATAAAATGAAAGGTAAAAAAACGATTTTGTATTTCCACTTTACATTAAAAAATTGTACAATTGTTGAAGAGATATTGTAATTTTAGTCAATTCACCACCGCTAGATTTTATGTATAACATTTAAGTGTGTCAGTCCATTGACAATGTCGTTTACTACTCTTATAAGAGTTTCGGCGTAACATTTAGGGTTGAGTTTAAATTTACGAAGTCTGCAATAAAGTACGGTGCAAGCATCTGCTACCTCTAAAGACAACATATATTGCAATTTCTGTCATAGCCACTACGTGTCTCTTCGTCAATTACGAAAGTCTTCCCTTCTCCGCGAAGCCGAGTGGAAGACAATCAGTCTATGCGCTCTGCTGATTTTATTTGTGTTTCTACCCCTGATATTAAACTCTTAAGATGCATTCACGCCAGGCGTACACTCGCTATTAACTAGCCGTTTGCGTACGAACCGAAAGAGGTTTCCCAAGGAGAGGATTACCAGTGAGGGTCTAATTGAACTATCATGTTTTTTGTTGGTTCGTTAAGGATATTTGAAGTTTGAACCGTAAAGGTTTCAGATATAATGAGTTCAAGCTGAGAGAAAAATCAAACAAGAATTAAATCGTGCCTGGAATATTCGTCCCTTTAAAAACGTACATAGAAATTTCGTATAACACTAACACATCAAAGGCTATATGAAACACAATATGTTGTTGTAAGAGAACTAGAATGGTTTAGAAATTATAGATTAGTAGAAAATATATATTTAAGTAAATATTACTTTTATGAACCATTTTTTGCTAAAATTAATTCCATATCTTTTCATTTTAATAACGAATATATTAAAAATAATACCTAATAAAAAAATTAAATTAAATTTGTTAATCCTCGTATTTTTTTATTATAAATGTTCATCGCTGAAAATATATCCTTTGCCGATAACTTTTGACTTTGGAAAAAAATAATTACTAAAATTTAAAAATTATCTATCTTCGTTAGTCACTCGGAAATAGTTATTGGAAACAATAATTTAAAATACTGGATGGCAATAAAATGTACTCTATATATCATTCATAGAACATATAAAAGAACTTATCAGAGCGTATGTACTTGTGTCTCAAAATGGCCTACTTCACATTTTCAATACTAATTGGCGATGCGATGTATTATATATTGTTTACAAGGAAAAAAAATGAGTACTACAGTGAATTCGTCATTAAAAAGTGCACGACAATGTACAAGTTAAAATATTTTTTGTACTGAAATAAAAAAGTTTAAGTAAAAAAACGGAAAATGAAAAATTTACATTTTTGTTTATATTTAGTCACTTATGCATTTTTAACCGACTTACACACTTTACACACAATAATATACAAAGTATTTAAAAAAAAATACTGTATTTCTTCAGAAGCAAGCATTAAAATGGCGTAAAAACCAAGCTTCCTCTGTGGTATATTAACTCTGAGTAACCATATAAAAATAGTGCTGTGTCTGAATATTTTGGAAGCCATTATAAGCAGTAGATCCTTGTAAGGTAACCAACTCCACGAAAATGTATGGAACTTTCATTTTGATTTCAATGGCCCTATGTTCCCAATGGAATTATGACAGAGATATTTTGTACGATAGTAGATAATTTGCGAGCGCGTCGATTCTGCATTGGACGAATTATTCCTTCACCGAGATGTAGTTAATAAAGGCAGTAAATGAAGCCGGTCGGCGGTGAATAAAAAGTGAGAATCTTAGCGTCATGCAGAGCGTTGTATTAACTCTCATTTCGGAATCAATTATGTAGCGCGCACGGCCGCGAGCTCGTAAAAATGATTTAACGCCCACGCAATCAGCGACGTGTTAACACGATCTGCCAGCGGCAGCCGCAGTACATCTGTCCGGCTCGGACGCCGGCTACTCGGATAAATAGCGGGGACATTGTTGCACGTGCTAGTTAAATCCAGGCGTCACCCCCTATAGCTGGACATTAAACTGGAGCTGAAGCTAACTGCCAGATATGTGACATTGTCAAAGTGATACACTATTGCCTTAATCGGATGGCTATTTGTTATTATCTGACCTGAATATTAAACATGTTAATTCCATAATTAATAATGAGTGTGCACATTAACAATTATTTGGATGTACAAGAAATATAATATATATCTTTAAGTAAAATATGAGTAGGTCTTCCTAGGAAACTAGTTGGTCGTATCTTCAGACCATATGTATTAAATATATCATGTACCTCATTTAATTTAGGAAGATCTCAAAAACTTAAGTTGATTATAAATTAGACTGTTATTGTATGTATGTATTTACTATTATTGATGTCACATATTAAACATTCTTTAATTCTTCAAAAAAAAAGACAAAAAGAAAAGTGGAAGATCCAAATTTAATTCTGCACACTTAAACCTATTGTAACTTATAACGACTTTATGATTTTTTTTGAACGAATGAATCATTTTATCCACAGTTGTACCTATAATTAATGATCTTCGTTACTGTTGCTAATTGAATAATATTGACATTTCGATGGATTAATATTATTTAATCCATACATATATCAAATTTAGAAAAAAAGACAATTTTTCAATAGAATACAATCACTGATTCTGTATCAAGACGTTCTTGGGATGTCCAAGACCTGATATAAATTTTCGTACAAATAATATTTGAATTTTATTGCTGTGTACTGTTAGCCTGCAATATATGCAAGATCGACAGAACACATCCAGCTGTTGTATGGCATCCATCCAATTTGACATTGCTTAGATCACTTATAAAATAACTAATTATCAAATCAGATCATGAAACAAATCTTCATATTTGAAATTCAAATACTAGAATTCAGTAATCTAAAATTTATTTTTAGCATTTAGTTTCTGAAGAAGAAACATAAGGTGCCGAAGTCGGTAGAAGTCGAAAATAAATTTTAGAGATTGGTTGAATTCTAGAACTTCATTTTCTAATTACCATTCCAATTCAGTAAACTGGTACAAGAATCTACTTTCATCCACATAAC
This sequence comes from Stenolophus ochropezus, assembly GCA_035578165.1. Classification (NCBI taxonomy): domain Eukaryota; kingdom Metazoa; phylum Arthropoda; class Insecta; order Coleoptera; family Carabidae; genus Stenolophus; species Stenolophus ochropezus. Next base: position 16,031,782 of record JAQOWZ010000005.1, on the reverse strand, counting down.
CCTTACCGATAACGCTTGTATTAAATATGTTATACCAATATTTATGCAGATTTATAATTTTATGAAAATTTATTTATTTGTTGACGCTGATAGCTTTATGGATTATGGTTATCTAAAGTAAATACATTTCATATTTACTATAGTCAACGATTCTTGACTTTCTAAAATCATAAAAAAATATTAATTTCCCTGAAGCTCCGCTATCATTTACGTTACTTATTTAAAACTTTAAATAATAGTACAATCTTGAAAATGTGACGAAGGTGAAGAAGTTAGTGTTTGTGTTTGATTACAAGGTGTAAATATAAGATTACAAGGCTAATGTACGTACATTGTTGTGATAAATTCTTCCCGGCTGAGCGGGTGTAATTTCCAGGGCAAACACATGAAAAACCCTTGGATGTTGAATAAATATTTTGGTTGTGTGGAGTTGTTTCACAACAACTTGAGCCCGGCGCGGGCGTCACGTACTTACAGGCGGCTGATTGACGGCCGGTAAATGGGAGCCCGCACTCAATGCTAGTGTATGATGTTTGTAATTTCCTTCAATTTTCACATTTAATACGTGAACAGTGTTTACAATGCCGCTAATTAAACGTATTTATAAATAAAGCCAGTTGTTGCCTCCCACCGGCCTGCCAAATATTTTGACAAGCTAATTTCGATCACGCCAAATTACTTCTCAAATTTTAACTATGCTTGTATATATGAGAACCTCTAAATTTATTTATGTTTACTAAATACAAAAACACTTGTTGATGATACGACAATCATGTTGACGTAGGTATTACAGTTTTTTCTTTTGCTATTTTTTTTACTTTATTCATTTCTATGAGAAACATAATCTATAAATAAAATATAAGTATAAAATATACAGACAAATTTCTGTTCACTAACAACAAAAACAACCAATGGCGGATTCAGAAACTGTCTTACGGTAAGACCTTTTTTTAGGTGATCATAAATAAAAAAATATTTAATAATATTAAGCACAAAATTTATTAATTAACATAAAATCATTAAATTAAAATAGATTATTACCATAAATAAATAAAATTATATATTCAACAAAATATAATCAAATTTAGAAGACAGCCTATTGCTGATATGAATCGGGTCAAAATTTTCCTCGGATCCAAATTCTTATTCTGATGTAATTTGAAAACAGCAAGACCAAAAGACGGTAGCCTCGTTGTCACAAACTGGCCATCAGCTGGCTCTATTATTTATTTATTTACTTGTCGCGTTAACGCCCGTCTCTTAGTTCCGCCACTGGAAACAATTCATCTCTTTTTTTAGCATTGCTTAGTCTGAATCCTTTTATCATTAGGTAAAAGTCTTAATATTTATAATAATAATTCATAACCAAAACAATAAATATGATTTATAGATAACCAATTTATTTTTTCGAATTTCGTGTCATAAAAATTGAAGCCGATCTAGATACCTTCGGGATAACAAAACAACTTGCCAAAACAATGTATTAATCTACACAGCTATCAGCACCAGTGTCATCTATTAAATTTATAAATAGAGCTGTCATACTTAAAATAGAAGTTGCGATGATATATTTATATTTTCTAAAAGTTTGAACATTGTGTTATTAGTTGAACATTAAATGATCCAGAAATTCAGTTGATGTAAAGAAAGTGCCGCAACTATCGTTACTCCTGCGCAGAGACAACCCAATAACTCAACAAGTTATGCCGTTCTGTTCTTTTTCTTGTAGGAAGTATCTCAGATTCAATTCCTGCACAATCATCAATCAATTGGCAATATCTAAGACATCTGAATCGTTTGTAGAACATTGAATAAAATTAGCATAATTGTTTTATGGTTATTATTCACTCTGTCTTGTACAGCACGGTGAAAAATGAAAGTAGTGCATGGGTTTCGAGTTACATATAATTTGTATTTGTCAGCAGTCGGCTAGTAATTATACCACTCTTCGGTTTCTGGTTCTAATTGTACAGATAGATTACGTAAGATTTGTTATCTACCATCGCTACACATCTGGAACACATCTTGTCTGATTTTTTTGATAAAATTTTACTGATAAAGAAAGTTCATCGACTACAGTAATAGTTTCTTAATGATCTTAAATTAGTTTTTCTCTTAAACGTTTTGTTAAACTCTTTATTGGTTAATGACAGGATCTTATAGCACCAAATATATTGGTTATTGAAATATTGTATGCATGACAATAATAAGGAGAACCTCCACTTTCCACTTTAATATGTTTTTTGGAAAGAATTAACAAGATAATTACTTTTTTATTATAAAAATTAATCTGCGTTCGGACTAGTAAATAAAATAAATCCGGCTGTAATGTTAATTAACGTATGTTTGAATCCGACAGACAATTAGTTATTTTTTAATAATTTCAGTCAAATACTTAGCTACTTAGTAAAAATTCTTTTCGAAATGTGGAAGAACCAATTTTATTTGTGCACACTTTAACCTATTGTATTAACTAATGTACAATTTTTTCCCATTTTACCGATTTTATGATTTTTTTTAAAATGAATACATCATTTTATCCACAACTGTCAAATAATATACCAACAAGTCAATCTTTTTATCAATTAATGATCTTCATTACTGTTGCTAATTGAATAATACTGACAGTTCGTTGGAATAATATTATTCAAATATAAATTTTATCTGTTAAACCAGAATAAACCAAATTAATTTTATGTAAGTTTTTCTACACAAAAAGCCAAATTTATACTAGTTTTATAATTTTTCATACATTTCTTTTTGAGTTAAGTATGCAGTGAAAAAGGGACGCGAGCTATTGTTATTTACCTGACAAAGTTATATAGTTGTGAATAAAGTACAATATTCTCTTCGCATTAATGGGTATTACTCATTCGGATGATTTACAACACTCGCTTTCGCTCGTATTGGCAGACATTAGAAATTTATTGAATGATAATAATACATAAATGTGATACTCAAATTCTAAAATGAAAAAATTTGGATTTTGGACTGCAGTATCAATGTTTATATAGTTTTCATTTGGAAAACAGGTTGAAGTTCTATTTTATAGAAATATTGACGTTAAACGAATTAGGCAATATCCGCTTTCATCTCATTTATGAAGGGGATGTGTAGTGTGAAAATGAATCAGGAGTCATAGGGTATGAAATAAATCAATGATATATGTGATTTCTATACGTGCAATGATTGCCACATTAATTTGTTAAGTAATAGAGTAATTCCGATCTGTGCAATGACAAATTTTATATATGGTTAGCAGATGTTAAGCAGATGTGACTAGGGTGAGTCATAAGGGTTGTGCATGTGCTATTTTAGGGGTATATTTCATATTTTTGCCCCAGTGTGCAACATTCATAGAATATATTCAGATGTACTGTAATTTTCCTTTTAAAATGTGGATTAGTGAATGTTTGTATGTTGAAAATAACATGTGTTGTAGGTTCATATTTGCAGAGAAATAGAAAACATTTTGTTTCTGCAGTTCTGCAACACGAAAAAGTAAAAGTAATTCTGTTTCGATTTGAGAAAATTGTATTGAAAATGTGTTTGCCCATTTTACAGATTGTTATATGAATGTTTTCAATTTTTCTCGTGTTCTGCAGTTTTCTCTACAAAAAAATGAATTGATCTATTTTTATAAACAAACATGTAGGGATTATAGTTTTATAAGTTCCTACAACATAAATGGACAGCTAATGGAAAATATAATGCTACGTGCTCATTGTGTGAAATACGATTGATTATTAACAAAAAATATTTAATTTAGTCATTTTAGTCCTTTCCTAGATAATAATAGGCTAAAAATTTGATAATAAACAATTTTATTTTACTTCATAATGTCCTTTTGAAGATTTAAACACTTACAGATACATGAATATAGCCTGCAGTTAATAAAGAAATTAATAAATTATTGTATTAGAAAGACTTTAAAACCATCAAATTTAAATGACACAAAATAAAAGAAGGTTTTTCTAGAAAAAATATTTCACTTTCATTCTTGATCCTTGTGGTATTTGTACGTAAATGTAGTTGTCAATATTAATCTCCATTTTACAAGATACAAATATATTTTCTCTTTTCTCACACTTAGTACAGGTCCCTGTGTTCCCAAGTGATGCAGGTTTTCTTCAATTTTACCGTACGAGAATACCATTGGTGCTTTGGGATATCTGAAAGAAATTGTTTCTATATTTGATACTTGTTTCAATAATATTATCCATTTATCTTATGCTAATATGCGAAGACAGGGACTATCAAAATGAAAAATATAAATAAAGAAATAAAGTACCTGTAATGATCAAAAAAATAAAAAGTTGTGTTACACATCATCTGTAATATTGATTATTTATCGGAAAGTTAATATAAATATTCGAGAAATCACACAGATATCATTTACCTTATCGCTCCAATCCAGCAGTGACAAAAAATTCTCTATATTTATGTATCCATAATCATTGTTGTACTTTTTATGATTTCGTGAAAATTGTTGTTAAATTTGTCACGTCTAAAATTTTTAATTTTTTGTTTTTGTTCTAGAATTATTAAATATTAAAAAAAAATCTTGGGTCACCGGAAGTCTGCAATAAAAAATGATCTCTGTATGTGTTAGATCATTTCTATTTAAGATATTTGAACTTAAAAAGAAAAGTACAAAATCATGAAATTTAATACATAAAAAAATTATTAGTAAAGTACTACGAACCAAATTGTAATTACCTGCATTAAACTTCATTAAAAATTTCTTAGTTCACTGACATATTATTTAGTTCTTATATAAAGTTATTGTAACTTGATATTCTTTAGTCAACATCTATATTTAGAAAAACCGTTAATGCTATACAAATTTTATTTCAAATTAGCAAAAATTACTCAATCTCGTATTTCTTTTTCCAATAAAAACCTCCCCTATTTGTGTCACCACGTGTGGTTTGAAAACCATTCGAAACCATTTTAAGACAGAATCACCCCCTGATTTATTAATTGGTGGTGACTTATTGTCCCTTTGTCCCACGGAAGTGAACCTTTGCTAAATAGGTAAACTAGCCATTCTCCTACTCTATTGTATTCGCCTATGATTATTTGCCAAATGCGAAATTCTATCCAATCACTCCTATTGCATTGTTGGCCTCCATAGGGCGTGTTTCCCATTTTCCAGTCACTGAACAGGGTAGGGGGGGGGGGGGGGGGGGTTGCCCGTGCCTGTGGACTGTACACCTGGTGGGTATTATATGCTTGATAAGGCTGACACGCATTTAAAGAGGAAACACAAGATATGAAGAATGAAGCCACGGATCGCTGACAAATTGAACGCATGGAAATTATCTATCGGCATATTTATAGTAGGAGTAATCAATTATTTATGTCATCGCCTCGCCATGGGAACATGTTTTGACAGGAGGGGACTTAAAAATTTTGTTATCTCTAAAGAAATATATTACAGGCATTAAGGATGCATTGATAACAAAAAGATAGAATTTCAAAAATATTTCTGGTTTAAATACATATATTAGAAGCGAAATCTTTTGCCAATTAGTAACGGATATGATAATAAGAAAAGATACATATATATCAATAACTAATAAGAAATTTGTACTAATGACTAGTAACAAATTTGACTGGATAAAATTAGATTAACAAAAGTATACTATTATGCTTTAGATTAGCTAAGTATATAAAAAATATTTTTTTGAAATGACATGACTTTTTTTCCAAATTCAATTTGTAAAACAATATTTCGTATTACCCAATCATAATTTTGTTGTGTGTGCGAGTAATGGTTATAATTAATGGTCAATGTTTGGTGTCCATAAAATAAATTGACTTATGTTTACTTTCCATTCTAATGTTTTCGGAAAACAAATAGGTAAATGTGAAATCAATAAATATGTACTATAAATAATAAATGCACATAATTTTCATTACAAATTTTACCTATTATCATTTATGTCTATCATAGATTTTGATATACGATACATTTCTACGTAACCATAAATATTGTGTACTTTAATATACCTACGTATATGTTTATATGAGTATGGGCTCATGATTCGATTCTTTACTAGAATCATAGACTAAGAGTATAAATTACTAAGTCTATGCTAGGATTCATTTATAATAACCCATGTGACCTTTTTTATTATCGACTATCATACATACATATTATAGTCGTACATATAAAGGAGGTAAGTAATAATTTCCATTTTGACATTTTGATACTTTTAAGTCCAAGAAATGTTTTGAAGATTGTTAGTGATATTTCACGATGTGTATTACGTGTAAACACGTGCGTGTACTAGCGTAAATTCGACTGATCAGATTTTGATTAAATTTCATATTTAAGATTTTGACATCAATGGCACGACCAACTTACATTGTCATTTTTTTTGCGTATAAATATTCCGACTTGAGAAAAACAAAACTATTTTTTTAGCGTAATGTACGTATTCTGTACAGGCGGCTAATTTGAATATGGTATTATTATTTTAACTTTTTTATAGCAAAATAACGCTATTTCAGGAAGAAAACAATTTTCGTAAAAATATGGTTTTTAGTTCTAGTAACAAAAAAACGATAACGTATCTATGATAACAAATACAATTTGCATATGCTTATAACCTTACCACTGACATTTTAATACCTTACCTCAAATTTGACATTTACCTTTTTGTAAGATATTTTGTCAATTTATGGATAAAAAAAGTCAATCGGATTAAATACTATTTTGAGTCTTGCAATATTATCAGACGCCGCTAAAAAACTTTGAATTTTTAGTCCTAATACCTACATTATAAAAATTATTTAAATATTTATAAGGAATATGGTATTTCATTATTTTTAAATGAATAATAATAGTATATCATCATGCCATTGAGAAACATAAGACAGATAAAATATAGTTGAGAATTCTATCTGCTTTTACACATTTTTACTTGCATTTCAGTTGTGTAGATTGTTTGCCTGCAAGATCTACTTATCTATAGCTTGTACAGGGGTTTCAAACTGCTCATAAGTAGTATTTTTATTTATAAACATTAGCAAGACTGGAATTTGAATCCTATATCTCACACTCTATTAAATTCAAATCGCTCTGAGTTTTTTTTTATGAATTTTGATTTGTAATATACAACTAAATATTTATATGTAAATTTAATAATACTTTGAAAAGTTAGAAGGATTAATTCAAGTAGAATCACATACGTCTATAACTCTTAAAGAAATCGAATTCTTGTAATAAAAATTCCTTGTCTATTGAAATGCAGCGGACTAACGGTTACCAGCCTAACATTACAATCAAATGAGAAGTGTGTGCTATCGTAGTGTAAGTAAAAAGAAAATATTTTCATCGTCTGATTACCTCCATTTTCGGAATCCGTTTCTTTCTGTTCCCGACATTAATTTATAGCCTCTATACCGTTTCGGTACATTATTATTTTATTGTATCAATTGCCGATAACATATTTATTTGGTATACCTTTAAGAGTGGTACGCTGGCGATATTTTATCAACCGGTACCCTTTGACTTTGTTGAGGGAACAAGGATCAATATACATTATTGATTATGAACGTAGCGACCTAGCTAGCGGCTATACGCCGACTATTCAGGCCGCCCAGGACCGGACCGCAGCTATTTGTCTACAAAAATATTCAAATTATTGTCTACACCCTATTGATTATGGAAATGCACCGAACAAAGGGATATAAATCGCCCAGAAATGCGGGAAACTATAGGAATGTTTTCAAACTCGGACTATATTTCTTACAGCGGAAACACAACAGTCAATAGGGAGGTTAAGATTGCTGGAATACTGAATATCATAACAATTTGAAATTCTAGGAACTTGAGAAATTTAGCAATTCAATTTAAAATTGTTCCAATTCATAAACTCCAGTTTGTTTGTCCACTTAATTCCTTGAAATATCAGATATAAATAATGCATAACTAAGATTCTCTATGTAGAACAAGCAGTTTAAATTTTATGCATTTCACAAAATTCTTGTATATCTGTGACAAGGAATGTAGGTTATTATAATTTTGAAGTCGTGTTATTATTCATATCTTTTGTAGTAGTGCTGGTTCACTTGGTTACCTCGCTACAAGTCGAAATGTGCGGAGTGTCAGATCTAGGGTTCAAATGCCAGTGTCGCCAATCATCAACCAAATAAAAATATTACTGTTTGTGAGTGTTTTAAAACACACTATTACACACACTAGTAGTATGCATGTGAAATAGTCTAGAAACAGAAGGTATTCTCATTTCGATTTAATGGGCTTTGTGTTCCTCAATGGAAAGATGAAGTAGGTACTATTATTATCTGTGGTATAGCATTCGTAGATGGTACGGGGTCTCAAAGTATTTAATGTACTTTATGTATTTATTTTACTACAATGTATAGTGGGTTCGAAATCACTGAGCAATGACGATATTTTTATTTGATTAATAGCGACGTTCAAAATTAAAAACCTCGATCTCACATTTCATACTTTATTCAATTTAAATCGGACCACGGTAAGTATATTGTTAGTTTCTCGTTATAAAGAACAGATTCTATGAAGTGTTGTGTATAACTCTATATTAGGATTCCGGTGAAGAAATAAAATATTTTAAATTATCGTTCTAGATGTTTTATTATTTTCCATGTACTTCTGTAGCAATTAATATTCCGCGACAAATGGTGAATTGTCAGTAAAGCAAATAACCTCTGTAATGTGATTCATTTATCAAGACTTCTTTGAATAACGTCTGGTCGCCTGACAAATTCTACGAATAAGAGTATATTCTTCATCATTGGCTGCACTAGAACTGTTCCAACGGTCGGTATTGGTGATTTTGTTATGTAAGTAGTTATCTATTAATTTATCAATGTCTGATTTGGCAGTACGTAAAGATGTATCACACAATTATCTTATTTCTACAGAAACAAAAAAAAAAAACATTTGTTTGCACCACAACTACTGAATATATACTACAAATCTAGACTAAGCAGTAAATCTACATTTTTTTATGATATACATAGGTATAACTTTCTGCTGTTTGTTTATAATTAATATTTATTTAGCAATAAAATACACGAATGTATTTAGAAAAGGCAAATGCAAGAAAAGTTAAAGAAAAATGAAAATGTCAGATTTATTGTTTACTGTAGTAGTAATGACTTAGGCAGTAATAATACTTTTACTGCCTAGGCAGACAAAAAAACTTTAAAAGTATGACCAGTGACAGCTATTGCACTTTTAATGTCAATCGACAAAATATGTTATTAAAATTATTATTTTTTATTATTTTATTCCTTAATATACATATACAAACTTAATTGAAAAGTGTTAAAAGTTAATTACATGTTCAAAAAAAGTAAATAGGTTAGTTAGATTTTAAATTTGTCATATATTTCTGATTTCTCTTATTATGATCTAACAGTAATCTATATTTTTTTTATATCATTCTTCATTGTATAATACAAATACAGAGCATGTTCTTGTTGGCGTCTATCTCAATCTTTTCTCTGTTGTCTAATTAATTTAAATCACCCCGTTATCGCTATAATTGATTCTCGGACGACAACTTAGTGTCGATGTTTAAATTATAAAAATGCGTCTAAAATGATCCATTAAGCGATCGATATCTATTGACAGTAAACAGAGACCAATTTATACGTTTACAAAGCTGGCATGTCTGAAACGTGGTGTAAACACTCACCACGCTACGAGCAAGTCAAAGGAAAGGTGTGTTTACATTAAAGACTTCACGTACACTGCACTAGTTTTAATACTAGCTTGGCAGAGTCGTATGAAATATATTCTTTGAAATGGAATGTTTTGTTTTTATCGGGGAAAAGTTATTATTACTTTGAACTAACTATAAAACCAAAATCCAATTAATATTACGCTGGAGAACTCTCAGTTTAGAAATTAAATTTATCGAATCATATTTCCCTTTACTCTATTTTTAGTTTGCTGTAACGAAATAACTAAACTACAAAGAATATTTTCATATCTTTATTTCCTTTGATCTCTTCATAAATATATTAAAAATGATACAAGTCTGAATGCTATATGTTTAAAAACGTCATATTCTTAGAAGATATACAATATAAACAAATTTTATAAAATGTTCACGTTGATTTTTCAGACATTTTTTTAATGTACCGGTAAATACAATTTTGTTCCGTAAATTACGTTTATCATCATCCTTCTTTCTATATATTCTGATTAGACTAGAATGAAACCGGTCTCAAAACAAGAACCTTAGTCGCTTAGTTTTAGAAGGGTTAAAAAAGTCGATGATTATGATAATAAAGAAAAATTTAAAGTATGGAAAATAAAACATACGATTATTTTAGTAAAAATAATAAAGCCCCATGGCACTACGTACCAGAACTATCCATACATTATCATAATTATTATTTGTGGCACAACATTTCTAGAAGGAACAGTATCTTCAGAATTGATTCAGAATTTGTTTTGTGACTATTTCAGTAAAGAGGGTTGTAAACATGCATTAAGCCCTAATGTGATAATTTTATTTAAAATACATGGTCTCGAAGCTTATACCAATCTAGATCAATATTATTTTTATTTTGACTTCGTTCGTCAAATATACAATATACAATACAATATTTTATAGCAGCATTAGACCTATGTTCGAGTATACCATGTTTAATAGTGAATATTTATCATTAATTATTATAACAGTATACAAACAAATTAGTTTTTTTGCAAAAGTAATAGGTAGTAATTAAGAAAATGCAATGTTCGCTTCACGACCCATGTATCCCTGTTTATTACTACTTTTATTAAACATATTTTTACTACCAAATGATCTCATAAAAATATTAATATTATAAATATTAAAAATTAATGATTATTTTATCTAATAGTCTGGAAAAAGTTAATATGTACTAAATGACATGACATAATATTTTGAAATTATGGATATATTAAATATTATATTAAAAATACTGTTTTTACTACTGTTTTATTAATATTATATTAAATTAAGAGATCGTTTAGTATTATATTGTTCATAAATTTAATTATTATCATTATATTTATTACTCAAGAATTTGAACTTAGAGCAATAAAAATTTGTAATTAGTTTTATCCTTTAAGTAGGTATATTAAAGCTTCTTCTTCAAATATAACAAGAATAAGTACTCATTTTGAATATAAATGCACATTTAAAAATATATTCCACAAGTAAAATTGTTAACCATACGAAAATTTTGATGTAACAAAAAAAAACGGTAGAAAATTTTGAGCGAATAATATTTTGTCTCAGGGTTCTTTTTAAATGTATTGATATAAATTGGTATTTTTTTTTAAAAATAAAAATTTATTGCAGAGGATTTGATTATTTATCTTATTTTAAAAGAATTGTAATTATTTCTTATGAAATTTTAAGTGTTCTAGCATAAGTTACAGAGGTTACAAAGGTGGCTCGCTAGGTTAGTGAGCTCCGATTCGAACTGAGCGGAATGTGAGATCAGGGGTTCAAAACTAACGTCGTTCTTTTGTCAGTTTTTAAAAAATTAAAAATACGACTACATAGGAAGGTCGAACCACAGGCAGACAACTAATAATTTACAATCTTAAATATTTATTATTAAAAGCTCCAATGTAATTAGCGGTTTTCTATTTCATATAAATTCGAGAAGTTAATATATATTATAGGTATTATATTCCTTTAAAATTTGTAATCCTTTTTTTGATTACAGTTAATAATTAGGACCAGTAAATCTATAGTTTCAATAAATAGTAACATATTATAAATTGTAAACAAAACAATAGGTGTTTTAAATCAAAAATCAAAATTTTCTTCTCCATATTTTATCAACTCCCATTTCAACCCACACCATCTCTTCCTTAACTTTTCAACCCCGAACTGAGCCACCCCTAACAATTCTACCCCTCGTGAATTCAATACAACCAGCACCATCTTTCCACTGCTTGTATTTTCACCCCACGTGTTTTCCCTCAGAGTTCCTTCCTCGCTCGCGAGATGGCAGCTGGCATCATATCGCCGGCTTTGAGTTCCCATGCCCGCGAGTGAGCCCTCAGTCGCGCACAACGTGTCGTAGAGGCACGAACAACCGCGGGCCGCGAACTACAAAGTGAAGATTTGAATCGTCGAGCAAAGGTAGGAGGACGTTGGTTTTATTGGTGGAATTTTGGAAGGATTTTTTGTTATGGAATAGAAGAGATTTTTTTATGATTATGTGGTTGTTTGATGTAATATGATGTGATATGATAATTTAAAATGTGACGGATTAGGTTACAAAGGTATTAAGTTTACAAAAGCATGTATGACACATGGAACTATGCGGCTATCAAATTATATTTAATATTTGCAAACAAACAAATGTCAAAAAATAATTAAATTTGTAGGTAAATAAAAGTGTTAAACAATGCTGACAATTACAAAATAAATGTTGCATATTGACTTTGACAACTGGCCTGAGGTGCATTTGAAAAACAAATAAAAAAATTAATAATTTTATTTGTTTAAATAAAAAATAATATATAATCTGTATGCATATACCTACATATTATAATTAATTATGAATTTGTATTTTACATTTACTTATGTTTAAAAATAAACCATAATGAAGTTAATGCAGTTAAAGTTAATTTAACATATTTTTTTTTTAAAATGCTCAATTGTCAATAAATTAGTTATGTTTAATGAAAAAATGCTAATTAAAAATTGCCTATAATTCAGATTTACAAATATAATTCAAATTATAAGTATCCCTTAAATGGACATCAACATCATATCGAAATGAAAAACTAAGTGAAATGTGCAACGTTGTTGTCAAAATTTTGATTAAATTTTTTTGGTTTAAAAGTAATTAAAAATTTAAGGTCATGTAAATAGACATTAACAAATAATTTGACTTTTTTTTTTCAACGGTACTGTTGACGGAAAAAGTTAGGTTATTGTTTAGTTAATTTTGTTCTCAATCTGTTATTTATGATTTACTAGTATGTTATTGTTTATTGAAATATTGACAATAAACTGATAACGTCAATCAATCAAAATCATAGGCTACTTTCGCTAAAAATTTTCAATTATTTTTAATAAAGTTTTTAACAAAGTTTAAGACAATGCACCGGGCAGAAATATTATGAATAAAGTATTTTTTGGTTAATAAATTACAAAAATTTTGCAATGTAGGGAAAAAGTTGCTGCTAAATCTAAAACTTGGATACTGTCGAATCAACGATAAAACTTATTCAAGATATGAAAAAACTCGTGTTCAATTTCATCTGTTGCTGCCTGTCCTCATCCCGGAAAATTAAAAGAAAAATGTTCATCTTTGATAAACACTTGAAAAGTTTTCTATGGAAGTTGGTACATATTTTCGGATGACTTATACTTAATTTCTTGTTTCCTGTGCTCTTGATCTCGAAATAGAAGCATATTATTTTGTTGCAAAGTTACTGGTAAGTTCAACCTGGCTTAAAATAACTTCAAGTGGAAATGAGTTCTGCCTGGCCAGATGTACACCATTCATACAAGAAACACAAACAAGAACAAATTCTTCACCAAGTTCCAAGGTTTTTATGCCACTAATTGTAAGATTGTTTTGCTCAATCCAAACTTGTTAGGAGATGCCTTTGTTGTCATTTGTCATTTGTCAATCACTTGATGGACGCAGCGGGTTTTCATGGGAACACATTTCTATTGTTTTACTTCCTGCTACCTTGGTAAGGGAGGAATTCAGATCGTACAATATATTGTCGATCGGAGTTATAATGAGTGACTTAATTTGTTTAGAATTATATTTACAGCTGTCTAACAATTTTGTTATGTAAATTCTTGATAATAAGTGAACATAAACACCGATTTTTATTATTATAGTGAAGATAAAATCAATGTTTTAGATAAACATTTATGTATTAAGAATGTGAAAAATTATGTAAATATTAGTAAATTCGTAATTTGTAAACTATTTCATATTTTTTTCTTTTACCCTGTGCTGAATATGTTGCACTTATTGTAATACTTTTTTGTTAGAGAAACTATTTCGGACATGTGAATTATCACACTCTTTTGCTAACATTTCATATTTTAGTTATTTGTTGCTACTTATTTAGCATCAAATATACCGTACAGTATTATAGAATATTTTGTTAACATTTGACTTCACATTTGACATAAACCTTTATAACAAGAATATGTATCTTTTGGAATTAATTATTCCTGGGCAAGAAAAAAAACACGAAGTATTCGTACAAACTGCACCTCCAAAGTGTAAGATATGTCATGAGGTAACAAAGAGTTTTTCTACGACCATTAAGATATTTTCTTCTATGTTTGTTATTGCAATGGATAGATAGTATATTGTAAACACATTTTCATATCTCACGGTAACTATAAGGTACGTGAGATATAAATTCATATCTAACAGTTCTGTCTAAAGTACTATTGTTTAATTGTTGTCTTGTAGCTAGTTGCTAGGAAGTAATGAAATGAAGACTAACTTTCTTTTTAAAATATAAATTAATTAGAAAATAATATCTTGGTCGTAGAAAAAGTACAGTATTCAACTCGCTTGAAATGTACTTTTAATGCTTGTTGTACAATACACTTTTAAAAATTTTGAGATTATATAATATTTTGACATCCTGAATTTGTAAAAAAATAACTTCAAAAAACTTATGTAAAATCATATTTTTGAATTTTATATGTGTAAAGTTGTGATAAAATTGGATTGACATTTATTCAATTATTTGAATGTATTTCAATTGTGATTTACGAATATAATAAAAGTTTATCTATTTATCCGTGTGTAGTCGAATACAATTGTAAATAGAAGTTAGGTATAACGAAATATTTATCAATTTTCTAAAATAAAAAAAATGTATCGAAATGAAGGCTTTTGCGATAGGCGTTTCTCAATAACTTCATTATGTACGCCAAATATAAAAAAAACGATACACGGCATCTAATTATTCAGGTTAAGATTTTTATGATTTAAATCAAGAAAAAAAATCACGATTTAAATCAAATAATTTTTTTATTGAAATCAAATAATGTTTTCCAATCACATTCACATAGAAATAATTAATTCTTTAAAAATAAAATGACTCCAAATCGGATTCCCTTTCCTAGTAGACATCATCTCAGCAATTCAAACTTTATACAGGATCGCTTATAAGGACTTTATTGAAGGAAACTAACCTGACCTTATTTTAACTATCCTTCAGCTATAAGTTGTAGAACTGTGTTCTTAAAAGGCAGATTGGCAGCACTCATGGAAATGTAAACCATTACCTCACTAAAAAAAAGAAGAAATGATTGTTATTGTATACAAGTGATTAAATATTGTATACCAGTTATTGAAAATAGTTTATATTAAAAAGAACAGAATAAATAAAAATCCAGATCAGGTCTGATAAAAAATCAGATTTAAATAAAAAAATCAATTTTTTATAATTTTTATTAAATAAATCTGATTTTTTTCCAACCCTAATTCAGCCCTCATTTTCCTTCCAGTGAAACGTCAACCTCAGCATACAATCTTACTATACAGGGTGATACTGAAAATAATGTAAACATTTCATATGAGATCAGATAAAGACACAGACAAATTTTCCATTAATCCTGAGATCGTCCCTTTAGATTCAAGAGTTCAACAGTTGCTAAGATTTATGAGGGATAAACCACGTGCTACAATAATACATTGTTGGTTATATTGTTACAATTATTAAACCATTTGCGGTAGATTGGCCGATTGAAATAAAATTTTAATATTTTTTTACATCTTGTTGTTAAAGACTTTTCAACTACTAAAATCACAAATACCTGGTTTGCAAAAAATCAATTATTTTATATCTTATTCCAATTCATATTGTTGTAACAACCCCTTAAATACTATATGATTTTTATACAGGGATACGAAATAAGAGATCTCAGAGGTGCGGCTGGAAATATGAAGTTTTTTACCTCCCGCCTATCAATATATAGATAAGGGAGGTATTGTTTTTGGTCAGATTTCTCGAGTGTGAGTTTTCAACATATGAGCACGAATTAGGGACCCTAGAATACGATTTTGCTATTTTTAGCGTGATGTCTGTATGTCTGTGTGTGTGTGTGTGTGTGTGTGTCTGTGTGTGTGTCTGTGTGTGTGTGTGTGTGTCTGTGACGATTTTTCGTCCACGATAACTCCAATACGAGACATGTTAAAAATATAATATTTGGTATTTAAGACTTATATTCAAATATGATGAACTGATTAGATTTTGACTACAATTGGTTAATCAGAAGTAGTACTTTACTTGAAGCTTTAAACAGTTTTTCCTAAAAAATACCTCTAAATACCATTTTTTCGCAAATTACGTTATTATTAAATATAAAGATTTTTTAATTTTCTACCGATCTGCATAATTACGTTTATATATAACTTCTAGCTAGATAGAAAAAAAAATATATAAATTATAATAATTTTACATATCGTTTAGGCTGAGGAATTTCGATAAAACAGATGAGTTATTCATATGTTCACAAAATTTGACATATGATGTCAAATATAATGTAGGTGAGTTCAAAAGATAAAATACGTAAATAGGAAGCAGTTTTGCTTTAAAATTAAAAATGGTGGAAGAAATATATAAGGACTGTATTTGCATGCATGAATAAAGGTAAGTTCGGTTCCGGTTTTAGTAACGTCAAAAATAGATGTCATATTTTTCATACAAATTTTATGAAGGAAATTTGAGGTATGAAATTTATAAAAAGTATTCTCAACTGTAATAACAAACTAATTTTATAACTACAAATTAAATGTACTGAAAAACTTATATAGAATATTTTTCGACAGTTGCGGGAGGTATTGTGTTGGACACATCAGATTTTTTTTTTTTGATATCTTACAACTTCTGTCAATAAGATTTTAATAGAAGAACAATTTCATTCTAGTTCTTATTTTAATTAAAATGTTGTTGAATTTTGATAATTAAGCTTCTCTGTATGAAATATGAAACAATATATTTGAAAGTAAATTTTAAAATTAATATGTTTAATCTCAGCTTTTCGTTCGGTAACTGTATAGTTTATTAGTATAACAAGCGTTTGTTTACAGCGGAAATACTACGAAAAGAAAATAATGACGAGAATAATTGGTCGGTAATTGATACGTCAGCAACATAAAATGTCAAAATAGAATATTTGTTTCAAAACGTACCTAGATGAAAACATGATTAAGCGATAACGAACTAGAAGTAAATACTTTATATAATTAAGTCACCGAACGTTAATTGGTTTGCTTCAGACTATGTTCAGAAAAGTAGATTTACTGGCTGTCGGTTTAAATTTTAAATGAACATTGAAAATAATTTTCTGTTATTCAGTAATTGCGGAAGTTTTTATTTCAATTCCGATCGGTTTCGACTTCATGGGACCTTCTTTAGGCAGAGAAGATCGTAATGTACATTATTTAAACATAAATCGTCAACTATAACATAAAAGCTGGTTCAACGAATGTAAAAAACAAGTCAGTTTTTTATTCTAGAATTTCAAATATTGCAAAATAATGTATAAAAATGTTCTGCACTAACATACTAACTTAGATGGTTATGTTAATTTCCAATTTTTTATTTTCATGGACTACTGTTCTATAAAATTAAATTGGTGCATGCATTTTGACACGAAAAGCCTCCCTCCTTTATTTCTAAAAGAATATAACTTCATTTTTTATTTTTGTTAATTTTATCATAAACATCAATGTTACGGAAATTTATATTGAATTGTGTACGTACCAATGATTGGTACATAAACGCCAGTTTATAAACCGTACAATATCTGTTTAAATAGCAGTTAATGTATGTTTTTTGTATATTTAATTCAGCTTTATAGTGATCCGTTTGCGTTATATTTGTAATCAAGTAATTTTAATTTTAACAGTACATATTTGTAGAAAACACGTATTAAAAGTGATTTTATTTTATTCCGTGGAATGGAACACGACTTTTAATCCTTATATCGTATTCTATATGTAGAATAATAGTTGTTAAATTCAAGTAATATTCCAATAAATGTTTCCATTCAAAGAATAAATATAATTAGAGAAAGTATGTAATCATCCAGTTCTCAATATAGAATATTTGGAATGTAAGTATATGCAGGTAGATAAATTTCTTGGGCTGCGACATTTAGAAACAGTTGAGAGAAATATCTTTTGAAAGTTTTATATGCCCAAGGATAGTAATTATTTTCAACAATAGAAAATCAGCTTTAAAGTTTAACTCCTACACGGTGGGAAAGAAATAAAAACGGTTCGTATTCTAAATCAACATCTACAAGTAAATCTGTTTTGCGAGAGTCTGATCATCTTGGAAAAAGAAAAGTTGAACAATATAACAAAATAGAAATAAAGAAGCCGGCATGAACAAGTTGGAAATACAATTACGGGAAGAATGCCGTTGGAGGCGGCATAAATTCCCGATAGAGTCCCGAGCTCATACTCGGGAAATATTGTAGCTCGCGCCGCCAATTCCAACTATTGTTTTAGTTGCCATTGTGCCGGATTTATCGGTTGTAAGAGAACAAAAAAGCCGGCCAGAATCGCCGAAACAAAAACAATTTGATGGCTTCCTTCGTTCGCAGGCCGGAAACTCGATGGCACGTAAGAGGCAGGAGTCGCCCGCCTGGAAATTTGTCCGCCTGTGGTCACTCCCATCAAAGAACAAAAATTGAATAACCGCCCAGGTAACTTCGATAATTGATTCTTCAGATTTCTTCGCTACGACCTGTCTAAACATGTGTCTCACACGAAAACTTGTTAACTTCTTAGCTCTAAATATATCGTCAAGGATATTGATTCGAATTTCATATTCGCTTAAAATTAATCGAAATATATTCGTATAAAAGGCGACATTCCTAATAGGAATAAGGCTTGAAGCAATTGCTTCGCTACATTTTCGTAAATCTTCTATACCGAGCAGTTGTTCGGGTAATTCATCTAATTGGGCAAGATGAACTACATTGCTTATCTACATGTTCAGACAAGATTCACTACAACCACACAACCGTACTGGTTAAATAAAATATTATTATTTTTATTATTGTAATGAAATAATCAATAGTTTGTTGCCAATATGAATCAAGAATAATTTAAACCTCCCAGAAAGTGTGATGTCGATATCATCTCCACTAAAAGATCTGTTTACATATGTCCACCATAGAAACATGTATCTGTAGAGATAATGTGAAAAGGATTATTTAGTAAACCTGAAGCTATGGAGTGAAATTCTGAATTCAACAACTACGAACCAAATAAACCGCTGTGTCCAAAACGATGTAATATGCAGGTTGTCGGGCTACAACCTCTGCAATCTACATTGCATTTCGAAGTTTGTATTCAATATTACATAAGCACCGATGGTAATTCAATATGGTAAGTGCTTTTACTGAGTATTAGGTGTGGGATTTGTTTTTCCTAAATAGTTAACCTAAAAATAATAAGCTCTCTAATAATCTGCTCCATCTTCTTCAAGCAGAGTGGACGTATAATAACGCATTTATGCTAGGACACAACATTCTTAGAGGATAACGATCTCGTGTACCATTGGTATCTGATTAGACAATTGTGCATTTTAATGGTACATGTAGTTATCCTCAGCCTTTAAAAGGGACTTAATGTTTAAAGTAAGTTCCAAACCTTACGGAAACTACTTTGTTCTATTTGGTTAATAGTTGACGATTCTTGAAAAATGGAAGGTATTTCTGAAACAATATTAAAATACATCTTAAAAGAAAGGGTTTGTCATATTAAACACGTTAATTTAACAGTTATCATCACTTTCCGTTGAATACACCTAATTGGTGAGATTCTTGAAGAACTGATTTTTAAAGTATGGAATATAAGCAGATATATTAAATGACTTAATATTATAGAGCGCTTAGTGACATTTGGAAGCAAAATTGTAATTGGCTGTAATTCAAAATTTATGGTGAAACTTATTTACTCTTGTACTATTTTTAAGATTTTTTGATGTAATTGATCAGTAATAATAGTTTATTCATATATTTTATTTTCATTTTTTAATTACTTCTGTATGAAGACGTTCATAACTTTACATATTACCACACTTGGTAGAGACAACTATATAGTACAACATTAATTTAGTAAATATGAAAATACCTTTTAAGTAGATAATATCACTTTAGACCAAAATAACGAATTGACTATTCAACAATGTTGTCAAAATTTCGATTAGCATTTTTTTTCTTCGTGTTGCTTAAAATTTATGTATTGTTTCACTAATTGGATATAGAAGATGTGATGTGCTTTATAGTAATAATGATTACAGTAACATTTCTTTCGCTGATCATCTTTTATTTCGATTCAATTCCAATAGGCAACTAATATAAAAAATGAAAACTTTTCATTACTTTCTAATTAAACTAGACGAAGAACATGTCATTACTACTGCAATAACTTGTTCTGATAATGTGAATTCACTGTTTTCATAGAATGACCATATTCTATGAATTTATATATTTACTAAACATTTTATGGTGGAGCAGGTTGCAAAGCTGTGTTTGTGTGCGACCGCTGACGGGTTATAAACATATATAATTTTTTGGCCCCCGAAATGTGGGTCCCATTTGTGGTGCGTTGGTGGCGTTGCGTGGTATTCGTGGCAGCGCATAATAACATAAACAGCGGCAGTTATTCGCGCTTTTGTGCGGCTGCTCTTAAACAAGTTACGGACACGAACGGCCGATGTAAACAGATAAATGCGCGCGGGGCAAATGGAACACCGCGCACAGACACTTGCCGCTGTAATCGCCGCCACACATGTCTGCCATGCCGGCCGAATTAAGGAGAGGCTAATCGTTAAATCCCTTTTGTTATTCAAGACCAGCTATACCATATTTATAACCTTTCATTCGGTGAAGAGGGTTTGAAGTAAATTGGAGAGCACATCAAACTTCAACCCCGTCAAATCTATACTTTTCTTTACTTTTTACCAGACTTGTAACATTTTAATCGTACAAGTTGTCAAGCTGTAGCCAGTATGAAGATTTGCAGTGCAGTTTCTGCAAATATTGCAAATTTCTGTAAGTTCTGGTATACATAAATGAGATATAAATTATTTAATAACTGGTTATTAAACCAATACTTTCACCTTATTTAATTTTTAATCAGTTGCTATTTTTCTTCTCCAATCAAAATATCGAAACATCATTTGTAAAGTTTTTATTTGTCAAAAATTTTAGCAACAGGTTAAAAATGAACCACTGAGTTACAGAATAGGTCCGTTGTCTGTTAACTACCCTGTTTCAGTAAGTTTTATATAAGCTTAATATTATATTTAAAGTAAATACACTTCGTCAAATGGAACTTATTTAAAGTAGAAAATGAAAAATTGTCAGCCTATAAAGTACTAAAGATATTTGAAGATAATAATAAGCGATATCCTTCCGAATTACTCATCTGACTCTTCTCATTACGTTGCAGTTCCAATTAATTTATGCATTAGTGGACAAATTTGAAACTTTTTAATGGAAATCTAAGCAAGAATATAAATTCCAAGTATTTATGGAAAAGTTCGAATAGTGTTTTGTCGTTTTTCACACCCTTGTGTGAGCAAAACGTGTATGTAAGAAAATCGTTGATTTTTCATCTCATGCACGAGCTGTGCGTAACCTGCGATAGATTGTGAATTCCGATTACTATAGGGGCGGAGAAGAACTAGTGATTGCGTTACCACTATTAAGATAATTTTGGATGAATTTCGGCATGAAAGAATCCTTGAATACTGGTGTAGTCATTTTCTTTCGTGAACCGCGGAACAGAATTCGGCTTGTCCATTATCCACCGCCAGGACTGATCAAGGATAGTTTAGCTGAATTTGGTTTTGCGTTCGTTTTTACCTCATCTTCGCATTGTGTGCGTGTTTGTGAACGAGCAACACAGATAGTCAGAATAACCTATTTTTATCCGAAATTAATTTTACACTTTATTTACTTTTTGTTACTATCTTTTTTTTGGGAAGTCGTTCCGTGACATTGTATCCAAGCAAACGATCACAACCAATTTTAGAAACCGTAGCTTGGACATTTTTCTTCATTGGGATACCCGTAGCCGTCGTCACTAGAAGTCTGCGTGTTAGACGTCTCTACCGTTACGTAGAGTGCGCCCGAGATCTGGCAACGAATAGTACAACGTTTGCATATTTTATTATACTGTACCAGCAGACTAATTATTGTGCTTTTGCATAAGTTACTGTTTTCTAGGCTTTGATGACGTATTTTATATTGTATGACGCGAAGGCAAAGCAACAGTCCGTCACACGTTTTCGAGAACGACAGGGACTGGCGACATAACGACTTCGTATGATGATGAAAATTATATTTTTATATTTTAAGAGTATTTTTTAAATTTAAAATAATATTATCTAATAGTTTGAAACAATAAATACAATAATTTTGGAAGCATCTGTTATTTATTATTGTTAATACAAATTTTCTTCAATCAGATGTATCCACATAGATTATTTTAAAACTCTATGATTATAAATATTTTTAATGTTCGTTCTGAGAAATTTTAAGGATTCAGATATGGTCTTTGGCCAAATAGTTTTGGAATTGATATAATATATATTCTTACATGAACTAGAATATCCGCATTGTATGTCCTTCATGTATTTTGGTATTTTATGACTTTTCTATTGATCTGTTTGCATGGAAATTATACGAGTATATTTTTAAGTTCAGCTTGTTTCATTTATTTGAGACCTTTTTCACTGTTATAATATAGATGTCTTCGATGATTTCATTATTAATGATGGTTTACAAAAGTAGAACAATTTTATATTTATAGCCTTCTTTGATTTTGAAGAGGGTTTTAAGTAAATTAATGCCTACCTCAGCACCTGTCTGATTTATAGATTGACATTTTTTACCTTGAAGAGAACAATGGATAATTTAGACTTTCGCTTTTTAATTATGTATCGACCTGTTGTAACTTGAATTTTGATCCTACGTTTCCTATTAGAATAAAGGCCAGGAATATTAATTTTAGGTATCATTTGTGTATTTAATATGTGGGATTTTTGATCACTGCAAATTAAATTCACTTATTTATATATGTGTGCATGTATAGAACACTAACAATTACAATTAATTTCTATATATATAACAATGAATATTCTTTATTCTAGTTGTACATTATGTTGGAAATTTAATATTTAGATCTGTTCGTGAATAAAAATTGATAAAAGAATAAAAATCAGTTATGTAATAATATTTCTGTAGGTTGAGACTGAGATTTAAAATAAAAATTATTAAAAGTTCCTCAAAGTCGAGAAAGAATATAATTTAGTTGATAGCAAAAATGCTTTATTAGCAGTGAACTTGCTGCTAACTAACAGGTAATCAATATGTAATCATGAATTATTATACTAATATTTTATGTATTTAGTGTACAAATAAACATATTAATGTTTTTGATCTACATGAACTTATATTTTTTACTTATCTCGTTCAAAGATACCGCCGTATAACATGAGTGGTGATAAACTGCTAGGACGATAATAAAATATACAAGTGGTTTGAAATTAATAATAAGCAGCAATTTGTTGCAATAAATAGTAAGAAATAGTGAAGAGATGAGCGTAGGAAAATGAATGTAGCGTACCTGGCTTATGGGCAATTGCGGTGCCTTATTCAAGTTTCAGTGAAGTGTAAGAAGTAAATGTCCTCTCCAGCAAAGAAGCGGCTGAAATTAATCTGTGTTTCGAACTTCCATCCATACAAATTAGGCTTCATTTACTTTTACTCAACATCAACTTTTCAACATCAACCACCAAATTAAAAATTGTGTAATAATGGGCTTGTGGATTAGAGGGAATATAGAGTCTGTGAGATAAATTCGCGTCTGGACTGGTTATTGAGCGCAGGGGAGTCCGTATGCCGTCCACGTATTTGGTTTTATTGAGAGGGAACCTAATATACGCGGTGACAATGGCAACGCACCCCGCATTCCTCACGCGCAGAGGACTCTGTCTGCTGCACAGGACACTCTCGTCAACTGTTGATTGTTTAGTTGCTGTTTGCTATTTCGTCCTTCAAGGCTATACATCGCTCTATGAATACTAATACACCTAACAATACTATTAGCTAATAAACTCTTCCGAGAAATATTTCTCTGCAATGTACAAAAATTTATATTATTTTACGGTTATGGAATTGAAAATAATGATTTGATATTCCAAAAGATATGTATAGCTTATCTATGATCACTCCCACGACGACAAAGAATTTATAATATTATCATTATCCATTGTGTAACGACCTTTCTACTACTATATAAACTAGAAGAATAATCATGGAATATTAAAATCATGATATATATTTGTATTGTTGATGTAATACATTTTTTCCAAGTGTCAAATTCATTATGGTCTACACAGGACACGAGTGCCGACTTTTAAAAATTTCCTTGGGGCAAAATTTGTTATACTGACCAACATCAAGACATATAAGAAAAAAGAAATACTAGTGCAAACACTTTAAAATACTCCAATTGTCTAATACTAACACTAAACTCTAAAATAAGCACAATCCAGAGCAGCCAAATCTGCTTCAGAATTTGCTCAGCAGTCATAAAATTAGAGGAATTAGATCATCTTCAAGGCACCAGATAAGGCGGTGCCTTGATGGTCCACTACCGCCCCGGCGCCCCGCAAAGCGGGACTGTGTGGTAGCGTCTGAGGACCTACACATAGGTACTTTGATGCGACGAGTTCATTTTAAAGGGAGTAACTAACATCCTTTTTAGGGTAATAGTCAGTTATTAGGAGGTACAATATTTTTTTAAATAACAATTCCGGGCTTTATTATTCATGTAAAAAAATGCTGCATTAAAAGAAATTTCGTCTTGGTGGAATTGCCCCTAGAATATATTTCCTTGGGGTTATAAGACCCGATGCACCCATGACACAGGATGTTTATTCATTAGATAATTTTAAGTCGAAAATATAAGGCACTCATATCTGAAACAATATTACAGGATTTCCTACCATTATTGAAGAAGAAACTCTTCAAAGAGTATCAGGTTCGACTCGCATGGATGTAGCTGCAGTCACAATGTTATAAATTAATTTTGGTTTGGGATTTTTCTGCACAAACCAAATTCTTCATGTATCCTCAGAGTTTAGTGAAAAGGTGAGATCTGGTAACCTCGGAGACCTGAAAATTTAACCTCCTCTATCAATTGAGATTTTTTTATTAATTAATGTAACAACATATATGTGAAGAAAAATGCATATCTTTTTTCTTATTTTTGTATTTTTTCCTCTTTTTCTGAATCCATAAGAACGAAATTTTGTTTAATTTGCTTAAAATTCACCTTTCGAAAATGTAAATGAGCAAAATTTTTTTATTTAATTTAATACTTGTTTCAAAAATCATAAATTATATTTATTTTAATAAAAATGATGGAAAATTCGTGTATATCAATAGTCCTCTGTATATTTTCATGAAAATATTCCTCGGGATTTTTTTTATTAAATTTAAAATGATAAAATGAACAAATTTGTTCTGTCAGATATATTTTCCATTGTTTGATATTTATTTTTTAAAATTAAAAGTTTTGAAAACAAAGTCGATGCCGGTAGCTATGTGGGTTAACTCATTATATCTTCTAACTGATGCTAGAAACAACATTTTAGGTATTCCTTTGAAATTCAGAATGATATAAAAAGTGAATGTCGGGATGGGAAATTTGATAATGATGGTCGGTTGATAATATCCCTGAGAGGAATGCCAGGGTCCGGCTTCACAAGGGAGAGTCATGCCAGGAGTGTTGTTGGAGGTAATAATCCCAATATTAATAATAAATAACCTGGAGGAATATTTGCGTAAATGTTATGCCGGCGTCGCCACAGATATTCCAATAACGCGCCCGGTATTAGGCTTCTGTTCATATTCCATTTCCTCGCCGCTCCGGACAACTATTTATATTTACACACACTCTTCTTACCTTCTCCCAAAATGTACCTTCGCTTTTAAGTATTGCTATTATAAATTAATCTGCTACCTTACTTAGTTTTACTTACTGTTTTGTGAAGGTAAAAGAATATTCAAACCAATTGCAATTTTTCCCAAATTTTAACTGATATCCACGAATTTTATATAATATTTAATTATTTTCAATTTGATTGGATAACTGAGATTTTTTCTAAACGTTGTAATTAAGGTATTGAGATAAATGGTAATAACTTAGGTCAATAAATACTGTTCCACTAGTTTATACCACTAAATAAGACAATTATTTCACTTTGTAAAAATACATACATGACTTGAAAAGGACGTTACATGTGACTGGATGTTATGAGCGAAAGCAATATAATTATATTTTAATCAGAAAAATTACATGTATTATAAAGTAAACGGACAAAAATTCATAAATAAACAAAAAAATATATCTTTGGTAGAAAAATGAAATTAACCTATGTATATTAAGCATATGTAGGTACATGAAACTAAGGATTCAGCAATACTTTGGACGACGATACTTCGTCAGACTTACTTTACAATTAATTCATAATTCATACCATTATCTTGCATTTTCATCATTATAAGAGATTTCTCGTTTTGAGCGACGTTGTTATATATATTCACTGTAGTTGGGTTTTATTTTTATCACCTATCTTGGAATATCATATTTAAAAAATCAATTTTATTAGGGAATGGTATTGATTTATATGGTAGTTATAATAACTGCATTCATACTACAGGTGGTAAACCCATACTTATGAATTATTCAACCTAATGTTAATAATGTTATTTTTTCATCTTATCCATAAAATAATTACGCCAAATTACGTATAATGGTGATTGTAATCGATTTCATTACTAGGGTGTAATTCATTAGTTTTCACGTAATACAATTATTTTTTAATAACTATGAATTCTCTTGGATTGTAGCCAAACAAACATTAATCATGGGAAAGAAACTGGAAAATAGAACCTACCTTTCTTAACGTACATCTAATTAATCTCATATTTAAAATTTTAAAATAGAAATATATTTAATTTTTTCGTGTCGATCAACTTTATAATGAAAAATAGGGTTTAAAATGTGTAGGTACGACAACTTTTATCTTCATAATTCAATTCTTTTAATACAAACCGAGAAGTCGTGTTTTCTTCGTAAATCCTACTTGCTTACTAACGCAAACATCGCTAATTCATTCATTTGAATAAATATTACATCTCGCAAATGAGATAACGAGCTGATGAACTAAAATAATTAGGTACGATGCAGGTTAAAAATAATGCAGCGATCCCTAAAGAGGTAATTATACATTTTCTTTATTCGGTGCGTTCATGTTGCCGGGTAACGAGACTGGCAATTAATTCTCAGAATTATATTTTACACATTTAATTGCAGCTTGTTGAGATGCAGACCACTTTTTCATAATTCACTGTTTATTTATGTAACAGTACGTGCACTTCGAAACCAACTGTATATTTTTACAAAAAAAAATCAACAAGGGCTTTTTGTAAACACTTTGATAGTTTACATGCGCCATGACTAAATTAACAAAGTAGCAAACGTTTAATTACCTTGTATTCGTTTCGTACTCACTAAATTGTAGAGGTAGAATGAAATACTAAAAACTTAAATATTTTCCCAAAATATTGTTCTTATCATTTGAATACCATAAAAAAACTTATGGCTTATTACAAGGTATAAATTGTTAGTGTCAGTCTATTTTAACTCTTTCGGAAAATTTGATTTGGAGATTACATCGTAAGGACCATTTTTTGTAGAAAATAGTTAGTGAAGAATTATCATCTCTTCGGGATTCAATCTCAGGTTATCAAAACCACAGCCTTTGACGTTATTCACTATATAAATGATCCCAAAACAATCTTCGTAGATATATTATGACAAAGGAGCTAAAGGTTTAATGAATTGCATTGTCACCGTACTACCTTTTACTACTGTTTGTCGTTGTCGTTCCCTTTTCATTAAACGACATTTTGATAAGACACAAAACCTGAAATACCTAAGGTTAGTACTATAGCATCCTATCCTACCATTGCTTACCAATGCAATACTAATCATCTCCATTTCCGGGTGATAAAAGTGAATCCTTAATGTCGAAATTTAAAAATAAATACCGGTATTAACAACTTATACTTCATCGTTAGTTAAATTTTGCAAATAGACCATTTAATTTTCCTTGTCTTCAAACAAAATATTACTCCTTTGTCAAAAGTAATTGCCTTTGGATTAGATCTCGAGTTGTCAACCATCAACCGGTCAGTCTCTTGTCAAGAAATTGCAATATCTGATATTCTCGAAGGAAATGCATTCTCCATGTTATGATTCATTTATCATTAATCCTCCATAAATGACATGATCGTGTATTGACATTTGTTATTATTAGAAGCAAGAAACTTGGTACTTTTAATTAAAATCTGTGTTGGTTTTCATGTCACGTTGATTTGGTCTGCGATGCACAATGCAGTTTGACGGTTCACGACGTGTCGTTAAAACTTAACAGAAGACAAGATGAGCTGCAGACGGCACGGGAATTCGTGTAATTGGATTATGAAAAGATCCACCACAAGAATATTCAAATATACACATCCGGCGACATAGATCTAATTTAAAGGATACATTATACATAATAATGAATGTTAATATTCCTAAACTTTAAAATAATTTCTACCATTTCTACATCGAATAGTCGTAATGAATTACAAACAACTTTTTTTGGCATCTCGTTTATTGCTTTCGGGATTTTCCCTTACTGAAGGAGAAAAATATTTTCGATAAATAAGAAAAAGATGGATGTGGCGTAAAATTACATTAATTACCTATAGATAAAAATCTAAAAATACCGGAAACAAATTTTATAGACCTTATTTTTTTTTCATTTACAAAATAATTTCTTCTTGATCTGTGGTAGTAATCTGATGAACAGACAAACGTTTTACTAGAAATAGCAAAATTTGTGTGAACAAATTTTATTTTATTGACACCGTCAAAATCTCAAAATGTCAAAATTGGTATAACAGTACTTTCATTATACTGACAAAAGGCGGTCGATAAATTAATATTTGATAACTGGCCTTACTAATTAATCATATTATTATTTTTTCACCAAAGTAATCTAGTCCTGTGAATGAACAATTTTATTTATATTCATCTATTTATTTGTGATTCTAGTCTGTGAGTATAAATTATTTTAAAATGTAATTTTTTTTCATTAACAAAATAATTTATCCCTGATCTGTGGTAGTAATCATATGAACATATAAACGTCTTACTAGAAATTGTGAAATTGGTGTGAACAAATTGTATTTCGTTGACACCGTCAAAATCTCAAAATGTCAAAATTGGTATAACAATACTTTTTTTATATTGACAAAAGGCGGTAGGTGAACTAAAATTTGATAACTAGGCTTACTAATTCGTCATATTATTATCTTTTTACCAAAGTAGTCTCCTGAATGACGTTTGTTAACTTTCACAAATTTCTTTTATTTTCCGACAATAATATTATATTTGAACAATTTTATTTACCCAGTGGCGACTGAAAATTTTTCTCAGATAAAAACATATTTCCCTTCACTATATAGGTACTGCGTAGGAAGTTACAGTTGAACTTCAATAATATTCAACACTTTAATTTTATTTACAATCATCTATTTATTCGTGATTCTAGTCTGTGAGTAAAAATAATTTTAAGATGTGATCAAAATTGTAAAATACATGTACATTTAATGTTTTTTCACCAGTTTGCCCTGATGAAGCTGTAAGTGACAGCGAAACGTTGGCGTAAGATTTCATTGTTAAATATTCTGACTGAAATCCTGCTTATTTTTTATTTCCCATTATAATTTTTTTCGTTACAATAATATATTAAAAACATTTTTAAATTACAATTATATTATTATTGAGCTGTTTTGTATTTAATAAATAACTATATGATATGTAGTTGGAATAATTAGTTGTGTGTTTAGGAGTATTGGATGTGGATAAAATAATGACGATCTCGTTTGGCCGCATATGTCGTAAAGGCAGCGATAAGGCTTGTGTGCATCGGTGTTTTAATGGCGCAATTGTCCCGGTGCCGACTCAGCTGTTCTGGAATCGGTTAACCCAATATTTCCTCATTGGCGGTGTGCGAGTTTTTACTATCTGGGCCAGTAAAGATACCCTGACCCGCTATCTGCTATCTGCACCACGCAATTGCTAGCAAACGGTCAATTTGGCGGCTTTCTCGCTGTAATGTGCCCCACATCAAGATTACATCTGCCGCCCGCCCATAATCACTCCACAACACTTTTTACCCTTAACGCAATTAGCAACATTTCCACTAAACATTCGCAATAATTTGACAATTACTTCAGTAGGCTACGGTGGAGCTAGGTTTCAGAACGTGCAGTTTTAAATTCCTCCGTGGGGCATAGTGCTAATAAAATTGTGATGAAATATTAAAATTTAACATATATTTTGAAACAATGTTAACAAAAATATAATATTAATGGGGAATGTGACCAAATTTTTAAATATTACGTAAATGAAATATAAAAAAAAAATACCCGTATTTTTTAAATCGATTTATTATTTATTGGTGAAAATAAAATATTTATTAAAAATTTTGGAAATACCCGACGTCAACGTGATAGAACCTTAAAAGGATACAGATAAACTGGGAAGCGAAAGAGACATTTACCTGTTTTTAATTTAATTTTTGTTGCTTGTAACGTCCGTCAAGGGAATTGAAGATAAGGGCGTTACATGCGACTGGATATTATTCGGCGGCAACAAAATTAATATTTTTAATCAGAAAATTTACATTAGTTTGTAATACATATAAGTATTAAACAGTATTAAACAGTAAATGGACAAAAATTCATAAAAAAAAACTAAAACAAAAATTTATTTATTTTCTTTAATTTTTTTTTTCAGGCTCTGTGATTGAATTCCAATTCTTTTTCGTAGAAAGAGACGCTTGCAGTGAGTTATATAGGTATGTTAATCAATACTAATATTATATTATTATTAAATTGTAATTTTGACTGAATATAGTCTAAATAGACAATATTTGGGTTTTAGTTCTGTAAAAATTTATTAATTACAACGTTTCGACAGCTCAAGGCTGCCTTCGTCAGGTAAATAACAAATAAATAAGTAGTCAAGACAACACGTAACATAGGTAACAAATGAAAACATACAAATGACATTGACAAAATTAAAAACGGATGAAACGTTGTAATTAATAAATATTTACAGAACTAAAACCCAAATATTGTCTATTTATTAATAATGAGTTCTGAAAGATTCTTTCAATATTTGAATATAGTCTGTTTAATAAAATATATGCTCCGAACACCTTCAATTCGAATTTAAATAACTATAATGTATGATTCAATAACAATATTCATATAAATAGAATTATTTTATCGGTTTTTAAATACTATGAAATTTTGACAAGTCAGTATGGCAATAACATTTACCGTACAAAATTGTCAAAATAATGTGGGACAATTGTCGTATCATGTCATCCCATAGTAGACTTGACCACAGAAACGTTATTCACAAGAGAATTTTATAAAATAATATTTATTAATAACGTGAAACCGGTAAAATATTGAACAAACTACGGATGTTATGATTTTTCACATTCGTTCTTAGATGTCTTAAAATCCTCGCTCTCCGAGCTCGGAATTCAATTGACATCTGCGACAGTTGTTATGATACTCATAGTAAACACTATCGTAGATATGTTAATAGCTATTAATTTTTGTTTATTACTATTAAAAAAAAATGTTGGCTTATTTTCCTCACACTTACTGAAACTCACTTTTGATGCCATAGACATACAATAAATACCTACTTACGGTGAGTGATGTTTTTGCACGTTTTAATAAAAAATGACTTAAATTATTAGTAGCCAATCTGAAACCAAATTTCCACCATCAAAAATGCTAGACATTCACTTGTTAGTGGAATGCATATATCCCTACCAGTTGCGCAATAATAATTAAAAAACCATAAAAGTATGATAAAACAAGATGAATTCCTGGTCCTGCTCCATGTGGTGAACCCATAAAATGAATAAATTAATAAAGTTTATATTCTATAAATAAATTGAAATGAATCTGTGGTTTTATGATTGTGCTGCTGTGAAGTCATGCGCCAGTCATTAATTAATCCAGCACATCAAAATCGTGTTACAATTGTTATTCATTCCCTCCCGCCTGTGGTGTAAATCAAAGAAGCATCTCGCATCTCGCCGTAATGCGTCAGTGGCGTAGGTCATTAAATTCCCGGTGGGGCAACTGGCGACACAGCAGCACCGCGGAATGCTCTTATCTTGATTTGAATGTTTGTTTCATTTACTTTATTATTTCTCCAAGTAGCGCTCCAACACCCACTACTCATTCTGGAATTTTAATTGCTGCATAAATCGCCAAGTTATGACTAGTTTTGTATTGAAGGGAAGTGGTAAATATATTGGTTTATAGGTTTATACCCTTTTTATGGGGGAAATATTGGAGGAAGTTACTATTAAATAAATATAATAAATATTACCAACGGATGTCTATGTACTCTATTTTGCGATACGCAAAATTCGTGTTTCTACGTGTAAAAAACCATAATTTACATATGTATTTTTTATGTAGGTATCTAATATAGATTTTATGTATAACATGGTGTTTTCACAATGAGCTTTCATACAGGGGCTTCTTTTAGAAGAAACGATAATGATAAGTATTTTTTTTTTGATAAAGAAATACAATAATATCTATTTTTCTACATTTATAATTTATAATAAAAATATTTCGTATTTTCAATATTTCAACTATTAAATTCCTATTTTGACAATCTTGAATAAATGAATTAATGGGGTACATTCATATTTTTTACTAGAAAGACATTTGAGGTTTGATTCTTATTGTAAAATTCTATTAATAAATTTAGTGGTAGTATGAATGATAATGAAATGAAATTTAAGTAATGAAAATAAAGTAATATTTTTTAATTTACTAACAATTTCATTTACACTTGAATTGAGTGGATTGTTAGAATTCTAGTCAAAGATGAACAATTTAATTAAAAATTTTGAAAGATTTTTTAAAGTAAAATATAATTCATAGCAAGTTCACACCATATTTTGGCCATTTGAAAGTAAATCAAATTAAAATGGATGAAAAATTACATAGGCATGTCTATATATATATTTCAGATGATACGCCTATAATTCCTGAAACCAATTTATTTGTTAAAGAAAAGTATATCTTAGTGTATTAGCCAAAATAAATGTTATAAATGTTTTGAAATATTTGGAGAAGACAACATTAAGGTATTAAAATATTACAAAGGCTTAATCTTGTGTAGACAAACTTTTAGATCGATTTAGGAAAACGACGCTTCCTTTGTTCGCGTAGTTCTTTGTCCATAATTGTGATGTTTTTTACAAGTTGTAGGTTGTAATTATATCAATTATGAAAATGGAAACGTGCCGGCAAAATATCAATATTTGAATCTACAACAATATCGTAAGCTTGGTCACGCCTCGAACGGTCACTGCAGCGCGTGACCAGCGTGATTTTCCTCGCGTGAATATAAAAATTTAAAATCCGTTGTTAGTGCCGCGTTACAACACTGTATATTAACATATATAAATCAATTCTTCAAGGCTGCCAGTCGGGCAATTTTTCCTTTGGAATTGGTGATTTAGGAGTTGTGCATGTACCTTGATTTATATCGTAATAAGAGAAACACAGATGAAACTTGGAAAGTTTTACAAATTTGAAATTCGAGCGGATAATTTTATGAACATAAGTCTCTGGCCGGAAAGCTGAAATTTCAAACAAACATAACGGCAAGTTTGTTGCAAAGTCGCTCAGACTTCAGTCATTTAGAAGTTTTATGCGCCGTCCGCATTGTCCACTGTATCAAATAACGCCTTCATAAACTGGAAAATTCGATTTCCTCTCGCCGAATCACGGCATTGATTTTTAATTAGCGGCAGATTTTTTACAAGGTACGTTTGTCCTTAATATAAGTTCATTTGCATGAATTTATCAAGGAGCGTTGCACCAAGAACTATGTGCTGCGGTCTCTCTAGAATAACTCACTCTCACAAATTTCGGACGAGAATTTCCACTGAATTCCGATTCCTAGCACCATTTACTAACAATCTGATCTATTTAGAATGTGATACATTGTAATTACCAACATTGGTACTCGTAATTCATTTCATAAGCGAGAAGTCATTAATTAAAACTTTGTTTCTAATGCTACTTATCAAAAATATGACAGCGCTTAAAGACACGGACTCATTCCTAAAATATGAGAGCTCCACAATATTTGCCGAATAAAGGACAGGAGAAATAAAAAGGTTTCATTATTTCAGGTTGGTTTAACTTCAGAGAAACTCAGGGTCAATTTTTTCCAAATAAATTTTGTCAAGTACCTTACATTTTTACTACCATCAACTTGATTATATAATCTTTTTGAATTTACAAAATTCGAATTTCTGTCTTCAGCTTCTATTTTCGCCTAAATGTAACAATCTAATAATTTTGAAAATAATCACAGTGTTTCGAATATTCGCTAGTGTGAATTGGTCTTAGAAAAAGTACTTAAACTTTGTGGTACTAGGACATTTAAAAAACCAGTTAGAATGTTGCGTTTGTACCCGAATATCTTTCTAAAATTATTTTTAAGGTTGTGCCTTTAAAATTTTTAATGATAATGACAAAACATACAATTATTGACAAAAAAAATAATAGAATAGCATTGCGACATGGCTACATAAATATGGTGGATAGAAACTATTATTTGTCAACATAAAACAAAACCCCATGAGAGCCATTTCGCTTAGCACTTACAATAATACTACAATAATAGAATTTATCAATGCATATTCGAGTTTCATTTTAATCACTTTTAAAAGATGAAATTGATTTGAAATAATAATGAAAATGTTTCCAATTTCCTTATTCAAACAATTGGAAGAAAAAATATAAAAGAAAAGCAATAATTATTTACCTAAAATGTGCAATAAAGAAAGTATTATAAAAGAAAATTGTGTTCATAGAAAACAAGGATTGAGAATTAAATGAAATCACTATATGCTATCGGCTCTGTAATTAATAGTTACAATAATCTTTGAGGAAATAATTCACATTAACATTTGAAGAAGAAAGAAGAATACAGAATAATGATAAAAATACTACCTTAATACATCAAGGGAAATATTAAAGATCGTTGTCGGTGGATGATCAACCTTTACAATCTATTAGAAACATCCAAATAAAAATCTGGATAAGAAAGTTTAGTAAGAGAATGGAAAACAGTAGTAGAGGATTCACTGAGGAGCATAATGTAAAAAAGTAATGTAACTCGGGAGCAGTGGGAGCATATATTAATGTGTGATTTAGCGTTCAAGTTGAAGATTACCAACTATTTTTAACCAAAATGTTCTAGATATATTCGTACATTCGAATAAGAACGACAATTTTATTAAGGTACATTTATGAATGTTAGTGGTAGGTATAGTAGTTTAGAAAATGAGGAGTTTTTTCAAGTTTAGGCAACTAAGAACATCAGGATATATTTTATATTGACAACGAATTGATTAAATAGTTAATGTTTATTAAAAATATACGACCTATGTACTGGTAGAGTAAGTAAGTAAATAGGGTTATCTCGTGTATAATCAGAGGCAGAGCATGCAAATGTATGTGCTGGTGTGTTTGAGAACGAAGGGAATCTGCTCAATAGGATTATCTGAAGGAGTAAAGAGCGGAAACGACGAGTGCAGCTTGAGAAACCCGATACAGACACTTCCAGCTATCTAATTGTCATCAAACAACACAAGCCAGACACAGAGCTCTTCAACGCCCCACAGCCCAGTCGGTGTAAAGTGTGGATTTTTCTAATGATATCCATTACGACTCGCGCAAAACCAGATAAAATCTGGTTACAAGTGCATCAGACACACACGCTAATTTATTTATACTGAGTCTTTGACCCGACATTAGATTACCAAGCGCATAGGTGACAGTTTAATGCAGTTGCAGCCAGGTACACTCTCTTTACGTCACTTTAACGCGCAGGAAATGTTATCAGTCAGCACGAATACAAAATACAATTTTTCATTGGAAATCAATGTTGTCACTTCTGAAAACATATTTCTGTACTCGTAATATTTATCAATTAGGTTTAGGAATTGGAATAGGAATGTTTGATATCAGGAAACCATATATTCTAGGCCGTGTGATCTAGTTTTGTCAAAATAACAATTTAGAGCATTCTTAATTGTTTGCTCTAATTTTGATCTACTGGAACAGGAATTTGCTCTAGTATCAGAAAGTGAAGAGTTACAGCATTATAATATACTGTTTGCTTTAATAGCAGTGTGTCAAAAATAACAGCATACTTAACTACTTGAATCTTGAAGTATTGATTGAAAATCAGATTCTGAAGCAGCTGTGTAATAGTTTTTTTAAAGAATTTAAGGAATTAAGAGACGTCAAAATGAAATAAAACTGGTAAAAATAACCGATTAATATTAAATTTAGACAAACGAGAAGAAAAAATGCTTCTATAAAAATATAATTTAAACCAATTATGCATTTATAAACAGCAGATTTGGAATAAATGAATGTACACATAAATGTTGTACTTCCTGACGTCACCGTCTAGTTACAAATCAATATGAATATATTCGGAAAGTTATCTCTTTGAAAAACAATAAATTTAATTGTATAGTATATCTTCGAATTATTCCTTCAATTGTTAATTTTTCTTTTTAAATGCTTAAAAAAGTTGGTTCATTTAATCTGAAATATATTTGAAACTAACATATACGAAAATAACTCATTATAATTATTTTCCTTTTAAATTCCTAGAAAAATGTTTAGTCATAAAAGAAAAGCAGGTTACTTTTTACATTTATATATAAATTTATAAATACAAAGCCATATAATAACATATTTATTCATACGGTTCAAATCATTATTAGATACTTAAATAATTCTGAAAACTCAACAATGTTTTTAAAAGAAGAATCCTGTTGCTAAGATCAGCAAACTCATTTTGAGTTGAGAACAGACTACCTGGGACATAAATGACATTTTTTCTTAATATTTCGAAGTAAACTTTAATTATTACTAACCTCAAATGACAAAGTGAAAATAGTAGTTATCAATATGATGATTTACTTTACTTTTTCTCTATCTACAAATTAAAATAAAGGCAGCTGTGTAACCTGTTTACTTTCAAGCCGTGTATAAAACGTTCTACAATAGAATTTTTAAGAAAAAATAAATTTAAATATACTTTTTATAAAATTATTTTTTGTTGTATTTTGAAACGCTTAAATAAGTGTAGAGTTGTAGGTATTTGTGTGGCAATATATTGCTTCGTGCTCTTGGTAAAATCGCCGTGTTATTCCTGGATTTTCGGCTTGTGGTTCCACAGGTAAAAACAGAAAAAAAACTTCTTGTATTCTTGCGAATAGTAATCCAGGATTTTGTGGTATACGTCGCATCTTTACGAGTCGTCATTACATTCCGTCCTACCCTAATAAAGTCTAACCCTAGATCTCGCACAAAACTTACGCTCCAAAGAAAACAAACACTTCTAAATTATTTTTATGCGTCTTCTTCAACTTTCCAAATATGCATAATCTACGAAAGGATAAAATATTTCAATTACGAAAATCTAGGATGCTAGAAAAGTTGGAATAATAAAAAATATTCCTTGGAGATTCTATTATTTTATACATTGTAGTTACTGAATTAGTAACCAAGAAACAGACAAACAGTTTCATTCGAATCATTTAAATAATCTATAAATATAGAGTTGCATGGAAATAAAAAAATATCCTCTCATTTCGCATTTTGTTTTATAAATTTATTTATATTTTATTAGGGCAGTTTTGTTTTTCAAGAACAAATATAACATTATTTAAACAATTATATTTTATATTTAAAAATAAATTAATTAATATTGTTGAAAATGTTAAATTGTATTTAAAAAGTGCGATATTTCGTTAAAATATTGAATTTCATAATAAAAACGCAGTAAGCAATATAGAGCTGTATGTATTAAATCTACAAATTTAGGGAAAATTAAACGGCATTCGTTTGTTTACATACCAGATCGGATAGTTATCGACAGGTTTTATAGCAATATACCTAACAAAAGCAAAGTTTGATGATATTTATTTTTCGCGCAACCGTTGATGTAAGCATAACTAGCTTCCATACTACGTAGCAACATAAATCGTAATTGACTGTAAAAATTTATTATTTGGTTGAGATTTCACCGGAATGTTGTAGAAAATAAATAAATAATTACTAGTAGATAAATTATGAAAATCGTACTAATTTCATTCACATTTGATCATTTATCAACAGAAATTTGCAAATAAATACAAATACATCTGAATTGTCAAGTGGCCTACATTTAAGAAATACTTTAATATTATAGTTAATTGCTGTCAGTGCTGCGAAAAATATAACTTGTGACTTGGTATGACCGCCTCGGTTCATACCTCCTTGAATTTTATAATCTACTTACATTCCTTGTAGTTTAAAAAACTTTTACAGTTGTTTTATGTTCGTCCTCAAAGTTTTTCAGCATTTTAATTAATTGTATGTCGGAGGTTTATTTGTATTATACGGATAGTCTCCCTACAGAAAAGTGTTTTTCGTAGTTTACTAATATTTCATTTTCGGTACATTTTAGAGAAAAACGATATCGGAAAAATGTTTTTATTATAATATTCTTAACATCCAACGGTTTTTCAAATTTTGATTTGTCACTAATATTTACTTTAAATTTTTGCTTTTATTGAAAAATCAAAATTTGAAAAACAGTTGAATAGTTTTGGAAACAAAAGACAATAAAGTCTAATTAATGAAAAAAGTCGAGGATAAAAAAATTGAAAGTCTAAATTCAATTAATCGCTTTTCAAAAATAGATCGAACAACTTTTAAAATGTCGACTTAAATCTATACATCGACTTTTTGCCAGCCCTACTGAAGACATACAGAGGCCTGGAATATATTTCAGCAACAAAGTAATAGATATATTTGAATTTTATAGCAAATAATTCTTTTTCGTTCTTTCCTATGTATTCTATTCTATTTCAAAATTCAAGAAAATTTAGGGTTGTTTGTAACCATTACATCTAAATAGTTCCTTTAGATATGATATGTAAAAATTTCGTTGTTTAAATGTCTATTTGATTCGTAGTTAGTCAGATAGGTGGTAACAGTAATAGGAGTAAAATTTATTTACACAAAACTAACTTTCGAGGGCTCTAAAATTGTGTAATACAGATCCATATTCTGTAGATTGATTTTATTTATTTATTTGTATATTTATATCTTTAGTTTTTAAATTTTGGGCGCCCCATTAAGCCAGGAGCCCTAATCAGTGCCTAAATGGCTTCCGTCTTAAGCCGCCACTGCCTATATATTTATATTCCTATATCATAATATAAAATTATCGGTATGTAGCAGTATAATGCCGAATGAATATTCCTTAATTTTATTTCAATGTGCTTCCCTCATTCAAAATATTTCACTTCACTACAGCTAATCTATTAACTATTCAATTATAAATCACTCTGTGATATATTCTTGAAGTAAAATAATGAAAAAGAGCTGGTATGATATCTACATTGTAGTAGTGAGTGGTAGTAAGTGTATATCTCGCGAAAGCTATCAGACATCAGTGTCCTGTGGGTTCTTTGTCCTGCGGCCCCTGGATATGTTGTTATAGAAAAACATCGTAAACTCAGCTAGAGATTGTCTCTAGCAGTAAAACCCCCAACTTATTTCTTTGTCCACGTCACGCTATGACGTATATCCGCTCAGCACTACTGTCCAACAACAAACTACAAAATCTTTTCTCAACTCTTCTAATTCCGAATGATCGCGGCTGCTGTGTAAATTGCTTTACATTAGCTGTTAACAACAAATATGTATTTTGCTTTGTGACAGTAATCTGTTTCTTTAAATGCTACTTCACACAACATTTTTTTATATATTGATGTTTTTTCGCTTACAAAGGTGTTTTATTTTGTTTATTGCAATACCAAACGAAAAACAATATTACAAATATTTGTGTCGGTTTACTTCGAATGTGCTCACAAAGTTTCGCTTTTACAAACAAACAATATTGAAATATTTTATCGCAAATGAATCGAATTATAATGTAAAGAAAAAATTTCAAATGAAATTTCCACTGAATTAAATAAAAATAATATAAATGATATATTTTATTTTATTTTTTTTTTCAAGAAAAATTGGAAAGACTTTGTAGTAAAATATCTGATTGAAAAATTATTACCAAAGAGAAAACATTTTATTTACATAGAATTAAATGTTTCTAAGTTGCACTCAACTATCACTGAGAATCAGTGACTCAACTCATTACATAATCATATATAGTTGCAGTTAGTACCAAAATTTGGATTGCTATGAACTTTGTAATAGGGGCATGGAAATTAGTTATTGTAAAATGTATGGAATTAAAACTTAGAAAAATTAATAAGTTGTTTGAAGATGGAAATGAGAAATTATCTTGTAAAATAGAATATTGTGCAACAAGTGCAGAAAATTGTTTCTTTCCCACAAGGTGTGAAAGTTTCGGCTCGAGACGAAGTCGAGTGCTGGAATCACCTAAGGTGGAGAAATAAGTGATTCTGCACGAATCTTCTCCTTCCTTCCTTTCTTGTTAGTTTCCAAATGTTGTTGGATTACAATTAATTATATATTTCTTATAAACTTTATAAAAAAAATCAAGATATGATGTGATGCCTATGCAGAGGCATTCATCATGCTGACAATAGCCTCCAATAAAAAATAACAAACCTTATAAAACCGGTATCTTATTGTAGCCGAATAAAATATACTAATGTCCTTAAATTAAAGAAAAATTTGAGCAAAAACTCTACTGGTAGGTGAAGAGGTATAATAAAATGTAAAGTATGTATGTAAAAACAGACGTCAGAAAAAATGTAGAATTCTCGTATATAGGACAGAACGATATCGATATTAGTTGTAACTTTTACTATCTTTTTCCAGCTGAGTTTTATTTGTTGCAGCAATGGCTGTAGAGCTTTGAAAGTGTATTTCTTTATTTTGTAGACAATTTTGACCAAACAATTTGCTGCAAACGTAAAACGCTTCCGCGAGAGAATCAATGGCGAACGGCAAAGACATTTCCGTCGGAATTAAAGTATTAAATATTCATGTGATACGCTTTTTAACAAGTGAAATTTTTGAATTTATGCGCCATTACACGGAGGAACGCGTCTTATCTCGCTGGAGCTTAGGAGAATAAACGTTTTATTAGGAAGAAGTGTAAGCTGATGTGGTAACACAGTTAGCGGTGGAGTAGGTGATGTGTGAAGTGTCTAATGAATGGAAAGGTTCCGCATGTCATTAGGGTAATTAGTGCACGACGCGGTGGCTTCAGCAAATTGATTCAGCAGTAAATAAATCCTTCGCTCATCCACCCACGCTCTTCCACATTCACACACAAACAGCGAATCTATCGCTTCCACGGAACCTTTAACCTTACACATCTGTGAATTTAATTCGTTTTTGTTTTCAAACAAAAGATTTAAAATTTAATAATCTCAATAATAATTCAAAATTTATTTATTACGATCCGTGACCTACATGTTTGTATGAAATGGATGTATTGTAATTGTAATGATTTTATATAATTTATTTAATGTCTGTTAGTCCGTCCCCAGAGTTTATTATTTATTTATTTATTTATTTTAACCAACAACCGAAGCCAATAATAATGTAGCGTTTATTTATTTCGGTGAAGTATAAAAATAATTGAATATGAATATTTATATAAATAAGTTTAATAAATAAAATATGAATAATAAAGGTTAATAAAAATAACTAACATTATGAACAAACAAGTATGAACACTTTTTTAAGAGTAATAATTATTAGTAAAAACTTAAACACTAAGATTTATTTAAACATTAGCACAATTTCTTTACACGATATTTATTTCCACCAAATATTTATGTTCACCACGCGTATTAATATCAGACGTCCTCCGATCTTTTCTGCTCCGGGTTTGTATATCAGCGGAATTAAGCTCTAGAATATTCTTGCACCTTCGTTGCGCCAATACAATAGAAGGGCGGCGAACGTGTCTCGACCTGTCTGCCAGATACCTACGGCCGTCGCCCGCAACGTTATCTTGGGATCGCTACAATAGAATAATACGAATTAATACAAATACATTATAAATACAAAGTTATACGTAAATATTTTTTTGTTCTTTTCACGAAATCGAACCTCATAGAAAATGAACCAAAAACAAATATTTTCCTAACATCATATTCTGGATCATATATACCATATACAACTGTCATGTTATTTTGGATTAATAAGTATCTTCCAAGCAACTAGTTCTTTTGCATCTTCAATATTAATAACAGACAGAACTGCTCACAATTATTTTCATAATACAGTAAACATAATAGGAGAAAACTTTATCTATAAATTTTTATATTCAAAACATTAAAATATCAACAAATATGTAAAATATATACAAATATCAAACCGAACGTCGCGACAATGACAATGGTGATGTAAAGTTGGTTATCGTAGTTAAGATTTTTTCGCGGATATTTTGCACCTATACGTAAAACTGGTAACATTTTATTTGAAAAATGAAAAAATTCTATTATCATTTTATTTATCACTATACTAGTACAGGTAGGCAATTTCAAAATCAACATTAATTTTCTAAATACTAATGCTCTACTACAATAAGGTTAAAT
Source organism: Stenolophus ochropezus (assembly GCA_035578165.1). Classification (NCBI taxonomy): domain Eukaryota; kingdom Metazoa; phylum Arthropoda; class Insecta; order Coleoptera; family Carabidae; genus Stenolophus; species Stenolophus ochropezus. Next base: position 15,988,953 of record JAQOWZ010000005.1, on the reverse strand, counting down.
TTCGGGTTTACGAATCCAGCCCTTGTATATTAATCAAGTGTGTTAATCATTAAGCCACCACTTTTTCTACACAATGTATTTAGTATATCCCTCATTCGGTTTAATAATCTCGTGAGCTTATCATACATGTGTAACAATGACGTTCGGAATCCTGCAAAAACTGCTCCCTGCATATCCTTGTCCTGACAGGTCCCATCTCGCAGTGCGTGTAGGCCCTTCACCTCGCCGGAATTGCCACGTGGCGTAGGATTGTTTTATCGATGCAGGAGAAAGAGTTAGCGAAAGATTAAAGAAGTTGATTCTCGCGGTTCGCAACAATTGCGGATTTAAACAAGAATTCCAAGAAGCTAGACTGTTGCATTTTTGGGTATTAGTTAACGTCAAGGTATGAATCAACGGATTAAGGCGAGGATACAGATGTTGGATGCTGCAATTTAGCAATTCCTTTTTGTAAGACTTGACTCGACAACTAATTTTATCTCTTTGTTCTACAAACACCAAAAGGTGTAGTTGTTTTTAAGAAATTACGGATGGAATTCAAAACAGCTAGACATGCATCATGAGAATTAGTTTATGTCGGAAATTACGACCTTTGCTACAGAACTGCCTTTGTTGTATTTATAGAAACTAATTTTATCCTTACTCATAAATTATGAAGAATTTCATAAAAAAATATAATTGCTGAGTGAGCCAAACTTTGTTGCAAATGTTTGTAATGATTATTTTCACAATAGAGAACGTTTAATAGATGTTAAATTTCTGGCATTCATATTAAATAATTTTTCTTTTACGGTGTAACATTTCTAGGAGGAAAAAGATGTTAAATTCCTTAGACTAAGGACTTGGTTGTTGTTTCAAAGAAAATTTTAATTACATTTTAATACAAAGTGTTAGCCTACAGCACCTGTAAGAACACGAAGTCGATGCGTAGTAACCCATCCAATTATTTTGAAAGATTCTGCTTGCTTACCAGCATTGATCAAACAACTTCTGTGTTTACATAACTTATGTGAACAAGACTATTCTTGTTTGTGGAAAATCACAACCCTATCGGCAGAATACTAAATTAAACCAAAATATTTTTTTATATATTCGTTGATTTTAAGAACTCTAAAACGTACATACACATTTAACAAAATCTTGATACGTGATATTTCACACAACTCGTATAGATTTTTCTATTAGAATATTTGGTGGAAATGTTATTGAATTTTTGTTAAATAGGTAATTTGTCAGGACTACTACTCGTGTCAACACTAATCTATATGCTTTTCGGTGTATTTATCTCCTAAGCACTATAACTGATGTGAACAGTGAACGACACACTGAAATTCTTTGCATAGAGGAAACATATTTATTTTAATTACCTTGGAGATTAGAATCCAAAAACAGGTACAATTAATACAAATAGTTATACAAATAATGTATGATAGAGACCAGATATGTTTCTTTGCTTTGGAATTATAGAATATACTCATTTTAAGACGCAATATGAGGAACAGTGAATAAAGTTTGGATACTAAGTTATCATAATCAATATCATTGATAAAAAGTTTAAATTGAAAACATAAATTCTGCTGAAAACATAAACTTTTCCAGTTTTTGCAATACCAATTGTGTTAAATTTTATATATCGCACCCTTGCGATAAAAGTGACACAAGTCAAAAAAAACTACGTATTTTAGAAATAGCGAAATCTTATAAAAACTATTTACAAAATTAATCAATGATATTAGTTTAAAAATCAGTATTTTTACTTGCGTGACTTTTGTCTCAATTCTCTCAACAGTGTGCGATAACTTAAATTACGTATATTTTCAAGTAGCAATTTCGAACCTTTATAACATGGACACCATATCAAAGAACACTATTCTTTGGCTAAATCGAACTAATGAATATTTCAAAACAGCTATGTTATGAAACTATTTACTGTTCTGTTTAATAAAACCAGCGAGTTTGGCCGTTTTATTTACTACATTTGTAAATTGAAAAGAAAATTTGAGATCAACAACACCTAAGTTGTTGACATTACGTTTACGCGTAAATGACATAATTTTAAATAATTGCAATAATCCTACAATTCCAATGGATTTTGTTCAAATTCGTAAATAGTAATTGAGTTCGGAAAATCCGAAATACATTTTATACGAAAGAGAAGTTGTTTGTTGTTATATAAAGTAGATACTTAATTTTCAAAATATTGACGAATTCTTGATGATAGGAGTATATTTGTATAATACATAGGTATATAAGTAAATATATCCTTTGTTTGTTTTCGTACGATAGTTTTGTCTACATGTCACCAGCATTGTCGTTTTATCGTTATGGTCATATAATCCTTCCAAAATAGACCGTCTAGACAATGATTTATCCGGGATTGTCTGTCGCGCAGTTGATACCTCTGTATTTTATTTTCAATCACAACCGTTTACTAATCCTTGTTCCTTTTGCATCGCTCGGACGTGTTGAAGTATTTATATCGAGTTATTTATGATTAGTATGAGCAAGAACCCCGGTGTAGGTTGTCAGCGTGCTTGGTAGCAGGTGTTGCGCTGTCAACCTCAAACCCGGGTCGGAATCCCGTGTCCGTAGGGCGGAGCTGCGTCACTCAACGTCATTCTAATGAGACAAGGAGGGGAGGATGGGACTCTGTAAGTGGGGAAAGAGATAGCGTTAGGTTAGAGCAGGAATGAGCAACAGCGGCCCTTTGAGGTTCTTTATGCCACCCGCATTGCTCTTTATCAGTTAAAACAACCTAAAAATTTTAACTAAAAATTAACGATAATAAATGTATCATTACTGATATCTGCTCTAGACCAGATCTGGAATACCCAGCAATGAGTAAAACGTCGTGAGATATAGGTATATTTATTTCAAAAACAATGATTTTTTTGTGATATGAAACAAAGCCGTTATTATTATAATGTTCTTACTACAAATTAGACTTAATCAGTAAGTATTTTGTTCTTTTACATGCACTGTTATGAAACAGTCAAAATTTTTGACATACGAGTACCTATTATAGTTATTGAATATAGTTTTAAGAAAACTACTATAAAACTTTAAAAGTCTGATAAGTAGATATTAAATACATTATTTTAATTATTTAATTGGTGGATTCATATTTCCTTTTGCATTGAATTGCAAAATCAGTAGTAAACGGTTTATTAGATTCTAAAAATTATTTCATTATTAATCCATCGTGGTTATTTTGCATAAAATATTTTTTTAATTTTTTTTTCTATACCTGTACACTAAACTTTAATGATATACTCGTATAAAATTTCATGTATTGATTATATAACAGTTTTTTCTTTAATTCGCAAAAATAATGGCAATGTATTCGTTGCTAACATTTTTAGTGTCATATTATTATATTATAATAATCATTATAAATAATTAAATATACTATTAAACTTAATCTAATCCAACCTAACCTAATGTAACCTAACTTAATCTAACCTAAGCTCAGCAAACCTAACCTAAATTGGTTTAAATTAAGTTTAGTTTAAATTAATCTAACCTAATTTTATTCCATCATTGAATAACTAATTACATGAAATTAATTAATATAAAAACATTGCACTCTGGTGCGCTTGTTTAACATATTTTGGTGTGCTTTTTTAAGAAACATTTAAAAATATCGAATTTTTAGAACGAAAATTTTTAAATTTTACAATATCTAGATTGAAATATTTTTTTAAAGAATTAGCTACGCTGATACCAAATTTACAAATAGATTATAATTATCTCTTTTCGTTTCGGAGATATTTGCTCTCAAAGATTTTACTTCGATACCATTCGATTCTAGGAGAAAAGTTATATAAACAAACGTTTTACCCATATATATGTTGTTTGGAACGATGAGAAATGAGAAAAACGAAAAAACCTAAATTTCAAATTGTGTTCATTTTTTGTCATTTTTTGGATTTTAATAGATATCGATGCGCTGATTCCAAATTTTCAAACAGAATTCAATTTTCTCTTCCCATTCTCGAGATATTTGATTCAAAATTATACCTAAAAAATCAGGTTTTTTAGGTATACCACTTAAAAGGTTAGGTTTAAAGTTTCAGCGACCTCACTATTCGATTCTACGGACCCCCTTAAGCTACGACTATCGCGTCCTTGGACACCTTGTATAATTAAATAAATTCGTAATTTTGGTATGGTGTGAAAAAGTAAGGGAAGCACTGCTTCTCACTAGGTAAAGCGAACACTGAAGCCCTTTGAGGAGTCCAGGACCGCAGTGTGGAGGAGCTGAATACATAATGCCGACAGACGTGTGAGGAAATCAGAGAAAGGCAAGATGCGTGATGGTGAACTCGCAAATGATGACTCATAGAGGTAAACAACATTACTCATACAACACGCACAACACGTAGTACTTTACGACTAATAAACGTCCAGTCATAAATTATACAAAAATTAATAATATTTCAAAGCCAATGCCCTTCCATGAAATCAATAACTCAAGCTATTGTTAATCTGTTCATATTTGATGCTAAAGAAAAATACTACCAATAAAAGTACAATCGTTTATTGGTAATGATAATTTTATGTCATTGCTGCAATTCATCGCTTCAAGTGAAATAATAGCGATCATGGAGACCCAAACCGCATGTTCTTTTTCTATAATCAATTTGTACGAATTTACATCATGCATGCGATAATTATTTTCTATTCTTTCTGTTGTCCTATTTGCTATCTGAAATATTATACCTCTCAATATTAATAGAAGTATTTAAAATTCTTTTTGATATACTATTAACGGGATAGCATACTAACTGTTATAGTTTGAAATGTTAATAGTTTTCACTTTGTTGTTGACTGCTCGAGTTTTATCATGTGATTAGTGTCTGTGTTTATGTTATGACTTGTAAATTAAATAATCACGCCTCTATAATAAAACAAAATGACGAACAAAAACAAATGAATGAAAATAAACAACTTGAACACTTCAACACTGTGTTCATTCTGACTTTGCAGGGCTATGAGAAATACAATTTAACATAGCTTATATATAATTATTATATTCAATGTTTAGTTTGTTATTTAGAGGAGTTAATTTTTTGAGGAAAAGCATTTAATTATATTTAAGTAACACTATGAATAAACAAATACAATCATTAATTTAGGAGTAATTATTTTTCATAAAGACTTAAGCATTAAGAACATATATTTAAGCACTTAATACAAGGCAATATTTATTTACACGATATTTGTATCACCAACTATATATTTATTTCTACAATATATTTATCACAACTTTACATGTCGCTGACATTGATCGACACTGACTTCCTTAAGTGACTCCTACACACTGATCAATACTGACTTTTTTTAAACCGCCAGCCGCGACCGTATTAAACCTGCGGGCAGCTAATCTCGAACATTCCAGAGCTTTTCGGACTCCATAACAGGTCAGCCGCGATGACTCATCTGCATGTTCGTTACACTTATAGTCCCGGCTAAAAAACAGATGAGATTGTTAAAAGCACTTTTTCAAACATTTTCACAATTACAGTGTCTTTGTTCAACAAATTAACAATTAACTCACATTGATATTGACAAATTTTTAATGTTGTTGTTTTTAATTCGTGCAAATATTTAAAATTATTAAATTAAGCAATAAAAAGATAAAGGTTTTTATTAATCATTCATTTTTTGTTTTTCGCACCCCGGAAATAAAAATTTCCAAAAATTTTCGTCCGGAAATTACTAAGAAAATATTAGTTTTTATCTTGTAAGGTGAACGGAATTTTTATGGCATTGTTTCCTGTCATAATAAATAAGTACATATTTTTAGTTTTTGTAATCATTAGTTATCTTAAAAACACATAGGTTATTTTAAAGGTAACACCCATAGATCAAATAAACTAAAGTCAAAATGACATGTGTGTACGATATCTAACCTAAAACAACTTGTAATATTGAATATCAGGTAATAAATTTTAATAGTGACATTTGGATGAAAGAATTATGTGACGGTATCCAAATAGGTTGAAGAATTTTTTGCGCGAAATGGAAGCATCGTGGACGTGTTTATTTTATTTAGACACGGTGGTATTGAATTGTAGCTAGCGGGGAAATTTGATGCGAATTGTGGCGTGGTATCGGATGTCAGTGCGTAAAAGATTCATGGTAGGAAAATGAAGGATTGAATGTGTGAATAGACATTGTGTGGTGCGGCAGTGTGTGTGCCTGCAGATCGATGAGCCCGTCAATCACAGCGACAGACGCTGTAATTGACACGTTAACGGTAGCAGACCAGCAACTTACTCTAGGCCTCCAACTTTAATTAAAAGATTTAAAACGAAACTAATTGAATTTCAAAGTAGTTCATACTGATCGTTATCAGGGTTTATAACAATCTTTTTTCTCGTAGATAGGAAACTAATCTTGTATTTACATTCCTGATAGACTAACTTTAATCAAAATGTAATCAATCTCTTCTTTTTTCCTAAACTTTATTGGAAGTTTAACAATGCTACAACACGTTTATTTGATCGAAAATTCCTCTAACGAAACAATTAACCAATTCTAAAAATACGTACTGGAAAAGCCCAAAAAAAGATTCTATCGGAAAACTCGTCCATCAAGGTTTTGCACTGATTTCATTCACGCATTAATTGGTAATTTCAATTTAGATTAAATTTTACGGAACTATATTGTAAACAAACAATTGATTACGCTACAACTTTCAACATATACATACAGAAAACCTGTTGACTACATAATTCATATTATAATAACACTCACTATCATCATTTGTGGTATAATATTCAAATATGGAACAGGGTGTCAAATACCAAGGGTACTTCTTCCGCGATAAGTTTTACTTGCATTTGAGTGGTAAGTCTACAACCTCTTGATAGGGGCTTATAACAGTAGGTTCCAAACCACTCGGACAAAAAGATACTATTAAAGATAACTAATTACCTTAGGTATCATATTCAATTACCTTAGTTTCACTTTAACGAGAAGATTATTCATAGTTAAATAGTAAAAAATAGTATATTGTAAATAAATTACGGGGGAAAATTGCACTTTCCATAAATATTTACATATATCATTATACTATATCTAAAGGATCTTACTTACTTGAATGAAGAAGCTCTTTTGTAAACTTCATTCCTTGATGTAAGACTTATTGTTGAATAATATATTAGTACAATTAGTTTATTTTAGTATTTAGAAACTGTGTTGAAAATCTATTATTCATTCATTAGACGGAACAACGTCTGAAGTAAAAGTTCTTAACAGAGTTTTAGTATTTTAGTATTATCAATTTAAAAATTTTGTAAGAATATTATGTTTTAATTAAGAAGTTGATAAATATCAGTTACCTGTATAGCTTCCATAGAAATGATTGCCACTATCCAATATAGGGTATGCAATAAAAAATTACTAAATAATAATGATAGTAACTAGCACCCTTTAGCTTTTAAATAACGTTTTGTATTTTTTTTTAATCTTTGTTAATTACAATTTGGCAAAATTTAAAATTACAAACGAAAACTTTTCTTGTTAATCAATTTTTATCAATGTTGTTGAATTAGTGCCGGTAATGTTAGCAACTTAAATATGAATTTTGATGATGACGTATGTACCATCCCAAACTTTAATATATTTATGTTAATATTCCAGCATTCCGTTGAAGAATATTGCCTGATTTTAAAAAGACAATCGAGCATCAACATTTCTTAGAGCTTGCGGAGGGGAGCCATGCATGCGGCCTGGCGGTGTCAAAATGTTACTACATATTCTTGTTTTTGTTATGAAAAACAAATTTCATTTATGCCTAATAATAATTTGTATATATTCATATTCGTATTGCTATAATATAACCAATATCCTGTATAACTAACAGTTTGTTCATAACTCGCGAAGAAAATTGACGTTGAGGCCTAAATTTTCACTTTAAAATATCTCGCGCATACCATGATATATTTCAGAGTTTTTACTACTATGCTTATTTCACTCTGTGCTGTCAGAAAATAAAATAAAAAAATGGTTTAGGAAATAGATCAGTGATCTCTACCTACATAATATTTAATATATTTAATACTTGAATGTTTATTAAATTGTTAAATCTCACGCGAGCTAGTAAAAATCTTCCGCCAGATACTAGAAGCTTGCGAGCTTCGGTTTGGCATCCACCAACATACAGTCTCTGCAAGGTACCTGTAGCTTGCTGGAAGATACGAACCACTTAGATACAAATGTACCTTTAATTATTTAATAGTTGGCGACCCTGTGATTTGAACCCCAGATCTTTGGCTCAGTTGGTGAGTATCAATCAAGTATACAACCGCTGACTGATACAAAAAAAGTTATATTATCTCCGCAGGCTGTTTTTGTATATTTATTACGGCAACTTATATTTTACTATATTCTAACAATTTGTACAACTATATTGATTTCGGTATAGGTACTCGATTATACTCTCATGTCGACTGAATGTACCGAACACATATACGAATGTAATAGCACTAATCATTTGGCCACCACAGTTTGAAATGTATCAAAGACCGAACAATTCCATTAAAATGTTTTATTTGAAATCGTAATCCTTGTTTGATGTGATCCTCAATGTTTTTATTGGCTATTTGATTGTGTTATCACCGTACAAGTTGCTGGGGGATGAAGTTGTAGTCCTGTGAAAAAGTCCCGAGATAATCTGTCGCATTCTGCTGCACTAAATTAAAGTTCCTGGTGGCCGGCGGGATTCGAGACATCCTTTAATTGTTTCATTCTTCGCAATCTCTCGCTACGTTACACAAGTATAATGCCCGGGATTCCGAAGCCGCTCTGAGCCTGCGACCACAGCCGAGAATGTCAGCATTCTTTCTCTTTTTCTCCACGCAAGTATGCTAACAATATTTATGTAGCTACAACCACAATATTTACAATATGACTCTTTATAACACGATTTGTGCGCTCTGAATAAAAGACGTTGTGGCTTGACATGATTAAGAGTTTGTTGGAAAGTGAGAGCTTGCAAAAAATAAAAGGTCATGTTGTATGAAAAGATTTATTGATGCGAGCGAAGAACCGTTGCAGACGAGTGTTATTTTCTTTCACCGTCATCTTCCACTACATTTCTTCATTTTTTCGGACACGGAATAAAATCTGCGAGCAGCGGGCAGCTCAGCACTTAATGTCATGATTAAAGGGACACGACGAATAAAATATCGATTGTACAACCTGGTGGAAAAAAACGAACCAACTTCTTTACATTCTTTTAACACCAATAACAACAAACAGCTTCTTGTATTAAATTTTTCTTCAAGTATGTCATTATCGCAATGTTTGTTTTTATTTTGTAATTAGTACTGAAATGGTTTTCAGTTAGGAATTTGGAATAAACCTTTTTAAATCATGTCTAATAAAGTAGCTAATAGGTAGTGTTGTCTAGACAAGACAAAATTTCAAGACAAGGTAGTGTTCTTTTTCAATTTTACAATCACTATTTCAGCTCGGATGGAACAAGCATCGCACGATATATTTATATTTCGATTTTGTTTAATAATCTGGAGTCTTAAAAATTGTCTAGAATTTTGTCATCTTGATCTAGAATAAGAAAGTCCTGACATATTTTGATACTTCAAGACGAGACATTTGCCAATCATTTCTTGATAATCTAAACAAGACAAGACAAGAGTTTTGAAAGTATAGATATATACGGCAACACTACGAATAGGATTATATCAATTACATTATTGTACTTTATTATTACCCACTATAATTTTATTTTTTTGCTATAAATTGAATTTATTTTCTTTATATATTGGTTTTTAATTTATAGATAGTTTTCTAATCCGGAAATTTCATTTTAAAATTGTCTATTTCTATTTAAAAAGTATTTAATCCTAATATTGATTTTCAATTTATAATGTTGAAAATCTATAATTCCACAAATTTGTTTTAGTTAGATTTGTTAATAATAATTGTTACAGGAATATTACAAATATGGATATCTGTAGACACTTCTTGCTTCCCTTTTGAATAAAAAATATTAGATTTTGTAATTGCATTATCCATGAATGATTTAAGATTTACACACAATTAAAAGACTAATTTCACAGTTAATTACTATATGATTGAAAATCTTTCAATTGCAATCATTTAGAAAGTGCTCGTGACTAATCTTTAATTATATACAATGTTCAATTCGATGTAATTATTATATTAATTATTTTTTTCTTCATCATTATAAACGCAGAAGAAATAATTTGCCCATGTACTGTAATTATCTGGTCCTGACATTTTTACTTCCATTTTCTTGATATATAAATATTACCTCCAATCTTTTCAATGAATCTACAATGTGTAATAAATATCGAAATAATTAAATAAATCAGTAAATTTTGGTAAATTGTTAATGACCCTGAGATAACACAGTTTTGGATCAAAATTCTCTCAGTAATCGGCACAAGTACTGCTCACATTTTTATTTAGATTTTATAAAATAATGTAATAACGTAGGATTTTCAATACTTTATCTTAGGTTGTCAAACTTAAATAAAGCTGTTAATCAAAATGCTTATATAATTGTATAAACTTATTATTAGGGATGTTTATATTTTTTTACTTGTATATCGTCTTTTTTATTATTAATACGAATTATGTCTAATAATCTTTTGTTTTGTTTCAGGTAATTTCACTTATCCTTTCTTCGAACTCGATCAAAATTTGAAGGTAGACGTAAGTTGGAAATTTTCTTCCCTCTTTTAATTTGCAGTTATAAGCAAAATGAGAGAGCAGGTCTCGTTATGCCTTGAAATTAAGGAAAGTTATTTATTTATGAAATGTGATTGAAATGGTTGCAGGTAGGGTTTGGCTTTGGCTATGAAGTGAGGGTTGGTGTCTGGATCGATAGACTTGTGCTGAATGACTCACTCACACATGACGTTTAATTTGTAATATATTAAGAGTTTCATCACGGCCGGTGGATCGCGTTCCCATTAGCTCAGGAGCTCCACGCGTCACTTAATTACCTCTTAATCGGCCGCCTCCACCGCCAAAAGTTAATTATTTAAAATTAGATACGAGTGCTAGACTGCCAGACACCTCCAAATTTTCGAATTTTGCTGGCTAAACACTTCACCAATGTTATATATTACAAATTATTTCTTCAAAGTTCTTTCGCTAGCTGAAATATTCATTTGATAATTAAAAAAAAATTGAAAGAATTGTTTTTAACTTGATTTTACGTTAAGTATAGATATGAGCGTAAATATTTAATCGAAATGAATTGTTTTTTTTTTAATCTTCATTTCATCTTTTTTTAATAAAAATATTTAGTCTCTATTCCTGAATAAACAAAGTAATTGAAGAATAAACCTAAACAAGTTTCTTATACCTATGTTTATTTGGAAAAGTAAATGACATATTTTGTCCAATTTTTATGTTATAAAAATGTTTAACATTGATATTAAAAGAAAATCTTTCCTTTTAGTAGGATTCAGAGGATTCTATATTCATAAAGTATTTCAAATATTCGTATGTTTGGTAAAGTTCACAAATGTCAATGTCAGAGTTTTCAAATATGTCACTTAAGACGAAGGTACTATTGAAAACAAAATTAAATAAATATGAGAACATATTTATGTATATTGCTATATACATAGGAGGGAAAAAACCTAAAAAATTCAATATTCAAATTAAAAAATATATTTTTATTTAATATACCTATTTAAAAATAAAGTTTAGAATTAATGAAAATCTAAATGTACAAATTGTAAGATTTTGATTAAGGAAAATTTAATTTAATTTACACCACTTTACGACGTACTATATTACTTTGGTAATTTGGAGAAATATCCTAACATAATTATTAATAAAGGGGTTTTGTTGATATACTGAAATTAATATTTCTGCTGTTGGATTTTTCTTTTACCGAAAAATACAGTTCTTCCAAACTCATTGAGTTAATGTTCCATGTACACAGTCCAGGTGTTGATTCTATTTTCTCATTTAATTCTATAATATTGAATTAAGACACGTGGTTATCATACAGTTTTTTTATTATTGTCACGATCGTTTCGTTGGATACCTTCAGACTGTACTTTGGTATATAAATTAATAATCATCATCATATATTTTTTTTTTGCTTAAAAGAGCCCAAAATTCATTAACATGTATTGAATGAAGTACATTTGGACAGTTGTGTATTTTTGGAACAAAAGTTATGGAAATTGTAGTTTACTAGTTTGTTCTTCTAGCTGAATGGAATGATGCAAAGTCGGATCAGAATATTATTTGGTCGTTGGGTTAAAAAATAAATACCTAAGAAGTAAAACTTATCTGAAAAAAAGTTGACATAAAAGAATTATAGAAGACAAGGTCCCTATCAGTTATCTAAATATTAATTTTAATTAAATATAGATATAAGAATAACATGATACTGTTGAAATGTGAGAAATTAGAAAGTTAGGTACAAATTTTATCTTTTTAATTTTTTTTTTAAACTCTTGATATATAGGTACATGTATTAGTTGAAATGAAGGTCCCGTCTGTAACCTCTGGAAATTTTAATGTAGAACATAGTAGTTTGCATCAGTTATAAATTAGCAATGAAAGTAAAGGTTAACAAAGGCGTGTAACAAACAAATGAGTGTGTGGTGCGTGAGGGGGTGGACATGATGTGTCGTGTCCGGCGACAGTAAGGCAGAAGGCAGTACACCTCACAACAACGGCGCTATCGATTGCCGACTCCGTGCTCGTTTGGCGGATATTACGTTTCCCATTTGGAGCAATTAGCACCGGCATGCGGTCGCGATGAATACGATTCAATCGTGCATCCCGTTATTTGCCTCTGCGGTGCTCTGTTCAAATAATGCGCCCCACTCGAAAACCTACCCTCGCCATATGCGTGCAGCCTATACAGCTAGGTACGAGGAGATACATCTAGTTATGACATATTGCAATACATCTAATGCCGGCTAATGACTTTATAATTAAATGCTCTGCTGCAATTCCTGTACACAAGGCCTGTTTATTACTACATTGCTCTTACTCCGGATTGCTTCACGCCACTGAAACTTGAGAAATCTGGCGGAGGTGCTTATCAATTATTACACCAATGGACAGAGCCGTAATTAGAATTTTCAGCGCTTGTCGCAAAATTTTTATTTATCTCCTTACATGTCAACAAAATTAAAAAGAATATCAACTTTTCATAAATAAATATTAGTGATTAAGATTAACCGTAATCGCAGATTATTGTTATTTTCCGATTAAAATATAGACACTAATGCCACCTGTATTCCGATTTTTTCACTGATAGTAGAAATATAAAGTTATTTTAAAATTAACGTACCAGATATTAAAATCTTAAATTCCCGATTATTTTCTTTAGTATTTCAGGCATTTAATCTTATTTTGAAAGGTTCGTGTATGTGGTGTTTGTACATGGTATAAATAGAATCTTATTTGCATTGGTTTGTTTTACTTTAATTTTTACTAAAATTTTTCTAAGACCTACTGATAGAATGGACACATAAAATTAAAATTTTAATGGTGCATACTGGTAAGTACCGGCGTACCTAAGTTATAAAAAAAAATATAAAACAGAATGATTTTCAATATTTTAAAACATAAATCGTGCCCTCGGCACATGGTTTTCATTAAAATTCAATTTTTAAAGTCATACAACCAAGCATCAAACTTTAAGAAATAGACCAAGCAACTGACATCTGACAAACAAACATTGAGACCATTAAGACAAGAATTGATCTAATGGGCCATTCTCTATCAACTAACTCTCTCTCCTAGCTTGTTGTCCTTTACTTTATTTTTTATTGATCATTATGCAATACAAAACTAGAAATTTGATACAAAACGGATGTGCGCAACCAGCAGGATTGATTGAAGATATTATCACAGAAGGACTGAAGTTTAATTTTCCCTTACTTCGGTTTTTTGAATGATGCAAGGGTATAAAGTGTCTAGTGGCAATTCCAGACGACCTGGACACAGTCGAAATCGTGAAGAACCCTTAGCTAATATCGTTTCTTACAAAATTCCTCATTAAGGCAATATGCTATAGTCTCAATGCAACATAATTAAAATAACATCATCGTAGTTTAATTTGTTAGATATCTTTTTCAATTGATATTACAGTCATATTTCTCAGTCTTTCTTGTCAAATACACGTAGATGAGCTGAAGTAAGATTTAACAATTTTCAGTTTGCTAAAAGAGCGATTATAAGAAATTGGAGTAACTGGTAAAACTATTGCATCTGTTTGTACATAATTATTAGCCAAATTTTAAAAAATAGGATTTAGAAATCTTTGAAATAAAACCATATAAATTTTGCGCCCCTAAGAATTTTGCGCCTGTTACGTGCGCCACCTTTGTCACACCCTAGTTACGGCATTGCCAATGAATACGTTACCACTACAAAAAGAAAAGTGGAAAAGAGCATATAAATAAAACATATTTGCTTATCCTGTACTTAATTAAACTGTACTAAAAGTATATGTAAACTTCTTAACAATTATCGTTTATTTCACATTATTTAAAATTGTTATTACAGTTTGCATCGACAGTGGTTCTTAACAAATAGTTGGAATACCCTAAGAATACGACAGGTAGTGCCATACAGTATACATGGTTTTCTACAAAAAGGCGAATTTCATTTGTTTTGTTTTTCTGTTTGTGTATTGGTGGATAATTGTAACATCAGTAATAACAAATATGCTTTCTCCTGTTCTACTAGCCAACATGTCCACTTTGTAAATTGGAATTTTTTTGATAACACTCACACCGCTGTTTTCGAAACAGCTTTGAAAAATGTTGTTTTGAAATATCTCAAAAAGGCTGTTTTAAAGCCATTGTGATGTTGGTAGTATAAATTTTTGTTACAATGTGTTCTTGACTCACAAAATATTGTACAAAGAGCACCATGTTAACGCGGCAATATGAATTTTATCCAATCCAAAATGTACTTTACTATATAATTACTTATCTAGTTTATATTCCCAAACTATGTTAAAATTAATTAATCAATAAGAAAATCTGTATATGTTTAAGAATTTTTATTTTGTATTGAAGCATAAAGATTTATCAATAATAAATAAAAAAAAAATGATACTACGCTCAGGCCGTACAATCCAAGAGTCGTGGGTGCGATTCTCTCCTGTCTATTAAGGATCTTCTCATCTATATTTCATAAAAAAAATCGTTATCGCAATCAGTTTAACTGATTTTCACTTTAAATAACAAATTAGAGTTACTTTATTGAAATTCAAATTTATTGTTGTCACAGTAAATAACAATTGCTGATTTATTGATATGCATGATTTTTATTGATTAATAAGCGTGTACTAAGCGAACTTTTTCATTATTCATATTGAATCTTAACCTTGTAATTATTTCAACGTTTTGGCAATAATATTGATTCAGTTGTGAAATACGTACTTATTGGTAAATTCCGGAATTGAGCTATAGTAACCACGGTATCTTCTCTAGTAACTAGGTACACAGTCTCTGAAGGTATTGGTTATTATGTTTTGACAATGTTAGGGCTAATAAGCAAACACGTAGTTTGGTCATTTGTGAGATTACTCCTTCGACGTAATTCTGTAAGATCTATGATTCAGAAATACTATTCAAGTATGCTCTATTATTAATTACCTTGTCGAATAAATTGTTTATCATCTTGCTATGAGCTACTGTTAGTTATTATAAAATTATTAAACAAATATTTGCCCCCTATAATCTAACAAAATCGATTTTCGAGATGACAATGTGGTAGCGCTCAAATTATAATCATATTTAAACGGTTCATTTTCAGAACAAACTACAAAATGCAAATAATGAAAGTTAATTATAAATAAAATTAAAATAAAACAAAATACATATTTTGCTTAACAAGTGCAACTAATTTGGATAAATATGTAATAATTAAATTGTCATGAATGAAATACCCATGTGTCTTGACATCCTGTTCGTACTTCGTGCCATAAAAGAAGAATGGCGGATGGGTAGTAAATCAGTAGCATTAGCAATGACCGAATGTAGCCAAACAGTGTATATTTTAGGACGGTGAAAACAGGGTCGCTTTGTTAGCGTTGGGGGATTACGTTATTGAAATCAGAGCGTTGGATCCGGAAGACAATGCGGAGAAAGACATTCGGCAAATGTTTTTTAAATCTCCTTATTCCCTTATTGATCTCTGTTACGGCGTCCACGTGTTTGGGATCTCTTTTTACAGATTTGGGATTTGGTGCGCGCCGGCTTCGTTATGACGGATTTTGCAACAAGAAACGCGGAAAGACAAATGGACCGTAACGGAGGAAAGAAGTAGCCCACATTACCGCGAGCTGACCCACATATGCTCCCGCTGGGGCACTTACGCCAAATTTATTCCGGGAAAAATCATTTACTAAAAATTGCAATTAATCAAAGCCGCCGCCGCAGAGGGTAATTGCGGGGGCGGGCGTCCGGGCGCGCAATTCATTCTGTAAAAGTAAATTAACGTGTCTCCTCCAGTGCTGCGTTATTACCCCGTGACGCAGATTAGAAACAACTCCAGCCGAGAGCCATGTGAGGGCGGGACGACATGCATTTATTAAACATCAGACCTAAGCTTTATACACACTCCCATTCATTCCAACATGTACTTAACCTCAAAATGCAAAAAGAGAAAAATCTCTTTAACGTTTCATTTCAATTTTACTATGTGCACGTAATTCGTTATGTGAAAAAAAATAGTGAACACATATTTTTACAGTTGATTTTGATACATTGGGACATTGGGACTAATCCATTTTGACCCAATTTGGTAACAGCCCCAATTTACACTCCCATTCATTCTAACTCTTCAACATGTACTTAAGCTCAAAATGCAAAAAGAGAAAAATCTCTTAAACATTTCATTTAAATTTTATTATGAACTGGTAATTTGTTATGTGAAAAAATAAAAATAGTAAATGCGTGTACTTACAGTCGATTCCGCTTAACTAGAATACATTGGAACATTGGGACTAATCCATTTTGGCCCAATTTGGCAACAGTCCCAATTTACACTACCATTCATCTAATTCTCCAACATGTACTTAACCTCAAAATGCAAAAAGTGAAAAATTTCTTAAACATTCCATTTAAATTTTATTATGAACTGTTAATTTGTTATGTGAAAAAATAAAAATAGTAAATACATGTACTTACAGATGATTCCGCTTAACTAGGATACATTGGGACATTGGGATTAATCCATTTTGGCCCAATTTAGCAACATCCCCAATTTAATGATGTAATAGTAAATTCTAAAATTAAAGTGTGAAGAATTTTAATTCTTGATTTTTGCTTAATGTAATTAGATCAAAATCACCGTAATGTTTACTATGAGAATGGTGTTCATTCGATGTGAAGTACCCTAATTCTTGCCCTACTAAACATAGATCAAAATTACAAAACCAGTATTATTTATTTCCAGTGAGAAGAGTGCGTTCTTATTGCCAAGTACTCTAATTATTGTTGTAAAGTAATTAATTCAAAAGCACCCTCTGTTATCATCAGTCACTATAATAATTAGTACTTGTTACTTGTAGTACTCTAATCCTTGGCCTAATGAAATTAAATTAAAATCACCCTCCTGGGAAACTAGTCACCGTAATGTTAACTACCTGAGAGGGGTACTAACTCACTATGAAGTACTCTAATTTTTGCCCTACGCCCTAATGTTAGATTCTAATTAAAGACAAGTTACCTTTGCTGCCCTGCATTTAAATTTTTTTTTTTTTTGATTTCATAATACTTGGTGACGCTAGAATTTCCACGTACGATCTGCCTTTTTTTATTTTATTTATATTATTTATGATCGTATACAATATTTCAACCAATTTGCTGTGTGATACTAGCAAATTTAAACTATACCACAAATGGTGCAAGATTTTGGAACAATTTATAGACTAGTCTAAAACGGCCTTTAAGCGATCGTAAATGTGTTGAAAAATCACACATTATACTTTTCATACAGTCTGTCATTCGATTTGGCTGTGAACATCCACATATAAGAATTTTGTGATCTCACGCGTTTATTTTTTTTTTTGTATATAGTGTGGTTTTAGAAAAATTACTGTTATTACTGATAAAGTTGTAGGTACTGCAAACTTTAAATGAATATGAATTTGTGTTTAATTTTGGAAAATGCGTAGAATCAGAGCCAATGTATTGCACAAAAAATTGCATTAGTATTGAACAAAACTTCGTAAAAATCTAACGATTTTTGGTCAAAGATATTGTACCATTTCTTGTACTATTTATTGTCCTATATGTAAGCTAGTCTAAAACGGCCAG
The DNA here is from genome assembly GCA_035578165.1 of Stenolophus ochropezus. Classification (NCBI taxonomy): domain Eukaryota; kingdom Metazoa; phylum Arthropoda; class Insecta; order Coleoptera; family Carabidae; genus Stenolophus; species Stenolophus ochropezus. Next base: position 15,970,639 of record JAQOWZ010000005.1, on the reverse strand, counting down.
GTACGCTTTTTTAAAATATAGTGTTGTGTTAAAAAAATGTTTGGCGGACAATTTATAGTGTAACAAATATTTCATTTATTTTACCTTACATGTTTTGTAAATTGTAGAATATCTCAAATAGTCTTTTTTAGTATTAATGTATTATTATTTTCTCATTAAAATAGAAGTAATATGTCCCATATATTGGGTAGTCTAAAACGGTCAGGTACGCTTTGTGACAATGAAGTGTTTTGTTAAAAAAATGTTTAGCAGACAATTTATATTGTAAAAAATATTTCATTTATATTGCCATACATGTTTTGTAAATTGCAAAATATCTGAAATAGTCATTGTTGGTATTGCTATACCATCAATTTTTATAAACAAAAATATTTCTCATTAAAATAGAAGCAATATGTACACCATACTCGTATTGACCTATTTGTTGATGATGCAATTTCACAGTGTAGGAAGTGCAAAAAGAGCAATATGTCTGCAGCTGGGCTGACCTCTCGCCGCTATTATCCCGGCATGCATACGTTTTCCTTTTTAATTCTCGGGGTAGGAAGCAGCGCATAATTCAGTCTCGGCACTCGCGGATTCTTCGCACGATTTTTGAAAGGATATTACTCCGCGTTTGTCATGTCTTATCTCCGCGAGCCGGGGCTAGGGCGGCCAGGGGCAGCCGTGCCTTGCCTTGCAGGACCACCTGCCATCCACCATCCACTCGACCCTGCACAGCACACCCTTCTTTTTATTGTTATTATTAGATATTTTGCGAGGTGAAAGATGCTCCGAGATGTAAAGCAAGTTTTAACGAATACAGAGGGAGAAAAAGGAAATGGTGTTTGGCTTTGAATATTTAGGGGTGTCTTTAAAAACTAATAATAATGTAGATAAAAGCATTAATAAAGTAATCTGCTGTACAAAATACATTATTTTATTATACTAGTAGTCTTTAGTTAACAGATACCTCTATTATTATTTTATCCTTTTACATTTATAATTTAATAAGATATGTTATGTACAACACAAGTTTTTTACCTTTATCTATCAAACGGTTTTTTAGTGATCTTTATATATTTATATTTTTTTTACTGAAAAATTTAAAATATAAAAGAAATTTAAGAACAACAAGATGTAAAAAATAAAAACAATGCTGTATCTTAGCGATTTGCAACCTTTTATAAGCTATTTGTTCATAATAGTTAGTAAAGTCTCGTTTCATCTAGTAAGGTTGTGTTATAGAAGTAGTATCTATTAGTTACTAGAATTACCTATCAATGATAGATTCTTCAAAAATACTTTTTTTACTTCCTTGTGCGAAGTAAAGGATATTGTACTCGCGAAAAATTTTGGTTGTCAGATTTATGTAGTATCCATTTTTACTATCTCTAAATTCATTTTGGCTACTTTCGGCGTAACGTATTTACATATGTGTCATATAAATAATTAGCCGTAAAAAGGACACTACCCATAGTTTTTTTTTAATTTTTCGCTAACTCAAAAACGATTAGCCATAAAATGTTGAAATTTTGTTCATGCAATTACTATAACATCTAGTTATGCACTTTCATTTTAGGACTTTTCGAAAGGGCAATTTACTTTATAAAAATAATAATTTAGTTGGCTTTTAATTTTTGTAAGAAACATTTGATTTCTTGTTATAACAACTGTCACAAAATATTTCGTGAGATATGTACGAAATATATGAAAATAATTTCTCATCAAAATCTCTTTCTTTGTTTTTCAACGTTTCTAATAATTCGGTGTAGTGTAGTAAGGAATATTGATAAACATTTTAATTAAATTTTCATAAAATGATTCATTTAAAAATAAGTTCGAAAATATGAAGATCCCTGTCAAAAGATGAAATCAGTTTCGTAAGCGGGAGTGAAAAGAACAACAAAATATACTAGCATAAACTTGAAGATAGAATGTGCAGACTTTTCGGGAGAGAAGAGAAAATCTTGGGAACATATACACCTATATACATAAACTTTAGTGAATTGGAAATGAAAGGAAGATCGGAAAAATAGTATTAGACGGTTGGAAAAAACTGTAGAAAAAAGAAAAATATCATAAACTCATAAACCCTGGGCGAAGCATAAATTATCAAATAATTACAATACTAGAATTATCAATGAGACTGGTTTTACAAAAATACTATTAATTTGAATGTTGCTATTGCTGCATTTGATTAATTTCAAAATGGTATATATTGAACATCAATTGATTGCTCACAGTTTTAATTACTATCTAACAATTATGCTCATATATAACAAGGACATTGAATAATCAAATTCATGTCACATTCTCCGATATATGGATTCTTGTTATAGTGCAGAAATGAACTATTGTCTTAATTGTTGCTTATAATAATAGTACGTGACCTCACGATGAGATGGGTCAATTCTGAAATACATACAGAAATAACCTTGGCACAATTTATCTTTTCTATATGTTTTACGCAAAACTCCGTGGAAGCACTATTGTGTGTGTTTCCTCTGTCATCTGCAAATAATTTGATATGTTTTTTTATCAATTACTTGATAAAATATTTTAGAACACAATTTTTCCTTTGAAGCTTTTTTTTAGTAACATACTGATGATTGAAATTACATTGCCGTTTGTTTCTCTTTTATAAGGTTAAAAAAGAGATAATTAAATTAAATGTCAGTTGAGAATGACAAACTTTAGAGAATGGAATTAAGAATTTTAATAGTAGATCAAATTAGACATCTTTACTCATACATTTGCAAGGATTGAATATATATAATATAAAATATGCATGATTTTTTTATTTCGTCAATATTTAGCAAGCTAATTCAATAACGATTGCGTTTGGTATTTTGCTGGCCACAGCTTTTAATTCAATTAAGAATCAATAAAATCTGGTTACATTTTTCTACTATATGTACATTAATTAAGTTAATTAGTTTATTTTAAATTTTCTAGAAATTTTAAATGTCCACAAGATCTAGCTTTCAAAATTTCAGTTTTCCTCTCCTACATATACTGTCGAATAAAGCATTCATACGCCTAACGTAGTGCCGACCACAGAAGTGCAGAGGCAAAAATCCTCCTGCCTCAAACTTTTTGCCTACAGCGTTTATCGATTTTTCTCTCACTGCACTACTTGCTTCTGAAAAGGGAGTTTTGAGGCAAGCCTCAACTATTTTTTGATTGGTCTGTTTGCACGTAAGCGAAACGTACATGGGAACATGTGACCGAACCGGAATGCATTTGAAATATTGGCCGCCGCATTTGCAGTTGTTCAAATGTAGTATTAAGTGAGTTGACGTGGACACCGGATATCTTTGGATTTTAAATTTAAGTTTAGTTTTAAAAAATGGTAGAAGTCACTTCTGATAAGTTGTTTTTACCTAATTATTGTAAAACACTGGATTTCAGTTTTTTGAGATCGCTGAAAAACACTTACCTTCCAATAGGTACTTGCCTTAGTTTGATTTTTGTATTGCATCCCCAGTATGCAAATAGTATTTCCTGTAGGTTGTTCGCTACCCCGGTGTCGTTTTTGTTATGGGGGAGAGTTTTTCAAGATCAGCAGGTCGATCAGTGATAAGCCGCGTCCCGTCTGACTGGCGTCGTGTAAGTTTTTATCGAGGCGCACTTATGCCACGTACAACACGCGTCCTTACTTGCTCCCGTTGATCAATAACATTACATATACCTACCGTGCACTCAAATTGCCGGCAAAAAATTGGGTTAAAGCTCATTTTATATAATTTACCATATAATAAAAACCAGCTCGCCTACTTCCTATGCGAGATTACTAATTCCATACTAAAACCTTTGTATTTTTATGCGGCAGTTTTATTAAAATTAACGGCTACATATAATAATAGGAATACAATAGACCCCGACTAACTAGAACAACACACTTTTAAAGACTTTCGAAATAAAAAAATACATCCAAATTATTCTTCGTTATAACGAATTTCCTTCTTCATCGTTGGCCTAGTGAATAGCGTTAGAGACATTTAAATGTAATTATTATAAAAATAATATATTTTGAAAACACGATTACCTTCTAAGAAGGAACAAGACCTCAAGTACGACAGGTAGGTACTTGCTTATAATCAATACAATTTATGTACCTTTTAACAATCAACCTACTTATACTTGATATATTTGAATTAACATATTATTATTAAGTTATTATAATTTGGTGATGATTATGGGGGTAAATATACTTTTAATAGTTTATTTTCTTATAACATTTCACATTGGTCCGCAAAGTTGATGTAGATGAGATGACAAGGACGAACACAAACATCCATAAACTAGCCTGGATTCGAACTGGGGACCTCTGGTTTATGAAGCGGCTATCCTACTACCGCTACTCCATCGATGGTTTACTATTTACTTCTTTAGATACATTGTACTGGCTACTTGCTCCTTTCAAATGAAAGTAAAATTGTTATTTAGCCAAGTGATACTTCTTTCTTAATTCTACCTGTTCTATGCTAGAGAGGAGCGATTGATTTTAAGCATTACTTTTCTTGAAACATATGTAGATGTAGATCAAAAACAAATGAAAACATCTATTTTGTATGTCAGGCAAGTGCAATTTACAGGCTGCGACTTGATTTTATCCGGCCCATAGAACATTTTTCAAATCTTATTAAATCTGGCTCCCAAAAACCTAATAATATATTATTTTATCTTTTATTCAATACTATTTTATATTTGTTAAAACTTCTTCTAAAGCCTTTTTATTAAAATAAAACGTTAGGTATCTCTTTACACTGTCTCTTATATCCCCGAATTATAAGTCCAATCTGCAAATACAGTAATATTTATGTTCTGGCCAGTCTGTACATGTCTAGTTTAGCCAACCGGGAAATTCTAAGTAGTTCGGGACTCCTACTTTAAAATGTAGATCCAAAATTGATTTTATTAACTTCTAACTATCAATAAATAAAAGTATGTAGAGACTCTCTTAATTTCAAGACTTGACAGTAAAAAAAGCTATTGAATTTGCTAACTTTTAAATTTTCAATAACTTTTTTACTGTCAAGTCTTGAAAATAAGAGAGTCCCTAGATATTTTAATTATCAATAAATAATAATAATTTTATTAACTTATAATTATCAATAAATAATAAGTTAACAAAATCTACTTTGGATCTACATTTGAAAGTAGGGGTTCCGAACTACTTGGACTTGTGGCGGTCTATATTTTATAACATGAGTATTACTGTATTTGTAGATCGGACTTATAATTTGGACAGTGTAAAGAGAAACCTAACATTTTATTTTAATGAAATAGCTTTAAAAAAAGTTTTTACAAATATAACAGTATTAAATGTAAGATAAAATAATATATTATTAGATTTAAGATTTTCAAATTAACATTGGATTATAATTACTACATTTTATCATTAAATTTCGTTGTTGTCTTTTGTGAATATTATCAGTTTTCTTTCTGTATCCTTTCTCCTGCCTTCAGCTTTAGTTTCTTGGGTAACAAATGCTACCTGTCGCGCCGGCAGTGCTGGCCGTTGTGAGAAGATTGCGCAACGTGCAGTTCCGGTCGTCAGTTGTTAACCCACTGGCCGCAGTCGGCTGGGAAGGGAACATATTGCAAGGATTAGTCAGGATTGATTTATGTCCCGGTTTCATGATGGCTGATGGCGCTCTTATCAAACGCCAAAGCGCTGTAATTTTTTGAAATGTTCGGTTGACATGGACGTCTGGCATAATTAAAATGACTTTTTATTTGTCAAAGACATTTCATTTTGCTTATCGCGATGGCGAGTATCTGAGTGAAGATCTATTTCAGTCTGGCATGAAAAGAATGGAACAAATTGTAAAAAATTGACCGTAGACGGCTGATTAATCGAACACAGTTTTACATTCGAATAATACCTCTTTTTAATCTGGGTTACCTCGGCGATAGCACGTTTTAAACAAGGAAATAAAACTAAAACTAATGCTATATTGATTGTATCCCAAATTGTATTGCCGTAGGTACTAAAATCCTGCAAATTCAGAAAAATATATGTTGTTGACTTTTATGTCTTTGTGGTTTATGGTGCATGTATGAACAATGTTTATATTGCTTAAAATAACAAATACTATATACTTTTTTCTTTTTAATTTAGGGTAAATCTTTTAACTACAATTAACATCTATTTAAGACTAACACCAAGACGGTTTTCTTAAATTTTTTCAAACAGTTCTTAACATTTATCGAGCTCACAAAATTCTAAATATTTTCTTCTTCTTTCTTCATTAATTAAGTATATATATTTTTTGTTATTAGAAATTAAGCTTTAGCAATGGATTGTATCTGTGACTATAAATTGTTGAAAATAAAATGTAAAAATATAATATTTTTTCAGTGAATTAACACACTATTGTTTTTCAAATAATAATGTATGTAAATTCTATATTTTTAATGGATAAAAATAATAATAAAAACTGTATTTATGTTTCGAACTAATAATAATCAGATTTTTGTTATACCTCTTTATTTTTAAACAAAATATAAAATCTAGTTGACAACTTGTTTTTCATATTTATGCTAAAAAATGTTTTTATTATAAATTATTAATAAAAATATTTAAAAGTATTGTAAAAAATACAAATATTATCCATTAAAAATAATGGAATACCATTTTTCATTAACGAAAACAATATATCATGAAATTTGATGTAATTATACTCGTATTAATTAAAAATAAATGTTCTAAATAATGTAGTATCGTCCACTGTTAAGTGCATTAAGTAATCAGCTGGGGATTCTCACAATCTATATGTAATTGTACATATAAATAATAACTAAATGTAACTAAATTATTGCATTTCAAACAAAAAGGTTTTGCATATTTCATAGCAACTTTCTTCAAATATACATTTTTAAATGTGTACTGATCGTTGTCGTATTTTTACCAACCAACGGACTGTTTGAGTTTTAATTTGTGGACATACCTTGAAATATTGAAATTTTAAAAATTATTTGAACATTTAAACAAGTAATATTAGTAGGTCAAGTTTTTATAATTATTAGTATTTTTATAGGAAAAATAAGAAATGTTTACATCATTGATCCTTTTGAATGTTGTATGTGAATTTTGCTCAAAGCATTATGAGCTTTAAATCCCTTGTAAAGTCTGTAGACTGACAACCTGCATTATTAAAATTCCTGCTCCATATTCCACAAAGAAATTAAGAAAATTAAAAATCGCAAAAACTGAAGCTGCAACATATGAAATTCCACGTTTAATATGAGCAAATAATAGCACAGAGAGCAAATAAAGAATGTGTGATTTTGTGAGAGTACGTAGGTAATTGTAATAAAAGTAAACAAGTGTTGCGTTTAAGTTTTGTTAAGTAGAAGACGCTGGCGGTTGCGGTGGAGAGAATATAGTTTTTAATGCCACTTAACTGAGCTGCTTGGGAGAAAATTGGGTTTAGCAGGTCGCGATGTTTTGTAAACAGGCAGTTAGAGATTTTTACTCGGCGTTGTAAGGTGAGTCGCTTAAAGGGCAGTAAAGTTGTATGTAGATCTAGCGAAACACGAGCCACGCTGATGGCATTTTTAATTAAGTTCCGGCGCAGTCTCCCGGCTGTTAAAAGAACACTTCTCCGTGCCAACATCGACGCTGAAGATTGCTCGGGCTTTCCCTCTTCCCTCTCGGATTTCTCTCAACTGTGTGATTAAAACTCGACACTGTGTCGTTCCCGAGTTATGGTCAAAGTAAAACAATAACACTGATGAATAGTTCTTCCCGCAAACTTCTGCGCTGGCGCCAATGAAATACTGAAATTCAATACAGCTCTATCGGCCACCATCGCTACTCTTGCAGATAATTAAATTTACTTTACGGATTTCAACCCTTCGGACTTTTCTGTACCGTCTAGACACTTCACTGAATAATAGTAATATTAACTTTATTATGGGGTGTGTGGCCAACTAATTAGTTTCAACTATTTGTATTCGATTCTGATAATCTTTTGATATTAACGTATATTTTATAGAAACAAAAATTTACCAACATTTTTATAATCATATTCAATCATTCAATTTAACTTTTTTGTTTCATATTGATACTTTTCTTATACATACTACGGGCGCCGACAACATGGGAGAAAGGAAAAAGGAGACATTTGTTAGCACAATTTTTTTTATATCAGTAGTAAAGCCCTGAATTGTTATTATTTTAAAGAATTATTGTACCTCCTTCCATTTTTGAGTAACTGACTACTACCTTAAAATGGGTGTGAGTTACACTCTTTAAAATATTATCAGTGAATTCATCGCATTAATGTACCTACGTATACAAGTTTTTATTTTAAAATTCCCACTAGTACTGTCACAATTACAAATTGAATATCAGCCAGTAGAAATCCAAACGACCGGTAATAATGTGCGTCTGAGGATGTACCGGGGATCCTGAGACGCTAGCACTCAGTCCTAATCTGCGGGTCGTTGAGAAGGTAGCAGGCCTTTGGGCTTCCGTTCCTCCCCGTCTGGTGGTTTTGCTAAACCGCCTTCCAGAACATCTCATGCTTTGGAGGTGATCTAGTTCAGCCGGTCGGGAATGCGGGAATTAAAGCACGCTTCAGCATTTGCTCTAATTCTTAGCCTGCTGAAACCAGAACACATTCTGGAGCAGACTTAGCTGCTCAGGTTTCAGTGAGTCAAGAATTAGAGCATTCTGAAGTAAATCTAAATAATTTGACAGCAAATAAAATTAATGTTATTACATAAAAAGTTTATCCAATGGCCAGGTACCAGTACTATGGAAAAATTGTTTCAAATATTTTTTTATAAATCTTGTTCTTGTATTTCTAATAGTGTTTATCAATCAAGATGCAACAAACGTTTGTGGGAATGGGATGCAATAATTAATGAAATATCTTTTGTGTGAAAATGTGGAAAACATTTTAAGTGACGTAATATTTCAATATATCTTTCAATCATACATTTTTATGAAATAACCTGCTGCGAATGTCATTTTTCATTAATTTTGATCTCATATGCAATTATTATAAATATATAAACTATGGTGAATTTCAATTTTGTTCTAAAAGGATAATTTGGAAATATTGCAAAGAAAAAATAATCTAAATCCACCTTCAAACAAGAATGGCCAAACTCACAGATACGACATCATGTGTCATTCATATTTGATGAAAAAACCGACGGACAGAAACGAGCACTACAAAAAGTGAAATATAGTAAAAGGAGTGGATATCGATAGGTTTTTACATTTACCACAATGGCTTGTCAAATGTTTCTATTATAAAAATCACTTACAAATATAAATGACAATATTGACAGAGCTGCTTATCGGCTTTATAATTTGATTTAGTTGTGAATGTAGCGTATTTTTGGTGTCGCTTATGGATAAAATAATTGGGGAATTCGTCGGCAGATAACAGCTGTAATAAATCATAGACAAGTGTTGTATGAAAGTGACCTATATCGATACAGTGCGATCGGGGCATACAGGACACATACGGGACACGGCGCATCGGATCTGTATGATGAATGTCCGCGTTATCGCTACACACATACACACCAGCAGCCCGAACATGGAGAATTAAATTAGTGTAGTGTCGAACATACGCCGCTGTGCCAGGACAAAATGCGAGGGAGCGTCTATATTACCTCTCTTCTAGATCGCACATATTACACAAGGGATAGTAGCGTGCAATATACCGTTCAAATATGTACCATTATACAACATAATTTAATTATTTTTAACTCCTGTGTTCTAGTTACGGGAGATATAGGAATCATTCTAAAATTCGCAAATCGAGTTTTTCATGAACAAATACACTTTTAAAAGTCTCTTTACCTTTACTTGAACTGGAAAATTTTTGTGAAAAATTATATATTAAATTATAAATGTATTTGTTTAATAAATGATGCTCTTTATTCAAAGAATATATTTCATAATTTTTCATTAGCTTATCCGAAATTTATATAAATGCGTCTAATATTTATTGTTGTTTTAATTACAATAGTAATATTTAATTATTATTTTTTATTTTTTTTAAAAAAAACTATACCATAATAAGAATAAGTTATTTAGATGGCTATGAATATTTAATGGTGACTAATATATTGTATTATTATTACTTTAATTTTGTAAAAAACGATATTTCTCATTACCAACGCCTGTAAATAATAATAATTGGCCTACAAACCTAAGCTGAGTTTTAGTGGAAGGTGAAATTGTTTAACTTGTATGGACCAGGTAGTCAACCAAAAACCTCTGTAAGGATCAGCATGTAACAGCGGGTTCCGAATCTCTCAGATGTTTCTTTTTACCTCAGTTAAGAATTAGGTTACATTTAATACAGTTTGTCCACGAATCGAGTTGCAAAGAGGAAAAACATTTTTATTTTTTATTTTACAAGAAAAATGTACCTATTATTGGTAAAAGTTTTTGCATATTCGAAAATGGTCAATTCAGTTTTGACCTTTTCAAATTTTCTAGTTTCAGAGAAAAATTAAAAATAAGTGGCACCACTAGAAGTATAAGTTTATTCGACAAAAATCTATCAAAATTAATGTCGAATGAAATATTCAACATTGCTATGTATATAATTACTAAATTAATTCCTTAATTTTATGTATCAATTGAATTCTGAATTTTCGTTAATTGAGTTCGAAACTACTTTGACATAATTGTTTTTTATTAATAGCAACGCTGTTAATCGTATCCTAGATTTCACAGCTAACCAAGTGAGCCACTGTTGACTGTTACTTTTGGATTATGGGAAATAAATTTACAACAAGTTATATTTAGTTTGCGTTTAAATGTTCTCTTATTATGTATATTTAGATGAATTTTACATATTCTAACATCTTAGAAGGGTACTGTGTACTTAGTCGTAAAATTATAATGTAATTACGCGATATTTTCACTAACGTATATACTGTCTGTTATGTTACAATGACAAGAATAAATATGTCTACGATAAAAATCTATAACTCCAGAAGTAACATTTCTCTTTTAAATTTGATTATAATGACCATCTATTTAAAACTTGATAATGTTATTTTGTTACTTTTCCTTCATTACCACTTATATGTAGGTGTATTATGACAGAAATAAATACGTATTTTTAGCTTTTCCTTACTTTACGTTTATAAAACAAGAAATTCCATTAATTATTTAAATTTTATATTTACTCTTTCTAAACGATGTATGCAATTACTTTTTATTGTTAAATTGATTTCAAAAATATTTAGTATGACATTTATTTTGGCAAAAATTACTTTTTAATTGTTTCATCTCCAAATGAATAAGTTTTTAAATGTTTTCAACTTATTTTTTAATAGTTTTATTGAGCGAATAGCGGTTCTTTAATAATATTTGTTAATATTGATGTACACTGAGAGAAATGAAAGTTTTCAATGAAATAATTTTGCTATTTTAAATTTTTCTTCTTAAATTCAAATAAATATATTTTGATTTAACAAATATTATTTTGAAATAAAACTTATCACATTTTTGAAGATAAATTTTTCTAGTTTTAAAATTATATTTTGTTTCAAATTAATATTATTTTGAATCAAATGTCTTTTTTATTTAAATTTACGCATTTCGAACAAATATCATAAAATTTTAAAGTAAAAACTAAATGTCTTTCCTACAGAAGCAAAAGTTTTAATTTAAAATTAAAATCATTCAATGAACTCATAGATATTCTTAATACAAAACTTAAACTTCTCTTTAGAAAAATTCTTCTTTCTCTAAATAAAACTAAACGTTTTCATTACAACTATAACGTTTTCAATAAAAATTTAAAGTTCTCTTTACAAAATATGACTTACTTCAAACAAAACTAAACGTTTTCAATGTAGTTTTTCGCGTTTCGAAGTGTTAGTAGGTACACCTGCTATGTGAACTACGCCATAATATAAAGAGCGCCTTTTGCATCTGGTCTGTTCGCGCTTCACGTTCGCTAGAACATCAAATACGTTTTGTGAGAATAGTGCATCTGTGTAGATCGCAGAATTAATAGGTAAATAATACTAATTATTTATAAGTGATAAATTTTTTATATATAATGCTATGTTTTTTTCTTGTTTTAATAGAGATTTAAACATGGATGCGAATGTGAATGACCTTCTAACCTCATGGGGTTTTCAGCATCTTATTCCTGTTTTCGCTGGTAAGGTATACTATTTGATATGAATTAACAAAATTATTGTATTACATCCATAAAAATAAACGTTTATTTTTAGAGGATATGGTGAATTCCGTCGAGTGGCTAAAAAATTGGTCAACTCCTTGGTAACTCGTTGCAGAAAATTGGGAAAAAAACATTTCCAATACACTCTTCAAGTAAAAGAACAACACTCCAGGATTTTTTAACAGTCTGGCCAAGTTTAAAATTATCAAAAGCGTCATCATTAGTAAGTGAATTAAAAAAAAATCGTTTTTTAAATTTTAGTAATTTTATCAACCTTTTTAGATTGAAATTGACTTAAAAAAAATGTTTCCTGAATGTTAACCCTAATTAAAAATTTTGATAAATGGAATAATTTCTTTGAAAAAATAAAATAACGAAACGAAATTTTGATAAAAATACCGAACAGTTATTACTCCTGTTAAATTCGACAACATTAAATCAAGGTATGATAATTTATACAATATAATATTTACTAAAAATTTTAATTATATGTGTATTAATTTTTAGATAGTAAAAACACTATTCAAATAATACTTCTTGCGGGTTTATTTCCACCTCGGGGTATTTCCAAGGTGAACAAAAAACATTGGAAGCCAAGTATTCCAGAATGTCAGGAAAGTATTATACATCATGTTCATGTTACTGTTATGTTATGATTCTGTGTACATTTTGATTGTCTGGTATTTTATTTTTTAAATTTTAATATTTGTATATTTCAGCAACCCGGGAATATGGAAACTTATATTGAAGAGCGAATGAAGAAATTACAGAATTTACAAGTTACAGCGCAACCGTTTATCCTGGTAGTTGGATCTTCGCTAACGAATATCAAACACAGTTATTTGGTCATATGCGATATTTTACTCAAGACATACAGTGTATTGAGTTGTTTGGATCTCTCTTTTAAGTCACTTCATACACTAAATGCAAAATATCCGTTTGAAAGCGAGCATATCTGGCTATTATTACAGCACGCTCTATATAATATTACAACCAAATGGGATAAACAAATTACATATGTAACTACTTTATTAAAATCGATTAGTAATTCTTAAATTATTATTTATTATGATATATACAATATAGTGCCTACTTGCCTACTTCAAGACTTCAACTTTAATTACCCTCTATATATAAGTACCTACGAAGTTATTCGTTTATGAATGTAAATTATTTTTGTATGAACAAATTTAATAAATATAATATTTGTATAATATCGATTATTTTATTAAAACTTTTATTATTTACCATGAAAATTAACTTAGTTTTCATTTAAAAGTAGTTCAGTTTTCATACAAAAATAAATAGATTTAATGAAACCGTATTTCGTTTTTATTAAACACTGAAAACTTTCAATTGAAAATTTCCTCATTTATTGACATTTATTTCAAAACATATTATATTTGGATGAAGACCTAATTAATTTTGAAACAAAATTGTACGTGTTTCACTGAAGGGAATAAATTATTTATATCAAAATATTTTCCATTTTTATTTAAACATATAATGGTTTCAAATGAAACGTGATGTTCAAATGTGAAAATTTCTTAACAGAAAACGGTAATGTTTTCGCCATATACAAAACGAAAAGTATTTTGAACCAATGTTATTTATTTTGAAACAGAACTGTTCTTCTCTCAGTGTACAGAGAAATGACAATGACAAGAATTAGCTCTGGAATTAATGGAATGTGGAGCAAAGTGAGAATAAAATAAAGGGCAGTACCCACTGGAAATATTTTAAATTATTACTCATTTAATTTTATTATACAAGTAATGAATTCATTTACCCAGTTCATAATTTGCAATTTAAATTATTTTATTACCTTTCTCATATTACAATGACAATAATGACATTCTAGAATAAGTGTGCACTAATTACAATTTTTTTATCACATTAATTATTCCTATGCTAATGACAATACTTTTTGCATATATTCTACTGATATTTAACTTCAACAATTTGTTTTTTGTTGCTCTTGTCCATACATTCAACACTGCATACTGGAACATTTTTCTCGCATCCCACAAAAGCTTTCTTGGATTTCGCCCATTCGATAACTTCATTCAAGCACTCACATTGCCATGGGTTGTCTTCGACGGTCAGCCTTCTCAATACATTGATTTTCTCCCTGAGTTCTTTGCTGAGACACTGAATGTTATTATTTTGGATGACGAGAAACACTGGATCTTCTTTCAATTCCGAGATAATATTAGCTGGAATTTCTTTTAGTTTATTATGGGATAATTCAAGTAAACTCATTTTAGGACTGTCGACGAATGCACCTTCTTCGATTTTTTCTACAGAGTTGTTGGAAATTGATATTCCAGTGAGTTTATTAAAACCTGGGAACTTGGGAACGATTGTTAGTTTATTTTGATCAATTCCAAGTCCTTCCAGAGTTGATTTTTCACCGAAAACCCGAATAGGTTCGAAAGATTTTAATGAATTGAAATGTAAATTCAAAATCTTTAAGTTCTTCATTCCACAAAATGCACAATCCTCTAGTTCGGTTATTGAGTTGTTGGATAATGTCAACAGTTGAATGTTGTTGTTTCTGAATATTTGTCCCGGTTGTAAGTTGTTTCCTTCCAGAACAACTATTTCAATGTTGCTGAAGGTACCAGGTTGTGCTTTTTTCAAACCTGAGTGAGAAATTTCTACAACTTTTAAGTTTAATCCATCAAAAATTCCATCAGGCAATTCTTCGATTTCATTATGAACCAAATGTAACATCTTCAAACTGGTAAGTTGTTTGAAAACAGCTGGTTCAACTTTATTAATCAAATTTTCAATCCATAAATTTTCCAGGTTTGGTACATTTTTAAATGCTCCATTACTTAATATTTTCTTTTCAACGTTTCCAGGATTTTTAAGGACAAGTTTCTTCCAATCAGGGTGATCTCCAGCTTTGGCCAAATCTTCCAACGATGAGCACAGTTGCACGTCTTTGGATTCCGGGGCTGGACCGCAACTCCATGCCGAAGTGAACAGTATAAACAGAAAGAACAAACTTAGAGCATGCATTGCTGAAGACTGAAGTGCTTAATTGTTAGCGTTGTATTTATATCCGAGCGAAAGCGGGCTTCCCGTTACTTCTGTTTACTAATACAATTGTGATTTTCCATGGTTTTTGCATTACTAACCAGCTGACCTCGCCAGATTGATAACCTTGCTAATCGTAATATAAATAATTTTTTACGCGATGTTTACGAACAAAAAATACTAGAAATTGTGATGAAATGTTTTTCTCGAAACCCAAAATTTAAAATTTCCAGCTTACGTAAAGTTATTCCGTTTTTTAATCTCGCATTTTAATTTCCTCGACTGCAGTTTAAATATATAATCTGCGAGGTGGTTTGAGAAATGCCCTTTTAATTTAATTGTGGAAGTACCTGCATCCCTTAGAGGATGTTTTAATAAACTAAGATGCGGGTGCTTTCCCTTGACCTTAAGGGTGAATATTTCATTTTTCTAATGGACATTTTACAAATGAGATATTAATAATAATTAATGTTTAATATTATAAAAAATATAAATTATGAAGCGATATATAAAATAAATAGTAAATCATCGCTTATAATATTCGAATGAGTTTTCATTTACCTTTAAATCGTTGATTAATAATAAATGCAAACAAGGATAAGTTAGTGGTTAGCGCTCAGATGTCGCAAGCCAAATATTGTGGGTTTGAATTCCTGGGAAGCTTAGAAGCTTTTGTTACCCATGTCTTTCATTCCATCATATTCTCATACGACAACATATGACGTATTGGCTGCGCGGTCGTTAAAAATTAGAGAAAAGAAACTTAATTTCATACATTAACTTGTTTCTTATCTATTCCTATTGATAGTACATTCCTAGGTAGATTAGACATTAGATGGTATCGTTATGAGTTTCACTAGTCCCATTATAATATCGTGGAAAAATAACGTATGGAGATTTGGATGAATAAGCACGTTCACTGATTCCTAGAATCTAATTGTAACATTTGCACGATAATGTTCTGTGGGTGTGTTTCAATCTAAACCAATTTTATAATAGGTACATTACTTAGAATATAATTAGGAAAATTATTAATTTAAATCATTTTAATGAAGTTTCAAAGTAAAGTTCAAATACGAGAAAAATATAAATAGAATTAATTGTAATAATATTTTATAATTATTTATTGTATTGTTATTAACATTCATTTGTTGTTGTTGTTGTGCATAAATTTTTTGAAGTATCTATGATAATATTAAAATTTTTAAGATAAAAAAGAGTCTTCAATTAAAAATATAGTTTCAGTTGAACAAATTTGCTGTGAAACTTTACTGAAATATCTTAATATATTGAACATATTGATGAATTTGTTTCGGA
Source organism: Stenolophus ochropezus (assembly GCA_035578165.1). Lineage (NCBI taxonomy): Eukaryota > Metazoa > Arthropoda > Insecta > Coleoptera > Carabidae > Stenolophus > Stenolophus ochropezus. The sequence continues at coordinate 15,954,113 of JAQOWZ010000005.1, read as the reverse complement.
TTTTTGATATTGTCTTAGCACTTTTATTTCAGATAGAAGTAGCAATAGTGCCTCACTTACATTGAATACCCTATATTTACAAATATAAAAATATTTTAATAATTTATAACTCGTATGCGTCAGAGATCCCATTTGAAATTGCAACAAACTATATAATTAACAATTTGTAAGAAATAATATTTTTAAATTTGTTTGTTTTTTATCCTTTCCAAAAAATGTTGAAAATTTGGTATAATTTAGAATTCAAATTTTATTTTAATTGAAAAATACTTGAATTAATTTAAATTGTTTGTCACAAAAAACTGTTCAGCTGTAAAATCCAGGCTATTTATAATTAATTTTAAAATGCATATCTTGTTACGATTAATTACTTTGAATCTATTTGAATAGTAATGACTATAATTTGTCGCTTTAAGCATTCAATTATTAATTATATATATCTTATTAATTCCAATGAAAAATGTAATATCCTATTAACAATTAAACAAAGCGTTTCCTATCTAGCCTAGCTGAATAATGAAAGAGTTATAATATAGGAAATAATACGTTTGTAATTTCATTTGCAGATGCAATGTATAATTCAGGCCAGAAGTTCAACTTTCAACTCTGAAAAGTGAGTTCCAGAATTGTCCATGTTCCATTTAAAATTTAATTAGTTAACAAGACTTAAACGTCTCTCAAATCGGTAAAAAAGATGTAGCAGACAACTCTAGTACTTAACTTTTACATTAGGCCATAACTCTAGTTCAGAAGTTTGATAAAAGCTTGATAATATATTTCTGTGATTATCTCTCTAATTTTTTTCCAATTTTCACATAATGCTTATTGAAATTATACAAATATTTGTTAATTATGGTCTTCATTACTGGCTATAGTGAAAGTATTTGTATTAAAATAGAACCATGGGCGCCGACTACATGGGGCTATCGGCCCGAAGAGATTTTATTCCTTACCGCAGCATTTTTTTTTGTCCTGAATTGTTATTATTTCAAAGATGAGCTCATATCATTTCCTGAGCGATGTGACGGGAACTAAAAGCTCAATGCACTCAACTTGTGGTTCAATTGGTTTTTAGTTTTTCTTCATCTGTGTCTAGTATTTTTTTTTGTAATGTATTTATGGTATTTTACGTTGATTTTGGTCATTAAAAATTTTGCCCCAAAGAAATTTTGAAAAGTCGGCGCTCGTGAATAGAACTAATTGTTATTTAAGTAACAGATTAAGTATCAGTAAAGATATTTTAGTTTAAATACAAATTGAAATTACAATTCTATCTGAATATGCTGATTATTGCCATTGTTGTCAGCTTTCCATGAGACTTTCGCTTATAGTGAGTTCCGAATTACTTCGACTTATTTTGAAGACTAGGTCATACATTTCTCCTAATTCATGTCGAAGCACCTGGCCAATTTTTTATCAGTGAACGTGTTTAGGAAATTTCTCATAATTTTTAATGATAATAGCAAAGTAACTATGTGTCAATAATTGGCTATTTTCATACACATTATGTTAGCTTCGGTTCGGTTATATTAAATTACATTAATTAGGTTAATGTAGAGTGGGATAAGTTAATGAAAGTGCAGCAGATTTTGTTTAAAGCTTTTAACAAGCTTTTTTGATTACTCTATCAGCAAATAACCAATTTTGTTCATAGTGTATATGCAAATAACCTCATCCATAATAATATAATTCCACGAATTTTGTTAACTGCTGCGAGTGTCAATTAGCTTTGATGAGATTTTTATAAAAATAATGACTTTTTTATGAAAAAGGATATTTTTCAAGTTAATTTATGGATAGATATAAATATGGTACCTACACAAAAAATGTGCAATCAATCATTAAAATGTTTTTTTCTTAAATATTATAAAAAAATAATTGCAAATAATTGCCGACATTGTTAGATTAGTGGTTCGCTCTATGGAATTAGGATTCATAATTCAGAAACGAAACTTTAAAAAAAAATCAACAGAACTGATCACCAACACCACTACGTATTCACTGGCTACTCCATAAAAATATCTCTAAATTTTATTTTTATATGTAATATAACGAAAAAAAATTATGAATATTTGTTGCATAGTAACAGACAAATTGGTATCAGAAATGACATTTAGATCACGACAGCGAAGCTAGAGTGATTTAAGAATCATTTATGACCCGAATTTATTTCACAGGAATTATGAGTAAATTTCACCGATTAAAATCAAAGCTCGAATTATATTTGCTTATGAAAATATAAAAAAATTCTAATGAATAATGCGTAACCATGACGATTGCTGCTGTGGTTTTATTTATTTTTTTACATAAAAATCAGCCTTTTTCCATCAAATGAAGCATTCTGATTGGTTGACGTGTGTGGAATAATCGATAGTAATACCACTAGAGATTTGATTTGGCTGGATATTTTTTTATTTATATGAACACTTGGTTGCTTGGCAATTTATTGGAAAGGATAAATCTTTCAAAGAAATTGCCATCAATATATCAAGTGTGAATATTTATAAATAAAAAAATATTGCGCGTTAAAAATCAAATCTCGAGTGATATTTATTAAGATAATTCTACGATTAAATAGCATTTGAACCGCTTGTGTAGTATCTATTAAACTAAATTGAAAATAATTTTATTTATTTGAAACATCAAAAATATTGAAAAATATTTGTTACCATGGAAAAAAATATCTAACTTTTTCACTTGCATTTTGCCTCCGTTCTTACCAATGGAATTATCGCATAAAAACGGTTCTTCAATTAGTTTTCATCGTATTTTATTCACTTTTTTTTACAGTATTTTATCAAAATTTGATCAACTGGTACAATTTATATAAAAAAAATCATTAAAACACGTTCAATTTAATTTGCCATAGTACATAACTATTTTCTTTAAAATCTGAATGTAAAATATAATACTAGCGTCGCTTATCATTTCATTAAATAATAATGTAACTATAAACAAGCTCTGGATCTATGTATTTCGCAGAGGCTATAAGCTATTATACCACACTACTAAAATACAAGTAAACAGTATCTTGACCTTAAGTACCTTACTTGAGAACCTGGTTGTTGTACCACAAATGATCAATGACTACAGACTACAGGAAGTTCTAATAAAATAAATAAGTGTTACATTCCAGGGTTAAACAACGAATTAAAATGATAATAGATGAATACAATTTTTGAAATTGAAAATAATATCGTTGTTCTTATTCTTATTGATCTGCATTCTTCTTGCGACAATTTCGTAGTGTTTTACTGGTACATAATGCTATAAATCGTAATTGTAGTGGAGAAGTTGAATAAAAGATTGATGCTCGTTCGGGCGCTATCTCTTTAAGATATTGATTGTTCCTGAGGACTTCATTGTGGCTTGTATTGCATTGCAGATGTAATCTTGACGTGGATCTTTCCACCGGACGACTTTCCCTTATTTAAACCGCGAGACAGACGTGGAAAGACAACAAGGGCTGGATTCTCATTTCGAGCATTCTTATGTCCGACAGAAATCAAATTTGTTTTACCGCCCCTCAAGCAAACTTCATTTTCAATGCTTAAATTTCTATTTGGGGGAGATTTTCATACATTTCTATGCGCATTTAATTCTCATTTTATTAACATGTAACTCAATTTAATATACAGAAAATTCCTAATGACATTTTCAAACCAACCGTACTAAATATAATTTGCATTTTCCTATATTTACCTCTTTTAATTAATGTTTCTTTTGCATATTTAAATGGAAAATAATAATTGTTTTTTAATTAGAACAAAGATTAGAATTTTTGCTAAAAGTTACGAATTTTCATGTTTTATTTAAAATAGAAAACAGTGATACTTAAATAAAAAAGTATATACAATAAATAACCTTCTTTATGCTGAAGGTGCATATCTTTAAAAGTAGTAATTGGGCCACTTGTTTCATTAAAAATAATGTGTGTTATTGACACAGAAATACAAGTATTTGTACAATTATTCTGGTTTCAAAGTAAAACATTTATCGGCTATAACGAGTAAATTGATTTTTCTGGTCTGTCCTTTTAAGTAAAATAATAAAACAAGTATCTTAAACGTTTTAATCATATTTAAGAGCATTGAAAGCATAAGGAGTCTTATAAATCTTGGATCATTGACATTTTAAGATTAGTGCTATGATAATTAATACATGCAATATTCCAAATTAACATGCTACTAACAAAGACGTCATAAGCACATGTTTTTCAATTAGAACACATTGTAATAGTTTAATACATATAAGGAAAATAAATAGTTTCCTCTTTATGGGAATTTCAAAGTAATAATTAGTAAAAGTATCCCTCTATTTCATTTGAAACATTTTTTCCGGTACCCAATTGTTTTAGAAATATTTGAGAATGAAAATATTGACCAAAACCTCACCTTTAAGGCCCTCGAGAATTATTTCAAAAACAAGACCACATCTTAGGTGGTTACATATAAACCAATAATATCTCACAAAAATAAATTTTAAATGTACATTTTTCACATCAGTATAATAAAAATATGTATAGTCTATTTTCCGGAGTTGATATTCATGTCATCGTTGAGGAGAAGAAGGATTAATGCAATATCTTGTCGAGTGAAGTCATGTGGTTTCCGAAGTAAATAAATATCAAAACTGGCAGTATTGTATACAAATATAAAAATAAGTGTTGTAGATGAAACTAACGAAACTGTCAGCACCCAATGAAGCACAAATTATCGTTGCCAAAATCACCTACATGAATGAATTGACATGAAGAACTTGAATGAGATATTTAATTGTTTTTTAACTATTTAAAAAATGTTCGTTAACACGGTTGCACTATTTCATTTTTGACGGTTAGAAACAAGTGGCATATATACCGCTCTGTAAAACGTACGATAATGAGATAGCAAATAAAAGTCTCATCTATGCCATACATATATGACAAAGATGTAAGATAAAAGTTTAATAATATTGTATTCGTTATCTCTTTATCGTACATGTTACAAAGAGGTATATATGCTATCTACGTCTAACCAACGATAAAAATGAAATAGAAACCCATAGAAACCGAAATGTAAGTGCGGGAACGGATATTTTCAATTAAAAAAATTGAGTATGTCATTCTACCTTTTTATATGTGTCATTATGTGATTCATGTCATTAATGTCATTTATGAAGCTGATTTTGACATTGACAATTTTTTTCATTACGTATTGGTAGTTTCGTTACTTTAATCTACAATTCTGGATGTATGTTTCATCCATTATTATATTTGTATATTATTATAATGTCCGTTTTGATATTTATTTACTTCAAAAATCACACGATTACCCCCCCACAAGATTATGTCATCAATCCCCCTTCCCTCAACGATTTGACTCACATGGTTACAATTGATGACGTAAGGATCAACAGCGGGAAATAGAGTACCTACGTGTTTTACTGTTCACAAAGCAGAAAGGGACAAACAAACATGAGATAGTTATAGTTTTAGAAAATGTGAATGTCTTACGACTTGATTGATGTATTTTTGTGATGATATCAATATGAATTGCGTGATTCTGAAGCAGTGAATAAAATGGTGTTCCCTATTGAAATTTCGTGTGCGCCCTGCATTGTGCGTGCGGTAATTTGTTAAACGTCGCAGTGTGCCTTGGCAGGATATGTAAATTGGGAGGCAGGCTGCTGGAGACAGCCGCCTAGATCCTGGAGATGTTGCTACTCGCAGCTGTCAGGACCGGATTTGGGGGAAATCTCTCCTCGCATCATGCCCGCTTGTACACACGTTGACAAGAAAAATTCTCAGAGATGCGCGCTATCATTTGTTAGCAAATTTTGACACAGGCAACGAATTTCACATAAAAAATGTACGATGAAAGTCCAGCTCAGATAGAAAGGATAAAATATAAGAAACATAAGACCGGAATTACCCTTTTTCTTCGAAGGATATATGACGGAAATTCCATTTGTTTTAGTTACTTTCTTATTTTCGTTTCAAAAAGATATGTAGTTACAATTTAGAATTGAAAATAATTCTGCAGGTAGGTTTATTACTTATTTTTTTTTCTAAATTTAATGACCGCTCAGTAACTAAAATTCTTGTCAACTTTATATATTTTGAATGATTTGGGATAATTATTTATATTTTCTTTAAACTAACTGTTTCTGTATTTCTTGTATTTATTTCCTTGATAAACCTACATACGTTTTGACAATACTAGTTTACCCATTTTCACATTTAAAACATTAAAAAATAAAGGGTATTTTTAATCCATTGATAGTGGCCTTTATTAGAATTATTCTGTTTTCGAATGATGTCATGATTATTTTTTTATTTTTAATAAATATTGTTACTCAATATACTCAGTTGCATATACTATAAGAACAAATGGTCTTTACTAATACATAAATGACATTGAACTATTTCTACAATAAATAAATTCTTCGCAAATTTATGGTTATTATATTTTGACAATCTAGAGAAAACATATACATCAAATTCCGTATAATAGATTTTTATAAATGACTTGAATAATGTTTAGAAAATATAGACAGAGAATCACAGACTGAGATTTATACATAATGTTTTGATTATCTTTGTGAGGCTTATTAATCCAATGGCTTTTATTTATTTTTGTTATCCAATTCACAATAAATGGTTTAAAAATATATTAGTTGGTAAAATTTTCATCGAATAATGTAGGTAGTTATTCTGTAGATTGTAGAGGCGACTGTTAATTACAAATGTGAGAAGTGCACTAGACGTACCGTTGTAAAATAAATGTAAACCTCAACATTCATTTCTCCGATGAGTAGGTGTGCCAATCTTATTGATAATAAAATAGTAATTACATTACTGAGAACCAAAAGAGGATGTGATGTGGAGAATACGTTGTATATATTGGAATTGAACATAACAATGTACACGATTGATAATAGAAGGAAATAACCTTGAACGATGTACTAACTACGTGCGTTAGAGTTGGTTTTCTTTGTTGTATTCGCCGTTCCTCCTGGATGAGGGCCTGTGAGGACCGCTGAGGGCAGTATAACGAGGCAGCGTCGCGTGTTCGCGAAACAAAACGCGTGTTAACAAGGCACGCGGACTGGAAGAGGACTGGCTGCTGAGTTCTCTACACTCCACAGCGCTGATTGGCAACACAAGAGAAAAAGCGGCCGTTTGTTGTCATTCAGACGCCACTTCCTACACTCGCTACATACATGTCGCCTAGCAACCCCACACAAACAAACATATACACCCAACTACAAATTGTTTTATAATTAATAAAAATTTTAATTAGAGATCCTTAAGGGATTTTTTTTATTTTCATTATTTTTTTTATTATTACTAGGATCAAGCTTGGCCGGATTTAAATATTAATTTAAATCACATTATTTTTTAAAAAGTCATTGATTTAAATTAATATTAAAAAGAGGATAAGTTCCACTCTTCACTTATACGTGGATATCGAATACTTTTAAACTTCTGTGTCACGTTAGTGAAATATATCTAGAGATGTTCATATTTGTAAAACACTTTAAAATGACTTAATAACTACCACATTATTGCGAATAGAATAACTAAATTATTTTACCGGTTTCAAGATACTACTAAGCTTTTGTTCACATAGATAAAAGTAAGTAAAGTAACTGTCATAATTGTATAGCATTTAATTTGACAAGTCAGTATGATAATTAACATTTACCATACAGAATGGGCTATATGACCATTGTCGAATTGAAGAAAAAAAAAGTATAAAAACTAAAAATTAACCATTGTTTACTACCAATAATAATGACAACTACTATATTGTATATATATTATCTTTTAATTTCACTGAAATTAGGATTTGAAATTCAAATGTATGTAACGGCGCCTTATCTCTGACGTCACGTAGGAGAATGAGAGAGCAGCACCTATTTATTTTACTTAATGATGTCGAATAAATGTTGTTAATGATAAATTAGTTATAACTATTTATGAACAATGTATAAGATATCAATACAGGTAATTCATAGAATAAAATAAAAATATTTTGATATTACACAATAAATTGTTTTGTTGTAAATTTGTTTGACGTTGAAATGTCTGTACTCATCTGTCAAAATTGTCAATGTCCTATGATTTTTGAAGGCTGTTTAGTGTTTACAAACATAGTTTTAAAAATAGAACCTGGGTAACCTGCCAAATGTACATTATTTTATGATAGATGATTTTTGTCGAATGAATTCAAATTCTCTATCTAAGTTTTCTAGTGACTTCACATATACCCTCTCCAAAACTTTATTGTTTTTCTCTGGAATACGGATATTTTTACTTTTTGTACAGAACCATAAAATGGAAGAAAAAAAATGGTCAAAATCTTCATTATTAAAATAGCTTGAGACTATTATCAGGTCATTATCAAACCATACAGACTTGATCACGAAAATGTTACTCATAAAAGGATTTTACAAAATAATATTTATAAATAATGTGAAATCGGTAAAATACTAAATAAACAACGGATGTTATGAATCATACTAGATCTTTTCGATTACGGCGATTACGCTTAAATATCCCCTGAATAGACTTCAATATTTTTTTACCTAGATATAATAGTAGTTTATCTAAACTGAATTGTTCTGTCTATCAATAAAATTTAATTAATGAATTTTTTTAATTAATCAACTACCACCAAAAAACTGACACTAGATGATTGCAAAAATTAATTACATTCATAATTGCTGCGAAATTCTCAGGAGGTATATTTTATTTTGTTATTTTTACAACAAAACTAGGTTAACAGTTACCAGCCCATTGGTTTTTCAACTGTCACGTTGATATAAAAATGAACAAATAAAATGTAATTGTTTTTTCCGCCAATAATTTACGTATAGTTAGTAATTTATCAAATTGAAACCGTATAATAGTTACTTCGTTTTCAATTAATATACATTTAAGGTCAGTTTTGTAATTTGACCTTTATAAATTCGTTTTCACGACGTTCAGAGATGTACCTACGTAAACACGAATAAAATGAAATCGGCAGAATGGGTTTTAATTAAATTTCATATTTAAGCTTCTAACATAAATGGCAAGAGTTTTTGGTAATAATCGATCATTTGAAATTAGGAATATGCTTGTAACATTTTTAAGTTTGTTGCTGTAAAGTATAACAGCCTTAATTTCAAAAATTTTAGTTCTGTGAAAAAGAAATAATTTATGTTTTTTAGCTTCTGAAGTGTAAACATCAAACAACTTCATTAGTTGTGATTTTACGCATTGTGGTGTGGTAACTAACTCTGACTGACTGATTTTGGCGTTTCATTGTTTTGCAAAGCGTATTGTTACTGAGTCTATCAAAATTTTGAAAGCAGCTCTCTTATTGAAATTTTTAGAAAATACATTATGTCGACCAAAGAGTATAATACATTATATATGCGCTAATTTATTAAAGCTCTACTCTTCGTGTCATGCTTCAATATTTAGAACAATGGACTCTTGAACACATTGGACAATTTAACGAAAACAATAATCTTTAAATGGTTAATATAATCTGATACGTTGTTTTTATTTGACAGTTAAAACATGATGGTTTATATTTATATGAGTGAAGTGTAACAAGTCACAAAACACAAATATTTATAATACTATTAATTAACTAATATTTAAGACAATAATAAATAATTCACACTATATAAACAATTATTTCCACTACATATTTATTTCTACTTCACTTATCGATGATGTAACAGGTAAAGGGGGTATTAATTTATAAGTTTTACTTTATACTAAAAAAAGTGCGTCCTCAATCATAAATCTGTCCATTTCGTAACATCTGGAGTACTGCAATACCAAAATGCACAGCCGCCAAGCGACGGTGTTACAATGTTCTCCACGGGACTGATTGCCTCGGCTCGACTCACTGTACTCTAATCTACTACTGATGACTCTATCTTCATACTCTCTATACTCTCAACTCGCTGTCAATACTCCAGACTGCGATACTTTGTATTTGCGTTTAATTAATCTCGAACCTTCTAGAATTTCGGACCCTATAAAATTCCGAACGCTCTTGTTTCACTTAACTTATGTAGCGAAGCTACTTGACCTGGTCGTGAAGACCGGCAGTGAGTCATGCTCGTTGAAATATGAAATAAAGAAAAATATCCAATTGTATAATAAAGTTAATAATTATAATTTTTTACAAATTGGTTTTTCGTTTCAATACCTAGAACCAATTGTGTTCAAAATTTTACTGAATACGTTGCTACTAGCACTCTACAAGCCTTCCTGTTTTATATAATATTACACTGTATTATTTTAAGTATAGTTCCCAAGAGAAACAAATTAATGTAGATAAATAGTCGAAGCAAAATCTTTTGTGAATGGGATTTTCATTCTTGTGTAATTCGTGTTGTGGCAAAGTTTCCCCATCATTGTCATCGTACCGTGTGGTGTTCTTATTCTTGTTGTTGCTGGGGATATGTTTTACGAGTCGGAGTTTATTACCCCTAGAGTTAATCCCCGCGCGACATCTTATGACGGCAGCGGACGGTCAGGTCGCGGATCACGCAACAGTTGGTGATGTATTACGGATCCTATACCGACCGTGGACTTGGCCGGAACACAGGGACACGGGTTCGTTTTATGTTCCAGTTGGACAACAAATTATTAACTGAATTTTTGGACAGCAAAGTTTAGTTTGAATAAATAAGTGTAATATTAATAAGAACATTTGTCTTCTACTAATAACATTGGTAAATTTCAGTGGCAAATAATATTTAAATTCATATTTTCAATATGTCAATAAATATGAATGCAGAATCATTTTTTTAACTTCTATTTTGTTTTAAATGAAACAAAAAGTGTTTTGATCATCGAATGAAAGCAAGCCAAGTTAGTCAGAACTAACTCTTCAGTCAGTGACGAAGTGTACTTCATCTGTTCTCAGTCTAGCAAAGATAGTATATTACGCCCGTAAATTGGAGAGATCGGAACCATTTCGTTATAAGCAGAAATATATCTGCTTGTATATTCCCAAAACGATCAAAATCTATGTCAAAATTAATAAGACTATACAACTCATCGGAAAATGGACCAATCAGATAGTTGAATTTTTCTTAGTTACGATGTATAACATCGGTTATTTATGTTGCTAAGTCGTGTTTTCGCGGAACACCACTAATGGTGTTTCGGAAACAGTTGAATCATATTTAATCGTATCATCCGTGAATAAAAACAATTACAGTTTTTGACATTTCGTAAAAATGATGTGACGAGATTCGTTGTATAGTCAATAGTTATACAACAAGAGGTTTGAAAATAATCGAATATACAGTTGAGGACGAGATGTGTTGCCTTGGAAACACATCGAGTCCGTAAACTTTATATTCAGATTATTTTCGAAGCTCGAGTTGTATATATTAAGACTATACAACGAATAAATCAACTATATTAAACAAATTATTTACTTATTTTTACGAATTGTCAAAAACTGTAATTGTTTATATTCACGGATGATACGATTAAATATGATTCAACTGTTTCTGGAACACCATAAGTGGTCTTTCGCGAAAACACGACTTAGCAACATAAATAACCGATGTTATACATCGTAACTAAGAAAAATTCAACTATCTGATTGGTCCATTTTCCGATGAGTTGTATAGTCTTAATATAAACAACTCGAGCTTCAAAAATAATCTGAATATACAGTTTGCGGACTCGATGTGTTACCTTTAAAATACAACTCCACCTGCGGTGTCGTTGTGTTTCCAAGGCAACACATCTCGTCCTCAACTGTATATTCGATTATTTTCGAACCTCTTGTTGTATAACTATTGAATACACCTACCTTAAAGCAGTCAGTAAAAAATGGATATTCAATTGTGGAAATAGCATTCACTAACATGTAGTATGTAGTTATTTTTATGCAGTCAACTAATATGTACCATTGGTAAAGAAAATTCGGGGTTACTACAACCAATTTTCTCCTACAATATCTTCCCGAAACGCGTTGATTTAAAGGAATGACTAAGAATTAAATTCTTAAATATCAGCGGTAAATTTGTTTTGAATTTCGCAGTTTATTCCGCGAAGCGTGAAATACTTTCTGATCACGCTCTCCATTAAAAAATCTATTTAACTCCAACAAATTAGTATTCATTTACAATTTTTTGTAATTAAAAACTGAACAAACAGCAACTAGGAGGAAGTGTTTATGAATATTTAAAAATACTAGTCAACTTCGAAAAGTGCTGTAGCAGTTTATAAACATAGTTAATTAGATTTTTTACGATATTGAAACTAAGTTTAATATAACCAGAAAACAGGCTGCGGTGAATTGAACAGCGTGGAGTGTAAATCATTTAGCGGCTATATGCTCGCCGATAATTATATTTCGTGCAACACTATAAAGTGAAAATATATCATTGTCTGGTCGCGGTTAACTGGCTTGTAGCTCCATCCATGAATATGCAGCGGGGGTTAACATGGTTACCTGTGCCAAGAACAACCCTGCAAATACGTATTCAGCAACCCTGCATACGGGGAGCCTTGTTTATCACCCGAACCTTACTTCATGTCGGTGCGTATGCACTAACTCATTATAAACTTTATAATTATACCATGTTTATGCTACTAGTTTTCTAATGAATTCATTATTGTTTCCTAAAAACAATTAAATAAAGCAAAACATTTGAACAATCGTGTTTGTCAACTTCATCAATTGTTCCTGTTTATTTTTAAATAAAAAATAAGTAGAAAAATGTGGCACTGGACGGAACTAAAAAAATAGAGTCTATTTTGTGCCCCCATAAAATATTTACGTGCGTAAGGAATTCATTCCTTTCATCAACGTTTTCCGAAGAAACAACTGTTAAAGAAATTTACAGTAAAAAATAAATCTTGTGGGATGTCTCCGTTACGTCTAATCATCATCTAGGCTAGTTAGTGATTAGTCATACGAGTTCGCTAATGTTTACTAAAGAAGGACATAACTACTTTTGTCAGTCTTTTATCTATTGTGCTGTTAGGTTCATCACAAAAACAAAAACTCTTTTGGTTCTAATATGTGTATTGATAAATTTCTCAAAAATATAATGTGGAACATTTGGTGGAGGAGCTTAGAGAATATAATGTAGTTCCTCCCTACTTGTTGTTTGAAAGTAACACTGCACGCTGAAGAAAACAGAAAAAATAATTGTTGCACTGGGCTTGTTCGCTTAATTCAAAGACTGCAATATAAATTATGGATCTATGTAGAGTTGAGTCTCATTAAAATTATTGTTTGGTTGCCGCTGTTCTACACTGTAGAGCATATTTTACCAAATCTTAAATAATATTACTTCATTGCTTGTTTTAATAGTCAGGAACCTGAATGACTTTAACAACTTAAGAATCGGGAATGACAAAACAATAAGATGTTATTATAAAATGTATACTTGACCTCATGAAATTAGGCTTGCATAAAATGACCTTAACTGATGCATAACTAACTTTATTATACCAGTTGTTATGCATAAAAATTACTAGTAATATAACACAGTTATTACATTGAATATAGTTAACTAATTCTTTAGGTAACGTAGTTTATGTATTTTTTGTTTTTTTTTGTATTGAAAGAAAACAACCGAAAAATAATTATTATTAGTAGGTAACTTAAATTTTTATGTAGGTAGGTAAATTATGATTTAAATCAACTGATTTTTTTTATTAATATCATTGATTTTTATCAACGACAAAAAAATACGAATTATAATGAAAATATATTTTTTATTAACAATTAAAATAAGTTCTATATTTAAATAATATCTAAAAATTATTTGATGTTTTTTAAATTTATTTGTCATAATTGAAGAAAGTAAAATAAGTATTTAAATGTGTAGTATCTATCTAAAACAAAAAAAAAGTCATGGTATTTACCAAACCTGGTACGAGTGAAATATTTACTACTGAGCATACCATAACAATGACTTGAAACAGCCATGATAGGGTGTGTCATTTAGAAATAGCAACTAAATTTCAAAAAATGATTATTTAAAACAAAGGCGTTCAATGATGAAAGACAAACTGTAATTGGCAGAAAAGGAAAGTCATATGTGTTTGCCCATATCCCGTGCTATTCTAGTATTTCACTTAATTATTTAATTGGAAGTTGTGATACATTTCGATAATACAACAAAATTAAAAAAATATATTTTTATAGTGATTTTTATTTCAATTTAACTTAAACCTTTTTTCAGAGTATTCGTAAATGTGTTTGTATGTACTGATAAAATATCAAAACTATAGTTATTGTTGTCCTGTTCAACATGATTTAAATGTAGATTTTTCTTTATATTTTGAATAATGCTAATATGAATTCTGTTTGTTGCAGGATGTTGGGGTAGCCGCGATGCTCCGCGTTGGAGCAGCGGCGCTGCTGCTGCTCGGCGCCGCGACGACCGTCGCCTGCCTGGATCTCAGTAAGTGAACAGCTTGTAATCATTCTCCAGCACGACACACCATGCTATTCATTTTTCCACGACACACCTCCTCTCCTGGAAATTAATATCACTGCTACAATGAGTGTAATTGTACCCTACCTATCAAGATATACTGTGGTTGTTGACCTCACTTAAAAACACAAGGAAAAAATTACAAGTGTGAAGTTACAAAGAAATTCAACTAATGTGGTTACACATTATCACTAATCTTGAATTACTTACATCGTTCAAACAATTAAAAATTATTCCATTTACTCATTCCATATGTAATCTAAATGGATCTGAAAAGATTTATTTTATTACTTGACACTTAAAATATTTTTCTCTCTACCTCAGTTACGAATTACATCTAATACACGTCCTCTATATATACTATAGTATATTACATATTAATAGTTGTAAGATCCAAATTACACATAAAGTATAAAAGTTACACAAATTGCTTTGCAACTCAGATTATGTACTATATTTTTTCGATCACACTAATGATCACAGAATATACTGACAGAATTGACACATAACTATAACAAATAGCCAACTACAAAATACAAACAACTATGTCAAATTGTCAACCTCTAAATAATAAATTGTAACAATTTACAACCCAATAAAACAAACTACGAAGAATATCTCTTGTTTATTTCTTCATTAGTCGTAATGTTTTATATTACTTATAATTAGTTTTTTCTTATTTATACTGCTAACACTAATTTCGATAAATCAATAATTCCTAACTGATGGCGTACTTTACACGCAGCCTTTCATTATGTGACACTATAAGTTGTACAATAATGGCTATTTACTTAAGTGGTCGTAGAAAAATATGTTTATCACTAACAAAATGTACAGAAAGCATATCTAAGGTTACATCACTAGAACGTAAAGTATATGTTTTTCATAAAAAGGCAAGAAATTGTCAAAAAAATTTAATTTTATGTAAGAATGGACTTTTGAATTTCCGTTATTTGAATATAGAACCACTCTGACGTAATGATATTTTTATTCGGATTTGAATCTAGATCACATAGCACAAACTCCGTTTATTTCTAATCGGAGTGCGTTGACCAAATGGGCTATCTCTGCACATATTCATATACCGTGAGTTTCAGCTAAGATACAATATTTTCTAGTGTGTCATTGGTCATTGTTATAGACACCATGCAGTTTCCAAATAAAAATAATAAATAAAAACGAATCCCCAACCTTAAATATAACTTTTAAAAACGACAATTATTTTTTCTTCATTAATGCATATACATAAATTATGATCACAAGTTCGTTTGACATTCACAAACTATGTTGCACTTTTTGATATACAACGATATGTACTATTGGTACCCACAGTAATGCCTAATTGCAATCTAGAAAATATAAACTCACGGACTATAAAGAAAACAAAATTGTGACCTACATGAAATTAATACATAATTTATTTAATATTTTTCAAACAAAAGAAATATTTTTGTATCGAATAAATTATTCTCATTTCTTAGAATGTATTTGTTGATTATTTATGATATTGATATATATAATAATAAATAAATAGCTATTAGAATCTTTTAATATAAAGCAGGGTATGTAACCGAAAAAAATACTGGTTAACGGTTAACCCTTATAGAGAACGTTATAATAATAACGGTTTTAGTTCGAAAACCGGTTTTTGAAAATTAGAAACCGGTTTAAACCGGTTAATATATCGGTTAAAAAAATAATTAAATTAATTAAAAGAAATTAATTATAAAAATTGGATTAAAAAAAATTACAGAATAATTAATTTAAAAAAATAATAAAAAAATACCATCTGAGAAAAATATAACAATTAAAAAAAAGCAAATTAATTAATGAATATTCACAAAAATTCCCGTAATATCTTCAGAAAAACGCAGGTCACTTTTCAATTTTAAACTTGCCTGTGTTGACAAAGGCCGTATATATTTGGGACTTTTTAAGTAACCTTAACGGCCAAAGAAACTACCTACATTTATGACTCTCCAATAAAATGTTAATTGTAAAACCTGTCATGACTCATGTTCAAATACAAATAGAAAACACAGATATAAAAAAAATATTAAAATTTTTTGTCGCTAAATGATATTAAAATAAAGGTTAAAGTTCGCTAAAACCGGTTTATTTTTTTTTCTTGGTTACTCTTACAAATATTTCTTTTACATGCGTCTTTAGTTAAAGTTATGTCACAATTTGAACCGGTAAAACCAGCAGTACAAACACAGGAATAACCACCTTCTTTCCGAAAACAAGTTAAACCTTGTTGAACTATCTAGAACATTGTTAAACCCTGTAGAACTGTCTCATCTTACTCCCAATTATCTTGGAACAGTGTTGAACCTAGTACATTTATGTTACACCCTAAACAAGTGCCTTAACTTTGTCCCAAACAATTTGGAACAAAGTGAAACATAGTGCAAGTCTGTCTACTTATTTCAGAACACTTGGAACATCTTTCTGCCTTCTAAAACTTTCTTTTTAAGTCTTCCTAGTAATTTCCAATAAAAGACATACATGAAAAGTTACAATTTATTGTTTTTCACTCTAAAATTTTTCATATACAGCCAAAAAAATTTAAAAATGCCCATTTTTGGGTCCAAAATTTTGATTTTTGGAATTAGCCTAACTTGATAGTCGTCGATGCGCTGATTTCAAATTTTCAAACCGAATTCAATTATCTCTTTCCATTCCTGAGATATTTGCTCTCAAAGTTGCACCTCAAAAAAGGGTGTTTTTTGACCATATCTCTAAAATGGGTAGAGATACATTCTCAACGATTATACCAGTCGATTCTACGCGGAAAGTTACATAAAGAAATGTTTTCTCCTTATATACGTTCTTTGGAACGATTTGGTGAAAAATGAGAAAAATGAAAAAACCGGAATTTCAGTTTTTCGCTCGGAAACTTTTTGTCTCCAAAATTTTTTATATTCTGGACTTAAGTAACGAATAATGTGCTGATTCCAAATTTTCAAACCGATTTCAATTATCTCCTACCGTTCTCGAGATATTTGAGTTCAAAGTTGGATCTGAAAAATTCAGTTTTTCAGGAATAGTCCTGAAATGGGTTGAGATACGACTTCGGCGACCTCACCAATCGATTCTACGGACAAAATTACATTTTTGTACAAATTTTCAGATTTATATTCTAATGGATACAATTTTTACAGCGAAAAAACGAAAATGGCCGAAAATCGGAAAAAATCGTAAGGGGTTCATCAGGCGATTTTTCAATTTTTGCGATTTTCGTTTTTTCGCTCTAAAAATTGTATCCGGCTGAATAAATATCTGAAAATTGGTATACTTATGTAATTTTGCCCGCAAAATCGATTGGTGAGGTCGCCGAGGTCGTATCTCGACCCATTTCAGGACTATTCCTGAAAAACAATTTTTTTCAGGTCTGACTTAGAACGCAAATATCTCCAGAACGGTAAGAGATAATTGAAATCGGTTTGAAAATTTGGAATCAGCGCATCTGTATTTACTTAAGTCTAGAAAATGAAAAGATTTGGTGACAAAAAGTTCCCAAGCGAAAAACTGAAATTCCGGTTTTTTCGTTTTTCTCATTTTTCACAAAATCGTTCCAAAGAACGTATATGCGGAGAAAACATTTCTTTATGTAACTTTGCCTGTAGAATCCACTGGTATAGTCGTTGAGATTGTGTCCCTACCCGTTTTAGAGTTATATCCAAAAAACCCACTTTTTTGAGGTGCAACTTTGAGGTCAAATATCTCAGGAACGGAAAGAGATAATTGAATTCGGTTTGAAAATTTGAAATCAGCGCATCGGCGACTATCAATTTGAAATTATTTCAAAAATCAAAATTTTGGACCTAATAATGGGTCTTTTTGGATTTTTTCGGCTGTATATGAAAAATTTTATAGTGAAAAACTATAAATTGTAAGTTTTAATGTATAACTATTATTGGAAATTACTAGGAAGACTTAGAAAGACAGTTGTAGAATGCAGAAAGATGTTCCAAGTGTTCTAGAGTAAGTAGAAACAGTTGCACTATGTTTCACTTTGTTCCAAATTGTTTGGGACAAAGTTAGAAACTTGTTTAGAGTGTAACATAGATGTATCAGGTTCAACACTGTTCCAAGATAATTGGGATTCAGATGAGATAGTTGTACAGGGTTTAATCACATTAATATGAACTATGTAAATCAATAATGAACAAACTAGCGGCCAAAAATTTTGACTTTGACAGATGTCAAATAAAAATTGATACTTTAAGGTTGCCAGCAGATACGAAAAACAACAATTTATGTACCAGCCGCCTAAAAAAGCAAGTTAATTAATGAACATTCACAAAAATTCCCGTAATATCTTCAGAAAAACGCAGGTCACTTTTTAATTTTAAACTTGCCTGTGTTGACAAAGGCTGTATTTATTTGGGACTTTTTAAGTAACCTTAATGGCCAAAGAGACTACCTACATTTATGACTCTCCAATAAAATTTTAATTGTAAAAACTGTCATGACTCATGTTCAAATACAAATAGAAAACATAGATATAAAAAAATATTATTTTTTTTCTCGCTAAATGATATTAAATAAAGGTTAATGTTCGCTAAAACCGGTTTATTTTTTTTTTTGGTTAACGGTTACCGGTATTTTCGGCCTGAAAAATATCGGTTAAAATTACGATTAAAGTTCGCAATTTTCGTTGAAAATATCGGTTACCGGTTTTTATTAACCGGTTTTTTTAACCGGTTACATGCCCTGATATAAAGATAAATATAGTGATTATATTTCAATCCCCTAAAAGTTTACCTAATGGCACTGTTAATATCCATTTAATAGTTGGTTCGTATTTGGGTCATTTGTGTTTAATATTGAATGCGGCTATTATTCTTAGGTTATTATGATTTGCATTGCGAGAAGGAAAATTATAATGGGAATATAGCTCGGACAACCTGGCCAAAAAGCAAACTCCCTTTAATCTAGGATTAAACTGCATGCACTATCATACGGCACATATGACGCTCGTAATTCACACCAAGACCCCGTGAAAATTTCTGCTCTGGATTTAAAATTATGTTTTCTAAACAAAGTTTCTTTTTATTGCGTTTGTTTTGTTGTTGCCTTGGAGATCTGTCGTTTAAACAAATTGTTTTCTCTTTTGTCTTTGAGTATTATTTTGTAAATTTAATTTGTGTTCACTCATAATTGAATTTTGTTGTGCAAAATTTTCTTGTTTAAGTATTTCAAAGGTTTCTTTTATTAAAGATATCCAATGTCATCATTTGATATATGGTGATTTCAAATTAAAATTATTTTAAAGCATACGTTCATCGTCGACAGAAAAAAAAATACGGCATATATGATATATATGGTTCAATTTTCATCATTGCCAAATATTAATTTATTAAAATACCGTTGTTTGAAATTTGTTATAGTACACTATATAGATCAGGGTCGGCTGGATGGCTGAGCGAGCTAGCGCACATCTCTAGCACGCTGTGACGTCATACGAACCTGAGATCCCCAGTTCAAGTCCCAGCGACCGACAACGTGTGATTTGTCGTAAAATAAAAAACACAGCTACTTGTGTATCACACTCGGATGCTATAGACTTGCCATCTATACATCTTAAATAGAAGTAGCACTGGCAAATGAAACAACCGACAGTACGGCAGTTAGAACTGCGGCTCGGTGTGTTCGGTTGCCCTATGCTCCGCCTAGGAGATACAGGAACACATTATATAGATCAGGAGTTTTTGACATTTGTTGCATATATCCCTTCTGAGAATAATATTTTAAAATATCTAATATAACAAAAGATCAATATGTTATGCACGAAAAATAAAATTTAGTTAGAGTTTATAGAATACAAAGATATTGATTTAATTTTTCTTCATTTTCGGTACCATGCCATTCTTATTAGGGATTGATAAATATAAAATTAATTAATTAATTTTACGGCAAATCCCGAAGGTAGTTGAAGCTTTAAAAAGGAGGTGAGGTTTTCAGGAAATCAGCCAACTTTATTCTATCAACCTCGACAGTTTCAACCTCATATGAATCTTCTTCATGAGATGCTTTTTAGAAATCATTGCCTATTTAATCCAGTCAAAAAATATCTTAATTCTCGTTGAAGCTTTGTTCCGTATAAAATATTATGTCATACATGAAACTAAGAAACCTGTAAATAGAGAAAGATATATTCACTTTGTGGTAAATTAATAAATAAAATTAGTACGCAGAGCACACCACATTAATAAGCAAGCAATTAAAAAATACTTAAGGGTAGAGTATAATGAATTAATAATTGTCAGTAAAGTTAAATAAAAAAAGAAATGTATTATGAATTATTTATTTGTACATTAAGAGAAAAACAATTATGAATTAAACTGTTCTTACGATCTTTTTTGCTTAAGTCTAAAAATTCTTTTCTCTTAAGGACTTTCCTTTTTCTTTCGTCATACTTGTTGCATCCATTAACTTCGCTAACCTTTCCTTATCTTTTCGTCCATCCGTTCCTCTCGGCTGTCCTGTGCGCCTTAGTTCCTCTCTGTGCAATTACCTCCGTGTGAGGGAAGAAAAACCTGCGGTTGTCCTGTATCCTGCTCCCTGCCGCCCTTGCGCCCTACCGCGTCCTACGGGATCCCACGTACTAGTGCAGGACAAAGCACCGCGCTGTATTAACTTAACTTGTATCAAATTCAATTTACCTTGGTTGCGGTTATGTGCGTGATAGTACAGAACAGTGATAGTCAAAATTTACTAGGGAGGGAACGGAATGTATTGTAAGTTTGCTCCAGGCTGAACTATGGACGGGAATACAAGATTCATGGACATATACTATTCTCTACTTCTTTACTTTTGGATATGTAATGAACTACATTAATATATGCGTATTTTTATTTGTTTATTTGATGTAAATTAATCCAGAAAACAATATATTTGAAATCTAATTTTATATTTTAAAGCATTTGTTTCAAATTTGAATTTTTATAACCAATATCAAATTAATAATGAGCATAGTCGCTACTGTGGCATTTTTAATTATATCCTGAGAGAATTTACGCTCTAAAGGTGTAATGATTTGCACATGCTAGGCCATACCTAGTTTTATAATTTTTGGGTTTTTTGACGGAATATTTAAGTATATCTGCGATGTTCTTTCGGCAGATGAGATCAAGAACTTGTCTCCTAGAGCCATTATAAGCTTCTTCAAAAATCTGGAATTGTTTCCGGAAGAATAAGTAAGGGTTGTGTCACAATAGATATTTTATAGGTCGCGCTGATAAAAGTGATAAAACGCTTAAACATTCGTTTACATACAATACGTTACACAGAATACATATATCAACTTTCAATAATTTAACTTTAATATGATTGTAATTAATAATTAAATGTGCTGTGTTGAGTAATATATAAAAAAAAATGATATTTATTATTTAAAATTATATTTTATTATTATAGTATACAATAAAAATAGTAAATAATACCACATTTATGGGTCACGAACTTTAATTTAAATACCTATATTTTATGAGAATGCATTAAAAATTTATCCATATATTTAATGAATAAAAACGAATAACCTTAGTAATATTTTATGTACAGCTTTGTCAATAATTTAAAAATTGTGGCAAATTAATGTTATTATTTATTATTTTTTAACCTCATTTATATTTAAAATTTCGATTTATTTTCGTATTCGCACTCAGGGCCGGCTTTGTACGATAAAGTATGTGAGGCAGAAAAAAAAATAGTATACTTATGAAATTTTGCCTGTAGAATTGATTGGTAATGTCGCCGAAGGCGTAAACCTAACCCTTAAAGCATTATACCTAAAAACCCAGTTTATTTAGGTGTTTCCAAAACTCAACTTTGAACACGAATATTTCGAGAACGGTAAGAGATAATTCAATTTGGTTTTGAAATTTGAAATCAGCTCATCGGTATTTACTGTCTATAAGATGAAAAGCTTTTGAGAAAAAAGTTCCTCGGCGGAATTTTGAAATTTTGTTTTTTCCGATTTTCTCATTTTTCACCTAATTGTTCCAAAGAACGTATGTATATGCCCTGTTGGCACTGCGTTAACCTGTATGTATATTACAATTCCTTTGGATGTTTCAAATGTTAAACGGTATTAGTTAGCCCATAAATCTAACAATGCTGCTTCGAAATTGAAGCTATAAATTTATCATAAAATAGATTTTAGTAGAACAGTTAAACAGTATTAGTAATTATAGTTAAATTGTACTTAAACTACAGTTGTAACAAAATATATAAAGAGGAGAGATATGTACATATATATAACACATTATTATTAGTTGCTATTTTGCAGTTCAATGATTCTAATATTTCGGTTATTTTATTGATTATGGAATGAACTACATTTATCAATTTTCGCAAAATTCATTTGTTTGTAAAGCATCAATGCCGTTAAAAGCCATAATTTCGTACCTTATAACATTTGTATATTATACTTTTAAGTTATTATATAATTTTTCATTTTTCAAGTGAAGTACCATCTATAATTAAATGTTTAATAGCTGGAAAATATATGAAAACAACGCAAGCCAAACTTCAATTTAAAATAATGAATTTAAATTACGGTTTCTTCGAAACGCACGATTCCTAACTGACAGGACATAGAAAATATGAAATTAAAAACGGATGTAGAATATGTATTTTTAGTTTTCTAGGAATTTTAATTATTTTTGTAAAAATAATACATTAATATAAAATACATTTCTACGAATTATTATTTTCGTACCATATGTAATTTAATTTTTGGCATCATACAATAAAATCATATACATGTGTCCAATTCACAGTAGAATCAACAAGTAAAATAGTGGCATAGAAGTTTATAACTTAGCTGTTGTGTGAAATTCATTGGTCGTTTAAGCAAATTTAATGTTTATTAAAATATTTGCCCGTGACAGAATCAATACTCGGTGTGATTTGTTTTGTGAGAGTAGTAATGTAAGAAAATGAAACCATAAATTCCAAGTTGGTGGGCATAAATTTTTGGGGCTATAAAGTGTAGTAAAATTCGGGGATACAGGCCTGGTTAGAATCCTCGAGTTTCCGTATCCTCAGTTCCGTTCAGTACAAACGGGAAACCGACATAATTCAATTTGTTCTCCGCTCCGGATTACGATAATTCGCTGGGAAGAAATGACAAACACCGCTGAGGAAGGAGACTGCTTAATGGATACAAATAAAGGCTTGGTCTTTCAAATTTGACAGCTGTTATAAGTTTCTAATTCCTTTAAGAGCAATAACGTGCGAATTTCAACATTTTATCTTACTTATTTGGTACCGTATTGCAGACTTTTTTAAAAGTTCTGGTCAATATTTTGTCAGTTTTTTAATTAAAAACCTGGAGAAATGCAGGTACAAATAAAAATATTAAAAAAATAATTCACTTAAAGTTTCTACTTTTTCTGGTTCTAAAAAAATGAACGATAAAAATTTATTGAAGAGAGTAGATTATGAAGCTTCAGCTTTGTATTATTTATTTATTTGGACAACGTTTCAGTCCTTTATTGGGACCATCTTCAGGTTAGGTTACAACGTTAAAATTACAAATTTTATTTTAACAAAATAAGTCAATACTGAAAGAACAGTTAAATTTATAAAAACTGGTATAGGGGTGTGTTTCATAGAATGGGGTGAAAAATTTAACATTTATAAAAGGTAATATGGACAGACATATGTAATTGCAAATTTAAAAATCCAATTTACCAGAAAATTCTGAAATATCAGTAATAAAAGATTTTTTAATTTTTTTCAAGACAACAGTCCGAAACGTAGCTAACACTTATTACTCTAAAATTGCACCAAAGTCATAAAAACTCATCATAAAAAATATTATGTCAAAATTGGAAACGGAAATAAGGAAACATCCGATATCTAACAAAAGTAAAATAAAGAAAAGTTTTAGGGAATAATGGATAAAAGGAAACCTGCCTACGTCAGAAATTTGGCAAAATCTATTCCAAATCGATTGAAACTGATATTAGAAAATAAAGAAAGATCAACTAAACAATAAGTCTATTTTTACATTTTCATTTGTAGGTAAACATTTATTTCTGTGTAGGGATGTAATATATCTAAAGTCTAAACGGTAAAGATAACAAAATATATACATTTTTTTGTGTTAAAACTGTTTATTCATTACTTATATAAAAAAAAAATTTGGGAGATCAAATCTATCATTTTGACTGGCAGTCAATGTACAATCTATCAATGCATTGAAGAATTAGGGCAGATGAAATACAAGTAACTGATGTCTGGTAACAGTTGTTAGCCAGATTCTGCAAGAAACCTACTGTATACTCGTGGAGTATGTTTCAGACCACTTGGACAGAGTGGTATTTTAATTTGATTGTTTAAATCTAGGTCTCACACTCCGCTTAATTCGAGTTGAAGTGCTGCTCACAGTATACCTACATGTGCGTAGGTACATATTTTTAATAAATACATCTACTATAATGTAAACAAAATTTCATTTTGTATTTTGTTATTAATTTTGTTTTTAAATAAAGTTGAGTAAATGTGTAAACATAATAACGTTTACATTTTATTATATCTAAACGAGGGAAAATACAGTTCAAGCGATTAGCTGTGCTCTTCTTATTATGTTGATAGGATTAAGCGTGGAAGAAGATTTATTCCGCTAAACCGGATGCTGGTTAACCGTCGATTAAAGCTTCACCAATAATTCCAAATCAGATTTGACTTATGCGATCAGCTAAAAATATTAGTCGAACGCGTTGTATTTTCACATTGTATTTAATTAGTGCGTGATAAGTTATTTTAAAACCTTGATTAAATTTGAATGAAATATCAATTCGGATTACTATTACCCCGCTGTCATTTTATTTTATTAATTAATTTCATCGGCTTTTAAATTTTAATGAAAAAATTTGATGCGGGCAAGCATTTGGGTCAGTCCCAACAAGGCCGTACCCAGGGGGGGGTTTTCGGGGTTCAAACCCCCCCCCGAAATTTTCAATGGTAACATACATTTAAACTTATTTAACGAACACTAATACTTTCAAATTTTTTTTATTTAATTAGCTACATTTAATGAATGTTCTAAGAAGGCAAGCTAGTACCTGCTACAAAATTCTCCGAATATTAGCGTACAGCCGCAGTGGGAGCGGGGTTGCGCGCATTGGCAACTGCAATGCTTGCTACTTACTTGATTATTACGTTCTTGTTGTGTTAGTATATTTTTCTTCGTTGTATTGAGATATTCAGTTAACTGACTACTACACATTTAAAATGGCTAGACGTGACAGTGACCAACGTACTTTGTTAGATTTTATATTTAAACGTCCAATACCTTCGACTTCTTCTAATGAAACAAATTGCAGTAAAATTCCAAAGATATCAGATGAGAGTAAAGAAGAAAACAATGATTCAAATGAAGTGAAAGACCAAAGCATCGATAATAACACGTCTGCAATACAAAAATTAGATATAGGATTATATATAAATGAAATCGTAAGCGATTCTATGAAATATAAATTACTTAGAGAAGCATGGAAACCGGATGATTTTTTTAAGTTTCCTGTATCAAGTGGAAGAAATCTAAAATTTCAAATAAATTGGTTCAAACGTTTTCCTTGGTTAGTTTACACACAAATTGGGAAACAAGGAGTGCTTTGTAAATATTGCACTTTATTTTATAAAGAATGTGCAGGTAAAGGAGAGCATCAAAAATTAGGGAACTTGGTAACAAAATCTTTTAATAAATGGAAAAATGCAATAGGTGTTCGAAACTCACTCTAAAACTAATTATCATCAAAAAAATGCATTATATGCAGACAATTTTACAAAAACTTGGGAGAAGTCAAAACCGGATATACAAGTACAATTAAATTCTGGGCGACAAATGCAAATTTTTGAAAACAGGAAGAAGTTGATACCTATAATAGAAACAATTATATTATGCGGTCGTCAAGAAATATCACTTCGTGGATCCTCTGATTCTGGACCACTTGGAGAAACTGAACCAGAAATAAATGATGGAAATTTTCGATCATTATTAAGAAAGCGATTGTCATGTGGTGATCAAAATTTAAAAAATCATTGCGAAAATTTATCGTTCAATGCAATGTATATGAGCCCACGTATTCAAAATAATATTATAAATATATGCGGTAAAATCATACAAGACAAATTAGTAGAAAAAATCAACAAATCAAAAGCTTTTTCCATATTAGTAGACGAAACCACTGATATTTCCCGAATTGAACAGCTTTCGCTTTGTGCGCGTTATACAATTGAAAATAGTGATTCAACATTTACATTAAAAGAAGATTTTTTAGAATTTGTTGCAGTACAAAGTACAACCGGAAAAAATTTAGCAAATGTAATTATAGAAACATTAACCAATCTTGGAGTAAATTGTACTTATTTATTTGGACAGGGTTATGATGGCGCTGCCGCAATGAGTGGTAGTTTTAATGGTGTCCAAGCAATAATAAAAGAGACACACCCAGCTGCATTATATGTTCATTGCAGCGCTCATTCATTAAATTTGGCTCTTGCTCATTCTTGTGATGTGCAACATATAAGAAATTGTATTGGTACGATTAAGGCTATTGGTAATTTCATAAAGTTATCTGCTAAACGAACAGAAGTATTAAAAAATAAAATAAAAGAACATTTACCAAACACGAAATGGCAAAAATTAACATCTATGTGCAAAACAAGATGGGTTGAAAACCATGATGGTCTACTAAGGTTTTTAGAAATTTACAAGCCGATAGTTGACACACTAGAAGAATTGCAAGGTGTCCGCGATATAGATACATCTTCAAAATCCGTGCAATTTCATAAATGCATTACTACTAGTGAATTTGTAATAAGTTTAACAGTAGCATCAACGCTTTTTTCATTTACTTTGCCACTCTGTAAAAGTCTGCAATCATCTACATGTGATCTTACAAGTGCATTCAAACATATCAATTTTATTTTGTGTGAAATAAAGAGCATGAGAGAAAACATGGAAATCACTTTTGCAGATATATTTAAAAAAGCTGAGTGTCATCTGGAATCAGTTGGGGAAACAGTGCAAATTCCAAGAATAATTTCACGTCAAAAAAATAGAAATAACCCTAATGTCGCTAGTGCAGAGCAATATTTCAGAGTTGCTATTGCTATACCATTCTTCGATGATTTTATAGACCAATTACAAAAAAGATTTGCCCTTCACAAAGATTGTATATCTTCTTTACACAAACTAGTACCAAGCATTTGTGTTGATTCAAATTTTGAAAATAATTGTTTTAATTTATACTCTGAATTTTTAGATAACGATACTATTTGTTTGGCAGAAATAAAATTATGGAAAAGAAAGTGGAGCGATACAACAGTTGAAGAACGTCCAGGTGTAGCAATCGAAGCTTTGTCACATTGCAATAAAACTCTTTTTCCAAATGTACATTTTTTGTTAAAAGTATTAACTACGCTTCCTGTTTCAACGTGTACACCAGAACGTTCGTTTTCTTCTCTTAGACGCTTAAAAACGTATTTAAGAAATTCTACAGGACAAGAGAGATTATCCGGTTTGGCTCTTATGAGCATCCATAGAGACATCCATTTAGATCCTGAAGAAATAATTGATCGATTTGCTGTTGAAAAAGATCAAAGAATAAATTTTGTATTAAGTTAAATATTCAATAAAATATAATATAAGTAACACAATTTTTTAAATTTAAAACCCCCCCCGAAAATTATTTCTGGTTACGGCCCTGAGTCCCAACGAACAAACATGACGGAATATTCTCTCTTTAGTGGCCGTTCGAATTTGAAACCACCGATGATGCTTCAAATATCAAAGTACTCGATTTAGGACCGATTTTGCCAATGCACTCAGTTATCCGTGCAACAGTCTTTTAGTATTCATTTGTATACAAAGAGACATCGAAATCGTCTGCTACCAAAAATACTCCCGCCTGGAATTTTGTAATTGTATTCGAGTCGTTTTACCTCAAAGCGATATGCTTTTGATTTTGAGTAAGTAAACGAACAAAATTGTCTTTTTTCTACTTTCCAAAATAGGAAAATTGGGATATTTAGATATTCTTCGAAAAAAAATTTAGCTTCAAATCACATTAGGATTTCCCATGCAAAAATTATTAGAAAATTCTATACTTACAAAAAAGTGTTTATCCGTTTCAAATACATAAGATACTAGTTTAATGAAATTTTACTTGCATTTTGCTGGAAATTTTTTTCTAGCCTGCAGCCTCAGTAAAAAACCTATTATTTTTAGTGAATTCCGAACCACTAGCACTCAGCGGTATTTATTTTTGATTGACGAAACTGGGATTTGAACTTAAGATCTCACATTCCACTCAGTGAGTTGGAGTGTGCTAAATGAGACACTAATGCCCGTAAGATGATCTCTTAAATATGATATATTAATCATGAATGATTTTAGTATTATTAACAAAACAAATTTTTTAGCTTTTTTGTCATTTCAATCAATAAGGTCTATTCTACCATTTCCTAGTTTTGGTCTCAAGTAAATTTGTGATACTAATTCCACCTACATGACACATTTACTTATTATTCAATCCAAAACCAATAAATATTTTTTTTTTTACATATTATTTAGAATAGGATCTTTAGAAATCGGACAACCGCTCAAGTCCATCGGAACACGACAGCCATTCTTCTAAAAGTTTTTACTCCTCTCTTAAGTCTACTTTCTGTTCCATTTTATTATAATTTATTCCAAATACATTTGAAGAAATGTCAGCCAGTACGATTTTGTGGTCGTGGCATGTCTTTCTGATCATGAAGATTTTACCGACATTTAGAAAAAGAAAGATGAATGGATGTCATTCGCATTTAATAAGGAATCTTTTAAAAGACATAAAAAAAATCCATGTTTACATAAATAATTGGCTAACAAAACACACATGTTTCATTTGTTTACCTAAAATTCACAACAAAAGAGTCGTTTGTCTGCATCAATAGCAGTCAAGAGAGACGAGTCGTCGGGCTAATGGGCGAATGAATTTTAGTAGTAGGTGGTAGTAGTGACTGTCATTGCGCATTGGTCGCATATACTCAGTCGCAGTCGTAAGTCGTAGGAGACCGTGGAGGAAAACGCGACTTTAGGGGATGTTAAGGGTCGTCCTTGAGCTAAGCGACCATGAGTAGGGAATTGTTACAATTAAATAAAATAATTTCTTACCTGTCTTATCGTGTAGATATGCAATATAGTCTGCCGTGTCCAATTGGATGGGTTAGAGTACAACTTCTCGGTGTTTTTACCAGCACGTTTTAATTAGCATCTGCATCGTTTTGATGACAAAATTTTTGAAAGTTTGTTGTTTCTGTGAAGCTTAATACACCCCCTGAACCGTTGTGAAGTCTGTATCGGTAAAGTGGCGCTGCCATGTTGCTGCCGGTGGGTTATTTTTACCCAGCTAATAATATCACGGGAATACGCATTGCAAGAAGTCAACTGGCTTGCAGTCGCTGCTCGCTCCGACTTCATTCATAACCCGCTCTGTCTTTATGTGTTGCTAAATTGCGCGCTATTTTAGTTCCATTCACTGCTGTTTTGTTTATTTTCAGCCGTGCTGTTAACATGACAGATTTTATTTTTCTTCCAGCATAATCCGGCTTTCCTGCAGAGTGGGCTGGCACGAACCTTCATCCTCTAGAGTTATTATCATTCTACACGATATCTATTCAAAAATTCAATTTTCACAACACCCATGACCTTTTCTTTTATTTCTTTTCTAAAATTGTATACATTTGTTGCAATGTTTGCATCATAACTTCTTTACGAATCTAAAATGAATCTTTATACGCTCAAAGCTTTTTGAATGTTTAATTTTACTAGCGTAGATAATAATGTTGATTTTCATTATTTTTATGAAATATCGTTTGGATTATTTTCTGCAATTACATAACTATACAGTGTACGCAATGAAACGAGGAACAAAGGACTTTAACATGGGATTTCAAGAAATTGCGGATACTCTCCCTCCTTATAGATTTAGAGCAAATCTACAAGAATAATTTTGAATAACTTTGTAAATTCTACATCAAATAAGGTTATAACTGATATAACAACACGTCTGCAGTACGAGATTTATTGAATATATCATGTAACATTTTCCTAAATCAAAAAACCATGGAAATAAAAGAAAATTTCATGCTGTCAGTTGTGAGTGTGACAGTTAATGATATCGTCTTTATTACTTATCTTAGTTTTTATTTAATATAATTTTAAAAACGAAGATGGTTACTAGAAATCAGCCACTCTTTATTGAATTCAACCTCTACAGTTTCGACCCCACATGGGTCTTCTTCAGGAGATGAATTTAAATATTTGTGGTTTTATGTTTGTAATAAATTAATATTTTTTTTTAAACACAAATATTTAATTTATTATAAAAAAAAATATTAATTTATTACAAACATAAAACCACAAATATTTAAATTCATCTCCTGAAGAAGACCCATGTGGGGTCGAAACTGTAGAGGTTGAATTCAATAAAGAGTGGCTGATTTCCAGTAACCATCTTCGTTTTTAATATCAACACCTAGCCAAGAAATATCCCATCTCTAATATAATTTAGTTTATATTTTTGTAATATTGGTTTATTATTTAAGAAAAATAATATATATTTATAAACAGATAATAAGAAATACAACCAGTGATATTGCACAGAATTGTCACATAGATTTTTTTCTTTTATTTCCATGGCTGTCTGATTTCTAATGAAAGAGTTACATTTTATATTTAATACAACTCGTAATGCATATGTTCTGTTGCATCAATTATGATCTCTTCTGATGTAGAATTTAATTTTGAATAACTTGCTGTTGTAATTCGCTCTAAATCTAGATTCACACACCATTGAATTTATAATGTTGCACTATACATGTAAAGTTATAATTTTACTCATATAGCAATATTACAATAATTAATAATAATCGTCGATACTGTTTACTAGATATTAATATGAGAGCAATCATTATTGCTATGAATTGTGTATTAAATAAGCCAGAAGCTGTATATTATGAAAAGTTTTAGTCAACTCATTAGCTATATTATATATAAGCTTTGGTATATTGGATGTTTGTTTTAGTTGTAAAGAACGGAAAATATTGTGCTTTCAATGTATAGCGACAGATTACCCTCGACAAGTATGAAATGCTGGTTGCGTCGAAGTATCTCAGATTTAGGTAAATAAGTTCATTAGACTAGGAATGCACATTGCACAAAGTTGTTAAAATTTAGGGCTGTGTAGATTCATAAGACGAAATAATATGTTACAAAAAAGATAATATCGTTGTATTTATTTAAGATTATTTTGTTTAGCGTTGTTTCTAGTAATGATATTCATGTCAATGAGTTTAAACATTTGGGTGCATTTTTAAGAAAAATGTCAAAAGATTTATTAAGTAAATGTAGCCACGTAATTTTATTTTATAAAAATAAAAAATATATATTTTTATGTACTTACACATATTTTTTTTTCAAAAGACCAATGAAGTGCATCGATTATAAGTCTGTGTGCTAGACACATCAGTATAGTTATTTGCATTAAAATTAACCTACTTAAGATAATAGCTATTTGCATATTGTATATCATGGGATTAGAGTATAATTTTTCATTACGCATATGGAATTTATTCTACGACGAGATAGCCGGGGAGAATAAACCTTGTGAGTAATAAAAAACAAGATATACATTATATTTTTTCCGAAATCGTTAAATTATTAATTAAAAACATAAATAAATACCATTATATGTTTGCAAGAAGTCAGCTACCTATTGAGACGGGGTTGGGTGATAACAAACATACTGCCAAAGTGTCAAATATTTCTTTATAACTTGCATGTTTACACCTGCTTGACGTCGTCTGCATGAAATCAGATAAATTATTATCAAAGGTAAATAATAAATAAATTCACCAGTAATATTATAGAATGATACCTATGTTTGTTATTTTAGGTAGTGCTAAATTAAACGGCAAAAATATAGGGTAATTCAGTTTGACAGATGAGTCCGTAAAGTTAAATTTTGACATAAGAGTCTGTAAAGTTTTACTTTAGCTACAACTTTGACTAACTTCGTGGTATCGTGTATTTTAGTATTGACTTCGAAAAAAACTTTTTTTAATCGATATTTATTCATGTATCTAAATATATTCATTTTCGGCCAACACTAACGTTGGTAAATCTTTTATTTTCTTGAAATCAAATAATTTTTATTTTCTGAAGGCAGCAATACAATTACCGAAAATATATAGTTAAATGACTAATTTTCAGAAGTTTTTCTGTTAACTTATTAATAATGCGCTCCATAAGCATATAATTAAATTAAATAATAACAATAATGATATTCTTTGAAAATGTTGATATGATTTTGTTGTTCGGTAATTGTACATCGGAACAATGGTAACAATTATGTTCCGTCTTTGTTCTGTTCGGAATAAATTAGTAGGTATAATTAGTATTTAGTCTTGGAGGAGATTATTCATTGCAGTAATTACACTTGCAAACTGTGGCCCGCTCCTCCTTTCTTGGGTTGCGGGCCCTTATGAAGATCCATGGGCCCGGCAGGACTAGCACTACTGTAAATCTATATTCCGCAAACAGGTATCTACGGCCCAGATTACGCTGTTTCTCCCTCGGAGAAAAATCACCAACAATGCCACACTATCCCTGTTATTACCCTCATATTTACTCTAGTTTCATTTTCTCACCTTATAGTTCTATACATTCTCTTAATGTCCAGGATTTATATCTAAGCGAGGAGGTAATTTTCAAGTATTTATTCGAATGGAACACGCAATAATGCTTCATCTTACACTAGCACAGCAATACAGAGAATTCTCAGACACATAAATAGCATGTAAATCGGGAAATTGATTTCTGAATCGGTTGGATCTAAATTTATATGATATGTTACAATACGCTTGCATAGAACTGCAGTAGATTTCTATGGAATCAGCTTTAGAGATGCAGATATTTTTAATTTACTCGGTTTACAATAT
This sequence comes from Stenolophus ochropezus, assembly GCA_035578165.1. Taxonomy (NCBI): domain Eukaryota; kingdom Metazoa; phylum Arthropoda; class Insecta; order Coleoptera; family Carabidae; genus Stenolophus; species Stenolophus ochropezus. The sequence continues at coordinate 15,920,639 of JAQOWZ010000005.1, read as the reverse complement.
GAAAAATTATTTATTGTTATGATATAACGGTAGTTGTTCCTTATGTGCTATAAATTCATTATGTTTTACTTCGATAATCATATGTCGTATGGTCTGACAAGGTCTATAAATAAGAATGTAAGAGAAATTACAAGAAATGAAAGTAATCGAAGGAAACATAACTTTTTTAATGGAATTTATTTGTTCACTCGACTCATGTGAACTATTTTGATTTCTGATTGTATATATGTACTTATTATACGTTCTTTCTATCAGACACTCAGGAATTTATATCTTATAATGTACTTATGGTAAGTTTGTACATAATTTTAGCAAATGTCATAACAAATATAATATAATTAAATAGAACTATTCTCGGAAAATTCTTTTTCTACGACCATGAAGATATATGCTTCTTGTAAGTTTGTTATTGCTTTGGATTCATAATATGTTGTAAACACATTTTCATTTCTCATGGCAACCATAGACAACGTTAAGGTATAAATTCATATCCCACAGTTCTGTCAAAAATAGTATTGTTTAATTTTTGTTTTGTTACTATTTGCTAAGAACTAGTGAAATGAAGACATGTTTATTATTAATATATAAATTAATTGGGAAATAATATCGTGGTCGTATAAAAAAATATAGTGTACAACTCGCTTGGAATGTCCATTCAGCTCATCCTAAAATTATCATACTCGTATGAAATGAGTACCATTCCATGTTTGTTGTAAAATATACTATTGTTACAGGACAAAATAAACATTATTTTAATTAATATATTTACTGGGCATGTATAAAATTCATGTAAAATAATGATCGCCTTAGACTGGGAAATATGAGCTGAAACCTAAATTATAATAAAAATTAAAATGAACGAAAACTTTCATATCTATGTTAGCTGTTTTAGATGTCTCATAGATAATATATTTAGCAATTTACGCTCTCTTTTTAGTTTTGTAAGTATACTAACAATGAGACTTAGTTTTAGAAACATATGTATACATTTTTGATATATACTACGTTAGGAGTAATTTAATTTTTTATTACAGTTTATCATAAACTTTGGGCTCCATTAATTAGTTTATTAAGGTCATATTCAGCAAATTCAGGGCAACACGATATAATAAATATACGAACATCCAATCCTATTCGGGATTTGAACCCGTAACATCTAGGTTGCGAAGCCTTTTCGCTAAAGATATTAGCAATTACTTATTGTGTGTTGAACATTAAAACGTTTTCAAAAGAGAAACAAAAGCAGTAAATTGAAAAAAGAATAGAGAATCCTGTAGTCATTAGAAGCTTACATCCCCTTATCTTGTTAGTGAGGTTAAGAAGTAGAGAAAATTATTCGCATCTGGAAGCGGTGCGTAAATCCCGCATTTGCGGGGGTGGTCACCGCTTCCCGAGGGAGAAGCAGAAAAGAGAAGCGGCTGAAAAGACACTCGTATTTCAACACTGAAAAAAGAACTGTTCAAATCTGCGACATAAATAAAATTGCGTGAAACACAAGTTACAAAGTTTTCCTCTCCAGATAAACAAAGCGGATATTTACTCGCAATCGAACGAGAAGATTATACATTGGTTTGTTTAACTCTTAGCGAAGCGTGGACTACGAATTAAACCAGTTTCATTCTTTTTTTAACATGCATAGTGCAAGTTTGTCAGTGTATAAATAACTTTCAACTATTTTTAATTGTTGGTGCATTCAAGATTAGAATTTGCACTCACTTCCATTACTCTGTAATTAAGTTTTTATTTAAGATTCAGTAAAAAATCCAATTAATGAAATTTATTTAAAAAGATGAGAAAAATGAATTTAGTGGCGCGACCTAGATTTTTACCTTTCAACAAGCAATAAATTTTAATAATTTAGTAATAAGGTTATATATAAGAAAATATACTATAACATTAATGCACATATAGGATTTTAATAAGGACATCTTGGCTCTGAATATTCATTTATTATTTCTCTATTACAGCAGGCTTCGCTGTGGTAATGAATATTTTTCAGTTATAAAACTTTTTAATTTAATTCTTCAATTATTTTTAAAGAAGGAAAGTAGGCAATCAAATATAAATTTAAAAAGTTTTAAAAGAAAAATGAAAACAAAATATATGTAGGTGTACATAACCAATTCATTTGTAAGTTTTAAACATGAAAATTAAATCTGTACATAATAGTTAAGATTTTTATTTTTCATTAGTTTTATCTTATATATTTATTTTTGATGGTTTCATACATTTTGTAGAACAGTACAGATATATAATATATAATTCCTTTAAATTAATCGACTTACACACAAACGTACTAATTATAGCTAAGACCTTATTGCAGTTGTGTTTCTACGACAACACTTCTGCATGTCAAGTATAATCGACCAAACCTCATGGTATTCTGAAACGATGTGATAACCAGTTTAAGGATTAAATTTGCTCATCCTTGCTGACTCCGTAATTCACTCGTAGGTTTACGTACTAGGTTAACAAGTCAAGAGGCAATAGCAATTTATATAACTGTTAATTGTTAAATGTGAATTGAAATAAAAAATTAAATTTAAAAGAACAACAGTGGGTTCATTATACACAGTACTGTGAGTTTTAGAACTTAATAACAAAATTAATATTTATAAACTCTTTTTTTAATATCTTCATTCTTAGAACTAAAAAATAAATCGACATACATATATCATATGCATTATACATTATTGGAAATTGAACACACTTCTAACCACATTAATTTTATTCTTTGATATAATTATGTAAATGTACACTATTTTGTGGTATATTATAAAGATATGAAGGAAGAAGATGGTTCTTAAATGTTAAATTCTGAAGTATAAAATATGCATTTTCGGTAATATATATTAATTTCTTTTCAATTCTTTTTATATACCTTCAAATTATGTAATCCATTTTTAACACCCCCATATATTATGGGTGGTTACTGTAATATAACCTAAATTTTAAATTTATTTTAAATCGACTAAATCATCGAAATAAAATATCAAATGAGTTATTTAATATTGCAGTCAAATTATGATTACCATTTTTTTTGTTCAAGTGTTGCTTAAAATTTAAACCTTGTTGGTACAACTGGATCTTAGAGATCACTTGTTAGAAGTCACATTCCAGACACTTTAGTGTTTAATAATAGAGGAGGATGCATCATAGAGGCTTTTTAATGTGGATAATAAATGACTCGACCGGGACTCGAATACGGTTTCTTAAACCGCAGTTGGTTAATAAGTTCGACTAGAACACTATACCAGTTTTAAACAAGTACTATAATTATAGTTCATCTTGCATCAAACTGAATTCTTGTGTAAACCCGTATCGTGTGCTGTATTGGAATCCACATACTTTCGCGTGGTAAGCGAAGCTTGCGTGCCCTTGGGAACATGTTCCGCGTTAAATGATGATTTTTATAATCCCTGCGGCGGTTTGCTGGAACTCCTAATGGGCGCTTTAATTTTTGCCGGGATTTTTACTGCTTAATTAATATGTGTAATTTAGGGCAGGTTTAACATGCAAGCGGAAACCGTTGCTTGAATTTGAGGCAGTAATTCGCTTGGAAATAATATCAGTTTTTTTTAATTTTTATTTTCCTGGAGAGACGCTTGGTATAAAAAAGTTATAAAACGTTAACAAGCATGCGGAAAAGTTAATAATCTGTGTATTAAATGTGACATACATATTTTGTGTAAGTAAGTTTGGTTGCTTTTTTATATTGTTGGCAGTAAACTTTTTAATTCTGATGAAATATTAAGATATTAGGTCTTTTCTTATTTAGTATAGAACCATACTAAGAATTGCTGGCATAAGCCCGGTAAATAAATAGCGTTCTAACTAAAAAGAATATCATAACCACAACGATTCAATTCATGTTCTTAAACTGCGAACCGTCCTTTCAAATCTTCCGATACCAGTTCTTAGACTAATCTAAGATCTGGACTTGAGTAGTTCACAATTAAAAATGTCATACACAACATTGAATTTTTAGTTTTACAAATACGCTTGATAATTATTGAAATAAATAATATTGAAGATGATAATTATATTAAAATGAACTACGAATCAACTGACCATGACTTAGAATTGCTGAATAAACCAAATTGTGGTTACTTGTATATGCTTAAGTAAAGGTTCTTTTACTTTTTCGCGTCACCGTTTACTAAAGAGTAACTTACTTCCATAAGTCGTAAGCTTTTGATAATATTTATTATTTGGTTACCATTGTCAAAGAAGTTTTATAGAAATTAACACTCGTACTAGTAGGTTAGCTATGAAAATCATACTAATTTCATAAGCATTTGGTCTTCTAGCAAGGAGCAAAATTAACTATAAAGATTTGGAAATAAATAAAACTGTCAAGTAGTCCGCACAACATATAACAAGCGACACCGAATGTAACAACCAAAAACAACAACTATTTTCGTATGGTAACATGAAGTACCTTCTCGAAGATTTTAATGTGATGTGTTTGTGTAATGAAATGTACCTATTCAAATAAAACAAATAGGAAAATATGTACCTAAGATACTTTAGGCCTTGTTCTATCTAATATTATGCCATAAATGATGATACAAATATTAATTTTTTAATATTTCTAGAGTTATTTGTGTGTAAGTGTAGTGATCATAATCTCTTGATTGTGTGTAAAATATGTGTGTAGAGGTTGTAAGCTCGTGATAACAAGGAATTTTTCGTAAATGATAGTATAGGAGGCGAACGCTTCATCAACGGGGAGTCTAAAGTATTGTCTGCTTCGCACGAGGTGGCGCGCCAAATCCTTTTGACCTAATTAACTCTAATGAACCGACCTTTATTATAACGAATCAATTATTTACCATGCCACGGAATTGCTTCATACACGAACAGAAACAAAAACTTCACCAAACAACCATTAACATCACACTCAAACTCACTTGTCGAAAGGTAATAACAACGCACTTTCACTACTTCCTACATTATTCTTACACACGGTATGTATATATTAATATTTTAGGTTAATGTTAACTTTATGGCCCAAATACAAACTGGCACAAGAGATACATGAGAATATACTAAAAATATACGAATATTATATATATTTAAAATACTATACCTGCTGTATACCTATGTGTATCTTTCTTCTGATAAACTGTAAAACTACAAATGTGTAAGATTGGTAGGATGATTATAGATTAACAAGTAACTATACTCCGATTAACTCTCGACTATCATCATCATCATTAGACCTAAGTACGTACAAAGGATTGATTTTATTTGACCGAATGTTTAGTAAAAGAGTGTATTATTGGATTTTATTAAAGTGCTTTCCATTTAATAATTACATACGCAACATAATAAACAAGTAGAAAATCAGGAAAGTGATTATTTTCTCTTATTTAGATTTCTTAAAATGTTTCCCCAATTACTAAATACAGATACTCTTTTCATTAATAAAGCATTCATATTAACAGCCATTGCGTTTACAGAGACATATACATATGTACACATCGTTGTAAAAAAGTTAAAATAAAATTGAACGGATTTTGAGCTCCTTCAAAATTCATGAAAATGTAGATATAGGTTTTTTAGTTCCTTCAACCTTCCTTATTTAGGAAGCAAAAGGTAAAAGAAATAAAGAATTCATCTTTTTTAGGCATTAAAAATTAATATGCCTTATCCGCAAATAATTCTTCTTAATAATTCATGGCATTCATGGCGAATATTTCTGGGTGCATTCCCCTTCTGTAGATTCCCTAGAGCACCGCCAATCGGGGAAGAAAACAAGTGACATTATATTATTTGACAGCTCCAATAAAATTATGGCGAACAAATTTCCCTGGAGAATTTCCATTTGCGCCCCCGCTGCGATCGAATGGAATTTAAAATAAACACCAATGAAAACAACACCGTACAATCTAATTATTTTGTTAATACACATGCATAGGCGTGCGGTGTCTATTACCACGGGGGGTCATCGAAAATAAATGCGCACAGTAGGATAATAAACAGCCGTTTGAAAGTTTCAACTCAATTCGGACTTAAAGTTTTATTCATTTCTTGGCAGGATATCCCGACAGCAACTTTGTGGAACTATTGTTCGGTTGATTATAAATTCATATTAATCAACATTGACAGCTCTTCTGGGTCAGCGCATCACTATTGGGTCAGATGCATGCGGTCGTAATCTGTTCAACAACCTTTGGCTAATAATATAATCAGAAAATTAATTATGTTATCAGAATTGTGTTTAATCTAGGTATTACCATATGCATCTAACTGAGATCTCATCATTGCTACGACAGCTTGAGGCTTTCAATTCTGATACTCTAATACTATTACTACTACAATACAATTGTGTCTCTACAATTTGTAAATCTGTTTGTTACCTTCAATAGGTATTAGCTGCGACAAAATAGGAAATGCTTCAGAATTAATTTACAATGCTGCCAATGAATCAAAGTAGTTTTCTATTCTTTTTTTAGAGTGTTTCAAAATTATTACAATGTACTATTTGCTGTTCAGTGCAAATTTTGTTTTCCCAAAAGATAATAGAAAATACCTAGAATATATATTTCTATATCAATAAAAGTTTTTATTACTACAAAATTAAAAATTACCAAATATTTTATTAATTTAATTAAATACTGAAATTATATAATGGTTCTGTAGTGAAACAAAAAATGTTTGCTCTAATAATCGGCATTTATTTTTGCTAATTTTGGAAAAATATTATTTGCAATGTTATCAATAGGTACATGATATACGATATACCTTTTATTTTTAATAATAACTTTAAACCATTCATATGTTTATTAATTTTCAAATAAAAATATTACTCATACATACGAGTATGTATCTTTATTTAATTTCTAAAAATCCTAGTACTTAATCAACGAGAAATGAAAGAAATTAAATTTAGTATAGATACGAAAAGTTTGTTCCAATTTTAATATTATGAAATTATAGTATCACAAAAAAAAAATTTACTAGTTTAACATTTTCATGTAAATTCTAATGTAAAATATTTTGTTCTGACCAGAATATTTGTAAATCAATATTTTAAAGAGAACTTCTAACACCGCGGCATATAAATATTAATAATAAATATTGCTATGTTCGAATGGGCAAAAACTACAAACCCATTACAGAAGATGTATTTCATGAGACAATATATGAATGAAAACCCTTATCTACTACTATAAAGCACGTTATAAAGCCATAATATACTCGTCCGTGTAGTAATGAAATGAAAACATTTTTAGTACTACAAACACTACAAATTTTAACATCTTAAAATTATGTATTAGTATTTACATACTTCTTTTGGCTCGATTGTTTTCTTAGATATGCATGAGATAAAAATGAAATAATGAAACACAATTCTTGATGCAAACAAGAATCTTGACAGAGCCTGGAAAATTGACTCAAGTATTAATCTTGTTCCATGCTTTACAAGGAGACATATTTTTTGCAAAAGAAATTAAATTTTTTCATTGTGAAATAAAAGTTAAATAGTGTCTAAGATGTCCTAATGAACCAGTGATTAAATAAAATGGAGGATATAAACTTTACAGCTGTAATAATTATGAATTGTTTACAAAGAAACTTTTTTCCTAATGAAACAATACTTTTACTTTTATTTTAAAATTTAGCTTGAATCCATCATTGTTTTATGGAGATTCTGATTTCCTCTAATATTGTAACTATGTTGTCTTACATATTAAATTTCTTGTAAAATTTATAGATATATTTAATTGTTGTCTTATATTTATACTTATCTATATTTATTTTTTGATCGTCTAATTTTACGTAGTAAATGGTTGAATATGTAATATAAATTATATCATTATTATTTTTGCAAAATTAAAAATTCTAATAAATTTTCAACTTCTTTATATTGGAATTAAGTCTGTATAGTTAACATAAACCAAGCCAGTTAAAAAAAATACTACATTAAAAAGCAAGTAAAATAAATACATAGATGCACAGCACACAATTTTCTGGAGTCCAATCTACGTTAGAGGGAAAAGATGCACAGTTTTGTCTTGCGAATCGCGATGTGTTTTTGGTGTATAAAACTAAAACATATTAAAGTGTTTGATAATAACATTGACTATAATATTGTTTACTTGCAATATTAGTAAATGTAAAATAAAATAGAATAATTTAGTAATATTCCTTCGTTCTCAAAATATATGGGAATCTCTATTTTCCTCGTTTCCACTTTGCCACTGATTTCTAAGACTTATACAGTAATGACACAGAATAGGTTTATACAGAAGCGACAGTAAGACAGAGAAACGAAAATTAGAGAGAGATGGGGAAAGGCAACAAATTTAAAGGGCTCCTTGTTTAAAATTGGAAAGTTTCATCACATCTTAGAGAGAGATAGGGGAAGTCAACAAATTTAAAGGTCTACACAATGCTCCAAGGTCACGGAGTGTCGCTTCTGTATGTAACTATTCTGTGGTAATGAATGAAAAGGTGTAATTCTTAAGGTACGTTTGGTGAAGTACCTATATTCTGTTGATAAAGCCCGATTTCTCAAACGAAATTGTTGGTTTGACAGTGATTGCATTTTGAAACAAAGGTTCTCGAAACAAAGTATTGATTCCGCCGAGTAGATTTGGGAGAATGGGAAACATTTTTCAGTTGTTCGCTCGGTTGGACTCGCGGGTAAATACGGAATATATCCGTCATGCACGAAATCAAATTTGGTTGATATGTGCGCGAGCGCCGACACCGTCTCATGCTCGGCTATATTCTCGCAAAGTAAATACAGCCAACTTCTGACCTCAAACTTATATGTAACTTTAAAATAATAGTTCCAACTCCGAGGGATAACTCAAAGTTTTCCTCACATATCAGACTTGCTAACTAAATACACAAGCAGATTTTGACCCTAGGATACCTACAAAATCCTTCATTACACTGCTAGACTTCCGGACTTTCATAAGCATTACAAATAAATAATATAAAAATAATAGGAAATTGATCAATATATTCATATTTAATAATTAATAAATATAAAGATTAAACGGTTTGAACGTTTTTGAAAAATGCAGTGATTTTTGTAGTGCTAAAACATTGTTTGGTTTCAGAACACTTTACATACAGCCTGAAGCTATCTACCATTAATAGTTTCTACATTATACAACAGCTGAATAACTCTCCGTATGTTGTGGTTAGAGTTACTAACCTATAATATTAGAAAATTAAAAACAATAGGTATGCTTCGTTTTCTTATTTCTAAAATGTTTCACGAAACTTCTAGTACTACCAATTCTCTTGAAGTCATATTAACATTTAATATAATATTTATTATATATATTTGCATTAAATCATAGAAAAAGTGATGTTTATCAAATTTATAGTGTTTTTCGAGAAAAAATACATATTGAATGTATAATAATTTTGTGAAATTAATATATTGCCTTAACAAATCTAAATCTAAAACAAGTCAATTTTTAGTCTTCCTATTTAAAAAAGAACCATACCACATGTCTAATCGACCTAAAGCCCAAAACCGTCGATGTATATTTCCTAGGATGTGATTTTGAAAATTAAAATTATTTTACTTATTTTGAGTGACGTATTTTAATAGCTTGGGTGAATTATCTGAAAGTAACTTCTTACATGTAATTACATTTTAAACTACATCGATTTGGTATGTAGTTTTCCTTTTTAATATCGGAATATTACTAGTAAATATTTATTAAAAAATAAGACCTGGCTCCTTGAACATTTCCTTATTTCTAAATTGTTACTATAATAATATAAGAGAAACCACACGCTAGTGTACGTGTCCTAATATCATTTTATTAGGTATGACATATTACACTTACCAATTTCTGAAACAAGTTTCGAATAGACAATGCAAAGATTTGAATGAAAAAGAAACTAAAATTCAATTCTTATACATGTACTATTTAAAATTTGTTAAGTCTATTTAGCTTTTAACTCCAGTGATTTACGTGTTAAGTTTTTAGTAATCTATTTCCATTTTATTGTACTACCCCCTATTTTCCATTTTATTTATATGTAGAGTTTATCTGTTTACGATTTACGAACCACGAAATTGTTGTAGATTCGGGATGGATTTAGGGCGGTGTAATTTTATTCCCCATTTGGAAAATATAAATAGCAGTGGATTTGGGTGGAAATAAAGTTGAAAAGAATTATCAAAGGGAAAAAATGTTGGATGCGTTTCTTTATAAAAGTGCGGGATTTGATATCTTCTGTCCGTGTAAATATGTAAGCGGCTGACAGCGATCAGGGAGGAAAGTGAAAACGCGGAGGCTGCATTGAAGCGGAAAGTTGAGTGCCGGGTGCGATGCGCGATGTGATGTTTCCTGCTAAATGACCTATTCAATAGTCCGGCGCGCGCGTTTTTCTGCACTTTTAAACATAAATCAGCCGCGGTGTAATTTGTTTTTACGCGCTGTTGAAAGTAAATACGCGCCCTCTGCCGCTGCGCCACCTGACAACACCCGGGCCCACAGCCAATTATTTATATTTGCCGCGAAATTAAATCATTTTAACTGCGCCAAATATTTACCCACTGCATCATTTCGCTGCCAAGATACCGCGGCGGGAAAAATATGGCTCGCGGGAGTGATTTACACCGCCAACTGATGTAGGGACACGGTGTATTATACAGGCGCATTAGCCTGAAAGCTTCAGCCTCCAATGCCACACAAAACACGACTTACACACACAAATTATCTACCTATTATAATTATCTCTTTCTTAACTACATTCTCTCACAACATTACACTATTCTGCTAACTGAAAATACTAACGTATGTTTCAAGTATTTTCGGATAAATTTAAAATTTGCATATAAGTAACTAAAGTTATTCACATTTAAAAATTATCAAGTTTTTCTATTATTTATTAATAATTAATAACTAATGATGTAGATGAATATTCAACTGTAGAGGATGATGAGGATAGTAATATTCAGTCAAAAATCTTAATTATCTACGAAGCTCATGTTTCGACACCACTTGTGTCTTCTTCATCTATTAGCCCTGAAGAAGATACAAGTGGTGTCGAAACCTCTGCTTCGTAGATAATATAGATTTTTGACTGAATACCCGAATATTACTATATAATAACTTTGCAAAAAATTATAAAACTGTGCGTGTAAATTGTAATGATTATATTTTATATAAGATATAAAACGACTTTGCAAAAAATATACCATTTACAATATATCTTTACTTGCGGTCACAAAAAACAAAAAAATGAGAAAACACCAAATTTTTAAAACTAGAAATCCTAGATGTACAACTTTATAGACAAAAATTTATATTTCAAATATTTGAAAATTATTTCATCGTTTATAAATATGTATTAGGTATCACATTAGTTTTTATTATATAGGTTTTTTAAAATGTATCGTAGAAAATCATTTCAAATTTTACAATATGTATTTAAAGCGAAAATATAATATATATACGAGTAAAAATAATTGTTCGTATATTGTATAAATAATTTAATTTATATTTTAAAAATATCATTGATATCCGTAATTATTTTCCGAACCTTTTTTCCAATACCTGCAATATATTGAAATTAAATAATTATTTAAAAGGAAATCGGTTATTGTAATTTTTTTATTTAATTTAAAATAATATTTACTATAAATGTTAGAAAAATCCAGAAAAAATAGTTATAAATAGCGTAGTATAAAGTTATAGTAGTCAAATATTATTGAACTTAGGTGAAATTATTATCGAATAGTTCAGATTCTTGTCCTACATTTCATGAATAACTGAGACGTAACATTCTATCATCAAATTGTTTCGAAGTAACTCAAATTTTGATTTACAAAGTGTTTTACATAAAATTTGGTCGACACTTTAATTTAATAATGCTGAAATAAATTTCAGACATGGTGGTAGGTACTGATATGAATAGATAGGCATAAACTATCTCTAGAGAAACAAAGATTTTTCTTGATTTTGATTTACCTCGAATTCAGTAAACTGAAACGAAAATTTTATTTATATTGATTTCGACACTTTTTTGGCCTTCTTCAGATAATGGCTGTCATAATATTTGTATTTTATTTATTTTCGCTCCTTGAACGCTTTATTGAGATCAAAAAATCGAAACCAGTTGGACTAAATAAAACATGTTTCAATTAATTAAATTCCAGAAGATATTTTTTGATACTGTCCATAAATCTTAAACAAATATATCTTATACGGATATACTGCATATCTGTTAATTAATTGTTGAATTCATCTTAAGTAAATTAGTAAAAATATATTTTTTTATAGTAATAATTAGACATATTTCATATTTTGTAAACAGATCGTTTGTGGACCATTTTAATTAAGAGTTTTCAAATTTCTTTTTCTTGTATTATAAGCTCTTAAAATTTGCGATTTATATTTAACAATTTCTATTATAAAGACTATTTACCGTGATGACTTGTCTGGTAGTATATAAATGTTTAAAGTTATGAACTTGTGAGCTACACAATTACATGAAAGCTGGATGAATGTATGGCGTGCACTATATTTATGCATTTAATACACCCGTTAGAAGATGTAAATTCAGCATATATTTTATTTCTTTTGTGCAGCAGGCTGCAACTATTGCAATATGAAATAAAAGCGGCATAATATTAAAATTTATGTATGACATCTAGAAATCATAATTGTAAATTTACTACTTCGTGACACGATTTCATTTCGGGCTGGAAGAATTGCTAATCAGTATATTAAAAGTTTAATTTGTAATGTAAACCTAACCGCTTCTTTGTCTAGGAAACGTCCAATTTCTTATTTATTCATCGCTATTGACATTACGCAACAAGTCGATCGGGCAGGGCGGGGTAAGACGAGGAGAAGGGCTGTTATTACCGCATACATTATTCAAGTTGTGTAACGCAGAGGCGTATGTGTCTGTTATCCTTTCATCATGCGTTGTTGTATGTATTCCTAGTAAATATACACACAATCCTCCTTCAGATTTATATTCTCCACCTTTCATTATTGTTATTGTTATATTATACATGGATTATGTTTTCAATTGTATACAAGATGTTTTCATATTTCGAGAAAAAATTTAAGTGGTAATACTAGAAACTACGCAACTAAAAAGGCAATCACGATTTATGACACACGACACTTTGTACTTGACGTACGATCATTTATGCTCATGAAATTATTTTGATACTCACGTCCAATCACGCACGACGGCTCACGATTGGGTCACTTAATTCTATACTTAAAATTTATTTTAATATATATGGTTATTTATGCTTGTAATGTTAATATGTAAGGAAAATTGTTTATGAACATATTTAAAATATCAAATTATAATATTTTTATAACTAAAATTAAACAAAGCAATAAATATATCTTTTAAAAGGGTACTAGCTATGTTTAGAAAACAAAATTATTGTGAAAAACCCAAAACTGAATAACATTATTGAATATGAACGCCAAAAATATTACTATTGCTTTTATATTAAGATTTAATTTTTTTACGGCGACTTTTTTTCTCAACTAAATGTGTACATCAAAATTTAAAACGAATTCTATTTTTGTTTTACCAAGTTAATCAAGTCGGGCAATACGAAAAGAAGCTTAAATATGATTTTTAATTAAAATTTGTTTATCTAAATATGCTTTATACGTTTCCATATACTCATACAATTGGACAGACGAACAGGTATAGTCGCCTCGCTATATCAATGGTAGTGCATCATTGTTGGTTATCATTTCAGAAAACAATGTATGACAGTGACAGCAGATATTATGATTGTTGATTATCATTTCAGAAAACAATGATACAACGAGGTGACTATATATGTCGCTAAATATGCTTAAAACATCTTTTTGTAGGGATCTTAATTAAAAAATAGAATATTACTAATACACTAGAAGCAAAATCTTTAAGACAAATTTGCTCTACTCATATCTATGAACTTAATGGTTGAAGAAAGGACAAATTTTCAGATATAAAAACAATAATAATGTTATGGTTTGTTTAAAATTACTTTATGTCCTTATAGTTCTGAAGGATATTAACAAAATTATAATTTAAAAATTATAAAATGACTATGTTCTATTGAAAACATTTAAATGTAGCAAGCTTTGAAATGTCGTACCGTAACGGACAGAACAGTAAGGGAATATATGTTCGTAAAGGTCTTTACCTCGGGTTATTCCAAAGTACACAGAAGGCCGAAACGTATAGAGTTGGAATCTGTCTCATCCTTTTGTTACGTGCAATTAAACACCTTAACGGTATAGCGAGTGGATAAACTTATCCACGTCCCAGTGCTATTACTTCTGCAAGTGCCATTCGTTTAACAGATGCATTCTAAGGTTGGTGCACGATATTAAATTCATTATAGTGGAGAGCAATGTATTTTAGTTGGTTAATAGTTAGCAGCGTTATCCATCAAAATCAAGATCACACACTTAGTTAGCGATTAACAAAAATATATTTTCTTATTTGTAAAAACCTGAAATGAATGAATTTTATGAGAGAAAATGCATTTGATTGTTTTAAAATAACGTTATTATGTTTATGTAACTGGATTGACTTACAAATTAAAGTTCTGTAAAAAGGAAAATAAAACTTTAGCTATAAAATAGCATGAAATAAAAATGGCTTTTACTCAAAAGATATTATTATCTGTGCAGAGTTATCCTTTATCAAAAAACATGTCTGAGATAAACGTGCAGCTGAAAATTGTTATAGTGAGTATTTCTTTTGGATTTATTCTTTAAGCTCGGGGGTATCCTTCTCTAACATCTCGTTCTCGTCATTTTTGGCTGAGACATTCGTCATGCGTTCACGAAACACGTTTCTTCAGTCGTCGCTTTGCGCTCAACGCTCAAGCGAGGAACGCGTGCGAAATCCCAAACACCCGCTCTCCGTTTCCTTCAGTTCACAGCTCACGACTGCATCTGAATACACTACTTATCTGCCCCGTTCAAGGAGGAGAGGAAAGACTCTCACACAAAGGATAAACGCAATAAATTTACAAGTTTGAGCAAGAATTACTGAATTGATTTATGAAAAACTTATACGGGTTTTGTTGGTTTTCCTTCTTCCTTTTCATGTTAAATATTTGCCAAAATCAAACAATATATAACGATATATTTTTCAAGAGAACAGTTCGGTACTTCGCTAAATTACGTTTCTCATACAGGGTGTAAATACATCGACGTTCTGGATTTATACCAAGATTTTTTTTCCTCCAAACGTCAAAAGTGACGTTTTTTACTTTTTTGCTGCCGGAGTAAATGTAATAAGTATCCATAGTAACTATGTAGAATAAGCAAATAAGAATAGTATATTGTGTTATTAAGAGTAAAAGTGATATTTTGTGTGGCGAGCACGGAAGTTTGCACGACGAGCGAAGCGAGTCGGACAATTGCAAGCGAGGCACACAAAGACACTTTTACTCTGAATAACACATTCTATTTTTTCTTTATATGTAGAAAATTTAAAAATTAATTACTATTTGACGTTTAATATGTAGGTTACCTGTCAGTTATTCATAATTGTTAGTAACTTTATTCTTAGGTTATTTAGTTTTATAGTGACATTTAGGTCGATATAACAGATTTCTATTGTATAAATTACTTCTTATTGGCTGATTCTACATACGGCGGCGAAGAAATTAAACGGCGGCTAGAATAAAAAATTATATTACGCCGGCGTTGAAATTAAACCTTGTCAATCACGTCACAGAAGATGTCACTTTTATGACGTTTGAAGAAAAATAACTTTTTGTATTAAAAAACCGTCAACTGACGAATTTAAATTGATTACCTACAATTTGAACGTCAAGTAGTAAATTATTTTTTTAAATATCTACGTTTGTATAAAAAATAGTATGTGTCTTTTCGGAGTAAAAGTTTCTTTGTGTGCCTCGCAAGCAATTGTCCTACTCGTTTCGCTCGTTGTGTAAATTTTCACGCTCGCCACACAAAGCATGGGCGCCGACTTCATGGCATCGGTGCTTATACCCCCAAGGAAAAATTTCGAAGGAGCAATGCCCCCAAGGAGATATTTTGAAAAGTCGGCATCCAAAATAACACTTTTTCTCAAAATACACAATATACAATTTTAAATCGCGTAATTAAAGGGTAAACGTTTATAAACGTATTGCATGAATTTTTTTTTTTTAATTTTTCATGTCAATTCCCTTAAAAATAATTCTTTCGGAAAACCCCATTAACTAAACCCTATTGACTGCCCTCTTCATATATAGTTTATGAATCCCTGAAACAACTGACACCAGCAACATTATCCGTTATCCAGCTTTTCAGTCGAGATATATTTACTGGCTTGAACTAGGTTAGAGCACAAGTGTAGGGCAATTATTTAAGATCATTTATCCCACATTTGGAATGATAAATCTCAATCAGGACTGGTACAATCCATCAGGGCACGTTGCATATTCATTGTGTCCGGCTGCAAGTGCATCACTCGCCCGCATTCAGGCCCGCACCGTCCGATTGCAAACAGAATGAATCTGTAAATAGTTCATGTCGGATCCACGAGGTGTTGGGCCCGTGATTTATTCAAGATGCGGGAGGGGAACAGCGCAGATAAGAGGGATGGATTGAAATAAAAGAAACGTTGTGTTAACAAAACGAAAATTAAAAGTACACCATTCGTTTTACTACTGTTTTATTTTTGAAGTACGCTATTTTATTTTTTTTTATTTATATTTACCTTGTTATATAGAAGTTCTACTTACAATAATATTGTACATATTTTCATATTATTTATTTCTGTTTGTAAAGATGAAACTATACAGGGTGTAACAGCGATACGATAAAATGTAATAAGATATTCTTGTAGACATCCAAGGGGGACAACAGCTCTCAAAGCACTGATTTGCCATGTTAATCTAGAATGTGCAGTACCTTAAAAAAATCCATCTCAAGTTGGTGGTTTCACCAAAAATACTAGTTTAAAACAATGGTGTTATATAAAAAATCAAAGGTACCGGAACGGAATAATAATAATTGTTGATATTTACTTATTTAATAAATTATTAGGTATTATTGTAAGTTGTTTTTTTTTTAGTTTTTATACGTTCGTAGTGAAAATTCAAATTTTTCACTTGTGATACAGCAACTAAATATAAGTTCCATACGTTGTTAGCTTTATGTAGATAATAATACTACTTGATGCGCATATACAGAAAATAAATTATAGTTGCATTTTGAAGTGAAGAAGCGTTGGATCAATTAGAGGAGTGTAAGATCTGGGATCAAATCTCATCATTACCAACTATTTACCAATTAAAAAGATTTCTATAACTTGTAGGTCCCATGCAGAGGTTGTAGGCTGACAACCTATACTTCTAGAATGCAAATAAGTGTTTTTATGATATAATAATCTAGTATGTACCTACTTAAGCTCATGTTCCATCTAGGAATGTGGTACCACTAATAATTCTGATTTTATAATTACAATAGTCCGTATTCAGATTTTGTCTTTATATCCTTCTTTAAGCCTTTATAGCTAGAAATGATCTCTATGTTTAATAAAGGTGTTAAATATAATCATATTCAGCAACCTTCTCTAAGCTTTCTTTAACAAAAGATGTTTTTTTAATACATTTGGCAACGTATATTTCTTATTGAGTTATTATTAACATCAAATAATACCAAAGTATTTACTATATCATCAATATTATGCACAAATTCTGCCACTTTATAGACGGCTCTTGTCATCTCTAAGTATTTAACATAAAAATATGCTTCATTATCTCTAATCCTGACAAGTGAATATGAAATCTTAGTGAAGTTATAAAGTTACATAATGAAACTTCTTTAACGATAGAGACGAGAGCAGAATAGGGACCAATGTATCTATTGCATAAATTCGTTATATACCTACCATAAGAAATATTTCTAACATCAATTTACATTACTGATGCGTATTTTATATTTTACTTTTGAATACAATGTCGAATTGATCAATAGAATTAAATCCGAGATGCAACCGATTCAACTAGGTATCTCGTCAAGTTAACATGCTAATCGATGTAGTTATTGTCATGATATCAATATTCGTAATAATTTATAACTACTGTTGTATTGTTTTTAACATTAAGCTATGCAAAGAAACAATAACTAAATTCATATATAACTTTTGAATAATGGGGAGTAGTTTATGCTGAATAGATAACATTACTGACCCCGGTGGTACAAATATGCGGTAGAGATACTAGATTTTCATAATTAAAAGGTCGTGTTTTACGTATAAAGCATGAATAATTATCGTTTTTATAATTTCTTTGACATATCTCTGTTTTCATACAATACAGAACAACATGTAGATGAGCACTATGTATCAACTCTATAATGAATTAATAAATATGTAAAACATTCGACTCTGTTGTGCAGCAGTAATGATAAACTTTATTTTTATTCTAAGAGAAATAACAAAATAAATAACGCGATATCTAATTCGCAAATTTCTTTTTAGAATAAATAGTATATTGTTTGAACGAGCTTTGTGTAAAAAGATTGCCAGACCGAAGATTCTTCTTCCAAGTATTTTTTATAGGACACTAGAAGATAATTCTTAATTAACAGCTTTGAATAAATAAATTTTGATTCGTAAAAAACAGTCTGAAAAATTAATTACATAAGTAATTAAAATGATATTGAGAAAGTTGTTTGAAACTTTGAGGCTTTTGGTTAAACAAAACAAAACTTTTTCTACAACCGTATAAAAATAGAAACTTAATTTGGTTATTTTATTTTTATCCGTTATTCTCAATATTCTTGAGGCATAATAAGAATTGAGAGATATAAAACTTTAAATTAATGCGAAGCCATTTTTAAACTTGATGAAAATTTTGCGATATTATACCTACATATTTATATACATCAAATTGTAAACGATAAATTATTAACTTGTATAATTGTTTCAAATAATAATTCTATATTCAATCCTGTATATATACATATGCTTCTGTCAGTATATCAGTAGCTCTGTCGGAACAGACACATAAATTCGCTAGTAAATTGTATAGCACATAGGTAAACACTGGTAGCAACTGAATGGAATAGCATATTATGTCATTGGTCTCATGTTGTCTACTACATGTCACAATAAAATAGAATTTTGTTAATTTACACAGTCAATTCATGTCCGATTGACTTCAATGTACAAATTACAATAAGTATAGTTTAATTACTAAGTATTTTATTGAAAACACATACACATGGGGAAGAATATATTATATTAAAATGTTTTACTTGAAAAATAACAAAATTTAAAAACATTTGAAGTGAGTTACACATAAGAGACCCTAATTTGTATTTTGTTCTAATTAAGAAATATTCGTAAAAACTCTGAACTTTCTACTAATACTATAATACTCAATTTCTACAGTCAAGCCATTGATATCAAGATTTCTAGGAAGATATCATGTCGAAAACAGTAAAAACACAATGGAAAAAATTCGGTGTAAATACAATACAATCACGAATCAAATATAAATCACTTTGAGATAAAGAACTTGAGCTTGACTAAATCTTAATTAACTTTTCATAATTCCTTTCATTTCAATTATCAGTCAAAAAATCTTTATCTTATGCATTTCTATGTATATCACGATTGATAAAAAGATGAGTTGACTTAAGAATTTCTCATATTTGATAAATTATAAAATAAGCATTTTGATGTAAGCAGGAGAGAATTACCTACATATAAACAACTGTTGTGAAATAAGATAATGTAAGTTATAAAACGGGAGATTCTGTGTTACATTTTTAGTTGGCACAATTAAGTTACGTCGTGTGTCCTCTGTCATCCTCATACTGTCGAGAATTGCAAGCATTCCTAGCCTGAGGAGAGATCCTGCTAGAGGAAATGGATAGCTAGGATGAATTCCTGCAGCACGCATGGCGGATGGTAATTTCGTTACCTAGTGCAGCGCCACTTACAGCAGGAATTATTCCTGCAGTCATCTGATACATTTGTATTCAACACATGATATGAAGTATATGAAAGCTTTTAGATGGAATATTCTAGCGTGTTTCTTTTCTTCCTGACACATTTTATTATTGAATTTTCAAATGGATCCGAAGGAATTTGGGTTAATTTATTCCTCGCCTATATTCCCATCGAAGGGAAATTTATTGCGCCAAGGAAAGAATACATAACGCAGAAGCCCCACTGCTAATATAGACTATTCTACCTGCACTCTACTTCAACCCACCTTCCATTACTATTTATTACTATCGACACGATTTCTGTTTCTCCACGTTCCACTTTGAATTTTGCTACATAATAACAGTTATGCATTTCAGTTATGCTATATACTTTACATTTGGTACATTGTATAGAAAGCGCTAAAAAGCCTGATTCTATTCTGATGCCGAAATATTCGTATGCATTTCAATACAACCTTTTTAATACAATGTATTGAAATGTAAATGTATCTTTTAAACTAACCTGACTTTATTTCTACACTGTATGCTAAATTGTTTCAACAAGGTTTAAATTTTATATTGTCATATAACTGCCGTAACAAAATAGGTATTAGGAGGCATAAAACATAAAACTACTCGTAAATCCAGAATAATTTCAAAGTTACAACAAATTTCTGTAAATATTTTTTCTCCATTAGTAAATGTTTTTCATAAACTTCTAAGAAATCATACATTTCTGGGTAATAATTTTGAATTAATAGTTGATAGAATTGAAATTAATATCACAAACTAGAATAAAGTATATTTTAGGTTCATCCTTAAATAGCATTTTCTTTTATCCTGATCCATGGTTTATAGGATAATATTGGTTTAAATTTTTTTTTTAAAAGTTAGCATAAGTTTTTTACCTGATGCTAGATACAGAAGTATCGTAAACATCTAGATTTTAATATATGCACGAATTAAGGTCTTTTTAATACGATTTAATCAATTTTAGTGTGAAGTCTATTTGTTCACCGTAACCAGTAGGTACTTGTACTTTAATAATGTCATGTTTATTTATTATTTAATTTACGACTAAAAAAAACATTTTAGTTATATCAGGCTGTAACGAAAATATAATGCAATTGTCGTATTCGTCAATAATCTACTTTACGCCGTTGATACAAAATATACTATTTGGTCTGGTTATTGAAAACTAATTTTGCCGCCCCCTAAATTGTGGCGCCCGGGACGGCCATAGGATCGTGAAAAATGTCAGGTAGGTCTCGTATGCTACCAGTTTATCTCTTCTTTCACACTTCTACCACGATGCCGTGTCAAAATCCCTTCTCCAAATTATTGACATATTTTCTCCTAATCTACGAATAATGAATCGATTAAAAAAATACGGGTATTTAATTCTTTCGTCTAGTATCATATAAGTAAAAATAAAAAAATTGTGACATACCCCATTCTAAACGAATATAAAAATAATCGTATATGTGTTTGCAACCAGTTTTACATATATAAAATGAAGTTGCAAAAACAATGTACCCAGGGGCTAAATTTCTGCCAAAATAAAATTAACTGGGAAATACAGCGAATCAATTTTGTTTAATTCAAATTTGTATTCCGGTACCAATTGTGTAAAACACAACAGGATTTCGTTCTAGTTTCGTATAATTTAAATTTTAAAAATAACATTTCACTGTCTCTTGAAACTTTGAATTTTGTATGTATGTCACGAATGCAATGCAAGGTTCAGTATTAAATTTCAATCTTAATTAACATTATATGGTCAGTTGCGGTTTGCGGTAAAAGCACTCCAGAAATGCATTGCGTATTCCATTCACATTTCATCTTATAAACAAAATATCATGCATCTAATTCTCCCCTATAGATTATTTACTATAACCTTCAGCTTGTTATTCATATAAGCATTCCTTTGAGATTTCCCCTTCTCGTATAATGCAAGAATTTTCTATTGCCTCAGTATAATAAGTACTAACTACAAAAGTATTACTCACATCGTATTTTTATGTATCAATCTACTTTATCGAGTGATATATTTATATCAGTGCATATAACAGATATCACATTATTATATTATGTATAATTCATTTCACCAATCTCAAAAATAACTATTAAGACTTTTATCTAATAATAATAATAGAACTATTCTTTTTCTTGTTCTTACTAAACCGTTATTTTATATGTTACGTATTTATGGAAATTATCTTATGTTTATTTGCAAAGAAAATGGTAAATGTAATTGATTCCGAAAATTATTTCATTCCGTTACTACAAGTCGACAGATAAAAAACAGCTTTCATTTATGGCACAGAACTCAAAATAAAAAAGGAAATAAATATCAATTTCCATAAATATACGAAAACCGCATCTTCAACTGTCAAATACATACGCGTATTTATAGCATATATTTGGAGACATAAACTATTCGGATTTATCATTCTCAAAGTAAACTCATATTTTAAACCTAACTTTACCTACCTGTACTATTATTTTTATACAAGTTATAAGTTAATGAGTGTTGTAAAGTATGTAAACTATTTGTTTCAATAAATGATGAGATGATGCTTCCTGTGAACTATTGCAGTTGTTATTGAGTTTGTGAATTTATTTTTGGGTTCTTTATTACAGCAGATATAGATTTTACTAGTTTTATTGAGTATGTAGTAATTTAAATCACGTACAAGTAATAATCAAAAAACCTAACTTTTTCTACCTGTACTATTATTTTTATATTTATATAAGTCATAAATTAATAAGTGTTGTAAAGTATGTAAACTATTTGTTCCAATAAATGTAGAGATGATGCTTTCTGTGTACTGTTGCAGTTGTTATTGAGCTTGTGACTTTATTTTTGGATTCTTTATTAAAGCAGATATAGATTTTACGAGCTTTATTGAATATGTAGTACTTTAAATCACGTACAAGCAGTAATACGAAGACCTAACTTTACCTACCTGTACTATTATTTTTATTTTTATATAAGTCATAAATTAATGTATTGATAAGTTAATAAGTGTTGTAAAGTATGTGAACTATTTGTTTCAATACATGTTGAGATGATGCATTCTGTGTAACTGTTGCAGTTATTGAGCTTGTGACTTTATTTTTGGATTCTTTATTACAGCAGATATAGATTTTATGAGTTTTATTGAGTATGTAGTAGTTTAAATCACGTACAAGTAATAATAGGAAGAATGTTTCCGTTTTAAACATCCGGGAGATACTAGTATGATTGGAATGGGCCGGCACCGGTGTAAATTAGATGTGTGAGTAGTGTTGTCGAACACGAAGTGCGGTACAGGAATCAGAGAATCAGAGAATGAGAATGAGTTGGAAGACGAAACACGGCCGTAAATCACGGCAGAAGCCGTGCTCAGGTGATTTATGCCGAGTTGAAACCGAACGGTGGCGTCGCCTGGTACCCATATCGATCTAACTGTTTCCGCTAACCTATATCTGACAGCCTGTGACAATCAGAGCAGAGCAAGCCAAATGTCACAACGTCTACATGCCTACTCACTTCACCCTAAGCTAATTATACCCAATTCGAACCTGCTCATCAATTCAAATCACCCCAATCGAAGAAGACTGCGTGTCCTTAATCCCGACCGCGTACTAGACGTTATAGACCTTCATGCTTTCTCTCAGTTAGATTACTATTTCCGTTAATATTAAGAACGAAGAACTCATAAGCAAATTTGCTGAATGATATTAGGCCATGAGACAATAATTGCTGTATATGAAATACCTATATTCCAGAAACCATGTACCTCTTCGGAAGAATGTGTCTATAAGATTTGATTTTTATTTTCCCACCGTATAGGTAAAAAATATTGTTTGCAATTTATCGTGTGTGTTGGTGTGTTCTAGCGACCATTTCTTTTCATTCGAGAAGTCTTCAATATTACAATTTACAAAACGGTCTTTAGTATTTCAGATCTTTTTCAAATGTGTAGAACTGAGTACTTTTTAGAAATACATAATTCGTCAATCGGAAATAATACTCTATTGGAAGATCAAAACGGTATTTTTATTACATTGTATAATCTACTTAATTAGTATGATTTTTTCACTGTTTTACATGTAGTGATTTGAAATTTCAAATAATATAATTATTAAAGCTTGTAGCTTATGGTTTTTTGAGAAAATCTTTTGAATATATGTACAAAATTTTATATATTTCTACAGCAGAACATTGCTGGTAATTGTATATTGATAGCTTTAGTTCCATTAGTGAAGAATCATGACACCGAAAGATAAAAAGGCTTCAGGATTAAGTTTATGCAGTAATGAAATGTTCTAGAATGAATCGATTCTAGAAGGCCACTGCTTTAGTACGATGTTTCTAAAAAGAAAATATGGCATCAATCATCAAAAATATTTTAAAAAAAATTAACAGACTTTAATTTTTAAAACCTCGAGAAATCTAGGCGAAATTATTGAATTTCGAGAATCCTGATTTTATTCTCTCTTCTCGAAGATTTGTTTTTAAAATCTCGTTGTCGTAATGCCCAAGAAAAGATGTTTCGAGACGAGACGAGCGCGATATTCGAGAAATATTTCGTCTCTCCTTCTGGTGGATTCTTCACTAGTCTGCATGAAAAAGGCACCTAAATGTTGATGACTATTTTCCCTCTGCTGTATAAGAGTGAATTTTATCGGTATCACGTATAATTTTCGTTACATGAATATCTAATTGAATATTTAAAAGATATACGTAGATAGAATAGAATATGGTTGGTGCAGTGGGTCTGGTGTAAGTGTGTTATTGGCACTTATCTCTAACGCGGTTGTCGTTAGGTTCTTGCCGAGTGTTGGAGCGGAGAATGTAGTTCACACTGCGGCGGGAGTTTGATATCAGGTTTGCGGCAGTGAAGTGTAAACCCCGGGAGTTAACAGTTCGCGAGTGTTTAGCTCGGCGCCGATAACATCGCCGGCTCATTGTCCCATCACAGCGCCCTGATTACCAGCCCATCACCGACCTTGTTTGTCTACACACACAGCTCTATAAACCGCCCTCAATTGCTACTTAAAAATCCTCCCGACCCTGTCTTGTCTACCTTATTATGTTCCTAAACAGATGTGACAAGCGCATACCTTCATATCAACTGCAAATGAGTTTAAAATCGTTTACAGAAAAATGTGTTTTCCCTAAATGTTTAAGGATCACTCAACTAAGAGGCATGAGGTCAGAAAGTACCTACTCAATTTTGTAAATATCGAAAATGCAACATATGCCTATTTATAATATTTTCAAATTTATACATATATTAAACATTTTTCGTCGTAGTCGACTTCCTTCACGGACTTTGTGAGTCGTGGGATGAGCTCTCTTATAGATACACCTTTGTCAAAAAAGTTTACCGCCACGTTCTTGACCCATTGTTTGACCATCTTTTTCCACCCATAAACGACTTCAGACAGGTGAAATGAAAATTTTATCTATTCAGAGGTAGCCAATTCTTTGACTTACAGACCTATCTACCAGAAAAGACATTACTTTAAAAAACAATTAGATGTTATCTTTGAATGAAAGATATGTGTATTTAAGAACCAATTAACAATACATTTAATATTTAATAATGGACTTTGCTTTTAACTTTTTTTATTTTTTAATTAATTGTTTTTTGTGGAACAAAGCGAATTCCAAATAATATAGATAACAGAGTAAAAAATGGTTGGATGTCGAAATTGCATCATGTATTCCAGTTTAATGTATGAGCACATTAGCGAATGAAACATCAATTCTCAATTTGTTAATAATCATCAAATACTACATATATGCATTTACCCTGCAATAATTCGCATTTACTCTATAAAAGGTCTTTATGTGATACAACTAATGGTTGCTACAGTAACATGCTGTAATCGTCTGTTAACTAAATTTAAACTTCAACCAGCTTATCAATTCACATAAAATTTAATAATTTATAAATATTAATAAAAAAAATTATCGTTGTTCAGGTTTTTCAAACCAACATGTTACAGTTTTTTTTTTAGTTTTCGCGACACAGTATACTACCCCCATATATATGTATAGGTCCAAGGATACGGCTCTAAGGAAAGCCTGCGTCATTTAGGGATCAAAATAGTTATTTCTATATCAAGGTTAGAAAGTCTAAGCAGATCGAGTCTAGAGATTGTAGATCGCAAAAAGCGAGGGCTGCATCTAGTCAACGTCTGCAAAGATAATTTCAATCAGAGTTTTACGATTGTACACTAATTGTAACTAGATTTATTATAATACGATAGCTTGTATTCATATTTTATATCGAAAGGTTTCACAATTTAATGATTTTGATCTAGAAATTCTATAACCCATAATGAATAAAAGGCTCCTAATGAATATTATTGCAATGTTACAACAATCAAAAATTTGCAAAAAACCCAAGTGCGTAATATAGAAGGACAGGTGAGAAGTAGGAAAACCTCAAGTCTTAAACTTACTGTTCTCTTTGAAAATTTTATTTATTGACCGGTTTCAACTATTTATACATACAGACATCTTCAGGATAACCAGTAAAACTAACAATTACAGAAGCCACAACCCGAAACAACGAAAGAACATGGTATTATTTATAAAAATAAGTTTAAAACAATATTAAATTGGGAAAAATTTAAGCAACTGCTAGGGGTCAACGCCAAGCCTAAAATTTTCAAAGAGAATAGTGCGTTGAAGACTTGTGGTTTTCCTTCTTCACCTGATCTTAAGCTAAAATATGGTCTTTTTTACAACAAACTTCTATTTATAATAATACTTTAAGTATTCAAAAACAGTTTACAATTTATTTTTTATTCCCATTTATAATTTTTGTCAGGAAAACTGGTAAATTATTATGAGGCCAAAGTCGGTATATTTTTCCTGCATCCATGGAGCTCAAAAAAGGGGAATTTCATTGTAATTCAATAATGTACAAGTATAATTATTATGATATTGTTGTGTCCATATGAAGAGAAGAGGCATATATTAGGTTCCAACACTTAAAAATCCTCTCGGCAACCCTTGTTATTACTTACGTTAGATAGAAAATGATAAGTGATATTTGTTAGAGTTGCCTGTGCCTGCCGCTTGAGCAATATTGATGCTCGCTCACAAGAATACAATAAACACAAACAGCTGTCAATCATGTAGGACAGCTGAAGCAAGCTCGTGACTTTGACGGCGTGAGCGCGCTGAATACCCCCGCCGAAAGCTGCAATTAATCTTCAGCCGTATTAAATATCACCGCAGTGACAAACTGCTTGCTCTATAGCCCGGAATCAACGCAAATCACAGATGCCTGAAAGGATGCATTATTTATACACTTCATTCATATTCAGACCACCACCTGACGCGCCTACATTATTTACTGTTTTAAGATTTCCTCAATTATAAATGGCCTAAAAATAGAAGATTTATTAAGGCTCGTTATTTAGAACGCTTTCCAACATTTACATTTGTAAAGCTGCTCTTGATATCAAAATTGAAAAGACATTCACAGAATTTGGGGCAACTTTTGGATTCATTGTAATTGTTTGCCTGTAACAAATTTTGTAAGAAAAACTCGTTACATACCAAGGTCGTTGTCGTTATAAATGATTAGTTGATTAGATTAGTTAACGAAATATAAGTTTACCTGCATTGAGTACATAATATTACAATATTATATTAATGTTTAACGTAAAAATTTGCGTTTCCCCTTTGAAGACTGATTTATAACAGACAGAATACAGAACATAATTCTTCACAAAAAACATGGGATATAAGTCACCGAAAATTTTTGAATCCATTTATAAACAGAGAGCAAAAAACATAAATTTGCATAGCTTAGGAATTGGCCAATGTTCATTTTCTAGGGCTATGTTTTCTAAGTTCGTACATATGCGGCGCCCTTCGGTATACTTCATACTAGTACAAATAAATCCTACTAGAGGAATGGGAAACACATGCTACTATTGAAGGCAATCAACCAATTTTGTATGCTAAGAAAAAGAGTGATTATGAACCACTGAATATGTTACCCGTCATACGTCTAGTGCCATTTATAAAATCCCCAAGTTCTACCTATATTTTCTGTACTAATCTAGACGATGGTAAACTGCTTTTTGTGCCAGTTATAAATCCAGCTTGAAAGTCAAACTCTCATGTTCACATTCACTTAAATTATATTTGCTTTACGATGTGTTACTTTTAAACTTTAATCTTTTCTTTTTCTTGGATTACACAAGTTGTTGCTCGAAAGCTCAAAATCAAAAGGCTGTGATTTTTGGTAAACATATAAACGTCCCTCTATTTTATACCATGATATCATTATTTAGAAATCAACATTCCTAAATGAAACAGATCTGATGTAATTAAGGTGACATTTAACTTGTATTTTTATTTTGTATGTTGTCATAAAGGATCTACGGTACAAAATGGGTTCCAAACCAATCGGACACAATAGTATTTTTATTTAATTTAAGATTGGCGAAGTAAGGACTTGAGCCCTAGATTATATACCGCTCAATTCGAATAAACCATCATTGCCTGAGTATTACCTGATTTACTTTTATAAATCAGGGAACAGCCACCAAAACGAGCAGTTACAGTCTCAAACTCCAGATCTTATTTTCCGCTAAGTTCATTGTACGTTACCCATTCCCCTGCGCCCGTTTCATGTTCCATTGTTATTAATCTACGGTTCTTTGATTCAGATTACATCCAAGACACATACAACCCTTGCTATTTATCTCCTATTGTGGTATTATTTATCTGTTTATTTTTTCCGTGTATTGTGTTAGGGTGACAATTATTCGCGCTGCTGGGATATCAGCTTTTTGCTGCGGAGATTAATGTAGCCGTGGCTAATGAATGTCGTGGAAGCCGCAGCTAACAATGTCTTCTTGTTGCAGGTCAGTGCGGCGGACCGCTGGGCATGGAGTCGGGGTTGATCCGGGACTCTCAGATCTCCGCGTCCTCGGCCTACGACAGCGGCAGCGTCGGACCGCAGCATGCCAGGTGAGGATGATGATATCTTATAAAAAATAGTACAGGAATATTCCTCAGAAAAGTTTTGAAGAGTATCTTTTTTGACCGAAAATATTTTAATTTGCGAGGACTTTTCATAACGGCGCTGTGTACATTATTTTTTCGGTACTATAGAACGTAATTATAACAATTATTTAAGAATTATATGTAACATTTTGATCCAGGTTGGTTCGACTTAAATTTTATTATTTCTTAAAATATTATAAAATTGTTTTTATTGTGTTAAAACGATACTAATGTTAAAAATATCATGGATTTTGATATTTTAAATTTCAGAAAAGTTTGAAATAAAATTATGGTTGATAATTTAATTATTATTTCTACTGAATTCCGGTATTATATGCTTTAACGGTAACATGTATGACAGCATAAAAGGTCATTAAATTATGTTCTTCAAAGCATGGTATAATATTCTTTTTGATGCTTGTTTTATTCCTATTTTTATACGTAAATTGTGTAAAGTAATTTTAATTTATGCACATGTATAATATAACATAAGTTTTAGAATTTATATGTTGTCCGTCTTCACAATTTTGTGATGTCTTAATCCGAATATTGAGAATAAAGGATAAAACAAAATAACCGAAAATTAAATTTCTATTTTTATACATTTATACAAAAAGTTTTTTTTGTGTGACCAAAAGCCTCTAAATTTTCCAACTTTCTCAATATCATTTTAATTATGTACTTTTTTCCAAATTTATTTATACTTATAGTACCACTTTGACACAGCGGTTATTTGGTTAATAATAAGCGACTTCTGAAATTGAGATTTATTAAACTGGATTTTGATAACTGTATCAAGGTTATTGCAATTTCATTTCTGCCATTTTAAAGAATGGAAAATTAATTTTTCCTACGACCACTGTTAAAAATAGTATTTTTAACGGTTGCTTAGCAAGTTAAAAATAACAGTTTATAACACAGTAAATACTTTTAAAACGTTGCCATTGACAACGTGTTAAAAGTAAAAAACAAATTTACTTTTAACACGTCTTATGTTCAGTTGTTCATAACAAATACATCATGACCTGTCATAAATGTCATTCTAATACTTAGTTTTTATTTACTAATAGGTACATAACTGTGGTCGTAGGAAAAATAGTGTATGATATTTGTGTTAAAAGTGATTTTATTTCGTTCGTGGGGTTTGTTAAACTCGGCTTCGCCTCGTTTCAAACTTCCCCACTCACTCATAAAATGTCACTTTTAACACTTATATCATAAATAACTATTGTTTATTGATTCTGATATAGAATTTTATATACTACAACATTTATTTGAAGGTTTTTCTCTAAAGTAATGAGGGAAGTAGGAAATTATAAAAAAATTGCGTGTTAAAGTCCAATCTTCCGGTGTCATGGCCAACATCTTGTATTTAATTTTATATTAGAAATAAAATATGTAAGAAATCGCTCATTTTTGCTAATGGCTAGTTGATTTAAATCTTCCTTGTAATCTACATTGTTCTTTCTCGATGGTTTTTCTTTTTCATGTTTTCTAACCTATAGATCAGTGATAATTATTTTCTTGTAGTGTTCCATAAAACTATTTAATGTTGAAAACAGAGAGCACAAGACATACTAAATAAAGTTAGCAGAATTTGCAAAAGTTTATAAATATTTGAAGAAAGTTTTGTTTCACATTATTAGTGCAAGTTTACTTATCAAATTACGCTAATCTGCTAACTATCAACGCCATCTAAGTTAATATTATTATTAAAATAATAATAATAATAAAATTTTCTGTATTATACTCGTATATCATATTACATTGTGCACTAGAGAACAGCAGCATAAAGGATGCAAACTTATGATGTTAAGTATCGGTATGAGTTAGAATCGTTTGAAACGGTATGATTTTCATAGAAATCAGATTGATTCATGGCCAACTATCTAACTATCACTGCCATTTATGTTGATATAATTATTAAAATGATACATTTTCTGAATTATACTCGCATATCGTATTACATTTTGCACTAGAGAACAGCAGCATGAAGGATGTAAACTTATGATGTTAAGTGTTGGTATGAGTTATAATGGTTTGAAAAGGTATGATTTACATAGAAATCAGATTGATTCCTGGTCAACTATCACCGCCATTTATGTTGATATAATTATTAAAATAAAACGTGTTCTGTATTCTACTCGTATATCGTATTACATTGTGCGCTAGAGAACAGCAGCATGAAGGATGTAAACTTATGATGTTAAGTGTCTGTATGAGTTATAATGGTTTGAAACGGTATGATTTACATAGAAATCAGATTGATTCATGGGTCCGACGAACGGCGAGCACGCGGGCATCACGTATCTTTTATTAGCGGTACACGTGTTGATCGGCGCTGCGGTATTGTTCCTACTGCGGGATAGAATTTATACAGAGGGAAATTGAATAGTGCTGATCCGGAAATGCTTTTAGCGGAATGTTATTCCAGTCAATCCCCATCACCGTTTTGACGTTTTACG
Source organism: Stenolophus ochropezus (assembly GCA_035578165.1). NCBI lineage: Eukaryota > Metazoa > Arthropoda > Insecta > Coleoptera > Carabidae > Stenolophus > Stenolophus ochropezus. The sequence continues at coordinate 15,889,221 of JAQOWZ010000005.1, read as the reverse complement.
GCGGCGTACCTGCCGATGGACGCCGCTGCTGCCCAAACTAGAGGTGGACCCTACTGGGATTATTCAAACCTTTTATTAACGTTCCAAAACGTTACCTTCATATAGCCACTTTGTAACAAAAAGCTAAGTGCTCTCTCAAAAGGAAACCAGATGAATTTAGAAGACTTATACCTCAATCGTTTTAGATTTTAATCTTTTATACAAATCGTATTGTTTGTTCCACTTTACACCTTACGAAACCACTTAGTATTATATTCATTCCCACTCATAACAGACAGGGATTACTTACAATTTAATGGTATTGTGAAAATTTTTGTTTATAAAGACAAAATACATTAGCTCATCGTCATCTGAGGCACAACAATTCTAGATAGCACGAGGCTTCAAGTACTTTAAAGTACCTAATTCTTGACTTGTTTTACTTGCATTTTAGTAGTGAAGGTTGACAGTCTCAAGCTCCTGCAAGTGATCAACAACTTATTGTGGAATTTGAATCACTCAAATACAGCGACATTTTCATTTGGCTAATTTTGGAGAAGCTAGGATTTGAATCGCATATCAGAAAAGCTAGAATTAGTGAGCGTCCTTCAATGTTCATTACTAAGTGAAGGATGCTCACTTACTACAATGTTTATTAATTAAGTGTAGTGACTGGTTTTTACGAAGAGTGATTTTGATCCAATTACATTAGCACAGATAGTAAACATTATGATGGCTAGTTTTAACGGGAGGAATGTTAACCTTTTTAATTTACAATTTGCTATTAGTTCTATTAATTGGGATAGTCGCTTATTTGGGCCAAAATATTCACAACGTGTCCTAATTAAATGGAATCGATTATATATTTCAAATCCTATCAGTGAAAATCGCAACCTATATTTGACTTTTATGAAACCGTAACCGAAAATCGAAACCTGTATTTTATTTCTTCAAATATGGAAACCGAAAACTGATACGAAAAAGAAAATTATTCTATAACACATAATCGAAACGAAAAAATGTCGGTACTAAAGCAAGTATAAATAAATATATTGTAGTAAATTGTAAATGTTGACCATAAATTTTATTTATTTTTATAAAATACTAATGTAATTAATGTAATAACGATTTTCATTCTTAGATTACAACTTAAAATAGTAGCTATACTTCGACTTAAATCAACTTACCGAAACTGAAACCGAAAAAAACCGAAACCGTAACGAAACCGAAATTTATTTGTTTAATTTAACAGTAACGAAAAACAATATCATATTTTTAAAAAACCGTTACTGATAACAGAAACCGAATTATTATTAATCTAAAAATTGTTAACTGTAACTAAACCTTAAAATTTTTCGGTTCTAGTCCCTGGTCTAAATAAATATAACCATTTGTTTCCGATTTTCGAAATTTTTCTATGATTCTGTATTTCTTCGGGAAACAAATAATGATTATGAAACCATAGTACAAATTCAATTGAACCACATTCAATTCTTAAAAATTTATACAAATGAAAATAATCATGTAATGATAAAACATAGAGTTGAATAAAGTAGTTGTTGAGGAAATTATTGCGTCTTATTCTCAATGTCCGTAGTCCGCAGTCCTTCGTAATTGAGTTTTGACCGGAAATTCAATTGCTTTGCCGAGACAGAGGAGCAGTGCTGTCTTGTTACTTTGTTTATCATTTTCTTCTCGGCTGGAGGATCGTTAGCTCAATTAGCTATTCCACGAACAAGTTATTGTTAATTCCTTTCATTTACATGTGTGGTGCAAATGCCGCAGGCTGCTGCTCCATTTTTGCATTTCTAGGTTTGCTTGATGCTCTGTAACTAATACATAATCGATAGCACACGGACATTTGTTTCGATAACTGATCTTAATGTCTTTGTGATTGATGGTTGCTATTGTACAATTTTATTCTATTTTTACTGAGGTAAATACACGGACTAAAACACAATTAATAACAGTTAACTATAATATACTGCCTCGCTGTTTTTTCCTACATAAGATTGTTTCAATTTCGGCGGTAATTATACCAGTCAATTGTTCTATTTTTGAGAATGGATTGTTTCATAAATTAGACTGTCAATGATATTAAAAAACAACCAAGTAGGTATTATTGTGATTCATTGCAATCGACATTTCTAATAAAAGATTCAGGTATTTATTTTTAATGTAGTCGCTATTCGGAATACTTTCTGCTATTGTTATGTTAAGTTTTGATATCATCTTTCTTTTGTACCTTTGTTATTACTTGATACAAATCAGAAGTTATAATAATAAAAATTTTGAACACCGATTTAAAAAATAAAATAAAATTTTGTTTTTCAGTAATTTAACTTTAAAAGTCTTGACAGTATTTTCGGAATAAGAACTTTTAAAGACTGCAATACACTTTTTAAGTTCTAAGGGAATAAGTATAATCATAGATATTATAATTAGTAAACTACAGACGTTACAAAAAAAAAATTGGTTTCAAAATATCTTAAATAGTGATTATTTATAGCAATTTCATTATATAAGTAAGGTAACACAGCAGAAATGTAGAAAAATATTTTATGTTAGTGCTAGCTTCATTTATGCCTGATATAAAACACTGCAAAGCCAAACTTGTGAATTTGTGAATAAAATGTTATTTGTGTCAAAATCAGAATAATTGATTCTCGAACTTAAATAAAGTTATTTTTTATTAATTCAATTGTTTGACTCAAATATGATTTACTATTTGCTAAAGTAAATCTATTATAAACCAACTAAGGAATATTAAAAAATAATAAGAACCAGTAAAATTAACTCTAGCTGTTCCAACAGAAAATACTAAATAGATTTCCACTAAGATACATGGAAAATGGGGTTTATTTTATTATTCTTTTTTATGTTGAGATTAACTTTTCTACAAGTAAGTAATTTGAATCAATCGCGTCGTTGAATTTGACCCGTTCTAACACTGCCTTATTCGATAGCAGTGTCGTAGTGTCTCCTTGATTGGGAATTAGATTCGATGGGCTAATGCGCACGTGTTATTGTCTCAGCAAATGCAGGCTAATTCTATTAGGAAATTCGATGCCATGGGAATAGTGCATGCAAACTAGCTGCATTGTGCCGTGACAAATACGTGATAATCAACGGGAATTGGACGCTATGTAATGCGGCGGGTAAACACCATCTTTAGATGAATATAGCCAACTAAATTTATCTTTATTGTACGCTAAGCTCTGCGCAGTCATGTAGGCCAGGGCCAGGACAGTAAACCAAAAATTTACACGACCTAGCAAATATGCTTAACAGAACATTCCAAATTTATGCCAAATAGCTATTCAAGACATTAAGCACATAGCAAAGCATTTGTGCTCGAGCTAGTGCATCAAATACACACTGAAAAAACAAACACAATATAAATTTGTTACCATACGTTTCTTAGATTACAACTGTTGTTCGAGCTTCATCAAAGTCTTATTAAATGCTTCCAATCTAAATCACAAAAACATAACTATCTGATCAATTGCTTTAACCTAACAGCATAAACTAAAAGGCATTATTTTTATGGTGTACTTCGAAAATGAACTTGGGTAATCGCGGTTACTTTTTCAGTAACCAGGTACATTAATAGAACACAATTCCTGAAATTCTTGGTTATATTTTAGTAACCAAACTAACCGCCGTAGATTGGAGATTATGATCTGGTTAGTTAGTTAAAGTCTTTGGAGAATATCCTTATTCCTAATTTTGTAAAATGCATGATTTAAAAATACTATTTAAGTATACGCTATTTTTCTAGGCCGGCTCATCTTTAGAAAGCTTTCGGGATGTCACTTGAAAGCGATCTATTTCTCTAACTTAGTACTGGTCGAATGTAACAATACTTAAGCCATAGTAATTCAGTTTCCGAATATACTATTATTCTATGCTAGCTGATAGACATTTGCTACTGGTTCATCTTTTTTTTTATCGTGCTTAATCTTACATTTAGATCTCACTGCCGACAAAGTAGCTGCAGGTAACGACTTTCAAAGTAGAAAAATATATTACTATTGTGTTTTGAATGTTATCAAATGTACTGCTTTTTTAGGATTTTCATTTATTTATATGCAGGTACCTAAAATATAATTTAGAAATGACAATAACACCGTTTCACATTAGAATACTCTAAAAGGAGACACATTTTTCTTACATTTATGTATTTGTAAAATAAAAGTAATATATTTCAAAACAGAACGCAAGAAAAATGTAAAAAATAAATAATGTGCACTAAAGCAAAAAAGGCATATTTTTTATGTAATTTAAAAATATAGACGACATATTTTGTTTAAAGCCCTGTGTTGATTAATATAAAGAATCCACAAGCGTAGAATTTGGTGACATTTTGGTAAAGGATACATTTTAATTCTGACGTGAGGATCTCAGGAGAATTCACTTACGGGAAAGAAAGCGTCGACGTCAGCGCCTCTACATCATGATTTGGGTGAGTGACTTCCTGGAGAATACGGTCCTGGTGGATGTGTGGCTGAGGCGGCGAAGGATAAAAATGTGTTAAATAAACAGCGCGCGGCAGATAGCGGCATGAAATATACCCGGCCCTTTATGTTCGGCTTTGTTTGCCTACACGAGTGCTCTTCATAAATTTATACGTAACGACGATTTGATGTTTCGCACAAGACTACTGTGAAATTGTCTGTCGATATAATAAATCATCCTTTAACTCCAATATACTCTTTAACCACTTTGTAACGCCATACTAGATAAAATATTCACGATGCGCCAACATTTTACAAGATTCTTAAACAGTAAACGCTTACTCATTTTAAACGAAAATATATAAAAACCAACATACCTATATTCAAATATCTGCGAAATACAATACCAGTAAATGTTTGTCTTCGGCAATGGAATTTAATTTTAGAGATGTAATGCATTCATCTGTCATTCTTTATTTCTCTCACTATACCATTCGGTTTACTTAATTTTCGAAATAATAATTATTTAAAAGTTGTTAATTTCTTACTTTTAGGGATTGACTAAAAATGAGATATCTATATTTTTACTAAATAGTTAGAAAAGTGGTGAAAGTAGATATATTTTCTTACCGGTACGCTTGTTTGACGAGATAGAATGATGATTGCTGGTTGTAAAAAAGTATATTTAAGTATATTGAACTTAAAATTACCATTTAAAAATTAAAATAGATAGATAAATTTATGATACATTCTTACCGGTACGGCGAACGGCGTCTATTTTTCTTACCGAGAGAGATGAGCAAAGCCAACAAATTTAAAAGGCTCATTGTTTAAAATCGGAAAGTTTCGTCACATCTTAGTGAGAGATAGGGGAAGTCAACAAATTTAAAAGTCTACACAATGTTCCAAGGTCATAGAACAGAAGAGGGTAACATGAAGGAACCGACACGGAGTGTCGCTTCTGTATGTAACTATTCGGTGCCGGTACGTCTTGTCGGAGAGTACAGGATTAAATTCACCACTGCTGATGCCTGTGAAAATCGAGCTGTTTATTATAAAATAACAAATAACATATATAACTACAAAACAATAATTTGAGTAACCTATATTTAACGATATTTTTTCAAAAATATTTTAAATAATGTTATAAAATATTTAAAATTTAAAATTTCCGGAATACAGAAATTCAGAGTAGATTGGAAACATTACATAGAATTTTACATTGAATTTATTTGCAGCCAGAGGGTAGAATCGTGAATGTGCAGATTACATAACGTAAGTGCATTAAGTTTTTGCATTGAGGAACTCGTGTAGGTACAATGCATTTGAATAGCGCGCGATGCTGTGGAAGTGGAAGGGAAAATAAATAAAACGTAAGTTTAGTCCGGTGAGTGGATTATTGGCAATAGCGGCGTTTGGAAGATTGGACAATAGGTTTTTTGCAGATGAAAAAGCTGATTCCTGTGCGTAGAAACAAAGAGTATTAAATCGGCGCCTGTGTAAGATTTTCTAGAAAGCTTTCACGTATGATTATTTTTTTTGTTTGATGTGAATGTGTTTTATTTCCGCCGTGCCATTAATTGCACTTTAATGGCGAATAAAGAGCAGACGAGTAAAAATTATTCACTATTCCGAGTGGCGAATCGAAGGCTTTTAATACGGATCAAACGGTGATCAGCTGTTTTTCCGCGCGTTGGGTTTTTGTAGCCGTGGAAATGAACCGCAGCTGAAGTTGGACTTTGCTGATGCCGTATTGATGCTCCAACTAGGATTCGCCCACACCAAACTCCAAACATCCAACACAAATTTCCCTTTATTACCAGCCATTCCATTCACCGCTTATCAAAAACCTGCAAATTATGGCAATATTATATTACCCTCATTTCAGCTACCTGCCTTTCTAAAGCAAATGCGACACGGATTCCGTAAATATAAATTATTATCATATCTCTGAATCGTAAAATTATAATATACGGAACTGCATGCATTAAAGTTAATACATTTAATTCACCGCAGTATATAGTATTTTTTTATTAAAGGATTTAATATGGAGTAATAAATATCAATATAGCTTATCTTACCTTTTCATATTATGTAGTTATGTTTATGTTTTAGTTGTATTCTATGCATATTCTAAACTGTAATAAATATTACAGTAATTCCTCGAAAATAATGATTTCTCGCCGATAATTTTTTCGGTGGGCCATACCCTACTTTTGGGATCTTAGGCGAGACAATTTTTTTTTATTAAATTTTATATACCCAAACAAAGCCACCGTTTCACGTAGAGAATAGGGCCCTTACCATATATTATTTAATTAATAACGTAATAATAATCTTTAGCCCAATAATCTCAGAAGAATTTAGGCCGCTGATAAAATTAAAAAGTGGATTCCACACGATTTATAACAATGTTTCCTTGAATTTTAATAAAATGGATTGATATTCTATAGTTTGTAGTCTCTGCAAGGAATCTACAGCTTAAAGTGAACTAGATTTTGGGATTTGAACTGTAGGTAGTACCAAGACCGGCGCTGTACGGTAAGCAAGATAAGCGTGGCAGAAGGGCGCCAAGATGTAAGGGACGCCGTGCCTTTAAAATAAATAAAAGAAAAAAATCGAAAAAGAAAATACTTCGAAGTTGTATGAAAAAATTAAAAACTGTAAATTTTATATTTTCCTCTATATTTATCTATTTATATATTTAGCGTTAGGTATTTATTTGAGACCCTTAAGTAGGGTGGGTTATTTATAAAACCCTTTTAAAATTTACATGTGCTATAACTGTATAGGTATATAATTTCGGTGCCCCCGAATATATAGGCTTTACCAAAAATAAACTAAACAGTTTTAATTTATGTTTTGTTACAATTCGATTGCATACTGACTCGTCTCGATTCCACTATGTTCTATTCTCCAATCTGCGACACTTTTATATCTGTGGGTAATTAATCTCGAACCTTCTAGAGTCTCTCGGACAATAGCGGCGTCCCTCTTATGTCACCTGAACTTAAATGTTTACTGAAAATGAATTCTGGACGACCTATAATTCATTGTATTAGACACGGTATTGTAGTTGACTACATTCATCCCAATGAATTTAATTTTACTTTCTCATGAAAGTTTTCTAATTTTTACGCATTTTCTCATTACAGGTTGCGGGTGGATAAACAAGGCGGTGCCTGGTGTCCTCGGCAGATGGTGTCTTCCGACGTAAAGGAATACCTGGAAGTAGATCTCAAGGAGCCCCATGTGATCACTGGCACCAGGTCCCAAGGCCGGTTTGGGAATGGCCAGGGACAGGAGTACGCCGAGGAGTACAAGCTGGACTATTGGAGACCAGGGTTTACCAAGTGGGCTCGTTGGAAAAACCGACACTCCAAAGAGGTAAGATATCGTTTCAAATAGATAGAAACTAGGGATCAAAACATCATAATGATAAAATTGTAAATAAGTAGTAACTGAGGTTTATTTATACTAAATATATCTGATCAGTATGTCTCAAAGTTACCACCATATTTTGAAAATGACGAAGAAACCCATTTTAATTTATAATAAGTAAGTTATGAAAAGCATAATAGAATAGATACTACCAATCGCACAACTCTGTAAAAATTGATGGACATATTTCTTCAACAAACTTTAAACAAAACAAGAGCACTAGACATTATTAATGTTTAACTCGAATATGTACTTGTCGCGGTTGCTCACTTGGTTAGCACGCTCCGATCAGCTGAGACGAGAATTAGATTTAGTCCCAGTATCGCCAATTTTAAAGTAAAAATAAATACTGATGTGTTTGAATACTTCTGATCCCACTAAGTTGTAGACAAAGAAGACAAAACATACATATTATGAAAATATTGTAATAATATATTATTGCCAACAACGTTGGACTAGTAGTTTGCTTTCTGGTTTCGCAATCCAGATATTTGCCAGTTTAAAACTGGCGGAGACATGAAAATATATTATATAAGTGTGTGTCTACATAATGACTTTAGTTCTTGTTCCTCAAAAATATTATGTTATGTATTAGAAATAGAATATTTTATGTTGTTTTTTGTTATAAACAAACTCTTTTCTATAAAGTAATTTTCTTCATAATGAGATCTATATTATTAAAGACAATTGATTTAAATCCCCTTTCAAGAACTAGTCTACAAAATATTTTACGAGTGGCAATAACGAGCTCAAGTTGAGGAAAGTTTTGTTTGTGAACTTTCAGGAGTTAAGAAATAAAAGTATATTAATGAGCAAAGTCGTTTTAATCTATCAAAGTTTTAATATTAATTATATCGGAGCGCTGCAATACGAAATATCCACGAAACATCTGTTTTCCTGTTTGTTTGTTCTACCTCGGGACATTTCCAACTTCTATCAACGAACGAATGAATAATCCATAATAGTTACAATACTCTAAACTCTAAAGAATGGAACTACAACTAAAATTGCTTCCTTTGTTTATTGATTTCTGTTGTTTTTACTCAAAACACAACAATCTTATAATTTCATTCGGTTCAGTCTAAAGTTCTCTTCTAATTTTATAAATTCTTGTAACTTTGCCATTTTGCTGTAACTTTCGTTCGTAAATGCATTACAAATGAAATTATCCACTGTTCATTTTAATTCATTAATTTTTTGGACGTAACTCGTATATTGTGTGTTATTGTACTATTCTAGAGTAATGTGTGTTTAATAATTTGTCATCATCTAATCGTACTTTCACTTAAGAGAACAGAAGTGACTCGGCCCAAGTTGTAAAGTAGAGTATTACAGAGATTAGCTTGTTCTTCTTGTTGTTCATGTACCGAGGTAGAAAACCGTAGTGCCTAGAGAAAAACAAGCAAAAAGTCTATGTTTAACTTAATTACTATTAAACAAAAAATAAATATTATTAATTGTCTTTCTACAAGTCGGCTCAAAAATTTTTAACACAACTTGATTTTAACAGACAAATTTTTTGAATTCTATTGTTTTTACCATGGATTCAGGCTACATAATATTGAAATAATAAATAAAAGAGAAGAGTTGTTTATATTTGTAAATATGGTAAATATTAACAAATGGAATTGTCAAATTTGAAGTATGTCATTTAGACTAAAGTGCAATTAAATTATGTAGTTCTCATATTGTATAATCAAAAAAAAAACTATGGAACAGAAAATAAAACAAAAACGACGTTTCAGATTTTAATTTTCTGAATATACTTTTAATGCATAATTTCTCTTTTTAAAAACATGCAAATAACAGAGATCTTAAAAGCTGCTTCAACACATTCAATTTCAACAGGATCAGAAATGTCGGTAGGTATAAGTTGAGAATCATTATATTTTATTTTAGCTAAGGATTTCTAATTAGTTTATTTTCCTTCAGGAACAATATTCACAAATAATGAAAGAACTTAAAATATGCCAAGAAACTATACAATCTACAAATGAAGAAATAAATAGATTAGGAAATGAATTATCATTATTGCAAAGCACTTTAGCATTACAAGAAAGTGAATTGGTTAAACTGAAAAAAAATTTGGAAATTGAAAAAGCTAAATCTCCTTCCCTTGAGGCACAACTTGCCGAGGAAAAGAAAAAAGTTGCTGAATTGAAGCAACAATTAGCAGATCTTCAAAAAGAATTAATATCAGAATTATCTAAAAATGCTCTCCTGGCTAAACAAGTATCCGATGTAGAAGATAAGTTCGCTTCACTTTAATTAGAAAAGGATCCCGATATTATACAAGATTAAGTACAAAACAGAACACAGTTATCTGTATTTTATATTTCTTACAAATATACGGAAAGTAGATTTTTAATATTTATTTTTCTTATTAAATATGTCTCTGTTATACCATTGTGAAGAGAAAAAAAATCATGGATATCCGATAACTCTACAGGATATGGGTGATATATATTACAATATAAATTAAAATAAGTGAATCCGCCAAAACCAGTCATCATAATGTTTATTACCAGAGAAAAGAGTGCTCTCTCACTGTGAAGTAGACCTGTGCGCCGAAGGTGTTGATAGCGGCGGCGGCGAATTGTATAAAATAAACCGGCGGCGGCGGCGCGCCGGCGTGAACACACAATTTTCAAACAACGGCGGCGCGCCGGCTTAAGCCGGCGTATTTACTATATAATAAGATAAGAATCGTTTTTAATTTATATGTATTGCAGATCTATTAATGTAAAACTGAAAATAATCATCAATCTACTAAGAGTAATAAAAGAAAATTAGTTAAATGATGGAAAAAAATGTAATATTTATTGCATCGTAATAACAAACTTAATTTGCATTACAAAATAATCACAAAAATAATATCACTTGTCATTTCTCAAGCGTCGAAAATAATTATGATTTCAATTCAACACGTCAGAATAACAATATTACTGCCTTAGCTGAACTTTATTTATGGTTTCGACTTCACTTCGTTAATGAAAATTTGTAGAACTATATAATACTTCTATTTAGCAATTTAACTTTTCTTTGCATGTGTTGTAATTATCATGGATAAATATTATTTTGTTTACATTTGTAGGTGACAATGATGATCTTTTTGCTGTCACTATTAGCCCTGCAATAGAGAAAACTCTTTCACTGGGGGTGCTAGTCGCAGGAATACATAAAACTTTTTGGGCTAATCTAGAAAGATGAGGCATTTTTTCTTCTTCATCTTTCCAATAATCTAAAATATTAAATCCTGGACCTGCAGTAATATTAGTATTGCTTTTTCCCAGGTACATTAAACACTCTCCTTCAATATCAGAATTTAATACATCTTGATTTTCGGAACAATGCTTCTTTCTTAATTGTTCTAAATACGTATCTTGATCTGGTTTTTCCTCCGAATTTTTATTGAGATGAGGAACATCATCATTTGTTGACGGAATCAATATATATGCTTTAATTTTATTAATTAAAAATTCAATTTTTGTTGTATGTTTTTCTATTAAATATTCTTCAATGATCATTAAATTCTGAAACCGTGGATCTAACAATGAACCAAGTATTACTAGATCATCCAAAGGAAATCTGTGGTCAAAATTATTTAACATTGTTTGCTTCATACCTAATATTAATTGATTATCATTGGAATCATGTTTCTGTAAAATATATTTTATTTCTGATCTAATAAGTAAAACATAATTTAAAGTTGTACTTTTTTTCAGCAGATAGAACTTCTACTGCTTTTTTAAATTCTTTCAAAAAATTAATCAAATCAAATAATAAAGTTGCATCATCAAAAGTAAGTTTTAATTCATTTTTATCTACTTTTGTAAGTAAAATATTTACTGCTTTTCTTTGAGTACCGAGACTTTCCAACATCATTAGAGTGCTATGCCAACGGGTTGAAGAAGATGTTTTTAACGTCGTGTAACCTCTTCCTCTATAAAAAGATTGAGGATTAATTACATTATGGTTATCATTCATATTATTCATATTTTGCATAGTGGCTAAAGGAATATCGTCGTCAAAGTCAAATTCATCATCTTGCTCCTCTACGTCTAACTCATTTTCCATGAAATCATATAGATTATCAATATCTTGTGCGATTTTTTGTTGAATGTGATCAGATTCTTTTTCTAATTCAGGTGATCGGTATCTTAACGTACGGACAATCTTTTTCACCTTTTTAATAAATTTATAAACTTCATAGTTCTCATTCAGTCCATCAACTATAATTAAATTGTGAAGACCATGCCCTAAGCAGTAATGATTTTCTGTGTTTATTAATTTTAGTGCTAATATCATATTACTTCCACGATCTGTCACAAATGTAAGATCCTTATCATTTAATTTAAATATATTTTTAATTTCAGTAATCTCATTTTTAATTGCAATTCCTGTATGACGTCCAGTAAATATTTTTGTATTTAAGGTAAAATATTCTAATTTGAAGTCATTTGTAATGTGATGATATGTAAATGTAATGTAACTTCTTCGACGGAAGTTATCTGTCCAAATGTCACAAGTAAGACTTGCAAACCTAGGACCATTTGATATTAATTCTTGTACGTGAAGTAACATTGAATTGTAGACATCATCTAATGCGGTTCTCGAAAGCGTATATCTTGATGGTAGCTCTTCTGGTGACTTTACGATATGCAGTTTCATAAATAAATCTTCAAATCCCATTTTTTGAACTGTAGAAAATGGCAATAAATCTTTACAGAGCCAGAGAACAAGGTCTCTAGTCAGTTTCCATTTTCCAGAAACTGACAAATCATTACACGTTTGTTTTTTTGGCTGAATTGTGAAAAAGTCGCTCAGTCGTTTATTTCCAGTTCCAGGGTCATCATGGTCTTGAATATTGTGCACATCTTTTTTTTTTTAAATTTCCTGTGCTAACAGATTTACTATAACACTTAATTAAAGAACTGTAAAGAATAAAAATAATAATTAAATAAATTTATGTATCAGGTATGTTCTACCTACCAATTAAATAGGGTATTTTCATTTTCCTTTTTACAACTTTCCAAACACATTCTACAGTAAACCTTCTCAATATTAATAGCTGTATATATATCATTAGTACTGTGCTTAACGTGTAAATACCCAAAGTATTCCCAAACCATACTTTTTTTATTATGTTTTGGTATATCTTTTTGATTGTGGAAAATTGTAAAATTTTTAATATATTCCTGATTAATTTTATCCATATTGTCACACAATTAAAATCTGAAGTATTTTCATATAATTTAAAGCACAAATATTTTCTAACTGTCATTCGTTTGCCCTTCGTTAGTGTACAAATACAGAGAACATAGCAGCAGATTAAGAACGATGAACACTGACTTGTCACAGCTAACAAGCAGTGTTGCCAACCCCATTATGAAAAAATAAACTTATTTCTTGTTTAATGATATAAATGCATTAACATACCTTTAAATCAAATAAAATAAAAATATCTGTAGGGCTGATGGCGGCGCGCCGAATGTAATAACAGCGGCGGCGCGCTGTAACTTCGGCGGCGCGCATTTTAAAATATATCGGCGGCGGCGGCGTTAAAAATATACCGGCGGCGGCGGCGTGGCGCGGCGGCGCACAGGTCTACTGTGAAGTACTCTAATTCTTGCGGTAACATAAGTAATTTAAAATCATTTTCGTAAAAAACTAATCACTGCAGTGTTCATAACTTCACAGAAAGGTGCTCACTAACGGTGAAGTACTCTAATTCTTGTCCTAATTCCTAATATAATTAGTTCAAAACCACCCTCTGTAATAATCAGTCACAGTTATGTTTACTACCTGTGTGAAGGGTGCTCAGTCACTATGAACTAGGTATTCCAAACCATACGCTAATGTAATAGGTTCAAAATCCCCGTTCTTAAACCAAGCACTGAAATATTTACTAACTTAACGTATTTAGTTAAAATCACCTTCTATAAAAATTAGTGACTGTAATGTGTACGACGTGAAAGAAACATGCTCATGCACTGTAATATCAATCCCCCTTCCATTGAGAATGAATTTTATGCTATTTTTTACGTTGTAAGAAAAAAGACGACTAAATTATGACTAAACTAACTCACAAAATTGTATATTTTTTAAATTTATTGATTTATTATCCAACAATATGCCCCCCCCCCCTAATTTTAAATTTCTGGCAGCGCTTCTGGTATACATTTTTTTTCTTTGAAAAATGATGTTGATAAAATATGTTACGTATTAATATATATATATATATATATATATATATATATATATATATATATATATATATATAATTATTAAAGAATAGGAGTATCTCTATTTAATTCTCATTTTTAAACTGGAATGTGTGTTTATATTAATGACTGTATCTTGAAATTAATAAAAACATTTTTCCTTAGCGCGCTTTGGAGTATCTATTTCATGTTTGTCTTTTTGTTTTCGCTATCCAATGTTTCGAAGAAAGTACATATATACGCGGAAAATATGTATAGATATACTTCTATACTTTGAGTTCTTTGGAAAGTTTCTCTCAAATACATTTATTCACTACAATTTTAGTATAAATTATTGAACAGATATAATAAGCTTGCCTTCTAGCAAAGAATTTATAATTGAAGAGGAAACTATTTTATAATATAAAGTTTAGTTTGAAAATTCGAGTAGCATAAAAAGTTTTAGTTGAAAAATTTGTAATTAGGAACGAATAGTTCATAATTTTTACTGAACAAATACATTATAGAGAAATATAAAAATAAGCTAGTACGAAACGGGAACTTTGTACATTCTTGAAGTAAAATAACCTCATCGAGTTCGAGTATCTATTGAAAATAACAATATTAGATTTAATTGGATTACGATAATTACCTCTAGAGTGGCTGAATGAGTTAATCAATTATTAATTACATACTCATTTGTTTATTAAATCATGGAAGTTTTGAGGATCACTTAATTTTAGATAAATATATTAACAAATATGAAATGTTCTGGAATTCCGTCACAATCTAAAATTAATTTCTGAGCTCTGACGGTTTCGATAACCCATGTACTTTCCTCAGAAGGGGAAGGCACATAATCTACTGAAACATGTAGAGTCCGAAATAGTTATTTACGAAACAAGGACAAAGAAGCAATTTCTCGAACGACTTTGGAACCAAAGAAGTACGAAAGCGTTTTGAAAATAAAATACAGTTATCTTTTTTTTGTTAGATTATTGAAAAGAATTATTTTTCTTTGAAATATCTTAATCAAAAAACGACAGTTTTGGACACAATTAAATAAAGTAGATATTTATGATGCAAGGTCCAAAACTATAATTTCTCGGACGACTATTGAATATATTTATCATTTTATATTATTTCTTCCTTCTTTTTCGGGCTCTGTCCATAAAAAATACTTTTCCGAGGTGAAGAAAAATCTATTTCTACTTTCAAGGAAAGTATTAGATAGTGTGATTCAGAAAAAAACATTATTTTTTATTGTACAACCAACTATTTCTGCAAGGATTTAGAATGATATTATTTCAGGAAACAATCAATTTTAATATCAGAATGAATAAAAAACTCTTGTTAGCTGTTAGTGTAAATATACTTTTGATTGTCCCTTAGTTATATTCTTGAATACTAAATAGTTCACGTCAGTGGTACTTAAGGAAACATTTTAATTAAGAGCGATCTAATAAATCAAAAGTAGAGTCCAACTTTCAGTCTGGAAACACATTTCATGCCATTAGACATGGAAATGATATGCACAATCCCGAAATATTATAATGAGATACAATAAAACGTGTTAGCTTGTATTACGCAAATTAAGAAGGATATATGGCACACGAAATGGAACTGAAATAAAGAAAGTGGAAAGGAGAAAGTGTTTATTCTTTCTTTTCATCATTCATCATCTGTTTTACACTTTTCCTTGTTAAATACTTCATAACAATGACACTATAACGCAAATTTATAAATGTCACTTTTGCTGTAAATTAATTAAACACTCCAATACACTTCAGGCATCCAATAATCAAATTATTTATTACAAGGGTTCATAGTTAGATAGGATAATCAATTAGGGTACAAAGTGAAAGGTTTCTGTTTAATCTCTATTAATACTACTGTTATTTAACCCTTAATTGAATTGGACTACATTTATACATAGAATAATTTACACCAATAATTTCATATATTGACTTCCTAAAATATATAAGTAGCATATGAATGTTTTAAGTTTTTTGTGGAATGAAAACAAAATTTAATTAGTTGTTTTTACTCCTGACATATCCTCGCTGCAAATGAAATTGCTCAAAGTTGTCCATTATTTGTATTTTATTATTTAAATTTGAATAATTCTGAAAAATCACATATTTTAATCCCAAATTAGTCTATAATGTAGATACTCCTATAGCTAAATAGTAATATTGTTATAGAATGGAATAGAATAATTTTATTCGATTCGATTTATTACGATTGACATTTTTTCTTTTTGATATTATTTTGCACATCTACTTCTTTGTCGTTTAGAATCTCTCCTATACTTCTTTCTTCTTTCCTTCCTTCACATACATATGACAGATGCTGCTACGTTCCTATCTTCGTACCTACTGCAAATTCAATTTTTTTCTTCCGATTTCCATATTTTCCTTCTTTTTCATTGCTGCATCTGAGTCTTGCAAATAGTTTTACCGTTTCTCTTAATTTATCTTACTAATATTTTTATAACTCTGCTTTATTAGTACCTATGTAATAAGAATTTCATAAACCGAAACAGTATTTTCTTGCCGGAACTTCTTTGTGGATTTAGTTGTAAAGCATAAATTCTTGTTCTTGTCGATTTGGCTGGAAAGTTTATCTAATTGTGATTAGCTGGAACGTTGTTTTATGCGTTCATAAAGAGTCGGCTGGCGTCTGCATCAACATCTGCGTCCCAGGCGTCTATACGCCACGGCGTCGAACGTCTGTTGCGTCTTCGAAATATAAAATTTAAATGCTGAAACAGATTACGAAAATAATACAATTATTTATAGCAAATAAACTGAATACTAGCAATATTCTTAGAATTTTTAATCACGAGTAGGTAGGGAAGTTACTGGTTAAAGCTAAAAACATATTTTTGATATTATTATTATATTAAAGGTTTCAATAAACGCTGGATAAGAATTTAAAATTTGACAGGTTGATCCAATTTTGTTGTTTATTAAAAGTAGTCAGATATATACCGTCTTTGGAAGGGTACTATATGAAAGAAAGGTCACGTTTTTGATAGGTCGATTTGTTTTTTATTAAGAGTTCTCATAAATAAATTGGCCCGTATTCTCAGCTCACTTTTATAATAACATCGCTTTTAGGAACCTCGATTTTACATTTTATTCTTACGAGGCCAAACGTCACTTTTAACAAACGCCCTCATAAAAGTGAGGTAGGAATAAGGTCCTTTGTTTGGTTTAATATGAAAAATTTTGATATTGTGGTATTTAATTTACCAATGATACAGGAGACGTATTTATTAGTATATTACTATCTTAGTTTCTTGTAACTAGACACAAAGTAATACATGTTTTTCATTTATTAAATTTTGAAGAAAATATAAATGCTTAGTTAATGAATGATCAATAATCGCTTACTGATAAATATAAGACGAGGTGGCCGAGTGGTTAAGGCGTTGGACTGCTAATCCAATGTGCTCTGCACGCGTGGGTTCGAATCGCATCCTCGTCGAATATTTTCTATCTTTGATTTCAAATTATAATATTTAAATAATCTGTTACAAAAAGGTATAGTCGCCTGGCTATATCAATGCTATTGCATAAAACAAAAATAATAATAATCTCGCATAAAAATA
The DNA here is from genome assembly GCA_035578165.1 of Stenolophus ochropezus. NCBI lineage: Eukaryota > Metazoa > Arthropoda > Insecta > Coleoptera > Carabidae > Stenolophus > Stenolophus ochropezus. The sequence goes on along the minus strand of JAQOWZ010000005.1, from coordinate 15,871,525 downwards.
CAGCCATTTATTTTACATATTTTTATCATTATGGGATGAATAATGTAAATAGATTTTGATAATTGAACCAGAATTGAAAATGAGCTTAAGGCGATTATTAAAAACAATTATTTTTAAATACAGGGAAGCATTAAATTAATTTACTTTTTCGAAAATTTGAAACTTGGTTATTTATGTGATATTTTTTCAGCAACTAATTATATCATATACTCGTAGGTGTTCCTGGTTGAATAAGGATTATTTTAATCATATTTATAAGACATCAATTGATATTTGATAAGTCATGCATATTACTGTTACTTATTTTATTATTTCATAAGACGAGGTGGCCGAGTGGTTAAGGCGTTGGACTGCTAATCCAATGTGCTCTGCACGCGTGGGTTCGAATCCCATCCTCGTCGAATGTTTTCTATATTAAATTTCAAATTAAAATATATAAATAATGTTACAAAGGAAGGTATAGTCGCCTCGATGTATCAATGCTATTGCATCATTTCAGAAATCAATGACGCACTAGATTGATAAAGCGAGGCGACTATATAGTGTTTTTGTTACAAACATTTTTTAGAAATTTTTTATGCATTAAGAACACATTATAAATAGAAATAGAAAACAGTTATCTAGGTAATATTTTACATTTGAATCTTAAATTATATTTTAGTTCAAATAATCATATAATGACAGGGCAGAAATGGGTCACTTGGTTAGCGCGTTTTGATTAATGTGGCATGGAATGTAAAATCCGGGGTTCGATTCCCAGCGACACAAATTTTTAATTAAAAATAAAAATGTTGCAGAAACTTCAGCCTGTCAAGTTAATAATAAAATACAAGTATACTTGTTGTCAAATTAGTATGTATAAAATCTATAAAAAATATTTTCTTCTTAGTAATATTACAGTATTATAGTTATATTTTTTCAACATAACTATTAGGTAATTGCTTTGATTTGATATTTCTGAAAACTGCTATTTTTGGAATATATATTTTTTATTTAAAACACAATAGCTGTCATATAATTGGAAATCAATTTGTTAAGAATTAAAAATAATAAATGGAAAACAAACAAATAATTTTTAATGTCATCTGTGTCATCAAAAGTGTATTTAATTTTAATGAATATATGAGTGGACCTATAAGAATTTATTATTTTATGTAACTATTCATACTCATAGAATAGCGGCAGCGCGGGTGCTTTATATTCCAGAGGTCCCGGGTTCGTATCCCAGCCAGAGTATGGACGTTTGTGTGTGTCTTTATCGTCTTACCTCCAACAAGAATGCGTTAAAATTACAATGACATTGACATAAAGGAAATAATAATTATCAACCAAATTGTAAAAAGTGTCAAATTATACAATAAAAATTATTAAAATTATTATATGCATTAAAAAGGAAACAATATAATTTTAATGATTTAAACATTATTAAAATTTACATTCTATAAAGTTATCATAGATAATGCGTTTGTTTACTAATTTTTAAATGATTACTGCTGCTCAATTTGTGGAATAAATTAACAAATAAGTATGTACTTGTCCTAATGGATATTTGAAAAATGTAATTAACTTAAAATTATTCGAAAAAAGTTAATGGAAACGTTGGTAGATTTGTGGGGGAGCGCGCGACAAGCTTTTAATTGCGAGAGTTCTATGTGCAACCTTGAGCTTCAGAGATTGAAATACAGCAGGTAGAAGCCACAAATTCTTGTAAGTAATTTGTATGTATCACAGGAGAAGAGCGCAGTGAAGAAAAGAAGTAAAATGTGCGAGTTTGTTGTTCTAATGTGGTATATTTATGTGTGTTTATCTCGCTATTCCCAGCTGATTTTTATTCTGAAAATGCAGTTTCAATGTACGAAAACTCGAGCAATCTCAGACATTCTATTTCTCTTATTTTCCTCAGTAGATCTGCTGCAGAATACACGAGGTATTATTTCCATTGCTTTTGTACTTTTATTGAAAAATATTTTGTCTCGTTTTTTCTTTATTATAATACAATGGCTTTGAAAACAAAAAGCTTGGTAGGCGTATCGCAATTGGCACATTTTTACAAAACAATGCGAGCTTTTGTTTTTGCTTTGTAAAAGCAATTAAGATTTTACTCATTATTTCATTATCTTTGAAGTTGAAACAATAATTCAGCGAAAATCAATAAAAGAGATTTCAACAAAATTATAAAATTAAAAGGTGCTCTCAAAAGATTAAATTGTTAAAAACTGTTGTTGCTAACAAAAAAATTTAATCTCTTTTGAGTTAAGCTGCTCACATTTTTACTTGGTTGTTTTTCGCTGAGTTCTTACGACAAATTATTATAAAACTTCCTTGTTGCTTTAATATTTTAATCCACCTGCCAGCTTGTACAACAACTGCAAGTATTTTATTATTACACATTAATCTGATTCTAACTACTTGTACTTTGCTTTTTATTCACAGTTATTGTACTCAAGTTTTTATTTCGACCTACCTTACTTCCTTCAACAAACAATGAATAAACTTTACTTTTGATTTACTTCAACCCATAAAAATACTAATTCTCAGCCAGCAAAAACTTTTTTAAAATTATGTACCTACATAATTAATGAAAATTTTTTTAATTCAGATACTAACAAAATATGCTTCAAATTATAGGAAATTTGTAAATAATAGTTATTTAATTACAAATATTATATCAAAATTTGGCCAATGATCATAATAATTAATAATATATGATCCATGCAAAAAACTCAGAAAATTATTTAGTGTAATTTTTTTAACAGTTTTTATTCTAATAATGCATAAAATGGAGATTTTTTAACAGCTGTTAGATTACCTTGTCACGGTGCGCGAAGTACCTTGGAAAACGTTTTTTCACGGTTTTGCAAAAGGTTTTTTCACAGCGATGGAAAATATTTCTATATTCATTTTATATACATAAATAAGAATATTATAAGTAATACCTATTGCAAATAAACTGTAGAAAATATATTTTTTCTATAACCTATATGAAATGATGACATTTCATACCTCCTGTCAGTTGCAGAAACATCACATTTTATCTCAAGGGACAGAAGTATTAGTATTTCTATCCCTTGAGATAGAAATACTTTGTCACCAAGACAACAAGTTGACAAATGCGATAAAATTAGAACAAGTAACAACCTACTATTTTAAAATTAATTTGAAAAACATGTTTCGCTTTTCTTATTGAACTTAATTTTTTAAATATTTCACAGTGGTTATAGAAAAAAATATTGTATTATATACGGGGTAAATAACAGATTTTAGCGCTCTGTGTGATTGTAACCCTCCGCTGCGCGTCGGGATCCAAATGTCACACATTGCGCTAAAATCTGTTACTTTTACCCCTTATATAATAAATATCTATTTTTTTATTTTGTGCGCGAAATGTTTTTAGTGCGTGAGATATTACTTTTTTGACGAAACTGGCAGAGTCAAAAAAAAACAATCGAAAAATAATGTTTGTATTTTGTGCCTGAAATGATTTTAGTGCGTTCGATTTACTTAAAAAATAACTATTAGCATGTACCTCTAAAAACAATTTCAATAACTATTTGTATTTCTCTATTCTTCTATTCTAATATTTTAATCACTTTTCAAGATACAAATTGAATAACATTTAAAAAATGCATTATTATTACATTACTTTCATGTAGATTTAAAAATACATAATTAGGAAACATCTTGAACCCAAATTTCGGGTACGGTCCAAAATATTATACTACAAGAGGTTTAAAATATTTCTTTATTCAACTGTAGTAGTAAATTGATTATTTCATGTTCTTTATTAAAATGTGATGTTTAACCAATTGATAATCAAATTAGTTTGACTGAGGTCCAATTATTTTCAATTACAATATTTTTTGTTAATTAACCGTTTTTCTATTTTTTTAAAAATAACTTTACCGTAGGTGTTCATTTCAACTGAATGAACCTTAATAAAATACTTCATATAGAGCAGTGTAATTATAGTGTCTATATTTATCAATGACCTTTGACAAACATTTAACAATATTGATAACGACACGTGAATTGGAAATATGTTGTAGTATTTTTTTCAGAAATATTTTTACCATATTGCGATACGTTGTTAATAAAAGAGATAAATTATTTGTACATATTTATTTTATTTGTGAAACCAATACACATATATATAAATTCTAAAAATTATTGTTAAAAATAAGCATATAGATAATATGTTTCATTGTTAATAAATTTAATAATATTTAATAAAATTAATGTGCAAATTAATATGATATTACAATTATATTTTAAAAAATAATGTGTGCAAATACAATGAATTGATTCTTTGTGAGTGATAGCTTTTAGTTTACCGATCCCACATATTCTAAATTAATTTCATACTAAAGCTGTGATAATATGTAGCGTATACCCTCATCTCACATGCTGAATGCAAAATAAACATACATGCTGCTAATTATACAGAGAAGCACACACATACCTTCTGCAATATTCCAGATGACATTTCAAGATGAAATTCATGACATTCACATGTAATTCCTAACGTTCATGTTCATATTGATTTGAGAAATGATACGGTCACCTTATATTAAAAGAATGATTTATTGAAGTATTCTACTCCATTACTTTGCAGTCATGTAGATGGAATTCTCTGGAATATATTTATTCTTAGGTTTATATATTTATTTCTTCATGTCACGAGACATTCAATTATTGCAATCGTCAAAAAAATGATTGAAGTAAAGTGGAAGTAAATATTAAGTCTAATGTTCGTAAATTTTCGGAAAACTTACTTTACTATAACTACACTAAAAATATTTGCATTAGCATTAATTTTTGATAAACCTAATATGGGAACTTCCTTTTTAATATTTTTATTATTTGGACATCATCAGCAAAATAAATAATAGGTTAAGCAGTGTTGTAGTTAATTTATATTATTTTATAAATATTTTAAATCTTATCTAAATATACAATTTATTATTTTTTGTTAATTTAATATATTGTCGGTAAATATTCGTCAAAAATATATTACAACTTAAATTAACACATTCAGATGTATGTAGTGTTGACGTCTAGATCTAGACTTTCTAGGTTCTTGTCTTGTCTTGTCTAGATTATCAAGACAAGACTTGCCAGTCTTGTAAGACTTTCTTATTCTAGATCAAGACACTGATGAAGAGTCTTGAACCAATCTATGGTCTTGATATCTAGACAAGAATTTTTAATCTAATAGACTTACACGTAGTCAAATCTTGTCTATAAAGCAACACTAGATATGTCTGAATGGAAAAATGGTAGAATTTTTTTTTTAATTAACATAATTAGTTTAACAATTGAAATAATTCGTAACGCCATGGTGACTGGCGTGAAATTAACAGTAGTTCCATTTCAATATACATATTAATACTACATTTCAAATTATTTTCTTCATTTAGTGTATTTATAATTCTATTGCTTGTGTTATTTTTTCGTTCTGGTAAATAAATTTAAACATTATTTAAAAAACAGAAAAGCTTTAATAAAATGTTTGTTGTCATTCTGAATGTAGTTTTTTTATAATGCTCAACTAATTCTAAAAAAATTATTATTTTTCTAGATGGATTTTTTTTAAATTAAAATGCTTTTTATAAGGATTAATACAAATTTTTATATTTAATAATATAATACTTACTTTGTTGTGTATGACATGAAAAGTTTTAAAAATTAAAAATACACAGATATGTCTCTATATTTAGATCGTATATAAATTAAAAAAATAAAGAATTACAAAGTACTAATGAAATGAAGGTAATAAATAAATAAGTTAATATGAAAATATTATTCAATTGAATTTTACAACTGATTCATATATTAGTAAGCAACGTTATTATTAAATATAAATATTAAATGGATTACCGCTCAACGACCCGATGTACTTGTACTTTTAAAATTCATCAGACTAATTTTCCCTGACGTCGCCTACAAATTTACACTATTTCATAGTCTTGTCCAAACAGGAAATTAAACAATTTCTTTTTGTAAACAAGCATTTTTTGCGTTGTCCTTGTATAAAGCTGTCTGGCTATGTGACCGTTCGAAAGTGAAAAATTCCCCGATCTGGTCGGAATTGCCCTCGATATTAGTATTGCAAATCTACGCCGGACCATCCATCATCTGTTATCGGCCGGCGGTGCAACTCCGACGCCGACGCAGACTCCGGTGAAATATTCCTGGCCGCCTGACAGCCACTTACCTCCACTATCACGCATAAACGATACCCCGCTGGAGATGGGATCGCCACGGGGAGCACCCCCAACAGTTTTTTACCTTTTCTTATACATCGCACTCATATTTTTCTCAAAACGCGCAGATTTGTTGCGGGTTGATAACCGTATTCATCATCAATTTGCTTAGGGTTTTTCGTTTATCGATCAAGGAAGCATTGGTAGGAGCATATATCATAACAAGTTAACGATTTATATAGGCCTCTAATAATTTTTATTTTGCCAGTGTGAATGGAACGATTTCCTAACAATATTTTTTTGAATAGAAATATATGGTAAACTGTCACATTTAACAAAAATCTGATCATTCTATGGCTAATCGTTCTTCAATTACCATTTATTTCATATCTTTGAACTTCTCTTCGAAATGAATCATCTTATGTAAAATTTTATTAAAATGTTTATCACTATTCCTTTTTGCATTACACAAAATTATTTTGTCGCTCAAAAACTTGCAGAGATCTAGTTTTCATTTATTTTCTCCATATTTCTCGCGAAATATATATATTCTAATAGTTGTCAATGTTGTAATCATACCGGGTGTCCCAACTCGACCGACACATGGGAGTTTTACATGGGAAATCAGTTAATTATGAATAGTATCTCCCCAGTGCAAGATATTAACTTGAAATTTTGTATACTTATCGGAGAATATTAATTCTATGGATCACACTTATTTGAAATATGCAATTTCGTCTGCAGGGCGAGATTTATTAAATTTAAAATCTACTATTTTCGTTCAGAATCAGACAGCCATGGAAATAAAAGAAAATATTTAGTACTTGGCCTCACAGGGATGTAATGCTGGTTGCTTTAGAGTATTACAGTTTTTTGTTTAATTAATTTGTAACAAAAGAAAGTTGTATTGTGTTGACTTTTTTAAAAATATACTTTACGTTTGTCTTAAATGAACAATATCGAAATAAATCGCTAAATGATCTATTTAATATTATTATTGTTTGTATCGTTTTTCAGACAAAAACAATAAAAAGTCTAGGTAATACTATTTTTTCATTTTGTTTATACAATTGAACAATTTGTACAGAAATAAAATATTTGGCCAAACACTGACTAAAAGAATATCGAATAATTATTCGGCTTCAGTAGTACCTTTAATTTTGATTTGTATCTTGTTATATAGCAAAAATTGAAGTCTTGTTGAATCAATTAATCGTAACTAGTAAGAATCAGTTATATGATAATTACCTTTAGAAATTGCGTTCATGAATTTGCGGAAATAATTATGCTAATATGATGATAAATTGACACGAACCTGAAAATTATTCATAAAACAATTATTCCTAAGCCAAACATTCCTATGCAAACATAAACCTATGTTCATGAACATTACATACATATATTCCATTCTTCATATTTACAAACATTTCCCCGTCATCTCACTTACAATATGTTTCAGTTCGCAAAGATAAATGAAAAATTACAATTTTTTCTTTCTTACAAAGCTTTAATAAAAACAATCAATAATAAAGTAATATTTAAGTAATTTTGCTTTACTTTACATTATTTCTATTTGAAATTATCAGCATTATAACTGGCATTATTGGAATATAAATTAAATTGTTCTTTAAATAGTTAATGTAATTCATTGCTTTTATAAACAAGGTAAACGAGTAAATAAATGTATTGTTTGTATGAGTTTATATAACTTATGAAGTAATAAACAAAAGCAAATCATTTGTAAATATTGTTTCATGTGTACAATTTTATTTAGACATTTATTCGATCATATGATAAAAAAATTATACATATCTACATATGTAGTTATGATGTTTCATATCATAAATGAAGAAATAATATAAATAATGTGCAATTGATAACAATGTATGTAAATATGATTATAGTTTATCAATTATGTAGATATTCAGACTTAAATATCTGGAGACTGTGGAGGCGTTTTTAATTGTACAATAATTATTCTAGCAGTTTACTTGTAGTACCTATATTTGGAGTCATTATCTTGTTGAAAGATTTAAGAATCCCTTAAATCCAATTTTTCAGCAATTTTTTTCAAATTCTCTTTTAAAACAAGCAAACTTTTCCATCAATAAAAATTAAGTTTCCCCCCCTTTTTGCACTCATTGAGCCCCATACAAACACGTATCATCCTTTATATGTCACTGTTGGGCATATTTTATTTTGTTTTCATTTGTTCATTCGATATAAATTGTTGTTTGGGATGACATATTCTAAGTAGATACAAACTCCCTTTCTTTGTGTAGGATGACTTCTGAATTCATAATAAAAAATAAACACTCAGTCAACTGATCAGCCTTTATTAATATAGTGCCATTATAAGACAATGGAATGTTTTTGTTGTCAATAAGATTCATACAATCGCGGCTAATATTGTGTTCATTTCTGAATAGGATACATGTACATAAGTACATATTTTATTGTCGAAAGGAATAAATAACGAAACTATTTATAATAATGATATGTAAATATAATGAAATCGCAATGACCTTTTGTGTTCTTGACTGTTTCTTTTTTAATTACCACAATTTAATTTAAAATTATCTGTTCGATCTGAAACGTAAATTCTGTCTATCTAAATCTGTGTGCGTCTAAATTTAGGCCATGATGCCTGCTGTAACTGGCTTCATTCTGGCGCTCTCCGGTGCCGTGCTTGGCGTTTGCTTGCCGCTATCCTGGTCATTATTTGTATTCCTTTTCGAATCCGGCAGTCCGGGATTTTTCTCCCGCCATTAGCTGTAATGAGGCCGTCACCATACCATTCTCTCTGCGAGCTCACAACTTCACTCCACTCCACGAGGATTTGTTTGCTTATGGATGTGTGGACTGAAATGAAGTATTGATTCAGGAAATCAGTTATTTAGGCTGTGGTTTGCAAAATAGTGTCAGTTACGTTTTGTTTCGTACTGCCGAATATACTAAAACTGGAAGAAAAGATAAAAAGGATCTAGGTTCACCAGTTCATAACAAATTTTATTTGCATTCAAACATTCAAATAAATACTTATATTTTTTTAAATTTTACTAAGTTATAGTCACACATGTACATACATACACACAGACATTATCGTAAAAATAGCATAAATGGATTGTAGGGAACAATAAATCGTCATAAATCCATCACCGAAAAATGTGATCGAAATCAGCACCTTCCTTACATAAAGGTCGAGAGGCAAATGTATGTCATATACGTATAATGAAAATATTTAAAACAATATGAAAATATTAAATGCAGGTAATTAGACTTTACAGGTGTTTTTGTACATATGGATCAAATTTTAAGGAAATACGAGGTGTGTAAATTAAGTAATAAGACTGGCAACGTGGAGTTCGATGGTATTACTTGAGACGTAGGACTTAGTCAGGTGAACATTTTATACGCCTTCAATATAAGTTCAAACTCATTTTGTTGTCTGTAGCGATTTTTTTCGTAAAACAGTTTTTTCTTGTGCGCTCTAAGAATGAGGAACATCAATTTCAAACAATAGTATGCTATTAGGTTTTGCTTCTGACTTGAGTACAGTGTAATGGAAAGGGGCCAGGTTTTTCGGTGGTTTTAGGCATTTTCAGAAGTAGAAGAGTCGATTGAAGATGAAATACGCAGAAGAAGGCCTTCATCTTCAAAAACTTATAAAAATGTCGACAGAATCTGGGATGTTGTGCATTTAGTGATAGTATAGAATGATTAGGAAAGAGTTAAATTTGATTCACACTACCATTCAACAGATTTTGATTAATTCATTGGAGATGAGAAAAATCTGCGTAAAAATGGTTCTAAAAAATGAGATTTTAGCCAGTAAAAACATTTCTGTGGCTCCTCAGCCTACTTATTCGCTTGACTTAAGTTCTTCTAAGTTCCTCTTTCCGAGATTGAAAAATCTCCTTAAGATAACTTATTTTGGGACACTCCAAAATATTTACACGAATGTAACTAACCAGCTGAAGGTGATTCTAGAAATCGAGTTGTAGTACTACCGTGAGGATAGAAAGAACCATCTCCAGCACTGTGTGGCTTCTCAAGGAAGTTATTGTGAGGCAGACAATATTGAATTGAATTTTATTCGAACAATTTTTGTTAAAAAATCAGTCTTATTACTTAATTTACACACCTCGTATGGATAACCTATACTGACAACAAAATAGTTATTTGTATACGAAGGTTTGAAAGTAGGTGTTTGCAAACCAATGCTAACGATTGCAGATAGAATGAAGCGAAAGTTATTATTATTAACATGTGTTTATATTTTTGATCTTCTTTATGAAAATATCAAAAGGTTATTGTCTTGACGTTTGTAATGTTAGCAACATAAACATGTATTATTTAAAAGCGATCTGCAAATAGCAACGGTCAGAAAGAATGTATTGCCAACCGTTGCCAATAGCAACGGTCTAAAAGTATGTTTGGTTTGTAAATATCAACTTTCTATTAATAAATGAAATCAAGAAACTAGATCTCTCAGATTGTTCGTAATGAAATATGTTTTATTCGCAAAATTGAGGGTGATTTATAAAAAAACATTTTAAGTACTAATGGTTTGAAAGCTGCTTTATGGACTGTTGCGTCAATATTACTTAAATTTCAAGTTTTCTTAAATAAACAATATCACATCGGAGAAAAATGTCAAATGAACTATTTAACATTCCTATCAAAATTTCGATTAAAATTATTGTGTATAAGTGTTGCTTAAAATTTCAGCCTTGTTGGTGCAACAGTGCATTAATATTTTATAAATAAATATCTTATCCGATATATGTCTGATTTTGATTATTAATTCAAATTATTTTTTTTCTTATAAATAAGTTCTGTTATACATGATAAGGTTATTTTTACTTTATAAAGTTAATTTTATCTATTTATTGATGAACAAGAAAGATACTTGTGAAAGATATAACGATTTATTGAAAATTACACTGCAATTTTCAACATCGTTTCGTAGATCTTTAGAATACTCAGTCCTGGATTAACTCCTAGGGCAGCAAAATTTGTTTTTTTTTAATTTAACTTAAACTGAGCCATGAAAAAAATAAAGCGATAAAAAATTATGTGAATCGCTACAGTCTACAGTGGATATACGAGTGAGAAAGAGAAGCAAAATACCTCACTTAAAAAAACGACAAAATGTGAAATATTTTTTAAGAAACCGGCTTCTGCTCCTACAGTACGAGATGGTCAAGATCATGGCAAGTAATCCTGGTTAAGAGATAATTATGCAAGTATGGTGAACTCTGTAAAAAAATGTGTAGTTAAAAATGTATTGATTATCAAGTGTTGTTTGTAAGTTACAAACAATGCTTTTCTAGCTGTATCAATAAGTTTTATTATTTATCCTGGTTACGCCATTAACATTAGGCCTGCAATTTTAAACAGACCTAGGGGCGGCAAAAACATTAATCCGGCACTGAGAATACTCGTATATTTTAACATTATCAGTGAGGTTAGTTCATATCGTATTTCATGTCATATTTCATACACCTTAACTAAAACAATTTAAACCAAATATATTCACATAGGTACACGTCTTATTCCAACAGCAGTCGCTTTCTTTTTCTTTCTTGTCTATGGCACCATATTAAATTATGATGCAAAATATTCTTCCTTCTATTGTTTTGTAAATGGCTGTACTTAATTGAAGTTATTTAAAAGAACAATTTGAATTTATAAAAAATTATGTCTATCTGCATATGAATTGAATTTCTTTTTCAATTACAATTATTTAGTGAGTGTCATATAATCCCGCGACATTTTTTAATGTAAATGCGTCGTTTATTCATTCATGAAATTCAAAGGCGGGTCTCCTAGCGGCGAAGAGAAGGACAATGCTTTGGAAATTACTATCTATTTAAATTAAGGTCGCAGAAACCACTATTTTATCTTCAAATATGAATCTCGTTCTAAAATGACGTATTATTTTTACGAGTAGTCATATTCATATTATATAGACTAATATGAATGAATTACGTGGTATATATCGCATGGTATAATTAGTACATATTTGTTGCAAATCACAGTAAAGGAGCCAATTAGTGTTAACAGAATTACTGTCATTCTTTATTCAATCTAGCTCTAGACTAGTGAAACAGCCTATTGACTAAAACCGAATAGAAGCTATCCGGGTAAAAGTATAACCTCGACATAACGGACTAACGCTAGTGACTGGGATTGTCCGTTATTTGAATATGTAATATAAGGTTTATTCACGATATCGAAATTTATTTCTACTTCATATGTCGCTTTTTTAAACTTTATTGCCTGAGCTTCCCGGTCGGCGACAATTTATACCTGTGGGGTAATTATTCTAGAACCCTATAGAATCTTCTAGAGGCTTACTAGATAAAGCAACTCGGAGGATTGCCGTATATCATCCTTGATTGCAAACATGAGTGTTGCGATTACGATTAACGGGATGTTTTTTGACTGAATTTGACTGAACATTTGTCCATCATATCTATATATCCGTTATATTGAGGTTTTACTATTCCAGATAATTCTCCGAAATAAAATTATAGATATTCAAGTGCATTCAGAAGAAAACGTGCATTGCCTTAGTACAACTGACAATTTAATGTAATATCAAAATAAATTATACATAATATTTCATTCATATTTTCTGTCATTATAAAAATTCTTCCGTCCGGTTGTATTTGTCAAATTCAGTTGAACAGATTTTATTAAAGTTTCAAATATTAGTTGTTCTGTTAATTGATTATAATGTTAGTTCAAGCAAATTTTGGCAAATACAAGAATAGAACCCAAACCTGTTGTTCAGTACGTGACCGTGCTAGGCGTTGAGCTATGTTTGTGCTATGTTAATTAGAGTAAAAAGCGCAGTGTGTGATATTGCAGTTAGCAGAGAAACCACGTTCGATTCCGTAAGCCGATAATCACGTTGGCTCTGCTCGCCAAAGAACAAATAATGTATATTTATGGGTGACCTGAATTCGAACAGATTAAAAGCTAATACCGTAAACGAACATTACTTTTACCGCGAGCCGGTAACGTAATGAAAACTGCATTCCGCGGTGAGACTCCACCTACTAACACAGGGGAAATCATTCTTTTATTAGACCCTCATCTCATTTCAAATGTTCTACCAGCCAGAATTATTCAATCTCCTTCGTTTCGCAGAGAATTAGAATATTAATCGCCCTCAAAATTACTGCTACTGCATTCTTTCATTTCAAGTATTGTAGAAGGATAATTAATTAGATCTTTACCGACCAAGATGACGTAGATAACGTTCTTTCTTCTTGTCTTGACTTGTTAATGCTTGTTAAAAAGGAATTCTAAACATTTTTCGAATATTAACATTAATTTTCATATTTATAAATCATAGGTGGTTTATTAAAATGTAAGCGCAACATTTGTTAAAAATTTAGGATTTGTTGTTGGCTAATTATAATGATTTATATTTATAATAATAAGAAGAATAATACATAAAAAATAAGTTATGATTATATGATGTAATGCGTTTTATTTATTATGAACAGGATAAAACACATATTTCAAAAACAATTATTATTCCCAAAAGAGCAACGTTGACAAAATCTATATTTATTCTATAATATATATTCTATAAAATGTTCATTTTGTTATATATTTCGTATTTATTTATTTTAATTTACACTTCCAATAGACCAAAGTCCAGTAGTAGGACAGTAGCGGTATTTTATGTTTGGTTAAATGTTCCTCGTCACTGGTATTTGAACCCCAGATATTATTATCTGCTCATTTAGTCGAAGCGCGCTCAGAATTAGAATGCATGTATTTTAACAATATTTTATAAATTATTACAGGTACTTTGACAAAATTGCATCAATTTATTTATGTTTTAAAATAGAAACTATGATAGATTTTTAAAAGCTTCGGCGAACTAGCTTAATGTACAATTAGGTCTAATTGAACTTCCAATACTCTTTTTATTATTATAAATTTTAGCTGGTTTTTACGAATATCTTTATACATTATGTAAAGAAGAGATTGTAATTATATCAGGTTGTTGTAATATTTTCTTTTAATTTAACTCTTTTATTCAAATAAAAGAAAAAAATTATAAAAAACTTGAAATTATAGTTTGTATATTTTAATAAAAATAGTTTTAACTATTCAGTCTTCCTGCTCATGTTCAAATTTTCTGTCATTAAAAGTAAATTCTTAATATTAATTATACTTTGATCTAAAACACTTGAAATCCAAAAACTATAAAACCCCCAAATATCCAAATACCGAAACAAATCTGTTCGTTGAACTTTTTACACAAAACCTGCATTTTTCTCAATTCTAAATTACATGAAATTTGATGTTTTGAAATTTTGATGCGTGTTACAAATAAAACTGTAGGGCTAACAATTATGTATTGGCAATATATACTTTTACTTTTATGGTATAGATATATTAATTTCGTTTTCAGGGTAATATTTAGATTTTAATTTTATTCTCTACTGGTACCATTGAAAATTTTGATCTATTTAATAAGAGTAAAACAGGTAAACAAATAGTAAAAATGCAGCAGAAACGGTAAATATAGACTATGTATTCAGGAAACAATATGCGAAATCAAACTCTAAATATTGAAAGAACCATTGACAAAAACACAGGACATTGTTCACGGTCGGGCAATTGAATCCATCGAACTGAGTCGGCCGTTGGATGATTATTGAGTCTGACCATTAAACTGTATAAATTTATGTGCTGGGGCAGATTGTTTTCAATTTCGGATGGAACCGCATTTGTGCGGGAGCCGCGAATGATTTTTTCCAGCGGGCGACGTCGCAGCTACAAAGCACTCACCTATTACGCGAGTAAATCAGAGGGAAAATACTTAATCTGCTTTGTGAAATTACCTGCTGTTATACTTGTACTTTATTTTCGTTATAAAGCAACGTACGAGCGAAAAGGATTACATACTTAAAACGACTAAATGGAATTGTCAAGAGTATAAAGTTACAGCGAAGATTTAATATGGTACATTATAAAGAAACTTAAATCGACACATGTTTTAATATTTGAATTAAATTTTCAATCTGAAAAATATCAAACTGTTAGAACTTGTAACTTTTAATATTATAATCTAACCTATATAACTTTAAATTTATCTGTAAAAACACATTTTTTTCTTAATTCTTAATCAGAATTAATCTAAACTTTCTGCATTAAATACTTGTGATTACTGATGGTGAGAACTTAGTTCTCGAAACAATTGCCTATTTTTAAAGGTCTATATTTAAGGTTAGATATAAGTTTATATTTTTTATTCAATAAGAATTTAATGAAATAAGACCTTTTGGAGAATGCTAAATGTACCTACATTACGGTGACTTCTTCGTTAGTACGCCCAAGGTTTGAATATAATCAACAAATTATTATTATTATAATTTGTATTTTTTAGTTTATAGTTTTAGCTTTTAGCACAAAATAGTTACATACAGAAGCGACACTCTGTGTCGGTACTTTTCATATTACCTTATTCAGTTCTATGACCTTGGAGCATTGCGCAGACCTTTAAATTTGTGCTATTCTGCCTATTCTGTGGTAGTGTTGAAATATATTCTATTTTTAACATATTCTTTTTAAATTTTATTTGTTTATTTACGGAATATTTCAATATTAAATTATTTTTCACATAAAATAAGAAATATAGGTTAAACTAAAAAAAACAAGTGATGTTATTGTTTTTGTTGATATTATATTCGTACAGTTTCTAATTTCGTACATTATTTGAGATTTTTTATCTATTAATTTTACTTGAATATTTTAATTTTATTCAATGTAGTATAAAAAATTAACACTTAAAAATATAGTGGCCCATGAGGGGAGAGAGAGCACGACGCTCGTACCAACTAAGCTAATGGGCCAGATATCTGTTGTTTTACATATGAAATTTATCAACAAATTACTAACCTTTCCGCTATGTATGCTATGTTATCATTATTTAAAATTGTTTCCTTGTTATGTGTTCTATTTCCTTAAAAAAGTTGTTTACCAATCCACATATTTAAATCACGTTTTTTCCTTAAACAAACATCTTAATACATTAAAATTAATATAAAAATGATTAAATTTTATTATGAATGGTGAAACAATGAACATTTTTTGCTGCTATTTATCTTGATTGTCCACATCCGTCTTGCTATCAAATTCGTAATGATTTAAAAATTTGACTGTTCTCTTTCTATAAACGTAGATCATATTGTTCTTATCATTAATAAATTAATCTGATTGTTATTTTTTTTATATCAAAACTTGCTTTCCCCATCTTTCTCTAATTTTCGTGTCTCTGTCTTACTGTCGCTTCTGTATAAATCTAATCTATTGGACAATATAAAGGCAACAGCTATCTTTTCTAAATATATTGCAGAAAATATTTCCTTATTGTTACTATATTTGAACACATATTTTTCGTTGTCGGGAGCAAAAATTTCAATTCCAGAACGGATCCAAGTTGATGATTCGAACAAATCTTTTAAAAAATCTGAAAAGAAAATTGTTAAGACAGTATTTAGAAAAAAGTAATTAAAACTTCAGTCCCCAATCTTGACTTTTAGTCCACTCTCCTATTTGTTGTCTAATATTGATACAAAAAACTGCATTATTAAATTGATATTTGACATTCTGTTTAGGGCAATGGTGAACAATATTTTTTTATTAACACGTTAACTGCCATGAGGTACATCTTTTATGTCTCACTAAAATATCCTCGTATGCTCTGAGATACATCGTTTGTGCCTCAGTGTTTGAATACACATTATGATCCGTGGTCTAACGTTTGTACCTCGCAACGCATATCTGTGAACGTAGTTTAATTCTCGGTGGCCTGACAGACCAAAACCTATTCTTAGCGCATGATTTTTTTGTTTTTTAGTCTCTGAAATGATAAAATACTGAGGTGACGTGCATATATTGTGCCTCAATAAAATTCTTCAAATTTTAGAGTAACATTAAAAAAAAAATCAATTCTGTTATAATACTTGTATTTTCTAATATACAAACACTCTAAATCTGTAAAAAAGAAAAAATGGCCCAAGGGACCCACCTTTTTTTTTAATGGTGGCAGTTAACGTGTTAAATAGCTATATAGACAAATATTTCTGCACGCTTCTGTACGATAAATCCAATTTTATTTTATCAAAATTAATATCCGTAAATAAATATATCACATCTCATATATTGTGTGAAAAAACAAAGTGATTGCAGCGAAACAATTGGTAGTCGACATGTGAAAGGTCCAACAATGCGCCGAATGATAAAAACCATCTGTTTTATACTGCGAAATTATTATTTTTGTCATTCGCATGCACGTATGCGTTATGAAGCCCAAACTGGCCTGAAAAATTCCGAAATACTGTATTTTAACGCCGGTCGCGCGGTTAATATTAGATAGCGCATCGATAGGCGGCTGGATGCCGCATTCCCGACCAAATGAAAATTTTATTCGCATATTGTGTAGCATTGTTGCATAGAGATACTTTATTAACCGAATTACTCATTTCATTGCTATACGAAGAATTTGCGGCTAGCCTGAAATTTCACAGAGAATGCAATTAGTTCATAAATTTTAAAGATAAAATCTTTTCTTACATTGTACATTTCGCTAAATGTTATGTTTTCAAGACTGATAACAATTTTAATTTATATTGTTCAGTTCAGTTGTTTCTCATAAATGTTATAAGTATATTTTATTAAATATAGAAATTGTATTATAATAACAAATAATAATATATAAATAATATAAATAAAATTATTACTATGCCTATCTTATAAAAATATATTGATTTTTTAATTAGAATGTGTGCCAAAAAATTTGAAAATTAATTTTTAATATAAATTTCTTTAAAAAATATTCTGTCGGATATCCATTTGTAAACACACTTAAATGAAAAAACTACTGAATTGCAATAAGTGTACGTATTTGTATTTACATTAAAAAAATATATTAGCAATTATTAATTCACGTTAAAAGCATTACTGTGACTCAGATAAGTCGATAACGCTGATTGGTTACATTCATAGATATGGTTGTATTATCAAGCAATTTTTTTGTTTTTCATAACCAAGAAGAATTATAATACAGCACCAACACCAATTTCCTCATAAGAAATCAGCTGTACCTGTCAAGCTTGTTTAATGTTTAATTGTTATTTCACTCATTTCAGCTATTTTCATCTGTCTACCTTGGTCTGCCTTTCATTCCCTTAATAGTCGTCATTATCGTCGACCTAGAACATTATTTATTTACTTCAAAAATAAACATAATTATCAGAAAAATAAAATACGAGATTGTATATTTAGATTCTATTTTCATATTTGTATAACTTTTGCATTCTATTATGTTCTATCCATTATTTTTTTATTTTATAGTATTTATTTTCCAATTTAAAAAAAATGTGTAAATAAACAATAAATTATATATTGAATCCGAAACATGTAAAATAGACTACCAACTACTTTCTTCTATTTTAACGAAAAAAAATGCAATAAGATTTTAATAAATTATATATTTCATTATTAAAGTAATTCTTCGAGTTCAGGAGACCAGTAGCAGGACAATATACAAATAGGAATAAACTAAAATTAGGAGGAGTTTATAAAGTCTCTTAATGCGTAACTAATTTTGTACAGAAAAAAATATTTAAAGAAGTTATGTTGGAGCAGAAAAGCGAGTAACTGCTGCTGTTGCAAACAGTTTTAATTTAAGTCCTCGCTTTAGTGTGCCGGTTTCATTTGTTAAAGCGTTTGTAAATGACAGTTGCATGTAGGTAAGTTGAGTTCAGTGTATTGTGGAAACAAGGTTTTTATGTCTAAATGCGCTTTTTGTAATATCCAACATTTTTCCATTTATGCCTTGCATTTATGTAATCTTCCAGCGTGTATGAATAAATTATATTTAAAATATGAATAGCTACATATATTTGAAATTGTAAATAAATGACAACAATAAAGAGAAAAATATAAATTGCGCACAAAGAGGAAAGATAAAATCAAAAAAATTACATAGTGTTAAATAAATAAATAAATATATTAGTATGATTTACTTTTATTGGAAAACAGCTCTGTATTCCAACTGATTTTTAAATGCAGATATCAAACATAACAAATCATTATTTCGTTTTTAGATAGTTTTCATTGCAGCTACATCATCATAAATTTTGTTTAACAAACTAAAAAGCGTGCGAAAACACAACACTAAAACATGTCGTGCTTCAAAGTTTCTAAGCAACAATAAAATCATCAACTCCTTCCAATCTATTCATATTCACCATAATAAATCAACGAATATACATAGTAAACAACAAATTATAACCAATCTTTTAAGTACAATAATAAGTCATAAAATTATGAAATGAATAAAAATCAATGCTTTTTTCCCCGCTCTTTTACCAAATTAGACCGATATAATAAAAATATTAAGACTGACATATATCAACATTGAAGTTTTTATATAGATTCTTGATTCTTGAATTTCGTTTGTTTGTGTATTTAGTATAAATTGCGAAATATATAAAAAAAAATACCGGTATTTGTTTTTTCAAAAAAATATTAGTAGATAATAAAATTTTCAAATTTATATTTAATTTCGTTGATTAGTCAAAAGACACTTGCTGAATTAGTGAAATATACAAACAAAATATAATGTAGTATTATCGTTATACTTTTTAGATTTGAATTTTTAAAACGACACCAGTCTGAAATCTCATTTTATCGAATTGCGGCAACACTAATTATTTTTAACTTTTGGCTTCATAGAAAATGTTTTGTAAATTGGATCAATTTTTTTTTAATTAAATTTTAAGATAGGTAAGTGAATAGCTATCTAGAATACAAACTAATAATTGTAATTATTATAGGAAAAATATATCCCTCATCAAAATTACAAAATGTATATTTTATCATGATTATGATTCTATTTTGAAAGATATATAGCAAGTAATTTAGCCGTAAATGGTAGTATCAAATCACTGCTTTCAGTAAAAATGAGATCGTCAGAGAAATTAAAAGCAGCTAGATTTACTGGCGACATTTATGGCTGAAACAATTAACCAAGTATGCAAATAGTATTTAGAAACAAATTTTAATGAACCGCAGTAAAACAATTAAGATAAATATCTAGTGGCTTGTAAATAATGCAAACGAATTGGAAATTAAAATCACATTCATAAATCAGAATATGCAAACGAGAGAAATTCACAATGTGAGTTCGCCATTGCTATTGCTTTGGAAAGAGATTCATTCTCTTACGGGCTGGCGTTTTACTTTGTCATAATTTTATAAGTTATTGCGACAGGTAGTGCAGTGAACTGGTCGCAATACCGCGCCATATTTTTCTCTTTTGTTTTGCAGTAAAAAACGCCAGCCGACTTGATACATGAGGCCGAAAGGTAATCAATTACTCAGTAAATTAAGACTTCAATTTACACAGCCAATACAATGTAGATGTATTACAACGGTCTGCTTTATATCATGTATAATTTATTTCGCATAATTTCTACTTTGCATGAGGGATTATCGTACTCATCACTTAAAACGACACAATGATATTTTTAATTATCTCTATCGCTGTAATTTTACAGTCCATAATTTTAATTTTACATGAGTTAGTTTAAAATGTGCTCATGTAGATTTATTTTTCTTATATATAAAAATGTCAACATTATGTATTTATGAGTAGGTATTTATAATTTTAAAATTGTTTATTTATTTTGTTTAATTATTTTTACTTAATATTTGTCATATATAAATTTTAATACAACACAATAAACAGGAATATAAGCAAATAATTGTATCATAATTTATGTTGTAAATTTAGCAATTTTATTTAAAAAAATTGATGAATATTATCCTAGATTATTTAAATGTAACAGAAATATATAATAATATAAAATATATAATATTAAACATATTAATAAATACAAAACGTTCGTGATATTAAGTAATGTTTTTCATACCTATATAGGCGTAGCCCGGATCTTTTTTTGAAGGGGTTCTCCAAGAAAAAGATAGAGGCATAATAGAGGAAAATTATATAACCCTTCCTCCCATTTCTCAAAATTTAAAATAATTCCTTTATTTTTCAGTCTTCTTAGTCTCTCCCGTAGTTCCTAAAAATGTCGACCGCTACATATATTTTAGCAATATATTGCTTCATATCATATTTTTTTAATAGAAGTTACTATTTTTATTTTTATAATAAATTATAAATTAAATATCAAACGTATAGTCTCTAAATTAATTATTTCGCTGGAAGTTAAAAATATTATTCGAGTTCATCTACCTTGGTGATGATTTTATTTTCTGTTTACCGGTTGGATTGATCCTTTTAACAAAAATAATCCTCAGGTCCATCTCTCCTTAGTACAAGTTGGCCCATCTGTCCTCAGAGCAGAGGTTAAATGGACCACTAAATTACTTACGATTGTGTACAGATAGAACCACATTTTTAGGTTAGGTCTTATGCACATGTTTGTAAAGTATGTACATACATAATTAGTTTAAACCTACTGAAATAGTAATTAACTTATTGTGTATAGAAGGTACAAAATTTTTTTGACAAATTTTTAAGTAAATTTTTTGCTTTTCAGTGTTGGCTGCATTAAGTTTCAAGCGGCTAACATAGTTCTAAACAAGAAAAATTAACCATTCCTGTTGGAGTGATACCACTAAGGCACTAACTTTCTTTTAAATCCAAATGCTCATCTCTGCTACCGGTCCATCTGTTCCCCACTTAGGTACCCTAGATTTATTTATCTAAAAATTTTGAAAAAAACCGAATAAAACACTAATATGTTAAGCAATATATCAAAATGAGAGAGGTATTTGAGAAACTTTTTAAATATTTGAAAAATTATGCGGTAAATAAAGCCCTCATAAAAATCCAATTAAAGTTGCAAGCTAATTGAGGTAATTAATTACATATTTCCTATAAGAAATATGTGCGATAAAACTGTAGCAAATCATAAAATGAATATTAATTACTCGACACGCCACGAGCAGTTAGGGTTAGATTTTAATGATACGTGAGGGAACCAAACCGACTCCCCGACTCGTCTCAAACGTGACTGATGTTGCTTCCGAGATCTTTCGAACTTTTCATAATTAATTATTAATTTACTATCATACACCATCATCTGAGGACGTGATTAATATTAAGGAGGAAGATAATGAAAGATGAATACCTTCCTCAACGAACTTTTTGTAATTTCCGTACATTTGATTTATTTCACGGTGGAAAAATAATTAAGAACTTTCAGGAAAGACATTACGAATCTGTGGTGAATTTCAAATATGATGTAAATAATTTTTTAAGGAGGAAACTTTGTTTGACCCTGTTACAAGTTTTTTGTATTATTTGCATATTTATTATTTCATGAAATTTTAAGGGAAGCACCTTTTCATTGGTAATGAAAATAAAAGAAAATTCGCATAATTATGGATGGTTTACTTAAGTAGTAAAACTTTAATAGTACTCTATTTGAATATTTCTTTATTTTAAAATAAATAAAAACTAATTGACATGACATTCATTTATAAGAAAATTAACATCAGTACTTCAAACATCATTTATTATCTGCATACCAGAAGAACCTGCTGCCATTTTTTAAAAGTAAACTTTAATTTAAAACCTAAAGATATCCGGTGTCCACTTCCACCCATTTATACTACATTTAAATAACTGCTCATGCAACGACTAAAATTTCAAAAGCTTTCCTTTTGGTCGCATTTTCGCATTGTCCACGTGCAAACAGGCCAATAAGAAAGCTCTTGAGGCATGCCTCAAGACTCCCTTTTCTGAAGAAGGTAGTGCAGTGAGAGAAATATTAATAAACGCTGGGAGTATTGTAAAAACAGCACGATCCTACACACATTGAAAAAATTTAAGGCAGGAGAATTTTTGCCTCTGCACTTCTGTAGTCGACATTGTTCTGGGCGTATGAATGCTTTACTCGTCAGTATATATAGAATAGGAAAACAGTGATAATTAGAAAACTAGATCTTTTTTAAATTTCTAGAAGATTGAACTTTAAAAACACAATGTAAAATTCTGCTCTTCTCATTTTGTATGGTGAGGCACTGCACATAATTCTAAATTATTCATTTATGCTACAACATGACCTTAAATAACACAACTATTATTTTGCAGGTAGTCATATTAAAAATTATTGTTATTAAATTTTCTGGAGTGAAAACTTGAAGCGTTCACATATTGTTTTTGTTTGTTTCAGTTGCTGGCAGGCAATACGAACACATACACAGTGGTTGAACAAAAGTTAGATCCTCCCATTATTGCAACCCGGGTTCGATTCTTGCCCTACAGCGAGCACGTTCGCACCGTCTGCATGAGGGTGGAAATATTGGGATGCCGTTGGAATGGTAAGTAACACCACCAACCAAATATATTACAGCAATATCATTTTTAACACTACAGATATTATATTATACATAACAAAGTTTTATTATAAATTATTATTACAATTTTTAATAACTATTTTTACACATTATATCATTCAAAACGATTATTAAATTAAAAGAAAAACATTTTTAAAAATTTCATTTATTTTGTAGCTTAATTGGTGTAAAGTAAGTTGACAGTAGGATTTATAAAAAAAATCTTTATGTAATATTACTTTATAATTAATTAGTAAAGGAGTTCTAATCTTCTACCCTTTGAGAACAAAAAGAATGTTGGTAATTAATCACAAAACATAGTAAAATTGATAAAAATGTAAGTTCTCGAATGTAGTATTAAGTAACTTTATGCGTATATGTAAATGAGTATAAATTGTTAAAAAAAATAATAGTGGGTACCTTATTCAACTTTACAATAGTTGAAGAAAAACTAATTTCTACTGCTTTCTGTACATAAACGTAAATCTGGTTGCTGGTATGCTGGTATCCTCTTGACTTAACAAGAATTATATTGCATTAAATTTGAAATTTAGGTTAAAGTTTATGTTATATATATATATATATATATATAATATATATATATATATATATATATATATATATATATATATATATATTCGTATAAAACCACAATACAATGTGAAAATTGATTAATAACACGCATATGAAATTTTGAAGCAGATTTATTCATGTTGATATTTATGTGTTCCAAGGGTCAACTATGGATTTTTAAATCAAATGAAATAATTGTTTTTCAATAATACAGTCATTTTTCTTTCATATTGGTAAACATTTAAAATAATTAGATTTTTAAAATATATTTTTACATTTCTCGCTTTACAAGTACAATAATAATTCCCTTGTAGGTACAATTATAGAAATTCTATTATAATAGGAAACATTGAGCAAATATTCATTTCACGAAGCTAGTGGACAACAATTGATTTTGCAACGAAACGGTTGCGACTTCAATTCCTTGGTAGATTGTATTTTCGTATTTAATATATTCAAAGTATTCAACATATGTATCTAATACAATTTAATTTTTAAAAAAATATCATTGAAACATATTCAGCTAATTTATTCTTGCAATGATTTATTATTATTGACATATTATGAATAATTCTCGGAATTACTGACATGTTAACTGTAATTAAGTTGATATGAAATTTAATATTTAAACTATGATTTCTAACACAGTTATAGTATTAAATTCAGTGGTAGCTATATATAAAGTTAAATAACGAATACAATTTCAGCCATCAAAATTAATAATTCCAGATTAGAAAGTTCAATTAAACTGCAATATATGCTTTGTGGATAATTGTCAATTATATTAGGGCACTAAAATTCATTTGTGGATAGTTCACATTAATATCAAACTATAAACAAATATAGCCACACATATGGATGTTGTGTTCATATCTCTGAAAGATATAGTGGAAAAGATTATATATAATAGTCATAATTATCTAATTATATGATTCTACATAGTTTCTATTAAATATATGGATTTAAAATAATGTGTTTACGTACAAAATTCTATTGAATTGATAATATTATGTTAAAAATATCTTGTACACTTACATACCTACATGTTACAGGATTTATGGGCGATTTTACATTTAATAGAGCAGACCATTATTACACTTTTTTACAGATTAATTGTAGTAATTGATTTTTTTTTCACGTTTTGTATTTATGTTATCGAAACCATAATAACAACTTTGTTAACCGGTGTATTGGAAGAGAAGATCTAATCTTGACTACTGAGGTCACCAGACCTAACACATGTCGACTAGTATCTTTGGGACCACATGAAAAATATATGCAGAAAAGTTCCAAACCAGAGATGAACTTATTCATATCATTATGGTTGCAACCATGAGAGACCAATCTGATACTATTCAGACATCTTCTTCTTCAATTATAGAAAGGACGGAAATGTGTATTTAGGTATCATACATGAGTGTATAAGATATTTTTGACTATACCTAAGAAATATCGAGTCGCATGACACACTTTACAATAATATACGTGGGAATTGGGAAATAGATTTATCTTTAGCTTTGAATCTTCCAGAAATTTCTTTGATAACAACTATATCTTGATACTATTATCTGTTCTTAGACTTTGTTGATTATAAACCACAAATTTTCTATAGGATTCCTATCAGGACCTATTTAAAACAAAAAGCTAAAGAAATCAGTCTGTAAAAGAAATGACATAATATGTACTAAAATTTGTAATTCTTAAGTTATAAATTTATACAAAATAAAAAGTTACACGCTTTTTTTTTTTTAATTCACATAAAAGATTTTTTATAAAAATAAAAAGAAAAGAAGACCCCATTATTCGTCATCACGTCAAACTGTCATTGTTAGTTTGTACTGACTACAGAAATAACCATGTATTAACTTTTTGATTTTCAATAATATTCAATATTTACTCCCCCACTCTTTAAAAAAATATTTATTATTTTACAGAACAAACTAATAACAAAAAGATGTATGTACATATTGAAATGAGATTGTAAGACTTTAATTCTCTTGTGATGAGCATGTGAAACGGTAGACGGCAAATGGGAAAGTTTGGTTTATATGAAAATAGTTGGTGTTGATGTGAGTGTATTGTAGGGAGTGTTTTACAAATGCGGGCTGGCGGTGGCGGGGGCGGTTCATCGACAAGGCTGAGTCGCTGTTCGCTTTGTGCGCGGAATGCGGCAAGAACGCGCCGAGGCTTTTAACGACGTTTATTTAAACTGCTGACGTGTACGTGTAGCTCTACCAGCACAACTTACCAACAATTGAAACACACCGCAAACACACGCCGGGGAATTCCCAGACGCGGGAAAAACAGCAATGCAATCTCCAACTAATATGTTTAATCATTATTTCCTGACACTTCAACATCAAATAAACTTTCGTTCTCTAAATTCACAAACTAAATAAGGATATTTCTTCCCTAAGATTAAAATTATTTCTAATATGAATTTTTTATTTGTACAACAGAAACAATGATTTTCTCAGACAATTTGCTTCGGGATGGCATTTTTGAAGAGCGGGCGAGCAATAGTAAATATACTTAAACCTATGAAAACAGTACAATTTTTAATTAAATTTGCAATATACACTATACCAATGATGGTAAAACCATGTCACGCATGTCAAAGGTGATACACCAAGACATTTGGGTGACATGCATCGTTTACGGACAGTCTTCGCTTTTTCTTCTGTGTACTTTTGTGAGGTCTTATTTTTGTCAATAAATAATTTGAAACTGACTGATTGATGATGTTAGTAGCGTTTGCTTCAACTCAAATTTCTCGAAATACCAATCTTCAACAAGATTTAGCAAATGCTATTTAGGAACAAAAAGGTCAGTAATGAAAAAATATTTGTCTTCGTTTTATTAATAAATAAATACATCAAAAATATAAATATTTTTTACTAGGGCTGCGAATATTACAAAATTATAGATATTTCTGAGTGTGACACGGCACTCAAGTTACCGTCGTTCTTTCCCAATTTTGCCGAATCGAGCTCAGGAAACATGCCTGAAAGAAACACAACAGTACATCTTATAACAAGGTCCTAATTCCTAATAAAGTGTCGGGTCGAAGGGAGGGGTGATGGTGCGATCGTGAACTCCCTTTGAGAATTTTTTCTTTAAAAATTTAACAGAACCTGATGGCAAGTTTGTGGCAACGTGATTTCCGTAATTAGAAGAAACCGAATATTGGAAGAAAGACTTTTGCAGCAGGATGAGAAGTTAAATCCGAAAATAGTTTTGACCCAATTCTCATAGACGAAAAGCCTTCGCCTAAATTTGATTATATACGTATGTAGTTACTTTGTTGTACTTTTTTTTTTTGTTTTATCGGATAATAATATTTTCTAATTCAATGATTTGTGATAATTGATAAATTTTGTGCGTAACATCATTATATTTTCTTTGCTTTTGATTTCCTAAAAAAAGGTGTTTCGTTTCTTCCTAAGAATGTTTCGGGATCTGCCACTGTACTAACTAAGATGTACAGGTACAGAGTACCAATCACAAGAATTATTATAAATATACATATAAATTATTGTTTCCAGTTCTGACCACGCATTTGGCTCACTAGATTATCGCGATTCTACTAGAATTGAGCAGAATATGAGTAACTAACTAAAAATAAATCTGTTTAGAACTCATTATATACTGTAGATAGATACTTGCAGAGGTTGTAATCTGACAACAAATCTACCAAAATGCAAGTACAATAGATAATCTTTAAATATCATTGCTTGACAGCAAAACAAAAACATTATTGAGACAGGACAGTAGAGCGAACCTATTTTTAAAAAATGAATCTAGAAACTTATAACTTTGATTGTTGTGTTGTATAAAATTCTTACATACTACGTATTTTGTAGGAAAAATCCGTGTTTTTACGGTTTTTTATTAGAGTACCAATTAGCTCACATTTTCAATCGGGGTTGCGCCATCCAATACTACAGATTATGCTTCCAATTGTGGCTGAAAGACAGAAATTTAATCATTTTCAGAAAAACTTGGGCACAAAAGGTGTCTTCAGTCAGTGTCGTCGCACTAACCACATGACAAGACGTTTGTTTTTTTGTTTTATATATAGTTTACAAAATTGTTTAGAACTTCCTGCGGAATGAAATACAGAAATAAGTAGACCAAATAAGTACTACAAAAACGAAATAGTAGTTTGATACTCTTAATAAATATTAGCCACAAATATAGGTAGGTACAAAGGTATATATTAGAAAGGCGAAGAGTAAGATTAAACCTAGCACCTAGAATCTTGCATTAAAGCGAAAATTCCTTGCATTTTAATGCTAGAATAATAAAAGTATGTTCTTGTAATTTCTTACTACTTGTAATTGAAAAATTGTATTTCCATTTTTAGAAATCGATAGCTTGCAGTAGGTAGTATTTTTATTTTTGGTTAATTTTAGAACAGCTTGACCCTTACCAACAATTAAAAAATCTTTCTCCATACATTTGAAATGAGTTTTCGGACAAATATATGGTCCTGTAAAAATAAAAATTAAAAAAAAATCGTTTTGTAATCTAACACTTTTATGAAAGGACCTTGAAACTTACAGATTATTTGCAAGGATGATCCAAACCAGATGATTAGATCAAGTACAACTTACTTTTAAATCGTTAGAGATGGTCAATTGGAATGGAAAAACCAAAGACAGAATTAAAAAGAGGCAGATAGTGAAGTGGGAGTATAGTATAAGTGGTTTCTTTTTCAATAAATGTCACTATGAAAAACTATCACGTATATCATTTAGTGTTTGCATTGCACACCAATTTACCTTTTGTGCAATCTCAGACAATGAAGTTTTATAGCTCGTAAGTCCTAGTGGGAAATCGTTCACGAATGTTTGTAGATTTTTTAAGCGCATGATGTATTGTATACGTATGTGCGAGCACGCGCGGTATTTCGAAGCAATGTGTTGCGGGCCCGGAAAATAGCAATGTTCGCTGTGTAGTAACGAAACAAATTGGAAGTAAACTGTTGGCACTCGTAGCGTCACGGATATGAGCGAAACAAACAGACACTGCAACACTGCCGTGTTTCCTATGCAATTTACTCCCGAGAATTCAATTAATTCCAGACAAACTCCCGTTTAAAAAGCTGCGCTGATGCCACCATCGACAACTGATTTGCCTAATACAACAAATTTATCGACGCTGTTTTATTTTGTTTACTCTTTATGTAGATTTCAATTTATTTCCATTAAAAATAATGCGCTGTACATGTTCAACATTCAGTGTATTTACGGATGGAGGTTTTTCACATAATCATTTTATCTACACTCATTCGCTTTTGCTATTCTGTTTGAAAAACAATTTTCAAATTTGTTTCATATTTCCCGTCCTCAAATTTATTTTGTGTAGCTACCATATTTTCCAACAAAAACTATTATAAACAACGCGTTCAACACAATTTTGGTAATAACGTATTTCGCCAGCATGAAATAATAGAGTCTATTACTATCTAAATTTATTTTACTCTAAACAGTTTTTTATACCTATTTTCTTTTGCATCATTGATTATTATTGATTTTTTTCTTATTTTTCTCGTAGCTCGACATTGTGGCATCTCTTCGCTTGATTATACTAATCAAGAACGCCGATTTTTTAAAATTTCGTTGAAGGCAAAAAAATTTATAGAGACATATCAAAACATAAAATAACAAGAAAAAAGAAATACTAGAAAAGAAAGCGGTGAAGGAGAACTAAAAACTTTATTTTCAATGACAAATATTTCAAATTATTTTATTTTCTTTACTTTTATTACGTAAATATTTACATCCGTCTAATCTATATTTAGGTGCACTGTGTTTCTAGCTCCCAGAATGTGTTCTGATTTCAGCAGACCCAAAATTAGAGTAAACACTTTAGAATGTTCCAATTCTTGACACACTGAAACCAGAACACAATCCAGAACAGCCAAATCGGCTCTAAAATCCAGAGCTTCATTGCTCCAGAATGTGCTCTGAATTCAGCAGAGTTAGAATTAGAGTAAATACTTTAGAATGTTCTAATTCCTGACCTACTGAGATCAGAGCATAATCCAGAGTACCTAAATCTGCTCCAGAATGTGCTCTGATTTCAGCAATTCAAGAATTAGAGCACAAGCTGAGTGCACTCTAAATCCCGACTGGTTGAACTAGATCAGTTTCAGGGCATCAGACGGGGAGGGACGCAGGCCCAGAGGCCTTCTGCCTCCCCGGCGTCCCAGGTTCCCTGATATATCCCGAGACGCGCATTATTAACCGGTCATATATATGGATTCCTATTGGTTAATATTCAATATGTAATTGTGGCTGTACTAGTGGGAATTTTAATTAAAAATTTGTATGCGTAGATACTTTAATGCTAGTAATATTTTTAAGTGTATAACTCATACCGGTTTTTGGGTTTTAGTGGATACAATAATAGATAGTATAAAAGAAAACAAATCGTTTTATACTAATATTATTATTCCTATCTTAAATTGACTAAATACATTATATCCTGAACAGTTATTTTCGTGGAGTTAATAATTGTACATTAAATATCTACCAATCTACACGAAGAAACAACTTTTTTTTGGAGTTTAATATAACATTAATTTATTAACTGATTCAACCATTAGCAAAAAAAGCATTGCTTAAATGTCAATGATCAACAGGTTAATACGGCATAGATATTTCTTTTGATCGTTTTAGAAGAGGATGTTGAAATTAAAAAATGTGACATTATCATCAGGGTATAATAAGACACTAATTATGAAATTCAAAGTACTAAATGTTTTATAGTAATATTATTTTTCTACATTAATAATAACAACTTATTTTCACTTACTATATATTTATAGAAATTTAGTATTTTAGTAAATGGTAACTTTTTATTATTTTGGAATTTTATTGTTGTGATGAATAGTTTATATATTGTAATTAACAATTTGTGTAGTGTAATCAACAATTTATGAGTTGTTGTTACAAGTCGTGTTTTTGTGTTTGTATGACGGTGAATATAATGTTTTCATTTTGATACATATTTGAATAAAATGAAAATTGGAACATAAATCTAACAACGCTTTTGAAAATTATGTTATCGTAACTAAAAGGAAACTGGTTTTAAATATTTTAAATTCGTGGTATTAAAATAACACATGACAAAGCAAGCCACCAGCAAAACATCGAAGGATCGCAAGAAACCCACGGTTCGCGGTTTGTGCATCTCTACTTTAAAAGAACGATCTGCAGATAAGAAGTAATGTTCATTTTATTTGAGCAGTACTAAATTCGTTGCAAATTAAATTCACAATAACAAACAAGTTGCGGCTTTGCGTCCTTATATATTATTATTTATTATATTCATAATCACATAGCTTTTAATATAATATTAATAGCAGTATCTATTCCACCCGTCTTTATTAAAATGATCCCACATTAGCCGGTGATTAATATGTCGGCTGCATCGCCGTCCCAGGTGCAAGGGTAATCTGTTAATGCTTGTTGCAGAGGGGCTGCTGAGCTACAGCGCGCCGCAAGGGGTACGTCGCGGGCCCGAGCTGGACCTCTCGGACCGGACCTACGACGGCCGGGAAGACAACGGGATGCTCACGCAGGGGTTGGGGCAGCTGGTGGACGGTCAGAAGGGCGTCGATAACTTCCGGCTTGACACCACGGGGTACGGCAAAGGTGAGAACAATGATAGAAACGGAAGTAGAACTAGTGATATTGGAGCGTTTTTGTATATACTCAATATCTATATAAGGAAAATAAAAAATCGGGGTGAGATTCTATAACTTTGATTGCTATCGTTTGGACTTGATATCAATTGCAAATATCAACTACAAAGTATATACTTGCTATTCTGTAACAGTAATGATTATTTATGGTTGATACGTACTTACATATACTCATACATATATAAAGAACGCTCTACAAATCTACACTGGTGTGGGAATGTCTCAAATTCATTGCAAATTTGAATTTCCGCCCTGATGACATTTGACGTCTGACGTTTGTAGATGATACAAGTACAATTGTTTTTTCTCAATTTATTAACAAGAAATTAAATGTCTCTAAAATTTATTTAAATTATTATTTTTTTTTAAGTTTCTGCCAAAAGTAAAATGCCCTTTTGAAAAGGCGAATTAGAAAAATATGGAAGTGCATAGCTAGATGATATAGTAATTACATAAACAAAATTTAACATTCTACGGCTAATCATTAATAAGAAAAATTCAAAAAGACTCTACGAGCAACGTGCCATCTTAGCACTACCTACTCCTATAGTTGCTAGTTAGTTTCAATTGGAAATTCATTATTATATAGAAAATGATAAATCATTTCCGCATTGTAATTCTTTTCCTTTTAATTTACGAGTATATAAAACTTTTGCATAAAAAGACTCCAAACTTTTAAATACCTACGTTGAATAATGATAAGCAGATATTAATTTTCATAAGCATAAGCACGTAGATACTGTAACGCACTGGAAAATTGCTGCTGAGCAAACTTTTTTAAATTATATGTATTGTCATGTTTTTATAAATATTTTAAATTGTTATTTCATTTATGTTATTTTTTTTTAAATCCTGAGAAATAAAATAATTATATGAAAATCATAATTAAATTTCGATATTTATGTACTAGTTGTTATTATCAATTATATATAATTAAATACACACTGTTATTTACTATTACTAAATAGGTGAAAAAACAGTCATTTTCCTTAAAATCATATATTTATTTTTTACTGAATAAGCTTTGGTCAAGATTTCTACCACTTTTTAAACATTTTTAGGGGTTTATGGTAATTTTACAAACTTAAATATTACTTTCCTGCTCTATTTTATTTATTTATTTTATTTATGTAAACGAATTACTTTTAAAAAAGAAAAAAAAAACATTTATGACAAAAGTAAAGATGAAAACTACAAGTTTAGTATGTAGTGAATTTGAAACTTTGTAGACACAGACAGGGTGGCATTTTTGGTGAGTTGTGTAAAGCTGTCGTTGAAAGCTTGTTAATCAATTGTGCGCGTTGTTGAAACACAACGTACAGGATGTTTGTATATAGTGTGTGCAGGGGCCTTTGTTAGGTGCTACATACTTTCGCTAGTGTTTAGATTGAATGAATGGAGCGGATTAGCAATTTGGGTGGAAGTTCGCGAACAAGAGGCCGGAACAACGACAGCGCTTACACCTAGTTTGAAAGTTAAATGTCATACGAGTAACTCGTATCATGTACACTCGGCTGCCGCCTCACTTCCGCTTCCGCCGGAGTCATCAGGTCGCGATGCGAACAAGATGGAGACAAAACACTCCCATAAACCCCAACCAATGAAAATAACAGTCGTCCCAGGCTGCCCGCGCCGCAATATAAATGTAAATGAACAGCACTGCAGCCTGCACACCTTTCCTGAGGAGATTGTCTTGTCCTTGGTCTCACCACGTCACCCGAAACGCTATTTTAATACAAAATGAATAAATAACGATATTCCGCCGACCGCGCAAAACGCAACTATAAAACCAACACGAATCATACCGGATTGATAGCTGACACTGCCAGTCTGTCCGAAACCGTTTCTTTAATAACAACAACACTCCCCATCTACATTTCGCAGTCCTTGCACATTTTAACATAAGATGAACACAGCGTTTTCATGGATATCAGGATACCGACAAAAATTTCGCGAAGGCGCTTTGTTTCATATTTTAACATTATACATTCGCATACGGCAAAAAATATAAGTATAGTAAACACAGTTCTTATTAAATATTTATATTTGTATATTTAAATTTTAATTGCAACTTGGAAATATTAGTTTTAGAGAAAAAAATAAGAATTAAGAATGGGATATTCCAAGTTTTTTTCATTTTTTAATATGTTATTCTACGCATAAAAATATTAGACCCGTATTTTTTCTTTTCGCCGAAAGGTTTCAAACACGCCAGAAATTTTTTTTTTAAGTTTCAATAAATTACCCCCTAGAAAATCGGCCGTGCGTGTGACGTCACAGGCACTGAGAACCAGCTGAGAACCTACGTTCGTAGGTTTGAGTCAGAGGCGTGGCGCTTTCGAACAAGAGCCAATAGGCTGAAGCGAGTGCCTTCTTCGTCACAACATGGCTGATTCTAAATTTTACGTACTCGAATCAAATGCATTACAATTTCATTTTGATATTATGGTATTAAAAATCAGAAAAATAATGATTATATTTACTTTAATATTACTTATATATGGTAAACAATGATATCCAATAAGAATTTCTTTAAAAGCCGTAGGCTTGGAATACCCCATTGTGTACAACCTACACATGCATAGAAAACGTACATTTGTCAGTGGACACTGAAAATTATTTATTTGTTAGTATAGGCTGATTTATGATGGATTTAATTTATAAATTTAGATTTACAAATTTAGTTTTGTAGTTTACAATTTACCGTGTTAGTTTGTAATGAATTTAAAGGTAGGAAATGTGTCTAATCAACTCTTATATAGGGCTACGTGGTTTGACACAAATGGGTTGACAGTTTTATAATCTCTAACAGAATAAAATTAAAAAAATACAGTAACACAATCAAGCTAATCACATTTATCATAAATCAATCTATATTGTTCTACAGATAATTTGTAACATATCCATGTTTTCGAAATTCATTTCAACTGTCACTCACCTTGTCACTTGAAACTGTCATACTCATCGCCAAAGTTATTGTTTGAAACAATGTGAAATGATTCGACACATTTATAAATTTACA
This sequence comes from Stenolophus ochropezus, assembly GCA_035578165.1. Classification (NCBI taxonomy): domain Eukaryota; kingdom Metazoa; phylum Arthropoda; class Insecta; order Coleoptera; family Carabidae; genus Stenolophus; species Stenolophus ochropezus. The sequence goes on along the minus strand of JAQOWZ010000005.1, from coordinate 15,836,601 downwards.
TTTAGAATATAAAATGTGGTGAAATTTTAAATGTAAATTCTAAATCATGAATTTCTTAAATTCATCATGAACAAGTAAAAGCAGATATGTTCAATTTATATTTATAAATGTAAATTCGTAAATCTAAATTTGTAAATTAAATCCATCATAACCCAGTCATTATGTTTATAACAATAATTATTTATTTAAAATGATTGCGTCAAACGATTCTCTTTGTTCATCAAGTATTATTATTTCATAGTTTCTAAGCTATTTTGCTCATCATCGAAATTTCTTAAAATATTATATAGTGCTACACAGCATTTTATAATTTTGCCTGCTTAGTACGGTAGTACGCAAATGGTTCAAACATGACAAATTTTCCTTTAAAAATCTTGTTCAACAACGCGTCTCATTTAATTCGTTTATGTCGCTAAACAAAGTCTAAATCCGATCCGCTAGATATATCTACAATTTAACATTCATCTTATATAAATTATATAGTTTAGTTCACATAGTTTATTTTATTATGGAATAATAATAACTGGTACTGATGGTTCGAGTTTGAATTCAGCTAATGAAACGCTAGTTTATTTTGCTTCAATATACAAAGATATTTAGTCTCTAGTGATCTCTGTAATTTCTCTTTTACTGTTATATCTTTTGCAACAGTCACTTCACTCAGGTATATACTGTAATTGTATCAGCAAAGTTTGTAAGTTATTAAATTCATCTCACAACGAAGTTATAATTATTGTTAGCAAATGTGACACAATATATATTAATAAATACGTCATGAGACAAATTATTAATATATCAATTTACTTAGTCGTAGAAATCATCCTTAATTTGACGAATTTAGCTTTAAATTATTTAATTCATCAATTTATTTATTCCAAGCTTTTCGGTCCTGTGCTATGATTTTCAGACCATTTAATGTTTTTTCTTTTCTCTTTCACATTTCATATATTCTTTCTATCTAGCTCTTTCATGGTTCACCCCTCTTTTATTTTTGATATTACTGTTTCAATAATTTTTTTCTCTAGTCTAGACTGATTCATTATTTTTGTGTATCCAGAACAATGAAATACTTAATACTTAAATAGTTAGTCTTCTAGTTTCGTGGTTATTGGTCTATATTATTATTTTATAAGGTTTAGTCATCATATTTACATCTATTTATTTTTTACTCAGGGTTTTATGAGTTTTTTGGCTATTGTACAATTTATTTTTTCTTTTGAATATCACGGAAAATAATTAACATACTACCATTAGATAATACTCATCTATTTAATAAATAAGTTAATAAGTAATTAATTATAAATATTAAACTGTTTAATTGTTCAGTATGTTGAAATTAGTGTACTTTTTATGAATATTAAAGACTTGGAGCTAACCATTTGCTTGTTTGCCTTAAACAAAGTGCTAGGAGAATAATAGTTCCTCCAATGAAATCTTAATTACGATGGTAATTAAAGGTTGTTGATGCACGTGCACGAATTAAGAATACTAACTGCACTGCAATGAATTGGTCTCGGAACATATACTTTGGTACATGAGGCGAAACACGTACAATGAATAATTCTTTCCCTTATAATTGTGCGCTTACTAAGAAAAATTCCTTTTCGTAATTGCAAAATTGCTGTGATTTTACATAACTGCCCAGTGAAATAATGTTCCTTGTTTACAAAATTTTTAGAAAATTGAAATGATTTATCTTCTAATTAACAGTTCAATGATCGATTTGTTATTTTGGCTGACATTCAATATTGACTATTGACGTTTGTTTAACAGAAAATTAAATCCTCTTATTTACAAAAATTGATTTGTAAGTGGATAATTACGCTATATTTTCCGCAGTTAATCTTCATATCAATTTCTGCTGCAAGAATTATTAAATTTATATCTTGTATCTTTCTCATATACGCATGCAATATATGAGACTTTTATTCGCTATCTCATTATTGTATGAGTTACAGAGGGGTATATATGCTATCTGCGTTAACCCAACGACAAAAATGAAATAGAAATAGTTATCTGCGATAATAGATATCTTCAAATATTTCAAAAACTTGATTGTCATTAAAGTCATTTCAGTCATTTATTAAGGTGATTTTGGCGACGACAATTTGTGCTTCTTTCTATGTTGGTAGTTTCGTTAGATTACTCTACAACTCTTCTCGTACCTTTCATCTATTACTATATTTATAAATAATACTGTTGTCCGCCTTCCTTTTTTAATGATAAAGAAAATTTGAATTCCTCTGGGGTTTTTTTAAGGAAGAATCTAAAGTGAAAAAAAAATACATCCTACTATTTTTTTATAATTTCATTTACAAATTATGTTCTAAATCATGATATCTCAATACAGTAGCAGCTATCAGATTCGTCTTAATTAATTTATAAAATGCAAAAAAAAGTTTTGTTAGCATCTTAGCAAAGGAAGCATCGTGACCTTCCGTTATGAGAACCGAGATTAATGATTTTTTTTTTATTTTTGAGGCAAAAATGTCTTTAAAATTATGTCCAGCGGCAAAATATATAGACAAATAATTAAATAAAAATATAATTTTACAATTTTGTGCCGCATGCAAAGCAATAATGTTTTCGGTAATATTTTGTTGTAAGTAATGAATATCTTCCTTATAAAATTTGTAACCAACAAGTTACAGGATTTTTTAAATTTTAACCAATGTAAATCGAATGTCAGTGAATATACTGCACTTGTGCCTGTAACTAGGTATATTAGACGTTTTTCAAGTTTTTGAATCTCGTAAACTTACATACATATTTATAGTATACTATTATATCATCTTGCATGGCAAATATTCAAGTATTTCCCATGCACTTAAGATATAATTATTTTATATTTATTTGAGCATTCTATGTAATACAATATAATGTAATTTAAGGAGCCAATTATTTATCGCAGTGCCCCGAAACTTGTTAAGACATCCCTGTAAATTCATATATATATATATATTCAGCTCCAAAATAAAACATCCAACAATGGTTATAATATCCAGATTTCCCAAGTGTCTACACTCCACTAACCACCACCCCATTGCAGGCTACGAGTGGGTGGGCTGGCGGAACGACACCCCGTCCATCTCCGGCTCGCCCCTGGAGCTGGAGTTCCAGTTCGACCGCGTGCGGAACTTCTCCGCAGCGCACCTGCACACCAACAACCTGTTCAGCAAGGACGTGCAGGTGTTCTCCCACGCCAAGGCCTTCTTCAGCGTGGGCGGCCGCCTGTTCTCCGGCGAGCCCGTGCACTTCTCCTACATGCCCGACCTGGTGCTCGAGCACGCCAGGAATGTCACCATCAAGCTGCATCATCGCGTCGGGCGCTATGTTCGCCTGCAGCTGTATTTTGCAGCGAGGTGGATTATGCTCAGTGAGGTCTCTTTCACGTCAGGTAGGATGGAAGTTTGTTTTTATTTTTTTTATTTATAGAACCTACAGTATGATTCAATGGAGTCCTCCACCACAGTAGCAAATTAGGATATTGATCACTTATAGTCAATCTAGACTAATTTGTATGACATTTTAACAACCAGAAATCCTCCCTTTTTAACTCGTGAAAGAAGTGTACCGGTAAGAAAATATATCTACTTTCACCACCAATTGTACATTTACTAGCTTTGAATTATGTAGCGGATAGCTTTATAAACGTACCCAAGGGTCACAGAACAGGGTGTAACAAAATAATATTCGAATTATACTACACGAAATATGTATTTGTTTGAATCTTAATATTTCTAGGGCCATCGCAAGGGGTGGGCTAGGATGGTCCCTAAAAACAGCAACATTTTTAAAATTTAATTATCAAGGGTGCTATGCGAAAGAACTTTTTCTTGTTGAAGAAAGACTTATTTAAGAAATACTATGACTCATGAAAAAGAAAGAAAGAAGAAGTAAATTTATTTTTTAATTTTAATTTATTTATATAAATGTATAATGTTAACGCTTTAATATGATCTTCCTCTATTGAAATTGTAGTACCTATATTTGTGGTGCTATTGCTAGTAACGTAAATTATGTCATACTTAAAAATTACTCTCCTAAGGTCTTGTATCTGAATCGTGTCAATCTGTAATTTGTTAGCCGGAAGCAATTTTAAAAATGCATACCTTATTGCAGGCTTGTTAGGTACAAATACAAGATTATAAACAAATATTTGTTGTACGATTATATCGACATTTCTATATAACAGTGAAGTAATCATTGGTACGAGTAAAATTCATAAGAACAACAGCACTGTAGCAATCTCTGATAATCTAAATCTACGAATATTGTAATCGTGAAATTATTAATTTTAATTCCCCATTAAACGATTCAAGATTATTAATTGTAACATATCTTTGTGTATAAGCGGTTCGGATCCAATTAAAATTTGCAGATCCCATCTTGAATCTCTAGGCTGTCAATTTACTCCATTGAAATTCAAATAAAATTACAAATAAACCAGGATTGGCGCTACTATTCCACGTTATTACGACATTTCCATAGACGTCGCAGTTAAACTACTATACCTGGAATTCTTGGAGGTAGTATGACGCTGATTGAAATATGACCCGGAAACAAACTTGTTTGGCGAACAGCCAACCGCAAACTCGATCAACTTTTATTCTTTTGTCTTGTTCACATGGAGATATAAATAAATTATGAATTGGAGAATCCTCCAAATTCTTAAAGTTTTCAAAACATTGTATTTTTAACTATCTCGCAGAAAGATTAATGCACTGAGAGAAAACAAGAATAAATAATGTCGAAAATGAATTAGGACACGAAAGAAACATGTTGCTCGCTTCACCGAATAACAAAGAGATGTAAATAAAAGATTACACAAATAGCTTCAAATGTTGCATACAGCACCATTAATCAAAAAGTATTATTATAGCCTGTGTACCTACATACGAATCGTATTATATCTTAAAAGCGATAAATTAGGGTAAGTGGGGGAGAGATGGACCGGTAGAAAAGATGAACTTTTGGTCTTAAAAGTACATTAGAGTGATATCTCTCATAGAGAATGTTAATTTTGTTGTTTAGAGACAGTGTAAGTAGCCGCTTGAAAATTAATGCAGGTAACACTGAATAATCCAAGATTTACACAACATGTGCATAAGAATTAACGTAACCTAAAAATGAAGTTCTATTTGTACACAGACATAAATAATTGGTCCATTTAATCCTCTGCTCTGAGGACAGAGACCACCTACGCTGAGGAGAGAGGGATCAGTAAACAGGAAAAAATCATTCGCACTTAGAAAGGTAGATGATCTAGTTGGTGTTCCATGAATTCTGAAGAACTGTTATTAGTTGGTTAATCATCAAAATTATTAAAACAAGCCGATAAAGAATGATGATATTTGATAGATGACAACAGTCTGTTAACCAGTTCATCTCCTCATAGCCTTAGTCCGTTCTCACCTATATAGTAGAGGAGAGTTGGACTTTTGTGAACCCGAATAATTTTTTTTATACTTTTCAGAAAATTGTTTAATATTTTTGTCCTGATTCTTATAAGTAAGCCTAGATTATATATTGTTATAAATAACAGTGAAAATGTTATAAAAATAAAACTCTAAAAGGAATTGTACTAATACTGCAAGTAATAATTATTTTAATAATTCATTTTCCTGTGTTAGTAGTCAAAGCACGGATACTCATATAATACAATTTATAGATATGGCAAATTAGTAATGCCCGTTTGCACCAACAAGGCTTAAATTTTAAGCCAGACTTAAACAAAAAAAATCTAATCGAATTTTTGACAGCAATGTTAAATCATGCATTTGATATTTTATTTCGATTCGATATTGTCTATTTAAGGGAAGCTTAAAATTTAAGTTATGTTGGTGCAAACGGCCATAAAAAGTGTAAAGAGGACAGACGAGGGGTTATGTGCTGGCCACATCAGATTTTATTATCGTGTAATTGGGATGTTTTATATTCGTATCCTATAGGATGGGCTTATAAATAAATAAATAAATACTATAAGAATTAATCCCTTTACGGTTGAATTTTCCACTCCATAATCCAGGCTTGGTCCACTGATCAACTCTAATCCACGAATCACTTAAATTCGCCATTAAAAAAAGTAATGATCAACTGATCCGTTGTATTCTATTAATCTTAAACTTTGATCATCTGATTTGATCCCTGTTTTGACATTTGACATGTTTTCATGTACACAAGATTTTGGCTGACAAATTTATAAAAATTGATATCATTTCTCTCTTTTTCGCTCTTCTTTGCTATTTTTTTTTTTCAGATTATGAAAAATATAATTATATGTCATAATGTCAACAAAAAATGACAAAAAGTTTAATTCACATCTGTAAAATTAATAGATAAAAATATATGAACTGTCAAAAACATAAACAAAACTGTGAATCTAGTCAGTGAATTAGACCAAATCAGTTGATCTTTAATTAATGGACTAATGATGAATTCAGCTGAATAGTGGTAAAATGTAGACATTACTTTAGTAAAGTTGTCATTTCCAGTGTGACAGTTGGTATAACACTTGGGGGTTTGATCCAAACCAATTGAAAAAGTCGCGTTCTTGCCCGCTTGTTTTAATATAGTCGTGTATTTTTATTCGTAGCATGAAATTTTTCTGAATTAATTTGACACTATCTTGGAAAAATCATGACATCTAAGTTTATTTGTGCTTCTTTCTGTATGAATTGATTGGGGTATTATTATCCACATTGTAGAAGTAAATTATTCGTTGTCCATCAGAGATTTATGTGTTATTGTGAGTGTAGGGCGCTGTGGCCGTTTTCTTGGCAGTATCCTTGTGTAAAATTTGCCGGAACATTTGGCGTGGTAGGTAAACGGCGTATGGCGGCGGCGGCGCACACAAATTAATACCGAGCGGGCGAGTTATGCCCGAAACGAGAACATTAATCTCCATTCTTATAAATCAACCTGTCGTACGCAGAACGCAGCCGTATCGATCTTCGGTATTTTTCGTTTACCGAGTTGCTGACTTCAGGGAAACAATATCGCCATTGTTTCCACATTACGTGGCCGACCGCGGAATTTTATAACAGCGCCGTATTGCCCGAGCGAGACAATTTCTCCCGATCTGATTCTGATTTCCAATCTCGCGCACCACCCATAACCTTCCTTTTCATTTTAATTTTAAACCGAGATAAATCAAACCTGTTACTTCTTTAAAAATATATAAATACGGAACGATTCCAAATCATGAAATATCTTTTCAAAGCTTGGAAATATGTTTGGTAAAATGAAGACATCAAATATAAAAAATACAACGTTGTAAGTTGGGAGCTAATTTGTCGACCATATTAGTTTTTATAACTAGGAATAAATAATTATATTATACATAGAGGGGACAGAAATTTATTTAGCTGTAATATAAAGTCAGAAAGGTCTGACCGGATCCAAGCACCTAGGGAAAAATAGCATTATTTTCTGAGGTGTACTTATGTACTAGATTTTTCCCGACCTATTGGTATATTCCGAAATTGAACCAGAGAAACCTCAGTTACTATTTTATAAAATATAAATAAACAAGTTTGTTTCATCAAATATCAATTTTAGTTTCGCATGGTTGTAATTTTTTACTTCACAATGAAAATAGAAGAACCAAAATATGTGTTAATACTGAAATATTTAGTTTTGTACTTTGTTGCTCGTAATATACACTGTATGAAGAGAATTTTGCAATATGTAGCTAGATATATTTTTTTTACTTCTGCCACGTGTTTGTTTTATAGAGAAAGGAACAAATGATCCTTGTTAGGAAAAATATTAATAAATATATAACGCATCGTTTAAGGACATATTTTTAGAAAGAATAAATGGTGACATGATTGTCGGTAAACGTGACACATGTTGAGCGTCAACTTTTCAATCTTTTCTCGGGAGAGCAACTGAGAAAAATCGCATCTCATTAAGCTTGCTTGGGGGCGGTGTTTAAAAACACGGGCTTTAATAAAGAGAGCGGTGACAGACAATAGCTCGGCAGACACGCATCATGAACAGTCCGCCACCGAGAATGCTAATTAATTTTCCTTTACAAACTGCGCCGTAATCTGTTCTAATTAGAGCTGCGCAGAACACATGCGAGAAGTTCTCCGTTTTTCAATGCCACCCCGTCATTCAAGTGGATCACCCGGCTATAAAACTCCACCGCAGAGTGCAGCAGAATTGACAGTTAAACAGGTGCAATTACTGTCCCGTGCTCTTCTGCGTTCATCATTACTTCCCTTAACTTCCTTTACCAATCATTTAAGCTGTCGCACTGACAACCTTTACCTGTAATATGATGCTGCAGAAAGATCTAAATCATTACCCGAACATTCCAAAAATTTTGAACTATATAAGTAAATGTAATGGAAAATAGAGGGTAAGGAACGTGTGGATCTTATCAAATTTGTAAAATTACAAGAACTTGGACGAACACAATAATTGAACGTACACATTAAATATACGTATACAAATATCCAGAGAACAATTTGTAATGATGAAAGTGAAAATAAATTCAGAATAACCTTGAAAAACATAGGTCCACAGATGACAACCCTCTTCGATGATGCAAAGGCTTTCAAGAAACATGAAATAATCTTTAGTTTAAAGAAAAAGAAGGAAACCATGAACCGTGAGTCATTAGAGATCGAGAATAATGAAGATATGTATATTGAAATTTGATCCTTAGTGTTAGAAAATCAGAAAGTGTGAACACATATCACTCGAATTAAAAAAGATTTACGAATAGGAAGAAGCGAGATATAAATGTAATATCTACAAGGAACTACCTTTTTATATTTAAACACATATTTGTAGAAAAATATTTATACTTCATTTACCTACACATCATATGCTATTCCCTATTTTCTTTTAGCTATTTTTGTATATTTTCTTAAATAATTTGAAAACGAATTATTATAATTATGAAGATGATAATTTAAGGGTTGTGGCGATTTTCAAACCACCACCTGTGTGGCTGTATGTACATATGGTAAAATATGTGTGCCAATGTTTCTTCGTCCTTTCTGCGAAGCAGCAGAAGTTAATTTCAGCTTTTCCAATTCTTTGAAAATAGTCTTTTTGGCTAAGAGCTAGTTTGTAGAAAAAAAAAGTAAATTCCTTTACCAGACTGAGGCCTGCAATTACTTTTTAGTATTAACTAATATCTCCCAGTTTTTAACAAACTGCTTATAGTGGTTTTTGTGCTTTTGAGAACTGCCCACGAAGGTTTCAATCCGGTAAACGGAATCTTGAAATCCCAAGTTCTCTATTATTTCGTAATGTAACTAATCACTAATTTATCATTGTTTCTTTCTAACTTCCTTTCTTCCAAGGGTTCAACATTTCTAATATGAAAGGCCTTGGATATTAGAAGTAGGTATTTGGTTTGTGGCTTTTTAGTGATTGGACATAACGAACTAATACTAGCCTTGAACAAAAATTATCTGCGTGGAAAATTAGTTTAACAAGGACCATAAAATAAAATCTTTTACCGAGATTGTGTACTGAGAATTCTGAAGACGAGTTCCTTTTAATTATACGTAAAGCTTCTTATAAAATATAAATAGAATTTTATAGTCCCTGCTCCACATAAACTTTATGAGACACGTTATTAAAAAAAATCTTTTGTGTACATATGTTAACAAGAATGTAATAATGAAAAATATACATTTAGCTAAAAAGTTACTTAATTTTTTATTTAAAATAAACATTATCTATCTTCTGATAATGTTAAATTGAAATGAATCATTAGAATGTAGTTTATGTAAACAACAATCACAATTATCATCCCTGAAAACATAGTTATACAACAAAAGGTTCGAGATGTGTTTTAAAGGTAACACATCGAGTCCGCAAACTGTATATTCGGATTTTTTTCGAAGCTCGAGTTGTATATATTAAGACTATACAACGAATAAATCAAAATAAATCGATTCATTTTTACGAAATGTCAAAAACTGTAATTGTTTATATTCACGGATGATGCGATTAAATATGATACCATTAGTGGTGTTCCGCGAAAACTTAGCAACAGAAATAACCGATATTATACATCGTAACTAAGAAAAATTCAACTATCTGATTGGTCCATTTTCCGATGAGTTGTATAGTCATTATAAGCAGTCATAATTAAATTCAGTCACAATCGGAATCAACAATTATTTATCTTTGGATACCGGGTGCCCCGCGACTCAGTAACCATACCGTGAGGGTAAATTCTTTAGGTAATTTTATGTCGAAAATTCTTATACATTCATGTACGAAACTCAATATCACAGAATTTACGGGAGATGGTAAAATATAAAGCACGAATGAATTATTTCATAACAATATAGCTGCAGCTACATCTAGGCGAACCGAAACTGGTACTCTTCAACGAGCTACTTCTTCGGTAGAAAGACTAGAATATGTATTCAGGGAAAACATTTTGAATAATTATTTTATTTATGTTAAACATAATTAAATAAATAAAATAAAAGTAATCATGCCCTGCTCTATTAAATTTAATATCGCCCATAAATTCTATAATATTGTGTTTCGGACAGCGAATAAAGAAATTTCGATGAATATCATCTAAGCTATGGCTATCGAGTCGTGGGCCACACTGTAAAAAATAATGCAAGTTACTTTAAATAATTGGAATCTTCATCCAATTGTGTAAATAATGCCTTATTCAATTAAAAAGTAATTTTATAACCCATTATTCAAATACAAATTAAATTTCATCAGATTGAAATAGAGCTACGTATATCAATTTCAACCCAAGTCGTTGACATCGGATATCTATCTAAATAACAATACATATGTAAAGGAATATAGGATTACAATATGAGTTAATATAACATACAGATCCTTTGTGGTATAGTTCACCACTATATTTAGAAAGCATACACAAATATAAATTTGATATAAAGTAGGTACCCATATCAAAATTAATATGAATATTATTACTTTTTACAAAAGTTTATATTTGTGTTACGCGAGAGACTGGTATTTTTCTCAGTCTTGCTTCAGTCTTGCAAAAAATGCGAGAAAGAAAAATACAAGAGCTACAAATTTCAAAGCACGACAAGGAAATTTTTAATTAAATCTACATTGATTATAATATAATTCAAATAATATAATTATGTATGTATATTATGTACTTAGTATAATTATTCTATAAAAACATATAACCAAGAGATAAGGCACAAAATGTTTTCTTATAACCAGGAATGCTTTAAAAAAATATTTTCTGCTTGTAAGAATATCTCTGTTGATGCTAAAAATTCGTATATTATTTGCTGCTATTTGTTTTTATTATAATAATCGTTTACTAATAATAATTGTAATATGCTTCTTAAATGACATTGATATTATCTTAACAAAAGAATGTACAAGTGATACAAAGATTAATTATAGGTCATTTCCGAATAGGGAAATCTCTGATTACATTTTAACATATAAAACAAGAAATATGCAAGAAAATGACGAGCAAGACAAGATTTTTATATAAAAGAATAATGAAAGACAAGATGTACTTGTTTCTCGTTTTGCAAAACAAGCCAAGAAATAACAAATCAAGGCAAGAATTCTTGACAAAAAATTGTGCCGTAGAGAGCATCGTATAAATATTAACCACAAAAATTAAATTAATTTCGTTTAATAAACCTTAAAGAAACTTAATTCCCTTTTCTAATTTTGATTTGACTTTACTCTTTAATTTACATTTTAACTAGTTTAATAACCGAAATTTAATAAAACATATGTACCACATGTCAGAAAAATTGATCTATCCAGCATAAATAAACAAATAAATATTATAAAACATTTACACTATTTTTAATTTTGTTTCTTTTCCAGTTCCTATAAGCGGCAACATGACAGACGAAGAAGTAGAAGACCTCATCCCTCCCACCGACACCGGCAAAGAGTACCCACTACAGCGAGACGAAGTGCAAACCACCCTGAGCAAGATCAACCACAACGTGATTGGTAAGCGTTGCTTCCTGCTCATTGCAGTTTACGTCAAGCTCCATGTAATTCTGTTCTATTTGTGTTGTGTGTAATTGTTGCAGCTATTCCGCCAGCCCGGGACCGAGACGGAGACTCTAAGCACTATATCGGCCCAGTTATAGGGATTCTTAGTGTTGTTATACTCATGCTTGTCGGCGCGATCATCTTCATAGTCATCAGGAATCAGAGGATTAAAGCCAGTCCTGGTCATTCTGCAGTGCGGGAAGATGATAAACGGGAAGAGACAAAGGTAAGAGTTTTAGGATTTTTTATGTTTAACAACCTTTTAGTTTTTATAATCGAAAAAAAAAATTGTTGAAGTAAAATGATGATAAAGAACAATTTAATTCAATTTATAATAAAGAATTTGGGCTTAGTACGTAAGAAATACTAAATAAATTATCTCCAAGTTCCCAAACTACATATCTGCTAATCTAAACATTTTGAATAAACTATGAATAAATTATAATAGAAAATAGGCTTTTACAACAGCCTGGTTAGAGAAATGAACATATGTGAGACAGAAATTTGATTACAAATTATTAATCATAACATTCCTGAATTTTTGGTTTAAAAAATAATTTATACATTTTAGAAAAATTCTCTGAGGGGCCATGAAATTCCGCAAATAAGTTTTTATTGTTTCTAATTGTGAAAAAAACCGGTCTGCCATTGCTACTGTTACCGGAATTGTTAAAAACAATTAAATTACCGTGCATCTGGAAAACTTGTTCAAAGAATGAAATGCACCATGAACAGCATTCATTCTGCTTGCCGGTGCTAGTTACGCCACTCTATTGTTGTTTATTTACATGTTTCACTAAGAAGTAGCAATATTTTTCAAATAGATAATTTCAGAATTTAACATTCTAATAGTTGTTTTGTAAAACTGTGATATTTATCGTGTTAATCCTATATGTTCGAGTTTGTTTAATTTCAATATCACACATAATTTTCAAATATATATTTAACTTTAAAAATCTAATTTTCTAATACTTTTGTATAACAATAACATTTTTTTATTAAATGAAATTTTTATATTATTAACCTTGATAATTTACAGAATATAATAGTGAGTAAAATAGAGATAAAAAGCACCATTTTCAATAGAACGCAATAAAATTTATTTGTATTGTTATTTATTTTTTGATACGGTTTGATTATTTCGTGAATGCATTTAATGAACTATTTACAGTACATACTACATGTTCTATTGACGCCAATATGAGCTACAGTGTAATTTAAATGGTACGCTGAAAATTACATTAATTTATAAATGCACTACGCAGAAATAGGAAAAGAAAAAAGACATGCTCTACTGACACAGATTTTCTATTTACATATAATTATATGAACTTAGGTACTTAACAAGTAGAAAATTCGGAGAAATTCTTTAGAGGAAATAACTACCCCTAAAAAAATAGTTTGTTCTGTACATTCATTCTACTTATGTTGTTTATTGCGATATAGGTTTTTAAATGTTTTGTAAAATTTGGCATTATATTACATTAGTAAGCAACAAAGAGAAAAAACTAAGCAATTTCACCACAATCAAAAATAATATTGATCTAATACGGAAACTAACGATACCTTTCCATCAAAACGAATTATGAAAATAGTATTAATGAATACTACTTTCAATAATTTAAAAACAAGAATAGACAAAACTCAATATGGCAGACATATACATACATGATCAGTATGTTATGTAGTATATACCCTTATATTTTTTTTCCCGACGTATGGAAACACCCTGTATAAGAAGTATTTGTTTATGAATATTAAATAGTCAATAAGAACATTTAAAATGGATAAGTTCGTGTTAAATAGTTCTGAGATTTGTCTGACCTATTTGTAAGAACTTTACAGCTTTTATGTTTGCATAAATGTTTTCTAAATTCAATTTACCCCAATCAATGGCAATCACTTATTGGCGCAATAAAACTTCCACAAGAAAACCAATAAATAACTCGGGAAAGTTTCAAAAACGTTGTAAAGATAAGATTGGTCCGTAAATAAAGTGTAATTTTCACCTCAACTTAGCCATTCCGCTATCTTAATAGTGGTGCATCGGTGGGGTATCTGTTGTTTGCTTCGCACAGCGCACGAACAGGAAATTAACAGAGATGCGGCACCTACGAAACTCGCGCAATAACACTACAGTGCATGTTCGATAGCTAACAGCAACAGCTGACCATGTGAACCAGCACACTCGTTTCGCCCAAAGGACAACTTACGAGTACGAGGGTTGCAGCACTTCATTTACCTACCGGCTTCAATTTATAAAATAGCACTGGACTTTGCTTTTCAAATAAATTTATTGCAAAGAAAGAAAGCTAGATTTCCTTGCATTAACCTTTCCTTTATAGTTCTGCTTATATCGCGATTATTAGTAATTTTTTACCCACAAGTATGTGAAGTTGGATACACCTTCGAAATTAATCAATTCTTTTTATTGACCAGTACTTTTTAACTTCAAGGGTAGTAATCAACCTATGTATATGCAGTCTCGTTTTGGGTAATGTAAATATGAGACTGCATGATTAGGGGTGTAAGATTTTTCTAATGATGGATAATATAAATGCATTTATAGGACGTTTTTAATATAATAATAACTAAATAACATTCAACGTAAAATAAATAGACTTATGTACTAACAGGACTAGCTAAGTAGAGCCCATTTTGATGTTAATAATTAGAATAATTAAAATAATTATGTTGAAATCAGGAATTATTATAGAGCTACCTATAAAGTTAGATAATAAAATAATTAAGAAATAAATATACTGAAGAAAATTATGATAAAAAACTTGGAGTAAAAATAGATTATACTTGCAGTAAGACTTATCAACTGTTATTATTATCCAGATTGAAAATTATGTTTGCAAAAGCTTGTAAAATACAATGTATGTTCTTTAAAAAGTATTGCTAAAAAAATATTTTAAATTTTATCTTTGATACTTTGGTAAATAAATAATAAAATAATTCAGACACCACAATTCAGAGACCATGGGTTTGTCTCCTGAAGATTAACTCTCTATTCGGTCGCGAGTTGTTTCGCTTCTTTAATTTAGGTACCTAAAAAAAAAAGCAAATTCATCTTATCGGTTTGTCAGGAATAGAACGATCAGTTATATATCCTTCTCAGATAGATGTATTTTCTGTGTTGCAGGTATCCATCGACGAGTGCGACAAGACAGCCCTGTACCACCCAGAGCCTTGCCGCCTGAACATGTACTCCCCGGGTTGCCAAGACCGGCTGCAACCCAGTAGCCCTGATTACACCGGTAAGACAAGACAAGATGTTTTCTACTTGATGACATACTTCCGCTGTATCTTGCGTGGTAACGTTATCCACAGAGCCACTGACCGTGTGATAATCTTGCTAGCCATTCATCCGAACCAACTCGTCGTAGCTCACATTGCTTGCACCGCCGTGAAATATCATTGTGGAGCTTTCCGCATTGGAGATTCTAATGCTTTTTAAATATAGACTACTGGCATGCACTTCACAGACTATCAAATACATTGCCGCAGAAATAAAATTATACGCATGTACGGGTATTTGAAGATGGAGGATGCTGAATCTATATCTACCTGGTTATTGCACCTGACAATCTTAATAATTCTAAATAATGTTTTTGTAGTTTATAGCATTCAACATTTTTTATAAAAGTCGTTTTAATATAAAGTAGGATTTTTTGTGTAAGCACTCTTAAAAGGATTTTGCAGCGTTTCTTTTTAGTACTTACAACAAGAATCATAAATAATTACATTAAGTTATGGCATTAAATTAACTGAAATATAAATTTTCATTTTATCTCTTAATTCTAGTAAATTCTTTGTTTAATTATGAGGGATTTTTGTCCCACTTAAGTTTTCAAACAACCATTTTACAAACTTCTTTTATAAAGAGAATATATCTTATTATTTAATACAAAGTATTATACCAAACAATATTTACAGAATACTGGATAAAATACCAGCAGAACAGATGGTCGAAAGTTATTATTATAAATTCTCACATAACTATGTTAAAATATGTAATATAAATGCTCAAACAAATGAAAAAGCATTGGTTTCTTCTTAGCAAAAATATGTCAGATATCTAACAGTCCCTGGCGAGTTGAAATTATATAGTACGTAGAACCTCGATGTAACGTATTTTGAATATAATGGACAAAATATCTGGTGAAATGTGAAAATTTAAAAAAAAATCCTGCTAATGTTATCCATGTTCATATCCGGATATCATTGATTGTAAACATAACACTGACTTGATTGCAAACGGAAGTTATTCGGATGTAAATGTGCATTGTTAGTTCAATTGCATTCGAAAAACGCTTTTAGTCTATTGTAACTACTGTATCTAATACCCTGTAACTTCCGTTAAATGTAAGTATGAACTTCAATAACAAAATTCGGTTGCGAAAAAACAATTTCCAGAATCTTAGAGTAAACTGTAATTCTTATAAATTTTTGACAAACTCTTATACAAAGTCAAATGTTACAGCATGTCTGACATTGACGGGCTCAATTCGTCAATGCGCGACTTGAACTGAGAAGTGAGAGATTTGGGGTTTAAATCTCAGTGACGAGAGATACAGCTTCTTTACTCAAATTCAAGAGAAGTTATCACGCACCAATATCTCAAATGTTTGTGGCTTTGTTCCTTTTAGAAATTTTGTGGCACAGATCTTTTTACCAGATTTACATCTACAACGTTCTTCGTTGTTGTGATATCGATGATCGGCTGGGAGTTGATAATGGGAAGAAAAATTTGTCGGTACTCAGTCTTCAAGGTTTAATATATTTGATTGTACCAACGTTTCGACCACCACTGTGATCATCTTCAGGGTTAAATCATGTCAAAAAATATTGAAGAAACACGTAGATCAAACATCGATAAAATTATTTGTTAAAAAACATAAATAAATAACTAATAACTTAAACATGTGAGAAAACAAAATTAACAATAAAACTGAAACAACGTGTGAAAACAACTGAAACGTTGGTACAATCAAATAAATTAAACCTTGAAGACTGAGTCCCGACAAACTTTTCTTCCCGTTATCAACTCCCAGTCGATCATCGATATCACAGCATTTACATTGGTGGAACCAAAAATTGGACATCATACATCAATGAGGCTAAAACATTGGAATTCAGTCAGTTGAAAATTGGTTTTATTTCTGCTCCAACCGGTTTCAACCCCACATGGGGTCTTCTTCAGGGGGTTGAAACCGGTTGTAGCAGAAATTAAACCAATTTTCAACTGACTGAATTCCAGTAATTTTTTACCCTCATTCTACTACACCAGTCAAGGAAATCCATCGCTTTTTCCAGATGTCCCGGACATCATGTGCCAGGACTACAGCTCATCAACACGCCCGCCCCCGCCTCTCTTCCTCCCGAAACCACCCCCAGTGCCTCCTCCCCCGGAGCAGTACTACGCGGCCGCGGAGATCTGCCGGCCGGTAGCCTCCCCGCCTTGCAGCAAGATCAGCTCGCTGTTCATGCTCCCCCTGACTCCCGAGCCGGACTCGTCCGCCGAGGACTCCTCCTCGGACGGACCCCTCACCATCCCGGAGTTCCCGAGGGAGCGACTGCACGTCGTGGCCGAGCTCGGGGACAGCCGCTTCGGCGAGGTGCAGATCTGCGAGCTCCCCGGGGACGGGCTGGTTATGGTCACCGTGTTGAGGAATGACCAAGCAAGCGAGTTTCTCAGGGAGGTTAGGGCACTGTCCCGGCTCAGTGATGCCAATGTGGCTAGGCTGCTAGGGGCGTGCCTACACTCGCAGCCGATGTGTACAGTGAGGGAGTATTCTGAGTTTGGGGATCTGTGCCAGTTTCTGCAGGAGCATGTGGCGGAGACTACGACGCCGAGGCCTCCCAGTGCTAGAACACTCAGGTAAATATATCTTCTATTTCTTGTAGCTTTAATAATCTGTGCCTAATATTTGTTTTAAAGAAATAATAAGTGGCTTCAAAAAAGTTTTAGAACTGGTATTATAAAAAAAGATTCCCAGCTAAATCTGAACTAGTTTTGGGATTTGAGAGTGAAGAAGAAAAATTTTGAATTTTATCTTCAAAACTTTACGTTTTCGGTTTTCACGCCGCTATTGTCTCACGTATGAACAGATGTTATCCTGATAAAAAAACTAATAGAAATGAAAAGTTTCATATATGAATCTTATATTGTAAATATTTTATTCCTATTTAGTATTATTAGTTTCTGTTCTTTCTGCAAAATTGTGAATCGCTTAAAAGTCTATAATAATTCTGGCTTAATGAAATCATGTACTGATACTTTCCAGATTTATTCTGTAATATAATATTTTTTGTTTCTTATGAAAAATCACATTTTTGTTCATAGATTGAAAATTTTTAATTTGGGAAATCATTTGTCATAGTAATTATCAAAGCTGAGATTGCGCCTAGGTACTTCTTTTATTTGTTTTTTAATTTTAAATAGATTCCGAATGTATATTTATTTGCGTAATATTTAACTATAGGATCTTAAAAAAATGCGCATAATCATTTATTCCATTCGTGTTAGTTCGGCATTCGACTTTATCTCATACTGGAAGTTTTATATTTCTTGGAAAGTAGTCAATTTTCTGCATTTTTTTTCACAATGTGCTATTCTTCTTTTACTGTAGTAAAGAGTTCATGTAGCAGGAAAGATTGCGAGTCCATGATCTGTTGTACCATTTTACATAATTGTACTGTTTTCAGTGAGTTAATATCTATAAAGTGTTGGTTGTGTGTTTGTTATAGCTACGGCTGCCTGATTTACATGGCTACGCAGATCGCCTCAGGGATGAAGTACTTGGAGTCGGCGCACTTCATACACAAAGACCTGGCGACAAGGTAATTCTCTCACTCGCTTTACGACACAATAAAAACAGCCTTTTATTAACTGATACTCGGAGAAACTTATCCGAAACGTGCCGTTCTTAATTAAAATGCACAAGGTTACGAATTGCCACCGTCAGCCCAAGCTGTTAGGCGCTTGTTTATTGCCCGAATATCGCCTTTCGAAAGGGTTGGAGCGCAACACTCTTCATACAATGCCCGATTTATTTATTGGCTTATTCATTTACTTAACGGTCAACTATAGCCCAACGCACGCGGTGCTAAATTTCATCTTATTTCTCCATTCATTATTCATTCTATCTCCAATGTTCTGTTCCTTTCTATTTCAGTGCCGTAACTACCGCTGTTCCGCGTGTTTCGTGGAATACGGGCCCCGTGAGTGAGTCCGATTTGCTCAGGCACACGTCAAAAAATTATTTTAAATTTAATCCAACCTCTTTCAATTTCATTATAAACAATGGGCTATCAGCTTGTAAATCGAGAGGATTTCCCAATCTTAAACGTCGACCGATTCGACTCGTTGCCTTTTGAATGATATATGTGGTCCTGTGGATCAATTATTAAATAGAGACGAACAAAGTCTAAAGACTAAAACCAGAAGTTTTGAATTAAATGAATTTTATACAACTTTTCACTTTTATACTCCAAAAAATGCTTTGATTTCTGACGAGATTGTACCAAATGGGTCAGGAGATTCATATAAAATATTCGGCAGATATTTCGGAATCGATTTCGTCTCAGTTCCTCTCATTTAGAAATTGTTTTTAAAAAAATTCATAATAATTCCATTAGAGAATTAATCTAATTCTTCTTAATAAAAAAAATCATCTTATTCAAATGGATACCTTTTTTAGGTAATTAATATATATTTTTTTAATCTACATTAGGGTCCGAATAGACTCTCTAACACAAGCCCGTTTATCTTCTTACAAAGATGACAGTTTTCTTTATTATTGTTAAAATGCTCGTATATGTCACTCTACATTTGAGGTGTTAATTATTATTCAAAGCGAATGCTTTTCAATGAATTCCAACATTCTCACATTTAGTTTTATGTATGTAAAATCATTCAGTGACATGAAAGCTGAATATATTTAATTTGAATTTATAAATTCAATTTCAAATTATGAACTACTTTTATGTGAATTATAATATTTGATGTATGCATTTATTTTATTAATAAAACAAATACCTGTATTGCTGTATTGTTGGATACTTATCAAATTAAAGTTTATAATTTATGATAAACAACAAGATAACAATCGTTTGAAATTAAATGAAAATTCAAACTGAATTACCTTTTAAAGTAGATCATAATTAAGTAATGGTTATTTTATTTTTGTTCCTTACAGAAACTGCCTAGTCGGCCACAGTTACATAGTGAAAGTTTCGGAATTAGGCAGCGGTCGACCACTTTACGCCGCTGACTACTGTTCTGTCGGAGGAGCGAATCCCGTTCCTTTACGTTGGATGGCTTGGGAGAGCGTCTTATTGGTGTGTAAATTTTTTTTTACTAATAATGTATGTGGAAAAAATATAAAGACTAATAATATGGGTAGTGTAATGTGTAAAATTGTATATCTTACAGCGACGATGATGGTTCTTGCTGTCATAATATATACAACAAATACTGCTACGCATACACTTTTATTTACTAATCTTTATTTACATATTTACAATTAATTGAACTAAACTTTAACATTGAAACAACTACAATATTACAAAAAAGTTGCGAACTAAATTAAGACTCACTCTGGTTTAATATGCGTCTTACACTGTAAGTCACCTGAACTGAACTCTCTCAAATTGAGATTGAGACTTACTAAAAAATAAACTTATTAGGTAAACTTTAAGTACGAGACAAAATTACTTTTGTCCTTCCTTAACTCTTTAACATTTGTCTGAGAAAATCATGCAAATTACCTTCTGTGCTCCATAAACTAATTTTATGCCAAAAACAGCAAAAAAACAATTAATTTTAACACAATATTACATGACAATACTTAGGACATGATGGGTAGTTTTGTGTAGGACATGTATGTATACTTTTGGGGATTTTAAATGTCATATTTCTTTCCAGGGCAAATATTCGTCAAAGAGCGACGTGTGGTCTTTCGCCGTAACCTTATGGGAGATCCTGACGTTCGCAAGGGAGCAACCGTTTGAGGATTTCTCCGACGAGAAAGTTATAGAAAATGTCACTCATTTCTACCAAGACGACGGAAAACACGTAAGCAAGGCCTACCACACCCCCTGAATATTTCACTACCTCTCTTCTCTTCTTTCTAGATGTACCTCACCTCTCCGATAAATTGCCCGAAGGAGATCTTCGACTTGATGTGCGAGTGTTGGCAGAGGAACGAATCAGACCGGCCCAACTTCCGGGAAATTCATCTGTTTCTGCAAAGGAAGAACCTAGGGTACAAACCCGAAATGAACTGAACTGTAATGAACTTTTTGAGCTTTTGAAAGTGAACCAGCGACAATAACAACGTTGATGAACGTGATATACCTCCCCTTCCTCTTTATTATAACGTTGAAATTGAAATGTGCATTTATAAATTCTAAATAGAGTAACGTAGCGCCGAGTAGAAGTGTCATTGTCTTTGCTTCGTCTGGACTTGTACAACAAGAAGATTTTTTTATCAGAAAGTTACAGTAAAATTTTTTTAAACAAGGATATTGTAGTGATAGTTTGTGCTGAAAAATTGTTTAATATTGTAAAATAACAAAAAGATAATGTACTAAAAGAAGACAGTAGAATGTAAGACTGAAGAAATCCTATATGATGTTAATATTATAATTTCAATTTAATAACATTTGAAAGAAAATATAATTAATATTTCATTTCAGAAATTATAGTTTTATGTATGTATTTTTTATTCCTTGGTAAAAATAATGAAGCTCAAATCAGCAATACATGATATAATTTACAGAAAAATATATAAATTATTTTTTTATTTTATACATAATTATGTATAATAAAAAGATATTTTCCACACAAGAGGTACAAGAATTTTAAGTGTTTCGTAATACAAAACACTTCAATTATATTTAAATCACACCGAACATGTGATTATTAAAGATTGCTTCGATAGAAAATATATAATAAGAGTTGTAAAAATGAAAGGTTTTAATATTATGAAAAGTAATGCATTAGTCATATTTCAACGAAATGGTTTAAACAAATTTTACTGTAACTAAAAAAAATTCTAAGTAAATATTTATATAATCAAATACATTTGTAATCTGTTATCCAACATTTTCAAAACTATTATGAGTAAATATACCGTAGGAATTTTGTTGTATGAAAATATTTTGAAATTAATCATAATCAAAATTAACATTTTATTACTTCAATTATCTTCGAAAATAAAGCTAGATATTTTATTTCGTTACAAAAATAGTTTGGGAAAATTGTTCTATAATATTTTTTTTACAATGCGTGAAATAAGAGATGAGATGGGGTGGAAGGAGATAATAATTTAATTATGTGGTATTAAAAAATAAGGTTAACAACTTAAATATTTATTTTGACAATTGCAACTACTCCGTTAATAAAAGCGTAGAGGTAAAATATTACTCACTCTTTCGATACCTCATCTTTTATTTCGCGTACATGTTGGTAAAAGTCGTAATAGTACAAATATTTACTCTTGAATGGTTTTGGGAAGGTGTGTACCAGATTAGCACATTTATCAATGAAAAAAAAAACTAGATGATACGAGTATGTTTATAAAAAAACATTTTGTTGTTGTGCGTGGTCCGACGGCCGCATCATTGTGCCTTCTGTACCTTGCAGTTCCCGAGTGTGTGCGCGGGTATGAACGAGATTCAGTGTGCGTGACATCACTGCCATCTAGTGAGGAAGCCCCGCTTATCACGCCTCCTTCCCTTCCTTTCATATCACTTACATAGGACATAGAACTGTACATATCTTACTACTGTATATATGCATGTATTTAACAAATGGAAATACTGATTTTGTACATTAATATATACATTATTATTAATGAACTTTATTATATTATTTGTTGATTATTCAACAACTGGACCAATCAAATATAGTTGCGATGATTACTGGTACCGAAATTGATTTTCATATTCCTCTCCTAAATAACACTATTGTGTAACTAACTATTTATTTGTATCAGAGTGAAATACCTAAATCAAATAATATTAAAATATTAAATAATAACAATATAAATTGTATGAACATTCTTTGTACACGCATAAAATAATTTTAAAAAGAAGGAAGATATTTTTTATTTGATACTCAAACCAACTTTTACTAAACTGTAAAAACGAGAAAAATAATATTATTTTGTAATATAAATGGTTACTTTTTTGTAATATTCATTTTGTACTACAATTTATTCCATGAAAATTTAAATTGTTGAAAAGGATGGTCATATCATGAGAGTTTGAATATCACTGTATTTTGTTTGATAACAAAGGAATTAGTAAATGAAAATACCAATACGATTTTATTTAATTTGAGTGCACTTTTAATTTATTAACAAAACAAGAATATTTTGATTAATAATAACTATAAAGAATTAAAATTAAATTGTAAAATAATTCAGATTAAATAAAAATACTATTTAAATGATGCTGTAACTGTTCTACTATTTTTTAAATATCTTTTGTGTACAAAAGAATTAAAAATATATTTATAAACTACGTTTATGGACAAGGAACTAATAAATAAATATATTTAAATTTATTAGACTGGTATACCTAAATACAAAAATAAAATAAATTTTAAAATGAAACAAATACTCAGGTAATTGGAATCATTTTCCATTAAACTATATTTTATCATACATGAAACGAATTTTAGATTAGAAGATGAATAAAATACAAATAGTTCAATGAAATTATATAAATAAATTTATCACGTACGGCATGTTATTATCTATTCCTAGTTGTTCGAGATCTGCTTTATACCCGACGTCAGTAATGATATAACAGTAACACAAACACCATTTATGTGACAAAAAGACTGAAAAAGCAGAACTCGATTTTGAATATTTAGAATCAGCAGATCATTCCATCCAACAGAACTAAAGCATGGACCTTGTTTACTGAAAATTTCAATCCGTAATTTTGAGAACATGGTTTTAGACTTTAGAGAGTCGATAAATATTTATGTGACAAAAAACAATGAAACAGAAGTACGCTAACTCGAATATTTAGAATCAGAATTTACAATAGAACTAAACTATGGTCCTCGTTTGCTAAAAATTTCAGTTGTAATTTCGGAAACCTGGTTAAGAGTTTATAATGTATTTATAAGTGACAAAAAGGCGATGAAAACTGAGGACTTGAACTAAAATATTTAGAATCAGTATGCCATTCTATTCAATAGGACTAAACCACAGAATAGTTATATCACAGATAACTTTCATGTAAGTTATCTGTGGTTACATACAGAAGAGACACTCCGTATCGGTACCTTTCATGTTCCCCTATCCAGTTCTATGACCTTGAAGCATGGTGTAGACCTTTAAATTTGTGCTCTTCCCCTATCTCTCTCTAAGATGTGAGGGACCTTTCCGATTTTAAATAATGAGCCCTTTAAATTTGTGCACAATCTTCGTCTGTTTTTAATTTTCGTTTCTCTGTCTTACTGTCGCTTCTGTATAAACCTATTCTGTAACTAAACCATAGACACAGTTTGCTGCAAAATTTTAGTCTGTAATTTCGATATAATGGTTTTAGAGAGTTTATAAAGAATTTATATGTGACTAAATGTTTGATGACATATTTATAACGCACATTGCTACTTATTTCTACATTGGGAAAGGTAACAGTTTGACTCCATCATAAAATTTTAAATTTCACTTTTGTGTGAAATTATGAACCTCGGCGCTGAAATTGAATTTCACAGTGAGCACAACAGCATAAAATAAACATGATAATTCCCATTAAAACAGCCATAAAGCGGGCTAACGACAGCATCCAGCCGGCAGCGGGCATCCGCGATACGCATCTGACGATTTTCCGCCACTTCGTAATAACCGTCAGCGGCAGTGGCAGAGCGGGCGATGTGTGAGCTGTAGGTGAGGCAGCGCGGCCTTATCTCTATGATGGATACCCCAGCTCCAGCCGCTAGGTAACGATATGCAAAAAGGAAATTAAAGATTCGCCGATAGACTATCTAGTGATACTGCCAAAGATTAATATTTACTCTTTTTTCATTTTTCCCAAAGATATTTCGAGAGGTTAATACGCAGCAGGGTTCAAATCTCGTTCTATAGAGAGATATCAAATGTGGTTCAACTTGAGAATTGTACGTCTTTTGTGAAAAAGGTTATGGATTTAAATCTTATTTTTTGTATTGTCAACACACTATACAACTTGATTCCACCAAACGTACATTACCAGTACCCGAAGCTGTGTTTACATTAGTAGTAGAGACGGATCTAATTAATACTATAACGTTTATTTATTTAGGTGAAGTGTACAAATAATTGAAATACGAATATTTATACAAATAAGTTTAATTAACGAATAATAAATTATAAAAAGATAATAAAAATTAGTAACACTATGAATAAACAAATGTCTACACTAATTAAGGAATAATATTTATTAATAAAGACTTAAACACTAAGAACATTTATTTAAGATTTTATATTTATTTACACGATATTTACATCACCAGCTATTTATTTATATCATCAACTATTTATTTATTTCTACTTTACATGTTGCTGACATGTACGGACCGACAGTGACTTCCTTCAATGACTCTCTGCATACTCTGCCGATACTGACTTCATTACGTACTCTATAAAATTCCCGAACAAAAACGGTGTCGCTCCTATCCCACTTGACTTTTAACGCGACTACATGACCAGACAGGTCAGTCGTGATGACTCATCTGCGGTCTCGCTCGTTACAATACTGTCAGTATACAGAAAACGAAAATTAGAAATACCTTTTTTTTTCGATTATTTAGATACTTTTAATAATCTAATTAGATCTTTACAAATCTAGTAAAAAAGTTAAATTTTCGTAAATATTCTGTACCACGGGAGTATTCACTTAAAGAACAGAAAACCAAGTGCTTTCGTGAATCGTGGTTGGTTCTTCTCTTTATTTTGAGATGAAACATTTTGAATGTTTGATGATAAGAATTCTTAACTTTTTTAAAGTGAAATTAATTGGTGGCTAAATACACAGACTGTGCTATTTAAAAAGTACAAAAATAGTAATGTAATATCGACGAAAATTAACTTTTTTTACTAGATTTGTATAGAAGTAGTTATCTTGCATAAACTTTAGTACCAAATGTGCAATATGATTTGCACATTCAGTGGAATGTGCATTACTGGTACATTGCTCATCTAAAGCTAGGTTCACACGAATAGTGATAGCGAAGATAGTACTACTATTCATTAACTCAGTTTAATAATAAATAGTGCAAGAAATAAGTTGTTATAGGGATAACAAAAAAATAAAGTATTTACATTTTCTACTTTTTCTAGCGATACTATAGAACACAACCTACAGTTTATTTCAAGTGTATTAAATTTAGATAAAAATATAACTAATAAGTTAATTAATACTGTCAGTATACAAAAAAAGCAAAGTTAGAAATACCTTTTTTTCGGTTATTTAGGTACTAAAAAATGAATCAGATAAAGTTTTTAGTACTTTTAATTAGCTAAGTAGATCTGTACAAATCTAATAAAACAGTTAAATTTTCGTAAATTGTAATTATTATAATTACAATTAGATTACTTTAAATTATTTTTTTAGCAAAATTATCAGTTCACGCGTAGTTCCATAATAAGACACATTAGATAAAAATTAGAAACTTTAAAATAAATGAAATAAAGTATTTGTATAATTTATGTAACAACTAAAATGTATAGCTACATATTTTGTGCGAGTTGTTAATCCATGACAAATTATAAAATCCTCTGCAAATGTTGAATACAAATAAAATTGTAAGAGAATTAAATATAATTCTAATTCCATGCTCTAGACCAGTGTCTGTCAAACATTTTTACCTTGCGGCACCCGGGAACCCCAAATAGAAAACCCACTAAAATTTAATATACTCCATTAGCATGAATACCAATAAAAATTATAATTATAGTAACATAAAATAGCATTGTTTTAAGGACGTAATACTCGTAACATAATAATGGTAATAATGAAGGGTTGAATTTATTTTAAGAAAGACTTTTGTCAAAACGCAACTGTAAATTAGATAAACAAACACATAAGCGCCGAAAAAAAAAAGTTCAAAGGACAACAGACATTTAACGGATATTCGCAATAGTAGTGAAATAAAAATTCTGGTAATTTTAGCACAGAATATTAGGCTTTGTGAGCAGGGTCGTTTTTAGGTATATTATTTTTTTATATTAATGATAATAGCATTTGATAATCAAGTAATGGAAAATTATTTGTATTTTTAAATCTTTCGCGGTACACCTAGAATCGTTTGCGGCACACATTTTGGCAGAGTCTGCTCTATAACAAGAAACCATTTTGGCGTAGTTTTATTCATATAGAATAGTATATGTATGTGCTCTGCACATAATGCAGATTGAGCACATCTCATGGGACTCTTAATTAAATTATAATGACTTGTTTTTAGTTTTATTTAATGCGAATGAAATAATTTAATATACCATAAAATGAAGTTAATTCATTTTAGTCTTTTTAATTATTTATGACAAATATAAATTATTTATATTAATATTTTTGTGCCCGTTTCGAATTATTATTATTTATTCATTCTGTTTTTACTAATATATTTCATTTAATTTCATTAATACATTTAGATTATTTTGAATTATTGTCAACATTTTACTACAGTTTCAATGCAAATTTATTTCATATGGGACGAGTAAATACAGCCAAACTTAATTTCCGAAACATAAATTACAAATAATGAAATAATAGACAATAAATTCTAGTAAATATTGGCGACACTTTTTACTTCATTTTACCTGAACTATATTCTCTATAAACATATAGCGATGTGTCACTCAATGGTAAAGGAAGCATCCGTACTGGGCGGAATATGAGCTTCTCCAAATAACAGAGCTGAGATCTACTTGAAGTAAACATCTAAAAATATTAAAAGTAGTACTTTAAGTACATCACATACTTAAAATACTTTTTAAAATTAGTATAAAATACTGTATTTAAAGTACTTATTTCAGTTAAAAGAGCTTTAAATACTAAATATTTTTCACATGCGCATAACACAACGGCATAACTGAATAATTGATGCATATTCAAATCAGGGGAGCTTAGTGTATGAACAGGTTTAACTTTAAACAAGCAATAACAATTTATGGTGCCTTGCGTTCACTGTTAGCCAATGTCTATCACAAAAGAAAAATCAAGATTGATAAGTAACCAATTAGGTTGCCATTGTCTTGTGATATGATATTTTTTTATCCTACACATATTAGAAATAATATTTTCCTGCGTGTGCATGCGCAAGAAAGTAGACATTTTCCGGTCCAGACCTACAAAATCTCACTATTCCCTAGGGAAGAAAAAAAAACAGTTCGTGTACAGACTCACCGATGGCGTTTGATGCGTTAGAAATAATAACCAAAATAAAATAAGTCAACATGCTTTTAAAATAGTGTATTATTTTATTTCTAATGTTGATAATCAATTTTATAAATTTCATTGAGGTTAAGGTAAATGTTAAATTATTCATTGTTTGTTAGATGTTTTGTAATATTTTATTGTGTTGTATTGTTGTGTAGGATAAAAAATAGTGTGTGCCACATACATGGTAGAAAAGTTGTTTTTTGATCTTGAAAAAGTATCCAGCCTCGATTGCGTCTCGGCCGTATATATATATCCTTCGGGCCAGAAAAGAATTACTTTCCCACCTAGCAGCACAAATAACTATTGTTTATTTCTCACCCTAATGCAATACATTTTTTTATACAGAATTGTAAAATGACTGAACAGGTTAATAACAATAGTGATCAGGATCCCTTTTCGGATACAACGAACGATGGAGATTCGGATTACGGTTTGCCAGCGAAGACAAACGCTAATCAAATAAGTTTATTTGACTATTCTAAAATAGTTCAAGCTACTGACGTACAGTCAGAGCAAAAACCTTCTGGTTATATTACAGAATCGATAATTTCTGTATCACCAAATAAGAAAAGTATAATTCAATCATCCTCTTTTAGATGATTATATTTCTTAGATGCTAAATTTCTTACTTCATTTTAATCATTAATTGTTTATATGTTTCATAAATAAAAAAAATACCTATTTTGTTTTTTATCAAATTCTGTATTAAAATAACCTAATTGTTCATTTTACTTAGTATTTAGTACTAGAAGCAAATTTGAATTGAAAAAGTATTTTAAGTAATATTGATACTTAGTCTTTAAATAACTATTTAAGAAGTATATCTGATAATCTATTACAACATGTTTCTCGAGTCAAAATATTGATAGATTTAAAAGAGGGGTTCATTTTACGGTAAAAATATGTTATAATTAATGTAATATGCGGTAAATAATTTATGTATTATTTAATTGAACGTACTTTCCACTAAACATTCACTTTTTCTTTTGGGACAAAATATGACAACATTGTAGCTGGAATATTGTTTTTATAAATGTGTTGTTTTTGTTAAAAAAGGAATATATTTAGTGAAAAACGTTATGTTTCTTGCGAGGAAATCATGTGTTTTTCATGCTGTGGGTAAAATATTAACCAGGCATTATTCCCGCCGTATATTATTCAAAGGATAATGAGCGCAAATGAAGACGCATACCGCAGGATAATCGCTCACCAGTTAATCACACCCACACATCGATTATTCAAGATGAGAGGCAGCAAGTGCAACCAGTAAAATGGATTTTTCATAAAGGAGTTGCTTCATATTTTAGGATTTTTAATTTTAAATAAGGGTTGAAAAATTATTATTCTTTTAACAATGCTACCGAAACGGAAGCTTAAAGATTAAAGGTCGTGGGGTTAAACCCACACACAAATATTTTCGTGAATTATTTTTGGTGGAGATAAAAAAAGGATAATTGTTACCTTTGAATTTATTTTCCTTAAGGAATCTTTAAGCAATGAAACCACCGTAATTAAAGTAGCGACAGAAAATAAATACTATTTTTTATATTCTATTTTCTTCTCCCATTATTAATATATGAAATATTACATAATAGTGCTATATATATTGTTATTGACAATGTGTGGCTTCGGTACGTTTTACACAGACAACAAACATCTGATGACGAAAGTTTTACAGAACTTTGTAGGTAATATTAATAATATTATTAATAAATTAAAAGGAATACTAAAAGCATTACAAAATATTAATAAATAAATAATTAAACGAAAAAAGTTAGGAATAAACTTTAAACTTTAAATTACCTACAGAAAATTTATCAAACTATTGAAAAAGTTCATGAAAATTTATTGGAATAACTAAGGCAACTCACCTCAAAAGAAAATGTACTTACTAAGAAACGTTTATAATTATTTAATTGAAGAAAAATAAGATTTAAAAGTTCACTCCAAATGTTTTTAAAAAAGTATAAACGAAGTAATGTTAATACGTTTAAATAAATAAAACGTAAATAGTAATTAAGTGTTTTATAGTGAACTATGTTTTAATTTAATGCTTTGAAAGTATAAACATAAATAACTTAAAATAAACAAGTGTCAGTGCAAACACCTACATTTCATACTAAATAAATGTAATTTCATATTCTACATGTATGTAGTAGGTCACATATAAGTAGATGTATTAATAAAACAAATTCAAATTTTAAGTAACTACTGTATTGTACTTAAGTCTAAGTAAATAAATAGTTAGGTACATCAGTTATTGATTATTACCATTGCTGGGTAGCTGGTATCTAGAACTTTTTTGTCGACCGGTGGCAAAGAATCCTCTACAGTACGCAGTTCATTGTTTTCCGTACAATGTAGGAAGAGTGTCTTCCCAGATTCCAGGTGTTCCAGCGTCGAATTATTACTCTTAAACTAGTGTTTATATTTGTTTATTCATAGTGGTATTTATTTTTATTATCTGTTTATAATTTATTATTCGTTCTTTAAACATAGTTATACAAATATTCGTGTTTCAATTATTTTTACACTTCACCCAAATAAATAAGCGTTACAATATGAAAATTACAATAGCTTTGTAAAAACTTAAGAGCATGCAACATAAATTTTCCTACATTTCTAGAAACATTGATAATACTACATGCCTGGAATAATTTAAATTCACATGATATTTGTTCAACAACCTGTCATAATACGAAAACAACTTAACTTAGTAATAACCAAGAGATAACAGAGGCTCGAGCTTAGTTATTGTGGTTAGCAAAATTCGTAACCATCCTTCAATAACCGCTTTAAGTTATTATAATATTTGCGGTGCCCAATACAGAGGTAACATTTTAAATAATGAAGTTAATACTACTTAGGAGTTATCTAAAACATTCCAACAGTTGGACTCCAAAACAAATGAAAAGTTGTGACTTTAATGAACTGTTTTTAAATTAATTTAGAAATTGTCGCAGGAATTAGGGCCTGTGAGGAGTCGTTTGGTAAACATAGTTCCCTGTGCGAATAAATCGTCATTAGGGAAATCTGCGTGAGGCGTGATAATATATTTATTTAAGTTGTAAAAGTATTTTACGTGGGGTTAGAGTTTATTCCTGTGTCTTTAATTGCCAGGGAGGGAGGAAATAAATCAATTACGTGCAAGGACTGATAACCCAATTACGGAAATGGTGGTTAGGAGTGGCCCAGACAAATGTATAAAATCAGTTAGAAACGAGAGAAAGCAGAGCAGCAAATCTCATTACCAGGACCAGCCCGGTGTATCTTATATACGCACTCGTGCAGTTATTAATCAGAATTATTCAGAACGCCGGCACCCCGGCAATCAATATTGCAGTGGCCGATTGCCTGCGAAAAGTGAAATAAATAAGGGCGATATTGCGACATGACTCTTCGATTAAACGGACCGAGGTGTCGTATTATTTTTCCATTATGCAGTTATTTATTGAAGGGGAGAAGAGGACAAAATACAGGGGCGCACAAATCGCAACACCGCTATGGAGCTATGAAATCTCGTAAACCTAAATACCTACGACCCTATTCTTATAAAATATGTCCCTTAAGATTTATTATTCTGCTATTTACTACCACTTATTGCAATAAAAAATACAATTTATATTTATTACATTTATGGGGATAATTTCTTTCCAGTTTCATTCACAATGCGAAATACATAAATAGTTAACCTTAATAGGTACGGTTATGTATGAACATGTTGTACTAATACATATATTGATATCACGAAAATTAAAGAAAAAATGTTATCAGAGTTACTACAACATGTATGGTAGGTTTGGGTGCTACACTGAGAAAAAGGCTTAGTTCCTTGAATTGAAACCTTAATTTACCCAAATAAATACTAGATTTGATATTAGCCAATAAAATGTTGAAATGAATGAAGTAAATTATTTAATTGCCCGATTTAATTCTCTGAAATAAATATAATCTTGACACAAGATTACATATTTAATTCGAAGAAATAAATTATATTCGGTACCAATAACCAATAATAATTAATCGAAATAAATTTACATTTAACACTAATAAACAATAATACCTAAGAGAAATAAATTTGATGGTTTCATTTAAATAAATATTTGGGATAATATTACACATATATTGTATAGGAATATATTCATATTTGAATTAAAAATTCTAAAATAGTTATGCGAAATATAATTTATTTATCAATACTACTTATACATACATTCGTATAATAGAAAAAATATCGTAACTTAAAAATAATTAACAAATTAAAAATTGTTTTTAATATTTATAGTTGAAATTAACATTGTTCCGTTCCGTATCATATGAATATTATTAGGAAATACACAAAATAAATTTTGTACACCTTCAATGACTTTATATACGGTCCTCTCATGGTGTTCAACTTTATAAGATTGATAATGTCTGTCGTAACCTACGCAGCACATTAACTTTACAATAATTAATACCATATTTTCCGAGTTTATAAGAATTGTATCTATTGCTCCAAAAATTGGATTTTCTAAATAAGTATTATCAAATCCTAATAACAAAATTTGGTTTTTCTTATATAAAATTCCATTATATGAAAACCATGATACGCAAATACCCTCATAGCAACCATTGTCGCGAACTATACTATATAAAGGGGAATCATTAATAAAATTTAATTCTGGACCAGTTTGAAAAACTGTATTGAAACCTTTTTTACTTAAAAATCTATAGCATACACGTAATTGATGTTTCATTGCTAGTGTATATGGAATATTGACTCGTGAAGTTACTATGTGAGCGTATGTTTTGGATATTTTGTGAAAAGCTTCAAATCTCATAGATGAATAAAATTTTGGTGGTCCAATCATATTAATAATAGTTGGGTAATGAATCATCATGTGATGCTTTGGCTTCAGACTGGTTTGAAATAAATTCATGTATAACTGATGATGCTCTGTTATTAAATACTTTAAGTGTAATAATAAATCTGGTGTGAAGTGTTTGCTGGTACAAATTTCAACTACATCGTATAGAAGTAAATAAAAATTCCATACGTCGTCATCGGGTGGTATCATATCTCCTACAAGAACTGAAAAGTAAATTACAAAAGCGTGCATTTCTGCAGCTGAACAAGTTATATAACATTTTTTAATATGATCTTCTTTAACTGGAGGAATACTGTTACCAACGTCGGAATGTTCGTTATGATTAAAATGAGCTATTCGTTCATTCAGTTCAAACAAGGAAAATAAATGTTTTATTTCTATAAAATTTTGTAAAATAAAACCCATTTCATAACGACAAATTCCTTCAAATAAGTCGTGCATAATGTCACACGTTATATTGACTGTATTGTGAAAATTCTTTAACTTATTCCAGATACAATCAGTCTTTACACCAAATGAATTATTACTAAGATCATCATTATAATTAGATAGATTTCTTAAAGAATTTTCATCCTCAATAACTTGTTTTCGATTTGTATTTTTGTCATTACGGCATATTCGACAATAATAATTTGAAGAAAATGTTTCATTAAATCCCAAAAGATAATTAAGTCCCAAATTATCACCGAGAAGAGATATTAAAACAAAATATACAGTTTTATAACCATCAGGGGTACAAATTGTAATCCCAGTATTTTCTAAATATGCTAATTCATTAACTAAGTGATTAAAAACGTCACTATGATTATATAAATTTTTACAAATTGTTTCAAAAATTTGAACAAGAAAAATGTTGTCCAACGAGGAAGCAAATTCTGGAGGTATACATGCCAAGGACGCGTATACAGCACCTAACTTGTGATTACCAGCCCGAGAGCCAAGCGGATTCCCTGGTTCAAATTCATCAAAATAAATAAACAATGGCATAACAATTTTCCCCTTATATTTAAATGTTATTTGTTTCCATAGCTTTGCTTGCAAAATATTATTTATACTATCACACTGCTCACCACATACTTCTATAAATTTGGAAATTTTTTCAAATATATCTGCCAATTCTAAAAAATGTTTAAGAACTAATCGCAAAGGAATAAATTGCCCCTGATATTTTTTAATACTGTGTGTTATCTGACCACAAGAATTTCTCGGTCCTTCAATTTCACATATTGTAAACGATACTGGTTTTATAAAATAATGTGTTTGCTCAAACCATTTCAGTCTGAAATATTCGGAATGTAAACCTTGAAATGGATTACTGAATGCATTTAAAATAGAATTAAATTTAGATTGGTCTTCTTCTGAAAGGTTACTTATTAAAGGAGCAAGATTTTGTTTTATTCCATCAGAGACACATGTATTAATTAATTCGCTCGTTAATTCAACAATTTGCTGTATACATGCCCTTGAAATAGAATTATTGTTATATAATTTAGTTAAAAAAGAAGTAACAGTAGTTTTGACTATGTCTTGAGGATCATTATTACTTTTTATTGAATTGATGAACAAATTTTGTTCATTTTCTGTTTTAATATTACTTAAAGCAGATGCATTTGAAAAATAAGACTCCGTTTGCAATTTTGTAGTATCATCAGTTAAATAATCACTATCAGTTAAATGTGCGCTCTCTGGTTTTTCTGTTTTATGTTTTTTTACATGTTTTGATAACGATAAAAATGAATTAAAACTTCTATTGCATATATTATATCCGCAAATATATGTTAAACTGTAACGGTGTACAAATTTTTCGTGTAATAAAAATTTTTCACTAGTCCTAAACGGTAATTTACATAATTTGCAAAAATACATTTTAATTTCAACAATATAAATATTAAATAAATAAACAACTTCGGTGGAAAACCTTAGAAAATAATTATTTTATCTTGTCAATTAGTTTAGTGAAATCATATACGTATGGTATATTAACATCGTAGGGTGTGTGAATATTAAAAATTTGCCATTGCATTAGTGTCCATAAATGTTCCGCCTCCGGCGGATATGACGCATTAAAAACTAGGAATGCCTTAAGGCACAGATCTATGGCTTTTAACACCGATCTTGTCTCGTATAATGTGGAATTTACGTATACAAAAACATTTTTAATTTCTAATACGGATGGTGCTTCTACTACAATAAAAGGCTGCAATGTCAATCCTAGTTTCTTCACAAAATCTCGCTTTTTATTTATGGCAGAATTAATGTCCCCAGGAATCTGAAGTAAAATGTTGTTATAATTATAGATATTAAAGAAAATAGCGAGAAATAAGAACGAGTGAGTCGTTCACAAATAACCCAAGGATTTATATTTTGCATCTTCACCTGACGTTAAAAGGGGTTATTAGCGATAATACCAGGTGTTGACGGTTACGGGTGGACATTTAGATTTGACATATGTATAAAGTTACTAATACTCAAAATACAACTTACTTTAACATGTAGCACCATGCCTTCTCGACATTCTGCAATGGAAGGTTTCCACTTTTTAATTTTCACCGACTTGGGAGGTAAAATGGCCGATAATACAAATAATTTTAATAGATGTTTTGAATCTAAAGAATAATAATTCTTTTTTAATATTCCAATAACATAAATAAACATACCTGTTGATATAGTCGCGGATTGCAATAAATCTATATACATAGCATCACCAGAGGAGAAAGGGGACTTTCTAACACTCAATGCTTTGTCAAAAAATAAGTCGAAATTGTTTAACAATAAATTTCCCTTATTTTCAAAAATATTTTCAAAATCTTTATCAATCTAAAATAAAAAAATATTAATTATACGAACATTATCCCATGATTTCAAAATTTACCAATGTGGATCCAATAGACAATTTTAAAATTGGCCATTCCTCATATATATCATCAAGTGTTTTAAAACTTTGTGATTGAAATTGTTTTCTGCGCAAGGAAAATGATGCTTTCCAATGCTTTAATACGTCGTCTTCCGGTTCTTTATTGTGTTTTAACCATGTTACACTTTCGTTGGTTGCTTCACTTGATATATCTTTAAATTTAAAATAATTTATTTATTATTTTAATTAAATTAGAAATAAATTTAGTTTTTTCATACCTTCATCATTTATTTGCTCTTCATCGTCGGGATTATCAAAACTATTTAATTTATGTTTTGGTATTATACCAGCTTCTTTTAACAAGGATATTTTGTTTTTATATTTATCTGGCAATTTTCCACGGGATATTCCAGACTTCTTGTCCTTTGATTGGGATTTTCGTAGTGGACGTATATAATACGAAGATTTTTGCTCCAGAGGAAACAGGTCTATTATTTTGTCGGCTAATTCGTCGAAGCAATCGTTTGTAAGATTACTAAAAAAAAATTATGTACGTAGTATTTTTATCAATATATGAAAATTGCCCGGTGTCAAAGGTTCCAAATATATTTAAGTAGAGAAAAATTAAATCCGTAATTTAACTCAACAATTTTTGTCTTAAGAATTTTTCTCTGAAATAATTAAGGAACATTTCATAGCGGGAAATTTCAATAACCTATTCTCCAGCGAATGAAAATTCTATAATTTCATGTTAAATTTATAATTTTTTATAAAGAGATAAAACGTACCCGTATTTCTCCCTATTTGTTAGGATATGTACTATAATAATTTGGACTAGATAATTTTGGTATTTTGGTTCCAGATATTCTTTGGTTTTATAAATTGCTAGAATAGCTTGTCCGACGCAAGATTCTTCAAGTAATGTTTTCAAGTCAAGATCAGAAATTGAAGTTCTGAATTTTCTTTTCTGTCCTAAATTTTCGGAGACGGGAACTGGAACTAGTTGGTAAAGACTACCTGTTTGCTCAGCTTCAGTTATAATTATTGGTGTCGATGTCGTGGGAACAGTATGTGGGATATTAGACCCACATGGAGTGGAGGAGATACTTAGAGAACTATATGATACAGAAGTATTCAATTCACTCTCACTCTCTATTGGATATGAATATGAATCAATCTAAAAAGTAAATATATAATATAAAATTCTTAAAAATTAATAATATATTCAAATAATGTTTTAAAGGCCAATGGACAATGATAAGTCACGTACTTCTTGATTGTAACTTTCAGAACACAAAAATTCTTTATATTTGTCTTGAAATTTTGCTCTCAGACCAATTTTTGGTATTAATTGTGAAATTAGTTCGGGTGTTAAAGATTTTAAGGCCTCATAATCAATTTCTTGTTCTGTAAAAAATGGCGTGCTCTTGTATTTCGTGATTTTCAACTACTGATAATAAGACATGTGCATTTATTGCATACCTGTAAACTGTGGCATTAATTGTACCATATCCCACTTTTCTAAAAGTTTCTTTACTGCTTCATCAGCCATTTTATCAAAATATAATACACAACTGGAGAACTGCACAAAATACACCTCAACTACGCACTAGTAGACCACCTACGACGTACTGTGAAGAAGTAAACAGGACCGAACAAGTCGCATCGGCAAATTATTTATAACCAATCAAATTTATTTGTCACAAATAAATTTTAATTCAGCTAAATAAATATTTCTTTACAAATACATCTACGGCACACTGGCATCAAATATATTGTACTTGAATATAATTTATACGAAACTTCCATCAAATATATTTAATGGAATCTTTTGTGTGCAATGTATTCAGATAATAATATTTTATTTATTGGAAATAAATTTAAAATTAATTATTTTATTTTTATATTACTTAATTGTACAAAATAATCCTAATTTGATTCAATAAAATATGGTTCAATTTAATAATTTAATTTAACTAATTAAATTAATTTTGTAATAACAAATCACTTATAATTAATTTAAATATGTCTTATTTCAGTGAATTAAGTAGTACTCAATTATTATTATTTATTTGTCATAAACGGGTTATTTTTCTCAGTGTAGGTATACTGTATTACCTATAGAAAATAGACCAAAAATTTTTAGAGTTTTGTGAACTTTCTTTTAATTTTCTATTCAAAACAATACTAATCACTAATTAATAACTAATTTCATTTGTAAAATGAAGCTATAATGTTAATTTTTACGGTAGCTGATTCAAGGTTGCTAGTAATAAGCCAAATGAACAAGTAGTCGCATGAAGATTGTGGATCATTCTATACATTGTAGATCCCTTGAAGAAACTGTAAATAACACTAAAACGTAAGTAATCGTAAATAAGAGAAAAAAAATTGATTATTGAAACTTGTTTGAACATTTGTCATTAAATTTTTTTGCGAGGTTTTAATAACATTAAACTTGACATATGAAGCACAATGAGGAAGCATGGAGCAAATATAATTTTTTTTAAATTAATATATTTCAGACATCATTTTCACTTAAAACTGTCTAAGGGGCCGTTCAAGTATTACGTAAGCACTATAGGGGGGTGGGGGGGTCTTTGTTTTGCTTATTTTGGATGACATGGGGGGGTAGGGGAGACTAGATGATGATTATGTCATCGGTAGCTATTAACTTTTTAACACGAATGGCAACCCTCACATTGGCTAAGTTCCGAATCGTGTAAAAATCGATCTTGAATACTGTATCAGTAAAACCTAATCTATATTCTAAATACATTTTCTTATTTTTAAAATTATAATTATAACATTTTAATTATAATATTAAAAAAAAAATATTGAAAAATGTTTACGTAAGCATGGGGGGAGGGGGTAAGAGCTTTGCTTACTTTTGCTGACAAGGGGGATGGGGGGGTAAATAATTGTAATAAATCTGCTTACGTAATATTTGAACGGCCCCTAATTATCATATGTAATACCACTATTCACTAGAATTTTGCTTGATATTTTTGTCGTTTTGGCCACGACTGATTGTTGCGATAAAATTCGAAGCAAGTGTACAGCACAAGTGATGATTTTCCAAAGCAACAAGCAGGATTGAGTTAGACAGAAATTACAAGTATAATGATAGCTACGAATGGTATTCGACATGACAATTCCTCGAAATGTATATTTTTTCAATTAATTACTCGTCACAATTTTGACGGACGTTCTATCTAAGCGACGCCTATTTAGTCGTGTAAATTTCGCGGGAATTGCCAGTAACTGACAATTGTTATGAGATTTGTATCTGATTGATTCAATTCACCAAAACACTCAGATTTAATTGGATGACAAATTATGAGTGAAATTGTAAACAATAATAGTTAAAAGTAGAAAAAATATCTATATTCTGTTTATTTTCACTTAGATATTGCAATGGTGGATAGTAATTAATTTGTAATTTGTAAAGATATCGCTGTAATCCTCAAAACTGTTTTTATTATATAGACAATTCCACTCATAATTAGACATCCAATTAAATCACAGTATTTTGGTAAATTAGATTAGATTCAAATCTCATTGACAATTGTCAGTTACTGGCAATTACCGCGGAATTTACACGACTAAATAGGCGTTGCTTAGATACAATGTCTGTCAAAATTGTGATAAGTAATTCATTGAAAAAAATATACATTTTGAGGAACTGTCATGCCGAATACCATTCGTAACTAGAATTTTACTTATAATTCACTAACTCACTCCTGCTTGTTGCTTTGAAAAAAAGGTCACTTGTCCTGCGGACTGATTTTCGTCGTAACAATCAGTCGTGACGTGACAAAAATTTTAAGTAAGATTCTAGTTACTAGTGATATAACATATGAAAACAATATTAAGCCTAATTTCAACGAATGAACTAAATTAATACAAAATAGCAATATGAAAAATAATAATGAACAGAAACCATTGGCTTTTGCAGCAATCGCTTGAGATTATTTTGTTCTTCAAATTTATTTTATAAATTATATAATATTAATAATATTATATAAATGTTATTTACAACAATAAAAGTCTCGTATCGATATCGATAGATGCAGTTAGTGAGCATGTAAGTGTAAGTAGAAGAAAGTAATAGTGTATCGGGGAGAAAGTATGGAGTGTGAGTGAGCTGTAAGAGAGTGATATCGTGGGGGGTAATGGTATTCTCGTCACGTCGCCGGGGCTAATGTGTACACGGCCCGGGGATAAGATAACTATTCGCTATATATTATCGGGCTTTGTTTATACAACACGGAACACGAGCACGCGGCTGGTGACAAGGCCGGGCCGGTTGTAGCCTGCAGCCTGCAGCGGTGATCTGCTCGGCACTTTATTCCCCTGCACAGCGGATATTTTTGTTAGGGTAAATTGGATCTTTGAGATTTCCATATAGCGAGCCTCGTAGCCTACGTAAAAATAAAGAGCGACGTGTCCGGCCTAAGGCTTCACCTCCATCAGCCGGTGACACGCCGAGGAACTAAATTCGCTCAAACGTAACCGAGAGACAATCGCCAAATACCCAAATTCTATCAACCCGCGTGAAAATAAACCATTTCACCCTCATAAAACCCACACACGCTGTATTACCTATCCATTTCACAAATTTATTTACCACATCCAATTCTCTGTAACACGTACTCACTTGCATTTCTTCTTTTCCATATTTCGGACCTTGATATTTAAAACTAACTCTATTTGGAATATACTCGAATTGGGGCATCAAATTATTTTGGTTGTTCCATTGCGAACAGTTGTTGAGCTCGCACTTCATCAGCTGATAATTTCACAGTATGTAAAATTTGTGTGAGAAAGAGTTGAAATTGTTCATTTGTGAATGTCAATGAATTTGAACAATTTGTTGCTATTTCTTCTGGATCCTCTGACGTTGCTCTTATCGGAGGTATTTTGTTCAGTTAATATACGAAATGCGAACAGAATATATTTCCACATTTATAAAATGTAACGTCAGAATTAAAATCCACATAAAATTAAATAAAATGTTCGAACCACTTGGTTGGGCGTCAATTATAACAACACATAACACAACAAATAACAACAGCTCTATTGTTTTTTCTCCTAAATCCTATCCTCTATTCAGGTCTCCATCATAACTTAAACCGTTCAAATGGTCAGCAGATACTTTTTAGTGCTCAACGGTTTAAACAGCACACTGATACAGACAGGTTCAAGCAAGCGGCTTGTGAAGGATTCAGAACATATTCCTTGGTCTTTATAGTTTCGGGCATGATTATCCAAACTGGTGTTCTATAGTGTTTTGATTATTCCCTGATTCTCCGTAAATAGTTTTATAATGGCTCAAAAACACAGTTGTAATATTTATTGAGCTTTCGACACACCTTCCTTCCTTAGCACAATACATATGTCATATAATCAGTAAATGATAACCGGAAATTGTGATCATACGATTGTATGAGTTTATGGAACAAAGACTTGGTTTCTGTTTACGATCTTCTTTCCTAAACTTGTCAGGAACCACATACATATCTAGATGGAAAGAGGTCCTATTCCAATGATTCTGAAACAAAATTTTAATTGACAAAGGGATAAAACATCAATAAAATTAACAATAAATATTGTATTATTGCAAATATTTATTTATATCTCACGTAACAAATAAAATAAGTCATCGTTGAATTAGTGTTAGCGCTCAGGCTTTGCAATCTAGGTATGAGAATTCGAATCTCACGGCACAAGGATATATGTATTTTTCAATTCAATTATCACCTTCATTCTACTACACATAACCTTAAAGTAAAGGAATTGAAAAATTGGTATCAAATTCTCAACTTTCTTACTATACAATTTTGTACAACAGAATAGGAAATGCATACAATTCCGGATTTGCAAAGGTGTTAAATTTTTAAAGTATAATGGAGTTGTAGCTAATGGCAGAGTTATGTGCTAATTATGAGCGGCTGCGAAAATTCAAATAACATTTACAGCAACAATTCGGAACATTCAGTTAATATCGAGTAGGTATGCTTGAAATGTAAAAGCTGGAGCTGTACGCATTAGTTTGCCGACCGTGTTGTCTTTGTTTGTCACAGGCCGGCCGTGAAGCAGCAACTCCGCTAATCCCTGCTTTTACAACAATCTATACATTTATTATGTAAACCTCGCTATTCACAACTAGTTGTAAACACCGATCAAATACTCCCACGGATTTTTGCATGGAACATAAGGGGACTCAAATTGAATTGTTTCAAACTCCATACATTTCCACATTATTATTTAGTGACCTGGTTTTAAATATGAAAACATATCGTATTTATATTTTATTGAATTTTATATTATTAATAATAATTACTTTATCATCTGAGACACAATAATTTTAGATTTACTGTGAATTACATGATGTAATAGTTTCATAATTAATTTTACTTGCATTTTTATTTTGTTAAGATTTGTAGATAGACCTAAGGAAGGATAGACTTGTCACCAAAATTGAATATTAATTTTGAGGTTAAATAAAGTGTAATGATGAAATTATTATAACATGTTAAATATTAAATAAACAAAACAAGAGTGCAAAAAGGTAATCATTGTACCAATTTTGACTTATGGCAGTGAATCGTTGGTGTTACCAGAGGTACAGTTCAGGCATGGGAAATGAAGTTTTGACAATCGAAGTATGTACTGGCACGACAAAATGAAAAATAAAGAAGTGAAAAGAAGACTGGACGTATCTGTATTAAAACAATAGAAGAAAACTTACTACAGTGGTTCGGACACTCAGTGTGAAAGTCAGATGATAGAATTTTAAAAAAGTGTGCGGGACAGTTAATCATGATTTTTTTAATTTTTAAAGAGATCTAAGTATTACTGCTCTTTTTAATTATTTTAAAAGCAATATCACAGATAAATTGTCTCTGGCAATATAAACATTTTATTTCATAAAAGAAAACGAAAACGAAATCTATAAGAACACCAAAACGATTCATCTGAATAAAACATTTAATTATCCATTTAAATACTTATATTTTTCTTCGGTTATATGAGAAATAAAGTGATAAAATATAATTTAATTTTAAGATATTATTATATTCAGAACAGATTTTGGTTATTCTTAATAATTTTGTAGCAAATAATGTAATTTTTGATAAAAATGATTGTTCTTAAAAAATAGTTGATTTAAATTCTATAATTTAAATCAGGCCAACCCTGTTAGAATGTCATGGGAAAATAACGTAGGTATTGACAATTTTGACAAACAGAGACTATGTGAATAAGTTAACCATTTGTATAAATAATTAAAATTAAAAATAAGAACACGTATTCCTGTAGCGTTATACCCCTGGTTGAAACTTAAGCTAAAGGAGGACATCAGTACTTCGGTGTCTCTTTCACCTGTTTTGCTTATAATTAAGTCAGGA
Source organism: Stenolophus ochropezus (assembly GCA_035578165.1). NCBI lineage: Eukaryota > Metazoa > Arthropoda > Insecta > Coleoptera > Carabidae > Stenolophus > Stenolophus ochropezus. The sequence goes on along the minus strand of JAQOWZ010000005.1, from coordinate 15,793,003 downwards.
ATAAGTTATTATTTTCTTAGTATTAATATTGGATTTTTACAAAAAAAAATGTATTTACTATTTTTATTTGAAATTTAATAACCAACAACCTGCACTACAAAACATGTACCTCAGGTACTTGAGACCTTGTTGCACGAAGAAGTGCAATTCCATAAGAAGAAAATTATATGAATTTGTCATTTTGAAGAATATAAAATATTCTGTAGCATTCAGAATTTTGTTAAATAAATGTGTTACTATCCACTATCTTACACAGTACATGAACACTTTTACACTAACGTATGTAAGATTGTTTGCGATGCCTGCATTCTTTATCTGCTTGGAATAGAGAAAATGAGTTCTGTTGTGTGTTGTTTGTAGGCCCCATGTTGCCTGATGCGTTTACAATTGTATAGGATGATGCGGGTGTATAAAGTGATCCAGGTTTCTATTTGGCGACATGAAGAATTCACGATATTGCTGATGAGATGCGAAGTGCAATATCCGCGACTGTTCCCGATGGAGTCAGACACCACATAACTGTCCACAATGTCGACAGCGAGCCCCGGCTACCAATTCCTATACACATACACTTCCACCTACACTGTGCAATATTCATATTGTAGTTCACTAGAAAGGTAGTTTACATAACTGTAAGTAGATACACTAAGCTTACAAACAAATAGATTGTTAGATTATGTATACTCAAAATTGGAAACTTCTACTTTTAAATGGATATTCTCTGCATAGTGATTACTTATTTTTATTTAATGGATGATACTACAGAACAAAAGAAAGCAAAAAAACAACTAAGTAAAAGATTTATAATAATATATTTTTTTTGTTTTTATAGGGCAAACGAATGAATGTTAGAAAACGTTTTAGTAATCTACGAACTAATAATTTTTTTCAGTCTTAGCTTATATAACCACTATTCTTAACCTTTATTTGAAATGAAAAATTGTAAACATGATCACCTTACTCAATAATTAATTATTAATAACCATGGATGATTGTCACATTTTAAAGAAACTCAAGAATCCTATATTCATCTTCTATGTCTGTTTTGTATGTTCGTGCATGTTCGGCGCGTTTCGGTATATTTAGTTGTAGTACAAATAAGTTCTACTAGAGGGATGGTACAAACGTGTTCTATTTACTACATGATGCATTTTGAGGGAGAAAATGGAAAATCAGTTTAGTAACAAACCAGCCAATTTGATGTGATAAGAAGAAGGTTTTTGTACCTTTTTATGTACTTTGTGTGATTTTATAACAACCTCAGACAAAATTCTACGTTTTTTGTGCTAAACTAAATTATTTTCTATATCTTGTGTCAGATGTAACTACAGCTTCAGACAAATAAGAATAAAAATTCACCTGAATTTCTGCAGTCGTCCGTGTATATAATACTTTATTACTCATTACAGCGTGAATCAATGTGCTTTGTCACAGATTTAGGTAACGAAAGAAGAGCTTTATAATCAAAATATGTCATACATGTGATGATATTTAGTTATTTCATTTACAAAATATATAAAATAAAGCTCCAATTACGTCGTTGTTTACCTACGTATCAATTCAAACCAAATTAAACATTTTTCATAAAGAAATCAGAAAATAAAGAGCAGTTTGATGTTTTTAATATTATTACGGTTTTCAAACATCCGGGAAGCCCAACATCAATACCTGACCTTTAACAAATAAACAAGGAAAGTATTTGCTGTCATAAATATCAAAGAAAAGTTTCCCAATCAGATTACTTTCAACAACTTCTCGAAAACAACGATTTTTTCCAGAATGTTCAGGTGTATTTAATTTTTCCTTAAGGATTGATAATGAAAAAATATTTGTTGTTCATTTATTAATTTTGTATAAAACAAAAAAAATAATTCTTGTCAAGTTATCATTTTCTTCTTCTTTTGGTGGCCCAAAGCGCTATTACTCAAACTGATAAAATGTAAGATATAGGGTTTAAATCTCAATTTGCCAACTATTTACATAATAAAATATATCACTGTATCTCAAAGTGATTCAGAATCGTAAGTTCGACGTCCTAGGCTGAAAATCTGTACCAAGTCAAGTAAATATCCTACGAAACAAGTAGGTACAGTGATTTGATGCTTAAGGACTTCTAATATCTAAGGACTTTGTACAACAAATGATGATGTTATTTACCTTATGTTATTTAATCTATTAATCATGAGCAATAATTTTAAATATATTCTACCGCTTGTTTAATGTTAGAAGAGGAGGAAACATTAAAATAAATTCGAGTTGTGTGTATGTACAGACTGTCCCCGCAGGTGTGTTGGGGGCAGGTATGACAGGGCGCCGTAATTGAAAGCTGTCGTTTCTCCCAACCCTTCAGCCGTCGCCGTCTCGTCGTTCGATTTTATCAGCATGTTTTTTAATTAAAACTTTGAATTTGAGTGGACAGTAACTAGTCAATATGATTGTCTGTCGCGGCCTCCAACTCTCTCATTCAGTGAGTTTTCATTTACAGAGCGAGGGAATTTTTCGCGGTGGTCTTGTAAGATTGGTTTAATTAAAATTGCGAGATTTATGGAGGCGCTCCATCTTTCACGGGTAATTTGAGTGAATTCGTCCGCGACAAGATTTTTATTCTCGCTATCAGGGAATCAGTATTTCATGTCGGATGTCGGATGCAAAGACTTGGCGATGGATACAGACAAATATCATTAGCAAGACGAAGAATGATGAATTCTCTAAGGAGAGCCGTGTTTAAATACTCGACATCAATCTCTGCTAGCGAGCACGAGCTGTTGCTTAATAACCAGCCCTGCAAATTTCACAAAGCCCACAAGCCTTTCACATTCTGCTGCATATTTACCAACACTATATTTCACTTACTATATTTTACCTAATAATTAAATTCACAATGGTCTTCAACGTAGTAGTTGTAATAAATATTAATTTTTTATACGTCCAGTTCAACTAGCCGAACTTTGTCAGCCAGCATATGTAAACTGTACACATCGTGAGATCAGTATGTTGTTAAAAGGCAAGAACTGATCTAAGAACCAAAATGTGTGACATATTAATATATTTTTAAATAAGGATACTTTGGCGATTTTGTTCGAATCTGTATAGTATATACAAAATTCCACTCTAAATAAAAATATGAAAATGTGCGGAAGAATAGAATATAGAATCAGATAAAGTATAACAGATTTTCCTTTACCATATAAAGAGATGTTCGATAATATACTTGTAGCAAAAATCGCGTTGATGTGTTTATACAAAGAATGTGCAAATTCCGTTTGAGTTCCGAATGGGAAATTGAAAAATGAAAGACGTGTAAAAATTTCCAAATTTAATACTGCACAAAGCAACCGCGATATGTGTGTATAAAATTGCTTTTCATACAAAAGAAATCATGTAAAGAAAAATGCAAAATTAGGTTGGTAGGTGAGCTAATTCCACTCACCGACGTTCCCGCTCGCTTTGCCAGGATATTAAGACCTTCTGTATAGAATAAAGTTGATAAAAATGCCAGGTATTAATCCAATCAGATGTGGGAAGTCACAAAGCCTTGGCACAGTGACAGCGGGCGGCATGAGACTCTCTGTTGATCCGCCGTTTTTATTAAATTTAGACGCAATCTTTGTTTTCGCGGAGCTGATATTGAAATTCTTGTGCAGGTGGATGTCTCCAGCTAACATATGTAAATGAAGGCTATATATGCACTCACTAGCATCTATTTTATCACTCAAAACTGCATTACACTGCATACGTTTACATGACGCCATACGACACTGTTTCTCAAACATCTTCATTTACAACTCCATCAAAGACGGAATAACGTTACGAGCTCTGTTTCCATTTCATTTTGCATTAAGTCTTTACAACTTCTACGACTAAATAAAATTTACAAACATCTTTTAAGTCAATTTTATTTTATAAAATGTAACGTTATACGGCATTTCTCTATATACACAAAGACAGTTACATTCTTAATTACAGCTGTATAATATTATAAATAAAAAACCTCTAAAGGGTATTTTTTGTCACGAAATTAGTTCTGTTTTTAAAATTTACCTATATATTTATTTCGCAAAACCACGTCTGAGGATATGTGTCTTCTATAAATACATAGTCGTAATAAATGAAAATACTATTTGAAATGATCAAAGAATTATATTCTTCTTGGTAAAAAGAAGAACCTCGTATTCTTGATGAATGCAATACAATACGTACAATAAGAAACTAATTATTTAATAAATACCCTTTCGAATTTTAATATGCTTCATATTAAAATTGTAAAGATATTATACCCCGCTATGTGTACGAACTACTCTTCTTGTTAACATAGTTATACAAACATAATTCTGTTGTCGCTGGAAAACTTCAAGTTCAACATGAAATTAGTTTCCTTTTGTTAATGAATTTAATTATAAATGTAAATATAATTGAATACATTACTAATGTATGCGGAGTACATTCCGCGTTTTGCGTTATCGAATTTCATTATTATTCAATTTTTTTCTGTTCACCTACTTGCTTATCGCTGGTTCAATATATCGCGTTACACACGTTTAATAAAAATTTAATGGGGAGTTTATCAAATCATTTATACCGGCAGTTTAAAAATAAACTGCAAACTGTTACAGTGGAAAAACATATTTGATTTCATGGTTCAAATCTAATAATTGATTTCATAGCAATAATGTCACTACGCGTTTTAGAAGTACTCGTATCGTTTTCACCCCGATAACATAGATTTATTATAAAACGGACATCCGTGGTTCATTTGGTAAGCGTACTCCAACTTTAATTGAACCAGTAAAATACAAGTATTATTTTTCACTAAATATGTACATTAGATACTTGAGGCCCTGTTATATGCAACATTGTTGAGCCACAAATAATGATAAAAAATTATTCCAATGATAGTTATGATAAAATTGGTAAAAGTCAAAACAAGGAAGTTATTTTCGTTTGAAATTAGTGAAGAAAGTTATAGAACTATATATTTGACTTTTTTCTATGAAGAATGAGGTCTTGTTACATTCAGGAATGTTGAATCAAAGGTGACATAATTGGTACTTGAGGTTCTAAGTACCTAAAATCCTGAAAATTTGTACTTGCAGTTTAATGATATTGGTGATCGCAGCCTACAGCCTCTACCAGAAGCCAACAGATTATAGGGGTTTCAATTGTATATAGCGACACTCCACTCAGTTCGAGTAGGGATGCGCTATTCCACATTGAAAAATTGAAATTTGTAGCTCTAAATTGATTACAATTATTTTTCAAGAATGGAACGAAGTAAGTGTCTTACTTTTAACACTTTTGTTTTATAAAATAATACTTGTAATTTGAAAACAAAACTTAAAAAGCCACGTCAGTAGTATTATTTATAGGAAAACTTATTTATGAAGTTAATTGAAATACTAGATGTTTATATTTTCACAATAAGATAATATTTCTCTCCTTTTTTTATTAAGGTTTCTCTCTTCTAGTTCCTGTTATAAAAAAAAACAAAAAATTGCAAAATTATTATATATTATTATGATTTCTTATTATTATAAAAATGAATATAGATTATGAAACTACCCTAAGTAGTTATTGCATTTAAAAATAATATTTATATTCCTATTTACGTTTTCTGAATAAGTTAATATATTTTGTTATGAATTTATTAAGTATTCTCTTGTCAAATTATAGTCCTGCTTCCAGTTATAAAAAATGCAAAATTATTTTTCATAATTTCTTATTATTATTAAAATGAAGATAGATTATGAAGAAACAACCCTAAGTGTTGATCATCCCATTAGGACATAAATAATTTCCCTCACATATCTCCATTGAAAAGTGAAAGTGCTGTGCATCTGCAGTCATCGTCCTGAGCCATTTTTCACTTTGGGTTGTTTCCCCCGGCTTATTTAGCGGTAATTATCCAGGCGGAAGCCCCAGTGGCGTAGAAGAGGGGCACTATCCACAATGCTCCATCAGCGGCCAATTACATGATTTGTCTCGTGATATATTTTCTCATTAAGCTAAACAAATGGCGGAGTATGAATAATAATTGTGAAAAAATTAATTTGATGGCGAGCCTCTATTGTTTGACGCCTCCCCAATTTAATGTTTTCGCTGACAAATGGAAAAAATAATTATTAATTTTCAGCTGCTTCTTTCATTTGTTTTGATTAAAGATGAAGATCGCTCCGCAGAACTTGACTTTAATTAATGTTAATATTTCGCAATAATTCACCGTCAAACTAGAGATGTAATATATTAAGCGCAAAACAAAAAAGAATCCATTAACATTATATTCATTTTTGAACGATTTTTATTTCTCTTTCATGGACCTTTCCTGCGGAATAAAATACTCACTCCAGTATCGTTTATTTTTGATGTAGATAATGGAGTCAGTGGCTTAACTAGTATTCTCCGATATCACAATATCACTATTTTATTGAAAGGTTTTTGAAAAAATATTTTTCAACCACAAGACATAATATCGCATGAGCAATAATACTATTTTCTGTGGCTGTCAGTTGCTACCGCGGATGCGTTTTATATTCGACTACCTGGCTATATTTGTAATGAATATTGTCGTATTAAGAAAGCGTTCAAGTGTAACTCATGTATGAAATCTAAAACAAATACACTATTAATGAAATGCAGTTGTATATTGTGACAGTTCGTTCCTCATAATAGAGTATGAGGATTGGACTGTCAATATAATTGTTAATAATTTTGTATAAGAATGATAGACCTAAAAAAATTATCCGTTTCCTGGGAGGCATCAAAGTAAACGAATAGTATAGAAATTAAATTAAAAAAACTTTTTGATACATATTCCGTTTGTAAAAAAATATGTTGCTCAATTTTTTTAATTCTCAAGTCGTGCTCATTTATCAACTCTCGCTAGGTGAGTTTTTTCATTTCTTCTCATATCAACCTCTGTTAGGGGAGGACTAATATATTTAATCTATTTATTTTTCAATAATCCTTTTAAAATAAAAGTAAAATAAAAAAAACATGATTGTCATTCATAGCTATAACCTACATGTGAGAATCTAGGGACGTAGACAGCCATTGACTGCATATTACTGGAAACGTATATGGAATACACGATCCTAGCGTAAAGACTATTACAAAATAAAAGAATTTTGCGTGGCACTGTCAGCGTGATCGGCTTGTAGGAGCGCACAGAACGTGTGTCGCGCGTATGGAAATATTGTGCTATTTCCCAATGCGATTTTCCGTTGCCTGGGACGTTGTTCTGGGGATGAAAGGCGATCCCAAAGGTGACAACATTCAATAACGCATTGTGTTGGAATGAGTCGCGTTTACTCCAATTGTGATACGTTGTACCCAAATACGCGGAAATGAAATTTTGAATAAACAGTCTACATGTCGAGTATTGGCAAACAATTCAATAAATAAATAAAAAACGTTGAATCAAAAATGGCAGCAATGAGATGGTTTTGTCATACGGGCTTGTCAAAGGAACGCGGGACTTTTTGTCTGAATTTAACTGATTTTCAAATGAAACGATTTTTAATGAATGCACTATCGAACTGCGGAATTAAAAGCTTTAACGGAAAAGTAACTTTTTCAACATAAAATTCAAATGCATCATTCCACACATTTGATTCTGCTGTCACAAAAAATCAATCTATAAAAATCCAGCACTTCACTTAAGCTCTAAAAGACAACAAAGTTAAATAACTAAAATAAAGCGTTATTGCATTGTTACGTTATACTCTAAATGCACTAAAAGTTATTCAAAATCTCCATCTACGACGCGATCACTTTTTGCATTCAGTTAACTTCATCAATTTAGATCTTATTTTTTATTTTTATCTATTTAAAATATGTACTTACTGCAACTAGTAATTATTTAGTCCACAATCACTATACAATATTTCACTATCGTATTATTAAATAACTAGTCAAGTATATCAAATAAATCGTTTAGATTGAATGTTAACATTATCTTATACTAACTTTGTCATCAAACATTCAAATATAATTTAATGTAACTGAGATAACATTCGTAGGAATGGAATTCTATTTTCTTGACAGGAGAGTTGGTTTTTTAAGTTAATCAGTGTTTAAAATATTTTATTTCGACTCTAATCGGTTTCTGCATTTTCACCAACAATCAATTCGTTGAAATAACATAGACCTGCCGTTAACTAGGTACATTCGGAAATGAATTTCGCTAAATTCAACCGGTCACCAAATAACAGTTTTCACCAACGTGATATTCGAGGAAATTCAATCTTTTTGTTATACATGTTATGAGTGATAAATATAATAGTGCATAAAGATAAACAATTAATAACAACAGAACCATTTCAAACTTTAAAATATGTCATATTACAAATAATACATTTTTATTTTCTATTTTATTTCATAACATGCATATATCAAAAGTACATTTTATTGTCAAAAGTTAAAAATTAATTTGATTTTCAAAAAAAAATGATTAATGGTTTTCAGTTTAGTATATTTCCCTGTGAGCGATGACGTGAATTCATTTTTATTATGGAATGACGGTAATAATTCATAATGAGTTGAAAATAAAATTATGAACAAATATCATGTTAAAAATACTCAATACATTTCTTGAAAGCTTTAATTTGTGGACCAATAACTAACTTAAACCAGAAATACATGTGATAAATAATGGACAGTAAGCATTATTGGAATTATTTACTAGAGAAGATGTCTGAAGAAGACAATAATGAATAAGAAATGAAAATAGAACAAATTCCAATATATAAAAAGAAAAAAATGCAAGGAACACAATAAACAAACGAATGAAGTCAGGTGATTAAAGGAGAAATTCAAAGAAGCCAAGAATGAAAAAAAAACTAAAGTAGCAGAACAGAACGGAATACTTTTTTTCGATGTATTCTTTCTTTTAAATTTAATCTGTAAATACGGCATTTATTGACCAAAAGATAAGAACATAACAATATACAGTTATTTGTCAAACTAGAAAGCAAAACGTATCTTTTGGAAAAAGTGCTTTGTTTTCGTGAGAGACACAACATTTTTTCACATGTTTCAAAAATCGATTTATTTGGACAGAAAGACGCAGCAATAAGTTAGAAAATTAGGTTATGTAAACTTTGACGTTTAGCACTACAATTGTATTGCCAATATATCAATTCAAATTCAAGTTGTCAAATTGTGAAATAATGTGAAAAGTAAAAGAAGAATACACAATTGCCATATTTTTAAAAAGAATATCATTAATAAATAATTTTTATTATAACAATGGAATTTTATAATATTTCATTCTATAATAATATCCATGTTGATCTGTTGGTAACACTGTACATTTTTCTCACTAGAGAGGAAAAAGTAATTTTTGCGAGAAGAATATTGATATTTCTATGCATGTCGAGAAAAAAATATTGCCTTGAATTTTACATTAAAATTTTTTTTCATTGTATAATTATTATTAGGCAGCAGTTGCAATTTTAATAAAAGTATTAAGAAAAGTAAATTTTCATATTTTCAATCATTACTCGAAGTATTCTGTGTGGAATATTCAATTATGTCTTTTCCTGTTATATTCGACATAAAGGATATTTTATTTGTTTATTTCTATGCTACTTAAAGAGTCTGATGAAATTTACAATACAAGTCGTTCCTTTGATTCGTCTTAGATTTGCAAATTAAAATGATCATCTTTGTAAACAATCCTTTGTACCGTCAGCCTGTATTAATTAAATCCGTACAAAAATAGCAATTAATCATCAAAGAGTAAAATGTAAAGTGTTCCGCTGGTCGAAATAACCTCCAATATTAATAAAGGGCCGGTCGTTATGGTTACGGGATGCTGGCTATACTGTTTCCAGCTCTATTCAAATATGTATGCCAGATGGATGAATCGCACGTATGTGTGTAGAAGCCGTCGGTCTGCTCTGCTGCATCCAGAGTTAGTGAAGCGAAGGGAGCGGAGAACTTATGTACATGCGGTTGGAATCGTTTGTCTGGGAACTGTTAGTATCTTGGTCGCACAATTTGCACATATGACGGCCGTTGCCACAAGGAAATCATACATTAGCTGCTAACTTTATTATTTATTTGCATTATTTACCACTTAAACTGGCCTCTGTAGCGTGCTATATGCACTCTACATTGCTATTTGTTGAATCTGTAAGTGTTTGTGTGCAGTAAAACCCATTAAAAGCTGCCTACAATAAAGATAATGTAGTTAAACATTACCACAATCTACCAAGAGGAATAACAACAAACACTGATGGGTAAAATGAAGAGATTAAACATATGGAAAGGACAATGAATAAATTCCATGTATAGCAAGTTCGACCCATTTCAACAAGCACGGATTTTCTTCAAGTGTAGTGAACGCAAGTGTTATGATAGTTTTTGACTACTGTTTGAGACAGTTGTAATAACAGTGAACAGAATTATTACCTGAAAACATAATATAGTATATTACACCAAGGTTGAGAAAACTATCTTTATCTACAACTATTGAAATATGGGTACATTATACTTGTGATACTACATATAATATACTACCCATATTACACAAGTGTAATATGAAACGTTATATTACACGCTACACATTTCTGTAATAAATAGAGCATATAATTTAACACATAACATTTTAATAAACTGCTAATTTATTAATAATATATTTTTTATTATAAATATCAATATAAATGATTATAAAAGTATAATAAATACAATTTGAATAGTTATTTTGACATTTAAGTGCTACTATGGCGCCATCTGTTAAGCTATATATGAACTACCCACCCCTAACTGAATATTATTAACAAATAATATCAATTTTTTTATATGCCTAATAGTTGTAGATAAAGTATAGTATTTGACTCGCATAATATGGCTACATTACACTCGGATGATTAAATATACTCGCTGCCGCTCGTATTTTTAATTACATCCTCGTGTAATATAGCCTACATATTATGCTTGTTAAATAATATACTATTATTGACCTAACGTCAAGTTGTATCCTGAGGTGCGAAGCAACTGAGAGACAAAAGACACTTCACTACTAGCATTTAAATCGCAGTCCTACTTCAAAAAATTATATTGAGAATAACAAATATTTTGATATGAATTGTTCCTTAATATTCTCAAAAATGAACTAGGCTGTACATATGTTTTTATCTGTCACTTCAGTGTTAACCTTACATTTAGTTTTAGATTCTTTTTTATTTTATGTACTTATTTAAATTAGATAATTTAAATAAGTAAATTTAAATCATTAATCCATGACGAGTTTAATGAATCAAACAATATTTGGAATTAATGGCTTGAATTTCTTTAAAAAGTGACAATTTTCATTATCAATAATAATTTATTATTGACCTAGATTACGATGGTTCCAAATAAGCGGTAGTGAAAGATATTTCTCATGTCAAATAAAGGTTAATAATGGTGTGTGTCTAGGTTAGTATTGAAAAAATACAATTATTGCTTGAAAACAAAACGAAACTTAAAACTAAGACATTTTCAACCTTTGATGCAACTTAAACTAAGGCAATTTTAGCGTTCTGAAAATTAAAATTATTACTTTAAATATTAAATATATAAGGTATAGAAAATAAAACCAACGTCTCCACAATAAAGTATCAATGAATAGACTATAACTTGAATATACTTGAAAAAAAAATGGTATTTTTTATTGTTGTGGTTTTGTTTGATCAATTATAGTCTATATCTAATCAACTCTTTCGAGTACAACGTATGGTTGCTGAAAATAGGGGAGTGGTTTGATTTACGGATATTTTTTTAAATCAATATTTCCGTTAACTATGAAAAATATAAAAAGCTCATTTAAAGTTTCTGAACGCAAATATATTTTGAAATAGCAATTTTAAGTTGCTCCTGAAAATAAGAATACCACGATTTACATACATACAAACATCCACAGACATCATAGTGAAAATGTTAATCAGATCGTAAGGACTGTGAAACGGATTTATTCATGCCATTTTTGACAAGGTGAAACAATATATTTTTAAAATGTACCTTATCTGGTGATATTTTACTATTTTGACACTTCAAATTAGTTTCCAAATATACAACATTGTATCTATTCTTGTAAATGAGTTAATTCCGATTGCCTATTAGCACCTGTGCATTTATTTACTTAACTACATAAAATTACATTAACTGTACTCGAATAAGCTGTTACAGACAGGTTGATTAAAACAGAATGTAACTGTTTACCACCAGTTAGTTTTCCTATAAACAGCTCTATTTTCCCCATATTACATGTTAATGGCTTTATATTGTTTTAATTCCTTCAAATTAAATAAATGTTCCTGAATACGAATCAGATTTATTTACAATTTTAAAAACAGGTCCTGGTAATTAATAACGTTAAAAATAAGTCGCTAGGAAAGACTTTTGATTTGATAGGTCGTTGTTCATTGTTCTAACCCAATACTCATCAATTTTGCAAATAAAGCGAAGAGAACATAAGGAAAAAATTATTCTTTTATGTAAATTTCATTGAATTATGCTAAAAAATGAAGTACTTTGTCTAAAAAAATACACATGAAGTACAATATCGTGAAGTGACTTAAGGAGTTATTAGCCGGACAGTTTTTATTTACAAAAAACTAGTTTCTCATGTTAAATTATAGTTTAATTGTGTCAGTCTTTTTTAGGTTTAATTCAGCAGAGTTACTACCTGCATCTTATTTAGATGATTAGACCAGTGTCTGCCAAACTAAGTGCCGAGAGAGACACCAAGTGTGCTACGAACAAAACAAAACTATAGGGAAACATAAAGTCCTTAGATATACAAGAACCCGAGAAAATTGGAATAATTGTCTTTTTATCATTTTTATCCTTTTTCTTTATAACTATTTCTACAGTTGAAAAACAATCAAGCAATTTCACACATTTTTTGTAATGTTTTAAATTTTATAAAACATGCAATTGAAAACGCAAGTTAGGTTACTTTTCTCATATGTCAAATTTCTGTCTTTTCTTATAACTGATTACATACATTACCACCATTTTAGGCAAAAATATAGTTATCTCTCTTTAACGCATTGGTTATATGGATTCGGGTATATCTAGGGACTTAAGGGAAACAATGCGTGAAGACTCAACTTCTATTAGATTCGGGAAACAAAAACACTAGAACATTGTTGAGATTTGTATTTGGTGTGCCGCAAAATAAATTCTACTCGCTCATTGTGTCGTAAGGTAAAAAAGTTTGGCAGACACTGGTTTAGATGTAGTTATACGTATTAATTTTGTTATGATCGAATATGAAAAATAAAAAAAACTGGAAAAGAGAATTGAAAGGCCTATCGAACTTTCGACACCCTTTTCCATTTAAAATTTTTGAGGTGCAGTCCATCCTCATTTTAGGGTTGAAGTTTATACTAAAATTTACGTTTTCGAGTGTTTTTTGCAAAATTTATATTAAGTGGCCAAAAATTGCGCTGATAATTGTCATTGGGCCACCTTGTAATATGCATAATAAGAAGTACAGGAGATTAATGTTAGAACCTAGTCAATCTACTATTATCTTCTTTCTACTTTTCTGTTACATTTATGTACTTATTAAGTTACAAAAGCTATAAGTTCCAGTATATCAATTTCTTTTTGTGTCCTGCTGCTTGTGGCAATTTTCTTTCCTTTTTCCCTATAAGTATCGTAATGATATTGTAAAGAGAGGAAATAGTGAGGGGTAGAGGGAAGCTGGTTAAGGAGTGCGGTTCCCGTGACATATGGTTGCAACAGGTCCGTTTTATATCGCAGTGGGCGGTGTGCGTGCACTGCACTCGCTTTGTGGGCGTCCAATCAATTGACATTCGCTGCAGATGTTGTGGCTGACGTGTGCGTCTCCCTCAGCGCTAAACCCGGCTCAATCGTCCGTGCGCTTCGCCGAATGCGGGATACAAGTAAATGTCAATCAGGCTAGCTAGCGCATTATCATGTTCTTTCGTCTCATAAAACAACCAGCTATTTCAAGCAATTTCAAATAAATTAACTAGAAACAAAAAGTATTTTATGATAAAAGGAGGGTAACTTTATATCAGTTCGTTTCTAAGCAATTTTTAAGTAACGAAATAATGTACTCTGCATAAGAATAGTAATTTACATTATTAACAAGGTAAGACACTTTTACGCACTACTGCATTTAAATTGTTTTATTTAGATCTTACTTACCATAGTGGAATCTAAAACATTGCAACATAGCGGACGGTAAACTAAAGCAATAGCCCGCCGGGCGGTAAAAAATGTAAAAAATATTTATCCTGGTTTGTAATACATTGCATTCGTTTTTATACCGTTCTTCCAAATTACCAGGACATACATCTAATACAGCTTAATTAGTTTCTAGTAAAATTTGGAAAGCAATATCTTCAACATGAATGATGTTTGAGATTTTTATTTATTTGTAAACTTGTTTATGTTGTTTACATAAAAACAACAGGTTATCAATGTAACGCATCTCCGTAATGTTTTTTAACATTGGCGCCTGGCCATATATTATTATTACAACGTAACAAGCTCTCAATTATAAATAAAAAATAAAAGTAATGCGTAAAATAGTATATTACGTACCGTGAACTGTAAGTGACAGTTTTTAGGTCGAGAATGTTGTTTGGGAAGTCGAGATCCGAAGGGTCGAGATTTCCTATACATTCGAGACTTCAAATATCACTTACGGTTCATGGTTAGTAAGCTATTTTTTGCAATACCTACAAAAATAATAGAAAAAGAAAAATAGGTTTCAAAATTAACGTCTGTCAGATTGATGTCAAAAATAAAAGTTGAATTGCAATTGAGAGTAAGAGTGCCATGAATGTTTATGATGATGTGGAAACTAAATACTTACCATCCACCATAAATTGTAAGTAACACACTTACCATCCACCGTGCACGGGAAGTGTTTACTATAACCATGGAAACCAAATCTGCAATAAAAGTTCCACTTACTGTGTTTTAATTTTGTTATTAATGGGTAACTTACTGTGCAGGTATTGCAAAAAATATATTAAATAAATTAAGGTTATTGGACAAATTAAAGTCTTGTTTCAAATTTCGTTCGTAGGCGTAAACTTTCTCTTATGGCCCTCTACAACCTATTGCTGATAGGAGGACACGATTATGCTATTCGATAAAGCAGAGACATCCTCCAATTGCTGTCCCAAGGCAAACCACGTCACCCTACGCAGGGTACCCAGGCACGAGGGAATCCTAGAAACGAGAAAGCTGATTGCTTGCAAAAAAGGGGCTAAACTTACATACCTAGACCAGAACCTTCATGTGATCTTCCCCAAGGACACTATATCTTTGGAAAACACTCCAGACCTCAGTCAAACAAAGAAATTAATTTCTCCAGCTACGATAAACTGGAAGGAGCTACTAGCTCTTAGGAAAGAGGACCTTAGAATAATTACAGGAATCCTTATTGGCCTTTGTCCTTTGGAATACCATTTGTACAAAATTGGTACAAATGAAACTGATATCTGTCGGCTCTGTGAAGAAGACGAAGAATCGTTGGAACACAATGAAACTCAGTCAACTATGTAAGAGGTATATTACGGCAAATGAAATCAAAAATTTGACTCCTGGAGCTATAGTTGGCTTCACCAGAACACTGGAACTGTTTCCGGGTATGCACTAAAGGTTGAGTCACAATAGATCTTCTAGGTCGCGGTAGAAAAAGCGATAAAACGCTTAAATCCTCGTTTACAATACAATACAACTATCGGAAACAACTGCATTTTATATGAATTAGAAGAAATCGCAACCTTGCGTTACTGCAATATACGTAAAACCTTTTAATATGGGACACTTTGGGTAATATTTTGAACGTGTTACAACAAACTCAATTGAGAAATAGTTTTCAATGTTGGTCAAATAATTCCAACATGGGTCAGTCCACCTAATATGGGACGTGTGATAACTTTATGTAAAGGTGTAAAGTAATAAATATCGAAGATAATATTTTCCAAAGTTTGTAATTGATTCATGAAGTTTATCCCTCCATTTATCTCTTCCTGAAAATATGTAGAAACGATTGCTTTACCTCTTTGGCACAACAAAGTAGCAATTAGGGAGAGTTTACCTAATGTTTGCTTTATTGAATCCGTGATGAAAATTACAGAGTCGATAAAGCCTAGCAATCGAGGCGGCCTGGGCGGAGATCCTGCGATAACGGCCGGTAATGCCATTTAAATATATAATATTCGTGCGCTTATACATGTTGCAAACCCACTCTATGGTTAATGCATTGCAATACCCTAACTGCTAAGCTCATTGCGGTGGAAATAATCGCTCATATTCACTCACAAATACCAATGCAGGGTTTTAAGTGAATGATTTTCATGAACTAATATAAAACTTGCCAAAAATTTATGGTAATTAAACAGCTTATTGGATTTCCACTAGTCCCACAGTAAAGTTATTGCATACTATACTATTAAATATAATTATTTTATTTCACATATGTTACATGCTACATCTGATTAACATTAATTAAATAAAACAATTTAGGTTAAGCACACCGTAATCGCAAATTATGGGGATACAATTGATAGTAACATATAGGCTGTCCATTTTTCGAGGCTAAACAACATGATCTCAAAAACCGAAAAGATACGGAATCGGTTAAATAGGGCACAGTTGCCACATTAGATGTTCATTTAAATTATGTATTCGTTTTACTAGATATGAGCTAAAACCAGATTTGGTCAATTTACTTTTTGAATTATAACTTTCTTTTTCGATTTATGTAAATTTTTAATTTGCGTGGAATTGACAAAGGTCCTCAATTTTTAACTCGTATACTTTTCGAAAAGAATCATACTAACTTTCAATTTTCATAATGAGTTGTAAGTTATCTTTTCTTGCCTATATCTAGTAACCTATGCATTTTTATCTATCATTAAAATAGTCAACTAATGCGACAAAATCGCTCCAATAGCCAGAATCGAAAATCAAGCAACCTGTATATTGAAATTGCCAAATATTCGAAGAAATCGAAAAGAATCTCTTGTTTATTAATATTTTCTCTTGTCTATTACAAGTGTCACCTTTAACCCTTCCAACAATTTAAGAGTTGTCAGCCGGTACACTGTATTCTGCTTTACTATTCATGCAAACAGTGATTATCATTATCATCAGTATCCATCTCACAACATTCTTAGAAGGAAAATGATCTCAGGTACATGGGAAATTTGTTTCGTGATCGTGATAGGATTGATTTGCATTTTAGTGGAAAGGTTGTCAACCTTCAACCTTTTCAAGGTCGGAAGAAACCGTTCAATATACTCAAGATCCTAGACATGTATACCTAGAGTGCCTCTAATAAGAGTAATGAGAATGATGGTCTTCATTTTGATTGGTCAGAGTACATGGATACCATTTTATTTCCATTCTGCTTTAGGGTTACATTATGTTGAATATTAAGTTTTTGTTTATTTTATTGTTTTTGCTAAATTTTGTTTTAATTCTTTCATTTGTTCAATTTTAATTAATATAATTTATTTGTTTTTATAGTTAGTTATATACGTAATAGTTACGTTACATTTTTTTTTTAACTAGGAACTACATTTAGACAATATTACAATGCATTTTTAAATCGAAATGGTAGTTTAAGAGCCTTTTTTGTACAAAAATTAATTGAAATGTCAGATACAAATACTAAATTGCAATAATTTTCTGCGAAAAATAATCATTCGATTTTTATTATTTAAGCTTAAAATTACAGGCAAAAAAATGGTTTGCAAAAATAAGCAATATGCTATTAAATCATTTCTCGTCAAATTTATAAGTTGTTAATGTACTTTTTGTTTTTATATTTATAAACTTTGCTTCATTTCAAATACAACTGAAAGATCTACAATGGGAGTTATTTCTCGCAAGTTATTTTAATTAATCACATTTGCTTAATTCAAAAATACCGAGAATCCCCCCTCTTCAATAATACTGGTTTATTCTCCCACCATATATTCTTATCTCCATGGCATAATTATTATAAATTGTATTTAATGATTTAGTTTATATTTATTTGCAGATAATTGTTGTTTGACCTATTAATTAAAAGAGTTAATTATGAAATGAAATCACCAGCATCATATTGGTAAACATTGTAGTTAATATCAATTTACCACGTTCCATTAGTATATAAATTTATTAACAATATTCCCTCGGTGTATTACGTTATTAAAAACATTTATTTGATGAAATAATAAATTAAAAATGTTGCACTTATGGCAGTTGGTGTGGAACGAAATTGACGCCATCTTGGAACAAATTACATTTTCTAGCGTTAAAAATTCATAAATTTAATACATCTGAATAATGTAGAGGCACAAAGGGCACACTACGCGCGAGTCGTAGGATCGTAAAAACTCTGGGGTTTTTATTTTGCGCTGACCAGCGGCTAGGCTGAGAGGCTAGCGCGGCTTTTCCTGATTTTGCCGCTTCGCTCTGTCCGGGAGGCTCACAAACACTTCTTACCACCAAACAGAACACTGCAGAAAGAAACGATACTGAAGGAAACAGAATATGCTGCTGTCTCACTGTATATATGAAAGAGGTTAATGGTAACTATAACCATACTTATCTTACGATTTCATAGCCGTATCTCGCTTAAACATATGTAAAATTACCCCAATTCTGTAAGAAAGTTACTAGCTCTTAGCAACGTTACTAACACCATTAGTCAATAACAATGGTAGACACTAAAAAAAATATGAAAATGACAGCTTTTACAAATATTTCTATTGGTTAAAAATTTTAGTAACATTACTAAGTAGTTCTTTACAGGATTGGGGTGATTATGTGTAACAAAACTTAAGAGTATGTAGTATTGGATTATGATTCATAAATCAAAAAAATTATTGAAATTGTATACAATAGGGCCTAGCAAATGAATAATTTTGTTCCATTAGGTTGATAGCAACTTTGAATTTTATTTTTTTTATAAATTTTATTATATTTAATAATGCTAATGAATACTGCATGATATATTTTATTCCTTTTTTCGAATCGGAATGTGATAACGGATGTTACCCAAAAGGTTATTTTTTGCAAAGTACCGTTCCTTTTACTATTTTCAACAAAATCCTTTTTGATTGTCTACATACCCCCAAATTTAGTTATACAGATTCAGGTATACAGGGTGAATACTGAAAACCTTGACATAGGGAAATAACATGGGAAAACAGTTTTTTGCTGTTTCCATCTGTCCCGCTAAATAAAATCGGGTGTATATGGTATCGTTAGTTACATTACTTAATTTTGCATCTAATAAAACCAAATGTTGTGTAATATGGCCTTTTCTAACAGAAATATTTGATAAAATAAATTGTATTTTGAAGGTTATCCTTCATATTTTCGAATAAGAAACGTCTAAACAAAATGCTCCATAGCCGAGTGGACACGAGGGCTGTTTCATAACATAAATAATCTACAAGACCTGGTTCGAGACCACCTCAGCCCTATTATTTTTTAATTAAATTATGCTTAAAATATCTTTATTATATCAGACTATTTTAATAAAATAGCAATATTCATATTTTTATAAATAAAAAAATCCAAATATTTAATAGAATTATTATTTGCTGTCTGTCAAACTTAACAATTAATTCGAATTTAGTTTTTAGTGTATAATTTTGTATTTCATGTTTCGAAACATGATATTTTAACTATAATTTAATTTAAAAAAAAATAGGGCCGAGGTGGTCTCGAACCAGGTCTTGTAGATTATTTATGTTATGAAACAGCCCTCGTATCCACTCGGCTATGGAGCATTTTGTTTTTGACGTTTCTTATTCGAAAATATGAAGGATAACCTTCAAAATACAATTTATTTTATCAAATATTTCTGTTAGAAAAGGCCTTATTACACAACATTTAGTTTTATTAGATGCAAAATTAAGTAATCTAACTAACGATACCATATACACCCGATTTTATTTAGCGGGACAGATGGAAACAGCAAAAAACTGTTTTCCCATGTTATTTCCCTATGTCAAGGTTTTCAGTATTCACCCTGTAGTGCTGGCAACCAAAGTTTAGCTGAGAGACAGGGTAGAAGTTTATCAATTTGTCGTCAAACCCAGACGGCTAATAATTTTTAATCGAATAAAAGCATAGTACATAATAATGAATGTTTTGACATTAAAGAAAACTTTAATCTGTTACATTTCGCTTCTTGACATGCCTGATTGCCAAGTGCAATAATTTTGTTACATTATTTAGGTAGCTCTTCTTTTGTCACCAAGATTATATACCTTGTAAATGAAATGGAGAGACAAATCTAATTTTTAAAACATTATATTTTATGTATTCATGAAAACTAGTGAATCATTTGACCTCACTTTTCGTGTATGTTGAATGTTTAAATTTAACATTATTAAAATATAAACATTGTATACTCTATATAGGTAATAACCAAGACGAGTGAATTAAACTTGGCGCACTAAAATGAATATTTCTGATTGGCTGACGTAATGCCAATTTTACAATGAACGATATTTGTTACATCAGCTATCGTGGCGGGAGTGTATCAAGTTTCTTTTTATGGTAATCATTTTTTTAGTGTATTGTTCTTATTGTATTTTATATTAATTTGTGATATTTCACAAGTTTTGTGTGCTTCAAACTGTATTGTGATCTATCACGGTGTAAATGTGGCCATAGTATTTATTCCTCGTAGTTTTTTAATAGAGTATAACTATGTTAATTTGACCATTGTTTCCTCTCCTGATTGCATAGATGTACTATCTCAACATTCCATTACGGAAAATAGATGTCATCGATATAAGAATTTTATCTACTAAACAATTATACTTGCGGTTTAGGGTTGTAAGTTGACATTGTCAGCCTGCAGTTTTTTCAATGAACCTTCAGCATGTAATGGGTTCTGTACTATTCGTACATAGAGGGATTTTTTTTAGGTTTATAGTTGTGGACTCTGGGATTTACACTTCATGTCACATACACACAGCTACAAATGCGATTGTTATGTAATGTACTAAACGATAAATGGACAATGTTGGCTAACAGTTTAGCGTTTAGCGGACTTCAACGCAATATGAAATATACATGAAATCTAGCATACGATTATTATTCCCAAAATGGGATTTCCAAAAGAACAATTTTTAAATAAATTTATATTGAATATTAACTGTAGGGTTATTTAGTGGCTGGAGCTACGACAATGGTAATGGTCACTTACGATTATGATAATGACGAACATAATAAGAACAAGAATACGGATGCTCACATTTTTGCTTAAATTCTTTGTTTACACATCATCATTAAAAATAACATTTTACAAAAACAAAACTTACTAGAAACTAAACCAAACCTTTTATAAAACTAACTTTTACCGAAAACTTTCTGGATCTGGTTACTGACAGATCGACCCTCAAAAGTGCGTCCAAAGCATTCCAGACATTGTATAAAGCTTGACCAAACATATAACTTAACTGACTACATTAAGACAACTAAAGTTAGACTAAACTACGACTGAGACCAAAATGAAGTGAACTGAGTACATTACGATTGATCTACTACCAAACTGAACTATTTATAAACATCGAGGGAGAGGCAGAGGCAACAATGAAATAAAATAAAAAATATCTACAGGTAATTATTGTTTTCATGTTATATATATAGTTAATGTAATTTGATATTAATATTTAATTTTTATTATAATATAATATTAGTTTAAAAATGGATATTTCCTTGGTAAATGAAATTAAAGTTTGATTTATTTGATGAATTTAGTTTACTTTTTATTTAATACTTTTTTTAAGTTTATATATTTGTAACATTTGTATATAATTTAAGAATAATAAACTAAATTCAACTTAAACAATAATAAAATACTCACAATAAGAATTATAATCACTGAAATTTCATTAAACTCGTAGATATTTTTTTTATTCCACGCCTGTCTGATTTTTAACAAAAGTGTTACATTTTATATTTGATACATCTCTTATTGAAAGACTAAAGTGCATGATTTAATCCTGAGAGTGAGGTTTATTTCACGAGCCATAGGCGAGGAAAATAATCACTTGAGGAATTAAAGGCACTTTAGTCCTGAGGTATATACTATATACACTACACTCAGGGATTAAAAGTGCTACTTTAGTCTTCAAAAATGAAGAGTAAAGTAGGCTTTTACTACCGGAAGTGAAATTTTTTTTACTGTATCTGATATAGAATTTAATTTTGAAAAACTTTATACTTTGTACTCCTGTAGTTTTGCTCTAAATCTATCAGGACATATAGTGCCTCTCCTGATAGGTTTAGAGCAAAACTACAGGAGTACAAAGTTTCTCAAAATTAAATTCTACCTCAGATAAAATAACATTTTTTTGCACTTCCGGATGGAAAAGCCTACTTTGCTCTTTACTCACATATAGTGCCTCTAATACAATTGGTTAGTTTTCTCTTCAGCATTCATATTTTTTCATTAAATAAAAGACAATATTCAAATTCTTTATATTAACAATATTTTTAACAATAACTCTTAAAACATAAGAAAATATATAAAATATCCAAATATCCAAATACCAAAAAAAAACCCGAAAACAATAAAAAAAAAACAAAAAAAAAGGTGGTTTAGGCTTCCGGGTTTTTTCAACCCTGAAACAAACCAACAGTAAATAGTAAAAACTGGAGCACTTTAGTGAAATTGAAAGTAGATTCGCCAGGGGGTCGAACGCAGATGTGTTTAGGTATTGTAATTTCGCAGGCGGTCCACCCCCGGTCCGACTTGTCCTTGCCTGAGCGCCTGAGCCCGCTCGTTGCGCTAATCCAGCGACGTCGGGCGTCCCGGCGCGGCCGCCAGATCCGCTATGTTTTATGTCGTGTCTTCATCGGCCCTAATTCCAAAGTATTACAGGGCATTACCGCCCCGGATTATATCATTACACAACCAACCCCATATTCCACCTATGCCTATCACACACAACACCGATTTATTACCCTATCCACCACCGCATGCATATTCATCATTTTACACAACGACACTATAAATGTTACATTTATATTTATATTATTCTTTCTCAACTTATGCATACGTTATCAGTTTTTTTTGTTACATAACATAACAGATTGTACGTTATTTAATAGGGATATATATTTTTTTAAATAATCAAATAGAAATGAGAAATAAATTTATTTCAATATTTTAAACGTTTTAATGATTTAGATCCAGAATATATATTAAAGCAAAGTAGATTATTAAAGAAATAAAAAATAAGCAGGAATGCAGTCAATTTTCCTTATTGCGTAGTCTCAGGCAGACGTTTCTCCGTCACTTAGGCTTCTTCAGGGCAAAGGACTAAGAAGTCAACAATGTATAAAAATTGGTTCAAACATAGTGTTGTCGTCGGTACATAAAAAATATTAATAAATAATAACAATCGTCATTCGAAGACTAGAAACCACGTTGTTGATAGAATTAACATTGTTAATTGTTACGAAATTTTTATACATTGTTGACTTCTTAGTCTTTTGCCCTGAAGAAGCCTTAAGTGACGGCGAAACGTTGGCCTGAGTCTACGCAATAAAGAAAATTGACTGCATTCCGCTTATTATTTATTTCCTCATCACCCGCATCAGTCGCTTATTCATCCCGTCCAAAATAGATTATATTAATTTATATTAGTAGTGTTCCCATTGTTATTTAACAAAATCTTTTTAAGGATTTCCATCTAAGGATCTTATTTATGTACTCATATCTTACCAACATTTATCTAGAGAACTTGTTTACACAAAAGCATGGAAGCATGCCAGTGTCCTAGATCTAGATACAACTTTTTCTACTTAATTCATAATATAAATCACAATAAAAAGAATCAATACTAGCTAGTTTATTACTGCGCTATTATACGCGTAAGTATATTTAGTGAGAAAAGCAATTCGTACAAAAAATATTTGTTCTATATAAATAACACTACAATAAATTTAATGAAAATATAATATTTCCTATTCATAATAATTAAAAATGTAATTATGATAATATTTATATTTTTCTTATTGTACTTTAATATTTTTTATCAACGATTGCAGGTACAGAAGTCCATACTTCCTATAAAAATCAACTAGAATTAAGACTTCGCTTCCTAAAATCGTAAATATCTGAAGTTCAAGAAGACAACCTGAAATATTTATGAGATACGTGTGCACTAAAACAAAACCATTAACGACTAAACCATTATTTCTTTTGTAGAATGTACTTATAAATTTCAGAAGTTGTACAGATATAAAAAAGGTATAAATATTACAAAAAGTAATTTAAATAAAATACATATGTAATAGGTATAATATAATAAACACCAACTTCACGTAACTCAAAATACATTTTTTTTAAAAAATACATAATGAAATATTGTATAAAAGCCGGAAAAATAAGCAACCAATATTAGTCCAGTCAAGTAAGGCGAAATAAAGACAGTTCTGCGGAATGAATCTGAATAAACTGGTTTTTTTCTTAGACCATTTTTTGACATTCTAACGACGGGCTGAAAATTCGGCAATGAGATCGCTATAGCAAATCAAGATATCTAAGGTCAAAGGTAATGAAAATCTGTTTTTTTTTTGTCAATATCTCGCTTCTTACGCATCGCACGTTGGTAGAGGTTGTTATAAAACTTCCTCTACGCTAATCTCGAAAACTGTTAATCATACGAAAGAAATGCATATAACCAAACTTGTAAAGAATTCTATGCTATATAAGTTCTAAAATAACTTCTAACAACGTGCAATGCATAGGAAGCAATATATTAGCAAAAAACAGATTTTCGTGACCTTTGACCTTTGATATCTTGATTTGCTATCACGATCTCAGTGCCAAATTTTCAGCCCATCTTTAGAATGTCCAAATAAAAATGAGTGCAGGAATTCAGCTTTTTAAAATTAAAACATGCCACTGAAGTAAAAGCTTGAATAGAAAATTAAAAAAAAAACATTTAGCTAAATTTGGTATATACACTTGTAAATAAAAAAATATTTGTACTTATATAATACAGATATTAAACAAATATAGAAAGGAATGGGAAAACTAAGTAAAAAAAGTTAAATCATTAGAATATTACTATAATTTCAGTCTTCAATAAAGAACAAAATAAATAAAAGTTAGAAGTGGCACCAATTCCAAGTAACTCCACAAAGACGGATAACGCAGAAAAAAATAGTTAAAATGATGATTTCGTGCAAATATTTTAAAATTTAAAATAAAAATCAAAAGGAGGATCTTATTTAATACATAGTGTCCTTAGGGAAAACGCATACAAAACCGTCCTTCCGTATAACATTACATTCTCTTTCGGTTGAAATATCACATTAAATAATTCTCTAACATTTCGATTAGGGGATAGAAATGAAAATCATAATGAAAATTGTCAGTCGTTATAATTGACAGTAGTATGGAAATAATATATTATTCTTGGTTGGAATGAAACACAAATCTGTAATGAAATTAAACGTCAAAACGAGTTGAGTGGCCGCTTAACGGGATGTGAAATTCACACATGAAGTAAATACTCTGCATATGAATATTTCATTCATTTGCAAATTCGAACATACCTTTGCAATTACACGCATTATACATTAATAAGTCTGCGTTAATTCAACCTGTCAATAACTATAAGTAAAAACCATGGCAACTTTCATTAATTCAATTGTTGTAAAATACTATAATTAGTCACATAAAATGAGTTGCTTCATGCGAATTGATTAGCGACATGTTTACTATTGATTAATGGTTTTGTTATAATGCCTATATTTGTTCTGTACACAACGCATTTCTGTATTATGTGTATTATTTTACTTATTATCCTTCACGTTGCCCTGTGCAAATTATTGTGGACAGTTTCAATTATTGTTTCACGGCATCCCCACTCTTTTCTACCGCAATTATTCTATATCATTACCGAACACACATGCCTATATCAGCAATGCACAGCATTATATAATCATTTATAATTACAAAGGATGACAATTGTACAATATTCAAATTTAACTAATAATTTATATCAATGGACTTGTCGTCATGTATAAGTCAAACTGAATGTGATCGATTTGTTCAAATAAAGAGAATTAAGTCTTGAAGATTAACAAACAATAAATACATATAAATTGCTGTTTTTTACTACTGACTAATTGCAATAAAACTTGGTTACAATCTACTGATATTTCTTGATGAAGCATTTCAATTCTTTCTTTTCTTGTTGTGTTAGTATTTCTCAAATATGTTTGTAAACTTTTTACTATTGAACGGAATAGTCGTAACAGATAATTACCAGAAATTTGGGTTTTGAAATTATTCTTTAGTTTTCTCACTATATACATTAATGATTCATAAAATTATTGTTGTACTTGGTGTAGGCCTGTCAGAAAATTTTATAACCCAGAAAGCAAATGTCAAATTCGTTTCTGATATTTCATTTTAAATGAAACAAGCAAGTATACATTGCTGTCAATCAAATATCAAGTCGTAACCATGATATGATAAATCGCCATGTTTCACGTTAAAAGATATTCACGGTATAATAATAAAATTATTAATAATTAAACTTGGTTGTCTAGACAAATGGTAATTAATAATTTAATTATCTGTTTTATCATATAAGTTTAAACATATGCCAGACGATATAATTCAGGTAAACACATGAAAACAAAGATTGTATTGTTGTGTTGTATGTGAAAGTTTATGATAATTTCAGTGTACTCGAAACTACACATGTACTATTAATGATTATGTATGCTAGGTAAATTTGTACTAATCTTGCTGAGTATTACCCCAATAGTTAGCAATGTGTATTCTGTCGTCAGCACAATCCAAGTTTATTTATCAAAGCTGTAAATTCGCAATAATTTAATGCAAACTTTTATTAAAATTTCGTTTCCCAGTGAAAAGTTTTAATAATGGATTTGAGGCACAATGAGCGAGTTTGAAACGAATCCTTGCGGCTCAAACCGACGGCTGACATGGCGTGTAATTCTTTTTGTGCAGGACAACGCAACTTTCTTTCAAACCGGATAAGTAGCGAGTTTTTTATGCGTCTGCGTCGCCTACATTGACGGACATTTTTTCAGCGCTTCTTATGAAAATTTGTCACGTTATTCACACCTACTGATGGATTTCACATGCTCTTTCCACTGAAAAGTTTGATAATGTCTAGACGTGAAGATGAAAGATCCGGAGATTATTTTTTGTATGCTTATATAAACACAACTAACTATTAAATATGATTGATCATATATTTACATGTTTATTCGCTTAACATGATTTTTAGCAATATATAAAATATTATTTTACATGGGTGCCTCAATCGTTAGTTTTAAACAGGCTGCTAAAAAAGAGTTACAGATTTTGAAGGCATAAATACCGGCGCCCTAATTCATATCGAAAAGATTTATTAAAAATTCGTAAAAGTAACATTAGATATTCTAAAACCTATTACTTATTACCATCAAGCTTTGTGCTTATGAACATACTTTGAATTTATTAATTTATATTTAATAATCTGATTTGTCCAGCACATTATTTTCTTATTTTTCTATCTTGTTTTTTGTACCTTCTTAGATATTACTTCTTTTTTTACTTCTTATAAAATATTTAGAAGCTAGATGCTTCACAGTAGCGTGGTAAAGACAAATAAAATGATTGAGATACTTAAGGTTCTGTTCCCTCTAGGAATGCCGTACCTTTAGAAAAAGAATTTGAACTGTAATTTGACATCTTCTCTGACAAATTCCTACGTAGATGGAAATATTTTATTTATAAACAGTTTTTAAACTCAATTTTCTATCAGAGACCGAACTTATCAAACACAGTTTGAACGCATATAATTCAGTGAAACAATTAATGATTTGTTGAAGGAGGTGCATACATTTCAATGTTCATATTATTTAGAAAAAATTAGTTTTCCATATTTTATATCCACTTTTCTGAATTCAAAATTGATCACGAGTGTAAACAAAGTACACAACTTAGGTGTTATAGCATTCCCATACACAATATTTCAAAATTCTACGCGTAATGATTTTTGAGTTCTGTGACTTACATACATACATGCAAGGAAGTAAAACTATATATTGGTCGATTATTAAATTTTATTTTAGAATAAATTACAAAGCTATTTTTTGCTTTGTTTTTAATTCATCGTCAACAGATAACTGATTGAGTGAATTCCAGAAATGATTTCCTTATTCGATTCTACACCCAGTCAAGAAAATCTTCTAATCATAATATATAACTGCCCATAGCCATTGTAATGAATTAAAATATATCTGTCATTAACATTCTTACGAAATTTCAGTGATGTAATATAATAAAATGTGTTTAATTAAAATGCATCTGTCAGTAGCATTTAACGTCTTACGAAATTTCGGAGAACATAATATAATAAAATGTATTTTATCTGTTGGTAGCACAACAATTTGCTATAAAAATAAACGTTGTGGGCGCATTTTAAAAATACAAAAGTCGTGTATTAGCACGGAGCAATCTTCCCGATAATAACAGTGCGATGTGTTACGTGGCTTACCACGCCACGTCAATCGATCCCCACCCTGCGAGGATATTATGCAAATGTTATGTTCGATTTATACCCGTGCGATATAAACATAACATGCGACCGGCCTGTGGAATTGAATTAATTTTCGATACACTTAGCTCCGATCAAATTCCCAGTTCATTCCCTCGTAAAATCAAATGCAGATTAATGACACCGCAACGCGGCTTCATGGAAATATTTGTTTTTCTACCGAGTCTACTTAATGTACTCTAAGCCTTTAGAAATTATAATCAATAGAGAATTCCCCTGCTACTTTGCAAAGCGCATGTACTTTTAGTTGCAAAACTTATAATACCACTGATTATTAAACTTTGAGCAAAAATTTTATTTCAATAATACCAAAACAAACAAGGGCAATAACCTTTTTTAATGGAATCTTGGTTACCAATATAATTGAATATTAATGAAGATGGTTGATATCTGAAGGGATGAATAAACAAAATTATGAAAATGTAAAGCAATCCTTTGCGGTTGTTAGGGTAGTTTTTTTTTTAAATGAATCATAAACGATGATAAATGATGGGAAACTGTTTGATTGAAAAAATAGTACATTGTAGTTATTTTGAACCTATTTAATTAAACCCCTAAATATTACAATATAATCACTTACAAACTATAACGCAGCTAGGGTCCTGATCCTGATGACTCCTATTTCTTACCATTCCTTGATCCTAGAAAATGTAAAATAATTAAGCACAAAGCTCAGTGAGGAATTACCCAAATACTCGCACACTCTCACACACAATCGTATCTCGTGGACAGCCTGGTCAGAGCCACTACAACACAAAGCTGCTTCAACCTCTCGTTGGCAACCTGGCTAGGGTCACTACGGCCCACAGCTGCTCGCTGCATCGTTGGCGGCCAAGCCACCGCACACTACAGCCCAAAGCTGCTCGCTGCTCTGTCGGCGAACCAATCACGGTTTACATCACACATCCTCAATATCTCAACACACTACCATCACGCTGTATTCAACTCAACATACTATATCACACTAACTCATTTCATATCATCCATGGTAACTCACTCACATCCATACACGGTAACTTAACTCACCTCAAATCTATTTGCACTAGGGCACTATCAAAAACTACACAATACCTATGCGACCGCTCTGATGTCTAGAGAAATACTGAATACTCATACGAATAATTAAATTAGGAAACTGATATCATTATAAAGAAAATACTAATTATCAACAAGTTATTTAATTCCTCAATTCGTAACACGTGTGTAAAATGTTATCAAAAAATAGCTTGTCAAGTTAAAAAAATTGCAAGAGTGTAACTTTTTTTGATCGAGGATAGAAGCTAGTTTCTATGGCATTAAAATAGGGATAGAAATGTCACATTATTTCCCAAGGGAGCTAATATTCTTACATTATTTCTAGTCGTCATAATACTCGTATCTCAAAAAAAAAAAAATTGTAACAAGAACAAAAAAAATACGAAGGCTCTTTTATAATTTAATTTGATTGTAAAAATCAATGTGTTAATATTTTATTTTGAAATAAAATTTTGAATATTACTTTTATTGATGAGGTCGTAAATAATTGTATTTTTTCGTAGGACAGAGGTTTGTTTACCTCTTATTGTATTGTAGCTTCCGGCTTCGCCTCGTGTTTCAAATGTACACCTTGGGAAAAATGTTATACATTATCGCTTGATGTATAACTATTGTATAGTATACAGTGTTTACCAGACATCATAATTTTATAATTATATTTTAATTTACTGAAATATAAACTATTGTTTTCCAGACTTTTTCTACCAATATTCTTCTAATCAATTATTTACTTGAAATAAACTTGGATGTAGGTATATTCAAGGCACTAAAATGTGAGTATATTCACAAGTTAGTTTTTTTCTGGCAGACGGTTAAATTGAGGAGGACGAAGGTTGACCTTTACCTAGCCCTTTAATTATTTAAGAAAATAAGTTTTAGTCTAGCCTAAATGAAAGTCTGAGAGTCACAAACATGTACACTTATTAAAGTTTCATATAAATTATTTAACGAAGATTTGTCTCAATTACTAAGGTAATATGAAGTCGTGTGAGAGTGATACAATAAACTGAAACACTTTTTTCCTTTACTGTTTTACAACCGCTCAACTATTAATGCGCATCATTAATTCTAAATATACACATGCATTTTGTCACGGAGAAATTCTAAGACAATATGAATAACATCCATTTGTAGATATGATTAACTGAAATTTGGTGAAGATATCATAATTCTAATTTGGATACCTGCATTCTTTTTTATATCTTGTTTATCTAAGCCACATCATTCCGGCCAGCTAGGGATTACCGACGCTATATTCATTTCTTAATTCATATATTTTTTAAAATTGAGAAATGTTACATTTTTTACGTCTTATACGAAGCAAATGAAGTATTTTGCAAGTTCCCTTTTTATTGCAATCGACAGTCCCAAACCGACATTTTATTCTAATTTTTTTTTTGAATTTCTCGCATAACTCAAAAACAAATCTTGAAATTTTGTATGTGGAACTGCTATAACATCTAATTGTGACTTTTTATTATTATTCCGAATCAGTGTTATTCATTTTTCAGAAAATATCGGAACACAATTTCAGTCATCAAAAAATACTGAAACACCGTTTCAGCATGTTCCTGATAGTTATTAAGTTGTGAAAACATATCGCATTGTATCTGAATGTAAATAGCGGCATCGTTTATGCATCCTCATTCGCGATGTGAAGAGCCAAGGAAAGGAATTTTAATAATCCTACACAAGCGTTCGGAACGTATTAATATTTATTACGTTTCATACATATTCCTTAACCATTTACCTCTTCCACGATCCGATAGCAGCGCATACAAAGCTCGTCTCTTATGGGATATAAATGATAAACTTACATTTTCAAAATAACACAGCTACTCGATAAATATTCCTCTCCCCTAGACGTTGATAAATAATAAAGACTCGCGAATATATTTTCCATGCTATATAAATTAATAACATCATGTCAAATTTAAATACATAAATTTACTATTACTGCCGCTGCTGCTACACTAAAAATACACGCGGCCAAATTATTTATTACACATTTTACATGGATTGTATGTGTCACCAGGGATTCCAGTATTATTCTGCATAATTAAAATGTTTCCACACGTAAAAATAAATAGTGTGATCCATCAAATTCGATTGGATTTATCTATTTGTTTATATCCACAGAGCTAATTTGCATCCATTTTGTAAATACATTTCATATAAACTTTAAAGACGTCTTACGGAATAACAAATGCAGAACAATACAAAGCATAATGAGAATCTACAAGATGCATGAAACCTATTTTAATGTATGTTACGAAAACCTGTAGTGTCCAGTATAACTAAAAGTAAGGAAAATAAAAATGAAAATATTAAGAGCAGTGAGAAACAAAGCAGTTTTCCGTGATTTTTTTTTAATGTGTTACTTTTTAAATGTACCTAGATATTACATGTTATTTGATCAATTTTTTTCTTGTAAAACCTACTACCCACTCATATATTTCTATTAATATATAGATACTGTTTAATTTTACAAAAATACATTTATTCATAATATGACGATTTCTGACTAAAAAGTTGGGAAGTTAGTTCATTTTCCAAGAGGGTGGGAAGTACTGCGTGAATATAGCTGGACACTATCCAACCCCAGCTATACTCACTTTAAACTTTCCAACCTCGAGACGAAAAATAACTACCTTCCGCTTTGAGAGATCAATGTGTATCAGTGATTGGTATTTACAAATAAACAAAGCTTAGAATTTATACAAAAAAATGGAAATAAAATAGTATACAAAACTCGGTGAAAAGTTACGTCTTGAACTATAGCGAACCTCGAGCCTTGGTTAGTTATCATAGCCCTCGATAGTTATAAAAGAGTTGCCACCTCGGTTACTAATATACTTTTACTTATCTCTATAAGAGAATAATCTTCTTTATGAAATATTTACGGCATTTGTGAAACAACATGAAATTATATTTTTATTCTTGTCTGCATCTGAATTTGAGTGAAGTTGGAAAGAAGCAGAATTGTGCTAATTAAAAACTTTTAACCAAAAGTAGAAATTCATTAGCTGAGAGGCTTATTCGAAAAGTAAACGCAGCAAATATTCATTAACAAAAAAATCAATAGATAAAAGCTTAATGGGTAGAAAGTATTACGAGTTGTCGAGAACACGCAATTAAAAGAAGTCGACAAGCGTTTAAAAACTTAAACGAAAAGTTCGCGGAGAACTTCACTTCGCAACTGCCGCAAAAGGAGAAGTGTACTCTTACAGCAAATACTGTTTTTACATTTTATATCCTCGCTCTAAACTAACTTATTTCATGCATGCTATATGTTATGTCAAACAGGTACAAGAATATCGAGATGTCTAAAAAGTATAACATAGAAAAAAAAATAGGAACCAAAAAGCTAAAGTCAAAATAGAATAACGCATAGTAAAAATGAAAACGCTCAGAAATATCACTGAACACACTCTTCGAGATAGAATTCTGAACTCAGAAATACGAGCAATATGTGATTCAAGATGTTGCAAGGTGGATATGACAAAGAAACAACATGTATCCAAAATGGATAATAACCGAGTTACCAGAATAGAAACAGACGAACCAAAAGACAAAAATCCACAGGTAGATCGACAAAATGATGGACAGAAAGCTGGACATCATCAAAGACAACCCCATAAAGTTGTCATAAAAGGATCTAAGCCTAATCTATAGAAGAAAAAGAAGCAGAAGAAGTTGAAGGTACAAATCGTATGTCTTCGATGAATTTAAATATAAATTATATTATAAGCTTATTTCTATGGGTTATTACAAGCTTGAATATTGGACGAACGTTATTCGTATCCAGAGTGGACAATTATTATATCCAAAATAACATGTATCTCACACCGAATACCATAAGAAAATTATTTACCATAGTTTATGTAACGAAGACAATGAGGTAACAGGATGATTTCTGACCATCCCTCAAACTTTTACAAACTCTGTGAGAGGGTCGAGTTCAGCCAACATGCAGGTCCACATAATGTAAGTTCAAAAGTTAAACTTTATAAATTTTTATATGATCTTTTATTCAATTGTACTTAATTATGTAAAAAATAAAACATGAACGTATGTGTGTTTCTCCATTTCCAAGTTAGAAGGTCGAGCAGTGTTACATAACTTGATACATCAATCTGATCGTCCATAAAAGTATCTGAGCTTCTTTTCACGAGGCCTCACCCGTAGAAAATAATTGAGAAAAATTGTACGGTTAAAGTTAAAGAAGAAAATGTCATGTAAAAATAGATTTTTAAAATCATTAATAAAATATAATCCGTTTTTAAATTTGAAATATTTAATTTCAAATTAGTTAATCAAAAAGTTGTTATGTTGTTCAATAATTTATAATTATTTAGCTGTTTACAACATATTTGTTACAAAAATGTAGAATACATAATGAGGCTTTCCACAGTACAAACATATGGATATTTATAAAATTTCTAAATTCCACTAATAATTATAATTAGAATTTGGAGATATTTATATATTATAATTATGTTAATAATACAGAAAATGTTTGTTAATATTTGCCCTATGCATCCCTAAATAGTAATTTCGGTAGTTATAGTATTTCAAAATGTGTTACAAGCGATTTCAATTGTGCAATATTATTATCATCATCATTTCATTGTTATATCTATGGCACATAAAATAACAGAAATATTTGTTATTACACATATATTAATATTGTCGGATTGTCACCTACAGCCTCTACAAGGTATCTACAGATTTTAGTGGGTTCCGAACAACTCAGATAAAGTGGTAGTTTTATTACGATTTCAACCGCGATTTTACACTGTACTCACTTCGGATGAGAGAGCGTTAACAAATAATATTTGTTGAATGTTGAATGTAAGATTTGTAACGATTACTTTTCGTTAACATGGAAAAGGTTAAGTGAATATTATGGTCTGTTAAGTGGTTAGACGGTGTATATTTCATATTTTTTCGAATTTGTAGTGCAGTGGAGAATGAAGTTCGATGTTGAAATTTTAAGTAAAGTTTAAGTTTGTCGGATAAGTTTCCGAGAACTTGTAAACTAAGTCAAACTGAAACTTACGTTATTCTTTAAAAACTTTCTGCTCTCAGATATTTATTAGTTGATGCGATTTTGTTGTCTTGTTTTATTGGTCATTTTTTGTTTCGTGGCAATTAATATATTTATAAACTTCAAGTAGTTTAACATCATTAGAATCTTGAAATACTTCTCCATAAAACTCAAGGAAGATAAAATGTTAACCATGTAGATACTTTTTATTTCCCTAGTAAGAGAAAAAGTATAAGAATTATTCTGTTTCTTGAAATATTCAATCTAAATGAAGAGAAATGGAAGTTAATAAATATTAATATAAACTTTTGGCGTTGTTTCCTTACGAGAATTTTGGCTGAAGGTGACATCAAGAAGTGCATGTCATTTATATGTGTAGGTTGTCAGTCTGTAGTCTAGACATTAATTTATAATAGGTAATATTTTAATTTCAAATTCCGAAGTTAGTATATTATGAATAGAACGTTGCTTTTTGTTGAGCCCACTAGTTTGCATCGAGGCATTAGTTTGACAAAAAGTAAATAACAAAGTTTCAAATCACAATAAAATAGTATTCTGGATTATTCTAACTGCAGTACACAAGTTTTAACAACTAAATTAAAAACTATACATATTTTATTACTCTTATCTACACATCGACAGCGACCACTATGGAATAGAGATAGAGAAAGTAACAAAATTTTGCATTTACACTACCTTTTTAATCACTTATGTGACTTTAATATATTTTACGCTTAACTTATTGTAGAAAACTAAAGTAAATTAGGAGTATGAGATAGTGTTTGTACAATAACAATAGGTGCCATTTCAAAGTCAAATTCGCGCCAAAGTTCATTTTTGTAGCAATATAATCTATCGATGAACTGTTAAAAAAATTTGAAACATCGTTTCTAAGCAAATAATAAAAGAAATGCAATTGTAAAATATAATAATTATTTAAAATTTAAGACCATTTTTTGTCTGCTTTGAAAAGCATACTGAATTTTTCATTTACAAAAATCACGTTTCAAGGTACATTTAGATTTTAACAGTGTACACGATAACTCAATTTCTATCAACGAAATTTTGAAAATTTGTTTACACGTTTTGTTTTACTGGGAAAAATGATTGGATTTTGGCTGCAATTGTTCTATAGAAAGTGTTTATTTTCTTGGAGCTCGACATTATTTCTGTATAGACCTTTCATTTTTGTTTTCTCTAAATATTGTTTTATTAAACAAAAAGAAGACTATTCAGTTTTTTTCCACATTATTTAATAATGAAGAAAATACTAAAAACATGATTTTTTCATTTCAAAATTTAATTTTTTTGAGGATATGAAAGAAATATATAATAATCATTAGAAATGTTATAAATATAATTTTCCTTGTTTTGGTGGACAAAATTAATAAAAAAATGATTTATTGTGAAATTACTATAAATTAATTAGTATTCTAGTAACCATTATTGTTTAGACAGATTGACAGTTACATAAGAAATTCACAAGTTTGATTTTTATTAAAAAATTAAGAAAATTTGTTTTGTAGAACATGTAATAAATAATTCACAGAATTGGTAGGTATTGTGTTCTCCTATAGTCGTATATCAGAATTTTTCTCCAACCTTGGAGTATCGATAATTGTACGAGATATGCAGAATGATGACTATATTGGTGCAAATAATCTAGTTGATATTAGTAAGTTTAGGAATTGTTTGTTAACAAATTTGGTTCCGCACTATAACTGAATTATTAAGCAGACAGGGTAACTATTGAAGCAATGTTGCTCATATTATTGTGAATTAATAACAGTATGATCTTTAGCATAATTGCGAATTGAGCAACTAATTTCTACGGCGTACAATAACAATGGAATGTCGCGCTGGCGTTTGGAGCCGCGTTCAATTGTCTTAGCCCCGATTCGTGATTGTTATTTAATCATATTTCTACACTTCCACACACGGTTAATGCAAATTTCACCTTAATTACAAGTTGCGTTTCATTTTGTTCATTTGCTTTGTTCCTTTGTCTATTTAATACAAAGTGAAATTAGTGGGGGCAATGAGAACATTAGCGCAACGACGGCGGGCGTCTCCACAAGCTCCTACGATCGTTTTTTCTCTTTAAGGGGTCGCCATTGTTTACTGTAATTTAAAGTAATATGCCGCTAATTTACCGCGAAATTATTTTTACAAAGAATGAATGCGATTTTTTTACTTAATAGGAATTAATTATTTATGCTTCCTTTAATAAACGGCATACTCTACAAGTAATGAATGTTGTACGATTACTTTTTAAGATGCCGCGACACTTAACATTAATAAACATTAAACTATTTTTTTGTTAATAACAGGTTATTATAATTTTATTACATATTCCTATGATTGACATCTATATATTTATTATGGAAGCCAGAAAAATATATACAGGTAACATAACTTGTCAATCAAACTTTAAAAATATATTGGTATATCAAATTGTACTGACAAAAAAACAAAAAAAAAATTTTTTTAAGAATATTAATTCCACTGGTTTGATATGAAATAAAAGTAATTACCTATGTAATAGTTAAATGTCTGATTTTCTATATAATTTTCATTATTTAGTTTTTGTAAAGAAATTTCTCCAGGAGCATTGAAACTGTATATTTTAAATAAACCTCCTTTAATTTTACGATTTTAATTATATTGTTACTGTTATGTGTAGAGCTTGTTGAATAACAGATAACATAGTGATTTACTGATTCCTAACTTTGTACGTTACTTTTAAGAACACATATTATTCAATGATTTGATTACGAATCAAATTGTTTTTAGAAAATTTTCATAACTCAGCTTAAATTTAGATACTAGAATTATCATTTCAAACGGCAGTCTTACATTTTGTTAATATAGTGAAATTAATATAGATATATTCAAAGAAGAAATAATAAAAGAGGATTAAAAATAAAAGACTAAGAAATAAGAAATTGATGACCGGTTGCATCAATATTTCATAAATTTTAAGTTTCCATAAATGAACAATATCACATCGGAATAAAATGTCAAATGAACTATTTAATTAATTAAGTTTTGCTTAAAATTTAAGCCTTGCTGAAGCACCAGGTCATTAATGATATAATCAATTAAAAAGTGCAAAGTGCTCAACTAATAAGTTAATTATTTATTATTATTAATTATTTCCATTTTGTTGGTGGTCCTACATTTCTGCTGTGGGCTAAAAGTTATTTGACAAATGTCGATGGAATAACAGTTCACAGATAAAATTTGGATATTCTGATTAGGTAGAGATTAGTTAAGAGGGTAGATTTACCTCTCAATAAAAATTTGCAGAATAATCTTCGGTAGTCTTAGTTATAATGCGGAAGTAGTTAGTAATAATAATTTAGTGAGTTTAGTTTCCGTTGTTGTTTATTTTAATAAGTGTAAATTTCTAATGTAAATACAATTTAAATTAAGTAAAAAGTAGTGCATGTTCTCTGTTGTATCCAATCATCATCATCATCAGTCAGTAAAGAGTTTAGTAAGTTTGCATCATCTACTTATCGTTTACATAAAATTTAATAAATATATACTGCATATGTTTTCATTCCTTGAAAATAAAAGGTTTACTTAAAATTCACAAAACTATGTTTCCTTTCCTGAAAAACATACTTCAAGTGAGGTGAAACATTATTAGTCTAAGCGAGAGAGTTTCTATGTAGCTATTTGAGCTCACGACTAACTTCTAACTAGTTTTCAGTTAATTCACCTGAAAAGAAGTTTTGTTTTAGTCAATAAAATTAAGCTTAACTTTTCAATTGATTTTCTTTATGGCATAAATGAATAACATATTATTTACGATTTCGCCAAACAAATGCTTGATACAATCAAAGTTATAAATAATAAAAATAATATGTTTTCATGAATAAGAATGAGTTATAATTATTTCTTCAACAAATGACCAAGTTTTGTTTAATGTCGACAATATTTATTAGCACATTCCCAAATGAATTCTCCCTGAAAACGCAAGGGTGATCGATACAATATCTTACTGTTGCTTTCTTACGAATTATACAAATAGAATGTCATTGCGATTATTTTTAATCATGTTACCCCCTCCCGTTCAAATATTGAAAATTATCCTGTGCTCATTTGAAACATGCGAACAATTTCAATAATAACGAGGGTGACATTTTTCCTAAAAAAATATTTCAACGGGAATGAAATTTTATCATCGCGGATGTTTAATATTGTTAGGCACGCCAGTGCCGCATTCAGGGGTGACCAAACAATTCAATTACACACTTTTCATTACGTTTGTGAGGGCTTCATATGCATACACAGTTTAATAAATAACATTGGAATTTGAACTCACCAAATTTTTGTCGTCGTTTGTCGTTGTCATATAACTAGAATGAAATATAAAAATTAATATGGAAATTATTGGCTGCAATGCACGAAATTAAAAGCAAACACAAATAAAAAACATTGTTAAATAAATCAGATTCGCAATTTATTTCATAAGGTCTAGAATCTTAGTTGTCATTTCATTATGATTAATATTAAAATATATTTCATATATTATATTAATAAATGTTTATTAACTTGAATCACGCTGTTTATAATAAATTATAACTCTCTTTTATACATATTAAACTCGCTGGTACATGAGGCAAGAATTCTAAACATTTGTTTCAGCAACGTTTTACTACCATTTCTATGTTAATGTTTTTCAAGATACAGTCCTTGCAAAGAACTTACAGTTACAATATTTTACTTTAACTTCTTTGTAGAACATATAACTAAACTCTAACCCATTTCAGCAACATACATTGTACTTGTATTTCAGTGATGTAGTTTTCAAGAAACATACAATACCTTGGAATTCTAAATTTTTAAATAAACGATCTTTTATTACACAATGAAGTGAATTATTAATTTACCAGTTTTTTTAGAATACTGACCATTTTTTGTAAGTAAGTTGTAACACCCATTTTCATACATATGATTATAAAATACAGAGTTTTTTGTTTGGTCAAAAATAAAATAATTATTATGTATAAGATAAACCATAAAAAATAATTACAAAAAAATTGTAATTTTCTTGTCATATGGCATATTTGTGTGTTTTAATTTTTGCTATTTATTTTTAGTCGCCATTTACAAAATGGTAACAGCGAGATCCTTAATTTCGTTGGGGGAATACATAGCTCCAATGGGGGAAGAATAGTCACTTTATTTCAGTAGTAACAAACTTTTTTGTAGCATTCCTTTGTACATTATTAATTGTAATCTGTAAAATCTAGTAAATAAGCGTATTTGTTATTATATTATGTAAGAGAAGAACAAACATTTTGTAAGAAAGCTTGGGACAAGACGTACAGCGAAAGGACACATGGGATAATGTAAAATTCATTAAATGTTTAACACAAATATCATAAATGATTTGAACAATATTACAAAAAAAGAGTAAAATAGGCAAAAATAACAGTAATTTACACATAATAGTTTATGAAGTAATTGGTAGAGTAACAGAACACATTCTCATATGTGTGACGTTTATGATAAAATAGATGGAATAGATTGATAAATAGATAGAATAAAAATCAAAAAAGGGAATCTACTCAAATATAGATTTTAACTTAAAAAAGTTCAAAGACTTACCTACGTTTGGTAGTATTTGCATAAAAAGTATAATTAAGCTTATGAGAAAATATTTAATTACCATAAGAAAAATTAAACCTACTTTCCTAAATCCTTGTAACTACTCAATCATTGTTGACTTTAATACAACCCACCTATATTTTATTTCCTTGACCTTGCCATAATATTAGCAATTATGAAGTTATACATACGGTGGTTTTATGCTTAAGGGAAATTTATTATGCACAGTATATAAAGCTTGGTTACTTACGCGTGTAAATTGGAATATTGCATGAGTCAATAAACTCAACCAGAAAATAACTGCTAAATAATTTCATGCATAATTTTTGCAAATAATCTTACTAGCTGCAATTTTCTACAGTTTTTATAAGTTTCCTTTTCAGTGACCTGCATTCGACAGTAAATGCTATTTTTGCTTTTACACATAAAACTTGTACCGGAGAATTCTTTCTCTTTTAATTCTTTATGCGAAAATTCACACGGAACAATTGTTTACTGTGCAATTCTTTGAAAGGAAACAGTCGATTCATGTTTGGAATTTTTATATTTTTTCCTCTCGTTGTGTATCGATATAAGGATCAAGCAGAAAATGATTAAAATTTGAATTTAAATGTTTTGACAATTGGTAAAAAATGCCTTTTCTTTTTTATTATTATTATTAAATATTTCAATAAGAAACATGACTATCATTTACGTGACCAGTATGTAACTTTCAAACGTTAACATACATATATTATTTGTTAAATAAACTTAATTGGAAAAATCTAAATATTTAAGAAATTTTATGTTCAATGCGGTCATGAGTAAACACACATACAACAATGTTGACACATTACCTAGTAAGTATTAGTATTACATAATAAATTTTGTGTTTTTAATAAATAATTAATTTTAGTTGAAAAATTGTAAAATAACAATTAATATTAATAAAACAAATTAATATTTTATTAAGTACAATTAAAATAAATTATTAAAAGCTAAAATAAATTATATTCAGATTTCAATTGTTTTTAATGACAGTTATAGTAAAATAAATACATAAAGGTTATGTATAAATACATATATTATTCATTAATTTTAAATTGTTGTACAATTTTAGGAAAAATAAAATACTTTTCTTCTCAGGTAGGTTTCTTTTCATGACTCATTCGTGGATATTTACCTCGGCGGCAAACAATCTCCAAATTCGTCATGAAAAGTCTAACTTATGTGCCATGTTAAATAAATAACTATTTGTTTATAACTTATTTTATGACTTGCTGCAAACATTTTTTATGTATCGTAGTTAAAATGTATATGAATATATATGAATATGGTTTACCATACAAATAGGATTTTACGAATTGTATTTGTTTACATTTTTTCCTGTACTTAACTCAAGAATAGAATATTAAAGATGAATTTATAGCACGGAAATGTTGTAGCATCTTAGCTACCAGTGGCCAAATATATAGCTTATCAAGTAGATAATATATTTATGTTACATAGTTATTCAATTGATAAAGTTTTCCTTATAATAACAGGAAAACAAATATTTATCCTTTTTGTAAATATAAATCGACGACGTTCTTTTATGAGCACCGTGCTATTAGCTTCTGTTAGGGACGTCGAACTCAACAACCCACCTATTCAACTCGTTTCTTCAATGGTTGCTTCAGCTCATTCCATGAAACTACCAGAATTTTGGCCAGAAAATCCGGAATTATGGTTTGTTTAATTTGAATCAATTTTAGTACAATACTTTGATCGCGGCATTACGTACAGATCAAGCTATAGATTAGAGAACTCATAAACAACTCTCCCTTGTCTATTTCCTCCCAGTTATTGCGAAGAATGAAACAACTGGCAGCTTATCTAAATTATGACAACAGCATTTTGGAACAATTATTTCTGTCAAAATTACCTAATGTTATAGAAATGTTATTGGCGTCTTCGAATAATTTACCCATCGATGAGAAGATAGCTGTCGCAGACAGAGTTTTAGGTGAGAGCAATCCCAAAATTGCAACAGCTCATTCATCCCATTCCAGTGAATTAGAACTCCATCTTTTTTAAATTTTTACCATTTAAATATTCAAGTTATTTTTACAACAAATTATTTACCTATAAATTTACAAAATATGAGTCAACTTTTTTGTAAGCCATTTTAAAATATAAAAATATAAACGACATCAAATAATTTAAAGGCCTAATAGTTAATGTTCAATATTATTAACATATTAACATCACATTAATGATATATTTGTTTATTTATATATTATATAATTTAGTATATAATCTGTTATACAGGATCCAGTTTCCGTAGAATATCTGGCTCAACACAATAGAATATGGAGTATGTTATTGTAAACAGCAGGTAATAGATTGCACATTGATGGAACAAAAAGGCATCGTTGCTAGGCTACACATCTGGGCTCATGTGTACAAGGGCTTAATAGACGGCATGTGTGTAAGTAATAGTCTCATAATTTGTCTTACTTATTAGTTATGTCGAGGAGGTACGCTAAACATGCACAAGAGATCGATCGAAGGATGAGAGGGAGCTAATTTGTTTACTTATTTATTAGAATTACCTCCAATTTATACACGCGTATAACGTAACAGAATATATAGCGATAAACTTGTTCTGCACTACATAATATATTGGTAAATATGCATGAGAATTTCATAGAATTTATCTAGTAAACGTTTGTTTCATATTTACAATATAAACAACACATATTTTACGCTTATAAAGTAACAGTTAAAGTGGTATAAGTGCAGGATTTAGTGTCTGTACGTTTTTTTTTACTTTCTAAATTATTCTTAAGTCTTTGCGGGATTAATTGACACAATTATTTCTGGATATTAAATTGACAGTTAACAAGATTATCATAATATAGAACAAATATCACTTAAGTTTGCCTAATATTGTAATTTGAAACGTTCGTATATAATTAATTGTAATTGAAAAATGCTTAGTCAGAAGTACAAAAACAGCATACCTACTATGGGAGATCTTTTCTTACTGCGGTAAGGAGTCATTTCGTCTTTAAAATTTGGTTTCATTAAACTCCAACTTACTGGACGAAATTGAAATAGAGAAATATTTTGATTGCTAGGA
The DNA here is from genome assembly GCA_035578165.1 of Stenolophus ochropezus. Lineage (NCBI taxonomy): Eukaryota > Metazoa > Arthropoda > Insecta > Coleoptera > Carabidae > Stenolophus > Stenolophus ochropezus. Next base: position 15,749,607 of record JAQOWZ010000005.1, on the reverse strand, counting down.
AAAGGTACTGCAGGTATCTACTTTACATTTATCACGGCAAAAGACTGAAGATCTCATTTTTTACTTCCAATTTGAAAAGTCACTCATCTTGATTTCTTTTGATCAGCTATTACTAAATAATGTACAGAATAGGGAAATAGGGATTAAACGACCTTAAGATATCTAATAAAATAAAAAAATAATTTATGTTTCACTATTTATGAAACTACATTTGATAATTCTTTTCATCAATAAAGACAAAAGTTATAATCTTCGCAAAACAGAAATTGAGCCTAATTTTTTTTAGCTTTGCAGGAAAGTCCAATAAGAAACAATTAGATCCTTCAACGCCAACGTGTTAATAAAATACCGCAAATGCTTGTTAGCCCCATTTTAATTCTGGAATCAAACTTTACACTTGGTGTTAATAGATACACTTTAAATTCTGCATCTTTTAGTACAAAAAAACTCCACATTTAGAACTTTTAGAACATTAATCTTATAAATTGGATTCTGATAATTTACTGAGGCACATAGTATAATTTGTTAAATGTTTTTTTTTTGTAAAAAATCTATCTAAAGAGTTTAACGAATCACATTATATTTTCCCCCACCTGAAATTGAGGTAACAGAAAAGATATTTGCGGTTAGTTATTTGCAAACAAAGACAGCTTTTCAGCCCGTCCGTAATGTAATATATTAGTGGAAGCTAGGATTCAAGCTTTTTAATAAAATAGAAACCAATTATTTAAGCCATATTTTAACAATGGGAGAATATTTACATTTAAAGAGAAAAATGTTTAAAATTAAAGAATTCAAATTTATATGTTTATTTATCTACATTCAACACACAAACAAACTAGTAAATTCGTATCAGAAATTTTGCAGTAAGACATTTAAAATTAGAGACACGTATAAATACCGTGTCATGAAATAATAGATTGCAATTTGTAAAGTTATTCTCTTTACATGCAGTTCAAAGAGGACAAATTGTGTCGAATTTATTATTTAAATGAGTAATTCATTACTGGTACAATAAGCACATTATTAAATCAACCGGCTTGCGTTTCCTCAGAATGGGTTCAGCTAATTCATAATTATTATTAATTAAGAATTAATCCCGGAATTCTCAAATTCGGAGCAACCTTGTAATAAAGATGAGAGCACGCAATACAGACACGTAATGGAGATGTTTTACTCGAGCTACCCCTTTCAAATATAGTCTATCAAACATAATTATGTCCTAAGATCATTTTACTATTAATTGTTTTATTTTTAGGTATTGTATGTAATATTGTTGAACAGAGTTCCATATTTGAGTTTTCTTTCGGTCTCCAATTATTAAATTTCATAAAATATTGTTATTGTTGGAATATCGTGTTTAATCTACCTCAATCTATTCAACCCCTGTCTTAGAGATGTGTAGAACTATACATAGGTAAAATTCTATTGTCTTGGGGCTTGATTCTCAACTATTACTTAACTATTGATGCGACAATATAATATAACTCACTAATTTTTAAGGAAGTAACTGTTACAATATGTAACATTCCTATACCTCTCAAGAAAAATAGTTTATTTGGAAAATAAAATGAATAAACTTATAATATATACAAGAAAGTACATTTTTCTTCAATAATAAAAGCGAAGGTAAGCTGTCTACATCGGATTTTATATCAACAATAAATAAAATAAACAATACCATCATTTGAATTACAATAATTAATGTAAATTATATTGAAGTATTGGTAATATATTTGCAAAATTTATATCCTATAATTATTAATTATTCTAGTGGTAAAAATATGTATAAATAAGCCAATAATATGAGTATATAAAATAATTCTAATACATGGTACATATTATATTTAATCGTTGAATGGCCATCCATACACAATTAATATTAATTAGCATAAACAATATTTAAAACAAATGCAGTTCCCGACAATGACTTTTTTTTATTTAAAAGCCTAGGGCCATCAATTAAATTTTCAACAATAGTATGAAAATTAAATTGACCAAAGTATGTAATAAACATAATAATATGAATTCATGAATATGTTACAAATTGCACTTGCAATTATTAAATGCATAATGCAATACAATTTGTAAAGTATCATTTATAATTAATCAGGAATATTATATAATTTTCTAGTACATTTCTAGTAGCGCATTAAACACAACAATATCGTTTTCCAATAATTTCAATCCTGGTTTAATGTTGCGAAGCAGAATGTTTCCAATGCTAGAATTATGAGCTTGAGGTTTTGGGTGCGTTGTGGAGACAGCCTGTAGGCCTAATTCATAAGCTTATCCGCACATCGGATCAGATTAAGCTTAGCTGATTAAGAACATAGAGCAGGGAGAAGGCTTTTGTTTCATCGGTGCATTTATTTTTTATCTCTACCAATCATAATCATACAGGATGAGATAATTAAACATTTATGATACGAAACCATTTCTACGTGGTACATAAGCCCGTTATGAATTAATTGTATACTTTCTTTTTTTATACAGGGTGTTAAAAAAGGGTCACAAATTTTCAAGATGTGTGCAATTGTATTATATATATATATATATATATATATATATATATATATATACTATATTATAGTACCAATGATTTTGACATGTGTTGTATTAGTGATATGGCAACGAACCATATAACTATGGTTTTTCTATTCCTATTAGGTATGTTGAATTAATTCATTTAGAGCCGATTTTTCATTCCGATATTTTTCTATTAGCCCACATTTAAGGTAAACGGCACTTTAATCAGAGTCGAAAAATCGGCCATAATCGTTAAATATTGACGTTATATTCATTATGTTTATCCCAGTAGCCTAATTTTGGTGTGAATGGTAACATTTGACATGTTAAAAGTAAGTGCTAACAATACAAGTAATCGAATGACAAACACCACGTGTTAACTTCACTAAACAATGTTTATAACCTCGTAATAGTAACCAACCAAAGACGAATAAAATTAGCTTCAAATCTTCGAGCGGGTTGAGCGTTTATCCTGTATAGTCAATCCGATCGAATAAGCTCAACCCATTGATATTTTAGGGTCTAGTTCAACATTTCAACCTAGTTGAAAATGTGTTTATTCCGAACATTTCAACCCACTAACCTGAAAACCGCATCGGGTTAAATCAATCTATTTTTCAGCAGGTTGAAAATATCGGGATAAAAATAGTAATAGACAGAATTCATTAGCGATAATAATAAATAGAAATAAAAACTGACACTATTTGACTGGAGGTTGAGTACTTCATTTACGTTGAGAGGTCGTAAAACATTAGAGGAAAAAATAAGTAGCTATAAATAGTACGTATTTTATGCAAGGCAATATTAAAACTGTCGGCATTTGCAAGTGATGTTTTTAATCCAGTGTTTCATTTGGCTTAGGTACGATAATAAGAAAATCAATGTTAGTGGGTAATTATTCCGGGTAAATGCAGCTGCACTCGTTACATCAGTTTAGGTTATTTGAATTTATTATGCAGTCCTGGGAGCGGAAGTTTATTAAGGTCGCCAGGACAACGCCGGCAGCCGAGGTGTCCTGTTTCTCTTCCTATAAACTCACTTCCGGTGCACAAACGTTATTTACTATTGTGCTAAATGCTACGAGCATCCTAGACACTACGTAATACCTTGTTATTAACAACTCTCACCCTATCAATAAATTTATATCTATCCTGTCTAAAATTTGTATTCATATAACATAATGATTTATAAAATCTGTGACTTAGTAGGACTTCGACCGCTTGTTTTTTGTTTCGGTTTTCTTTTCGGTTCAATTAAAAAAAATATTAATTCGATTCTTCGCTCGTCGTGCAAACTTCCATGCTCGCTACACAAAGTATCACTTTTACTCTTAATAACACAATATACTATTTTTGCTACGGGACAAAATACAGGTTTGTCCCGCAGCAAAAATTAACGCCCCCCCCCCCCTTTTTTTTCCCGTTTCCTACGTCCATGTAATTGTACGATAAACGAGAGTAACAAAAGTACTACTAAAAGTTAAAACAGTATTTCCACAGAATGATATTTCGTATAAAATCCAAACGAACGGCAGTAGAATATATTTTAAGCACATTACATCTTTCCAAACTGCTATTGTACGTTTCCCGAGCACATGTAAAATTTATACAAATGAAAACTCTCGTTCTATAATAAAATAATTTTTATGATTGTGTGTATTTATTCGTCTGAGATTCCATGGTGATAATTTATTCTCATGTACATGATCTTGCATAGAAATTGCGGTTTAAAATAAGAATCGCCAGCTTTTTTCGCTGCCGTGTCTGGTCATATGCAGAACGAAAACCGCGAGTAAATAAAATATTGCAGAGTAATTCAAATAATCTCAGCTAATCTTGCATGCACGCTAACATAACTCACAAAGAAAAATATTAATTACTTCAAACATGTTCAGTTTGTACAGTTTTGTTGTTTTAATGTCTGCTAGTTACAAGTTATTGTAACAAATAATCATAATAGCTGAATGCTGTAATGCACTCCGTTTTACACAACGCATTACACAGTTTAAACATGACAACAAAATTATTACCTTGTATACCAAATTTCATATTACTCTACTAGGATGGTTGTATGTAGAATTAATATACAAATATACCTATAAGAAACCATTTTGAGATTGAATTTAATTAAGAAAATCTTATCTTTCAAGAAGTACCAAGAGAGAAAAATTCTACAGTGTACTTATCAAAAAAAAATATTTATTTTTTTATGAGTCATTAGTATAACATAACTTTTTAAGATATGATTGCAGAAATTTAATAATAATATTGGTTGTACGTTCTACCCATTAAATTAAACATTGTAATTTAAAGAAAGAAAACTTCTTGGTTGCTTGATAGGTGCAGATGAAAATAAAAATATGTTTTTGGATTTATTTACAGATCCTAGGAGTTCATCCTTGATGGACCTCAACTGCCTGACGTACTTTTATGGTACCGCCTTCTTTCCTGAGTATCCAGTAGTATGCCTTTTCCAAGTAATCAAAATTACAATATCAATTTTATCTGACTAATAGTGATACTTTTTCACTTCCACTAGTGCTAGTATTCTTAAACAATACAAATATGAGTATTACAATTTACATATAGACGGCCGAAAGAAAAGGTTTACGCCTGCGGACGAAATTTTAAATCCTACGCGAAGCGCAGGGCTTTTATTCGTCCATAGTCGTAATTTTTATTTAATTATTTTTTCGGACCAAGAATGTATAACGTTGTACGCACTACTGCTATCAAATGGAATGTAATTTTTAATTACAAAATGACATGCCAAAATTATTAAAGAGATGCGTTGCATTGGTAACTTGGTGTTTTTGTGTAAACAACGTAAGCAAGTTACAATTAAATAAAAATGTTAAATGTCCCTACGAAATTCATCACTAAATTTTTCTAGAAACTAAAAGAACTTTAATTATTCATGTCCTGGTAAATCGAAAGATAGGTAAGAAAACGAATACAATTTGGATAAATGTTCTCAACATTTTCTTTATCGCACGGCTCGTAAAGTAAAAGCTTCCGCCATGGTAAACATTGTAAATAAACAATTCCGGCACAGTTGTTCGCAAAAAGTATTAATAATTTGTTTATAAAATTTTAAGGAAGATACTAAGCGTCATTTTAATTTATTAAATAAATTTACAATAAAAAAATACTTGCACATTTTTTATTACATTAGAATAGCAGACTGATAAATAAATATATATTAGGTAGTACAGAAATAGAAAAGATAATAATTTTGACAACGTGCAACAGAATTTGAAATTTGGTTTTATTGGCGAATTAAATAAATTATCCATATGACGAAAAATTATATAATGTGATAAATGATGTAGATAATACGTTGAATAAAGATAATTCCCGATTATTTATGCAATAATGACCCACAATTAAATAATTCGGATTCACCTCACCTATCCGGAATAGCTTATTTAATACAGTTCATGAAATCAATCAGCCCGATATTCGTATATAATAGGAGATTATGTGAATGTTAATAATTAATTATTTATTTACCTTTATATATTAATATAATTATCCAGTTTTTGTCAATGGTATTCCAATAAATTCATTGGAATCATGTACGTGCATAGGTATAAGTCATCATGACTCAATATTTTATTTTGAGTGCATTATTAAATAATTTTCTATCGATTTGTTTAATTAATAATAGTTGTTCAATATTGACATGTGAATTATTTTCAAATAACGAATCATATTAATTACACGTCACATACATTTTTCATTAAAAATTTAAAACTGTAAACTCACTTCAATTGGCTATTTAAAATTTCATGTATTTTTCAATAAATAATAGTTGCTTTTATAACGTGATTAGTGTTCCTTCAAATAGTGCCTACAGCGACCGATTGTTTTTAGAAGCGGTAAATATTTACGAAAACAAAAGAAATAGCTTATTACCCGAAATGGTAGGAGGTAATAAATAATTTAATTTTAATTATTCTTTACTCTTAATACATCTATGTATACAAGTAAACATAATTTTCTAAAATTTACTATAATTTAATAATTTAACGTAACAAAACAGCGTTGTACTTTACTTATTTCGTTTTTCTTTCTTGATGAGTAACAATCTATAAAGCCAAAAAGTTCTCAGCATAATTTATGTCAAAAGAATTTCCGAAAAATAATTTAAAAATTAAAAAACAGCCCAGAGTAAAAATAATTAGTGAAGAAGTGAAACGGTTTGGTTTTATAGTAACTGACCTGAAAGACATTTGTAAAATTGTTAAAATTATTCTAAGGTGACAAATTTACTCAGTCAAATTTTTTTCTAATAAATGACATAAAAAATTTTCGCTGTCATTTACAAAAATCTACCTTTTTTGCTCTAAATAAATTATATATTTAGTTTTGCTCTCCCCTTGGTAAACCTGAAAACTATATTAGTTCTCCTAAAGGGAACATGTTCTGTGCACGTACATTTGACGTATATTAGTAGAAACCTTCATTTTGCTTGAGAGAGGCATATTATTTAATGTAAAAGACGCTAGTTATTACCAGCACAATTGTATTGTTTATGTTGACAAACATAGAACAGAATTACTTTGACGATATCTGCATAAAGGATAATAGAATAAGAGGAGAGTCTAATAAACAGATTCTGTTTGGATGTAGTTATGGGATTTCTTTCGCAAATCAGATTACATGCAGACGTATGTGTGCGTATCAAAGAGAGAATTGCATATTCAAAACGAGTCGGAACAGCAGGTACATTCATAATGAATAATTCCTATTGTGAGTTGACAAGAAGCAAGTGCGAAACACAGGGAGACACGCATCCGCCCGCGACGTACCATGTATAATAATTAGCCAGATGTCTCAGCGCCCTGATTATATGCAGCCATCCATAACTTCCGCACCATCATCTAATGGATTCTATTAAGATATTATTCTTAATCACGGAGATCTATTTTCTTACATATTTCATTCGCCACTATTTGTCACACACAGACATCCCCTAGTACCCAATGTCAGATATTAATAACTTTCACTGTTTTAATTAATTTCCAAAATTCTGTTGTTCATGTTTGCACGAGATTCTTACACTAACGTTTTCCTAAAGTTCGAATACAGTAATTGATTATATTCGGAAGTATAATAGGAAATTATATTATAGGATAATCTATTTAATTGATTTTTTTCTATAGCAGATGTTAAAGTGCAATTTTATCAATTCAAAATAGTGGATAAAGTAGCACTTTAACCGCAAGAGTAGATAAAGTAACACTTTAACAGCAAGGGTAGATAAAGTACTTTAACTTTTGTTTATTAGATGTACATTTCCATAATAACGCACACTACTGACATTTTAAAATTGTTCTTAAATAATAATTTAATTTTTCTAATTCTTTTCTCTTCAAAACCTGCTATAGAAAAAAATAGAATTTTATACACGACGATAAAACAAAAAAAATAACTACTTGTAGGTAATGCAGTAAGGAATAATGATAAAAATATAATGAAACGAATGGAAATTGATGAATGATTAGGCGTTGAATGATCTCCCTTTCATGTGATCATATGAAATAAGTTTAAATGATGTGCAGCAAAAAATGTATATAATTAACTTACAAGGAATCCAAGTGGAGTCCACATCAGATTTTTCAACTTGTACGATTGTGTGATCAATTGTTATTTTACTCGCAAATCATAAAAGATATTTACGCGTTGTTGAAAATGAATGGCAAATGTACCCCTCTGTAACATATACGATAATGAGATATACGGCAAGGATGCAAAATAAGTTTACTAATTCTTGTAACAAAAATTGATAACGTGAGGATCAACTGCGGGAAATTTAGTGTATGTACATAAATGAGTTAAACGGAAATTATTTATTGAAATGCGCATGGAAACAATAGAAAATTTTTAACTGTTAGTTTTAATATTTAACCAAACCAAAATTATATTTAATCATATAGTCTGCAAAAGACAGTGAACCCAATTTTATAGAATTTGAGTGTTTAAAGCGTGCTCTCCATGTATTTCATATTCCATTTCTGTTAACATCGCGGCTATATTTAGTGTGCGGGTGTGTGAGTGGGAGTAGGTTGTCGTGTCGTCCAGCGCACATGTCGTTCGGACTCGGGACATGAGACAGGCACGTCAGGTTGCTAGGAAACACAACACGCACGGTAGCGACACACGGATCATATGCAAATCGCCCTGCGACGTCTGGACCAAAAGCACCGCCAACCGTAAATAAATACAGGTGGAGGAATCATTACAAGGTTTTATTCAGAAATGCTATATTTCATGTTCATTTTAAGTAACAGCGATATATTTTATCTTAAGAAATGTTGGTCAGCTAGTTAGCGCGATCTGATTCGAACTACGAGGAATGTAAAGATCAGGGGTTTAATTCAGAACATCGTCAACTATTAAAAAATAAAAATATCGCTGTTTTAGTAGTTCGAAACCCACTATAGCTCCCTTGCAAAGGCTGCAGGCTGACGAATGACGTGTTGCGAAACTTGTACCATCTAGGAATGTTGATCAACTCCTACTTCGTAGCTTAAATATAAACTTATATGAAAATCCATTTAATCGAAATCGTTCTACACGTGTACACATACGTCTAGATGGACTGATCACATCACGTTATAATAATTGTGGAAATTAAGATCTTGAAATCAGGGACGCGCTAGTCATATTTGTCGCCTGGGTGCGAAAAAGAAAATTGCCACCCTTTAGTAACTTTAAATAAAGTACTCATATTATTTAGCCGGTCATAAAAGATAATAAATAAGGTTCAATAATAATATTACTCGTGTATTGAATAATTTTACCAAGAGCGGTGGAAAACTAGAACCATGAATCGTGCGCATATCATTTCGGAATATTAATTTTAAGTCAAATTTAAAGTATCGTCAAGGTAAGTTCCTAAGCTCACAAGAATCACAAGAAAAATGAAGAACAAAAAGATCAAACTAAAACCTGGACATAAACGACCAAAGAATGTGCAGAACAGCGAGGAATAGAATAGAAAGAAGTAAGCAACTTAAAAGAGATGGAAAACATGTAGAAAACAATGGAACAAAATTCCAATGAACTAACTGGCAACGGAAGAAAAGTTCAAAATAAGTAAGTTATTAGTAGTAATAGATACAATAGTACTAGGAAGTAATATGGACAAAAGTAAAAAATTGTAGAAATTTATATACAGGTCGGTATTTATGTGCATTTCGCATACAATAGTCAACCAAATAGGAATGTACATATAAGGGAAAGCGCTTTTTTTTAATCTCGTATATTACAAAACTATTCTGTTGGTATCTAAATTTGTAAAAATATTTTGATTTTAAGATTTGAGGTTTTGATAACATAAACTATAACAGTAAATGCATTATTTATGTGGTATTATTAATATATGAAGAAACTCAACTTGCTTTGAATTTAGAATATAGGTATAAGCGAAATGAGACCGCCGTACTTATGGTTTTGTCGTATAATACATTCGGCTGTTATTTAATGTCTGTGAAGCCTAATCTCCTTCCCTGTCGTCACAAGTTTGGCATTTGATAATCCTATTCCTTGTGAAGCGTATTCGTATGAGCGTGTTGGTAAAGATAATATTTTGTTTCTCCATTTTGGACTGAATAAAAATAGATGTAAATCTGCAAAGTCTTGTCAGTCAAAGAGAGAAAACGAAGCTTGTAATTGTAAGACGCAGTCCATGAAGAGGAAAGATACGCCAGGCAAAGAACGAAATATTTATGTTCTTTTCAAGTCACTTCCAAACATTTTGATCTCGTATCGTTTCAGAATACGTAGGTAATGTTTGTTTGTCTGTTTGTAAACGTGGTCGCCGACTTAATTAAGCTCTGTTGTCTGGCTATGATGTGCGGGCAATTAAAACCGAACTACCAGCTACCAGGAGAAATTTTTCAAAGGACTTTTTTCCAACTTTCAACAAATTTAACCTTTCCCTTTTTCACATTCCCAACTTTTTTACCCATAAGTATTGAATAAAAGTTTATTATTAGATTATTAGGTTACGTTTTTTGTAAGATTTTTTTTAATAAAAAGTGGCCGATATAAATTCTATTTCACAGATTGCACGTTTATCATATTCATCAATTTTAAAAGTTTCATATATTTTTTTAGAATAATATCGTATATATGTATACTGTGTAATCCACAAAAATATTGTCGTAGACATGGGAAAATAATTTTTGGAAAATAAAAACTGTCCGGCTAGTCACCATATCGCACAGGACAATACACATATTGTTTAAGTTATTCAGAATCGTAATGTTATATTATACATCTTGTAGGTATAAAATTAAAATTTTTGATTGTATTGGTTGATTTTTTACCGTTTCAATTGCGAAACCGATCGTTGCCCGGTGCAATTCGTTATCATTAAAGTCAAAAACTGCGAATGGTTATCTCAAAGTTTGGAAATTTGGGCGTTTGGCGTCTATTGATGCGGGAAATTTGAATCAACAATTGTATCAATTGTATACATCTGCGGAAAAATTATGAAACTTCTCGGGAGGCTCTATTTAGCTGCAGCCCTAAGCACAAGCTTAGTTTGCTTACACATAAATCCAGCCCTGCCTGTAGATATTTCTACATTTTAGGTAAAATGGTATTCAATTCCTTGTTGACATATGTCATAGTTTTGGGACTAGAACAATGATTTATCAAATCGCAGCTCTTCAGTTCGATCCTAACTAAAGGAGTTTATTTTTAATAAAAAATAAAAATTTACATGCAAGATATAATTGTTTTTTACGTAGCTAGAAAATCGTAAGCAATAAATGGTATGATTTATCTAGAAAAAGCAGAAAGATAGAGGTGGAAGTATATGTTTCATTCGCAATTATTATCTGTATTTTATGGTAAATATTGTCAATGTATAGTCTCTACAACTGCATCTTATAAACATCCTGTAGATTTTGGTGCCATGTGAACCAACAGTGGACCCACACAATTTTGGTTCTTATGGGTCACACATTAAGTAAGGTTACATACTCTAGCAAAAAGGACTCGGCCAATTGAATATTTTCACTTATAAAAAATGCACAATGAATTTTCGCATGTATTTCAAAAATAATTATTTTTTTCATTAAAAAGAAAGTTGTCTGCGGTCACCTTTTTTAATATATGGCGGCACTTCACATGTTAAAACTTATTGATTGAAAATTTGTAACACTTTTTCGATAATTTGAGATGTTCTATACATTTTCTAGAAAAACAAATAGCAGCGAAGTAGGCCAGACAATATTTATTTTTGTTTAATTGGCAATATAGATAGTTGTTGGTAGTTGGGGAATGATGATGACGGTGTAAGCGCCTTAGCGACTTGGCGGCTGGTATTGATGTTGTGTTGTGGATGTTAGACGTCAGTCGCGGAGGAAGAGGAAACATTGTAAGATCCGGTGGCCGTAATCTCGCCTAACTCGCACTGTCGGCGGCCCGGGATCAACACACCGACCATCGGGATTTACGTTTTGACAGTTACACGCGCCCACTAACTGCGACTAGATGTAATTGCTTTTTATACGACATCTCACTATCGACATTCCTAACACGTATTCCAGACTAATTTCATAAAGAAAACAACTAACTTTCCTTTATTTGATACAAATACAACTTCCCAATTAACTTACCGTGATCACTCATTTTATTTCTAAGAATTTCATTGTAGGTTTGAACTTCCATAATGTTAATAAATGAATACTACAAATGGTTTTTATGTATTTTACGGCTTACCGAGGGCATTGATTATAAATGTGTCCCTATTATGAATTGAAAATGTGTATGAATATACGTAGAAATGAAAAATTACAAAAAAAATATATGAAAAATTTACTGTAAAGACAAAGAACCTAATTATCACAAAATATTACAATATTAATAATTTATGAAGTTAAAATTTCGTGACTAGGATGTTATCTGGAAGAAAATTAAATTGCCTGGATTTTAGTCAGATTATAAATGATAAATATAATACTTGATGTCACAAAAGATTTAATTTCTTTATCTCGATTTTGGCTTTTACGCTATCGTCAGAATTACATGAAATTGTATAATTTGTAGCAGAGAGCCAAGTGTAATTATTTATCCTTATTTAAAAAAGTAACTGCGCCCAAATATAATAATTTTATGTTATTTTTAACGAAAACGTGTGTTGTATGAATATAATAGATACTACGCCAATTATTATCCTTATCAGTTTTAATAAAATTCACCATATATAAATTCTCATAGGCAAAAAACCTCGGTCTTTTTTTTCTTAAAATATGGTTTGTTTCCACAGTGTTATAAGAACCTGCGTTTACATTTAAGTTGCGCTGAGAGATCAACTCTTAATTTTAAGTTTCCATACGTGTATCAGTAATCCTGCCCCTTTAGTTTTAAGTTGCGTCCTATTTGTTGTTTGGTTCTTAGTTTGAAGTTGCGTCCAAAGGGTTGCGATTTTCTTAATTTTAAATTGCGCTAATTTTATTTTTATTTGTTTGTATTTCTATTATTCCATTCTTCATTCGTTCCTTCCTTTCCATGGCTGACTGATTTTGAACGAAAATGATGATTTTATAATTTAATAAATGTCGTCTTGCAGACGAAATTACATATTTCAAATAACTGTAATCCATAGAAATAATATTCCCCAATAAGCATACAAAATTTCAAGTTAATATCTTGCACTGGGGAGATACTATTAAGTTTCCACTATTTTACAAAAAAGGCAGAATGTTCTTTAAATATTTATAATAAATTAGGAAAATACAAAAAATAGATAAATTGAAGGCTTGGATTTTTAAACTAAAAATACCCGTAAGCAGATTATATGAATGCGTGTTCTATATTTTGAAGTGAATGGCTACTTTTCTAGAAGTTAGTTAATATCGTTTTTAATTTGATATTTATTACCCTTTATTATATGCAATATTTCCAATTGCTTTATAGATTTCTTGAAATATACTAGAAACAAACATAAAGAGTTAATGAAACTAAATAAAAATAATATTCGCAAACACATTCCTTAAAAACTAATTTAAATTTGTATAAATAATTTTAACTTAATCATTCTTGCTTACTCGTGTTTTTGCTTTATAACCAATGTAACCAATGTTTCCAGCATCCAGCCTTACATATTGCGCAAATTTTCAGTAATGCCATAGTTTGTTGACTAGAGGATATTAGAAATATTTTTTTTTTATATTCTTATTTTTTAAAATGCCACCTAATAAAATATATTAATAATCTAAAAATTCTTCTCATCGATACACACATTTAAAATATTCTTTTAATCAGCTTTAATGACCCATTCATCGTATAGTAAAGACATAAAATTTAATTCAAAAACAATATCTTTTAATATTAATAACTACTGGCAAAAATTCTTATATTTTCTTTAAAAAGAATTTCAAACTTCGTTCTACGTTCTCAAATGAAGCACAGAAATCAAATAATTTATTTACTGCTACTAAAACAAATATATGTATTAAACAATGAAAATTATACTATTAAACAAAAATAAATAACTTAAACTTTATTGTATAGAAGTTAATATAAATATTAACACATTTATAATTCAAAAAAATAAAGAAAATCGCCTACTAAATAACACTGATTCTTAAGTCAAAACAAAAATTATCACATCTTAGTTAGTTTCACAAATTCACACTTTGGCGCTGCGAGCTTAATCAGAGTCGCCTATAGGCAGTATCGGGTCCCTGCCCAAATAGACACTATGCCATGGGTCAGTGCCATCTAATATGTTTCATTATTCGAAATTTTTGCGCTAGATTATTAATATTAATTGTTCATTACACTCAATTATCCAAATTTTAAATGTTAGCAACAAAAAATAATAGAGGATGGAACCAACCTATCCACATAAATATAATTAATGTATGTAATATATTCACTAAAGATCAAACATATTTAAAAAAAATAATATGTAACTAAATTTATCGAAATTAATGACAAATGATGAACCTTTTTAAATTAGCATACCTAAAATTATGCATTATCTAAATACACAATCTCTTCAATTCTCCCCGTGGTTAGAAAAAATCAAAGTTCTCATTTTCTGAATAAATTATGTATATATTTTGGATAATGATAGGTTTCGAATTTGGGTTAACAATATAGAATATACACTTGAGCCAGAATGTGCTCTACTTATTTGGTATATTTATTATCACGGTGATGTAAGTTAATTGCTTAAGTTTTAAATTGGAGCACATTTAATTGCCTTTTTAAAGTATCTTTTTTTTGCATCTTGCTGACGCTGTGATCAATCTTTTTAATCGATAGATAATAATTGTTAATAAATAATAACAGTACATACAGGGTGTCAAATATATTTTTTTGATGACTTCAATTTATATTAACAATATTCTTGTGTTGTTGAATGTTTAATACTAAATTTTAATAATATATTATGCAATAATAAACATCGTACAACATATTTTGAATTTGAAAAATTTCTTTTTGAAGTAGATTCAGACTGTCAAAACATAAATACCTTCATAAGATTGGGATCATTTTTAACATCCTAAATTAGTTTTTTAATTTTATAGAATATCTGGAATATATACATGTTAACCAGAACATACAATTTATGTTGTAAATAAATACCTACCGTAAAATAATTACTATTTTTATAAAATTGTAATTCAATAAAAATTGATTTTTACATTATTAATTTAATATCTTTTCGGAGTGACCTACATGTTCTTCTGCTTTTAGCCCACATTTTTGCAAGCAGCAGATCAATTTTAAATTGGATGTTACACATTTTGAACTGTGTTGAATTTTCATTAGGTCGGGTCCTTCTCGATAAAGAATATATCGAATTTCTTGCTTGGCATTATGTTTCTGTTGGAAATAATTAAATTTCCCCACACACCTTGGTGGGGAAAGGGACACGGGTATTTGATAAAGAGCGATGTAAAGTAGAAGCGAAGAAAAGCAATTTCAGTGACATAAATCATTGGTATGCGTTGTGTTTTTCGTAATGAAGTGAAGTATTAGTTGGAGGTGGGGGCGGTGTTTAAGTTGCTGCAGCGACTGGCCGGATTTAATCGGGCGATTTCACGAGCCGCTGCTCCGAACAAGCAAGATTTGTAGCCGGCATGCGGGCAAGTCAAGCTGCACCTCGCGAATCGACCCCTGCGAAAACCGCCCCGCGCACAACACAACGTGATTTCACGATACAAGCAGACTAGGACTGTACAGGATGTACAGTTTCTTCATTATTATAATTCCAAAAAAAAAGGAGATGTAGGAGATCAAGGCGTATTTCTTATCAGAGAAGAATTCAAGTTACAATACAAATTTATATTTTTTCAAATATTTTTTTAAATCTTTACAGGGTGTCCCATTTAAGATACGAATGCATTGGTATCTTGAGAACCGTAAGAGCTACGAGGTTGGTTAAATTAGACAAAAGTTGCCTCGTTAGGAGGCTATTTTAATAGTGTTTTGTTATTTGCGAAAAAATGCATAGGTCACTAGATATAGGGGAAAGTGTAAATTTAGCGATTTTCTTTTTTTGCTTATAACTTTGTTATATGAAATAATACGAGATTCTGGTTTGCACTTTCTTAAGGCACTTTTGTATGGTGAATTTGCAGAAGTACTCAATATTTTTTTATATCTAACTATTTTCGAGTTACTGATAGCAACTTTTATTTTTCATATGGAGGTCATATTAAGCTATGGTATTTTTAAATAGAGATTTTTTTTAGCTTTACAATGATATAAAACAGTAATAATTTATTTTTATAATTAACAGAAAAATTAACAAAAATTGTTATTTATACTAAAATTCCATTGAAAAAAGTAAATTAAAGGCTGCAGTGGAAGAAAATAACTATTTCATAACATATATTGCAACAAGTTTATTTAATTAAAGTTAAAAATACAAAAATTATTAGCGAAAACTTAACAATAAATTTAGTTACGAAAAAGTAAATCGAAGGCTGCTGTGGAAGAATTTAACTAAATTTATTGTGAAGTTTTCGCAAATTATTTTTGAATTTTTAACTTTAATTAAATAAACTTCTTGCAATATATGTTATGAAATAGTAATTTTCTTAGACTGCAGCCTTTAATTTACTTTTTTCAATGCAATTTTAGTATAAATAACAATTTTTGTTAATTTTTCTGTTAATTATAAAAATAAAGTATTACTGTTTTATACCATTGTAAAGCTAAAAAAAATCTCTATTTAAAAATACCATAGCTTAATATGACCTCCATATGAAAAATAAAAGTTGCTATCAGTAACTCGAAAATAGTTAGATATAAAAAAATATTGAGTACTTCTGCAAATTCACCATACAAAAGTGCCTTAAGAAAGTGTAAACCAGAATCTCGTATTATTTCATATAACAAAGTTATAAGCAAAAAAAGAAAATCGCTAAATTTACATTTTCCTCTATATCTAGTGACCTATGCATTTTTTCGCAAATAACAAAACACTATTAAAATAGCCTCCTAACGGGGCAACTTTTGTCTAATTTAACCAACCTCGTAGCTCTTACGGTTCTCGAGATACCAATGCATTCGTATCTAAAATGGGACATCCTGTATATACAACTGGTTAAGAAAAGAAACCCAACAAGCAAATCTGATAAATTAAATAATTTTATTATTATACATATTTTTTATGCCTATTAGATAGCATATTTTTTTCATAAGTAATATAATAAGAGCCAAGAATTTATTGGAAAAAATTACGAATAGTTGTTGCGTACTAACAGATAAACGAGTGTCAAAAAAGACATTTAGATCACGACAGCGAAGCTGGAGTGATTTAAGAGTCATTTTTGACCCAAGTTGTCATTACTTCGCGGGAATTATGAGTAAATTTTTCCAATTAAATTTATAGCTCGAATTATATTTGCTTGATTATTTCACGAATGACTACAGTTTAAACATAACATTTTTGATATCAACAAAATGTAATCATATGACTATGGTACTGTGGTTTTATCAAATTTTTTAACTCAAAAACTATCTACGGCCATCAAATAAAGCATTCTGATTGGGTGAAAATGACTTGTGTGGAATAATCATTATTACAGTTACAAAAAATACTATAAAATAAAGTTGTAGGAGAACAAGGCGGACTTCCTATCAGAGAAGAATTTTTTTTCTAAATCAGTCGTTCTCAAGTTAAAACACAAGTTATATTTTTTCAAATATTTTTTTTATTTATTTAAATCTTTATTTACAACTGGTTAAGAAAAGAAACCAACAAGCAAATCTGATAAATTAAATAATTTTTCAAATAAGATTATACATATTTTTATACCTATTAGATAGCATATTTTTTTCTGAAATAAATATAAAATAAAAATATGAAAAAAAGCGATTCTGTCTGTGATATTTACACTTATGTATATATTGTTTATTAAATGTGTAACACATTCCAAAGTAAACATCGCCAATTAGTATCTTTTATTTTATGTACCTATTTATTATGTTTTGCTGTGACTAATATTTGTGGTAACAAGGAACATTTTTAGCAGTAGCAATATTGAAATTGAAAATAAAATTATTTAAAAAATCTGAATAAAATATTTCGATAGAAAAAGAACACGTGTTCTCTCAAATATATAAGTAGTTCTATCTACAAAAGAGTTTCTTTGAAACATCGTTAATAAAAATGGTAATCAAAGGACGTTGAACGTTTGAAATCTCTAATTGTGTCAAGATGAATCGTAAAGTATTCTCATCATTATAGATGGAAAGGAAAGAACCACTAATAGAACTTGTACTAGAGCTTCCAATGAAATGGAATCTTACGCCAAATACCGTAATGCTTTTAAAAAAGCAGCACTATACTATAAGAATATATATAGTTAATTATTCATTTTTGGATATTTTATAGTTATTATTTCTATCATTTTCGTAAAATGTTTACGCTAAAATGAAAAATAAAAATTAAAACAACAATTCATGATAAGAAAGAACATCTAAAATGAGAAGAATAACTCTTAGCTCTGAAGAACTGATGTATATTTTTTTAATACTGAACAACGGTTTCGGTAAGTGGATTTCTTATGGTTATAATTTAATAGCACTTAACAATGACTTGAAGACGTTATTAGCTATTTGTAATAATATTACCTACTTCTAACCTTTACAACGCAAAATAACAAAAAGTACATCAAGAAATTATCCCAAATTGTTAGCTGTTACAATTATTCTTCTTTATTCAACCTAATAATAGATTTGTTCCAATTAACCTCAGAATTAGTTTGTGCTCTAGGATGCATTCGCAGTTTGAAAACAGCAAACTCTCACCGTTATTTTTGAAAGATTTTCAACGTTCCATACCATTTTTCTTTGACGGTTAAAAGAGTCAAAGGATTGGAGTATGTACTGTTAGTCAGAACTTGAGACATTTTAAATAATCTCAAATCGTATTTAAACTTAAAATTCACGTATTTATGAGGAAGTAATGTTTTTTTTTTAATTTTCCGTCCTTATTTATTAATTTATTCTCAGGTACACGTAAAAATAAACGAATGCACTCGACAGTAAAGAAATTCGTCACAATGAAAATGTAGTTCGGAATTATAAATCCCATCAATAGAAGAACGTAGGGCAGTTGAAGTTCGGATGAGAATTCCGTCTTAGCATACCTCTAGAGCTTATAGTAGGTTTCGAACCACTCGGACACAGCGGTATTTTTATTTGGTAAACTTTGTAGAAACCCAACATTTATTAATTAGGAAAGAATTTCTCATACATATCTAACGTTGTGTAACCTTTATCGATCTATGAATCATAATATGGGGAAGAATGATGTTGGCGTAAATTGGAAAATGTGTAGCTGGTCTCTCAAGCGGACATCCAACCACTATTTGCATGCACCTTCGCTGATACGAATGGATATTCATATTTTACATTTAACGTGCATCCGATGTTCCCGTTTTCTAATTGGTTTCGCGTCGCTCCAGATCTGGAGATAAATCATGCGGCCAGCGGACGCTCGATACAAATTTCCACCAGCATTAATATTACTCTTTCCCTTCTCCAGTCAACTACCAGTCCAATTGTTCTCCTAACACACAAGCCTTATATAATTATTTCTGCTAATCTCTTTTAATTAAAAATGTTTAAACTAGGAAGATGCCAAGAAGAGGTAATTTAGAACCTATTCAGTATTTTTTTTCAATTAATCTCTTGAGTTTTATTATCTTTTTGTAATTCATAGCTGGTTGTCTTGTTTTTCTTTCCATGTTTTCAGGACAAGAAGTTTCTAATTTTATTTCTTCATGTCTTCATTTCTTTAAAATCATCTAATATGTTTTCCTTGAGCTCTTATATAGTTTCACATTGTTATGTTTTTTTTTTAAATATTATCCTTCAGCATTACACAACCAGATTCTCATAATCGTTAGACCATTAAATTCAACTAATTTATTAAAGCTTATACAAGCAGGTGTTTCACAACTTCAGAAAAAATATGACAGATACTACATAAATGTTGAACTAATAACAAATTAATAAGAATTTTATTAAATTTTGCAAAATTAATGCTTTTTTTCGTATGAAATTGTGAAACATCCTAAATATGAATTATTTCTTAAAATATCTTATACCTTGAATGAAAATCTAGAATCTAGAACTTGTTATTGAACGGAGTTAATTTTAAAATCCGAACCGAAAAAAAAATCAAAAAAAGAATTGAACCTAAATCACAGAATAGGTTTATACAGAAGCGACAATAAGACAGAGAAACGAAAATTAGAGATAGATGGGGAAAACAAATTTAAAGGGCTCATTGTTTAAAATCGGAAAGTTTCGTCTCATCTTAGGGAGAGATAGGGGAAGTTAACAAATTTAAAGGTCTGCACAACGCTCCAAGGTCATAGAACTAAATAGGGTAACATGAAAGGTACCGACTCGGAGTGTCGCTTCTGTAACTATTCTGTGCCTCAATTGTTATTTTATGCGGTTCCAGTCTTTTTTTTCTATAACTGGACATTTTCAATAATTACTATTTCTTGACATACAAAAGATTGAGGGCTAGAAAAAATCTTTCCCCGTTAAAAAAAATAGTAGTTATGTATATTAATGTGTGCCTGGTGTCTAGAAAGGTTGCTTATGAGGGTGTGGGTGTTAATTTAGCAGGCCCAGGTCAGCAGCGGAAGTGCGTAGGTCAGCAGTAGCACGTCGTGCTAACGGTCTGCGCCTCATTGCTATTCCTCGGCACGGACTTATCAACAAACCAAACCGCACATGCATAGTGCTGCATCCGCCTAAATATACCCCGACTTTACATACGTCTATAGGTCTATACCAGCCAATACCAGTTCATTCATCCACTTTGGACTAGTTCAGGTGTTCAATTCTGGAACCTTTTATCTCTTACTCGTACAATTACTTACGAGTACATTTACATTGCTACTTTCGAACATATTACCTTGTTGTAAGATGCATATTATGCACGTACTGGAAAAGTTACACAAGAGCAACGAAGCAGCTAGTTTGTAATTCCACAAGTGCGTAATTGCTTTACATCTCGTATTACGTATTATACTTTTTTTATGACCATTATTAACTGTTTTTCGATCATACCACGATCACACACTACACTGTAATAATTGACACATCACTAGTAAATATCGCCAACTACAGAACATAAGAACAACAATATGAAATTGTCAACCTGTATATAATAAATTGAAACTATTTACAATCATATAAAACATTTCTAAGTAGAACATTTAATGTTTAGTTCTTGTTCCCTCGCTATGTTTAAATTAATTAAAATTAATTTTGTGTTGTACGTATTGCTTATGATAAATCAAAAATTCCCTAATTGTGTGATCGATGTAGGTACTCAACGCACGGCCGTTTGTAAAGTGACACTTAGGATATTTACATTATTAGCGTAGAAAAACGAATTAAATATACAGGGTCACTAATTTTATATTTTGGCGTCCTAAGTATGTATCAAAATGAAACTTTTTAAATATCAAAAATTTAATATTAAAATTTTTGAAGCATACATTTTTAATTCCCTGGTTGGAAAGAAAATTTTAATATTTTATTTAATATCTATAATTTTAAGTTAATAATATAAAATAACATTGCATTAACACAATTTTTTAATACTTTTTTTACGCCTACGTTGACGTAAACATACTTCCGCAGTAACATATTTAAGTCCTAAGTTCTTGATAAAATGTATTATTTTGCTATCCTTATATAAGGAAAATCTTAATAATTTATTGTTAACTATAAAAAGTTGCAAATAACGAAATCATAACTTTCATGTGACCCATATTTTACAAATACGTGGACATTATTAATTGTTTTCGGTGGAGGGGAGAAAAATATCTTGATTTTTCCACATGATCGTAAAAAAATATGTATGTACTTCCGTAAAATTTGTTTATATTTTTAAAAACCCAGTATAAACAAGTTTCAATATACAACAAAATATATTAGAAATATTTTTTTAAATATATCACCCTACAATGTTTATTATGGTCAGAATCGGTTCTGTCATGGCCAGAGATATATATTTTTAAATATCTGCATTATCGATTCAATCTTTGTAGATACAGATTATTTGTATTTTCTACTAAGTAATAAAAAGTATTGTATTTATTATTTTGACTACTCTGCAGCACAACATACAACAATAGCATGTAGTGAATTTCAAGCTACTCAATAGTATTGTTACTTAGAATGGTGAAATCGATTAATCGAACTCACACCTCTAAGGTAGGCTAGGTCGATTGAATAGGTTCATTGTAACATACAAGCCAATTGGCGTCATTTTGTCAGTGATCTTATCAACGTGGACACATTAAATTACCTATGATCTAACTACTGAATCAGACAGGTGATAAAATGACCAAAAAACAATGTGTGCTATTTCCAACTTTAGCGATTTTTCATATCATTGAAAAGTATAATAAGTCTATAATGAATATTGACAGAATTTTCACTGTCATTCGTAAAAATTTCCGATTGTCGTATGAAACTGTTTGAAATACTGCATAGTTATTAAATTTGAATATTTTATTGTTCAAAATACAGAAGCGTATTTTTCAAAAAAACTTTTAGTCAATTCGATAATTGTACAATAGCTAACTGATTTTATTAGTATTCTATGGTAAAAAAACAGAAATATTTTTAGGTTTATGATTTCTATTTATAATGCTGAAATAAAAAGTATATTTTAAAATTACTTAAAATATAAGTAACATAATTGGTACTCATAATATATTTTGAAAGAAATATACATTTTGCAAACATGAAAAAAATCTTGTGTTTTATTAGAATTACTTAGTCTAAAAGATGAATAAAATAAATATAGTAAGGTAAAGAAGTCCTTCGAGAATTTAGTCAATTAAAATATAAATACACACAAACCTTTCGATTTCAAATAAGTCTTCTTCAGGGTATCACCCTGTTAAATTGTTAAAAATTTATGTTACCCAAGTACCCATAACAAATAATAAATAATTAAAGGGCTTGATACAAGACTTTTATTTCGTGCGTTTCCCAACGTTACAATAGACACAATTAATACAGTAGTATATTTATACAAAAATACGTTTAATTGATTTACGCTAAAGCCGGAACAAATTGAGATTTGGAATAATTAAAAGAACACGGTAAATTTTCCGGGACATAGGTACAGATCCGGGACAATGCTTCGAAATCCGGGACTGTTCCGCGCAATTCAAGACATTTAGTCACAGTACAAAGTGTTGCCGTCTATACAGGAATAGACTTTGTAAAATCTTATCTTGTTTAGAAATTTCAAGGCAAGACTAGACTAAGTCTAAGTCTAGATAGATTAAAAAGTCTTGTCTAGATACAAAAACTCCAGTTTGTTTCAAGACTTCACAATAACCTGCGCATACATTTTAGACAAACACAGATAATTCTTCAGCAGTGTTCTTTTTCCATTGTACAATCACTATTTCAACTCGTTTGAAACAAACTTCGCATGATATATTTATATTTCGAAAGTTTAAAATTTTGATCTAGAATAAGTAAGTCTTGTCTTATCTTGAAATTTCAAGATAATCTAAACAAGACAAGACAAGTGTCTAGAAAGTCTAGATCTAGACGGCAACACTAACCGTATATATTCATAATTAATTTTTATCAATGAAATACAGCATTAAGATTTTCAATTTGATATAAATTGAATTATCTTGTATACATAATCATTACAGACATTTGTGCCTATATCAACAGACATTATTTTTACACAATTATCAAAAACACGAAATCGAAAAATTTGGTCACTCAACCTGTACGCGTGTAAAATTAACTTTCTCTGGAAGTCACTACAATTAGTCCAAAAACGGTTTAATTTTTTTAAAGATTAAACACTTTATGATTATTACTTGTATAAATATTTTTAAATTGTCGTTTTTGTTACTTCATGACACGCAACCTACTTTTGAGATCTTTATAAGCTTGCTAGCATACCAGTGAAAATGATGGATATTTATCGTAAAGAGTGTTCATTATTGAACTCAAATGAATCCAAAAACTGCAATCCATTAATTTTGCAGATATTTCTTCTTAAAATAGCCAGCAGTGAGTAATTATTTCTACTTGAAAATAAGTGAAGTGTGAAGGGCTCGGAAGCAAACCAGTGACTCAGCTATTCGGGAATATAAATAAATTTACCCTCATCATACCGTGTCATAACTTCCACTCAAAAAATAAACAAGTCAAATTGAACTCCTAGGACGGCGAGTGGAAGGAGAGATTTCTGGATTATTGAAACGATTGGAGAGCTGCTCGCTGCCTCTGGAAAACAATAATAAGCCTCGCGCACAACTTGATTGGTTTCAATTTGCGGCTAATTTCAGACCGTTGTACGCGGAATTCAATTTTTGCTGCACGGAGAACCGCGGATATGGAAAACAAATACAGCGCTTAATTACCGTACGAGGAACTCTCATATCTACGTCCTTATCATTTATTAGATGCACCATTGTACTTATCCGCAATCTTTTATTCGGGGTCATATCAAATTCTATTGATATTTGAGATATTTCATTTTCATCTATTCCAATAGGCTTTAAGTAATTTCAGTTAAAACTTGTATTCCAACAACTGGAGGTCATTGAAGATAATAAAAAGTATGAATGATAGGCGAACAAATATAGCTTTGAAGAATTAGGGATGACCGTTAGACACTTCAAAATGAGTGTGAAATGAGCTATTTATTACAATCTTGGCATCCAGGACCTTTTTCAATAAAGGAGTCCTTTTCTTTTTATCACACCGTAATCCTTAATACCTTCTAAAACATCATTACGTAATTTGCAATATTTTCTGATACTCTGCGGCATTTATAATTTTCCAATCATTTTTCGTCTACTAAATGAAATATTATAGAAGCCCAATTAAAAGATGATTGGACATGGGCATCCAAAATTCCATACACTTATTCTGTTATTTTAAATTACAAACTCTAAATATGCAAAGACTAAGAGCCATCGAAACAGTAGCTAAAATCTAAACTAACCAAACTAGAATATCACATTTTGTAAAATCATAATTATTGCAATAAAAGAAATTGACAATATAATAAAGAAATAAACTAAAGCAACATTTTATATAAATGCATTAAAAAAATTATAATAGGAAGGTACAAGTATATTCACATTTATGACGATGACACCATTAGTGAATCTGAATAAATAATTATTATTTAATAAAATAATTGCGTACTTTTCAAATGTGGTCATTGGAATTTAAAGCAAATATCATGATATTAATAATATAATTTTAATTAATATATAATAATTAATGATCACGTAAAGTTTAATGGAGGACAATATTGAAATTTCGTAGTTGAACGGTTAACGTATTTTATATTATTAGGGTTGCCGCTAGCATTGGCAGCGACTATGTGGGCTTCAGGGCTCCAGCCCCCACACGGAAAAATCTTAGTGACTCTGCCCTCACACGAAAATTTTTAGTGTCAACAAAAAATAAAAATACATTCCTTTTGAAATAATTTTAAATATCTACTATCTTTATAAAATTTATAAATTGCTATATTATCGTTAGGTAGATGGAAATCTTACTTAAGATCAACTATAGGCCATAAGTATATCATTATTAATATTGATGATATTGTTCAAGAATATACAGCGTATACAGTTATTCGTCAAAATACTTTTGCTTTAAAACTATAAATATATTCTTATATTAATTATTTTTATTTACTTATGCATATTTATATTTTAAATAATTTTTTTATTTTGTAAATTTTCTGTTGTCCCTTTTGAAGCCCCTTCATGAATATCCAAAAGTTCGAGAGACGAGACAAAACCTTGTCGAGACAAGATGAAGAATGGCTTGTCTCGTCACGAATTTATCGTTTTCTCGTGTTACTATAAAATTTGACTATTTAAATGGACATCATATACGTATAAAAACCCATTATGATACTTGATTATTGAATACACGATTTGATCATAATTATTATGATAATAAACTAAAGAAGTACCTGTAAAGAGCCATCCGAAAATAGACAACAAAGTTTATATAAATATTAAATATTTATTTAAAAATACTTCCACAAATGGAGGAACTGAAAAATTCTGGGAGTGAAAATTAAATGGAGAGGTATTTAGAATATGATAGAACAACAAAAAGTGAAGATTTGCTAGACTGGTGGGTGGTGGAAAAGAAATGAAGATGTTTTCCACGTATACCAAAAATAACTCCAGATATCCCAAGTACATCGGCTATTAGTGTTCCATCAGAACGTCTGTTTTCTAAAGTTGGCCTGTTAAACATAAAATACAATGAAAAATCCTGTAGAGCTTTTCTTTTAAAACACAAATTAAAATAAGCAATATATAAAAATATATATGAATGATCGAGACATTCGAAAAAATCGATTAGGCCATCTCGTGTCGTTTCATCTCGAACCTATCATGATAATTTTTATCTTGTCCCGAAGAAGAGGTACAATTTCGTTGAGGCGAGCCACAAATAATATGATTGATGACAATTCTTTATTTTAGGTAAGATTTTAAAAAGTTTGTTCTTAGTTTTTAATTTTAAGAACATGCTAGAAATAAACTATTATTTTTTAAGTACGTAACCAATTAAATCAAAGACACATGTATGGTTACTGAAAATTTGAAAAATAATACTTATATAAAAATCAAATGAATGAGAGAATGAGTAAAAGTTTAAAATGATAGTTAACTTTGGGTGACCCTGGTAGAATATAACGTGTACACGTTAAGTTAGGTGATTTATGTGGTGTAGTGTTGGATGCAACAAGCAGGGAGAGATAATGGGCGTAAACTGCATAGAATCCGGCTAATGGAATCTGAAAGACAGGCATTACAGGCAGAACAGAACAGTGAGCATCTTGGCGCTGTATTGAATCCTGATGGGCGCGTGAACAAACGGCGTCCATTGTGCGCCAATTAGGCCGACTTACTTGGCCAGGTAGCCGAACAATCGCGCCATTATACACTCGGCATAACGCCGGCATACCGGCCTGTAAACACAAAATGTACATCTAAGCTTAATTGCGAGATTGTTGCACTCGCCTCGCCGTCGCTAACGTACGACCTGCTGCTTTCATTTCCGCGCGGTATTTCGGAATTCAACCGCGTGGCCGCAGATATAATATCGTTCTTTTGTACTTGTGCGGAATGTTCGCGGGCCATTTAACCCGCAGCCCACAGCGGTTCCGGTCACATTTGTCCCCAACTTGCAACCGAGACTCTCCTGCTTCTATCACTCACTTACTTGCAATCAGGTCATTGCACACCATCAACTATCATCAATTACACACACATTTTCTATTTTCAAATTAAACCATCTAACTGCAATGTGTTTGAGTTTGCAATTGTAGTGTTAACTAGCATCCGCCGTTAAAAGCTTTTTATTAATGATGCACCAGGGAAAATATTTTTAAATGGCGAGAAACGAATAAAAATTACCCGACAGGTACCAAGAATTACTAGCATTATTGGATGACCGGCTTTTAATGCATCGATACAAAAATGAATTCTAAATAAAAAAACTAATGTGTATAACACATTGTTTCTTGCTATATTAGGCATTTAATGTAGGTACTGTTAATTTTACCAGAAAATATAATTTAAAGTTTAAATTCACTTTTAAGGATCACGTTTTATCATTCTTAAAAAGAATCTAAACATTTTATAGCACCGTATAGCAAATAAAGGAATTATATGTATACTTTTATATAATAATAAAAGTCAGTCATTGTTATAGTTTATTTTGACTCCAACCGGTTTCTAAAATATGTGCGTAATGTGAATATAATGAAAACATTTTAAATTAATAATTAGTCGTAAGATAAAATTAACAAAAAATTTACAATACAGCACACTTGATAATAAATATAACAACATGGTTATATTAATAGGCAGAAACCGGTTGAGTCGAAATAAACTTTAACACTGACTGACTTCCATTATTCATCCTTACATCAACATTTATCCAGTCAAGAAATATTTCCATCATCCAAAAATCGACCTCTCCTCAGTGTTAGACTTTTAAAGTCACGTCGCTGAAAAGATCCAAGATTCTTAAAGACATGTCGAATTCTTTGGCTGACCATTCCTATGATTCTTCATTTTCATCCGATAACCAATCAGTAGTACCGTCACAGAATAGTTACATACAGAAGCGACACTCACAGTCCTATGACCTTCGAGCATTGTGTAGACCTTTAAATTTGTTGCCTTCCCCTATCTCTCTCTAAGATGTGACGAAACTTTCCGATTTTAAACAATGAGCCCTTTAAATTTGTTGCCTTTCCCCATCTCTATCAAATTTTCGTTTCTCTGTCTTACTGTCGCTTCTGTATAAACCTATTCTGTGGTACCGTAGTAGTATAATCAGTTACAGCTATCCATTACCACGTTCACTGCTAGTTAAAAAATCTTGGACCTTCCGCGTCCCTATACGTTTTGCTAATGAATAGCTTATTTCCCAAAAAGGCAAACTCCGTCCCTGTGCGCAAACACTGAGTGCTCAAATTGCATTTGTTTGCGTGGCCACTAATTATTCGTCGGCAAATATCAGCAGGGCATATGGTTTCGGCACAGTGGAAAGAGAAAAATGTCGGGGGTCCGTCTGGTGAACGACAGGGCGGCGGTAACGAGCGGAGTCTGCGAGTCAATTGACCGGAACGGGCGGGCAGGTCATCAATGTTTCAGCCGGGCCCGGGAAACAACCTGAGGGACGCATTTGTAAAACAATGCCCTGCTTACGATGCAGGGAAGACTGCAGGTGTGATCGGTCAGCAAACTACTAAGCAATTAAATACCAAACCAACGGGGAAATTACCAAATACTATTTTTCCATTAAACTAAAACAACTAACTAAAAAACTAGTTCTTTTTGTTGCGGATGAAATACAGCTATTCAATCCACTATCCAGGTTGCTAACTTCACTGCTGCTTAATGTAAAGTGTAATATTTTTTTGTTCTATAACATTTCATTATGAAGTTCAATTATAGAATGAATGGATAAACTCTCGTACTTACACAAAATCTAGTAAATTCCGAACTCCAGATATTCATATGGCTAAGGGACATCGACAATATCTAAAATTTAAACGAAACTAATATAGCCGAAACTCACAACTCTGCAAAATAATGGCTATTGCAATAAAATACAATTGAAAGAACTGAAGATAAACAAAATTGACTAGATCTGAGACGGTCGCAGAATCGCATTAAAATTATTTTTTAAGCATATATGTAAAAATGTAATTTAGCTTAGTTTTATATTAATATCAAAGTTACCAAATTTTATTTAACTATTTTTTCAAGATTATTTTACAACAGCTATGAAAGATGAATAGTAGTTACTCTGATAAAGAAATCACATATTTTTCAGGCATTTGGTATAACAAACAAACAAATAATTAAAAATAGTGGATTTTTATATACTATTTAATGTGCTAAATAGCTTTAAATTCTATTTTTAAGACTGTGTGATAAGTTTTATGGAAATCAATGTTCTAAAATGAGATATATTAGGTTGAAAATTACTGTATTTTTCTATCGTATAAAATACGGTGTCTATTACTATAGTCCAAAAATCTGAAAACAACTACAATATATCAGTCAGTATTATTTCATTACATCATTCAACAAATATCGTTGATGTAAAGTCAATGTCTTTCAAAGCTTTTTGGTATTTCGAGTCGTTTAACGTTCATGATATTGCAATCGCATAGATCTTAGAACCGTTTCTACTAGCGTCTACAGCTTCGCAATTAAATACCTCCAATCTTCAAGCCATCGGGGAAATTACGCTAAACTATTTTTCCATTAAAAGGATTTGCTACGACTAGAAACTCTAGAAAAAAATATTTACACACCTGGAAAACTCCACCATTAACTATTCTCCATCATGTTCTAGAAAATAAAAACCTTTTAGAGGTATTATTTGCCTAGCTATTCCTCATCACGAATTGAAATTTAATTTTCCATCAATTAAACCCCTCCATTTTATTCTGAGCAGCATTTGCTCTCTCACCGTCTTAAAACTTGGAATTATGCAAATTCTCGCAGTTGCTCAAATAGTCAAATCTCTATTTATTTAAACTGTTTTGCATTAATCGAATATTTGTTCTTTGTTGTTTTATTTATTTTTTATAGTGCTATAAATTCCACTTAAATTATATTATTTTCCGTGGTATGTCACGACTAAATCAATACATTCGGATTTTAAAATTAAACATTTTATGCCACTAATAGAAACATTCTCTACTTTTTGAAAATCGCGTATAAAACCAGATTAATAATTTAGCACTAAATTTATTAGATAATTCCTGAGAAATAAGAAGATTAAAAGATGGGAATGAATCACATTTACTTGTTGGTTTCTTTCATTACCATTTGTATATAAAAATTTAAATATATAAAAAATAAATTATTATTCTATAATTATTTTTATTTCAAAGTATATTTTCCTCGAAACATTTTAATAAAATTATTAATTAACAATTATTTCGTTCAATAAACAAAAAAATATTTATTGTATGTTGTATATTTTGGCCTATATTTGCTTCAAATATTATGTAAGGTACAATATTTCATTTATATTATATTAGCCAGTTTAGTTTTGATATATGATAATTATTGATACGATCAATATTGGCAAGTAAATAAAGAGGCGGGCAATTGTGAATATTACTAGTGTTGCTATTAAATTATTCAGTGTTTGGTAAGACTTCAGAGGCAGAAGATTTGTAACATATATTAGTTGTGTCGCAAAATAAGTAGGAACCTTCACTTTTTTTTCGTCTTTATATACTAAGTGTTTCTTCAAGAAAAGTTGTGGGTTGTATGATTCGAAAAAATAAGGAAACGAATGTGTACAAAAATAATATATTTAAAAATGTTTTACTAATAATGTATTAACTGGTGACTAGCAGATGATTATAAGCCTACGATATCTTCAATCAAGTGCTATTCCAAAGAACATTTTAACACACTTACACTAAAAAGAGCCCTAAGACTCTTATCACATATGTCATGGAGTTGCTAGGTAAATAACAGTTGTTGATATCTGTCAAACATTCCTATTAACTAATTAATTGTTTTAATTTTAAAATGTTATATTTTAGATTATGTAAATAAAAAAATGCAAAAAATCTTCTCACCTAAGATCCGTCGATCATTGATAATAACATAATTTTATCATAACTTCCTTCAGCACGTTGCTTGTAAGTAACAGCTCTCCGCCTTCGGCCTCGGCCGTTTACCAAGCAACGTGCTTTCGGCAACTGTCACAAAATTATTGCGTAGTTATCAATGACCTAGGGATATTATAGCTAATAATCAATGTGTAATTGATCACTTGCTCATAGCCATTCATACAAGCAGACTTTAGTAGATTACAATACGATTTCATGAAGATGTATATACGAAGATATTTGCGCCGTTCGAATTAGCAAGTAGTCTCCATGTATGATTCTTCTTCTTGTTTCTCACTTTTAAAACTCTCGCGCGAGTATTATATAACTCATAATATAACTTGTCTTCGTATCATTAAGAAACAATAATATATTAGTACGATATAAAAATTTATATGTCACAAAGCAAAATTAAAACTTTGAGTACTCAAGTACTTCTTGTTCTTGGTTTAATCAAACCTGAAACGAGTCTTCGCCTCTTCAACTTTACGCTTCTATGCTGGACGGTTTTGTGCTTCTTTCCTCCAACTTGTAAGCTTTAGACTCTGTAGATCTTGGAATACATTATCCATGTATCTAGTTATGGGTCTACCTATAGGTCTTGAGATCCATGGTTTACTATTAAGGTTTCTGCTAACTGGATTGTCATCTTCCATTCGCCCCACATGACCTTGTGCTTTTAATATATGCTACTATATCCGTTTCTCCTTATGCTTCATACAACTCATTGTTCATTCTGGTTCTCCATTCTTCATTATCTTTAATCAATCCTATGATTCTTTTCAAGATTGTTCTTTCAAAAATGGCTAGTTTGTTAATAGTGACTGATATTAAATTCTACGTTTCACAGTCATAAGTATGAACGGGTCTAATTAATGTCTTGTATACCTTCAGTTGTGTACGCTTGGATATAATTTTTGATTTAATTACACCTTGGAGACTATAATATGCTTTATTAGCGTTTATTATTCGTTTTTGAATTTCTGCCGATAGATTGTTGTTATCCGTCTGTAAGGTACCCAGATATTTGAAACTTCTCTGTCCCTATGTTTTCTATTTTATCGGCTTTGTAACATAACTATATTTAGTTTTGTCCTTATTGATTCTTAGTCCTACTTCCTCTGCTAAATTTTCAATAGATTTAAAGTATAAATGTGTAAACATACTTACAATTTGGGATGGACTTATTTCGTTATTTATTTGGTTGAAATAATTTGTGGTAGTAGTATTCTAAGCAGGCGTATTAACAGCGGAAGAAATAAATGGCGTTTTATAGAAAAAGCAGCGCGTGGCCGTCTCGAAGGGCAATTTATATCTATTTGGGCTGAGTGGTGTGCGAAGCTGCAGTTGTTGCGTGCAGTGGACGTGAAGGTCAATGGCACAGGGAAACAGCCCTTCCACATTAACACGACTATTTCCCTTCTCGCAGCACGAACTTTCTATTTTACTCAATAATTAAAACAATCTTACTCCACGGGGAACTTTCCCTATCTTGACACTTGATGCAGATAAACAGGATTTTCCTGACGGACTTTTGCCTGACCACCGATGTGTGCCTAACCATATGACAACTGACTTCTTTAACAATTTACTTGTCTTTCAAGGTTTCTTTTCGTGATAACTTAATTAAATCATCTATAGAAATTTCCTCCAATAACAGTTAAGTATTTAATTCATTAAATTAAAATGTTGTCAGTGTTTTAATTATTATAATCGCTAGTACTCCTACAAATACTGTGCATCAGTGGCAGCTCGTGAACTAAATTTTTAGTAAGGCAGGGGATAGGACAGGAACTGAATAATGACATTTATTTATCAGAAAATTAACATCATCAGTGCTCTGAACGTCATTTATTATCTGCAAAAAAAAGTGCAAACAGGTCAATCAGAAAGCACTTGAGACATGCCTCAATACTCGCTTTTCTGAAGTAGACAGTGCAGCTGTGAGCATTGTAAGCACTCTTGTGCATAGAAGATAGAACAAGCATTCTCTCAAAAAGCAGAAAGTATTATCGTGTTAATAAAATAAAATTTTATTGTATCTGTTAAACGATGGCCAGTGGGGTCTTACTTGGTCGCGCGCTGACTCGAATTGAGCGGAGTGAGATCTGTAGTTCAAATATCAGCTTCGCCAATCTTTAATCAAATAAAAATGTTGCTGTGTCCGACTGGTACAGAACCCACTAGGAATGAAGATGATATTTGAAAATTTAATAATAAGCGCCAAGAGTTCTTCAAACAGCTCTAACGTCAAATTTGTTTATGATTCGGAAAACTCTTCATTCCTTAAAAAATAATACACTTGAATAAAGAATGAATGACAAAACAATAATAGGCAATTGTGTAAAATTAGATAAAGGTCTCTTGTAGTACATTCAGTTAACTGTTAACCAGAGGTGGATTTAGGTCGGTCCCGGACGCAGAAGACAATATTGGGCCCCTTAAAAACTTGTTAACAATATCATCAAAGTCAATAATTTTAAGTAAATCGCTCATAAATAAAATACCCATATTGTTTAGTCGTCGTTCCTCTGACATTGAATTTTGTACTCTATATATAACTATTTAATTAAATTCATTTCATAACATAAATATACGGAATTTAACATAAAAATGCTAAAGTTCATTTACAGAATTATTACCAATTTATTTCTGTGGATGAAATTAGATTCTTAATGATTGGCAAAATGTAGTCTTTGAGTATTTGTGGTTCCACAGGGTAATTGAACGACGATATCAAAGATCGGATAGAGGGTTTAGTAATAAAATTAGGGTTAATTGGTTGTGTATGGGGGATGGTGAGTGCATATTGGCATTCTTTCATCCTTGTGCGGCTCTGTTTTCAATCTCCCGGTAAGTGGTTTATTGCGGTTAGTTTGGCAGGCACGCGCCGTAACGTAACAACACAGATTACCCCCCTTGCCAGGTTACATTACGTTATGTGATGTTACGGCTCCCACCTGACACGGTCTCTCGTCATTCATTCCCGCACATAACAGTTTTACTAGCTAACGTCCCCGCTAAGGTGCGCTACATGCTGCATGAATTGATTACCCGCCGCACTCTACTTAAGCCTGTCCCAACCGGTAAAAAATTCATGCGGGGAGCATCCTCAATAAGCTAGCTAATTCCTGCATACCTCACATTACCAAGTCTCTCAATGTATAACTAAACAAAACGATAATTTTTTTCTGGATTATTTTTTGCTGTTTACTCGCAACTGACAAAATAATTTATGTACATCAAGCCAACAACTTGGGTTTCTGTGCTATTGTGATATGTAAAATGTTTTTGGAAAACACAATAAGTAAAGAACGTATACTTATTTCTAATCAAAATAAAAAAAGCGAAATTAAAAGAATTACAATCCATATTGATTCTTATTATGTTCTAGATTAAAAATAATTTTAAGATTATAACCAGCTATTTTTATTTTTATTCCGATATTATAAAGAAACATTTTTAATTTCAAAAACTTTAATTCACTTACTTTACCTTATTTACAATTATATACATTTGATGTAATATAGGATTAGTCTATTTATAAAAAATGAAGATATGGTTTAGTTTAGTCTATTTTCCATTTTGCCAGCTGTATTATTCTTTCATGATATTAACTGTGCGTTTGTTTGTATAGAACCATTGCTTTATCTAGGAATCCAGGATAAATATTACAATAATAGTAAATTGTTTTATTCAGAGTAAAAAGACACTTGTACTCTAAGTAAAGCATGCTATTTTTTCTTCAAACCTTATAGATATTTTAAAAATATAATTTCTTCTTGTATCTAGTGTTGTAGTGACTAAATGTATTACAGGTTTCTATTGTACAAGTTATTTCTTATTGGCTATTTAAAATTTATTTCTATTAGCTAGAAATTATATTTTCCTTAAATATAACAACAGTTTTCTCAAAATGTTTTATAAATTCAGAAAGATTATTCCAACACTTACATTAGTGTCAGGAATGTTTTATAACTGTTACATTACAATGTTTGCAATTACAATGTGCGTAATTTAAGGTACATAAATAAAAACATAGTAATGTGTAAATTATAGTATCCCATCATTTAGGTGTTATCCTACATCGTCTGCAATTCATCTACAGCTTAGTGAGAAAATATATAATTATAATTGATTTTTCTTATTTTTCTGATATTTTTTCATTATGTTTGATTTTGCATCCAATTTGTAATCTAGAACTATGAACTTTATTTAATATTTAATACGACATGTTAGGAGGTTAATACTATAATAGTACATCCATGAACCATTTGAATTTAAATCAGTACTTTTATTACAACATAACCTAACCCAACACACATATTTCTTGTACCCCACAAGGGTGTGTATTACTTTGTGACTCATAAAACAATGTAGTGTTGGTAATCTTCCCTACATATTTTTATATCCCCCACCCTCGGTAGGGGTGGCAGTAGGCAACTGGTTGCTTGCTCTGCTGTGTTTTAACAGGGCGCTGTGCTTTGCTACAAGGGTCGCAAAATAAATTACCGTAAGGCTTGGAGGATGAGGAGAAAGAATCAAGCACCCGCGGCTGACAAATGAAGCCGCTGCCTCCAGATATGGTTAATAGCTTTCTGAAGGATCAATCACACCAGACATATGTAGCCAGTTTTTGTTTTAGAAAATGGCCAGGGGACGAAAGAAAGTCGATCGGAATGATGATCGTAAAGACGAAAAATTGAAAAAGTACCACTAAAGATATTTATTTAAATTACTTAATAAATATAATTTATTTAACAAAAGAATTTGAAATTAATTAAAAATATAATATAGGTCAATAGTTGCTTTATATCCTGTAGATACACTTTCGGTAAGTATATATTTCTTTTTTTTTTAGTTGAACAATGAAAGATTTCGTATTCGTAATATTGTATACCTACTGATAATTCGAAGGCCACTAAATTTTTCTACAGCTTTACTAATTATTTGAACAAAGTAGTTTTAAATTTTAAATACTACTCAATAAAGAATTGAATGAGAAACATAATAAACTGAAACTGTCTAGATATAAAAGTACCCATTAAACAAGTCATATCCTCTGTGGCACATTATCCTGAGATAGAAAATAAAACAGGGTATCTAGTACCCATGGTATTTATTTTCATTACACGTTTTTAATACTATAGGTTGTCAGCCTTCATCCTCTGTAATAACAACTTATAGTGGCTTCCGAACCACTGGGACACCTAAGTATTTTTATTTTGATAAATG
The DNA here is from genome assembly GCA_035578165.1 of Stenolophus ochropezus. NCBI lineage: Eukaryota > Metazoa > Arthropoda > Insecta > Coleoptera > Carabidae > Stenolophus > Stenolophus ochropezus. The sequence continues at coordinate 15,713,142 of JAQOWZ010000005.1, read as the reverse complement.
TTGGCGAAGCTGAGATTTGAATGTCAGATCTCACATTACACTCAATTTGAGTCGTGCTATGAATAGTGGTATCAGATTAAGTTGTAGTATTTTTCGAAAAAAGAATATTAACTTAGTTACTTTACAATACATCTTTAATGAACTTTGAATACTGTAATTATTATTAAATTGTAAGGAATAGAAATATTTCAATATTTATCGAAAAATTGTTAAACTTCAGAAACAAATAATTTTAAGCTGTAGTATAGAACATTTAATGTTGCATTGCACATACATAATTTTAATTATTTGGAAACAAAGAAATATATAAAAATCAACTGATATTAAACCAATCCGTTAGTTAATTACCCTTACTTGCGAATTTTTAGAAAAATATTATTGATGCAAAAATAATAGATATTTCCAAGTTTATATTAAATTAATTTTGTATTGCGCGAAAGAGTATTTTCATTGTTCTAACCACATGAATGTTTAATATTAAATTTACGAATGCACGATCTATAAATATTTTCTAATTGAATTAGTCCCTGATTGGTATAGGAACTATTCTAAAGTGAAATAAACCAATTCAACATATCTATTAAAATTCGAATTCGAGATATAAGCAGCAGTTGATATTCTAAATTATTTAATGCATTTTTGACAGACGGTCCACAGTTCAATTCATCATTCTATACATTAAAACTATACAGCCAACTATAAATGCAACTCTCATTCCAAAAATTGTTTGCGAGTATTGATTTGAATGTCAATTTCAACCTTATTAAATTTTTATATTTCATATTCGCTTGTCTTATGTTAAATTTAATATTTGATTTGAGAGCACAGAGTAATACGTCTTATATTCCAACCTTAATATGTCGTACGATGTCTGTTCCACGTCAGATCAATATTATATTTAGAACCTGGTTAGTTCCTAATAACCCGTACAAAATTACTTCTATAAATAAATAATATTAAACATCATCTGATTATTTTTCAGTTCTTCAAAACAGTGACATCTGTAATAAATGACGATATGGTGCGAATGTTTTGCTATAAATTGTTTCCATTACATAAATTTTTGTACAATTACAACGCCCTCGTATTAATAAATGGTTCATTTAATATATGAAATTACAATTACGTTGTTACATTAAAATGCCACTGGTGCAATTTACTGTACTGGGAAAATTATCGTCCATGCATTGATCAAACGGAAACGTTCCAAAAAGGAGAAAAACATTCAAGTTTATAAAAATGTTAGTACAAACATGATTTAAATACATATTCTGGGACCTAAAAAATATGCTATTTATTATATAACAGTAATTTCTCAATATAAATTTTAATATTTATGGAATATTATTCCTCTTCGCAGGATTTATAAAAATATAAAGTATCCCAAAATATTGCTATCTAATAAAATTGTAAGTCCTACTACCTAATTGGGCAGCGGTTGTTCACTTCGTTAATGCACTCGAATTGAGTGTTGAGTGGCATGTGAGATCTGGGATTGAAATACAAGATTCATCAATTTAGATAGAAAAATAAATAGAACCCCACTGTAAGCTGAAACTCCATTACCGAATCTATGGACTAACAACCTATATCTTTAAAAATTTACGAAAAACTTGTTACAAAACAAGTACCTTAGGTACTTCCGGCCTTGTTCCATTTTTAAATGTTGTGCCATCGATGAAGATGAACCCCTTACATCAAATATTATTTGTAGGGAATATCTTCTTTTTAACTCTTCTCTTCCTTGGTATTCTTCTGTCGAACTTTTTTTTAAGACGACCGTTTTTACAATTTTATTTAAGTTCTTATTTAGAAGTCTCAATTTACCATTTAATTTAAGTATAAGTAAGAAACAGCTATTATGGTTGTGTGGTCGTGGCGTGTCTCATCTGATCGTGTAGATAAACAACATATCCCGCCCTGTCCAATTGGTTGGGTTACCGCATAACGGTTCGGATGTGCTGACATTGCAGAGACTGTAGGCGAACACCCTGCACCCCTAAAATGCAAGTAAAACATATAGTGAAACAAGTACCTCAGGTACTTGAGGCCCTATTCCACATAGAAATGTTGTGCAATAGATGTGATAAGTAAGGAACATAAAGTAAATGAAATCGAGGTGCGAATTGCATGTTTTTATTGACAATTTTTATTTGCATCTTCAAGGACTTGGACACATATCTCCTCAGATCTCACGCTTCTCTCAATTTGAGTCAGAGCATGCGAACGAGGCCCTGTTCCACATAGGAATGTTGTGCCATAGACGTGATAAGTAAGGAACATAAAGTAGATGAAATGGAGATGAGAATTGCATGTGTTTATTGACAATTTTTATTTGCATCTTATAGAGCTCGGACACACCTCTCCTCAGATCTCTTGCTCCTCTCAATTTGGGTCAGAGCATGCGAATCAAATACGCCACTGCTGATCTTCAAATAAAGTACCATAGTAAAATATTATAGCGAAACATTAAGAATTGTGTTTCTTTTCGATGCGACCATAAAGACGTAATATAACAAGAAACATGCGGTGATTTGTGCCGATGGCGTGTATCCAGGGTTGTAAGTTTGATTTGATGATTAGGCTGTGAGCCGTTGTCGCTAGCGTGTTGTGTGTAGTGGCTGCCTCACACAATGCGGCTGTTCACTCACGCTTCCAAGCTTAATTGTTCCGCCTACATCATACACAGCCAAGGGCCATGGCTATTGTTTCCACCGTCATCACCCAATAATTAAAAATTCACGTTCAACCTTTCATCCGGACTCATTATTGTACCAATATCGCCAATTTTCACTGCTTCCTTTGTAGCCGAATTGTTTTAGAGTGTGTGGAAATCGATTCAACTGTGATTGTGAGCGACGAATTCAATTGTGACTTCGTTCATGTTCCATCGCCCTCACGTTTTACCCATGAATTTCAAATAAAAGTGATATGCAAATATTTGTAAATTACGATAAAATAAAGTTGTTATTTTATTAAAAATGTTACATATGTATTCTTAAGGATTCATAATGATATTGGGGTTTTCAGAGAAAACAATTTTTTAGTATGAAATAAATAAATTCTACCAATATAACAGCCTCACTTTACCTATTTTATTGATAGATACATCCCGAAAAAATATTAATTTATTATTAGTTTCCTATTTTAATTTGAAAAGTTATTATTTTAAAAATAATAGCCTACCTATATAATATTAGTAAGAGGTAAGAAAGCAGTTGAAAAGATATTAGAAAGAATTTAGGTCAATTACATATAAATCATGACAACAAAATGTATAACAAAAGATCTCATTGAGATATTAACTTATTCATTTTTGTTTGACTGAGGCTTCTCAAGTAGCTCATGTTTTTGTCTTGACGTATGCATTTGTCTTTCATAAAAAATAATGTAGCACAAAAATGCCCAACAAATATTTCACGAGCCATATTTGGTACATTTCACCTCTTGAAGTGGCTCACGAAGAATTTTTAATTTTTAGCATGCATCAACTATAATTATAAAATATAGCCGAATGCGAATACAATTTATTTTCATATAGCTCTATATATTCTCTTTTAGGGATTCTTTCATAGAGTCTGGTAAATTCATCGAACTTATTAGTTGTTAGATCAAATAGGTATATTAAACTTGTATTTTGGATTATTATTATTTTGTAAAAGTATTTTTTTAATTTGAACTTTTTAAAATAAAAATTGAAATATATGCGTCAGAATATCTAATAAACTGTTGGAATACTTGCAGTATGAAGTTTCTATTCTATTTTTTTATTTTTAGTTTGCCTAGATATTTTTATTATAAATTGATTCAATCTAAGTCAAACGTTGTTCTTCATAATTGTATGTTATTTCTTATTTATTCATAAAATTTACATTATGGAAAAATTTTCAAATGCCTGTTAAAATATGACAACATATTGTCATCGATATATAGACATATAGATGATATAATTAAAGTTGTATCTTGTTTACGACAGTCACTGGTTGTCACATTAACAAATTAAATGTCATGGTTCTAGGGACTTTACTAAAACAAGTAATGAGTTTATACTGTAAAAAGAAAGCGTGAACGGAACATTGTTGTCCGGAATAATCTTTTGTTTCACTTCTAACGTTTTTGCTGACAGTGCAACTTTGTTCGTTCACTTTTTCATCGATTTTAAATATCCAAGGTGTGTTGTATCCATCCATTCCTTAAAGTAAAATATTTTAAAGGTCCGATTTCTCAGTTCCCGGTCGGATAAATCACAATAAGCGTGCGATTATTTCCCATCCAGTGCACCGGCAGTTGTAAATAAAGAATGCCCGGCTTCACTCTTTTTTCAAAACAAATTCTAGAGGGCGGCGCGGTGACCACGAGTAATGGCACCTCGGGGCTTCGCAACCATCCAATAAGAGCCCCCTCCCCAAGCCACACGGACGAATTGATGATTTCAAATGGAATGTATTAGTTTTGTTTTTAATTAAAAGGGATTTCATTACTTTCTTTCTGAACAACGAATGGGATTAGTTTTTACGACGATTTTATGTTTTACTTTTTTATTTTCTGTTTCACAGCAGCTGTTGTATTTAAAATATATTTTCGAAAGATATTTTAACATTATATTCATAAAAATGTATAATTTATTAACCTAATTAAATTCTTATGATTTTTGATAATTTTTATTTACATTTATATGGTTGATTGTTAATCTATATACAACTTTATTATCAGGGTCTAATTTGTTTTAGATAAACTATGAAAAAATTCTTAATACAGGGCTGATACATAGATGAAAAAAAGAAGATTTGAAAACAAAGTACATTACCTACTGCTTAAAATTTTTTGTAGTTTTCTGAAATGTCCTGCATATGAAACAAAAGCAATACAGACAGGCAAACAAATATTATGGATCACTAGAGCGATTTATTAAAAAAAAAGAATTCTTTTTCATTTTGGCAATATAACAAACCAACGAAAATATAAATATGATAATTATAAATTCTACAAACAGTTAAACGAAACATGTATGAAATTATTTTACTTTTTAATTTTTTCATGTTGTTTTTTACAACATAAGCCTTTGTTTTATAAACAAGAACTAATTATTAAATTCTATTATTATTTAAACAATGGTGGTGGTACAAAGAAAAACAAAATGGTTATATGTAAGTTAATTTATATAAATGGTTTGTGCTACAATATTAAAACTTTTTCATGTAAAAGACAAAAATTCTTCTTCTTCTGTGTTTATATTTTTTTCCATTTTATTCATTATATAGGTTGAATAGCTTCTCTGAAACAAAATTAAATAACGGTAATGTCTACTAAGAGAGACTACGTCTCGAACACTTTTTGTCAAAACATACTCATCCAGTTTATAGGTATCACATATTTTCAAGCTGGATTTTAATTTAATATATTCTATTAATACTACACAACTGACTAAATATTTTTTTTTCACTACTACCGTAGACATATACCATTATTTACTTTTATTTCACAAGGGAAATTATTTTTCAGTAGCCTTTACTAGTTATTCGTGGTAACCTAGGTCAATAATGCAAACAATCACTTTTTAAAGAAACTCATAACACTATGCATTCATAATTTAAATTTTCCGTCTAATATGAGTACTTTTTTTTAATTTAAATAAATCAAATAAAAACAAATCAATAATCAAAAGAGAGGATAACAAATTATAAAGTCGGATATATAAAAATATATGCAGCTTACTTCATTTTTATAAATATTAAAAAATAAGTAAATATTATTATCAAAAAAATGTATTTATATAGCATGATTACGAAGACCATTATTGACCAGCACCTTGTACAATCTTGCTGCCAGGTCAATAATGATAGTCTCGTTAACCTTAGTGTAAAATGTATTATTATCTACTTTAAATGTAAATTTTAATATAAAAAATGCAAATATTAAGTAAAGAATGTAACATTCAAAATTTAGATCTATAGTCCTGGCAACAAGAAAAGAGCTGCCTAAAGAATAAAACGAAATTATTGCATATGTCAATCGGGCATATGAAGAAGCAAAATGTAACAGTGTAATTTTCTTTAATGTCAGAAGATTCCTTATTATGTACTATACTTTCATTCGATAAAAAATTATTCGTCGTCTGTGTTTAATGATGAATTTGATAAACCCTTTTCCTGCCGCTCAGTTCAAGACTCTGGTTGCTAGAACTAAACCTCGAAAACATATGTGCAATAATAAATTGAGGAAAAGGTCGTGGTATGGTTATTTATAAAATGAATTATTTAGGTAAATGAGTTCTGAGCGTAAATATATGATCCCTTAAAAGCACATTCTTGCTTATAACCCTCATTATACCCTTGTCATTCACCCTATCGTTTCATTAACCAAAATCCTTCCACAATCCGAAACCGAATCAGAATGAAAATCAGGACAGTGCATTGTATAAAAGTCCACGTCATCAGGATCATCATCCTGTAACAAGGACTCGGCGAGGATGCCCGACCCGCAGCGGAAACCCCCGAGCAAACACTCTCCAAATGCTAAATTGAGATATGACACGAAATGAGCGAACCCGCTTGATTACCATTCTATCTGTGTATGTTCCACCCGTAAATAAGCCGTGATAATACAAACATAATTAACGACATTTTAATTCTAACCAAATGGGGATTCGATAGCGCCGAACGTGCACGAAGACTCACGAACATCCACATCAAGATTTCATTTTTTTTTTTACTGAATGTTTACAATTTCTAGTACTTTGTAAAGGTTATTTTCAAGGTTAGTAAATAGTTCACCTAACGACGGTTTACAAGTTAGTAATAAATAAAAGTATTTAAAACAGTAATTGCTCCAATAAGTTTGGACATCAAGACGAAGTCGAGACAACATTAATATAAACATTTTTAAAAGTCTTTATTGTCAATACTATAAATGGAAGAAATGCTAATAGACGTAGTTCTGAAAATTTCTGTGTATTCTTGGTAAAGCAGATCAACGAAATATTATTATGAATAAAATAAAATTGATTGTCAAAGTATTATTTATTGTATTAGATATTGTCAACAAAAAGACGTAAAAATGTAATACAATACCAAAAAAACTATATGAGAAATTCGTCTATCCTCATCAAGTATTATCATTATACGTCGTGTACAAATTAAGTAATAAGACTGATTTTATTTTTAAATTGTTTGAATAGAATTAAATTCATATTGTCTCCCTGAAAATAACTTCCTTAGGAAGCCACACAGTGCTGGAGATGGTTCTTCCTATCCTCATGACAATGCTGGAACTCGGTTACTGGAATCACCTTCAGCTGGTGGATTTAATGTTTTGAAGAGTCCCAAAATTAAATACCTTGAGCTGATTTTTCAATTTCGAGAAAAGGAAAAGTCATAAGAACTCAAGTCAGATGAATAATAAGGCTGACGATCTACAGGAATGTTTTTACTAGCGAAAATATTTTTTAAAACCATTTTGAGCAGATTCTTCTCAACCCAAATGAATGGAGTGAATTTTTTTTAATTCTTTCCCAGTCATTCAGCATTATCAACTGACGATCTGAATGCGCAGGATCCCAGATTCTGTCGACATTTTCGTCAGTTCTTGAAGATAAAGGCCTTTTGCTAAGTGTTAAATCTTTAACCGGCTCTTTTCCTTCCGAAAATGCCTAAGACCACCAAAAAACCTGACCCATTGAAATAACACTGTCTCGTAGGTTTGCTTAAGTTTTGTAAAAGTTTCCATTGCACTGTCCCCAAGTCTGAAGCAAAACCTGATAGCACCGTTGTTTGAAATTGACGATACTCATTTTAGAACGCACTTATGCTGTTTTAATTTCTTTTGTGAATAGAATGTTAATCGGCTATCGGCATCATTATTTATTTAGTTATTAAAATTAGAGCTAAATTCGTACATAAACTATTATTCCACCGCACCGTAATGTAAACTATAATTGTCTGTTTGAAAATACAAGCAATGTTTCATATGGGAGTAAATGTAATTGTTCTATGTTAAAAGGTTTATTCGATCAATAGTTTTGTTTATTTAGTTTACAAAATTAGAGCATTTACAAACCAAATTAATTATTGCAGCGTAATAAATTCGTATATTTATCTTCCAATAACACAACAGGGACCAAGGAGTTCAATAGCCATAGAGCTTACCAACATTGCTCAAACAAAATCGTACCTACCTTGATCAAAAAAGTAAACCAGCTGACTAGCTAGACTATTGCTTTTTTGTAAAACGTGAATCTCGTATGGAAATCCAAAATTTAAAAATGGCAAAATCCGTAAGATTAAAACACCTCCCCTATGCGTGTGGCTCGCGAATGTCGGGATGTAAAAATGGAATTGAGTTTCGTTAGTGGAATGATTGTTGAAACAGATGTTGTTAGATGTGAAGGTGCATGTTAACAGCTTTGTTCGCTGCTCCAGCGTGTTTAATTTGATTGTGAGTTTATCCTCCATTTAGGTATGGAATGGCGTGATAATAAATCAGCGCGTGTATGTTTTTTGGCATGGTGTATGATTTGAAAGCAGAGCCTGTAGCCGGTAGGTTCCATTATCATTGGGAATGGGCCTTGGACATGAGCTGTCAGTGTCCCCTGTGAAAAATGTCGGACTTACCTGCGTCCCCAGCGCACGCAACACCAAATTGCTAACGTAGATTTATGATGCTTTATTAAATTTAATGCACGCTAATCGAACCATCAATTGAAAACATACGTACCCTACAACATAGTTTTATCGATACCACGTAATAATACAGTAAGCGAAAATAAAGACGAACTACCGAAAGAATGAACTTTAATCACAATTAGTACAACTGTACGAAGCATATGACAACATGCGTATGCTTTTCAAATGTTTTTAACATATTGTACCCCCTAGCACAAAATTTCTGGGATATACTACTTATTAAAAACAAAAAACCTACTAATATGTTTTTTTTTTGTAATATAGTGCATCCTCTATCGGATGTTTTTAAAAATAAGATTTTTTATTTATGTTTTTAGGTAAAATATTAAACTTTATTTAAGTGTTTTTGCGTGTCTTTAAACCTCTAAAAACAATCTCCAAATCATTTTATCATCAAGAGTTCAATATAAAATATTATTTTTCTTCAAACTTTGATTGATTTTTAATTTTTTCGCCGTCGGCATTTTGAAAATGACAGTTTATATGAAAAGAAAGAAATAAAATTTTAAAAAATGTATCAAAATTAGAAAAAATCTTGTATGAGACACGTTAGAAAATACAATTTTGTGTAACTTGGGTGATTTTGCCGTTACCCAAAATGAAGCATTGTCTAATTATTTAAGTTAGCTAAAATATTACTAAAATATCTATTATATAAAGCGAATTAGAAAAACATCCTAAGTTAGAAAAAGAAGATTTTTTTATCTAAAATTAAAAAATAATGAAACTTGAAATAACAGAGTAAAGAAAGTTTGGAACAATATGCCATTGAGTACATAGTCTTATATTTAAAACTCAATGACAGTAGTTATAATTCTGACACATTTCTAAAATGATTAACATATAAATGAAGACAAAGACATGAGAACAATAAGGAAATAACAATCTTGTATTTTAGTATTATTTTAAGTTTTAATCATATTCAAACTATCACGTCGTACATGGTGAAGATAGTATATGTTCTCATTTATGACAACGTAGATAAACTCACAATCAAATTAACCCCATGTTCCTACAAAGGTGTTAACAGAAACTATGAATATTCATCTGCGATTAGCATTTTAAAAAATTACATTATTTATAAGCTTGTCTTAAAATCTTTTTAATTTCTTCTCTTTGAAGCTTACTTGATGAAGTTCTTGCTGGAGAAATTATTACAGAGTTAATAAATAAATTGATTACAATATTCTGCGAGAAGAATAACAAAATATTCGTACGGGTTAAATTAGTTTCGTTAAAAGGGAATCTGAACTCATCCGTTGGGTTCCAATTATAAAAATGTAGTCTAGATGATGTTGATATTGATAGGACGACGAATTTTCACAGAATAACAATCCAGCAAAGAAAAATAGTATCGAAGTACAATTAAACTCACCGTACATGAAATGTACCTATGAATCGGCAATATTTGATTTACAAATATGAAATTCCTAATTAAATCTTATTAGAAACACTCTTCTTGTTTTCCAGTGATGTAAAGAATCAAAAAATAATCGGATCGATTCGTACAAATAACGATATTTTGAAACTTTGTTTACAAGCAGAAAGTTATAGAGTTTCCAGTCATATTCCAATTCAAAAGTTTGATATTGTTATTTTTAGCTAAAATTTAAAAATTAAATTAGAAATTAAAATAACGAATTTACGTAGTTATTTTGTTATAATAAAGCAATAGTGAAAACAATCAATATTTTTTTCTCACTGCACTAACAATACTATATTGTATTAGTAAGTGTAAAAGTAGTACTTTGTATAGCCAGTGTGAAATACCAATTTACAGACACTTTTACTTTCAGGACGGTTGAAAAAAATGTATTTATTAGCCTAGGCAAAAAAAACGAAGAACATTTTATAAGTAGGTATTTTGATTTTTTACTAATTAGGCGAAATATGTTCTTTCTAAAATACAATTTTATCTTCGGAAGTGAAGCTCGCTCTTTGTAGGTACGCTTTGACTCAAACTGACCGTAGTATGATATCTTAAGTCAAATTTTCTGTATTTTGCAGAAAATAGTTTAAATTTTTTATTTATTCTTATAAGTAAGGCTAGATTATATGTTGTTATAAATAAATTTTATTTTTTTAAATATTATTTAATATTATTAAGTATTAATTATTTTTCCAAAATGTGGTCCAACCCCCACTTACCCTACATATATTGATTTTGAAAAAAGTAAACATTTTTAATTAGAATTCAATTACAATATTATCGTGGAGTTCAATGACTCGTCCACTTAGTAGATATTAATCATGGACCCTCACATCTGCTTTCCTGGGCATTACTTGGTGTCCTAGCCGCTTCCCTGTTCCACACGTGATGATATGTGAAATTCCCGGGGAATGACACGTGATCTCGTGACCAGCACCGTAACACACTATTAGATTAGGGGACAGACTTGTTGGTCATTCCAGTTAATCATTATTACATACACAACCAACTAGTTTCATTATCATCTTTATGCTGATAATGATTATGATGATATCACAAAAACATTGGCATAGGGGGACACAAAATATTTGGTTATACACATATGATTAAAAATGCGTAATAGAAAAAAAATCCTTTTTTCTAAATAAGTTAGCTAAAATATTACTAATAAATATTGATGCTAAAGTCGAGTTGTATCACTGGTTAAACTAAATGTACCTAATTATTTCTGTTACAATAGAAAAAAGTTTGTTTGAAATAATAATGCAGTATATTAATATTTTATTATTATCTTATTATCTTAAGGTTAAGGTATATTCTTACTTACACTTGCAACAAGGAAACCTAAGATTTTATAAAGAAGTTATCTATTTGGTCACTACAAAGAAACACAAAATCATTAATTTATTGTAGGAATTGTTCTCATTTTAATAACAGTTAATTGGTTAATTGGTTAATTAGTAAAGTAATAACACCAATCTACAAACGTGTTTAAATTTGCTTATATTCGGATTACTTTAAAATGAAAATAGAAATAATGAAAAGTCAATATCGCCTAAAATTTATCAAAACAATATTGACTTTAACAACATGTACATAAATGTCAAATACACAATAATAACATTGATGACATTCAAACGCATATCAATATTGGTAACCAACAGAGTAGACACTGCCAATTTTTATCATTGAAAGTGATTTTTAGAAGTACACTTTTCGGAAGCACTTGTTAATATTCTCATTATTATTGGGATAGCGTTTTTAATTCAAACAGTCAAGCTGTTATTTTTTTATTAAATATTGTATTTTTCTACTGAAATGAATTTATTTCACAAGTTTAAGTATGTGAATATTCGAAGACTTACGTTAATATCTCGATATATCGAAATGTGTATGATTTTAGAAAATTCCCTATAAGTGAAACAGATACGGATTACACTGAAAATAATCACCATTGCCGTGCTACAAGTATACAATGGAATATTAATAATGGAAACAGACGCGGTTACTTTATGGTCAAATTGATGCAAGGTAAGGTAAGATAAAGTAATACAATAGTTTTATCAGCACGTTTGTTACTGGGGTTGGAATTAATAACAAAATAAAAATGTTTGTATAATTCTTTCTTATTTCCGTAATGTACAATCAATGGTTTGGATAGTTTTATAATAAATACTTGAATTCACAATGAATTACAAACAGTAAAACAATAGTCGACGATCGCAAAAAGAGATAGAGATCTTCTTGTCCCCTAAGTATGAACAAACGCTAAACATAATTATTAATATATAGTGAGAGTATCTTGTAATAACCGACCGAACATACTCAGAACACGAAGTTGCGACTTTACTACTGTCGATTACCTAACGTCAAATATGTTTTACTAACCTTCATTTTTTATCGTAGCTACTTAACTTGATATCATGAAATTTCAAGCTAAGTACATGATAAAAATGATCGCATTTCGTACATTTCAAATTTACCATTAGAGTCAGGTTGAAGTGAGGAGGAAATGGAAAATAACTGAAAATAGTAACTGTAGTGAGTTTGACACCGATCTACATATCAAGTTTATTTAATAAGTTTCTTGAGAGTCAGAATGATACCTATCTTATTAAAGTGCTGGTCATTCTGGAAATATTTTGAATGTTGGAAAAGATAAAAGCGTTTTTTCAAATTTGCCAAAAGACTTTTTATCATCACCAGCAAAGCCTATAGCTCTAGTTGAAAGACAGTTTAGATATTAGATTAGAAATTGTAAATATTGTATAATACAAATTCACTCTTAATTCGAATAATCATATATATCTGTAGAATACTATTCGACAGTACTATTGGTTCATTGGCTAGTAAAAAAAATAAAGTTTTAATAATAACTTTTCAAACATTTGATGATTTAGTAATCAATAATGCAGGAAGAAATAGAAATGAGAGTAAGTTGATTTCCTATCTCCGCAGAATTAGTTGTTGGTGTAAGTAAGACATGATAATTTTAATGAAGGGAGTATTTAGTGGCGTTAATTAAAGGGTGTTGTGAAGTGAGCATGCGATGTTAAAAAGATGAATCTGGAAGTTGTAGTCCGAGTAATAAATAGTAATTGTGCAGATTGCGTGCAGAAGCTGTAATTTATTTAAACTAGCTGGCTTGGCTCGGAGTCGAGTTGGAAACTAGTCCGTCACCGCTTGTTGCATAATTAGCACGTGCGCATCTCAATGCAATTAGCGTGCGGTTGTCTCCCAGAAAGCTTTTCCGACCTACAAGAATAGAATCCTGGGTGCGTGGCCGGCTGCCACCCACTGCACTTCCAACTCAATTATCCCTAATTATTTATTGCACAAAAATTACTTTGAAATACATTCTCTACAATGCCTAGACGAGTTAGCTTCGGCTCATGTGTAATAATTACTTTTATTGTTCACATTGGCTACTATTTACTTTTAAAGTAATGTGAATTTTTGTTTTCTTTATCTATATAGAATTTATAACCTTTAAATAAACCTACAGCAATTGGTGCATCTACGATGATCGATTTTATATTATATATAATACTATAATAAATACATATACCAATTTTCATGTTAATTAGGAAATAGTAACCTTTCAATCTATTGACGAATATGGAACATGCAAAATAGATTTTTTTTCTATTTTTCATTTCGGCAAGGCACATAAAATTGAGAATAGAGCGAACAAATACTTTTAACTTCTAACTTGAACTAACCACAATGTCGAAAATCAGTAGACAGTATTAATAATGATTAACTGAAAAACATGGCATAATGGTTATTTATATATGTATCAAGAACGAAAACGTACTTCTAGAAGTAAAATTTATTAAACAAGGTGAATCTGAGACTTACAAATATCAAAAACACTTCTTCCTAAGGAGTACATGTGTATAATATTTTTTGCCCACTACTACACAGATGCATTAAACATGTAGAAAATTCATAGTTTGACAAATGGCAACGAAATAAAACATTTTCATTATTGCAATATGCGACATTGGTAAATTCATTGATTCTGACACAGATGATTTTTGATGAACTTAGTTAATAATAATTTGTTATTTCTTCTCTCCATTCAGTAACCACAGAAATATAAAAATTAATTTCCTGTTGGCGTTGAGGATGAAAATTATCGCTAACTATATAAACATTTTTTTCAGTGATGGACTATTATAAAAAAAACCTAAGAAATTTATTTTGCATTTGTAAAAAAAACTTATTTGAATTTCAATAATTATAGTTTATAAACAATGGCTTTGGGGGCTCTATGTAAATTGGAAGTAAGAGGAGTTTACAAACAACCAGTGGCATTTTTACACGCTCGGCCGTTGCTGTAAAAGAATAACTCTCTCTTATTTACAAACACTACATTCATCCGCTCGTAACACTAAACGGGTCGTTTACCGTCATTCCGACGCCTACTATATTTTTCTCTCCTTTGCAGTGTTTTTCCAGGATTTTACACAAAATAACCGCGCGGTGTTAAACTTCTTTCTTCCAAATTTTTACAAAAAGTACCTACTGTCTGGGTTTGTAAAGCCGCGACAAATTTAGATTGATGGGAAAGGAGAACAAGGACTTCATTTTATTTACAGTTTGCTTTAAATAGAGAGAGGAAATAAAGCGGAAAATTCGCATTACCAAAGAACGAGATAAATCAGCTTTTTAACTATATTTAGATGTAGATGTGGCAGCTTTATGCTTTGTTCCTCAAGAAAACTCACTATATGAACATTAACATAATGACTTCTCACAATTCCTTTATGGAAAATGAACTATCATTTAATTGTTCACATTAAAACTCTTACTTATATAGGTCATAAAGATAAATAATAATACTTAAAAACAAATTTTCATGATTTAGATCTAATTAATTAATTAGCATCTATTTTAGTCATATTAAAAACTGTGCCTTTTCCAGACAAAAGTACTACGATTTCAAATTCACCTTGGGCATAAGACGTAGTCGTATGTTAAGACCAAACCCCTAATTAGGTGAGTTTCCGATTTAGTTGGCCATTTCGCATTTTGATCAAAAGCAGAGCTGCGTAGTGATAGATTATTTCAGTAATTCAATTACTTTTAGAAAAAAATAATTGTACTTGAATTACTTCTAAAACAAAATGATTAGTAAATAATAATTAACTACTATTTTTGAGTAATTTGCCCAGCTCTGGCCAAAAGGTAAGGCGAAAGTCAAATATATCTACTGTCAAATCACCAGTGTATAAGTAATTTTGGCTGGTCACTTCACACTTTGGCGGAAAGTTTGGCCTAGATCCGATTTACATGAAATCATAAATATATATGATATTTTGGTCAGCAATTTCGTTAAGTGCAAGAAAATCTCTTGCCAAAAATGTGTTGTTGCAAGACCCAGCCACTCCATTATAAGTACAGTATTCATCGCATTTGTATAGCACCATTTATGAAAGCGTTCAGTTCAATGATTAGTTTAGGTTAGATCACATTAGTTTAGGTTAAGTTAAGTTATGGCTATTTTCTTCCGACTTTGGCCGATATCTCTATGCCATTCCGAAAACTGACCGTCCAAATCACAAAATCAAGATAAAATCAAACATTGAATTTACCAGGAACTTTGGCATTTCCCAATTTGGTCGAGCACTTTCCACTTTTCCGATTTCGAACTTTATTTATACATGTGTTTTTAATCTCAAAATTTGTATTATTGCTTATACATATGTATAAAAGTAGATTCCTTTGCATTTAATGTTCAACGAGTAAAATTGGTAATGAAATTTTTCATTTATGTCATCTCTATTCATTTAACATACTAGATATCCCAGGCTACTTACTTATGATCATAAATCTAAAGTTTATTTTTGGCTTTCTCTTGAATATAGTAACATACGAGTACATGTTACTATATCCAAGAGAAATTTATGAATCGTTCTCAGATTCAAAATGACATGAATACATCAATATTCCAACACATTGGTCCAATGTGTCTGTTTTGTTCAAATTCAAGCTAAAAGTCGGATAAGTCCTTGTGGCAAATAAACAGACAAAGATAAAACATAAATAAAATTAAATACATTTATCATACTCATGTATTTAAAATTTACATATGAATTTACAGGAATAATTTTACGTCGAGTGTAACAGTTCATCTTAATATTCTAGTTCCAAATTAAAATTTGTGTCATCAAACATTAAACTATACAACATACATAAAGTTTGCAATGAAATTTTAAAAGCAAAAAATTAATGTTGTGTAACATATAATTTTTTATTATATAACAAATGTTTTTAATAGATCATTCTAACGCTGTTACATCCTAGCACAATTTATTTTTTACTGTTGTTGGCTATTATGTCAAAAAATATAAAATTCCAAACAATACTAAATAAATGCTTGTATCATTTTTAATTTAAACTAGCAGTAAATAAAGAGAAGATATATAAAGAAAAGTAAATAGAAAAAAATATAAATGCCGTTGATTGGTCATGTTAAAAAATAGTATGTAAACAATAAATGACTTTTCATAACTATCTTTACTAACTAATATATAATTCACTAAATTTAGAAACTATTATTTTTTATTTGAAATATAAAAGCATAAAAATAATTTATTTCATATATTTTCTAAAGTTCATCTTGTTTCATAAAATTTATGAAATTTGTATTTTATCCTATTTTATCTTTCAGTAAATACAGTAAAAAATGAAAATTGTAATTTATTATTTTTATTACTTTTATTTGTCAACATATTCAGATACATTGATACCAATATAATTGTGTTTTATTTATAGTTTTAATAAACGTTAATTTTTTAAAATTCTTGATAGAGCGACGTGTGAATTAAAAAATATAATATGCCAATATTTGCGGTCGATTATTGCATTTAAAACTGCGGTTAGGAAATTTTCCATTAAATTAATTTTATTTATATTTTGCATTAAAAATCATCGCGCAAAACAACCGCATGAATGTAATGCGCGCGGGAGATAAAAGCAGGTTTTTGTAGCGTGGGGGAATCCTCTTCTGCCTGTATGATTTGTAAAGCGAGTGGGGTTCGCGTTTTCACTTTCTCAAGCTTCGCGTGCCCGCGTGGGTGACTCACACACGCTCACACGCACCTGCACGCAATGCAAGCCAGATATCTCTATTTGTACACTAGTATTTGTTCACTTCTGATATTACACTGAATTTGTTACTACAAAGTGACATATTCCCCCATAAAGATAAATAGGAAATGAATACACGAACAAGCATTGCCCTGCTGATAATAAATAGACCGATTTGTGCCTGACAACCAAAAAGGGAAACTTGACGTCTAATATACATAAAATGATTTAAGAATTTCATGTATTTTCTTTTATCTACTAGCAAAATTCTTGCGTTGTCAACATCTACCATATGTTACAAGAAATAATATTTTACAATAAAAATACGTATGTATATTTTTTATTTTGTGGTGATAATAATTATCAATTATCTATATGATGTTTCTCATCTGTTTGTATTGTAGGTGTCGATATATGCTAATTAATGTAGGGATCAGTTATTATAAATGATTTTAATCTTCAATTAAATTTGCTTTTCCAGTTTAGTGTAAACTTTATTATTTAGTTAATTTGAATTTGTCAAACACATAATATAAATATTATTGATTGATCCTATAAATTTATTGAGGAAGTTAATTTAAAAGGTAATTAATTATTTATAATACTGGCTTTGTTGATTTAATTAAAAATTGAAATATTTTATTTGAAAATAAGGACACAAAATTCCATTGATCCTGTAAAAATAGGGTTAATTCATAAATGAAATGCAAACAAAAAACATTAATAAAATGAGAGTAATTTCTAAATATATTACACATATTCAATGATAAATTTAAGTTAGAAATCTAGTTTAATTTAACGCAACCTGACCTACCATATCCACAATTAGATAAGTTTATGTTCTGGAAATATTTGGGTTTTGTAAATATTTCATGAATAGTTCATAACATGCACTAAGACTACAGCCTGGTCATAAAGTTAATTATCACATTTTAAATTACAAATTTTACTTTCGTTTGACGAATTCCAATGAAATTAATTTACAGTTAGTGGTCATCTAATACTCGAAGTCAGCCAAGCGCTTCGATACTCAAAATTTATTTTAAAATTAAAAGATATTTTACTTATTTTGTTGATTGTGAAACTATTTCTACAAAGGGGAAATATTTTCGACTCTATTTCTCTTAGTCAATTTATCTTTTATTTTCTTGTATTACTTTTCAGGGTGTTTGCTACTTTACTACTTTCTTTCTAGCTCATAGGTACCTTCTGGTTTTAATTTATTGACTTGCTAGTTTAATGTTGCAGAAGGTTGTTGCTTTTTGACAATGATGATATTTCGATACAATAATAATCACATCCTCTTTTCTCTCCTAATATTTTGGACAGTTCTTTTTTCTTTGTTTTAGTTACATTATTTCATTGCAAGTTGTTTTCCAAGAACATTTTGTGTAACAATTAGTGATCCAGTTCTTTATTGCTTATACGTGTACGTAATTACAAGATTTTTGTTTGAGTAAGTACTTTTGGATTTACGTTATAAAAGCAGGAAACCTACTTGAAAACTGAAGTACGTTATCTACCGAGATCTGTACTACCACGTATTCAAGTATTGGGGTGTTTAAAATTTCAAAATCATGGAAGTGGATAAATCTTCTTTACAATGAAAAAACATCCAGAGTGGAATCTTTTGAGTTTTGATGTGAATTGTATATTCATACAAGTTGTACGATCCTCCCCCATACGCAGGGTGAACGACTCGCGATCAAACCACCCCGGTTGCGATTTCTCCAGCCGCTCCGTTTGTTTACCATAGGCTGACAAAAAGACGCATCGATACATTAGTGTGTCATTGGTTGGGGGGCTGTAATGAATGTGGCTGCGGTACGCAGATAAGCAGCCGTCACTGCCACATTAGCAGCACCAGCACACTCCCTGAATTATTCATCGGAAAGATACAATTAAGAAGCCGATAGGCGATTCTTATTGAATGTCAAACAGAATTTCTTGTATTTTTAGAAATTATACTATTTTCAAATAATTATACAAATTAATATGGGTAATACATAACATAATGGTTACCACACATTTAAGTTAGGTATTTAAAATTTTTATAAAATATTTATTACTTATAAATAAATAATTAAAATAAAGAAAAGTACGCGTGTCTCTGTAAAGTTTAATTCTTGACTAGAGAGAGGTTTGTCATACGCTTATGTTCACAGAATTAGTTTTCTTATAGAATGGCTTCTTGACACCTCATAGGTACGTTACGGAAGTTCTAGAAGATCATGTTATGCCTTTCATGGCCGCTATGGGCGAGATAATGCTAGAACCTTACGCAGTCAGAGTTTTTAGAGAATATGTGGATGAAGTAGGAATTAGGCGATTTGATTGGCTAGCTCTCAGTCTGGACATGAATCCCATCGAACAAGTTTGAAATGAGTTGGGACTTCGTATTCGAAAGCACAGAATAGGTTTATACAGAAGCGGCAGTAAGACAGAGAAACGAAAATTAGAGAGAGATGGGGAAAGTCAACAAATTTAAAGGGCTCATTGTTTAATTTGGCAAGTTGCGTCACATCTTAGGGAGAGATAAGGGAAGTCAACAAATTTAAAGGTCTACACAATGCTCCAAGGTCATAGAACTGAATAGCGTAACATGGAAGGTACCGTCATAGAGTGTCCTTTCTGTACGTAACTATTCTGTGCCGAAAGCATACAACAGCTCCAAGATCTGCCCAGGAGCTCAGAAAGTTGCAATTGCAGAAGTGGATTAAAATCTACCGAAGAGTGATCCTTAACGTAACTGAAAGTATGCCTCGTCGACTTTTAACGGCAATTAACACAAGATGAGAGAATGCACGATATTTATAACATGTTATATATAAATATTAAATTATTAATTTAGCCTACAATGTATAGTACAATGGTGTTCCATTTTAAAATATAATCTTAAGACCGAAAATTTCAAATTGACCTTATATTTTTGCTCCTCTATGTATGTATAATTCTTGTTTTAATCATTACTCTATATATGCCCCTCCCTAACATCAAAACTGACTACGCCCAAGATCCAGTCTTTTATTTATGTCATTATATTGTTATATTGATATACTACTGATAAATCATACTGTTTTGTAGTTTTGAAAACAATGCAATCTCCTTAAGTTTGATAAAAAATATGGGTGTGCCATTAAGCTTCCCTCGGCATCCGTATCCTGGCGCGCATCTTTCATCGTTTGATATTTTGCTGGGAGCTGGCTTGTTGAGAGCGGGTATCAGCTATAAAGTGTTTGTTCGGCAGTATCTGCTGGCGGTTCATCTGTCACGCCGAGCGATACCGAGATATTCAATGCGGAATACAAAACGCCCCAGCCACAAAGACCATGTCCGCCGACACAAAACCTAAGTTTGATCGAGCGACTGACGGCGACGCTTGTTATACAAGAGGTTATGTGGATGCCAGGTGGAAGCTGGCCGAGGAATCATAACATTCAGCATTCGTCATTGTTTGTAGGTTACCAGAGACGGAAGGGTAGTACAATTGGCCCAGGAAACAATTTTATTGGTCCATTTTTATAAGAAATATTTATTTTCAATTAAGAACAAATAAACAAATGCTTATTACAAAATAACAATTAGAAATGCATTTGATTGACTGCTACTTAATAATTAATTAATACTTAATATCTATGAAACTGGATGTTTCACTAATTTTATTAAATAAATAAGAGTGTTAGTTTCCTTATATTTTTTTGTACATCATTTTGTTGTTTTTTTGTGCAATTTATTATAAAATTTCCGAAAATTTCTAAACGCAACACAAAAAAATATTTTTAATTCTAAAATATTTATAACTTACATAATCTACTTCCCTACTTTTTATCTTCGTTCTATTTTCTACTAGCTTCACGAATAGAAAGCGGACTACTAAATTAAATAACAAGTTAATTTGACAACATTAAAATTTTCACATTAGCTAGCAATTATTATCTGGCTGATTTTACACAAGACTAATGAAATCTTGTTATTAAACAATTGTTTTCGTACTAAACGCTAAATGTCTATTTTAAACACTATTGAGGAAAAATGAAATTTAATTCGTCTTATATACTTAGATACTACAGCTTCAGGACGTTTAACGCATGATCTAAACCCCGGTTAGATTTCATGACAAAAGTCGACTTGATCAATTTGTTAATTAACTTAAGAGATAAGTCTCAATACTTTATGTGTGCTAACTGAACTTGCAGAGATGGTAATATAAGCGTATTTTTCGTATAGCTAATATACATGTTTGCAAAATTGATTTCAGACAAATGTTTCATTTGTATAAAGCTATAAATAACCATTTACCAAAATGTCACTGTATATAACAATCATTAAATAATTTTTTTTTCAAATAAGTTAATTCAAAATTCTAGTCGTATGTATGATCAACAATGCACTTTGGTATGTTTCAAATTAAACAAATTAAAAATTCTTTACATAGCAAAAATTACTACACTTACATTTTACTTAAATCAATTTTAAATTGGCTAGCAAGATTCATCTGTGACGGAGTCTTTTATCAACCAAATTATTGAGTACTGTGAAAAAATAAAATTAAAGATTTATTTTTATAAATAGTCCATTCAAAACCGAGAATAGCCGCATTAAAACAAAATCTGCTGACATCTGATTTTGCTCCAGATTCGCACTGTGCCTTTTAGTAAAAAAATTCAACAAATACATGTAATCAAAAAAAATTTCTGTTCTATACGTGGGTATGATACTGTTAAATCTGTATAGCGTATTGTTATTTCAAAATAAAATAAAGTAATAAAATATTACAATGTGCAAAAATCATGCATTCAAAAATGTAATTAATTACGGTGACTATTACGTTTTATTGAGATTTCACAAAACTGATAGCGAATGAAATTTGTAGAAAGCTTCAAACTTTATTACACAATCAAACAGCTTGTATCGTCAATCATACCATTGGCTGCTAGTGTTTTACGATTTATTCGCCAACACTGTCCTGTTGCACAGCTCATCTCTTATTTCATGCAGGTATTTAAATATAACTTACTCGTGTTCAGAGCTCTTCCAGCTGTTGCCCCAAATATGTAGTTAGCCTCCCTATTACTACAACATAATCTTGTTCTTGTGTGTTGAGAGTGGAGGTGGCCTGCCGGCGTCACCCTAGCGTGCGATTGTAATATGTCTAGCGAGATAACGCACCATGGGCCAGTTTCGTATTTCGCACACATATACCTAAGCCGCTATCTTGATTACCATGTCGTATTTTTCACCCAAACGGCCACCCAATCTGAATACGTCTTTTTAATGCTCTCCCATGCCGATAAGCCTGAAAGAAACACAAAGAAGACATTATTACAAAATTAAATAACAAAGAAGAAAGGGACGCTCTAATGTATGTGTTTAGATGTTTATGACTTGTAAGACATTATCAGCAAACACGGAAAGGAACAAGCGATCACATTTTCGACATCAATGTGAAAACGTATATAATGCTGCTGTTATATTGCATATCATCACGACTAACGCTCATATTTTTGCTATCATAGCTTGAAATATAAAATAGATTTTTTCTACGACTGTTAAAGTAAATAGCCTGCACAATTTGTAGGTTGTTTAAGTGTTATATTACGACAGGCCTTTTGTAAAGTTTGCGATCGTACAGTTAGGGAATTTTTGATTTATTGAAATTATGTTAGCAGTATAAATGAGACATATGACATAATTAATTTAAAACTTTACGAATTTGGAAAAAATAAACAAGAAATGTTCTACATAGTATTATTTATTGTGTTGTAAAATATTTTAATTTTTGATTTTGAGGTTGACAGTGTGAGTTGTTTTTAAGTCCTGTAGTTGGTACTATTTACTAGTGATGTCATTTTTTTTTAGATTATTTCGATCACCCCACGATCACACAATACAATGAAAGAAATTATGTGCTGTACTTAATATCAAATAATTAATATTCGAGTTGTAAAGCTTCGCGGCTCTTGTGTAACTTTTTCACTTCGTACGTAATATGCATCTTACAACTCTTAACATGTATGCTATTAAAGTATTATGTTGTACAATATCATTTATAAATATAAGATGCAAATTTATTTATCATACTAATTTTTTATTGAACCTGCATCACAATCTTAGCTTAACAAACTAAAAATCGTGCGAAAACGCAATAGCAACAATAGAATGACAAACTTTCTCAAAATGAATGAATCAGAATTAAAACAAAATTCTGTTTTTCAACTTTACTTTTCAAAAAACATTAAAACACTAAGCCGTTAAATTAATAAGCACTTGCCAAGGTCTCCTATTTTAACATTTTTATGAGTATAATAATGTGTATGTCTATAATACAGTGACGATCGTATATAGGTAACACAATTCCTTTCAAAGAGAAAATTTTAATATAATTATGCAAAAGTGTATTATATTTTGAATTCAATTGGTTAAACATTAGGGGCTCTTTGCTTCCTGCTATAAATGTCTTCATGTCTAAATGCCACTTTTTCACAAATGCAGCTATATATTTTATATAATGAAGCAAATATTGTTTATTTTTCTATAAATCTGTATTAATAGACTAATTTCTTGTAGACGGGAAGTTTACAATTATAATTGTTTCTTTCAAGTTTTATATTTTGTAACTAAAAAAAAAACTTTGTAATGTTTATACCTAAATTTGTAAAAAATAACTGATAAACAAAATTATTTTGCTTCTTTTTGGTACAATTTATCATTTTTATTTTATTTTTATTTTGTCGCATTTGCTTCAGTAATAATTTAAAGTATTGTAATTATTTTAATATAATTGTTTATTATAATACGTATTCTTTATTTTCAGGATTAAGGGGATGAAAACAACGATTTTTCGTTCCATCGAAGTCGGTATTATATCGGCTGTGTTGAAACTGTATCTAAGGGTAATTAGAGAGTTGGCTAAATATAACTGAATGTTTTAAATTATGCAGTATTCTCTAAACGGTCCTATATAAAGCTCGTTTGTTACTAATTAGCGCTTTTAGAGAATTTAGTTGCTAAATTAATTATAAAACGTTTCACGGTAAACATGCACGCATTTGCACCATAAAAACTATTTAAAGGAACTGATTTTACTCAAGTTACGTCGTTTGCAGAAATTGAACATTCCTTGCACATCCTCATGTACGTTTTTCAGAGAGATCTGAATTTGCATCCATGAAAGATTCAACGCTTACAAGAACTAAAATCTAGTTCTAAAAGTCTCTGAACAACAGTAGTAATAGTCAATCGATATTGGAATTGAATCTAAACCTAGCTGTTACTAGATAGTATGTTGTTTTAAGAAAATAATCCGTTAAAACCTTGACATATAAAAATCAGTAAAATTACAGTACTTCCATGAGCAGAATGATGCGATGATTTTTTTCGTTGATGACGTCACAGCACACAACAGTGCGAAGAAACCACACACACGATTTACTTAATTAAGTGTAATTTTGTTTATATTAAACACTACGGTTATGTGTACTTATTTGGACTATAAACTATATTATTTAGCTGCTGGGCAAATCATTGTTTGAACAACCTGTTTGGTCAGAACACATTGCTTTGATTATTACATGCGTCTGAACCTCGGTCTGAACTCTTGAGAAGATACGATAGGACTCTTACTAAATATGGTAAGTTTTAAGGGCTGAGCCGATACCACCCTTTTCCGTTCCTTACCATATTTGGTAAACTAATATGATTTTCATTCCATATTGTTAAATCTTTTCAAACTTCGACTAGTTGCGTCTGCAATCTCTAGTCTCCGCTGCGTAAAATGCAAAAATAAACTCTAAATTAAACTCTTCATTTCGGCAGGTAATGTGTTCTAATAAAAATACCGACTGTGTTCGAGTGGAAACATTAAAGCTGTACATACCCTAGTTCTTTAGAAATAGGTCTGTAGAACAGTATAAATTAAAGTAAATGAAAGTATTTTTATTCCAATCAGTTATAAACGAATAAATTTCCTAACAAGTTGTTAAGTTTGGAAATATTTGCCAGATTTCAAAAATTTCAGTTTGTAGGTTAATATCAGAAACAGGTTAATAGTGTGTGAAGAATAGTTGTCAGCGGCAGTAATAAAATCCAAAACATCACGCTCAATATGTGAGCCGCGGATAACCAGTGAGCCACAACTGGGCGAAAATGAGGAAAGGTTAATTCAATGTGATTTGCCATGTCGTTGAAATTCGCGATGAGTATATGTGTGAGAATCAATACCGCAAATGAAACAGTTTGGAACAATTCCCTTAAGCTGGCACGAATGGCCAATTGGAGTGTAAAACTAAAACAACAAGCAGTACATGTCCACCGCACTGGCACTACACAAAACTTCTCCATCGTCCATTCGCGATTTGGAAAGAATACGTGACGGGACATGAGAATCACATATCCTTCCTACCTTCCCTCAAGCTACGATGACATACATGGGGTCCGATAGGTAACAACTTCATCTGTTTTACCGACAGGACTACTTATTTACCAATCGGCAAAACCTTAGTTCAGAACTTATATATGTGTAACACAGTCGCTTGGCGGCTGAGCATTTTTGTTAATTTTTGGTATTACAAAACTCCAAATGTTACGAAATGAACAGATATATTGCGAAGGACGCATTCTTTTGTGACTTCGAGCCACGCTTTGAAGAAGTATCTGTTCATTTTCTCTACGTGGTGCCCTCGGTGAGACTCGATAGTTCGAAATCTTGACTCTCTGGTTGTAATCATCGACTGTTGTGGACATTTTGACTGAGTGTCAGACCCAATTTTTAATGGCCGGTTGCAACAATACTACTTAAATTTTAAGTTAAGTTTAAGTATGACAATATCACGTCGAAATGAAATGTTGAATGAAATAGTTGTTTTACTGTATAAAGGCTTTCTTATTGTGGTGTAAATTTGTGAGTATTTTTTTTTTTTGGATTGACATTGTATTGTAAATCAATGTAAAAGGGTTTTTAAAATTGATTGTAAATTAGGTAAATAAGAATTTTCAGTTTATATACAATCAAGATACAAGTTGAAGTTAAATTGAATTATATAAATGATTTTGATCACGGTTGATTTATAATTATATATAATTTTGTTGTTGTTGGAATATCGTGTTTAATTCAGCGCATCCTATTCCAACCCCTGTCTTTGTGACGTATAGCACAACGCATAGGTAAACTCCATTGTTTTAATAACATTACCCTGTACCAATTGACCATAAAGTAATCGCGTTTGTTATCATTATTAATATTCCCTTGTCTGCTTCTATCACGGCAGATTTTTAAATGAAGTGATAATGGTGACTGTCGTTACCTTTGTCTCTTATAAAAGTAGTTCATTAATATAATTAGTGGATTACTTTTGAGGCAAGTAAAACTCATAAATTAAATACCATATCAAGTACTTGATATCGTCATCGAAGACCGTACCTGTTACATACGCGAATGTTTAAATAAACCAATACATCCATATTTCAATGAACTAGAACGAATTATAAAAATAATAATCTATGTATACTTGACTACGGTACTCAGACCCCAACTAAACTGTGACATCTGAGGTTCAAATCCTGGTCAACACGTCAACTATCTATTATCCAAATAGAAAAATACCTCTGTATTCGACTATTTTGGAACCTACTATAGGTTTATATTCTATCATTTGTTACAACAACATACGATTTTCAAATACACGAGTATATTTTTTCGAATTTTTATTAAATGTTGTGTTCTTTATAAATTCATAAAAGTTGATACATATTGATGTAATATGCAATCTAATTAAATAAATAGGTAGTAAAATACAATACATATGCAAATAAATAATTAAATATGTGTAATTGTGAGAAATACCAGATTTTTTATCAGATTTAATATGATATGTGATATAATAAAGTATCTAATTATTTTTCTGTATAAAAACATATATGTAGCAGCGAAATAACGGTTGAAATATCTTTTGTTCCTAGAGAAGGAAAGCAAGTAAATGCACCCCTGATCAATCAGGTACACTTCATCGGTTAATAATAATAGTAAACATATTCCATTGGATTGGTAAGAAGGGAGAAACCCTTGGTAGGATGATGCAGCGAAGATTTAAAACACACTTTAATAAATACTAAATACCTCTGTACGTGCAAACGTCCGCATGAAAATTCAATGTAATTACTAGAAATGGAGGCAGACTGTTGGGGATGAAATGAACCAGAGAACGCCAGGTATTTATACACAAAACTTAATGATGTGAATAAACAATCGCACATTCTGCAAAAACAAACACCGTTAAACGTCTGCTTCTTCACACTACAAGAATTCTAGATGCAAGGGATTAAATATTTATACGTTGCCGAGATGATATTCCAAGTAGATTACAACAAGCTACTTTTATTTTTTAATGGTTTTCAAGAAACACTCCGCAAATAAACACGAATAAAGATAAATAGTTTTTCTCTTAAAACAATTCACGCCTGTAAATATTTTATACTTTTTGTTTTATGTAGCGCTTCAGGTCGTATTTACACTTGTCTTGAACTCAATAAGAGTTACATTTTAATTTTAAATTCTTTGTTTGCAATAAACAAATTGTAGTACTGAATTGTTGTAAAGAATATTATTTTTCATTATAGAAAATTTTGCTCCTAATGGAACTTTTTTATTTTTTACACTTTTAGTGTAGACATTGATAACTACAAAGGTCAAAGGTGAAATTCAATTCCATAACAAAAAAATTATAAACAAAATCGAAATTTATGATATGTATATCATACAAAACCATTTCCAATTTTGTGAATAAATTTCTACAAATTTAAACTTTCCAAACTGTAACTCAGTGCTCGATATGATTGTAATAGTAGTATTCAACGGAACTATACTTAAATAAATTTATTTGTAACTCACAATTGCAAATTAATATAGGACATTTCAATTGGGCTCCTTACATTGGTGTAGTTAGGAGGGTACCTATTTTGGGGTGCTTAGCACATCCAAATTTTGAATTAGAACCCCCACACAATTTTTTTGTAAATTTTAATAAAGGATTTCTTCAAATTAATAGGAAGTATCGATATAGAACGATAAAATGCTTCTCTATGACAAAAAAATATGCAAACCGCAAATTAATTTATAATGCTAATTCTATTGTAAACTTTATTAATGATTCATTCTTAATTAATATTTACCAGAGTACAATTGAATAACGCAAAACCTAAAATTCGATCTTACTTCGAAATTTTTGACAAAAAGTTCAAAGTTTATGTACATAACATACCATTATACCGCTCTTCGATGAGTTAATGAAAATATTTTGAAAAATATATGAACATGATGAGCAGTAAAAAATTAAATAATAGACAGATACTAGGATACAAATTCGCTTTACTAATTGGTTATAATAAATATTCAAATGAATTTTCAGAAAAATTATAGATAAGATATTTTGAAGAATTTATTCTTTTAAACAGAAAACTGTTTTTACAGTAATAGATACTGACTTGTTACGTGACATTAAAATTAGATTTTATTAACTTTATGACAGGAACATAAATTGAGTATCAATAAATTAACAAGACAAGAATTTATATTGGAAGATAAGATTTTTGACTCAATATTTGGAGTGTGATTTCTTTATATTATACTTTGCAACATTTTTTGAGTAACTTTTCTTAACACACAATTGAAATACAGAGTGAATTACAAATACATATATATTATTCTGAAGTATACATAATGATTGTGAATAAATTGTATTACTCGAGTATAATCAATTTGCTATCGGTTTTTTTAAGTGATTGTGTTTGATGAGAAGTTACGTTAATAAATAGTAGCGAGGCAATGAAAGAAGAATATGGTTGTGCTGGTGTAAGATTAAAAGCAACACTTGTTGAGATGTATGGCGACATAAAATAGCGAAACAGGGCAATAAAACTCGGGATGATTGTCGGCGCTTTTAGAAGAATAAAACGTTGAAGTTTGGCAGTGCAAGCTTAATCAAATAAAGTCAGCAAAGCAGCACAACAGGTCGCTGATTGTAGAGTGCACTTGGAGTTTTCAATCACTCGTGAGCGATGGCAGAGCTGGTTCATCTGCCGCGAAACCTTCGCGAATAATAGCCGGCATGCTTGAGACTAATAGCCAGTCGTTGCTGTATTTGTGCACCGTGACGAATCTCGCACAATTCTCAGCAGATGGAATCAATATTTACCCTACAAATATACAATCATATTTCTAAACATCACGCGAATCAAATTCAAATACACCCGGCCTTTTCAACAAGATATTTTCCATATCCGAACGCATTCCACCAAAACATTATCTCAATCGATATCGGCGGATATTCACTGACAAGAGCTTTCGGTATTTACTTCTTGCTTTATTTAGATATTTCGTTCTAGCGAAATTATTTATATTTGTTCATTTAAAGTTATTAGTCTTTTTAGCCGCCAGCGCAGAGTATTGAACTTGTTATTTATCTTTCTTATTTCAATCTTGCCTTTAATTCATTAGCTATAAAATATCTAAGAATATAAGATAATAAAAACTAAACAATAGTTGATTTTGCTAGATATTATTCCAGGTCTCTAGCCTTTATGAACTCTAAGTATTCGTCTTGGGATCGATTGATACTAATAAAATCTAAGATATAATCATATTATTTCTGTATAATTAAAACTTTTTCAAGTGCAGAAACTTATCTGGAAATCATATTGTTCCATTATTTTCTGTTTTAACAATTGGGACTATTGCAGTTAATGTTCGTCTAATGATTATTTTGAAAATTTCTTGCTTTTTTCGGTGGTCAAAGTTGAACTGAACTTACTAAAAACGCAAAACTAATCCTCAATAATTAAATTAAATCAAATAAAATAGCGAAAGACATAAATGTTTTAAAATTTAAGTCAATTGATAATTATCATCTGTGGTGCATTGTATCCAGATTTTTTTTTAATTTCTTGGTCTTTATTCAAATTTCGAAATGTTAAAACGATATTGTAAGAAGATAGAAATTACGGCTCTATTTTCCATGTTGTTTTTGGACTACATTTCTTCTGTGGAACACAATTCTGTTGTCGGCATACAAATGTTTCATAGACAGAATTAGTGTTTAAATATGGGATTGAGAAGGTAGATTTACTTCTCAATCAAGTTTTGTATGCAATCTTAGGTAGTCTTAATTTTAGTCGTAATGCAGTTTGTTTAATATATTTTAGTTCATTTTTGAGCGCCTGAAATGATTCAGGCGCACTTTAGGCCAGAACGTAGCGGCTCTGGAAACGAATGGATCAGTCCGTGAACTTATTCACAAAGTATTTAATTCAGTTTAGTAATATGTTATAAAAAATATAAATAAAGGTTAAGTTTAAGTAAAAGTGCGTGTGCTCACAACCATCCTTTTTTGTATTGTTTTCTGCTTTGTTGTATCGAGTAATCATCATCATCGTCATCATAGTGAGTCAGCCAGCATTGCATCATCTGTTATACGAATGTATGACAGTGACAGCAAATATATGGTTGTTGGTTATCATTTCAGAAAACAATGACGCCCTAACATTGATGCAGCGAGACGACTATATTAGACTTGCTACCAGTTCAATAAATAAAAAATATAACCGAGTATTTAGTAAGTAAAGATATAGTCAGTAATATCCATATAAATGAAATCAGAATATATGAAGGTACAGAGAATAAAAGCGCAATCTTTTGAGTGAAAAATAATTTTTATTTTATGAGAATAGTGCAGAAACAACAGTTTTATACTGGTGTTGTTTGGGTTAGAAAATAGGGCAAAATAGGTGGTGGTAAATATTAACATAAAGTTTAAAGGCGGTGATTGTTTTGATATGCTGCAATGTCCCTCCGTGTTTAGCATCTTGGCGTGAATTGGCACTTAGGACAAATAAGGTTCTTAGCGGAGTTAGGAAGTGTGCGAGTTAAGTGGGCAGCTTAGCGCTTGGCGGGATCAATACGTCGTTATGAATTCATTCCTCGCGTGTTATTATGCTGCCACTGCTAAAGTAATTGTTTCCGAGGCTGCCGGACGGAGCACATCACAACCCCCAACAAATGATCATGTAACGAGTATTTTTAGCTGCGCAGATGATTGAGGAGCGCATACCACACTACCATGACCTTTGCTACTATTTACAAGTAGCCCTAATGTGGCACACCATTGTTTTCTTAACCAGAAATTAACATTTTCTTCCCTCTTACTCTTTAGCCACAGAATAGTTACATACAGAAGCGACACTCCGTGCCGGTACCTTTCATGTTACCCTATTCAGTTCTATGACCTTGGAGCATTGTGTAGACATTTAAATCTGTTGACTTCTTCTATCTCTCTCTAAGATGTGACGAAACTTTTCGATTTTAAACAATGAGCCCTTCAAATTTGTTGCCTTTCCCTATCTCTCTCTAATTTTCGTTTCTCTATCTTACTGTCGCTTCGGTATAAAAATATTTTGTGATTTAGCCTTACACCTTCAAAGGGAGAAATGCTCGATATAAAGTAAGTCCTTTTCTCTTACTCAATAATTTTTTTGTTGAGATTGAGAAACTACCTGGACATGATTTGTATTTTAATGGAGTCGTATCAGTGCCACAATAAAATAATCACAAATTACATTTTTGTAATAATTCGGAAAAAGTTTTTTCATTTTTTGTAATCCACAGACAATAGGTTCTATTTTTATTACAGTTTGTTATAGTTTACATAAATAAACCTTATTTAAAAATATACTAAAACTTTGTTTGCATAAGTTTTCATAGATATTAATGTTTTTATTTGTACGCAAACTTTATCTACAATTCATGTAGATCCCGTAGACCATATAGACATATAATATAGAAATCTAATAAAATAATAGTTTACAAAGTTAATAAAATGCTATTATCTCTTCTTGACGCAGGTCATAGATTTCCAGAAATTTATTTAATATAGAGTAAATTTATAATTAATTAAACATGGCGACAAACTTATGTTCATTAACAAACTTATTAACAACAAATTCTGAAGGTTACATACTTTCATTACAAGATTCATAACTTATTTTATTTTTACAAAAATACAAAATCTTTGTTCACCAATATTTTTAACGGTTGAATTGTGTACATCTGCGGTTAAAAACTTCTTAGCATTGAAGTAATACATATGCCCTTAAATTTAGTATCCTATATAAATATGAAGATAACTGACCCACTAACTGATAACCTCAGATTTTATTTATAATTTTTAGCGTCTAAATTCCATATATGTTAGTATTATAATTTAACTTTAATAAACATTTGTATTTTGTAAAGAAATACGAATCATAATAAATACAATTTGTTTCGTCAAATAAAGATAATAATTATGGATTTGTTTTTTTCATTAGTAGTGAAAATTATTATTTATCATTTTTGTCAGGATTTTTCTTTAGAATAAAATGGAAATTATGTTGTTACATGCAAAATCAATTGTTAGTCTTTTTTTCCTTAAAATTGGATGTTGTTGCGTTGTTTTGATTGGAATTGGTTGTTTGTGAAGTGTTAAAGAGCAACCCGTGCATCAAATCCCGGCGGTTGGTGTGAAAACAGTAATGAAAGATGTAAAATGTGATTATTTCTCATGGCGGATCCGTAACAGTTAATTTTGCTGCATGCAGTGATGCAGTTCAAAAGCGGCTGATTTGTGGGTTGCAAAACAGATCAGGCAGTGGAAATAATGCTCGTGTGCGGCACGGGACGGGCACGAGCACGAGTGTTGTTGAATGAATTGAAGAGCCGGAGCCGCGCAAAACAACCACCGCACAATCGATACGGCCCCAACAGCAGAGGAAATATTCAAATGTCCCCAAATGGAAATATATGAGGAGAAGTAAAGCTGCTCTGATGGAAGACGGATGAAATATGCTGCTATACCGTTATGAATTACACGCAATCTGACGTCTGCTTGTTACCCTGCTAGCTGCTGGACATCCCACGTCTTCTTTTTACCTACACCACTTCCACAGATAGTCCTGACCCATATTTCATGCGCAACACAATTTGCATTAACCAAAATAGACAACAAAATAGAAGATTCCTGCGTTTTTAAGATTTTTTTATCATTAGAATATATAAATATCCAAATTTAATTTAAAAAGTCGAAGGTGAAACAACATACAGTTAGATGTTAATTAAAATTCAATTGTGTTTTTATAATACCGTTGACATTTTGAAAGTACCTATATTAATCATAATGAAAAACTAAAACAAAATCCAATATAAACATTCTTGTAATAATAATAATAATTATCATTTTGTTGTAAAAAAATTAACTGTGGCAACGACAGAACCGAATATGAATGATATAAAGATAATTTACTATAAAAAAATACTTTATCTACAACTATTGAAATATGGGTACATTATACGTGTGATACTACATATAATATACTACTTATATTACACAAGTGTAATATGAAATGTTATATTACACGCTACACTTTTCTGTAATAAATAGAGCATATAATTTAACACATAACATTTTAATAAACTGTTAATTTATTAATAATATATTTTTTATTATAAATATCAATATAAATAATTATAAAAGTATAATAAATACAATTTGAATAGTTATTTTGACATTTAAGTGCTACTGTGGCGTCATCTGTTAAGCTATATATGAACTAATCACATTTTTTATATGGCTGTTAGTTGTAGACAAAGTATAGTATTTGACTCGCATAATATGGCTACATTACACTCGGATGATTATATATACTCGCTACCGCTCGTATTTTTAATTACATCCTCGTGTAATATAGCCTACATATTATGCTTGTTAAATAATATACTATACTTGTATATTTTACAACTTTCTTCAAATATTTTGTTTCAATCGGTGTGTTTTCGTAACGAGAAGTGCATTCTTCTGATATTTCAGAGTAGTTGCTAGGCTACAAAAAAGAATAATTTTTCCGGATGGTGACACAGCATTCCCATACAATACAGTATGCAGTCCATTGTTTTCCGTGAATAAAAGTACAATCATATTTATTTCTTTATTATTGAGTATAAACTGATCGAAAAAAATAGTATATGTACCACGTAGGAAAAGTGACTTCCCGAACTTCTGGTGTTACTGCAATTTATACCACCTTCCAGGAATATATCATTTTTCCTACTAGATACACAATATACTTTTTTTAACAATATTTATTTGTTAAGAAATATTCGCAAAAAAAAAACAAAAAGATAATAGAAAGTTTAATATAAATTTAAATAAATAAATAGATATACTGATACTATGAAAATGTAAATTGTATGCCTGAGCACCAATAGTCCTGGTCCTAGTACTAAAGTGATCCTAAAAAAAAACTATTAAAAAACTTTCATTTTTTTGTTATTATCAGTTGAAAGTCAGATGCTTAAATATGAAGTTCCATATATTCTTCAACCGAATTTGCTCTATATCTGTACTCCTGTACACATAGATTAGTATGAGCGGTCAAGCAGGTATCATCAAAACGTATTGTAATTTGTAAAGGTCTTAGTGCAGGAACACACATTTAAATCTTGCAACTTCTATATGATCTATATGATTATAAGACCCTACTTTAATAATCCAATTCATTTTTACCGCAAACATTCTATTTCTTTCAGTTTAAGACATTCCTCAACAGATTGTACAAATCAGTATGTATTTTAATAATTGTACCACTACTCTGTACTATAAACTGTATAATTTCTGCGGTTATTTTGACAGGGTTACAAAAACTTCTGATACCATTTCATGATACTGAACTGAATAAAATTGGTGACACTTTTAAATGCATGCGAATATCACACTGTTGGCCTGCTACCGCACGCTGATCTTATAAAGTTATCAAATAAAAATGGAAGTGGAGTTGAAGTGGAGAAAATTTATTTCAATTTCTCGGATGAATTTCATCGTCTGCGATCGTGCTCCGCTAAGAGATTCAGTTTACCAACACGAGTTATAAAATAATAAAAGTGATGCATGAAAAGGCTTATGAATGTGAATCAAATTTGAACGCTTCTGCTGTAGTCTCGAGAGAGCGTATTTTGAGACAGCGTGCAGAAGCTTGGAAAATATATATCACGGGCTTGGAGTAATTTTTCTCGCATGCATATTGTACAAGTTGCCAGGT
The DNA here is from genome assembly GCA_035578165.1 of Stenolophus ochropezus. Lineage (NCBI taxonomy): Eukaryota > Metazoa > Arthropoda > Insecta > Coleoptera > Carabidae > Stenolophus > Stenolophus ochropezus. Next base: position 15,677,817 of record JAQOWZ010000005.1, on the reverse strand, counting down.
CATACTTCCAAGAGAACTGCACTTTATAGCTGCACTGTGTGCACAACATCTCTTTCATGCCTCAGCTGTCAAACAAATCACCCAACCGACGACATACACCAACATTATAAACAACAACATGGAAATAGAATGCCGGCGAGATGAACACGCTGTATTTGTTATACGCTTCATAACTTACCCTATCTCTATTCCAACCTAAATCAACTGCTCAACGCATCTGCACTATTTTTACCTTCACATCTATTTGTACCTGTAAGACAGGTTCTATATTGCACACCGACCTAAATATTCCAAATTATTTCTTTTTTCTCAACCATATTTCCGTTATGACTATTTAAAATTATTATTTCTCCTATTAATTCCTAGTCGAAAATATTTTCAAATAATTTTCCACTTCTTCTATAAATGAGAAATTGATCTTCAATTAAAAAATATTTAATTTATAGATAACAGGTGAATAAATAAATACTGTTTTTTTTTTTCTAAAATACCTTTACTTCCTCCTAATATAGATCTCTTTTTATTGTTCAATGGAAAATAGATAAAATAATATTGGATATTTTCAGAAATATTTCAACTATATTGAACGATACTATACGAAATTTTGAACTGTTGGAAAATTATGACAATAACGTACAGTTATTATAATACACATTTAATTATAATAAATAAATTAATAATTACAAATTATTAAAATAATATTTAACATTTAATATTCAATAATTTACAATTTAAATTACATTTATGTAGGTTAAATTAAATTTAATAATAATTGACGTTTTTGACATTCTATTAAATATTATTTTTTAGTTGTTAGTATAATAGCAAATAATAATACCCGTTCTTGAAGTATATAACTAGAAATTATGGTACGTATACTATGTGAATGAATTCATAAAATAATACTGACATCTAACTAAAGAAATTTCATATTATTCAGTAACACAAACATAATACTTATTACTGTCCTTAATACGCACTCCACTTAATATCTTATTTATCAAATATTAAATACATAGTATATTATTCTGTTACTAAAATGTTGAATATTATTACCACGACTAAATTTAATTAGTTCTTTTTTATTAGTCTTATTTTTCTTGGTCCCCAGATTTATCAACATTAACTAATTTAAAAAAATAGTTATGACCAAGTAAGCAATATTAACGTACCGGGTTAGGTACTTAAAAAGTCCCAAATAAATACGGCCATTGAAGGAAGACAATTGATATAGCTTAAAAATCCAAGAGTGTGGCTATTTTATAATTGTTATATTTCCACTTTGAACATAACAGAAAACTAGTACATTATTATTTTCGTATGTACGCGGTAAGTATACTTCTAGTTCTAATTAATGTGAAATGATAAGTATTAGTGAAATTGTAATTCGCCTGGATCTGCAGGTAATGAATTCAGATTTGTTTCAAAGTTGAGCTGTGAAAACTAACGGAAATATTTGAGCTAATTTTAATGGATTTCTAACTAATCCATATTTCATAACTAGTTCGCATTGATTAGTTTTGTTAATAGTTGTGTTAAAGTGTAAAATTCAGCTGGGTGCTTTGCACAAAGTTTAATTAAACGTAGTTTGTTGTCACGACCAAATGATTCATAGTTTCCTGCTGCTATTCAACTTCTTGCTATAGGTAATTGAACTGTTGTGTAAACACGAGAATTAAATCAGAAATTACACATTCCCACCCACGAAATTCCAGGGAAAAACTCAACATCGATAAAAGCATACGTTGTAGTTTCACTAGCACGAATTTAATGCATATTTAATACGGCCAGCCATGTCTAGTTATGCCAAAGGGTTTATTATTTTTATCTAGATGCTCGGGGTAAAAGAACAAAGCCGGGATTAAGATTTGGTTGGATTTGAAGATATTGCGTGATTTTTAGCACTTAGAATTAATTTTGCAGTCAGGGAATTAATTTTCCGGCGGTGTTGTAGTGTTATCTGCTGTTAGTAATTAATGATATAAATTTCCTAAATAATTTCTTTAAAATTAGTCAGGGCAAGGAAAACTTTACCCTACAGAAATACATGTAGAACAACATTTAGAGAAAATAGGTGATAGTCTTACAAGAAAATCAATATATTTATACTCGTGTACAAATAATTTGCGAAATGACTCTGCATTTTAAATATATTATTTAATGTCAGATACATTTTACAGAATTCAACAACAAACGCAATATGTAAATATACGAGGTGAGTAAATTAAGTAATGGGATTTATTTTTTTTTAATTATACGAATATAATTACAATTAAATATTGTCTCCCTCGAAATAATCCTCGAAGCAGTGCGGGAACTCGAATACTGGAATGGCCTTCAGCTGGTCGGTTACAGTCGTTTAAATGTTTTGAAGTGTCTCAAAATGAGTTCCCTTGAGATGATTTGTCAATCTCGTGAAGAATAAAAAGTCATAACAAACTCTAGGCAGCTGGTTAAGGAAGGCTGAAGAGCCAGAGGAATGTTTTTACTGGTCAAAAATTATTTTTTTAAACCATGGTGGTTTGAGTCAAATTTCAATCTTCCCCGATCATTCAGAATTTCTGTCAATATTTTCATTAGTTCTTGAACATGAAATCCTTCCGCTGTCTGTTTAATCTTCAATCGACTCTTTTTCTTCTGAAAATCCTTAAAACCACCGAAAAACGTGGCCTCTTGAAGTAACACTGTCTTCATATGCCTACTTAAGTCTTGTAAAAGTTTCCATTGCACTGTATCGAAGTCTGAAGCAAAACCTGATAGTATACCTACCTTATTTTGAAATTGATGTTACACAATTTTAGAAAGTACTAGAAAAAACTGTTTCACAAAAAAAATGCTACGCAGATGACTAAATGACTATAGTAAGTTCAAATTCGTACTAAACTCATACTACAGTTCACCTGCCTCTTCTTCTGAGTCCCAAGTTTTACGAGATCGAATGTTACGTTGCCAGTTTCATTATTTAATTTAAACACCTAGTATGTGCCTGGAATGACACCATTATCTTAAGTCACACTTTACAGCAAATGTAAATTATTAATATGAAAATATTTTTTATACATCAATGATTAAGTTCACATAAATAGTAGAAATAGTTAAATTGAAACGATATTGTTTAAATGTGTTAGGAATTAGAGCAAATATTTGATAAGACAATATTCTGTTCCACATTTTAAAGTACCTGCTCTAATGGGGTAGGTGACCAATTTCTAAATTTAGTATATGTGATAGCTTGTAAAAAATAATATACCCGTATTTTTTTAAAATTGTTAATTATATGTTGTTTTGAAGTAAATAAATAATATAGTACTTGGGAGGGGATTATGACGTCAACGAAGTTCATGAGAGCGGCGAAGGTAGACAGACGGAAATAGGTGGTGTGAGTGAGATAGTGCTAACTTAGTGAACGTCATAGTAAAGGACGCTGTTTCTATTTAACGCAAATTACTAAACAATTGCTGATAAATATTTAACTTTTTTAATGTCAACGTTAATAAATAAATATACTTTCTATAATTCAATAGTTTTTTCATTAAAATTCTACCTTGGTCACCCCAATCTTGTTTTATTGAATTGCGGGGAAGCGAAACCAAGAGGTTTAACAGTTTCTTATTTCTTCCTGCCATATGTTTTTGGAAACATATATTGTTTGTAATTTCTTATGAAGATGAGAAGCTAAAACTTTAATTACCAAAAAATACATATAAAATATTACTTCTTTTGGAATCTTAGATTACTGCATGTCCATTTCCTGGACCATCTTTAGAAGCTGGTATATAGATTCCCTCAGTATGTGTTTTGTACGTCCTGTCACTACTCCCATATGTGTTTCTTGTATGGGTGTGTTATGTGCTGTAGGCCGGGTGTTAGGAATTTTTTCCCTGCAACCCTTTTCAGAGCGTGTCGCGGCGACAGATATGAAAGGATTTGTCACGAAACGAAGGCAATTTCTTGGTCTGCAGAATCCGTTGGCAGCGACGGTGTGACTGACTGATGACATCGAACAAATAGCGATGCAAACTACTCCGCGTGCCGGCACGACAGGACAGCGGGTATTTCACTCAGCTACACGCGTGCTTCGCATATGGCGCACGAAGAATTCCGCAAATATTCATAATTAGGTAGAAAGGGATTTCCAACGCCGCAACCCGTTTGCATTCGTCAACGTTCCACCAAACTCACACACTCCAAATTTTAGATTTCGCACTAGAATCTCTACTATTTTATAATTAGTTAAGGAATTTTAATAGGTTAACATATTTAAAATTATTATTTCTGCTAAGAATCACAAGAATTCTACTCATATGTGATTGTTTCCGTATTAATATTATATAATATATAACTAAACACTTCATACCTAGAGTACGGAACAGAGGAATAATTATATTAAAATTATTTTAAAATAAATTTATTATTAATTTACGAATTCATTGCATGTTCTTGACTCATCTTTATCTGACGTAAAAAAAATGTTTATATTTCGACTTTTTGTTAATTTGTACATTATTGTTTTTTAAATTCTCATTACATTCCTACTATTTTCGACCTCATGATGATACTGGTTGCATCGAAACGTCCTCGTTCAAAATAAAAATTATTTAAAATAATTTTATTTCTATTCATCGATCCATTGCCACAACTTTCTCCACAATTTGCGAAATTCAGAAAAAATATTTTTGTTTCAAGATATTATGATCAGTATAATATATACTATCATAATATATACCTTTAAATTTCATTACATAGGTTTAGATACATCTATATATTTAAAACATAGTTCGTGAACAACGGGTACTGAAATATCGCCACCACATGTATTGGTGATATTGTATTTGCTGCTTTTGATTTCATTTGTATTAATTTAATGCAATATTCGTATTAATTTATATTAATTTGAATTTAGTATTTGGAGTAGTTCTGATTGGTTTTTACAATTTAATTGTCTGATAATGTAAAGCGTCAATTAATAACGGATCTTACTAAGCGTTCAAATTGGCTCTACACAAAGGAGTGAGGTTAAAATTAGGTAAAGTGGCTAATAATATATTTATGTATTTATTATTACCCGTAATGGCCCATTTAGATATCGATCTAAATTTTGCAACCTACTTCTTGTAAGTAAAATATATGCAATCCGCCCTAGAATAGATTCTATCCTTTATAATTAACACGGGGAATAAATTAAATCTCCGCATAATTTCATATTAAAACTACACGGAAAATATATCGTAAATTTGTTAATTGAAAGAAAACACTGTTACGCAGAATGTAAGTTTTAAAAAAACTAAATAAATTAAACTCAGCCGTAGAGCAGAACAGAATTCAGTTGGCAGATTAATTTTTAATACATAATAAAGCCAGTTCTTTCCAACTCAATATAAAAATTACTAGTTTGAACTGTTGGATAAATTGAGGCACTGGAGAAAAGTTTGTATATCACTTTAAAAACTATTGATTCAACCAATACGACTCCTTTTATTGCACTTTCAAAGAGGCGCATCGCATCGCAATATTTTTAATGGATTGCAAAGATTCTGACCCAGAAAACAACTTTAATAGAAGGTTTTACCATCAAACTAATCATCTTCAATGAAAATTGCAAATAATAAAGAAAGTGCCTGCTTTCACATACTTTGTGAATGAATAATTGGCTATTTGTGCATACAGGAAATAGGTTCCGTTCTGCTGCAGCTTAGTTCACATTTATTTTTCATTATCTTCTATTTGTAGAAAATGAAACACAAAGTATTTCATAAACCTTCTTTTACAGAGTTGGAATCTTTATGAAGAATATACTTAGGGATTCTGAAATTTGAAAGAAAAATGTTGTTGCATTACATATCTATTCATTCTTACGAGAAATAGTAAATATAAATAAATCAAAAGTAGAGTGTAGTCAGAGCTGGACTTATGCATAAGCAAACTATGCACATGCTTAGGGCCCCTGCTAAATACTCTTAGCGGCACAGCTTCTATGCAGAGCAATTTGCTGTACATAAATTCTAATATCTTGCGAAAAATAAGTTCTTTAAATGTTCAACTATTCTACTGTTCATAATGAATTATGAATTATAGTTGTTATCGTAGTTATCTTCATTTTATTTGAATGGGCGTGATATATACTGCAAGAAGTATAACATTGCGCTTCTGTGTAAGTTTAAAAGAACCTGTATTTATGACATTTTTATATTAAAACATTTTATTAAATAATTATATTCGGTTTGTAAATTTGGTATCAGCGTAGCTAGTTCTTAAAAAAAATTACAAACAAAATTTTGTAATTTTTAAAAATTTCCTACCTACCTAAAAATTCGATTTTTTAAAATGTTTTCGGGTTAAAGCAAAAATACAGCATTAGCGGCTTTGGAAATTACTTCCCTTGTTATTACTACATATTTTTCCAAATAATATTCATCTCACGGGTCTAAAAATTCTAACAAAATTTTTGCGTTACGTACTTGTGTTTGTATCGTAAATATCTATTTAACCGACTTATTGAAAATTATATTTTACTCAATAAGTATTCATTTGTCCATATTTTAAACGAAATATTTCAGCAGTTCACGTTTTCAAAAAGTGAATCTCACGCAAATTAAAAAATTTTCATTCTTATGGAGTCAGAAAAAGAGGAATAATACAGAAAATCACAAAATATGCAAGCGGGCGATACGGCACTGATTAATATGGTGCAGAGCTTCTTACTCTCACTTGATATTCATTGAAATGTAAGTTTTTTGTGTAGACGATAGGTAAGTTTTGGTGGCAAGGAGGATTCGTCTGTAAGTATGTATATAGGCCACCAGTCGAGAAATTTATTACTTTTAATCAGTAAATAAAGAAGCTGGAATAAATGTGAAAAAGGACATATGCTTCATACATATCTCGTATGCTATTCTCGCTGAAAATGAATGCGTTTGTGTAGATTTGAAAATGTTTCGGAATTTTATTTGAGCAGATTTTTGATAAAATTGTTTTAGATCAAAAAAAATTATGATGTTTTTAAGCAAAAGTTTTTGAATAATACAATCAAACGAGGGGAAACAAAAGCTCAGCAGAAAAATTTGATTAGTCTTTTACAAAAACCAACAATTCCACTGTCGCAACAATGAAAAACAATGAACGTTAGTAAACAAATGACATGGTGCCGAAGTATGCTGGGAATTCCGCGCGTCAAAAATGCATGCGCTATCAAACACAAATTGTTTTCATCAAAGCGACGCCGTGCGTCGGCACCGCAAACAGAGGACGTCGCTCTGCAACAGGAATTCTAGCAGGAATGTCTGCATTGTTGCAGATCCTGCTAACACAAGGATTTCACAAGACAAATTGTCACTCAAACGCACATGTTAAGATTTTCTTCTTTTTCCCATACGTGGTCGCTTTACCAATCAGATTTTGCACTTCTCCATACATCAGTTTCCTTGTTTCTTTACTTTTTGTACTTACGTGGAAGAAAAGAAATCTTACATGATACATTGATAGTATGACTAATAGGAAGCTAAATTCAATATTCACCACTAACCTAGACACCCATTATTAGTAACTTTAGTTAGTTAGTAATTTGACATGAGAAATTATTTTTCACTACCGCTTACTTGGTAACCATGGTCACCTAGGTCAAAAATAAATTGTTATTAACCATGGTCGATAATTAAAACTATCATTTTTAAAGATACACATGTCTCCAAATCCATATACTGTTTAAATCATTTAACAAAAGAAAAGTTTAAAATATGGATTCACAATTTAAATAAGTCGTCTTAATGAACTAAATAAATCATTAAAACAAAATTAAAAATCATAAGTGAGGTTGACAAACTGAAACGACAAATTTAAAAAAAGATAGACTACTTTATTTTTTGTGAATATTAAGAAACAAGTTAATGTTCATGTCAATATATTTGGTTTTATCAATATAATTTTTCAGGAGGATTGAGATTTAAATACTAGAAGTAAAAAAAGTAATTCGTGGAAAAAAAAACTCATATCATGTTTATGTTTCAATGTCTCTACAACCTAAAAAGTTGATTTTTACGATCAAAGGTTTGTCTATTGATAAAAAGTGTTGTAATTAAAGAAACCAAGAAATAATGTGCTTTTTATTTAAAATGTAATAAGATAAAAAATTATATTAATCGTCTATCAGAGAAAGTCAATTTATTGTTCACATCATTTATTTGAAGTGATATACTAATATTTCAGCAAAATGTAGGTATATATCACAAATATAAGAAATAAAGTCAAAGTTCCCTATAGAGGAACTTTAAATTTTATCACCGAAACCGCGGTTGGGAAATCCTAGTCTAGCTAAACCTTGTATAAGGAATTTATGTATTGTGTAGTTATGAAACATGTTTTGGTGAAACAGGTGCCCTATATATGAGAAAGGTGCTAACTTTTTATGTCGTTTGGTCCGTCCTGTTGAATGTAGTTTATTTTATAATTCCCTCTTCTCGCAAGGGTCTCGACCGGAGTTATGAATGAGGAATCGAGGGATGAAATATTTATCGACAGCTGATAGGACGAGGTGAAAGAGTCCGGACTCCCGCTTAATTCCCAGCTCAAGAGAAGTTCTTTCTGCATAATTCTAGCGCGCGTGCCGAAATACTTGAATAATTTACACGACAATCTCAATCCGAGTAATACGTTAGCGTATTGAAACTTTATTACGATGATACACCGGCTTGGAGAGACGATGCCATAACTTCTGCGATATTACAGAGAGGAGTAATGCATACAGGCAAAGTTTCTTCATTTCCCAGAATGGAATCATTCCCAAAATAGGTTAATGTTGACGCAAACTAGAAAGAATCATAAAAGTTTAATCTGTGATTGAACATATCTGACCTCAATATGCAACACTAGACGATAGTAATATAATTATAATAGTAGTATTAATTGTGCGAAACTAATTGAATTAGCTTCCGCAACATACAAACAGACCACAGACATCCTGAAACGTAAAATTAATTAAATTTCCTAATTTACTGAACGAGATATTACACAAATTGCAATGTTAAGTATGTAAAGTATCTAATGTTAAAGGGACATCATAAATTACTAGCAAGTTCAAATTTCACTCGTCTATAATTTCAATTGTTTCATATATTTTATAAATCTCTTCAGTACATATGAAATTTTGGACTACTATTAAACTGAAGTGTACATTTTTACTTTGTATCTTATTAGTATATTTTATTTATTTATTAATTACTGGATATTAAAAAAAATGTCCTTGTGTTATAATTCATGAATAAGTTGTAATATCCTGCAAACATACACATAGGTATATTATTTATTTATTATTTTATGCTATGTAAAAAATTTACATAGCATAAAATATTTTTTTTCATACGTCATAAAAGTGACATTTTACCCGCCGGGGTAAAAATATAACTATACACCGCCGAAGTAGAAGTAAACTAGAAGTATCCATAGGAGCTATGTAGAATCACCGAATAAAAAATAACAACTATAGAAACTTGTAATATAGCCCTAAATGTCACTAAAAAACTGTCAGCAATTGACAGATTTAAATTTATAACCTACAAATTGAACGTCAAGTAGTAAATTAATTTTCAAAATATATGAGTTTGAAGAAAAAATAGAATGTGTCAGTTTTTTTTTGTGTGCAAACTTCCATACTCGCCACTTAAAATATCAGTTTGACTCTTAATGACAGAATATACTGTTGCTTATGCTTTTCAATAATCAATAATCTAGCAATGTATGTAAGGATTTAACGTTATCCATGTTCAAAATATCATTGATCGCTTTTCGTCTGGCGAAATTCAACGAAATGATTAATTTATTATATGGTTAGATTTAAACATGAGACGGGCTTTTAGTCCAATCTTGATGACAGTGGTATCCAACAGTTACAATTGAATTAATTGGTAATGAAGCTTTCCAAGTTACATTAAAATTACATTAACAATTACGATAATTATAATATAAATTAACACATTAGTTTACACAAATATAAATCTTTACTAAAATTTCACGATTAAGATTTTAATAATTTAACACCCAGAGTGTTACTTTCTCGCTGTCATTTTTATTTCACCACATTTGTTTTTTATGGAGTTAATATCTTTATATGCATAAGTACAAGCTTTTTGAACCGTGGAATTACCTGTGATACATATCAGTATTGTTCCAATAAGTCAAATATCCAATGGAAACAATGAAATTGATCCGTAATGTGTGAAAAGCATTATGACAGATTTATTGATGAGATTATGGAAAGCTGCATAATGAAAATATAAATATGAAGGTCTGTGTATTAGGACATTTCCTGTAGTATGATGAAATATAATTCGTGGTGAAAAGGACGAAGGTCAGATTTGGGGCAATAAATCTGGCCGGCAGTAGCGTGATGTATTCATGGCAGACATACATCATACGTAATGTAGTTGGTGTATGGGCAGCGTGGAAATGCTAATGAAGGAGTTGAGTGATTATAAGCTGATGGAAGCCAACACAAAGTGAATTTTTCCGGGAAGTGTATCTCCTCGATACAAGCGCGGCCAGCAATGCCGGTGCCGTTTGTGTGGAGAGCTCTACAAACGACTGCTCTGTAAATTTCTGCCAACCGAGCTCGCTCCTCAACTCAAGTGATCTTTCAAAAGCCGAGTAATTTGATTAGCGTGACATGTCCGGATTTATAAACCGGGATTTCGTTCAGGTATTTCAATAAAATCCTAGTTTCAATTTTCGATCGTTGACGGCTACAAATTAATCCCCTATTCAAGAAAATTTCATTAATTTCCGCAAAATTCATCAACCCCAGTATTTAATTACAAAATTTCATGAAAAAACCACCAGCGATATTAAATACTGCCAATTTTCAACGCGATTGTAACGCACTTCGTAAAAATAAACAAAATGATCAACACCTTTTTTCCGATCCCACATTTCACCGAATGAACAACATATTAAAACCTGTTACTTTAACACTTCACGCTGTTCTTTCCATTTATTATCAACAACGGCACAACGGCCTTATAAGCTTAAAATAAACTATAAATTCTCAGGTCATAGGTACTGTAAACAAATCTGATATTTTGAATACAGCTTTCTTACGAACTAAAAGTATCCTGATCCTGACATGAACCAGATTTCTTATCTACCTGAATGTTGATGATGATATGTAAAAATTATAAAATATGAAAACTTCAGAATTTGTCCATCAAACCATTTGTTCTTATTAAAATAATTTTAACTAATTCGGTAATAATACATAAAAGAAGGACTTTCTAAGAGTTGCAGTCATTTAATAAAATCTACTAATACACCGCCGTTTCGACAGTAAATCAGTCTTCATCAGGGTTCATCCATACATATATTGAATTAAACGAAGCTTGAGATCTGGGTTTGCATTTGCGTAAGGTGTTATTTGAATTGGTTTTTCATTTAACAAAGAATATTTTATATTTTTATGTTTACCAGAAATTTATATCCACCACAAATTTAGTTTGATTATAGTTCATAGTTAGTATTATACTAAATAAACTATCTTTTGATTTCCAGTATTTGTTCATAATTCTTAAGAAACATCATCAAATGTCATTGCACTATGTTTCAATCCCAGCTTTGTCAATCTATAATCAAATAAAAATTCCGCTACTTCGGAGTGCTTCAGGACCCATTAAAAGCTGCAGGTCTCATGTAAAGGCTGTAAGGCTGACAATCTTACGTCCTTAATCCGTAAGCCTTTCTACGCTACCCTTTCGGGTGTAAGGCAGGACTTGTAGTTGAGTTTATTGAGGCCGACAACCTACTTCACAAAAATGCAAGTAAAACCTATCGCTAACAAGTACTTTAGGTTCCATCTAGGAATTTTGTGTCACCGATGATGATTTATTTATTCTCCCAGTATAAAAATAATAACATCTCAAAAATACAAAGTTTTTTATGTAATAAAAACTTCTTGTTACTGTAAATGGAAAAAAGGTAAGTTAATTTTACATGGATAATGGTAAAAAAAGAGTAAGTTATTTTGTATAACAAATTTATTTAAATAGTTATTTAAGTGTTGAATTGAAACCCACAATTACGATAACAGGTATTGAACGACCTCAGTATATATTCTTTATCTTCTCAAGGAATAAATTCCTGGATTGAAAATGTGAAATATATCCCTATGTAATGACTTTGTGTGATTGAAATTCTCTGTACGTCGCCTGCATTATCAGGTGCACGAAGTGCATACATAAAAATGTTAAATACTGATTTAAAGTCGGCGAGGAGTGTCAACTCCTTCGAGAACATAAAACAGCTAAATCCCAGAGAGAATGTCACGAGGAATTCCACCATTTTATTTTAACAAAAAGTCTTAATCGATAAGGCAGAGGTGAATTATTTCACGGAAACATTTTCCCATTTTCTCCGGAGCTGCTTCATTCATATTCACAAACATGTGACCTAAACAGGGCGCCAGCAGCCTTTATTTCTTTCATTCTGCGCCCGAGATTCATCATGCTGGCCTACTTTGCAAGATCTATAACGCCGGTTCGGCTCATTCCCACTACGATTCAATCACGATGGTCTTACACATTTGCCACACGGCTAATGCATACCGAGATATATTACCCAATACAAATACTGCAGTCGCCTCGTGTACAAACCCAATCAAATATTATATCATATCGCCAGAGATTATCTTTGTATGACTTTCATTTCTGATACTAATATTGAAGATCTACAACAAAAACCTGCAAAACAGCAACCTTGACACAAGTTCCACGTGTGTAAATTTATAGAATGAAGGAATAAAGACTACAGCTAAAGAGGAATGTATCAAAGCGAAGCTTAGTTGAAGAACCGCAAAAGGAATATTTCGTTTGAATGTTTGTCAATTCCCCAAACAATTGGTTACTGTTACACCATGTATATTAGTTCGTTATTGTTTATTAATGATGAGAATACAAGGTATATTGTAAGGTACATAATACCGACTATATATAGAAAATAAAAGGTTATTGTTTGGAGTTTGATTTTGAGATTAACCTTAAGTTTTCTGCCTATAAAAATATCATTACTAAATCTAATTAATCTAATTTCTAATAATTGATAAATTGTATGTTTATTATATAAAAGAACAATTCAAATCTGATGAGTAGGTATATTTAGTAATTTTGGTAAGCAAATGAACAATTCATATATAAGTTCATAGCATTAACAATAGCATGAGATGAAAATAATTATAACAAATCTGTAGAGAACTAAAATGTAATAATACTAGAACGTATACTGTCATATGCTCCCTGTGTATAAAAACCGGGACGAGAGAGACAGTAACCATTGGGGATTTCCATCATTGTCTAACACTTGTGAGCATGCGTATTTTATCACAAGTCACATGGCATATATACTGACGCAAAAGTCTCATATCGTTGCTTACTTTCTCCTTAGATGGTTGCAATGCTTTGACAACCTTTTTAAACGAACTATACGACAAGGACCCAAAAACCCTTAGGTACTGTCTCTTTCGGATTAAATTGACATCGTTAGTGTCCGTTCCAATATTACTAGTTTGGTGGTTTCCTCTAATTATTATAGCCAAAATGGTCAAATTTCAAATTTTCAATTATTAATTATTGTACATACACGATCCGCACATACATTTAAGAACTCTGTAATAATGAAAACCGATTTATAGTATTAAAATATAGTATTAATTTTAGAAAAGAAAGATATGATATAGAATTTAGGAAACACAATTTGAAAGGTTGGGAGCTGAAAGGGTTTCTCTCTGATTAAAAACTAATAAACATGAAAAGCAATAAGTCATCTGCGCCGGTGAATAAAGAACAGTAGCTGGAAATGAAACAATCCTTCACGAGAAATGAATCCTGGACCTGCTTTCGTTTTCTCATCAGTCCAGAGCCTCCCAAGTTGTACATAAATTTCATGAAGGCAAACCGGGGCTAAATTATTGTTATCAGCGATGGAAACTTGTGATGGCGTCTCATGTATAATCATAAATTCCAGCCATTGTGTCGCCCAATCCATTTTCATTAACGCAAGATATTCCTAGGCATTATTCCTGCATTCTTATTCAACGAGAAATATGGATCATCCTTTGTACTAGTCAATAACTTATACAATTTAACTATAACTTCTAAATTCAAATCTCTCCTCTAAACTACCAAAACATTTGAACCAAAAAGTTATACTAAGTATAATGGAAGGGTATAGAATAAGTCGGCAACAAAACAAAGTTTAATATATGTAATTTATCCTTTATAATTTCTTGTAATAAAACTACATACAATATTAAATTTTTTTATTACGACACATTTAAAATAAAAGTATATCTAGTAAAATATTTAGTTCTCAGAAGTGTATAAAGAATTATGTAAAGAAAAATGAGATGTAAGGTTTTCTATTCGCAGCTTTGTATAGAAAAATTGGTTAATTACATCAAATAAAAAAACGACTCTTTGATCAACCTATTTATAAAATAACAAGCCAACTTATAATTATTATTATTGGCATGATAAAATATATTTAATAAATAACTGCAAAAATCAATAAAATTGGTAACAAAGTAAAAAAAGTAATTGTATGATTTTTAAATAATATAAAATTTAGAATAAAATTGTGGTTGTGTATTTCATTGTAGCTTTGAATAAAAGTAAAATAAATTGTATTCATGTAAATTATTAAATTAAATATTTTGTCTCATAAAAGAATCACTAATAATTTGATATTAACATAGATGTTATTTCTATTGTGTATTACACATTTGAACGAAATAAATAACTACCTTTTTTAAAATTTAAAAATAATTTGAAATTTGCATGTTAAAGATATATAATAAATTATTCTTACATAATACTTTCAAAATCAATTCTTTATATCTAGACTGATATCAATACATTACCCGACAATGCAATATTATTAATTTAAATACTGAAGTTATTTGGTTTTGTGAATGCACTGCAATGGGAAATAATTTCAAGTTAACGTGAGAGTGATTGAATGAAAATTGCTCATTGGAAAGGGAAGCAATCTTGGAATAATTTTTGGGCAAGTGGCGCAATAAATATCGGCATTTCGTTTTCGTTTTAGCGCATAATACTGGGAACCCGTTACGAAGAACAGTGAATTTAAATTAGGACATGAATTTTGAACATTCTCTGTTCACTGCTGTTCCCAGCCACTTTCAAGGAGATATTCTGGCGCACTCACTTTCCCAAAATTAACTACAAAGACTTTCTCCACACTTTAAATAACGCAAAATATTTCATAACCGCCAGACGAAATCTCGGAATATTCACGGTTTAACAGAAACTACGGAAATATAAATTCAACGCAAATATACTAATTGTTACACAGACTACAATGTTTCAAATGTGCCGAGATTTATTCACTTGTTCTACTTACTTCAAGGATAATCTGCTGTAAGGTCGCACATTGTTCGTAATTTTGATAAATGTGAAATTATTAAAACTACTACAAGAACAACGGAATCAGCAAAAAAATTGTAAATTTTAGTGTTGCTAAAATATTTTTTTTATAAATCTTGTTCTAATATTTAATTATTCTTTTGTTTTATTTATTAATTCATAATTCTCAGTATACCACTTTTGTTTTACTATTATGGTAAAAGTTTAATTTTTTAAATTAATATATTGTATTATATTATTGCTTTATAATTTATCTTAGTTTTCAGTAATTGCTTTATTTATTTGCTGTAATATTTTCGATGTCCTTTAAGTGTTATTGTTTTCTTGAATTTTTGCTTATTTATTGTAAACGCTGAAATCGAAAGTAAGTTTATCTTTTGCTGTACTAATAGCGTTTGTTAACTAATATGGCTACTTTATAATTATAAATTTTACTGAATGCTATATTAACATTTTATAATTTATATAAAATATAAATTTTAAGAATTATGTTAAATTGTACCCCGAAACAATATTTGGAATCGGGAGTAACATACGGCATTAAAATTATATTAGTTAGTTGAGTAAAATTAACCATATTAATTAAATAAATAAAATTAAAATACATGCACAATATACTCGTATAAAGATACAAAAATTTTATATTATATAAACAGTTTCGCTCCTCCTCTAAACAGTTGTCTTGAATCGGTAAAGAAAATAGTTATTTACATATCAAGTGTGGGAACGTCATTTTCCCTGATGAGTATTTTGTGGCGCGAGCTTGCGAGCGCTGGAATAGAACGAATTTGGGAAAAAAGTACACGCAGCAGATTTATACAATATTTTTTTGCACAAAAAACATCAAATCAGTAACTAATGCACTAAATTTATTTTTCTAGATTAAATTTTATTAAATATCTCACTACTTTTTTTATTATTAAAAAGGTAAAAGAATGTTTGAGACATTATACTTTCTTACTTCTTATTGCAAATATAATTTTTTTATTAATACTTTAGAAACAGGAGAGTTTTTTCAAAATTTCCCGCACGCTAATCTGAGGAAAACGGGAAGTTGAGATTCCCGACTTTGCTAGGTGAGGTAAATCAACTCATTTCAATTTAAGAGTGCAAAAATGTCTTTACAATTCTTAATATTTAATATAGAATTTAAAAAGTCATGATTTTACTAAAATTTAGACATAAAATATACCTTTTTTTATAAATTACAACGTATTTTTTTCTTATTATATCAAGTTGTACTCGTATGTGCTTAATAGCATCAGGTAGGTATTATACGCACACGTGTAAGTGAGGATTATACACGATGAGATAAGTTGGTATATTAAATTCTGACTTCTGTGCAATATATTACTCTGCTATGTTATTCCTTCTTCCCGTATCATGGTTCCTATTCCATGCATCTCTTTGTAGTTAATTTAAACGTCCAGTGCAGGATAGTTTAGTATCTGGGTAGTTAGTAAACGTTCATGAATGCAAGGCCTGTAGATCCAACTAATAACTGGAAATACACCTGCTTCCGAATGGACCGGAATCCATTATAAGCTGCAACAAGCACTTGTGTTACTGTGGCTTGTATCGCACCAATATGTTACTCGCCTAAATGCAATCTCTACCTGCACACATCACCAGCCAATAAATAAATTACAATACGTACTCTACTCATGTAATACCTCGCTGAATAATCCAGGACATTCAATGTATTAAACTATTATATATTATTATTCAACATAGACGGAAATTAGGCTGATTTGATTTTAAACAAATATTACATTTAGTTGTGTTTATTATTATTAACTTTTCAGTAAATTACTGTAATAGTAAAGTGTTCAGTAGTGCAATTTGCTTAATATCATATTTTTATTAGGTCAAATATTTATATATTAGAATATATTACTATTATTATCTTATGTTGTTTGTCTTATTTTCTATTTGCATGTACTGTGTGTTATTTTGTTTCTAATATGCATAATCGTTCTATACTGGGATCATCGACCCTATTGTATAGATTGATAAAAATAAAATATTGATTTATTTTTGTAATCTATAGCTAATTTTGAAGTTTTTAAACAAAATAGGTATACTGTTAAATAGATACTGAATAGGTTAAATTAGCAAACAATTTCTGTACTAAGAAAATTTTTTAATTAAATAAACATATTTTCAACCAGTGGTTTTCAAAATATAGGACTCATCTTTTTATTTTTAATGGCAACGTATAGTTTTATTTCTTATTCATGTTTCGATATAGATTTTTTACTGATTTCAAAAATATAATATGCTCATACCTCACATTTAGATAACATATTTTTAAAGAAAATTCAAAAGTAATTATATATTATTTTTATTTAACTTACATTAATAAAGAAAACACTGACAAGAAACGAACCATTATTTTTATGTACATTAACACCTACTGACTTATAATGAAATCATTTTATTTTTAAGTTTCTTACATGAATACGACGAATTAATAGGATACTGAACCATTATGGAACTTACGAAAGAATGAATATAAATCCATATCTTGAACTTGCAACCTTCTAGTTGCGAAGGGACAGTGATATTCAGAATGTGTTAATTATTATTTTACTTCATGCTAGCCATAAAAATGTTATTATTAATACAGAAACGCAGCGGATTTAATTACAAGCAATAACAACCCCATATTCTTTTTGCCTCATATGTTTTATGACTGACTCTTTACAACCCAAGTTAAATCATTAAACATTTTATATTCCATTCAAGTGAAAAGTTTCGTGTCGTTTGCGTCAATTAACTCCCCCAAAAATTTGGTACATATTGTAGTTTCCGCTGCGTGTGATTTTTAAGCGGGGGAGGCTGCATTGTTGCAGGCTGCTCGCGGTTAATTAGTATAAATGTTTGGCTATGTGTGGCTGAGGATCCCCACGGTAAACAATCATTAGCAATGTAATCCGCACGAAGGGCTGAAGGGTACACGTCCCTATGACTGTTTTTAGGAGCCAACCCTTTCTTTACAACCTATTTACAACTACGTTGTGGTGGATTATCATAGGGATTTCATTGACATATAAGGAGCGCAAAAAACATTACGGACAACTATTGTCCTTGCGGTTAAGAAAAGAGGAAATATCTAATGTCTGTAACAGATGTAAAAGAGAGACAGATTCTGATAATCCACGAATGAATCTTGTCGGCAATTGTTCTTGGAAAATTACTTTTAATAAATAACGTATAGGTAAGCAAAGTATTCTACTTAAAAAATAAAGGTTTAGTGTTGCCACGAGACTTGGTCTTGAAAGATCAAAACAAGACTCGCTCATGTCTCGATAAATTGAGACGAGACCACGTTATACTCGAGACTAACTCAATACCTTGACGAGAATAGTTATTTATGGTACAAGTGTGTTACATTACAGATAAGTCACGTGGGAAAAGTTTAGCTCACGAGGCCGTTAGGCCGAGTGTGGTATTTTTTCAAGTGACTTAGGTAATTAACACACGTGTGTCATACAACATTTTATCCAACACATTTTAATCATTGATATAAAATACAAATAAGATTTTTGACTGATGGAATTTCGAAATGACATTTAGGAACAAAATAGTGTAGAGAAGGTTTTATAACGTAGTTACTATGATACGAACCAAAAAACAGTGATCTAATAACTTTAGCTCACTAGTGACTTATGACCTACTTTATTT
Organism: Stenolophus ochropezus; assembly: GCA_035578165.1. NCBI lineage: Eukaryota > Metazoa > Arthropoda > Insecta > Coleoptera > Carabidae > Stenolophus > Stenolophus ochropezus. The sequence continues at coordinate 15,658,714 of JAQOWZ010000005.1, read as the reverse complement.
ATCTAAAAACTTATATCGTTATAATTACACGGTGTTGGATAAAAATTATTAAATGAAATTAAAAAATATTAATTAAAAACATGTAGAATAAAACAGATTTTATAATGTTACAATATAAATTAAAAAGTAATAATTATATATGTATTTTCAATAATCCTCCCGTAGTATTTTGTACACAGGTTTTTGTGAGAAATATTAGCCGAGTACATAAGATCAAGGGTGAGAAAGGATCACATATTTCACTGTTCCTAGCAACACTGTGTACCTACCATTGTTCAGCACGCTGCACTTTGTACAAAAATATGTAAAGTCATCCTTACCGAGCAAATCATGTCATAAATGATAAATAATATACGCGTACGATCCTCTTCAATCTTGTAAAGTGCACAGGTTACAGAGTTCTGCAAAAATGGTCACTAGGGTGAGAATCTTTTGTTTCTTTTTTTCTAATTTCAGATTCATCTATTTTACGAAATTATTTTCATTTCTTCACTACTGTTCCTTCAATAACTCTTTCACATTTCTTTAATTCTGTTAAACTTTTAGGTTTATGTCTTTTGCCATATATTCTTTTCTTTTTACCTATATCAACGAGATCGTTTCGACATGTATTTTTATGATTTGGTAATTTTGGCTTCTATATAGTCTCCGTTGAGTTAAATTATCTGTTGAATTTCTTCCTTTACGCCTATTTACAGTCATGTTTTTCTACAGTTTAATAAAGCTTCATAAAATTTTTATTTACTCTTGTTTAACAAATTTTTTATTACTGTTACATTATTTTCGAATTTTTCATTTAATTGTGAATGATGAGGTTTACTGGTTGTCACCTTCATATCATGTTTCACGAACAAAATTGCACAGTTTTACTGTTATCCATATTATACATCTGGTGTGAGATTCCATAACTTCGGTTGTTATCATTGGGACATATTCTGGTATCAATTGCTAATAACAGCTACAAAGTGAACTTGCAATCCTATTCTATATTCAATAACAGAAATCACTATTTGTAGTTGATACGTATCAAGACAAACAAAGAACACTATAATGATGTGAAAATATCTAAAATTCATTGTAAATTTGAATTCCCGCTATAGGGACATTTGACAAGTTATGGAATCCAAACTCTAATTTTGTTTTCTTCATTTTTGGTATTTATTAGACACTTCCTCAGAAATAAGAAGATTGAAAAGAACTAAACCTCTAAATTTGGCATCTAAATTATGAAGTAAAAACAACATAAAACAGAAAGAACTCCAATGGGAGTTATTTCTCGCACGTTATTATTTAATTTATCACATTTGCTTGTTATTGTTTTTTCTTAACCAGTTGTAAATCAAGATTTAAATAAATAAAAAAATTACTTCTTTTCCTACTCAATTTAGATATTTCTGCGTATCCTTTAAACTTAAAAATCATTCAGTAAATTTTTCTATTGGTTGTTGTTTTTTTTCTTAACCAGTTGTAAATCAAGATTTAAATAAATAAAAAAATTACTTCTTTCAATTTTTGAAAAACCTATGAAAAACAAGGTATAAAATGCAATTGAGAAATGATCTCGTTTTATTGTATTACATTCAAATGGTACTTAAATAAATTAATGTAATTAAAACAAAAACATGCAAAACAAGCAACTATTTCTATTTTCGTATTAATTAGTTGAATCTTGTTTTAATCGTATACTCGTATCAACTGGCACGTAATACTATGGTTTTGTTAGTTTCATTTGTATCAACAATTGATTCCAGGAATCCATGCACCTTCATCCCTGCTGCCTGCTACCACTTGCAGATGTTTAAATATAAACAATCGCGATGTGCTTCTGCAATGCAACTAGTCCTCGTGCGCAGCGCCACGGACTCCGGCGGCGGAGTTTAAAATCGATGCCGAGCGTCGCGGCACTCAGTAGTCGTCGTCGCCGTCGTGTGTTAGCTTCGCTGTCCGCTGTTCGCTCCGATTCGCTCCGTCGTGTTCTTCTCGGCCGCCACTCAGTTCCTCAGTTCGCGCTCCAAGGAATGAACACTTGCCGTTAGGAAGATACGAACTCAAGGTAGGAGCAGTTCTTCAGCTGTTTGTTCCATGTTCAAAACTTTTAATTTCTTCATTTCTGTGCAACATACTTTATTCGCGTATAACATAATATTTAATATATAATATTTTATACAAAATATTTGATTGTATACATGCGGGCAACGGTGGTTCACTTGTTTAGCACACTCCGACTCGAACTAAATCGAGTGTAAGATCTGGTGTTCAATTTTCACCGTCACAATTTTAACTAAATAAAAATACCACTGTGTCTAAATGTTTTGGAAACCAGTTGTCTCAAGAGTCTATGCTCTGAAATACAAGTAAAATTATCTAGAAACAGGTAGTTTAATTTCATCAGACCTGTGTTCTAAAATAAAAGGATGAGGTACAATATAATGCAAAATACCTACAATTTCGAACTTTATTGTTAAAGACAAAATATGTGTACAAATTATTTCCATTTTTTAGTAGAAATCGCTTAAAATTTTATCATTACATATGAATTTTTATTATACATATATAGTTTTCTTTAAGTAATGGTGTAAGTAATAATATGAAATGCCGAAAGAAATATTTAACCTAATACTAAAAATTTAGACAATATTCACACTTAAAAATCTGGTTGGAACCACGGATTATTAAAGTATTAAAAAAATGGAATACAAAAGATTTTATTCATTCTAGTTTATTTTTTATGTATAATTCTCAGTTTATACTCTTAAACAAGTTTTTATAAAAAATATAATTTCTGCATAAATAAAAAGTATAACACAATAATTAACATACTAGTTTTTTAATGATAGATAACAGAAATATTAAAATATGTAAATAACCATAATATTATAACACTTTTGTATAATATTAAATGTATTTCAGTATTTACTTGTTTCAATAAAATTTTTATTAGAAATAAAAATAATCTAAGTATACAATTACAAGATGATAAAATTGATTATATATTAACATACCGCACATAATATTTATTGGGAGCATAAATATTTTATTACTTTCATTATAATTTATAATATGTGTATATATGAACCATAAAAATAATATTGTGTGTGCTACAATATATCTATCATTTGGAATAAATGTAACAATCTTTGATAAGAATCATAAAAAAGTTCTATCCAATTCTCATGTTATTTTATTATTTATTTATTCCGTTGTCGACCTGTCAAAATATTCTAGTTTTAATTTAATATGTGAAACATAAAACGAAAAATAATTTAATATTTCATACCTTTCATGATTGTTCTCGTACTGCATTCTATTTGGAGGGAAATTGTAACACATTTTTTTGCAAATAAACTTTTTTTGGTTAGATTTATAGCTCAGTTTGCAGAAAAAGATTACATACAATTCAGCGTTTCAATTTTATGAGGTATAAATAAAAGAAGAGAATTATTCAAAGTGCTGTTGAATTTGAAGCGTATTGGAAGAGTTATTTCTTTTTCTTGTAGTAAATTAGTTTATAGTATAAAGAATGGATAATTTTCAAGAGAAGCTTGTGCCTTTTGCCACTTATTCTTGTTTAGAGAAGCGATAAATCAATTTACAAAGTCTCGTAAATGAGTAAATAAATGCTGCAATGAATTCTGGCCCCCATTTGACTTAATTTAAAAGGACAATAAAATTTAATATTTCAGAAATCCAGAAAACTCCTAAATGACATCGTATGAAAGAAGCATTACAAAAGAAATGAAAATATCATTTAGGAACAATACGCAGGCTTCAAGAGCGGTGGAGTTTTACATATAACTGCCCAAGTTTTTTAATCAAGTTAATGTTATTGTATTATGGATTTGAGGCCATGTAGGTATTCAAACTGTAATTATATCCGTTAAATAATTCATTTACAGGTGTATTTTCTACAAAATGAATTGGAATCCATTCGGTTAACAATCATTCTTCCTCAAACTGCAAACATAGTTTACACTAGAATAAAAGAGAGTTTAATACAAATGATACAAAGAATATAAAACGTGTGTAATAAAAATAAATCATTGCTTCTGTCAATATTTTTTTCGCTTAGTTAACAATTGTGTCCTCGACTGATTACTTATGTAAATTTTGCACATTGTACTTTGTTTTATATGTGATTATTATGGTTAACTACAGAGTGTGATGAAAGATTGTGTGCTTGTTATAATAGGCTGGTATCAGTAAAATATTAGTCTATTGATATAGATTTTATAAAAAGAAGATTAAGTACAAATTTTTTCTACCATCGTTGTTAAAATAAGACTTAAATGCATTAGTTTCCATAGCTTGAAAACACTTTTAATCACAATCGGACAAGCTGTGACTTTGGAACGATTTACGCACAACGTAAACCGCCTGAAGCCAACTACTACTAACATACATAAGATTCAGTCGTCATTGAATATAAATAATTTAAATTAATTTTCATATTTCTGCAGTTATATTAATATGTAGACGTAGAAAAAGTGATATAGACTAGTGACGTTTATCAAACTTGTTTTATATTATAAACTCAGGGCCGCCGGGTTGGTAAGAGACAACTTTGTGCAAGTTAAATTTTAGCGCCCTATTCCAATAAATGCAAATTGTTTAGGGAACCGATCAAAAGATCATATACATGCAACGATTGTCTTTGTAAAAATTACGATACATTGGCTTTAACACAAAAATTGTTATTAGGATATTTCACTAAATAAAATTCTATACATTTTTTATATTAATTGCAAAAGGTTTTTGAAGTGGGCAAATGTTCTCAAACCGGTACACAAGAATATGTTCACTTAGATTAGGCATTAGTTCAGCGGCGTTGTTAGGATTTTAAAACAGGGGGCGCATATTTTAAACTTGCAAACACCACTGTGACCTGTGATTATATTCAAGTTTTAAATTTTACATATTGCGAAATCGGACGTTGTATGTATTCTTACCTTCTTATATGTATTTTTCAAGAATTTATAAAAAAAATAAAACAAAAATTAGTGAAATACCCTATTATCAGGGTGATATGGCGCCCCATTGTTGAGGCGCCTTTGTGCGGTGACCAACCTGCATAACCCGAAGTGGTGGCTCTATATACGCTAATCATTATACCTTATATTGTATAAAGTAAATAAAAGTAACAGAATCATTTGATAAACAATTAGTTTGTAGGTAATATGTATGCTATATGGAATAAATGGGCAGATATTATACCAGATTTATAGGCAATGCATGTTTAAATTTGTACCCTGAAGCGTATGCAAGGTCAACACACATTGCGTAATTATAACATTTACAATTACCTCGAGCTCTTTACCTTGTTTACCAACGTTGATCAAGTGGACTTGCCAAGTAAACTGAGTTTAATACTTTAACAATTAGGAAAACAAAAATTTCTTTCTTGATTTTATTTAAGTATGTATTACTTGCTTCTCCGATTGCTATGGAGACTTTTATCGTACTGCATAAAGCTTGAAAATTCTGCATTTCTCAGAATCATGGATTGAGATATGACAAATGATATCTTACAGTAGTTACCATTTTAGAGCTCTATTTCATTTATTTACAAAAAAAAACATTGTTAGATTTGAATCCTTTTTTCAAAATAATATACAATGTTCAATAGAATTTCGTAGTATACGTGATTTAAAATGAAAACATTTCTTATTCTTTTACATCAGAAATACAGATAAAAAACGAACAGGTATAAAATATTAACTATAGCATATCGAAACGCGGGATAGAAAGAGATCAGGCTACTTCAGAGTTCTTGTTGTAATGTGATCAAAAAGAAAAGAGAATTTTGTATCATGTAACAAACAATGGTATGTTCGTGACACATTAACTCTTTGTCATCACTATTGGTTTTACTTTAACATTATTACCAGCAAGTATAGTTTCATTTCACCGATAGCGGTGGCTCACGTGATTAGCGCGCTTCGAGAATATTTACCCAAATAAAAATACTGCGAAACGGAATGGTTCAGAAGTCATTAAAAAGTGTAGGTAACTAGCAGAGGCTGTAAATTTCATTCTGCACCACTAAAATTTAAATAATATTTGTCACGAAACAAGTACCTTTCGTTCTGTTCCATCTCTCAGAAAGAGACGGAGAAGAATTATTAGTGATAATCTGAGAAATAAAGGCAAAAATTGAGTGTGCATTTAACATTGTGAAACGTTCGCAGTATCTATATCTCTGTCATCATTATCTATTGCATTATATTCATAACACGGCCTCAAGAACGGAAAGTACTTGTTTCGTTACATATGTTCCTTATATTTTTATTGATATAGGTTGTCTGCCTAAGGGACATAAGCTTACAGTGGGTTCCGAAAAAATCTGTCAGTGTTTTTATTTGGTTAATGGTTGGCCATGTTCAGATGTGAACTTGTTCAAATCGAGTCAGTGCTATCTCTGAGTTGAAATAGGTATATTTTTTAATTTCTTAATTATTACAAACTTTTTGAAACATTCTATAGTAAATAACCAGTGATATACCTATAAAGGGATGATATAAACTTCATTGATATTTTGTAACATTTGTTACTGTTAATAATTTTTGATGAGGATGAAATGATAAAAGAAAACACACACATCTATGCCTTACGCGGGATTCAAAACCACGACCTATGAATTGTGAAGCATGAGCGCGAACCATTCACTCAAACGATCGGCTTAGTTGAACTACGTATTAGAATTTTTAATTGGAAAAATAATAATACGTAGTCAATTGGGAAGAAATGCACTTTACCTTATATTTATGTAGTACGATTACAGTACAGTCCTTTTTGATTGACTTCTTTAATTAGTTTTACAACAAAAAAGGGCAACGAAGTATTTTGTTTCTGCTAGCGGTCAGAATGTCGCATATTATTACCTATTTAATGATCATTCAATATGATGGATTACAGCAAAACGGTGATGTGTTCTGATTTTTTAGATGCTGCAGGTGTGTACTCTGACAATACTAACTTATAAAATGCAATTACAAAAAAGTTTGTCAATAAATAGTGTATTGTGCAACAAGTGCAAAAAGTCCCCTATTCCTTACAAGGTGTAAAAGTAGAATCACACTAGGAGGAAAATAGATAATTCTGCACAAGTGGCACACAATACTTTTTCTATGACCACACTGCTAAACGTTACAGAACAATATCGTGAAAGCTATTTGAGAAATGATATTTCACACACTGCACATGGACAATGTTGGCAACTACTGTGAGAAAAGATTATTAACATTTTAAAGCACGATTGTGAGAAATACGCAACTTTCAATTTTATATAGTGTGAAAAAAGTGCCACTTTTCATAGTGATCGTAGAAAAAATAATTTACTTGATTGATTTATACGTAAAAGAAACTAACATGGATGACAAGATTTTATTTTATTGCCTTTTGGAATGAAAAAAATGGAACTTGTTAAAGCTCTACTTAAAATATTGAACGCTACATTATTGCATGTTTGTTATTAATTCATAATGCGCATATGAAAGTGTTTTCGCCATTTTGAATCATGGTATGCATAACGAGATATTAATAGCTGTAATTAGATCTGTTATATTGTTGATGCAACATTCATTACATAGAGAATCTATTTTGTTGTAAAATAATTCATTAATTAAGCTACTTTCCAAATAATGAAAATTACATTTAATACAAATATTAATTTCAGCGGAAATTATTTCGCAAATTTTGCAGTTTTATTTAATTTGGAATTTAATTTTCCTTTTAATAAATAAAGTACTTTATATACTTGTATACTTTATAAAGTATCTGTACATATATATTTCAATCCGATTATAATTTTCTCACAAAGTAACCGTAAATAATACAGGCTTAAAGAGTATTACTAAATACCCGAAAGCATTTACCAACGGAATGAATATTCAATTCTAATATTTCTAATTATATATTACAAAATGCTAATACTACAATCTTCTTTTGTAATGTAATTAATGTATGTATGTATTTACGTAATTCCTTCGTGTAGCATATGGTGGGAAAAGCTGTTTCAGTGACAGTTTAATTCCTATTCACTCAAACAGATTCTTGTATTGCATTCTCTGAAAGGGTATAGTATTTAGTGCTTTGGTTTTTGTTTACAAATACATATGAATCATATGTGGAATAATATTATAATATGTTTGTATTTGGTAGTGAATTATTTTTATGTGTGAAATTCTGTTATATAGACCTAATAAAATTTATCACAAAATTTTGAAAACAGACGAAACAATTCTCTTCAATAGGTTAGTGTTGTCATTTATTATTTTCGTAACAATGATCCATTAACAACCCCAATGCAATAAAAAAAATATTTTTGTTTAAGTTAATGTAATATTTTTTTCCTGACGGTGGAATTTATAAAAACACATTTATTATATAAACGGTTGCAGCTTTCGCCTTCGTCACAAGAAAAACTTTCTTTATACGTCATCGACATTTAACAATTTCAATACTTTTATAAAAAACTGTATATATGCTATTATAATACCATTAAAAATAAAAGTCGACACTGTTATAAATTAGTGAACATTTTTATATATGTTTTTTTATAATCTCTTCAGTAACTTTTTTTTGTAATGGTCACTCAAATGACTTTTATCGAACTTGTACATAATGTAATTTTGATAATATTTAGCTATACAAAATTCTTTTTAAAATTAAGGTACCTACCTTGTATTCCAATATAGTATTCATTCCCGTATATTCAATAATATGGAAAAGAATCAAGTGTGTAGGCATACACATATTCGTGTTTATTTTTATTATTCATATGCGTTGGTGATATGTATCAAAATATTTTTTGAAAATAAATATTTGTTTTTTATTAAAAGCTTTAATTAAATCGGATAAAATATCACTGGAAATAATCTTGCACGTTTTTAAATTACAAAATAATTATAAATATGAAATCCATTATTAAATTCAAATAGGATTAATTGTTAAATCAAAATTTGTTGGTGTAATTGACTCTTCTAAAGTTTCTCCCTTGTGCCTGAATTCCTGGGAATACGGCTCTGTTCAGCGACCCTCGTCTAATGAATATTGTAAAATATGTTTGATGTTGAATAGAGACAGGTAAGTAACTTTATGTAAGCCGTCCACGAGTTGTTTGCATACGAGATTAAAAGGACCAAGTTTTTACTTCTTACAGTGTGGGGACCACGAGTAAGGGAGGCATTTGTTTGTGGCCCATTGTTGAAAAACGGGACTAATGACAATAATGATGTTTTATTGATGAGGGGAGCTATTGTTTTCTTTAATTACCATTCCCTTTTCAATTGTACTTTTATTTTCCACGTTTTCTGTTTTCGAAAAGTCTGCGTAGTGGTCTACTACTATTATACATATTTCAGCTACATACAAGGATATAACATATTTTTTGTGATAACTATGAATATTCGTCCTTTGTCTCTAAACAAAGCTTGAAATACGAGTTTAATTGGAAGAAATCATTTCTTTCAGTACTCGCTAACCACCTGAATATGTTGACATTTATATCTGTGTCTTTAGATATTTCGTTGTAAACTGTGAAATATTTATATTTAACCCTCTATTTTACAATTTAAACAACAATACACAATATTGTGTTTATGTGTCATGTTTAAAATAATTTCTATCTGTAGTCGCCAAATATAAAAAAAATTTAACTTTATATTCCAATCTTCAGATCATTTTTTAATATGCTGTGCTGTTAGACTACAATAATTTTAAAGAATTGATATTTAACCCTCGTTGTATAATTTACGGCAAGAGTAGGTTTAGGTATACAATATTGCAACATTGCGGTGCGGTTGTGAAAATATAGCTATTTTTGTAACTAGTTAGAAAATGCCTCATTTTATGTAACGGTGGGATATTTGCGGACAGAGCGAAGCGAGACACTACAAAATAACACAAGTTACACAAAATTGCCTTTTCCAACATGTTTCATACAAGATATTTTCTAATTTTGATAAATTTCTTTTAATTTTTCCTGCTGACTTTTAATTTTGACATATAAACTGTTAAAGTTAAAAAATTCACTTTTCATCAGTTAGTGATAATTATTTTTATTTCCTAACTATTTAAGAAAAATTTGGTTAGTTTTGAAAATGGACACTTTAAATATACTTTTATTAAATTACATATTCTTCAGAATAGCAGGATTAAACACTGTAATAAAAGTTTTATGGTATTAATCATATCATAATAAAAATAAGTATGTGGATTTAAATAATAATCCAGGAAATTGAAGAACCATTGGCATTTGCTGATGGCTACCTATATATAAATATTTGTTTCTAAAAATATTGTGTTTTATTCACAAAAATAAATGAAACAATAACAATCGTGGGAGTCCAGCATTTAAAAAGTATAATAAAAGCCGTAAAATTTAAGATCCCATCCAATTAAATTTGATTTAAAAAGCGAGTCACGAGGCTGTAGTGTTTACAGCAGTGGGTGAAACTGAGCAGCTCACAATATTAATATTCGTGCAATGAGCGGCTCTTGTCGGCAGTGAAAAATCCCGTGGCAGTCGACATTGTTGGCAAAGTTGCTCACGGGTTAATTTGACAGAGCTACCGCGCCTAACATTCCTTTAAATTACCCCGCTGCGCGCCGAACAAGCCCCGTTCGGCTGCCATCCACTCCGCCCGGAAATTATTGCTTCATTCGAAAAACGACTCCGGCAAGAAATGAGACACGGAATACCTACGCTGCCGGGCCAATTACCACACACCAACCACCACCGCTTCAATTCTATAACGCATCACCGCTGGTTTGTTTTTTCCTAAATGTGGAGTTAAACCACATAATAGTTATATGCAGAAGGGATACGTTTGATGTTACCCTAGTCAGTTCTATGACCTTGGAGCATTGTATGGATCTTTAAATTTATTGGTTGATTTAGGCTCGAAATTTAAATTTTTGTTTGATTAAAATAATTTTTAGAATATAAAAATACTAAAATTATAAATTTATCAACATAATGAAACAAATTAGCTGAAATAAATACGTACATAATTATATTCTGTAAACATTTTTATTAAACAAAATGTCTGTATTTTGCTCCATCAATAAGCAAACACAATTTTCTATTTCTTCCTTTTTGAATAGATTTAAAATTTATATTACTTATTTCATAGCATAAAATATTCTGTGTCTTACATATAATTTTCGTGTGTTGTTTTAAAATTTACAAACTCAAAATTCTCCAAATTATTATTTTTATAATGTATAAATATATTGTTGTCTAATTCGAGTTTTGTTGAAAATATATTTCACAAGCTTCACATTTATGTATTTTTGAACAATTATTTAAGAAGTACAACTATGAATCAGCCAGTATCATCGTATACATGGATGTCGACAAAGTGTGGAAATCTCTGATACAGCTTCTAGCACTTTGGAATATATGAAATATAATAATTTCTTTTTGATAATCATTTTCCGAACTTTTATCAAAACGATAACATATTTATTGCTTCTGAGAAATCGATTTCTGTATTTTTATATTTTTATGATTGCCCCTTTATTGAAAATTTTGTAGGCGCGTTAATGATTGGTAAACAGAGAAACTCGAGGCAGAAAGATGTAACGAAACTTTCCAATTTTAAACGATGAGCCCTTTAAATTTGTTGGCTTTCCCCATCTTTCTCTAATTTTCGTTTCTGTCTTACTGTCACTTCTGTATATTACTATTCTGTGGTTAAACCATGAAGTTATTCACTTGTTATAAAAAAAATACGTTACTAATAGGTATGTTCAGAAGCGCTCAAAGGGAAGCAAATGAAACAATGTTCCAGGCCCCAAGCCAGGGCGGCCCCCAAACCATCTATCAAATATTTCAAATAAAAATATATTTATCTACACATCATAAAATCAAAAAATATAATTTTCCAAGTTCATTAAAAATTGTACGTATAAAATGCTAACTTTTATAGTACATTCATTTTGTAAATAAGACTTACTATGGATTTAAGTTTTCAATTTTAATACACCATTAAATATGACTATCTAATTATAAATACTTTCATTTTTATACTAAACAAAAGGACACCTCGTTAATTTATTGTCCCGGGCTCCTCAAATACTCTGAGTGGAACCTTTGTGTACCGAAAGAATAACTAATCTCTGATTGATTAGGTCCATTAGTACAATAGACACATTTACCTTAAATTTCTGGTATTTATTTATTTTTTGTTATGAAATATAAAAATAGACGTGTAAGCAAAGTATATAACAAGTATTATAGCAACATACAGTTTAATCGTCCTGCAATTATTTAGTAAAAAAATATAAAAGAATAATAAATAAATACAACTTAAAAATATATTTTTTTTTTAAATGAAATTTTTAAGTTATGATTACAATAAATAGGAACAACTCAGCCTCAGAGGTATTATCAGTACTAAAGCTAAAAAAAGAAACTCGCAGTTAAAAATTCACGCGATTCCTGCATTTTTAACTAAGCAATTTTTTGCTCCTTTAATACATGTTTTCACATTTGTAATATTTGACTGTATTGTTCCACCTGGAATTTCGTTGAAAAAATGGAGTAATTCTAAAAAAATTTCTTTTCATTGCAATACATTTGTTAGAGAAAGACATGAATTTTTAAAGTATTTGTGGTACTTGTACGTTGTACAAAGTTTATCTGAATCATTCGTAGTCGTTCCCTAAAAGCAATAAGTACTTCCATCACTTAATAAAAAATATAAATTAATGAATATGTACCTAATTTATACGAGACAGAACATGATCGTTTTTACATTTCATTAACAAAAAAAAAAATAACAATTACAAAGTAAAGATATAAAACATAAATACACTTAATGCACCAGTCCATCTTTTGTCAATATTTGACGATTTAATTCCTATTTTACTTTGCAATATAAATATTCTTGGCTTCCAAATCAAATAAACGTCAAGTCATGCTTATTTACTATCAATATTATTAAAAATATTGTTATTTTGATCATTTGAATCACCATATACGAGTACAACTGCGATAAAAACATGAAGCGATTGTAAATTTTCTTTTCTGAAAATTCTGCCAGGCCTTTGAACAGAATACATTACATTCTCAGCCTTGATGCTTCCAAATGTTATTTATGTGTCACATGATGCCATTGTATTTTTTTGAATCCTGAAAATGTAAATAAAAATATTTTGCATTAGAAACCTTGGAAAGTGACATTTTCCTTGTTATGTATTATATACTTTAATTGAAAAAACATGTAATTGATCTATAAAAATACATATTTATATAAAGATTTCCTCGAAAACTTTTACGCAAACATTATTTTATTTCTTCTAATATTTAACGATCGCTCAACTACTAAAGTGACGCACAGTCATATAAGGATGATAAAATGAGATCATCCCTGTTGGGTTTGCAAATTATATCAATTAGTTTTTTGTATATCAAATCAGATTTATATAGGTAATCAAAAAAATTCATCTACTCGAATAATGTAAATTACAAAATACAAGATTTTTTGCCAATTCAACTGCTTTTCTCTATCCTTTCCAAATTTATAAAAAGCATACACTTTGCGGTATCAATTTTCACATAATCTTCATGTTTATCTATGTAAACCACCTATTTTATTTTCAACCATATTATTTTTCTTTTGGAAAAATTTTGATAATTCGTTTTTTTCCTGAGAGAGTCTTGTAGTGAATTCGGAAGTACTTGTACTTTGAGGTTTCGGATTAAAACCTGATCTCATCTGAAGAGCAATTTAAAAGCCGAAATTTTTAATTCCTTTTAAGTAAACACATCTCCATTAAGGAGAAACTGTCGGTAATCCCGTACCTTGGAGTAAACAAACCCGCTGAAATTGGAGGCTGGAGCCTCGTCTGCCTGGAATTTTATTTGGATTTATTCAGACGCAGTTCGTTCGGCTGTGCCTTCACGTTCGGAGAAATATCATATTGTGCCTAACGAGCACAAGTGTTGTTTATGCAGCATTGTTGTTCACACGCGCGAACATTCGCAGGCGATAACGCGGTGCTTAGCAACGCCGATGTTCTTTTATTCTTACATTATTATGAAAATGTTACGATATCCCGTTAATTGGCCTCCGCTTCGGCTAAATATTACTTTAATACACTGGATTTTTGCGCCAGAGACGTGAGCATTTTACACAAATTGTAACAAATTATCGTCGTTATCAAATGCTTATTTAAATAAGACTTTTAGATCTTTTACTCCTTTCTGTTTTAACAAACTAATCATAATCATAACTCATTAAAATAAATAATAACGAATAACACCTTAAGCTTATGTTTTAACAAACCATTTTTTGTTTTTCTCTTACATTACCCTTACCTTGCCTTAATAATAAATTACTTGTAATTTAAACTGTAAGGAATGTAATTACATCATAACCTTCGAGAAGATATGAACTGAGGCGGAGCTTGCGTTGCCGAAGTTAATGTAACCTTAGGAAAATAGTTGTATTAGGTACTTCTTCAGCAGCATTTAACTTCAAATAATGTTAAAGTATTTGTAAAATGTGGGCCACTTGACAGTTCAGATTTATTTATTGGCAACTTTTTGCATTTTTTAAAAATATTTAGATAAATTACTACTAGCAACTGTAAAACAAGTGAAATATTGTTGTGACCCAATATAACCTGAAATGCAAGAAAAATATGATCCAAATATATCTAGACTAGAAATATTGTTCTTCCTAGGAATGTTAAGCCATCTTAGATGATAATGGTTTAAAATAATTCATGAACTCTATTGAGATTCGATCCCAGTACTTCGCCTTTCTAGGTCAGTGTTTTGATCAAGTGAACTTTGAAGACCAGTGAATGTAATGAATTTTTCACATGTCGCTTGCTGTCGTGTACCAATATACTGTATCGAGCGTTTCAAATATCTTCGACAACTTGATAACTAATCTACTACCCAATGAAATATAATTAAAATAATATCATTAAACATTCGGAATCATTTTGCGATTCGGCCTACTAATATCTAATTAGTTCAGATCCTATGCGACGTAAGCACGGCACATTAAAGAAATTAAAAAAATAATATCATCGTAGCTTATTAACTTTTACTAGTTATGTATATGAATTTGTTTTCGATAATGACTGTAGAATGTTTACCAGATGCCATCTCTACTCATAGCTAGTGTAGAGAATAAACGAGAATAAACCATAGACCGTAGAAATTATATTATTGTAGAAAGTAGTAAGGATTCTTCAACCTCAGTGGGTCAATACTTGAAATGTGAAAAAATTTCATAAGTGATAAAATAAGTCACATGGGTGAGAAATGACAAATGAGATAGAAATTTGAATTCTTGAATCACATCATATTATCATTTATATCTCATCGTGCTAAAAACTTTCACAATCATATTCGATGGTGAAATGTCATTTAAATGAAAATTATTTATTTTGTGGCTGTAGATAAATATATCTACTACGTACGATTTTATGATTATTAAAACATTTTATTAATATTTTTTTAATACCGGGATAAAATATTATAAAAATAGTTTCATATACTTTGCATATATGTATTTCATATTAAGTCAAATATTGATATTTATGATATACGTGTTACGAGGTGAAAAATGTTCATCTCATTCTCATATCATTTTTATTTTTTCAAAAATTAACCCCCAGGTCTTTAAAATCAAAGCCACACAAATTCATTTAAATTATTAAAACAATAAACATCTAAATACAAAAAGCACTTGCACCTGCAATTCACTTGTAAAAGTTGTTAGCATTACTACCAAAACTAATGAAATAAATACAAGTAAAGTTGCGTTCATAAGAAAGTTTGAATTCTTGTTCCATATTTCGAGGAAGCATGAAAGCAATCTCATATTTTAGACGTAGGTGTTCTTCCCTGTAACAATTTGTAACTAAGTAAGGCGATAGCGGTCATAACACCTCAGAATGACTTGTTAACATTACGGGGCTATCGCGTTCTTTATAAACTATGTAGCCAGTCGTAGTCGTTTGCAGAATTCTCCTATAAAGTCCTCGTTTTATCGCACCAAAGATAACTGACAAGTCCAACAACTCTGCAGGGATGTTTCAAATGTATCATGTTATTTTGCATATACAACTATTTTCCCTAATAATATATGAGTATTCATTTAGTTAATGCATGGTTTGGAGCATTAGCGCGCAAAGTTTTAAACACAAAAAATAAAACTAATCTAAACGGAGAATTTAAATTTTAATATGGTAAATAAACTAATTATCCTCATAGGAAAACTAAATAAAAATATTTTCAAAACAAACAAATTTTATAACAATACTAATCTTCTCTATAAACATATAAACGTAACAACATAAAATAATATTAAACGATAACATTATCTGTGCATTTATGTCCTGATTTAATTCCTTTATATTTAAATTCATAAAAAATAACTAATTGCCGATATCGTTGGGCTAGTAAATACGTACTTTTTAGGTGTAGCAAACTAAGTGTTGCATGTTCATATCCCGCAGAGGCAGAGATGTGTGTTTCTTGTTTTTCATACCATTATAAAACCCTTATTTTAAACAATTATTTTACATTGGAGGAAAACTTAAAAGTAAATAAATAAATAATTATCACGTTTTAATTCTTACTAGGAATGACGATGGGTACCCGGGTACCCGGAACTAACCCGATAATAATGTACCCGGGTATCAAAAATAGTACCCGATTACCCGAAATGTACCCGTTAACCGTTTATTACCCGTTACCCGAAATTTACCCATTACCTAAAATCTGTTGTTGCCAGTTAAAGACAGTTTTCCACTGCCAGAAACATTGTAACAAAACGAAGAACAAATATGAATGCAGATACATCATCCATGCTGATATGTGCGAATAGAAATATGAGATATTCCTAAGTAGTTAAATCAAATGTACTTCCGTAATAAGTTTTAATTTTATAATTTTATACTGCTGATATACTCGTATATTATATAAAATAACAATGTTTTTTTTATTTCCATACCAGAAAATAATATTTTTTTGTTCATTAATTAAATTTATACTCAAATAACAAAAATTTGTATTAAAAAAATGAATATGAAAGAATAACAGATATTTTAAAGAGTATTACGTAATAATTGGATATCAGGTTATTATCGGGTATCGGGTAATTATCGGGTAACGGGTAATTATCGAGTATTCGGTACTACCCGGGTATTCATATCGGGTACCCGGGTACCAAAATTTTCAGGTTTCGTCATTTCTAATTCTTACTCATTACCAAACTGACTGAAAATTTTTCGCCAAACATTACGGCTATAGGTGGTATTAGTATTAAATAATCCACGATGTTTTCATCTCACATTTTAATTTTAATTTCTGTAATTCTGCTTCAACATTCTGAAAATTATGATTGTAATGTACCATTAGGTACAATATATTTCAATTTCAATTTCAAGATATTATTGATTTAAACCTAATTGTATATATTTAATAACATACTGATGATTAAACTAATTAGAGGATCTAAACGTCCAGATTGTACTTAGATGTAAAAGTTTCAACTAAATATAATGTACTCAGTAGCCCAACTTCTACATTTATAATAATTGACTTACTCAACTGAATATTGAGTCTTATAAAACACATATATTTAGATACATTATCCCATATGTGACAATAAATAAGACAAGGTAAATCGAAAATAGGCGGAATTTTTTAAGATATGTTTATTTAACGTCCTTTAACAGGACATTGTGAAATTTTAATGCCCATGAAATTTTAGCTCCCTAAAAAAACCGGAATGATCGTTCCGGTTCTACGACACCATTGGTTGGCAGTCTCCCAGTCTCATAGTCGCATTTTTTCACACACAAGACCATGAACCTCATTATTTTAAAAGACCTTTATAAAAGTTGTGATTAACAACAGCTTTTATATATTTAATTTCCTGTTTCGTCTATATTTCTTTCATATTGTTTGCTTTTTGCAGTATTATATTATTATGCTTAATTATTTTTGTAACTTTTTAAATAACAAACGTCAAGTATAACAATTACAATTATCAATTTCTATGACATTACAAAGATAATTTTTGAGGTAAATAATTGGTCTAAATTAAACCACGATCACAATAATATCTTTCATCACATGTCAACATCGAAAACAATGGAAAGTAGTACAGTTTTAACAAAATTATTTTTTAACTATTTCGACTTCAACTAAGTGATTCGTGGTACCTGGAGCACGATTCCTTCTTAACATCGTTTACTACTAATCGAAGAAAATATCGTTGTGTTCGAATGTATTAAAACTCAATAGAAGCTTTAGGTCTCATGTGGAAGCTATAGACTAACAACGTACACCAATAAAATACAAGTAAACTGGACATAAAACAAGTACTTTAAACCTCAAGTACTTGAAGCCTAACTTAATATCTTCTCATATCACTCTATTACAGTAATCGTTAAGTTCATTTCTTTGACTATTAAATTAAGTCAATAATAACTCGAAATACAATATTTGGGAGAATGAATCACCATATATAATTATTCTGGTAAATTATTCATTTTTCACTATTAATATATGAGGTGAACTGCTTTCAGTTTCATATATGTAAGTAATTATAGACCTAAGGTATATCGGGGTATTTTTGACCTAATGTTATGGATTTAAAGTTATAGAAATGTATTTGACAAGAACTGTACTGAAGTATACAGTGTACTGAACAATATACTTCCGCTACTAAATGTCCCAATAAAATTAATTATTACGATCCTGCACAGTCATACATGAAATAAACAAAATAATTCATTTTACCGAACAGTGGATAGATTTTAATTTTTGATGATTCATTTTGTGACTGGAAATGATTTTGTTTCTAGTTGAACGGTTTCGTATTGTGTTGTTCCTGTTCTTTTTTTGATTAATTGCTGTTCATTAATACTGTAATATAGCGTTTTTGATTCTCGTGTTATGTTTGGAGGTAGGGAGTAAACATGTGAATTCAGCGTGTGTGTATGAAGGGATAAGTGATTAAGAATTCAAAGCAGTTGCGCAGTGTTTGTAGTAATAGAGCTATCAAGGCACGAATCGGTATCAAGCAATTTGAAAATTCAAATAGGTCTCGTGCTGAACATGAAACATAGTGATTATTGCGGATTGTCGATTGCTATTAGTTTAGGGTAATTTCTGTCATTGGCTTGTTGAACACGGGGTAAACAAGGGCGACAATCACGAATCACGAAGCACGGATGATATTCACGTACACTACGCACGACTTAGGCAACGCAATCGCGAGGGATATTACTAAAGCCTCTATCAATACCACACCGCGTTCCAACTAAATCTATCAACAGGCTATTTACTACGGAAAAAGAACATCAAAGTTAACTTCCAAGTAATATTGCACAATTTCAGGAAGCCTTGGAGGTTAATATAATTTGGTGTTAAAAAATGTCATTCCTTTTTGTGGAATAGCGCAGCAGAGTAGCTCATTCCTGGAAACAGGGAAAAAAGTCATGATTATTTTGATTTTTCTGCAATATTGATGTAAATAGTAAATAAAGTTATTTTACATTTTGTTACATTTATTGAAAATAAAGTATTTTATTTACTAAGTAAATTAGGTTGGGAAGGAAAATAGCGTTTAAGTATACGGTGAAGATTATATAGGTACTTAATTACTTTTAAATATTTAGACGAAATTAAAATTAGTTGCGCTAAAAATATTGTCAATCTAAGATACTCATATCATCAATAAATGTTCTCACAATTCAACTAGAAATGGATGCGATATTTTATTGCAGATAGTTTTTCTTTTTGTATGTACAATATGTATGATAATTCTAGGCTAGAGCGACTAAAACAATTAAAAACGTTGAATGAATGAATATTCGCGATTACTGCAAAGTCAACAATACTAGCAATCAATCATGAAAATTGAAAATAATAGTAATCTCTACACATTTGTTATTGGGCGAAAGGTTGATGCCATAACGTCTGTTTTGAAAACATTATACCAAACACTGTATCTACATTTACAAAACTGTGATATATTTTTCATTTCAAAATACTGTGTGGTCTTTTAAAAAAAAATCAAACGACAAAAGTCATAAAAACTTTATCATATTTCAGCAGCTATTTTATTAGTGTTAGTGAATAAAAAAATTATAAATATTTATAAAACAAAAAAACGTGTTGTCGTTATTTAAAAACAGATATTAAAGCTTCCTTTTTACATATAGAAATATTAAAAAATATATATATATATATATATATATATATATATATATATATGTGTAGATAGTTTTTTGAAATTGTATCTGTTGCTCACAAATATCCAAATGCAGTTCAAACCGTCAGGTCGGGTATACGAGGCAGTAATGCAAGCAAGCACTTGTGTAGGTAGGGTCGGCAGAATATTAGGTTATGTGTAATATTCACGTACGCACGATTTGAGTTCAGCAATCGCGAGATATTACCAAAGGCTTCCATCAATAATGCACCTCGTACTACGCTGCTACACGCAATTTACTCGGGAAAAATTCTCCCGTTCATGCGATATGTAAACGCGGAGCCCTGTCTTCTTTTCATTCCTTACAAACACGGCGTTTTTTCGCTATTTGTCGACGCGCCCCGTATGAGATCCCCGCTATTATCAACCATTCAATTTAACTTTTGCTACTTGTCGATAGCAGCGAGGGTTAATCGTCGGATCGTAGCAAGCCCTGCTCAGCAAGATCATATCTGCCGACTCGGAATTGTGATTTACTTTCCCTTGCCTAGTTCATAACTTCTAACCCGCTCTTCACTTCAATATATTCACCCGATCATCGCCAACTTCACACAATCGCAAACTTGCTACTGACTTATTCATACGACAAAAATACTCAATTAGTCGACCCTGTTCTCAAACCCCATTCAAGCTTAAACTTCGCTTAATACTTCAACAAAACATGGAACAAGAATTCAAACTGTTTCACTTGAATTTACCTTTGCCATTCACATATTAGTAGTTTCTATAATATTAAAAAATATATATTTACAATGGAGTTATAGTTAAATATCTTTCCAATGAATAAGTGTTTGTATCATAAGCTTACGTACAATAATTTTTGTACCTAGTTAACATTCGCATTAATTGGAACTTCATTTGAAGTACTGGGGTAGGATTCCATAACTTTGGCTGTTATAATTTGAACTTGTTTTGATGTCAATTGCAAATATCAACTACAAAATAAACTAAAGCAATTGTTTTTTGTAGTTGTTATTAGATCTTTTAGAAATTTTATTTATACCTAGATTAATTAAATAAATAAGAGTGTATCTTATTTGGGAGGAAATATGTAAGTATATGCACCGTTTGGCTAGTGGTTCGCGTAAGTTTTCACAACGCATAATGCGAATTCGAATATCAGGGAGGCATGTGTTTATGACATTCATTTCATAGTATAATCTTCATATGATTGTGTATGATAATGGAAGTCGAGCAGTCATTACACATTAGAGGGAAAAAAATTTGACCTTCAGCCCAAAAGCATTTTCTTTCATTCTTCATAAACTTACATTCTTTATGATGGTTAGTTTAGTTTTACTATGCGAAATAACATAGAATATGAAACATTTGTGTTTCAAAAAGCAATTGTTTTAATGTTATTGTATTTTCGTAATAACGACAGCTGCTTTGTTCAACACTAAGAACATATGAACTCCATTTATACTTTTCGTTTTAAATTTATCTACACTCGTAGTAGTAAATGTAAGCGATTTAACCAATGATCCTTTAGATCTTACAATTATTAAAAAATACTGTTGCGTATTTAAGTAATTGGGAATATAAAACATACTTTAAGAATATATACATACGAGTATGCTCGTTACTAACTATAAAAATAAAAATTTTCTAAATTTTACCAAAAATATTTATTTATGAAATAATTTATTACTGTTCCTTTTGTAATCGATTTGACCTAGTTTATTTGAAAATTAACTTACCTAGAATATTAATGTTATACATCAACATTTTGCAAGAATATAGTTTTCTTTGTAGAATAATTTTATTTTCTTTGTTAGAAATATTAAAGTTATGAGATTCGTATAACACAGTTTACTCCAGTTTTGTGAAAAGTGTAGGAAATGTTTACGTGCATACTTGGATATCCAAGAGTTCTTGGATCGAGATCGAGTTGTCGTATAACGGACAAAATTTTATTTTATTACGTTTCAAACAAAGTGTTGTTATCGCTACAAATAATAAAAATATTGTTAGGAAATTTTTAGTTAATCATTAGTAAATTTTATTAGATGACATGTTGCAACTGTATTTAGATCTTTATCTTTACTAATAAGTACATCAGATTTCCAATACCAAAACTATTAAAGTGGTTTAAGGTGAAATGTCAACTACTCTGAAAATGAGGCAAAAGCGTAACGTAGAATTAAAAATACCTAAAACCCTATTTTATGTGCAACTAAGTAAGAACAGAATTATTAAAAAACCTGCTATAGGTAAAATGATTTTTATTGCATTTAGTTATATTGTTTGATTTTATAGTTATCCATTTTTAAAGAAACAAGTACTTTTTTGCTATAGTATGAAAGATACAGTGAAGTTAATATATAAATATGATATTTATTATTACAAAAATTTTGTCGCCACAATTATAGGGTAATATATTAAGTGAAGAAACTTATAAATTATACAAGATTTAATAAAAACTGTTCGTTTAATGTAAATTTACATTCATATTTTTTATACTTATCTGAAATAACAACATAGATTATATGATAAACTTATGAACTACTGCCCGTTTAGGGTAAGCTGAAAATTGTATATGTACTTCTCAAGTGTCTGCTAAGTTGATTTAGGCGAAGAAACATCTTTATTCTTGGGCGACATCTACGAGTATGTCAATTAATTCATTTTAATTTATAGAACATTAATAAATACAAACTAGAGAAATGTTTCTCATATTATAATAAAAATAAACAGTAAAAGAAACGTGAATATACAATTTTTACTTCCTTTGAAATAAGGCAGGCAAGGTTAAAGTTCTCTAAACAAGTTATTTATTTTTTGAGAAGATTTTGAAGCTTTATGGAGAAAGCTTTCTTTTCAATTTAGGTGTAGAAAGTGCTACTTGTTGTTGAACATCTCGCGAGAATTTTCTCCGCAATGTTTACATTTAATTCCGTACACAACAAATTATCAATTTATGAGATGACGAGCTACACAAACATCGTGTATCAAATTATCTGTAAACAAATCTGCGCTAAGACAATAACAGCAGGATTGCTCCTTATCTCTACTATCGAGCGAACTAGAAATTGAGTTTCTATAAATAAATACATGCACGAATACTCAAGCCATCCTTGTACAATAAGATGCACACCAAACTATTATTCTGTTTATACGAATCTGAACAATACACTTACTTACTTACTATGTGCATACAAACCCAATTTTTATTCTTGGCTACTCACAGTAAAAGATTTTTGTATCCAGATTTTATTCTTTACGAATTTAATGCTGCAGTATAATTTAACTCATCATTTGTCTTCTCCCGTTATTGCAATTTTTTTTTTCGAATAGCTATGACGTTAGAAAGTTTTACACACGGTCTGAAACAGCTGAAGCTAGCTTACAAATTTTTTTATTAAGGTTGAACAACAATCATTGTTTAAAATATCTAAATCTATATTGTTATAAATTCTTTTTGTTTTTTTACAATCGTGACTAAAATAACTTTTATTAAAATTCTTACATATTTTCTTACTACAATATATTAATATTGAAATTTTAATAATTTATACACCTGAAGTAAAGACCTTATGGATATTAGGGGACGAATATATTACCACAAATTTGTAAAAATCAGCAATACTGAAAGGATGAACCTCAAAAACGGACATGAAATTATTCTAGTCAGACAGTAGTGGCAATAGGAATCTAGCAACAAGGTAGTACAGAAAATGAACGGAGACAGATTATATTAAATTATATTTAACAAATAAAAAGAAGTTAAACAATAATTTATTGTGATGATGTATTAAAATTAATTACACACAATAGCATGATAATTACTAATATTCTAGAAGAAATTGATGAAGTCACTCGAAGAAAAAGACAAATGCGGGTACAATTACCAAATCTGATGATTAAATGTATTCTTGTTTTATAATAATAATGGTTATGTTAAATATGATAATTTCAATTTATTTATAGATATCAAAAGAAAATATTAATAATTAATATCATTATAAAAAAATATACGGTTTTATGAACAATAAGTGGTCACATTATATAAAAATATGTGTTAAGCAAAGATATCATGAGAAATAATAAAAAAATATTTCTTAAATAATGTGGATAATGGACAGCAGCCACACAAAAAATAATTTCCTTGTTGCTGCAGATGAAATCTGTAAGATATTCTAGAGCCGTCGTCTTGGGGAAATCCTTAAACATCCGTTAAATTTTTGTGTGGTATAAAGTGTTCTGGCGATAACCGCTACAAAACAACAAGCCCGCGATACTCGGTTGTCATTGTCTGGTAAAAAGCAGCATTTGCGCATAAAAACGCGATGATAAAACCGGTGGCGACGGCCGAACGCATCAGATATCGCCTATAAAACGTGCGCGCCGTCACTTTGTAGCCATTTGCCATACGAAACCAATCATACTGAGTGAGGTTTTTATTCTGCGATGAAATTGAATGCCGCGACTCTGCCTGATACATATTTCAGGCATCCATCGCCGCCTAACGCGATTCCGATTGTTTCGCAAACAATGGAAATCTGCGCAGCTACAAATGCACTCTCTAGTTCTACATGCACTTTTAATTGACCGACATATGTACGTACAACCATAAATAGCACATATTCAAATATTATCAACTCTGTTTCTGTGAATTGGTCCTAAAATAATGATTAGGATCTACTTAAATAAAGATCATATATTTGCATTTTAATTGATAGACATACATACATACAAACAAACATATACTATTATACGAAATCGTCGATCTCCAAATAACCTCAATCAAATACAATTTGAAGCACGTATCTGTTCCTATAATTGTTTCATTTATGTAGATCTATACAACCCAGTTTCCATATCTATAACATAACTGTAAAACAAATAAGTGATATTAACTAGGAAGGCACCGAATATTCGGTTTGCTTCGGTATTCGGTCGATTCGACGTGTTTTTTGAAATATTCGACGTCGGCTGTTTGTCGCACATGCAAACGTCGAGTCGAGACAAGCGTGCCCTTCCTGTTTTTCTTTAGGCTACTTTAAGTAATTGTTTTGTTAAGTTGGGTAACTGTAAGCTGAAAATTTGTAATAATAAATACTAAAGAAAAGTGATATTTGGCATTTTTTTATGTATGCGATGACGAAAAGTTTGGGACACCAGAAATAGACTTCTTCCAAAAAAACTGTGAAAAATACTATTTCTGCAACTTACCAAAAATTCAGTTTGAATATTAAATTAAATTTCTTTACTTGCTTTGTTACCTTTAAAAATAAAAATTATTTTTCTGAGGAAAGTACCTAAGTTATATTGTACGTATGTTTAATATGTAGTATAGTTATGTTAGTACTTATTATATGTTTTTTTTTACTTTATGTTATCTAAAAATAACTTGAATTTAATTTGTTATTGGTTATTGTACTCATATGCAACTTCTTGGGATATAATAGTGTTTTATTTAAGAAACTACATGAAGTCGAACTTGTATTGCAATTTTTCGTTATTATTTAAATATCTACTACATAGGTAAAATCCTTCATTTAAAGTTATTATTTAAATTAACTGATTTTTTATTTTCTGTATGTTGCGATTTTTTTAAATAAAATATTATTTAATTAAAACAGACTTTTGATATATTTTAAACAAAAAAAAAAAACATTAAATTCTTCGGCCAAATATTCGGCGCTTCGGTTGAATTTCATGCCAAATATTCAGTATTCGGTTATTCGGCCAAATGAAGCTTCGGCGCATCCCTAATATTACCCAATTTAAAAATTTAATGGTTTCGATTCCATGATAACAGAGATTTCACACCATACATGAATGTAATTATGGTAATATTACATAAATGAATGAGGCAGCCAGGGGTTGATGTATATAATGTTCATTTGTTACATGGCAATGACAGTAAATAAAGATGCAAGCAATCAAAAAACCTCTTGCATGCATATTAAAACAAACTCATTTTGACAATTATTCGCTTTTACTTTGTTAATTATTTCCGTAATCCTTTGCCTTTCTACCTTTCGTTCTAAGAACTTATCTTACCTATACACATAGGTAAACGTATTAAGCGAAATTTTTGTTCTTAAAAATTAAAAATGACAAATTCTGACAAAAATATGATTTTTACTTTATGAAACTACAGACAGCAACCACATTTATGATTTACACATACTATTTAAGAAGAATAAATAAGAAAAGACAAATTAATAGATTCGATATGACAGAGTGTATATTAACATTTTTAGGTATCTCATAAAAAAAGTGGTAATATTAATCAGAGAATTATATAAAATATAAATTCGTACATATATTTACATTTGATTAATTTCAAACAAATATAATGAATTAATTTAGCTCGTAATTAAATGATTAAAGTTTTACTAATTTTGATTATTCTATATTTACTCTTTAATTTAATTTGGTGTTTGACAATAATTTTGCCTTATAAATGAAAATGTGCTATAAGTAACATTATCTGTACATAAAAACCATTTTAGTACCTTTGTATTATGTCATAGTAATAAATGCTTATACTCGTATGTACGTATATTAATTCATATGATCAATAAAATACCGCAGAATACAATTTATTCGTCACCTTCGTAAAACAAGTCGTAATATATAGTTGAAAACAAAAATTTAATACAGTTTGTATTATTTTGTTTGGGAATTTGTGGTGCTATCCGGTATCGTATTACTATTGAATGTCCCGAGAATATCATGTCGGGAAACTGGTCCCAAACTAAATTTTTCGCGTTGTGTCGTTGGGCGGAATAAGAGAATGTAAAAGTTTAATAAAGTCCTTGTTGTGGGTGCATTTGTATCCCTAGAATGCGCCGTGGGACTGTGCATATCGGATCGCACCCGAGGCACCGTAGTCGCGAATTCTATTTTCGCGAAACTTAATAAATTTCACATGAACTGCTAATGAAGTCGTGAATAATTCGGCGCGCCCGGTCCCAGTTATTTCAGTTCGCGGGGTAATTACATTATAGCGACTCTTGATTAAAAATAAATTCCCTCCTTTTAACTTTAACGGACTTAACTCCTTACTTTTTTATAACTTTCAAATGCCTAATTATGGCTAGATTTCATTATATTACGGTTAGTGGATGCAATAGTTATTTGTGCTGCTAGGTAGGAAAGTTGTTCTTTTCTGGTCCGAAGGATATGTATACGGCCGAGACACAGTCGAGGCTGGATACTTCTTGAGGACCAGAAAACAACTTTACTGCCATGTAGCACACACTATTTTTTATCCTACACAACAACACAACATAATAAAATAATATAAACATCTTACGAATACTATGTAATTTGACATTTAACTTAACCTCAAAGAAATTTCTGAAATTGAATACCAACATAATAAGAACAAAAAACAAACATATTATTTTGACATATAAATAAGGTTAACTACTATGTTCTATTATTTACAGAATATATAATAAAAATACCTTGAATCTAACGTAAGTATCAAAATTAGTTATAATATTTTAAAAGCATGTTCACATATTTCATTCTGATTATTAGTTCTAACACATTAAAGGCCATCTGTTTGTCCGCACACGAACTGTTTTTTTTTCTTCCCTAGGGAATAGTGAGATTTTGTAGGTCTAGACCGGCAAATGTCTACTTTCTTGCGCACGCACACGCAGGAAAATCTTACTTTCAATATGTGTAGGATAAAAACTTGTTTATGCGGACGTCATTCATGTTGTATGTACAATGGTGGAAATTATAGTAATATCTACAATATTAGTTCAGAAGTACTTACAGTTTCTGGATTTATTTAACTAATTGTTTTCATTCTGCTTTGTTTGTTGTTTTTAATTTCCAGTTCTTTTTCTACTTCATCCAGCCATCTCTTTTTAGGTATTTCACATTTTTTGCTTTTTACAATAACTTAATTACTTAATTCTTTCTACATATCAATTTACCGGCATACTGCCATTATTGAGGTTTATATCCTGATAATAGTTTTTTAAGATTATTCTTCTGCAATCTTCTCTATTTATTATTATTATTTTGGCATTATTCCATTCTAAGTCAAAATACTTTAGATGTCTTTCCACTTCTTCATTCTCTTTGGTCGTCCTCTCATCGTCCTTTTCGGGTTTCTCTTTCTCCAGACTTTTTTCGTCAACCTATTTTCTAGAATCATGATCATGTGTCCAAACCAACGTAGTGTGCTCGTTCTTATGCTTTGGTCGACTGAGTTTTCCAAGCCTTTTCCTTATCTCTTCATTTCTCATTTGTCCATTAAATTCAGTCGTGCTATTCTTCTCACTATTTTCATTTCACTTACTTGAATTATTTGTCTTTGTTTTAAAGTTAGCCCCCAGATCTCTGCTCCGTCTCCAAAAGTGAGTGTTTTTTTTACATAATATTTCCTTTTTGTTATAATTTTTAGAATTCTGTCATCTAATAATCTGGGAATATGACCACGTATCAAATTTTTGAATTTTCATTATTGTAGTTATATTTGCATATCCTTACCATTCTTCTACTTTTTTAACTTTGACATTTGTGTTCTATGTACACATGGAAACTGCTTTTTTCAGGTAAAACTATAGATACTTAATGTCCACATAGGAATTTTATTCAATTTAGACATTGGATTTATAATTTTATGTAGATTCCAAATATGTAAAAATATAATGTTGTTCCATTTAGAATAATATAATAATTGGTTATTTAACCAAGTTCGTATCTCTTATTGTTCTCGAGATAGCAATAGTGAGCGACCTTTATAGTGGAAAATATATTGGTCGTATTGAGAAATTAGGTAAAATATAATCTATTAAGAAATATGTGGAGGCCCGAAAAAGATAATGATTATGCACATTTATGGTTATTATAATTTTTTTAATAATGGGAAAATTGTAACAAATTTAGGTCCACCCTGTAATATATAGAAATATAAATACGGAGTTAATCATCCAATGCTGTAGTACATACCCTCCCAAACTACAATTTTTTTATTACTTTACTCAATTTGCCCTAAAAGCTGTTCGAATTATAACTCAGGCTCAAATATTTGAATGTCTCAAAAATTGTTATCACCAAAAAAATGAAAAAAAAATATAATTTAATAATATTGAATTAGTTTTTCTTTTAAATATAAAAGCAAAGTATTGAAACATTTTTTTATATAAATATGTAAGAACGAATATAGTTGTATTCTGACTTATAAAATCAATGGTCGACAAAGGAGGAAATGCAAGCAAATTTATCACTGTAACAGGTGGAATTCATATCCGTTGTTCTGTGTAGAAGAAAAAGGATCCATATATATGAGTAGAATTGCAGAATAAATGGTAGTGATGTTTCACCTTGCTGACAAGGCAATAACAAACGTCTGATATCTGCTATAATGCCCGGTATAATTTGCAGATATCGGTACACAGCACATAAAAACAGACAGCGCAAATTATCACCGTCTGCAGAAAAAATGTTTGTATCCACAAACCGTAACATAATCAAATCCAGCTGTAATTGGGCATTTGAAAGTCATAAAAAAGTAAGGCGTTAAGTAAGTTAAACTTCAAAGAACAGAATTTATTTTAATTAGGAGTCGCTATAATGTAATTTTAACCAGAGTTAGGAAAATATAAAAATAAAAATATTTTCTTAAATCAATATAAACCTGGTTTTTATTTTTTATTGTAGAAATATTATAATTAAAAAAATAAATATTTAAAGTGGATATATTTCAGATGTAGTACTGTGTATAGGTTGTGCTCCTTGTACAGAATTTTGAACAAGATTTGATAAAATTTTATTTAAGCAAATCAATGAATTAAAAAAAATTACATGTACCTAATTTAAATGAAAGGGCAATAATTTAGTGGAAAATCAGTCAGAATTGTCAGAATTGGAAATCTTTATTTCGTCTCCAACAAGAGTCTTCTTTAGGGAGTCAAAGTATATAAAATATGTATAGTCGTAATGTAATAAAAATCGTCGCAACATTTATTTTCCAGTAAATTATTGCCCGTTCATTATTTTAATCATCCATTCATGCTTAATTTTATTATGAAAGTTAGAAACATATAATTCCTCCTTTTTTAAATTGAAAATTTCACAGTAAATTAACTAATAATGTATTTTGTGGTATCAGAGTTAAGCTCTTTTTCTTTCTTATGGAGGTGCGTACATTAGTCGTCTCAGCAGCGCGGTGATGCGGCCGAACAGTGTACGATGGCCTTAAAAGGATTTTTTTTGTCTATGACAAATTTTTATTTGCTTTTTAGCGGTGCCTTTGGTTGAAATATTAGCATTGTTTGTTGAAGTGAAGAAAACACAATCTGGAACTAAATTTCTAATCACTAACATATCAAATTTAGTTAACAATTCATATTGTTCATTTTTAAAACAATGAGCATGTTGTTTGTTGTTTATATTACAGTTTCCATAACGTTTGTTTTTATTTGTAATTGGCATTAAGATGAGTGTAGTTTGTGTGTTATTGAAGTGAATTTATGTTGTATTCTCGTGGACTAGTGCACCTCGACTAGCAATATAGGTTGCTGGTGGAAATCCTGTTTCTTTCCGCGCTCATATCACGTTGAGCGAAATCTACACCGACGGAGTCGACTCAACGTTCAACCGTTCCGCGCTCAACGGAGGAAAAACCACGCAAATAGCGCGGAATATTATTCAATAAACCTCCGAACAGGATTCTGCTTCGTAACCTCACAAATGTGCTTTCAGAAATCACAAACTAAACTCATATGGTTTTGATTTTGCAGGGATTTACAATTTCGGGGAGAAAACTTCATTTTTTAACTTTATTCTTTATCTCACGATTCCTTTTGTCTAAATTTTCACATTTTTTATTTGAATAGAACAAGAACAATAAAACATTCAAAAACAAGTCATGTTAGTGTATGTAATTGTTAAATATATGTTTTTTTTTAAACAAAGACATTCTACATTAAAATATCCTCATAATGTTGTACTGAAACATGTACTAAAACTGGTATCTTGTATTAGCCAAAAATGTCTAATTTTACTAAAATAATTTATAATATTTCGCCTACTTGTTATTTATATTTTCATTAGAAACCAAATGATATATATACCGAGATATTTTCACTGTACGTACGAATTTATCAGTTTTCCTTAGCACTCATTAAAGACTATGTTATTTTATTTTATTAACGCATTTATTCTAATGCATTCTCCGATTCGTGAAACTTTATCTACCATTCTAACCAAAACTTTGCAACCAGTATTATATTTGAGTACTTTTAGTATCTAGTTACTTTAATTGTACCGGGTAACTGTGATTCTAAATTATTGAAACAAATTTAGTTATCTAAAATAATATGTTCCCTAGAAGTAGGTAACTAAAACTTTAAAAAACAACTTTTAAATTGGGATCTTTTTTAAAAGTTCTAGTACGTAAATCTCTAATCGTTTGTTTAAAGTCTTAATCGACATTTACACTTTTTATTCCATTATAAGCACCATATATCACAGATCCAATAATGTTGCTTTGGAATTCAAATTAATATTTGAAATTTGTAAATGCAATATCTTGTCTAATACTACGAATTTTTCATTAATATTTATGTATTTACACTTCTTATAACGTTTACTAATAACAATAAAAAGTACAGAAAGGTTTGAATACACCGTTTTCTACATGAATGCATGGAAGATGTTAATGTCTGAGGTGTGATTCCCATCGTGGACTACTATTAGCCAATAATTATACCAGTGCATGTATGATAAACTAACACTGAGTTGAAATTTGCATATCTGGATGTTTGACAGTAATAATAATTGAGAAAGAAATAGATTGTCACCTTATAGCTACTTTTATTATGTTCTAAATTGCTGAATAAAGTGTTTTTGATACAAAGAGAAAAATATATTTCATAAATTAAAAGTGATATTTGTAAGAATTTAAATATATATTCAACGTATCAATAAATGAATCAATCAATTAAGCATATATTGGTAGGGAATATGTAGGTGATAATAGGTTATACGTCCTGAGTCCTACATAATCTGGATAGATTAGTAAAGTGCCTTATTATTTATAGAACTATAGACTCGTTCATTAATTAGTAAAGCCTTCATAATTTATAATAATCTTCATTATAATTCCGACACTTGTGTAGGTTTGTAAGTTTAAAAGTCCATTATACATGGTCATAATATTACCTCATATTAGCTATTAATCAATTAGTATGTGTTATAAATATCTAGGTCATATTTCTGGAATTTTATTTTATAAAGTTTTAAAATTTTGAAACACTAATAAAAAATGGTATTATTTTTTTTTAATTGGATCTTATATTATAAACCATAAATTGTACAACACAAAGTCAAATTTGTTGAAATTTTCCATATCAACATATTTATGCTGATTATTTAAAATGGCTTAGGATTACATCTATACATTACCCTCTATTACGAGTACTTTGCCCTTTCTTAAGACTTGGTTGTA
Organism: Stenolophus ochropezus; assembly: GCA_035578165.1. Classification (NCBI taxonomy): domain Eukaryota; kingdom Metazoa; phylum Arthropoda; class Insecta; order Coleoptera; family Carabidae; genus Stenolophus; species Stenolophus ochropezus. The sequence continues at coordinate 15,626,032 of JAQOWZ010000005.1, read as the reverse complement.
ATAGCACTAACACTTTTGATTAATATAACTGTTGGTTTTGGTCGGGTGGAATATTTCACCACCGTTTTTCCACCTCAGCTAGCTGTCTACGTGATGCAGGTGAGATAGCTTTGGTTTGGGGTTGGGTTTCGTAGAGGTGATTGAGGTCAAAGGTCGTTCGCTGTTGCTAAAGACCTTACCCGGTCCCCGTTCGGGGTTATCTGCAAGTCTGCTACTACCTGCACGTGTTTCCTTTGACTAGAATTTTAAAAGTGTTTTGTTATTGTTGTTAGAAACCTAACATTTGCCGTGTCATATGCTTTATAAAAGATATGCTAAATTTTAAAAATTATAAAAGGGTAAAAATACACATATGTATATAATAACCTCATTTACGCTCTCTAGTTATTACAATTTGGCATAAGGTAGTGTCTGTTACTAAAACTTTGAATTTGTAGGAAATATTTTTAAAAGAACAGAAAATATAATACAGAATACTATAATAAAAACACTAAATAATTAAGTTGGCACACACTGTTACCTTTCTTCGGATTTTTCATTTTTGATTAAAAGTTTTAATATAATAACATTATCTACTTTGTCACATGCAACTGTGGTCGTTGGCTACTGGAGAATCTTAAATATTTTTTAATTTTGTTTCTTCAGCAGTGGCGAATTCAGAATCTCGAATTAGAGAAGATAAAAGATTATTATTGGATTAAAGAAAAAAATATACATACAACATATATCTATAGAACTTTTTTTATTAGATCTGCTTCAAAATCCTTGTTTAACAAACTGAAAAGCGTACGAAAACGCAAGATTAAAACACGCCGTGCTTTAAAGATATAACAATTCGAAATCCAAAGTAATGTAAACAAAATTCTAATGAACCTCCACGTAAACGATGTTACGTCCTATCACATAAAATTATTAAACGTTAAAATCAAAATTCCCTATCCTTTTTCCCAGCATATTGTGCAGGTATAATAAAAATAGCGTATGATACACGTACATAATAGCCATTAATGCACTGGTTCCTTTTAAAGCGCGACGCGAAGTAAAACAGTTTCTTATATCGTATTTTAATTTCACATTTTGAATATTTTACGTTTCGTGTTTCTTGGGATTGCCTAATGATAAACGATAAAAATATTAAATAGTACAACATGAGAGAGTAACGCTAATGGTATATATGTTTGGTGTTTTTGTATGCCTCGTTTTGTTAGAGCTTTTATGTTAATAATAACAGTGGTCATCTCATATGTATGTTAAACAAGGAAATACTTCCAAAACATGGTATCTGATTCATATGTAAATATGAAATCCAGTGAATATTTGCTAGAATGCGGCATAAGCGCTAAAATAATAAAGAGTGAAGTTGTATCATATCCGTTAGCTAGAGCCAGTGCTACTAGCACTTTCCGAAATAATATTTGCTCAGCGAGTCTTTCGGGCTTGTGTAACTATCCGCGATAGGGAAATGGAAGTTGGCGGGTCACGTAGCAGGGCTATGACGTGTGCAGCACCGGAACCGATAAACGAGTTGACGCCGCTAAGCCGCAGAGCTGTTCCTTGATTTAATTGAGAAATTTCTCACAGCATCCCGATTGTTTTATCAGTTTACAACTTGGAACATTAGCTCCCTCTCTTTCTAGGGATTATACACTGTAAATCTATTATGTTGCTGATAATGCCTCACATACAAAACTATTAAGAAGACTTACCCAAGATGCCACCAAACGTTCTGCAACAAACAAACATTATTAATACTTTTGCTCTTTGTATAAATTGTTTTCTATTTCTATGCTTTAACTTTATGAAATTTCGTTATGAGTTCTCATAACTTTCAGGAAAGGTAGAAATTATACATAGTTCTCTAATAATGTTACAACTACACAACTACTGTTATTGCAAATAGTTCAAAACGTGTTATTAATTTTCTCAGATTAATAATAACTTTTATGTTCAAAATAGGATTGTTATATTTTTAATTGACCCAAAAAAACAGAGTTTTTTCGGAGAAACTATGTTTATTTTACTCAAATAAAAAAATATATAAAATTAAAGATGTGCACAAATAGAATGATTAATTAAACGAATTAACTAATTATTCAATCTTCCTCTTCTATTTTCGTATTTTCTCTCCTTAAAAATCTATATATCTTTTACAGCTAGTATGGTACAAAATAAAACAATCATCAAGTCAAATTCACAACATTTACTATAATTAAGAATCAAATTACTTAAAACACAAAAAAATATAAAATCCCCAAATATCCAAATATATGACTACCCAAAAAATCCAAAAACACCCAAAAAATACGGAAAATCCCAAAAAACCTGGGTGGTTTCAAATTGTATGCCGTTGAAAGACTTATTCCAAAATGATTGGAGGTCCTAGTTGTAAAGAGGGATGTATTTATTCTGAAATGTTCGCTCTATTTGTTTGATTATTATTAACTTGAATTATTTCAGTTTCAAGAAATTTATCGCCAAAGAAAATAACTAAATAAATTATTTACTCTTATTGCACCTACATACGTTAATAGTAACTAAACATAGATAGGTATATTTTTTGTTTCAAATTTATTGCTTCAAAATTATTATATTTATACATTTTAACATAACAAAACCGCGTTGTACCTACGTACTTATTTCTTGTAACCAAATATTCGGTATTAAAATATGCCAAATAGGCCAAAAACCGAATAGTGAAAATATGGCCGAATAAGCTGAATATCGAATAATTATTCCACTTCGGTCTCATTTTAATTTCATCAACATAGTTGTGTGTAATATGTATATATTTTTAATATTTAAAAAAAAGCTTTTATCCAATATATAGTATAACACTATATACCATGCTTATATTGTATGCGATAAATTTGATAAAACTAATCATTCGTCCAATAATTCATAACAAAACCTTAAGATATGTTCTTGATGGGAGAGTGGTCTGAAATTCAGAATAATCTTTTGCTTCAATTCTAAGCTTGCATAAAGAAAAATGCTCTAGTAAACATACATAATTCATGCCCCATTTTCCGACATGGAAAGAAGCATAAATAGATAATGGTATTAGTATTAGCTGATTCTGTTTATGCATAAACGGTTTGCGAATAAACAGAACGTATCATAAGAAATGTCGGGGTACTTAAGGTGAAGAGACATTTTCCATAAAACGATTATGTGACCTGAGCAGATCCATTTTTAATACTGGTGAAAAGGAAATGAGGTGACGGTGTTTATTCAAGGAAGAAGAATCTTATTCATTATTTTATTTGCATTTACTTGCAAAGCCATTAACCAAGCGTGAATGGGAAACAAAGCAAAGGGGCAGGGCAGCGGAAAAAACAGAATTTTAATTGAAGTGCATGGGGGCTGTATAGAAGCCGGCAGGTGGTGCCGTTCCCGCAACACATAAAAGGAATATTTGAGCTGAACTTTCGCGCCACAGAAAGAGAGATGGAAAATTAATGGAATTGCTTTCCCAATTCTTTTCCATACACTTTTCTGACTGAAAATGTACTTTGTGGAGCAGCAAGCAGCTGTCTCCTGTAAAGAGAAAAAGACGAAGTGCATCTCGCGCCGCCCACAACTTTAAAACTCCGCGCCGCGACGGCGAAAGTAAAAGCGACGCGCGGGAACAACACCGGGTCAACACTCCTTCCCAAATATCATGAATAACGCACTACATCATATGCCGTCATCCCCTATCACTGCTTCACACACAACTTTCTCTCAGTTTCAGCATCACACATCCGTCTTTGCTTGTTTTAACCTAGTAAGTTGCCAACTCTAGAGAGAATCCTGGTGTTTTTTTTTCTTTACACAATAATTAGGTAATTAGAAATAGTTATTTTTGTATTAAGTGCGCGAAGTTTGTGTTTTTAGTGCGTGAAATATCACTTTGGATGTTGGATGTTGACCAATTATCAATCAAATCAAATCAAGGTTGCCTGAAATTCAAATTTTTTTATATCGGATTTATTTGATTTAATTTAGATTTTTTTTTTTTCAAAAATCTGTTTACAAAAAAACATTTATTATGGAGAAAATCATATTGTAAAGAATAAAGTAGTAACAATTTAAAAATTAATAAAAGAAAAATACAATAAAATTGGTATATAACAATCCCGTTTTTAGGAACAAATTGGTAATAACGTCAAAACTGTGGACACTTATCTAAAAATCCATATATGCTACTATATAGCAACGTTTCCGGCTAAAGGGACGAAATTTTCGGTGTCTCTTCGATATCTACTATCATTATTACAAAAAAAATGTTAGTTCTTGAAAGTGTTGCCACATGACCATTCTACCAACATAGTTTTTCTTCCCAATTTCTTATTCCTGGGATGTTAAATAACAATAATTACAATTATTGATTTAAATCAATACAACCTTCCTACAAATGTGCAAATACTAATGTTTTTTTTTAACAATACCTATGCTTCGGAACTACAAATTGTTCGAGTTTTAAAAACAATAAAAATGAATTCAAGAAATAATATATGTGAATCTGGGGTAAATGATATGTCGATATTGAAAATAATATTATACACAAATACGAGCTTTCGATTACGTTACAATAATAGTTCTGAAGATTAATATTTATTTTAGGATAGATATTAAGTTACAAAATTATAAAAATAACTTTATAAATTTATGTCATTCATAAAAATATGAGATAGTCTTAATCCTGCGTTTGCGATTACGAATGTGGACAAAACGAAACAAATTAGTTTGAATTGGAAAGTGTGGTGGATGGTTGTAGCTTGTTTATATAACAGGTTTGTGCAAACCCACATTGCGGGAAATGCCGTGAATGTATGTATGTATGCCTAGTTACAACGGTGTATGAGTTTCGCCACACCACAATCCGTTCAGTTCTCTATTCATATATGTCCAAGCACAGACCTTCCCGATGGCGCGTTAAATCGTATTCGGTTCTATGAGCTTCTTGAACTGAGCTTCAGGTGGTGGCACGTTTTCTTTTTTCGTACAATTTTTATCGACATGACTGGAAATAATTGCCGAGTACGAACTCTAAATATAGGTCGCATTTATTTGGGAAATTTTAATACAACCCTAAACTGATCCTGAACTTACTCGTGTTAGTACCGCATTTATTTGGGAAATTTTAATACAACCCTAAACTGATCCTGAACTTACTAATAAACAATGAGGTTTTACATTTGGTGAAAATTGTAAGCAGTAAATTTATGTTATTTATTAAAGTTATTTATTTAAGTTTTGCTTTTTAACCTATAAAAGATACAATTTCTAACAGATAGGAAGAGAAAGCAATATGTAAATAAAGATAGAAAACAGGTTCAACTCATCAACCCAGCTAAATATCTAGGTGAGTTGGGTCAGTTCGAGATTACTTCTGGGTTACTTTAAACGTACCAAGTAAACAGGTTACTTAAAAAGTTCCAAATAAATACCTCTGGTTCCTAGTTCAGACATTTCAGAAAAATGTTCTGTAAATTCCTCCCCCACCTAAAAAAGGATGTGTAGATATTGTGCTAAAATTTAAGGTTAAATACAAAATTCATAATTTATTTCGATTTCACGATGTACACTTTAATTCCAATATCAGTTATCCTTTCTTGAAATTGAAAAATAATTCTAAACTTTAATACGTCTTGACATATTTCAAAGAAATATCTAAAGATATGAGTACTAAGCTATTATTTGTGGATATAAAACTAAGTGAATAATTCTTTGAATTTAGCTGCTTACAAATTTGCTTGCAAAAAGAAATTTAAAATTAAAGACTTTACATTCTTTCTTTTCCATTAAATTATGTATCACAGCTTTCGATAAATATTAACTTGCACATGTTGAAAAAAAAAATTAAACTAATTTATTTTTAAATTTCAAAGAAACTCAATTTAAATATTGTATGATGAACTTTTATATAGTTTTTTATATAGTAGCAAAGAATATTAATTGAATTACACGTTCGAGGATAATCTATTTTTAGATGAAACATATGTACTTTTTCTTAATCATGAAATAATAATGAACATTGTATTACCCATTACACTATACTTTAAAATTGCTATTTGCATAATACATTGCTGTTATATATTAAAGAGTTGGCTTTTTCCTGTGTGAGAAATAACAACCTTTCCAATTGATTCAGTACCTACCTATTGAGAACAATTGCGTATGTGTGAAAAGATTATAGAGTGTAAAAAAACAATTTATTATTGACAAATGCAAACAGTACATACTTATTCAAAATCGAGAATTGGAAAATGACGATCACAACTAGTGTCTTTATCTACACAATAAAAAACCGAAAATTCTAACATTGTAGAAAATGGTACATATTATTATTAAAATAGTTCTTTTAATAATTCATTGATATGCTTTATATAACAGAACTAATTTTTTATTATTAATTTTGCTCTTTTTTATAATATTTGACTGAAACGCGTGATATTAAACTAAATGCAACCAGACTAACAGTTCTGTAGGTGAAACGGTATAACTAACGTTTATGCAACGGGTAAGCAGTGGCGGATCTAAAGGAGAGATAATGGGGCGACACCCCTTCAATCTCGTGAGAGTTTTTTTCTAATTTAAGAAATCATTGCCTAAAATAGTTTGTGACAATGTGTCTTCCATAGTTGTCTTGTCTTTTTTTGCAACAAGGGTTGAAACTGCAGACATGCCAATTATAAAAAAACAAAATTCTGTATTTAGTTCTCTGATCAGTACACAGAGTACCATAGATTATATCATTACAATTAATGCAAGAAGTCATGAATGGGCTTGCACTTTAAAAATTTCAAATTTTATAACTACTCAAAAATTTACTATGGCCATCAATAGTTTGTATCAATTTGTATGTGTTTCAGCAATTTTCTATTAATAATATTTTATGATATTCCTTATATGTATGTACATATATGTATTTAGTATCAGGTGAAAAATAAAAATAGCTTATTTTAGCTTAAAATAGCTAACGGTAACAGAAAATGAGGGCATTTGCATTTGTAGATTATGTAGGTATGTGTGATACGTTTAGAAATAAATAATGTGCGTGATGATTCCAATACAATATTTACATTGAAAAAGTAATTTAAAAAAGTAGAGTAAGCAGTGAAAGGATAATGGCAGCGTTCCATTAAAAGCAACAATTCCCATTACAACCACATTACACTAATAGTAGAATTAAAAATGCAGCCAGTTAAACAAAAGTGCTGAATTTATGAAGATTCCAAGCTCACTGCGATACAAAAACAGTCTCACTTTAATTGCTGACAATTAAAAGTTGTGGAGTTTGGCGTAATCAGCATATTGAAGAGAAAGTACAACTGTATATTGAATTATTTGTAGGGAGACGGTGTTTGCAAGGGAAATTTATGCGCGGTCTTCTCGGGGAAATCTGGAGCGGGCGATAAATAATTAACCGTCAGTGGCGACTCGCAAGCGGCCGGAGAAAAGTGGCCGAGCAGATACCCCTCATGACTCACAATGCGCCCTCTGCACACGGAAAAATGCCCCACACCTACAAACCAATTCCTCCATTTCCATTTACAATTATTCACACCAATCAATACATATTCCGCGATCTAGCATACAAATCCCCATAAAAGTATCAAAAGTAAATGTTAACTTCTTTCTGAAATAATTTAAATTTGCCGACAAACATTAATTATCACTCATTGCAGGTTCACATCTCGATGTAAGACATAAACACATTTTAAAGTTCATTAAATATAAGAAGAAAAAATTAAATTCTTAATTCATGAATTTATCACTGCGAATAGGTATTATACTAATTTTAAAACTTAATTTACAAAATTTGTATCCATCGAAAAAATTATAAATATATTTAAAACTTATATATTATATATAATTTTTTTCTATAATAATTTTTTTTTAACCTAATATAATAAATATGAGTAAATACGGTGACTTACTCGGTTTCATCCTAGCTGTCCTACGAAGTTATTTGGCTATGTATGTACCTATGTACATGGAAAGCAAGACAACATTTTCTTTTAAATTCAATATTGAAAATGAGAAAAATGGTATATTAATTAATTTATTCATACAAAAACGAAGTTATCTACAGTAATCTTCAAACATTACTTAAATTTATATTTTACTTTTTAATAATAAGAACTTTTGTGTAAAAACAGGCCTGAAGGAACTATAAATTTCACAGGGAAGCAAACAGGTTTTATTTTCTCGTAAATAAATACATTTTAAATCTAGTTCAGAAACACATCTAATTAAATTTTGAGAATATCACAGGAAATATATACTAGCATATATGCTAGCATATTATCTGTGGTAATACTAAAGTTTCTAAACAAAGAATATTTTTATTTAAAAATAATTTACTTTCAACAGTGTAATACTAATTACTAAATATTAAGCACTAATGATATTTACCACGATAAAAAAATATAAAGTATCAAATCATGTTACTATTATTATTATTATAATATTAACAAATTATACTTCGAAACATTACATAGATACTGATTTCAAAAAACAAAATTGAAATTTTGAGTTGTAACTGTTACCATATACATATGTTAATGCTTTTCAAAAGATCAAAGCATTTTTTGCTTAAATTGCATTTTTAATTATTTCAAAGTATAAGCGAATTCTCTGAAAGATACGCACAAACAATTCAGAGTAATGAAAGCATGAAATGGAATTTGTTCGCATTTGAGAACAAATCATGTTAATTCCTTTGCACAATTTACAACTTTAGAAATTAAATTTATGTTTTACCGTTGTCAAATTGAGGAAGGTGATGTTAAATGGATATATTGTTATACCTTTTCCCAATTATTGAATTTTGCTTTACCCAATGTAAATAAATAATAAGTAAATACATATCCAACAATGCAAATTTTTTATTTATCATTGATTTCGGTTTTGGTAACCATTTTAATTTAAAAAACAAAAACAGCAAACATCGCAACAGACATTGTACAAGCTTTAGCAGGTTTGAAGCGTATACCGTATACTACAAGGACTAATTTTAAGAGGAAAATAAGAGCCTGTCATTTTGGTCACTAGGTCAAAGACAACGTTACTCATTGTTATCATACTCGTATAAGTTACAACAGTAAACAACTATTTCACATTGGTATTAAAAACTTTTGAGGAAAATTAGTTAAGATGTAACTTCTAATGGATTTATGACAGTGAAACAACTATGGTCATGTAGCCAACTTTATTCTTCTTCCAATGGCACGACATTACAAAAAGAAACAAAGAAGTTGTTATCTTAGATAAGGATAAACAGTTTATAGTGCGGTATAATATACTACTACTACTCGAATACAGGTTGTATATCTAGTTGGAAAAGTATTGTATTAATGCTGAAAGTAACATGTTGGGTATTTGCTGAAAAGCACATTTTGGGGTCCCTTCAATCCGATTTCAACATTTCCACATACATGTCTGTTCATGTTTGTGCGTGGATTATCAGGGGGATAATTTTTCAAATAAATATTGTAAAATCAAAACCTGACAACCGGAAGTAACAATGTTAATACTTGTAAAACAAACAATGTTTTATATTGCTTGGCCCATGCAATTTAAAAAAAAAACATAGGTTTTCATATCCCTAATAAAATATCAAAGATCATATAAGTTAAATTTTGATATGTACGAGAAATACATTATAAACATAAAAAAATAAAAAATAAATACAAAATCAGAAAATTATTTCAAAAAGTCATTTATGAAATTGTCCTCCCTAATATATCTACAAATTTTATTGGAAATATTGTTACAAAATTTTCAAAAATAATTAAAAAAATGTTTTGAACTTTGAAGACTGCAATTGTCTTACTGAATTTTACCAAGTACATATTATTTAGGAGTATTTACTTGAAATCTGTATGGTTAAAGAAAAATACAATTTTTTTTAGTCAAAAATACTTCATCATTGTCTGTTTAACTCATGAGTCAGAAAAAAATAGGAATTCACGTTTCCATTAAAAAAATCCTTTTATTGCTCCAAGATATTTCCAATCACAGTTGAACATCAAAAATTGTAATTTTTAGGTTTAGGTACACTGTAAAATTGTGGAGTAGACCTTAGTATTTTTTTTTTTCAATTTTCACCGAGTTTTATCCCTTATTATACATCTTTGCTATTTTTACAATGATCTCGGTGGAATTAGTTGTAAATATTTTTTTAACTACCCATTTATCAACCTTTTCTAAAGCACTATTTCTAAACAGTCTATTTTTTTGGCTAATCAAAAAAGTAAGTCTCCTAAATGGCTGCATTGATCGCGGTAGCAAATGTGGCTACTGGTAACATGATCAAAAATGAATGTCCGGGTGATATTATAGAATTCTTTTTTCTCTTTTGGTGTGAGGAAGAAACGTTCCCGTCTCGTGTGTCGGCTAATGGAAGGAGAGACCGCACTGGACGTGTCGGAAGAATCCCCTTTTTAAACTTGCATCCGGCGAATCTGTTCTCCCTAGCTGAACGGTTTTATCCACTATATAACCCCACCTTAAAACCTTTTATTTTTAGTCCCGCCGGCGCTAGGATTTTATAAATAAAAGCTGCCAAAGTTTATAAATCATTGAAGACCATCACGTTTTACCGCAATGACCCATCAGATAAAGGCGTTGTTTTTATAAATAAATTATTTGTCGTAAAACCAAAGGTAATAATTTTTAAATGAAATAAACTTCAAATATAAAGAATTCTAAATAAAATGACAAATCCAATGCCTCACAAATTTTAGGTTTAAATTTATAAAATACATGAATAAGTACCATTTAATAATAGAAAAGTGGTTTAAGTACGTAACAGACATTTCTTTGATAACTGAAAATTAATATCTTTGTACATCATCACTTAAAGTTTAAAGCAGAATTCAACAAACTTTTTCCCGAGATAATTGTTACTCCACAACTTTACTCGGAAAATCTGATGAGATTTCATTTAAAATTTTGTTATTATCGTACAACATTGTTTTCCAAGTTTTATTTTCTGGAAGATTTTATTGTTATAAATCAAATACAAGGTAGTTAGTATAGTTAAGACATGGTCTACTTAACAACCTTAGTAAGCAACGTGGTCAACTTAAAGTTTCTAGATCCGCCATTGATCAAAGTTGATCGATCTGTAAAATTTCTAAAGAATTAAGAAGATATACTGTGAAAAATTCAGATCTCCACTCCAGTATACTTTTACCCAAATTACTCTATACTAGCATCTGTTTCGATCAGTCGCAATTGGTACACTTTCCTATTTTTATTCAGAAAATAATTTAAACTTAGGTCATATTAAAAGACAACAGGGTCCTCCATCATAGTAACAAATAAGAAATTTGATCACTTATTGTCAATGTAGATCATAATTCTGTATGAACCTTTGAAAAAAAATTATTAGTTTTTAAATTATCGAATTGTTAGTGCCATTAACACTACTTTCAGCCACACATCTACCCTACTTCAGCATTCTACTTTTAAGCCTTCTGCCAGTTTTGTGAAACTGTTGGATATCTACTTTTCAGTTTTTACATTTCTCATTTCTGAATTTGAACATAAAATATTTTTTCTTCAAACTTCATAAAAGTGACAATAAGTGAGTATAAATAAACAAGTATCCATAGAAACTATGTAGAATCAGCCAATAAGAAATAACTTGTACAATATCGCCCTAAATGTCACTATAAAATAACAACTGTAAATTATTTTTTAATAAATCTGCATTAGAAGAAAAATAGAATGTGTCATTCAGAGTAATAATGTCTTTATATGTCTCGTACATACGTGTATGACTCGCTTCGCTTGTCGTGAAAACTTCCATGCTCGCCACACAAAGTATCAATTTTTCTCTTAATAACACAAACACAATACACTATTTTGAAATTAGGTAAAGTTTCATATAAAAAGTTGTTAATAGTGGAGGATCCAATTGGTCACACATTAGAGTACGGAAAATTATATCTATACATGATTAACAGATTTGAATAATCAAACAAAATTATCCCAAATGTATAAAATTTGGTAATACTCGTATGTGTAATATTTAATAAAACATTATTCATTTACTATATAGATACCTAGAAATGTTCCATGTAAGTTCACAGTCGCCTGAACATTGATAAATCAAAAGAGTCATTGTAGTATGTTATAAAGTTTAGTGTTTGTAAATCAATTGATTGTTAATGTTACAGCTTGCTGAACATATTGTATGAAGTTTGAAATTGAAATATGACATCAATTTTAATCCCCAATAAGCAAAAAATCAATATTGCCTACGAGGCAAAAAAATACAATTCGAATTCAGCATCGTTTCACATTCCATTAGGTTGCGGCGGGATTTTTAGTTGCGCAGCACTTGGCTACCGACCGCACAATTACCAGCATCTCCGACGTAATATAGTTGTAAGACCGCAGCTTGTTCATCAGCCCAATATTGTTTACTATCGATTGCAGTAAGACGCAATGTCCAAGGGACGACTCGGCGAATGCTGATCGGAAATTAGCACAGAGTTTTGTAGTTCGCATTACGGAAATGAAAAGCTTTTTTGCTCACTGCTGTTTGTTTGGAACGGTATGAACGTAAATGGAAAATTTCTTCGTTAGTTCCGAGTGAAATGAACTCTTTCGCAAATTACGACTTTTCCGTTTTCATACGCAGTTGAACAGGCTGCTGTGTTCAACTTTAAAGATCATTTTTCTGCCGGATATTTCAATTAAAAACATAACATACTTGCGGAAATACACATTTAATTTATAGGTTGCGGAGACCTTTCAGGATTTCGCGGGATCTGAGAATTTTCTGCACTTCAAGTCGTCTAAACTTTTCGAAACAAATAATTAAATTTGTAATTGAGTAATTATGCTCGATTCCACGTTGTTGAAATTTTAATTCCTCTCTGTATCTGAAATCCTAGAAATTGTTTTACATTACATTCCTTCATTTGGAAACCCATTTTGTAACTGCGACGAACATTCACTTTATATAGATTTTCTTTTTCCTTCGCAACTATAACTGGTTTACAATTACAGGAAGGAAAATTACTGAGCACCAGGACACTTTTAAATGGTTGGGAAAATTAAAGAAGATTGCGAAGTAAACGATTTTTGACGTTTGTGCTAATTTACTCTACTGATAGCATTATAGAATTGCACAGACTATAATTGAATTAATTCAATTAAGAATTCCACACACCAAATCAATAAACTCTAACTTATTTATTCTTCAGAAACAAAAAACATAATTAATTAGAAAGAAATGTGAAGGTTTCTATTAATTTATTTCATTATCATGGTCAACCTTAGAAGAGTTCTAGCCGTAGGTGAAATTGTGTAGTAAACATTATCTACTCCATGACAATTTTTACTTGCATTTTAGTGGTGTATATTGTCAGCCTATAGCCTCTGCAAAGGTCTGACATCTTTGAGTGGGTTCCAAAACAATTCAAACACAGCTGTTTTTTTTATTTGACAGTTGGCGACGCTGTGAATCGAACACCAGTTCTCACACTTCGCTTAGTTCGAGTCAGAATGAGCTAATCAACTGAGCTGCCCATTATTATTTTATTTATTTATTTGGTTCACTTTATTGAGCTATTCTGGAATATAAATTTCAATCATAAAATATTTTTTATGACCATAACCTAAAATTCGTCTGCACCCCAAGACAGAATACCGGTTCACAAATATCGACTTTGAAAATATTAAAAACCTCTCTTATAAATATCATGATAAAAAATTAAAATCAGAAAACCCTTTATTTATTTATTTGGCGAACTCAAAAAATTACAATCCATAATCATCAATTCATTTTTCCATGTCGACTCTGTAGTTTCTGCACCTTTTGTAGCTAATTGAGTAGTCTCCTTATAGTAGGTACTTTTGCGTTTACTCGATGTTTTGACAATCACTTGTACAGGATGTTTCCTTATCTTGGGGAAAAGTATAATTTACGACATACTAATCACAGAACAAAAAGAATTTTTATGAAATTCGCAAAAATAAGGGTGGTTTACTTAAATTGAAATTTTTAGTACCACTGGAATGGCGTATTTTATTGAAAGCAACATAATAAAAATTAATTATCAAAATTACATTACATAATACCCATTTCATTTAGAGATAATTGTTTTGAGTACACAATAACATTAAATATCATATCCTTGTACTTAAAGGAATATTTGTAAAGATAATAATAAATACTCACATACGACTGCATATATTTGATATCCTCGATCTAATTATCAGTTACAAGTATTGTTCAAAATTATCCCCATTTCTTGCTACACATAATCCAGTACGTTGAAGTGGATCATTCTTTTATTATAAGTGACTTGAAATGACACCAAAAATAAAAATCCAGCGGTTTTAGATCAGGGGATATAGCAGACCAAGTTATGGGACCATCACGACCAATCCTAAGTAAAATTTCATTTACCCACACATTTACTGAAAAACGATGCTGAAAACTTCATCTTAAATGTGAATTATGATAAATATAAATTTCGTACCGCAAGTTTGATGGAAAATTTGGGTTCATAGAATGATGGTGTAAAATCTATTTGCAAAACGTGACTAGGTTTACATGATCAGATATAGTTAATCCTTTAACACGTAGAAAATGAAATGGGTGGTAGTTGTAATTTCTCAAAATTCGCCACACTGAAGTATGGGATTGCTGACATATTATTCTAGTGCTAGTAGTGGGATCAGCCTCTACAGCATCCAAGACAGCATTTCCTGCATTATGACGTTGTCTTTGACTGCCTTCTCCTCCTCTTCCACTATTAGATCAGAAAGAACCAGTGTTCCGAAGGCATTGGGTCATCTTTACAAATAAACGATGGTTGGGATACCGTCGTTGAGAAAAACGTTCTGCATACAAACGTTGTGCCAATAGTGAATTTTTTCGTGCTTCTCCATAAACTAACAGCATATTCACCAACTCACTATCACTGTTTGCATTCATTTTTACAAAAACTGCACTGCACTACACAATCAAAATGACAAACCAACAGAGAAAGAAGATTAACAATAATATCGACGAAAGTATGTATGTAGCTATTGCCAGATTATATATTAATTACACAACATCATATATTTATTAGACGCTGTGTAAACAATTACTTGTATAGTAGCAGGTTTAAATAAAACTATTAAGAATAGCCATCAACCAGTGATAAAAAATATGTTCACGTCAAATTGAATGATTTTTTTTTTACGAATTTCATAAAAAATCTTTTTATTCTGTGATCAGTATGTCGTGTAGTATATATTCTTAATTTTTTTCCCGAGTTATGGAAACACCCTGTATATGTCAAGTTTGATATATTTTAGACTTATTTTATCGTAAAAAAAGGGTACGAATTTGAAATGTAATAAGAACGACAAAAACAACAAGAAGTCTAATTTTAAAAAAGAGATATATAATTAAAAATTAAAATACGGTAGTATTTACACAGTAACAAAGTCAAAGTACAATATTACCGTACGTGTAAATGTTCTTATCTCCTTCACTTGTATGCCAGAAGGTGTTTCGCAAGCTTACTTACATATACCAGCGATGCATTTTCCTGCACCCCTCAGTTCTCCATATTTACATGGTCCTGATTTCAGGTCATCTGCGATGCGGGGTGTCGCGTTTGCCGCCGCATCCCTCCTGCTGTTGCTGCCAGCCCTGGGTCTCGACATACGTAAGTACCACCCCTATCTGTCGACATGTACGCTATAAGTTTCGCTCACCTATGCATATTCTGCTGCTTACGGTGTCAGCGCCAATACCAGCGCTGTTAGCAACCGATGCATAGCGAAGAAAAGATGCAGGTACATGTACACATAAAGGAACAAAGACAACTTCTGTGCAAGCTTTCAAAAATAGTTTAATTCTATTCTTTTATTAAAGAAGATGGTTCTCATATTTTTATCTAAATAACTGATGCGTATAATAAATTTGATAGGATTTGTTTCATTGAAACAACATATATAAAACATCGCGTTTCTTTGAACGGTTTTCTTTAGCAACATTTAAGTCAAATAAAAAGACAATATTCTTTTCAAAAGAATAACATGACACAAATATTAAAATAACTTTGTCATTCTAGACAAAAACGCTTTATCTTCCTCCTCATCAATGTCATCCGATCCACCCACAACATCGTCTGCTACACGTTATAACTACATTATCAACTTGTTAGATGTTTAAAATGTCTCTTTGAACACAAATACGTTTAATTAAAACGGTAGAGATAATCTACAGAAAATAGTTAAGAATTTATGCTTACTTAAATCATTTAAATTAAATGTATCAATGTTTTCATGACAATTTCAATTCTAGATAAATAATAAAGCTAGTTTTGCAATATTCGTAAGAGATATATAAATTAGAGAAAATCGTACACTTTTATAATGTAGGTAGGTATGTATTTTTACTTCTTTGTACAAAATAAAGTATTGTAATCGCGAAAAATTTCTGTTTTTAGATTTCAACGTAAATATTCGTTTTGACTATCCCTGAATTCATTTTGACTAGTTTCGGCGTGACGTTTGTACGTACGAGTATGTACATACATACGAAAAAATGATTAACCGTAGGATGTTGAAATTTTGTATATGTGGCTGCTATAAGATTTAGTTGTGCACTTCCCATTTTTATTGCAATCGGCAGTGCCAAAAGAGCTCTTTGCACGTAGTGTTTTTTTTTTCTCTTAACTCAGAAGTGGTTAGCCGCAGATTTTTTTTTACGGAATTGATATAGCATCTAGTTTTACGCTTTACTTACACGCAGTTTTTTGATCCAAACGGACTTTTCAAGAGGGCACTTTACTTTTAACAGAAAATTAATAAATTAATAAAGAAAATAATAATTAATTTCCCAGCACACGAGAGCAAAATACCATCACAAAATCATGGCTAAAAATTATCAGCGCATTAGTACTAGCTACTTTAACGCTACATACTAACAGCGCCTCTATTTTTCATGCTGCAAAACCGTACTTCTTCTTTTTTGCGCTACTGCAGCGCGAAAATAGTACCTATAAAAGTAGTAAGGTGTGAAGGCATTATTGAAATATTTTATTTAAATCTTTATTATCTGTCGTTTCAGCTACTTAGATGAGATCATAATATTTAATTAAGTGATGGAACAATGAAACAATAATTTTCTCTATTTTATTATAGGCCGTATTTACTCGTATTATAGAATCATACTTTTCTTTCCTAATTAATAATAGAGTAATTGTAATTTTAGCACTATGATTTACAGGGAAAAGAAACATATTAACCCAGAAATTTGGAAAATTGCGTTGAAGATTAATTGATGTAACTTTCAATCTTCTGGCAAATTTCGCCTGGATTTGGTAGGATCGTCCTGCAAATCTCCACTAATATCAATTTTTCACTGTAGATGGATGATCGCGTGAAGTGATAGTGGGATTGGCTTGGCAATTTTCTAAAAATAACGCGGGCTGTCTAGTATTTGCAAATCAGCTTACTCGGAGAGCATTTCCTGGGGCCGCGACGTGTCGTATAGACACGCCGACGTCGGCAGCGCGGGATTATCCTCGGCTTCCTCCGCCACGCGCCGTCGCCATGGCAACGCGCCGATGCGTTTACCCAGGCACGAGATAAGATACATACTTCTAACTCCAGATTAATTATAATACCTTTCACTTGATCCGAATGATAAGCGAGGGAATTACGAGTTCGCGAGCATGCAAACAAATAATGCCAGCTCAATTCAAACGCTTCTCAACTTCATGAGCACTTCGACCTACCGTAATAGTCACAGACGGAGTAATTGTTATGTGAACTTGTTTGTGATATTGAGTGGTGATACCAAATAACAGGAAAATATCTAAGATCTAATAGTCACAAAACTTTGAAATTCTATCAGATCTACATACATATTAATAAATTTATATTTATTACGAAATTAAAATCCATTTAGTACTACGATTATTCGAATTTTTTTTGTTTACTAGGTACTTTAAAAACATTTATTCATAACTTCTAATAAATTTTAAAACTGTAGGCTTCACATTCGTAATTCAAAGAGAAATTTTAAGTTATGTTCTGCAAAAACTGAAAAATTAATTCTGATGGTAAAGGTTCTATTATAATTAATTCAAAATTTTATTTTAAAGTTGTATTTCCAATTAAAAATAAATTTGTCACATCAGGCTAAAAAGTTACTTTTAACAATGCTAAAATAAAACATTTATTTGATTGCACGTTTGGAAAAAATGTCGTTTCTTTTTCTCTTTTAGAACAGAAGTATTAAAGTTTATAGCAATTTTTTCTTAACTAGCAACATAATAATGTTTTTTAAGCTTTGCGATATTTGTATTAATTTTGCAATATTTTAAAATAAAGTTCGTTATGGAGATTAATGATTTATTTATCTTAGTTTAAATACAGTCAACAAAAATTATTAACTAAATTTTTCTCACCTTTATTACTGAAAACTACAGTGTATTACTTAATAAATGTTTGATTATTTATTATTATAAATTTATTTACTTTTTTCCAGAAATTCACTGAAAAGTTTTGAAAACAACATTATTATTCTGTAATCATACACTACATCGTTAGAGTTCCCGGATCAATTTTCTCCAATCGATGTGATTATCCTCATGCTATTTAACTAAAACTATTTTTAAGGATTTCCTATTTCGCAAAGAATTGAAATTTACATATCGTAATAAAACTGCATCCCAGATACTTAAACTGTGATTTACTGTGGAACTATAACCACTCCGAGCCGATAAAAGTTTTATAAGCTTGTGCTGAATATATTCACATCATGATTTTACATCAAATTTTTAGCGTGGATATGTTCAGTGTATCAATGCAGTCATTGACTTTTATTGTACACGTTTAGAGGTTGAAATATTGTGCTATATTCGCGTACATATAAATACGGACATAAATTATGATTTAGCTCTTTAATTTCCTATCAAATGTTGCGCAGGTGATAAATAATAAAAGCTTCATCATATCATTACATCTGTCACATCCGTACGATTTGTTTCTAACTATATAAATGTTTGTATTATTATTATGACAGTATGGTTATAACAAGAATTAAATCAATCAATTTTGGGAAACAACATTATTATCGAAAGCTTATATATTCAAAATCAGTTTTCATATGTATAGCGTGATTCTAGATATGTGTGTAACACGACAGCGTTTTAAAATTGCAAGATATTTCACAATAAATATAATAGTTACTTACATATCAAGTGCTGGAACACCCATTCCCCGGAAGAATGTGTAGCGTCGTAAGATAGATAGAACGATTCCAAGAACTAAGTTCACGCAAGGGATTTCTTTTTTATACAAATTTATTTATTATATATAGATACTGTTTTTACTATCGTAAAGGAACGCGAAAAATTTTCAGATTTCAACGGAAAAATCCATTTTGAGCAACTCTGAAGACGTTGTAACTAGTTTAGGCGTGACGTCTGTACGTACCTATGTATCTCGCGTAACTCTTAAATGATTAACCTTAGAATGTTGAAATTTTGTATATGGGATTGCTATAAAATCTAGAGCACTAAAAGGATACTTAGTTGGCAGGGTTTTTGTGAATTTCTTGTATATTTCAAAATCAATTAGCTGTAGAATGTTCAAATTTTTTATGTGGGACAGTAGGACTGATTGGAGGATAGTAACCTACTTTCAAATGAAATAAATCCTTCAAGCAAAACGTAACAAAGTGAAAACAAAATTAATCTGAGCGCAAGAGTAAATTATGTACAAAACGAATTTGCTGCACAATAAGTAACATTTAGGAAAGCGTTGCATTTAAAAAGCGATGTATCAAAATTTGGTGGCAGTTTGGGCCATTAGGAAAATTGTGCCTTGGCAAAAAGGTAATAATTGTATATTTATTCATTTGTAAATGATATTTTATGGGTGAGAGGAAAACAGGCTCGTTCAACACAGTCATAAACCGTGCCGTATCTTCAGCGCCGAGTCCTCAAAAAAGCCATCAGCCCGCGGGCCATTTGCCGGCTGTTTTGCATGTAATGACCATTTATTTGACACGCGGAATGGCGCCGCACACATCAAACATTTACGCCATGCCCGCTGATAAAATTCCAAAGCGAATAAATCACCCGAACGGCGAGATCGTGATGAAAAACTTGTCATCTTATCTAGCTCGCACTCTGTTATCTACGGCCGTCCATGGCGCTCTATCAATTTATTGCACGTGCATAGGTTCATCACCGTTTTTGCAGCTTTTCTACTTTTAATTGATGTTCGATCGATACCCGTACGTGATTATTTTAAATTGTGAAAACATTTTTACAGGGAAAAATTATGTACCAATGAACGTAGAATACCCTGCTGTTTTAAACACTGTTTCATCATTTTTCATTAGTTCATATTGTGCAGTTTTAAAACGTTTGTTTCAAATGATATTTTATCCAGGTTAGAATTGCCAGTTTTATATTCCCTATTCCAATTTTTTTTTGTGATAAATGCTATACGCATTAATCATAATAGTTTTATGATCGTCACGAGTTTAATACTCCGTTAAAAAATCATTAACCGAAAAATTTTGTAAAACACATTTGGAATTCAAAATACATAAATTTATTTTCCTATTTCCTTTTTGAACATAAACTCGTTTATATTCTATTTATTGGTGCAGATATTTAAATTTTGAAAATTTAAATACCTATACGAGTGATAAATTACTACTTATGGTAATTTCCAACAACTCGAACATAGAGATATTTTTTAATTAGATAATAACTGGCGACACTGGGATTCGAACCGAATCTCAGATGTCCGCTCAGTTAGAACCAGAGCGCATTTACTAATAAAAGCATCACTCTATATCATATACTACAAAAAATATGTACCTAAATGTAATTGTGGTAAGATGACAAAAAAGTTTTTTTTTAATTTTGAAATATAAATTGTTACTTTTCAAAATTGATTACATATAGGAAGTAGGAATGATACACTTTTCAAAACCAGTTAAGTAATAAAAAAATTTCATTACTGAGTTATGAATAGTGCTTTTTTTTAACTAGTTGTGTCTTTTCTAAACATCAGTCACTTTTACGTTAGTTAATTAATCATAATTATATCACCTATTTAATAAAACACCAACAAAGCAATTTTTCTAATTGGTCATTAGTTCCAATAATATCGCAGTACTTTAAGCGTTCATAATAGAAATTACTACAATTCTTAATGATAATGAAATAAGAGTATTTTAATTTCTTCCACCCTTCGTAGTAATAAAAAATATTCAACTTTAATTTTCCAAGGGTATAAAACTCATATTTCTTAGCAAGGATTTAAGAAAATCTTTATGCTAAAAAGCAGCTGAAAAGTATTTAGTCCCCGTGTTGTGTGCATGAAAATGGAGAATATTTAATTCAAAGTTAAAAGCTACAAGCTCAAGTATAAACTGCAATAACCATATTAAGTTGTTTATGTTATTATGGTTATTGCACTTTCCACTTGACTTTATAAATAGCTTTAGCTTTAAATGAAAAACTGAACTTCCATATTCTGCACTTAGCTAAGCTCAGAGACTTTGCCAAACTTTATATCCGTTACTCATAATTATATACAAGGCGAAGATCACTTATTTCACTTCTTTTATTTACAAAAAGCAGGTACTAACACTTGTTTAGTAAACAAGAAGTTGAGGATTCAAAATTCAAATTTTGCACTAAATGTATTTCAAATAAATGAAGAATTGTTACATTGTTCTATAAGTACATTACTATACAGAACTTTCTCACTTCTGATTTTAAAATCTGTTAAAATACATTTAGAAACCTTCTGCTACTGTTATCTTATCAGCTCTAACTACCACAGAACTAATCTCGAATAATTACATGTTGAATATAAACTTCATGCAAATATTTTTCACTTTTACAAAATAGGTATTCTACAAAACTTATAAGTGAAAAGTAAACTTCGATTTTCGTTTCACCAATTTTAATTCAACCTATTTAAAATTTTAAAAAATATCAAAAGAAAAATGGTCAACAGATTTGAATGATAAATAATTAAAACCTACTCTTTCGTTGAAGATACTTCATCATGTTTTTACATATTGTGAACTGTACTTAGCTAATAAATTTATATTTAGAATTTATTGATTGCTAATATATATAAAAAACCTTTGTTATTGCTACCGAAAACATAAATATGAAGCAAAAAATAGTCATAGATTTTTAAAGCTTTTTTTCTGAAACCATTAAAAATGTTGGTTTTTTGTTATGAATGTAGCAGTTTTCTGTACTAGTGCACAAAAGTAATTTATTTCAATAACTGTACGCAGTATACAAACTTGAGTTAGTTTGTAATTGTCAATTGTCACGGATAAATTAATACAGGTATATTTCTAAAGTGTCTTATGTAGAATCAAATTTTCTAGCATTGTTTACTTTAAATATATAAACTTGTGTTAGTATCTGCAATTTTTTTATATCTTTAAAAACAGAGCAATAGTGACTCCTAACATTTCTATATATTTACTGTTTGCTAAGAGCTTCTGGAACAAGCGAACAAGAGGTCAAGTTGATTGCTGAAATGCTTGCTCCTTGTGTAAAATTTACGACTTACAGCTTACAACAGACCCTTAAAGAATTAAGGAGTATTTTTTAGTATTAAGAAGGGAAAAGAAATTAAATATTTTTATCATCATTCGCAAAAAATTCGTCGGGTCGTGAAAGGCCGTAATGATGACATAACAGATAGGGTAGAGAAGGTATAGGGTAATATTAGTGCAGCATCGTCAGAGACACCTGGCGAGCAATCCAATAGCAAGCATGTCGGATATTAAATTTGAAAGCAAATTATCCCGTCTTTTTGCATGCAGTGGCACTCACCCGCTTGCTTGAAATGCTGCCTCCGTTTAGCCCCGGTTAAAATAATGTAAAAGCATTTCAAACAGAACGAATTGCATCGGGCAACTTTAATTAAATTTAGTTTATTTTCACTGTTACATCTGCCGTTTCATCTACAAACTGTTGATGTCTTTCATCTTCTTGACTTTTTCCCTTTTTTCTTTATAATACGACTACAAATATTTCCTATTATCTTTTTACCAGCCAGGCTGCAAAGACAGCAGCTACTATTCTGTTTATATTAATTTACTTACTCGTAACTCCTCCAGTTATTAAAATAACTGTCATAAACAGAAACGATCATAATCATATACACCTGTAAGCTTCACTCCATCCTACTTAAACTGCGATAATATCAAGCAGCATATTTTCACCCTTTTCATTGCTGCATTTCATTTAAATTCTTCGCGTCTTGTGTATATTTGTAAATAACAAAGTTGTCAGGAATTTTGAGATTTATCTGTAACAATCTAACTACGGTCATACAGTTTATCAAGTTATTCATTCTATCCTAATGCACTTAGAGTTCTAGTTGGAGAAACTTTAATGCAACCAAAACTACCACATTTAAGGCGAACAAGTGGTCAACTGTAATTCAATAGGAGTTACCTTAACTCCTATGTGGAACATAGAGGAGGAATTTCTCCGGTTTCAGTGACCGATTTGTCCGAGTGTTACTTGAGCATTTAATGGACATTGATTACTGATCTCACATGTAGTCAAACCTAAATGGTGAAAGATCCTTATACGTAAATTATATAAATGATCAAATTATACTTATATTATATTTCAGATAATTACAAAACAATAGTAGTTGCTCTAAATATTATCTTACATTAATTATTAGCTGTGGTACGGGCGGAACCTTTGGGGGGAGTGGGTTATTCTCCGTAAAAAATTTTTTCTTTCTTTTATCATTTCTTGTAAAAAAATCCTAGTTCACAAAGAACACCTCAATAAGTACTTTGTACTCAAAAGGTACATATATCATTAACTTCTGAAGGTTTATCTCTACAATATGCGATTAAATATTATTGTCTCATTAGCTATTTATGTAAAAAGTAAGGAAACAAAGGTTTATTTAATGCATGGGAAAATTACAAAACGAGACGAAGGCGAGGTTATATGGGCAGACGTTAAAGAACCATCTAGTTAACCACAAAAATGTATTTGAAGTGATGAATTTTTGACATTTTGACGACATTTGCAAAATAAACAAAAACGACAATACCAAAAAGTGTTCAATTTTGTAACAAAATTGTTGATTATAAACAGATAAACGATATATAATAAAGTTGCCATTTAAATGTTTGAATTGTAAATATGAATCTAACAAATGTAACAACTATATTATTAATATTTGTAAAGATAATAAGAACTAAATACATCAGTGTTTCTATATATGCATACTTCCCAATTTGAATTCGCGTAAAATAATGATCTCATTATTACTCTAGTGACATACTGGAATCAATAACGTAATTGAAATTAGGGAAACAAGCACACTTTAACATCTACTATGGAAATTATATTTTTTATTGCATAGATTTTTTTATCTTACATGGAATTTAACTGCATCAATTAGGCAGCTGCTCTCACTAGAATTATTATTATTATTATATAACATTAATATGCCAATGGTTCTACCATTTTGATATATTACTCATATATCAAATAAGAATTGTGGTGTACTGAGTGAGCTTAAGAACTCTTGAAACTGAAGCAAGCAAACAGATAGTTTTAAGCAGCAAGTTCCACAAGTGGTAATCTTGAGTTGTCTTACGGTCAACATGTTTACACAAACACCAGCGTTGTACTTATCACTTAACAACAATTCCTGTTGAGCGGCGGGGTGTTTGCAGACGCAGGTATTTATTATTGTTGGTGAAAGTTTGTAGTGGTAGGCCTTGTTTTGGTGGGTATCCAATTAGCCGTACAGATTGGTTCGGAGTGTTGTGCTGTTGCCAAGCGACGCGACTTGAGACTTGAGTGGCTTATTCTGTTG
The DNA here is from genome assembly GCA_035578165.1 of Stenolophus ochropezus. Lineage (NCBI taxonomy): Eukaryota > Metazoa > Arthropoda > Insecta > Coleoptera > Carabidae > Stenolophus > Stenolophus ochropezus. Next base: position 15,601,159 of record JAQOWZ010000005.1, on the reverse strand, counting down.
AAGGAACGCACGATTGCGGCGATACGATGCCGGCTAAATGTTCCCCCAATCCAGTTTCAGACGTTGTGTCGACACAAAAAATCACTCACAGAACGATACCTCCACCAACAATTTTTATATTTTTACCCGTTTAAAATCCGAACATTGTACGGACGATTAGGATTTATTAACAGAAATTATATTTTAAAATTTAGGCGCGCTATATACGACTCGAATTGAACAAAATGACAACACAAACGTTTTTATGAAAAGAATAAAAATAAAGTAGTAAAATTGAAAAAGAACGATGTCATAATAGCTATTTATGTAACCAGTTAGAAAATGCCTCAATTTATGTAACGGTAGGATTTCTGCGGAGCGAGCAAAGCAAGACGGTGTCGTGTTTCATACAAGAATTTTTTTTTTGCAAATTTTTATACTATTCATTTAATTTAATTTTTTTTTTTCTAATTTTGACATATAAATTGTCACTTTTCAAAACTGATTAACATTTGGAAATGGCACACTTTTCACAACCATTTAAAAAACAATTAATTTTCATCACTCAATGATGAAAAAGTTTGGCGTTTCAAAAAGTTAGTCAATTTTGAAAAGTGACACTTTATATGTCAAAATTGAAATGAATTTACCAAATAAACATAAATATATGATAAAGTTTGATACATATAGATATAAAGAGAAAATGATACAGAATAAAGCAAATGTAAGAAAAGAACCTTGAGATTAACAAATGCTACCTAAGATTGTGAATAAAGCACTACTATCTTTTGAATAAATTCACTTTACAGGTTAATAAATATGGAGAAAAAGAATAAAGGTATCTCTTATCTTGTAGTAAATAAGTTCTTTTCAAAGTTTACAGAATATAGTTAAAGTACTTTTGAAAAGATCTTAAGAAATATCTGTTGATTCTTCACAACAACTTTATTTATTCTGTTCACAATATTATGTAATTTAAAAGAATGTAGACTGCAACATATCTCAAAGAACTAAAAGATTTATTTATATTTCGTTGTAAATCAGAGTTATATGAAGCGTTATTAGTTTCTTTATGTAGCTACAAAACATCAATACTTGTTGCCGCATCTAGAAAAAGAGTTTTTTCCAGGTCAAATATCGGTAGGGCAACAGTTATTTAGAAGTTGGTTACTTGGAGTAAATTTTAAAATAAGAAAATCTGTAGAATATAAGAAAACATACGAGAGAGTTTTTGTTTAAGGCTACGTGTTTGAAGAGAAAGAAAAGGAACAAATAAAAAGCAGTGTATGATAGTGTTTGTGCTGGCTTTTTTTCTACTCGAGAAAAATCAAAGGAAAATATCAAATCTCCTCCGCCGAGCGAAAGACATCAATGTATATTGCCTCCCCACAAAGAAAGAAAAGCGTGATTATCCACCAAGCACAAATCTGTATAAATAATAAGGCCTTTCAAATTGCTCCCAGACAAGTCAATGAAATTATAAAAACAAAATCAATTCAATTGCAATTGTAATTTCAATAATAATGCCAATACGATTAAATTAAAAGAAAGAATAATAATATAAGTCTAGGACCTAAATATAATATTCCCCAAATATACGAGTATACATATAAAATTTCAAAATAAATATTGTGTTTTTAGTTTTTATTTCGCAACGTACAAAAAGCTATTCCATTAGCAATAGAAAACAAAACATGTAAACAAGTATGGAAAACAACTCGATAAAAAAAGAAAATACCTACCTCATGTGGTATTTGACAAGGTAAAGAAAATATTTTCTAATTTTCTATGCTTTTGTGAAATAAAGTTCGATTCTAGTAAAAAAATACTACTTCATTTTAAAATATTTTTATTGTTACTACTTCAAAAGGGTAGGTACCATTAAGCATTTTACTATTTTTTAGTATCTGATGCCTGATGTTTTCAATATTAACAGATTAGTAATTTTAATGTCAGTCTTACCAACATTTGTTAATAATGTAATTAATATATGAGAAATTATTAATAATATTCCGATGTTAATGCCACTTTGTTGCCAATATTACCATAGCAACTCAAAATGTCAGCGCGATTGTATGTATGCCAAAATAGGTATAACTCTTATTCTCTACCATTCTTATACCAGTGTAGCACTCGACTATAACTCGTGGCGAAACTGAAACACTCCGTATTATTGTAAATAATTTGTTACAAAAAAAAACATGATTAAATATGTAGCAGTCATGGTTGTATTTTGGAATAACTGAAATGAGATCGGCGTGCGTTTGGGAAACAAATGAATGTAGTTGTTTTTGTTATGCGCGCCGGCGGTCGCATTTGGTTTTTACTGCGCTAATTTTGCATTTACACCACGCCTGCTGCAGTCCAGTTAATTTATTAGAAATTTGACGAGCGATGGGCTGCATTTTTTACATCAGTTCGCGCTCCAGATACGATATTAATAATTCCGCGATATAATTTTATTATGTTTACGTGTATTGTCACGAAATATGATACATTTTTATTAAATTTATTTTCAACACTTCAATTTTCGCATCAATAAACACAACCAGTATGAACAACTGAAAATAAGCAAAGAAAAATATGTGAAATTTATTTTATTGTATTCGAAATGATAAATATTTTTGGTTATGCGGCTAAATGATTTAAAATCCTTGTAAAATAATTGTATGAATCAAAAAGAAATAAGTGGATGATGACTTCTTCTGGGTGAATATTTATCAAAGTTCCTAGATGTCAGTCACAATCACTTATTTCAAATTTCCACCACTACCAGTTTTTTGAAAAATTCACCTTCTGGTAAGGAAAAATAGGTTTCCGAAAATTATGCTTTTAATACTTTAAAATTAAATCAATTTATAATCTTACGATGGATGAAAAACATACATAATCACGTACGTTTCTCAAAGCTTGAGTTGGGAAATCTGAATACTAACCACTACCATGGTGTTAGCGAATATGATATTATTACTTTAGATTAATTACAATAATGTAATACGAGTATCAAATTACCAAAACTCACAATCGTCTACGTAATATTATCCTTTTTGTTAATTTTATTTATGTAGTAAAGTTTATAACTTTTTTGTTATGTATCTAATTAATATATTTTTAATGATTAAAACCCACATCAAGTATCCGAGCAAAGTTTTACCTCAGGAGCAAAAAGCAGACGCAAAAAGAAATTTAATTTCATTTAATTATTTATTCGTGTTAATTAAAGTGACCGTTTAAAGTGCGCCCCGTAGGTGTATCACATTTGTTTCTCGCAAATACTTTAATTTGAGTGAAACGTTCTGCATTGGCTGGGGGTCTATTAGTAAATGAATTAGCGCCTGTGTAGGGTGGAGTGCAGTGGAGCGTGGCGAAGGGCCGTGCACGCTTTATTTAAAATCAGAAACCAATTCTCTGTAATTGTCCTTTGCTTTCGGTTCTCTAATCACCATGTGAACATCCAGCATGTGTCGGCCCGGGCTCTCGCCTGGAAAACAATTCCCAACAAGTGAGCGGAATGTCTCTCGCTCTTCTTTCTCCCTTCCAGGACCGGCACAGACGAGTTCACCACACAAAACCAACAATCAGTAGGGTTTTCCAACAGGAAGTATTTGAAATAAATTTATATTGCAAATTAATATTTTAATTATATAAAGGGTAATAATGTAAAAATTATTATAAAATAATATATATTTACAAGAAAAATTCGAAAATTAAAAACGAGGGTGTGCCGCTGTCAGTAACGTAGGAACCTGGACAAACCACGGAATCTAACTTCTCTGAAATATTATCATCTCTACTTCTACCTAGTTTCTGTCTTACACAAAACACTAGTTATCTTACTCTTAGCCGCCTTCCGGGTAAGACGTCACGATAAATCTTATAATGAATTTATTTCTCGTGTATTATTAAGTATTTTTAAAAACAAAAACACATGTGAACTATTTTTTATTTGCAGATTATTACATAAACAAAATCAAAACATGGTGGGATTTTCCATTTTCTTTATATTTTTCATAGATGGATAAACTTTTATTCTGAGTTGACTGAATTTATTCAGTTATAAATATAATTAATATGGGATTTTACATTTTAATTATATTTATAACCGAATAAATTCAGTCAATTCAAAATAAAAGTTAATCCACATATTGAATTTATAAAGAATTAAAAAGAAAGAAATTTTGGAAAATTCAGACCTCCTAATAGTTTTGAATCTATGATCTTGTTTTGTTTCGTTGATATACGAGTATAAGAAAAATGTTTACGCGTTCGAATGCATTTCTAGAGATGACTGAATTTCACAAAAATTTGTGTCGCAAGGTATCATCGTATTGCTTGTCAATGACTTCAAGGTTCAAACACATATTGGTTCGGATTCGGATACAGTTGCAAATAAAATTACACAATATGGATAGCAAAAGGTTTATTTAATTACTTGATCATTTCGCTCCGAAAATAATTGTGATTTATAAAAAAAATACATGATGCGGCTACCCACCAACAAATGAGCAGATCACTATATTAGTAGGTAATTTTCCCATATTTTTTATTTTTTGTTCAAAATTTTTGTAATTAAGTGAATATTTTACAAATGTAACCAAATATGCAAAATAAAAAGGCTTTCGTGCTCTGATTTTATATAATTCGTGTAGATACGTAGCACGTTTTGAATTCATGTCAATAATGAAAAAAGATGCATTTGCATAATCCAAGCCCTACTTGAGTTTGGTGAAAAACGATTTTTAAAAATTAGCCTTACATATCAGAGCCGACCCTGCTCTCGTCTCTTTCGCATAGTGCGGCGGACAATAGCAGCTTTCAATACAGTTACAACAAAATATATACACAAAGATATCCGGGAAATTGTTTATACTCCAAACAGTTTTATTTTGTATAAATAATTGGATGTTTTGTTTCTAAGAGGCTGCTTTCAATAAGTATTTGTACCTACTTATAACAGCAACAATTGCTTATTGTTTACAAACAATGTTACAAATAAAGACCGAACACTGTGTTTAAATAAAATATAATTATATTATAATAGTGAATGATGTTAAGCTAGAAACATAGAAATGTAACATCAACAATTTAAAAGTTGATACAAGCGTTGATTAAAAAGTATTTTTCAATCGAGGATATAAGTGAAATATAATGTGCTACAAAACTATTAACTCCAGTGGTGTGTGGTCCATGGAAGCTTTGGAAGTTACGCTTCCCTTTTATGTTCTAAAGTATAAGTACAGTTATTTCCATATTTTAAAGTACTTTGAATTACTTAAAATTTATATTTCATTACAAATCATTACACTAAAAGGCTTAAAAAAATAATCAAAGATGAACTCTAAAATTTCTGAGAAGCATATCTAGCTCAACGGATTGTATTGTATATCCGAATATAAATTCGTATATGTCTACTCCCAATGGAAATGAAAGCGCTGTGAAAGGTAGCTTCTCGATGAAAATATTTGAATTGAGTAAAATAGGCAGATTATACGCATTTTCGCAGGTGCTTTAGGAGGCTCCAAACCTCCAACCCTCATGCAGTTGAGCTCGTGTATGCTACACTAAAAAATATCACATAACGCTTCCAATAATTCTATTTATAGGCCACTTGTAACTCGTAGGGAATTGTTGTGCAATATCCACCACACATTAAATTGACCAAGTTTTCATAGTTAGTTTTTAGCCTTTATATGATGACTAGCGATGCAGAATGTAACTGTGAAATTAAAATTTTATTTAAAAGAAGTTTTGGCTCAAGACCATTCACGGAAATTAAATATTAATACTACAACAAAAAAATTTGTTCAACATTTTCACAATAAATTTTTTGTGAATGTCAAAGTAAATATTTTAGTATTAAAATAAATAAACTGTTTATTTTTGTAATTTCCCTTATTTGTTTATAATTTTTATGAAAAAGCTACCCCATCAACAAATGTCACCGCATGTCACTGCGTCAAGTCTCTATCAACAAAATTGAAAAAAATAAAAATTCCATAAACTTCTTCATTCAGAAAATAGCGCTCTCTCTTTTAATTTAAATATATGTGTTCACATCGAAAAAATATCAAGTCATACCACAATTATTTTAATATAGAAGTACATAATGTATAATAATATAAGTCGATAAAAGTTTTTAATTTAATTAAAGTTATCTTATTTCATCGATAACAGTCACAGGTCGTAAAAATAGCTACCTACTTGTTATCTTTTGTACAAGTATTCAATTAGTTTAGAACTATGTAGATTAAAATTTGTAGAAAAATATATATTCGGTTTTCCAACTTTGCTGTTCGGCGTTGATCTATATATGTGTGTGACATTTACTCTGTTTTACTACACATAATAAAATAAAAACCACAGCTCACTGTTTTGGACGTGCAACAATGCTGCATAAGTTTTAATTATTTCATAGCGTGTTTTATTCTTCTTTTCAGTATACTGCAAAAAAATATAAATATTTTCTTAAATTTTTGTGGTAAAATCACTTCTGTTTTTCGTGGACTAATTTCGCAGTGCAGTTTAAACAAAACCAGTAAAAATAACAGCTATACAAAGTAGCTGAATGGGGTTTTCGCTTTGCTCATTACGATCATAAACAGTGGGGCCGGAATTAAAGTCGCGGTTATATTAAAAACACCGGGTCTTCACGACACCTAGTTTATAGTTGGCCTCATCATTTCCACATCTACCCACTTGTTATACTTTCATTGTCTTCTTATGACCTACATCTACCGGAGATCAATATTCAAATACGAAACATCTAACATGTAAAAATAGACACAATTAAGATCCGCGTCATTATACAGCAATTAACAAGGTGAGAGGTTTTGACAAATACAAGAGTGGAAAGAAACATTGGAAATAATTTCTTCCTCCACATATACAAGCTTTATATCTGACATATTTGATTGTATCTTATGTCAACATAATAATTCTTCTTCTAAGGATCAACATTCCCACACGAAACAAAATTTTAAGGACAATAGATTTGAGATCATTTTAGTCTTCAGCTTGTATTAAGTTAATCTAAGTTACTTGTGGCAAGTCATTTTACTTGCATTTTAATTGGGTAATTGTAACAAAAGATAGAATTGTGTATTGCATTCGAGATATCAGAATTAAAAATTAAACTTATAAAGATGTCTAAAAAAGTTTTTTTTTATTTTTCTGTATAAATTGCACCAAAAAGAATTCGTAAATATAAAAATTTTTAATTCATCTTTTAATGTTAATAATATAATGTCAAAAATGTTCAATATTAAACTCCATTATATAAATTTTATGCTTGAAATAGTAAGAATGAACGAACAGTAATAGAATCAGATGGCATAGAAGTTTGGAGTTTGAAACAAAATTGGAGTTCAAACGACAATACAATTTTTTCGGTTGAATAGAGCAGTTTTTTAAATATTTTACGTCATAAAGGATGCACAATAAAAACAGTAAAAACTCATTTTATAAGACTGTTTTAAATTTTAACAAAACTCATTCTTTAATATACTAATAAAGAACTAATTATCATTATTAAATAAACAAATAAAATAGTAATTATAAAATTTTTAATTTATTACTTATAATATTTTCTATGATTTAACACTCTAATGAGTTTTTAATTTAATCTGAATTACTTTCCTTCTTAATTTATGTTCACCGAATTGTCATCGAAATAGTCATCATATTTTTCAATAAATCATAACATAATTTTTATTTCAACACTTTACATATAAATGTGTTAGATATATCATCAACTGAAATCTGTTTCATTGTGAAATGTCAGTGATAATCTTCTGAAAAAACCAGGTAATGTATTTATATAAAATCATGTAGAAAATCCAGCATTTCAGCAATAAATAACTAAAGCAGATTTATGTTTTCACATATTTTCAGTACGGATTGTCGATTCACGTGAAACTATGAAACTAATTCAACAAATCTCACAAATTATGGTCAGCTTGTGATAATGAAATTCAGATTTATTTCTCGTATTAGAATCCGGCGATAAACAAATGTAGTGACGGGAGCACACGCTAGCTGGCGATATCATTTCCATATCGCTGAGAGCGTTTACCACGTAATTAATAGAGATCTACGTGGCTGTGACCCGATACTTGATTGTTTTCTGCTTCTCAAGCGCGGTTGCACAGTCGAGAAGTTTTAAACTGATTAAAGATGAAGAGATAGGACATGCACCGTACTTCCACCAAAGTGGAAACTATATATAATTAATAAAACTGTAATTTCATTAGCTGTAATAAATAGAACACCAACAACTTATTGAAACTTAATTACACTTTTGATAAATACGCTATTAAGTTTCAAGAGGAAATGCAATATTGGAATTTTATCTCGTTATATTCATTTTTCGCTCACAGAATTAAAAATTTATTAAGAAATTATAACAAGCATATTTTATCCAATACAGTGTAATTATAACGCTATAACTATGGTGTTTCTTAGATAAATAAAATAGGTCATAAGTCACTAGTAGATTAGAAATTATAACCCAACGATTGTTGGAACGTATATCATAATAGTATAACTACGTTAAAAAACCTAGTCTACATTAATTTTTTTATCCAACACCGTCACGGTATAATTATAGTGCTATAATTATGGTGTATTTATATAAATAAAGTTAGTCATAAGTCACTAGTGGGTTAGAAATTACAACTCACTGTTTTATGGTTCGTATTTTAGTATAGTACAAGACAAGATATTTGGTTAATCCCTTAAGCTTGGTAATGGAAGCGGCTAACCGTCACAACGGGTGATGAGTCGAAAATATGTAGGGGCGGTATTAATAAAAATTTCATATTCTTATAACTGTGATGAGGATCAAAAATGGAAAGAAAATTAACCATTCCCCATTAGGCTGGATTAGTTTTTACATAAATAAAATAAAAATTTGTTTGTTTTAGTACGTATAAACCAAACATTTTTACCTGTATTATAAATACCTATTTAAAAATTTGAAATCAGTCCCTGCATTTCTGTACCATAAATTTGGGGATAATCCCATGTTTAAGGTATGCTAGTAGGGGGTGATGTAATCCAATTCTCAATTATGTTGTCCAGCACTATAACTACATTATAAAACCTTCTCAGATATTTTTTTAATACTTATATGTTATTCAAAATGACAACTGTCGAAAAAAAATAATATTTTTCTACCAATGAATAAATTTTGTTGAATAAAATACTGTATGGTACACGTGTGTCAATTACCATTGTGTCACTTGAGAAAACTACCCCATTCAGCCTACCGGCCTCGTGATCTAAACATTTGGCATCATCATACTTAATAAATTGTATAAAAATAGTTATTTTTGCTGTTTTTAATGGATATTAACTTTTTTTTACAGTTGTAAAAAAAAATCTGTTAGGTTGCACGATTCTGATAACTCACCTCTATTACCCTCATTTGTTACCTTAGTAGTTCAGCGGTTTTTAAATATTAGAGAAAACTGATTTCCCGAGTGTCTCGCCTTTAGCGACTATTCAGTTTATACAGGCATATACTTAGCTAGCTAAAACTTGTGAAAAATACATGTACTTTATGGAACTTTGTATAGATAAGTTACTAAAGTATCTTACTAGGTAGGAAAGAATCCCGTAATTAAATCTCAGTAAGGTTCGCAAATTTTTCAAAAATATCTACACTGTTTTCGAATTGAGACAATACATTACATTATCTCTAAAATCAACGGAAAAAAGGAAAAAAAACTTAAAATTTCAAAATATAACTGATGTTTTGAAGAAAACTACACTATTATCTTACTCCCTAAATCATCCATATTGGATTTGCCATAGAATTTAATTAAATAAATTTAATGTTAAAAATAAATTATTTTTAGCTTAAAATAAATAAAGTTCCAAGTAATTATTGAAGCTTAACTAATTTCATTTAACGTTACTGTGAAATTTATTAATTATGATTAGTTTTTGTTTATCAAATCAACTGAAAATAATTTTATGTTTAAAATTTAAATTTATATAAAAGAGCTTTTGTGTTATTGAATTTGTAAACATAATCATTGAAATTACTTTTTATTCAAATCTATTTGTTTTTGCTAGTAGTAAAGTGTAAAAATCTGTTCTACACGTATCAAAATAACTGTTCCTTCTAGAAATTTTGTGAAGTATTAAAATCTGTTTGATGTAAACGAAAATAAATGTATACTTTTCCGGAAGCATAAGGGCGTTATTTATGGTATTATTCCGCTATGAATATGTATCCCATTGTAGAGCTTCTTTGTGTAGAATGTGTCACAAGGTTGTCCAAATTCGACAATTAGCCTGCGAAATTATTCCAGTACACTAGCGACCTCGCCGCTGGTTATAAACAAATTAGTTCATGATCCTTTCACGCCTCCACAGTACATGAGGACGACGACATGGCGACATGGGCACCGAAATAGAAAGGATAATATTAACCCCGCTACGAGCATTCGGTCACATAGTTTGATTATAGCATGCAGATCGCCTGTCCATGAACATTCAACATAATAATAAAAATTTTATCTACTCCAATTTCACTTCATTCAATTACATTTCAGCCATTATTACTTAAAAATAGTTTACAGCTTATTTTATACACGAAAAATAGCAATAAATTTGTTTAAATTATATGTGTATAAATAGTAAAATAGGTACCAGATTTAAAAAGTAAATTATTTCTTCCGGTATAATAATTTTTATTTATTAAATATAAGTTTCTGTTCAAAGTAAAGTGCCCTTTCGGAAAGACCGATTGGAAACAAAAATGAAGGCGGGTAATTATAACATAAATAAAATTTTAACATTCAACGGCTAATCGTTTTCAAGTTATGAGAAAAATTCAAAAAAACACTAAGAGTAAAGTGTCCTTTTGGCATTGCCGATTGCAATAAAACTGGGGAGGGGCATAAGGGCTTAACTAGATGTTAGAGCAGTCTCATATACAAAATTTCAATATTCTATGGCAAATAATTTTTGATACATACATACGAAGGTATATATAGATGTCACGCCGAAACTAGTCAATATGAATTCAGGAATGATCATAACATATTTCCGATGAAATCTGAAAATCGAATTTTTCGCGATTACAATACTTCCTGCATATACCAACCGATATGGTTATTTTGTAGATAAAAGAATTGATCCCAAACATTGGTATTACTGGAAACTGGATAATATTGTGCGATACGAATGTAGGCTGACAATTTGCGTAATTAAAATATTGTTTTTACGAATCTTAATCCTTTTGGGATCATGGGGTCATGTCCCTTGAAGGAAAAGATTCTGTGTAGTAAACAAAGCTTATTCTTACGGTTTACAAACGGTTTCTTCTTTATCAATATTTCATAAAACATGTATAAATATCACATAACATCACGCTAAAGATAGTCAAAAATCAAAAACCCAAGACTTCACAATATCAGATGATAACGTTATAGTCCCCTCGAATAAGTATTTTATTAATGAAGTTTCGTAAGTTTTGCGTTCATACTTTTTACTTTTACAAAGTGTATATCTATTATACATTCCATTAGGAAATGTACACTAAACGCAGTATATGAAACGAATGAAACTATATGTCTTAAAAAATTGATATTAAAACCATTCATTTCAATTCAAATTGGATTATCTTAGAGAAATTATAATTAATATGGGTAGTAATAAATTTTTATGTATTAAAGGGCATAATCACAAGAGGGAAAGTATAAATTTCCTGAGGACTATAATCTTGATTATGCCCGTGGTACATTAAAAGTTCTATTTCATTTTGGTACTTGAAATGAAAAAAACCTGTAGGTATATATTCCTTGCTATGGTTCCTTTATAAATAATTACTAGATTGTTTCTTCTTACATAAATTTAATATAGTCAAAGTGTCACTGTCACATCAAATCATGGAACATCATGTACTGATTATTCTAACGAAATATTAATGGAATTTGAGGCTGCACAGGCCAAGTTAGTTTGTGGAATATTAAATACTTACTTAATCAAAATTAAAATTTATTGTATTTATTTTATTGTTTGACATTTATTTCTTAACAAAATTTTTAATTTGTTTGAGTAACTGTTCCTTAGCAACTTATACGCCCGCGGGTGATAAAAGCCAAATTACGCCTGCATTTGAGGGCGCATAAACAAGTTTATGATTCCAAAATGAAAAAATAGTTATTTATGTTACAAGTGTGTTACATTACAGATAAGTCACGTGGGAAAACTTTAGCTCACGAGGCAGTTAGGCTGAGTGTGGTATTTTTTCAAGTGACTTAGGTAATTAACACACGTGTGCCATACAACATTTTATCCAACACATTTTAATCATTGATGTAAAATACATATAAGATTTTTGACAGATGGAATTTCGAAATGACATTTAGGAACAAAATAGTGTAGAGAAGGTTTTATAACGTAGTTACTATGATACGAACCAAAAAACAGTGAGCTAATATATTTAGCTCACTAGTGACTTAAGACCTACTTTATTTATCTAAAAACAGCATAGTTATATCGTTATAATTACACGGTGTTGGATAAAATAATTTACAAGGATATATTTGAAGATAACAATAAATATTTCAATATAGATATAATCTATCTTGGAAACTCGTGTCGCATGGTATGGTTATAATTAGAAAAGTATAATGTTCGATAGGAAAAATAAATTAAAATAATTTGTAAGGATATATTTGAAGATAACAATAAATATTTCAATATAGATAAAACCTATCTTTGAATTCGTGTCGCATGGTGTGGTTATAATTAAAAAAGTATAATGTTCAATTGGTACAATGAATTAAAATAATTTACAAAGATATATATTTGAAGATACCAATAAATATTTCAATACAGATAAAATCTATCTTCTCGACTCGTGTCGCATGGTGTGGTTATAATAAGAAAAGAATAATGTTCGATTGGGAGGTATATCAGGCTGCGGCAAGCACTCACGTGTGGCGACGTTTTTAGCATCCAGGCCACGTCTTCTTGGACGGCAGGTCTTCACGTATCCGCGAATGATTACGCGGCGCTTCGACAAAGCAAATCCCGTCACAATGGCCGCTGTTTCTCTCCATTATAATTACGTTTCCGGCGCGCTCCCTACATTAAACGCTGCACAAACACACACGACATCCAGCCTAGGATAAACACGCACATGAATAAGTCATTATGACGAGTAAATACCTACTTACAGACAAGTGTAAATAACGTTACTATTACGCTCAAGTCTCAACATCAGAGTCGTTCTATCAACAAATGAGAAGACGTTGAGAAAATAAAAGAAAAAATAGCTATTGATGTATTATTATGATTTTATGTAAATTATTGTAACAATTTGGACATTTGATCTTACAACTGGAATCGGTACTTGTTTAGTATTAGTAATATATATGAAAATTTTGCGTAAAATCATTTTGGAATCATGGAAAAATGACAAAACAGATTAGTTTCCACAAAATATAGTAAGGAGCAAAGGATCCACTGTACCACTCAATAGCTTAAGCAATAAACAAACAACAACAAATCCTTTTTTATTCAGGAAAGTTGCCGTATTTAGTATTTATAAGTTATTTGTTTTATTAGGACTGAAAATGGAAGTTTTCAGTATGTTACCATGGATATGACATCTTTTTTGGCCCTAGAACTAAAAATAGCATTTTTACTACAGCTGACATGTTGATAAAATAACATTCCTAAAATATCGATATTTTACTACAGAAAAAGTTGAAATAATAATGTTATATTCAAATGGGTAAACAAAAATTTTATTGTGCAAAACATGAAACCTTTCTTTTTTTGTTCCATTGATGTCAGAAGCATAAATTCATGATTTGTCCAAAGACCGTTTAGACATACTATACTCTGTTTTTAAACATAGACAGCAACTAGAAACTCTAGTGAGAAAATCAAAGCCTGTGATTGGCTGCTGCGCCATTTCATGAAGCCGCATTTAACCAGGCAAAATTTCAAGTAACCTTCTCAAACATAATTGAAACGTCAAACTCTCAGTAGTAGTCAAATCACATATTGAATTTGCACGTGTTTTTTGTTTCATTTTTCTTTTCATGATATATCAGTTCTTTTCAGAACTACTAGTATTTCACTAACCCTGTGGTGTAAATGTGACTTCGTCTAGTGCTGTCTACAGTTTAAAAACGAAATGTAAATGGTTAGACTGACAAAAATTTTGGTAAAAATAGTAAAAATGTTTACCGTATAAAATCGTATAACAAGTAGGTATATGTATTCTAGCCTACCAGAAAAACATGCATGATATTTGTTTTCAAAGATGACAGTTATACAAATATAACCAAATAATTATTATTTTAAAACGTATACCAAAGGACTATAGTGCCTTTAATGCCTCAGTGTGTAATATACTATTATTGTAATAACTCCGCGAAGACATGGTGTCATTAGATGAAAAACAACAAGTAAATAATAAAATTTTAACTACTTCGTAAACAATATACCATCTGCGTTATCAAAATCTGTAAATGAAATCAGAAAGAAAGAAATATATGTTAATTTTACGTATATTCATTTGTTGACAATAATGATGATCGAATGGCAATAACATATCCATTGGGTTGCGTTTAATAAAGCGTTAATGAGACGTATTTTTAATTAGCGTGGAGCGAAATGAACTGTTGCGACCACATATGTGGCTTCGGTATTTTCATTATTAACTCGTTATCAAATTGCGGGAACATAGGCGTCGGAAATTGATTGCACCTGGGGCTGAATCAATGATTAAGTCCTCTAATGAAACGAATCAATTGTTTGTAGAAAGACACAAACAAGCGTTAGCGTTCCCAGCATAGAGCACATCCCGTGTGCGCACTCTGACACCTGAACGTCACTAATGGCTGAAAACAATTGCGGGACGTATGTTTAGCATGTGCTGCAGGATGTAGAATGGTTAATTGGGGTTACGACTCAATGTCGGTCACTCCTATGTAGATTCATTACGAACCTAATGCGATTGTAATTGAAAAAAATATTCAGTCATTATATAGGTACATACCCTTATTTGATTATTTTTAGTAAAAAAAAGTATAAAAAGAGCTATAGGAATATTAGTATTGATAAAAATCTCAGAGTTACTTCGCATGCTAGCGTTAAATTTAAATGTAAAATCAAAATTATATACGTGGATCTTATTGTGTTATAAGGTAGAATGATTTGGTTCTAAAAACCAGAATTCGAATCCCAATGAAACAAGTTTTTTTTTCCATTCGTTTCCTACATAAAATGCCCCATATATTGTTCTCTCCACATCAGTTAGCGTGTATCTAGATCAGTTTCCCAAACTTTTAAATATTTTAACACTTCCTACCCCTAATAATTTCTGGGATACCTATTAAAAAAGTGTCTCCGGATGGAATTTAAAAGATAAAAAAAAATATAATTGAGTTCTGGTACTCCTTGACTGTTAGTTTATTTTTTTTTGGCCTCTAATAGTTTCTACGCTTATTGCGTCATACTCAGGAGGTGAAAAATTAACAAATATATAACAACGTGGAAACTGGATTACAATTTTAACGTTATTATATATTTGCTATTTATTCATCTCCTAGGAATGACGTAATAAGCGTCGAAATTAGTAGAGGTCGAAAAAAAAATAATGATTTTAGAGAAAATATTATTTTACTTGTTTTTAAACAATGAAAACTATCAAATCATTCTATCATCAACTGTCTAAAATTAAATATTTTATTAAATAACTAAAATTTCAAAAGGAAAAATTACAAAGTCCAAGACTTTATCATAAAGGTGGCAAAAGTATCACAATTCACAGCTAACATACATGGTAATGATTATTTGCAATATGTATATTGATTTAAACATTGTACAAAAAGTAATATTTGCTATGGCACACTCAGAAAAAAGGAAAAGAAAATTAAAGTCTTTGCGTATTCCACTTTGTAAAATACAGATCTACATGAAAATAACTAAACGCCTTCTGCAATATAAATATATTATTACCGATGTCCTCAATGAAGCAGATTCGTCCATCCAGCAATAAATATGTGACGTTTTGATTAATAATTTTATTTAAAGAGTCTGTTGAAAAAAGAATTCTACAATAATAAACAATTTATGGAAAAAATATATACGAATGGTTTACGCTAAATAAAATAGTGAATGCATTTATACTTATATATTTGGCTTCTTCATATTTTGTACAATTTGACAAAGAAATATTTTTGTCTCTATGTGTAGCGACATCTCCACTACATTAAAAAGTAGATATACGGTGAATTGAAATACATACCTACATGTATTCATGTCTCGGTGGGAATCGACTCCGCAACATCATGTTGTGAAGTCGAGAGATAACCATTATATGTCCAAGGGTTATTGCATTATTATATATATAAAGTATAATATACAATAATTTATTTATATTTTAATGATACAATATGTAAATTATATAGTGATATCAAAATCCTACAGGCAACAGGTATTTCTTTATTGTTTAATTTTTTTTTCGTAATAAAAAGTGATTTGACATGAAAAATGTAATATAATTGTATTACATTGTTCAACCTTTTATTAACTGATTTTGTTATAAAACGAAAAGTCAGCGTTTAAATTAGCAAATATTTTTAGCTCGTAATATTGGAATTCTAAAAATGTTTTTCAATGAAATTTCACGCGACATATTTGGAAGTTATTAAGAATATCTCCACGAAATATTAAATATTCCAGCGGTTCTTGCCTCCCATTTTCGGTATTATTTAGACACCCGAATGTATCATAGCAAATTCTCGTTATTTTCCGGAAATTAAATCTGAACAGATTTACCTTTTTAAAAATTCTAAAATTAGCCACCTACGAAACATTTTAATATTAATAAAAATTCCCAATAGACTAGCAAGTGACATAAAGCAAAACTGGGAAGAGAAATTCGCGCGGTAATTAAAACAAAAGTTGAAATATATTCGCGGACACAAGCCAACTTTGCCGCGGTATTAAATTTTTAAATATGAAAAAAGAGACAAGACATTGTAGTGTGGCTAAGCGCTTTTAAAACTTTCATAATGTATACGGCTTTAATGTGGCGTGGGCTAGTTGAACTCGCGCTTCATTAGTTAAAAGTTTCCTCACATTACACGACTTTATCAAGAATTGTATTCACTCGAGGTAGTTACATTCACAATAACACTATTTCAAAACTGCGGCGCTCGCAATATCCCGCACCAACAGAAATATGGATCGCACCGATTAAATTGAAATCCTAAGTTGTAAGTTTCAATTTTTGTCAGGATTTCATATTGGATAAGCTACAATTTTAATTTTCCCGACTATTTCTGTCGCTGATGTTGATGAAAAATAATTCCAGGAAAAATACATTTCATTTATGCAAAATTAAATTTGCAATAACTTTGAGTCTTTACAAATTTATATAAAATTTAATTAAAAACGCAACGTTCGATAACATTTACTCCGCGCAAATTCTGGTCTAACTACTACCTATTCAAGATAATAATTACAGCATAATTATTCCATACACATTTTCGGTTTTTGTTTACCATCTTAACATTTTTAGAATGACAGTATTTTTTTGTTGCAAATTATTTATAATTAATTCATGTGAAAAATAATGTGACATTTATATTCCTATTTTAATGTCAGAAACTAAGTTTTATACTTGCGGTCGTGAAAAAATGTATAGTTATTTATCTTAATCACAGGGCCGGATTTAAGACGGAGCCAATGCAATGTAGCTTTTCAATTAAAATGAAAACCGAAAAAACTGAAAAAAAAAACAGGTACTAAAAAAAAGTTTTAAAAGCGAAAGAAACAGAATGATGATTAATTAAAAATAAAACATACAAAAATTGCTATATCTGAGAAATTTTTAGAAATTCTTGTGGCCCCTACAAAATATTGGCCCTAGAGCCTCAAAATTCTAAATCCGGCCCTGTTTAATTGTAAAGTTGAATATATTCAGTTAAAGTCATCATACTTCAACCATCAAATAAGAATGTCTTAATCCAATTCTGATTTTCAAATTACATTGTACTAGGAAACATTTAAATTAATCATTTGCTATTGGCATGTTGTTAAATTCTCTAAAATTTCAATTCTTTATATTTCTGTTCGAACTAGATATGCACAGACATACATTCTGTAAGGATTTTAAGGCTGTCCGCATTTTTCTTTACAGCGCAGCATAGTTTGACTTCTTATTGCCAAATGAATGCGATAATTCTAAATTATTATTGCTTTGTGTTGTTTGAACCTTATTTATAATTAATATCCCGTCGCTACCAACAAATTTTTAAAAGGGTGATATAAATTCTCAAACAAGTTGTTTCAAAATGGTTTTAATTATATTTGTTTAAAAAAAAAATTCGTTATCGCAGCTGTTGCAAGGAAGGGTAAACATTGGTTGCAGCGGCGTGCAAGCAGGGCAGAGCAAGGGTTAGGGAGCACAGCGATAGCGAATCTGCATGTTATTGGGAAACTTATCGTGCGTTGGAGTCGCGGGCTGGATCAAATGTGGAGCAGAGCAAGCAAACATCTACCATATCGGACCAAAATACACCACCTTAAACCGCCAGGTTCCAAATAGAATTCAAACCTGCATTCAAAGTCTGATATGATAAAAATAAAATTGCATTGCGAATAGTTAAAACTAGAGATTTTAGTCAGATTTGCTAAATATCATAGAAAAATTTTATAGAAAACAAAATTAAAATTAATAACCTTTTATGTTTCGCGGATATGTAAATATTTAGACAAATCTAAATTTCAGATTTTAATAAATGTATAAGGTGTTTTAAAAAGGGTCACATTACACTTTGTATATTTCATAATATTATATCTTGATTGATGGAATTTTTTCCATAAGAATTAAATATAAATTTGAAAATTCTGTTTTATAATGAACTCTTTCAAGATCAGTTAGATATGTATGTAGGTTTGCAGTTATGATAAACCACTTAGTGTTTCTAGTGTATTATGTAAAATTCTTGCTACTTACCAGCAAATGCGTCCTAATGTATATTTAAAGCTTATTATATTGTTTTTTTTTTTGCAATAATGATAAGAATGTTATCGCAAATTAAAACAAAAAATAATACTGAATTCAAATGGTTCGATAGCTGTAGATTCTTTGCAGGTTGAAAGATGACTAGCTAGTTCAAATTCAAATAAAACGTATCTAAAATAAATGTAATTCTCTTTTTCTCGACATAGGATTTATGTGCTCTATTATTATCCTTCAATAGGAGGAATATTAATAGTGTGGCTCTTTATCTTTAATTCCATTCGAGAAAGTAGGGCTTTTAAAAATCCCTGTGTTAGGTAAACCCCAATTTGGCATTTATTTAAAGAAGAGCTATGCGCAATTACGTAGCAAAGGACTTCTATCTCACGATAAAATATTTAAAATTATTCACACAGTATTGTAATCCTATAAAATTCACCCCCATACAAAATGCAAATCCATTGTCCCTTTAATAAATCTTTAATTTCAACATCCCTCCATAGCGAAAACATCATCGCATCGCGTAAACAGAGGGCTCGTAATCGTCCTTCGCAACCGCATCGCGGTGGCTGCGGAAGCTAGTGTTTTGTTTACAGGGCTATCGCCATATTTAAAACGCGGTTATCGCACACACGTGTAGAGCCGCACGTGGGCTTTGTGTGTATAGGATGCTGATGCTGATGCCGGCAAGCAGATTGCTAAATGTTGCCAGGATGTAAAATGTGATAACTTACCTTTGACGAAGGGAGAACGGCCCATCAAAAATTCTTATCTGAAACAAAATAAATGAACTTCGTTTTCAAAGTATTGATAATAATAGTATCTTGTTATTAAAAGTAAAAGTGATACTTTGTGTGGCGAGCATAGAAGCTTGCAATTGCGTGCGAGGAGGAAGGTTACCTGTCAGTTGAAGATTTTTTAGAAACTTCATTCTTAGGTTATCTAGTATCTATTGTACAAGATATTTCTTATTGGCTACTCTTACATAGTTCCTATGGATACTTATTTGTTTTACTTTTCTCGGGCGGCGTAAAAGTAAAAATTTCTACGCGACATGCCCTGCCGCTGGCCCTTATTGTTATTATCAAAAAAAAGTTACAATCCGTCATTTTACTTAGATCTGTATTTTTGTAAATAATAGTAGGTAGATCAACATATATAAATAATGTAATTATAAATATGTATATGCATATAAAATTTTCACTTATTACTTAGTGATTAGAACATGAGATTCTATTTCTTCCAGAAAAGTTCTCGTATTGATATAAGATCATTTCTTAAATGCAGTTGGAAAATAATTATATATACCATTTTTCTAAAAGCATTTCATTTTCATAATAAGTCTACCAACTAAGACTTAGGTACATAAAGCAGCAAAAAATGTAGAAAGCAGGGAAACAAATAGTTGAAATTCATGATAAGTTTTAAGATATCCGCGGTGAATGTATCAAAATAAAGTTGGCAAGTTGTATATGCGAGAACATTGCAAAGTGAGATCCCTTGGCATCCCTGGAATAATTTGAGATTCTCGCCTTGTCGCGAAGAAATAGAGCTTGTAAGACTAAAAATTTGCATGTTCATTAATTCGCCGCCCAGTTCGTAGGATTAGTGCAGAGTGCGCCTAGTTTCAAAGTGTTTTTGACGTAGACGTCCTTACATTAACATAAAATTTAGCGATATCATAGAGGTTTGATAAAAACCAACCCATTAAAAATTCAATATCATACACGAACTTTCTACATCACGAGGTATTTCTTAGTTTCGGTAACTCCGGGGTTGGCTAACCGATTTATTATTGATCTGACAGAAATTTTTACTTTGATAAAAGTTTTTATATCTTTCCCAACATATTTACTAGTAAACTTTTTCTCTATAAAAGAATAAATACGGTTCGATTCACTTACCGTATGGAAACATGAATTCTCGCCAGGAATATTAAAAGGTACTTTCCGTACAGCTTTTTTTCTTTTATAAAAAACGAAATGTCTTCCATATTCTATCTTTTATTTAAACAAGTTTCAATAAAGAAGTAAATAAAATGAAAGCAGCATTCAATTGAAACTATTTCTTACGTTAGGTCGTCTCTTTAATTACTTTTGTAATTGTAATTGTCTACCAGGAAAGGATCCTGTACTTACCTATAATCGATCATAAAGAATAAAACAACAACAAAAAACGAGACTAAAATTTTTCTACAGAAGAATTAAAGAAAAAATTTTTTTTTTTTGTTAGCGCGCTACAACTTAACTAGTTTGGAGTATTAGTTTTGAGGTTTAAATTCCACCGTGAATTAATTAAATAAAAGTAACTCTTTGCAGAAATGATTTGAAACGTTAAAATGTTGGCTGCAACTTGCACATCCAAAACGCAAGTAAAAATGAAATTACTTAGCCTAAACGATAGGTATGTAGACATAGATCTGAGAATTTAAATTAAAACAGTAGCTGGGAATTATACTGTTGAATATAATAAAACGACTATACACGTACATGATCCTCATAGTAAAACAACTACTATGACATCAATTAAATACCTACTAGCAGAACAATCTAAAGAAAAAAATTGAGATACAGCTAACTACATCAAATAAGTACTGAAAACACCAGCTTTCATCCTAAGTGAATAATACTTTACATACTATACAATATATAGCTATGTAACAGGTAACAATTTGTATTGTTAGCTATCTATTTTGTATAGATATTTTTCTCAATGATGAAAATGGATTGGACGTTGAAAGGTATTTATACATGAAAATTTGAATATAAAATTATCTTGGTGGCGAATGGTAGAATTATTGATATTTGCAAAAGCATCACATTCATAAGTTTATTCAGTATTTGAAAAAAGTAGAGAACTTTTACAACACGTAGTTCATGTATTTTCAGTTTCACATGTGGCAGGTCTATATTTAGACTGGTTTCAATATGATATTTATCTCGAAAAGACATTTATTTACGGAAATATAAAATATATCCCTTGGGTATTTGCGACTGGAACAATATTTTATATATTTTTTCTATCTTCAATCTCTCTATAGTAATTTGGCTTGGGTAAAAAATTAATAATTCAAGTAAATAATCGCTTACAAAAATCCGCTCTCCGTTATCGAGAATCTACATAGCTGACCACAATTTTCCGAGCATTTGGCTAATCCGGAGCTAGTCAGCTGTCATTCATCGCTCCGGGCCGGAGACAAAAAGACTCCGGTGGCGGATGCCAGACATGCCAAAGTGTCAGCAGGAAAAACTGCCGCAGGATTAAACCCGACCGAACGGTCTCTAACCAGCAGGAACATGTTAATGCTGATTTATATGCAAAGCAGATCCCCGCTAAAATATTCAATTTATTCATAACGTTCGATATCCTGCGTGCATAAAACAAAACAGGTAAAAGTTATTTATATGTCAATACGAGCTTTAATTGAACCAATAGTATTGCTATTGATATTGATATTTCAATTGGCTAAACTAATAGTGCGATGACAAATATGAATTGCTATAATATATTATAACAAACAAACAGATAAATAAATAAATATTGCATTGCTGAGTATGGAAATCAGCTGTCACGCGTATTCATCTGTTTCAAATAATATACCACTGGGAACATTTTTGTGACATGAATAGGTTTAACATAATATCATTTTTATGTATTTTGTTTGAGGAATTTATATATATTTTCAAACAATTTGTAAACGTCTTGAGCCTGGTATGGTATTATAAAAATAAAGTAACTTTTTTATTAATAAATTCATAAAATGCTTGAAATCAAATCAAAAGTAAATTATTTGCAAAAATAATATGTAAAAAAATGTTATTTTTTTTAATAGTGTCATACTCTTAAAAAGAATATAATTTAAATAATAAATCCTGGTGTTACATTTACTTGCTCGGTAAATTTAATTGTACAATTTATTATACAGTTTAATTTACGTGTGTTTACTGGTCCAGTAAATTTAACTGAAGATTAACTTCGGCTAAAATGCTTGGCCTTAAAATTTCAAATTTTTATAATTAGTATAATAACTTTTATAAAATTAGCCGTGACCACATATTTAAACAGCAAATGTACAGGAAATATTTTTTTAAAAAAAAATTTTAAATAAATATTTACTTATATAAGATTTTATAAAGTTAAATAATTTTATTTAACTCTATTATTATTATTATTAAATTACTTTATTTATTTCAACAGGAATAGGTTTTTATACTAAAAATTAAAATATATTTTGTAACAAGTTTGAGAATGCTTTAATCATGTGTGATGTGTGTATAAATATGTGCTCCTACGGCAAGAGTTTATAAAGGTCTATTTTTAAAGGAAACTTGTAAAAGTAGTATTTATGTAGGATGTTATTCACAATAGAGAGCGATCTTTTTGTGTTAAGCTTTGTTATTTGCTGCCAAGTTGTAAGGAAGGTCAGGTAATCTGGACAAAAACAAAAAAAAATCACAAAATTATTTTTAGACGCTGCAAAGTAAACTTCATTTACTAGTTCTATGGGAAAAGAGTATAATTGTATGAAGAGATATTTTATGGAGAGTTGGAAAGCTTAATAGTCAGATGTCAAAAATTATTTCATCTTGGAGACATCACTTGAAGGGAAAGAAATAGACCATATTAAATAAATTCATAACGAATTTACTTTGTATAAATTTTGTAAACTCAAAATATATAACAAAATTTCTTTTTGATGACTTCTATAAAACTGAAAAAGATTTTTGCGTGTACCTCTAAAGAAAATTTCAATAACTGTCTGCATTTATCATTTATCTATCGCTTTAATCTTTTTTCAAATTATAAACTGAAGTATATTTAACATGCAATACACTAAAATACTTTAATCTAAATTTAAAAGTACACAATTTTCAGGTACTGTTCGTAGTATTATACGAGAGCCTTATCGGCTTATTCTCAACGGCAGTTTCAAGGGGGGATAATTGGGTAACCTCCCTAAGAATGGGGAAGTTTAGCGTTTTTTATTTTTTTATTTTATTAAGAATGTCTTGAAAAGTATAAGTTGTTATATTTTATTTCACTCAAAAATGCCCAGATTCCCCCCCTCCCTAGACTAGTTGACTCGAAATGCCCCTGATTATTCTGTAATGAGTTTCAAATATATCTTCATATACACAGAATAATAGTATTTCATGCAACTATAAACAGAATAATAGCATTTTGGTTTTAGATCACGAAGGTATTTTGTACCAAGTTGTTAGTATTTATGACGGCAAATCTATTACTGGTATCCAATAAGTAGTACTAGTTGCGGGTAATATTTCTCGGGAGATCAGGTTTAGTGAATATTTGGCATGGCCGCAGCACAAGTTTTGAGAGTGGCCATTTGTTTAGTAAACGATGCGGGCTTGAACCGGTGAAACAAGGAATGATCCAGTGATTACCGCTAAACAAACAGTTAGCCGGAATGCGGTGAGCATTGTTCCGCTTCCGCTCGCAGCGACTTGCATAATTAATACCGGCCCAGGCCAACCAGGATTACCTGCTGAAGGATTGCTACACCACCCTCATTACCCGGACTTATTTACTTCTTACATCTAATGTTGTTCCAGGACACTCTTTTATCGCTTCTTTCGACACACTCGCAACCACACTTCCAACACTTAATTATAACCCAAAATAACACTTCTTACTAGGGCGTATATGAATAATCTTCAAACACAATGGTATTGGTAAACAATAAGTATATAAAATACATACAAATGGTCATTCTATTAATAAATTCACAATTATGCCATAAACACAAAAGTTATTGTTCTGAATTTTACACTTAAAAAAGAGGCATTTCATTTTTAAGCAAATATTAAAATCGAAAAAATAAGTGATTAATATATACAGGGTGGAAACGAACTTAATGTCATAAATTTAAGGGTGATGAGTAGTATGATATGTCAAAATAAGCGTCAAACTTTGTGTCATTTATTTATAGGCCAATTCTGAACAAATCTGTAAGTCTTACAGATCTGTAAATTTGTAAAAAAAAACTGACAAAAACGCATCTATTTTTGTTGATTAATATAAAATTATACATAAGAGTGGCTACTTTCGTTGCGATTTTATTCATTATTTACAGATTTACAGATCTGTAAGTCTTACAGATTTGTTCAGAAGGCCTAAAAATTTTGTTTGCTACATATACCTTTGCATATAAAACTTATTAACAAACCACCGAGCTAGCATGCCTGTTTTGGAAAACAAGGAACATAAGTCGAAAGAAACAGGTAACAAACGGGTTGAACATGGGTTAAATCTACTAACCCTTCAAAATATCTGGATCAGTTCGGGAACTGTTTCGGGTTACTTAAATAGTAACAAGTAAACAAAACTAACCCACCAGGTTACTTTAAAAGTCCCAGATAAATACGGCCATTGAATTTATTGTTTCTAATTTTGTACCTAACGTATACGGAAGATCAAAGTTTATATATGGATATGTGAACACTAAAGTAAGAATATAACAGATAAGTATATACGAAGGAAATTTTCATGGAGAAAAATAGAAGTGTTAAATTGTGTAAGATGTGATTAGTATATTTTACACAAGTCGTTTTATTTATGTCTATATTGAGTTTATTGTTTTATATATTGTAACTTTGTATTAATAGTATATTGTGTTTTTGTGTTATTAAGAGTAAAAGTGATACTTTGTGTGGCGAGTGTGGAAATTTGCACAACGAGCGAGGCAAATATTTAAAAAGTGATTTGCTACTTTCACGTCACAAACGATGTCAGTTTTATGACGTTTGACGAAAAATATATTTGCTGAAATAGTATTGTCAAAGGCAAAAAATAATTTTATTATATTATTTTTGCAAAATCGTACAAAATAAAATCATATACATTATAAAATATAAATTACTTTTAGGAAAACATTATAAAAATTTGAGAATATCTGAAAATATACAAACATATATGTTAATATTAATAACTTGTTTAAATTCATGTGTAGGTGACTATATTTACATAATAACAATCCCTGTCGATTAGTAAACCCAATGTCCATTAATTTTAAATGATAAAATTAATGTAAACTCAGGAAATTTATAAAATGGTTATTGGTTTGTAGGTGAATTAGAAAACCATTTGTGTTTTAAATACATGTAGCGAGGTAAGGCAATTTAATTGCAAATATTTACGTAGAGAATATTTTTCACTTTGAATAAGCATTTACGACAAGCAAAATTGCGAACCATTTAGTTAGACCTGGAAATATTATGAAACGTGGGAATATGAAAAGAGTAAGTTTAGAGGTGTGCGTTAGACATATTTTCGCAAAAAGCGATTTGGTCTTTGAGAGCGCAGTAGGCTATGCAAAGTGGCGTGATTTGGTGGAAATGATTTATAAGCCCGGTGTACGACATGTGGCTGACTGTTTGAGTTGAATGTCTGAATTCCGCGGTAATCAGAGCATGAAGCAAAGTATCAGGAAAGTCAATAGTAGCGAACCCACACGTAAGCATTTTACAAAACTCTTTTTCAAGCAACCTTTTATTTTCCATCCGGCACTGCAAAGAGGAGAATAAAATCCCCAGAACAGAGTTGAGTTATGGCCAAGAAGTTTGCCAACTATTTATCCTTTAGGAGGGTTAGTTAGCTGGGGTAACCTTAAAGCAAACCCTTCCTCAAGTAATTAAATACTTTGTCATCCGTTAGTCAAATTACACCCCAAAACCAAATATTGTCACTCCTGTTTTGCAACAAATAACAAACTCATTTGTTTTTCTTTTATACTATTTTACTTGTATTTTAAATACGATAATTGATAATTTCATTGTTTCAATTTAAAACTCGATAAAACAGATAAAAGCAATCTTTTAAATATAATTAGGTACTTTTTATATATTTATTATCAATTAGTGAAAAGTAATTGATACTGAATATCACAGATAAAATCCTTCCCACAATGTAAAAATGTTAGCTTAATAAAAGAATATAGTCTAAATAATATTATGTTCGCGACTTGTCAAGCTGTGGCTTCGAACGTTTTTCATACCACGTCCTGAACCGACTACTTACCACTAACATATTCGTTATGCATGGACAAATGTCATTGGTCATTGTGT
Organism: Stenolophus ochropezus; assembly: GCA_035578165.1. Classification (NCBI taxonomy): domain Eukaryota; kingdom Metazoa; phylum Arthropoda; class Insecta; order Coleoptera; family Carabidae; genus Stenolophus; species Stenolophus ochropezus. Next base: position 15,574,093 of record JAQOWZ010000005.1, on the reverse strand, counting down.
AAAAATAACTTAACCTAATTAAATCGTTTCTCAACTTGAATTCGTAGCAAAAGATACAGTATACGTAGTGTAAGACTCTTTTATAAATTGTAGGTAGGTGTTTTTTATTTACACACTCATAATTAATATGGTGTATTATACTCTTTGGTTATTAAGAGAAAAAGTGAAAGTTTGTGTGGCAAGCGCGTAAGTTGTATTGCATGCGAGGCACACAAACCCAGTTTTACTCTTAATGACACTATTTTTTTTTAACATAGATATTTTAAAAAATAAATTACTACTTGACGTTCAATTTGTAGGTTATCAATTTAAATCTGTCAGTTGTTGATGTTTTTTGGTGACTTTGTTCGTAGGTTATCTAAACTTATAGTGACATTTAGGTCCGCCAAGAGGATTATTAAGTGCTAAAACAAGATTAACATAAATTAAATAAATAATTGTTCATCGTGTGTTTAGATTAATAAAGGTACTCTAAGGATGTTGTGCTATACACACAAAATGTAGAACATGAATAATATATCCAATATTGTTTTTCTTTTTATGGACCATTTTTGAGATCCGTGGTCCAGGTATAATGTATCAGACCCGCTCCTCTGCTCTGGTGATATTTAGGGCAATTTTACAGGTTTCTATTGTAGAAGATATTTCTTATTCACTGATTCTACCTAATTCCTATGGATACTTATTTATTTTACTTCTACTCCGGCGCCATAGAAGCAGCTACATTCTTACTCCGGCGGCGTAGAAATTAGATTTCTACCTTGTGAATCACGTCACAAAAGATGCCACTTTCATGATGTTTGAAGAAAAATATATTTAGTAACATAACCTACATACTTTTTTTATTTTGTGAAAATCTTAATAGTAAACGAGAAATATATAACAAAAAAATTGTTACCTAGCTGTAACTACAATAGTTGAAGTAAAAAGAGAAGTAGTGATATCCTCCTTTATTGAACAAGCATAACAATCGCTCTTTAACAAAGGATTTGACTTCACAGAGATATGCTCATTCATTTCACTTTTATTCAGTAATAATTAATTTTCGCTTATTGTTTTTTAAAAACATTGGCATTTTAAATTTTTCAACAGAGAGCTTGTTAAACCATTGTTTAATAAAATGTTTGAATGTGAAATAGGGTACCGATATATCTCTTTGCCTATATTTCAAACATAGAGCAGGAATTTCACTATTCCTAAACGATTTTAAAGAACATTCCCATATTGAATGTCAATAGTTGTTTCCGTTGAAGTGGATATACGGCGCACTATTTTTCCTTTTGCGTTTGTTTCCCGTGTAAAGCTCGTGCACTGGAGGGAGGAACGGGGTGAAATGAATTTGGGTGCCGGTCGAGGCCAAAGTCGCCGTGTGTAATTTTTGGGAGTGCGCGTCAAGGGATCATTAATCTACTTTGTCATGTGATTTGTTGGGCATACGGCGATCGAAACCGTTTATTATAAAATAATTTAACGCGAATGTTACAGATATGAGTTTTTTATCGTTTCTTTGAAACTTGTGGAATAACTATTATAATAAGAAAATGAGGGGTTTCTCCTCGCATTCTGGAACGCAAGTTCGTGTGCTTAATGTCAAAGCGCGTGATAAATGATCGGGGAATGTATGTGACATTTAAAATCCACGTCTTCCAAATGTCACAAAAATACCGGTTTAGGGAAATCATACGAGATTAAAACTCGAAACAGCCGGGAGATAACTTCTCGAAGAAACGGATTATTTAATTACTCGCTCCAACATCTGATAGGGAGTATGATGGAGCACCTGCCAGGGCTGCCCAAACTGATAAATCCCCCAAGGGTGAATAAAATTACAATTTTTAAAATACCATAATTCTCTTAAAAAGAATTTCAAGGCTATGCTAATCACCTCACGTTCCAGGTGTTGTCTACAATTCAAAACACTGAAAGTTACACCCTTTTCTCTCTTGCAAAACATCACAAAGAAATTCCATTGGTTTTCTGGTTTCTTATACTTGTCATTTGAAGCTATAAAATGTTCGCTTATAACTTTATAACCTATAAACTTTAATTTACACTATTTACAAGATATAACAAAATAAAATCTGTAGTTTGTAACTTTAAAGTCTCAGTGACATCAACTACTAAAATTGTATGTTTTCTTTAGACAATTTAAATAAAATTTCAAATTAATTATACTATATTGCTCTAAAAAAGGTCATTAACATTATTTATTTCATTTCCAATAGACTGCAGTCTAATAGTAGGAGAGGAAACCTACAGCTTATAGTGTTCAAGTCAAAGTGTGCAAACCAATTACGTTACTACTGCCCGTTATCATACACTAATATTTTCTGATCAATTAATTAGATTATTGAAAAATGATAAAAATACGTTTGATATACACCGTTTGATGTTTCTCTCCTCAGACGTAAACATTTGCATAATGACTCTGTTACATAACTTATTATTTCTTTAAAGTACTCGATGTAGACAAACATTTAAATAACTTTTAATTAAAGTATTCTATATTAATACTTAAAATTATAAGCAGAACTACTTCTCCTAGTTAACTCTACAAAGTTTTTCCAAGGATAATAATAAAGAATGACATATATTTTCTTTTATTATGACTTTGCTTAACACTCTTTACACTATACTTTTATTCTTTTTTCTATGGTGGCAACAGAGTGCGTAATTGTTTTATATAACCTAAGTTTCTTTGTAGCTGCAAGTATCACTTAGAATGCCAACACCATTCGTTCATTCAAATGTCTTTCTTCTTTTGCTTGTAAATCCAACGCTTCGTGCATTTTCTACACCTTTGTGTTTCAGAACTACATGTTATCAGGCGCAGCTTTTCCAAAGGACTTACGGATTGTAGTGCCTTCGGAACCACTCAATGGTTGGATACTGGTTTTAAAACCTCGATCTTATACTTACGAAGCTAGTGCAGAATTTAAAAATATCTTGGTTTTATTTCAGCTAACAGAGAGAAATAAATATTTCACGAAACGTTTCTGTTCAGTTTAATCAGCAAAAGTTCGATTCGTGGGAACTTGGGCGATTTCTCCTTTTTCTTTTCAGTTGATGTAAGTACCGAGTTTCCGCACGACATTCTTGCACGTGTTTTAAATAAATAAATACTGGGAATTATTTAATAGCGCCTCTCTAAAGTTTCCTCCTTTAATCCCGTCAGAAAGGGAACATTAAGAGAAGAAGACATTTCCATGCTTGCCTTACCACAGTTATACAAATTAATTGGATACGAATAAATATGTTTTCTCATACCAATCATTCAATTCGCAAATATGTGTATTTAACCATTAAACTAATGTAGTTAATGCAATACAAAAATTTAAATATTTTTTATTTCCTTGAAAATCTCACATTTATCACCGTTCGTGGTGGTTTACAAGCAAATAAAAAAATGATTATTTTCTTTTCAGATCTTTCTATAGGTAAAATTATTTGTTTTTATACCAGATATACCTGAACTAAAAACAAATAGTGCTTCTTACTCCTTAACTCATAAATATTATTTTTTATTTTCTATGTACATTAAAGTTTTTAAATAAAGGTAATAAAAAGATCAAATAACTAGGGCATCAGCAAACAAACAGAGCAGTAACCTAGGAACTAGGACAGAAAATAAACCATATTCATTAGCAAATAATTATATAGAGAATTTCTTAAACATCTGTAAACATATTTTTTAAAATTATTAATATTAAATTAACCTTAATATAGGCAGTGGTGGCTCACTTGTTTAACGCGCTTCATCTAGAAGTATGAGATCTGGGGTTCAAATCCCAACTCTACTAATCTTTATTCAATTAAAAATACCGCTGCATCCGAGTGTTACGGAAACCACCATAAACTGTAAGTCTCTTGCAGATACTATATGATGCTGACTACCTACACCATTAAAATGCAAGTAAAACTTCTCACAAAACAAGTAACTTAGGTGATGATGATGATGATGATGTACAAAAGGCTGCCCTAATTATTCAAAACACGAAATAGAAACCAAAAATTAAAAAATTGTGTTTTTAAGAACATCTTGTTGTTATTGTCTTATTTCCAAGAAAGAGCGAAGACATAAACTCCGTGAATTCCTATTACGGAGGTATTTATGACAATGTAATTGCATGAGATTAAGTCTGTAATAATATAATTGACCCGAACGGATTCCGATGTTAGTGTGCGAGAAGAATCCACTAACATATCTTCGGGATGTTTCTCTTGATGAAACTGTTCTCGGGTGTAATTCTGCAGGAAGTGCGTGGCGCTGTGACGCGTATGATGGCTGTAAAATGTTACGATTCGCAGGCAGCAGGAAAATAATTACCCCACGCGCACACACGCACGTCGAAGGCCCCGGCGTAATAATCCATCTGCTGCTCCAACATTCTGTCATGTCATTTCCTACTGCACGACTTAATTACAACAGGGAGAATCTCACTGATCAAATAAACATATTACTAACAGATACTTGTCATATGAGGAAGACAAGTAGGACAATTACGCGAATAAATTCAGAACACACGTCAAATGAGACGATGTGCAATTACTAATCGCCATTAATTTCATCAATATTTTCTGCACATATTAAGTTCTCATGGTTATTTGTCAATTATTATGTATTTGTTACGTGTTCATCAATTCAACTAACGGAGTAACATAAAACGGGATCTAGTCCTTACATGTAGCAAGCATTTTCAGGCGAATATTTCAAAACATACTAGTATGAAATGGACAATCCAGTCTGTACCAAAATATATAAGAATGATAAATTATTTTATTGGTATATTAATTTAACGACTAAAAAGACGTTGCTTAGATATAATGTTCATCAAAACTGTGATAGGTAATTAATTGAAAAAATATACACATTTCGAAGCATTATCATGCCTAATAACATTTGAAACTACATAAACTCAATCCTGCTTATTGCTTGTACCTTTGAAAATTAAGCAGTCGTGATCATGATGGCAATAAGTGTTGATAAAATTCTAGTGACTAGTGGTGTATGTATGAAAATTACTAACCTAAAAATTAAATTACCAAATATTATGACAAAATTATGATAAATATACAAATTTTAAAATTATTGAATTATTGAATGAACCGGTATTACTTCTAAGTAGTGAAATAATATGTTTTTCGCTTTACCGTTCATGTAAATTTAACTTACAACATAACTCGTTCCTGATAACTTCTTACTTGGATACTATTGGCAATGGAAACTAAAAAAAATTGCAAATAATTAAATCTGAACTGTCTAGTTAAGTGCTACTGGTGGCGCGAAAAATATAATAAGATGCTCGGAATGTAAGTACCTGAACAACTATTCTCATCATATGGTATCATGAACTTCGGTTCCGCAGGCTCCACCTCAGTTCATACCTTCACGAAAATTATAATGTACTTACATTCCTTACAGCTTAAATAACTATTATTATAAGTCTAGATTACAATACTATTTCCTATGAATACGTTGTAATAGGAGTAAAATTTTCAGAATTATTACAAGTAATAATAAGGATCATATTGTAGGAACATTTATAAATGTTGCCTGAAGAATGTAAATAAAACGACTAAAGAAACTGATAGAATTTTGAATAAAAGCTCAAGGTGATTATCCTTTGCTTTGGAGCCTGCTCTGCTTCCAATACTATAGGAACAGAATGACAAATTTCGTGTATTATATCAAAATTATCCTTTTATATTTCACAACCATCAATAAACGTCACGCTGTATTGTCCCCGTAATGATACAAAAATATTGACAAACCTGTCTGAGGAACATATTACATTGTAAGTCCTCATAATGTCTGCTCTGAGGAAACCGACTAACTCCCATTGAAAACACGGAAAGGAATGATATTACGGCAAGTCAAGCGAAGCTAACACAATACGCGCACGGCTCGCTCAAGATAGCAGATGTAATTGCATCTTGAGATGCACAAGTAAATCATTTAAAAACCAGACATGAGGGCTCCATGATATGCCAAGAGGGGACAGATTGCTACTATGATACTAATTTTACTTGACATATTCTAATGTACTCGTTTCGGAATACAAAATAGGGTGAACAAGTTCTACAAAAATTCATATTCATAATTGTAATAACTTTTACAAATAAAAAAATCGTTCATAATGGAAAATAATATCTTTTTCCAATTATACATCACTTATTAAAGGATGAACGTATTTACATACATATATCGTCTGTTCCAGGAAAGTATTGTCATAGGCATTAAACATGGGAAAACGATTTTTTTAACTAAGTTAACATATTGTACAGGACAATACTACATACATATATTCCTACATGTTATTTTATACAGATTACTTCATTTGAATACTTATTTATTATTCTTTTGTGTAAATTGTACTTAATTATGAAATAAAAATGAAATAACCTGAATTAAATAAGATGTAGAAATAGTTGTAATATTGTCCAGTACAATATGGTGTTCTAATTATTAGCCGGACAGTTTTTATTTACCACAAACTGTTTTCCCATGTTAAATGCGTATGAAAACACTTTTTTTGGAACGGTACACTTCACACTGGATATTTTAAATAGGTGGGTACTATCATTGATTTTTCTATATTAGTATATTATAAAAAAAATTGTATATGTTACACCAATTTAAACATTTTTACGTGGATGGATAAATGGATAAAGCTCTTTATGTTTTAACTATCATTAGAGTATCTGTTTGAAGATTTTACACGTCATGTAAAAATCATTTCTATATTTAACTTTTTCCATAGAATCAAAAAGTAAAGTTGATTATACATCTATCCTTATATGTTATATATTATATAATAAAGCATAATTTTTTGAGGTGCAAATTTGAAATCAAGACGTTGAAATATGGAATATTTTAAGTGTGCAAATACAAGTTTACGTATAAATCTTTAAATAATAATGTTGAATAATTTTAAAATAAGTAGAATTAACATGGGAACGTAAAAATATATTTAAATTTTCAGAGAAATTCTGTGCTGGTCTATCGTTTTAACGGACAATGATTATGTGTCGGACCAACACAGTATGATTTATTTCTATAAAATACTTTTAACTGCGACCTACATTAAATTATATTAAAAACTCGACTGCAAGAGTAATTTTATCTAATTTTAAACAAATCTCGTTTAAATATAATTGATCAAACATACAAATTGCATAAATCGTTTCATGATATATTTGTATATGTAATTGTATCTCCTATAAAATTTATATCCCCTATTTAATTTTATTTCCAAATAAAAATAAAGCTAAATATTTTCATTGTATATATAGTTGAAAAATATTTACTCATCAATTTAATTATTGGTCCGATAATATTTTCATTCTGATTGAAATTAAATAAAATTTTATTTTTCCTGTAGGATTGTTATTAGAAATAAAATATATATTTAAATTTCATAGGTATTTATCTGGTTATTAGTATTCAGCATATATAAAGAGCTGGTTAATATTTCTGTAAAAAACGGCTTTAACTTTAGTTATTATACACAGTTAAATTAATATTTAATAATGGGTTTAAAAAGTGGAAGTTTCAGCTAAATCAGTTTTCAGAACGGATTAGCGTGACCCTTGAAATGGTCAGTGGTCAAAAGCGGTCAAATGAATATTTATATTTGGACACAGAGAAATGGCATCGAATTGAATATATATGTAATTCCATTTGGGATTATTGAACTATTCATACTAATAACTAAACTATTAGATATGAAATTAGTTTAGTGATCCATGTATAAATATTTCCCTCTAATGTTTGGTATTTAATAAGCATGGACGAGTGCACTAAGTAATAAGTAATCAATTGAAATACAAACAATTCCCATTTAAATTCAAAGGACATCCGTTTTATTTTCAAATATTAAGTTAATACATAACTAGGTTTATGGTTTATCAATCTACTTATCATAGATTTCAATAATTGATATTGGCATGGTCTAATATTTAATGTCTGGCTTATAGAACTTATATACGCAAGTAACAATATATCTGATATATTTAGAAATATTAATAACAAACATAAGTTATAGAATATAATTTTATTGAAGAAGGAAAAGTTTTCGAGTGCAAGGGATTGCAAAGTTTGCATGAATACGGTATTGAAAGTTTGTTTGGCTAAGGAAATAGAAATCCATAGCAATGACAGGGGTATATTGTTGATATTTTATCAATTTAGGCACCTACTTTATTAACTTATTTGTTACTGGAAAATTTATTAAAAACTATTAATAATAAAATAGTCAAATAAAATATTGAAATCGATCAAATGGAACCCCTAACAAAGGCGGATTAAAATACCTTCTACATTTTAAATATACTATGTACTAAAGATACTGCAATAATATAACTCTGGGGAATCCATATAGAATAATATAAAAAATGATGATATCGACTTGGGAAACAAACTTCAAATTTTAATAGTTCTAGGACATGAATCGAATCATTTTTATTGGGTTCATTGTTCTGAAAGACATCGATTTATTAAATTTAAATAATTTCTTAGTAATTGAATAATGAACTAAAAATAAACTAGTTAACAAAGAACACGCAACATAATTTTATCTAACCAGTACTTTTTGTACATCTTTTCTTGACATTGATGTTAGAAGTGTGAGCACACCCAATAAACCTGAAGTTAGTACACCTAATACTGGATGAGATGAAGGTGTAAGGTATTTATTTTGTATTCTGTGCAGAACGAAGCATTTGTCCGTGGAAATTCAGCGATCAGATGGCGAACGAAACAATAAATAAACAAATTCGCATTGTAATAATCGAAATGAAAAATGCAGAGCGCGGGACACATCAATCAATGTCGAGCCCGTACCACGGGCCGGGTAGGACGAACTGAACGGCTTGGTCGCCTGATGAATCCATCGCTTCTATACATAGATCCTTCGCTGATAAATCACTAGAAATATGGGAATCCGAAACGTCGACGTCAACCAGATTATAAGCCAATTTCTCCACAGAAACAATGCCAAGGATGATGGCATGGATAAATGGGGATTTGGACGGAAGTCAACGAATTATTCACTAACTTTACATGCAACAACACAATTTCCTCTCCGCACGGCCACAGCCTAAATATTTTACTACTCGGGGTATGAGGTATTTGCGTTTCTATCTGCAACTAGCATTGCGATCACTTTCAGGGTCTTTTTATTATTTTTTCTGGCCTAGGCCGAAATAAATTTTCGGGTCCTTGTCCCTTTTTACAAAAACAGTGTACATGGTTTTATTTACTATATACCTATGTTTTATTAATCAAATTTATGGGAACGTTAACGACTGTTTTTAAAGTTGAAGAAATTACTTGGAACTGCAGTCAAACACCTTTTATTGAATTAAACCGACGTGTTGGTCATGCAATGACTATCTTTGATGTTTTGAAGAATGTTAATAGGATGAATGGTGGTGAGGTTGGTCTGGTCATCGGTAATAGTTATACTTATAATTATAAAGATTTCCTATTATCTACAGGTAAAGCAGGTTAATTATACAGTGTAACGCACGCTCGATAGGTTATACTAGTTTGAGGCAAAATCTTCACAGAATATGTTTTGATAAAGTGTAACTTCCCACTTCACATTAATCAGTATCCCTTATAAGAAAAATGAAGCAAAATGAATTATTTATTGTATTGGTAATATTAGAAAGAAATATTTTAGAGTAACCGGGCCCTGCAAGTCCCATGTATAAGCGGGCCTTAGACCGTGGCCTTGTGGGCCTAGGTTGTAATAAGGTCCTGATCACTTCAAACCAATAAAAATCTCAATAAATTTAAAAAAATAAATTTACATTACACAGCTGTCATCATTATAATATTTATCCAGAACCGTGTAATTATAACACTATAATTATGGTGTTTTTAGATACATAAAGTAGGTCACAAAATACATGTAGGTACGTTAGAAATTATAACTCACTGTTTGTTGGTTCATATCATAGTAACAACGTTATAAAACTTTCTCTACTCTACTTTCTTATTAAATATCTTAAATCACTTGAGAGAAAGACCTAAACATATCTCACGTGAGTAATATAACACACTTGTACTATACATAACTATAAATTTTATTGGAATAGGGTATTTCTTAGTTGGATAGTTTAAAAAATGGTCGATGGTATATGTAATTTAGCCAAATTTATTCTCTCAACCTCGACAGTTTCGACCCCACGTGGGTCTTCTTCAAAAGATAAGCAAATTTTTATAAATCTCATCTCTTGAAGACGACCCTTGTGGAGTCGAAATTGTCGATGTTGAAAGAATAAATTTGACTGAAGTCCAGAAACCATCGACCATTTAATAATAGCTTATTTAATTGATACTGCACAGTAATCTAATTGAATATGTAAACTAGTACGAGTTCATTTTCTCTATCTATAACCGTAATCTCAAAATAGCGTCACTGAGGAATAGTATTAATGCTTCTGCTCTACTATAATTAATACTTATGTTACAGTGTTTGTTTTATTTGTTCTTATACTTCTGTTGATTCCTATGAAATATATGTATAAAATTTAATAAAACTTTGTTAAAGTGTCTAAAGCTTGGTTTCCACCGAGTTGACACAAGGTTTAATGATACACCATTTCAAGTTACCTTGTTTAATAACTATTGCCATTTGCTGAAATGTTTATTTATTGACGTGTCAAATTGACATTATTATTGGAAAAATTAGCAAAACGAACATTCCTGCTGCCAATGCAGCCACATTTCTTCTTTCTTTTATATTTCCACGCATATGATAATTATCAAGATCCATCTGTATAGATTGAAAAATGACAAGAAGGTACAAACGTCAATTGGATATGCATAAGGGCGCGCTAGGTACTAAGCTAACCTCAACAATTTACATATAGCAAATAAAAAAAATATTTCTTTGTTATGTATGTATATAGACGACAAACCCACATTTGTCCAATTATGATTGAATGTAATTTATTTCAAGTTTAATCCTAGCATTCATTCGATGTTCGAAATAGAATAAATTCTATTTTGTTACAAATAATGCCAACTGGAATACTAATACCTGTTTCTTGATAAATTTATTTATAAATATTTTAATGATGCGAGTTCAAAATATCTACAGACTACACTGAGTGAGTCCCGAAACATCGAGCATATGGATAATTTATTAAATTGATACGAGTATTTAGCATCTCTGGGAAACGAACTAATCACACAAATGTAAATCTCCATAAATTTATAAAATTAATTTGAATTATGTTGATTGCGTACGAATTCTTATCTCAATAGTACACAAATGTCATCTATATAGAACACTAATTTGTATTATATATAAACCCAATTTGCCTGTAGCAATAGCTATGTGAATTAACTAGTTTTGCTGTAGCCAATTATGTTTGAATGGCAATTCGAATTCAATCCTACCATTCATTCAATGGCATGACATTGCTAGGAGGAACAAGTTATCAACTACAATACAAGTACTTGTATTTTTCCACTATATAATTATTTTTAAAGCACGAAGTAGATAACTAATCTTGCACTGAAATCTGAACTTTTTGTCTACAACTCTAGAAATAATAAATATAATGAACTAACATTTTGTTTTATATTATTAAAAAAAATATTACGATTTCATTAACCAAATTAAATTCACATTCCATAAAAAACAATGGACTATGAAAATAAAAACCTGCGATCCCGAATGTAATTAGTAGAAAATAAACGAAGAAATTTGTCCTAATTTTCGACAAAGTCTGCGTTATGTTTCATAAGGACCAAGACGGCAAATGTCATGGTTAATTCATATTAAATGAGGAAAAATCAACGAAGATGGCTAATTGAGATATTTCTTTTGTTATTATCACAAATTAAACATATCTATTTAAGGAGACTACGGACAGCGGTGACTCATTTAGCGTGCTCAAATTTGACTTGAGAGAAATGTCAGATCTGGGGTTCAAATCCCAGCTTCGCTTTATCCAAATAGAAATATCGCTGTATCCGAGTGTGTCGAAACACACTATTAATTGTAGGTCTCATGCAGAAGCTGTAGGCTGACAATCTACTTCGTTAAAATACAAATAAAGCTTGTTACAAAACAAGTACTTTAGGAAGGTTGTGCCACAAGTGATAATTTCAGGAGACAGGCTAAGTGGCCGAATCGAATGTTAATATATAATTATTTTTTTATCTATATTCTTCAACCCGTTAGAAAATTGATAACTTCGTACCAGAAATTACCTCCACGGAGTAAATATTTAAGCAACTCAATATTCGAAAATCACTGGTTAACGACATGTTTTATTACAGAGCCAATCAAATAGTTTGTTCAATATTCCATCAATAAACGAAAGGTAATGTACAAGTACGTATCTGACGTTTAATATCCTGCTATGTTATTACTACCTCGGTAAATTCTGCAAGAAAATCATATCATGTATATCACGCAGCGGAATATTAGATACATACATTAAGATCTTGTTTATGGAAAACATTATTTCAATTTCCATTGAGAATTTTCAACTTCTTGAATAATTCTGTGATACAGGTTATCTTTAAGTAAGAATTTTTTGTACTCTGCTTTCTTTTGCCTATGACTAAATTAATAAATACATTATCGATATCATTGTGCTACTGGTTAGCTCTCAGGCTTCAAAACCTAGATTCGAATCTAATGAAAACACGGAAATGTGAAGTATGTATGTGTGTATCTTTCATGCCAATGTATCATCTTCTTTCGATTGCATATTATTGTTAAAATTTGTCGACGGGAATATGTAAAAATAAATCATTCAAACCGGTGTTACTTTTCGTAACGTTATAGATAAAACTGTAAGTAAGTGATATTACTAATATCGTTTTTAGTTTTACATTGTGTATTCAAAAAAGTGTTAGCTTTAAAGGGAACATTTTTTTTTTATTTAATGTATTATTGTTCCAAGTTATTAACCTTCTGGGCCACAAAGTCTTTGAATTTTTTTTATTTCTCTCATCCCCTGTTAGTAACAACCACAAGATAAGAGTTCTTTTCCATAGGTATTTACCAATGATACTCCACGGCGTCAAAAAAGAAATTTATTAACAACAAAATTGTAAAATATTTTGGCCACCATTCGGATTTCAGACCAGAGATTTGTTTCTCCGGGATAAACAGGCATCCGGTTTCGAATTTGGTGAAGATATCAAAAAATCTTTCAGTTTATATTAATTTTTCAAAATTTCTTTCTAAATTTTGTAAATCTTCGAATTTGTTGTTCAAACTTGATTTCAAGTATTTAATAAAACAGTATATAGTATAAATTTTCAGGAAATCTGTCATCTTGTTCCCTGTAACTCATTAATGAAATTAATAAACATCTTATTCATCCATCCATGTTAGAATATTTTTCACGAGCATGTATATGTTGAAGGTCTTTGATAAATTCTACGTAATCCCTAATGAATGTTGTGTGTTGGAGTATCATCCTTGTCTTCTTCTTGGAAATGGCCGGCTGAAGTTGCAAACCTTTTCGCTAGCGTGTATTTAAAATGAGGTTAGGCGGTGCATAAACGCGAAATATAATTAAAGTCGTTTGCGAATCCCTTGAATAAATTTCCATAGCTCGGCAAAAACTTGGAATAAAGTTGTTTGGCCCAGCGCATACATCAAGCGTGAGAGAAACACAAAAGATCTTCAGAGTCTAGTTCAATAAATAACTGTGTAAATCCATTAAAACATATTCAGAGGGGCGTAACGGGGGTGGGTAAGTGTGCGCAGGCGCAGGTGCAGAAGGATTACGGCAAATCATAGCTAAACAGCGCTGGATTACGCAGCCAGATGCTACGGGATGCTTATATATTATTTACGCACTGTACTCCTGACTATAAATCTATCTGCCACACAACGCAACTACCGCTGAGTTATTGCCCTACCTTCGATCTAAAGCTCCCTTTCATTACTTACCCAACACATAAAACTCAATAATTGCAACACGCACATAAACATCAACCAACACTTTACTCACACTCGCTCTTCTTTTCTCGATCCGACACAAACTGCCGATAGTTGGACGAAGTTTTCTTTCACCCTTGACACTTTCATATCATTCAATACTCTACTTTATTCGACACACATATTTTTCCTTTTCTGTATTTCATATTCAACAGTAACAATTTTATAAAAGAGGAATTTAAAATAGATCACAATATGATATTTTCTCCATTTCTAGCATATAGATTTTTATAGTAAAATTATATTAATAAACAAGTTTTTTTAAACATTCTCTTATCTTATTTGATTTTTTATAAGATTTCGTATTCAATAAAATCCTTTCTTTATAATATTATCATTATATTCACTAAGGAACAGTAGGTACTTGTATATTTTGTATCATGCAATATATTAGTAATTAGTAAACCTAGGAAATATCCCTAGATCTAAGGAAATTAAACGTTCTTCCAGAATATTAGGAAGAAAATATAAATTTAGGGACAAATAAAATTATTTTTTTCAGACTATAATTATTACTGTAAATATGTAAATAAAATGTATACCTATATTTTATCTTTCCATACCAAATAGTCATATAGAAATGCACTAAAATGATAAAAATTCAGGTTTCTGATTTTGTTTTTTAATGGTACACTGTTACTACTGTTACTCCAATTAATCAATTTAAATCTGTCAGTTGTTAATGGTTTTTAGTAACTTCATTTACTTCTCAAATTGTAACAAAAATTTCTGATCTATTTATTAGCTTTTGAGAAGTAGTCAAAATATTGTATTGTTTATTTCAAATCTCAAGTTATAAAAAATAAATTTTGACACTAACATAACTTAAAAAAATGTTAATGAAAGCTATTTTTCCAAGTCCAGTTATTTTTTTAACTGTGATAAAGTTAATTTTCGATTATTACATTCCAAGAATGCAAAACTTACAGCCATATATTTGTATTTTACTAATTAATCAATTTGAGTTCATTCCTTTCTGTGCGAATCGATGGAATAGAACCGAATGAAAAGTGGTAGATATTGAATGGTAATAAGTGGAAGGTGCGGACGAATGCACCAGATGCATGGTCGCCCGGTGAATAATGAAAACGGATTCCGGGGTGCGATCTGATGGTGATGGCGCAGGTAATGAAAGCCATACACGGTGATGTAATTTGAACAACAGGTCCAAATATTTGCGGTTCTGGTAACAGTGCTACAGGGTAGACATAGTTGGAAATATTTGCGTAATGCGAATAATTTGAAATTGTGGTTAATTTACAAATAACTCGACTGTTAGCGGGAGACTTGTCATAGCTCGATCGATTCCACATTCCTACCAATTATTCCAATCAATTTCCAATTAAAATATAGATTAACCAACCGTTTCATTTTTCACCAACTCGATTAGACGGGTCAATTTATTATTTTGTTATCCGTGTTTGCAAATGCGAACATTTTTCAAAGCAAATATCAGGATAAATGTATAACACAATAGTGAAGTAATTTGCGAGTGAAATATGCGCGTGAAAAAATGCCTGCTTTTCATTTCCACGCCGATTTCCAAATCAAACACGCCGATTGCCACGGAGGATCGCCGGCTGTGCAAACAAACATGCTAACTAACTTGGAATCAAAATTCTATTTACACCCGCACCTTTATCCGCGCAAATAATATTAATGCGATTACAAAAACGCGCGCAACTGTTATTGCTCCAGACCTTTGTTGTTTACTAAACATACGAGATGTTTTCATTTCATTACCCTGCCTAATTACTTTAACAACATTCATTATAAATTTAGATTAAATAAATATATAATTACATTTCATATTTTAATTAAACCTCAAATTAGATCAGTCATAAAATTAGCCCAATATTTGACAGGATGTTAACAAAATATTCCCTACGGTCATATATGTACCGTCATCCCTAAATATCATATTTGTGTTATCTGTTTTAAAGAGAACTGACATTCGGACTTTCCCAAAATACACATTATTTAACATGAAATATCCATTTAAAGCAATAATTAAAGATTTTTAATACTTATATAGTGAATATAACAAAAAGTAACAACATAAAACTATGTATACTAAAAAAATATATATATTTTTGTTTCTTAATAACAAAATTTACAAAATAAAATATTCAGGGTTACATTGATTTAAATCAGTAATTTAAATCAATGATTTTTAAAAAAATCACGCTAATGTGCTTGAAGTGTGACCGTTGAAGCCGAAAGTCCGTTATAAAAAAATAAATTTTCCGAATGCATTGAAAGTATCTACTTACATAGACTAGCAATGCACATGTGAAAAGCATCTCAGGGATTTCCATACAACCCCCTTGATTGTAAACATCACCAATTCTGGTGACCCTTGGATTGAACAGAATGAACAGGATGTTTTTAAGGATTTTCACATTTCGCCGAACATTTTGTCCGTATGTCTGAAGGCCGTTATATCGAGGTTCTACTGTATTGAGTTTCGGTCATTTGTGAAAAGGTATTTTCGACTTAAAATTACCAAAGAAATAACCCAACTTGTAATTTAATATTATATGTAAAGCTTGACTAAAAAATGAGATAAATTCTAATGATTTGAATTTAGTGTTTTGTTTTGTTTATTTGTATATAAAGTTCGGATGGTCATTGGTGGGGTATCTGGGATCAAGTAGAGTATTGAGTGCGTCTTTAACGGAGTGTTGTGTAAGCAAGCGGTAATCACCGGGATAGTTCAGTGGAGTAAATTAGCTTCCTTAGTAACGTGAACGCTTGGAGTTGACGTACTATTTGTGTTGCAAACACGTGTGACTTCAAACAACTCACATAAATACCAACTAACTCATCCAACCCTAATACTAATCACTGATTTTCTCACTGTCACACAAACTGACCTACTTTTCATTCTCATTATAGAATATTGACTAACTAGGATCATTACCAATAAAGAACATTCATTTGCTACAAAGTTATGTCCCTAAGAGAAATATATAAAGACACGATAATAAATGGTTCGTACAACCAATATTGAAAGACTAAAAATATACATCAAGTAGAATCTAAAGTGGAAATACATGAATAATTTGATATATTTTCTGTTGCATTATTTTTAATATGAATAACGAATTTTAAGCTTAAAAGATAGAAACTATTGAAGTGAGTCTCTCCTAACTTTATATAGTATACAATTAAGTACAGAGTACAAATTAACTTTTCTTAAAATGTGGAATATATACTAAAATGGCAACATTTAAGCAAAAGTGTTTATCTTTGTTTAAAAATTACCAAATCAACAGATTGCATACAGAATATGTTCTAAACAAAAACATATAAAACTTACTATTATGATCTAAAATATAGGTAGATAAATAGAGCATTTTTAACAAAACTGTTATATATACTAGTATCAGTGGCGGATTTAGCATCTAAGGAGCCAGTAACATTATAAATTTTGGAAAATTAATAAATACAGTTTATGTAGCACTTAATTTTTATAAAAAAAAATATGTACTTATATTTACTGATTAAATGACATTATTTCACTCGCAGGTGGCATAGGGCTCGATTCGAAATATATCACTTCATCTTATATCTTCTTAATGATAAATAATATTTTATCACTTGTTTCCATTACAAGCTATTGTGCATTGTTGATTTTTATGAATAACATCAAATAAAGAATTGATATTTGGAAAAACTTTTCAGTTATTTTTACTAAAGTGTTAATTGAAAATCTGGCTCAGAAAAAGAAGTTTAACGGAGCTAAAATTTATAATCTAGCAAATATTTGAACATTAGCGATCGTTCCGATAATAAATCGGATGACTCTAGGCATATCTACTATATTCAGAAAAAAATCAATTAGATTTATATTTGAATTCCTTACACAGTTTCTACTTATTTTTAATAAAGTTGATCTCAACTCAATTCAAAATTAAAAGTTTGAAACCCACATCCGTTCATTTAATGAAAAGGAGGATTTATTTAAAGATGTTTACCTGTTCATGAAAAAATGTTTGAACTCAATTTCAATGAAGTAAAAATCTAGAACAGGTGTATTTATTAGGCAGGGAAGTATTTTGGGTAATGAACGTTGTGGTGAGATTCTTGTGGCGTATTCACAGCATGATCCAATTGAAGTGGTTAGTAGCTCGAAGCTCGGTACTCGTCTTCCTCTGTAGTTCATATTGAAGGAAACAGAATAAAAAGCTGGGGAGAATTCAGAACACGTTTGAATATCATCGCGTTGGTAATGGCCTCGGAATCGTGTGTTAAAAGCAGTTATGTAATTCACATTTCCCATTTCCACGCGAGCACTAGTGTTCGTGTTCGTACACAACATAATGCATATCTTAAAAGGAACTCTTACTAGTCGGGATGAATGCAGCGCGGACGGCCAGGCGCCAATGCAGGATTGGAATGCACCGTTACCGCTCTAACTGCGCTTTGTCCTCCAATCTTCTTTGAATATTACCAACTATGCTTTTATTCTAATATATTATTAACGTTCAATTTATTTTCTTCTCACCTGTATAGGATCTTTCAATTGGTATGTGTTCGCTACTCGAAATAAACAATTTAGTTCGAATCCCGAATAAACATTTGTATCGTGATATTTGTGTATATAGTAGCCAATAGTACATTCAATTCCCTACCCTTGGTTTTATAAAAAAGGGGAAAATTTAGAAAATATAAATAATTGTAACTTGAAAACAAAACAGACTCAATAAGACAAGATCACAGTCAAGACAGTGTCTCACGATTGTAATTGATGTTAACTTGTAAACGTTATTTTGTACATAGTGTAAATAATAAACAACTAAGTTCAATCGGATTTCCTTTTTTTGAAAAACATTAAACATCCACCAAATTGTATTTACGGTGTACGTGTGCTGCGAGGATGATCCTAGCAACGCGACCCAAACAGTACGCCTGATTTTAATAACAAGAATTTTTATTGCGACTTGAAACACATTTAATCCTACTATATCTTGACAATAATATAGTTCAAATGACCTCCGCGGATTGGCATTTTGGTATTATTCGGTTTGGATTTCAGAAATGGTTCGAATAATATTTCTTCTTCTCCAGGTCCTGTTGTTGGCTTTTTGGTACAGATCAGAGATATAATGTAGCCCCAAAAAAAAAAAAAAAATTAAGGGCTGTTAATCACACGACCTTGCTGGCCAATTGATGTCACCTCTACACGAAATAACACGTCCTGGAAATGTTTCTCGCAATAATTCCACTGTACTTGCTGGGTAGCATGTAGCGCTATTTTGCTGGAACCAAATTTCGTCTATGTCCATATTATCCAATTCTGGCCAAAAAAACACGTTATCATCTCTCGATACCTCTCGCCGTTGATAGTTACGAAAAACTGAGAGACTTCTGTTCTCACGTAGACTTTCGTCAATAGCAACAATATTTTCGACGAAACACATGAACTGACCGATCAACTGTAACAGTTTCTTTAAATTTTGTAATTAGTCGTTGAATTGCGCTCTCGGTAGGATGGTTATGTTGACCATAATTTAATTTAATAATAGTTTGGCGAATTGAGGACGAATTTTGATAATAAATTTTCCCAATTTCGACGTTATTAAATGGATGATGAAACACAAGAACATTCGAATAATTGATTGTGAGTATTGGCAATACTGTTAATATTACTAAGTCAATATATATGTCAATGCTCCAGACAATATTATTGACTGTATAAGGGTTTACTTTACACAGAGCCTACAGCGGTTTCGGTATGTTAATAAACATAATTTAACTATAGTTAAAATTTATGTCCTGTAACTGGGTTTAGGTTTAATAGTGTCGATGTATCAGCTTTAAAAAAATAACTATAAATTTAAATAATTATATCTAGTCTGCTGATGACGGGCGAACTCAGATCGAAATGTGTTATTAAGATTTAAGACAAAATAAAAAATATCAGGAACCAAAACGTCTTTGCACATGTATATAACCTAAAGAAATCAAGTTCCCAAAAACCATCAATCATATTTTAGGTTCTTATTATCAATTAGTTATACCTATGCTATATAAGTATAAAAAAAATGAAAAGATATGTTTTTTAAATTGATGAAAGTTTATTTATTAGGTACATAATTCTCAATAATTTCATTTCCTTATTCTATTGTAATTTTACCTAAGTGTAAAGTGCCTGTTGTTTTTTATTTTAGTCTAAAATAATTAATAACCAAAACAAAGAACAACACAAACAATGTT
This sequence comes from Stenolophus ochropezus, assembly GCA_035578165.1. Classification (NCBI taxonomy): domain Eukaryota; kingdom Metazoa; phylum Arthropoda; class Insecta; order Coleoptera; family Carabidae; genus Stenolophus; species Stenolophus ochropezus. The sequence goes on along the minus strand of JAQOWZ010000005.1, from coordinate 15,553,889 downwards.
GCTAATTAAGAAAAAATATTACTGTATTCACTAAACAAATGTAAATCCCTTGTAGAAGTTTTGAGCTGACTAATTAAAATGGATGTTAATAAAAACTAAGTGTATAGTACAACAATTTCATCTCATACTGTGTGGCTACTAACTTAATACTAGCAAAAAAATTACTAAATTATTTTGTATCACATGTTAGGCAATTACAATACAATACAAAGGATAATCATGTCATGTTACCTATTGTTGAATGTCGCTCTTTAACATTTTACTGATATATTTTTTTATCTACACATTACTCAATATGTTAAAAAAGCTTCAGTGTACTCTAATCGAAATTTGCAACTTTGCAAAATAAAATTTAATTACATTGCTACAAATATACTGTACATTACGAGTACATTCCTGTCACTTATCAATCATAAATGTCAGTTACAAATTTGCGAATGTTTCAAATATTTTCTTCGTTGATCATATGACACCAAATATATCATAATTGGGTATGTGACCATAATCGAATATCAGTATATGTCAAAAAATTTAAAAACTAACCACTATTGCTTCTCATTATAATAATAATAACTAAACATTTGTTTGCAATAATAAAGTTATTAGCAATTTAATGTTTCGGTGAAGGGATATGTGTGGTCAGGACGGTAGGATCGTGGAAAAAGTCAGATATACTGTTTCTCACTCTCCCAGTCTATCTATCTTCTTTTAGAATTCTACCACACTGACGTTACAATATCCCTTCCTTAAATCTATAATAATTATTTACTCGTAAACTACGAATAAAAAGTCGATTTTTTTTAATTTTTTGTCAAATATTATATATCTAAAAATTAAATATGATCACGTACCCCATTTTAAATATTTGTGGCCAAAATGTAAATTCAAAGCAATTCAATAGTTGAAAGCATTTTCTCAAAATTTAAAACAACAATATAGGTAATGTCTGAAACTTGTTACAATAAACATATTGTAAGTCAATATGTAATACATTTCCAAAGTGATGAATATATCAACACACATCAACTACTTAATCGAATGCATGATTGAACGAAAGTATACACGAACTACAAACTCTAATATTTGAAGGTACACAATTAATGGGAAATTAAACAATCGGAAACAAAATGTTACTTTAATGTTTGACGATATAATATGTTTGCTGAAAACATAAATAAAAAAACACTGAACATTGTTTTCAATCATGTACTTCACAATAATTTTGTGCTGAAAAGAACAAAAGCAAAGAAATGTTTCAATAAAAAAGACGAGTAAACAATCAAAATTTTGTTTTGTAAACGCAAATAAATAAATGTAAATATTTCATTATCTGGTATTCTTTTTGCTCCAGATGTCATTATGGATAGAAGTCGTTGATTAGTTGAGACTGTACTTTATATCAGTGCCGGATTAAATCTGAATGCGCCCCAAGGCAAAAAAATCGTATGTCCGCTCCCTTCCTGTTAATCACCAAATAATAAATAACAATAAAACAAAAAATACATAACTAACTAAATTTAAAAATTATAATCTTTGAATTAAATTATTTTTTCCTCAAACGTCATAAAAATGACATCTTCTGTGACGTGATTGACAAGGTTGAAGTTTAATTTCTATGCCGCCGTAATATAATTTTTTATCCTAGCCGCCGTTTAATTTCTTCGCCGCCGTATGTAGTATCAGTCAATAAGAAGTTACTTGTACAATAGAAATCTGTAATATCGCCCTAAATGTCACTATAAAAACTAGATAACCTAAGAATAGTTATTAAAAATTATGAATAACTGACAGGTAACGTACATGTTAAACGTCAAATAGTAATTAATTTTTAAAATTTCTACATTTGAAGAAAAAATAGAATGTGTTATTCAGAGTCTTTGTGACTCGCATTCAATTGTCCGACTCGCTTCGCTCGTCGTGCAAACTTCCATACTCGCCACACAAAGTATCACTTTTACTCTTAATAACACAATATACTATTTTCTTAATTTTTTTCTTTGTAAGTCCTTGACTAATAGAATTGCATTAATATTTGTTCGTCCTTTTTAATATTGAAAAAGATCTCTCGCCATTCTACAAGCTATTTCTATGTTAGGAACCATTGTAATTATTTTTTCTCTTTAATAAAACATGAAAGTTGAAAAAATTCAAAAAAAATATTTAGATTGAACACATTCTTTAAGAAACGATTCTTCTTAATCCTCATTTCATTTTATTATAGGCGCTCAAAAATTTTTTTGCTTCTTTCTAGTTTAATTAAAATAACCAAATAAATGTTATGATTTAGCTTCAAAAAGTACAACAGAAATTTAACATTGCAAAAAAAATATAATTATATTGATTTATTATTCACAGAAAAAAAATAATTAATTATTTTATTTGAATACCGCAATCATTTCGATTGTAGTCGACAATAAATCTATATAAAAATCTAGCAATGAACTGTAAGTGCAAATATTTGGTGTAGTTGATGATAGTGTGTGAATATTTTATAGAATTCTTGTGCACTGGTGTGCCGATTACAAAGCTTTCATGTAGGTTTGTGTGAAGAGACATCAACAACAGATAAGCCAATGCACTGGCATGCGGTACCTGCATATCTAATCACGGCGTCAGCCATTTTGCAGCCACACAATGTGGCGCACAGAGGCAGAGGCGTCCGAAAACGGGAACAAGGACACTTTACTTCGCAATGAGGAAAATATCTGCAGATTATAATCTTTAATATGTTTGAAATAGGTCATGTTTAAAGTGTAAACCCCCGACAATTGACGTGTTGGCAAGGAAAATAAATAAAATTATTCAAAAGTTTCGTTTCGTTTCCGACCAGTTTCGACTCTAGACTCAATAGAAGCTTGGAGTTTTAGACAGGGATGGAAAACGTAACTTAACGATACCTGATAATGTTATAATAACGTTTCATTTACTATTTTCTTAATAACGTAACAATAACAAAATAATGTTATATAACTGCAATGTAACAAATAATGATACACTATAATAAATTTAAAATATGCCGATATTTTACATAGAAGGCATTATAATACAATTATATTTATATTTATTAGGGTTTGAAGAATACTTAATTTTTTTATAAAAGAAAATAATAGTTTCTTTTATACAGAACATTTTACATATAATTTAATTATAGAAAAAAAGTGCAGGGTTGTTTTCCAAACGTCTTCTTGTCTTTATTTCTATCGCCTAACTTGTTTTTATGATAACAAATTGCAATGTTGAAACATCGTTCTCAAAATTAAAATTATTAAAAAATAAGTTGAGAATGGTTGTGATCGAACAACGCCTAACACATCTAGTCTGAGCATCTAACATTTGAAGATATTATATGAGATTTTGCACAGAAGAAAGCAAGAAATTTGTTGAAAAAAGTGCCCCGACCAAACTTGTGCCCAAAGGCCCCCACCAACATAAATCCGGCCCTGGATACAAGTCTTTTCCCTTCGATGCCAATGATTCCATCTAAATCTTGAAAAAAAAATCAAGAGGTCAAATTACGGAAATAAGCGAAATCTAGTAAAGGTAGTTCTGCTCCAGAATTATTAGACTTAACAACACTGTAATTCAATTAAAAAAACATGCTTTAAAATAAGATTTCTTGTCTTAGTAGAATGGATTTTTTATTCCTTGGATAATTTTGTGGGAACGTCCCTGGCTGCAGGATAATGGATCAAGGCAATCTGTTTTTATTGTTTGTGTATGCAAGAATCGTACGGCAGCATTTTATATTTAATTTCTCCGTTTACCGCGTCTTGTATTAATGGCGATGTATCACAAAAGAAAATGAATATGCGCCCAACAATGGAGTAGTAAATGCTTTTTCCATTATCTGCCCGTCTTCTAAAGCTGGGCCCTACCTTAAGCTACAAAAATTAAAATTACACAAAACCCCCGCCAGATTCGCTAACTGTATTAAATTTTGTACCCGGCGATAGCACCACCATTAAATGCAGTTTCAATAGAGATACTAAACGCTTTCATACACAAAATAAATAATAAGTAAATTCCACACAACAAAAGTATTTCATTACAGAACCTGTATGATAGCACATTTTCATATATAATTACATACAGATATTTTATATCCTTTTAAAAGAAATATTATTACTTTTAATTTTAGAACATAATATTTTAAAATGCGAAAATTTATTTAATAATATTAGTTTCGTTGAAATTCCTTATTGTATATAAAACCATTTTCGTCCACATTTTAATACTATTTGTCATTTAAATTTCAAAATGATATTCATTATAAAACTTGAATTTGCTATTTACTCCTTTTAATATGGTATTTTAACTTTTAAAATTATTTATCAAGTCATACAAACATAGAGTTGATTTTATTTGTACATTAGTTTTCCTCCAAGAATAAATCAAGCAAAATATATTTCAAATAGTAGTGTTTGTATCATTGTTTTCACTTGACAAATGATGAATTCGGATCTACGGAACATTTTATAAACGGCTTCCACTAACAGTAAAAGATGCTTTATTATGCACTTATGATTAAAATGACATTTATCAAACCTTTTTATATTATTTTATAAAATAGACACTTCCTATACATGCACCAATTTTATGTAAATATATATTTCTATTAAAAAGCCAATCAAAATAACAGATCAAATGAATTATTGAGTAATATTGTGAAAATAGGCAATACATTTTTAAATGGATTTAATATTACCATTCACTTTATCACAAAGTATTTAATTATTCATTTATTATTTCATTTTTGTACGACAATTATAATTTCGTGTTTGTTTTTTTTATAGGAAACTCCATAAACAGCGTACATTAATTAATAATTATATGTAAAAACATATAAAATTGATAATGTATACAAAACATGTTTATAAAAACAGTTTATTTTGTTTTTTTATAAATCAGAAATTTGGAACAACAAACAAAAAATTTGGACATTAAATTATACATGTTTATCGTATAAATTATAAATAGGCTGGAGAATCAACCTATCTCAACATAATTTCAATTCTGACATTTCACGGCCATCAAATGATGTCTATAATTTATAAGGGTTAATAAAAACTTACAGACGTGTAAAAAATATTATCAAAAATTTATGAAGTATAAAATGTCGCTCTTAATATAATGTTAACCTCTCAAGTGTTACTACTTTCGAAACTGCATCTACATTAAATATTACATAGCTATTAAAATGCCAATTCTATCATACATTTCAAAGTGTCATTTCTGTCAGAAGGAAATTTACGTACGTCCTTACTTTTAAGTGAATTTTTCTCCCAAACTCGGGAAACAAATATAGATCCAAGTTGCCTCCCAGTGGACCAGGTACAACAGTTGAAATCATTTCTTAAAAAGAAATTCGTTTTTTCCATAAATTTCAATTTGGGGAAATAAACACAGGGAGAAATAATCAGGAGATATTTCGGCGTCATTAGGCAGATCCTTTGGGACGCTAAGGTTGTGCCTCATGAAAATTATATACGATAAGACACATCGTAATCGTATATAACCCCCAGGCTTTAATTTTATTTACGAACACAAACCTACACCTGCCTAGAATAATTGTATTTTCACTTTATTTTTTATAAAAATACTTTTTTCTACAACTGTCACAAAATGTTAACATTTTTATTATAATAAGAATAAAGTAGGCTATTTTTTCAATGTTAGGTTAATTTGACACCGTGCACGACGTTTTTACGGTGATGGAATACATTTCTTCACTCAATTTATATAGATAAATAAAAATGTTATAATTAATGATGCAAATTTGTTGTAAAAACTATATTGTTTGTATTTTGTGCGTGAATTGTTTTTAGTGCGTTCGATTGGCCTTTTTGACTCGGAAAGCCTCGTTAAAAAAGTGACATCTCAAAACACAAACTTGGCACACTTAATACAAAACTAATTTTAATATTATGGCACTTTGATATATATTTTTTTGTTCCAAAAAATCAGTAAATGTGAACTAAATTAATATTTACAAAAAAAATGATAAATAATGAATCAACCAACAAAATTGAATCTCAAATAAAGTGTATCTGTATGTACCTTTAAATGAAAAATTTTGTTTGTATTTTGTGATATTTGTTCATATCCCTGGCATACTTCTCGTTCGCATCTAGAGTAATCTAAACTTTTCTTTACAAAAAGTTAACATAGTTGGCATATGGTTTAAATAAACTAATATTAAAGTTTCTTAAATTTAAATTTTATTTCTCGAAATGTTGAGAAAACCTGGAATTTTATGTAAAAAACATCCAATCCACCTAAATTTTTGGGATTTTTGCTTTCTTTACGTATTTAGAATATTTGGATGATTTATTTTTCTTTTGTGTTTCAAGTGTTTTTGTTCAAAAATACGGTAAATGTTAAGAATTAGAATGGATTATTTTATTTAATGAGAGAAAATATGAATACGGAAGAGGAAGACTGAATAATTAATTTTGTTTAACCCTTTAATATATACAAAACATTGAAATAGTTTTTATTTAAATGTAAGCAATCTAAATAATTTACGTTTATTTGAACATGAATTATTTGTCTACTCGTATACGAGTAGCAGTCTTAAATTTTAGATTCTGTTTCTTTTACTTGAGTAAACTATTTAATTTAAAAGAAAATATATATTATTAATTTGTTTTTGCACAAGTAATTTATGAGCCATGAATTCATTGAAAAAATTTACAATCTGTTGCAGTAACAGACAAAAGAGTGTCAAAAATGTCGCTGTCGTGATTTAAGAATCATTTTTGATCCGAGTTGTCGTTACTTCGCAGGAATCATGTGTAAATTTTATCAATTAAATTCATATCTCGAATTATATTCGCTTGATTATTTCACAAACGACAACAGTTAAAACATAAAAATTTTCATATCAAATGACCCCCGTGACGCCCCCTGGATCAACCTCTGATCCCCTCCCCTCTTTAGGTAATGTAATTGTAAGTTAGTAACAAATTATACAAAACATTTTGACATTTGTAAAATGTTAAAAGAGCCTCAAATGAGAAAATTTCAAGTAAACGATTACGCATTTAAAAGGATTTACATGGATAAAAATAATATTGTTTGTACGGGCATCCTATCTAAGCAAAGGACAAGAACAAAAATATTATCTTAGGTGGTGAATACTTTTGGATAAAGTAGGTGTTAAATGTAGTTCACTTTATTTATTTACATGATTATAACGAAAAACATTTATAACAAATAACATTGTTATCTTACTAATCTAAAATAATATTAATTTTATAGATTAGAAAGGGAACAATGTTATGTATTTGTTATAAATGTTTTTCGTTATTATCATGTAAATAAATAATGTGAACTTCATTTAATCTTTATATTATAGTATCGTAACTTTAAATGCAAAAAATGTAAAAATGTTATAATAATAAATTAATAAATTTGTGAAATTTGGTTGTTCTTCGTGTTATTTTATTTTTATGTGTCAAACACAAAGAATGTCGAATTATTGGTTACTTCATATTGTAACGTTTATTTATATGGGTGAAATGTAAAAAAACACAAACAACGAATTTCATTTTTCATATGGTCCTTACAACAAAAACTTTTATAAAATTACTCTTACATGAGACAATTTTTGTCTAATTTAACCGACTTCGTATCTCATATAGTTCTTAAGATTCCCACGTTTAAACAATTTCATTGGTCATCTTGTTCACTTGGCAAATGTTGAGATTTTTTAATTATTAAAGCTAAAGAAATATTTTTCTGGTGCAAACGCAATGGGTGGTGAAAATAGAAACTCTAAGTACTCGAGATGTTGATATATTAAAAGATTTTTAACTTCTGTATTCTTAAAGATAGAAAATAAATTTGAAATGTACAAATATGTATTTACAAATTATCAAAATTTTGCAGCTTAATAAACTTTAAACTCTGAAATGTAAACATTACGTTCAAACAATATAAAACTGTCAATAATTTGTTCAGTAATAGTAATACCAAATATCCTAGAGTCACAATGAAAAGATCGAACATTATCTATAGCATTCCATGTAAAGACTGTCAAATAAAAGCATTCACACATATTAATAAACTAACTGCAAACATTTGATTTAAACTTATTATCGCGGTATATAATTTTAAAAAATAAATATCTTATTTATGTTTAAATACTGATCCAGATTACAGTTTCAGACAGTTATATTTAATAACCACGTTAAAATATGTGTATACAAACATCGTTGAAAAAAACCTTGTCCCCTTTAGGATGATGGGAACATGGGAACATCTCGTGAAGTTTGGAAGTGTGCATGACGCGTCTCTGGGGGCGTCGTCAGCCAGTGTTGGCGTCGGCATCGGCATCGTGAATGTTTAAACAACATGACGCTCCGCCGCCAAGACGCAATTTACAAATGATGACGCTGTAAGGTTTAAAAATGGCCAACATCAGCTAATGACAAGAAAAAGAAAACATCGATAAAAGTCAGGTTTGCGGAACGGTTATTGTATTGGAAGTACATTAAACAAACTGATTTTTAATTACATTAAGGATATTGTAAGGGAATATAAGCTGAATTGATTATCTAATATTAAAATGCATTCACACTGAAAATTTATTTAAGGGTCAAATGTTTAGTATATGAACAAATTTTTAAAATTAAAACAGAATCCACGATTAATGAGCGGTTCGCTGTACAAATTTATTTACTCAAAGTTGTCATTGTTACTTCTGTGACGTCAAGAAAATTTGATTATTTTATTTTCTGGGTACTGTTGGATTTTGTTACAAAATACAGTAAATACAATAAAAATTTATATTTGACAGTTATATATGTAATTTAAATCAAAAAATTGAAATACAATGTTACCGTGAAATACTAAAATAATATTTTGAAACTTGTCTTCATTGAAATAATAATAAATATGAATTATTTTTTTCTGTTGCGGTGTTAGAATATTCCTGCACGCTTATTGACGCTTGTATGAGTTTCATACTTAAACAATTTTCAGTAACATGTTGTTATTATAATGTTTTCACTGTCACCAAGTTATCTATTCTAACAAAAATTTCCCCTAATGGAAATTGTCAGATATTTTTGTAAAGATGTAAATGGGAGAAAATAATATAAAACTTCTGTAATTTATATTTTAATATACTTTGTATTAAAGTCAAATATTGCAATTAATTATAAACAAGTTAATTAAAAAGGTTTCTGCAAAAACATATATTCAGGTAGCAGTCAGCAACTAAATTTGGTTATTATTTCGTCACAAACAATAGTTGTTGTTAAATTCAGTTTGGTAGAACAATATTACAAAGTTAGAACAAAATAGTTGGAAAATAATGATGATGTTCCCCATACAAAGCAGTTTCCAACACGGAGCTAACATTCTCCCCAACTAATTCCAACATCGACGTGAACCTGGCGCGTTTATTCAAATTCCAAGCAAACATTCATATCTGAACGGTTTTTGCAAAATACACGTACACATGTGAAAAACTAATCCACATTTATATACGGCGGCACGAACCTATAAATCTTATTTAATTTTTTTCCGTAGCGGTTTCCACGGAAAGGCTAAACAAACAACATAATCTCAAATCGTATTTGAACTCGAACAATGCAGGCAGCGGAAATCTGGAGCAGGAGCTGTAGATGTGACTGTACTCGGAGCTGTAAGTGTAGTTGTAGCTTTCGTGAAGCCGATTCCGATAAAGCAGGAAGCGATTCCTAACATTCGATTCTTTCTTTCAAATAACATTTCAGCAAAAAATTTAAACGGGGTCAATAGCTTAAAAAGTTTCATAAATATATCGCAAATGTATCACACTACGAGAATACAACTACGATTTCTTTCTATAATCTTGCTTAACTTATCATTGTCTTATTGTCAGAGCCTCAAATAACTGCGGTATTGTTTCGTGACAAAGTATTATTTGTATTTTAGTGGTGTACGTTAGAACCTACAGCTTATGGTGTGGTCTCTAGGACACAACTGTATTTTTATTTGAATTTGAACCCCAGATATCACACTTCGCTAAATTCGAGTTGTTGCTCAACTATTAATGTCATTTAATAGAATGAAGGTTTCAATGTGATACAAAATAACAAGAAAATATTTAATTTATATGTATACACCAAAGTCACAACGGGATTCAAATACACAATCAGTGAAGGATTTATATACCGGCCCTCGTTCTTTACAATTTATCTCATTGGTTTTTTATATCACAAAATGATTAGTATTATCCTAATTTTGATTAACAGTGGTTTAAAATAAATAAAAAACCAGATCCATATATTATTTGTGACCGCCACTAGATTTTGTTGCCCTGGGCTTATAGCCCCTATAGCCCTCCCCTAAACAAATAACTATAAAGATTTGTCAGCAATATTTTTATTTCTCTATTTAGAAGAATATTAGATTTGAATTTTCTGGACTTGAAACTGTCTTTTTATGTTATAATTATACGATTTATATTTTAAAAATTGATTGAAAATGTAAAATATAAACCTAAATGAAATTTTGAACGAATATGAATAAATTTCCATATATAACAGGTAAAATATCTGCAAATAAAAACCAATATCTTTGAAAATAATAATTTTATTAGTAGAAATAAAGTGCTGAAGCATTTCTGGAAATTTTTATATTTTAATAAAGGCTATAATATCAGTGGCTATCCGGACATAGGGCGAAATAGTATTTTAATTTTAATCGGGTCACATGTTCCAAAAATATTTTAGTTTATCCTTAAAACACAGCATGGTACCTGTATTTTCCGCTGGTGTTGTTTGAAAAATGTCAGTGTTTATTTGAATAGATAAAATACCGTCTAGTATGTTCCTTTTTCTGTGCAAGTTCATTAATAACTGTGGGCACGCTGGCGAGGGTAACTCCGCTTGTAAATCTCAAGCGGTGCCGACTCGACGCGCTACCTTTTGAATGATTTATATAGTCCTTCAATATTGGACTAGACTCCATACTCTTATAGTCACATACCTACTTCAATATTGTAGGTATGTGACTATAAGAGTATGGAATCTAGGTTCGAAAAAGGATATTCTGGAAATAAACTGGTTGTTGTTTCAACTATATTCCATTCATATTTTAATTACGAGTACTTCAAACGTAATAAACAAACAATAGAAGAGGCATGATATCTAACACCATTAATTTAAGGTATGAACAAGATTTTATATTACATTTCCTTTAAGGTATGATCAAGATTTTTATATTAAATTTCCAATTTTCATTGCTGAATATTTTTTTAATATTTTTAATGATTTCTTACATTTTCCAAAAACACACAAACAGGAGATAATGAGAAAAGATTACAACCAGTGATAAATAAACATTCAACTCTACCCCAAAGACCCAAACGATATATTTAACTCAATTTTCCATTTTTGGTGTGCGTTGATGAAGCTCAAAGGGTTTTGTCCTAATTTTGAATAATAGTTATTTTGAGTGTTGGATGAATTATATTTATTTAATTAGGTATTCATTTCGTGTGGTTGGAAACTCATTTCTATAGCGGACTGGACGTTGATATTCATTATAAAGGTTAGAAGCGATTCATCTTTGTTAATTTATAAACAAGGGACCAGGTATACCCAGAGGAATACACGACATATATAAATTATGTTTCAAACTATGAAATTAATTACGGATTACTGGGACAGCTGAAATAAATCCGAATTGGACTAAAAGTTTTTTCCAAAGTACCTATTTCAATGTATGTCACTTGAGAAATTTAATAAATACAAAGTATTTAATACAAACATAAAATTAATATACACAAGGATATAGGTAACTTAATAATTTTATAATATGTAGCAACTTTTTTTTTATTTAAGCGTTTAGGGGTACATCAACTATATGGGTCATTAGTACCCGCGGTACAGTAAAGTATGTTATGATAGTACAACAATTAAATAAGTAATTTGTTTACAATGTAAGATGTAATATAGTTCTGTTTTATTTGTTTTGGGTGTAATTGATGTCCTTCAGAAATTGGATTACTTTCTCTTTTTGGTTTGGATTGTTCCCTAGTGCTTCTTGTAGGGTTTGTGGTATATTTAATTGTCTTCGCTAGTTGGTAAAAAGGGAGCACTGAATTAATATGTGGTCTCCTGTTATGGGTGTTCCGCAGGTTGTACATGTTGGGGAATCTGTTTTCTGTATTATATGTTGGTGAGTAAGCTTAGTATGTCCTATTCATAGCCTGGTTAATATAATTTGGTCTTTTCTGTTTTCCGGAGTTGTCCACTTTTGAGTGTCTGATTTTATTAATCTTAATTTGTTGTTTGTCGTATTTTTCCATATTTTGTTACAATGTGCATTAGTTTCTTTTTTGATTATTTTGATGAAGTCCTTTACTGGAGTTTGTATTTTGGTGATCTCTAGATAGATAGCTCCTTTAGCTGCTCGATCAGCTGACTCATTCCCCCAGATACCTTTATGGGATGTTGATGTTTATGTTACTTTTTATTTGAGTGTGTGTGTAATATCTTAAATTTGTTATATTAATGGGTCTTTGCATAGAGTTTTTTAATGTTTGCGATGGTAGCACCTTTAATAAATATCACATTAATAACGAATAAATACGGATTAAAATTTTGAGAAATAAATGATACAGAATTGGATTCGAAAATTAAAATATTGAAAATATAATTACTAGAGACCGGATGTTATGTTTTGGACACAACAGATTTTTAAAACAAGGTTTAATATGGAAATTTTTGTGTAACTAGATCTTTGTGTGTGGGCGGCATAATTTTGCGGAATAATTACAAAGGAAGCAAACATGCAGCTTATTATGATTTTGTGTGTGTGTGGTGGTAATACTGCATTTATTATTTATCTCCAGCGGAGCTTGTCGGCGGACGTTTACCAAAATATCACATCATAACACGACGTGGGTTGCTCGCCTAGTTATTTTAGGTTCCGGTGAAAATTACATACGGGGATTCAGTCCGAAATGACATTTTCATTTCTGATTAGTTCAGGAGTCATTTGCAAGTACCATACATAAGTAATGCTAAACAAAACACATTAGCGAATTAATTGTTTCTACAAATGTCATATGCTACAACGAAAATATACAGTTAATATGAGAATGTAAATGATAATTAAGTATCTGAATCTGATGTGGTTAACACGAAACCTCGCGACTCATGTCAGTGTACTTTAAATATTTAATTTATTATTTTAACCATAGTTTTTTTTAACTTCAAGTAAAGTGTAAATTCAGCTTAACAATTAGTTAAATCAGTTCTTGAAATTGATATCCATTAATACCATTTTTTTTGTTTCATACTATACTGTTTAAGAAATCATAACTCTTTTTAAGAGTCTTCGGTAGTATGTACGGCTTCATGGCTTGACTTCGTATTCAAGCTACTTAACTTGAGTTGACTTGATAATATCTGAAGTACTTCTATTTACAAAACTAAATCATAAATAATTCTAGTCGGCAACTTGTTAACACAATATAATATAAAAGTAAGAAATTATAAATAAACATAAAGATTCTAATAAACTTATCACCTAAACTATTGCGGGTTTTTGTAGTAGTTAGAACAGCTCTAGAAAATTCTCTTTCAACTAGAACTGAGGATACTAGAAATAATAAAAAATAACCCATTTACATTTTCATTAAAAAATGCCTAGTTACTAAAACAAGGAATTCACACACAATTTTAATGTTGCCTAGCAATTTTTGGTGTCAATATGATTGAATTTGTGATACTCTAGTAAATGATAACTACAATGTAATGAAATATTCCTTGGTAATTTGAGGTCTTGCTCACTTTACACAATTTATTTTCCATTTCATTCTAGTTCTAGTAATAAATTTAAATGTAATCTGTTTATCAAGCAAAATCAAGCAGCTTGATTTTCAAGTCAAGTCAAGTAATTCACGAATAAGTCAAGCTACTTGACTTGATGAAACATTAACAGCATGTAAATTTTTCATTCAATAGTAGTATTTTCAAGCTTTAAAATTCTATGAAAGTACCTATCGTAAAAATCGTTTACAATTACCGTATTTTTCTATCTCGTTTTTTTTTTCATTTGATTATTAATTGCTGGAAAATTTAATTTTAATTTCAATTCAACTCAGCTAGAACTACATACGTTACTACATGTACGTATTTAGCGTTTCCTCTACAATACATGAAATTTAATGAAATATAAATATGAAATTATTGTCTATAAAATAATATACGTTACAATCAATATGAAAATTGTAGTACAATGTAATTTATTTCAATCGTTCCATTACAAAATTATTATGTGTGTCACAAACCTCAATCACCAGTACATTGAAATTTAAAAATTTGGTGGCAAGCGTGAAAACCAACACATGTTTTCGACATCCGAATGTGACACGGAAAATTGTTTATTTGTGATATTTGATTTCAGATGTTCAACAAAGGTAGAGTTCAATTAATATATACAGAGCTCGATTTTATCGCTCATACTAAACAAAATTGAAATAATACATTCATAAATGTTCCTTTAAGATCAGCATTCATGGCACCACATTACAAGAAGGAGCCAACGATGCTCGTAACATAATGCGATGATATCTGTATCAATCTTATTAGATCTGATTATTAAAAAAATAAACGCATTGTATTTTTACTATGCAGACGTCTTATATCAAATGCAAAATGTAATTGTAAACAACTTTGCAAACTTGTAGTTTTACTTTTAAACTTACTGGAAAGCCAAATTTGCACTTTAAAATTCCATGTAGAGTTTTAGAAATATGTTTTTACTAATAAAAATTACTTGAACACGCATGATTGACATAATTTTAATTGAATATTTTTTATGTGATTTAATGGACGAGGGTTTTAAAGTATAAAAGTACGGTTTATTAACTAATCGCTTGCAATTAACCGCTTATCAAAGAGTAATGGTCACCACATTGCACAAAGAAACAATTTTGAATGCAACAGCACAGCACAAAAGCAGATATAAATACAGGGTTATCAATAATTAATCAGCTATTCATTGATATTGTGCTTCACTGTCGATTTGCTGAAATTAGCGGAAAATTGTTGCAAAATTATTAACATTGTTAAATATTAATTTTAATAGAAAAAACGTTTTAATCGTATGTACGGCATGCATTTCAATGACGAAATAATTGAATTCCAATTGGTTCGGACATATTTGTAGATAATTATTTAGTAACACAAACTGAAAATCAATATGAGATTTTTGCCAATCACTAAACTGAGTTACTCCT
This sequence comes from Stenolophus ochropezus, assembly GCA_035578165.1. Lineage (NCBI taxonomy): Eukaryota > Metazoa > Arthropoda > Insecta > Coleoptera > Carabidae > Stenolophus > Stenolophus ochropezus. The sequence goes on along the minus strand of JAQOWZ010000005.1, from coordinate 15,538,645 downwards.
GAAACGCGATTCTCTTAATTAGCGATCTGCATAAATTAATTTCCGATAGCGCCAATTTGCGTTCTATTCATTAAAAATTCCCAACTAAAGTTTTTCATAATCTTCTGTTAATTAGCTTGAAAAAAGTAAAATCTCCTTAAACAAGAATTAAATCAACAAAAACGACAAGATGCAAAGACAAATGGACATAAAACAAAAGTTCCACTGCTGTAATTTGTCAAATTTTTACAGGAAGCCACGCTACAAGCTACAGAAATAATCTCTTTTATTTTAAGTGAATAACCAGGTTCTGCAAAAACACTGTCATCGTAAAAACTCACTTTGTACTCGCTCCACAACCCTTTCAGCTTTATGTCCGCTACTTAGCACGCTACTTGATTTTCACTAATAAACACTATCGATCTCCTACTCTTCATAATTAAAAACTCTCTGCTTCTACTGAATCATTTATATTATAAGTTTAAAAACCTGTGTAAATGGGTTTACAAAATTCCTATTTTTAAAGAAATTATCATTAAAAATTAATTTTAAGTTTAAATAGAAAGAATGAGATAAATGTATTTTTGGCCTCCTGAAGTGTAGACATTACAATCACACATCATTGACGTATACAATAATTGCGATTTTACACTTTTCAGTTTTCAAAGTGGCAAATAAGTAACTCGTAATTTTTGCTTTTAGAGCTTATTAAAAAATAATAATAATTTTCATAATAAATGTGCTCAAAAAAACGCTAACTACCTCAATTATCATTCAATTAAGTTTAGAACAAATACAATTTTTTGATTATATTAATTGATTTTGACATTTCATAATTTTGTTGTTTCAGTGTGTTGTAGAAATCCATAGATCTGTTTGAAAACAGCTCACTTGTACGAATCTTTAATTTCATGTTAACGTTTTTTTTAATACATATTGTCATTCATCATTATAACACTAGGCGGTTGGTTGGTAATTCCTCGACTCGAAATGAGCAATTTTTGAAATATATTAGTTCTACATCTCTGTACCAATAATACACAAGAAAAATAAGAAATACCACACTAATTAGTTCGAAAACGCTAATAATAAAATATTAAATAAATCTCGTCTAATTCAATTATTTCTTTTTTTTGACTTTTTTTTGCTAACACTGTTTTTTTACTTGTTAGCAAATCATGATAGGTGTTGTAGTTTTATTCTGAAACTAGAAATGAACTGTTTCAATTTAAACTTTGTTAAATAGTAAAATTCCTATTTCACTGATGCTACTAATTATTCGCTTGTTAAACCAATTGTTTTTTCATGTAAAAATTCTGTTGAATGCTCCAGTTTTGTTCAATGAATATGTCTATCAAATAAATCATTAATTCCATAAACACTAATTTGAACAATTGTTTCCACAAAAATTAATCTTGTCAATTCAGTAATTGAAAATACATAAATAATGAAGTTGAATTAAAGTTATTAGATTCGTGAAAATATGCTGATGTTTTTCATTCCAACATAATTTGTGTAAAATTTAGTATACATGTGCTCTTGAGTATTAAATTTTAATGAGATATTGATCATATTAAAAATATTGATAGACACATATTAGAATTTATGAAAATTGAGTCAAAAAGCAATCTAAATAAAATACTAATTTATTCTGCCTCTACAGTTTTATGAACTAATTTTAACAAAGTAAAAAAATGCCTATTTTTAATTACGAAAAAGTTGTAGTTGTTTAATTAATAATTATGTTTTTCATATATGGACAATATTTGACGCAAATATTTCTTGTTGTTTTTGGAAAATAGTATATTGTTTTATTAAGAGTAAAAGTGATACTTTGTGTGGCGAGTATGGAAGTTTGCACGACGAGCGAAGCGAGTCGGACAATTGCATGCGAGACACACAAAGACACTTTTACTCTGAATAACACATGCTATTTTTTCTTCAAACTTAGAAATTTTAAAAAATAAATTACTATTTGACGTTTAATATGTAGGTTACCTGTCAGTTATTCATAATTTTTAGTAACTTTATTTTTAGGTTATCTAGTTTTTATAGTGACATTTAGGGCGATATTACAGATTTCTATTGTACAAGTTACTTCTTATTGGCTATACGGCGGCGACAATATTATACGGCGGCGACAATATTATACGGCGGCTAGAATAAAAAATTATATTACGTTGGCATAGAAATTAAACTTCAACCTTGTCAATCACGTCACAGAAGATGTCACTTTTATGACGTTTGAAGAAAAAAAAATATTTGCTGTTTCTGTCAAACCTTTGTTATATAAATCGTCGGAATTTCTTGTACTCGTATTGCTAGATGTGGTCACATGTTTGCTATTATATTTTGTTAAATGAAACATAGCTAAAGCATTTACAGAAGATATTCAAAACAAAAATGGAAATACAAGAAAATAAATATGAAAGCTATTATTTACAACATAAAAATATCCATAAAAAATAATAAATTAAATATTTGTACATAAAGCTTTTTTTATATTGTTTATATTTGGTTCTCTCAGTATTATAATTTAATGTTAATTTGCAACAATTATATATAGACATGCTACACTCTCCACAGTACTTTTGTGCCCTTGAGGAGAATAATCTCTACAATATAAATCTCTTCATCATTACCGATAAATGTGATAAAGCATAAAGCATATCTGACGTATTCAGAGCTCGTTATAATATTACGTAAGTGAGTTTGAGTTATTTCTTCGATTACTGTTACAACATTCTAGTTTTACAATTATTGCTAAAATCTAATCCATGATTTTTGCATGATCGGTAGACCGTTTTGTGTAATAATCATTGGTGTCTATATACTATATATTCTAGTTTGTTTTACATTTCTATTTTTTCGGTTAAAAAGTAAATTGACAAAAATAAATTTACTTTTTCATTTCAAGTCAGCAGTTTAAACGAATTAATTTAAGTACTAATAAAATTTAAGCTCTAACTGAGTAGCATCAAACCATGAAAATTTATTACCCAATAAATATTTATTGCTATATTTTTTTATTCTAAAAACTGGACGATATTTGCAGACGTCTTTTTTTTTGAGAATAAACTAAATATAGCGAAAGTCGCATGTAGTGTCCGTTAAGGAACATTTTGACAATACGGTCGTTACATACGATGAGATTTTATATACGGCGACAACAAAATTAATATTTTAAATAAGAAACATGACAGTGTGTAATATATAAATGTATTATAAGGTAAACAGACAAAAAAAATATATAAAAAATTAAAACAAACATTTATTTGTTGAAAAATAAATTAACAAACAGTATGCATATATAAATAACAGTGGCATGCGATGACATTTGATTAAAGGGGTTGTTTCATAAAAATTATTAACAAATACTGGAAATTACAAAATAATTTTTAAATCCACACGTTGTAAGAGATTTTGTTACAATTAATTTTTACCGAAGGCCTTGCAACTTTTCGTTAGAAGCGACGGTGTTGTAAATTACATAAGTTTTGTCACCAATATTTTCCAATTATTACAACACAACAATAATATCGTACAGATCACGAAAACTTGAAAAAAATTTCATGAATTTATTCATTACTTTTTTCATAGGTTTTGAATCCGATAAGAACAAATTGTTAAAACTGCAGTTATTTTAAATTTTATATTTGTATTTATGTTTTAAAACTTCAAAATAAATTGTAGATTTCTTTAGCCTCTGTAAGAATTGTAAGTAGAATGTCGCAGAAACAAGTATATTCTTGTCCTTGCCCCAGATAGGAGAAAAGGGCACACTCTTCGATCCTATTAATACATGGTGAATAATTTTATGTCTACTCATGATTGCATTTTTCCTCGGTGTAGAAATTAAGACATCAATATGTAAATTGAAATTTGACATCGATCGAACCGAAAATAACTTCGGAACTAAGTTAACTTTGATTATTTTGCAGGGTGAGAAACAAAAACCATTATTTCGTCTTTATACTCGTATCAATGCCCGCGAACTTCGCCGACTAGAAACGAAACCAGCCGAATGTGGGTGCTAGATTGTCACGCAATCGCCTAATGAATCAACTTGAATTCGAGGGTTGTTTTAAAATAATTTTTGTCATCTAGTTTAATTATAAAACATCAGAGTTGGCCGAGGTGGAAGATTGTACAGCAAGATGAGTTATGGAGGGTACACACGAGAAGATGTCTGCAAGACATGGACAATGGAATACGAATGCTTTAACTTAATTTACAACCCCTGTAAATCAATATGTTATTATTATAACGCTATTCATGAATACATGAAGCCTACAACAAAAACAAAAATATAAAACATGTTTTCGCAAAATTTGTTTTGTGTGATATAAAGTATTCATACAGAAATAATATTGTGTCAAGTCCACGATATTTAAAAGTAAAATAGAATAGTCATACTTAAGTACACACGAAATAACAAAACAATTCCAAAATACAATAATAGAAATACGGGAAATGACTACATTCCGCGCTAGAATCTATTATAATGTTATTTATATTGTGACTATCTAAAGAATATTTTATCTTCTTCTTTTCTAGATTGTATAGTGACTCAAGTAATTAAAGAATATGTTTTACAACAATTTTTTAAAATTAAAACTTAGTTCTCGTTCTCATTGAACTGACCTAAAATTATTTTTTAAATACACATTTAATAACTAAAGTAAAATAAATTTATAAAATATTTTCATATAATTGTTAAGTAGTTTCAAATTGCAAAACAACACTTTAAGATAAAACGTCGTATATCACACATTCATGAGAATATTAGTAATGTAGGTACTATTAAATAAATAATGTTAAATCAGGGACAGGATTCCATAACTCATAACAACTACAAATAACAATTGCTCTTGTTAAGTATCAATTACAAATGTCAAATGTGTAAATGGCTGGAATTCAAATTTTCCGGAAATTTAATTAATTTTCATAGTGTAGAGTGTTCTTTATTTGTCTATATACGTATGAATTATAAATAACAATTACTGTAATTGTATTAGAATTGCAAGTTCACTTTGTAGTTGATATTTGCAATTGATATAATAAAAATAATAGCAACAGGAGGTAAGGAACCCTACCAATGATTGTATAAATAAATTTTCCTATACGACCACTATGGAATGTGGCACTTTTCTCACATTATATAAAGATTGAAAGTTAAGTATTTCCCACAATCGTTGGTTAAAGTGTAAGAAATCACTTCTCATAGTATTTGCCAACACTGCGCATTTGTATTGTGGGAATTCCATTTTTCAAAGTAATTGCCAACACTGCACATGCGTGACAGTACTCTTTGTGAGGTTACCTGCGCCATATTGTTTTTAATGTCAAATAGCTTTCGTACATGTATTTTTGTTGAGTAATTTTTAACAGTGTGGTCGTTAAAAAAGTGTAGAGTGCCACTCGTGCCGAATGACTTATTTCCCAACTTATGTGATTCTAGCACTTGACTTCGTCTCGTGCCAAAACTTTCAAACCTTGTGGGAAATAGGCGACTTTCTGTACTTGTTGCACAATATTCTTTATACTCATCGTAGATAAAGAAGAGAAGAATGAGTTGAATATAGTCTTCGTGAGAAAGTGCAAGTGACGTGTAGTGCTTAACTCTAGCGTTTCCTCGGTGTGGCAGAAATAATTACACTAATCAAGTTACACAGGTCACTTATCTAGAATTTTAAAACACAATTTGTCCCCGCTTAATGCAAAGCTGAGATTAGCGGATAACTTTAAAGAGATTGATGAATGTTTGTTCATGCAAATTTTTTCATTTTAAAACAGATAGGATGTATTGAGATAAGTAATCATGTTTTATGTGAATAAATTTTCTTTTATGGCTGGAAATATACATAATGAAATATCGCTTTGCTTTGCTTGCATTATTTAAGCTAATTACTTTATCCGGGTCTTCAAGTGGTTCGCCAATCACCAATTCAATCTGTCTGAATATTTCGCAGGCATTGAACAGTGTAATGAGGTCGCGAAATATATAGTGATTTATAACAATGAGACACGAACATTACTAGCTTCAGAAAATCTCTATAAATTACTTCACTAACTAAAAAAATCTTTGAATCACTTTGATGTCTCCTAATTATATATTTTTATTAAATAACGAAGAAAGAATAATATAGATAGTTCCAAGCAACATTTATTTGAAATTTAGTGAAATATGTTGTTATCCTACAGTCTGCAAAGAACACTTTATAGTTGGTTTCGAACCATTCGAATACAATGGTACTATTACTTACTCAATAGTTGGAAGTGCTACTTATAGCAGTTGAAATTCATAAGAAGTATGATATCAAAACTCGCTGTTTAAACAAACAATATATAAAAAAACGGGACTATAAATTTCAAATATGTGTCAACTTCTTCAACAACATTTTAGAACATTATTATCTACTATCTATTTTTATAACTGTAATGCAAGAATTGAAGCATTCTTAAATATTTGCAAATATATTGTAAAGGTACCTATTTCGGAATGTTATAATACTAAGAATATTAATAATAATATCTGTAGCTCAAGAATTAACGCAAACTGACAATTTATTGTTCAGAATATTCTACTGTTCCAATAGGTCAAGTATTCGGATAAGCACTGGAGAATGCTCAAATTCTTGTTATCCTAAAGCCAGAGCACGTTCTTGATTACCAGTACGCTCGAGATTGTTATTAATGGGACAAAATTTTTAGCAATCAACAATGCTCTAATTAACCAGAACAATTCTAGAGCACCAGAAGCAACGATCTGCTCTAGAATGTGATCTAGTTTCACCAGTTTAAAAATTAGGTCAAACATATGACTCAATTCCTGACCCATTAAACTAGACCATATTCTAGTTCTATTCTATTAAAATCACTAGATAGGGAGAAATGGAGACCAAGAAGTAAAAAACTGCAATCCTATTGCTGGACACTGTCTCGCATTGCGCTCAATTACCTCAAATATCCTTATTACTTAGTATTCAATCTTTTTGAATACGCTAGTCCTATTTCGAGAATTTCAATTCTGAAGTTACCTTACACCCATTTATTGGAATGAGTCAAGACTCCTAAATAAATAAAGTTATAAAATACCATTCTTCTTGAATTCAATTAATATATAATCTAAATATCTTAAATTAACGTAAAATGTTAAAATCAATTCTTAAAACCTGTATACTATAAAATAAATAAACTTGTACGTAATAAAATTTTCATCATGTTTTAAAAATATTTGCCACATTTTATTAAAAAGGTGAGAAAGTGGTGGAAATTTGCTTCATTTGCAGTCCATAGAGCAAACGAATTAGAATGAATTATGACTATTTAAAATGATTTGTGAGTCAACAATGATTTATTTCCTCATTTTTAACGTCTATAAATCAGAAGCAGAAATTAATTTACGCTTGTAGTTTATGTAAAAAACAAATATATGTAAATTGAAGTTGTGGATATTTAGTTGAAACAAACATATGTAAGGTACGAGTAGGAAAGATATTAATATTTGTATTATGTAAATTTTAAAATGTAATTAAAGTACGGTAGTTGTAGTTGCATGACACATGTGTTTCGCGTTGGCCCAATTTCCGTGCGACTCGTGTTTTCATGCTTACCCTCTTTACATAAATCATAAAAATTTAAAGTCACTTGACAAACACTTGTGAGTCTAAGCATGAAGGAAAACCATTATTTATAGCACAAAACTCACATAATTACATTACACACACTCGCTCTTTCAATGTAGAGCTTATTTTTTGTACTTCATCAGACATAAGAAAAAAGTTTAATCTTATTAAGAACTTTTTATCGCTTTAATATTTTTTTTTATAATAATGTTTTTAGTATTGCGCAAATGATACGTTCGTTTTTTAAATAGGAAATTATGATCTTATAAATGGAATTTCCATATCAAACGACATTTATTATTTTTACAAAGCTCTTTGCATATAAAATATCAGGAAAATCTGAAGCTGAAATTTAATTTTTTCTATAGCTAAAGTTTAAGTGTGCTTTATTTAACTCAAAACAGTGGATCGGCCGCCAAGGTCAATAATGTAATATTTTATTATGTATTTTAAATCAATAAAACAGTAGGGTACATTAACTAATAACTTAAACTACCTACTCACAAATTAATTTTTTTCTGAAATAAAATAAAAAATTTCAATTTTTTACTCTTTAAAATCTTGACTTGGTTGTTTTATACTTTGATTGGTTAAAAATTTTGTCCAATCTTTGTCAGCACTATGTTTTTATAAAAATAAATAGATAATAATAGTTTACATTAACTTCCTTTAGTTTTCAGATTTTATTATTTATTAAATTATACAAACTAAAATGCAAACACATTAAACCAGTGGCAATATTTTTTTAACAATGTATTTTTATAATTAATTCAATTGTCATAGTTATAAATTTGTAATATATTTCCATAAGAGAAGAGAATTATATTTGAAATGTAGTTAATAATGAACATTGGTAACTGCGTTATCTATACATACTAAATAACAAATGTATAGATTGAAAATAACAGTTATTTATATTAATGATTGTGTTTGTAGATTACATAGTATTCTAACGCAAACATATACTTTTCAAATGTAACCCATAACCATGAATAATAAATGTAATATGTAGTGATATCAATAATTACAAAATGCTATTTCATACATAAAGGATATTAAACACAAGGTTCAGCGAAATTCACGCAAAAATCAACGCAGGGTATATTTTTCAAATAAATCACATTAAGTGACAAGTTAATACATATGATTAGGTTGTAATATCATAAGTTTAAACGACCCCGCAATTTTGTTGTCAAAATGGAGATTAAAATCTTTATGTATGATAACAACACTATTATTATTTCCAAATGAAATAAAAAAAATATACAAAGAATAAAATACATTATTAACTCTGTTTCAGACTTACGTATAGATACTTAACTTAAAATACGTCAAATTATTTATTAGTAGATCAACATCTAAAAATAAAGCTGAAAAGCAGAATTTCATTTTTTATTTATCTGAAAATGTTTTGTTTTATGTTACGTTTACATAGAGACTGGTTAGCATTTGTTTAAGTTAAGTTACTAAGGAGATGCATTTTACAATATATTATGATCAAATGAATAGATTTAAAGCAGTTGATGATTTTTTTCTTAGCAAGTAAATTAAAATTAGCTTTCTTTATTTTAAAATATTTGAGGTTATCAATTTGACATTTACCATAGGTCGCAGTACTTAGAAGTAGCAATTTTACAATAAAGCTGTTTGACAATATCGGATATTATTAAACCATTTTCGATATAACAATAGACCAAATGTTAACACAAATATAAAAAATTTTATATTGAAAGAAAACAGATTAATTAGTATCCTTTTAAAGATAATATAATTTTGATTTTAATTGTTAAGAAGTCAATAAATTTCGGGTTTAACTAAAAATTATAATTATTGTTAGCTTGCAAATATTAAAAAATATTTGTTGTTCCTTTTGAAATATTAAATAAATGTCACTTCAGATTTAACCGTAAGCACCATGGTAAATATACTACAGTGTACAAACCATGTAAAAAGGTAAAAAAATATGTAAATAAAAAAGTTATTTTCAATGGTCCGTTTTTCATGATCAAAGGTACAATATTTTAAATTATAGAAACAGTTATATAAAAAAATTGATATTTTAATTGCCATCATATGATGTTTGCCCATTGGAGTTTAATATAACAAAATTGTTAAATTGAAAAATATTGGATGCGTAATTAAATAATCTGGATGAAAAATTGTTGTGCAATAAAACAGAATTCAAATTAATTGTTAAATAAAAATATTGCAATGCAATTCAAAAATATAAATGGTTGTTGAATATGAAATATCCTTCATAAAATAGCTCTTCATCTTTTTTATTACAGGTTACAATATATCGCCTTCCTGAAAAAATTACTTAATAAAAACGCCTGTTTCAGGAACAAACAAAATCTATTGTATTGTCTAGGCAAATGAACAGGCTTCACTAGTCGTTTATCACAATTTGTAGCAATTCGTCATAAATCTGTAATTCGCTTTAGGTTGGCAGTGCAATAAAAAAAATCTGCTTGCTAGCTAGTTTCGCTGAAAATAAACGCTCGTAAATCGAACGGGCCTGCGACAGTGGCGGCGGGAGTGGGGCAAAGCCTGCCATAAACGCCCGTCATTATTTAAATTGATAGACTCAGGGGCGGGATTCCGCAAAAGGCGAAGGATGCTGAATTTACCACCGGAAGACAAATTAAGCGGATGCTTTAGTTTAAAAAGACTATATAAATGAAAGTGGTTTGCTTTGCTTACGTACGAATGACATTTATTTAAAAATAAAATGTTAAGTTATGTTAATTTAAAATGAAATTCTTATTAAATGCCTCCAAATATAAGATAACAACTAAATATTATGTGTTATATTTATGTCACAATAAGCTTTAACATTAAATGCGTTTTAGTTAAATGTATTTTGTAGTTAATTATAAGCATTGTGTACAGCGACTGTAAAATTCGAAAACATAAGTTTATGCGATACTACTTTATTCGATATGTATAATATTTAGCAAAGTGGATCAAAATATATTTAAAGATAAAGAATGAATCTAAGTTTCTGTAGTTTTATAATTTTTAATTTCGTTTATTTTGAATATTACAGTCATTGAAAATTTAAATATTAAAATTAAATATAAAAATTTTGACAATATATAATTACAGGATCTTAAATTGATCCTTTCTTAACATGGGAATAATTTAAAAGACATTTGGTGGTTTTATTTTAATAAATAAACGGTTCCAAAAAACAACGTTAGATATTTCACTGCCGTGCACTGCTACCTTTAGCGGAATATATAGAATATATGATTCATTCACTTCCTTTTGCAGTAAACCATATAATTACATATCCTGAACTGCCGGTTATTCAATTTGAATCATAAGAAATATTTTCTTGTACTGTTATTTTTAGTATCTAGTTTGCTTTGCATGTTTGTATTGTATAGTATTGTAGTTGTTAACTACAGAATCTTAACTAGAAATGTGATGATAACACGAACATCTAAAAGGATCTGAAACCAAATGATACTAAAACAGTTTTACTATCTCTACTAGGTTTTTAGTATTGTTGGGACTGGGCCTCAAGATACTGAGTTTAAAACCGATTTATACTAACAAAGATCTGAAACGACCAGTGGATAATTAAAATAATCTAATCGGCAACACGATTTTTACCTAACCTACATTTTATTTCACTATTTTCTATTTAAATAAAAAGCTCAAATTAATTAATAAAAAATAAACTTGTAACGAGAAGAATACTGGAAATATTATAAGTAATGAAGACTCACCATGTAAAGGTTTATATTTAGATCTCGAACTTAAATTGAAATTCTACTTGACTCACCTGTAAAAAAATAAAACATGTTAATTTAAAATTACAAACGTAAGCAAATCGCATTATATTGCACTAATGAACTCATGCATATATTTCATAGATCATAGAACATTAGTCATATATTTTATTGCAATTTGATATGGCAGTTCTGTCTATTGGAAACTGATTTCAGTAGATAACATTTTAGCCTTGAGAGTAGTATCAGGTAATATATTAAGGGTAGTTGTGTATGGAATGTGCAATGTATCAACCACCAGACAATGTATTACCTTGTTCCATCGAGTATATTAACCCTACTCTGACTACTATGCAATAGTGTTCATTACCTCATTGTTATAGATTATCAAACTATTATGTACAACTTTAAAGAGTACAAATTTAAAATAAAGATATTTTTATCACCTTGCGCAAAATCTATTTCATTTAATAATGTGAAATAAAACAATAAAAAGAATCATACCACTGACAACTACTTATATAGGTTACTTCTTAATATAACAAAATACAAACCGATGCAGTTTCATACAAATTACACAAAGGTGTTATCATTAAGCAAATGTTAATGTGTTGGAAAATTGTACGAAAATAAAATAAATGTTTTTATAAACACAAATGTATTTTTTGGGACTTTAAAACTACTGCAGGTATCCACTGTAGGTAGAAGAAAGAACAGTGAAATAATCCAGTTAATACGAATAGATCTGAAATACGCATTACGATGAAATAAAAGTTACATTTATACCCGAACACGCAAATCTTGGTTATGATACCTAAGCTCTAGCCGCCATCCATTGGTGTGGATGAATACATTTATTATTCACATTTGTTTTTCTTTCTTGAAATGAAAAATCGTTTAGACATTTATAAGTACAAAAATCTTCATTTAATATCTACAATTTTGTTTCCATTTTACATATACCTATAATTAGATAGGTAACTAGTCAAAAATAGATTCAGGGTAGTCAAAATGGATTTTCGTTGAAATCTGAAAACCGATTTTTTCTCGATTACGAATACTTGCTTTACTTCGTACAAGGAAGTAAAAATATTCACTTTGTAAATAAAACTAGGAACGCCAAAATTAAAAAAAAAACACTGTTAATTTTTTTATTTGTCACTTTTAATGAAACGTAAACTTATAAAAAAGCTAGCTGCCTAATAAATGTCTATTCTTTAATAATGATATTAAGATCATCGAATTATTTCCCATATTCGGTACGTGTGTCTCTATCGACGCCAGAATCCGGCACCTATGTGGCTCGCTGATGATGATGAAGGCAGCGGATGTTTAGCGGAGCGGCGTCTGGATGGAAATGTAACTGGGACGTGCAGGCAATGAACGAAGAACGAACCGACGGCCGGACAGTTTATGACGGCCCTGCCGTTACATTCATAATTGAAACTTTGATTAATACACCGATCACAAGCCGCCCACATGCCCACGCCTATCCTGGATTCCAAAATAGACATACCAACTTTATCCAATAATCCACTAATATTTAACGAAGATGTATATTGGTCTATTCAATAACTAAATAAGAATAATTTTCTTTCAAAATACTTATCAATTGCTTTTCTATTATTATCTACTTTGATACTTGTATAGTGCCAACATTTTTAATATTGTGATAGGTATTATAACTATTTTCTAGTAGGGGAGAATCGGGAAATGGTGCGCGGTGGTTAATCGTGCGCATCGTAGTATCTTCATTTTTGTTTGATATAATTTCAAAGTGAACGTTCGAACACCATCTCTTGTTAGATTTATAAAGTATGCGGCATCAAATAACAAAACCCTTTATGTTACCGACTCAAGATGGCCGCTTCTGTGTTTCAGTGTGTTTTGTTGTAATTTGCGTGTCCGAGAAAATAAGCCATAAGTAGCGTACTTTTGCTATATTTTCGTGGTAAAATATTTGAAGACATCGCTTGATGAATCCTCTTCACATTGATATAATTCTTTTTGCACATAATTTCGTATGGTAATATATTTGAATTTATAAAAATATAATGTTACTGTCGGCTAATGGGGCGCAATGCGTAGAGTAGATTCTCCTAAAGGATATGTTTGTGATTTATGTGACGTTTAAAAACATATTTGTATTGGAATTGTTCTTATTTTTAGTTTGTTGTTACACATAAGTATGTACTTGATTTTGTTTATACGTTTAATAAATAAAGATTTTTATGTTTAACATGTTATTTTCATAAGGTTGACGATATATTTTTAGATGCGCACAATTATCCGACGAATGCGCATCATTAGCCGCATAGGTTAGGTATTCGTGCGCAATGTTAATTTTTTGAGTTTCATGTGTCATCGCCACGGTGTGTAATTTTAATTGAAATTGACTGCGAAATATTGTAGTCAAGATTCTAAAGTATCTTAGTAATAAAGTTGGAAATCAACTTCTTCTTATTTTCACAAATATCTCAATTTTGGCTTATGTGCGCATGATTACCCGATTCTCCCCTACTCTCTCAACGTCGGGAATCTTAACTTGCCACGTCTTTTCTAGATTAGCGTGCGGGAAATTTTAGAAAAAAATTCTTATTTCTAGAGAATTTATTAAGAATCTATATTTAAAATAAAATACTACTTCTAATGTCTCAAACATTCCTTTGCTCGATAATACTAAAAGAAAAAGTAAATTATTGAATGAAATTTAATTTAGAAAAAATATATTTAGTGTATTTGATTAACAATGTTGGCATCAACTGCTGCCATGTTAACAGATTGACAACACTTGTTAGTATTAAAACTCATAATCACAAAACAGTATGTGTGTGTCCAAAAAATGAAAATGTCTGTACAAAAATAAAACCTAATTATTGATTTTATGTTTTGCGTACAAAAAATATTTAAATCTCTTGCGTGAACTTTTTTTCCCGGTTTCGTTCTATTGACAAAAGTACCTATATATATATATATATATATATATATATATATATATATATATATATATATATATATATATTTCAAAGTTGACACAACGATTTCAAAAATGTAGGAACCTACTTTTAAATTTAAATTTAAATTGCTTTTAGTTACGCAAAAACTGCATCTTCTTTGATGTATACTTTACAAACCTGCTTTATTTATATTATAAAAATTAATCATAGTAAAAATTCCCAAATCCTAAAAGCTCAAGTTTAAAACTCCGGTTCAAACAAAAAACATAATGGCGATAATACGTTGAGCTGTATAAAGCCATAGAGCTTATAAAGCATGAATGGCAAGCAAGGTACAGCAGGCCTTAGCAAGGTACGGCCCCCCAGGATTACTCCGAGAGATTTGTCCTGCGATAAAGACGAACACGAACGGGACAGCTCTGTGCAAATTTTCTCAATCGACAAAGTTTCAATAATTCACACAGTCTGTTGATATCGACCTACGAACCTCTATGTTCAGAGGGCAGGGAACTTCAAACAGGCTCGCAATGTACCTTTTAGTTACAATAAGGAGCATAGTTGATCTTAAAATAATTTTCACAGAAAGACGCCTTACAAATGATCAATTTATACGTTCGTTCAAACTTGCCTTGTTGGTTCGTCCTAAATACCAATTTGGAATTATTTTTTAACTTATTTAGCGAACAAGCACGAGTTACGCATCGTTTGGAAAATGTCTTTCTTTACAAACAATTCGACATTTAATTCTTGATTTATAAATTGTAGGTTACCGTCAGTTGATTCATCACTCCAATATCACTCATTTTATTTATTTTATATATTTTTGCAGTTTAGTTGGAACACTAATTGAATTGTTTCTTTCACGATCAACTCTTTAGTTGGAACGTTACTTGTGTGCGGCGCATGCACCAGCAATTTTTATTAAGGTTCTGTTGGAACAAACCTAAAACCTGAGACAAAAAGGATTGTAATAATGTACGTATTACTTGTAGTATCTACCTATTTATGTAGGGTATAAAATTTTGCGCTAAAATGCTAGAGGAGTTTTGGCTAAAATCATAAAATGTATGTCACCAGTTCCAAGACCTCTATTTTATTGAAGCAGATGTCAATATACTGACTCTATAATAGGCCTTCAGAGAATAGATTCGGAATTACTAGAACACAATTGCATTTTTATTTGGTTAATAGTTAGCGATTCTAAGATTTGTACCCCTGATCTCACACTTCACTTAATTCGAGTCGGAGCGCGCTAACCGCTGTATTACATGTCAAAATTTTCATTACTTATTTTGACAGTATAAGTATACATAAAAATAAATATCGATAATTACGAGTTCATAAAGTAGTTTCATAATGAATTACTTTAATTTATTTTTCACTTTTTTGAAACCAATTTTTGTAATATGAAGCATGTAGCTACATATTTAACTAATATCAAAACTGACCATATTTTTTTCTTCCATTTTATGATTCTCTATAGAAAATAAAAGTATCCGTATTTTTTTTAAATCACTTAATTGTATAAAATTCCAGAGAAAAACATTAATAAAGTTTTGGAGAGGGGATATGTGACGTTACGTAGGAGACAGAGAATTTGAATTCATTCGATAAAAATCATCTATCATAGTATAATGTACAGTTGGCATTTACCCAGGTTCCATTTTTAAAACTATGTATGTAAACACTACACAGCCATCAAAAATCATAGGATATTGACAATTTTGACATATGAGTATAGACATTTCAATGTCAACCAAATTTACACCAAAACAATGTGTTTATGTGTATATTATTATAACATATATTATGACTAATTTATCATTAACAACATTTATTCGATATAATTAAGTAAAAAAATAGGTTCTTTATATTCCCAGTTTTCGCATTGTAAACTGCTTTCCAATTCTCCTACCTGACGTCAAAGATATGGCGCCGTTACATAAATTTAAATTTGAAAGGCTAATTTTAGTGACATTATAAGATAATATATAGTTCTTGTCATTATTATTGGTAAACCTAGTCACAATATTTAATTTTTTAGTTTTCATACTTTTTTCCTTCAATTCGCCAATGGTCACATAGCCCATTGTATATCGAAATGTTAAAAGAAACAAAGGAAAAATTCGAACCTAGAACCCAAACCTAAATTGATATTACGTGCGTTTCAAGTCGTACATTTGAAACACCTATAAAATAATTGCGACAAACACATTTTTACATAAATATCAATAGATTTAGATATGACAGTGTCCTAGAAGTCATATCTAAATCTATTGATATTTATGTAAAAATGTGTACTAATGGGTAAGACGTTATATATAATTTTCTTACGAATTAAACGATAATATTAAAAAAATATCATATTTTCATTAAAAATTAGTATCGAAATATTAGTATTTTTTTAATTTAAAAATGCATAATTTTGTAGCCAGCATGGAATTTAAATAATCCTGTAACCTATATTATTGTAAATACATTTTATTTTGTAATATTTGAAATTCTGTTTCCATATATTGCTATTTTCAACTCACATAACAAATAATACATAAATTAATAATTGAACTTTCCGCCATATGAACCATATACTGGATTTCATTTCCTGTAAATAATATTAGAGTATTGTTTATATTTCAATAGAAAATAAAAGGTTTTTGATAGCCTAATAATAAATAATAGCTTAATTCCATTACAACCATTGATGAAGATTTATAAGTAAATTAACAATCTCTGTGACACAAAGTTATAATTATGTTGCTGTATGACTTGACTACAACACTAATGTCAATAAGCAGATAAATTTCTGTAGATATTGTAGGCTACGTTGTCATTACACTTAACGACAAGTAAATTGTTATTATTCTCATATTTAATAGATGAAATGCACATAAAGGTAGACGTATCGCTCATCAAAAGGTACTTCTCTATGCCATTAAGAATGTATAGCACAAATGCACTTTTGATTTAATCTCCAACGGAAATAGGAGGATCGCTGTAATTACGACATACAAATTGATGTTGTAATTGATAATTACTTTATCATGATTTCTACATCACATTTACTTTTGTGAAGAGTGAAAGAAAGAAACACTAAATTACAAAAAATAATCACTAAATATGAAACACATAATATTCGTTCATAATTGTATTTATATCATTGCAGAAATTGACATATCAACAAATAAATTTATTTATTTTAATTTCTATGTGAAATTAAAATACGCAATATATTTTTCATTAATTTTATACAATAAATATTTATGATAAGTATATTGTTTCCATCAATTATAATAAAAAATACACAAAATTAGTTATAAATTTTTTAAATAAAATATCACAATATTTATTTGTTAACGTTTTAATAAATAAGTATACCATAAATGTACAATAATCATATGAAATTTATCTAATAGCAAAGAAAAAAACAGATATATAAAAAACAAATAGAATTAATAAAAATTATTGTTCATCCCCATTCAAATTAAACTTCTGTCATTACTATTAATCAGACTGCGGAACTGCAGCACTCCGAAGTTTTCTCGATATATAAATAAATTTATTAATATATTTATAATTGTTTATACATGTTAGCAGCACTGTGCTTATCACAGTGTCATATCATATAGCAAGATGGTTATATCGATGCGCGCGCAAGCAGTTATGCTCGCAGTGAGAAGCGTAATTCGGCACTATAAATCAAACAGTTCCTTTGCTAAATCATTAGTACAGTAGCGTGCTCATAATATTTATCGTTTTTATACCTTTACACATTTGTACATTACAAATAAAGACATAAAATATTTCATATAGTTTTTTTTTTTCAAATAAAAATATTACGCATCATCAGGTACTCTCTTTACCAGGAGATATATAAATTGTTTATATATAAATATTTAAAAAAAAAATCATTCTCTTGCCATTCTTCTTGCCTACTTTAACGTCTTGATTTTTCTATGTTTGAACTTGTGTTGCCTTTTATTGTTTTTGGCAAGAAATTCCTTAAGAATAAAAACAAAACAAAATTAAACGCATAAAATATATGCAGGGCATACACCAAACTGATAAAAGCTTGCCTAAGGTCTAGTATCTAGAATGCTTGATTATTTTAATGCAGTCCTATGTAACAGATAAGAGATTACATTCTGTCATTACCCAATTAAAGCTCAAATTTAATATTACTGTTCTGAATTACATTAAATAGGCAACAAAAAACTAAACAGGTTTTAATGTCACATGCAGCAATAATGTAATGGTCTACACACGTTACATCATTTAGATCTTAGTGAGCTGCTGGTGTTTATAATTGACGCTGCAAAGTGAACTGTCATACCGTTAAACCGGTGTCACACTCGACGGATCCGTAATAAATTCAGGCTACATCATACATTTGTTATGCACGTCAACTGAATTATGAAATGCATTAATCCGCCTTGATACCACACGAGTTTTTTCCCTAGATCTGCAATTCTGAAATCCATTAGCTAACATCTAATAATACTTCCTCCCACAAACAGATGTTATTTTCGCAATGACAAAGGATACAAATTTGAATTTATTACTAGAATCATACAAAATTGATATTGATTGTTTTAACTTCAAATACAAATTTATTATTAAACGTGTATTATACAGACTTGTACACAGAATAAAATACCACATCAATATAAACAAATTATTCTTTCTGATAAACAAAATGTAAAATTAGATCTTTCCTGATAACATTTCAACTAAATTATACCTAATATATTCTTGTAACATTACATGATCATTTATTTATATTTTTCTTTTTGCAATAAAGGATTATGAAATATTCCATAACATTTAAGTTGTGAATTTGAAATTTGTTATTGCAAGCTTTACAACATCCGTCAATATTTAGAAATTTGCGCAAAAAACTTAAATGTTATAAAATAAATAACTATACGTTCAGTTTATTGACTTTTACTAAAAGTTGATCTTTTGTGTATATTATTGATAAAAGAAATATAAATCTGAAATTTCATTACGATCAGAATAAAAAAAATGATGAATGTATATTTGTATTTACCATTTTCTTACTTAAAACTAGCATTATCAGAAGCAGCAGCAAAAATTTTTTATAAACAGTATTGATAACGAAATTTACAATTGCAACCAGTACCTTTAAAAAAATTTGAATCTGAAGTTTTTATCGAACTTTAGAATAGACAGAGAACCAAATGGACGTCAAAAAAGTTATTAACTTTAGGTTCTCGTTCTATTGTATCAGTTTCCTTAATTTCTGAAATTTTATAGTTATTAAAATTTATAAATTTATTAACTATAATAAATAAAAGGAATATAATTTTTTTTTTAAATTATAAATCCAAATCTCAGCAAAACCGTATAAGTACCTAAATTTCCTGCAAAATACTAAAAACTACAAATTTTCATTTTGTTATACCTATAACTAAAACTTAGGCCTAAACTATAAATTAAATCTTTTATGAGACTTGAGTTTGCAAAAAAGACATTTTTACTAGCAAATGTTCTATGCATTATAATATGTACAATGTACACATCTGTACGATTACTTTCCTCTAGTCCCCGAGTAACTGAAAATTAATGCATCTTCTGTTTCCTATGTGCTATATTATTAATCCATCTTTGGCAACTTTCTCAATTAATTTTTAATGAGTTCGACGACAAAATATTTACGAGAAAAAGAAAACAATTATTTGAAAATAATTTCTCACGCAATCTAGAATATTTAATTTATTTGTCGACAGCAATAGATCAACTTCTTTCTATAAATATTTCATGTGTACGCCCCTTTCCGCCATATTTATTTTTAATTGTAAAACTTCTCAAATTATTTACCGTACAAGAATAATTACACGAAATGACCCTCGTATTTAATTGCTTCTTTAAATTTATTATTAAACTAGTAAAGTTTTACTACTGAACGAGTAGTTAAAAGTTTTAAAGTGGTGATTGCATTGCTTATCATCGTTAATATTAAGCCATGTTTTCAAGGAAACTAATATAAGACAATTGGAAGTTTTATTAAATAATAACCGAGACTACTTTTAAACACTGTAGAGTTGAAACGCTTATTAGGAAATCTCAATTATATAAACAAAAAATTGTTTCTAAGTTGGATACGCAAGTAGAAATAGTGAAGTACTTCCAGCAAACAAAATTTTTTATTTAAAACTATACTTAAATTAAAATTTGATGACTAACTAAATAAATAATAAAAACAAATGTAACAAAAAAAATGGGTTTAAGTTTATAAAGACATATAACTGAAAAATGTTAAGCGTACAAGTGTTTTTTATTCATATTACCTTAAAAAAAGAATATTTTGTTTAATAAGAATCCTCACCCTTGAAGTTCTTTTTATGACTTACAGTATTTTATGGTATTTTAAAAAAATCTGTATTCTATGTCAGGTTAAATTATTTTAATACAATTTTGGATTTAGCAAATAAAATTTATTATATTAAGTATTTATAGCCATTATTTAGAATTTGTATAAAAACGTTTTTCATATACATATAAAAGTACAAAACAAAAGAAACATGTAATGATTAGTATATAAAATGCATTTTAATTTCATGAAAATAAATTTTAAAAATCTATGTTTACTACCTGCACATTTTGACTTTGGCATGTAATGTTTATTATTACATGATTTTAAATTCTTCATGTTGCATGTTCCATTATACTTTTTGTGAAATTCATATATTATTATTTTGTACTTTTATTTCCGTAAAGAATATGTTTTGTACTAGAGAAACCTTCATGTACTTCAATCCTATTTTACAGTATGAATTTTTTAACAGGTTAATTGTCCGGAGCGATGATTATTGTACAAAAAGCGACAAACAATTTTAAATGTCGGTCACTTAGTCATACTTCAAAAATTACTAAAATAAAAATACATGCGCTAACTATTTCATGCAAATGAAAATTGTTCCTGACAAAACACATTAAATTATTGGGGTCTAAGCGAATATGCATCGCTCCACATTTATCCGCACAAAAAATATGGCATAAACAAGTGATATTTACGATACGGCCGGTGTAGATATCTGTAATGCAAACGCGGGTCCGTTAATAAAATTTTCATCGGGTGTAATTTCCACGTGCGTCGTCGGTCGCCCGATCCGTTGTTGCAGGAAAGCGCCCGGCTTGCCCGGCTTTCTCTGCTCTAACGGCCGAACGAGTAAATTGCATGTCACTCTTTCAAGACGAATAGGCCGACGTGAAATTTGTTTCAACTAGTTGAGGAAAATTCGATTGTGCTACGGAGAAATTAATGCATTCGCGAATAAGGCTCCGCAGTCCAGTCAGGCACCGCCACAATTTTCCCAATGAAATAAAGACGGGAATGAGATGTTAAGTATTCGAGATACGCCCTCTGGCCCATATTCACATAAGGAATACCCATTAGGATATTAGGGTCTTGGATAATTCCGCCAGATACTTACAAATTCTCGTTAATAGTTATTTGTTTGCTTTATTTTTGTAGAACGAAACGGAAATGGGTTGTAATGTAATTAATGAAACCTGAAGAAAATTTATAAAGAATAATAATAATATATATATATATATATATATATATATATATATATATATATATATATATATCTGTATTTACATATTTCTAAGTACGAAATTGTTTAAGTATTTAAAATGACACATATAAAAGTATCACAGATGTATTCAAATTTCAAGTACCTATTAAATACTTTTTTTATATATTCATTTATTCAAATTATTTAAATTATATTTCAATGAACTCTAATATTAAATCGCAGTAGATTTATGGTATGAAATTTGTTTTTTTAAAAAAAGTAATAACCTCCAAAAAAGTGACATTTTTCGTTCGAAAATTGGTACGTAAACGTAAGTTTGAAAACTGTCAGGAGAAGTAAATATTTACATGAGAACTATCAACACACAAAATGATTTTTTTTTCTACAGGATGAAAAAGTCTTGCATCCTGGACTTTTTTGGTAAAATAAAGGATCACAATTTAATGAATTCTGTTACTTTATTGTCTTCGTCGGTTTCTGATATCATTTTTAAGTATTTAATAAAGAAGTATTGAAATATTTCACTTTAAAATTGATATAATTTAAAATAATAATTGTTTGATTTCTGCTGTCAACTATCTAATTTGATAAACGTCAAAATTTTCTCTTCGTATCTTTATTAATTTTAGGACATAGTTTTCGAAAAAATGTTTGATACTTAATTGCGAAATGCTTTTATATTCTCGAATGTATTTTTGCGAGCACAGCGTTTCATTCTCGAGTGCAAAAGTATCATTTCGCAATCTAGAATCAAAAATAACTATTTATGTACAGGTTGACGGAAAAAAATAGTAAAAATATTTTACAACCTTATGGCAAAATATTATCAGTGAATTCACTTTGGAAAGACTATCAATGTATGTTTTAGGCCCGGATACGTCCACCGTGCAATCGAATAAATTTCCGGTGCGGGCCGGATCTAAAATTTTCCGATCGGAATAATTATAATAAATATAGGTATATAATAATATAAAGAATATTAATTATTTGTATGTTTTAAAGGTATCGAACTGCTAATTATCTATTATTCTCAAAAATTAAAAAAAAAATGACTAGCCTGTGAAAATTGCACTTCAGTCGCTATACTGTGGATAGCGACTCAGCCTATTCCTATTTTAGTAATGTTATGTAAAAGTGAATTGAAGTTTTAAATAAATTTTATAAGAAATAAGTTTAATTCTTAAATCTTTTTCAAGAATAATAATAATAATAATAATAATATTCTTATTCAAAAGAAGGGTGGGTAATTTTAATTTGGGCCGGTATGCTACTATTTGCCCGGGCCGGCGTTAGATTTCGTGGCGGACCCTTGTAGGTATGTTTTTCTCATTTACAGGCAACAGCTATCACTATTACCAACTACGTATGAAAAAGAATATAAATTAATTGTTTTCTTTGAAAGATATGCCACTACAAACACCATAGTGTTGATATCAGCGCATGAACAATATTAATCTTCATTTATTTGCTGTGCATATGACACAGGCGTTCCTAATACGTATATAATTTTCGTTTAATATGTAAATGAGAGAATGAGTCATTTACATCTAACTTTTCCATTCCAATACATGACACGCGAAAATTTCAATTTTTAAGTACGTAATTTCTTAAGTAAAACAAGAAATTAGAAACTTTAACACAGCAGAAACGTAATAGACTCACAAAATAAAAAAGAAAAAATTTAAACCACGGCCGTCGAGACGGGGTTAAAAATGAGAATGGCTACGGACGAACATAGGACAGAAGACGTTCTCAAAATGTTATGACCGGCAATCGTTATTACAAAGTCTATTCCAGAGACTTTACACAGGATTGTTGAAACTTTGCGCTGTAAAATCAAGTTTATAATTTCATAAACATTACGAAAGATGCAATGAAATATTATTACTACAAATTTTATGTCAGAAAGTTGCATTTTCAAGCATACAAATATACAGAATTATATAATAAAAAATACTATTTACTTAAAAAGAAAATTAAGATAATAAAAAACTGTAATTAAAGAAGGTATAAACATTTATGTATTTAAAGAAAACATATTTTCTTTAAAAATATTTATTTTTGAACATACTATTAATAATATTAAAATACAAAGACAAACAATTTCTTCTATATAATAATTTTATTGATAATTTTATTTTAAATGTATAAAAATTAATTTTCTCTTAAGATTACACCGCATTGATTAGTGTTTCGAAATGTTTTAACTTAAATTTTTACCACATTGCCTTAGTTTCAACACTTTTTATTTGACGCAGGGTTGCATTGATTTAAATCACATTGATTTCTTTAAAAATCATTGATGT
The DNA here is from genome assembly GCA_035578165.1 of Stenolophus ochropezus. Lineage (NCBI taxonomy): Eukaryota > Metazoa > Arthropoda > Insecta > Coleoptera > Carabidae > Stenolophus > Stenolophus ochropezus. Next base: position 15,514,473 of record JAQOWZ010000005.1, on the reverse strand, counting down.
AAATCACTTGTACTGGAATTGTTATTTATCATTTCAGATTTATGAAAATTGGGGATAATGCGTGTGGATAATGTAACCATATGGCAATACTTTCAAGAACTACTAAATCTAATTTTGAATTTATAAAGTAGAAATATTTGGCACTAAGACTTTGTAAAGTCTTGTCTTGTCTAGATTAAAAAGTCTTGTCTACATATCAAAACCAGATTGTTTCATTAAATTAAGTGCGCATTTACCGCACATTAACCTGAGCATACACTTTAGACAAGAGCAGATGCAGCTCGGATGGAACAAGCTTCGCATGATATGTTTATATTTCAAAATTTTAAATTTTTAATTAATCTAGAGTCTTGAAAATTGTTTAGAATTTTCTCATCTAGAATAAGAAAGTCTTGTCCTGTCTTGAAATTTCAAGACATTTCTTTTTTCAGTCTTTTCTTGATAATCTAGACAAGACAAAACAGAGTCTAGAACGCCTAGATCTCGACGGCAACACTATATGTGGGCTTTCAAACAAGTGGTCACAATTTCAAAGTTATATTCATTTTATCTCTATAAGCGGTGCCGTTATAAACGGATTTTACTGTACTTTTTATTGTTTATAAATCGTATGTTGTGAAATCCGTTTCTGTAATAATAATATATCTTTTTTAACAAAATAATAAAAATTTGATTTAAATAAAAAATATCCGATTTAAATCCAAAAAATCTGATTTAAAAAAAAAAAAATTATGCAACCCTGATTTAAAGTTAAATAAAATAAAAAAAATATGTGTTACTCACTTGTAAACCCTTATTTATTTGAATTTTTTTGATCAGGGAAATTAACCTTTACAAAAACTAACCTGTAAAAATTAGTTAGTAGTAGTAGTTGTTTACATTATTGAAAGTTTTGTTTTATTAATGCCATACAAATTGTTGACGAAAGTAACTGACAGAATTCAGTTAGAATTTTAATTTTATTGACAAGCGAATATAACAAATAAACTATTGTACCCAAGATATCAGTTTTACTGCATAAAGGAGGTGATGCATAAACGATTCGCCAGTTAGTTCCTCTTTTCCGCAGTAAAAAATGTTTTTACCTTGCTAAAATACTATTTCTTGTAAGTGCTGCACTGAATGCATTTTTAAAATAGACTTCGAATTACTAATATTTATGATCACTGTATCTTGCTTACTTGCCTGTATAAGCTTTATATTTGTTATTATAATTTTGTTAAAAAAAAAGTAAACAGTAAAAATTTTGGTAGCATTCGAAATGCTCCAATATTTTTAATTGAATTTTTTCCCGAGGTGAAATCTTGGCAATCTTTGCGGTTGGGAATCGCTGCGGTGGAATGAAAAAGACAGAGTAAGACAACTAAGGTAATTTTATTTGCATATATTTGCAGTGCAAATGAAAACTCGTGGCTTTATTCCCAGCTTTGATTATAATTACATTTAGTGTAAAAGGTGTAGGCGATTAAAATCCCTATCAAATAACACGGAACGCAATTAAACAAGACATTTATGTCTCGGCAAGCTCAGCGTGCTTAGCATTCCCTCGACTACACACGTGAACCCCGGGTCGAGGGAAATGCACTCCGCTGCACGGCCTTAAATTATAGGGCGACGAATCAAAGAATAGGGGCTCGAAAGGAAAAAGAACAAGTGCAGAATGGGGAATGTTTGATACGGTGCTACAGAATCAAACATGCGGAAACAATTAAAAAGTTTGGGGATGAATGAATACGAGAATACGTTAATTGGTACAGTTCTAAACAAAGATACTACTTATAAGTCATAATGTTACTGCATTAAATAAATAAATAAAATTTACACTCATAGTGTATTAAGAATTGGGGAGGGGACACCTTAATATATTTGCCTCTAAGTTAAAGAAATGTATTTCTTAGTCACATTTGATTGAATCACAATTAAATAGAATATATACTAGACAACCCCTATAAAAACGAGATTTTTGTTAATGTTTTATATTTTGTTACCAATTTTTTTAACAAATACAAATTAAAAAAATCAATAAAGTAATCATTAAGATTAAAAATGTTATTGAAAATAAGAATAATCTGCTTTGTTAACTGCATATCTTCAAAAATAAGAAAAAAAAAACATTAGTTGGTGAGGAGACCGCACTACAAAGGTATATAAATTTACTGTGATTTGTAAAAGATGCGCAAAAATAGAACCATGAAAATTATATGTAAATTTACCAAGTCCTTTTCGGTATCCTAAAAGATTCAATTGTCTATATAAGCATTAGGTAAAGCTTTTCTTGGTATTCCATCATTTGCTTAATAGTTACGGTGATTGTGTTTGTGTCCTGTGCAAGATCTTCCTTCTCGAAAACCTTATTCTCTACTTTATTTACGCTCAACTTTTTTCTTTATTTTATCAAGTAAATTTTTGATAGTATTTTGCTAAAGTTACTGAGCATGGTTATTCCTCTCCAGTTAACCGATTAAAGACAAGCTTTTGTGGTACCAAATGAGATATATAATAACTTTAAGTCCCCAAAGAGTACAATTGTTTTGTATTTCAACTTCTGCTTTACCTTTAGTGTATACACTCATAGTTACATTATTCGAAAAAGAGCACAAAAAAATATTTACAAAAGATTTTTTTTGTAGTCAGTGAAGCATCCCTGTCGGCATTCCTGCATTTGAAAACAGTGAAGCTTTGAGTAGGAGTTCCGGCCTGTTGTAAAGTTGTAAACGCGGGCAATTAGATGTAGCAGAATGTGAAAGTTAGATTTGAAAGTTGTCCGTCAGGTGAAGAAGAAACATTAGAAAAGTTGGAATTCCATTGGAATAAGTCGCCACCGAGCTGAGTTCTGTTATTGCGAGTTAGGTCCGCAACATTAAACCGGCTTTAAAAACGACTCCATTCAAAATTAACAGTTCAAATTTTAATTTTAAAGCGGGACGCAATGCTCCTCTACGCCGAGAAAATTAAAAAGTAATTTCGTTTAATTTAAAACATGGTAATAAATTACTTGAGGAAAAACATTTAAAATGCGAATATATACCTTCCTGTAATATTATAAATGTATTTTAATTTGTGAGATGTAATAAATACGGCCGAGCGAAAACAGTTTGCACAGCTGAGCGATGTTTGTAATCATACAAAGCACAAAGAGACGAACCGTCGCCAGAGAATAAATTATTCTTTCTCCGAACGTTCACCACGGTTCTCTCTACCTCTGATTGTTACATTTTTGTCTTTGATGACCTTTTTAACGACCCAATATCGCCAGCAAAGGACTGCCTTCATTACCCGAACAATCACTGAATTATTTATTTTTACAATGCAGCGGACAAATTTCTCTAAAGCGCGTCCACCAGATTTTCGCAGCCAATAACAAAACGAAGAAATCTAATTTGGAGCTCTTAGTAAACATTTATACGCTTCATTATCACTAGTTCAACAATCCTTCTACGCTCAAGGACACAAACTCTTTGGACAATCGTTTAAAGATTCTTTGTTCAGTGGATGGTTTTGTAATCTATGTAAGTTGCAATAGAATATGAAACCGTATTATCAACTTAAAGAATTTAACAACAAAAACTACCGCCTACTTGCATTAAAAATAAGTGACCTCCAATTTATATAACTGTTTCAAGATATTAGAATATATTTTAGTGCTGATAGTTTCCAATATGTTAATATATAATGATGTTGACAATTAAGTACTTGTGCCATCCACTAAAAGTAAGGGAATTTTAATAATCCAAATAATAGTTGGGCTACAATAGGTTTATACAGAAGCGACAGTAAGACAGAGAAGCGAAAATTAGAGAGAGATGGAGAATGTGCACAAATTTAAAGGGCCCATTGTTTAAAATCGGAAAGTTTCCTCACATCTGAGAGAGAGATAGGGGAAGAGCACAAATTTAAAAGTCTACACAATGCTTCAAGGTCATAGAACTGACTAGGGCAACATGAAAGGTATATACCGACACGGAGTGTCGCTTCTGTGTGTAACTATTCTGTGGTCCAGGTATAAAAGGTTCAATTCCCATGTATTTTAAATATTTTTTTTTAAATTTCAACTATTTCCGCACAGAATTATTTAGGTTAATAGTTACAATAATAAGGAACTTTTTCCTAAGCGACAATTCCTCTTCATTGAAGCTCCTAAAATTTTATCTATTTTGGCATAAGTTCGGAGTGATATTAGTTTTGAACTACGTCCAAGTTTCCGACCCAATTTTGTAAATTTTATAGCAAATTATGTGTTCAGATATCACGTTCATTTATCTATGGTTTTATATGCTACACAGGTAAACATTATTTTAACTTAATTAACCTATATCAAGTTATCATTTTTTGTTGGTATTATTTATTACAGTTGATAAATGTAGGCGGTTTGTTATTTTAATTGTAAAACTAAATATTAAACGAGTAGTGTTTTATTATGAAATTAATCATTGAAATAAATATTAAAACCAAATTGTGAGAATCAGTATATCAGAAATTTTTAAATAGGTTATAATTTGAAAACTCGTGATATACTAATATAATTGCACCCATATATGTTTTTATTAAAAACCCAGAATCAAAACAAAATTATTATTTTTCTAAATAAAATAGAAATGTAGTCCAACTAAAGTTTAAAAATAACATTTAATTTGCGAAAAGCATGAATAAAATTGAATTTAATTTATAAATTATAAGGCTTTTGCTTCTTGATTTACATTTCGACAAATGTTTTAATTTCTGGTATACTGCGAAAATATAGTAGGGTAACCGCGATTACTTTTTCAGTAACCAGATACACTGACGGAACAAGGTTGCTGAAGGTCTTGATTACTTTTTAGTGACCAAACTAACCGCGATAGATTGGCGGTTACGAACTGGTTATTAAGTTTTGACAGTTTGAGGTCTGACACAAAAACGTGTTATTTTGTTATTTGTGAGAATACCACTTGAGCATAATTCTGTAAGATACATGATTTAAAAATACTGTTCAAATATACCCTATTAATAATTATCGTGTCTAATAAATTCTTCATCATCTTCTTGTGACCTAAAGACCTATCAGTTAATATAAAATTATTTTAAAAATAGTATGCGTCCATAATCTATCAAGAACAATAATTTAAAATCTAATAACCAAGCATGAATCACGCTTTTAAACTTTCGAAATGTTACTTGAAAAGCGTTCCTTTTCTCAACCGTTGTACCGGTCACATTGTAGCCATAATTAAACTAAAACCGCAATTACCAAATTTTAACATCTCGAATGATCATCTAACATTAAATATTGCGTAATAATATGGTTAGGTTACCAGTGACCTGGCCAACAAATTTTATTTGGGTGGGCACAGGTCGGTCCGACATTTTTTAAGCTGCGCACTCAAAGTATTAAAAAAGCAATAATTACTAAATCACAGAAAATACAATTAAGTAGAAAAATATTTATTTTGGATTATTCCACACATCATTTTCACTCAATGAGAATGCTTCATTTGATGGTCCTAGGTAGTTTTTCAGACAAGAAATTTGAAAAACCACAGCATCATTGTCATAGTTACATTTTGTTAATATCAAATATTTTATGTTTGAATTGTTGTCATTCGTGAAATAATCAAGCAAATATAATTCGAGCTATGAATTTCATTGGTAAAATTTACGCATAATTCCTGCGAAGTAACGACAACTCAAAAATGACTGTATTGATCTAAATATCATTTTTGACACTCGTTTGTCTGTTATTGCGCAATAACTTTTTGTAAATTTTTCCAATAAATTGATGGCTCGTATTATATTACTTATGATAAAAAAATAATATTATTTAACAAAAATAAAGTTATATTACAAACAACAAAAAATTTAAAAATTTAATTAAATAAAAAATGTGTGTAGGTACTACTTTGTCAAAGTTCAAAATTTTTGTTAAATGCTTTAAAATATTTATAATAACTAAATTTGCATGCTTTTCACGGATCACAGTATTCCATAAATAAGTCTACATTCTTCTTAAACAAAAAAAAAGATTTTTTATTTAAACTTTAAATTCGTACTCATATTTTTAGTTGTTTTTAGTAGCTCATTTTGTAATAACTTTATATCATGCTACTTTCAGAGTGGACAAGTAGATGACATCACTGTGGTCACAATGATACAAAGTATATAATTCTTTTCATTATTTTTACGAATGATTGAGAATGAAGTGAGCGATAAGAAAGGAAAGTAAATTCCATCTGAATGGTCTGGTTGGTTTTGCGTTCGCTGAGTGAAATATCAGTTTTAATCAAAAACTAACATCGGTTTGTTTGAGAAAGCTCGCTTGGCGTTAAAAGCCGCGCTGAGTGCAGCCCGGCCCGTCCCGGCTTCGGCCGCTCGCTGAACGCCCGGAACGTTTTGTAGGCGAGAACAGTTTATTTGTGTGAAAGTTTCTTCAGCCACGCCAAGCATTTGTTAATTTCAACTCACTTAACCGAAACGCGCACACTTTGATTTCAATTCGTCGAGGTAAATTGCGAACACAGGACTCTAATCCCAAAAATACTAACCCCTTTCCTCTCAAGCACAATCTACTGTGGTGGCTCAATACGCTCAAAAACATAATATAAATTCAGAAAATTTATATGAATATCATAAATATTAATAAAATAAACATAAGTAGGTATACCCCTAACCTTAATAATAAAGTTAAAAACTAGATAAGTAGGTAGTTCGAAAACTACTTTCTCATCATCATCAGTAGACACATGTAAAAATACTGATGATGAGACTTTACTTCTCGAAACACGTAGCCAGTTTTTAAATTTATTATTAAGGGTAGGGTTATACTTATTTTTATTTTATTCTATTTAACCTTAGAATCCATTTAATTGTCTATGAAAATCATAAATATTATCTAATAAAACTGTCAATTTTTATAAGACTGTGAAGTAGTTCATAACCATTACCATCAACGAATTAACTAAGATATATTTTTTAAGCAGAACACATTCATCATCTAAAATTAATTGAAAATATTCAAAATCTAATGCATTGGAAATATTAAAATGAATTTCTCTTCAATGTAATATGTATGTCAATACATAAAATAGTTCTTTGAGCAGGTATCGAGTTGCCCAGTAATAAAATAAGTAAAGAAACTTGATGGAAATAATGCCAATTTTAATTTGCAAAGGTAGATTTACTCAACACTCATTTTAATTTAATTTAATTTTCATTTAAATTACATTCCAATTTCATCTTCACTAAAAACGTAGGGTATTTATGCAAGTTTACTAAGTAAGATTTGATGCATGTGCCAGGTTTTTTATTGTAAATAATCTTATATTGACGTTTTATTTCTATGAGGGCAGATTTATCCATTTTTAGCAAAGTGACAGTACTAAATCAGCGAGAAATATCTAGCAGCATATAGTGAGATTATAAACATTTCAAAACAATGTGAAAATATATGTCACTTTGTTCTTCACGCAAGCGCAATTCTCTATTTCATTACATTTCTAGTGAAAATTAAATGAAAAGTTAAAAGTTGGTCAACTTTGTAAAGTATTAGTGAAATGATAAAGTACTTAAAATGAATAATGAACTTACTTGAACATGGCCAATGATTTGCATTATTTTTACTTTTTATATTAAAATGTAATGAAAATGAAATTTAAATTAATGTTGCAGGAATCCACCTTTAGTTATTATTATTTAATGACAGATATAAATTTAAATGTAAGGTCCTATGCAATCAATTGAGGTTGAAGCGATGGAATGAAATACACCCACAAATATTACATATATTTCTCCGCGATATTAGAAATCCTAACATCTGGATTGTAAAGCTTATGGACTAACAATTAGTCAGCAATTAATAGACTTTCCAGATTTCCTAGAGTCATTTTTGTTTTGAATCATTTGTCCAAGTATCCCTAAGAATTTTTTTGAAAATGTTTGTTTTGGTTTTCATATCTGATTAAAAATTTAGTACTTATATAGAACTTTTTAAAAGTTTCGAATTTCAGCAACAAACTTATAAATTAGATATTTTAAATAATTGTTTATTTGCAATAACCGCACAAAACGCAGATGAAAAAAAAAATCTTTTAAAAGCAGTCACTAAGATTGTACCGTGAATTCTATTCATATTTCAAGTTATGTACTTAAAGCGTGTTTGTTTGATGTGCTATATGCTCGTCCTTATGCGAAACCTAAATGTTAAATACTAGCCGAAAGATATCGGCATTTATTTGTATCATAATTAACCAAAACGCTCAAGCTTCGATTTCAATTCGTTGAAATATATTGGGGACAGAGGGCTTTAATCCCAAAAATACGAGCGCCCCCGCACATTCTGCAACCTTCATAATCGCTGTCGAACATAATCAATGGAGATTCCAATCTACAGTGTTACACAAATATCTACGCATCGTGCCACAAGCACAGGACAAATATTTCGTAATTATTAAACAACACCCACCTGTACACTTCATAAATTAAAATCCAATACCCCTAATACGTTGCGTAAACAAACAAAATTCCTTTGTACTTAAAATAAATCTCATATTAATTTACTTTCAAGGATCTGTAGGCAGGAGTAATACCATTACAAATTTTAAATAAATATCTCAAATTCTGCTTGAGATTTACCCCAAAATACCTTTTATTACGCTCACTGCCCACATTCATCATAATTGCAATCCTATTTGTGCATTTTATACTTGATATTCAAAAACTTTTCTTCTTAAATTAACATCATAACTCCCATTACTAAATCTCCAACCAACGATTGATTTCAGCAAAGTTAAGTTTATATGTATAAAATTATTCAAAATACATTTTTTCATTTTAACCTCTTATCTGGACTACAATCTTATATATTGCATATTTTATGTAAACAATTTTATTAACAAATAACTTACTTTAATTTACCAAAGTTCCAGCCAAGTGTCTGACATATAGTAGTACTTATACATTTCACTTTATTAATAAATGAACACATCAAAAATATATATTTTAAACTTAAAATAGCTTTTCAGGACAAAATAATAATAAAAGTTTAAGTAATTTATTTAATAATTTAATAATAATGATTTATATTCTACATGAACTTTTATTTTATTATTACTACGCGATGTTCTTTTATGGGGACGAAGATAATTTTTCCTAGTTTTATATATAACATAATTTATGCAGATAAGATGATAAAGACGAACAAAACCATTCACACCCCATTCGGGATTTGAACCCAGAACAAGATTGTAATAACTAAAGATAAATTCAAATGTTATAAACATTATTTACTAATTTGTTTGAAATTCCAGATATATTTTCGTTGTAAATACCCATAACTTATAATTGATTCTCAACAATGAATTCTCGCGAATAGAAAGAAAATAACTCCCCCACTATTTTATTTCCAGCAAGCCATTTCCCGCTCGTAAACGTATGAGGCCAAAGTCGATATTTTTGTGTTGCAACACTTTTTACGGGTTGTAAAGATTTTGTAGAACTAATTTGTGTACTTTTACGATTTTTTAAAGGAATGGAATAGCGGAGCGGACTGAAGTTAAATTAAAAACGGATTACTTGTAAATAATGAAATACAGCTAGCACTCAGCTTTATGGGGATATTTTTGTTGGGGGCATAACACGTGGTTTACTGGTCATCAAAATTTGCTAGAACAACTTTCAAATTTTGATTGCTACTAAACAACGAAAAATAAAATTTTTACTGTTGAGTAATTTTGTAATTACATGTAGAGTTTAATGTCAAAAGTTAAATGAAAAACTAAATTACGTTAGGTTCCTGTATGTCGGGTGGACTCAATTCTCCGGTATTGTGTTTTCCAGTTGCATATGAGAATACCCTTTAAATGTCAAAACTGAAGTAGTACAAAGTAACATGTGTAAATACTAACCCCATAATAAGAATTATGTCACGACGTCATCCTTCACAAAATTTGATAAAATTAAATAACTGAAATGTAATTTAAAATTCCATGATTCCAAGAACTTTACAATATCGAGTACAGTCGCAAATATTAAGTTGGTGTACACAGATTTATTTAATTTAAAATTGATTCGACATTTCCACGGCATGTAACCGAAAAAAATATTGGTTAACGGTTAACCCTTATAGAGAACGTTATAATAATAATGATTTTAGTTCGAAAACCGGTTTTTGAAAATTGAAAATCGGTTTAAACCAGTTAATCCATAAAATTAATTGAAATATAATTATAAAAATTTAATTAAAAAATAAATAAAATTAATTAAAAAAATTATAAAAATTTACCATCTGAAAAAATAACGCAGATTACTTTTCAATTGTAAACTTGGCTAATGCTAACAAAAAAACTAGGTATCTTTAAGTACTGCCTTCTTTTAAGAATCTCCAATAAAATGGAAATTGTAAAAACTGTTGTTACTCATATTCAAATACAAATAATAACAGAATTATAAAAATATAAAACAATTTTCGTGCTAAATGATATTAAAATAAAGGTTAATGTTCGCTAACACCGGTTTATATTTTTTTATATTTAACGGTTACCGATATTTTCAGACTTAAAAATATCAGTTGAAATTACGGTTAAAGTTCGCAATTTTCGTTCAAAATATCGGTTACCGGTTTTTATTAACCGGTTTTTTAACCGGTAAAGTGATTTTCGTCTTTTTTAAACAAAATTTGTGAGGTTACAATCCCTATGTTCAGGTGTTCCGGGTCACTACTCTATTGACGTGACAATATATAAAATCAATGATCAAATGAAAAATAAAAAATAATTCAACTGATCCTACTCAACAAAACTGAAGTATCCAGAGACGTGCATAGAAAAAGTTGCGGCCAATGTAATTTCTAAATATGGCAAAGGACAACGGCATCATAGGATCGCGAAACAAGGAATTACATATTTTTAAATTTACTTTTTAATTTTTTGGTGCCGTTTTATATTGGAACCCAGTGATAAACCCTTCCGAAAACATCATCGTATAAACGTACCTAGTAAGGTCAACGGCATCATCAGATCGTGAACAAGAAATTTTATATTTTTAATTTACTTTTTAATTATTTGGCGTCCTCTTATTTTGGCTCCCAGTGATAAACCAATCCGTATAAACCTAATGTAGAAACAATAGATAATTTAAACATAAGAGCGAGAGATAATACATGGCAGTGCGAGATTTATCATCACGTAAACAAGCTAGAGTGCATGCAGCATCTCAACAACAACAGGCTAATGTGCGCATGTTGTTGCAGGGTCATGCGACGAGGCGCTCGGCATGGAATCGGGCGCCATCCCGGACGAGGCCATCACGGCCAGCTCCTCCTACGTCCCCAACGTGGGGCCCCGCAACGGCAGGTAAGCAGATTTGCAAATCCAATCAGCTAGCAGCCAGCAGCCAGCTGTTTGTTATTTCAACCCATTCCACACACAAACGAATTATTTTTTTGTTTACATTGCAAAAATTTTAGCTTTATAATATCAAAATAATTTACTCCGAATTCAATATTTGTTTGATTGTTTGCGGTTAGATTATTGAGGCTGTCAGAGTGATAGACAAATAAAATTGATATATCTAACCTAATTTCCATACAAATAAAGATAAATGTACTTGTGTTTGAGTTAGAACAAGAATATAGCTCATAAAACAATGTAAAATATGTACATATCCTTATATTGTACATCATTTCGAATATAGAGGTTATTTACAACTTACAATTTACTATATGATTTATTTTGATAATGTAAAATCTTTCAATTAGTATACCTATTCTTTAAAATTTAATAAAAAGAGTATATGAGTTACAGCAAGAATTTTTTTGCGACTTGAAACACATTTAAGGTCATTAATGCCCGATAGTATAAAGCGCAGTCAAATCTTACCCTGAACTCTGATCAACTGAACTAGTTTCATTACTTGGACTTAAGCTAAAATGATATGCATAGTACAAATCTTCCAAAAATTACGTTCAACTGAACTAAGCTTAAACCGGCTCAGTCTGTAAGTTTACTATATTAATAAATAATTAAAATTGTGTTATGAGAGATTGATAATTTGTGACAAAAAAGATCCAGATATATCAATATTCATTTATTCAACATTTTAATAGTGCTATAAAGTAAAATGTTTTACCAAAATGAAATAATAATAATCAATGAACAGTTTAATTGTGACATTTGCAAACGTCTATTTAGAAATGAACTTGACTTTGAACGAGCAAAATTGATCGTTCAAATTAACCATTAGTTAATCTACGGTAATTTAAAAAACAATGTTTATACTACTCAACGCTAGGTCAAAACAGTCTTCTGTAAACTAAGATCAAGATTTGAAATAAGTTTATAATATCGGCCATATGTTTTGTAAATATTATCGTTCAAATGACCTCCACGAATCGTAGGCAAGTTACGGTCCGAGAGATCCAAAAATTCAAATATTCAAAACCGCTACTTATCCTGCTCTTACTATACCATACAAACAAACTCTAAAATACTCTAATTCTTGATGTCAACTGAGTCAGGGTCAGGGCGTCATTTAATGAAAAGATATTACTCTAAAACATAAACTTGAAAACGCAATGAGTACTGTCTTCGCAAATCAATCCATTACCTAAAATCTGGAATGTTCTAATATACAAAAAAATTTCAAAAATCAACAACCGCAAAGCGAGCCTGTTACAGTAGCATGGTTCGGATGAATACCAATTAAGATTAGAATAAATTATTTCAGAGTTAAGAATATAGGTAAATCAATCACTTTGTTTAATGTCACAATGAAAGTCATTTAGATATAATGATCGATGATATGTACATAACCTCAATAGAAATGACAGTAAATATTTACCTTATTTATTTCATTATAATTTTTATTATAATATCCCACGATGACAATTTGTAAACAAACAATGGTTATATTTGAAATAATATTTATTTATGATTTAGTAGATGTTTGCTTGCGATATAAAAAGCTGTATGGGTTTGGTGATAATTCGTGAGCTAAACAAGGCTAGGAACTGGGAAGTGGAAGTGGGAATTCCTGCGGGAGGCAGGCACAATACAAACTAACAAAACAAGAAGTGCAAACGTGGGCGCGATCAGGCAAAGCCCGCGGGCCGCCGGCCCCAGGGAGGGAATTATCAAAGGGCCGAATGCATAAACGGGAAATGCGACCAGTCCACGAAGAAAGCATTATGCTGCAATCTACTACAAACGCAATAATTGTTATTAATCATGGATAGTGATAGTGGTTAAATAGGAGCGTTTGTGTACTGATTACGAATTGGAGATCCGTTTCCAATACATATTCAGCAGTGGAGTGCAGTCAGAGTAAGCAAGATATGCTCTGCTTACCCATCATTTCTGAAAAATATTATTAATTTCATGTTTTTTTTTTTAATATAAACCAATAAATATACAATTGGTGTCTGCAGAACTATTTTTTTTACTTCTAATTTATGTCGCATAAAGGCACAAATAACTCTGCTTCAGCCAGTGGGGATCAGCTCGAACCATTAACTAAATTAAAAAAAAAATTGAACACTGTGTAACCAAAATTAAAAGAAAAATAAATATATTTTATTCATTTCCGTCATGTCACAGTTAAAGATACACATTTTATCAATAAAACTAAAACGAATTAATTCATATGTGCGGAATTTTGTCGGACAAAGAAGACTTTCTTAGAGGGTTGGAAAAAACATGATTTATTTAAAAAAATCATGATTTCTATTTTTTTTTAAGATATCTAAGTGTTACTACACTTTTTAAATTATTTTGAAAGCAATATTAATATTTAATGAAGAGTAACAAAGAATTTTTATTTTATGCCATTATTAAATACAGAACTTATTTTAGTTGTTATAAATAGTTTTGTACCAAATAAATACATTTTCATTATATTTTTTTTTAAGTTTGATAATTCTCGGATTGTTCAATTAATAAATTAGCATTATATATATAGTGGCTTAACACCCCCATGGGGTTGCGCTGCTTCCTTCGAAGCTTTCTAGATCCAATTTTATTGGAGTGGATCAATCTCCGATTCCTGTTTCTTAGATGTTCTTTATAATATTCCTCCACAACTCCCTATCTCTTGTTTTATTCTTCCAGTAGCTAATTCCAGCTGCTTTCAGATCTTCTTCCACTTCTCTCAGCCATGTTGACCTGGGCCTGCCTCGTCTTCTTCTTCCGCCTGGGCTCCACTCGACTATTGATCTTATTGTCTCCCTTTCTTCTGCTCTCCATACATGGCCAAGCCATCTCATTCTTTGTTGTTTAATTTTTTTCACTATATTATCTCCTTCTAATTCTTGTTCTATTTCATGGTTCATTCTTATTCTGTATTCATTTTCTGATACCTTGATTGGTCCTAGAATTGTATTATTTTGCGTTCCATTATTTTTAGATCTTCTTCTTCTTTTTTTGTCATTGTGATTGTTTCAGCTGCGTATAATGCTATTGGTCTTATTATTGATTTGTATATTCTGATTTTGGTATTTTTTGTTAATAGTTTGCTTTTTAATATCTTTTTATTTGCGTAAAAAGCTCTACTTGTTGCTATAATCTTTTCCTTAATTTCTGTTTCTCTTTCTCCTTTACTTGATAACATAATTCCTAGATATTTAAACGTATCTACTTGTTCAAATGTGTGTTCTCCGATTTTTATTCCTTTGTTTTCAGCATTCTTTCCTAGCAGCATTATTTTGGTTTTTGCTTCGTTGATTTTTAATCCTATCTTATCTCCTTCGATCATTATTTCTTGCAGCATTTCTATCATTATATTCCTGTTCTTCGTTGCAATAACTATGTCGTCGGCATATGCTATTATTTGTCCTCCTCGTGTTCTAAGCGTTCCTTTATTTATTTTTCTAAGTATATATTCTAAAGCTAGGTTGAACAATGTTGCCGACAGCGCATCTCCTTGTCTGACCCCTTTATTTATCTCGATCTCTTCTGTCTCCCCTTTTTGTGTTATAATGCTTATTTTATTTTTCCTCATTGTCATCGAGATTAGTCTTCTTAATTTTGCTGGTATATTTAGCTCCTCAAGTGCTGTCATAAGCTTTTTTCTTTTAATGGAATCAAAGGCTTGCTGGAAATCAATAAATAGCATTTCTATATTCAGATTGTATTCAACTGATTTTTCAATTATTTGTTTGACTGTATGTATGGCGTCTGTTGTTGATCTGCCTTTACTGAATCCACATTGATATTGTCCAATTATGTTATTTTCTGCATTTACTATCTTCTTTGTATTAATGTGGATAGTATTTTATATACCGTATTCAACATAGTAATACCTCTGTAGTTTTTACATACTTGCTGGTCACCTTTTTTATGAATTGTCACTATTTGTCCAGATTCCCATTCTTTTGGCATCTTTTCATCTCTCCATATTTTCTTTAAATAAATTAGCATTAGCCATTTAATTTATTAAAGCTGGTTTTTAAAAGGTATTTTGAGTTTTTTAACAATTTATTATTTCTTTTTGGATCAAGTATATATATTTAGCATATATATTTTAGGAAAGTTTTGTCTAAAATGCTGAGCGCCTGCAAAACTCCAATCCTGGCTACGACACTGGCGGGGATGTAGGATTCTAGTGTTCTCAAAGTCAAGAATAGATGCTATATTCAACGTGTAAATAAGCAGAAAAATCTCTGCTTCGCAAAGAACAAACGCAACTTTAAAACAAATCTGATTAAGGATCAGCGATATGTAATAGCATCAATGTATCTCATTTTATCAAAAGTTCAAGTAACTTACTCTAAAAACACGATTTTTAATTAGTACGATACTTTTTGATGTAAATATTTAAAAACGTTAAAGAATAAAAGAAAATTAAACCTTAGTTTAATGGAATCATATAAATAATATTCAACTATTGTTTATTATTTTTATTATCGTAAGAATTTCGAAAAATTTGGTCAAATTCCAAGATTTGCAATTTGTAGTGGACAATTGGAAGTTTTTTGATGTTAAAATAAATTTATGACTGTATATGTGAAAGGAGAAAGAATATAGGAATATGAGAAATGGTAGATTATTTTTATAAAGTACAAATAGCTTTATTCTTCCTTAACTCGTCTATTCAATTCTATCTATAAACTCCTCCATCCGTTAAAATAAATGAACTGTGTTCTCCATTCCATAAATTTTAATTATATCTCTCATAAAAATTTACGATCATTCCAATTTGTCGGATATCGTTTGCTATCGAGAAAACTATTTCCCGGTTCACCTGAGCATTGTGCTGCCCGCCCTCCGTGTAACCGTTACCGTTCCGGCTGATTGTTGTCATTACCGGACATGGAATCAGCTGGGACCGGCCATTTTGTATCGGATGATGAAATGTAAACAGCGTCAGGAATAATTGCTACGTGCATGTTTAGATACAATGTACAATATGCTCTACACAGAATATCATTGCCTAAGGATAATTAGTTTTTAGGTAATTATTTTATGTATAATTATTTGTGTATTCCAGTAATTAGATCGGAATTAAAAATTAATTAATTATGATTTAAATGAGGTTTTTCAGGGCAACTGTTCTTTTCAATTATCCTGTTAATAATTACATCGTAAAATTAATTATGTTTATGCAGCCACATAAATTATAAATAATGTTTCATCAATTTATTTTTTTTACTTTCCGACAAATAATTATTTATTTTTAACTACATCCAGATCTTATGATAGTCAATATTCTGTATATAGCAATATGTGTTGCCTGGAAACTGGACGAGTTTGTTTTAATAGGAATTTGACAAAAAGTGCCTGAGATGTAATGGAGTCTACTGTGCACGATATTTGTTAGAATATGTCCAGAACAATTTGTCAACCAACTTATAAATCTGTTTCACATCTGTTTAAGTATAATACAAACCCTTGACATAAAGTAACCCTATTTTCAATAAAAATTTGCTGTAAATTTCCTTGTGTCACATTCCATTTTTATATAAAAAAATTATAATTTTATACAAGTTATTTTTAAAAAGTAAGTAATTTAGTCTTTTTCATTTCTCGGAACTGTTTATAGTTACCAACCATTTGGCACTCAAAAGTGAAACCTTGTTTAATTTTATCTGAAAAATGAGAGAAAAACACAGTTGTCATTTAACAAATAAAATCTTATGTCTATTTTTTTAAATATACAAGAAAATAAAATATTTCTTCCGATAACCTATATCATTAAATTCAATAAAAAACAAATTTGAAACTATCAAATACTTGTATCTGAAAAGATTAATAGACAAACCTCTTCAGGAATATATTTTCTTTCTTTTATAACTTAATTTAAATGTTTCTTTCGCTAGTTTATTAATGATAAGTTTCTGTTCGTACTACCTTCCGACTTAGTAAAAGTATTAGTTCCTATTCATAACAAAGTATTATTTTATATTCCAATATTCATTACGGTTATTGTCCAAGAAGTTATTGTATTGAGCAAAGTAGAAGTTGATGATTTCACTTCAAATAAAATATTTTTACGATTCTTTGTTGAAATATGTGCGAAGCTTGAAATGACCAAATTGTTAAAATTTTAATTTGATTTAAAAATAATTATCCGTTTCGGAGACTTTGTCATGTCGAATATTAATTTTTAAACCAGAGAAAAATTAACCAACTTCTTTTTTGCTCATCTAATTACAAAACGAGTGAAATTCTCTGCAGAGAGTTTTACAACTCCATAAAATTTTTATTCTATCAATTATACATTATTTCATTTTAATTATTCTTGCAGTCAATCAAAATGAAATGTGGAAATGAAATTTAACAGGCGCTTTGTTGTAGGAAAAAAAGTCATTCTATTACAAATGACACAGAACGTAGATGGATTTTCATTGTGCAAGACTGCACGATAATATAATTATGAGATTTGTTCACTTCTATGATATCAAAACAGTTATGATCTAAGATAGATATCCACTGAATTGAATTTTTTTTTACCAGTTACATGTTTTTTAGAAAAAATATATTTGCGATAAAACAAAGAATGGATTAAAAGAGGAAACAAATGTTTCAGCACCCAGCCGACCCGGGAGATAATCTGTAATTTACGAACCATTTTAATAAATTTGTTCGTAGACAACTTCGTTTTCGTTGAAATGAATGATAACATGACCTGTTTTATCCTTAGCATATGCAAACATTGCCCTTGATATTAACTTATTATATTCAAAAAGATAAGTAATTGTTTGTAAGTTATACTATACCATAGATCCAATATATTATTTATAATAGTTTAGGTCTGTGGTTAAACCGTTATACGTTTTGTGTGATTTTAGTAATTTTATTGGAGGAATCGAAGTCTTTATATCTAGTTTAAAATATAAATTTTTTTATTTTAATAAAATACTTGATTGGTTCACACAAATACATAAACAAAAAAAATGTAGTACAATCCTCCACAATAATTTGTTCCTCGTTGCCCAAACGTCGCAAGTGGGAGCTGCTTACTCTTACAATCACCCTCCCCTCCTTTCCATAATTCCCCTCACTTCAAATTGTGAATCCTTTTTTAAGAAATTTGTTGTAACATAATTTGTTTGAAATAGTATTTGTGTAAATTTCATCTTCGCGAATAATGACTATCATTATCCCTTGTAAAATAATATGCCACTTACTTAACCTGTAAATGTTTCTTTTTGTGACTCGAAAGATTGTTTGTACATTTCTCTTTCTCAGGAGGAATTGTTGGATTTGAATCAATATTTGAAGTGTTTTTCTCTCTTTTATTTGATTAGGTCATTGCAAATATAAATTTAATTTATCAAAAGTAATAGTGATGTTTCGTACTTGTAAAGTAATTACCAGATGACATCCCAAAGGTATTCACTTATGTATAAAGAGTGTACGAGGTAGAAATTTTGTGCGAAGTTAAACAAAGTGTATGAAACTGAATTCTTTGCTGTTTCAACATAATCTTGTTGAGATGTTATGTATGAAATTTCCTGAAAAATCTTCTTTAATGTTGTTTTACATACTTTGTTGTAGCAAGAGTTTTACAAAGCACAATCTGCATAAAAAGCGGTGTAACTCGACCATCAGAATACCGCAACAATTAAATAGAATATTAACCCAATTTGTAGTAAATCCTAGGGGGCGTCATCATCCATAGCGCTACATATAAAATTAGCGAAGGCAATTAGTGCTCTATACATTATTCATACCGTCATAAACAATGTCCAGCGTATTAAATACGCATGCAGTAATCTTTCCCAGACCCCCAAAGACCTTGTTTACCATTCGCGTTGAAGGACGACGCTTTTTCACCTTAATTCCCTGTTTAGTTAAGTAAAACTGCTCATTAATTCAAATAAAACACATTTGCAACAGGAAAACAAATTATTTCCCTAGCTGATTGCGTGTTACAAATAAAACTATAATTAAATTATTTATAAAATTAAGGATTTCAAATCATTATTCTTATTTAAGGTTAAATATTTTAAATATTTTTATTGGTTGTTATGGATCCTTATGTCCCTTAAAGTTTCAAATTTGTCCTTATAATACTAAATTCATCAATCCATTTAATAATCCAAATTAATAAAAAATTATATTAGCAGCAGTACACTAGCGTTATTTATCTCCAACATATTTTTTCTTTGTAGGGAACAGGTCACTATTATTATTTATTCCCTGGGCTGTAGATCCCTTGCAAAGCAAGTAATCTAAACAACATACATTAACAAAATGCACCTGAAAGTTGTGAAGACATTAGGCATAGCTGAAATTCCTGGTCCATGTACTCCTGGGGGAGTTTGCAACTAATGATAATGATTCGTAATTAAAAGAACAGTAAGGAATGATGATTTTTGCAAGTTAGTTGCAATGTAACTGCCCCTATGTTGCCTGAATAGTGCGGTATAATAGTCCATCTATATAATGAGGTGTGGGGTATCTTGCATTGTGTCGCAACATTACATTGGCGCTGTAAACTGTTTTACAACATGCTCATAGTTTTACCACAACAATGAGGACAATTTACACAGCCCGGGGCTTCGGTTCTGGGGCTCGTCTGCCCCGACCGCCAGGGGAGGAATGTGCCCTGCCTGCATTATCACTCCCGGCAGATTCACCTTCTTGATTTATCTCGGGGCTTCGCGCGAATAGCACGCATAGCATATTACTGTCCAACACCATTATCTATTAAGGATTTCTCGCACAACTATTACACAAGATAGCACATGCTTTGTAATAAACATCTGCTATAAATATAGATATCATCCGAAGCCAACACGCACACGCACGAATTCGGCCTAGCTATAAGTACAAGTAGATGTTGAACTTAGTATACTTCTGTTCTTTGGCTTGTCCAAGTAACATGTGCGAATTTTTGGAGTGTTTCGAAATTTTCATTTTTAATTCTGCCGACGTTTCTGTAATTACAGAATTTATTTATCATTTTTATATTATATCAACATTAATAAATAAAAAAAACTTCTATTAGCCCTGAACAAGACAGAAGAGGTGTCGAAACGTCGGCTTCGTAGATAATAAAGATTTTTGACTGAATACCCGCATATTTCTATCCTCATCATCCTCTACAGTCCAATATTCATCTCTATTAGTAATACCTCGCTTAACGCTACCTCCTTCTAAGTCAGTGTTTCCCAAATTGGGGGAATGGAAAATTTCCTTTTTTATATGTGCCAAAACAAACATAAATAGAAAAAATAGTTGAATATGCATTACAAAATCGCTGAAAGATACTTTATCATGTTAATTTTGATTTCACATATGATTGTATTCAAAGAGATTACATAGCTGTAAATGTGAATCTGTTATAGTTTAGCCACTTTTTACAGATAATAAATACAATACACATCAAAACTAAAACATAAAAATCTAATGTGGTCAGCATATAAACTGTCGCCTGTCCTCATTACACTTTTTATTAATATGCAATATCTATAAATTGTAATATATGGGTATCCGTGCGTTGACTGCTGCCACGATAAAATGAATAAATAAAATATTTAATACTTACTGTATTAGTACAGTTCCTTTTAAAGTATTTGATATTATTATTATTATTATTATTATTATTATTATTATTATTATTATATCACTCCAATTAAATAATTGTCACTGACAAATATAAAGCATTTATTTCCATAGGTAAACCGATTAACCGCAATTGTAACAAATTTACTGGATCATTAATTATTTGTAGTAGTTTAATGGGGATAGAAAGAAACAAATGCGAACTATAAAATTTCAGCTAATGACATAATATTAAGTTATTATTTACAACAATTCCCAATTAATTACACTTCCGGTTGCACAATTAACACCAGAATCTAATCAGATCTAACCTAGGGTGTTAGAATGTTATATCCAAAAAATACCAAACTGCATTCGCTTACAAAAATAAAACATTGCAAACCAAAATTAAATTATTAATATTTTTATTAGTGATAATTACTTTCGACGTATTATTTTTAAAATGTATTGTAAAATTAGGTATTAAAAACGGCGCACATATTCTTACGACTTTTAAAAAAGAGCACAAAAAAATGCGAACATTAGCATGAACATTGCTTCTAACGATATGGTCGACAATTCTCCTATTTATATGCATTAATGCACTACAACAGAAGTATTTTGTGTCTAACGATTTTGTGCGAAGATAAGTAAAGCAATGAAAATATTTAAATTCACATTATTTTTGTCTTATATTATTATTATTTATTTATATTTTGTAACTACTACTAATCAAAACATCTATTATAATAATATAATTTTTCTAATATACCTGTACATCTTTCAACTTTTGTACTCATAAAAAATGTAAATAGGAAATAACATAAGATTTCTTAAAATATAGGTAATAAATTAGGCAAATATTGTCACACTTAAAATGCTTACTGTAAAATTCACGTTCGTATGCTTAGTTACACACAAATACTGTTTAACGTTCACGCTATTTATTTTGACGTTTGTGAAATCTCTCCATTACTCACATCGTCGTTTCATGAGAGGAGTATTTCATGGAGACTAAATATTAATAAATTTTATATATTTACTTGAGTAGAAATACACTTTATAAATCACTTGTTAGCTTTTCTAGAAACAGTGAAGTACATATATCTCAATTACGAGTATATTGGTACTTTAGATATTATCAAAATTTTGATGACAACATAGGTAACGTGGGACAATAAACATTATTCATTTCTCATTTGTGTATTTAAATAAAAACGTGTCCTCATTTTATTTTTTTATAAAGAAAGTAAATAAAAGCAGGATTAGTAAAAATATCTTTTTTTGTGATTTCAGCAGAATAAAATAAACGTATTGATTATAATATTAGGCATAAATTTTTCATGGAATTAAAACCGCAAACAAATTCGATTAAAACGCGATAAGGAGATTAACCCTAATGGTATTCAATTCGTTACATCGGCCGGGATTATTCATACAATTAAATCCCGAATTAATAAGAGGGAAATTTATGATAGCTGTGAGTAACAAAGGCTGGAAATAAACGCCTCAGCCCTCAGTCTTCGCAAAGTTCACGGCAAAGCGGAAGCGGAAAGAGACGTCGAGGCAAAAAATTCTGTTTGTTCCATTCCATGTAAATTCACTTACCAACTTCAACAAAGCCAAGATTGCCAACTATTCCAACGACTACTAACTTGTTTTGTCAAGACAAATGGAATAATTGCCCAAAATTACAATTTTCAAGGCTGCCAAAAACTTTACTTAAAATTCATTACTCATCTTTTTGTCCCTGTCTTGAAACTAGTTCTGGACTTGTTATCTTAAAATAGAAATATATAATGTGCACATTTGAATTTAAACATATTTTTTTAGATCCAAAAAGTAGTTCTAATTATTCAGTAATATAGTGTGCCAAATTTTTATAAAGAGTATCTAGTATAAATACTCAAGTAATAATTTAAGACAATAGAATATGTATTAAAGAAATTGGAACAAACTTTATGGTAGATTGGTAGGTAAACAAAAAATTCTAAAAAATAATAGATTTTTACATTTTTATGATAATATGAAAACAATTAACTGAAATGAAAGCAAATTAAAATAGGTCAAAAATTAACAAAATTACTACACCTGATATGGACATCACATGACTTCGTTGTATGCCTATTAAATTATATACATTTTATTTCATTTCAAAGGGAGATATGTTTTACGAGTAATTGTTTTTTAGTTATGTGAAAAATTCAAAAAACCCTTTGAGCAAAATGTTTTTTCGGTCCTACCGATTGCAATAAAAAAGAAAAGTGTACAACTAAATGTTATAGCAGGCCCATATACAAATTTCAACATTAGAAAGTAAAAATATGAATGTGAGTTATTTATTAATCGTGATTTATTATTATTTCATATTCAAATATACTAATAATAAATAAAAATTAGTTGAATATGAGATGAGATACTTAGCTTAACTCAAGTTCAATTTTATTAAACCTGTATCGTATTAAAAAAAATCAATAAAAATGATAAATGAATTCCTTGTCAAATATTTCTTTAAAATGAAATTATTGTGTATAGGAATATTCCACTGATTCTTTGAAGTCGTAATCTCACATTGTTGCAAAGATTGAGAACAAGGAAAAGAAAAAGATAAAACTATATGGAAATGCACCAATGAAACCGTATCTACCCTATTATTCCAAAACTTATATTAAGAAAGTATCGTTTCGATGTGAGTGACATTTTCTATTCCCTCAAACTTTAATCCTCGTAGGAGCAATATCACAAATACTTTTCCAAGTTGAAGAATTAGGTTACGTTTCTGAAAGGTGAAGGTAGCCAATAAATACTAAACAAACCCAAATTATTTGTTTACCATTAAAATACATAGACTAACGAACTAACCTTTCAGTACAAATCTGTTCTGAGAATTGTCAACATCCCAATAAAATCCAAATGTCAATGTGTGTTAAATGAAATAGTTCACAGCTAATAAAATATGCAAATTTACGCATATGCACTAGTGTGTATATTACACATGATATGTCCAAATTTGGGCAGGGTATTAGTCAACATTATATAGATGCATCTAGTTTATTGGCATAAACTCTGTATTTACATTATTATTATAGTTTGAGTTAAAACTGTGTTAAAAGCATATTTCCATTGTAATGCATTATCATAGACGTACGCGTTAAATTATCTACATGTCATATGACATTTGTCAACAAATTTGAACAAAACATGTTTCTAGTTACTTGCTAAATATGAAACCTAATGTCATTCATAATTAATATTTTATATATATGTAATTCAAAAATATATTGTATCTACTGCAAATATATTTCTCAAATTAAATTATTAAGAGAATTCTGTATATTTCTGATTTCTTATCTCTTTTTTTTTAAATAAAATTTATACAACAAATGTTTAAGTTAGGCAAAAATTTTATTAAATTGTTTTTTTTAAGTGCAACAAATTTATATAAAATAAAATATCTAAACAAACATAATTACACGTGAATTTATATCTACACCCAATCAGATTTGTGAAAAATAACATGAAATATAATCAACAAAACATTTTTATTAACAATGTCAATGTTTCTGTAAAAAACTTTTTGTATATTAAAACCTACGTTGTGATTAAATTCTTACATTTTAATTAAATGTGGATGGATTGTAATATAATAATTTCCACAGATTATGTGAATATAATTTTCTATACCTACTACTTTTCTGCTTTAAAAAGAGGAAAATATAAATCTTGTCGTAATTCCATTCTCTTTTATATAAAGTATGCTCACGTATATTCATTTTTTATGTTTATAATTATAACTGGCATTTATTATAATATATTTTACATATAATATCTGCAGAACATTTTTTTCTGTGTAGATTTAGTACGAGGTGTAGTAGGATAAATTCTAATTAGTAGAGAAATGTATTTTAATATTTCTTTAGATCGAAATATTAAAAAAAAGCAAAATAAATTGTCTGCCTGAGAAATGCAATAGATGTTTTACATGGGAGCTACACTTTTTACTAAATTTAGAATTAAAGAGACGGCGTTATAATATTTTTTTGAATACTCGGCAACTCATGTGGGAATTGAATGTTACTCGCTTATTTTTCATTTTCTAAAAGTTCCAATAGTAAAAGAGCCTAATTAATCAAACAAATCCAATGCGTTAATCAAACAGAAGTAATGATGTCCGTCTTTAATGAACTTTTTATTATATATACGCACACCATTATACTCTATTTATGGCCGGTTGCACCAATATTATTTTTTAAGTTTCCCTTAAATATACAATATCATTTTGGAATAAAATGTCAACCTTGCTGCCAGAACTTCAATTCAATTTTTTTTTATTTAAGTGTTACTCAGTGAGTATTGTGTTATTTAAATTTTATTTAACCTTTGTTAGTGCAAACGGACCTTAATACCTAGAATTAATTTTCAATGTAGGTAAATTCTTTTAAAAATCGAAATATCGGAAAATTCGTTTTTTACCCAACAAACTAAAACTTTGATATATTTTTAAATTAAAAACATATCATATTTTGTCAACAGGTCATTTGCGAACACATGTTTATTAGAATTTTTTTTTCAAAAAGAATATACCTACATTATATTTATTTTATTTTTGCCCCCAGAGAAATAATGCCGTACGCCTATGTCCTCATCGATTTTGTCAATATGGAATTGCGTTAGTAGTATTTGTATGCATTACTCCTGCAGTAAATACTTACATTGTTAAAAAACTAACACGTTCCATGCGTATGCATATCGATGATATGTGTATTTAAATCATTCATTTGTATAATGCCCGGGTGTTATATGCAAATGTCACCACACTATGCACCGGGTTATATAAACTATATTACTATTTCACATACAACAGTGTTAGTGTTCTCATTTTCATAACAACACTCATAGTGAAATAGTTTACACTACTAATAATTAATCATTCAACAACGAGGAGTTGATAGGATTATATATTATATTGTGTGGGGATTATTATAGCGAAATTCTTATATAGTTTTATTAATCTTCCAGTCTACAGATACCTAAAAAAATTATTTGCAAAATTTGGAATATAGAAAATTAGTAAATTTAAAGTAAAATTTAACAAAAAACAATTTAATGTAAATCATTCATCATTTTTAAAATTATCTATTATATATATATATATATATATATATATATATATATATATATATATATATATATATTCATGTAAATAAATAAAAGGTATTAAATGTTTTACTTTTACAATCCAATTATTGCGAGAAATATATTGAATTACCAATAACAAAATTATAATTTTTTATTTATATCGGCCATATTTAATGTCTCTCATTGTAATTATAACAGAATTTAATTTAATATATAACAATAAAATACTTCATTATTAATTAAATAATAATAGAATCATAAATACATATTATGGACCATTTTAATTAATACCAAAATTATTAGCCACTAATGTAGTATTAAAATCTGTAATAATAACAATATTGTTCATTTGTTAGAGAATTTATATTACAAATATTACAAAAGATATATACAAGATACAATACCAATTTAATAGCCTAAACAAAATAGAGTATGTCCATCATATTTATTCATTTTGAATGAAGTTTACAATTCATGACAAAATTAAAATAAAATTATGTAATGAATTACAAATGTTGAAAAATATAAAAGATACTTTTATATTTGAATTAGGATCACTAAAATAAATAGGTAATAAAATAACAAGTTTGCTTTGATAAAAAAATTCACGTTAGGTACCGACTATTGTGCGGCTGTTTTTAATATCGTAATTGAATTTCATTAATGTAGACAAATATTTCGGAAATTACGGTAGCAAAAGCTTAAAAATAAGGAGATATTTAGCACAATTATTGTTTTTCAGGAAACATTTCCATATTTTAGAAAAACCTGACTATTAAATAAAATATACAAATGCAGAATTTCATTATTTTTTGCATAAAATGATTATTTTGATGCATATTTTTATAATTTTATTGTGCACATTTTTCATGTTTTTTGTGCAGAAAACTATAAGCTCTAGTAATCAGGAAAAAGTAACATGTTGCAAATATTCTGAACCATGTAAGAAAAACAACATATTTTTATCTATTCTACTACGTTACGGATTTATAATTTAATAAAACTGTAATAAAATAGTTGATGTACGTTTCATAGTTCAGAAATGTTTGTCGTTATTGGTTTCGACTTATTAGATCATCTCCAGAAGAACAAATTACAATATAACTTTTAACATTGTTATACCTACATAGTTTATAAAAGATTACGCTTGAAAAAACCCCAAAAGATAACGATTTTATTTACAACGATAACATTTGGTAAAAGTATTTTAAAAACATCTGACTAATACAAATTAACATCTTTATTTAATTTAATTTATTTTTTGAAGTCACAAGCACAGAATAGTTACACACAGAATATTCATGTTCCGCTAGTCAGCCTTGAAGCATTGCGTAGACCTTTAAATTTGTACTCTTTCCCTACCTCTCTCTGAGATGTGAGGAAACTTTCCGATTTTAAACAATGGGCCCTTTAAATTTGTGCACCTTCCCCATCTCTCTCTAATTTTCGCTTCTCTGTCTTACTGTCGCTTCTGTATAAACCTATTCTGTTGTCACAAGTATGATTTGTTTCAATAAGATGTCTCGCATTTTTTCGTTTGGTTTTTATATAGGTAACCTGTAGTATGACCACAGAATAGTTACTTACAGAAGCGACACTCCCTATTCCGTTCTAAGACCTTGGAGCATTGTGTAGACCTTTAAATTTGTTAGCTTCCCCTATCTCTTTCTGAGATGTGACGAAACTTTCAAATTTTAAACAATGAGCCCTTTTAATTTGTTGGCTTTCCCAACTCTCTCTAATTTTCGTTTCACTGTCTTACTGTCGCTTCTGTATAAACCTATTCTGTGGTATGACTCTGAAATATTATATAATATATTTTATTAGTTTACGATATGTAAGCTAGACATTATTCGCAGTATTGCAGTGTATTTCGTAAACTTCAAAATTGTTTTCAAATGTTTTTCAGTGCTTAATTACCTACTTGTTTTTGATTGTTTCTAGGTTACGTGTTGAAAAAGCCGGAGGAGCATGGTGTCCGAAAGTGCAAGTGGAACGCGGAGTTCGCGAATACTTACAAATCGATCTCGAGAGTGTGTATATGGTATCCGGGGTGCAAACCCAGGGCCGATACGACCACGGCCGCGGGCAGGAGTATGCCGAGGAATACACGTTGGAGTACTGGAGGCCCAGCATTGGCAAATGGTTACCTTACAATCGCTGGGATGGAAAACAGGTAAGAAAAATATTTCATTTATCTATACCATGGTTTATTAGATATTATTAGTTCATAGAAAAAATAATTTATTTAAAGTCACT
The DNA here is from genome assembly GCA_035578165.1 of Stenolophus ochropezus. NCBI lineage: Eukaryota > Metazoa > Arthropoda > Insecta > Coleoptera > Carabidae > Stenolophus > Stenolophus ochropezus. The sequence continues at coordinate 15,486,124 of JAQOWZ010000005.1, read as the reverse complement.
GAAATGCGAAAAAACAAGAAAATATACACCATCAAAACTTATGACAGCCTCCAAAATTGACGGTTCTTGGTGACTAGTGTTTTTCAAATTTAGATGGACATATATTTTACACTTGATGTAAAATATATGTAGGTATAATGTAAACTTGAAACAACACTAGTCAACAAAACTGACGATTCTTGTTGTTTTGGAGGTTAAAAAATCGCTCCGTCTACTAAAAAACTAAAAAAATAGGATATTTATAATGCATATCAAACAGTTTAATTCAAATTAAAGTCCGCGACAAAATTTTGGGTATTATCTTAATTTTTTTTTTAAGTAGGTTTATTTTACAGTTTCATTATAATAAACTTATGTTAAGTAATTATCTTGCGTGATATTAAATCATTATTTAAAAACTTTAAACTCAATTCAGGAAATAAAAGTTTCCTTATGAAAAGTTAGTGAAGCGGGATTGAAGTCATATTTTTAAAATTGTGTATTTGGGTCTATCGCTAAAATTTCGCTGCCATTTGCAGCTACTTCAGAACATACTTTGGTTAAATAGAAAATAGATATTTACATATCAAGTGTGGGAACGACCGGTTTCCGGAAGAGTGTTGCAAGCTCGCGCCACAATATAATGATTCCCGGAACCAAGTTCACACAAGATGTTTTTACAAACATTTTTATTAATTCAATACACACACTGTTTTGTGGTTATGTGTTATACCTACTAATTAAATTATTTTTTTCTAAATGAAATTTCATTCTTTAATTCACTCTTTTATTATTATTAGATAAAGGAAACTTTCAGACATTATACTTTTTTTATTGTAAATACATGGTATTTTTTATTAATGCTGTAGAAATGGGAGTATTTTTCTATAGAAAATAGAATGTGCCACTCAGAGTAAAAGTGTCTTTGTATGCCTCGCATGAAATTGTGCTTCCATGCTCGCCACACAAAGTATCACTTTTAATCTTAATAATACAATATACTATTACCTATTGCATTTTTTACGAGTAGGTACATTGTTTGACTACTAGTTTTGCTAGGTCATTGATCGTTACATCATAATAGACGAACTATTTTGACTTATTTTACCAAGGATTTCTTGTAGCATTGGTTGAAATCAGGCCGCGCTGATACTGCTGCTGCGTGCTGAATACAGCATTTCCAAGAAATAACATTTAATATATTACAAATCGGATATGCATATTCATACTAAGGTACCATTGCATTCTTCAAATTGACAATAAATAGTGAATAGTATAGAGAATCAATATAATATGACGAGAAATTGAATATTGCTTTTAAAATTTCTATATGCAGTTTATTGCTGCACTATATAATAAATTGATGCTGAAATGAGTATGCGATATTTGTGGCCTTGCCCTATTTGGTCTGAAGAAGACAAACTACGCGAACTCTTGTGTGTCCATATTTGCAAATTTAATTCCCCAACAATTTTGCAATATAAATCATGTTGTATGTAAAATTATGAGTGGAATCGTATATAAATTACCCATCCATGTCTTTGTCGTATACGGCATGTAGGACACATCCTGGCTCGCGTACATCAATAAACATGCAGCTCCATAACTCATCGCTGCATTCCGTCGTTTCTTCCACTAATGTTCGCGGCCGCTGCTGCTACCCAATGGGGAATCGATACACCAGGCCCTTCACTTCAGATGCAGGATTCGGCCGCGCTCAAGCCAAGACACACCGGAGATAAATGTATCGTAATGTGATATTAATAACAAGGGGGACTATATCACTGCATAACGGAATCTTCTTAAAGGATTCAGACCCGAAATGTTAGCCGTTTTAATATTGACCACCCAAATTCGAATCTAATTGACGGCAATATGTATAGAAACTGGAGATAACTGATTTTTTTAATTATGAAATATTCGCAAACCAGAAATTTTACAACCTAATGTCTACTTTCAGGTGACCAATTTTTATCAAAACTTTATCAATTTGTATCATTAATGTCAGAAGGTTAAACATATTTCGATAAAATCCTTTCATTAATATATTTGCCAGGGTTGCATAAAAATCGATTAAAAAAAATCAAAAAAATCAGATTTTTTGGTTTAAATCGGATATTTTTATTTAAAACAGATTTCTTTAGTTTTCTAAAAAGCTATTATAATTTTAAAAACGTGTTTCACAAAACAGCATTTATTATAGAGGAAATTATTATAACGAACAAGTAAAAATTTAAAGAAACAATAAAAACTCTAGTAAAATCCATTTATAAATACCGCTTATCGCGACAAACTGGTTAATGTCGAAATACGCTAACGTCATTTTACTTTTACCAGTTACAGCGACTACTGGTTCTAGCGACGAAATTTGTGTGTTCCCTTCGATGTTGTCATAACCGGATTTTACTGTAACACATTTCAAAGTAAATTTATCAAAAAAATTGCAGAACAAATGATTTAACTCAAAATTTAAAAAATAAATCAATCTGATTTAAATCAACCTGAAATTTGTCCCCATACATATGTGTATCCAGATTCCAGATAGACGGATGGATTGTTAAAATCTGTATGACAAAACTTCTCATATATTATATACTCGTTTGTATTATATGTACTGGTTCCTGTAGTTGACAAAAAATAGCTTGGAATTATTTAGATAATAAACTTTAAGGTTTTCTAAATTTTATCAAAACCGGAGGTGTATATTAATAATCATAATATTAGCTACACATCAGGAATTACGAATAGATATTATTTACATTACTTATTCAATGAGTCAAATTAAATTAAGATACAATCTGGGTCGTAGCCTCGTAGCTTGATAATTTTCTATTAGGAAACTAGTCATTTATTCAGGGGGGGGGGGTGCTGAAAAATAAAAATTTAAATAATGCTATGTATTAGGAAATTTCTTGGATCCATCATACAAATATAAATTTTCAATACACATTTCGAAAACAAAATATAGGTGCTGTAATTAAAAAAAAATATTTTGTAGACAATAATTTATTAAAAATTTTAGCCTATAATTTCTAATGTACTCCAACCGGTCGGTAATATATACCTATGTATATAATTAGGTAATTTCACAATTTTCAATAATTTCATAAATTTTACAAACAAGAATTGTTTAACTTTGTTCTGATAAGATAGGTACGTAGAATGTTTTATTTTGCTCAGGGGAAGGGCCTCTAAAAGTTACAGGAAGGACTCAGGACAAAATAAATAAAACGTAGGAGTAAACTCCATTATTATTATTTGATACCAAGTGCGCTAGTCATATTTCATTTCTGTTATTGTATATTCATATTTGTTTATCGTTATTATATTTGCTATAAAAAGATTACAAATAAACAATTTGTACGAAGTGAGTGATGAAACAAATGGATTCCTGTTTAAAGATTAAATATTGAGCTCTTAATGAAATGACCGTGTAAAGCCTCATCAGGTGTTTAGGTGTGGAAAAAAGCTGTGGATGATGTATCGTGATATACGAGCAGCGTATGATAATATGATGAAGTGTGCAGATGAAATTACCTGATAAAACAGCTCGTTTATTAATCACCGCAGTCACCAGATCTAAAAATTACACCGTACTGGATCATTTCATTACACGCTCAGATGAACACTGCAGGCAGATTATCGCATCGACATTCAAACGAAAAAACGAGGGAAAGAAAAATCGTTATGTCAAACAATGAACAATCCGACGTGGTTTCATATATAAAAGAAAGAAATTTGTATTACTAAGTCATAATTGATATCTTTATATTCATATATTATAATTTTTTCATACTTATCAAAATGAAAAGTTATATTTTACACTTATTAATAAAATATAATTGACAAACACCAAACATAAGTTTTTATAAATATTTTTTTAGAAAACTTCTTTTATTTTATTTGTTTTTAACTTAGTTTAATGTTAACTTTTCATTGTTTGTAAATAATTATACGCCCCTGGTTTTCCTAAAATATTGTTCATATAACTCGCACATTAACTCTTTCTTTATGTATATAAACATTTTTTTTTAAATCTGCTGTTTTTGAACTTTTTAAATCTTGTACTATAGATTCGGCATTTTTTAAATTAAAACGTAATTAGATATACAATAGTTAATTATGAACTGCAAGAAATCAATTGAATGAAATAGAAAATAGAAAGGAATTCTCTTTCTTGTCATGCAAATAATTTCCTAACAAATAGCATTTGTTGCTTTTTTTAGAAGTTCTTATTTTATTTTTATTCATTTTCGTATAATTCTGTTACAAACAATAGATTGAAATTCCATCTGTTTTAGCTGACTGCTGCAGGGTACAGGATATGTGTGCAATTCTTTTGTTTAAAACTCCTGAAAAACCATTGAAGGGAATATTCCCTTATGCTTCAATATTACGATTATAATATTAAAACTAATGAACCTAATTTTATTAAAATTCGAAAGAACTAAGTTTAATTTTGCCGGCCAATAATTCTTTCATTTCGCTGAAAACTATCAATCTAATTTTCCTAGAGACGAAAACTTCATGAAATCTGAAACGCTGTGGTGGAAGCAAAGATTATATCTTTTCCGCCTTGATTTCCTTTGTGATCCGCGCTGTTACAAATCGAAATGGAACGCGTGTAGATACTTATATTTACAATCTTGAATATCCTGATGATAATGGTGTTGATGACGATAAAAGTAAATGATAATGCACCTCAAATTAATAATATAACATTATGTAAGAAGGTTGACAATGTCACTTCAGTCCCGAGTTTATAAAGAACGAGTGTTTAAAAAGTTACAAATTACAAGTCTGATTTTTCTACAACTGCAAATCCACAGAAGAGAAATATGTATATTTTATAGTAAAATATTAGTTGTATATTAGGTAGGTATTTTTACGCATTGACTGTTATTTGCTAACGGAAGCCAGTTTCGAAGACAGAGCTTGTCAATAATTTTATTTATCACTACGGATTTGGTATATTAATTAATATTTTAACAAATAGAGTAGAAAAATCATTTTTTCAATTTCATTAGCTTAATTTTACAAATTTACTTAAGATATTATGGACATACAATAACGTCATATTAAATAAACTAAAATTATACTTCAAAAAATATCAAATACTTGAACTAAGTGAAATTTAAGATCTGGAGTTCGATTTTCAGGGTCGGCAACTGTTAACGAAATAACATAAGGTTGTACTATAGTTAATAGGTCCCCACTTTGTAGACGAAAGTAGCCATCAGGTAAAGATCTACCTATGTATATACTTAATACACTCTTTAGAATTAGTAAAGAGTCACTTTTTACGCACTAGTGCTGTTGTTATTCACCGTAAACACATTTCACGCACTGGCGGCACATTTATCAATGGTTTTATTTATTTTTGAAATTAATTTTTATTAATATTTTGGTTGTTAGGAGAAATGTTGTATGCAACATGTGTGCAATATGACTAAAAAACTTTACACACTAGTTGCATAAATAACTATTAAAGTTGCCTTGTCAGCTTATATAAAACAATGAAAATCACAGAAACAAATCCTAAGAAGTTTATATACTACCTCGTAGGTGTTCACAATAGGAACACGTTCACAGTGGATAAATTTATTATTCGACGGTTATTTGAATTCTTTTACTTCTTTGTTTTATTGTATCTTTGAACATTTTCCCTCAGTATATTTTTAATATTCTTGAATATTAAAATCCTTTTGGGAGTTTTTGAATCCTTTTCTGGATTGTAAGCGAATTTGCGCGTAATAATTAAGGGTGTACGGAAGAGAAAATTCGGCAGGATTTAATTGCGTGTAGCGAGTGGTGAAATCTTCTTTGATTAGTGTGTATGTGGATGTTTTACATGTGTGAGGTTGCAGTACGTGATTTCACGAATGGCCAGTCGTCAAAGACGGGCTAAAGTGAGTGAAGTAGCAATTCTCTACAGTCGTCTTGTAGCGTGCTTTAATTAAAGCGAACGATGTGAAAAACAAGCTTCGCGTACATGCGTGGAAAACCTCATTGCGTGAAAGAATTGCAACCAACACTAAACCTATAATTAACATTGAATTACTGCAGGGTTCTATTAGAAATGCATACATCATAAAATCCTTACTCGGAAGTCAAACAATATTCATAAAAAACTACTGCATATATACAATTGAAAATAACAAAATCGCTTGGATTCGAGTCGATAATATAATTCAAGGAAAAAACAGAAAATATAACTTCCCAATAAAACTTTTTTAAAAATTTACTGTAAATTGCTACAGGGAAAACTTTTGAGCAAGTTATTTATGTTTACTTCGATTTTTTCGCATTGTTCATACCACTACGTGCAGTAGTGGCTTAATTGGTTAGTGCGCTCCGATTCGAATTGTAAGATCAAATCTCAGCAACATCAGACAATATACTGTTGTATCCGAATGATTCGGATTTCGAAAACCAGTATAAATTCTCTCTTGGAGAGGTTGAAGGCTGACAATTTTTACCACTGAAATGCAAGTAAAACTTGTTATAAAATGGTTCTCAAATAATATTTGAACGCTAGAAAATAAGAAATGAATAAACAGAAGAAGTGGACATGTTATTTTGGTAATGTAATAAACATATCTACATTCGAGAAAAAGAAAAGTAAAGCTAAAATGACAAAGACGTTCTCTGACGTCATCAACTTCCTGCAATAAAACATGCGTCGTCTACTTAAAAGGTGGATGACGTCGAAAGATGTCGTACGCTTTAAGTAGCAATAGAAGATTATTGTCTTGAAATTTAATTTAAAATTACATTACATTATAATTCACACTTTTCAACATACAAGGACATAGGGTACTGATCATGTATGACTAATAAATAACTTGTACGAGTATATGTTATTAGCTATAGTTTTAAATTTTTCTTCCTCTTTCTACATCTCCCATCATAAATGGCGTTTTTAAACTTCTACGGTCATAACAGTCTCCAAATGTTAATCCTCGTTTCTGTATGGCTTTTTTCATGTTTGCCGCATATTAGAGCTGGCGGTCTTCCTTTTTTCTTTCGTAAAGTAACTGGTTTCTGTTATTTGCTTTTTGTAAGTGTGCAAGTAATATCCCTTCTATTGACAAATTTAGAATTTTTATCTATCTGTCTGTAGTAATCAAATCCAGAGAAATTTATATTTTTGAGAAAATCATTAATCCTTTTGCAATAATATATGCTTGATTATCTATTACAATGTTCATACACTTCAATATATCACTTGACATTAATTTATCCCGTTCTTCAATAATGTCTTGAATGAATATTAATTGGCGACATGAGGCTGTTCTTATACTGATTCGACCCACTAAGAAATTGTCCTGAGCCACAATAGGAATTATAAAGGATATATTTAAAATTTCATTTTATTTACATTACATTATTAAATTAAAATGAACAAACCTATCCGAAATTTAAAATTATTACTTTACAATATTTATCATTGGTATACACGTAGTGTAAAAATTGAAATCGAATTTAATAAATAAGTATAGATATCTCGGGCGAAAAGACAGTGGCATAACATATCGAAAAAAAATAATTATATCTAAATTATGTATTATTTTAAAGGGTAAGCACTGTAAACCATAATATTTGACCTTAAACAAAAAAAATATAAGTATATCTAAATTATGTATTATTTTAAAGGCGAAGCCACTGTAAACCATAACGTGTAGAGCCGCCCCTGTGAATATTAGTTGAAAGGGGCGTTGGGGAAAAGGAAATGAATGATTTGGCGAATGTGGGGCACGGGCATCCTTTGAGGAGTCTCCGGTGAGTGTGATGTGTGTGCGGTGCGGCGAGGAATCCAGCCTCTTGACCCGCCGTCACGGCGTCCCGGCGTCACGGCGTCACGCGCGCTCCAACATACGTCCATATCGCGTGCGGCGCTGCAACTGGAGCGTGAGCGGAGCGTGACTCGGGCTGCCGTGACGTTTCTTTTGCCGGGGCCCCTTCGTTTTTAACGGTGAGATAACCTCGCCGACGCACGTGCTCAACGTTTCTATTCCACCCATTCTTTTGTTTTTCTTTCTCCAGCCAGCTTTTTGTTTTTGGCTTTGTTTGTGTTTTGTTGTTTTATGGTGTAAGTCGACGGCAGGAAATTGTTATTGAAATATGAAGTGCACGACTTACATAATGCGCTTGTGCTTGACTCAGTATTAAATAATGCTTACACGTATCAAATATTTATTTTCCGATTCACATAAAACGTGGCATACATTCGTTGCACCACATGACATCTGTTATGGATTCCCGATACTTTACCATGCCCGACTAACAGCTGAATTCATAAAATATACACAAAATTTATAGTTTCCCTCAGATTTATCTCATACATATTTATGCCCATGTCATTTCAATTTTGCCTACTACACAACTCCATTCTGTCTTCACAAATCTGTTTCCAACATCCTTTAACTGTGTTTGCTCACCCATCTAGATATATATCTACACCATCCCTGCTTCACATAAATTACTTTTTTATTGCTTAACTCTTTTATGCAACATGCTGGAAAAACCCTATATTTATTTTTAATATAAAAATCAGATATTCAAATATATATCATATTCACTTTTATGTATTGATTGAAATGTGATTCCATTTGTTATGAAATCGTATTCTTTTTAACCTTTCGGCTTCTAACGACCTATAATAAGTATGTATTAAGAAATATGTATCAAGTTAAGTTAACCTGATTATATACGTTTTGAAGTCCTTAGAATTCGATTGTAATTTTTTCCTAATGTTATCCCTTTATATGCATATATGTGTAAATAGACAGATTTAAAAATAATTTTAAAATGAACATTAAAAACTATATGTAATTAATTTTTGTACTGATTGTAAAGAAACTAACGAATTTGTAAAAACAAAATGTCATTTAATAATTTTAGATTATATAAAGTATTTTTTACTTAACTATGTTTCATTATATAATCTCTCTTCTTATAACATTTTCATTTAATTTTACTTGTTTTCAAGTGTTACGAATTTAAAAGGAACACACAAATGTTAAACTATTCAAATATTGTTTATATTTTTAAATTATAAACTGATTTCGATATTTTAGTGTAGTCGTTAGGCTATGAAAAATAACAGAAAGGGAATATTTTTTCTCTGTTTCGTAATTAGAATATCATATTCCAGCACGCTTATTGATGTTAGAAGGAGCTTCATTCTTAAACGATTTTTGGTTATATTTTGTTATTTGAGATTGGCATGACTGCATTAAATACACAAAATATCTAGGCAACTGTCAAAGTAACTCTAATTTACCTAGGCAACAGACGAAACAGAAATCACTGTCACCAACCTAACTATTCTATCAAAAAAATCCCTTAATGGAAATTGTCAAATATTATTATAAAAAATAATGTAAATAAAAGCCGAAACAGAGAAAATAGTATAAAACATTCGTTATAGAAGGCAATTCAAGCACTCGTTCGTTCGGGCACTCGCTGCTTCGCGCTCGTTCCCGAAATTCAAACTCGTGCTTGAAAAGGTTGCCTTCTACAACTTATGTTTTAATATACTATTCCGGCCTGTGACAAGACAAAGCCTTCTCATACCCTACGCAATTAATTGTTTTTCGTAAATAAAAATACAATCATATTTATTTAATAATTTTTGAATATAAACCGATCGAAAAATTAAATTAAGTTACAACGTCGGAAAAGTGTCTTCCCGGACTCCTGGTCATGCTGGCCTCAGCTACGGCTCGTCCTGCAATGGCCACCATCGTCCGAGAATAAAACTTTTCCTACTAGATACTATAGCAGTATATCAATCGACAAAATTGCCACAGTAAACTGACAAAAATAAATTATATAGTATTTACAAAACGACTCCCCTAAATAGATAGATAAAGCCATGAGAACTTAAAATCTAAAGTATATCAAACTGCAAGTATATTTTATATAAACAAGTACAACTTATATTTGCAGTTTGATTCACTTTACATTTAAGACGTTCAATGGCGTTTCGCGAGACTTTAAAAGTAAGAACCAAGACAACACATTCATTGTTGGCGGAAATGAAAGAACGCCAACCAAAAAGATACTATTTATCTTTTAAGTAAAATAAATATATTGGTTATTATAATAAAAAAAAAAACTAACGGGGCGCCGCTTTAGTCCGCCCTGGCACCACCTGAGTACTACGTCGAGTGACACAAGATAATAGACTGTAGGAGTATTTGATTTTCAAATTTAATTTAACTTGTCAATTTTTTTATATATTCAATAGAAATTATATTATTATATTTATATTATAAGTGACAGTTTCATTCATCTGTTTTTATAAAAATATCATTATTAGTATTTAATCTGAAAATCAATATCTGTAGGTTACTTCACATTTTTATTCACTTTAATTCCATTTGCGTTTCAGGTATTTTTTTGGTATTAAAAATTGAAGGCTTTCTGTTTTGTCTAGACAAAAACACTAAAAACAAAGAATGTAAAAAAATAATAAAGTACTCGGGAGAATATTAATCTTCTTTATTTCTATTAAAAGGTTCTTATAAATTTTTTGTCCTTTATTTTAGACGCGTAAAAAATATATTACATCTTTTATAGACGCAATATACTTTCTTTATTCTTATTACAGAATAAAGAACAAGAACTTAACTTACTTTAGTTATATTATTTACATTTTAATGAAGAGATATTAGCAAATATACCTTTAGTTGAATTTTAAATAAGTATAAAAAAAATACAGTCAGAATATTTAATCCCCTTGTTCTGGTAGGTACAATGTGTCCGAACTTTAACGATGATTTCTGTTTACGGGTGAGTTGTTTTCTGTATTTTAACCTCCAGAATAACTTCAGTATCATAATTTAAAAAAATCAATTTAGTATTAAGAATATTTTATTAATTTATCTATTTTGCTCATAAAAACAACCTACGTGCCACATTCTCCTCACCAGCTAGAGTGCCCGAAGGGTGTCAAGTGATATTTATTTTATATTACAATATGCAACTGGTGCTGAGTTTAATTATTAAACTTTGTTAAACTTAACCCAACCTAACCTATGGCTTCTCTCTATGGAGAAACTATGATCATTTCAATTATTATCTCATTATCATCATCATTGACTTGATTGCTTTGAATTCGGATACTGATTCGTAATACAATAGTCCTTATCCGACCACAAATTACTTTAACCAGTCCTATAATTCACATATTATAGAGAAAATTTTGAGCCACAAAAAATGCCAATCGAATCCCTGTTTTGGATTACGCGTGCGAAATTAGCCATTTAAACACACTTACATTAAAAAATTTTAGCCTAAAAAAATATTCAATCGAATCCCTGTATTTCTGATCACGTGTGCGGAACTATCCAGTCAAAACACACTTATAGTGAAAAGGGTCCTAAGACTCTTATCACTTGTCATGAGGTTGCAACTATTTAATTGTTTTACTTTCAAAATGTCTTGTTTGGGTTAAGGAAATAAAATAATTGCAAAAAAATTTCTCACCGAATATCATTGATAAATAATTTATAATTTTATATATTTATGGTAGCACGAGCCGCCACTGTGTAAAACATAAAAAAATGTTGAACATTGAACAAATGATCTTTAACTTAGGTTGACCAAATGTCCTAGATAGCACGTGACAGTATGCAGTGTACCGGTTCATTATATCCCAGAAAATGTTCCTGTTTCTCTTATTTCTCTCGTTTTGAACGAGGTTTAATGAAAATCACTTATGGCATGGCGAATGTTCCAGTATTACTTCAATTTTAAGTTATTTAAATGGACAATATCACATCGAAATAAGATATCGAATAAACTATTCAACGTTGTTATCAAAATTTATATTTGCATTTTTAAGTGTTACTTAAAATTTAAACCTTATTATTATTGGGCATTACTAATTCAATGTTCTTTTAGAATAATAATAAATTCAAAAAAAAATATTAAAAATTATTTTTATGAATAGAATTTTGTAGTTCACAAAACCATTCTACTAACAATGGTGACGCATCTTTAAAATCGAGGAATTCAATGCATATTTGGATATTAACAATTAACACTGAAGACCTAACAAGAATACTAGCTATACAATTATTCTAAAATTTTGATTGTGATTCCTTTTTCCAAGATATCACCGTCGCATACTACCTCCTGTACATCGTTTCGTTGTAGCACGCGTATTTCAGGTCCCAAATAAACTAGTCCTCCGGTCCTCCTCAGTCGTCCGTTCGTTGAGGAAGTTAATTCCCCATCCCTAATGTCAAAATAATCCCGGGAAGGTTAACCTCAATGTTAATAACCCTATTCCCCGATAGATTTTTTCCTCTCGGTGGGTTTTTGCGGACGGCATCGGCATCACGAACGCAGCGACGAACGCAAACCGTGAACGTTCGACCATTTGGCGTCCCGCAAACTCACTCGGAATTGACTCGTAACGGTCACATGAGAACGTGGAACATTCGCCCACCCTTGCGTGAGAATGTCAGCCCGTACCAATAGCATTTGCAAATGGAATTTTTCAGAAGGATTAAACACAGGATTAAATACTAAACGACCGAAACCTACCTAATTTATGCCGAAACTGATGCTAATTATTCTAGCCCGAATGATTGATAATTGAAACAACAGAATAATTTACAAAACAAACGACTAGGTAACACAGCTCATAATTTCTAACTAGTAGATTCATAAAGAGGAGTAGTCATTAAGTGCATTTTAAACAAAATTGTAACTACACATGAAGCTTATTATGCAACGAGTTCGGTAAACGTCACTACTTATTCTTCCGACTGCTAACGAGCAAACTGAAACGGAGGTAAACGTATGTATAAGATCATAAAATCTCTGAAGTGTATCTAAAGGGTATGCCGGGCAAAAGCAACTATCGTCGTTTATATTTTAACATAATTATCCGAATACACAAAATACTGTTAAAGAGAGTAAAGTACACGAAAGATATCTTTATTACGAATTCAAACTAACCGAATACAGACGTATCTACATTCAGGCGCCAACAATAATTGAATAAAAACAAATTATCTATCGCCCGCAGACTACGTGAATCTATGACTAAGGTGTTTTCTTCTTAGGAGAGAGTAAAAAGATTGAGAAACAGTGACCTACGGTTACATATTTATACAGCAGAAAGAAATATAAAAACAATGTTGTATATGAATTAATAAATTTGATAAATTTCCTGAATTTCCATATATTAGCCAATATGCACTATAGTACAGTACATTACAGATGAAACGAAAACTGCAGGAACTTCAGTCCGTTGAAGCCATGTGTAAAACTTTCCGAAATTAGTATATTCGGTTATATTTTAACAATGATATTGAAAAATACTACAAATACTAATTAATAGAAACACTGAAAAATATAAATATTCATTTTTCATCATTGGTAGTCAGTATGTCTTTATAATTCACAATATTAAATTTAAGTACAACGAAGCACTACAAATTTTTCTTTCTATTCTATTTTGTATTTTTTTTTTAATTTTTAACACTGACTTGTGTTAACATTTCTAGTAAATGAAAAAAATATTGAGATTTAGGATTTTTTCTCAAATTACTTAATGGTCATTTTTTAAATATTTTTTTGTATTCAGTTTTTTAATTTCGATTTATATGAATTTGATTATCGATGGAACTAATAATGGTATTAAATAGGTAATTTTGAAATTTAATTATTCGAGGTTGCTGGTGTCCGAAATAATGAATTGATCGACAATATATTTAAATAAATACAAATAGGTAAGCTAGGTATAAATTTGTATCATTTAAATATTCTATTACAGTACCTATGCAATGCAGATTAAATCTACTAGTTTCATTATAAAACTTTCAACAAATAGATTAGGCACCAATTAATAAAAATCTTGTTTCAAAAGATTATATACTGGATAAAACGAAACGGTTTTAATTTTAAACTAATTTTTCATTCATATCACCTTATCAACGAAACATTTCCATTCATATATAAAATAAGCTACATGCGTTAGTACGAGATAAAAGATATCTTTGTAGAACAAACGTTCATGTAATTTAAATTTTAATTACAATTAACATGAAACAATTAAATGTGTAACCATAATTTTTACCTACATTGTTTGTTTCATTTCCATCTTCATAATAAATATTTCTCTGTGTTAAATTGAACATTTTTATCGACCGTTATGAACTTACTCTACTTTGTAATTATCGCACTCTTTGATGTTGTTGTAAATAAAACACTAGATGAAAATATTAATTTGTTTCAAGATATAAGAAAATAATTATTAGCCGGAAGATATTCCGGAAGATTTAATTAACAATGTCCGGGTATTATTTTCAGTTTTACTTCAAGTGAAATAAGCGTTTGTATGACAACAAATGATAGATGTGAAAGAACTTTGTAATTTGTTTTCTGATTAAAATGTAATGACTTACCCAACAATTGCAGGGAGGCAGGTAAGGCGAATGGGCATGGTCCTGAAATCATATAAAAAAAATATAAATTTATGAAAAGATAAATAACACGTGAAATCACCGGAAATTTATTTCTTTATACCAAACATAAATTTCTTCCAAAAATGACTTAAATAGGTAGATAATTCTTCTAAAAATTTTCATATTGTAGATTTTTTTTGTCTTTATATATCAACTAGCTGGGTTTGGTCCGCATTGCTGACTTTAAGTATATCTTATGTGATGTATTGTCTTTCGATTTAAAGAAATGTCACTATTACTTCGAACACCAATGTCTGATCAAACAATATTGACACTCATAATACCTTTTATTACCTACAGATTGTTGAGAAAAAAATTATTATTATTGAAATTTTAAATAATAATTGTTATATGATGCTTAAATCTCATGAAATTTAAATTTTTTAATATGTAATTGGAATATATTTTAAAAGCAGGTTCAAAGGAATACATACCTACCAATATGAAATACTGAACAGTTCAATTTTATTCGAAATTCGATGACATATCCTTTTAATTAAATATTGAAATTACATTAGTTTTTCTTTTGTTCATTGAGTACGTGATCGTTGACAATTCGCAATTAAATATTTGTTTATTTTTTGTTGACAGTCAGCATTTGTATGCAAAGGATCAGTGTTCATAAATATATTTACTTTCCAAATGAAAAATTAAATATAATTAAAATCGATGAGACGTCTGAGATGTATATTAAAATTTCAATCTCATTAAAGGAAAAATAGCGTGATAATTAAGCGGGGATTAGAGCTACGGTTTTTGTTTACTGCTCGGCCAGGTTTTAATTAAATAAGAACCAGACTGAGTTTCTTTTTTGTCAAATTAAAACTTAGAACTCGTATCCAAGGTGATGTATGACCGTCAGTTATTTTCGACTCGTAACAAATTAGTTGCATTGCGCAAAATTACTTTTCCACAACATGCAAACATTACGACGTAAACCAAACAAAATTTCAGCATTTCAGGTTCGATCCCATTTACATTTACAAAAACAATGTAAAAATAAAATTCATTCAATTATATTGTTCAAAATATAAATATTCGTCTTAAATATTACTAAAATTAAACATTTTACAGTTATATAACTACATGAAATATGTTTTTTCTTCAAACCTCATATAAGTAACATATTTTGTGACGTGATTCACAAGGTTGAAGTTTAATTTCTACGCCGCCGGAGTAAAATAAATCCATAGAAACTACTTACAATCAGCCAATAAGAAATAACTTTTACAATAGAAACCTAAGAAAAAAGTTACTAATATACTGAAAATCATCAACAGCTAACAGATTTACAATAACCTACAAATTGAACTCAAGTAATTAATTATTTTTTAAAATATCAGCCGTGTGCCATTCAGAGTACAAGTGTCTTTGTGTGCCTCACTTGCAATTTTCCGACTCGCTTCGCTCGTCTTGCAAACTTCCTCGCTTACCACACAAAGTATCACTTTTATTCTTAATATTTCTAATTTGTATAAGGTTTCTTTCTAGCTGTAATATCTTTTAAATTAAATTTTGAAGCATGTTTCTTATTTTCTGAGAAATAACTATCTTGCCAGATTATTGCCTACTTTATTGAAAATTAGACGATAGCTTTTATTAAAACTTTCAGACTGCTTAATCTTTATTTATTTTCCGTACTGCCGATTTATTCTGCTGGTAAAAGTAGGTATTGCATATCAAAGGTACATGCTAATGAAGACTGAACATACTTTATGACTAACAAATTGTCGTTTTTTTGTTAATTGTTCCTCAATTTTTTTGTTGAGATTTACACTCTAGTATATTGTTGTTATTTGTTGTCCAACAGTAAACTAAAATAATTTTTTGTACAAATATTTTTTTACCCACTTGTACTTTGTACACCTACACAGAAATATAATGTACGTATATTTATATTTCATTTCAGAAGTAATCCGTAACACATCATTGTAAGTAATATGTATGGTTAATGACCCTGAAATCATAAGATCTATAAAATAAAAAATATATAAAAATTATTTCTGTATTTTTACTAGATGGAATGTTTACGCGAAAAGTTTTATTTTTATGTTTTACTCTACTTCAAGAAGTATTATAAAGTCTGCTTTCTGCGTCCAAAAAATTCTGCAGAACACACGTTAAAGACAACCCCAATGGGAATAAAAATAAAACATAAAAATTGGAAGAAGTAGAAAGAGGTGATAAAAAATTCACATCTTGTGTCTATGTTGTGATAAGAAAGTTCACCTTTCGCCAACCTTTGACCCCTGTGGTTTGACAGACTGATTGCCGTTTAATTTTTAACACAGGTTGTCATTATCAGCGTCCGAAGTACACTCAATGCTCGTTTGTAATTAGCTAAGTGCCTCGAATTGCCAATACGCACAGCATTTGTTAACCTGATTCCAAAGAAATAAGAACCTTTGTCGCTATTCGAAAATATACCAACAAAAAACATTTAAAAAAATCTAAAATATCACAATTAAAGTAATGTGGTAAATATTAATTAATTATGTTTTAGAAAATTATTTTTCTAACTGCCCACTAACTAGATAAAAATCTTCTATCGAGAATATTTTTTTGTAATTTCCCCTGGTCTCAACCAGACCTGAGGACTTCTTAAAGGAAAATGTTGAAAGTAGTACTTTAAGTACATCATATACTTAAAATACTTTTTAAAATTAGTATTCAATTCTGTATTTAAAAATTCCAGTCAAGAGTACTTTAAATACTAAAAGATTTTTTTTTTAATTCATGGACTAAAATTAATTATCTTATTTTATTAATAAGAAATCATAGATGTCCTGCAAATTACAAAATTACAGTTTTCAGGTATATGACCTTATAAATGTTTTCATTAATATTCAGATAAAACTAACAATTTGTAAATGATAAAACCGTTATTTGCGTATGGCGTAAATAAACATCATAATTTTCAATTAAGTTTCTCTCTAAAAAAATTAATGGAAAAAAACTCTAATTCCACAAATACATTTTCATCTCATTTATCGTAGTATACTTTATAATGAATAATTTAATAGAGGCTAATATTAGAAGAAACATCCATATTCATTTTAAATTCATTAAATAAATGTGTTATAATATGTTCTATTTATATAATTTTATCTAAGACAGTGCGTAAATATGTAATTAGTGCACTAATTTCAGTGTCATTACAAGTTTTTTAATGGTACTTAGTGTCTTTATGAATTATTTATTTTGTAAGAATAATAAAAATAGAAATTCAATCAAAATTTATATTTTCTATATCCTATGGCTGATTATCTTGAAAACTGAGGGGAAATGTTATCCGTTTTAAATAATTTGACATAACTAAAAGGTGTCTTTTCTTCGAACAAACAAACGTAGTAATCGTAACAATAAATAAAATAATAATTTTAATGCCTGTCATAACAGCAAAAATTAAAACTTCCCAACATTTTTAAAGTCAGAAATCGCAATATTACTAACCGATTGTGAATAAAAACTATTTCATTCTTTTTCCTATTAATAGAAATTGCAAGGATATTATGTACATACATAAATATTTTAAAAATGACGCAGTATGGAACGCAAGGTTCATCAAATATTAATTCATTTGAAATCCAGATATACTAGAACAATACTTATGGTAAGGTTAGAATATTAATGATTTACATTAATTATTACAATTTCGTTATTTTTTTATGTTTGATTACGAAACATGTAAATCGGAACCTTTTGATCGGTTATTTTATATGTAACTTATTATTTTCTTTATAATTATGCCTATAAAAGTAAGCAGAAAATAATCTTTCATCGTCTAAAGCCGCCTTTAAATAAGTATCTTCTTGTTTTGTATTTACAAATGTAACCTCTTTTTAGATATATTTTTGGACAGATATTTAACTTTATAATAAAATAAACGTGCTGACAATTATTTGAAACACAAACTTAATTGAAATAGTTGAACCATTTTTTCTCGGGAATTATTTTGTCATTACCGTTTCTTGGAATGGCCGGGTTTGAAAAATTTCTTAAGACGCCGGGTTAAATATATGTGTGGCCCAGCCGTCTCACATAAAACGTGTACGTGAGACGCCCGGAGCCTCCGGTCTCTCCGGAACGCCGGAAAAACCTGCGCTGATAAGCGTGAGTGGCGACAAGCAAACCTCAGCACGTGGCAACTACTGTCCTGGGATCAGATCCAGGTAGAAAGGATGCAATCAGCGATAGAAAACAAGAATGAACATGATGTACCTTGTCAACAACATTAATACTTATACAATAATGTACCAGTTTATAAACACTAAAAAGTAATCATTATGCACTAAAAATGTTATTTTCTTTGTTAAATCTTCAAAAACGAGATAATAATAAGATGAATCCATAGCCTCTTCTTAAATTTAGAAAAATGATATATTTATGTCATAGAATCGACTGTTGCAGTTCCCGAGGTTTAAGTAACATATTTTAGATCAAATCTACAAAATTAATATTAGAAATTTTTTTGAAAGCAGCCTTATCCGCAACGAAAAAAGATCATTTAATTCTATTCGAAAATTGAATGTAAGTTTTTGAAAATAATGTAATATACATGTACCTATTTTTATAATATTTTTAAAAACACACTTTTTTGATGTACTAATTGAAAATCAAACTCTAATAATATCTACAATTTTTTGAAAACAAAATAAACCTAGGTATATAAAGTTTAAAAATTTAATTCTTAAGGTTCTACAACCATTGGAAATAGTTGGTCATAATAACATTAGATTCAAAAATTGTAAAACATAAATTTTAGAGTCAGCCTACTTATCATTGGCCAAAATATAAATTTGTAATTCTTTACTAACCCATCGATTTAACATATGATTATGTAATGCACTAACGGACAACCATTTTTGCCCATAAAATCAAAATATGTATAATAATAAATTGTGTAGTAAAATGTTGAAAAGTGTCAGCTTTCATTATATTATATGAAATTAACAATTTTCTGAAACAAATACATAAAATATTCACCCAGTCGATAGTAATCTAGTATTTGTTGGAATAAAAGCTTAAGCTTTATGTTTTATACAATGTGTAAAATGATGATTCTTCGACATTGAATGTAAGTTTTACTTGTCATTGTAACCACGCGAACAATTAGATTAAAATGCACAGATACCCTACCGTAATGATTTTATAATTGTACTCGTGAATCGTGCTTCCAGATCATGACTTCGTGTCTGCTCAGTAATAACTGTATTAAACACGCTGTGGTTCCATAATAGCCAGGCATTAATAAACTAAATCATTCGCAGTGATGAGATAGATTTCATGGAGTTTAGTTTATAGCTAAATTAAATATGGCATTCAATAGCCGCATAAGTCCAAGCGATATATATAGTTCTTCGCCTGTCGGCCTATCGGTCATATTTATCAATCGGATTCAGAAATGGTAATCTAATACACATCCATCATACGACGATGCTACTAATTCATCAATAGGTTTAAATGAAGTACTAATATCATATGAACTATCTTGTCACTCACCTGTTAATATTATACTCGTATACTGCATTTAAGTTCTTATAATTGGAAATGTACATATAGATACGCATAACGTATACATTTCTAGAAGAATAATACCGACGTTTTTTACACAAACTGAAGACACAATCATAAAATTCGTTTATTATAATGAAGATCGTTCAAATATATAACGACGAATTAATTGCTATTTATATTTATTGCTTTTTGTAACAAAAAATAAAAAATAAATCTGCTCTGGATTCATTCATACAATGAGATAAATTATAGACATAGCTTATCTGTAATAAGAGGACTTCAGAAGCAACCTCTCGCCAAGTTAATCCTTTGGTGTTTTCGTTAAAATATATTTCATAGTTAAGATCAAAAAATATGTCATGTTTTTCTTTCACTAGCAGTCTAGTAAAAATAAACACAAAAAACTTATTTTTATATTATATTCTATATTGTAATATTCTAAAACATAAAGTAGTTATTTTTATCACAAGTCCGGAAACTGAACTTTTTCAAGAGCGAGTTTATAATGCATAACATAGTTTTTACAAAATTATAAAAAGTGAAAACGAGGCCTGCAAATGCGAGATCTCGCAAAAGAGTTTCTGTGCATGCAATACACAAGGTTTTTTGCGTCGATGACACTTTTAGTTTATTAAAGAAGTAATTTCCTACGTAAAATTTTATACACTATTGCTTTTTCACAATTCATTTGTTTTATTGAACAAATTTAGTGACATTTGTTCTAACTTAAAAAATAAAACGAAAGTGAATTGATATTTAACAATTAGTAATCGTAATCGTACAACACAAGTATAATATGAATAACAAATAAAAAATAGTCTTCTTAATTAACGTTTCACATTTTCAGTAAAGAAAAATTAAAATTTTTAACAGAATATAATGCTAAAATATTTATGTTGGAAATATAATAGTGAAAATATAATGTTTTCATTTTTTAATTTTCTGTTTTTGATTAAATGCGTCTCCATTTTATATTTCATTCTTAATTTTGCAGCAAAGAAAAATGGTTTCAGTATATTAATTTTATTTTATTATAAACTTACTAGATTCTCAACTATTTTAATCTACAAATACATAGCCACTATGTCAATAATGATCATAAAACGAATTAAAATAAACATTTTTATAATAAAAATTCTTTGTTGCAGATTTTGAGCGGCAATAGCGACACTGCAACTGTGGTAACCCATCGTCTGATGCCTGCAGTCTTCGCGACCAAAATTCGAGTCCTGCCTTACAGCGTCCATAGAAGAACAGTGTGTTTACGAGTCGAACTTCGAGGATGCGTTGATGACGGTAGGAAAATTTATGTATTTATAAATAGAATATGTATTTAAATATTACATTAACGGAAACTATACGCCAAATATAATTTTTTATTCATGATTCTATTCCATGAATGAAAACAGTTTATTGATTTATTATTTATAAAAATAAATTAATTTTGAATGTATGTAAGAAAATAAATTCTGGGAAAATTAATTAAAAATAAAAAGATATTTATAAGTGAATATATAATGAATAATAACGCCTAAATTAGAATTTGTATAATTGATCCGTATACACATAAATGTGTGTGAGGTTCATCTTCAACGATTTCTTCATTGAATGTGCTGAAACCATTTCACGATCTAGAGATGATTGCTTTGGAATGTGATCTGGTTTCAGTACGTCAATAATGAGAGAATTCTAAGTGCTTGCTCTAATTTTTAATAAACTGAAACTTAAACACATTTTGAAGGAGATATTAATTATTCATACTGTGCTACTGTTTGCCAGAGCAAATACTAAAGAATGTTATTTTTCTTCAACTGCTAAAACAAGAGTACGAATCAGATTTACTGAATCCAGAGCAAAAGAGACCAGAAACTGAAGTAGGTACTAGAATTGTGTTTTCAATGATTTAAGTCTTTTGAGAAGTAAACAGTTGAAGGGTAAGGTTTCTTATTAACTGGGCAACGAGTAATAAAAAAATGTGAGCAAAATAAATGTATTTACTAATATATTTAAAACAACACAATTTTAATAAATTATAAATAGAATATTGATAAAATTTAATAAATTTATTGCCACTATTAATAAATTAAAAATTAAAAGGCATGAATTAATAAAAAGACATTAATTTGCTATAATACATTTATAATGTTTAAAAATGTAGTGTCATAAAAAAAATATAAATATTAATAAAATAATAGCGCTGTAATCAAAAAGATAAGAACATACTTACAGTAAGCTGTGGATATCTTGTCTAGTCTGTAAGCTGGCAATCAGCATCACTAAAACTGAATTTATAAACATAAACATTTGTTAAAGGTTTTTAAAATTGTTGCTCAAAATACAGAGAAAACACCTCAGGCATACATATGACTGATCAAATGACGGTTCACGGTTGTGGTTTCATTTTGATTTTATAGTCAGCCTTATATTTACTGCACAAAATTGGCTGCTGATTTTCAAGTAAACTGATTAATTTTACGTCATCTATTTTCTCCTTCAAACACATCATTAGAACACGATTTTCCCATCCCTCTAGTATAATTTATTTGTACTACAACGAGGTATACCGAATCGCGCCGAATATGCACGAACATAAACAACAAAGAAAAAATGAACAAAGTTAATTCCGAAATTGTGCAGACCTGTTTTATGCAGTGTGTTTCTTATAAATGACTACATCAACATCCTACGACTTAAATAAGGTTTCTGTGCTAAATTATGTTCTGTGTTCTGTCATTTATAAATCATCCTTAAAACATGCAAATAAAATTAAAGTATCCTATATATTAACTAAAAATAAAATTCTAAGAATACAATTTAATCAAAATGATTGATATTCTCTGTATAATTTTATTTATTAATTTTCAACAGTGTCTAGACAAGACAAAGACAGGCATCAAGTTTTTTACCACAAATTAATTTACTTCAAAAATAAATGGAATGTCTGTTTATTTATTCTTTAAAAAGAAATTAAAGCAAGCTTTATTTACATTAAATTTTTAATAGAGTTTCTCATGTTGCGTGGAAATATAGCTATTATTGTGATTATGCTCCGCTGTTCGTTTTAAGTTTTTTGTAAAAGGTGTGTTTACTCGAGACAGCATCAAAGGATATAGAAATTCTTTCATTGCATATCCATACCTCTATAGTGTTGTGCTACTACACTTACTTGAACTCCAAACATAAATAATAATACATCAACTATTGTGTGATGTATAATGAACAAAAATCGCAAAAGGAAAAACAATTATTGAAAATATTTTTGAATAATAATAATATTTTATTATATTAAATTTTATTAAAAAAATAACATGGCGACATGACGTTGCCTGAAAATTTCCCGGAATTTTAATTCAGAGGTATATTTAAAAATTTTATTTGTTCCTGAAATCATTTCAAAACCATGCGTGTAATTTTAAAAATTTTATTATAAATACAATTTTAATTATCTTGTAACAAAAAAATAAAAAAATATATTTAATATTTAACAAATTCGAGTTTCATATGCTTGTAACGAATTATTCTATAATTCAAAAAATATTTTCTCATATCCTAATTAATTTATTCTCCATTTCAAATTATGTAGAGGTACAACAATTCAGTAGGAAAATACATCAATTTTCTTTCACATATTAATTCATTGTGCCAAAATAAGCAGGCACACTCATCAAATTAACTTAAATTTTGAGTGGTGCTATGCAATTGAACATAAAAAATTAACTCCTTCTGAATTTAAAATTAATCCACTTTAAAAATCTAGGCACTCTACTCTGTAGTAACAATGTTAAATGAAAAAGTGAAAGTTCCTGACAATGAAATAATATGTAACATATGAATTTTGATAGTAAAAAGCAATGTGTTGATGGTGCTTTAGTATTTGACAGTAACATTACTAGTAATTATTGTTTGGGGTGTAGTAAATCATGTAACACAGTCATAACGCCTGCCGGCTGCGTTGCGAAATTACACGTCTTACGCCATTACATCCACAAGTAGCGTACGATGAATATGTATGCACCAAGCCGTTGTCGGCGAGAATTTAATTTATTCGTTCCGTGCCGCGCCACTGCGGTAGCTCTACTAGTGTTGTATCCGCGATCGACAATCGGATTGCAATTAAAACAACGCATGTCTTACGCGGATTTCCGCTTATTATCCCTGGAAATGGGAGAGTGGAAGTGTCCCAACAATAAATCACTAAATAACTCCCTGATTCTATCGCGACAATGAATTTTAATTGCCACTAAAAGTGTCACCTTAAATAATAACACTTTTATGAGCCACATTACAACGCTAACTAATATATTTTTGCTTATACATTTATTTTATTGATCATTTTACTCTATAATTTATTGCTGTATTAACCTACATCTCAGATATTGCTAATTTCCGTTTTTAAATAAACTTAATTATTAAACTTTACATCTTCATCACGAATTCATTTTCTGAACTTTCATAAAAAATTTATTACTATTCATAATAGTATTTTTTTTAATACCTATATTTTATTATATTCTTAATGAATACTGTGCTAGGTACTTGATATAACTTTGTCTTAATATCTGCATTTTTTTTCTCATAACTACAAAATGTATAATGAAATATTATTAACTAAACAATTTTTATAGTTCATAATTCATTTATGAAATTAATTCAATATTTAATTAATTGGATAATATAACTGTCATATCAAACCATACAGACTTGATCACGAAAATGTTACTCACAAGAAAATTTTATAAAATAATATATATTAATAACGAGAAACCAGTAAACTAATGTTAAAAAAGTTAAGTCTCACCATTCCTTCTATGCGCGCACATAACTCACTTGTGAAGTCACAAACGTTCCATTATAAATAGTTATAAATAAATGAGAACACAATTTTAACTTCCCATTACATTTTACGTTATAATTATAAATAAAGGTTAAAAAATATTTCACTTACAATTTAAATCGCGATAAACTTCCCCATTGAAATTATATGACATTATGGTACTCATAACTATCCTATGAATGTTATAGCTATTAATTTAAAAAATACGATATCCTAAAAAAAAAAATTTTTCCATATTTGTTGACCTTATATAACTATAAAATATACAATAAATACAAAAAATATACAATAAATACAAAAAATAGTCACAGCGACTGGAACTGTAATCAATTTTAAAATTATTTCAATGGGGTATTCCAAGCCTACGGCTTTTAAAGAAATTCTTATTGGATATCATTGTTTACCATATATAAGTAATATTAAAGTGAATATAATCATTATTTTTCTGATTTTTAATACCATAATATCAAAATGAAATTGTAATGCATTTGAATCGAGTACGTAAAATTCAGTATCAGCCTTGTTGTGACGAAGAAGGAACTCGCGTCAGCCTATTGGCTCTAGTTCGAACGCGCCACGCCTCTGACTCAGACCTACGGATGATGTTCTCAGCTGATTCTCAGTGCCTGTGACGTCACACGCACGGCCGATTTTCTAGGGTGTAATTTATTGAAACTTTAAAAATTTATTTCTGGCGTGTTTGAAACCTTTCGGCGAAAAGAAAAAATACGGGTCTAATATTTTTATGCATAGAATAACATATTAAAAAATGAAAAAAACTTGGAATACCCCATTCCCCACAGCTAGCCAACGTTTCGTTTCCACTTGGTAGATCTTTATCGCAAAAAAAATAATTTAAAAACAGACTACAATCTCGTGTATTATTTCTATACTATTATAATAATTGTATATTATTACTCAATGATTTTCCATCTGTTTTACAAGTTTGCTATTGACAGATTACAATGCAACCAGATTTACACATATGCACTCAAGGAAACTTATTTTAGAATTGGAAAAAGATTATATTCACTTTAGTGTGATCATAGTATAAATACGAAAAGTACATCAATATTTAAAAATAAATAAATAAAAAAACAAAACTGAAAGTTTCTAGTCTATTACTGTTAGGTATAGTAACTTCAAATAAGCAACGATGACTTTACTTACACAAAATGTCTGACTGTTATAGATTACTTTAGCAAATAATTTTAGACAGGATTGATTTTATAATTAATCTACCTGTAACAGATGAAATTTGTCTCAAATTTCCATCGTACCACTTGGCTTATTTTGATAATCTTGCTATAAATTAATACCGCAAACAAGTGAATAGTTTCATCACCATCTTGTCTGCGCTGCCACCAAATTTCCTCTGAACTGAATAATAGTTTAGTAAATTGTCTGGTGTTGAAGGAAGACATATTTATTTATTTGTGGTTGGTAGGTAATTTGATTTGAAGCAAACAATCCTTCGTTATCAGCGTGGAAAGTTTGTGTCCGTTATGAAAACTACTTGAACTATGACGAGTAGGATGAGTGATGTTCAAAGTTTTCCGTCACGCGCAAACAAACGCCGTCATTATTAACACAATTAGCCACAATGACTAAATATATCACAACTATCATAACTTCCTCAGCGCTATTCATATTCAAATCAACTTCGCTAATTTATTTTACATTAGAGACGAATTGAGACATCAACTTTTCATTCGCGTCAGGGGACGGAATATTTTTGTATATTTTTATTCGAAATATGAAAATAATATTAGGTAGATATTTTAACTTGATTTGTAGGGTTCTTAACATCGTTTATACTTTAACAAAGTAACTTCGAAAATAACCGAACGAGTGCCATTAACCAAATAAAATAGCTACATCCAAATAGTTTGAACTTTACCATAAGCTAAAATATTCGCCTCTCACGTAAGTTGATTCATAATAAATTATATCTACAACCACTACGGAAAATGGCCCTTTTTTGGTTAAAGTGTGAGAAATCATTTCTCACAATATTTGCCAACATTGCGCATGTGCAGTTTAGCAATGTGGTCACAGAGAAAGTATAGTGTGCCACTTGTGCAGAATCATCTATTTCCACCTTTTGTTAATCCAGTACTTGACTTCGTCTCGTGCCGAAACTTTCACACCTCGTGGGAAAAACGCGAGTTTCTGCACTTATTGCACAATATACTATTCTGGTATGAAAACACACTGGAAAGGTGTCAGTTTTCGTTTGTTAGATACAAATAGTGTATTGTATATCTAGTAGGAAAAATGATATATTCTCGGACGATGTTGAACAGCAACACCAGAAGTCCTGGAAGACACTTTTCCTACGTGGTTTACATACTATTTTTTTTTCGATCGGTTTATATTCAATAATTTTTAAATAAATATGATTGTGTTTTTATTTACGGAAAACAATAAACTGCATACTATACGGGTATGCTTTGTTGCACGCCGGAATAGTATATTGTGTATCGAGTGCAGAAAAGCATTCAAATCCATGCGAATATAATTTTTGCGACACGAGACTAAACTTGAACTTCCATAATGATCTCTTGAAGGAAATCAAAATGAAATCATATAATTTGTAATAAAACAGAGGTAGTTTAATAACTTTGTAATGTCCTTTATTTCGATGTTCATTAAAAACACATCTCATTTGCATTGTTCCTTTTTCTCTCAAATAAATATGGTCAACCTATGAAGATGTAATATAATTTATAGTAGTAATATTGAAATTTCATATATGATGTATGTATTAGGTGAATATATTGTCCTCTGTAGTAATAGGGGATAAATGAAATCCGGTCCAATTAGCTATATCCTGGGATTGACAGGCTGGTGTGGCAATGGGAAAACCATAGAATCTGCGCGGCGTGTATGGTGAGGGATGTAATATTAATGACGGGTGTTTATGACGCGTACACCTGCTCCAGGCCCCGCCAATACACCCCGCACTTAATTAAATTTAATACACATTCATTAAGATGGCGTGTTGAAATGGCTGTGACAGGCAACGACTTGACCCGCGACAAGTGCTCGCAAACAAGATAAAGGGCCGGGCCAGATGTCGCGCGCCCTTACGAGGACGCACTATCAAGATAGAGGCGAACCACCGCTCTCTACCGCCTCTCCATATAACAACCAAATTTATTTTTATTTTCCCCAACTTTCACCTCGCTCTATGTGCCAATGCCACCCAATACCACGCATCCTCTCCATACACCATAAAAATCACTACTTTATACAACTGGCTTTATTCCATGCATGAGTTGAATATGTGCTGTGGTGTGTACCGTTGGGATACAGTATTTTTTTCTGGTCTATTTCCGGGCGGCGATGGACCCCCGGAGTAAACCCCTCACCTTCCCGTAAAGAATTACATGTAATTAAAAATAATTTAGAACTGTTAAGAAAAAAGTAAAATTTAAATATAGAAATACTCTCCTCGTCAATATATTGCGGTAATGCCAAATCTTTGAGCTCGACTCGAAAATCAAAATTCGGAAAGAACGTAACTTAATTTAGGTACGTGTCAAATCTAGAAATATCTATTATTTTGTCAAATTTGCAGCCCTAATAAAAAGTGTTTTTTGTTGATATATTTATAAAGCGAAAACAAATAATTCTTGCATTGGTGAGTTTCAAAATTTCTTTGAGGGAAAAATTTCTTACAATTACCTAAATCAAAACATAAAATTACTATAAAGAAAGGGATGGATAATAAAAATAATAAGCATTAGTGCTCTAGAATGACGTCCGGTTAAAGCAGCCCAAGAATCAGAACATTCTGAGTATACACCAATTAGGGTAAACACTTTAGAATGCTCTAATTCTTGACCCATTGAAAGTAGAACACAATCCAGAGCAGTCAAATCTACTCTGAAATGTGCTCTGGTTTGAACCACTGAAACCAGAACAGCTAATGTTTGAGGCACTCCCCATCAGATCGTGCCTACAAATTCGTTCTCGTGCGATATAAGCAAAATACCCACTCTTGTTGTACAATATATTATTCTTTTTATTGTGATCAATTTAATTTTCGCGCCTTCGACCGATATAACTATTATTATGTCAAAATTTTGAATTTTATTTTATTGAAAATATAAAACGTTAATTAAAACCACTATTTTTTATTTATTATGCATACCTATTATGCCAATAATTATAATTACATTAATTGTTGAGAAATATCAATTCACATTCGTTTTATTTTTTAGATTAGAACAATGAACAAATGGTTGCGTTACGGAACTTTTTATTTTCAATAAAAGAAGTGAATTGTTTATATATTCATGTGAATCGAAAATCTTACCAACATAAAAACATGTAGTACATAAAATTTTAAGTAGTAGTAATATTTCTTTAATAAATTAAAAATGTCATCGGCGCAAAAAATGTTGCGTATCACACGCCCAAAAACTCTTTTGCGAGATCTCGTATTTGCAGGCCTCGTTTCACTTTTTATAATTTTGTAGTAAAAACTATGTTATGTATTATGTTTTAATAATTTAATGCTTTTGATAAGTTGAAATTGTAATAAAATAAATTAAACAAATATTGTCTATCTTTCATGTTGTGTATGATAATAAATTTTAATGCCTATATATAAATTTCCGTCATACAAATATTGGCATTTAAAATTCTCTATTGAATATGTTTCGTTTCCTATATATTTTATATAATATACCTATAAATTTTTAATGACAAAGTTGTTTGTGAAATCCTTTACATCAAATAAGGAATAATCTAATTAAATTATCTTTGTTTTAACATCATTGAAAAAAAATGCACTGAATGAACAATTCATTACAATAACTTTGTCTGAAAACTTTTAAAATAATTAATACAAAACAATGTAAAAACATTTTTATTCTGGAACAATTTATATTTGGGAAAATTGTAAGAAGTCCCCATTCTGTTTTAAATGTTTCTCCAACTTTTTACTGCTGCGACCTCATTTATTTTTCATAATTTGCAAATAATTCATTCGTGCCTGGAGAGAGGCACTTGGACACCATCACCAAGTGTCGCTCATGCTTTCCACGTTCACGTTCAGGTCAGAGTTAATTAGAATCTCCGGCAGGCATGAATGTTATTGTGCTGTAACTCTGCCCCGAGCAGCTTTACGACTGACCCCACGTCTACGCCACTGTGCCTTTACGCCACCCATCAAAACACAAACATTTTTACTCCCACACTTACAGCAAGAATGGAAATGCACTCCGAATGGAAATTAACCAGTTTAAAATAGAAACGAGCCTATAAAAACAAACTGGATTCTATTTATAAACTGTCAATACCTAATAATTGATTATTTACGGATAATGTAGCTGGAATAATCGGTCATCGTTTCCAAGACAGATATAAGAAAAGTGACAAATTGGATACAGCAAAAGGAAAAGAGTTAATCGAACCAAATAATAATACAAATTAGATATACCATTTTATCAAGTTATTATATTAATATAAAATTAATAAATTGAATATATATATTTCTTGCAGAATTTTTTTTTGTGAAATTGCAAATTTAATTTATAGAGAATATTTCAAATTATTGTAAATAAATATATTGGAATCATTAGATCTAATGTAAACATCTATGTATTTATTTGCCTGTATAGTTCGATGTTCGAAAGTTATTTTTTTTAAATTTTAAAACACAAAAAAATCTACAAAACAAGAATGTAAATTTTTTTAAATTGTGAATACTTTTGCATCAAAAACCCACAAATAATAAAATTTAATTTTAAGCTAGATTTAGCCAATTATAAACCTACACTTTCAATTGCAAATACAAAACACAAAATATAATAAATCACAGTTTTTTTGCTTTCTATCAAATTTAGTTTTTCACAACAGCAATAAAAAACATGATAGATTTTTTTTTTAATTAACGTGCAACAACGAAAGTATATAGATACCTAATTGCTCATATTTTTTCTTCTATTCGAATATTATTTTTTTTTATCGATATACTCTAATTAACCGTAAAATTAATTTGCAATATAAACTATTAAAATATGTTCTCTCTAAAAATTTCATTGTAGAAGCAATTGTACTACAAGCTATTGTTATGTAAATACGTTTTACGTTTTCCTAAGTTAAAGCAATACTGTTATATCGTCTGCAAATATTAATGCAGTGTTTCCCAAACATCTAGCGCATCCATGCGTACCTCTCCCAAATATTTTTTAACACTTCGAACCCCGAAGTAGAAAATTTCTGGAATTTACTATTCAAAACAAACACTATACCAATTTATTTCATAGTAATATCCTCTGTCCCAGAGAGGTTAAAAAGATAATATTTTTTTATTTATAATATTTTAATTAGAATTTTTGCTTCTCTTTTCAAAATAAAAAATTGGTTAGATATTTAAAGTTTAGTTGTCGTAAAGCCTTCCTCTGGACATCAGAAGAAAAAGAATATTAATAATTTAATTCAATGTAGAACTGCCCTTGTAATTACTTTTCCTTGCATAATACTGTACTTACTGAACTGGTATAAATAAATGAAAAATAAATCGATAAATAATATTTGATGTATTTTCTATTTTTAAATACAGTGAACTATTATTTTTATTTTTATTGTAGCACACACAAAAAAGAATTTTTTATAAATTCTTTGCGTACCCCTTGCAAACTGTTCGTGTACCTTTAGGAGTGCGAGTACCCCATTTTGAGAAATACTACTCTTAGGGTATGACATTTTTTTTATTTGAAAAACTTAGGAATATTACAAAAATAACTTTCTATATTGTTCTGAAAAAATGTAGTCTTGGCAATTTCTAAACCATCTCCACCTTTCATCAAGAAATACCTGCAAAAATATATCATTTTTATATCTTTTAACACGTGAAAGATCGGTTAAAAATAGCATGTTTTTTGGACAAGTAAACTTTAAAAAATGGTGTTATTTGTGACTTGTTGAGGGCATTTATTTAGTCCATTACCCATGAAGCTTCCATTGATCTCTTTAAAATCTGTAAGAAAGCAGATAAAAGTGTGTAAGTACTCAAAGAAAGCTCGTCTTACAAATTCCCTCGAAGTCAATTTATTATCGCAGTGAATAAATCACAGTGACAAACCTGCTCATATTATTACCCGCATTCATCGGGGGTGCAAAAATGGCGCGGAGCATCTATGAGAGGCTGGGCTCTTAGCTATGATTAATGTTCGTGTTTTGCCAACTAAATTACTGTTTTGATACCCGCTCGCCGCGCCGCGCCAATCGTGTTATTGTAGAGGGCCGCGCTGCAATTGAATGCGATATTAATTGAAGGTGTTGTTGTGTTTATGACTGATACACTTGCGCGGAAAACTTATGCTCCTGCAACGGACTGCCAAGTTGCAGATTAAATTCACACACAATAGTTATTGCAGATATGCGCAAATTGTTATAAATTTAATAGGAAATGTAATAATGTTGCATAGTAAATTTAATTGCTTTATGCAGAAGAGCTTGCATAATACTCAAACACAAAGCGTGCATTCAATCTGGCTTCGTTCTCATATGTAACAATATATACACTTATTGCTTTTGCTCCTGTCGAGTATGGAACAAGAATTCTATCTATTTTAATAACAATTTTTAGAATACCTTGTGCAAGTTATTCACCTACTGTACACAGCTTTTGCAAACTGCAAATGCATACTTTAGTTTAGTTTAAATTAGTTTATTTATTGACTATGTTACATTGAAATGTTTATATGATGTCATCTATAATGATTAAAATTTAAAAATTCTTCTGTCGTGTAGAAGCAGTGTTTCAATAAATATTGTTTTTGATTTTTATTTCTTCGAGTATTTTAAAAGTCTCAGGCAATTCATTGTATAAATCCAAATTGAATGATTTTTTCGGATTTACTTAGTTTAATTTTAGGCTTCCGTAATAGAGAAGCTAAACGAGTTTTCATTCTATGAATTTCTATTATTTATTCGTATATATAAAATGCTGGAAGAGGCATGATTTCTAGGTCAATAAAACTTTTTTTATAGGAATATCTTTGATTAAAGTCTGATAACTTTTAATACATTAGATATATTTCCCCACCAAAATATATCATAAGATATTATCGAGTGGAAAAGGGCAAAATACGTTAGCCGCAAAGTGCAAGTGTCAACTCTGTGTTTTAAACTTCTTAGAAGAAAAAGAACAGAAGATAATTTCTTGCTAATATTTGTAATATCTATACTTCCATTAAGCGAATCATCATCCTAATATTATTATTTGTAGAGATTATCAATTCTTGCGTTTTGCTTTTATCAAGAAGTAGATTATTTGATGAAAATCAAAGTTCTGCTTTTTTCATGGTGTTTACTTACAAGAATTGTATCGTCTGCATATAAATTAAATTCACAAGGCTATATGAAATTACAGAAAACAACAACAATCTCCACGAAAATGCAAATACATTGTCTAGAAACATTTTGTAATCTTTTCGCAATTCCATTTGCTCTTTGTTCCTTAATGGAAACCTTGTGTTATTGTAGATATATTTTTGTAGAACATGTATTCGTATTAATTATATTTTGGATTAATATCAATTGTAGACAGATAAACGGATGTTTTTATAAAGAAAAATGTGTTTCTTTCGTAAGCGGAACTTAAATTACTTGTAGATATATTGATATATCAAAATAGGAAGATAAATACTTTCCATAAAATTACAACAAAACATTAATTTGTAACTGCATACGTGAAGTACACTTCCAAAATAAAACTGACGACATTTTTTTTTTTTTAAATAAAATAATTTAGATCACGGCAAGGAAACTGGGGTGAGTTAAGAGTAATTTTTGACCTGAGTTGTCGTTACTTCACAGGAATTATGAGTAAATTTTACCAATTAAATTTTTCAACAGTATTTTTCTTTAATAAACGTATTAGGCTTTTGGCTGTTACGAAATAAAAAAATCCAATATTTGCAAAATAGATCTATGCAATAAAAAAAGTATTCTACTTAAATTAATTTCATAAATTATGTGATTCAAATAATAATTAGTTGCAAAAAGTAAAATTCATTTTTAGATTTCTGATGTAAAAATTTAATTACCTACTTGGAGTTTATTGTACGATTTGCATAAAAGTTATAAGTTATAAGATTTTAATTTAACAGTCCACTTAATCTTGAACATATAATTGTTATTTTTTAATATTTAAGGGCTTCTCCCTTCTAAATAACTTTTAATTATTAGCCTCGTCGAATCCCTTGCGGCTTAAAGTTGGGTTTAAAGTAGAAAAGTTTAGGGCGAGGGTCAGATCAATGAACCAAAAATGATCTGGAGTCATGATCCAATTAGTCCGACATGGGCATAGACATTCTCAAGTGCAATTCCATCCCCTATCTTTCTTCTTCCCATGCTCACACCACACACCCTCTTTCCTTGTCCTTCCCCTCTCATAAAAGCAAAATATAATAACCGAGGGTCCGTCATATGTGGTGAAGTCTATGATATATCAATAAATTCCTATGTAAGACCGTGAAATACTCACGTAATACAAGTGGTAGACTTGCCACATCTTAAAGGGAATACCTTGGATCCAAAACTTACTTTAAAATACATATGAATATTTTTTTTTAGTTCCTTGTACGTAGTAAATTGAATTCTAGTAGTTCATTACTTCCTCCGTTTGTCGTTTTTCGAAAGCTTTATTTCAGCTCCGACCGGTTTCGATCTCACATGAGTCTTACTCAGGGAGTAAAAGTCAAAATTGAAAATGACTCAGTAAATAATAAAAATCGGTAAACCATGGATGAACCATTTCAAATAAAGCCTTCGAAAAACGACTGAATTCCAGTAGTTTATTACCTCTCCCATTCATCTACCAGTCGAGAAAATCCTTTGACGTAGTAAATAAAGTATTGTAATCGCAAAAAAATCGGTTTTCAGATTTCAACATCAATATCCATTTTAAACATCCCTGAATCCATTTTGACTCGTTTCGACAAAACGTCTGTGCGTATGTATACACGTCAAAAACGATTATTGAAATTTTGTTTGTGGAATTGATAATTGATTGGAGGATCGTATCTCACTTTCATATGGTGGTCTCATCAGAGAAGAATTTAAAGAAATGAGTATAAACTGATTGAAGAGACAAAAATGTTCCAAAAAAGGACATGACAAGACATGTAAAAATATATTTGTTGAAAAACTGACTAATTCTTTAAATGAACAGTGTAATACTCTAAAATTTAAATATGAAAAATCCAAATGATTTTCTTACCCAGTTCTGTTTTCACTGAATTATTTTCTTATTATGAAAGCTTAGTAAGCTTGAAATGATTTCTGAACCATCCGAACTCAGAATTTTTTTTTTTGTTAAAAGCATGGACGCCAACTATGTGGGCAAAGCCCCCAAGAAGTTGTTTCCCGTAACGAAGCATTTTTTTTACATCAGTAATAAAGCCGTGTATTGTTAAATATAATATTAAAGAATTTTTGTACCTCTTTCCTTTTTTTAATAACTGACTACTACCCTAAAATGAGTGTAAATTATAGGGGTTTAATATTACTATTGAATGTCTCGCATCAAAATAGCTATATCTGCTTTTCATTTTAAAATTCCCAGTATGACTGGTAATAATGCGCGTCTCAGGATATACCTTAGATTCTGTGACGCTAGCACACAGTCCTGCTCAACGGGACGCCGGGGCGGTAGTGGGCTTTCGGGTCTTCACCCTACCTGGAGGTCTGACTAGAGCGCCTTTCAGGTCATCTAACCACAGCACTTTTTGGAGCAGTTTTAGCTGCTCTGGATTGTGCTCTGGTTTCAATGAATCAACAATCAGAGCATTCTAAAGTGTTTACTCTAATTTTAATTGAACTAAAACCCAATAAAATGAATTTTTAGTTTCCGTTCATTCCTGTCTACTATTTTTTTTCTTGCATTGTTATTTTTTAATTTTGGCCATTATAAGAATTTTTGCCCCTAAGGAAGTATTGAAAAGTCGGCATCAGTTGTTAAAGGTGTTTCAATATCTGATGACCTATTTGTTATGCAAAAAGAGACAAATAGAAAAAAGGGCGCACTATAAAGGCAATTGTAATTCCTAAAAAAAATACTCTGGTGGTAACAATATAAATGAAATAATAAGCAACAAAACAAAAATGATAAATTAGAGAACTATCGAAAACGGAAAAAAGAAAATAAATGGTAAAAGGAAGGTAATAAAACACAAACAGATTTACCGATGTGTCGATAATTGTAAATACATAGTAACTAACTTATCTCAAATTTTTGTAATGCGTAAGCGCAACATCTCATGAGATATTGAAACACCCCTAAACAGTCAACCTATCTGGAAACAAAACTCCTGATCTCTCTCAGTTCGAGTAGCACGCTAACTACCGATTCCTATTATTCGTCCATAACTTTCACTACCATAAAAGCAATAATAACCTATGGGGTGTTCGTCTATGATTTATCAATACATTCCTGGCTTCCCGTGCGTGCGAGTGCGTGCGTGAGTGGTGCACGTGAATGCACTTAGCAGGCTTTGTTGTGCATAGTGCGTGACGCTTCGCTGCCCCTGGCCAACTCATTTGCCAGCTGTAATGGCGACGACGATGCTTTAAGATATGGCGGTTTTTATTGGACCTACTAACGAAAAGCACAACGCGTGTAAACGCACGATTTGACAACCTAATGTTAAGTGATAGATTGCCATACAATCGGATAATCTTTATGAGTGGGAAAATACCCATATTTCACAAAAAATACTTCTATTGTTTCGTTTTCAGAAATTGCTTTGTACAAGATGAGATAAATATTAAGTGAATTTTATGTAATTGTGCCCGAATTTAATCTTATAAATTTGCTTATTCAAACTGAGAAATATTTAAATAAAAAAAAAACGTAATAAAATAATAATTAGATTGTCCAGTGGCAAAAAAAATGTTAGCTATACATAATGTGCATTTTACGAATTTCGAAAAAAAAAATCTACACTGTAATCATATATTACTCGTGTATGAAGAAGACCACAATACAAAATGAAGAAATGTCAAGCAGTTGCCCCAGTAAAGTTTGGAGCATATTATTAACTTTAAAACTTACTCACACTTTTTGCCGATGAACTAAAGTGTTTTTATTTTTTTATAGTATCTGAATAACTCAATGAAGTATTTAAAACAATAAGCAACCATATATTTTAATACTGATAAAGATATTTGTAAATAAAAAATATCTACTAATTATAAATTATAACAAAATTTTATACCATGTTGTAATTATGTAATGATCATTTCATTAAACAAGAACACTAAGTAGGTATTACAATTTTTTTCATTTTTGAACTAAAAATGGGTTCACGATACACAATCATTGTTTGTTTTACACATGGGTCAGTAAAAAATTAAATACTCGCATTTCCAATTAAAAATTAAAATCTTTTACATCTCTATCATAAGAAAACATGATAAGTTACAATTTTTAATTTTTCACTCTAAAATTTTTATATTCGAAATAGTAAATAGCGCATATTTTTGACAACTTATGTCAGGTGAAAAATCCGGCACTAGAACGAGTAGAGATATAATAATATGAACGATTATACCAGTCGATTCTACAGACAAAGTTACAGAAAAAAATTTCTCCTCATAACTTTATATGGAACGATTCAATGAAAAATAAGAGAAACGAAAAAATTTCAATTTTTGGCTCGGGAACGTTTTTCTTTTTGAACTACATATCGATGCGCTTATTCTAAATCGATTCTATGGCCAAAATTACATAAGTTTACCAATTTTCGGATTTTTAATCCAATGGATACAATTTACATCGTTTTTGAATCTAACTTTAAACGTAAAGAGATAAAGGAATTCTGTTTGAAAATTTAGAACGAGTACATCCAGAAAATGAAAAATTTTGGAGAAAAAGACATAATTAAAGGGAATATTGATTGCAGTTACTTTCAGATGTGGGTAAAATAAGTTTAAGACATAACTGGTTATATTCCTTTATTTTTAACTCAATCGCTAGGAAATATTACCTCATGTAATCCTGGCTTAATGCACGTCTAATTATTGACTAATCACACTTGATTACCTGTAATTACGATCTGACTATATTATTTATAAACAATATAACCCCGTTGTTTGCACCGGAATATCAATAACTAATCGATTTAACACGTTTCTGAAATGCATTCGTCTCATAAATATCTACTATACTAGTTTTGTATCTTCATCATATTCATGCCATAAATAAGTTCATATATTTTATAGATATTAAATTTATACAGTTGTTACTTACGGAATTAAATATATCAAATAATAACAACATACGAAATTGCACTATTTGTTTGTAATTAAGCAATGGCCTTATTCATAACCTCTGTTGGTTGTCATATAATCTTATTATCCAGTAATAATAAAAAATAAGTATTATATATTTACCTTGATTCCCTGAAGATCAGAAATGAAAGGATATAGTCCAGCACATATTGTAATAAATAGACACAAAATAACACTGTTATGAACAACGATTCAGGAACACTAACTGCACACTGCGTCTTCACCCAAACTGAACAAAACAAAACAAATGCCAACCAATTCAAACTGATTTTAACGGAATATTAGATATTCATTCATTTTAAAAATCGACATGTGGCGCTATAAAGGAAATAAATTCAACTAGATGTTAAATATTGTATTGCTATCATTATTTATGACTATAAAATAATAATATTCAAATAAAAATTATAGGATATGTATTCTATTTAATTAATAACAATTATATTATTTACTTCTTTATGGTACCTAGCAAATCTAGTAAACATTGTACTAATAATTTAAAGGAATATTTTAAAGTACTACAATTTTTATAGAAAATTATGATTTTATATCAGTTGTCCAATAACACTCCAAAGAAATAAAAAATAAAAATATTGTAAAATACCAATGAATACAGCGTTTTTTGTTTTGTATTTAATACATTTTTTCGTTATTGTGACTACCACTTTTACTGGATCGTACATTCGTATATTTCTAAAATTTCATTTTTGGCACATTTTAGAGAAAAATGTTATTAGAGAAAAATTAAAAATATTTTAAATAATATTCTTAACATCAAACGGTTTTTTAAATTTTAATAGTAATTAGCAAAAATCGTACTTTTCTAATAGCTCTTTTATATAAAAGATTTTTATTCCAAAAAAATCACACATATACTTACATCGGACTTTTAACATATTTTGGAAAGTATTTTGAAATTTAATTTAAAAAATAAAAACTAAAATTTTAATTATATTTTATTGAAAAATTTTAAAAACTTTTCTCTAATAACTTTTTCTTCAAAATGTACCAAAAGTAAGAATGACACTT
Organism: Stenolophus ochropezus; assembly: GCA_035578165.1. NCBI lineage: Eukaryota > Metazoa > Arthropoda > Insecta > Coleoptera > Carabidae > Stenolophus > Stenolophus ochropezus. The sequence goes on along the minus strand of JAQOWZ010000005.1, from coordinate 15,446,962 downwards.
TTGCTGCAGGTAGACTATCCCCTTAAAAAGGATTGAAAGTGTATAACGCAAAAACCAATAAACATATATAATGTTCATACGCAAACATGTCATTTTCATCCAGTCAAAATGCTTCATTTATTCCCAGTTTTTTAACGAAAAAAATTGATAAATCTACAGTAGCAATCGCCATGGTTATATTTAGTTGATATGTAAGTTTTATGTTTGAACTGTTGTCATTTGGGAAATAATCAAGCAAATATAAAAACATGTTTCGAGTTATGAATTTAATTGGTGAAATTTACTCATACTTCCTACAAAGTAACGACAATTCGGGCCAAAAATAATTCAACTATTCGTAAATTTTTCTAATAAATTTATGGCTCTTGTTATATTACTTTTAATTTGCATAATAATATTACTTCAGAGTGCTTGTATAAGGTGGCGCAAAAGTAATCACCCTATTGAAACATGCTATAATTTTTGCAAATAGCGGCAAATGTCAAATCTGCTTTGACATTTGTGAAGTAAACAAATGCAAAATACATGTCCATAAAACATGAATCGCTATATTCCTCAAAAACGCGGTTTAATTACTTCGATTTTTTCGCGGAATAATTCGTCGTTGGTGTTGGCGCAGCGCGAATTTACGCGCAGATTTCCCGGTCGCCTGACACCAACTGGGCAAACACTGCGGCGTTCAGCCGCTCGCCTAGAAGAATATGGTACAACACGAGATGCTGCCAGGTCTGGCCGGCCCCGGAGGAGCCGTTCTGCTCAGAATATCGCGGCTGTGGCTGAAGACGACTACTGTGGACGGCGAGCGCTACAGAGCCATGCTCAACGACTTTCTTCTTCCTCAATTGCATGAATTTGAACTGGAGAACATGTGGTTCCTACAGGATGGAGCAACGGCGCAAACTGCACGAGCCACAACGGAAGTTCTGAGGGCTACATTTCCGGGTCGCCTAATCTCTCGTTTTGGTGATTTGCACTGGCCGGCAAGCTCGTCCGATTTAACCGTCCCAAACTTCTTTTTGTGGGGTTTCTTTAAGTCACGAGTCTATGTCAACAAGCCTCAGACTTTTCAAGCCCTCAAAGAGAATATCCGTCAAGAATGCGAGAACCTATCGCCGGAAGTACTGGCAAGAGTAATGGAAAATGCTATAAATCGGGCCCGTATGATCATCCATTCTGGCGGCGGCCAACTGGCCGATATCATTTTCTCGACTTAATAGGAAAAAAATTAAGACATCAACTAAACATAATCAAAAAGCAGAACCAAAGTTTTTCATTCATAAAAAAAATTGTAGCCAAAGAACATCGGGTGACAACTTTTGCGCCACCCAGTACAACTTCGGAAGATAGTGTGTATAAATTCAAAGCTTACCTAACTTTCAAAACTGTTCCTATATTCGCATTGTAAAATTATGCTTTTATTTTTAAAAATAAAAAAATAACATTCATGGATGAAACATCACTGAGTGAATAATTTCAATTTCAATAAATGATTGTAATTGTTCAAATAAAAACCAATGTCAAAAATATATAAAATAAAAACCATTTGTTTGAAATATGCAGAAATTAATTAAAACCATGGAATTGTTTTTTTAATAAATGAGTTATAAATAAATCATTGATTTTTGATTTTTCAAAAGAATATTGAAAATCAACATCAAAAAATTAAATATTTAAAGTACGTAGCTACATCTTAAACATGCTTCAAAACACTGTCGTGTCAAGTTACAAGTTTTACTTACATTTTTTTTGCAAGAGACTTATAGTTTATATTGTTTTCCGAAATACTTAGGCACAGTATAGAACAATGGTATTTGAATCCCAGGTCTTACGTTACATTTAAATCAGGTTGGATCGCGAAACCAATTATTGAGCTCTTATGTATTTTTTTACTTTTATTTTACCTATAGCGAAATTAATTTGAAATTTTAACTTTGTTTTCAGGTGGCATAGCCTCCTACAGTTGTCCAGAAGGTTCGGAACCTCTCCAGGGCTTGACCGACAGCTCTTACGACGGTTTCCGAGAGAACGGTTACCTCTTGGGTGGTCTAGGTCGCCTCACCGATGGAGAAGTCGGCGCAGATAACTTCCGCCTAGACATTGGCTATGGAAAAGGTATGAACCTTTCACCAGGTCTAGAAGAAGTTGCTCAGGTGATGATTTCTTCCAGGAAATGGATGGATAGGCTGGAGGAACGACTCCATGAAGGACGGATTCGTGGAGCTGGTGTTTGAGTTCGACATGGTTAGAAATTTCAGCGCGGTGCATTTGTTCACCAATAATTTTTTCAGCCGGGATGTTCAGGTAAATATGTAAATATATTTTCAATTATACAGAATCTATTTTACAAATTGTTTGAAAAACATTCACAAATTTTGAGGATACTAAGTCGTTTTAAATCTATATAAAAAAGAGATTATCACAATTCGAAACTTTGATTTTAGTATTTTTGAAACAAACATTAGTATATTAGTCATTTCTGCAATCCAACCTTTCTCGAATGTCTTTATTTGATATAGGTACTTCTGATAACTTACCGATTGCTTTCATTTCATACCAAAAACGACCTACTTCTGACTAGTTTATGCAAAAAACAAAAACCGATAAATTTGACAATTTTTTGTTATTTACTCTAGTCTTTGTCTAGTAGATACTTCCATTCATGATATAAGATTTATTATTTATTAGTTATAATTAGTGATGGGTAAATTCCCGGGAAAGAATATTTCGGAAAATTTCCCAGGATATTTCCCGGGAAGTTTTTGGGGAATTTTCTGAGGAATTTCCGGTGATTTCATGGGGAAAAATTAACGATAAATTTCCTCAGAAAAATCAAAAGCATTAATTATAAAGTTATTAGAATAGTAACATTGTTTATTTATTATCGGGAATTTTCCTCCTTATACCGGGGAACTTCCTTATTCCTGGGAATTTCCCTACTTGTTTCCGGGAAATTTTCCCATATATTCCCGGAAATTTCCAAAATGGAATTCCCGATTTTTTCCCGGGAAAAGTGTTTAGGGAAATTCCCGGGAATTTTTCCAGGAAATAAAAATATTCCTGACGGGAAATTCCCAGTGACCCATCACTAGTTATAATTATAGGTTGTTTAAAAAAGAAAATATTCAAATTTAGTGGTAAGTAGGTACTAAACTTTTATTCTTTGTTTTTGTGAACTTTAAAAAATATTTTTGAAACAAATTAAAGTCATGAAAATCACTTAAAGATTTTTTAAAAATTCACATATTTTTTTGTAATCGTAATCTACACTTGTCGTACTACTTACCCTTAAATTTTTGACATTATCTTCAAAACCACTCTGTATTTTGCAGTAAACTTTCTTAAAATATTTTTCGGCTATGAAAAATAACTATTCGCAAAAAAACAAGACTTGAATAAATTTCTACTTGTGTTTGTTCGTTTTTTACCAAAATTTGCATGAACTTATTTGATTAAAGTCAGAAACTTATATATGAAATTAGGTTAATATTAGATGAACGATATGATTTCATTTTGAGTATCAATCTGGAATTGTATTGAAAGAAACTAAAAATTATTAATGTTTAATATACGAGTTCCACTTATGAATGTTAAAGAAAATTTTACTATAATGTAAAATGAATGATTATTACAAAATATGTACATGCATGTGCAAATGTATAAATTACGTAAATGTAGTACACAACTAAATGGAAAATATGGAAATAATAAATCAGATAAATATGACTTAGTTACGACTTCACATATTTTATACGATTAATAAATTTATTTTTGTTTTTATCGCACCAATAAAACATTCCTCTTTATACACCCTTATATTTAATTTATTTATAATATTCCGTGATTAGTTCAAAAATAAACAGTGCGGTAACAAAGTACTTCATTATATGTTTTGCTATACTACATTCAAATTCAAATTAATATTATATATTAAAATTTATTTAAATAGTTTCATAAATTCTAATCTAATCTAATTTTAACTAAGAGTAAAATATCTCGCGAAGAGTTCTAATAAGTCACATACGTTTGATACTTAATTAATATAATTAACCTACGGTATTATCAACACACTTTTAATTTTAAATGCGTATGGGTAATTTTGGAGATGCCAAAATAAATGTTTATAATTATAAAATACGAGTATTTGTATTAATGTAAGTGGAACCATTTACTTTACTTCTATTACTTCACACTGTGATGAATATTGCTTGGAAAAATTGTTTATGCATAGCTTGATGCTATATTTTTCCGTAAACCCCAAAATATTTGAAAACATCAAATTTTTAGCCTAAAAATTTTTAAATTTTACAAAATTTTGTTTGTAATATTTTTTAAAGAATTACGTTGATGCCAAATTCACAAACATAATTTAATTATCTCTTTTCGTTTCGGAGATATTTGCTGTCAAAAGTTGCACCTCAAAAAAGTGTGGTGGGATACAATCTCAAATACTTCTCATTCAGTTCTACGGGAAAAGTTATATAAAGAAATGATTTGCCCATAAATACGTTCTTTGGAACGTTTAGGTTAGTGATGGGATAATTCGAATTAAAAATAACCTGTCATCCGATTATTGAAATAACCTGTATAATTCGATTATAAAATTCGATAATTCGAATTAAAAATAATCGGCTAGTGCAGGGATAATTAAAATATTTCCAGACAATATAATTTTTTTAGAACGTCATTTTAAATTAATTTTAGTTAAAATAAAATAATGGCAAGACTGACATAATCCTTCCCTGACTTGACCGTGCAAGTTATCTCTTGATCATTCATTTTCGATTGTACCCGAGTGCAGCCGAATCAAAACTCGTGATATTATTTAGCTCGGCTGCTCGGTTGCTCGGCTGCGCCTGACCGAATTAAAAATCATTCGAATTATCATCCGATTATTTACTCGGCAACGATTACCTTGAGCTCGAGCGGTTTCGGGAAGACCGAGTGAAAAATCATTCGAATTATCATCCGATTATTTACTCGGCAACGATTACCTTGAGCTCGAGCGGTTTCGGGAAGACCGAGTGAAAAATAATTCGAATTATCATCCGATTATTGCAATAATCGAATCGGTAGAATTCGATTATTCAAATAATCCGATTATGCCCATCACTAGTTTAGGTGAAAAGAACGTAATTTGGAGAAAACATATATTTACAAAAGATATATTTTCTTCTTTTTAAAAGTTAGTTACTTACTGATAACTAATTTAAAATGTCTTTAAAATTTAGTTAAATAAATGTTTAATATTCGAAACATACATTTTTTCTTTTTAATAAAAAAGTTCGAAATACGAAACAAGATCTAAAAAAATCTTTAAAAAGGAACGTCATTGAAGTTGCGGAACGGTGCCACATTTTAACATTTATAAACTTTTTATTATTAGTAATATATTAGGGGGTGCTGCGGCACCCACCATACGCACGCCTATACCATTTAAAAAGCAAATGCAAGTAAAATATTAGGAAATAAGTATACCTTCCATTTCCATACAGGACTGATGTGCTATAGCAGATATTTGCTGCTTCAAAAATTAAATTCTGGTATAGTATTTGGTTTAATATTTGATCGAATACTGCTGAATAATGGTAATAATTTATGTAAATTAACATTTTTTAAACCAGAATGATTTTATTAATTTTTAATTGAAATATTTAAAAAAAATCAAAGTACAAAAATCAATCTATTGAACTGCTACTACTCATAATAACAGGATTAGTTGGTATTTAATTATTATTGCGGACGAGCAACGGTGGTTCACTTGGTTAGCTCACTTCGACCTAAATTATGCGAAGTTTGATATCTGGGGTTCAAATTCCAATTTTGCTAATTTGTAACCAAATAAAAAATATTGCTGCGTAAATGCAAGTAAAACTTTTCACGAAACAAGTATCTTAGATATTTGAGACTCTGTGTCATCTTATTCCATCATAGATGATATGAATTTTGTTGCCTTGAAATAAAACATAAAAAAAATCATTGTCGTAGAAAAAAGTAATATATTGCTTTTGGTTATTCAACATGAAAAACCTATATTTGTATTGTAGCATATTTGTAAAACAAATAAGCAAAGAATTTTCTTTGTAAAGTTATAAATATGACCACTTTGAACGCGGAACCTCCTGACGCTTCATATTTAATTCCTTTGTGTTTGACTGGTGCGTAGGTGTTCGCGAAAGCCAAAGTGATGTTCAGCGTGGGAGGGCAGTTCTACAACGGGCGCGCGCTTTCGTACTCCTACCAGCCGGATAAGATGGAAGAGCGGGCAAGAAATGTCACCATCCACTTACAATACAAATTAGCCAGGTTCATCAAGCTGCGGCTCTACTTCGCCGCTAAGTGGATCATGCTGAGTGAAGTCACCTTCGACTCCGGTAAGCCCAATTTAACTACTTCATTATTTCTGGAACAATAAACCAAAGGTCAACAATCTACATTCATATTGTTAATAATGAATTCGTGACATCAAAGAAAAGTCATTAATTTCAAGTATACAACTAATTTATATTTATGAAACAACACAGGATCGTTTAAATAGTTTTACTAGATACCTACAAACTATTTCTGTGATATTGAAAAAAAAATAATATAGGGTATTTCACAGTAGGTAATTGGTTTTATTTTCAATTAAAAAATAAACGCAATTATTTCATTATCAATACTTTGAAATAGCCAGATCTTAAACGTTTATTGATAAAGTAGGCCCATGGCTTTGTTGGCCATCTTCCTCTTTCTTGTTTCTTGTCGTTTGTTTCCAGTCCTGAATTCCTAGTTCTTGTAAATCTTTTTCTTCTGCTAGTCGATAATAAAATTTCAAATTTACCTACATTATTTACTTTTACTAGAAATATTTTCATTAAATCTGAAAAATGCAGATAGAAATTAAAAAATAGATTTTTTACAGAAATATCGTAGTACAGGGTGGAGCACAGTAAACTTCCTATTTTCAACAGGTATTTATGAAGGGAGGGTATGTTCTAGAAGGGCGAGGATAGTCGACAAATTATGTTTATAATTTCTCTCAATCATAAATACAGCATGGTCCAAAATGCAGCACACATTTGCCGTCGAAACTTACTTTTCGAAATATTACTGAATCTCAGCAATCAGCATGAATTTCGTACTCGCTACTAAATCTCCCCTCTGGGGAGTTGTCGACCGAAAATATGTTTTGTTAGGGGTTGACAACTTCAAAGGAACAGAAAGTGTGTCTCTGAAGAGAAATGGGCGACAACAGATCTCTCGAACATCGAAGAATTGATTCTTACTTTTGCAGTACAATACAGATTTTGTAGAAAAATATTACTATATTATTATTATCATTAAAATTATGAAAAATTTAAATGTACACAATGCTTTTTAGAAAATTTTATATAAGTATACGTAACACTGAAGAAAGTATAAAAAAACCTTAACTGAAAAAGTTTTTACATAAAATTTATTTTGATCTTTAACTGATTTTATTAACGAAATACAATTTTTCTTATTTATGTGGTTATCAAGAAAAGAAGTGGTTCAATTGTCTGCAGATTTGTTATATCAGTAGTGTACTCGTAAATGTTTTCATGTTTACAAAAATTGATCAATATAATTATTAAATTTTCAGTTGAATTAAAAATGACTGAAACTTATGTTTGTAAGAAAATATGAATAAACAGAAAATTAAACATATAATCTCGAGAAGAAATATGTTGCAATTCTTTAGATTTCATAATCTGAAAATGTATCACCGTTAGAATAAGTAGGTTTTAAATATAGGAACAACTGTATTGATAAAAAATAAAACAATCAATTTCTTATTTTTCTCGTAAGGAAATTGCGGTATCACATGGCAAAGTAAAAATAGAATCATGCGAAAAATGATTTAATCAATAAATTTCACATTTTGTTTGCACATTATGTAAAATGGTTCAGAAACGGATATATTGCATTTTGCGCTACAAAAATCTAAACTATTTTACTTTTATGCTGCAATAGCAATTTTATTCAAATTAAATATAATACTCCGCATAATAAATAATATTTTATACAAGCAAAACAAAGCTTTTATGGAATTGTGAAATATGCTAAACATAATCATAATAGAATATTTTATACATACAATTTCTGTAAATTTATAAACTTGATTTGGAGTAATAATAGTCCACAAAAGAATAGAAATATTGTTTTCTAGCTAATATAAATTTTAATATTCATATTTTTGAGGACCAAGCTCATAGTTATAACAATAAAGTGATCTACGTATATTTCTATGAGCAGCGTTGTTTTTGCATGTAACTTCTATAACTTAACAAACAAAAAAAATCGAATTTTGGAAGATGGAGACACATGTCGCCAAAACTAGGCAATTTTGATAAAATATAAGAATAGGTAATTCATATTTTTGCAAAAATAATATTTCAATTATATTTTAATGTTTTTCAGTTTCTGTGATAAGTGGAATGAAACGACAAATTTAAATTATCACTCACTAGTACATTACAAATTGAAAATTATATAGATATTTTGTAATGGATCTACTACAATCAGTGATTTCGGCTAGCAAACCGGATCGTCGATTTTTCTTCTTTCATTCTCAATATCCATAATAAAATATCGGGACATGTCAATTTTTTTAACACATAATTTCTACAGAAATTGGAAACAGCAATATTTGAATATTTCCTTTAATAATAATTACACTTGATTTAATTAATGCAGAAAATAAATGAACAACATTTATGTGGGAAGAAACAATTAATTTTACTATATAATAATAAATTTCAAACAATATAAAGTTAATATGAATTTAACTTTATTTTGCATGTACTCGTAACTGTAATGAGAATCGAATGAAGTTGAAGAGAACGCTACAACGTTGTTAGTCGTAGCAAATATTCCTTTTGTTGAACAATTCCAGCTGTTAGCATAGTGCGGCATCTTACGCGAGTGCGACTCTTATGAGATTGGAAGGAATAAAACTCCATGTGGAGTAGATGAGGGGTATAGTAAAGTAAAATTGCAGCGGCAGTAAAGGAGAGGATTACAGAAGGCTGTGCATTGTTGAGGCGCAACCGGCAGATCGAGGAGATACATCACGCTGCACGGCGGTTATAAACGCCGACGTTTCATTAAAAAGTAAAGCGAGTGCCGGAAACTCCTGCAAATATGACTCCGCTTTTATTACGTTATAATTAAATAGCCGAGCGCTGAACACCGAGGCGAAACTGCTACCTACATCAGCACCTATCATTACAATATTAATTTTATATCCACCGGATATTCTCCTGCTCAAGCTAGTTTGATTTCCTGGAAATAGTACGTTCTCACAATAACATCTACTTTTTATCAAACTTGCTAATTTCTGCTTCAATATTTTCAGACTTTAATAACCGGAGTTCTGGTATTTCAATTATCAGTTGAATGAAACGACGAATTTTAATTATCACTTAAGAGTACACTACAGATTATATAATGCAATATAAAACTCCAAATCTTTAGTAATGAATCTTGCACTGCTACAATCAGTAATATACATATATGTCAATAACAAAGTGCAATAATACATTTCCAGTTAGGGAAAAAAAGTATCGGATATTGAATTTTGTTTATTTCAATCACAATATCTGTAGCATTTTTAATGCATTTATTTTTTATAATCAGGAAATTAAGTATTAAATTTGTTGAATAAATCTAGCAAGAAAACTTTTAATTTTCATCTCAATTATGAAACTTTTAAGTAACATGAAATTCGTTGTACAACAAATTATAATTGGTAAGTTGTAATAAAAGTTCATTTTTCATTTTCAATCTACATTATTATTCGATAACCATTGAAATATAAGTATACCAGAATTATTAAAAATGTAATAGTTTTTCATCTTAAATATATTCCAATACGTTGATTGCGTTCTTATACTACTACAAACTATATATTTGAGAGGTGAACATGGATCGTGAATTTTTGTGGATCACTATGAGTCACGACATTATTCACGTTCACGCTCGCATTTCTATATCTGATTATAATTAAAATATACCTAGATAAATATCTTAGTGATCGTGATTTTTTTAGTATGGTCGTTTATTCATTTGTGATTAGACGTGAGCGGGTACGAAAAGTTCCCACATTTATATTTGATTCTTTTTTACATAAAATAATTACGGACGCAGGAAATTATTATGATTTTAATAATTAAATCCTTCTGATGTTCTGCTCACCAGCCTGTATATTTTATGTTTATATACATATGTATATATTAAATTAATAACAAATAAACACTATATATGTAACCCGTAAAAAAATGGCTAAAGATCAAATTTCAGCTTGTTTCAGCTGAAAAAATTTAAATGTGATTTATTTATGCTTTTAGATTTAGTGCTGCATTGCTACAAAAGGACTGGATCGTCGATTATCCTTTATCTGTTAATTACCCGATACCCTTTAATTATTCAATATCATTTTATTAACTGCTGTAAATGTAAATGTAAAAAATTGAGAAACACGAAGTTGTTTTACCACCAAGAAAACACCGGATCGACGTTCCGGACTGAAGACAACACTGCCGGAATTTTAAACTAAGAAAAATATAAAGTTACGTTGAGCGAATCATATTTAATTATATAATACCTCTTTTGCAGTTCCCGTGGGTTTGAACATGACCGAAGAACTGGAGCTGAACTCCAGCGTGGAGGAAATCATAGTGAACCCCGAGGGCGACCTGGCGTGGGAGTCATTCGAGACGAGTATGTCACCCACGCAGTAGTCCTAGTGCACGACATTCACACTTTGTTTGACAGTTGCAGCTAGGAAGGATGGCCAGGGCTTCATAGAAGTTGTAATTGGGGTGCTGACAGCTGTCATGCTGCTTCTTCTCGTTGTCTTTGTAATCATATTAATCCTCTCTCGAAGACAGAAGCTGCAGGGGAGCCCCACTCTGCTAAGGAATCCCTTTGGAGTCACCATCAACATGAAGGTGAGGAGCTAAGTTTGCAAACTTTACCCACACCCAACACTTCAACACTTTCACGATTAAACCAGAATACCAGACCAAGATTTAAATTACAAAATAAATTAATAGTCGGCACTTGACGGAATACATTTTCAATGAAACAATAAATAGTTATTTATGATATAAGTGTTAAAAGTGACATTTTATGAGTGAGTGGGGAAGTTTGAAACGAGGCGAAGCCGAGTTTAACAAACCCCACGAACGAAATAAAATCACTTTTAACACAAATATCATACACTATTTTTCCTACGACCACAGTTATGTACCTATTAGTAAATAAAAACTAAGCATTAGAATGACATTTATGACAGGTCATGATGTATTTGTTATGAACAACTGAACATAAGACGTGTTAAAAGTAAATTTGTTTTTTACTTTTAACACGTTGTCAATGGCAACGTTTTAAAAGTATTTACTGTGTTATAAACTGTTATTTTTAACTTGCTAAGCAACCGTTAAAAATACTATTTTTAACAGTGGTCGTAGGAAAAAATATTTTCCTACGACCAGTGTTAAAAATACTCTTTTTAACGGTTGCTTAGCAAGTTAAAAATAACAGTTTATAACACAGTAAATACTTTTAATACGTTGTCATTGACAACGAATTAAAAGTAAAAAACAAATTTACTTTTAACACTTCTTATGTTCAGTTGTTCATAACAAATACATCATGACCTGTCATAAATGTCATTCTATAATGCTTAGTTTTTATTTACTAATAGGTACATAACTGGGGTCGTAGGAAAAATAGTGTATGATATTTGTGTTAAAAGTGATTTTATTTCGTTCGTGGGGTTTGTTACACTCGGCTTCGCCTCGTTTTATAAACTTCCCTACTCACTCATAAAATGTCACTTTTAACACTTATATCATAAATAACTATTAGTTTATCTGGTTTATCCACAATTATTATAAATACAGGATGGAAATGAACTTAATGTCATAAATTTAAGGCTGAGTAGTATGATATGTGTAGATTAAGAAAGTGAATTTGTTTTTTAAAAATTCTAAAAACAAAAATTCGACGTTTCTTAAGGAAACTTTTTTTACTGCTGTTTTAATTCATATTTCATTAAAAATATGTTTATCAAAAATACATTCAAAATTAGTTGTATAAGATATTATTCTTAATAATTAAATTAAATAGTATTTTAAGGAAAATTGTGTTTTTATTTACAGAAGAATGCAAATGCGTTGCCAGTAGTCCAGTAGTACAAAAAATGTTAGCTTAATGAAAACTACCTTTATATATGCGAATTTTTAAAAAATTCTTTCACTTTCGTAATCTATACATGTCATACTACTCACCCTTAAATTTATGACATTAAGTTCATTTCCACCCAGTATATATGTCTATTCGGATATCATCAAACTATGCGAAAGGACTAAACTATCGTCATTATATTTTATAATAAATGTGTATTACCAAATAGAAATTTGTTTCGTTTTACAAAACAATTTTTGAAGATAAAAAATATATTTTTGACTTGAATTAAAAATATAAACATACAATCATGTATGTTCAACAAAAAAGCAGTGATTTGTGAGATCTAAGGTTCAAATCTCAACGTGGCTAACAACTATAGAAATAAAAATATCGTTGCATCCGGTTGATTTCGAATCCAATATAAACTGTACGTTTTCTCATTAGATCCAGAATATATCTGACTTGAATTGAACAGACTGAGACCTGTGGTTCAATTCCCAGAGTTGCAAACTATTAATCAAATAAAATACCTTTGAGACCAAGTAGTCTGGGACCCACCATAAGCTGCAGGTCCCTTGCAGAGGCTGTAGCTTGACAACTTACAACACTAAAACCATGAAGTACAATATAGAAAGAGAAGGCGCTTGAATCCAAATGTGTGCAAAAATTACATTCAGCTTTTTTTAATAACATGTGAACTAGAAATCCTGTGATATTGTACAATTACTTATAATATATAATGCGATGATTCTGGATTATAGTAACCAGGGCATGTAACCGGTTAAAAAAACCGGTTAATAAAAACCGGTAACCGATATTTTTAACGAAAATTGCGAACTTTAACCGTAATTTTAACCGATATTTTTCAGGCCAAAAATACCGGTAACCGTTAACCAAAAAAAAATAAACCGGTTTTAGAGAACATTAACCGTTATTTCAATATCATTTAGGGAGAAAAAAATTAATATTTTTTTTTATATCTGTGTTTTCTATTTGTATTTGAACATGAGTCATGACAGTTTTTATAATTAACATTTTATTGGAGAGTCATAAATGTAGGTCTTTTTGGCCGTAAAGGTTACTTAAAAAGTCCAAATAAATACGGCCTTTGTCAACACAGGCAAGTTTAAAATTGAAAAGTGACCTGCGTTTTTCTGAATAAATTACGGGAATTTTTGTGAATATTTATTAATTAAATTGTTTTTTTTTAACTGTTATATTTTCTCAGATGGTAATTTTTTATTATTTTTTTAAATTATTTATTCTATAATTTTTTTTAATCAAATATTTATAATTACTTTTTTTTAATTAATGTTAATAATTTTTTAAATTGATATATTAACCGGTTTAAACCGGTTTCCAATTTTTAAAAATTCCAGGGTGTGAAATAACCCAAATAAACCCATTTTTAGGTAAAATTTATTGATTTTTTTGAAAAAACCAAATTGATAGTCGCCCATGCGCTGATTTCAAATTTTCAAACCGAATTTAATTATCTCTTCCCATTCCTGAGATATTTGGCCTCAAAGTTGCACCTCAAAAAAGTGTGTTTTTTGAACAAATCTCTAAAATGGATAGAGATACAGTATCAACGATTACACCAGTCGATTCTACGCGCAAAGTTACATAAAGAAATGTTTTCTCCGCATATACGATCTTTGGAACGATTTGGTGAAAAATGAGAAAAACGAAAAAAACCTGAATTTCAATTTTTCGCTTGGAAACTTTTTATCACCAAAATTTTTTATATTCTGGACTTAAGTAAATACAGATGCGCTGATGCCAAATTTTCAAACCGATTTCAATTATCTTTTACAGTTCTCGAGATATTTGTGTTCAAAGTTAGATCTGAAAAAAATCAGTTTTTCAGGAATAATTCTGAAATGGGTTCAGTTACGACTTTGGCGACCTCACCAATCGATTCTACGTGCAAAATTACATTTTTGTACCAATTTTCAGATTTTTATTCCAATGGATATAAATTTTATAGAGGAAAAACGAAAATCGTCAAAAATCGAAAAAAATCGCAAGGGGTTCATCAGGCGATTTTTCGATTTTCGCGATTTTCGTTGTTTCGCTCTAAAAATTGTATCCACTGGAATATTAATCTGAAAATTGGTACACTTATGTAATTTTGCCCGTAGAATCGATTGGTGAAGTCGTCGAGATCGTATCTTGACCCATTTCAGGGATATTCCTGAAAAACGATTTTTTTCAGTTCCAACTTTGAACCCAAATATCTCGAGAACGGTAAGAGATAATTGAAATCGGTTTGAAAATTTGAAATCAGCGCATCTGTATTTACTTAAGTCTGAAAAATGAAAAGATTTAGAGCCAAAAAGTTCTCCAGCGAAAAACTGAAATTCCGGTTTTTTTCTCTTTTCTCATTTTACACCAAATATTTCCAAAGAACATATATGCGAAGAAAACATTTCTTTATGTAACTTTGTGCGTAGAATCGACTGGTATAATCGTTGAGACTATATCTCTACCCATTTTAGAGATATAGTCAAAAAACACACTTTTTTGAGGTGCAACTTTGAAGCCTAATATCTCAGGAATGGGAAGAGATAATTAAATTCGGTTTGAAAATTTAAAATCAGCTCATCGGCGATTATCAATTTGGACTATTTTAAAAAACCAAAATTTTTGACCGAAAAATGGGTCATTTTGGATTTTTTCGGCTGTAAAATCAAAATTTTAAGGTGCAAATCTGAATATTGTTAGTTTTCATGATTAACTATGATTGTAAATTACTTGGAGATGAGAAAAGATATTAATTTTTATTTGGATATGGTTTGGAATATATTTGCGAATATAGATAACAATTATCAAAACAAAATTTCCAAAAATATAAGTACTTCCGGTCATCATTTCCGTTGTAGGCCAAGGTTCGTGGTCCAATTAACAACTATCAATTGTTTTACAGACATCCTTTTGTTTAGATAAAGTTCATTTGTCCTAATTATTTGTTTATTAACTGTTTCTTTTATTATTATTTCCACCTTCTATACTCGTATACAGGGTGGCTCAATGAAAATTATCAGCGCAATTTTTGGCCACTTAACATCAATTTTGCAAAAAACGTTCGAATACGTCATTTTTAGTATAAAGGGGGAACACCTGAATGGATTAGTTCCAATGGCATAACTTCAACCCTAAAATGGAGGTGGACTGCACCTCAAAAATTTTAAATGGAAAAGAAACATGACTCAGTTCGAAAAGCCTTTCAATTCTCTTCTCAACAGTTTTTTTTTTTCAAATCCGATCATTAGTTCCAAAGAAATATCGTTTAAAACAAATTTTATCAGGTGTTTAAAATTGCAATCAAGTAGGCTTAAACAAATGACAAAATCGAATATCAGTAATTTTCCCGTAACGTAGAGGGCCGAAATAATAGGATAATATACTTTTATAATCTGGTAAATAATACAGTCACAGATGTAAAAGGAATAATAAAAGTTAATATATATGACACAAACTAATAGCACTTTAAAAGTACACAATTACTATTACTCAAGATCACGCCCGTTGTATTCTTCAAAATGTTCCATGTCGATTATCTTTTGTTTTCTGCTAAAATATTTTAGAAGTAACTCGTATTTGGTATCAAATGAAAGGATTATTTGATGAGGGCTGGCTTGTAGAAATGACAAAAAAATTCCTTGTCGAATGTCTTTTGTTTTCAGCTAAAATATTTCAAAAGTAAGTCGTGCTAGGTATCAAATCTAAGTACTCGACTATGTTTGGCGTGCAAAAATGTCAAAAATCATGTCAACAGGCTTTTGTTTCTGGAGAAAAGTTGTCAGAAGTACGTCGTATTTGGTAAAAAAAGTAAATAAAAAATGACAAATAATTACCATGTCAATCAGCTTTTGTTTTTGGCAAAAAGTTGTCAGAAGTATGCAGGGCATGTAACCGGTTAAAAAAACCGGTTAATAAAAACCGGTCACCGATATTTTGAACAAAAATTGCGAACTTTAACCGTAATTTTAACCGATACTTTTCAGGTCGAAAATACCGGTAACCGTTAATCAAAAAAAAAAAAAACCGGTTTTAGCGAACATTAACCTTTATTTTAATATCATTTAGCGAGGAAAAATTTTAATATATTTTTTTTATATCTGTGTTTTCTATTTGTATTTGAACATGAGTGATCAGTTTTTACAATTAACATTTTATTGGAGAGTCATAAATGTAGGTAGTTTCTTTGGCCGTTAAGCTTACTTAAAAAGTCCCAAATAAATACGGCCTTTGTAAACACAGGCAAGTTTAAAATTGAAAAGTGACCTGTGTTTTTCTGAATATATTACGGGAATTTTTGTAAATATTCATTAATTAAATTGCTTTTTTTTAATTGTGATATTTTTCTCAGATGATATTTTAAAAAAAAAATTTTATTAATTATTCTCTATTTTTTTAATCAAATTTTTATAATTAATTTTAATTATTTTTTTAACCGATATATGTTTCCAATTTTCAAAAACCGGTTTTCGAACTAAAACCGTTATTATTATAACGTTCTCTATAAGGGTTAACCGTTAACCAGTATTTTTTTCGGTTACATGCCCTGATAGTAACTATGATTATTGTATTCTGTATAGACTTCATTGTCTGTAGAAGCAAACTCATCAGTTACCAAAAGATAAAAAATAAACATTCTGTGCCCTTAGCCCTTATGCAACAAATAAAATTTGAAATGATTATATAGTTTAAAAGCAGTTTTTCTTGTTGCTTTTTCAATAAGAGTTCATAAAATGGAATTCTTCCTTTGTTCCTGAATAAATCAATTGGAAACATGTACTCTACGGTAGTATGTGAGACAAAACTCATACAACTGACGTAAAGTTCAGCATGAATAATAACTATGTTAGACTTAGCATGATTTACATGCTGAATAAGTTAGCTGACCTCCCAAAGGTCTAGACCCTCTAGACCTTGAACTACAACACGATGAACAGTGATACGTGTCCAAGAACTTCTGCTTTAAATTGTTATTTAATTAATTGTTTTAATTGCCAAAACTCCATAAAACTTATACTTTATTCATTTAAATACACTAGAGGCGTAACTATAATTCGTCTCAAATAGAAAAGGACCTGCGGGAAACACGCATATTCGTTTATATTTTAAGCATCCAATAAGTAAATGTAATAATCCCGTTGAGCTTTGTACCAATTAAACATTTATTTGCAATTATTTATTAAATAGAAAGAGCGTGCATTACCGTGAATTATATTAAATGCAAACGCTAATTGTTTAAATTTGAATTCGTGGCAATAATATTACGCGGTCTTGTTGCTATTTCACTCACCAGCTATTCCGTATCTGTCCACCTTGGTCGGATCCGCCTCTCATGCACATAATTGACGTCATCATCCCCTCCCAAGAACTTTATTATATACTTCAAAGCTATACATAAATAATAATTTGAAAAAAAATATGGGTATATTATTTTTTTGCAAATTATCATATTAAAAAAATTTTATAATGGGTTGGTGAATTTGCAGAAGTAGGTACTCAAATTTTTATTATACCTAACCATTTACGAGTTACTGATAGCAACTTTTTTTTTTCATATGGAGGTCATATTAAGCTATGGTATTTTTAGATAGAGTTTTTTTTTAACTTTACCATGATATAAAACAGTAATAATTTATTTTTATAATTAACAGAAAAATTAACAAAAATTGTTATTTATACTAAAATTGCATTGAAAAAAGTAAATCGAAGGCTGCTGTGGAAGAAAATAATTAAATTTATTGTAAAGTATTCGCAAATTATTTTTGTATTTTTAAATAAACTTGTTGCAATATATGTTATGAAATAGTTATTTTCTTCCACAGCAGCCTTCGATTTACTTTTTTCAATGCAATTTTAGTATAAATAACAATTTTTGTTAATTTTTCTGTTAATTATAAAAATAAATTATTTCTATTTTATATCATTGTAAAGCTAAAAAAAAGTCTCTATTTAAAAATACCATAGCTTAATATGACATCCATATGAAAAATAAAAGTTGCTATCAGTAACTAGTAAATGCTTAGATATAAAAAAAAATTGAGTATTTCTGCAAATTCACCATACAAATGTGCCTTAAGAAAGTGCAAACCAGAATCTCGTATTATTTTATATAACAAAGTTATAAGCAAAAAAAGAAAATCGCTAAATTTACATTTTCCCCTAATATCTAGTGATATATGCATTTTTTCGCAAATAACAAAACACTATTAAAATATCCTCCTAACGGGGCAACTTTTGTCTAATTTAATCAACCTCGTAGCTCTAACGGTTCTCGAGATACTAATGCATTCGTACCTTAAATGGGACACTGTATAGTTATAGTCAAACAATCCGATTGTGTTAGGAAAACAGATTTTTTTTTTATTTTTAATTTTTATACTACGTTAGGGGGGACCGGTGTCAATTCTAACAGGTGTCAAATGTAACAAAGGCTGATAACAGGGCCATCTTTTTGAAATAAATTAAAATGCACTTATAGAGTGAAGCAGAAATAGTCCTAGCTCTTAGGTATTCAGTATGAGTAAATACGAATAATGACACAAATTGTTTCTAAAACCATATATTCTTTTAAACTTACTCAGAAACGTAATGTTCTATTATACATCTTATAAGTATCTCATGGAAAGTCAAACAAAATTAAAATTTTTGATTGTGTTAACAAAGATAACTATGATAACAAATATGTCATAATTCATTACGAATAGTTCAACATTTCATAAAAATAAAATTTCAATTATAAAACAACACATTTGCAAGTAATGATTTAAAACATTTTCCTTCTACATATCTGGGCTGTAAAATCTGTGATTACTTCTTTTAAACTAATTTTTCGCAAGATTCGCAGCGTTTGGCGTTGTATTGGTCTATTGGTACGGAAAATTTAAATGATTTTAAAGATTTTTTAGATATATATTTTGAATATTAATAGTTATTATGATGCGATTATATTACAAAATAGCGATCTATTTGTTAAAATAATCTAACAAAAACATGTGCGGAAAAATATATTTGTTGGAAATTCTCGGGGTCCCTATTTAGCAGGTGCCCTAAGCACGTGCTTAGTTTGTTTATGCACAAGTCCGGCCCTGCATTAAAGCCTGAATATTCCTCTTTAACATGTGTAACAACAAAGGTATATTAAGCAGTATAATTTTTAGTAACATAAATAAATATTCAAAATCATAATCATTTTAAGCTGTATTTTTGTTACTTGTTTATTAAACTTAATATTACTATTGAACTATATGGCAAAAAAATATTTTTTAGGCGGCTGGTACATAAATTGTTGTTTTTCGTATCTGCTGGCAACCTTAAAGTATCAATTTTTATTTGACATCTGTCAAAGTCAAAATTTTTGGCCGCTAGTTTGTTCATTATTGATTTACATAGTTCATATTAATGTGATTAATTATTTTAGAATATAATAACAAATGTAAGTAAAATTTTAACTATTCCTTTACAAATATTAATGAAAAAGTAATGAATTTGCGAGTAAAATTAGCGGCCGTAAAGTAAATGCGGCCGTAAAGTAAATGCGGCCGTAAAGTAAATTTTGACAGATGTCAAAAATTGATTTTGAATGAAAATTCATAATTTCTTGTTGTAATCGCCTAAAAAATGATGTGTGCACCTCGGCTAAAAGTTCTTTTTGGGCCTCATCTGATTTGTAGCCTCGGCTTTGCCTCGGCTGCAAACTTCTGTTTCGGCCCAAAAAGATTACTTTTAGAACCTTGATACACAAATAACTATTTACATATATTATTTTTTATACAGTACATTAATAACTGTAGGTATATTTTATCATAATAATTGTTTATTTGAAATTAAAATGTTATATAAAACTTCATATCTAAGAGTATTATTAAAAATGTGCATATTAATCAAATATTCATGTTTAAAAGATATATCACGAACAATAAATGAAATTCTGTCTTCATTTTTTTTTTTATTATATGAACAACAGCGACATTTTTTGTACTTTCTATTCGCACATTTTTTTTTAAGAAGATGTATTTATAACATTTTAAAATTTGAAAATAATAGTACAACATGTTTATTAGCAATATAAAATTTATTTTTTTTAATACTTAAAATATCCTTATCTTTCATATATATATCAAGAAATGAATGATGATCATTTTTTAATGTTTACCATAATTTTTTATATGAATTATTATAGAATATATTCACGTTCGAAGTGAACTGACTGTAATTATTTCTCCAATAATAGCGAAAAAAAAAATAAATTGTAATGAAAGAGCACTTACGATTTTGGAACATCTGATTCATCCAGCTTCCTAGCAATGTTATTAACCATAGTTCTTCACGGTTTTCTTCTTCCTTCATTCCTGATTCCTGTTATTAGTACAAATCTGAAACTGTCAATCTATATAATGTTTAAAATGTAATTTTTAAATAAGTATATTATTACAAATTATATTATATTATTTTAAAGTAGAGTTGTTGCTCCCATCCTCTAGCTGAATATATAATATTTTTCATTTTTCTTGACAAGGCGACGTATTAATAAAGAAAAAATATTTTTATTATTACTAAAAGTTAATGAATTTAAGTTTAATTTTTACAATATTTTACACTCACCACTAAAGATTGTTGCATTCTTAAGCAAATACCGAGGCAAATAACATTTTAAATAGGTCCTGCAGTCCTGCTGCAAGTAATCTATTATTCCCTAAAAATACCTTAAGGAAAAAAAATTGCTTCATCTGTAAATGAAATGATTATAATATTAAAGTGGAGATGTTGGTTCCATCCTCCATGAATTTTCACTTGATTTTTAGAGGATGGTTAAGCCCTGCCACCACGACAA
The DNA here is from genome assembly GCA_035578165.1 of Stenolophus ochropezus. Lineage (NCBI taxonomy): Eukaryota > Metazoa > Arthropoda > Insecta > Coleoptera > Carabidae > Stenolophus > Stenolophus ochropezus. Next base: position 15,425,913 of record JAQOWZ010000005.1, on the reverse strand, counting down.
GGTCTCTCCACGTCGGCAAGGGGGGGATGGGAATGGTTTGGGTTTAAAGAAAAGAGGAAAACTTAAAACTATTCGCGACGTAAATCTAACCGCGACTTAAATCTAACCACGACTTAAATCTAACCGCGACTTAAAACTATATTGGCGCAACTTAAACTAATACAGTGTACTTCCCAGCGAAAAGGGTCAGGGGAATTGGCATGAAAGCCAAGAAAGAAGTAGAAAATGAAAATATAATATTAATTATTATTGTCTCTGTACAAACTCACTCCACAATTAGACATTTCAACACGCTAGCGGTCAGACACCCTTCCGGCCCTCCATACTAACGCCCAAAATGGTAAAAGGGCAGCAAGATGCACCAAGCACATCCGTAACTCTAACTTATAGACACGCTAATACGAGGGCGGTATCACAACCCTTCCGTGCAACCCATACCAACGACCAGAATGCTGTAAGCAGAGAAAGGAGTGCCTCGACTTATAAAAGATTACTACAGGGTATTACACATTAAAATATAATAATTATAGAAATTCTGAAAAAAAAGAGGATTGTAAAATTAATTATTTTTGTAAGGAAAAAATTAATGGTTAATTTAGGTATATTAAAAACGTAAATCAAGTAACATTTGTATAAAAAAATGGGATATTTATGTTATCAAGAGATTGTAAACATTTAAATAATTTATATCTATCTCGCGTGAAACACTTTGTTAATCAAATAGAAAAAACTGAATAAAACGTGACACATTATTAACCTAAACTAACTTGTACTAAAAGGCTCATCCTAACTTAAAACTTCCCGGGCAGTTTTGCAGTACGGATTTACTTCCATTCACACATGATAGCTTATATCTACACATAACATCTCAGGTCATCACATCATACATCACATATAATCAGCATACTTTATATCTAACAATCTCAGTTTTTATCTAACCAGCACACCTTATATTTAATCATCATACCTTAAATTTAATCATCGCACCTTATATCTAACCATTACACCTTAAATCTAAACATCATACCTTATATTTAAGCATCACACCTTACTTTCATCATACCTTATATTTAATCATCGCACCTTATATCTAACCATCACGCCTTATATTTATTCATCACATCTTATATTTAATCATCACACCTTACATCTAACCGTCACACCTTATATTTAATCATCATACTCATACCTTACATTTAATCATCACACCTTATATCTACCCATCACACCTATAATCTGAACAGCATACCTTATATTTAAGCATCACACCTTACTTTCATCATACCTTACATTTAATCATCACACCTTATATCTACCCATCTCACCTAAAATCTAATCAGCATACCTTATATTTAAGAATCACACATTACTTTCATCATACCTTATACTTAATCATCGCACCTTATAACTAACCATCACACCTTAAATCTAAACATCATACCTTATAATTAAGCATCACACCTTACTTTCATCATACCTTATATTTAATCATCACACCTTACATCTAACCATCACACCTTATATTTAATCATCATACCTTACATTTAATCATCACACCTTATATCTACCCATCACACCTAAAATCTAAACAGCATACCTTATATTTAAGCATCACACCTTACTTTCATCATACCTTATATTTAATCATTGCACCTTATATCTAATTATCACACCTTAAATCTAAACATCATACCTTATAATTAAACATCACACCTTACTTTCATCATACCTTATATTTAATCATCACACCTTATTTTAAAACTATCATACCACACATGTAGTCATCATACGTTATATCTAGATCTCATCTCATACCTAATGTGTCAAGTTTTATTCCTTTGTTTGAAAAAAAAGTTAATATATTACATTTGCAAGACAAGGGATAAATTAAAGTTAAGTTTAAACAATATCAAACATTAATTAATCACATGAATAATATAAATTAAAAATGTACTTACGCGAATTTAATTTATTTAAATAATGAATTGAAATAAATTGAAGTTGTGAAATATTCAGGGAGGACATTACTCTTAAATCTTAAAATTGGACTTACATCTTTCAGTGAGAAAAAAAAACTGAAGAAGTACCTGCTTCCCCCCTTATATCTATGTCTTATATCTAGAAAGTATAGCTGGACTCCGTCTGAAACAATACAAATTATAAATTAGTTTATTTGTAACAAAATAATTTTTAATAATTATGAACAAATAAGTATACTGTAATAATATATGTGCATCGTACACTAGTATCAATAGTTAAGATATAATAGTAGATCAGAATTAGTTATTAAAATTTAAGTTAAAAAGTAAAAAATATAAACGGTAGGTACTTACCAGACGACTGCTATAAAGCTACTGAAGATATCTGAGTTGTCAATTATCATTTAAATAAATGAATAAAGGTAGGGAGGTTACGAAATAGCTAAGAGTTATTCAATATATAATATTGTATTAAAATTAAGATGTGTTTTTAATAGTTTGGTATTAGCTAACGTTATCAATCATATATTTAAATTAAATATAACTGTATTATTACCGATATTTTCGAAAAATAAAATGGTACACTCAGCAATGAATAAGAAGCCGTGAATGAAATGTTGAAATGTATAAGTTTAAATAATTAAAAAACAATTGTTCCTTCAACTTGCCGATTACATTACATGCGCAAAAATGATTAACAGGTCCATTTCTGTTTGAACCGAACTAAAGCAAAAAAAAGTAAGACCTTCTTCAAATAATTTATTTTGAAAAATTTTCTTCGTCTGCATTCTTATCTTGTTAAGGCGTTGGATTTACCGTTTATTACTAAACTATTTAACCTGTTCTTTCCGAGCTGTCCTTTGTCATGGTTTTCAGTATATGGAATGTTTTTTTTTTTCCTATATTTTTATATTCTACCTATCCATATTTTTCTGGATTACCTCTCTCCCTTTTTTGATTTACTTTGCAATAACCTTCTTTGTTAATCTATCCGGGTTCATTATTTCTAGGATCTACTAATGAATCTTTCGTCAAACAACGCCAACCAAAGCAACCACCCAACCCCAGTGAGCCAAGAACCCCCAAGTGACCCCTCATCTATATCTTTCGAGCAATACAGATCTCCTTTAGTGAACGCATATTACACTCCCAACTACCCGACTTTGAGGAGAAGTACTTCTCTTGCGGAGGAGTCAGAACAACCTCCTGCAGTACCACCACTTCCTCCGTCGCCATTAACACCAAGCCCCATAACGGTGGATCAGTCTCCACTTCACTATAGAAGCCTGCAGAGCACCCCAGTTGTGAATTCCAAGACGAAGACGATTAATTCGAATTCGCATTTTCCTAGAGTCAATACAGATCCGCCGAATAGGAAGAGGTATCATACTGCTCCCAGAGACAAGCAAAGGGTAAGTAACAATTTATTCCTTTACACGTTATATAAATATATGCAGGACCAACCCGAGGCGGTACGCAACCCGAATCCTGCGTTTAAAAAAGCTTCACAATTTATGACAAAGTAAGGATTATTTAAAATAAATCTTGAAGCGCCATTGAAAAAAATAATTATAATTTTCATTAAATCTTAAAATGCGTTAATAATATTTTCTAATATAAGTAAAATGCGTGATCGGAATGTTGTTTTTAGTTTTGTTAGCAAAAATCTACCAATTTTACTAAAAACTTTGATATGTACTCTAGTAAACCTATCCCAATCTGAAATAGGGTAAAAAAGTATTTTTTGTTACACGTACATTTATAATTTAATGTACGTAGAATCGAATAGTTAAGTCAGTGTCTGAGGTACATGTTTCGTGAAACAAAGATCAGTGAATCTTTTGTACGAGAAAAACTTCCTCTCTTTCTTACGACAATTTGTTAATAGATCTCTACCTTTTCCTAAAGCCAGTTGGTGATGCATATTTTTATTAATTACAAATATTACATTAAAATTTAGAGAAATTATGTTTATAATTATTGTTTTAAAATAAATTATTGAAATTTTTTTCAAAGTACGTGAATTTCAATGTAATGGAAAAGCTCTTTGAATAAGTTACTGAATATAAAATAGAAAGGTTGCACAACGAAAAATAAAATTTTTTAAAAAATGATTTATATCATGTTTATATTAGTATTGAATATAGTATATTTTTGCAGGTACCACCTCCGGTAGTATGTTGGAACATTGCTCCAAGTATGGGCCACGCTTACAACTGCCGTGAAGCAGAGCTTATACCAATTCCTAGATATTCTCTACAACCTGTGGAAACTTTAGGAAGCTGTCATGCCGGAGAAGTATATTTCTTTATACATTATATTACTTTCCATTATTTCATACATATTTCAGATAAGTCTATTCGAGACAGAAGGCCTAGAAGACATTATTCCCAATGTCGACAAAGTTGTAATCGTCAGAAAAATTAATACAGATCGTCCTAACTCGGATGCAAACTTAAATGCAATTGAATCATTGCGAGAAGTAAGATTTTTAGCCAGTTTGTCTGACACCAATATATGCAGGGTTCTTGGAGTATGTACGGCTGAACAACCACCTTGGACGGTTATAGAGTATGGAGAGATGGGTGATCTTTCACAGTATTTGCAATTTATGGCAAATAAGTCTGGAACAAGTAGACATTCAGGATCTGGATCTTTCCCCTTGAGGTATTTATATAATAAAATATTACATTTGTAGTAAAACTGTCATTACCGAATATGTACGTTTACTCTATACGACAAATATCATTTTGTTTCAAATATTTAAAGCAACTTCAATTTTTTTTAATATTTACCTATTGCGGAATGTTTAAAAAATTGAAGCATAAAAAGAATAAATTGTCTCTCCTTATTAACCGATTTTTACCAAAGGTTGATCAACATGTACCATTACATTCAGAAGTTTTATTAAAATCCGTTCAAGCGAATTTTTTTCTACTTATGCACACATATATCTAGATGATCGGACTGACAAACTTGTTGAAAAGACCAAAATCCGTAGACATCTACTAAAATTTCGAAATGTCCTACCTTTCCTTACCTATATGTGGTGGACTTTAAAAAATAATTGTAAAATATTTAAAAACATTTTTTCAATTATTAAAAATATTTATTTATTAAAAATACTAGCAAAGACCATTTTATTTTAATAAATAAATTAACATATTTTTTGTACTATTCTTTTTCAGCTACGGATGCCTAATGTTCATGGCTACGCAAATAGCATCTGGGATGAAATATTTGGAAACTAAACATGTCGTTCATAAAGACCTAGCAGCCAGGTATGTTTTTGTTCTCTTTATGTCTCCCAGAGGCCTAAATTAATATAATGAAAGGACCCTAATTTACTTCATTCCTCTGGGTTACACTCGCGTCACAAACATATTTATTTTCATGTAGTTTGAAATTAATAATAATTTAGTACGAACATAATTTCATTTGTTGTAGAAATTGCTTGGTTGGGCGAGGGTACGTGGTGAAAATTACAGACATTGCGATGTGTCGGCCTCAGTATAGGAAGGACTACACCGAAATAGGAGGGCGGCCGCCTGCTCCCATAAGATGGCTGCCTTGGGAGAGCATTCTACTCGTAAGAAACATTACCTTGTATTTCTTTCTCTATCAATATTAATGATCCAGCCGAGTGCGCTAAATGACTGGCTGTTCATATAATGTACAACTTGACTCATTTCTTGTACAGAGGTGACTTCTGTGGTAATAATATATTTACAACACAACAGCTATATACTTATAGGGCCCTGGTGATCTACCTTAAAATTATATATTAAAAAAATATTCAACTAAAGATAACTGTTAATTTATTTTAATACATTTTTTTAATTTATTGAATTATTTTACAGAAAATTTTAAAACTGCAGTGTTTTGGCTAGAACGCAACGCTATTGATGCACTTTTGCCTTCTTCATTTAAAATACATTACCCGAAATTTCAGAGTAGGTATTATAATAATAAACTCCACCGAAATTAGAATTCAATGTCATGATAATAGAAGAGAGAATTTTTACATATTCTAATTATAAAAGAACTTTTACTACTAAGTATTTAATTGGAATTGGACATTATGGATACATTTCATTTATTTCAAAATTAGATGGAGGCAAAACAACTGATACATTTATAACAAATTTCTGTGGAATTTTAAACTTATTACAGATGGAGGCGCTTGCAAAAAAAGAAGTATTTTTATAGAGCGTAAATATGAAAAAAAAAAAAATAAATGCCGGTAAAAAATGTGGCCAGCGTAGCACATCTCGCCTCTATTCATGTATAATTTTAATATATTAATTTCTTATCTCACTCATTTATTTTTTTATTCCCAATATTTGTTTTATTTTTCTGCTTTATTCCTCAAATGACTTGAATTTACATTTGATGTTGAGAATTTAAAATTTTAATGAACTTAAGAAAAACATTAATAGTATTAGAAATTACATGAGCTGCACAATGAAAAAAAAATGTATTGTAAAATTCTTTTCCCGTTAAATTCAAAATTGATTTCTTTTCAAATTTTATAATGACAATATTTGTTAAAAAATTACTTTTAAATAAGCATTTCTATTCAACTCGTTAAAAGTATTCAGAAAATTTAAAAAATTACAGACTTCCAAATATACTTCTTCATCAAAATTTTAGTATGTGAATTATAGTACTAACACAATACTTTCTGATATGCGGGAAGAAAACACTGTTGCATTAAAATTTTATGAAATGACTTAATAATTCTTGAACTCTTTTCAAGTTGAATATACCCGTACGTTTTTACTTTTATTCTATACAAATGTTGTTTATCTTTTCAGGATCGGTATACATGCTCGAGTAGTGTTTGGGCTTTCGCAGTAACATTGTGGGAAGTTCTAAGCTTTGCTTGTGAAAGACCGTTCCAACATTTAAATAACGAACAAGTCATTCAGAATGCCGAGCATATGTATTATGGAGGAGAATTACAAGTATGAATCAGAATTATTTATTGTGTACATATTTAATATTTTATTTCCCTGTAGGTGCTGTTACCAAAACCGGAAATATGCCCAACGGAGGTATACACAGTGATGTGTGAGTGTTGGAAGCGAGATGAATCCGCCAGACCGACCTTTAAACAGATGTATCTGTTCTTGACGCATATCAACAAGGACTACATTCCCTCGGACTGAAGCATTAGTGTTCTACATTAGTTGTTTGTTTATCGACCCTCACATTGTTGACAGTTGGTTAAGAATCGCCTTATGACCACAATCAGCATCATTTATCAAATTCAGAGGTGCCTAATCCAAAAACTTTATGTGATAGTGCAGCACGAAAAGACATACGTAATCAAGGTAGCAGCACGGCATTGTTAGGTTGTTCTCAATTTTCCCATGGGATAGATTTTGAAAATATACAAAAGGCCAAAAACATTGAAGACTTTTTTAATTATATTTCACAAATAATTTAAAGCAAAATAATTTTGGATAATCTAAATTACTGCCTTTAAAACCAAACAATTTTAATACACTAGAATCTATCACATCTTATATTTATCTAATTATCTTTACTATAGAAAATTTAAAATTAATTTTATTATACTGAAATAGAGATAAAATATAAAGAGGAAATATATGTGTTCTTCTCATTCAATTATAAAACGAATTGATTCAGAAAATTCAGAAAAAGTGCAAATTTAAATTGAAACGAAGCAAGTAATAATTAATTTTTATATAGCAATAAACAAACAATTTTGGTTCGAAAATTTGAAATATTTAGAAAAAGTATCTGATGTTTTCTGGTTCATTTATTACAAACAACCTTACTCTCAAGTTTAGAGTTTGTCTACAAATCGTATTTGTACAAGTTTATAAATAAATTAAAATAGACATCTAATAGAGTAATTGCTATTATTGTTGATAATGATAAGGAAAATGGAATGTTTTGGTGAGTTGAGAGCGACTTCTGTTTGATGTTCTTTGTTAAATCACACACATGATGACTATGTACATTCCAGCTTTATTGTAATATCTCTGTACAATATGTAATTAAGATAACATTTATTTTTCTCTAAGATATACTACTCTCTTATAAAGTGCTTCCAAACCAGCTTCCTTCTACTGGTTGCTTGTATATACACACACGGCAAATTTTAGGGATATGTAATAAAGCAATTAGTATCAACCTATCTCATCCAGTCCCTGATTTTTGCTCTATGTACATTCTACAAGGTGAGTTCATTTCATTTCAACCCTACGCAAAAAGATTGCTTATAGTGTTGAAATAACACAAGAGAGATAGATAGGTTCGCGTTTGGGTCAAAGTGAATAGAACTTACTCTAAAGCACATGTCCCAGCATGTAACAAGAGTGGCAGACTTTTCAAAAACTTATAAAAACATTAATAATATCCACAATATATGATTTATTCTTCAAAAATATTCTAATGTCTGCTACTTTTATTGGATAGTGAGACATGGGCTTAACTTAAGGTTGCTCACAAGAGACACTTTGTGTAACGTTTGTGTTTAGTTAAGCACGATTGTTTGCTGCTGTTTGAAATATTTGAAGAATTGATGTGACAATCAACAGATCTGCTAACGAATACCGATTTCATATTTACAATATCACAGCACTGAACGTTACAACCCCTCCCCTAGTTTAGAAAACGCCCTTTAACCATAAACGCAGCAGCAAAATTTGTTTGCTAATTTCTTAAATGTAAAAATGTACATTATATAAATAAAATGGACCAAAAATTTATGAAAAATGTACCAATTAATAAAGATTTCTACAAATTGAACCTTTTCTTATCCATTACTCATAAAGAAAACAATTCATTGGCGGACGTTAATCATTCATAATTGGCAACAAATAAATTTCTACGACCACAACAATAATTTATTTTTGTAAATACATATAGCTAGAAATGTGATTTTTTTTCAAGCTACACAAGTGAACAATGTGCAATTTTCTATTATTATAAATATATCAACGGAAATAAATAATTTTTATATAAAAACTTGTGGTCGAAGAAAATATATACAATAATCTATTCTTAATCACAATATGTAGAATGTAGGGGCTTACTTACAAATCCGATAAAAACTTTTGGCATTCTTGATCAATTTCATATAACAATTTTCCAAAATAAATATTTATATGTTAAACTTTGTTATTGTATCAATTTCGATGCACATATGTACAGTAATAATCTACTAAGGATTTAATGAAAGCAGTTAGGCACATTTAAAAGTACTTGAAAACATTTCATCGATTTTGTTTGACAAAATCGGATGGGCTATGTGATCTCAGTCGAATTTAAATAAACGAATTATGAAAAACAATAAATAAATTAAAAATAAAATTTATATACAAAAATATATTTCATCGTAATTGCCATTTGAAGTTCAACTAAATATTATAGCTTCATTCATAGACATGAATATTATTGAGTAGGAATCACACAAAACTATCATGTGCAAGAGAGCAGTTTGTAGCAAAATAAGATAAAAATAACCTGACCTTCATTCAACTGTCTATATATTGCGTAAATGTTTAGGTGTAAACTTGACCTATGAAAAATATTTCGGTGAAAGTTTTAGCTAGCAATATACTTTAGCATTCCATGTCTTCAAATATTTCTCACGACAATATAACAAGATACTTTGCAACTTGGGAACAAGAATAATAGATTTATAGATAAGAGGGCGTGTCGTTAATATCTATCTCTGTTGGTATCTCCTTTTTAATCAACGTTCATACATTTTTATTATTTATTAATAATAATTACGCGTTTCTAAAAAATGTAGGTATTTTAAAATTTTGTTTCGTACGAATTTGATCACATATCCCATCGAAATTTAATGTTTCACTTAAGGTACCTTTAGCGGCAAGCTTAAATTAAATGACCAACCTTAAGTACAATACGTGGTTATACACATACAAAAATTATATATAACTCCTGATTCAAGAGTTTTAAATATATTAAAAATCTGTTAAAAACTGCACCAGTAAATCTCATTATCTACGATCCTTACGAAGAGCGACTTTACGGTTACTAAATTTAGTAAATTTCCAGTAATAAATAAGTTGTAAACAGTTTAGCAACCGTAAATGACTAAATTTCAGTCTTAAAGTCCGCAACAACTTTTACATTAATTAATTGTTATTCGGTGATTGGCACAGCGATTGCAAAACATTATCGTACTCTGGTATATTTAATTCAAATGTTTCCAATTGCTGTGCCAGGTCTTGAACCTGTTCTGCCAAAGTTGGAAGGTCGGAAAAAGTCTGCAAAGGCGGGGCGGTCTGCCATTCACGATAGAATTTTCCCAGTTCGCTTTTCGCGTTGGTTTCAGCGAAAGGTGTTTTCTGTAAACAAAACAATAATTAATATTTGGTTATTAATAATACTGTTATTATGAAATCGCAAATGGATAAACAAATTAACTAAACAAGTTGCATAACACCGATAACCTAAAAATGATAGATTTCCTTGCCCAAGCAAAATTTGCAGAAGAAAAATGAGTTAGTAAGTGTTAAAAGCTGAATAAGCACTACACTATTCAAAAATTAATTTTAAAAATGCCAAAAATTACTTATTTCTTAATATTACTTTGACCTATCTACATTGTCCTATTATCATGAGAGTGCGAAAATGAATTATTTAAATGATTATATTACAGTCGACTATGTTTTTAACAATGATACTTTGAATTCACCTATTGTAAAGTTGCAAATTAGTGTAGATAAAAAATCTTCAATACCCAAAAATAAGTAAATTATATATAATTTCTTGACAAATCTATATATACATAAATACACAAAAACAGGAAAATAAAAAACCGATCTTTAAGAAATAAATATCTAAATTACGCCCTTTACTTAATATTAAAATAAAATTGTAATTATTAATTTTTGACTTTTTTGTTTTGTAAAGATAAAATGTTAAAATAAAGATAATTTATTTTTAAAATATCATTAAATTATTTTTAGATATCATTTCTAATTTTACAAATCTTAATTATTTTTTTTAAAAATAGATGAAATTCATGCGTTAGGAAAATTCAGTCATAAATATTATTTCACAAATTTTGGATAAACTTTAGTTTCATACCATATCTAATTATAATGATATATTGTAACCTTGATAACAGTTACTAGTCAATAGTAAATACATCAAGGCAGTCACGCAAGTAAATAGTGATTCCACCAAACAAAAATTTCAAGAGAAAATGATTAGTTAGATTTGAAACCCTATTATCAACAAACAACAAAAAATAGAGATTTTAGTAAGACATAAGCTAAGAAATGCCGGCTATATTTACATATACATAAAATTAAATTAAGTAACTATGTTATTTGTGTAGTAAAGACCCTTAACTATAAATGTCATATCCAGTTCCTACAGCTAATTCCAATGCTGAAATTAGAACTAAAACCGTAAATCAGAATAAAGGAAATGGAAACTAAAATTAAAAACAAATACGGAATCGAAACCAATATAACCAGGTTAATAGTTTAGTAAAATCAAATATTGAAACCCATTTCTTTTAAAAATCGGAATCGAAACCCGAATATGATTAATTTCAACAGATAACAGCCCTGCATAATACCATGTATATAGCGAAGATAAATAGCTAAGACAATGTATTTATTTACTATTTTACTTATAGATGACTGTTTAAGCTTCCTACTTCTTATTTTCTTGTTTAATTTTTGAAAAGTGCTTTCCGCATCCCATGCGTAAGTAGCAAACTGAAACAAGCTGGTTATTCTACAAATGTTTACCAAGTCTACCATAATGAAGTCGTCGTTCGTGGACCGCATCGTGATTTGTGTTGTGATCTCCGTGGAATCTGTCTCGGAACTTCCGTTCAGTTGCGGGGATGAGTCCGAGTTTCCGTTTTTGTCCGGTTGCTCGAGGCTGTCACCCTTGTTGGCCTGTTGAGCTGCACATTCACTGCAGGAAACAGGCGCAGGTGTTGGGGATGGCACGCGTTCGCAAAGAAGTTTGCTGAATGGTGCATTTGGAAGAATAATAGGTGTCTCTTCAATTGGTTTTGATTTCATGTTGGCAAAGGCGCCCACTTTCATCGTGTCGCTCAGGGATGCGTTGTTTTCCTCACTGCAAACAGAGTATACAAGTTTGTTAAAAATAGAGTAATCAGAACATCAGAAGGTCGAATTTCCGTGTTTGGGATAAAAACATGTTTTTTCCGACTTTTTTAAATAATATTTTGTTATGTAGTACCGACTACAACAATTACACAAACATTTATGTTTATTGATATTTGATGACAATTTGACAACAGCTCTATATTTTAGGCGAATAATTGACCAGGAAATTCCATTGTCTAATTTAATTCCTTGTTGGATATTTTGAATGTAAATTTTGTGTATATTTACATTGTATAATTTGTTTAAGTACTGTTTAATTTTATACATTACTCATCAATTCTTCGTTATTATTAGAAATCAGTCCTAATGTAATCATATTAAGCAGTTTGTATTATATATATTTTTTCCAAATTGGATTCAATTATATGTAATTGACAATGTTTACAGGAATGTTTTGACTATCTGTTATTTTGTATTAGAAGAGAGAAAGTTTTCGATTGAGGAAAGAAGAGTTTTCATGAATGTAGCAGTTATGCGGATAAGGAAGTAATGCAAAAATGTTTAGTAAATATTTGTTATCTACTTACTTTTGCTTGTACCGCATGTGTCTAGGACTGAAATCGGAGTGAAAATGGTCACTTTTCAACATAATGGAATTATTTCTTCCAGTCTGTGTAGGAGATATAGTCATTTTTGTTCTATAAGAGACAGAAAGCTGCAAAGTTCCCACTGGGGTACAGAGTTGTCCTACTCTAGTTTGTTTATACCCCTCCCCAAGGCAATGAACCTGGGGATCCCCCACATATATCCGATAACATATGACGTAAGATTCAGGACCTTGCCGCCTGGACAGCTTGTAGGCTGGCGTGACCCTTGTCACAGACACCAAGGACTTGAGAAGAGTTCCCATCCGGTTGTAAACGGTGTACGTGACACGGATAGAAGGGTCGCACTGCTCAGGAAGCACACCCAAACACCACGTTTCCAGCACCATGTGATCACCTTCTACAGTCCGTAAAGATATTTCTACACAGATTGGTAACCGTGGTGTTCCAATATCCCCGCATAGGACCTTCTTCGTCTCTGCTAGAACTTCTGGAAGATCTTGCACTGCCAGATTGAACTGTAATAACCAAAATGATGAAAAATGGTCGTTAATAAATGAATTATATACATGCCTCGTAATCAGAATATTCATATTCACATACCCAGTCTTTCCCAGTTGTATGGGGTTTGCATTGTGTTTGGACCTTTTCACCTAGTCTTGATTGTACGATGATTTGTGCAGCTTTCAAGGCGAAGAATTTAGTAAATTTATCCAAGTCTTTTTTGTCTTGAACACTTAATTTAAAAGCCATCGTTTCACAACACATTAAAAACAACGTTTATTCAACATATGAAATAGAATTTGACAGATTTCACTGATTTAACGAAATACGGCGTTAACAACTTGATTTTACACATAAACACAACACATTCTAACTTTAAATACATGTATTTAAAGCTTTATAATAAAACCAATGCAGAATATGTGAAAAAATCCACATTCCAGCCATGTCAAGCACAAACGTCACTTCACCTTGTGAGCACAACGCTGGCGAGAGATGGTTTGTTTCAACTTCACTTACTTTAAAATTAGTATGAAATAAATTGCAGGGTTATCAACAACGGAACAAAAATAAAATTACATACATCTTACATAATGTTCAGTACGGCAAAATACTGTCACATGTTTACAGCGAATTTTATTTTGGAGAAAAAGTAAATAAAAAGAATTTTCTTGGCGCCACATAATCGACCAACGAATCTCGAAGCGCCACGCCAGTTGTCAAAATTCGAGATTCCAATGTCAAATATTTATTGTCTTAATATAATTACACCAGGAAGTAAATTTAATACATACAATAAAAATAAGTCATTGCTAATAATACTTCAAATGACTTGCACAATTTTTTAATTCATTTTGTTTACTAAATATAAACCCTTGAAATAATTTTTTCAATTTTTAAAAAAATATGTTTAAATAATATAAAATTCAATATGAAATTTTCTCTATGAAAATTCTATATTTAAGACAGAAATTAAAATTACATAATATAACAAAATTCTTTGATATACATGAAGGTGGCGTAGATTGGCGCCATACTTATACGCCATATTCGATCTTGACATCGCTGCCATTTTGTTTTCAAGCTACGAAGCATTGCGAACGTCCAGAGAAGAATATTTATTTCAGTGTAATTAAAATATATATTTAAGTTATTTCTTCATAAATATTGCATATCAACGCATAAAACGACAAACTTCGTAATAACATAATTAATTTGGAGGTAAGTTTTCGATAAAACTACATTTTGTTCTTCGATTATGAGAGGTGTATCAAATCTTTTGTCTGACTCTTGAATTTTCAAGTTTGGTGTCTATTTCAATGATATTACTACAATTAATTTATAAAAATCACGTTCTGATACACGTATTTTTAAAAACATTACTATAAATAGAGTAAATTATTAAATAAAATATACATGATGTCACAATGATAAATGGTAGCAAAAATTAAAAGCTCGGGGTAATCGAATGTGTTAAATAAATTCTGTACATCATATGTAAGAAGTTCATCTACTCTATGAGGTCATGCAACCCACGTAGGTGAAAAAACAAAGGGAAGACAGGACTGCTGGTCTACAGATCTGCCAACTTTCACATTCATTACAGATTTCACAAGGAATTGCTTGAAGGAAATATATTTCCTTATTATCACATTGATTTTTGTGTTTACAATAAATGATTGTTATTATTTCAATAATTATACGCATGCGTCCTACAATGAAAAATAATTAATGATAATCGATTAGATAAGAAACACGTCATGTTATTTGCATAAACTTACAGTTTATATTTACTAGGTTTATTTATTAATATAAGCATAGGCTTCCATGTATTAGTATACTTTGTACATACTGCTTGAATTTGACAACCATGCTCATCTCTATCAATTCACCTTGGAGCAGCTATCAACAGTAGAGTGTGATTATTACAAAAACATTAGCATTATTACATAACAAGAATGAGTTTACGGTTTAAATTAAGTACCAGAATTTAAACATTCGCGTTTGTTCAATATCTCGCCAAAAAATGTTTTGAATTGAAATCGAATATTGTATTTCTCCTGTTATAAGACAATGTTTACATTTTAGTTGTGTAAGTTGTCAACATTCAGCGTACAACCTCTGCAAAGTACATAACTTGTAGTGGGTTCCTCCGAACCACTTGGAATAGCGATAATATTGTTATAATACATGTTATGTATCCAACAAATTATGGATTCATGACTATTATTTTTACATGACAATTTTTTTTACTTAACTTAATTTGAAGTCAAAAATCCCTAATTTGTTGTCATTAATATTTTAATGGTATTTTACAAGATTTGCCGTTAAAACACATTTTGTTGCACATTTTCTGTTCTTACCTTGCCGTTGAACGTTATTTTATTATTTGAATATTGTTTCATCCTTGTAAAAATCTTTAATTTGTCGTGTCGAAAAATGCCACCCGTTTTTTTATTTAATTTTATGAGATGTATAAGCACCGAAGCATTCTTTCTTCCACCACCCCAAAGTACTCAGATTCTTCATCCTTGCGACAGCCTTAGATTACCATTGTAACCAAGGTAGCATCGGAGAAGCTCATATAAGTACATATATTTTAAGGTTGATAAGCGATGGGGAGGAGCCCTGTGTTTAAACATTGTCTGTAATCGCGTTTAATTCAACAAATCTTGTCGACATTTATGACTCCTCCACGACCTTTGCGACTCCCTGGAGTATCCACCGACACCGTCGTCAGAGGATCGTCGCAGCTCCTGGTCAAGGTTGAGTTTGGCGTTATTTCGGAACTGGAACAGGTGTTATCGATTAGTTCTTTAGCTTCTGTGAAAGTTGACACAATTAGGATCAAGTTCTTGAAAGGTTTTGTCATTAATCACATTATCAATTATATAGGGAATATTGGCATTCAGAGTTTAATAGAGAATAATAATTCTATAGGGAGTAGACCTTTTGAACGGTTTCTTCGAATTTTATTCATAGTATTTTTCAAGGTTAAAAATTATAATTAATCTAGGTGACATCTTTTTCAATACAAACAAAAGATATTTTCTTTATGTTATATATTATACCTTATACAGTGCTACAAATAATACATTTATCATTGAATATTTAGAAATTGACTACGCTTAATAATGCTGTTTATAATTCGAGTGAAAGTATAAGTCGATGTAATTTATATTATTTAATTTAGGTCAAAAATATTTACGTTAAGTACAGAAGTTCAATACATTTAATTTGGTTTCACTTATAAAAGTCGGTCTGTGAATTGTGTATTACTTTAACTTCAAAGTTGTACTTTATCTCCCCTGGTGTTTCATTGTTTGAATGTTATTTATTTTTATTACTTTCTTTTTTACACAATAACAACGCATTACATCTTATTAATTGTACTTTAAAATAATATATTTTCAATATAATTTCGGCATATATTTTAATTTGATTAATGAATTATCGGTTAATTAAAAATATTATATTTATTTATATCTACGTGAAACATCAACACGGAATTTTTCATTTCTTATGATTTACCATATTTTATTTACCACAATAATTTGCCGATTGGCAAACAATAATAACATTGGGTTCTACTATAAAATGATGATTTTATTTATTTAAATTTTATTATCATGATATTTTTGTGTAATGATTACAAATATCATTTATTTTTCTTGAGGTAGAAATGGTGTATATAATTTAGTGTACTCATGAAATGTATTGGAAGGAATTGGATTAATTTTAGTAATGTAGGTACACGTTGTTTGCATATATTTGAATGATGCAGCAGCCATTGCACTATTACACTAATTATTTGTTGCATATCTGCATTCCGTACAAGTGTTTTAAACCCTTCGGCGCCATGTAGACATACACGAAGCAGTATGATCTGCAGCATTAGCATAATTAGCATATCTCGATCGCTGCACCGCTTGCATTGCTTTCAACTTCTCCGAACCAGCTGCACATCTCCAGAGTGCACGGTGGTCTTCTGCGAAGGATAAGCAAAAACCTAATGACTCACAGGAAACACAAAAATTATTTACTCGTTTCATGGAGAAATTATATTTTTTGTTGTGAAATTTGTCGGATTTTCCTAAATTGTTAAATGTATTTTTATTGGTAAGTAAGCTGTTTTATACTACACAATTTATTGAACAAAAAAATTGTGAATACCTTTTTCTTTATAAATATGACGTCAATAGAAAAATCTAAAACATTTTGTAATTACAATAGAACATTAAATAATTATTGTTGCAAATCTATGCAGTGACACTTTCTTCTTAACAAACATTTTCACACAGAATTATTGGATATATTAAAAAAATAGTACAATTACAAAATTTCAAAAGATATAAAATTATTATTTATATTCAAAACTCTAATACATCTAAAATATAAATATTACAATTATAATAAAATAATGTTGGTTTAATTTGTAACGAAAAATTAAAATCTAATTAATGTTCTGTTTTTTGGCGATTCAGTAAGCATCAAAATATTTACAGTAATTATCAATAAATGCTAATTTTTCCAAATGTTTACAAATTAAAATTATTTTTATATAAGCAGGTATTGAGCTCTGTAATTAATTATTAAATTAATTAAAAATTTTATATTATTATTATTTTTGGAATAATTTTGTTCAATATTTTGTGTATTATAAAATTATAATCAATTTAAATTGGCTCTTCTAAATGACGCATTTCAGATTCAAAAGGATTAAAAATAAATTACAAGAACGGCGATTTGATTTTCATTTTAATTAATTATTTCATTTGGCAGTAAAGCGCCTACACAAATCCAACTAAACATCATCATTATTTATAGATCCAATCTCTTTTTAATATTCAGTAGGTCTGAAGAATTTCATTTGCATATCCTTTTGGCTTACTTTCCTTGCATATTCCCCTCATTATACACAAAGAAGTAATAAAAATACTGTTCTTTGTACTGAAGAACTGGATACATCAGGATCAGCAGACTTCTGGATCGTCCGTAAAAGTAAGAAGCATTATCCTTCCCTATCCTCTCTTTGCCAAGGATGAATAAGACAATAAAAATCGTGAAGTAGAAAAAAAAGATTAATTATTTATAATGATTACTTAATTAATGTAGTCGTTTAAATTTAAAATTTATGCAAACGTGAAAAATAATTGTGCATAAATAAGATAATTCTATTTAATAATAATTATTAAATTGTATTGTCACCGAAGATTCGTTAGTTAATATGAAATATCTTCAAAGAAGAAAGAATTATTATAGCGTACTGATAAGGAACATCGTCTACTGATGAATTGTTCCAATAACGAAACAAAACTTTTAAAAAATGAATGTATTATACTTAACAATTATAATAACATTTATTTTTTTCCTAGTTTAAATAAATATTGAAGCAAAAATAATATTTTCTTTATATTTTTCACGCATGATTATAGTGAGTAGTTTAACTTTACTTAATAATAAAGAGTTACAAAAAATAAAACAAATATCTTGTGCAATAATTAAAAATTTTAATATTGCAATATAAAATATTAGAACAAATTAGAAGTGGGTGATCTAAGATTTAAATTTTAGGATACCAAAAATTAATTAAAAAAAAAATATTTACTTATAAGTACGTAAGAATAAAGAATATATAATTCATAATGTTTGCTAATAATAATGATCCGTAGGATTTTTGAAATAATAAACATAAAATAGTTTGCACATATTAATTAAAAATTAAATCATTTCGCCTTATTAAATGTTGTATAATAATGTTTTTCATTCATCTTGTTTATGGTGTGGAAAATATAGTCCAATTTTCCTATGATATAATTTCTCAAATTCATCTGGTGACATCATTTCAACAAAAACAACGAAACCATCTTCACTTCATTAATTGATTTAATATTCACAAACAGTCGACAAGTTATTAACTCGATCCACTTACTTAAACATCATCTATTACACACTTAATATCTGGAATTAATTTTTATAGTTCATATTTATTTTATTACAACAATCAACTACAATTTAGACATTCAAACAAGAATAAACGATTTAGTCTCGAATTAATATTTTAGCAAAATAGACAGTATTGTCTCATAAATTATTTACAAACTTTTTTATTTTTTTATCAATGTACAAGCAGGTTTTGAACTTTTAAATTATAAAATGTAGAAAATAATAATCTTCTGAAAATACTTATAATGAATAATAAGCCATTATGATATATAGGCTTTTAAAAAAGGACTTCATGTTTTTGATATTGACGCCCTAGATCATTATTATATAAAATTCGCTAAATTAAGAGTAGTGTACTA
This sequence comes from Stenolophus ochropezus, assembly GCA_035578165.1. Taxonomy (NCBI): domain Eukaryota; kingdom Metazoa; phylum Arthropoda; class Insecta; order Coleoptera; family Carabidae; genus Stenolophus; species Stenolophus ochropezus. Next base: position 15,406,417 of record JAQOWZ010000005.1, on the reverse strand, counting down.
TAGGAGTTTTTTTTATTACTGGATTTGAATATATTTTCTTATAAACGAATAAAAATTATATATTATGCAACATTATGTGTTCTGTAAATAATAAATAACAACCTTCAAAATTAAATAAAATATTAAAATATTCAATCCAACAAGTGGCTTGAAATATTCGCTTCAAAAAAATTAATTTTCGAATTAAAATAGCTATTTATGTAATCAATTAAAAAATATTTTACTTTTTTTAAAGGTGGAATATTTTGCGGAGCGAGCGAATGCAAGATTTTTCTAATTTTGATACTTTGAAAATTTAAAATAAAATAAATTTTAAATTTTCTTCCAATTTTGACATCCCAGGGGCATTAATCCTAAATACTACTAACATAATATATTATAATATTTACTTATTGTGCGTATTGTACAGATTATAAATAATAAGTTATTATAAAAAAAATTGACATAAACTTGTCTCTTTTTAAAATTGACTGACTTTTGGAAACGGCACACTTTTCATAACCAGTTAAAAAATCAATTCACTTTCCATCACTCAGGGCCGGTTTTCCTCCTCTAGTTAAAGTGCCAGTTACCTAAACCATCGGTTAATAGAAAAATATCCCATCGAAAAACTGATGTAAGTTGTCAAAAATATACGGTATTTACTATTTCGATGGGATATTTTTCTAATAACCAATAGTTAAGGTAATTGACACTTTAACCAGAGGTGGAAATCCATCCCTAAGTGATGAAAATTTTATATTTTCTTCGAACTTCATAACGATTCACAAATCACAAGCTTAAGAGAGCCGGAAAAGTTTTTACTTTTACGTCGGCGGAGTAAAATTAAAATAAAAAGGTTTCCATAGAAACTAGGTAGAATCAGCGAATAAAAAATAACAAGTACAATAGAAACCTGTAATATTGCCGTAAATGTCACTATTAAACTGTCAACAACTAACAGATTTAAATTGATAACCTACAAATTGTCAAGTAGTATATTATTTTTCTAAATACCTAATTTGAAGAAAAATTAGAATTTGTTATTCAGATTAAATTTGTCTTTATGTGTGTTTCACATGCAATTGTCCGAGTCGTTTCGCTCGTCATGCAAACATCTACGCTCGCCACACAAAATATAACTTTTAGAAAAATATCGCATCGAAATGGCAAATAACATATTATTGACAACTTAAATTAGTTTTTCGATGCAATATTTTTCTATTAATTGACGGTATAAGGGTTTACGGTAATCGGCATTTTTACCATAAATGGAAAAACCGGCCCTTACTCTTAATAACACAATGTACTATATCTTAACTGGTTATGAAAATATTTTTTTCTGAAACTGCAGCGAAAGTACTATTTTCGCTCCTAAAATGCGGTTCAAAAGTTTGATTTCCCTGCCTAGTCATGAAAATATTTAAACATTTTATAACCTCTGCTGTCGCTTCTTTTATGTCTACAAGAAACTCGTCGCTATGATTAGTTTCACAAATCATTGCAAATTAATATAGACGCACGCAACAAAACTGCAAAACTGACATTTCGGTTATCATTTATCTACAATTTTTTTTCTGTCACCTTGGAAACGAGAGAACAGTAGAACTAGAACTACTCGTACTAGAAAATTTGATTTAATTATTAAATTTAAAATTATGTTCTAATATAATAAAAAGTTTCAGAAAAAAAATAATACATGGTTTGTCGTAAAAATGTCTGTACTAGACGGGGATCCGTAAAACACTCGTCACAAAGTGCCTCGCATTTCATTATGGCTCCTCGACAGTAATGTATCATTTTCCGGACTCTTATTTAAATAACTATTACAGCATATTAAAAATACATAATATAATTGATACTATTTTCGTGAACTGAAAATATGATTTATGGTTCAAATCCATGATTTTAATTTACTTTTTTATATAAACTCTTCTAGTTTTTTTTTCTGTGAAAGTAATTTATCTGTAAGTTTCTCAATGCAATTTTCACGATTCCGAATGCATTTCTCTGAACCATTATCAGGTTATCCAGCTATTCTGGGACCATGTTGGTGATGTCTTTACGTTCCCTATAGAGTAATACGCAAGGGAGACACAAGTTTTGGGTAAAACTAGATATCCACTGAGACCAGATCAAGAGTATAGCAGAGCATCTACCATATTGATTCCCGAGGCCCCACTGAAATGAAATAGCGGGACAACCTGGTGTAAGACATTTTTCGGATATATTTTTAAATAGTGGAACGTTGCCGGGATGAATTCATTGCGACTGAGAAAATTGGTGATTAAAAACGAACTAAATATCAATACTTTCAAAGAAAAATTACAAAGTTTGTACAAACAGCAAAGTATTACAACAAAGTAAATTTCTACCCACATTCTAAATCAGATAGTGATAGCGAAGCTTCGCTATTCGACTTGGAGCCATCTATTGATCTCGAAAGGTCCCGCTACGAGTATAATGCTTCACTATCGTTCATTTTGAATTTAGAAGAAGCTTGTTTTTTATATTTATATTTGTAGGGATGTGTTTTTATAAGATTTAATTTATTTTATAAATTGTAAGTAGTTTAATTATAAGAATTATTATTGAATTTTTTTTAGTTTATGGCTCTTTTCATGCTGTATTGAATTGTTTTGTAAAATGAGCTTAAATTAAAGTCATTTTTAAATAAAATTTATAGTATCACAAACAGTTTTTTAAAATAGTTACCTACAGTTTACAAAATTAAATAAATGTTATACATTCTATTCCCTATAAATAAAAATATAAAAAGTAAGCTTCTTTCAAATACAAAACAATGACAAAACATGAGAAAAGCGTTATCCCCGTATCGGGACCTTTCGCTATGCATAGTGACATCCCACTGTCATACCATATTCCTTTCAAGACCAATAAATGGGTTCAAGTCGAATAAGCTTCGCTATCGCTATCTGAATTAGCATAACCCTCCAATTTTTTTTATAAAATTTAGAGAGTTATGAATGTTGATGTTTCTTTTCTACACTATCTCAGTGTTGATATCAGTTCTTGTCGATATTACCATGGCAACTCAATGTCCTGAAATCAGTGCGTTTTCTAGAACAGATTCTTTATATTCATTACAATGAATTTTAAAAGACTTTTATTTAATTGAAATGAATTGCAACTTTTAAATCTTTTTTCTGAAAATATTCAAAGTACTTCAATTTTATTGTATAAAAAAATAAGTATTTCTTTTACGTTTTATTAAATACTAATTTATTTTTAAAATTTTATTAAAAAAGTAAATCCCGTGTTTCATAAATTGTTATATATGATTCTATAATATTTAATAATGATTTATGAAAATTCCTTTTCTGACCTGCCTGTATTTATTAAAGAAAAAAGAGTAATAGTTTAACGTCTTTGTTATTTTGTTTGGATGTCCGAAATTGTGGAGAGAACATAAATCTATTAAAAATATTTCGCCTGCCAAAAATATTGTCATAGAAATATCTTTTCCTACAGAAACTGTTCATTGCTTTAAAAATATATTATTTGCAACAAAAGAAAGTGTTTTAAATAGTTCATTTAAAAATAAACTCAGACATTGATAAAGTATTTTAATTGCACATTTAAATTTATTAAACAATATTTTTTAACAAAATCTTCCTGTTTTGATAATAAGTGTTTATGAGATCAAAGTATAAATTTTTCTTTTGTGTGCTATATTGATTAAAAAATTTAAAATATTACATTCATCTGTCATTAAAGCAATAATTAAAAACATACATTTGTGCATGTATTTTGACTTTTCAATTTATCAAAATAACAAATTCTTTTCTAAATTTAAAAAGTTACCACATTTATAAAGTCTGATGGTAGATTTCTTTCATTGTAATTAAATTTTGTTGTGTAAATTGAAAGTGTCAGATAAACTTTGCAATGTTTATTTTGTTCTATTTTGGAAATAGGATATTTTGGTTTGACCTAGTTTATAATAAAATTATTTCCGTACTCACAAAGAAACAATAAAACAAGAAATAGTGTAGACATAGATTCTACTATTAAAATGTTACTCTACTGTCAAAGAAAAATTTTCTAATCATGAATATTAACTAGTTTTTTTATTCAGACATAAATCTTTAAATACCTAACTTGATTCGTGACATTCCAAATTATTTTTTTTTTTGCTTCTGAAGCAATCTTTAATTCCATATGAGGAAGATATATAAATTTAAATTTTTTATTCTACTCTGACTAGACTGCAAAATTAATCTTATCGTATTATAAGATCGGTGATTTCATAAATATTCCAATGAAAAATACATATTTTTTAAAATAAATATTGAATATATATTTTTAAAAGTATGTAATTATTATAGCTTTATATTATAATAAGACACGGTATTATAAAAATTAAGTTTTAGTTAAATTTCGTTTGTTTGAAAATTCTCCAATAACCGTCAGTCTATTAAAAATAAACTTTCATTTTCAATTCTAATTAAAAAATTTTAATATCACGTTTAAATTTAAAGGAATTTTAATATTTGAATATAAATAGTGATATTTAAAAATTAATTAATGTATGTTATTATGTATATTTTAAAAATATAAAGAAAGTGATGTACTCTTAAAAAATATATTTATCTACTAACAAAATTTTAAAAATTGTTTAATATTACTATAATATTTTAAACATACTCAAATTTATTTTTATTTATATTAAATTTTTATCTTCTGATTTTTAAAAAAATTAAACAATAACTTAATTTTAAATATTACATTTTTAAAATTATTCTCCAGTTCTGAGTTATATGCCCAAAATATTTTATTTAAGCGTCGATAAAAAAAAATTAAAATTTATTCTCATAAATGCGATTTAATCGTGATTTACATATTTATATTATAAACGTTTTGATAAAAAAATATTTTTTAATACATTTTATACGAATTGATAAAATTACTGAAGATTTTAAATAATAAATTATTGTTTTTAAAATATTTTTTTAGAAATTAGCAGCATAACAAAAATGATTTGCGTATTATTTTTTAAATATTTTATTTTTCTAAATGGTATATTAATCATTTTCACATGAATATCAATTCTTACAATTAATTGTGTTATATTCATACTCAATTGAGAATCATAATCTGAAAGCAGACACTCATAATCATAAAATTTATTAATATATTCTTTACAGTTTGATTACATTCTGTCCGCTTACCAATTTTAGTCTTAACATTCTATTCTCGTTCTCGTCCGATGTTACGTAATAATTTTCCTTCTTTATGTTCTTGTTTGTAGGAATAAAAATGCGTTTTGCAAATTTCGTAACTGATGACTCATATGTTTTGTCAAGTGAATTAGGAATAAGACCAGTTGATTTTCATTTAAGGCAATGATAATTGTATTATTTATTAGACTGGCGCTATTCTACTTGAAGTAATTGAATTTTGTTGATGAGATGATGTATGACAGCGTTGAAAAATGAGGAAGGTTTAGTAAATATTTTGAGTTGGTTTTCCACACGTAGAATTGCAAGTTTATTTTACGTTAATAGCAGAATTAATTACAATAGTAAATCAGGCATAAACCAAGGTTGGAGTTTCCAATGGAAATACATTTAATTGTTTTATTTACAATAAATAAGTAAATTAGGGATGATCGTTATTTTCTGAGAATATTAGAAAATAATATAAAATTATTTCCCAGGATTTTTTTCTATAATTGATTGCAACAATCATATTAGATTTTTCCTGATTACAAATATTTCACGTTTATGTTCTACTCATATGAAAATATATTCAATAACACTATATTTGCATATAATAGATAAATATGTAAATTTATCGGGCTGGAATTGAAAATAGAACATTGATTGTTGTTGTTGGAACCTAGTTTAGAATATAAACAGTCTTAGGAAATTATACATAAATTTATTACTGTTCATAGTATTCATGAATAAAAAAAGTACATACAGCAGAAAAAAATATGAAAATGTAATAAAAAGAATAGGAAGAACGAAATGTTTACAAAAATATAACACATGCAATAATTTCGCAGTATTATTTCTAAAAACTTCCTACATATTCTAATAATAGTTTGTGTTGATTAATCGTTATAAGAAGGGTATGTTTATGCATAATAACAGAGGGTGGTAATCAATAGGAAATAAAGTAGCACGTAAAATAAAACTCGTATTCAGCTGTATTTAACAAAGTAGCACGTACATATAATAAAATTCATATTCAGCTGTATTAAATGACATACTTTGCTATTAATTTTACAGTAAATTCTTGGTGTACACAATTGATAGGTATCAACAATTTCTTTGCCGGAAAATTTAGATTACTGGGAATCGTCTTTTGAAATGTGATTTGTAAAAATTATTCACAAACATATTCTCTTACCCGTTGTATTTTGGTTTCAAATTTCTTTTAGGAATTGCGTAGAGTAGCTGTACTTACTTGAAATATAAGTAAGTAATATAAGTAGTGACAAATAATAATTTAAAAAAAAATATTAGTACTATTTTATAATAATTACTTGAGATAAACTGTTTTATAATAAGCATCAAGTACTTCTTATAATATTGAACACTTGTAGATGTAAATAAATCACTTTCTAACATAGAAAACTTTTCAACAAGTGCAGAAAGTTATTTCTTATTGAATTTATAGTCATATACATTTAAATGAAAAATTCACACGAGGGTAAATCGTAAAAAATATACAAGTAAGAAGTGATTCTGCCGGGTCCTAGAATAGCGCATTATACTTTTACTATCGCTAAATAAAAGAAAGTTACACACATGAAACCTATTTAACATAAAAAAGAAGAAATTAATGATAAAATGTAAGGAACAGTAATATTCAAGGTTGGCCCGATTTAAATCAACTGATTTTTTAATAATCATTGATTTTTATCAAATATAAAAATATAATAATTATAATAAAATTTAATTATTTGTTACAAAACAATTAATAATAACTAAAATATATTCTGTATATATTAATATCTTAAAAATAAATGGTATTTTATCATTTTAATTCTCATATAGCAAAAGGAAAATATAAGAATTTAAATATGCAACTAAAAGTAAAAATTCTTTGTTACTCTTTCTAGATTTATTCAGATGAATCATTTTGATTTTATTACAGATTTCGTTTTCGTTTATGAAATAAAATATTTATATTGTTTTTAAAACAATTAAAAAGTGTAGTAGTACTCAAATAAATCATGATTTTTGCCAACCCTCATATCTCATAAAAACCTAAGGCTACGTATTTTTCGCACTCGACTTCATCTCGCGCAATATCAAGATTTACATTGGAACGTATAATATTGAAATAAATAATCTGGTAATTTCGAAAAAAAAATGTTTTGGTAACATGCCACGTTATTATTTTCCTAAAAGCAGTTCTTATAAAACACCATATATACATATGATTGTATATGTATAACAATAAAAAACAAAGGGTTTAAGTTTAAGAGGTTATAACCATAGTTTGAGCATAAATTAAGAAGGCACATCGAAGTTGCTTGAAAGTAAAGGCAGGGAAGACGGCGGGGTTACAGCTTGTTGTGGTGGCATTCTAGGTGTGGAGATGAGCGTGATCATTAGGCTGCAGAACCTGCCGTGGTCGGCCAACGCGCTCGACATCCGGCAGTATTTCCGCGGCCTCAGCATCCCCGAGGGCGGCGTGCACATCGTCGGCGGAGAACTCGGAGATGCCTTCATTGCCTTCAGGTATACACACACTCAACATTCAACATACATATATGGAGTTTATTAAGCTATCAATATTCCAACATACATAATCTAGCTGTATAAGGATGCAGCAAGGATCATACTTGTTATTAGAAATTTCATGCACAAAGGTTCAATTTGTGGTTGTACAACCATTTCAGTTTTATTTGCAGCTTTGTGCAGTAGGACTTAAGTGTTCATAATTTTCCTTCAATATGAAAGTCTGGTCTATCTCCCTTGTTCTGTTTATAACTAAAGTTATTTCCAACCATTCTATAAGTCTTTTGTCGCAGATATTTTAAATAATACTAATAGTAAACTATTAAAGACACCGTGTATATATGTAATTATATTAGAGGAAAAAGTAAAAAATAATTATGACATCGTCACTACGCTAATCATTAAAAATTTCACAAAAATAAGAAATACTTCACTTTCGGGTAATCAAACTGAAATGAGAGAAAACTCATAACATTTTATTGTATACTTGTTCATGGACATTTCAACCAACCAAGAAACTTTCGTACAAAAATAATGAAAATTACTTAAATTAATGGACATCCGTCATTCTTCCAATTTCTATATCGACATTATTAAGATTACAATACCTTCTTTTCAGTAGTTCGTAACTACTAGAACTATTAGTTTCTGTTAAATTTTAATTATAATTTACACATTTCTTTCAAGAAAGAATAGAAAATAAAATATTTTAAAAGTTTAATTTTGGGAAACCTTGTCAGCAGAAGATACAAGCTTAGTTATAAGAGAGTCCTCTAAGAAAAAAAAAATTCCTTCTCTTTATATTGTTCTCTTTACATAACAGATTCTTCACTGTTTTTTGTTTCCCTTTTCTTTAGCACTGACGAAGATGCCCGCCAGGCCTTTCAGCTCAACAATGGTAAAATCAAAGAAGTTCAAATTCAACTCTTATTATCCTCCCGCACTGAGATGCAAAAGGTAATCGAATCTGCTCGCACCGGTGGCCCTTTCATGCAAACCGTGTTAGCACCCCAACCAGCTTTGATTCCTCAAGCTCCAGTCATTCCCTCTGCTCAAAGCACACCTGAAATTAAAAAAGATGATAAAGACAAATCCAAAGACGACGGCAAACGCAGAAGCAGAGACAGGGATCGCGATAGGGGTAGACGCCGTTCCAGATCTAGATCACGAAGCAGAGACAGAAGGGATCGATCAAAAGACAGACGGGACAGAAGAAGACGAGATCGCAGTAGATCTAGGGACAGAAGAAGAGATAGAAGACGACGCAGCAGGTCTCGAGAAAGAACAAGATCCAGAGACAGGGATTCTAGAAGAAGTAGAGATGATAAGAAAGATCAGGATAAACCTAACAATAATTCAGAAATAAAAGAAGATCTTCCTAACAGAGTTTGGGAAAACAATGATACTCCTGAACAAAAACCTCCTCAACCAGGACTTCTTGGTAACTACCCGGGTCCTACAAGTTTAGAGGATGCCCGAAGATCTCTAGGTCTTCTCACTGGCCTTCAAAATAACATGCCAAACAATCCATTAAACAATCTTAATAATCGTATGCCGAGAAATGACTTAAACAATCAACCTCCAAATCAAAACAGAGAAAACAATTGGCCAAGAAAATCGAGAATGGAAAATAATGAAATGGGCATGAATATGAACCAATTTAATCATGGAAATATGGGAAATATGCCTATACGACCAAACGTAAATCCAAATATGAATATGATGATGCCAAATATGTTACCCAACCAAAATATGAGGATGCCTATGCAACCGATGCAAGAAAACTTTGGAATGAACAGAATGTTTCTGCAAAGACCTGGCACTGCTTTTCCTGAACATTTTAAACAAGAACCAAGGCATCATTTCGAAGGAAATAACGAAGATAATTATAATAATAGGGATAGAAATGACAGAGCCAATGGAGGTTCTTGCGTACAACTTCGCCCTTATTTTGGGGGCTATGGTGAAGTGAGAAAGTTCTTCCATGGCTTATTCATTTCTAATACTGGAGTTAAATTTCAAACAGAAAACGGCAAAAGAACAGGGATTGTATATATTAAGTTTGTATACCCTGCTTCAAAAGAACAAGCTATTAATAGATCTGGATATATACTTAGAGGTGTTCCTGTTGAAGTTGCTCCTTTAGATGACGAAGCTTGGGAGCGATGCGGCGAAGAAGATCTTCAAAAGAACGACGATAATGGCAACGTAGATGAAGACAGAATGAGTACTCTCACTTCTCAACATTTTACATGTGTTGTCGTTGACGATTTACCTGAATTCGTTAAAGATCATGATATTTTAAAACTTTTCTGTGACTACACAATAGTTTCTGTTCGTATGGCCGTCAATAAACAATATAAACAACAGGCCTATGTACAGTTTAGCAAAGAAGAAGATGCCAAGAACGCAGCAGCAGATAAAACGTCTCATGTTATCGCCGGAAAACCTGTCACAGTTCGTCCTATTTCTGTAGATACTTACAATGAAGTAATTCGGCAACAAGGCAAAGGAGAAATGGTCATAGACGTAGATTACACTAAAGAAAGACAATCTAGCCCGGATAATTTCCAACCGTCAATGCACATAATCACTGATTGTGTGATGATGTCTGGTCTTCCGCAGAAAACTACCGATCGAGATATTTTAGACTTCTTTTCAGATATAGGTTTACGACCTGTTTTAATTCACATTATGAAAAACAATTTCGTTCCAAATGGCAACTGTTTTTGCGAATTCAATAGCCCTGATGATGCAATAAATGCGTTGGAAAAAAATAATATGCCCTTAGGTATGAACACAGTTCGAGTTGAACTTTGTCATCGCAGGGACATGGAACGAGCATTAAGTATGTCTTCCATGAACCCTCAAATGAACGCTGGCCCTCGTTTTCCTAACCGTTTCGGTCCTAGGGGTCCAAATATGCTCGGAGGTCCACGCCCTCCTCCAAATATGATGAGGAGACGACCTCCCAACCAAGGGATGAGGTTCGAAGGTCCTGTTGAGCCGGAAGGCCTTCAAGGATGTGTTGTAGCAATGGAGAATGTTCCTTTCAAAGCAGGCATTGATGAGATTCTCAACTTTTTCGGTAATTTTGAGTTGACTGGCAACCTCGTATATAGGAGGTTTAACGAGAATGGAGCCCCTACGGGAGATGCCCGAGTAAACTTCCCCTCTCCCAGCGAAGCGCAGAGAGCAGTGGAAGAGTGCAATAAACTTAAGATAAGAGATCGTACGATATTTTTGCGTGTTTTATAGACACTATTTTTGACGATATCTGGAAGTACAATTATTTTGTAAGTATCAAGATTGTGAATATTTATTTGGTATTACACTAAAGGATAAATAGAGACTGTTAGTATTAATTTGTACAGATTCCATTATAAGATTTTTGGAATAATTTCAATAAAAAATAATAATTACTTCTTGATATATACAATTGCAACTCCACACCTTTTTAGGAACAGGTATCAGCGCAATTAACTACTGATGGTTAAAATAAATAAGTATTTTTTTTTAATTTTTGAACTCATTTCGAGTTATAAATTTACTTAGTGACATTTCCAAATTAGTAAAAGCGATCATATAAGAATTTCAAAATTTTATATTTGCATCATCTTAAAATCCGCTTTTCATTTTTTATAAACCTATTTTAATTATAACGCTAGTTTGAATTGAGTCTACGAGTCTGAACCTTACTCTTTTTACTCGTTCCTATCATATTGCTGAGATGGTAGTAGCTCGTTATTTTTGTAAAACAAACAATTTTTATTTACAAAATTACGGAAAACATGAACCTGAGCTTTCAGCATTACGTGTCCCATGTTTCATGATTAAGAAAAACTCGTTAAACCACGCGCCGTAGAAAGAAAACTCAGTATTTATTTCCTATATTCTTTAAACATTTCGTTTATGTTATGAAACAGGGTGTAAAGATATTGATATGTAAGTTAGTAAGTATGATTATCAACAAAACAGCTTCGCAATCCAAGAGGTTTCAGTTCAAGTCTAGGGTAAGGAATGATCTTTTATTACCAGTCCTCCGTCAACTGTCGCATCAACTTTATGTCATAAAATTCTACTGGAGTAAAATATTTCACCTCATAATTACACTCCTTATAGAGATCATTGGAATATGACACAAATTTAAAATTTATTTTCCATTCAATCAATTAAGATTATAACTATGAAAATGAAACATTAATATTTACAATAATTAAAAAAAAGTATACACGTCATACATAATATAAAATATACAATTGCAAGAACAAGTATGAATAAAATTTTCGTTTAATAATTTTTCTTTTTACATTTTTTTGTAAAATATCCGGTTTGTTAAAAAATATATAAAATCAGTGTTCTTGGTTCTTTGGCTTTGCTTTTAATAATTCAAGTTCAAATCCCACCAAAGCTACACTCTCCATGCCAGGTAGAGTGTCCGGCAATCTGTTAAACTTCCTCTATTTTGATGAGGTTTCATGTACTGCTTTTATAGTGTATATCTCAAAACGTTCTATAACTGATAGACATTTAATATAAGTAAAAACTATAAACGGAGTACATGAAAATTGATGACTTTTCATATGACGCAACATCGTTGCTTATTCAAGGCGACTAAAACTACGATAAAGCAGATCGACACATTCAGCATTTAATAATAGGTGAGTGAAATTTAAAATTTGTGTTTTATTATTTTTAATATTTAATACAAATAACAATGAGATATAATAATAGATTGAGTTGTAAGCATAGAAAACGTTTCATGTTTGACAACATTTTAAAATCTCTCAGAGAAAACGATAAGTGTATGAACATTTTCAAATCTCATTTCCTGTGGAACTTTTACGATATCCGTTTTCAAAATAAACACCTCTTTTAAAGTACTGTGAAAAAATGCCAGTAATTCGATGTGTGAGTGCAACTAGACTACTCTACTCCGGTTCATGATTAATTACAATGCGTGAATGCTTTCGTTGCACAATGCCAATGAGATAACGCATGAAAATATCTCAAGAATAGGTTTGTTAGCAACAAATAGAGAGAGTATGTTATTTATTGTTGTAGCTGTCAAGAAAGATAAATAATAATTAGTTCTTGATTTCTCTGAGGCTATTTTTGCGAGATGTCGAATTTTTATTCATAAACAATACTTATTAATTACAGGTTTGTTATTAAAAATAAGTTGTCAAGGCTATAAGAGAAAACTGTCGATCAGATATTCTTGCACAGCGGTATTCAAATTGGCTATTAGTTTCTAATTATGGGCACTAAGTTCGATCAGTGATCTAAGATTCAAATGTTTGTTATTTGTTTAGCTTCGATTCTAAACCGGTCAAATGTGTTGCTTCAAAATATTACTGTTATATTTCACACTTGCCCCATAACAATAACCTTGAAATATTATTAAATGTCACAAAGACGTAATAGAAAATAAAACGACAATATTGAAAATGGACGTAATTATTAATCTATCCATCCATCTTAATGAGGGATAGATATTGATAGAATATTCAATTCAATTTCATAGTAAGTCCCATTTTTTATTTCAGTAAAATAATAATTCAACATAAATTTGCGTTGTAAAAAGCACTTAATAATTTCGATTAGTCGTACATACAAATTACCTTTGATCATTACGTACAGGGCACGAATGGACTCATCTTTGAAAATTTCTAAATTTTTTCTATAATTTCTTTTTTTTTTTCAGTGTACTCACACTAAATTTAAATGTAAATTAAGATTCTTTTTTAAACATTCTGTATATACAATTTGCGCACAATTATTATCTGTTATCCGCACAGTGTATTTTATTCTATTTAGCAAATTTGTTCCAAAATTTTCAAATTTCATAACTTCCATTCATAATGTGGTTTCTAAAATTTCTAAGATTTTCTCTTAAAAACCATAATATTTTTATTACATATTGTACTAGAGAAAATATTACGTGTATAATATAAAAAGTAGGACTAGAAGATATAAAAATGTACCTACAATAAGTCAGTGTTCCCATTTTCGCACGAAGAGTATAATAAGAATAAGTCAATATTTTGATTAGTAAAAAGTACAGTGATTTATTTAGACGCTGCAATGCTATACCTAAAAATATAAATAGTACTATAGTAATGTATGTCAAAATTTAAATACATTATTTCAGCAAAACAATTTCGATAACTAAAATTGTCCACTACAGAAACAGAAAAATTACTGAGATATAAATTAAACCAAATATTTTTTCAAAAAAGTTTCAGTTGAAAATCTTGTCTGTATAATTAAATAACTACGTGATGTGCAAATTAGCATCTTAAAGAAATTGTATAAGTATTTCAAATTTTGCACAAAATGTATGAATGCTCTGAAGAAAACAAAGTAATTTGGTATAATCACTAGTAAGCAGTTCATGGCCTATGATTATTACAATATATTTTTTATATCGTTTAATTTATTAATCATATTTCTTCTATGTTTCAGTATATTTATTACAATAACTAGGAATAATAGAGAGCTGTTATTAATATAAAAATAGTTAGAAAGTGTGATGAAATATAAATATCTTTTCTTCGTGATATCTTTGTAAGAAGAGTTAACAGTTAGTTGGTAATCAGCTGAGAAAAAGTTTATCACGACACCATCGTTTAGAAGTCTGCAGAATTTAAAGATATCACATTTCAAGGCTGATTTGCCACTGGTAATCTACAAATCGTGTTTTGCATCCTAGCGTAAAAATAAACACAATTCATGCAACGTATTCTTAGCTAGTAATAAAAACTTGATCACCGCGGCGATGAATTCTTTATTTGTCCATTGTTCTGCAGCAGCCACGTTAGTTGACCGGACTGCACGAATGCTAAGACTTTACTAAATCCAAACCGGTTTAGAGACACTGTTTGATTTTTTTCTTTCTGTCTATACGGGAACCTATGCCCTTTTATAGCTACAATACGAGAAACACTTTACTAATTGAAGTCTAATTGCTGCAAAGCTAATCATAGGCGATAAAATAAAGAGAAATAAATAAATACGTCATCACACGATCTGCCAGTATATCACGATGTATTCATTTTCTATGCAAATTTTGTCTACATGCATATTTTCATCATAAATTTTATGTATCATCATCTTTTATCTATATTTGGACATTATTATAATTGAGACAAATCCTCTTACTTGTTCTTAGTCTATTTAATTTTTTTTGTTGTAATTACTGACTCACGATTTCTTTGATCATATACGAATTTATTTGATTATCAACCAATATTTTTATTTGATAAAAGTAATGGTATAATTTCAAACTAGAGTATAATTATTACCATATATTCCTCACAGAAAATTTACCTATGTTATTTATCCATGCCAGCTATAAATTATTCGATAATTAATATCTGATAACACCCCCTACAATAAAAATATAAAATGTATAAAGTAGATATTGTAGACCTATATAATTATTAGTGATATATTAATATTTTTTATAACTTAAGTTATATTTTTGAATGTGGTTCACAGTACAGTACTCATAATTTATAAGCATAATATACTTGGAGCAAAAACAATAAAAAATATTTACATGTTTAAAATAAATAACATGCATTATACTAAAGCTAAAATGCATTAGAATTTTTGGCAAAGTTTTATACAAACAATCAAACAATCGCAAGGTTCTGAAAATAATTACAATAATATTTTCAATAAATATGCCTTCATGTTTCACAAAGTTCGCCTATGCTTATTTTTAACGTGAAGACAAAAAGATTTATTTTCCGGATAAATTTATTTTAGAAATATGTACCTTTATTTTGTTTTTTTTTCGTATAATGTATTGCACACATATGTCAAATAGTTAGATACTGCATTCAAATAAGTTTTTCTTTTTCATCAATAATAGTATTTATAGTTTTTCATAACTTCCAATAATTGTTAAGTATTTTTTATAAAGCTAAGACGGAGTAATTTGTATAACAAGAAACAATTTAGGGATAACGGACAAGTAGTAAAAAAACCAATGATCCATCAATTAACATGTATAATGATTTATCGTATTTTTTTATTTTGTACTAACATTTTTTGAGAGATTTTTTTTCACATAACTTTGGAGTTAAATATTGTAGGTACAGAAACATTTTTTGATTAAAATTCGACCTATGATAACTACACTCTTGTACAATACCTGTTATTTTCAGAAATTATTACTGAAAAACTTATTTATATAAGTTTTCACGCCTATCTTAAATCATCCGTTGATATGGGTTTAAATCAGAAAGTTTTTATTTAATACTACAGTATATTAAAAATGTTTCGGAACGACGCTTCTTTTCTGATAAAAGTACCGGAACGAAAGGCCAGTTTTACTGTTAGTAAAATTAAATTAAATACTAATTCATAGTCAGTTGTTTTGCAAAGCAACTATTGTTAGCTATACAGTATTTTTATATTTTATCAAATAAAATATTGCGCGCAAACATTCTTTGCACTTTTCTATATAGAATTGCAGTGTATTACTAGGAAATTTTGGTCGCAGTCGAAAATAAAGCCTATTATATTTAATAAAAAGGATAAAGGATAATGCAGTTAGAAAAATTTCCTTCCAGGAAATATCCCTGAACCTGCTTTTAATGTTAGGCAATACGTTGAATTATTCCCTGTATTTGTCAAAAGCTCCTTTAGTGAATTTTTCATCGTGTCCCCAAATTAGGCTCTCAGTTCTGAGAGATGACATATTAGCGTAAATATTTCACGTGTTTTCAAATTTCCATGTCACAAATCGATAAGTTTTACGCTTCCATTCAGGGATGACTTTCCAGGAAAATACGTAAAGTATACTCGGTGTCATTCCACGTATGACTCACCCGCTACGAAAATAAATCCTTTCTCGGAAAAATATTCCGGATTCCTTAATATTGATCAGTCATTTCGCGAAATGCTTAGCGCGCTGTTAGTGTGAAATGTAATAAAATTAACAAAACGTAAAACATCACTATTGATTGGAAAACAAATTCTTTCCACGTTCCAATGTTTCACGTTTCTCCTGTCACAGAGAGCTAATATTTACATAGTATTTTTTCTTTTGTTTGGTGGTCAACAAACTATTATTTTAACAAGTATAAGTGAAATATTTACTTCTACGACTTTTTAAAATTATATCACGCCTTTCATGATTAATTTGTGTTTGATATCTATAATGAATGATGTATTGCAAAAGGACGTTGTTTTTTATTTAACATTTGGTGCAAAAACAAACAATGGATCCTTTGTACCGAATTTTAAGATTTGATCTCACGCAGATGTTTCGTTGCCAAGGTTACATTATGTTTTTTGAAAGTTTTAATGATGAATAAAGGATAATAAATTTAAATCAAGTTGATTTTGTGAACTTATTATTTATTGGTCCTAATAATAGGTTAACGCAATTGCTCCAGATGAATTTATGTGCGCAAATCTCTCAACACATCGAGTGTATTTTTAAACTCCCGAAATATCTGCAATAAACAAATATTTAATGTTTGCTCTTTGAAATACACACTCTGCGGCTTGTTCGAAATAAATGATTTAAATCTCTTGACATTCCGAAAATAACATAGTTAACAAAGTTAGAGGCTGCGTTGATATGTAACTTGCGACATGAAAATAAAAGCAAATTCAAAGCTGTATGTTAATTATGTTCCTCACGGTCTTTCATATTACGTCGACGGATTGCATTCCAGCTTGCAGTTGATCCGCAAATTACACAGCCGTCAACACGGAATTCTCCATAAACGAAAGAAAACTCTTTGTGGTAGACTTTAAATTAAACGACGTGCATTTCAATCTACTCTTCTTTATTTCCTATACGGTCGTACTTAAATTTTTACCTAGAGAATATCTTTCTTTTATTTGTACCTTTTTAACATAACATCAAAATTATGAAATAGAAGGTTGATTTAAATAAACATAAAGTAATGTATATAGTTATTTGCTTATGTTACGCCGAATAAGATAAAATACATCATTCATAAACATTTATTTTGAAATATATATTTTTTCTGGGTTTATAAGTGAGGCACCTACTCTACTACAAATTAAAACAGACATAAAGAAAATAAGTTTATGTGTAATATTTTCTAATATAAAGTACAATAAATATGAAAATATTTATTTAACGAAAAAAAATTTTTTCGATAGGGCGAAAACTATACCTGTTAGTTTTTGAATCGGAAAGTGTATTATTCTGGTATTATAGTGTATTTGCTAGGCTACGAAAAATAACAGTTATGTCTTGGGTACAGTATGCAGTCCATTGTTGTCTGTAAATAAAAATACAGTCAAATTTATTTCATAATTACTGAATATAAACAAATCGAAAAAAAATATGTGTACCACGCAGGAAAAATGACTTTCCGCAAGCCAGGTGTTGCAAGTCTCGCCTATGTATATCGTCCCATAATTGTATCACATTTTATATTGGCAGCTCATATTTCTAATGCAATGTACATTACTTTTCTTGTAAATATGGTTAAAATATCAAATGTTTCATTTTTTAAATTCAATTAGTTATATCTTTTGAACTCAGTGCCAACACTGTATAGTGTAAAAAGCTGTTTTGACAGTCTTGTATTGATAATCTGGTCATATCCAATTGGAGTGGTAGAGTAGATTGTTAACATGCTTCACTAAAATTCAAGTAAAATGTCACGAAGCAAGTACCTCGGTACTTGAGGAGGCGCGGATACAAGAAGTGGTAATGGGTATAACACTCCTCCTGAGATTCCGGCTTATTTGATTAAATAAAATATTAACAGAATATGTGTTAAAAATAAACAGTATTTAGATAAGTAATGTTGCATATGCAGCGCGATATAGATATATACAATCAACAGATTTGCTGAAAAAATAATACTTGAAAGAAGAAATTTCTTTTACGATAATAAGGAATGACAATTTTTAAAAATGAATCTATATATTACTTTTGACTGAAAGAATTTTATTCTGTTTGTAATTACTCAGAAAGTATCGATATTCAGGTATCAAAAAAATTCGAATAGATCGAAAGAAAACTATCGATACTTTGAGGTATAACAAAAGTAGAAAGTAATAAGTAAAAATATAAATAAATGCTCTACGTACTCTTCATCATTGATAGGAAACAAGAAAAGAAAAAAAAATATAGTAAGCTTTTTTCCCAGAATTAAGAAACCAAATAGATTCCTGTTCCAAAAATTTTAATCAAAAAGAATAATTTATATTTGTTTCTCCGATACTGGATTAAATGTACTAATATGTATCGGAAAATTCGTATCAATGCTAAACTACCGATACCGATATAGAAAGGAAAGTATTGATACCGGTATCAAGTCAGTAAAATTGGAACATCCCTACTTGTTGCTTCTATTAATATTGTCTCAGAAATAATCTTTATCTTTTGATCTGTAACTGTTACATACCAAAATATTATTAGAATAAGTGATGACTGCAAAATTCCAGAAAGAAATACTATTTTGTCATTTTTCATTCCCTTTCATGAGTGAAGGTATCTTGAAATAAATAGCCTGGAATTTGCTTCACTTAGCTAAAATTAATCATCACTTCATTTATTTTAGAACTGCAATACGTAAATAAATAAATATAAGCTGGAGAAGTGTTGGTAAATTTATCCTTCATTTCAAGGATAATTTCCGGTATAATCCTTGATGTTACGTATTTCAGCTTTGCTGGTCATGAGTTCAAACCTCATTTGCTGCAGTAACTATTAATCAAAATACCGCTGAGTCCATGTACTTCAAAACTTAATTCACTCTCCAGCAATGCAACTTGCTCCATTAATTGTAATTGTCAAGAACCAACTTCCTGTTTCAGAAAAGAAATATTTATGGAAAATATTTCTTAGATGTTTCTGTAGAATTTAAAGAAAACAAAAATTTTAAGTAATAAAACTGTAAGTGTGTATTAAATCTTTTTGGCGCCTCTAGGTTAAAATTTGAGTCAGTTTCTATTTTGTGAAATGAAGTAAGAAACATGATCTTTGAAAATAAGATTAATTTTTATAAAGTTTCTATTTTAAAATATATAAACAAATGTGTAAATGAAACCATTTCCTAATTTAAATGGAGTAGTAGCAACTCAACAAGAAACTTTTGAATTAGTAATGGATGACTAATACGGTACAAGAAAGGCATTTTTAGAATAATATCCATATTTAGAATCGAATAGTTATTATGGAAAATGTCACGCTATTTATATACACCTTAACATTCATATGTATATTTCAGATCTGATTCAAATTAAATTATTGATAAGCTTTGAAAAAAATACAAAATAGTAACATATTTTTCGATTTTCGATTTATTTCATTATTATGATTATCATTTCCTTAATGATTGAAATAACAGTACATAAATACAAGATACAAGATTTATTTTTTTATAACTACGAACCAAAATAATATATTCAATTTTGTATTTCTAATTTTAATAAGATATATGTAATTATATTTTCAGTGCTATTTTCATAATATATATAATTATTAATCTATAATAAACTACCTGATTCCCGCCTTTAAATGAAAAAAATCTGGAAGTAGATTAACACACCCAGCAATGAATTATAAATATAATTATCTATTTATTTACAAGTTTTAAAGCTAATAAATCAATTTTAACTGCTTATTATTTTTCAATTTTATACTTCAACTTTTCAAAGCAAATAATAGCACTTAGCTGTCGGTAACAGATTTCAATACATTATGTACAAATTTTAAAAAGTTACAGTTTTCTAAAATTAACGTATATGACATTTTCCAAATAATACTTGTAACTTTGAATGTTATTGAATATGATTACCAGATTTGCTACAAAAAAATTGAGAAACTACAAATAAGTAGAAATATTTCATTAGAATATCTATTTGAATTAACTTTTGTATGTTTGGACTTTAGCAATATAATTTTTATCAGTTTGAATTTGAGTATTGCAAACTTTTGTTTAGGAATTCATTGGTTAATAAACAGTATGTATTAGTCGGACTATATATTAAAAATATTTTGTAAATAAATTTCATTTCTTTATTTATAGAAATGGACGTTTACCACGAATTACTGAATGTATAAATACATTGACCGGATTCGAACAAGAAATGTTTTTGTGTTTTACTAGAATATTATTATTTATTAATTGGATATTATGAATTAATATGCTATAGTTTTGGCAATAAAATGGTACTGACATTTATAAATAAAAAAGTTTAGAAAGAAGTAATTGTAATTGAAGACTAATTTTTAAATTTTGTTAAAAAAATTGATCTACTTGTATTAATCAGGTTATCAAAAAATGTAATAAAATAAGATATATACCCCAATTAAGGCCTTACCCTGAAGTCGAGGGCTATTGACTTTGTAAGCTAATTTGCCCTGGAACAATGTATTTATACATAATATAAAGAATGCACCATAGGATCAGACTCGAATTACAAATTTTAACGTTTCTTTAAACTAATGAAATGTTTCATTATTTGTCATGTGTCTGCATTTTAGACCAATCATTTCATTATTATAGTCAGAATAAAGCTTTAGATATTATTCCTGGGAATAATAAAATAACATACCTACCAATTCGGTGCCGTTTATGTCAAAAAATAATCTAATACGACTGGAGAGTTCTATAAATTAGAAATTAATTGCCGTTTAGCGAAGCGAAGCCTGTTAAGTCTCAAATTTTCGAAATATCTGTCAAATTATTTTCAATTTATTCTCATTCTCTTGTTATATCATCATTGAAATTGCTATTAACATACCTAAGATTCTTATAAGTATCATAACTGCCGCAGAGGATTTTAATACATCTAAGGCATTTTATAAAAATTTATTATTAATAGCGTTTTCGTGATCAAGTCAGTATGGCGCCTTGGTTACAGTTAAAATCATTACAATAACATTACCATAGAGATACAATTATTACTTAGATATAGTTCTTGTAATATGATAGGCAAACTTATGGAGGGTTGGTTAGCTTAGTGGTTAGGTGTCATAAATTATTAAAAATCGAAGGCATCAGTAGAAGAGAAGGAAATGGGCCAAATTAGACAAAATCCTAGTGAATTTACTTTGCATAAATTTTGTTTCTTGCATGTACCTCTAAAGAAAATTTTTAATGATCAAAAGATTTTTCTGGGATGCATTCAATAAAACGAATATTTATTTACTTCAACGTTTCAATCTTACCAGGATCATCCTTAGGATGAAATAAATTATTTTTTTCTTCCTGAGGATGATCCTGCTATGATCGAAACAATGAAGTAAATAAATATTCATTTTATTGACTGCATCCTAGAAAAATCTTTTGATCATATCTAAATCCAGTCAAGAAGTTATTTCCCACAAAATTTTTAATATTGTTTGTATTTGTCTAAATCCGTAATATTTGAATCTCCTTGAATTACATTTAAAATGCGTTATTATTAACATACTTTATCTAGATTTAATAATATCTAATTAGAAAACATCTTAAATCTATCCTCAAGTCTAATAAAACTTTTTAAGGGGCAGTCGTCTTATTTTATAATGATTTTCAAATATCTCTTTTGTATATGTCAACAAAGGCTTAATATTCTGAAACTGATAAATAAATAAACAAGTGTATGCAAAATGAAAAGTGTTATAACATTTAGTTAACTTGCATACATGACGAAGAATCCACCCTGAACTATTTCACTATCCACTATCGCTCCCCCCTAAAGAAAAAAATCCGTAATATTTGAATCTCGTTGAATTACATTTAAAAGGCGTTATTATTAGCATACTTTAATCTAGATTTAAAAATATCTAATTAGAAAACATCTTAAATCTTTACCTCAAGTCTCAAGTCTAATAAAACTTTTTAAGGGGCAGTCGCCTTATTTTATAATGATTTTCAAATATCTCTTTTGTATATGTCAACAAAGGCTTAATATTCTGAAGCAGATAAATAAATAAACAAGTGCTTGGAAAATTGAAGTGTCATAACATTTAGTTAACTTGCATCAAGAAGAATCCACCCTGAACTATTTCACTGTCCACTAACCCACTCCCTAAAGAAAAAAATCCATAATATTTGAATCTCGTTGAATTTCATTTAAAATGCATTATTATTAGCATACTAGATTTAAAAATATCTAATTAGAAAACATCTTAAATTTTTACCTCAGGTCTCAAGTCTAATAAAACTTTTTAAGAGGCAGTCGTTTTATTTTATAATAATTTTCAAATATCTCTTTTGTATATGTCAACAAAGGCTTAATATTCTGAAACAGATAAATAAATAAACAAAAGTATGAAAAATGAAAGGTGTCATAACATTAGTTAAACTTGCATGACGAAGAATCCACCCTGAACTATTTCACTATCCACTACACTATCCACCATCCACTATCCCTCCCCCCACGAGCCTCCGAGCCGCGATCCCGCGAACTCTCGCTCGCGTCGCATCTCGCCTCAGTCGCGCGTCGTTCGTGTTCGCGGTCGCAAGTAGTATGCGGCTCGCGAGTTGCCTGGTGCTGGGGGCCGTGCTGGCCCTCGCCGGGGCCCAGCGGAGTCCCGGGCCCGCCGCCAACGCTCCGTGCCCCGCCAAGTGCATGTGCTTCCGCAGGACCGTCCGCTGCATGCTTCTGCAGCTCGAGAAGGTGCCCAGGGTCAGCACCCACAATGCGATACTGTGAGTATTGTTGGTGAAATATTTAAATAAACCCTTTATTGACTGGACAAAGTAAGAAATTTATTAGAGTTAATCAGTTAATAATTCGTCGTTATTTTTTATATTCTTTATTTGTGCAAAAAGATATAAGTCTACCTTCAGTAAATCATTGCAATATTATCTTCCTTTCTTGACTGGAGTTGCTTGAGAGATGAAATAAATTTAGTAGAGTTCAGTTAATAATTCGTCATTATTTTTTATGTTCTTTATTTGGGCAAAGAGATATAATTAAGTCTACCTCCAGTAAATTATTGCAATATTTTGTGTACGATGATAGTCAAAATATTTTCAATATAATAATGTGAAAATTGGTATAAGTTGACTTTTTTTTTGGAAACTCAAAAGTAAAGATATTTGGATATGGATGTCGACTTATATCCATTTGCACTTTTTAATTTTAAAACTAACATAAAATGAAAAAGAAGTGTTATGTCTCAGAATGTAATGAATATTTATATTTTTATTATGTGTAATACTGTTTTGTTTATCATTTTATATATTTTTGTTTTTAATTAAATAAATAAAGTTTAGTAACCAAAGATAAAACTTTTTTTTGTGAAAATGGGTACAAGTGCAATAATTTTTAAAATTTGAATATGTCATGTAAATAAAAATTCGGAAATCACAATACTCTGAGATAACATTATTTGAAAATTTAATATTTTTCTTTTTAAATATAGAAATTGTAATATACAGGTTTCGACCTCACAAAGGTTTTCTTCAATTTTGATTTTCACCCCCTGAAGAAGTCCTAAGACCTAATAACTAAATAAGACCGAAACTTTTAAAACATCAGAACTCCAATAATTTTATTCAATCCATCTTCGTTTATGTTTTGTAATATTTATTAAAAATATTCGACTTTTTTAAACAATTTTTGAAGCGAACCTCTCAAAAGTTTCTTAGTGAAAATCATATATCTGTATAGTAATTTTTATGATGAAAACTACTTGTGTACTTAATTAAATTAAAGAACTTAAAAAACATATTTTCAGAGTTATTTTGTATTTTAAGAAATAATTATAAATATTTTTTAAATTTGTGTTTCGTCTACAACTTTAAAAAAGAAATTTTAAATTGTAATATATTCCTATTAAAATAAAATAAACAAGTTGCGGTTGTTCGCCTGGTTAACGCGCTCAAATAAAAATAATGTTATGTTACAATTGTTCGAAAACCACTTTAGTAGCCCTTGCAAAGTTTATAGACTTATAATCTTACTTGCATTTGGTACTGTATATTATGTACTATATTGTATACTACTATATAAAACTACACAAAATAAATAACTTAGTTACTTAAGATCCTGGTCCATCTAAGAATGTTGTACCGCAGATGTTGAGAAATGTTACGTTTCTTATATTGAAAGTATTAATTTTGTTTAATATTTCAAACAAGATAATATATGTAGCTGAAATGGGTCTGTATTATCATAAATAATTATGATACAAATGTTTATTTTTTCCTTTTTCCTGTAGGTATTTCTTGTACTTAGTTATTTCCAATTCTTAATAACATTTATAGTAATTTGTAATACTAATAACGGAATAAATTATTATTTTGCTATGTTTGGTAAGTAGACTCATATATCATGTGAAAGAAATATACTTTGCTTTTACTGGTACATGCAGGTTGTTTGATACGAAAAATATTGAAAATGATACAGTTGAAGTTTTTCGCATAGTTTAACTTATGTTTAACTCATTTGCATTGCAAATATGAAGGTTGAAATAAATTTTTATTTTCTAAGTCAGTTTAATTATAATGGGTTCCCTCATAAATTGTGATAAAATTAAACTTAATATTGTACTATTTTGTCCTTATTGTCATAATTGAAATTCATTTTTTGAAATATATTTTCATATCAAAAATTGGTACATATCAAGAATAATTTATTTTAACGGTTGTAAAAAAATATTTTTATAATGTTTCATGCATAATTTAACTCGAAATATATATATGTAGTTCATATTTTGGTTATTATCCCGGTGTTGAAATGAATTTATAGATTTTTTGCTTTGCCCCAATTATTCTTCTCTTAAAAGTGAGTTTATAAATCAGACTGAAATTATATTTTAATGCAGTTTTATACAAAGAATATTACATTTACGTTAGTAGTGTTAATCGTAGTTGAAACTTTAATTTATATTTCTTTTGAATTATGTGATCAAAATAAATTTATATTCTTGGCATTACTTTTATTATTCTTGTTCGTTAAAACAAACGATGCAATAATTAAGTTATGCTATACGTTACAGAAAAATTTATTATTGAAGTAACTTATTTATTATTACTCTGTATTTTCATCATACGACATGGTAAACATTTTTTGTTCCACCTAAATTATTACCATAAAATTGAAATAATTATAAAGTTCTTTCCTTAAGTTTTTTCTACGATATGTGTGTATTTTATTTACCTTTACCTTGCATTCCAATTCAACATTTAATTTATTATTTGCAATGATTCTGAAGAAAAATCAGAAAACTAATATTTGTTACTTTTGGTTTGTAAATAAATAAAAATTAGTAAATACCTATAAACTAGATTTATGAATTCATTTTACTATTTTTAAATCAAGAATTATACTGTCCTCTGTAAACTTCAAAACTTTGGCAGTTAAATGAGATGCTTTGAAATGCTAATAAATTTCTCTGTGTATATTTAAATATGTATGTTTTGTTTATGTTCATTATGGAGGTACACTGTACACAAGCAAAGATAAATAAATTTTGAAATTTCTATTGTAATATTTGAAATTATACGCATTCTTTGTGTAACATTGAAGTAGTTAACATTTTGCAGTTACGGTTGCACGAGTAAAAGTTGATATATTGTTTGTCTTTTACAATATATGGCTTGTTTGTTATAAAATATATGATACATATATAATTATTTAAATGCATTACATACATTCATAATCATTTGATACTTTGTTAAACAGTAATTATCTTAGTATAATAGTTTGATAAGAGATAACATTGTTTTCATTTAATATTTTTATGTTCTATTTTGTTTCTTTATTGAAATTAGTACGAAATAAATATTTATATTTAACTTTAACACTTTTTAAAAATATTGCTTTCTACATTTTTTCCAGGAAATTTTAATAGTTTTTTTTTGCTTATGTATGTAATACATTATTACAAGTAAATAATATTGCGGTTTTATACAGAACATGCACTTAAAGTACAGTTATCTTATTATTATCATAAATTAATTAATTACATAGAAAGCTTTATGTTCTTTCGCGAAATAGTGAGAAATCTTCCTTTTTCCTCTCTAGAGAGGAAAATGTACAAGCTTACCAACAGAATATATAATGGATATTATTATATAATAATATGTTGGAAAAATTCATTTTCTTTTAAAAATTCTTATTTAATAGTGACATTTTTAAAAAAATATGGCAGTTATATCTTGACCTTTTCTTTTTTCACAATATTTCACAATTTGACTACTTTAACTTGAATTTGCAAATTGACAACACAGTAACAATTGTACTGCTAAATGTCAAAGTTTACATAACCAATTTTCTAGTTTATTATGATTTTCTACCTTATTATGTTACTGAGGCTTTTCGTCCGAACAAATCGATTTTTGAAACATGTCGTGAAAAAATGTTGTGTCTAACACGAAAGGAAAGCACTTTTTCTCTTCTTATTTGAATACCCCAGTCGCTCGGCTCGGCTTCGAGTGGTAAAAAGATACGCTTTTCTCTCTAGTTGGATAAATAACTATTTCGCTGTTCCTAAGAGGTTCGTAACCCACTAAGCTTTAATTTAAAATTGAGGTAACGAATTTCACGGTACTTGAAGAAGAATGCAATGCTCATAGGAAAAATAAACATAACTTGAATTTACTTTTCTTTGTACAAGCAGAACTATAACTCATATTGATAATAACCTATTATGAAATATGAATATAGCATTAAGATCTCGACGACTTTTTGCCGAACAGTAATAAATATCTAATATGCATATTCGTACATTGTTCAGCGGTCATATAAAGAATTATTGCATATTGTGCGTTTCTGAGAATATTATCAGAATTAAGTCATGTAGTATGCACGCACCTTTTCGAAATTAACAAAACAATTACACATTTAATTTTCCTATCATTCATCATTCTTCAGGATCTGAAATTTCACTTTGAATATTGCAAAACCTATCAAATCTTATGACTCACATCCTTTTAAAAATTAAAATTAATAGTAATTGCAACACAGTAGAACGAATCAACAATGTTAAAATTGCAGATTGCAGTATGTTTATCGAAATACAATGAGATAATAAGTGGTTTGTAAGCGAAAGATTGTAGGTTTAAATCTGATACTTCAATTTCAAAATACCTGTACTTATCATATGGTATATTGTTACGTCTAAGTGGTTCAACAGACACAATAAACTCTGGTGATTTGGCTGGCAATCTTCTTCTATGGGACAACATTCCTAAGAGAAATAGGGTTTTACAGATACTGTTTCATGACATTTTCATTTACGTTTTGCAGGAAGGATTTTTATATGGTTAATAGTTCACGACTAAGAATAATAAGAAGAAAATATTGTAGACAGTGCTGTAGCATGCAATTTTGGCGCCCGGTGCGATCATAAAATTATAAAATTTAATAATAAATGAGATATTTATGTAATAAGTAAGGAAAAAAGGTGGTTTAACGCATGCGAAAATTACAACACGAGACGCAAGCGAGTTTTTTAAGAGCATAAATTTCTGAAATTGAATCCATGGAATTGAAACAGGAATTAACAAATTACTGACGGTTTATCTGTGAAGTCACGTATAGTATATTGTAAACATATTTTTATATCTCACGGTATAACCATATAGACAACGGGATATGAATTAATATCTAAACATTTCTTTCAAAAATAGTATTGTTTAATTTTTGTCTTATACCTAGTTTCTAGGAAATATTGAAATGAAAATTTGTTTATTAAAAAAAATAATTAGGAAATAATATCGTAGTCGTAGAAAAAGTATAGTGTACAACTCGCCTTGTATGTCCATTTCATATTCGTATGAAATGAGTACCATTCCATGCTTATTGTACAATATAGGTACTATTTATACATAAGGAAAATAAATGCATTATAAATAAAATTTGTTTTTATTGCAAAGTTTTTACATTATATAATGTATTATATGTTAAAAACTTATCTCAAGATAAAAGTATAACATCAATCATCTTTCGTGATTCGTACAAATTTGTTTTATTTAAATTACGATATAAGATAAAATGATAAAATTTATAAAAGAAAAACTGAAAAGTAAAGCGTTTGATGAGCGATTAAAATGTCTGTGCTGCAAGAAAATTACTAACAAATTGATGCCGAAAATGTTGAAATTTTTTATGATTAATTCTACATCTTTTTTACAATGTTAAAAGGCGATGAATATTCATTCCTGTTTAAAAAAATGCAAATGCCTATTAAATTTAATGAATAATACATTTTTAAACGTGCTCACTAAGAGCTAAAGAAAATATGCATATCAATGAACAGAAATTTGATATCTGCGTGACTGTTTTATATGCTATAACACATTTTTTAATGAATTAACATAAACTAGGATAGATTTGAAAATACCTGCCGTAAAGAAAAAATAAGTAAAGAAATAAAATTAACAGTGAGAGATACGGAAAATCGACGAGATTTATTTTCTTTGTTCAATCAACTATAAATTACAGAAACTTTTAAAATTCAATTAACTTTTTACTTCTTTTACCTTTACTTTACATTATTGTGTACGTGAAGAATTGTTGTTCAGTTCGAAGAAAGAATAGCATTGTGCAATATGTGTTCCCTTTTCTTCTTTACCTGAACACGCTGCAGGAATCTTATGTGTCACCACAGTTTTATACTCGCATATTTTAACAAACAACTGCTTGCGCTTTTTATGAATATGGGGTGGGATTCCATAATTTGTAATAACTAAAAATAACGATTGGTGTTGTTAAGTAGCAATTACATATCGATAACGATATCTGTAATTCAAAGCAATGAATTTATGACATTTTTAGCAGTGTAGAGTGTTCTTTAGTTTTCTTGTTATTTATCAATCTCAAATAATGATTACAAGTTCATTTTATTTGCAATGAATGTCAAATCTAGTTTAAATGATGTGCTACATTGTTTATCGTTAATGTAACTTTTATATTCTAAAGTTTGATATGTATTATGTATCTTATTACTTATTGAATTGGAAAATATTTTATAATTTATTCTACTTTATATTTATTCACAACATTAACTTATGTTAATTTTTACAAACTTACAATTAACTTAACTGTGCGTTTATTAAACTGTAGACTGTGATATTAAAATAAATTTTGTTTTTTTCTTTTATACCCAAATTATATACCTACATACATAATATACAGTTAAAATTTGTAGAACTTATCTAAAATGAAATAATCTTAATTTTTGTGAGATTGTAATGTTGATTGCAATATGATACATTAAAAAAAAACTATTGTTGCGGTACAAAATGCAATGTTTGTAATTCTTCTCAAATAGCAATACATTTAATTATGGATTCCTCAAGATGTATGTGAAGTACCGCATTGGAATTTTATCTATTCCTGACAAGCTTAACCTGTCCTGTTCTTAAATTTACAACCTGTACAAGGAATCCAGAATTTATATTGCTACTCAAAACGATGTATTAGTGAGAAACGGTATACATATTTTAAATCAATACAAGTTTAATCATGTAATTTTATTTACAACAAAAAAATAAATACAATAGTGATTATTACTCTTATTGATTCTTTATACATTATTTAAATTTATATTATATCTATTTTCATGTTTTATTAGAATGGTTATTTATAACGTGAGTACGAGGTACATTAAGTAGTTTATAAGTTTCTGTGATAATCTTTCGACTAATTATCATTGGGTTGCAGTGTAGAAAAGAATAAATAACATTCATAGATTATTTTCTAATTTTATTAAAAAATTTCTGATTTATTTTTATTTTTTCTTTCTGTTCTAACAAATACATAATCCATTTCATATTAATGTGGATAAATGCTATTATTTGTCATTAAATGAAGAAACTTTCCGATCTATAGAATTATTTAATGTATAACTATTACTTCTTGATGGAAGTTTTTATAAAAATTGATAGTCGTTGTAAATCAATTTTTTTTTTCTATGTTTGTTATCAAATAATTTATTTTTTCTACGATCATTAAGAAATTTGCTTGTTGTATGTCTGTTATTGCTAGATATATAGTATACTGTAAACACATTTTCATTTCCCACGGTAACCATAAACAACGTTCAGGTATAAGTTAATATCTCACAGTTCTGTCAAAAATCGTATTGTTTAAGTTTTGTTTTGTAGCTAGTTGCTAGGAAGTAATGAAATTATGACATCTTTATTATGAAAACATAAATGAAGTAGGAAATAACATTGTGGTCGTAGAAAAAGTGTAGTGTACAACTCGCTTGGTAGGTATGTCCATTTCATACTCGTACGATTTGCAGAATTCGTTTTCGACTCATGCTACAAACTGTTATACTCGTATGAAATAAGTACCATTCCATGCTTGTTGTACAATATACTATTAAGTATTTAAAAAAACATCAAAATTAGAAAAAAATGTTATAATTTGTGTGATTTTGCGGAGCGAGCGAAGTAATACAGAATGAGACATTTTCTAACTGGTTATAAAGCAGATTTTTCTGTTCTATATTATAATAAAACATTTAAGAAGGGTGAGGGGAGTCATATTTACAGATACACCAGTATTTCAATAACAAATTTCTTAGAAATATCTTAAATACTTTTCGATATATAATTTTAATACATTATCAACTAATATTTCAAATATAAAGTAAAAATATATTACTAAGTACCGATTAACACCATAAAAATATTTA
Source organism: Stenolophus ochropezus (assembly GCA_035578165.1). Classification (NCBI taxonomy): domain Eukaryota; kingdom Metazoa; phylum Arthropoda; class Insecta; order Coleoptera; family Carabidae; genus Stenolophus; species Stenolophus ochropezus. Next base: position 15,375,118 of record JAQOWZ010000005.1, on the reverse strand, counting down.
TGTATACTGATATAGTAATACATGTAATGGGTTAAAGTGCTCGATAAATCCATATTTTATTATTTTACATCTTGTGTAAGGTGTAATAAAAAGACTCGACTTTTTGTGCGTAGATAATGTTAGTCTGAGACCCCTTGATAACCTTTCAACTTTCAACCCTTAGTTCAATGATATGTCAACGACAATTGAAATCCGTGATAGCAGATAAAACACATGCCATTTAATATGCATCATTAATTCTGAAACTTTATACACGAATGGAAAGTTGCCATAATACACACATTCTATTATACATTTTCCTAGAGTCAGACGACAGATTGAGGTTAATATTTCATCTAAATATCTTTGAATTACTACAATATTTGAAATGTACATAACAATAAAGCATAACATTATACTCGTGTGTAATTTTATGATAAAATTAATAGATATTTATCATTAAATGAATCTTCTTCAAGAAGATATTTTATTGCTTATTTAATGCTCATAACAATTTTCGTGCCAAAAGTAAAACTTTTATGCCTCCATAAAAATCTCTTCTATAAATATATCACCCTCTTTTTACTCATTTTTGAGCAGACGGGTACAATTCTCAGAAAATATTTTAGTTTTGTAACACAAAACTGTTTTATATGCAGTTCTCAAATGGTCGACTGGTAATCCATCCAAATATTTACTACAGTATCATTTGCTTGATAACGACAAATTTATTTGAGTAAATATGTTTATTAATTAGAACAGATACAATTTTTTAAGTAGGTACACATAAATATTTTTTTTTATTAGAAAACTAATAAAATATAAATAAGTGCATTCATATTACATGCATATGCATATTAATAGGTAGTAAAGCTAAGTGCAATTATTATTTAATATCTTGAAACTATTTATAGTAAAAATGTAAAGAATATCTGGTTAGGAATTTTAAACCGTAAACAAGATGCAAAAGATTTAGAGAAAATATTTGTCCTTCGTCTCAAAATGAGATGAAATCCCGAATCAATTGAATTCGGAAAAATTGCTCTAATTTACTGTTAATCACAGTATAAAACATTCTTCTACTTCGGAGTTAATTTAAAAGGAATACGACAGTAATTAATGACTAATGAACTAATCAGCAAATGAATTTAATTCATTTTGTATGTAGAACAATTGGACATTACCGGGTATTATAACTTGATATTTGTCATAAATTTTTCAAAGCACGACATTGCTAGAAGGAAGAGAGCCTCAAATACCTGTTTATTTATTACTGTAACTGTTAGTGTTGCCGTCTAAACAAGACAAGACAAGACAGCAAAATCTTGCCTTGTCTAAAAATTTCAAGATAAGACTTGACTAATTCTAATTGTAGATTAACATATCTAATCTAGATATCAAAACTCTAGATTGTTCCAAGACAAGCGTGATATATTTATGTATATTTCGAATATTTAAAAAAAAATATTAATCGAGAATCTTAGAAATTGTCAAGAATTTTCTGGTCTTGGTCTAGAATATAAAAGTCTTGTCTTGTCATGATAATCTCGATAGTCAAGACAAAAGTCTAAAAAGTGTAGATCTAGAAGGCAACACTAGTTAGAGTTACTGTCAGCCTTGCAGTCTATACAAGGCATCTAAGGTTTATAATAAATGCTAAACCACTCGAAAATTACTTCTAGATGACTGTCTTGGGAATCGAACCTTAGATCTTAAATTCCACAAATTTTTAATTAAAAAGATTACTTTCTGTTCAGGTTCCAAAAAGTATCTGTTTTGAAAATCTGTTAGTTTATAAATTTAAATACCAAAGATTATAAATTTAACAATGTTCTTATCTCCGTACATACATTAATACATCAAGTGGATTAAAGAGATTTGCGGCACATTTGCATATATGCATAATAATAAAATAGAAGAAAGTTAGTTCCCACATAATTATTTATATTTTGTATGGTTATACATCAGCTTACAAATATGGTTGGATATTAAATTCATGTTAATTGATATACTTGAAAAGTAATTAATAATTTTAATAGGTCATGACAGATAAAATATTGAGGCATTTATCTATGTACATCTGTTCGGAAATCGTTAGAAAAAATTATATGTTATTATTTGCATACGAGAGTGATACACTTGTTAAACTTTAAATAGAACATCTATATTTTTTATTAACTGACAGTTATTGGTGATAAATTAATTACATTAAATTTACTTGAGAGCTCTAATCGATATTGAATCATTTTAAATTTTATAGCTGCCAATTTTTCTGCGGGATACATTTTATGATAAATGATACTTGTTGTAATTCGCAAATATTATGATTGATTTTAAAAATAAATACAGTCCTATAACACGAATAACACAATACCACTCAGCAAAAAACCTGGCGAAAAATAAATATATCGTCACAGCATATTTGTTTGTATTATTTTGTTTCGTTTTACTTACACATACAAGTACATATATTTCAATAATGACGTCGAAATAAATAAAAATAAAATTTTCTTTGTATAAAAATTTGCTATAGAATAATATATGAATGCATTTTTAAAATCGGTAAAATTTATAGTTTTTCAATAGACAAGTTGACATTTATAACCTCAGCATGAAATAGTATCTAAAAAAAGTTTCTTACCATATCTTAAACATATGAATATAGTGTCTGCCATTGTGCAGGTTGTAGATTGATATCCTGCACCATTAAATGCTAGTAAAGTGCCAGGAGAACATGTATAAAGAGGAAACGAGAAAGTGGCCATTCATTCGTGTCAGAGGCAGAGGTACACAATTAACTACAGGGGAAACAACATATGGCTTTTATTTAGCATAAATAATTGATTTCGATCGGATTCAAACTTATTAAAACATAAAAAAATAACTACGACCTATTCAATGGATGTGGAATTGTAAATACGACTTTAAAAAGTTTAATGAGAGTGAGATTATTAATTGGGTCAACCGGTTACAAATTTTTTTATCATTTCTCGGTTATTACTAGAAATAAGAAAATTGAAAAGGCAGATGACACTATATTATGCAAAATGATAAAGCAGAATACATGCTGTTAGTATTTCCATGGGTTACCGTTTGTGAAAAGTTACACATGGTACATTACACAAAAGGGTTGAATAAGATTACTTCCTCCCTTGGGTAATGAGCATATATATTTCCTATAAGAAAACTTCATTTGGCGTCATTTTTTATGGTAATAGACGACTACCAAATTCATCAAAACCGCAATCAGTTACTATTTACTACTCAATAAACCGCAAACTTCGTTATCTTAGCAACAAAAGATATTAATTCTGAAAATTACATAATACAATGATATCATTGTAATTAAACATATTGTAACGTTTTATTTATTTAGGTGAAGTGTAAAATTGATTAAAACACTAATATTTATAAAACTATGTTTAATTAAAGAAATATGAATTATGAAGAATAAATAAAAATAACTAACACTAAGAATTAACAAATATAAACACTAATTTAAGAACTAATTATTATTACTAAAGACTTAAACACTAAGATAATTTATTTAAACAATTAAAACTACGCAATATTTATTTCAACACTATTTATATCACTGTCTATTTATTTATATCACCATCTGTTCAGTACACGTATCAATGTAAGACTGTCCTCGCGATCTTTTGGTCGGGGTATTTATATTAAAATACATCATTCTAGAAGATTCTTTGATTCCTTGGAAATCAGAACAATGGGAAGCGAACGGACGTGTTCTGACAAGTTCGCTAGCGGCCGCCGACCGCGCCGCCGCCCGCGCCGCGACCCTGGGTTCGCTACATTGCCCCCTCCTTAAGACTGTTTCGTCCCGAAACAGTTCGTTATGACGAAATCTGCATGCATCACCCTTGGTGCATCTGGAAGTCTTGAAGAAGTAACAGTCGACGGTCCGTTTGAGCTCTTCTTGACCGGTAGAGTTGAAGCTGCAGACTAGAATTTCCACTCCGGTAAAGCGGAAGATTGTTTCTAACATGCTTCTAACAATCCTCCAATCCAAACCATCTAGTCCACAGCCTATCTTCGGTACTGCCAGCTTCATAATGTCGTTCTTCAAAATATGGTCCTTCATATCGCACAACGAGTCCCATAAACTGCGGTATGACGGCTTCTGATATGAGTACTGTTTGGTAACCAGGTAGTAAAGGTACCGCTTGTTTTCTACGTTATCATCCTTCAGTTGTAGCGTTTTCCCGACAGTTGGACGTTGGTTGGCCAGTTCTTGTATTCGTCCAAATTTTCTTTTAAAAACTGAAGCGATGCCGCGGGACATTTTAATGTCTTTCGCTACACAGTGAGCGAGGGAATATTCTGGGGACACGGTGAACAGATCTCGTTGTTCTTCTCGTATCACGCCATACCGTGCTTTGTGACCAGTGGAATGGCTTTCCATAAAGTCTTCAAATGTAGGTTCCTCAGGTACAACACGGCGAACCGTCGCTTCACGATGATCATCAAAGTTATCACCAGCAAAAGGGGCTAACCGATTGAAGTGGACTACTCTCGGCTTTCCATTAGGTGTTTTCCTAATTCTGTAGACCACATCATTTATTCTTTTGATGATCTCGTAAGGACCTTCCCAATTCCTTTGCAACTTGGGCGATAAGCCGCGACGTCTTTGTGGATTATAAAGCCACACCAAATTTCCAGGTTGAAAACCACCTTTTTCAGCCTTGACGTCATACTGGTCCTTCATCCGATCGCTGGCACCTTGAATGTTTGTGCGGACTTGTTCATGAATGTCATTCATTCTTCTCCGTAAGTCCGTTACATAGTCCTCCCCGGCTAGATCTTCACCGGGTTTACTGCCAAATACCAGGTCGCATGGTAAGCGCAACTCCCGCCCGAATAAGATGTTTGCTGGTGTCTGCCCTGTTGTCTCATGCACGGATGAACGGTAAGCCAACAAGAACAGATGAAGATGTCGGTCCCAGTCCCGTTGATGGTTAGAGACTACCTTTGACAAATACCGATTTATTGTTCTATTCATCCGTTCAACCATGCCATCAGACTGCGGGTGTAATGCAGTAGTTCTGGTTTTCTTTATTCCTAATATCTTGCAGATATTTTGGAACAGAGCAGACTCGAAATTCCTTCCTTGGTCGGAATGTATCTCTCGCGGTACTCCAAATCGGCAGATGCATTCTTTTACCAAGACTTCAGCGACCGTTACGGCTTCCTGGTTGGGTAATGAATAGGCTTCGACCCACTTAGTAAAGTAGTCCATTACTACCACTATGTATTTATTTCCATCATCAGTTTCGGGGAATGGTCCGGCCACGTCAATCGCAATGCGTTCAAAGGGACTTCCAACGTTATATTGGCGCATAGGAGCTCTTCTTTTCCTATGTGGCCCGTTACTTCCCGCGCAGACCACACATTTCTTGCACCACTCTTTAACATCTTCTTTGCAATTTACCCAGTAAAATCGTTGGCGCAATCTCTCGAGGGTTTTATTTACTCCAAAATGTCCAGATCCGTCGTGGATCTCCTCCAATACTTCCGGTACTCTATTTCTAGGGATTATCAGCTGAGTTCTACTCTCAGTACCTTCAGTATTCTCTATGACACGTTTCAGGAGCCCCTCTTCAACAACAATAGAGTCCCACTGCGCCCAGTACGATTTTACACTTTGTGAGTGTCGTGCAACATCTTCCCAAACTGGTCTGCTATCTCCACGTTTCCAATCCAGTATGATTTTCAAGTCCGAGTCATTCTCTTGGTCCTTGCGAAGATCTTCCGTTTGCCAACTATCATTTACTACTGTTGTTCTGGCGATGGTAGAGAGTTTTTCTTCTAGACGACTGCAATGCTTGCATTCGTCCTGGCAAGGTCTTCTTGATAATGCGTCAGCATTACGATGGCTTGTACCTGCTCGATGCTCAATAACAAAGTTATATTCCTGCAATCTTTCAATCCATCTAGCTGCCTGACCTTCAGGATTCTTAAATTGTAGCAGCCATTTGAGAGCAGCGTGGTCAGTTCTTATAAGAAATCTTCTACCGTACAAATATTTGTAGAAGTGCTCCACGGATTTCACGACAGCCAAAAGTTCTTTTCTGGTGACGCAATAATTCCTCTCTGGTTTTGACAAGGTCTTACTAAAATAGGCAATAACCTTCTCTTGTCCGTCTTGTATCTGGGAAAGAACGCCACCAATTCCAACGTTGCTGGCATCTGTATCTAGAACGAATTCTCCTTCTGGTAAAGGATAACTTAGGACAGGTGCGCTTGTCAAGGAATATTTAAGTTGTTTAAACGCAGCTTGACAGTCCATCTCCCAGATAAATTTTCTGCCTTCTTCAGTAAGCCTTGTCAATGGCTTCGCTATGTTGGCAAATCCAGGTACATAGCGTCGGTAATATGTACAGAGACCAAGGAAACTTCTCAATTCGTGTTTATCTCTCGGTACTGGCCAGTCACTCACAGCCCTTATTTTCTCCGGGTCAACTGCAATACCCTTACCAGAAACTACATGTCCAAGATAATGAACTTCTTTTTGAAATAAGTGACACTTCTTTGGACTGAGTTTCAGGTTAGCCTTCCTCAATCTTTGGAAAACCTCTTCCAAGTTCTTCATGTGGTCCTCGAACGTTTTTCCTACCACAATAATATCGTCGAGGTAAACCAAACATGTTTTCCACGACAGTCCAGCCAACACGGTTTCCATAAGTCGTTCAAACGTTGCTGGGGCATTGCAGAGCCCAAATGGCATAACAGTAAATTGCCACAGACCGGTACCGATGGTAAAAGCTGTCTTTTCTTTGTCTTTTGGATCTAAATCCACTTGCCAGTATCCGCTCTTTAAATCAAGAGTAGAGAAAATCTTTGATCCTGCCAATGTGTCCAGAGTATCGTCTATTCGGGGTAGCGGGTAGCTATCCTTCTTCGTCACGTTGTTAAGTTGACGATAATCGACGCAAAATCTTGTAGAGCCATCCTTCTTCTTCACTAGCACCACTGGTGAAGCCCATGGACTGTTTGAAGGTTCAATCACACCTTCCGTCCTCATATCCTCTATAATTTCTTCAGCTTCTTCCCGCTTCGCCAGTGGTAATCTTCTTGCTGTTTGGCGGATGGGTCTTGCGTCTCCGGTGTCTATTTTATGATGGACTACATTGGTTCGCCCTTTGTCCTTCTTGTCAAATTGGAACACATCTTGAAAGGTCCCAATTAAGTTCTTAGCCTTGATTTTCTGATCGGCAGTCAAGTCCTGGAACGATGATGACAGCTCCTTGATTAGAATATCTGGAACTTCACAGGATGTGTTGTCTTTGGCTTTTACAGTTCGAATAATTGATGATACTGCTGAACATTCACCTACTACGGTCCCTTTTTTTAGTATAACTGGATAAAAATTTATGTTCATCACTCGAACTGGGATTATCTTGTCGGTTTTGAGCAAGGCTTTTCCAATTACAACTCCAGTCCCAGTTTTGGCATCATCGTTTTTCGGCTGGAGCATGACAATGTTTCCCTCATAGAAGCTACCCTCTATCTGTGCTTCCACGATTGATTCACTCCGTTCTGGGAGGGTTACATCTTCCGTTATTAATACTCGCATGGCATTGTCGTCTCGTGGATTTAATACCAGTTCTTCATCATTGACCATCATCACTCCATTCTTCAGGTCAAGTTTAAATCCATGCTTTTTCATAATGTCCATGCCGAGAATGAATTCATCTTCCACGTCAGCTACCAGCACACGATGTTTAATGCACGTTTTTCCAACAGTGATGCTCAAATCTATTTCTCCAGATGCGGTAGCTTGTTCTCCGGTGGCTGTGCGTATCTGCCACTTTGTTGGAAGTAGATGTTTTCTGCATAGTTTTCTTGCTAAGTCGGGTCTGATTATTGTTTTTGTCGCACCCGTATCCAGCAACATTTTAAGCGGCCTTCTGTCGATAGAGCCGTCTACATAGATGCTATTAGCTTGATGATGTAGGGATGCAACATAAGTAATGGGTTCTGGGGCTACTGGATTACGGGTCGACGATTGCCCCTTCGCATCAACCCGACTTAGTTTCCCGACTCCTTTTCTTCCTTTCTTGGTTCTGCTTTCTTCTGTTGTTTTCTGCAGAGCCTTTGTGGGTGACCTAATTCACCGCAATTCCAACAGCGGAGTTTCTTTCTTCCAGCAGCATTAATTTCAGACGTAATTCGTCTTATCTTGTCTTCTAGATCTTCGGTGTCTTCGAGCCTCTCAGCATCGATATTTCGCACTCGCGATTGGTTACGTGAAGCTTGTTTCGCAGCTTCATGGTCTAAGGCATATGAAAGTGCGTCAACCAGAGTTTTTGGTCGAGCCAATCGTAGTGCCTGCTGAGTTTCATTATCTCGGACCCCATAGATAAAGGCTTGTGTAGCTAGGCATTCCAAAACGCTGTCAGGAGCTGTAGGGTGTGCAAGACGAACTAAACGAGCTATATCAGCTTCGAATTCTTGAAGGTTTTCCTTAGAACTCTGATATCGGTTCCTCAGTTGTGTCTGGTACACTTGCTCCAGATGCGCATTGCCATATCGCATATCCAATCTCTTAACAAGTTGTTCGTAATCTTCTTGTTCATCTTCTTTTAACGTTTGTAGGATATCGATGGCTTCTCCACGTAGCGAAACTGTCAGCGCAGTAGCCTTTTCTTTGGAAGTCCAGCCATTTGCTTTGGCAGCGGCTTCAAATTGTTTTGCATAATTCGGCCATGATGACTTGCCATCGAATTCGGGTGCTTTAATGTGCAGTTTTGAATTATGTTCCGCTTTTACTGTTTTGTTTACTTGAATAATATCTGCCACATCAGAATTTGAAACTGCTGGCGTAATTTTAGAGAAATTTTGCTGTAACTCTTCAACTTTTTTCTCGTAAGTTTCTATTCTCTCTTCTAATATTCTAGAACTTTCTTTCAATTGTTCGTTCAGTTTTTCTTCCAAACTTCTAGAATTTTCCATTAATTTCTCTTCCCATATTCTAGAATTTTCTGTTAGTTCTTCTTTTAAAGTTCTAGAATTTTCTGTTAATTTATCTTCCAATTTTTGTTCTAAACTTCTGGAATTTTCTATTAATTCTTCTTTCAATGTTCTAGAATTTTCCATAAGTTTTTCTTCCAAAGTTCGAGAATTTTCTTCAGATTTTCTAGAACTTTCCTCGAATTTTTGTTCTAATTTCTGTTCGAAAGTTCTAGAACTCTGCTCCAATTTTTGTTCTATTGATTTAATAAAATCATCAATTTCGAATAGAAAATCATTAGGATTTTCACCAGCTTCTATAAGAGCTTGCCGTAGACGATGTTGTAGAACAGACTTGGTTCCCGAAGTCTCCAACTCTCGTTCTTCCAGCTCCCTCTTGAGATCAGCCACTTTTAATTCACTTAATTTTACTTGTTTAGTAGCCATTTTATTTATTTTTATTTTACACTTCACAGTTTTTTTTTTAACCCTCGCACCTGACACCAATTGTAACGTTTTATTTATTTAGGTGAAGTGTAAAATTGATTAAAACACTAATATTTATAAAACTATGTTTAATTAAAGAAATATGAATTATGAAGAATAAATAAAAATAACTAACACTAAGAATTAACAAATATAAACACTAATTTAAGAACTAATTATTATTACTAAAGACTTAAACACTAAGATAATTTATTTAAACAATTAAAACTACGCAATATTTATTTCAACACTATTTATATCACTGTCTATTTATTTATATCACCATCTGTTCAGTACACGTATCAATGTAAGACTGTCCTCGCGATCTTTTGGTCGGGGTATTTATATTAAAATACATCATTCTAGAAGATTCTTTGATTCCTTGGAAATCAGAACAATGGGAAGCGAACGGACGTGTTCTGACAAGTTCGCTAGCGGCCGCCGACCGCGCCGCCGCCCGCGCCGCGACCCTGGGTTCGCTACAATATGTACAAAGGATGTTATGGTCGGTTTATTATAAGAGTGAAACACGTCATCGCCCTTTGCAAATTCTGAAAGACTGATAATCACAATTCGTTTTATAAAATTTACATTCTTATATGCATATATGTATGCTAAATAATAAAATAAGACATACAATTTTATCTGTCAGTTTAACTAATTATCAATTTTTTTAATTAAAAGTAAAGTAAACTTTTTCATTATGTGTTTAAATGATAAATTAGTAACTTTTCATTAAAGGTAATAACCATTTAAATTATGGTTATTTTCTGAAAATAAGAAAACGTATATTACACTTAGATAACTTCAGTTTTGGCTAATTCTACTCTGTGTCTATTCCAAATTCCAAATTTTTGGCTTTTTATTTCGTTCTTTCTCATTTAGCAGTTTCGAGTCTAATTTCTTTTATTACCCTGCTTTTTATTGATGAAGTAAATTCTCTGTTTTCGTTGAACAATCATGTATTTATAATTAAAAGTGTACTAATCTAAATATTTATTTTTTATCAATTCAATTCCAAGAATGTAAAGCATACATATGGAGGAGTAGGATTATATTTAGATATGTATGCATTTATTTGTATAAATAATTCTGACATCTTCCAAGTCAAACCACAGTTGCGAACACATTTGCATCCATTTCTCATAAAAAGAAAGGCGAAATTTCCGCGAAAAAATCCGAAATGCCCATGACTTTGAGATGAAATCACTGGCAAAAGAAAGTTCACTCACTCATCCTAAATGACGCTATTTTCCCAGAACTATCTGTTGATTTCATCAGATTGTACTGACTAAATATTTACACAAGAGAGTGCAATATCTTCTCTACCATATAGAGGATAACTGCCGAGTCGTGGGTGTGAGATACAGTTTAAACTTTACGCACAGATACAACTTAAAGTTGATATATGACGAAAGAAAAAGTATTCGATCTTTTATTCACACTCTGTTGTAAATAGAGGAGCTTAAGGACATTTATTCCAGGATTAAAGATATATTTTAAGTCATGTTGAAGTTTCGAAGGAAAATCTATACCTTTTCAACTTTCACAATGCATAAATTCTTGGTTCTTCCTGTGCTTACTTATACGAGTACATACTTTGAAATAACTACTGCTTAGTACTCTAAATATATAATTGTTTATAGCCACGGTTAATAATCGTAAGTGAAACCTTGTCATCATGAATATCTACATCATATATTAGAGTCAAGAAAGTGTAAGCACAGCTAGTATCTCAATGGAATACTGCCAAAAACAGTTTGTATTTATTATTCATTAATTTCGTAAGAATATTTGTTTGCAACAGTGATAAGATATTAAGAAACTATTGACCATCTTCATTGGACATTCCAGGCAGGTGTACAGATTCCAGGGAGGCATGGAAAAGTGTGTTTTCATTTGCATCTATCATCATTATCAATGGTGTATGTGACCAAATTTTGATTTTTAAATAAATATAAAATACACGTATTATTATTTGTAGTTTACGACAATCATTAAAATTAGAGGAAAGGACGCTGTAATGTCATCGTGGTAGAATTGTGAAAGAAATGAGTTAGATTAGAAGCGTAAAAGACAGTCTACCTGTATTCTGTATTCGATCGTACCACGCTGACGTCACATATCCCTATTGCTGATAACTATTTTATTGCAAACTAATGTTTAATATTTATTATTATTTTTGACTTATATACTAAAATTCGAATATAATCACATACCCCATTGATTGTATATGACAATAGTTGAGAGACATTAAATATTGAAGAAAAAAATAAAGTTTTTTATAACTGCATTAATTAATAGTTCACAAAAACAAAAACAAAAAGATGGATTTAGCTCCCAAGAACTAAAATAAATAAAATAAAAACGTACAATAACATTGGGAGAATAAATAGATCTCATTCCGGAAAAAATAAATAACGAACTTTCCCCGAACTATAGGCCAATAAGAAAAGCTCACTCTAGTGCAAATAAAGAAAGCAATTAAAAAAGTAGGACAAATACTGGAATAAGAATATTGGGCACAAGTAATACAAACTAAATAAAATTGCGGAACAATAACTAGAGTAATTGACGAATAAATTAGGATAAATAATAAATTAATTACGCGCACAAAAAAGTAGCACAAATATTAGAGAAAATATAAGCCAAAAATAGATTGAATATTAAAAAATGACGAAATTTTAAGATTTATAATTACACTTAATTATTATCAACTAATATAAATATTGTGTAAAAATATATCAAGAGTTAAACAAGCAAATTCAAACAAAATTAAACAAATATTGAGGCAATAAATTAGTGCATACTGTAGAACACATACTACTAGAGAAAAATATGAAAAATTAATCACATTCTGGAGTATAAATGTATCAGAATAATAGATAAATAAAACAAAAGACTTCTGCGTTAATAGGAAAGCAATTAAATAATACTTAAAGACTGGAAATTACGAATTAATAAATTAAATGAAATTGATATAGATTTTAAGATAATAGGTCAAAAACTAAAACACATTGATTATAAAAACACTCGCTCTTATCTTTCCTCAAAAATATAAAGTACGGTAATATTTTGAGAAAAAAATCTGTAAATTAGCTGCGATAAAAATAAAATTAAAATTTAAAAATAAATTCATTTTGTTTTGTATGGAATTTTGGAAAATAATGTATTTTGAATTAGAGAAGGAACAAAAGTCTGAAATTTCAAATTTGTTTCACAAAATGATTGAATATTGTCTTCTATTAAATTTTTCAACAGCTCTGGGAACAGCAACTTGGATAGTTTATGATAGATAATCCACTCTATCCAATATCTCAGAGACATTTTTAAAAATTCATGTCTGAAGTATATTCTAAACCGAAACCGTTTGGGAATTTCTGCTATGTAGAGTGCTAGAGACTACTCTACGAGTATTTATAAGTCGAAAGTGTGAGTAGACCTAATATATACACAAACAGACACAAAAAACCTTTCCAAGTCCATTGCTAGCTGTGAAATGGATAAATTGCGGTCTACTCGATACAGAAATTAATCACATCTCATTAATTTCTTTGATAAGAGAAAAAACAGAACAGCCAGCACTTATGTCATCGCAGTCACAGTTCACATGCGGCAGAATGAATATGCATTGTTAGCGACTTGGCCGAATTTGCTCTAGAAATGATTAATCACTGTCACTGCCTTTATTGGCTGGAATAAATCGAAAGTTCTTGCACTCCACAACAGGGACTAGGCGCTTGTTTGTTTACCAAACAACATTTGTAAGAATTATTACGACGTTTTAAGACAAATCAGATAAATTTTTATGTTTTCTTCCGGTAGGTACTAAAGATACGGAAGTGGGACGCTTGCAACAAACATTAAATTACCAATTTCAACTTTACGAAAATAAATTCTTTCCGTAAAATTATCTTAAATAGTAAAGTACATACTAGTTAATTTTAAGAGACACATATATTTCGTTTATTTACATGTACAAGCAATGGATGTATTTCATTTAAATTCACAATTAAAATATCAAAATGTACCAATTATTTTATGCTAAGTAAGTAACTGTCTAATATAAAATATATCATCTGTATTAATGATATAAATCTTACTGTAATATTTATTGAAAAGTAATTGTTCAAGGAATTTTGTATTATTTAATTTAATAAAGTATAATATTTGTCATTCAATAACAAATAAAACACTAAACTATCTCTTGAATGCCTAATAAACTTTTTATATACCATAAAGTACATCATAAACTGTCTAAATCCAATACTTGTAATGAAACTTAATGTAATATTGACTGTGAAACAATTTCATAAATCCTTTTTTATTTTTAAAATTAAATTTAACATTTTATTACATTCTTCAATAATGTATAATCAATATTGATTCTATACAAATTCAATATAATATTAAATTTATTTAGTACAATATATATTGAAATAGCACTTCAGTATCCAAAACATGTGTTAATAAATCATTTATTAATAAGAATTGCAAATCAATATTTCATTCTAATAAACCTATCATTGTTTAGGATTTAATAATTAATTTGTCACTAAATTGCCAATTTAATGCCTAATAATTTTTATGTGAAATTATTCTTCAAATATCTCATAATAATTATCAACAACTAAATACAATTTATTTGTGTGTTTGCAAAATGAAAATTTATATAGACGGTTGTACAGAATCACTTCTTCATTGTGAAAATATATAGATACATATGTAAGTATTTTATAGAATGATAATATAACAGATATGTAAGAGTAAAATTTAAAATTGAAGTATTTATTTCATGGAAAAATTTTTTTTTCTATGGTACAGCACTGAGTCGTTGTACCAAAACTTATATCATTGGACGATCATTGCTTGTCTTTTTTCTGAACCTAAACCATACAACCGTACCGATTGACAATAAATGTTTTATTTAAAAATATCTAGACAGCGAAATAGATAATTAGAAATTAATCTCTAGAATATATATTGACTGATATTGATAAATGATAAGGATTATATTGGAACTATTTATTTATGAGGAAATTTTACTTTCGCATGTCGGGATGAAGGGAATTAATAATTGTTTGACAAAACTTTGAGATTTCCCTCATTTATCATCCAAAACAATCTGCGAAATATCGAACTACCACACATGAAACATTAGAAACGGTTTTATATTTAACTTCATATTTTATATCCTTGGAATAGAGGAGAAAAGAAGAAACGTCCGATGAGTTTTGTTTTTGTTGTTCACGGGTAATATATCTCGGTAAGGATGGGCCTTCTTGAAGTTCATTCACTCATAGCTAGAAGTTGCCGTACCTAGATTACATGTCATGCTCAGCTATTAATACCGTCGCGACCATAACTTAACCCAGTGTACCAATTCGCTTCCGGTTGAATGGCTAGAGCAGACAATGCCTGGCGGTTCACACGCCGCTCCCTACACCCACAATCGCTCAAACCATAGCCGATTGTCTTCAATGCAAGGACGATCATCATACTTGATTTATTTCCCTTTTCACGAATACGAATACATTTCCGGATTGATAACTGCGGTACTACGGATGACCCACAATACCGTTACTTTACAAATAATAAAACAATCGCTCATCACTACACGATCCTGGTGGTATCAGTATCAGACACGTTCATTTCATAACCCTCATACTAAGTGCCGCCCGCAACAAATGTGCGACCAGTGCTGCCGCACCAGGCGCCGAATTCATCGGGGCGCCAAATATCATTTTTTTTATATTATGGAACGATAATCCAAATAAAAATATATAAATAATAATATTTAAAAAATATATTTTTTAGGCGGCTGGTACATAAATTGTTGTTTTTCGTATCTGCTGGCAACCTTAAAGTATCAATTTTTATTTGACATCTGTCAAAAGTCAAAATTTTTGGCCGCTTGTTTGTTCATTATTGATTTACATAGTTCATATTAATGTGATTAATTATTTTATAATATAATAAAAAATGTAAGTAAAATTTTAACTATTCCTTTACAAATATTAATGAAAAAGTAATGAATTTGCGAGTAAAAATAGCGGCCGTAAAGTAAATGCGGCCGTAAGGTAAATGCGGCCGTAAAGTAAATGCGGCCGTAAAGTAAATTTTGACAGATGTCAAAAATTGATTTTGAATGAAAATTCATAATTTCTTGTTGTAATCGCCTAAAAAATGTTGTGTGCACCTCGGCTAAAAGTTCTTTTTGGGCCTCATCTGATTTGTAGCCTCGGCTTTGCCTCGGCTGCAAACTTCGGTTTCGGCCCAAAAAGATTACTTTTAGAACCTTGATACACAAATAACTATTTTAGAATCTTTTTAGTTGAGAAAAGTAAAGTTAAACTATAGATATGTATTATTTCGAATTGCACTGTATTCTGTTGGTTCCAATATCAACAACTTTTATTAAATAAATTTCTGTCCTCAAAAGTTTTATAAATGAAATATGAACACAAAAGAAGCGTTATTCCCATTATTTGAAAACAAAAATTTTTTAATGATATAATTTCTGAAAATCAAGTCAAAATCTCTATCGTAACGAAAAATATTTTGAAAGTAGTTTTATTTAAAGTACAATAATTAATTTTGATTGAAATACATAATTATAAAATAAATCATTCCAAATTGTTAAATTCCCAAAATTTGTAAATTCGTCAATATTTTTGTGAATATAACAACTTTGCATTTAATTCTTCAATTTTTGAAACATTGAAGAATGAATGTTTAAAATTGTTTTTTTTTATTAAAAAATAAGATGTTCATTTTCAAATTCACAGGTTCTTAAGTAATAACAACAATAAAATATGTATGTAAATAAGTAAAAATGGTGGAGCGCCAAATAATTTTACGCACCAGGCGCCAAATTATATTGTTGCGGCATTTCTCATACTTGTAATTAAAATATCCGATTAACAATTTGTAACTAGCTTCAGAAACATTTTAATTTTTACTGTTTTGTACTACTAGATCGTAATTTTTTTTTTCTAAATAAAGTCAATACCAATGAAAACATTTTGAGACATCTATTTTAGACCAAATAAGCGGCTGCCCTAATTAGATGACAAAATAATAATTCTCACTCAAATGTAATTAGATCAAATCCATCTTATTAAAAACGACACGCAATATACTCCTGTAAATGAAATTAGATCAAATCCCTCTTATTAAAAACTACTCGCGGTATACTCCAGTCCTAATACAGCGACAATTTATTGTGATCCCTTATAGTACGAGTATGTGCTTTAATGTATAATCTCTTTGGTTTAAATAAATATTTAAATTTTTATTTCGTTTTCGAAGAATATGATGTTTTATTTATTTTCTTTTTAAACATTTATAACAGGTACTCAAAATGATGTTAAAATAGCTAATGCTTTAAAGGTTGTTTTTTTTAGAATTTGAATTTTGTATTTCACCCGATTTGAATGTAGACAGCCTGAACTACAATTAATCACTAACCCATTTGGCCACACCCCCTAGGCTTGATTATACAAGACTGAGGTTCCAAATTCTGTACCCGACATGTATTAACGATAAAATATTGCTGTGCTGACTGGTTCTGGAAGCACCATTAGCTGTAAATACCCGACTGAGCATGCATGTAAAACGAGTAAAGAAAACTCATAAAATACTTCTCTTTTCCCCGGCATCAAGTTTAAAAAGCATTGATTTAATATTATAGTTACCGTATGTATATTAGCTTGCAGATTCGTTTAATCTATCACTAATTATTTTAAATCCGAACGTAACCCGAATATGATGAAAAATGTCATATTAAGTCATATGGCAGGTCATCATAATGATATTTAACAATTAAAGTTTTTTTTGATACGTGCCCACGAATTGAGAACTATATTAGGTTTTGAATATACATATTTAGTATGGTATCTGTCCCTTCAACTGATTTGAACATATTTAGAACAAAATTGTGCTGAATGGATTTTAATAAAACTTTATATTTCAGTTTCTGACAAAAAATACGAGTTGATTGAAAAAATCAGAGAAGCTGAAGATATATGCAAAATTTCGTAACAAGAAGATTATTGAAGAATATTACATATTATTACAAAAAAATGAATTTAGTTATTTATATCGCATACCGTACAAATGTATTTGATAAGGGTGGTCGGTTCTGCAGTGACCGCAACTGTTTTTTTTTATTTCAAAAGACGCAATTTTCTCAATATTTTATGGATTTGTACATTCAAAGAGGATCAATTTGAGATCCCCATTATTGTGGTTTCCATGCTTGTCAAGTTTTATAAATAAACTAAAGAAAAAATAAAATAAGATTCATTTCTTTGTCTTTTGTATTCAACACATAATTCGTTTAGAATTGATTTGATTCGGTGTAGGTTTCAACTTTAAATTTAACTCAATGCCATTTATCTTCCACGATTCTTTGTGCTCTTATTTTTCTAAAAATACACACGGTGCAGTACAATACATATTTGTTCTACTTGAAAGTAATCCGGAGCAGAATAAATATTGACGATGTGCGAATATAAAACTGATCTGTTCCCAGTGTTATTTATATTATAGCATATAAATACACTACCTACATAAACATTTTATCTTTGAAATCTTTTTCTGTGTGGAATTCGAATATGATCTTCAAATACCGACTACATAGAAATGGTCTCAAATCTAAAATACATAAAAATATTAATATAAAAAACATACTTGGCCATCACAGAACTAATCGTTACTACCGATAATAGGTTATACCATAGAAATATCATTAAATTATTTTTTTAAATGAAGGTTGTATTAAAACAAGTTGTACAAATATTTATCTGTTAGGAAACGTTGACAAAAACCTTAATAATGAAAAGAGTAAACAGTCACTTCTAGTTCAATAGTTTTTACTTTTAATTTGATTAACTTATGCCGTTGTAACAAAGGAGTAAATGTTAAGTTTCATTAAATTCCATTCAGTCAATTTTGTTCTACAAATGTACACATACATTCGGACGGATAGTACTACAAACGCTAAAAATATACAAAACCTTATTTCATAGACATCCGTTAAAATATGTCCCTTTTTATATCTGACTGGTAAATACCCTAAGTATATTTGAAGAAAAAATATTTCTCATATTTTGAACATTGATTTTGCAAAATACCTGCATAAAAATTTGAAATATATATTTTTAAAGTAAACTTAAGATCAGGGTACAATAGTTGAATTATATTAAGTTGTTATTAATAAAACGTGCTCTATAATAAAACAGATTACATTTATCTTTTAAAAGTGACTGCATTTATGTTTACAATCTTTGTCAGCACATTTTGTTAGGCCATATTTTTCTGAACTCTTTGTCGGCAAGCGGTACAACGTACAATTATCATGGTGCCATCATAAACTACTTTAATATTTTTAATTCGTTCTGGTAGAACCTCGTAATTTAGTTAAAATTCAAAATTGGAGAAACTGTTATTGTATCAACAGGACACGCAAGGTGACCATATGTTCATTTTCTTCTGACACACTAGGCGACAGGAAGATTCGAACCAAGTGTCTTTAAAAGTCACGTGGGAGAAACCAATTAGCGCTAGAAAGTGTTCATTACCGTTAAAACACTCCAGAGTACTTAACGTATTTACGGATAAAGTAACGAAACTAATTTGTTTACATTAGATTCATTACAAGGCAATCTTCATATTTATTTACTTTTTACGTGGAAATATAAAGAGTAGTTGCAAAATAGTATTATTTTTCAGCTAAATTTGCTGTACTGTTGTTCACATAAATCCAGACAGACTGGCGGTCGGACGAGTGCTAAAAATGTCAATCTCTGTATAGCTATAGCTATTAGGTACATAACTTAGAAAAGACTAAACTTAATTATATTATGTTGTAAAAAAATATATATATTATAATTCGCTAATCTGAATTACAACTTGCAACTGATGTTTTCTGAAAATTAATATGACCAACTCTGAAATACAATTGGAAAAGGTTAACAGTCTAACATCACCAAACATGAAATTGGTGTATTGTTCTTGTCTTATTAACATACAATCGAATCCTGGTCTTCCATATTTGCGTAGGGTTGCTTTAATTTTGTTGATTTTGCGAATTACTCATTTATATTAATTCAATAACAAGAAAACTTTATTTACTAGAATCTTCATGAATATGTATTCTAAATAGGAACGGACAACAGCTGTTACTAAATTTTGATTTTCAGAAACTATTTATTTCTCCCAGATTTACAAATTTCTGTTTTAAAATATAAGAAATGATTAACTTAACAAATACTGTTTATATTTTATTCTGTAAATTTATAATTTTAACAAATCAATTAATATTTTTTTTTTTTTAAAAGAATTTTGCCTCAACCATTTGGTTATTGGCGTGTATACATGTGGTGTTACATTTTGTTTATATTGTGTGTACATAGTTGATTGTTTGTAGGAATTTTATTACATTTTTGGTGGTGTTTTCGTCATTGGACAGGGCCTCTTTGAGTGTATTTGGTATTTTTTGAATTAATATTTTTTATTCGACAATTTTAAAATCTAGGAGACACATATTACAAATTTTACTTTTAAAGTTTTAACTTTTCTGTATTTTTACTTTATGTATTTATTTTTTCTAGGGATCTCCGATTTAATAAAATTCGAGATCTTCCTCCCGGAGTCTTCAAGGGTTTGAGACATCTCAACACTCTTCTTCTCAATAACAATCAGCTTACCTCATTGCGAGAGGGTGCCTTTATCGGCTTATCCAATCTACGCTATTTGTATCTGTACAAAAACCATATCAGTTATTTGGACCCTGGAGTGTTTCAAGGCCTGAACAAATTGGAGCAATTGTAAGTTTACTAATTTGATATTTTCACTTTAATTGCATCTTCACACTGTTTATTTAATTCACAAATGTGATGTAATCTTTAAATGACTTCCTGTGTGGCGTTTAAATAGTTTATGATGGGCAGATAATGATGACTGACGTTTATTTATTTTTTAGGTACTTACACTTCAATGAAATACGAGAATTTGAACCACAGACGTTCTCCAATCTGCCCTCGCTTGATAGACTGTAAGTAAAATTAAATAAAGAAGATTATGAAAGAAATTTATTATAAATTAGGACACAGTATTTTTCTATATTTTTATTTGCTATTATTGTCATAAGCTTAAATATGAAGTTTCATTAAAATCTGTTTAGTCGAACTTGCTCTACACATGCACACAGACATCACGTTAAAAACATCTCAATATCAAAATTGATATGATTACAATAAGTCCCTTTTTGGGTGTGGCGGTCGGTAATAAGATTGAAATTTACTCATTTTCCACAATTATTTTTCTCAATACTTGCTATCATTTTAATTCATATTTCTGTTTTATAATATTTAGGCAGGAAAAGTAGGAATATAAAATACATATTTTCTTCAGCTTCCTGCATAACAACCGTCTACAGCACATTCCACCCGGAACCTTCTCTGGAATGCCCAAACTCCGTCGTCTTCGTCTGGACTCCAACGCCTTGGTCTGCGACTGTCACATGTTCTGGCTAGCCAAACTTCTCAACGATACTTCTATCCAAGCCGCTGCGAACTGCCAATATCCAGACAACATGATCGGCAAGCCTTTGAAGGGCATGACAGCGCACGACTTCCATTGCAGTTAGTAAAAAAGTGATCCTCTGTTCTTATATCCTATGCTCACGCTCATTGCTAATTCCTTACAGAGGTCCCACACATCATGGAAGGGCCACAAGATGTAGAAGTTTCTTGGGGAGGAACTGCTGTGTTCAAATGCAGAGTGGAGTCTGATCCCAAGCCGAAAATTATATGGATGCGGGATTCCTTGGAATTACCAGCAAAAGGAGAAAGATACGAAGTCATGGATGATGGAAGTTTGAAGATAGAAAACTCTCAAGATACGGATATTGGACAATATGAATGTATGGCTGTCACACCAGACGGAGAAGTCAAGTCTAGACCTGCTAGGATGGTTGTTACGAGGCCTGAAACAAGTAAGTATAAAATTTAAATGGCCTCCAAAATAAAAATATTAAACTAAATAAACAATTTTGCATTGACGCGAATTCTCTTTTAGGTAGACCTCGCTTCATACAGACTCCCGATGACCAAACAGTAGACGTAGGATTTCCAGAAGTGCGTTTATATTGCGAAGCAGCTGGCGACCCACAACCACAAATGTCCTGGTCACACAACGGCATTCAACTGGGCTTAAATTCCCGTATTATAATGCAAGAAAGAGGAACATTAATTATCAGAAATGTTGAGCCAAGAGATTACGGTACATACCAATGTGAGGCTACGAATTACTTGGGAAGAATTACTACTACAGCGCAGATAAAAATAAATTGTAAGTGTTCAAGAAAGCGCTTTGAATTTTTTAACAATAAATAATATACATATAGTTTAAAAAGCATTTGTTGTACGATTAACATTTTATTAATTACAATTTTTTTTTGAAATAAAAATTGTTATTTGCAAGTTGATCAACTCGTACCATTAATATTAAAATCTTAAATATCAACTCTCCGTTTAACTGGATTCCCTCTACTTGTTTCTAAATGACTCCAGACCTATTCGTTAAATATATGAAGTGATTTATATTTATTACATTCTCATTTACATTCAAATAAATTATAATTAATAACGAGCTTCGCATATAAAGTGACATTTTTAATAACATTTTATTTATATTGCAGCTCCTCCGATTTTCACAATTCACCCCGAAAATCTTCGTTTAAAAACCGGCGATCGTGGTATTCTTGAGTGCATAGCAGTGGGTACTCCAACCCCAGTTATTACTTGGTACAAAAACGAACTACCTGTCTCTAGTTTAGGAAGAATTACAATAGAAGCCGATAATACTCGTCTTATTATCAGTGACGTTAAAGAATCAGATAGTGGACTATATGTTTGCCAAGCACGAAACCAAATTGGTTTACGAGAAGTTAGTGCAGATATACAAGTCGATCGCGCTATAGAACACCCACCTAGACTTATTTACCAGCCATACGATATTGAAGCGTTCCCTAGAACTACAATAGAACTTCCTTGCAGAGCAGAAGGTGATCCAGAGCCGAATATAGTATGGAAAAAAGATGGATCAAGACTGCAAAATCCACAAAAATATCGCGTTTCTGGTAGTGGAAGTTTATATATTTATGATCTAGAAATAGGTGATTCGGGAAGATATGAATGTACTGCTTCAAATCAATATGGATCAGTATCTGCTAACGGATTAGTAACTTTAAAACAAGAATATAAACCTGGCGGTAATAAAATTGGTGATCAGTTTGTCCGTATAGCTTTTGCCGAAGCTTCAAAAGAAGTTGATAATGCTATTAACAATACTGTTAATGCTCTCTTTGGTGATCATGGACACAAACCTACACCAAGTGATCTATTTCGAATTATTCGTTTCCCTAATGCTCCTGCAAGAGAACTCGCGCGAGCAGCAGAAGTCTATGAAAGAACTCTTGTAAATATTCGCAAACATGTAAACGCTGGAAAGAAAATGTCACCAAATGCACATATTTCCGAATTTGATTATAAAGAATTATTATCTCCTGCTCATTTGGAACTAGTAGCACAGTTATCAGGATGTATGGCTCATAGACAGACTTCAAATTGTACGGACATGTGCTATCATTCTAAATATAGAACAGTCACAGGTGTCTGTAATAATTTACAAAACCCGACCTGGGGTGCATCTTTAACTGGCTTTAGACGAGTTTTGAAACCTATTTATGAAGATGGTTTCAGCACACCAATTGGTTGGAACAAAGAAATAAAATATAACGGTTTTCCAAAACCAAGCTCTAGATTAGTGTCAACAAATTTAATAGCAACGAAAGAAATAACTGAAGATGAACATATAACTCATATGGTAATGCAATGGGGGCAATTCTTAGATCACGATTTGGATCATGCCATTCCGTCGGTGAGTTCTGAAAGCTGGGATGGAATAGATTGTAAGAAATCATGTGAATATGCTGCGCCATGCTATCCCATAGAAGTTCCACCAAATGACCCAAGAGTTCACAACAGAAGATGTATAGATTTAGTTCGTTCAGCTGCTATTTGTGGATCAGGAATGACTTCAGTTTTCTTCGACACTATACAGCCAAGAGAACAAATTAATCAATTAACAGCATACATTGATGCTTCCCAAGTTTATGGATTCTCAGAAGAACTTTCTGAAGATTTAAGAGATCTTACAACAGACCGTGGAAGAATGAGAGAAGGTCCACAATTCCCAAATAGAAAACCTTTACTACCGTACGCAGGAAATCAAGGAATGGATTGTAGAAGAGATTTGTCAGAAAGCAATATAAATTGTTTTTTGGCAGGAGATATTCGAGCAAATGAACAAGTAGGCTTGCTAGCCATGCATACTTTATGGATGAGAGAACATAATATAATAGCTGATGAATTAAGACGTGTAAATCCCTTATGGGACGGTGAAAAATTATATCAAGAAGCAAGAAAAATTGTAGGAGCTCTTGCTCAGCACATAACGTACTCCCATTGGTTGCCGCATATTTTAGGCGATGAAGGAATGGAAATCTTAGGAGAATACAAAGGCTACAATCCATCAGTTAACCCTTCTATATCTAACGTATTTGCAACAGCTGCTTTAAGATTTGGTCATTCTTTAATCAATCCAGTTTTACATAGGCTTAATGCATCCTTCCAACCTATTCCAGAAGGGCACTTACCTCTTCATAAAGCATTTTTCAGTCCTTGGAGAGTTGTAGACGAAGGAGGTGTCGATCCCTTGGTACGAGGTTTGTTTACTGTTCCCGCTAAGTTGAAAAAACCTACTCAAAACTTGAATACTGAACTCACTGAACAATTATTCAAAGTAGCTCATGCTGTAGCTTTGGATTTGGCTGCTATTAACATTCAGCGTTCTAGAGATCATGCTATACCTGGATATTTAGAATTTAGGAAAGTTTGTAATATGTCAGATGTGGAAACTTTTGAAGATTTGAAAAAAGAAATATCTGATCCAGGTGTTAGAGGAAAACTTAAAAAATTATATGGACATCCTGGCAATATAGATGTTTGGGTTGGTGGAATTTTAGAAGATCAAGTAAAAGGTGGAAGAGTAGGACCTTTATTTAGATGCTTACTAATTGAGCAATTTAGAAGACTAAGGGACGGTGACCGATTCTGGTACGAAAATCCGTCTACATTTAAACCAGAACAACTGACACAGATTAAACAAGGATCTCTGGCTAGATTAATATGTGACAGTGCAGATAATATAGAAGATATAACTCCAAATGTATTTCTTCTCCCAAGCAAACAAGGAGGATATGTAAAATGTAACACAATACCAAAAATTGACCTGAGAATGTGGACAGAATGTTGTGAAAATTGCAACAATCCAACTAATTTTAATTCTTTAAGCAGACTTAATCGTCCAAGAAGAAATTTAGACTATTCTTTGCCAGAAGACAAACCTTCACTGTATAATGATACCGTGACATATACTCTTCAAGAAGAACAAAACGAAGAACGTTTAGAAGGAATTGAAGAAGCTCTTGAATCAATGCAGAAAACAATCAAACAAATGAGGAGAGAATTGAAAAAATTAAAGAGTTTGCAAACTACCGGGAACTGTGTGGACAAAGATGGAAAATTAAGATATGAAAACCGTGAATGGTTTGTAGACAACTGCACAAAATGCACGTGTAAGAATAGGTACATAACATGTCTGGAAGAACAATGTCCTCCCTTGGATTGTCAGAACACAATAGTAGTTAACAATAAATGTTGTCCTATCTGTGCTTAAACCACTGCCATATCAGTCACAATATCTACCTTCCTACATGTTCTTAGTTAGTTTTTTAAGTATTGTAAATCTGTACTTTTTTAATTTTGATAAGTAAATTAATTCATCGTATTTTTAAGTGATTATTTTGTTACCAGTATTTATTTGTTTTAAGCTTGCTAATTACAATAATTTGTACAATGCCTGTTGTAATTAAATGCTTGCTTTAAAGAAAGTAAATTTTATTTCAACCAGAATTATATAATACAATTTGAAAAAAACAAATATATTCGTTGAACAGGTCTAATCGGGGATTTTTTTACAATTTTTAAAAACTTAATGGCAAATATCCACTAAACGATTTCTTGATCTCGAATAGTTCTTAGTAGATATATTGAATATCAATTTTCTAGGCCAGTGTTATTTATCAAGTGGTACTATTTAGTTTGAATTCAATCGTAACGCTAACGTGTCCTAATGCCTAGTGCACACTAAAAAAAAATGGAAAAACGTTCCACAAATTTTTTTCCAAAAGTACTAAAAAGTTTTCGAAAAGTTAACAGCGCCATTAAAACTGAAAGATGTTGCGGAAAGATTGTGACTATCAACCAATTTAAATACCTTTTTTTATTGTTATACTTAATTAAATTAATAATCAATTTTTATTGAGAATAAATAAAACATCTTTATGTAATGAACTAAGATTTATTAAAACTATAACAAAATAATATAAAAAATACAAATAATTATCCTATAAATTTTGTATGAGCGCCTGTAACAAGAATTTTCCCAGTTTTTTTATTCTTTATTTCTACATCAAGAAATGCAAGAGTTTTTCCAGCCTTAATAGTATTGGCTTCAACTAGAACTTCTTCACCAATCTGAGCTGCGCTAAGGTACCTGTATACAAAATAAAATAAAATATTTAAATTATTTCAATCCCTTTTTCATACGTCATATGCATATCCACAGAAACACCAGGTTCTTCTCTTTCATGTGTCATTAGGGCGTAAGTAGAAATAATATCCACAAGAGTAGCAGAAAATCCTCCATGCATTGTTCCTCTCATATTTGTATGTTCTGGTTCCACTGTAAATTCTGCTGTACACTTGCCATTTCCAGCAGATATAATTTTTACCTAAAATATATTTGAGTTTAAATTTCGTTCGTAAACCAGCTAAACAATAGCATGCGCAATAGAAAAATATAACATAACCAATTTGAGAGCAGTAGATTACCTTGTCTAAATTACGATCAAATACTTTCAATTCTTTTACACGTTTTGTAATTTCTTTTAATATTTGTACACTTTGTTTTCCAGCCATTTTAATTCAAATTATATGTATATTTCACTCTTTCAAAGAATTGAATCGAAAATATTATATAACTTATTCTTTCATCAATCCCAACGCACATGTGCAAGAAGCGCATGGGCGTAATTTTAAACAAACAGAATATAATTTCGTCGCCTAAAGTAATTTTAAGGCACGTTTAATTTATAATATAACACTAAGAAAAAATTGTTTCAAAGTTATGAACGTTAACTTTTTGAATAGTTTGAAAAATCGAAGAAAGTTTAACTTAAATTTTATCATAAACAAAATGTTTTTGCGGAAATACTTATTGCTTTATACATAAAAATACTCTGTCGGACATACTATTTATCATTTATATAACAAAAGATAATAATGCTTATTTATGGCATTATAAATTACATGAACTAGTTTACGGCAAAAAATCGAAATTAATATAACTAGGTATATAACCATTACACATTTTTTTTTTATTATTTGTTGTTTTGCAATATCTTCTAACAATTAACAGAGCTACACTTTTACTGTTATGCATTGTAACAAATTTATAGCATGAAAATATAATTTACAAACAATAACCAGAAATAATTCTTATTCACCGCTCTAAAATTAACAAAGGAAAAAGTGGATTGTATTCTGGATATTTTTAATTATAAATACAATTCAAATTACACTCCAAGATATTTAGTATGTGTCCCATACACAATAATTTTACCGGTATTTTTATTCTTTATTACTACATCAATAAAAGCTAAAGTTTTTCCTCCAGATATTGTATTTGCTTCTACTATAATTTCATCGCATACTTTGGCGGCACCTGTGTATCTAGAAAAAAAAATGTAAATATAATTTTAACAATTTTGCAATGTATTTACGTCATATGCAAATCAATTGACACTCCAGGCACTTGGTTTCCGTATGTCATTATAGCGTAAGTAGATATACAGTCTACAAGATTAGCAGAGAATCCGCCATGCAAAGTTCCTCTTGAATTTGTATGTTTTTTATCCACACATAATTCAACTGTACATTTTCCATCACAAGCATCAAGAATATTTATCTGTAATTTCATATGTAATAAAATATTTACTTATTAATACAATTAGTATACGTTTCGTAATGTGCGATCGAAAATATAAGGATGTGATATCCGTCTGGTTATTTCTTCTATAATATTCATCCCCTTTTTATATGCCATTATAATAAATCAAACATTGTTTTGTTAATGTCATTTTATTTTTGACAAATTACCGTACAAATTTTGTATGAGTTCCACTAGCAATAATTTTCCCTGTATTTTTGTTTGTAATTAAAACATCTAAAAATGCAAAAGTTTTTCCTCCTCGTTTGATGTTTGCTTCCACTATAACATCGTCTCCCACTTTTGCAGGTCTCATAAACCTAAACATTATTACGTTTTCTGTAATGATTTATTTTCAAAAATTTAATTAGTTTACATAACGTGCATGTCAACAGAAACTCCAGGGGTTTTCTTTCCAACACTCATTAATGCGAATGTCGAAATCATATCAATAAGATGTGCAGAATATCCTCCGTGCAGAGTTCCAAATAAATTTGTATGTTCTTCAGCGATTTTTAATTCTGCACAACATTGACCATTTTCAACGTGAATAATTTTTATCTGTAATTAAAATATAATGTAATATTTTGTAAATCCTTCAGTATATATTTAGGTACTTTTTTTAAATTTTTATCAAATGTATTTGATTCAGTTATTTTCTTCAATAACAATTTTATTGTTTCTAAGCTATTTTTACCGCACATATTTAAAGTTAATTTGAAGTTTAGTTCTGTAATGGAGTCAGCACTTGTCAGTTGTCAGTAGTGTTTTTATGTTGTCATGTGGTTAGTTGTTATGTGATTTTGTGAGAATTAAGGTTAAGTTTACGTCAAAAGCAAAATACATATTTTTCGGATCATGGAATTGACTTCTTTAAATACATTATGTTTGGGAAATCAAGTAACAGTTAACTTTGCTTCAGAATGGTCTCAAGATGGTCGTCTATTTATTCTTAGCGATAGTTGTGTTTATATTATGAAGTTAACCCCAAAAATGACAAACACAGATAATGTTTTGTCATTTGCTAGATCAGAAATAAAGTTAGGAAATTATTACATTGCCAATCATACAAAAATCGATTACAATAACATATTATTGAATTTATCACAGAAAACATTGTATCATCATGTTTTAAATACTAATTTAACACCTACTTCGAAATTCACAAACCCTTTAACAATTTTGGCTGTTTCCGCAATTTGGTCTCCTATTCCCGATAAAGAAACATATAAAAATAGCTGCTTATTAGGGATTGTTAGTACAACAGGCAATTTAGAAATATATAAAGAAAGTAAATTCAGTTGGAAGTTGCTAGTAAATATTGCTGAACAAAGGGTGGAACAGTTAGCTTGGACACCAGAAAATAATCCTAATGTTAATATTTTGGCCGAGATACATGCAGATAGAGTAAATTCAGCTTTAATAACATGTAAATAAAAAAAAATCTTAAAATGGACTTTAGAGACCTACACTAAAATATGCACTATTTGTGTGAAGTGTAGATCTGTAAAGTGCATATTATTTTTTTTAACGAATGTATAAAAGCCATAATATTGTAGGTTTTATTTGGAGTAAAATTTTTAACAAAAATGATGAGAATTATTTGTATATAATCGCTGGCCATTTGAATGGCTCTATTAGTGTATGGAAATTGAAATATTTTAATAAACGAAATGAAGAAGTTAAAACAGAATTCATATACTCATTTACCTCAAGTTTATATAATATTACAGCTATCCATTCTCATCATATAGATGAAAATGAAGGTAAAACGTATAAAAAATATACAGATGTAATTTTTAAAACACCCAATCCGTTTTTCGTTATTTATTTCTAGAAAAATAATTAAATACTATACTTGCTTAGGATAAAAAAGATTTAATTTGGTAGGGGGTTAAAATTAATTTGCAGAAGGAAATACAGTTATATTTTCTTAAATAGCAACATATGTATTTTTCACTAAAAATTGCTATACAAACCTATAAAATATTTACATAGTTGAAATCGCGAAACATATTGCCATTAAAAGAATAAGTACTTATTTTGCTTTACCTTTACCTTGAATAAGCTGCATTATTTATTTTATCTCTAAATTCATAAATAAGTTTGAGAAACTGATTTGTCATTTTAAAACTATACTCTGTAAAATATTAAATCAGTCTTTTTATGTTAAAAAATTATGTTTTTCTTAGTTTGGATATCGTACGGAAATTTGGAGGGTCACGTACAAACGTTAATAATAAACCTCAGTAATCTATCCAAATATAAAAGAACTGTAGATATTTGGACACATAATGATGTACGAGTTAACAAATTATTATCATTGGGATTTGATCAAAATATTGGAGTAATTGCTATTAAAGGATCGTTTGTTATATTTGGAATTTTAAGTAGAACAGGAGATTTAAAATCTACCAGTCATTTAAATGTGGGTAATATAAATATTTCGGGTAGGAAATAAACACAAATAAAAAATAGCAAATATTTATTTTATCAAATTTACAGGAATAGAACTAATTTCCCCAGGAAATTACTGTATTACAACAACTACTGGAGTTATACAGCGATTAAAAATTGTAAAGAATTTGAAGGGTTACGAATTGAAATTACAACCAATTGTAAATGATTTAAAATGGGAATATCATGCTTGTCATGGAGTAGTTAGATCTCCGAATAAAATAATTTGGGGAGTACTAACGTATCCATGTAAATTGACTGACCATCTAAGTCTTCGATTACCCTTGCAAATGATATTTTGTACTGAGAAAGAATTTGACCCGGGGACTTATTTAAAAGTTAATCAGTCTTTACAGTTATTACATTCTTGGGAATGTATAGAAATTTTAAGGTGAATTATACTTACATATCTATTTAATTACATATTAATTTTAAGAATTTGAATTTGATATGGTTTTAACGTTTTAAGTAATTATGAAATTAATTTAAATACATCTCTATTTGAGCAATATTTGTTTTATGTTTATAAATTATATAATTATAGTAAGTAAATATAATATTGTGATTTAATTTGGAATTGATAAAATTAATTATTTCAGTTTCATTTTAAAAATATATGTTTTTTAAGGAAACAACGCAATAATTTATTAAATGATTACAATTTCCAGGTGCCAGTCTGCGAAAAGCAACACGCTTCCATGTTCTTGGCTTAAGAAAGTAGAAAAATACGACAATATATCATTATATGAAATAAGATTATTCACTTGTATAGCACACATATGTGAATCGTTTATCCAAAAGAGATCAAAATGTAGGAAACTCAAAAGTACCTTACCACCTGTATCAGATCTAAAAGAAATGCTCCTATTTAAATGTCGAATAGAACGAATAAATTATTTGTTTAATAAATACGACAATGAAAAGTTCTCTGATTTCGATTCTGTCAGTTTATATTTAATGCACGATGCGATCGTTACTTTTCAGAATGAAGATATTTTTAAAAAATACTTTGGAGAAGAAACAATTCGAAAACTACAAACTATAAAAGAAACATATAACAAAATTGCTATATCCAACATACCAAAATGTATGTGGTGTGAAGAAAATATCCTTTTATATAATTTATTATTTTAGTGCACTTGTATATTATGTATTTCTAGAATAATAACGTCTTAACATTTATATATTTTGCATGTTACATATAACACTATGACTGCCATCCACGGGCTTTCTTGCGAAATTATTTTCAAAAAAATATGCCATCTTATTAAAGTTAAGACATTGTTATTCAGAATAGGCAATATAACATTTATATTTTTCTTAATTTTTCGTACATTTAACAAGTAAACCTTGTAAAACGAACCACCCAGATCAAAGGTGTTGCATTAGTGGGATTCAAATTTCCGAAGTTGCTAAATATGAATGTGATAAGTGTGGTTCACCAGGTCACGAACAATTAGAAGAGACCATATTTTGTCCTCTTTGTGATGTACCCATGTCCGTTGTTCAATAACTTCTTCACCATTCATAATTTGTACATTTCTGCTCATATTTGTAATTTTCTAAATAATTATTATTCCAGAATAACATACAACTGGTGTTTTCATTTCCTTCGCAATCGGTTTGGTATATTCTATAGTTTCTATACCAATCTGGGTAGTTAAAATTTGACCACTCTGACCCAGGGTAATTTTCTGCAGATGACGCGTTCATTCCAAAACTTATGGCCAAGAGGTTTGAAGTTGTTTGACTCAGACCACGAGTTAAATTTCTTAAAAATCTTTCCAAGTCCATTGGTTGACCTTCAGTTAATGTTTGAGCTAAAGTTGATATATAATTTCTGGCTAATCGAAGTGTCTCGATTTTTGACAATTTTTGAGGAACTGTGTGGATATCTGAAGTAGTTTGTTGGATTGGTACACATCTAAAATAAAATAAATGAAAACATTAACTATTTCATATATATTAAATGATTTTAATTCACATAAATTTTGTTCGAAGTACAAATTGATTTAACATGTACATGTTTTGTATTCTACAATAACTTTCTTCAAATAATTCTTACGAATTTTTTTTTGGTGACGAAGTATGCACAAAAAATGACAGGAGAAAACCTCCACTTCAAAATTAGGCGATTATCAAAATTGATGAATGCGTTATTAATATCAGAAGCTCAAATAAGAAATTTAACATATAGATGATGATGCAGACAATGAGCGCACTGATAGTTAAAATCTCAAATTTATTACGAGTTTTAAAAGAACGAATGTACACATATATGAATTAATTTTTAATTTCGAATTATTAATTTCTTGTATGACAAATTATTAAAATAACAATGATGTAATGACTTTTTTTTAATAAAGAAATCATGAAAATATGTTAGGTAATTTATATTTTGTAATAAAACTTATTTGCTAATTTGAGCTTCTTATTATATTCTTAGTAAAATATACATTTTTTTACCTTCTTAGTCTATCTAAAGCTGCATTAAGTCCATGCATCCTATGTCTTTCTCTGGCATTGGCTTTGCATCTCCGGAGTCTAACTTTTTGTACACGAGTTTTGCATGCAGGTAAAGCTGCACTTTTCCTGTATTTGGCACAGTTATTTTGCTCCATTTTAATGCAGCAAAAAACTGTGAACCCAGGAAATGCGGTATTTATGCTACCCTTATCTCATTTATTTACCTTCATACTTAGAATTAAATTGCTTTTGATTATTACTATATCTAATGTAAACTCAACAAGTGTATGCAAATGATAATAGGAAGGTTTTGTTTACTTATCTCACCATATGTCATTCGTACCATATGTTACGCTTTGCGTATTAATGAAATTTGTGTTTTGATCCCTTTATAACGTTCTAATTTACTGACGCGACATATGGTTGTTAACGGGTGCCAAAATTACAAAAATTGATGTACATTTAATATCTGCCTATTAATTTATAATTTTCAATATCAAAAATAGCACATGTAATTTTAATTGGTATTTGTATCTATCCAGAAGTATGAGGATAAAATAATATAAAATGTAGTAATACGTTTTTGCTGAATACACCATAGAACCGACCCCTACATCCGAATATGTGAGCTTGGACTTTTTTTATTCAACACATTGAAAAAAAAGTTGAAATACATTGCTCAATAAATTTATGTGTACAAGTACAAGAAAAGAAATTTTTAGCTTGCCAAAACATAGCAACAAATCTATTTTATTTCTTATTGATTAATTATTTTCGTCTTACAAAAACTATGTTTTTGTGACTATATTATTTAGGGTGTTAATTTTTTTAATTTTAACATATATTATAAATAAAATATTTTTAAATAATAATATTATTGGAACAATTTTTCTTATAGTGGGTGAAGTTTAGTCTGTGTTTTCCAATTTTTTTCATCATTGATAGAAATTGATCACACATTTCGTTTGTTACTAAGAAACAGGGTCGATATATTTATTTGACGCGCTTCATCAAATGTAACGTTGTGTTTCACAGCTATTTTGCGTTTGTGTCACATTTTTAAATTTACCGAATGTCTGTCATTTATATAGTAGATCATAATGAAACAATTTATGATGTTATTAAAACAAGAAAAAAGATTATTAAAGCACCACGCATGTAAGTTACTTTAATATTACTTGAGAACATTAATTTTAAATCATTCTATTTAGTTATAAGTCATATTTGGATAAAGAACAACTTAAAGAGTTGGAGAAAAAGAAAAAAAATTATGCCACAATGGGGCCCGCCGAGTATAAGCGTCCAAATCCAAAAAACTATTTAAGAAAAAATGCCAAATCTGTCTTATATAATATAAAATGGACACCTAAACCTTATGTACCCCAAGTTCCCACTGCAAAAGATGCCCAAGCGAAAGCAAAAAAAGATAAGACAGAAAAGAAAAATTTCATTAAAGAAAATGCAGAACAAGTGAAGAAATTAAAACCACCGGAAATAGAACCAAAATTTATCGATACTAGAGTAGGTACTGTTAAGAAAGTAGAGAAATCCGGTTTGGAACCAGTGTATACACTGAGAAAAGGTTTTGGAAAACCACCTGTATATTTAGTACAACGTATACATGAATCAAAGAAAACTTTAGAGATAATGAAAGATAAACAAGCTTTGGAAACTCTTACAAAATGTAGATATGTTACTCGTCCGGAAAGACAATCTTTATTGAATGTAAGCTCAGGATATACATATTTAGAATTATATAATTATTATGAATTTTTAGGGTTTAAAGAAAAACTGGGAAGAACTACAAAAAGAATATCAACTTTTGCCTATAATTACAGATACAATTCCAAAAATATTAAGAAAAACAAAATTAGAAAATGACTTAAAAGAATTAGAAAAAGATATAGTTTTAATTGAAAAACATCCTTATATTTATGTTTTTGATGAAGAATAAATTTACAGCTTTTAATAATAATTTTAAAATAACATTATTACTTGTCGCTTCACTTTAGTAGTTTAAGTTTCCCGCGTAGAAAACGGCGCTTTGCTTTGTATTTATCGCGTTTGCGCACTAAGGTTTTTGATGTTCACGTAGAGAAGCTTTTGTGTGGTGTTGCCGGTTGCAAAAATTTTTGTATTTTGTGCAAATTTATTATATATTATTGTTTTTATAGTGTTTACTGTGTGCGTAAATAGTCTAAACTGTAATATTTTGTAACAGTCTGATTAAAATAAGTGAACAAAACTTATTTCAATCATGGCTATGAACTCTTCACAAGTCAAAGCATCAAACATGGCGGGATCAGGATGGCCCCGAAGAAATAGTCAAGGTACCACGAATTACGAGCAGCAAAAGAATTTTGCTTCCAATCCAGCAATGACAATCAATAGGATAATTAATTTGTAAGTTATTTTTTGTACTCATTTGACAATAAATAAATATACTTAACCTTACTTACTATGCGAGTTTGTAAAACTTTATAGATATCCATTAACAAATTACACATTTGGAACAAAAGAACCTTTATTCGAAAAAGATCCTAGCGTTCCTGCGAGATTTCAACGCATGCGGGATGAATTTGAAAGAATTGGTATGCGACGCAGTGTGGAGGGTGTTTTGCTTGTCCACGAACATGGACTGCCTCATGTCCTGTTGTTACAACTTGGCACTACATTTTTTAAGCTACCAGGTGGAGAATTAATGCCAGGAGAGGACGAAGTTGATGGCTTGAAGAGACTTCTGACAGAGGTACGTGGTTATTTTACTCTTTTCAGTTTCTAGTTTATTTAATAATATATTTGTATAATTTACATGTAATTAAATCTAATTTATACGTGTAACATAAAGTACTGAAATTAAACTGTAATCAGTTGTTTAGTATTTTTGTAACGAAATATTGTACCCTTAGATAACAATATATAAAAAAGTTTTCGAATTCTCAATTTGTGTTGTAAATAGTTATAAAATTTGTGTAATAGTAACGATATTAAATGTTGAATTTGAAACATTTATATGATGTGTAAATAAAAATGTCTCGCGAAAGAATAATTTAATAATACATAATTACATGATAAATAACAAAGCTGCATTTTTTAATATGAAAAACAACTAATTTTAGGCTGTTCTTTTTGCTGTATATACTAATTCGTATATATTTTTGTATTCAACTATGTAATTATTTCGAATCTTATCAGCTATCTCTATATCTTTTTATTGAAACTTGAAACAAAATATGCTTACGGGCTCTTTCTTTATTTTTTATCAAAAAATATAATTTTGAGTATAAATATTTTTTGTATTTTAAGTTTTAATTTTGACACAAGTATTAATAAATTAGAATAAATTCTATACATGTTTCGAATTTGCGTTATGACGTATTTACGCTTTTGATAAATAAATGTTCTTGCTTATTTATCAGCAGAACATTAAAATCATAGCGTATGTCGTAGTAAGTCTGTCCCTTTCTTCTTGCACTATCCTTTGTTAGTAAATATTTGTCTCGTTCGAGGTGTTAATACGTCATACAGCTCAACCAACATAATGGTGGGGAAAATGTGTATCTAGTAAATAATTATAAGTATAATATGTATTTCTGAACTGATATTACATATTTGTTAACATCGCTTTGAAATAAATTATAAAGATATTTTAAATTTGATTGTCGTGGAAGAGCCCGTATCTTGTATTTCAGTTCAAGTTTCGGTATTCGTTCTGTAAAAATAAGTATTCTGAATTGTGGGTAGATTTCTGCTAAACTCTAATTTTATTAATGTACGTAATATGTACTTATATATAAAAATATTTTATTCAGCGATTTATTGAACATTACATTATTGCATGTTTCAATTTTGTTTATTTTTAACTTCCGTACTTTTATTGATTTTTGTTACTACTGTCGTCGTGTTGCACTCAAAATTTGGAAGATCAATAAAAATAGGCGTACACAATATTTTGCGTTATGTAATTAATTATTATACTCATGTACAAAGTTTGTATTAAAAAAATGTAGATATGAGAGTAGAAAATGAAATTTTTAGCTTACAAAAATGTATTGTAAACCAATAAATATGTTTGCAAGTTAGAGCTTCATGTAAAGAATACATATCTGTAAGCTTTTAATTGTTTAAAAAGAATTATAAAAATATTGTACATATTTAAAAAAATATATCTTCTGCATTTTCTCTATTTAGGAGGAAGCAGCACTATATTCATATAGTTTGTAAAATAAAAATTTGTTATTAGTTTAGAAAAGTGTAATATATATTATTGCGCGTTTTCAAATTGATGTGTACTCTGTTTAATAAAAGGATGCCAAAGTTATTATCCCCATATTAACGTAATATTTGCATTAACATTGCTATATTTATTGTATGGTATATTAAAACTGTTCTAATTTCTAAAAAACTTAAAAGTTGAAATGGTTCGACATCCACTATAACTTGTATTGTATGTAATTTTTATTTTACGGCAAAGATCAGGGCATGTAACCGAAAAAATACTGAGTAACTCTTAATTAATATTAAAACACTGTAGTATTTACGGTTTTGCTCACAAACAAATTTAAAAAAATAAGAAACCAATTTTTTTAATTGATAAAAATGTAACTATAACAATAACTTTAAAAAGAGTACAATTCATTAATTATCTATATATAAGGCATAAACATCACATAAAATAAAAAATATATTTATAAAAAAAAATACTTATATGTAAACCAATCAAGATTTATTAAAATTAGGTGGCAATTTTATTGCAGTCTTCTGATAACTGTTATATGTTCTTTTATGGAAGTTATTATGTAAAAAAAAATGTTATTGTCCACTTAACCGGTTTTATTTTTTTGGTTAAAATGATAGTTAACTTTTGTTGTTTTTCGTTCAAAATATCAGTTACCGGCTTTTTAACCGGTTCTATGCCCTGTAAGGGATGTAACGTTTCCTTAGTCGAAGGGGTAGTTGGGTTCACCGTTAGTTGTTGCAGACCCTGGGAAGACAGGACGGCGTGAAGCAGGAGTGGCTGATTGAAGATATCATCGGTAATTGGTGGAGGCCGAACTTCGAACCTCCGCAGTATCCCTACATCCCACCACACATCACCAGACCCAAGGAGCACAAACGACTATTCCTTGTGCAACTACAAGAAAAGGGTATTGTTATTGTACCAAGTAGAGAAGATTGTTATTTTTTGTTTTGTAACATGTAATGGGCATCACGTACTATCACATGTTCGGTCTGTGATATTCCATTGTATAAAGATGGGACATTGTATAATGCTAATTTCAAACATACTTCTGAACACATAGCCTATTCTTTCATCAATACGAACACAATTTGAATTTTACATTTTATACTGTAGGTAAATTCGTTAAAACACTTTATCACGATTGTATAGTTTTAATTACTAATATATAGCAGATTACACCGACTACACGAATTTACCTATAAGCTTTGTCTTTAGAAGAATGTTGTTGGAAAATACAGCGTTATATATCTTTCCCTTATAATTATTTAGTGGTGCTGTTGTATTTTTCAAAAATTCACATGAAAATAATGATAAAAAATTAGGTATGATGTGTAAAAAATTATATTGTACCTAGTTTTTATTGAACATGAATAAAAATGTTGCAATTTAAAATCATTTTGTCGGGCATTGTAGAATTTAGCTAAAACATGTATGTTAGTTATTGTTAAACTCTGTATGATCGATGTATGTACCTGTGCATTCTACAACTTCCTACAATATTTCTCTATTTGTTTGTAATTATTTTTTTGTATGTACAGCTCTTTTCGCCGTTCCAAAAAATTACAAACTAGTAGCTGCCCCGTTGTTTGAGCTCTATGACAATTCTCAAGGATATGGACCGATTATTTCGTCCTTACCACAAGCGCTTTGCAGGTAAAAAAAATATTCTACGACCTCTAAGTAACTCGCATTTTTATTGCTCTATAAACTAATTAAAAATCTTCATATTTAGAAATAATTCTTATAAATGTATTTTTATTTTGTGTAGATTCCAGTTCATCTACATATGAAGTCAGAAGCAATAAGAAGGAACGCTGGATAATTTGGGTGTTATGACGACTTTGAAATATGACTGTTCTAATTTCAAATAAATTTTAGTAAATTACGCATTTTTATGTCAATATTCCATACAGGAAAATTGTATAATATATGAAATTATTTTATATATACAAGCGTCATATACTCACAATCAAACTGATGTAAGTCAGTTTACTATGGGTACAAACATGTTTTAGTTGTAAGTGTAATAATTTTAGTAAACTACTGATTATAATGTAAGTTTCAATTCTTTATGCGAATAATACACTTTTGTACATAAATAAGCGATATTTTAACCTGGAATCCTTAACTTTTAAAGTTGGTCAGTAACTGATGTATGGTCCCTACAATTTGAAATTCCTATTTTACAAAAATATATTTGTATATGTAATAATCTTTTATCGTTTTTTATAAGAATGTTGTTTTTTCTTTTTTAATTTAAAATATCGGTATCTTACGAATTTGGAAATAAAATTATAAATTTTGAAAATATATTGTATATAGTACAAACGTTAGAAACTGTTTCGCTTTGTAGGAGTTAGAAATTGAATTCAGTATAAAAGTGTACTTTTTTCGAAAATTGAGTAATGTACAGGTAAGAATATTTTATTTTATTTCAATGGAAATTGTAGAGTAGGAATTTATTGTTGGTCACATTAGATTTTTTAGTTATTCTTTGGGAGAAACTTATTTAATATTTTGTCGACAGATGGCACTACATGAGTAGCATGGCCGTAATTTTCATTCCATTGTACACATAAACAACAGCACATATGTTTTCCGTTATTTCATGCAAATATAATTATTAAAAAATGAATACCAGTTGTGACATTATAAAACAGGTAATATTATATATTTTATGAGTATTCAATTTTAATTATAAAATTGTAGATAAAACGAGCAGAAGATAACATAAAATCATGCTATGATAAAGTAACGGATTTAGAATATAAGTTAAAAATAAGAGAATTACCAGACGAACAGAAGAAAGATCTAGAGTTGGAACTAAAAGAAATACGGAAATTAATAGAAACAAATGAACACCATTTATCACAACTTCACGGAGAAAACAGACGAAGTTTTGCTCTTGCAGCTTCTTTATTTTTTCTAATATTTTTGATATATGGTGTGTATATAATGATTGCAGGACAAGAATTGTAAACATTTGATGACCATTATTTATTTTTGTACACTTAAATTTAATACAAAAGTCTTAATATTACTGAATGGGTATAATTAATCGATTTAAATGAATGCAGAAAATTATCTGCGTGCTCGTCCACGTCCTCTTCCTCTAGGACCTCCACGGCCTCTGCCTCGTCCTCTCCCACGAGCAGCACCTCTTGCAGATTCTTTCTTCTTCGCTTTAGCCTTTGGTGTATCGTCGATGAGTAAAGTTTCCAATGGTAAACTGTCGGGAAGAATGTAATACCGAATGTTATTCCCTCTTATTGTCAATGTATCTAACTGTATTGGATCTCGGTTCTTTACAGTAATTTTCACTGCTTTTAAATGGGTATTCATTGCAACATCCACCCCCGTTATTGTACCGTGGACTTGTGTACCATTTTTTAATTCCATTGTCACTGTTTCATGACTTAATTTCATCAAAAATCTGCACATGGGAAGATAAGATAGGTTAGAACTAATATACACATTTTTATCTTACACTGATGTGATTATAATTAATATAATAATGTAGTACAGTGTACAACTTTAACTTACCTAACTAATTTCATTTTAAGGAATGTGTATTTTCACAGTAATACACGAAAATATAATTCAAAATACTCGGCGTCTGAACGTTCAACAACGCTCAAACAAGTGACGCCACCTTTTGAAAGAAAATTGCGAATTAAATAAATTCACTTATTATGTTGTTGAAATAATACATAATATGCATATTTAATATTTATTTATCAATAAATGACATACTGTGAAATAGATGAAGTATAAAAGACAATTGTTTATGCAACGAATAACATTTTGAAAAATAAATCAACACCGCTAATGTTTAAAGTTCATTGTAGTATACGCATGCGCATATTTCCACGTTAAGTATGGCGATTGTGAGGTTCTTTCTGTAACCGTGATTAAAATATTTACATGATAACATTGTTAATAGACAATAATAGTTTAAGTTGTGTACCTTTATTTGATGTAGCATGTAAGTGTAATGAATGTTATGCAAATTGTATAAGTGTGTGTGTCAGCGTTTGGAATGAATGTTATTTGAGTAAATTTATCACATAAAGTGTACATTTTTATTTATTTTTATTGCAAGTAATGTATATTTAACAGTAATTAATCAGTTACCATACCACTAGCAATTACAAATCGAACAAATAGTTTTATATAGCTTTTAAGAAATTTTGGGACTATGATTGTGTCATTTGTTTGTGTATAGTTTGGGGGCGTGGGATTATGCTTTAAGTTAAAAATAAAGTGAGATATTGTTGTAAAGTCTGTAAAAAGAACTATAAAGACAATGAAAGTGCAAGTGCCCCTGCTGTCAGCGTCAACAATGAAGATGTCATCATTGTCAAACTGCACAACACATGGTGAGTGTAAGCAAGTTTTTCATTATTGACGTACCTGTTGTAGGTACCTGCGTGTCTATTTACATTTTCATATTAATAAGCTAGTTCGCATAAACATGAACCGCTATTTATCTCTCATTTCGATTAATTACTCAGTCGGCAAACGGCCGTAGTAGTAGTACAGGCGATTGGGACGCGAGTGCGCTGATATTTACGTCGCGAATCCCTAGAATAAGGCCAGAATAGCCAGACCTGCATTCCTACAAGCCCTGTGACTTATTTTTTCCATTCTTACTATAGATGAATGTTGTAGCTGTAGTACGGTGGTACGGATTATTTTTATACGACACCTGTGCTATGGCACGGGAGCTGGTAGCGTCCCAACTATTTCTAATTTCAAATGAAATGTCTTCGAAAGGATGAAATACAGCCTGGTTGCTAGGTAACGGGGAAACACCAGCCCTAATTTCGTTGCGAAATTGCCCTTAAAAAGAATTTATAATCTCTGGGCGAAGTTTAAAGTTCACCAGACAAACGTCTTTCAAAATATATTTATCATTTATTTACCAGTATATTTTTATCCACGGTTTAAGGATCTTGATGTAACAAGTTAATTTTTCAGTATGACGTACTTTTTCTGAAGAATAACGATATTCTTTAGGTTAACCGTTTTATGGTAATTGCGATATTAATCCATTTAAATTTAAATTTCCTGTCAGGCCACTTTGGGTATATTTTCCAGTCGGAAAGCGTTTAAAGCCCTTTTACCCCACCTATGGTTATCTTCATCAAAGGCACGAGAAAAATTAAACTTTCTTTCTGCTTGAAATGTCAATCTGATTACGGTTAACGAGTTATAAAAGTTTATAGAAAAATCAATATTTATAATATGATATTTAGTGTAATTTAACTGACATCACATATTGTTAATTATGGTCTGTATTATTTGATAATATCATGATATAATAATTACAATAATCTTTATTGTTCACGTTCACGTATCAATTTCCCATAAATCAATTAGTAATTACTTTACCCCAAATTTGAATTTCTATCTCATATGCATACCAAATTGCACATATGTTTATATGCAACGAGCACGAGGTATACTGATTTAAACCCTGCATGTTTCAATGCAGTTTACCCCCGAAATCGGTTGGAAAATTCTGTGCACGTCACTGACATGAACGATGGGGGAAAATTATAAACTACTGCACTCTTTTATTTTCTGTTGCTTAACAATTCAAATTGCAGCGCTTTTATTGCTTTTAAGCTCTTACGGGGCTTTATGGAACGATTATGTAGAAAAGGGTTTAAACCGTTAAAACCTACATACTCATTTAAATATTGATTAATTTTAATTCTTTTAAATAAACAAAATGAAAGGACAAAGAGTATGAATGTGCGTAAATCAATAAAAAAATGTTTATAATATATTATTTTAAATTAAGTTTTGCTAACTTTGACTTCTATTAGTCTTACGAAATATATACATATGTATATTAAATTATTTAAATCTTAAAAATTATAAAAAATAATAATACTTTTGTTTTTTTTATATATTTTCTTACAGATCTTAATTTTTTTCATGCGAAATAAACAATTTAATACAAGTTTTGCTTTGTGTAATAAATAATTTGTAAATAATTAGCTTGGTTCAGATTTAAACTTCTATTTTTGTTGCCAAATTACAACAGCTCATTTAGTGTATTAGGTCATGCACTCAGTATGTGATTGTAAGATAATAATTTCTATTCCTATTCATTGAAAATTTCAAACATATTTCAAGTTTGAATCTCTTAGAAATAAAAAATATGATGTATTTTTTTGGCTATAATTTGAGACTATTATTCTAAGGGTGGAAAATAGTATTGATATATGCATAAGTTACCATGCCGCATGTGAAGGGTGTAAACATATACTTTTTTATTGTTATTGAGTGAAGGAAAAAGAGAAAAAAGTGTGTGTACATGTCATTTGTTTTGTCATGTGCGTGTAATGACGTCAATGGCTACTGCG
The DNA here is from genome assembly GCA_035578165.1 of Stenolophus ochropezus. Taxonomy (NCBI): domain Eukaryota; kingdom Metazoa; phylum Arthropoda; class Insecta; order Coleoptera; family Carabidae; genus Stenolophus; species Stenolophus ochropezus. The sequence continues at coordinate 15,331,957 of JAQOWZ010000005.1, read as the reverse complement.
ATACTGAGAACATACTCGTTACACCAACACATAAGGATAAAATTCCATTCTAACGGAAGCCAAAACTTCCTTTCTTGGTGTAGATTACTAACCAAAACTGTCTTTAGCATTGTCCTTAGTATTGTAAACAAATTTATCAACACCCATGCAGTTTTAACAGTTTTTTACATGTAAATTCAGTCATAAATATGGGCACTCATATTAAAGGCAAAACACACATTAGATTTAAAAATAAATATAGCATCATACTTTTTATAAATATTTTAGAGTGTAATAATTCTGTACAAAGAAAATTTATTTTTGGATGTTATATATAAAAAATATGTAGATTGGTTCAAGGGCATACGCATGTACAGTAAATAATATGCCACCTGTTATTTGAAAATTTACATAAATAAAATAAATACATTGGAAATATTCGTCAACTAATTGTCTATGTTTGTAATGGATCATTTTATTGTAACTTTTTATAAAATATTATTTTGTGCTAAAAAATATTTCTTTATTTTACTGATTAGAATGTTTACAAAAATTATATACCGTTCTAAATAACTTCACCAAGGTTTGATTTAATGTGCAGAGCAACGCAGGACCCATTTAGTGTGAGAAATTGTAAATATTCGATGTTACTTTGATTTGAACTTGCGTCGTGCGAATCCTAGTTGCTCATTCTACCTACGGATTGTGTAAAAAACAATGGTATGTTAATTAAAACAGAAATATACAAAACAGTATGACATGCATTTATGGATATTTTGATGCCCAAAATTGTATCTTATTGTTTTTTTTTTAATTTGCATAAATAAGGGTAGATATTTAAAAAAATAAATCTTTAGTGCCAGAGGGTTTCAATATTTCTTCATTTTAAAGTAATTTAAACAATATTTATTATTGTATATATCTTGATAATTTACAAACTCTTATCCAACCAATAGCTATAAATGTTTGCTTCAAAAACTTTAAATTCAAATTCTCGAATTTTTTTAAATTAATTTTTGGTATGTAAACAAACTCAAAATTTGTTACCTTTTTTTAACCATAAAAATGTCATTATAATACATAGTTTAACTGGTTGAAACATAATCGAATTTATCATGCAAATTATTCGTCCAGTACGAAATAAAATAATAAATTTAAAATATAAAATAATAAAAAATTATAACCGTCTTGTCTTGTAATTCTTAGTTTAGTCACAGATTAGGTTTATATGTAACTATTCTGTGGTTTAATATGAAATTTTGTTAGTTGTATAAACTTCGGAAGAATCTACCAGCTCCAAAAAAGGGAAATTTGGACTTAATGTAAAACATGAGATGACGAAAAGATTGATTTTTTTGTTCAATTTATAAGACAAACAGATAAACAGTTGCTAACTTTTTGTTTATGTTTGATGTAATAAATCACTTATGATCAGAAAACCAAATCTAACTCGTCATGATCTCGTCAATATCATTTTGATATATGTAGTAACTAATGAATAATAAGAGGATAGAATAATTTACACTGTATAGAATGTGTAGAAAACATACGTATTTTGTAGGAAATAAATTGAACTTGGTTGACAGACAAATAAATCTTAGTAAAATATCGAATAAAAAGCATAGAAAACTTAATTTCCGGGTTTTGAAAACATCCCTTTAAATCATCTTGGTTGCAAACAGTAGCTGAAAGTTGTAATCAGTTCCGCTATTCAGCATCTCCTGTTATCCCAAATTGATTTATTTGTTCACGTATGTCGTTGATTAGCCCTTTATAGGTTGGTAAATAACTTCCCGTCCTGGCTGGCGACTCCATCAGCAATGATAACACAATTAGGTGGCGGAGGGGCGAATCAGTGCTAATATATTCCTTGTAGAGGCGGGCCCGGCGGTAGTAAACATGCGTACGTCCCGTGCGTCCACGCATCGATCGGAATAACAACCTGGAAGAGAAACAACCAACAGGGAGATAAAGATTCTAATTTGTGGCTGCAAATCCTCTGTCGATAACAATAATCATTGATGGGACTCTATGCTTTGAGAGGGAACTGCAAATCCCTTGGACATTGTAAATATGTGGGATACGTATTCAATTGTTATCACTATAACCTTTTCTAATTCTAATACAAAAAATATTAGTAACATAATTCTCAATAGTTCAAAAAGTTTGAAAGTAAGACATTGCAGGCTGCATTTAGATGACGTCTGCAAATATGCTTTCAATCAGTGGAAATACAATATTTTCTATACGTTCGAACAGTATTTTTTATCAGTTTTATTAATACAATAACTTGTATTTATGTTTTTAATTGTTATAGTGTTATTATTATACAGTAATAGTTCAAGAGAATATCAAATGCTGTTTATGCAGTTGTCATGTTTGCGATATAAACGTTATATTTAAAAGCGGTCTGCAAACATTTACCGCCCGTTGCTAATAACAAAGGTCAAAGGTCTGAAAATATATTTAGTCTGTAAATGTCATCAATCCAGTGGTGGCTTGTCCTTAAGTGCTGCAGGTCTGCTACTACCAAAAATTTAAAATAAAAATTTTAATTATTAATTAATAATATAAGTACATTATTTAAATATGTGTCAAAATTAAAAAACAAAATGACTTCTTTATTTTATATTATAATGTGGCTTAATAAGCGCAAGTGTGAAAAAATATGAACTGACATTAGGTGAGATTTGTTGCATTTGACAGAGAAAGTAAAGAAACTCGACAATTTATTGCCACAAAACTAAAATGAAAAATTAATAGATACGTTTGCGGAAAACTATAAAAAAAATTGAATTCAATTTATTAATATTTTATGTCCTTTGTTCGATGCAGTACACACACAATCATGTAGTAAGAGCCACTACATCTTTCTGTCTATAAATGATCTCCAGAAAGTATATCTTTCAGATCGATCGTAAATAAATGTATGATTCTAACTGAATATGTAAAGTTTAAATTTGAAAATAATTATTTCTATTTATCTTAAGTAATTATTTAAAATGTAAACTTTACTAACATCATTACTCACTTGTGAGCTTGATTGTACACAGTTAGAAATTGGTTGTTAAAATTAACTAAATATTAACAAAATTAAAGGGCTCACCAGGTCCACTAAAAATTTTGTTAAACTTTTGTTACAATGAATTTGTTAACATAATTTGTTAAATTGTAACAAAATCAATTTATTACTTTTTAGCACCCTTATTTGTTTAATTTACCTCTCAATTTTGTGAAATTTAACAAAATGTATTTGTTACAATTGACAAAAATTTTAGTTGATTAAAAACACGATTTGTTGTTATCTAACAAAATATGTAGTTATTTCTACAACTTATTTTGCACAAAATACTATCTGTTGTTGTTAAATTAGCAATTAATTTAGTTTTTAGTAGCAAATAATTTAGTTAAATTGTACAAATCCATTTGTTAAATGCAATTTTATTTTAAAAATATTAACAAATATTTTAGTAAATATTATAACAAAATATAATGTAAAATTAGGTAACAATAAAACATTTTATTAGACAAAGTATATAATTTATTGCAAAAACAAAAATCTCCATATTTTTACAAAAGTATATAAATCGTGTAATCGTGTACATTAGGTAGGAGGAAGCAAATGTAGGGCTACAAAAATCCTTGTGGTTTTATTCCAACCAGTTTCTGATGTAACTGAACAATTAGCATTTTTTATTGTTTCTTTATAAACAGAGAATATTTTGTCAGCAGTGTTAATAAATTTTTGTTTCTCTCGTAATTGATCTGAAATAAATTCACATAGTAGGTATAACGTAACCACAGTAAATAAAATAAAGTTTATACCAAGCCTTTTGTATCGGCAAAACTTGGAAATGTTTCTAATATGTTGATTAAATTATTTTGTCGTCTATAATGGAGAGTAAGTTCTGTTTTTTTTTTAATATTAACTCTATTTGTTTTGTGTTTTGCGGGGTAGATGATTTGAGCCAATGGATGACATCTTCAGTTTTCTCTAAATCATTATCGGCTGTTGGCAAAGGCGGTTTAGGTGCTGCCGATGCCGACTTTGTTTCTGAAATAATTTAATGTCGTACGATCACGACGATTTATTGTTCAGTATTCAGTATTTCAGTCTGAAGTATAACTTCTTTTGTATTAGTTGCCGAAGTAATTCCGTCGATTCTGTCGGAGAAATGTCTACCACATTTTTGTCAATTTTTTAAAATAAATAATTGTTAATCAAGAGTAAAACACAAAATCTAACCTCAATTTTAATCACTGTTGTCCGTTTGACTCTCTACAGCTGAACTAAACTGCAACGCAATACATACGCGTACCAAAAAAATCTTGTTCGTGAATTTAACAAAATATTTTGTTACTTTATGAAAAATACAAATAATATTGATAACGTAACAAAATATTTAGTGATTGTAACAATTTTTTTTGTGAATGTGTACAAAATATTTTGTCTTCTTTTAACTTGTAATTTTGTTTTCATCAACTATTTCGTTAATAACACAACAACTTTTGTTACAGTTAAATATCGACATTTATATTTGTTAAATGTTAACAAATTCAAATTTTAACTAAAAATTTTTGGTTTCAACTAAGTTTTTTGTTAATATAACTACATGTCTAGCAAATTTTAACAAAATTTGATCAACAAAATATTGACAATTTGAAATTTTCAACAGTGTAAGGGAATTGGTGCAGTCATTTTTTCAAGACTAAACTAATTAAAAATTGCTATCACTTGTTTCTATGGTGTGATCCGATTTGCATTCTTCACCAACAGCAAAAGCTATTATTATGACAGAGACGATATTTTTAATACGACATTAAAACGACTACGATCCAACTATTACGAATATGTTAAAAATAATAATAATAAAATATTAAAATGTAAATAGAATTGAACAAAAAATATTATTTTACTCATAATAATATTAAACAGGAATATTAGAAAGTAAATAGAATTGAATAAAAAAATATTATTTAGTCAAAAATTTTTCTTTCCCGGTCTGGATTATTTTTTAATACACTTATATATGTTGATTTCTATGAGTAACTAACAGTTATTATTAGAGAAGTTTATTTTTTTGCTAGAATTAATTAGGATGATTTTGTAAAATAATTATTTGTATCTATTCTTTGTAAATACGGAACGTACAAAAAATTTCTGTTCATTGGTACCATAAATATTATTTTGAAATAAATTGTTTTGAAATATGTCAAAATGCTTGAGTTGACGTCAGTAAGATGCTTTCAGTGTCTAATTTTGTTAAAACATATTCTTAACATTCAAATAACCAACGCTTTTCATATCATCCTTGCATTTTTATTATAGTTCTGGATCAGTGTTTTGCCATTCGTCTTCCAGAGAGTATCGGAATTAAGCTAAAGACATCGGTATATGTTAAACATATATTTGATCCGTGACTGAGACTCAGCGATATTTTTTTTTGTTTATTGTTGGCCTGGGAATTGAATTCCAAACTCTAACCATTGACTGTTCATTGCACTTGCGTTGTTTAGAAAAACATCTAGTTCTATTTTAAATGTTGTGTAGCTTTACAATAATGACCCAAGTGCAACTTTTCTTAAACGTAATATTACTATGTTTGGTGTTTGTTTTTCCCTGTTGTTTCCCTGGAGCCAGGTCCCCAGGAGGCGTATTAAGGCACGCAAACATCGTCCACGCGAAGAAAGAAGTGTAATATTTGTACGCGATAAGAATTAAAACGCATTAACCAACGATCGATGGTCCGGTGTAAATTAGTTTAGCAGTGGCAGCAGCACCTCCACACGGGTACCAGTCGGTGAGAGTTTGGAACCTACCCAACAAATGACAAAAGATCCGACGACGTCGATAGTATTTCACACATTGGCGCACGCGGGGTAGCTAAATGGGGCCATTACCTCAATTAGATAGGGACGGAAGTGCGATCGAACAACGAAATTCAAACGCAAAATGCCTAACATAAAATTCACAATTTTCAAAAATAGTTGTTGCATGAAATCAGTAAATTTTATCTTTAAAAATCACTAAATTAAGAATATTCTTTCTTCATCCGTGGCACAACATTCCTAGATGGCTTCAAATATTTAAGGTTACAGTGGATTCTGAATCATACAAACACAGAGTTGGCGATATTGAGGGTCGAACCCCAGATCACATTAATTAAATCTTTAAATTTGTGTGTGGTTAGAATGCTATGAGTCATTTCCTTGTGTTTGAATGATTTTCAAAATTTAAAGCAGGAAGAGAATTGATGGTAGAAGATGAGAAATCAGGTGGTCCGCGTTTGAATTCAATGACAAATTCGTGCTATCATTCTTCGAAAATTTCTTTGGTAAGGTTCTACTGACTGCCGTTTTACAAGAATGTTTTCGTGTGCGTACGACGTCAAAATTATTTGGATAGTGGAAAGTGGTAGCTGTTGCAGAAATTTTTGACGAAAAGGCTGGGTGTCAGCATCGACCATCCCCGTTAGTCACCGGATTTGTTCTCCTCGAATCTTTTTTTGTTTCTCAAGCTGAAATGATGAAGGAGTACCGGTACGACTTGATAGAGGCGATTGAAGCGTCTGTATCAAGGCAACTGCCTAGTATTGAAATGGAACCAGTACAAAAATCGTTTACGGACCTATGTATTCGTACCAATATATGTATTTTATCTGTATATGGTCTTTGAATACACTATCTGTGTAGGTAGTTGTCAGTTGCAGGTATGGATAGAATATAAATGTAAATATGTAAACGAACGATCAGTTATTGCCTATCAGCAGGAATATTTTAATATAAAATAATATGGCAAATTGTCACAAATGTTACTGCAAGGATCCTTCAGCTTATAGTGAGTTTCAAACAGTTTGGACATAGTATAGTATTTTTATTTGGCTGAAGTTTGAGACTTTAAATCTCAAGTTCAGTTCGAGAGTTTTAGACCTTTTGTTCAGAGATATAAACTTTTAAATTATAGTAAATTAAAACGTATAACAAAAATAATGATTAAATTATCTGTATAATGAGTGTAGATTTTTAGATGACAACATATTTTATTTTTAAACAAGTAAAATTAATAGTGAAACAAATGTGTTTCCTGTTTCACGTCAATATGCATTAGAAGAAAGAATATATATAAAACTATAAACGTAAAATAATAATAGCTTTTCCACACTATTAAATCGAACTCGCCGTCGTATGCAAAACTTTGACATTTAAATCGCGTGAACAGAATCTGCGTGTTCGATATAAAATAACTAATCAATACTATAATGAAAACAGGGCAAATATCTGCAATTTATAGACTATAGCGTAGGGTTAAATTATCCCTAGCTTGCGTGTTTAAAAACTGATTTGTTAGTCCTTTTAATTACGCTTCGAAAACAAAAATATTTTCGCTGACTTCCATAGTTGAGTTAGATAAACGTTCAAGTCGAAATGCTCATTTTGCAGCTTAAAGTTTAATTAAATTCTGTTTGAATCAGACAGAAGTTTCATCTTCATTAGTTGAGATTTCTAAATTTTAGATTGGAAGCCTTTTACTCTGATAAATGGAAAGAGGGAACAAATAAAAATCGTTAAAAGTCAAACTGTCGACACCACCAACCACTACAATTTATCTCGTTTTTACGAGGGTTCCAGGATCGTATTTCGCATTTTCCAAAAGAACAATTCGCTTCAATGCTCGCATGCACGTTTTTACTGTTGTTCTTTTTATAATCTTGTATACACATTAATAAGTTTTATTATCAACTTCATAATAATTTCTATCGTTTTTCTTAATCATTCTTATTTTACTGGATATGAGCACAGTAGTTAAATGGTCGTTAAATACTAATAAAAAATATTATCTATTATATTCTTACTTTTTATGTGTTTACGTCCAAGTATCTCAATAATATGATGTGATTAAATATATTAAATGTTAACACAATATTCCTAGGAGAAACAGCCGTTGTGTAAATTAATTTGCAAAAAGACTGAATATGCCGAATAAAAGTAGCATTTAATAATCAGAGTTTGGTTCAAAGAATATAATTAATTATTTGATCATTTGATTATTGGATTATTTTGATTTTCGGTCGAATTTACAATTCTTTAAGGATTAATCAAGATTTGATGTACTGATCAACTCTGATAAATTAATTAAACATGTTACTCAGATAAACAAAATCAATTATCAACTGACGAAAAAAAAAATCATTCACATTCATAAAATTATATGAACTATCAAATACATTAATGCCCAGTTGCGCCAACAAGGCTTAAATTTTAAGCAACAAACAAAAAATGCTAATCGAAAGTTTGACAGCAATGTTGAATAGTTCATTTGACATTTTATTCCGATGTGATATTGTTCATTTAAGGGAAACTTAAAATTTTAAATAATAAAGTGCAATCGTCCATAAACAAAAATTATGAATTCGTTGTTCTTGATAACAGAAGTCAAGTTGGTGAATTAGAATTTATGGATCAGTTGATCATTAATTAATGCATTGAGGGTATATTTGATATACTTTTTTAAAAAGAAATATACAGTTTATACTGGGATCAGAACCATTTCGAAATAGCGGTATTTTATTTGGTTAATTGGGTAATAGGAAATTGAACTCAGCATCACATTCCAAGTAAATACCTGTTAGATATTGAAAGGTATATCGAAATATATCGTAATTATCAGTTATGTTAATTATAATAATATACTTAATATTCTTTCAAAAAATATCTTTATTAAGGTGTTGCTGATAATATAATTATATATTTATTTACTTGATTTTGTTTTTGCGTAACTTGATAATATATAATTTTAAAAAAAAATGTTGATATTGGCATATGTAAAATTGTACAGTTGTCAATATATAATTTATTATCGACTAGATGCCAAAAACTGACCTTGCAAAGGTGAAAATATAAATATGTCAAGTAGTGTATCGAATTTTTTATATATTCTTTTATTTATTGTTGTTTCTTTCATACAAAAATTTATTGTTATATTTTAACGTGTGTATCTACTTTTTGCCTCAGAGAACGAGTAATTCCTGAAAAAACAAATGTAAATTGGGAAAATTTGCGTATTTCCTTGTGATTATACTGTAGAGCTTGATAAATAAGGATAATTTTTAAGGACGAAAGCCTCCCTTTGACAAATTCACGAATGTGTTTTCCGTGTTCGCGAGAGTGTAATTTATTCTCAACAGAAAAGGCCACCGTAAAAAAGAAATTCTGAAATATAATTCTTTATGAAGTTACCTGCTATAAATTTTATCTTAAATATTGATGGCATTATAATCATTTTATGAACTGGAAGGGAGCCAGGAGAGCGATTTGCTTTATTCTTTATAGCAGAAATATAGCCATATATTTCATTAATTTGTTTAAGATGTAGCTTTCTGGCAGAAGACAATCTGAATCATTGAAAGAAAACCTAAAATTCGTACGAATAAGATGCACGATTCTCAAAAAGAAAAAATCTGATGTGGACACCACATGACTTCCTTGTTCGTTAAATTATACACATTTTTGTTTCACTTTATTTTATTTATTTCACTTGAATGTGAGATTATTCCACAGTTAATCGTTGTTCAACTTCCGTTCGTTTCTTATCTTCGAATACGTTGTTGCGTAGCAACAGACAAACGAGTGTCAAAAATAACATTTAAATCACGGCAGCGAAACTGGAGTGATTTAAGAATTATTCATATTTCGAATTATATTTATACATAAAATTTATATATTAACAAAATATAACCATGGCGATGACTACAATGGTATTTTCATATTTTTTTTTACTAGAAAACTGCCTATATCACCACCAAATGAAGCATTCTGATTAGGTGAAAGTGACATATGTGAAATAATCAATTTAATAATAAGAATTCAAATGTTCCCTACAAAAATAAAAAATCAACTAAATTATTATTTTTATTAAGTTTCTGCCAATGTAAATGTAAATGCTGTAAATTGCCTTTTAGAAAAGGCAGGTCGATTGGAACCAAAAAATGGAGATACATAATTTGATGTTGCAATTCCATAAACAAAATTTGAACAAAACTAAAAAAAAATACTACGAGTAAAGTGCTTTTCTGGCACTGCCGATTGCAATAAAAAAGGGATGTGCACAACTACATGTTATAGCAGTTCCATATATAAAACTTCAATAATCTACGGCTGATCATTTTTAAATTAAGCGAGATATTTACATAACTATGTACGTACAAAAATCACGCCGAAAGTAGCTAAAGTGGAATCAGGGATAGTCACAATGGATATTTCCGTTAAAATTTAAAAACCGAAATTTTTCGCGATTACAATACTTCCTCTCCTTCGTACATTGAAGTAAATAAGAAAATCGGCTAATATAATTCGGATCGAAGTTTACTACTTATTACAACTTCAAAATATATCTGTGATTATTAGTTCACTTGACACATTCAATTCGCAGTTTTTTTTTGTTGTAGGTAATAAAAATATTCCAAATAAGTAAGTTTTGTCGGGACTAACTTTTTCTATAACTTTAGATGTTTAGCTTTAATGCTAGTGGTTTGTGTTTAATGATCTAAACTCAGTATTCTGTAGATGCATAGAATTGTAGTATAAATATGTATGTCTTTCATTATATCGTTTCCTGCTTTGTAACTGTATTTGACTTTAGTAGCTGAGAGGCGGTTAAACATTAGAGGAAAAATAATAATAAAATAAATCTTAACACTAATGTATTTTCAAGAAAATAGTTGAGCTATTCATATGTTTATAAAAATTAACAAATGTAAATGACAAATTTTCAAATATGGTTAGATTTAAGGATATTGATATTATTCAGAATTGTATACAAAATTACATTTTAAAGAATATTTTATTTTCAAAAAATAGTGTAAATAGATATTTTTTATACAAGACGATAAAATAATATTTTATCGACAAGCGGAAAGTGTTAATTCACGAGCGATATAATCGCGAGTGAATTAATTTTCGCGAGTCGATAATTTAATTTTATCGTCGTGTATAAAATTCTATTTTTTTCTATAGCAGGTTTTGAAGAGAAAATAATTAGAAAAATTAAATTAATATTTAAGAACAATTTTAAAATGTCAGTAGTGTGCGTTGTTATGGAAATGTACTTCTAATAAACAAAAGTTAAAGTACTTTATCTACCCTTGCTGTTAAAGTGTTACTTTATCTACCCTTGCGGTTAAAGTGCTACTTTATCCACTATTTTGAGTTGATAAAATTGCACTTTAACATCTGCTGTAGAAAAAATATTTGTATTTAACAATATAGGTATTTCATACAAAATGCATTTTATTTGTTTTGTATGTTTCTGAAATTGTTCATGCAAAATTGATTAATTCTTATTTGATACGACGTGTCCTTTAAGATAACCTCGAGGGAAAAAGTTCAAGTAAGTTAAATCTGAAGATCTCGACCTACAATCTATATTAAAGTAGTGAAAATATTACTAGTTTTTAAAATATTTAATTTACCATAAATACCATATATATTTGTATAAATTGTTCTTTATTTATATTTATTAAGAAGAGACCGCTGGGATTAATTTACACAATTTTAAAGATGGAAATTTTCTTTAAAAACAATATAGTCTGTGAGCATACTATTTGTCTTTATAATTATATCTGAACAGAATATCACGTTTCTTCCATTTTGCTTGTAAACTATTCAATTTCGTCTTAATTTCCTCATAAAATTTTCGCTTGTGTAAATTATTTGCCTCTTGTAAAATTAATTTTAGAAATTTGTTCGCCGAAACCGCACAAAAGCCAAGTCACGATCAATTGTCGAGAGCATTGAAATTATAAAACGGGTTTTTAATGAATTCGCCCATAATTTCCGCAAACATTTGGGCTCGATTAGGATTTAAGAGATCGTTCGTCTAGCGATGATTATTTAATGTATTTGCTGGTGTTGGATTCTCGCCAGAATTACCAGAAAAAATTTCTAGTTGCTTGTTACGTTAGTTTGTGTGGGAAGAAAAGATATTCTTAATTGGCAAACGCTAGAGACACAGTTGTAGGACGATACAAGATTGATTACTATAACGCAAGATCTAAATGAAACGAAAATATTCCAAAGATTCTAGATATGTGAACTATAAAAAACTTTAAACGACTGGTTAGCCTAATTCACAACAGTGTGTAGAATAAAGACTATGTTATTCAATTCATGCACTATAGGAAAGAATGATGAAAAAAAGAATAAATATTGGAAAACATACTTTTAAACAAGTAGATACAATTAAGTAAAGGGGACAGAGAAATAGAAATTAAGGAAAAGATAATGATAACAAATCGAGTTTTTTATGTAAAAAAATTATAAAAAAAACAAAAATTATGAAAATAGAATATATAAAACGATAATAAGACCTATAACATTACATGCAGCTAAAATTATCACAATGACAAAAAAGATGAACAAAGATTTAAAAATAATGGACCAGTGAAGATATCAGAAAATGAATATAGAGTAAGAATGAACCATGGAATAAAATAAGAATTAGAAGGAGAAAGTAAAGTGAAAAAATAATAAGGTGGCTTGGACATATTGGAAGAGCAGAAGAAAAGTTACAATAAGATACCACAGTCTTGTGGAATCCAAGTTGAAGAAGACGAAGTGGAAGATCTAAAAGCAGCCGGAATTAGTAGTTGAAGAGTAAAACAAGAGATGGGGAGTTGTGGAAGATTATAAAGAAAATCTAAGGAAGAGCAAAAGGAGATTGATCCATTCCAATAAAAGTAGGATCTAGAAAGCTTCAGAGGAAGCATATGAGCCCAAAATTTATTTGTCTAATTCTATCTTTAAATTATCTAGTTAAAAGAGTGCAGAATTTGACTTTTGTTTTCTATTTATTCATGGCGACTGGTATTTTTCACTAAAAATTAACTTCAAACTTCATTGGACATATAATTTAAAGACACTTTGTACATTTTCTTTAAATTATGCTTTATTTTACCATATCGAACTTATATAAACGTGTGAGTTTTCGTTTTTTGGTTTCTTCTATTTATTCTCATTGATATGATACGAGCCAAAACGTGACGATATGAGGTGATGTAGATCAGGAGTCGCCAACTTATTTACTATTAGGATCGACATTTTACTCTCGTCCTACAATTAAGTCGTACATCATAAGTTGTTGTAAATGTCAGTGCATGTATTTTTATATTAAGATTAAGATACAATTTTAATCTATATAAGTATTTCTTCTTATACTATTTTAAATTTTACTGATCGATAAAGGTATATAGACCAATGACAGTGATTTAAAATTAAGAAAATGATCTTGAAAGAAGTTCATATATGTGTGATAGATACCAAGTAAAATACATAAGTTTAAAATTACTTTAAATTTAAATTTAATTTAAAAAAACTCTAAGTTAAAAATTAAACTGAATTTACGGAGACATGCAAAGAATTTTTAAATTACGAATTCAGCATTTAACAATATATTAAGTAAAAATTTGTTCAATTTTACCAAACAGAGTACTGTCACATTATTTAACGAAATAAATTTGATTTGAGAATTTAAATTGCTGCGTTTTATATTTCCCGGTAATTGTATTTGCAATCAATGCTAAATAAATTGAGGTTATACATACCTAAATAATTTTACATTTACATATGCCAACATTCTTGAATAATTGTGCCAAATATTCATGGGAAGTAATTAAAAATAGGTATTGAATATTGATTTATTTGGTGTATTTTTATAGGTTCCAGGTATGCTTAATATAATATAAAATTGTGGGTTACTATTTCATTAGACATACAGGAAATGAAGGTTTTGTTACATTGTTTAAATTGCTTAATTGAGTTATTTTATACTCAAGATATGATTGCTAAGGAGTAAAAATAAATGTCAATTGTTAGTAATCGAGTATTTTTTATCGCAGCATGTCTTTAATCTGTATTCTCAATTAGCAATGTAACTGACATCAAATAAGTAATAGAAAATTATAATGCACATAAAGGAACAATTATTTATACATACTAGAAAAGCAAGTACTAAATTTGTGTTTGATGTCTATTTTTTCAATGTAACTAATTATATTAAATGTAACAAATTGATATAACTAAGTTTTCATTAAAAAATAATATGAAGTATGAGTTTCAGTAAAATTATCTGATTTATATACACTGATATATAGAAATAATATTTGATGTATATAATTAATATTGAATTTATAGAAATAATATTGGGATAGCAAGTATGGTTGTTTAGTCAAGATAATTAGTTGATTTTATCATCGTTGAAGAGCTACTGGATGGTTACACTAGTCTTGGAACAAGTACTTGATCATTCTAAGAATGATGTTTCATTGGAAGGCTATATTTAATGTGTAGAATTAATATTCTATATATAAAGTACATATGATTTATAGAAAAAACAGTATGTATAAATTACTAAAAATAAACTTTCTGGAGTCATTTATATCACATCTGGGTTAAAAATAATTTTGGGAAAATGTTTGCAGACATTTTTCATACTATTGTCTTCAGCTTCATAGGTTTAATAAAAATATCTCGAAGCTCTCAGGCTTTTATTACGAACCCACTTTTATAATAAAAGCTCTCTTAGGTAGCTTGCTTTTACATTACAATCTTAAGAGGGCAGATGTCAGTGTTAACAAAAGCGCTCTATGAAAGGTAGTTAGTAATACGGGTCTAAGTTTTTTTTTCATTTCAGCTGAAATAGTTAAGTTGTTTTAGTTTTAGTTATTTTTTTTTCAGAATATAATGCTTTTCACAATTTCATTCGTTCATTCATTCATTCACAAGTATATAGTTTGCATTACGTAATATTATATTCTCGGGGATAATCATTTTAATAATCTACTAGTTAGTAAATAATTGAAATAAATGCACCGTATATCAATTTTAAATGAATCTAAACAATTTTCATATACATTGTTGATCCCACAAGAAGCGAAACTACGAAAAAACCTTACAAACATTATTTTCCTAATTTGTTAGAAGCACTTACTGCAGATTTATTTGATTGTTTTTCGGTTTGTGTATTGAACTGAACTACATTTGTCAGTTTCCAAAAAGAAAGCATCCATTAATCACACTATTGTTTTATTTATGATTTTGCTGGTTGATTTCACCACAATGGATGTAGTGTTCGGTAGATCTGTATGCGTTCTATAAATATTACTAATCGTTCAGTATGTAAGTTTAATCAAGGCTGGCGGTGTTTGTTTGACGTCATCGGCGGCGGCGTAATGAAGGCGTCGCTCGCTAATTTGTCCGGCATTCATTAGCCATTAGCGTGCGTGACCGCCTCCAGCCATAGGCGTAGATACGGGGCATAATCGCCGGGAAGTACAACGAAATATCATCATTCCTTCGAAAAATGGTGACTAGATAAAATAATGATACGTAGTATAGTAACCAATATTTTTTCGTCTTCTTTATATACTTATTTAAACTATTAATTATATTTAGATAGTGTGTTTTAATAATAAAGTAAATTAATAAATAAATTTAAAGATATATCCAATGCTTATGGCTTTAAAAACGAAATAATTTCGGGCAGCAGTGGTTCACTTTAATGGAATGGAGAGTGATATTTAGGGTTTAAATTCCAGCATCACCAATTTTAAACTAAAGAAAAACAACACTATATCTATAAGCTGCAGGTGTCTTGCTGTTGCTGTATGTTCACAACATACCCCACTAAAATGCAATGAAAACTTGTCATAAAACAAGTACAAGTAAAAGAAACTAGAGGCCATATTCTTAGATGAAGTACTAATGCAAAAAAATTGATAAAATAGGAATATTTATTAAAAATATTTTATTTATCCAGAAATATAATATCTGTGAATAGTCATTACTGTATTGAATATGCGATAAAATATTACTATTTTTTTCATGCTTGGACTATATATTTTCTTAATTTTTCTCATTTAAGATTTTCTTTTAATATATGTTTTTATACCAAAAGTTGATTAACACATATTCGTACTATTGGCAGTTATAATCTTGAAATATTAAAATCTCTGGTGATAGTTTATGGGAATATAATTGACAATTTTCACAATAATTAATTCTTTGAATTTAACACTTCGCAAAAATTATTTTGGTATGCATAGACTACACTTAGTAATATGTATATTACATGATTGTTGTATGTATATTTATTCTGATTTAAAGAAATGAGACACACCTAAGTATTATTGAAAGTGAGCGAAGGATTAAATGAGCATATTATAATATTATTATGGACAGACAATAAGAATGCTGATTGAATACAAGTCTTAGAAATATGCGTATCGTACGTATTATACTCGTTACAATGGACTAACGGACGAATGAATATAATACTTCTATAGAATAGAAATAGGTATATATTTAATACCGAAGGAATATTTTGTTAAATGAATAAATCGAAGAAAATTTATTATATTCATATTCGTATGTTATTTCATTTTGTATAGGGATATAAATAAGAAGATTAGTTATTAGTATAGTAATTATGTTGTCATCTGATAATGTCTACACCACAAATTTTTCTTTAAGAGAGAGTGGTTTTTTTTTCTTGAGTGAATTTGGCTAATAATTGTTGCCAATAATAATAATAATAGCCTTTATTTAGAAATTCAATATTTCAATTAATAATATAATTATTTTGATTTTAGATTAAAAGATAATATATAAATAAGAAGACAATTTAAATTGACTTAATATGTATATATATATATATATATATATATATATATATATATATATATATATATATATATTGTGTTGTTATTAGAAACATAATTGTGAAAACACTGCTTTAAAATATAAAAATTTATGTATACGTGAGTTGTCAATATTATCTATTACAATTGAAGCATTATTTTTGTCAACTACATGTATTTTCAAAAATTGTATCATAACAAGGGTAGTATAATTTCAAAACAAGTCTTATATTAACATGAATTGAAACTGACCGTTTGAAAATATTATGCATGAAACATGAAATGTACCTACACATCGTTCAATTAACTCAGGAATATGAATGAATACACTATTTTGTCATATTTTTTTTATATTTGCATGCGAATACTCGATAACATTAAAACAAGCTTTGTTTTAAAATTTATAAACAACATATAAATCAGCTTATTCATATTCATCAATTTTTATCTTAATAAAATTCAAAATTATGATTCCACATAGCAACATAAACTACATAAGTTACTCCATCTTTAAGTAAACGATAATCGGTCACACCAAATAACTAAAATTATAAAATGAGTCAAAATCAAAAATGTTCCTTTTCAGCTTATTTTCCAAATTAAGCTACAGGTATAATAAATATTGTTTTGGAAACAATTTCCTTTGAAAGCACTCAGCGTTGGGTTGCTTTTTTCAACTTTATAGACGAATTTATAGAGTAGTATCTTTAACGTGTAACCTTTGTAAAATAGAAATAAAAGCGATATGATAGGATTGATATAGTAGCCGTCTTTATTTGGGAAATTTGAATACAATCCTAAACTGATCCTAAACTTACCCGTGTTGGTATCAAATAAACAACCAAATTTTATAGTTGGTGAAAATTTTAAATGGTAAATTTAAGTGATTTATTAAAATTATTTATTTACTTTACAGTTGATATATGAAAAAATATAAAAGATTAATAAGTAAAAGTGCTGTTTTATGTAATTAAACGAGTAAAAGGTTCATCCTAACACGTGTATCTCATTTTGTATTGCGAGAAAATATTTGGTTGCGACGCCACTGGCGGGGGCTGGCCATGAAGACAGCGAGGATTTTGAACATGGCCGAAGCGCGTCGCGGGAAACCAAACACCTTGTCCGGATTACCGGAGTTAACACTTTCCGGTTGCTTGCGAAGGATAAAACTCCTGTTTGCCTTCAACACTGATACCCATTTTTTCACTGTCACTTACACTACTAGTTTACCAAACCGGAAGGAATTTTTAAGTTTTTAATGAAAATATCATTCCTATTTTTACCTCCCGCCTATCAATATATAGATAAGGGAGGTATTGTTTTTGGTCAGATTTCTCGAGTATGAGTTTAACCATAAAGACAAAGTTTTTTTTGTGAGAAATATTAAATTGTTCATTGGAACTTGAATTGTCAGAACTGCAAGAAATGTCTCTACTGTACTTACCTTATCCACACTTTCAAAAAGAGTTTTCAAAAATTTAATGGGCAGTTACCAATTTCGTCCTAGTACAGTAATAATGCTTCAAACGCAGTAGATGTGCATTGTTGAAAGAATACTTAAAACTGACTTTTTCATGACGTTGTATGGTTCCGGAGACTTTTCATTGTACGATATTAATTTAAAATGGGTTATCTATTTTCTTTAAATTAACATGAAAACTAATCAGACTCAATATTATTAAAATTTACAAAGTAACCTCCGGTATTATCAACAGACGGAAAAATTTTAAATGCGTAATTAATGAAAAAAGGCATATCGAAATTTTGATAACAATGTTGGCGATCCTATATAATATTTTATTTTTACAAACTTTTTTTCGTTAAATATGCATATTTAAAATTAAATGTCTGTTGTTAATACCGGAGATATGTCTATTTGCTACTTTGAAAACGATTCTAGAATTCAATGAAATGTTCGCAAAACTTATCCGTCGGTTGTGACTGTTGTATATCATTGAACTTATATATTTCACTGCATGCAAATTTGAATATAACTTTGAATTAGTGATGCATACCAATTCTGTAGGAGAATAGTTTTTATAATATTATTTGAATGTTTAGCAAAACAAAGAAGTCCAAATATAATAGATGTAATTTACATGAAATATGTACGTGTACTTTGATATCTCATTTGTACCATTGTATGTCACTAGATTTGAAACTAAATCAATGAATTTTAATTAGTTTCAAACTGAATTGACTTTTCGTTTTGAAATTCGTAATGGATTTGAAAATAATTTCAAAATTAAATTCTTGTATTAGTTCAATGGGCAATTTGTTCTCTTTAGATACGTACATGTGTTATTCTGGTTGCATTATAATATTGTTAAACTAAATATTTTCTATGATCTTTTGTTTTACATATATACAAGTATGTATAGTTGTATATCGTCAATTTATTTTTATCGACAACCATATATTTAAGAGAGGTATTGGAATTATCCCGATTTTGACATTTCGACATTTTCACAAATTTTTACGAATATACGTTTTTTTATAACATTAGTTATATAATTGGTGCTCAGTTCTGTGATGGCTACAGCTTTTTTTTTAATAGAAAGTAAATGTCGTAAATATTTTTTCTGGGCACAATAAGCATTAATGTTGGGAGTGGATATATGAAAAATTATATGGAAATGGAACAATAATGTGAGTGAAATAAGAAATGAGCAGAGGCAAAGGGTACGTTGAATACGTCTTACATTGGCAGCCAATAGTATGATTGAAGATAATTACTGCCATGTGTGATTACTTATAAAATAAAGTTGTTTAGTTTGTTCATTAATAGCATAAAACTGGACATAATATGCCAACACTTTGTTCATTACTAGGATGAAAGTGTTGGCATATTATTTGGGACTACTCCGCAAATTAGTAAAGTGTATGTATAAGTAAAATATTAGTCTCGGTCATGTGTTTTAAGGGAAAAATGATTAATGGCTTTTTGATACCTATCTCATCTTTTATTTCACGTACAGTACATGAACCAAAGCTTCGAAATAGAGTATTATTACTGCATGAATGTAAGTAAACAATAATGCGGTACGTTGTTCTATTTTAATTTGTTATCGCAGACGCTCGTATCTATCTGTCAGAAACCGCAGCATTAGATAAATTTTCGATAAGCGCGTATATTGACGTAGATCGCTGCTGGGTGTAGCAGGATGCTATCGGCAAGCCTCCAGCCTCAGCTGTTCTTCTTTGTTATCTTTGTAATTTCAGGGAAGCCCAAGAGGATTCCTCTAACTTTGATACTCTACAAAAATATTACTCGGCAAGAGCACTATTAAATATTTATTCCAAGCTTCAAAAGCATTTGCATAGTTGCAAACTTGGGAGTGTTTCGTTAAATGCACGACGGATTTTAAAAGTTGTGGAAATAAAAAATCAAAGTTTACATTACTAGGTTACATTAAAGAACACAAATTTAAGAGCCAATTAAATAAGACACTATTTTTATTTACAGTAATTTAATTAGAGAAATTAGATAAACACAATTTTCTATAGCTACTGTGTGATAATATTTTACAATAGGGATGGGATAACGTTTTAGGGTTATGTTATTTCATAACCTTATAAAAAAAAATAATTCTTTATATAACTTTAAAAAAAATCAACATCATAACGTTATATAGCAGTGTAATAATGTTATTTTTATTTTGTTATTATAACGGTACAATAACTTTATTTTTTCTATCTATCCATCTGTAATAGTGACATCTATGTATACACAGTCATATAACGAAAAATATGAAAAAAATCGGTAAATTAGGAATTGATATGCTCTCAACGGCGAGTGTATCGTTATTTATAATGTTATGGTTCCATTTTGTTATTGTTACATTATTATGAAACGTTATTATAACGTTATCGGGTATCGTTACGTTACGTTTTCCATTCCTGTTTTACAATACTAGCGAGGTAAAACAGTTTTTACTGGTGAGGAAATGACGGGCGAGCTTTTTAGGCGATGTCACCTCCTTTAAGCAGTAAAAACTGTTACCTCGCGTATATTGTATAATAGTTTATTTGTTATTCTCTTGTAAATGCTGTGTGTTACTTATTGTTTCAAAAATGAATATATAAAGATGAATCAAAACTGACAGCTAACTTGCAAAAAATGTTGACATGGTGTTATTCATCAACGTTAACTAATTAGTTTGTAATATGTCCACCTATTATTACTTTTTAAAAACTTGCTAAACTAAATTTAACTTGAACTGAACAAAAATAAATGTTTATTTTTGTGTGATTTTATAATTAATTATTGATTTATTTTTTAAGCATATATAATGTTCAAATTACACACCAATATTAGTTTTAATAGATCAAATATTATTCCTGTACATCGAGTAGTAGTTCCGTTCTATAAAACAAATATTATTTAATTAATGGGGTACATTAAATATTATTACCATATATCATTTTCTTTAAATTTGATATATTTTGTATTATATACACTATATCTAATTATATGTAACAAAAACAATCTAGGTTGATCAAACTTTGCATTTAAACATTTTTTATTTGTTCACCTACTCTTCAGCTATTTTACAAGGTCGATATATAATACTTTTCTTGAGAATAAACATATATTAGTGGTTTTTGTGGGTATTACTTTGAGTAAAAATTAGTTTTGAAGTTATTTTAGGATTTCCTATAAATCATGTATTTGGTACCTGGTACATGTGTAACTAGTGCTATTGAAATGTACATGTATTTACTAGATTATAATATTTTTTGCAATTATGTAGTTCATTTTAATAATCGATAAATTTCGTTCAACAGATATTAATGAAAATATATATTTCGCAATTTATAACTGTGAATTAGTTAGATATACACTTGTATGTGTTAATGTCATCAAGGAAAATATAAGATTTTTTAATTTTACAAAAAATACATTTGGCTAATACATAGAAAATCGTTACAATCTGCTAATATTTCTTGAAACATATTGAGTTACAATAATGTTTGTATTTTGATGGTTCTGAAAAGGAAAGTTCAAGGGTACCTACATTTGCGGAGGTATTTGGAAACGTTCTTTTTCAAATAAACAATATATTTTTAATGTATATTTCACTTTATAAATTCAGGGGGGGGGGGGGGGGTTGTTTATGTCCTATAAACATCCTTAGTTAGGCCACTGATAAAATGATACATTCATATTCTGTACATTCATATAACTACTCAAAGATATTTGTGTTGAAAAACTATAAATGTTATAAAAATATAATTATTATTGAACATTATCAATTATTGAAATGTTTTTATTTAATTAGATAACTATATAATTTTCAAAATTATCTTTAGTGGAATATCTTTTTCACACACACACTGAAGCTGTATACAGTGTATTATTAATTAAAAATAATAAAATGTTATAGGTTAAAAGACTACCTACTTATTTTTAGTCCATAAAATTTTATATTCTATTTTCTCAAAATACATGATTGTGTATGAATGGTTCAGGAAATTACTTTATATTAAATTTTATTTAAAAAGTGTATTTCTCTACATATTCTGTATTCATTTAGATTTTTACATTGTATAGTCATTCAAATACCAATAATTATCAAAAAAATATAAGTACTTAATTTATTTCTTTAACATCTAAACAATTAACAAATATAGTCTATTTCACGGAGTTGATATGCAAATATAATAATGAATGAAATATGCAAGAAGATTTGTAGATTAAATTCTGTGCAACACATACGATAATGAGATAGCAAATAAAAGTGTCATTTATGCCATGTGTGTACCATAGGTACCTAAATTTATATAGGGTAGAAAATTCTGAAAGCAAGTAAATGAATTATTATTATTACTGTGTACTCGGCAAAGGAGAAAATGTAATCATATTAAAATTTTGTTGCCGTTACGGATTCTTAAATGTTAGTATCAATTAAATGAAATCTGGCAAAATGCTCCATTTAATCTGTTTGATGTATTCGAAGATACAGTGCGATGGAAGTACGGCGTTGAAAAACAAGTGTATCCATGTTGTTAATCGCCCAGAGTCTATCTGGCAGCTTTCCAGGCCTCTCTAGACAAATTATATAGGTGGAATGGGAATTTATGGATATTGTAATTGAAGAATGAGGCGGTTTATGCCGTAACAGTGGCCGTGAAATGTGCTCCAATTTCGCAGAAAGGAAGCGCCATATGGGACAGGCTATTTCCAGGGGAATAAAAACGTTTTACGTTGCACCTACGTTCGCCAGACTTTAAATATTTATACGCATTACAATGATGCAGATGCTCATGTGTTTTCATCTCCGATTCGTACATTGTTGTGTTGCAATAAATTCAACATGCTCATAAATACAGAAAGTTGCCACATACAAATTATTTTGTGATGAAATTCAGTTTGAAAATGAAATAATATTGTATTGTGTGGCTCAATATAGTTGACTCGAATTGAGTGGAGTGTGAAAATTAGCGCTCAAATCCCAGATTTGCCAATCTGTAACCAAATAAAAATACCATTGTCTCAAATGTGTACAAAAATCTCAATAACCTGTAGTTCCCTTACTAAAATTTAATTGAAACTCCTGCGATACATGATTCTCTATACCATCTATGAATGTTGTGCTGAAGAAGAAGAAATAAGTATATATGTACATTTGAACAAGATTAAAACAATTTTATGAAATACTATTACCATCAAGTTGTAGTCTTGACTTTTCTTCATGTATTTCATTTTTGTCTACAGAAAACATTGTAAATTGTTCAAAAATTTGTATTTGTCTCTGAACAGGGTCCTGAACCATTGTCTAAATATTACCATTTTGCAATAGAATATGAAAATATACAACAATTTTCTGTTTTTGGATATTTATTTTGTTTCCTGATTTTAAAAAAACAATCGCTCGTTCGCATTTCTTAAAACTTGCGTAGGGGAGACCTGTATGCGGCCTGGTAGTGTCAAAATATTACTGCACGTTCTCGTTCTTGGTACGAAAAATAAATTTTATTTGTGTGTAATAATAATTATTATTTTTATAGCTACAAATTTGTAAAAAAATATGGTTTAGCTAAGCGAATATGAAAATAACCAATACCCTGTATAACTAACAGTTTGTTCATCACTGGTGAAGACAGATGACATCAGAGGCAAATTTTTACTTTAAAAATTGATATAACTCTGTCTTTAAAATAAAATAATAAAAAATGGTTCAGGATCCTATTGAAGAAACTGATCGTATAAAATACACCACTATATGTTACAAAAATTGCTAAGAAGAGTTAAATATTAATTCCTTTAGTTCATTTAGTTCTGAGTACAGTTTTAAAAGTTCTTTTAAGATATTTTTTTAAAACAATTACATTTTTAAACTAATAAAAAGATCATCAACTTTTAAAACAAAACGTTGTTTGTTCCTAATGAATAGCAACGAGAAACTGCTGACCTTTCTTACAAGTAATCTTGAATTTAACGAGATCTGCTTATGAATATAATTATTATACATATCTACAACTCTCCAGCTGTTGATGTATTGATTAGAGCGTGATTATAATTTATTATGTATAATTAATCTTGTATAACAATGTGTAGGAACGAAGAAAAAATCCTAAGCGTGCTCTACTTATCTGAACATGTAAAAATCACGCGTCTATTTATTATTAATTATGGTAATATATACTCAGAGTTGTAAATAATGCTATCAGTAATAAATTGCGTGCTTAGGGCGATAAAATGAAATATGGCTAAAGTTTCCACATTTTTAAATTAAACGGGAAAGTAGAACATAATTTATGTTATTTTTAATCCTCGGAGCGATATCTGTAGAAGTTAAAACATACCGTATTGCTTCTATTTTTTTGTTTAGATTTTATCTAGCAAATAGTTTGTAATTTGAAAAAATTACAAATATGAAATTTTATCTTTTACAATATATAACATAAAATTGCAGTACACAAGCAATTCGAAAACTGACATTTAGAAATGTTTATATTTATTTATAGTTGATTTTTAAAAGAAATAGGAATTTAAAATGTTATTTGTTTTATTATTTTGACGGGGTTTCTAGTTTATGGTCTTATACTAGTATAGAACTGGCTATCGTTCTGAGAACCTGAGTTCGAGACCGGTTGGGTCAAAATCTTTATCAACTATTTTCCACATAAAAATTGTTTTACCGTTTATTTTCGTCCACATATTATAGTACGTAATAACGTAAGTAACGCCGATTTTCAAATTAAGAATAATTTTATAATATTTTGGACTAACAAATGTTCATTTGCATTTAAACCTTACTGATATGAAAATAAATTTACAAATCTACTATAATAATTTTTCTTGTACATTTTATTACTAACTTAATGTATTTCCTGAATAATACCCAAAAATTATAATTCATATTTAATTAAGTATAGTTTTAAATATTTTATTATGAAAAAGGCACATTTTTGAAAAGCCAATAGATTCATGATTATATAAAATTCTTATTTATGTAATATCTATTTTATCTTTTGTATTTTCCTATATATTTTTAATTATTATAAAAAATAAAAAAAACTTTAGAGGGTGGCAAATTTTATCTGGCTCGCCAGCATCAGTGCACCTTGAAGCGGCCCAGCTTGTGTAGAATATAGGTAGGCATAAATATGTCATTACCGATATCTGCAATAAAAGCAGAACATATATGCAATTGAATGAGGGTGATGGAATGCTAGATAATCACACACTTCTATGCCTCCGTAGAAATCAAACCTTGGTTGCGAAACCTGATCGCTAACCACTAGTTCAATTGTATCGGCAAACTGTAAGACTAATTATTGCTTTGTTCTACAATTGAACTATTGTATGCAACCATCACTGCATTTACGACGAACATCTGGCCAGAGTTGCACGTGTATTTAACTTTTGGTTACAAACGAATTTAATTTTTTTGATGAGGATGTTTATCGAAACCTGAAACCCGTGAGATGTCACATCGTATATTAAATTTTTTTTTCTGAAAAATGATGTTTCATAAATTTGCTAAACGAGCATCATTTAGAAAGTTTTAATCTAAGAAAATTTAAAGGTTTTGCGAAACTCTTTAAATGTCTTGATAAAACTGACATTTCCTTTTCCTTCTTTTGCTTCTGAAGTCTCGAAGCGTGGGCTTAGTTTTAACTGTTAAATTTATTACCAAGACAAGTTTTGTATAATTTTCTCTCGGGTGTGATGTATGCAAAGCCGCCCGCGACCTCTGCTCTTTTCGCACTTTGAAGCAAATCGAATTAGCCGGTGCTTATGCTCCATCTCATCTCAAGGATTCTACTAGTTACAGATTACTTTGCCTAAAAGCCCGGTAAAATACCTTTAACAATGATTCAATTTCTTTAGGAATGTGGAACAAAATCCTATACTTCAGCATCACGTAAATTAGTGTTTTTAATTTTTATATCGAGTAGGGGCAATTCTTCCACTTATTTCATAGTTTTATTTGTTTTAATTCTAAAAATGTTTTTAATTATTTATTTAAAGTATCTTTAGGGGCAGCGCTGACTCACTTGTTTACTATTTTTTTTTTGTTAAAATACTATTATACATCGTATATATATATGCTCTTTGCTACTATCCGTTTGGGCTCTCGTATTTATTTTACAAATGAAATTAATTAATTAATTATTTTACAAATGAAAATTATTCTAAACAAAAAAAAAAACAGTTACTTGAAAGTCAATGTAAATAAAATTTAAATATGTGTCATACAGTTTCACTTTGACTTTAGCGTAAGAGTATTTGTTAATAATAAATATTTTCATCTGTAAAATAAATGTAATAGGTTCAATTCTTGTCACAGAACATCTGCGAAAAGTCGAAATCGGGGAGGAGTTAAAATAAACTTGCTTAAACTCTGATCAAGAAAATAGTACCTCCATAATCAATTATAAAACAAAATTAGCCTCAAATATGAAACAAAACAAGTTTCGGTTCACCGATTTGTACAGAAGGTTGATCAACTTGTACCATTGATATCAGAAAGCTTAAATAATATGAAGCTTCGTTTTAAATATCTTCAGTCGACTTTTCTATATCTACATATGCACATAGTGAACTGACTGACCGACCTACATCACGCAAAAAATAATCAAAACCTATTGAAAAAAACTTTAATTTGAGGGTATTTAATCTTGAAACGTCAAAATTGATGTCCATATGTCCTTTATTTTGTGGGGTTTGTTTGATAAGAAGGTTACAGTTTTACATTTAAGTAAAAAAGTTTAAATTAATCATTAGGAATAAAGATATTACAGCAAAAGATACAAAATTGTATAAAGAAAACGTAAAGCAAAAATAGCTATGATATGATTATTCGTTTGTTATTTTAAAATGTAATTTATCCATTCGTGGTGTTTGTAGAAATAATATCAGCATTATCATATATTTGTTTTATCCGCATTTAGACATCATATCTCATCATATCTCCGTTTTATTTTTCCTTCCTCGTGCTGTTGTCATATATTTGCATAACATTGCGCGATTTTTTGTGTCATATCTGAGTCAGTGTCTGTATCAAACTGCGGAACCTCGTGTTTATTTTTAAATGTCTAAATATAGTTTTGGGTAGACACCAGCTTTTGTCTTCTTTTCACACCAGCTGCGAGTTGTGTTTTATTCAACAACCATTAATACTCCTATAGTTCCGTTGCATAACTTGCATGTAGTACTGGTTGTATGCCAGGAATCGTACAAGGCTAGAAAATGAAGTGGCAGTTAGTTTTTTTTTGTTATTCCAACAACTCATTCAAGTTAAAACGCTGTATGTACTTCTACTACGTTATTGTTTTTAATGAAGCATTGTGAGTTTTTATGGAAATTATTATAATAAATAAAATGTGGACAGGAAGTAAGCGCAAGTACTTTTCGAAAAAGTATGTTTAAATTAAGGTTTACGAGAAAATCTGTTGAGAGTTTAGTTCTTCCCATTTAATTATGAATTACCAAAATCCAATTATAATGAGCAGAAATAAATATATATTTAATAAAAAAATGTTAGACCCATGTAGGGTAGAAGGATAAATAATAATTTATTATTTTCCTCATAACCAAAGGGTTGTGGATTATAATTTCGCGTAGGCTTAGGAACCTGTTTATCCCTCCATATGAATTATTTATACTTTCATCTTCATTATTTTCATTAACTTGCATATGATTATAAAACGAGCGATTATTAATCATAAAAAATATCAAAAACATCCTTATTTCGCTCAGTAGAAAACATCGGATCGTCCATTTTGCATGTTTGAGCCCATTTGCCTACCCTACTATTATTTTAAAGTTATAAATACAATAAATGGAATAAAAAAAATTAAATAAATTTTAACCTTCAAATATATAGATTAAAATTTTATTATATTTTCGAATCAGTGTTTTCCCACTTATCTTTCAAGAAATACTGGAACGTTGTTTTAACCATCAAAAAGGTATCAGAACGATGTTCTGACGCGTTCGTGCTAGTAGTTCGTATTTTCGAATATTTTTTCAATACAGGGAACCTAGATTATATCTATTAAGTTAAACAGGTAGTGGTGTCTTAGTTTGTTAGTGTTTTTCGACTCGCAGAGCGGAGTGTAAGATGTAGGGTTCAAATCTCAGTGACGACAAATCTCCAACCAAAAATAAATACCGCTGTGTCTGAGTGGTTCGGAACCCACTAAAAGCTGTAGGTCCCCTGTCCTGTAGTTAGATTTCGGTTTGTTGGACAGTGTAAAATAAATAAATAAATAAATTAAATAAATAAATTATGTATGACACCTAAGATATTATAGATATATTTTTTTAATTGTAAAAACAATGAAAGAAAATGTATTACTAACTGAGGTGGAAAGTATTTCATTAGTGTCCTGGGCGAAGATAGCTTCCCAAGGCGCCCAGCGCTGACACGTAATGAAACTTTCCACCGTGGTTTGCATATTATTTAATTCACAATCTGAAATTAATAATATCGCATGAATATACGAATGTTTTGTTTGGTGTTTTTCAAAAAGAACATTAACAGAATGATTTTGTGACTTTGTTGTCAGTTTCGTCCCGGATCTTAAAACAGGAATCTCTGGAGTGGGAATTATAAAAAAGCAAAAAAAATCTGAGAGCGAAATCCCGGGAAGGAACCATTAAGTTCAGTCCCAGTATACCAATGATGTGAAGTGCAATAATCGAACTACATACAAGCACGTTAAAGACGATACTGTTACCATAGTTTGATTATCTTCTACGCCACGTAATATTCTAAAAAGCCCATGCGTTTCTGAGGGTAATAACTGGAAGCCCTTGAGTGTTTCTCGAAATTAATCGTGTATTCGAGTACATTATGTACAGCAACATAAAATCTTTAATTAATAAAGTTATTTGCGTGAGCGGGAAGGGAAGGAAACAAAACGACATCGCTGGTGGAAACTTGGCGCGAAGTTTGAATGCTTAATTAAGTTTCACTTGGAGATGCCTCACCTAATTGGAAATGAGACAAAAATTATCTTCCATTCTCCGGACGAAGTAAATAAGTAAACAAGAATATACGACGTTGTCAACAACTAGGAGGAAAAAATAAAGCATTGCAAAAATCTTCACAACAACTTACAGCGACCCTGACAGAGAGAAGCTGGGTTCCGGGAATTCTTTGCGATTCCCAGGGGTTGTGAATAGTGGGAGTTATTTCCAAGAAAATGTGATATTTCTGCACTTAATGAAAGAGTAGGAGTAAATTCTACTGCAAAAAATATATTGTAACTATATACTATTCACTCAGTCTTTGCAGAAACTTTCCTAAGTGAAACGATAAACAATAAAATATATAATAATTAATAAAATATTTTTTAGAACTCATAGTAATTGAGTAAACAATATAATAATAACTTATAATGTTAACTACAAAATTTATTAATCTACTAATAAATAAATATCAGCACCAAATTGTTTCAGAACTTCATTTGCACTGACGGGAATAGCAGATTCATAATAAGTTAGACATTTTTGTTTCCACAACAATATTTCGGCAAATAGTTTTCGTTCTTCGCAATTCTGTTTCAAATCATATAAATATTTATGTCTGTTAAAGGAGAAGCCTCTGCACTGCAGATTTATTAATTATTTTCGAAATTCCAAAACTGGGATGGGATTCCATAATTTCAGTTGCTATCTTTTGAACTTGTTACGATATCGATTGCAAATATCAACTACAAAGTGAGCTTGTAATTTTACAACAGTCATCATTATTGTGGTTAATACTTATACATAAAAAAACTCTACAAGTATACACTTATGTGAGAATGTCTGAAATTTATTGCAAATTTGAATTTCCGCCATGGTAACATTTCACATTGACGTTTGAAATTAATATAATAACACTTACAATTGTTATTTTTAGTTGTTATGAGTTGTCGTCACTGGTGGTAAGAGATAATTAACAAGCCCAAAGGAAAATATCTCTGTCACTTAACAGTCAAAGTTTTGATTGTTATATAGACTCATATCTACTTCCTCAGTATATATGAACGAGTTTCAGTAAGCACAAATGAATTAATAAAATATGTTTAAATTAAAAACAAAGGACCAAATTTAAATTTTTCAATTTTCAGAGTAAAACAAAAACTAGTAAACTGTCAATATTTGATTTTTTTATGGCGATAATTTGTTTTCCTAAAATACAGTAATGATGGATTGTTTGGAGCAGATTTATAGGTACTCGTTTTTTAAATAATGTAGTATATTTGTCAACATGCTGAGATTTGTTTGAGGATATTTGGTTTAAAAAATGTTGGAATTCTATGTACAATAGAAAGATATAATTTTTTAATTTGTTCTTCAATATGATATTGATGAACTTGAAAAATAAAATGCATTGTTAGTACATTGTCTGTTTTAAGAAATTAGAGTTGTAAATATAAATTTTCATTATTCATGACACATTTACGTAATGGAAAATTATAGTAGTAATGTTGATATCCCTCTGTAATTAACATTTTTTAGGAACGAAGAGAAACTGTATATTTAAATACAATTTAAAGTTAATTTACATTAAAGATATTTTCATTATTTATTTAAATTTTTACTTTAAATTGAGTTTAAACTATGTTAATGAAAAATATACGTTCAAAATAACTTTATAATTTTATTAATTTTAATACATATTATAAAAAATATTAATATGTAGAACAATTATTTATTATATTCTGATTCAAGATCTGCATTATTTGAGTGCAATTTTTATTTTAAATTGACATATCTGAATAGATTGTCATGTTACGAAAATTCTATATGCTTTTCTTTTATTAAAAACCTCTTTGAAACGTAAATATTTGGAATAGAAGTATTCCTGAATATCTTAATTTAAGCTTTAGTTGGTGTTTTAAATATTAATTTTAAACTTAAGTATTTAAGATTGTAATAACTTTATACATTTTGCGGATTTTATTTAACCATTTCTGGTCGTCCTTTACATAGCTACTTCGTATCAGTATTACTTGGTTTTTGTTGTACGGTTTCAAAGCCTGCTGTTTTATAAATAGAAATAAATCTCTCCGGTGTAAATAAATTTATGTAGAGTTTTTAATTTTAAACGTGTCGTATTCCGAGAAAGGAAAATTTAATATACCTGCACGTCAATTGTACCGTCAAACAGGATTTGAGTTACTCGGGAAACTCAACACGTGTGTCGCAAAATAAGAGAAAGAAAAGATGAGTCCCTGTCGTGTTCATAAAATGTCTCTTATTCCTACGTAATTATAAACTGCAACTTCACAGATAAATAACTACCATTGTTACAAGTTACAAAACTTCTACACTTAATTCCAACTTTAGTTACATTTTTGACAGTAACTATGGGCAATTTGCCCACAAACTCACATAAAATTCCTCCCAATAGCCAGCATATTGCTACGAGAGAGAAATAATGAGACATGTTGCCACGTATATTGCTTCATATTCAGAAATAATTATTGATGCAAATAACATTATTCATATAAAGCATGGTGATCGGTGCTTTTGTCCTCAAGGAAACATTTTGTAGGGTCATTGTCCTTAAGGAGACATTTCTCTTAGCGCAATATTTTTTTTACATCTGTAGTAAAGTCCTGAAGTCCATTTCAATTAGAGCACTAAAAAGTGGTTGCTCTAATTCTAGGTCTGCTGAAACCAGAGCATATTCTGGAGTAGATTTAGCTTCTCTGGATTGTGCTATGGTTTCAGTGGGTCAAGAATTACAGCATTTTGAAATGTTTTCTTTAATTCCTGACCTTCTAAAACCAGGACATATTTTGGAGCAGTTTTAGCTGCTCTGGTTTCATTGTGTCAAGAATGTGTCTTTTTTCTTGCAATTTTATGTATTGTTTTTGGTCATTTAAAAATTATTTTATACCATATTATGTGTCAAAAAATTTTTTTTATTAAAACTAATAATAATTAATTACACCCATGAACTTATAAGTAATATTAACTTTTATTTGTTTTTGTTCTAGGTGAGTCTTCAGTATTTTCTTCCCACAGTGTGGATCAGGTAAAATTTATTGATATTGGTTTTAATTTTTGTTATATAATTATAGAAGCGAAGTGTATAAAAATGTTATATATAATTTTCTTTAAGACATAGCTCAACAATGGTACCTACTTGACTTGTCGAGCATAAAAACACTTTTTATTCATCAATCCGCTTCTGAATTCAATAATTCATGAGGCATCTAGTTAAATTAATACCGATGTAAACGTTTGTTTCGTTTTTCATTCAGAAGTTTATGAATATACATTTTTTTTAGTATATAGTAACTTCAGAGTTACTTAGAAGATTATAGTTTGAAGGAGAAATTATTATTATTAATGAATTATAATTAATTATTTATATTTCATTTAAAATATGTGTATGTATGTATGTTTTGATTAGATAGTTTTTGATTTTAATTCAGTTCATCAGTTTAGTTTCGTTCAAATATTTATTAATAATATTTTCATATAAAATATAATGAATTAAAACTCGTTTTTAAAACTTTAATTTACTTGAATGAAGATGAATTATGCATTGCCCATATGGAATTTGCAAAACGTTTTTAAGTAGAGTTGATTTTTTTATTTTATTTTTCTCAGTGTAGGTACATGTCACTATGAATTTAGATAATTTATTGGTTGAATCTCAATTCACTGAAATATACGATTGTAATAGAGCTATCATAAAATTTATGTTTTCGCAGAAATAAACGAAATGTATTTTGCTATCTTTACACCCAGTGATTCAAAATATCTATTCTTCTAAGAATGCGAGACTGCGGATTCTTTGTTTATAGGTCGATGCATTTTATTAGGGCCATGTGCTGTAGCAGTGAGTCACGAATGCAGGAAATAATATTTATGAAGTTTTCAAACACGAGCTAATTTCCTTTAATCCAGAAAGAATTCTTGCCAAGGGCTGAATGGCAGATGAAAAGAAATCTGGACGTTTGTGTAATGTAGGAATACGTGCTCCAAGTCAACTTGGACCCGACGCGCTGAATTCTGCAGAAGGCGTCGTGGGAAGAATAAGAATAAGAGAAATATTCGATTTCCGGGAATGGACTGTGTCAATTTTTGAGTCAGAGCTCAACGTTTCGCCCGCAGTCGTATGGGGCATCTTCAGGAGCAAGAACGTTTTACTGTCGATAAACAAGGTTACTCGACGTGTCAACCACGCTAGAGGCCAAGTTTAAGCAATAAAAGCGCAAGGGGACGACTCAGTTTATAAGGTTACCCGACGTGTAAACTGAGTCGTCCCTTGCGCTTTTATTGCTTAAACTTGGCCTCTAGCGTGGTTGACACGTCGAGTAACCTTGTTTATCGACAGTAAAACGTTCTTGCTCCTGAAGATGCCCCATACGACTGCGGGCGAAACGTTGAGCTCTGACTCAAAAATTGACACAGTCCATTCCCGGAAATCGAATATTTCTCATGACTCAGACTGTGGAAGCCT
The DNA here is from genome assembly GCA_035578165.1 of Stenolophus ochropezus. Taxonomy (NCBI): domain Eukaryota; kingdom Metazoa; phylum Arthropoda; class Insecta; order Coleoptera; family Carabidae; genus Stenolophus; species Stenolophus ochropezus. Next base: position 15,298,359 of record JAQOWZ010000005.1, on the reverse strand, counting down.
ACGCAATTAATAAGAATAAGATTTAACGAATCAGAAGGAAACTAAGTTGATCAGATAGTTATCATCACGTCCTCTTCCCATATTTTTGATAGGCCGCTCAGTTCATAGACAGAATACGATAAATGATTTGAATTATATATTTGATGATAACCAAAAACTTGTAAGTTCCTTGCTCCGTATTTTTGAGTGATTGGATGCATAAAATGTTATATTATATTATATATCATTCAGTGGAGAGCTGAATTATTTTTTTAGTCAGGTAATCAATAAAACATATAATAATGTTAAGCACCTAATTTAATTAATTACGACAAAATCAGTAAATTTGAAAATATTATTATTGGATTAAACAGAAAAAATAATTATGCATACAACAGGAATACCTATGAAATTAAATTTTTCGTGGCCCCTTTCCTTCAATGCGAATCGAGTCAAACTTTCTTCGGATGAAACTCCTTACCCAGATGTAAATGCAAAAGGGCGTAACCCAAAAGTCTTTTCTCCGACATTCGGTTTTTTCTCAACTAAGGAAGCTACACTGTCATAAACTGGCCTTCAGTAAGTTCTGTTTTTTTTTTTTCATTTATAATTTCTTAGTTAAAAATTAAATCCGTCTTTTAGATCCGCAACTGACTTCACTTCTGTATTCTAACTCCATTTTTAACTTGATTAGTTGTTTTAAAAATACGACAGGGAAATGATCTTTTTATTACGATTTTATTTAAAATTACTATATAATGACGTCAATGACGAAATAAATAAGCCTGTTTTTCTAAAATTGAAAGAAATTTAAATCTTTTTTACGCATAAGTGTTTGAAAAATAAATAGGCGTTGCTAGCCAACATACACGTTCAAATAATTTACCTGTTGAAATACAATTTAATAAGAAATAAATAACAATTGCCAGTGCATTGATTTTAAATGTGGTTATCATTTTAAATAATTCACCTAGTTTAAAAAGATAATCCTGACTGCAGTACCGTTATTTTATTAGCTAAGAAGTTGTGAGTCTCTGTTTTAAGAAAAAGGTAGAGCAAGAACTATCTCAAAGGTTGCCCCAGGGCCCGCTGGAATTCTATTAATATTTTAAATTGAATTGTAGTTCCTGGTTGAAATATAAATTGAAGTTGTGACAAGCGGAAGAATTTGTTTCTTTCTTAAATAAAGCACGTCACAAGTGGAGTAAGTGCAGATAGCAGTACTATTATCTCCAGTCGATTGTGACGGAGACTACGCTTGCAGTATGTTGCATCGCGCTCTAGTTTACACTCTTATTATAACCGTAAACAATTTTATTGTTTATTGTTTATTTACATTTCTCTATTTCATTTCACAGCTCATGAAATGAATAAAATGGTGATATATTTCTGTAAACAAGGAAATAAATATATTCTCACATTTTTGTTTTTATACCTCTTTATTATAACTTATAATATCTATTCATTATTTCTCAAAGATTTTAAGCTTTTAAAATATTAATTACTAAAATTATTTTAGTTAAGTTTATAAAACTAAATGGTTATTTGACTAGACAATATATCCTTAATTAATTGCGTTTAATATTTCTCAGTAATGATAATCCCTCGTATTTACAGGGGTTTTAAATCATTTATGGTATCTATGTGTGCCATTTAACTAATATTAAAATCAAATTTCAGTTTTGATTTTTTTTATTTGATTTTTAAACTTGTTTTAATTGATATTTTTGGATTGTTTTACCATATCATAATTTGAATATAATTTCTTAATTAGTCAAATCACAATGAATAAAAATTAGACTAGCCTGGCAAATAAGTTCTTGTTTCACCACGATAATACGCCAGCGCTTTCAAGTCGATTTGTTCAATAAAAATTGATCAAACTGAGGTGTGAAATCGTCCCTCATCCATCGTATTCGCTTGATTTGGTTTCCTCGGACTTTCATCTTTTCCCGAAACTCAAAATGTTCTTCCCTGAAAAAAGAATTTCGATCCTACGAAGAAGCCATACATAATGCTTATTTTGAGAACATCAAAGAAAACAATTTTCAGAAAGGAATTGAAAAATTAGAAAAAAGTTAGACCAAGGACTTCAGAGGGGACTATGTAAAAAAATAAAATATAGTCCAAGTTAAATATGTCATTCCGTAAATTTTTCAACCCACCTTCGTATTTAAAAAACTTACTTTTAATTTTTAAATAATAATAGTAATAATTTCTATGTTTTTTCATACATTCTACATACATAAAGCGATGATATTTTGATGCGAATGACAGTTTTCACATTCATTTTATAAGATTCCCATATCTATCCCGGGATTCGAACCCAGAAATTACTGACTTGTAAAGTACGAACGCTACCACCATACCACATCAGTAAGTAAATTAAACAGTCCATGTTAATTCATAATTATACCAAAACAGTATGTCAATTAAATAGTTTACGTTAATCCACATCTTATTGTAATGCTATATTCTATAAAATAACATGTTAATTAATGTCAATGTTCATCATCATTATAACCTTATAAACCTGTGAAAATGAGATTGACTTGTCACCTGGCAGTGAATAGTATGATATATTATTATTGTTGTAGGGTCGTAAGCGGTAAAAGTGAAGTAGAATGATTAATTTTTGTTCGATGAAACTTTCTGAGTTCTTTGTTTCTCCGCGATCCATCACGTAAAATGACATTTTTAATGAGAGTATGAATGCCGCTAAAAGTGCCCTGCTTTCAGCGCGGCCCGTGAATGCTCCGTGTTAATTATAAATCAGTATCTTGTGCACAACATTGCTTTGCACTCCTCTGGCTGTTTGTCCTCCAGAGAGCTTCTTTGTCAGGATTTCTCACTGACAAATTGACTTTTTGTCACATGCAGACGTATGAATATTCACCAAGGATGGGGACTATTTCACGGTTTCCATTTCATTTTGAAAGATCTAAAACTGAATTTTAAACAATATTCAATTGTCACAGAATAATTATTTTGGATGAAACAGAATAGATTTAATCTGGCGTTACACAGTTATCGTCAAAATTCAGCTCGTGCTTTCCATTGTAATATTCCAGGCTTTGAAACTGAAACAAAATGGTAATAATTTCTGAAACTAGAAGAATTTTATACAATGATAAATATTATATAATTAATATAAATATGAGGTCGCGCTCTAATGGGTGGAGTGACAGACAGTAGTTTTGGCAATATTTCCACTGATATTAATAATTCCCTAGTATTTTCCAAATAAAAATGTCTTCTATGTACTTTTGACGTCTGCTATATGAATGTCTTTAGAGGTTACCTCTAATAAACACTTACTACTGTAAAAATATGTGAGGTCCAAAGGAAAACAATCGGAAAAGCAGTCTTCAATTGGAATTATTTATTTCATAACCGACGTTTCGACTAAAACGTTAGGCTTCTTCAGGGTTCTATAAATAAATATATCTCAATTGTACATAATTTTAATTTATAGAGCCCTAAAGAAGACTAACGTTTTAGTCGAAACGTCGGTTTTAAAATAAATAATTCCAATTGAAGACTACTTGTCCGATTATTTTCCTTTGGACCTTAATTATTCTACAGTCGACCATCACTCAAGTTATTAAAAATATGTCCTTGCAACATAAATCTATTATAAAGTAAAACTCGTTTATTGGCATACCCAGAAATAGGTATTAAATATAGATACTGCTTTTTAAAATAATGAATAATGTTTGTGACTGTAATTTGGATTTTTCCTGTAATAATTTATATTACTTGCTGCTAAGCGTTAAAATTAGAATTGTTACTAGATATTTTTACTTTTATTTTAAGTTTTTGGAACTACTTAACAGTTTGTTTCTTGACTCTGATATTAAATTTCAGGTTTCACATTTCGCGCAGTTCAATTTGAAATATGTTAACTATTGTGTCATCTCTGCCCATGAATATGAATAGAAATTCTATAAACTAAATCATTGTAAATGGTTGGTGTACTGTATTACATTACTATGTATTTATCAATATACATTTATAGTGTAGAATGATGTTGGAACGCAAAATTAAATTATTTATATTGACAGGTATAAAAGTGCTTTTGACAGGTCTATTTTAATATTTTATTTTAAATGATTTATTATATTTCAATTCCTCATTTTTTCTTTAGCCTTTATTCTTACGTACCACAAATATTATTTTTTCCTTTGTTAAATAAATTTTCATCTCTATATTGAGTTAGAGAAATGTTACAAATGTTGAAAAAATATTTAGCCATAAAAGAAACGCAAATATTAAGCAGGACATGAATGTGATTATTTTCCAGCATTCACCAACACGCCCCATCACCAAATAGTTATTTATGCAACTAGTGTGTAAAATAATTGTTTTTTAGTCGGGTGCTGTTTAACGCATGAGGCGTAGCCAAATACAGAAATTACAGCACAAGATAAAAACACTATGATACATACGTGTTGCATATAACATTTTCCTACAACCGAAATGTTAATAAAATTTAATTTCAAAAGTAAACTAAATCATTTGTAAATGTTTTTATGTTGCCTAGCAACGGTTACTTACTTACTGTAAAGAGGACATGAAGTATGTATTTTATGCCCGGTTGTAGAAAAAATAATTTTGAATTTAACGAACGCACAGTGACTTGCAAAAATTCTCGACTCGTGCCCACCTCCAATATATTATATTCAAAAACGGAGAACGTTAATATTTCTGTTTCTTTTTCATTTAATGTCGTAAAAGGTTCGTCACGAAAATTTTTAATAATTTACTGCTACGAATAGTTTTCTATTGGAGTTTATGCAAAAAAAATACATTGTAATATTTTTATTTCAAAAGTAATACATAAAAGATTGGCCGATTGCATCCATTGATTAAGTTTATTTTACATTACATCCACTGATTAAGTTTTTTCTTGTATAGATCACACAAGTATATTCTGAATAACATTTTAATGTGTAATTATTCGTGGGATTTGTACTTACCAATTTAGAGAAATTTATATTTGCAGCTCTCTCCGATTCATAGAATTAGAGTCGGTATTATAGATCAAAGCGAAATCTACCTCGCAACTCGCTTTGCGTATTATGACACGATACTGTATTTTATCATCTACTCTGATGTGTTTTAAGAACGATGCTGCAGCCTCGGAAGAGATAAACGCAGTAGATATGAATATGAGAGTACGATGTGTATGGTGTAGTGTAGACAGACGATATTTAAATTACGATCAGATATAAAAGTTCTTTTATTTTGTTGGCGTCGAACGTATCTGCATGAATGAAACTTTCTAGAAAATATTTGTCCATAATGCGCAATTCTGTCATACGTACGACATAAACCGTTCTATCCATTTTATCTGGAACATTTTCACGACATTTTATCCTTTCTTTTGTGTCATTTTGCCTTTGCTAAATCGTTTCTTATTGATCTTGGCTTGGGCCTAATTCGCTATTCTGTACTAAACACATATTTGCTACGAATATTACGGACTCCCTCTCCCATCTCGGCAATCTGTTGATCGACCCTAAAGATCATCAGTGGAATGATGTTTTTCTCTTACGAGGCAAACGAGCATCATCTTCAACGGTCGGAATAAAAATGACATTTGTGAAAGCTATAAATTTAACGGTTATGGAAACCAGGTTTTCTGGGATGCTGCATTCGAGAGGGAGCGATATATTTTGTTTGGATGTGTTTGTAAACAGAGCGATGTAAAACTGCATACAAAGCAGCAATGTGCTGAATTGAGTTTTCAGCTCGCAAACTGAAACCTGGCAAGCGAAATTGGAACCTATACATATTCAGATTGTGGGAATAAAACTAACTTTAATTGAAACGACGGAGATAAAAAGATTATTCTTTTTTGTTTGCTCCACGGATTTTGCAAATTAATAACCAGGGATTTTAAATCTACCTGGTCCAGCTCACTGAAATCAATAAACTGAATAGTGTAATTCACTAGATTTTTAGATTTATCTATGTCATTAAATTGGGATTTAAAATTCAATAGACTTCTTGTACATAGTAAAAGTATTGTAAATGCGAAAAATTTCGATTTTCAGATTACAACGAAATATCCGTTATGACCATCCCTGAATCTATTTTTTACTAGTTTTGGCGAGACGTCGTTGCGTATGTATGTACGTATGTTCGTACGTATGTATGTCGTATAACTAAAAAATGATTAGTCGCAGAATGAATATGGTACTGCTATAACATCTATTTATGCACCTCTCATTTTTATTGCAATCGGCAGTGCCAAATTTAATTTTAATTACACATCAAAGCTCCTAATTTTCTACCTAATAAAAATTATTATCGAGTATATGAGATCTCCATATTTAATTATATGGCCAAAGACATCATTAACGTAAAATGCTTTAATAAATTATTCTGTGTTTCGTTAATATTATATTGTAGCACGCGTTGTTTATAACAAAACCTCGATGTTCAAAAACCAGCTACCCTTTTTTTATGTTTACTATTAAATTATGGATCTAATATTTTTCTGTCAAGTACGTGACACAACTTTGATGAAAAATTGTCAAAATTTTGGAAAACACTTTAGTATAATTGTCATTTACTATTATTAATTTTTGAAGTACGGAAATTGACCTTATTTGAAATAACATTTCCCAATCTTAATTTTAATTGATCATTTTTGAAAATTAATTATTGAATGTGAATTACTAATGACGTTTCCAATTACAATTAAAACACTTTAGATCATGTTTTTATTACTTCGATACGCTGAGGAGAGTAGCACATCAACTCTGAATTTTGAATTAGAATAAATTCTCCTAAGAATCAGTTTACTATAATTCTGTTAAAATTATGCTTAATGTTATGATTATTTTGGGAATAGATTGTTTACGGTAATAACATGTAAAAAGTTATTTCAGATAATATTAAAACGAGGTATCGGAACAAAGATATAATAATTTCATATTGTGCTTGCACGCTGTAAATTTTTGTTTATTTGCGTTTATTGTAAATGGTGGTAAATAATGAAAACAAATACGTTGTCCCAATTCTCCGTTGTAAATAGCAGTGTCGGCAATAGTGGTAAAACACGGAAATCCGATCCTGATAAATAGAGCCGGTATCTGTGTCTCGGAAGTAGATGGCGCTGCAGCTGCAGTCCGCAGGGACACTTCCTCCTTCCGGTTACAGACGAGCGGTAAAAGCTTCTGCACGGGAAGTAGATAACTTAGGGCACCAACAGCAAGAAAGAAAGGGGAAAGAAATAATTAAGACAAGATACAAGGTGCAACAATTTATTTACCTACCGGTTTAATTTATATTTAGAGCTTCTTGCCCGCCTATCTCTCATTAAATTATTCTTATTATTTATCGCACAAAAGCTACAGTGACTGTGCTAAATAATGCACAGAAAATCCTTAACAATTTTATTAAAAGCCGCGAAGAAATTTGGAACGGTTTATTTTTTTTTAAATGATGTATTAATAAGAAATAACGTAATTCATATTACAGATAATAATAATAAAGTTTCATGGTGACATTTGTCTGTATTTAACTAGGTATTCCAGCTATGGCACGACATTCCTATGTGGAACAAGACCTCAAATACCCTAAGGTACTTTTTCCATGACATGTTTGACTTGCATTTTAGTGATGCACGTTGTGAGCCTACAGTCTCTGCAAGGTCAGCACACACCGAGCCTATGTGCGGTAACCCATCCAATTGGACAGAGCGGGCTATGTGGCTTGTCTACATAATCAGACAAGAAAGGCTACGACCACACAACCGTACTGGCTGTATCTAACTAGGAAGCCATCCAAATTTAGTACCAGTTACGAAGGAATAAATCCTAGACTAGATCTGATTACTGTTGCAAATCTATCCTAGATCATATTCTATATAAACTATACAGAATGTTTCAAAATTAAGGGTACTTTAATTGAAAGAAACATTTTAGTGTCATTTTGTAATAAGATTTGAATTAGACGCTAAATATTATGCATTACGATAAAGTTTGATTTTGGTAATTAATTTTAATTATTTTGTTATATCGAAAGAAACCGAAAATATATATTTTAAGTACTTAAACCATTTTTAATTTTGCGAATTTTAATATATTTCATTATTACTTCAGGCAATATCTGCTATTCTTTTGTTCTGATGTTGTGGAACACCTGTACATTTTCAAAATTAGAACTACAACTTTTAACCCTATAAAACAAAAATTATTGAACATAAATCCGTTACTATTTTATTTCATTCCCGGACAACTGGAGATTTTTTTTGGAAATTTTATTATCTTTAAATTTAGGGCTTATGACAAACTAGCGCAAGTTTATGTATGATACATAAATTCAGGTTTTATAAATCTGAAATATTTTGAGGAAAACCGTACACCAAAACCCTTTTCCAGAACTTAATCCTGAATTTTAATTTAGTTGAAATGAATTTAATGAAATCGTTAATTTTAAGGGTTACAACTCTACTCAGTTGGGAGGATTATAAAATTTATGTTATCGAGTTTTTGAGCAGTTGATAAACAAGGAATTTTATAGCTTACTTGACTATATGATTAGAGTTATTCAGCGCTCGTTAAGCTATAAAAAAGTAATTATCTTAACACATTAACTAAATTAAAAGAGATAATATTTATGTCAGCAAACCAACTTATATTTATAACAGCACTTATTTGTTTTATACTGCACTGTCAGACTGTCACGATAGTCACGGTATATGTACATTTCACTATCCCTTCTTACCAGGTAGACCTGTATATGCAGTGGAGGATTTAACATTTAAGGAGCCTGAATCATTACAAATATTTGGGGACCCGTAGAATAATTGAATAACTACAATGTATCAGGGACCCGAACCATAACGAAACCGTAACCGAAATCCGCATCGATATTTGACTTTTTTGGAAACCGTAACCGAAAACCGAAACCTATATTTTATTTCTTCAAATATGGAAACCGAAAACCGATACGAAAAATAAATTTAACCGAAATCATAACCGAACCGAAGAAATGTCGGTACTAAAACCAGTATTAATATAAATATTAGCTATAAACTTTACTTACTTTTATGAAATTTTAGCCCCAATCAGCGAAAAGTTCATATTCAGTTTTAAAGCGTATAAAGAACTATCTCAGAAAAAAAAATGAGCGAAGATCGACTAAAGAGTCTTTTGTTTCTATTTTCAAGAGGTGATAGGCTCGCGAGTCAGTTATTCCTACCACCAGTAAAAATTGTTTTACCTTGCTAATAATGTAAAACACATTCTTGGCAATTTCTAAAAAAGAATGGAAAAAGATCGTTCACTAGTTGCATTACAACCCTTTTTCAAAATTTCACCTACCTCTCTAAAGGCTTGCCTTTTTGCACGAAAGTCTATTGCGTCGACGATAACATAGGAACTATTTCAAATTTCACTCTTCGCGCGACGAAGACCTCCTTGCTTGTGGGCCTGAAGCGACCGCTTCCACCGCTTGTGCGTAAATCCGCCACTGTGTATATATTCTTATCTTGTTCTAGTATTTTGCAGTAATTTACTACCGAGTTTGTGAATTTTCTTCAGATGCTACATAGATTACCTGCATGCTATGTGGGTTGCTTCTCATGTAAATATGCATAGTACTATCATAATTGTACCTATAATTATTCTTTGTAGTAATGCCAACATTTCTGACTCCTTTGCGTTAGATTGCAGCAAAAATTAATTCTGCAATCAAAAAACGTATTATTAAAATTTCTCGATGTTTTACGGAGTATACAAAAATCCATAAAAGGCTTGTAAAACTTGCCATGAAATATAACTTGTTTATGTGAAATATTTTATGTGATATTACTTTCTAGGAATGTTGTGACATGAGAAATAATAATTTCATTCTTATATTTTTAATCTTGCGGATATCTTTTCCGTAATCTATATTTGTGCGGTATAAAACTATCTTAGTATTTTGTGGTTGAACTACCGGTAGCGAATCTTATCTATTGCAAAGAAATCTACCACGAATGTGATTCTATAATCGTTGCTTTGTTCGAAAACAAGTGCTAGTTGTAGATTTTACTATCGCTTCGGAAACAGGATTAATCAATAATTGATACATATATTCTAGACAGAAATAAATAAGAAGGAATTGGTAAGCAACGTGTGCATATACTACATACTTGAATGATCTTGGCAGCAAAATTTTTCCCAGGAAAATTTATCAGCTTATTTGCAATTCAGGTTGCAGAATTTTTAATATATTATTCCGTAGTAGAGATAATTAAATTCCGTTTGAAAATTTCAAATCAGCGCATCGAGATTTATCAATGTACACTATTTTCCAAAATCAAAATTTTGAGTACAAAAATTTTTTTTTAGGATATTTTGCGTTTGTCAACACTATTTTTGGTTTGTCTTAATTCTACACAACTTTGATATATGTTTTGAAAATAAATAAAAGTTAGACAATAAAGAGACAAAATAACATCGAGAATGCATAATAGGATTGTAGCTTTTACTTAAGTCTAGAAAAAGAAAAGTTTTTAAGAAAATAATTCCTCGGAGAAATTTTGAAATTTGTTTTTTAGATTTTCTCATTTTTCACCTAATCGTTCGAAAAAACATATATGCGGAGAAATTTTCTTTTTAGAAATGTGTTTATAAATTAAAAAAAATTAATAATAAACAATAAATTTTAAATGTCTTTACAATTTAGTTACATATATATTAAATATTTGAAGCATATTTTTTTTCTTTTAATAAACAGTTCGAAATAAGAAACAAAATGTCTAAAAAGGGGCGTCATTTTATAAGTTTCGGAAGGGTGTCCCATGCCCTACCGCCGGTCCTGGCAAGCATTACAGAATCGTCATTTAGTATACCGTAGTAGTAGTTTAGGAATAATGTCCCTGAAGAAAATATCCTTTCATGCCGAGGTGTTATATTTGAAGGGTCGCATTAACGTTCTGGTTTTGCCGTACTATTAACCCATTAGTGAGGTAACGTGACCGTTGAGCAAATTTTATTTTGTATGCTAATGCAATTTAGATACGAAATAAAGATAACGCGCCAGTCCACACGTTCTCAAACATTTCAAAAAAATAACACAAGAAGCGGCTCTGGCCGGAATACCAATGGAAAAATCTAAATAAATTGATATTCCATCCGCACTTCAGCCCAGACTAAAATATCAATCGAACTGGTTTATGTATTATATTTTGATTTTTTTCTTTTATTACTTTAACTGACACGTTTTTGCTTTTATGATTCTGGATTGAATTCCATGGAAGTTTTTATTATTATAAAGATACCTTTGTGATAAATTTTTCATATGATAGTTACACTTATTCATGATATCACGTTTTTTAAATCGAAATATGAAATTGATACTGTTAACAATTTATGAGAAAATAAAATGTTTTATTGTAGATAAAGTTATTGATATATTTATATCGTAAAGGGAATTTACCAAACTTCACCTCTCGGGAATTTTAGCTGCCATGGAGACTATACCCTAGGGATTATTTTTGTGAAAAATAGCAAATAATTTTATCCAACAGATCTCGAATTTGGATTCTTTGATCCTAGATATTGCAAAACTTTATTTTATAGTTTAAATATGTTTGTTATTCTATTAAATATGGTTAAATTCAAGTCATCAATGAAAAGTGACTATACTGGTAGTAATAACTTCACATTTAACAAAATTTATGTGAAATAAAACGAGATTACTTAAAAGTTTCTTAGGCAGTTGAAAGTTATACATAAGAGTATGACAGTAGGTAACAATCTAACGTAGAACAACGTGTAAATAATACAAGCATTTGAAAAACACTTCCAAAATTGTTGTAGCGGACAAAATTTTATTTAATATTTTATTTCATAAAATTCGTACCATAAATATTTTTTTTTTACTTTCATAAAATACGTACCATTAATTTTTTTTTTCTATAACCTATATGAAATGATGACATTTCATACGTCCTGTCAGTTGCAGAAACATCACATTTTATCTCAAGGGAGAGAAGTGTTAATATTTCTATCCCTTGAAATAGAAATACTTTGTCACCAACACAACAAGTTGACAAATTCGATAACATTAGAATAAGTAACAACCTACTAATTTATAATTAATTCAAAAAAATGCTGTTTCGCTTTTTTTATTCAATTTTTTTTTTATATTTTAATGTGGTTATAGAAAAAAATATTGTATTATATACGGGGTAAATAACAGATTTTAGCGCTCTGTGTGATTGTAACCCTCCGCTACGCGTTGGGATACAAATGTCACACCTCACGCTAAAATCTGTTACTTTTACCCCTTATATAATAAATATCTATTTTTTACCAGAATAAATGCATATGCTGTTGTTATTTATTTCATTTTGTTAAATACTATTTTATAATAATACTTTGTTGCGTAGAATTAATGTGATATTTTATAAGGTTTGAAACTGAAAATAGTAAAAAAAATATTATATGTACTAGATTTTATTGTGAAGTATGATAAATGTATTTTAAAAATTTTATTTTCTTTTATCTCTAGGATTAAAATTAACAAATATAAACGCTATTGTACTACCTATACTTTTGATACAGTGTTAACGTTTAACAAGCACTTTCTTTAGAAAAAATTACGGTCATTATTGAAATCTCTAGTTGTATCTAACATGGTGAAGTATGTTTTGCCCTAAATACGTAGCGTTTTAATTTTTGATATTTTTAGATGGTCTTACATCGGCTTTAATGTTTGTTGTAAGTCACATGACCTTGCAGTAAACATATTTCTATTTATAAATGCAAAAAATTGTTGATGTTGATTATTATGAGTAAAATAATAATCAGTCACTGGTCAAATGCAGCCAGACATGCAAGCTAAAATCTATTACGAATTACTTTCTCTTTTTACTTCGTATAAGTTTGACCATAAAGTTACTTCGTCGATAATAACCGTGCCATTGTGTGTAAATAATCGATAATTAGCCAATCCCATTCGCACGCGACTAGCAGATAAAACAAACCATTAGCTAGTTGCAAATTAAAGAACTGCATGGTGCATAGCTCGCACGTAAAACTTTCTTCATTTCCGCTATTAAGTACAGGGTAGTGATAGTTTACTGCTTTGTTTGTAGATTCATTTATATTTTCTCTTTAAGAAGTGCATGCCATGCTTTTTCATAAATTTGTAGTTTTCAATCATTTTTATATTTGATTCTTAATTTATAATATTTCGAAGATAATTTTTTGACAATTATCACATACAGGATGTTAAAAATTAAGTGTTCAGGATTTGTAGGACATGGAAAAGTTAAAATAAATCGAAAAGTATTATACAATATACCTATGTCAAAAAATAAATAAAGATATAGCAGTTTTAATTTATACATAATCTTAAGTAAATATTGATAGCCATGATTTTTTATTTTATTTTGATAAGTTGCGTACAAATGGACAGCCATGTAAGTATCAAAGATGAGTTCGTTGTTCATTTTTCCAGAGATGTACTGCGTGTGTTGAAATGGAAGGATGTCATTTCGAATATCTCATTTCTGTTTTGTAAAGAGTAAAGCTGTACATAGATCTAAATTTAAATAATTTTTTTATAAAAAAGAAAATATGGCTATCACGATTTACTTACGGTTATATCAAAAGAAACTCCCATTTCTCTGAAATGATTCATTTTTTGAAACATGTTGTATAACACTTTTCGAGTTATTTTGACTTCTTTTCCATGTCCTATATATCTTGAACACTTATTTTTAACACCCTGTATAAGCCGAAATAAAATTCAAATATTTGTAACTGAGTATCTTTTCATTGATTTTGTTACACTGTTGCAAGTATAACCGACAGTGGATTCCATAAAGTTTATGTTTATATTGTGTACGATGATAGTCAAATTTTTACAACCTGTAAGGTTTAAAAAAATGATAACTGGTTAGATGAGAACGCGTGACTGTACAACTAATCGTAGTATGGCTCCCAATAATCAGTATCAATGGGAGTGTTAAATTATTCTCTAAATATCACACTTTAATATCGATTCCTGGAAAAAAGCTTAACAACCTCCATAAACTAGATCTAGCATTAAAATTTAATTATATACAGTTTATTCTTCTTATAATTAATAATTAAAACTCTTTCTTCTTTTTTCCTATGGGTTTTTTTTGTGTACAATTTCGATTACTGACTATCACTTCTGCAAAAATAAACCACTAGTATGCTACTTCTAATTCTAAAATTAAATGTCTTTTGACATGTTAAGTTTCTCAGTTGGAACACTGATCAACTTCAAAAGTCACATGACTACTCAAGAACCAAAAATATACAAAAATTTTGACAAAAAATAATGTTTGAAATAATGGAAATAATTTTACATGGACTATATTATTCATAAAGTAATAATTCAATTAGAATAGCTGATTTTTCTTTGTTACCACGTATTACAGCGGCTATTATTATGTAACCATGCTGAACTAATATACGAATCTTTGTATATTCGAATATACTAACATTTGTATATTCACTTTAGGTGCGTTTATTTATTTTGGTTCTATATATTCAGAACTATCAATGTATTTTTGAATTTACGGAGCGTAGAATGTAACCTGTTTCCTTCAAACATATAGTATCGACTACAAATGAATCTGTAATTTGAATAAGTAAAAACCGAAATGACACTTACAGTAATAGCTCCAACCGAATCGAATATTTGAATGTACGTAATTTAAACCACATAAACGGCAAGGCAGTAGGTACTGACATAAAAAATTGACATATAATTATTTTCCCGGTTTGACGTTTCGTTTCTTCTATTATTTTTTTAGGCGGTTGGTACATAAATTGTTGTTTTTCGTATCTGTTGGCAACCTTAAAGTATCAATTTTTATTTGACATCTGTCAAAGTCAAAATTTTTGGCCGCCAGTTTGTTCATTATTGATTTACATAGTTCATATTAATGTGATTAATTATTTTAGAATATAATAACAAATGTAAGTAAAATTTAAACTATTCCTTTACAAATATTAATGAAAAAGTAATGAATTTGCGAGTAAAAATAGCGGCCGTAAAGTAAATACGGCCGTAAGGTAAATGCGGCCGTAAAGTAAATGCGGCCGTAAAGTAAATTTTGACAGATGTCAAAAATTGATTTTGAATAAAAATTCATAATTTCTTGTTATAATCGCCTAAAAAATGTTGTGTGCACCTCGGCTAAAAGTTCTTTTTGGGCCTCATCTGATTTGTAGCCTCGGCTTTGCCTCGGCTGCAAACTTCGGTTTCGGCCCAAAAAGATTACTTTTAGAACTTTGATACACAAATAACTATTTTAATATAACTTTATTCGTCATGTAGTCTTCCTGTACACAATTCGACAAGTGAAAATTGTTTCCAGGCAACACGTCTCGTATAATTAAAAATTTTCAATCTTTTTCTTGTATAATATATGAATATAAATAATTGGGAATGATATTTTATAATTTTGTTTTTTTTCTTGTTCTAGGTGAGTATTTCGTAGCGATACCTTCCTGGAAATGTCGATCAGGTAAAACTTAAAGATTTTATTTTAATATGTTATCATATTTTCTTATATTTTTAATGGCATGTTTTGAAAAGTGATGTAGTTTGGAACGATTTCTAAGGCAAGGGTGACTAAGATCACAACCTCATTATTTTTAATGATGCTATTGTAATATTGTGTAAAAGAAATATTAATATTTACAAGTTCATATTAAAATTTCAGTTTTTGTCGCGATATTGATAGAGAATTGTCATTATTTTTATAAAAAGATATAAAAAAGTACATGAAATAATTCGTTTTCGCCAGATTACAGATTGTTGTCGAGATCGAACATTTTGTAGTGTACAGTTTACAGTATAGAACCAGTTGCGCAGTATTTTTTTCGTCGCTATCTATGCATGCAATTCATTTTGCTACCACTGATTAGTGATAGTGTCTGTGTAATGTATTACCTGCTGGTTGAAAAATTAGCTCGAACAATGAGTTACTGCTAAAAGTTATGTTGCTTAAAAGCACTTAACAAAGGTTTACAGGGTGTAGCCGGTATTGTTTAGATTATGAATAAAGATGAGGATTTATCAGCAAACAATACACCCACAGTTAAGTTTATCAAGATGTAGACGAAGACGTTATTTACCAGATTAGTTAAATCTATATGAACAAGCGGATTGGGGGTAGCTTAGTGGAAAATAACTTTCGTCAACAAATTTTCGTGAGGGGGTTAATAAATTAAAATTTTAATGCTTATACCTATCACAATGTCAAATCTTTATTTCAGAATTGTATCGTAGGGTATAAAACAAAAACCTATGCTGTAGCATGATTAGGAAAATTAATTAACCATGATCTGTACGAATACATAAAATATACATATTATGAGAAGAGAACATGATTTTTGAAAACCCGGAGTAAATTATGGGACCAGATACCAATGAGATCATATTTCACAGACAAAATTTATGTTTACATAATGGATTGAGAGGGTAGAATTGACTAAATAAAAATTTGTTAGGTACTTTTAGGTGTTAGCTGTAGTTCGGTTGTGGCAGAAGTCTCACTGTAGTCCGTTTAATTTTACATTAATTTTAAAATAATTAATTTCAGTCTGAAATAATTCAGAGGCACTTTAGACCAAAGCAACTGGCTCTTGAAGTGGATAGATCAGTTTGGGTACTAGTCTACAAGAAATTTAGATCCGTACTGGTATAAAAAAAATAGTTCCGTTTAGAGTTTTTGCCATATTCAGTTTAGGTGTACTTATTTAAATATAGTTAGTTTAAGTAAAGTAAAGTGTTGTTTGTATTGTGTTCCTATCCTAAGTATCCTGTTACATCATCATTGGCCATCATCATCATCATCATTTAATAAGTTAGCTATCATTGCTTCATCTTATTATCCCCCCGTGTTTCGGTAAGGGTGTGACTTGTAGAGTGAAATGCTAGTTAAGATATAATCAATATGTAGTCATTTTCGTATCGCCAATCATATTGTCAGCCAGTATTATTAATATTGTACTCTTCTAATAACTTGTACAATGAAATGCTATTTAAGAGATAATTAATATGTAGTCACTTTCTTACTGTCAATCATACTATCAGCCATTATTATTAATGATTCAAATCAAATTATAATATTCTAATTGTTTTAGTATAACCAGGATTTAATCTGTTGGTAATAAGAAATGTGAGTAAATATAATTCAGCTACAAGTGAAAAATAAGTTTCAAATATCTATTATAAAAATGAAATTGAAATCAGTATTTTCATAACTACAATCTTTCATTATTGTTAATTAGGTATAATATATTTAAATCAGTGATGTTACATGTACGACACCAAGGGTTGTTTATGAACGAAATGTGATAGAATTATGATCAAAATATGAAAAACAAAACGCTGAGTAAATGGTCCTGATTTATACCGTACACAGTGGATCTATTAATCAATTATTCTTGCTAAAATGAGTTTTCTGGCAGTAAATTCCGCTCTTGTCCCAATTTATGCTAGAGCTACTACTACAATGTTCTATTTGGTATTCATGTTACACAAAGCAAACTTTTATCTCGGTGAAGATTCGACAATGGTCATTCAATAAACTTCCAAACTTTCAACTACGTGGAGATAAAATTGAAACATGTCGTAAATAAACATATAAAACGTTATCATTGCGGGCAGAAGAGGAAAACTGGAACATCTGAGCATCAGCATCTTGCCTTAGTGGATTTCCTGAGCTTCCGGCGGATACACACTTCCACTTCGTCTTCATTTGTTCGCTCGTTATCGAGACCCTTAGAGGAAGGACTGGGAAATCCTGGGCCGGTTGCTGCACTGCTAAGCTAGCGTGAAGTGTACCCGATCTGATCAGGAATCTGGTCTGCTTGGCAATTAAAGAACTCAGAACTAGAATGCTGTTGCTGCAATTACAGAAATGAAATTTCCCCGATAAGATGCAGATTAATCAATTTTGCAGATATTGAAATTAATTTATATTTAATTTAGAATTTGCTCATTTCCAAACTTCGTAAAGATTACACAGAAACTAAAATAGTATCATTTAATATTTAATATAAAAGAATCTTTATCAGATATGATCTTTCACAAATTAATATCTATAAATTGGTAAAGGATATTTAGGATATTTTATCTTGTTTGGTTAACGCAGGTTAATTGCAAGATATCAATTAATGTGTTTATATATGAACTGATTATCTCAAAATAGCCAGAATATAAAGTTCGATAATATTACAACTTTGTATTATTTTTGGGTTATAAAACATAAAAAATTAAAGTTTATTCTTTAAAAATTAATTCTGAAAATTCAAAAAGGAAGACTCAAATTTTAAAATTTAAGTTTGTCAAGAATAATAATAAATAATAATAATAATAATAATGAATTAATTCTTGAGTAATTTTTTCTAATACCATTTATTTTCTACGTTTTTGCGAGTTGTAATTAATTATTAAAGCAAATATTTTATTCTAAAAGTAGGTATCTACTATAAAGAGTACCAGGAAATTAAAAAAATAGTCACGTACTTTAAATTCTAATAGTGCCTTCGAGCCACTTGTTCAACAAGAAAATTATTGCTAACCTGAAAATATCATTTGACCAAGTCAACTGTACGAGTGTCAAAAGGATGTTTAAATTACAACAGCAAATCAAGGTACTTATTAGAGAATACAACGCTCAACATTGTGGTAAAGGGTATTCGTTAATTTATAGATAAAGAGAACTATCCGGGTAGGTGAACCGAGATGCCAAAATTATCGGGTTTCGTCATTCGTACACATAATTTTTATGGCGACATATTCTATTAACGCGGATTCAAGTTAGGGTTGTCATAACCACAATTGATCACTTAAACGTGAAGGGTCATAGGTGTCCAGATCTGTTTGTGTAGTATATGTCTCTAGCATTGAAGTAGTATTTGTTCCTGAAGCAATTAATTGTGAAGCTGTTGAGGTCTCCATTCTACGCAATGACCATTAGTTATCTTCGTTCATATTGAAGGTAAATAGTACAAGCTAGTGGTAATATTGCACTCAATATTTAGATATAATTGTTACATTGGTAGATTTAAAGTAAGTATCTCAGATGAGGTCCGTGCTTTAGTAGATAGGTATGCATAGAATGACCAAATGTGATTCTGGTTATCTAGTTTTAGTCCAGTCCAGCAATAACTTTACCCTCATCTATTTCCCTTATAAAAATGGTACCTGAATGCACCCTCCACTGTTGCTGCAGTGCGCTGGAGATGACGTCTAGTAAACTATTTCGACGGTATAATCTGCGGTACAATTATGAGTATGTATAGTTATATTGTTTATTATCTCAGATTCTAAGACCACTATTCTATTAATACTATTCGGATGCGCACTTATTTAATAATTTGTAAGAAGGATACGTACCGTCATTGTTTTTATAAATTGGATAAAATTGTGTCATCTCTTTAAAATGACTTAAGATTCTATAGTTTATCTAAACAAAATATATTTAAAAAAAATAACATTTGTAAGATATCTATAAAAAACCGCAATAACTTTCTGTACGACTTAATATTTAGTATGTTATTTATATAAAAAGATAAAACATTTAAATGAAATATGATATGATATAGATAAAATTACATTATTTGTATATTTACTTATAGATCATATATAGAGTTATATCATATTGTACCAATAGTTGTATTATATTATATTATTAGTATTGTTATAAATATTTATTTTAACCTGTCATAAAACCTTATTTATTACATTAAAATACTCGATAAACGTCAAATTTATCAAGGTTAAGCAAATGTGCAATATATTCACTGATATTCGATTTACAGTGCTCGAAATTAAAAAAAAATACTGTAATCTGATTAGTTAAAATTATGCGAGGGAAATATTCAATAACATTGTATTATTTTGAATTTTATTCATAGAATAACATTAATTAGGTCTAAAAATAAATCAATTTAAATACGTTTTTTTTCATAAAACTATTAAACAAACTAAATATTGATATTGCTAATTAATATTACCTTTTATTATATGTGTAAATATAAATAGAACATGAATTCGGAAATGTCATCAGTATCAATTTGTGATATATGAGGTGCAGTTTATAGTGGTTTCCGAACCACTTGGACACAGTAGTAATTACTGGGTAATTCAATTTACTGGACGTGATCAAAGCTGTGGTGCAGCTAACAGGAGTTCGAATCCCGTTTAAGTTCAAATCAATTATTTAATTAATCCTCAATAGGCATAGAATAAATTTTATTAGCATTATTTTATAACATGCATCCAAATAGTAGATATACTTTTTTTTTAGTTTTGTCAATTAGGATTAGTCTTGACTAATTTAAGTCAGACTAGAGCTGAGTAGTTGAGTGACTACTGACTAACAATTTTTGCAAAATTTACTCGATGCACCCCCGAAAATATGTCTGAAAGAAACACTGACCTGTGAATCCATTGCGGTCTCACATTAAGTGAGGTCAGTTCTTTCTTTCTAGCACAACACTGGTCTCAGTGTCTCACGATGTTTATATAGTTTACAAATACTGACGGAAAAAGCTCAACTTTTCTGCGTATAAAAAATCCACTATGATTTCCTGCATGTGTCTACAAAATAAATATTAATTTTTACAATAACAAGGAATTAGTCTACGGGCTCGACATTTTTTATATATGATAGCAAGCAACTTGTAAAGACTCAACCTCTTCTAGAAATGTGTTAAACAGACGATTATCAATTTACATTTTATTTTATTTCAAGTGTATAGAGGTTTGTTTAATGTATTTAAAATTTGTACGAAATATTAAAGAAAAATATATAAAAATGTATGAAATTTGTATACGTCAATGACTGGTACTAAGCTTTATGGTGCGATTTTCAAAAGAGAATAATTACAAAAAAAGTCACGGTTATGATATACAGGCTGATCAATAGTAAGTGATAGACAGACACATTAGCTAGGTGACCAGTAGTTTTATTTAATGAAAACAAAACTATACTTTCAAGAAAAAAAAAATATTATAAAGAATTTAAAATTATTAAATTCAACAACATAATAAGACTGTTGTTAATAGTGTAATTAGGAAACGCAAGTGATAAATACGGTAAAATAAATAAAAAAACTTACGGTATATTTAAATAAATAATAATACACGTCTATTAATACAAATGCTAAATAAAATGAGAACTAAGCAGATCACGTGCCTATCACTTTTGTTGATCACCCTGTATAACACAAAATAAAATAATTGAAAATAATAATTTCTTTTTGGGTTTATTTAATATTTAATTTACTTTCACAACAGTTAAAAATTTTACTTCCATTTGAGTAGAATTCTAACCGCTTTCATCCCTTGATATATTTCCGGCATACATCACCCTATTCATATTGTAATTCCCTTTCTTTTACGCATTTTATATCCCCCTGATTTGGCGTATGCTGATTAGCCACCCGGAGTTGGTCCAATGACCATTCCCAATTCCGTATCCGCATCCGCATTCGTGTTCCGCGTTCCGTATTCGTATCCGTATTCCCTGTGGCCATTAGTGGACAGGTGCTGCCACCTCGCGGCCGAGATCGATACCAGCGTTGGCCACCCTTGCCGCGCCAGGGCTACTCCTGCCAGTCAGTGCGCATTGTGAGCGCTGCAGGCTCAAAACCCACGTGACTTAAACTGTACATGCTGAATGCAGGAATTATGGTCGTAGTTTTAAAATGATACATTGTCTTCATAATTATTTTTAAATTGTGTTGTAATGGTATATTTGATTGTTTGGTTGTTCATTCTATATTACATCCGATGTGATTTATTTTTTCGAAGTTAAAATCGAACTAATGCCACAGAATAGGTTTATACAAGAGCGACAGTAAGACAGAGAAACGGAAATTAGAGAGAGATGGGGAAAGGCAACAAATTTAAAGGGCTCATTGTTTAAAATCGGAAAGTTTCGTCACATCTTAGGAAGAGATAGGGGAAGTCAACAAATTTAAAGGTCTACACAATGCTCTAAGGTCATAGAACTGAATAGGGTAACATGAAAGATACCTACATGGGGTGTCGCTTTTGTATGTAACTATTCTGTGCTAATGCCTTAAACAAATAAGCTTGTTGTCATCGCTGTGATAAAAATGTTATAATATTAGGCCTATATTATTGTTCAAATTATATGAACGTTATTTGTTTTTAAATTTAACCTTATAGTTATTTCTTTCTTTTGTATCATATGATATTACGATTATATTAGTAGCTCTCTCTCTTTATCATTCGCCTTATCTCACCTCATTTTTAAAAGTGATGTGAGCTGATCTGGGATGAGGGATTGATGACATCATCTTGTCGGGTGAAATCGTGTAATTTCAGAAATAAACAAATGTCAAAACTGACAGTATTATTTACAAATATAGTAATGGATGAAACATACCAAAATAGTTGTAAATTAATTTAATGAAGCTATCAACTCACAATAAAGCACAAATTATCAACGTCAAAATCACATTCATAAATGACATTAATGACTTTTTTAAAATATGTAGATAAATAAAAGTATTCTAATTAACTACATATGTAAATTAGTTGTAGAAAAAATATTGTTTGTATTTCGTGTGGGAAATGTTTTTAGTACGTTCGATTGATATCTCGCACTAAAAACACTTAAACTTCGCGCACTTAATACAAAAATAACTATTGCTGTTGTTGAAGCAGTGTTATCTTTTTAATTCCATTTATAATTTATTTGTTACTCTAGTAAACTGTAATTTTCTTTGAAATGTTGTTGTTTTGTAGCATTGTTTACATTATTGAAAACTATGTGAAAACTTTTTTGATACAACCTTTGTAACTGTCAGAATTTGGTTTTAATTTTAATTTTAATTACAAGTGAATAACAAATGAACTACTGTACTATATACACAGTTAATATTACTGCTTCTAGGAGGTGATTGTAAAATATATACTATTAACCATGATAATAAAATCTAGTTTAGTAATCATTTATTAAAACGATACTGTTGAAGTTGAAATTACCTGTTTGTAAATCGAACATTCCGGTATTTTATAATACTATATAAGTATTGCGGGTTATTAATTTTAAAATTGTCCTTATTCGGGACAGCAGCAAATTAAATAATTTTTATTTGTGGCAAGAGGTAAACACAGTAATGTTATTACATTCATTTTAAATAACAGTAAATTAAATTTGCTATATAATTGAATGCGAAATTTAAGAACACTAGCTATGACCTTTTCAGGCATCATATATTTTCGTTATTGAGTAAGTTGATTGCTAATTTATTTTTCAATTTATCGTTATATTTGATGACAATTACCCGGATTTGATCATTCACATAATTGGAATAACATACATATGAATATTGATTCTCAATATTCCGTGCATATTATTTACTTTTAATTACTGGCGTAGTGATAAAAATCTATTTATTTAGGCATAATATAGTTCTACAATAACAGTGAATTCATGTCATCAATAAACTCACTAAATTAATGATAATATATTGATCTCATTTATATGGTGCAGGGCAGAATCGTTTATTTTATTATATTGTCAATAGTATATATACATAATAGTAGTGATATGACGAATAGCAGTTCGGCCAAGTAACCGAATAACGAATATTCGGCGAAATTTTAACCGAATATTTCGCATTACCGAATAATTTATTTTGTACAATCTGAAAGCGTAATTGGTGTTCCTCGTTGCTTTGGTCCCATCACTAATATATATGATACTTATATTACATACAGCTTAAATCAACATACCAGCCTATAAAGCAAACCTTTAAAAATAATTTAAATGTTAAAAATTAATAGAATAAAACTATATATTTTTCATTCATTGTACTTTTGTATTTTTTTCTAAGTTACATTAAAGAAGTTATGTTATATTAAAAAAAGTACAATATAATATTTGCTCAATAATAGCCATTTAAAAAACATAGAATATTTATTTTTATAGAGTAACTCTATATCATGTATATTTTTTTGAAGTCTATGTAATATGATTCAAAAAAGATTCTATAAGAGATATGATATTTGAGAACACGATTATATTGAAATAATATAAAAATTATTAATTGTATCCCATTTACTTTCATATTTATTAAAACTACTCATATAATCTTTATTTATTATATACCATTAATAAAGGACTACAAAAAACTTGTAAGTAAATTAATATGTTAGTGAAAGTGTACATACATATTAATTAAATTATGAAGCATGATTTATTTATGTGGATTAAAATTTGTCTAAAATAACAGTTTAATAAATTACAAATATAACTACAATTTATTTTGTAAATATTTAATTATTTGTAATTTTATTCATAATATACATATGTGCAATGCTCAGTAATAATCAGTTTATTTATGCTTGCCATATCATTTATTTGTAATTAACACCTACATAATTTAATTATTTATTGGTATATAAATATATTTATTTCTTTTTGCATCGGGATTATTCATTTAAATATTTCCAGGTAAAAGTTTTTCAACTGAAAAATTTGTAAATATTCAGTAATTATATTAACGAACATATTTATTTATAAATTTTATGAAAAATATGAAATTTTAAATTTATATTGAGATAGATATTGCACAAATATACATACGTACATGTTTGTGAATGTTCAGTAAAATTTCAATAAATTCAAATAAATATTTATTGAAACATTAATGGATATTGTATCTACATGCTTCACAATCCTGTAGTGAAAAAACTATTCATTAAGATCATTCAGTAAAATATATAATTATATTTTTGAATATGAAATGTTTTAGTTTTCGGTAGTTTATTAGTCTTTTTCATATCTTTTTTATTCAATAAATTTTGTCCGTTTATACGTAAATAAATTTTGTACTACGATTTTCTTATCAAATGACATATTAAAATTTGACATATTCTGGCATTCATATTGCAACGTTTATTTACTTAGTTGAAGTGTAAAAATAATTGAAATACGAATATTTTATAAGTAAATTTAATAAAAGAAATATAAATAATATAAGATAATAAAAATAACAAGCACTATGAATAATAATATATAAACACTATTTTAAGAGTAACAATTATTAATAAAAACTTAAACAATAAGATTAAACATTTAACACTACGCACTATTTATTTACATATTTATTGTCACTAATTATTTATGTTTACGACTCATATCAGACTGTTCTCGCGATCTTTTCTGCTTGGGCTTATATAGTTCTGGAATATTCTTGCATCTTCGACGCATCAGTACAATAGAAGGGCGGCGAAACTTTCTGGATTTGTCTATTAGTTACCTGCGGCCGTCGTCCGCGGCGTTAGCTTACTCCGACTAGAAATGAAAGGAGTTTGAAACCTGTGGTTCGATTCCCAGCGTCACCAACTATTTATCAAATAAAAATACACTCTGTCCGAATAATTGGGAACCCAGTATCAACTATAGATTCCGTATAGAAGAATGTAAGTATCTTGTTACCCAGCATTACACATCGCTGAAAAATCATAATTTATAATTATAGATGAAGTTGATTTTTGCAAATACTTTATTATACCTTCGAGAACATTTATCAGATATTATTTCATTGGCATTCTAGCTGAGGATAATGAAGAAATTTTTCAAAAAATGGCGACGTTTTGTTACAATTTTTGATTAAAATTTTTGAATATACCTTTTCACTTGTACATATTTTTATAGTATTCCAATTTTGTGTTCCAATTGAATAACCTCATATAAAAAGCCGAAGGTCTAAATGAGTTTACAAAAGTCCAATATCCCGAATTTATTTTCCATGTTCCCTTTTTTGTGTGGAATTTCCCACTGTCCCCTGGGTCCGACCCTGCGTATGTAGGTGTCTAACAATCACCCTCATTGTATTGTTTCGTACGTCGACGTCGC
This sequence comes from Stenolophus ochropezus, assembly GCA_035578165.1. NCBI lineage: Eukaryota > Metazoa > Arthropoda > Insecta > Coleoptera > Carabidae > Stenolophus > Stenolophus ochropezus. Next base: position 15,272,477 of record JAQOWZ010000005.1, on the reverse strand, counting down.
GGTGTCGGAGCGACGCTCAGGTGCGTCGGTATATTGATCATCCCATTTCCACTGACTCGCTACAGTCTATACAAGAAGAGCCAGACAGGTTGTACAGCTACGGGCTCACAGGACAAGACGATGCTCTGTTCTGGCCAGTTGGAACATGTTGGAATAGGATCATGGATAGCGGAATATATTTGAGAAACACGATATCGACAAACTGAAGTTGAATAAATTAAAACAAATTGCGAAAAAATATATCTTCAAATAGATAACGGTAAACTCCATAAATACAGGCAATATATTGTAAGATAGTACATAAGTAAAGTTTATTTATTTTAAAAGAATGCAAAGAGAGCCTTAGTCCAATAGAGATAATGGTAGGTTAGTTACTTCTTTACCAATGTTCAATGATACGAATGATTGTTGTCTGTTGTTGAATGTTTCATTCTCGGTCTTTGATGCTTAAGAATATACAGTCAGGATGCATAGATGTGTTAACAATTGAAACGGTAAAAATAAATATCGTTTAAAATTCTATAATGAACGCAGATATAGGAGGACAAAATACTTTGGGCACTGATTTATTATCCTTACTTGTTTCTTAATATTGTTTTTATATTTGACGATTCAGTTGGTCAGGTTCACTTTTAATTTTTAATTCGATTTTATTTGATTTCCTTATTTAAATTATATGGTAAATTTAAATAGTGAGTCCATACCTTACATTTTTCTTGAGTTAAATGATTCAAACAATAGTTGGATTTAGAGATTTAAAAGTGACATTTCCCATTATCGGCCGTGGTTAATAACAATTTATTATTGACTTATGTGATCACGATTACCAAGTAAGCGGTTTCGGTAGTAAAAAACAATTTCTTATGTCAAATAAAGGTTAATAACTGTGGATGTCTAGGGTAATATTGACAAAAATTACTTATATTTTTTTCTTTCTTAGTTTAATTTTTATCTTTTATTAGACGCTTGGAGGTTCCTTTTACACTTTTTACCCCGAAATTGAGAGTGAGAATTTGTGATAAATTATATAAACTATCAATTTTGATTGTATTTGATCAAAATTTATCCAGACACAACAAAGCACTTTTCGCAAACCCGGCCTTAATTAGATATAGAGTTTTAATGAAAATGCTGTTGCTTAATTTTTGATCCGTTCATATTAGCGTCCTCCCTATATCTGACAAGGGTTAGATACACCCTTGAAGGTAAATCAACATATAAACAATAGCGTAATTAGTGTTTGGATAGGTGATTGCTCGAGGTCCAGACCGCAATACTGTACACCCTACATTTCAGTTCAAGTGCACGATCGGTTCTGAAAGAAACAATGCATTGTTGCTATCATAACGTAAACAAACACCCCCACTCTTGTCTACCTGACGTCATCAAGATCCCTGTCGCCCTGACTCACCTGCACTTGTTTTATCAGAATTGATTTTCCTCCTACGAGAGAACTGGTCAGGTGCCGGACATTCAAACTCGCCCGAAAAGATGGAGTTCATTTTTTACTGAAAATGAATAAATAATAAACAAAAGAAATTGCGAAATATCAGGGAATGCAATATTGAGAGAAATTAGGAAAAATGAAATTTGTTTTTATTTAAGAATATTTAATAAATTATATAGTTTATTTGTGTTTTCCTAATGAATTGCTTCTATAATCTATGGTTTTTAATAGTTATTTGTGTACCAAGGGTGCAGAATGTTACATTGCCGCACGAGCATAAAGATTCAATAATGCAAGAGCGGCAATGCTATTTTGTACTCGTGGTACACACATTATTTCTGCTACAACTGCTTTCAATGTTGTAATTAAATGATTTAATGACAACTAAAACTTGTTATTCATCTTTAATTTTGCAATAAATAATTAAATATATATTTTTTTATTCTGATTATAATATTTTATAAAACACTCATTTTAGTTTCAATATTTTTTTTAGAAACTGATTCATATATGAAATGAATGGCGTTTGTCAACAAAATATTAAATTGCAATTGTGCCTTTGTGTGTATTTAAATTAAAATAGATCACTTTTAATTAAATTTCTGTAATAACTTTAACCAATCTTTTGTTAGCGAATTAAAGTATTTGTAACCCTAGGGCGCAAAATATTTAGCCACACGTTGCTCGGATAACATTAGTGTCATTTAGAATAGACATGTTTTGCACATCAAAAAAATGAAAAAAATGTAATGTTTATTTGACAATTTCAGGAAAAATATATTTCAATATTTTAGTTACAGTTTAAAATGAAGAAATGTGAAGACGTTTAAGGATTTTTAAAATGAAATACTTTAAAAATCTCATCGTCCATAGCAGGGTCGGACTGAAGAAAAAAGGCCTACCGAGAAAAATAGAGCAAAGGGCCCTATTCTCTGCGTGAAACGGTGGCTTTACTTGGATATATAAAATTTGATAAAAAATAGACTCGCCTAAGGGCCCAAAGTCAAAAAGAACAGGAAAGTTTAGTTTAAGATTTACACTATTAAGATCCATAGAAAAGGTCCAAAACCAAACAAGAAAAGATATTCATATTACTTACCATGAGAATCTTACCAGAGGTCTTTCTAAAATAATTCTCAGATCTCTTGAAATATGTATTATGCATTAATATGTTATATAATAATTTAGATTACAGTTTAATAATATATACAATTTTTGTTCTATACAGAACAAAATGTAACAACGTTTTAGACAGATGATTGATTAGGATATCATTATCATCTGTGTCATAACAATTCTAAATGGGAATAGGACCTTAAGTCAAGTTTTTACATATATTTTAGTAGCCTAGCTTGTCAGCCTACGACCTATTTGGATAAAGTTTGTCGAATTTAGGATTAGGAGCGTGTTAATTAAGTGAGCCACCACTGCCTATAATTGAATAGTCAATAGCACCATATTGTTCATTGTAATGCCTTTTAGAGATTTATTATTATAATATTATAATTACAAAGAAAACAATTGGTAAATCAATGTAAAGATCGGTGAAAATATGTCATCATTTTTGAAATCTGCGACAAAAGCAGTTAGCTATATTGCAATAAACATTGATGATGTACATTTGTGCATACACGTAAAAGATAAGAATCAGCGGCTTGTTGGAACCTGAATTATCTCTGATTCAAACAAAACGTGACTAAATCGTCTATATCTATACCGGGTGTCCCAGCTTGACCGACACATGGGAGTTTTACATGGGAAATCAGTTAATTATGAATAGTATCTCCCCAGTGCAAGATATTAACTTGAAATTTTGTATGCTTATTAGGGAATATTATTTCTATGGATTACAGTTATTTGAAATATGTAATTTCGTCTGCAAGACGAGATTTTTTAAATTATAAAATCTAACATTTTCGTTCAAAATCAGTCAGTCATGGAAATAAAAGAAAATATCTGTGTGACAGTTCTGACAGTTAATGACATACGATTGTAGATATTTATATTTTTGTAATATTGGTACATTATTTAACAAAAAGAAACTAAATTCAACTTAAATAATATTTAACTACAGGAAATAAGAATTGAAATCAGTGATATTTCACTAAACTGTCAGATAAATATTTTCTTTTATTTCCATGGCTGTCTGATTTTGAACGAAAATATTAGATTTTAAATTTAATAAATCTCGCCCTGCAGACGAAATTGCATATTTCAAATAAGTGTGATCCATAGAATTAATATTCTCCGATAAGTATACAAAATTTCAAGTTAATATCTTGCACTGTGGAGATACTATTCATAATTAACTGATTTTCCATGTAAAACTCCCATGTGTCGGTCGAGTTGGGACACCCGGTATACATACATACATACATACATGCATACGTCAACTTATTATTGTGAAAACTTATTTTTCATCAAAGTAATCTGTTGCAAAATTTAAATTTATAATATGTACGATATTATTTGTTACTTCTTGCAAAAGTAAGTATTTTGCATAAGATTCGTATAGTGATTACATGACTACGTTTTTCCCGTTCAAAAAATGCTCAAGTAGATATTCAGAATATAAATTTAATCGCTATTCATTACGAAATTTGGGAATTTTTGTTGGTTATAAATATTTATATAATTTTCTAAGAAAAAAATTATACTGCAATGTAATACATTTTCTTATAAGAATTGCATTTTAGTAAATGTATTTCCAATAATTAAATTTTTAAATGGAAGACAATACATACATATAATTCCTACTTAACCATTTACCCGCCGCTCTGTCATCCGCACATTCAACTACTTTGAAAATTTTACCCCGATATAATTACAGTATTTTAAACAATATTTTGAAGAAACAAAAAATTTATGAGACGTAGATTAGTTTATTTTACATGTTACCATTTTGGGAACGTTGGCGTTTAAAGATATCAAAATATGGATATTCAAAAAATATTTATTATTTACTTCTTCTTGTTACATAACTCAATTTAAGCATATATTTTTGTGCAATCTTATTTCACATTTATTGCACCTCAATCTTGTATTAGATTGGCAAAGTGTACATCTACTTTGGGAACATGAAAATGATTGATACCATCATATCGAATATCAGAAATTACTGATGTACTTGGCCCGCCCAGTTTACCTCTCATTATTGTACCAGATTTCAGGAACGATATGGCAACATTTATTCTAAATTGAAGATGTGTAATTTTTTCTTCAGGATGTAAATATTGATAGAAACGAAATGCAGCAATAACAGCTAAATTCAATCCATGCGCGAAACGATTCCATCACCATTTTTTTATCTAAGTCTAGGACGGTAACTTGAACACAGTCTATCCAATACATCGACACCTCCCATTCCCTCATTATATTTGCAAATTATATTTGGTTGAGGAATTTCTTTCTTATTTTGTTGTTTGACTCTTCTTGTAGTTTTATGCAAAGGTTGTACTCTATAATAATTGTTATTATAACTACAGAACTATCATTCCATTTGACGCATATAACTTTACCATCTGATCTTTAGTCATAAGAACCACGTTCTTTTTTTAATATCTGATTTATTGCATAAAGCACAATTTTTAGTTCGATTTTCTCTTATTGTTCCACATGCTTGAAACCCCTTTACAGCTAATTTAGTTACAAGAGAATGACTCGTGAAAAAATTGTAAAAAAATATTATATGACTAGCAGGCAGGATCTTCAACAATTGCCAACAAATTATGAACTACACGACTTCCTATAGAGGATTTTTCATCCAAGCTAACCTACATAGTGTATTTCCCGATTTGGATTAGGTTACGCGCCAACGTTCCCAAAACGGGACATGCTTTTATATCTCATTATAAAATTCTAATGTAAACTTGTAAAATTTTATGCAACTTATGCTTCGATTCTTTATACTTAAGAGAATTAATTATCAATAAAATAATTAAAAATATAATGCCGGGTATTTTTTTATATGTTTTTTTTGTGAATTCATATTTTATTACAAATATTTTTGTATTTCTGTAAACCATATTACAAATATATATGCATGCAGGTTGCAAACGAGTAAGTTTTATTAACTAAGCAACCTATCTGTACAATATGCTAGGTAAAAATCTATTATTTTCCCCATAGATTACGGATAATTAATTAAGAAGCATGTGTTACCATTTTGGGAACGTTGGCGGGTAAATGGTTAAACTTATTTATAAATTTAATTGGTACTTGTACCTATTTTGTATATATATTATTATTTTTATTTAGTAAATTCATTGTCATATTAATGTATATTTTATAAATTATTAATTAATAATAATTACTATGTTACATTCGTTATTATGAATAGATGTAATACCTACTTAGACTTATTTATAAATTTAATTGGTACGTATATCTATTTTTTACATATATTATATTTTTTTATTTAGAAAACACAATGACATATTGAAGTACATTTTATTAATTATTAATTAATAATGAATTATTAGATTTCATTCAAAATATATATTGAAAGATGAAAATTTCAAAAAATCATGAATGTGGAAACAATATCAATAGGATTTATTTATATTCCAGTATGATATAAAAGGAATCTCCAATTTTGAATTTGAAATATACATATAACAGAATAGAAAGAAAATATAATATTTATATCGATTTTAGTAGGAAAAATGTAATAGGATTTAGGCATTATTTTTTAGCAAAGTTGTGAACCTAAATACAAATTTTCAACACAGTATTACTATTACTAAAAAGTCTTCATCACTGACAGTAGGGCTAGTTGTTGATTTCGTAAACCAGGTGTTGCTGATTCAAATCTCGCAAAGGCATACATATGTTTTTGTATGTGTATCTTTTATTTCATTCTAACACTCTCATTCTACTTTATAAGTTGAGTAATCGTAAAATGTTAAAATAGTCGTTATCGTCAAAATGTTTAATAATTATAAAAACTAATTTCAAATTTTTTGCTTTAAGTAATTTGTCTTCTCATTTTAGTTATTGATCGTAATAATCTTGATAATATTTACGAACGTTGTAATTAATCACAGAACATCTCCTTGAGTTATAACCAAGTAATATCCCTTGATGTCACCATCGTAATCCTCAGTGTGAGAATAACACTTTAAGTGAGTTATGGGGTTAATTCTGATATTAGATACATTCCAATCGATCGCACAAACATAATTTTCCCCATAGCTAAAACATACAAGTTTTTCATCATCTTCAGCGATAAAGCAAACAGTTCATTATTAATTCTTCCGTCCAAAGGCTCCGAACATTTGGATTGCGCTGTGTGATGTTTTCGTTTAATTATCGCATCGCAGAATAAATAATAAGAGAGATGAACTTGTCAAGGGCTCTTGGGTTTTTAATTCATACAACAGTTTTCAATTGCACTGCAAATATTTACAGCCAAAGTAAACTGCTCAATAATTAGGCGAATAAATAGACATATTTGAGTAGTTAACAGTACAAAAAGTAATTTTTGTTAATCGGTTTTCTCAATGAATAAACAAAAATACGGAGTTTTGAGAAATCCGAGGTTTGATTCTCGTAACCGTAACTACTAATTAAATAATTTATGGAGATAAAGTTTATAATAGGTACAAAAAATTATCTCTAACCTTAAAATATGTATCCCAAAAATATAAACATAATTAATGAACTAAAATATTATCATCAGTATAATTAGAAATATATCTTTGACATAAAAACGACTTTTCTATAAAAATTAACTTTTTGAAATATGTGAATTTTTTGTAACATATTTTAAGATTAGATGTAATTGTTCTTTAATATTTCTACGTCTCAATAATTTCAAATATACCGAAATTTGTAAAGACTAAACTGACAAATTAATTATGAATATAGATATTACCAAAAGCTCTGTTTAACTATTTAATCCACATAGGCAATTAGCATCCATGATACATTATGTGTTTTTATTTTTATATGTAGGAATCAATAATGTTTTATTGTTCGGCTCTTCAGTGGTTTAATTTGTATTAATTAGTTGTTTTGGTAAATACAGATGTTTACAATAATTTGTATTATTTGGTTTTGACAATTTATGTTATAGTTTTTACTTGGAATTGTAATGATACAATTTACGTATATAATTCACATTACTACGTGTTGTTTTTTGCAATTTTTTTTAAATGCTTTTTAATATTCTCTCAAGTCTTGCACAACACAAAAATTAAACAGACAATACTGCTTTCCTCTTTGAACCTAATCTTTTATTTATCCTCTAGGATTAAACCATTATTACATTGGTTACATACAAAGACGAATAATCTTCCTAAGAACTTTGACTGAAAAATATTGTATACTTTTATTTTTATGTAGAGTCCATTGTCTCTTGGATAATGATATGTTCTGGTTTTATTAAATATTTAACATATGAAGATGATCGATATAGTGTATTAGATTATGTGCGAAGTGACGTCTAGAAAATCTCTTCTTATCTTCTTCGCAGTCTTTGTCTCTCAGGTCTTATGTAACACAGTTCTTCCATTTCCTCCTCGATCTGCATTTTGTTTCTTATCTTTCTGAAACTGTTTCCATTTCTTCTCGTTACATGTCCATATAAGCTCAATTTTCTTTCTTGGAATTTCGTTAATACTTTCACCGATCAATCTAGTTATGTTATAGTCCCGTTTTGAGTCATATTCTAATGCCCGGTTGCAGAAAGGCTAATCAGGCTCTAATAAAAAAAAAATCACTGATTAATTTGACGTTGTTACCATGGCCACGTATTAAAAATACATTGCTGTCAAAAAATTAATCATTAATCAAAAATGATGAAGCTTTGTGCAACCCGGGCTTAGTAATTTATCTATAGTCCACATAATAATTTTCATCATATCTATATCTAACTCCTTGTCGTGGATTTTATTGATTATGTTTTACTTTCATCAAAAAGTGGATGCCACTACTGAAAAAAATCCTTTGTATTTCTACCAATTCTCGGATTATCATATTTCCTAACATTTCTGATAAACGCTGTATGTGGTATAAATATAAATAACATCACCGAAATTTGCGATAAATTAAATGGGCAAACGCAGCAATGACTAATAACTCGAAAACGATATATTTATAATATATATATATATATATATATATATATATATATATATATATATATATATATATATATATATATATATATATTTCAGTCATCCTTCTACCCTCAGGTGTAGGTGTAGGATGTATAGATTTTCACTTAATCTTAATTTAATTTACATAATATAATGTCCAATAATTTCACATGTGCACTAATTTTGCCCATTGTTTCTTGTCCTTTGCGATTCTTCTTGTTTCTTGCATCGGGATGTTTATTTTCGTATATTTATAATTATTTTCTTATATTATTATGTACTGTCTGTTTTGTTTTAAAATGATTACTTAAGCTGTTTGATATTTTCATTTCTTGTTATTATTCTTGTACACTTTTTCGCAATCCACTTGAAGCTGATTGTCCCTTGTAAAGGATGTAGCCTGTAGCCTAACAAAATGCGCTGAATAACAAGTGAAATTGTCTCTGAAACAAGAGGCATTCGTGCCCCGTGCTCCGCTTGGGATTTAAGGGAAGCAGACAGGTTGTCAATTTAGGAGAGGGTACTAGATTGTGGGGAACAACAGATTCTGGCCGGGGTCAAGTCAATTTATATTAACTGCTCCCAAAGTTCCTATATGATACGCGCACCAATTTCCATTTGTAAGTGCTCAAGGATAAAACAAATCTTACAGTGATTGCCTAGTGACTAGACTTTAGTTTGGTCATTAATCTTCTATCTTAGATTCATGAAATTGTTTTTAAAATTATTTTAAATTTAAGATAATTTTATTTCAAATTTGTCACGCTATTTTTATTATTTTAATTAGCTGCAATTTTTATATCCCTTTATATTTTTTATTCTGTTTGAAATAACTTACTTAGGTAATGAAGTTGGTATTTAATAGTACCTATTGTTATTAATAAGTAGATGCACACACCGTTGGTTAAGTGATTAAGTTGATCAGGCTTTACAACCCAGATGTTGTAGTAGTTATAATGTCATTTATTTTAGAGGATACATAGAAATAATGATTAAAACAATGTATTATAAATAGAATAAGAATAATTTAAAATGTGAGATATTATAATTTCCTTTATGTTTTTGTTTCAGATGAACACTATCTACTGAAAATGCATGCAGAAATGTTGACCAGGTAAAACTTAAAAATATTTATTTTAGTAATATTTTGTTTTTTATATATATTTTAATGAGATGGCTTAGAAAGTGATGTACACTTATTCATATTATTGATACATTCATTTGTTATATTTTGTATTAACTATATTACTTATGTACATACTCGTATATAATTGTTCATGTATTAAATGAAATAAGCAAATTTTGAAATAAACTACCTACATGAGCCCCTCATCTGATTCTCACAATATATACTACGATATCTGAATCTTGATCGTATTTTCCCTTTTCTGAAATAATTAGAAAAATGATCTTAAAGTAACAACGATAAAGGAACACAAGTAGTATTTTACGTTAATCTCATTCCTTAATGTTTTCCATAATTTATACTTATTTCCGTCTCTTGCTTTTCTTGATAATAATCAAAAGAAAAATATGCAAATGTAAGAAGTATTATGAGCCAGAACTAGTAATGAAAAGGTTCCTATAATTTTAAATATCTCTAACGACCTTATTGAAATAAGTGTTGTAGTAATAAATTAATGAATATAATTGCAAATTATAAAAAATAATATAGTCTTTAAATTACAGCATTTACCGCATGGTAGTAAGGAAGTATATTCCTAGATGTATTGGTACTTTTCTTAATGATAATGGCTAATTATTATATTTTTGAATTTTTTGAAAATTTTCTTCCACAATAAATAATTATAAAGGTACGGTAGGTAGAGATTTACCTTTTTTGAGGAGCGCAATCTAGAAATATATAGTAGAGTACCAAATGACTTTATATTTTCCAATTTTTAGTTTATGGGTATAAATATTAGATATAATACATTAATATGCTTAATGTGTGTGAATTTGACAGTTTTCGATTTACAGTAGAAAAATTTATGACTACTGTATGAAGTATGTGACTATTTGGAAGAATTTATTACTCAAACTAGATTTTTGATATTTTTTTAATCTAAACTTAGATTTAGTCAATTCTTGTCTTGAAATTTCTAAACAAGACAATATTTTGCAAAGTCTTGTCTTTTCTTGTGGTAATTGGTAGCTTACTTGGTAATCGCGCTTCGATTGGTTTTTATTTATTTGACAGTTTTTGTCTATATTTAACCATTTGATTTGAATAGTCTTCGTTTCGCAGAACAAAGCAAATTACTCAAACTATGACCCTTACAAAATGTCTGAACCTCTGTATTTCTCAGTCGAGAATTATAATGGGTATAAATAGAGTGGAATGAGTATATGATGTCAATGATGTTTGTAATGTTTTGGGTGCAATTGACAGTTTACGTTCGATTGTAACCATTGGTTTTGAACTGTCTTTGTTTTGGAGAACAATCTAGAAATGAACATTATCATCTCTATTTTCAAATTTTGAGTTTAGGGAAATAAATATAAATGAATTAATAGCTAGTGTTGGTGTGAATGATTTGCGTTAATGTTTTGAGTGTATTTAACAGTTTCGTTCGAATGTAATGACTATGTTTGAACTGTCTTTGTTTTGGAGAGTATTTTAGAAATGAACCGTATCACATCTATTTTTTAATTTTGGGTTTTTGTAGATAAATTTCAATGAATTAATAGCTAGTGTTGTTGTGAACGATATGCGCAATGTTTTTGATGCATTTGACACTTTTCGTTCGATTATAATCACTGGGCTTGAACCTAGAACTATCTTTTTATTAGGGAACTGTAATGAAATAAACCATTATCATCTCTATTTTGAAATTTTGATAATATGGAGATAAATATGATATAAAAGAGATGCGTTAATGTTTTGAATGCATTTGACAGTTTCATTTGAATATAACCACTTTGTTACGAAGAACAGTCTAGAAAATTGCCATTCTATCTCTGTTTTCAAATTTTAAGTTAATGGGCATAAATAGAGTACTTACATGGTGAATGATGTGTGTGATGTTTTGGGGGTATTTGACAATTTTCGAATACAACATGTAACTATTATTGTTGCATGAAAATGACCCACAGTATCTCTATTTTACAATTTGGATTTCATGGGTATAAGTAGAGTATACGGTGTGAATGATATGTGATGTTTTGGGTGTATTTGACAGTTTTCGAATACAACATGTAACTATTTTTGTTAACAGTAGCCCACAGAATATCTATTTTCTAATTTGGATTTAATAAGTATAAATAGAATATACGGTATGAATGATGTGTGATGTTTTGGTTGTATTTGACAGTTTTCGAATACAATTATTATTGTTGACAGTAACCCACAGCATCTCTACTTTCCAATTTAGATTTAATGGGTATAAATAGAGTATACGGTGTGAATGATGTGTGATGTTTTGGGTGTATTTGACAGTTTTCGTTTACATCATTAAGCTATTGTTGTTGACAGTAGCATGGGAATGAACCACAGTATCTCTATTTTACAATTTGGATTTCACGGGTTCAAGTAGAGTATATGATGTGAATGATGTGTGTAATTTTGGGTGTATTTGACAATTTTCGAATACAGTATGTAACTATTGCTGTTGACAGTAGCCCACTGTATCTCTATTTTACAATTTGGATTTCATGGGTATAAGTAGAGTATACGGTGTGAATGATATGTGATGTTTTGGGTGTATTTGACAGTTTTCGGATACAGCATGTAACTATTGTTGTTGACAGTAGCCCACAGCATCACTACTTTCCAATTTGGATTTAATAGTTTTAAATAGAGTATACGGTGTGAATGATGTGTGATGTTTTGCGTGTGTTTGACAATTTTCGACTACAACATGTAACTATTGTTGTTGACAGTAGCCCACAGCAACTCTACTTTCCAATTTGGATTTAATGGGTTTAAATAAAATATACGGTGTCAATGATGTCTGATGTTTTGGGTATATTTGACAGTTTTCGAATACAGCATGTAACTATTTCTGTTGTCACTAGCCCAAAGCATCTCTACTTTCGTTTACAGCATGTAGCTATTGTTGTAAACAGTAGCATGGGGATGAATCATAGCATCTCTATTTTACAATTTGGATTTAATGAGTTTAAGTATAGTATATGATGTGAATGATGTGTGTAATGTTTTAGGTGTTTTTAACAGTAGCCTACAGAATATCTATTATCCAATTTGGATTTAATGGGTTTAAGTGGAGTGAATGATGTGTAATGTTTTGGGTGTATTTGACAGTTTTCGAATACAGCACCTCTTCTTTCCAATTTGGATGTAATGGGTATAAGTAGAGTGAATGATGTGTGTAATGTTTTGGGTGTATTTGGAATGACCCTAGGAGTGCTCCCTGCTCTCCTCTCTCGGTGTGCGGCAGGTGCGCGGTAGCTGGGCTCGCTATTGATCTCGGCTGCAGGAGGCCGGCAGGAGCCTCAGTCGGCAGTCGCAGGACTGCTCTCCACGCGCCTGCTGTCGCTCGTGCCGTGCCGGTTCCCGCCAGTGAGTGCAGTGACATGACTAGTGTACACTAGGAACACGCACGGGATACTCTACATTCACGCACGGTGAGCCCAGCAAACACATATATACTTTATTATTCTACAAAACAAATATAGTTTTGTTTTTCTCTTATTAAAATATAATTGTCCATTTTTCTCATCTTTAAGTAAGAACATAATTAAATGGGGCATAAAAAATGTTATCTGGAATGGAAACAAAATTATAATTTTTAAATGATAATATGTACATTAAGTTTTTTTTTTTGATTATACGGTTCTATAAATTTTTTTCTTTATTATTTTGCTATAATCTGTAGTATTAGTAAGCTACAGCTATAAATGGCAACCACAAAAAATATTCTCTTAGTTATCTTTTTATTTATTATTCTTATTTTATGTACATAATTTTCAGTTTTTTCAGTTCAACTTCTTTGTTTATATCATTTACATATAAGCAATCATTTGTTTTATCTCACTAATTTTTCCTCAAATTAAATACTATTATTGCTTTACATAAGTATATGAATATCTATCAGGACAAAGGGAAACAATAAATTATTCAAAGAGATGGTAATAAAGATATACTTAATTTTAAATAGTAATATTTTAATATTTTTTAATGCGTTAAATGCATTTGTTTCTTATTTAAGTGAAATTTTGTTAAAGAGGCATTAAAATTGTTTCTCAAAAAAAAAATTATGTACAAATCTATACAGTATTAATATCATTGTAATAAGAAGAAATCTTTCAAAAATCAATCCAAAATATGTATATATTACCATTTCAAAATGTATCTTTGTTGCCCTTCTATCGTAGCTCCCGCCGACTATATTTTTACCTCCCAAAGAATTGTGTCTCACTTCCTCCGGAACAAGTTCTTGTATTTCATTTTTCTCTAATGTAATCAATAAGTTCGCAAAATAAATTGGTTGCTTTCAAAATTACACCCTGCGTATAATATTTAGTATTTTCTATGCAAATATGCCAAAAAAATGTGCAAACTGTATATTATTTCTGTTTAATGAATTGAATATTGTATTAAAATGTCTATTATAATGTTTTTATTGCGTAAAAATTAATAGTATTCATACATATGTATGTTTTCTATAAAATTGTGTACTATATTTTAAAGCGTATTAATTTGTTAAAATAGAAATGGCACTTTTTTTTTACATTTCGTTTTGTGTTTATTCGACCGTTTCTGCTACCAGTTCTATTCAAATATGTATGGCTATCTTCCTTCCTTTTTATATTTATTCAATAAATGGTGGATGAACTGTTTACATTTATATGTTTGGGAAACTGTTCTTTGTGTATGTAATTTGAATACAAATATTCCATTTTATTTATTGTTATTATAGATAAACAAACTTGATGAAAATATTATGCGTGCAGTATTTTATACATGTTTGTAAAACACAGTAATATAATTAGAATTTATCGTGATATGTATTTATAAAATATAATTTATATATGAAACTTTCAAATCGAATTGTTTCTTAAGAAAAACTGGAATCTATTTTTCCTATATTATTGTCCAAAATAATTATGTAAAATCTGTTATTAAAAAAGGAATTCCATAATTAATATTATAATTGTATATTTTCCTGTCATTTTATATTCCATGTTCTAATATCTACTTTTTAGTAATTATCTCTTGATACTGTAATATTAATTGCTGAATTGATTTTTATTTATGGAGTTTAATAGCTGTTATTTGAACGATTACATATTGAATATTTTTTTTTCGTTTTTCTTTGTTGCATTAATTGGTTTAGTTTGTATGAACTGTTAATAAAACGAGAGAGCAAAAACTCTCGACGGTAAAAATATTTTTCCATTACCAAAATATGCAAGAAAATGTGATGATTCACATATTTAAAGTAAACGGTATTTGTTATTGAAGTTATTTACTACGTATGTAATAATGCAGAATTATTTATTTCCATTGTCAGTTTTATGTGTTTTGTTCTTTGTTTCATAAATTTATTTATCAAAAATGTGCACAAATTATCTGAAACTATAAATGTATTTTATATCTTAAATACCTGCCCATTTTAGGTATATTTCATCAATATTTATTATAGGTTATTTTTGGCAAGAAAGTTTTATTGTAATACAGATATTGATGCTCGATAAAATATGGAACTTCATATCTTAAAAATAATAATTTAAAATATACATTTCCAGCGATTACAAAATTATTAGAAATTTATTTCTAGACGTTATACGATAATAAATTGCATTATTAAAAGAAAGGCTCGCTAAGAAATAAAAGATAAAAATTAAAACACTGCGCATTGTTTTAATTCAGAATGCCACTTTTCAATTTGTTTCTCCGTATTGATTTTCTTGTATGAGTGCTATTCCGTTCATTTGCTAGATTACTTGAAGTTCTATCGTTCAATTATCAAATTAGGAAAATTGAATCTTAAGAAAATTTGCGCTATTCAGAGGATAGATAGAACATTTAATTTCGCACGAATTAAAACGTTTATTATTCTCCTCTTAACTGACTCACGCAAACGCAATTAACAATGCACGTAAACTCGTTATGTTACACAAAAACTACAAATTGTATATTATATTCGTACGCGAAACTCAGACATTTATTTGATGGTAATATGAATTTGGCTAGTTTCATTGCAAATCCTGAATACAAACAGAGTAGAAAAAGAATTTTTAATTCCAAAAACATACAATTCCGTTTTTGTGAACTTTATAAAGCAGTCTTTTTAATTATAAAAATTATACATTCTGTACTAATTACTAATGCTGTCTTTGAAATGAATCGTAATGAATTCAAAAAGTTAAATTATAGGATTTTCCTAATTGAGCTCAGACAAAATACAACTTGACTTTTACTTCTTCTGCCTCTAATGTTGAACAACCGCTTAATAGCTAAGGTCATATGTCGAAGGAAGCTGATACGAAAGAATCCAAGATTAGCACTAAAACAGTCCTGAGGAGGTCTTTTTTCTATTTTGTATTAACACCTCTTCCCCAAAATGATATTTTATTTCACGTATCAGCCTACTCTCTAACCTAACCTTGTTCTTTCAAGTGTTTCTAGTTTTCTCATGGGTCAAAGTCAAATATCATTTTAATATTCTTCTTACAAATGCGTTCAGTCAGTTGTTAAAAATAATAAATGTGTAACGTTTAATTCTCATAGCAACCAGTTTAAACGAAGTCAAATTTTAGCGAAGCAGGTGAAATTTCTGCTACATATTCTACTTAGAATAACTACTTAAATAAGCAGGAAACATTATGATTATTAATGTTGAAAACTGTTCTATGTACATGGACTATTAAAACATACCAACACAAAGTTACTTCGTGGAAATACCAGTCGAATATACGTAGGTACATAAATGTTGTTCTACACGATATTTTGTATTAAATATGTTGTTAGTAGTATATATTTTCATTTTGAAATACAAAACTGGAAGAATTATCAAGGGAAGCAGCTTTTAAGAAATACAAAATGTAATTTCAGAAAAGATTATGGAAAGGATGTAACGTTTCTCTGAATATTGTATAAGTATAATAGGAACTGTAACAGTGGTATCGTATTTTTTTTGACATTTCAAATTTTGTAAAATATTTCGTCAATTTATGGGTAAACAAAATAATGTTTCAATGGAACAAAAATTCTATTTCGAGTCTCATAATATTGTTAGAATCTGCTACACCTTGTTCGGTAAACTTTATTACTCGACCCGAAAACTTGCATTTTTAGTCCTAATTAAACAAATAACAATTTTTTGGCACCACCTGTGAATACAGTCACGAGCTGCCATTGAACTAAATCATTTATTTCGCCAACACATAGTTTTTGAGAAGTAAAGAATGAGAAATAAAGAATTGATAAATAAAAAAAAAGAATAGCCGAAGAACTATGTCTTATAAATTTATTTCAGTTATAATTAATTCCTTCACATAATCTGAGACATGACGTCTATTTTACTTTAATAAAATCTTGGAATACATTAGTTAAACAGAAAGTGTACGATAATATGGAGTTCTGGCCAAGTTATGAATTTGAGTGACAGCATTATTAACTTTTTGCATCACCGTTCACGTAAGAATAACTTACTTCCAATGCAACATAATTCGTAGGTCTCTGAAAACATTTACTATTTAAATACAATGGTCAACGGATTGTTATTGAAAATAACAGTCTTACTAGTAGGGTAATTATAAAAATCATACTAATTTCCTATATATTTTATCGTCTAGGAACAGTCAAAATTAGCTGTCAAAAGTTGCAAATAAATAAATCTCAACTGTAACGTGGCCCACATATTAAAAAGACTTTAACATTAAGTTAATTACTGCAGGTGGTAAGAAATAGTTATTTAAGCTACAAGGAATGTAAGTAAATTATAACTTTCGAGAAAGTATGAACTGAAGTGAGCTTGCGGAACCGAAGTTCATGTTACCGTCACTTGACAGTTCAGATTTATTTATTCGCAATTTTTATAGTTCATTTTAAGCTTTACTAGACGAACAATATGTATAAAATTCGTTATTTCTATAATTTACCGTTGACAATGGTAACTGAATAATGTAAGTACTACAACTCTTTGGACGTTAAACATGAAATTCGGCAAGCTCTGCCTCAATTAATACTTCTTCGAATGTTATAATATATTTACATTCCTTGTAGCTTAAATAACTATTAAATTACGTTTTTGTTAAATGAGCCAGTTTCATTATTGATTTGAAAAGTATATGTAACGTACATATGTATCAGTTTGGCAGCAGTATTGCGAAAACAACGAAACCGAAACGTAATATTTCGTTTAGAATCGTGCCTCTTGACTCTACATCCTGTATCTACAATTTCTATTTGTTTGAAGTGCGAGCTGATTGAAGTCACGTTAAAACTCGCTGTATCTTGCATAGGGAAATATAGTAACATCACGTTGACAATTTGGAATTTCATTTCATTTGACGGGTGTCGTCGGATCTGGTAACGAGATCTAGAAACAAAGCCTCTCGCGCATTGTTCTCAGGTAGAGCACTCGCGCGCTGTCAAGCCACACACGGACTCTTCATGTTACACAAGAATTATTGCGATAAACTAATCGATATTCACATACACCGACACCTCTTGCATGTACCGACTTTTATTTAGTCACAGGTGTTGCAATACGAATTACCTACAATCGTTTCATTTTAATTTTGACTAGTGACGCAGCGGTTCGATATTTGATTGTTACGATAACAAAATATGCACAATGGAATATGTAATATGTAAAAGTTTTTTCGTGTTCTAGATTCGGTGGAGGTGTCTTATAGTTACGAGTATGTTTCAAAATTAAACCATGATTATCACGTAACTAATATTGTGCTACACTATGGTTACTAAAAATGATGGTTTCTGCTGTATAATTACGGTATAATATTATATTTACAAGAAATGTTTTGTTAAATTTAACCTTGTTGTGATTATGCTTAAGGTTTTTAGAAGATTTATTATTCTGTATTTTAATTTTTGATTGTTTATTGTTTCGGTTAAAATAAAGTTTTCATAATTAAAAAAAAATATTCATTTGGTCCTGAAACAATATTTTGTATCAAGGAATAAGTTTATAACAGGTTTAATAAAAAGCATCAAGGTACCTAATGAAGCATTTATTCTGATGTTTATTTTTGAAAATCCGGCGAAAAATTACAAAGCTTAAATTTGAAGCAACATTGTAACAAAAAAAGTTCTAGTCGAAATTTTAACAGCAATGTTGAATAGTTCATTTTACATTTTATTCCAGTGTGAGGAAAATTTAAAATGTCATGAATATTGGTGCAACCGGCCACAAATATTTTACATTTCATCATCTTGCGCAGAATCTGATAGACTGGAAATATAATACATTCTTGTCTTACGTCAATATATTTTGCCTATTGTATGTAGGTATATTATGAAATAAACTATAAATAAATTATTTATGATATATTGACGTTCATTTCGTCCTTTCGAAAATAAATATTAATAAACTTGGATAAACCAATTGTGAATTCGTTTTATTTTATTGAAATTTAGAATGTTCCATATTTAAAATATAATTATAAGACGAACTAAATTTTTATATTCATATGTAAATAAGAATTTGTAAGTAATAATATTTTATTTGAATAACAGAAAGTTTTCTATTTTTCATGATATACGAAAGTTTCAGCACGAGATGAAATCGAGAGGTAAAATTACACGTTTGGAAAATAAGTAATTCTGTACTTTAGTTCCTACGCAGTGTCTGTAATTACTATGAGAAGTATTTTTTATACTCGACAAGTTTAGTGTAGCCAATTACTCTTGCACTTTATTCCACAATTATGGGAACTGCATAATTTTTTGTCTTTATATATTATATGAAAAATGGTAGTTCTTTTAGTGGTTGCGGAAGAAATCAGTTTCGTCACTTTAAGTGGAAACCGCTATCAAAGCCATATTCTGTTTCTACTGATAAAATACATGCGGTTAGTAAAATATAAATAGTAGTATATTTTCGTATATGCTCATAGATAAGCTTTATTTCCATATGAAGTTCCTATAGCTGCTTTTTCTTTAAAGTTAAACACACTTTATGTAGAAAAGTATTCATATAACCGTTATCCGAAAGGATGATGTCTCTTACATCTCGGCAGAGTATCTGGAAACGCAGTTATCCTTAGCCTCGCATTGGATTCGAGGTATCCTTTGGCTTTTTGCTGAGATATCAGCGGGTCGTTAGTGGCAGTGCTTAAGCCTTTCTGGAGTTTTTCCCAATGCTGATGGGCCACGCTCAAGTTAATTTAACCATTAAGTGAAATGTTGAGCAGCCGTTGACATTTTCCCCGTGCGGCTGGCATTTCGGACAAATTACTGGATTGTGCAGATAAGTCCTGCGTTAACTCGCTGCCTCGTTTCGGGCACACACGGCTATAGATTTGCTACACTTCAGCAATCATAGAACCCTATATTTACCCAGCGATGAGGTTTACCAGATACCTTGATCACTCATTTGAAATTTGATAGCGCTGTTTGTTGAGTAAATACGACTGGTACTTCTGTTGTGGCCGATAAAATTAATCTATTTGCCATCACAGGGCTTTTAATTTACTTCAGTACCACCACATTTTCGGATAATGAAACCCCAATATATTTCTCATATATTTCGTATATTGCTAGAGCTTTTAAATTCGTAACTGTGCATACAATATGGAAACTGGGTACAATCTTCACCTCCGACAATAACCTGGTTTCGAATGAATCAGTTTTTATTTAGACATGTTACTTTTCAAAGTTATTGAAAGCAGTTTCATTATTTTCAAAATTAGTTTTTCTTGGTATTTATTATTGTGAAACATTTTATCTGAACATTTTTTTTTTTCAAAAATTGTGTAAATATTTTACTTTGGTGAGCCGTAAAAACAAGCGTTATGTATCATGGACCTTATTCAAGTCGTATTAACTGCATAGTTAGCGAAGTTGAATAAGATCTCTCGGGTACTTTCTAAAACTTGTTTTACTTTTAGAGAAACATTCATTTTATAACATTGTTTAGAATTATCTTATCATTGAAACATGTGTTGTTCTTTTTAACTATTATTTATAAATAAAATCATACGACCACACGAGGTAACCACAGACATGTACAGGACAGTAATGTCAAGACTTTGCTCACTGTATTATTTTGATATATTCTCATAATGTCAGAATATGTTTTTATAATGCAGTGTCAGTAGAGATATATTTCGAAAATTGTTATTTGTATATATTGTACGAAGACAATTTTTCTACTCTGAACGTCAAATGATTGATTAATTCGTTGAAGAGCAGCGATAAAACTGAAGAACTCATTGCTTTTTGATGAAAATCCTTACAGACGGATTGCAACTAACTTCATAATTGTGGAATTTTATTTCCCAAGTTATTTTGAAGTAATTATTTAATGGATTTGATTGCCTTGTCTAAATATTTGTGAAGAATTATGCACCCCAGACGTATGTGTAAGTTAAGTTTGGGAAAAGCGTAACAGTTGAATAGTAGTACAGTAAAAGTAATTGACTTAATTTAATTTAGAATTTAAACTGTTAGAATGTAATTTTGTACTTCTTTCACTCACTCTGATGATATTTATGAATCCTTAAATATTTTTTTCTGGTAAAATTGATAACCTTCAAATTTAAAATCATCCAAATATTAATAGATCCCAAAATACCGAATGTTTACACTCTCACTAGTATATTAATATCCGACGGTGTGCCACCTTCTGGGACGTCTCAATCGGCTTACGCCTACACGGAAAGTAGCAGAGTTGTTTGCCTTGTGAATGCGTTACAGTTCGGGTCTGTTTGCCCTGGTCCCGGGTTGCAGTCCCTCGGGAAGACCCAGCGTCCACTGATGAATGGGGATTCGAAAGGTTAGGGCAAATAGCAAGGATAGAGTTGTACTTACATTTGCCCAAATAGGCTTAGGTACATTTGCAAGATTTAGGAGCATTCTTGAAGGTAAAATATATCATCTTCAAAACTTTGAAATTTGAGAAATTATCTTTCTTAAGAATATTGCCTTTTAACATTGATAAACTAAAAATGTTACGCATTAAAACGGGTTACATTCGGTTGATCATACAACGATCAGAACCATTTGTTCCGATGTACATGCGTCTGATGTGTTCAGACAATGGAATGTAACTTACATTTTATGATTAACCCGTTCGGTTGCTCATATCTGAATCAGACTCATTGCTCTGAAGTTATGCGCGTCTGAGCTTTTCAAACGACAAAACGCGAAAAAATATGAAAAGTCTTGGAGAGATGATTGGAAATGTACCTTCCTTACCCTATTTTGTGAAAGCTAATCTGTTTTCGTCATTTTCTCACGAATTCAGAATGACAAAAATTAAACAACTGTTGATTTGGGTTGTAGGATCAAATGTCCTAACTCTCAGGCCTGAAGTAAAAAAAAGGAAAGAATTCCACATTGTTACACAATTAGAAATAGATTCTGAACACCACAACTGGATGGGCATATTCATACCCAAGGATATCTGTTTAGCTTTTGTTCTTTTCCTATGCCATAACAGTCCAATTATTGCTTTGTTACAATTTAATTTGCATTTGAATTTTGAATGCAGGTTGTCAGCTTACAACCTCTATAAAGGACGTACAGTTTGTAGTAGATTCTATTAACTACAAGTCTTACACTTCGCTCAGTCTGAATTGTAATACATTAACTAATCAACGTCCATTACTCGTGCCATGACCACTAGTTCCTCTAGAATACTCTGCTGGTTGCTTTAGTTATAGTGGCGGTTAATACTCGTACCTACATTGACTCTTTCCAACAAACCTTAACGAGAGAGACGTGAATTCAATCTTGTAGAACCTCGTACATCACTTATACAAACTGATATAGGGTGACATTGATTATCAATCAACTTTTTTTTTATTTACCTACGTCTAGAACTAATGTACCTACTTTATCACCGATATATCGTATGTATGTGTCAAGTTCGTTAATGTTGATATTTTCTCTTGTAATTTCAAATATTTTTGGAAACTGTGTTATTCAAATTAATATTTCTCGTTATTTTTGTTGTTTGCTGTTATAATAATGTATTGCCTAAATTTTTGTACTTCTAGTTCTGTTATTTGGGTGAGTGCCTGTTAATTGCAATGTTAATAAATAAATATGAGAATTCTAGGAATTTAATCTTCTTTTGTTGATGGGTCTATCTGTTACGAAAAAGTAAGAAAATAAAATATTGTACAAAACACTGCTTGCTTGGCACGGTATTGTGAGAAATTTATTTCGTATGTTGGTTGCAAACTGTGTACTTTTATATATTAATCAAACGTATTTGTCTTTTTGTTTTACAACTCAAAAGTTGAACTGACTCTAATGATATATATCTACGTGAAATTGAACTTTTACACCTCATAGGAAATACATACTATCCTTTACTTTATTATCATAAAAATCATGAATGTGAGTCACTATATTTTACTCGCTGTTTTCACTATGTATTGGTTACAAAGTATAATCCATCGACTCTATGTTTATTATTTCCCGAAAAAAACATTAACACGCTTTTGTTTTCTATAAACTATGTTTAAAGTGTTATTATGCATCATTTAGATATTGCAAAGTACTTTAAAGTAATTAAATACATATGTTTTGCACAAAAAATTATATATTTTAAAAAATAATATCGATTAAGAATTTAATACTATGTGTTTAAAGCAGTAGCAATTTGTATAATTTTCGTTGACAATAAAAACAATAAAAAATACATATAATGTAGGAGGCTTTTGCGTTAATGTAATGAAAATTATTAAAGTATTGATTGTCACTTTATTTTATATATAAAAAATAATATCTCATAAATTATTGATGTATGTAAATCCACACATTACAAATTTCCAATCAAGTTTGCCATTTTTCAAAAAACGAATATAATTTATGTAAAAACATGTACCGTACAAAATTTTTAAAACTTGGAATTTCGTACAAGACTTATACATAAAGCAAGGACTTATATTTAGAATTCTGTATTGATTTAGAAAGAAACTGACATACAAAATTACAGAACACGGTCATCAAATATGAATAACGACGAATGTTACTCAAGATATCAAGGGGATTATTATTATCGGAACAAAACGGTTTCAAATTTAATAAGAATTTAGAAAAAATATATAATAATGCAAAGTAAATCTACACATGCACAGATAACCATAATAACTAATTTTTATTTAAATTTTACCGATTTAACTAACAATTTTGTTATTGTAACTTAGTAAAGTACAAAAATTGCCTTTTTTATTGAAATTGCATGATACACATAAGGGAACTAGGTGGTTTCCTTACTTATTACATAAATAGTTATTGTATAGATAGACATTTGAAGCAAATATGATATTTCATAGATTTAAATTTAATGTGCTCAGTTTCAACAACAAGGCTTAAATTTTAAGCAACACTAATGAAAAAGTTCTAATGTAAATTTTGATAGGCAATGTTGAACAGTTCATTTGACATTTCATTTCGATATGATATTGCCTATTTAAGGGAAAAATTAAATAACATTGGTGAAACTGACCATAAGTAATTTATACTTTCGGCGAAAACAAGAAAATATTTTAATATTGTTCAAAATTAAGACAAAATCAAGGATACAGCGACATCTTTATTTGAGTAATAATATTCGTCTCTCGGATTAGAACCCCAAATGTTACACTATATATGACGAGAGTAATTATTATTGATTTTTAATACTATATTAAACAAATTTATAAGAATGTCATGAAATGCGGTAAATATGAATAATAAATCATATTTGATTATGTGTTTGTCAGTTGATTGAATTTCGGTCTGAAATTGACAGTGAGAAGTGTGGGTGGAAGCCGCGATGATATATTTATAAGCAAGTTGCCGAACTTTGTTTCGGAAGAAGTAACTTGTATTATTAATCCTCGGAAGCTATTGTCATTCAGGAAGAGTTTTATGGAAAATTCACCTCCGGAAGAATCAATTTTATCAAAAATAATAAAATAACGAGGAGGTTGAGCGTGAGACAGCTCCATCCAACTTTTTTATTATTTTTTATTTGACTTGTTCTTTCAATATTCCTTCAAAAGGTGTTTGATTGAGACGTCTTTTTTAACCTTTACTTTAAAATATTCTTTCTTTGAAATATTTCATTTTTAAATCATTAAAATGGGTAAATATATTTTCGCAATATATCTTTTACTGAATGTTCAAATTGCTTAACTCAAATTTCAGAGTCAGTGATATAAGTTTGCCCTAGAGGGTGTTTATCAGATGTATTGGGAGAATTTATTACTTTGAAGTTTAATGGGATTCTATTTATGCTATAAATAATTACTTTCAATATGAAATTAGATATCAAAATTACAATATGACATTTATTAATATATTATTGCGGTTTTTATTAAATGAATGTTTCATTATAAATACCGATGATATATTTGGTCCATTAATTTTAATAGATATTAATTGTTATAGGACAATTTCCAATAATTTATTTGCAGGATCAAAAGCTTCATTAACAAAGATATTGTTTTGATGTCCTCTACAACTCCTGGAAGTTTGTCGGTATATACGTAAACAATCTTTAAACATGTACCGCATTTTAGTTTATACAATAGAATCTGGATATAACGAACTAATGCGGGTGTGTAAAGTTCGTTATATAAAAATAAGTTTTCCGAATGCATTTAAACTGTAAACACTAGCAGTGCATTGTTACGTTTTCATGAAAGATTCAAAACGAACTGAAAACCGTTTTGGGATTTCGATACGGCAAAATCTGGGATTTTATCTGACTGAGTTACTTGGGAATGCATGTAACTCAAAACTCACATGTGCAGTGGGCAGAAAATAGTGAAGTATAGGTTAAGTTTATGTATACATACGTCAGAAACCATAATCTATCCCTTATTTCTATCCATTCACTTCCTTTACAAAATAAGCTCACCATAACCATAACCAATAACTTAAACGTTAAAGCAGATTAATTGACAGATACTGTGAGCTGATCTCCGTTTTTAGATTTTTCAATACAGTACCTTGGGAACACTTACAATTTAGATCCCAAAACAGTTTGCAACACATTGCTAGTAACTCGTAGGAGTCCCGTATAACTTTCTTGATTGCAAATTTCGGTGTTGCATTTACGGTAGGTGACATTTAAACTTACTATTGAGTATGTAATTAAATACTTACTGAACTTAACAATGTATAACTGAAACATGATTTAAAAAAAATCCCATTTAACCGGACATACTGTCCATTTTGTTGATGTTTTACTGTAATGCGAAGAGAAATAGAGAACGATTAGTTTAGTAAGAAAATTTTAAATACTGGTTTGAATTATTCATGTAAAAATGTTTGTACAACTAGAAAGTGCAAGTCAAATTTCAGCATGTATATCTATGTATAATTTATGTCGAAGAAAAGAGTCCATTGTATTCACCACTGAAAGAGAAACTAAAAATTGTACCAGTTCATATTTTTAAGAATTATTAAACTGAATATAAAATGAAGTTTCGAAATAATTGTATTCAGAATAGTGACATACTAATAGCTACATTGTATAACATTGATTTAATTCCTTGGTTGATTTATTTATTTTCTATGTACAGTTTTATGGTTTGTGAGTCGTATACATAAATTTGCTGTAGTTCTCACAAACAAGTCTAAGTTTAAAATTTATCGGTTGTGATTCTTTGCAACTTTATAAAATCGTAAAATGTGTCAATCTCGGCATTGTAAGGCGGAGTGTTCGAGAGCAAAGAGTAATCCTCTAAATCGCATCCCGGTTCGGTTCCTCTATGTCGTGTTTACCCAACGCAAACTGGATTTAGATTGAATTTTACGCGCGTTTGAAGATTTGCATCTTGTGTTCGAAGAAATAACAACGTGTGCTTATTATCTTCGTCAACATATTGAGGATGACACGTGGCAGATAAGAAAATTGTCCTTTTATCGCGATGTCTTTCTATTTCTCGTGTTTCATACGAGCTTTTACTCGAACACTTTCAGAGGAAAATTATATTTGCGGCACAAATGTGTGGCTCAAGTGCTAAAGCACTTGTTAGCAGCACAAAGATCGGAAGTTCAACTCTCAACAACTACACGTTAAGATAAAGTTTCTACTGATTCCTCTATTTCAGATGTTTGTTAAACAATACAATAAACAAAAGACCTCTGTTATACATGCAAATGGTGTTTTAACTAAATAACTGCAAAAATATATAAATACTATATATTGTTTTAATAATTAAACATATTTTGTAAATTAAAAAAAGTGAAAACAAATGAGAGGCCATACACCATTTACAAAACACTGAAATCATGAAGTTGATGGCCAGTAGTGTTGCCGTCTAGATCTAAACTTTTTAGACTGTTGTCTTGTCTTGTCTAGGTTATCAAGACAAGACTTTCTTATTCTAGGTCAAAACAAAAAATTCTCGACAATTTTCAAGATTAATTAATTAAAATTTTCCAAATATAAATAAATTATGTGAAACTTGTTCCATTCGAGAAAAATAGAAGAAAAAAACGCTGCCGAAGAATTATCTGTCCTTATCTAATCGTAAGCGCATCAGATCAATGAAGAGTTATATAGATAAAACTTTAATCTTTTGCAAAGTCTTGTGTTGTCTTGTCTAGACAGTAATTCTACTAGTCAGGACTAAGACAAAAATGAGAATTTTTTGCAGGTATATGAATAAATTGAAAAAATATGTCTCGAAATAGTGGATATTATTTCGGAAGTCTCCTTTTGTTCAATAAATAATTCAATTTTTGACATTTCAATTTTCCTTTCTGTAGAAAAGTAATATGTTCATAATAAATATTTCAGAAATGTTTGAACAACTGATTCAATTTTTAAAATGAAAATTATAATTTCTGAATTTCATTTCTTAAAAATGTTTACCGAAAACTGTTAGGAGGAAATCTAAACATGGTAAATTTATTTTCTTCGCCCTGATTTCTAATGCCGCTTCTTACTCATTTAGTTTATAACACTTCCACATTTAAACCGAATCAGAGTCTTAAATCCAGTTTCTCGGTGGAATGAAATTCTTCGTGAAATAATTTCTCGCGAATTTCTGCATCCATCCAAACTCTCCAATTACCTAATTGCATTTTAAAGTTCTCAACTGAGTGTAAAACTTGAGACGAGTAAGTCTCTGCCGACGTCTTCTCGCATGGGAGATATTAAAAACTGATTCTTCCTCCCTCGTCCAATTTCCCGACTTTATCTGCATTTAATTAGACACGTAGAAGATTCGGGATTCTCGGCTTTGTTCCAGGGCTTAAGAGGTCGTTGTAGGTTTCAATGATTCTTACAAGAAATTGCTTTTGAGTTCAACACCTTATTGCGGATATTTTTCAGCGGAATCGATAAAGATTTGTTTACACCTTTAAAAGCTTTTCCGAAATGTATCATTTTAAGACAGGGTGAACGAATTTCATTTTATATTCTGCAAGTGCTCGTAGTTTAGAAGAAGGTACGCAAATAAAATATTGAAATAATGGTTGATTATTCTACTATATGCGCTTCGTTGCAGTTACGTTTATCCTACACAAGTAGACATTTTTATGCTTATAGCAAAGCTTAACGAATGGTTTCGATTTCTCTATTTTTCGCACCGAATATACCATCTTTGCATGAATTTGCATTGGCTGAAGCAGAGTTATTGCTGCCTACCTTGGTTCGCTTTACAGTTTCTGTTACATTTAATGCAAATTAGAAGTTAAAGAACTTTAATTTTGCAGAAAACAATTTTATTTGTATTAGATTATATTGCAAAAGATGAAATTATATGGTGTTTACCAGAACTCGTGTAAGCAGAGCTTATATTGCTTACCCTAATTGCACGGCACTGATTCTAATTTTATTGGCTTCTCGAACCATTCGGTACTTTATTTTGAGAACCCGCAATATCTTAAATTTTACTCAATTCAAGTCTGAGTACACGCCATCCAATCAGCTACCATTGTCCTTCGCATTTTAATATTTTAATTTACTGGATATAGTGGTAAAATTTTATAGTCAGCTGCAGTTGTAATGAAGAGAGCACCACGGAGAATACCTACTTCTGAATAATGTTAATGTTGATTTACACATTTTTTGTTAGTGTGAAGTATGAATAGAATTTTATAGTTCGTAGTGCAGACCGACCAAGCCATTAGACCTCTGGGAATATATAAAATTCTGCAAATGTGTGCGGTGGAAAGGAATGTGAATAGAATTGATGTGCTAGAATTGCATGAATGTTTTCTGACAAATTCTTTCAAAACAATTACAGTAAAAGCTTAGAAGTACTGCGTGCATCAGTAATGTTACTAATGCAATGTGTACATTAGAATAATAGCGTTTTTAATGTGAGTTTCTAAGTAAAGAGAATAATGAATTCAGTTGTAAGTTCCATATAGCAGTACATTTATGATTATAACATAATAAAGCTAAACTACAAGCTGGTTTTAAATTTCCACATATGTTTGCTTTTTAACTAATTACACGAGTAAAATTCCGCGCTCCCTACAAAGTCAACAAGCCATCAAAATATTTCAGTGCAAAAACGCCAGTCAATATTTACACAGTACGAAATTTTCCCTTCTCTGTTTCACGGCGAGTATTAATTAATTAAATCAAATGCACAGGAAAAGGGATACAAGAGACAGTAATACTCAGTGTACATCTGAACATATTTTCATAATATTTAGTCACAAAGGTAATATAATACTTTAAATTGAATGACTAATACATGTCTCAGTAATAGTATCGCAGAGAGCCCTAACT
This sequence comes from Stenolophus ochropezus, assembly GCA_035578165.1. Lineage (NCBI taxonomy): Eukaryota > Metazoa > Arthropoda > Insecta > Coleoptera > Carabidae > Stenolophus > Stenolophus ochropezus. The sequence continues at coordinate 15,243,081 of JAQOWZ010000005.1, read as the reverse complement.
TTTAGCATCGACCAAATTGCAACAATAATGTTTTGGGCAAAAAATCCAAAAAGGTACCAGTTTTTCACGACACGTCAATGTCAAATGGAATATAGGTGATTCCACACGAGTGGCACATTTTTTTTTTAATTATTATTACTATTATTCATTAGTAAAGGTACAACCATCTATTTAACTTATCCTTTGGCCTCCAGTAGTCCTTATGTTTTATTGACCTCTCAAAATCTCATTGACCCTTCAGGGGTTATACTAACCACGTTGGGTAAAATGTACGAGTAAAACTTTGGAATGGTACTGAAGAACATATACGCCTGCGCTTCAAAATGAATATGAAATGAGATTCATGTTACAAGCTTACAAACATGAAGTTAGTTGAAAATCTTTGTTAGAGAATTCTCTATTTTCAATATTGAAGTATCAGTTTACTATTTCATTACAAGAGTTCTACAAACCTTCTTGAGCTTTAAAATTAGTATGAGATGTATTTAACATGTTTAGTACCATATGAGACAACAATGGCCTTCTAGTATTACAATATCAAACTTCAAGTTTGTGAAAAAAAAAAACTATCAGCTAATCAGCTATATAGACTAGTAAAGAAGACTTCTGCAAACAAGATATTCAGAATACACAATAAATTTCAATTATCTCGCGAAGAAAGGAGTAAAATATTTTTTTATCTTAATCGTTATTCAATGAGACATACTTTATGTGTAAAGTGTACATTTTATATTTTTTTGTTATGGTGCAAGACTCCATTCTTGCTAACTTTGTAGATCAAATACGCTCTTCGCAATGACAAGGTCAGTGATGACTGATTTAATGTTGTTAAGCATCTTTCTTCTATCCGGTTATAAAGTACTTAACTGCCTACTTATTTGATTGAAATGTCAACTAATGCAACCATTTGTATGTGTTTGAGGTCTCATTACATCATTTCACAACTGACAGGGAGTAGCTTACGAATGCACCGATTTATAAATGTATGCATAACAAACGGCACATAGAGATTATGACATATTGTTTTCACTTTCTTTAACTTGTCCTATGTGCTTGTCTGCATTTTAATAAGACACGTCAGGCTGCCAAGTACGGAGAAGAAAGTGTAATCGCACTGATCGATCAATTTTGTAAGAAAGTTGAAAATTTAGGAAATCCGCATTTGACAAATTAAAATCCCTTCAATGTAGAATATCTTTTTTTATACATGCAAGTATGTACTTAAATTTTACTACTAACTTTAGACATAAGAGAATAAGTTGTTAAAAAAAATGTTATTGTTACAATTTACAAATTGATTGCGATATTGAGTTTTCTTTGATATTCAGTGTGTTCTGATAACCATTGCACTAAGAAAATTAGTAAAACTTTATGCTTTTAATATTCTTTGATAGAATATTGTTTGCTGTCATTGCAATGAGAGTAAGTTTTCGTATTTTCATAATGTAATACCACTAGTAACTAGAATTTTGTTTTTTGTCGTTATGGACACGACTGATTGTTGCGACGAAAATATAAGCACGAGTGACGCTTTTCTAAAGCAAAAAGTAGAAGTGAGTTATGCAACAATTACCTACAAGTAAAAAGCAACGCCTATTTATTAGTAATTGACAATTGTTAATGAGATTTGATTCTGATTGGTTCAATTCACCAAAATACTATGATTTAATTGGATGTCAAATTAGGAGTGGAATTGACTGTGAAATATTGCTAGCATAATATTTTATGAATCTATAAAATGCAACTACAAAGTAGGAAATATTTTATTTATTTCCTATCTGAACTCGCGCTTTCATATTAATGTTTGTATATTTCATGTTTATTATCGACATAGTTTGATTTTTTACGAAAATGCTGGAGAAATGTTATTACGCGTCAGAATATTTTATCAGACATAAATATTCATACGTTTCGACAACATACAAATGTGTGTCATTACGTGAAATACTCCACTTTTGGTTACGTTTTATATTTATTTTCTCACACTCGCATACTTTACAAGCATATATCAATTTTATGATTTATTGTTTCTCCAATGTAGAACGTAGAACAGAACATGAATTTATTTGTGGTAATGTTGCTTTTACATTTGCATATTAATAAAAGCGGTTGTTTTGACAACTTAATTTCAATTCCGATTATATTGCTTTATATATTACGTATTCTCTCAGCTAAAATTAGTGTTACCAACTCGCATGAAATAGTATTCGTAAAATCTTTTCTAAAAAATATGTACCTACTTGTCTGAAAATAACAGTCATTTTCAATACTAGTGAAGTAATAAATCATAATATATGTACCTAGGTATTATTCTTCAGAACATATAACGACATTGTAAATAAACTTGTGAATTATAATTTGAATAAAAAATAATCTAAATATTCGATTTAATCTAAAACATCTAGTGATATCTGGAGTACTCCTAATAGAATATTATATACTGAGGGACTAAAGTGCTTGATTTAATCCTGAGAGTGAGGTGAGCCGTAAACGAGGGAAATACTCAGTTGCAGGATTAAAGGCACATTATTCCTGTGGTACATACACTATTTTTGCACTTCCTCAAATACATTTTAAAATATTAATTATTTGGTTATATTTATATAACTGTTAAATTCATGACTTTGAAAATAAAACATCATTATACACATTTGTCTGGTAAGCTGGTATTTGTTTCTGTTGTTTATTAATTTTATCACTCAGGGATTAAATTCATATTTAATCCCCCTGGCATTAAAAGTTCTATTTCGAAAATGAATAGTAAAGTAGGCTTTTACTCTCGAAAATGCAAAAAATAATTGAATGATTGTATCACTACACTGTTTCAGTTGACTACTACACGATTATTTCGCTAGCATTACCTCTCGTTTTTTTCCGAGTCGATGATGAAAGCTTTGCACTCAGTTCAGAGCTCGGCTTCCATATAAGAGTACGAAGTTATGCTAATGCCAATAGAAATAAGTCGTATAATATATAATAACAAAATAGGTTGCTTTCCATTTTACATGAATAATTGTAAGATAATAATTTTTATATATATATATATATATATATATATATATATATATATATATATATATTTCCCATAGAATAAGAAACGGCACAAACGATAAAATACGGAATACTGAATGATGTAAATCTGTGCACCTAGCGAGGTTAGGAGTCAGATATGAAATACATTTCGGACCACCGATTTCAAACAATGTATTCAGAACCTCGAATGTTAAATATTCGAGTAATTTGATCATAAAATTCATTCGAATACTAACATCTCGCTTATAAAAATCATTCGATTATGCGCATTACTAATACGGAGTATGAGTATACTGTCTTTTTATTTATTTTAATGGGTGATATTACAAGTCAAAAAATGTGAAAAAGGTAGCTCGTTCATTTAATTGTGCACTGTCAGTACTTAGCTTGTACAGATAAAGACTATGCAATTCTAGGAAAATGTAACATTACTATGTAAAGTAGTGTTATCATGTTCAACTTTTCGTGCGTTGATAAATGAAATGTAATGTTCATATATTTATTATTGTAAAATGTATTGATGATGGGTTAACTATGCCCAAAACGTCCTGTATTATTTTTTGACTATTATATCAATAAAAACACCAGAAACATGAAGGCCTAAATTTATACACAACCTACAAAAAAAGATTGTAACTTAAAAATAAAAAAATCATGAAAATCCCGTTCTGGAGTATCCAGGTGAAGATATTACAAATGTGTATCGACGAATAAATGATGGAACCCGTCGGGATATCGATATTTGGCGAAAAAGAACGAGGCTGTTGGTAAATAACGGCAGGAAATTAATCAGAGTTGGCTGTGAACGTAACCCAGAAAAGGAATGTGCGGGAGTCACGCAGCGTTGGCCGGTGAGGGATGAAGCCACGATGTGTAACCGCCGCTGAATTATTCACATAGATTTTGTTTGTAATGGAATTATCCCGCTGGTCTGGGAGTTATTACCGAAGGCCAATTAATATTCATTCCCTACACGCCAGACAACTGTTTCATTTATTTTGTTTAGCGCGAAAATACCTGCAACCCTAGAACATCGTTTTCACGTCCGAAGCTCTATTATTTTCCCCATGGGAGTATTCATTTGCTGAAAAAATATAAATACATGTACGTGTATGTACATACTAACGTCTGAGTCGTTACCTGCAATGTGAATTGACACGAACACGAAACTATAATCCATTCCAATCATGCAATGGTCATTTTTTGCTGTACTTATAATCTTAACACTTATTTCGCCTTGCCATGATTCCGAGCTTTTCGGTTTTTAATAACAATAAGGAATTTCTGTACTTCAACTGTAGTAACTTAAAGCTTATTTAATAATACAAATTTGCTCTTAGTTTCTCGTCATTTATTTGATTAAATATAACAAGGATCGTGTCGTCCTTTCAGATATCATTAGACTACTTGTTAATTTGTTGTATGTACCTTCAAATTTATCGTATTTTTTGTTTTTGTTTTCGAACTTTTCTTCCTTAATGCTGAATGCAAAACATCTTACATTTCTATTCGGTAGTATTTTTACTGTCATTCCTAGAAATACGATTTTACTTGCATGATAGTGGTATAGATTGTCAGCCTGCACTTTTACAGCCTCAGTCAGATCGGAACACACCGATTGTGCTACAACTCATCTAAATTATTCATTTCCGTTAAACGAGTAGATTTAATTATTTCTACGCAAAATAAATCATATATAGTAACCAATTTGTTCAGTTTTGATGATAGTATACTTTGATTTAGAAGTTAACTTGGAATTTGAAATTGGTAAGGAATTTTCGGCCTTGGAGATCCAGTAATTACAATATAAATGTTTTGCAACAATTTATTTCATATGTTTTAATGCGGACATTTCGGTGATGAAATTTTCCCCATCCTCAACTTGACATAATGGTGTTACAAAGAGATGTTTACACGTTACAGTATACAATGTAGTGGAGCATTAAATCAGTTTGCAGCAACATTTATACACTACCACTAAAGTGAGTGCAAGTTAAGTATCGCATAACCTTCTAATGCATTGAAAACAAACATACTCGTAGTCATAGATATCGTGTAAATCTAAAAAGATAATACTGCAGAAACCTCGAAATCGCTTTATTCATCAAAATGTCAATATACAATTTTATTTAAAGTAAAATAAATTTGGTAGAAAATTATTTATTGATGAAAATATTTGTTACATACAGATCGATGGTTCAAGTACTATACTTGAAAGAAGAATTTGAAATTTACTTTAGAGTATAGCACATAAAATGGTTATACTCAGAAAATAAGGAAAAATATTACTTTCGCAATATAAAGAAAACAATGTGTTCTTTTTAAGGTTATTTTCTTGTTTCATGTTCTGTTAATGTTACAATAAAACAGAAGTAAACTTTATGCAGCCTTTAATACGCAAACAATGTATAAAACGATTGAAACTACAAAAATATTAATTGATTCATAATAAATTCCATGGATAAAATAACAATTTAATATTCCATAGCAGCAATTTTAACTGTGCTATAATAAATATGGAAATTGCAAAATTAAAAACGATTAAAACATTAAGTGCATGCAAATTTTTATACCTTATGCATTATTAAATTTCATGAAAAACTATTTCAAGTATCGGGAAAATGTACTGGGTTGGAAAAATGCTACACGCTGTGAAGAAAATTTGAATACAAGTGTAATTTATTGGAAAAAGCCCCTTGTAAGGACAGATTAATTTTCAATCTTTTACTCCTGATTAACAAGACGCAGATAATTAAAAGTTTGCTACGTTTCTTAATAAGTTTTCTTTTTGTCTACAAGAATTAATTTCACCTAAAAACTTCTTTTAAAGAAATGTTTACTTGTATTTTGGTTTAAATTGGATGACAGATATTAACTGGAAATTTTATTTCTTTAAAGGTTATTTTTAACTTTAAATTGCCGATTTTTCACTTTTTAAGCCAGTGAATTAAGTATGCCAAACACTTCAGCCACTGTCAAACAGAATAATGGAATAACATATTTGGAATTTAGTGAGACTACTGTAGTTATGTTTATTTGCTCGAAGACATCTTGTCTAATCATATTCACGTCACTCACTACAAATGTACAAATTCCATTTAATTTATGAACTTGTGCTATATTATAAGCTTATCGTGTATTAAGTACTTGAACAAAGCCATATTGACGAGATTATATATGAGTTTCCCAAACTTATTCAGGCAGTGTTGGACAAGAACATTCCCTACGTATTAACATTGGCATATTAAGTCTAGAAAGATAACTACGCTACTTTGTGCGCTATATATTTATTTAAATTTATATAAGGAAACAATACAAGTACCTAATTGTTTTGTGCTATATATTTTTTATTACTTTATTCTGTCTTGTTAAAATTTTGTTAAATCTGTGATTTTTTAACGACTTTTATTATCGGAACCAGGTGTTAAAAAATCTTACATTTAAAAATTATGTAAATCTGGGTTACAAAAAAAATCCTTTTAACAAAAGAATAACGAGAGTGCACTTAAACCGAAAGTTGAATTATATTTTTTTACATCACACTATCAAAATTTTCTCAGTAATTGAATAATTTTACGTAAATAAGATACGAATCTGTAATAAGCGAAATAATAGGTGTCTACTTTTTCAAACATAATATATTCATGATCGGTCAAAAATAGAGAAACAAATAAAAAATATGAATATCTCATGTTTATCTATTTTTCTTAATATTTGATAGAATTGATTTTATTTTTTAATATATTAATAATAATTCGCAAGTAAAATTTTGTCTGTCCAAATTTGCCGAATCATAAAGAGAGAAACATTAGTTTTATTTAATTTATTTTCTGAATTTGATGTATTCAGTATCGCTTTTTTATGCTTACTGTGACATTTTACTATGCTTAGATGTAAATATTTGTCAACAGATATGAAAACATTAATCATACAAAAGTTCAAATGGTGTCAAACAATTAATAATTTTTATAAAAAAAATAGTGTAATTACTCCCATCAAACTTGGAAGACCACGAAAAACAAATAGGATTGATGATCTTTATCTTTAAAAAATTCATTTTTCTTTGACTTTTAAAGACAATTTTCTTTAGCTTATTCGGATACCTATTGTACGTTTCTATTTCACAAATTAATAATAGGGTTTAAAATTAGTTTATACTTAATATAATTCTCAAGTAGTTTCATTGTGTCTGAATCTCCTTTTATTTCTCGTAAACTATGAATAAAATTATATTCAAAATTATATTAATTTGCCTATCCACTAGTCCACTACATTATTTAGGTATGAATATATAATGCTAATGCTCCATCCTAAATAAATAAGTCATATTTAGCATGATGTTATCCCCAAATTCCTTGTAGCGTGTCCACTCCCTGTACATTATCCTTGTCATTGTGCCGCCGCCTAATTAGAATGTCTAATTAGCACAGTGTAAGTGACCGCGGCGTGGCCGAGCTTTAAGGGCGCCACTGTCGCGCGACGCCTGACGTCACGACGCCGGCATAATTACGGAAATTGCGTGGTCGCACACTTTATTTCTTCCCACAGATTTGCCGCGGGAACATTCCCCATTAGTTACAGTACAGGCAAATATAATGTGGGTTATACAAGGAAATTGTTTGAAATACGGGATGATTTATACGAGAAATTTTAATCTAAATTACAACTATACGTGAAAGAGATGCGTGAGTTTGATTTAAATATAGAAAGGAGTATTTAAAGTTAGAGTAGGAACAAATAAGTCCATATTTACATATATTATATTTTCTGTTTCAAAGGTGGCTTCAAACTTTCAAACAAACGTTACATTTGCTCAAAAACTACATTCTTTCCTATAAGAATCTGAACTTATAAAAAAATATTTAAACGTTTTATAAACAGGTGATCTGTTAAAAAAAAATTTCGCAACGTGCTCTAATTTTAAATTTTATTTACTTTTTAATTTAGATTCTTCAAGGGAATATTTTATTTTAAATTGCACGTACTTTTTATATGTTATTAATAAACAAAAGGAATGGGTTAAAAAGAAGAACACTTTGATAAAACTGCTACCTACAAAACTTTTTGCTTCGCCATAAGAAATAAAAAAATATTTTTGTAAAGAAACTAATATTTATTGGAAGAATAAAATTCATAATAATTCTGAAATATTGTAGGCAAAAATAAGTAATTTATATTAGAAAAGAATAACTTTGAGGCGTCTAAATGATTAGTAAATAAATGAATACATGTTGAACATATGAAACGGAATTGAAAAATTAAATGGATATTGTCAATACTGTCAATAGCAATCTGGATATTTAATTTTAACTTTACTGCTTATCGTTATGATATTTATAAAATGCGCAGATGCAAATGTTGCGAAAACGAACAAAATATATCCTAATAATAATGGAAATAATTTATTACTTATAGCAAATAATAATATAATTAACAGTTTATTGCCTGGATGCATAAACACCTAGAATTAGTCTTAACATGCGATATTGTAAAATAAAGAAACATTAATTTATATTCTATTCGCTCGAAAGCATATGACTGGTAAATCCAGTATCTCACATGCAAAAGAAACTTCATATTTTTAAATATTGTTAACTGACTGCAATAGTTAATAATATATAATTAAAGTATGCATGTCCTTGTGTTTAATATACACGTAAACAATACGACAACCTAATAAAAATTTTCTTCGGTTTTTCACATTTCAATTAAGCCATTGTTTTACAAAGTACACATGTCAAGCAATTTGAGGTAACCTTTAAAATTCTTTATAGACGCATAAGCACTGCAAATAAATTTATTTAATAGGTATATGTTATATGTACGTATTTAGGTATAATCGTATAATTTACTCATTTATGTAGATATCTTGTGTGTCCTCATTTTTATCTTTCAGTTAGATTAATTTGATGCCTTTTCAAAATGAATAATATATAAATTAATTAAATGGGCAATTATATTAAGTGACAACCACAATATAAATGTAGGATTTAGATTAAAAAGATATGGTGAAAAATTTTTATTTAATTAAATATTCGAAGCCTAATGTATGGTATCTCAAAAATACATCTATGGCATATAATAGTATTCTTATAATCTACCACTACATTGTATTAACCTTTAGATGACAACGCTAAGCAATAATCCAGCGATACCGGCAAGATGTTCTTAATAAACTAAATAATTATTTTTTACAATATTTCGTGCTATATCTATAACTATATCTGTATGGTAATATTATTACCGTACTGACTTGTCAAAATAACATGGGACAATTAAATAATATAACTGTATCCATGAACAACTGTTGAACAAACCACGAATATTATGAATCATACCAGGTCTAAGATGTCTTACAATTCAATTAACATTTGCGGCAATCATGAGATTCATAACATCGAAGGAGCGCCTTATCGATACAACAATAGAGTAATTCGATAATTTCTGATTTTTTTTCTTGATGACAGAATATTGGACAAGAACAATTTAATAGTAAAGTTTAAGAAATGCGGTAATGGGACAAAATATTGTGGCGTTACTGTCAGAACATTTTAAAATGATACATTCTTTTATTGTAATTTAAAGATTAACATAAACCTATTTTTCATTAAAGAATTCATTTTTTATTATTACTGCAAATAAGAATATAACCAAACTGTAGAATTTTAGATAAAAAACAATTATTCGAAATTTCAGTCATACAGCGTTTATTCCTACTAAACCGACGTTTCGGTATACACTTATACCTTCATCAGGGTAAGTAGAATCTATAGATTATAATCATGTACACAGCATACATTCGTAGATTCATTCAGTATTACATACATCGTACAAAATTCATTCGGTTGTCGTCCGTGAGACAATTTAGATGCGTATGTGCTTTTTTGAATTTTGTACGATGTATGTAATACTGAATGAATCTACGAATGTATGCTGTGTACATGATTATAATCTATAGATTCTACTTACCCTGATGAAGGTATAAGTGTATACCGAAACGTCGGTTTAGTAGGAATAAACGCTGTATGACTGAAATTTCGAATAATTGTTTTTTATCTACACTACACCACAGTCGAAAAAATCCCATCCCTCATTACACCATTTGTAGAATTTTATTAAGGTGAAATAACTTATTAATAATTTCTGTAATTTTTATGCGTTAAAGTTACTAAGGTGTCATCATTTTTATAAGGACAAACTATAAAACAGATACATATATAATTTTTGGTCGATTTTCCATTAAATAAAGAATGTGCATATCATGAAAGATATGCAAGATTTACAATATCTAGTACCTTACAATACTAAAATATTAATCAACTAGTCAACTACGATTATAACAATTATATTTCCATTTCTAAATTCAAACGAACAGAAATGTGTTGTAGCATACAAATTGTCTGAGATATTTCTGAAAGTTGATCACAGTTGTTCTTTCTACTTCTCAAAAAATTGAGTTTTGTTAATTTCACTTTAAACATAAGTGAAATATGAAGGATTACAAAAAATGCATATATTGTGTACTTATTTCACCTACTCATTTTATCATTTTTTCTCCAACTTTCCTTTCATGTTAGCACCAGCTCGTTGTGATTCACCCCTTGTAACCTTGTCACTCTTTGTTGCAGGCTTGGGGGTAATCGTTTGCGATGGGGTGCTTCGGCAGCAAGGACAAGTTGTCCAAGGAGGACATGGACTTCCTCAAGACGCACACGCGCTACGACGAGAGCACCATCAAGGAGTGGTACAAGGGCTTCAAGGTAAGTGCCCCATCTGTCATCTCGCCTGACAAAACGGTTATATCCGACGATGTACGTCCCACGTCCCAACGCAGAACACTGACGCATGGTGGTTATTAAAGAATGTATTGAAGGTGGAGATTGATTCTTTGTTGTATTTACTGGATTTATGTCTATTGTTATTAAATTGGTTTAATTATTTATCTATCCTTTAGCGTACTTATTTCGTAATAAATTTTAGGTTCATTTTATGATATATGTTGTCATCATCCAGTCACTGCAAATAACTTACTACAGTGGGTTCTGAACGATTTGGTTACAGAGATATTTCTATTTGATTAATAATTGGTGACTTCTGCCCACGTCCCAACGCAGAACACTGACGCATGGCGGTTATTAAACAATATATTGAAGGTGGAGATTGATTCTTTGTTGTATTTACTGGATTTATGTCTATTGTTATTAAATTGATTTAATTATTTATCTATCCTTTGGCATATTTATTTCGTAATAAATTTTAGGTTCATTTTATGATATATGTTGTCATCATCCACTGCAAATAATTTACTACAAGTGGGTTCTGAACGATTTGGTTATAGCAATATTTTTATTTGATTAATAGTTTGGGGTTTTCTGCCCAAAATAATTATTAAAGTTTATATTGAAAATGAGGACAGATTTTTTATTGTGTTTATTTGAATTTTAACAAATGAAAAATATGTTTATCAATGTTAGTAGAATCGTACAAGTATAAATTTTTCAATATTTGTTGTTTTATTGTAGTATCTCAACGTGAGCATATTCAAAGTAATTGAATTTTCAGCGAAAATTTAATTTTTAAACGTAAATGTATTCATTAACTAGAAAATGTATTTACTCGGTTTTTAGAATTTGCTTTCCGAAACAAAATTTAGTTAAATTGTTTTTCTTTTTTAAATGTATTTATATGTATAAAACTATTACCTACACGCTACACAAGGTTAATTTAATGTTATAAATTACATTATTTACTGCAGAGAAAAATTAAACTCTTTAATCAAATATTGAAAATATCGAATATTATTGTTCCAAAAGTTTTATTTTCAACATTTGTACAAAGGTCAAACAAAACTTATATTAATTTCATTATTACTTACTAAGTATATATAACTATACATATAAGAACTGCTATTTATTATTTTAAATATATTGTCTATATTTAGTAGGTATACGTAAAATAAAAAAAAAAACTAACCAAAATATAGAATTAATTAGATAAATTAAATAATTGTAATGAAGATAAAATCTACAACACAAATTACAATATTTCAGAACTTACGTCGAGAAATCGAACTTTGTATTCAAATTACTAGCAATTAAGTAATACATTAAAAGACAAATTATAATAATGCATTCTAGGAATAATTTATTACTCAAATACATTGGCTCTTCCTGTTCATTTTATATTTTATGGTGATAACAAAAAAAATACACATCACTTCTAAATACAAAATTTATATCTTTAAAATTAATTCTTGAAATTGAGATAAAAAGCCTATAGTTAATAGCTTTATCGTTAGATATATAAAAAAATTCGATATTAAAATTATAAAGTGAGTCTCCTACATCAAATAAAAAATTTAATTTTTTTCATTCTTAAAACAATACAAACAAAAAATATAATGAATTAGCATAATTTCTTTTATAAAAGACTTGAAAAATAATATTTTATTCTTATTCTTGTGTAATACTTGAACACAATGGAAACAAAAGTTAATGTACTGAACTCTTTTGAGCTTTAATTTAATTAATAACCTCATCAAGAAGCCTTTGATAAAGTGTTTCATTCCTATAAACAAAGCAACTGTTTTGGAAAAGTCGCAGTTAACTTTTTCTTCATTAATAGCCAAGCATTAAGTTCTGCAAACGTTTGGAATTTTCCCCCTCGATGATTAAATCTTTGCGATGCGTTGATCACATCTTCAATCAGTGCAAATAGAACGGAAACTAATTAGTTTGGAATGGGCGCCATCAGCGTTACCATTGTAATTCAGGAGAATTATACTACGCAGATTTCACTAATTGTACCAGCGAGAATGAATTCTAATATCCCTGACTCCGAGTCTAACGCAACTCGAGTAGTTCCGCACGAACGCAAGGATGTAGTAATTTCGTTGAGGAGTACACAAACAAGACGGATAGGGCATGTAAATAGATAAGGCCTGAAGTTAGGAAGGACGGATAACAGATGCCCAAAATACGAGCATGTACGTCGTAAGATTTGTAGTAGTTATTTCAACCATGCACAAGGAATCTCCGTTCGTTATAATTAAGAACTTAAAATTGATATTCTTTAAGGATTGTTTATATTTACAGTTCATATTATTTTATTACTTTCATAACTACTGATACCAATTATCTTTAGAAATTACAAAATATTTTTGGTACTCTTACCTACAATAAAATCTATTGATTCGCCTCACCTAAGCAACGTCGGGAATCTCAGCTTCCCACGTCTTCCCCAGATTATCATGCAAAATTTTAGAAAAAAACAGTACTATTTCTACAGCATTTATTAAAAAACTATATATTATATATTTACAAAAAAAAACTGTGTAATATCTCACACATTCTTTTGCTTGATAATAATAAAATAGTAGATTATTGAATGATATTTCATTTAGAAAACATAAATTTAGTATACATCATTTACGATTTTGGGAAAAACTGCAGTCATGTTGGTAGATTGACAGCGTTTGTTTGTATTTAAACATAAAATAGTGTATGTATAAATAAATAAAAATGTTTGTACAAAAATAAAAACATAGTATTGATTTTATCATTTTCGTACAAAAAAATATTGTACAAACCTTACGCATGAACTTTTTCCCGGATTCGCTAATTGCGAAGCTTGCTAGCTCGTGGCACAAAATACTCATCCGAGATATGTAAATAACTATTATATTTTTAATAATTTTATTTAAAACATTCTTAGATTAATTTCATTTATTATTATTCGACCGAATAACCGGATAACTCTATTTAGAAATATAGAGCAGATAAAATTAAAATCATTTCATTTGTTTCTTTTATTAGCACGGAATCTACAGCTGAAAGTGGGTTCCGAACTACCAGGACACAACCGTGTTTTTATTTGGTTAATAGTTGGCCGCATTGGGATTGAACCATAGATCTCATATCCGCACAAATAAACAATAACGTTTCGTATTCCGTTAAAAAAAAATGTCAAAACGTACTTAATTTTTTATTGCCAAATCTATATTCGTATATTTAAAGAACTGATAGTGAGGAAAATGGTAATACACTGTAAAAAACTCATCCAAATTAATTATTTCTTTAGCGCATATCACGATTTACTTTAGTTTATAAGACGTAGTATACTCTTTTTAATATTTCATCATCATAAAAGGAACGTCACTCAAATGTAGCAATTTCAATGATGCGTGTTTTATCCTTAACTCCTCAACTTTTACAATCTGTAATATTTGTTATTTAATCATTTTAATAATATTACCGTGTAACTATAATCAATCCTTCACCGATCTATCATTCTTACAAAAACCTTTTGTTCATTGTTTAATTTTTCATAAAGATTTACTTTGTCGAAAAATTACTACGTTTCTTTACTTAATGAATTGAATGACATAAAATAATATTTTTAGAACCCAGTAAAATATCTTAGTCCATCTTGTAGAAATGTCACGTCTCTGTCAGGTCTTCAACCCACATTGCAAGTGGAAAATTTGACCGTTAAAATTTTATGCTTCACCCTTGGGAGTTAACACTTTGCCCGACATGTATAATGCCCCGAAATTTATTATTTAAACCCACGATCCTTGTACATTCTCGTTCAAAATTAATTACATCCAAATTGTCCCCATCAATCACGTAGTACAGTAGAAATCGTAAAAGCAGAGCCATTTAAAAAGCAGTAGTCATTGTTGTGACTCGCTGAAAAATTATTTGGACAAGTTTTAATGGCGTTCACTTAATATAAGTGTCACTTACTAAAGATTGATCTGCAGAGTAGAAATATTCACAGCACGCTACGTTTCTTCCAACATGCGCAGAATTTTTACCAGCGAATTACGAATGCGAACAGATTCGGAATATCTGAATATTCTTTGCATTTTAATACTTGGTGACATACAAGCGTCCGTTTATTAGGAATGCTAAGCGGTAATTGTCTGTTTACTAGCTTCATTTCGCGAATATATACAACGAGATATTTTACATACATACAAACCATAATTCTTCGCAAAACATTTTTATTCAAACACCGCTATAGCCTTGTATATATTCATATCAGCGTCCTTTTATTACTCATACCAAACTCTTTCTTCTTTATTCACTATTATATAAGTAAGGTGACAATAACTAAGTTCCTGCAACCCAAGTTCAAATGTAAGCGGCATCAGAAATGATGAAGAACTATAAATTCTGTCTGGTGAATGTCTTTTAAGGAAAATACCATCATTGCCGATATTTTTCAAAAAACTGATTGCCAACAATTATTAATGAAGTATTAGTGATTAAATGTATACATCTATTTAAATTATATTAAAAATTATTATTATTCACAAGTAAATAAATTTCTTCATTAAATATAGTACTGTCAGTTTTAAAGTATAATAAAAATATCACTAATCTTCCTCAGTACAGAATTAATATATTTATCTACATAATTGATATTCCACGGTGTCCGACAGAAGTTTCGGTTTCGGTTATAGTTTTCAGCTGAAACTAGAAAAGGAACCGAATATTCGAATACGGTTTCGGTTTCGGTTTCAGCTGAAACACACTCAAAGATTCCTAAATTTCTCAAAAAATGAAATATATCTAGTTTTAACACAGAGAATGTATTAGTATGTTATTTATTACAGATATCAGTAATGATTTCTTTCGACAGCACAAGAATATACCAGTCGCCACCTGTCACTGTTTGAAATACCTAATACTATTGAAAATGCATCGTAGAATTAGAAAGTAAGAAATACAAGTCACTTTGATAAAATTGAAATTAATGATAAAACTTTTTCCAAAGAATGATGCGGGATGTAGGTATTTTATATATTATTGACCTTTAGCTTAGTCTTCTTTGAACCATATTTCAGCTTTTTTGCTCGGACGCATTTATTTGAACGGACATGTCTGCAAGGCCAGTTTTCTGTGTAAAATGTCGAGGTACCATATTGAATAATATATCTCAGTAATAAATGACAGGAAATTATAGTCGTAGGTAAATAGTGCGGACTTTTCTCAACAGCCAATACAGTCTTGTAGATACGTTCGTTCTCTGAAATTATCGATATTATTCTAAATTTGTACACTTACCCAACATGCAACCGTGCATATCGTTAAATATAAATCATCTCACGAACCGATAATCCGTCTACGGTATATACGGTAAACAAACACGCACGACTAGATAGCATTCTTAGAATAGAAAAGAAAGTTGCAACGGGACTAATTACACCACGAATATTCACGTTATTGCTTCCGTATTTAAAGAATTCTACATACGAGTAAACTGGTTCCAGGAATTCTTTCGCTCTTTATGGCCACAACTTCGTAATATCGTAATCGTAACAGAACTCAACATTAAAAGCAAATAAGGTCATAGAACTAGGCAACTTTACACCAAAAGTATTTTATTTTTATACTTTATTTACATTAAAATGCGAATGGTCGCATATTTTAACTGTACTGCAAGTTTTGATACCTGTATTTTGTTGTAAGAATAATTAGGTACTTACCAGTGTATGTACGTGTATGTCAACTGCAAAATAAAATTAATGTTGATGTAACAGAAGTCATAAAAAATTATAATTACTTATTAAATGTAGTGTTTATAAACATGTCCTTGGAAAGAAAAACCTGGTCCTTTTCCTTTCAAGGACTTTGACCCTTAGCAATCTTGTCCATAAACAACTCGTACTTTTCTTGATGTCTTCTTTCCAACGTGCAAATTGTCTGCTTATGCTTTTTTACTTGCCGTAAAGAAACTACCAAATATTATAAAACTTTATTTTTTTTAATATTTAACTTACAAGCTAGCAAATTCATAATGTGAATCAGTCGTTGTCTATTTTTAATTATATTTATTCAAAAAAAGAAGTTACTCGATTTCCGTTTTTAAATGTTTCGATTTTCAAATTAACTTCATTAGAGGGTTTTCTTTCAATAGCAACTCGGATTTCTTTTTTTAATTGAAGTTTTATGAGAGATGAGAGTATTTAATCACTTCGTATATTTCGCTTTTACAGTCGATCTGTTTTGCAAAACTGCTCTTCGAATTGGATCGTACCTAATATTTTCTTCCCAACAGCATAAAAAAATGTTGAGAAGTAATATCGTACTCGTTGAATGATAATATTGGTACACGGGATTCTCGGCGGAAATTTGGCAGGAATTATGTTGATAATTCATTTGTAATTTTTTTTATTTTGTTATTTTAACTAAATTTGATAATATCTGTGTATGTATGTATAAGAAAAATAAATAGATATTCTAGTCAATCATACAACTTGTCTTGGTTTAAAAAAATTCATATACATGAAAAAAATGATTCGTATATGTTTCACAACGTGTGAATTTCAGTAAAATATTTGATTCCGATAACACCTGATACATAAAAAATGTAATATAAATCGACAATAAACATTCTATTAATAAATAATATAAGCATTAGTTTCGGTGTTCTGAACACATAACATTTTCAAATTATCGAGAAACCTTGACAAAGAGTTTTTTTATCTATCACTCCACTAAATCAATTCTTTCCCTGAGGCCTCCCAAATTGAATGTTGCAATAAAAGCGGGCAACAAAGCAATTATCCTACTTATGTTTATACACCAGGATACCACGCCCAGAGGGCCGCGCCCTGGTAATTAACCGCCACCGATCCAATACTTCCCCAGATCTGATCGCCCCTGGGTGAAATGTCACAGAGCCCTTGCGATCGCGATATAATTTTAATATTGCGTGCCGCCAGCCCACTAATTATTGACCAGGGGTCGCTGAGGTCAACGGACACGTGCTAATTATAGCCAGATTAAATTTTCAGTTTTGAAGATCATATCAAGACGTGAAGAATTCATGACGGATTGAGGTTAAAGATTGATAGTTTTTAATTTTTCTAATTTATAGTTAATGTAAAACTGAGCTTATTAAACGCTAAGAGTTAGCCAGATTAAATTTTCAGTTTTGAAGATCATATCAAGACGTGAAGAGTTCATGACGGATTTAGGTTAAAGATTGATAATTTTTAATTTTTAATTTAATTTTCAGTTATAGAGTGTTCTTGGCGGATTTAGGTTAGGGGTTGATAGTTTTTGTTTTTCTAAGAAATTTATTGCTGATGTAAAAGTGAGGTTATTAAACGCTTAACGTCCAATTTAGGGTTAATGTTCTAATTTGCATATTTATTTGCTTAACAGAATTTCCTTAATTATAAAGGAAAGGATATTAATAGTCAAGAAGTTTGATATAGGAAGTTCCTTATATACATTTTCATATTTTAACACATTATTTAACATGAAACTTGCAGGTCATTGTATTTTCGAAAGATATATTAGATCATTCTTTTCCTACAGCTGTGCTATCAAATAATTAATACCGACAGACTCGGAGATTTTAAAAATATGGATATCTAAAAAGATGTTTTGAAATTATTGCAAAAATAATAAGGTTAATTAAATTAAATTAATTCTAATGTTAACTATTTATTTACTCATTACTGTAATTGTACTAAAACTTTCAGTCACGGTAAAAAAAATGTTTGCTCCAAATACTGTGTAATTATTTTGCGAATTCCAGAAATTTCTCGTTGTGTTATAATCCGTACTTTTTGCAGTAATTTTGAAACACGTACAAAAAATAATTATTTTAATTGGTAGTATTTACGTCAAAGTTAGTGCTAGCGTATCAAATATAATGGCCGTTTTTCCGAGCTATAAAAAAATCGCTTTTAGGTAGCTTGATTTTACATTATAATCTAATGAGGCCAAACTCATAATAGTGAGCTCGGAATACGGGTCAATATTTTAAAGTAAATGACGCTCTCTTATATTATTACTTTCAAGTAATTTAGATGTCGTTGAAATTAAATAATTAAAAAACTAAATTGTTATATTGTACATTTTTATTTGATGAAAATCCTGCTTTTAAAAAGACGAATGTAATGTTTATGTCAGTTTTGCAAAATGCATTACCTCGAATGAAAATTGCGTCGTACAAAAACAGTGTGTATTTTTTTGTACTTGCGAAAAAGTTGTAAAAAGAAAGCCTGTAAACTAATATAAGTGTAAAATTTGAAGTAAAAACAAAACTTGCAGGTTCCCCAGAGCACAGTTCACTGCTCCTTTTGGCAAGTCTTAAAAAGACTTGTATAAACTCACTATCCCTTCAGGGAGGAATAAATATAAATATGAATTCAGTAATTTCGCATTTTGTATGTTTTACCAGGGATGAGTTTTTTATGAAATGGAACATTTTTCCGGGGAATTCTTCGGTTGGGAGATCGTAACCAATTGTTATGTAAATTCCCGGCCGCAAAAAGAAAACTTTGGGAGTTGGACAAAGCCTCCTGCGGCCATAGCATATTATGTTAACGCTTTCGACGCATAATTACTCAGAGAACACCGGAAAATGTGCATGAAAACGACAACGTGAGGAAAATCACAATGGAAAAATTAGGCCTTGAGCCCTCACCAAAACAACAGGCTTCCAATCGTCTGTCCATCTTCCCCATTATCTTTTTTATTCTCATTCGTTATTGTAACCCTAACATTTTTTTGGCCAATTTTATTCGATGGATTAATCAAAGCAACATTAATGAATAATAAAAATCATAAAAAAGTAGAATTTTTTGGTTAGGGGCCGTTCAAATATTACGTAAGCAGATTTATTACAATTATTTACCCCCCCATCCCCCTTGTCAGCAAAAGTAAGCAAAGCTCTTACCCCCTCCCCCCATGCTTACGTAAACATTTTTCAATTAAAAATTATTTTTTTTAATATTATAATTAAAATGTTATAATTATAATTTTAAAAATAAGAAAAGTTAATATCTACCGATGACGTAATCATCATCTAGACTCCCCTACCCCCCATGTCATCCAAAATAAGCAAAACATAGACCCCCCCACCCCCCTATAGTGCTTACGTAATACTTGAACGGCCCCTTACTTTTTATTTAAATTTAATTAATTAATTATTTATACATTCATTTGTCCATTTATAACACTATATTGCTACCCTGTTTTTAAATAGTACGTAAGGTACTAGTTTTCTATATGTGGCTCTAATCTCTGTAGCCACGTCGCTTACCAACTTTAATTGACTGGTTATAAAATCTTCTATTACAATTTCATTATAGTTTCGATCGTTACGCAAATTCTAAAAAAGATTTAATAGTAGAATATATCTCAATAAAGTTATTATATGATTTTTATACAAAATATTGAGAAACTCTTTACAAATCGGATTTGTCTACCATCAATATATGTACCTACGTAGCATAAAATATGAAAATACTTTTAAAGGAAATACTTGTAGCTTTACCAGTTTTTATTTTTAAAACTACGAGTACAGTACCATTTCTACCTTTCAGCGATCATCAGATAGTAGTTATATCAATTTTTAAATTGTATTTTAGTAAACTGATCTAAATAATACTAATGTATGACAACATTTCTTGATGGAATAGAACCACAATACTTGAGTTTCTTATTTCAATCACCCCGATTATGTAACAAGATAGAAAATACGGCCTTGATTTCCATCTTGTTTGTGGACTGCATTTCTTCTGAGGACTATAATTCTGCGTTCGAAATCTAGACGTTGACATTTTTGAAATAAAAATTAAAAATTATGGGGCCAGATGCCGATGAGACCATATGTCACAAAATTTGTCATATGAAGTTGAGAGGGTATATTTGCCTCTCAACAAAGTTTTGTACGTCAGTCTCTTAGGCAGTATTAGATGTAGTTCGGTCGCAACAGAAGGCACAATGTTGTTCGTTTAATTTAATTTGATCAGTAATGCAGTTTTTGTATACTGATCAACAAGAAATTTAGTTCCGATTAGGGTTTATTTTTCCATGTTCAATTCAAGTTGTAAATATGTAAATAAAGTTTAAATTAAGCTAAGTAAAGTGCTGCCATCTCGAGTTATGTGATTTTGAGTTTCCTGTTACATCATCATTGCTCATCATCATCATCTAGTAAGTCAACCAACAATGCTTCATCTTACTATCCCCCCGTGTTAAAATTAATAAAAAGACGAAGTTAGAATTTGAATCCCATGAAAGAATATGGACTTACAATTAAATAAAAGTTTTCTTCCTTGTGTGATAAATATCCAAAGAAAATTCTTTCAGAATTGAATGTGATCCTACATATCCTTTAAGTAGAACAAATGTATCCAGTTGGGATCTGTTTAGAAAGCTTGGTACAGTGCGATATATCTGGCTTTGGTGTGAAAAATCCTTGCGGAACCTTGAACTGGGTGAGCTATGCCAGGAATTGGAAAGTGGAACATTCATCACCGAAGCTTTAGGCAGGTGCCTGTCCAGCGTTACATGACATAGCGGAGGATAACTCATTGCCGGCATTACTCATGCTATCGACCAGCTGTGACACTGGACCAAGCGGCTAGCAAATATGCGGCTAGTTTATTACCAGCCGGAAACCTCCACAGCCATCTATTCTTGCCAGTGTATTTACTACTGACGTTGCCAGCATTTTTGGGAGGTGGATATGGGCCAGCAGGGATCATAAGGGATGATTTGGGGTTTACCACATAGAGTTAGCACAGCTGGCTTAAAAGCTATTTATTGAAATGTGTCAAACCTGCAACCCATTTATTTTAAAACAATATTTCCAAAAAAGGATTCTGGCATAATAAGCAATGATTAGATAGTATCATTATTCTGATCTATCTCATTAGAATTATAGAATGTAACTACATCCAAAACTAAAATCTCAGGAAGTGACTTACAACTTGTAGTATGTTCCAAGCCCCAAATAAAGAGGTTACAATAAGAATTGTAAATAAATAAAAATTTAACGTGTAATATTGTTAAACATAAGAATGACGTTTAGCTAACTTGAAAAATTTGTGAACAGATATCCTTATTTGTTTAGCACAGTAAGTTTTGAAATTTGATGATTGTAGGATTGCACCTCAAAATATTATATTTAGAATTCGCTCGACGTTTACAACAACTTTGTTTTTGTCAAGGCTGAATTTTTATTGTTTTTTGTGTGAAAATGAAAATTTACGTGGAGCGCTGAAGATGAAAAAGTTCTAAATAGAAAAATATGATAACGTATAAATGCAGTAAATGTTAACGAAACTACAAAATATTAAATTATTAAAAGTTTCCAGACATATTCCTGTCAAATTAAAAACAAAAGTAACTTCATATTTTTTTATTAACAAATTAAATTTCATACTTTTCTACCCCAAATAAATTTAAAACGAAACAATCATAATAGTACTTTTTCATTAGATAGTTTTTCCAAAAAAATAACCAGAAGATAGTCTGAAATGGGTACTTCAATTTAATAAGTGCAATATTAAAAAGAACAATTTTACAGTAATGTTGAGTATATTTCTTTGTAAAGTAAAACGTTATATACTAGAATGTTCTTTATTTTTATGAAATGGAAGTCATATTTTTCTTTATTAAAAGGCAGACTGGAAGACAAAGGTTGTCGTAGATCTGCTGACCACATTAGAGAAACCTTGCTCACTGCTCGTTTCGCCGAGCTAGAAGCTCGAGCTGAATTAAATGCGTAAACCATAGGATTAGAACTTCAGAAGCGAACATTTCCTTGACACTCAGCAATCCTGCCGGCTAACAATACTATAAATCCCAACTTATACGCGAACAAAGAACTTCTTAGAAGGAAAATAAATAATTTAGCCACAATGGGGGAGTATTAAAAAGCGCTTTTCAACGTAATCGATTGGTTTGCAGAGTGAATATTTCAGAGCACAATTTACAATCGAACGTGGTGGTGGACGTTAGCTGATATTGCAAAATAGATGTAGATCAATACCCACAATCAGGAGACGACCAATAGTGGACAAGACAGAATTATGTGCCTAGGCTTCAATATGTCCACAGCAAACATACGTAAATTCAAGGAATATTGTCTGTAAATTGTGTACTACGTTTCAAATTATGTATAACCACACATGTGCAGAATATTATTATTTTTCTCTTACAAGTTGTTACTAATCGTACATATTATAGAAATTATTAGATTTTTATGAATGAATCTACAATAATCATATCACAATTTAATAATATTCCTCAATAAAATGATGAGGTACTATTATTAATAAAATAATGATATAAAACTTTGTTTCTTCTTCTTTTTCATCGTTAATGAATTGTTTCTGATTTTAAAAGAATTTAAAAGGTTTTTGAAGTCAGGGAGTACGTCCATATTTTCGTACTATAATAGTGGAATAGTTATTATTAGCATAAAAAAATCTAACTTAGCATGAAATGAAATTATTTAATCATAAAAATAAAAAGTTTTGCAGAATATCATCTGATTTAATCTACCTTGGGTTAATGGAAATCAATAACATGTTTCTCTGGGAAGAATAATTGTCTTATTACTGGGAGTTTATTTATAATTTATTACACGTCACGTTATTCATTAAATAATTGGTTGGTTTATGACTGAATAAAATGTATGCTTTTTGCAGAGTGTAATGATTACATACGTTTTCCAAGTTTCAAATTACAGAATAATAAATAAGTAGATAGTTACTTGTTTACAAATAATAACAAATTCTGAAAAGAATATACATTTCAACATTATTGTTATCAATATACTGGGTATAATACTACTCGTATAGTTTGTCTCACAAGTCTAGGTGTCGTCATAAAATGTCCTGTACCATAAAACTACGAACTGAAACTAAAAAACAGGTTAATGCGGTATATCACTATTGGGTTTGTCAGAATACATGCAATTTACAGGGCTGGATTTTAGGAAAAATTAAACATCTTATGGGACACAATACCCATTTGTAATCTAATAAGAACTACCCAAAGACCCAGGGATGCTTATTACAAAATTAATAAATTATCTAATTTTATTATTGTATTATTATAATTCAAATATGATTTTATTAGACCTTGACTATTTTATTTCTTAATGTTTTTGTTAGGTTAGTGTTCATCTGTACATAATAATGGCAGTATACCTAGTCTTATTTATGATATAAATTTAGGCTTCTTTATGAACTTCAGTGAGAGGATTTTAAGTGTTTTATGACGATCCTTTGACTTCTCTTGAGACATACTATACTAATAATGTGTCAGTCCATACGGATGTCTATGTACATGACTAGAGAAAAATCGACTGAACGAATTTTAATTAAACATATTTTAGCTTCTGACGTCAATAGCAAGAATTGATTAATTTGAACACTATATTCTAATAGATAAGTATTTAAAAGTATTTAACTTTATTTGTGATAATTAATAATAAAATAGTGATTCCCACAGCTTTATCTTACTTAAGATTTAATGTTATATTGAACCACGCTGCTTATCAGCGTTGATCAAACGAATCTGCTTTGCCCTCACAACCGAAAAATAACTCATATTCAAACAATAGGCGCTTCTCACATTTTTATTTTATTTCATTTTTCAAAAATAGAAGTTTGTGCATTTTTTACTTCCAAAAAAAACATACATGTATGTTTGAATATCCCGCTGTCCTCTTTATGGCACTTGAGCGCAGGTGTCCATCCTAAATCCACTACAGAGTTAAACGTAATCCCATCCCACCCCGTATCCAATATCCACAATAGGATCTCTCTGGCCTGGATGTTGTAATGTTTGATGGCACGAACACGGCTTCTCGTTCTCAGCAACTCCATAAATCTAATTGAAACGCGAGCTTGTACGCGGGCAGGGAAGCGAAGTAACCGATGCATTTTGCAGTGATTAGCGCCAATGCAGTTAGCCGCCGCAGCCGCGTAATATGTTTATGGAGAAGGCGGTCATTAACGAGAGTGCTGCTTCGGGTTCGCGAGGTTTCTTACAACTGATCTTTGTTACTGACTACCCAAAAAATAAAAATTTTCTTTATACATAAGGGCTGAGATATCCACCCACTAATAGGTATATTTCCTAATAAATTTATTTGCCAAATATTTTTTTTCTGTATATCCACATCCTAATAACTTTTATTTAGCTAATTAACTATTTGGTTTTTATTTTTTTTGCAATCTTATGTTGTATTTTTATGTAATGGATACTATATTAGAAATTGACAATTTTCCAAATGAAATAATGTTGAATTCTACACAAAAGATTACGATTGTCAAAAGAAACTGTAATACTTCTTTTACCCTTTACTGAAAATGAAATGCCATTCTCATCGTACCAGCAGTTTAATAATTTTAAAAATACAGTTTGCACAGAAATCACTCAAACTTACAAAACTGTGCCAAATTGTATTTACACGTAACCTGAAAACGTCGAAGTCTCAAAATATTGTTAATGTTTTATTTCTTTTCAACACATTATTTATTCTGTATGTCTATCTCAATCTTCCTAAATAGGGTTTAGCCAAGTTGAGAATATCCCTAAGTTTATATAATAGGTAGCTAATAGTTAACACATGAATAAATTCGTATTGATATCACAAAATAAAATATTTAACTTATAAATAACTTATTCTCCTATTAGTTGAAATATGTATCAGTTCAGAAAATTTACACGAATGCCGCTGTTAAACTTATCTGCTGTCTGAAGTTGACGACATTTCATTAACAAGAGAAGAAAGAGAACTTTAGCTGACAAAAACAAAATGCAAGACAGCTATTGTTTATAATAACTTGCATCTTGGGTGGAAGACTTTGCAAAGTAATTGGTGGCACATTTTAACGAAATTGTAAAAATAAAACAACAGGTGATGTCTAAAAAAATAAGAATTTATTTCTAATACTTTCGGCTTCAAGTTATCATCAAGCTTAGCTTATGTTCATAATTTATTGTCTCATTGTGTTATTGTTAAACATTTGAAAACTCGCAGAATTTTTAATAAATAAACACGGTTTGATATTGTTCCTGTTCTGAAATAATACAGAAAGTGAAAACATACTGAAATGAAGAAGATTAAGTTTCTTTATTAAAAAGGGTTCTCAAATTTGAAATGTTTTTACAATTTTGTAGCTCATTGGTAGAACCTAAATGGGAAGATCCTTGGTTCAAATCCTAGTGAAGTATATGAATTTTTCATAAATTAATTCTTCATTGGTTTGATTAGTCTAATGAAATGGTACTAATGTCTGACAAGCTGAGCATAAATGGCTAGCACTAGGATTAGAGTGATTACCTAGCTTAAATAGAGTACATTATTGGGTTGCTTTACATTACACGATAGTAATGTAATGAAAATGTTAAAATTTGATTGATTATGACAGTTTAAATTATAAATACATTATTATATTACTTATGAAAATTTCTTTAAATTATAAATATAGAAATTGTCGTAATATAATACGAGCCTTGAATTTATTGGGAAAATTTACGAATAGTTGTCTCTTAGTAACAGACAACCGAGTGTCAAAAATGACAAAAATGAAAAAGTAATTTTTGACCCGAGTTATCGTTACTTCGCAGAAATTATTTATTATTAACTAAATTTTACCAATTAAATTCATAGCTCGAATTATATTTGCTTCATTTTTTCACGAATAGCAACAGTTTAAACATAAAATTTTTGATGTCAACAAAATGTAACCATGACTATAAAACTACATATACAGCCATCAAATGACGCATTCTGATTGCGTGAAAATGACGTGTGTGGAATAATCATCAGAAAATAATTCATTATTTATAAATACATCTTTGTTACCTCACACCATAATCCTAAAGAATACCAAAAGGGGAAAAAATGATGAATCTTCAAATAGAAAAAGAATAAAACTGGTTTACATCATAAAATGCAAAATGTTCTAATACACGTGGACAGCAATGCGTTGGCTACATCTGATATTTCACCGCCGCTGTCGTGATTGAAATATAAATTCGTTTTGTCACTTAATGGTCGTTGTCATAATGAAAAATCAATGGTGGACCACGGCAGTAATTAAAATCCGCATCCTTTATTCGTAGTTTGTCACTGTTTGGCATTGTTGATTCCATGTGCTGTTCGCGTCTGATGAATGGACAGCAGGACCACAACTCGCTATTACTAATTAATTCCACCACCGCGGGAAATCGCAGTATTGATCACGTATTGACAGATGACGAATCAATATTGATTTTATATTCATTTTGCTTTTACTACACTAATTACCCATTGTTACCGAATCATATATCAACCAAACACTCTTTGATTCGCAACTGGTAATGTACTTTTTACAGCAGCAAAACCACGAAAATTGTGTGGGAGAATATTGGAACTTGATTACTGTGTTTTCTATTGATTTAATTAATGGCGAGGAATAATTATAGAAGAAACAAATGACTCAAATATATTCACTTACACTGCAGTGTACTGAAAGTTGAAGTTTCTAGACGAATTTCACAAAACTAAAAAATAGATTTCTGGAAATATATAAATTTTGTATTACCG
The DNA here is from genome assembly GCA_035578165.1 of Stenolophus ochropezus. Classification (NCBI taxonomy): domain Eukaryota; kingdom Metazoa; phylum Arthropoda; class Insecta; order Coleoptera; family Carabidae; genus Stenolophus; species Stenolophus ochropezus. The sequence goes on along the minus strand of JAQOWZ010000005.1, from coordinate 15,215,682 downwards.
AAAAACTGGATTTTGTGAAGGCAAATGAAATATACGCATGAAATTGTCGACAAATTATATTTTTCACTATGAAATATATTTCTAAAAGATACGACGTCAAAACATTGAATGTCGAATTTAGTTTTGCGTTTAAAATAAATATGGATTTTAAAAAGTTATAAATTGGTATAATTTCTACAGACAAATCAAACCCTTAAAATATTTTGTTGCTACGATATATGTGAAAACATAATGTCTGAACTAGAGGACATTTATTGCTATATGAGAAAGTTATTTGCTAGTTTGACATGCTTCTCAATTTTGACAATGAAAAGTTGTAACATGGGACAAAACTTCCTTTACAACAATATAATTAAATTTAATGCCTTAGGTACCTAATTGTTTCGAAACTGATTCGCATGAACTCTATTTAATGAATATAGTTTCAAAGCAAGAAATCGAAATCAACAAAATGTTATTTTATAAATATAATCTGAAGAGTATACGTTTGGTTTTTCATTATCAATTATTATCGTAGAATTAATGTTTGATCTCGTTGCTAAGTGCTACTTTTCGTACTTGTACGAGAAATATTATTGCATAATTGCCCGAGAAATTACTTTGTGACAAATTGAGTCAATATATGTACATATATGTATAAATATCAAGGGCTTCCTGACAAAGGGACGTAACAAAGAATAATATGTTTTGAGTAATTAGAGAAAAATCATTGGAAATATTAATATTATATATATATAGTGACAATATATCCTTAAATGTTTAGTTCTGTCTTTATTGATTGTTCATATTTAACTTTACAAATTCGAATTCAAATCCTCGAATTTAATATTGGTTATAATATAAACAAATAAATAAGATGAGTGAACTTTATATTACCAACATCCAACATCAGATTTTTGTTGAAGGTTAAATTTATACAGTAAATGTTCGTGATCGTTTCGTTTCCAAAGGTAAAGGGATCTTTCTTGGAAATATCTACTGTTTCTGGTAACATCTCCAATTCATTCAATTCTCGTTGAAATTCTGTACGTACACATAAATTGCATTTCATCGAATGCACTCTGCGTCAATAGGAAAATTCGCCACACAAACGCAGTCGACCGTGAAATCGCCCATAGAAGGAAATCTCTTTCAAGGAAACCTCTTTCCGCGAGAAACCTTTCTTTTCGCACTTAGAGAATTGCTAAAAATCATGTACAAAAGTCAACAGTGCATAATTGCCTTCTTCAGGAGGCCTCCCTTTGTGTGAAGTGTTTTTTCATCTGGGGCGGAAGTCTCTTGACATTTCCGGCTAATGTGATTAGTGAGTGGGTGCGCCCGGAGATAATACCAGTACAGGAGGTAAATACTCCGGAGGCTCCGGGGCTGTCAATGTAATTATTCTGCCGAAATATTGCGATGCAATACGAATTACATTTGTTTCCATTTAAACGGACGCAACTTTTCTCTTTCACAGTATTTGTAAAATTTTCATTAAATTTGCGCACTATTTCTGCAATTAACATCAGAGAATGGAATGCGAAATTGAACTTCGCCAAATAAAATGAAGTGTCATATTTTTCACAATTTGATTTCTGATTAATCAAATTTAGAGTAGGTTATACCTACAAAATAATATTCTTTTCAAGTGTCATTTCAGATAAAAGTTTTATGATTGTTCAAAGCCGAAAGAAAAATTAATCGAAATATATCATTTACGGCTTATTATCCAGTCACAGAATAGGTTTATACAGAAGCGACAGTAACACAGAGAAATTATAATTAGAGAGAGATGGGAAAAGCCAACAAATTTAAAGATCTCATTGTTTAAAATTGGAAAGTTTCGTCACATCTTAGGGAGAGAGGGGAAGCCAACAAATTTAAAGGTCTGCACAATCCTGTAACTATTCCGTGATCCAGTCCTAGATGTGCAGTCTCCATATTTGCAGATACCTGTTAATATGTGTATATTTATACCGAAGAGGTCTTTTACCAGAAGTCACCTCCTACACACTATATTTGGCGGGGAAATAAATAACACGCAAGAGATCTTGCCATGTGGGAAATATATGACAAATAATTTGACTCCACCGAACTTGAACTCGGCTTCTCATGACTAAAACAGGACATTCTATCCAATACAAGTAGACTTTTTAAGAAGAAACATTTTCAGATCAATGAAAATATTAAATAAGCAAGAAATATTCTGATGTGCCACGCAAGAGTGATATATTAGCAGAATATTTCTAGGGAAAAATTTCACATTAAATACATATAAAGTGTTGCTCTAAATATTTAATATATGTACAGGCGAAATCTGGCGAGCAAGATAAATTCATGAATCCACGGATTTGTTTCCAAAAAGTGACGTCACGAATCCGTGCAGACGTAAGTTTCCATAATAGCGCCAGAATGGATTATTCCATAGTTTCCAACACGTGAAACAGTGAAACGTCAGACTGTCAGTTAAGATTTAGCAATATTATTCCCAACTATTGCAATACTTCTATATGGTATCTGACATATACAATTACATTCTTCAATTGATCGTTTGAAATAAATGTCAAACTGTCTGAATCTTAAATCAATTAACGGAATTAGAATATATTTAGGACGATAAAGAACATATGGAAGTAGCTTGCAAGCTGATTTCATGAATCTCTCGGATGACGAACGCAAGAATTTTGTGTACGTCGCTAGAATTTAAAATGTTCCACGTTTCCCACGAACAGAAGTGTGGGTTCGTCGCCAGACTTCACCTTTTATTTTAAACTATCATATAAACGTCATTTATGATATTAAAATTCTGGGTAAAGTCAAATATATTCACATTATGCACATGTACTCATGTACTGTATAACCACTGATATTCGATTTTCATCAATCGAAAATTAAAAAATACTGCAATATGCTTGGTTAAAATTATTCGAGGGAAATATTCCACTTTATTGTAAGACTTTTCAACATCCCTCGAGTTTCTGAATCATTTTCCTGTCGTACAAATCTCTAGGGTTAGATAGGCAATCTGAACTAGTGTATTTTGACTTTGACAGCGTCCATCCAATCAAACATTAAATTAAAGTACGTAAAAATATTTCTCATTCAATCCTAAAAGGAATTAAAATCCGATGGAATAAGGTTAGATGAATAAATAACAGGATCTACTTATCATGAGTTCTGAATTCGGACATGGTATTTTTTTCATTATCTCGAGGAATTGAACTGCCTGATAAATGTTCGATGACTTGATAGCCACAGAAATAAGAAAAATGACTTTTTAATTTCTGAACCAAATCCTTATGTCTGAAAAGCAATCGATTCGGTTGACCCCAAATAAATTACATAAAAAGAAAAGATAAAAATTTCGGAAATCCTCGCCAACTGTGGCACTGAGACAAACGCTTACTCCTTTTCAGTAAAATGAAAATTTAGCTCACGTCTGTTTGTTTATCTACACTTTAGAAACTTTAGATACCAAGGAGGAACTATTGGATAGAATTTATTGAATTCGCAGAAAAACGTGTGACGAAAAATCTGGTCCACACGAATGCAATTTTCTAAATTTATTCATTGAATATATAAAAATGTGAAATTACATAAACTAACTAAAAACTAAAATAAAGTGTCATTCTTGGTTATTTATTGTTACGATTGTTATCAACATCTACTTAAGAATTAATCTTAATATAAACAGCAATAAACTATGTTTATTTTTTAGTCAGTAAAGTGTCAATCATCGGTCAAAAAATAGACTTGGGAAATGTGTTTAGTTTTTAATAATGTAAACAGAAAAACAAAAACATAACTTTTAAATGTTAATATTATGACTCAAAAAAGTAGCAGACTATAAAAAAATATATATTACTTAATAGAGCTGTCATTAAATGGTAGAAAAAATGAATAATGCATATCGCATGCATTGTGGAATTACAATACTGATTGTTGGTTGTATATTGTGGTGTAAGGCAATGATTATTCCTGTAACAAAGGTTTAATGAATCTATTAAAACGCTGTGAAGAGCCTGGGTCAATACACTTGGCAATAAGTGAGTTAGCTGTGAAAATAGAGCCGGGTGAGAAATAATTCACCCCATTCCTGAATTCCCAGGCAATTAATAATCCTGCTTGACGTCAGCAACGCAGCAAAGTCAATAAACAGCCACTACAAATATTATTATAAGAGAATGAACAAAACATCGAGCAAGGGGAATGAGTTAGCTTACAAGTCGGCAGAAAGGAAGATGACAAGACGAGTACATGCTGCTATATGCTAATCATTCTTTGGGCTTCAAATCACATTAAATAATGTGATGCTTGATGCATTTCAACGAATAAACTGCTCAACACATACAATTCGGGACATACCAAACAACTGACAACGAATTTATTATCTATCTAAATTCAGTTCATTAAAATTCTCAAAAAATATTTGTGAACAATAATAATAAGTATAAAATTATTATCATCCCCTATTTACATATTTAAGCAATAATGCATCAAATCAACAAGAAGATCGAATGTAATATACAATACAAATAAATAAAAAGAAAATGTAATCATTCGAATCATTTTTGTAAAAATGTTACATTCTACTGAAACATTCAGAAAAGATTGTAACTTTGTAATATATATTCAAATCTAAATAAAAATATATGAGAATTTATGTGCTTTAATTTTAAAATGTAAATAATTATTCTTCATCATTGATATAATAATAAAAAAAAAACATGTAAGTATGTACTGAAGCTGTGTAACAAGGTGGAAATTACGATCCTGCTTTTCATTTTTTTTGTGAACTGCATTTCTTCTATGGAATATGATTCTGTTATCGGCATCTAGACGTTGACATTTTTGTCATAAAAATTAATAATTATGGTGCCAGATCGCGATGAGATCATATTTCACAAACAGAATTGGTGTTTAGATACGGGATTTAAAGGGTAGATTTGCCTATCAACTAAGTTTTGTAGGAAGTCTTAGTAGGTGTTAGTTATAGATCGGATGCAGACATAATGGTGGTCTGTTTAGTTTAATTTAGTTTAGGTCAGTTTTGGGCGTCTGAAATTATTCACACGCACTTTAGGCCAGAGCAACCGACACTGGAAATAGATGGATCAGTTTGTGTACTAATCCACTATGATTTTAGTTTCGTTTAGAGTTTTTGCTATATTCACTTTAAATTTTAAATATGTAAATGAAGTGTTACTTTAAGTTTAAGTAAAGTAAAGTATAAAAACCGGCTCTAAAAGTAGATGGATCAGTTTGTGTATTGATCCACAAAGAATTTAGTTTCTTTTAGAGTTCAGTTTTAATTGTAAAAATGTAAACAAAGTTTTAGTTTAAGTAAAGTAAAGTGTTTATGTGCTCTCATCGTGTGTATTGTCTTCCTTTTTTTCTGTGTCGTCGTCGTCAGCAAAAGTTAGTAAGTTTACGTCAACCAACATTATCCCCCTGTGTTACAACAGAAATGCCAGACAGAAAATGGACTAGAAGTTAAACTTTAGAAAATACATATTGCAAATTGCCGAAGATAATTAAAATTTAAAGCATTATTATATAGATTCGAAGTTAGATAAATTGCGCAAAATAGTTCAATTAGTACCAAATAAAACCAATACTGAATTGCATCACAATCTAGTATTAAAATATGGATCCATTAATAAACCAGAAATTAGAATCAAATTTATTAAAATTATCTCAATTTAATAGTTACATTTTCATATTTCACAAACTCTTGGTACGTATAGAATACAATGATTCACTTTGTACTAAGCTTGAAATATACGAATCTGAAATATTATTTTTCATTAATAACTGAAAAATAATGTCATAATTTAATATTTTAATCATGTTTTCCATTTTCTATCCATTAAATAGCACTCGTAAAATTTTCTGTATATTTTCTTTCCCAATATGTTTAATTTTTGAATAAAACATCCTTTTTGCTATTATTAAGCAAAAAAAATCTACATTCCGTAAATTGCAATGTAATCCATTGCGTAGGTAAATAATACCATGTTGTTAGGCAAAATGTTTCTAATAGGATTTTACTGCAACATTGTATTGGTTTGAAAATTACGACCGCAGAAATTATCAGTTTATATTGCGCAGTATTTGTGCTACAAATTAATTATACACACAGCTTTTGTTTAATTGAACTTCAATTAAACCAATAATTCTACATAGAATATGTATGTTACAAAGAAAAGCAAACAAATGTGTTTTGTTAAACTAATTATTTTTCTCTTTTCGTGTTTTATATTCAATTTAGAATAAAAGAACAAAGTGCTTTCCTTTACGTAACTCTTTTGTTAATTATTTAACGATTTGTCAAAATTATTGACAAATCACAACAGTCAGGTCAAACTAAAAACAGAATTTTTTTGATACATTAATTTCTATTGACTAACGATTTTCTTCAGTCCTTGAACCTAAAACACAAAGGAATCAAATACAAAGGATTGCAAAGAAACATAAAATTCTTATTTCTTTGCGAGCGTCTTCTGTATCGACATCGCGATTCAGACAATTCTTGTGATTACTTGCAAAATTGTAGCTATTACTTATTTTGCAGTTCAAAACAGGACCAAAAGAAATAATTTAGAAATTTAATTTATAAATTGATTTTTCAAATAAACTTAACACTTTAAGGATTTAAAATATAACTAAAACACTGTATTAACTGATATTCTTATTCCATAAATCTAAATTTATTTTAATATTTTGAAAAAAAAAAATGATACTTTTAAAATTATGACAATGTACTTTTTAATTAAGTAATACATTATTTTATTTACTAGGTGCAAGCAGTTATTTATCTGAAATACAATACTGTTAACCAAGAACTAAGGAGTATCCTGTTGTTTTGCAGGTTAAAGTTGTAATTATAGGTTATTTGAGTATGTCTTCATTGAAGGTTAAAGGCCAAGAGAGGATTAGTATAATTAATTACATGCGTTCTATTTCAAATGCCAAACAATCTTTGTGGATTTCAGTCTTGTAAAACTTCATACTCGGTCGTGATTTTGGTACTTCGTTGCCTTCTTCAGGAGGGAAAAATTAAACAAAATATAACAAAGAAAAGAAAAAATACACATCTTAATAAGGCACCAGTTGCTGAAATTGGCCGAGGTCGAAAATGAAGTTTTCAGTAACTATAATTCAGGAAGAGTATTCTCGTATCTACTACAAGTATTATTTCTAATTTCTCAAAAGAACCATTTTTAAATAAATTTACATTGAATTTATAATAAAGTCGTAATTACTATGAAATATAAAATATTAAAAAATAAATTTTCAATATTATAAAATTGACCTTTTCCAGTGACTTTGAATCCCCAACTGAGAGAGCAGTTTTCTGTACTTTTATTTTCACAAAATTAAACAATAATCATGATACCCCAATCAGTCGTGAAATATTTTACGGATTTCTTTGGAACATTTCTACATCAATTTCTGCGTAAGCTATCCTGTTTGTCGTTTATTTCGCCAGTGTTTGGATATAAAAATTTTGTTTGTGCGAGAGCCTAGTGAGTAAAACAAATTCATTTACGCAGTGGAGCAGAGCTAGCAATTAGACGACAATTACTTAGCGGTGGGCTGGTTTTTACCAAAGCATTGTCCGATATCTTCATGCTCACTGTTTATCTCGCAAACAAGAATCGCAATCATCCAATTAAAAGTTTGCTGGCGCAAGGCAAACCCGGATAATTAGTTTAGAGCCACGACGCGACAGTAGCGCTTTTTATCATAGCGGCGCACATAAAAACTAATAAGGTGAAATTAACCGTAAGCAAGCCTCGATCGCCCATCCAAAGAAAAGGGAAATGAACGAGAAGGAAATTCCACTGTCTTGTTAAAAAACAACGAATTACTTTTTTCTTTCCCCAGATATCCTCTAAGCGGAAAACTAACTTTCGGACTTGTAATTAATTTTCTTTCTTACGAAATATCTTGGAAGAAAGAGAATAAAAAATAATGTACATATTTTCCGCTAAATTAAAAACCTGAACAAAGAAATAGCTTCATAAATAGCAAATAAGCTTAATAAATGTCAAACGTCAATGACTACCTCCCCTCAAAAGATATTTACTCCACAATTTATTTATAAAAATATGTGACAAATCAAACTTATGTTTCTATAAAATATTATTAATTTTGGGTTCGGATACCATTTACAGATTTCTCTGAACAGCTTTCTAAAATACAATACAGATTTTTTTTTAATATGAGTATTGAGTTCTGCTCCGGTTACTAATCTTTATCTATATCTAATTTTTAATTTATTATTTATTAATTAAATATAAAACCTATTAAGAAAATAATATTAGATTCGATGGTTTTAATAACTATCTATCGCTTATCATATACTCAATTAAACAAATGTATAATATATTCCTTTTTTTAAGTCCCCTAATCTTTTGAAAACCGTATTGTGTGATGAAAAAAAAATATTTAATTGAATTCCTGAAAACAATTTTCAGATAAGAAAAAATTTAATCAAATGATGGTATTATAAAGCTGTGTTGTGTACGCTTCTTTTTCGTTCCGTTGAAATCTGAAACTCATTCTCTGACATTGTGCGCTTATTGCAACACAAATTGAAATTGTGTTCTCTTTACGAGTAAAAGTAAAGAGAAAAGAATGCCTAAAAGATTTGTGTAGCAAAAGGAAATAGATCTCTCTTATCGTTTGATTTGGAAGAGTTCGAAGCCGTATCCCCGGCAGTTTGTAGCATAGTTAGTAAGAAAGTTGGTTGTCTGGCAGTCGATTTAGGGGTACCCAGGTTGTTCTTTCCAAGTTGCGTGTCAAATTAAATACGTCCCAGAGCAATTTATGGCTTGAAGGCGGCGATAAGATCCTATCAGGGAATTTTCTTACTGGGAAATAATGAAACCTGGAGAGCCAAGTGGTATTTTCAGTGATGAAATCACTCCAAAGTTCACGAAACAAGAAAACTTGCTCCCCGTTCAAATATTCGAGTAAATAAACAAGCGTGTTATTAAAACATAAAAGTTTAGGTATTGGTTTCATTTAGTTATATTTAGTTTGTTGTTGCAAGGAAGTAAGACTCGCATTTCGTTTAATATGTATCCAAAAATAAGTATTTGAATGGAATATTTCCTTTATTGTTTCATGCAACTATTAATCAAGTAAACTGAAATGGAATATAATGTCAACATGACGAATATTTATTCATTACGTTATGGAATATTTATCTAATCGATTCTGGTATTTTGATTCGATGACGTGGAAAAACTAACCCATCATCAAGACAAGCTTGTAATAATTTATTTTTCCTAATTCTCATACAAAATTAATTTCATAATTTCTTTGAATCCCTCACGTAATATTTATGTCAGAATTTTTCTACACATCACGTTTCTTATTCCTTGAAAACAAATTACAATCAATCATCCAAAAAAGAACAAATAAACACCATTTGAGAATTCCAAATATTGCCAATGACGAATAGTGTTGGAGTAAAATACGAGCAAATTTATCACATAAAATACATCTTAAAATAAAAAAGTTATACATTTATGGACAAACCTATAAACATTATTCTAAAAAAGGCTTCGAAGTTAAAAATGCAAAATTTGATTTATTTGTTTTGTGGAACTGTGTGCACTTGTAAATGATTTTTACCTACAACTCCTAATGTAAATAGTCGTTATTGTACAACTTATAGGTTATCTTAGTGTCACATTACGGAAGGCCGTGTGTTAAGTACCTACGCCATTGCATAGTTACGGAATTTTTGATTTATCGAAATTATGTTAGCACTATGACTGCATTATCTCCTGTATTATATCTGGTGGTCGGTAAAAAAGCAAATTTGTTTATTTTTGTACAGAATACAATTAAACAAAAAAATTTGCCGGAAATAAAATTGACTACTATACCCACTAAACTATAAACTTATTCCCATTAAAAATGGAATTCTAATTGAAGTGCTCGCTACGTTTAGTTGAATAATATAGTTATACAACGCTGAAAACTTTAGCGCATTAGAGCGAGAATTTTAAGTAGTTGTAACTTGTTTTGGAAACATTTGATGCTAATTGTAGTTTCTCCTTGCAGCAAGACTGTCCCAACGGGCGACTAACCCCGGCCAAGTTCGTGGACATGTACAAGATGTTCTTCCCATCAGGCAACGCGGAAGAATTCTGCGACCACGTGTTCCGAACCTTCGACATGGACAAGAACGGCTACATCGACTTTAAGGTAAGACGTACGACATAAATGTCGCTAGGTGTCGTCTTCAAGGTGACCCTTCAGTTCCATTGTGGCTAAGATATGTCAGATCGAATATTCTCACATGTTTTTATGGATGTAATACGTAGAAAGCTTCGTAAACGATAGGAGAAAAGGTCTTCTATACATATTCTTAACATAACACTTAGGTACAGATTGTGGCTCAGATCGATCATATTTTATATCGTTGTTTTATAAAAGAAATAATATTTTCCTAGAAATATGCTTTCTTGAATATAACGCGTTGAAAGGATGTTAAATATTATTAAGATTGATCAAAAAATGTTTTCGACTGGTACATGAATAGCAGAGATAATAAGGTACTGGAATTCAGTCGTTTTTCCAAGGCTTTATTACCTCTCCCATTATTAAGACTATTTTTATAGTAACTAGTTCACAATTCTTTAAAGAATTTGCTAGCTTTTAGTAACGTTACTAAAAATTTGAACCAATAGAAATATTTGTAAAAGCTGTCATTTTCATATTTTATTAGTGTCTTCTATTTTTATTGGCTAATGATGTTAGTAACGTTGCTAAGAGCTAATGTGCCTTTTTCTCAAAACTACAAGTCTTGTAATACAAGTGTATCACTAGGCAACGCTTATCAAATTATAAATTCTATTGGCACATATTGAAAATTTGACAAACGTTGCCTAGTAATACACTTGTATTACAAGACTTGTAGTTTTGTGAAATAGGCCCAATAACTCCCTTACAGAATTGGGGTAATTTTCTAAATTTCAATTTTGAGATGTTTTCAGTTTTATAACTTTTAATAGTTTTGTCACAATTCTCCCATTTATACATACTCGACATAAAATTCCATCCTTCTATAAAATCAAAGACTTACTGAACAAAACCACCAACTTTCCTTTGTCTACCTTGCTGATGATAACAAACCATTGTTTGTCGCCATGGCAACGCTTGTCTCATCAGCAGACAACGGCGCATTGATACGCTGTTTATGGAAAGCATGTCCCGGTAATTGAATAGAAAATTTACGACATTTTCGCGTATTTTATAGCTAATTGCTCCTCGCTGGATCGCTGGCAGTTCGATTGAGTTAGTGTTGATTGCATTAAAAGTTTGAGCGGATGCAGCAGGACACGTACAACGTCCACCAGAAGTTACAGAATTTTGAGAAAGTAACTCGGAAATTAATATGCCGAAGCAAAAAGCGGAGCCATTCTTTGAGAAATTATAACACTATTAAAATTATGCTACAGTGTAATTTAGTTTCATAGTTTATAATTAAATCAGAGAGCTGATATTTCCACATCGATTGCTTTTATGATTTGTACATTTCTAAATGCAGATTACTAATACTACACATTGTCTCTATTTAAATTTCAAATACTTCATAGAATACTAGAAGCTGTATTTCATTTACAGAGGCTGTAAGCTGACAATCTACTTTTACTTCACTAAAATACAAGTAAAAATTGTCATAGATTGGATTCTCTTCTGATTTCATATGCTGCCAAAAATTAGTCTAGGATTATAGCGCTTAAAGATTATATCTACTAAATAATTTAATTGTAGTAGTATATTAAATATTCTCAAATATTCTTTAAAATAACGGTTTATTCTATTAAATAATAATAATAAAAAAACTGGAATTTTACTGTTATGATTAAAATTGTGAAAATATGTATAACATAAATTTTTCGAGAGCTAATTTTTTTATCTTTATTTTCTTATTTTTAGAATAAAATATATTTTATTCAGCTGTCTAAATAATCCAAATGTGATAAAAAATAATTTTGTCCTAAAAAAACATATATTTTTTAAGCAATGTGTGGTTGTCAATATTTTTTTACCAGTCATGTCATTTATTTTATAATTTTCCTTTACATCTGCTTGACAACGAGGATTTGTTTATTGATTAATTTACCCAGTTTTTTTAATTTAATGAAGCTTGTAGATGGTTGTTTTTAATAGAAGGTATTGAAAAATAAAACTAAAAATTTAAATTTTTGGTTCTGGTTCTTTTTCGTTTTTTTTTTTTTAACTTACTGGTTGTAAGACATTGCTCCAGGTTTTTTTTAGTTCTGATTCTTTTTTGTTATACGAGTAATGAAACCCTTAAATTTAAGTAAAATTCTTATGACCGGCTGTAACAATATTACTTAAATTTTAAGTATGCCTAAAATGAATATCACTTTGGTATAAAATGTCAAATGAACTATTCAACATTGCTGACAAAATTTCAATTAGTTCCGTATACGGAATCCAAAACTTTTTGTGTAATAATTGAATTGATAATTTCCAGACCTGATCAAAAGTTATTATCACGTTCTCTTACATTTTTATCAGATTTAACCCACTACTCTCGTAGAAGTAATTGTAAATTTAATAGCTGTTCCTAAGGTCTCATCAAAGTATCTTGTAATTTGAAAATATTCATTCATGTAAGACATTGTATGCCATCGTACAAGAGATTAGAATTCCTGTTCCTCATTCTGTTTCCTCGTCAGACTATCTAATCAAGATCTGATTCGCTAATAAGCAGCGAAATGGCGCCTGGAGGTGAAGCCGTCGGAATGAATTTGTCTAGCGTTGCGTTGTTGACAAATCAGACTGGTTTAACGCTCAGCAAACATTCCATGCCCGGAGAACTCGGCCTGCGATACCAACAAGTATTTTTAGCTTTCATCGCTTTTATATGGGAGTTTTATTGCACCTGGGACTGTTAAACGCTTTTTCATGGGTTTTTAATGATATATTTTATATACACCGATATTTATCGCTAGATGATGATATGTTAATAAATTTAAACGACCGCTTTTATTCTGCCGAAAAGGAAGAACATTATATTAATATGACCAAGTAAAGGAAGAAAATTATATTAATAAGATCAAAAGGCGAATAAATTATTCGGTATTGTAAAATGACAGGGAATTATTCAACAATTGTAATTCAATACAAAATTTCAATGAACTCAGAAATAGTAAACCACTTCTATGTTTAGATTTAGTAGAATAAAGAGTACAATAATATTTACTGGAACAATTTCTTTTAATATGGAATATAAGTACTAGTTTCAACAATCACAATTCAAAGAAATACCATTGCTATTACTTCTTTGTGAATTGTTAAGTACATAATTGGTTAAAAACTAATAAAGAAATGGAAATAAACGTCAATGCCCAAGCAGATTAAATCTCAAAACACTATCGTATTAATGTACAAGCGCATGTACTTTGACCGATGAAAATTTGATTACTTGATCGTCAAAAAATTAATGCCGACCAAAAGTTCTTGTGCAACATAAGGATTATAACTATTACACTTACAGCCTTGACCTGTTAAGATCAAAAAATTTTATTTGACAGCTTTGAATACAATCACGGGTGCCGACTTTTCAAAATTTATTTGGGGGCAGAATTTGTAATTTCAGTGCTGGGACTCTGCTGTATCACCTGGCGATCGTATGAAGTAAAACTGACCTCACTATAGGATTTCAGTCGTACCGAAATTTTAGAATGAAGTCATTTTATGCCATGCGATACAGCAGTACCCAGTATAGAGCAGCCAAATCTCCTCCAGAATGTGCTCTGTTCTCAATAGACCAAAAATTAGAATAAACGCTTTAGAATTTGTAATTCCTGATCCACTCAAACCAGAGAACAATCCAGAGTAGCTAAATCTGTTCCACAATGTGCTCTGGTTTCAGCAGACCTAGAATTAGAGCAAACACTTCTGAGTGCTCTAATTCCTGATCCACTGAAACCAGAATACTATCTAGGGGTGGGATTCTGTAACTACATAACGCACTCAAATAACAGTTAATGCGTTATTTGAGTCCGTTATCATAACAAAAGATGAAAAGTATCTGTCACTGAACATTATTTTGTCCACTTCAAAGACTAAAACTTAATTCATAAGTAAGTAATACCTAAATAATCAATAAAATTGTATTTTTTTGTTGAATGAGGATGGTATGATACTTATTTCATCTGAAATTAAATATTTGATTACTATAAAATTTTATGTTTATGTCTATTATTTCCATCGGTTATATAACGTACTCAAACCATAACGTACTTAGTTACAGAATCCCACCCCAGGGCAGTTAAATCTGTTCCAGAATGTACTTTGGTTTCAGCATACCTTGAATTAGAGCAAACACTTCTGCGTGCTCTAATTCCTGACCCAATGAAATCAGATCACAATCCAGAGCAGCTAGATCTGCTCCAGAATGTGCTCTGGTTTGAGCAGGCCAATAACTAGAGCACACGGCAAAGCATGCTCCAATTGCCGGTCAGCTAAACTAGACCACCACGTAGGGAGGACTGAATACTAGCTTCTCAGGATCCTTGGTACTGAGACGCGCATTATTACCGATCATGTAGATTCCTATTGGTTGATATTCAATCTGTTAGCTAGTAGCTGTACTACTAAGAATTTTAAAATGAAAATTTGTACACATAGGTATTTTGATGCGATAATTTCACTGGTAATATTTTAAAGGGTGTAACTAAGTCCCATTTTATGGTTAATTACTAAAAAATGGAAGGATGTACACTAATTCTTTAAAACAATAACAATTCAGGGCATTATTAATGATATAAAAAATGGGGGCAGGAGCCACGATGCCGCCATATAGTCGGCGCCCATGAATACAATGCCTACGGCATGCCAACTGATCGAAGAACAGATATTTTTTTATGAAATTATAAAACATATCTATCAAATGTAATTGACGTATTTATTGTTTCAAAATTCTGATTGAATAGATAAGATGTTAAAAGCTGCAATAATTTGGACCCCACAACAACCAGTAGAGTTTTACTATTTACATTTTTTTCCATTGTTTCAGTTAATAACTAGGTAGCAGATACCTAATTTCTGTATTATTTATGATAACTTATAGTTTACTGAACAAAATATTGATTTGTAAATGCTTTTGAAACCACTGGGAAATCACTATAAGTTGCAGGACTTTTCGAAGACGAACATCACAAAGAAAGAAATTGTAAAGAATCTAATGGAATTCCTGTCCCATGCTCCACTTAAGAAAAATGGATAAAAATTGCTCTCAGTCTTACTGGAATGGAATTTAGAATAACATTTTTTCAAGAACAGATAAATCATTTACTGAAAAAATATTTTCAATAAATTCTATTAATGTTTATAGATTTGCTTGCTTACTTATGTGTTATTTGTGCGTCTAGGTCTAGGCACTTAATGCAAAAAATTGAGTTATGAAAGAAAAAACAAAAGATTATTGATATATATTTTTAACTTGTTACTTGCATTACATTTTGTGAAATCATTTATTTATATTTTTCATGTTATTTTTCAGTTAAGTTGTAAAAATAAAATCATATTAATCGTTTTATATTGTGAATTTCAACACTTACTACGACTCGAATTACGCAAATTCAATGGTATTTTTATTTAATTAATAGTTTTAGGAATTGAACTCTAAATGTTATACTCCTCCCAATCCAATTCGAATCGGAACACGCAATCCAGTAGCCTGTAGAAATTACATCAGATTGTTTTTTTCTATGTTTAGTAACAGCTCATTTACTAAGATCCAATGTAGTCATATAAAAAAATAATATGAAATGAATAACACAAACATATGTATGTGAAAAAAATAATAACAAAAACAGTTTAACATATTAAACAGTTTTAATGGAGCAATTGTTAACGCAAAGTAATAAAAAAATAAGATTTAATTTTAAGAAACAATATTCGGTCAAGTTCCACATTGATTTCTAAAGCGAAAGAAAATGAATATATAATGTATTCGTAGTAGATATGTAAAATATGAGACATTCTTTCTACCGCGAAATAATATTCCTGAAACAATTTTGAGAAATAGGCGCTGGAATATTCTGCGGCAATTCAAATTGAATATATTGACAGAATATTTTTCACTGCTATTGATTTACCGCCCATGGGAATTTAATCAGGCTCAGCTTTCATTTATTTCGACTGAGTATTCGTATTTGAATTTCATCGAATTCTAATTCTCCTTCATGTTGCATAATAATTTCATTTATTCGACTGCTTGGTCTTGCGAATTTTAATTATTCTCTTGTCGAGATTAAAATAGATGGGTGGACGCCAAAGGTGTTTTGTTTTATTTTTGTCCTTGCTAATAGCGATGTTCATTAATCTGTGAATATTCTAATCGCCGGAAACAAAATAAAAATTACAAAACGCTGCTTACGTCGGAAGAATTTTTGTTTGTAAATAACAAAAGATATTTTCAGTTTTCCTGTTACTCAATGTTAAAAATCTGCCAGAAAATCATTTGTGTAACTTGGTTATTTAAACTCATTAATTTAAAGTTACATTAATTACAAAAGTTCTTTAGTTTAAGTCTACATAATAAAATTTGAAATTTTGTGTTTACTTAGGTACTTTTATAAATGAGATTTACCAGAATAGTCCTGTGAAATAATTGCAGATATAAATTTCATAAATTTTTGTATATATAAGTCCTTTAAATGATTTTCAAATATTACTACATACTTATATTTTGTTGTACTAATTTTTTTTTTTAATTGACCTAATTTTAATATATTTCAATTAAAAGTTTATAATTAAATAAAACGTTGTAGATTATATGCCCTTTAAATGATTTTGATGGTACGTATTTTGAAATTCCTGAATCGGCTCCTTCGTCGCTTCGTCTGGAAACTCTTGTTCGTACCTGAAAAACTCATTTAGCGGACTTATGACGTAAATTACTTTTAATATGTAAATATTTACGTATCTGTACAATAAAGTATTGTTTTCTTCTCATTTTTAGCAACCGCTCGAACACTACGATTATATGTAGTTAAAACTAGAGTGAATAAATTAATTCATATACTAATTTCCTACGGAATCAAGTACAGGATTTTATAAAAGGGGTCATAATTTGTGATAGTAAAAATAAAGACGTCAATATATAACATATGTATAAATTTAATATTTTTCAAATAAAGATGTCAAAAAAGCATTAAAATAACATGTTATATAGTTTAAAGTTAGATATAACTAAAATCTTACAACCCTACGTATTAAATACTTTATTAAACCACCGGTTAAAAAAAATTATTAGAAACCTTACAGATTCAATCAAAATTTATATTTATCCTGCACATTTGGTTGGTTATAAATTTCGGTAAATTATATTTTTATCCTAAAAAGGAGTTGTTGCATAGTTTTGAAAGAATTAGTTTAAATAATATATCTCTTAAAATTATAATTGTTTTTAATTTAAATCCACTACTTATTAGCTTGTATGTTAATGCTTAACATGAGCACATTTAGAACAAACAATTAAGAAAAACAACAAAAACTAAACAGAAATTGAATATAAACAATAGTACAATGTGAGTGTGTATATGAAGGTACATGTAGAATGAGAATGTGTTTACATTAAGAACAAACATGTTAAGAAGGTTGTAGGTTGTGTATGCATAAGAGATGTGTTGTTATAGGAGTTCTTGCTGGCGATCGATGTGACGTCGAGCGGGACTCCCGAGGAGAAGCTCAAGTGGGCCTTCCGCATGTACGACGTGGACGGCAACGGTGTTATTGACATCCAGGAGATGACCAAGATTGTCCAGGTATGAAACTAAACTTATTTACCTTACCGTATACAGGATGGCGACTCGAACATCCCTAACATGTAAAATCATATTTTCCCAATTTCCTGCTTTCCTGATTATTTTAAGGAAAAAAGTTCAAGGAAAAGTTGTAGAGCGTAAAGTCTGAATCAATATGAAAAACTAATTTTACGTGTCTAATAAGCTCAGAAATTAGGTATGAAAGTGACGTAAATCAGCTCTAAAATAGCAGAGCCATGACAATTGAGACAAAGTAACAAATATTTTCCTAATTTCTTGCTTTCCTAATTATTTTAAGTAAAATTGTTCAAGTAAAAGTTGTAGAGCTTAAAATTCTGCATCTGAATCAATAAGCAAAACTAATTTTACGTGTCTAATAAACTCAGAAATTAGCTATAAAAATGACGTAAATCAACTCTAAAATAGCAGAGCCATGGAATTGAGACAAAGTAACAAATGTTTAACGGTTTATCTGTCAAGTTTTAAATTCAAAATTAATTTATGTAATTTTGTTCTTCGACAGTAATTTCAAATAACCTCAAAAACCGTTATACATTAATTTGTTCATTTTTGTCTCAATTCCATGACTACTGCTATTTTTGGGGCAATGTACGTTGTAAGAAGATTAAAAAATAAATAAACTAGGAACCACAAATTGTAAAAAATGAGCGTGGCCCTATGACGTCAAATCCCCGGCTAAAGAACAGTTTATCGTACACTATTGTCACTACAGTAGGACATCACTGCTTCTGTTTTTCTGTCACCTATTGTGATGACTATACGCTAGGAAAATATCAACCTCTGCGCCACCATGTAGCTAGAAATGGAAACTTCGTGTATACCATGCATTAATAAGTGTATTGAAATCTTTACATAGATATAATTCCACGCTTTTCAAATCAACATTGTAGAGCTTGGAATCCGTGGTCACTAATGTAGTATTCATTTAGAAATTCAAAATAATGATTTATAAAATATTCACAAACCGACATTCGATCAAATAGTTTTATTTATTTCTGTTAGTAGTTGCTAATATTTTAGTTAATAATACTACAAAAGTCGAAAACATGGGAAACCCCATTTTAGAAATTATTACTCAAGTATCATCAATTCTGATCCAATTTGGTCCATTCTTCAAAGAATGAATGTCACATAATATTATAATTATATACCTATACTATAAAATAAAATAATTTCAAGGTATGTAAAGTTCCATTCAATATATTGTTAAAAATAACTATTCATTTTAATTTAATAAATAAAATTAATAAAATCATATATGAAAATTCCCCTAACGTGACACCACAAATAATTTCAGGATAATCTGTTTCATTTGAAAAATAACAAAGATGTACCTAATTGTTTTTACTATTATTGGTGCTTTTTATTGACATGTAAATATTTTTAATAGCATTTTATATGTAAAAATTAGTAGTATTTATTAAAGAGGTTTATCTATAATGCAACAGGCGTTAGTATCAATTTGCTATAAACTAATAGCTCGTTTTTGGTAGTCATAAATTTAGAAACTAGGTAGCGAAGTTAATAAAATTGTGAAATGATTTACATCTACAAATTTGACTATAAAACATAGGTGTTCTACACAATAACAGTTTCTTAATACATAAAATATTGATGTCTTATCTTTTTTATATTTAAATATCAATTTTTATGATAGCTTCTGAACATCAAATACGTGTTTCTAGCAGCAGCATAAAATAGCATGTTTAGTAAACTCAAACCATTATCTTTTAATGCGTATGTGAAGTAGTAAGTTTAAATTATATGCTCCTTAATTCCGCATTCGTTTTATGTGTATTCTTTCTTTTTGTTTGAGTTTAATTACTCAAAATAACATGTTTGTAAAAGGTGTTTTTATGGCGGCTACTGGTTTGTAGAAACTAATTCCATTCGCTACGCCCATGAAATAAAAAAATTCTACAAACGTTAGAGTAAATAAAATATATGCACCTCGACTGTTTATTTGTATTCTGCCTGATGAACTTTGAACTATTCCAATAATTGTACATTACCCCAGTTTCTAATTAATTATGTGATGTGTAGGTAGATTGAATACACCTACGATATCGACATTTTAAAAAAAACAGCAGTGTTTATTCAACGAATAAAACAAACAATAAAATATCGAAATGCATACAATGCACGGATAAAATTATTAAAACGAGTGCGTACTGCGTTTTATTAAATATAACAAATTTTTATAATGCAATATGAAATAAATCAAATTGAACAAAAACAATTTTCATATGTAATTATGTTTTATTGTATTCATTACTGCTGTTCAGTTATAATCAAAATAATTTTATTTGTAAATATGGAGTGTACTAATTTTGATATTGTATCAACAATATAATAAATAATACTCATAATCCTGTCAGGCAGTATACAATGCAGTCTGCAGTGTGTACTTAAAAATATTTATTATTATCAGGGCATGTAACCGGTTAAAAAAACTGGTTAATAAAAACCGGTAACCGATACTTTTAACGAAAATTGCGAACTTTAACCGTAATTTTAACCGATATTTTTCAGGCCGAAAATACCGGTAACCGTTAACCAAAAAATAAATAAACCGGTTTTAGCGAACATTAACCTTTATTTTAATATCATTTAGCGAGAAAAAAAATTAATATTTTATTTTATATCTGTGTTTTCTATTTGTATTTGAACATGAGTCATGACAGTTTCTACAATTAACATTTTATTGGAGAGTCATAAATGTAGGTAGTCTCTTTGGCCGTTAAAGTTTCTTAAAAAGTCCCAAATAAATATGGCCTTTGGTCAACACAGGCAAGTTTAAAATTGAAAAGTGACCTGCGTTTTTCTGAAGATATTACGGGAATTTTTGTGAATATTCATTAATTAAATTGCTTTTTTTTAATTGTTATATTTTTTATTATTTTTTTTTAATTAATTACTCAGTGATTTTTTTTTAATCAATTTTTTATAATTAATTTGTTTTAATTAATTTTAATTATTTTTTTAACCGATATATTAACCGGTTTCCAATTTTCAAAAACCGGTTTTCGAACTAAAACCGTTATTATTATAACGTTCTCTATAAGGGTTAACCGTTAACCAGTATTTTTTTCGGTTACATGCCCTGATTATTATGCATAAAAAAACATGTTTATAAATGAGAAATTGGAATACAATTAACAATAAATATTCATTGCCTTCGAATAAAATAAAATCACTTTTAATACTTACATCGCAGTTTATTTATTAGATTAGGTAATTTCTTAGATACCTATCAAATCAGTGGTACTAAAATGTTTATTTCAAGTAAACCACCCTTAAGTTTGTGAATATTAAAATAGCTATTTACATATCAAGTGTGGGAACGCCGTTTTCCGGAATGAGTATTTTGTGGCGCGAGCTTGCAAGCGCTACAATAGAACAAATCCGGGAAAATATTCCTTTCACTTAAGAGGTTTATACAATAATTTTTGTACGAAAAACTTAAAATCAATAATTAGTTTTTATGTTTGTAGGAATATTTTTATTATTTATTATATACACACACTGTTTTGTGCAAAAGTGTTTCAGTGTAGTTTCAATACTGCCAAGTGCTGTAAATCTATCATGACAGTAGTTGTTGCTAAAAATGTATACCAAATGCTCTACATATAATTGTTCTGAATTAAATTTCATTCATTATCCTGCTACTTTCTTTCAATAATATTAGGCAAAGAATGTTTGACACTATATTCTTTCTTATTATAAATATATTATTTTATTAAATGCTTTAAAAATAGAAGTGTGTTTTCCAAAATTTCCCGCACGCTAATCCGAAGGAGACGTGGGAAGTTAAGGTTGTATTGTTTAATTTTTGTTTTCTAGCTAGTTTCTAGGAAATAGGAAATAGTAATATGAAGACATTGTATTATTCGGTTCGCCTTTGTCATATTCCTAAGAAATGAGTACCATCCCATGTAATGTTGTCGTCTAGATTTAGGCTTTGTAGACTATTGTCTTGTCTTATCTTGATTATCAGTTTCAAGTGAAACAAGTTTAATTGAAGTGCAGCAAAAATTTGTATAATTTTGCGTACAAAGAAGTCATTTGCTGCCCACATCAGATTTTTTTATTTAAGAAGTTCTAACCTGGTAAAATATCAATATTCAAATTTAATAATGGAAGGAATATTCGACTGTAGAGAATGATGAGGATTGTAATATTCGGGTATTCAGTCAAAAAAATCTTTATTTTCTATAAAGCCAACGTTTCGACACCACTTGTGTCTTGTGTCTATTAGCCCTGAAGAAGACACAAGTGGTGTCGAAACGTTGGCTTTATAGAAAATAAAGATTTTTTTGACTGAATACCCGAATATTACAATCCTCATTCAAATTTAAATAAGAATTTATTCTTTTGTTATTTTATTTCAATTCAACTAAAATGAATTTCAGAGTTTAATTAAAATTGTACAATTAAAATACTATCTATAACTTAATTTTTGAGAGTTTATTACATAGAAATACTTAAATTTTGAATTTTAAATATGGGTCTATTAAACATTAAACTTGAATGAAATTTTCCTGTCTATGTTGCATTATTATATTATGTAACTTGATATTTTCATATAGATTAAGACTTTGCTTCAAAAAGAACTGAGCTTGAAACTTTCCTCGCAGTTCTTGAGAACTAGAAGAATATTTTAATATTTTCTTATCCGTGACATCTTGTTTGGTGCCTTTTTGTGGTTGCAGTGTTGACAACTTAAGACGAAGTAATCTCCAAGAAGATAAACAACTTTATTCCGCAGAATAAATTGAATATCTCGGACATTTTCTGGAATATTTCAATATTTTCTTTGATTACAATAATAAAATAAATTGATTGTAATAATAAGAAATGATTATTAAATGTTTAAGTTTTATTGGAAAAATTTATTAAGAATGTAATAAATATTTGATCAAAATTTTCATTGCTAATGTAATAACAAAGATATAAAAATATATATAATATCATTATTTGAAATTACAACTGAATATCATTTCAATCAAATAGTTTAGCGTAGGCGAATAATATAAATTTTATAACTTAACATTATTATAAACTAAAAATAAAATATATATAGTTTTGTCCTACATAATAATAATTACTAAACAAAAAATACTTAATATGATTATTATTTTGTCGTATTTTTAAAAGTTCAATAAAAAGCACTTAATTACTTGATTATCTATTTGATTGATTACTACAACTCCAATAATTTTATTAGACCAGAATTCATTTTTTTTTGTATCATTTAATAAATATAGCTTAAGTATACAAACACAGAGTTAAACAATATTTTATTAAACATATCAATCAATGTCAAAATTTTGTTGGACCTACAGAGTTTGAACCTTTTACAAAGAGGAGTAAAGAGAGAGAATAAAACGATTGTATTATCCTTTAAATAAACTTCAAAGAAGACAGTACCTTTATGAATTACCTCAGTCTTGTTGTGGGACATTAATTAAAATATTTTTTCTTTTGGTTTTACAAAGAAAACAGTGGTTAAAGGTTGTATTAATTATTTTGGTTAATGAGAAATAAATTTGTATTAAAATAAAAAAATATTTAATAAAGTATATTTTTTATGGACTACACAATTATTATATTTTGTAACTTTAGTAAGTCTGAACTTGAAAGTAGAATATGATAAATATTACATTCTTTATCAAGAAATACATTTATTTTGTCAAATTTATGCTGTAGTATGAAATTTCTGATCTAAACAATACTGTTGATTTGCCTGTTTGCAAAACTTATTTTCATAACAATGTTCTCAAAACAATGTTTGCAGTTCGAACCATCAAGTCAAACAGACCCAGTAAACACTTGCACTACAAACATAACAAACTCTAATCAAAATCTCATTCAATTTTCTACCTAGTATGCATACATTTACATGTAGTTATTTTTTATTTATCTACATTTATTCCATAACAATGTGAAATTTGATTTAGTTCTGATTCAGTTTTATTTCAAAGCCAAAGTAAAAAAAAGCTATAATCGAGTAATATTAATTATGAATTTTATTTTTATTGCCCTTCTGTACTTACGAATTATGAAACGAAATTACCTTTTAGACAAATAATGAATATTTACAATTGTACTTCATCTGGAAAATAAAATCAGCCTTTATTACGAAGTAATATTTTTCTTATTATAATAATATCCACTTTTACCATGTATTACACACCATGGATTGTTTTCTTTTTATATATGTTACTTTTCATGTAATTTTCCTATAATTAAGATATTATCTTGTTGGATGGATATTTTTTCAAAAAAATAAATTAATTCATATTCAAATTGCCGATTTGTTCAGTTATCCTTCAGCATTTTTTTTTATCATTTCAAGTAATTACATTAATTTTCATTCTATATTTCGAACTATACTGTAAATGTAAATATGTATATGTATGTACTGGAATGTATATTTAATTTTTTTGAATTATTATTTACATTTAGTTTTACTTAAATGAAATTATGTTAGGCTCTGTTTTTAATTTTGTACGAAATAAAACAGTTGTTTTGAGAATAAAGACTAATTTTTAATACTTCAATTTTCATAACAATTTTAAGCTTGTAATTTTATCCATTAATAATTATTATCTTTACTTTATTGTTACTACTATATTTTCAACGCGATACAAAAGTTCGAAAAAATTTAGATTTTTTTTTACTGCAGTTATATAAAAATAAAAAATACATTATCATAAGCAGTGGCGTCGCTGGACCTCTTTTTTATATAAATATTTTCTTAAATTATGCTTCTGTAACAATAATGTCGTTAGTCATTAATAAAATATGAGATGTTTGGAAGCAGAAAATGTGCGCCCCCATGTTTTAAAATCCTAACGACGCCTCTGATCATAAGCTTTTCATATAATTAATCACAAGATTGCAATTTAATCTCTGTAAAGATAAATTAATTGAGTGTTGGATGATATTTTTTGAGCGTTCACATATTGTTGAGAAATAAAATAAAAAAATATAAAATGTTATTTCTCACAATTTGCCGTTACTTCTTTGAGTAATCTGTCACGGTGTGACAGCAGCTAAACACGATTAGGAAGTTTAAATTGAATTGAATATCTGCTAGAACGCTGCACATACTACAACTAACTACTTTCTCCTTTTCTGTTTGTTTATCAACTTTTCTTATTTCACTTCCCAGCTTAAAATATAGCAAACCTTATTTCGATTCTTCGCTTTTCGCATCCAATAATGTTGAGGATACAATCAAATGTTATTCTAAGTCGATTTATTTGTTTGTTTGACAGCTTGCCAAAACACGGAAGAAATCTTTCACAAATTGAGGAAGAATAAACTTCATTGTAAATCGAATATCATTTAATTGAAAGAAATATGTAAGCATTGATACCTACTGTAATTTCTCAAATAAATAATACTGCAACAGTCATATACTAACACTACAGATTACCTACATCAAAGAAATAGGAAAAAAAGGGTTCTTCGTCTTTAACATCAAAAATATTCTTTTGCGTTAACTCGGAACATATTTAAAACAATATAAACTAACAAATAATACATTTATAAAGTAAAATAGTTGAAATAGTTATTTGTCAATCTAGAGAGGAAAGCTTATTTTTTTATCATTTGTACTCGAGTTTAACTCACAAGCGTAGCGAGTGCGGTATTCGAGAGAGAGTAGAAAAAATGCTTTCCTTTTGTGTTTACAAAATCGATATATTTGGATGAAAAGAGTGATAAAATATTATTTATATTTACCTTTCTCCTAGCAAACAGATCAAAAATCTAACTACATTAAAATCATTTGCATTATTTGTCGTTAAATTATCTCGCCGAAGCTAGCATTTTTTTTTAGTTTGACAACTTTTCTTTATTTGAAATTGTAACCTGACAGCAATTTGACTCGAAAACTATTTAAAAAGTAAAATCACTCAAATTACAAATTACGAAGTAGGTAACTAGGTTTCGTGATCAACAGAAATTTATACGGCAAAAAATAAAGCTCTTGTGTAATTATAGTTGGTAGTTCTACGATATTACATTTTTGAATATAGAGTGTATGTATTTAAAGTAGAATATCTATTTTTGGGGTTCCTTCCAACCCATTCTATATGTATGTAACGTTGGGCCATCCACTTTTGATTAGATTCAGCCCGTTGAAAATTCCGTATTTAAATTCAGGGTGAAGTTATTCCGTACATTCGTCAAACATATTTCTCATCGATTCATGGAAATTCATTTAAATCGAGAGCGTATTTTATTTAAATGTTCGTTCGATAGAACGAGCGCGTGCCGAGTTGGACTGAAAAGAAGATTAATTATTTCGGTTGCTGGCTTCATACAATTCTGTTAAATGGGTTTAATCTGTGTTTCCGTTCATTTGCTAGAGAAAAACTACACCTGTTCTGCCCTACATTCATCGTGTACTGACAAAGAACAACCCTCAGGCCAAGGACTTCCACAGAGTCACACCATTTTTGAAATATTTAAGCATATTAAACCATAATATTGTTTTCTATATTTCAATTATTAATTTGCAATCATAGAAAAAGTATAATATATAAGTCGCTGAATGTGTATATACATATATACATAATATGCTTAACAAAGCAAATATATAAGCGAGTTAATGCTTAAGAATATATTTTAAATGTTATAAACATTTACTTACTTACTTAACAGATTATAAAACAGTAAATTCATTTGGTCAGAATTTAAAAATATTAAGGTCAGTATAGAAATATTTTGGCTAGTATAAATAATTAAGAATCAGTACTAAATTGTATTTCGTCAGTTGGTATAATATTGTATTTTTCTGCTCCTATTACCATAAGAAGTCGAAAAATATGAATTAATAAAAGATAATGTAAACTAATCTAAATTTAAATATAAATATATCAGCCTTGTAAATTAAATTTAGTAAAATTTAGGTAAAGCAATATATTATTAAAGAAAAAGAAAATTTATTTTTTTATAAATACTAATCATTTATTTAAATAACTGATATTTTTTTATCAATAAAAAAAGTATAAATATTTTATTATAGTGTGGACGATTTTTACCGACTATTAATTTAAAATGTTCAAGAATACTGAATGATTGAAACTCATTGTAAAATATTCTTTTTCCATTTTACATTTTAAAATTCAATTAGTAATGAAAAACTAATGATTAGATAGATACAACTTATAAAATGATATTGATAAAATTAAATTTGTATTTCCATAAGATAGTAAATATTCAGATTTCTGCATGTTAATGGAAAAGCTTGAATATTTGCCTCAGGTGAAAAAAGGAAACTGAAAAATGGAAATCTTGAACAAATATTTTCGTGAGTGGAAAAACTTTTTGGGATATGTTTCATAGTTTGAAACTTTTCTACCCTTGAATTTCAGGATTAGTGGATTAAATTTGAGTTAGGTGTGACAGTTTAGGTTTTCAAAAAAAAGTTCATAACACCGATACACGTAAACAACTCCATATATGGGGTTCTCTGGAGGTCAATAGCTTAATCATTTTAAGAGTAGACGAAATAGTTTTTGTAAAAAGTGTGAATCAAATATAGATTATTTACAATATATTACAAATTAAAAAAAGGCTCATAGTTGTTCAAAATATTTATTGCAACAACTATTATTAAAAAAATGATGTTATGTAACTAAATAAAACATAATTTTCAAAATTATCACGAAAAGGTTCAGTGGAATATCTGTTTCACTATCTGATGCTATACAACTTGAACATTGTATTATTGATTTTATAGGATAAACGACTACAAACCTACTTACTTTCATAGACCATAAAATTTTATATTCTATTGTCTCAAAAGACAATATTGTGTACGAACGGTTTAGAAAATCACTAAATTAAATTGTATATAAAAAGTGCATTTCTCTACATACTCTGTATCTATCTAGATCTAGATTGTATAGATTCATTCAAAAACCAACAATTTTCAAAAAAATAATTAAATATGCAATTAGTTATATATTTTTGAAAGATACGTTCGAGCATTAAAAAAGGTGGATTTGTTGGGTTTCGAAGACAGTAGATTGCTTTTACTGGTTGCTCTAACAAATTGGTAGATATTTACATATCGTTCTCTGAACAGTAAGTAGGTTCATGTTTAGTATAAATCTACGGAAATGACGTCTTAATAAACAGGAGCCGGTGTAATTTTAAGGATAAGTACTAAGTATATTTATCGCGCAATCTGTAGGTTACTTTCTAAAATTAGAATGCGCCAGTCCTCTATTAGTGATTATCAAAATTTTACATTTTGTAAATTATAAAACAGAATCAATTTCAATAATGTAGAAAAATATACTCCTCCCTCTCCCTACGCCCATGTGCATAGCAATATGTAAATAAGTATTCAAATATTCACATCGATATATTTGTTATAACAAGGATTTGTAGCCTGACAAGTTGTATTATTGAACTGCGATTGAAATTGTCATTGCGACAGAATATCTGCAACATAAAGTGCTTAACTGAGTCGATTAAAATGATATGAAACCCACTGAACTCCCGAATGCGAACAGCAGAAACGTAGCGATAGCTTGACGGGAAATCAATAGGTTCACAGGTATCACCGTTATTTTTAAAAGAAGTTACGGACTTAAATAATATTACAAATTAACACGCGATTCTACTCAACTCGTCGTAAAAATTGATATTTACCGACTTATCTACTCTACTTACACTTTACAGTACAAATTAAAATATTTTACGAGCTCATTTTGCAGCAAAATTGTAGTTCAGTACTCGTAAACTTTTATGTTCGTGAAAGTCTGAAAGTTATTGTTGTATATTAAACCGCATCGCATATGAAGTTCAATTATAATGTTTAGTTATGAAATTTATAAAGGAGGACCAATTATTACTAATTAACCTCAAATAAATGTGTAATAAATATAATTAAACAACTTCATTAGAATGCAAGAAGCAAGAATTCCTGTAGTTTTACTTGGTGTTTACTTTACGACATTTATGAATTGTTGGTTGCTGACTTTGTAAGTTTCATCGCAAACGAGTCAAGCATTTTAATTCACGAAATCTTTATAAAACAATATCATGTTTATTATTATCAAAAGTAATAAGTTAAATAAATATGTAATCACAACTTACTATTCGTACAATGAATGCCAATCAGTTTTACTGTTTCGGAAAAAAGTTTATGTTCAAAAAATTTTAATTAAAATAATCATTTGTATTGATATCTATTAATAATTTTTCGGAAGATTGATATCGGTGCTAAAATATCGGTGTCAAAAAAAAGTATCGATATTAATAATAGTATCAATAGTATCGGAACATTTTAATTGCTTTTTTCTAATTTTATATTTCTTTCACAATAAAATATGGGTAGTGATATTGCATTTCTGATCACAATAATCGAATTTCAAAGGCGAAAATTTGCTGCAAATGCTTTGAATGAGAACTGATTTATCCGGAATTATGAATGCTGTGATGTTTATCTTATGTAATGGAAACTGAAAGCTGGCTGATAATTATTGATTTTGTATTTTTCGCAATTAATTGCATTACATTTTGCGAATGCAATTTAGCGTAATTGTAACTGTAGCCGAACAACATGTTTAGAAGTGCGTACTGTAATTAATCTGACGTTTTAATTATGCTTCGGTAAATATATTTACATAAAAACAAATAGTAAATAAAGCAGTTTGACGCACGTAGAATATCAGATTTTTTACTAATGGGAATTTATTAATTATACAATTTAGTTGTCCGAAATCTGTCTACACTTTAAAATTTATGATTTTTTAATGAGAGTTGCTGTCATTAAATATGAATTCTGGGAAATGAATAAATTAGGTTATGCGGAAACAATAATGCATTTATTTAATATTAAATATTTACAGGAAATATAAAATGATTAAATTCAACAATTATTAACTTTGAACCAATGCGGTAATAATAACTCCAAGAATTAGTAAATCTATATATCAATACACTCTCTGCTGCAGATATTTGCTGAAATACGATTGAATGCAGATAAGTTATCTATTATTAAACATTGAGGGTAATGACATTAATTATTACTTAATAGTTTTTCTTCATCCCTTATATTTAAATATTTCATTTTACTTTAATTAATACAAAAAACGCCTACGACCATAAATTTATTATTTAATTACATCGATAATAGTTTATGATATTTCTCCCAAGAGTAAAGATGTTTATTCTCATTTTGTTTAGTTTTACCTCCCGCCTATCAATATATAGATAAGGGAGGTATTGTTTTTGGTCAAATTTCTCGAGTATAAGTTTTCAACATATGAGCACGAATTAGGGTCCCTAGAATACGATTTTACTATTTTTAGCGTGATGTCTGTATGTCTGTGTGTGTGTGTGTCTGTGTGTGTGTGTGTGTCTGTGTGTGTGTGTGTCTGTTACGATTTTTCGTCCACGATAAATCCAATACGATACAAGTAAAAAATATAATATTTGGTATTTAAGACTTATATTCCAATATGATGAACTGATTAGATTTTGACTACAAACGGTTAACCGGAAGTAGTACTTTACTTGAAGCTTTAAATCGTTTTTCCTAAAAAATACCTCTAAGTATGGTATTTTCACAACTTTCGTTATTATAAATATAAAGATTTTTTAATTTTCTACCGATCTGCATAATTACGTTTATATATGACTTCTAGCTAGATAGAAAAAAAATATATAAATTTTAATAATTTTACATATCATTTAGGCTGAGGAATTTCGATAAAACAGATGAGTTATTCATATGATGTCAAATTTGATGTAAGTAAGTGCAAAAGATAAAATAAGTAAAAAATGAAGTAATTTTATTGTAAAATTTAAAAAGATGGAAAAAATATATTAGGAATGTATTTGCATGCATGAATCAAAGTAAGTTCGGTTCCGGTTTTAGTAACGTCAAAAATAGCTGTCATATTAGTCATACAAAATTTATGAAGGAAATTTTAGGTATGAAATGAATTAAAAATATTCGGAACTGCAATAAGAAACTAATTTTAAAACAACAAATTAAATGTATTGAAAAATTTATATTGAATATTTTATTAATGCAGTGGCGGGAGGTATTGTGTTGGACACACCAGATTTTTTTTATCTTTGTTTAGAATAAATTCATTTGAGAAAACATAAATTAAGGATAAGTGAGAAGAAAGAAAACCTCGTCTTAAACGCACTGTTTTCTATGAAAATTTTACTTATAGACGGGTTTCAACTATTTATATAGTCATTTAGGCATAAGGCAAAAGTCTCGATTTAGTTTTAGTGATTTTATTATTTCCAGGCTTTCGTAGAAATATCTGGTGTTTGCATGACTAAAAAATCTTCATCACAGCTCCCTGCTGGAGATCCTGATATAATCCTTTCTTTTTACACGTCCTCACGAGTTTTCACTGATCTTATTCTTTTCTTTACCAGTTTTTTTCTTTTACAATTCTTTCTTGGTGGGGCATTGAACCCTAGCAGTTGCTTCAACTTTTTCCCAATTTAATATTTTTTTAAACTTATTTTTATTAAAAATACCATGTTCTTTCGTTGTTTTCGACTGTGGCTCTTGTAATTTGTTAGTGTAAGTAAAACATTATGTATTTTATATGATTTACTTATACACTAAGGTCTATTATGTATAATTTGTTAAATTTATGTTTCTCCTCTAATTGTAGTTCTCCTGTTATTCTGAAGATGACTATATAAATAGTTGAAACCGGTCAATAGAGTTTCAGAGAGAACAGTTCAAGATTTGAAGTTTTCCTCCTTCTCACCTGTCTTTATTCATTAATGCAATTGAGTTCTATCCTTTCGATAAAACAGAAATTGTATAAGTTGAATATTTAATCCATGGCATATACTTGTATTTGCATATTAACGTTATTGTTACATTATACCGAATAATAAGCGCTTCACAATTGCAGATATAGCGTTTCACAATTGCAGGTTTTTTATGGGTTTTAGACATCCCTGCGACTTTTATCTTTATTGTAAAACGTAAACAATCTGAAAAATAACGGGAAACTTTAAATAGATATCAGAGAGATGCAGAAATTGTAATAATATTATGTTATATTTGACGTGTATTTAGTTTCCCAATACCACATATAATGATCGTAGCGCCGGCCTGTCCTATAGTAAATCATAGTTTGATTCCCAACTCATTGACGCGTCAATTTTATATGTACGTTCCCTAAATGCAATTCACTATTTCAAAAATGAACCACTAATGTGTTCAACAGTACAATGAATATTATTTAGAAGTTTTCATGTTTAATAAATTGATTACATTTATGTTGCAGGCTATATACGATATGCTGGGCGCATGTTCATCAAACAGACCAGCCGACACGGCGGAAGAGCGAGCGAAGAACATCTTCGCGAAGATGGACGAGAACAACGACGGGCAGCTGACGCAGGACGAGTTCCTGAAGGGCTGCCTGCAGGACGAGGAGCTGAGCAAGATGCTAGCGCCGTAATCCTAGTGCCTGCCGCGCAGAGACTGCTACAAGACCACATATACTCGTATTTTATCATTTGCAAGGCACAGGGAATGCTTAATCAAAATCAGTTCAGTCGTGGCGGCACAGCGACCAAGCGGCCTACGTATCTGTGCTGTCTCTCCGTCTCCGTGTCCGTGTTGCATTCCCTAGGTGTATCGAACCCTACCCTACAACGGTTAGACGTATTTTAACATTTTACTGTAACTTGTAATAGGTAAATGTTGTTAGAGCTCGCTCTTTCCCGAATTCAGTGCGTGTGACAATGTCTCGAGTCAATTCTTCACGTGCGAAGCGTGGACTTTCCTACTCTCTCTAAAGTCTAAACTACAACTCTCTCGCTTCCTCTAGAACTACTTCATTCTACATATCTACTGCAACACACATTATGTACTTACTTCATTACTTAATTACTAGCGCACAGATAGTCGTTCGTATGTACGTACTTCACATGGCGTACCTACCTTACTCTTTAATATCCAATCATTGCTAAACCCTGCCGACAATGCTTGTACAAGTATTCTCTATTCAGCATTGATACTAACCTGAAACAATATAGTAGCGTACATACAATAACGTATATTATCCGAGTAAACGTTTCCGAATGCAATGATGAATGATGGAAAAGATAAAAGAAATACGTGCTACAATAAAATATGTTGAAGGCTGACTGTCGTGTAAATGAATTAATTACAAGAAATGGCGTGAATACTCGTATACATGTATGTATGAATGTATAAATAGGTGCACTGAGACAGTATCCGGTATTAATTTATTATCTATCGCACAAATTTAACACCTTTGGTTCACTTCCTACAACAATGTTCAATGCAGTACTGTACCGGAATATGCGCAAAGCTGATAAGCACGCCTAGAAACCTAATCACTGAGGTGGCATCTTTGCTGAATGGGTCATTTGGGGTTTATTAATGAGTGCATATTATCCTGTGTGGGCGTCTTTTCACATGTGTTCACTGTCATTCCGTATCCAGTGTCCGTGTCATAAATGAATTCTTTTCCGTTCTGCAAGCTGTACCTTGTTTCTACATGTCAACATATACATATAGTGTTCACTTATATACAACACCACTCACTAACACTCACTCCTTGGTTGTTGATGTTCAGTTTCATAACGTTCCATGAGGCAACCCGAATCCGAATTTTCAAGAGGCGTGCTATCGATGGTCCAATGGAGATTATGAACTTTACTACGTCTGGTATGGTTCGGTGATTGTTTATCTATTGATTCATATTTTTCTACTTGCACATACTGTAATATATATTATTATAAATGAAATACTTAATGATATGCTACTCTAGATGTTTATACAATGTTAATTAACAGTGTACCTATTATTATTAAATCAGCGTGTTTGTAACGGCCAAGCGTGCACACTCCAGCAGACAAAACGCCATTTTTTAAATAAATTTAATATGCCCTATAGGTGCTTTGTGCGCAGGTAAATTCATTTTACTTAGAGAAAAATATTTTGTTCACCAATAATATCATTAAAAAGTTATTTCTAATAATGTCCCACTATAAACTTGCCTTATTCCACAATATGAAAAAATTGCATTTAATAATTGGTATATATGTATACTACCAGTTTATAACAGTACCAATTAATTATAAAATAGTTGTATGTTTAATGTATTCAATTAAGGGATTACAATATTTATGTCACCTACAACACTATTTTTTTTTTAAACTAAAATATTAATAATTATTTTGTCCCCACAAAATTAATGTCTATATACGTTTTGATATTTATATATTATTTTTATACTTTAAGCACTTCCTCGTAAAGATTGTTAAATTATTTGAATCCCATCACTATTTATTTTTCAATAAGAACAAATGAGACATTAAGAATGACGTTCGTAAAACCTGAAAATGATAAATAAAACTATATTTGTTAATTAATTTGTAATTTAAGAAAATAAACTATAAATAGGTTTATCAATTTTTGTATATTTAATAATGTTATTGTTATTAATTTTATCGGTGATGTGTACACCGTTCTTAATATAGTTAATAAAATGTTTATTATTGAGAATAATTAAACTACATATATGATATTAAAGTATAATAATGTAAAAGAAATGTGAAGTTTTTAAAGTGGGACATAAAGCTTAATATATCGCACAAATGTTAGCATTTTTTCATACATTCCATAACAGATACAGATTAGTAAAAATTTGTAAAATAGATTGATGAGTTACAAATCTATTTAAA
Source organism: Stenolophus ochropezus (assembly GCA_035578165.1). Classification (NCBI taxonomy): domain Eukaryota; kingdom Metazoa; phylum Arthropoda; class Insecta; order Coleoptera; family Carabidae; genus Stenolophus; species Stenolophus ochropezus. Next base: position 15,181,111 of record JAQOWZ010000005.1, on the reverse strand, counting down.
TTGATATGTAAACAAAGATGTGTTTGTTGTGTAGTGCGCAAGAGCTAATTGAAATGAATTTACCTATAGATTATAAAACTGTGTCATACATTGTCGTCTAGCATGCTGATATTCTCTGGAGTGTGTTTTGGGCTTGGCCGAGTAGCCAGCTAGTGGTATGGTAACGGAGCATCCGTCACAAACAACATTCATGGCAGATATGATTACTGTGAATTTCAATATCACTAAATTAAACGACATACATAATTTGCCAAGACGTGGTTGTTGTTATTGAGTTGTGCGTTGCGGAGTGTGAGTATGGAGGTGTGTTGTGTGCGTGAGGAGTAACGTGTGTGTGTCCAGGGTGCGGCAGTCGTGAGCCAGCTGGGGATCCACTAGCGCTATGGGCAAGCAGAACAGCAAGCTCAAGCCGGAGGTGCTTGAGGACCTCAAGCAGAACACCGAGTTTTCAGGTGAGGCAGAAACCATCCTTTAAAGGTGTTATCACACGGGATTTAACAACGACAACTTATTGTCGATTTTCGACAACTTATGTCATTTCGAGCAACTTTTCTCGTGTGATACTGTGACTCATTTCGAGCAACCAGTTTTCGGTCATGTTCGAAAACTTTGGTGAGAGTTGTCGATTCTGACAGCTGAATAGTGAAAATATCCCTAAATTCAAATAAAAATAATAACATGCCATTTTGATAAATCTTTCAAGTGCCAATTATGTGACAATCATGTCTTTTACCAGTGAACAATAATTTAAAAGTGTTTAAATTGATTTAGTAAAATCAACAATTGAAAAAAAACAATAAATGTCAATTTTTGCCATTTATCTTACCAACCGACAAGAACTAAATACTCCAGATGTAGAAGAAAAAATTGTAGATTTCGAAGTCGTCGGTATAATTCAGTCGTTGATGTTGTTCTCGTGTGATAACACCTTTACAAGCACCATGCACCCCAATATTTCACTGAAGTTTATTGAGATGGTTGTTGTTACTTGATTTTTAAAACTTTAAAGAAACCATTCGCTTTTGTTTTATTTTTCTGTTTTCCTTAAACATTTCAAAGAACTAAATTCAGATATTCCTAACAGTACTCACTGTCATTGATTGCAATAAAACGATTTGTTACCTTGGCATTTGATAATAATATATTTACATACAGTTTAACTCAAAAAGGCGGAACACAGTAAAACTTAGGCTTTGATAAAAGGCAGATATTGATTATCCTGAAATTTTAGAACAACGGTATAAATTATTATAAATTAAATTTGAACGTAGTACACGGCCTATTTTACGAAATATATTACAACCATATTATTTTTTATTATTAATTAATTTAAGTTTCAGCGAGCCTTTATTGATTAACCAGTAATTTTAACAAAACAAAATATATCATAAACGAGAATATGTGGTACTCATCCAATTCAAATAATTCGTTCGCTTTAATCGCTTCATCTTTTTTTTTTTTATAAATATAAAAAATAATTTTTAATAAATTTGTATCAGCAGTTTCAAATTCTCTGCTCATAGGATTGCCAGTTAAGCCAAATTGAGCTGTAACTAAAACAACATAGACTAAAAAACAGTTTGTACTTGCGGAACAAAATTATGTTAGTAAATTTAAATGATGAGGAAATGGCATAAGAAGGTAACATTTTGCAATTAGCATCATTACAAAAATTCGTAGATCCGTCTTATCATTTCTGTAGTAATTAATAAGATAACAATATAACAGGTCTTGAATATTAAATTTCTGCTGGAAGATGACTCAAAATTAAACTCTTAAATGTAGATGCATATGTATTTGTATATTGTATACAAATTCTTCTAAGCAAAGACTATTAAAATTGCAAATATTTCCTTGTAGTTGGGCTGCTACTTTTAATCTTCTTAGTAAGCGCCTACTGTTCTTTGAAACTACATAAAACACTCCTTCGTTCGTGTCACATTAACATATTTAATATTCACCTTCAGCATTTTTAAATTAAATCCACAGTCCACCGTTTCATATTCATATTTGTGACATGCAAACCTTATTATTTCAGCACACCAATACAAACACTTCAATATTTATCTGATATTTAAATTACATTTATACAAACAAGGATTATATACTGCTGAATACATAGCTACGAGTGTTTAAATTCTGCATTCATAAATAATATTGACAAAAATACTCGTGTTCTGCACCGCTAATTAGGACACTGGCATGGTGACATTTGATTAAAAAATAAACATTGCATCATCACAAAAATTTCATTACTGTGTACATGCAAATATATATTTCATTGCCAATTTATCAATTTGACGGTAGTTATTAATATACAGTTACTTAAAAATTATCACAAAATTTAAAGAAATTCATTGAAGCACACTACAAAATAACTGAATAAATGTTAATTCACATAGATCACTTTAAAAGACATAATTTAAAAAAAAAAAACATGAATAAATTGTGCTAATCTATTTGACAATTTTTAAAAGAATGTATAATATATAGGATGAAATTAGAATTTTGAAATGAGAGTTCAGATTAAGTAGAATTTCTTTGACTGTCAAGATTTATCATAAAAACGATAAGCTCTTTATTTTTAGTTTTCACTACCTCTACTAAAGTTGTACATATCAGTATACATCAGATCAATTTTTAAAAGATATTAAAGAACTGACAAAGTAATTTTAAAGCTTATGGATAGCGTAATAAGATTTTTTTTAATATTTATTTTCCTGTACTATATGCCACTATATTTGTGAATCTTGTTTTAATACTGGTCAGCTAATTATCTCTAACATAAAGTTGAATATTTTTTGCCCAGAGTTGTAAAATTAAACTTAATTCATTATTGTTGTAAATGATGAAGTTCTTTAATAAAGTGAAAACCAATTTACTGGTCTTTTTTAACCGCTGTCTATTTGTTTCCAGATGCGGAGATTCAAGAATGGTACAAGGGCTTTTTGAAGGATTGCCCAAGCGGGCACTTATCTGTGGAAGAATTTAAGAAGATATACGGGAACTTTTTCCCGTATGGAGACGCGAGTAAATTCGCGGAACACGTGTTCCGCACGTTCGACGCCAATGGCGACGGCACCATCGACTTTCGGGAGTTCCTGTGCGCGCTTTCTGTCACCTCACGCGGAAAACTCGAGCAGAAGCTCAAGTGGGCCTTCTCCATGTACGACCTCGATGGCAATGGATACATATCACGCCAGGAGATGCTGGAAATTGTTACTGTAAGGCATACAAACACATACATTTGCTTAAGTCGGTTCTAGAAAAAAGATAAAACCAAACTTGTCATTTTTTTAATACAATATGCAAATTCTTACGATTTATTTCTCATTGGTGAATGTATCAATCTAATTTATCATCGATTTTATTATTTGCAATATTATCTAGACTGACTTTACTAGAATTAATTTTCTGAAATACAATTAACAAAGTGTAATTTGATAATTATTTACGTCAAACTCATCAGGAACCAAAAAATGTTAGAGTATAAAAAAACCCAACATGAATTATAGTTGGCAATGTGGAGGGGATATGTTTGTGGTAATGTTTGCTTGTTGTAGGCGATATATAAAATGGTAGGTTCAGTGATGAAAATGCCGGAAGACGAAAGTACGCCCGAGAAGCGAACAGACAAGATCTTCAGGCAAATGGATCGGAACAAGGACGGCAAACTGAGCCTGGACGAGTTCATTGAAGGCGCGAAGAGCGACCCGTCCATCGTGCGCCTGCTGCAGTGCGACCCGCAAGCACAATAAGCTCTCGACTCGACTCTACGTTCGACGCTCACTTCACGTTGCGTTGCGTTCTCGTTCACGTTCTCTCAGTTCAGTTCAGTTCAGATTCAGTTTCGTTAGACAATGGACAGTATGGAAACTGTGAATCTTATTTTCCTTTCTCTTGCATAAGTTTTCTGTCACGTGTGGCGAAGGGCGGATTGTTATGCTCATCCTCGCATAGGATTTATGATTAGTGTGATTTGTCATTTCCTTTCCTTTCATTCGACCCACACATTCGTTGTACCGTTCCCTAGTTGAATCGGATATTGATTATTTATAACTGCGATGATGTTACATATTCTTAACGTGTACGCCTGTTCTGTTTGACGAACCTATCTTCTCTACCTTATCGAGATCTACTATATTATATTAATGATAAAATAATACTGCATAAATAATAAAATATTTGAATGTTACTGTTTTTGGGAAATTTTTACGTGATTGAAGTTTAGAGTAGCGGAGACTCATTACTTATTGTGATGTTATATACCTAATTACTCTATTGTATATCGGTGCTTCTCTTGTTCGGCGGGACTTTCTACGGCCCCGGCTTTTCACTTTCCCACCAGTTCCAAATTTTATTCCGTTTTCTCTTTGATTGTATTGTACTGTACGATATGATATGATATGATGCACACTGGAATTTACCCGACTTGTTTTCATTCAACGTGTTCGGAATTCATATAACTACTACTTGTAGATAAGACAGATATTTACAGAGTAGCTAACAAATTAAATTCGTATAAAATAAAACGGTTTACTTTAATGATAACGGCGTTACAAACTTTCGGGCCTAACCACGAGGAGCGCAATAGTTTCTAGTCGTCTGGCGTACTACGCGATACGCGGGCCTTCAGTCGGCACAAACAAACGGTTGCAGCACACTACAGACATCTTTCTTGATCTTCCCTGATTGTCTGCTCGACCTGTATTTATGATTATTATATTATTCAGATATAACTTGTCTTACATGTAATATCAAAATAAAAAATGCTATGATTGAGCTGTACTTTATAGTTTTAATCATATCATATCCTTCCTCATACATTTCAGTCACATTATAATTCTAAAATAAACTCTCTATAATTCTTATAGTACTGTTGTTGTTGTTCGATGCATTTATGTGTAAGAAGTCGTGTTGGCATATTTATTATATTGCATTAGGTAAGTTAAATGAACAGCTGTGTGGTGTATGATCTTTATTAATATTTACAACGCCGTGATGTTTACAAACATTTATGAAATGACATGATACAAACTACTCTACAGAGTTTTGTCTTTTTTACTACAGGAATAGTTGTTGATATTTACAGTAAGTATTTGGAGTATTTCTGGGTAGTATACTCCCTGCTGTGGTAGTTGTAGAAACGAGCACTAGTGCGAATATCGGATAGAAGATCAATGTCTCTCTCTCTCCTCTGGTAGGCAGCAGAGTCACGCACCTTACTGGTGTAGGTGCGCAGAGCCCTCTCTGCCCAAGTCTGGGGCCTAGGGATCTCGCGGGTGAAGCCACGTTGTCTGCGGTCCAGGTAGTCAATCACATCGTCGTAGTAATTGTGTCTGTAGTCGTACAAGTACGAGTATTGTAGGAACACAGGTCTGAAATTAACAAAATTGGTTTAAAGCCAATTCTTACGCACAAAGATTCTTACGCTAATCACGAAGGATAAGAATAACAAAAGCACTGACTCAGTGATTGGCCTTTTTGGGCGATCGTGATACGGGTCGTAACTTTTGCGCCAACGTAATATATTTGATTTATTATTAATCTCAACTGATAAAACTTATTTTTATTTTTTACATTTTAAACAAATAATTCTAGTTTCCTAAAGTTTATCTTTTTTAAAATAAAAAAATATTTCCCCTAAATGAGATAAGGCAGTTTAGGGAACCATGTTATTAGTATCAATTGTAAACAACCAATATACTATTGTCAATTTTTTTTAGATTTTATAAAAAACAAAACATATATCACTTTTCTACGTATGTTGATTTGTAAGCATGTTTGGTTAAACATTTTTACATACTTATTATTATTATAAGTATTAATTTAGACGGCCTTTTTCACAAACAGAATTTTTTAAGATTATGAACTTTAGTTAGGGCCTGTGGGATGTGGACATCATTTAGTAGCCAACACGAACTCGCTTTAAATAATCAATTCTTAAGTTAAAATATATTTTTAGTTGTTGTAACAGCATTGGCACGGTTATTTAACGAAACAAATCTAAATTATTTTTGACAAACCAGCATTCTAACTATGATAAATCGATTTAGTTGTAAGTTTTTAATAGCTTGTTTGCGCACACTACCTTTTCCAAACTCTGTACAGGGGATTGCGTTCGGCCTTGTCACGCTGGGGTTTGCGAGGCGCATCCTCTTCTATCTCATCCTCAAGCTCTACATCAGCGGCTCCACCTTCATCTCCACCACTGGGAGCGGCAGGTTCAGCGGCTGCTGCAGCAGGTGCCGCATCGTCGCCAGCTGTTAACCAGTCCGCATTATCGTCATCCATAGCACCTACGGAAAACAAAAATGTTCAAATTAACCTTCATTTGCCCTTTCAAAACAATCAAAATATCTTAAAAACTACTTGGTGTTTATCAAATATTTTTTTTATTCATGGCCAATTATCTTAAAATTCAAATTTGAAATCACCGATGTCATTCTATAATTTATTGTACAGCTGTAGATATCCGTGAAGTCGGTAAACACCCAGTAGTTTTATTGATATATTTATTTCTTTTATCTTAATCTTTTAAGAAATAGAGGGGCCAAATATATTATGCCATTATTAAGATAGTGAAAAATTGTTTTGGCTTGCGAAATAATTACTTGTGATTTATTCTAGGTGACTCACCTGAGAGGAAGAAAACCTGTGTTCTAGGAGTCGGGCACAACGACTGTTTTAAACTGAACTTTTGTCTTTTAGGCTTTCCGCCGTCCCCCCTCCAAGGGAACTACCTACCTTGCCAATCACAATGGTCTCATGTTATCTATTTCCAATTTATTTCACGGTCCTTCCTGTAACAAATTTGCTATTTTTTCATTTTTGTATTTAGTTTTATGTGCAAATGGGAAATGACAGGTGATGAGCCTATTTTGTAAGATCGTTTTATTTATAAAGCCTTTATTCTCGCCCGAAGAATGCTGGATACTATTTTAAAATTCGCTATAGCCCATGACGGTGACTAATTATTGTTTTGTGTTTCTATTTAGTCGGAGCTTGTAAAGGATTTTTTTCAGTACGGGTCTGGTAATCCAAGTCCTGTTCTTTAATGTCAATTCGGTAATAGAAGCCTAATAATTGGCAGTGCAATGGAGGAATGTACGAAGGTATGTTATTTGTGTCGCTGCTCTACACATAAATAGTGTTAACAAACGTGCTTCTTGCTCTTAGTTACTTATCTCTTCTAAATCTACCTTTTGAAAAGTTATTATCTCAATAAACAATATATTTTTATTTCAAAAAGGTATTGAAAAAAATCGGTGTCTATTTTTTTTTTTACTAAGTGATTAAAAAGTTACAATATCATTTAGAATTACTTAAAGAATTTTTAATAAAAGCTTTCCTTATGTTAATAAGTTCAATTCCATTTGAAATATGGTTGGACCGGAACTAATGACTACCTAATTTTGTGAACTCTGCTTATACTGTATTATCAAATCATTATAAATAAGAAAGTTATTTTGAGTGATCCATTTTTCAGGGCCATCGGTATTTTTCTATTGTAGGGTTGTGTAACGAAAATTCTAAAGATCGAGAATATTTAATCAAAAAGAAAAACATCGAAATAAATATTCTTCTTACGTATTATGCAGAAAATTTAATTTAAATTCAAAATGTTTTTACATATATTTGAAAAACGAAATACCTCCTACATACTTCGCGAATTAATGAAAATCTGTAATGAAAAAACATTTTTTCCTATAAATAGATTACTATAGTGATTTGTTATGCCTTCGTTTCTGTATCACTAATTACAAACTGAAATTGGCATATTAATAATTAAGTTATGTGACATATCTTTATTTGCTTCAAGCAATTAGACATTCGAGTTTATAATCTGTTAGATGTTGGATTGATTCCAACCCAATTATATGCTATACATCATGATGTCTGTGTGCCCACTTACATACCTTATTACAACCAATATATACTAAACATATTTATCTGTCCCGTGATTCAAAATATTTGTTAGTAGTTTTAAAGAAAATCATTAGTGACTTTGAGTGCAAGCCATTTTTAAAAAGCAGTATTTTAGGATTGGAACTGGGGCACTTTTTTTCTTGCCTTTAAATGAGGAATTCGCTGCAGGTGGCATACTTACTTTTACAATATTTCAACACTAAAATTTTTCTTTTTTGATAAATTTGTGCCTGTGCCAAAAATAATAGAAATTAAAACTTAACGCCGCATTGCTGTTTGGGCCAAGGAAAATTTCGAATACAAATGCTCCTTAAAATTATACTTTCTCCGTACACTCTGCATAATTGCAGGTTGCCGAATCTCTCGACTTAATAAAAAGTTTATTTTTTTTTTACTTGACTTCAGAGTCGTTCTTATGTAATATTATCAGGAGAGCTGCCGAAAAAAATGTATGCAAAAGAGTGAACTATGAAACTTATTATCGTTAAAAATGAAACTTTTAATAAATACCTGTTTGACCTTTGATTGCCTGCGCATTGTGCAACAGTTTTTATAAGAAAGAAATGTTTAAACTCCCCTAAAATATAATCCTGGGTGCGCCACTGGTCGAAACCGATCATAAATAAAAATTTCCAAAGAGAACAGTGCGACTTGAGATTTTACCTGTACCCTATTTATCTTTAATTAATAAATAAATAATATAAAAACATTACTACAACATAGTCCAAATATTTTATTCTATGCGCAACCACATACGGACGGACATACACATAGACAAACTAGGCAATTACCTTAGGGGTGCTGCAATGCAAGGGGGCGCTTTAAAATTTTGGAGACATTACAAAATTTTATTTAATATTATGAAAATTTCTGCAAGACTATGTATGAAATAACACGGCACAATTTTATACAGAAATGACAAAGTCAGAAAACTTCAAAAAGTGAATACCAAATTTATCGACTACTTTAAATTTATAGAATTCCTTAATACTTTCAGACTCTAGAACGAGCTCAATGTGACGTTTAAGAAGATCGCGGAAAGGGATTATCAAAAAATAATACTTACGTAAAAAAAAAGATACTCGTATGAAGCTAATTCATTTCCATAAAAGACATTTTCATGAGAGTGTAGGTCAAACTTGAATGTGTTCAATGTAAATATGTTTTTGAAATTATTGAAGTTAGGAATATAAGGAAACTTTTTTTTTTATAGAGAATCAATTAATTACAATATTTCTTAGAAATGACTTGTAGAATTGGACTTATAAATATGGCATTTCTGTCTATAAACCCTAAACAGTGATATACTGTTTCGTTCGAAAGCACCACATCAAGAAAAATAATTTGACTTATAGATTGTTTTTTAAATTTATTTAGATAATTATGTATTTTTTACAATAAATTATTTTTCTTCAAACATCAAGAAATGTAGCATCTTTTGTGCTATTTCTACTCCGGCGGCGTAAAAATTAATGCCATTGTTCTGATGTTTAAGGAAAATTTAATTATAATAACGTCAGATAATAAATAATAATTTTGTAAAACATCTAAATTTAAAGAAATAATGTGACATTCGGAGTGAAAATGTCCCAGTGTGCCTCGCATGCAACTGTCCGACTCGCTTCGCTCGTCGTGTACTTTTTTTACTCCTAATAACACAATATATTATTGTTTGAATGCCATTTATTATTTTGTGATTAACAGCACATAAGAAATTTTTGCCTAGGGGCGCGTTCAAAGTTGATCCGGCACTGGACTTACAGATAGATACACGTCAAAAATAATTAAAAAGGAATAAAAAATATCTCAATTTGAAAACACCTGTTAAAATTCTGAAATTTAAGTAGTAGTCGATAAAAAATATCAAAGAGTGTACACCTAATTTATAAAAAAAATAGAATTCTTTAACTGGCAATGAAAAATTAAACTAAAAACAGTATCTCCCATACATATACATTGAAACGTAAGAGAATAAATAATCTTTATACAAAATGTACTTTTGCACTTTAGTAATAATTTTGCACATTTTTTTGTTAGAAAACTGCCTTTACTGTTGTCATCAACCGATTTATCTTCAATGTTTTCGATATATTTCCCACGTCATTCAATATTAATAGATACAATTATTAATTGAATGCTCTTGTTGTGACAGCAAAGGGTGTTTATATTGAAATTTTGAAACATTTTTAATAAAACGTCGATTGTAATGTGGGCTGTTTGCCAATACCCTAGTGGCCTTGTGCAACAACGTGTTAAAGCATAACAGACTATTTCTTTTGCATTATTAAATAGTAAAGTAGAACATCGTTAGCAAGGCAATGAACGATCTAAAAATACTAACTCAACGGGTGTAGAAACCGGGTTATGTCTGACATTGGCATTGCGATTCATACTGTACAACTATGCTCACGAATATAATTAGAAAAACTAGAAGCTAGAGAAATTATAAACTATAAAGGTCAGGAAATTTAGAGCAAATCCCAATGGAAATTGAGTACAAATAAAAATAAATGAGGTACTAGCTTCATAGCAAGTTTTACTTACATTTTGTTGCTAGAGTTGCCAGATTCTGTCCTTCGACTGGCAGACCTATTTCGTAAAATAAAATTAATATATTCATTTGTCTTCCGAATAGGACATTTTTATTTACATTATACAATATACATCAAATATACATTCGTAGAGCAGTTCAAAGCAGTACAGAAATGCATTAAATTATGTACAATGAAAGTCGAACCTGCTATTTAAGGTGTTGGATGAATGATGCCAGCGTTTAGCTACAATGACACATACAACTTCCAAAACAGTAAAAAAAATAATAAAAACTGTCTTTTGACGTTGAAAAAAGTTTGAAAGTTGTATGAAAAATGGAACTTAATAAGCAAGAGCCTTCTTCTCTACTCTGGCATGGACAGATTTGATAGCTGAATCCATAGCCTCGTTTTCTTCTGCGTTTTCAGCCAGCATAGCCCTCAAACCGGCTACACGGCGTTCCCTGGCAACTTGCCTCTCGCTTAAAGCCTCCATTTCATCTTCAAGATCTTGTAACCTGGCCCTAGTGGCCTTAGCTCTGAAAGAAGCAGCAGATTCCTCCTCCCTGGGAGACCTGACGGCTGACCACTTGCAAGAACTATCGTTGTTGGCGCTGCTTTCTTCAGATGCAGTGGCAGACATTCTAACTACCCTGCGACGGATATTGGCCACTCTAGAAGAACTGGAATCCTCATCAGCTGAGCTAAGGATACTGCGAGCTGTCTTTTCATTCAAACCAACGGAATCCAATAGTTTGTCGGTTCTGTCAATCATGCGGTTGTAGTTGATTTTGTTGACGGTGCTTTCCATGTCAACATCGTCGATCACTCGAGCTGCTCTCTGTTTCGAAGCGCGAATTCTTCTCAAAGAGTTAGAAAGCTGAAACGAAATAAGATGCTCAGGTATTTTTGGATTGTTTACAAAGTGCAGCGAATGCAGTAAGAATGCATCAAATTGAGTCATGCTTTGTTTATATGCCAAAAAGCGGAAGGGAAGGACCTAGGAAAAGATATCATGACCTAGACACAGTTTGATTCATCCAATAAAATTGCTCACACATAGTAAACAGTTTTAATTATTTGCCAGCTAATTTTCAAAATGGTGAAAGCTATTAAAATTTGTTTAATTCTGTTGTGCACAGTTTAAGAACATCTTTCATCACAACAATATTCAAACACAGCTTGTTTCAAATTCCTAAAATGATAGACATTTGGCACTGCATGTTACTTTTTATATCTGTTTCTAACGTCTACCTACAACGGCTTTTCGTATTGGTCTTTGTTTCCAGTACTTTGGTTATAGAAGTAGTATGAAAAAATACTATTAAACCATATTTCCAAATAAAAGAAAAATTAAATCTATTTACATTGGTATAGCAATATTAAAACATATTGTAAGATATAAGCTCAACGTGGGCATAAATGTTTAATTTGCAAAAATATAGAGAGAACTATCAGAATAAATTGGGACAGGTAACCATTTAAATTTTAGTTGCTAAAAAAATCTGGTTTCAGATCTGTTGTCGGCTTTTGGAGAAAGTGGGTTTTGTTATATAGTTTTACTGAAATATATATGCGAATGTATTAATTTTGTAATCAAAATACTTATGGACCTAATTCATATTTATATTCATACTTCTACTAGTTTGCCATGTTCACTAAATTAATAAAATACAAATATTAAATTTTGTTTAAAATTTGCTAAGAAAATTTTCAGTTAACAATTTCAGTTTTATTCTTGTTACCAATCTTGCATTAGATGTACAGCGATATAAATAATTGATTTAAAAATAACTATATTTAACTCGCGTTTGTTGGTTTCGAGATTTATTTGTAAATAATATAAAAAGCATGGGAAATACATGGAATTAACATACTGCATTCTATAATGCATTCAATATACTGCACAGCAATGATTTAATAAAATTTTACAGTTTATACCTACTAATTCTCTAACATCAGTTAATTTATTTTGCTGCTCCAGAACATAATAAATTCCGAATTTCCGTGTTGTATATTAACTAAAAATAGATCACAAAATATCTCGAACAAAATAACTCTATCCAGATGTCTACTATAAGTATTATGTTATTAAACAGTGCAGTAGAAATAAAATTATACCAAAGTTACAAGTCCTACAAAAACAATAATTTTTTACCTCTTCGTCGAATTCATCATCCTGCTCGAAGGCTGTGCTGAGAGGACGTCGCCTGGCTCCCACCAAGTCAAAGGGATTGTCTTCGGTGATGTGCTGTTCGGCACGACGACGGGCGGAAGGCAGGTCATCGTCGGTGAAGGCCCTCTGGTGGCGTTCAAGCAGGTCGGGGTTGATCTGTGGGGCCCGGGGAGGAGGGCTCAAGGGCCTGCCGGAATACTTGCGGTCCAGCCGGTCCAAGGCTGACCTGTAGTAGCTTTGGCCGATGTCGTAGTTAGCGTTGTAGACCCGGGTGCGGGGACGAGAGTAAATCGGACGGTGTGACATTGTCTAAACAAGTGCAAGAAATTTGTTGAATATGGTTATTTTTATACAAGGGTAAATAAGTCGTGATGTTTTGATTTAAAATTCAATTTATGACCAAATTAAATTTTCTTTTGCCAAATATTTGAAGCAGATTTAGAAATGATTAATTCACTATTTTGAATATACATATATGGAAAATTTATGGGACAGTATAGCTGATATTTTAAATAACCGGCTATTGTATCATGCACATTAGAATCCAACTAAATTTGAGTTTTGGATTCAGAACTAATTTATTTACTTTTTATTTGTGATTTATATATAATAACAATAAGTCTTTTATCTATAGGTGCAAATCACAAGTAGTTACCTATTTTCAAATGTCAAAGTATTCATTATAAATAGCAATGTTCTAATTGGATGAAGCCCAAGCATTAGCAGAGCTGGGGCAAGATCGCAAGCAAAATTAGTTCAAATAATTATTATTAACACACATCTAATCTGTACTCATTATTCTCCTTATAATAATAGCTCAACCTAATAAAATTAGAGCAAGTATTTAAAGTAATACATTGAGGCAACGCGTTTAAAAGGAAAAACGGACGCATCAATGGGTGCTGAAGTGTTCAAAGGAATTGATAGCCAATAACGCGTGCGTATAGCGCGTTCTTCCAAAACTTAGCAAGATAAAGATAGCATGCCTCGCTTCGTACATAAACTAAAATTAGCGGACATATGAGAACGGTCCACCGGGCTATGTTCTTGCCGATTATTATAGTAATTTAAATAAATAAGCGGAAATATGAGCGGAAGTGAAATAGGAACCTGTTGATGTTAGATTCATTTACTTGCCAATGGTTAAATACTAGTTGCTGCCAAATAAAAATTAATTTTAGACAAGGTTGATAGATTTAATTGATCAATTGATTTAAAAGTATTGTTCTTGCATAATAAGCCACATACCGTGAATTCGAAACAAAAATAAAACTGGCACAATCGAAAGGCATCGCTTAATGATTTCAATAACAATTATTTATTCACTTACCGGTTTGCAGTTCCTATCACTAGTAACTGATTTCCCGACCGGAAAAATATGCTACTACAGGCTCTTCGAAAGTTAGCCTTTCAACTGGACAAGATGAAAGTCCGACGCTAGGCGTCTGTGTCTCCCACCGCCGGTATGAGCGGTATACATATACATCTCCCACTCGATTTATATTTTTATATCACCATAACTTGTTTATATGCGAAAATAGTTTTTGTTACAACTGCTATAAGCTTTTTATTATATTTTAAATTAGCTATGAAAGTATAATGACTTTAATTTCAAAAATACATATAAATTTATAGCCAAGTTAAATTATGCTAAGACGTCACGTTCAATTGCATGACTTATTTATGAGTATTTTTTAATAGAATACTGGGATATGTATGGGGATGATACAAATGTTGATTTCAAATACTCCGCTCATTCTGCTCTATCACTCTTCTTCTTCATCTCTGTTTAGCCAAAATAAAAATGGCGTTGAGAATTTTACAAAACATATGAATATGGTGGACGTTTTGTCGTTGTGTTAACGTTTTGTGAAATAATATCATTGAAGTGAGATTATTAAATTGTAGATAGAAATTTTAAACAAATAATAAATCCACGATGGAAGAAACAAAGTAAGTATTTTAAAATATGCTAGAAATGAAACGTTATCACAACGTTTCCTATTACAATGCTGCATGTTTTCAAAAAAATAAATAGTTATTGTTTCTGTTGTTGAGGATTTGTCATTAATTTGTTTATTTCTTTTTAGGTTATCTGGCGCTGAATCAGATTCAGTAGAAATAATAATGGACAGCCCCGAGCAGTCTCAATCTGCGGTAGATAACGGTATAAAAAAGAAACGAAAGAAAAAGCATAAGCATAAAAAGCATAATACAGAAAAGTCCAGCCATTCAAAAAAACATAAAAAGCATAAACGAAAACGTAGAAGTAGCGGTTCTGTATGTGAATCAGATAGTAAAGTACCAAAGATTTCCGACAAGGAACAGTCTCCAGTTCACAGTGATGATAGTGCACGGTATACACCCGAACCAGTTCATAATGCAATATCTACAAACGTATGTAAAAACAACACTAATAATGTGGTTAATGGTAAGTCTTGTTCAGGAAAACGAGATGCAAAATCGTTGCCCAGTACAGAAGCAGATGCCGTTGTGGATTACATAACAACAGGCTTAAAGGAGCAGCAGTCGCTGGAGATCGTCTCCTCCGACAGCGACCCAGAGCCTCCGGCCGAGGAGTGCGACAGCGATGACATCGACGTGGCAGTCATCGAAGAAGATATGAACCTGGAGGAACTCATGAAACAAAAAGAATTATTACAAGCTCGCTTAGGTGAATATTTTTCAGATGGCACAGATAAAGAAGGGCAAAACTCCGAAATTCATAAAAAACCTGAAAGCGCTGATAATGAAATCATTCTGCTCGATGACTCTAGCAATGATTCCGTTCAAAAGCTAAAAGCAGATTCCATTCGAGAAAGACGCGTTGTTATTAACAAAAAAGATCATTCCAGCCACCACAAAGTCGAACGAAAGCGAAGTCTTAGTCCTTACCATCACCGGCGAGGATACATGTCCCCCGAGAAGAGACGCTCTAGGGATCGCCGCTCTCCTTATGACCGCGAAAGACGAAGCCGTGACGATCGCAAGCGATCTCGCGAGAGACTTCGTTCTCGAGAACGAGAGAGACCTCGAGATCGGTTTAAAGACAGATCTCGGTCTCGAGACCGAAGTCGCAAATTCGAACGCGGGCGTTCTCGAGAAGATAGACATATGTTAGATAGAAAATCTCGCGAGAGAATGTTAGATCGGAGAAGTGATCACAGGCATAGGGACAGGAGACGTGATGACAGAGATAGGAATAGGGGTCGAGATAAAAACGACACTAAAGACGATAAATATAAAGATTCACTTAGTGAAGGCTTAGGTAATGTTAGTAGTGATAGCGAAATAGATGAAAATCTTGAAATTAAGGAAGATGAAGACGAAGAACAAATTATTGAAAAAAGAAGAAAGCAGCGAGAAGAATTAATGCGGGTAAGCAATCATTATTTTGTTATTACAGATGTGTTGGCATAAATAGTTTTTTATTCAGTATTTCAACATGACAATCTTTTTCATTATTATAATTTCTAAAGTGCGAGTGTAATCGGTCTCGCAATAACTCGACATACTAAATAGATGTAAATTATGATAAACGCGGACAATCGCTTTTCGAGACAAAAATTTCAGAAAAAAGTCATTTTCTGGTTCGATTCGAGTTCCTATTTTTTATTCCTTGATTAATATAATTTTATCCACAGCGACTGGGCGCGGCAAGCGAAGACAGCAACACAGTAACATCAGTGTCCACTCCAATTCATGACCCTCCTGTTGTACCTGAATCTTCCAAAACTCCTGAACTTCCCAAACAGGCCCCAGCTCCAGTTTCAGAACCAGAACCTGAACCTGAACCAGAAGAAGAATCCCACACTCCTCCACTTCCTCCAGAGATGAAACTCAAACTCCTAGCGACACAGAAACAAGATTCTGATAAGAAATCCAAGGACAATAAAAATAACAATTGGGACATGTTTGCAGATCAAGATATCTTCAAAAGTGACTATAATGTAAGTATTTATAAATTGGTGTTGTGTATAATCAGTAATATTACTTGTAATTAAATCATAATTTACAAACAAAATATTAAATAATTAATACATAATTTAACATAATTTTCATTTCCGCTTCTTCTTTTAAAATTGATATATTTATGTTTATCTTTTTAGTATTATTTAATTTCAATTAACTGTAATGTTTAAGACTAGACTTTTAATTATGTTTTATTGTGATTATAATTGATTTTTGGGATTATTTTAGTCTCCTAGTGAAGTGCCTTTAATTAAAAAAGCAGGAGCTGAGAATCCAGCTTTGACTGATAACTGGGATGATGCTGAAGGATACTATCGAGTGAGGATAGGAGAAGTCTTAGATAACCGATATTGTGTTTACGGTTACACAGGACAAGGTGTTTTCAGTAATGTAATTCGTGCCAGGGATCAGGCACGTGGTAATCAAGATGTAGCTATAAAAATCATCAGAAATAATGAAGTAATGTAGGTATTATTTTTTAGATACATCTATAAAGCACAAGATGATAATACAATATTTTCAGGCACAAAACTGGTTTGCGAGAATTAGAAATCTTAAAGAAATTAAATGATGCAGATCCAGATGATCGTTTACATTGTTTAAGATTATTTAGACACTTTTTCCATAAGCAACATTTGTGTATGGTTATGGAGCCCCTTGCCATGAATTTAAGAGAAGTATTAAAGAAATATGGTAAAGATGTTGGGCTTCATATAAAAGCTGTGAGGAGTTACACTCAGCAGTTGCTACTTGCCTTGAAATTGTTAAAAAAGACTGGAATTCTTCATGCAGGTGAGATACGAATTATTTTAATTAAAATATATTTTTGACATTCTCTTAATTTTTTTACTGGATTTCAAAATAGGGTCTCACTTTATAATAGGATTCTTTTAGATTATTACTTTTGTTGTTATTTTTAAAAATAATTTATTAAACTAAAATTTATCCACAGAAACATTTTACAATTATTATTATAATGTCTGGTGTTATGTTTTATTTACCACAGTCACTAATTTAATTTAGTTACATGCAAGTGGTGTCAACTAAAAGATAACAGAATTGAAAACAAAATAAATACGTCACATTGAAATTGTTAAAAAAAAAATAATAATAAACTTCATTTTAATAAAAGGGAGACTTGTATGCAATTTTAATGTAGGCCTTATTCTTAAATATAGTCAATGAACTTATTTTTTGTTGCAACTTACAATAAGCAGTTTTGTACTAAAAATTTATTTTGTGGTGTAGATATAAAGCCGGATAACATCCTGGTGAACGAGAGCAAGCTGGTGCTGAAACTGTGCGACTTTGGTTCGGCCTGCTTATGCAGCGACAATGACATCACACCGTACCTGGTCTCCCGGTTCTACCGCGCGCCGGAGATCATCCTAGGCATACCGTACGACCACGGCATTGACATGTGGTCTGCTGCTTGTACAATTTATGAACTATACACTGGTCGAATCATGTTCTCAGGCAAATCCAACAATCAGATGCTCAAGTTCTTCATGGATGTCAAGGGCAAGGTGCCTAACAAGGTCGTGCGGAAGGGTGCCTTCAAGGATCAGCACTTTGACTCCAATTGCAACTTCCTCTACCACGAGATCGACAAAGTCACCGAGAGGGTAAGAATCACGTTTATTATTTTCAGATTGTTAATAACTATTATTATATAAAGATCAATTAATTAAAAATGAGTGCACAGAACAATATATAAAATAATATATAATATAAAAAATATATTTAAAACTAATCCTGTTTAGCAGTCTTTAAAAAGTATAACATTTCTTCTTATGGAATAAAAAAGTGATGAAAATAATATTTAAGTTATTTTCAGTCTTAAAAAAGTGATTAAAATTACGGTTAACGATCAGCAGTACGAGGTTTATTTGATGTTTTCTTGACAATGTATATTATTTTTTCTACAACTCGCACTTTTCACATACATATTGCATATTTTCCACAATCTTGAATTGAAGTGTGAGAAATAATTTTCACAGTATTTGCTTATAGTGCACATGCGCGGTTACTCTCCTTGTGAGTTTAACTTCGCCATATTACTGTTTATGTCAAATATCTTTTGGTCACCCACCTTGTGTGATTCAACTTCTCGTGCTTTCTCACCTCTTGGGAAATAAGCGACTTTATTACCTTTGCTAATTAACATTATAAAACCTAATTTTGTTTTTTTATACATAATTGTCACGATTTGCAATAATAATTTGTGAAGGTTTTGTTATTAAGACTTTTTTTTTCGTGTAGGAGAAAATAGTTGTGATGTCAATGGTAAAACCTTCTCGGGATCTGCAAGCTGAACTGGTAGCCGGACAAGCTCTTCCTCCCGAGCAGCTCCGCAAAGTCGGACAGTTGCGCGATCTTCTCGAGCGCGCGCTAGCTCTCGACCCCGCCAAACGCGTGACGCTCAACGCCGCTCTCACGCACCCTTTCATCCAGGACAAGATCTAGTCCACCGTCTAGGTAAACTTAGTACTCACACCACAACAACTATACTTACATTACGTATCATATGCATTTTATTTTATTTATACCAAGATGTGAAATTTTATGCCATTTTAATTTATAATAGCTCGGTTTATTGTGGAGACTTATTTTCACATGAATAAATAGTACCGTATGAAAGAACTCCTTAAACTGTTTACCTGATCCTTCAATTATCCTTCAACGCTGGATTCTTCGTGAATTTGTACTACACTTGGTATTTTTTCTTTCAGATCGTGAATTCCTTGACTCAGAGCAATCCAGAACATACATGGCCATAAGGTATTTTCCAAAGTAAGACTCACTTTTAAAAGACAATTGTTTATCGAATATTTTTTAGTACTGCATGATGTTTAATAAATAAATATTTCGTATTTGAATACATTTATTATTTTGATCATTTATTTCCAGTGTGGGGAAACCAGAGAAGAGTCTTCTACATAAGTAACTTACATTTATAATTATTGCGTACGGTTAGTAACATTAAATTCCATTGGCATTTTGATCTATATCTTTTATTTTTTTATAGTACGTTCCAGAGGAAATAACAACAAACTCTTACGAGTCGCGAACAAACAGGTAATTTTTTTTAATCTCTAGGAGTAGGGTAATACTGTACTAGTTTTTGAGAAAGTTTTTCGGCCAACTCTTGAGTACTTGCGCACAAGACTCGGCGAGAAAATCTATCTATTGGTCCGCCCTCTGGATCAATAACCACGCCGCCTGCTTCGGTTATTAGCAATTCTCCCGCGGCTATATCCCATATATGAATACCGCATTCGAAATATGCATCGGCTGCACCAAGTGCAACCATTGCCATATCTAGCGCTGCAGAGCCCAAAGATCGCGTACTGAAAACAAATATTTTTTTTTTACGTTATTTATTTATATAACAAATATTTACCCTTGTAGTAAAGGTGTTAAAGTCGTCATATTATCAAATATATTTTGCATTTTCGCCGGATCTCGACTCGTGCCGCCTTCTACCATCAACAAAGTTTTGTTCAATTCGGTCGTTTTGGAAACATGAATTGGTACATCATTCAAAAACGCTCCTTTTCCTTTTTGAGCTGTAAAAAGTTGTTCCAAAACAGGATTATAAACAATTGCTAAAGATGGTTCTTTATTGATAAACAACCCTATCGAAATGCATGAATGCGGAAAACCATGGACAAAGTTCATTGTCCCATCAATGGGATCTATGATCCATGTGGGATCATCGGAAAGATTACAATTTTCTCCAGATGCTACCGATTCTTCTCCAATAAATTTGTGATCAGGAAATTCAGAAGAAAAGCCATGCATTAATAGTTTTTCAATTCTTTGATCAGTTTCTGTGACCAAGTCAACTTCACACGATTTGGTATCCACATTTTTAGCTGTATAATTCAACTCTCGAACAATCTGTAAATTCCCGCCAAAATTAAACATCAACGCATGCGTATTAGTATTGATCTTTTTTAGAAAATGACATAACCACGTTTCGAGAATCTATTTTCAAAATTTTTATATAGAATTAACTTCACTCACCTGCCCTGCCTCCTTTGCCAATTTTAACGCAACATTCATGAACTGTTTTAAATTTTGGGCCATTGTAATTCAGATTACGTTTAGTGTATAATTAATATTTTTTTTAATTACTTGTTTTCAGTTTTAGAAACCAGTAACTATTTTTAAAACGTAACGAACCTATTTTACAATGATGAATAAATGATTATTTACACTGAAATTAATTAATTTTTCTTTGCCCTTAAGTACGAACTTGCCCTAGTTCCTCTATCGAACTGTGTGTGTTTGTGCTGGATAAATCCAGATGACTCAGTTATTCAGTACCTAACGTAATATTCACAAATTCTAATTTTACATCAATCTTCGATCTATGGAGTATGACTAATATTTATATTGTTGTTTATTTGATCATAACTATTATCAGATATTGCGTAAATGGAAAATAAAAATAATGGAAAAGAACAGAAAAAGGAATAGGATTATAATCAAAATATTTGATGATCTTTTATTTAACACTTTTCAATATTTACATAAATTTACATTACATATATAACATTAATCTTTCCTTGTGTATGATATGTATGGTAGCAGGCTTTTATATATAAATATGAGGACATGAACAATAAGATTCGTAATCTACAACAAATTAACATTTTATCACTTATCTTAAATTGCTTTAAGTACCAACAGTATATCTAACAAAATCTACACAATACTACGGCATGTGCAAAAATGATTGTTTCGTTAACATTCGTCGTAATCCCAAACCGTTTGGTCTATCCGTAGATTGCTTAAATGCTTAAAATCCATATACTAAATAACATTGTCTAAAAAAATATAAATATACGACAAAATCTAGTATATAAATAATAAAAAATATTTTAGATCTGTAAATTTGGAATATAAAATGTCTAAAAAAACTGGAATCAGCTTAAGCTGGTGCATGATCCAACAACACTAGAATGTGCGTAAGAGGACAAGAATTAAGCTATTGGTCGGTTTGCGAACAACTGTTCTATCACAGAGCTATCCGCGAGGGTGCTTACATCTCCTACATCTCTATCTCCTACTGCCACCTTCCTCAATATGCGTCTCATAATTTTCCCTGATCGAGTCTTCGGCAAGGATGGTGCGTTCTGGACTACGTCAGGTTGGGCAAAAGGTCCGACTCTCTCTCGGACTTTTTTCTTAAGTTCATCCACGAGCTGCTTGTCAAATCTAGCTGTGGCGGTAGTAGTAATAAAACAGTAGAGACATTCACCCTTAACTGGATGAGGTTTAGATACTACGGCAGCTTCAGCAACACTAACGTGTTCTGTAAGGATTGATTCAATTTCTGCAGTAGACATAAGATGGCCAGAGACGTTCAACATGTCATCCACACGGCCGGTTACCCAAAGATAACCGTCGGAATCTCTTCGTGCTCCTAAAAATAAACATTTTCATTACTTAGTTTATATTATTTTTGGTAGTTTAATTTACTTTAGTTCATATTTGAATCTAAATAAATCGGATTTCGATATTAATTATTTTTTATTTATGGTTTTTTAATTTAATATGTTATGTTTAAAAATCAAAACTAAATGTTTAAATTAAGGTATTATTTCAATTAATGGTCAGTTTTGTAAAATATCTTAAATCAATTATATATATTCTCAATATTATTTCATAATATAAATTCCAGACAAATAATTAATATTTTCTAGAAACTGACTAGAAACAAAATATTCGACTCTGAAAGCTCTTCAATTATTATTTTTGTTCTTGTCAATTTCATTAAAAGGTAAGAAAAATGAAATCTTTTTATAAGACTGTATTATATCTTTAAAGGATTCAAGAAAAATCTTTATAACCATATTGTTTTGATATGAAACAGTACCACTTAATAGTAGAAAGCAAGACATTTTTTCGTTGTGTAATAATATTGGACGACTCTGATATTTGTTATCTGTTAAGTGTTTAATTTTAAATGAAAACCTAATAAAAGCATTAAAAGCGAAAAACTTTCAACAAATATCATTATCTAATTAAATCGAAGTCAACACGTAAATTCCAACAACAAATATTGTTATATTTATAGTATAAGTATACTAACCATCTCCTGTACAATAAAATCCAGGGAATTTGCTAAAGTATGTAGATTCATAGCGATCATGATTGCCAAAGAGTGTTCGCATTAGGCCTGGCCAAGGTTGTTGGAACACTAGATATCCTTCTCCTTCACCTTCGATAACACTTCCGCTTTCGTCCAACAATACCGGATGCACGCCAAAGAATGGGAATGTCTAAAAAGAAAGGAAATTAGTTTAGGTTTGTAGGGATGCTTGTATTATGCGAGTAATATTAATTCTTTCTATTATTTTTTAATTCATTGCTCATTGACCGCTCAGTTACTATTATTATAATGTTGCTAATATTTACAATACTTGAACATATTAAAAAAATATATTATATTTAGAATTAAAACAATATCTTCAAAGATATTAAGGAGAGAAAGTTAACACATTTAAAACTTAATAAATTTTTACAAAGTGTAGATTGAAAATGCTAATTTATAGGATTTGTATTCAAATAGAAATCCTATCACTAATAATCTCTCTGGCCTCATTTATAATATGTAAGTTAAAGATTTAAGTTTCCTTTTTTTGTAATACAATTTTGATAAATAATAGTTATAATCCATCCATTGTGTTTACCGGAAAATTGTAGATATTTAAAACAATTTTAATAGATAATTGTATAATAGTTTGAACTATTACCACGAAATAATTATTGTGATATCTGTTTTAAATGAACTAACAATTTTAAGCTTACAAATAAGGAAAACTATTTATCATTGCGTAGGTAAAAGTCTAAATCACGTTATTATCTAAATTATCATTCATTTAATCCATATATTTATATTAATCAAATGATGTAATTATCGAAAATTTTTAGTAAGAAAATCTCTTACCGCGGAGCCTGGTTTCATAGGCGTAGCCCCTGGAAGTGGAGTTAAGACATGCCCTCCAGTTTCTGTCTGCCAAAAGGTGTCCACAATGGAGCATTTTTCTTTCCCTACCAGTTTGTAATACCACATCCAGGCTTCTGGATTAATTGGTTCACCCACAGAACCCAAAACTCTTAAAGATGATAAATCGTGCCTGAAAGAAAAAAAATGAATATATAAGTTTATGAAATTTGAATGTAGATTCTTTTTTGTGAAAGTTTTTTCTCTTGTATCGAGGAATGTAAACGTGACATTTGCAAAAAAATTTAATGCGCTGTTCACCACAATAAAAAAAGGTCATACCTAGAGTTGCCTAGTCAGTCTACTTTTAGTTTGTTTTCGGTTAACAGAACAAAAAACATGGAAACCCACTCTAGTCTAATATATCAGTGACGAAGATATTTTTCTTTTACGTATTATATTACAAATTGTAATTTTATTGTGATTTTGAATTATTTTAGAATATATTCATATATGAATAAAAATTAAAAGTATGTGATTTAAACTTAATAAATCAAAATGCGAAATCATAATTACGATTTAATATATTTAAAATGTTTTACATTCGCATAATTTAATAATAGTATCATTACTTTCAGAATTTGTACTGAATAATCTGTACTTTTTTTAAGTTTTACTGATGTTGGTTATTTGTTTTATTTAATTTTTCCTTATTTTTCTCCAGTTATTTGTACATGAAATATTATTTATTTCTTGATAATGTTCCTGTTTATTGAAAATTTCATGAAATATCCTTTAAAAATTATAGTAAAGCAATCAATGAAATTTTCAAAAAATAAGTTCCTAAATTTAGAATATTAATTACATGATTAGTTCAAACTTTTATTTTATATGTGGTGATTAGTAAAATTAATTTTAAACGATTTTTATTTGAATTTAGTAGAAATTTTATATAATTTCAATTTGGTACTATTTCTAAATAAATAGTTACAATTCAATTCAATCAAATATTTGTAATCTACTAGATTAAAGTTTGAAGTCATATTTTAGGTTTTATTATCTTATTAACTTAAAATATGACTTCAAACTTTAATCTAGTAAATTACAACTTTTATTATCTTATTAAGTTATTATCAACCCTAAAGCCTGGTTTCCGCAGAGTTGACACAAGGCTTAATGATCGATACTTGTTTACTACATAAGGCTACTACTATCAGTCGTCGCATGTAATAAATAATTATCAAAATCCCTCTTTGTAGATTGAAAAATAATAAGAAGGTATTCATAGAAATTAGCATTAAGCCATAATCAAAACTGAAAATGATATGTCATACGATAAACATTTCTTAGGTATTAACCGTTGTTCCTAAGCTTTAGGACAGTTGGTAGAAATGTATGTTAATAAAAGTTTATGGAAATTAGTAATCATTTTCAACATTTACAGGATTCGAATCAAGAATCTGTTATTTGTACGTGCGTAGGTAACAAACTGAATTTCCGTGGCCATTAACATCAATCTTCTCTCTTCCTGTTTCCGAACGAAACCTTTCTTTTATTAATTATCCTTAGCTCTAAACATCACCTGAATGTTTTATACTAACCTTGTGACAAGGTCATCTCCAAACTTCATCAAGGACCTAATGGCTGTCGGAGCAGTGTAGAACTGCGTAACCTTGTACTTGGCAACCACTGACCAGAAGCGATCGTTGTCCGGATAGAACGGAGTTCCCTCGTACTGGAAATAATAACATGACCGTCAGGTGACCTGTTTGCCACTGATAAGTTGATAAGTGCAATATTCTTCGAAAAGAGACAGGTTATTGTTGTTTGCTTTAGATTATTACGAAACTGTTAGTTTTCAAAAAAAATGTAATAATAATGTTATCCGATGATTTTTGATTTTGAAATAAGCCTGAACTTTGTATCGTAGTTTTATTGTATATAGAGAATTCATTTCATATTCTCGGAATATTATCATATCATAACATTGTGTGATACCTACATTTTGTTTCAAAGAGTTACTTTTTTTCAATCAAAGTACCAGTTCGACCCAAATCAGCTGATAAATGCTAAATTGGTAAAAACAAGTGATTAATGTTGTTTTATTGTAGATTATTTGAAAATAATTTAGTAAGTGAAAATAGTAATAATACTAAGAATTCATTTCATATTCTTAAAGTATTATCGTAATCAAGTCATCGTGCGATACACTTTGATTTGTGAAGTTACCTTTTTTTAAACGAAGTACATAGTTTTATGCAATGAAAAAAAATATCTATCGAATGATGCGTGATTCCCAAGTGCACATTTCTAGGAAATTCGTACAATTAAAAAACGGTATCATCATGATGTTATTGAATGGTTGTTCTGTGAGTTGTTTTTATTTTATCAACTAAAGTTCGTTTTTTGTAATAAGAAGTTAAAATATGAAGGAGTTACCGAGGAGTATATAAACAATACAATTTTTGTTTATCTAAAGTAATAATATAGTTTGCGAATTGAGAGCTACTGCAAGAATATGGGAAGCAATAATAGTCATTATTTTATGACACATTACAAATTACAATGTAGTATGTATACAACTTGAAAAATATATCAACTATTAATTCTATTTTAAAACACATCTTGTTTATAGAGCGCCATTTATTTTGATCTACTAAAATACATTATGGTAATGAAAATTTCTGTTATTAGTAGTAAAAAAACTAAATCATATATTAAAACTCTGGTAAACTCGGAAGGAAATACTCAAATGATATTTAAATATATAGTTATTTATTATTATTATGTTAGAAGCATTTTAAATTAAGCATTTCCGTTTATTTGATTGAAATTTTAAATTAAATTAAAAATTCATACAATATGAAAAAATACGAACATTTTTTTATTTCTAAGTTTTTATTTTTTTAGTAATTACTATTCTATTAAACGGTTTATGCTTTAAATAATAGGATCGGTTAAAAGTGTAATATCTATGTACCTAATGGTATTATCATAAGAATACGCTATACTCGTGTCGAAGCATATGTAACCTTGAAGACCTTATTTTATATGTCATTTTTCATGCGAATACACTATTTACATTATCGTATACCGACCATTTTTAAAAGTCACTAATTATAAATGTAAGTAAATGATAAACCTGTTTTAAATATACCTTGAAATTAGCTAAAAATATATTGTAAATTGTAAGAAAAGTTTAACTTTAGGGTAAAACAGTAATTAACGTTCTAAAATATTTTAATGAATTTAAGTATGACTAAATTTTATGTGGCATTACTATAACTTAAAGTTTTTTATTAGCAAATATTATTTAAAATAGTTTAAAAATATGAAAAATGTTTACTACATTTTTTAACATCTTGCAAACTTTAAATGCAATATTACGTTAACAAAAAATATGAAATATGTATTGTATTTCATTTTTTTTAAATATTTCTTAAATTAAAAAGTTTTTATGATAAACTATACGTGTGAAAGCACTTACAATAATGCTGGTCGCTGCATTTGCAAGTGGTCCATACACCACGTAAGAGTGGCCAGTGATCCATCCGATATCAGCTGTGCACCAGTAAACATCCGGGGGGTGGTAGTCGAACACGTATTTGAAGGTAGTAGCTGCATAGATCATGTATCCTGCAGTAGTGTGTAGTACACCTTTGGGTTTACCGGTAGATCCTGAGGTGTACAACATGAAGAATGGGTCTTCTGCTTGTACCCATTCCGGCACACAGGTGGGGCTGGCATCACGCATTTCTTCTTGCCACCACACGTCACGGCCCTCTTTCATGTGAGTCTGAAAAGGAAAAGAAATAACGTTACGATAAAATCTAGGTGAAAACAAAGTTGTTTTTTAACTATTACAATAAGGGTGGTGGTTACCTACTTACATTGAGATCTGCGTTTCGATTTTCTAAAACGCATGTGGGGTTTTCAATTTAATATCCTGTACAACATTTGCATGATTTAAATCAAGTAATTTAAATATCATTTTAAATAACCTATTTGGTCAAAAATTTTATTTTTTATAAATTATTACATTAAAAGGAACACAACCCCTACACATTACATTTACTTGAACTCTGAATTCTTTCTTGATTAAATTTTCTTATGAAACATGTAATAATTCGTAATTGACGGGACATACGCACATGGAGCTCATGGCAGGTTTATAATTTTCGAATTTTACTGTTTTAAAGTATGTCTTAAGATATTTGTATTCACTTTAAATATTTAATTTTTAATGTAAAGTTTTCTACAAAACTTGAGTTTTGTTAACAATTAAGTAGTTCATTATTGCAAAATAATTACGATATTTTCAATTTTTGAATTATTAATCCGTATGACACTTGTTCCATACTATAAACAAATATTAAAAATTTATGTAAGACCTCATAATTCATATAAACTTTTTTTGTATATTGAACTAAGCGACATGGTAACGGGATCGCAAATTGACAATAATAAAAAAAAATGTGGAGAAATTAAATGCTCTAAAAAAAATATATTTTAGCACTTTGTTTAACCTAACAATTTGACAATTTTTGCATCTCCCTCTCTATTTAAAATTTCCCGTTATTTTTATCATTGTTATCATATTTGCGGGCCCATTACCATGAAAATGATCGTAGCGTCTGAGCTTTCTGTGGTAGCATATAACGACTATGTTGTCTAGTTAGTTCTAGTAAAGACTTGTAAGGCTTATACCGAAACAACAAAAAATCGTTCCAAATTATTTGCGTTCGAAATGATTCTTGTTGTACAAAAACCTCGACAAAAACTAGATATGACAGATGGCCGCATATAAATGCTATGCAACCGTAAATTTATAAATACTATTTTTTTTATTTTTGTTTTATTTATTTTATTTAGTTTTTTTTTATGAATGAGATTACAATTCCTTTTTTAATATACAATGAGTGATTCTAACTACAACATTCTGACTAAGGAAATATATAAATAACTTAATTTTACAAACTTAATTGGGATTAGATAAAAAAATTCTGATATAGTTAATTATGTTTGTAAAAAAATGTTTACTTTTATTGTACAGATAAATTTCGCTTGTTTTATTTGTACCGGCCGTTACAATAACGATTAGATAAATACGACTTAGCGACCAAGTAAGTACCTAGCGACAATAGAAAAAAATATTGGCATTTATTTCGAAATATAAAAATGGCGATATCCCACTTATTATATTAGGCAATACATAAATCTGCAAAATAACACCTATGTGTTAAAGTTAGGTAAAACCACATTCACAAAATTGCGGTCAACTCATTTGTATTATTATGTAATAACACTTTTTCTTAGAATTTTTTAAAATGAATTCATCTAATGATACATAATTTCTTTCTAAGTAACCATAATACATCATATAAAAATTTCTGTATATTTTTCTTACAATTTATTTATAAAATTATATTATTACTTGTATCGTAAATATATATTTAATTTTATATAAACCAGTTAAATTCTAGGAATGATGATGCACTTTCATAAATTTAATTAATAATTTGGTTGCAATTAATTTGCAAAATAATTGTCTTTTGAATAATTCATATTAATCTTATAA
This sequence comes from Stenolophus ochropezus, assembly GCA_035578165.1. Taxonomy (NCBI): domain Eukaryota; kingdom Metazoa; phylum Arthropoda; class Insecta; order Coleoptera; family Carabidae; genus Stenolophus; species Stenolophus ochropezus. The sequence continues at coordinate 15,151,967 of JAQOWZ010000005.1, read as the reverse complement.
ACGATCAAAGATCAATTTTTAAATTTATAATTAGATTGAATATTGTGTACAAAGTTCATAAACAGTATAAGTAAACAAAAGTAATTTTAATTTTAGTGCAAAAAATATCGGCATATTAATATTTAAGAAGAAAAAAATCTACTTTGAATGAGTTCATGGTCATCTCATCATAATATAAACATACATGAAAACATTAAATTAAAACGTATTTATCCGAATTAATTATCATGATCATAATTTGTGAATTGTTATGCAGTTGTTAAAGAGTAATTGAAAAAATGAAGGTTAGTGTACAATTGCCAAAAAACTGAATTTAATATATTTATCCGCAGTTTTTATTATTGTACCAAAAGTAACATTAAACCTTGAAAAGTATATTTGACATTCAAAATATTTTCAAACAAACTTTGAATATTAATACTTGTTGACCGTGAGAAAATTGAATGAAAATTAATCAAAAAATTGTACGTAATCTTAGTACTTAACCCTTTACATTTCTAAATTTCTATTACATAAGTAGAACAGTATAATCAAAATTTACCTAAAACTGAAATTAAGACCCATATTGTATTTCAAATTTCAAGTATAGATAAAAAAAATTGACCTCAAAATATTTATAACAGGTATGATTAATTGGTATTAAAAATTATAAAAATTATTTAGATAAAAATTTATTTATTGATTTTCTTTCAAGATTAAAACAATCTTTTGTCGCAATCTGTCAATTTGTTTCATATACACTAATAAAAGATATACGGAAAACAGAGACAGATATTGATTTATTAATATACACAATGACATTTTTATATGTGATCTATCAAAGATACTTGAAAAAATCTACGTATTTACTTTCTACTTTTTTAAAATTTATGTTTTCTTTCTCTTTCTTCTAATGTTTTTTTAATAGAAATTCATTTCGGAAAATTTATTTCGTGTGATATTATCTTTTTCTGTCCTATCGTTTTAACAAGTGAACTATAAACAAGAAAAAATAATTTCTATTTCGACGTATTTAAAAATATACTGCTTTTTATTTTATTTCAGTTTATATTTTATGTACATATATAGCAAAGCTTAGTAGAAATTTACTTTCATTATTGTGATTGATTTGGCATGTAATTAGTTGAGTATGAATATAATTTGTATTTTGCTTACCGTAGGGAAGGTGTAGTTTGTAGGATGAGTAACTCTTTGAAGATGGGCAACCACGATACACTTTTCAATATTATGTCCATTTCTAGCACACTTATCCATAGCTTGATCACAGATGGCTTTAAGACCTAGAGGTTTCTCACCTCTGAACACACCGTCCGCAGTTACCAGGACTTTGGCTTGGCAGTCGGTCATCCTCTCAGCCAAAGAATCCGATGAAAAACCTCCAAACTAGAAAATAAAACAAAAAAAAAACATTAAAATTACACAATTTATGTTCTTAACATCTGGAAACTCAATGAACACAATAAAATTAATTTTTGTTATAATGGCAAGTGGAAATTGTAATATAGAATTAATTAATTAATAGAGACTTAAAACAACAAACAAAGGAAACATTTTGTGTTTACGAATTCTATGTATATAAAACCCGTAAAGTTTTCAATTCCAAACAGTTACTAATTTGCTATGTAGCTCTTAATGAATTTATTTAAAAAAAACGAACTATATAGTTAGCAAACGATAAAAATAATTCAACAATTCTTGTAAACAAATTTTCCTAGTACTATGCTTATAGTACCAATCGATATAAAAATAGACAATGTTTGTAAACGTACACAAATTATAGCAATTACACCTATTGCTATCATATGCTTCTATGGGATTAGAGAAAAATACTTTAAGAGACAAGAACGTATTAGTTCTTATAAATAATTGTCCTTTTTAAGAAGTAAAACTGACAAGACGTAGTGTTTTCATTCCGTAAAATGATTTATGCGTTTTCATATGTTTGATGTTAAAATTAATTCAGAAATAGGCCGTAATTAATGTAAAAAAGTATTAAAAATTTGATTCCGATCACTTGCGTAAATACAAATTAAGTATATACATACATAATTGTATGTAAATTTTGTAAAGATATATTGTTCATTTCTTTGAGAATAAGTATTAATTATAATTTTTTTTATGTACAACATGACAATATAAAAAATGATAAAATATATTTTTTAGTTTGTATAATGATAAAATTTTACGGGATTAAATACTTTATCTACTGATATTGTTATACTGGGCAAATAAAAAATTGCAATTTTCTGAAGCAATTAAAAATAAATAGATAAAATTATATATGAATCATATTTCATTTTATCAAAGTATTATTTTTAATTATTTACTTATTATTGAATACATAACTCTTTACGTGCAGATATTTTTTGCATTTAATTATAGTTTAGAAGATATTTGTACGCTTACTTTTGTTTAATTTAGAATGGGTAGATAAAATAAGTAACTATCTATATCAATGAATATTAATAAATTGTGTATTAGATTTTGCTGATAAAATATTTAATCTATTGTGATATATTTGAATACAATTGTCAAATCTATTGTGGATAGAAAGTATGACAATATTACAATATATTTGCCCTACTGCATGTTGAGATAAAGTAAGTAAATATTTAGGAATGTATTTGTCTACAAGAACATCTACGCAACCAAAACAAATACATACTTTCAAATATGTATTGTCCCAAGGATACACAAATATTGTGAATTTTAATCAACTAACCTACGTAGTGTTTTCAAAGAAAACGCATTTAAAAAGGAAGGAATTGGTGAAATGAGGTCAACATCATAAAACAGATGCAATCATAAAATTCCGTCAGGGTTAGATTACAAATTTTCGAATGATATGAGGTGAAATTTAGCACATTTTTCATCATCAAAGAATGTCGTACAAAATGTTCTTATATTAACTATGCAAGTAGACGTATTAATATAAATGACAGAATAAATAAAACCAGAAAGAGTTTACCCTAATAAAGATAAGAAATCTCTTAGTGTGGGTCATTCAAATGAGAAAATTAAATACTTGTTGATAGCTTTGAAAAGAAAATTTACATATTTATGTAGTATTGTATTAAAGAGTAATTACAATATTATATTTTCAACAGTTAAATTTGCACTTCCAACTCTATGTATTTACAATGTAGAAAATATATTTTTTTAGTTCTTATTTGAATTTATTTTTAACAAAAATTAAAGTATGATAGCTTTAAATACCAAACAAAATATAAATTCTTGCTTGTTTACAAACAAAGCCTCAATTTCATTGTGTCTTTCACTTAATTAGTTAATACGTTACAGCTCGGCCTGAGGTTAAAATTTTGAATATTATTGACATATTTTAAAAAAATATTACTTCCCGTAAGATAAGTACTTCAATGGCGTAGCTACAACGGGGGCAACGAGGCGCAAGCCCCTTCGCTAGCTTTCAACAGGAACATTGCGCCTTCTTTATTAATCAATATCAAAAATTTAAATTATTATAGTTGCAAACCAAAAAGCTCCGGCACATTGGTTTCTACCAAGTTCTATCTATCTATTTAAACCCTGTGTAGATAATGTGACGTTAACAATTCCCTAATTACCTGCACCTTAAAGGAATAAGAAATAAAAGTTATTTTATACTGAGTAATTTTACATTGTAAGACTAGTTTTATATCTTTTACTCGTTTTTAAAATTTTGTATTTTCTACTATTTACAAGACTTTCGAGAAAATACACGGACACTCAAAATATAAAAAATGTATTTTTAAATATAAAAGAGAGTTGTTCAAATTTAAGTAGGTAAATACGATTTTGTAGCTAGATTCTTCATTGTACAGGAAACGGGACATACAGCGAAAAAGAAAAAAGGGAAATATAAATTATTAAAGATTGAGTGTACTCTTACTGTTAGCGTTAGCAACGATGAATAAAAATATGGGAACTGTATTTTTTTTTTATTTCTCTCCTTCACAGCCAGTTACGAGCTACGCCACTGAAGTACTTATGTGCATAATTAAATATTCAAGATATTTGAATAATTTTTTCATTAAATTTTTACTTACCACAATGGAATGCACAGCCCCTATTCTTGCACACGCCAGCATAGCTACAGCTAATTCTAAAATCATGGGCATGTAGATGGCAACTCGGTCTCCTTTACCAATCCCATGAGACTTTAGAACGTTGGCGAATTTGGAAACTTCTTCTAACAGTCGTCTGTAGGTCAAACGACTGTAGTCATCAGGGTGATTGCCTTCCCTGAAAAAAAAACGAAATTTCAAAAATAGTTTCACAGTCCAACACCTTCTCATAATAGCGCTGTAATTATAGCACTTAAAAAATATATTAATAAATATATTTTTAGCTTTAAATAGATGATTATATAAACTGCAGTATTTAACCTTCTTTAAATTAAGTTTTTATCAAATGTCATTAAAATGTCAAATTAGGAAATTTTGTAATACAACTTATATCATTATATAATTAAGAAATGAATAATATATCATATGTGTATTACTTGCATAAAATATTTTGAATCCGGACCTTTTTCTCATTTACTTTATAAAATAATTGTACAATTAAATGCTATTGAATATAATAAAATGTAATAAAAATTTATATATAGAACGGAGTAACTAATTTTCATATAGAGGAAACCTATAAAAAAAACTGCGTTAGTATAAAAATCTCGAAATATAAAGTACTAAATTTCGATATACAGAGTAGAATCCAGAAGAGTTTTAATTGCATTTAGGTCTTGATTTGAACTTATTTAGATAGAAACTATTTTTGAAAACTACATTAACAAAGTTAATTAGAATCTCATAATTGAATGAGTGCAAATTATTAATTAATCAATTTTCTAAGTGGTTTGTAAATTATTCTTTTCTTTATTTTTGAACTACTACTACTACTACTACGTACATTTATTTTTTCGCTTACATTTTTTAAAGTAATAAGTGCTAAATACTCTAATATTTTAACTTGTTTATGTATATAATTCATTTTTAATTGCTATAATGCTTATTATTATCATCATATTTCAATTTTTATGTACATTCATTATTCTAAGAAATATATAACATAAAACTCATAATAAAAATATTTGTTGAATGATTTTGTATATCTACTTAGTACTTAGTCTATCTAGAAAATTGTATTTATCTTTATTTTCTAATTATTTTAATTTAACCTAGAAAACTCTTCCGGAATAGATAAACAGAAAATTGTTATTCATTATCTGTAATAAGTACTATATAATATATTTGTTTATATTGTATTATTCAATGATTTTCATTAATATTCCTTTATCGATTGTTTAAATATATGCTTTTATGAATACTAATTTTATCATCTTTGTATTTATTTATGGTTACAGAAACATAACTTATTATTTATTACATTACAATAATAAATTAAATGATTTTATGCCAACATTTAAAAATGTATACAGAAATGAGTACCTAGAAATATACGTAGGTATTATTATTATTCACGATGAAATGAATATATTCATTTATTTGGTGTATAGTTTTTTTAATATTATTTATTTATTGTAATATAACCAAAGATTGTAAACAATGAACACGAGGTATTTTTGCGTTTTGTATTATTTTCTACAATATTGTAAAAAGTATATTTTTTATAATTGTTGGATAACGAAGAACAAAAATAAAATAAAATTACAATATACTTCTAAAGTACACTTACATACAAACAATTAAAATGTCACATTTACATTTTATTTTTCCAAAAAACGTTTTTTTTTTTGTACTTTTATTTGTAATTAATTTATTTCACTATGACGCTAAAATTAAAATAAACCCTCATTATTTAAAGAGCTCTCCACACATATTGATTTAGAGGCATAATTTATTTTTAGCTAAGGGTTTTCCTGACATGTGAACTTGAAATGAAAATTACCATTACGTGTAGGTAATACGCACAACTATTCAAAAATTACTTGATTGATGTCATTACTAAGATTATATTTGTCGAATTATCGTATAAATAATTAGAACAGATTGTTCAAACACTAATTTGATATTGGTCAAGGTAGATAAGAAGGTTAAAATTTTATTTTTCTGTTTCGTGTATGAATACAAACACTAGATTTTTATAAGGTCATGTCACATATGGAGAAAAATATACATTTAATTTATATTTCAAGGCTGTTAGTATTGTTCAGTATTTATTGCTGCATATATTTTAAGATGCATGTAGTCTTAATAATATAAATAATACTAAACTATAAGAAATGCATGTTGGATATGCCAAATTATAGAGTAAAAAAATGGATATATTTAACTTTGAAGAGATATTATCGGCTGATATTTCAAGGGCAGTGACATTTAAACGAAGCAAATAAAAATATATATTATATATTTTCAGCAATTATTTGAAATCTAATCACAAAAATATTTTGATAGACAATACTATATTATAAACAACACGGGGAAATTGAACCTCACATTACATATTTTAGGATAATGTGGTATTTTATTCTTTTGTTTTTTATGTATTAGTTCATGTCTAACAATGTAAAATTATTTCAAATAATACGTGAGAATCAATTACTTTACAAAATCGTTCATAAATATTTTTCCTATAACCGATATAAAGTTCTTACGTTATGGTTTCTTTTAAGTTTGTAGTTATTTTTCAAGCATTAGTGCTTGAAAAGTACTTTTCACGCAGTATTATATAAATATTATTTTTAAAATATAATATTAATGTTATCAAAACTGGTATATTTGAGGGAAAAACGCAATAAAAATAATCAGCATAGATAGAAATCTTAATATTAGGAAATTTATAACAATTATATATTAATGTTTATTTTTATTATACGTACATTAACCTATATATAATAATAATAATTTGGAAAACTTTATACTTTAGACTCGTACTCAAAATTATTAATTAACTAACATTTCTTTGAAAATTCAAATTAATGGTTGTACTTTTCACAACAGTGCCCGTTAGGTTTACTTTTTATATATAATGAATTATTAATAGCAAAATATTTTTATACTAGATTAGCGAACACATGTACAAGATGTGGCGATAAATTTATTTGATGTAAACAAAAGAAAAAATCTTTTATCATGCAAAGGTTGTTTTCTTTTTTTCTGGTTAACATCCCATCACGCCATGTGATTCGATGTTTTCTGCCAATCAGATTTCACGTGAAGCCCACCGGTCGTATGTGCATGTAATAATCATATGTAGTGCAGTCTATTTGCCGCCAAAACATGGTTCAACATCGTGACAAATAGATGACATTCATACATGATTGAATGATTCAAATGATTGTGATTGGTGGATTCTAAGAACCCGCCTTATGACCTAATAAAGGGATGTCCCGATCGATGAGTTTGTAACGCGCCAAACTTGAATCAATGCCAGGGAAGGAAAAAAGAAACAAATGTTTTGATCAATAATTTTTTTCTCGTTCAAATATTTATTTTTTAATAAATCTAGTTGAGAATGTAGAATAATTGTTACTAATCTAATGAGGAAAACCTCTAAATAAACACTGCATAAATTATTTCTATAATTCTTTGTACTTAATTAAAAGCATAATGTTTTACTACAAAATATAAATATTAAATAATTATTTTACAATTATTACGAGAAGAAACTTTTAGATAAAAATGTATGTTTCCAAGAAATGTTATCATATACATTTTTTTACTGTCAAAATATTTGGGCGTAAAAATATGGCACATCATTTTTTTGAGCACAAATAACTTAAATGAAATTGAAAATATTTTCATAATCTATTATTATTAATATATTTATTATTGTTGGAAAATGTAAACAAAATACCCATATTTGTTAATTAATTAGTGTTCTTCCGTATTTGATTTGTTTTGGCAACCTTCCTCAACAATTTAGCGTGTGTTGTTTAAGGTACGATGACCGTTTTAAAAATATTCCAATGACTCAATCCGTACTAAAGGGGACCTTTCATTTTATTCTAGTGACATTTAATTACAGAATACATACCAATAATAAGCAACTTTATCCCCATGTCCATTTCTAATATTCCTATCCAGAAGATTATAACAAACATTCGTCGTAGCTCCTTCTAACCATTTGGTAAATATGGGCCCCTTCCTTACATCAAAATTATAAGTGAAGAACTTATTAACGTCGGCTGGTGTTTCCCAGTAGAATTGTTTAGCAATTTCTCCCCAAAATTCTTCAGGGTTGTCAATGGATTTTTGGTACATTTCCTTGTACTGCGCCATAGATGAAATGTAGGCATTGTTGCTGATGGCCGCATTGGGCAGATATACAGATTGCTCCGACGGCATGGTGGAGGCGAACTGAAGGAGCACAAGCACTAGAACTGCCGAACTGGCGTCAGATACCTCGTCGCTTTTCACGTGTAGCTCCGCGCTTGCGTAACCGACTATTGACTGATTTCGAGCGGTGACGGTAGCGCACTGAAGTAGATAGGTAAACCGATGGCAGTTTCGCCAGTGGAATATGAAAGTCATGGGTAGGATATGATAATGATAAAGATGACAATACAACAAAGTTATTATATATGTATGTAAGAATGTGGATGGGAAATACAGGAACTAACTAAAGACAGATTTTGAAATATTTGAAAGTTTACTAAATTTATTTAATGTGAAAAATATTTTCATAAATTTTCATTTTACAAAAAAAATAATTTTAAAACTTAATAATTAAATTTGTGCTTATAACAAATATATTTATTTATTTATAAATTTTCTCTTCATATGCGAAGGAGACCCAATAATTTCCCTTCTTTATTCCACTAGTATTAATTATGGATTAATATAAATTGTCTTAATTTAAAATTTCAATTATATAATTAGTTATTGCATGTAGAGCGAGATAAATGGCCTATTATATTTATTTTGTTGTGATGAACTTAAAATTTTAACTATATGATGTATTATTCAATTACCTACCAATTGCTCTGAACAGGGTTGTTATAAATAGGTATATAACAACTGTAAATAATAAATTTGCTAATACAAGCAACTTCGTTTTTTCATTAATATATAACAAAAATTCCCAGACAATTTATAATATTTATATTTTATATATAATTGGCCTTGAATTGTACGTTGATAACTAAATGATTAAATTGAAAAGGAACGGATATAACACTACACAAATAGACTACAAAGTGGAAACTCCGATAAATTAAAATCGTATAACGTATTTTTGTTGTTTTTTATAAGATTATTTCTATTCTCATATCAAACGATATGTTTATTCTATAGTAATAAAGGAAAAACTGTTTTTAATAAAATAGTTTTGTTGTGTAAATCAATAAATAGCTCTAAAAAGATCATCATTTATATATATTTATCTTTTAAGTAGATTCAAAAATGTTAAAAAGCATTACTAGTGCTTCCTTTGAAATCAACAAGTGTAATTTATTAAGATGATCCATGATTTTTAATTAAATTTGTAATTACCTACATACATTGTTCGTTGGGTTTTGACTACACAAAATATAAGTTTTAACAATAACAACTATAATTATAAATTTTCTTATTTTTGTAATTTAAGTAATAGGTGTAATTTCAGCCAAAATTACATTTTTTTGTTAATTTACGAACTAGATACCATCTTTGCATAATGCGCAATGTACAGAAGTTATCAACTTTAATGAGATAAAAGCAAGGTAAATTTAAAATTATTGTAATTTTGATATGACGTAGTTATCATATTTGAGTAATTTTGAAACAATTCATTCTAGGAAATAAAAGTAAAATTATTTTAATGACGCACGGTATTAAGTTTAAGTGAACCTATGGCCTATTTTTATTGTTAATGTAATTAAAATTTAAAATTAATTTATTCTGAAATAGAAAAACAAACGCATTTTGCTTTATTCGTAAACATTTTTTAATATTGTTTTATTTAGAAATATTTACATATTTGGAAATAACTAAACATTAACATTCTAAACTAAAGTGTCCGGAAATTTCAATCTATAAATAATAAATAACTATTATATTAGTTTTTAATTGCTAAAGAATAATTTTTCTTGGATATTTGGAGAAGATTTAGATTTATTTTATTCTGATACAGAATTATTTTAAAATATTTTTATTTACATATAAATATTGCTACAATTAAAAAACTATTTAATGATCGTCAGATTTTAAATATTCTTCATATTTTTTCTCATTCATTAATTTCTCAATTTCTGATAAATCTGCGAGTTCAACTTTAAACAGCCAGCCTAGAATATAAAGAAATGTTAGAGTGTTCAGAATGTTTCGTACTTCCAGTTAATACCTTTTTCATAACAAGAATTATTTATAAGTGAAGGAGTTTCCTCTACTGCATTATTCTTTTCTACAACTTTTCCTGAAATAGGACTGTAGAGTTCACTAGCTGCTTTAACACTTTCTAGTGCCCCACATTCATCTAAACAATAAAATTTGTAAATAATCTTTGCTTCATTGTGGTAATCAAGTCTTACCTTTCTGTTTTAATACAGTACCGACATCTGGTAGCTGAGCGTAAACTACATCACCCAGAGCCTCCTAAGATAAAGCAGATATTTAAGTTTAGGTATAAAATTTTGTGGTTAGGACTTACTTGAGCATATTGTGATATTCCTATAATTCCTATTTTACCATTTACTTCTACCCATTCGTGTTTGTCAGTGTACATACGTTCTAAAAATTTTATACATAAGCATAATTTTTACATTATATAATTAAAACTTACCTGCTAGTTTTGCGGAACTAACGTGTATATATTTATAGGTTATATTATTATGCACTTTATTAACATTGTTAAATAATTTTGTCGCGTTGTTAATTTGTCTAATAGCTAACCTTTGTAGAACCATTTTACAGTCTTTTCACTCAATTCTGTCGAGCTAATGAGCGTAGAAGTGACCGCTCGCGATATCTTCGCGCACTTCGGATAACCCTTGCGATTCTTTTTGTTTTTGACGTAGCGTGTATAAAGAAAATATAAGACCCCCTGCAATGATTTATCAACTGTTTGTGATCTATGACTTCTTGGGTTAAGGTTAAACTATTTTGAAAACTAAGATAAGGAAAACCTAGTTTTATTGCAGACGGACACTTTGAAATGACGTTATTTTTATAAATTTCACTGAAATTTCAACATGTTTACTGATTTTGTGAATATATTTCGCGATAAATATTTAATTATAAAATATTTGCTAGATGTACGCAATTTTTATGACGCTACTACTTTTTTATGTATTTTCAACATTTTCAACTTTTATTATATGTGACACACAGGACAGGATTAGTTTGCGGGTTACCAAGTTATTAAGCAAAAAACAAGCACAAAAATAAAACTTCTATATTATATAGGTACTTTTATACGGTGATAAATGTTGATCATTTATACATATTTAATTTATAAGTAAATTAGAATTATAGTCGAGATGAAATTAAATATAAATGAAGCGAGAATACTAAAGTATATTCAATTGTTAATGACCTACTCATTCGCATGTTGGATTTTTTTTTGATTATTACATTTTCTGTGAATTAACTTGAAATAAGTATTTATTTTTTATTTATGAATATAAGCAAATAGTATTATAAAACAGCTTTTATTTCAGAATGAACACAAATTAATCTCAAAGAATACAAAGTTTAACAAAAAGAAAGGTCTATTAAACAAACATAAAGTTATCAAATAATAAATATTTATTAAATTATTATTATATCATAGCACATACAATATTGACTGGTCAGTGTACTTCAATTTAGAAACTGTAAGTAGGGAAGAATTTACTGTTCGATGTTAGGCGCCTACTATTAGTCCAAAAAATACTGCAATGTTCAAATGGTTGCAAACTCTTTGCTATATGAGGACAACTTGTTAATGGAAGTAAAACCGTTATTAATATTTGTGGGTCTTCGTTGTACATATATTGAACTAATGTTAAATTAGTTATTTTAAATCCACTTTTATTAAACACTTATTTATGTAATTAAACTTATGAAATTGACTTGACTTGCATATTGTGACCTCACGAGTGCTCACTTGAGCGCTTATATTTTATATATGTGAAATTATATTTAAAATAGGTAATTTACCATACCTCAAACACTATGTGACAAAAATTTATTGTGTTCTTTATTATATACTTCAATAGCATGTTGAAATAAGAATGAATCGGAAGTATATTTAACTCCAAAGTAGCTTAAAAATTATCGAAAATTTGTTTACTTTTATTAAAAAAAAATACGTAGAGTAAGCAAAATAAAAAATTAATCCTATAAAATTAAAAATACTACATATAATAAAATCAAAATATATACCATTAATTAGTTATATAATATGTATTTTAGTTTTATATTTTTGATTTGAATATTGCTGTAAGAAGGATTGATATGATAGTGATTATAAGCAACCTGTAAAGAATATAAAAGAAAATGAATAAATGAAAAATTGTTTATTTTATTCGATTTTAAATTTTATTGAAATAAAAACGCCAAACAGTATATATTCACGCCTCCGTAGTACATATACAATGCTACGGTGCGGGAATAATTTAAAATATTTCAAATAAATATAGTTTACATACAACTCTTTCCTTATCATTTTAGAATATTCAGTAGTGAGCAATAGTCGCTCTAGCCTCACGGCGGAGCCGGCTGACACCTCCCACCTGCAGAGCAGATCAACCTGGGTTGGAATCGATCCTCTACCTTGCTAGTAACACGGTACCTCGCTATGTATAGGGACACTTGGATCGTGATAAGTAGGAAACTGTAGTGTTTGTACGTTTGAGAGAATACAGAAGATACTTACTGAAACTTGTGAAGTATATATACCGTAGTAAAGGGTGCTCGCAATAACTGTCTGTTGTGTACGTGATCAGTAGCTTTCTTCAACAAACATTCGTTTCAGAACAAGAATCATCTCGAATTTTATAATTGTACAGATTTGCCAATGTTTTTTTTTGTTTTTTTAACAAGCAATTTTTGGTACTGAATTTGTACCCAAGTCCTTATATTTACAACGTGTTACTAAACTATTATTCTGTTTCAATATATAGTGAGAAGGGTATTATATAATTTTCCTTCCTTATGTCGTACTTATCACATTTTCAATTATAGAAACATGCATATTATAGTTTAGCAAACATTTTACTATTAGGTTTCTAAAAATTATTTCGTATTTAAACAGTATTTTTGATATTCTTGCTCACTAATCAAATGTTTGTTGAACGAGCTTTCTCTGTGATCACGGATCGTGTTTCGAGGGTTATTAATTAACGTTTTCATAAGAATTTAATTTGATCTGATATTCGATATTGCTCTGTGAAGATTTGCCATTTATTTGTGCAATGTTGTGCTTACTAATTGTAGAGATCTGTTTTACTTTAAATTCGGAAGTGTTTGGATCACATGCGCGTTTAATGTGCCTGTGCCTCTCTCATTCTTTTGATTCTTTATACATTAAACGCCCATGTTTTGTACATGTTTTACACATACAAAGAATATAAAATCTTCAGATTTCTAACATATTTGACACTTCTTTGAGAACATGAATCAAATATAAGTTTAAAGTCTTAGAGACTCATTGGAAGAATTTTAAATTTAATAACTTTTAATATATTTTTAGGTAAATAATTAACAAGAATGTTGTATATGTAAAACAACATTGTGTTCGTGTAATAAATATTTAAAAACGAATTGAATTCTGAAATAACAACTATACTTGTGTTTGTGTGTTTTGGCCGATAATTAACAATTTCATTGTTAATTGGCTTAGAAATACAAATGCTTTCAAACAATACCTTGCCGATTTATAAAAATAGCTTATATTCCTTGAATCTTTATTGATTAGATTGACCAGCTTTTAGTTAGAATTTGTATCACATAGTAGAAAATCACGTACAACCAATTTAAGGTGCAAGGAATATATTTTTATTCGAGAGCAGTTCGTCTGAAAGCAGAGTACTATTTCCAAATTATATTATTTAGAAATGACCTAAAAAGATTGCATATATATTTTCGAATTAAATATCACCTAGATTGTAGATGTTAATAATAATTATGTTTCATCCGTTTCTTTAAATACCAATTTCATTAATTGACAATATATTTTTACTGTACCGACTTTATTAGATTTAATTTCAAGGGTACTCAAAATTGAAAACTGGATTACTAAAGCACAAAACAATTATTGTCATTTTCATAAGTGAAAAAATAACTAATAAAGTAGTTCACAATAACAATACAAGTAAATGTTTGAAATGATTTTATATTACACTTGAAGTAATTAAATGCTGCTGTACAGGTTTAACTCTGGAAATATACAAGGAACTTTTCGATCGAACGACTGGCATATATACAATCTATTAAGGTGATTCTATAGTATGTGGCCATCGTGTAGTGTGTAGGGTATGTTATGTGTATAAGGGAAAAGGGCGGTGGTCTTCTATAATTATAATATCTCGGAGTGTCTCGTAACCTCTGGTTCTACGTGTATGTATATAAACGTGTGTAATTTGGTCGCTAATATCGTGCGGCTCTCACGCAAGATTCACGCAACTCAGATCAGTCGAATGCGCACTCACACATATTTGAATATCACTTATAACGTTATGCACGTATTTGTATGTATCATCGTTATTATTAAGGTAGGTGTGGCTATGTTTATATACAAATATGTTGTGTACTATTTCTCCATTAGGTATATGTATAATATATATAATATTATTGGCTAAGAGCGCATGTCTATCCTTGTTCTATTGTTAAATTCTTAATAGTTACATTAATTTATATTATATTACATTTTAGAATTTCGTTTGCGTCTCCCGGAGGCTTTCCGGGAGGCGGTTGCTTGACGGGTTGGGCGGGCGCGGGGCTGTGCGGACCGACGCCCGCCTCGGAACGAGAGAGTGCGTGACACCCTGTATAGCTAGAGCACCATCATATCATTCTAGACACACGTTCGAGACCGTTCTGCACCGACGAATACAGAGTGCCAGACGCACCCACATAGAAGTGGTGGCGTGCTTCAATGTTCGAGTGTCTGTGTGCGTGCCCGTGTGTCGTGTGTGCTGCTGTCGCCGTGTACGTGTGTGCCGCCGGTAGATGGAGGTGCGGGGAAGTATAAAACGGGCACTGTATTTACAAGGTCAAGCGAAACTGAACGTCTTATACATAAGAAATCATTAGATACTCTGTATAACAGGATAAACTATATGTATATACGTATAAACTTGTTTACGATTTTTGTTTTTCTCTTTTTGGAAACAATGTAACATGTATGCAACGCATAACGCCTCCTGCATATGTATATTATATCATTTCAATAAACTATAGCGTTTAAAATGCATGTTGAATTTGGGTCCTATATAAAATACGTTTCGCCGTGGAAGCTACGCATACGTCTACGGTGTCTACGCTCGTTGGTAAACTCTATAGTTTTATATAAATGGAACTCGGTGTAAGTAGGTAGAGCAGTCTGTCAGTTTCCACTGCGATGATCGCGATCGCGTCGTGCATCGGTCGTGATTCGGGTAGTTGTAAATTGGTCTGCTTGACTTGTACTTGTTCTCCTTTACTTGTCCTCCTCCAGCAACACCAGGTCGTCCGCGACAACGTCCGAGATGTGCAGGTAGATAATCCAGTACATGAGGTTAAAGCACACGAAGCACACGGGGAACACAATGCGCGAGTACTTGTCGATGTCGGAGGGCGTGATGCCGTACAGCTTGTTGATGTCCTTGCCGGGGTGGATGAGGTGCTGGGGCGCGGGCGCCGCCTCCTCGTCGGGGCCCCCGCCGCCGCCGCCGCCGCCGCGCCCGCCGTTCACCGTGCTCTCCAGCGTGCCGCCCTTGCTGTGGCCCTTGGGGTCGTGCACCTTGAAGCGCACCTCCTGAAACAACGCACACTCGAGGACTACCTGCCGCGCCAGCTGCCCGACTACAGTACCGGTGGGTGTGCGCCGTGCCCGCTGTGCGGCCCGTGCCCGCCTCCGTGCGGGCCGTGTGCGTGCCCGCCGCCGACGCCGCGACTACTCACGGTCTGCTTCGGCGCGTGGTCGGCGTCTGGCCCGCCGTCCACTCCCAGCTTCTTCTGCTCGGCGATCTTCTGGATCGCCAGGAAACGGTTCTTTCTCATTTGTATCCTCTTCGCCATGTAACCTACAGTCGCGTATTCTGCGCACAACAAACAACTTAGCTACAATACTGACGTGAGTGGTGCATCTTACCGAGTAAGCTGGCGAACACCATGACGAAACATGTGCCCAAGTACACGTCGATAGACTTGACGTACGAGATCTTGGGTAGGGCAGCGTTGGTGGAGGACATGAGGGTGGTCATGGTGAGCACGGTGGTCACCCCCAGCGCTACTCGGGCCGGCGTGGCGTTCCTGTTCAGCCAGAAGCTCACCCACGAGATGATTACGATGAGACCGGACGGGATGTAGATCTGGATGAGGTAGTAGCCCATAGAGCGCACGAACTGGATCTCGCACGCCAGGCGGGAGTAGTTTCCTATACACGCCCGACAAGCGATTAGCACAGGCACTACCGGGAGAGGAGCAAGCTGGGAAGAGTTAAAAGAAGAATGTGTAGGAGGGGTAAACACTCTGGGAGTCGAACCAGAGTTACATACAGCTCACCATAACTGCGAGCTTCTACAAGTGTTACTTATTTACATACATTTGCTCCAACAAACTTCAAACTCAAATTTTGAATAAACTACAAACCTAAACTCAAACCAGCTCGAGAGTATTTATATTTCTTTCCTACATAATGTTTTATGACTATTCAGTTCTTATAAAAGATATCCATAATTACAGTGGACTTCGAACCACTTGAATGAAGTGTTTGTGATTTCAACTTTTCTCAGCCTTTTAACTTCTCAAGTATCTTTCAGGTTGTTGAATTCGTACTCTAAATTTTGGTTATGGTGAAAATCTAAATAGATTAAATAAAATGTGATCTTTCCAATCTTAGTGTTTCACCACTATAAAAATTGCTATTTGTTTTGAAATTTTAAGCAAACACATAATTACGAGATAAAAGCTCCTCATCGTAAGAACAAATGTTTTTATTCTTCTATACTTACCATACCACAGTGTTTAACCACTATTCTTTAGTTGAAAATATTATTTATACGAAGAAGTAGCATTTGAGCTCAATGTTTGTCTTCTAATAAGGTCTGACAGAAAATGTGTTTGAGTTTGTTGGAACAAAGAGTTGTTAGTAGTAGTATTAGTGTAATTGTTGCTGGACAGCACTTGACAGAAAGTTGGCTGTGTGTGCTAGTGGTGGGGGAAGCAGGAGTGGTGTGTGTTACCGTGGGTGGTCCGGGGATACCTGTGGTGAGACTGATCTCCATGGCCCGCTGCCTGTGGCCCAGAACCTTAAACTGAGGCAGCGACACCTCGTGGGAGACTCCCACCGAGTTGGGCCCTTCGTTCCACTTATACCGGATATCTCGCATGGTGTAACCGACTGCAATCACAAGCCAGTGCCTAGACTGCGGCCTAGTAGCCCACACACTGCCGCAGCCACGCTCACACCGTACAGAACAGTAACAGGCAACGGAAAACGAAACCAACACAAACAAAACACCATACGATACAAGAGATCTCTCAGCACACCCATATCTTCTATGACACAGCACACCAAGATCATCAAACGCCAAACAACTCTCAGATGAAAACTAAAAGCAGCCATCTTCAATAAGTCCTGTGCTCTTTCTTTCATGGAAGACAGATTCTTATTTCACCAAAGAGTTCTTTGATACTTTTCAATGGTCACTGATAGATATGCCATAGACATATTTATTCTTATCATATAAACTCCATCCTTGTAGCCACATTCTTACTCTATATTTTCTACTGTAAGCCGTGTTTTCTTCAAATCTGTTTGTAGATTTATTTCACATATATTACAATAATTGAAAGAAATTTATAAGGATATTGGTGCAGATCCACCCTTCTTCAGCTTTGTGATATAAAATCTATAGAACAAAGTTACTTTTTCATTCGATCCAAAACTTTGTCCCTTTAAAGTTTTTTAAGAGTTCAAAAACATGAAAGTCGGGGAAATCTGCGGAAGAGGATTAAGAACAAATGTCCAACAAAACCATTTAATGCAAGTCGTAAACGTAAAGTAGTAGATCCATAGTTAGGGAAGATGTAGCTGTAATTCTTAGTTTTGTTGTTGATTTTCTTTGTATAAATTTATTCGTTGCTTTGAAAGTGGCATTTTCTACAAATTTAAATCTTTGTTTTATTTTAAAATATTCTATTGATTTGATATTTATTGGCGCTCGAAAACTCTGTTTGGGAAGAATATTTTTAGTAAAATGATATTTTAAGGCTTTATGATATTAGCTATGGAGGTTCGTGACGGTGTGACCATGAAAATTTCCTTCGATTATTGTAGCGTATGTAAATAATAAAAGCTAGAAACATGAATGTGGTGAGCACGGCTTATACAATATAGAGTGCGGATGTGGGGTTTATAAGATGAAGAGCTGGTGGTGAGTTGGATCTCCCGGCCGTAGCTGACAGGATGCTGGTGGTTGTGGGATAAAGACGGAGACAGAGTGAGTGAGAGTATTTGAGAAAGAGAGATGTAGTTAGTTAGCGGTGGTAGTGGTGCCGTGCGGTTACCTGTGGACAGGTTAATTACGGTCGCCCTCTGGCGGTGACCCAGCACCCGGAATTGTGGCAGCTCCACTTCCCTGCTAATGCCGACACTCGTAGAGCCAGAATTCCACTTATAGCGGATATCTCGCATTGTGTACCCGACTAACCCGGCCGCCAGAACAGACAAAGCCACGTCATTCAACAGCGTCGGGCCGAGCGGCGGCAGCGGCTGCGGCGGCGCGGGCCGGTCGATACCGCGCGCCGGGCGTGTCAGCCGCTGCCGCCCTGCTCCCGCATTCCGGGGCAACTATTCACAAGTCAGAGTGAACAATCGTCATACTCTACATCAACATAAACACTAGGTCTCAGCTACGTGTCTATCCTCACATCAGAGGCAATACCAAACTCTCAATACCATGCCAAAACAATACCTCGATACTTCTTTATTAGTTAAGCAATCACCTATTATACCATGTCGAGACAATGCAACTAGAAATATTATTCGGTATCTTTGAATTATTGAAATATGTCCATTTTCACCCCAAATCTAGGGGATACGAATTCAGTATGTCAAGGCCTTGCCCGGGAGAGGGAGGAAATTAACTCCCCCACTACATTCCAAAAGAATTAAATAAAACAAGAACGCATCTTCTCAAATCTGTTCAAAGTCCAAAATAAGTATAAAGAAAAAAAATATCTTTCAAAACTATAAATAAAAAAAATTAGGTTATAAAATGCTTTTAATTAAATAAACTATATGTAGACCTCAGTACTGAATGTATTGTTCAAATTCATTTGTTCTACTTGTATAGTATAGTAAAGGTTAAATTTAATAGTTGTAAAACACAGTTAATGTTTGTAATTGCCTCCGTGAGTGACGTCGCTGTATGTACCATAAGATGAGGGGAAGTATCATCATGATGAACTCTGATACTCTGTTATGATGAACAGTGAAGCCCCAGCGTGACACATCTGCTTTAATACAGAGATTGCAGCGGGCGCCGCCAAGACTAATGTGTGTGAGATTTGGGGCTTTACTGTGCACCACGTCTAAATGAAATACGACAACAACTGAAAGAAAATAAACTGCTCTAGTGATAACAGAACATTCATATCTAGCGCAAGCAGATATAAGTACGTGGAACGTGCAAAGCTAAGGGCACAGGAGGGAGAAATGCTCCAAATTATATTGACACATTGGGAGAACTATTTCAGAATCACAATAGCCTCTATTTATCAAACATTATTGTGTAATTACTGCTAAACTATTTACTCAACTATTTCAACATGAAAAATACTTTAAAATTAATCAAAAATATACTTTCCACTTACTAAAGACGTCGATCAATAATTACTGTTTTTAAAGAATTGTAATAATTTTTACGAATTTCAAAAGTTGAAGATTGAAGAGATATTAGGTACAGATTAAATAGAATATGTTAAATTTATGGATGTAGATCAGTTTCAAATTACTCGAATAATTATTGCGTAATTACAATTGTCATGTTTGTTGACTACTGGATATTGGAACATGGTATTCCCAGACGATTAATTATCCAAATATTAACTGCTCATTATTGTTTGATTTTTTAAATCACGTAGGTCAGAGATATTCAAACTTACATAAATCACCGATGAGGGCTGAACTATTTCAATACTTTATTTTTAATGTTTTAAGTTATTTAAAATACTTTTGTTTGATTCTCTAAAAACGCACCATATTATTCTTTGTTTTTTTTCTTTCTTTCTCAATGATGTATCTTGCTTTTAAATTCTGGACATTTTTACTTGCATTAATAGAGATTGTCAGCGAATAGCTTTTGCAAGGGATCTACGTTTATAATGGGTTCCAAATTACTTGGACACAGTAGTATTTTTTGGTTAATAATTGTTCACTTTTCTTTTTTTTACAGAAATCCTGCAACGGTTCCACAAAACACTGAGATTCCGTGGAATACTTTTGGAATAACGCCTCAATATTACTAATATCATTATTGCAGAGCAGTAGATAATCTACAATATCTGAAAGTTGCATTATATAGAGTAGATGATATTTTTAATAGATTCTTTACTGTAGTAAGATAAGTGTGGTAGAATGCGAACAGTGATTTATAATTGTAATATGTTTTGTGAAATGCAGTTTTTATCGTAATTTTTGTAGAGATTAAGAGAACATTTGCGAGTAGATAACGACTGAAACAGTTAAGTTGTAGAGGTATTTTAGTGTTGATCTAGAGTAATAATTTGAAGAACCCTTGTCTCGTAAAGAAGAGAGATAAATAGGGGCTAGTTCGGGAGTACATAATGTGTCCATACATAGAGAGTGGTCGGCACATGCACGTGAAGCCATGCGTGGCGGGATGAGTCTGAGATGAGGTCCAGGGCGCGAAGGCAGCGTGCGCGACCTGTGGCACGGGTCGAGTGGGACGCACAATGCACCGGTCCCGTCTGTACACGCGAGCTCGAGAGAGTCGGATCATCGGGGGAGCGGCTTGGTCCGCCGTCCGCCGGCCCAGTGCAGAGGCGGTGAGCACACGTACTGCGGTTCTGCTCACGACACGGAACACTATCGGTCCTTCCGCGGGTGCTGTATTCGAGAAGGAGACCGCAACCAACCACAACAATACAAGTCATACCACTAAACGCACTCACTCACTCACGCGGCCAAGTGTGGCTGCAACGCACAACACTACGCCCTCTATCTCTACAGCTACAGGAACACTCATCTAATTGCTCCACACACCTGCACGACAACGTCTCAGGCAACCACTAATACTAGATATCTGGTTGATCTTATTATTTTTTTATCTTACACAATGTTTCGAGACACTTTTGTACCAATTTAAATTGAAACAATGACCAAGAAATGGTCCTTAGTTAATGAGCTTCGAGAATTTTAATTTAAACTAATATTGAAACTCGGTATTCTAGTAATAAATGCAGTTTCAACTTTCAATATTCAGCGAATATTAATGGAGTAATATTGATTTTATCGACTGAGGAATATTGAACGATGCAATCATGGAAGGAAAATATACACGTTCAGCTCACTCAAAGATTTGTGGCACTTTAGCAGTGGTACCTCGCAGAGGGAGAGCTACAGCCCTTAGGGCAACTATAAAAATATTTACAATGGTATCATCATAGAGAGGCGTTTTTTTTAATTTATTTATATAGAAAAATATTTAAACGTCAAATGCTATGTGCGCCCAAATTTGCTTTTGAAATCTTTAATTTCTATTTCTGCCTATACCTGTACACTTTGAAAACCAAGGGTAGAATAAAATCTCTATTTCTGTCTTTGGCTGAGCTGTATAATCTTATACATCGTTGTGATGTATGAATTTTGTATAAGAAAAATTTTAAAATATTGCACCATTTAGATTAAATACCACTTTGCTATTACCATGGCTAAATACTTAATTGAAATTTGTTATATGCCCAAATGCCCAAAAAAAATGAAGGGGAAGTCACAAATAAACAGTTTGTTTGGGGATAAACGAAACTCAATGGATCTAGTGAGCAGCACGATCGTATTGCCTTCTAACCTCCAAAGAGAATAACAGCTTACAGTATTTTTATGTTGCCAATTTCCCAATATAGTTTCTCCGGGATAGTTTCAAGTACAAGTTGTGTCATTTTTTATATATATTATTATTTGTTAAAATACAAATTTGTTTAGATTGTATATAAAATATACTTTTTAACAGGATTATTAGTAACTGAGTAAAAGGTACTCTAATGTGTAGCTGTAGACAGTTCAACTCTAATTGAATAATGGCTTTAGGAGCAAGAAAATATATTGTGTGCAAGGTCCAATCAGATGAATGTTCCTATACCTATATCATAATATAGATATTGTCATATGTGGTTTATAACCCGTACTCCATTCAGTCATTAGTACCACTCGCTCACTACTGTAGTGGTTACGTTTACATCGGTGACCGTAACGAATACAAACCACGTATACGTATCTGGTAAGCTCCTTGTTCAAGCCACTGCCACATACAGGAAACACCGTATTATTTACATATCATACAAGAACTTCGTCAGTATCAAAGTACCCTCACTAGATCCGCTTGGTGTAAACATAAACACTCATCAGTTCCTCATGCACTGCCCCCATTCTGTGTGCGTGTGCGTGGGTGATGACGTCACAGTACACAGAATAGGTGATAGCCGGAGCCAGTGCTAGGCGTCCGTATTGGAGAATCGCCAACAGGGTATCTCGCAATGCAAACGCCCCAGTCTTACACAGAGTTGTGTGTGGAGTGTGACATACTTACAGCTCTCTATTTCTATGTGGCATAACTGACGATCCATGGGGAAGTATTGGAGGTTCATAGGGCACGAAGCGGTGATAGTTAGACTGCAAACACACAAATCAATATTAATAACAATATATTGGTTGCATTAGTCTTATATTAATAGCACATTCCGAAAATGAATCACATGAATGACTTTACCACGGTTGAGATTTTATCAACACCAAGCCTCTAAGGCTGATAAAGGGAATGAAACTGTCAACTAACCGCAACCGCCGAGGTAGCTTGTACAGAAAAGCAGAAGTAACAAAACCATCATTAACTACAGTGTCTACTTTTGGAATATGGTATAAGAAAACCTTATTTTCAAAATATGCTTTTGATATAAGTTAAAACATATTTTATTGCTAATATTTACGTTTGTACATAAGTATTATGTTGTGAAAATAAAAACAGATATTGGCGAAATAAAATTTGCATTACAACTGCTTACGTTTATGGTACCAGCAAATTTAAATACTTCCTCTTAAGTAGAAAATATTGAAATTAAAGAAATGTCGATAGAATGATTAAATATTGATGTAATTTTTCTTTTGTTAATTTGAATTTTATAAAAATAAAATAGTAGCATATTAATAGAGCTTGCAATGAAATAATTAATTACTTCAATTTCTTATTTATAAAGCTAACAAGTTTTACATGCATTCTAATAGTACAGAAGGTGTTTCACGTTTCGTCTTTTTAAAAGATAATAACAAAAATCTTATTTTGAAAATGACAAAATGCTAGTTTTGGGGATAAAATGGTCTTAGAGTTTGATTTTTTTTATTAAATTAATTCAAAAATTAGGCGATATGACTATACAAGTTAGTAATGATTTTGAATAAATATTCGAAATTCCATAATATTGTGTGAATGAAATTATTTTTTATGCAAGAAATTTGATTAGTGAACATCGGAAGACAAGAAAATTACGCCGTTCTAATTTATCAATAAATTTGGATGAATTCTTTTAATTCCGTTTGAAAAGTTAAAAGAAAAAATTTAAAATTGAAATAGTTATAAATATGAAGGTTTATTGGTCCTGTATGAACATGTGATTATTAGTAAGTGTAGATGTTCACTAACCATAATGGTGGAGAGTGCGGTTATTGAGACGTGCAAGTTTAATGCAATGGCAGAGCCTTACCGAATACTGCGGGTGATCGATCCCGAGTGGTGTATTCGGATAAATTCATTGGAGGTGGTAGCGATGTGGAAGTACGACTGTTTCTCGTTCACGAAGAACGTGTCCGGTACCCAAATGTTTTTAATGAATTCCGACCCCACGGAAAGGGTCTCAACCCCCGGCCGTTTCCGAAAAGCCAACCGCGGGTCCGTCCAGAACTGACGGAAGTAGAAATCCAGCGTAAAGTCCTGGAGGAATCACAAGCACAGCTTTAAATGAAATCCATTTACGTGCAGCTGAAAGAAACGGATTTCAATGAATCAAATGCGGCCTTCCGTCGCTTTTCATTCGCAATGGAAGCGGGCTATTTAGATCTAGTGGATGTACTGAACTACTCGTATTAGCAATAGCAAGGGAACGATACGTAGCACGTCGTCAGTAACGTGGTAACGTACGTTAGCAATGATTCACGTGAAATCCACTTCGGGTGATGTTGGAGGTAGTTACGTACACCAACACCGAGCATGCATCCGTGCAGGTAAAGGGTGCGCCATGCCGCCATGCTTGTTATGCCAAGCTGATGCGATGCGTTATGATGCAGCGAACGATTATATGGCAATGCAATGCAACATGTCGGCGCTGGTTCGTTTCGCCGTTTCGCATTTCGAGCGCAATTCGTTTGTTGGCGTAGTGCCAAGGACGCATTGCGACCGCACGCCAGCTTCTGCTCTGCGTATTATCTCGGACTAGCCGCCTAGGTCTAGTGAAGCGGATCTCGACTCGCGCTAGAACTACTCTACTCTATGTAAGAACTCAACACTGCCGGATGAGTCGACCGAGCTGAATCAAACTGAACTGAACTGAACTGAACTGATGACAGCGAGCGACGATGATGAGATGACGGGCGAACGGACATGCACTGCATGCGGTGGTGTGCGCGGCAATAATAATTCAACACAGGAGCATATATTCGTACGGGTATGTAGGTATGTAGGTGGGAGCTCGTGGGGACTCGGGATGGGGAACATGATATGTATAACATAGTGTAAAGTAAACGTTTCTATAAAGAGAAAGAGGGTTTGAGTATTATACACGTCTCGCGCGCTCTAGGGAGCGTCTTGGAGGAGGGCAGGCGTGGGTCACGTCCTGCAGTGACCTTGGTGAACCGTCCTGGTGTCCGCTGGTTCCGGGGTCGTGTGCCCATCGCGTACCGTCGTAATCTCCTCGCGATACGTCACGTTAACGCACGACCAAAGCTGGCAACAGAACTTGTAGGCCATGCACACAGTCCAAGTATTCAAGACTGCGACGATACACACAACAACATCATCATATCTCCTTGACTGGACGAGACTGACTGTTACGGTTACGCCAAACACGGTACATATTACAGAGAGAGACATTAGTGTTGGGTTTAGCTGCCGGCGTCTCGTACCCGGATTCAGATCAGACAACAAGTACAGTGATCGGGCGAGCATGGCAAGTGTCATAAGTACCATCAGCACTTCGGAGACGGAGCTGATACTGAGCACGTACATGGTGACTCCTACCTCCACGGGCGGGCCTGCAAGCCAACACACTCTGTAGCGCGACATTGTAATTCCTTATCCACCTGATCTCAACAAGACGTGCCCATGGCCTGCCCGCCGCCGCCAGCACCGAACCGGTAAGTCTTATTATACACTCGCCGAGAACGCTAAACAGACCAACATGCACAATAGCTTCTCACTATCACTTATGTAAATATCTATTTACATACTATATCAATTTACCTACTATAAAGTAAAGTGTAACAAATTATTATTATTTTTTTTTGAGAAAAGGACTACGAATGAATATTGATGCAATTGTATTGAAAAAAGTAATGGACACAAATGACGCTCATCATAAATATGAATGTGTTACGGAAGAGGGTAATAATTTTGTAAGTATAACAAATTGGTGCGATTTCTGTGGCAGTAATTCTAAAAGCACAATATTTGATGTTGATGTGAGAAAAGCTATTGCCACACCCAGTAGCTATCAGTAAGATGGCTTGTATGAGTAAGTCGATGTTGTCAGTGACTCTGTTTAGGTTTCTCAGCTTCTTTACACAGTGAGGCCCACTTCCCAGATCAAACACCACTAGAGAACCGTAATGATTGCGCGAGATGGGGATTTCTAGTGGCGTTCGGTGTGAAGTGCGCTCGCAACACCTGTAAGGGCGTTCTGTAGGAGAACACCTCGGTCTACAGCAAGTAAGAAAGGTGGTGAGGGCGGGAGCGAAACGGGATTGTGTCGGTGTGGGAAAGAGCTGCGTGCTTGGCATCTCACGGCACACACGGCCACAGCTGTCTAACAGCTCCCCTTCACTTCACATTTAGATCAAATATGGAAACACGTCAACATTTACTAGAATGAACAGCCTTCTCAAAGTGGTGAAATTTAGTAACAAAACATTTAGATGGGAAGTTTGAGAAGGCGGGTGGTAATGATGTACAGCAAAGAACAGCCAAAGACCAAAGAAACGCTACAGATCCGGGGTAAAACGTTGTTAGATTAGATACCATCTGCACTTCAGACAGCGAGCTGATGCTCAACACGTACATCGTGACGCCAACCTCCACGGGCGGCCCTGCAAGGTGTCACACTCTAGTGTTAGCGACAGGAAGCGTTTTCCTTTTATACATTCACGGGGTAAAATGAACCCACTCACTTCAACTGCACCACTACAGCTACACTACTCTACATCCAGCCTTAAAGAGTCCGAAATCACTTCTGCCAGTGCAGGAAATAACACATCGACGCTATGGTCTGTCGTGGTGCAGTTGATCAGCACCAGTTGAAATGGAAGAGGTACGGGAGCAGCGAAGGATCATTTTACCCTTGCCTAATATAAACATATTCACTTGACAGGGGATAGGTGCCACTCCTGAGCAGAGCCAAGTAGTAAAAGGAAAGCGCTTAGAGAGAGACAGTATGGAGGCGGCAGGAGCTGGGACTGGGAGCTGGGAAGCCGGCTGCCCGGCCGCCGACGCTGCCTGAGCGTGCGAGCGTCGACACCACTCACTCCAACATCACCGTTACACTTCACTAAAAGTCCCAGGAAAAAGAAAACATTCTTCGGTATAAGCACTTTTCAAAACTATGTTTTAAAACACTTTTTTAACCATTTATTTATTTATTGTGAGTAGTTTAGCTTGATGATTTAGTCTTGCAAGTGAATTAAGCTCAGTGATTAGATCTCGATTAAGTTGGGGTGATTAAAGTTCTGATTAGATGGCATTGGAGTGAGTGAAATGCCGAATGGTTGAAATCAGTGTTGGTGTGTGTGTGTGTGTGGGTATATATGTGTGTGGTGTAAGTGTTGGTGAATGTGACTGATTGATTGATTGAGATAAGAGAGAGAGAGAGAGAGAAAGAGAGGTGTCGGTGGCAGGCGTCAGGCGAGCAGCACACAACAATGTTGATTAGCTAGTAAGTGTAGCTAGCTGTCATGACTTGTAAACAGAGAGTACTTGGTACCATTTTGACTTCAGAGAGCGAGCTGATACTCAGCACGTACATGGTGACTCCGACCTCCACAGGCGGACCTGCAAGCGTACAGGTTGGCACTGTCAGTGGGTGGTTCGCCCTGTGCGGCGGGCCTACGAGTTAAGGCCGCGGCTCGCCGGGACTCGGCCGGGCCGGCCGGGGACGCATGCAGGGCACACGGCGCAAACACCATGCCATCCACACCACACACACCAGGTCCGAGCTACTCGCTTCCCAAAGCACCGCCGCGCTCTTCGACCCCGTCCCCTGCTGCCCAGTCAGTAGTGTACGAGTACATGGATGTGCGGTAAGGTAGAGTGGCTGTGTGTGTGTGCCGAAGAACGGGCGGTGCATTCGGGAAGGTGGTGTAGAGATAGACAGTTTGCTAGTTGTGGCCGTTGTTGTTGGTATCGAGGGCGAGCGAGCGCGAGATGCTGCCCGTCGCTAGGCAACCCCAAACCAACCATCGATCTGAGGCCCCACCCAGCCGAGCAGCGCCGCCGGCATCCCGGCGCATACACACCGACACACGCACGCACACTCGGACACCCGCCAAACAACAACACCACCCAGCCCGCTCGCTCGCCCATGGCTCGTCCGCTCCGCACGCTCGCACACTCACAGCTGCACCCAAACCCAGACTACTCACCTCCGTAATTGGGTCTTACTCTTTTGTCATAACTGACACTAAACGAATCCAAGATGGCGGATATGTTGACGTCGCCCAGCATGCTGCCACCAGGCACTCTGAAATAAGATGAGATGATCACTTGGATGGGGGATGCCTGATAATGATGACAGGATAGGATAGCTACGAGTGTGTGGTGTGTGGTGTATCCTATTCTATCATCACTATCAGTGTGCGTGTGTGGTGGGTGTGAGAGCAAGGGGTACTTACGCTGCATCGATGATGGTGGGTAGCCTGGCGGTGGCGGCAAGGACGACCAGGAGGATCGCCTTGGCCGGCACGGGCCAGGCCAGGCTGGCGGAGGGCTCCATGGCTACACGGGGCCGCGGAAGCCGGGACGACAGCGCGTCATGTCAGCAGGCACCGCAACTCCGCACTCACTGCCACTGCCACTGGAACTGCGACACCGGGACGTGGTTCGCACGCTGCTAGCGGCGCTCGTGCGATGTGTAGCATCGGGGCTCGCACTAGGAGTGGTCGCTCGGGCACGGGCTTGAGGCTGGCGGGCCCGCGCACTGCGCACCGAGCACCTCGCTCCGCCCCAATCAATACGCTCCCCCGACCCAGCCCAGCCGTCCCAGGCTGGACATTGCCACCGACTACAAATGGACAACATATACCTACACCTACCATAACCACCACCAACTACCTACCTTCACTACCTGCTTCCTCCTTTATCTAAACCACCAAAAATCACTTCAACTCTTCTACTAATTTATCTCTACCGTCATTTACACTTTGGTTCCTTAAGGAAGTGCTAGCCTTGCAAAATGGCATTGACCTCATATATTACATAATTTTAATAAATAATAAACAGTAGAAAGCAATTACACAAGAACATGAAACAAGAAGTTCCTAATTGTATCTACTCGTGAAATTTTTCTATTTCGTAGAAATGTTCTTGGTGTTCATTTTACTAAATGCCAAAAACAACATCCTCAACAAAACAAGTTTTTTTAGTTCCGGAGAATAGTACCTAATCAATGTTGGATTTGTAGAAGTCGTGATAAAAATTCTTACCCTACTACAATTTTTTTATCGCAGAGATTATTAGCAGACTTCAATAATTCCATGACACATGTATCTTATAAAATAATGATATCGTATTCTTCAAATTTTATATTCAATTTTTTTAAACAAATAATTTAAAGTTTTTATTTATATTTATGTTTATATATACCGAGATTTACAAACATTACTCAAACATTAACCTCTTTTACTTCCAAAATATAATAATCAATGTTCTATTTATAAATATTTTTTGATTTAGTACATTCTCCTAAAAACTCAACCAGAGACCAAATATTCATTTATAACTTTCCCATTTATAACAAGTATTGATTTTGTGTATTTTACTTAGTAAAAAATGTGTTCATGTTAAATTTGATACTTAATTTTAATCTTTATACTATTTTTTATATTATGGGTTCCTGGATCTGGTCCTGGTGAGAATGTGACAAATATATTGGATTAATCTTCTGGATTCAAGCCCGATTGAAGGAAATTATGTACAAATTGAAAACAATTGCTCCTGAGGAGATATGGTAACTCAACAATGGATAATATATTTATTATATTTTTCTCGTTTTTTTAGAAAGAAATTTGTTTGGCATTAAATTTCATTTCGTGTAGTACAATACCCTTACGAATATTATGAAAACAATCTCTTTTATTTCTTATATCTATCATACTTAATTATGTTTACGCAGTGGTCTCCATTACTGTTTACGTAGTCTCGCCGTAAGAAACCTTTTGTTATGATTGGATTTGTATTGGATTGAAATACCAACGACAAGGGTTTTGCTAATTGTAATTAATGAAATGTATTCAATACTCTACTGTGCCCTAGTTTCTGCCCAAACATTACCACTTCGAATTCCTGGACATCTAACCAGAACAATTACTTTATATGCTCCATACATTATCATTTCGTAATTCGAGAAACATTAGATTAGTTATCCACAACACACAAGCTATAATACGTACACATACACATCCTATAGACTAAAATAGCTGTTAAAATTATTCTTCTTTTTAATAGAAATTTATTAGTTTTATGCTAATACAAGTATAATACAAAAAATATTAAAAAACAATATAAACAATAATAGTTGAATATAAAATGTATGAATTTTAAAATGCATAATTTTCGCAGATAAACATAATCTTCTCAAGTACCTCACACGTTAATGTCATCGTTATATTATTATTGTTTGTAAGCTAGAGAAGAAATAAATATACAAGATTTGGGTAAAATATTGCCGAACCATATAAGTAACAGTATGAATGTGTATTCTGTTGAACGAGCTTATGAAATACTTACAAGTACTTCATGTTTGAAAAGTTCAATAAATGATTATTTTTGTACAGTTAATAATTCAAAATAGTTGACCTTGGTCGGGTTCGAATTCAAATTGTCGGAATTATAATCGATTACTTGGTATATGTCTTATACATTTTATATTAATTCTGTTTATAATAAATAAATGCGGCTTACTTGATTAGCGCGCTCCGGATCTAATTGAGCAGTATGTGAGATCTGGAGTTCGACTATTATTAACTAAAATAATAAAATAACGGTGTGTCCTAGAGGTACGAAACCCACTATAAGATGCATGCCACAAAAAATGCAAGTAAAATGTGTTATGGAACGGATGAAGTTCATTTCTCAATTTCACATGCGGTCAAAACTCTCCGAAAGTTGTAGCGCAAATTTAGTAATAAATAAACGAGTAATAAAATATCAGATTTCACGAAAGAAGTTTATTACTCTTTTCTTTTGTAGTAGAAACGTTTTTGTTGTTACTATTTACTTACTCCTTTAGAAACTATTTATTACGATTGGATTTGTATTGGAATAATAATTTTGTTACGAGTTCGTTTTATTGCTGTGCACTATGTGAAAGATACACTTTTTTCAGTGATCAATGGTCAATTGAAATTATAATATGTGTATTCGATTACTTTAGCAACCAACGTGACAGCGGAGAGTCTCGTATACGTGCAACGTATATTTCAGGCGAACAACTGGTCAATCGTCCCAAGAGAACGTGATCGAATATTTTAATACATTTTTATGGTTTTGATATACTACAAACATTCGTGTTGAAATTAATCGCAGTAATAAATTTTGCGCCCCAGCTTACACTAATTCTTGTTTTAATAATAAATAAATATTTAAAAATAATTGATACTTCAGTATAAAATATTCACGTAACCTAAATTTATTTTCGAATAGAAACGGTTACATGAAATATTATTAAAATATTGAATGGAGGGTTCTTAATAGTAAATATACTTAATACTTACAATTGTAAAATAGTGAAATGTATTTTATAAACTTTGGGAATGTCGAATTCTTATAATCACATCACAGACTTTTTATGAAGCCCTTAAAGAAAGAGGTACATCTATGTAAATGGTGCCATAATGTCTATATAGTTTTATTTGCATATTTACAACGAAAGAAAAGATTTTCCAGCAGGTAAGATTTAAACTTTCTGCTAGAACGTTTGAAAAATTTTAAATATTTATTACCATCGTCATCTGTGATACCTAAAACATTCTTAGATGGAACAGGACCCAAGTAACTAAGGAACTTGTTTCGTGACAAGTTTTGTTTATATTTTATGGTGTATGTTGTCAGTCTACAAAGAACCTACAGCTTATTGTGGATTCCAAATTACATTTTTTTTAATTGGTTAAAGATAGACGAAGCTGCATTATATTTATTATTACATAAGAATGTTTTTCTGAAATTGTTATTTACGTCAGATATGGTAAAAGTATTTTTACGGTACGAATAACATCTTCTTGACGAGGAATTTTGAAATGAATAGCGGGAAAATCGTTTTACGGATGTATGACGTGCAATGTTTTATTTCATATCATGCTGTATTACATTTTTCAACTTGAATCAAAGGTTTGTTTTTATTACTTTAAAAATTATTAAGAAAGTAAAAAATATTAATTGTTATTATAAAATGTAAAAAAAATTCTGTCATCATGTAATATATCACTTATGACACGACAATTACAAACTTTCAATAGAAATATGTGTTTTAAAATAAGGTCACATTTAAAGATTTTACAGGATGTTTAAGTGTACATTGTGAATTTTATATCTGTAATTTTTTATTGGACTAGTCCGGTTAATCACATGTTCCGGACTTTGCATTATTCGAAATAACAGCTTCAACGTAAGAGTTTGGTTGCGTGAAGATAAGAGTCGATTCGAAAACTTTAGTAAGCAACATTATCCCTCAAAGACTCGGAATATACTGGCCTTGCATAGAATGCGAACAGAAAATTATAATTAAAATGCAGGTAAAATGCTATCAAACAAGTTGTGCTATTGGAATGAAACTACTTCAAGGTAATTGAGAATATAGGTCAAAGAATATTACCCCTTACTTAAAGAAAACATATAGAGCACCCTAGTGTTCGGCTTCCGTACCTAATAAAGGGTTTAGGGAGCAGTAATTAATTAAATGAATCGAATTTATAAAGGCGTTGATCAGATACGTAGTGCATGAGATGTATGGCTATATCCATGTGCAGCGAGATAGCATCAGGCTGAACAATATTTTGAAATAATTTACGAGATGTATAAGTATATATTTATAAATTTTATATCAGTAATTTTTTTATTGGACTAGTCCGGTTAATCACATATTTCGGACTTTGCATTATTCGAAATAACGGCTTCAACGTTCGATTGTGTGAAGATAAGAGACGATTCGAATTTCGAAAACTTTAGTAAGCTACATTATCCCTCAAAAACTCGGAATATACTGGTCTTGCATAGAATGCAAACAGAGAATTATAATTAAAAAGCAGGTAAAATGCTATGAAACAAGTTGTGCTATTGGAAAAACTACTTCAAGGTAATTGAGAATATAGGTCAAAGAATATTACCCGTTACTTAAAGAAAACATATAGTGCACCCTAGTGTTCGGCTTCCGTACCTAATAAAGGGTTTAGAAGAGTAGTAATTAATGAAATGAATCGAATTTATAAAGGCGTTGATAAGATGCGTAGTGCATGAGATGTATGGCTATATCCATGTGCAGCGAGATAGCATCAGGCTGCACTGCGGTACGCAGCACACGCAATCCGACACTTAGCCATGACCGACACGCACGGACAGATTTATATCTCCCTACTTACAGCTCCTACCATACTTCTTCCTTATTGAAAAATATCTCTGCAGGTTTGTTTCCAACAACTGTAAATATTGGTTATTGGTTATTCATTTTATGAAGCATATGTCAGACTTCAAGCAACTTTACGATGTACTGAAAATTTAACAACACCTGTAAATTTGACATGTCAATACGAACACAATGTTCGGAAGAGCCACGTTTCTTTTTTGCGAGCTTCTCAGTTTCAATTTAACTATGATTTATTTTTAAAAACTGTGCAACAATGTTGAATAAAAACTGTCATTTATTCAACGTAATCCTTTTGCTTTTGGAAATACTTGCGACACGACATCGATCTGAAAGCGTTCTAATTCCTTACAAAGTTTTTTGGATATGTCGTCACAAAATTCACGACAGAATTTTACGCTGCAATCTATAAATAAACCTGAACTGCTTTTGCCCATTGGAAGAAGTGCCAATTTTCTGTGTATTAATAACAACTTTGTTTTGATCTTTGCAATATTAACAAAGAGGTATTGAAAATAACATATTTTCTTAATTTCTTTAAGGATATGAAACACAAATTTATTTTTTTAAAGTTAATATATAATTTCACTTAAAAAATATATATTATAATTAATTATTAAGTGTATGACGAATTAACGTTTTAGAAAAGAACAGAGATCTCGACAGAGATGTACTAACGAATTGCAGTGAGGAAAGAAAAAACAAATGTACATCATACGGAATAGATTTGATGTGTGCTGGTAAACAAAGACACATGTTTTTCTTTATCGAAAAATATTATAAATGCAAATTTTGAATGGATTTTATTGCAACTTATTACATGGTTGCTTGTGTTAAAACATTTTTTTTAATAATAAAATAACTTATTGCCATACTCTATTACTGTTGCTTAATGGCGTCAATTTAGTCTTGTTTAATTAAAATTTAAACTAGTTGCGAAAAAATAGTAAACCTGTAAACGAGTGCGTAGCAGGATAATTAGATTGAATGAATAATAAATACATTTTGTTTAGAGTTGACGCAGGGTTATCAAAATCCCAGCTAGTCATTTAATTTGCCTTCCCATCCACTCTATTATTTATACAGATTTATTTAGTTACTACTGCGCAACTGCTGTGGTTGTACATAGTCAATTAATGCACATCACAATGCTCCCAAGCGGGATTCCATCCAAAGTACTTTACGCACTGATCCTGCTTAACTGTAGATAATATATGAGCTCAAATCTCTTTTTTAATACCATGAAGTGATTAAGCTTCTATTTCATCAAATACAATACTAGTATAAGTAAATTTTTATTGTAATAAATTTGACAATTACAGACAGCGATGGTTCGATTGATTCGCGCACTGACTGAAAAAACATTGCAAAATGAAATAAAACCGAGTGATATTTAAAATAACGAAGAAAAATTTACTTGAGGAATAAATATATATTTATAATTATTCTAAAATAAAATAGAATTTTTTTTCGTGACATTTCAATTTATTTATAGTATATTGTGCAACAAGTGCAGAAAGTCGCCTATTTCCCATGAGGTGTGAAAGTTTCGGCAAGAGATGAAGTCGAGTGCTGGAATCACACAAGGTGGAAAATAGGTGATTTTGCACGGGTGGCACACTATCCTTTTTCTGCAACTGCTAAACATTAGAACAAAAATGTCAAATTATCTATAAATAATCCTTGGTTCGTTTGAGTTGAATTGTTTGTTGTGATTATTCGTTTTTTGTAATAAATGCTGTTCGAAAAGTACGTTATAATTTTAATTTTTAGATATTAAAATTTAAATCAATTATGCCTTTGTAGAGAGCAGCAGATTTGGAATAAATGAATGCTTAATAAACGTAATATTTTCTGACATCATAATATGTCTACAAATATTGATGACGTATCTTCACTCCTTAAAATTAGTAACTAAATAAAAATACCGTTGTATCTAAATGGTTCAGAACCCACTACAAATTACTTCCTGGGAAGTATCAAGAAAAAAATATAATTTACAAATTTTAATTAGAATGTTAATGGAACTTAGTTGTTTCTTGAAACATATTTCATATTTCTTTTGTATTGTATAATACATAGCTTTTAGCAAATTGAATTTTACTGGGATAGGTTCACAGCTTAAAATCTTTAAGATCAACATTACATACACCGAGTCGTACATTAACCATTTATTTGAAGCCCACATTGCTTACGAAAATTAACCCTTGATCGAGATATAATCAAGTTAGATTATCACATGCGAGAAACGTAAAATTAGAGAAAATACACAATTTCTTTTCATAAAACCAACTGATGTTCATATAACGTTACTACTTTTTACACTATATTTAGAAGTTAATGTTGTTAACGAAAATTTAAATGTAACCTTTTAAAAGTTATGTTGTATATTCCAGGAATATTTTAACAAAAACTAGTGCAATGTATAACGGTATTAATATTTTACTCAAATTCATTACGCAGAAATATCACATTCACATTATAATAAATGTCAATGAGTAACAAGGTTATTCGTAAAATTAAATTAACCTTTTCAATTTTTTCGTAAATTTTAACATTTGGCAATAATTTGTACAAGGAAATGAAATTTTATATATTTACATAAATTAAGTTACAAGGGATCAGAACATTATAAAAAATTCTATGAATAATAAGGTCAATTTTTTCTAAAAGTATTACATTTTCAACATTTGGCAATAAATTTTTACGCGTAGATGGTATAAAATAAATTTTTATTTATATTAATTATTATTGGTAAAATTCGGTGAAGTAATAAATTTCCGCATATTATCTGGGACATTTTTAAGGATATTGAAACATGAAAGAAAAATCTTGTAGCAGTCAGGCGTTACAAAGGAGTGTATGTTTTTGTCCGGACTCAAGCTCATACATGAGCTCTATCAACAGCGTGGAACATAGTGCTGAAATATTAACAATGCGAGTAAATTTGACACGTCAATAGCGAAGTACATAATGTTAGCGAGAGCCTGGTTTCTTTTCGCTGTTAAAAAATGCAAAAAGAGCACAAGAGTTGCGCTCATAATTAATAAAAAAGTCTCGTAAGTAATAAATTTTCCACGATGTAAAAACCGTACCGCAAGAAAGTCGACTGGAGACCACTCGAGAATTTTATTTGTGGGAATAAAGCAGGTTGGTCCAATTTCGCGGATGTATTGAGCTCAGACGGAAGAATGAATTGAATATGAGGTGGTGTTGCCTGGTGAATGCGAATAGTAGCAGCTTCAGCTACAGCTAGCCCGGGAGTGGGGCGCCGGCGATGGCGATGCACCCAACGCGCTGACCTTTGATCTTTGCAAGCTGTATCAATAGTCTGGATCCCATTGGAAGATGTCACATTCACTGACGGCTGCATAACAGCTAAACATAAACCTGCATAAATTATACACTACACTACATGCGCACCACATATTTCATGCTTTATTATCCGCCCTAACAAGCCTAATTCCCGACGCAAAAATCCAACATATCCATACATACACAGGTATATTTCATACACATTGTATGCCACCAACAGCCAACTATTCGCAAAAATATTGCATTGTACAATTCTACTTCACAACGCAAAAGAGTTTCATTTCGAGATTGTAAACTCGTACTCTACACCACTAAAATAAATGATGTCGTAGAGCGGGAACGTCGTTCCCTTACTTTTTTTGAATCAGAGCGCGAAAAATTTAGAGGACGTTAAAATATTCCAGCAATAATCTGTTGAAATGTGTTTATTAAACTTATCTTTGGAAATTCCATCTATTTTCGGATTACCTTGTCTTGATTATTGTAACTTAAATATGAAATATGTATAGATTAATTTATATGCATTGTGATTAATGTTTCATATTTTTATCAATTAACTTTTTTCGAAGTATAAAAAATTTAATTTGCTAAGTCAATATCAAATTATTTCGTCCGGCACCTTTATTTTTTACATACCACCATATTTAGAACACGGTATCTGCTATTATTGTAAGTATAATTTATTATTCCTTATAAGTATACTTCTTATCTTTTTCTTCCTACACAACATTTTTAGAAGGAATAGAGCCTGAAGTATATATTCAAAACAAAACAAATCGGTATTTAATTTTTGATTAATAGTTAACTATTCCATTATATTTAGAATAAATTATTTATCATTTTTTTTGCATAACTTTATCCTTGTTAAATGTGAATATTTTTACAATTGATCCTAATTTTAATAAATTATTAGGTCAGCTAGTTTATTCTATCCTAATATTAGCAATATGATAATAAATTGATAAGAATTAATATTATAGTTTTTTAATACTACCCTTTTGAAGCAAAAAATTAAGAAAAAACATTGTTGTGTTTCAGAAGTTCAGAACTTCAAATCTACACTCCATTCGAAGCGCGCCAACCAAGTGAGCAGTGATACTTCGCAACCCGTATATGTACGTACTTCTTTTACTATATTGAATTTTAGAATATATTTGAGAGAATTCAAAGAATTTTATCTCATTGTAACAAAATGTATGTATATATAAACAATTGTATGAATCTTGCAACGTATATGCCTTCAAAATAATCTTTTTACCGTAACTTCCATATCTTATAAATATTATAACTACAAAATTGTATATGTACCAATATTCCATAAAGAAATGAAGAATATAATTAAATACTGAAAATTATAGAAGTAGGTATATTATAATTTTTTCTAAAAAACACAAAAAATTATTTTAACATTTTATGCTTAGATAAAATTCTAGAAGATACTTTTAAATTTTTTTAATGTAACTAGTACTAGATATAATTTTAAAATTTGTAACAAATGCAAACTGTACCTTTGTTTGAACACTAATACTGCGCACATTTTATTTGAATTCAAGGTATGTACGTGATTTCGTTATATATTGGTTTAAATGTACTAACCGGTAACCATAAAAATGATATAATGTTCTACATTTAATCATAAATAACCAATATAGTCTTATCATGTGAAATATATCAATTGTCCTAGTTGAATAAAAATGTATTTAATGTTATATTTGATACCAAAATAATGAATGATTTGTGTATTATGCGGTTTTAAAAACGTGATCGTTTTGCTCGTTTACAACTACTTACGAGTGAAATCCACATCTTGATTGTGACGAGAAAAGAACAATATTGTACGCCACAATCTTACACCATCAGAGTTGCTTGTAAATATTATCTATCTTATCTTAAAAGTGTTTGCTACGAGGGGAAGTCAAAGCCTTAACGAAATAATTCTGGACAGGGTAAGTATGAACCAGGTCAAGGTTGTCCAAGGCCTACGAAGTTATCACATATTGGATTTATTTGAGAGGGTACCTGCTTTCTATAGAGCTTTAATTGCGTGTAAAATAACATTTACTAGTCTGGTACTATTATATAAATACTCCTTCCAAATAATTTTATTCGAAGTTCTTTTTAATTTTAATTCGTTCAACGTTTCGAATTTAATATTAATTTAGGTCAGTAGGTAACTTTAAAAAAACTTGGATATCAAGCGCCGTTTTTATAGATAAAATTTTAATTTTCTGAAATGTATTCAGATGAGGGCATGAATGAAACTTGTCCAGTACAAACGAGTAGAGTGAATGTATATTTCACAAAAAAATTAACATAGGGAAGATTATAGTAACGTCGTATATCGTAGTTCAATTGTTAATTAAAGTCATTGATGGACAAATATATTTAAATAAATATATAAACTTATCGTCTGTACAGTCTTGTAAAATGATTGTTACTGTTACTAACCAAGTAAGCTTCAACTCGCTTAGAATGTAAATGATTCTACCTTGTCTCATAAATTTAAATTAGACAATCACTAATTTTGTTACATTTTATGGGTGACGTAATTCCTTATCAAGGTATGACTACATGTATGTAAAGAAATGTGTTCAATACAGTACTAAGCAAAGAATGATGTTTCATGTTGATGTATATATGAGAGATATTTTTAATTGAATTCCTTATTATCGTCTGGATCGACTATACGAAATCTAATAAATCAAACAGAACGATGTTAATGTATAATATAAAGAGGAAATTCTACTGTAGTGGTTAAAGAAACGCGATGCAGTGTGATAAAAAAATGACAATATTACTATTTTTGGATTATCAAATTCGATGTCATAGAACGACTATTCAGTTTGTGTACATCTAGTCGTGGATGGAATAAGATGATAACGTATTTATGAAAAGTTAGGTTGAATCTGTACGCTAGAATCTAGAATGTATTTTTAAATGAGTGTATGGGATTTTACGGCAGGTGGTGTGAATTGCCTGTTATCGTGAAACGTAGAGAGTTTGCGTACGCCTAGCATCAGGTGAAGAGTGTTGATGATGTATTTATGTGGAGATAAGTTGAAGATGCGCGGTGTGGAGTGATAATGAAGCGTTGCATTTTTGATTGTTGACGAGAGCCGCTGTGCCGCGAGGAGTACACTTGCACTGACAGCCTGCGTCGTTCGCTGCTCGTAATAAACGTATTTGCTCACCGGGGCAGAGAACATCGATCCCCGTGACTTGGTATCACATCACGGTGACGTCACGGCATAACAACCCCCTCCCGCGCCGCCCGCCTACAGCCCAGGCCCACCTTTGATCTTAAAATAGGCCGCGCGCACAATACCTTTAAAATAAAGGGACTGTAGCAGCGGCCCGTGAAAAATAGACACACCGGTATTTGCGCATGCATTGACACATAGAATATTCTATATACCATAGGGGAGGTATACATTACGCCACTGCGCTGCCGCTACCTGGCCCGGGTAAACACGGATTCATGTGCGCTAGCCGTACACGCTACTGCATCTAATTTCTGTTTCAATACGTCACCGGCCTGGCCTAATATACATATTCGGTTCCCAATTAGCAATGACAGTGACGTCATCCCAATCAATCGAAAATGTTCATGTGCATCCAGATACGTCACTATCAATTACAACATGATGTATCGTTTATTCGTATTAGAACGAGACAAACATATTGGTGTTGTATGAGGTTATAACTTGACATTTATCTGTGACGTCATTCGCAGCGTTCATTTCGCATACTCATACAGTTTATATACAAGTGATACATAGATATTACGTCCAGATTCAATTGGTGTAATTATCAAAGTTATTTATTTATTAAATCACTGCAAACCACGTTAATTACAATCACAGAAAAGTGTGAAAATGCATAATATTTTATGTAACATTTTCAATTTGTTTTTATTTGTCAATCCGTTATTCTTATTTTTTTTATTATTATACTCTATTTACTTGTTTTTCCGATATTTATTTACCCCTAACATCACTTTTATTACTATTAATTTTTGCTTTAGAACTTTTTTCATTCCTGATCTAGTTATTATTTCTCCTTAACCCACTTTGGGATTTGTTCTAGTTTCCTCTTAATTACACTATTCATTTATTATATTTGTATCTATTTGTAATTACTTTTCTTTATGCTCTTCAATGTATTCTAGTTATTTGTTGTATTTATTTTCCACAATGAATTTGATTGACTGTTGAAATTAGAGCTTAAGTATTTTTTCGTGTCGTTGGATCGAACCCGGAACTCCAGTTTTAATTAGGTAAACAAAAACATTATATCTGAGCTAAATCTGTTTGTTAACTAATGATAAAAATGAATGTATAAAAACATTGAGTAAAAGAAAATAATGAATATTAATGTCAGAAACATATGGATAGATGTATGTGACAATAAAATATAAATTAAAAACATTCAGTTTCGAATTGCAATTGTTTGATTGATTCTGTTTTAATGAAAATGTTAGTAATTTTTTTAAAGAAAGGAAGATGTCCTATTTGTCACTGATTTTTAATAATTTGGAATGTAAATGGGAGCGTAGTAAATGATCTAGGAATAATAAATGAATCGACATGACTGATGATTTCTCAAAGGAAACACGAAAGATTTCAGCTGAGATGAATTCGTATTAATGGCTTTTCCAAATGCGCCTTCCACCCTTCATCTATAATCAGGAAAAATTAAATGTTGCGCATTTATTTTTTCCCGTTGTAGTTTTTTGCGTTACGGTCCTGGCGAGAGTATTTGTGGCGAAACGACGTCCCAGTTCTTCTCGTTTTTTAAGATCTCTGAATGGATTCCGTTTGGCCATAAAAGGATTAATATTGATGAAGCAGCGGTTCGGCGGAAATAAAACACCGCTGTTTTCAGATTTCTTGAATAGATGTCTCTGATCTTCAGCGGATTAATATTAAACGGACAAATGCTGCAAATAAAAGATTCAAACACTGCTTCATTTCGTTTTTGCGCGAATTAATCACCAATATGCCAGCCAAGCCTTTATCCCTTTGTCATAATTTAAACGTTCTTTAATTATTCTTACATCATTGGAGAAAATATCACTGAGTATTACGGATATTGGAATTAAAAATGGAAAAGGTATTTTTGCATTTACTTGTGTACATTCCCCGTTCCTCATGTACTTCACTGACAAATATTTGTATTTAATGATTTACCTTGTTATTCTACAAAATCAGCATACAGCAATCTATGTATTGTAGACTAAACTATCCATTATTTAAATAACAATAATTTCAGACTAATACTTCAATAGGAAATAAATAATATATAAAATAATTATACTTACTTAAGAAATGAGCATATTAAGTAAATAAAATACCAAACCATTTTATTTAATATTCATATTCAAAGCATAATGGTGTTATTTATATTATTTTCAATATTTAATATTTATTACATTGAATTTTACCGTATTTTTTATTAAGTGACAATATATACAAGCAAAAAATAAACATTAAATTAAATTGCTAAATATTTTCTTCCAAAAGTAAAAATTGTTTTGATTTTGGACTTAGATTAGGTGTTAATGGTTAATTAATAATAATTCACAAATGTAGTATTATTCTTTCAGAAGTAATTTTTTACTAATATGTTCTAAAAGAAAAAGAATCCGTTTTTATCAACGAAATCTATATATGATGTAGATAGGAAGTGGGAAATATAAATATGTGGAAATAAAAAAACACCATGAACATAATTTGTAAATGGGTAAAACCCTTTATTAAGTTCCATTTTATAAAAAAAGAACACGTCTGTGTACAACAACCACTGGATAACTCATCTCTAACGTGGACTACGTTGCGTCAAACAGTTTCTCGT
Organism: Stenolophus ochropezus; assembly: GCA_035578165.1. Taxonomy (NCBI): domain Eukaryota; kingdom Metazoa; phylum Arthropoda; class Insecta; order Coleoptera; family Carabidae; genus Stenolophus; species Stenolophus ochropezus. The sequence goes on along the minus strand of JAQOWZ010000005.1, from coordinate 15,109,386 downwards.
CACAACAATAAACATCTTAGACTTATTGTATCGTACAAATAACGTAAGAAACATTAGGAAACAAACACTTAGGGGTAGGTTAAAACTCTCGGGATATGGCGAGTTCTTCTCCATAAAACACGGCGATATTCACAATCTTCAAACGTGAAGAGAAGGAGATGGCATTCAGGGACGTAATCGTCAAGAAAATACTATACTTTTTATTTTATATATTATTTGGAAATTGATTTACGTAAAAATTGAGGACATTAACAATTGTTTTATATATCTTTAGTTTATCAGCGGTTTTTAAAAATAATATAGCATTAATTACACTACTTAAATTTAAAATATAGACTAGATATGATATATTTAAACATACAAATGTTACTAACAGACAACTCACAAACATTCAAATATTCATTCAATATTTATATATTAAATGTTAAACTATCTAATGATTATAAAAATTTATATAACTTTAATTTATAATAAAAATATATGTATGTATTAAATTTGAATATTAATAAATATATTTTCCTCTTATACTCAACCTAGGTGTAATAACACTACTTGTAGCATTTATAATCTATTTCTTCAAATTATTTTTCTACAAGAAACAAAAATGAACCGCTTCGCAATTTCAAATTTACCGCCACTGAACCCCACTCCCTCTCTTATTCTTCCCCTCTTGACAAGTTTAAACCTGCGTATGCGTGTTGCTGTGTGCTTGCTCTTGCTCAGTATTCCCGGCGATCTGATTAGCTGGCGTGTAGTACTGCAAACATAACACAGATATGTACCTATTTGTATGGTAACATGTTTGTAGTAAATATTAAATATTGGTATTGGTATAAACTAGACAAGATATCCATTGGACCTTTGTAGAACGGGGTGCTGGTTGGTGTAGCGGTACCCACGATGTGCCAAGTGCCAGGGGTGCAGATGCAAGGGGTGTGAAATAGAAATATTATTATTAAAATAGTAGTAAGGACCTAAATTTCTTTATTACACTGAATTCTATAACATCCTGACAATATTTTTTATGGGCAAATTATGTATTGTAATTTTCATGTCAAATATGAATTGATTATTATTTGAAACACAAAGTGCAATCTATTTTTAATAAGCAAAAAGTCAAGGTTTTTTATAAAAGTTTTCTGTATAATACGAATTTAAGTTTTTATAATACGGTAACTAAACAAGTGCATATAATGTATGTATTTACTGATTTATAAATGCAGTAGAATGGCGATATTGAGTCAGTGAGTTAAATAATTCAGTGTTAAATATTAGGTTGATACATAAGTTGTTGCGGTTAGTTTTATTCCTAACTTTGATTATCATTACTTATTAATTGATCTCTGTGAAGACAATAATAATAATTTACGAGAATTAATGAAATAAATTCCTTTTTTACAATGTAGTTTTTTAGACATTTTTCCGACCGACACATACCTATAATACGAAGTATTAAAATCCAATCAATTTTGACAGTTTAGCTGATATCCACGACAATTAAAACTTTACAATTTATTTTTAGTGTTTGTTTGTTTCTGTTTATTGTTGTGTTTCTATTTGCATCCAAAAACATGACTTCGTAAAATTTGCAATAAATTTTTATAAATCCGGGAACAAAAAATTATGAAACCTTGAAATGGTGGATAATGTATAGTTAATTATCTTTACTAATTAGTGTCAACACAGGGAAGAAGCAAAACACCGCGTAAACTTATGCACATAAACTATTAAAATTAGGTAGTCCTCCCCGGGTGGAAACATGCTACTAATTGTCCTCTCCTCCCACCCACCTGGTAGTCCTCTTCCTGGGAGTTTAACACCGCCCTCTAACTACTGAAAGCTGAAGCATGATTACTACACTACCGCTAGCTAACAAGCTGTCATACCCGTCCATTGTCAATGTCCCGGCCGCCTCCGATAGTGAGTCTGGCTTTGGCTTTCATGGCGTCGCTGAGAGGGATCTTCGCTCGTGTTGCTTCCGCGTGCGACTTGTAGCAGAACTCCAATAGCGCCACGGCCAGAGCTAGCAGCAAGCCACCTATAAGGATGTAGAAGATGCCGGCTACGTTGGATAGCGACAATTCGTTTCTGGATGCGTCCTAGAAGAAGAAAATTCAAGGTAACCGCCGGTGATTATATAAAAAGGAACAACTAAATCTCTATACAAAAAGGAACAACTAAAAACAACTGTTAAACAGAACATGTCTACTTGAAAATTGAACTTAGAGAAAAATACAAAAAGAGTAAAAAATTGGAAGCAAGCTATAGTATATAACGCAAGTATCCAAGATTCATTGCATTATTTCATTATTTGCATATTCATTTCAATAAAATTTCGAAGTTGGAAGACCTCTCATAATATACATACTTAGTATAAAGAAGACAATAATATAAAGAAGACGATAAATTAATATTAAAATCGAAAATAAATGAAAGAAAAGAAAATTGAGTGTATAATTTAAAAACTACAAAACAATAATTTAAATTAAACAATGACTAGACTACAATAAATGAAGATCAAATGTAGAAGAAAGCAAAAAATATAAAAAAAGATGCAACGGCATGAAACACACTGCAATTAAATGAACTTTTTTAAAAGTGTGAGAAACAGAAAACAAACAGGATTAACAATCCTATCATCTATCGAAATGTTGATGTCATGTCGTCATATAGTCCTATTAATTGGAAGAATAAGAAGATATTTTTGAGTTTGTAAAAATTATTAGACAACACAAGTATTTAAATATAATACAAAATACTTGAATACAATAATTTCGATTAAAAATTTCCAATGACATATTATCACAACCGATTGATTTGACTATTGCAATGTTTAAATATTTTATAGAGATATAAGGGGAAATCGTGTGACTTATTAAGAGAAAACAAATTCATACAAAAACTATAATACACTACTTTATTAGAGCGTTTTGATTCAAGAATTTTTTAGTAGTAGTATTATTTTTAGGTAAGTGCAAATTAAAGCGAATATACTGTGTATTTAACATATGCGAAGTATTTAAATTATTTCTTCAGTACAAAATAAATTCATCGTTATCGTTCATTTTTACGAGGCATAAATTCGTCATAAAAATGAAAAGAGAAATGAATAAACTTCCTCATCGGTCATTTTCGCTTATTTCTTCTTCATTAATTTAGCTCCAAATAACAAAATGAAAGTCACTATCATCATCCACGTCATTAAACTTTCGCTTTTGATTCTACTATGTAAAAAACTGCGCTTTCAATCTTTCTGGCAACCATTTTGCATAACAGTGGGCGAAGAAAAAACGCGAATCGCAGTTTCCATGTTAGCGCAAATGTCATGACAAGTGAACCGCGAACTCGCAGGGCCTACTCATTAGAATAACTCACTACAAAACACAGCCACCTAAAGTAGCTCCGTTGATACAGTGACGTCACTGAAACTCATTAAAGTAATGAGCTAATAGCCTTTGCAATCTCGTTACATATTAATTACTTGCCATCTAGAGATAATTATTAATATCACACCTGTTTGGATACCATTTTTATTCGCTAGTACTTTGTTTATAAAAGTTGTGAACAAATAACAACTCTCATTCTAATTTCTAATTCAATGAAAATGATTTATTACAAATCATCCATCTAATCAAAGTTACAAATTACAACCGTGGTACAACATCATCAGTGATACCTGAGTGACTTCTTAATCTACTCGTAAGTCTTTGTAAGATTCGAATTCATTCGGCTGACAGATCTTACCTTTGTCGTTTAAAATAAGAACACAGTAATTACTAATGATCTATTGTTGGTATTAAGAATTCTTTGCACAAGAAGAAATTAAATTTAGAAAACGTATTTTATTTGCCTCACAATTACTTTGTTGTTGGTTCAGTTATTTTTCGTACGAATCAGATCGTTTTGAACTCTGGCATGGTCCATATGTTGAATAATCTAAATTAGATTTTTTAATGTGATTGAAATTTTAATTACATTATTTTAATATATTATTATATTTAAAAATACAATTTAATGAAAGCTTTCTTCGAGGTATTTATTCATAATTATTACTAATTACTGTAATCATGCATATCGGCAAATCAAAAAAGTTAAATGAAAATTAATGTTACTAGCTTCAATTATTAGCCTAAAAAATTATCCCTCATTTGTGAGTATTAAACAAACATTACTGGGAGTAATTTAACAAACTAATTTATTAAAAATAATTACCTGTTTATCCCCGTGTTTGCATTCCGTTCGATCGTACCACCAGCGGTTGATCAGTTTGGTCAGCTCGCCGTTTTCTTTTAGACTTAGCACGGCAAGATTTATGCCATCCCTAGAACAAAGAATCACCAAGAAACATGAAAGCCAATCGAATGCACTAAAAACATTTCACGCACAAAATACAAACTATATTTTTTCTACAACTGATTTGCGTCATTAATTAACATATTTTTATTTTTCCCTCACAGTGAAAAACCGTGAAAAAAGTTTTTCCAGAGTACTTCGCGCACGCTGTCAAAGTAACCTAACTATGAAAAAATCGCGCACTTTATGCATTTTTGGAAAAATGTGGAAAAACTATAATTTTTATTATTCGCTTTTATGCTCGGTTACACCGATTTCGCTGAAATATTTAAACAGGCTTAAGTAAGGTTTAAATATGTTAAGCTTGGTTTAAATTTAGGCTTCCAAATACGACAGTTTAGCAGCGGCTTAACTGAAACGTGTGGTTAGCTTTACAAAATATTATTAACAGTTTTTCTTCTATATCATTTGAAGACAACAATAAAATGAAATTCGATGATATATATATTTATATATGATTATGAAAACGATTTGAATGTGTTCGATTTAATTAATTACGCATTAGGGCATTCCGAGAAGTATTAATATTACACCAGATTATTTTCGTAATTCCAGTAAATTCGAATTTTCGTAGTATATTATCAGCGATTCTATATTTCCATATATCAATATACGTTATTCGATGCACAAAATTTAAATTTGGTTTGTATTTACATGATTTCTCTTTAACTTACAAAGTATGCTGGTCTGTCATTCAATTATCTGACTTCTGTAATTAAAAAAAATGACCACTAACCACTAGCCTTACGGTTTGGTCATTATTATTATTATTATTATTTTTTTTGTACAGCATAAAATTTAACAGTCTTTAAAGAACCTAATACTTATAGTTTGTAGTGAGTGTCGAACCACTTCAATATAATATGGAATTTATTTTGATTAATGGTCATTGACGCTACGAATCGAACCTCAGATTTTAATATTTCTTCAGTTTGTAACAAATCAAGTGAATGTTTTTTGTCCAGTTTCTTCCAATATATTGAAAATCCTGTTATTTTGAGTTAACTTTTACTTGCTATTTATTGATATATTGTAGGGACTTACGTTACAAGTTGCAATGTTTTGAATTTTACTTGGATGGGATTCTAATTTTGTGGAAATCGAACCCAAGGTTTTAAATACGATCCAAAGAATCTATTTAAAATATCGTTTCCAAATTGAAATAAACGTTGTCCTTCGTCTTACTTTAAGGGTGATCCCAAGGGCGTGGCAACTCCAAAGCCTTTGGCGTCCAAGTTCCTTCCCACCTTCATGGTGTCGCAGGGTTCTCGCTCGTTGATGTAGTCATTCTTCGGCGATTCGATGAGAAGTGCATATTTTCCTTTCGACATCCTTACCCGTCGGATACCCTCGTCATACGTGTTCACAAAGACGTGTTTCCGGGAATTCATGAACTCCCACATCTTGGAGTAGAGAGTTATTTGCGAACGCTGAGAACCACACAAATCATGCATGAAAAACACACTAAACAGATTCTACAAGTACCAAAATAAAATATCGATTATTATTAAAATAAAAATGAAACGTTCCGAAACTTTGTGAAAATATACACAGCAAAATTTTCTTTATTATTAAAAATAAATGATATATTATCATTAGATTATGTTGTCAATTATTAGGAATGCCTTGTACCATGTTACTTTATTGTAGATAATTTCTAACGATCATTCTACACACCAATTTTCAGCCAATGAGAGTGCTTCATTTCATGGCCGTAGGTAATTTTTCAGTGAAGAAATTGATAAAACCACAGTATCATAGTCATTACAATTTGTTGATATCAAAAATTTTATGTTTGAACTATTGTCATTTGTGAAATAATCAAATAAATATAATTCGACCTATGAAATAAATTGGTGAAATTTACTCATAATTCCTGCGAAGTAACGACAACTCGGGTCAAAAATGACTGCACTGTCGTGGTATAAATGTCATTTTATTATATTATTTATGAATATTTTTTTAAGTAAAATATTTCATAATTGAGAGGACAGAATCAAATTCGAGTCATCAATTCGGTTATTCTGTTACCTATGCCATGCACCGAAAAATATTTCATAACAACAATTCTTTTATTACTTTGGTAATAATCAATAAAATAATCGAAAGAATTATTATAAAGTTGTTCTTTTTCATTTTTCATTTAAGTAGAGCAAAACGATTATTGTAATCTTTTCAAGGAATTTTTTTTATAATTATAATTCAGTATTATTTTTATCTAGCGTATTTTTTCATTATCGTCGGAATTTCCTTTTCGTTGCAGCGTAAGCTGAATAAAATATGCGTCTGTTTCGTTCTTGTTTGTAAGATATTTAGAAATGGGTCAAGGTAAAGAATTTGGTTTCCGTTGAAATTCATGCAAATCGATTTGAATACAACGACATATCGTGATTACCTACATTATCCGCTGCACCATAAACAGTCAATAAACACGACTCGACTCATAAACTCCACAAATAATTTCACCTAAGATCGACTATGAGCAGATTACATTTATTTTCCAATGGGAATAAATATCAATATAATATGACGTTTACTACTTATATTTTTTGATGGGTTCTTTGTGAATGATAAATTTATCTTATATGTCACATATCAGTTTTTACCCTGTAGATATTAGAACATTGAAAATTCTCATCATTCTTCTAGAGTTTAATTTACATACCTACCTAAGCGAATTTTTTTAGGGAATCATAATCAATAAAATATGTAATGTTTACCACAAAATTGCATTGAATCATAACATTAATCAGTAATCAGGAGATTATTGTGTCTATAAAAAAGGGTGGGTAAAAAGCATTATTTAATGACTAATTTCTCGATCACATCATTTGTTTCAATGCTATTTTCTGTCTATTGATTGCTTTGGGACCTCTAACCTATTGTAAACTTGACTTTAAATAATTTTTAGATAATAAATAGTTGTATCCGTGTGTGTTACGGGGTAAAGAGTACAGATAAATTATTGGTTTAACAAAATTGCCATTATATTAAAATTTTCATAATGCAAATTCACCTAAAAATGGGTATATCAGTAATATTGTTGTACATTTCCTTTTAGAATTTATGCTAAAATGAATGTAGTGCATTTTTTCGTCAATAAAAGCTGTATTAACCCAATTTAATCACTGTAATCTTTCTCCTCGTAAAATTTGTCAAAGAATAACTGAAAAAAGTTAATGCAGATCCCATAAATCCTTTCCTCTAAATGGGATAAAATCTGGTCGCATTACGTGAAATATTTCATACTTTCATGCTCGTAATAATACCCAGGAATATAATTTGAAAGTTGCGTTTGCAGTTCATACTTGACAACAGCGTTATTTTTACTGCCTGAGGGTACGGGGTGTATGTGTGTGTGGGAATCAATATGCAGACGTATAATCACAGTTTTCAAGTCGCGGTGCATTTAAATAATTGAAATGGAACTGCAGCCTGATGAAAACTTGTAGCTCGTAGCTTTAGGTCTTGGTCAAGGCCTAGAGCAAGACTTTAAAGCTTTGTAATTTTTGAATGGTGTTTGAAACACGCAGCTTAAAAGCTTTCTACATGTTACACAAGAGTTAAATTATTGTAAAAAATCTTTTACACATATTGCAAATGTCAAGGTGCCCTGCGCTTACGCTATTAGTCATTACCGTAGTATCGAACTTATATTAAGTATTAAGAAAAGTGAGAACATTTTATCGATCGAAGACAATTATCGTCTGAGATCGGTGTTCCTTACCGTTCGTGATGTTTATACTATTTTTTTGTACGGTAAACATGAAATTTTCTTCAAGACCAGTAAAAAAATATTCAAAATGAGTTACATTAAAATTCAATCATCAAAAACGAAAATCCTTTCTAGGGTATTTTTCAAACATTCGTTTCATTTTGCAATATGTCAAAGTCATATCATTTGTGGTTGTGTTTTTTGTAAGAAATAACTGCGAAATTAATTTACAAGATACCATTATTTATCAATAATTTAGTATTAGTAACCACTTTTAATTTTAATAAGAATAAATGAATTTATTAAATTATATCTGTGCATTTGTAGGTACTAACTATGAACTTCTTACCGTTCTAGAACGCTGTTACCTGTTACTGTATGACATGTCAATCTCAATCTTTCAACATAATTATATTTGTAATATCTATACTTGTAAGTTACTCATTAGTAACAAAATTTAAATATAGTACGAGGAGTTTTTGTTGCACAATTGGTTTCCACGGTTACATCATACCATCACATAATATTTACTTATCGTCCACGGTGGTTGTTAAGTAAAAATTATACCCTGAAACGTCAACTTTACAAGAATTATTTATTTATGATTTTTTCCTTTGTTTAGTTTCTCAACAATTTGACGGCTGTTCATTATAAAATCTAATTTTCTATTTTTTCAACTTGTCAATATATTGCAAAACATAATTTACAGATCAAGAACTGTAATTGAATTTTTAGTTCCCCAATGTTTACAAAATCTCGATCCTATACGGTCCTTGGTTTAAACAGAACACTTTTAAGAAAATTGCATTTAGAGTTATTTTTCTAGAAAATACTAAGGGCTTCAATTAAATACCAATTCCACTTGAGAAATTGTTTTACAAGAAAGAGATTATAACATTTTTTTCTTTATACAAGAAAGAGATTATAAAGATACATTTTATTTAGTAAATTCGATTTTTCATAGTTTCGTACAAATAGGATAATATAAATAATACATTTCTATATATTGGATTTTAAGAATTTTAAAGTTAAAATAACAACCATTTTCTTTTATTACATTATAAATGAAACTGTGAGTTGATAGTATTTGAGTACTATAATGAAAATGAAAATAAAATATAAAAATAGTTGCAGTGAAATTAAAGAACCCTAATTATTTTGTATCTAACGGCCTTGAAATAAAATTAATATTTACATTTAATATTTCAAGTTTTGAATTATTCAGTTATTTCAATATAATCGAATTTTATTTCTTCTAATCACATCTAGCGAACAAGTTTTAAGTTGCGCGCTATATACTCTAGACATTTTTCCGAAAAATAAGCAGTTGTGTTCAGTTCGGTATTTAGTGATGATGTGGCAGAACAGTGTGGCATTAAAATATTGTGTTTTGTGGGACAAAAACTGGGTTTTATATTATTCTACTTCCATTTCATCTGCAACTAATGGTAAGTAAAATCTTCTTTATATAAATTATATTAAAAATATTATTATATATACATTTGTGTAAATATCGCGCATTTAACAAATTGAGGTTAGGTATTTTGAAGCCTACATCATAATGCCTTATGTATTGTATATTTTTTATTTATCGAAAGTATTAAGTATATGTGTAAGCAGCATTGATTAAAAAAAGGTTTATTTATTTACATTCTGGTACAACATACTTCAATGTATTGGGTCTAACATTGGAATTAAATATCTCACATAAGCATTATATGCGGAAGATCGTATTGGTACTTTTATGTGATTTGTTTAATATTCAACTATTTTGATTTATTAAAATAACTGTAAAGTTACTAGGATTGTAAGTAATGTATGGTGTATTCTCTTGTGTAAAATGTAATGCATGTAATACTGCATTAATTAATGTTAGAATTTTACCTTATTAATATTAATTTATCCCAACTAGAAAATTTATAACCTTGCATTTTCATGTTATTATTATATGTTAAAATAGATCAGTTTCGCATATCTTATTTCACTTTTAATTAACTGCAGAGCCTAGTATAAAATGCATATTTCTTATTATTATTTTTTCTAAATAACCAAATATAAATAACTGCTTTTATTTTTTAAAATTAGAATTAAATATCTCACATAATTGTTAAATGCGGAAGATCATATTGGTTAGAGATTGATACTTATATGTGAATTGTTTAATATTTAACTATTTCGATTTATTATGATAACTGTAAAGTTACTAGGATTATGAGTACTTTACGATGTATTCTCTTGTGTAAAATGTAATGTATGTAATGCTGCATTAATTAATGTTAGAATTTTATCTTATCAATATTAATTTATCCCAACTAGAAAATTTACGTTACATTTTCATATTATTATTATAAGTTAAAATAGATCAGTTTCGTACATCTTATTTTACTTTGAATTAACTGCAGAGCCCAGTATAAAATGTATGTTTCTAATTTTTTCTAAATAACCAAATATATGTGACTGCTTATTTTTAAAAATAAATAAATCCTTGTAATAAAATGTAATTTTTATTTCCATTACAATTCTCACTACTGTGACATAACGGTTAGTAGTTGAATGCAAATTGATTTATATATGTGAAATGTGAAGTAATTACTTACAGATTGTTGTGATAAACACAAAATAATAAGAAATTTATTTTCTAAATTTAAAAACATTTCTGTTAATTTCCTCTTCAAACTTATGTTCTTTTCTGCGCAAACGATCATGTTGAAACGTAAACACATAAAATAAAAACCACACTGACTTCTAACAATTATCTCACCCGGAAGAAATCCCACGTTGATCCATGAAACAGAGTCCCATACTCCACCTCCGTCTGACTAGCCAGGTCTTCAGGGCTGTTGATAGGCGCCACCATCCTCTCGACCGTGAGGAAGGCTGCCAGGTTGGCAGTGTACGAAGAGATGAGGATGAGCGTGAAGAACCACCAGACGGAGCCGACGATGCGGCCCGACACAGACCTAGGGGAGATGTCGCAGCCTTGTTGCATGAACGCCCCCAGCGCGAACCACAGCGAGTTGAGGATGCTGAAGTCGTTCGCCATGCTGCCGGAGGCTTGGCTGCCTGGGTCGCGGTGCTCTCCGCTCAGGTGGAGCAGGCGCCACTCATACGGGGAGAACCTGAGAATGGCAGATGGGAATTGTTTAGAAATAGATCGTCTTTGATGATTCAGAATCCACTAGCTGTCCCTTGGTGAGGCTGTAGACTGACATTACTAAAATTAATTACGAAACAAGTACTTTAGGTTCCATATCATCTAGATCTAGAAGATTGTAGTATAGCTACTGATGATGATCCGAGTGATGATCAAACATTTTATGGTTCAAAAAATGTTATAATAGAAATGACTAAATGAATCAAAAAATGGTTACCACAGGAACGACGAAAAGAACTTGAACAAAAGATTAGAAATTATAAATTTTTGGGAACACCAATTATTAACCAAAGTCTAAATCAAAGCACATGATACGGAATAATAGAACAAGGGAAATTATTGGAGATATTTAGAAAGACAAGAGAAATAACTTTGAAATGGTATTCATTAGGAACGATGAAATATATATTGCTAGTAGAATGGTCAGTTTAATAATGAATAATAAAACAGAGTAAGATCAAAGAAAATGTCAAGGTAGGTTTGAGAGAACGTTCAGAAGTATGGAATAGTAGAAACGGAAATCTGGAAGAGTGATTCCTAAGAAAACTTTACGAAGAAGAATAAGTATTAAAATGATTTTTATAGTTCGATAGCTATTCTTATTTTGTTTTTCGGTGGTTTAATTATTATTGGTGATATTCAACTAATATTAGTACACTTAAAATCAGTTGTATTACATGTTATATGGAGGGGAAACTTATCCAGTCAAAAGTAAGTTAGATCTGCTTCAAGTGAAAAATAAAATTCGTCTATTGTAAAGAACAGATAAAATGGATTACAAGTAATAATTTAATTCTTACCTGGAGACTGTGAAAAGAACAATGCTGACCCCAATGTAGCTGAAAATGACGCAGACCCAAATTTCTTTGGATAGCGGATTCAAGAAGCTGAAGACCCCTGGTTTTTGTTTGATAGGTTTCTTTATCATGATGGAGATGCCCAACGACATGAATGGTTTACTGAAGTCAATGACGCGTTCTCTTTCTGACGTTATTGTCATTGGTGCTATCGCTATGTCTGCTTCCTACGACAGAGAAACAGGAAAGGGAGAAGTAGAAGACGCAAATCAAAAAGTTACAGGAGGTGTTAATTAATGTATCCCATATTTTCTCAGTTTCGTAAAAGAAAACAAATATTGATTGTCTATTGATTTTTTTGTATTATAACTTAAATTGAATTTTCAAAGGATTTATTTTTATAATTTTTAATATCAGACTGTTACTGTAGTTACCAAGCTTTATTATACTTATGAGTTCTATGGATTGTGAATAAATAATCGGATTCTTATTTCTGTTTAAATTGGTACGTATATGTTATATAAATATTCTATATTTAAAATGCAATTACAGATAAAATAATATAGATATGAAATATGCAGTAGATAGTAATGTAAGTTTTCGATATGTGCTCATATGATTTTATCTCGGTGTGATTGGTGTCTACATCTGGCTGGCTCCCATTTCATTTCCTCTGGGACTTATTTCCCCGCGTGAATCAGTATTAATCTCCTGAGTTACACGTAAGAATCACATTCTTGCTAGTAATTTCCTCTATGTTGTTGTAGACGTCTGCTCACCGCCGCCTTCATTATGCATTCCAGGCCCGTAATGAAGGTAATATTATTGTGTCATCTTCCGACGTTAAATTCATGCAAATTTGTAGGCGGCGGGCCGGGAAAGTTTCTAAGCGCCCAGCGAGCTCTAACTGCATATTAATACACCGACCCCCGCCGCTGACTATCGATTCATAATTATAATTAGAATGAAACAGTAAGACTCTAACGCTGGTGATTTGTGGGCTCTGCTAAATGCATCGTTATTTATTATACTAAATGCACTGTACTCCGCCAACAAATAACTACAAGGCTTTCAATACTAAGCTCTCTTCATTATGAAATAAATTGATGCTCTTCAACTAATGCCAATTTATATTCATTGAGATTCCGTTAAAACTTTATTTTAAATTATAAAGAAAAAGTTGGTTTAAATTTGAAAAATAAATTTATTGAAACAATTTTCACTTCTGTCGAGATAAAAACTAAAATAAATTTTCATTGGTAACAACTGTAAAATTTAGGAGATAATATATGCGTTTATGTACCTATTTTAAATTTTTGTATTAGTGTTCATTTGTTTACATCTACATAAGTATAACTATTATAATAAAATACTATTCGCTGAAAAATAAAACCAAGTTATTATTATTTATTATATAATTTTTCGCATTTTGTTAAAATATCACATGTTATCACAAAATCAACTATAAGCACGTTATGTAATTTAATCACGAATTAAAAAAACAACTTAAAAATGACAAAAGTATATTGTCATTTCCAATTGATTGATGTTTTGAAAAAAGTAATCAATTTGTACCATTAATGTCAGAAGCTTAAATATAAAATGAACATCCTTATTATACGAGGTAAGTCCCAAAAGTAATAAGGTTTTTTCTTGCTACGCTAAGGGCTTAATATAGTATTCAGGAGATACAAAAAACAATAAAATTTACTAAAAAATGTATTTATTATTATTGACCTCGTTATTGACTATTACAAATAATTAATTTTAATAATAAATATTTATACATGAATGAGGAAACGAACCCATTATAAGGTAACATCGACATTAAACAAATTGATTTGATAAAATATCGTGGTTTGAAATATAATTTCGATATATATTTTTTTAAATGGGATCCCTTATTGTTTGAAGAACCGTAGTCATGTTTTGCTTGCTCGTCATACAGTGAAATGCAAAGTTTAAAAATTTTGCGTTAAAATTAATAAATTTGTCGCAGATGGTTGAAATGATTACAGCAGTTTATAGCCTAAATGCTCTGTCGCAGATATAAATTTGAAGTTAACACAAAAATTTGAAAGATAGAAGACCAAGTTTTGAAGATGAACAACGATCTGGGCGCCCTTCGTTGGCAAGAACGGATGAAAATTTTGTCAGTGTTAAAGCTGTTGTGGATTTACAGAAAAGCATTTGAATTTCGTGCTGATTTCTGAGAAAGTCAGGTTACCGAAATCTATCTTGCGTCGAATTCTTACTAAAGATCTGAACATGTGAAAGATTGTGCAAAATTCGTTTCAAAGAATTTGACTTCCAAGAACAGAAGTCAAATCATCTTTATCAACAAAAAAATTACATTGCTTCCAAACGCACCCTACAACCATAACTTGGAGTACTGTGATTATTTTTATTTCACAAACTTAAATTTCAGCTCACATTTTACAACCCAAGAGAATATCCAAAAAGCTATGACGAGTATTCTCAACAACTTTCCAAAAAGAGACTTACAGAACTGCTAGATGAGTGGAAAAATCGTTGGAACCGCTATATTGTTTCATAAGGGTATTACTTCGAAGCTGATAATTTTCGAATAAAAGTAATATTATCACTAACATTTCTTCTGGGATATACCTCTTATGTCGCAAATCGGTTCATTTGTCACCAAATTTGTTTGATTTTAATATATTTATGAATAAGTAAAATTAAAATTCCAATTATTTTAATTACAGATTTTTTTTAATAAGGGAAATATGTAAAACAGTAATAGTATAATACTTATTTATTATTTTATTGAGCGCTTGACGCCCGACCTTAATGTTAGTGAAATGAACTCATATACTCGTATTTGAATTTGGTGTGGATAAGGAAATATATTTGTAGAAGACTGGATATCTGCTTTAACATCTATTGAAACATTTTAACGACCCGTTAAATCGCGAGTTTTAAGATACATTTTTTTATGAATTCGATGAACAATTCAGTGTTCGAATAATTACAAATTAAATGATATTTTAATTTGATTTCCAAAAAGAACCATTTTAAGCTTCCGTTTAATTAACTTCAGTAGTCCTTAAGTATTGTAATAATTCTTGAATATATGATGCTTAAAATTTCCGAGAAAAAACTTCAAAGATTGAAGTAAATATTCTCATGAGAATAATTAAAACATTGAAAATGAAATTTAATTTCTTTTGTTTAATTGTTTTCTAGAAATCGCTCATCAAATATGCACGCAGAGATATTTCAGTGTGCGTTAAAAATGTCATATGTATAGACTAGAGTGACCATTTTTTTCTTATTTAAAATCAGTACAATATCTTTGTTCTGTATAGTATTATTGGGCAAATAATGGTAAAATTGTGTCAATACTATTGCTCTAATTTATTGCTATTGCTATAATTAACAATTCTTTTCAAACATGTTTTCAAGTCATTAGTAGCAGTGGCAGAAATTTAAGTTCATATTTAATTTGTATAAAAATGTATAAATGCCAATCAGTAAATATTTACAAAATATGGAAAATCAGTATATTCAGTACGGTATGTAAAAAATCAGTACAAAATGTATTTAAAATTGTTTATCAGTACAAGGGTCTCAAAACCAGTACTGTACTGACAAAATCAGTACGAATGGTCACTCTAGTATAGACCTACTTTATATGTACATTGATAATAGTAAACAAATGATAATGGATCTATTCAATTTTTCCTAAAAAGTAAATAGTAGGACATTTACCTTTTCCATTTATATCCTATAATAATATTGTCTATCAATCATGCTACGTATGAGCCACATTAAAAAGATAAAGCTATAATTTTCCCGTAAAATATGCCATTGGCCCAAATGTGTATATCTGAAATATAAATGCGACTCAGGTAGAAAATGTAATTTACTTGTCACCTACAATTTTGTTTTTGTATCACAACTAAATTATGTTTCGGAGTAGTTTTTTTATCGATTGCATTAACTTGTCACCGAAGACTAACATAACGGAAAGATAACAGAATAAACAAAGAAGAAATTGTGTTCTTTTTTAAATGAAATGTCAAGAATTAAAAATATTACAAAGTGGAGTCACTGGTGCATTTAAATCAAATATTTCAGGAAGAGAAGAATGTACTGAAATACGGATATTAACTTTAAAATGTACGAAATTGTAAGATTATTTCATTCCACTGAGTGTGTTAGATATGTTGTATTGCAAATGTCGATAATATTGTACAGTGGCATTCAGAAAAAAATATTTGGGAGGGGCTTATGTACTTCAGAAAAAATAACAGATATTTTAATTAATAAAACAAAAACATTTAGAAATAAATACATAAATTGAACAATATTATAATTTCAATAAAATCAAAAATATAAATCAAAATTTATTTTTTTCCCCACCCTTTGTAAAATTTAAATAGTTATATTGGTTCCACGTTGATTCCTCTACGGATAATTAACTTAGCTGAAACATTTAGCGTATTTTGATCCATTGTATCTTTTTGGCATACTGGTGGATGATGTAAAGTGCAAATAATTTTTAAAAGTATAAAAATATTGGTATATATTGTTTCAATGCATAAATTTAATGCATCAATAGTATTCTTTTGACTTCTAGTAAAGTTATGAAAAGACTTATGCCACAACTTAAATTCTGTTTGTAAGGTACTTACGCTAATTGCGGCTATATCTGTTTAGTAAATATTTATTAAATAAGAAAACTGATTTTTTCTTCTCTACTTTTGTCATATAACACTTTAGCAAGACCAAGTGATGCATAATATTGAATTTAAAATTGTACAAATAATTAGTTTTCATTTTATTTTAAAATAAATGTTTTTAAACAAATGTTTTTAAATTTTATTTAAATAATATTTTTTGGGGAGTGGTGATTGAGCTTCGGCCCCTAAGCTTAAATTAAAGTTAAATTTATATTGTAGAAAACATTTTACAGACGTTAACTTCCCAGTACTTTAGGCAACGTAGAGATCGTACCTAAAATAGATGGACCGCGGAAGGTCATTTTTGCCACTAAAACTAGATCACAGACTAATCGGAATACTCGTGCTAAAAATTCCTTAACTGGCATACAAATCACTTTGATTTGGACTAATTTCGTTGTGGGTTTTTTGGGGATGAGTAAGAAAAAAGTAGATTGGTAATGTTTCTTACTTGTCTGACGAGTTCACCAACCATCCCGTCCCAGCCACCTTTGACCTCGGGGTTCTCGGCTCCGTAGCTGCCATCCTTCACGATCCGCAGTTCATCTGCAATGCAAACGCCAGGGAATTCGATTTATAAATTATCTTAGCGCTATGCAGTAAGCCCTAACATGATAAATTACAAACACCTAATACTTCTTTCATGCAGTAATGCCGAATCTAATTGGATTGTGAATCATAATGCGACAACATGCACTATGGTTCTTATTTATTAGCTTTTTCGAAATGCATGGAACGGGAATGGAATACACATTTACGTCATTTCCTGCAATGTAGATTGCTATACGCTCGTTACTCAACAATTTTACAATCACCCTATGCCGTTCAATTTTATCCGATCCTCTATATTCAAACACTACCTTGATTTCAGTATAAATAAATAATCAAATTTTCTTCTACGGCAAATTCAAAGGAGACACAAAATCTCATGTAGGTGAGGTACTTGTTTCGTAACAAGTTTAATTTGCATTTTATTGATGTTGATACTAATGGTAACGTTATTTATCAAAGTTTATCATGGTTCATCGATTATAAGTTCAAGGAATTTTTAACAAATTGCAAGTAATAAATAAATTTGAATTTCGAATCTAGTGTTGCCGTCTCGACAACACAAGACTTGACTAAATCTAAGTCTAGATTAAAAAGTCTTGTCTAGATATCAAGACTCTAGATTGTTTCAAGATTACATTAGACTTTAGACAAGAACAGATAATACTTCGGCAGCGTTCTTTTTCTATTTTACAATCACTGTTTCAGTTCGGGCGGAACAACTTTGCATGATATATTTATATTTCGAAAATATCATATAAAATTTTTCATTAATCTAGAGTCCTGAAAATTGTCTAGAATTTTCTCGTCTTGATCTAGAATAAAAAAAATTCTTGCCTTGTTTTGACAAGACAACAGTCTAGAAAATCTAGATCTAGACGGCAACATTATTCGGACCTCAGATCTTTCATTTCGTTCAATTAAAGTTGCAGCCTTTTAACCAGTTTTTAAAGCACTTGTTTTCTTAGCACTATTCACTAAGTACTATTTTCTTCACAATTTGACAAGCTGTGGTTTCGGACCGTCTTTATACATGGTCTGAATTGCCTGACACTAGTTATTACCAACAGATAATTGCACGGGCTGAAGTTAGCTTCTAGCAGTTTAAATATTGGCGACGGCTTTTCATCGATGCGAATCCGCGAATCGAGTCAAAACTTTCTTTGGATCTTCGTGATGCAAATGAAAAAATCTTTCTTCCGACGGAAGCAACGTTATCATAAACTGGCTATCAGCGTCAGTAGGTTCTATTATTTATTTATTTATTTTAATTGTTAGGCTTTGATTTTTAAAATATTTAAAGAAAATAACAGTGTAGTAGCTTCATAATACTTAATTTACGATGACAAAATTAAGTTTTATTTGTTTAGTTGAACGTAATTAAATGAACCCTATTCACCTTTACTTTCTAGTAAAATATTTAGCAATTAATTTAAAAGAAGAAGAAATCAATTTTTTATATATAAGAAACAATAATTTTATAATATAAAATATAATAATACAATTTAGATCTTCTAAATTCTAAAAGAAATCTGTAATGCCATAAAGGCAAAATGCGCTTCTGTTATACTTATATATCTCTCTCTGACAAACAGCAGGGGCATTACATTCATCACAATAACCTTGTTTCCTCTCCTGTCATATTTTACTTCGTGGTCATAACCTTATCTACATATGTAGGCTCCACGCTTTATTAACCTTTCATTCATACATTCTTTATATGTTAAATTATTCCTCAGACGTTCCCTCCTAACTCACCACTTACCCACATACATTTCGCAAACACTTCATTTCTACGGCAATTATTTTACATTTATGTTTACTCATCCGCGAGATAAGTTAGGTTAGGTTGGGTTGGTAAAAACAGTATGTACTTACAATTTATGCCCAGTTTTTTGGATATTAATTCAGCTAGATCCTTGCAGTATCCTTCGAACCTGTCGTTTCCTGTTAAGATCTCTCCTTGTTCTGGTGTTCTCATCATGATGTAAGGTTCTTCCTAAACATAATAAAAAACCATCGTTAATAGTAAAATGCATTATTTCTTTGTGGCAAAATAAAAGTTCTACGTTTTATACCGTTGTTTCAATAAAATCGAAAATATAGTACCGCCAACAACTAACAATTGTAACGTTTATTAATTTTGGTGAAGTGTAAAAATAATTGAAACATCAATATTTAATAACTAAGTTTATTGAACTAATAATAAATAATTTTAAACAAATAATAAAATTAAGTAACACTATGAAGAAACAAATATAAATACTCGTTTCAGAGTAATAATTATTTATAAAGACTTAAACACTAAAAATATTTATTTAAACGCTTAATACTATTCACTATTTATTTACACGTTTTTTATATCAACAATTATTTATGTTCTTCACTCGTATTAATATCAGACTGTCCTCGCGGTCTCTTATGCTTGAGTTTATGTACTAGAACAATTAAACTCTCGAATATTCTGGTAGCTTCGAAATATCAGTACAAAAAAGTGTGAGTAATCGTGTCTCGATCTGTCTCTAATATACTTGCGGATTTTAGAACCCATTCCTATTAAATATTTTTTAAATATTTTATTCACCATTCCTTATAAAATCACTATAAAAGTACTAAAAGAGTATTAAGATTGTTGTACATAAATTTAAAATAGTAATAGGCCAATTCTGAACAAATATGTAAGTCTTACAGAACTGTAAATCCGTAAAAATCAGACAAAGACGCATCTATTTTTGTTGATTAATATAAAATTATACATAAGAGTGGCTACTTTCGTTGCGATTTTGTTCATTATTTACAGACTTATAGATCTGTAAGTCTTACCGATTTGTTCAGAATTGGCCCATAAGAATATTGATCTTATGTATTTTAAGAAGAAGAATTCTCCATTACATTCAAATTATTTACCAATTTCCCGGAATTAAGCGTTCATACGTCATACAACTCGACCAGCCAAATGGGATCTTCTATATTTTTTTTTTCAAAAATAGAAGTTCTTATATAAATATTTTTCATATTTTCTTTTTAATTTTAAGACTAAAAAGGGAGAAATTAATTGCTATAAATTCTATAAATATTCAAATGCGTTATGTAAAATGTTTGTCTCTCTCATCTTATCTATCCTCTACTATAGAGGTCATCATACTTCACAGATAAATATAAATTATATTTTTGTTAACATTGTTTTATAGCAAATTATTGGAAACATTCAAAACATATTAAATCTGAATATGCGGAAAGAGCCCATTGTTGTGAATATCTTTTCTTTTTTAAATACATTAAATTTAACTTAATTATAAGAATTTTGTTAAAAAAACTATTTGTGTACTTACTTATTTTTCATATTTCTTTTATTTCATGGCAATTCCTACAACATGCTTTTTATTATTTTTTATTTAAAAAGAAACCAAGAAATGTTCAGTTGAAAGAAAGTTTTTTAAAGAGTGCATCCCAAGTGTTACTGTTATGACCAAGAATGCTGTGAAAACCTCTTGCTATTAAGAGTATATTTACGGCTAGCAAATAGTCAGCGTGAAGTAGCTTTAAGAATATAGTAAGTTGTAAGTAACTTCGGACAATGAGGAGAGAGAAATCGTCGTATATTTCCTGGACTTCTTTCATTTCTTGCCTCTTTCTTTCATTTTTACTCTACACACAATCAGTTTAGTTTTTGTGAAGCAGTCGACGGGATCTATTAAGGTGGGAATGGGATTGAAAGAAATTGAACGGAAGATTTTATTTGTGGAAGTGATTTATGGAGTGTCGTTCAATTTTTGGATTAATTTTTAAATTGGAATCGTGAGATTGAGTTTATAAATGAATCATTGCAATCAATTCATACAAATTTGATCGGAGAAAATATTAATGAAGAGAAATGAAATGGAAAGGAATATATTTTCTGTTGAAGGAAATGACAATTTTTGTTAACATTCAAACATCTTTTCCTAACATTTAAAGAATTGTTGAATACATGAAGGCAATCTGATCTAAACTAATTGTACCAAAATGTACTGTATTGTTTATTTTCTGCTCCTAATTGCGTAGGATATTCAAATTTAATTTAGTCATGATAATTTTTAGTTATATTTATTTAAGGGTTTTCTCTTTAAGCTTTGACGACAACTTCCACTTAAAAGATTTTAATGATTTTTATTTTAATTTAGAGCTCTGATTTATTATGACTATTTGTTTTTAATTATCCACTTATTATTCAAAAATGAAATATAAATACAAATGTAAATACCTATCTTTTGTATCAGTTGGGTCAGTAAATTTTACTGTTAAACTAATCAGTCCACTGAAGCGAGATGAAAATTACATTTAGATCTTTAATAGAAATGAGGTATGAGGTGAAGAATAAAAGAGTATGTTAACATATTTTGATTTTCAAGTAAAATATAACCAGTACTACTGTATATATTTTGCGGCGTATTTAATTGGCAGCCCGTTATCAAATTTCTTTGGTTTATATTTCACAATTGACATAAAATACGAATTTTTGTATTTAGGTCTGCTTAATCGTCATAATAGTATGAACGCAGTTATTGACTAACATAAATATAGTCAATAAATAATATAATTTGTAATAATATTGTTTTCCAATGTATAAAATTTATAAAATAATAAATATTTACGAAAAATTACAAATCTGAAAATTGCATGTTACAATAGAAATTAATTCAAATATATTGACCAACAATATGCAAATATTAGATATTCATTTTCCAGTCTTATTTGAATATACTTAGCACATAAACTTGGTAAGTTACGTGCTCCACACATACGTAATGCTGGTTGCTATCGTCAATCAACGTTACTGTATTAGATCGTTGATTAAAAATTATAATGTTTATCCAATTAAATATCAATACTGATTAAAGACACACAGAAAGAAAGTCGGAAATAACTATTTTGTCACAATATTTTAGCAAAAATCAGATTACATTAAAATAAAATTTACACGTGTATTTGGAGTAAATTTCAAGTAACAAATCTAATTAAAAATAAAATAAGAATAATAATCTCAATCACAACGACGGTTTGAAAATTAGTAAAACATGGCTTCTTATATAAAATATGTTTCTTATATAGTTGTTCACTTGCTCCATTATAATTGTCATTGCCCTGAAGAAGGCAGCAGTTTATGTTCCCGAAACGTTAGGTGTAATAAACTATATACGTAGAACTAGGATTTTTTTTTATTATTATAAGAGCACCGGCTAGGGTAATATTTACAGTTTGTTATACATTTTGATTTTAGACAATTCATAGGGTTTTCTTATGTTTTATTTTATATTTTATCAAATTCATATGCTTACTTTACTAATTTTAGACCGGGAAATCTCATTTCAGTAATATAATTGCAGACATAAATTTTCCTTTACACGGCCTTTAAATGATTTTAAAATCTTTGTACATTCTTATTTCTTCAAATCTGGCCTTATTTTAATATATTTCTATTGCAAGTTTGTGACTGACATGACAAAAGTGAAAGATGAATTATATGCTATTTTCTTTTTAAATTTTCCAATGAAAACTAAAATTTTTGTTTTACTTTCTTAATAATTTTCAAAGCCGCAAAATAAAATAATTGATTGAAATTGAAAAGTATGAAACAAAATGCTACACGTCATGCCTAACTTTTTTTTTGTACCACAAAAAAATCATTTACCGGACTTAGAAGTAAATAAATGTTTCTTCACTGTGAGGATTAATTGTTTTGATTTGCATATTTCAAGGTTTCAGTGGATGTTTATTAGGTTTTTATTATTTTTGGCGTAATTTTAGTCGGTCCGTCCTTTTGTCTGGAGCAAAATGATTATATTTAAACTTTGTAGTTAAGCTTCTGACATTAATTGCATCACGTAAATATAGGAGAACAAAAAGTGGATATGACCTTTTAATTACAAAAAAAGATATTCGGTGTTTAGTTCTGTGCTGAGCATAGTTGATTTTTGTTATAATAATTTTTATCCAATACCGTGTAATTTAATTATAACGATATAAGTATGTTGTTTTTAGATAAATAAAGTAGGTCATAAGTCACTAGTGAGCTAAATATATTAACTCACTGTTTTTTGGTTCGTATCATAGTAATAGTAACTACGTTATAAAACCTCCTCTACACTATTTTGTTCTTAAATGTCATTTCGAAATTCCATCTGTCAAAAATCTTATATGTATTTTATATCAATGATTAAAATGTGTTGGATAAAATGTTGTATGGCACACGTGTGTTAATTACCTAAGTCACTTGAAAAAATACCACACTCGGCCTAACGGCCTCGTGAGCTAAATTTTTCCCACGTAACTTATCTGTAATATAACACACTTGTACCATAAATAACTATTATTTAGACAATGCAAATTTTAAAAACATTTTCAATTTAATAATTACATAATTATTGATCTTCCACTACACTGAGCTACAACAATGCGAAATGGTAAAACAATAAAAAATAATTTGTATGTTGAAGAAAGTTGAAGTAGTAATTTAATTATGTTCTTGTCCTCGCTCCGATTCCTGGTGTAGTTTGTGTTAGTGCGATGCAGTTATCATACCGTGCGGTGTGCAATCATTTACAGTATCGCGTAAAAGGGTCGGGGTTAGTAGATCGATGTTGTACACGGTTACATGGAAAACATGATTAGCATAAGCATGCGTGGACGGAGTTCGTGAGTGTCGCGGCACCGTCATTACGGGAAAAATTGCGTGCTGGGCTGCACTCCGGAGACAGGAGAGAGAATTACACTAAGCCGCGTCCACACCGCAGAGGAGGAGATTTACACAGCTCTTCCGGGATGGTTTGTTTCGATGATAGCTCTTCGGGGATTTTTTATTGGATGTATACCAACGGGAATACAAGATGAGAACAGTAATTGATTGTCTAACCTCCAAGGAATACTGAATACTAAAATACGTGAATATGAGTTTAAATTTTTTATACATAAATTCAGATATATTGTTGCATATGAGGTGTGATCAGAAAATTCGTGTACAACTTTATTTTTCAAAAAAAAGAGTTGCAGTCATTTAATAAAATTCACTGATACACCAACGTTTCGACTGTAATTCAGTCTTCATCAGTGTGATAGATTGTTTTAAAATATCGAGTATAACATATAAATTATTTTACAGAAATCTTTCGTCAAACAGATAAAACATACCCACATACAGTTATCAAACAATTGTTTTTCAAAGCAATATTTATTCATTAATTGTCACCTCAATGGCGTAACATGCATCCACAGTCATGTGTTCCTGAGTCAATTCGGGCCCTAATATAGATTAAAAAAAGTTTTTATTAAAAATTTATTACAACCATACAATATCATAAAAGATATATCCTAACATAATGAAGAAATACAGCTTTTTTTAAAAAAATAATATTTTTTTCGCTTTAAGATGTGCAACAGTTGTTATAATATTTGATTCATCTATTATTCTGATAATTTTTTAAAAACAATTTGAAATCAACTGGAACAGCTTCTGATCTATTTTTCTATATCAGATAAAGCTTTTTGAGATAAATCGCAACAAGGTATATAAAGATAAATTCATATAATCATAGGTTTTGGTATATATGAACTATAAGAATATGTAATGTTTTAAAAAATACATTGATTTTAAACCAGTCTTCGTTCGACTCAATAATTTTTAAATAGAGTTTCAATAAAAATAGTCGACGCCGACTCGTCCTATCGTCACATATTTTATAATTGATCCATAGGTCAACACACAATTAAAAGGCAGCGCGTCGAGTCGGCCGCCACTTGAGATTGGGAAATCATCTCGATTTTAAAAGCGGTAAGCTTGTGACTCTTTGCAGCGTGCCGACAGTCCACAGTGCGAATAAAATTGCACAAAAGTTTGTAAAAGGGAGGCATTTTGATTAGTCATGTGAACACCCATGGATTTCAATCAAGAAAAATTAATTGTCAAGACTCAAGACTATACTGTATTTTAAGGAAAAATTTAAATATTTTTGGAACGTGTGGCTGAATTAAGTAATTTTTCGACATGTGTTCGGGCCGACCGGGCTCCTTGTCACCGGGCACGTGTTCCAAGGAACACCGGTAGTTACGGTACTGTATCACCTTCAAAATAGTCCCCATTGGATATAATATACATATGCCAGCACTTTTTCCAATCTTTAAAGCACTTAATTTTCGGATTGCGTTTAGTTTTTTCGGAGATTTTGCCCTTATCATACTAATGTTTGCAAGACGTCGTTCTTTCATGTGACTTTCATCTTCAAGGATAAAAAGAAGTCGCAGAGGGCCAAACCCGGAAAATACGGAGGCTGAGAAATTGTACTAGTGTTATTTTTGACCAAAAATTCAGGATCATCATTACGGCATTGCAAACAAGTACATTGTCAATATGTAATTTCCATGAATTGTTTTCCAGAAATCTGGGCGTTTTATTCTGATTGCTTCACACAAACAGCGTAGAACTTTCAAGTCTCGTCGTCTTTAACGTCTTTTTGGCATTTTTGGAAACCTTTAAACCATTTGTAAACGCTTGTTTTATTAATAGAAAACTTGCCAACAGCAACATTCAACATGTCCAATACGGTGCTGCATTGTATTCCAAGAATTTAATGCAAATTTATTGTTCCGTTATTTCCAAAAGTAAAAAATCGCTCAGCAAAACACGTGTAATCTTTTTGATTGTTAACAATAAAAAATAACAGCCAATATATCTACTAATGTTAAGATACTTTAGAGACAAGTGTAACAACACAACAAAAACAATTTTGACAATTACAGTTATACAGCCATACATCGTACATTTAGTTTTAATAATATATTTTCTGGTTAACAAATTATATAATTTATCTGTAAAAGCTTTTAACACATTGGCTGGTAGATGGTTTTTGTTCTTTCTTTAGGGAATAGAAATGTAGAGTTTTAATGGATATTACTATCTAAGGAATTGAAAATAAAACTCTGTCGGTAGTACACCACATGAGTACATACAAGAGGTATTTAAATTAGAAAATAGAACGCAACCTTCATACTAGTTGTTCGTTTGAAATATAAAGCTAGTTACCAGGTTACCCCTTTGTTTCAGTACTGTGCATGAAGTCTGAAGGATTCTTGAAAATTAATTAGTGAAGTTCACTTCTATTTTTACTAAATACCAAACGAGTACATGAGAGAGATATAGGATTTACTCTATTTTGACATTTCGAGTTTTTGAGCATAAAATTAGATGCTTCATTATTACGTCAGCAACAAACGGATCAGCTTGCAATTCTGGTACATACGAGAAGGGCAAATGCCAAAATGGATCGGTGAACCTTTTTTTAATATTAGTAACTCGATTATTTCATAATACATCTTTTTATTTTATTTTTCTCTGATGCTGTTGCTAGAGTATGAAAATTTTAAAGTTTCGGATAGTACTATTATAATATTTGAAAGTTATGATTATACTTAATTTTAACATTAAATGATTAATTTCAACATATTTTTTTAGTCTTGTAGGGCCTGAAATCGATAATCTGCTATTAATAATTAAAGATTTATTTCTTTGGAAAAATACAATGTAAAAATACCATGGACTACAAAGGATAAAAGAAAAAGGACTTTTGATGTATTTATTTATATTTAATGGGAATATTAGTGGTGCGTGTAGAATGGACTTTCTATAAGGAAAACTATAATAATTCTTCATAATTATCTTGACACACGCATTCTCAAAAATTATTTGATGACGCATGGTCGTTATTTATATTATGCCTTTAAGATTTGTTGCCTGCGTTGCTTGAAGTTCTTTGTTATATTATTTTATTCGCTCCGGTTCGTGTTATGCGAAAATTTTTTGGCAGAAGCCTTGTCCAACACGATATTTAGTAATTAAATCTGGATATATGTAAAAGACAATATAATGTTTCTTAGAAAACAGACTATGTATATGGAAATTTTATGTCTATATATGATTTTAATTACACATGAATAATAGAACAGAAAATTTGGAATAAAAAATATACCACTTTGGCATAACCTAGTAGAATTTAAGTATAATCTTTCATGTTGCTTACGAAAATCGTTTCCACTTATTTCGTAAAAATATACAGTGTTATTATTTCTCTTTTGAAGTTGTAAAAAAATAAACATGTTCCTATTTAAAAGTATATAATGCTG
This sequence comes from Stenolophus ochropezus, assembly GCA_035578165.1. Taxonomy (NCBI): domain Eukaryota; kingdom Metazoa; phylum Arthropoda; class Insecta; order Coleoptera; family Carabidae; genus Stenolophus; species Stenolophus ochropezus. The sequence goes on along the minus strand of JAQOWZ010000005.1, from coordinate 15,081,960 downwards.
AATAAATTTTATTTGAAAAATTTTTGTGTAATGTTTTTAATTTAGGAAATATCGCTTGGACACACAAAACTAAACCATTTTCAATATTTTTTTCATGCTACTTGCATTGCAACTATGTATTTCATCCATAGATAAGAAATATGTAAGTGATTTGTAATATTTGTTAAAAAAATAATACCGTAGTAATACAATAAAATAGTAACAAACATAGGTAACTGGGTAACTATATAGATTTTAACCAACAACGTGTAATTTTTAGATAAATAAAGTGGTTCATAATTCACTAGTGGGTTAGAAATTATAAGTCACTGTTTTTTATTTAGTATCATAGTAACTAACTTATAAAACCTTCTCTACAATATTTTAACATGTTAACTGTCAAAGAACTTTTATAAATTTAAATGAATGATTAAAATATGTTACATAAAATGTAGTACGGCACACGTGTGTTAATTACCTAAGTCACTTGAGAAATAACTATAACTATAATCCTAATTTTTCCGAAGCTCGAAAAATAGTAAAACGGAATGTACTTACTTAACATCCTCGAAAGTTACAGACTTCGAGGTACGCGGCGGTCTACTGCAACTTTCTCGAAAATAAATACGTACTTACATTCCTAGTAATATTTATTAATTTTCTATTTATTCATAATTAATATTATTTCATTTTACTTCTAGAAGAAAAATACAGAGGATATCAATATTTTTTCAAGTAATAAAGAATTTTTAACACATTTTTTAAAAGAGCTTTCTAATTGAGCTCACGTCATTGTCTCTAGGCAAAGACAAAGAAAAGGAAAACTGCTACTAAAATGTAAATGTACTATAAAACTAAATTGTTTTTCTTTATTTTAATTTGTAGCAATTATTTGCAGAAAAGTTAAAAATTTTTTTTTTTACAAATTATTAATTGTCGCGCCACTTTGTAGATATAAATCATATAGAATATATCTATCAATTGTTAAAGTTAAGAATGGTGGCCTGTCAATAGGATGGATTATTGTACAACAGTTATCCAGTAAAATGCAAATATCTAACCTATATATTATATAACAACGCCTTTTCTATGTTCCATATTTAAGAAAAGTAAACAGTTTTAGAGCTCATTCGGTAGCATGTAGCAGTTTTAAAATGTTATTTACGATAAACTAAATTGCGGAAATTGAAAAATTTGCATAAATTACAGTAAATTGTTTGACCTAAGGGTCAATTTTCTAAGGATATTTTTTGAAAAAGAAAAATATCGTAAGTAAAATTTGAGCAGTTTTAAAGTTCAGCAGACATGCAATTTGTGTAGTCTGCAAGTTTTATATATTGTTTCAAAAATAATATTACTTATAACCTGGTAGATACGCATCAGTTTGCTAATATATTGGCTGTTATAGAAAATAATCCAATATGAACAATCTCGGAATCATCATTTTAAATATTTTCTTTACTTAAACACATTTGTGGAAATCTAGTTGTATTTGTAATTTGGACCCTTGATTGATTCGAATGATTTTGGAGGATAGATGAAATATACAAGCGGCAATGCCCTCGATATTACTCAAACTGATCTAAGAAGTTTGAATATATAATTTTTCTCCGGACCAAGAATAAAACTGTCTCTGTCTCTGTCACTGTATATGTGTGCTAATTGACACATATGCTAGACTACTTTAATCCCTAGGGAATAAAATAAATGACAGTTAAGAACAAATCTCCTAGATCATAGGATTTATAAAATAAATTATTATAAAACACATGTCAATGAAGAATTACGTTTAAATAAATTGAATTATTTAAATTCAATATTTGGGAGAAACGGTTTTTATGCAATTCGAGAATAAACTTCGTTAATCCCTCAACTGACAATGCCCTAGGCTCCACCTGGAGCAATAATTACAGTGTCGGAAATAAAATCTTAGTTTATTCCCGTATAACATAAATAACTATGAATTTGTATTCCTTTTTATTTTCCGGCCTATAATGGATGATGAGTTTTGAATCCGTAGAATATGTTTTTACAATTTACTGAGGTCTGTATGTAAGAGATCATTTTTTCGTTCAGTATAACTTGAATATTATAATTTTAGTTGAATTTTGAAGCTATTAACATTAACATTAACATTTTTTTTTGAAAGGTTTATAATTTATAATGAAAATGATTGTCAAAACCGCTGAAAAAAACTTTTTAGGTTTCAACATATATTTCTAGTAACATATGAATATAAATATATTATATAAAATATATTTTGCAAAATAGAGACGGATTTCAAGTAGTTATTTAGAAAATTTAGTTTGATATGAGGCAGATTTATTATAGATGCATGTAACTTACAATAGTAAAAAAGTTGATATATTTATATAATATGTAGCTAATAATAATCTTTAGATATAGTGCATGATTTTGTCTAAATGACTGCTATTCCTCAATCAGATAAAACAGTCAGTATGGTCGTTTATCCAACATGAAATCCACATTAGTTTATTGGCATCTAGGTCTATTATTGACATGAAACATCCATACGTTTGCCTATTTTTATATGCGATATTAACTGTCAAAAATTCATAATCCAATATAGGAGTTTTGAAAGATACGCCTGTTCAAATGAAATATTAGATTTATTTGCGCATAAAACTTTATGGGTTATTGATTGCGAAGAAATGGATTTAAAATTATATGAAGTTGTAAACCTTTGAACTTTTACGTTTCTAAAGAATTCAACAAGTTTTTTTTTCTTCATTTACACTGCATATTTGAAATACTCATTCGTTAAGCATAATTACCATAATTAAAATGAAATAAATGAGGTCTGTGGGATACATGGAAAAAATTCCACCTGTTTCAGTAACGATTTTATTAAATATACACAATTAAAATGTACTTGCATTTGCATCTTTTATTTTGTTTTCTTATTTTCTTTATGAAATGTGGAACAGACAAATTTTCTTTACTCTGTGACAGGTCATTATTTTACACTTCAATCAAAGGAAATATTAACTAATCATTTGTAAATAAATTTTAAATTGTTACTAAATATAATAATGCAGTTTCATGTATTATTATTTATAAAGTAAGTAACTAAGTACTTTACTAAGTGACACTTTAAACTTTGATTATTTATGATTTTAATATTGTATTGTTTTATTTTCGACTGCACTATACTATTATTTGAAATCACAATTCAGGAATATGAACTGAGGTGGATCTCATGGTTCTAAAATTCATGTTACCGCAAGAGAAAAGTCATAGTACATTCATATTCGAGTTGCTTACAGTATTGTTCATGCCACCGGCAGCAATTAACTTCAAATAACGTATTTGTAGAATATAGGCCACTTGACAATTCATATTTATTTAGTTGCAACTATGTATAAGTAATTTTTCCCGTTGCTAGGTGATCAAATATATATGGAATTATGATTTCCATAAAATAGCCTACTAGTAGGACTGTTACAGAAAATCTCAACATCGTTGACAACCAAATAATATATGTTATCAGAAATTTACAACTTATATAGCTAAGGAATGTTTTGCTTATGTAAACATTACTGTATTAAGATTATTCATTACCTCTTAATAGTACTCGTACACATATTAAGTAATAAAAAGATTCAAGCCGTGGATAAAACAATCTGAAGCCACAGTTTTTGAAGTTGTATTTAAATATTTTAACAATAAGAGAAGAAAAGGTATTTCACTTACCACAATGGTAGTGACGACATAAGTCCGATTCTTCTCTATGTGTGCACTGGGTTTCAACCTGACATATTTGGCTGCAACAGGAGTGAAGCCAGATTCGTCGCTCCATTCGGCCACCTTCACCATAGCACTGTTCACTGTCATCTCTACCACGTGTAACGTGTAGTTTTGTCGACGACCATCGTCGCTGAATCGTACCTCGCCAGTCAGGCCTTCCAACTCCACCTAGAAGAGAAGAAAAACAGATAATAATATTAGTATATTGTGTATCTGGTAGGAAAAGTGATACATTTCCGGACGATGGTGGAAGAGCCGTAGGCGAGGCCAGCAACACCTGGAGTCCGCAAAGACACTTTTCTTACGTGGTACACATACCATTTTTTTTCGATCGATTTATATTAAATAATTATGAAATAAATATGATAGTATTTTTCTTTACGATAAATAATGAATTACGTACTACTGTAGGGAAATGCTTAGCACCGACCGGAAAAAAAAATCCCGGACTGTTATTCTTCTTAGCATAGCAACTACACTAAAATACCAGAATAATGTACTTTCCAGTTCAAAAACACACAGGAAAGGAGTCAGTTGCCGAAAAAAAAGCATATTTTCATTTGGAAAACAAATCAAATTATTTTTTGTCTAGAAATAGGTTTCTTGGTATCATTAACAAATAAAATGAAAGAGTTGTCATCTTTTTATTTAGTGTTTACGAACAGTTCAACTAAAATGTGGGGTAAATGAGAGTGAAATGAAAGATACACATAATGTATATAAATACATTGCTCAGTAAGATTCGAATGTGCAACACTTGAGAACATATGAACACTCTTTTATACTAAAAGATTATTTGATTCATGAATAAAATGATTAATTGCAATTCTTGCCACATTGGACAATGTAAAGGCGATAAAGTTATCACCGTGGAACTAAACTAAAAGCCTCGTGTGCACTTGATAATTATAAGGTAATTGATGCAAAAAGAAATTCTTCAAGTGCTTAATGTTCAGAATTCAAGGACACTTGAAATGTAGATGACAATCTGATCCACTTGTAATTAAGTGGTTAGAGGAACGCAACAAGTAGAATTCTTAAGGATCATTCGAAATTAATTCAACAGGGATCATTTTAAACAGTATCCTTTAAAATTTACCTTTATTATGCTAGTCAAAATAAACATTAAATAAATAAATTAAAATTTTTGAAGATATACCTTAAGAATACGTCATTTATCCAAAGCAACCCAAAATAAATTTATCGATGTCAGTATTTTTCATGTAACTTATAAGTAAGTAAATATGATATATATTTATTTATTTTATTCTGCAATTAATACTATAATTCAGTGAATTATATATGATTGACTTTCGTGCGAAAAGGCAAACATTTAGAAGAATAGGTAAAATTTTGTCATAGGGTTTCTTGACATTACCAATTTTAAATGCAACTAGTGAACGACCTTTCTCCATTCATAAATGAGTAAAAGAAATATTTTTGGAACAAGTCATTTACAGTATTTTATTTTATTAACACGGTAATAGCTATTAACATATCTAGGATAGTTAAGAGTATCATAACCGCCGCAGATATCAATTGAATTCCAAGCTCGGACAGCGAGAATATTAAGATATTTAAGGCCTGGTATGATACATAACATCCGTGGTTTGTTCAATAGTTCACCGGTTTCAAGTTATTAATAAATATTATTTTATAAAATTCTCTTGTGAGAAACGTTTTCGTGTAAGTCTATATGGGTTGATATGACAGCTATGTTATCCAATTGTCCCATGTTATTTCTAAATCTATATATTACCATACTGATTTGTCAAAATCACATGGGATGCAATTTCGACTTAGTTACCTTGCTTACTTTTGTCTATGTAAACAAAGACTTAATATCCCGAAACCGGTAAATCAATTTTAATTGCTGATAGGACTCTATCACCTCTTAAAAAAGAGAAACGAAAGATTTCAGTTGATCTTAACACATTTTTTTCTGAGATGATTTTTATACGATTTAAAACCGAATATGATCTTTCTCCATAACTAACAGAAGTGGTATGGTAAAAAAATTACAATTTTTCATTCATTGATTTCATTTTTGCATTTTGAAGAACAGAGACGATGTAAGAGTATAATGAGATAATATGATAAAAATAAAAAGTAAATATTATTTAAATATAAATCTGCTAAGCGGAAACAGGCCGTCTTTTTATCAATACCCCTGGTAAAAGTCTGGTTTGGTTCACGTTATAAAAAAATAATAGATATATAAATTGTAGTTATTAATTTAATATATGGGGCTCTAAAAATATGTAACAATTCAGGCCCCTTAAATGTTAAATCCGCCTCAGCTTATAGTAGATTCTTAACCATGTGAACCCAATAAATTTTAATTTAGATAATTCTTAGAGGCACTAACCAATTTATCTACCGTTGTCCGTCTTTATTATTATTGATAATACAATGAATACTTTAATCCCAATTTAAAATGAAAAATATTTTAAACTGATAAATCTCACCTTTCTCAAAAACCTGGATATTTTATCGCCATGTTCCCACGGTGTGACCCATCCTCCTGAAGTATTGCAATCCAGCCCTCTGCTTCCGTTATTGAATATCTGTCCTCTTCGGAAGTTGTTCCTGAAGAGATCAGGTTTCTTTCTCAACAACTTGTTGAAGGCTTCCACCAGGACGAAGACAGCGTCGTACATGAGTGCCGCCTGGGCGGAGATGCTCTCTCGCCCGGCTCCGTGCGACTGCTGGGGGTCTAATCGCTTCCAACCCTCGAGGAAGTCTTTGACGTACCGGCGAGAAGTGTCAATGATGCGGAAGCCGGTGATGTTAACAGCGCCGTATTCGATTACTTCGCTCTCCCATCTGTCGTCCATTATCTAGAAAGAAGAAAATATATTGCAATTTTTATTGTATGAAGACAAGTTATTCGTTGAATGTGGTAATCAATATGACCAAACAATTGAATTGATTGTAAAGTATATATACAGAAGTGTAATTATATATACAGTAACTCTCAGTGAAAATGATTTCTTAATACAAAAAAATGAAAAAATAATAATTAAATATATTACATCCCTACACAGAAATAGATGTTTACAGAACCATCAAATTTGGAGACACTTATTTCCAGTGTGAATTATTTCCATTCACTTACAAATAATGCCTAATAACAGACAATATTTAGTTGGATCCCCTTTATTTTCTAACATAATTTTCAATCGATGAGAAATAGTTTTTACCAAATTTCTGACGTAGAGATGGTTAATTTTTGTCCATTATTCCCTTAAACTTTTTTAAATCACTTTTCTTAGATATCGGGAATTTCCTTATTTTTGTATCCAATTTGGAAATAATATTTTCTGTGATATTTATGTCAGGGGGTTAAGGATGAGTTTTTATAACTTTGGAGCAATTATAGAATAACTAGTTTTAACTATGTACGATGTAAGTATCAGAAGTATTTATTTTGGAGACAAGTTTTATTTTCATTATGTTGATACATGTACCTATTGCTTATAGTGGGTTGAATCACCAGGACACAGCAGTATTTTATTTAGAATAATTATAATGAAAGTCGTAATCATAAGACGAAGAAACATAGTAGATTTTAACTTGGGCGAAAATTTTTGAAATATTTAACATATTGTTATTTACTGCTATTATGAACAAAATGCTTTCAACAAAATACAAAATGTAATTTCATTAGACTTGAATAAAGAATCATTACATTCTTCCCAACGAATTAATGAAACCCGTATGTTCAATTTTAAACAAGCAATTTTAACATTTGACTGTTTAAATGCAATATAAGAAAGACAGTATTGAGAAATGAAATTATAAACTATACCGGGTGTCCCAGCTCGACCGACACATGGGAGTTTTACATGGGAAATCAGTTAATTATGAATAGTATCTCCCCAGTGCAAGATATTAACTTCAAATTTTGTATACTTATCGGAGAATATTAATTCTATGGATCACACTTATTTGAAATATGGAATTTCGTCTGCAGGGCGAGATTTATTAAATTTAAAATCTAATATTTTCGTTCAAAATCAGACAGCCATGGAAATAAAAGAAAATATTTATCTGACAGTTTAGTGAAGTATCACTGATTTTAATTCTTATTCCCTGTATTTTAATATTATTTAAGTTGAATTTAGTTTCTTTTTGTTAATTAATATACCAATATTACAAAAATATAAATATCTACAATGGCATGTCATTAACTGTCAGGACTGTCACATAGATATTTTCTTTTATTTCCATGGCTGACTGATTTTGAATGAAAATGTTAGATTTTATAATTTAATAAATCTCGTCTTGCAGACGAAATTACATATTTCAAATAACTGTAATCCATAGAATTAATATTCTCCGAGAAGTACACAAAATTTCAAGTTAATATCTTGCACTGGGGAGATACTATTCATAATTCACTGATTTCCCATGTAAAACTCCCATGTGTCGGTCGAGCTGGGACACCCGGTATATTCATATTATAAGTTAACATAAATATTTCTATTTTCCTATATCCAAATAATTAAATAATATTTGACGTACGTTTATTCTCTTTTTTTTAAATACAGTTTTATATGTATTACTGTATGGAGTAGTAATCTCTGCTTAAATTCAAAATATAAAAATTTGAAATGAAATATAAATAAAGTTTATACTTTAAGTATCTTAATTGTTTTATTTGTTTACTTCTTAAAAATATGTCATCAAAACAAAAATCTACGCCAAAGGCATTATTTGGCAATAAGTCAAAGTAATATATTTGTTTGTTTTTACATACTGATATAATTTGAAATACTTTTATGTTGTTATTTTGAAATAATGTCACTGATAAATATTGTTATCGGATCATCTTGACATTGCATTTTTTTCTTATAACACTGTTCAAGATTTATTTTATCGAGATAATCATTTACCTTATTCCTTCTTTCTAGATTATCTGTTGCGCTAGATCTTGCTAGTTGTATTTTTCTTTTCTTTCCGTGTGTCAATTAATAAAGGCTTGATTTACATACGCGCACACATCAAGGACTATTTGTTATCGTACTGATAAGCGATAACAATGTTATTTGTTATAAAATTTAAATTAAAATCTTATTTTAATTCCTATGGTAATTATGAAATTGCGTGGGACATAAATGATATACAATACTGCCACACCTCAAAGAAAGAATTGCAAATTTACCAAGCATCATATTTTAACTTCTTGCATTATGGTAATGCAATGCATGTATGCAGAATAATTTCGTTCAGGAAATTTAATATTTATTTCCAATAAATAATAATATAACCATTACAAATGTTATCCACTATTGCTAACTATTCTTATAGTAACGTGCGATTTTGTATTTTAATTATTACATTCATAAATATAATTCTATTGACTGCCATGAATTTTTTTGATATTCCATTGTAATTTTTATTTACTCGTACTTGGAGTAAGTCACTATCCATGAAATGAATTTAACTTTTTATTATAATGACCAAAATGAAAACATAAAGTTGCAAGAAAAAAGAAATATTAGAGAGGAATGGGTAATTAAAAACTACTGAAACCACAGCAAAATTCAGAAAATTATTGGTCTAGAAAACGCTCTAGTTTAAGCAGACCAAGAATCAGAACATTCTAAATATACTTGCTCTGATTTTTGATCCACTGAAAGCAGAACACAGTACATAGCTTCATTGCTCCAGGATGTGCTATGGTCTCAGTAGACTTAGATTTAGAGCAAACATTTTTGAATCCTCTAATTCTTAAACTATTGAAACAAGAACACAATCCAGAGCAGCCAAATTTGCTCCAGAATGTACCCTGGTTTCAGCAGACCTTGAATTTGAGTAAAAACTTCTGAGTGCTCTAATTCCTGACCCTCTAAAACCAGAGCACAATCCAGAGCAGCTAAATTTTCTCCAGAATGTGCCCTGATTTCAGCAGATCTTGAATTAGAGTAAATACTTCTGAGTGTATTAATTCCTGACCCATTGAAACCAGAGTAGCTAAATCTGCTCTGGTTTTAGCAGACCAAGAATTAGAGCACACGCTGAAGCGTGCTCCAATTCCTGGCCGACTGAACTAGATCACCTTCAGGGCATGAGAGGCTCTGGAAGGCGGTCTAGCCAGACCACCAGGCGCGGAAGAGGCCCAAAAGCCTGTTGCCTCCCCGATGCCCCGCAGAGCGGGACTGAGTGCTAGCATCTCACGATCCTCGGTATAACCTGAGACACGCATTATTACCGGTCATATGGATTCCTATCAGCTAATATGCAATCTATGATTGTGGCTGTAATATTAGGAAATGATTTGGATTTATTATTATTTTTTTCGAAAAACATATGTCTCTTCCTATTTCAATAACTTTATTTTTAAATCAATGCATTCGGCCGCCACACATTTATTATTTCATAATTTGAAATTAGTAATGTATGTATGAATATGTTACTCATTGCATCACATCACCCTTATTCGATTACAAGTAGTTCTTTAGTAGTTGAGCGGTCGCTAAATATTAGAAAAAAGAAAAAGCAACTCTATTAATTGCGCAGTTTATCGAGAAAAATTGTAAGCAATTTTCTTGCCGAATACGTAATATATTATTTTTATATTAAGATGTTATTTATTCCGAATTATATGTAAAACTGTACAACATGCTAAATAATCGAAGAAAAACAGTACTTATTAATTTATTTTATCAGCATTGTAACTTATTTAATATAAAGTATAAATTATCCCATAAAAAGTGGAATTTCAAGTGAATAATAAATTATTATAATTTATAATAAAGTGACTAATCCCTTTTTGTGGCGTTAAAAAAGGTGTCGGGCGGTTATTTAAATATTATTCATATGAATATTTAGAAAGGCGTGTTTTTGACAAAGAAAAATCCACATAAATAACATATACACTCGCTCCGAGATAAAATATTTTTTATGTTTCATGTTACAAATTACAATTCGTGTCACATTTCAATCAGATTAACTCGGCTCGTAAATTTATGTCGATTAAAAGTTAGTTGAATGTCAAAGTGCAGCACTAATGTGATTTCTTCTACACACAGGAACATTGTCGAGCGAGATTATACTAATAAGGGGAAAATTGCAAATTTACCTAAAAATATATCATCAACTTGCAAATTGCCAATTTTTGCAGAGAGTAACATAATGAACGTTTTTATAACATAAATATGTCATTAGCATAATAACAGTAATAATATAATAATAACCAATTCTTGATATTCCTTGTAATATTTAATGTAAAAACTAATAATATTTGATAAGTACAGGATTATTAATTGAATCTACTAGTGAAATTAGGTATAATTACAATATCCTTGCAACGTTAAGCCTCATAAGTTGTAGTTTACAATTTGCAATCAGTTCTCAGGATTCATCAAGTTTGATCTCTTATACTTTTATACAGAACTTAAATCATAGCTCAGGGTTCAAATAATTTTATATTAATCAAAACAGATTAAATAATAATTATATAATACAGTTTATTTTGCTGATTTCAATTTTTCGCCTCAAAATTTTGAAAATCAGCTCATCGATATTTTAGTCTAGAAAATGAAAAGTTTTTGAGAAAAAAAAATTCCTCGCACAAATATTCTCGTATATGAAAGAAAACATTGCTTTACAAAAGATATGTTATTTAATAGCGTCCTTACTAACAACCAATTTTAAATGTCTTTACAATTTAGATATATAAATGTTTAATATTCGAAGCATAGATTTTTGCGTTTAATAAAACAGTAGAAATATGAAACAAGATCTAAAATAAATTTTTATAAGTTGCGGAAGGGAATCTAATGTAGAATTACTAATATTTTTTATTTTAAATTTTATTTCCTAGTCAATTCTTAGATAAAAAAATAATACTTTTATTAGTTTTATTGCACATAATATACTGACTTTACGATAATATTGAAATATTAGCAGTCGTTAAAATAAATTGTGTACATTTTATGCATGAGATCACACACTTTCGAGATGACTGTATTAACAAATCGAATAACTATAAATTTAGAAGTAATACGAATGAAATAATCACTGCATACGAAAAAATAAATGTTTTCTTAAATAAATCTGTTTTTATTCGCTGAATATATGTATTTTGTATTTTAGTAAGAAGTTAGAAGATATTTTATGTACTTATTTATGTTACAAATTTTGACAGATGTATTCAATCAATTTCTATTTTTTAATGTTTAACTACTGACTATCTACTGTCGTCATTTTTTTTCAAATGACGGCATTACGATGTGGAAATTATGGAATATTCAGACCTATTAGGGTTCGTTTCTGGAACACTCTTGAGTAGTTCGTTTTAAAGACCAGCGAATGTCGGAATCTTTCACAAAAACAGAAACTTAGGTTTGAATCTCGATTGAATAACAACATTATCATTTCCGTTCTACCTAAACATAACATATTTTTCAATTTCGAAGAGCGCTGTATTCCACTACAGAATCATTTTAAAAAAATCCAAGAAGTTAACCGTGATTCTAACAGTGTGAAAATGAGCCTTTTATGGTCCATAAACTAATTTATGTCTACTTTTATAGTTTTTACTAACCAGTCCTGACAGAAGATAGTGATACGTCCTCTTCCCAAGTGAAATATCCCTGACATGACCAACCACTATTTCTTTTGCCATTTCTGCTGAGCAATCCAACACTACATATTTATGTTGCCATCGGCTCTGGTCTTCCAGACTTCTCAAGAAATGAAGAGCTTCGCTGACATTGCTTATCCTTCTTACTGTTGAAACTTGGAAACTTTCACTTCCTGGGTATAATCCTTGGTAGATTTGCTGAAGACGAAGAAGTCCTGAAAATATATTAAGTATTTTAAATTACATTTTTTTACAACAAAAACAAAAAAAAAACTTTTTCGACCATTTTTATTAAGAATTAAATATGGACCATTTTTATTAAATATTAATTTTGTTGTTACAACTTTAATATACATAAGCTGTACATTTCTTTAATAGATTCTAACTGATAGGTTGAATAACAAATGAAGATAATAAACGAGAAGTGTGACTAAATTGTTAATGCCTTAACACTCTCAACTGAGCATATTGTAAAATTAATAATTCACTTTCCAGAATCGACAATCACAAACTAATAAAAAGACTGACAGAAAAAATAATTTTTGGTAATTGATATGTAATAGTAATCATCTCTGACGGGGTCACAATTAATTATATTTGTTTCTAAATATTGAACATTTTATAATATTTTTTATAACATTTTCTCATGGTGGCAAGAGGTGTTAAGGAAAGAATTCCTCTTTTCTCTTGTTCAGGATGTTAAGATTCCTTGTGCGTTTCCTAATGACATTCTGTCCCCGATTGTTCCTCTGCTTGTAAATCACTTGAAGATGCTGAGGTCACCAAATCCCAAATCGGTGACCATAAACCGTGCACCATTAACCCTTTATAATTCAAAGCAAATCCCATCGAAACCATAAAGTCCCTTTCTTCCGTAACTCGTCGCCTGGTCTAATACAGGTACGCCTGCTGCTGCTATAAAATTCCTTCGACATATTTCTAATTCCCCTGGTAGTCATTCGACATCATTGCACCGGCAATAAAAGGGGATAGAGATTCATTTTAGTCGTGTAAGACCAAGCTTTACTTTGTATGTTTTACGTGGAAGGTAGGACTATCTATCTAACTTACTTTATCACGGAACCGTAATTTTAAACAAAGCAAATAAAATCCCATATTTAGAGTAAAATTTTTGTCATTTTGAAAGAATTCTCATTTTTGACAAAATTATCACACTCACTCTCCTGGAGTGGAGAAAGAAGAAAATTAGTAAAGCGAATTTTACTCTATCTTCTTTTGATTTAGTATTTCGTAATGCTACGACACTAGTAATTAAATTAATATTAAGTATAACGTTCTTTTATTTTAACGTGAAACATGGCATTTGTCATATCCGTGAGAAGATAAAATATTCAGATTAAACAATTTGTAATATTTTTAATAATTTACAATAAATTTTCAATAATTAATTCATTCACTGTTAAAAAATGTTACAGACGGTAAAAATCTCATTTATAACGTTTGTAATTTATGCAGCTGTTGTGTTTCTTTTGATTGATTTTTAGTTTTAATTATAAATTATTGTACATATTACAATAATATATTTTTGATTTTAATGTGCCCCAGTAAAACAAAATCAAGTGATGTGAGGTCAGGAGACCTAGCGGGTTTGTGAATTTTTAGATGAAGAATTGACAAAATATATAAATAAATATTACTGACATAAATAAGGTATTAACCACATTTTTTATAATATACATAATTTATTTATTGACATATAATAATAGGTAATATAAAATAAATAATTTAGGTTGGATGCAAAGAACAAAAATTCTTTATCTTTTCTATATTAACTGAAATTTGTGTAAGAAATATTCAGCTTATAATTTAAAAACTTTTCAAATTTTGGTAAAATTCCCATATTTTTCCATTCGGAAATCTATTTCTCTTACCATCATTCGAATCATACAAGTAGATTATCCTGTCCCATCCATAGTATCTGACAGTGTCTATGATAGCTTGATGGTACTCCGGTCTCATACTGATGGCATAGTCGAGAAATCCTGAGGAAGGTGCTAGAACTTTTTCAGGAAACCACGGCGTGACAAATGGCATCTGGAAGGTGTTGCTGTAAGAATGTAACGTGTCGAAGGAATCTGGGGAAACTGCGCCTAACATTGCGAAGACTCCTCGTTGGAATTTGTTGCATACTGAAAGAAAAAGAAGAAAATTAATAAAATGTCATTCTGCCTAATATTCACTTAGTTGGCTATTACTTTGCCACAGTTTTGTTAGAGAAAATGGACATTATTAACAATGCTGGCTTACACAAAAGGAAGAATGATTAAAATTTGTGCAATTCAGTCAAATGTAGCTTTTATTCAATTTCGACGGTTTCGAAAACATTTTGGTCGTCTTTAGGAAGTGATAATTAATATTACATAACTGTCATGGATTTTGGAAATCCTCTCAAAAATTACAATGAATCTATCTTGGCCTCAACAAGTTTATGCATCTCAGATTGAGAGCCATTTAACCAACTAAGACTGATTGCTTTACTATATTTTGAATTTTAAAGTTAAAATGTCACAATTTAACATTTTAAAATTTAATTTTCATTTCTTCAACTATACGCTTAATTACATAATTAATAATTATAAGAGAAGTAGAAAAAACTAAAAAAGTCGAGAATTTTCAGTCATTCAAGTGAAAATAGCAATAAATAGCATGGAAACAGTACTTTTACTGTTTTACAGTTTTAAAAAGCAAATTTCTCGTTAGAAAAAGAGCATTACTAAAGAGATTGCATTGTAAAACGGTATGTAAATTTTAAAGTTATTTAAATAGGTACGAAAATTACAAGTTATTTCCTAAACCGAACAAAGTTACATGCCTTTTATTAATTTACAAAATATTGACTGAGATAATAAACCAGTAAAACTAATTCGAAAACTAGCACCTCTTAGTTGGCTTCGGAGTAGGTAGCTTATATTTCAAAGGTACGTTTTCATCCTTAAAAGAACAATTTTGAATGCAGCAGTATAATATTTATAAGTTTTTAGTAAGAGATGCAAATTTATGAAAAATGAAAATAATATTAATTTCACTTAGTAGGTACCAGTCTTTTATTTATATAAATTTTTTGTTTACACAATAATTTAGAAATTGGAAAATTTATTTTAGTGGTTTTTCTTTAACTTGGATAATTTATTACTTTTGATTGAAAAAGATAAAATACGATTTTTAATAATGCAGCTTATTGAAATTTCACCTGTTGCTGTAATGTTTTTGTTTTCAATTTGTTTTTTGATAACACAGTAAATTTAGAATTTAGATGTAACTTTTTGATTCTTACTTAGCCTGGAGAGTTTGAAGGCATCAGCTGTGTTGATGACATCAACGTATGCTTGCAGTTCAAATCGTCTCGACGTGACGTTCTGATTGTGATTGAGCATGGCAAACTTGAAAGCTGATTGAACTTCATCTGTCCCTTGTTCGAATATCGCTCCTGAAAAGCAAAACAATCCACTGTAAACAAACAACAGCCAAGTAATTAAATATTGACACAAGATATTTTTACACACTGTTCAAAAATAAAAGATAAATTTAGAGAGATAATTAAAATATAGTAATTTTTAATTAATATACATCGAAATATACATTCCAATTATTAAATTTCAAGCTTTAACATTAAAGGAGAAAAATTCATTAGACAAATTAAAACAGAGTAATTTTCATTTAATAAAATAATAAAAAAATCATTAAACAAAGTCGTAGACTAAATATGCGCAATATTTACTATACATTTAGAAATTGGATATTATTTTCATAACAATTTACATCCATTTTACTCGCAATAATAATAATATCTAATGTGTTTTCAGTATACTACATATTATATTTTATAATATAATATGTATATATCAATATAAGAGTAGTTTATTAACCATTATTACTGCTATACTAACCAATCTGATTATCTGATTGACGTATACATACATACGTCATTAACGATCACGTGAATAGCTAAAGGGCATTTAGATATTAGGCTGTAAAGGAACTTAATCGAAGATAATTCTCGAAACTTTATCAAATTTGAATTTATAATTAAAGCATTTACAGAACACTTTAATACAAGTAATGTTACATGTATGTACATAATTGTGTGTGTAGAATACATTTTGTGTAGTATGATTTGTACCATGTAATTCCAAATAAATGAAGTCAATTTAGAGGTTAATATTATATGTGTATGAGTGAATCCTTTTAACAATTGAAAACCCTATATTCAGAATTTTGTTAATTATAAAAGTTTGCAGTATTTTGCATTTTGTATTTCATTACAATTATTAATTTGATATTTTTTTACAGATTTATGTAAGGCGAACATATGCGGTGCCATTAATGTTGTGTTGGTAAGTTTTTAAAGAATTCAAATTGAATTAGAATATAATCTATTAATTAATAAAACGGATAAAATTAATGTATATATTTAAAAAATTAATAAACTAATATTAATATAAAAAACGACAAACATAGTATTATAATTTTATAAACTGAATCGGTTTTAGTCTTAATAATTTTATTCTGTAGTAATCAGATGTAATATATCAAAGAAAAAAAAATTAACAAACACAATTGTTATACATATGTTCTTTAATTCATGTGGAAATCTTGAATATCCTTGTAATGTAGTCACCGGAAAATTTACTGCATCCAGCAATACATATGTGTATGCAAAGAAAACAACTTGCCGAGTCGATACATTTCTTTACAATCAAGTGTTTCGCTACTTTTGTGAAGTAACTATTGCTTACATATAAACTTCGAACTCTATTGTTATACGTTCAGTTTCGATTTAGTGCTTACAAGTTCAAAGGCTTTTCAAACTTACATAAAATTTCAGGATTTCATTTGTCACGTGACTTGTTTGTAATGTAACACACTTGTATCACATATAACTATTAAAAATAAACAGTAGTAACAGAATACAAACTTTTAATCAAGGAAAAGATTAATTTTAAACTCTAGATAATTTAGTAATCTAATTTATTAAATATTTTACAGAAAGATTATAAAGTGTCCTTCCTCTTGTAGTGTTTATTATTACGTCGCTTTAGGTGCCATTAATTAAATACCGTATAAGATAAAAATATAATTTTTATGGAAATCTGGATAAAGCAGGAGTGCGGCATTCTATAACTTCGATTCCTATCATTATGATATCAATTGAAAATATCAACTACACAATATACTTACTATTCTGTATTAGTAATGGTTATCAATGGATGATACGTACTTACATATACTCATACATACCTATATAAAGACCACTCTACAAGTCTACACTGACAAGGGAATGACTTAAATTCATTAAAAATTTGAATTCTCCTCATGGTCACATTTGACGTTTTACATTTATATTTGATATAATAGCAAATACAATTGTTATTTGTAATTATTGAGTTATGGTATCCCACTCCTGATTTGAATTTCTGTTTATGGATATTTTACTCTTTTGAATTTATATTTGAATCGTCAACTGTTTGAATCTGAATGGTAACCTTTGTTCAAAACGAGTAAACTTTATTTGGAAAGTTCAGAGTAGCTGTAATATGATGTAACACGAAGAGGGATCTTAGTTGTAATTGAGTTGAGATTATTGTCATCTTTTGCATCACTATTTATTCTCCTCTTTGCATGATTCTCGGCTACGTTAAACACAGTTTAGAGTTTCTAAGATGGCTGTTAACTTCCTGTTGTTGTGTCTGCGAGATTAGTGACAACCTGGGTGTTGACAAGCCATTCCCGGCCTAATGTCGCTGTTCTCGCGTCCTTCTCGGCCCGCCGTATTGATTTTACTATGAATGCACATAGTGTAAAAACACACTCATATTCTCTACATCACCTGCATTACCAAAGAATACATGCATTCTAAATGGAATATAAATGTAGCCACATTACGCGCCGTTCGCCCGCAATACTCGGAATTCAATTTATACAAGATCCACCATCCAGACCAGACTTATAAAGATAAATATAACGATGCATAAACTTTATAAAGCAACCGAGATATGTTGCAAATAAAACTTACATAACTACTTTTATTTCCAACGGATTTTGCCATGATAAGATACTCGTAGTTGAGTTTATTATGCGAACTCACCACGTAAAATACAGATAAAAATAATTGAATCATTTTAAACAATAGATTTTAGTTTACGACTAATAAACTTTATGTATTCAGATTTTGCCGATCATTGCAAATAAAGACGGAAGTATAATCGTACTCATTTTGAAATTTCGAGGTTTTGATTTACAAAAGATGTGTCATCCATGGATTATTATATTAGACTCTATTGGATGTGCAGCGTACCAATTTTGCCTTACATAGATTTTGGTAATGATTTATATCGTAGAGGGCTCTCGAGCTGACATGGAGAGAGCATCGCAGGTCCCACTTTATGGAAGAAGTAGATGGAAAATAATTTGATTCAGGGGGGGCTCTGACCATAGACAGTTTTATATCCACTAGACTTAGACCTGGACATTTTAATTTAATTTCTATTTTTAGTTTTATTTAATTGGACTGTTTTTTTCATTACTTTATATAAGAAAATTTAATTAATTTTTATTATTCTCCACACGTAATTTTCCAATTAGATTGCTTTATTTGATCGAGAAAACAGTTTTTCTGCGATAAAATAAAAAATCTGGTATACATGAAAAAATTGTGTTTGAACAATTATCATTTGTGAAATAATCAAGCAAAAATTTACTCATGAAAACGTGGATGTAAGCTGATTCTTAAATCACGGCAGTGAAGCCACATTTTTAACACGCGTTCATCAGATATTACGATCGTAGATATTTATAAAATTTACTTTTATTTTATCACTTATGAAAAACTTAATTTGTAAAATATATGTAAATTACAAATTGTAATTAATTATCTAACGTTCTTTTGTTTTTATGAACTATGGTATATTTTTTTATTTATTTTAACATCGACTGCATTTAATGTATTACTAAAACATAACATTTTGAAAACGAATTAAAAATGCTGTGTGACATGCATTTAGATTTTGCTGTACCTAATCCATATAACTTTTTTGTTTCAAATGTCATTTCAACAAATTCCATATTTTACATTAAATGAAAAAAGTATTTCAGGAGATTATCACTCAATATGTTTGTTTTGTACAGTAAGCCGGTATTTTAAAAAGTTTTGGTAGCTTTGCTGCAATCCGATCTTTTGTGTAATGTTGGTTGCGTAGAATTACGATCGTAGAAAAATAGAATAGTTCTGTTATATTATAATTTCCAACATTCCAGGTGTCATTTATTCAAATCCCGCAGATATATGGATATGTTATTCCATTTCATTTTAATTTTTTGCTCTTAATTGCAAATGACTTCCAGAGCAATATAAGTCGTAAGTTACTGATTACATTTATTATTTGGTTACCATTGTTAACGGCGTGTTGTTTGATAATAACTATCCTACTAATAGAGTAATTATGAAAATCATATGAATTTCATATGCATTTGGTCGTCTAGCAACGGGAAAAATTAACTATAAAAATTGCAAATACATAAATAAGAACTGTCAAGTGGCCCACAAATGCTGTTGGTTAAAAAAATAATCATTTCTTCGAAATGTAAGTACCTATTTTCTATTTAAAACAACTTTTATAGTAACATAAACTTCCGTTCCGCAAGCTTCGCCTCAGTTCTTACCTCTTCGATGGTTAATCTAGTCTAGTAGTTTTTTAAGGCTAACTTGCCCATCGCTAGTTCTACTGTTAGCGATTGCTTATCAATTATAGTATGATTTCATGAAGAATAAATTGAAATGTTTTGTTCCTTAGAAATTTTCGTATAGAATGAATGTGTTGCTAAATATAAATATAAAATTTTGAATAGAAAATTTGCGGAAATTGATTTTATATTTCCCTAAAAATAGATCGAAACCTTATAAATAAATATATTCGCATATTGAATTTCCTCTTCATAAAAGGAAGCAAATTGGAAATAAATTATATGCCAATGTATAAAAGTGAATTTAATAACATCCTATATATAATGTGTTGATATAATTATTATTATTAGATGATATTAAAATGTGTATAAATTGGTAATATAGATATGTAATAAATTTGTATGTAACAGGTAAAATCGTTCTAATACATTTATTTTATGTGGAACCTTGCATTCCACATTCCTAATTATTTCTTTTAAATATTAAGTACCAATTACGCACTCCACCGTTTGAAATTTGCAATTATAAATGTCACACATTCGTAAAATTATTTCTCAATGACGTAGTCAATATTGAAATATAGTTCACATGGAGAAAGAATTCGATAAAGTTTTAAGTTCAAATTCCATCCGTACATCATTGCAGTCATCTCTAACCTACTTCAAAACAATTTTAAATAATTTATGAAGAGCGTTGGTTGGAATTTAAGTGCAGTTCTCAATAAAAAAATCAATCGTGGAGTGCCTGCAATCGTAAAAACTTTACAAATTGGTGTAATATTTTTTTTGAAAATAAATTACAATGTGGAATGCGTTTTAAAAGTTACTGTTTGTTTACAATAAAGTTTTATAAATGTTAAATAAAAATTCCAACGTTCAACAATTTTATTGATTCCATAAAGTGTTATTCATCTGTTTTACGTTAGTGAACACAGCTAACAAATAGATGGGTTGTGGTTATACCGTCTGGAGTTTGAATCAGACCGATATCAATTATTTACAGCATGAAAGTGGTCCCTGGTGTTTAATTCTCTCCACCAGCTATGAATATCAAAGATAATGTCCGATAAACGATGTATGTTCTAAAAATATATCATAACAGAAAATTTGCATGAAATACAAAATTATAGTTATATTTTAACAATGAATTTATTTCAAACTCAATTATAAAATAAATAATTTCATTGCAAAATTTTTAAATGTAAATAATTATTGTAATTGTAATTATTTCAATATGTATTGTTCTCCACGTTATTATTTTTAATTTCAAAGTAAAATCATTTTCAAATAAATTATAAAAAAATTGTATGACGTAGGTACATGGTTCTGAGATGGTTATTTTTGTATTAAGAATGCACAGTAATTGTTTTTATACAAATGCACTAAAATGTTTGGCGCTTAAAATACAAACAAATTTACCTGTATTTAATATAAAGAAATTTGAAGGTAAAATATTTAATTAAATTAACAAATAAATTTTATGTCGTTTTGGAAATACAGTTGTTGACCTATTTCATCAATAAGATGCTGGTCTTTTTTAAAGAAAAATCAATTAGGGTAAAGTCACCAATATTATGGAGAACCATTACGATGCTTTAAGCAATCCGTAATAGTACAAAAATGTTAATATACAAAAGTTCCAAAACCGTTAAAAAACGCTTTTAAAAAGCTTGCTTAATGAGAAGTTAATATTTACATGATAACTATCAACAGACGAAATTATTGTTTTTTTTTGTTTACAGGGTGCAAATGTTTTTTACATACTGGATCAAAAAGTCTTCGTATCCAGCAATTTTTTTTTTGATAATATAAATGGTTACCATTTAGTCAAATTTATCACTTTATTGTCGTCGCCGCTTTCTGATATCATTTTAATAGTATTGAACAACGAAATATTGAAATATTTCACTTTAAAATTGATGTAATTTAAAACAATTGTTTGATTTTTGCTGTCAACTAGTTGTCAAATGTCAAAGAATATTTGATTTCATAAACGTAAAAATTTTCTCTTCATATTTTTACTAATTTTAGGACATAGTTTTCGAAAAAATGTTGTTTGAAACTTGATTGCGAAATGCTTTTGCATTCTCGAGTAGTTTTTTTTGCCAGCACAGCGAATTGCAAAAGTAATATTTCGCAATCTAGAATAAAAAATAACTCTTTTCAAATCGGTGAAAAAATGTTTTTCATGGTTTTGTGTGATTGACAACGTAATTTATTAAAATGATAAAACAAAAAAATCACATACTTTGCACCTGAAAATGAAAGCAAAAAGGTCAACAATTTTTGACAGTTGTATAAAAAATATTATTCGCATGAATTATTGTGCAATATAACACATTATCATACATAATTAAACTCGGTGTAACTGGTCATTATTCATATAAGGGATGTTAAGAAAGTTCATAAACTTTATTGGCATAATATAGCAAGATAAAAATAATAAAATATCTTGCTGGCCATTTTTTTATAGAGTATATACTTAAAGTTTCGCCATACTTGTTTGCAATTATATATAAATCTAGTATAAATATTGTATGTACTAATGTACTTTTCATGAAATACAAATACAATTAATTGATTTAATTTTAGAATAGCAAACATATTGAAGAATTACATTAATTCAATCCAATGCTAACGCAAAATTAAAAGCAAATTGTAATATAAATGTAATTAAATTTTAAAATCAACCAATTATGAGCACTAGGCTAATGTAAAAATTAATTATACAGTTAATTAACTATGTGGTAGTGCACTTTTGTGTTGAAATTACTCACAGTCACAGAGGATATCTGTTTACATATAATAAAAAATCTTTTAAAACATCCATTCTTTTATTTAAAATTTTTCTTTTGTTACCATTTGTTTGCTGTATTGTCATTATTATTTCGTTTTTAATAATTGATAATCATAGGTTACTTTTGGAGCTTTTGTAACTTATGTTTGTATGAATATTATAAGTTATAACTAATTTAAAATCGTATACCTAGGCTGTATGACATACTTAAACAATTTTATTCATATTTGAAACAGAAAATATAGAAAATTAATTACATTTGGTAATGTAGTTTGTGAAATTCAATAAAAATATCGTACAACTTATAGAATTAATACTATAGTAATATATATGCTATAATGTATATTTAGTACATTCAATTTGTTTGTTATGACACTTGAGAATATTTTAAATTCATTTCATACCTAAAATTTCCTTTTTTGGCGTTACTAAAATCGGAATCGAATTTACCTTGATTCACGGTTGCAAATATATTCCTTATATACTTCCTCCACCTTTGTAAATTTTACAATGAAACTACTGCATATTTTCTTATTTTATTTTTTAAAATTACTTACGCTCAATTTGACAACAGCATATGTCAAATTTTGTGAACATATGAATAACTCATCTGTTTTTTATAAATACCGATATATAAAACTAATTATGCAGATCTGTAGAAAATTAAAAAACGCTTTAAAACTTCAAGTAAAGTACTACTTCCCGTTAACCAATTTTAGTAAAAAATCTAATCAGTTATCATATTTGAATATAGCTCTTAAAAAACAAAATATTATATTTTTTACATGTATCGTATTCGAGTTATCGTGGGCGAAAAATCGTCACAGACGTTCACACAACCACACAAATATACACATACAGACATCAGTGTAAAAATGGTAAAATCTTACTCTAGGGATCCTAATTCGTGCTCATATGTTGAAAACTCACTCTCGAGAATTTTTACCAAAAACAATATCTCCCTTATATTGATAGGCGGGAAATATAAAGGAACGATAAATTAATGTGTTCATCAAAAATTATTTGTTCTCTAATTTTCATTAATTGTACGGGTGTCAATTTAGATTTGCTTGCCGGATATATGATGTTCAAATGTTCGTTTTACATATACATATAAAATGCTGTTGAAAGTAATAATTTTACTACAAAAAATGATAATAATAATCGACATTATAAAAGTACAAATAATTTTTTTACAGGATGTTAAAGGAAAAAAATCTAACACTTGGATGTTATATATATTTCGCTGTCCTGATTCTCAATCAAAAAGTCTCTAAGTAGTTACTTGTTTATATACTTTAGTATAATGCTCGTCGAGCAGTGACACTAAAAATGTCCTTAATTTTGCGAATACCTTTTTTGTGATTGAGAATCATATTGAAATGTTTATAGCTTCCAATTTTTAAAACTTTTTTAATACCTTTTATAAGATTAATTTCTACTTTTGAGATGTCGATTTCTTTTATACTTCATTCATATAAGCCATACATATTGGTCACATCTAATATAATATTTTCATCTTTCCATCAACATCAATATTCTTGAAGACTTGCTTCATTATTTCTGTCATTTGTTCCCGATGTATAGATATTAATAAGCCGTGCTCATCGCGCGCATTTATTTACATCACGGCGTATATTTGTTGCCCCCGTGCGGGTATAACTCCGGCATAATCCTGCGTGAGTCCGGTGCAGCCTCCGGAGTCTGGACGCGCTCCGGTAGGGTGCATTGATCTTTCCCCGCGCAAGCTCCGTGCAAGGGACTGCACGCGGCCGAGCATTTGGCTTGCCAGCTTCTCACCAAAACACCAAGCTATAATCACGTCGAGAATAATATACAGGGGTGGCAAAAAATATTTCGCAGCCTCAAGCTAGTGTTGGCGTTTAGTGCTAGATTTTCTACGTCAAAACTGACAAAAGTTTTGTTTTGAAAATATTAAGACAAAACAAGACTTTCTTATTGTAGATCAGGACGAGAAAATTCTAGACAGTTTTCAAGAATCTAGATTAAATGAAAATTTTAAATTTTCGAAATATAAATATATGCGAAGCTTGTTCCATCCGAACTGAAACAGTGATTGTGAAGTCAACAAATTTAAAGGTCTACACAATGCTCCAAGGTCATAGAACTGAATAGGGTAACATGAAACGTACCGACACGGGATGTCGCTTCTGTATGTAACTATTCTGTGGTAGAGTCTTCATTAGTGATGCACCGGTTATCCGGTTTGTATTACTCGGCTTACCCGACCACTTTCTGATGTTACCCGGTTTGGCCGAGTATCACTTATTTCCCGGTCAGGTATGTTAATTTAAAATACATTTTGTTGTACAATGTGCATTTACAGGTTTTTAAATAATAATTAGGAAAAGTACAATAAACAATAAATTTAAAAAGTAATGTATTTGAATTTTAAATGTTTTAACGTCGATGATGTTGTCACCCATTTATTATTTCCACTGTGACAGTTTTGCATGTTGTACAATCTGCATTTGTTTCGTCTCCAGCATCTATTTAAAAAAATGCCAAATTTTGCTTCATTTCGAAGATGAATTCATCGTATTTAGAGAATGAAGACCTAACACGACAAAGTTATATGCTTTACAGTTTATAAAACGCGAAGAAAAACAGTATATGATCGGTTATGCTTCGGTAATCGGTACTTGGTACTGGGCCTCATGATACTTGGTACCCGATAGGTATATAAATTTCAGAGTGTACTCGTTACTCGGCATTTTATTAAAGTGGACTCGGTGCATCCCTAGTTTTGATATCTAGACAAGACTATTTAATCTAGATTTAGATTTAGACAAGTCTCGTCTTGAAATTTCTAGAAACGATTTTGCAAAGTTTTGTCTTGTCTTTTCTAAAAGGCAACAAACATTACATTATGCGGATATTTGAAGTTTAAATAAATAATTATATCATACACAGGAAGGCAAAATAATATTAGCATTAAGTACATATTTTTATTGTAGTTCAATTTCGAGTAAAATGTATGAACATTTACTAAATTATTACATATTTGTATATGATGGATAGAAAATATGATGTGGTGCTTGTTGATAATAAATAAGAGTATATTATATTTCAAGGTTGAGAAGACTATCATTATTGACCTAGCGCCAAGATTGTGTTCAGGGGTGCGAAGCAACCGAGGAAAACAAGGCGCTAGTCAATAATGATCTTTTCAACTGTGGTATAAATATAATTTTTTTCACTACTATCCTTTAAATTCCAATATTACTTAAAAAAAATTATTGATAGTAACAAAGATTTACTTGTTTCTTAATAATCACAAAAATGAAGCAGGCTGCATTTAGCTCACCTTTGTTTTTTTAATTTCTTTTATTTGATTTACTTATTTAAATTAAACGCAAATTTAAATTAAGAATCTATAGTTTACACTTTTCTTGAGTTTAATGGGTCAAATAATAATTGGATTTGCAGGCTTCAGTTTTTTGAAAAAATTACAATTTGCTTTATTGCCCTAGGTTAAAAATAATTTATTATTGACATAGGTTATCATAGCTACCAAGTAAACGGTAGTGAAACACAATTTCTCATATCAAATAAATGTAAATAATGGTTGGTGTCTAGGCTAGTATTGAAAAAAATATTTAAAAACTATTGTTGTTGACTTCTTGGATAATTTATTATTAAAAAATTTAATTCTGGGTTACCTGTAGTAAGTATTTTTTAAAACTTTTATTGACAAAAAAAAATATGTTAGTTGGTTTACAACTTATTTTTAATAAGTGTTTCGTATACCTACATCTTTAAATAAATATCAAAAGAGGTATGTAAATGACCACCAAAAGTTAAATATTTAAAATACTTTGTTTCTGCGTTGTATTTTAATGTTGTACTTCATTTTTAATATTTGTTTTCACATAAAAATACACTACATTAACTAATTGTCAAAACGCATTTGTACGTTTAGATAATTAAAATCTAGAATATTCTTTGTAGTAAATATCCTGTTTTATGAGGAAAAAATATTTTATACGAATGACCATTCATACGTATAACGAATGATAATACAGAATATCATAAAAAGCGAAAAGTATGAACAAAGGAGAAAAGTTTAGTCAATTCCAAACAAAAACAATCATCAAATCTTAATAATGTTATGACAGCATCTTCTACTCATGCGCATACATTTTCCAGGATATATAATTTACTCCAAAACATCAGGCAGGCAAGGAAATATCTCAATCTTTAACAAAAAAAAAACTTAAATTACAAATAAATTTCAAATACAATGTAGTGTAGGAGAGTAGGAAGGAAAATATAAATTATATTATTCACTTAAAATATAAAATATATAGAGGGTAGACAATAACAGTGCAATAACAAAAATACAAGTAAAAAAATAACATAAATATTGACCCTGAAAATAAAAAAAATATACAATATAAGCCAATTAAAGAAACAGTTCCAAAAATACAAGTAAATAATAACGTTATATATATATTGTAGTCTGTCGGAACCCTTAATTGACCTTCACAATATCTTAAAATATACAATATGGTTCTATTAAAGATACAGAAAAGAAAACATATTTAAAGTAATAATGTCTTATATAAAATACATTGAAGGAGAAATGTGCAGGTTCGACAAAAAAATCCACAATATACAAAGATGATTATAATAATTTTAACCCAAACATATAATGTGAGTAATGTAACCAATTGAACAAAAAGAGCACCAAAAATACACCAAAAACGCAAATTACACATTACAATGCAGGTTAAAACCACAAGTGCTAATCACACAATTACAACACATCATCCCCAAGACTAGCCACTCACCGAGCGGGATCTTGTCGCTGGAGGCCTCCACCAAGGGGTGCACTCCCAGGTCGGCGAGCACAGTGCCTGCCAGCACCAGCAGGGCCGCGAGCGTCATGGCGACACAGCCTCTCTGGTCCACGCGACTGGCATCCGGCCGCATCTCAGCTACGCCTCTGCCAGCGCGCAGCCGCACCGCCACCGGAGGCGGCTGGAGATGAGGGCGCTGCGGACGCTGGGGACACCTGGTGGGGGTAATTGCTGGTTTATGGGTGGTATAGGGTGAGCTTAAATATACTGGAAGTTGTAGAAATTCTGTAATGTGGTTGTAAACTATTTTTGGAATATTACCATTTTGCAGAAGAATATGAAAATAAACAAGTATTAATGAAAATATTTCATTTAAATATTATTTCGATCGCGAGAGAGATTAAATTTTATTTTGATGTCCTGTGATATCATCTGTTTTTAGCAATTTCATTTGTTTCCTGATTTTAAAAAGACAATCACACTTTCACATTTATTAAAGTTAGAGCAGTATCAAAATGTTATTGTATGTTCTTGATTTTGTAATGAAAAATATTTTTTTTTACACCTTGTAATAATTTTCCATTCCTATATATACAAATTTGTATATAGATATGATAATCCCTGTACAATTACCAGTTTATTTATCACTGGCGAATATATTTGACGTCAGAGACCAAATTTTTCAGTTTAAAAATTGATATTATTGAGTTGTGTTTTCACTATTATGGTTTAGGATTCTATTAATATGCAAAGAAAATTTTATTAATTGTTTTGTCTAACAAGATCTACAGGGTAGCTCAAATTTCATCAACCTAAGCATATAAGCATGTGTTAAAAATGATAATCAACATCATCATCTAGGAAGAGTCTGGCCGCAAATTTTTCATTACAATGTTACTTGTATTTTTGTTGAAATAGGTTGTCAGCCTAAAGAGTCAAAAGCATATTCATTTAACATTGGTAAGTAAGATGATCATAGTAAGGATTATAAAATAACAGCCTAGTTACTTAGTACATGTGTTGAATAATTGACATTAAAATGCTAGTAAAATTTCAGAAGAAGTAATTACGTTTTGTACGAATAAGAAAATGATTGTAATTTTAAAATGATTTTTAAATATTTTTACGTATATCCACTAATTGAAATCTTTAACTAGCGTCTATAATTTTGTTATTATTCGCATCTCCTTGTGTTGCTGTATTCTGATCTTAACCAATCGATGCAATTATATGTACACCTTAAATACATAAATTCAATAACTGATCTGATATCTTTCTCTTACAGTAAGTAGTTTGGGGTAAGAGCTCCCCCTATTCTTAGACAAGAGTTATTGGTATTTTAATAGCACTGTTTATCAAGTACAAGTTTATAGTGCTTGCTTCTCCTTATATTTGAATACATAATTTATAAATTAGTTTGCAATTATTTAATTTACTATTTGTAAAAAAAATAACTTTGTATAATACTTAGGGAGAGTCAACTATCCCCCCTATTCTGTAATTCAATGGTTAATTCTTAACCAATTCCTAATTTTTTTCTCCAAAGAAAATAGATAGCACTAGAGAAAATATCAAAACATCACTTATAATGCTTGTTTTTATTTGTCATAAATTTTAGTAACTGGTTCAAAATTAACCATTGCACTAAGTTACAGAATAGACCCCTAAAACTACTGTCAATATTATTCAAATAAAAGTTCTTATGTGTATATATTGCAGCCACATTTCTAAATTTCTTTTTTTCTCCTATAAAAAACTATGACGAAAATAAATTTTCTATAGTAATATAATAGTGCACTTAAAATTCTGCATAAAAATATGTGTTGCCTAGAAACGGGATGAATTTGTTTTGATAGGAGTTTAATAAAAAGTGCCCGAGACGTCGTAGTCTCAAATTAATATCAAAATATATGAATTAATAATAAAACCTGAATTTTTAGATCATTTTTAATGAACAAAATATATTTGTTAGACTATTTCCAAAACAATATGTCAAACCAATTTTGTTTATAAAGCTGTTTCATTTTTGTTTATGTATATTTAAAACAAAGCCTTGACATAAAATAACCCTATTTTTTAATAAAAAAATTAATATAAATTATCTTGTGTCACATTCCATTTTATATCAAAATTTATAATTTTATACTAGTTACCACACTCGGAACTGTTTACAATTATTAAAAATGAAAAGTTCAGTTCACCACTTTACAATTTTGACTCTTTTTTTTGGGATTTTAAATGTCTTTGCAATTTTCGCTGTTTGTGTGTTCTGATTGGTTCAAATTTTTAAAATCTTGATGTCATTGGTTATTAAATTACGAAGGAAATAGTCATTTCTATTTAATCGTTTTTTTTTTTTATCAAAATCGAAGTAAATATTTTAAGATATAGTTGTCGATAATAATATAAAAATATATAAGAGTGGACTTACCTGCAGAAAGAAACATGGCACTCTAATTTATTATTGCAGTTTTAATAACAAGATAAAGTTTCAGAGATTAATATAAGCAATATGGCAATTTCTTTACCCGATATCACGTTAAATCACTGTCTTTTCTAATTCGTTAGCTAAAAGTGTTAATACGCTTATAAAACCAATAAAACTGTTTACAAATTATAGTTTAATTACGTAGCGACGTCCTGCTAAGGACGATCCATCACCCTTTCATATCTGATGACCGCGTCGCTAATTTAATGAAACTACACGCCTTCGTTCTACACTGCAAACATTATCCTTATGCAAGGATGACATACAGGGAACTACATACTTACATATGCTAATATTATCAAGTGCTGACCAAAATTTTGATTATGGTGTTAGAATATAGGAAATATCATATATGAATTATTTTTATTTAAGAACTCATATTAATTTTATTATATATAAAAGGCATATTTTTTTCTACACCCGCTAATAAAAACTGGTTAATTTTTTAACAACTGAACAACCAATGGCTAAATAACGTATTATACATGGAATGAACCTCCAAAATCTGGGTATCACAATTAGGATAATTATTCATAGGCTTAAACAATTGTCATTTTATAAAATAATGTATCTACATTTTTATTATTTTTTTTTTGTCTTAGCCGGGAATTTGCTCATTTTTTAAAATTTTAATTTTTTATTTATAAATATACCACACTTAGTCTTACGTTATTTTATTTTATTTAAGCCTAAAATTAATTTTCAATGTAAATTTCTTCAAACATTTGCAGTTATAAATAAAGTTGTAGTTTGTGACTGTATTTAATATATATATTCGTTACTATAATGTTACTTGATTAATATTTTAACTATATTTTTTATCATTATTGAAATTGATTCTGTTTTATAATTTACAAAATGTAAAATAAAAAATATGCAACGTAGTTCAAGTAAGTAACCTTTAAATAGCTCGAGAAACATACTTCTAGTACTTATCCTTAAAATTTTCAATAACTTTAATTCTACTGTTCAATATGGATCCACAAAGATATGTCAAGCAGTAATTGTAGTGATTATGATACTACCTAGTTAAAAAATAATGTAATTACACAAAGATTATTATGCTGAGCCAAAATTAAGCACTAACACTGTTAATTTACCTCCTGAAGCAGAGAAATACGGCATAGGAAAATATATTGGCCAGATTGAGAAATTATGTAAAAACTAAACTATGTGGATGCCCGAGGAAGATTATATGATTATACATATTTATGGTTATTAGAAATTTAAAGAATGGAAAACTTGTAATAATACTTCTCCCTGGAAAAAATCTTGGCTACGCCCATGGTAATATATTATTTAGTCTATGCTATTACTGCATTCTTGGTTGTCTGAAAAGGATACTTTCAGAATTGATTTCAATATTTTTAAGTTATGTCATCAGGATTATATTAAGAGGGTAGCACATTGCCGTGACAATTTGTTTGATGGACACTGGTGTATGAGAGATTAATTAAATTATCATAAAATAATACATCTACACGTTTATCTTTAATTAATACTCATTATAAAATTTGTATTTACACAACGTTAAACATTCATAATACAGTTTCTTATATGTACATGACTAGAAGCACATAGGTACTAACAACTAAATTTACAATAAATATATTCGATAAATAGTTGTAGTAAAAACAGTAACTACAATCGTTTAAATTTTAAAATATCTTTAAAAATAAGAAACATACATGCCTGGAGCAGTATTGTTATTGTTACATGATATACATGTTTATGAATAAAATTGAAAATAGTACTGCAGTGTATGAAATAGTTTATTTTCGTAATATTAGTAAGGCACTTCTTTATTGCTCTCCTTCAAATTTTCTAAACATGAAAAGCCTTCATTTTGTTTCAACAATTTGTGGATGGCCATTTCAAAACATCGGTTGCAAAGATTCTGCGAATGTACATAAATGTACAAGTGATCGCTCACAATGATTACATTTAATAAACAAATCTTGTGTTTTTATTTTAATACTTATTCTTTGCAAATTTTATAAATTTCTTATATGGCTATTATTGCTTCTTCTTTAAATGGTTCTTGATTGTCAAAAGTACGAAGCCAAATTTTATTCTTCTTTTCAATCTTTGGGTAAGGCGCTGTCACTCTTTCCTCTGGCATATAATCGTCCTTGAGTTTTAGTTCCTAACATCCTTTCTAATAAAGAATGCTTGCTCTTCCTTCTAGATGTTAAAACTGCTCTGCAAAGATCTTGAAAAGCAGCTGCAACACTTCCGACCTGCACAAACAAATAAAATCTTTAGATAATATAATTATAGAGATTCATTTTCAATCACAAATAATGAAATTAAATGTACATAAAATCGAATATTATTGTTATATTTCCATCCATTTTTATTAATTGATTCATACTCATAAATTGGTGCAATATATAACACAAATAAATTTATCATTGAATTCCTTGTATCAAAATTCTAGATGCTCCAGAATTTGGGCTAGTTAGTAAGTCGAAGTCTATTCGTGACCTGCTGAAATTGGATTACATTCTAGAGCTGGTAAGCTAGAGTTTACTCTCTTACTGCCCTCGAATATGCTGTAGTTTTAGTAGCTCAAAAAGCAGAACATTCTTAAAAGTTTGCTTTAATTCTCAACCTTATGCAAATGGATCACATTCTGGAACACATGGTTACTCTACAATGTGTTATGGTTTCAGTGGGTCAAGAATCAGAGTATACTTAAATGTTTACTCTAATTTTTGAAATTGGATCATATTCTAGGGCAGATGATTGACTTGGAATATGCTCTAGAACGAGATCCAAGAATGAAAATATTTTTAAATGTTTGGTTTAATTTTTTGATCTATACTGAAACCGTTTCGAAATAATAAAATAACATTCTAGAAAAATATTTATACAAAACAAAAACGACTAGGATTACAAAGGCCGGTTTTTTTATCTCTGATTAAAGTGCTGATTATTGTAAATGTTGGTTAATAGAAAAATATCATATCAAAATACTAAATAATGTACTTGTATTTTTGACAATTTTAGAGTATAAATATACAGATTTGTATGCATGAAATATAATTGAAATTACTGGTAAATAATGAAATATAAACTATCTTAGTTTACATTTTATTCGTAAGAATGACATTTTGATTGGTAACGTTTTGGCAATGGCGTGAGATTTGAAATCGTAGCCTGTTTTCACAAAATAATATCCAAAAACTTAATGTATACAAATGCAATAAAAATGTTATTTACATATATTGTAGCCACTAGACTTTCAGGGAAAATAAAATAGAAAATGTAGGATTATTCCATTTAACGTCCAAGGAAATCATGACGAATCTTTTAATTTATGTATTCATTAAAAACACAGCAATTTAAAACAAATATACAATCCTTACCTGCTCAGCAGCAGCAACTTCCGAGAAGGAACACTCCAGCCTCCTGGCCAGTTCCGTTCCTTGTGCCGTGCTGACAGCCCTGAGCTGCACCAGGTCTGCTTTGTTGCCGGCCAGCACTACACTGGTATCCGATATTCTGTCTGTGGACAGCAGCAGATTTGACAGCTTGCATATCCAATCAAAACTACTGCGGTCCGTTATGGAATACACTAGGAGAAGACCATCGGCCCACGATAAGGTTTCAGAACTTGGAAACTGGTTTGGCGCCTGAAATCAAAATGAATAATGAACTAAAAAATATTTTTTTAATTGGATATATTAAAATTGTTTACATAAAAGATATCAGTAGCATTGACTATGCTGATGTACAAAAGAAGCAGGTAATAAAAATTCAATGGGGTAGATAACCGTAATAGAATTGTATTGAAAAAACTACTGAATTACAGAAAACAAATGTATTTATAAAAGTTGACATTAAAAATATTAAATATTTATTAGCAATTCTGTTTTAATTCGCGTTAAATAGAAACTGTGTCCATTACTGTGACGACTTTGAAGAGCTTTAGGCTGACAACCTGTTTCACTAAAATGTAACATTTTTGTATAACAGATGAATTTCACTTCTCAATTTTATCTCCCCTGTGGTTGTAGCGTCAGTGATAGCACACCACGCACCCCCTAATATATTGAAGAGAATGTTGTTGAAATTAATTATTTTTATATTTAATTTCTGTTGTAATATATATTTTCTTTACTGATTTTTCAAGATATAAAGCGTTAAGTAATAATAGTGAAATAAATGGTTTCACTTGCATTTAATACTTTTTTCCAAAATCGTTAGCAAAATACATCATTATTCAACTTAAAACAGTAAGCAAAGTAGCATATTGAATCACAAGTGAGCAAAGTAAATAAATTTCTGCACAAGTGAGCAAAGTAAATAACATTAGTGAGCAAAATAAAATACACTAACTCTGAGCACAATGTTTTCATGGGATTACAGACATAATACATTTTATATTAAATTACATTAAATTTAATTATTACTTTATAAACATAATTGTACTGTTGAGATTTGCATTATTAAATAAAAAAGTACAATGTTTTTTTTT
Organism: Stenolophus ochropezus; assembly: GCA_035578165.1. Classification (NCBI taxonomy): domain Eukaryota; kingdom Metazoa; phylum Arthropoda; class Insecta; order Coleoptera; family Carabidae; genus Stenolophus; species Stenolophus ochropezus. The sequence goes on along the minus strand of JAQOWZ010000005.1, from coordinate 15,047,328 downwards.
TTTAATTATATTTTAAGATTGTGGAAAAAATTATGTTTAGCACACGTGAGCATGTCTTTTTCTCACTTGTCCAGTTGGCACACTCGCTTCGCTCGTGTCGCCAATTTCTGGGCCCGTCAGAAAAAGACATATTTTGCTCACTTGTACTAAAAATAGCTATTATTTTATAATAATAATTATAAAAATTAATTTTGGCACCCCCTAAAGAAAAGTTATGTGTATGCCTAAGACGGTTGTTGTATAGTAATGTTTACTATTCTTAAAACGTATTAGTATTATTTAATTTACCATTATTTTCACTTAAAATTTATGTGGGGGCTTACACTTGTTGACCTGTTACAAACACTTAATTTACATTTTATTGGCATATGATACAATTAATTATGTATGTAATGATAGAATGTTTGTATCATAACGTTATTAGTTGAAGTATCTAATGTAATGTGTTCAAACTAGCATATATTAACGTCAATACAGTTTATTTATCACTGCAATACTGAAATAGAATAATTAGAAAACACTGTATGACTATAATTTTATGCTCTATTGGGGAATTGAAATTTACAAAATTATCTAAATATTAGATTATTACGGCTCGATAGAACTATCAATAATTCAATTTTGTTTTCAATGAATCCATATCCTAATCTGATAAAATTCAAATTCAATCAGAATTTATAAGTTTAAAGAGAAAAGAATGGATAAAAAATAGGGTTGTCACGAAACGAGATGTGATAAGACTTCAGGGTGGTTTCGTCTCGGTTTCCACTCATCTTTGTTTATTAATTTGAAAATTATTAAAAACCGGGTTTAATGTAAATTCAAATAATAATAATTTTTTGTACTTAACGTTTATAATGAAGTTGTGTTGAAACGCAATTGCGTATTGAAAAAGCATTCATTTCGATACACAACTTTTTGTTTTAGAATATTTGTTCTATATATAGACGACATTAACATTCTTTTAAATAACTGAATAAATGACAAATTTACCTACATCAACTCGGTTTAATATAACAGTTTTTTTTAACTTTAATTTATAAAAGACACAAAATATAATGTTAGTATAAAGAACTCATTTTAAGAGACTGTATTATAAAACACGTTCTTTAATGTACTATAGTTTCAGTTTAGACTCTTTTGTGTTTAAGAAGCATAGCATTATGTTATAGATATGTCTGCGTTAATACTGGTGTTAATATGAAAGTACTAAAATTTGTATTAATAAACAAAAAATAAACATATAAATTAATAATTATTATTATTTTTTAGACTCGCTTTGAGATTAGATACTACCTCCTCGGTATCGACTTTAATGTCAAGATGAGACAGAGACTGGTCTTAGCAACACCAATAAAAATTATGATGATATATGAATTTATTTATATTAATGAAATGATTCATATAAACTGCGAAAAAAGAAGGTTAGCATATAATTACAGGCGTAATTCTATTTGCGTTAACCTTCAATGTTTTTATTATGCATTGTTTACAAACGTAAGTTTGTCAGAATTAGACTAGAGTTAGTGTCTCGGTTTGTATGGATTGCAGTAATTGGTTAGTTTTGAACAAATATTAGTTAACAAGCCAACCAATGTGTATTTTACACATATGTAACGGTTTACTGATTTGCAAACATGTGTACTTCCGTTTGATCATTTTAGTTGCACCATGAATGAAATTAATTATAGAAATGAGAGATGTCCATGTAAATAATCAAATATATGACGTGAGTTATGAAATAATATAAATGTTTCTCTAATATGTTTTACTATAATATTTCCGAAATTTATTTCACTAATGTTAAAATTAATTGCTGGAAACAGTTATTATTTAGATTAATCATTTCAATTATATCTTTCAAAAAGACTTTCGTCAAATTTAATTTTTATTAGAAAGGGGTAGAAACATTTTCTTTATATAAAAGTTTTAATAAATTAAATATACTATTTCATGACAGAGAACAAAAAAAAAATAAGATAATTGAGAAAAAACAGACATAATTCTTTGTAAAATTAACTAAATGTAAGGATACAAAGAACTTTAGAACGTGAAATAAGATACATAATAAGGCAAATGTTCGAAATTATGACCGTGTTCTCTTATGCAGAATATCTGAATAAAAATAACTTGTGACATATAATACTTCATTGAAAATTACGTGTAAATAAGACTATAAAATGTTTTTTCCTCTGTTTTATCAAACAGTGTATTTCATATTATAAAACTTTTATACATAAAGAAAAATTTTCTACTCCTTATAATAAAAAGTCAAGTTCAAAATAAATTAATATAGTTCAATAGAAAATAGAAAATATTTGTTTACTAATAACGGAATCTACTAAAAATGGTATTGGTATTTAAAAGTATTCCACGAAATAATGTTTATAGATTGGTAGACCAATTGTATTCAAAATCTAATCAACTATTCCTAATAATCCTTTAAATTCATCTAATTTTGTGCTTAATTAAAACTGAATTATCATGAATACATGATCCTCGCATACATTTCATTAAAATAGCTCACAGTAAATGTGAAATGTATGAAAGCTGCAGGCATATTCTTTTTATACCTGATAGTCTAATTATATTGATTAGTATAATACTCTAAAATCAAATGTTAATGGCAATCTAGCAATGTAATGTAAATAATGTAGCATTTTGTACTTTATTCTCTCTGTAATCGAACTTTATAGTACATATTTGATGTTCACTATTTCACAATAAAAGTACGCGTACTGTATCTACCTACGCATTTACAGAATTTTCTATTACATATTGGTTTCTATTTACATTGTGGAAAGTAGACCGACAGAGGTTTGTTCGTCGTTCTTTATTTCAAATTCATGATGAAAAATATGCTATCATATTTTTTATTTTCGTCACGAATAATAATCTTCTATTATTTACTTAGAACAAGATATGTTAAAGAAAGCAATGGAACGTTTTTGAAAAACTAAAAACAGTAGTATTGTAATACAGGGATCCCCTAAAAAAGTTAAGAGACGATGATTGAACATAACACAAGTGGACGTACGCACACTAAACTTTCTGTAAGTTTTATTTAATTTAATTAAATTAAACTAACTAAATAAAATAAGAAGCAATATAAACTACCAAAATGGTTAGTCGATAGCAGGGTTAGCAGCTTTTAGTAATTACTGTAGGTCAGTCCTCTGGCAAAACCGTACCGCTACCACTACCAGAGCCAACAACTGTGCATGTTTGCATTACACCTTGACTTTCTCACATACCTAATATTCAACTCAAACTGAAAATAATATCTTGTAACAGGTGGTTAAAAAAACCATAAAAGAGATTTGACTTACGGTCTCAGTAAATAGATTTATTACTGTATTTCAAATTACAAATAATTATAAATATAATACAGACAAATGTAAATCCCCGTATAAATATATAAAATCATTTGTTACTCATTGTTTTTTATTAAAAAGTAGGGTTACTTTATTTCAAGGATTTGTAATATACATAAACAGCTGTGAAACCGATTTATAAACAAAGTTAGTTTGACAGATTGTTCTGGAAATAGTCTAACAAATATATTTTGTGCATTAAAAATGATCTGAATATTCAGCATTTAAACTGAAAGAAACTGCGTTCGTTTATTTTGATAGTAATTTGACTATGTCTCAAACACTTTTTGTCAAATTCCTATGAAAACAAACTCATCCAGTTTCTAAGCAGCACATATTTTAAGTTCACTTATTATATTACTATAGAAGAGAGCCCTAAGACTCTTATAACTTATGGCATGAGATTGCTAGGTAAGTGACAATTGTTGACATCTGTCAAGCATGAATAATTTAATTGTTTTAATTTCAAAATGTCATATTTAAGTTATGGAAATGAAAAAATTGCAAAAATATTTCTCATTGAATATCCCTCGATCATTGATAAATAACTTATAATTTTATAACAACTTCCTCAAGCATGTTGCTTATCTGGGGCGCTTATCAATGACAATAATTATAAAGGAAAAAAAAATAGAGGGCTTTCTATCTTGTTACAGTATATGATCCCGAAATGATAATATGGGACATATTACGTCGTTTGACATTTCATCAACATTTCTATGGAATAGGATTTCTCGTCATTCGCTTCATTACTATATCCTATTCTGTAGCTGCCAATTTCTTTATATGGTTTTTCCATTCCTTTCAGTCTTTTGTTAGTTTTTTGTTTCCTTCCATGCTTTATTTTGTTTTAAAGATTTTTTGGATGATATCTATAAGTCCTACATAAATAAGAATTTATGGGATTTTCCTTAATTTGTATTATTTCATATCATTAATTTAAAAAGAAAACGACAAAAAAAACTTTAAGATATATTTGATTCTTTGAAAATTAAAACGTAATATTAGTTGTTTGGTTATTTTTCTATTATATTTATTAAATAAATAAAAAAGCAAATACATCAACAATACTTATCTTACTATTGTAAAATTGTAATTAAAAAATATTTTGTGTGAATTTTTAATCACTGCGTATTTACATATTAAATTAGATTTATGTTAGAATGAAGTAGGTTAATCCATTTAAATTCGAAATGTATCAATTTTGTTCATTGTCACCAACAAATATAAGAGGTGTGTGCTACATTTATAAGCTTTTACTAATTCTGTAGATTTTTTCACAATGTCAATGAAAACCTAAAATGTAATAGTTACATTTGCATAATTACTTTTGAGTTACAACCTATTAATTTATTCATAGTGTACTCGTATTTTACATTTTAAGTTTTAAATATTTATTTAATATTAATTCCTTCGAAGGTTACTCTATAAAAACATTAACTATGTCTGAGATTAAATGTAAATTTGTAGGAGCGGTGTTCACCCATTATTTTTATATTCTTCTTTTTTCACTTTACGTCTAATTAATCTATTTGTCATTCATGATTCCTTATTTATTTATTACGTTCCAATACCAACGAGTGCCATTAACTGATATTTAACCTTAACATTTAATGAAATTAAACAAAATCATTTAATTTCTAATTTACTTTTTTCACCCATTAATTAGAGTAGAAAAAATAGTAAAATTGTGGAGATTAATCACTTCGGAAGTTGTGATCGTTTATTTGTTTTTCACATAATTAATAAGTGTTATTCTGCTATTTCAAGGATGTTTTTAAAAAACTCGATATTGTTTTTATCTCATTGAACTTTTTGTTACAGATTTCACACAGTCTTTATGTCTACAATGGTGAGTAATTTTAATATTTTATATGAGTATATGTTAAGTGCGTTTTAATTAAATAATACTTCTTTGAATTGAATTATTGTCTATTGTACAAGTTTTATTTAGATACAATAAATCTGAAGTTTAAGAATTTAATTGGTTTCACGAAGAATTTCAAAAACTTGTGTTATGAGTAATAGATACATTTAATTGAGAAGTTATAAAAACATAGTCTAGTCTACATCAAATTAAATTTCGTTAGTTTACATTATATAAAAAATCTAGTTACAAATTTAAATTTAAATAAAAAATAGTTATGGCTATCACAGAAGTGACTTACATTAAAAAAATTGTATAAAATGCGATTTTTTTTTTTAAATTAAGGATGTTGCATGTTAATTTCAGTTAAGGTATAAACAAAGTTTTATTCCCGAAATGCATATAAAAGCTTTCTCTTGACCATTACAAAATAATTTATTTATTTATGCTTAATTTCTAATTGATATGCAACTCAAAGAATCATGTTTGCAATTATTTTATTTATAAAAGTCTGTAGTAGTAGATTTGTTTCATTTAAATCAACCCCTCACTTTGTTTCTTTGGGAATGAAACAGTTTATTATAGATCAGTTGTCAAATATATAAAGTGACAATTTATTCTTGGTCGGGAGAAAACGTTTTAAATGATTTTTTTTCGATCCTCTTAGTTATAAATAGTTACAGGAAATGATATACAATTTTGAATTCCTATTTACATATGAATATGGAAGTAAAAGTATATTATTTAAAAAACGTATTTTTTTTAATGAAAGATATTTTACAAAGAAAATTAATTTTTGTAATTATTATATGATATTGCTGTAAAAATGTAAAGTAAATAATTAAACATTGTTCGTTGAATTTCTTTTAAAATAATAATCACTTCTTTTCAAACATAAATATTTACTATTTGTCCTAAACATAATAAATGTTTATAGTATGTATCAGGCACATAGACAGTTAAGGGGCTTGAAGAGCTGAAGCTCCCCAAATGTACCTAAATGTTTGAAAGTTTAATAAAAATCAGACATTTTATTATTTAGTCATATTTATTTGTGTTTCATTTATTCAGAGCCCCTTCTCTAACTGTAAGAAAAGGATAAAGGAAAATTATAATATACATCCGCCTCTCTATTTCCCAAAATTTCAAAGCTTCCCCCAAAAACAACTTCAATAGTGCGACGAATAAAGATCTGAATAAATCACCGAGTTTAAATATGCATGTTGTGTTTATCAAAACAAGTATTTAGAGTAATTTTTAATCGTCGATACATAAATAATTTAGTTATGAATTTTCATGTAAATCATATACTCTATATAAATCATGCTTACTATTATCGGGTTAATAAATTAATATGAAAGTAACAGCGATACATATAAAAGTGGTTAAGTGCATATGTTATAATTGACTACAAACATATAAATAACAAGCAGGAGTGTTTGACAAATGGCGCGCATTAAAGCAAGTGGACAGGTGCACAACATTCGCGTCAGTTCACTCCCACGCAGTGCACCAAGCCGGGGGCGTCTTACTCTTACCTTAGGACAAGTGTCAAGGATCTCAAACAGCACGGGTTCGCCGTCAACTAGGACCTCGTGCTTGTAGCGGGTTTCTGAAAAATATATTACATTTATTGTTTATAAATGCTTAACATAAATGTGGTAAAGAGGTTCTTGGATATTCAGCAGGGTTGACCAGATTTAAATCAACTGATTTTTTAAATTAAAATCATTGATTTTTATCAAAAATAATAAAAATTTAATTATTTGCTACAAAAATATTAATAATAACCGAAATATGTTCTGTATATAATTATATCTTATAATTAATTGATATTTTAACAATTTATTTTGCATATAACAGAAGTAAATGTAAATAATTAAAGGTGTAACTAAAAGTTAAAATTCCTTGTTACTCTTCCTAGTTTTATTTAGATAAATTGTTTTGGTTTATGAAATAAAATATTTATATTTTTATTAAAACAATTGAAAAGTTCAATAACACTTAGACATCTTTAAAAATTTAAAAAAAAAATCATGGTTTATTTGATTTTTTAAAAAATCAATGATTTTAGATTTTTTTTAATAAATCACGATTTTTTCCAACCCTGATATTCAGTCAGTTTATTAAAATACAAATACACATCTAATATTATTAAATTGCCTGAATTTTCCAAGAACTTCTTTACCTCATTATTTCATTCGGTCGAGCATTAAATTCTTCGTTACATAAATGTCCGGTAGGTACTTGTAATATCTACCCCGTACGATAATTTTATTTTATTTTAAAATGATATGCGACATATTAAAATATATGCAAGGAAAATAACGACTTGACTACCTCAAACTTCAAAAATATTCAATCTAAATCAACATATTAAAAAATAATAATAAAAAAATTCTACTGCCATGTAAATGGATTTTTGAATGTAAGGTCATAATTTCTGTCTGTATTTATTATTTTTATATTATTTATTCACTTGTTTGTTTGTTTTGTATACTTTTTCATGTACTATTCTATTACGTAACTCTTGGCTTTTCTTATATTAATGTAAATTTTAGTCTTTGGAAATAAATGAGTATTATTATTTATATTTTAATTATTTACATATATTTAATGAACAATGATTGTGTACGAATTTTATTTCAATTTCTAGTTTTATAACTGAAATCTGGGGAAAGATAAGTTATTATGGCTTCTCACCATTTCTCTTAATGAGGTTGAAATAATTTTTACTAAAATCCGCAATACTAGATATAAATAATAGTCCATAAGATACTAGAGATTTTAGTCTTATTTTGGTACTCAATGTTGTCTTATCAGTTACTTAGCAATATGCAGGAAATTTTTCATTTTTATTAATATTAACTGTTTGTACTTTTTATATTGTTATACAAACTTTTTTTTTATTAATTTCGCTTCTTGCGATAATTCTCCGACTTTCTTTTCCGCCAATAACTACTAAATATTTTTATATATTTTACTACATAATAACACATTTTAAAATGCACACGTAGTTTATATATCGTTTACCTACTAAAATATTTTTTATAGTTACAACCTACGTTAAATATTTTTCTTATATTTAATTTTAGATCCTGCTATTGTACCTTGAAAATATTTCTATTTTTATTTCGCGTATTCTAAATATAAATATTCTTTGACACTTGGACCAGAAAATTTTTAATTTACTTTCATACACTTTCTCAAATTAATTTCGGGATTAAAATTTTCAAACTAAATATTATAATTTTAAAATCATATTTCTGATATTTCACTAGTTACTTAATAATACTAATAGTGTATTGTTACAGAGTGCAAGAGTTATCTAGACATAATAATTTATAAAAATGGAGCTAAAAATTATATTCATATTTTAAATAATCTTTCTGTCATCTGCGATTGTCAAAATTATACCGATAAAACCGATCGATAAAAAAGATGAGTTCTTTGTATTTTGTAGAAAATCCGAGAAAACAAATGTATATATGTTATTTCAAAAGATAAAGTAATAAAATAGAAAGATTTTGTAATACAAATTTTTTTATCAAAATATGTAAGGAAAACAAAAACAAACAAGATATTTTTTCTATATATTTTGTAATTTTAATTTAATATTAGGAAAGGTCTAGTATTGTACATGTTAGATTTAATAAAAAAAATGTTTTTTAAAAAATATATTATCCCTAGTTAAATTTTTATTAAATTTGATTGTTTGTTATGTTACTACTAAAACAATATTATTAAAATAACTAATTACGTTGGACAAACTCATCAGGTATGTCAACCAAGTGTTCTAATTTAAAACTCTATAAAAAATTTGCGAAAAACATTTGTGACGTAACAGTATAGTATCTTCGCAAGCGGGATGCTGTGCTATGCGATGTATTCTCGCGTATTTTGATATGTAATTTGGCGCTATTTTTGGCAGGGCATGAGGTTGGTATTTTCGTACGCGTGTAATTTGGCCAACTTACCTGACTGGTGATCATATTCGCCGATGTATCTCCGCGTGAGAAAGCGAACCGTCAGGGCTGCAACATAAACAAACAACCGTCAATGTGCAGCACTTATCAACTGCGAAAATAAATACAGGATATAGGATACACTCAGCCACTCACATTCTGCAGTGCACTTTGCTTTACATGCTTGTAGGTGTTTTGCTAATTTTGAATAAAATAACACATATTTTAGATACACTGTTACATAAATAAATATAAGTGTAAACATGTAAACTTTAGAAATTGATAAGTGTTATTGAGATCAAAGTATAGAAAATTTGTTTTCGATCTTTTGAAAAGTAAGAAAACAGTTGGTGAACTTCAACCGTTAATCGCAAAAATCGAGACGAGATTTCAAATTGATCTCGCCTCTCGCCTTGGTTTCAAAATGGTCTCTATTACTTTCAGTCTTGAATTTCGACGAGAGTCTCAATTTGCCTTGCAATACATGTAATGACTATATGTAAATATTTTCAGTACCTCAATATACCTACTTTATACCTAATAGGTAAAACACTACTTCAGAAGGTTTATCTCTGTGACATGCGATTAAATCCTAATACTTTTTATTCGAGATTTTAAATAGATTTTTCTTATAAAATCTGGCCCCTCGTGGAACAATTTTATTATTATTATAGTAAACGAAACTGAAATCATTACTTTAAAGGGTTATAGCTCTCGTCAACTATAAAGAAAATTTAATTCCTTTCATTAATATTTCATTTCCTATTTTGTTTGACGCAGTACACGTACAAATATCATAGGCGTGCGCAGAACTTTTCTTTTGGGGGTGCCAAAATAAATTTTTATAATATATGTGGAACCATTTATATATAGGTTATTTTTATAGTAACAATAGGGTAAGTATTTCCAAAAGCTGATGATGTTGTTTTCGGTAAACCTGAAAATATTGGAAAATATAGAATTTTTAGCTCGAAAATTTTTAAATATTACAAAATTTTGTTTGTAATATATTTATTTTTTTAATTATCTTTTTTCATTTCGGAGATACTTGTTGTAAAAGTTGCAGCTCAACTGTGTATTTTAAATATATTTAAAAAATGAGTATAATCTCAACTACTTTATCATTCGATTCTAAGGGAAAAGTTATAAAAAAAAATGTTTTGCCCACATATACGTTTTTTGGAACCATTAGGTGAAAAATAAGAAAAAGTAAAAAACCTTAATTTAAATTTTTCGCCTCAAAATTTTTTGTCTCCAAATTTTTTTTATTTTTTTGGACTTTAGTAGATACCGATGCTTTGATTTTATATTTACAAAGAGCATTTTATTATCTCTTTCCGTTCTAGAGATATTTGAATTCAAAATGATACCTAATTAATTAGGTTTTTTTAAATATATCTCTTAAATGGTTAGGTTTACGATTTCCAGGACATCACTATACTAACCTACAGAAAAAATTACATAAATCTACCAATTTTCAGATTTTTATCTCAACAGATAGAATTTCTACATGGAAAATACTAAAAAAGCCAAAAAATCGAAAAAAATCTAAGGTCAACCACTTGCCATTTTTTCAGATTTTGCTATTTTAGTTTTTCCTTTCTACATAAAATCTAAAAATTGGTATACCTATGTAATTTTACCCTTAGAATCGAACCCTTAAAGAGGTTTACCTAAAAAACCTGTTTCTTTAGATATTGCTTAAACTCAATTTATCTTACAAGCTGATAAATCAAACAAATAATATTTAAATTTTTATAATAGTCTATAATACATAGTTATCGTTTATAGTACAGTGTTTATTTTATTTCTTTATGATACTAAAATATATAAATTTTTCTATTTTATATTTTATATAGCTAACATTGAAAGCAAACAAATTGCCAAATTATATTAAATTTTGGAACATCAATATTTAAGACAAAATTTATTATAGTTTCTTAAATGTTTCAGTTTCAATATTTGGATAAAGAAAATTTATTTAGGAAATAAATATATGAAAATAGTAAATATATTTTGGGAAATGTACGTGCTTTAAATTCTATGGTTTAAAATTAGTTAAATATTTCTGTATTCTAAATTTTTATTGGCTTATTTATAACTTTACATTTTGCACAAAGATAATCTATTACAAAAATAAACATATCAGAATGTTTATACATTTCTGTAATTGCTTACACTTAGCGAGAAAATAAAGATTGAAGTTAAAATACTCGTACTTCTTCAATATGTAGGCAATTTTTTATTACTATATTTCTTTATTTGTATCCTTGTACATTTTATATTTACCTACTTATATCATTTGTGAGAGAGCATATCTAGATGGAATGGACTTTTACTCAAACTTTAGTGGTTTAGGGTTACAAAGCCTATACGTCATCCGAAAAAGACCTACATCTTAAAGTAGGTGCCGAACCACTGAGACATTTAATTTTTTACATTTTGTTCATGAAATTTGAACATTTTCTAATAATAAGTTTTATAACATTATATACTATTGTCGCCGACTAGATAAAATTATTTTTTATTTTTTTTTGAAAAAGAAAAGTAGGCAAAAAACAAATATAGTTGATAATTATTGATTTTTTGACGTTAAGAAAAAACGATGTAATATTGTAAAAATAAAGATTGAAATATTAAAAAATAAAGGAAATACGAACAATTTGAGTATTTTGTATTAATTATTCAGTGTTTTTGAAAGCGGAAAAGAGATTCGCTTCAAGCCGGATAATAATATATATTTTATATACTTAAAGGTAATATATTTACAACAATTGGTCCTTCGAGCCGGATAATAATATATATTTTATATACTTAAAGGTAATATATTTACAACAATTGGTCCTTCGAGAATAAGAGCAATCAGCAGTGGAATATAGTGTTTCAAGAAAATGTCAGAAAACAAATATAATAAAGAAGAACTTTCTAAACCTAGAAGAAGTGAACGTCTGGCTGCTGTACAGAAACATGAAGAAAGACATGAAGAAACCAAGAAAGAGATATTGCAAAAAATAACGGAAGAAGATAATAAATCAGAAAACGGAAGATCAATAGCTCAGTTATCAAGATCAGTTTCGCATTCGTCCAAGTTAAGCGAACTTGCAGCGAACAGAAGAAAACTAGAAGCTAAACTTAAAGCCGAGAAAGAATTAAAAGCACTAGAAGATGCTGAAATTGAACGTAAAAAGAAAATAATCGATCTACAATTGCAAATAGAGAATGCAAGAGTAGAAGAAGAACTTGCTCAAGAATTTCTAGATTTAGAAGAAAAGGAATATAATGAAATTCCAGACAATAAATCACAGAATGAAGAAGCTATAAAGAAATGGATTAATGAAATCGACACTAATTTTCCCTTTAAGAAATCATCCAATTTACAAGATTCTGAAATTACAGCAGCCTTAGTAAATGCTGTAAATGCTTTAGCCACACAAAACCGTAATTCTCCAAATGACGTTCATAAATTTATGACAAGACAAGTTACCAACCTCGAATTGCCTATATTTTGGGGCAATCCACAAGAATGGCCAGCCTTCATATCTGAATTTAAAGAAACAACCATGTATTGCAATCTAACTCCAAGAGAAAATATTTTAAGATTAAGAAAATGTTTGAAAGGCGAAGCCCGTGATATTGTAAAAGGACTTTTAATAAATCCAGAAAGTGTCAAAGAAGTTATAAAATTATTAGAACTACATTTTGGACGTCCGGAACAAATATTGCATAGTCTCCTAAAAGAAATAAAAAATATACCTTCCATTAAAGAAAACAATTTAGAACCGATGTTAAAATTAGCCAGTTCCGTGAAACATTTAGTAGTTAATTTAGAATTACTAAACATGCAAGAACAGCTGCCAAATTTACAAATTTTAGAAGAAATAAAGTCAAAACTACCAATTAATTGGCAAATTGAATGGATAAAATATCAAACTAAGAGCGAAGACAAGTTGAATTTGAAAGATTTAGCTGATTGGTTGTTAGAACAATCATTAATAGTTAGTAAAACATTTAAGCCTTATGAAAAACAGAAGAAAGAAAGTGTAAGTCAAGAACCAGGAAAGAAAGAAAAATATATGTCAAAATTTAAGAAAGAAGCAACATTAACTACATATGAAACGAATAATCAAGATTGTATGTTTTGCAAGAAAACCAATCATTTATTATATAAATGCAAAATATTTGAAAAAAGAAATCTTATCGAAAGATGGAAATTTGTTAAAGAGAATAATTTATGCTTCGTATGTTTACAAACAGGACATGTAAACACTGAATGCTGGAGGAAAGACAAGAGGTGTAAAGTTGACGGATGTGATCGACATCATAATAAAATGCTGCATCGTTCCAACAATGAAGTACAAAAGGAAAAGGAAACGAAAATATTAGAAACAGAAACAGTAAACTTTACGTCTGGAAATTACAATAAAGTATTATTGAAAATAGCACCAGTAGTCATAACAGGACCGAAGGGAATATGTCATGTTTACGCACTATTAGATGAAGCTTCTTCGGTTAGCCTCATTGATAAGAATTTAACCGAAAAACTTGGTATATCTGGACCATCATCTCCTCTTAGAATACGGTGGACAAACAGCGAGAACACTCAAGAAATTGATTCAAAAACTGTGACATGTAAAATCAGAGGTGAAAATTGTAAGAAAGAATATAGTATAAATAACTTTAGAACTATAGATAATTTAGACCTACCTATACAATCAGTAAATATAAGAAGATTTGGCAATCAATGGAAATATTTAAGAAATGAAAATATCGTACCTTACGAAAATGCAAAACCCACAATCCTAATTGGACAAGACAATTGGGAACTTATAGTTAGCAGACAAGTTTTACAAGGCCCCAAGAATACACCAGCTTTATCAAAAACAAATCTTGGATGGATAATACATGGAAGAATAGGAAGAAATATTTATCAAGATGAAAGAATATGTTTTATAAAAGAGAAAGACAATGATTTACTACACCAAATTATAAAAGATTCTTTTTCTATTGAAAACTTCGGAGTGTTGCAACCAACAAAATTATTAATTTCAAAAGACGATGAAAGAGCAGTCGAAATTATGAAGAATACTGCAAGAAAAATCAACAAGAAATGGGAAGTAAGATTACCCTGGAAACAAGAAAATACAGTTCTTCCAGAAAGTAAAAGTAATGTTTTTAAAAGATTAAAATATATGGAGAAAAAGATGGATCAAGATTCCAACTTTGCCAAAAAATATAATGAAAAAATTGAAGATTACGTAACCAAGGGATATGCAAGAAAATTAACTCCTGAAGAAGCCTCCAAAGAACCAAAACATACTTGGTATTTGCCTCATTTTGGTGTTATTAATCCCAATAAGCCCGGTAAATTACGTTTCGTATTCGACGCAGCTGCTAAAAATTTTGGTATATCATTAAATGATACTCTTTTGAAGGGTCCGGATTTAGTAGCTTCACTCATTGAAACATTATTTAACTTTCGTCAAAAGAAAATAGCGTTTGCTGGTGACATTAAAGAAATGTTTCATCAGGTAAATATAAGAAAAGAAGACCAAGATGCGCAGAGATTTCTCTTTAGAGGAATGGATAGAGACAGAGATCCAGATGTTTATGTAATGCAAGCTATGATTTTTGGTGCTGTGTCGTCACCATTTATAGCACAATATATTAAAAATTTGAACGCAGAGAAACAATTAGACAAATATCCCGAAGCATACAAAGCTATAAAACACCATCATTACGTGGATGATTATTTGGACTCAACAAATACAGAAGAAGAAGCTATTAAACTAATTCAAGAAGTGAGAGAAGTACATGAAAATGGATCATTCGAATTACGAAACTGGATAAGTAATTCCCAAAAAGTACTAGATAGTATTCCAGCCAATCTTCATACAGAAGTCAAAAATCTTGAAAATGATAAAATTTCGGAGACTAAAATGGAAAAGATTTTAGGATTATACTGGAACCCAAAAGAAGATGTTCTTCAATTTTCCCTAAATTTTAGTAGAGTTGATCCAGAACTAATTAATAACAAAAGACTGCCGACAAAACGAGAAATTCTAAAAATTGTAATGTCTCTATATGATCCCCTAGGTTTAATTACACATTTCTCTATTCATGGAAGAATAATTCTACAAGATATTTGGCGAGATAATTACGATTGGGACGAAACTATAAATGAAGTATTAGGACATAAATGGAGTAAATGGTTGCAAAGAATACAAGAATTGAAGAATTTGAAAATTGATAGAGCATATTGCCGAAAAATAGCGGATGCAAAGAATATACAACTACACATATTTGCTGATGCAAGTCAACAAGCTTACGCGGCAGCTGCGTACATTCGGGTGGAAACAAGAAATGAAATAACAGTGTATTTAATAATGGCGAAAGCACGAGTTATTCCAATAAAAGGACTTACTATTCCAAGAGCTGAGCTGCAAGGAGCTGTTTTAGCTAGCCGTATAGCTAAGTTGATACAAAATGGGCATTCTCTTAAATTTAATTCAATAACCTTCTGGACTGACTCCCTAACAGTTTTAAACTGGCTCAAAACAAGTACAAAACGACATCCAGTTTTTATTTCACACAGAGTTGGTGAAATATTAGAAAATTCAAGCGTCAAGCAATGGAAATGGGTTCCCTCAAAAGAAAACGTGGCAGACGAAGCAACCCGAGATGATAAGTCACCTAATCTGACTGCTGAAAGTAGGTGGCTAAATGGATCAGAATTTTTAAAATTGCCTGAAGTATATTGGCCTCAATATCCAAGGAAAGAAATATGTGAAGAACAAATAGATGAAACAGAAATTATTAATATGATGACAAATGAACAAATTCCTTTTCTTGACATCTCACGTTTCTCAAAATACGAACGATTATGGCGAACAGTTGGCTGGGTATTACGAAGTATAAAGAAATTCAAGAAAATAAGAATAACTCAAAGAACATTATCAGTTAAAGATCTTGAAGAGGCTGAAACATTTTTATTCAAAATTTCACAATTAGAAAGTTTTCCCGAAGAATATCATAAATTAAAAAGAGGAAAAGAACTCAATATAAATTCAAAAATTATAAAATTGTTTCCATATTTAGAAAATGATTTAATAAAAATGAAAGGAAGAACTTCTAACTCAAATGATTTACTCGCAGAAACAAAAAATCCTATAATTTTGTATTATAATCACCCTATTACACAGCTATTGGTTGAATATTATCATAGAAAAATGGGACATGTAGGCCAAGAAACTGTTTTGAGTGAGTTGCGCAAAAGATTTTGGGTTATAAAAGGGAGACAATTAATAAAGAAAATCAAGAGAAATTGTTTTTACTGCAAAATAAAGAACACGTTACCTCAAGCACCTGTAATGGGAGATCTACCTACAGTGAGAGTTACTAGTAAACTTAAACCGTTTACATTTACTGGAATAGACTACTTTGGACCGCTAGAAGTCACAGCAGGGCGAAAAAGACTGAAAAGATATGGTGTTGTATTTACTTGTTTAGTAATCCGCGCTATACATCTTGAAATTGCCAGCGATTTAACAACAAGTGCAGCCATAAATGCTATTCGACGTTTCATATGTAGAAGAGGTGTACCGCTAGAAATGTATAGCGACAATGGAACGAATCTAAGAGGAGCAAACGAGGAATTGAAAAAAGCAATTCAGAAAATGAACGAAGAACAAATTTGTAATGAAATAGCGATGAAAGGCATCAAATGGAAATTTAACCCACCATTAACTCCTCATATGGGAGGAAGCTGGGAAAGAATGGTTCAAAGCGTAAAAAAAGCACTAACAACAATTCTAAAATGTAAAGCTCCAAAAGAGGAAGTGTTACAGACTGTTTTTTGTGAAGTAGAAGATATGATAAACTCCAGGCCGATAACTCGAATATCAGAAGATCCAGAAGACTTAACGGCGTTAACACCGAATCATTTGTTAAAGGGAGTTGCGGCAGAAATAACTCCAAATATATTTAAACAAAATCATGTAAATTTAAACATTTGGAAAGCAGCCCAAAATTTAGCAGAAGAATTTTGGAGAAGATGGTTAAAAGAATATCTGCCATTATTGAATCCAAGATGTAAATGGAATAAAGAATCAAAGACAATCAAAGAGAACGATATGGTAATATTATTAGATGAAAATGTAGCAAGAAATGAATGGAAAAAAGGAATTGTAAAAAAATTGTACCTACAAAGCCAAGGACAACAGAATTAGAATGGTTGATGTTCAAACAATTACTGGTATTTATAGAAGACCAGTAATAAAGATTTGTAATATTGGGGCATTAAATGGGTTTTGGCCACCAGCAGCCAAAACCGGGGGAGAGAATGTCGCCGACTAGATAAAATTATTTTTTATTTTTTTTTGAAAAAGAAAAGTAGGCAAAAAACAAATATAGTTGATAATTATTGATTTTTTGACGTTAAGAAAAAACGATGTAATATTGTAAAAATAAAGATTGAAATATTAAAAAATAAAGGAAATACGAACAATTTGAGTATTTTGTATTAATTATTCAGTGTTTTTGAAAGCGGAAAAGAGATTCGCTTCAAGCCGGATAATAATATATATTTTATATACTTAAAGGTAATATATTTACAACAACTATTTAACTTTTAAATTAATTATCCATATGAATTTTCTTAAAAATAGTTTTCTCGAAATATTGAATGGAGCAACCGCTGCTCGTTAATTATACTCGTAATTATAATATTTTTGGATATTTCAATATACATATTTTCACAAACATAAAAATAACCATAACCTTAATTTTAGAAAAATAGGTACAGCTGGATGTTTCGGGAATTTCTCATCATTAATAAATGCTAATAATTCTAAATGACAGAATTTAGATTATTCAACCTGTCCATCATCGTGATGTCTAAATGACTTTGCTGCTCTATTTTCATTTCCACGTGTAAAACAAAATGTAAGCAACTACGTCTTATTTCAAGTACATGGCGTTATTGACCTCTTAAATTTACTTTCTCAGAGTAAACACAATTCAAATTTATTTAATATTTTCTCCTTAAAAGTTTGTAAATAACCGAATTAAAATGTTTTCACATACAAATATTGAAAGCGATGTACAAAATATTTTTGCATTAACTTATTTTTCATACATGATGTATAACAGACATTACTATTTGTTTTTATTATTTTATGTTTTCATATAAATTTCTGTTTTATTAGATAAATAAATAACATTTTCGCGGACTATTTTTCTTTCAAGAATTTTATCTAATAATACGTTCTAGTTATAAATATTTGAGGAAATGAATCTGTATTTTCCAATAGTACTAGCACAAATATTTTAAAATTCTTTTATTTACAAGATAATTTACACGGAATTCCTAGAGTTTTAAATAAAATATTTAGAGAATTTAGTCTCATACACTTCCTACTATTTGCTCCGAAATTTTTAAGTCGTATGCTCTACTTTTCTGCATGAACACCTTTGATGTATCGTCTCGTATTTTAGTCTAATAATTACTGCGATACTAAAATACTATGAACCCATGTTTACTAGAAAAATATTACCTCGTAAAAGCAAAACTAAAAAACTTATATGTACGACTATAAATCAAATGGAGTCCATGATCTATTCTCTAGTGGTCTAGTGTTTAGTAGATAGAATCGCAGATGTTCTGAAAATACAAATTCAAATCCCGTCGAGTCAATTTTTTTACCAACTAGCTAAAAATGTTTAATTTTGTATATGCTTCATGGATTTTTTCGGAATAACAACTGTACATACATATCGATGTTATACATACTTTTGTATCTCGCATAACTCAAAAATAATTAGCTGTAGAATGTTGAAATTTTGTGTGCAGGACTGCTATAATGCCACCTTTATTTTTTAATTAATTTCTAAATGCTAAAAGAGTGCTATGTTCCATATATATGTATATATTTTTGAAGTTTTCGTATAACTCAATAAAGATTAGCCGTTGAATGATTTCAATTTCTAATTAAATAACTTTAGATTAAGTGCAGCAAATAAAGTAAATAATATAATAGGCGTAAATGTCATGTGGTGTCCACATTAGATTTGTTATCTTTTATAATATGATATTTAATTTAAATTTAACATGTCGGAGTATAAACGTAATGAAATCCAGCAAATGTACATTCATTAGACAAAATAATATATTTTCTGCACTGAAAATTTCACATTTAAAGAACAACAAAACAAAAACATAAACGTAAATGAACAATTAAAATTTTACCAATACAATTAATATTTACGATGGCTTTTGTCACGAAACAAACATATTTCTACAATTTAAAATATTTATTTCGTTTTAAATAACATACTTTAAATTTTATATTTGTAATTTGCCTTCTTTTTTGAAAATACGCTCAATTTTTTTATTATATATTTTATATATAAAAATTGCCTATCAGATGCACTGTCTAAGTCAGCTAGAATACCAGGGAGGTGACTATTGATTGTTGCGTTTCGCGATATAAATACATCATTACTGATATCTTCGAGCAGAATTTTAATTAAAATTTTTGTAAAATTTTGCTAACGTACCGTTTTGATTATTTCTAGTTGGTAACAGATGTTTTAAGAAGCCTCCTTTATGAACATTAGTATCTATCTCTTATGACATTGATGCTTCTGTTAATTGCACATATCTAGTATATAAACTTGCAAATCGCCTTGAGAAAGTAGATCGTTACTTACGGAACATTACTTTGAAACAAATTTAATTTATTTCTGTTTTATACGCTATAAATTTATCACCCAGTCAGTTTCAAAATAATTTCAGATATATGCTGAAATGTGTATGAAATAATTTAGATATGCAAATAAATACCACATACGAACATTTATTGTTTCAAATAATATTAAAAATATTATATTCAAATAACTTTACATGTTCACAGTTTTAAATAAGAAGTCAATTCAATTTTACTGACCAGATTTGTCATTTGTAATAAAATTTAAATACTAATATTTAATGATTTAGAAACAAAGATCATATTTAAAAATAAAATACTGCACCTACATGTAAACAAATAAAAAATAGCGTATGATACACGTGTATAAGAGCCGTTAAATCACTCGTGCCTTTAATGGCCGAATTGTACATTTGCGTCATTATATACTAGTATGCAACATGTGTGTTTAATAGTGTTTTTATCTCGTGCTATAGTTTCCGCTAAACATATAAAATAATCATAAAACGTATAACGTATGAACAGTTTTCTATGTTTATAACTATAATGATAATCTTTACAAGGTGTTGAAAAATAAAAGAATACTCAGGAAATATAATTTAAAAATTGATAGTTTATTATTCTTACAAACTCATTTAAGAATATTATACTTTTACATGACTCATAAATATTATGTTTCTGGTAATACGGAAATCTCTTTTAGTTTTAGTTATAAAAAAATGTGGTTAATATTAACCTTCTACAATAAAATTTCCAAATTACTATGCGAGTCACAATGAATCTTTATTTAGAAATTGGAATTTTCATTCAAATGAGTAAGATTAAAATAAAAATATTTGACGATTAGATAATTATATATTTGTTTCCAAAATTGTTATTATTGTTCTATCTTTAGAATAAGGAAATTTCAAACAAATATAATTGAAGTAATATTTTTGTTATTAAAATCATTTATGAAAAACTGACGTCAGATAGGAAAATACGATAAAAATACATATTATAGTTACTAATATTTAAAAAATTAGGTGTATTTACCACAGAACTAATCACGACCACAAAATAATTACACTGGGAAGTCAGTTAAAGTGGAGGTCGCAACAATGTTAGCAAATTTTACGTAAAATTCAGACATATTGAGATACCAGTTATACTGAAAATTGTTAAATGTTAGTTACAGATCTCATTTCGTGGATATTTACAGGGGTCCCGACTACACAGGGGCATCGGGGCTCATGCATACAAGGAAAATTTTCCTTCTTCTCGAATTTTCATTAGCGAAGCATTTTTTTAATCAGTGATAAAGCCTTGAATTGTTATTATTTAAATATGATCTCACATCATATTCGGCATTACCAAATAATATATTCTGAAATTTCTTATATGATTATTATTATTAAATTATTTCAGTTTCTGGAAATTTACTGCCAAATGAACTAGACAAATTATTTACTCTTATTGCAGGTACATTAATAATTAAATATCTGTATATCTGTTGTTTAAAATTTATTATCTGTATATTTATATATTTTAACATTACAAAACATTGTTTTAGTGCAACTATTTCTTGTAACCGAATATTCAATATTAAAATATGCCGAATAGGCCGAATACTGAATAGTGAAAATAAGACCGAATAAGCCGAATACCAAATAATTATTTGGCTTTGGCCACATCTCTAGTACAAACAGAGTAAAAGGATATGGTAAATAATTATCACATTTTATTTTTATTTATTATGCTTAAAGATTAAAAATTCTTGTATCGATATTTCGATAATTATGTATAGTTGTAGCAAGGAAAGTAGAGCTGTGCAACAAGAGATAGGTATGTTATGTGATTTTCGTAAACAAAGTGACTTATCTGGTTAACTGAATTTAGTTCTACGTCCCAAAAACAGTGAAGCGTACAGGTAAATTATTAGCTTTCATTTAACAAAATTGTCAAGCGCTTCCTCCTAATGGTGACAAACGTTACATTCTTTCGGTAGCTTCTCTTTCCTTGCCGCAACTATATACATACCTACGTATGTAGGTGTATGTGCTAAGAAGGTATATTATTTAAAAATGTTCATTTTCAATTTCTTCAAAGAAATTAATCATTTTAATAAGGTTTTTGTTTATTATTGAGATACTGACAGTAAGCAGATTCCTTTACTTGAAAATAATGCATTAATTTAATTTTGTTGTTACTAATTCTTCTAAATTTTACTCTGTTTATAATAATAATAAGAAATTTATAGCTTTAGATTTTGTTTAAAATAAAATACATTGACTTTTCGAGTTTTCAATACTTGTTTGTTGAATGTAAACATTAAATTCCACGAATTTTTGCATTTTTGTGCAAGATAAACAAAATATAAAATGTGAACAACTCGTTTAATTATAAATATGTTTACTTATAATTAAAATATTTGTAAATATTGGCAAAAATATTAAGAGAAAACTGATATTTGTTATTTATTTATATATTGTACCTCAAACAATATTAATTAAAATAAATGGTATAATTTGAAAAAAATAATAAAATCAGAGTACAAATGTATTTGTACCCATCAATTTTCTGTAGTAATATTTTAAGTAGAAAATTCTGCATGAAAATCCGTGTTGCCTAGAAATTGGATGAGTTTGTTTTGATAGGAATTTAACATCTCTGATTTTTTTTCTGTCAAATTGTTATTAAAATAAACGAACGCAACACGGTTTAAATGATAAATTTTCAGATAATTTTTAATGCACAATAGTTATTTCTATCACTAGTCCAGAAACTAAACTTTTACGAGAGCGAGTTTACTTTGACAGGCAGAGCTTAAAACGAAGCCAGCAAATAATTCGAAATCTTCTTTAATTAAAAAAAAATTAGTGACATTTCTTCTAACCAAAAAAATGAAACGAATATAATTCGATATTTTTCAATAATAAATTAAAAATAGTTATTTTAATTAACATTTTACATTTCCAGTAAAATAAAATTAAAAATTTTGATATAATGTAATGCTAAAATATATAAATTGGTATCCCTATATTTTCTATAATACTAGTCATAATGGGACGGAACTGTTTATAATTTATAAAAAATGAAAAGTTCAGATAACCAGATTTATAATTTTATTTTACTGACAATGCTTTATTCTTATTTAATATTTGACAGTATACATATAACTAAAGATAACCAAAAGAAAACATAAAAATGAGAAATACGTAAAATAATGGTTTATTAATTAAAAATAAACTATACCGTGAAACTATTATTTTAATTTCAAATTGTTTTAAATAAATATTCATAGAAATTTTGATATATTTAAAAAATATTAAAATTCTGTAGCAGTAATTTTCCATTTGCCATTATTTTATATTACAATTACCTGCACTTAAAACCAATGTGTTGAAGAATATATAACCGTTACTACTTCAGTGTTTTAAAATTTCAATAACTCTGAAATGTTTGAAAACAAGTTAATAATTTTCAATTACCAATTACCTCTACTCGCATAGTTTTATTGCTAGAATGTTGCCAACATTCTCACTGCAAAAGAATTTGTAATTCAAGTTTATTTATAGAACATTGGGAGAACATATTAATAATTTATGATGAACATGATAATCTGTCAAACAACAGTTTAAAATACTACAGTTTAATTCGCTATAAAAACATACAGTACGTTTTTCAAGCTGCCAACTGTTGCCTGAAGTCTGAAGGATTATTTTCGGGGAATTATGTGTTGTAAGCATGGAGGCTACAATCTGTCAGATCACCTACATCTGGGATAGTGTCTGGATTAATTAGATAATGCCAGTTAAATTATTAACTTTTGGCAGGGGAATGAGTTTACGCAAAGATAATTAATAACAGAACACAATACAAACCAGCTCCTCGTATTTTTCATTTTAAAAACCACTATTCTTTTTGACATAACCTATAAATATTACGCCATCCACTAGGTATTGACTGAAATGAGTATACACACTTTGTTAGTGACCTATTTTAAAACTGCTGTGAACTGTACCACCTGGATTTATTGGACAAGGTCAGATTTGAAATCATTTCTTTGAAATAACCCTTGCTGACAGATAAACTTGTCCTTGAATAACTTTTAACAGATAAAAATATAAACGCATAATGTTGTAGGTTAAATGAGTAAAATTAAAATATGAATTAATTCTTGAGAACAAGATTTTGTAAATGTTTCATCGAAGAGGTAATTGACTTTTGAGATAGACAGGACTAAAAATGTTGATAAAAACGTTAAAACGGTTTCTGTTTTCATCACTTTTTTGTTAAATCTTATTAAAATAAACCAACAAGAAAGAAAATACACAATTATTCATAAGTAATATTATTTTTATTGCACCTATATACGCTAGCTGCGAAAAATATTTACTCTATACTTATAGGTACCATGGGCGTCGTCTTTTCAAAATTTCCTGGGGTAAAAATTTTTTAATTAAGACCAAACTCAAAACACAGTTTACTATTTATGCACTGCAAAGAAAAGTCAATACAGAAAAGGGATGAAGGGAAAATAACAGCTCATCTTTAAAATAATGAGCTTTATTATTTATTTAAAAATAAACCACCTCTAAGGAAAATGTCTCCTTGGGTATTGCTCCAAGGAAGCTTGAACCACGATACCCCTGTATAGTCGGCGCCTATGAGAAACGTTCTTTGAACGATTATGTGAAAATAATTTAAAAACCCTAATTTAATTGTTTTCCCAGAAACATCTTTTTTCCAAAACTTTTATTTTTTTGAACTCTAATTTCAAATTATCAAACAGTATTTTGTTCAAAGAGAAATAATTTTGCTTGAAAGTTATACATCAAAAATTAAGTTTTTAGTAGGTATCCTTAAAATAGTTAAATGTACTACTTAGGCGACCTATTAAATAAAAAATAATGGTAATTTATGGTTTATAAAAATAATGTCAAATGAAAATATATTAGCAAGAAAACTTCTTATATGGTTGCTGGATGCAGGTGAAATTAATAAGATGTTTTTGGAATTCAATCAAATTTTGGAAGGAATAATACTGTTACCTTGCATATATTGTTTATTTCTTATTCGTTTCTGTATAAAATTAAAATTATAACCAAATCTTGTAAAAGTTAATTTTCAAGGTTGATATAAATTTCAAATAAATGATGGTTTGCAAATGAGTACTTATACCATACAACTAATAAAACAGTGTATTACTCGTGCTCACCTCTATCTCATTCGATTACATTACCGACAACTTTTGTTGTACATGTATAGATTTATTTAAAAATAAGTAAGTATAATTTCCATGTCCAATACAAAATTACTAAATTAAAATATTTGTATCTTTGTCTTTGTTAATTTTATTCTAATTTAAAAGCAATAAGTAGTTTTAATACAAAATACAATTTCCAATATTTATTACACCATTTGGAATTTTTCAATATGTAGTATTCAATGCATAATATAAAATTATGATTTTGTCATAAATTTTAATCCACATAAGATAATTAAAAATATATAATTATTTGTGGGATTTGAACTATTAGTCATTTGATTATAAAAAGTGAAGCAGAGTATGATGTCAAATACAATATTAAAATTATTATTTATGACATATCTTCATTCATTTTTTATCGAAACAAATAAGAAAGCATATTTAATTTAATAAATTATTACTTCAATATTTTTTTTCAAAAACTAGTCAAAGAAATTAAAAGCGAAAATCTACAAGAATATATACTACATTTTTATGTCAATTTTTTCGTCAATTTTAATTAGAAACTGGTTCAGTTAAAATAAATAAAGTTACTAATTACACAGTTAGAAATTGGTTGTTAAAATTAACTAAATATTAACAAAATTAAAGGGCTCACCAGGTCCACTAAAAATTTTGTTAAACTTTTGTTAAAATGAAGTTGTTAAATTGTAACAAAATCAATTTGTTACTTTTTAGCACCCATATTTGTTTAATTTACCTCTCGATTTTGTGAAATTTAACAAAATGTATTTGTTACAATTGACAAAAATTTTAGTTAATTTAATAACACGATTTGTTGTTATCTAACAAAATATGTAGTTATTTCTACAACTTATTTTGCACAAAATACTATCTGTTGTTGTTAAATTAGCAATTAATTTAGTTTTTAGTAGCAAATAATTTAGTTAAATTGTACAAATCCATTTGTTAAATGCAATTTTATTTTAAAAATATTAACAAATATTTTAGTAAATATTATAACAAAATATAATGTAAAATTAGGTAACAATAAAACATTTTATTAGACAAAGTATATAATTTATTGCAAAAACAAAAATCTCCATATTTTTACACAAGTATATAAATCGTGTAATCGTGTACATTAGGTAGGAGGAAGCAAATGTAGGGCTACAAAAATCCTTGTGGTTTTATTCCAACCAGTTTCTGATGTAACTGAACAATTAGCATTTTTTATTGTTTCTTTATAAACAGAGAATATTTTGTCAGCAGTGTTAATAAATTTTTGTTTCTCTCGTAATTGATCTGAAATAAATTCACATAGTAGGTATAACGTAACCAAAGTAAATGAAACAAAGTTTATACCAAGCCTTTTGTATCGGCAAACCTTGGAAATGTTTCTAATATGTTGATTGATTTATTTTGTCGTCTATAATGGAGAGTAAGTTCTGTTTTTTTTTTAATATTAACTCTATTTGTTTTGTGTTTTGCGGGGTAGATGATTTGAGCCAATGGATGACATCTTCAGTTTTCTCTAAATCATTATCTTCTGTTGGCAATGGCGGTGTAGGTGCTGCCGATGCCGACTTTGTTTCTGAAATAATTTAATGTCGTACGATCACGACGATTTATTGTTCAGTATTCAGTATTTCAGTCTGAAGTATAACTTCTTTTGTATTAGTTGCCGAAGTAATTCCGTCGATTCTGTCGGAGAAATATGTCTACCACATTTTTGTCCATTTTTTAAAATAAATAATTGTTAATCAAGAGTAAAACACAAAATCTAACCTCAATTTTAATCACTGTTGTCCGTTTGACTCTCTACAGCTGAACTAAACTGCAACGCAATACATACGCGTACCTACCAAAAAAATCTTGTTCGTGAATTTAACAAAATATTTTGTTACTTTATGAAAAATACAAATAATATTGATAACGTAACAAAATATTTAGTTATTGTAACAATTTTTTTTGTGAATGTGTACAAAATATTTTGTCTTCTTTTAACTTGTAATTTTGTTTTCATCTGACATAAAACACTTTGTTGAAATTAACAAAACTTATTGTTAATCAATAAAAACTATTTCGTTAATAACACAACAACTTTTATTATAGTTAAATATCAACATTTATATTTGTTAAATGTTAACAAATTCAAATTTTAACTAAAAATTTTTGGTTTCAACTAAGTTTATTGTTAATATAACTACATGTCTAGCAAATTTTAACAAAATTTGATCAACAAAATATTGACAATTTGAAATTTTCAACAGTGTACACAAAATATCCATTTTCGAAATATGAGTTATTAAAAAACTATTAAATATTTCAATGACTAAATAAAGCATAAAAATTTATCACTTTGTTCCCATATTTTGTTTGTTTATAAAAAATCTCTGTTGAAAACAAAGCGTATTTTCCTCCATAAATCTGCGTAAAAAGGTCAACTAGAAAATATAAATAAAAAGTCAGTTAAAAATTGGGTCAACTTTTATTCTGTAACACTTCATTGCAACCGCACGCACTGTAGTAAAAATATCTCCCGAATCTCCAGTCGTAAATCGCACATTAACTCCTCTAGTCGTTACAGAACAAATGAAAGTATCCCAGTTGCTAAGTAAACAAACCTAGTAAACAAACACATCTTACATCATTTCATTCCACTTTCCATCCCAAGAATTCAAGAGATTCACTTTCTTTACATTTATTTGCTTTGCTCTTTAAGCGTTTAGTCTTTCTTTTGTTTTATTTACCTTTTAACCAAAAAATTCTTGATGTTTTATTTAATTTCGGTAAGAAATTTAAACCAAATATTTTCAGAAACATTTAAGACACGAAATAAAAAATGCAATTGTGACTAAAAACGAAATAAATAGATTTTTTTAAAAGTTTAACAATTAATGTTGTTGAATATTGAATGTATATATATGTATAAATAATGACTATTTATTTGTACTTTCATACTTAAGTACTTTATATTTATTTTATTTTGTTATATTTATTTCACTCCTAAAAAGTTTTTTTGCTGAAATAAAATCGATAAAATTTTAAAATGTTAAAATCGGTATGATTATAATACCTCTTAACAAGTAACGTATCAAATTTTGAAGAATGTCGATTAAACTATTTTTAGACAACATTGACATTGCGTTTAAATGAAAATAAAAGTATAATGTTAAAAAGGATTAATTATAAATTTCATGCTTTTCGATACATCACCTAACAATACTGGGTGGTAGTAATAAATAACATTTTAATGATTTTATTCGTCATAGTATAATCATAAAACATACTGAAGTACATCTATAAATAATAAATATACTTCTTTGAACTTGAACAATTATCAAAGGTAATGTCATAGTCTTAAAACGTTTACAGCGTTGTAATTAAAAGATGTAGACGTACATATTAGTCAGATATTAAAATATGTTTTATGTATAATAATATCGCCAAAAATATACATTAGAAACAAGAACTGTTTAATACGTTTTACTAGTTTAAGTTGTTTATATATGTATAAAATTTGTTGGCTATAAACTTAAATTGCTGTTGCAAATGTATAATTACATGCTATCAAATCTGAGCTGTATGTCTGAGGTAAAATTTAAAATTTATTTTGGTGTATTAAATTAAAAACGACTATTTTCTTGAATAAAATAAGTTATTTTACAAATCTCAGGAAATCAGTAATTGATAGTATTTTCATACCTGCCATTACTTGCTTTTGTGAGTATACTAACCCATTGAAGAATCTTAATATTGTTTTATTATTTTACCTCATATTTTATATCTTTTTACTACTAATACCTACTGAAATTTTATTTTTTAAATTGTAGTAAATCTACTAAAGTTCTAAGAATTTTTTTTTGAAATGTATTATTTAAAATGTTTTAAATATCATATATTTAAAAATACAATCAAGTATTGTTATACGCAAATGTGTATAATATATTTATAGGAAAGCAAATATAATTCACTTACAAATAGGTTATCTATGTA
This sequence comes from Stenolophus ochropezus, assembly GCA_035578165.1. NCBI lineage: Eukaryota > Metazoa > Arthropoda > Insecta > Coleoptera > Carabidae > Stenolophus > Stenolophus ochropezus. The sequence goes on along the minus strand of JAQOWZ010000005.1, from coordinate 15,018,229 downwards.
CTTTATATATTATTTGTATAATAATTATGATAAATACTGGACTAGCAGAAAATTATTTAAACATAAATTATTGCACAACAAAATGTAGTTTTGGGTAGGTTAACAAATAAATAATGATATAATTGAATATATTAACTTTTCTACGCAGTAAAAATATATTATCAATTTTCTATCGGCACAAATAATATATGCTTTCCCTGACTTTTACCTTGAATGGTATTATCATATTTAAATATTTTTTTTTATTTGATATAGTTTAAGTATAGCTATAGCCGATTCACAATAAATCTGGCTAACTTTTTGATTCTCTTTGGAAAAAGCAGATAATTAATTTTTAGACATTACCTGAAAATTATTATCCAAATTCTTCAGTTGGTAGTTATGACTGACAAGTTAAATCTACGAATTTACATATTAGTGACTTCATTTCGTTCCGCTGTCACAATCAGATTGGATTGGCGTGATTTTATTGACGTCAAAAATGATTTCAATCTGTGCATCAAAAAAACTTGTTTAGAAGTTTGTTGATATTATGAATATTTCTTGTTTTACACTCAAGATTAACGAATTGTTAATTATTAGGATACCAGTTAATAAATATAAATGAAGCTATTCTTATGGAAATTTTAATTTATTCTAAATTTTAATTTTTATCAAGATATGTGTTGCCAATAAGATAAAATAATAGCTTATAACGTAGTCATAGTATAAATAATTAAATCAGAAACTATACTGATTTGATTTCAAAATTGTATGGCTTACAAAGGGGCATAATGAGGGCAGGAAGACCAAATATTTATAAAAATGATGTACTTACTTATTAAAATGAATTTATTTATTACCTACATTTTGCTATATAATTCAATAAATTTTTAATATGTGTGACAACCTGTTTGACAATGAATAATAAAAATGAATTTAATTGTGATATAATTTGAAACTTTCTGCACTTCGAGAAGTTTCTGCTAGAATGTGATAGTGTGTGTTATGTTTTACTTTCTACGCTTGTTTACCATGTTTTTATAGCTATGTTCATTGACTGTCTGAAAAATATTAAACAACCTTTCCTTGTCTGATACAAGTTACAATTATTTATTTAATTACCTTTTAATCTTTAAAATACAATATAGTATTTATTCTAGTCCCTGATTAGTTTTTAATTAACTGATTAACCCGAATTTGACTTACCACTCTTGCCGACCTCGGGCGCCCCCACTACTGCAACTTTGACCTCAGACAAGGAGCTCTTCTTCCTGCGGATTCCTTTGGTGTTCATGTTCGCACACTGCACCAGGACAACACGTCGGCGAAGACGTTCACACGCCGCGGCGTCTGCCACACACTGCCTCACGACGCTCGGCGTCGGCCAACAATCGCTAAAAATACCACTGCGGCTAGAGTGGGACTCAATGAGAAGGTTGGGAGAATACATACTACTAATAAATACCTTCCTAACTTGCTGTTTTGTTTTTAACAAACTAATCTCCCTTCAATTTTCAGTCAAGAATTTTAAATATACTAGAAGTATTATTCTTATTTGTACTGTACGATAAATACTTCTTATGGCCGGATGCACCAATAGTGTTACTGTCTAGACAAGACAAGACTTGAGTAAGTCTGTTTAGATTAATAAGTCTTATCTAGATTAATATTGACCTGCGCATACGATATAGATAAGGAGATATAATTCTTCGTTAGCGTTCTTTTTCTATTTTACAATCACTGTTTCAGTTCAGATGGAACAATCTTCGGAAGATATATTTATATTTGGAAAATTTAAAATTTTTAATTAACCTAGAGTCTTGAAAATTGTCTATAATTTTCTCATCTTGATCTACAATAAGAAAGTTTTGTCTTGATAATCTAGATAAAACAAGACAAAATAATAGTCTAGATAGTCTAGATCTAGACGGTAACACTACGTACCAATATTACTTACTAAATAATAAGTTTCCCTTAATAAAAAATATCACATCGGAATAAAATATTACACTACTTTAAAAATTTCGAATAGAATTTTTTATTTCTTTATACAAATTAGAGGAAGTATTGTAATCGCGAAAAAATTCGGTTTTCAGATTGTGACCATCCCTGAATTTATTTTGACAAGTTTCGGTTTGACGTCTTTACGTTCTTATGTATGTATATGTATGTATGTATGTATGTAAGTACCTATTTCTTAAGTTTCTCGCATAATTCAAAAAGAATGTCAAATGTTTAAATTTTTTATATGGAACTGATTGGAGGATCGCATTTTACTTTGAAATGAAATAAGTTTAAATGAAGTACATAAACATGAGTATAATTTACCAGGCGTAGGTTATTTAATGTCCACATGAAATTTTTTCTTTAAATGTTACTTAAAATTTAAGCGTTTTTAGTGTATATGGATATTATTTATAGAAATTAAGTAAATAAAACATTTGGTTCTTTCATAATTATTTATTAAAGGATTATTGTTCTATCTTGCTGCTATTGCCATTATCAACTTAAATAATATATTACAAACTTAAAATAACAATATGTTACCTAAGGAACTTGACACTTTTCACTTGCATTGTAAGGTAAGGTTTTCAGCTCACAGGTTCTGCAATATCAGCAGACACCTAGCGGTTGTGCAGTATCACACAGTGCCTACTCAATCAAAAGGATAACAACGTTACCTACCGACGTTGGTCAGATGACTCTAGTTTTGTTCATACAATTTCTAATTCACGGTCACTATCTTCAATTTCAACTCTAATTGTACGAACATATTATTCTAATTATTCCTTCCTATTCTTGGTGAAGTATTTGTACTACGTGCAAAGAATCTACTTGTATATATAATTGGGTAATTAATCTATTCAATGTATAAACAAAATTTCAGACATTTATTTTTTTATTTTTCGATGAAATACAATAAAAAAATCCTATCCATTCTCAATTTATCGAAATTTCATTACTGATAATATTGATGTTCTATTTATATCCTGCGGAGAACTAGGAAGTTATTTATTATTTACTGTTGTTTTCTCAAAAACCGTTTCCTGAGTAAGTTATTTATTTTGCATAAATTGTAATATAAACAAACAGTTTTGGATCCGTGTTCGCAAATAAAATCCTACTAAAAATATATGGTTTTTATCTCATAAACATCGTGATTTTAATAATGCTAGAGCAAAATAATTTTAATCGTAGTACGTGCTAGACTAAAGTTTTCTAAACAATAATAATTTATACATAACAAGCATTTTATATTTATTATTATACATATTTTTGTATATAAAATTATCTATTCATTTATTAACTGCATATTTTACTTAAATACAATTTTTGCTAATGTTATTAATATTAATATTGTAACATGTTAAAATATCAGAGAACTTATTTTAATATTGAACTATGTATTCTAATGAATTGTACATTTATTGGTAAAGTAAGAGATACTTAAATGAAGATAGGAAACAATGTTGCCAGACAATTGAACGTGTAATTATTTTTTTCGTACAAAAATTTTATTAAGTATTACTTAATTTTTTTTTCGGTCGGACGAAAACTGACATCTTTCCAATTTGATTTCGAACCGGTAAGTGCATTATTTCGGTATTTCAGTGTAGTTGCTACAGGCTTCCCGTATACTATGCAGTCCATTGTTTTCTGTAAATAAAAATACAATTATATTTACAAAATAATTAATGAATATAAACCGATCGAAAAAAAAACTGAATTCCCGGATTCCTTATGTTGTTGGCCTCGCCTACGGCTCGTTCCGCAATGTCCACTATCGTCCGGGAATATATCATTTTTTCTACTAGATACACAATATACAATTACTGTTTATTATGAGCTACTATGGTATTATTGACAACCTTAACAACAAATTAGCTTATTAAAATATTTTAGTAATGCAAATATTGTATGAACCACTGAAAATAATTACTTCATGTTTTGTACCCTCAGGCAATCTACAAACTGTATTCACTTTAGATGATCATAAACATCTTCAATGTTCATAAAGTCCTTGGTTATAAATAGTTAAAATTATTTTTATTTTGGAAATGCTAAAATATTTATACTATTGATATGTATATTTTTTATTAGCGTTAAAAAATTAAATGGAATGATTGATGTCAGCCAGATTTGATTTATCAGAACCACAATATAATTTTCTTATAACAAAATTTGTACAGGACACCTTTATTTATTAAAAATGTTTGATGTCACTTTGATGTAATAAAAAAATATAGTGACAGTTCCCGTCTCCAAGGAAATAATATGTCAATCAAAATTCAAAATTAACGTTGAAATGTACCGTCTTTCGTAAATTCTCTGTTCGGAAATGTAAATTAAATAAATTCTAGTGTAAAATATGGATGCCTTAGAATGCATCCACAATCTTTTGTCCGCCGGTATATTAAGCCTTTTTTGTCTACTTTGTTATTTGGTCCATAAGTGTTGTTGTGACATCTCGGCTGGTGGCGACTTCAAGAGAAAGTGTGTTTGTCCTATCCACGAAGTCACTGGGCAGATTACTCCGAGTAATAACATCATCGTACCCCGCCTCAATGATGAACCGATCAAGCTACCTCTCCACCAGTTCCTTTCCCAAGGCGGTGACATGGTTTTGGGGGAACTATCCATGCCTTGCCACAAGTGTTGCGAGTCTTCCTGCAATTCTTTTTCAGCAGATATCACTACTGAATCTCATACAGATTTAGAAGCACCCAGCTCCGAAAATTTATTGCCAAACTCTAATATTTTTACCAATAGCAAGTACGAATCAGAATCTTATCCTGATTCTAGCAAGTTTTCAAATGGTATACGCAGATCAGGTGATGAATCAAAGATAAATTATAACAGCTATAATAGCGTTAGTAATGGGAAACACAAACATGAACGTACCAGCTCCGGAAATTTATTGCCAAACTCTAATACTTTTACCATTGACAAGTACGAATCTGAACCTTTTTCAGATTCTAGAAAGTTTTTAAGTGGCATGGACAAGTCAGGTGATGAACCAGAGATAAATGATAGCTGCTGTAATACCGGTAGTGATGGGAAACACAAATATGAACGAACCAGCTCCGGAAATGTATTGCCAAACTCTAATACTTTTACCACTGAGAAGTACGAATATGAACCTTTTTCTGATTCTAGCAAGTTTACATATAATATGCACAGGCGAAGTGATGAATCAGAGACAAATTATAACAGCTGTAATACCGTTAGTAAAGGGAAACACAAACATGAAAGCACACCCTTATCTTCTAACAAGTTCAAATTTTTCTCTGGGAATGAAGATTCCCTGTCAATGATAGATTATAACGACTATAATACTTTTGAAAGTAGCAATTACAAAAATGAAAATACATCTTGTACTAGCAAAGCAACTTCCTGTAGAAGTGAAGGTTTATCAGCTAAGAATAACTGTAATACAAGTTGTAGTCAAAAATACGAATCTGAAAAAACCATTTCGCCAAATAGTTTTAGCAAATTGTTTTCAAAAGAAATGAACACAATAAACACTTCTCATTCATCTAGTTGCATGAAACAGATTTCTAGTAACACTACTAAAAAATCAAACGTTTCAATTAAATCAAGTCAGCCTACTCCAGCTAAACATTTCAAAAATAAATCAGCTCAATCTAAATACGCCAAAGAAAAATCATCTCAAACGAAACATAACCAGAAAAAAGGAAAATCAGCCCAAACTCCATATAAACAATCAAAAGGAAAATCTGCCCAAACCAAACATCATTATTCAAAAAGAGATGAACAAGAACAAGAAGAACATTTTGTGAGATTCAAAATCCGCGTTAAAGGAGCCAACAGTGTCTCTAATTGTTTTGATAATAAACTCTGCAAAATAACATCCTCCGGAACGAAAATTGCTATAGCAGGACCATCCTTCGTGAGACAGTACCTACCAGAAGAAGCAGGATATTGTCCAGGATGTTCCTATCAGCCAGCACCAAAGTCAACACTCAGTGCACCTAATTACGGACAATACGATCGAAATCATCGAGTCTATCCCACATGCCAAAATGTGGGTAGAGTACATGTTCACTCCAGTTCCTGTCCTTATAATCCACAGTATTCAGGTAAATTTTTTCCTGCTAAAATCACAAGATATATCTGACATTGCTAGCGCATTTGCACCACATATAAAGAATTTAATCAGTAGTGACACTTGTTCGTTTTTAGTGCATATTTCTTTTCAAGAATAATGTAATAAATGTAAATAATAAATAAAAAAATAAAATGTGACTCTTTTTTGTACAAAGATGATTCAAATTTCCTGTTCTACATTTTTCTCTCTGCACACGTAACATTTTTGCTACTGATAATATTTACAAGTCATGCTTCAAATGTTGTAATGATCTTCCACTAATTTCCTATGGCTCTCAAACTGAATTGTATACCCAATTTTAATTTATTTGTTATATATCACTACACCTTTTCCAGTTTATTTTAGAAAATGTCAACCGTGTTATTTCAGATTAAAAAAACTATAGTTGAGAATTTTATTTAGCTGCAATTCATAAATCATAAAGATGTAATTCAGATTTTAAAAAATAGTAATTCAGGAAGTTTTAATATAATTCAGAATTTTGACTCATCTAAATTAGTATTGATTATTTCTGAATTACATTTCAATATTTTAACCATTATTACATTTATACATAGAAAAATGTGGAGATTATCTAATAAAACAAAAAAGTACTCCGGAGAGTCTACCATAATGTGGGATTTAAGTTAAAAGAAGTTAAATTTTTTATTGTTTCTCTGAAATAATCCATTTGTATGCATATTTTATTTAGTATAACTCATTGTTTATTATAGGTCACGACTGTTGTGAAAATGACAGTAGCGAACTTACAAATACGAAGATATCTGATAATTCTGGTTTCATGAGCAATTTAATAAGAAAAATTTGCCATATTTGCCGTGATTCTAACAGTATAAAAATTGGTGAAAGTGAAGCTACGTACGCCGGACAATTGGATGACACTGAAGTTGTTTATGATGATAGTACAAGGCAATATGAAGTCAGACCATGCACTGCAGATCGTAAAGAAAAGCCAGGATCATCATGTTCGAAAAAGTCAACTCCTCAAAAACCATCTACCAGAAGTGCTGGGTCGAAAAAACGCGGAACTGTTGATGAGATGAAAATTAACTTTTGTGAAGATTTGTGTTCTTTACATGTAGCTGGTGATAACAACCTTCTTGATTCAAATGGTATACATCCTCCTGTTGCAGGAGGAGTCTACCAGCTCCAAGAGGCTGATTTTAGACCCTACAGTGAAAGAGATACAGATTCATGTCCAGAAAACAATAGTGGGTGGGGAGGTAGTCAACGAAGTGAAAACGACGACCATCTTACACGACTAAGAGATTTCTCTGTAACCCGCCTTTATGAAAAATACAGCTGCGATAATACATGTAGCCAAGGATCCAGTAATTTAGAAGTCTTCGCTGATCCAGTAACCCGTCTGAAAAGAAAATATGGAACACCCTCTACTAAATTAGATTCTGGTTGTGGCACTCTTTCTGATATTTGCAATCGTTCTAAAGATCAATCCTCTGATGAAGAATGTCATAATCTTAAATCGTCTCGAACCATTCGTTTTTCAAATTTTATTCAATGTGACTCTCCATTCAACAAAGAACCCATTTCTTGTTTTATTGTGCAAGAAGCTGATAAAACATCTGGAAAGAAGCCCGGTCTAGCAAGTACGAGTGAAGAAGATGAAGATGTAGAAGAAACTCCACCCTCAACAGGAAATAAGAAAGAAGAGAAATGTAGTACCACAAAGGATTCTTGTCTTATAAACGAGAAAACCAAGAATTTCTTTTCTAATCTTTTCAACTTACAATGTTTTTGTGACGATGACGATGATGAAATATTTGGCGATATTAAAGAATATTCTGGGAAAACAGGAGGTGATGGGCAAGGAGAAGATGCAGGCGTTGGTGTAGACGGTAATTGTAAACCAGTTTGTCCAGTAATTGTTGAAAATAGTGATGAGTGTCCTAGTTCTTGTCGAAACTCCCCTACAAAGAAAACCCGAACAGAAGAAGAAGGAAGAAATGCTGAAAGTAAAGATGAACAAAAAGAAAAAAGTGGAACTGAAGGAGCCCGTAAATGTAATGCAGAATGTGAAGGAATCCATACAATAGAAGGTAATATAAATCAAGACACTGAATATGATTTAGAAGGCTCTAATAAGGCTGGGCGTTCAGGAAAACAAATGGAAAGCCCTGTCAAAAAACAAAGTGGAAGAAATGACGAAACAGAAAGAGAAGAACCATGTCCTGACGAACAATGTGCTGCATTTTCAATAAAAGATATCGGGGATAGAACTAAGAATTGGATCTCTAGCCTTTACAGTTTTGTATGTAAATGTGACGACGAAGATGATGAGTTATTTAATGACTTGAATATTAGAGGGGGTCCTGAAGTACTAAATGAGTCGGGAAATAAAGGTGAAGGTGCAAAGGGAAATTCAGAAGATGAAAATTGCGAACCTGTCTGCCCAGGTACTTCTGAAGATAATAATGAGGAATGTCCTACTTCTTGTCCAAATTCTCCTACCAGAAGTAGTCGGTCAGGAAGTCCTAGTGGTAAAGAAAGACGAAAAGAAAACGATGGAGAGGATAAATGTGACGTAGAATGTTCTGGAAATTCTTCCAACCGTATTGGAGGTCCTGCAGGTGAAAAAGTTGAAACTGATCAAGATGAAGGATATGATCCAGAATTTGATGAAGAGTGTGATCCAGATTGTGATGGAGGGAGGCCGGGAAGACGTGGAATAAGTCCTGCAGATAACGAAAAATTAGAAAAACAAGGTAGAGCTGGGGACACTGAATGTGATACAGAATGCGAAGGAAGTCCTACAGGCAGCAAAGAAAAAAGATATCGAAATAAAGTAGGAGATGTTGAACACGATATAAATTCTGAAGGAAGACCTACAAGTAGCAAAGAAAATCGAGGTGAGGTAGGAGATGATGAATGCTATACTGAATGTGAAGGAAGTCCTACAAATAGCAGAGAAAAGAGGAAGCGAGGTGAAGTAGAAGATGATAAATGTTATACAGAATGTGAGGGAAGTCCTACAAGTAGCAGGGAAAAAAGAAGTCGAGGTAAAGTAGAAGATGAAGAGAATGATGAAAGTCCTTCAAATAGCAGAGGTAAGGGACAAGGGCAATCTAGACAACGAGGAGAAGGAAAGGGCGAAGACTGTGAACCAGTGTGCCCACCAATTACCAATAATGCAGAAGATGAGTGCATTGAAACTTGTGAAAATAATCCAGATAGTACTAAAGGACTAGAAGGAACCCCTACAAGCAGCAAGGGAATGAGAAACCAAAAAACAGCAGATGATGAATGCGATACAGAATGTGAAGGAAGCCCTACAAACAGCAGAGAAAAAGGAAAACGAGATAAAGTAGTAGATGATGAATGTGATACAGAATGTGATGGAAGTCCTGTAAATAGCAGAGGTAAAGGTGAAAAAAGGCAGCCTGGAAAACGAGGAGAAAAAGACGAAGACTGTGGAGTTTCCTGCCCCGCAATTACTGATAGTACAGAAGATCAGTGTACTCAAACTTGTGTAAATAATCCAAATACACAATATGGTAAACTTGAAGGAGGCCCTAAAAGTAAAAAAGAACAAGGAGAACAAACAAGTCGAAGTAGTATAGGCGGCAATTCTCCACCAAGTACAAGAGAAAAAGGAAGACAGGTTAGTATAAGCACTGGTAAATCAGAATCTTCGGTACGACCTGGAACACGTGAAGGAAGTCCTGCAAGTACAAGACGACAAGGACAAAAGAAACCAGATGGTATATCTGACGATAAACATGATCCTAATCGTGATAAAAATTCTTCCGGGCGAAATGGAGGACCTGGAGGTAAAGGCGAAAAAGGAGTACAAAGAAAACAATGGAATGTAAAAGGCGATAAATCAGAGCCTTCAGTAAGGCCTGAAGGAGGATCTAAAAGAAAAGGTAGCACTGGCGGCGATAAACAGGATTCCCCTAATAGACCTGGTACTCGATCAGGAAGTCCCGTAAGTCAAAGAGGACCAGGAAATCAAAAGAACCAAGGTAAAATAACGGACGATGAGTGTGATACGAAATGTGATAAAAGCCCCTCTGCACGTTCTGCACGTAGTGGAAGTCCAGCAAGTACTAAAGAAGGAGGTGGAAAACGAGGAAATCAAATCGGAGATGATAAATGTGATCCAGAATGTGAAACAAGTCCTAAAAAACCAGGAAGTCCTCTAAGTAAAGGAAAAGGAGGCGAGGAATGTGAACCAATCTGTCCATCATTAAATACAAGTAAAACAGAAAATTGTACTACAACATGTCCGAATAATCCAGAATCAAAAAATAAATATAGCCCTAAATCAGGGTTCCCTAATAATGGTGTAAATAGAACTTCTCTAACTCGAACCTCTGCGCTAGGAATCCGTGGCAGAGGTTCTCTTCTCGATAAATCCCGTATAAGTCCTACGAAATATACTCCCGGAGCTTCTTTTACAACAAGTGGTGTTTCTGGCAGATCTGGAAGCGTAGGAAGAAGTTCTTTTTCTGGAAGATCTACTCCAAGTACTTTAATTGCAAGAACATCTCCTTTACTTTCTAATAAACTAAAAAGTAGTAGCTTCCAGTCTACACCAGCAAGAACAAATAGTAAATCTTATTCTGCTGCTACAACCCTGCCAATAAGTTCTCCTGCATCGCCTGGTACTGGTGGTAAATACCCACTTAAAATTTCTGAATCACATATTTACGGAAAGAGAAGACCTGGGAGTTGTGATGCTTCTTGTGACTATAGTAAAAAGACAACCCCTTCCAGAGGAACGTCTGGAAGAACAACACCATCTGCGAAGACAACATCCTCTGGAAAGACTAGTCCTACTATATCTAGGAGTAGTTCTCCATCAAAGAGTTCCAGCATATCTCGATTCACCGACCTTTTGTTAAATGAATTAGATGATGATGATGATAAGCCAGATGCTCTAGCACATAGCACACCAAAAACAAATGCTCCGTCTTCTGGCCGTTGTAGTACAACATGTACTGGTTTTGATATATCAAATTCTACCTATTCAAATGATGGCATGTCACATTATAGCTACAACAACAAATGGAATGTTTGCAACTGTGATGATCTGTGTACAAAAACTCCAGCAAGTACAAGACCCGGAACAAGAAGCAGTGTTTCCAAAAGAAGTTCAAAAAGTAATGGTGAAGTTCCTACGAAGCGGACAAAATTCAACAATTTTAGTAAAGGTAATTACAATTTTTTATTGATTATCTTCATTTACAGCACAACATTTACAGAAATAACACGAAATATCAGTTTTCGTCTTTACAGACAATAAATATCAATAAACTTTTTTCCTTATTTATTTGCTTTGACAATTATTTTGTGATAACGATCAGATTCAATTTAAATTTTTTTCAATTATATCTATATCTATAAAATATTGTTTTCTAGATGAATCGAATAGGTGTAGCATATGCTGCAAGTATTTAACAGAGAGTAACAATACTGGAGATCCTAGAGGAAGATGTGCAGATTGTTGCGAAGCTATACGTGAACGTATGAATAGAAATAAAACAGAACAACAATTATATCTAGAAAACTTGCCTTCTAAAAGTAAAAGTGCGAATTCCTTAAATCGATATGAATCTACACGCGTAGCAAGAGTCCGGGCTAGAAACAATGGATCCACTGTTCCAGAAACACATCCCATATCTTCAAAAATAGATTTAATTTCCACTATGAAAAGCAGCATTGAAAAAATGAATTTGGATACTATGGACTTCCATCCTCTGCTTACAATACGAATCAAGAAAGGGAACCAAGGTGACGACGATATTTGTCGCTGTCCTAACGAATACAATCTGGCGAAACAAAATAAAGTAGAACTTCTTCCCAATGACCTTAATGACCTTATTTGTAGCTGTGCAGATGAATATAACCTGCCTCAACAAAATCCAACGAAAAACATTCTTGCTGAATTACGAGCAGATCCGAACACATCTTGGCCTCAAGAATTTGAAGGCACTAACACCCAACCTGACGTAATAGATAGATATCACATCACTTTGGAAGAAACCGAGCAAATATGTCCATTGTTGGAACAATCAGGCGACATGACTGCGCAATACGGTAAATTCTACCCTTATAAAAAAAACAACGCAAACGATGGAGAAATACCAGAAAGCAAGCCGTGCCCTTGTGGCAAACATTATTGTTATCCTGTGCCTCCCAACTTTGACACGTTTGTGCGTGTGTACCACCAAGTCCCAGATGACGCTACTGCGCTAATGGACGACTCGCAGCAGCCGGGACCTAGTAACGAAAAACGCGAAAAACCCAAATGCTCTCCGGATTGCCGTATATATGGTAAACCACGTGAATAGTAATTTAATAATTTAAAGTAATTTTTAAAACTCAAATTCTGTAAAAGTTTTGTAATACTGTTTTTATTTTTGTAATAATTTTTAATAAATTTTTATTTAAAAATAAAATGTAAGTGAATTATAACTAGGAAAATTTTTTGAAAAACAACTCAAATAAAAGTTCAAGTTCTGTCAACTTTATATTAAATAGTAACATAATATGATTTTTATTGTAATAATCAATTACTTATTTTTGTCAAGAAGTTTTAGGATTATATATAATATTTGTATGATAATCAATATTTTTTGAATGCCTTCTTCTTACTAAAATTTTTGAAGACGGTTGCAATTATCATAACGAATATAAATGATGCATACATAATTTACCAATATTTGTTAAATTAATTTGAAGAAAAATTATTGCTAAATAAAAATCAAATGATATTTTATAAAGATTTTTTTGTATAAAATGTATTTAATATTACAAAAAGCAAAGAATATACTCGTAGGTAATTACAAATGTGTAAAGTTTATGTTTTATAGTTTTTGTTAATATTGTTAATAAAGTATTAGTAGTAGTTTTAAATTAAGTTTAATATATTCTATGTAAATTCATTGTAAAAAGTTGGATATTGTCCAATTTTTAATGTTCGTGTCGTTATGTTCGTTATGCTTTGAAAGTGGACCGCGCATATATTCAAATATGTACACTTTTTAATTGAAAATGACATATTAGTTTTGATTTTATACGTCCATATTTAGCTAAATTGTCATGAAAGAAGTGGAATTCCTTCATATTCTGTAGTAATAAGGATAAAAATGAATAATATGCTTTCATTTGAGGAGGAATATGGGCATCTTTAAAATAAAAGAGATGTTTAGAGTAGATTTTTGTTTATTTTTGCTGTAGGTACATTTAAATATTGTCAACATTGATATTACAATGATAAATACAACAAAATACCACATTTGAAACACTGCCTAGATAGATGCTAGATACTAGCTAGCGTGCGTTAGAGTGCAGTGAGAACCATAGATCACATGAGCATGGTGGGCAGGTGTGAGAGGCCTGTGCTACAGGAGATCACATCTCGATCAACAGAGAGCTATCAACAACTATTAGGTTAATAATTAATAATAAAATAATAATATAATACATGTATATAACATAATGAAGACTTTATACAATGATAATGATACGTAGTAATGTGCTGGTAAGACTTAGCAAAGCGCTGGGGATGTCAGTTTACTGATGGCGTTACTCAGGTGCAGCAACTCCGTGTTGAGTTGGTGCACGAGGGCCTCCAGTTTATCCACGGAGTCCAGCACCTCCACCCGGCCGGTGTGCGGGTTGAAGCGCACCTCGAAGGGTCGGGACATGCTGGCCACCCAGCGCCTGAACTTGTCCTTCATGTCTTCAAAGCTCTCTGCGACGTAGTAGATGGGCTGGTATTCCTGATCTTGGTAGGGTTGCACGGCGGTGCATGCTGGCTCGAATGGTCTCAGCTCGGGCTTATCGCTCAAAGCGTGGAGCAGTTCTCCGTAAGAGCTCAGCAGACCAGCTCCGTAGGCTTTCAGGTTGCCTTGTTCCTTGCACAGACCGAATTCCACGGTGAACCAGTACACCTGTACCATAAAAACAAAGTTAATAACCATCAACGAATTCAAACTAGTATAGATTAAAGTGCAAAAAAGTTTAAAGCTGCTAATAATATCTAGTGTTTGCATGAGATTTGAAACATAGTTACAGTTCATTACCAAAATATATGAAATTGTGATATAAAATTAAATTAATTTTATTATAATAATCGGTAGATGGATTCAAATCGTGGAATGGTGCATGGTGCATACTTCTTTAACATGCGTAAGTCACATGTTATTTACCGTCATATCAGTATCAGGGTCACTATGCACTCTTACTTCATCTCTTGCGACACATCTCATCGAAACCCACTTTACACAAACACTGTATTTCTTACATTGAATCAATAATTATGTTTTAATGGTGGATTCAAGGTGACTTTTTCCTTATAGTTTTTTGGAAATTCAATGCCAGGTATTATAATAAAAATACGCATTAGATTGAAAGAGGAATTGCGATACTTACAGTGGAAAGTTTTTCAATTTCCTCATCGGATGCACCGAGCGAAGCCAGGCCGATCTCCTGGGAGAACTGAGCGAAGCTTGGATCGGCCAGCAGAGGGATGTGGCCCAGCAGTTCGTGGATGCAATCCCTGAAAGAAATAAATCCGATAAGAACAAGAAATTTAATTTAGAGTAATCTTCTCTACTTTTAGGTCAAGCACGGATTATTATTTTACATGAGATTGACATAAGGTTAAAAATAAAATGTCTTCAATTAGAGAAATGCAAAACTTTAAGCAGATTACAATTCTCAGTTAAAAATAAATTTCATTGCCTATAAAATTTTCTTTGTGTCTTCTCAATTTTAACTAAAATTGGAACTCTATTAAAGCGATGATTTTATATTTAAAAGGTTCTGCAATTTATGGTTTCATTTAAGTATCTAGACGATGATGGTTTTTCCATTTTGCGTACATTTTCAATCCCTTCGCAATTATTTTAAAAATTCAATCTGGAATTCTCGATTGATCGCATAAAGTGCTATTACATTAAGAGCGCCATTATGAGCATGGGCGCGTGGCGTTATAATAGCTTTCTAATTGAGTTATTCCCCTTTGATGTGACAAAGATAGAACTTACGGTTCAGGGGTGTGATAGGGCGTGTTGACGTGGCGCACATACTGCGTGCTCTGGAAGATGCGGAAGGCGAGCGAGGCGAGGAAGTCCCTGGCGGTCAGCAGGCCAGCTGCTGGGCGCAGGGAGAATCCTGTCTGCGAGCGCAGGAAGTCCGACACCTCCTGCAGCTGCGGGATGCGGTTCGGCACGAAGATGTTCAGCTCTTGCATCATGCGGAAAGTGCGGACGTATTCCTTGCATGCGTGCTTCTTCATCAGATCCAGCACAGTGTTGAACACGGAGTTCCACGTCTTGTTTTCTGTTTCGGAGTAAGTGATGGTTGGCACTGGGTCTCCGCTGCAAAAAGAACAAACCTTTAGCACGCTGTGTTCCATAAATTTATTTACTGGATTTTAGGTTCAAAAATGAATTGTAATATGGAAGGAAGAATAAAGAAAATGTGCTTACAATTTGTAGGCGAAAGCGATCTCAGCAATCTCCTTCCTCCTGTTCCTGTACTCCTTATCAGCGAACCCGGGATGGTTCATGTCCAAATCAGGCTCGTATTTGGTCATCAGATGGTTGCAGTTATCCAGATCAGAAGCATGTCTGGGGAACCACGGGTTCTTCACACTGATATTATCCTCCAAGAGAGAAACAGCTCCAAGGGAAGAAGACTGCCTCAAAGACTTGATCAATTGCAGAAGGCTGTGACGAGACATGTCCACTTTGATGAGCACGTCGAAGTTCTGGGCGTTGTCCTTGCTGGGACGGGTCTCCAGGTGGACCACAGCGCCCTGGTACTTCTCGATGGTC
This sequence comes from Stenolophus ochropezus, assembly GCA_035578165.1. NCBI lineage: Eukaryota > Metazoa > Arthropoda > Insecta > Coleoptera > Carabidae > Stenolophus > Stenolophus ochropezus. Next base: position 15,002,308 of record JAQOWZ010000005.1, on the reverse strand, counting down.
TTCAGCACGCGGGACAAAGAGGACATGCCTTCGCGAAGACGCAGGACTAAAGCGGCGCGTTGGATGGTGTTGCCGGCTTCGGGGTTCTCAGCCATGGCATTTTGCAGCGCGACTTCTTCTTCGGTCAGTCCGGTATCTACGAGAAAAGAAAAACATTTTTATTTTCGTTTCTATATAAAGATTTCATTAGATAAATATGCAAAATAAAATGACAAATGAATTATTTAAATTATTTATTCAGATTACTTAGGTTCTGTTTAAATTTGAAATTATTTTTAAATGCGTAAAGGTGTTAGAGATTCAAGATGTGAACCAGTGAATCCCGGCGCGATTTCCTTAATTCGGTGATAAAGTTAGAGTGGTAAGAAGTGCGTGGGATAAAGTGAAAAGTATAAAGTGTGAGTGCTCACGAAACAACGGTATTTTATTCGGGATTTCATATATTCCGTCGGCTTAACCCACAAATCTAGTTCTTCCCGACAAATGGAGGGTGAAAATTGATTTTTGACGTTATAAAAGCCCAGCGTCAAGCGCTCTCGGCATTTTTCACTTGCATTGTGCCGGGCGCACAACGCTGCTCGCAACTTTGCACTTAAAGCAATTACGTCAAAGAGCTGCGTTGTCGCCCACAACTGCCCTACCCCACATACAGACGTTTTATTATTATTGACGACAGAATTCTCAGAGAATTCTAATTCCAGCTATCAACGACCTAGGCTACTTCAGAACAATTTGGCTTATTGACTTCGAACAATTACAATTTTTATACAGTTTTGCACTCAGGCAATTTCGCAAAAATTTAAATTTATGCTCCATCTGTTGCTGAAACCCGTTTCCTCCAAATACAAAAACCGAAATTAAAACCATAATTTGAATTTAGAATTAACCGAAATTGAATCAGCACCAATAATATAGCGGTTCATCGTTTAAATAGAAACATTTTTTGATGTATTACAAGTTTAAATTATAATTGAAATATTATCAGGAGATTGTACTACTATAATTATATTTTTAGAAAATAATTTAGTAGTAAACAACTTGTATTACTTTGTTAATTAAATACTAATGTTTAACTTTGTTGTAACTTGTAGCTAATATAATAATCAACAGGTAAATTTATATCACGAAACTTGGAAAGCAAATATTGAATGTAATTATTTTAAAATCTTATTTGATTCATTTATTTCGACTGTAATGTACCTGTCCTAAATCATTAGTGAAATAATAATTAAATTTGACATAGAAAAGAAGTAATATGTTTGGAGATTTTTCGGGCAATATGTTTGGAGATTTTTCGGGCGTTATTAAAATTAAATATTATCTTATCCTCTCTTACCTTCGCCTTCAGCGGCAGGTTCGGTCTGCTCGGTCTTTGGTTTCTCATCTTGCACATCTAACTCTGGCTCTAAGGAATCTACACACAGAAAGCGACACACATTGCAACAATCATGCAAACGAAAACAAAATAAATAAAAATGCATGCCACACGCCATATTCACTAATTACAAAAATGCATTTATTAACTACTTCTGGTATGTCATGATTGACACATTCCCACGGACTAATTAAATGCAATATTTATATTCAGGAAGGATTTTTTCCAAAAGCAAGGTTTCCGATCAAAACGACTTTGGAAAACTTTATTAAAGTTGAATCAAATCAGAAGGAATTCTTTCACAAATCTTTTAATGCGATACAATAGGAATTATTACTTTCGAAGATTAGTTGTGTTCATCTTTTCCATAATTAAAATTAAATCCTTTGAACAAAAATATTTTCACATTATTGTCGTATTATATTATAAATTTTACATAAAATAAACATGTTTTCCATTTCCATACAATACAATATCTAAATATTTTATTAGAATGTATGTAATGTTAATTTTTTACGAACGTTATATAACTTTAATATTTTATGAACGTTATAATTATAAATTTATATATTTACATGCGTTTAAATAAAAGAGTAATTTAAAATAATACAGGAAAAGATGATATGGAAAATTTATTTATTTGTTTTGCATTTTTTTATAGTTCATTGCAATTTATATGTGTATACTGGTAATAATTTCAAATAAACATTTCTTTGCATTTTATCTTCACAATTGTGACATCTGTGTTTTCATTGATAATATTAAATATAATGAGTTTCAAAATAAAAAATATGTGTAATAGAATGTCTAATTTGTTGAAAAAAGATCGGAAATGATAAATTTAGCAAAACAAATGTGTTATAAATATTATTTTGATCGTTTTTTAATCTGAATTCACTAATAACAATAATAAGAATAAAGTATTATAAAAGAAACGAAAAGTCCAAAATGCATTTAAAAAACAAAAAGTTAATTCATGCATCCACCAATCACAAAGTTCATCCATTGCATTGCGCCTTACCATTGGCCCGTTGCCTGGCCTCCTCCAATACGCTTTGCTTGGTTTGCTTGACTACCAGCGTCTCGAAGCGGGCGTCGTCGACGAGCGAGCGACGGCGCGCTGGGTAACCGTTCTGCAACAAAGAACGCCGTGAACACGACTTCCAAGTCAGCCGACGCTTTCCGGCGCCGGAAATTGGCTATTCAGCTAACAGCGCTTCCGGAACCAGAGCACTTCACAAAGACATGACAAGACCAGCAGGAAAAGGTTGCGCTGGCTCGGTAATGGTTTAATATTGCTAATAAATACCACTGAAACTTTAAAACTTAATAGACGGATAGATCATTATTCCATTGTTTAAGACAGACTAGCAAAATAAGTAATATTTTTATTTTATAATCCAATGTTTCATTATTGTCATTGCTTCATTTGTAAATATGTTAGTTAAATTATATTGAAGAAATAAATTCGAAGAAAAATTTTAAATTCAAATATGCTGAGGTGACATTGTGTGATCAATTTTAGCATCACTCATTACTACTTAAGAAGAAAGTTAATTATGTGCAAAACAATGTATAAACAAATGTACAGTCAATCAATCATTTGTTAAGATGTATCAAAAAGGCATTTATGCCTTTATGACCGAATAATGAAAAGTCGGTTTTATTAATAAAATTTAAATTTGTTGATGCAACAAGCAAAAAAAATTGTTCCACAAAAGAATTGATCTTAATAAAATAGTAACCGCTGTATTGTCTAATATTGTCCGAAAGGACAATACGATCTTCACAATAAATAGTAGAATAACCATCAAGTGCCAACTTCTGATACTGTATCAATAATAAAAAAATAACTGTACTGGGATGTAAATCTCATTGTTGGAATATTGTCAAAAATAATGAAACGAGAGACATGAATTTATCGGCAAACTTTACGAACAGTTGTTATATATTAACAGGGAAGCTGGAGTGATTTAAGAATCATTTTTGACCCGACCCGAATTGTCATTACTTCGCAGGAATTTTGAGTAAATTTTACCAATTAAATTGACAGAGTTCAAACATAAAATTTACAACAAGATGTATCTATGGCGATTGATACTGTGAGTTTATCTTTTTTTTTCACTAAAAAACTGCATTCTAATTGTATGAAAATAACAAGTGCGAAAGAACCACTAAAAATAAATTCCCCCATCAAATGTATTTTGTTTCGCAAAGAATTGAAATAGTGCAACATTCCTCGTGTGTGGACCCTAGTAACCCAGTGGCCGAACCCGCGTTTCCTCGTGGAGCGTTTCCGGTGACGGTCCTGACCCTGACTGATTGGCAGTAGCAGTCCAGGGCCGGAGCGGCTCGTTCCGTTCTCCTACACGGGCCGGAATGCGCCGGCGGCAAGGTCAGCCCACATTTACATGCCCCCGGGCTGATCCGTTCTCTGGCCGTGATCTTACACCGCCCAACGTCCACGTCATCACGCAACTAGAGCACTTGACAACCTCCCCAACATAACCGTAACTTCCACATATAGGTTACAGGCTTTATCCCAAAATTGGAGTAGATTTAGAAGTTTAGGTCTAGAGCTAGTGGCTTTAGAATTTAGATTTTAGAGTATGTAGGTCAAAATTTGTAATTTCAATCTCTTTGACAGAAAAATATTATGTGAATAATTTTACATTGTTAAAATAAGTAAAGAAAATTTTGCTCGTTTTGTTTTATAAATAAAGAATAATAAGGAATTTATGAAATATTTTACCTCGATGAAAATTTAAGAAATTGTAGGCGTTTTGTTCCAAAATGAAATAAAATAACAATTTATATTCGTTTTCATCTAATTAAACTTTTTATGGAAGCTAAATTGTGCAGGTTAATTTTGTTGTAATTATAAACAAACTTCTTCAAATAACGTTTTTTATAAAACTTTATCTTTAAAAATGTATCGCATTTTTTCCAATGTGTCACGTCGGAAATACTGCGGAAGTGTATTTTTTTGAATTTGGTCGTTCCAAAAATAAATACAAACAAAAACTGTTTTAAAACCTGTTATATATTTATCAAGTTTTTATGTCTAGGCCCGTTAAGTAAACTTATTGAGGAAAACTCCTGTTTTCCACTTTCGCCGAGTGTTGACAGACCTGTCAGTCATCGGTAGAAATTCCCGCGCTTGTGAAAGTCTGAGGAATATACTCCACATTGCAGCGGACGATCAAGGCAATCGAGAGAAGCGTCTTGCTAAATAACTGTTTGAAAATTCGCGCAAACTGGTTAGGTGACCGATATTTTTTCTATGATTTTTTAAACTCATAATGGACTATAATTGCTATAGAATTTACTGTCATTATTTGCAATTTCAATTGGATGTTAATATTTAGTCGTAAATGCGATTTCTACATTTTTATAGCGTACTGTAAGCGTTTATTATCGCTAACTTGCTATTCTTGTAAACCGCAAATTGACTCACAATATAACAATTTCAAAAAGATAAAACGATTTTGATAAAGATTTATAAAGATTTCTTATCACAATTTATTTATTTGCATAAAATTTTGAATATTTTAATCTAATTTTTGTGCTGTCATTTTTAAATGTAGAAATAATTATTCTTTTTTATTTGTTCACAATGTCACCTAATAAATTCTTCATTATTTATTTATAATTTCTTTAATAATTTTCTCATTGTTTGTATAATAATAATAATTAATACTTTTGTCGTATATGAAACAATGCCAATTTTATTATTCTATTATTTTAATTATAATAATTTGAATATAGTATTTATTACAATAATTATTACTTTTTGATAGTCAAATCTACTGTACTTTAATTTAAGAATTTATTATTCATATTTGGAATGTAAATGTATTATTAATGAAAATAAATGAAAGAAGTAACAGGTGAATTTTTGCCTGTTGCTTCATTATTGAAGTAATCTTGAATATTCTTCATGGTATAGACGACGATTTTGTTATTTGCTTAGTATATTGTCATATTTAACAATGGGTCTAAGATTTAACTATGACTGTTCAATAAAATAGACAAATTAATTATTGTAATTTTAAATTTGGTATGATAATTCTCATCATTTTAAATACATTTTTCAATCAATTTTTTTTTCTTGTATTACGGTCTGTATTAAAATTTTAATTAAATAAACATTTTATGCCACAAATATTTGTTCCAAAATTTATTTTAATATTATATATTTGTTTCTGAAGTATATATTTTTTTATAACTAAATTTTTTAATATATTATATTAAGGATATAAAGAGTGCCTTACATAGAATAGGGTATTTGGTATAATTATTTATGGCAGATATTTGAATAAAAATACTTTGTAACCAATCTGGTCTTGTTGTGTTTTGTACTAATTTTTTAATACAAGGTTTTGGTATACAATGTTAAGGGTTAAGTATAATTCTGCATATTGGGAGCAGAGTGCCATGCCCAGAATTGGGTAAATGGTATATTTAGAACACATTTGTTCTGTCGTTTGGGGAGACTTACCTCAATACTATAACTCTTCTTGATGGCGAACATCTCCCTGTTCTTCTGAGCAGCAGCGACGGCGGCCATGGTTACTGCTGGGTAATCCTCTCGGTGGTTACTGGTGTAGTAGGTAAGGTTCAGCCTGTCTGTTGTTGGACACTGCCGAACTGCAGCTGAGACCACGGGTACTGGACACGTCTGTCGCTGCACGAGAGCCAAGCGAGCGTTGAGTGATGCGGACAGGGCCGCCGCGGCTTAAATACCCAGCGGCCGCCCCTCCAACGCCCTTTCATTGTTGCAAAAGCCAGCGAGGCACGAGGAGGGATCCCCAAGGCAATGCAGGGTGGATGGAAGCCGGGTTTTCCACACGGGATATCACTCGGTTTGGATTTTTTCCTCTATTCATTCATTCTTTTTTACTATATTTGGTACTCTAATCATATGAACAAAATTATTTCATATCCTAAACAATTTTGACGGTACACCCACATCTATTTTTATTATATTTTATTATTAATTCCATTTTAGAAACATTGTAACACACACATTAATTGATGACAGGTTTATTTTTTTTTACATACCTACCTTATTTTATTTTATTTTTGATTGACACTTACATTACTGCCCAGTATCAAATTAATTCCAACAATATTAATTATTTTTCTAATTTTCTTATCATACTCATACTTATATTAATTTACCATTTCATTTCAATCTGTTTTGAATATTTAGTACTGTAATAATAATACTTATGAAAATATTTAATATTCTAACTAACAGAATAAAAGCTATATGTACTACCGATTTAGGCTTTACGCCTTCATTTTCAGAGTAGCCGAAACCGATAGGACTTGACATAATACTCTTATAAAAATTTACTGAACTCCAGTAATGTTATACCATCCATCAACCAACTTCGGTCAAGAAATTTATACCTACATACTAACTATTTTTTAAGGGACCCACAGCTACTACCAATTTTTTTTTCTGATATATAATAATTATTCGATATCCGATCATGATTTCAATGCTCGATTATTTAATTACAAACCCAAAATATTAGATTGTATTTACCCCCTTACTACCTTAAAAATAATAGAATCGTAAGTAACAGTTCGAATTAATTCAATATAGTTCGGTTTTAGTAGATATCACCTGATGCTCACTTATAATTTACGTCTTTTAGGCAAAAGATATGTACACAATATTTTATTTACTGCTTATTTACATAAAAACTAAATAAGGTGAAAAATATTTATCTTGAAATTGTAATGAATAAATTTAATAAAGAAATAAAATAAAAACAACTTTTGCTTGAAATTTGGCTGTGCAAATATATGCTTCTTTTTAGGTTATTTGATTGAGCTACTAATCTTCGTAACATATTTACCAAAATAAAATGAGGTTCTATATAATTCGCTATATTAATTTTTAAATTTGACTCTCAGAATAAGATTATTAATATTCTTTCTATCTAATTACTTATAGTATTTTCAAAACTAGCGTTATAATTCGTATTCATATTTTTTATATGTAGCTAGTTTTATTAAAATATTTTATTACAAAAATATTATAATAGAAACATTAAAACAAAGCAAATGTACAAAGTTATGCAGAAAACTGGGATTTAAATATTTTGAGTCACAGGTTATAAAAATTCCAATTTTAAACTTGTTTTAATTTTACAACATAAATTCCTCTTAAATTCATTAATATTTTTGTCAATATATTCACAGAATACATGCCTGTTAATAGAGCCAAGCTAAAATTATCTCCCATTTATTGAACAAAATGACCCTTGTGATGTACTCCCACAAATTTGAGTGCTCTTGAAATGACGTTTAGCAAATCCTCTACGATATATATGTCATCAATTATTGAAATTTGCGAAATATAAATCAAGTACACAACTGCGTAAATGGTTATTTTAATTAATTTTTTATTTATCTCTTGATTATTAATTCCTCACTTCACTTAAATACTTCTATTTACATAAAATATATTGTTTAAAACATTTATAATAATTTATAAATGAATAATATTATGTGGTTCTTAGAACATGTATTTCTATTTCACACAAGTTGTGTGTAGAAAGTAAAGAATACAAAACAGAATTTGCAACAAATTACGAAACTTTTATTACCAAAATAAATTATACTATATTTAAGTAATAAAGTCGAATTCAATTGTTATGTTACATGAAATAATAATTCATTTTATTTTCATTACTTAAAAAGAATTTAAAAATAAAAGCACAATTTGAAACGCTCGTAGAGAATTTAAAAAGAAATGCACGTATAAATTTAAGAAAAATTTATTGCCTTAGCCAGTAAATCTTGAATTATGAGATTTACAACTTTTTTATTTTTGCTTCAAGAAATTGTGAGACCCTAATTCGAATTCAGTTTTAGATAATTTTCTATTTTGCACTCGGCATAGCAACTAATAGTGCCTGTTATATTTAGTATGATAAAAGCATTTCTTCGTAAAAATAAATTATCACAACTGTAACATGTAAACATAGTAAATAACGGACAAAAAAGGTGTGATGATATATTTATTCAAAACAAAAGAAAGATTAAAACAGGAAATACCACTATAAGGCTCATATATTAAATAAATACTACTTTCATAATTCTTTTATTAATTGTTTATTACTATCTTTTACAGGTGCTTCAAAATTTATGAATTTGCGTTATTCAAATTTCAAGAAGTAATTACAGATAAAAAAAGAAAATCACCGGCCGAATACGCCATCCCAACCACAAAACAAATGCAACGCACGGGTTTTCCTGATCGCCGATCGTCTTCTTTCTTTTTCATTCACAACGCACACACACAAGCGCATACACATATATGTTATTGACCTTATAGTAATTTGTTTTTCCGGTGTCGTAGAGAGATTAGAAAAACCACTAATCTCAATTTTTTATTTTGTTGACGTATTTTATTGTATCATCATCAAATTTGTAGAAAAAAGGCGGTTTCTAAGAAAAGAATGGCTAACCAATCTGGTTTATTTTTGAACATATTTACATATTTCTATAAAATGACACGGTTTTTCAAACGAGGAAAAACAGCTGTTTTAACAAATGCAATATTTTCGAGGACATTTACTAGGAACAATACCTTCGGATTTTTCCTAAGGAAACTTAATGAATTAAATAAATAAATATTATTGTATATATACATATATACATTATAGGAGTACAAACCATTTTGTATTTATATCTCATTTGTTTTATATGTGAACCTACATACATTCGTACGATATCAGTGTCCTTATTAATTTTTTGTTACATATTAACAAAATCTTGCAAAAATATATAACATAAAATTGTAGGACATATTGTATTGGGATTTGACCAATAAACGTAAATCCCAGTATTTCAAAAGAAAAACATATAAATTAATAAATTGTTCTACGATACAAGATTCCTTTGAGAAAGAAGACTAAAAGCACAACAGACGAGATTCTTGATTCATAATCATTTAACTTCTATTAATTATTCTAGTAAGGATATTTATCCGATCACAACTGCAAAGGTCTTACAGCTTGCAGTATTTTACAATTGGTTGTTGGATCTATGGAAATCGGATCACAGATCTCATCCACTTACTTCGAGTTTGATCACACTAAAAAGTCAACTACAATTTATAAAATACAGATGTATTTACTTTTTTTAATACATTTATTTGTATAATTAGATAATTTTGAAATATTTTCATACTACAAAAATCAGCTATTAGAAAAATTACAGCAACTGCGGACTGTATATATTGTATGCGTTAAAAAATACACCAAAAAATGACAATTTTTATTAAAACTTAACCAACTTGTTCTTTTGTTGACGGTGAGATAATATGATTTAATCGAATTAGCACTACACGTATCTACATACATCCAGATAGACTGACAGATATCGTATTAGAAACAGTCAAAACACAGAAAATTCATTGACAATTAAAATGTCAAATTTATATGACTACCTATAATTTTCTTTTATTGTAGCGATTGATAAAATGAATTTATAAATTATAAATCTCATAAAATTTAATATACTTAATTTTACATTACTATTTTATTAAAATAATTAGTGCGTCGTCTCTCTATATTCAGTAAGTAATATTTTATTATTTATTTTGGTTTATAGAAATATTACATTATTGTGGTATTGTAAGGATATTTAAAATGATAATCTGCAATGTAAAACACAAATTGATAATCAAGAAAAAATAAAATTGCCTCTTGTTAAATACATAAATAGAATAATTGATGTGGGATACTTTATTTGTATTCAAATTTATAACTCACAATAACAATCTGTAATTATATATTTCTTTGCACATATATTATATATTGCTTTTTTTCAATTACAAATGACTTCATATTAATATTTCATGATCTAATTACACATATTTGACTTTGAAGACGACATGCAAAGACGCGCCGTTATTTTTTATGTTAATATTAGTGTATAAAACTCCCCAGGCTGAAATTATGCTATTTTTATCTTCTTATGTAATCCTCCCAGATGTTCTAGTCTAATTATTGCGGATTAGGAATTAATTTAGCAAAGATGTAATGAGAACAGTGTTAGATCCAGTGACCTTGGAAATTTTCACTGCGGAAAGTGAAGCTTGTAGCCTAACGTTGCGTTGATGTCTAGACCGTCTACTGTTTTGACTTGGCATTTTATTTTGTTTTTATGCGAATTTTAGGATAATTTTGAAAAGTATAACGTAGTGTTTATTTAGGAAGTGTAGCTATGAAATTAAAGAATATATAATAATTTACATAGTTAACTCGACGGCCTTTATTTATGTAAATATCATGACGTATGTTTCGGGTATTCCTAAATACTTTATTAATATACTTTTTATTTCACATTATATTGTGATTTAATCATACATAATATTGATAATTCTTTAAATAAATACTAAAAGTGTTTAAGTATTAAATGAATATATCATTTCAGCGAATTGATAAGAAAAATTATTTATTTTTGTTGATTATTTCAGATATTTATAATTCTGTATAATTGATTCCAGTTCGATAAAATTTTAATTATTTTTTTTTATTGTGACGGTGCAGATTGATTAATTGAATGCGGTTTTCGATGAATGAAAATAGTTTTTCAAGATCCGTAGTTTTTCAATGTTTGTTCCAAGTAATAGCGCACAAGAAAGATATGATCTACTTAAAATAGATATGTCCAGGGGCACTGAATTTCCAAGTACGTTACACCTAACTGAGACACTTTCCTGTGCTCGTAAATATCCTGTATCTATATTTAATTATAGTAAACAAAATATTTTGAGAATGAACAGGATTTTGCAAAATTAACATGATATGAATATGCATGGAGGAACCTACGTTTTATAGAGCAAAAATTAACGTTTATGGATAGGTTAATAGGTTTAAAGCAGAAACTAAACATGTGATTAAGTTGTAATATGGAATCTAAGGTTAATAACATTTTAACACAAAGTAAACAACCCTCATATATCTCTTTACTCTTTTTTGTTTTGTACTGACGATAAACAATTTTTAAAAAATATATATTTGTTGTTAGTTTGGGGGAATATATAAACATTTTATTGTATATCTTTTGAACAAGTTTCCTATATTAAATTTACAAAACTACCGGAATCTTCGCAAGTATAAAAAAATAGTAAGTGTAACTTTTATTGAACAATAGATATTAATAAGGAAAGTAAATATATTTCTACTGCAACTGAATAAACATCTAATAAAGATATCAATTTGGTACTTTCGAATTATTAAATCTACAAATTTGAAAGTATGAAATCGCCTACAATTGGTTTTCCCAAGGGTATGATCGCAGATTTTTTCAACTTTTAATATTAGAAAAGATGGGGATTTCAGATTTCTTAATGATGATTTAAATGAAAGTATAAATGTAGATAAGGAAAAAGAAAGATTTAGTTGAGGAAGTTTTTATTTTAACTTCGACCTATTTCAATTCCACTTGGACCTTTACTTCATGGATTTAAAATGAAATGTATGATGTATGGTCATTTAACCATAAAAGCAAAAGAACACAAAGAGTTTATTAATACTATGGTAAAGAGTTTTATAGTTAATATAAAATATTCTAGTACAATAGAGGTGTGAAAGTTATATAAAACATCGGCTATCCTAAATAAAAGTTAAGTGGTGGTTAGTTGGACCACTTGGAAAAATAATGATGAAAAAAATATTTAAAAACAAAATTTATTACAAGAACTATAATCTAGACTTACTTATAAGAATATCAAAATGTTTAAACTATGTACTGAAAACTGCAAAAAATATTTTATTCAGGATCACAAGAGTCCAACACTCATCTACTATATATGTATGTAGGTGAGACGGACCAAGGTCATGAGGAGATGAACTGGTTAACAGATTGTTGTCATTTATCATATGCGGTACACTCTTCGTGCCAACAGTAACCACAAATTACACATTTTATCCAATCATTCTTCATTATCTTTTTTTTTTAAATAATTTTTCTTGCATCCCACATATTCGTTTTCATAATCTTTAGATTCTTCATTATCATCACTCTTTGATTAACAACAGTTTTTCAGAACTAGTGGAATAGCAACTAGATCGTCTACCTTTCCATGTGCGAATGATTTTTTTCCCGTTTACCGGTTGAATTGCTTTTTTTAACAATAAAAATTGTTTGGTTCATCTCTCCTCAGCATTAGTTACCACCTGTCCTCAGAACAGAGGTTAAATGGACCACTAAATTACTTAAGACTGGGTACAGATAGAACCACATTCCTAGGTTACGTTAAGTCTTATAAGGTACAATTTTTTTTGGCAACTTTTTAAGAAAACCTTTGGTTATTCAGTGTTGACTGTATTAATTTGCAAGCGGCTACTTACACTGTTTCTAAACAAAAAAATAAACATTCCCTACGAAAGATATTTAATCTACTCTAATGTACTTTTAAAACCAAAACTCCATCTCTCCTACCGGTCTATCTCTCCCCCATCTACCTTATAAGTATGAGCTGGTGCAGATGAGTGTATACTCTTAATTTTATTAATGAAAATAATCTAATGCCACGCTCGGAAGAGATGCCCTGATCTTAAGAACAATTATGAATGCGATGTCCTGTTAATTGTTATAGTTGAATTTTATTGTTGCTATAAGCTTGAAGAGGGTGCTTGATTAAATCAGTGTAGGTGAGAATTTCATACATGATGGGTGCTGAAGACTTTTTGACTTTGTGTATTTCGTTTGTTGATTGAACGAATAAATGGTTATGTCATGAGGGTAAGAGCCGAATTATTTTGTTAATTAATTATGAATTTAAGTGTGATGCAATGATAATACAAGAAGTTGGCCATTTATATATAAATAATTATTACTATTTAATTAGTTGTGTTTTGTGTGTGAATGAGAAAAGAACTTCTAAACTGTTGGTTGGTGATTAATTGTAGCAGGATCATTTGGGGTATACCAATAAGGTAAATACTTTAAATTCATTTAGCCCTATTATTTAACTTACAGTATGTTATACAGAAGAACCTTGATACAACTGTCAAATGAGAAAAATTCTAAAAATATCTTATTAATGTTATACATGGTTAAATCCAAGTGTGACCGATCGTGAACGAAACACTGACGTTTGCAATTAAAGAGGTTATATGGGAATTCCCCGAGCTGTGCACATATCCATTACCAGTTTATGTAGTTTAAACGCTATTGGAAAACTTATTCTTTTATACTGTCGACTATAACGGTCCTCCGTCACTCACATTGATCTGTTATATAGAGGTTCTGCTATATAAAATTATTTTGCCCACTGAATTTATATGGAAAATAATGTAATTAAACAAACCAATGTTAAATTAGGGCTATGTAATTCTATTTCGCTACTTTCTGAAAGAAAAATAACGAAATTTTGACTCTGAACCTTAAGACGTTAAGTACCATGTTAAACAACAGTGGTCTTACAAAGTTTTGGTTTATATGGGCAGCGTGGATTCACTATAGTCTTGAATTGAATAAGGTTAGTTCTTTCTTGCCTTTTAGCACAACATTAATCTCCCGATGTGCATAGTTACATACATTGGCGGAAAAAATTCGGCCATATTTCAGAAATAATATGAATTTTTACAATAGAAAGGAAATGGCCTACGGGCCCATTTTTTTAATGTATGGTGACTTGGTGACGTACAACATATTAAGACAAATTTAAATAAAAATCCATTGTAGACCACATATTGCTTCCCAACATTTTAAGATGATAATATGTTGTTTCTTCAATTTTTGTGTTTTTCTCTTTTTGCAAATATTTTGTTAATTTTTATTTTTTCGAAATGAACAATGGTATTATTATTTCGGCAATCAACGGCACACGTACCACAAGTGACAAGAGATGACTCTCAAATGGCACGCTAAGATTTTAGCTCAAATCAATGTTGCCAGATTCTAGGAATTTCCTTAAAATTTTAAGAATTTACCAAGTCATATAGGAAAAATATTTACAATAAATATTTTTAAGGATTTTAGAGTTAGATATCCTGAAATTTTCTTGGAATTTCATCATTTACACAATAGTTACCCTGTTTGAATTTGTGTCCTGTGCAAGATCTTCCTTCTAGAAAACCTTATTCTCTTCCTCATTTGCGCTCAACCTTTTCCTTTATTCTATCGAGTAAAATTTTTGATAGTATTTTGCTACAGTTACTGAGCAAGGTCATTCTTCTCCAGTTGATGTGGTTAAAGTCACCCTTTTGTGGTACCAAATAAAATTTAATTTTACATCCCTAAAGAGTATATTTTTTTTTAATTCAACTTTTGTCTTCTCCTTTAGTGGTTCGCGACAGCTGAATTTTTCATGAAGTGTGACACATTTTTAACCCTGAAGAAGATTATTGTATAATTGAAACGTTGGTTACTTGAAATACAATTTTATACATAAGACTGCTGTCTAATTTTTATTTTGCTCAACATCAGTGAAATATGTAAGTTCATAGCTTGTAAAGTAGTTTCTTCGAAATTTCATTTTGGTATGTCTTTTCTTGGCAATGTACCACTGAAACAAACTTGCATATATGTAAGTATATAAGTAGTAGTGATCTATCAAAACGTAACAGCTCACACCGCAATGCAATATCACGTATCGAACCCTTGAACTCCTGCGGTGGCAACGAGGTCACCTTGAGCGCAGGGTCACCCGACCGTTCGGCAATTAGACAATACCATCGTGATCACGAGCTCGAGCCACCTTCTACTGGAGCTAGCCTAGAGACGAGTATAAATCTCGCAGAACCTCCCAAATTCTCCGGCCGCCGGCTCCTGGCATACTTGACACCGTTGCCGGCGAACGGAAACAGATCGAATGTGCTGTTTGGCCCCACGCAAGGCTATAACCCTAACATTGAGGGATATCGCCGTAAATTAACTAAAACCTCGATACCAAAACATTACATTCAAAATAAATAAATATCTCTATCCAAACTTTTACTAACACTACAACTATTTCTATTCTGGTTATAAGCAGATAAAAATGGTACACATATTTGCAAATTAAAACAATAAATAAAATAAATCACTATCACCAAGCCTTTAACCCAGATTTTTTTTTTAACACTCTTTTGACATTACTATTAATAAAATGACAACTCGCTTAATAATTTCTACTTTTATTCGATTATATCAATGTTCTGTATTTTAAATTAATTTATTTGAATTGTTAAAAATTAACTTTTACAAGCAACTAACCGGGAAAACTGACAGCTAACTTATAAATATTTTACAAATTAATAGTTGCATTGTTACATTATTGAAACTTGTTTGTTACTGTTTGCTAATAATTTTAATTTGTATAATATAAGTATGGTAATAGTATTATTATTTTAAGGATGTGATAAGTTTATTTAAATGAGTTGTTAATTTCTTTTTATTTATTAGTACTAATAATTGTTTTATTTTGTTAATAATAAAAATATTATTAACTTTATTTATTCTATAAATTTAACTGTTCTAATTTTATTGGCAACACTCCTGCAAATTGCTAAGACTTATAAATCATTACTCCAATTTACAATTACAAAATAAATCATATATAACTTTGAGTTCCAGACTATATTAAAGAGTAATAAGCAGTATAACATCAATAAATTTATATCAAGTTGATTGATGTAGGTTACTCTTAATAATTCATATATAATATTATTCCTATAGTCTTAACTTATTCGGGCAAATGCCCGAAACAAATTATGATAAAATGAAATAAAAGAAATAATAAATAAAAACTGTTTTAATTTAGTTTAATTAGATTTAATTGTTGAAAAAAAAACACTTATTTTACTTATTTTTGGATGTTGTGTTTAGTAGGTATTTTAACTTAGAAAGAATAATGTTTTAAGTATATATTTAGGTATCTGTTTGTATTTAAAAAAATATTTTTATCATTATTTAATAGAAACAGTAAGGCAGGAGAGGATTTTAAATTCCCAAAATTTTAATTTAATTTTATAGCTATGATATATCACAATCCATAATTATCATTTTATTATATTTAGTAAGAAGGGTCTTTGTGTGCTACCAATATTTAGCCGAAGACAGAATTCATATCTGGATGTAGTACAATAATAACAGTAACTTCCTCGTACATATGTAGGTATATTTTGTGTGACAGTATGATGCTAACTCTACATTATGATACTATGGATTCTTGTTTTAAAATATTTTTTCTTATTTAGAGACATGAATGAATTAATAGGTGTCATAAAGGTTGTTCAATTGCGAATAAAAATTAAGTTTTCGTTTTTTTTTCTATTATTAGGTTTTATTTCGTCACAAAATTTTGGTCATAAAATGTATTTTCCAGCTGTATACCTAAGAATTATTATCATTTTTCTTTACTTTTTTGTAGAATAAAAATTAAAGAAAAATATTTTGTATGTAATTCCGTTTTTACTATGTAAATGTAAAGTATCTGTTTAGTATTACTGAGAATCCTTTATGACAAGTGGCATTCAAAGTAGGCTGTGCATTCCTTTGTGAACTTTTTTGCTAAATGTTCCCAACATCGAAGTTAACTCATAAAAAAACTAATTTACATATAGTAGTACGAAAAACTGTATTTGTTCACATCAATTAATAACGGGTTTTTGTCTCAAAACTTTTTATCCAAAAGCAAAAATAGGACAATGAAATTACATGTTAATAAACCAGGAATTGGAACAGGTTTAAAGAAAAACGCTGAAGTGTTATTCATGTGACTCAGACAAATAAAATCAAAAAATGTGGGTAAATTACCAGTTTTGTAGTTTTATTGCTGTACAAGATTATCTTGGACTTTCCTCAAGTAACGACCCGTTGTATATTTTATTTTTTATTTATTGCAACTCTCAGCTGTATATTCTTAAGGCCATCTTTGTACTAAATCTTTGAAACATTTTATCTTAAATTAAAAATGTAATCAATACAATATATTTTCTCAATGTCAAAATCAAAACGTATTAGATTGAATTACCATGACTACGAGTATAAGCAAATAGAAAACATTAGCTATTAGTTTAATTTATGAAAATGTTTACCTAACCTATTTTGACCTACTCACCACTCTTATTGGGTTAATTTATAAGCAAAAGGAATATAATGAATTAAATTATAATGATTAAAAAAAAACTTTCTACTTATTAAAAAAAAAAAACAAATTGATGCCTGCGTAAAATTATATTTTTATCTGACAACTGAAAATTGGATAATATTTTTCTTTCCTTTAATTAATTGCAGAATTGTAATGGATGGTACGACAAATATTGTTTAGAATCCGTCCTTAAGTAAATAACCAAATACGGTTCTGAGTAAATATGTTCCAGTTCGGTTCTTTGTCATTTAATTCTCAGCAAAAAATGGTCCTTATAGTGCACTCTCCAAAAGGTGAGGAATGAGAAATGCCCTATATAATATAAATATGCCGTTACTGATATTTTCCGAAATTTTATTAATATCAATATAAATGTTTTCAACCCAATATTGGAAAATTTTAATTTATTTTATTTGATTTTGGAATCATAAACTTATTTAAACCTTCTCAAGTGCGGGTGTAATTTGACTTTTATCGCTTGATGGCGTATAAAGCTGCTAAGAAATAGTTACTTAAACAAAATAAAATTGTGATTATTGTATAAATGTCAAACAGTACAATAAATATTAATTTTGATTAATTAAGTATTTAGCATTCACAGAACTATTTAAATTCCTTTTCATATAAATCTTTTATAAACCTTTTGATTATGCCCTTATACATAAATATCTAATATCGAATATAAATATTTCTTTTTGATTAAACTTTTTAAATACGAATCTAACTTTTTTGTTACTTTTGGTTTATCTTAGTGCTTGCAAGCAAAAAGTGAATCATTCAATTTTATTGTTTAAAATATTTGTACATTTTATAAATATTTTTTATTCGATATTTTTGGTACCGACAGGTATCAATATTTTTCTCAATGTCCCTAGGCACACTTAGCACTAGATAATAAACCAAGGATGATAAATTTATTTATTTAATAATTATGGCAACACGACAATTTAAATTCATTGCAAATGACGTTTCGAAAGCAGGAATTGTGGTGCCAATGTCTATAACGTGTAACCTAATATATTTTCTGGAAACCGTTTTGTATAATTTCAGCAATTTAACACTTTTTTGTTACAGATTCCTTCACGAGGTATAATGTAAACTACCTGTCAGCTGTTCAGCAAAAAAATGTGAGTCAATCTATTTTTTCTCCTTAAAAAATAAAATACAATTCTTAGCTCTTATTTATATGGTAGCAAAAAGAAAGAAAATCCAAATGACGTCAATGGAAACTATAACATTTCAATTTTATGCACTAAGTGACCGATTGTGGTAATGACCGCTCGAGTTCCAATTCAGCGAAGTCAATGCACAAAAAACTTAATCTTCTGATGCATTCTTCATCATTCCTTTATGTAAAATGGAATGTATGCACCAAATATAATATTACCGAGAATGGCTGAAAATCGACATTAGAAATGAAATTATTAACTGAAAAATTAAATTTTTACTAAAATTTGATCTAAAACCGAAATAAATCTATCATCTATGTAATGAAACTAACACTTTGTAAATATTTATATGACAAATTTCGTAAATCCTAAAACTCATTGTTGTTGCCAGTCCTGATTCAAAACTAAAATTTTAGTTTTACAATGACCAAAAAAAAAATAGCCATAATTTTTTTTTCGATATATAGAAAAAAAATATTTGTACATTTGATAACCTAATAAGTACTTATTTATTTTGTTTTATTTCAATTTAAAATATATATAGCAGTATATTGTTTATCAAGGAAATACGTGATTCTGCACGAGTGGCACACTATACTTTTTTAAGACCACTCTGTTAAACGGTTCAGAACAAAAATACATGCACGAATTGCACATGTGCAGTGTTGGTAAATACTGTCAGACATTATTTCCCACACTTTAACTTACGGTTGTGGGAAATACGCAACTTTGAAGTATAAGAAAACTGCCAATTCCCTTAGTGTTTTTTTTTATCTGTGAACAAAAAAGGAATTTCACGTGTTGATCTTTGTCATGAAATATCTTTTTATAAATATATCCCATTTTTAAAAGTTATCTTTAATTAATTTTAACAGTAGTGGATGAATGATTAGCTTCTTTCCCCTTGTAAATAAACTATAGGAAACTTGGAACTTTATCTCCGAGAGTAAATTATAATCAAAAATTTCTGTTTAGAACAGAACACACTATACACTACAGTGTGCTATTACTATAGATTTCTTGCCATGACTGTAAATAAACAACTTGAAATAGTATCATGCACATAAAATTGTCAATTAATTGAGATCCTGCATTTTCTAGGAATGTTGTTCCAATGACATGATGATTATAGCCGATTTGACTATAATAGACTTAAACCAGATTTTATTCTAAATAAATATTTCAATGAAAGTTGTGTCTCATAAAACGTCTACATACACATTACAAAGCACATATGTATAATGATTCATGAGTATTTTTTCTTACTAATAGATTGACTATAATGGAATCTAGAACCATGATTTCATTCTGTAAATGTTATTTCTTATTGTGTCTAGGGATGCACCATAAATGTATTGTGATGATACAACAACCTTTTTAATCAAATACAAATAGCAGTTACTAGGTATAGGTATGCGTGTATACCATTGAAACTTCTTATTTACGGTAACAAGGTTATGTACTGACAATTTATTTCTTTATTTAAGTTGTCATTGTAGAAACAAATTGATAAAATTGTACAATTTGGGGTATAAATGAGGCCAATATTTAGCCAATTTGTCTATTTTTAATCAGATAACAAAACTAAAGGCAATAAATGAATTAATGATCGAGTGTGCGTCATATGCTACTGCCGAAGGTTTCGAGTGGTAAGTCGAGCAAGTTCAAGTCTACCTTACATAATATACGCATATGGCACCTTACACGTTACACTACCTAACCACTCCATTCTATCTTAATTACGACATTCCGGATTATTACTGAAGTTTATAGATCGAGATACGATCTCTAATTATTGAAAATTTATAAACATTTGTCGGCTCGAATCTGTGTCAAAGCTAGCTTGCTCTTGGACAGTCATTCGAGCGGAAAAATTTATTGAAATAGATAAACAATCTAAGTTTTTTGATGTTTGTTGTATGATTTCATTATTACATTTGTTGAATAAGAACAAAAGAATTAGAAAGAGCCTTTAAAATTATTGCAAATTATGGTTTTTATCGCAATTAAAATAACGGGAAAATTGCACAAATCACCTGCATAGAATAATTGTATGTATCATTGTATCTTGACTTCACTTTTTACATAGACTTTATTTTATTAGTTTCTGATTGTTGATTAATACAAGTTATGTAATATAGAAATTTTTGTAATTATAAATATACGAGGAATCACATAAAAGGATAATAAAGAGATTTTCAGATATAATATCTAATCAGAAAAGTTTATAAAATTTTAATTGAAATATAAAAAATATAACAATTCATAATAAAGTCACAAAACACCTATCGAAGTTTCTGAACAATAACTACACATATTTATGCGACGTGCATTACACTAACAATATATATACTTTAATACCAACAAAAAAAATTTTCATTTACCTTAGCACTGACTTAATTTATGTACATTAAATTAAGATTTCGTAATATTAATTGTAATGATTTGAAATAAATAAATATGTATATTATATACTCAATGGTACCGCTAAACCTGACGTTAAACATTAATAATAAATAACAATTTATTTACTCTGTTAATATAAGAAATTTTTACACTTGGGTTTTCACAAATTGTTATGTGTTTTTATAAACTTTCAAATTAGAAAAATTAAATAACAATGGTTAATGATGATGAGCTATCAAAGTTATAATAGTATTGTACTTCACAAGTAGTGTATTTATCTAAAATATTTTTTTCTATAGCAGATGTTAAAGTGCAATTTTATCAACTCAAAACAGTGGATAAAGTAGCACTTTAACCGCAAGGGTAGATAAAGTAACACTTTAACAGCAAGGGTAGATAAAGTACTTTAACTTTTGTTTATTAGAAGTACATTTCCATAACAACGTACACTACTGACATTTTAAAATTGTTCTTAAATAATAATTTATTTTCCTTAATTCTGTTTTCTTCAAAACCTGCTACAGAAAAAAATAGAATTTTATACACGACGATAAAATTAAATTATCGACTCGCGAAAAATAATTCACTCGCGATTATATCGCTCGTGAATTAACACTTTCCGCTTGTCGATAAAATATTATTTTATCGTCTTGTATAAAAAATAACTATTAAAATTCTTTTAACAAGGAAACATCACTACATGCCAAATCAATATTAATAAGGAAGAACATTTTTCCGCCTTCTTTTGGTATCAAATCAAAAGTCCCAGAGTCAAAAACCCTCGATCTTTTTTACTTCCGTTTACGAAGTAGAAGAAGTATTGTAATTGCGAAAAAATCAGTTTTTAGATTTCAACGGAAATTTCGGTTTTGATCATCCCTGAATCCATTTTCACTAATTTCGGCATAATGTACCTATTAGCCATAGATCGTTAAAATTTTTATATATGGGATAATAATATCTAGTTATACACCTCTCTGTGGTGGAACAGAAAATATGTACAATTGAATAGGCATAAAAGAAAGTAATATGGTGTCATATCATCAGATAGAGATACCTTTGTGATTTTAAAATATTCTAATGATGCTAAAATACGTCAAATTTGTTTAATATACCCGTTGGTATTCCAAAAATATTGTGAAGCAATCATTAAATATAGAAAAAAAACATAATAGTGTTTATGTATTCATATTTTGAGATCCAAAATGAAGTTCCTTTCTCTTCAATATTTTTTATTTATCCTTTCTATTATATCTTATTCAAATGACTCATACAATTGATTTAATTAAACGTTGACAATTAATGCTTTTTTTATTTAAAAAAAATAGATTGCATATGCATTATTCTACTTTGTGGTGAGTATTTACATATATTTCTCACTTTGAAATTAACTAATTCTTTTCTCGACAAAGAACTGACCTAACCACCGTATATTTGTAGTAAAGTATAGGAAATTCCAATAAATAGTGTAAATGGTAAAAAACTTGATATTCTAGAAACTTTGTAGTTTTTACAAAGCCGGTGTGTAATTATTAAATTTTCCATTTGTGGCTCTTGAATCATCTATTATGATTGTTACGCTATTGAGCTTTGCGATTGTGGTTTTTGAATAAGAGGAAAGCATAAGTAATTTACTAATTGTGCTTTTAAAATAATCACAATCATTTATTGTAATTTTCTATGAAACATATTATGTACAGAAACAAAACATTTGTAAATATTTATTTAAATTTTTAATTTCAGAACTATATACCTTACAATCCGTATGGCAATTTCCATAAATTGTTTTTTTTTGTTAGTTAGAGTTAGTGCTCGTTAGTTATTTTTTCTATATTTATTGCTATCAAAAATATATATAATATATCAAAATTTAAGGAATTATAAATCAAAATTGTATTGCTACCTAGAAAGAGTATATAATTTATTATAAAAAATCGTGTTATTGTTATAAAATTAATGTGTTCTATTCATGGTTAATATAAGAATTATAGCTTTAATTTTCAATGGTCAATAAAGACTCAATTCCCAAGAAGCTGATTGAAAAAGTGATATTTGATTAATTAGCTATCCCATCATCAAGTGCTATAAAACAATAAATTATGATTAATTAAAATTTAATTTAGTTTTTCAGGGTCATGTTGTGAGAAAACTAATCTAAAGCGTGTTTTCATCAAATAATTAAATTATCCTTGTTTATTCATCTTTTGTTATTTGTCAAATATTATAAATGCTGAATCAAAAAACAGTTGTAGTACATTTCTTGTATTAAATTAATTGTTGTTTTGTGTAGTACTCAAAAACTAGTAGAATGTTTGTGACTAAAAAGTTAATCAGTCGAAAAAGTATTGTCTTTTTTGATATATTGCTTTTTAATTATGACATTTAAATGACATTCCAGAATATTATTTTAATACTGATTATCTTTATTTTTTGTGACATTTCACTAAAAACTTATGATCCATTTCTTTTCCTGTTAGCTAGCACTTAACTAAGGTTACATGCACTCAAAAAATATATACCCATTCATATACCCTCACTGGAATTAAAGTAAAAATTGTCAATAAATAAATTCTTGAGATCTTTATGAAGAAAATAAATAAATTATAAAACTTTATTTTAATACCGTTAACCGTCAAAATTTTTCTCCTTACACATACATTAGGTACTTACATAAAGTTATTTGCTCCATAACATTCACATATTTAAACATAAAACTGCATAAATTATTGTTTATTATCACTGAATAATGTTAATAATTATAATTATTAAGTTGTAAATAATATTAATAATAATTTTATTAACTACTTTATTTTTGTTATTATATTTCTAACACGTCAAAAGATACGTACGAGTAAACCGGTAAATAAAAAAAATACTTATAATATTATACATAATTTTATTACTAATAACTTTTCTATACTATAGATATACATACAGGATGGTGACTTGTACAACCGAACATAGGGATTTAACTTGTATAATCATATTTTCCTAAGTTCCTGCTTCTCTAATTATTTTAAGTAAAAAAGCTGTAAATTACACTTGTAGAGTATACAATTCTACATCTGAATCAATAAGTAAAATTAATTTTACATGGCCTCTAAGCTCAGAAATAAGGTATGACAATGAAATCACCCCTAAAATAGCATAGCCGGATTTGAGACAAAAATAACAAATGTTTAACGGTTCATCTGTCAAATTAGCTGCGTTAGTTTATTTTTATTATTATTTGTAATTACATACACAAATTATTAATAAATAGACAAAATAACTAATATAAGAAAAGCATTTATATTTTTAATGCAAAAGAATTTTGACGAATCGCTATACGTTTAATAAATTCTTCTGCATTATCATTAATATTAATTGTAATATCGTTATGTACATTTAGAATTGCTTTGCTGTTCAACCTTTGTTGACCTCTAGTTGATTTTAAATAAGATTACAATTTACGTTACGAAAAGTTAATATAGCAAGTTGAAAATTTTGTAAAATTGTATTTGAAAATATTACAAAATGAATGTATTTTTTTCTGCCACCATATAGTCGGCGACTAGGAATATGTTCTTAAATTACTTCAGACTGATTTATTTCCTCTCTTCCTAATACTTCCTAAGTGCTTAAAGACGTCTACATATTATATATTGTAAAAGTTGAAATCTGCAGTTGTTTCATTTTGAATGGTTCCTGATTTTTATTCACTGCGATAATTTTTGAAATTGTTGTCAGGTGTGGGATTTGTAATCATTTCACTTGCAAACTTGCTAATAATTGTCGTCCATATTTCCGGATAATGGTTTTCATTTCCAAATTCGAATACTCATGAGATGACCAGTGTTAATTGGTTTGAAATATACTTAAAAGGTGGAAGTGCCATTGAGAACAGTAAAATTATAGTCAGAAATTTTTAGAATATCTTTTATTACCGTGTGAGTGTGTATCTATTTAATTTCTATTATTTATAAAAAAAATAAACTTAATATTTTTTATATATGATATTTATAATAATAATAATTTTATATTCTAATTAAACGGTGATTTTTAGAATAATAACTCATTAGTCATTAATAATTAGTATCAGGGGAAATACTTAAACATTATTAGTAATATTTTTGTGGTTTTTATATACACTCAAACCAATTAATCTCTGTACACTAGTAGAGAAAAAAAGTAATCTATTCTTTTTAAGTTTTTTTTATTGAATATACACGAAATACATTATATATTATAATTACTATAATAATAAATAAAATTATGCATTGGCTTCATAAATTTTTCGTAATGAAATCGAGAAAAATAACTATATTTATTATAACAACTAAGTACGCCAATTTAATCTCCGTATACTTCTAAATAATATAGGAACAATGATCTTTTGAACCGCCATTCATTGGGATTACATCCCTTGAACGGTTTATCGTACTTTCCACTAATTTTCTTGGAGTTTGGGAGTCAATTTTACCCCATTTTTGTACCAAAATGTAGTAGTTCTTTTATATTCTTTGGACGTCTTATTGTTTTACACATTTTTAAAAATAAATCAGAGATGTTCAATAGGATTCATATCTAGAGACAGTGGAGGCCTTTTTGATTGTTGTCTAAAATTGTACAATAATTATTCTAGCAGTTTACGTTTACTATGTTTGGGATCATTATCTTGTTGAACGATATAAGAATTTTGCAGCACATTTTTCCAAATTCTCTTTTAAAATATTCATATAACTCAGTTTCCCATCAATAAAAATTAAGATTCCCACCCCTTCTGCACCCATACAGCCTCATACAAGCATAGAACCACTTCCCTATTTTACTGTTATTCATTCTTTTTTTCCAAACAATAATTCCTCTATCTGCAAAAGCAAAGCACAAATATATAAGACTAGTTGGTTTGAGGGTATACATAGTTTGTCTGCGCAAAATGCACTAATCAACACATAAGGAAGTGATAAATCCTGTAATAAAGTAATAAAAATTACTAACATGAACGGTTTTATCATAAAATCTGAAATAATAATGGAATAATTTGTGAAGGATAAAATATATAGCTTCTTGCAAAAAATAAAATATTCAAATAAAAACAATAATAATTATATAACTAATTACATCTACTCATGCGAAAAGTATAGCAATTAAAATTAAAATATTTTGATTATGTATAGAGTTACTGTTATTAAAGGTTCACGTGGGCGGTTCATGCCAATTTTCTGCAACATTAAAAAAGAGAAAAAAATATATTGGCTAAATCAATTATCAAATATTTATTCGATTATTCGATTTATAATTGTATGGTTGGCCAGACATAATGCTAGACGATTTTCATTTAAATTAAATTCAAATTAATTTAACCGGTCGAAAATTCTGGAATTCATTTTTTATCGTACGTAGTATCCTTGATTCAGGTTGTTGTTTACTATTATAAAACAGTATCATCTGACCCTAATTTTATATGAAATTCAGGTAATACAATAATTACTTTTGATTCATCAACCTTTTAAATTTTAAATTTTTATAAAATACTTTTTTTAATAATTTTTAACATGTATAAATAAAATTTTATATTAGCTTTTATAAAATATTATTAATGTTGTATATAACTGTTAACGTATATTAGTCATTCTTAACAATAATAAGTATTATTGGCATTTTATTTTCTTTATTAGTGTCTGTTAGTCTGTCATAATTGTAATTTTTTTGCAAAGGAAATGTAAGTAGCAGTTTAATTTTTTATAAGCTTATAATTTATTCTCATGTTTAAAAACAGAACGTGCATAATATGTATAAAGGAATAACAAATAATTTTCCAGAAACAAATGATCTCGAATATCTAAATATAAATTGAAATCTATATTTCTTTTACCTGTAGAAAATATTCACTCTTCAGAAAAATCAGTAAATAATTGATCATTTTATTTGAACTACATTGCCAAGTACCTAACTGTTTAACTTGAGTTATTTATAAACGATATGTTTATTTTATGTCAATTTTCACGAAAAATTAAACCAATTTCTGTAAGAGAAAATAGCTAAGCAGTTTATTTCATATTTTATATAGAAATATAATAATAAAAACGATATTTATGGTTTTAATTTATATTGTTATTATAATTTTGTACTATTTTAATCTTAATATTTTCTCTAAAACAAGTACTGCTTGTTATTAACTAAACTAAATGAAAAAAAGGATATTACTTTAAGGGGAATATTTTTATATTTATTTATTTTTTTACATATTTAATGATTTAAGTAAACATTAATCCACAACATTTTAGGATTTACCAAAATTTAAGTGAAGTCTCTTGTATCAACAAGTATCAAATTAAATTAAGTAGGTAGTTGTTAGTTGTTACAACATATTCCTACAAAATAGTAAATATCTATAAAGTTATGTCCAAAAATGAACTTTACACTAACTTTATCATCATCGTCTCTAAAAAATATATCCACAAAAAGACTTGCGCAAAACAAAAAACCGCAAAGATTTATTTAGTCTATAAAGTTTTCTTTTTGGAATTTCTTATTGCAAATCTGTCTTTCCCAAAATTAATTTAATGCGTCACTCTATAATTACAAGTTATGATAATTTAGTGAAAATTAAAAATTGGTGTGACGTTTTAATAATTTTATGTAATGAAATAAATCATTATAAAATCATCAAGTGGACGATGAAACATTTAGGAAGATTACATCAGCAAAGAAGTCAGTTAGCGAAACAAATGACAGCACTTTCTTTAAATAAACAATTGCAAAAAGCGACCATCGTTCTTCCTTATAACAGATCAGACGCTGGTGATCACGTATACACCTTGACTTCACTTGTTGTTGGCTATTAACATCGCAATAAATTTATTATTATATGAGAAATTTATCATTGTTATTATTATTTAATTTGCCTTCGATTTGTTACTTATTAATTTTTAACCGTGAAAGGCGAATAAAAAACTGCAGCAATTTTAATGCCTGCATTAGTGTGAAATTATTTTATAAGTAAAATTAAATGCAAAAAATACTTGCAGGAATTTTGACAACTTGCTAATTTAATTGACATAATATTTCTAGTTTCACTTATTTATTTTAACGGGACTTGGAATCAAAAAAATATATTTAATTAGGTAGTATAAAAAACTTCTCAGTAATTAGTTCATGTTAATGAGGTGACAATTATGAATAATAATAATAAATTTATTGCCAACAAGTGTAGAGGGTTCGAATCCCGATCGTATCTTATGAATATAATAAACATAATAATAAAAATAGCAATAGCAATAGTGTTTCACAAGAGTCTTGTCAAGAACAAAACAAGAGCTACAAATTTCAAAGCAACATAAGGCAAGAAACAGGTTTACAAGAAAAGTGCAAGAATTACATGATTTTCTTCAATTCTTATATTCTTGCTTTTTTTAAATCATTATATATCTATATTTATTATATGTAGCTATCCATAAAAGAAGAAGAATTAAAAATAATGATACATTAAATGAATACTGGAAAAAAAAATTCCAAATGAAGAAAATAACACTTACTGTTAATATTTCTATTGACACATGCAAAATGTTCTAGATAAAATATAATATCCCTATAAGTGAGAAACACATACAAAGAAATATTGATAAATTATATTGTACTTTTTTAAATGACGATTTGGTTGAGCAGTTAAGTATGACAAGTTTAGATTTGATCCCAGATTAACTCGATTTCCCTTTCGTCCAAAATTTCTCCCATATAAACTTTACACATATATGTGAAAACTTGTATGTTGTCACGTATGCCTTAGAAACTATTTTTATTTAAATATAATATACAGACGAATAATCTTAAAACACATCTAAAATAAAATTATGTATATAGTAATGAATTATAATATTAAGAAGTTTATTCAACAAATAATAATTATTTTCTAATAAATACATAATGTATTTTTTTAGTTCAGTACGACGATTACTAAAAAGGTGTGATGTTTATTTGTTTTTACTTATACATCTGTACTTGTCAAATATTTGAATGAAACTGAAAAGTAAATAAGCGTGTTTTCCTATTTACATTAATAGAAATTGTTTAAGTTATAAATTAATAAGGAAACTTTACAATTTTAAATGTACCACAAACCACAAATATAAATAAATTGTAAGTTTACAGTGAGAAAAATTCTATTATTTGTGTGAAAAATATTATATTGTCAGTTATAAATCAATCACAATATGACACCTTTAGGTTAAAAATTCCCCGTATAAAACCAATTATTTATAAAGTTTTCCTTACAGAATAACAAATTACTATAAAGTATAGTTAGAAATTCCAATATATGTATACAATTATATTCTGTTTATGTAGCTATAGAATACGAACATGATTAACAAGTGGATGGTATAGCATTTAAAAAGTTTAAAGAGGGATAGTAGAAGACGTACAAATAACTGTTTTGTTGATAATTTTATTAGCCACATTACTTATTTTACAAAAAAAAACAGTTAAATTGGTTGCTGTAGACTAATTTTGTGTAGCCGGATATCAAAATTAATAAAAATAATAATTCAACATTTTTAAGATAAATA
This sequence comes from Stenolophus ochropezus, assembly GCA_035578165.1. NCBI lineage: Eukaryota > Metazoa > Arthropoda > Insecta > Coleoptera > Carabidae > Stenolophus > Stenolophus ochropezus. The sequence goes on along the minus strand of JAQOWZ010000005.1, from coordinate 14,972,698 downwards.
TTACAAAAACAAATATGCACAAAAGATATTTGTTATTTATGATAGGTAGTTACATTAAATATATACTGTCGAAGAAAAGTTGAAACTACATGTATTCTATCAAATTCAATTAAGAATAAGACAAAAATTTAATTATATTACTTAATATGTTGTATATTAAACTCCATTATTTTCAGAAATTTATTGATTAATTTTTGGTAGGTGATGTACCTATGGTCCTAACAACCAAAGTTGAGCTGAGCGGCAGAAGAGAGATTTATCAAATCATCAACCTCAGAGAGCGAATAATTTTTTGTTGAATAAATGCATAGTACATAATAAGAAATATTTTGACATTAGAAAAAACTTTAATATGTTACATTTTGTATCTTCTCATTCACATTCTCTAGTTTGCTCTTCTCTTGTTTCCACGATTTTATTTTATTAAGTACCTATACAATGTAAGTAAGGAAAAGATTTTTTTCATAAAACAACCCTTTTAAAAAATTAATCAGTTTTGAGAAAATCTCAAAAAAAAACAAGAACAAAATGTAGCTAACAGTATAAAAACGCTGTTCTGATTTGTACAGTATATAGATCCAAAGCAAGAATGAATATATTCAAAATATCTCTTAGATATTTATCATTGCAAATATATTCTCAAAAATTTAGTTATATACCTACCTCATATAGAGCTTTGATAATTTATGGGAAGGTATTTGATAATCGACTGTTGTAGGATGGAATATGGAGATAAGGAGAATAGTCAGACAGGCAGTCAATTGATTTAGTTTATTTATTATTTCTAAGCCGAAGTTTCAATTTCGCGGAACAAACAAGAAATAAATAAATAATATTAAAAGTTAAGGTAGTCAATACATAAACCATTTTGAGAACAGTTTTTAACAATATATATTTTAGTATTTGATTGACTTATTGGACATACCTTATCAAAATCAACAAATAATTCAATCTTATTTTACGGAAGGTGTGAATCCAACACAAAAAATGTTTGTTAACGGTTTTAGAGATTTGTTGCAACGTAAATCTGGTGACCTCTTACGTGCTAATCAACATTGTATGCAATTTTGTTGGAACCGACAAATTCAATTATCGAATCTGTAATGTAAAAACAATTTTACCTTTGCGCTTATTAAAAATAAAAAATCCGGATAATGGTGTCAATAACAATGAAACGATAAAAACTAAATTATTTTAGCATAACTGCAGTTTTATTAAATTCGTGAAGATAATTCGAAGGTTGTGAAAAGATTGTACTTTATTTCTATCGGTATCAGAAACGGATACACTAACCGGAAGTGGATTGACATTGAAGCACTTGTGAAATTCATTGCAAGTGATTTCTTTTTATTTGTATTAATTGTTTAAATTTTTTCAGTGAAAACATACAGGATATTTCATAAATTTAACAATTTTTTTCACTATTTACGTCTATGTAGATTTTGTGATTAATAAAATGATTAAATCTAATTATTAAGAATCTTTTGTTTCATAGTAACCTTGTCGGTTTTTGCAAATTAAACTAATAAGTTAAAGGTAAACGATATTTAACTGGGTTAAAACTAAGTTATTTGACAGTTAGTACAATTCATAACATTGAATTTACTAATTTATTTGCCCGTTTGTGGCTTTCAATAACATTACCATAAAACTATAAACTCAGGCAATTTGATACAAAGAATGAAATGAATACAGATCATGTTTCTAGCATGCAATCCTGTGTTTGATAATTAACTATAGGCTATTATAGTAATATTCTTGTCCTTCAGGTCTCTATAAATAAATACATCAATTCTGATTCTTATTATATCTTCTTCTGACATCTGTTTCACATACTACACAGTGCTTACCAACATTTTCTTTATAAAAACACTTTTCTTATTTATTTATTAATTTTTATCGAATTGTATTACCTATAATATGAACATATTGTTTTCTAACATTAAAAATAATACAATAGTATAAGCAAAAAATAATAATCAAAAAACATATTTCTGGTCATGATACTAATACATTTAACATATTTATTTAATCTTAGGTATTCTAGTTTTGACAATAATCAGGAAATAATAATCATAAATATGAAATCGCGACATTACCTTGCCAAAAGTTTAATACACTGTTTTTTTATTGAAACTTTTATTGACCATTGTAAAATAAGGCCGAAATTCTATCATATAGAATTTAACATTTAGAGATTTCAACGAATATCCACGAATTGAAGTCTTTGCATTATGGTTGGTGTCTGTCGAATGAAACTCAATCTTCTGACATTAATTCTTGATTAACGGTGATCTGTTCTGTGGTGGCTATTTGCATTTATTTACCATTTGATAATAAATAGTGTATGTATGTATGTCATATGTCCCTGACAAAGTAATGTAATAGACATTTAACCAGGTGCGGATAAAAGGGAGGGTAACTACCACCCCCTCCCTGAAATTCTGGCTTATTTATTAGAATATATATATATATATATATATATATATATATATATATATATGTAATTCATTTACTAAAATTAATGGTAGACAGAAGGAATTTCTTTTATAATTAAAGGATTAATATTTTAAATATGTACCTATATATATTTATCGTTTTATTTAAACCTATTTAATTTTTTTTGTGACATGAATTGTTTCATGTTACATGTAATTACATTTTCGTATATTTCTATTTTGGAATATTATAAGTACCTATTATTAAAATTTATGAAATACAATTATGTTTAACCCTTTTCCCTCTAAGAATATCTCTTAGATTCGCCACTGTTTTTGACTGGGAAAACAGTTTTTGATTAGTAAAAACTGTCTGTTTATGATAAACGCCAAAAACTAATTCCATATTTTATTGTATTGCCAGCGCCGTTCCTGATTTCTATTGTTGGAGGTAAACGGAAAATATATAATTATATTATAATTGTAAAAAATAATATATTTAATTATAGAAAGTGTCAATTTTAACTTACTTATTCACATAGAAGTATTATTTTGAATAAGTGTAATATTCAATATAGTTTAATTATAATTCTAAAACAAGTAAGTGCACAGATCAAGAATAAATTTAACGTGTAACAGCAAATATCAGCGTCCTAGAATCTCGCGATCACATGAAGGTTATATTTATTTTGTTTATCAACAACAGACAAAACCAAAGTTTCCACAACAATAAATATCTTTTGATGTAAGGAATTCTTGTAAAACTGCAACACTTCCTAATATTGCAATAAAAAATGCTTTCTAAATAATCACGTCATTTTATAACATAATAAATAAATACCAACAAGGTTAGCTTTTAAGAAACAGTTGAAAAAATAAATTAGATTTGATCAGGGTTACTCATGACTCATTGTTCAACGGTACATTTCAGAAACAATTCGTTAACAATATGTCAACGATTAAAGAACAAGATTTATAAATAGACAAAAAACGTCGACGTATTTTAGGATTTCTAAACTAAAAATATTTTATTGTTCATGACGTAAATGGAGATCAAGATTGTAAAATTTGTCAACATAAGAAGACCGGTTTGGCTGGTACCGTAAATTTTGCGTTTTGTTTGTGTCGTTTACCTACGTCATATTTATCATAATTTATTGCAAATATATAAAAATTTGAAAACAAATATTTTTTTAAATGTTATGAGAGTTATACAATTTCTGAAAACAAAATTATTTGCAAAAATATTCTTCTGTTTATTTACAAAACAAATGAGGTATGATTATCTATTTTTAACATTATTATGATAGACGGGTTTTCCCGGTTTTAAACGTATTAAATCAAATTTTATTGGAAACATATGTAATGCATTTAAACACAAGAATTAATTATTTTTACCTTATGACAGTAAAATCTCATCTATATAGAATAAAATTTAATGGAAATTACTATCTGATTTTAAATAATGAAAATTACTGCAATAATTTATACAAAATGCGTTTCGATTTCAAAATGAAAAAAACTGAATTTTAATATTAAACATTACTTTGAGCTAAAGTACTAGGTACGGTACCTCTTGATAATTTAATTTTATTTTTAATTATTTAATAAGTATTTGAAATAAAAATTTGAAGATTCAAGTAATTACATTTCCTACATGTTTCTTACGCGTTTTATTAATTTATATTTTAAATTAATTATTTTTATACAGAATATTTTAATACTTTTTTTTATTATATTTTTTTAACTCTTGTAATAAATATATTTTCTTTATATTCGAAAACATTCAGTTCTAAGTATATTTATTTAGATATAATATAATTATGTCACCATAATCGCTGGTATTGTTAAGTTCTAACTTTATAAAACAAAAACCTTACCCGAAAGTTTTCTTTTTACTATTTACTTTTTGTGAGTCAGTTTACCATTTTTTATTTACAAACAAATGATGATTAATAGGTATTCCCGTTTAAAAATCTATGAAAGCTTCCTAGAACTAACAACCAAATTAATATAATAATTTAAAAAAATGTTCATTTCTTAGAAACTTAAACCATTAATAAATTTGATCCTTTTGTTTAAAAATAAGGAAAATATATTTTTCATTGCATCGTAACAGTTTTTAATTTTCCTGAAGGTGAACTTTTGTAAATATCGTGATTATGCAATAACGACTGTAGACAGAGTGTCTCTGTCGCAGTTGAATATGATTACTGGGAATTTCTGTTCATTTTTTCTATCAACTATTTTTAGAAATCGAGACATATATACATATATGACGTACAAATGACGTCAACGTACTTTCTTGATTTTTAAAAGTATTAAAATTACACGTTTAAATGGTTATTAAATTGCAGTGAATTTTAAAATTTAGAGCAGATAAAAATACGCCATTTATAAATTAATTGCATTAACATTAATATTAACGAGGATACTAAAGAATAATGTTTGGACACATACAAATAATCCTAAATTCAGATTTCGTAAGTAGGTACCTGTATTAATTTTTATTTGTCGCAATACTCCTAAACTTTATTTCAGAGATTCAAACAAACAATAATCCAAATTAGCATCCTTTAAATCTGTCAGTATTAATAAAAAAATAAATTAAATCAAATGCAGGACTGGCGGTAAGACATGCGGGGTCTTTTCGCAACTTATAAAATGACGCAGATTTTTTTTTAGATCTTGTTTCGTATTCCGAACTTTTTATTAAAAGGAAAAAATGTATGATTTGAATATTAAACATTTATTTAACTAAATTTTAAAGATATTTAAATTATTAGTCAGTAAGGTCGCTATTATATAACAATTATTAATTTTATAAACTCACTTTTAAAAAGAAGAAAATATATCTTTTTGTAAAGATATATTTCTCCGTATATTCATTCTTTGGAACGATTGGGTGAAAAATAAGGACATCGAAAAAATTTTTCTTCCCCAAAACTTTTCGTTTTCTAGACAGTAAATATCGATGCGCTGATTTCAAATTTTCATACCGAAATTAATTATCTCTTCTCATTCTCGATATATTCGTGCTCAGAGTTGAGTTTCGGCAATACCGAAAGAAAAATGTTTTTTTAGGTATAACCCTTTGTGATTTAGGTTTACTTCAGCGACCATAGCAATCGATTCTACGGGCAAAATTACAATTATTAGATTTTTATTGCAAAGGATACAATTTGTAGAAAGGAGAAACTAAAATGGCAAATTCTGAAAAAATGGTAAGTGGTTGACCTTAGATGTTTTTCGATTTTTGGCTATTTTCAGTTTTTTCTTGGTGCAATTTATTGAAATTTCTGGCGTGTTAGAAGCTTTTCGGCGAAAATGATAAATAAGGGTCCAATATTTTTATGTACAGATTAAAATGTAAAAAAATGAAAAAACTTGGAATTGCTTATTAGCTGTCTGAAATCGGTATTCCTTTCCGTGCTTAATGCTTATATTATTTTTTGCTCAACATCCGTAAAAAAATGTCCAAAATGAGGTATGGTATTTTTCAAACGTTCCATTTTCCAATTTCTTTTAGTTCTTATCATTTGTGATTGTATCTTTTTGTAAGAAACAATTGCGAAAATATTTCGTTAGAAATGTAGTATGTACCATTATTTATCAACTAGTGTACTATTAGTAATTGTACTTTTAATAAATCAATAAATGAATGTACTAAATCATTTCTGTGTTTTATACTAAAAAAAAATTTACCTACCGTTCATTGAACTAAAATTCAATACTTACCATTTTCTTAAACGGATGAGCAACCAGTAAAAGCTACTTACTTCCTTGGAAACCTAATGTTGTAAAATATGTACCTATTTTGCAAATGAAAATTGAACTCATTTTCATTGAACTTAATAAAATATTACAACGTAATTGGAATTACGCTGGTATTTAAGGAGAAAAATTTGTGAAATTGACAATTTTGAAATATAGTTCATATTTTTTTAAATTTAGAAACAGTAACAACACTCTGCATTTTAGAAAGACAATATGGTTGTATCGACATACTTATTATATTTATACCAGTAGTTATTTTCAACGTAATCCAAAGAATCAAAATAAATGACCTTATTAATTTAAAATTGTAAATTTTTATAAGTAAATTTCGACTAAATTTAACCGTTCTTTGTAGCCAACAAACTTTATTAACATAAACAAAGAAATATTAATGACTTATTCATATATTTGCTACAAACAGGAATAAAAAATAAGTATTAATTGCAAGTTCGTTGAAATGAAAACAATTATTTGTGCAGACCCTGCAAATTAGTATTGTATTTTGGAATGTATGAACAATCTTAAGTTCAATGGCAAACCCATGTCGTTTTTGCGAATCCTTTGTTCTCGAACAATTATAATAAAATAGTAATTTCGTTACATGCGAACCTAACCTTGATGTGCGAACAAGTTGAACCAGATATGAGTTTTTTTCTTCTGATTATTCATAATTCGCGATAAAAACTAAAATGTGAGAGCAACAGGGCTTAGTGACAACTTTTCTACTCCAACCTAATTACAAATCTTAATTTCGTTGCCCTTGAACGGGACTATTTAATACTAGTCGTATAACCACATATCATGCACTTTTATCCAAGTGTGAAGTGAGCAATTATACAAAAACTGTCACATTCTAATGCCAGTGAGAATTGTATTTACATTATAACAAAGTTATACTTTCCTTTGTTGTAAATCATTGAAATCATTTCATATACAATTACGCTTTTTGCAGTTTATTTTTTATAATTTCTTACATATGTCGCAGTAAAAGTATTTATTCGTGTAGTTATATTCTTAAAAATACTATAATTGTAAAGGAAAAACAGTTATAATAAGACAAACAAGATACATTATTTTATTTTTATTGTTTTTTTTTTTGCTACAAAAAAGAAAACTTACAGTAATTACAACATGAGAAATGAAAATATACTGGTACTGGTACTACATCTTTATTTTTAAAAGTTTTAAAAACTCTGTTTTGAAACATATAAAACATCTGAATAAAAATTTTAATGTTCTTTTTTTTTCAGCAGTACCTATTGGCTCCAAATTATATATTGGGTACCCATATTAATCGAACTAATAATAATTTCGAAAATAAATTATAAAGAACTCTAATTATTGCCCTAATTACAATTAGATCAAAATAATCTTTAGTAAAAACCAGTTTACTACCTGCGAAGGGTACTCACTGGGTACTCTGATTCTTGTCCTAATGTAATTAAATGAAAATCACCCTGCTCAATATTCAGTCATCGTAATGTTTACAACCTGGAACGCGTGCTTTCTTATTATGAAGTACTCTATTTCCATAGTGTAATTTGTGACCTGGTAGGGATGCTCACTAACTGTGAAGTGAACTAATTCTTACACTAATAGAAAATTAAATCCAATCACCCTTCGTACAAACCAGCACTGTAATGATTACTACCTGGGAGGGTTCCTCACTCACTCTAAAGTACTCTAATTCTTGCCCTAAAGTAATTAGATCAAAATCATCGTCCATAAAAAGTAGTCTCAGATATTTTCATAATTAAAGTTTCAAATGTTTTACTAATTTATTACTTTGATTTCCGTTTTTCGAGACTCAATACACAATTATTCGAATTCGAATTTGTATAATTTCAAGTAAGATTTAAAAATGACGATTAGTTTTTAATAAACTTACTTTTTGTGACAAAAAAAATGGTTTATTGTGATATAACAATGTAAGTGATATAACAATGTAAGTTTATTAAATAGAGATATCATTTCATTACTTTCTACGAGTAAATCAGCGTTTTACCAAATTATTAAGATACAAATTATAACGACAGTTAAATTAAATCAGTGTTAAGTTAAATTAGGATAGGAATTCTAAACCTTTTCTTACAATAACGGAAGTAATAAAATGTCAAGAGCATTTGTTATTTGTAAACAAAATTTGTTAAAAATTTAAAACATTCATTGGTATAGTACGTAAAATTCTTGTTGATATATTTATATATTTATTATTGACACGTGTATAAAATAAATAAACAAACATAAAACTACTCACATGAATAATTATAAAATATAAACATTATTCATAAGCACAGTTGAAACTATTATAAAATTAGCATCGTCTTGAATTTTTTTCAGTAAACAAGTACTTCAGATAGAAGGTATTGAAATACAAGTATTATTCCGATTAGATGTATTTGTTGTGAGTCTATATTCGTCGTTCATGAGTAAAAGAGCAAATACATGAGCAATGACAGTATCTCAGGGGCGTTTTTTGCTTGAAAAGATCACTTAGCATGATCTTAATTCTCGTTTACTCTTCCGCAATGTGCACAGTAGAAATATTGTTAATTGCATATTACTCACTGTTGCAAAATGTTCTGCAACTCTTGCAAAATTCATTGTAATTAATAAACTTCGATATTTCTAGGAAACTAGATAATATTCTTAATAAGCAATAGTAGTTTAACAATTAGTAATATTTTAATGACGTAGGAAATCGTACGTAAATTCAAATTTTGTATTGCTTCATACATACATACATTACAGTGTGTGTTGTACAGAAATCTTTCTCCTGACAGATTTGTAGCAAAACTAGAACGATACAATAATATATTGTGCAACAAGTGCAGAAAGTCACCTATAGCCCACGAGGTGTGAAAGTTTCGGCAGATACGGAGTCGAGTGCTGGAATCACACAAGTTGGGAAATAGAAATGACATTTCCCATACTGCGCATGCGCAATGTTAGCAAATACTGTGAGAAATTATTTCTTTCTCACTTTAATCCACGATTGTGGGAATATGCAACTTTGAAGCTTTATATTGTGTAAGAAAAGTGCTACTTTTCGTAGTAGTCGTAGAAAAAAACCTTTATTTATATAAAATATATTAATATTTTAAGTAAAACACCATCAGACCTAAAACTTGCGTCATGTATTTTAACTTGTCCCTATTTCCTAAGATCGTCTTATTGTACTCTTTTGTGACAGCTAAAGCAATGACATAATTTTATTTTGTGAGATAGAAACTAAGTCACAGCATTCACGGAGGCATGCCCCCTTTCAATATTAAAAATTCGCACAAAAATGTAATATTTTGTAATAATTTTTATTGCATTATGCTTATTTATCCCATAAATTTATTTTCAATAAAAATTTATTTAAAAGCTGTCATAATGGAAGACCTGTTGTTTTATTTTTATATGTTTCTCGAAATAAACGTAGCCTGACAGGTTTGTTTGTTTATCAAGAATTGGCACCGCTAGAGAAATTTAGTTCCTCTTCAGGGTATGGTGTGGTTGTTCTGTTTTTTGTGTTATATATTGACTACTTACAAAATGTTATAATAAACCAACGTGGATGTGTGAGCCAGTGTACCTACGACAGAGAAACTGAAGTGCCCGAAGAAAAATTCACCGAGTTATCACTCTTTTTTGTAGTCTGTACCAGAAACGCAAATTTGAAGAACAGGATTTACGATTTCTGTGATGTTACTTGTGTAGAAAAGCCAAAGGACTCTTCTCTTCCGAATGATTTTCTACTGAACTGAAACTCATCCAGTAATATTGTTTTGGAAATTCATTTAATTTTTCTTTTACAATAGAGATGATGTGTTATTTCTAAAAAGTAATAGTAAGTACCTATTACTTTTTTTTTCAAATTAACAATACTATGATGTCTAGTATAAAAAATGCTTACTAATAAAAATATAATTATTGCAATGTGAAGAATTGCAAATTGAACAATCTGGACTTAACTAGATATTGAAACGGCAGTACCGAGTTTAAGGAAAAAATAAATTTGCACATTTCGTCGTAAAAAAAGGCAGTATGGTTTTATGACATTTCTTACAAACGATTAAATAAGTAAGAATGTAGTAATTCATAAATATTGTATATATAATTGTATACTATATTTACAATTTGTATAAGTAAATTTTTTATTAAGTTAAGTTAGTTGTGATAGGTTAGGTTGGACATGTTATTGTTTTTATTTTTCTGTCTAATTTAAAGCTGTACTTTTAAAAGAAGATGACTATGCTGAAATATCACGTTAAAAAAATTTAATCTCGCTAAATATAACAAGAAAGACAATTATTAGGAATTTTATATTTAATGAAAATAATAATTTGAATTTAATGTAGTAGTACGATTTTTTTATTAAAAGGTTGCAAAATAGAAAAAAATATTATTTAGAAATCATATAATTGTAGATTATTTTATGATAAAATGACTATTATGTTTCATTGCACGTAGGATACATTACTGTCAACTCGTCAATAATATTTTGACCGCAACCAAATTAAAAATATTAATGGTACAGCAACAGGTCATTCTCAATAATTTTATAATAATAATAATAATTACAAATCAAAACTTTTTTTTCTGATTTCAATTAAATTTTAGGATTCAAAAAATATAGCGTGAATAATATGAAGGAAATAAATAAATGGAATATTAGACAAGCCTTTCAGACATATATTCTTTCCTTCTTGTATTCCGGCTGTTATTTCATAACTTTTATTTTTTATGTAACCCGAGAGCAGCAAGTACTATTGTACTTGAAACGATAATTGTGTCATTCCTAATAATAATAAATAAACATTGTTGTGATTTGCTTGGGTGAACAAATAAAAAAATACTATAATTTTTTCTTTAAATAGCGTCACAGAATAATTATGAATTTAAATTTTATAAAAAAATTTAATGAAGTATTCAAAGAAAAAACAAATGAGTAAATTCTTAGAATGTTATATTATTGTAATTAACCGATTTTATTACATAATTTCTTTCAATAATGAAAAGGAAGTAGTGAAGTGAAGCCCCTAAACAAAAACTTATCTTCTAATCTTCTTATCTTCTTAAGTAAAACGTAAGTAAATTGCTTCGTTTGTAATACAAGATAAAGATGCAGTTTTAATTTAGCAAACAAAGAAACAAATCGACATGAGGTGTGGCTTGACACATCTGACATATATAACATATGCGACGTGTATTTAAAGAATATGGAGTAGTAGGTTACTGCACTATATCGCATAAGAAGGCACATTCACATAATTCTTTAAAAGCCTTTTATTATTATTCATCCAAATGGAACATTTATAATAGTGTTGAAATATAAATGATTATTTATTTATTCGCTCTGGCTTCGCAATCCAGATGTTCCAGGTTCGATTCCCTTTAAACATTAGAGGAAACAAAATATTTTTTAATTAAACAGTCGCTTATATTGGTAAACGCTGTGTCCAGAGTCGGTTTAAGGCCATTGGAGTCTAATATTGCATTTAAATTGTAATTATTATTATTATGAAATAAATAAGGAAGAACTGTTGCTGTATCATTAGGAACGGGCTTAGGGCGTCTGGCTTATTGGGGCGCCCAAAAAATTTAAAAACAAGATTTAAATATACAGGGTGGAAATGAACTAAATGTCAAATTTAAGGGTGAGTAGTATGACATGTGTAGATTACGAAAGTGAAAGAATTTGTTAAAAATTCGCATATTTTATTGTAGTTTTCATTAAACCAACATTTTTCCTACCACTGGACCACTGACAATATATTTGCATTATTTATCTATTACACAATTATTTTCTTGAAAATACTATTTCATTTAATTGTTAAGAATAATGAATATATTTTTGATAACCATATTTATAATGAAATATGAATTAAAATAGTAATAAAAAAAAGTTTCCTTACGAAAAGTCGACTTTTCGCTAATCGAATTTTTAAAAATTTCTTTGACTTTCGTAATCTACACATGTCATACTACTCACCTTTAAATTTATGACCTAAAGTTCATTTCCACCCTATATAAATAAACAAAGAAAAACAGTGTGTAGAGTACGTATCTATTTTCAAATTTTGGAACTTGTCAAAATTAAAAATGATATTGACGCGCCACCTCACCTATTCCTACTACTGCCACAACCTACCTTATTAACTTACGAATTAAATAGACACTTACAGAAGTGCATTTTTTACATAGTACATCTAGAGGAATTGCTTAGAAGTAATGGTTGTCGTCACAGTTAGGCATTACAAACAAAAAAAAAAATCGAAAAAGAAAATATCTAAAAAATAAAAGTCTTGCAAAATATAAATACAGGCTAACAATTTTTTTAAAACATTTTTATATCGTCTACTTAATTTCATATCCAAAAAGAATAAAAAAAAATTATAATGTAGGAAGGGTTGGGGGGCGCTTAATATCAAATGGTGCTTTACACTTGGCTTGAGTCGGCCGTGGCTCTATCTTATGTGTTTTTGTTTTATCAGTCCAACACAATGCCAAATGTGTGAATCACACAAAAATATTTTCTTACATAACCATTTGTAGAATTAGAATCATAAATATAAAACTGAAACTTTAAAAAGTAATAATTTGCAGTGCCTATCTAGATTGAACCAGTGAAAACTAGAATTTTATTCTCAATTGATCAATTTCTTTAGAATTGGGTTAGTTTTAAGTGAGGTTATATTGCAATAATATTTACTAACACAACCTAAATTTTAAACCTACTTTAATACAATTTCACTAAAAGCAAATTGGAAGTGAAGGATAATTAGATATTTAAATATATAATAACCAAAAAAATATCTTATACAGTATAAAAATAAATACTACAAGGGCGCATTCAAGGGAAAGGGCTCACGGGGCTTGAGCCCTCTCCAGAACACTGAAATTTTTCAAAATTTTACATTAAATATACTTAACCATACTCCAAACCACACCGTGATTTTTGTTAATTAATTGTTTAAAGTAAGAGTCAGGAAAGGAATATATTGAGCAAAAATATCATCCACTTGTAATTCTTTATTACACATATCCTTGTTTAAAAACAAATCTTTAAGTAATAATGAAAATATTTTAAAATATATGTGGGTTCCCGATAGAAACTTCAAATTTCTCCTCTACAAATTCAAAAGGAAAAACAGAAAATTTTATTATATGTAACTGAATAGGTATAAATGGCTCACTTAATAATAAATTTAAGATGTTGCTTACTGTAGTTGTATTCTAAAAAAAAAACCTGCGAAAATATATATAGCACAACATTCACAATTATTTAGAATTTATAGAATATGCACGCCCACTTACCTAAAAGTTAAATTTTTCCATATAACCAACATGACTTCAGGGTCGATCTTGTGAAATATTATTAGAACTGCAAAAAAAAAAACAATATATGGGAACAAGATAGTGAAACATACAACTTTTTACCTTTAAAAAAAATAAGCTAATAATAAGTCAAAGCTGTTTGGTTGATGTACGACGGATTTCATAAAATTTTAGCATCTGGTTATGCATCCCCCTGAATTCTATTCTCATACCCCGTATGGTAACATTAATTTCAGCTCCGCAAGCTCCGCCTCAATTCATACCTATTTGCAGGTTATAATATACTTACATTCCTTGCAGCTTAAATAAGTCTTAAATTGAGGCTAAGATTTTCCTCATGACAATCTGCAAATTTTGATTGAATTTCCTCGGACATAAATCTCTGCGCTCGCGTAAGTCAATCCTGCATTTGACATTGACTTAGCGGATCCGCAAGGCATGCAACCCAGGAATCCTAGCTCTCACTTCACTCACTCGCTCACTGAGCAATGAGCAATGGCACCTGCTGTATGTGCCTACACATGTACCAGGCGAGCGCGTGGCACGTACACGCACACGCACACACGGACACACGCACTGGGCAGGCATATATCTTCATTATATCACATTACGGATAACTCATGGTATTAATAATGTATGTAGCAAGCTGATACGTATGATATTTCTAATAGGATGTGGGGAAGTGAAGGATATAGGATCTAGGAAAGTATTTAAATTGTTTTGAATTGTAGATGTGTTATCAAGTCATCTAGGTATATGTATTTATAAATAGATGTGACATTTTTGACGTGACATATAATTATTTCATTATTTCTATATACTACATAATAAAGCAGGATTACCATCAGTATTTTAACGTGATTTATCACATTCATGGTTACGATTTGATATTTGATTGATAGCAATGTATACTTGCTTGTCTCATGAAAGATAGGGAAAGATTTTGACATTTGCTTCCTGGGTTATAAAATTTTGTGACACGCTTACTTCAAGTGCAAGGAGCAACCACAATTTTAAGAATCATTACTATCTTTAGAGCAAATGTTAATATAGTAGAAAGGTCTACTAGATCATTCGATCTTACACATCTAAATCCTTTTTATTGGTGACCTTTAAAATAAGAATTTCTAATGGGGGAAATCTTAAAAAATTAGATCAATTAAAAGTTCAAATACAAGTCCATTTCTCTATATATTACAATTGTCCAAATATCATCTTATGTAATTCAAAAGTTTATAGCAAATTGAGTCAATGCTTAGCAGATAATGGATAGATTTATTGTTATTATTGTTCAATTATTCGTTATTATAATTATTTGTTTGTTAGTTGATTTATTATTTCTGTATTAAATTTACAATATTAAAATTTAATACTTCTGTCAAAGTTTAAAAATAGAAATTCTTCTTAAGTTATTCGAGTTTTAGTGCCTTTATCATTTACGTCACAAAATTACACCTTTTTCTCTCACACATCTATTCAATTCCAAATGCTTGTTACTTCCAACACTACTGTCAGTGTCAGATATCATATATGACAATTAATCTTTAACAGCTGGTAATTAAATACAAAATACAAAGCATATTTTAGAGCTAATCTAAATGTAGAAAAAATAGTTGTTAAATACTGTGCGATATGTTGAATGATATAAGCAGCAAAATCATACCAGTGGCTGTCAAAACTGGGACTATAGTATTCGTAATCAGTTATAAATTATTTTATTAAGTAAGAAACGCAATAGTTATTTAAAACAAAGAGTTGGAATAGATCAGGTTAATTTTTTTTAGCGAACTCCACTTAACATCTACGTCACAGAAAACTTAGTAAATAATAATTTCTGAAACTACACCTCGCTTTCCAATTAAATAAAGTGGAGGACCCCATTGATTTACTTGTATATAAAACATATAGTAAAGCTGAATCAATTCAGATGTCAAGTAAACATGAGGAAGTTCAAAATACGAATTGTTTTAATAATTGATTTATAATTGCAGAGCGGACATGCAAATTTCATTGAAAATAAATAACTACAATTAAATGCAAAGGTCTAGCTTATTTTAAAATTCTGCGATAAAATCTAGGAAACTCGAAGTCGTGCTTTAAAATTTTAACCACATCAAAATAAAAACTGACAACTAAAAATCAAACTATCGTAGATAAAAATACTTAAGGAATGAGAATTACGAATCAATGAAAATATCAGATCAATAAGTGAAAAAAATTTCATTCACTTTAATGTTATCTCAAAAAATATTGTTTCGAGAAATGTTTGTCTTTAAATAAAAATACCTACTTAAACCAAGAGAAGTTAAAAATGTTTTTGATTTAACCCATTGTTGTAACTTGTTGCAACCTCAAAATAATTTTTTCAAACTAATGTCATCTAAATCCATCATGTCTATAAGATTTAAGTAATTAAAATATATTGAATTAAAAGGAATGTTTATTACAAACGTTAGTGTTGTTAGAATATAATTCCTGAGATTGTTTATCGCGCGTTTTTGTTTGTTTACAAAAAGCCAACTTCCTTCGCGTAGTAAAAATGGAACTAGTAGTTGGACTGGGTGAGTTTTCTCCGGACAACGGACGTGGCACCCACGGAGCTCGCAAAAACCTCCGTCTCAGTGTTCCCAGCTCGGAACAGACCTTGAACGCCGATGAAATAGTTTAGTTTTTGCCCGCAACAGCGGCCTTCGGCTGCTGTTTCTTCTGTTACCAACTAGTAATAGTTAATAGCACACTAATTACCAACAGGAATAGGAATAGGAACAGGAAGAACGCTACTACACTACTCTATGTTGAAATTTCTGTTAAATATAACATTATTATTGTTTTATAGCAAATATAATATCTAATTTAAATTTGTACACTGTCGGTATTACTGAACTAACATAATAAATTATTAGTTTTTATTAAAACAATTGTATATTTTGTCTAGTAGGAAAAGTGATATATTCCTGGACGGTGGTGGAATTGCGGGATGAGCCGTAGGCGAGGCTAGTAACACCAGGAATCGGGGAAGTTACTTTTCCTAAGTGGAACATATTTTTTTTTTTATTAGTTTATATTGAATAATAAATAAATAAATATGATTGAATATTTATTTATGGAAAACAATGGAAAACCGACCGAAAAAACTTTCCCGGACTGTTATTTTTCGTAGCTTAGCAACTGTACTAAAATACCGGAATAATGCATTTTCCAGTTCGAAAACACACCGAAAAGGTGTTAGTTTTCGTCCGATCGAAAAAAAATTCTCGCGGTGTATTTTACAAAAGACGTTTATTTTTAATTTCTTAGAATTCGTTTTTGTTATTTTTACTATGATGTTTTATGCACGTATATGTTTATGTTTACTATATCTTCAATATGTTAAAACTGCTTTTACTAAATGCATATTTGGAAACATAAACTTATAAATCTCACTCTTTAATGCATTAATTGGAAATTTAAATCAGACTACCTGTGTTGCTTTTCCGGATTCTGATTATCAGGGCCAGATTAACCAATATACAAGTAAGACAAATGTCTAAAGTCCGTAATTCGGAAGGACCTGGATTCAATCGAGATAATAAATATTATAGGTAATGCCAAAATTATGTTGCCTTACAAGTTTTGAAATTTTCGCGTGATGCCACAGAGAAGAATTTAGATGAATGACTTATTAAATTAAATGTATGTATTCAAAATAATGTGTAGAAAATACTGTACAAAACTTTTCATAAAAAATGTTGGAAAATTAGTAAATTAGAAAAAAAGTTTGAGGTGTCGCTATAAAAAATAAATGAATAAACGACAGTAATTCTACATCTACAAGTAAGTTGGTTACAAACATTAAGATGGGGTTATATGGGGAATTTAAAAAGGTAATACACATGTCTTTAGGGTGGAAAAGAAATTGTAGCTATAAAATTTGAAAATTATGTTGTTACAGTTATTTTATAAAACGAAAAATATAGATATGTATTTTGTTTTACATTGATAAATTATGTCATTTTTAACCAACGCGGCAAAGCAAAATTAGTAATAGCCCATTCTTTAAATCAGTTTAGTTTTATTTTTATCCATAAAATCATACTAAAATCTGATTAACTGATAACAAACTCTCTTCTTGTTGATGAGCTATGTAGCCAAGACAATTTTTTTTTATAAAAAATTGGGACCCGAATTATATTTTGTCTCCGGCCCTGCTGATTATACTTGAATATAAATAAATTGTAGTGCGATAAGTTAGGTGTGACAATTTTTGTAGCTTATGATAAGTTTATTTTATATGTACATCGAAAAAAAAACTCACAAGCAAAAGAAAAATATAATTATTATAGATATGTCGCACTTAACATTTTCCAAGTGTACTTGATCTTGAAATAATATCATTCCATAATGGAAGAATTTCTTCAGGGTCTGTGTAAGAACAACACTATCACATTATGAATAAATGGAAGGTATAGTTTTATATACATTTTATAAAAAATAAAGTTATGTTCGATCACAAAAAAACGGTACTACCTTTTAGAAAGTACTACTTCCATTTACTCCATTAATCTCATTCGCATAAATGGTACCTTACTGTCTAGCACGTGGATATTTTTTTATCGAACGCAATAAAAAGTAAATCAATTTTAAGATCAGATCTCACTGTTTAGTTCCGGATTTCCATTCATTTAGAAATAAATAAACATTGCGTCACTTGTCATATCTTTTTCTTTCAATTCAATTAACCGTATTTTACAAATAATGAAAATTAATTATGCAAATTGAAAAAACCCTGTGCAAGGCATTAAAATTCACCTTGAAATATTTATTTCACATTTCTTTGTTTCTATAATTTATTGTCAATGTTTACAATTTTTTGAAATATAAAACAGATGCAAAAAAGACATTCTTTAGGGAAAAATGTGCTACTGCTACTAGTGTAAGACTATATTTATTCAGTATTAAGTCTTTATAATCTGTAATATAATTATAAATAATATTAAATGTAATAAATTATTATATTTTCTATATCTTTATTACATTTAATTACATATAAATACAGTTTATACAAAATTGTAAATAATAATCTATGAATATTTCAAAAATTTCGTGACGTCATAGCTGTTTAAGATAAAGGAAGAGTTATATTGGTCATAAATATGAAGGGAGCGTATCTTTTAATCTTCACCCGAAGACATAGTGTATGATTGTAACTAAAAAAATATTGATACAGTTTTTGTTTTTAATAGTATTTATATCCCAGAAATTTTCTACTAAGTGGTGCGAAGTGTTAAAAATATGTGAAAAGGGTATGGGTGAGTTTAAAATTTGGGAAACACTAGATTAAACAAACGTTTTGGTCAGCACTGTGATCATCTTCAAGGTAAATTTTTCTTCCATATTTCTTCTCTCAGCGATCTTCGTTATCCCAGCATATTAATTTCCTGTATACATACATGGCAATATTTCTATATAAAGTTGCAAAAACCGCAATGTAAATTCCAAAAAACCAATTAGAGTATCTGAATTTGAATACCATTAGCCTACCGCAAAATACCAGTGTACATGACGCTTGTATGGCTACCGCTAAGTGACTACTAAATACATACAATGTTTATGTTTTACATTATTTCTGGGAACCAAGAAAAAATTGCAGTTCTCAAAACATGTTACTCATCGACATCAGGGATTTTCGGATTGTAAATTTTGTTTAATATGTAATTAATTATAACAAAACTGCTATAGCTTGACAACCTGCATTAATGCAATAAGTAAATCTCAAGAGACATTTTCCTGCAACACTTAAGGACTTCTGAGAATCAGTGCCAATGACGAAGACGATTGACAAGAAGTTAAATTCCGAACAATATTTAACAGAAATTGAACATCTGTATCATCATATTTGTTACACATACATATATGTACATTTTTTGTAATAACTTCATATTCAAACAATCATATAAATTATTATTTTATTTACCCTTGAATATTAATTATTTATCGTTAACACATTCCAACAATATTTCTGGCTACAAGAATTACAATGGTGATTAAATGAGCTTTTTCGTACAGGGGGGTTTTGTGTCCAATATTTTGGCATTTGAAATAGTCTATATAATCTCTAATACACAAACAGAATTAATTATTACTCTAAAAATTAGTTGAGTTACAATATCTTCGATTATATCAGTGGATTCTACGGGCAAAGAAACTTAAATAAATATTTTTTTCTGCTTATACCTACTTTTTTTTTCATTATTTCGCTCAGGAACTTTTTTCTCAAAATTTTTTCAATTTTTAAAATAAAAATCTAAAAATTAGGATCCTTATGTAATTTTGCTCGAATAATCGAATGGCGATATAGCTGAAATCGTATTTCGACGCATATTAGAGGGCAATGATCAGAAAACCTCGTTTTTTAGATCAAATCTAGTACATAAATATCTCGAGAATGATTTAGAGATAATTGAATTTTGTTTAAAAGTATGAATCAGCGCATATATATTTACTTAAGACCAGAAAATAAAAAATTTTGGAGAATAGAAATCCCGAGCTGAAATTCCGGTTTTTTCTTTTTTCTCATTTTTCATTGTTACAAAAAAGGTAACTTTGCCCGTTGTATCGATTGATATAATTGTTGAGATTGAATGTTTACCCATTTGTAAGATATACCCAAATAACACATTTTGATTTTGTGAGCAAAAGTCTCAAGAATGAAAAGGTATCATTAAATTTTGTTTAGTAAATTTTAAATCAGAGTTTCAGAGCCTCGATATCAATCAATATGGACTCTTTTCAGAAACAAACATTTTTTAACCAAGAATTAATATTTTTGGATTATTTCGAATAAACTAAAAACCTAAAAGTCGTAGTTTTTAAGGTTCATTCTTCATCCTATATTTTTTTTCCAGGTTTATAATTTATGATTTGTTTAGGCAACTTATAAATAATCTCAAAAAGACTCGCCATCAAGAATCGCCATTATCAAAACAAGCTACAAAAAAAAAACACTTTAGAGATGTACCGTTTATCGAACAATTTTAAGAATAGTCGAAATAAAAAATATAAAAGTGTACCTGAGCTGAGCTTCCAAGAAGTAAAATGGATTAAAGAAAAAAAAAATGTAAAAGTAACGATCGATCGACCCTTCTCAAGAAGAACAAAAGCTAGTCAGGTGTACTCGAATGTCATACATTCTTTTTAGATGGTCATGACCTTGATGTTTTTCTGTTTCATTTAATATGGGTTAATTAAAACTTTATTGAATTATAAATTAAATATTATTGAAAAAAGCTTGCATAAATTTCCATAGTAAATTAATTATAACTAAAGCGGAAAATTTCAAAAAATTACAATTAATCACTCTCTGGAGTACAAATATAGTAGAATAGGTAACGGTGCAAATTAGTAGGTGTGAAAAATGTGTCAATTTTTTGTTTATTTATTCATCAAAAAACTTATTAATTATACAAAGATACTGTTTTGCTCGATAGTAGTTTTGCATATTGCATTGTCTAATAGTTTGATATTTAGTGATATTTAAATGCAATCATTGAATATCAGTGCACATTTCGATCTCATTTAAAGTGAAAGTATATGATAGTCTGTTTTCCTTGATTGCAAATATTAATATAAATAAACAGCTGCCGTAAGGACAAAGAACCTAACGTTTTAACGGATGTCAGTAAGAACGTTGATACGTTATTAAAGTGTCATTTATGTAGGAAGTAGACATATAGTCTATTAAGAAATACCTTTTGAATACTGTGACCTAGAAGTGAAAAGTATAAGGGTTGCTCAATTTTACATTCATAAAACTAACCAATCCGGTATGTAATAAATAACACTTCGACTTAACTGACTTGATATTAACATTTAACTATTAAGCATTGAAATTAATAGTCTGTTTTTACTTTCATTTTAGTGGACTAGTTGCCTCTAAAAACACCTACACCTACAGTTTATATGGGGATCCCAATCACAGCGATATTTTTTGATGGCTCTAGAGTTCATCCTCAGGTAACTACTAAAAGTAACAAAACTAATTGGAAAACGCAACAGGTAATGGGCAGTAATTATTTATTTAATTATTTAAATGTTACAAAAACAATGCAAGATGTGCAGTGCCTTATTACCGCATAGACTAGTGTTGCCGCGATGTAGCATAATTTCGTCGTAAAGGCAGGTATATTTACAGATTGTAATTATTACAATAATTAATAAACGATTTATTTTTTAATTTCAAAATTTATAATTAACTTTTGTCAAAAATAATTGTTTCATTAATTTCGTTAATTTATGGGTTAGTAAAAATCCTAAAACAAGTTGAGATTTCGGAAGTAGTTACTAATAATAATAAATATTGTAGTAATATTGTAAGTTGAACTTTTACATCATTTTAATAATAATTATGATTACTATTATTATTCAAATTTTGTATTAAAACGAGAAAACGAGATAAATTCGAGACGACACAAGACATTGTCAGTCTCGTCTCATCTCTGTAAGGTTTTGTCTCGATATATCTAAAGGGAGACAGGTGTTTATCTCGTTTCGTCTCGTCTCACTGCAACACTAGCATAGACCAACAAAGCCTTGCTTTAGGGCCACAACTTCCAGGGAGTGCCAAATTTTTTTATAATAAATAATTGCATAAAATATTCGGATTATTATTAGCTGTGTATTCTTTTTAAATTCACGACACGTAAAACCCAGAAAGTAAATAAATACTTTTTGTAATATAAAATTATTAACTGACATTTTATTTTTGCAAATTTGTTAGGTTCAAAAATTTCAATCACTGAAAACAGGTTAACCGTTTAGTTATGAATATTGAAGCAGATTATTAATGGTTGCGGGGCGCAATTTTGGTACTGGTTTTCGGAGGCTAGATACTTGATATTCCGTCTTCGAAGATGTGTCCTCTAACAAATTAAAAATACCCAATGTAAAAATTCACATTGACTGTTAGAATTTTTGTATATATTAATTTCACAATATATTAAATGAGATTAAAAAATGAGACAAACATGTAAGTCAAATGTCAAAAGAAATATTTTAAGTTTTTTTATATTTAAATTACGAAATGCAATTTTACATTTTCTAGGACTTTGATATAATGCAAGGATTTTATTTCTATAAAATAAATATCCTAGTTTACTGCCTGCCAATTGCTACGTTACATCTTCATTACAAACACATTTTACATTTTACTGGTTCGACGCTAAAGCACAGACAATGTGTCGTCATTCGTTATAATCAGCGTATCTAGCGCGTTGTTTAGTTCTCTAGTTGATTTATTATTCGTTAGGACGAATATTACATAACATCGTTGGTGATTTTTCTTTACTGCAATATTTAATAAGAATATCATTTTTTATTTCATTGTTCAACTAAAACTTAGTGGCAAATTTCTCGAAAACCGGAAATTTTGTGAAGCGTCGAATTTGATGTCTTATTACTAAATGCATGGTGAGCCATGATTTTCAGATTTTTTAAATTTTTTTCCTAGTCTAGTTCCTGTTTCAGTGAATCTGTCCTTCTTGGTTTACCTTTTTTTCTCCTTTTTAGTATGCGAGGAAATAATAATAATAATTAAATGAACTAGAAGCGAAATTTTAAATCCATTCCTGACAATCAAAAACGGTAAAGGAAATATTAGGAATAAAAATATTGTAATTATGAGCAGTGGTGTCATAGAGCTGGAATGGTTGGGACATCATTCCGGTACTTTTTTTAGGGACGGAACGCGTTCCTGAAATCAAGGCGCTAAAAAGGGTGTATAATATTTCACGCAAATATTCTGTTCATTTTTTCATGTTTAGTAAACATATCTTGGGATATTCTGCACAATTTCGGTTTCTTAAAACATATAGGTACAATCAAACCAATTAGTTCCCGTAGACACATTTTTTCATTTCCAATATATAAAAATTTTAAAAAAAAGTACAATAACTATTATCAATATTTATTTGATTAATTCTGTACCTACAATCATTGCCTTCCAGTATCTTTATTTTTTACATGACACCATTGATTATGAGGTAATAATAAATAATTTTTCATAGTTGCAAAAAACGAAAAAAATGGATTCATGCCAACCCCTTAAAAAGTCTGGTAATTCCTAATTTTATTTTAAAACTTTACATATAGTCATCCATGTCATCAATTCCTGTAAAAATAATTAATTAACAATCATAACAATATATACATCGATTCAGTGACTTTATTAATGATGTTAATTCATTGTTAGTGTAGAACACCTAAAACTGAAACATTTTACTCACACTTGCTGATTTAATTTATTAATTTATACATAACTGTAAGCTTTAAGCTATAAAGAAGTAAATATTTTCAGTTAAAGAAAAAATGCATGTATGTTATTCATGTGAAATGTAATTGAATTGCATTGAAGTGTCTGAAATATGGGTGAAATCATTGTCTAGAAAGGCAAATATTTGTTAGTGCGTTGATATATGAATTTGAGTGATTTTTCAGGGCTGTCAGTGGTACATGAGCAATGGCGTCGGTACAGCACACAGCACTTGCAACTCCACTGCTATCGCAGTTGATAAATGGCGAAGTTAATAGCAAGCAACGCAACCCACTTTTTCAGGGGCGTACCCAGTAAAAATCAACTCATTTTGCCATATTTGTGATCCATTCTCTATTCTACTGATTGATTTATAGGTTAGATTTGATGCAATAGCGTGGGAGAAAATGGCAGAAGGCAACAAAATGGCCGACGACTCTTTTTTGTCCTTGTTACAATTCAAGGGTAAAATTTGAATAAATAATAACGCGAAATGCAAATAATTATTATAAATAATAAAAGAAGGGCACCAATGCATATAATATTAGTAATTAGATTTATGTAATAATTATTTATGCAGTAATTACTATTCCTTTATCTCTGATAAAGAATAAAGATAATTATATTTGTAAATGACACGGAAATGTATCTGAGTTGCATATAATAATTCTTTTTTTCTTTTTAAAAATGATTGATATACTTAGTTGTTTTTTAACCATTAATCAAATAGAATTTTAATTGATACTTCATTTACGCAAAATATACTTATAGAAAACTAAAAAAAAAATATAAATGCTTATTACAGGTCTTATTTATTACTATAATGATAACTGTGTATTTAACTAACTATTACAGAAAATAATAATCGTTTTTCAATCGTAGGTATGACATTTTATTACCTGTCGTTGAAATTTTTAAAATACTTTGCTTATTATTCGAAATTCGATAGGTAATCTAAAAAAATTTCAATAGAAATTTTAAAAACGTCATAAATAAAAAATATAGTTTCATAAATATAATCGTTTTTGCGATAAAATTATTTTAAAAATATAGTATTGAACTGTATATGTGTTATGCAAATATTTACAAATGATTTAAATAATTTTTAACTGCAATAATTTATTTTTTTATAATCAAATTCGTGGCGAGTCTATAAAAAATCAGTGCCTCAAATGACTGTAATTTACTTAAAATGAAGTGTTTTTATTTTTTATCTCATTGATTTTAATGAATATATATCCAAAAAAATGTTTAATCATAAAATAATTTACTTGCGGTAATTGTTAAATCAAAATAAATGTTCAGAGATACATTATTTTATTTTTTTACAGTTAAAAAATACATTCAACTTGTCCATATAGTACATTTTCGAAAACTACCTTGCGAAGGTAATATTTACATGATAACTATCAACACGCGAAATGATTTTGTCTACAAGATGCAAAAGTCTTTTGCATCCTGATAGTAAAAGTCTTTTTTGTACTCTTACAATAAAATCTGTTGGTTTTCGTCACCTAAATAACATCGAGAATCTCAAATTCCTATACTCTCCCCCAGATTAGCGTGCGGGAAATTTTGGAAAAACCATTCTTACTTCTAAAGCATTTATTAAAAACCTGTATTTGTAATAAAAAAGTATAATTACCTAAACAGTCTTTTACATAATAATAATATATGAAAATAGTGGATTATTTGGCGTACAATGTTGGCAACAAGTGTTGCTATCTAAACAGATTAACAGTACTTGGCAGTATTGAAACACATAACCACAAAACAGTGAACGTATATAATAATTATAAATATTTGTACAAAATAAAAACAAATTATTGATTTTATAATTTACAAACCTCTTGCATGAACTTTGTTCCCATGTTCGTTCTATATTCATCTATGAAAATGACGTTCCCACACTTGTTATAACTATTACATTCAGCAATTTTGATGAAATAAAGGGTCACAATTTAATCAAATCTGTCACTTACTGTCTTCATAGGTTTCTGACATCATTTTAAATAGTAATGAACAATGACGTGTTAAAATATTACACTTGAAAATTGATATAATTTAAAACAATTATTTAGTTCCTGCTTTCAACTAGCTGTCAACTGTCAAAAAATATCTGATTGGATGAACTACAAAATTTTCTCTTTGTATTTTTAATAATTCTAGGAAATTTCGAAAAAATGTTGTTTGATACTTGATTGCGAAATTCTTTTGCATTCTCGAATGACTCTTGACTTTTCCTTATTTTTACCATAAGGAAATTCAATTGACTTCAATGTATCATCATAAAGTTGTTTTTCATGTAACATTAATCTTATGTACTTATATAGATATTTTAATTTTTATTGTTATTATTTTCGTAATGTTAGACTTTTAGCTTTTCTATAAAATTGGTAAAGTGTAGAACAGATGCCCTTTAGAATTTTCGTGTATATGTTTGTTTTTCAATATATGTAATTATTAACAGATTTAAATGTGTATATGTTTTTATAAGAATTCTGGTATCGTGGAGAATAGCTAGCTTAATAAAAAAATAATGTCTAAAATTAAAATTAGTATAAAATAGTTTAAATAATATCCTTTAATAATAAATAGCGTTTACATTACATAGTGTTTTATTTATATTTTATATACATATGTACACCTACGGTAACATATATTTATTATGTAATGTACCTTCTAACTTCTAACAGTTACTAATAGTTAGCATTACAGTTTGCAATGCAATGTCATTCAAAATTGAGATGTTAGAAATAACAACCCTGATGATGTTAAGTATGACAAGTACAATAAGTAACATGTTCGTGTTTGTGACATAAGAACTTCGGCCAGCCAGCAGCGAAACCAAGTGAATCAACAACGATTTTCTTATGTTAATTGGCTTGTGTGACGTATAACATTGAACTAGAAACTAAGTGAGCATGGAGAGTAATGACCTACATTGCACATTTCATAATCGGTTTCTCGGTTTCTATGTTTTACTATCATTTTTATTCATTGCAACGCGGTACATAATTTCCTGGTAAGAAGATCAATTAAGCAAGGTGTTCCATTTTTATAAGCCGTAGTGTGCAATTAAATTTACATGCAGTGGACATGGAAATTAAATGGACACATTGTATACATTCATTACTTTGTATATGTTTTGTTAATAAATATAATTACGTTTTGCAATCTTATTCAATAGTTAATTATTTCGCTATTAATTATTTTTGCACTGTTATTATCTGTATTTTAAATTTAAATAACTGAAAATGAAATTGGACAGTTACCTTGTATTATAAAGTAACATGTACAATTTTTATAATTATCTTAATATGACTAATCCTAGATAACACATGAACAAGCTTGTACTATCTAGGTACTATTAAATTAAACACATTGTAATTTTTTCATTGCTATATTAACTTGTTTACATGTTCATTGTTATGTATTATAATGAAAGAGCTTATTTATTCAGCTTCGACTTTGTATTTTTTTCAGACCTGAGTCCTTATGTTTTAATTAAATTTATTTTTTTTATATTATAGATTTCATATTTGATAAGAAATATTAATTCAAATAATAAATCCTATACAATCTAAAATAAAGAAAAGATAATACAATTGTCCACACAAAAAAGAAATTTCATAATTAGACTTTTTTTTAATTTAATAAAAATATATGATGCAACCAGAATTACCTGTAGGAATTGAAAAAAACAGTCATATTTTATTATTTTTGTGACTAGAAAATTGGTACATTCATAGATACCTTATATTCATAATACTCATATAGTGATTTTATTATATAAAAACTTTGGAGGTGCTTGCATTCAATAGTTCGCCGATTTATACAATATGTGTTCATATATTTTCGCCATTAGTCCGGGATTCGTATTCTGAATTTTTCGCATTATATTTTATTACTTTTATAAGAAATAAAATAAAGTAGGAACTCTTCTGTAGCACTAAATTTTAAACAGAAGACAAAAGATTAAGAAGTCATGTTATATTTATTTTTTAAAATATGTTGTCGTATTTAAATATATTTATTTACTAACTACTACTAACAGTACTCTCAGTAGTTTTTATTTTTCTATTTTCTTCTTTCTGTTTATCCTATATAATGATGATGTAGCTACATTTCATGTGACAAATAAAAATTTTAAAAATTAATAGCAGTATTTAATTTAATATTGTGAGAGAGTTCTTGTGTCCTTCGAAAGTTTTTTTTAATTTTTTAATTTTCAGATTTTTTTATGTCAAGCAGAAATGGCACTTAGATGTATGTTTGCGTTAAAATTAACTTGAAGCCACCAAGCATCAAAAACTTGAACTTTGTATACAAATGAAGAAAATACAAAATTATAAAAACGAGTAAAAAAATAAAACTGATCTTACAATGTAAAATTCACTCGGCAACATACTTACATTATACAATAATTTTTATTTTTTATACTTATTTCTTATTCCATTTTTTTGTAATTGTGCTGTTGCGAGCGTTATCATCAGTAAATTATAAGTATAAGGCACAACCCACACACTGTTTAGGTGCGATAGAATTCAGAAAAAGCCGATGTGTCGGAATTTTGCGGTTTGCAACTATGATCATTTAAATTTTGGTATTGGTTAGCAAAAAAAAGGCGCCATGTTGCTGCCGAAAGGTAGCGAGGGGGAAATTACCCCGTTGCCGCCATTGTAGCTACGCCACTGCATACCTATCTGCATTACCTATGAAAACCAAAATCATACAATTTCTTAAGTAAAGAAAATTCGAAAGATTTTCAATTATTCCACCAGGGTTTTCCATGTTTTTTTTTTATTTAAATGAAACTTTCAAATAATAATATTACAAATATATTTTTTATTAGTAAAAGAGTAATAAATTATTAAAATTCTAAAGATTTTAAATTGTTCCACCAGGTTTTTCACGTTTTTTTACTATTTATATTATTTACAAATAATATTATAAAGATATTTTTTTTATTACTAAAAGAGTAAAAAATTATTATTTTTTTCGTGACGCAACTATTCCCCCATTTCATATAAATTAATTATTTATAAATATATTTCATTCGACTTAATTAATTAATTCAAAAATTGTCCTCTTAGTCCTCCCTTCATATACCGATGTAATTTTTTTGTTTTTTTTAATATTTTTTTATAGCTATGTACTATGACATCCATATAACCTTATAAAATGTTTCCAGATCAAATAACAAAATTAAAATAAATTTCAATTCGTGTTCATAAACGTACACAGCGCATAATCATCACATTAAAATACATATTACCGTTATAAAATTATATGTATATTCAAATTTGCTACAATTTCTATTTATTCATTCCATTATTATGCCAGTACATTTTTCTTACCCTGAAAATCACATTAAAAATAAGTACTGCCAATTAATTTATCATTGTACGTATTTCGTTTAATTCATTTCAATTGCTTCTTAGTTCATAACTAGTAATCCACATTGTCCTTTTTATAATTGTGTGCATACTTTACAATTATACCAGATAAATGTAGCTATCAACACAACGATCAAGGTAGCACATGGGAGCATTACCTATTACTTTATATTCTAAGAAATGGCACCTGTCTTTATATTGTAATAAGATCATAAAAATATTAAAAATAATCCAAAGTATAAACGCAATCAGTTGCACAGTTGAAGAACTAGACAAGGTGAAAATTTCGTTTTAAAAAAAAATCTAGACTTTGGAAAGATATGGGCCCATATTACGAACGCACTTTTATAATAATTTTTAGGAAGGGTGCTTTTATAATGTAATCTTAAAAGGCTAGACGTCACTTTTAATAAAAGTGGTCTTTAAAGTGAGCTCGTAATACGACCCATGGTTCTAGAAGAGACTAAGGTCACAAGATCATATTTGTTGTCATTATACATTCATATGAATAAATAAAAATGAGTAAATTTTAAAGAAGAAGAAATACTAATAAATAAAATAATATTGCATCCCCCTAAATTTTTTGCAAACGCAGTAAAAATTATTATTAAACAAACAAAATGAATATTGTAATATATTTTCGATATAAATTAAATTCATAATGACTCATCAGTAATATTGACAAATTAAATTAAATAATAGAAAGTGATAATCATTAAATTTATGAGCAAATAAAATGAATATAATTTAAACATATGAATCAAAATCAAAATAATTATAATAATTAGCATAAATTTATATATTATCACAAGTAGGTATTAGAACAAAAAAAATATGCAAAGGACATGGGCAACACTAATCATTGAAGTTTAATGTTGACTTTTTTGCACACAATCGGTTATTTTTTATTTGTACTTCCTTTCCAAGTCAGTAAGTTATATACACAAATTACTGATCGATAAATTATTTCGAACAGTACTTACCGATCACAATTTAATTGAAATATGACAATCTTTTCTCAGATCAATTTTCCAAATATTTCTACGTAAATTTTAATTTTGCGTCGATTGCGCAAAAAAACATTTTTACCGATTTTGAATAATTGGGGATCTCAACTTCATTTTGATTACACTTACTGCCTTAATACTTAAATAATAACAAAGTAATCACTCATACTAAGGACTGAAGACCTATTATTCCACATTTGATGTCATGGTAGCATTAAGATTGAAACACAAATAAAAACACCGTAAGAACACAATATCTAACAGAGCACTTGTCCTTCTACGCTGGTTGATAGTAGCATTGCGAGTGTAAATCCTGTATTGAGTCACACTGATCTATATTTTTGATTTGTGTTAACGATCTCTGTTTATGCGAGATAGGTTATAAACATTCCTAGAATGTTCAAAAGCGGATATGGGTGGGCAGATCCGGACTACGCCCTAAGAAATCCCAAGGCGGAAAAAAATTGTCAATTTGATTATTTGATTAATTATTACGTGAAACGGATCTCTTTTTTGTAAGGTTCACTTACAATAGAAAAAATTACTGTTACTGATATTACATACGAAAAACAAATTTCGGTGTCACTTTGATTGGTTTTTTCGATTACAAATAAAAGTATACAATGATTACATTTTTTATAAGCAAAAAATACACAACCATACTTTATCAATGAATAGGAATTGGTTTATTTCTAGACTTACATAATGAACAGAACCACTATAATATTGATATATATTTTTTTTATTAAGTGCGCGAAGTTTGTATTTTTAACGCCTGAGTTGTCAATCGAACGTACCTACTAAAAAAATTTCGCGCACAAAATACGAACAATATTTTTGTTCAACTAATTAGCATTATTAAATATAATTTTTTTATTTATCTCTATAAATTGAGTGAAAGAATGTTTTCCATCACCGTTAAAAAACGTTTTCTATCACCGTTAAAAAACGTTTTCCTACAACTGTCAAAAAAATTTGACATTTCTTCATTGTTTTCGATGTGCAAAACATGTCATTTCTAAACTACACTAATGTTTCCATGGCAATCACGTGCGGTAATGTAGTTTCCCTAGCAACCACGTGCGGTAAAGTAGATTCCCTAGCAACCACGTGCGGTAATGTATTTAGCAACCTAGGGTGGCAACTGGCAAAC
Organism: Stenolophus ochropezus; assembly: GCA_035578165.1. Taxonomy (NCBI): domain Eukaryota; kingdom Metazoa; phylum Arthropoda; class Insecta; order Coleoptera; family Carabidae; genus Stenolophus; species Stenolophus ochropezus. The sequence goes on along the minus strand of JAQOWZ010000005.1, from coordinate 14,941,313 downwards.
ACTTTAGATTGCTTAAAAGGGGTATTTTGTAAATATAACACACAACTGCAACTGATGTACTGTTGACAATCGCCATTAACTTTATATATAAATTAGTTTGAAGTCATAAAATTTTGAAACTTATGTTATTAATTCCTTTTTTTAAATTTTAAAACAGTTGTAGGAAAAATAATGTGTGTACCATGAGTGCAAAATAGCATTGCCGCTCTAGTATATTTGAAGCTCTCAGCGCATCGAGCTTCAAACTTTATGCACGTGCGGCAATGTAGTATTTTGCACACTAGGTACACAAATAACTATTTCCATCACCGTTAAAAAACGTTTTCCAAAACCGTGGAAAAACGTTTTCCCAGATACTCAGCATACGGTATCAAGGTAACCCAGCAAATGTGAAAAGATCGTCTCCTTTGTGCATTGTTATTAAAATAAAAATGTTTAAAATTTTTTAACAGTTGTAGGAAAATAACAATTTTTGTATCAAGTACTTTAATACACCTATACGGAAAAACTTTCCGATGCTTTCAGGAAACAATTGAGATAAATCATTCAATTCATTTTGAAATTTGGAAACCAGCATATCGAAGTATTTGTATCATATATCATATCAATATATTTGTAGCCTCAAATAATTTTTTCGAAAACTTTAAAAATGATATTTTTATCCCTTAAACAAAAACACAAAAAATCTAATTTTATCAGTTTTTGGTTGGTTTCATCAAGCCAAGTAACTTGATGATTTTGAGAATTACTTGACTTTACTTGAAAATCAAGCTTTTCTTAAATTCTCTACTTGGAGTTGATTATCAATCTTAGCTTACTTGGCTTGACATCAATAGACAGATTGTATTTTAAATTTATCACTAGAATTAGAATGATTACAGGGGGTAATGGGAAATAGCTGATGTAAAGCGAGCAAGAGCTCCAAATACCTAGTGACATTTCATTACATTACCACTTACTAGAATTCCGCAAACTCTGCCATTTTAACTCCAAAAATTGCTAGGCAACATTAAAATTTCGAGCTACTTGGAACTAGACTCTTCAAAATATAATCATAAATTATATTATTAATCACTTGTTTTATTATTTTACAACAGCACGTATAGTCATACTTTTACTGTGATTTATACAATGTGACAAAGGGTAAGCATGCATTTTTTAATGAAATTTATGAAAATGGTATTTTTTTTATTAATACGAGCATCCTCAGTTCCTATTGAAAGATAATTTTCTAGTGCTGCTCTATCGTAAAACGAAAACCCACAATATGATAACTTTATTATAAGCATATGTTTATTTGTATTTTCTTATTTTATATATATTTTTTTGTTAACAAGTTGTAGATTAGAATTATTTATGATTTGTTTTTTTTTTAAATAAAAGTCTTTATTGAAAATCTCATTGTGATTTCTTTACACTAAATAATAAAATTGATGAAAAATCAAGTATTTTTGAAAAACTATTTGATTTTTCAAGTACTTGAAATATTACAACTTGACTTGACTTGAAAAGCGGCTACTATAACTTGACTTGAGCTTGACTTGATTTCAAGTCAAATAGTTAGAATTTCAACTTAAACCGTGAAACCCTAGTTTTTGTAATCATAGAAATATTTTAACAACTAATCTAAGTTCAAAACTAACAGTATTATGACAATCACATACGTACATATATACTTAGTTCTTGTGTCATTATTAATTTTTACTACCTACTAGACTACAGAATGTATATTTGTCAGTGTGAGTAATTTTTGATCTAGTACTTCCAATGAAAATTGTGTAATCAATTGTAATGATTAATAAATTTGTGAGTAAAAAGTATTTTTCAACCACGCAAACCTTTCAATGATTTTTGCTAAGGTCTCATCTTACAAATATTACTTATATTTTCTAGTCTTCTGTAACCATTGTTTTACTTGCACAATGCATATTTACCAATAATTTAATAATTTCTTATTTAACATGTATTTTCTGTAATTAATGCAGCTTGTAATAAATTAATAAATATGTGTTAAAGAAACAATTTTTCTGCAAAATGTTAAAAATGAATCATAATATCTCAAGAAGTTAGAAAAGTGTATACCATAGTATATTATGTATTAAAACAAAATAATTATGATTTCTAGTATAATTGTCGTTAAATGTGATTTCTCAATAGGTGTTAACGTATATATATTTATGCATTTTGAATTCGAAACGACCGCCTTATTCAAGGTTGGGGTCTTTACTAACTATTAGAGTGCCATCTGTTATTAGGTAGTCGCTTATTGAATAGCTCATCAATACTGCATGCACGTTGCCTATGCTACAGGATTTTAATAAAACGTTTTAGGCGACATCTATTGGGCTAGAAACAAAATACTTTGGGGTATCATTTCACCTTAACAACATCTTAATTCTATACAACCAGTATTACACTAGAGACAATCAAATCATCATGAGCATTTATTACATAAAAATTATTTTATTATATGAAGAAATATAATTCTTTAATGTGTATTGTGTATACCAATGTAATACGTAGATATATAAATGGAAATAAAAATTTTATAGAACTTAATTATAGTTTTAAATTTTACAAAGGTATACGAGAATATATAAAGTAAATATTCTCATCAAAAATGAGAAACGAAATTTTATTGACGTACGTACAAGATACAACTACAATATTCAATTCTATTTTTATTTTGTATATTTTTCTATTGTCTAATTCTATTTATCCGCAACCAGTTTTACATATACGTATAAACATTATCAAACCAATTGGACAATATTTCTAAATTGTAACTTTAATTAACTATATTTATTGAAAACAGCCGGGCATATATTTTTAATTTAGTACGAATTTTCGTAATTAAAATCTAGTTACAAGAATTATAATATAATGTAATAATTATAATAATCTTATTTGTATATCATGTCTCATTTGAAGCAATTAGATATGATGTGCATTTATTAATATAGATTAGAACAATCTATTTTCAAGGTTAAAATTAATAATAATTCGAAAAAAAATATTTTATTGTAAACATCTGTTTCACAATGTCGTCTTTTTGTTATAGATAAATAATTTATGATTTGCATTTAACAATGTATTTATTTCAATTAATTGTGTCTATATATTTTACATTTCATGTCAACAATAAAAAAAATTAATTAACGCTTAATACGTGTAATTTTTATATTTTTCACTTGCAAAATAATAATTTTCATACATGTTATAAATATATGATAGACAACAAATTAAAGTTGTTTTGAAAAAGTTTTAAAGTAATTAATAATTCATGTAGGTAATTAATAACCGAAAATGTGAAACATCGATTTTTTATTCTAGTATATAGTTCATGACAAGACCGTAGATGGAAGCACCAAACACGTTTTTAGTACATATAATGTAAGTGTATATTTAAAGTTTGATATAAATTGTGATATATTTTCATTGTAAAAATGGCTGTTTGCAAAGAAAGTGGATAATTCAATGTTAATTTAAAATTAGGTTAAATTAAATAACCATTATTTTTAGAAGAATGAAAAAATATTATAATATGTATAACATGTTATTAACATGTTTGTCTAGTTTATGTATGGTAATTAATGTATATTGTAAGAAAAAAAATTATTAACAATAATTTATTTGTAATTAGTTTATTGAAATACAATTTCAATGTACATATATTTTATGTTTTGTTAATAAATAACATTTTTAATTATGAATATCTTGTAATTATCAATAATATTGTAAATATAAACATGTATATCAAAAAATTAATATATTTAAAAAACGTATTTTTAAAAAAAATGTTATTTTCAGTTGACATTAAAATTACGAATGATACTTAAAATAAAAATTTAAAATTAATGTATAAGTTAGTGAACAATGTACTACTATTTGAGAATTAATAATAATAAACAATTATTTATACATTTAATATATTAAAATTAATTACACACAAAATATACATGTAAAATTAAAATGTGTATTTTTATGATCTTTAATTTGAAAGTAAATAATTTCACAAGATAGACTAGCAGCGAAGTTTTATTATATTTATTCCCTGTTGCAATATGCATTAAACTTCATATAAATTATGCACATACATATTCAAATGCAGAATTTTTTTTATATGATACCAAATAACAGTATAATCCTTAAAATGGTGAACACACGTGTAGAAAAATATAATTTCAAATATATGCTACAAATAATTAATTAATATGCACAAATTTTCTTGATATAATATTTCAGGGATTGTAGGATTACGTAAATTTAAATTTTAAATACTTACGTTTTCCCTTTAATACACATTACCTAATGCGCAAAACCTGTAATATATTCACATACTCATAAATTTTTATTGTATAATATATCATTTTTTCCATATTAAAATTATGTGCATAATAATTAGAACAAATTTCCCGTCTTACTTCCGGTTTTCCTAGTTTAGTGAATGGCCGCTGCGTGGCAGCACGTTAGGCAACTAGTATCCATAGTTTTTCTAATCTCACCCTAGATGTCTCTAGTATCTTGAAAAATATCGTGGCGTGGTATTGTTTTTGGTGTCTTCGATTTTTGAAGTTTACTGACAAAATTAAGTAAATATTAACCTTTATTAAAATAAAACAAGTAGTGTAACGTTGTGTAAAATATGTGTGTAGGAATATTGTTTTCTATATCCCCTCTCCTAAACCATGGTGTTTTGATTATGACTTCGAACAGCGATGTAGAAAATATGGTGGCTTTATATTGTGACTGCACAATAGTTAAATGATTGTTAGAAAATTCTGTTTGTAGTTGTTGTTATTGTAAATAAATGTTTTGTTGTGTTATGTGCAAGAGACTGTTGAAAATCAAAGACTGGAGACCCAAGACTGATTTTCCACTGTTGGTAAACATTTGAGGTAAGATGATTTTCATTTATCTGTATTATAAGCGTTCAAGGATACTGGCTTAATTGCTATTTACTAGAAAAAGACGTAACTTGTTTATTAGACGACGTTGTTTATAATATGTTATACATGACACTTGCACATTTTATCTTGTTTGCTTTTCCAACTCTCCTGTTTTGCATTGACATATAAGGAATAGTAAGGGCATTGTTATTTGAAGATATGTCATATGCTTATGCTCTGATAAGGACCGGTCGTTGACCCTGCTTTATGTAGGGTAGGGTCTCATTGCATGCAGTGAAACGCAAGGGGAGAGCAGCTGCAGTAGGAATTTTTGAATAGGGTAGCTGTTAGATAACTACCACATTGCTAGATGGCATTACTATACTTTCTATTCCTTTCTCCTACTAATTTTTGGAGAAATTATAACACTTATTGGACGGAAACTCGCTTTGGTCTCATTTCACAACTGTATTTATGCCACTGGTGCAATATTACGCACAGATTCATTGATTAGTTCAAATAGCGTGCTGATGTCGTTGCCTTGACTACCGAAATCACTTGGACCTTGTTTCCTATTTATTCAATTATTTCAATGCTGCCTCTAAAAGATATGATTTAAAAATATCCACATGTATCCATAAATAAATAAACAAGATTATAAAATTTTAAGCCCTGTAAATGAAATCTTAAAATAAGCTTCGTAGTTCGTACCGTAATTGCTACATAACAATGTTTTGAAATTATATGTTGTACCTATTATAACTATTTTTGTTTATAATTTATTTTTCTTATTATTATGTTAAACATCAGAAGTATGACATATAAAATATAATACCCAGAAGTAAATTGTAGTAATATTATTTATTAATCTATTTATAATAGATAGTTACCTAACATAAAAGTGCTTTTTTTATATAATTTTTACATTATTAATCTCTTATAAGCAAGTTTCATATTTTTCTATATTCACTATAAACAATAATTCATTTTATTGTTATTGTTTATTTATACCAAAATTTAATTTTCAGTAAGTTTATTTCTAAAAAAAGGTTATTAATATTTGCATATGTTATAAAAAGTTATTTGTTGAACTGGGTATATAATAACCTCCAAAATAACAGGTAAACATATTGGCATACCAATTTATGTGTTATTTTATCTATGTATTGTATAAAAACTATTTTTTAAAGCTTCCTTGATCGATTCTTATTAGAAAATTGTCATGGATATTTATAGTTTTTGAGGAAAATGTTCTGTGTGCATGCACTGAGTGTCCAAAAGAAGTGGGCCACCATTGGTAACATTTATTTGAAGAGATGGAAAACAGTTAAATAGACAGAGTTGAGCTAGTTTCATGGTATAATGAAATGACATAAGAATCTCTAAGTCTAAATATCTTGTAAAATAATTGGTCAGAACTACATAAAAATAATTAAAAAGGAATATATCACTTTTTACTTATTTTGTAGAAATCATTCAAGTCGCTTATATGTTCTTTTTTTTACTCTAAATTTGTCGCAAAATACTACTTACAAGTTTTCTCATTTCTTATGCTCTTTTCGTACAAAAAAGTTACGTGTTTAATTTGAGCACCCAGTAATTCTGATGTTTGTCACAAACATAGTTTTTTTTATATAATTGTTCATTTTAAAGTGAAATAACAATGAAAATTATTTAAATAATAATTTGTATTTAAGCAATTCATATACTGTACAGGTACAGGTACTTTTTACAGTAAAGGTATATTACGAACGCAGTTTTATAATAAAATCGCTTTTAGGAAAGCGTGCTTTGACCAGACGTCACTTTTAACAAAAACGCTCTATAAAGTGAGCTCATAATACAGGTCATTATATTTGTTACATATTTTTGGTTTCAATTGAAGTATCGAACTGTAAAACGATATTTAGAGTATATGTGAATTTATGTTTACCTACTAGTTTTATTTATAGCTATTACTATTAAAAAATATATTAAAATACGTCCTTAAACTTTAGTTTTTTAGAGTGACTTTTACATAAAATTATAAATTAGCCTGTTACAATGTAATGATGTTTGGGAACAATATAAATAGCTTCTATAACATGGATGCCAGCCAAATTATACTTACATATATTGTAGTAGAAAAATGCTAAAACATCTTGAAATTCCTAGTTGCGACTAAAATCGTCCTTGGATCCAAATAATTTTATCCAGTAGAACTAGTTTTTATGCATAACGATGTTTAAAATGTAAAATTACATAAATAGCAGCGTTTTAGTGAGAAATGTTTGGCATTATGCCGAAATATTGTAAGGCGAAGGATACGATATTAATACTTGAGAAAATCTCGCTTGTCAAAGGCAAAATAAACAATTTAAATTTAAAATTTGATGAATAAACACCGGAATATTAACTTTAAATGTTATAGAATGCTAGGCAGTTTACCTTCAACGTTATTGAAGGGTCTTTAAATATAAAATTTATTGATTTGAGTAGAAACTTTCTCTTGTAATAAAATTTGCAATTTTAGAAATTTTCTTTCCAAATTAATGAACGTCAGTGTTTCATAATGCAAGTGACTAATATCTTACAAAGGAGTATATTCTCTAATTTACACATTATACTAAAGAGGAACTGTGTTACTTCTATAACCCAAAAGACAAATGGTATGATGATTAGTTGTAGAACAGTCTTACTATAGGTTTATTCGACGACATCCACAAGGTATATTCAGTTTCATTTATTAACATGATAAATAATATTATGAAATATTATGAAATGGATATTAGTGCACACTATTTAAAACTACCGTTCGAGGTGGTGTAGTTAGTGCAAGTTGAAATAGGAGTAATTAAACTATCAATTGAAAAAAAAAAAACCCACCAGACACATATAATGTGGACATTTAGCATGATTGAAATTATATGTGAAGCATTTTATAATCGTAAAAATATGAATAATTATAAATATAATTGAAAGTTAAAATTATGTTCCCATTTATTTATAATTAATGATTTGTCAACTTTTGTGACGTCACAAGTGAGTTATACGCTTGCCTAGAAAAGATGGTGAGACCTGACTTTTTGAACGTAGGTCGTACGTTGAGACAAAACTCTCTGTTGCCATGGAAACCCAGTGCGCTGTTACAGGTACGATAGGTTCTCTGTGAACTTCTGTGACGTATTTTTGTATAAAATTTCATTTTTTAAAAAATATGGGCATATTTGAGTGAAATAAAATATAGAATGTCACTTTTGAAGACAATCTTAATACAATAAAAAAATAAATAAAAATAACACTAAACTACGTGTTATTAAAAAAAATGAAACGAACGTTCAAATATTTTTATACCTTGAAATTATAAATAGTAAATAAATAGAACATCACCTTGAATTGCAATAAAATACTTATAAAAAATAGCTTCTTAATTGTAAAAAAAGACGAAGTAAACAAAGATAATTACATGGTCTTTAGAAATAAGTCTCTACTTACTATTGAATATTTGATGCATGTAAGTAATTATAAATTAGTTTTTAATAACAGAAAATTATATAGACTCTTGCATATGTTTCTAGAAAATATAAAAAGTTAATTTGAAAAATGCACCTTGTATATTTAGTTTCGAATCCTGTCAGTCAAATTTCTAGGTTTCATTCAAAATTATTTCTTAATTTAGAAAATTGTTAGAAAAATTTACGAGTTCGCTTATAGAAAATATGAAACATTAAAGTGAAAATGGCGCACGTGGAGATTTTAAAATCAATCTCAATTATTTTAAATTTTCCTATAAAATAATTTCTATGACCAATTTTCCATGACAAATGTGTCAGAGAGTGAGGATTTCCTAGCGAATTATGATTAAATATTTCGCGTATCCAAAATATCAACTATGATTTCGCAAAGGCTACGAGATTCAAATAGAGGAGACAAAACTAAAGACTGAAAAAGCAAGATACGATATAACATGAGTTAGACAAGAAAAAGATACCTATGTCTTATTGAACCTTTCAATTATTAGAACCAGAAAAATGAAAGGAATTGCAATTGTTAATTATTATTTTAATAGTAATCATAACATTTCTTCAATACGGTAAATTTTGGAAATAAAATCAATTATAATAACTATTATTACTAATATTATTGTGTGCATTTGTTTTTGTAATTCCACTGTTACACTTTACACAATTATTTATTTTCATTTTTAAAATAAACTAACTTTTACTGAATATTTATAAATTATATAAAATATGAAATTATTTTCGAAAGGATATTGCAATTTTAATATAAACCTTTTATAAAATCGTATATTTAATTATTTTTGTGAGTTTTAAAATTGAAATAAATTTGAATGAACTTTTATACATATTAATTAATAAATATGTTATTTTGTCATATATATTTATAACAAAATTCTCTTTTTTCCAGTTCATTTAGTTTCATACAAATTCTTTTTAATCTTTTTAGAAACCAATAATTTTAAAAATTGTATTTTTTGTTTTGTTTGTATTCATATTTTTTGTTTATTTGTGTATTTATCCTTTTTGATTACAAATATTTTATTTATTTATTTTTTAATTATAATCGAAGTTTAAATTAATTGTACTGCTTCACATTTAGATTGCCTCTTTTAACTTCTCTGATGAATTTTAAAATAGATCGATACATATGCGTTTGACAGCAGAGAGGTTTTTTTTTATTTCCATTCATAGAGCCATTCATTTATAGTGCAAGAGATAAATTTAATCAAATAAGGTCTATATTGGGTAGAAAACTTGGCTGTGGTTTTGACAACCCGTGTTTGATTTCGACTGAATTGTTCATCAACTGTTCCTGATGCACATGCAAGTTGACCTTTTTGCAGTTTTAATTTGCAATCGTAGAAAAAGTAACAAGTAACTTGTTTATTAACTCTTCAAAGTTTCTTTGCACAATACCTCTCTCACCTGTGCATCAAAAGGCAAAACAATTAAAATGTTAATAATTTTCTCTAGTATAATTAAGATGACGATATCATTACTTAAGGGCTTTTATTGATAAGGTGAATTAATAACTAGTGATATGACTAATAGCAGTTAAGCCCAGGGCCGGCGGAAGGCGTGGGTAGTGTGGGTAGCACTACCCACCTGAAATTTTTCTGGGTGGGTAATTACCCACCTGAAATTTTGGAAATTTTGAAAACATTTTTGAAATTTATTTTTTTAATTCTTGAAAATGTTGAAAGATGTTTGGGAATTGAAAAATTTAAATTAAAAATGTGAACAAAATAAGTCTAAAATGACTTTCAAAAATGACGGTCTTATTCAATATTCGCGTGATGCGCAGTTAGTTACTACACCGCGCAATGTGTTGATATACCTATCTTTATCTAACGCGTAAGAGGCTTATGGAGTAGTTGCCGGTTGCCGGTCCCCTTATGCTTAGGAACCAAAAGAAGTTATTTGCACTCGACGATGCTGCAAAATCGACTAAACCATGTAGCGACTTTGCATGCGAATCAAGAAGTAGTCCATAAGCTTGACATCGAGGAACTGATGAATAAGTTCATTTCTGAAAATGCAAAACGAGTGACGGGTTTTGCTCTGCAAAATTGAAAATTTATAAAGATGTGATACCTATGTAGAATTAAGTGAAAACCTCAAAAAAAATCTTATTATACTCCTTAAAGATATTTTTCTTATAAAAACCTTAAATATATAATAAATTCCACTCGAACGAACCCTCCCCAGCCACCGAAGACACTGATACTACCCACCTGACGTGCACACGTTCCGCCGGCCCTGGTTAAGCCGAATAGCCGGTGAATTTTTCATCGAATATTCGGCATATATTTTTCTAGAATCTGAAAGCCTGATTGGCAGTCCTCGTTGAGGAGAGGGGTGTATCGAAACTCATTTATTTTTTTGTTAAGGCAAATTTTTGTTTAACTACTATTAAATTTAATTATTTCAGTTTCAAGAAAAATGTAATAATTTACCACCAAACAATTATTTGCTCTTAATGTAGATATATTAATAATAACTAAAGGTACAGTGTGTGCAACGAAACGCGGAATATAGGACATCAACATGTGTATATTAAATATAAAATTAAATACATTCGGTATAAATCAGACATCAATGGAAATAAAAGAAAATATTCAAGTGACAGTTTAGTGAAGTATCATTGATTATAATATTTATTGTCTGTATTTTAATATTATTTAAGTTGAATTTATATTCTTTTTCTTATGTAATGTACAAATAGTACAAAAATATGAAATTATCTATAATGACATATCATTAACTGTCACAAGTGACACATAGATATTTTCATTTATTTCCATGGCTGTCTGATTTCTAACGAAAATATAACATTTTATATTTAACATATCTCGTAGTGTAGATGATCTACTCATCTGTTGCATCAATTATGATCTTGTCTGATGTAGAATTTAATTTCGAACAACTTTGTACTTTTGTAGTTTTACGCTAAATCTGTTAGGAGAGAGAGTATCCGCAATTTTTTAAATCCCATGTTAAAGTTTTATGTTCCGAATTTCGTTGCACACACTGTATATCTTTTGTTTATAATTATTTTCAATAATTATATGTTTTAATGTAATAATACAGCGTTATACTTTACTTATTTCTTGTAACCGAATATTCGCTATTAAAATAGGCCGAATAAGGCAAATACCGAATAGTGAAAATTTGGCCGAATAGACCGAATATCGAATAATTATTCGGCTTCGGTCCCATCTCTATTAATAATTGTCATCTTGAATAAATTATAATTTGTTTTTCTTAAATAGTGCGTTTCTACATTGTTACACAATTTTTCAATTAATGTATATTCATGTTTATATATGTTTCCTCTTTATTTTTCTACACTAAAATAATAAAATAGAGTTGGAATAAATATGTGCGTATCTAATGGCAGATACGTACGGCTTCCTATAACCTTGCTCGTCTGCAATTTTGTGGTTATTCGTTATTATTTTTAATTTATTATTTAACCTACCGCAATATTTTCATAAATTGCGTGCACTGTAAGTAATTACATTGAATTCATATTATCTATAATGAAAAAGTTCAGATATGCAGTTTACTGTAAACACGCACCATTCATAATCAATTAGATTAGATTAAAAATCTTTTTAAATTGATTAAGTTTATTTATGCATTTACAAAAATTACCTCTCGAAAACAAAGTTGTTACTATTTGTTTTTAATTCTAGTTATATTTATATTGATTTGATCGCATTCTTGACATTGGGGCAACTTACATAATGATTTAATTAATATAATAAAACAAATAAATTGTTTCAATAACTGTAACTTTGTGCAAAATTGCAAAATAATGTTTAGCACAGTATGGGAAAATTTCCATATCGATATTTTTTCGGATCAAAGTGGGCTGATCTTTAATGAATCAACACTTTATGATAAGCTTAACATTTATTACATTAAATGTAATGAGTAAGTAATGATAAATGATAACGAGTTCTTTATGAGACAGCTTGGTCAGATTGGTACTAGACCGCATAACCTAGTTTTTAATCAATAAATCATGCATTTCCTATCTACTGCTCCCAAAATTCCTTACTAGTGCATTCCTTAATTTCAAGTGTGAGCTGTTCATTCTGCTAAGATATCGAATGACATAATTGCTTCACGGTTAAAATAAATATTTGACAGGTAACGGTGCTTCAGTTGATTATGAAGAAGGAGAATGTTTTCCAAGTGTATATGAGAATAATTAAAAACAGCAATGGTTTAAAAAATTATAATGAAAAGTCTAAAACTGAGTGAAATTTGATGTTCAAGTTCAAATTCCAGCGTCGCCAACTAATAACGAAATAAAATACCGATGTGTCCGAGTGGTTTCAAATACTCTATAATCTGTAGGTGTAATACAGAAACTATAAGCAAGTAAAACTTGTCATGAAACAAATACCTTTGGTTTTTGATGTTGATGATTATTGAAACTATTGAAACCATTTGAATTGAGGTGTACAAATAAATGAATAATTAGAAATTATTTAAAGTATAAATATTTCTATCGATGACTCCTTAGTTCTGAAAACTGCTAGATAATTCATCGTTGCTCTTTTATGTCGTTTTATAAGAATAAACAGAAAAATAAATTCAGATAATTATTAAATATTATTTTTAAAATAAACGTAAGATAATAATATGAGAAAATTTATACGTCCATAACAAAATATCTCTAATTCTCATTTATAAATATTTTATTTGTACTCATACTGGATGTAAAATTGTGGAAATGTGACGGTTGTTCAATATGTATGAAATTTTTTTATAAGCTCGCATTAAAATTAATTTAATGACATCACGATTCTATTGTTTACGACCTGTAGATCTATTGACTCTGACACGTACTGTGGGCGCCCATTTAAGGGTGACCACGATGAATTTCGTCCAAGAAATCCATGGTATCGTTTTGGAAGACCGGAAGTGATTTTGCGGAAGATTGTTGATAGTGTAGACATCTCATCTGAAAAAGTGGTAAAGTTCTATAATTAATTTACAATATAATACAAGTGTGCGTGAAATAAATTAGGTTTTGATTTTTCGGGTAAATTTTGCGAAAATCATGTACCATATATAACGATTTAAGAGAAAGCATTATTTCACTAGAATCTTATACTCATTGGTGGGTGTTGTAATGATGATATGTACTTGTATTACGAAAACCGTTTATAATATGTCTTCTTACCGTATTAAAAGCTGTTAAGAAGATTACTCCACAATCCGCAAAAGTTTTTGTGTGATAAATAATTGAGTTGAATTCAAATTCAGTTTTCAAAATCACATATGGAATTATGTATTTATATCCTAGAAAATTCAATGAAATTTAACATATGCGAGGGTCGTTCGATAATCATCGTAAAGAAGCAAACTAAACATAGAAGAGGTATCCATTTGTTTTAGAAAATTCCCAATTTTTTTTTGATTGTCGAAAATTTCTTTCCATCGGACAAAGTTTCTAAGTTTTGGAAAAGGCAAAAGTCGGCAAATTTGGAGAATATGATGAAAGCGATTTTTATGGGGGTCAATCTGGTCGTTTATGTTTTAGTTCTTCATTCAAACAGTCCAATATTTTTTTTATGTGCCTGATATTATTTTTCCTTCTCCAAAAAGTCTATCAAATGATTCCTTGGCAAAAAAGTGGCCACTACCTTCTTGCTTGCAGAATTATTCCTGCCATTTTCAGCGCACATTCTTTAGTCGTTGAGCATTGCTTTGACTGCTGGTGTGCAGCGGTGTATCCTAGTTGATCTAGGCTGCATTGAAACATCCCGCCTTAAGGTACGTTCACAGCTCTTAACGTAGTCGTAGTTTTTGTTTCTCGACGTAAGCGTAAATATATGTCGAACGTGAATACGGCTGAGCATTCACATCGCTTAACTTTGTTTCTCGACGTAGACGTAGTCGCAGCGCACAAGCGTAAAGTTTGCAAACTTCATATACTCGACGTAGTATCTCGACGTATTTCGGTTGGAGCGAGAAGAGGCTATCCTTTCTCATGAGCAGTAAATGTGCGCAGTGTGACCAAATCTGTGTGTCTAATATCTGTCATTTGTATTTTGCTTTTATTTAATAAAAAATGGATAATAGAACGAAAATAATCGTAGGTTCTATTGTAAAAAAAAGCAGAATAGTTGGAATAGCTGCTCTGTCAACAGAACCACATGTCAAAAAAATTATTGTTTAATTTTAAATAAATATAATTTTATTTTATACATTTCAAATGTGAAACGTAGCAATATTTTATTAATATAAATAAATATTTTGAGATTTAAATTGCTATATTTAAAATATTATGGTTTGTTCACCTCTATTTTTTAACCTATTTTTTTAATATTATTTTGCATTTATATAGATTAAATAAATTTTAACGTTATTATATTAGTAATAGCATTATTAATCCAAGAACATATTATGTCTAAACGTATTTATTACATTTTATTTTTATTTAATGTGAACAAAAATTCACAACGACGAATGCTTGTGTTAAGAGCTGTGAATGATAAAAATTTTTATGCTTACGTCGAAAACAAAAGTTCAGTGACAACGACTAAAAACAGTGTTTATGTTAGAGCTGTGAACCTAGCTTTACTCAAAGCTGGCAACTCCTTGATAAAGATTATAACATAGTTTTGACTGGGGTTTAGTGGAAGAGATATACATTTTAAATAGATGTAAAGATATAAATTTGAACTAAAACATAGTCGAAAAGATTTTATTATATTAATGAATTAGCATCCCTATCAACAAAATATTAAGATGAAAGAATAGACAATAACGAATTGTAATATAATTTACTTGGCTTTTTTTAAAAATCGGATGTAGCCAGCACATTATTGCATTTTTCATGAAATAACAATATATTTATCTCAACAAGCTGTCATTATTTAACAACGGCAAGTATTCAAAACAAAATGCATTTTCTTCAAGATAAAGGTGTATATCATGTTTACAAAATGTTTGTTTATTTTTGGTTGATATACACCTTTATCTTGAAGAAAATTTTAACACAATAATCACATGAACGCATCAGTATTTTATTATTTTTTAACAAATAAACTAACAACCGAAGAAGCAGGTTAAATTCGTCACTTGGTTAAAACACTCTAATTTAAAGGTACCGAAAAGCATAAGGCGATAAATATATTTATGGGTTATTATTAAATTAATATTGGCATCTATGTATGACCGCACAACGGTAGATAAGTGTTAAAACATTGAAAACGGGACAGACTGAACATAAATACATAAATAGAAGGTAATAAATAGCGATATTAAGTTCTGAACCAAATCTCGGATATCATGCCTTACTATAAAACGTACTATAAAGTTTGTGATCGTAAAGTATTAGCGTATGCGAGAAGTCGTTATCGTAGTGCATAACTTCGCAGTTGCATTGCAATTCACGTGTATTTGTATTTATCGTTATCGGCGACGTAGGCCTATGATACACAACGTCAGTGTCACATTGCCGCATTTTGCATTGGAAATGAAAAGTCAAGGTGACTATTCTACTGTGATTGCGGAAAATATAAAGGTAAGTAATTAAAGTTTACTACACGTTATGTAAACCCTACCACTTGGTTATTAGCTGGACACGATAAAAATGTCGTTTCCATTTCCGTCATGTTATCACCTTCTATTCTACTTATCTATTCGTGTTTGTAGTTCGCAACCTACGAAGTTTTGTAATACTACTCCATACGCGAACAACTTTACGAATTTGCTCCAGTTTCAAGTGGAAAACTAGTGTCGTAGGACAATCAGTGTACAATAAAATGTAAGATTCACGGTAGATAGTGATGGTTTGTGGAAAACTTCATTTGTGGGAAATGTTGGAAAGTTCGTCAACAGAATCAATCTTTTCGTGGAATTTTTATAAAATTGTATTTTATAGCAGGTAATTTATTTTTTTATGATGAATTTTATATCCTAGTGAATTTTCTTGTAAAAAAATATATAATATATAATTATTTATTTCAAGTGATTTTGTATTAAAAACGTCTTTATATAATATTATCTAATGCATCTCTATCAGAATTCGCGAATAATATTATTGACAGTTATTATTTTGCTGCAATATTTTTTTATATTGTTTTGATAGAGTACGTTCAATTGATGACCTTGATCTAACTTCCGGAAAAACAAATGAGTGTTATATTTTTCTCTTATTTAAGAATAAATAAATAAATTATCACGGATTATTCACTGTCATACATATCGATGAAAAGTAATGATATTTTATTTTTAATTTTGTTTATTATAGTTTCTTTTTTTTGCTTTATCTATATATTTCTCTTCTTTACTTAGTGATGGTATACTCTTCTATATTATAATAAAATAAAAGTTATATATCTATCAAGACAGAGAAGTTTATATATATATATATATATATATATATATATATATATATATATATATATAAGCGAATATACATAAATATTACTACCCAATATATTATTAAGAAAATATGATTCATACACAATATTTTGTTAAAGTAATATTTTGATAATAAATAGGCGGACACTAAGTATAATATACTTTTATTTGACATGTTTTTCCTTCAAAAGCAACATTAATTAGCTTTACGTATTATGTTAATGATAATAGTGCAATTTTCATTATTACTTATGAATTATTTATAAACGTAAATAATCGTATTAAAATATAAAAATAGTATATTAAAGAATGATTTTCATAGTTGTCATTTTATATTGTGATAAATGCTTTTGCGTTTTGCTCGTTTGTGTTAGTATTTATCCTTAAATTGTCAATATTGTAACGACATAAAATATAAAATAAGTGGTATAAAATTCCTTAAATTAAAAGCTAATGTTAATATTTTAGCATGTACCCGGTTTAAAGTACTTATATACTTCATAGCAAGTTGTATCCCCTATATAAAAATTAATTTAGCAATTAAACATTACGATATTTCAGCTGAAGCATCGCACATAAAATTTATAATTGTACTGTGCTATTAACGTATCGAATGACCTATTGACGCAATGTTTTACATGTTGTAATAATTTATATTTATTAACAACATCACAACAATATAAGTAATTGTATTTTTTTCACAAATTTTATTTTTTTAGAATAAAATTATGTTTGTACATCAGAAAGAATCCAAAAATACCCATTTTTGGGTCCAAAATGTTGTCTTTGAAAATGATTTGGGGAATAGACATCGATGCTCTGATTTCAAATTTACAAATATAATTTGATTATTACATTTCGTTCCTGAGATTTTTGTGTTTAAATTTGCATCTTGAAAAAGTGTGTTTTTTATATATTTTTAAAATGAGTAGGATTTCAAACTCAACCATTATACCAATTGATTCTACAGACAAATTTGCATAAATAAATGTTTATTCCTCATATATACTCTTTGACAACATTTAGTGAGAATGAGAAAAAAGAAAAAAACTGGAATTTCAGTTTTTTGCTCTAGTATTTTAATTCTCCAAAAATCTTTTATTTTCTGGTCGTAAGTAAATATGAATGCGCTGATTCCAAATTTTTCAACAAAATTCAATTATATCTTACGGTTTTTGAAATATTTATGTTCAAAGTTAAATCCAAATAGAGAGATTTTTCCAGCAAAGCCCTCTAATTGAAACTGACAGTATTGTATATACCTAATGAACCATTTTCTAATTTTTGAATTATAATTATTTTTGTTTACTAAAAATAAATTTAGTGAAGTACTTCAAAAACGGTTAAAATTATAATGTATAGAGGTGATGTCCTGTGACAATAAAAAGGTGAATTGGTGAGCTAAAATATTTTTCTCACTTGTGAGTTATGGATTACTTTATTTATAGATATAACGTTGTAATTACACGGTGATTGATAATATCATTTAGCTGCGCAGTTATAAATAAAAGATTTCGTAATTTGAAATGCAATGTAATGAATTTAAATTATTTTCTTTTTTTCTGTTTACTTTGATAATTAAACGCATTTGAGAAACATAGGGCAGGAATTCCACCTGCTTACAGTAAATTTATTTCGTAACTCATACATGCATTTTATAGCACAGGTTGTAATGAAACTTGCTACAAGGACCTACGGTAAATACCTTTAAAACCGGTTTTACGTTATGCACTTCCTTTTAACTGTTATTTAACTGCGCACAATGTTTCCTGGGTGTACTGACATTCCATTCATGCATATATCAATTTGCATACCCCTGTAAAAACCAGGAGTCATATTTTAACTACTGACATTCAAAAACGAACAGACCTGTCGTTTATGTCATCCTATCTACTATTTGCCAACATAATATTTAGCCTTATCTACCCCGTTCGACCATGAGAATATATCTAGGTCATTTATTAAATATAAATTAAAACACAATATGCCTTATTTCTTTTTATTATTCTATTGCCTTCGTATATCGAATTTTTAATTTTTAGACAAAGCTGTAATGGCGATAGAGCGACCTGATAATGATATTTTTAACCCTACAGAAGGTATTTATTGGACGCCACCTCAGAGTGATCGGCTGGAATAGAGAATGCACCAAAGGGTTCATTTTATTGTAGTAAATAGACGATAGTGGTTTTCAGAACGACAGCTGGCCATTTTACCCAAACTAAACGAAAAGCTTTATAATTAACATATTATTTGTCAAATGAATATCACATGTACTTGCGGGCAGACATAGAATTCGGATTTGTGAAGGACAATGTAAAGATAATAATTCTCGTCCTCAATTGACCAAACACAATTGTATATTATTGTAGAAGGGGTTATGACAGTCATTACCAAATGTAATACTATACTTTTTCTACAATATACAAATACATAATGACAATACCGTCAGCTGTCGGACGGTCTTGGGAAGGGTGATCCACAGCACAGCAGATTTAAAATAAACGAGAATAATTGATTTCTGGTTCTGTGATTGGCCGAGAAGATTGAATTTTGAGTCGTATTTTACTGTCTTGAAATATGGCTTCTAGAATTATTAGAAAAAAATTAAATAAGGAGGAAATATTTATACAGGAGTAGAAAAAAATCTTTATATATATATACCTATATTTCGGACGAAAATTATTATGATGATATATTTTTATGATAAACAGAAAAATATAAAAACTTATTTAATGAATGCAAGATAATAAAATGTTATTAAGAATAAAAGGGATATTTTGTATGGCGAGCGTCGAAGTTTGCACAATTGCATGCGATGCATAAAAAGACACTTTTACTCTGAATGACACATTCTATATTTTCTTCAAATGTAGATATTTCAAAACATTCAATTTTTGGGTTTCAATTTAAATCTATCAGTTGCTGACAGTTTTATAGTGACATCTAGGGCGATATTATAGGTTTTTATTGTTCAAGTTATATATTTCTTATTCGCTGATTCTACATAGTTGCTATGGATACTTAATTATTTTACTTCTACTCCGGCGTCGAAGTAATTAAATTTCTACCGTGTGAATCAAATTACAAAAGATGTCACTTTTATGATGTTTTAAGAAAAAATATCTTATTAAGTTGTCGGGGTCAAGCTTTAAAAGACTAGAAAAATGTTCTGCGGGTCGGATAAAATGGAATCGAGGACTACGTTACACAAGTCTGGCCTAAACGATAGTAGTACAATTCATAAATGTTTGTAAGTTAAATCAGAAGAAATTAGTAAAATATTTGTTTGATAATAGTAAAAATGTATTTAGAGGTAATTTTTCAGTTTTATGCTTAAAGTAAAGTACCTCTTCCGGTTGACTAATTGTCAGTGGCGGGTTTTGGAAGGTGTGACGGATTACAGTTGTTGTCCACCCAAAGATTGGACAATCAAGAGAAAATTATTGGGGAATAATATACTAACTTTAGTAATTCTTTTTGCATGTTTATAAAGACTCCATTATATTGTCACTGCCAATTGTGATAAAAAAAAACCATGTAGAAATTCATTAGTAATGTTCTGAGCAATATAGTAACTTCGATATTAGCTGGACATTTTTTTTAAATACAAAAAAACTGTAGTAAATCTCAACTGCCCATGTCTCCTCCAGATTAGTGTGCGGGAAATTTGAGAAAAAAAAACTTTTAGCATTTATTAAAAAACTATATTTATTATAACTTATAAGATATTATAATTGCTTAAACATCCTTTTGCCGAATAATAATAAAAGAAAGTACTTATCCGGGAAAATAACGTTCCCGCACTTGATTTACAAATAACTATTATATACCTATGCCAAATTTTGCTTTGGACAAACAGTATACCTAGAGCAAGTGACCAAAGAGAGCTATTGAGTGCACATGTACGGAGCAAGGATTTGATTGTAGGAAATGGAGTTGTTAGCAGCATAGTGAGTGGATAGTTAGAATTAGTGCATGTTGAATGCACACCCACATGACTTAGGATGGGGTGTATGGTATATTTAGGCGTGTTGTTTACGTCTCCCGCTAACGAACGTTGAATGGCTTGTCAGCCGGTCCCGGGGTGTACTCCACGGGGCTCCGCGCGTGCACGGGCCCATTCACAGAAATTACTCCAGCCGCGCTGCCCACGTCAATACTAATCATAATAACCCCATACACGATATTCTTAATACAACGCCCGTCGCCGTCTTGGAAAATTATCTGCTTTCAACTACATCAAGTCGGTAATACAAACAGGAACAACGATGGCTCACTTGCTAGTTGCTAGCAAAATAATACCGCAGAATAATTACACAGAAGCGACGCTCCGTTTCGGTACCTTTCATGTTACCGTATTCAATTCTGTGACATTGGAGCATTGTGTAGATCTTTAAATTTGTTGGCTTCCCTATCTCTCTCTAAGATTTGACGAAACTTTCCGATTTTAAACAATGAGCCCTTTAAATTTGTTGGTTTTTCCCATCTCTCTCTAATTTTCGTTTCAGTGTCTAACTGTCGCTTCTGTATAAACCTATTCAGTGTTAATACGATGTACCGTAAATATCAAAATGTAACCAAAACCCTGATTTGCTATTCTGAAAATATGAACTGAACTCAAGGTTCAGTTATTTCTTGGTTCTCTTGTGATTGATTTGTGAACAAATATAATATGAATTAAAAATATTCTCTGTATAGGTATATTATTATTAATGTTATTAATACTGTAGGAAGATTTATGTTGTGGATACTGCGCTGAAGACATATGGAATTTAGAAAAGATACAAGATAAAGTCATTCATCATCAATTAAAATAATTCTTCAATTATTCATCATCTGTCTGAAACTCAAGATCTAACTATTCCACAAATAATTTTCAAAATTCAGAAACCAATGAATAATAGAAATTAAATGTACACAAAATATTATTAACAATTTTATATTAAAGGTAGGATGTAGGTGGCCGAATTTGAGCTAGATCGAACTCAATACATGTTTCCTCAATAATTACAAATACAAAGCATTATATTACATGCAGAAAACGTTGGTTTACAGCGTACTCCAACTCGAATTGAGCGGAACGTGAATCTGAGAAGTGGTTTGAAATCCGCTATACGTTGTAGGTCCTTGCAGAGCCCTTGTAGATTGACTAGTTACATGTAAGTAAAATTGGATCGAAACTTAGTATTCTAGAAATCCACCTGGATCAGATTCTTGCTCACAGCACAATTTGTTGCAATGCAGTAATGCAGACAAGTATTCAAAAAATATTGCCTTTTTACTTATGGTTTTCAAATTTACTGTGTTTTCTAGCAATCTCAATTTTAGAACTTGATCTTTCAGCAATCTTTATAAACACACATATGCGGACGTTTTAGTGAAAATGCATGTGCAATCGCATTTTATGACCAAAATTAATACATATTTCAAATGGAAATTAGAATGAAAACAATAATATATTGTGCAACAAGTGCAGATATTTGTCTATTACCCACCAGGTATAAATTACACAAGGTGGGAAATAGGTGATTCTGCACGAGTGGCACACTATACTTTTTCTACGACCACAATGCTAAACATTGAAAAACAAAAATATATACACGAAAGCAATTTGACATAAAGAACAATAAGGCGCCGATACACTCACAAAGAGTAGTTTCACACATGCGCATGGCTTACAATTACTGTGAGATGATGATATTTCTCACACTGCACACGCGCACTGTTGGAAAATACTGTGAGAAATGATTTCTTACACTTTAAGCTACGATTGTGGGAAATTCAACTTTGAAGCTTTATATTGTGTCAGACAAGTGCTACTGTTTGAATATTTTATGCAGTATCCTAGTCAGTCAAAGGTTAAAGTAAGTCGCGAGCTAATTATAATTTTTCTGTAAGTTATAACAATTTATTTCTTGCTTGTTTATCTTAAAACGTAGATGAAAATATGAAAAATATTCATAAAAAAAGTCTACATTTGTTTTGTTTTGATAATGCATTTCTTATCTAATTTATATAGGTACTTCGTAGCTAGAGCACAGTTAATTCAATCGTCTTAAGTTTGTGTTACAAAGTGCGTATATTATTTAATATTGTAAGTGTTGTGTTGATTGTGCGAGAGCGATCAATGCATTGAGCGAGTAGGTAAGCCCTTTGTGAGACGTAATTTGCAACGATGCATTCCGGGCATGCGGCGACGCTCCGGGGCGCGTCCGGACGCAGCTACGCTTGTCGGTTGTCGGCTCCGGGTCCATTAAACTCCGGCTGATTGAATCTGTTTACCGGTAAATGCAGCGGTTGCCGTGCAAACGATCCTGCATAAAATCATTGCTGCTTTCACAACATACACAGCACTGCACACTTATAGTGTTATTCTCAAACAACTCTACTGTTTTCCAACTCAAGAAGATCTCTTTGTTTTAGCTTACTAAGTATTAAGACCGGTAAGGACAGTTTACTGATTGACGATATTTGTTTTATTGTCTGAAATCGGAATTCCTTACTTCTTATTGCTTATGCTATTTTTGCACGGTCAAAATTAAATTAAATAAGTTGTATTAAAATTCATTCATGAAACACGAAAATCCGTTTCCATGGTATGTATTATCCAAACGGACGTTCCATTTTAAAATTTTTCGTTTTTTGTGATGAAAATCTTTAGGTATCGTTATTTATCAATATATGTATCAATAAATGAATGTACTAAATCATTTCTTTGCATTTGTACTAAATATGAGTTTACTTACAGTAAATAAATAGCTACTTACCGTTTTGTTAGACGTAGCAACCAGTAAAAGCAACTTACTCCCAATAAACCTTTGTTAATTCTCAGTCGTGGAAAAATATGTACCTACTTATAAATGAGTTCTGATTTTATCTGAAAAGTATACTTCGATTGTTGACTTCACTAAAATGTCTAGTGTCAGTGTGGCATTTATGTTACGTTAGATTATAATCAGGGCATGTAACCGGTTAAAAAAACCGGTTAATAAAAACCGGTAACCGATATTTTCAATGAAAATTGCGAACTTTAACCGTAATTTTAACCGATATTTTTCAGGCCGAAAATACCGGTAACCGTTAACCAAAAAAAAATAAACCGGTTTTAGCGAACATTAACCTTTATTTAATATCATTTAGCGAGAAAAAAAATAATATTTTTTTATATCTGTGTTTTCTATTTGTATTTGAACATGAGTCATGACAGTTTTTACAATTAACATTTTATTGGAGAGTCATAAATGTAGGTAGTCTCTTTGGCCGTTAAGGTTACTTAAAAAGTCCCAAATAAATACAGCCTTTGTCAACACAGGCAAGTTTAAAATTGAAAAGTGACCTGCGTTTTTCTGAAGATATTTCGGGAATTTTTTTGAATGTTCATTAATTAAATTGCTTTTTTCTAATTGTTATATTTTTCTTAGATTTTTTTGACACCCTTTTCCATTTAAAATTAGGTGCAACCCCCATCTTAGGGTTGAAATTACAATTAATAGTTTTTCACTCTAAAATTTTTCATATATAGCCAAAAAAATCCAAAAAGACCCATTTTTAGGTCCAAAATTTTGATTTTTGAAATAATTCCAAATTGATAGTCGCCGATGCGCTGATTTCAAATTTTCAAACCGAATTCAATTATCTCTTTCCGTTCCTGAGATATTTGACCTCAAAGTTGCACCTCAAAAAAGTGGGTTTTTGGGATATAACTATAAAACGGGTAGGGACACAATCTCAACGACTATACCAATGGATTCTACAGGCAAAGTTACATAAAGAAATGTTTTCTCCGCATATACGTTCTTTGGAACGATTTTGTGAAAAATGAGAAAAACGAAAAAAACCGGAATTTCAGTTTTTCGCTTGGGAACTTTTTGTCACCAAATCTTTTCATTTTCTAGACTTAAGTAAATACAGATGCGCTGATTCCAAATTTTCAAACCGATTTCAATTATCTCTTACCGTTCTGGAGATATTTGCGTTCAAAGTCAGACCTGAAAAAAAATTGTTTTTCAGGAATAGTCCTGAAATGGGTCGAGATACGACCTCGGCGACCTCACCAATCGATTCTGCGGGAAAATTACATAAGTATACCAATTTTCAGATATTTATTCAGGCGGATACAATTTTTAGAGCGAAAAAACGAAAATCGCAAAAATTGAAAAATTGCCTGATGAACCCCTTACGATTTTTTCCGATTTTTGGCCATTTTCGTTTTTTCGCTGTAAAAATTGTATCCATTAGAATATAAATCTGAAAATTGGTACAAAAATGTAATTTTGTCCGTGGAATCGATTGATGAGGTCGCCGAGGTCGTATCTCAACCCATTTCAGGACTATTCCTGAAAAACTGAATTTTTCAGGTCCAACTTTGAACTCAAATATCTCGAGAACGGTAGGAGATAATTGAAATCGGTTTGAAAATTTGGAATCAGCACATTCTTCTTTACTTAAGTCCAGAATATAAAAAATTTTGGAGACAAAAAGTTTCCGAGCGAAAAACTGAAATTCCGGTTTTTTCGTTTTTCTCATTTTTCACCAAATCGTTCCAAAGAACGTATATGAGGAGAAAACATTTCTTTATGTAACTTTCCGCGTAGAATCGACTGGTATAATCGTTGAGAATGTATCTCTACCCATTTTAGAGATATGGTCAAAAAACACTCTTTTTTGAGGTTCAACTTTGAGAGCAAATATCTCAGGAATGGAAAGAGATAATTGAATTCGGTTTGAAAATTTGAAATCAGCGCATCGACGACTATCAAGTTAGACTAATTCCAAAAATCAAAATTTTGGACCCAAAAATGGGCATTTTTAAATTTTTTTGGCTGTATATGAAAAATTTTAGAGTACAAAACAATAAATTGTAACTTTTCATGTATGTCTATTATTGGAAATTACTAGGAAGACTTAAAAAGAAAGTTTTAGAAGGCAGAAAGATGGTCCAAGTGTTCTGAAATAAGTAGAGAGACTTGCACTATGTTTCACTTTGTTCCAAATTGTTTGGGACAAAGTTAAGGCACTTGTTTAGGGTGTAACATAAATGTTCTAGGTTCAACACTGTTCCAAGATAATTGGGAGTAAGATGAGACAGTTCTACAGGGTTTAACAATGTTCTAGATAGTTCAACAAGTTTTAACTTGTTTTTGGAAAGAAGGTGGTTATTCCTGTGTTTGTACTGCTGGTTTTACCGGTTCAAATTGTGACATAAGTTTAACTAAAGACGCAAAGAGATATTTCTAAGAGTGGTTCAACTTGCACTCCCCTTAAAAAAGGAGGGTTTATTTGTGAAGGCTGTTATCCCAATAATGGGTATGAACATTATACAGAATTATGTGAGCTTAACAGTAGAAGCTTTGGAAAAAGCTCGTTTCTTACTTTTCCAAGTTTAAAACAGAGACATCGTCTACATTTGACTTTAAAGTAAGTACTAAACTGAAAGCTTTTTTGAATTTTTTTAATGGATTTCTCTGTTTTTTTTATAAGACACATTTTTTATATTTTTACTTTAACTTATACGGAACAGGTTTACCAAAATAAAACAACATGCAAAATTAATAAGAAAAAAAATAAACCGGTTTTAGCGAACTTTAACCTTTATTTTAATATCATTTAGCGACAAAAAATTTTAATATTTTTTTTTATATCTGTGTTTTCTATTTGTATTTGAACATGAGTCATGACAGGTTTTACAATTAACATTTTATTGGAGAGTCATAAATGTAGGTAGTTTCTTTGGCCGTTATTTAAAAAGTCCCAAATATATACGGCCTTTGTCAACACAGGCAAGTTTAAAATTGAAAAGTGACCTGCGTTTTTCTGAAGATATTACGGGAATTTTTGTGAATATTCATTAATTAATTTGCTTTTTTTTAATTGTTATATTTTTCTCAGATGGTATTTTTTTATTATTTTTTTAAATTAATTATTCTGTAATTTTTTTTAATCAAATTTTTATAATTAATTTCTTTTAATTAATTTAATTATTTTTTTAACCGATATATTAACCGGTTTAAACCGGTTTCTAATTTTCAAAAACCGGTTTTCGAACTAAAACCGTTATTATTATAACGTTCTCTATAAGGGTTAACCGTTAACCAGTATTTTTTTCGGTTACATGCCCTGATTATAATTGATAATGGACAGTGGTGGTTTATTGTAGATTCTTCGCATCAAACTGAACAGAGCGATATATTTGATTCTATGTTCGAAACATCAACTATTACGGAAATAAAATTTAGCTGTAAACGAAATGTTCAAAACTATAAACTTTAGATATATTTCACCTATCAACTATAGTAAGGAGAATAAGTATAACTTGATGAAGATGGAATTTATAAAAGATCTAGTAAATATAAGAATGTATTTTTTAACTTATGTATATTATATTGTTATTTATTTACGGTAGTTTAAAATAAATATAGATTCATTTAAAAAATTAAATACAACTTTTGCAAATTATATTTACATCGTTGTCATCGCTAAAAACATTTATTCCTTTAGGCATAAAAAAACAAGTGACTACGGAATTATTATGTATTTTTAATTTTTGAAATTATTTTTTACTGTCTTTTTTTCTAAATATAATAATCCATTTGGGGTTTTTTCCATTCGAGGTAGAAGTTTGGTAGACGCTCTAGACTAAATAAATATATGGATCATTATCGATATCTATGAATAAGCAGATTAGCACACATATCAGTGGTTAATAAACTGTGATCGAAATAATTATCTATTTATTTATTTATTAATATGCGGCTTACGATTGCAACTATTTAACTATAAAAATTAAAAGGTCTACCACATCCTGACCTTGCCCTATCAGACAGTACAAATCACGACTAAATACATTATTGACGTAACAACTGCACTATTATCTAGTCAATTATTTTATTTGTAGTGCAACGGGGAGTCAAATACTACTAATAGTACTTGTTACGTAACGTCCTCTTGCAGTCTGAAATAAATACGAAAGTTCTTCAATGAGTTTGTGCATGACCATTTTTAAAATACTTTTATTATCATATTAGACAAGAGAAATAATATCATACAACCCATTATACAAGTAAGATGAAAAGTGAAGTTTGGTAAAAAACCATATCCAGCAATGGGTAATAAGCCGTGAGTTATGTATTTATTTATTAAAATGAAGAGACAAATATAACTACAGATTTTCTTGCAAGTTGTAACTTAGAAACTATATGACTAATACACAACAGTTCTCTTGTTTCGTTATGAGTTCTATTCCTAACCTAACTTATCTTATTAATGTTCTGCCATCTTGTTGAACTTACGTCACAAGAAACACAAATTTCAAAAACAATTAGGTTCTTAAGAATTTTTATATTTATTTTAAATACTAATTAACGTTAATTTAATTTTTATTGTTAATTTTTTTAAAATCGTCCTGTTTGAAATCCTATTACAATGTATTTTTTATAGTTTATAGTTTTTATTATTTTAAATGTCGCATTGTAAGAAAATAATGAAAAATTATTTATTTGTTTTTCTAATTAAATTAAAATCTTCTATGCACATACAATTCCTTTTTCTTTTTGAAATAATAAACGTTAAAAATAGAATATTGATTTATTTCTAACGTAAATATCTACTACAATATACAAACATGTAATTTAGAATATTCCAATTTTCAATGCTTGAACATGAAATAATACATAATTGTGAATCCAAATGTGACCTAGTATAGAAATAACCTATATTTATTTAATGCATCTAAATCAATCAACTTAATGTTTCATCGCTGTTTTCAATAAATATTTATATAAATGTATAGAAATGCCAATATATTACAATAAAGCATTTGCTTCAATATTTATAAATTTGAGTAATAATCTGATTTTATCTTAAGCATAAAATTTATGTGTTTGGCACATTCCTAATGGCTGCATTTAATACTGCAATATATCATCTTTTTCCTAGATGGTAGACGGTAAACCGATGAGTCTGTTTACCAGACATCACAACAGATAAGTTGTTGTGACTATTCACAACATATAATAAGGCGCCATTCATAAGCGATGAATAATTAAATGTAATTGATTTCGGATGAATTTGAACTCAAGTTGTCTAAAATACAAATCGAACATAAAAAAAATTAACGAAAAATAAGATATCTGCTTCAGAATGTGCTCTGTTGTCATTAGAACAAGAATTAGAGCAAACGCTGTAAAATGCTCTAATTCATGACCAACTGAAGGCAGATCACAATCCAGAGTAAAAAAAGGTGAAAAATGGCAGCCATAAACTTTGTATATAAACTACCCAGCAGTGGGTAAAGCCATATGATATGATTTATGTTTAAAAACATAAATTTTAATAAATTATATACAATTTAGCTGTTCCAAGGCTTCATGATTTCATCTCTGCAGAAGTGTCATACAACGAAAAAACTAACAGTTCCATGTTTAAAAATAAATTTAACATCATTAGTCATGTACAATCTACAGCAAAACATATTAGGGAACGTACCCATACTACGTGACCCATTTAGGGGGGGGAGGGAGGTCTTTAAAATACTACGCTCAGTCACAGGAGCGGGGGGGGGGGGGGCTTAGATTTTTGTCACGTAGTCGAATTCATCGAGAGAAATCTCGCGCTTTTTGAACTATATTTGAATATGGCGCGGAGTGCTTCTTAAACTCTCAGTTGGTGGCGCTGAGTCGAGACTGTTGATGAAGAGGAAATAACTAAATCTGAAGAAACTCCTGATCCTACTGCCCCCGTGATCAACGATGTGTCCGAGTGGATTAATGCTGGGAACGTATTTATGGAAGACGAGTGAGGCGGATATTAAAACTAGTATCATTTTATTTAATGTTTGTATGCATTGTTCTGCAATAAATGCCGTACCAAAAATGATGAAAATGAGCCAAATTATTTTTATTTGTTTCACTTCCTGCATGCAAATTAATTAAAATTCACATTCGAAATACCACGTAACAATTTGAGGGGGTAGGGGGGGTCTTAGCATATACTACGAGTGGTCACCGAAGGGAGGGAGGGGTCGAAAAATATTAAAAAAAAGGTCACGTAGTATGGGTACGTTCCCTTATTTATATAAAGAATTATCTCTTTACAATTACATATTATTTTTCAATTACATCTATAAATATAGATAAGGTTTCCAAGAAGAGTAAGTTACATAAACAATCTCTAGTCTCCTAGCAGATGTTTGTTTGGTAGATGGCGCGATTTGGTTGTTCGCGAGTCTGTCCATTGTTTTGTCCCTAACTTGCGTGCCGAATCCAGCACCTGTTGGGGTAGGTCCTGGCCTATTGTAGTCACGTGATTAGTCCCCTCGCCCCCAAACTGCCGGGCTAGACAAAACACTCTACGTGGACAGGCACGTATTCAGTACGTTCATAAAAAGGTTATCAATTAAATATATTATTTTTTCTACTTTTTTTTATTGCAACTTGACAAGGTTTTAGAACTTTTTACGCCCAATATGAATCTAGCAACTATTAACAGATGATTATTAACCCTTAAAGTACAAAATTAAATCGGAACTGTTAATAATTTTATACTTCCGTTGATAAAATATGAACACTCATTGGTTTCCAAACATTTTATTCACAACTTGACAAACAATGTTTTACACACAGCCTGAATATTCTGAAAATATCTATTATGAAAAGATGATTTATTATGCACGGTTTAAACAATTGTCATTGTGTAATAATAAATTGTATAACAAGCATGGAATGGTACTCATTTCATACGAGTATGACATGGAATTTCCGAGTGAGTTGTACACTATACTGTTTCTACAACCTCGATGTTATTTGCTAATTCATTTATATTTTAATAATTAACATGTCTTCATTTCACTACTTTTTAGCAACTGACTACAACACAAGAATTAAACAATACGATTTTTGAGAGAACTGTGAGATATAAATATATACTTTAACATTGTCTACGATTACCGTGGGAAATGAAAATGTGTTTACAATACACTATATATCCGTTGCAATAACAAACATACAACAAGCAAACATCTTAATGGTCGTAGAAAAGAATATTTTATAATATTTTCGTCCACCGTATTGTATTTTAAATGAACTGAAGTTACATTCCTACATTTCTCGTTTAAGCAGCCATAGATAAACTAGTGCATTCAACGCGGAAAGTTGGTGTCATTGTATAAAAATAAGAAATCATATTTTTTTGTAGTAAATAAAATTTTATTCTTTGTCAGTGTTTTGTTATTATTTGTCGTTATTGATTGTATATACCATAAAACATAAACGCTGCGCCCTCATGTAAAAGATGTAAAAATGAACAGCCAGATTTACCTGGATTATATTTGAATTTGACATTTTTAAACAGGATTAAAAGCTAATCTTGTATTCTTATTTGTGTGACTTTAGTCTTAATATTAAAATGATTGAAATTTTAATACTTATTGTTTAATGAAATAATTCATGACATTCTTCTAATTTCTTGTTTAATGTCATGTATAGTATGCAAAATTAAGAATAAGAACATTGATTGATTTCCATATTATCGTTCACATTTATTAGGTGTATGTGCCTATCCTTGACATATCAAACTTTGTACTTACATACCTATATTAACTTTTCTATAAATGAGTTTACTATATCCGTAGACATTATGTCTATTAATAATAATTAGGAAAAGATAGGTCATTTGTTATTGTTCATTACAAAAATTGGTTATATTGCTATTGAAATGTTACTTTCAGTTTACTTATTTGGTATTGTATAATAGTATATGAAATATTTGTGAAAGCTAAAATACATATTTGACAGTAATGTTAAATAAGGGAAATAAAAAGTTTAAAAAATGTGTATATTTGTTTTCAAAAACAAAAATTACTTAAATAATTAATTTTCTAATAAGAGGTACCATGTTAGAGTAGTAAAAGTAAAAAGAGCCTTATGCTGCTCTCTCCTCGTCAGCTGGGAATCCTGAAAGGAAACTGCTAGTATAGTGCCTGAAGTTTATATACTAATAGTGACAAACGTTATTTTCTTTGGTTACCATTTTTCTTGTAGCCAGCAGTTCAATATGGTTAACAAGTTATGGGTGATATGCATATAAACAATAAATTATTCATTAAAATATTTTATTAAAAAAAATTCATATACAATAAAGCTTAAGTGCCAGGCATATTATTGAAAATTTTCCCGACCTGGCACTGAACAAGTACCTAATGTTTGTTGCATCCAGAATTTTCGAGGGGCAATAAACACGCGTGAAGAAGAGAATATTTGCGGGATATATATAGCTCAACGAGATATGTTTTTTTAGATAATTGCTTGTTATTTGCCTTTACTAATAAAATTATTGAAAATTATCTTTGAAGGAAATATTCGAATATTTTGCTCTGCCAAATATTCACTTTCAAAATATTCACGTGATCGGTTAATTTCGTGTCGTCATTTTGATTGGTTTTAATACTTTGAATTGATAGGCGAGGGAGATTGTCTACACATATTGATATTATTTGCACTAAATTATAATTTAAAATACCTAAGAGAATGACTCAAATTCTAAGAAATAATTAAAACTTTTTTATCATTCTGTTTGTAAATGATCAGTAATATGTATGCGTCGTTCTCAAGTTAATTACATTGATTTTTAAATCCCCAACATTAGGTGTACTTATATATTGTTGTATGTAATTGCTTGACCATGTCGAACAGAAAATAGTTGACCTGAGATATAATCATTGTGAGAAATTGTTAGAATACATTGCAAGAATAATCTTTATGGGAATACGTAAAGCTGAATTATTAAGGGGTAAAACTTGATGTTTTGACCAAAGCTGAAAAGTTGGCTGAAGTCGTTTTTTAAATAAATATATATTGCAAATTAAAATTTTAGTTAAATAGACTGTCATAATGTAAAGATTATTATAAAATGTTAAATATTTACAACAGAAATTTGAAAATTAAATAAAGGGGCGTGCCTCGGCTTGTGACGTAGTAACCCGAGCTACAACTACTGTATTTATTTTCGGTTATGAAATATCATTTATGGTCGGATGCACCAATATTATTTAAATTTAGTTTCTCTTAAATGGACAATATCACATCGCAAATCAAAAAAAGTATTCTACGTGACTGTAAAAATTTTGATTAACATGTCTCTTAAAATTTAAGCCTTGTTGGTGCAACTTAACATGAAACACTTTGTTATATATTATTTTGAATTATATTTAGCCCAAAAGATATAAACTACAAAAGTAAAGAGTATATATACTGGTATTAGATTTAAAATGCCCTATTCAAATTTATTATCCACTTAAATATTTTATTCTAATGTAAATTGAATTAACTTATGATTAATTTAACTTTACTATCATTTGAATGTCATTTGGTCTTGAAATAATATTATTACGAATAATTCACTTCAAATAAGGTTTGTTAATACAGTAAAAAGCACTGACAGCATACGGCTTTGTTGATCACTTATATTGAGTTGGATCCAAAATGGATGGCGAGTGAGCTATCATTTATCTAGTAGCTATAAGTCACGTCACAAGAAACACTAGTTATCTTTCGCTAAGCTACCGTTCGGGAAATGACGTCACGATATATCTTTATTCATTTATTTCTCATGTATATTATTAAGTATTCTAAAAAATAATAAATACGACTCTACTATTTTTTTTTTGAAGATTTATTATATTAAAAAATAATAAAAAATGGTGGAAAACCCAATTATTGTCATTTTGAAAGAATTTTTCATTAGATGGATCCAATATTTTCGGATGTTTTTTAAAATATGGTAACCACTGCTATAATATTGCCACACAATTGACATGATTATTGCAAACACTGTTAACTATATTTTTAATATATATCGAAAACCACATAAAAACATTTTAATATTTTATGATACAATTTGTCTCAGACTGAGTGAAACAGTTTATTTGCCGCAGTATCTTTACATTTTTCCCTTGCTATTTATTTTTGCATTTTTGGTTTAATTTTAGAGATTTAAAAGAAATGAATTTGACATAAACTATACTCGCTTTATCAGATATTTCTTGAGATAATCTTACCGCATTTGCCATTACCACAGTTGAATAAATTGGTACTTCAGCGTAATAAACCGTGGTAATATATACGTGCGAAACGCGAAGAAAAAATCGTGCAAAAAATTGCCGGTAAGGCAGGTCCGTCCCTGTCCGGCGGAGTTATTGCGCATCGCGTTGGCAAGGTCAAGGTTTGGCGTTGCAAGTGCAACTGCAGTCCCCCCTCTTCCCCCACCACTCCGGCCGCCATTTGCCGGCAAATCCACTGCCACCTACGACGTGCATGCTGCATGAACTACACAACGCAATGTCACACCAATAGAAATACGCTATACTGACGAGGTAGGGCTACATTTTATATAACACATGTAGAATAGATGCATGAATATTTACACACGGATTAATTAGCTTTTGGCGGCAAATGCTTCCGTATTTAAAATGCATTAAAATTTTAATGCACTTTATTATTTATTAATTATGATTATAATTTGTATCGGTTTCCACAAAACATGACATTAAATTCAATTATCAGTATTTATAATAATATATCATTTTTTTGTCTTTATGGAAACCTAGGTTAATTTCTACCTAACTTAACGTGAATTGCTCTTTATATTTTGGCGGCAAATGCGAAGATATTTAAAATTTAATCAAATTATAATATACTTGATTATTTATTAATTATAATTTTAAATTTATAAATTAGTTTCTACAAAACAGGAAAATTTATTAAAAGCTTTTTTGTGCACATAGTTACTATTTATAGGCTCAGTATTATTAAACATGTTTTATTATTATTTTATACAAATAATAAAATAATATAAATTGTCAATATTACAATGATCATTTTAAATGAAATTATATATTAAATTATCAGTATAAAATATAAATAAATAATATTTCTCTTACACTTAATTTAACTTACACAATTTTGAATATGTAATGTTGAAATGATGGTAACATTGGATTGACATTTACTCAATGATTTCAGAGTTTATGTCAATTTGATTATTGAACGTAATAAAATTTAAATAAATGTTATTTAGTACTAACCTTAAAAACAAAAAAAAAATGCGTATCCAATTGAAGGCTTTTTCGATATAAAATCTTTTTTACATAGAAGGTACGTTAATAGTTATCATATATGTAGGTATATAAATTGATAAATCCAATAAAAAATATAAGCAATATTTTATACCAAGGTAAAATATGTTATCTATACGTATACATGTGTTATCTATGCGTCTGGAAACATTCCGGTGTAATAAAAATGCAATACCTAATCACATATTTAAATTAGATAAAGGGTTTTGCAAACAAAATTATCTTCAAATCTTTTAAAACGCAATTAAATAAACACTTATGTTTACGCATAACTTAATCTGTGATATTTCACACATAAATACAACTTTGAATTACCTAACCTAACATAACTTAACCTGTGTAAAACTTTTATAAGTAAGTTACATTTAATTGCTCGTAAAAAATATCAGAATTTTAGTGTATATTAATAATATTGTTAGTGTTGGACAATGTTTATTTATTTTTTATGTAAGAAAGTAACTAAATTTAAGTAGTTTTTAAATATACATTGTTGCACCAATTCAGCTTAAATTTCAAGCCACATTAAAAATATTTAATGTTTTACAATTATTTTTACCGACCGCCACATATAAAAATATATTATTGTAATCATTTTGAAATTTCAAGATTTTAACGGATGGTCACATATTAAGACTGAACAGATTAAAATGAAACTTCATATTTTAAGCTTCTGACTTTAATGGCACTTGTTGATCAATTTTAGGTAAAAATCGGTTTACCGGAAGATTTAGTTGTTATCTTCCATTTTTCTTATGTAAGTATCACTTTTATTGACATTGTCGTCCGTATAATTTAATTTCACCTTCACTTCACGAAGAGTTGACGTGATTGAAGTATGTTGTCCTATTAATGGATATTACTCATTGTTATACTTTCCATTCATAAAAATTCTCAATATTACAATGTAAATTTCTACTTTAACCACATAATAGTACACTATTGTTGATTATCTAATGTTGTATATATCTTGTATCAATGTTTTTAGAAGTAATGATGGATGTATTTTAATTTTTTTAACATCCGATGTGTCGTCTTATCTTTTTTTCAGTTTAAATAATAAAAAACGCATTCGGTCTATTACAGCCCAGAATTTCAACGGAATATTTGGTACTACATACATGTTTCTGAACTAAATACTCAATATACTATTGTAGATATTTGAAACAAAATTAAATTAATTTAATGGCATTTTTGTCCTAATACAAGCATGTAAATATTGCTATGGATGTACAGTCTAGTGGGTTGTACGTTACGATTTCGAATCACTGGGACACAGCAGTATATTTATTTAGTTAAAGACTGGCAAACTTAGGATTTAATCACACAATTCGAGTCGGTGCGCGCTAACTAAGTGAGCCACAACTGCTAGTATATAATAAAGTTGCAATCATTTTTTAAGTGCAATTTAAACTTTATAGCGTTGTAATGCTGATTATATTCTGTTTATTGCATTTAAATTTTAAGACATATTGGCACCTACGATGGAACAAACAAACGATTTGATTTACGAAAAATCCAAAAACAGGTTCATCGGAATTCGAGACTATCTGTACTTATTATGTTAGACAATTGACAAAACAGGGCGTTTTAAAAATTATGTTATCTATCAACCTTGCATTCTAGATAAACAATCATAAAGATTATTCTATAAATATTCATTGTATCGTTCAACGAAAACCGCAATACGATTCCGAAGAATGTTATCGCGTTCCTGGGCAGAACAACCCAGATTACAGTAAGTCAGGTTAGGACAAATCGAAGTCGTGTTGGTTAGGTTAAGGTAAGCGTAAGTTTAAAAATATTTTCATTCCGGCGGCGATGTTATTGCAGACACATTCACAGCGGTGACGTCATGGTTATGGTGTTTTTACGATCATAAAACAAACATACGAGCTATTTATACTGGGAATAAATGTCATAGATTTGCAAATCGCTTCTACAGATTTTTTAATTTATATCTTGATAAGCTCCGACACTAACGCAATAAAAACTGTCTACAAATTAGTTATAGTATTTTTGCTACTACTTTTTATTATTACTTATTACTTTGTCTGTAATTACTACCTTTAATAGATATTAAAATTAGAAATAATGAAGAATTGTTCATAATACTTAATTGCGTTAAATTGTTTTGTTTACCAAATTGTATCTGTTTAATAGATAACAGTAATGTTACAAATTTATCAATTTTAATTTTTTTTATCTCAACAATTACATAATAATTGTTGTAAACACATCATTCGAGAAATTGAGATGTTTCTACACAATTTTACTTGAATTTTGTAAGTTGCCCAAGGATATCATATAAATAATTAAAGCTTTCTGGTGCATGCAATATTTTGAATTACTATAATTTCTTAATAACCTAATTAAAAAATCATACTTTTTTAAATTACAATTGTTGTATCATTATATACCACATAATATACCTTGTACTCCACGTCATCAATAAACAATACCAAACTAGTGAGACATTAAAATTTCCACAAGTGTTAAATTATTCAGTTGGCATTTTATTTCGATACGATATGGTTTATTTTTTATTCCAATGGGAATATTCTCGTAGATGGTTAGGGGTTAAGTCTGGTTAATTTATAATTGTTCATTTTAAAGAAAGTACAATGAAAATAAATTTCTCAATCATTCTGTACAATATACTAGCAGCTTTTATAAAATGTCAGTATTATCTTCTTTCTACCGGTTTCCCAGTGTTTTATCCCCTATTTGAAAATGGCTAAAACAAAAATAGAGTACTCAAAAATATAAATATATACGTGCCCAGTATCTTAAAATATTTTGTAGTTCATTGTCCACTTGAGTTTTTATTTTAAAAACTTTTCTGTAATTATCTTAAAGCTTAAACACTAGAATTGCTAGGATAAGATAGATGTCCTGCACAAAAATATTTGTGTTGTTCGTAAACGTCCTTGGGATATCAGCTGCCTACGGCACTCTGCCTGAAATAGAGATGTCTTTTTAAAAAATGTGGGCGTGACGCAATTATATTTTGGTTACTATAAAAATAACTATTTCACTATTCACACTGTAAATAATACTACACGCATCAAATCATCATTTGACCTCCATTCATTATTCTGTTTTTAAATTAAATAGTCTAGAGCTCTGGTATCATTAATCGCATCAAAATAGTTTTATAGTAATGTTCAAGGTCTGTACCCAGCCATATTGTAACTTGTTTTAAAAAATCTGTTATTAATAATAAAACAGCATCTACGGATCATGTCTTAACTCCAATGGCGCGTCTCCATTCATTCAATTGATTACACTGAAAAATAAATTTTGACAGAGTTGCAATTTTCGCTCATATAATTCATTTTCTTTAATTTGTATCACCTTAACATTTATCATATACATGACACTTATGTCAATGTACTGAAGTATAAAAAAAAGTAAAGGTAGCTATACATTTTTAATAAAGTAATTAATTGATTTTATCTTACAATTGCGGTTTATGATGTACTTTTAGTATGCATTTATTTTTAGTGAATAAAATCAGTTATTTTTCATAAGGGAGTAAAATGCTATATTATACAAACTATACTGTCATTTTAACATATAATAACAAAATCCACTCATGGATAATGGTTCGAAAGGAACTTTCAGGGTTATAAGTCGTAAAAGAAATATTAGTGGATGATTGGAAATATTACAAGGATTCTCTTGTAAATTCGGAAAAACGCATAAATATTTTAGAAATGAGATAAAAATACACAATAAAAAATGACTACATCGTCAAACTGTCAAACCTATGATCCACATATCCAAGAAGAGTGAATTATATGAGTCATATTTCACTGTTCTGAAATATGGCTACTGTAATTAATCGAAAAAATTGAAATAAGGGGGTTATATTTACATAGGAGTAGAAAATCATTTTAGTGCATTTTTCACTGATATGTTATTTAGTTTTCAAATTAAAATGTGGAGTGTATGCGCACCATACCTAAACATCCTCTTTATTCCGGCCACGATGTATAATATTATTCCGGCTAGCAAAAAAATATCAGGTCATCGATTTCGAATATTTCACTTTAAATGTTTAAATACACTAATTATTAGTCTTCCTTTCATTACATTTTAGGTTAATTACAGTATTGTTGAAGTTAGTTAATACCTAACTCAAACCTGCTATGTAGATGAATGATGCAGACATATTTATCGCGAAAATAGATATTCAATTTATCTTTATTTAGTTTCAG
The DNA here is from genome assembly GCA_035578165.1 of Stenolophus ochropezus. Lineage (NCBI taxonomy): Eukaryota > Metazoa > Arthropoda > Insecta > Coleoptera > Carabidae > Stenolophus > Stenolophus ochropezus. Next base: position 14,902,183 of record JAQOWZ010000005.1, on the reverse strand, counting down.
AATTGAGTACAAACATAGTAAATATAAATGACTAATATAATAAACATCTACATGCCAAAGAAATCCATTCTAGTGTCAAATAATTATATAAACCCACATAACGTAAATAGTACTACGTAATAAATATGTTCCTATGTTTTATCATTCATTACGTAATATACTAGAAGTACTTGATACATACGTAAGTACGTACAGATATTCAAATGTGTGAAATGTTGATATATAATAGTTATTTATGTAGCAAGGACATTATGAAGATGTTTTTGCCAGCTGAAAAAGACAAGCTTTGAACCGAGAGTTTGTAAGTCTTCTGAGGGTAGACATCAAGTACAGCAAAACTGCTTTGTGGTGCTTGTATTACTTTGTCAACCTAACCCAATTAAGAGATCCGAATTTTAATAAAATTTGAGAATTAGCATATGAATATCTTATTTTTTACACTTTTTGCCATATTTTCGTTATTAATATATGAAACGGAAAAAGAAGTTAAATCATTTTAAATATTTATATATTAGTCGACTTTTACTCGTTTTCGTAATGAATATGAAATCAAAACACTTCGTAACAACTGCAAATGACAACTGCGCTTGTTAAAATGTGGTTAAAATATCAATTACAAATGTCAAGTGTCAAATGTTACCATGGCGGAAATTCAAATTTGCAATGAATTAAAGACATTCCCACATCAGTGTAGACTTGAAGAGAGTTCTTTATATATGTTAGTTTGAATATAAACCATAATAGCCATTACTATTGTAGAATAGCAAATATACTTTGTAGTTAAAGAATCGTATCCCCAGATAAGAGAAAAAAACTGAATGTTTAATGTAATTATTTTATTATTGATGACTCAATATTCCTAGGTAAAATGTAACTATCTTATGTACTTGTGATCATTGTACTTGCATTTTAGTGAAGTAGGTAATTAACTTACAATCTTAAGTAAGCTGTAGTAATAGACTCTGCTTTCCAAACTATTAACTGTATTTTATTTAGTTCATTGGGAATTGCACTTCAGAAAGGAAACAGTACAAATTTCTATATCATTTTGTACAAATTCAATAATATGTCTTGTTCCCGTAGGTAGTTAATGCATTTTTGCTGTTAGTCCCGAACAACTCAGTTGCTACATGTATGTAATTACACATTACTTCCTATTAGAAATATCTCACATTTGCCAAGTTAGTGCTTTTCCTCCTAAAGTTATGGATTTTTATTTACTTTGGAGAGAAAATTAGTTGGACAAATATGTTAATGAGGTTTCCGGGGTTTTCAAATATTTCCTTACATGAATGAAGAGAAAGCATCAGTTTTATTTTTCTCGTTAAAAAAATTCCTGATTTACAAAGAAAACTTTATACAAAACTATATTAATACGATTTATGACTAAAAAAATCGTTCATTAGTATTTCGTGTCTACGATAGTCACTATCAATTATTTTATGATAATTTTATTTAATAAATACAATTTCGTTGAAAGACCAATAATTTTAAAAATCAAATCATCCCAATTCTGTAAAGAAGTTTCTAGCTCTTAGTAACGTTACTAAAAATTTTAACCAATACAAATATATGTAAAAGCTGTCGTTTTCATATTTTATTTAGTGTCTACTATTTTTATTGGCTAATGATATTAGTAACATTGTTAAGAGCTAGTAACTTCCTTACAGAATTCACCCGAAATGTATAATAACATTTAATTGTAAATATTATTAACGAAACTTTTTAAAACATTATAATGTTATTCAAATTTTATATGTTTTAAGAGTACAGTAAAATAACTGATAACATTGAAGGCGGAATTCTTGCTTAAAGAAAATTTAACGAAGCCGTTCACATCACATTCAAGTTTAAGTATCGTTGTTTTATTACATTAGCAGAAGCTTGCAAGCTCAAAGCTATCTGCAACAACACTGTACCACTGCGATGCAAAAACCAATGGAACTAGGTTCTTCATTTGAAACTGTTGGTTATATAGAAAAATGAAAGGACATAATCATAACATCCACCATCGACGTCGATGATGTTGTCCAACCAGTTGTTGTTCCTTTTCGTATAATAATAATACTGTACATGCAAATTTTTGTCATTTTATATTTTTTTTTACTTTGTCATATTAGCTTATATTTCAAATTCTACGCATGTGTTAGTGCAATGCCATTACAATAATTTTCTATGCGAATAAATACTCGCGCACTGCAATTACCATTGTCAATAGGACTTCAGTAGGTGGCATGATCGGAAGAATTGCTTAAGTACGTGTCACATAATAAAAAATAAACTAAGACAGAAGAAGTACAAGAATTTTACGTTATTTAAATGAAGTTTTAAGACATAATATTTGAAAATAATAATGTATAATAAAACTTTATTCGTCTTCGTTCTTGTGCGTAAAGCTACGTTTCCAATTAACATAGTCACAGTGTCACAGTTTTACTATTTGACGTAACCTTGAGATGTTTGCATTAATGAATGCGGTTGATCGTTTCCATCTCCTGTTTTAAACATAGTCGTAGTCTTTGTCTTTGCCCATAAACACAAAGTATGCAAACTTCATACTTTTGTCATAGTATAGTAGTTTTATTGGAGAGAAGATAGGTACAGTGCTGTGTATTGTAAATTCTGTGTTTACGTGTAGAACTGCTGATTTTGAGATGGAAAATAGAAAAACAATAATTATATATTCGGTTCACGCTAAACACAGACAGCGAAACAGAAAATAAAATACAAATTGGAGATTTTTAGCTGTCAGAATTATTTTAGCTAGTTCACCACAAAAAATCCAATTTATGAAAACTATATTCAGCAATTACATTTCAACTTTTTGTAATTATTTTTAAAGTTACTATTTACTAATATAATTTAATAATCAAATAATTTTTAGTATACTTGAAATATGTATTCAGCTTCGTATTTTACATACTTGCGAACGAACATTTAGCAGAGTAATGATTATGGCTATACTTATGTTAAGAGCTGGAAATAGTCGAAATTTAAGACAATAATAAAAACTAAAACCTATAACTATATTAAGATGTGGAAACGTACCTTAAAACTACTTAGTAAATATAAAGATGTGTAAATACGAAAATGCTAAGAAATAAACTTGAAAAGAGAATAAATAAAAGGGATGAAAAATCTACACTGTGAGGACGAAAAACGGAATTATTTTAAATGTTTTTATTTTTGTTAAGTTATTCAAGAATCTATAAATGTGGAAAAGTTGGACAAAAGTTATTTACTTTCTTTTTTATAAGTAAATATCATTTCTGACCAAAGCATTTATACACGTATATTTGCGTTCATAGTGTGAATTTTTAAACGGTGTTTATTTTAACAATTACAATTTTTAACACATGTGCGCATCCTGATCTTAGGATCAAAGATCAAGAATCAATCATTTAAGAACTCATTCCTGTGAACAACGTGTAAAAGTAATTCGCCCACTAGCGCCTCCATCGAGAACAAAATTGCACTATACCTCTCATTGTCTATATACTCGTAAGCACGTAGTGCAAATGAAATTCCAGGGAGGTAATTAACTGTTATTGTTGCTGACTGCTATTGCCCGTGCTAACCCAGTGCAGTGTTGGAATTGGCGTGTCCGGTAGGTCGCCTATCCCAACACTCCGGAGAGTGACGAGGGCAGGTCGCCGCTGCCTCCGTCGCCATGATGCGTTGTCAAGGTTACGCGCGCAACGCCTCTCTTCGTGTTGCTACCTAGGTGCCGCCCGCTGGGGGGACTAACTAGGATTATAACAAATGCTTGTAGTGGAGCATGGAGCAGGAATGTCTTCTACGCCTTTCAGCACTTGAGATCTGAATATTGTATTGGCGGAATCCTTATCAGCTGGCTGATATTTTTGTAGACATAAACTCTTCAAATTACAATGACATTTTTTCGAAATTTGCTTTTGAAAAGTAACTGTAGATATTTTGTCTACAGTCTAGACGGGCAAATGTAACTGAATAATCATTACAGTTTTATTAGTAGAAACATATGAGTATAGGTGTACACAAATAAAAATAAAAAAAAGAAAATTAATCTTTAATTATGATATTGTGAATTATTGTCGTCGTGATTTTAAATTCAAATTTTATTTATTTTTATAAAATAATAACATCTTAGAAACAATTTGTAGAAAGGAGTAACGAAATTGGCAAAATCTGAAAAAATTATAAGTGATCTTAGATTTTTCCGATTTCTGGCCTTTTTTAGATTTCTTTGTAGAAATTCTGTTCAGATAAAAATTTAAAAATTGCTAGACATGTAATTTTGCCCGTAGAACAATAACGGGAGGAGATAATTAGATTATGTTTGAAAATTTTAGAATCAGCGCATCGATGTCTACTTAAATCCAAAAAATGAAAAATTTTGATGCGAAAAATTGAATTTTAGGTTTCGGTTTTCTTATTTTTCACTTAATCATTTCAAAGAAAATATATGTGGGGAAAACATTTCTTTATATGACTTTTCCCATAGAATCAAATGGTAAAGTAGTTGAGATAGTATTTCTCATTTTTTAAATATACTCAAAGAAAACACACTTTTTTGAGAAGCCACTTTGACAACAGATAATTCATTTCTGTTTAGTATCAGCGTAGGTAACTCTAAAAAAATATTACAAACAAAAATTTGAATAATTTGAAAATTTTGGAGCTAAAAATTCAATATTTTCAAATATTTTGTGTTACATAGGTACATAAACTATTTTGCCAAGTAATATTATCGTAGTGTGAAATAATAGTAGTAAAATAAATTGTTTCACTTAAATTTAATAGTTTTATTTTATAATAATTATAAATACTTATTTTGGAACCCCAAAAGAAAAGTTCTGCTCACGTCTATGAAAAGAAGCAATCATTATTGTTAAAATATTTACAAAATTTATTAAAAATTTCTGATATATTAATTCTGGAGCATATTGATTGATTGTCAGATTGTCTTAATATCCATGGTACATAAGTAACTATTATCTTCACTTGGAAATACCTTACTGACACAGAGATTAGTCATTTTAAATATATTATTTCAAAACAATTTGTTACAATGTATTAAAAAATGATAATAAAAATATTATCCAAATCCATATCGTAAACGTTATTTAAAAAGTATAATTAAAAATAATAATTTAAATATATAATTATGCTATTAAAAAGAATATAAAAATAAGTATACCAATTACAAAAGTAAGTTAATGAATGAAATATTTTAAAAATGCACATTTTAAAATACTCCGAAAATTTGGTGGGTTAACGTTTGGCAGGATTTGAACACATGCCATTTGTAGAAGATTATTTCAAATGCAACCAGGTCCTTATTCGAGTACTTGTGTATTTTAAAATTCAAAGTCGGGTTTATGGGTATTCCTATTTGATGAATGATATACTCGTAAGCTGGTGAGAGTATTGCAAAATATACAATATATGTAATTAAGGAGAAATAATCAATTTGACAATAGAAAGTCAATTCTGGTAACGAACCCAAACTTGTGTTCGTCATCCGAGAGATTTATGGATAACTTCCATGCTACTTCCATATGCTCTTTCTCTTTCTAAATATAGTTCTCTCCCTTTTAATGATGTAAGAATCAGATAGCCTGACATTTGTATAAAATGTAGAGTATATACCCACTATTTCTTCAAAATAAATAAAAATTGCTACTAAAGCAGTTTCTAAAGAATACATAATAACATTTAATTTTAAGTTTCACTTGTTGGAAACAAACATGAAGTAATCCATTTTGGCGCAAACATAAGGTCTGAACGGATTCGTGACGTCACTTATAGGAAAAAAATACATGGATTCATGGATTTTTGATGCTCGCCAGAATTCAGATGACAGATTTAAATTGATGACTTACAAATTCCATATGCCATCGAACACTATTAACAGTGTACTAATAAAACAAAATCAGAAACCAGACTGTCTGGTGCTTAAAGACAAAATGTAGGTGCAGCAGATAATTATATTGTACATTTCTCTAAATATACCTATATTTTCTTCCAAATTTACCAAAAAATTGTTAAATTTCTCTAGACTTAGGGAAATTTCGATAGGTATGGAAACACTACCTACGCTCAGATGGCGACTTTTAACACTCAAGAAATCTCGACGAGATTCGAGACCGAGACGAGATAATATTATTCGAGACGTGAAATAAACGAGACGAGATAAAATATTTTACATTTCAAATGAGACGATACGAGAAAAAGAAAAATCTCCCCTCGTCTCGTCTCACAGAATCAGTAGTCCGATTAATTAACTATATTGCTTTTAAAACTAAACACCTAGAAACACAGTTATCAGTGATAATTTATGGACTAGTTCATCTTGACTTTGACTTTACAATAGACGCTAGCAGTTTTACGGAGCAATATACGAAGTGTGATTGTTTCAGATAGTGATAGCGACCTGTACAACGCGGGAAATGGACAGCGGAAGTGGAAGTGGGGACTGCGAGACGGAGGAGGACTCGGCGCCAGAGGCGTGCGTCTCGCCGGAGGGGCCTCTGCTTCCAAGGTAAGAAAACTATCCTACGCCACTGACTTCACAGAGGAAAAATAATGTTTAAAAGTATTTGGCATTAACTGATACTATTATCGCAATAATAGTTTTTAAAATTTAACACAAATGTTTAAATATTGTTTCTACATGTCAAAAAATGTTAATGTTTTTAGTCTAATAACATTGCATAACGTAGGGAAATTTTTCACAGTTGTTATAAATTACCTTGACACAGTGCGCGAAATATCTGGAAATAATTATTTACGTATCAAGTGCGGGAACGTAATTTTTCTAGATGACATGAGTATTTTAGAACGAATCTGGGAAAAAAGTTCACGCAAGGGGTTTGTCCAAAATTTTTTGTACGAAAATCAAAAATCAATATTTTATTTATTTTTGTAGAAATATTTTTAATTATTATATACATACAATGTTTTGTAGTTGTGTTTCAAATACATGACAGCAGTGGTTGCCAACATAGTATGTCAAATTTACTAAATTTATTTTTTCTGAATTAAATTTCATTCAATAATGCAGTATTTTATTTTATTATTGTTATGTAAAAGGATGTTTGAGCAATTATACTTTTATATTTTAAATACAATTTTTAATAAATGCTTTAGAAATTGTTTTTTCCATAATTTCCCGTACGCTTATCTGGGGGAGACGTGGAAAATTGAGATACCCGAGTACCCGACATTGCTTACGTGCATATACTACATATGACTAATGGTGACAGGTTTTAAAAATAACTAAAACTGCAGTTCGCAGCGCGAACTTCCGACATTGAGATGAACCACAAATAATTTATACTGAATATATAGGAAACTGAAATAGTCACAGCACCATCTTTTGATAGAACAAATAACTAGAAATAATAATTATTCGTGGTTGGATATGCAATTTAAAAGTACACATTCAAATTGAAAGAAATTAATAAAAACTATAACTCAAATAAGGGGTTAACTGTTTAGATTTAGTTTTAAATCGCTTTATTTTTGAATTTACAATATTTTTCAAATGTAGTTTTGCTTGCAAAAGTATCAGTAGGTACTATTTTTTTCAACTATACTCTATTAATGTCATTAATTTTTCTCGAGAATGCTTTACAAGTTTGGTTGCCTTTCAATAAGAGCGTTAATAAATATGTCTATGATTTTCAAAATATAAGTTGAAATTGACATAATTTTTTTTACATATTTCATATTTTGTTTAACAAATATCTTTTATGATAATTTTCTTTCAAGAAACTCATTGTTTTAATTTTCAATTTTACAAACATTGGAACATTCGAAAATGAAGGATGTTGCATTCTTCTGATTTCATCCTGTTCCAAATTTGCAAATAATTTAAGCAATATTTACAAACTCTTCAGTACGTAAAATATTGTGGCTGTTAATAATTAATATAGTAAAAAATACATGCCTAGTATGTGTTTTATAATTTATTGCTATGTTTCATAGTGCAAGTAGTTATTGTTAGATTTTTTAAATACTTTATTTAAATATTTTTCATGTCTGGAAACTCTATTATTATGTGGTTTTTCGCACGATTTCAAATACGAACTGAAGGTATACTGAAGGTGAAAATTTATATGTAGCTTCTTTATTTTAAAATATATATGATCTAAGTACAGAGTTAGTGTCAATAATTAATATTAACTATTTATTACGCTCATTATTTATGCATAAAATTACATTATTACATGCAAAATATTAAATAGGTGCATTATCTGCCCTATATTCTCAATAAAATAACTATAATTATTATATGCATCATTACAAGTTTCCACATGTTATGTGATTCATTCTTTCTTGAAAAAAGTGCCTTAATTAGAAATGTGTGAATGAAAGTGTGTGTAACCTAATTTCTTATTTAAATGAATCCTCTTTTCCCAGGTGTTATATACTATGTGTACACTTTTTTCATGAAGTAAAATGCGTAATACTGTCATAAAATAGAGACGTATCCTAATGAATAATTAATTCAGAATTAATGAAGTTGCAGGATGTTTACATACTGTCGCAGTTATATTTTACGGTTAATGATTCGATTGTCAGGCAGCCATTTTAATTTTGCCTGGGGCTACAATCGAATATACACTGATATGTTATAAACGAAATATATGAAATGAAAATTAAATATTTGAAAGTTGGAAAATTCAATTATTGAAAAACATTTTTAATTGGGAAATATTTAATTTGTTTTTAAAAAATGTAAATATTGTGTTATAATTCAGTAAACTTTATTTTTTAATTGAAATATAATATGAAAATTTTTGCTGACAATAAAAGCTTATTTTATAAATACCCATGATGAAAAAAACACAGAAATCCATAAAGTGTTCAATTTAAAATTTTTATTAAAAAAAAACAGTTTGAAAAATTAATTTATATATACAAACTTTTATCTTTTTGTTTCACCATTTACTTAAGGAAGATCTCGATCTCGATGTTTCTCAATTGAAAACGTACAATGAACGAATAATAGTTATGGGCGCCGACTACATGCGGTCAACTGATCTCATGCCCCTACAGAATTTTTTTCATGAGGCTGTGCCTCCAAGGAGACATTTACTTTAACGCAGAATTTTTTTTACGTGAGTAATAATGACCTGAATTATTATTATTTTGAATAATTATTGTATCTCCTTCATTTTTAAGTAATTGACTACTACCTTAAAATAGGTGTGAATTACACCCTTAATATTAACAGTGAAATACTCGCATCTAAGTACCTATGTTGCTATGTTTACAAATTTTCATGTCAAAATTCCCGCTAGTACAGGCATAATTACTAATTGAATATCAACCAATAGGAATCCAGATGACTGGTTGCGTCTCAGATTATACCGGAGTTAGCCCTCAATCCCCCTTTGCGGGGCGCTTGGGCGGTAGTGGGCCTTCGGGCCTTCGCCCAGCCTGGTGGTCTGGCTAGACCGCCTTCCAGGGCATCTCATGCCTTGAAGGTGATCTAGTATAGCCTGCTGAAACCAGAGCTCATTGTAGAGTAGTTTCGGCTGCTCTGAATTGTGCTCTGGTTTCAGTGGGTCAAGAATTAGAGTATTCAGAAGTTTTTGCTCTAATTCTTGGCCTACTAAAACAGAAACACATTCTGGAGGAGTTTTGGCTACTCAGGATTGTGCTCTTGTATTACAGCATTTTGAAATGCTTGCTCTGGTTTGAATGGGTTAAAAATTAGAGCATTTTAAAATGTTTGTCTAGTATTGTTTTTTTTTGCCCCCAAAGAAATTTTGAAAAGGCAGCGCGCCGTTTATTTTAGTATTTTACATTACTGGTAAGGTTTAACAATTTTTATTGATGATTTAAGAAACTGACTAGCTATATAGCCTTTCAGGCGAATCTGACGTATATTAAGCAGATACTTGCATATATTGTACAATAGTTTATTTGGTATTCTCTTTAAGTAAAGTTAAAATTATATCTAAATCCTTAAAATTGTCAAAAATTTGTATGACCTTAACAGAATGCAACTCTCAATAATGTACACAATGCAACTACTAATTTATAAAGATTTTTCAGATAAAGGGTTTGTAAATTTGTTCTCAAAGGTCCACTCGTGAAAAAATGTGTGTTTGAGTATATTCTACTAATGACTAGATATAGACTTCTCAACGACATTATTATTTAATTATACGGTTACAATAGGACATGTTTATTCATGTACACGTGTGAAAAAATCTGTATAGGAAACCAACATTTAACAAGCAATGAGTGTGTACCGGGCACCCATTATTAACTAAACATATAAAAAATTGAAAATATGTTCTATATACATAAATACGTGTAGTACGAGAGTCTTTGTAATGACCACATCAGTTTTATCTTTTCTTTAAACTCGTAGCTTCGAAGTCAAGAAAAATGGAGCAGAAAATTCTAGATTTAAAATGAATAGCAAGTTTTCATTTGAATAATCTGCTATACAATGTAGTTAGTTGCAACTGCAAGTTATATTTGTTTGTAAAACATATTGGCAAAAACAACAACTATGAATCGTTTAAGCAAATTGTCTCTTATAAATATTTTATACATAAATAAATTGCGATATTGTTGTATTACCTGAGGTAATAATAAATATTTATTTCCTTTAATAAATTTTATGTTATTTTGGTTTTTGTTTGAATAAAAAAAATGACGTCAATAGGAAATATGCGTAGTGTAACAAATGCTTCTTATCTAACCTTACATTGTTGGAATGCATTAACATAGGAAACTTTGTATTTAGATAGCTGGTAAATAATAGGTTAAGAAGAGTTATATATCATCTGGTACATGGCCTGTGGCTCGCTTTTGGCCCAGAATTCATTTACGAAGCTATTATCGTCGACAAAGTAGTTTACAGTTTAGAGAACAGAGAATTTGGATTGAAACTTGATTTTATCTATTTTGGACAGGACGAAAATTTGCGGCAGTAGAGTAACAGGACTTTGAATAACACTTTAAATGAAGATAAATTTACAAGTAATTTTATAAAGGATTTTCAAAGTTTTAAACATTTAAAACTTTATTGCTTCAAAGCTGCAGCTTTCTAACCTAATTCTCAATAGCCATTAATGATTTAAATTTTAATGTAAGTACCTTTAAAAGTTACCCATTCATAATTAACAGCTTATAACTCATAGCACATTTAATTTCAATATGTTATTCTCTACTACATAATTTAGTAATAATAATTGAAACTGAAATTTACAAATTTAACTATAAATCGTGTAAAATAAAACATACTACATCAATACTACATGTAACAAGTATGTTTAATAGCACTTTCGTCACGAGTATATTAAAACGTGTGTAAATAAGACACATGATATACTTACTTACTCTTACAATAAAATCTGTTGATTCGTGTCACCTAAGCAATGTCGGGAATCTCAACTTCCCACGTCTCCTCCAGTTTAGTGTGCAAGAAATTTTAGAACAAAAACAATCTTATTTCTAAAGTATTTATTAAAAAACTTTAATTTTAATAATAATAAAAGAAAATAGTAAATTATTGAATAAAATTTAATTAAAAAAAATAAATTTAGTGCATTTGATTTACAATGTTGGCAACAACTGCTATCATATTGACAGGTTGAAACCCCTAACCATACAGTGGATGTATATTGTATGCAATAAATAAAAATATTTCCTCAAAATAAAAACTAATTATTGATTTTATGTTTTTCGTACAAAAAATATTGTGTAAAACTCTTGCTTGGAACTTTTTTCCAGGATTCGTTCTATTGAAGCGCTAGTAAGCTCGTGCCACGACATGTTCATCCCGGAACATGGCAACACTTGATATGTAAATAACTATTTTGTACGACTGCGAATTAAAACAGCAGAAATATTGACAAAATATTATTGATTCGTAATTTTCAAAATTTTAGAATCTTCTGTTAATTATACCTTGTTCCGCCTTTCAGGCCGTATTTAAAACATTCTGAACCCACAGCTTGTCCATATATGAATAAAATGTAATTTAGCGCCATGAAAATCATTCCATGTTTTACATCTTAATAATAACGTAGTTTTATTCAAATTAAACAATTATAATTCTGGAATAAAATGAATTTAGAACTGCGTCTAAAACTCGCAAAATAAATTATTCAAGGATAATTGAATACTATTTCGATTTTATAAACACTATAAAATATGTACCACCCATAATAACCAAAATAAATATTGTTGTAATACATCGTAGAAAATTCAGTGGTATTTTCCACACAACTTCTATTTAACAATTACGCCTAGAGATCATTACTTTAACAAAAGCAAAACACATTCGTTAATGTTCTTCTTTCTTTTTTAAACAGTATCATTAAATAAGTAAAATAAACTGTTATATGCAACTGGATGTATTATAAATAATAATTAAATACCAAAATTAATGACAAGAAAGTTGTAAGTGAAAAAGGAAATTGATCAAAAAAAGTTTTTTGTTCATATCTAGTGACCTATGGAAAAACAAATACATCATTAAAATGGCCAACTAATGCCAAATTTGCCCCGATATAACCGAGTTCGTATCTCGTATCTCGAGATCCCAAAATTGACACTCTGTATGCAACTAAAAGTATATATTTCTGTTTATGTAACGAATTTCCACTTTTAACAGTTGAAATTTGTTGAAAAAACTTTTTGTAGATTGTACTCCATAGTTCAAACATTTTTTTGTATTGATTTTTTATTCCAGTGAAATTATTTCTTATAAAAAGCTCTTTACTTGTTTAATATTTGTAGATAGAAGGCGATATGAAAACTATTTTCTTATAAATACTCTTAAAAGATTACAAAGTATAACAGAAAATCAGAAATGATTAGATATTAATTTTAAATAATATTTTACAAAAATAACAATATTGAGAGAGCTTTATGATTTATACTAGCTACAGTTCTTAAAATACAGTCATATTATTAGTGAGTTGACATATGCAGTTTGAGATCCGGAGTTCAATTCTTAGTGCTCAAACAAAAATATTTCTTTTTGAGGTATGTACCTATATGTACAAATATCGTTTATCAAAATGGAGTTACAAATTGCGTAATAAAAATATAACAGCAAATTTATGGTTACAATTAGACATGTTTTGATAAGGACTTACGAAGTACTAACTTAGTATGAAGGCGCAGTAAAGTTTAATCTGTTAATTATTAATGTCCATATACAAATATAACCGAAAGTTTGTAAGAAGTTGATGCTTCATGGAACCTGATTATTCAATAATGTCATTTACGGTGTGATCATTTTCATGTCAATTTCAAACATTTTCAATGTAATATTATATTACGAAACAATCTTCACATCGAGAAAATTATGATAAACTCTATGTGTCGTATAATCATTGACAAAATTGTTTTGTCATTCTTTTATAGTACCTTCAAAAATATCTGTAACCGGTAAGCGGAACTTACTGCTCGTTATACTTAAATAACAATTAACTTACTTAGATCCTCACATATTGAAATATTAAATTTGTTCTCAATAAAGTTTGTTGAAATACTGAAGAAGGAAATGAACGAATGTAAAAATTCCAACAGTACATTTGTAATAGTTGTACCTCTAATAATGTTTTAATATTACGATGTTGATGTTCATGTAACATTGTAATACTACTGCGATGGGTAGTTATAGACGAACAAGTTGTTAGTAAACAAAGGAAATTCCGACTTCAGGTTTCACAGAGAATAATCCGATTAGGTTGTGTCCTGTAACAAGGCTTTAAGTTTATACTGTAGGTCAGTGAGGTACAATGTCAATAGACAAGATGAATTACTAATCTATTTTCCATTTGAAAAAATATATTATGCTAATATAACAATGGCAGCTCGTGAATTAAAATTTTGGTGAGGCAGACGACAGAAACTCAATAAAAATAAACTTAAATTTAAAATCTAAATATATCAGGTATCCATGTCAAAAGAATTCAGTTCGATCGCATGTTCGCTTCGACTATGTGCAGACAGACCAATCAGAAAGTACTTGAGTCATGTCTCAAAACTTCCTTTTCTGAAGCAGGTAATACTACGAGAGAAAAATCGAAAAACACTTTGAGAATTGTAAAAACAGCACAATCGTACACACACATTCATGAAGTTTGAGGCAGGAGAATTTTTGCCTCTGTATTTCTGTAGTCGGCACTCCGCTGGGCGCACGAATGCTTTATTCGACATTATATATAGCATAGAACAAAAACTGAGAATTTACAAACTAGATCTTGAGAATATATTATTCGCTTAATTTAAAATTTCTAGAATACAATGCAAAAATCTCCTCTCATTATTTTAAATGGTGAGGCATTTTCGCCACTGCCATATAATAATTATATAAAACAGCATTTCTAGAAACTAGACAGGCGTTGGTTAATGCATTTTCATAACACAAATGCGGTATTTCTGTATTTTATTTTTAACAGGGTTGCCATATTTTAAAACTTATAAAGAATTTATGGTATGTTGTCATTTACAAAAGATGCATTACTATAATACTAATAAAGGGGTAGAATTTGTGTACCATTTTGCATATAAAATTTTAAAATATATGTAATGCATTAGCAAAATGCGAGGATATAAGTACAATTTCTACAATATGTGGCATGAATGCTGCTAAAATTATGAAAGACTTATATCGTCCCGTATTATACATATGTAATGCAGCTTGGTGCATTTATTAGGATAATCTTATGAAAAAGAACAATAGCATGTGCAGGATAGTCATATATGACTAACAAAACTCTATACATATGAATAGGAAAGATAAATAGGAAGATAGATGATATGCTATACCGCAAGTAGTGCAATTTTTGCATATTACTCACAATACAATAAGCATAACCACTAGATATTTGTGATTTCTTCATATATCCGTTCACATCTATGCGATGGATAGTTCAGGATCATCTTTTCGTTGGAATGAATTGAACTTCGTCGTGAACATGTCATTAGGTTAGTTTTGTAGGCACATAAAATCAAATCTATAAATATAGAATGTAAATTAAAAAAAACTATTACATTCCAAATAAGGCATTTTTAAGCTCAAAGATTTGATAGTACATGCGATCCTCATACTGTTCTGACCGTCAGAGAAATGTTTTGCAATTGATTAGAACTTTATAGGAACAATCGACTAACGGGTATAGTTTGTGTTTTAAGTTTGTTGAAATTATTTTTTTATATTATGTTTGCGTTCCAAACCGATTTGGAGCTTAGTTGCAACCGAGGTTGGAACAAACCTATAGTCGCTGTATCTCACAGAGCCTAATAAATAACTAAAGGGCAACTTTAAAGGCGTAATATTAAATCATAATAAAATACAAAAGATTAGTTAACGTTACACTTTTATTTATTACATAAAAGCAATTTTATTATAAATTCAATTAAATGGTATAGGTCAGCCCACTGACTGAACCACACATTGTTGAGAGAGGAGAGATTGACTGCTTCAGACATGCTGAATGAAAAAAGTACCTTTATAGCAGGGTTTCTTAAAGTGGGGTCCATGGATCCCTAGGGGGTCCGTAGCATGTGTACCAGGGGTCCGCAGTAGGTCAGTTAAAAAACAGTCTTGACTTGAGGTCTAAAGCAGTTTTGAAGGCTGAATTTCAATCAAAAGGTCTTGGCGAGTTTTGGTGTTCTTTGAGTGAAGCTTACCCTCTTCTTGTCAAGCGAGCTATGTCCGTTCTGATACCATTTGCTACTACGTATCTTTGTGAGGCCGAGTTCCACAATTTAACATTCTTATCGAGGCCAAACAGCAACATCCTTCTCATTAGCTTTAGATTAGAAATAAGAGTAGTGCCATTATTACTACCAACTAATAAAAGTGATTTTTCAATAGAAATTAGCTTGTTTTCTTTACTTAATATTAAGATATTCTTTGATAGGGGTCCGTGGAATTATTTATATTGTGAAAGTGGTCCGTGACTGCAAAAAGTTTAAGAAACCCTGCTTTATAGTGATACCCGAGTTATTCCGAGGATTAATTCTTGGAAGTTTTTGTATGAAGAGGAAGCTAACGAAACGGTTACAGTTTTTAATACCCGGTTGCATAGCTTTCCCTTTTATATTTAAACCAGGTTTTACTTCATGCTTACTTACTTAAGCGAGGTTTAAAAGTGATAAGCTTGGTTTAAATTTAGGCTTCCAAATTAGACGGTTTAACGGCAGTTCAACGGAAAAGTGTGCGTAGTTTTTAAAAAAAAAAAATTGACAGTTTATCTTCTGTATCATTTTAATCAACAATAGAATGGAATTCGATGAAATATATGATGATGACAACCATTTGAATGTGTTTAATTTAATTGTTTAGGTGTTTCGGTGTTAAATTTATTGTTTAGGTGTTACGGCATTCCGAGAAGAATAAATGTTAGAGCAGATTATTTTCATAATTCCAGCGAATTCGAATTTTCATTGTAGACATATTTTCAGCGACTCTACATTTCCATAAACGATATTCGATGCACAGAATTTAAATTTGGTTTCTATATCTTTCCATGATTTCTCTTTATCATACAAAGTATCCAGGCCTGTTTTTTACAATTAGTTACATATCTGTAATTATTTACTAAATCCAAAGTAATAGTTTTTCTCCTGAATTATAATTTGCACTTCCCAACCTTTTTTATTTTTTTCTTGCGCTTTAATAATATTGAAATAAAATTCACAAAAGAAATAGCACTTATATATTATTTGTGCACTATTCACTTTCCCCATGATTGCTTTGGATCTAGCAAAGATTTATTTAGAAAATTGAAAGTATAATAAATCTGTAAATTTTTAAGATAACATATCCGCAAATGACATGAGTTTAAACCATCCAACAGTTGTTAATTCGCTATATTTCAGTTACAGTATTTGCAAAAATATGGTAGTACCGCAGCGGTATAAAAGTCAAGTGGTACTACCACTTGACTTTTTAACCCTGGATTTTACGCAACGCTTCAAGTGATGTCTTAACCGTTTAAATGGGAACGTACTCAGTACACTTTTCCATTCCATTTCGAATATTGGTATAGTTTGGTTATCAGGCGATTGACTTGACTCGCTTACAAGGGATGCTGGTTCTACTCAACAGGTATTAAGTCTACTTGTGTTTAGAAGCGCATTATAGTTTTTTTGCATTTTCTTTCTGAAGAATATACTATTAACTAAGAACATTTTTAAATATCAATTTAGTTGTTCTCTAGAACGACATTTTAAATTCATAAGTTTGTTTGACAGCATTGTCGCAGTGAACAATGAACAATCTGAGAACGAATATTTTGAAGAAAATGCCACGACCGCGAATCAAAAACGCAAACATTTATCAGATAAAGGAATACAATTAGTTCCGAATGTGTTTAATTTTTAAAAAGATAAATTTATTTCCTTTTTATTTTTATTTATATGTATTCCTTTATGAAAAACTCAAGTGAAAAAGACATTACCAAATATTACCCTGATAAAGATGGCCTCATAAATTTCTTGAATCGTCTTGCGGAATACCTGTTGAGGAACCAACACAGTACTATTCGGGGGTTACTCCACAATAGGAGATGAGTAGATGCAGTGCATTATCAGAGAGCAAGTAGACAAGAGATAAGGCAGCGCGGCGCAGTATCCGCGCATGGTACCCGCGCCGCTTATCAGGTCGGTGCGGGCGCGCGTCAGTCGTGCCGCCGCCGCAGTGGAGTACAGTCGCGTCCGTGCCCGAGTAGTGTAGTGCAGTGCGAACCGAGCCCGTCTACAGTACAGTGTGTGCATGTGGCCACATGGCCGCAAGCAGCGCCGCAGCGCCATGCACCCGCAGCAGCCGCCCGCCGCCACCGCCGCCGCGGGGCACACCTGGTGGTACGCGCCCCCGCAGGCTCCCCAGTGGAACATACACCAGCAGGATCTGCCTCCCCCGAGGTACACAAACATAAACACTATGTCATACGTTCAAGCTATCTTTATTTTTTAAGACTAAAATGACAAGTAAGCTAGGGTTGCCATAGCAACAAGTGTATTTGTTTGTATTTTACAAACACTATTCAAAGTAGTCTTCCTGAGAAAGCCTGCCTCCTCACTTCAATTCAAAGCAACGCTATAAAGACGTGCTTTACACAGCTCAAAATCAACTTTGTCATTTGTTAATACAATCTTTATTTTTTAAGACAAAAATGACAAATAAGCTGGTGTTACCATAGCAACAAGTGTAATATTTTTATTGTACTTCTTACATACTCTATTCAAAGTAGTCTTCCTGAGAAAGACTGCCTCCTCACTTCAATTCAAAGCAACGCTATAAAGACGTGCTTTACACTGCACAAAATCAACTTTGTCATTTGTTAATGCAATCTTTATTTTTTAAGACTAAAGTGACAAGTAAACTAGTGTTGCCATAGCAACAAGTGTAATATATTTTTTTGTATTTTTTACACTATTCAAAATAGTCGTCCCGAGATATACTGCCTCCTCACTTCAATTCAAAGCAACGCTATAAAGACGTGCTTTACACTGCTCAAAATCAACTTTGTCATTTGTTAATACAATCTTTATTTTTTAAGACAAAGTGGCAAGTAAGCTGGAGTTGCCATAGCAACAAGTATAATCTTTTTTTTTGTACTTCTTACAAACACTATTAAAAGTAGTCTTCCTGAGAAAGACTGCCTCTTCATTTCAATTCAAAGCAACGCTATAAAGACGAGCTTTACTTTTGATTTTTGGAGACCAAAATAAACAAGTGTTGCCATAACAACAAGTATAATATCTATTATATCTTTTTTTTTAGTAAATAATATTTTTTTTGTATTTTTTATAAACCCTTTTCAAAGTAGACTTCCCGAGAGACTGCTTCCTTACTTCAATTCAAAGCAACGCAACAAAGACGTGCTTTACTTATGATTTTTGGAGACCAAAATAAACAAGTGTTGCCATGGCAACAAGTATAATATCTATTAAATCTTTTTTTAATATAAACACTGTTAATAGTGGACTTCTCGTCGTTTGTTTCTACTATTAAAATGTCATTCTGTGGTACCTCAGATAAGTCTTTGTACTTGCTCTACATTTTCTCAGCGAGAACAAAGTGACAATCAAACAATTGTTACCATAGCAACAAGTACAATATTTACTAAATTTTCTTTTTTTTTTATTACTTTACTACATACTCTATTCAAACGAGGCCATTTCACGTTAGTTTCTGTAATTAAAAACACTTCCGGTAGTACTCTTACTGGATATCTTACTTTATTCTTCATCGTTGAGGAACAAATTGTTGTTTTTATTCTCTGCGGGGTTAAAATGACAAACAGGTATTACCCAAATAACAGGTGTAATATTTATTTAATTTGATATTATATATATTTAAGATATGACACGCACTTATAGAAACAAAGATCTACTTTATTTTCAATTTTTATATTTTACAATAAGCACTTTTAAAAGCAGGTTTGTTAGTTAAAAGTAATTTTTTTACACTTCCGTAAGAAAAACGCACGCAAAACGAGCCAGAACGCATTTTTGCTCCCTTGGGAAATTTTTCTCCCTAGAAATACTTTGCTCCCCCGCACCTACTCTGTAAACAGACACTTTTCGTCCCGCTTTTCTTTGGCCTCGTTACAAAAACTATTCTATTGTCCTCGGGAGCTCGCGGGATGCCTTTAGCAGTCCTCGAGTTAGTTTCGTACTGTCATTTCACCCATGGGATCAAAATCGAGTTTTTCTCCCTTGGGGCATAATGTACTATTTTTCACGAGCACTAATGTAAATAGCCATTATTGTACAACGTATAAGTGTCACTTTATATATGACCGTGTGTAAAGTACGTCAATCGCACAGTTAGGAAACTTTTGATTTATCGAAATTATGTTAGCGGTTTAAAAAAGATAAAATAATTAAAGTTAATTTAAAACATTACGATTACAAAAGAAATAAACAATGGTCTACATAGTATTGTTTTATTGGGTTATAAATAATGTTAATTTATTATTTTGAGGTTGACAGTTTGACATAGTTGTTTTTATGTACAGTAGCTGATACTATTTACTAGTGATATGTCAATTCTTTCAATTCATTGTTTGATAAAAATACAGTAAAATAATTGTGATAGAAAAAGAATAGTACATAATTCGAGTTAAAGCATTTACGCATTTGTGGAATTAGGTACAAACTCTTGAATAACTTTTCCACATCTATGCACTAATAAGCATCTTATAACTCTTAATACGTAATATTCTATTTTGCACTTCCGGGATTAAAGGTTTAGTTTATTCTTCGTTTATGAGGACTCCAGTGACAAAGGGTTGTTATAACAACAAGTATATGCTTTATTAAATATATTTTTCTACAAACATTACTAATAGTAAGCTACTTAGCTTTTGTATTACAAAAGAAAATGTTGCTCGTATTTCCGACGGAATTAAATTTACACTTTAATCCTTGCAGGACTAAAAAAGAGCAGTAACAGGTGGTACCATAGCCGCTTGTAAAACGAAATTGTTACTTTTATTCCTTGCGGAATTAAATATACAATATAATCCTTGCAGGACTTAGGTGACAAATAAAGAAGTGGTTTGATTTTTTTTCTTCCTTGTACAAATTATAGAAAGAATTGTAATCGTGAAAAAAATCGGTTTTGAGATTTCAACGGATATAACCATTATTAGCTATAGAATGTTGAAATTTTGTATATGGGACTGTTATAACATCTGGGTGAGGACTTCACTTTTTTATTAAAATGAGCAGAGGTACAAGAGCATTTACTCATCATTTTAATCGAAGGATTTTTGAATTTTTCGCGTAACTCAAAAACGATTAGCTGTAGAATATTGAAATTTTGGATGTTTCTCTGTAATAATACCTATTTATGCATTTTTATTTAATTTAATAGGCATACAAAGAAGTTTTTTCATTTACAATGTACTTGTACATAGTTGTGTTCGAGTTGTGTTCTATTCCATCTCTTACTTGTCACAAAATATTGACAGATTAACAAATAAGTAGTTATTATTTGTAACATATAGTCGTGCAAAAAGTATGACTGGCAAAATATTCATATTAATCTACTCACAAATTATTACCTACTTTAAATTTAATAATACCATTACTTTATTATATTCCTATCGTCAACCTTATATTATACAGTATGGCTGCTGTATGAATTATTTCAAACTAAACATTTTGTAATACAATTTCTCTAAAATAGTCTCGATTTAAAAAAAATGGACTCTGCTCTGTTGTATCAATGGTAGACAAACTCTAAGATACTTTTACAAGTGGATAAATATATGAATCTAGATAATTACAGTCGAACCTAATCTAAACATAAGGTACAGAAAATGTATATTATGTAACATGTTTGATAAACGTCACTTCACTAACAAAGTGTATAAAAACAAGTACCTATCGACAGAGTTTGTAAACAAGTCACTAGACTTTTTCTGCGACGCCACATCTAACTAGCTTCAAACGGTTCCGGCCATATGTAAAAAGTTCTGAAGCCACAGCTTGTTAAGTTAGGAATGAAATATTATTTAATGCTATGGAAACCAAATCAGTTTTTCTACGATCATTAAGATATTTTCTTGTTGCATATTTGTTATTGCTACGGATAGACAATATATTGTAAACCATTTTCATGTCCCACGATACTCATAGACAACTTTAATGTATAAATAAATGAAAAATCGTATTGTTTAATTTTTGTTTTGTAGCCAGTTACTACGAAGTAGTGGAATGAAGACAGCTTTATAATTAAAATATAAATGAATTAGGAAAAAATATCGTGGTCTTAGAAAAAGTATAGTGTACAACCTCCTTGGAATGTCCATTTCATACTCATATGAAATTAGTGCCATTCAATGCTTATTGTACAATATACTATTAAAAATGCGAAGAGAAAAACAAAGTTGTATGTTAATGGCCTCTATATTACAGACAAGCTGACATAAATATTATCCCTACTACAAATGCGAGTACACGGTTATATGATATTACTTCTGCTGCAATAGCAGAAATGTATACTGTATATTATTCTTATAGATTATGCCACTAAATGTATTAATTGTTTTACTTACAACATAAATTTAAAATATTTATATTAAAAGTAAAAACGCATTATTTCAAGAATCAATCACTAATAAGGTATACCTATTTATTATTAAAATGAAATAAGTTACTGTTCAATCTGACAGTTGGACGTAAAACCAAATAAAATAATCACGTGACTGCTTTGACCCAAAAATTACCAAAATAATTTAAACTATGTCAACAAAAACAATGACAATAAAAAATTATTTTAATTTTTGCTTATTCATTTATTGTGAAAATGGACAACAATAAGTTAAAAAAATGTTCATAAATGTGTGAATATAAATAAATAAAAAAATGATAATATATATTCATAACGCGATATACTATTTGTATAACTATGCAGGCAGAATGTAAATTTGCTTTAATTGTTTGTTCTGTTTGTAATTTACATTTTAAATATTTAAATCATAGTAATGACAAAAATAATAACAAAACACTTTCATATTATTCTATTCTGATGTTAAATTAAAGTACAATGTTATATTATTTGAAACATTACTTTCATAAAACAAAAATATAATAAATTATGTACATAATTATATGAAAAAAACTATGTCAATCAATTTTTTCCTTTATAAATTTTAATGTACATCAAAACATATTTTTGTTACTATTTTTATTGCTTTATTAATTAATTTTATGAAAAGTTGAATATTTGACTTTTTCTTAATGTTCTTGAATGTTCTACGAGTACATAGGTACTGTAAAACAGATAATTTGTTTTTTAACGGAGAGAGATATAAAAGCCTTCATTAGTTAACATGTAAGAGGTTTAAATCTTGTAAAAAATACACCAAAATATAAGATCTTTTCAACTCCAATGCTAGACCAATCGCTTATATGACGCCATATGCCATATGTAATATTCATGCTTGTATAAATTGAAATCATGTTGCTTACGGAATGCTAATATAGCTGCCAAAATTTGTACTCTCTTTAATTGTTTTGTTTATAATGCATATCTCAAATAGTCGAATATTTGCACGTACATATCATTTATTAAATTAAAATTTTGAGTATTGTCAACATAAATATTAATAAATACAACAATTTATTATTGGACACATCAATTTTTAATAAGCTTGGTAATTATAACGTATTATATTTGTACTGTGAGGCTGCTATTCATTGTGTCAGTTTTTAAAAAATGTCTAATATTATAATAATTCATTAATACTTCATGCAAGTGATAGTGTTAACAAAAAATGTTAGTATTTTAATTTAAAAATGTTATAATAAATTGACTAATATTTAAAATAGTCAGTATTTACAAAATCAATAAATAACATTGACATATTAATGACGGGTTCATCATATTCCTTCAAATACCAGAAATAAAATTCAGTCGCTAATTATGAAAAAAATATTATTATTCTTATGCAAATTACATAAAAACAAAATGTATACAAAAAATTAATTCACAAAATACGTAGGTATAAGGAGTCAATATTTATAATTGTAAGTATAATAGTATGATTACTTAAATATTAATTATTTAGGTAATTTGTATAACGCATTTTCAAAAACACAAGGAATTATGCTAGTTGAAAGGGGAATATGTTTGAAATTACTTTGCCAGTGTAAATCTGATATTGCTGAAAATTTTAAATAGAAAACTTTGTTAAACCTTATGCTTGATTAATAATTTCTTAATGGTTACCGGTGCTGTGTGCAAAATGTTCCAAAGCCATATTTTGACTGGTTGTGACTAAAATGATTTTTAATGCCACCGAAATTAGTGCCTTAACAATATGAGTAAAAAACGTATTTACGAAAAAGAAAACGATGGTTCAATAATAATCCCAATAAATGGACCGCTTGAGTACGTGGATATTAATGTGCATCTATTGTTTCCTAATTTCTATTAACTCATTTCAATATTCGTATTCGAATGCATATGCTATGATTATAAGTAAAAGTTTCTTGAATAAGCATTTTATGCATTTCTACGTAGTCTTAATATATAAATATTGCATTATATTGTGTTTGCAGGCTTACCTTGATTTAAAACAAATGGTTATTTAAATGAAAATCATTGATTTAAATAACATTTTTATACAATATAACAATTTCCTTACTAATTACATTATGAAGAATATAATCCATTTTTCCCACAAAAAATATTTCGATAATAATTAAATTGTAAATTACATAGAACTTCCTTATTCAGGCGAACAATGATGACAAGAATAATAAAAAAAATCTAATTTTGAATATGCATAATACCTACGCATGTCTTTACGTACATATTTAATTTAATATGAACATAATATTATATTGCAACTATATTATTATATTTTTACGTAAATTTTTTTGTAATATTGCTTCGAAATATTTAACTAGTATTCTTTCTTTTTACCTTCTAATAAAAATTGTAATACCAAAATCGTTTACATTTCTAAATCTATCTGAAAGTCTGAAACTAAGAAACCAGTAGTCAAGGAAACCAGACGTCAACAAAAACAGCCGCCAATATGATATTCGTGATTCGAATACTCTAAATTTAGACAGCAATAAAGACCAGATTTTAACTTCATGATAACATATTTTCTTTGGTAATATAACAACAGCCAAAATGATTCATAAAACCTAACCTAACCTAATATTCATGAATTTTTATTCAAGTATTATCGATACAGTCGAACATAATAAATTGGAACAACATAATCAATAATAATAATCTGAATAATTATATTATTGAGTTCTCTTACTTATTTTATGAGTTTAAGAAAATAGATTTATGTTTTGAGGCTAAGCAAGCAACTATCGCAGCGCCGCCATGTGACGCCATTGTGAATTAGCGTTGGTATAATGGCAAAGTTGATAAATACATTCAAAATTAGCTCAAATTCAATGAAGAAAGTATGTAATAATTGTATTTTGGGGTGTAAAAGCTACTATGGCGAAGATGGAACAGTGTCATTTTATTTATTGCCATATGAGTTAGCACTTTTTCGATAGCTTAATGTCATTTTGCGGCCACAGATAATCTGAAATGGATCAGTTATCATCAAGCTGTAATAATTTAAAATAAGAAAAAGTTAATATATGGTGAATCGTTTTAAAATATTAAAATATTAAGAAAATTTTATACTTTTATTTTATGTATAAAATGCAAGGATTACAAATTCAAATGATAGTTTTAAATTTGAATTTCATATTGCTTTATAATCAAACTATTATTTTGTTTTTAAACGTTTTTTTACATTGTATTATTCTTAAATGAAAATTCATACGTATTTATATAAATTATATATATTTATGTGCAACATATATAATTGCAATTGATAGAATACATTTAATTTAAAATAAGAAAATATCATATAACGATAAATAAACTATGATGCATTATGAATGTGCAATATATCAATTTATCTTTATTTATGTAAGAGAACAAGTTAACATATAATCATTTTGTCAGTCAGTCAGTACCATTAGAAATGTTAGAAATTTAAGATTAATATAGAATTAATATTTCAACCCGTCAATATGATATATCTATAGAGTGTTCGTTTTAAGTGGTATCTCGAAAAATTAAGAGCTACAGTTAAATTAGCAAATAATTTCTATTACAGGACTATTTCAATGAGCATAAAATTATTGTAATGGGACTATAAATTTTTTATTTGATTATTCCATAGAGATTTTTATTCTGAATTCTGTGATATAAAATTTAGCCTTAGTTACTTTTTTCAGAAAATACATGCATTTTTAGTATATCTAGCAATAGAATGATTTTAAATAATAATAATAAATTGTAAGAGGAATAAATAGAATAAAATTTGTATAAAAAAGTATTATATCGCAAGTAACATAAATTTAATTGATAATTGTTAACATTTTTATTTTAAATATGTGTAAGAATGGTTCCTTATGTTAGAATAATATTGGATAGCGATTTAAATAGAATGAATATTTCTACTGTTGTTGAAAATATTCCATGTCTTTCAAATCGAGAATCCCGATCATGTAAAAAGTATTGGATGTAATATTTTAAAATAACAACCCTATTTTATGTCAATATGAAGTTTGTGTTGCTATACAAGTCTTGTTGAGAATTTTCCAGATCAAATGCAAAATATATAACTTGTTTAAACGTGAACAAATTTCTATCATACTTGAGAACTTTGAATTTATTTATACAAAGTTTGCATCAAAAACGCTGCAAGAGATTTATGTTCAAAATATCCAATATAGTTGCATATTTGTTTTACATTTAAGCAAACAGAAATTGATGTTATAAATTTCATCTAGAACGCTAAATTCTTGTACAAATAAAAGATAGTTACCTTGTTGTCAAGGGAACAATCAACAACAGGTTCATACTTTTGTTCTCGCCGCTAAATTTTCTACTCGATTGGAAATAACTAGAAAAATTATTAACACTAAAACAAAATCCATTCAACCATTGAGAGTTCAGTTGTTTTGTTTTATTTCTGCATTCTATTCTAATTTGGACTACAAATTGAAGTAAATAGATTGAATGGAAAATTTTATATACCTAAATATCGGAAAAATTCTAATATTAAACTCAATTCATAAAAGTAGGTACGATTTGTTTGCGATTCTATATTAAAAAGACAATTTTAAATACAAATGAACTTTTTATGTGGATTTTATTGATTTTCATTTTGTTGGGGTAATATTACAGCCCTTTTACAAATATACATTATAATGAATTCTATGTAATCAATCAAAACAAATACCTGTCGTTAAAATCTGACACACTTAAAAAATGAATCCCGTGTATTAGTTGTATAAATAATACATTGGGTACAAAATCGCAAAAAATAAATTCTAAAAGCCTAACGGTTGTAATAAGATCATTAAATATTGAGATATTACAAATTACAAATTAATAAATTTGATATAGAAACCGGATCGAGACCGACAATAAAGTTTCTTCTAATATATTATATTTCTACTATAACAGTCAAAATATTGTAGTTATTATCAAATAATTTGACATAACGTGATATAATATTCAAGTAAATTATTAATTATATCATTGGCCTTAAACTTGTAATCAAATCAAACAGGATATTTTTCAAATAAATTCATATTGAAAAATAAAATAAAATACGTTGTACGCTTGTATATTGGCATGATAGTGACATGAGGAAAATTTTATTTTTTTAAATCGCGAGTACTATTAGGTGTACCTTGTTATAAAAGAACTAGCAATAATGATTATGATAAATATTGAAAATATTTAATTTTAAAGTCTCATGAATGTATTTAGAATTGTAAGCATAAATCAAGTAATTTTCATATAAGTCTGAATTCTTCTTGAGTGGTCAAAGAATTTGGTTTCTTTACAATTTGTTTCACTGACAACATTAATAGTGTCAGTATATTTAATAATTTTATTGAATTTTCCATAAATGTGTCACGTAAATAATAATTATTTTTACATAATACATTGTTCGCAAAAACAATTAAAAAATAATTTTCCTTAATTTAAATAAATTTGTAAATCAATATATAATTGGTAATTTTTTAAAACAAAATGTAGTATAAACAAATGACAATATAAATAGCAGACAAATATCTGCCGCTAAAAAATCAGCTGTCGTTGAAGTGATTCATAAAAATAGAAAACTATCATTTTGTTTTTTGCCGCCAAATTTTCTATGACGTAGAAACTCGGCCATTTACAAGGAAGATTTAGAGCGTAATAATATTGACGATGGAAGGATTGTGCACTAGAAATAGGACTTTAAATCCTGGGTGACGTTGAAACATAACGTCAAAAATACTTCAGAGAAATCTTGGCGCGAGTATTACTACTGCGTCTTTGAAATGAAATGAGACAATACTTTAAATAAAATACTTGAGGGAGAAATATAAAACTACCAACACAGTATTAAAATTAATTTTTTGCTGTGTCTGGAAATTTATTCGCGTGAATATGAAATTCATTTAAGGAATTTGAAAATGGAGGGAACTAATGAATATTTGACAAGGGATAAAAATCTAGATTTTTTCAAATTTGTATGAAAAACTGAAGGACATTTTTTACTGAAAAATATACAAAACATAATAAACTCATTATTTTTGTAATATCGCTTTCTTAGAATCTTAAACTCCGTTTATGAAAATTTTACAGATTTTTCGTAACCCAAATATGTTTCAAACATGTATTTGTATTTTGAAGGTATTAAATTTTAAAAGATATAATAACCAATTCATTAATAAATATTGAAAACAATTATAAATTGCATTATTTGTAAATTATTAATAGGCTATATAAATATTATTCTCGTTTAGAGAATTTATCATAAAAATATAATTATTAATTTTAATTTTCATTATAGTAAACAAAATATTTATTTATCAAACTGATTGCAACAAATAACTACGATTATTTATTTTTATTTTCAAAAAGTGTTTACGTACATGTATTATTTTATTATTTAAAGATATTTTTATTTCCATCATTCGGTTATTCTGAACTATTTTACTTACTTGTAACTATAAACTATTTCTTATAAGAACGAAGTGTGAAAAAGATAGGAGGAAATTAATTTTGTTTTTTATTGGATAATATTGTGGTTCAACTGTTTCTATCTTCGCCACACTACGTGTTCTTATAAAAAATATACTAGAGTACAAGTTATTTGCAAGTATAGCCTTCTAAGAATCCACACATTAAATTAAATAGTAGTCTTCAAAAAAATATTAAAAATTGGAAAAATTTATTGTGTTAGCGTGTTCCTCTGACATTGAAACGATTAATTTGATTGGGTTCACTTATGATTATCATCACTACTTCTGTCTCTCTCTCATGTATTTTGATAGTAGTGACGACACAAAAATACTATTGAGTTCATAAAGAAAAATATAGGTACAAGTGAAATATTTTTATTTGAAAATAAATAGAAAAACATGGAAATCTGCATTCTAAACCGTAGTCCGACATAGTAATATTTTATTTGGTTAATAGTTTACATCGAACCCCGGATTTTATATTCCATTCATTTCGAGTCAAAACACGTTAAGTATTACTGCCTGGAATATTTTTGCAATTAGGAAATTATGTTCACGTCAGAAAGAAAAATGATGAAAAGGAATGTTAATGTCATTTCATTTCTACAGGTTCTACCTTCATTTTTTCGTTATATCTTGGTTTGTTTTTTTCTTTTTATACTTTCATAACTGAAAATCCTGTCCACGTGCATCGTATAATCGGGGTTATTGTTCACTCAATTGTAATTTGAATCAATCAACGGAAATTATTTCGAATTTTGTTTAACACATTGTCGAAATTTGCGTACACTACAGTAACCAGTGATAATATGTATACATTGAGTGAATTGAGGGATATAATTAGTCAAATGAGTTTAAATCATGTCATAAATTCTGTTTTGTGTTGATTTATGTATTCATTATATCGACAGATGTAATTTATAATTTTAGTAAATTCGGAAATTTCGTAAATCATATTGTTTGTTCAGTTTGTTTTTCCCATGAAGTTGAACAATAATAAAATATCTTTTTAGGTTTAGAGAAATAGGCTTTATATCTAAAAATGATTCAAATTAAAAATTTTCAAGATGTTGATATTTTTGGAAAACATATTCTCCTACCAAAGGAATTTTTAATTCTTGGTATATTAATAATTATTACTATCAATTATTTTTAGTATTATATAATCTAAATCTAGAACGTAACTATTGATAAAAATTTTATCTACATAAATTCACATTAAACATGAAATCAACATTTAATTAAAATTAAATTAAATTAGCTCTAACACTACGATAAAATTAAAGTGTTTTTACAGAAAATTACCATTAGGTTTTAACTTTTTCATACATGTGCAGCAAAGTTATTATTTAACGACTTAAACTAATTTGTAAAAGTTTCTTATGCTAATCTAGTTTAAAAACAAAACCCACAAAACAAAACGCTTCACAAATATTCACAAACGACAAAGTATGAATGCGCATGCGTAGAATACATTTTCACTAAAAAATAAACTAGAAAGATAAAAGTACTTATTGTTATTATATCTTGTTAGTCAGTGCTTAATTAATTATTTATTTCCTAATTTTATGTACACGTTCATATGTGTACATTTATCTTGTTAGTGTTAGTTCTTAATTTAGAATAAAGGTGTTTTCTTTTTGCACAATTTATCACATTACTTTATTAAAACTGAAAAGAATGGAACTGATAGATTTGAGAAGCCAAAAGAATGACAATTTATTGTACTTATTACATTAATTTTATAGAGTTTTTTAATCACAATATTATGTCTGCCATGTTTCATTTTAAATTGAACACTGATATATTGCTGTCAATCAAATGTTAAGTCGTAACCATAGCTATACGAAATCTCATGGTTCACATTAAAATAAAGTCACGGTATAAATATAGCATAAAAGACAACAGTTTTGTAGTATTAGTAGTAGTACTGATGTCGCTGATGTAGAGGAATGCATTTAAAACATTATTTTTCATTTAACGATCTTCAAACAAAAATAAAACTTGTCAACACAAAATTTTCAATCTTATTGGCCATATTTTTAACAAGTTGAAATTTACAAGGAATAATTTTTGTTAACTGTCAGCCAAACCCCAATTCTTCAAGTGCCAATTCAAATATTGGTGAGCACAACCTGTCGAAGAAGTGTATGACAAAAAGAAGGGTCACAATAAGTGTAATGGTTGTTATGTTGTGATAAGAAAGGTTGAAGTGATTGAAAATAGGGATAGTAATGCAGTTAGTGCGTATTTGCCGTTTGGCGCGCAACCTTCAGCCTTCAGGCGTTGGGTCCGCGCGCAAACAGCTATTTATCGGCGGCCTTCGCTCTGTACGTCGCTACGCGCCGGCCTGAAAACATTGCACCGTTGCTAACACAACAGCTCAGAGCGCGCAGCGTAACCTTGATCGCTCCAGACGCCGTGGCCGTGCCAACCTGTTGAGCACCCGCACCCCCGGTAACTGCCGGGCTGCTGGGGATGGGGCGCAGCACTGCACGAGCGGCCCCGCCCACCCGGTGCCACTGCACTCAATCGATTGCTGATGATATGTTTCCTTCCCGCGGCCAAGCGCACCTATTGCATCACCGGTTCCCATAACAACCCTCCGCCACCAACTATCTTGTACACACACGCCTAGTCAACACAAAAACATCTTCATCAACCCATCAACGCCGAACCATATCAAACACATACCGCTTCCCAACTCTTCATTCTTATTTCAATACAGGTGCCATTTTAATTTTGGGAATATATACATGTTAAAGAATTTGCCTCAACGGAACTCTAATTCAAATTAGTTCGCAGGACAAAATATACCGTGAATTTATTTTAACGTGAAACAAAGAATTTGCCATATTCATGGTTTACAACTTCACATTTGATTGACAGCAATGTATTAAAGCGTTTGCTTTGAAATGAAAAAGGTTTTGAAATTCACGTCATTATTAACTGTCAAATTTAGATATTTTTTTTAAATAACAAATTTCCACGTCGTTAGAATCATTGGAATGGACATGGTGGACAAATAGGGGGAACCCTAAGTTTCCTGATCTCACAGTGCCTGATTTTTTTAAACTGCGGAACATTAAAAACTAAATTATTTGATGGAAATATGTATAATAATTAAAGAATTAAAATATAAAATCTCTCTAGACACATCAAACTTACCCAAAATACAAATATTATAAATGAGTTCTTTATTGTTTAACCTCTATATTATATCTGCTATGTTTCATTTTAAATTGAACGCTGTGATACATTGCTGTCAATCAAATGTCAAGTCGTAACCATAGACACATTGACGCCTTCTTCCTTGTAGGAAATTTGTATCGGAAGAGAGAATTTAATAACAACCGATTTCATATGTTCAATCCAGCAGACCTATGAATATGTGTTTGTGTCTTTCATTCCACCAAAACACCCTCATTCGATTACATATGACATTATTAGTTGAGCGGTCACTAAACATTAGAAAAACATTTTCTGCGTTTCTGATAGTCGTTTGTGTACCAACAATATTATGAATAGGTATGTATTCCTTAGATTAAATACCGATGCTCCCTGGACCTTGAAATACTTTATATTTTATACGAAAAATAAAATATTTTTATTAGTCATTTTACAGTCAGAATAATGTGTTTTATATGTACCTGCCACAAAAATAGATTATGTATTTTTGGAACAAAATAGTTAAGAAAATGTGTAACATAGTACTCGTATAACAATTTTCACTATTATAATTATTGTAATTCACATCATTTACTATTATTAATATTTATCAGACATTTACTTGTAAGATTCGGTCGTCCCAAATTTACTACAAATCTCGTGCTCATTCACGGGTGATCGTGGTAACCTATATTTGAGCTTAGCCTTCTCAGTTACCACGTTTCAAATCGATCCAGGAAACCAGAAGAGTTATCATTGGTTATTAAACGTTAATGAAGAATATTGCGTTAAAAATATGCACACTTTTTTATTATATTATAAAAACACATATTAAGGCTATATTTCTCAAATAAACAGTACCATTTGTAATATAATCAACAAATTTCAGGATAAGAAATATGTAATTAAGAAGTTAACAAGTCAAGATAAAAACATTTTTATTGACTGTTAATTTAAGTTAATGTGTGCTTTGAAACAGATTTGTTGCCTCAAAGCTCTTCCCGCTAACTAGATTGAAAATGCATATGCGATACACTTGTCTTAATCATGTAATCTCTGCTTCAAACAACTTCCTTAATACTAACAACTGAAATCTCAACATCAAACCGTCTTCTCCGTAGTCTTAGATATGCACAAACACTTGATATATAATACTGGAGCAAATAGAATCTAGCTAGGACTGGTGACCTTACCACAGTAATTGATCCCAAAATTGATACATAGATATAGTTTTATATTGCACAAAAGCCTTCCTTTATATACTTCTTTATCTCTATCATTTCTCAATCAGCGTTACAGAAATGTAAACATATATTTTATTCCGCCATTTGTAATAAAATTTATATGCGCAATATATCTCATCTTCTGTGGCACAGCCATTCCCTGATGGAACAGAGCCTCGAATCTAGTTCTCAACTGTTACTTTTAAATCCCCTAACATTAAGTTCATAATAACAACCAAAAATCTGATGTGCCTATTACAATAAAAAAGGGAGATGCACAATTAGATATAATAGTATTACCATATATGTACAAAACATACAGATGTCACGCCGAAACTAGTCAATATGGATTCAGGGATAGTCATAATGGATATTTCCGTTGAAATCTCAAAACTGAAATTTTTCACGAATACAATACTTCGTACAAGGAAGTAAAAAGCAAAGGTCAATAGCAAGGAAAGATTGAGACATCCCGTTGTACATGTTTATAATGATAACATGACTATATTATTTTTATATTTCATTATTCAATCATTTTGAGCAAATATATTAAAATGCATCTAGAACTGTTAAATCGAAGAGAAAAAATATTTAAAGTGTTTTATATTAACTGTTTCCGAAATTCCCAAATATTTTACATTTCGATGTTGTTGTCATTAAAATTTATAAACAGAAAGCAAACAAGCAAACAGCAAATATCGCTACTCCTAAAATAACACAGGATGTTTCTATAATTTTCAGTTTATTAAAATTGAATAACTTTATCAAAAATCTCATGTTTATTTTCTGACAGGTTCTATACGAGTATGTTTTGTTGTATTTTTTCCGTTTATGATTCATAGATTCATGGAATTTCATGTATAAATATATAAATGTTGTTTTAAATACGAATAAAATAAATTATGCTAAAACACCAATTGTAATTGCGTATAAAAACACGCAACCGTTATTCTTTTACGAATCGAATGTTTTTATAATTTGTTGTACTGTTACTGTTTACAGTTTATTTATTAAACTTACTAGTGAAATTACTAAAACTAGAAGGGTGTGTTTAAAAAGACTGCAGAAAACATTTTTCGGTATACACTCACACTATCGCTCAGGTTTTTATTCTTCCGATGTCTACATAATTATCATTACTTATAAAAAATATGTGAAGTATATGTAGAACGTAAACCGTGGTCAAATATATTGACAAATATAAAACTAAACAAATGTTCTTACTTGGACCCTTAAATTTGGTATTGTTTCCATTTTTATTATATAGTAGAGTGAGTGATCCTTAAAAGGAAAACAGAAATATATATGTAAAAATTATTATAACTCTTAACTAAAAGAGGTTAATACATTAAAGTAAATATTTATTTTGTATTTCGATTAAAGGTCTATACATATTCAATATGAATAGAAGAGTTGATGTGATTGCAATTATGTTGTTGTAATGAACAATTATTAATTCTCAATATTACAATGTAAATTTCTACTTTGACCACATTAATATTAAGTACACTGCTGTTGACTGTCTAATATTGTTTATAACTTACGTATCAATATTTTTTATAACTGATGACATGCGACATATTTTATATAACGTTAAAATTAGGCGATTAATAATTAACAACGTATTTAGATTACTAAATCCTAACCTTTCACCGAAATTCAATTTTGAATCTTTTCAAGACAAAAAAATATATTTTATATTAAAGAGAAACATGAAATTTTTGTATTTGTCTCTACAGGTTTTATTTATCAAATTTTGCAAGACCATCAAAAAAAATTTACCGAAAGAAAAATAAAAAAAATCGGTATGTATTAACCGTAACCAAGAAACGTATTAAAATTCTGGTTTGTGGTTAGTGGTTCGTATGATTTCCAACGGTACACCGCGAGAGTAGTCTGTTATGATTCTTTCCCAAACAATGTGAGACGAAGATAATGTTCGTCCTCCGACGACCCTTGTAACGTAGCACGACCGGCAGCGATTCCACGTGTGACATAACGCTGTGTCATCACCGCGACGATATGCACCAGGCCGGATTACGTGACAGAGGTCGCCCAAACCTGTTTGCGGAGTGTAACCTAGGGCAGTACAACCTGCAGCTTCCGCACAACACCTTCTGCGGAATTCCTTACTGTAAATAATTCATCCAGCAGAGAATGATACTGTTTGGCTTAGTCCAGTTTGTTGAAATAAAAGCCTTAAAACTAAGTTGAAGATACATAATCTAGTATGGCAATGGTAATTTAGGTAATTTATTTCATTTACAAGTAGATTAATAGTTTTTGTTATTGCTATTAGTCACCCGCAATAGATGCAAACAAATAATAAAAAAAAATATGTTTTTCACGATCTCTAATGTAAATAATCATTAGTGTAAAACTTAATGTTAACTAAGTGTCACTTTACGGTCGGGCATGCGTTTATTATGTACGTGGAACGCACAGTTACAGAATTTTTGATTTATCGATATAATTTTAGCAACGTTTGTGTTAATTAAAGTTATAATTATAGTAAAACATTAGAAATAATAAAAAATAAAAAAAATATGTTCTGCATAATATCGTTTCATTGGGTTGTAAATTTAGTTACAATTTATTATTTAGAGATTGACAGTTTGATATAGTTGATTTAATGTTCTATAGTTGGCTGAAGCCGTTATTTACTAGTGATGTGTCTGTTATTTCATTGTAATGTATAATCATGGTATGATCGAAAAATAATCAAATAATGATTATAAAAAAAGTATAATACATATAGTACAAAACGTGTATTAAAAAAAAAGTGATCGATTTAAAAATTTTAAACATTAAAAAATAATAAATAAATTCAATTATATTAAAACTATCCTTTGTCTATCTAAATTGGTAGTGTATGTGTAAGCTGATCAAGCGTTCATTTATTCATCCGCGGTTACCAATTTGAAACCAGCACTGAATTGAATCGAAGTTAGTAAGGACAGCACAAGAGTGAGATTTTCGGTTTGACTTGAAAAAATATAAGGGTAAAATCCAGTGATTCTTGTAAGAAACATTGAGTTTCTGAACAAAAGGCTGGCTTTTGTTACATATTGCCCAACCGTTAACTTTAAAAATAAAACATTTTTAAACAGTTACCTACAGTCGAGCTGTTGCATTTACAGAACTATAAAAAGATCTGCATCAAATGAAAAGTCACATAAAGTATTAAAGAGTAAAATATTATGAAAAAATATTAATTCAGGTGCTTCCCGAGAAACTTGGAGAATGGAACTAACTATCATATAAAAGAAGATATAGTAGGATTTTAAAAGTATTGAATATTTAGATGACTCGAACATATAAATAGAATGCAAGAGGATAGAATAATTATAAAAATATTTATAGAAAGAGGAAAACTGAGAATAGAATAATTTCGAAGTTTCTCATTAAATGAAGATTAAAAACGTATTTGAATTTGAACCTGAGACCCTCGCTACACAAAGCAGAAACTTCACAACATGGATCGGCTATAACTATGCGATAATTGAACGTGTGTCAATGTTTTGTCTTTGGTTTATATGTTGACTAAAAGTCAAGGTGTTGCGGTTTTATTTCAGAGAAGTATTTAGTAAACAAGTTGCTACATTTTGGTTAAGACAGGTTAGGAATTATAATCTATTTACAGAACACATTTTTATTAGTAAGTAGAGCAAGAATTCCTTTCGATCTTTTGGCGAAGGAATAATAAAATGATTTTGCAGATAACTATTGAAATTAGGAAATAGATATTACAAACATCAGAAATATACTGCAATGAAGTCATTAAACAGAATAAGCAAGAAATGAACTACATATTGGAATCAAGAAGGTAGACAGTTTCTATTTTGGCTGTAGTAAAAAATACATGAGCCTTAAATTTTATCCTGCGATATGACATGTTCTAATAACATATAAATTCAGTATAGTAACATAAAATTCAGTAGAAATTTGTAAAAAGAAGTATACAGTTGTTTGTTACAAACTTAATATATCTAATGGAAAATTAAATATATTTGCATACCTAGCTATTAATTTGTTTCGATTGAAACAAGCTATTGTACTGAGTATTACTTATTTTAATTATAATTAAAAAGTGTTGTAAGTTGTAATAATCCTACACTTTACTAGTACTTTTCCATATCTTCTTTTATATTTGTCTTGTCCTTGATTTTTTCTTCTACTTTGAAATGCTTGTTTAATTTCTCCTTGTATTTTTATTAGCCTCTTCTCTCAGCAAATATACGTTAATAAATACATGAAAAATTATCAAGGAGATGAAAAAACTTTCTAAACCAGTGTGTTGTTTAACAAATTGAAACCAAATAAGAAATTCTCGTTAACTGAGTGTACGAATCTGTCAAAAACTTTGCTTCAATCTGGATTTATGAACGAAAACTTTAAAAGAATTGTCACCGTTAAAATAGTACTTTCATATTACAAAAACTAGTAGAAGTAAACTAAACGTTTAAAAAACCGCACAAAAATAGATATCGATAACGTTAGTAGTTCAATCCAGATTTATGTGCGAAAGTTGAGAAAGAATTATATTGTCGCGAGAGAATTACAAGTTTACTGTTACATTTTATATCTTCGTACAATGTACTCTATTAAATCTCTCTGTTAATGGCCTTTTGCTAAACGATTTCTGCTTATGAATGTGCCAGCGTTGTAATCTCGTGGAAACAATGAAATTCGCCATGGACAAATCAAAGGAAAATTGATTTGC
Source organism: Stenolophus ochropezus (assembly GCA_035578165.1). Classification (NCBI taxonomy): domain Eukaryota; kingdom Metazoa; phylum Arthropoda; class Insecta; order Coleoptera; family Carabidae; genus Stenolophus; species Stenolophus ochropezus. Next base: position 14,864,518 of record JAQOWZ010000005.1, on the reverse strand, counting down.
GGAACTTGTACGCTTGGTCATTACAATTTATAATGCAATACATACACAACCGTTAGCTGCCTAACATTCTGAAGTCAACGTTGTAAATTTCGACAATAGCGCTTGAAACTGACCTTCGATATATTTATAGCGTTAGACCAACTACATACCATACCCACACAACATCCATTCTCTTATGACTGGTCTACTACGATGTTATTCCGTGATGCTATGCCGCGATAGCAATTGTTCTGTTTTATAATCGAGGATATATTTAGATAGGTTAGTAAGTACTATCAGCACCGTAGCATATGTGATTTGCGTTTCATTCTACATGCCAACTGTTTACTTCCTCGACTCACTCAAAATATCTGCTGGGAATCAAAACAGCGTAGTTTCCACTCATCGAAAATATAACAAACTTTGTTTTGTTTCACACGTGAAAATTCTGCACGCCTTTTACCCACAATCGAAGCGATAGACTTGTTCAAAAATAATCCCAGATTACGGCAAACAGATGATGAGGGTATTTCCCAAAAAAATCTTTATAGTAAAAACAAATATTTTCAAAATTTAAAATTTGTCTTTATATCTTTAACATCTAAGGATGAAAATATATTCTTAAAATATATCCTGATCATCATATATAAAAGGGAGACATAGTAATCCTATTGATTTTGACAACCTAAAATGATAGAAAAATAGTTTTATAATACACAGAAAACTAGAAAGAAAATCTTTCCTTATTTGTGTCATTTATCAACCAGAGACATATCTAAATATATATCTTCTTTTATCCTTTTACATTTGAAATACATTTCTATTTATACTGTCATTTATAATCAATCTTATATGCTCAATTTGTATATCTCTATATCCAGTTTTTATTAATAAGATAATGAATTTAAATTTTCAAGATTTTTATTAACCGGTTTTAAAATTTTGAAGTTAAACATTTTTACTACTTTCAGCAATGGCATAATTTTAGCAATTTTATTGAAGGGCCAATAATTTTATTGTAATAAACATTTAATTGAGTCATGCAGATACCACATATAAATAAATAAAAAAATTTAACCCAAAGGAAAAAATAGTGACTGGGGGGACAATTACCATTCCTAGCATCCCCCAAATCCTACAACCGACTTTCAGTGTAAGTTCTGTCAGTTGGTCGTTTTTGTTTGTCTTTTTAGAAACATAAATGGGAATTTGCTTATTCCATAGTTTCAGAGTTTTACAAATATTTTATAACGGGGAATATAACATATTTCAAAAACTTAAAATAGATTTTTTCTACTTAACTTGCCTATTATATATTTTCACTCAATTTTAATCAAGCATTCAATTTTATATTTTTAACAATATACTTACGTACATTTATTCTTGATAGATAGACCTATATTTATTTTTTAATAAATAAAATTAGGCTTCACAACTGAGTGTTTTGAGTTTCCTTCATTCCACTTTAGTAGTTGAACGGTCGTTAAATACAATCGGGCTCTTTTCACATTTTTTTAAATTTTATTTCTCGAAAATATGTTTGTGCATAAATATATTTCATATTTTCATTTCCGTTTTATAACAAATAAGCGAGAAATAAATTGTTATAAATTCACTACAAATTCAAATTAGCTCATGACGTTCTACTGTCTTTGACGTCAATATAGTGCCGCAGTAGACATCTGTGGTACCACTAAACAAGAAAATGAGTACTATTTTATTCAAATATATAATAAACTAGAAAAATAAATATATAAGCGTAGTTATAAGTAAAAATAACAAGGAAAACAAAATGTTTTTATGTTTATAAATGAAAAGTCAAATTATCTGCGCCATGTTATAGACGCACTGATACGTCACAGCAAAATAAAGGTACAACTTTATAATTTATTATAAGTAAACTATATACTTTTTAAGTGAAATTATATGTATATGTGTTAACATGGTTTTGTAGCAAATTATTGAAAACATATTCAAAATATTATGTTGAATTTGAATAAGCGGAAAAAACCCATTACAAAAACGCACAGTGTGAAATATGTAGACTGTATTTCCTAGTGAATTATTTTTAACGATGCATTCGTCATTGTATTTAATAGTTCCTGTTTTATACTTAAATATAACTCAATAGTTGCCTCTCTATGTATAGATCTGCCATATTCACTGTATAAATAGGAGGAGTGATGATATATTTATAGATAATGCTGTTTTCTTTCAAAGCATGTGGCAGGAATTCCACCTGTTTCAATGACATTATGCTAAAATTTAAATACAACTTATCTACCTACAAACTCTGTAATGAACTATTATTTATAATGATATCAGAACAAATGATGCAATATGTTTATTGTTGTTTATTAAAATCACATAACTGGCTAATTGTAATTGATATTATCATATGGTTATTGCACATGTCTTTGGGGCATATGAAGAAGAAGTAAAATGTAACAGATCAAAGTTTCGTTTTATGGCAAAACATTCATTATTTTGTACTATGTTTTTATCTGATATAAAATGATGCGTCTCATATATTCGATAAATCTCTCTCCTGTCGCACAGCTCAACTTTGGTTGCCAGCACTAGATTAACTACAAAAGTCATGATGAAAACAATTTTTGCTTTGGACAATGGAATACGTATTTTCTGGAGAAGTAAACGCATAATTATAATTTATTCAGAACAGAAGTAATACATAAAATTCTTAATCTTATGAAAATTTATTATAGATATTGTATTATATAAGTCTACAAGAAAAATAAAGAAATTTCATTTAAATAAGTAATAAAAATATGGGTAAAAATAATATTTAATATATCTACATCTCAAATTAAACAGCTTCAAATAAAGTGCTACTTCAAGTTGAAAGGTTGTAGCTAAATTCTAATTACTTCAGTTTAATAAGTAAAAATTAAATTTTTCATTTTGTTTTAATTGATATAAATTAAGAGAATGTAGATTATCTTTACTACTTCACACACTCTCACAGTCACAGATATTATCGTAAATCATCTTATGGAAATCCAAATCTCGATATGCCTTTTGTAAGGCAATCACTAAACCTGAATAATTTAAAATTATCATGAAAATGTTAAAATAGCATTGTACATATCTTGAATACAGTAGATTGTAGAACATCTATTAATATCTCATAAGATTGTTACTGTCGACTTCATTTGGGGCAATAAACTTCAATCTCGATGTTCTCATAAGCAAAGTCTTTATTATTTTTGTCATGGATATACAAAAAATGACGTCAAAAAGTCAACAATGTAATATAAAGGTAATGAGTAATATTAGACTAAAACTTCACATTTAATATTCAATTACTCAAATTCTATTTTTGTACACCTATATGTATGTAGAAGTATAACTCAAGTATGCACTTTGAAAATATTGGTGCACTAATGTTAGTATAAAATAGAACATTATAACATTGTATTTTGTGCTGAATATTATACCGCCTTAAATAATTCATTTTAGAACCTTTATTTAGTTATTTAATAAACTATTATTATCATTCCCCTTTTCATAGTTTAATATTTTTAATTTTCGTTTATTTTTGTATTTATAATTTGAGAAAGGTAGAAGCGATAATAAGATATGATATTTTATAACATAATAAATTTAATTTGATCGTAAAGATATTTTTTAATCTTTGACTTTTACCTAGAAAAAGATACTTACAAGTATACAAATTGAGTGAAATTTGTTTTCTTGGAAAAATCTAGCATATCACTAGTTTTTTCTTTATGGAGTAAATAAGAAATTCCTCTGAGGCATAAGTTCATTTTCCGTACATCATGTCCTCTATATTGGTTTATAGGTTTGCATATTACATGCACATGCAAATCTAGGTTTTGCAATAAATGTATTAGAAATAGGATGCAAGTAGTACATTATACCACATGTCGATACAAATGGCTCGCCCTATCAGAATTACAAATTCACTGCCGCGGGAACTATATTGAAGAATTGCAAAGTAAACGACATGTGAAGTTAGTTTAACAACATGAAAATTTATTCTAGAACAGGAATTTGCAAATGCAGGTAGATTTATCAATTTCCGGTGAAATCTATCAATTTCAAATGAGTACAGATTCGTGGTTTAGTTTATTGGATAGAGAATTAGTGACCGATTGTAAATACGATGACTCAGTTCGAATCAGAATAATACCTATTATACTTGTTTATGTATCACACTGTATAAGTTACTGTTCAGCAGGTAAAATTGTTACAATTATTACAGGTACTTGCATATATAAATAAATAAAATTTCTCACATAAAAGCAATTCATGAAACTATCGGTAATTGATATGAAAAACTGTAACAGTAATGACAATGAATGAATGTACAATAATTATTGTTAGGTCATATAGTTACGTACAAATATTGTGCTATTTTACACCAAATTTTATAATTATCACTTTTGTTAAGATAAAATTTTTATCTTAATAATATAATTTTGGTTATTAATAACAGGAGTACGAGATACATTACTGACTATATAATACTCGACCGGGTATTATGAGTTGTATAGCAATATTTACCCTGATATAGACATAGGGATAAAGAATAGAAAAAAAAATACATTCGTCGACTATTTCGCATATCTTAATACTATTCTCCTCACAAGGATCATCATCTAATAAAAAATGTAATATCAGATATACTAACAGCAAATATTGCTTACAAGGTTATTATTAATTATTTGAACAGTTTATTTAATAAATAACAGTCTAAATTAATAATGTGTTTTAAGAGAAATAAAACAAACTCAATTAATTATTCTTTAACACTAACTATTATACTCACAATTACAATTTTCTTTATATGGAATTTATTATTGTGACACAAGGAAATTTACAGTTTTATAAACAACGTTGGTTTTCATGTTGTTCTAGAAATAATATAACAAATATATTTTATACGTTAAAATGATCTAAAATATAGCATTTAAAACGTGTTGCCTGTAAGAAACAGCTTTCATTTGTTTTGAAAGTACACTTTTTGTCAAATTACTGTTAAAACGGTTAAAACAAACTCATCCAGTTTCTAGGCAACACATATTTTCATGCAGAATTTTTGTGCATTTTTAGTGTTCTAATTACGGCCGGTTGTACCAATATTACTTTAATTTTAAGCTTCCTTAAATGGACAATATGATATCGGAATTAAATATCAAATGAACTATTCAACATTGCTGTCCAATTAGTATTTTTTTTGTGTAAGAGTTGCTTAAAATTTAAACCTTATTGATGCAACCGGGCTTTAATATATTTCTATATAAAATTTCTGATCGTACTTATTAGTAAGACATTGTATCCCCATGAATCATTTCTTGATGATAATAGATTAAATTATGCCTTTTGTATTTGCTAATTATAAACATTATATTTAGAAAAATATAATTCAATTATTAATCCTTTTAACCAATAAATTAATTAGTTTCTTATTATTAAAACATTTATGAACAAAAAATTATCAAAATCAACGATAAAGCCGATTGATTCATGCTGTTTTTAGTACAAATCTGTGCATGTGCAGATGTTATTATTTATTTATAAAATCAGTTAGTTCCGACTTTGAAATGTGGGCCTTACAGAAGCTGTAGGTAGACAACAAGTACTATTAAAATTAGATAAAATGTCATTGAAACTAAACTTCTTGTCGCATAACTTCAGCCAAGAAATGTCAAAATGTTTTTAACGGACATAAATATTTTATTTTTATATACTCTTTTACTTCTATTCTTTACAGAAACTATAAAATTGATATATATTTACGGAATAAAGAAGAATAGGTAGGTACTTGTATATTTTATTCTCTTTCTATGCTCGAAGGAAATATAAAAAGAAATGTTGCCACTATAAAGAAACTTACCTCAACAACAAATTTCAAGCTATCTAGTTTGTTTGATATGTGTAATATAGAGGATGAAGTTCTTTGGTCTGGTCATTAATAACTAGCACGATTCTAGTTGATTAATAATTATATGTCATGGAAAACATTCTCCATTGGTTTTAATACTTTTGACTGAATACAGACATGAATTGAATAAAATTAAACTACTATCTCGTATTTCTCATAAACGAGCATTATTGTTTATTGCTAAATTTAAACTACGTTAATTATTTATCAAATAAAAGTGATCCGTTAACATATTTGCTCTTTGACTGTATCACTCAAAAAAAAGTAAAGCAAACTATTTAATCAATGCTGAATGAAAGCTATTATGTAAAATATTTTAATTTGCAAAAAATATCTAACGGTTATTTACATATGCGCTATATTTAAATAAGTCTAGGCGTTTATTTCAATATGAAGAGGTTTCTTTAGAAACTGTAGGCTGAAAACATGCTCTATTAAAATCCTGTATTAACTGTCAATAAAACAGGTGGAATTCATTTTTCATGCTCTACATATTTTTAAGAGAAATATTATTAAATAAGTATATCACACTCTTCTTGTAAAATGTGAGTCGTATTACTTTTTTGCCGGTACGACAGCCAAGAACGTTGAGCGAAATACATTGTAAGACCTTTGATCAAAAATACCTACACACAAAAATAAAATATATTAAATATGTATTTTACATAAGTAGATTATGTAGTTCTTTCTACTTACGTTTAATAAGAAGCTCTTTATTTTACTTTACAAAATCGAAAGTAATCATTCAAGTACATTGTATTAATGGCCGGTAGCATCAGTATTAATTAAATTTTAAGTTTCCCCTAAATGGGCAATATTACATCAGAATAAAAGTGGCAAATGAACTATTCAACATTGCAGTAAAAATTTCGATTAGCATTTTTTTGTTTAAGAGTTACATTAAGACTTGTTGGTGCAACTGGGCACAACAGTTACAAAAAAGAAAATTTAGTTCTTTATTCTCTTCACTAACATTAATAACACAGTTATTATATTTATAAGATTTTCATTCGTTCTTATTTCACAATACGAATAACTCGGATGACAACTTTATTAAGTCGTTTTTTGTTTATAAAAAACTATTTTGTTATACAAAATTAAGAAATCATTGGTATTGTCTGCCTGTATCTCGTTTTGTAATTTTCGCCTCCGTAAAATAACCAACTTTGCTTCCTTACTTGTTACATCAATCGCAATTATATAATAATGTACTTAATGGAAAAGTAATTTTAAGAATGTATATCTATTAAAAATCACACCCTGGAAAAATGGCAATATAAAAATTATATTACTTACTCTCATTTATATTTTTTTAATTTAATTTGGCCCTAAAAGTATTATTTATTGCGGGAGAAATATTAGCGTATTGAATACGTACTCATTCGTACAGGAAATGTACCATCGCAGTCACATTACGCAGAGAGAGGTAGAACACAGAAACTTAAGAAATCTAATCGCCGCGTTTCTGCCTATCGCATGCACTGTAAATTATGCATTTTCGTAGAGTTGTGTATTCTAATTTATATCTACAATTTATTATCAGTTATATGTATAAATATACACATCTTCATATAAAATAAAGTTTGTAATACTTTTAATTTGTATTTCAGACAGTTCTATTACAAGTAATTATTTAATTATTACTTATTCAATGATTATTACTTATTTATTGAAATTTCCATTTTGTATACGCGTTGTTTCTTCAAAAAATTAACTTATTAAAGCTATGAGGCCAACACATAAATTTGTCACAAAAAAATAAGAAATGAAAATCAAGGATGTGTCCGTCGTTATCAAAATTCTACATATGAGATATTTAAATGGTTGTGTTTTATTGGCCATTTTTATCTTTTTTTACAATTGGCAAAGATAAGTTTATTTAGATTCTATATGGCTTTGATGATAAACTTACAAATAATTTGTTTTCTATTAATTTTCTAGAGCATTTTTTTTTTAAATATGATAAATATATGAAAGAAAATATTTTCATGCTTAAGACATTACACACACCCATCATAAAATACCTTTGCACGACACTGAACTTTAGGTACAAAATTGTTTATTTTCTTACGAAACATTTTTAATTAAACAGTAGTCCCAGAGGTATAAAATAATACTGCACGAGATCAAAGTTTTTGTTCATAGCGTGTAATTTGTAAAGCGGTTTTATTCTAAATATCAAGTATTTTATCGCATTACATAAATTATATTAACTTCGCAGACTTTTCACCACAACAAAAACTAACTTAACCTAACCCAACTTTTGCTATTTATCAAAATTTTCAGTGCATTTGAAATGTAATATAACGTAATAATATCTATAGTATATTTAGTCTAATGGACAGCGGTAGTTCAGTTGGTTAGCGCTTAGGTTCAAATTCCAGCGTCGACAACTATTAACTAACAATGTAATACCACTGTATCCAAGTTGTTCGGAACCCACTGTAAACTTTAGACACAGAATAGTTACAGAGAGAAGCGACACTCCGTGTCGGTACCTTTCATGTTCCGCTAGTCAGTTCTATGACCTTGAAGCATTGTGTAGACCTTTAAATTTGTGCTCTTTCCTTACCTCTCTGTCAGATATGAGGAAACTTTTCGATTTTACACAATGGGCCCTTTAAATTTGTGCACCTTCCCCATCTCTCTCCAATTTTCGCTTCTCTGTCTTACTGTCGCTTCTGTATAAACCTATTCTGTGCTTTAGAGCTTATTTCAAGCCCTGTTCCTCCTAGAAGTGCTGTGCTATGGGAATAAAAAAATGATTTTAACATTCTATTTATTTGATTTTGAAGAAAAATTAACTTAACCTAACCTAACTTGTGCTACATACAAAATTTTCGGTTCACTGCATATGTAGCTTAACATAACATCTGGAGTAACGTTAGTTCAGGAAGTGACTTCGCATTTAATGTAATGACTATTTCATAACAATGAATCTTCTTTGCCTCTACAACTTTTGTTGGCTCATGGCCGCAAACGAATAAAGAATTCCACTAGTGCGTTTTTTTAAGCATGCGATTGAATGACTTGATTTACTCATTAAAAATCAATTTAAGAACAAAGTGTTATTTTATATTAGTAATTATAGGCAGAGTTAATTGTCAAAGTTAATTGTAAGTTTAATTATATGAAACTTACTACATTCACATATACCATAGAATACGCAGAAATTTTATTTGTTACCTAATTGTAAACTGTCATTTATTTGAACTGTCTAGTTACATTATTGAAACTTATGTTTTGTTATTGTTTTGTCATTAGTAACTGACAGGATTTGGTTATAATTTTAATTTATTTACAAGTGAATACAAATAAACTAATGTATAATAAACTCAATGTAACAGTATTTTTCTTACACGTACGGTAGAAGTGCCTTTTTCACACACTCTTTTCGGTTGGAAAAGTGCGCGTTTCTCCAACTGTAGGAGAAGTAAAATAAATGGGAGAAGTACGTGCTTCTCCCACTAATTTTCCGTCGCAAGCTAGTGAAGTTAATGCAATGCGTAGACTTTATGTAAAATCTGTGCTAATTTTAACAAATTTGTTTAATCAAGTTTTGAGTATCATTTGTTTTTTGTATTATTATTATTTTCATGCTATTTAAAATTTTAATTTTCATTCATTAAATCACGAAAATGCATACAAATTGAAATAACAAAATAAATTTTGAATAATTAATATTTTTATATAAGTCCTTTTTTAAAGTGTTTATATTCAAATGAAAAATGTTATTTCACATCAACTTACTAATTAGTTATTAGCTTTCAGTTAATAATTAAATTCAAGCACAGCGGCCGTACTTCTAAAAAAAATATCCTACTTAACTCTTAGAAGTGACTCTCGCTAGTAAAGTAATGTACTATTACAGGTTCTAAGAAGGCAGAGAAAACTGTTTACTACAACTACAATAGAATTATTCATAAATCGGGTTGCAATATTCTGTTCTCAAAGTTCTGAACTTAATACTTTGTAAGAAGACAGTATGAGAAAAATAGAAATTTCTTTAACATTCACATGTAAAGTGAACAAATATTTCAAGGATAAAAGTTATATTTCAAAATTATGCACATATAAATTTTCTCTTATCTTCAATTTGCCATTCTATGTCAAAAAATTATCATAACCTGACAATAATTTTCAAATTTATTTGACAGTTACCTACAACTGTCAAAAGTTTAATTTGATTACAAAAAAACATTTTTTTTATAATTGAAACTGTAGAAAAATATGAAATTGTATTATACTTGTTCTAAAAGTGTAAATTAGTCTCATGTTCTATTCCATAATAAAATAATAAAACTTTCGTGTTACAGAAGATTAGTGTGTATTTTTATTTAAAAAAAACTATCGAAATACAGTTAGAAACTAATACCTACAAGTAATAAATTATTCCAAATGTAATTAACATAATTTGTTTATGCACTGTTAAGTACGATTTTACGTGTTTATTCAGTGCTATCAACATATATGCATCTTTATTTGTTTACAAATGCGTAGTGTGTCACATTGAAAGATGTGTTTTCTTTCGCCTGGTGCTCTGAACATTAAACCTATGCACTAACTCCGTCATTACGAACGATCGATTGGCGACGACATATGTCGTACCTTTAGTTAGACATAACTTTATACTTACGCACCTCGATATCAAAACATGTTTGTTGATGTCGTCGTTACCTCAAAACGCAAACATTGGCTTTTTCTTTGCGCAGGAGTCTTCACAAACACGCTAAATTTGTTTGCATTCAAAAGAATACAATAATTATCGAAATTAGGTCATAGAATGCATGATCCTCAAAATGGGGACTTCTTAGTATGTTTTTTTTTATTAATGACAAGAATATTAAGTACATTATTGTGTTTTCAATAATCACGCGGACATTTCGAGTTCTTATAGAAGAATTGTCATAAAAATGATATTGACAACAGAATAAAGTGTAGAAAAATAATTAATCGCATCCACACATAGTTTGTTAAAGTTAAAATGCGCAAATGCGTTTTTTTTTATTCGTGATTAAATACTACTGTTAACCGGTGAAATCTTAACCGGTCAAAATTGGTGTGTTAGCAACAAAGTATTAAATAAGTTCTAACGAAGATTTTGAATTAATTGCACATATGATTAATAAAAAACACTACTAAAGTAAGACAAACACCGGGTCATTTTAACGAATCGAATGAAGCGGAATTTTACCGAAGGTTTCGTTTATAGAAACGTTCAGTGCTATATTTACTGCAACTGATTGATGAGGTAAGTCATTCAAAAGATATGTATAACAATTATAAATTTGTATAGATAGTGGTCGTCATCTCATTTTAAATTATATGATATATTAATATTTCTTTTAGAAATACTACTGTTTCAGCTATGAAAGAGGTCCTAATTTATTTTTGTATTCCGTCCTTGTAAGTTCTTCTATGTACGCCACTTTTTGCATTGAAAATACTTTCTCCCAGCAATGTTCATTGTCTTTAATTGTCGTTACATCTGTTTTTTTTTTTTGCACTCTATAATTTTATCATTTTATTATCAATTTTGTTTCTGTCATTCGATATTCTTGCTAACCTAAACTAGAAACTTGATAACCAGAGTTAATTAAACAGATGTCTGCATGATTGAAAAACGCTCTTCGCTTTAACCATGATTAAATTGTGTTGGTTAAAAAACTTAATCATTTAATGAAAAATCGGTCCTTTATATATGCATCATGTTGTTTGTATCTTGAGGTATTAATATCTTCATAATGCCCTTGGTATATTAATAACTAAAAATAAGTTTGTTACATTTTAGTAATTTAACTATTGCGTGACCTAACCATAACCTATTCATACAATTTTAGGTGTAGTACGACTTGATGCAAACTAAATGAATGTTAATAAACAATCTTCTCACTTGTCATAGTACTTATCCAATTACTGCAATTATAATAATAAGTAAAAAATATTTATTAATGAGTTTGTTGTTATAATATGATGACTACTGCTGTAAAAAATGTAATAAGCATATTCACTTTATATTGAGCACAAATATATACGTAAAATATCAACTAAATATAAAAATAATTGAAGTGGTGGAGGTCCATCTTTATTGTAGTTAAAAAAAATCCTGCATAATATTAAAATATAAGTACACACCATTTAAGTTTTTTTTTCAAACTTGTGTTAATAACAGGGCTGTAACCGGTTCAAAAAACCGGTTAATAAAAACCGGTAACCGATATTTTCAACGAAAATTGCGAACTTTAACCGTAATTTTAACCGATATTTTTCAGGCCGAAAATACCGGTAACTGTTAACCAAAAAAAAAAATAAACCGGTTTTAGCGAACATTAATCTTTATTTAATATCATTTAGCTAGAAAAAAAATAATATTTTTTTATATCTGTGTTTTCTATTTGTATTTGAACATGAGTCATGCAGTTCTTAAGTCTCCCTAGTAATTTCCAATAATAGTTATACATTAAAACTTACAATTTATAGTTTTTCACTCTAAAATTTTTCATATACAGCCAAAAAAAATTTATGCCCATTTTTGGGTCCAAAATTTTGATTTTTGGAATTAGTCTAACTTGATAGTCGTCGATGCGCTGATTTCAAATTTTCGAACCGAATTCAATTATCTCTTTCCGTTCCTGAGCTATTTGACCTCAAAGTTGCACCTCAAAAAAGTGGGTTTTTTTGATATAACTCTAAAACGGGTAGGAAAACAATCTCAACGACTATACCAGTGGATTCTACAGGCAAAGTTACATAAAGAAATGTTTTCTCCGCATATACGTTCTTTGGAACGATTTTGTGAAAAATGAGAAAAACGAAAAAAACAGGAATTTCAGTTTTTCGCTTGGGAACTTTTTGTCACCAAATCTTTTCATTTTCTAGACTTAAGTAAATACAGATGCGCTGATTCCAAATTTTCAAACCGATTTCAATTATCTCTTACCATTCTGGAGATATTTGCGTTCAAAGTCAGACCTGAAAAAAATTGTTTTTCAGGAATAGTCCTGAAATGGGCCGAGATACGACCTCGGCGACCTCACCAATCGATTCTGCGGGCAAAATTACATAAGTATACCATTTTTCAGATATTTATTCAGGCGGATACAATTTTTAAAGCGAAAAAACGAAAATCGCAAAAATTGAAAAATCGCCTGATGAACCCCTTACGATTTTTTCCGATTTTTGGCCATTTTCGTTTTTTCGCTGTAAAAATTGTATCCATTAGAATATAAATCTGAAAATTGGTACAAAAATGTAATTTTGTCCGTTGAATCGGTTGGTGAGGTCGCCGAGGTCGTATCTCAACCCATTTCAGGACTATTCCTGAAAAACTGAATTTTTCAGGTCCAACTTTGAACTCAAATATCTCGAGAACGGTAGGAGATAATTGAAATCGGTTTGAAAATTTGGAATCAGCACATTCTTCTTTACTTAAGTCCAGAATATAAAAAATTTTGGAGACAAAAAGTTTCCGAGCGAAAAACTGAAATTCCGGTTTTTTCGTTTTTCTCATTTTTCACCAAATCGTTCCAAAGAACTTATATCAGGAGAAAACATTTCTTTATGTAACTTTCCGCGTAGAATCGACTGGTATAATCGTTGAGAATGTATCTCTACCCATTTTAGAGATATGGTCAAAAAACACCCTTTTTTGAGGTGCAACTTTGAGAGCAAATATCGCAGGAATGGAAAGAGATAATTGAATTCGGTTTGAAAATTTGAAATCAGCGCATCGACGACTATCAAGTTAGATTAATTCCAAAAATCAAAATTTTGGACCCAAAAATGGGCATTTTTAAATTTTTTTGGCTGTATATGAAAAATTTTAGAGTGAAAAACAATAAATTGTAACTTTTCATGTATGTCTATTATTGGAAATTACTAGGAAGGCTTAAAAAGAAAGTTTTAGAAGGCAGAAAGATGTTCCAAGTGTTCTGAAATAAGTAGAGAGACTTGCACTATGTTTCACTTTGTTCCAAATTGTTTGGGACAAAGTTAAGGCACTTGTTTAGGGTGTAACATAAATGTACTAGGTTCAACACTGTTCCAAGATAATTGGGAGTAAGATGAGACAGTTCTACAGGGTTTAATAATGTTCTAGATAGTTCAACAAGGTTTAACTTGTTTTCGGAAAGAAGGTGGTTATTCCTGTGTTTGTACTGCTGGTTTTTCCGGTTCAAATTGTGACATAACTTTAACTAAAGACGCATGTAAAAGAGATATTTGTAAGAACGGTTCAACTTGCACTTCCCTTAAAAAAGGAGGGTTAATTTGTGAAGACTGTTATCCCAATAATGGGTATGAACATTATACAGAATTATGTGAGCTTAAAAGTAGAAGCTTTGGAAAAAGCTCGTTTCTTACTTTTCCAAGTTTGAAACAGAGACATCGTCTACATTTGACTTTAAAGTAAGTACTAAACTAAAAGCTTTTTTGAATTTTTTTAATGGATTTCTCTGTTTTTTTTTATAAGACACATTTTTTATATTTTTATTTTAACTTGTACGGAACAGGTTTACCAAAATAAAACAACATGCAAAATTAATAAAATTAAGTTTTATAAGCTTGTAACTCAAAAACTATTAAAGATATAGTCTTAAAATCAGAGCATGTAACCGGTTAATAAAAACCGGTAACCGATATTTTCAACGAAAATTGCGAACTTTAACCGTAATTTTAACCGATATTTTTCAGGCCGAAAATACCGGTAACCGTTAACCAAGAAAAAAAAATAAACCGGTTTTAGCGAACTTTAACCTTTAACCCCGACAAAAAATTTTAATATTTTTTTTTATATCTGTGTTTTCTATTTGTATTTCAACATGAGTCATGACAGGTTTTACAATTAACATTTTATTGGAGAGTCATAAATGTAGGTAGTTTCTTTGGCCGTTAAGGTTACTTAAAAAGTCCCAAATATATACGGCCTTTGTCAACACAGGCGAGTTTAAAATTGAAAAGTGACTTGCGTTTTTCTGAAGATATTACGGAAATTTTTGTGAATATTCATTAATTAATTTGCTTTTTTTTAATTGTTAGGTATATTTTTCTCAGATGGTATTTTTTTATTATTTTTTTAAATTAATTATTCTGTAATTTTTTTTAATCAAATTTTTATAATTAATTTCTTTTAATTAATTTAATTATTTTTTTAACCGATATATTAACCGGTTTAAACCGGTTTCTAATTTTCAAAAACCGGTTTTCGAACTAAAACCGTTATTATTATAACGTTCTCTATAAGGGTTAACCGTTAACCAGTATTTTTTTCGGTTACATGCCCTGGTTAATAAGAATAGTAAAAATAATCATTTAGTTTTACTTATTTATCATAATATCTAAACTTTTTTTTGCAGTTTAAGGTTTATTCATTCATAAACGCTTGTAAGTAGAACAAAATCGACTGAACAAATTCTAATGAAACATAATAATTGTATAAGTTTGCAATATCTATGTAACTTATTGTAAAAATTAATCACTGGATAGTTTTGTTTTACCCTTTTTAGTTTGTGCATATTTTTACTAAATCCGATGTTAAAATATTTGCATTTAATAG
The DNA here is from genome assembly GCA_035578165.1 of Stenolophus ochropezus. NCBI lineage: Eukaryota > Metazoa > Arthropoda > Insecta > Coleoptera > Carabidae > Stenolophus > Stenolophus ochropezus. Next base: position 14,849,057 of record JAQOWZ010000005.1, on the reverse strand, counting down.
TCAGGTTTGTTATTAATGATCAATACATTTACTTTATAGATTTGTAGGTATACTTACATTTAACATATCTATCAATGTTTATTTATATTAGTTAAATCTATACACACAAGATTTTATCGGGTTCAAAAAATTACAATAAATATTAATTCCTAGATCAGTTCATATAAACCAAGTTGTCCAAAAATACATGCCTTGAAGTCAACTTTTAAAAAATATTCCAATTGTCATAGATTACACGAATAATAATAACTACACAAAGATGAGTTTCCTTGAAACGAGTGCGTTTGTACTTAAAATACAAAAGAAATAAAATTATGCGTATATTTATAAATTATGCGTAGATATAAAGATACATAAATTGTTACAGATTTTTTTCTAATTTGGTTGATTCAAATTAAGATTGTTATTATTCATGAAATGTATAATCCACATTTATACCATTTATAATGAAGTTATTTTTAAAATGGATTAAATATTTAAAATTACATACAACACATATAAATGAATAAATTATTTGTTTTAATCATTTTTAATTGTCAAATTCGATATGAGTGTAAAATATGCCTTTATCTATATTTATTTTATTTAAAAGTTAAAGTAGATTCTTACCTATTCCACTCAAATTTGAAATTTTAGTGATTTTCCAGAATTTTCTATACATGTGACGTATATTAAGAATATTTACATTTTATGGACATGTGAGTAATTTTTGTAGATTATTAAAAATATTAACCTTAGATAAGTCAAAGTATAAATCTCAAGGTATCCAGATCTTATCAAAAAAACAGTAAACAACTCAAAAAGATATTTCTTTCTTACATCATTGTTCGAATTTTTCGAACGTTTATTTGTTTACTAAGGTTTTTGTTTTCAACTTGAACTTTAAATTAATTACTTATTTAAACTGTAAATTTATTTAAATTATGCATGATTTAATTCAGTGTGGGTACAAAATAACAAAATCGTAAAAATTTTGCAATAATTTAATATTCAGTTTGAAATTCAGAATATTAATAGATTTACTAAACGTACCAAAATAAAGCTTATATGATCGATTGTAAATGTTTATCAGTGTTATATTATCGTCTGTGAACTGACCTTGGAACTACATTTTATCTATTTCAAAATAATCATCCAACGTAGAAATAGAAACAGTAAAATAGAATAAGAGAGAATTGGTAAAAATATTTAGTTGAAACTCACGTTTAGCGATATTTACACACTTAAACAATTCGTAGTCATATCATAATTAGTTTAGTTGCAAAACGGGTAATAGTTCATGTTTCGTTTTATCAACGGGATTAAAAATGGCCTTAACAACGTCATCCGTAATCTAATCTCATTGTAATTTTTAACAATCAATAAAAGAAAATATTACGTCTTATTCTTCCGTGTGTTGAAAAACTTGTAATCAGTTATTTACTAGTTCTATACAAAGTTGAAATTATTTTTAGAGCAATCCAAAGTTTAACTAATAAAATAAATGTTTAATGAGCGTGGACGAAAATAAATAAACAAATATGTCATCCAACCTAGAACTAAAGAGTAAATCATTTATTTAATATATCATAAATACACATATGCCAATTTGATATCGATAGGTATCCAAAATAACAAAATGTACCTATTTATACAATTGAAAACCAGTAACTAAGGAAATTTATACTATTTGCACTCATAAAATAAACATGTTTTCATTATTATGACATTATGACATTTATTTATGACATCAGTATCAGTGATTATTTCAAATACTGTTTATTATCTAATATGTTTGCACTATTAAGTTACAAACGTAAATAATTATGAAGAATGTATGCATTACATTAGTTGTTATTATAAATAATTTGTAATGAATTTTATTCACTTGACAATCTTATAAATTTTTAATTCCCCTAAATTTGACTTGATAATAAAGCTCTTTGAAAACTGAAAAGGAATTATATTATTATACTATAATCGTATTGCTTATGTATTAAGTCTTATACTTATTTTGTAAGAAAATGTATTTGGATTTTAAAAGTACATTTAACAATAACATACCCAAATTTATTGATGTAATAATTTACTAAAAATTCACACGAGGGAAATAATTATTCTGAAATATAGTTAGCAATAAATAAGGCCTAATTATGTTTCAAAATAAGTAATTAGTAGATAAAATGTTAATAATAGTGTCATTAAAAAAAATATACCTACATGATTAGAAACAAATTATTGTGTCAAAAGTTTAATAATCTTTTGTACTATTATTTTGACTATTGATGATGAGAATTTAATTTATTTTTAAGGTTAGAGATAAGAATAGTTTTATTTGGTTTCATTTTTCGTAATCATATGTTTCTAGAAATTGTATATGTTGAGATATATACAGGGTGTTCGAAAAATAGGGTGCCAAATTTGGGAAATATATTAATCAAACCAAAACAAGAAAATAATCCTAATATACCCATGTCCGGAAACGAACCATTTTGGAACAAAACACTCTTTTGTTTGAATTTTGAATTTTATTTTTAGTAATGTTTTTTACTCTCAAAATTACAATAGTTGTTCGTAATGTCCTCCTTGAACTTGTATGCAACATTCTAAATGTCTTCTCATGGATTGTCGAACACGTTCAAATATTCCTGGTTTTAGTCTTATAATATTGCAACAGTCTATGATTCTTTGCCGCAAATTCTCTACGTTATTAATGGGCGTCTAATAAACTAAGCTCTTTAAATGACCCCAAAAATAAAAATCAAGCGGATTCAACTAATGGTGAACGTGGAGACCAAGTAGTTGGACCACCTCGCGAATTACCATGCGCACGTCCGTACATTAAATGCATGTCGGTTAATTCTGAGTTTGTATAACTGTTCATTATTAATAGAAAAGCTTCTAAACAATATCAAAATAATTTAATTACGGTGACAACAAATTATGACAGTTGCTAAGGAAACGTGATTAAACAAATTACAAGTATTAACGTAACTATTGTAATTTTGACAGTAAAAAACATTACTAAAAATAAAATTCAAAATTCAAACAAAAGAGTATTTTATTCCGAAATGGTTCGTTTCCGGACATGGGTATATTAGGATTATTTTCTTGTTTTGGTTTGATTAATATATTTCCCAAATTTGGCACCCTATTTTTCGAACACCCTGTATGTATGTAAAAATTGATATACAGTGGCTCACAAAATTATTCGTACACCTAAGTTTTATATTTAAAAAGTGAAAAATGGAGTACTTTCAAAAAAATATTGATGTATTATTGACGGAATCAAATTCTCTTATTTTCCAGAAACAAAATGCAATAGCCAATTATGAAAAAAATATTATTTTTCTTATGTTAATTAAATAAAAACAAAATGTGTATAAGAACTATGTACACAAAATTATTCGTACACTTATGAAATCTTGCATATAACGAGTCAATATTTATATTTATAAACATGAAACATCTGTGATTGCATAATTATCATTTGTCTGAGTATTTTGTATAAGATTTTTTTAAAAATAGTTCACAAAAATAAGACATTATGGTAGTTGAAAGGCGAATTTGCTTCAAATTACTTTGCCAGTGTAAATCTTTAAGGGCAGTTGACAAAATTAAACGAAGATCGCACTAAATGTTGAGAACCATATAAGTAAATATAAAAATGAGAACCAGTAGAAAAATATTCACAGTGGAGGCCTTAAATTATTTTTAAGTCATCAGAATAAACTATATATTGAGCGTTAAATGAAATCAAACCCTAAAAATCCCCTGAATAAATTAATATTAAGAATAACTAATTTTTTTTTAGGGTCTATTGGAACATAGACTATTCAAAGAACTTTAAGAAATTTTGGTTCTAATGGTCTTATAGTAAAAAGTGGCCCCTATAATTCCAAACAAAATAAAATAAAGAGACTCGTATTTGGAAATAGTACATTAGCACGGATTGTGTTTTTGGAAATTGATAATTTTGCGGATTTGAGTGGAATGGCAAATCTTTTGATTGGAGAAATCCAAATTCTGAGCTTAATAACTGCAATTTATGTAGTACAGTAAAACACGGCGGCAGGATCATATTAGTTTGGGGATATGTAGGAGCTAGTTATGACTATATGGCCATTAAAATCAAAATGTCTTAGAGTTCTTCGAATAGTCTATGTTTCAATATATCCTCCAAATATTTCAGATATATTTTTTGTTAATTTATTCAGGAGTTTTTAGTATTTAATTTCATTTAATGCTCAATAACTCGTTCATTCTGCTGATTAAAAATTTTCTTACGGTCCCCACAGCAAATATTTTTCAACTACTCGTCATTTTTATATTTACTTCTAATGTTCTTAACAATTGAGAACAATATTCATACAATTTTGACAACCTCCCTTAAAGATTTATACTGGCAAAGTCATTTCACATAGATTCGTCTTTCAACTACCATAATTTCTTGTTTTTGCGACCCATTTTTGAAAAAACCTTTTACAAAATACTCAAACAAATGATAATTATGTAATCACAGATGTATTATACTTATAACTATTAATATTGACTCGTTATATGTAAGATTTCATAAGTGTACGAATAATTTTGTGTACCTGTTTTTTGTATGCATTTTGTTTTTATTTAATTTACATAAGAAAAATAATATTTTTTTCATAATTGGCTATTGCATTTTATTACTGAAATATGAGAGAATATGATACCGTCAGTAATATACCAATATTATTTTTAAAAGTACTCTATTTATAACTTTTTAAATAGAAAACTTAGGTGTACGAATAATTCTGTGAGCCACTGTATATGAGGTAGCTGAAACCATAAAACGTAACCATTTACGGGCTATATTTAAAAGACCTAAATCTACAGAACCCGTATGTGGAGGAAATATTTCTGTATGCAGCATTTATCGCTGAATCAAATGATTAAATATTTGAGATTGTATCTTTATCCATTTTTAAAAAATTAGAAATGTAATTTATAATTTGTACAAATGTTGCACTCAGATTATTTTAAAAAATAAAAATCTTTGGTGCCACCGTCGTGTATCCAGAACTTCAATTTAAAATTAAAATTTTATTTGAAAACTTTTTGCATTTTATATCAATGTTGATGCAAGTTTCTAAAATATTTTGTCGTATTGTATGCAAAATTACGGAACCAATAATAATAATATATTTTATGAAATATATAATACTGTGCCACAATTTGTCTCTGTATAGTTTTATATATTTGTATTTTAAAAATATTACACGTAAAACTGTCACAATAATATTACCATATTGGAACAACAAGTACCTACATAGTCGTACATCCGCGTGTTTTCTATAAATTGAATAAATTTATTCAATTGTTTTTTTCTTTCTGCAATTTCTTATTCAATAATTCAATATACTGCGCGGCGTAAAATACGTTTGTATGATATTATTTAAAAAAGTTTAAATCAATGTTTGATTATAAAATTAGTGGGCGTTTTCCTCCATTTGTTTTCTTTCCCGCGGATCTTATCAAAGTTTTCTCCATTTTCTCCGCAAATAAGAACAAAATCATAAGCAGATTTCAAATCGGCCTTGAAGAATTCCGGATCACTGAGTGTTTCTCGGTCACCAGGAAAAACTTTGAATCTCTAACAATATAAAATTTTTAAATAACCTTCGAATTTGGCCAGAGATAAAAAGAAAATAAAATAAATTAGACGACACGGAGCACAATTCTGATATTGAAACTATAAACAACACCAGTTGAATTCGGAGACCATTTCCGGTTGAGAAATAGTTTTTTTGTTAATTTGGAAACAGGAAATAGGAAGAGATAATTTTTTTATATTGGCCAATACATAAGTTTAAAGATAGAACCTAAATATGTAAATATATGACATATTTTATCGTTATTTTTATTCGTATAATCTCAACCAATACCAACAAATTTATACCAAATAAAAATGATATATGTTTGTCACTTGAAAGATGTTACATATTTGTACAATTTCAGATAATATTAGAAATAACAAACAACATTGTTTATCTGTAAGTAATAACATCCTGAATATAAAATCTTCTAAATAAACGTCACCAGCATTTTATGAAAACTGCCATTATTTAGAATATTTAGGTACTGTGTAAATTGCTATAAATCTTCTTCTTATTTAAATATATTATTTAAATCCGTCCATTGTTTCTTCTTAAAATACGTAAAATAAATCCATGTATCATTCCCGTCTATTATCCAAATCTTGGAAAAAAAGTGTATCAGAGGGAGAAATAAAATTTGACCTGGGCAGAACTCCACACGTTATTAAAACCGGTGGTGCTGTTAAATAATATGCTTTTCTACTCCTGTATAAATATATCCCTATTATTTAAATTTGTTTGATTAATTATAGTAGCCATATTTCAGGACAGTTAAATATGCACATAATTCACTCTTCTCGGCCAATCACAGAACTAAAAATCATCAAATCAATTAATCACGTTTATTTTATTGTGTACTTTTATGGCATTTTCTAAATATTTTGCGTTTTTCCTAATTTACAGGAGTAGAAAAAATATAGAATTATAGAAGGGATCGCCTACGGCTCGTGACACAAACTTCATCTTCGCGAATAATGACTGTCATAATCTTTAATATAATAATAGAGGTACTATTTTTTTTTATCAAATAATACATTCAAAATTTTATAATCTTTGATAACAATATCTATAAAATATTTGATTTTATAAACTGTTGACTGTAAAACATATTTTAAAATTAAATAGATTAGTTTAAAAGATTGTTATTTTTAGAATGATTATCAAACAGCAATAAAGTGACATTCACATATAGACAGAGTGTATCATCCATTAATTATAAAAATATGTAAAAGTATGTCATCATATCTTAACTGAAAGCTCTTGTACTTTGTAGGCTAATATTATTTTCCGGACAATTACTCTTATTTTAGTGAAGAATAGGTTTTCAGCAGTGGTGGATTTAGAAGAAAATCTAGGAAATTAGGGTAATACTAATAATTTAAGCTATTAAAATATTTATTCGTCACTTCTGCAAAGGATCTAAAAGTTACAGTGGATTCGGATTTTGGAACCACTCGAACACAGCTTTATTTTTATTTGATTTAATATTGGCGACGCTAGGATTTGAACCCTAGATCTCACACTCCACTCCATTTAAGTTGAAGCGTGCTTTGATGCATAAAATAATCCAGGATAATTTATGATTCAGTTTGCTGAGAAAACTAGAATTTGTAATGAAATGACAAGATTGAAAAAGAATTGAGAAGTGACAAAATATGCTTTTCATTTTATGGATTACATGAATAAATGAATATGTTGAATTGCGCGCGAACGCGCTTTCTGCATAACCGAGTTGTTTAACTAAATTAAATATTAGCAATGTCTGGGACTTGAGGCCGTACGTTTCTGTTAGGAACTGTGTCAAGGTACTTTTAAATAGTCGTGAAAAAATTGCTGATGGGATCTTCCGTATTCCTTGAATATTTTCGTTTTCATACAATGTCAATTTGTGTGCCACGCGCTCTGTATAAAACAAAAAAGAATTTCAAAGAGAATTACTCATTTATTAAATTGCATTATTTAATGTACTTGTTGACAAGCTCATAAATATTTAATAATTTATAAGGCTATTAACGTTAGAAATGATAAACCAATATTACTGTAACATAAAAATAATTCAGTAGTAATTGTTGTCTTTCATTTTGCTACTTTCAAATATACTTATTACGTATTGTGTAGAACTATACTTTATTTAATAACTAGGAAGAGTGAACTGAAGTTGGCGCACTAAAATAAATACTTCTGATAGGTTGATTTACGCCAATTTTACACTCAACGATATTTGTCACATCTGCTATGGAATTTGTTTTACAGAGATCTGTTTTATTTTAGCTTATTACTCTTATTACGTTATTATTGTATTTTGTATTCATTTGTGATCTATCAGTCTAATTTGGCTAAAGTATGCACTCCTCGTAATTTTTGAATAGAATATAGCAGATATATGTAGTCACCTCGAATAAGCAACGCTGCTGTGTCAAACGTCATTTTAATAAGGTTAAGGTTTATAATGTATGCCACAAAAAAGGTCTATTATTTGTATAGCGGATTGTTTAACGAAATCTATAACTGGCATACACTTTGTATCTATAAACACATTACATGAAACCTCATTAAAATTGATGACGTTTGACGTGATATAACATCGTTGCATATTCGAGGCGACTATAATCAAGCAGCGTAGAAGTAAAAGGTGCATTCTATAAGTTCCGTGTTCAAAACCCGCTAAACTACCTTCATACTTTGTAGTTAAGGTCGTATATCCTGTTGAAAGGTTATCAGTTCAATTAAAACTATGAAGTAATCGATCACGATTTTGTAATAATTCTAATAATATAGAGTATACATTTTTCTCATATTATAATGGAAAATGCAATTTAAAGTTTAAATTATTTTTCCATTTATTTGTAATTAATTTAAATGAGCTTCACTACCATCACCAGTCACTTGTTTGTTGCTGAAAGGATAATGAAACGTGAATTTTTTAAAGTTGAAACCCTAACCTTTAACATAAATAAAATAATACCGTTGCTATGGTAACTGACCAATAATTATTATTATATTATTTTGTTTAAAATTATAAACGAAGACACAGAAGACTTCGGAGAATATTTTTACATAGGTGTGTAAAAGCGAAATTCACCATTTATTACCCGTTATATGAAATTGACAATTTTAAAGAATTCAAATCAATGATAAATTGAATAATTTAATATTTAAGAATAATATATGCATGTAATAAATTACACATTACCATAATGAGTATATAAAAGCATAAATGTATAATAAACTATAACATAATTGCAACATTGGACAAGATAATCATAAAACAAATAAATCACACTACTAATCACTAACAGTTTGACATGCATTTGAATCTCAAGTGACTTTTGATTAATAATATTCTATTTTATAACATTTATCATATTTTACAAAGTTAATTTCCTATTCTGTTACTAACAAGGCTTATTATGAACTTTGTCGTTACTTGTAATCTTTATTTATAAATAATACACGACTTTATGTGCGCGGTTCTTAAATCACCTTTAAAATTAACATGATAATAAATAAAAATATATTATCACGATAAGTTTCGCATATAATTTTCCATTTTCAAGTATGAGTAGTGTGTATTTTAAATAATGAAATATTTTATTTCATTTTCGTGTTATTTTATATACAAATACTTAATTATTCATATATTACTGTATGTATGTGCGTAAAGACGTTTTTTAGGTAATTTTAGTATATATTTGAAATAATAGATTTTCCTCATTTTGCAGCAAATTTTTTTATTCCGTTTTAAATGTTTATTATTTATATATTATGTTATATTTATTTACTCATTGTTAATAAGGCATTACAATGTGTATTGCTTTGTTTGTTTCATATTTTTGATATTATACGTTTCCAATAAGAATTTTATTATTGTCAACAAACATAAAATATTTTTTCCAACTTTATTTTGTTATAATATGGTTTTTCCAGAATCGAATTCAACAAAATACTCTATGTATATCATATACTAACTAATATTTGACATAAAAGATCTTGAAATTACAGAAATCTTTAATCATCTAACCATTTATTTGAACAGTATTTCTATTAAGTTGGTTAATATACCTAAATAATGAAAGGTCAATATAATATTGTTTTTATACTTTGCGGTAACAATTGCTCTATTGTTATATCGAAAACTGTAAAATTGATACTTCTAAATATTGCGCCCCACGATAAATGTCAAGATAATTTAAAAGGGTATAAAAACTGCATTAATTTTTGTAATTTAAATTTTTGAGATTTTTGTAGAATAAGGAACGCAAAATATAAACATTAATATATTATACTCAATTTTATGACGTATTGTTCCATTCCACAAATAACTCATAGAATAATGCTCCGTCTTATAAAACTCGTATAATAATATACTATTTTTTCTCAATATTAATAATAAAAGTACAATAAAATGTTAGGTTAGGTTATGTTTTACATACGGCTACATTATTATAAGAACTGACCATTTCATTAAAATACTGACCCTATAAAATAGCAGGCTGTAAATTGGCCAGATCTTTCTACGTTGCTTCCCAGCATTTGATTGTTTGTCGTATTGGCCTCGAGTATTGAAATAAAAATACAGTCTACGCTAATATTTTGAAACCTGAACACCAACAACTTGCTACGTCATGAATTCTACTTTGCATATTTTTTAAATAATTAACAGTTTATTTTTCACTCTCTATTGTATTTCCCGGATAAAACATAATACAGGTTTTATATATTAGCTGGCAAGGTATTTACAATAAAACAGATGTAAAAATAGACCTCAATAAATCTAAGCCTACCTTGTCCACATTCTCTTATAAAACAGGCCGTAGAATATAATGTCATGCCACTAGCCTTGAAGGCAATTTTACATTGATCAAAAATGCAAAATATGAATTATAATTGTACTATTACTTGGAATTTCTAGTAAGTTTACTACGCCTTTTACTTATTAATTGAAATATTTTTATATACAACGTGAATACCCTTGAAACGTCAGCTTGCAATATTATTTATCTACACAATCTACAATGTTATAAATTGCAAGTGTAATTAACTGTTTTTACATCAATAACATCAAAATGTATCTTTTTAATTCAAATACGAACACGTAGTTTCAATATCTATAAATAGCTCAAATAAAAATATAGTGAACTGACGTTTGATGATTATGTATGTATTTACAGATGTAGTGTACTTTCAAAATCATAATTCGATTTACATATTTTTATTTGGTGGTTAAATATGAGGATGAGTAAAGCAACCACAGAGATAGATACCTTAAAGAAATATCTGACTTCCTCACAAAATGTAACATAAGTATCTAGAGAAAACTATAATAAAGGTCGCATAACGTATGTTAGGACCTTAATTAGCATAAAAAAATAATCAGCTTAACATTGAAGATAATAATTATTATATTCTATAACATGATAACTCTCTAATATGCTACACATATATGAAATCGCACTTTCAAGTATACTTGAAAAAAATGTTAGAATTTTTAATGAATTTATAAAAATAGAAAATAAAATATATGAATTTGAAGATATCGTATAGCTGACCTTTAAATTTAATAAAACAATTATTATGCTAATGTACATAATTTAAATTATAATATGTCACATTTAAAAAAAATGGAAAAATATTTGATGCAAACTCATCATACTTTTATATTTTATTAAATTAAATATGTCAAATGTTTAATAAAGATATTGCTTTATATTATATCAAACAATATTTGGATTTGGAAACGAGTTTCTTTCAGTTTTCATTATCAATAATAATTTATTATTATAATTTATTATTGACCTAGGTGACCAAGGTTACCAAGTAAGAGGCAGTAGTTGTAAAAAAATGTATTAAATGAAAACCTGAAGAAGCATTACATTTAGATATTATAGTTAATATAATCTACAATACTATCTTTTTAATAAAAAAACGGATATTATACAACAAACGAATATTATTTCAAAGCTAAAATTTTGATCAAAGTATCATCTTATTGTACATGCAAATACACTATTTATAAATATATAAATAAAAAAATATATATAAAATTATTAAAGTAGCGAATTATTAATTTATACATTGATATGTTCATTGTAGTACATTTTTACATTGAATAAATTTCTATCAGAATGTGATTGTTTCATATTTTGTTAGATTTTATATAAAATACACTTACAATATTCAATTATTTGTATTCATTTGAGGTAGTTTATTGAATTCAATTTTCCTACAGTTACATTCTGTAAATGTTAAATTTATTATTCATATTTGTGCGTTGACGTGTTTTCTATTTGCTCTAGATAAAAGAGAAAAATAACTTTTATTTGATTATACAGTTAATTTTCACTGCAGGGTAAAAAACACTAACTGTTCTTTAAAATCATAAAAATATAGCAAACTAACCTACATCAAATATTAGTATAAAGTGTAACAAATGCTCACTATTCGATTTATCGCAATTTTAATATCGAATATATTTTGTATACGTTCAAAGGCCACTGATATGTGTTATCTTACTCGTATTTTTGGTTAGATATATTTTTCAGAGTTGTTTTTTATTTACTTTGCTTACTTAAACTTACAAAGAGAGAAAATATTGTTTTTAAAATATCCTATGGTTTATTTTCACGTGAAATAAAACTTATTCTTTTGTGCATGAACATGAAAATTATCATTGAAACATATTTTAAATTCATGCTTTTCGCTTTACGTGTCACTTCAGTTTACAAGTAAATTATGAATACTTTATGAAACATATATAAAACCTAATTTATATACAATAGTATATTAAATTATTAGAAAAAAATGAACTTCCAATTGACCGATTTTTATCAAAAATTGAGCAACTCTTGTCTTTGATGTTACATTTACATTAAATACCATTAAATCGAATATGCTCTACGTTTCCACAAAGTCTGAACAGACGGACGACTAGACATCAAGTTAAAAATAGTAAAACTTTCTGTAAAAGACCTCAATTTGTAGACACGTTCGTTATTAATATTGTTTGCAGTTAAAAACATTTCATATTTTTATTTAACATTAATAAAGCCCAAGACCAGTGGTTCCAACTTTTATTTCTCATTAATATTTATATATACATACACCGAACATGAATTCGGCCAATAAATAATAATAAAAATAAAAAAGTAGGTATATTTCAATTTCGGTATATTTTTTAATTTATTTTTTATTTTTGAACTTACAGACAAAGAAACAGTTTTTTTTGTAATAATAAACAATAGCAGTATTATATGGTGCAAAATGTAAATAATTATTCAATTATTAAAATAAATGCAAATAAATTAATGACTACCTTGAGTTTGATTGCTCATACCTATTATATTTATATCTGGATCGATATTAGATAAAAAAATAACCTTAAATTTCCTCGTACAGTTTTGCAGTCTGTTGCGATTTTTCGTCAAAATCTGCAGAAATGAATTGTATCCCTTTTCTACCAGATATGTTCAGGGAAAGCCAAAAGTAGTAATTTTACTTCTTTCCATAATGGAGAATAAGTGAATTGCTTGAATGTTTCATATCCATTTTAAATCTTCTTGTGAATATTGGCGGCAGTTCATTTTAGCACTCATTTTCTATTTAATATTATTATGCACCAACAGAAAAACACGCTCACAGAAAGAAGAAATTATGATCGAAAAATGACGACAATCTGAAAACAATCAGACCGCTTGCTTATATACGAATTTAATACCATACAATGTAGCTTACCGGTACAATTCAAGTTAAATATTTAGTAAAACTTTTCATTTTAATAATGCCCGGACTACAATTTTAATATTTTATGAGAGAATATACATTACTACTTTTTTTGAATTCGAATAATTCGAATACCGAATAATTATTTGGCTTCGGTCCAATCTCTAGTATACAATATATACATACAATGTAGGTTTCGCCAACTTTTTTTTTATTATTCAACAATGGAATGATGCAGCATTACTATGTCCTACACAACCAGATTCGATTTAATTATACTAATTTATATGTATGTATGTACGTAGAAATTAATATTATTGAAACCTCGGAATGTAATTGACTTTTTAACTGAAAATATACAATAAAATTAATTAAATTTAATATTGAATAATTAAAAGTTTTAGCATCCATAGAATACAAAACGAAATAATAAAATATTGTAATTGTATATAAATATGGATGTTATACTATTTACATGAAGCAAATAAAGTACTGAATTCGGTAAGGTTAGTTTAATATATATTAGTTTTAATTGATAAAATTAATACATTTTAACTAAGATAATAGCGAGAATAGTAAATGAACTTTGTTCAATGTTCAATAATAATAAATCACAAATTCATTTCACTGAAACATACCACTATAGGTACAATTAATAAAATTAGAAATGCACTTAAACAAATTTTCTTTTAATCCTAAACAAATAACTACTCTAGAGTATTCAATGTTTTTTGAATTTTTTATAAATGCATTAAATTTGTAATAAAATTATTACATTGTCTCGGAAAATTGTGTATAATATTATTAAAAATTATGATACGCAGCAAACCACATATTATATTGTTAGATTGTGTGTGTAACGACGAAGTAACCAGTTCAAATGACAAGCTTGATACGGAAACTAGATAATGAACTAATGATATATACATATGTACAGTTGTTAGGTTAGGTTATGTCAAATTATACAATATTTAATGATGATGCATATGTAAATGTAAATTAGTTTATTAATACGTAACATATACATGTGAATAAAGTGTTACGATGTATTCCTTTTATTTTAATTTTAAAAAATAGCGTAGCAAACTTATTAAATAGTATTTTATTTCATGTTTAAACGTGTAAAACTATCAGACCGTGGAATCTTCTAATTTCGCGTGCGATTTAAGCCACTGAACTTGCGAAAGATACATTCAACTCCAGAAGGTAATTTGCGAAAGGATTTTGTAGGAAATATTTTTCAAATCTCGTCGAGCAATGAAAAATGTTTCTATACCATTCGACCTTCGTGTAATGTAAAATTGATTACGCGCACAAAAAACTGAACAGCTAGTGTTTTATTTTTGTTAAATAATATATTAGTTTTCTTCAATACATTTTGAATATTTAACAATATTAACATTTTTAACATATTTGTGTAAAAATATATCATTTACTTGACTAAAATTGTTACATTTTATGATAAAATTCTTATCGGTATTTGAAAATAATTAAATTCTGAGTGTATTTCTCGTTAACAGCTAATTATTTTATCATCATAAAATATTCTGCATAAAAATTAAATACATATACTCATACTGCATTTATCTCTTGACATTGGAAATTGTTTATATTCAGTACTTTTCCGTATTATTATTTTATTGCCATTAATTGTAATAATAATTAGTAGATGTAATCTATTTTTATATTATTTTAATTAGGATAATAGAAAATATAATTTTTCATTTAGATCATATGTGTGTCAAAAAGATAACATATCTTAATTCAAGTACATATTTTTGCGATGTCAGAAATATTTTATCTGTTTTTTTTTATTATCTTGTAAATAATTTTTTGTAGTAAACTTGAAATTCTTTATTTCGCACACGAGGAGATTTTGAAAATAATATAATTGAAGTTAAATAATACGGCGATAAATATTTTTATTTTTATCAGAAGTACATATCATTTTCTTTCTTATATTTTGTAACTATTACCATTAATAGTTCAATTAGAATAATAAATGACTTAGCATTTTAATTGTATATGTATACATACCTATACTATAAAAACAATTATTATAGATATACAAAATCAACATTTTTTTATTTAAGTTTAGCTATATAAAAAACAAAATATTAAAAAAAATTGTTTGTATTAACGAATGGATTATGCATATTATCCATTCATTAAAATTATATTACTTTATAAGTAATTTTGTAGTTATCATAAAAATCCTATATACATGCAATTACAATAATAGATTCAATCTGTTTAAAAACAAAGTTATACTTTTTTGCAAACATATTCTTATTAAAAAATATGATAAAATTTATAATTTTATACAAACGACATTGATCACTTCACAATATCTATTTGGCTCATGGGTACCATTTTTGCATAATGAAATGAAACAGAAAAAATATTTTTAAAAAAATTACATAATTATCAAATAAATAAATTACATATCTGGTGATCATTCTAGAGCAAATAATTAAAACATTTAACAGAAAATAAGACAAACTAGAACAAACTATGAAGTAAATATTAGAGAAAATAAAATATAAATTTATTAGAAAAATGTGTAAATTTACTGGAAATTAATTGAAATGGAAAAATAAGATATTGAGACAAATAAGAAAACCCATTGGAAATCTTATTCACTTTACTAAGCTTTGGTAAAAAATAGCACTGCGAAGTCTTGTTTCGGTAAATTTTTGTTTGTAAATAAGTAATTAATTAACGAGATTGGGTAATGAAAAGTAAAGCATTCAGATCAGAGATCCAGTGAATCGTTTATAGATGTGTTTAGCAAAAGGTTGTAATGGTGTCTAGAATCAGACTCAAGACTTTTAAGCTAATTTATTCTAATTATGTTTTCAGAGAGTTTGTTATGAATAAATAGTTTAAAGAAGCTTTTATAATATAAGCTGAAAAATGATGGATTACACGTAAATTAATGAAATTCATCCACGTGGACACAAATAATGAAGTAATAATTTTATTCCAGAAAAATTACTACTAAAAATACAGTCGTTGCAAACAATACAAAAATAACGACAATTTATAAATAACATTTAATTGAAATAATCATTTCAATAATGATGTCAAATATAATGTCAGATGATAAACATGTTTTGATGTATCATATTGCGAGATAAAAACATCTTAGCTTCGGATTGTCTAATGCTAATGGGCAAGCGACTTGCAAATGCACATGTGGTACTTCGTGGTGACATCATCGACATTTGATGCGAATATGGAAGCAAAATAAACTCGAATTAACCATTTTTACACGACCAGTTTATTATCCTATGCCTGCAATTTAAAACAATAAATAAACACTCGCTGGTTGCTAGGAGATTGCAAACTTTGATTTGTTTTTATAATGTACTGTTAGATTTAAGTAACGGTACAGAATTTTTGGTCTAACTTTACTTTTTACACACAGATTGAATTTTTTACCAGCCAATTATTATTCGAATACGATTACTGTGATTTCACTGCCTACATATTTTAATTATGTGAACTGAACGGTTAATGTGCTACTAGGAAGCAGAGATTAAACTGTTTAGAAACGAGACAGTTACATATGCTATAATTTTCATATTTTCTTTCGGAAATTATTAAGTTTTTTCTTTATTTATAATGAATTCACGTATTGAAACACAATATCTATTAAAGAATTTAAGAACTCAGGTACAAAATGGTACTTTTTAAAATGAAATCTAATTTTATCTGTAGTTAATTCTAGAATTTTGAATTAACTCATAGATAGAGCCAAATTACTCGACTGTTGGGATGAGGATAATAAAATCTAATTAAAAAATAAGTAATATTGCAAAAAAATAACAAATCGGGCATATTGAACTACTAAAAATTATTTTTTCTTACCTTAACACATATAAAAGTTTATAGAAAAATAATAGGTAAGTGTCATAATCGTTTTTGCCCTAAAAAAATTGTATACATTTGATTTTCGCACATGACCTCCGCTGAGGCAACCCAAACGGATGGTGAAAAAATGTAACATGCATTTCAAATTTCAATGAAACTACTACAAGAAGATTTTTTTATTAAGAATTCGGTTAATTATCTAATGGAATTAATTTTGGATAAATCTTTTTGAAAACATTTACTAAAAGAGAGGAACTGGAACGAAATCGAATACGAATTATCTACCCAATATTTTATATGTATCTCCTCTATCCGGTACAATTTATCGTCAGAAATCAAAGCATTAGATAAAACATTTAATCCAACTCTTCTAGTTTTCAGTCTTTAGACTTTGTTCGACTCTATTTGAAAATGATTATGAATTTCATTAAAGTATGACACTAATTCGTCCTCTCGTCGCATACTTCATAATTGGTCCACGGGACCACAAACATAATTGAAAAGGCAGCGCGTCGAGTCGGTCGCCTTTTGAGATCGGATAATTCGCCCGATTTAAAAACACAGGTGTAACTGTCTGCAGTGAGCTATAGCCCATAGTTTATAATGAAATTGCATGTGATTGGATTAAAATTAAAATAATTTTTTGACACATTTTGTTCCACAGAAAACGCGGAACACCGGTAGTTAGGTCACTGATTGTAATATTATGTTTCAATTTTTAACATCGCCAACTACTATTACATTACTATATCCCACTATAAGATGTAGATCTCTTGCAGAGATTGTAAGCTGGCGACCGATACTATTACAATACATAAAATTCACGAAACAAGAACCCACCCTAGGTACCCATTTCAAATCATGTTCCGTCGAGGAATGTTAAATCACATATGTTTAGAAATTCTACTGCTCTTATTCTAACAAATAGATAAACAACCCAAGTTCTAATTCGACAAACATTAAATATTTACCTCTGAAAACAGTATGTGAGTGCTACAAGTATACCCAGATCATTTTTATTTCCCTCAAGCGTAGATAATTGTAATTTATGATTGTAAATTTTATGATATAAATTCTACTGAATTATGCTACGAAACTGATAAAAAATAACTAATTCATAAATTTCGTATTTTTAAAATGCTTTTATATATAGCGACGGTTATAATTGTAATCCAAACAAAAATCTTATGAAGATTAAAAATAAAAATGTTTTCCACACTTAATGTAAATACTTATTGATTTCCTTCCGAAATGTATTTATTATTCATGTTGTAGAAATCAATATATCATCACAGTATTCTATCCATTGGTGGGTGTCTCTATATTTTCAAATTTCTTATCAAATGTCTTCTCAAGGATGCTTGCATTTATTATAATGAGTAGAACTGAAATAAAAACTAATGGCAAAAAGGATACAATTCTCTACTGAACTTGCATGAGTACGGCGTGGTAATTACATGTTTTGTTTTTCTAATTTCAACAAAACCAATATTGTTTGGGGTAGTATTACAATTTAAAAAAAGCTACTAAAATGTTATTTTGTTACAATATTAGTAGGCCATGGTCAATACACAAAAGCAGCAAATGATTGTGCTTGTTTTTCGACAATATCCTAACCATCATATTTTCAATAGAATTTTTCTCTAAACAATATACATTGAAGCAAACATTTATTTAATATAAAACAATTTAAATTAATATACTTATATAAATTCTCCAATCAAATTCGATTGAGATTATCTGTTCTAGAAAAGTATAAACCTGTAGAAAAATACAATAATTCAGTTTGGAACTCATAATAGTGTCAATGAAGTAATGATATTATTATATACAATGCATGAATTCATAGATAAAAAAGTACTATTAATATTTTGTATCCTTGAATGAACAAACTTTTCCTCTATTGTTTAACGAGCACTTAACTATCAATAAACATCTTATGTTTTTCACTACATAACACATTTTAGTTCTGTTCGTAAAAAAATGCAATTTTCTTTGCAGCAACCTATTTAATCCAATTACTCAATTAGTGCACAATTTTCGAAAACGTACAATATTTGAGAATTTATTTTTTAATTTAACAGTAACAAATAAAGAATAGAAGAGATAGAGTAGCAAAGGTGGAACGAAATAGAAATGTAGATGGTTGATGTCACAAAAATAATGTTAAATGACAATAAAATTTTCAGGTGAGAAATGAGAATGAAATAATACAATATGAATTTTTATTATTTTTTATATAATAATTTTAAAATGCAAAATAGAAAGAAAAGTATAAAGAATTCCTTTCACAATAGTCAATGGCGTATTTTGACTTTTACATATATGATACTAGACAAAAAAATAAAATACCCGTATTTTTTTAAATCGAATCATTATTCGTAGTTTACGAGAAAATAATTATATGGTATTTGATATATTTGGGAAAGGGATACTGTTACGTCATCGTGAAAGAACCGTTAAAGACATCCTTCTGACGTGACGCGTCCCTTATCCAGAACATTGAATTGCTAATAACTTTATTGTTGCAAGTAAAGGTTTAGTTTTTATTATTATAATGAGAAGCTACAGTGATTAAGTTTAATATTTTAAGATTTATATACTGAAATTCGATTATGGTCACATAATCCATTATCCTATTCGAAAGTTGAACCATATGTTGATTATTAAAACGTAATTAAAAGTAATGGAAACTTTTTGACTGAAAAACTTGTACGAAAATAAAATACAGTACTGAGATTCAGTCAGTTTATTTAAAAATCGACCGGTTTCGACCCCATTTGGATTATCTTTAGAAGATATGAATTATTTTTTTTGCGAATATAGAAACCATACGCACATACAAGAAGATAAAAACTTCTTTGTTCGAGCACAGAATAGTTACATGCAGAAGCGACACTCTGTTTCGGTACCTTTCATGTTATCCTATTCTGTTCTGACTTTGGAGCATTGTGTATAGACCTTTAAATTTGTTGGCTTCCCCTATCTCTCCCTAAGATGTGACGAAACTTTCCGATTTTAAACAATGAGCCCTTTAAATTTGTTGGCTTTCCCTATCTCTCTCTAATTTTCGTTTCTCTGTCTTACTGTCGCTTCTGTATAAACCTATTCTGTGGTTTGGGGTCGAAACCGGTCAAGGTTGATTGAAATTTTTAAATAACTTTACTTCATCCCAGTATTACATTTTATTATCCTTAAAATATTTACAATAAATGTACAAGTTACAAGTAAAATGATTTCGGTTGGTCAACATAACCTAATATGTTGTTCTTGTTGCAGTAATAGCCGGGAGATGCGCAATAGAGCCGAGAAGCTCCGCCGAGACAAACTGAACGACTGCATCCGGGAACTGGGCGAGATGGTGCCCATGGTGTCCCGGAGTCCCAAACGAGTAGATAAGACCAGCATCCTCCGCCTCACCGCGTCCCACCTGCGTATTCATCAGAGTAAGTATCCATGGACAGTGCAGTGCGTGCAACCACGCACGTACTCAATGTGTGCACAAACATATAAAAATAGATCGGTATGTGAACAGAATGCACTTGTTATCATGTTGTCCATTTTAAATATAAACAACGTGCAATACACGGTTTCATACTTATGTTCTAAACAATGTAAAGAATACATAAATAAATAACAAGTAGCGACATTTGTCTAGTTGATAGGTCTTCAGAAGGGTATAATAATAACCGGGGGATTCAATTTATTACTTTAAATTTTCAAATTTTTATACAGATTATTAAAAAAATGACAAAAAATTAGAGGGCATATATGTATAGTGTAAAGTTTGAATCAGAACTGAATTAAAGAGTTTTTTAATTTTTTATTTATTTTTAAAGGGTTGCAAGTTTTATGGCTGTTTGCACCAACATAACTTAAATTTTAAGCTTGCTTTAAATAGACAATATCGACAATATCGAATCGAAATAAAATGTCAAATGAATGATTTAACATTGCTGTCAAAAATTCGATTAGATGTTTTTTGTTTAAGTCTGGCTTAAAATTTAAGCCTTGTTGGTGCAAACGGGCATTAAAGTTTTATTTAATTTTTAAAGAGTTTTTTAATTTTTTTTTATTTTTGAAGGGTTGCAAGTTTTAAAATTTTATTTAATAAGTTTATAATTAGACAATACAATATTCAATAACACAAATTTTATAATTCTGTAAAAATAAATAAATATTCAGTAGTAAACTTTTACTTCCTATACTCTGCTCACATTAAAATAAGAGTAGATGTCGCGTCAAACTAAACCAATTGCACACACGCGAAATTTATATTGTCTTGCATTTCACTAATTGATGAGTTACCACTTACAATTAGTTTCCTTTGCGCATTTTTAAGCTCACAGTTGTCATTTATTATGACAATAAATTTCAAAAATTTAATTTAAAACTATTATTTTTCTATACTATCTACATTGTTAAAATTATCCATGTGTAAACTTGGTTCTATTTTAACCAATCACAGAGCTGGAATCGTAGTACCCATAATAGCCTTCACTTTTAACTTAACGTGAACGGAGTATAGTCCCGTGTAAACTGACCTTAATATTAAATTCAAAAAGTTTACATGTACCCTAATATTTTGAGATTCTCACTGAAACACCCTGTACGTATAGAGTAAGATTCAATTCATCTCGTATAGAGGAAATTCAGATTTCCAGAAAATTAGGAAAGTTGCTTTGCTGGTTGATACCTTACAAGTACAAATAATAACGGTTTTAATTTCGGTTCCCGTACTGCGTTTATTCTGAGTTTTAATTATGAATTTTATTTTGGTTCTTTTTTTCTGTGTAATGGGTATCGGTTCAAATTTTCCTGGTAAATAATATTACTTAATATTTTTTTATATATCACATAAAATTCGGAAAACTTTTACAATTACTTTATTAAAAATCCTAGTTATTTAAATAAATTCTTACATTATCTTTGAATAATATACAGAAAACACTTACGCAGACTATGCTCCGAAACGCGAAATATACTCATGGAAGTTTAGTATGAAATTTTTACTTATGTGTTTTAATGCAAAAATGTATTTTTGTATACATTTTGTTACAGTTTTACTTAATGGCTTTATACCCAAAAAGGAGTTTAAGATGGTGAACCCAATGGCGTTAGAAGAGTTGATATACGAGCAGTTAGAAGGATTTTTACTTATACTTACACCGACTGGAAAAATTGTTTTTGTATCTCATACTGTTGAAAAATTATTGGGCCATTTACAGGTAAGAAAAATTTGTAACCTGAAACATTATAGTTGAAACAGTCTATGTAATGAATAAACATGAAAAATATTATCTGTTTTGTCAACATTTCGGGTATTAAATTCTAAAATTATCTTTTTATTTTCTAATCTATTATTCTAATTCTATTTTTATATTTTGCTTATTACAGAAACCTCGATTCTAATCTACCTAATTTGTTACGTCATTAGTTACATTATCAGTTTTTCAAAAATAAAAGTCATTGTTTACAAATTAATAGTATGTAATTTTTAAATATCACACTTAAATTTTTCATCTATCAATCAATTTAATTTGTACAAAAATTGGAACAATGTATAAAAAACTGCAAAAAAAACATTGATACAAAACTTTTTTTAATTTAATAGAACAGAAAAAGTAGATTAAAACATTATTTAATTTATTTTCAATAAAATCCATAACGCAAACAATAGAAAAAACAAAGTATTTTATATTTCAAATAATTCGCGAGACAATATTTTTTATCCTACACGACAAAAATATAATATTTTTCTACTTCTAGTGACACAGAAAATTAACATTGGCGTACAAAGAATTACAAAAAGGCCTAGATCTGAAAATAATATCGCAGGTGAATCCACAGATGGCAGACATCTAATGTTCAGACACTTTTCAAATAATTTTATTTTCAGATCTCGTTCATTTTACCTCAAAACGAGGTAAAACAAAAATATTGCCCCAAAAATACAATTAATTTTATATCTATACATTTTTTTGCTAAATCAAAATCTTTAAATCAAAATATTTTTCATGTAATGTAGGATAAAAAATATGCTGTTAGTATAAATGCTATTATGCCAGTGTTATAAGGGTATGAATTGTAGAATCAAGTGACTAGTTACGAGATAATCATTATATAATCACTTGCTAATCACCAATCATACTATTTGTTAGTGAAAAAAGTTTTCTTTTTTTTTTTGAAACATTAATGAAAACTTTAGCTTTTACTATTTAATATTTTATATTACAAAGGAATTTATCTTACTTAAAACTTTTTTGTAAATTATTCTGGAATTGAATCTTTCAAAAAGAACAGCCCATATTACGAGCTCACTTTTATAATAAAATCGCGATCTTATGAAAAATAAGCGATAAATTTGCGGTTTTGTTATAAAAGCGAACTAGCTTACTATTATAATAATTTCGTGATTTTAATGCACATTTTTACATAAGATTATGATGTAAAAGTGGGCGTTAAAATCGCGATTTTATTATAAAAGTGAGTTAGTAATATGGGCCATTGTCTTTATATATTCTGATTCTAACTATATAATATTTTTAGACTGATATAATGGGCCACTCAATATATACTATCGCATCAAACGACGACCATGAGAAGCTACGCCTGCATTTGAGCCTAGACACCCTGGACTCGGAATGGAGACGGTACTTCTCGCTGAGTCTCGCCAAGGCAGGTCCTCGGACGGAATCTCCCACGTACGAGCACTTCAACGTGATGGGGATCATGCGGCCGCCACAGAAGTCGTCTTCGCGAGAACTGGTGCCCGTGAGCACATCCACGTCTACGCAGCAAACCTCGCAACCTCCCGCCAAACCTAACAACACGGTAAGTGTATTATTTTATGTCGCGAAAGTTTTAATTGAGTTACTTCAGCAGCTTTTAAGCTAATTACTTTCGCACAATGTAATTAATTTATTTCTTATTGGACAGCGAGTGTAACGATGCAACATACAGACATATTCAAGTGGTACGAAATTTACTTCAATCTAGCACTTTTTATAAATGAAATATATGTAATACAGTATATAATTATAAAAAAATTACAACATAATTGCCCGCCATTACCGAATATGCCTGCAATAAACGATAAACTCTTACTAATTTTTATATTTTAATAAATATATTTTCTTTCCGAAATATTATCTGTTACGAAAATTCTCGAAAAAAATAATAATCACAAGGTAAACGGTCACTTTCGGATGAATGGGTTTGACCAAAAATTAATCAACTCGTGCCATTGATATCAGAAGCATAAAGCTAAAGTTTCATTAAAATCTATTCACCAATTTTATTCTAGACTTGTACACATATAGCCAGTACTGACTAACAAACGGATAAAAAAAAACGTTAAACAATACAGAATGTAAAATGAAAACCTTAATTCATGCAAAATCGTTAAAATCTCGAAATGTCAAAATTGATATAATTACAATACTTCCACTTTATTTACCATAACGAATAATCTTACCTGCAAAGAAATCTCCCTTAGTAGTAAACTATAAACTTTCTGTCTTATCGGTCTGTCCCATAGACCATCACCCATCTGAAATACACATACAGTTTCAACTCATAACTATTAATTTTAAAACACCAGAAGATAGGGCATATTTATATGGAAAAATAAATAAAACATTTATTAAGAGCTAGAATTATGTAAATTAATTATTGTCGTTAGCAAAAATATTTAATTCATGTAAATAAGTATTTTCTATTCGGACTCTTAATGTCATTTATATTGATTATTATATTGTTTTTTATATATTTATAAAATGTGACCAATATAGAATTCTAAATTTCAATGAAATATTATATGTTGTGTTGTAGGTGTTAGTCTTCTTCGTGAGACTATACCGACCACCTCCCCTCTCCGAGATGCTTGTGGAGGCAAATAAAGACGAGTACATCACCCGGCATTTAATCGACGGCCGAATCATTAACTGTGATCACCGGATTTCCTTCGTCGCTGGATACATGATCGAGGAAGTGTCCGGCTTGTCCGCCTTCAAGTTCATGCATCGAGAAGACGTCCGGTGGACGATGATCGCACTGAGACAGATGTATGACCGAGGAGAAAGTGTGGGATGGTCCTGTTATAGGCTTCTGTCGAGAACGGGGCAGTTTATTTATCTCAGGACCTTCGGGTACCTCGAGGTTGATAACAATGGAGTTGTGGAAAGTTTTGTATGTGTCAATACCCTAGTGACTGAACAGGAAGGCAAGAAACTAATCAAGGAGATGAAGGATAGATACTCTGTTATGATTAACGCCAACAATGCTCAGGTAAATACCTTATAACAATTATTCGTTCGTAATATTAATTTGAACTCTAGCAACACAATTTCGAACATAGTACATTATTTAAACACATTCATTTACAAATTATTTTATATAGTATGATTCAAGTTCATATCTTTTAACTTTCATGTTAGGATAACAATATAGACCATCAAGTAAAAAATAAGAGCCAAAGAAAATCGACATTATTTGCTAGGTATTTTGTTTCGTTATCACTATCGCTTTGAAAAATTAAGAAAATTGAAAATTGAGGCAAGCGATATTTAATCGGTTCACAATATTCTAGAATTTAATTAAACTTTGGAGCAATATGCAACGTAAATTAAAATATGTAAATTAATAAAATATTTTTCAGAACTCAGTAATTTATTCAATTAAAATACATCATTACTAAAATTTATTTATTATTACTTTCGACATCTATGCCACAATGATATAATATTGAAAATCATTTTGATATGTGGAAAAAGAGAAATTTTCAATACGGCCTTCGAAATCAAACAGAACCAAACATCTAAAACACATTCCTCTATTAGTAATTCTTGCAATCAGATCTTTGCTCTAAATCGATGAAGCATAAGCATTTATATACGTAAACAACCTGTAAATAAGGATTATTTTTCGTTGCTACCAATTTCGGATTTATATTTTTTGTATTTTTATCTTAATAGTGGCCATTTGAAAGTCAAAATATGAACTTGAATTAAACTATTAATATTTCTCTTCCTATATACCTGTAAAACCTCATATCCTTCAAACTATAATCACATCCATGAACATATTTAGAAAAAAAAAATACTAAAGCTGAGCTTATTTACACCAAAAATCTATGATAATTTATTAAATATTATTAACATGACTAATTTTTATTTTTTAAGATTTTTCTTATTTGATTTTTCTTTGGAAAGTTGTCAATGTGTAAAGGTCAAATAGTTCAACATATTTAAAAACGAATTACTCATATGCTTTTATTTGAAATATAAAATATTTATCATTAAAAACTGAATTTTAATAATTCGTACATATCATGCACAGATAGACCCAATTATTAGTTAAATGTGTGATGATAATATAGTTTCTTATTTTTTATTGAAAATTGTTTGCTAAAACATGTTTATTAAAATAAACAAAATGACGTATGTGAAATTTTATATGGAAAATAAGCTTGGCTGTTATTTTGTCTTGTACCTATTGTAGATATAGATTGTCTATGCAAATTTATGACTTCAAATTTTGTTCGTATATTCGTATAATACTTTCGATTTGAATGTATTTTTAACATTTTATTGAATGTCTACGAAAAAAATATGTATATATTTTGTAGTGTTGTGCTATAATATGTTCACTGAAACTTTGCAGAATTGTTGCAGTGAATTTTAAAGATAAGTACTTGTTTCTAAAAAAACTACTCGACAATATAAAACAGTAATAGAAAACTAATATTTGTACGTATTTATTTAATTGAGAAAGGTGGGTTTGTAAACCACCTTTGTTAATTACGTCCCGTTACTTCAAAGTTTCAGTAAACTTTGTACAAATGTAGTTGTGTTGTAGCAGGCGATTTTTCACGTCCAACTAACATAGATATAGTGCTTGAACCGCTAAACTATCAGCTTATACGCTTAGCTTGCTTGATAACTACGTGAAAGATCGTCACTGATTTGTTTCTTCAGTTAACCGACAGCGATGCATCGAACGCCAGCGTGGAGGACCCGGGCACGCTGGAAGAGTGCATCAAGTACCTGATAACCAACGTTGTCCCAACTTCGCCGACGACTGAGACGCCAAGTCCTTCCGGCCCCTGTGAGAACCAAGACTGCTACCTGACTGAGCTCGTGTCGCCGGCGAAGGGCAAGCGAGCGCCCACGCAAGCTGACGACGGAGCGGCCACGAGAAAGCGGCAGAAGCGGCGAACGGTGTCCACGTCGTCCCCTGAACTGGAGAACTACCCGGCCCATCATCATCGGATCGTCAGTTCGAGCTCGCTAGCACTCGGCACGCGATGACCCACCAACCCCAAATAAGCTCAATTACAAAAAGATAAGCCTCTTACACGCTCACCTCATTTCTTCGCATCTCACCTCGTATAATTGAGGTTTTAAGTCTTATAAACGTCCTCTACGCAGGAGCGGATGGGCTCGGTTGGACACCGGGAAAGTTCCCCGTGGGTCGGTCAAATGAGGGCCAGAGGCCAGTTGAAATTTAATATTTTGTTTGAATTATGATTACAATATTATATAATTTTAATATCTTTACAGTACAAATTACAAAACATAAATATACTTAGGGATAATTTTAATAATTTTGTTACTGAGAACATCATACTGGGGAATTAAAACAAAAGGGAAATGGAACATACTATCAAAATAATAAAAACTCATCATAGTCATAATACATGCTTTGCGACCGGCCATTGTTGACATTCTGGTCTGCGTTCTGCAAGTTGGTTGTTGAACCTAAACAATGTTAATAAAAATAGTGAAACATCCACTTCCATAGAAATTTTTAATCGACTAGAGCCAAGTACCAGTCAATTAAAATCTGTATCTAATTGACCTATTAATATTTTATAATAATAATTTGTTTTATTTCCTTTTAAATGATTATTTAAAATGATCGCAATGATTCTACAAAAAAATTGTTATTAAAAAATAAACACTATTTATTATACATGTGAGTCGCCAAAATTGTTTATCTAGGCCATTTTGTAATTGCCCATCCGCCCCTGCCTCTACATCTACGGTTATTCATTACCGAAATATGGAAACCGTGATACTTACTAATTTTGTATTTAAATTTAAAATTTTACATATAGAAATGAACAAAGACTGCTAAAAATATTGTTACAATCATGCGTATATTTTGATAACTGAAAGCAAATAAAATATGAATCAATGCATTTTTATACTGGCATTAAGAAGTATATACAAAATCACAATTGAATTGAAATTATTTAATTTTTAAACGCATAAACAAAAAAAATTTAAACTGAACAATACAATAAATTCTTGTGCTATACAATAAATTCAACGAATATAAATTAAAAATTTATCTAATTTGTATATTACTTATTATTGCCAAATTAATCCAAATTGAATGTGCATTATATTAACTGTATACAGCAGACCTTGGGAAACTACGGCCCGTAACCTATAATCGTATAGTTATCTGAAAAATTTACTTTTTCCTACGTTTTCCTTAATAAATTGACGAATTTAGTGGCTTCTATGTCAACAGTTCCATTCGTTTCATTAAATTGTTGGAAATTAGAGAATTTTTGTAGTTCTTAATTGACTTTTCATGGTAATAATAATATATACATTTTATTTTCGGTCCGCAATTATTTAAAAATTTATAATATGGCCAAAAAAAATTGCCCAGGCATGGTATACAGTATTTGAAAATCCTGTCTATAGAGTCAAATACACTGGCTGCTGTGTAGTTAAAGGTAATATATACAAGTATACCAACAAAAGGTTTTATATTTATTTATTATTTTAAATTCAGTTCATTATCTCAAAACAATAGAGACTGGTAGCTCAATAATAATTATAATGTGGTATAATAAATATTTGTTCCAAACCAGTACAAAAATTGTTGAATTATTCAATTTGCAAAATATATGTATAGTGTTTTATATTTTGTTAAGTTGGTATACTTTATATAAAGAAATTAATTTCATATTGAAACCAAACGATACTCAAATTATTAGAATAGAATGAATTTTATATATAGTGTAATAAATGCCAATAATCCCAAAATTAAGAAATGGATACTTTTGACCAAAGTAATTGTGTGAAAGATGAACGATATTTTATAAAAGTAGTGACTTAAAAGGAGAGAATTGAGTGGAGTGTGTAAAAGCACGTTTCGGAAGTATGTACAAATAATTCCCTTGCAAAATTCGTCCTTCGGAAAAGACACATTCGTTTCGTATTTGTATTCGCACAATTGGAGTTGGTTGTGACGGTTTCTGTTCCCTCGCGAACAACGAAGACTGCAGAGACTCAGTGCGCGCAGTCAGACTGTGTATAGACTTTTTTGTATCCTCATCTTACAGACTTGAAGTGGTGACCATACTTAATGACTGTTTTTGAATATATTTACATGTTTTGTTTAACAACTCTGTGGTGATGTATTAATGTTCAGATGTTATGGAGCCGCTAAGTGATAGGATGAACTGTACATAATAATAAGCGTTATGTAATTATTTTCAAATGAATTTTAAATAACCTTGTATATATTAAAAAACTTGTAATATATTTTATATTCAAATATTTCATACTGTGGTAATACTGTATTTTTTTTTATACATATATATTTATATATACATACACGTAAATTTAAGCAGCAGTCCTACTGCTCACGAAAGTGGGTAAAAGCCCCGAACTGATTGAATTAAGGATTAAGAATCATGCTAGTTGCATGAACTTCATGAGTCATGTATAAGTACATCTGATATTATTTGCTAGTAACTGACTAGTGATTTATGTGGTTTTACACGGAAAGTCCATGGGCAGCAGCTAATGGGCACCAGCCCCTGACGCCCCTTGTAACCCGTGGTTTGTACTCTGTGCCCTTCTTGGATACTTTAGCCGCACGCCCATGATTAGCATGTTGAACAGTACTAACAATTATAAATATGCTGTGCAACTTTCATGTTAAGTTTTATTCATTAAAAATTATATACGTATTCATTTTTGTTTTACGAAACCACCCTTTTGTAATGGATTTTTACGAAAAGAAAATTAGTTGTAAATGGTGACAAACCTGACTGAATGTAATATATAAATATCCTTGCGAACATGTATGTTTATTCGTAAAATAGACACTCGACCTACATTGACAATATAAATAAATTGTGCTGCGATTTCATCTTCTGTAACATTTATCTGTTTTATATTTTTATTTCTATTTTTACAACAAAAATTCTATTTATTTGTTATTGTTCCAGGTTTTGGAAGAAAGCTGGTTAAAGGTAAATGAGAAAACTATTTCTAATTGAAATGAAAGTTTATTTTATTGTTTTGTTACAAAATAAATTAAACATGATTTATCCTCGATCTTGAAATTTTTGTGACTACCTATAGCATTGAGCTAAGCAATCGAATTGCGAACAAAACTCGAAGATATAGTAGGTAGTGTAACGAAGGTTGGTTGAATATATCTAAAATAAAAAAATCACCGCTTTTAGCCCGTGAGTAGGATCAGATATTTACATTAAGATGCAAGTACAACAACAACAAAAATAGTAACAAGTTTCCATTCAATTCATTCTCATTGCACACAATATCATCTCATATAAAGAATCGTAGCACTTGTGTTTTGTAGACTTTTCGTCAACTTTACAGCTTATGTACACGCTTATTGCGATGGGTTGGGATGAAATCTATTCTATGTAGATATCTTCAATTGGATACGCAGTCTCAATAAATTTCTGATAGAACCTTTGGAAGGCTCGCCTAAAACAATATATTCCATTATTATCTATTTCATTACACTCATAATCAAAAATATCGGTACAATGAAATGGTAAAAAATATCACATATTTCATTTCGAGAAATATATCAGCTTGACAAAAATGGATTCTTGACAATTTCTACACATCATAATACCTATAATGTTGAGGTTTCGTTTAGTTTAACATTTAATTATACACTTAATTTATTACATATATTTTTACGACAACCTCAATTTTATTTTCGCAGTGAAGAAGTCTTTCTCTATAAAGCATTATAAATATAAAAAAATTATGAATTACATCTCACAGCAAGCATTTTCCACTACCGTCTATTTTCAGCATAAATGCAAGTATTAGTATTCATATATGCACGCAATCTTAAGCAATATACTTATGTATTTATCTTTTAATCTCCTGATTAAAGTAATATTGATTTGTTTACTTACCCTACGCTTTCAGCTACAGGCCTCGTAGATTCCGCCCCTCTGAATACATGGCACGCGAACCTTTGTAACGTTGGATGTTTCGTGATAAAACCCAAGTACCTATGATCTCTTGGATGAAACGCACAAAATGACACATTCTTCAGCGAGTAGAAGTAGTCGATACATGGTTGGTCCCTCTGTCAAATCAAAATAACAATTTCGTTTAAAAACATTACAGATGACAAGGCAATATTATTTTTTCTATCAATTAAATTAATCAAGTGTCTACAACGCTAATCTCACAATCTTAATATTTAAAATTCAATTAATCCATGAAGATCTAGTAGTGACTTTCTTTTTTTATCTTTTTCTTACAAATCCTGTTAGTTGAATATATACATAAAAAATAGTCCCTTACATTTCTCTTACTTCTGTCGACCATTCTAAGCCCCTGATCACTAATTTCAAGTACGCAGGCCGTAGGTACCGGTTCAGTACCATTCCCAGCCACTTTCCTCACAGCTTGGCACACCACGGAGGTTCCTTTATGTGCAAGTGTCTCAACAGAACCCAGATATCCTAACTGGTATCTTTCCCTGTGTCCGTGTTCACATGAAGGGTCCCAGTCACTGTAATCGCTGTCCACAGCGTACGCAGAAGGGAAGATGCCCAGACGTCCTGTTCGCAAGTTTACACCTAACAAAAAATAGATTCCATGGAGTATGTTGCTTTAAATTCAAATTTCAGATATGGCCTTGCTCTTTTACCAACCACCACATATAAGGGAAGTATTGTAATCATTCAACTTTGACCTTTAAGGGCCGGTTTTTGCATCTCTGGTTAAAGTGCTGGTTATATGCCTTAACCATCGGTTAGTAGAAATATATCGCATCGAAAAACTAAAGTAAGTTGCCAAAATATACGTTATTTACCATTTCGATGCGATATTTTTCTATTAACCAACGGTTAAGGTAATAGGCACTTCAACCAGAGGTGGAAAAACTGGCCCTAAGAGATATTAATGAATGTTTACGAATTGAGATCTTTACATTACGTACTCTTTCACCATTTTTTGTATAATTTCGTCCAAAAGTGTTCATATAACTTCATATTTCATCTTCTGTCATGAACGAAACAATTTGTTAAAAAAAATGGTCAAGTAAAACGTATTTGCGTTAGTGTATTGGTTAATATTTTGTAACATTTGAAGAAAAATATTACAAAAATACAAATAACTTCATATATGTGAAAAACATAATATAAGTAATAACGATCTGTTCCCTGTTCTATGGTGGCAACAACTATTTTTTTATTTTTCCCGATATATGTTATTCCTAGAATACCAGTGATACCAAGAATACCTAACTTACCTTCGCACCATAGATCGTCGGATTCTTTCTGAACATAAATAGGATCCCCAATCTCAACTTCGATTTCATCCGAGTGTCTGGGTATAAACTTATGCAGTCCTCTGTGTGTGGCCTCCAGGAGATCGTATTCCACATACGGTACCCCTCCACCTCCAAGATATGAGCTAGTGGATTCCAGAAGAGGAGATAGGGACTTGTTGCCATCTGTAGGAGAATGCGCAGTGCTATGACCACTGTCCACATCCGTTAGGAGCCTCTCGGAATCTGGGGAACTTTCCTCATCTCGAAGATAACCACATTTGTAAGAAAGGAGAGAAGTTGAGGGAGTATTGTTCAAGGCGCCGAGTTCGTCAGCGAGGGAAAGTTGCTGAGTGCAGTATAAAGCTACTGCCGCTGAAGAAAATAGTAAGGTTAATATTTATTGCAGTACAGCGTACACCAATGAAACAAGCGATTTTAAACATTGATTTTTACACAATCTTACATTTGATTAATGGAGCTTCTCTTTTATCCGCCCCTTTTTGTGTCAGTAAATAAAATAGAGCGTTAAAAAGAAGAAAAACATGGATTTTCCACGAAAAACATGTAACTGAGAGTTGGTAAATAAATATATTTCAAAATGGTAATTATTTTTATGACATAATATTGAATACACACGAAAAATAAATGTAATTTTGAAAATTCACCTATTCGTAATTATGTATAAAAATCGCTTGTCACTTTGGACCAAATACTAAAATAAAATACACTGAAATAGGGAACATATTTTGTAATGATTTAGATGAAAATGTGCTAATCATTTTTTTAATTAAGAATTTGGAAACATATAACATATTGTTTAGAGTACGTGAATTTTTGAGCCACATCCATCCTTCTGACCTAATATTATAAACTTAAACTGTTTCAATTTCGGTTATTTTATTAAAAGTTTCGAATTAAGAAATAGTAATCAAAGTATTACTGGGAGGGACACTATAATTTCCCACTAGTTTATCATATTCTCTAAATTGATCTAATGTAACAATAATAATTTTCTAAATTCAATCTAATTCGTATTAAAAAAAACAACAATAATATCGATTTTAATTTAAGTTCAATTTTCTGTTTCACAATCTTGTCGTCCACATAGAACTATAAAACCGGTAATCTCTAACTATTTGAAATATGTGGTAAAAGTTCTATTTCCGGAACTTGCGATATATAAAATAACAAAATTTATTACCTCAATACATCTAGGACATAAAGTAGAACAAAATATTTTCTATTCTTCTCTTATAAAATTTACAAGAAAGTTTACTTACTACAATGAATTTTTACTTTTATTTAAATGAGTAGATTATAAACAAAATGCAAACAATAGTATTTTATAATTGACTTTAATAATTAAATACGAATGTATTAAAATAATGGAATTTTCATACCGAATTTAGAAATATACACATTCTGCACGGTATATTCTTAAGTGTAATACGGGTTTCATAAATATAGGGGCAGTATTTGAAATTACTATTTTATAATCGGTATATCATAAAGATGTTATTTATGATCTTTGTAGGTATCATTAGAATCATTTCATACTTTAACTACAAAAATGGAATCTGTGTTACTCGTTGTTTCATAGAATGAATAAATAAGACGTGATACGGGATCTCATTTAAAATAGTTTAAAATACGAATACGTGCATCTTAGAAATGCTATTGATTTTTCTTATATAAAATTTATAAGATTGCCAAACACTTTTTTTAATAAAATATGTTGTAATATTTCAGCGTACATACTTATTTGGTATATAAAATAAGAAAGAATGGAAAATTATTCTTTTTGTTATTCAGTCTAAAACATACATACATATTTAATAGAACATAAAACTTGACATACTTGCCTATCTCAATTCTGAAGATGTTTAATATGTAACAGATATATTTTTGAAAATACTTTCATAATGCAAGTATATGAAATAGAGTGGAACAATAATTAAATTAATAACTCGAAAATTCATATTAAAAAATAGTCGGGAATGAATCATGCATAACTTTCCATTCTTTGTAATCTACAACGACAAAGAAATATTTGGTAGTATTACTGTTCTTTCAAGATGCCGCAGTAGTAAAAATTCAGCCAAATCTACTGGGTTTAATGTAAGAAAATGGTGTCAATATGGATGTCAAACATGCTTAACACTCATTGTAATATTTACCCATGAAGTTTCGAAGTTGACCGAGTACGTATGTAGGTAGGTACTTACACACATGTTCAAAGAACACAATACCAAATATTAAAATGAATTGCAACAGTAGAAAGTGTAAGAACGAACGTTTTTTGTTTTTGGGTATCTCTGGCAGTTTTCTCCTCCTTCTCTCGCCTGCGCCTCCCCACTGGATGAAGCTGCCTCCTCGGGAGGCCGCCGGGGAGTCGTCACATGGCGGAGCTTCCTCAGGATCTGCATCGCTCTTGGAAGACGTGGGGGACTCCTCCTCGGTTAGGATGTCGGGGACGAGGCTTGAGGGATGATACACCAGGTGAGTACTTTATAACATGTCTACAGTGTAAGTACTTACGAATAGAAGGGTGATGTGGTTTTGCTAGGCTGTGGCAGCCGTTCAAAGCAGTGCCTGAATTCTTCAAACTCTGTGTCCGCCATGTTTATATTCGCCCCAAGACAGGGCGTATTGATTAGAACACCCTCACTTGCTCTGCTCGTGTTGGTTGATACAGTGGCGCGACCAGTCGCTTCCTCGCTCGATAAAAACAAAACATTACGCGCAGTCTTTTCTTTTTGTTATGCATCCTCATTTACAACTTGTTTCGTTAATATTTATTACTCCAAATAATTATCATTTCAACTATATGTATCATATAAAACAACAATATGAACTAACTGAACATACTTAACATTTAACATTATTACTCCAATAATACTATAAAATAAATAACAAAAGTATTTAATTTTTCTATCAAAGTACGGTATTCGTAACCAGTAAGTGTAAAATTCTTAAGAATATTTAATAGCTGAATATGTTTATTAGAAACAAATATGTTAATACATATTCATATTTTCAATTATTAATTAATTAATTTTTACTACTTAGCATGATTGAGTCATGAACGTAAACATCTAATAAGAAAATAGAAATATCTATGAATATTGAAAGTTTATTTCTTATAAATTACTTATTTAATTAAATTTCTAAAATCGCAATAATTTGCAATAATTCACAAGAAATAAAAAATTTACAACAGACTTGAATGAAAATAGACAAATGCTCTCTGGCAGGGGATGTGTCGTCATAGGGTCACGCTTACTTACATTTCTTTTATTTACTCTATTCAATGTTATATTTTTATACAAATTTTTTAAAAGACCGGCCAACCGGCCTCTTGCTACCTTTTTTTACCTGTATAATATGCAACCAGTAAATCATGTAAGCATGCATGCAATATTCTTTTAACTTTAATTGAAACGTGTCAATATTATCCTTAAAATAGAATATAAAGTCCAATTACGTCCCATTTTTAACAGAAAATAAAAATTGCAGTTCATTGCCAAATAGAAATCTTTGACCTTTTATCCTTTTCGAAACTGTAGTAAAATGTAAACTTTATTAAAAACCTTTAAAGATAAAACTTACCTTTTTCTATTCCATTTACTAAAATTTATAAGCGGAAAGAAGATATTGGACTGTAAAAGAAATCACATTCAGATTATTTACGAAATAAAAATATTTTGGGTTATATAAAAATGTGAAATCAAGATTTTTAATATTTTATTCGTATACATGCATGCGGATTAACGGAATCACAATTACTCAAATAATAAATAAATAAATAGTTAAATTATTAAGATCTGTATATTATTAACAGCAAATATTTCTAAAAAGGCCAATAATATTTTTTTATCCCTCAAAAATAATTTAAATAAGTATATGGTTTATTAAATATAACCTGATAAAAAGAAATTTAAGAAAATGTTATTATTGATTTTTGTTAATTATTTATCAATGAGATTTATTTTTTGGTTTTATTCTCCAATTTAAACATATTTTCAAATAAAATTTTACATTATTTCATTAAGTATTTTCTAATTTTTGAATAATGTTCTCAATTTCTATTAATTTATAAACCTATACCAGTTCTTTATCTTAACATAGATTTGTTATAAAGATATAGGGCAGTATATGAAATAAAGTACAGATAGTACCTATACAAATATTCTATTATAAACTTATAACAATTCTTACATAGAATAACTAGATACTATATTACACAATTTGCTGGTAACTGTTACTCAATTAAAACATAAGATCATGCAATTATTTCACCTAAATCATTATTAATGCAACAGTATTCCCCACCGACGCCTATGTTCTCATTCGTGCGACGGCGCCGTTCCACCTGAACTTTAGATAAGTCTCTCGTGGTTTGAAGCCCGCATATTCTATTTCTGCCCTGTTCTAGCCAGGGCAGCCGGCAGCCAGATCAGAGCGATGGATAAACTATAGATGCAATCGTGACAGTGTGGCTCTGATCTCTCTTGACCCATTTCAATTCAATAGAAGCGACTGCGGCCCACTCAGTGGAATGGCCCATGCGATGCGCTACTTCAAGTGTTTGCTCAGTGCTCGCACCTCAGCAAAGAATCAGATGATTCAATTACTTATGCGGTAGATATTTTACAATTTCAAATGCGCAAAAAAGGCTAAGAAGTACTCTTAAAAGATCTACATCTTAATATTAATTTCTTTTTAGAACGAAAACACACCTTGAGTGGTATCATTTAAGATTGAATTTTAAAATTTTTCCCTAAAAGGTTTATTATGAAAGACGAAAATATTATAGTCCTAATTTTATTTAGCAAAATATTTCATATATATACCAAAAATGTAATTTATTGTGACAATTGTGACCATTGTTAGAGAATAACTAATAATGATTCTGACTCGCAATATAAAAAAATTTATAAATATATAAATCTAAGTTTCTAAAACTAAATGTTAGTTCCAATAACATCGATTTATATGAAATAAAATACTTTTATTACTAATAAAAGATAACCCAATCAATACTCAATCCAAAAAATAACTGAAATGTCGTTCTATTTCGGTTACTATCGTTTTTAAATTATCATTATCTGAGTGTTGTGTTTTCTCTTACATTTTCCAAGAGTATGATTTAAAAAGCAATTCATATTCCGAAAGTATAATTAAGGTAAAATTATTAGAGTTAAATATCGTTTTTAAATTATCATTATCTGAGGGTTGTGTTTTTC
Source organism: Stenolophus ochropezus (assembly GCA_035578165.1). Lineage (NCBI taxonomy): Eukaryota > Metazoa > Arthropoda > Insecta > Coleoptera > Carabidae > Stenolophus > Stenolophus ochropezus. The sequence goes on along the minus strand of JAQOWZ010000005.1, from coordinate 14,811,025 downwards.
TCTAACATTTTCCAAGAGTGCGATTTAAAAAGTAATCCATATTCCGAAAGTATAATTATGAAAAATTATTAGAATTAAATATTTACAAATAAATTTTTAAAGTTAAAAAATAAGAGTATCCTTCATGGGCGCCCAAAAGGGAAAGGGGGCAAGAGTAGCATTTGCCCTTCCCTGGCTTTTCGCAAATTTTAAGAAGAGGGCACATTACTTAATTGTTTCACCACATATTCTACAAGAAATTTATAGTTTATAAGAATAAGGTAATCATTTCTGGAATTCAGTCAATATTTGGAAGGCTTTAATATCGACACTAATCGGTGTTGAAATAATTTTAATCATATTTTTTATTTTCACACAAGTTTTTAAAAAAGTATTCTAATTTTATGGACAATCTTGTTATATTTAAACTAAGTACTAATACTAATTACTGAAAACCTTGTAGTTCCTAAAGAAGATCCATGTGGGTTGATGGGAGACGAAATGAATATTGAAAAAACTTTGGTATACTATCAATTTCGAACTTTCAGTAAGGATATAATTAAAAAGAAATTCCTGTAATTGAACTTATACAACATTACACTTTTTTTCCTACAGTCTCTACAAGGCTTTAGAAATTCTAATTGGTTGACCCTTACCATGGAAACATCGTTTAGTACTTAAGAAGAATTAAAACTTGCATTCATTCCACTATTCGGGTATGCATGATGAGACTCCATCGCAAATTAATTAATTACAATACATTTCATTTTAACGAAGAGGATTAACAAAACCATCCAATGAAATAATTATGAATTTTACCTTATGTCTGTTTTTTGTATGCAATTTTTTCCTATTTAATCATTTCTTTTATATGTTTAAGAATATATTTACTGTTTTTTATAATATATGGGCACCCATGACATCCTTGTGTGTACTTGTTCGTAATAGTTTCCAGTTTTACTTACAATTTAGTGAGGAACCTTCAGTAAATAGGGGGTTCCGAACCTCTTGGACATAGCGGTATTTTTTTGGGTAGTAGCGTTGATTGAAAAGTAATACTTTTCAATCAACGGTAGTAGATAACGATGCTAATATTTAAACTCCTGATTCCATAATATTCAATTCGAATCAAAAGGCACTACCAAATTGAGCTACTGTAGTCCGTTAATATCCTGAAGAATGAAATACAAAATCAAAGAAGTTGTCATTGTGATTGTTCTTTCAAGTTCAAATTTTGCTTTATATAAAATGTTATTACTTCCCTTGTTAAACACAATAAAGTAGGTCTGGCGTCTGGCATTAGAATAGATACGTCCCATCAACCTGTTGCCGGCGTTTAGGAAATGTGATACAAGATACGAGTCATTACTGCCGGCTCTCTCGTAAATCATAGGCTCCTTTATGCTGCAGACTCCAGTGAGAGACGAGGCGCGTAGGCGGCCGGGTAAAGTAATTGAAACTGGTATATGCATCGAGATGAATAAACCATGATTCCCTTGGACCTGATAAAAGAATGGATGCTGGATTTATCTGAGGTGCCGAGCTTGAAACTAAAGCGCTCATTTCAACACAACTGGGACAAATAAATGCTATTTTTCTTTAGCATTTTCAGTTTAAAAAATACTCTTGCATACTTATGCTACAGACATGGATATTTGAGGGAATGTCTGAAATTTATTATTTAAATATAAGAACAAATTCTGTACTATCACTATATATTTCTTGAATTTTGAGATTGTTAAGCCAAAATTTGTAATTGACATGAAAATAATCTTGGAGATAATGGCTTTAGTAAGTTTATTTAAGTAAACATTAAAACAAGAGATTTTGACTCTTTTGTGGACTCATCTTTAGGTCTATATTATTAACAATAGAGTTACAATATTTATAATAATGTGTGAAAATAATAAATATTGTAACTCTATTGTTAATAATATAGACCTGAAGATGAATCCATACAAGAATAGAAACATCGTCTTGTTTTAATGTTTACTTAAATAAACTTACTAAAGCCATATTATCTCCAAGATTATTTTCCCATCAATCACTATATATTTCCTTCATAAAAAATATACCATGTGATGTTACGTCCAAGTCAGATAAATGCACTTTATCTTTATTTTTCATTGTTTTTGCAAACCACCACATGTATAGGTGTTTCAAAATATCGTGAAAAAAATCTAGCAGTTGTTTTGATGTCTTTTGTAATTTCTAAAAGTTTATAAATTTTTGAGTCATTGGTTCATATTAAGAACGCACTTTTATAGATTGCTTTTGTTAAAAATGAGGTCTGGCCTCATAAGACAATAATGTGAAACACCCTTCCTAAATGCGCTATTATTATAAAAGTTCATTCGTAATATGCCGATTCTATGCATTTCTAGTTTTGAACGCGCGGATGTCCACAAATTGAAGTCTGTACGATATTTGGACCATGGACTCGAACCGCAAAATTTTGGGATTCGGTTACGGTTAACATGTTTTATATTAATAAAAATTCGGTTTCGGTTATCGATAACGGTTTTTTGAAAATATTATATTAGTTTTCGTTAAGGCCTAAACATTCTATCCTTCACACATGTTATAGGTACTGCTCGACATTGTATCTTGCACACATTCAATCTTGCACACCTTTTATCGTGCACACTTTTAATCCACGCATAAAGTTATCTTACACAAATTTTATCCTGCGCACATTTCATCTTGCGCACCTTTTATCATCCACACATTTTAACTTCGCCAACGTTTCATCTTTAAAACAATATAATTATAGTTTTCATTCATTTTATGACACAATAACATTTTTTTAAGTAAAAGATCTCAACTATTTTTAATAAATAGTGCTTTGAACTGATAAATTATTATAATCGTGTATTGTAGTATACGGATATAGTTAATGCACTCTAGTCTAAGAGGAGCATGGGACAAAATCCAATCATTAAATATTGAATTATCCTAGCTTTGTTCAATATCTAATAACATGCAACGGTGTGTCAAAATTCGATACGGTGAAATATTTTTAACTCAAAATTGTAATTTTCTTTTTCTTTGTTAATAATGACTAGAACAAATTTTAATTTTTAAAATAAGTAAATTAAATTAAATTCTTGCTGAAATCGACATAAAAAATTCCAAGTTTAATTTACCTACTACATTTTTTATGTACGTAGGTACTTCATATAAAAACTTGATTGATGAACAATATAATTCTATTAAAACAAACACAAAAAGTACGTGAAAATAATTGTATTTTCATTTCAATTATTTTAAACTAATAAAATTGAATTTTTTCTTCTGTCCTGTTTGTAAAGGAACAAAAACAGTATCTATGCAACCAACTTTACATTCATATATGTTTGTAACCCACCGATAACATTTTGCAGAAAAATAGTGGTTTTCGCACGAAAGAAATACTTGTAATGATCTAATGGTAACATTTAAATAAAAAGTCTAACAAAAGCTAATTATTCTATTCATTATTCAATATTCAAGTATTGAAGACAACAGATTTTATTTTGGTTTGGCTTATGTATTTAACCAAGTAAAGCTTCAATGATATTGAAGTCTCACATACAGATCTGTTGAATACTAATATTTTATAGCATTTTATTTATTAGACGAAGTGTTCAAATACACCTGCAATATTATCTGAAAACTGGAAAAACAAAATTGCTATCACAAGTTCAATGTTTTTTTTTATTTTATGAAGATTGACTTAAAAAAAATAATATTCTATATTACATTTCCCTCAAAAATGCCTAGATTTCTCAAAAAATGAATGTTTACACCGGGAGTGTATCGCCACTCCCTCCCCCCAGGTAATAAACCGAAAGAAACACTGTTCGAGCCTAGAATTTTATTTGGATTTGATTGATACCCACAATCAAGCTAGCAGTAATTACTTTCAAAATACTTTTAACTGATTTATGTCAAATTTGGGGCAATTAAAAACAACCAGGGCTTTTTCCAGAACAAATACTAAATCGGGACAGTGCACTGAAATCCGGAACTTTTTCGACGTTTGGTCACCCTAGTTATACATACATACATTCTATTACAACCTCAATTGTGGACTCATTAAGATTTCCATTTTTTTTTTTGTTTTAGATCAGATGTATAAAACAAAAACCGTCATTGAAACTTCCTACGTAAAACACATCTTTGCAATAAAAGCAGTTAAGCTCTGGCGATTAAAAAACTCCTCCACTCATCATTTCTGGAGAAGTGATATCGGCTGATTGTGGCAATCACTGCGTGCGCACTCGCTGCGTGTGCGGAGGTTATATAGGCCAGCCGGAGGAGTCCGGGCCACTCTGCACGCTGAAGACCCGCACCAGCATGAGCGGCTCCGGCAAGGGACTACTCGGCCTGTGGCTCTACCGCTCCGGGGAGGACTGGACGGTCAAGGAGGATTGTCCCATCCCCACGGGGACGGCTATGGTAAGGGGTTCTGATTGTCAGTGTTGTACTCATGGATGTCTGCTTTCATTAAACAAATTTATAAATAATTTAACATTATACATATATAGAGCTACAAGAAAATAGTTTAAAAATTTGGTAAATATGACAGTGCAACATATTACCTAGTGCAATGATTTTTTTTATTATTTGACCAATTAAATATATGTTAACAGGTAAATAAGTTTAAAGAAATCTATTTTCTTTTAAATATTAAAGTATAAAATAGTTACTATATTTTCCTAAGACATTAGAATTAGTAAATGATTACATATCTTATACATACATAGTTGCTTCGAACAAGCAATAATGCTGTTTCATATCAAACATCATCAATTTTTAAGAGACTTATGTACAGTGTTTATAATTTTTACTTGTATACAGAGTGCTTGCTTGTTATATAGGTATTACAGTAAAAAATTAAATTTACAAAAAACTTTTTGCGGTATATGCTATAAACGCAGTACGTGAAACGCATGAAATGTCATTAAAATTGATGAAGTTTGTTATGATGCAACACCGTTGCTTATTCGAAGCGACTATATCAGAATATCTATCGGCTTCTCTTTTAATTTCTTATAATTTACATGTCTATACGCACTATCTAATTAAAGGAAATTTAAAGATCGTGAAAATCACATATCGGGTATTTAATGGAAAATTCCTTTCTAATGTAACTTATGTCATTGTGAATAAATATAATAAGCTACAATATCTGCAGCTATTAAAATAAACTGTTTGTATATAAATGAAAGATATTTTTTTCGCAATTTTATAATTAATTATAAATAAATTTTAAAGTTCAGATAAAAATCATCGCAGATTTTATAAAATTTTTATAAGTACAATTAAATAAAATGCTACCTTCATTATAATATTTAGGGACTTTTTTTAGAATACTATTTAAAAATACCTCTTTTGTTAATTATTAATTAATAAAATAGTGTGATTTAACGTAAAAGTAATGAAAAATCTTTATGAAGTAAATGGGATATCCAAGTGTGAAGACGAAGTAAAGGAAAAGGTTTTTTAAAAAATATTTAACTTACTTTTTCTAAAATATTTATTTTGATACAAAATGTACAATTTAATTACATAATTGAGAGTTCGGATTATTTGTTTCGACACATTATTTATATGCTTCTTCCATAATTACTCATAAACTCTAATTTATATATACACAACTTAAATTTTCTAAATTTGAAACATCCTTCCTTTTAGCAAACCCTGCAAGAACAGCCTCCCAGCGTGCCCCAACCAGTGGAACACATCTCCATCATCTTCACCCTGAAGAACCAAGTGGGAGGTCTAGTCCGCGCACTCCAGGCCTTCCAAGACCTGGGCATCAACGTGCTGCACATCGAGTCGCGTCCGTCGGAGAAGTCGGACGCGCAGGCCGACATCCTCGTGGACGTGGAATGCGAGCCTCGGCGCATGGAGCAGCTTTCCCGGCTGCTCCGACGGGAGGTACAGAACCTCTGCATCGGTACCTACGGCGATGTGAGGGAGAGTGACTTTCCGCCGCCCACTCCTCTTAGTGCAACCAGCAGTTTTGGTAAGGGATATATTTATTGTGTTCATCAAACAACGTGTATAAAATTAAATAACAATTGAATTTTTTTATCGAATGCCAAATAAAAAATCTGATGCAGTACATTCCCTTTTTTAGATGTTTTATTTGTAGTTCCTTGCACATTTCTTGTTTCGTTTTGCATCTTTTAAAATTAGTTAGTTGAAATGTTCTGCTTTATAGAAATTTGTTAATTTTATGTACGATCCTCACACCCACTGACATTAGTGTAAAAATCTTAAAATCGGTGCTTCATTTAAACTATATCCTGAAATATTTCGAGAAATATGCATCGAAATAAAAAATATCCCGAATGTTCCGAATCAAAGTTTAATGTTTTCAAGAGCGATATCTGACTGTCAAAAATTTTGCCACCCGATCCCTAGAAGGGCAAGGAAGGAGAGGCTACTTTGAAATCTGAAATGGTAACCCCTATTCTTATTGCAGATTCGGAAAAATGGTCAAAAATTAAGTAAAAACCGAAAGACTTTTTTGTATTCTGATAGATGGCGTTGCATTGGCAAAATTGTTTTTTTTTTCTACAAAAACCAGAAAACTATACTCTGTTCTCTTTAAGATAAGAGTAGATGTCGTGTTGAACCAAGCCAGTTGTACACACATGAAATTTAGATTAGCGCACGTTTAAATGATTGAGGAATAACCACTTGCAATAGGTTTCCCTCGCGCATTTTTATGAAAATTTTCAGTTGTCACTCACTGTGATAATAAATGTTAAAAATTTAATATATAACTATTATTTCTCTATTCTACCTTTTATACTAAAAATTTTTCTTGTGTAAACTTGGTTTGTATTTTGACCAATCACAGAACTGGAATCATAGTTCCTATATTAACCGGCACTCTTATAATATACAATGTATAGCATTTTTTTTTTAAGAATTAGTTGGAGTGCCTTTTAATTCTTTTAAAAATATTACCCAGCCGCGTTTAAATGTAACACTCTTCTCCAATTTCAAGGCATGCTGGAAGGGGGAAAACTAAAATCTAAAATGGAAAACAATAATTTTTTGCTGCAGATTCGCATAGAAGATAAAAAATTAAGCACTTACTTAACTTTTGATTCTGTCCACATTTAGTTTGAAATGGGAGAACTCTATAATAAATAGATTAAAATAAATAAAAAGAAAAGAAATAATTAAAACAATAAATAAAACATATTTATATGATATTAATATTAATGTGTATTAAGATTTCTCTAGACTGTATATTAACCCAGTATTAACTTACTGCAAACTCTTATATTTGTAGACTTCGATGAGATGCCATGGTTCCCCCGCAAAATCTCCGAACTAGATCGCGCCCAAAACGTTCTAATGTACGGTTCTGAACTGGACGCCGACCATCCAGGATTCAAAGACCCAGTATATCGCCAGCGTCGAGAAAAATTCGCCAAAATCGCCCACAACTATCACTAGTACGTTCACACATCAAATCATTCTTTCATTACTGATTAATCAATATCTTTTCAGCGGACAACCCATACCAAAAATACAATATACTGCTGAGGAGATTAAGACCTGGTGAGTGATGAATTTTATACAGAAATACACTGACGTAAAGATTGAATTATTTATTTCAAAGAGAATAACTTCGTTTATCTTCCAAAATGAATTTAGTTATAATTTCATTTACTACATTTCTTGTAGGAGTTCTAGTATCAAATATAATATAAACTTTCAAACAAAACTCACTTTATTCAAGTACTCAGAATAAAAGCGTATTCAGTTGAGATTATTAGACTAAAACTAAATGGAGAATGGAACTGCAAAGAAACAAAAACTGAAAGGAATCGATTTGAATTCTTTTACATGTAAAATATTCTCCGATTTTCATTTCACATAATTCTTAATACGATGAATTAACTTACATAAGATAATATAACTGAAATTGGTTTAGTACTTTCCGTTTTTTACATCTGTTTCTTTAATATAAGTTATGAATTTGGAACACTAGATTTTTAACTACAAAATAATTAAACCAGAGTCTAGATAATCTTCTTAATTTTAAAATTGGAAACTTGAACTTAAAGCCGAACCAAAATATTGTTTCAAATTTTATAAAATATATTTTTTTAATCTAAAAGAAAGTAGAATTTTTTATGCAAGCTCCTTCTGTAAAAAGGAGAAAGGAGAATATTTCCTTCAATGAACTTAACAAATAAATCAAATTTTATCTGAAAGATCAAAACATATAAGAGTGTGATTTTTTGTCTCGTTTCGATCGTTTCCTTCTAAGAATCTTGGAAGAAAGCGTAATAAGGATTGAATAGTGAGTTAATTGTAAACTAGACGAGTAAATTGAATTCCCTTCGCAGTGTTTGCACTGCTCGAGATTTAATTATGTTTGTAATTGGCGGGATAGGGGAACCGTGTTCCGTGAGCTTCAGCGCCTGTACGCCATGCACGCCTGCAGCGAGTATCTGGAGAACTGGCCGCAGCTGGTCAAATACTGCGGCTACAAGGAAGACAATATCCCGCAGCTAGAAGACATTAACATCTTCCTCAAACGCAAGACCGGCTTCCAGCTTCGCCCCGTTGCGGGTTATCTCAGTCCCAGGGACTTTCTCTCGGGTTTGGCTTTCCGAGTTTTCCACTGTACGCAGTACATCAGGCACTCGTCGGATCCATTTTACACTCCTGAACCGTACGTGACGATTGAGCAAGGATACTGATTGAACTAATTTTGCTTGACACTCGATATCATTGCAGTGATTGCTGTCATGAATTGCTGGGACACATGCCGCTATTAGCGAATCCGACTTTTGCGCAATTTTCTCAAGAGTTGGGACTAGCTTCGCTCGGTGCGTCGGATGAGGACGTTGATAGACTTGCCACGGTAGAGTTAAAGTTATGACATGTAATCTTCAAACGTACTAACTCAATTAAAATAATTTAATTGATATTTTTTAAAACATATAAAAGTATAGAACTAAAAGTAACAATTATAACAAGACTTAATAAGTTCTGTAATATTTTGACCAAACCCGACAGGCATCGTAAATTATCAAAATTATTTTTTTTTTACTATGAATGAGTTAAATTAAAAGTAAAAATTAGTGTTTCTTCACAAAATATTACAGTATAGCATATAAGTGCTATTAACTTTTTTTATAATTATTTAAATTACAAAAACTCCTTACTTACGAACAGTGCTTAATTAATTAAAATATTCAAATCAATTCGTTATATTTGAAATGTTTATTTAAATTTCTAATTTAACATTCCTATTTATAGACGAACAACTTTTAAACAAATTTCTTTATTTTCAAATATATTAAAATTTAACTATAAATTTTATTTGAAATACGTTTGAAAATATTATATTTCATATAAATTCTAAGTAATATTTTCTATTTTATTGATACTTTTAAATTGCAGTTATATTTCTTCACAGTCGAATTTGGATTATGTAAGCAGAATGGTGAAATGAAAGTATATGGAGCAGGATTGTTAAGTTCTGTTGCTGAACTGCGTCATGCAATTGATAATAAAGATAAAATCAAGAGATTTGATCCCGAACTTACTTGTAAACAAACTTGTATCATTACAGCATACCAAGAAGCTTACTGGTATACTGATTCTTTCGAAGAAGCTAAAGAAAAGATGAGGTATATTAATATTTACATTTTTTTAATTTTACTACAAATTTTATTTCAGAAAATTTGCTGAACAGATCAAGCGTCCATTTGGAGTACGATACAATCCTTATACTCAAAGTGTTGAAGTCTTGAGTAACGCTCAAAAAATTACAGCTTTGGTTTCAGAACTAAGAGGTGATTTATGTATTGTTAACAATGCTTTGAAGAAAATTGGAGCAAGAGATAATAATTTGGATGTTGAAAGAATTGCGAAATTATTACACACTGGATTTACTGAAGAAGATGAAATAAAAGACCCAGCAAAAAACAATAAAGATAATAAGTAATGTTATAATACTTTAAATTGTAGAATAATGTTTATCTTTGTGCTTATAAAAATATATTTTAATGCTGTGGGTAAATAAAACAGTTGCAAAACATTACGCATGCAATAAATAACTTTAATTATTATTTCTAACATAAATTCAGGAATTGGAAAATATCGAATTTCTAACGATAATTTTTACAGTTCAAAATTTATGATAAATATTTATTTAGCAATACGAATTAAGAAGTCTCATCGAAGACAATTTAAATAATGCAGCATTTTATAAAATATGTGTGCAAAAAATGCAGGTACGAGTCAAGTCATCAGGTTATTGTTATAACATAGAACGTATTTATTTAATTGTCCCTATCTTTTTAAATAATTTTATATTAATTACCCCTTCTTACCGATAAATTTGATTTTCAGGTGCCTCTTACTCAGGAGAAACAAAACTTTATCGAGTGATTTTTTTTGTTACGAGTGTAAGCGAGTGGATAGTTTATTTATTTTATATTAAAATTGTTTAGAAAATAAAGTATAATTAGTTTATTATTACGACAGTCGTTCAGTTTGAATCAGGAAACTTTTTAATTTAATTCAACAAAAATGTATTTTTTGGTTCGTGCGCATTCTCAGTTTGCACATGCGTAATCGCATTCAGTTGCTGAGCGGTGTCGGTGATAAACAAATGAACACATGGTTAACATGATACAGTGAAGTTAACCTCATTTGTAGAGTTTTGATAGGCATATTTTTATACAATGGTTACTCAGTTAGCACAGAAGTTTAATAAAGATGAATTATTAAGGCTAGTGGATGACAAAAACTCTTGTGTTAAGATTCATAAAAGTGTTTATAGTTTACAATTATATCCGTATCATTTAACTGACATAAGTACTTCAATAAAAGAACTTTTAAATGCTAAAGTTGCTAAATATGACCAGAAGTAAGTAATAAAATATATAAACTTAACTGTATTTTAAACTCTTACTGTATTTTAGATTAGACGGCATCTTGTTAGGTTATGCGAACCTGAAACTTTTGACTCCGCAAGGGTCTATCATTTGCGACAGCTGTTTTATTCATATTGACATAGAAGGTGACTTTTATATATTCAAACCTAAAGTAGATTCATTGTTAACTGGTACTGTAAACAAGAAAAGCGTGGACCATGTTGGTTGTTTGGTACATCAACTATTTAACATTTCGGTACCAAGTACCGAAGATAACAAGCTTTGGACGAAAGTACAAGTTGGAGATGAAGTAGTGTTGAAAATAGTGTACATGGATTTGGAATCCAGACTACCCTATTTCAAAGCCGAATTGACGGAGTAAGTTGCTTATTACAAAAATATATACCTAAACAACAAATTATCAGCTATATTTGGTATATTTGAAAAGAACGCATTAAATCTACTTTTGTTTTCATATATTGCAATATTTTGTAATTGTATTACATTATTGTTTCTTAAATTTACTGTTCCGACTAAAAGGAATCATGCCCCAAATAAGCAATACAATTTCTCTTTATATCCTTGGATTACTTTCGGTTATATAAAATTATACTTAAATTGTTTATGCAGCTCAAATTTTTGAATCATATTATTAGGAACCTAATTGAATTTAATAATTATTTTGTTATTTATAGGATTAAAACAAAAAAGAAACATAAACAACTCGAAGAAGATTCAACACCGAAAAAGAAAAGAAAACGAGATAAATCAAATTTAGAAGATTCCATTTTAGAAGACAACAATATGGACGAAGTAGATACGTCTATAAAGAAGAAAAACAAAAAAATTAAATTAGAAGAAACCAATAATATAGATTTAAATGAAGAAGTAAGTAAAAAGAAGAGAAAAGAAAAACTTCAATTAAAAGAACCTTTAAATAATAATACGAGTCATAACGAATTAAATAAGAAGACGAAGAAAATTAAAAAAGAAATTAAAATTGAAACAGAAGTTAGTGAAGTTCAGGAAGATTTAGTAGAAAATGGTCGAGAAGAATCTATTAATAATTCGAATCACAATGAATCACTAGGTAAGAAAAAGGCGAAAAAATCTAAATTAAAAGAGGATACTGAATTAACTTCTGAAGTAAATTTAAATGATTCTACAAGCAAAAAGAAAAAAAGAAAATCTAAAGAAGAAAAAGTACAAGAAAATGGTTTTTCAGAAGAAATTTTGATGCGACCCACAGAAATGATTAAACAAGCCATCGACGAATCTCCGAAGAAAGGCAGAAAAAGGGACGAACCCAAAAAGCGTGATTCATTACTTAATCCAACTCCAAAAGTTATGGCAGACTTAGAGGATAGAAAACATAAGAAGTTAAATTCCTCCAAGAATATTCTTTGGGACAATAAAGAACTGGACTTATACGATCCAGAGTTAGAACAAACTCTGAATGAAAAAGCCGATGAATCGACAAAATTTAATTTAGTAAAAATATCCGCTTTAAATGAAGGAGTAGAACTTAAATCCGAAGAAAAGCAGAAAAAAAAACGCAAATCTGGTGAAGGAAAAAATAAAAATGAAAAACTAAACTTTGAAGATAAATCGACAGAGCAAGAAATCAAAAAAATATTTAAAAAGAAATCCAAGAAAGCGAAATAATATTTAGCAATTTAAATATGTACAGAAAATAATATATTTAGTTTTAAATATATAACATTTAATAAATATAAATTTACAAACATTCATACAGCGTTATAATTAATCTGTTTAAATCAGTTTACAGTTTAAATCTACTTTAAAATACATGTAGATAATAATCCAGAAAGTTTTATGGAAAGAATAATTCAACTATTATTCCAAATTTAAACTAAAGTAAATCAAAATTTAATTTAAAAAAGAGTGCAAGAAACCAAAATATTTCTTTCTTGATTTCGGTTTAACCATTAATCATTTTTTTCTTCCTTTTTAATTTAGTTATATCTATAAAAATAAATATAGATACATCTACAAAAATAAATATAGATTTATACATTTAAAACATTTAAACATTCATATTGTAGATTCAAATGAAGAAATATTTGAATTCAGCACAATGTCAATCTAGATTTAGAATCTCAATTAAATTCTAGATCCAGTTTTAGCTATCTTTCAATTCAATCTTTTCCAAAGATAACGAGCTAAATCACAGTCATTCCTCTATATCCTATGGTCATGGTAGTGGCCAAGGCAGCCCCGAGAAGTCAACAGGTCCACCCAAACCAGCGTCTGCTTCCAGGAGACTCATGATAACCGCCATTGCAGCCTCGTCATTTCCATCGCTTGGTGCTCCATGGTTTGGACTCTCACGAACAGTTCGACCCATCATCTCGATGATTTCATCATCGGTAGAGCCGCCGAGAACTGAAAAAAATTCATGTTATCATTTTTATGGAAACAGAAAAAGAGAAAAAGGTAAGTGTTCATGAAATGAACATATATAATAATATATAAATAACTGGTATAAACTGAATTCTTACCTGGGTCACTGGACATACTGGATAACGATGCATTATTAATCCTTCCATGTGTAAACGATGTTGGCTCTTGCCCGAAATCATCTTGCATTGAATTTCTTTGTCTTTCGCAGGTATCGCTCGTTGATATATGAGACTATATTTTAAGAAAGTTAGGTTTATCAAATTTTTGTAAATATAAATTATATTTAAAACAAAATTATTTTTATGAAAAACATCGATCTATTTTTAGGTTTATCGATAATCAAATATATTACATTTAAAACAAAATTATTAGTTTTTTTTTTAATATGCAAGAACCGTTATTTAATATTTTTTCAATTGTTTTAATTTTACAATAAATTTTACTTACTTCGGCATTACTAATAGCAAGATCATTTTCTGCAGAATCAGGACTATTTCCTGACGAGGAATCATATCCTCTTCTTTGAGAATCGAAGACTTGTTCAGCAATTTGCCGTCCAATTTTACTGGCTTCCACATGAGTGTTTATCATACGTTGCATTTCCCTACCATTTGCTAAAAAATAAAATATAATCTTCTTTATCCGTTCTAAAATAAATGTGTATTATGTTATTTAACGTACATACTTACATTGTGTGAAAAAGTCGAAATTCCCTTGCATATGTGAGCGACTATCTCCCATAGCTGCACTGCTTTCGACGCTTAATGTATCTACCCTAAAATATTACACTATTATTCTAGGCAAGCAATATACCTTGTACCTTCTTACATGACTAAAGAATTTTTTGCAATTAAATATTCTACGTCTTTTGTCCAAGGGTTCCGAAAAGATTTCCATTCGCTTTGCAATCGAACGAAACTTCCTTCTTTGTTTCTAAACCTATAAACTTTCGTAGTAACTCGTTCAGAGTTTTGAAGAGCGGTTTTATGGCACTCAGCTATCGTATGTATGTCATCGTGGTGGTAATATTCATACATACTTGTTCCTAAAAGTTCTTGGGGAAGAAAACCTAATACTAAAGTTGCACTAGAAAAAAAAAACTTAAATAACTACAAATATTCCACAATGCTTTTATTAAATTTTAATTTTACTACAAAATATACATTACAATTACTTTTAAAATGTAACAAAGGAAACTAATTTGTTTTTATTATTTGTTTACTGACCGGAGAAGTGAGGTATTAATAGAGATTTTGAAATTTTTTTTGGATGTCTGTAGCTATGTTGAAACGTAAATCAAATTTTAATAAAAGTGCATATTTAAACTAATAATGGAAATAAATACTTTTAAAATTGTAATTTATTATTTTTTTATAAAACAAATTAAATAATTTTTTGACTTACCTTTGGTCAACAAAAAGAAACTTTCCATCCATTGCATGCCTTGAAATAAATTGAATAGGCCTAACATTTGGTTTATTATGAGTACCAGAAGCTATGACTGAAATATGGGGCTGTATTCTTCCTACAGCGACTAGACAAGATAAGTTACAGGAATCACTATCACCGTCTGATTCTGTTTCTTCTAAACCTATTTTAGCTAATGCCCATGATTTTAAGTATCCTGTGCATTGGATTACACTATATTTCCTATCTGAAAAGAAACTCATATTTAAAATATTATAAATGGTCTGTTTTTTGTTTTACTTGTTTCTGTTTTTCTTACCCATATTTTGTTGCTTTTTTCTTCTATGACATCCCGTTGTTGTATCTGCCTCTTCTTTGACTTGTGTATTGTTTTTACATTTCATTCTACAAAAAAATGACCGTCTTGCTCCTGGACAAAGTCTAGTAATTCCTTGAGGTACATCTGTTTTTACTGGTAACATTGCTAAAACATTTAACTATTAAATTTGGAAGAAAATATTTATTCCAAGTATACTTTTGGCATCTATTAAACGTTCTCTCGGACTTAAATCCGAAGAGGATAATTGTTCTTTTACTTTTGCTACGTCTTTAGGATGTAAGATATCGAACCAACTTTGACCAAGTAAATCACCCTAAAAATAATTATTATTTATATTGTTTATTGCTTTATAATAAGAAATATACCTGGGAATAATTTAAAACTTGAGAAACTGATTCAGATACGTATAATATTCTTCCTCTATCGCAACCAACAACAAATAGGAAACCTTCAGCTGCCTGAAAGAGTTAAGTTTTGAATACTATAAGGTTTTGGTTCGCTGTATGGTTTTATTGTTATCAAATATTTGTGGAACAAACTACAATGTTTATAACTGTATCAGTTTTTAGAGAAGAATAAAAATTATCCACAGAATAAAAAAAAATTCTTTCGGCTATAGTTGTATAGGTACACTGTACAGAATATATATTTTTTTGTAACATATGTACGTAAAACGAGCCGAAAAGTGTCAAAAATGAGTTTTGCTTCGGCCCGTTTTTCTTTGCACTCGTTAGAAAAATTATCATATTACCCCCGGGAGGAACGCTTTTGCTCTCTCGTATGAAATGACAACACTCGACTGAATCTCTCGGGGCTGCGAGACCAAAATCGAGTTTTCCTCACTTGGGGTATAATATAATAATTTTACTTTGAATAAATAAACTATATTTTCAATAGGTAAACAACCAAATTACTCATAATATTTTAGAATTAAATTAAAGTATTCTTAAAATTAAAAATCATTATTCAAAAATTTTATTTAATGGTAAAAATGTTTTAGATATCATATGTATTGTAATATTTTTTAGCCTTTCTATTTTTATAAATAAATATAAAGTGGCAGTTAAAAGATCAATCTTTGATGTATATTTGTATCAGGAAAACAGAAACATAAAACTAACGAGTGTGTAATTTCCCGTCTCACCTGTAAAATAAGTAATTTCAATTCCTGGTCTGAAAGAAAGGCAGGTTTATAGTGTCCTTCAGTATATGAATGTACGGCTCCTCTGATAGTTTTTATATGTTGTACAGCCATTCGTAACACAGTTAATTTGTCCAGTTTTCTGGACATTGCATGACACATAGGAATCATAGCGGATAATTCTGTTATATATGTATTCATTTTGTCTCTTCTCCTTTTTTCAATTTCGCTGTGATTTTGTCTAAAAAATAAAATGAAGTAGTTAACGTTTATTTAATAAACTAATCTTATGACGTTAATGAAAAACACTTGCAGTATATGTACAGACTCGGATTTGGCTTCAATTTACTCCCCACCCCTAAAATATAGTTTCATTATTTTTGTAACAAACAGCAGTAGTAGTATTTCAGAAATTTTATTGGAAGGCCAATATCGGAGTCATATATCAACATTATAATATATATTTTTTATTGAACACTCTTGTCCCTCACCCGAAAAAAGTTTTCTAAAATGTAACATGGAGTAGGTTTCTACGTCTTTTAATTTTAAATACTAGCTGAAGTGATCCTATTTCTGCCATAAAACATTCGTCTAAAAATCATTTATTTAAATCTCATAAAAAAATTTTGCATTTTCGTAAATCTTCTCTGCTGCCGAGTAGGTAATTTTTGCACAAAAAAATATTTTTAATAAATTAATCCATATGCCTTATATATTTTTGTTAATTGTTAATTCGCAAAATTAGGAATATAGAAATACTTGAATATTCTTATGTACTTATATATCCTCAAAATTTGTGACACAATTACATTAGCAACAAAATATATTGATTATTGCAGGCAAAATAAATAATACCAAATATATATTTTTTCGGAATAAATTTTAATATGACTTTCATTTTTCGCACTAGTATGTTTTTAATCTTTGTCCAAATATTTTAATATAAGAGATATAATATTTGATATTGTACTACTTAATTTTGTAAAAGTGGACCAAAGATTATATTAACTGGCCACTGTATATAATTCCTGATTGGATTATAAGATCTAGAAGCTTTTTAATGACGCAACTGAAGCCCTAAATAGTGGGAGTTCAAGGTAGCATGCACACACATGTAATAAACTACGATTACAAGTTAAAATACTAACATAGGCGCACTCCGTCCCTTATTGTTTCTTACGCATTTGACATTGGGCAAATCTGTCTCGGTATGAACATTTTAAAGTCTAATTCGTGGACCTGAATTAGAATCTATTAAAATTCAGAGACGTAGAATCTTCCCAAAAAAATATTTCTTTTGTTTGTTTTGAAACATTATGAGAGCTATTGTTTATTTCATAACTATGAATAAATGTAAAATAAGTTAATTGTATAATAAATAATAATTTATTACTATATAAAAAATGTTATGAATGTATTTATTTTACAAATTTTATATGGTGTTGAACATTCTTTTTAAATCATCCTTATATTAGGAATCTACGACAATGTCCTTTAATTTTTTTATGTAACTTCATTGTCATTAAATAAATATTGATATTCGTTATTCGTGTAATTTATATTATAGTTAGTAGTGTGGTTAAGGAGTGGTAATTTAGTGTTAAATTAAGAGGAATAAAAGCAATCGCCGCTAATGTATTTCTCCGCGGTAACCTAGAAACGGTGTGTATTTTATGCTGTTGGTAAAATGTCACGAATGCATTTTTCTGAGCGCTCCTTAGGTAATATGCAACAACTATTTATTTATAGGAGTATGGAAGGTCAACAGCTTCAGTTATTTAATACAGAAATTATACAAGTCGTTAATTATTCAAGAATAATTATTATTTTACAAAATTTTTTACTATTCATTTTTACAGATAAATAACTGTTTTCTGTATTGCATTCTTTTCTTACGTACGACATATGTTTTGAATAATTATTTACAAAGATTATTGTTAGGCATAGTGTTTCCTTTTTATTTTAATTTCAAATTATGTAAGCAAGATAATAATTATAAGAACAAATATACGAAGGAGAAGAATTAGTAGAAACATACTAGAGATACACTTTGTCTAAAATCAAAACATTGTTTCTCTGGTACTGCTGGTGTTATAAAATTATTTTACTTGCATTATAACGACTAAGGTCTTTTTAAGAATTCAGATATTGTTATTATAATTATGAAGACTCTGGTTCTAAGTATCCGAGTTCGATTCTCGCTGAGTAAAATTCATGTCTTTCTAAAATAGAGCATGTGGTGCACTCTTACACCAGATAGAGTACTCGAGAAATAAGGTCTGGAACCACATATTACGGTATATACATATCTGCGATAAAAGGGATATTTTAATTATTGTAAACTGTATTTTCTTTGAAAAACAGTAGCTTAACAAATCAAATCATTACATATTTCTCATTCACTCTTCATAAAAAGCAAAGACTATATAAAATTAATGAACTTATTATAGCTATTAACATATCTACGATGGTTATGAAGCTTGGTATGATTCATAATATCCGTAGTTTGTTCAATATTTTACCGATTTCACGATTAATAAATAATATTTTATAATATTCTATAGTAAATGATATGATCCATGTTACTTTGACAATTCTGTACGGTAAACAGTGGCGTAACCAGAGTTTTAGGAAGGAGGGGGCCCAAAATTTGTCAAAATTTAAAACATCTATATATGGATATATAATACAAATTTGTAAAAAAAAAATATAAAAGTTGCACTTTTTGAGACGAAGATACCGCCACTAATTACTCTACTGACGGTAAATATTAATGACCATACTGGTTTGCCAAATTACTTGGTATACAAATACAATTATGACTTAGTTATCCTGCTTACTTTTGTTTTTGTAAACAATATCGTAATAACCTGAAACCGTTAAAGATATTAATACTACTAGGAATCATTTTTATTTAATTCTGAGTAAATATATAAAACTCGTATTTGTTATGAAAATAATTTTTGAAAATTGTTTATTACGTATTATTTGAAAAATGTGTAATCCGTTCGTATGTAAATGTCTACATGTACTTTGGTTGTATAAAATAATAATTGTATTTTTTTTATTCCATCCTTTGACATTTACCCAGTAGCTAAACGTAGCAATAAATATTGTTTTTGTTAAATGTAATTACTGAAAATGCATTTTTCATGAGTCAAATACCTGCAATCTCTTTCAATTTATTGTTTGTAGTCATAATTATTTTTATTTGTTAAATGCATTAACATAAAAACTAACTGTATACGATACAAGTCCTTGATGGGACGTATCTATTTAGAAAACTTTTTTCATTTGCAACCTTAGAAAATGCAACTTACTTTTTATTGTCGTCGGTGGTTCGAACACTTTTGGTTTCGTCTCCGTCATCCAGCACGTCGGAGTTGTCGCTGAAAACAAAACACAGCTAAGTTAGGCATTGCAGGGCTTGACTTGAGTTCGGGAACTTATGGAACAATGAGGCAATTAAACTAGGCGACGAAAGCGTGTGATCTTACGTGCTAAAGGGCGGAGGGAATTCTTACTAATGACCTTTGAGCATTAATTAATAGCTATATGTCGCTTTTTAGTCAAATTTAGATTAGTTTGCCAATGATGTAAGTTATGATTTCAACGTATGTCCAAGCGAGAAAATTAAAAGATAAATGTGAAACTGACCAACTATGTACAATATTTTTCTTTCAGCGACCTTAGGGATCATGCTAAAAATCACGTATGGAGATTTTAATGAATAAACACGTTTCAAGGTTTCTACAATCCAATAAAAAATATAACGATGTCCAACATTTTGAAAACTTGAATTTAGATGTTTTGTTATACTAACAAAAGTTGTTTAGATTTTAACTGCAATTGGTCTACCGGAAGTGGTATTTTACTTGAAACTCAAAACAGTATTTCTTAGAAAATTATCTCTAAACAATTTTTTTTCGCATATTATTTTATTATGAGAATAAAATATTTTTTATTGATCTATTTGCATGCATTAATGCTTTTAACATTTAACTTTTACTTTAATATTTTAACAGATTAAAAATTTTGAATGATATAGATTTTAACATCGATGAGACTTTCATAAAAACAAATGTTATTTAAATGTTTTCAAAATTTGAAAAATTAGTTTTATTTAAAATAAGGTAATATTACTTGTTGCATTATTTTACAAAATTTAGGTTAGTTTATAATTACTATTAGTTCAGTAAACTATTAAATTTAAAACCAACTATTATTGTTTACATATTTGTTATTTTTTTTCTAATTAGAGTAGATCATTTTAAATTATTAGATTAGCAAAATTTAGAAGTAGAATTTAAATTTATGTCAAAATTAGAACAATTTGCTTTTTAGTTTGTGAATAGCAATTTACATTATTAATAACAATAAAGGCAAGCACAAAAATATAATAAATATTTTCTAATTACAGTTTTTACAACAAATAACCATTTATGGTAGGATGTACATATGTAATTCACTATTATATTCAAAAGTAAAACCATCTTTGAACACAAAAATCTAAAAAATACTTCTAAATAACTACCTACAGTGGCTCACAGAATTATTCGTACACCTAAGTTTTCTATTTAAAATGTGATAAATAGAGTACTTTCAAAAATAATATTGACATATTACTGACGGGATCATGTTCTCTCATATTCCAGAAATAAAATGCAATAGCCATTTATGAAAAAAAAATAATTTTTCTTATGTAAATTAAATGAAAACAAAATGCATACAAAAAACAGGTACACAAAATTATTCGTACACTTATGAAATCTTACAAATAACGAGTCAATATTTATATTTATAAATATAAAACATCTGTGATTACGTAATTATCATTTGTTTAAGTATTTTGTAAAAGGTTTTTTCAAAAATTAGTCGCAAAAACAAGAAATTACGGTAGTTGAAAGACGAATCTATTTGAAATGACTTTGCCAGTGTAAATCTTTAAGGGAGGTTGTCAAAATTGTAAGAATATTGCTCTCAATTGTTAAGAATATTAGAAGTAAATATAAAAATGAGGAGTAGTTGAAAAATATTTGCCGTGGGGACCGTAAAAAAATTTTTAATCAGCAGAATGAACGATTTATTGAGCATTAAATGAAACTAAATACTAAAAACCCCTGAATAAATTAACAAAAAAAATATCTGAAATTTTTGAAGGATATATTGAAACATAGACTATTCGAAGAACTCTAAAAAATTTTGATTTTAACGGCCGTATAGTCATAAGGAGCTCCTACATATTCCCAATCTATTATGATCCTGCCGCCGTGTTTCACTGTACTACATAAATTGCAGTTATTAAGCTCAGAGTTTGGATTTCTCCAATCAAAAGATTTGCCATTTTACTCAAATCCGCAAAATTACCAATTTCCAAAAAACATAATCCGTGCTATACTATTTCCAAATGCGAGTCTCTTTATTTTATTTTGTTTGGAATTGTAGGGGCCACTTTTTACTATAAGACTATTAGAACCAAAATTTCTTAAAGTTATTTGAATAAGTCTATGTTATAATAGACCCTTAAAAATTTTTGTTATTCTTAATATTAATTTATTCAGGGGATTTTTAGGATTTGATTTCACTTAACGCTCAATATATAGTTTATTCTGCTGACTTAAAAATAATTTAAGGCCTCCACGGAGAATATTTTTCTAATGGTTCTCATTTTTATATTTACTTATAAGGTTCTCAACATTTAGTGCGATTTTCGTTTAATTTTGACAACCTCCCTTAAAGATTTACACTGGAGAAGTAATTTCAAGTAGATTCGCCTTTCAACTACCGTAATTTCTTGTTTTTGTGACCTATTTTAAAAAAAATATTATACAAAATACTCAGAAAAATGATAATTATGCAATCACAGTTGTTTCATATTTATAAATATAAATATTTACTCGTTATATGCAAGATTTCATAAGTGTACGAATAATTTTGTGTACCTATTTCTTGTACACATTTTATTTTTATTTAATTAACACAAGAAAAATAATATTTTTTTCATAATTGGCTATTGTATTTTGTTTCTGGAAAATAAGAGAATCTGATCCTGTCAATAATATATCAATGTTTTTTTGAAAGTACTCCATTTTTCACTTTTTAAATATAAAACTTAGGTGTACGAATAATTTTGTGAGCCACTGTATATCTTTTCCTTGAAATTTTTTATTCGGAATTTAAGTAATACATTTTTTTGTAGACAACAATCCTTGTTAATGTTTATTTGTTTATTTATTTTGTAAATTACTGCAGTAATAATATTTGTTTATTTTAATCTTTTGTTTGTTTACTGAAACTGCAACACATGTACTTACAAGTTGCAAATAATAAGCACGCTATCAAAAATTACATACGTCGAATTGTTATGTAACAAGTTCCGGAAATATCCTTGGAAAAACAATAAATTATTGCGAAGATCGAAAAACGTTTTAAATTATTGTTTAGATTATTTGAAATAAATGACATTAGATTATTTTATACTTTATCAATATTATGCAACTATTAGGAAAGTAATTAATTACTTTTAGTTAAAATTATTAAATCTTAATTCCCAAAATTTAACTAGATTTAACAATGAAATTTTTATAAAATTTTCCAAATGTAATATCATCTTTTTTAAAAAATAAAGGCAGTTTGATTAATAAAAATTTTATTCATAAATGTTTTTAGATGTCCACTGATATCTAAGATGTAAATATATACATATGTACATAATATTAGTACATATTCAACAAGTCCATGAAATAATTATATCATGTATAGAAATGTAGATATTGTATGTAATTTCTCTTCAAATTATTGAATACAATTTTATTTTCACGGGTTACAGTTAAAAGATTTTTTTTTTTTAATTCTGATGTGGACATCAGCATCATCCTTGTATGCTAAATTATACATATTTTTTGTTGCATTTCATTTAAACTTATTTCACTTGAAAGTGAGACCATTCTACAGCTAATTATTCTTCAACTTCAATTTGTTTCATATCTTCGAACTTCCCTTCGAAATCATCTTTTGAAAATTTTATTACAATGTTTATCACTATTCTTTATTGCATTACACAAAATTATTTTAATATTTATATATGCAGAAAATATTTTCGTTTTGCTAATAATAATTACTTAAAATCTTTGTTGAAATATTTGAATTAATTTACATTTTGTTAATAATGTTAATTAATGATTAATTAGCCAATTTATGTAAGGTCCATGGACTAGTCGATAGAAAAATCAACTAGTTCTAAGAACCCAAGTCCTATCGAGTAAAATTTCCCATAAAAATAAATATTTAGTATACTTAATTATATCATTATTAAATTAAAAACTAAATTAATTTGATGTACTTATCTAATTAAATTTATTATTTATTTTACTTATAATTGGTACCTACTTACTTGTACGAAGATTTTCTCTTTCTGGAAATATGATGGGTACTATCCACATTATGCATTTCCATAGTAGTGTTAGAAGTTACAGAAGCTGCTCCAGAAAATTGGAGATTAGTTTGACACGTACTTCTGGAAAAAAACAAAAGTATTTTGACAACAGAAGCACTAAAAAATTCCGTCGTATTTTATAGTATGTTTTTGTTTATATAGTAAATAAATTGTTTGTTTAACGAATAAAAACAAATATTTTAATATGTAATAAATAAAAATTCCTAAAAAAGTAGTAGATGTTTGTTAAAGATAATATTATAAATATTGTATGATTGACGCATGAATGTGTCTTCTATAGGTCAAGAAATAAGTGATTACTCCAAATTTTACTTAATGGAATCTTTTTTGCATGAATATATGTATGTATATTAATTAGTATGATATTTTGAAAAGAAACTGAGCCTCAAGTTTATTATGACAAATATAGACAAAATTTGCTGTAAAATTTTGCAATTTTGTATATGAGACTGCTATAATAGCTAACTTTTTTTTCATTGCAATCGGCAGTGCTAAAGTGGCACTTTTCTTGAAGTATTTTTTTTCTTAATTTTTCGCATAACTCAAGAAGGATTAAAAGGAGAATGTTGAAATTTTATTAATGTAGTTGCTATAACTTCTAGTTATGAACTTCTATTTTTTATTCCAATCTTATTTTGACAGAAACTTAACAAAAATAATAATTTAGTGGCCTTTTAATTTTTGTAGGAAACATGTGATGATAAATGGACAACTCACAGAATATACTTCTTGAGAAATAAATAAAAACCACATCTCTTTGTTAACAAGTTTTTGAGATTTTAAAATAATTTTGTGTAATACAATAAGAAACAGTGATAAACATAATATTTTCAAAAGATAATCCATTTTGAAGGGAAGTTTGAAGATTTGAAACGAATGGAAGTTGAAGAATGATTAGCCGTAGAATAATATCACTTACAAGTGAAGTAATTTAAATGAAGTGCAGCAGAAAATATGTATAATTTAGCATACAAGGACATCATGTGATGTCCACATCAGATTTTTTAATGTATGTACTATATTAAAGGTTGAGCCTCTGTAATCTGCAATGTCTAGCGCCGCCACTGGAATCAGGTCCCTGATTTGGATTATTTTTAATGAAATCGCTGGACACATGCGGAGCAAATTTTACTAAACTGAATGTAATTATACTTCTTATTGAAGTTACTATGACACAAAATAGTTATTTTTGTATTAAAAGCGTGAAGAAGGTTTCATTCGAACGTACTAAAAACTCAGTTCACGTTCGAAATACAAAAAATATTTTTTCTACAACAGTTTGTCCAAAAATTATAATTAAAATGAAAAAAAAAATAATAATAAAATTATGCTGGTATCTTACGATAATATCATAGTTGCTTTTATAACTAAAGAAAAATGAAAGTTGTTTATAAATATTAAATCGTTAATTTGCAACCATGAAAAAAGGTTTTTCAAAACAGAGTAAAAAAAAAAATTTTCACTGTTTTTACATGCTTGTCATGGTAACGTATTGTAAACATAACACATGAAAAAATTATATACTTTACACTTAAAATTAATTAATACATAAATGTCTACATTTTTTAACAGTTGTAGAAAAACATTTTTTAAGAAAAGATCACAACTATTTCTAATAAATATTACTTTGAGCTAATAAATTATTATAATCATATATTTTAGTATATGGATAAAGATAATGCATTATATAATATTGAATTATCCTAGCAAGTGAAATAAGTTTAACTGAAGTGCAGCAAAAAAATGTGTACAATTTTGCATACAAGGAAGTAATGTGGTGTCCATATCAGATTTTTTAAATTGATGTTTTTGAACGAGTTACAAAATATTAAATTCAAATATAGAATAAAATCTATCAAATATCTTAGTTTAATTTTAATAGATGGATAAAAAAGTTGCATTTTATAATTTTATCACTATTAAATACATACGATTGTATAGTAGACCGCACAAAAATTTGAAACTCATTTCTGAAAAGCCGTTTGGCCGTTATAATTTTTTTTAAATTAACGATAAAAAATCCTTTAAACAAATAATTTCTTCTCTCGTATAATACTATAAACCGTACCAACAACTTACATTCAAAATATTTCCTAACTATATACTTTTAATTATAAATTAAAATATTCAAATAATAATGCATTTTTTATAAAATTCTTCTAATTTACATTTGTAACATGTAAAGAGATTAAATTAATACAAGGATAAATATAAATTCATCGGTAATTTTTAAAAACAAACAGTTATTGAAAATTAATTTCTTTAAATAAGGCCCATTTCTTACTCTTCATGTGATAACTTCAAGTTGGATTAATTTATAACTCCTATATGTACAGTCTACTATAAATAATAAACTAAAACAACGACGTAATTTGGATAAAAGTGAAATATATGAATTAAAGTCATTTATGTCGGACAAACAGGTCGTAGTTTTGATCTTAGATTTAAAGAACACACGAGCGCTTGGCGCTAAATAAATATCAATCTAATGTTGCTAAACTGTTGATTCTCTTCATATTAATAATTTAAATGTAAAACAATTGTGCAAAAAGAGATTAAAGGTAGATTTCTTAGAATCCTTGGAAATCCAAAGACCATGAATGAAAAGAAAATTCTACGAACGAATAAGTTGACTTAGTCAAATCTCCGTTGATCTCTCCACTTTAATCCCTTTTAGTTTTTCCTTCAATTATACAGTCTGTTTTTTTGTATGTGTATAAACTTATATTATACTCACTGTAAGTTATACTCATTTGTATTTTCTGATTAAAGCATGCTAAACTCAGATCCGTATTTCAGATTCCAAATTTTTTTTTATTGTTTTTTTATTTTATTATATTTGGCATGTTTTGTTATATAATAATTAATAACAATTATTTTTATTATACCTTCGCCAAGAAAAATTTCAAATTTTTGGAAATTTAGGTTTTTTATATGGTTACGTAGCAAAAAAAACCCTCTTCAAAATTATCACTACTATAACCTCCGTATAAAAAGTTAAATTTGACACCGGCAGCTTGAAAACAGTACCTACACGATAAATACTTTTGGAGAACCTCCGTAAATTTGTAGCAAAAAAGTGTTTGAAGAAGGTGCACACCAAAATCACTTAGTCTTTTAATTTTGGAAATTATGAGCAAAAAATAAAAACCGTAAAATTTACATTTTCGTCTAAATCTAGTAACCTATGATTTTTTTTTAGAAAAATAAAGACATCGTTAAAATGATCCCTTAATGCGGCAAATTTGGTCTCACATCTTTTACCGTTCTCGAGATCTCCATACTTAATAACTTATTTGGGACACTTTGTATATGTCCTCAAAAGTCAAAGTTTGTAACAAATTCTTTAACACCCTATATATTTAAAAATGAATTAATATTATTTGAAAATTAATTATATTTGTTTCTTATTATTTTACTAAACGTTGTAAACTTTGTTGTTTCTTCTGCAACTTACTCATCTAAATTCGGCAGATCATAATATCCTTGTTGGTACTGATGAGACCCCATGTCTGAGTGTTGCGTGGGTTCC
Source organism: Stenolophus ochropezus (assembly GCA_035578165.1). Lineage (NCBI taxonomy): Eukaryota > Metazoa > Arthropoda > Insecta > Coleoptera > Carabidae > Stenolophus > Stenolophus ochropezus. The sequence goes on along the minus strand of JAQOWZ010000005.1, from coordinate 14,783,839 downwards.
TCGAGGGTTAGAAAATCTTTGTCGTCGTCCGGCATTTGCAAAAGTCTTGTGTACGGTAGTTCTTGCATTGAGTAATTTCTTCTTGCTACCATCGCAGCGGTACAACACAGAGATTAAGAAGATTGTCTCAACAACTTGTAACACCGAACACTATGCGCGGAAAATGCATCGAAACAGAACAACAGAGGAAAAAACAAAAGGCGATAATTTTCAAAATAGTGTAATTCACGTTGACGTTAGAATATTGAAAATCAGTCACAGGTACAGGAAGTTAATTTTAATTTAATAATGAATTAAATCAAACTTGTTATTTCTACACTTTATATTCAGAAAATTTTATAACTTTTACAATTATATCTTAATGCAATACATATAAAATTTTTGAAATATTGCACTTTTAATTTCTATTTCACTGTCACTACTGTTTTATATGTCCGTGCTATGTCGTGTGTCACCGCTACATTCGAACTGCATGTACTGCGTTATACCTGAGCGACTGATTGGCCTCCGTACCTGACGCCAGAGAGAAAGGTACGCTGACGACGTCGACGTCGTCGTTATATACACGCGCCCATGGGCCACAGGTTCACCAATTGCGCAAGTCGAGAAGTTGTTCTTGGTACCTAAATTGGTCTAAGTTACGTCTAATATTGAAAAACAAAAAGTAGGGATTGACGCAAACAAATGCCGACATACAATTATTAACAATTTGTTTATAATTCTTATAAATAATGTATTTATTCCTTGTGTTTTAGATTCATAAAAAAGATTAAGCATAAATTATGGCGTCAGTATCAATAGATGCCTCAGTAAGCTATTTTAAAATTCCGTTTTGACGTTATTGCACATGTTTATTTTTTGAGAATATTTTTTAACAACATATAAAAACTGCAGATCCGAATTTACAATTTTGACATCCAAATACTTACTTAAGAGATCCGATTTTGTTTTAATTAATTTTCAGTTTTATACTAAGTTAATTTCGACTTTAACATCGATTAACAGTCATGATTAAATATTTTTTTTAAATTAGTATTTTAAAATCATGTCTTCTCAATTTGAAGACGGCGGGTTTTAATGTGAACAAATAAACTATTATTAAATAAGAAATAAAATTATCCATTCATAATTACGTAAAGTAATTACTACTTTTAAGAAAAAATAAACAAACAGTAATATGATTTATAGAATTCGCTAATGGGTATAGATTTTCTTGAATCATTGATGTTATTTGGTACTTATTACATCTATATTAAAATGTTAAAAAGATCAAAATATAAATAAGAGCCCTAGCGCACTTCATCCTTTCTTATTTTTTTAAAAAAAAATTAAGTTAGATCGGTTTTAATTTAATTTATGTAAATATAATGTTTTATTTAGCAAATTTTATTACATTTTAACATACCTACTTGTAGTGAATTTGAACATATTTAAACTCAAAAAGTAATGTAAGTGAAAACTAAATAATTTTATTTACGCTTCAAATAAGGATACTTGTCAAAGAATAAGCTACTTTACCACAGCCTTTGTTTTGTAAAATTGTTTCAATTCGACGTAGCATAAAGCATAGTATCAATAAGTTCTTTGCAATCGGCTGCATATTTCTTGAATCATTTCTTTTATAATTCTCCAACTATTCTAGCTGCGTGTTTTCGTAAGTACTTTTTCGTTCTGTTCCACAATGTTTCTATTGGCCGTAGTGTTTGAAAAGTACTTTTCAAGCACTAGTGCGTGAAAAGTAAATAAACATTGCTAAGCAACATACACATTCGCTTATTTTTCCCGCCAAGTGGGTACATAATAATATACATTATAAATGAAATAAGTGTAATATTTTTTTTTTGTGTACGCAAAACGAGCTGAATCTCGGATTCAGTCTCGTGTTGTCACTTCACCCGGAAGAGCAAAATTCTGTTTTCCTCCCTTGGTGCATAATGTACGTACTATTATTAACAGTTTTAGTAGTAATCTACTTCTTGAATATCTACATTTGATTTACTTTTTTACCTAATAACCTAATATTTAATATTGTTATTCGTTGCTGTGGTATCTTACCAGTGGTGTAGCTACAACAGGGGCTGAGGGGCAATTGCCCCGTCGCTAGCTTTCGGCAGCGGTATAGCGCCTTTTTGCCAACTAATATCACAAATTTAAATGATCATAGTTGCAGTACCTTTTAATAATTAATACTGGCTACATGTTATAGCATACAGAAACACATCGTTACCTACCCCTGCAACATCTTAAACTTTTAATTTCCTATATTTTTACTTGCTTTCCGAATTTCAAACGCATTGTTTCTGCTAATTTTTTTTTATGTAAAGCGCATTTTTTTTTCTAAATTCTATAGTGATCTAGAAACCTCCTTAAGACAATTGAATAGTGAGAAACTAACATCCCTGAATAATTCATTGATTCATAATGCATTGAAAATAATCTCCACTTTGTTGCTTTGTGATTTAATTCGTCCGTTTTGTATTATGTATGTTACTCTGTAAAATGTGCATATATCGCTACCTTTACGTTGTTTGTTTGTTAATATAATTAACCAGGATTAAAGGCCCGGTCAAATGCGGTCCGATATGTAAGAAGACTCCGCAATCACCAACACTGAATTTTAATGGAAAAGCTAGCGTAAAGTACAGGTTCCAATGCTGAATCCAAGTAATTTATTTGTGCATTGATATTTGATCATTGTACTAATTAAACGAAAATCGAAATAGTTTAAAAATTTTAACGAGATACATTTAATTAATATGATAAACAGAAATTTGAAGAATGATTACCGACATATTACGTATTACTGCAGTCACTATTTATAGATGGTATTATGAAATAAATATATAAATCAATAGAATCAAGCAAAGATGAGTGCGTTTAATATTCAGAAGGTAACTTCTTCAAACTATGTATTTTGTGTTTAGTATTTAAAACTTTTCACGTCAGTAAAAGTGACCGGGAGTCATCTAATAAACGTCTGTATGTTATGAATGAATTATCGATTTGTACGATAAAACATATCTATAACCAAAAATGGATAATAAGCCGTGAGTGATATATTATTCAAAATAGATTAAATTTAATTATTTACAGATAAATTAATACGCATTCCAATTTAAATTTCACTTTATTATTCTAAATTGTTAAAATGTCTACTTATGAAAAATTTAAGGGTTCGTTAGGGGGTGGCACACCGTTTTTATTTTATTTTTTGACTTTTTGTTTAAATTCAGTGTTGCTAGAGGTAGCGGAAATGAAAATTAAATAGTAAATTATTACTTTTAAAAATGTTAAAATTATATTTACATAGAGAATGGGGGTTTATTTTTTGGAAAATAATATTGCTAACGGTATCCTTATATAATATTATCGTTTTCTCATTAAAATGCTGATGCTGAAGGAATATTTTAAAGTATGATTTAAATAATATAAATATGAAAAAAAAAACATTTCGCCAGAATAACGTTAGGTATAAATTTGTAAAAAAAAAATAATGCTGTTTAACATGCTCTTTAAATGACAATCATATTATGAAATTTAATTAGTTAATTCAACTAATCGGCGACTAAATTATTTTATCTACAACTATTGAAATATGGGTACATTATACGTGTGATACTACATATAATATACTACTCATATTACACAAGTGTAATATGAAATGTCATGATACACGCTACACTTTTCTGTAATAAATAGGGCATATAATTTAACACATAATATTTTATTAAACTGTTAACTTATTAATAACATATTTTTTATTATAAATATCAATATATATGCTTATAAAAGTATAATAAATACAATTTGAAAAGTCATTTTGACATTTAAGTGCTACTGTGGCGCCATCTGTTAAGCTATATATGAACTACTCACACCTAACAATATTTAACAAATAATATCAGATTTTTTTATATGCCTGATAGTTGTAGATAAAGTATAGTATTTGACTCGCATAATATGGCTACATTACACGCGGATGATTAAAAATACTCGCTACCGCTCGTATTTTTAATTACATCCTCGTGTAATATAGCCTACATATTATGCTTGTTAAATAATATACTATTAAAATATAGTTTTTTGTATTTATATTTAAAATTTTTTCGTTTATAAAAGTAATCTTCTTTTTAATGAATGTTAATTTTTTTGAGAATATTTTCCTTCTTTAATATTCTAAACCCTTCTGTTACGCTCGTTCAAAATTCTGATTAGCTTATTATTTTGAAAATTGATACCGTCAGATATCTCTGTGACCTTGCAATATGTAATCATTCGATCAGATGAAAACAAACATGTTATATAATAAGCTAAAAAGAACTATACGACTTGTAAAATTATAGCAATAATTATCCAGTGTCTCCTATAGCAACTCCTCGTTATCGTTCCACACCTGTATTTCGTATTAGTTCGCAAGAAAAGAAAAGTGTACAGAACTCTCAAAAAGTTTTAAAAGATATGAAATCACCAGAAAAAAACCTTTATATGTATTTTACCGCAAGTATAGCATTTGGTAATTTTTTTTCTCCTGACATGGAACAAACTGTCACTTTAAAAGTTTGGCAATTCACACATACATATATTAGACTACTTTATTTCCTAGGGAATAAAATGACATAAATAACAAATATCATTGACCATAGAGTATTATAAAAAAAATTCATTACAAACTTGATTCTTTGGGAACATGTCAATGAATAATTAATCATAAATAAAAGCTGAAAATTAATTACATAATAATAAATAATAAAACCTCAGTATATTTCCTTAATAGGTAATTATTCTCGTATAAAAATTTCGTAGATTTGTAAAAATAACTAACTGATGTTGATATGTAAAAAAGCGAGAAAAAAAATGCTACTATAAAAATGGTACATGTTAAATGATATTTCCAATTATTTTAAAATATTCAAGTTGGTGTATATTGTCTTATATTGCAATTAATATTATACTTTTTAAAACTAATTCCAATATTTTGAATTAATGAAATCGGCGCATTAGTCACGCCTATTTTAACGAAAAAATTTCTCCTATCTCATGACCAAGCATTTCATTTATTTATATGAAATTGTAAACAACGTTACAGGAGAAACAAATTAATAAAATTTTTATGACGTCGGTATCCTTGTTGCCCCCAAAATAATAAGTGCGAAAAGGTAACTAGTTTTTTTGTGTGAGATAGAAGTAGTAATAATAAAAATAGTAAAATAAATTTCTGTAGAAACGTTTTCTTATTGAATCTTTTGTTTTGTATCACCATATTTTTTTATATTTGTTTATAGATTGTTATTGAATTTTTTTCTTAATATAATAACAGGTAATCAATAATAATGCTACATATCTAGTTTAACTAAAAGTACATTTTAAAATGATACAATTGTTGTAATAATAACTTTGATTTAAAAAACTTGTTGCATATTTTGTACTTGAGGGAATCTGAGGCACTCTTATCCCACACCTGATCCATCGATTAATGTACGATTTTTCATTTTTCACTCTTTTTTACTTCCCTTGACCTTTCTCCCTCTAAACACTCCCCTGTTCCTTATTATTTCTTCTTGGACGTTGGTCATTTCTTATTAAGAATCAAATATCCTATAAGTATCGTATTTTCCAATTATCTCAAAAGAGAACGTACAGAAATCAAATTGCAAATGAGTATTTTTCCCAGAAATTAATAAAACATTTCTATCTGACAAAGTAAACAATAAAAACAATTAACTGTTGCATGTCGACAATGGTTACGTACATTGTCAAATGCAGAGACGGGTAACAGAGAAGGGTAGTTGTTGGAAATAGGGGATTAATAAAGGATAGGTGATGTAATAAAAGATTATTCAACCGTGATATGTCTTGCTAAATATGAATAAACAAGTAGGGGTAGGTAGCTGTCAAATGCATACACAAATGTGCGTCATACCTCTTTATGTAATGGATAAATTTTAAATAATATAATTTTTAATCCCTTGTACTGAGGACTGTAAGAAGAGATATTTTAAAACTAATAACCAATCCATTATTCAAGAATTCTAATTTATTTAGAGGAAAACTAAATGCGCATGTTTGATTAAACAATAATAAAATGTATCCTTTAAAACATGGGAATTTATCATATCCATGGTTACGACTTGATATTTGATTGACAGCAATATATGTATATTTGCTTGTCTCCTTTAAAATTATTAAGTTAAACAGAAAATAAATTTTTATAAATATAAATATTTTCATTTCGAACTTACAAAAACAAATACAAATGCGTATATAATACTATAAAATAAATTAACGTAAGTTAATTTAACAATAATAAGAGAAGAATATTAACAAGAAATTGTGAAAATGAACGAGACAGTATACTAATTGTTAATCCAATAAATTTTCAAAAATATATCCACAACCTAACCACTAAGCTGCTATAAAATTTTTGATTTACTTACGATAATATTTGGGCAATTGTAATTGTAGTATTTTGAGTACTGTTTTGAATTTAAGCTTATATAATTTATCTTAATTTTGATGATTTTCCCAAGTATAAACTTCTGATTTTAAAGGTCATCAATAAAAAGAAGATCGAGTGATTTAGCAGATCATTCTACTATACAACTATTTCCTCTAATTTATTAATGGTATTGTTGTTGCACGTGGTGTAGGCCTGTCAAAAAAATTATAACCCAATAAGAAAATGGCAAATTCGTTCCCTATGTGTCATTTTAAGTGAGACAAGCAAATATATATATTGCTGTCATGCTGTCAATCAAATGTCGTCGTAAACATGGATATAATAAATCCCATGTTTCATGTTAAAAAATACTCACGATATTAAGTTACATCTTTTTAATTTTTAAATAGTAAAATATGAATGTATTTTTAAAATGTTTTAGATATAGATTATTTTCAGATTATAAATAATACATAAACATTGTGTAGCTTTGTACAGGGCCGTAGCTAAGGGGGCGCCAGGAACCTTCTCAAAATTTTTGAATTGTGTACATACATGCAGGTATTTTTATCGACAGTCTTGGTGTACTTATACATTACAAATTATTGGTGAAAAATTTAAGTAAATTTGTGTAAATAAAATAAAAGAGCTCGTGCTCATAATACTGCAGTTGATTGAAAATTTGAAACGATACAAAATATGGTTCATGAATTTATTTTAGATAATTTTACATGTAAATAATGTTAGATATGTTGATTTTTTTTCAAAATTATCGTAGCTACATGTTGTTTTCGAAATATGTATTCTAAATGTAAATATATTTAACTCTTACATCTTTACAATTCACATATGAATGCAATAAATATCCTAACTCTGATATTCCTTGACCAACAAAATAAATTATAATTATTTTTATTTAGCAGTTTAAGATCGAGTTTAAGATTATAGAATTTTTATGAATATGTTTAATTAAATACAGGTAATGCATAGCATTATTTAAATTTTTATTTTACAGCCCCCTATAAAATGACTTTAGACCCCTTGTAAAAAATTGTCTAGCTACGGCCCTGGGTTTGTAGTCTGGATGCTTGTTACCTTCCCACCTAATCTAACATCAAATAATAATTTACCCTTCAAATATATATATACTTGTATATAAATTTATATTGTTTAAAAAAAAAAAATAGTACAGTCAGACAAGATAAAACAAAAATATTTTTTTAAACATTTGTAATTATTGTTATGAATACTATTTTCTTTCTATTTGTGAACAATCAATCACATACTGCATTATCAAACTATACATTGTTATGTATGTACACCAAAAATAAAAGACTTTATTATTCAGGAATTTCCTCAGTACTCTTCAACCGAATTTGAATCCATAATGTGTGAGTCACTGTCTACTACTTCATACATCCGATCATATAAGGTAGGTACGAATAGTAAAAATATATTATATAATATGTATAGCATTGTAGTATATTTATTTTTCTTATTGGTGTAACCTATATTTATATGAATTCAAGCTAAATTTTCAAACGTGCGTAAATGCACGTTCTTCATATCTTCTTATGAATTTTTGACACACATATAGAATTCAAAGAAAAATATTTGTGTTATAATTGATTACACGTCTTATTCCATTACAATTAATATAAATAAAAATATTATTATTTGTTCTATAACTATTTAGTAAATTCCGTAACTATTTATAAGGATTTTTTTTAATTTGAAAAATTAACGTAGTGTCGCTGTCAAATAAACACATGCGCACACATTTCAAAAATATTATTTACATACCTTTTAATCATAATACCATTTACCATATGTAAAAATTTGCAAATATAATTTTTATACACAAGCACATAAGAATAAGAAAAATTTTAATACATCGACATTACCTTAAAATGTCTGATAAACGAACTTTGCTCTTCTTATCTACAAGTACAAATATCTCAAAATATTATGTCAGTTTACAAAAATATCACTTTTTTAACTAGTCTTCTAGGTATGTGAAATTGCATATGAAATTAGTTGAGCAAATTATGTTTAATTTGTAAAATGCTAGCTAAGTAAAGCATAGTTCAGTGAAGGTCGTATAGCTGCATTCGAAAATATCAATCACGGTACTTATAATTTAATTCCAAATCGTCTTTATGTTGTTTATATGAATATAGTGCAGAAGTGATGCAATGCGTGATTGTTTTCTGATTTTAAGCTACTTTTTGAATCTGTTTATTTCAATGACATTGGTGATAATGCAATTTTCAATATTATTATTATTACCTTCAACTAAGTTCAATTTAAATATTACGCAATGATACTATTACTTTCTTTTATTTATTTACTGCCTTACTTACCTTATTTATTTTTTTGAAAATTTTAAACAACTAACTTAAAAGTAAATATTAATTTATCACTCCGACGCATTATCACTATACTTAAAAAAAATAAAAACTAGAAAAACTATTTTGAAAAACTACATAATGCAATATACACGTGTAGAATCATTTTTGCAAGCAATATGCACTATTATTTAGTTGCATTTTCGCACATAAGTGGCAGCAGTTTGTAACTAAACATTATGTAATACAATTACTAGTAAAAAAGATAAACAATAATAATGTTACTCATCAATAATTAATGTTATCAAACAAAAATGCTCCATTTAAATAATATTTAATGTCTGTTACTTATGATATGAATATTTCTTAGATAATATTTAATTTTGCTTACAATTATATTTGTTAAATTTTTCTTAATAGAATTATTCAGAAAATGATCTTATTTTTATTTTCCACAAATTATAAACTTCGCGCTCATTTTCTCAGTATGAAAGAATCGTATGGATGGCGCCAGTGTTGCCACCGTTTGGGCGATAAAATTCATTCTTGTTGACGTTTCTGTGACAGTGTTTGACGTACGGTGCTTAAAAACACGATTTTCCGAGCAAAATGAAAGTGATACGCGGAAAAAATTGTTTTGTTTCTTAGTATGAATTGAACAAATATGTATTCTCAAGAAAACCTTCCCCATTTAGCTGGTTTAGCTATTCAGAAATATATTTTATTCAAAGAGGTAAGACTTTAGAATAAATAAAACTATTTTTAGATGATTATTTATTTATTTACATTAACGTATAAAGTATGTGTTGCAAAACTAATAAAATTATGCAGTATTATACTTAGAATCTCTTTTTAACAAATTGCATTACTGATCCATTGACCTAGCTACCTTTTGCATTGATCTTACTCCTACAGGTAAAAAGATACTTATTAAATATTAATTTCATTGCTACGTGCTACATCTTAATTTTACACGAGTTATTTGCATATCTAATGCAATATCTCTTTACAGATGTGACTGACAAAAATTCAAAATGAGGTTCAACAAACAAGAATTGATGACTTTAGCTACCCAGCCTTCCAGCAAATTTGAAAAAGAAGGTGTTTTATTTCTTCGAGAACGACAAGAAGGATTCTTTCGTCGCAGCGAAAGTGAGTCAGATGATTTTACTTCTTTCAGTAATATGAGAACGATCAAACAGTTCGACAATTAAAGATGAGAAATTATGAAAGTTGAGATTGACTTTAAATATTCATGAACTATTCAAAAGTTAACACACCTAACTAATTTTAAATTTGCATATTTATAATTTTTTGTATTACGCTAGCGATGAATATATGATTACTTTTAAAAGTATTTTTCAATTTATTTGTTGAAAAATAATAAATTTCGATGCACATTATTTAAATATTTTCAAATTACTTTAAAAAAAATTAAGATACAACACTTTTCATGTAGTATAAACGTAGTATATTATTATCAAAATTAATTGAGGAAAAATATTTAGTGGTTATCAAATTCTCGAAAAATACCTAAGATACCGTTTTGAATCATATCTTAGTCACAATAATTATTGTTTGCCTTGATAAACTACGATAATATCTAAGCGAATAAAAACGTAATATTTATAAATAAACAAACTTAGTCTCATATTAAAGTTTATATTTCAAATGTATGTGTAATACGGAATAGATAAATTTGTCTAGGGACACTGCTATTTTGAATCAATATTTCAAATAAATGGTCAGTTTTCTAATAAAATATCAGGGCATAATGTCAGTATATAATATTATTTAGATTAACATAAAAACTCAGTTTTTTAATATTTATTTATCTATAAATGAAAAAAATTTCAGTATTTCAGCAAAATATTTATTATTTATAATAAAATATTTTAACCTGCATAAATGAAATATCATTGTTTATATTTAGATTAATACACATTAACTTTTGTTTCAATTCTCCAATGAAATGACAAAATATGTAAGTAAATGTGTTAGGACCTGCTATGGAAATTTGAGTTTTCAACAACAGAAATCTCATATCGTCTTTGTTAATTACAATAGGATGTTATATTAATTTGTACAAAGTAAGGTTAATATTAAATATATTGAAAATTCATATTGTACTTTATTTAAATAATAGACGAAATATATGTATATAGAACACTTCTAACACTATTATTCCAACCATATGATAAATAATGGTAAATTGCAATGAATAATCATAATAACAGTACATAGGTATTAAGGAATAAAAATGTTTGGAAACTGCAGTTTCCGGTGGTATTGCGAACTTTTTGATCGCTCCCGTATGTGTTATAAAAGAATGAAGTTTTTGATAGCGTTATCCCTGTAGTGATAATGTTTATGATGATTATTCTCCCCCTCATTGTTGCATGAAATAATTGAAGGCCGTGAAACCGATTGTAATTATATGTGGCATGTAACATCCTGACATGTACATTTTATTTCCATTTCGGCATGTGTGTTTTGTATTATAACATTCATCAAAATAACAACAAAATTATTAATTCCGCAAGAAGTGTACCTTTCTGTGTAAAATTTGCATATCAGCAATATCAGTTGCGTGTGGAACATAAAAGTTCCTCTTAGCGACCAATTTTCATATTCAGGAAGAAAATAATGAAAGTGATATGTTGAAACGTAGGAGAGTTTTCACATAGCGATATAAATAGCGTAAACGTTAAATCAATCGTAGTTAACCACCTCATTTTGCCCTTTGTCATGCAAACGGTACGCCTTTTACCTCTATACCTGTGCATAATTTTATGTTTATTTTCTACCATATTGGTTTGCTTTTAATTTAAACTTTGGTCAGTTGTTGCATAAATTTTTATTTAATTAATAGACCAATTATTAAATAGTAAAATTTAATTTTCATAGATAAATTGTTACTCTAATAGTATAGGTATTAATGGAATTGTCACATGACAAAATGATCCAGTTGATATGTTTTGTGTTTTATTATTTTAAAACTGTTTTTTCAATTCATATTTTTTTCATTTGATATTACAAATATAGCCCATTTATTATGACATAGCTATGAAATTAGTATATTTTACACAAATGCATTTAAATTTAATTATCTCCAACTTTTATTTGAAACATTCATATTAAGAGGAAAGTTTTTTAAAGCAAAAACTTTTTATGATACCTGCACCATAATACTTGCTTAACAAACTGAAAAGCGTAAAGTTGCTAAGCAATAAGATAATCAAAATTTCAAAATTCAAAGTAATGTAAATAACAAATGCTATTCAATCTCCATGTAAAAGATGTTATGTCATATCACACAAAATTAAGAAATGTTAAAATCAAATTTCAGATACCTTTTTCCAGTATATTGTGCAGATATAATAAAAATAGCGTATGATACACATGTATAAGAAACATTAAAGCACTCGTATCTTTAATTGCCGGCTTATACACTTGTATCATAATATGGTATTCTTTTATTAAAGACTTTTGCATTTTAATTACTACACTGTGAATTTTTTTTGTATAATTGTGACGAAATTTCAATATATTACGTTCCGAAATTAATAATCTAAGACTTAATTTTTATTACAATCTTCAAAAAACAATTTTCATGAATGTTGACAGAAATCAAATTTAGAAATTTGTGTTTCCGAGTGTTAAACATCGTAAGGAAAAAAGTTATGTAGGTTATTCGGAGAGTACATAAAGTGAACTATTCCAGATCCAATTTTGTTTGAAAGGGGTAAAAAAACAGCTGTATAAATCGAACACAGAAACAATGTTTATTAATCAATAAGATTGTTTCTTGGAACTCTATTTGCTGTAATAGTGTATTATTTACGTTTAACTATTTTGTAGGAGATCATTTTGTAATAAAACTATTTTTAAAGTAATGAGCTTATGAGGTTCGTAGTGTATTAGGTTGTAGTTCTGACATAGTTTAAATTCATAGGTATGTTTTACAGAAAATACTGTATGCAGAAATTTATAAATTGCAGAACTCAGCACAAGAATATTTTATGTTGGATGAACTAGGACAAAATATTCATGATCTTGACATTAATATAAACTGTACTAGGAAGGTAAATGTAATATTTTTCTAGCATAGAAATATTATAGACATTTTTCAGTGGTATAGTTTAAAATTATATATTAAAATAATGTAAAATAGAGTATGTGCGCATGTATTGTGGTACCGAATTTAACGTTTACGTTATGATTTTGTTTGTTATGTGAAAAACAAGGTGAAAATATTTGTGTAGGCAGTATAATGTTTATTCTAAGATAAATGTATTTACTGATTAACATTTTGTCGAGATGTTTGTTATGTTGTGCTTCTTCAATGTTTTCCGTTTGGTGGGTGTACATAGGACGAAGAAGAGGGATATGTGTTGGTGCTTTTCAGAGGGTGTTTTCATTTATTAAACAAATGCATTCCAGGAAAACAGAACAAAAAGGAAAAACGTGAAAAGAGTCTTCGCAATCTGAGCTGTGTGGGGGGCGCCAGTAAAGGTACAGACACTGCACAACTACAACCTACCAGCACAGCCTGAAATTTACAGAATTTTCAGTGAAATTCAATTAAATAAAAAATTCCACATTTACGAAAAGTTTGGAATAGAAATTCCATCTCTTTGATGATAAGCTTTCTTTCACTTTTACGAGATAGGTTGCCTAACAGCTTCTAATAGACTCATCGTGCCGAAAATTCCGTTAAAACAGAATAAGGATAAGTTCCCAATTATGAATAATCCTGTTCTGTTTACTATTATAAAAAAAACACATGTTTCTTTGTATCCATCGACCGTATAAACTTTTATTTGTAAATATTAATTAAAATCTTAAAATATCAATGCTTCTTTATTAACATAAAAAAAATATTTTGTAAGTGAATCAACAGATGGCAGAAGAAATGGTCGTAGATTTTATTTTGAAGAATGCTTACTTCTTAAATATAATTTCTTTGTTTTCATTCTCGTTCCTTTTATTTGAAAATCTTATTGAAATTTTTGTTGATATTTAAATTTTAAATATAATTAAATATTTGCATTATTGTTTTAAACTATAGGTTTCAAAATATAGCGTGTTGCTTCTTCAATTGTAATTTTCTGGTCCTCAAGAAATGTCCAGTATATTCCGGAACAAAAAATTACCTACGATCCTAGCAATACACACATTTTCTGGTCATTTAAAACACTGTTATACTTTTCAAATCACAAAAAATCTAAAGATACGTAATCATTTATTATTAGTATTTCATTGTTTACCTACTTAGATTACAAGGAATCAATTAATAAAGAATAATAAAACAATGAGAAGTATATTTAGCGTTATTTTTGTAAAACTTTCTGTTAATTAAATATTTCGGAATATCAGTACATATCATAAATGTAAATTAAATCCCATGTATGACCTGCAGCTTTATACCAATTTTCACTAAAACTCAAGCAAATTATTTCACTAAATGGAATTTCTACTCCTTATTTTTCATAGAATTGTGGACATCATTAATTATAATAATAAGCAAGAAGTACATAATTTTGTAATATACATTTTTTTAGGTGAAATTTTATGAATTCATAATTTTAATTTCATGGTTTGTAGCAATTTCATGTGTGAATTTCCCCAAATTTTGGGCTGTGGAACAGTAGTCCTTCCCCCAACTTGTCTGTTGTCCTCTGTGTTACTGTAAATTGTAAATAATCATCTTCATCATGTAACTAAAACTTGAAACATACAAGATTGGTTCAGGAAGGATCACATAACACCGACTCACATACTAACACTACGACTACATCGATATAGCTTCACTAACAACAAATAAAATATTAACAGCACTTAACATTCATTTTTGTTCTGGACTATTTGCATGGGTAGTGAAGCATGGAAATTTTTTGTGCATGATAGGAAATTTTTAAATTTAAGATGCATAAAGCAGTTCATTGTTTATGATGATTTATATTTTGTATATTTTGGTTTTTATTAGTTTTACATATTGCCTGACTTGATTTTTATTTTTGTCATGCAATATTGATAGTGTTACATATTTTCTTGTTGTAATCAGAAGAAAAAGTAAGTATCATATTTCATTTGTTTCATAAGCAAAGAATGTTAAATACAGCGGTTTCAAAAATTTTCGCTGCAAAGGTATATGATTATATAAATTTTGTTACATTAATTATTTGAGGATTGTTCCTTCCATTATTAATTATTTGGTTTAATTAATTTTAGTGCTTGTTTGACAATTCATCATTTTTAAATGATGATTTATTGACTACAATTTTCTAAATTCACAAATATTTCAATAAGAAACTTTTGCATCATAATCCTATATTTCACATTCTTTTCTGTATGTACCATTTCCACAGGAGTTTTATACCTCACCTTTACTGCCCTCGTACACATTTTCCAATCTTTTAGTAAGCCTCGAACGTTGGTGCCGTCTTCGTGGCAACCTCCTCTTCTACTTCAAGAACCGCGACCAATGGTCCGAACCAGTGGGCGTCATCGTTCTGGAGCAATGCCAAGCCCGGCTAGAACCTCCAACACCTACATCGCTCCCTGCAGCCGAGGGGCAGTTTCCTTTCCACCTGGTGTTCGAGGGAGGACTGTGCCAAGCCCTTGCAGCGCCCTCCGAGGCGGAGAGGTCTTCCTGGTTGCAGGCCATCAAGCAGGCTAGCTACGAGTGCATCAGGGCTCAGCTCATAGCTCTCAGGCAGTGTGTGGAAAGGAAAAGGGGGCATAAACCGGATACTGATTTGCAGATGTGGAGGATACAGCGCGGGCATATACTCGGTGAGTGAAATATGGATTGATATTAAATATTTAAATTAGGTCTATCCCAAAAATAAATTGTACGGATAAAAAATATACTAAAAACATTCCTTTGAGTTAGTATTAAATTAGAAATGTCCCAAAATTCCGATACTACGACATACAAAAATCAACAATTTTATCAGTTTTGTTTGAATTTATTTTATAAAGTTTATGATCTCTGTCAGTGAAATGATCCATAGATCGCCAATTTTTTACAATTTGCGAAAATTGTAGGAAATCTGTACCTACTTTTAATTTTACTAACATAGTTTAATTCATAAAATAAATATATCATTCACTATTCACTTCTCATTGCTTAATGCTGGGTGAGCCAATTTATTCATGGCAGATATGGGTAATGTTATATTTATACCACAGAGAATATTTACCTGACGTCACCTCCCGGCCACTCTAGTTGGCGTGAAGAGTGTACCACAGGGTCCATTTTTATGTGGGAAATAGATGGTAAAGAATTTGATTGCGTATTTAAATCATTCATGTACCAAAATAAAATTTAAAGTATCTAGAGAGAAAAACGGAAATATGAAATTTTCTCTATATTAATGTCCATATACGTACATGCACATTCAGACGGACAGACAGATAAAAATATTATAGAGATCCCAATTCGTGGTCATCTAGAAATGGTAAAATCGATATTGATTAAATTGCAAGATTTTCGAAATTATAATTACATCCTATGCATTTATTTAGCTGCCGAAATATCAATTCAATTTGTGTTCAGTGTTTCGTAAAAAGTGTAAAACATATTTTGATAATAAAAAAATGCTGAATTTTAATTTCTATTAATTGATTTCGTTATATTTATATAAATTTTAATTATATAGCTAGTGTAATTATTTTTAATATCACAGCATTATTTTTTGCAATATTTTATACGAAATACAATGAATATTACTTTTCATGGTCAAAGTATGAATCATGTACATTTTTTAATTAGTTTTTGTCATGAATCTATTACGATTCATGAAAAACAAGTTCTCGAATAAAAACCATGTACCTATTATTAAGAAACGTAATAATATTCATATTATTAGAATTTATTAACCTAATTATAATTTGTTTTAGATATGTCCGAGCTACCGTTATGCGAAGTGTCCTTAGCTTGTGATAATCTTTTATGCGATGCGCATGGACGTCAGCCGAATCCAACGCTGGTAATACATGTTTTTATGCCCTCGGCTCGCGTTTGGGTCCAATATGCCAGAACAGAAATCATCGAAAGAAGCAGTAACCCTGGGTTCTTGAGTACTGTTAGTTTTCGAGCCAGCGATGGTATGACAGGCGACTCCAGGGTTAGATTCACGGTTTATGATGTTCGAGAGAGAGTTTCACACACCGCTATACCCTTGGGTAGTGCTTGTGTGTTACTAAGTGCAATACAAGACACATCTAGATTGAGAATCCCTCTGTTGAGTAGAGCACAATGCACTGTCGGATTTTTGACAGTAAGTGCATGGGCACTGGAAGCTGAAGATAGAGGTTCATCCACAGAACACACTCCTTGTAGAGCTCCAAATGCGTCTTCGGTACAAATTATGTCTCATAGAAGATCTCAGTCTCTACCACCTCGTTTGGGAGTTAAAATGAGACTTCCTCATCAAGCTGAGTTGAGACTGTTGTGCTCTTCACCTTATTTACAAACGTACAGATTCCATTCTGGTTTAGGGGGAGATATATGTGTACACGAACTCATGGCGGAAAGTAAACTTTGTTTTTCTTTTCCATATCAACTTCTAGGGGTATTAATTCATCAAGAAAAAGAATTACTGCAAGAAGTGGCTGGTATGGGTGAATTGCGTGAACCGTGGCATTCTAGACAAGTAGAATTACTCGATAGACATTTACATCTATTGAGATTGTATTCTCAAGCTAGAGAAAATTTGCAAGCTCATCGAGGGAGTCTATTTAAAGCTAGTTCTAGAAAATCTGATCGTAGTTTAGAGTTCGCACCAGTAAATCTACATTTTCAAAGAATGTGGGTTCATAACGATACGCTTAACAAAGCAGGGTTCTACGATGTTATTACAGTGGGAGCATTCACTGCACATTCACATAAATCAAAGAACGGCGGTCTTATTAAATTATTGCAACAATTAAAAGATTCTCCGACTAGATCTACAGCTAATTACCAAATAACTACGAAAATTTCTATGGCTTGTGATGCTATACAAGCGATCAAACAATTAAGAAGGGAAGTTGTGGATGCAATGCGACAATTGATGAAATTGGCAAAGGAAAAACAAACTGCAGGAATGTTACCAATTTGTGAAGACATGATTTCGAAGGTAAGCAAATTTCACTTCGTCGTATAATGGTGTCTTGATGAACTCGGATATAACGGACTCAAGGTATAACGAACTGTCGTTTTATGATAAAAATAATACCCGGTAATAACGATTTAGGTCCCGCAACACTAGAAGAGGAAAAGGCATGTGTGTTTATTAAATTAAGATTTTTTATTACCAAATACTGTTTCCATTATTAAAAACAATAAAAAGAAATTAAAAGGATTGTTAAACGTAAATATTTTCAAAGTAACGAAAATTAGAAAGTATGTAGATTATACCTTAATAAAATATTTTAATTGTTTATTAGGAAGGGTTCGGTAATTTGCTTATGATATGTATATTTCTTGCATGCTTTTTAAAATTCATTATAGGTATACGAAATAATCAAGCACCAAATAATTACATTTTTAGCTGCTGCAATGATAAAACTAATCAAATATCAAAATAAATATTGTCCTTTTCTTATTCCAGCATAAGAACTCATAAACGAGAAAATCTATACCATATATTTTGCTTATTATATAGTCATATTTCGAACACAAAATCGTTTTGTCAAAAAAGGTGCTTAATTATTTATTAAGTGTATAGGTTGCTAATTTTGTTATAAAAGATAAGACAGTTTAGTTAATTTGAGATCTGGTATAAAGTTAGATATTGTAGAAGATTGCGTTTAGTGATAAACAAACATTTTGATGACAATTTAATTGTTTTTTTTTTTTGTAGACGAAAATATTGCTGAGCTTGTGGGATCCTGGCTTGGTAGAAGAAGCTCTGAACTTTGTAGAAGAACACAAGCTAATCGTTAATGCTGACGATTCCGGCGTTGGAGATGATTGCCCATTAGAATCAAATTCTAGCTTAGTTCTTTCCCCTTTCAAACGTATCACACAACAACTAACTTCCTTAGATTTAAAATCTCCAGATCTAGACGATTTTGCGACACCTTGCACTCCAAGAAACATCGAAGATATGTGGAACATTCCAAATGGGACCAGCAGCTCTGAGCAGGACCTCAAGAGTTTGCAAGACAACAGGATTGTTAACACCGAAGAAGAAGGAGAACAAAAAAGTTACAACATTCTCAACACAAGCGATGGTGTCAAAAGTTTGTGTTCCCGAGTACCAACCCCCGACGAAACTCAGTTTGTTATTTTCCCAGATGTTGAAGAAAATGAAGAACAAGATTCCAATAAAGAAAATAGAAATATGAACGGAGATGAGTCCCTAATGGAAACAGATGTAGGGCGGATGTTTTTAGATACTCAAGTTATGTGTAATTCCCCTTCCGCAAACTACTATAAACCAACAGACGAACCAGAACCCTGGGATTTAACACAATTAAACATTGAAGCCAGTGTAATGTGTTTAGTCAGTAAAGTGAAATTCTTGTGCGGAAGATGTGGCAGTCCGGCTGTTCGCTTACGATCAAATCAAAAATCAAAAAAAGTTATCACTACACAACCAGAAATTCAAAAGAAGTCAACCATGTTAGAAGATTCTCAAGATAAGGAAGTGTATAAAGTTGTAGATTCTGTTACGAAAATGGTTCGAAACGGTAACAAATTTACGGATGGGCTGGACATTACTAAAATAGTTGATTGGGCGGCAGAATTACGACCAAGCATGCGCAAACTTCGCCAAGCCATGGACGGATTATTGAAAACAGCTCGACTTACACACTCCGTGTTTCGGGTTCAAGAAGATCCCAGGGCTGCACAAAGATTTTGTAATGTGCGGTATAGAAGAGATGTATGTTTCTCCCAAGCTTTGACGAGTCTAGTCACTGCTTTGATGGTCAGACTTTGGTGCCATAAACCTGATCCGATCTTTCTAGTCGGGTTGAGTTCGCTCGGACCTCTAGCGTGTTTTGAAGGTCTTTTAAGTTATCATGGAGATGAGATTGATATGTGGGGCGATATGTCTGTAGCAGTTGAAGATCTTCGAACTGTTATGTTCACTCTTACACGTTGTCCTATTCCAACAAGTGGCGATCTACAACCAACTCCTAAAGTAACTGGTTGTCGTAATGCTTTGACAGTTTTCCTTCCCGTACCGGATGCAGTTTATAGCTTGCTGCCAACTCGACAGGCGGTATCGTTTCATGTAACTCCAGTATTCTTTAATATTGGAATCAACGAAATGGCAAGTTTAGCTGAAAGTTTAGGAGCTACGAGACCACAAGAACGATCAAATGTGGATAATTTTGAAAGGTTGAACGAATACTATTTAAGATATAAGAAGCTGAATATGCCACTTCCACAAGTTACAAATAATAGGATTAGTGTATGTTCCCCCCAACACAAACCTTTGATTGAGTTGATAGAGAATCTAAGAGCATCGGTGAACAGTAACAGAAATAAAAATGTAGAAGTTTTGCATCTTGCTGCACAGATTTGTCGCCAAATGAAAGGTAGCATTACAATTTTTATCATCTTAGTATGTCTTTTTGTTTTAATCATCAATTTTTTTTGTTGAAGGACTACGATTTACCAGCTGTAAAAGTGCCAAAGACCGAACGGGAATGTCAGTAACCCTAGAACAGTGCCAGATCTTAATGTCCGAGTATCATCTCGCCGAACATGAATTCCAAAGAGCTTTAGATTGTATGAGAAGGTAAGGAATATATAAACTTGAATCGATATTTTTCTTCATTTTTCTAAAAAGTAAATTTAAACGGATTAATTAATTATTGACTTTTTTTGAATAGCGAGGGGTGCCGAAGAGAAAATACCCTGAAAAACACGGGCGTGCGGAAGTACGCCTTCAACTCCCTACAGTTGCTTACACTTCCAAGGTACTACCGCCCGCCGTCTGGGACGTACGGGTCAGCGCAGACGTAAGAATAGTCTCCCTTAGCGAATATCAAACAGTATTGTACTTTATAGATTGCATCTTCAACTCTTTAGGTAACAAAATTGATTAGTGATTAACAATCAGATAATTTCGTTATATTTATTTCTATAGATCTGTTAGATCTGTTTCTACCCAAATTTAGTAGTACAATTTTAATAGAAGATATATTTTATTAAAAAATGTTTGTTTCATATTGTTAAAATTATATATTATAGAAAGTACCTAGGTTATTTTAAAAATAATTCTGTATAGTACAAGTATTTGTTACTTAATAATTTGTTAACTTCCCTGGTGCCAATTTTATTATTAATTCAATATCTGTGTAAGAGCGATGAATGTTCTTTTTATATTTGTTTTATTAATGACTTTTAAGTAGTATTTAATATCTAAGTCTGTTAGAAAACTGCAAACATTCAGCTGTATGCTATGAAAATTTTTATTTAATATATTTCTTTACAGTTGATTTGTTATCCACATATTTGTACCATATTCCAATATCAACCATTTATTATGACAACTAGAGTTTCAGTCAAATATATTACAAGAAGACACTACAAACATTAGTTAAATGCTTATGCTTACCCACAAATTATAATTACCTCAAAGTAATCCAATTTTTTTTTTCACTATACAGTGTTTGAAAATAGTTATTTGATGAAAGTTGGTTTGTTAACATTGAATATTTGTTGAGTTATAAACATATCTGTTTATTTTCAAAGTTTAAGTAGCTTGGTGAAAATTAGTTCTTTGGACAAAACTCGTCTAATTGAAAATGTGTGTCCTTATAATTGTGATTTACCGACATTTTCGCTGCAAGTGGAAGGTAAATACGTGAACATATTTATAAATGTACATGTTCTAAGCGTTTGTATTTTTGCAGACAGCTGTCTTGGAGTCTAGTGTGTTAACTAAACACAAGGAAAGTAGAGAATTTACCACATAAATAGTAAATAAACTTGTGGCATATTTTTTTGTTTTTTGAGTGTAACTCTCAAACCAGAAAATATTTTTTACGACGGGCAGTTCGGCCGGAAGTGAAAAGTTAAAATAAAGTTTGTATTGTGGCAGATTGTTATCCGGAGTTGCTGCAAAGCAGAGCGGTTAGACAAACACGCCGGATACCTGGGGAACGTGTCCAACGAGATTCAGGGTCCGAGCTTCAGTTCTAGGCTGATAACTCCACATAACGCTGCGAATTCTATACCAATTGCCTCTGGGGCATTTTATGTTGATATTTGTGAAACTATCTGTAAATAAATGTTTTATTTTGTGTGTCAAGACAAAAAATGTGCCATGTGTTGTAGCCACAGTGTATTATTTCGGCAATTAAACAATAATTAGGAAGTGCCAGTGTTTAGTTTGAAGTGTCTTGAGTTTCATTCGGTCGGTTTTTGTTATTGGTTATTGGAAGAACAGCGGAAGACTCGTTTAGGACATATGGTAAAAACAAAAAAATGTAAGTTTTAAATATTTAATATTACATTTTACATTATTCTACGTATTTTACTAGAACGCGTGTTATTTATAAATAATTGTGTATTCTCCACTTTGGCCCGTATTCCATTGCAATCGAAATATATTTTTTTTAGTCTTTTGACAATCAAAATATCTACGCGTATGTAATTAAAAACCCCTATATGGATTATAAGCGACAAAGATTATTCTAAGTTAACTTTTAATACCTTCAAGTATAAAGTGTGTATCTCAATACATAGATATTTTTTTCTAAGATGTAGGTTCACATATCTCGTGTAGATACCATATTTGTGATCGTTACCTTCAGTAGTATAGATAACAGGAAGTAATTTGTAAAACATCTTCAAGTAAACTTTGGGAGCGATTTTTTTTTGGAATTTATGTTCAAATATAAAATATCAATGTTTTCACTTCAATGGTTAGGGAGTTAGAAAATGCTCAATTTTCTCATATTCAACCGCGAATTACGTAAAAACTAAGCGAAAGCCCCAAAAAAACGGATATCGGCATCGGAGCCTAGGGGGTCGAATTATGAATATGGCAGGTCTCAGAAAATTTAGAGTTTAGAACTAGGGATTTGTTAACATACTGAAATTGTGTCGCCGATTGTGATTAAACTTTGCTCACATATAGTAGGGACCTAAATTTAGTGCGAAATATAAGGGGATTCTTGTAGTTGATTGGAAGGGAATTTTTAATTTTATAGTCGGATTTCGGGAAACAATAAGGGATTCTTGTAATAACAACGTAATTAAAATAAAATAATTTTTAATTGTTTAATAACGGTTATCCGATGTGTGTGATACTAACACTTATTTATTTAAGGTTGATGGTTAAAAATACCTATTAATTGTTTTATTTACGTTTCTTTACAGGTCGAAAGAACTACCATTTATCTCAATGCGGCAGTTGCAGTACCAAGAGCAACAATTGTAAATGATTAATAAATAACATGTATTTATGTATTGCATTGTTATATTATTATAGTTATGTGTATTTATTATTACATAACAAATGAATAATAAATTTATCTTTCATCGTTGATTTTGAATGTGCAGGGCAAATGGAAGAGGGGGCTTGAATCTACCTCGATACATAATTCTTAATTATAATCTGTAATATTATTATAATACATATAACAAAAATAGCTTGACATACATTACATTACATACATACTCTAGTATAACAAACTCATTTTATTTATTAAATTTTGTACAAGTAATAGGGGAGAAATTTAGGCCACTTAAGTCGTTCTTTAGCTGGATTTTTACGCAGTCTTCTTCTAGCTAGTTCCCTCCAAGTTGGTTTCCTTTTCTTTTTCTCCTTACTGCCTTAAAACATTTTTAAAAAAATTATCATATAAGACATCAAATATTTGATGATTTTATATAGTTGAGAGCAATTAAATTTTAATCAAAGAATGATTCTTTCAAAACTGCAAATATGCAATATTATTGCAAGATAATGAAATGAACAGTTTGTGAAATTATTCTTTTGCATTAACGTCCATTATGTAAGTGAATATTTTTATTGGAAAGTAAATTCTCTATACTTACATGCATTGTTCAATTTTGATGATCTCAATTATTCCATCTTGCATGGTCTTAACTGCTTGGTATTCTGTGAGACCCAATCGTTGTTTGTTGGAAATATCGTAAACTCCACCTACAGCTTCGGTGTGTTCGCCTGTTGTTCCTCGAACTTGTAAATTGTATTTAGCAGCTACTTCATCTAATTTATTTTTATTTTTTGCGAGTTTTGGGACTTTAATGTGGACGGATGCTCGAATTGTTGTCCCTGCAATAATTAATAACATAAATGATTACTGAAATACTTTCTTCCTGTTTCATATTATTCGTTACTAATATTATATTTAAAAGTATAAAGAATGTGTAAATATATTTAATGAGTTTTCCTCACCCAAATTTGTAGGGCAAAAAGTAAGATACCCATATTTATCACTTCTCACAAATTCTAACTTTTTATTAATCTCATTAACACCACTGACCAATCTTCTGTAACAAGCACCCAAATCTCCACCTTGTTGCATTGATATAATTCTCATATGATCTTCCTCATTCACCCACACTAGGAAAGTTTTCTCTTCATTGTAGTATATCCCTCTGCCTGTTGGCCAAAATCTATTCGCATTAGCGGCTTGCAAAAATCTATCTCCTTCTTTAAATAGATAGTGCTCATCAATTAACTTTTTCTGGACTATGGGATCCATACCCACTAGAGGATGGTATATGCCTTTGTGCTCTCCTGCAAGACCGGCTAAAGCACAGGCGATTTTCTTCTCCAAATCTTTGTACTGTTGTTCCGTTAGGCAAGGGTTAAATGGGAAACCAGCTATTGTTCGACCACATCTAACTCGAATGGAAACGACGTATTTTTTGCATGGATCTACATTAACGAACGAATTTACATCTCCCCAATCTAAAGGAGGGTGGATGTCTTTTTCCCCGAAACCATTGTGGTAATCTTGAATTATGGGCCCGAATAGTTCAGCGTACGTGGTATAGGCGTCAGGATCAGGAGCATATACACCAATTCCGGAATCGAGATGGGCATACCCGGATTGAATACAATCCAGTAAACAACTTCCCATTTTAGTTTTCTTTATTTTTAATTTATCAAATATTTCCCTTGTCAAGTATTTTTTAAGTAATGAGTTAGAGTCGGAGTTATAAAGATTCTCAAATCCATCTTCAAGCTTTTGAAGAGTTTCTGCGTCTGGTTTGGCTGTTAGAGCACATTTACCTTGACAGGTATATTTTGGAATTGTCCCCATTTTGAAAAGTTGACCGAAAAAAGATGATTAAATTTCTGAAAGTGATTTAGTAGCACATACCTTAGAATTTTGCTGACATTAACTACAACTAAAAGTAAAAATAGTAATTAATTACAACATTGATAATTTATTATGCTTCAAAAAATAACACGTAAAAATTTGAATTTATTGTTATTAAAATAAAATGTCACATTGCGAACAAGATAACTATGATATTATTATTTTGAGATGATGAAATGTCCTTCAATACTAAAAAAAGAAAATATTATTCCATAATTATATTACCACCTTATGAAAAATGTACCATTTTCGGCCATTTTCAGTAAAATCAATTGAATTTATAAATTCGTTTGATACATTTCTACTGTTATCGAGTACCTTTAATATATAGGATTTAAATAGAAACTGGCTGTAATATTCGCTCAAATTGTGCTCTGAAATATTTAAAGTAATAAAATTTTTTGTTATTTGTATTCCTAATACTTGTTACCATAATTTTGAGTTTCATTTTTGGAAAGGAAGAACAATGCTTTTCCAATATTCTTAGCGAAAGTAGACGAGTCTTCAAGAAAATAAAAAACATTCACACATCTTGCATCAGTGGATTTCAAAGCATCATGACTTTTTTCGGAAAACATTTTTTCTTCTGGATTTATAGCGGTAATACTAAAAAAAATGAATGCGGCCCGGTGATGTTTCTTACAAATTAATTATTATATATAATATTATAATTACATGTCAATTGTTTTTATTCTCCTGGCTGCATTTCCAGCAATATGTGCCCCAATTCCAAATCCGTAAATATGAATATCTGAGGCTTTTGCATCTCTATCAGATATTAAAAATTGTATAAATTTACTAATGTACTCTCCAATGGCAGCAGTTAATTTTCTAGCAGTTGAATACGGCAACATTGCTTCGTTATGCCAGTCAACAACAATAAGATTCACATTATTAGTTTCTGATTTTAAGTAAGCTAAAATATAAATTACTTTTTGTACTTACAAGATTTAGAAAATAATAAAATGACAATGTAAATTTTATTACTGTATAAATAAATTTGAATTACTTAATATACTTATATAAGTTGCATTTCTTTCATATCCACGGACCGATTATATAACATCAGATTAACTTATTAAGTGAAAATGGAATGCTTTTGGTGTAGCAGTTATAATTTTAATATTATTATTATTTTGTTTATCATCTTCGATGGCAATTCAAAAATTTAAGTAATGTAGGATACAGCATTGCTAATTTGTAATTTCTACATTTCATTTTACGCAATTCAAAAGTAATGCAAAATCATATGACAAACAGAACTATTCTTTCTGATCTCCAAATATAGGATCACTACTACTACATTCGGTGGAGTGGATAAACTGATCCAGTCAAATGTAATGAAAAATAAGTAATCCGACTTTAAAAGTGGCAAATGGAATACACTTTTCGTTTCGGTTTGATTCGACAACTTAATTTAAGAATTATATTTACCATTTTTAATTGGAGTTAAATGAATACTTCGTTGTCCAGTACCCCATTCGTGTATTAAAAGAACAGTTTTTCTAGATGCTTTAAATGTAGAATATTTCAAATTATCATTATTCAATGTAATAATTTCAGGATACTTGCTTAAATTTCTTTACATATTTTATAAATATTGGCACATTATTAATCATTCATTATACTTACTTGTTATATAATAAAAATAATATATCATTTGTGAAATCAATTGAAACACTAGTACATATCTGAAGCAAAGTGAAAAGCAGTAAAATGATAAACATATTCATGATGAACATAATACAGTACTGGAAATATTTGAAGTTACATCCTCTTCAGTATAATTATCATGTCAATCTGTATAGTAAGAAACAAGGTCATGCATTCAAAAAAATGTAATTCTAAAAATCTATTATGCTTGGCTGCTTAACAATACAAAAAAAATCTACTGAATATCTATGAGTATAACTTAATTTACTCAATGGGATCGCCGTAAATGTTAGTCCTTCTTGGTGTGGAGTGTTGCTTTGGTGTAGAATCTCCTTGACTGGGGGTAGAAGTTTCAGGTGGGCGTCTTACTTGGGGCCCATCAATAGCATTTGGAAAGCCCCTTAATAAAATAAATTTTTATTATGAAAAAAAAAAACTCAGTGCATAAATATGGTTGATAATAATTATTAACTCAGCATTAGTCGCTAGGTTCGATATTTTTTATCTTTTCTATTTCTGCAATATACTGTCCATATTTTATTAAAAACATGTTTTATTCTAATAAGAAATCTCTAACGAAATAATAAGATAGAAATTAATGGACTGATAGTAAATTCAACAGTTTGGCTAGATTTTCTACTGGAATGTTTCAATTTCAAAAGACCGAGTTCTGCAAAAGGGAGTTTGTGATTGTATTGAATAATTTTTCGAAGACGCGAAAAAAAATCGAACGCCTGCAACTGATGTCAGTTTAAGTACAGATACTTCTCCAGTTTAACGAATGCAAGAATAAGTTGGTTTATTAATATTGAAAGAAGAAAGTTAATGTATATTAGAAATCCTTACTTGTAAAACGAATTTCGCTGCTTCTGATAATCTTCCCTATTTTGTCGCCTAAGTTCATCATACGACGTTGTTTTTTCTTGTTGTGGAGGTAAGGCATCGTCTTCAAATACAGGATCTTTAAATTTATAAAAAGTAAGTATGTAACACATACAGTATTTAATACAACATACTACTATCAACGGTTGGTCTATTATAATCATCAAGACCTGTGTTATCCGGCCTAGTTGTATCCAAATCTCCGGTATTTGGTCCTATATCAGAGTAAGTATCAGCTGGGCTTATACTAGAAAATGGGCTTAAAGACATACCAGCCCCATAACCAGGCTCCAAACTGCAATATTTCATAAATAATAAATCATTGGGGACATCATTCTGTATTACATTTCCAAAACTATATAATTTATGGAATTTATTCACTCCCCAACTTTCCTATGAATTTATTATATTTTTTTCTTACCTTTCTTGAAGACCGGCTCCTCGCCTCTTCTGACGCAAAACAGCTCCAAGGCGACTATCCGGTAGTTGCATAAGTTTTTCTGCACATTTTGCCTGATACGATATTTTACCAATAAAATAACCCAAAATAGAAGCGACTACGACTTTTGGAGCTGCACCCCATCGTGGACTAGGTTTTAGGTGACCTATTATAATCTTTCATTATAGGTTATATAAAAAGATATTTTATAACAAACCTGCTTGTACACCATAAAAAGTAGCTACACCAAAAAATGTACCGATTGGTAAACATCTTTGAAAGAAACTTTCACGATTACATTCCTTCAAAACTTGTAATTCGTCAGGTGAAAATTGATACGGTTGCTAAAAAATGTTTAAATATTTACTTGCAATTTACAATTGGGTCATTTTCTTACGCCACGACCAGAACCGTGAGGTTGCGGTGGAGTTATTTCACTAATATGATCTTGTGTATTCATTAATACTGTTTTTTAGAACGTTTTGTTTTGAAGTTTCATGCATGCATAACCTCAAATTGATATCTGACTGCGCTTGACAGTTACAAAAGTCACGTGCTTGCTTACGTGCGCTATCTGTGGAAAAAAATTTCACTAAAAGCTGCTTAAATTCAAACGGATAATAAAATCCATATATCTATTAACTATTATCATCAAATCCTATTCATATAATTATGTTTTCATCATATTCTAGGTATCTAGAATTCTTTAATTAAAAGTTCATGTTTCAATATGATCTTACTAAGTATAAAAATATTTACAAATAACTTGCAAAAAATAATTATAGTACTTGATTGATGGTTGAAAATTTATCGTTTCTATCTCCATTCTCCTATCTGCATCGTGTAGGCTTGAAAGGAAAGTAATTACTCACATGCACGCATTTCTGTCTTCATCTTTAGCCCTTTTATATTTTATCCACTCCTCTGTCTTCATCTTACAAATCTCAAACATATTATCTAAATTAAAATTAATAATAAAATCAGTTAATATAAAATAACAGGAACAACATCCTTTGTACTGAATTATTCGATTTATTTATCGAAGTATTTTTTCTAACATGAATGATAGTGTATTTTAAAATGAAAAACAATGATAAAAATATAAAAGGATTTATAATAGAACATGAATAAGTACTTATGAGTCGTGATAATTGTTTTACAAATATTATAATAATGATAGTAATTATAACATGTGAAATGATCTACCTAAACACATTATCGAGAGCAGACAATGATAGAATTTTTAAACGTAATGTTATTAGTGCACAATAATTACTCCTTTTAATATTCACATTAATAATAATTAATAGTAATAATAATTAATAATATCGTAGATCATACATTATTCACTGAATCTATTGTTCTCCTTGATGGTTTTGTTGGAAACAAAAACAGATAAATTATATATAGTTATAATTTTTAAAACCAAGTTCTTATATATTTTTTTCTAAACATATTAATACGTTTAAAATAAGAATTGATTGTTTAAAAATTATACCCTATATAAACATTGCTACTATCACAGAATATCAATACACATTTTCACATTATATGGAACATAATGTACATAAATTAATTAGTTTGTATTTTTTATTCATTTTTTCACAGTACATATAATTTCATTAGAAAATATTTTAATTTCCTGCGGCATTACACACACTTTAATGAGAGTAGTTACTAGTAGAACTGTAATAATGTGTAGAATTTTAGAAAAGAAGTAATGGATGTGTACCAGCCTGCTTACGTTTAAAAACTACACCGTTGAAGAATCACTCGAATCGTCCCCTTATCTTAATTTATCACAATGTAGTAGTCCTCGTCTCCACGGATTCTTGCGCGGGTACCGTTCTATTCACAACGTCCGGGTTGTTGGGACTGGCTATATCACAATCGAACCGCCACAGTATTTTATCCTGCTGCTTGTGCATGCTCTGCACCACGTCGCAGGCCTGGGGATTGCTGGTGGACGCTCTGCCCCCCAGCGTGGCGCTCTTGTAGGCGGGCGGGAGGGCCCCGGCGGCAGCTGGCCGGTAGCCCAGGGTGGCGCTGCGGGACCGCGGGTTGGAGGGCCCCCCGCAGCAGTCGCGAATAGCGCTGGAGCTGGCGAATGTGCTTGCCCCAGAGTTCAACTTACGCTAGGTGTCCGGGTCGTAGTCTAGTGGAGATTTCTTCATCTCCATCATAGGCAGGATGCCGCCTTCCTGCAAGTTGTCGCAGCTCTGATTAGATTCTAGTAAGTTATTCAAGTCACTGGTCGGTACATGCTCTGCCCTTCACTGATATCCATGTAATTTATTGGTTCTGTTTTCTTTTATACGGTATATGTAAATAATAATCTACAAAAGCTGTTAAAAAAGGGGTCACAAAATTTGAGGGTGAATATATTTTTTATAGAAAGTCTACTTATGGAGTAAAAGTTTAGTACTACTGGATTCGAATATTTCTTCTTTAATTGAAAATAATTATAATTTTAAAATTAGATACGATGCAATATTAAGTATTCTCTAACTGTAATAATAACTTACAATCTTAAATAGCAAATAAAATTCTCTTGATTTTGTTTGCATATAAAATCTTAAAATCAAATTATAAAATTAAAAAAAATGATATTGAGTCATATAACACATAACAGTGGATATGCCCAGGGCACAGAATAGTTATATACAGAAGCGACACTCCGTGTCGGTACCTTTCATGTTCCCCTATGCAGTTCTATGACCTTGAAGCATTTTGTAGACCTTTAAATTTGTTCCCTTTCCCTATCTCTCATTAAGATGTGAGGAAACTTTCAGATTTTAAACAATGAGCCCTTTAAATTTGTACACATTCCCCATCTCTCTCTAATTCTCGTTTCTCTGACTTACTGTCGCTTCTGTATAAACCTATTCTGAGCCCAGGGGCAGTGTTTTTTGTCAATGAACATGGATTTTAATAAAAGAAATCAGATTATGTAAAAGTTATATCTAATTATAAATGCTAACCCATGAACTTTCATAACTTCAGCCATTATTTCGATCAATGTAGGGCAAAACACATAACGACCAAAGTATCTCTTACTCCATTTATATGCGGCAACTCCAGCGCTGCTGGGACGTAAGTAGTCCCCGGACTGCACTTAGTGCAGTTTCTCTTTAAGGCTGGTCGCTGCCTGGACCCGTGACAACGCACAGCGAAGCGCAACTCCTCCGCCATCTCCGAGCACAGTGACTGGCGGTCCGTCTGCGCGTTCTTCTTGCTGTTCCAACAGAACTCCAGTATGGCCACAAGGATGGCTAAGGCAAGACCACACAGGAGAACCACAAACACTCCACCTACAACATTGAAAAGTTCAGAATGAGAATAGCAGTGATTTAAATATGTATGTACCTACAAAATTATTGTTTTTATGCCCTACAACAAATAAAATAATTGTTATAATGTACAACAAGAAAATTAACTTCATTTTATAATGTAACTGTATATATTTTCCAAAGTTTTGTAATGAGATGTGACGTCGTCTCTTCTAATTCCAGTGTCTCTTAAGCAGTATTTCAAATATGTTTTAAAAAGACAGTCAATGCAATAAAATAAACATTACTTATGAAATAAATTCTTTGTGTAAATTTCTTTTTAAATTAATTTTCTTTCCTTACCTATATTTTCTACGCCTAGGGCATTAGCTTTTGATTCTTTACTCTTGTCATCCCTTGCACAAACATCCCCAGTGTTTTTCCACCACTTGTCATACAATATTTGTATAACTCCCTTTTCTTGTAATTCTAATATAGCTAGAGATATTTTGTCTCTCCACACGCTACCTTTTGGAGTAGCGATTCCATATCCTTTTGAATCTAATAAACCTCCTATTTGTGTTAAGTTACAATCTCGTTGTACTGCATAATCTAGCATCGTTGATTCCATCAAGAATGCGTAGTTGCCTTCAAGGACTCTACGTATTCCTTCGTCGTACTTTTGGACGAAAACGGACGGTCGTTTGCTTTCCATAAACTGCCACATTTTCTTGTAGATACCAATTTTTGAATCGCGAAAAAATGTCATCGTACTTCCACCTTCTAAAGTTCCGTAATTTATTTCACTTTGTTCTGCTAAGTCTGACGCACTTTCAATAGGAGTTATCATTCTTTCTACTGTTAGAAAAGCAGCCAAATTGGCAGTATACGATGATATGATTATCAGGGTGAAGAACCACCATATTCCGCCTACAATTCTCGTAGAAGTTGCCTACAAAAAAGAAAAATAAACATTTCATTACATATAGGTAAATCAATTTTTGCTATAAAAACTTTAACAGGAGTTTATTTATGTAACAATTTTTATTTATTTCTACCAACCGCCACATATACCGAAAAGGCAATTATTGTAATCATAATCATAGTAACTTCGATATTTCAAGATCTTCATAATATATTTTAACTATTTTTCGCATTATGTTTATCGGTCCAGTTGTTTATTCGTCTATCCTGAAATATTGTACACGAGGTTTCGAAAAAATATAACTTTAATTCTGATTAGTATGAAGCTTATTAGAATTTTGTTAACTCCATACTATTTTACTTCTATGCTTTACTAATTTGCGGAGTAGAAGTTTATTGGAATTATCCAAATAAAGCCAATGTTTCATAAGATACATTTAACAACCACTTTTATGCTGAAGAGCTCATCTCTTATTTCATGCACAAAACACAATATGTGCGTACGGATAACGGATAAGTAAATTTGGTTAAACTGATTTTAATGAATGATTTGAAGTAATATCGTTTTAATTTTAAATTTTGTGATTATTTTTTGGATAGCATAAAGTACATGCTATTTATTGACGGTCAGTTTTACATAAATAAATTCCATTTTTATTATGTTAAAATAATAGCACTACTTAATAATATATGAGTAGCCTTACTTACTAGGAAGGACTACATATTTTAAAATGTGACTATAAATGACTTCAAAATGGGGTCTACAAGCTTTAATTTCAAAATACCTAACTCACACATAATTTACCTTTAAAAATCGGTCATTCTCTTGCTGCATCAAACTACCAATGGAAAACCAAAAACTGTTGCTCAAATTGAAGTCATTTTTAGTCCACGCCAACTGGACACTTTCAGAAATATCTTCACATTCACTATCTGAGCCTTCGGAAGGTAAACAGCACGTGCACGCATCGTTCTCTTCAATTTCATGCAGATTAATATCAGAACATTCACAACTGGAGTCGAAATCGTTACAGTGATGGTGAATTGATTCATGCCATTCAAAAGGAGTAAATTTTGCAACGATCCATATAGTAAGGGAGACAATGATGTAAGCGCATAACATACACAGCCAAATTTCTGTTGTTAGTGGACGCAGAAAAGAAAATAATTTTGGCGGAATTTTTTCGTCTTCCTTTAACAAAAGAATGAAACAAGAAATAAATATATGTAATAATAATTCTTTATATACATATACGTATGATATTTTGTTGATCTAGAGAACAAAATTTATACAAACGCCAACAATTCGAGATGTTTAGTACATGCACGCAAATTAACGTTCTTTTTAACTATTTTCATCGTGATATCTGTTCATTTGTGCATCTAGATAACGTGGACAAGTTCAGAGAATATTCTGTTGAGCTTGTCATTTTTTCCTATGTAACTGGGAAAAAATATTTAAAGAAAAAATAATGTAAAACATACACGTAACAATTGTGTAAAATAATTATATTTGTGGTGGCTGCCACCAAGTTTAAGATTATACCTAATGAAACATTTTTATTTTTATATTGACCGTTGAAATAAGTACAAATAAGAATCGTGATACGTAATACCAAAAATAAACGTAGAATAACTGGAATCATGCAATCAGGATAATAAAATCAAGCAACACCTGAAATTATCTACAATAAAAACATTCAACTTCACAATACAAGCAACAATCAGATCATCTTTTTTCACCTTTGGGTTCAACCCAGAACCCTGGCGAAGGAAAGTTCCTGTAATGAACCAGAAGCTATTGGAGACGGAGAACTGATTTTCCACTATATCTGATTCCTGGTGGCAGGGATGGGGGTTATTCCACTCGTAGGGAGAGAAGCGAGCCATCACGAACAAAGTGAAGGAAACCAGCATGTAGGCCGCTAAGACATATAGCCAGATCTCTACCGCCAGGGGGTTCATGAAGCTAAATAACCGGGTGGGTTGGCTGGTTGGAATCTAGGGAAGAACATTGGTTAGGAATGGCTCTGCTGTTATTCACTAAGATGGTTTCTTTATTATATGTGAGTCTCTCCAAAAGTACTTATCTAGTTGCTCTTCAAGATGTTAGATGAGTGTACCGTTTTAGTGTAATGTGTAGTTATAGGTATATTACTTAATTGTATTTTTTTAAGTTTCAATATTTTTGATATTAACTATATATTATATTATCTATCTAACAAAAATAATATAGAGATCTTATTTAAACCTGTTTAACAAAGAAGGGTAGACTGGTGTAACTATGAATGCGAATTCCCCACTTTCGTCCTTACCAGGGCATGTAACCGGTTAAAAAAACCGGTTAATAATAACCGGTAACCGATATTTTCAACGAAAATTGCGAACTTTAACCGTAATTTTAACCGATATTTTTCAGGTCGAAAATACCGGTAACCGTTAACCAAAAAAAAAATAAACCGGTTTTAGCGAACATTAACCTTTATTTTAACATCATTTAGCGAGAAAATATTTTAATATTTTTTTTTATGTGTTTTCTATTTGTATTTGAACATGAGTCATGGCAGTTTTTACAATTAACATTTTATTGGAGAGTCATAAATGTAGGTAGTCTCTTTGGCAGTTAAGGTTACTTAAAAAGTCCCAAATAAATACGATCTTTGTCAACACAGGCAAGTTTAAAATTGAAAAGTGACCTGCGTTTTTCTGAAGATATTACGGGAATTTTTGTGAATATTCATTAATTAAATTGTTTTTTTTTAATTGTTATATTTTTCTCAAATGGTAATTTTTTATTATTTTTTTTAATTAATTATTTTGTTTTTTTTTTAATCAAATTTTTATAATTAATTTGTTTTAATTAATTTTAATTATTTTTTTAACCGATATATTAACCGGTTTCCAATTTTCAAAAACCGGTTTTCGAACTAAAACCGTTATTATTATAAAGTTCTCTATAAGGGTTAACCGTTAACCAGTATTTTTTTCGGTTACATGCCCTGGTCCTTACCTTTTTTTATTATAAGCAAAATATAAATTTGATTTATATGAAAGTTTTATTATAGAAAATATACTATTTCATGATACAAACAGAAAAAAAAGTTTAATTTACACTCAACGACTATCAATTCTTATTTTTTAAATGGTAACCAAGTTTAGTTTGGTAAAATAAAAACCGCCATAAAAACAAAATATGTTAAGCAGTTTTCAGAAGAGTGTTTAATTATAATTAAACATTTAAATAATACTATTAAAAGTAACTAATAACCCAGTGACCTAAAACTGTTTATTTGGAGCCATTTTTTAATTTTGTTATACAGGTTTAAATTCACCTGCATTACATTAATTTGTGTTTGTTATTAATTTATTTATTTTAATCAATGTTACATTTTAAACCTATATTTTATGTAATGACAACATAAAAAGTTATGTAAATTTAATATAATTATTTTTAACCAGATTTATTTAGTAGCCCGTTATATTTGGTGCTCCTGACAGATACTCGATCACCCATTTAATTTGGAACTAACCATTTAATATTAATGGAATATTGTTTATTTAAATTTATAAAATATTGGATGAAAATCATAATAAGTATCATTAATACGTTAATGACTTAAGAATGTTGGTACAATAATTTTAAATTTAAATAATTTGTAATAATACTGTTTTATAATGTATTCATTTTTCATGCTTGTTAAAAACATTAATTAAATATAACATAAAATTAATACATTAAAAATAGACGAGTATAGTAAATAATTATAAAACTCTTTATATTAAAACAAAAATAATTTTATTGTTAATTAATTTTATATTGAGATATCAAATTTCTCATTACTTTCATTTGAGAGTATAACGAGTATTTTAGTTATCTGAGTTTAATAATTGCGTTGAAACTGTCGTACGCTTTTCGACAATGGAAAATTGTCTTCTAAAGTCGTGTTATTTTCATTTTCCATACATCAGGGCTGTCGCGGTAAAGAAGTTAAAAAGTTGTCCGTTACCTACCTTGAAAAGAATTCCGATCCCCAGGTTCATAAACGGTTTCGTGAAGTCTATAACACTCTCACGAGCGTAGTTTATTGTCATTGATGCTACCGCCAGATCTGCACGCTGTAAAAAAGTTTTCACACGTATATAACATCATTTACACTTCCTACTGAGTATAGTATATTATGTAACAAGTTCGGTAAATGTTACAGACAAATGTATAGAAACGAGTATTTAAATAGTTTATAAAAAAGTCACATAGATACTGCAACTGTAAATTTAGACAAAAAATAGATACATAAATAATATTTTAAGTTTATAGTAACATCAGCTTTTTTTAATACAATTCAGCCGCATTAAGTCATATATAAAAAGGTTCGAAACCACAACTTATCAATTTTGTTAAAATATCCTTTGAAAGAAATACAAAACTTCATGGAATCAGTAACTGGAATAAGTTTTTACTGATTGGTAAATATATTGAACTATACTCTAAATAAAAAAAATAATTTAAATAATCCTACTTCTTGTTTTCTGTATTAAGAAGAATAAAAACTCACAAAGAACTGTTGTAATTTTGCTGAATAGTTGTGGAACACAATAAAAGTCATAAACAATTTGAAACTTTGGAATAAAATGCAAATATCAAGAAGTTAAATAATGCGCAAGATGCATGCAGCCGAATTGAAATAAATAATGAAAATACTGCTACGTTGAAATATTCAAACGTTTTGTTAGGAAATAAATACATAAAGTTTATCTAAAGAATATTGCACAAACTGAAATGAAATAATAAATATTTAAGAATGTAGCCAATTCGTTTTAAATTGAAGATGTACTAGTTTTTTTTTTGTGTATTTAGTTCATTTCTATCTTTACGTCTTTGCTGTAAATATTTTAGTTCTCTTTGTATACATCAAAATATTCATCAATGCTATTTTAACCAATGCAGTTTTGTGGTTTAGACAAGAATTGGTAAGTAACTTTGCTATTCAATGGGGAAGATTAGCGTGGTTGAAATTACGTGTGAAATATCTTTTAGTCGTAAGTATATGAATAATTATAACTTAAAATGTAATTGAAAGTTAAAATTATGTTGCCAATTATTTATAATTAATGATTTATCTTCGAGCCACTCTGACGTCACAAGTGAGATATGCGCTTGCGCAGAAGGGATGGTGAGACCTGACTTTTTGAACGTAGGTTGTATGTTGCGGGATTACACTACACGCTTCTCTGTTGCCATTGGAACCCAGCGCGCGCTGGTTAAGATAGACGATACGTTCTCCGCGAGCCACTCTGACGTCATTTTTGTATAAAATTTTATTTTTTGAGAAATCTAGGCATCTTTGGGTGAAATAAAATGTAGAATATCACTTTTGAGGGCAATCTTGATAAAATAAAAAAATACGCTAAACTTCCCCATTCTATAGATTGCCATGAAAAAAATATATCCTTTAGATCCTTAGAAATTGTGACAGTTCTTCCTAATATTAATTTAAATACTTGTGATTGTAGAGAAATGATTTTATGTCACTTTGATTATCTCTTTATCTCATCTCAATTAAAAATGTATGTAGGCATGTGTTATTTATTTGATAATATATTTTGCAGTTTATTTTTCTTGTGTCTTTCTCTATTCTGCCGTCTTTATTTATTAATGTGCCTAAGTATTCACATCTATCAACAAGTTGTGATTCTAATACTATACTATAATATTGTCGCTTATTTATTTGAATCGAAGACGAAGCTTATAATAATAAATAAATAAAAAAATACTTGTGAATCTTGTATTATTAATATTAATAAATAATGTTCGATCCAATAAATTATACCGAAATATCAATTCTTTGAGTATTTCTAAGAGATCATTTTGTATGTTAATACTGATTTTTCAGCATAACTGTATAAAAATAATTCTTATTTAAAAACAGAATAAATCTCACCTTCTCCATGAGTTCTCTAACGATGCCATTCCACTCATTAGTGTCGGGGTCCTTGACGCCGTACTTGTTGTCCGGTACGAGCTTGATGGTGTACTGGAACCCAACCTGGTTGGCGATCGATTTCAGCAGGTCGATGCAGAAGCCTTCGTACTTGGCGTTTCCCGTTATGTTCTTGTCCTCCTTCACCATCACGTATGGCTTCTCCTGCAGGAAGAATTGTATTTTCATAAAAGGATCAACATACCAGAACAAAAAAAAATAGAAAAAATACAATACCTCACCTTATACACATTTAATTAATTGTTCCATATAAGTTTATATTTTTTTTTATCTCTTTGCATTTTATTTAGAACAGACAATTTGTTTTTAATGAATATATTTGTACTTAATTCACTTCCAATTTATTATTAAATTCAGAATTTTCACAAATAACTATTTTAAGTGAACTGCAAAAATATGTGAATGTTCATTTAAATCCTAAATGGTATCTGTTTTATTTCAAATTGAACAGACGATATAATATCTTATTTTCACAGAAAAATATCAATTTTTGTGACCCCTGTATAAGATAAAAGACAATTGTCAAATCGTAGCCTTTTATTATTGATAATGTAAGAAAATATGCAACTTTCTGGAAAAGTTTGCAAGTTATATAAAGTAAAAAAGTTCCTTCCTATATGTATCAATTGTTTTTTGTTTTGAAAGAATGTTCTTGTAATTAGCACAGACATTTTTGGGTTGTTTTTCATGATTAATAGTCTTCTGTAAATTGCTTTTTTTAATTTACACGATGTTGGACCTCTGCTTTCTGAGACTAATTGAATACTTAATTTTATTAGTACTTAAGAAAATAATTAGACGTCTTAAAAATTTCAACTTTTATAACAAGAATTCAGCGCGATATTTTCCGCAAACAATATTTCCATTTGCCATAGAAATTTATTTTTATTTTGAACTATAAATGTGATTTTATATTCCTGGAAAATTCGACATGCTTTTGTGGGAAAATAAAAATGTAGTCATGCATTATCGCAGAATTGTCAGGTTCGTTCCAAAAAGAAGAATAAATATTATGTATTTGAAAAATAGTAAACTTAAATAAATATATTACCAAGCCTTCAATTTTATATTTTGAGACATTTTTAGATCTAGATAATTGGGCAAATGTAAAATAATTTATTTTAAGAGCGTTTTTACTTGAATTTAAGATTATAAATTTTTAAGAAACATTTGTTACAGTGGCTTCAATAAAGATGTCTTCATCTTTTCGACTTAATTATTTCTTTAAAGCTGGTTTTATAAAATATCTTATTACGGAAATAGTTTTTATTACATAGAATTATTTTTATTGCATTTGTGTCATACACGCAAAATATTTTTTTTTATTATTTTGAAAGATAAATAAAATTTATTTAATGTTGTGATATCGTCGTAAATAAAATTTTTGATATAGGTATTACAACACTGAAGCAACATTTTTCTTAGAGAATATAGATGATGTATATGCTCATTTAATGCAACTGTAATATATACATTAAAATTGCAGAATTTATTATAAATTTTAAGTTGAAAACATGGTTCTGCATAATAACGAAAACACTAAACTTGTTTATGTTTTGTTTGATTTCATTATTCAGTAGTTTTACGGTCCGTTACTAAAACCAACATAAAATTGTGTGAAAAGATAGGAAATTATTTACTACTGTACAAACAAACCTAATACTGACGAACTGATGATATAAAAGTTTAAAACGAAAAGTATTTTCTCTTCCAGTTTCCAGAAAGCTCTCATTTATTTCATACACATTTTTTAATTAAGTTTTTGACCCACTTAAGATCCATTAGTTTTTTTCTTTATTTTATAATCAAAAATTAAAAATAATTTAAATAATAATAATAATGCGAAAATGAAATCAGCTTCGATAAATACAGTGAGTTACTTCGAGTCAGAGGCGCACCCAGATATTTTTTTCGGAAGGGGTTTTCAAATACAGTTTGTTCATGATATTTCCTCTTATTTTTTCTACAGTTTACAGGCTACTCTTTTTTGATTAATATTTGCAGGCTTTCCTCTTAGGAAAGTATTAAATCTATTTCGCCTATTTTTAACAAATTTGAGTAACTCATCTTAAAGATCAATAACTTCAACAAGGCTCACATCGATTTTCTGTAGTTTTTTCTATATTCCTATATTATTTTCATGAATAAAGTTAATATGTTTCATTTGACTGCAAATTGATTTTTTAGATGTATCGTTTTCAATCTTCAATAAAGATTCAAAAGTTTTTGCTTTTTAGTTTAAATAGTATCTTAAAATCCTGTGTTGTACAACCAAATTTAAGATGGTAGAATTAATTGTTCTCTACTTACAATTAAAAAAATAAAAACATTATTCGGAATCAGGAAAACTAAAAATGAGCTCATTTCATAAAGATAATATAATAACGATAACATAAAATTGACAAACATTATACCTATTTATTTTTTACTTTAATAAAGTTCCTAATTAATTTCGGGGAGTGTTATAAAATTTTTGTTAGTATCAAGGGTAATATAATAAATAAATGAATATAATTTTTTCATTGAATATATTTTGTTTAACTTTTTCTTAAATTTCTGCTCATTTTTCTTTATTTAACGAATGATAAAAAGAAGTAGGTAACGATGTGTTTGACTTACCTCTGTAGTCATAACAATGAGGGTAATGTTGGGAATGTGCGTGTCGTAGAAAGCCGCAGGGTCGGTAACATTAATTCCTCCAGCCGGGGTCCACTCGCCAACTTTCCTGATCTCTTCTTTTTTCAGCTTGAGCAAATCCAGTTTAAAGTTGCTCCTCTTGCCCTCGTTGAATTCGATATGTCCGGTGAGTCCGCTCATGCCCGCCTACACCAACACACACATCAGCTAATCGTCAAGGGTGCTTTACCAAATACACCGCGAAGAAAAATAGTGCTGCAGTTACACGCTAACAAATGGTGTGTCAAATACAAACTATGACAAGTGAAAATGGAGGCAATGCTCGTATGTCTTACTCAACGATGCAACGAGAATATTCCAGAATCATTTCAAACTTTAAACTGCATTTCATTTAAAAACATAACTCTGTGCTTCACAGCTCACGTCCTAACAATTTATTATTTGATTTTTTATATCATGAAATTATTCTATGTATAAAAATTCGAGTATACATTTCATTCACGGATTCTTACCTATTGCTGAGTGTACCTGTGTACCATTTTATTTTAAAAAATATCGGTAACAATACAGTTATATTTAAATATATTATTGATAGCATTAGCTAATACCAAACTTTTAAAAACACATCTTAATTTTAATACAATATTATACATTGAATAACTCTTAGCTATTTCGTAACCTCCCTACCTTTATACATTTATTTAAATGCTAATTGGCAATTTGAAGATATCTTTCAGTAGCTTTGTAGCAGTCGTTTGGTGAGTACCTACTATTTATATTCCTTATATTTTAACTTGAATTTCAATAACTAATTGTGAGCTACTATTATCTATTAATTAATAAAACTAGTGTACAATATATATTATTACAATATACATAGTTGTTCATAATTATTAAAGATTATTTTGTTAGTAATAAACTAAGTTATATTTTTTTATGGTTTCAGACGGGGTCCAGCTACTTTCTAGATATAAGATATAGATATAAGGGGGGAAGCAGGTACTTCTTTAGCTTTTTTCCTTCACACTAAAATATGTATGTCCAATTTTAAGATTTAAGAGTAATATCCTTCGCGAATATTTCACGACTTCAATTGTTTTTCAATTCTCTATTTAAATAAATTAAATTTCCTTAAGTACATTTTTAATTTATTTTATTCATGTGATTAATGAATTTTTGACATTGTTTAAACTTAACTTTAGTCTTTCAAATATAATATATTAACTTTTTTTCCCAACAAATGAATAAAACTTGACACATTAGGTATGAGATGAGATCTAGATATAAGGTGTGATGGTTAGATGTACGGTATGATAGTTAAATATAAGGTGTGATGGTTACGAATGATGATTAAATATATGGTATGATGCTTAGATGTAAGGTGTGATGATTAAATATATGGTATGATAATTAGATTTAAGGTGTGATGGTTAGATATAAGGTGTGATGATTAAATATAAGATATGATGATTAAATATAAGATATAATGATTAAATATAATGTGTGATGGTTAGATGTAAGGTGTGATGATATGGTATGGTGGTTAAATAAAAGGTGTGATGGTTAGGTTTGATGATTAAATATAAGGTGTGCTGATTAAATATAAGGTGTGCTGATTAAATATAAGGTGTGCTGATTAAATATAAGGTGTGACTCTTAAATATAAAGTGTGCTGAGTAAATATAAGGTGTGATGATCAAATATAAGGTATGGTGATATATGTAAAGTATGATAATTAGATATAAGGTGTGATGAATTAATATAAGGTATGATGATTAAATATAAGGTGTGATGATTAAATATGAGGTGTGATGATTAAATATAAGGTGTGTTGATTAAATATAAGGTGTGATGATTAAATATAAGGTGTTCTGATTAAATATAAGGTGTGATGGTTAAATATAAGGTGTGTTGATTAAATATAAGGTATGCTGGTTGTACAAGGTGTGATGGTGAATATGAGGTATGATGAATGTAAAGTATGATGATTAAATATAAGGTGTGATGATTAAATATAAGGTATGATGATTAAATATAAGGTGCGCTGATTAGATATAAGGTGCGCTGATTAAATATAAGGTGTGCTGATAAAATATAAGGTGTGAGTCTTAAATATAAAGTGTGCTGATTAAATATAAGGTGTGATGATCAAATATAAGGTATGGTGATATATGTAAAGTATGATGATTAGATATAAGGTGTGATGAATAAATATAAGCTGTGATGATTAAATATGAGGTATGATGATTAAATATAAGGTGTGATGATTAAATATAAGGTGTGATGATTAAATATAAGGTGTTCTGATTAAATATAAGATGTGATGGTTAAATATAAGGTGTGTTGATTAAATATAAGGTATGCTGGTTGTACAAGGTGTGATGGTGAATATGAGGTATGATGAATGTAAAGTATGATGATTAAATATAAGGTGTGATGATTAAATATAAGGTATGATGATTAAATATAAGGTGTGCTGATTAAATATAAGGTGTG
This sequence comes from Stenolophus ochropezus, assembly GCA_035578165.1. NCBI lineage: Eukaryota > Metazoa > Arthropoda > Insecta > Coleoptera > Carabidae > Stenolophus > Stenolophus ochropezus. Next base: position 14,740,442 of record JAQOWZ010000005.1, on the reverse strand, counting down.
CTGATTAAATATAAGGTGTGCTGATAAAATATAAGGTGTGATTCTTAAATATAAAGTGTGCTGATTAAATATAAGGTGTGATGATCAAATATAAGGTATGGTGATATATGTAAAGTATGATGATTAGATATAAGGTGTGATGAATAAATATAAGGTATAATGATTAAATATAAGGTGTGATGATTAAATATGAGGTATGATGATTAAATATAAGGTGTGATGATTAAATATAAGGTGTGTTGATTAAATACAAGGTGTTCTGATTAAATATAAGGTGTGATGGTTAAATATAAGGTGTGTTGATTAAATATATAAGGTATGCTGGTTGTACAAGGTGTGATGGTGAATATGAGGTATGATGAATGTAAAGTATGATGATTAAATATAAGGTGTGATGATTAAATATAAGGTATGATGATTAAATATAAGGTGCGATGATTAAATATAAGGTATGATGATTAAATATAAGTTGTGTTGATTAAATATAAGGTGTGATGATTATATATATCGTGTGATAGTTAAATTTAAGGTATGATGGTTAAATATATAGTGTGATGTTTAGATTTGAGATGTGATGTGTAGGTATAAGTCATGATACTGGTTAGTTTACGTTAATAATGTGTCACGTTTTGCTTATTTACGAGTATATTATTTAATTCACTACAGACAAATTTTCCCAAACATAAACATCTCCAATATGGTTAACATATAGTGTTTCACATGAGATAGATGCAAATTATTTAAATGTTTATATTTTTAATATACCCAAATTAACCATTAATGTTTCCCTTACAAAAATATTAATTAATTTTACATAATCTTTTTCAGAATTTCTATGATTATAATATTTGAATATGCAATACTAGTAATACTAGTAATATTTTATAAGTCGGGGGCACTCCTTTCTTTGCTTACAGCATTCTGATCGTTGGTATGGGTTGCACGGAAGGGTTGTGATACCGCCCTCGTATTAGCGTGTCTATAAGTGGAGTTACGGATGTGCTTTGTGCATCTTGCTGAGCTTTTACCATTTTGGGCGTTAGTATGGAGGGCCGGAAGGGTGTCTGACCGCTAGCGTGTTGAAATGTATAATTGTGAAGTGAGCTTGTGCTTAGACAATAAACCCATGAACTAATTTTTTTCGTTTTTATTTTGTACTTCTTTCTTGGCTTTCATGCCAATTCCCCTGACCCCTTTTCGCTGGGAAGTACACTGTATTAGTTTAAGTTGCGCCAAAATAATTTTAAGTTTCGGTTAGAATTAAGTCGCGAAATAGTTTTAAGTCTCCATCCTTTCCTTAAACCCAAAACCACCCATCCCCCCCTTGCCGTCGTGGAGAGACCTTGTCGTGGTGGCAGGGCTTAACCATCCTCTAAAGATCAAGTGAAAATTCATAGAGGATGGAACCAACATCTCCACTTTAATATAATAATCATTTCTTTGCATATGAAGCAAATTTTATATTATTTTTTTTAGATATTTTTAGGGAATAAGATTATTTGTAGCAGGACTGCAAGACCTTATTTCAAATTGTATATACAGGCCCGATTCTGTACTATCGGCCGCCCTCGTGCAAGTAAAATTTTTGGCGCCCCTCAAATGCAGTTAAAAGAGTAAATGACATTGCGCCGCAAGATTTTTTTTTTTTCATTTACTTATGGTAAAATTACTTATTATTAAAATTTAAATTTTTAAAGGATGTGAAACTTCTCGATTTTCTCTGTCATACACAAAAATAATGTGCGCATATGCTAGACACACGTGTCGTAAATTTAAATTAAAAATAATACAACAGACCATTGTTATTTATTGCGTTATTACACTATAAATTATTGAAAAATATTTTTTATAATTTTCTTATTTTATTTATTATACATTGTGCGAAAAAGAAAAAATAATTTTTGGCCGCCCACTTGCAGGGACACGCTCTGCACGTACGCCAGAATCGGCCCTGGGTATATATGCAAAAGTGCAAAATATTTTGTACAAAGAATAGTGACGTAAATATTGCAAAAATTAAACTTCTATTTATTAACTTTTAGATAATAAAAAATATTTTTTCTTTATTAATATGTTGTTTAGTCAAGAAAAATATGAAATATGATATATTCTGCTAGAGGATGGGCCTAACAATTCCACTATAAAATAATAAAATATAATTTGTAATTGTAGTAATTCTTATTTGCAATTTAATATTTATAGTAGTAAAGTATATATTAACATATACTTATTTAAAAATTACATTTCAAACAATATATAGACTGACAGTTTCAGATTTGTACTAATGACAGGAATCAGGAATGAAGGAAGAAGACATATTTAAACCGTTAAAGAATTATGGTTAAAAACATTGCTAGGAAGCAAGAAAGCTGGATGGATCAAACTTCAAAAGTCGTAAGTGCTTTTTCATTACAATTTATAATTTATTTTTTCACTACTAACCACACACACCAGACATAATAATTTATCTGCATTTAATATGACAAATTGTTTTAAACTACCATTTACTTGGGAACCAGGATAACATACTATTTTAGATTATAGTCAGTTTACTTTAAGCTTGAATATATTTTATAATAATCGGTAAAATGATCATCATTAGTTTCTTGATATATATGAAAAATAGAGATTTTTTAAGTTCAGCAATTAAAAAACTAATAGAATAAAGGTATAGAAACATAGTATTTGATACGAATTCGAATATGAGGAAGTTTAACTTTAAATCATTTATGAACATGTACTACTATTTTCAAATTTTAGAATATTGTAAATACATTTTAAAAAAGAAATGTACGAATAGAGAGTAAAAAAAATGTCACAGTTTTGTTTAGATAATAAAAAAAGAAATATCGCTTTTAAACATGAATATTTGATTAATATGCACATTTTTAATGATACTTAAACATAAAATATTGTATACGATTGTAAATGTGTTGAAAAAAAAGAAAACGTTATATTTTTTTATATATTCTGTCAGCCAATTTGACTGCGAGCATGTGCATATATGAATTTTGTGATCTCACGCGATTCTAACGTTTTTTTTTTTTTATTGTATGTAGTGTGGTTATAGAAAACTTAGTGTTACTACTTGTAAAGTTGTAAGTATTGCAAACTTTACATGTAAATGAATTTATGGTTAATTTTGCTTGTCACATTGACATATTCAAGGAAAGTGCATAGAGTCAGAATCAATATATTGATATAAGAAATTGCTTTAGTATCATACTAAGCTTCGTCAAAATCTTACAATTTTTGATATAAAATATTGTACCATTTCTTGTATTATTTATTATCCAATACATAGGCTAGTCTACAACGGCCTTTAGTTTTAAAAAAAATTTCTAGCATTTCATATTACCAGCACTATAGTAAGTGTACGTAACTGAAGGATTTGTATTTTAATTAATAGTTGTAATGGAATATGGTTTTAAAATCGTAATAAATTTGAAAAGAAGGATAACATATTTATATTTAATATAAGGTTATTCTGTTTTCGTATTCCCTTGAAATATATTCCCCATCTTCTTGCAATAGCCCTGTGGGGATATGAAAGAATATATAAATTTCAATTTGCTTCAACGGAATCTAATATAACAATTCGTAAAATTATCTGCTTTGGTTTTCAATTTAACTGCACGGAATACAGAATAATTTGTTGTTTATATATAGATGTGTCAATATCTCCAATAAGTTGTAGTTCGCAGTAAATATTCTGGGACGTATTGTTCCCGGTGTCAACGGCTGATATATGCACATCTCTGCTTCCTTCATATACTATACATCAAACGTGTTTTGCGAGGATATAGCCGGGTCGTGTGAAAAACGACATCGCATTTACATGTGTATGGGCTACGCACATGCTTTATTTATACAAGAAATGACTGATTGAATTTTATATCATTCAACGAGTGCTAATCGCAAAAAATAGATCAGCAGGATAAAATAGCAACAGCTCAGCGTCTAAATAAAGTAATGAATTGTTATTCGTAGAATTAAGGATATAAGTAACTGGATTTTTTGAATTTTTAATGTTGAAATGGACAATTCAAAAACTTGTAAGATCAAGGAAGTAATTGGACTTTTTTAAATAGTTTTGTTGAAATCATGCAGGGATTTTATTAACATTTATATTTTCCGTACGTTGACTGCGGACACATAAATTATTAAAATAATTAGTACTTACAGCATTACTACTATTCCTTTTAGAGTTTTCGATAATTATTAATATTTTTTGTCAATCCTGTCAATTATAATAATTTTCAAACATAAAACATTTAATTGCATAGGTAAATAGATTAACTGCAATTGTTACTCATTTACAGAATCATTAATTACTTGTAATAGTTAAATGGAGCTAGGTAGGATTTGAACTACATAATATTAAAGTACTATTTACAAAATTTTTCATATATTTATAATTAATTATGGTATTTCACAAAAACATTTCAGATCTTTATGAAAATACCACTTCCGGTTGCATGATTGAGTTATATCCAAATTTCAACTTTTTTATTCACTATTCTATTTGAGTAATCGTTACAACATCCATCCATGCACAAACACGGAGAGACATTGTCGTAGAAATATTAAAATCGTGTTCTAGGAACTTCAAAACGTGTTTACTCATTGAAAACTCACTGTCCAATTTTTAGCACGATTCCAATACCTCTCTTACTGAGTGGCGAGAGGTAAAAAGAATATATATTTTGAAGATGATAAAAAGACTCTGATTTTATCCAAACGAACAGCCCCCCTCCCTATAAGATTGATGAAATCCCACCCAGTCTTTTACAATGGTAAAATATATAATAATAGAAGTGATTGATTTTTGTCAAGAAAAAATGTTAAGAGGTTAAATTAAAGTATTAATCATCATCGTAAAAATATCTGAACGAGATTGTAGGGCCCTTTAAAATTTAATTTTTGCAGTTCTCGATTCATTTTGGTTAGGTTCCGAGTCGGTTCGAGGTTGAAATAAAAAAAATGACATCACACATCATCGAAGAAAGAGACAAATTGGATTCTCGCTTTCAAACATTAATGTACAACGAATTACTGGAAAACAGTAATATATTTTCTGTATATACAGATTGATGATAGAGAATTATTAGAATAGTCTATTCTAGTCTAGAAACAATTTACTGGTGTATACGATTATATGAGAGTGTTGAGACGCCTGAAGATTGCATGCAGAGCTGGTTCTGGCAGTATAGTTGGATTTGAAGAGCGCGTCTGAGTTTAATATGACAAAGAGGTTTGATAAGGCGATATCTTCGCGATAGTGCGATACAGTGTATCCGTAAAACGATTTAACAGTTTTATTTCTTTTCTTGTTGTTTACTGCTTCGTAAATGTGTATTATTGTGTAAATTGAGAAACAGTTTAAATATATTTAATTTTAGTAAGTCTATTCACTTCTAATTTAAAAAACATTAAAATAAAGTTCACTTTAAATTCCAGTTTTTTCTACAGTTTATATTAAATATTGTTAACACTAATGTTTATTGAAAAAAATAAACATTATTCAATGAATAATTTACTTAATTTTAGTCAACAAAGCTAGGTTATATTTATGAATGATTTCTACTAATGCGAAATTATCTTCTTTAAATTAATAAAAATGAAATGCTTTTAGAAATTTATAATTAGATGGGTCAATCAAGAGAAACAAGCATAAAATACAAATTACGAAGTGAAAACTAAAGAATTTGGCTACAATACAAAGTTTTAACAAAAGAAAATTCGAAGCAGAAAGTTCATACTACAGAAACATCGAACGAAAAAATATCAAAAACTTATAAGGTATATGGAAATAGGTATTGGAGATAAAATCTGTTTAAAAGTATAATATTTAGCATTATTATTAAATTGAGTTATTATTATTCAACCTAACTTAATATAATCATAACTTTCCTTTCATTTAATAAACAAGTAATTATTTATGCCTTCAATATGGTTTTAGAACTGTACAAAAACTACAGACATATTCAATTTGCCATCACTTGAATCAGATTTATCTTACACCAATCCAGATTACTTATTTTTCATTCCATATATCATTGGAATGGACCAATTTAATCCCCCTACTGAATGTACTGATCCAAGTAATCTACTCGCCAAGGTAGATCAAAAAGATCAATTAAGGTTGTCTCATGATTTATAATGCAGAAACCAAAATTACGCATGTTTTGAAATTACCATCGGAAATTGATATAGAACAATGCGAAATCAGTTATAATTTTAACTTATATAATAAAAATAATAAAATTATAACAGCTGTATGGAATAAAGTGATCCCAAAACATACTATTTGTACTGGATAAGTGATATGATCCAACTGATCTATATGAAGTAATCCAATTTGTTTGATCTGAGATAACTAGCAAAGCAAAAGAAATATCACTTACGTTGTTATTATTATTATTATTATACTCTACTAGACTCTATGGCAAAGTTAAGATTAGACCCAGATCTCACACTCCACTCATTTCAATATGAGCCATTATGCCACAACTGCCATTATATATTTATTAATTATCCAAAATATTATTTAATTGAAAAGCAAATCATTCCTTTCTTCCTTACATCTGTTTTTGGTAGTTCTTTTTTGATTTTTCATTGTTATATTGAATACAAATTGTTGTGTAACGTTTATGAAATCTTGTTGAATATATTGAATGGAAGATAATACATAATAAATTGATGAGTGTTGTGTGAGTACGGGGCGGTTTTGTCCGGGGTGATTTGGGAGCTTATCCCCCCCGATTTCTCCACATGACGTGACTGTCCTACTGATGGAATTCTTGCGCAAGTTTGTTTTTTCACACTTTACTCTCGCCTCACGCTACACTTACGCTAACTGAATTAAAATTCAAATATTTTTTGTTTTCTCGACGTGCGGATCGATTGTGAACTGCCAGGTGGTAGATTTGTGAGATCTGTTTACGTTCGCGCTACATGAATTTGTTCATTGAATTGAGGATTCCCATGCGACATGCCAACAGCGCTGCTCCACCGGCAAAAACATCCACATAAATATAGTGCCCAAACAAATAATAACTTATTTTGTTGCAAATACTGCAGCGGAATAATTGTTGTGGGACGACAAAGTTTTAAAAAATGCTGAGGCACTTTTTTCTCTAACTATTCAAACACTATTAAAAATAAACAATGTTTTGTTATCATACGAGTACAGAACAATATGAATAGTGCTGTTAAATTTAAATGAAATAAACTGTAAATATAACCAACAACAAATAAAAATACCGCTGTATCCGAGTGGTTCGGACCGGACTAATTAAATTGAAGATGGATAAGATAATTACATATATATTTAATGAATTGAATAATAGGTATAACGTATAAGCTGGTATAAGATATAATATATAAAAACAGGAACATACACTACTGAAACAGTTCGATTCAAAATTAAAACAAAATATTCTTTCGGTCATAAAATAAATATATAGGGACATATAAATCCTTAGAAGTAAATAATTCCTTTTTTACTTACAATTAGTCTATTTTCTCATATATTTGCGATATTTTTTATCTCATTATTATTATTTATGGAATCCGTGTTTTTTAACACCTATTCTATTTTTGATTTCTTATTTATATTATACTTGTGATGTACGATATATTAAGCTTTCGGCCTGTCAAAATAAGCTCGCTCTCGCAAAAGTTTAGTTCCTGGACTAGTGACACAAATAACTATTTCACTTTAAAAAATACTTCGTACTTTTAATTTGGTTCTAATAACGGTTGAAAAGTGAACAACACATTTAAAAAATAAATTGCCCGGTTAAGAAATATGTTTTGAATTAGGTTTATATATTTTTATAAAACTATTTCGTTCTTTAAAAAAAAATTGCACTGAATGCCGATTGTAGCGATATGACATGTAAATGTAAATTTAATTTCAATTAATTTATATTTATTGATAATTGTTATTTATATTAAATAAAATAAATACTGAATTTTCGTTTTGGAAAATATAATATGATTTAAAGTACCTACATATTATTTGAAATAAAATTTATTTGTTAAGTAACTTTTAATTGCTGACGTATATTCATTGATATCATGAAACCTTTATATTAATTTTCAGTGGCTTGTTCGTGGAAAAATTAATTAATATGTTTTGTGATATGTAAATACAAATTTATTTGAATCCTATGTACACTTCTCCGAATTATCCACTGGTAAAATAAACTTTTATTTACCCACTAACATCTAGTTAAAATATGAGACAAATTTGTTATTAATATATGAAGGTGTGTGCTATGTTGCGGGCAATGAATAACCGTAACCGCTTGTGATCCTCCCCTTTATTTGTCGCGGGATCCCCTGGCCATATTTACCATTCCCCACGTCCACGTGCTTATGTGCTCGCACGTATAAGCGCTATTCACAGCGGGGACAAAAAACTTTTTAACTTAAGAAAAATATGAACAAAAGATTCCGGGGCGGATTTAGCAGTGTGCGCGAGGATAAGGAAACTGCACATCAGAGTTATGTGACGGGAGGCGAGCTCAGCCGGCGGCCATCTTTAACCGCTTCTGCATTCGTCCGCACGTCACATATAACCTCTCTATATGCCAACGCACAATAACCTAACCTCAAACAGCCACGTGGAAATACCTACAAGCTACAACATTTTCACATTTCTAGACCCAAACAAAATATGGATTGTCAATCATGTTTTATTTCTTAGGATTTCAAAACTAGATGTAGTCATCTACTTTCGTGTACTATTCCAGATTGGTAACTTTACACATTTTTTTTTATTAAATTTAACGTTTTAACAAAGTTAATTTAGACAAATTTGGTATTAAATATTGTAGACTTATGAACTATAATTCTTATTGATAAATAAATTATGTGAAGAGTTATTTTTAATTTTTGTATATCTTTTTAACCTAAAATTTAAAATATTGAGCAATTTTATGGTAAAAACACAACATAGAGTTGTGGGACTTAACTCTTAAAATTACTTATTTAGCGAATATTTAATGGAATATCATTTGTTTCCGTAATAGGTATAATATACCTATTTTACTCGTTGCTTCATATGAATAAAGTGAAAAATACATTAAAACCATTTTATTTATTAAAAAAAGCATGGAAAATTGTATTATATAGTAGCTTCGAATAAACATTCAACTATGTTCCCTCATGTCAAACGTTATCCATTTTAATGACGTTTTATCCGTTTTATGTACTGTGTTTACAGTGTATACCTTAAAACGTTTTATTTTTTGTATAACGGATAGCCTAAAGTAATCTAAATAAAAACTATAAACTAGGGGTGTCAACGGATTCCGGATATCCGGTTATGTTAATATCCGATATCCGTTATTTTCTAATCCGGATAAACCGGTTATCCGGATAATCCGGATGAAAACGTTATCCGTATAATACGGATGGATTCGTTATCCGGTTAATCCGGATGAAACTGTTACTCGGGTGAAACCGGGATCCGGATGAAACTAAGTTTTTTGTTTATTTTGTTGTATTATAAACTAAGCAATATCACGTATTTACTAATTTTAGGACATAGTTTTCAAAAAAAATGTTGTTTGATACTCGATTGTGAAACGCTTTTGCATTCTCGAATAATTTTTTTTACCTATCTAACCGAATCCACATAAGTATGTACCTAGCTAACACAAGTAATTGTTTAATCCGTTTATCAGACTCATTGACGTACTAGGTTAATACGGATATCGAATACATTGTGATACTATTGTTTAATCCGGTAACAGACTCATTCCGTAACCGGTTTAATGCGGATATCGAATTCATTCGGATAGCGGTTTTATTCGGATATCGGATTCATTCGGATACCGGTTTTATCCGGATATCGGATTTAATATCCGGTTGTCGGATTTTCTGAATACCGGATATACTTGTATCCGGTTATACGGATATAATTTTCTTCGGATTTTGATTGCCCTACTACAAACCCATAACTTGAAATTGAAAATAATAATTAACAACAAAAAAAAAAACCAGTACTACAATTAGAAATCTTGATCCAGTAGTCGGCAACTTATACTACCTAATTTTAAAAGCATTGTTACGAACTTCGGGTATTTAAAACCAGAATATGAGAATATTATAATAGCTGTATTTTTTGTTGAGAATATTATTTTGAAAACTTTTTTTTAATAACATGTTTCTCTAAAATGTACCAAAAATGAGATTTTAGAAAAGTGCGAACGACGCTTTTGCTATAGGTAGATAATCCTCTTAAATTATCAGAATTTTTTCTTCTGTTAATGTGAGCTGTGAAGCAATTCGTGAAATATTTTTTTTTAATTATTCTTTTACATTTCCCATCGTTGCTGTTGTTTCGTGTTGTAGAACTTTTGTTCTATTTTGATAGTTGATAGATAGTTAACAAACTGTAAACTCACCGCGTCGATGTAGTTGTAAAGACTGAGGCCGTCATTCCAAGCTTCTTCATGGTCACATGACAAATTGGTCGGTTTCAGAGAATGTCCGGAGTCCATAGATGCCAAGCCTTTCGCGAAGATGTACACCGAATCGAACATCAGCGCTGGTTCCGCCTAAAATAAACAGTTACGTATTCAGTCTTTAATTTAAATTAAAAAAATAATCAGAATCGACGGCCACTAGCCAATTTTTACGCTCTTTACACTAAAAATATTACTTATTATTTTTATATAAAGGTTTTACTTGCATATTTTACAGCAACTTTCATTTAATATTTTTCTTGAAATGACAAGAGTAAACAGTGTCCACCGTCTCCGGTTGACCGATTTTTACCAATACTAGATCAATTCGTGCGCTTCATAGAATCTAAATATGAAACAATGAATACTGTTGTTTTATGTACACATGCACTTATACATTAGGAAGGCTTCAATTCGTTCATATACGTTAAAATTTATGATTACTATACCTCGTTTCACTGACGGCGGTCAATAAAAATGAACCCATAGTAAAAATCTACGATTTGAAATTAAAAGCTTAGTTTGTGGTTCTATTTTATTTCGCAATAGCGCAGCGTAAATATTTGTGGTCAATAAAATTCTAGGTTTTAAACGGAGTTTGAACTTTAAATTTTCTTGGTCTTTTAATAATTCAAGACTTTACAAAATCTTTAATGTACGTTACTTATACTTGTTAGTAAAAACATATATTTCTTGTTAATTTCATTATATACAAACCTACTGAGTTTTGTATGATTTCAAATAAAAAAGATTGACGCACTACTAAAACATTTATGACAGTTTATATAGTTCTGTTTTTTATAGTTTCGTGTAGTGATGCCTTTACACATAAATATTTATAGCTAACAAAAGTCTTGTTTTCAAAATCTTTTTTAAGTCTATTAGTATTTTTCTAGTATTCATTATTTAAATATTTTATAATTTTAGTATTATTTAGTAATAAATAAAATTTATTTCTTCTACAGTATTAAAATGATACATTATATGTAATTAAAGTGAAATTATAATTATTCGACGAAAATAAGTGTTCAGCATACCTGAATAACTCCAGACCTATTCAAGATGGCATGTCCGATCGGTTGAAATCGCTCCATTTGATCCAAAGCTTCAGCGACTTTCGGATTTTCCACGTCCACCAAACGAAATGCTGTGATGTTCACAGAGTTGTATTTAAAATCTTCCAAATCGAACGTGTCCAGATCCTGAAAAGATAGGAACATTGTTAGTCAAGCTAAGGAAATCTTTCTGTAAATGTAACTGAATAACTGAAAAGTATTATTTATAAATGTCTATTTTAAACTTACAAAAACACTTCACAAAAATGAAATATATATTTAAAGGTGAACAATTGATCTGTTGTTGGTATATTTAATAACTGTTTGTTTTAAAGTTTTGATCTGCTACTATTTATTTTTATTTTTAATTAGTTACTGTATTAATATTAACTTAGAAAATAATTTTCGATTAGAAGTACTTTTAGGAAACCTTAATTCAAGTCGCTGTTCAGTTATAATTAACATATCTAAATGAATCACATCATTGCTTCTGCTTGCCCCAAATGAATGGCTACGTTGCTTACTAACCTTTGTTCTGTAATTAAACTGACAATAAATTCTTAAATTACAGAATTATTATGTTATTTGACACATTTAACAAGTTTTAGCATAAATTATCTATTTATTGTACTAAATAATATTGTTATATAAATAAAGTATGAAATAAATAGGTACGGGACGTAGATTTTAACTTTCAAAACTAATAAATAGGTGTTACCGTATCGTGTGTATAAAATTCTGGTTGTAAGATAACTAGAAAATATGTTGAATGTTTGTATGCATTTTTTTTCTTCAAATGAACAACAATAATAAAACCAAACTTAACTTAACCAAAAAAAGCAAATAAATTGTCGAGACTCTTACAAAAGTCTCATCCCGACTTTATTTGATATAAATATCCCAATAGAAAGATTATTATTTCAAAAAGTAACTATTCCGTAGAATACTGGAAACTGGATTGTACGTTTTAATAGAAACATGGAGGCATTCGCATAATATATAAACATCGCAACAGAATGATTATTAATTCATAAAATAACTAATTTTTCTACGTTTTAATGGAAACATACACGCATACGCATAATCTACACAAAGCAAAATATCCTGGTAAAATAAACCACATTCATTTTGATACTCGCATCCTGGAGGAAAAAACTCAACAGGTGTTGACTTTTTGAGGCTATAGGTAACGCAACGTAAAGAATGTTTCCATTGAACTGGAAATAGGTACGTGTTACGTTACCGCCACGTTACGTTAAAATTGCATGGCTTAGCGTGCGATCTACACTCAACCTGGAGATTGTAACCTGCAAACTGAACCGAGAACCGAGAACAGAACGGTGTGTGTGCAAGGAAATTGATTCTCCATGCATGGTGTTTGTATTTCCATTATGCTAACTTATGGATACACACAAGAAATTTATAATCACGAAACAAAACAGTTACTGGCTTGAAAATGTAATCGAGCTTTTTCAAAATTAAATTAGAAAGCTTTACAAATCATTACCTGTTTATTTTACGGTGGTTTGATTTTTACTTTTACAATTCAGCTCAGTATTTTAAAATAAGTAAATATATAATTTAAGGCTTACTATTTATTGGTGAGCATACCAATCTTACATTTTTATACCGTAGTGCAAAGCAAGAGCTGACGAGGGAAGAGCATCATAGTACTATTTTTTTCATTAAATATATTTTCTTCTATATATTTTATTATCAACCGTGTTAATATTGAATTACATTTTGTTCGTAATTACAAAAATGGAATTTGAAACATTGAAAAAAATTAATAGGGTTTCACGGGGTTGGCTTGAAAATCAAGCCAAGCGAAAGATTTACGTTAGCTTGAAATTTAAAGCCAAGCCAAGCCTGAAAATGTCAAGTAGCTTGATTTTATTAAGCTACTTGAAATGATAATTTTAAACATTTTTTTTATTATTACTATCTACTTTATTTTTCTTTTGTACGTAATTTTTCTTAAAAGTGGTATTTTTTATAAATCTTCCGAAACCTTTTTATTGCTTCAGTTTAATTTGCTGCTCCCAACTAGTTGCAGAAAAAGTTTACACTTTGTGTCTTGGATCCATTATTAACTCAACACAATAGATCAAATTTATGTTTTTATAATGTTTAATAAATTTATCGCGAGCCATCTGTGAGGATATAATTAATTTTTCATTTGTTTCATCAATATTTATTTTTCCACCTAATTCATATGCTCACTTTTACAATAATTTACAATAATTTTTTACTTTCTAATAAGGTACACTTACACGTTTTGCAAATAATTTTCAAAGTCTACATTGTACAAAGTACGCAAGCGCAAACAAATCATTAAGTAGCTTGAACAAGATTGAAACCGAGTCTAAGCTAAGTAATGAATTATAAAACAGCCCCATTATTCTTAATTCCTAATACCTAATATAAATAAAAAATACATGTTTTGCAGAACCAAGAGGTACTCTAATGTAGGTTACTATATACACGTAAATTGATTCTTATTGTTTTTAATATAATACTAGAATACAGACCTTGTATTTTCAGAAACGTATGTTTGTATATTATTTAATTTACGATACACAAAAAAAGGATTACGGATACAACAAGCTTTAATGAAAATGGCAGCGTGCGAAAACGCAAGATTAAAACACACCGTGCTTTGAAGTTGCTAACTAATCTCCATTACGAGAAAAAAATATGTAATGAATTAAATTTAAAAATTCTGCATTTCAGGAGTGGAGTTCCACAACTCATAACAACTGCAAATAACAATTGTACTTGTTATTATATCAATTTCAAACTTCGAACATCAATTGTCTTATCACAATGGCGGAAATTTAAATTTACAATTTTAAGATATTCTATGAGTGATTTTTTTTATGTACGGGTACGTATCTACCATAAGTAACCATTACTGATATGGAATAGCAAGTATACTTTATAGTTGATATTTGCAATTGATATCATAACACATATAAAAACCTCTGTACAAGTTTACACTCATTTGTGAATGTCTTGTCTTAAATTGAAAATTGCCATGGTGACAATTGATGTTTGACGTTCAAAATTGATATAATAACAAGTACAATTGTTATTTATAGTTGTTAAGAGTTATAGAATCCTACTCTAGATCTGTTATGATTTATGATGCAGGTATAATATGTTAGAATATGAAACAATTCTATAATTATCTAATATGTAGTTGTTTTATGTTATTGTTTGGTGTTGTGATGTATTGATGTATGTCATTATTGTTAGTTAATAAATAAATGTGTCATTGTGTCTAAATTCGAAATGATACACGTGTTGAAAAGCCTTCATAGCATTAATTCTGTTTTAAACAAATGAAGCAAATTAAATACGTATCCCACGTAAAGCACGAATTAAACTCCTTAATTTATTATTTACAAATATACATTAGTTTCTGCAGAATTTTACATTTCTTAGTAAGTCTACAATTCTTATGAAAACTAGAGTTATTATTTAGCAGAACAAAGTAAAAGCGAGATAATTTTCATGCTATCATATTGTAGTTCTAGTTTGTAAGTACAACACCTTTGAGAGTTTTATTCAAATAATTCTGAATAACATTCTGTGTAATAATAGTAAACTAGTGAAAATAGAAATATGTGTTTCGTTGGGTACAAATCTTGCAATTCATACAAGCATAATTACATACAGTACATACGAAATGCTCGCATGTCTGCCTCTGTGAACATCCAAACAATGAAGTCGCGCATACAGACGGCTTTATTAAGTGAATAAGTTAATTAGTTTATTCACAATGCAACATGTTTTCCCTGCAGTTTCTAGGGCTTCAAATGTTTTTTACAGTCCGAACTACGGTTTTTTAATTCAATTAAACGAAATATGATGCCGCAAATATTGCTTCATTCATGATTGATGTTTGTAGAAAGTTATGTTTAATTATATTACAATTATCGATTTTAATTGTAACAAAAGTTTAGGAAAAGTTATTGCAGTTCGTAACGAGTGAAACTTTAACGAGTGTACTGTATTTAATTAAAGTTTATTTTTGTAACTAAATCTCTTCCTATCTATTTCGTGCTTTTTGCTTGATGTTTTGTTAACCATTATTATTTCATAATCAATCTTGAAATATATTAGTTACATTAATGCAGTTGATGTCGATAAATTTAGGTATTTTTTATGTATAGCTGTTATCACGTTACTATATAATATTTAGATATGGCATGTCTCACTTTTTCTTCAGCTTTTTCCTCTTAACAGGTGTCGTTATTCCTTATTTTTATTTTTCACTCTTTCCTGTTGTATGCATCTTTCTTCTGCAGTCACACCTCATTTTGGTCATCCTCTACTTAGTTCTTACACCTTCTTTTCACACTGTCTTGCATTGAATTTTCCGTACTCTCCTTTTAAGGTAATACATTTCTCACCAGTGCAATAATCTTTTTTGAACTTTCCTGCATACTTTGACCACTTATCTTATTGCCTCATTTGATATCCAATTCCTTCCTGTTTTCTACTTATCCAACTTGGATCCTTTGCGTTTTAATTATTTAGATATAGATTAAAATTGTATAAAGAAAACATAATAATTGACAGTCAGGGTGGTTTTTGATATACAGCAAAAAATTCGAAAATGTTCTTATAATAAGCTTATTTTTCAGCGGCATTCACCTTATGAAATGCAACGAAACAATTAGTATAAAAGAAACTATCAACGATATTTTCTATTGAATGAAATGTACCTACATATGATAATTGAACAAAGTATTATAGTATAGGTAACTATAGTTTATTTTTTATAAAAACATAGTGTTGAATAAGAGAGTACAAAATTATGATCAATCATAGCATAGAGAACCAAAATAACAGCGAAACATTTGTAGTGTTTGCTTCAGGAATACAAAATAATGATTAATTTACTTTCATTTGTGTCTAAAAAATAAATTGTTATATCATTTAGGGGATCGGTAAAATCGAAAAGATAAATAATTTTTAAGTACATTTTCTTTTAGATAAATAATTAAGAATCCGGGCCCGCAGAGCTGTTGCTACGGCAGTGGTACCATTTTAAGAACAACTTTAAGCCTTTCAAAAGAGCTCGGTGCTCGACTCGAGCTTGCAAGCGTACTTCAGAAAAGTGTACACAATTTTTAATATTACCTCATCAAAAAGGCAGCATTCATTAAACATTTCGGTTTCAAAAAGTTCAAACTGCAACTGCCTAAAGCATGTCGTCGAATAGACTACAAATAACTGATAAAAGTATCCGATATTTATATTTTTTTAAAACTGTTTTATTGCTTCTTTTTGTGAACATGCTATCGGCATGGACTACAACAAAGTTCTGTATTCAAATTACCCAGGGACTATTAATCAAAAACAAAATAATTCTCAGTGAACTATAAATTGTTTCTTGCTGTAGATAACAAATTGCAATATTGAAATACGTGTGGTATAAAACGTTAGAGCCGCAGCTCGTAGTGGAAATGGAGGAAAGATTAGTCATGATGTTTAAACTAAAGTGAAATATCTTCTTTCTTCGCTAATCGGGCCGAGTCTTTCAGATGAGGATGAATGTGTCGCAGGGTTCGGTTTGACAGCTGTAAATTTATGTGGGGATAAGATTGTGGATGAAGGCACTGTTCCGCGCTGTGGCTACCGGCTCCGTACGCCGCAGCTGTTTGTAATGTAGCTAAGTGCTCGCGCCTTGTTGACGGATTAGTCACCACCGCAAGTTTTAATGGATATTTAAACTGATCGATAGGTTACCACTCTTTTTATACATGGATGACTTACTCCTTTCATGTAACAATGTTATTTTTAATGTTTCTTTATAGCTAAACGACCAGGTCTCAAAATTACGCTTTAGGTGATGGATTGACTCCAGGATTTTAATTTTGCTTTAATATTAAATTTCTATGTAGATGTACAGTTTTACAGAAGTTTAAGTGACGGTAAGAAGGGTCACCGCAAGTAGTTAGCACTGAATAGGGTAATAAACCATTGTCCAAGTATTATCATTTTGCAATAGAATACGAAAATATATATCAATTAATGAGTATTAGTAAAAACTATTTTATTTAAATATTACTTCATTCGCGAGTTACAAGAGATTGATGCCCAATTGGACGAAACCATCTTCAGCTCTACTTAGCACTTTAGTTCAACTTAAGTTGTAAGTCCTACTTAAAACGTTGCATTAACTTTCAAGGTCACCTTAAAAGGGCCAAACAGCCTTATAGTCAAGGCAAGTCGCCATTTTTTTACATAAATTTAAATAAATACAATAAATATCGTTTACATATTAATTCACAAATATTTGCTGCCAAACGAAGAAAACCTCAAGACCAACCTATTTGTAAGCTCGACAATAGCCCCCCCCCCCCCTTTAAGTCTACACTTACAAAATTAGTTGTTTTTAAAATATATTTATACCTATATATTAATATAATATTTCTAATTATGACAAATGTTTTTTATCCATTTTAAGAATGAAACTATATTTAATTATGCTATGACAAAATATCTCTTATCGTTCTCGAAATCCCCATGCTTAAGTTATTTAGAGCATCCCCTGTATATTAAAATATTAAAATGTTAAAATTACTAAAACATAAAATACAGGAGGCAAGTATTTATATTACAAAATATCAGTTAGCAGATCAGATAATGTAAAAACCACAATTTTGTTATCGAATATATGAACCATTTTAATTTTATTTATCATTGGACCGTAAATATACAAAACTGGATGTAAAAATATATCACTCAGTAAAACAATTTTAAATAATCGCAAAATACAAATTTGACATACTTTTCCATGCAGATAACGCGTACGTTATTAAATTTTTAATAACAGTCAATTTCAATTTACAGATTCTGGTTTTATTCATCAAATTGATATACAAACTCAATGACGGATCTGTTAAATTGTTTGTTGAATTATCAAAAAATAATGAAATAGATAGAAATCGTTTCAGGGGCGGGTCATTGGGGCAGTAATAAAGCTCGTGGTGGTATTTAAATCAGTGGGGGCGTGTGTGGTAAAAACAAAGCGGGTAAGCATGGCGTCTACGCGTAAACATTCCATCGTAAATTGAATCCGTAATAAAAAACAACCCTGTCCACGGGGGTCTGATTGCGCGACGACCGCACTTTGTTATACCGACAGGGGTGGATTTACCACCACTCAAGAAAATGAGAAGGACGGGAATGTGTCATAGTTCAAGGACGACATATCAAAACCACCACAAACACTATTTTGATTCGACACGAGTTATGACAGGAATTCCCAGAAACAAACATCGTAACTTTTGTTTTTGTGCTGTTATTTCCAGTATGATTATTTTACTTTCTGTACTACAATATACAGTCATCAAAAATGCTGATAAATACTATCTAATTTCACATATTATCTTTTTAGAATAATTACAATACAAATAGATATTTTGAAATAAAAAAATTTGGACATCCTTGTCATGTTTCAGAGAAAACACTATTTTAATAATAAATTTAAATTTTCAAAAGTCACACTCAACAGGAATGTAGATTTATACATGACTATATTTTTTATACATTATAGTTATTTTAGTTCAGTTCATAACTTTTTTTCGAAATCAATAATAAAGTAAAACGTAACACTCCGCGAAGTTAGCCAAAAAAGTGGCTAAAGTAAAACTTTACAGACTCTTATGTCAGAATTTGACTTTAATTGACTTGAATTTACCTATGTTAATAGTGTTATATTTTTGCAGTTTATTTTAGCACTTCCTAAATTAACTAAAATTATTCAACAATCCTATAAGTGAATTTATGTATTATTTACCTTTAATAGTAATTTATCGGATTTAATGCAGACCACATCTAAGCAGGTGTAAACAATAATGTAAATTATAAACAAATATTTGACAGTACTTTTATTATCCAGCCAGCCCCGTTGCAACAGCTAGCTGATATTTACAAATACGTAATGCTATCTATTTATATTTTTAATTAATAATTTATTGATTTCGGAAAAAATATAATGTGTACCTCAGAAATAAAGTATTTTTTTTTATTACTCCTATGATTTATTTATAATAAAAAAAATATACATTAGTACCTTGATGTACAAATTACAATTGTTTGGAATAAACACTTAGTGTCTCTGCTTTTCATTTGTTATTTAAAAATAGATAAACTTATAATAGTCTAAATTTAAAAGTTTATACAGGTCACAATTTACATTATATTAAAAACAAATGACGATTTTCTATTGATTATTTGACACACGTCATTTTCATCCAATATGAATGAATTAAAAAAAAAATACCTCTCCTGAATTTTGCCGCCCTCGGCTATAGTGCTTAAAGCTCTTCTTTAAAACCGCCACTGGTCAAAAGTGATTCTCGCTCCAGCTTTGCTATCGTGACTTAAATGACATTTTTGACACTCGGTTACTACGCAACAATTAATTCCTACAAACTTATGGGTATTGTTATATTACTTATTAAAAATATATGTAGTAGACAATTTCATTTAAAAATTCTACTTTATTCTAGCAATAAAATCAGTATATAGATAGAAGCTGATTTCAAAACTTTACAAGGAGACAAATGAAAGTCTTCAATATGTAAGTAGTAAAGTAACAACAATAAATCAAGTGCACCTAAGCTGTGCAACGAAGTTCCATTAATTTTCAAGTATAGAAAATCTGATTTCAACATAAGTAATAGTAGTGCAGGATCTTTGCAACAAGTTTTATTTTTTTGTTTAGAGAGATTACAGAATTGGGATGTCATTTGTTAATGTAGAATTATTGATATGATAAGTTGATTATTCCTGCCCCATTCAATATGCGAAATTTAATATACTTTGATTGTTGATCATAATTAAATATCCTTTTGTTCTTTGTGAGACGTACGGAGTAAATATTTTCCAATTTCAGTTTAAAATGTAAAATCTGTCGATGAGGTCCTGCAACGTGACTCGTAATTGAGTGACATCAGCAAACATGCGTGCGGCAACGTGCCATCGGAAAAACTCTTCCACGCACTCAACTAATTGAGTACCCGGGTACTCAATACCTCCCCATCGAGGCCTTGTTTAACGCACTGTTTTCCAAATGTTTTCATGTGTTTTGAATATATTTTGCATAATTTTAATGCATACATTACAACGTTCTTTTGTTGAAGACGTTTTCTTTGACAGGAAGGAAATGTTAATATTTACATGCGGGGAGAAAATTTATTTTTTACGAAGTCTCTATTCGGAAATTTCATTTGCGAGATAAAAAGAATAGTTACAAAATAAACTGTATGGAAATGTGTGTGACAGGATACAGTTCCGCCTCGCGAATATGAAATTATTATGCATTACTTTTTGCATGTTTTCCAGCATGTGAAATATCATCAGCATTGATGTTTGTAGTGTTAAATAAATATGAAATGTTCCACTTACAAACGTCGTAAACATGTAGTGGTATCTGTAGTCGTTCATCTGCAGTTGGAGAATCTGAAACAAAAAGGACAACGTTAATTAACAAGGATTCTCAGCATTATTATCTCGTGAAATAATATACAAAGAAATTTCTTCATAAGAGAGGGAATGAAATAATATAAATATTATTTTTATTACACATAAAAACATTAATCACATTTTAGTATTTTTCAAATAAATAATCCCAGAGATTTTTTCGTAATTATTTTTACCTTGTATTGTATTTAGAGCTTATTATAATATTTGCAAAGATAAATTAGTTTGAGTTATTTAAATACACACTACATAGTACACTGTGCAGCAAGTACAGAATAGTATATTACTATACAAGTTTTATAGGACGGTATATTGTTCCATGAGTTGCTGCACTCATTTAACGAAAATCTTAAAATTACAGATTGTAATTTAGGGATATATAAATGTTAAATATGGTAACTCTGTTGAATGAAGTTGGGCACTTTTATCTGCCAATATGCATTTAAAATATTATGAAAATATATATAAATCTATACATTATGAGTTATGTAATTTTAATATCCTTTTAAATTAGTTCTGTTTATTCGCTTTTCCTGCTCAGAAATTATATAAATTGTATTAAAAAACATTTGATGTTTTCAATTTGATATTTAAAGTGGAATGCAGTTGTTAGAATTACCAATTTTACAGCAACAAAATTACCAGCAACAGTTTTACAATATTTTATATTATTTTCGATATAATATGGGGCAATTGTTAACGCAAAGTATAAAAAATTACCTATTTACCAAGAGGTATGAAATTGGAAATTTAATTGATGTTTATTGCGACAAAATATTAAGAATGATCACTATTTTTTTAATAAGGAATACTATTTACATTATACATGATACAATGTAATCTGTCGTACTCGTAGTGGGGCATATTTTTACCATTACAACATTTATTCCTATTGGTTAATTGAAAACAAATAATTGGGGAACTTAAGCAGGCAAAATGATAAATGAATATAAAATAAAGAAGACTTTTATGATTTATAAGATAAAGAAAGTGAAGTGAAAACGAAAAATAACATGTTGGCATCTGAATAGAAATTATATTTGTTGAAGCATCGCATTACACGTTTCAAAGCAAATTTGAAATTATAAAAGGATGGATATCCATTTCTGTCGGTCTAGCATTCTTTGTTGCATCTCCTCTTTCCAAGAGGTTGTATAAAATGTTTTATTTGCCTTTTTCTATGCAGGACACAATTCTTTCAGATATCACATTTTTCAAACAAAGCTTACTTCTGTTGTTTTTTTAAAAAATGTGTTCATTCTGCATACCTACACTGCGCAGGTTCTTTATAAACAAATACAGCCGGCTAGAATCTTCAACAATGCCAAGAAACCACAGAAAGATTGCGTAATTGTTTGAATTCAAAGCAGAAAAATATTCCCAAGACTGTTGACATTTATTCCTTATATTATGATTCAGGGCTTTACGTTGAACAATTGTGTTATTCGCCAGAAAATATCTTAATAATAACCATTACCATAATTAGCATTAGCATTATTAATGCAATAAACAACCTTTGCACAAGGTTTTAAGCTTCTAATAGGTAAACACCAAAAAGCACAAATGTAGTTCATTCGCTTCTCGTTAATATTGTAGGCTAGTAAGTAGGGAAGAGATGGACTTTTAGGCTTAAAAGTACATTAGAGTAATAACTCTCATAAGGAATGTTAATTTTGTTGTTTAGAGACAGTGTAAGTAGCCGCTTGAAAATTAATGCAGTCAACACTGAATAACGCAAGATTTACTTTAAAAATGGCCAAAAAAATTTTGTACCATTTATTCACAATTACTTAATCACTACTTTGATTGGTTACACTTATTTATGTAACATATACTTTATAAACAAGTGCATAAGACATCATAACCTAAAAATATGGTTCTATTTGTACACAGTCATAAGTAATTTAGTGGTCCAATTAACCTCTGCTCTGACGACAAATAAACCACCTACTGCTGAGGAGAGATGGACCAGAGGTTTTTTTTTATTGTTAAAAAGATCAATTTAACCGGTAAACAGAAAAAAATTATTCGCGCATAGAAAGGTAGAAGATTTAGTTGCTATTCCATGAGTTCTGAAGAACTGTTGTTAAATGATTTATCACAGGGTGATGACAACGAAGAAGCTGAAGATTATGAAAAGGAATATGCGGGATGCAAGGAAAATTATTCAAAAAAACGATAAAAAAAGTATGATTGAATAAAATGTGAAATTTGTGGTCGCTATTTGCACGAAGAGCAAAGAGTGTACTACATATGACAAATGATAACAATCTGTTAACCAGTTCATATCCGCATAGCCTTGGTCCGTCTCATCTATATATAGTGGAGAAGGGCTGGACTTTGGAGAACCCGAATGAAATATTTTTTGTAGTTATTTTTAAAAGTAAGCCTAGATTATACATTGTTATAAATAAATTTTATTTTTTAAATATTATTCAATTTTATCGTAATAACAATTTTTCCAAAATGTGGTCCATCTCACCCCACTTCCCTTATTATTATTACCAGACAGGAATGCTCACACTTCCAAAAATAATAGAAACCAGTAAATTGTTAATTTTGTATGTTACAATAAGTAGTGGTATTTATTTTTGGTTAAAGATTGGCCGTACTGAGATTTGACCAATAAATCTTACACTCGGTGAGCCACCTTTTTCTGCCAAAAAATAATATTTGTATTTTTTAATTTTGTAAAAATGAAACTGTCAGTAAAATAGGTGAAAAATAAATAGAATTATTGATGTCCTTTAATTCATTTTTTTAAATATTCATTATTAATTTATGAATATTTAGCAGTTTACAATAATTTTTATTTCTGTACTCTATTAGAATGTAGGCCTTTGAAAACATTGTCAATCTTTATTTCGTCAAAAAAATGAAGTAAAATTACTAAATTGTTGAATGGTAATTTGCTTTAATTTCATGCGATGCAATATTTGCGTATAGGCTAATTTATTTTTGATGATGGCTTTGCACATAATTTGTGATCCGATCCGAATATAAGATGCAATATACAAATACATGTATGTGCTCAAATGGTTCTGTACAGTTCTTACGTATTTACACGCAAAGCAAACTTAGATTCTAAAGCAATCTCCTTCCATTAGCATGTGATAACTTAAGTTAACTTAAATTACATTGCTATAAAGTTGGAGAATATGATGAATGTTTAATGAATGACATTTAATAGCAAATATCTCTTGATGAAATAAATCGCGATAGAAGTGCGTCATTAGTCTTTAATTAATTAATTCAGCGCGAAGCCGCACGGAACATGTGTAAGAAAATGTCTAAGGTGAATTTAATTTAAAGTTACATTTCAAAATTTTCATTCGCCGCACTTCAGCTCAACGCTAGAAACTTCAGCAGTGTGTATTCGCCTATTCGGATTACCTTTGAAACTTGGTATTTATATTATGTATATATTAATAAATATTTTAAAGCAAATTAAATTTGGGGAATTTACTATAAATTACCTTCGGCGTAGTGGGTAACAATTTTGTGGGGTTTCCAACAAGTTTTAGACATAATTTTTGAAATAGTTAATCAAAATAAACATTTATCCAGAACAAAAACAAATTTGAAATAAAAATGTAAATAGGATAATTATTCCTTCTTATATTTGTTTTGAATAACTTTGCTATAATGCATTGTTAAAGTACCTACAAGACTTTTAAGGCGTTATATGTTCCCGACCTAGGACATAAAGACTTATTTAACGGACGCATTGTTCAGTTGTTTACATTTGCTACCAGTTCAGTACAAAAACAATTCTAGTCTAAGCAAACAAAATCTTCTTCGTTACTATTTACTTATTTATATTATATATATAGAACGGATACACAATCATTGTTCTTTTTCACTTCAAGTTGTCAATTAAATTTTTTTGCGATTCCAAAGTTACATATTTGCTATAACAGTTGAACTTAAAAAAACTAGTATTTTTAAGTTTTAAACATAAAATTACGTTTACATAATTGAAATATCCTAAAATTCCCATATATGGGTCATAAAATAGAATTCAGTTATCTGTTTACGTTCCAAATACCTACATCAAAATAGAGTGTTAATAAATACTATTAATAAATTCTAAATATGTTCAAATACAAATAAAAAAATCTACATTATCGAAATGTAGGATAAATATATCTCATTCATCGCTTCATCTTAGGTTGAAAGATAAGAAAAATTTAGAGTGATATTAGCCATCAATTAAAAAAAAAAGTTCTTATTTTTGTTTCCAAAGCTGTACAACAAAGCAACGATTAATTGAAAGAATTTAAAATAATGAGAGGAATTGAACCTAGAGTAATGAATTACAGTGTTATTTCTGTCTTGTTGTGTTTTAGCATGACAAGAATTACGAAAATGAAAGGTGCTTATTATACAGTGGATTCTCTTTTAGAATTGTAAAGCCTTAATTAAATTATTTCTACTTGTTTTAGATTTAAACAGCATAAAATGTTTAGCAATTTAAGATTACGAAGTCTGAGGAATAAATCTTAATGCAATTTTGTCAGACAATTAATTTTAATATTCTCGTGAATAAAAAATGTGTTTACTGCATTCGTAAATTGAGATATAATTCGCCGAGAGTTTAAAAATGTGCTAAATCGTTTTTAATCCTTTTGGGTGTAATTCCGCGTTTATTTTCCGAGAGGGTAGCAAGATAATGTCCGCCCGGCAAGAAATCAAATTATAAACAACACGTGCAGCGCCAGAACTTTTTCCCGTTCTTCCTTTCAAATCTGTGAATGGAATACAAGTGAAAAAATTTATAAACGTCCTGAGTTTCCACAATTTTTTGGCTTACCTTGAAAGTTTTCTTTACCGTATTATAATCACGAGTTTTTGCCCCGACTTTTTAACATACACGGAATGTAAATAAAGCTTTTGATATTACAAAGAAATGCAGAATTTTAGAAGCCAAAGGTAAAAATTCTTTCATAACGCGTTTTAGAAAGCTTGTTTAACCAAAATTCAAATTTAAACGTTGGAAATTGCAGGTGGGTTGATACTCATATAAATATTTGCTTAAATCATAAGTAATTGATAACTTTTGCTTTTAGGACTAGCAACTTAAAAAATTTCTAGAATAATTTTTCGTTTTCTATTTATTATTTTTGACCTACAGAAACTAAGCTTGATTTTACATTTTTTCCTAAATTGAGTTTTAATAATAAAAAAACTGCTATTAAAAATTATATCTTTCAAAATGCGACAGAATTACCTAACTTCCCCCCTTGACCAGTAACGTATCAATGTTCTTATCCAACTTCATTTCGTTTCAAAAGTCAAATATAATGTTTTAACTTCCAAACTGACAAAGTAAATAATCTTCTGCAAATATAGTGGCGCACAAAAGCCTTTCAATGCTTTAAATCACAAACTGTTCACTTTACCAACTTTCTATCGTGCAAACCACAATATTTGGGATCTGGCATCCACAAGTGGATAACTCACACCAGAATCTATGGACGACACAATTTTTGTCACTTTTCTTTTAGTATGATACCTTAAAATGATATTATATAACATAACATGTAAATAAAAAAGAATTACATCATACAGAGCAACAAATTAGACATTGTATAGGTTCGATTTAAACAGAAAAGGTTTTTTTGCAAGACCTCATTCCTGACTCACTGAACTAAACTATTTTTCTACCTAGATGAAACTGTAAGGTAATCTAAAGTTACTAAGCTCGTGATTTAACATCACACGCGTTGCATTATGAACGCTGTATGAAAATTGTTTCCTTAATATCTCTATTTAGATATTTTTTAATAGATAACTTCAATTATTATATTTTTATAAAAGAAACAGGATCAGTAGCACTAAAAATGTGTATTTTAAATAAACCTCCCTATTTTGAAAATTGAAATCCTTAGATCTTGTTATATACATAGGTATACCCTTAAAATTGGATTCGTAAGTATAGAAACCCCCGGTATATGCATACTTTGAAAACATGAATTCGATGGTAAAGTGAAGATTTCGAAAAGCTAAACATAACTTCCGATTAGTAAAGCAAAATTGTAAATTTAATTTTCAGAATTAATAGAAAACAGATGACTACACCTGATTAAAGTAAAAGTAGTAATAGATGGAATTTTTTATCCAATATGCAATTTAAATAATGTCACATTCAATAGATACATTGAATTTGAATAAAATAAGTTTACTTCTGTGAACCTTGTGCGCTGTGCAATACAACTGAACGAATATATTTGTGAGATGTAAAGGAAAGTTTCTTTTTAAGCAATGTGCATTTTCTGTTTTGGTTTATTTATTGATTCATCAAAGAATCTGTATCCCAGTAGGTTTCAATAATTGCATTGCATCCGAGGGACTCGATCACGATCACAAACATGAGTTTCCGGGAAATGTAGTGCTGTCCACTTCCGGCTAGTGCCGTGAAACTTTAATGCTTTCATTACGCACTGCCGCTCTATGATCTGTCCCTAGGTAGCCATCGCAAATACGCAGTCGGGCGCGTTAAGCAAATCTACTCGCTAGTCCGGCATTCCGCGTCATCGCACACTAGATCAAAGCTGAACCTCAGCCCTCCATCTGTTTCGTTATTTGTTGACAGCAACGGCTTCATTTTGCAAAATGAGCCTGTTTGAGGTTAGGGAAGAATTATGATCAAAAAGTTTCAAGAACTCGTAAACTTTTTCGAGGGGTTTAAAAAAAGTTTTAATTATTTACAGTACGCGACTTTAATCAAGTTATAAGCCAATTAACCACATTAATAAAGAGAATAAATACTTCTAACACTTTTATTTTTGTCAGGAGGACGTTTAAATTTAATTAGGAAAAAGAACGGAATTAAATGGGAACAAGAGAACAATTTTTACTTTGAAATTTTTACACAATTGACATTTTTTAATTACAAAAAGTTTAACTTTATTCAGACACTCTATTAACATGCAAGTAAAATTGCCTTGAAATAGATAAAGCTTTTTTACCAAATGACCTTTTTGTAGAAAGACGATTTTCAACTCTGTAATTATGCGCAATGATAAAAAATAGTACCTACTCATTTTTTTACTCTTTGTCTCTATTTATTCTATTGTATTAAATTATACCACTAATAATTAGAATATCACATAAAATAAATACCTGCACTAGATTATTTTTTCTTAAAAATAACACTGTTGATAAATTTTATAATTAATCAAAAAACAGTTTTTATTCCCATAAGACATTTTTTCAAACAAAAATAGGATGTTAAAAGACCGTAAGGCTATTTTCCTACAGCTAACAGGTAGCCTAAAGATTCAATGCATGAAAGAGCGGCTCAAATTTGGACCGTTGTCAAAACATTTTTTTTTTATAATACAGTGCAGAAAGTAAAGGATATGCCGCTTTCTCATAATTGTGGCATTTATAGTTTTATTGCTGGAACCGATAGTTAATTCTCTCGACTATAATTCTGATTTTTATATTAATTAATCATATTAAGTAAAAATTACTAATTAGTAATTTTTTAAATTACTAATTAGTAATTTTTTTCTCATATTTCGTCTGTCTTCATTTTTGATAATTCCCATATTCAGGAGTTCAACGAATGATGATTTTTTGAAGATAAAATTTTAAGAAGCAACTTGTATGTTTTTGCCTTAACCACAGAAAAGTTACATACAGAAGCGACACTCCGTGTCAGTACCTTTCATGTTGCCCTATTCAGTTCTATGACCTTGGAGCATTGTGTAGACCTTTAAATTTGTTGACTTCCCCTATCTCTTTCTAAGGTGTGATGAAACTTTGCAATTTTAAACAATGAGATCTTTAAATTTGTTGCCTTTCCCCATCTCTCTCTAATTTTCGTTTCTCTGTTTTACTGTCGCTTCTGTATAAACCTATTCTGTGCTATAACTCTGGTTTTTATTTCACATTAAGTAAAAATTAGTACCCAGTAATTTTTTCCTGTATTTCGTCTGGCTTAATTTTTGTTAATTCCCATTTTCAGGAGTTCAACGAATGATGATTTTTTGAAGATAATCATTTTAAGAAGCAACTTGTATTGTTATAGCCGTAACCTAAAAGCTTAAACAGCAATGAAATATTCAGGTGCTGGCACTAAGCATCTCTCAGCTAATATAATTTGCATATGCAATATAAATATTTTGGGTATCTCTGGTGGCCGCTGCGGCTTCGCCATCACCAGGGCCCGAAGGCATTAGTTTCCGGGAAAATAAGAAGCAAACTTGCAAAGCTGAGCAGATAAGGCGCGCGCCCACTTCAAACGACCGCCCGCGGAATACCAACCCAGATGTAATTGGAATTTATTGACGGCTAAATAAGTACAACAATTATTTACCGATTGCCACAAATCGACAACATATTTCACAAACAATGGGGTTATCCCACATTTTCTGTTTTATTTTTTACTGAAAATCTACCGCCAACAATATATGTAAATGATATTGTTAAGCCGTTTGCGTACATTGTTTGGTAGTTAATAATTTTTTGAAAATAGGCTTCGATTTTAAATCTCTGTAGAACGCCATTTGTTCAGACGTCACAAATCACGATGATTCAATGCACTCTTGCGAACAAAATATAAACTAAAAACTAAGGTATTTTATATTTGCAAACGAATCTGACAAAAGGTAAAAAAAAGTTAGGCACACGACATACTAATTATAGAGCAACGTCAATTATTTGTGTTTCAATTGATTACTATTATTTCAAAGCCTGCATTGTATTTTGTCACATCTTATTGTATACATGCAAATATATTGAAGGGATTCAGTACTTGGAATCCATCTTGTTTATTTTTTTAAATTAGGAACAATTAATTCCTTTAGCCAACCATTGTGATTGTGCCTCCGCCTCAATTGAAAACGAATTAAAAACCATTGAGAGATATGAAGTAAATTATAAAACTAAAATAAAACTTTCACGAAATTCATAAAAAATGTAATATCGCAATTAAGTACTGACTTCTAGTGCGAGTTGTGAGAAATAGCAGTCTAAAAAAAATTAAATATTATTTAAGAACAACAATTTTCTAAGATAGATTAATGGTCCAAGAATATTTTTTGTTGAAAAGATATTGTAAAAATATAAATTTAGAACTAGTTGTTCATTCCTTTCCTACTAAACTTAATAAAAGAAAAAAATACTTTTGTAATTATATTTTTAAATCTGTAAATTATAAACTAATAAAGAGATACTGATTCCATCCATGTATGTAGAAGAAAATCGCAACATTTTTTTTATGACCTCATTTAGGAGTAGTATTTTTCATATAAATAGCAAAAATATTATTTTTTGTATTATCAACTATCTCTAGTCATGTAAGGAAGGTATACGACATTATTTTGATTAATAAGTATATTTTTACGAGTTTACAATTCGATTTTAACATTTCTACGAAAGTATCTGTGAGTGAGTGTACCGTTAAATGGGTGTGAACTGTGAAATATTCTCAACTGTCATAACAAACTAGTTTTACAAATACAAATTGAATTCTTTTGATTGTACCTGGTTAGTAAATTTAACCTCGAAACAAATATAATGAGAAATTTTAAATTATTTTGTTTTAAAATATTTCCTATTCAGTAAATATTCAATAAAATTTTACAAGACAAACAGTCTTTATCCTTAGTCTTCCTTACCTATATATATACTATATATAAATAGTTCAAGAGCGCATTTACTTTCTGTTAATGTTGGAGGTGACATTTAAGTGTCGTTTATAATTGTCTCCTTCCATGTGAGAAATTATATCTTCTGGAGGATTAAATTTGCATGTTGGGTATTTGAAGGGGTTTACAAATGATGTGCGTGGAAAATATTGAGCTTACCGCAGTTGAACGGCGAGCGGTAGTCCGGAGTTATCCGGAGGCGTCTCACGTCTGCGGCGCGCTCGGAATCCTAATATCTGGCCGGCATTCGCCAATTCTGCGCGAACGCTACGATTCCGGGTCTACCGGCCACCGCTCAAAATTCTAATCATCACGAAATGTCACCAAACACATAGATATTCATGCACCCCTGCCATATTACTGCTCGTAAATTGGACGGGTGAATTTAATGACGATAATGTCGACAGATTTTGTTGGTGTCAGTGTAGTCCGTATACTGGTTGCTAACGAAAGACCTTTCATTGGTGTGAGTTTGGACTAATGTTCTTATTTTTAAACTTAATGTCTGAAGCACATTTCTAAAAGAAACAAGGGCATCAAACATAGAACGTTCCTACCTAGTGACAACTTACTGACGATAATGGGTTTGTTCCAACTAGATATTCCTGACGGTTTGTGATTAGTTTATGTACCGTGGTTTGCGCATGTGCGGACTATGGTTAGTTCCGGACCAAGTTTTTGCTGAAATGAATTGCGGACTGATTCTGAACCGTCAATGTCATTATTGTCAATTGTGTTAGGTTAGTTTTACTTTTAGCTGGAAATTAATCTATACATTTGACCGTCAGAGAACTGGTTTGGAATCGGTCAGAAATCGGTAAGAACAGGCGACTAACGGTCAGCCTTTGGGTTTGAAGTTAGTTGGAATACTCTTTTCAAACTGTGCATACGTCGTACATAGTTCCGAACTGATTTGGAGGTTAGTTGGAATAAACCTACTTGACAGACTACGTTGGTGTATGCATGCTGCTTTCTAACCAAAAGATTTTTCATTAGTTTGGGTTCATCCTAATGTTTAAATTTAGTTTACCTAGCATTCCTAGAAGGAACAGGGTCTCTACATAATAGTTAACGTCATTTTGTTCTCTAATACTTTACGAAAGTTCAACTATTAAAGTCCATGCAGTTGAATGATGGTGACAAGAATGAAAAATACTCATATCATACATCCACATTTTCGCGGAATTTGTAACAGCAAAATATATGTTCCAAAAAGATTATTAAATGTAATCAAACGTTTGAATTAACATTATCTAAATTTGCGGGTTATAAAATTTAGGCTACAGAATATACTCGTTTATAGCTACATATACGAGTAGCATCGTAAAAATATTAAAATGCGCAACCTACGTACATATACTCGTATATTATACGACAAAAAGTGTACTCGTTTGTTTAATATTTTCTGAGCTAAATATATTACTTTTAAATAAATTTAAATAAGTTTATTTCCACAGGTTATGTTGAAAATAATATTGTACCTAGTTGCAAATGTTAATTATTAAAAATGTATAAGTATAATTTTATATTTTGCTTTTTACATATGAAAATACATTTTAAATAATTAACTGCAATATGTACTCTAATTAAATACTAGTATACTCGTGCATAGTGTGTACAGGTATTTATGTAATATTCATACAACTATTTTTAAAATAACATGTTGCAGTGTTTTCCGTAGAGATTAACCTCACAACGAGATAGAATAGCAACGATACAAGTCCGGAAACGGTGATTACGTACAGCTATCCATTTCAATATGCAAATAAGTAAAAGTTGTTCCGGGGACCCTTGCAATGCGCTGGAGTAACGATGGTATTGAATATTTGTAAGCCGGACAGTGAATTGATGAATGGATATTTGCGTACGGGATTCAATTATTCGTTAGCAGTTTACTGGAGCGATATCCTCGACTAATCAGTATGATAAAACGGTCATTGCTTACCAGCAATGAATAGCAATCACTGGTGAAATACACACCAAACGGAGCGAACTTTCAAACTCTAATTTTGCACAAATTATACACCTGCATCCACTCGATATCTAGTTCTATAAACAAATTAGAGGTGTAGAGATATCTTGTTATTAGTACACTAATTTTCCAATAGATTGGATTTCAATCAGTAAAAGTGATTAGGCCTCGAATGAGTGTATATGTGTATCCTCTATTTCTCTGAGTTGATCCTCACGTCTTCAATTCAAATCGCCAAGGGGGAAAAAGGGATTGATGATATCTTATCGGGTGAAATCTTGTGATTTTTGAAGTAAATAAATTTCAAAACTAACTGATTATATACAAATATAATAATGGATGAAATATACAAAATCAGTTGTAGATTAAAATAACGAAACTACCAACACAAAATACATATATCACAAATTGTCAATGCCAAAATTACCTTAATAAATATTTGAAAATATCTGATACCGTGGTTACACAACTATTTCTATTTTATTTTAGTTGTTGGTTGGATGCACATAGCATATATACCTCTCTGTAAAAGTGGGTCCAGACTTCCAGCACAGAATAGTTACTTGCAGAAGCGACACTCCGTGTCGGTACCTTTCATGTTACCAAATTCAGTTCTATGACCTTGGAGCATTGTGTAAACCTTTAAATTTGTTGACTTCCCCTATCTCTCCCTAAGATGTGACGAAACTTTCCGATTTTAAACATTGAGCCCTTTAAATTTGTTGCCTTTCCCCCATCTCTCTCTAATTTTCGTTTCTCTATCTGACTGTCGCTTCTGTATAAACCTATTCTGTGTTTCCAGACCAAACGCGCCAACACGAACGGAGCTGCGCAGAACATTCGCTAACGTACAATCGAAAATTTAGACGGTGCAACGCGCACAAACGCGCTGTTTCGCGCAAGACCGAGTGGAAACGATCCTAAGTCAGTCGGTACATCAAAGAGGTTTGTCTGTTCGGCGCAGCGCAATTTGGACGGCGATAGTGTTATTTCTTAGTTTGAACTTATGCAGCAACATGTAAAAAATGAATTGGATCAGGGATCATGAAAATATTGCACGTAAAATGGAAGCCTACGGTAAAAAAACTAGGATGTCTTGCAAAATAATAAATGCTGCCGAAACAGTTTCAAGAGCAATTATGATTTGTTACAACTTTGCACATTCTAATAAAATATAATGTATGATTCACGGATCAAGGACCTATGGTTGCCAAACTCGGCTTCGGCAATATTCCATAGTCCTCCAAGAAATTGCATCTTTTATATTTTTGCATCAAAAGCTGAAATAAAATATTTTAGAATAGGTACTTTAAAGTAGTATTTTACTTTAATTATTATTTATTAGTTTAAAAAAAAATAATTTCTTGCATCAATAAATAATTTGTTTCAGAAACTACATATTGTTTGTGAGTCTTCTTATTATTATTTTCCATCTACCGGATATTTAAGTACCTGACCAACAAATGTAAGTAATATGTAGGTACTATTATAGTGTCACAAGAGTTATCGGATTTCTTCCAATTCTTATTTAAGCCAGATATTGGATACAGGTTTCATCCGGTACCGGATTCATTCGGATACCGGTTTAATATCTGATTACCGGACTTTCCGGTGACAGGATAAACATGTAACCAGATATCCGGATACCCTCATTCAATTTCATACGATTTTACTAGTTCAACAGTCGTTAAATATTTATTGTTATATGTATAAACAATTTCTTCGTTTTTTTGAAGCCTAAAAGATAATTATAAATCCTTTTATAAACGAAAATCATTAAGAAATAATGAGAACAACCGAACAAGTTCATTAATTGAGAAATTTTCTTGTTTATTTTAATGTTTTTTTTTAATATATCCTGTTTGGGAAATAGTGTATTTATATTTCAGTATTCAAATAATAAGTATAATATTGGAAAGAGCAAAAGTCATATCTTATATTATGATTAACAGTTAATTTTTCCAACAGATGTCAATCGATTTATTACTCGTAGTAGTTAGTTACTACTAAATTCAATACATCAATATAGAATGGAAATATTAAAGTAATATTCCCGTATCTATTGATACGTTGGAAATTATTTATAGCTACTTTTCTATCTCCGCCATGTTTGTAAACTTTATATTTTAGCCGTTGTTGGTTTTCCTTTTTTTCTAGAGCACTTAGGTTGGTTTTATACCTACACAAACAAGCATATTGACAGGTATAACAAGCCGTTACAGCGCTGTTCGTTGTTAGGTAAACTGAACATCTAAACATCGCCGCTGCGAACGCAGTTGGCGTTGAAAACAAATAATGAGCCGCGGTTGTCTCGTTAAACAGATTTACTCGTAGAGAAAGACGCATAGTCGTGGTTGAGAGGTTATGTTAGGTGAAGGATTAGAGATTTGATTAATTACACACGTAATGATGGGGATGATTCAGTTAAGAATTATTACCAACAGATTTCGGCACTGTGGTTTTCAATGTGAAATTTCGCGAAACTTCTAAAAGGGAAGTTCGAGAGAATTATTGTAAGTAGATATAGTATTTTCAAGAAAATCATTTGAGGTAAATGCTAAATCGACTTTAAAATATAGACTTTTGTTTCAAATGCAAGTTAATAATTTACTGTAACATTTGATTTCAATTAAATACTGGTATTCCAATGTGACATCGTCTCATCAATAGATAGCAGTACTAAAATCAAGTAAAAGTAAGGATTACTTTTGATCTTTTTGAATAAAAATCATAGATTAAAAATTTAAAAAATGATGTTTTAATTGGTGCTATAGATGTGAAGTTTGAAAAATTATTTTTTAACAACACAACTCTAACTTCATCTACTTTATTATTTTTCATAATACTTTTGATTTATATATGCAAATTAACATTTACTATAAAATCAAATATTAAAAAGTCTGTGTAAATAATGTTTAAAATTGTTGAAGTTTAAATTTAACTTCCTTCGCAAATATGTATGTAAAGCAGGGCATGTAACCGAAAAAAATACTGGTTAACGGTTAACCCTTATAGAGAACGTTATAATAATAACGGTTTTAGTTCAAAAACCGGTTTTTGAAAATTGGAAACCGGTTCAAACCGGTTAATATATCGGTTAAAAAAATAATTAAAATTAATTAAAACAAATTAATTGAAAAAATTTGATTTCAAAAAATTACAGAATAATTAATGAAAAAAAAAATTATAAAAAATTGCCATCTGAGAAAAATATAACAATTAAAAAAAGCAATTTAATTAATGAATATTCACAAAAATTCCCGAAATATCTTCAGAAAAACGCAGGTCACTTGCCTGTGTTGACAAAGGCCGTATTTATTTGGGACTTTTTAAGTAACCTTAACGGCCAAAGAGACTACCAACATTTATGAATCTCCAATAAAATGTTAATTGTAAAAACTGTTATGACATGTTCAAATACAAATAGAAAACACAGATGTAAATAAAAATATATTAAATTTTTTTTCTCGCTAAATGATATTAAAATACAGGTTAATGTTCGATAAAACCGGTTTATTTTTTTTTTGTTAACGGTTACCGGTATTTTCGGCCTGAAAAATATCGGTTAAAATTACGGTTAAAGTTCGCAATTTTCGTTCAAAATATCGGTTACTGGTTTTTATTAACCGGTTTTTTTAACCGGTTACATGCCCTGATGTAAAGGAAATATGTTTTATTTGAGAAAAACATATTTCCTTTACATTAAAAAGTTTACTGTTAATAAATAATAATGTTTGTAGAAACCTAACTGGTATGATTTGTTAAACAAGTACATTATAAATTTTTTTATTACATATTTCTGTTTTTTTTTAAAGAAATTAAAAACCAAATATTTTGGATAACATAAAATTTATTTTGCCTTATCGTGTAAAGGAAAATAAAATTACATTGATATTTATTTCATTTTTTTACAAGACAAGACAATCTATATTTCCTATTTTTGATATTATTTTATAGAAGCATTATGATATTCGTAATTAACAGCATTAAATGCAAAAATGAATTAAAATATTAGATCAAGAACGACAATATCAGTTTCCGGCAACTGTTATTAAAAATTCGGGAATCAAATCAAACGTCAGGGACAGGGTGGACAATTGCAATTGTTGGCAAGTGGAAGTGCATTTAACTGCGGTTGTCCCGTGCAGCTGTGGACTTGTTACCTTGCCGGCTTTTTACGCTAAATGAACTCAGTTTTCCCAACTAGAACAGGATAAACTAACTTTACTGCAAACCAAATTATTCCTATCAACTAAATTAAACCATTTCATATACCTAACTCTCGCCAACTCAATCATTATTATTAAAATTTAATGTTTGTTTTCCATAAGTTTTATTTAATAAGTATTAAATTATATTTATAAATACAGTTGTAGTCCAGAATAACCGCTGTTAATTTTTCAATAACTAGGTACATGAATGGAACATGGTTGCTGAATGTCTTGGTTACTTTTTAGTGACCAAACTAACCGCGATAGATTGGCAGTTACGATCTGGTTATTAAGTTTTGACAGTCTGACACACGAACGCGTTGTTTTGGTTATTTGTGAGAATACCCATTAGGCATAATTTTATAAGATACACGATTTAAGAATACTAACCAATTGTACGCTATTATTAATTATCTTCTTTAATAAATTCTTCATTGGCTTCCTCTGTGTTACTATCAGTTAGTTGAAAATTATTGAAAAAATACTACGCCTCCATAATGTAACAATAATTTACAATCTAATAACCAAACTATACTTCGCATGAACCACGAGTTTAAACTTTTGTCACTTGAGAAACATTCTGTTTACCAACCGTGGTACCAGTCAAAAATATTCAAGAAATTATACCGAAAGATTTTTACTTGAATTTGAAACCATGTTATAGGTTTCGGGATAAATATCTAAATAATTAGATAGAAAGAAATTGTGAAAATTTTTGTTTTCCACGGGGTTCTTTGCCGGGGATACTTGTAATAGTGATACAAATATAGAAATAGGTCTTTTCGTAAGTTGAAGTTGTAAAATATCAACAGTTAAAATTCCAGTCATATTATCTATGTTTACAAATTATTTTATGATTGAGAAAATCTAGAGGGAATTATACTTTTTCATGACATCTATCGAAAGCTCTACTTTCTTTTTGCGAAGTAGTGAGGAAAATTACTTCTCCTTCTCTAAAGAGGAAAATGTATAGTGTTACCATTAGTGTAACATTATTTTAGAATGAAATATTGTAAAAAAAAATAATCTTATTTAATAAGATTATTCTTTAAAAAAATATAGCAATTAGATTTTTTTCACATTATTTTAGTTTGACAACTTCAACTTGAATTGGCATATTGACAATAATGTAACAACTGTAACAACTGCACTGCTAAACGACAAAGTTAATAATACCCTGTTGCTTCCCTTTTTTGTTCACACGAACGGAAAAGCACTTTTTCCACTCTCATTCGAGTCAAACTCGAGCTTGAGTGGTAAAAAGATACGCTTTCCTCTCTATAGTTTGACGAATACCAAACTATTGTTTCATGAATCAATTGTGTATTAAGTCACAATTGTCAGTCTGAAATCTGTGCAAAAGATACAGCGGTATTTTAATTTGTCTAATATATGGCGTTCGCGTTATTGGGGTTTAAACATTACATCTAAAACTCAGTTTAATTTGAGTCGGACCGTACTAAGCAAATGAACAAGTAGTAATATACGTATCATAATATTTAATATTCAATATGAATGTTTTCAAATGAAAAAAAAATTTTAAATGTTGTGTTTTGTATTAAAATAGAAAATGCATAGTTTTTAGTGGTTTTAAAATTTTTCATACTTCCTGTAATAAACTTTTGTTTATATGAAAATTTTTATATCGTTTTAAGTGCTACATGTTTATTAGACAATACAGATTTCGTCATAATTGTATATTTTAGTATTACACATGATGTAACCTAGGTACATCCAACTTTTATGATAATAGTAAAACACTGTAGATGCACTATAAAAGTTTCACTATTAATTTTTAAATTTTAAATTATTACAAAATAAATGGCACGATACTTCATTTTATTATTTTAAGAATTAATGAGTCCATAACATTTTTATAGCTGCCTACAAAATTGTATCTAATATTATATTACTTTAAAATGTACATGTGGTATAATAAAATTACTGTAACAGAGATAAACTTTGTATATTAAATAAAATAATATTTATTTAAGTTTTATTCCCATTTGAAAATGAATTTCCCCCCTGTAAGGAATGAGAGAATGATCGACTCACCGCTCTGAAGAACTGGCTCATATGCCTGGGGTTAGTGTCCACTATCAACTTGTAAATCTCTTTCTGTCGGACTTCCTTGAGGACCTGTCGGTAGGACGAGGGACTGGCTTGCCGGATGTACATCTCCACTCGGCCCGCAGGAGGCGTCTTCACCAGTTCCTGCAGCTTGAACAGGCCTACGCCAACATCAACATTTACACACTTGGTCACAAAAGTGAGAATGAATAAAGAAGAATAATTAAACTAATTTGAAGGATTTCATTGGAATAATACAAGGATTTTAGGGTTTTTTGTGGATAGGAATGACTTGTTTTTTCATACAAATATTATTTTACAAAATTTATAAATGTTGCTTATCAGAAAATTTGGGTTTGAATTACATATTCTTGATTTTTGGTCTGCCAAACTATTTTACTTTACTTTAGACGAAGAGAATTTATTTTGCGGCACCCGTACACCTCAAATGAAAATCCCAAAAAAATTAAATATACATTATTAATATTTATTAAAAAATTTATTATAGTAAAATAACATAATATTGTTTTATGGACATTTTGAGAAAGTATTTTGTCAAAACGTTATTCTAATTTAGATAAACAAACATGCAGTTCTTCATCTAACACCTGTAATGGTCACCGTTTTTTTGTATCATTTCCCTAAGTGCCAAGAAACATAAGTCCAACGGGCAACAGAGATTTAACGGGTGTAGGATTTTGGTTATAGTAGCGAAATCTAAAATTCTGATAACTTCAGTACCAACAAAAAAATAAGGCTTTTTGAACAGGATCGTTTTCCTATTTTATTAATTCTTTTTCTGACAACAGCATGTATACTATACATTTGATAATCAAATGATGGAAGATTATCTACGTATAATTTTTAAATCTTTCTCGGTACACCTAGAATCCGTTTGAGAGCACTATTTGGTAGAAATTGGTTTTAATAACAAAAAACTTAAAATTGATTTACTTATACAATATTTTCTGTATAATATTTAGATGTATTTTATAGATAAAGTACTTATTTTCTAGGTATAACTTTGAACACAGGTATTTCAAGATCAAAAAGAGAAAATTGATTCAGTTTAAAATTTGTAATCAAGGCTTCGATATTTTGACATTTATGTAACTTTTACCGAAGAAAGGAATACCTTAGTTTAAAGTTGAGATTGTATGTATTTTTAAAAATACCCAAAAGCAATTATATAGATAGAAATTAATAATAATGCAATGCTATTTGCAATTTGAAATAGCGCACCAATGTCTATTACATAATATTTGTGTCTAAAAGAAATATCTTTGACTAAGAAATATGTATTTGTAAACAGAATTTTAAGTTTAATATTTAAAAAATGTAATTTGTAAAGTTCAACTATGATTGGAAATAGTTTCAAATCTCAAAGAAATATTCAAATTTTATTTGAAAATGTGCATTTTTAATTCTTTATTGATAAGCAATGATTGTATACCCAAAAGTAAAGTATGTAAATTTGAAAATGTGCAAAATGCAAAGAAATATTTTTTTTTTAATTTAATGAATTTATTGATGGTGATCTGCTTTGAAGCAAACACAGCTGATTTCTTAATATTAAGTAATATATAAAGATATTGGAAAACTATAATCAAGTATCAAGTATGCCTTGGGGAATATTCCGTGATTTCTAATATAACATGTTGACGTCGAGTAGCAAGCACTCGCGCCTACACACCGGTGCCCTGACGACGTCCCGATGTCGACCCCGACGTCGGCTGATACTAAATTAATCCACCGGCGTTGGCATCGGTGGCTCTCTTGTTGCCGCAGAATTAATTTGTATGTAATGTGAAACGAGAATTGCGCAATATGATAATATCCAAATACAATGCTCACTGTTTCCAGGCACACTCTCTACAAACGTTAATATCAAACGGAATTGCTAATATCTGGCTGAAGTACTTTTTTTAATTTGGTTACAGATATATAGAAATGGAGAATAATGTAGTAAAACCGATTTTGATTACTGGTTTAGAAAATTGTAAATTAATAGAATATTCAAAAGAGCTGGTAGAATTTTATTCAAGCGGGTGCACCCAGATGAAAAAAAAAGAAATCACATTTTTTCTCTATTTTATTGTTAATATATTTTCATTTATAAATAATTTCATCAAAAACTTAGCTATTTTATCAATTTTCTACATTTATCATTAAATTAAAAAAATAAGAAATTTTAATTTAATTATAGTCGAAAATAGATCATGTTTTTCCTATGATTTCTGTCAGAATGACATGAATCATGACAAGTTAAAAAATATATAGTGCCACTATTCTTACTTAACTTATTATATTTATCTGGCGTTCATCTGTTAATTTGTATCATACGAGATTATATTTTGTTTTTATTTATTTAATTAATTATTCGGATGAGGTTCGATAACACCATATTGAACGGAGTAAAGGACGAATATATCGATAATACGATAAAAAATTTGGAACCAATACATCTTCAGGTATTCTTGAAACCTACTTAGGCTGAAATAAAAAATATTTTTTATAATAAACTATTATTTTTTTTTTTACAGAAATTATACTTTTTTTATTCTTTTTAATAGCCAGGGGTTTAAGGGGGTCCGTTGCACCGCCCTCCTGACGCCCATGAGTGTAACAAGAGTTGCAAGTTGTAGTTTGTACTACCACAAGTCTGTAATTACATACTATACTTTTTCTGTGACTATTATATGATTGTTTTCCGATTATACTGCGATTACATACTACACTGAAATAATGGGGTATTCCAAGCCTACGGCTTTTAAAGAAATTCTTATTGGATATCATTGTTTACCATATATAAATAATATTAAAGTGAATATAATCATTATTTTTCTGATTTTTAATACCATAATATCAAAATGAAATTGTAATGCATTTGAATCGAGTACGTAAAATTCAGTATCAGCCTTGTTGTGACGAAGTAGGCACTCGCGTCAGCCTATTGGCTCTTGTTCGAACGAGCCACGCCTCTGACTCAGACCTACGAATGATGTTCTCAGCTGATTCTCAGTGCCTGTGACGTCACACGCACGTCCGATTTTCTAGAGTGTAATTTATTGAAACTTTAAAAATTTATTTCTGGCGTGTTTGAAACCTTTCGGCGAAAAGAAAAAATACGGGTCTAATATTTTTATGCATAGAATAACATATTAAAAAATGAAAAAAACTTGGAATACCCCATTGTCCTATCATTAGTAAGTAGTAGTTTTAGCCAATTACAGAGCATTAGATAAATCAATCACGTCAAACTGTCATCCTTTAAATATTAAATTAAAAGTAAATTTACAACCCAATAAAACAATATTAGGCAGACTATTTCTTGTTTGTTTATTCAGTATTCAAGGTTTTAAATTCATTATGATAAATTTCTTGTTATTTGTACCTATTGCTCGCAAAATTTCGATAAATCAAAGATTTCCTAACTTAGTCATCAGTTTAGATAACCTATAACTTGTAAAATAATGACTATTTACATTTGTGGTCACAGAAAAAAATTATTGACTTGTACCAGAATATATTATGAATAAACTTTTTATAAAAAAAATAGAGTGTACATTTTTTAATTGAATTAATGCAAGGTAAGTTATTTTCATTGTTTATTTAAAATTAAAATTGGCGTACGTCTAATTAACAGCAAATTGAGTTAATATGTAAAAATTTAGCAATATGAACTTAATTACTTCTGGAAATTAAAAACCGTAATTAAATTTTCCTTCAATTACCAGCAGTCAATATCCAATTAACCTAAAACAAACTGCATCTGTCGGCATTCCATTTCCTCTGTCATTAGTAAATTCATGATAAGGTGATAAACAAGTGTAAATATTTAACCGCCAAGATATTTTATCTTCCAGAGACTTCGCTTGCATTCCAAATTAACTGAATTGCTCAGTAGCTCAGTATCGTTTCCACCTTTATTCGGAATGGTCGAAGATGGGAGCTTTTGTTACGAATATTTTATATGGAAGACATGGAACACTATTAACAGATAGTAGCAAGTCATTTCCTAGAACGGAAAGGATGAAAAAGAAGAGGAATGGATTTGTTTAATTGATTTCAGGAGGGAACATTCTCAAAATAAACATGCAGTTTCAGAATGTTTCTTAAATAACTTCTCTTCGTCTTCGTTATTAACTTTCTTGATTAAATAAATATAGAAACAGGTAACTAGTTGTGTATAATTTATTTTAATGGTTTCCAAGTTAGGTACTTGATTAATATTGGAACCTATATGTGATGTAATTTTTAATTAAATTAGTAGTTGGTATTGGATGTTTCTAGACATCACAGTAGTCTGATGATGCCCGTGCAGTAATAAAGTGTATTACTTTATTATAAATTTATTTAAAAATAAATAACGCACTGTTTTGGTTCCTTCAAATAAATTGTAGTTGGTGTTTAGTGCAACATGTTAAAATGTAGATAAAAGAATAACCGAGTTTATTTTATTATTTAAAAATATATATTTTTTATATTGTATAAAAGTCAAAAATCTGGAATGATTTAAGACTTTTAAGAAAGCAGGAATTATGATTAAATTTATCCGATTAAATTCGTAGCTCGATTTATATTTGTTTGATTATTTCACGAATGACAACAGTTCAAACATAAAATTTTCCATATCAATAAAATGAAACTTAAGATGATCCTACTGTGGTTTTAAACATTTTTTTTTCAATAAAAATTGCTATTTTCATCAAATGAAGCATTCTGATTGGATGAAAATGACATGTGAAGAATAATCATTAACATACTTACATATAATTCACCTATTATATTCATACATCATCTAATTTGTAGCAAATAATAATACAAGAAAGTATTAAAACATTTTAAAATTATGTCTGTATATTTATTTAAGAAACATTCTGAACACTTTAAACATAATTTTCAAAAATGAAAAATGGTTGTCAAAGAAATTTTTCTTATGAAAATTTCTTTGTGAATCCTACATACCATGATTCGATGGCAATGATTAAAATACAAAACATGCATAAATATATACAATAAATTTTTATTGAAGTTAAGCATTATGTAAGTGTGAATTGAAGCCAATGATTCGTACTATTTTGTAGTCTACTCAGAGAGATGATATAAGATAGAAAACAACTTTAGATAAGGTCGACTATGAATGAGTTCATGCAGTCTAATGCAAGTAGCTATGCAAAATCCTGAAGCTGTTTTCTAGGTTTCTAACCTTTGCCACCGATCAGTTGGACTGCAGAAAGAAAATGATATTTTAACTAAGAAAACAAACTATTTTAGTGTGGCAATATCGAACATTTAAAAACAATGAAATTCTTAATAGTAATTGTATTAGTTCTAATACATTTAATCAATTTAATTATCCTGTTTATAAATTTATTACGAAACTAAAACTAAAGTAGTTAATACTCTCCAGCAGGAATTTAAATAGCCAAAGACTTGCTGAAATTGAAATTCCTAGTCCAAGTTTTTAAGCTATTTTTAGATTTAGACGATCTATAATTTACTTACACAAATCTATTTTGTACTACAATATTCAAATTTGAATTGTTCGAATATTGAAATTATTTAA
Organism: Stenolophus ochropezus; assembly: GCA_035578165.1. Classification (NCBI taxonomy): domain Eukaryota; kingdom Metazoa; phylum Arthropoda; class Insecta; order Coleoptera; family Carabidae; genus Stenolophus; species Stenolophus ochropezus. The sequence continues at coordinate 14,695,921 of JAQOWZ010000005.1, read as the reverse complement.
TAACAATACCAATTTATTGTGTTTTCTTTTAATATTTTTTATTTTAAAAACCAATCTTGAAAAAGAAAGTAAAATAATGAGGTCTTGTACGATTTTTCATTTTTAGCTTTAATCAATAAAATAATGAAAAATATTAGACCCGTATTTTTTATTTCTCTCCAAATTGACTTTTAATAATGAAAAAACTGCTATTAAAATTTATATCCTTAAAAACGTGGCTGAATTACTCCACTTCACCTCTTGTCCAGTGACGTATTAAGGTTCTTATCCAACTTCTCTTTCTTTTCAAATGTCAAATGTAATTTTAAATTTTACACATTTCTACAGGTTTTTTTTTGTTTTAGAAGCATTTGTAATATGTACCGATTTAACTTCTGTTTTATTTTATTTTACAGCCTGAACGTAATAAAATGTTTAATATTTTACTTTTCCAACTACAAATAAGTTATCTGCAAATAAATTTAAACTTTACAGCAAATATTAAAATATAACTATACCAGTACTTAAACAATCTCATATTTTGTATATGTTTTTAAATGACAGTTGCCACACCAATATAGGTATATTTGCTTCCCTATAGATAAAATTTTATCATCCTTAACACACCAATTTATTTTTTATTATACAATAAAAGTATTACCAACATGAAAAATTCAAAATCACTATTTGGGTGATATTGTATTGAGCAAAGATCCAGAAAGACTGTTAACTTTTATAGATCATATAACAATAGAATATCGTTCACGGGTATCTGGGATTCGCAGTGGACGCATAAAACGTGATACGGAGAAAAAATCGACAGTAAATTCTTTAAGACTTCCGTTGCAGTTAACTGCTAACTCTAGTTTTATTCCGTGCCGATATTACGTTATTTACTTATTTCATTAACAGCGATGCTATTTTAGTATTATTTTATTGCCTTGGAAACGGGTAGTTCTTTTATGTTTGTTTTATGAAACAGATGTTTCGAATATTTATCGCGAAAATGACAGTTTTATCATGTGAGAAACTTTATTTTTCATAGTTTCTAAGTGAGGGTAGATAAATTGTCTGCAAGAAATAAATAAAAGGTAAAATATATTAATATTTTTTTGATGTAGTCCGATACGTTTCAATTCGAATTAATTATTTTAGTAAAATAAATTTAATTCCGATAAACAAATTGAGTTAGGATTTACTGATATTTGTTTAAAAGAAAATCCCTAATATACAAAATTAATCATTTATATGGTTACACCGTGACAATTACTCATACACCTATGTATGTCCGCAAAATGGTAATTATTTTGGTAATCTTTTGTAATAAAATAATTATTATAATGTAGATATTTAGATAAATAATATTATTAATTTGCAATTTACATGATGTGTCTATCAATTAATAATATAATAATTACTTTAATACAAAATAATTTAAATTACAATTATTAAAACTATTCCAGCAAATTAATAATAACATTTAATTTATATATAATATTATTAATTATTTTAATATACACTGAACAAATGAAAATAGTAATGCGAATTGAAATAGGTAAACATAGAATATTTTTGGATGCCGTTCAAATTAATTTAAAATTTCTCTGATTAAATTTAGACAAAAATTAAATTTCGTTAAAAATTTGTTAGTCTGAATGTTGAATATTTTAAAAAACCATTATTTTTTATTATTTTGTCAGAAAATATTCTATTCAAATAATTTAATTTCCAAATGTAATTTTATTTTTTAATTAAGTTTATCAAGAAATAACTAGCAAGTAAATGTATCTATTTTTTTGTTGAATTAATAAAATTGTAATTGTTGATTTAGGATATTCTCATGGTTAAATTATGAAAAGCTATATATAATATACTTTTTTATCCTATAAATATTTTAAGAATATAGTAGGAATGATTTTTAAATATTTTTGAGCTTGAATATTTTGAAATATGACTGAGTTTATTAAATGTTTAAGATTTGATTACGAATGAATTATAAAACTCTATTTATACTGCTAGCAGCTTATTACTCACCGTAGTCCTCCTCATAGATGATAGCGACTTTGGTCCAGTTGAGGAAGGACATGAGGTCCTTGAAGGCGCGATTCATATGATCCTGCGAAGGATGAAGGTTGATGGAGAACTCCTTGGACACGGGTTCGAAGTCTACCCGAGCCTCTAGGTGTGGGACATCCAGAGCTTCGCAGATGCTTTGGATGTGCGCGCCCAGCAGAGGGTCCGATGGCCCGAAGATGGCCTGGACTCCGAATTCCATCTGCCTGCAAGCTGAAACAAGAAACAACAATATTGATATTCAATGACTTACTGCAAAAAATTTTACTTTTTATCGTTTAGTTTATCCACACTTATTTTTAAAAATGTAGTTATCGAAAGATGTGAGTGAGACGAATATTTACTTTACAGTTGCAGGTTGTAGGTAATAAAAATTGATTTATATTCTCCCAAATGTTAAAAATGTATACTATTAATAATGCAATTAAAATTAATAGTATCAAAAATGCCAAGATTTCGATATTTACATGAATTTACTCTAAATAACTATTTATGTAATATGTAAGGAAACAAATATAGTTATTTAACGCATGCGAAATTACAAAACCAGACGAAGCAGGCGACTTTTGAAAGAGCAGAAGTTACATAACCACCCAGTTATGTGTTTCATAATAGTATATTATTTAACAAGCATAATATGTAGGCTATATTACACGAGGATGTAATTAAAAATAAGAGCGGTAGCGAGTATTTTTAATCATCCGCGTGTAATGTAGCCATATTATGCGAGTCAAATACTATACTTTATCTACAACTATCAGGCATATAAAAAATCTGATATTATTTGTTAAATATTCAGTTAGGTGCGAGTAGTTCATATATAGCTTAACAGATGGCGCCACTGTAGCACTTAAATGTCAAAATAACTTTTCAAATTGTATTTATTATACTTTTATAAGCATATATATTTATATTTATAATAAAAAATATGTTATTAATAAATTAACAGTTTAATAAAATATTATGTGCTAAATTATATGCCCTATTTATTACAGAAAAGTGTAGCGTGTATCATGACATTTCATATTACACTTGTGTAATATGAGTAGTATATTATATGTAGTATCACACGTATAATGTACCCTTATTTCAATAGTTGTAGATAAAATATTTTTCTACTTCAGTTTAAATAAGTACAAATTTTTGAAATATTTGAAATGATGAATTTTTCACATTTGCAAAATAAACAAAAAAGGCCTTACCAAGGCCTGCTTAATTTTGTAGGTTGCTAAGTTACAACAACAAAATTGTTGGTTATAAACAGATAAACAATAAAACATAAAGTTGTCAATTAAGTTTTTTTATTTGATGAATCTAAGCAATGTAATAACTATATAATTAATATTTTTAATTATAATAAGAACTAAATATTCTATTTTTATAGCTGTTAATGTTTCTATATATGTAAGTCTACATGTCAATATAATTTCCCTTGAAATAATGATCTCATTATTTTACTAGAGATATAATGGAATCAATAACTTAACCGAAATTTGGGAAATAAAGAGTTTCTTATATATACTACCAGCACTATAAATATTCTTCCATTTAGATAAAGTTCTGTAGAATAAGCAATATCTAAATCATTATAGCAAAGAGCAAAATAGAAAAATGAAAGCACTAAACTATGTTTCTATCTTCCAACAGTCTGTGTAATCAATACTAGTGGTATCTGTGTTTGGCTTGACTTGAATTTGAAGTGAATCCTCCAATTTCATCTTGCAGGATATTCCCATAAATAAGATGCACATCTTGCGCAATGATCCATGGCAAATGATTCTGTTATCATCGGCGAGGCGGCACACAAGCCGTCGTTAGCTTTATGGTAATCCCGTTGAAACAGTTAACCGCGAAGTAACGACACGAGGAAACATTAAGATCCTCGTCAAATTTTACGGCCTGAATACTTCATCAATAAATTCTAATGTATTACCGCAAGATTTATTACCTACCCAAACAGAGATTCTAACACCAATATGTTTGTTTAACAATTCAACTCTCACATTCAGGGTTTTAAAAATTTAATTCTCTTATTTTAAAAATCTACTTGTTTTTACTAATAAGTATTAGAATTTGTAATTTCATACAAAGATATTTTATAAAACTTGGTTTATTAGACTGATATAAAAACTTTAGAATTCACTAAAGTAGTTTTAATATAAACCTTTCTTTCGTAAGTGAAATAAACAAAGTAGGACAAGATTTACTACCAGCATTTCAAGATTAAGGCATGGCGAATACTTCATGGAACATGAAAACATGAAATGAAGAAGGAGAATGTACGTATATTTGAAACGGAGGAGATAAAAATGTTATAGATTACGTAACAGTAAGTAAACCAAGAAAGTTTTAAGATGAAGATCTTAAAAATATAGAAAATAGAGTAGAATCGGACTATCAGCTATTAAGGTTTCTATTATTAGGTAAAATAAAATCACATTACGGAAGAATTGCAATGCGAAATGCAATATGGGGAAAAGAAGAAATTAATTTGCAAAAAAGCAAAATAAATCATCTTTCTTATATGATAAGCGAAAGTGATGTAGTATGAATTCTGTAATATTGAAATATAATAATGTAGATTCGAAGATTCGATGACTGGATAAGGTACGAATTATTACATAAATACAATACAATACAATAATACGGATCGGAGCGATATTGTTGAATCATGCCTAGATTGGATTTTAAGACACACAACACTGTTAGGTTTTGTTTTCCTCTAAAGCCGGATCATCAATAAAATTTGTGATGTTGTATTTTGAAATATTTTCGGTGCAAATTTAAATTTAGTTCAGCATTGTACTACTTAAATATTTATCTTGTGTGTTGTACGACCGAATCCACGTGTGCAGATTTGTTCTTGCAAGTCCACACTTACATTATAGTGCGAGCACAACGGATAGCTTGCGTTGTTTGTCCCGAAGTTATTTGCGCATTTATTTTTATGCGGCGCACAGTCCACACCAACAAAAATTTCGATAAACTTGACCAAATTTGTGTCAAATATAAAGCACAAAGCAAATTTTTATTGATGTTCATCTGGCTTAATATCTTCCCCCAATAGTAAATTACGTTAAATAACGAGTAGACCCTGTAGACGTCAATTCTTAATATTTGCTCTGACTTAATAGATCCAAACTTATTTGTTGTTCATATTTTAATAAATAGCAATAATGCAATCAAATCTCAAAGATATAGCTTAAATTTTAAGAGAATGACATAACTTAGCAAGGGATTTTACATTACTCAACCTGTTATTAGGACAAATATTTTCATCTTTCTCAATAACAAACAATTTTTTCAACAATATAATGAGGAGAATATAATTATTATAATAATTATTATTATATAATTCTAGTAAACACTACTTCCGTTGTTTGCGCAAACGCTTCGTTACTTACAGTTACATTTTTGTTCAATTAAATTGTAACGCTTGTTATCTTGCAGCAAAGTTGTTGTAGTTAGTGTGAGAGTTTCCAGAAATGATATCTGTAACTTGTGTGTGAAAGTTGTGCTAATCTGGGACTGGTGCAGTAATTAAAAGCGACCTGTGTTGGTAGGTCCGTCGAATACTTTTAACAAATTGTTAAATCCTAGCTGAGCTGCGCTAAACTAACTCGCCGGCGCAGGCTCGCTCAAAGTGAATCGCCGCACAACTTTGCCCGATACTGTCTAGTTAATAGTTTCACAGTCGGCAACAGCGCGTGTGATGCTTGGTAATCCTGAAGGATTACCCCACGTATAGGATTTTCTCTACACGGACAATGTTGCCAATTTTGAATTAATGAACGTGTGGATGCATTTCACTTACTCACTTTTATTTACACATATAGAAGACTCACAAAGAGAGTAATTACCACTATTATTTACAAAGCTTCCACATAGGCACTTCTAGGCATTCAACTAGAGTTTTAGTTCCCTAAGTGTTTCTTTCATGTAGATTTTGTATAATTTAATGAAAATCTAACTATCTTATGAATGAATCCAGGAACTCTTTCAGGGAGCGAATTACTTAACTTATTTTTAGCTAATCATAAACAATTGTAAGTCAAATATTTATTAATTATCACAAAATCATTGAATTTTAACGCTCACTTTTACATCAAAATCTTTTGTAAGAACGAATGTTAAAATCGCGATTTTATTATAAAAGCGAACTAGCTCACTTTTATAATAATATTGTGATTTTAACTTTCAATTTTACATAAGATTATGATGTAAAAGTGGGCGTTAAAATCGCGATTTTATTGTAAAAGTGAGCTCGTAATACGAGCCATTATTATCGGAGTAAACCAAAATTATACATACCACTGAACAACTACAGGGTGATCGCAAGTGATAAACACTTGACTTGCATAGTTCTCCAATTTTATTTAACATTTGCGATCATGGACGTGCATTGTTGTACATAAATATCTATTTTTTTTTTCTAGTAGTATATTTCTAGACAAGTGACTATAACTTGCGATTATACAGGTAAATTAAATTTAGGCAACCCTTTAGGTCGATGCAAATCTGGTCAAAAATCTCTTTGGATCCAACTCATTAATTTGGTGCAAATGCAAAAGGGCAGGATCAAAAAAAAATCCATCAATATTCGGTTACTTCTTAATTATGGAAGTTACGGACATCAGCAGGATTTATTTATTTACAATTTGTTGGATACCGATGTCTTAAATTTTTAAAGATAAAATTCTATTGATGTTGGGTTGAAGGCATTGAGCAGTTGTCCCACCGTATTTAATTTTGGCGATCAAAATAATCTATTAAAAATAAGAACATGTGAAAGAAAAATATGAAAAATCTTGAATTTTCTACGTTGTATAGAAAAAACGATTACTGCAAGAAACAGTATCCCTTCATTTCATAGAGGAACAAAGAGCAGATGGAATTGAAATGAGAATTCCATTTATTAGAATAACTTGCAATAGAAAAAAGGGACTAGGTAGAATCAAATTTGTACTGTAAAATTTAAGCTAATGACATAATATTAAAGTATTGTTTACAAAAATTTTCATACATTCATAATTAACACATTTCAGGAAAACACTTCAGATCTTCATGAAAACACTTCAGATCTTCATAAAAACACCACTTCCGGTTGCACGATTAACACCAAATTTTTATTCATTAGTATTTGAGTAATCGTTACGACAACATCCATCCATCCACACACAGGGACAGAGATAATCGTAAAAATATTAAAATCATGTTCTAGGGACTTCAAAACGTGCTTATCTATTGAAAGCTCACTATCCCATTTTTAGCATGATTCCAATACCTCTCTTACTGAGTGGCGAAAGGTAAAAATATCGTGCTTCTTGACTGAATATGGTGGGGGAAATATGATTTTTATGTTTGTGCATTCATCTGATGAGTTGTCGTGCTAAGAATTGGGTGTAAATCCTGTATCACAATTAGATTTGCAGAGGTACTGATCTGCATTTAGAAAAGCCGTGTATTTTAGCGGTTTGGGTATAAATATTTATCTGCGCTTGGGTTGGAATTACATCTGGGATAATAAATCCCCGATAATTTTATTTATCACACAGCTTAGGGCGTTGGGTTTTAATTATTGCTCGGCAGCGCGGCGGTTTCCAATATTTCAGCCGGAGTTCTTTATCAGCTCCGCCGACAACTTTATACGATGAATATCGAGTAAAACTAAGTTTTAATTTAATGAGTGCGGCGCACTAAGTGAGAATTAATTACAGGTCTAACCGAGCCGTAATTAGCACTGAGTGAAATCACTGAAATCTCCAGCGAGCGTCATGTCACGGGACATGTGTTGGCACTCCATCCATAACCGTTCGTTACGATAGGAAATTCAGACGTACGGTAACCCGCCAGTCTAACATGCTAATATAATTCTGGAGAAAGATTGACAAGTGGAAACACGTGCATTCATTGTACTGCTGGAATGTACCACATTCATTATATATGGCCAAAAACGCCAATTGAGCTAAAAAAAATCGCTCACAGCGCGGTCTGGACGTCAAGTAATTGCCACTACGCGTTTGGTCAGGGTTAAGTAAGGTGAGGTTAGATTAGATTAGAATTTTACTTGAAATTTTTGTCGTTATAATCACGACTGATGTTGCTACGAAAATCAAACGCAAGACGAATGACGAATTTTTAAAGTATCAAGCAGGAATGAGCAAAAATTGCAAGTAAAATTATAGTTACGAAAATATTAGGCATAAAAGTTCCTCGAAATATATATGTATATATAATTAAAATAGATTAAAATATAATTAATATTTAATAGGATTAACAGTTTTATTGTCACAAAAAAATATTTGGAAAAAAGATAATTTAAAAGGGCTTTATAAAATTCATCAGAACTGCTCTTTTAACTTCGATATTGTGTTTGTAATATCATTTCATTAGGTGAAAAATGAGAATTTTCAAATTACATTTTGTAAATTTGTAAAATGAATTTGAGATACGTATTATAGCAGCTTTATATTTTTTGCACCTTTTATCCACTTTTTAAATAAAAACACCGTAGTTTCAAAATTTATTAAATTTTGTATTAGCTCATTTACGACATTTTTTCATGTTTTTATAATTAAATAAATTTTAGATTAGGTATAATAACATAATTCGTAACTTTTGTTTGTATTCGTTTATTATTTCAGCAAAACCATTAGCCTACGTAAAAACTACTTCTCTACTAAGGCACTAAGAGCAAATTGATTTACTAACACACTGTTTTAGGTGCTGTACCAATTTTTGTAAACAAAAATTAGAGAAATGAGTGACTGAAGTTATTAAAATATATTAATTTTCAAGGAATTTATAGAATTTAATATATTGAGAGTTTCACGATGACGCAAATTAATTTACAAAATTTTGCGAAATTATAACAAAATTATAACTTCCTTTCCACGACACGATATACCTTGTTATTTATTTCTTAGTTTCAAGAAATTAACCGAAAACAAAGGAGGAAACTTGTGTTTTGTTTATTTGGTTATAAATTTTTGTACGTGCCATTTCCTTTAATGTGTCCTAAAAATCAGTACATCATAAAAATGCAATAAAAGCAGATATTACATCTGGATCATTATTGTTAGCCATTAAGCATCGTTTAGCATGGATGTTTTGTATCGCAAACAGAACATATAAACCGGAGAGCTCAGGAGAAGATGGCGAGTTCCTTGAGTTGTGTGCGTTGTGCAGCGGAGAGGTGGCCTCTAATTGGATTTTATTTTACTGCGTGTTATTCCGCGACGCGACACAACTGGAACGAATAACGAATCGTCAAGTACGTTTACCGCGGTAATAACGTTTTACGAGGCGGAGCTGCTGGTAGCGTACGCCGAGTGTCATGTCGTAAGATTGGCTGTCACCTGCTTCACTGTGATTTAAACGTGTTTGCTGTTTTTGTTGGACAAGGATATTGCGGATTTTATGGGCAAATCTAACCGAAGAAAATGCTGACGCGTTGAGCCTAGGGGTTTACATTTAGATTTGAATTATCTCCGCAATCCCACGCTTTTCATACCAGTATATAATACGCTTTACACCAAATAAGCAAGAAGTGGCGCTGAATGATTGATTTATAACGTTTCAAAGTTCAAAGCCAAAAAAATTGATGTCTACAACACTTTACCTTACGTTATTGTACCATGGGTATGTGGCTCCCTTCTTCTGATATCGATTTCAGCGACATATTTCTCACTTTAAAAAAATAATTATATTTTTATTATACATAGGTAAATTTTATAAAGTGTTTTCTTTGTAAAAGCTATATTCAATTACAGGTACACACAAAACTTTGTTTAGGATGGAATAGTAATATTAACCAATTGTAATATTATAAAAGCTTATTTATATCTATATATTATTGCTATATTGGTATGAGTAGATAATGTTGCTATCACAATTTCCACGTCGGCGACATAAACTTATTTAAAAGCGATCTATAAATGTATGCTTTGATTTCTTACAGCAACAGAAAATATGTTTTTTCACTACTAACCTAGACACTCACTATTATTAACCTTTATTTGACATGAGTAATTGTTTTTCACTACCGCTTACTTTTCTTATCATCAAGAAAAGTATAAAGTATGGATTCACAATTATATATGCAATGTAATTTAAATAAGTAAATCAAATAAAACCAAATTAAAAATCAAAAGCGAAGTTGACAAAATGAAACGTCAAATATAAAAACAAATGAATAATAACAAACAAGTTAATGTTCATATTAAAATGTTATTGATTGTTAGGATTGGGACTAAAATGCTAGTAGTGAAATAATTATATATAAACCTCGGTTGAGCATATCATTATTGACCAGCGCCTTATGTCCCTCGGTTGCTTCGCACCTCGGGAGACAACTTGGCGCTAGATCAATAATGATAGTCTTCTCAAGCTTGGTGTATATTTCACATTCACTCCTCGTAGTTTTTAAATAGAGTATAGATAGTAGGAGTTAGAAACAAAACACGTGTACTACAAAAAAACTATCGGTTTGTGCAGTGCGAAGAAAAAGTACAAACACAAAAATCACTTATTGAATTCAGGAGTATATGTTTATTTCATATGTGTATGTGATCGGAATATTCTTCTTAGTGCATTCTCAGTTTCTTAGAACGCAAGTGTAGGAAATTTCATCTATTTCAGATATTTTTATTTTTACTCGTAATACTGCATAAAATAACCGTGATAAGAAAAAATATTATTAGAAAAGTTATAATTGAGAAATAAGAAAAACATAAAACCTAGTTCATTTCCAGTACCTTCCAACAGAAATGTGTTTTTGTCTCTTTATGTATAACCATTTTATCAAAATATTTAGAGAATATCTCGCGCTCTCAATAATAATCCTGTTAATACATCTCTGAAATCGTGCTTTCGTGATTTAAGCTCTTAAGAATACGGCGCCTCTCCGGCGTCTTACTAACTTGGTCTTGTAGCGTGCAAATTATTTTTAAGTAGGTTATTGTTGCGAAATTCCTGCGAGGCATTCCTGAGATGTGTTTGTAGGTCGCATTGCGCACAGATTCCCAAAATGTTTCCTCGTTGTGGTCTGGTTAATTATTGCACGGATTCCGTTCGATATTTTCACCGACCTAGGTGCTAGGCCTGTCCATTAGTATAATAGTACGAGTAAGGTACGGAACGGGATAAACCCAGCGTAAAAGGATTTGTCCGTAAGACTGGACCCCAGCCAATCGAACTCATTTCAACCCTGATAGATTATTAATTTAAGAAGATTACATCCCTACATTGGACCATATTTTATGCAACGAATGAGCTTCCTCTGTTTCTGTATAAAACATGGATCACGAATTTTAATCGGTTGCAAAAAATCTGTTGTGAGTATCGTTTTCGTTTTATATTTTGTTAATCTTGTTACTACCCAGAACACGTATTTTTAAAATATTTTTTCATGTAATTTTTTTGCGACCAATTATCTACTAAGATTTTATAATCACTGATGTTTTCGTTGGATTTGAAGCAGCAACCACCGAGTTGCCCATTACAGAATTGAGCACCAGAACAGATCATAACGCTGAGTTATCCGTAGATAGGATAGGCAGTTATAAATCGGCCCGGGAAAACAATTTTGGCGACCTACATGTATAATAAATAGTGTGTATTTTTTAATAACAATGGAGAATCAAAACCAAAAATATTAAATACTCGAAAATATTTATTATCATTTATGAGGAAATATAAAAATCTTATTATAAAATACTAATAGGGTAATTAGAAATAGATTTTAAATGGTACTTGGCCCTGGTTGATTAAAAATTTCTATGGAACTAAATATTTCACTATTTTTATTAAATAAATCTGTTAGCTTTAAATATTTTTTAGCTTCAACGTCCATGCCTTTTCTCTTTCTTTTTCTTATTTTTTCTACAACTCTTTCGTTTTTTTCCGAAAATTTTTAAATACATTACAAAAAAATATTTTCAGCTCAGTATTTTATAGCTTACAAAATATATTTCCCTACTTTCTATCTTTGTTCTACTATTTTCAAAAATTTCCCATCGCCTTTATAACTACTTTATTTTAATTCCTCAGTATGATCTTCTGAGTAATAAAATTATTAAAACTATTCCTAAGTATATTTATATTTCAAACAAAATGTTGCCTAAATTTCAATTGGCCTCTTGCCCTCATTCGACTGGCCCACCGGGAATTCTTCCGGTATCTCGCCGGGCCCATCTGCCCCTGGTTATTCCTGTATTAAGCTACAAGGAATGTAAGGACGTTATAACATTCGAGAAGGAATGAAATGAGGCAGAGCCGAAGTTCATGTTTCTGTATAAGAATAGTTGTATAGCACTTATATTCCAACTCGCTTCTTATATTTTTCGGGCAACAGGCACCAATTAACTTCAAATAATGTAAGTGTTTGTAAAATGTAGGCCAGTTGACAGCTGGCATTTATTTCTTTGCAATTTTTTATAGTTAAATTTTTCCGTTTCTAGACTACCAAATGTATATGAATTAAGATAAGTACCTATTATAATACGGATCACAGGGTAGACCGCATAAATAGAGTTTCTAAAATTTTATCTTCTAGATTTTAGATTCCGTTTAGTTACTATCAAATACATAACCTTTACTAACAACACACTATTGAAATTATATTGACTTTTATATACTAATTGTATATACATAGATATATTAACCGACACAGTTTAACATTTTTATTTATTTAAATAATTCTACTTTAAAGTTGAATATTTACTAGATCAATGTAGCATTTAAGCTGAATGTAGAAAAATGAGATATATTGTATTTTACATTTGCTGTTGATAATATAATGCAGTTAGTTTTACTTATGTAGTTACGTTAATCAGCTTTGCATTTATAATGTACCGTTAATCTATAAATTCTATGTAGAGTATTATAAAATAAAACTTAAAAACTGAATAATCCCTTAATCCTTATCTTCAATAGAATATAATATAGTCTGCAGGTTAATAAAATCTACCTTAATAAGACAGAGAGAAAAGGGAGAATATAATACTATAAACACTTATAAAAATATTTTCTGTATTTCCTAGCTGGCTGAAAGTGTAATGCAAGGAAAACAAACTTTATGAGAACACTTAAACTTCACACAGAAACGTCGAAAATAAAGTAAATATTTATCTAAACCCCCCCGTGTTGTTTTAGCAAAAATGGTGAAAAATAAAATTCGCTTTGTTTTGAAAAATGCGCGGATTAGTCCCCCTGAGTTGGTCCCTGTACGCAGGAATCATTTATAAGGATTTAAGTTCCGCGTGACGCACCCGAGCGAATACGCACGTCGTAACTTACAGCTCTGAATCAAATTAAAAGACAATGTCGCTTGGCAATCCTCAATTTAAATATTTAACACCGCAAGCAACAAACACCGGAAACGGCTTAATACTGGCCCGGGGACTATCGTGGCTGCTTCCCATCACAGTGGGTATAACATACTGGATAGGGAAATAAATGTGTCAGCATCGCTTTATTTTTCGGAGTTAATCGATCTCTGGAGTCAGCTGCGTAAAATAAATTTGAAACAAAGTACCTACCCAAATTATTCTGCAGTAACTTTTTTTAAATAAAATATTGACATATTAATAGTATTTGCTGATTATTCCATTAATTGATTTATATGTACTTATTGTTAATTATTGAGACTACGAGAGTTTATTAGATATATTATATAGGTACATTTCTATTTTGTCTTAAAAATATAATTAAACACTATTGCTATCAAATGGAACAACGTAAGCAAGTTTCTAATAAATAAAAAAGTCAAATACCAAGCAAAATGTCACATATCAAGCATGGAGCTTCATTCAGCAAATTCTTTACTAAATAAAACTAGACTAGAAAAGTAGACTAGGTATTTCAAATCTGGATAAATGTTTTCGACATTTTCTCTACTTTACCGATCAAGGGCCTAAAGTAAAAGTTTACGCCATGGTAACTAAATTATAAAAAAAAAACAAATACAATACAGTTGTGCTTTATTGATGAAGAGAGGGCAGAAAGATAACGTTTACGCCTGCGGATTCGTTCATTGTCGTAAATCTCTTTCGGCCGAGGTATTTTCAATTAATTCAAGCAAAATGTCAAATGGGCGTAAAGCAAAAGTTTCCGCCATGGTAACCAAATTGTAAATAAACAATTTCGATGCAGTTGTGTGTAAAATATTATTTTTTATATTTAAAATTGTATTATACTGTAACTAGTATTTATTTGTGTAATTAATAAACAATAACATTATAATAAATTACATATATGTGTTTTATTAGAATAATATTTTGTATAGATCAAATGAGTAACGTGTACGCTGTAACAGATGAATTTAAAATTTCCAATTTTATCTTTAGTCTCTCAAAAATATAATTTAGTCTTTAGGTTGTTGTATTATAAAAAATATCCAAATAAAAATGCATTGTATGCGTATTCCCTGATAAGGAAAGCTGAAAACAAAATTGGGGCATTCTATATTATATCTTTTGTAGGATTGTAGGGCTTGATGGCTCATTCCAATAAGCGAGAAGTTGAAAGCCCTAGCCTCGTACTGAGATGACAGCAGATTTGATCCGAGGCGATTTACAAGCTGATTCTTTTTGTTCCGCGTTAATATATGAAATATTTTCGATATTGGAATGCTCATGCTCCACTTCCACTTTTTGTTTTTCTTTGTTTGGCTGTGACAATTGAATGTATGTCCCGGCAATTTGCATATTTTATCCTCCGATTTATTGGAATTGATTTCGGATATTTTTTGTCAAATGAAATCGTGGGCCATAAAATAAATAAAAAACTTTAAATGGATTCAAATACTGAATGGACATGTAAAAATTTTAGTTCATTCCGATAAATATTTTATGATTTTCAATGTTCGATTGACAATCGCAATTTTTTGATGTACGCGTTTTTCATGCAATTAATTTCAATTAAAACAGCTTACATGTTGAATAGTAATAATCCACAGTAATTAGAATATCAGATTATTTAATTATTCCCAATACATTCGAACTCGCCTACATAATCGTTAAATGGTAATATACACTTTATTCCCCGCAGTTGATCCTCGCGTCATCAATTATTGTAATCATATGATTCAAATCGTTGGGGGATCGGAGGATTCAAAATATTGTTGTTCTCCTGTTTGTTAATTTTTGTCGTCGGTTGGACGCAGGAAGGATAAATACCCCTCTGTAACACGTACAATAATGAGATAGCGAATAAAAGTATCCTCTTTTCTATGCGTATGCGACAAAGATGCAAGTTCAAAGTTTAATCATTCTTTCAACAGAAATTGGTGACGTGAGGATCAACCACAGAAAATAGAGTGTATGACATTGGTAAAAGTATCGTTTATAAAATCCGAACGTAATAATGGTACCAGAGTCCATTACAAGTGTTGTTGTTGTATTAAATAAATATAAACATTGCTACATTGAATTGTTCGAACTACAAAATACAGAACAGTGTTGTACATATTAATTAGTTACAAATTAATGGGGAACAAATAGCATACAATTTGATAACCATCATTTTAACCAAAAGTGAAATGAAAATTAATTATTTTTGCTCAATAACATCTATTCACCTCGTTTATAATGCATCGTCTCTTGTTAATAATGATAAGTTCCAATAGTATATTCCCTTCCATGGTGGAATATAATGCGTTCAATTATGTATATTTTAAAGGGAATAGAAAAATGATAATATTAAATTGTAAAAAGTTTACAACTTACTTATTTAAGGTTTCTTAGACATTTCTTACTACTAGAAAAAATTAAATTAATAATTACAAAATAATTTAAAAGGGAATATACATATGTAAAATCTATAATTTTTAAAAATATACTATGTTAATTTTGGATCGATGAATAAAACAATTAAATTACCTTGTGATTGATAGAGAATAATTATTATAAGTTATAACTGAAAAAATTTATGAAATGTCAAGAATATACAAATATACTTCTAAGTTTAATAAAGACTGAACATTATACTCTAAAATATCTATTAAAATAAATATTAATATTGTTACAGAAATGCCAGGTAAAAATATATAATATTACCGATACAGTATAAAATTCAAATTTCTATGGATTTAATTTAAAAAGGAATTATATTATTAAACTATAGTATTTGAACTATTATTATTGCTTTTCTTTTTTAAATGAAGTAGCAAACCTAACCTAATATTATTTAACTTAAATTCTCTTAATATTAATTGGATTTTACAGGTTATCGTAACATACACTAATATGAATTATGAGTAATAGCAGTAGTGTCATATAAAAATGAAGGTACCGGAACGCAATAATTATTGATATTGACCTACTCAACGAAATATTGAGGTTTTCATATGTGCTTTTATAGGTCTTAAGGGAAAAATTTTATATTTCGAAAGAAAATGATAAGAAAAAAAAAACAATTAAACTGCTATTAATGTATTGTAGGTATTTCCAATTTCTTTCCCTAAAGACTTCAATTCTCTATTATACATGACAGGTTTGATTACATTGCATTTTAGTAATTATCCCAATTCAAGCTTTCATTTTATTACCTATTAACTAGCAGTATATTTGAATTCTGGAAATATTTGCGGTGGTTAATAAATGAAATAATGAAATTTACAGCTCTGTAAATTTGTAAACGGACAATGTAAATGTGCGAAGTGTATAGTGCGCGTTAATTAACTCTAATGTGTCATTATTAATATCAAACATATCAAGTTATTTGGAGGTGGGTATTAAAGCCACAATAAGCACGTTCATTATCTCACGTTTGTGTACTCATGCTAATTTTGGCTCGTGTAAATTAAAAATTCATGTAATTGTTGCATATGAGTTTATTGGAAAACAATTCATTTGGTTTTCGCTCTCAATTCCTGGAACTTCTGACAGTTAATAATATTAATTTGATATTTACATAAATTCCAGGAATAAAACTTCCTTAATTATTGATTATACACTCAATGGTAACAAACAGAATACAAAGTACATAGTTTCATAATTAATTTATAATATTTTACAAATATCAAATATATACGTAATCCTGATGTTGATTGTTGATTTGTTATTTTAATTAACCAAAAATGTTTGTTTGCAGATATGTTACAATTATTTATAATTGCTTTTCACGATACAATATTACAAATTTAATAAATTACCTTCTTAAATTTAGATTCGCAGATTACGAGTATATACTGTTTGCGTTGGTTGCATTTGCGAGCAAAATAACAAAAGGTTTATCATTAAATTTACCAACGGTTGAATTCTTCGAAAATTAATTTGCAGTTCTAAAACTGAAGCATCCATATTTTAATAATAAATTCTCTATTAAAAATTTATAATTACTGTTATTGACACAAAAAATTGTATTCATTTCAGTGCAAATTTTGTATCTAACTTCGTGTAAATAGTTATATATTACTCAGAGCTAACACTGGTTTACTAGAAATATTTTTTTAATCAAAATAACATTGAAAGAACCATTATACAACTTTAGTATTTAATCAAATTAATAACATGTCTAATTTTTATTTATATTGTAACTTATTAGTCCTACGGTTCAAAGAATGTCAGTTCTTTAAATTTGCATTGTAATTAGTAAATGCGACTGTGTATACCATTATATTTTTGCAATAATTTTGAAACATCCCTTATTTAATATACTAATTATTGGATAATCATAGATTCGCAACGAGCGAATTTGAATTATTTAAGATTATTAGATAAAATTTAGATACTAAATTTCTTAATAATGTTACGGAGAACCTCTAAATTTTTAATAATATATGTATGTATATTTGCGCTTTCCAGCTAAAGTTGATAATACTGCGCATGTGAAAAGTAGTGATGAATGTGGAATGTAAACGCACAATCTTTTCCGGTCTCTGGCTTTTCCGTCATGAAGAAACACAACGCATAAATAAAAAATGAATGTTTGTATAAATATTTGAGCGCGGGCATTCTTCCCGCGGAATGAAACAAGACAAGCAGCTCGACAGTTATCAAAGAGTCGTTTAATATTGTTAGCCTGGGAACCAATCTTTCAAAGTAAATAATTCCCTGCAACCTTGGGACAGAAGCCTGCCTCGCCCGAGTTGCTTATTAAAGTCCTAGCAGCTAATGAATAGCAGCTAAGCTACACAGTATCCTATCTACTTATTATATTATAAATCAGCTCTACAAACATGACTGTACTCTAACAAGCACTTCTTGCGACACAAATCTTCGCGAGATAAGTTTTTGTAAGGTGTTCCCAGAGTCGGCAAATAAAATATATCTTAACTCGATAAAATCCCCCAGATATAATACTCGTACCAGAGCTTGCGAGCTTATTCACGTTTGATTTTAAATTGGCTAGTTTTGCTGTTTGCCACTGGATAAAGAATAGAGCTACTATAAATAAAATTACAAATGGAATGTTTACTGCACTTAGTTTTCCTACATATACTGGCAGTGGCGTAGCTAACATTTTTAGTGCTCGGGGAAACAAATTTCTGGACGCCCTCCCCGCTCCCTCTAATAAAAAATATATTCTTAAAAAAAAACTTGTAGTTTTCTTATTAAAAAAAATATGTGTACACAGTCGATTTTTCCCAGTTAATATTCATGTCATCAATTTCTGCTGCAAGAATTATTAAATTTTATTATTGCATCTTTGTTACGCATGGCATAGATGAGACTTTTATTCGATATCTTAATGTACAATAGAATATAAAAATTAAATAGAAACAGTAGTGTTATCAAGATATCATTCATATTCTTCATAAATCACTTATTTATTCAGGTAATTTTGGCGTCGACAATTTGTGCTTCATATTCAGGGCTGTCGCGAGGGGTACGCCAAAGTGGTCCCTTCCCCATCCTGAAGCCAGCTGGTGCCCACCCAACTGCCTCACTTTACGTAATTCTGAATTAAATGAAAAAGAGAAATCTGACTACGATCTGATATATCAAGGCAGAGTAATTTTATGTTATCAGACAAATATAGAAAATTTCAATGAAAGAGAAACTTCTTTTAAAATTTAATGATTTTATAGGAATGAAGCGACAAATAGCGAAGATCCGTAGATATACTGTTCTAAGATTGACATTGACTCGGTTATAAAATTGGTCGTATAATTCTAAATTTATTGTCATTTAAAGTTTAGTTCTTTGTTTTCTTATCAGGTGTCTTTTTCATTGAGCTTTTAAAAGTTATTTATAATGTAATTTTAATTTTTGGAAAATAACATTAAAAATAACATTAGATTTTTTTAAATAGTTTGGGTACCCACCTTAAAAAATGTCGGACCGACCTGTGCCCATCCAAATAAAATTGGCTGGCGACGTCACTGTTCATTGTTTTAGTAGTTTCATTAGTAAAATCTACAATTGTTTTTATATGTATTATTCATTATTATATTTATAAATAATATTGTCAGTTTTGACATTTATTTACTTCAGTAATTACATGATTTCACCCGACAAATTGATGTCATTAATTCCCCTGCCCCCTGAACGATTTCAATCACACGGTTGATGATGACGCAAGTATCAGCTTTGGGAACTAGGCTGTATATATATTTTATGAAAAAGACAACAAAAAGTTTAAGATTTTTCACTAATAATTAAAAAAACAATTGTGGACCTCATTGTCGTATTCATCAATAACGTTCTTTACGCCCTTGATTTTGCCTGGTCATTCAAATTTGATTTTGCCGCTCCCTTAAGTAGGGTGCCTACATTACACTTTATACAGCTTGTTTTTATAAGGATTAAAGTTTAAGGATCTATATAACAAACTATATTGATAACAGAACAAAAATATATTAAAAAAAATGTATAATAAAAAATGGTTTATTTAAAATACATATTTTACTGCCATTGATTTCTTTCATAAAAAATAATGGAAATTATTTATTAAAATCAGTCATTTTTCGAATTAGATAATACTTTTATAGTTAAAATCTAAATAAAATATTATCAGTACAACTTGTGATATAATTATTTAAAGTTTAATTCATAAGCGTAGACATCTTGTATTTTTGATATTGAATATTAAAGTCCAATTTTCTTTACATTTATATTGTTTACTGTGTGGTGTGTTCAACGTTATGTACCCTTAAATTTTGTTACATAGGTTTAGATACAGCCTGTATGGTTTATGGAATTGGAAAAAGTATCTTACAAGACACGACAAAATTATTAATTTTAATTGGTAAATGTTGCGAAGTAGGTACTTAGCATCTTAAAACATTAAACTTTGTACAATAACTGAACTAATATTAAATGAAAGACATTTGACTTAAACACAAGTTTACAGTTTCGTGACGTTATCTCGCTGGTTCAATATTTATTTTATTTCTATAAAGTTTAAATTGAAAAGTAAAGTATTATTTATTTATACGTAGTGATGTTCTTGCCTAAGTAAACTATGTATAGATAAGTTACAAAAGTTTCAGTAAACTTATTTGAAAAATAAAACGCTGTACAGGATAATGTCTAATGTTTCCTATAAAGAAACTACACAACTTTGCGACAAGATATCTGCTTCAATTCGAATCAACATGACAGCAACTTATATTTTAAATAAAACTTCTTTTATTTCATTGTATTGACAGAAAGAAAAATAGATTTTTTTATAAGATAACGATGATTACCAGAAAAGTTTGAGAGTTGATAGTTGTGTTGGCAGAAGAAAATATTTAAGCGTTTAAGTTTTTCCGTAGTTTATGTGAGTTGTTTTAAAGAAAGCACAAACTTGGGGACGTCATACGAATGCAGTAAGCTGAGGGCAGAGGTTAGCTCTACCATCATTTATCAGATTTTGTTAGTGGGAGTTCAACAACCCAACTAAATCCCAAGGATTTAAACCCGCAACCGTCATATTTCACAATGACAGATAGCAAGTAGCAAGCTGCACTCGCCGCAGAACACATTAAGATGGGAGACCGCAGGGAATGCTACAGTCCTTTGAATTCCTTCATTCCCTCATGTCCAAGAAGTAAATTTCATTATTGTACCACTCAGATGGACAATAGGACTTCATACGTACAATTTATCGTTCTCTCAGAAACAGTTATTGGAACCGGCATGACAAGAAAAATTGCAATATATACAAAAAAAAGGTTTTAAGTTTGGATCCTAATTGTATTACAGGCACGAACGACGACTTTTCAAAATTTTCTTGGAAAAATAAGTAAGTATATCCATCTAAGTCTACGTTAACAAGTTACAATGTAATGAGCTTTATCTCACGTCACATCGCTAAGTAAATTATGTGAAATCATCTTTAATATAGTAACAATTCAGGGTTGTAGTACTAATGCAAGAAAACACCATATATTTTTGAAATAAAATACATATACCGAATCATAATTATAGATCAATAATAAGAAATTTAGAAATATTATTTATTAAACATACTTTATAAATAAATATTTGAGGCGTTTCTCCTTTGATGATGTGAAAATTCATTGCATGCGTGTATTATAATTTATATTAACGAAAGACATCATATATAGCACTTATATATATTGTAAAGATCATGTCAGTAGGGTATAATTTTTAAGTTGTTAAATAACTATATGAAACATCCACTATAACAATACAATAAATGTATTTAAAATAAAAAACAAACCGTCACATTAAATTTGTAATTTATTTCAGATTTCATCAACTGTTAAATAAATTTTTATTCAAATATAAATTTATCACTTTACAAATAACTTACTTTTTGATAATTTAATAATGAATGTATTTCATTTCACAAAAAAAATAATAAAATGCATATTTATAATCTACATGAAAACTTCAAATTTACTGTCAACGAAATATAAACAACAGTATCAAACAAAACAATGAAATACAAAACCAACAAAATAATATATACCTATAAAAAAGTATTACATTGTCATAAATAAACGTTTATAAAAAATAATTTGGGATATATAGTGTACAATAAATAAATATTTATTTTGTCTGATGTTTGTGTAACAAAATAATAACATACAAGGTATTAATTTGTTGTGACAGTTGAAAACTTCATTATTTTGCCGTAGGTAATTATGAAAACAGTGGAAATACTAGAAGTTTTATTAATAATATTTAGAAAATAATAATATCACTATGTGTAAATTTGCATATGTTAATGTAAATATCTAAATAAGTAATTTGAATCGAGCAGGTTTTTAATGACATTGTCTTGTTATTGTAAGTAAGCAAACTTTAGAAATTGCAGACTGAGAATCTGTTTTAATTTAATTTTTGAAATAAAACAAACTGCTAATTTATAAATAATTCTATATGCAATATGATTTTCTGGAAATGATTTTTTTTTGACAAAATGTATATACTAGTATATACTATAGCTTCCATAAAGAAGTTACAACTAAAGTTTGGTAGTTTATTCTATTTTTTAGATAAGAGAATTGGATTTTACTAGTTTACTTTCACTAATTTTCCACCTGGACATTATGATGACTTGATATGTATCCGCTAAATTAGTTCAAATTATTAATTATATCCTAATCACACAGGTTTTGTAAGGCCTTCGTTACTAAAGCTTCCGTTCTATTCCATCTATGAATATTAATATACTGATTAATATATGTATAATGTAGAAATTTCATCAAATGATACTAATCAGATTCTGACTAAATTTAATATCGCTTTGAATTATATAATCGCATGAGTAAATGGCGATTGTCAGTATCAAATATATCATAGTTTTGAACAACAGCATGCCATCAGTAAAATATATTTATTGTGGTATTCATAGAGTAAACAATGGGCATATAAAACAGTGACCCAGTAATATAAATAACGAGTAGAATAATACGGCAGGTCGTATAAACAGTCTGCAAGTCCGCGAACAATACATCGAGTTGTAGTCGTACTTTCTGCACCTTGGCGGCACGGTCGTGCTATTTAATCGAGTTTATCCTTTATTACAGTTGAAAACTAGTTTTACGACGAAGTTAACAATAAGGATTTATCCACTGCACTTCCCAGAGAACGGCACATCAAAAAGTGGCTAATCTTTGTTAAACAATGCATGCAAATTGTCAATTGTTGCCATGACATTACTTTAATTGCTTTCCTTGTAACTTCCAACTTTTACAATGGAGCAGTGATTCTGTTAAATGATTAACTTTGCTAAATCACTTTTGTTTAAGGATGATAGTTTTTAAATTCAATTAGAATCTAAGGCAACCTAATTTGCTGTATTTAAAACTCAACATTACTTTGAATATAATGAATGATTATTGTAGAGAACTAATTGTATCACAGTTATTGCCAAAATGTAACTACCGTCAATCCGCCATACTTGGAACAATTTTGAAGTTCAACAAGGAAAACCGTTTTTAATTTTTTGCTGACTCATTTTCAATTTTGACTTTCACTCCCTGAGGAAGACACATGTAGGGTCGAAACCGGTCGGAACAGAAATAAAGCTTTCGAAAAACGACTGAATTCCAGTACTCTATTACCTCTCCCGGGAGATAATTTTAGACATTCGGTATATTTATTACTTTAAAAATATTTTCCCTTATACTTATATTTCCTTTGCTACAATTAAACTTTTATATTTTTAATCGAACCTTACAAAATAGTTAACATTAAATTTGACTACTTGAGACTACAGGGCAGAAAGGAGACAAGTAACCGTTTGAAAATTTTGCTATGACCGAAATTTTTATGAATGAAGATACAAGTTTATTAGATTTTGCGCTGGCTGATAAGAATTTATTTTTATTTAGTAATAATATTCAAGAAGTAACTTTACTTCTGTTATAAACGATAAAAAACGATGGAAAACTGTTGATTGAAAAAAATGTAGATAATAGTTATTTTAAACTTATTTAATTAAACCCCTAAATATTACAATATAATCAATTACAAACTACACTAGCTGCATAGCTAGGGCTCTGATGGCTCCTAATTCTTACTCGTTCTTGATCCTAGAAAATGTAAAATAACTAAGCACAAAGCTCAGTAAGGAATTATCCAAACACTCGCATACTCTCACACACAATCATATATCGTGGGTAGCCTGGCCAGGGCCACTACAGCACAAAGCTGCTTCAACCTCTCGGCACACTACAGCCCAAAGCTGCTCGCTGCTCCGTCGGCAAATGAACCACGGTTTACATCAAACAATCTCATAGACTCAATACACTATCTTACTCACTAACTTAACTCATACCATGCATGGTAATTCAACTTATATCCACACACGGTAACTCAACTCACCTCAAATCTATTTGCACTAGGGCACTATCAAAAAACTACACAATACCTACGCGATCACTCTGAAGTCAAGAGTAATACTGAAAGAATAATTGTAAATTCCTCCGCATAATACTCATGATACTAATTAAATTAGGAAACTTATATCATTATAAAGGAAATAATAATTATCAACAAGTTATTTAATTCCTCAATGAAATATTCGTAACACATCTTTTTTAGCTATTATCAGTTCATTATTATCATATTTGCAAAACATTAAATTCTATTTAAAATAATAATAAATGAAATAATTAATCTTCATTAACTGATTTAAACGCAGAGAGATATTTTTCTTATTTGTGAAATGCATTATATTACATTATAAATAAAATTATTATTAAAATAAATATTACATTTCCATAATTAATTAAAATTTAAATGTGAGTTTTTTTTGTTGTTCTCGTAAAGTATATACAAAATAAAAATAGTTTTTCCTCATTAATTCTTCATGTAATTTCAGTAGGCTGGGCTAGTCATTTATTTCTTATAAAACTGAAAAAACTGACGAACGATCTCCTTTCTTGTTGGATAAGTTCATCTGTACTTCATAATTAGAGCTTTAATTATAAAATACGCGAAAGAAAATCCCCTTTTCTTCTGATCCAGGGTGGCTATTTACTCCAGCTGGTTTTGTTTTCAAGGTAAGAAACTTGCGCGCTGGGAATATTATGCATAAGTATGAAGAATCACAAGACTCGAGAACGAATATATTATCATATAAGTGAAAATATTTCATGTTAAGAATAAAAAGTATCTTCAAATGAATACGAAATGGAATATTTTACTCGCAATGATATTTTTTATTTATAATTAAATTTACACAACAAAATAATTTTCATATTCAACTCCTACATATAACGTAAAAAATAATTATAAAAGTATATGAATCCAATTTCAGGTTTCATTGAATTATAATTTAAATACATATATAAATTATTGCAATATTTTAATAGTACCGGGTTATTTTAATTAAAGGCAGGAAAAAATAATTACAAAAACCTTGTTTGTTATTTTAAATTAATTCTAATATTGGAACTGATATTAAAAACAAATGTAACATTAATAAATTATACAAACATAAGTATTGTTTCATTTTAATACAAATATATATTTTCTGTAAATAACACATTTGATATAGGTTCTGTAAATAAATATGATCATATAGAAATATTATATGTTATATTGTATGTTTGCACGGCGACAATAAAATTAATATTTGTTTTTGAACAGAAAAACATGGGTGCGTCACTGGTACCTATCTTCCCTACACTCCTTTCTTAAAAAAATAGGCAATTTTTGCACTATTAGCTACTAATATTTATGGTAAATTTTGCTCTTCCTTGCAAAAAAGCTTATTTATTTCACGTTTCACGTAAAACATTATCTGTAAAAGTAATATATCTCATGTGCTCATATCTATTTTGTATTACAAGTCCGATTGTAGTAAATAATGAATTTGAAATGAAGATATACATATTTAATTTAAAGAACATCATTCGTGGTAATATGTTTATTTAGGTAAAGTTTGAATAGTAATATCTGTTTTTATTGCAATTTGCATCCGCTCATAAAGTGTATATTTCACTAGAATAATTCTAGTTTGTAGATTTAGCACATTCGTTGTAGTTCCATGGCCATTAATTCCGACCCCGTTGCAAATCCACAAAGTGGGAGGTTCGCTGGTGTCGCTATGGAAAAAGTTCTACTGCTGAACATCCCCGAGGTATCTACCATTCTCCAGAATGTTTAGTGTTATAGTTGTGTTAATTAATGGCGATTCCGCATTATTAATTACGTGCTGTAATGGAAAATTGTAATTAGCAGTTTTATTCGCAGAAAGTTTGACGTAGATTAAAATTAGATGTGCTGGAAAACTGCTAATGAAAATTAAACTTTCATTTTTGATTGCAGTATTTATTTATTAAACAGTTTGTTCCAATAATTAGTTATTGAACAAAAACAAACAAACATTTGTTTTAGATTTATCATTAATTATTATGTGTTACAACTAGTTTTTTTTTGTTTTTAAAATGAGAGTTTTAATCAATGATTTCCATTATTTATTCACTCTGATTCAACCTGATTTCGTCCAGTGAATTTAAATTAAAAATATAACTAGACTGGTACAAATGTATTAACTATTTAATGTGTTACATGTTGCCTATGTAAAAAAGCTTGTAATTATTTGGTAATTATTTTATAGTGATTTTCAAAGTAAATAAATTAAATTGCTATCTGTAATATTAATTTGCTAAGTAGATTTTACAAGTTCATATTCAAAATATGCAATTTGTAATAATATAACATTCTAAGCCCGGGTTGCACAAACTTTCATCAATTTTGATTAATGGTACCAAAGTCAAATTAATCAGTGATTTTTTTGATTAGCCTATCTGCAACCGGGCATAAGTATTTTAATACTTTTTGCCAAGTACAAGAATTCGACGCTTATTAAAAGTATCATCGTATAATAATGATGTATTTTAAAAATTTTGCTCTATACAATTAATGGACGCTTGGCGAATATTTTATTTTTATAAGAAGGTAAAGCTTGATTTAGGAAACTAATATAAACTAATCTAAAAAAACCAACCTAATCTAACCTAAACAAACTTAACATGACCTAACCTACACTTCAATAGTAAAAGAAATGAAAAGAAAGAAAGGCTTTTATTTCACCAAATTAACAAACTTCGCAAAATATGAGTTCATATTATTTATGGAAAATATCATAAATATAGCTAAAAATCTTCTACTTGTTATTTATTTAACTGTGCATGTATTATTATAAACCTAGCGTCCATTATTTTACTGTGCATCTATTACATAAAGTAGGAGTACCTATATTATATTATTGAGCATTCTATATATAGACATATTGCCTGTTACTTCTACTGAACATTTTAAAAATAATTACTAAGAGAAATTATTACTGACTCGGCAAAATATAAAGTAACCTAGAAAGCGAATTAATTACTACTATAAATATTTAAATACATAGCATATCTAATTTTTACATAACAATAATTTTTTATACTAAGCAATGTAACTTTTTAAAAAATTATAATTCTGCGCGAATAAATTGTTGCGTAAAAAAATAATAAGCAAATTGTCGATTCAGCATAATAACCAATTTTTTAAATAGTTCTGTATATGTAATTCTAGTTGTAATGTAATTTTTTATTCTGTTCAAGTGAATTATTATGTATGATCATTTTTGTACTTTCATATTCACAGTAATTTCAAACGGATTTAGAGAGCAATTGCTATTGTGAAAAGCGAATCTTGTCTAATTTTGTCGATATGATAATAACATTTATTATTTGGTTACCAATGTCAACGGAGTGTCATAGAAAATAACAGTCCTACTAACAGGATAATTATGAAAATCATACTAATTTCACATATCTGCGTTTAAACGTCTAGCAACGGGCAAAGTTAAATATAAATAGTCTGTCAAGTAGTCTATATTTTATAAATAATTTAATATGATTTGAAGATATTTGCTTCCTACATCTATTTTCGTAAGGCTACGCAAACACTGCTTCAGTTCACACCTCTTTGAATGAGATATTGTCTAACATTTCTTTTAGCTAAATAATTATTAATAATTAGTCAGCAGACTTTTTAAACAATGATATCGCTGAATAGCATCAATAGAATAGTAATCAAATTTATCTATTAACTGGGAGATGTGATAGATGAATAATGTTGTTGATGTTTGCTACTCCTATGTACTTGCGGTTTATATCAAAGCAAACCTTTGTCAATATTATTATATTAGTAAACAGTTGTTGAAGACTAATTACATAAGTATAAATGTGAAATTAATACGTGCATGAATATATAATAAATGCTTATTGAGGTATTCTAGCTCAAACGAATTTAGAGAAATTAGTTTAAAAAAAAGAATTAGCATAATAATGAATATTAATAAAGAAATAAAATGATATAATTAAAATACTACCGAAATACGGTTATTTTTGTTATAGCGTGACGTCACCTCTATGAATTGCATCAATATTTTGATTAGAGACTTTAAAAGACCGCGAATCTTTTGATGGGCAAGTGAAAAATTCCATCAAGTCTGACGAATGAACTTAAAGAACACAACGGGCATGATCTTAAGTCACAGTAAACTTCAGTTGTGTACTTTTAAAGAATTATTAGTTGAATTGGTTTCTTATATATTAACTTTTAATATTTCTTTTACATCTGTGACAGTATTATTTATGAGATTAGTGCATAAATTACCTGTTCATGTGTAATTTGATAAAAGTTTGCGTCACTAACGCCACTGCTATTCGCAGTTCTTATTTGAATATAAATATTATTTTTATAATTATGTAATTAAAATATACGTGCAACTTTTAAAAATGAAGACTTGTACTGTATTGTAATATTATTTTATTTTTTATGAAGAAAATAGATTGACATGAAAAACCATACTCTTGACGTTACAGTGATTATTTCAAACTTTGAAAGTCTGTAACTCGCTTAATATGAACATTTTCATTAGATTTTCAACATTAGTCTTAGTGCACATCATACTTTAAAATCGTAGAAACCCGCATTTGAAAGCGGATTTCAAATATTTCATTTAATATCTAAAATTTAGTTTCTGCTCGGAAAAAATAGTTTTAATAAAATATTTTTAGCCGTACAAATTCAATCTGTATTTTGTTAAAGTAAAAAATGTATTTCATTTTATTAATTTATAATTATTAAATTCTACTTAAAATTCAATAAATACTCGTAATTATTCTCTTTGAAACCATTCACCAGTGGCGTTCTTCATGTTTTGGACAGGGGGCATATACCTCTTCGCACCTGTCGCAACACGTTGGTTCCGGACTCGATGCTTTCACTTCCGGTTCCGGCCGCTCGCTGTCACACGCTAAGCCTATTAGCGCCCCACACGCCGCCCTCCAAAAACACTGCCAGCCTACCGGAAGTGCAAAACCACGTACTCCAAACGGAGAGAAAATGACAGCAAGATCACAAGAAGTAAAAATGATTTAGTGATATCAAAGAAAAAATACATGATATATTTATTTGCTCAGGTTTTTATTTATGTGTCATGGCCATCTCCGAAATATAATCAAGTAAATCATAATTTGATAGTGGTGGTTTTGTTGGATAGCGGTATAATTCGAACTGAACGTCACCAATTTTTAATCTAACTGAATTCAGCTTTGTTCAAATAGTTTGGATCCCAATATATTTAGAAGTAAAAAAAAACCTTATAAATTATAATCAGAAACAAATTTTACATTTACAACGATAATTGCGCTAGTTAATAAAATTTAACAATATTCATTTCATCTCAGTAAAAGAAATGCAATGATTGTATTAAATCGAATATAGAGTGTTTGACTTTTCAATGTTCATACATTTCATTTTCAACTATTTTTATTCAACAGAAAATTATTTTTTTATCGATCGAAGGAAAACTGATATCTTTCCAGTGTATTTTCGAACCGAAAAGTGCATTACTCCGGTATTTCCCGGCTGGTGACAACGCCTTTCTATAGAGTATGCAGCCCATTGTTTTTCATACATAGAAATACAATCATATTTATTTCATAATTATTAAATATAAACCCATCTATCAAAAAGTAGTGAGTACCACGTAGGAAAAGTGACTTCCCAGACTCCTGGTGTTGCTGGCTTCGCATTCGGCTCGTCTCGTAATATCCACCACCGTTCGGGAATGTATCATTTTTCCTACTAGATACACAGTATTCTATTAATTGTTACTCACTTGAAAACTGTCATTTATATAAACTTTTTTTTGCATTTTTTTTACATTATTGAAAGTTGTGTTTCGTCATACAAATTTTTGACACAACATTAGTAATTGATACCGAAGAGGACGAGATGATTAGATTTTGACTATAAAATTGCAATCGGCAGAGATACTTGAAATTATAAACTGTATTTCCTGGAAAATTCCTCTAAATGACATTTTTCGGCAAATTATCAAATAGAAAGGTATTTTAGTTTTACTACTTTCCAATTATAAATTCTGATTTATCAATTAGAAAAAAATATATTGAGTTTACAGTACTCAGTACATTTACAAAAAAGACCTTGTTTTATTGTAAAACAAAAAAAATGTAAGTCGAGTGCTGGAATCATAAAAGGTGGCAAACTATACTTTTTCTACGACCACACTGCTAAATGTTACAAAATAAAAATACACGTACAAAAGCTATTTGACATAAAGAACAATATGACGCACGTAAACGCACAAAGAGTAACTTCACGCATGCGCAGTGTTGGTAATTACTGTGAGAAATGACATAACCCACAATGCATAATGCGCAGTGTTGGAAAGTACTGTGAGAAATGAATTCTCATACTTTATTTAACCCACGCTTATGGGAAATATGCTACTTTGAAGCTTTCTATAGTGCGAGAAAAGTGCCAATTTTCCTATTGGTTGTACAAAAAAATATATTAAACGGTTAATAAAAGGATATAATGTATTGTACGCAGATTTTAATTAAATACGTACATGATAGAAGTTAGAATATACTTATTTATGTTTTACATGTAAGAAATTCTGAACTACATGTTTAAAAATATTTTGAACAAAAACTTTTCATGCTGTTGTACACGAGCCAAAATCTTGTGTTTAACAGTAGAGCACACAAACACAAAGAACAAAACGCCGACATCCTCGTATTCGTGTTAATAATACGTTGCGGGCGTCAGCGTTTCTGCAATGACAGATGCATAAGCAGCCCATTCGTTCCCGGCCATGCATGCTGCGGCAGGAAAAACAACCACGACCCGGTCTTTAAACGTCACGCCACGGGTCACTCGGATCATGTGTCTCAGATAATCCCCGACAGCGCCAGTTTATACAGGAATAAATATATCCCAATGGATTTGAAATGTGAAATATAGGTGTTTTGCCTAGAGAAAAATGTTATGCTGTTTCAGAGACGATCTCACATTCCATCTGCCATTTGCCACTATTTTATTATGTTTGCTTTGAAAAGTTCGTACGTTAAGAATTTCCAGGTTTCCATAACGCTAAGTAACATTTTAGATCTGGCTTCAGAACGTTTTACACACATGATATAAAAAAAAAACCAAAAGATAAGTTCAAGTGGGGGGCGAAACATTACAGAGAAAAAATGGAAATGTGAACTGTCACTTGTCACATTTCATTTAAATACTGTAAAATTGATTAAAGAATATAATTCCTTTGTATTAAGTTAAAAGTTTACTTATATTATGGAAAATAATACTTTAATATTAAAAATAAGTACTTAAAGAAGTCTCGTGAAACATCACAGTTTCATTGCCACTGAAAGAGGACACGTGACGTCACGAACTGATCCCAAGTTTTAAAAATTGATATCTTGCTTAATACAAGGAATTTTTACATCGGAATTCAATAATCGTCATAACTTTTAATGAAGCTTCATAAAGATGAATAAAAAGAAATAGCTTTATGTGTCCGTAACCAATAATATATCTGACGACAAAACATGACATAAAAATATTATTATGTATCTAAATAGTTACATAATAGTGTTGTGCCGAATAACAGCTCAAATGAATAGCCGAATAACGAATTAAATTTATAATTTTAATTTTAAAATAAACAAATTAATAAATAAAGGAAAAATACACTTATAAATTTACGCAAATTACTACTTTACTATACATTTACTATAAATTTATGTGACATGAATTTATCGCATACTTATTGAAAGCTAAAAACAATATCTCTTGTATTTTAAAACTTATTATAAATAATAAGGCTGTAACGTGAACAACCAGTATTGAAATTTATATTAAAACATATTTATTTTTATGTCTTCTGAAGTGCTTTTAATTTTATAAAGTCTTAACCTGAAAAATAAGTCAACAAAGCATCTAGAAAATTTGAACATATTACTCCATTTCCCCTCACGTTATCTGAAAAATATTTACAATAAATATTTACTTCCTCGCTCATTCCTTATCAAGGCAGGCGAATACGAACATAACCTCGCATTACACGTTAACAACGCCCTCTGGAGCTTTGCGAAGCCTCCCGACCATGTTCGTGCGTCTCCGCTTCGCGATTCGCGATTTTTTCCCTGGCTAACTCAATCTACGCCGTCGTTTGTCTACGTCCGTCATGTGATTACGTCAGGATGCCCCTGTGTCGCCTGCACTGGAGCGGGAGGCTTGACTCCCGCCATGCACGAACGCCACTGAGAGAGAATAAGGAAATAAGAAACAAATTAATGTTTTCAAATTCCAGTTTTTTGTTGTGACGGGGTATTTGTTGCTTTTGACAAGTGATGTCTAATGAGAAATTTGTTTTGGAAATAACAATTCGAAGGATGGCACTAGAATGCTAATTTGTGTTATTTTAAATGTTTTTATATACTTCGTATGATTTTTTAATTTATCTTTACCTGTATTCTCTCAACTCAAAAAAGTAGTAAGAAATAAATTGTTTCTTAAGATACGTTTTTCTGTAGAAATAATTCATTTAATTCTTTGTGGTTGTGAAAGTAATGTTTTCCATTAAAGAATTAATAAACTTTTGCAAACTATTACTTTTTATTGTCATGGAGAAGTTCATTTAAAATAGAACTAATCCCATAAAAATAGGTAGTTGGGTATATTTTCTCTAACTTTCCTCATATTCCCCTCTACAAACTCTCAAAAAATAAACATCCTCTCGTGCTGTTGGAATTTGTCGGTGAAGTGCGTCGTCTCATATCCAGCATTGAGTCTCGGACTCTTGCTCCTTTCGCATTCAGTTTGAATATCAAGAGTCGTTATCGAGCAAGTAAACCGACTAAGATGAGCATTCAAAGCCAGACTGCCTTCCAACTACTACAGGGACACAGATATTACCAAGGTACGACGAGCGACTTAATTAAAAATGGAACCAAGGGTTTCAGACACACCCGAACAATTAGGGATTGTTATAGGAACTTCTCTTTGAACTTACAAGAAAGTTACTAGTTTCAACAAAAATTCTAAAAAAATTTCTTTAATTGAGATTGAGAATATATGCTCGATCAATGTCAATTATATCTCGTAAAAAAATAAAATAACCCTTGGTAATTCACTCTAAACAATATATTATTTTATTCACAACCGGTTATAGTAATTCTTCTGTTACTATAGCCACACAAACAGTTAGGAATTGGCTCAGTACTTACCTACTTCACTTCTATCTCTGGTTAAAGTGCTAGTTACTATAAGTATCGGTTAATAGAAAAATATCTCATCAAAAATTTAATGCAAGTTATTAAAAATAAATGTTGTTTACTATTTCAATGCGATATTTTTCTATTAATTGATGGTTTTTGGCACTTTAACCAGAGGTGAAAAAACCGAGTATGAGAGGAAGGTAAAGATATTTAAAAAAAATAACTGTTTAACGGTCGGTCCTGTAGTGACTAAATATTGAAGTGTAAATATTTAAAACAGTAAGTCTATATTACACGATTTTTCTTATTATTTCTTATATACTGCATTAACTACCTACTGAAATTAATTACATTTCTTATTTAAAATTTGCGCCTGTATTCAGAAATGTAGGTATGTTTTACCTCTTGTTTTATTTTTCAAATAGTTACTTTCTTTTAAAAATAAATTTCATTTTACTCGAAAACTGATTTGTTTTTAAAAATATCTGTACAGCCAACTTAGTAAGTAAATAAGAAAAGTACAGAACTTTAAGGGATCAAAAGTTTATCTACCTTATTCTAACAATGTAAAATTTCATAATTAATTATTGTTGATGCTTTTGAAATTTGTGAAGCATACATTTTTCATTGCTAACTGTCTGCTCCTAAACATCATGCAGTAATTATTCTCAAAAACAAGACAACTCTCTCATTCATTTCCAAAGTTACATAAACAGAATGCTGCGTCCATGACCTTGTTTCAGAATTTAACAGAATTCTTTATTTAAAAGAAAACAAAATTGTTTGTAAGATTTAATAATTAACTCATTTAATGTGAATACTAATGGTAAATTAACAATATTATTTTCTTTAACAAATTGAATAAGAAATCATTTCATGGATGAATGACGTACAAAGTTTTATTTCATATTGTACTAAATTTTTCTAATGTAATACCTCTCGTAACTAAAATTTGACTAGATATTTTAGTCGTCATGGTCACGACTGATTGTTGCGATGAAAATCAAAGAAGTCCGCATAACGGGTGACGATTTTCTAAAACACCAAGCAAGAGTGAGTTAGGCAAAAATTACAAGTAAAATGCTAGTTACGAATGAAATTCTATGTGACATTTCCTCGGAATATATATTTTCAATTAATTAGTTTTGACGGACGTTGTATAAAAGCAACGCCTATTTAGTCGTGTAAAATCACAATTGAAACCATGGAAAATATGACACCGTATGAAATGAAGTAAGTAATTGTAAGGTAGTTCTGTACCGATGTATTTCCAGTTAACAGAATTGATAAAAAGTTTTGTGATCCTTTTATATTTTAATAAGGAAGAATCCTGTGCTCCCCTGACGGAGTGAAAGTTTGGATGTGGGCATTGATTGGGCTAATCTGAGGCTTGCGTTGCAGGTTAATCACATTCCCTCCACTTTTGACATAAAGCGGGTGCCTGTAGTGTGTAATTTAATTTTTAAAGTCGCTGTAATTTGGAGGCGCAGCGACTGGAAGAATTTATTTTGTGCGTTGCCTTGCGAGATTAGAGGAACAAATTTGGATTCAATTCGTGTGTCCGTGGTTCACTGAACTCACTTCAGTGTTTTCGATCAATATTAAAACTTTATGTCACGAGAACTTTGGCGATACATATTCCCCGATAGGCAGGTGGATTGAGAATTATTTTTGCAAGTCATAAATACACAATCATTAGGAATTTCATCTCACTTCTGTATAACTTTCCCTAACTCCTTGGTGCTAGCGTCAAATGCAGGTGAAATAATTTGACCTGGTTTTGTTAAACTTTATTAAGTTTATAAACAAATTACCAATTTAAAATCATTATAAAGGCATATAATTATGGTGTACTTATGGCGTAAACAAAAATGTATACAGGTACTAAAAGACATTAAAAAGCTTGATAGCATGAAATAGTACATTACTTTATTAGTGGTAGAAAAAGGGACTTCTGCCACCGAGTGTGAAGTTGGCCACGAGCAAAGCGAGTCCTGTCAATTTACACGATAGGGAGAAGCCCGTACTTCTCCCAACAGAAAAGTACCATATTTTTCTTTACAAGTACGGAAGCTTTATTTGAATTTAATTTTAATTAATTGCTATGAATTAATTAAATTTATTAGATTTGAATTAAATAGTTTGAATATAAAAACATGTTAAAAAATAATCTTATAAAAATATTAATTTAAAATTTATTTTATTGCTCCAATTTATATATTTCATAGATTTTATAGAAGCTTTGTTATGTACCTTTTTAAAATTTATTGAAAGAGAATGAAATTAAAATTTTAAATACCTTCAAAATAATAATAATAATAATAATAAATACAAATGGTACTCAAAATTTGAGTGATTAAACAAATTTGTTAAAACTCTCACAGATTTTATATAAAGTCAACGCATTGCGGCGTTAATCACTTCGCTACAAACTTCTCCCATTTATTTTACTTCTCCCACATTTGAAGAAGCAGGCACTTCTCCAATCAAACACTGTGGTAGAAGTAGGCACTTGTAACGTACGCGTAAGGAAAAGATGATTAAATCACAACTGTGTTTCATTTTTAATGACAATAATTTCTAATGAGATAAAAATGTTCCCGATTTTTGAATGTTGAATGCAACACATTATCTCTCACACGAAGATTCGAATTAGAAATATATTGTTCAATTAACTTCACCGGATTGCATACACCTACTTCATTGCTTTGCAATTACTGCTAGATTCCTATCGTGGTGGCTGATTGGATAATGTACATCGAATCGGAACAAAGCGTAATATTAAATTAGGTCGATTTACTTGCTAACAAAAAATAAACCGGTCTATTATTTATAAGTTACAGATTCATCCGTGATAGCAAAATTAAAACTAAAATATTTAGATTAAAACAATTTTTGATATTTGACACGCTGCTCCGGTTATAAATGTTGGAAAATAAGTAAATGAATAAACTAAAAGAACAAAATTGGTTAAGCAACCCTAATTTATAAATATGTTTGGTTAATAATAGGGCCTTAAACAACAGAAATAAATAAGAATACTAGAGGAAACGTGACTGAAAAATCGTTCGTGGTAATATATCAATTGTTTAAGTTAAAATTTTGGCCAGTGATGAAAAAACTGTTAGTTGTACAGGTTATTGGTTATTTTCATATTCATGTAGCTAAAACATGTTTATATATAAAATTATTTTGATATGACTGAAAAACTATTATTAGGCATAAATGAAATTTATTTTCGTAACAAAAACAAGAACATACAGTAACTTTTCTCCTACAGATCGCGAAAGAAGTAATATTTAAAAAAAAACTCTAACACTCATTAATTGACGTATATTTTTAGATCATGCTGCAAAATTGTAATATTTTGGCAATGGTTTAGAATCCTATTCCTTTTTTATGTTTTTTGTTTTTATATACTCCATTTTTTACGTTAAAGTGAACTCACGGTATATTACTTTTCAAATAAAAATAAAACTTGTAGTGGCTCCTGAATTACTAAGACAAAGTGGTATTTTATTTGTTTAATAGTAGACGGTTCTGAAAACTCAAATGTCAAATCTCACATTCAGGTAGGTTCGATTCGGAACAGTAGAAGACCCTATAGTTCCTGGTCACTCATAATTATTTCACATTCTAATTTTAGCATTTTATTCCTTTATTTAAAAGTATTTTCCCGGGAGAAGTAACAATAAAGGGTAAATAAAACTTGATGAATTTGTTTTATTTTTCTGCTTGTAATATTTCACACTTTTATTTCATAAAAGTTTAGTGCGGGAAGTTTTATTTAATTCAAAAGTCAGGCTCAGAGCGACAATAAATTACGCGTTACTATATTTAATTAAATGGTCAAGTGAAAAGTGGTTAAATATGTCAGCTATAATTCAACACTCTTGAAATTGAATTTTCAATAAGATACACTGGCTAGACACTGCCTCGTTCATTCACAACACGGCCTTTCATGAATTATGAAACGTTTTAAAACTTAATGCAGTATAACCATTGTTTTCCTTTTGCAGAATGAAATGCGGATAAAAATTCTGTTGACAAGTTTCATTTAATTTCTGACAACCAACTTTTTAATAATGGTATTTTTTTAGAGCTTCTCCGTCTGTATTTTCTTTGTTGAAATGAGAAAAGAATTTCAAGTATTTTTTAAAATAAATTTATATACTCGTAAATACCGTGTGTTCCAAAAAAGTGTTGTCATAGGCATTTACATGGGAAAACTGTTTTTGGTAAATAAATAACTAACAACTATCTCTCCTTATTGTACATAATACTACATGTATTCTTACATGTTATTTAATAAAGATTACTTCATTTTAATAACATAATTAGTGAAATTTATAAGAAAGAATTAAATAAAATTTTAAATTTTGATATAAAAACGGAATGTGACAAATAGTATATTGTGTTATTAAGAGTAAAAGTGATACTTTGTGTGGCGAGCATGAAAGTTTACACGACGAGCGAAGCGAGTCGGACAATTGCATGCAAGGCACACAAAGACACTTTTACTCTGAATAACACATGCTATTTTTTCTTCAAACTTAGAAATTTTAAAAAATAAACTACTATTTGACGTTTAATATGTAGGTTACCTGTAAGTTATTCATAATTTTTAGTAACTTTATTCTTAGGTTATCTAGATTCTATAGTGACATTTAGGGCGATATTACAGATTTCTGTTATACAAGTTACTTCTTATTGGCTGATGTTACATACGGCGGCGAAGAAATTATACGGCGGCTAGAATAAAAAATTATATTACGGAGGCATAGAAATTAAACTTCAACCTTGACAATCACGTCACAGAAGATGTCTCTTTTATGACGTTTGAAGAAAAAGGATATTTATAGTAATTTTTTATTAAAAAGTAGGGAAACTTTATGTTAAGGATTTGTAATTTACTACGACTACGTTTCGCTTACTTTTTCTTTTTGTCAAATTCCTATCAAAACAAACTCATCCAGTTTCTACGCCACTCATATTTTCATGAAGAATTTTCGATCATTTTCAGTGCACAATATATTACTACAGGTAATTACTTTGATTACTACAAACAAGCTCATTGACATTGATAACAAATGTTGCATTTTATCTGCACTATTACGATGGTATATATAAGATAAAAATTGGTATATTTATGAGACAATACTCCTTTATAAGCAGTGGCTCTTTAATGCTCGGTCATTGCTCGAGGTTGTATAATCAGGGCAATTTAACCCCAAGAGCACACAATGTCCCGTGTGTTTTGCAGGCGTCATACTATTACTTATTTATCCCAGAGACTAGTAAGAAACCTCGGGATTTTTTCGCTACGACAGTAACAAAGAAAAAAGAGAAAAAATTCAAAGCCCCGCGTTAAAATTTCAGAGATGTCTTCTGGTAGTCAGTGGAGTCATCTAGCGATAAGAATCGGAGATAATATTACCAATCGTGCCCGGAATGCCCGACTGTAACGAAACATACGATAAAGTATTCACTACGCGCATGCGCCTGGTGCAAACAAAACACAATCAGCCACCACAGTCAACGAAGGAAAATTGTTTTATTGTTGGAGCAGTCACGTTGTCAACAATACAAATACACTATCATACATACCGGATATGAACTTACAAATCTTCTGTTCGGGATTTTATTCGAACCGGAGACTGTAGACTTTGAGAAAGAGCGTATATTTGAAAGCAATCCAATTTTCTGGATAAATTTATAGAATTTTCGCCAAGGGAGTGTATATAAGTTTTACTTGACACACATTTCCAATTGGGTGTATCTGTTGCAGTTTTCCACACTGCAAATTTAATTTTCTCTAAATAATTTTCTTTTCTTGCAGTTGTACTACGTCCACAACTTCTGCAGCACTTTATTATTTTTTGTTTTCTCATGACATATCCCACAGTTGCCAGAAACGAAACTTTTATCTAATTTGTAATAAATAAACTAGATATATCTATTTACTTATAATTAAACATATTTTAATAGATTCCCAATGGAATTAATTATTAATTTTAATTTTGAAAATTTTAGTTTCTGATGGTACTTAATCACAATACTAAATAAGTATATTTTAAAAACAATATCATCAATCGTAGACGTAGCAGTAGCGGCCAATATTTAACAATTTCTCTTATTTCTCGCACAGTATCATTTCAGTAAATATAACTACTACTACTAATATATGAAGTAATAAGAAATATCAACTGTTTTCAGGCGTTTACTTAAATTTTGTGTCTTCTTTGTAGATATCAATAATAGCAATAATATTTAGTCGCTTAGTCATATTTGATTATAAAAAAAATATAATTTATAATTCTGCCGCATCGGGGCTATTTGTATAGGAATTGTTAAACAATTACTAAATTTTTATCTTGTTGAAAATAATAACTATTTCTTTTAAACGCACAACATGAGGAAAGCGATTTATATACAACTTGAATTTCGATAATGTGTTAATTGTTATCAATAATTATATTGTTCAACAATTCATTAACGTAATTTTGTTGTGACAAGCCTATATATGTTTTAGTTAATAATTTACTATTCCGGGAACTGAATCCTGCATTATATGATTATTGGACTGCATGATATATTATGTTCCAAATAACAATATAGCATTAATTTCCAATTCTTTTGCTATGAATGTTTCGATTTCTTAGTTCGTTGTATAACCATAAAGTCGTAGTACCCTTTCACATTTTATTGCTCCTAGCATTTAGCAACACCAAATAAAATAAAACTGGTGTGTCTGCGAGTGGCTTCCCTCCAATCCGGCGTCCACCTGCGTCGTAATGACAGCGCCGCTATAATGACCGGAGCTCGGGTCCGGACTCCGGGCCCCACCGGCTCCGGAGGCCACCTAACCACTTCCGGTAAGTGGATTGACGGCCGCCAGGTTAACATATCGTTAACCGGACCCGGTTACGTGCCCGGGCGATTGTTCAGATGGGAGGCCGATACGAATAAAATCCAATGTCTGCGGTGGGATCGAAGTGATCGTGTTTTTAGATGGCCAATCCAAGGAGAAGGAAGCCAATTATTCTCGGCTTCATAATAGGATCTGATGTATTTTCAACTCAAGTCTATTCATAATGATTATCTATTGTCCTTTTAGAAATGAAAAGTATGTACGTACATTCATAAATTCTTTATATGGCACAACATTTATATTGAAATAAAAATTAATATTGTTCTCAAGTCCATTTCTTCGACTTTTAAATCCATAACATTATGTCACAAATATCAAAGTACATTTAAGGTGTATTATTGCTTCACCGTAATAGGTTTATACAGAAGCGACAGTAAGAGAGAAACGAAAATTAGAGAGACGGAGACTGTGCACAAATTTAATTTTTCCTTTACATCTTAGAGAGAGATGGGGGAAGAGCACAAATTTAAAGGTCTACACAATGCTTCAAGGTTATAGAACTGGATAGGGGAACATGAAAGGTACCGACACAGAGTGACGCTTCTGTATGTAACTATTCTGTGGTATCAAGTAGATAGCACTTTATATAAATAGATTCATCGAGAAAAAATCACAAGAAAATCATAAATAATCACAATTTCGAGTGCCATACTAAAATTGGTTTGCTGGTTAATGATATTGTTAATCTAATGTTAGATATTTAAAAACCAAAGTTATGAACATTTTTTGAGCACTTGTTTAAATTTTCTTCTTTTCTTATAAAAAATTCCGCCAATGTCCACGTTCGTAGAGCGACGGACGATTTGATATCTACACCTGGTATGATACATAACATCCCTGGTTTATTCAATAGCTTATTGTTTTCAGAAAATGAAGATGGTATCAATAATTATTATTTTGTAAAATTCTCTTACCAACCAATAAGGTTTTCATAATCAAGCCTTGTAATGGTTGATGAAATTAAGGTTACATTTAATTAGTCTAATGTTATTCTAACAAGTCCGTATGATAATAATTATTATCGTATCTACAGATACAGTTATTACTTAGTTACTATATTACGTTTATGTAAGAAAAGGGAGCCTTAATATTCTGAAACAGATAGATGTTTTTTTATGCAGCTATATTTTTAAATTGACAAGATATAATTTCAGCGATTTTTCTATTCGATTCTATGCTAAATACT
The DNA here is from genome assembly GCA_035578165.1 of Stenolophus ochropezus. Classification (NCBI taxonomy): domain Eukaryota; kingdom Metazoa; phylum Arthropoda; class Insecta; order Coleoptera; family Carabidae; genus Stenolophus; species Stenolophus ochropezus. The sequence continues at coordinate 14,654,308 of JAQOWZ010000005.1, read as the reverse complement.
CACGAACTGATTTCAAATTGTCAATACTCATTTTTCGAGAACGAATAGATATATTATAATTGATTAAACATTTTAGATAAACGTTTCGATATTTACTTAAAATGAAAAGTTTGGAGAAAAAAAAATTCTCTGGCGAGAAACTCAAATTTTACTTTTACTGATTTTAGTATATTTTGCTTAATAGTTCTAAAGATTGTAAGAGTAATTAGAATATAAAAAAAACTTACATTATGTTTTCATCACTCGGTATCAATTCGGAAAATAGGCGATAGGTAGGTACATACCTGTAAATAAAAGAACAAATTAATATTTTATTTCTAGAACTCCTAAGTTTTAGTATTCATAACTTTACTTGAAATTCTTTCAACGACATTATTGTAGAAAAAGCAGAGAGATATATGTTCACTTAGGAAAAATGAATATGTAACTATATGGAGGTGCCATTTTCTTCTTCCTTAGTAAGCACAAAATTCTATCTGAGTTATATTTCAAATTGTAAAAACTACGGTTCTTGTCCTATTTTCAAGCGAAAAACTCTGAGCCCTACTTTTCCGGGACAAGTATAACTAATTGACTAATTTAATAAGATCTCCTTTCTTGTAATTTTTCGCGCGAGCAGCTCAATCCTCAAGAAGTATTTAATGAACCACGAGAATGAATTTCATTTTAGCATAAAATATAGGCGGGTGCGTTCATGACGTGCCTCGTGGTCGCGCCGGAAAAAATACCCGTCGTTTGTCATGGAACACCGCGGGTTACCCGACAAAATATTTGTTCCTCGTGACCCAAACTGACACGCAAATATATCAAATTAAATATAAATATCCCGGGATGTTTACTACGAGAATACGATACTGTTTTCACTGATTTTAAACAAACCAACGTATTGTCAATATACTTTACCCTCCGGATATATTAAATTCGAGAATCTCAAGAATATTTACATGCACCGTTTGTATATTTCTCTAAGGAAAATATTGAATTAATAATCAATATTTGTATAATTATCTGACATTTAATTAAATATTCGGATGAACTTTTTTTTATAGGACGTAACACGTAAATATTGTAGTAAAAATCAGTGAATAACCTCCCACCTTACGATTAATTTGCATTATTAAAATTTTGAATTTTCTATTATTTTTCTAGACAAAAAGGTGTCCAGTACACATCCATTGTTTGTTTAATTGATTGTTTAGTAAATAATTAGGAACTCACAAGAGAATGATTAATAATAACTTCTTATAATTCAAATATTATTTTTCAGGAGTTTTTTATTTGGTATGTTTAAAATGCTGGAATCCTTTTGCCCATAGAAAGAAAATATATCTTGACATTTTGAAAACATTATGTAGGGTATTTGAAGGATGACAACTGTATAAAATATATTACGTGAAGTTCTGTAGCAGGTGGAATAGAAAACCTAATAGGATTTTTATAAGGACATGGGACGTATTATATTTTATTATAAAATTGTTACATTTTTTGTGATGTTTTTTGTGATCGATTAGTTTACATATTATTCTAATACCAATCTCGTTGATCCAATTTTTTAAAATAAGTTTATCATGTCCGTACTCATTATTTAGATTAATATATACGAACCTGTATTTCACTAACTACTAACAGTGTCAATAAATAAATTAAATAAAACAAAATTTTATCTAACAGCTCTTAATTGAAATTTTGATTCTTAGTTATAACTAATATTTGTCACCAGTGATTTATGAATTACGTTATTTATTTAAAATGGCCAGTCATAGCGTTATAATTTCACGGTGTTGAATAAAATATTATGGTACGCATTTCACTATTGTTGGTATTGGTTTTCTGAAATTTTTTAATTTAATACAGTAATTAGTATCCAAAGCCCGTATTTGTATACAATGTGTGGGATTTAAATTTTGCGGTCGTATAAAAAGAAGAGCTTGGTAAAAGTTTCCTTTTGTAAAAAATCTTCGTCTCCAAGTTTTTATGTGGTTGTAATTGCGCCCGAATGTAAAATTAAAATATGGTAATTCAGTTTGAAACGGATGTCTTATCAAACAGTTGTTTCTCGCTCGATGAACAAAACTTTTCAGAAATAATTTTTCTTTCAGTATTAATTTCATTTTACCACTGTAACCAGATGTTGACTTTAATACGGACTTTGAAATCTTTTCATGAAATTTATTCATGTCCTTGCAGTCCTGCCTGCTTGTAATTCCTGGCCTCGATATCACACGATTCAATCTCGTTTTAATACCATAATTTCACAAATTCAAATTTTATCTTAAAAGCATCACTGAATTATAACTTTACTACGACTAAATGCTCATCTTTCAATGTATTTAATCATTTAGATCTGTTAAATTTACATTTTAGATGAAGCTATTCGCTTAAACAAAATAAGAAAGAAATAAACTAACTATAGAAATATTCAATGGTAGGTAACATAAATATAAGACGCTTGAGTCTCGTTTTGTAATTTTCGCCTACGTAAAATAACCACCTTTGTTTCTTTACTTATTACATAAATAGCTATTATCTTACAATAGCGGTTTTTAATGTACCTATTTCATGTATTTATTTTTGGTGAGTAAAAACAATTTTTATTTACAAGATAATAAAATGCTTCATTGTACAAATTATACCAGTTTTAAAATATAACTACAAAATTAACAACTTTTTTGAATAATAACTATAAACCATAGCAACCGATTATTGACTTTATTTAAATAAATAACATCTCAATTCTCCAATGAAAATCTTATATAAAATAAAGTCACCTATACACAATATGTAAATATTTGTGAAATACTATTATAGATTATACCTATTAGTATAAATTTCATATGATAATAAAATAATGCAGCGTAAAGAATGTATAATTTCGGAGAAGAAACAGTGATGTTGAAAGTTTATAATCTAGTTAGCGTATAAAACTACATGGTACATGGCTAGATATAATAGAGATTGTTATTTCTATAACATCCTTGTTTGGTAAGAAAACTGAAGTAGATTAAGGGAAGTATGTGAGTGTATCAGAGCGGAGAGCAAAAAGGACAAGTTGCAAATCTTCACGTGATTATGAGAGCGGATCCCGAAGCAGTCCTTGCTCTCCCACGGGAATTTCCTAGTCGGGATACACATTCCCTACCTCTCAATCAAATTACCTTGAATGACAAATGAAGACTTAGAACAAGGAATCTTACTTTCACGGGAAACTTTACCTACCCTATAAAGAATTAGGACAACTATTTGAATGAAATTCAAATTCAACCTTTAAAGTTCTCGAAGTTTTCTGTAAACTTTTTTTACCAATTCTACTGCTATACGGGTAATGTGTGTATAAATATTCTTTTCTATTATATCAAGGAAGGTTCCCTTAGGTTCTTTTTTAAATTTTTAAACGTAAAGTTGTATATACACTATACACACCTGAAATATTCTAAAACTCTAAAACACATAATTCAATCCTCTTTCTCGAGGTATCTGCTTTTAAAATTAACTCGACAATATTTTTTAAATTCGATCGTTGTGCGACAATGGTTACTTCACTGTCGGATCATTGTATATTGCATATTAAGAGTTGTAAGATGTATATTATGCACGAAGTGGAAATGTTACACAAGAGCTGTGAATCGGCGAGTTTGTAATTCCACAAATATGTAATTGCTTTATAACTCGAATTATATTCTACGACCATTATTAGAAAGAATTGACATATCACTAATAAGTAGTACCAAGTACAGAACATAAAAACAACTACCTTATGCCAAACTGTCAACCTCTAAATAATAAATTAAAATTATTTAAAACCCAATAAAACAACAGAGCATTTTTGTTTATTGCTTCATTAGTCATAATTTTCTTAACTAATTATAATTATTTTGCCTTATTTATACTGCTAACATAAGTTCGATAAATCGACAATTCCCTAATTGTACGATCGCATACCTGGCCTTCCGTATGTGACTATGAGTACGTTTACACCGTGCGTACCACAGTGCGTACCAAGCGTTTGGTCCCAATACCAAATGACGTCACAAGATGGCGACGGACGGTGTCGTGTAAACACTCCGTACCAAACGTTTGGTACGCAATTGGTACACAACTTTAGTACGTTCCAAGGGGGATGTACCAGACCCTTTTCACACACGGTGTAAACAGCGAACGTACTAAACTGCTGCCATCTGTGATAGGCAATTGAAGTAAAATTATGTAGTAATATTTAGGTTAATTTTAGTGACATTTATTACAAAACTTTATTTGACGGTGTCAGGCTACTGAGAAGTATTTTAAATAATATTTATAACATTACTTATATATCAATATCAATCGAGTTCAATAAACTTTATAATTAAACAATTTTAGGTTAGAATGCCAAAGGGACCAAACAGTGTACCAGCAATATTTGGTCTTATTTTTTATACACCGGTGTAAACATACCGTACTAAAATAAAATTTAGTACATATTTGGTACGCGTACCAGTATAGTTAGTACGCACGGTGTAAACGTAGTCACTTATGCCCGTTTGCACCAACAAGGCTTAAATTTTAAGCCAGACTTAAACAAAAAAAATCTAATCGAATTTTTTATAGCAATGTTAAATCATGCATTTGACATTTTATTTCGATTCGATATTGTCTATTTAAAGTAAGCTTAAAACCAATAAATTGTAATGGCTATTTACCTATATTGTTGCTGCATTTTTATTTTTGTATAATTAATTTTATTTTATGCGTAATTGTAATCTTTCCTTTCTCATTCACAAAAAAATTGCTAGAAAATCCTATTTCTTAATTTTCTCTCTTATTCCTTGTTTATAAAATACACACCCTTCAAAAAACAGCTATGTTTAAACAGTTTGCTAGTGTTGTTGAACATTTGTCGAAATCTAAATTCTTGTTTTTTATATCGCTCGGCAAATCGAAACTCTTTCCCTAATTGACAAAATCCATTTGTGAATTAATACAATACCAGTTTTTTGACAAAATGGCTACAACATTTAGAATGGAAAATAATAATAGATGATTATTCTGATATAAGGAACAAACATGTAATCGCAAGCAAATTTATGAAATGCACTATTCATTTAAAGGTATCATATGAAGAACAAAAATTCTATCTAAAATCTTAGAAACCTCAGCATAACATTGTTTCCATTCTGGCGTGGGAAAATAATGTCATGTAACATGCTATGTACTGTCTACAATAAAATGTGGAATATCTTTATTTTCCCGAGTAAGCAAAAAGAAACGTTGGCAAACAAATATTTTATTCTGTTATTCAAATAAGATAATAAAAATTAGTAAATCAAATCCGTTGTATGTTTGAAATCTGGAGCACGATACAGAGTATCTCGGTCCGTGTCCGTGTTTGAGGTTGTATAAGTGGCAGCGCCGCAGAATTTTTAAAATGTAGCTCAGATATGCGCCTTAGTTCTTCTTTGCTCTCTGATCAGCATTCATGCATCGTTCGTGATATGAATTTCCAAACATGAATAAATCATACATTTTACTCGGCTATTTGTGCCACAAAACATACTAAACGCCTCTGCACCGGCAAATTCATTATTACTCGCTATTTCAAATGCAACTTTTAATGAATGCATTAAACTTAAGCAAATATTTGCATTTAAATCCACGCCGTGATGAAAGAAATGCCAAGTTTTTGATCTTCATAATGAATGAGGAATTACGAGATACCTATTTACTTCAAAATAGTACATAGTTAATTGCATGTCTAGATCTTTTTCTTTCATCTTCACCGTGAATTATTAAATATTTCTCTTTCTATATTTATTAATCCTTATTTTCATTAATTGTTTATCTTTTCAATATAAATTAAATAATCTGACGACTTCTTTACAAGAGAAATGCATAACTATACATACAAAATTTAAAAAAAATCTTCAAACAAAGTGCCCTTTTGGCCGATTGCAATAAAAAGAGAGTTTCACAACTAGATGTTACACCTACAACAATCCCAAATATAAAATTTCAATATTATGTAAAAAATAAAAAATAAAATAGCCGGCCCTGCCGATGTACCGGTATACCTTACATACCTACAAAATTTCATCATTCTACAGCTAAATAAGATTTAAATTTTAAGTTTACCAACAAATTTTATTTCATGTCATATTAATATTTCAAACAAAATAAATTTTACAAATCATATGGAAAACTTGTATTATATTAATTTATTTTCAAATGTCGGTAGTATAATGTTTTGGAAGAACAAATTTATTTATTTTATTATTGTTACATCTATATTCAACATTCAACATTAACACATTAGAGAGCGACAATATTTATATTATTAAGTTACCTATTACTGAGTACTAACTTTATTTTTCGTTATTGAAACAAGTTAACTTTGAAGCCACCGAAATATCTTATAGTGTATTCTAAACTAATTGAACTATATTAAATTTCATTTTATAACTAAAGGAAACCCTTTATTAGTGCTGTTAATAAATCCTTAAAATATACCGCACATATTAATAGTGTGGCAACGTGTAACATGAAGATTTTAACAAAAAAAAAACAAATGTCAAATTTTACATAGATCACAAGTATCGTAAATTGTACGAAGAAATTAGACGACAAATGCAAGAAAAAATATAACAGGATGCCTTAAAGACATATTTTGGAGAAATAAATACCTCCATACAGAGCGTAAAATAAAAATTTATAAATCAATCGTAACACATTTACAGATCTATTCAGCAGACACAATAGCGAACGCCAGAAGAAACAAACAAATATTACAAACAACTGGAATGAATATTGTGCGAACAATATGTGGGAAAACTAGATCAGACAAGGAACAAAACTATAATAGAAGAATGTAAGAATTACTGAACAAACCATATATCAAGAGCAGAAGAAATAAGGTTTAATAAAGATAGTAAAATATTCAAAACCTAGTTGGAAAACGGACCACCAAAAAGATGGGCCGAAAGTTTGATATCCTCATCAATAGAAACCACATGAAAAAGGATTGAAATGAAGGAAAACAAGGCTGGCCATACAATAAAAGAAAAAGAAGACGAGTATGCTATGTTAATTTTTGTCATTTATATTTTAGTTAACTCTAAAATTTATGCAGGATTAATTTAATCGACTGGATGTTAATAAAAGAAAGGAACTATTTCGAAGTTGCAGTGATTTAATAAACTACATCAACTTTTCGACTGATGAAGACTGCAACTGCGAAAAAGTTCTTTAAAAATTATTTTCTCGAAAAACGTTTTAAATGTATATACAAATGTCGTCATCACCATTATCTTGGCATTTCGGCCCTAAAAGAGCTCCTGGCGCTTTTAAAGCTGTTCGCCACACTTTCCAATCCTTAGTTATGACTCTTCAGTTTTCTGTTTTCATTTTCTTTATAATACCTAGGATATCGTCGTACCATTTTAATTTCGGTCTTGGGTCTTGTTCTTTGGGAGGTTGCTTTACATATTTTTTTCACTAGTTAATCCTAACTTATTCGTTCTAGGTGCTTCAACCACGTTAGTCTATTTCTTTTGGCTAATACAACTACGTCAAGCTTATTAAACAGTGCTTTTAATTCGATGTTCATTCTTATTCTACAAAGTTGGATAACCTCATCGGTAGAAACCACATGAAAAAGAATTGATATGAAAAAAGGGTAGCCTTACAATAAAAGAACAAGAAATTTCTTTAAAAATTATTCTCTGGAAAAACGTATATACAGATGTTACAAAGACAGGAAATATGAATTCTAGGAAGCATAAAATATGCTTATTCAAAAAGAGTGATTAAGACCTTAAAACGTTCTTGATACTACATTACAAACACAAAGAAAACATTGTTGTAAACTAGTGGTATTTATTTTGGCAGAGCATATTCCCGTCCGTACAATAAGGCCGCATTTCCCTCCCTTTGCAAAGGTGAATTAAGCTCGGGTGCTTGTCGCTGCTGGATGTTTATTACGCCGGCCCGCAGCAACAAGTATCGTATGCATGAAAACACATCCGTTCTTTTATTTTGCGCGAGGTATTCGTAATAGCATTGGGCAATATTCCGCTTGCACTGCGCTGCAATGCACTGCATGTCTCCGAGGAAATGTTCTGGCTAAATAACGAATCCAGCCACACACTCGTAACGTAACGCTTAACTGCCGCGTTTAATCAGATACTCCAGATGAGATTCACACAGAGGTATCACACACGAATTTATTAACGGGAGACTATCTACTTTACTTCATCCTCATCACTATCTAGATAACATATTTACTTTATGAAACTGCACTTTCCTTTTCCTATTTAGATTATGTTTTCTCGTTTCAACCATAATCATTGTCTAACTACAAAGTTTGTGATAAATAACTGTTTTCCGTGCATTTCACGTTCATAAAATTAAAAACCGGTACTCACTTTTATAGATATACTTACAATTAGGGCGGTACTTATTCAAATTCGAATGATACTAGCTTTATAATTGCAAATTATTAATGGATGTCTACGAATGAAGCTATTTACAATCAGTTTGGACTGCTATCCGTCCGTAATATAAAACATATTTTAATAAAATTTCTGTTCACGGTTGCCACTTTAATGAGTGTCGCCCCGGAGATAGTTGAACAAAATTTTGATAATAATAAAGTACTGTACAGGGTGTAACAGAAATAAGTACATTACATTTAACCATTTAAACTGTACTATAAAGATGTAAAGATTACCATTCTTATAGACAACCTTGAAAATATCGAAATTATCATTATTTGTTTAATTTAAGGCATTCTCTGTTCTATATAGAAACAACAATATAAAACTGTACCATTAAAATGCCTTCTCTTTCATACCGTTTCTAAAAGGTTCCAAATTACTCGGATAAAGTAGTTTTTTATTTAGTAAAAAGATTTGAGCATCCGATTTCCGAATTCGTTATTTCAGCTACCCGATATCTTATATACCTATGTAATATGTAATATTCTGGTTGCATTATAATTGGTTGTTACTTTAGTTACTAAATTATAGACCGCCTTCAGGAATTACGAATCAACAAGTATTTTTGACGGGTAGTAAATAAATGAAAAATGTATTAAAACTTTAGGTTTTATATGACAAATAACCTAATTTTCCTGTGAACTTTAAATTTACATCATCTACACCTTCAATGTAACTGGATAATTTATAAAAAGTTAATCAGATTACTGTAACACTGCGGTAAAAATAAATCCAGACAGAGCCGTGCAGTTCACTTTGAGCGCCAGCCGTGCTATCCTTGTTATTATAGAGTGCAAAACTAGTAAAGTTTTTCTCAGAGAGATTTCAAACTCAATTTTCGTGGGCCGTTACACAAGTCTTAGGCGGGTTAAACCCAATCAACTCGTTTTATATTTGTATCCCGTGAAGATTTTCCCTGATGGAGCGGGATTTGTATGCGTCGGCAACGGTGGAGTGCGTCTACACTACAAGATCTGTTTCCATGTTACGTTGCCAAGATAAATTCCCAGCCCAACTGCCAGATATTTCTATTATGTGGAGACGGCAAGGGTTTTGTTGCAAAAAGAACACGTCATTACTACGGCACACTTAAACGACGAGATTTATGCAACACGGAATAGTTTGTACTTTAAATTGGTAGCGTTTGTTTCATTGTTTGCAGTTCTACTGCACAGAAATAAATACATCAACATTTCTTCCAGAGTACTTTACAAGTGTTAGCTTTGCAGTAGATTAAAAAGTTGATAAATGGAATAGTGTACAACAAAATGAGAATCAAAAATGATGGATAACGTTCGAATGTATAAATTGAATATTTAATTGCACAAACATTGTTATACATTTTTGAGATACGAACTCCATTTACAAATAATGCATATGAAGTTTGTTATTATTATATAATATTTAATATTTTATTATATAGTTACAAATGAGTGTCTGATATACAAACACTGTCTGTTTAATTGATGGGTCAATGAAAATTTGAATATATATTTACTTTCCCGAACTATAATAAGCAGTCACACTTTTATTAGTAAACATCGATACGATGATCGATTTTACAACGAAATTGAATTATTTTTACTTTTCTGAAAATTGGTGACTTTTACAGTTATATTTCATTATTTCAGCCACACCATTTTCACCCAATCAGAATGTTTCGTTAGATAAAAGAAGGCGGTTTTTAGCGATAAAATTTGTTATGTGTGAAATGTTGCCATTTATCGAAGATTCAAGTAAGTAGGTACATATAATTTGAGCTGCGAATTTAATCAGTAAAATTTACAAAATTTCTACGAACTTGGGTCAAAAAAGATTAATAAAAGTCACTTTTGACACTCCGTTGTCTGTTACTGAGCAAAAACTATTCTTACTTTGTTTTAAAATTTAAACATTAAATATGTCGAACTAGTCTTAAGTGACTTTACCACTACATTCTACGTAAAATATACGAATTTTCCGATTTTTAGAGGATGAATGAAAACGGCCAAAATATCCAGTTCGCACCTATAATACGGTGGGTCCAGGAATGTGGAGATTTATATGACGTGGTATTTATACCGGGTGGAACTAATAGCGGAAGGGTAACAATTTATACAGATGACATTTATACGACGTGGAATGCTTCATTTATAATTTACTTCATGTCAATAATCGGAAAATTTGTTAAAATTCGGCTTGACGTATATAACTATTAAATTTTGTTGCTCAAGGCTACGGCTCTCAAGTTCCGAAAAACCGGGATTGTATCCACTGTCCCGAAACTTTTTTTGTCCCAAATTTGTATAATTTCATATATCACTACTTAATTGAATTTTGTTTAGAGTTTTGTCAATAGTGATATTTTGTGATTTATTCAGATAGCGCGCAATACTCGATGCATGAAGAAAATAGACAAAGAATTTCCAGAACAATATATTTTTTCCATTCCAGGCAACAAATCCCTTCCTCATAACACTGACTCGCTTTCGTTAATTAAAAATCTGGGAGACCTACTGTATGCATAATTAAATACAATTTAATAGTGCAGAGTAACGTAATGAACTCCAAATATTTAATTTCAAGGTAAATAAGTTTTCACAAATATAATTTTAGGAAATTATATTATTTAACATTAGTGAACTTTCCTAATAAAATTTATAATCATACTTGGAAATAATTTACATTAGAACATAAATAATAAATGAGGTGTTTGGGTTTGGGAAAAGGATAACACGATACACGAATCGCTTTGATTTAACGCATAAACTTCCTGGCCGCTAAATTGGATTAACACTGCACGATCCCTGGGCTGCAGATTAAAAACCAGAAGCAGGCTGTGTCCGACCGGATGTACTGGCTGCTGGCAGCTCTGCTCGAACTTCAAACCGGGCTCTAATCGCGCAGTTTACATGTTCGGTTTATTAAAAACCACATCGGCTAGTTTACGAGCTGCGATGAAATCGCTGAAATGTGCCACATTTTTAACTAACTGTTATGAATATTCCCAGGGTATAAATTATTTTTTAAACGTAATTGCCTGGAATGAAAATTCCATTCGACGAGTGGACGTTTAACTGCAATTCTAATTTTGATTATTAAATAGCTGCGTAATTGCTGACTGTCCGAAATAAAATTCTGTTGATTTATTTTGCATATTTAAAATCCTATGAATAAATAATAATTATGTCAATTTTCTCTCTACAAAAATTTTGCTTTAGATCACGTACATTTTATTTTTACAGACCCTTTATCAAAAACGATTAATTGGTTATTTCATGTGATTTAATGATGTAAAAACCAAAACAATTTAATATCAAATCAGCGATACAGAATCAACAATAACAATTTTAAACAACGGTAGAAATACGGTAATTGGTTATTTTTTTGTGATAAATGTAATGGTGTAGAAACTGAAACAAATGAATATAAAATCAGCGATATACAAACAACACTAACATTTTTAATTTAAATGAAACATAACATAAAATTGTCAATTTTGGTCTATCTAATCTCAATAACAAAGTACTCAATACTATACATAAATATCTGAAAATTAAATACCTTTGTCTTTTCCTTCAAATAGTATATTACGTAACAAGTTTCATAAGCGTCTATTTGGTCACGAATCCGCAAACCTTTTTAAAATGGTTACTCCTTTATTAGTAACCTAGTTTCATTCGACAAAGCCTTCTTTATTTTGCCTGGTAAACTTTATGGAAAATTAAATTTTGTAGATATATCTACAGCAGTAAAATTGCATTGGAAGTAATCAGGAAAATTTTATTGCTACAATTAGTTCACAAATTCTGTTTAATTTCTAATTCAATTTTATTTGAAATTATTTTGTTCTATGTATGTACTTGTAATTTAATTGTGCAGTATTGAAATTGCTATTTTACTGAATACTAATTGAAATATTGAATGAGAATTTATCATATATAAATAAAATATCGCTACATGCTTCTCTATTACTAAACCAAATATGTATAGATAATACAATATAATGAAATCCTATTTCATCGTTTATAAACTAATTGTTTCAATGATCAATTTATATGTGATGTAAATAATCCAACGATTTTGCAAACAAGTGTTTCCATAAATAAATTATAAAACATAACCACTGAGAGAATAATTTAAATATATGCTATTTTAGTAAATACTTGTCAATTAATTTTATATTAACCTACATTTTAAAGGATTAAAAAAATGATTGTATGTAATTAGGACAAATTATAAACAAATGTAAACTTATGTGGACGTTATTCATATTATATTTCCATTTTTAACAATTGTTCTTAATTCAAAACATTTTTTTTAATCTAAAAGCAATGGAGTTGATATCGATGAGTCGGCTATGAATGGGAATCATCGCAAGTGGCAGAAAATAATAGTAGGAATCCAGATATTGATAGTAATATAAACCGCGGTAAATAAACACCAACTTTATTAAGAATATTGTGTAATATTCATTTTAAAAGCTATTGTAAATAAAAAAAAACACATAGAAACAGACAGAAAAAGAGAATAAAAAAAAGAAGAACGCACAGATAGAAATAGAGTAACAGACAGAAGAAGAAAAAAAAAGTGGAACGATTCACAATTTCGCGAATCAACCTGTTCTGCATTGTTCTAATGAATCTAGAAGGGAAGAATTTCCATGCAAACCGATACTAGACTTTATAGAAACAAGGTAACTTGCTTGGTAACAGCACATGATAAGAATAAACCAAAGGAAACCGGTACGTTAGAGTGAAAAGAGGACGTGGAAGATAACATACCTAAAAAGAAGATATTGACGAAAAGAAACTTTCCAATTCGTATAACACAGAGAATCGCGATGGAGGAAGGTGGAAGGGTAATATATCGTAGATGGTTGTTGTTAGAAAGATATGGTTAGATTCCAAAAGACAATTAAATATTCAAACCTCAAAGAAATAAATGAGAGAAATAAAAAAAAATGTATGTCGATTATTTGGTTTGAATGCCTAGGATATAACATGGTAAAATGGTCCAAATACAAATTCATTTTCCTCTCTCATACATTTTTCTTCCTGTATATTCCTGCAACACTCAATCATTATTACTTCCTCCACATCATTAAAATCGGCCGTTGTGTGGAGCGCCCCCGTTCGAATTGTAATTAACGGCGAATTCTTGCGGTGTTGAATGGAGTTGCCGGATTGATCGGCAGAGTACGGAATATAGAGTGCAACCGCCGCCGGAGTTGCACTTGACGTCTTGCTCGGACTGCACTCAGGCAAATTGTAGCCAAGAGCTGTGAAAGACTTCATACGTGTCTAGCTCTCTGCTTTTATTTTCAGCACGTGCAAAAACTCTCTCCGCTCTAAATGGATCCTAGAATTATTCATGGGCTGCAGATTTGTTTATTTAGGACCACTGTTTATTCGACGGATTGAATTTTGATAATGGGACTATATATTTTTAATATAAAGCTATGAGTTACACAATGTAGATCCTTTCTGCACAGGGCAAAGAGATACACATTTATCTGTTTCTTGTATGTTATCCATGGATTCATATTTTATTTTTTGAACTTGACTAATTTTTATTTCAACTTCTACTAGCGTTCTTAAATCCTAAAATTATGAATTAAAGCATATTCCGATACATTTTGAAGAATTAAATGTTGATTCTTTAACTGTATATTCTATACTTTATGTCCCTAAATACGGACAACATTTTGTTAGCGCGCTCCGACTTGAACTGAGCGGGGAGTGAGATTAGGTGTTCAAGTCCCGGCGTCGATAATCTTTGACCAATAAAATAATCGCTGTGTTTGAACAGTTCGAAATTCGCACAAGCTGTAGAATACATTGTCAGAAGATGTAGGTTAACAACTTACACCATTAAAGTTCCTAGAATTGGATGGAATTTTCATCTCGATTTCATTTGCCCTATATTACTCTTTTGGAACAAACACAGTCTTACTATATATCTATTTGATTTAGCTATCAATTGTGTAAAAATCGAGATATAAACTCAGGACTCTATTTATCTGGAATAGTACTTGGACCTCTGAACTATAAAGATAGATGAACCTTATCACCTTGAATAGATAGTTCATATAAAATTATTAGTGGGACAATTCAAACTTTGATGGATGGATCTATTCATTGTGCAGCATATTCGAATGATAGCAGTTATAAAAATATTAGCAGTAGGTTAGTAGTTTTAAAGTAGCAGAGATTTTACGAGCACAGTTTCCAGATAAAAATAGAGAAAAATGAAATGGGCGAGAGAATGTATTCAGTGAGAAAAGCAAAACAAAGTGGCTAGAGGTGGTTAGTAACAGTTACCAAAGTATTTTTATAATCACGCCATAATTAGAATGCAATTTACGCTGCCGGGTACAGAATATTCGAATTAGCTCCACAAACTATAAAAGTTTTAATGGCGGCTACAAATTTCCTTTTTCTTCGCTCTCCACGGCTTTTTTATCATTTTCAATGCGATTTGCATATTCCACTAGAGTGCGCAGTACGGCGACGGCCAGTGTTTTATGATTTAATTATGTAAATATTTAACTGGCCAACGCGGGCGCAACGCGAAAAACTCCGCGCGAAAATATCAGCCTGGTGTCGCCAATTACGCCCCTCACACCCCCGCCCCCATATGAATTAGTAAGCAGCGCCGAACCCAAAGGTGACGCGTTATGACACCTTTATTCCATTACTGCACCATTACCTAAATGGGAACTAAATACCCTCCTATTTACAAGGTACATCAATTCTAAAACTGAAAGTAAACTATGTTCTCAAATCATTCCTTGGGGCTTGTTAGAGCTGAACAGGAAATGTGGTAGGTCGACTTGTTGATACTTGTTGCAAATCGAGCAAAATTTCATCTTTGTTGAATTTAGCTGAATTTAAAAACTGAACTATTATCATACAGGACTTGGTTTATGAAATTTAATGTTCGGATTTGAATAATTAGATATAGAATTTTGTACGGTATAATTAGGTGTTTAGGTATATTTTGGAGTAAATTGAATATTCTTTGCACGTCTGAAATATAGGACTGTTAATTTAAGGAATTGTTGACATCTTTATTCCATTACTGGACTATTAACTATATGGAAACTAAATACCCTCCTATTTACAAGTTATATAAATTCTAAAACCAAAATAAACTATATTCTCAATATGTATTTCTGGTTGAAATTAATGAATCAAATATAATAAATACAGTACTTTTAGAAGGATAAGATATAAGATCTTGAAGTGTACTGTAACATCCAAAGACGTATCTACCACCGGTATAATTGTCTGGGGCTCCCATGGCACAAGGACCCCCAAACGACGTTTGATCAATTGTTTAATCAGTTATTGTCCTTGCGATGTTGCCTGATGGATCAAATCTCAAAATTACACTCCATTCTTTCGGCTTTCTGTCTGCTCAGTGACTTTATTGGTTTTAATAATCGTGGGGACAGTAGCGCGCCTTAAGACTCAAAATAGACTAAACGATTTAAGTATTCTGGCCATTATGAAAGAGGTAACACGAAACTTAAAGAGAAATTTGGATGTCATCCAAACGAAAGTTCGACGTGTAAGTTTAAAATCTATCAACGGAGTTTTGAACTGGGATGTGCTGATCGAAGTTAAGTAAATATAAAGGTTAAGAAATTTAATTGGAATTACAAGTGTAAATATATGTAAATATTGTTTTAAATTATATGTAATCAACTACTACTAGCAACTTCCTTTTGATAAAAACAAAAGTTGAGAGCCCCACAATTCATACCAGGGCCCCTCAAACGTACTTTTACAGTTGGTATCATCTGTTATAAAATATTATTATATTGTATCTTTAACTACACGCGAACTAAATATCAGGTGAATTGTAGTACACATCAGTTTTAAAATTTAATGTGCGCCATACCC
This sequence comes from Stenolophus ochropezus, assembly GCA_035578165.1. NCBI lineage: Eukaryota > Metazoa > Arthropoda > Insecta > Coleoptera > Carabidae > Stenolophus > Stenolophus ochropezus. The sequence goes on along the minus strand of JAQOWZ010000005.1, from coordinate 14,637,954 downwards.
ATTCTATAGTTCTTAAAAAAAATCTATGGTGTATAATCTACATACACACTATCTTTTCAAGAAGCAACAGGGCCCTAAATAAATAAATGAATGAAATTTAAAATAGAAGATAGTGAACTATATTAACGGGCATCAGGTACTTATATTTAAATAAAATTATGAAACACTATTTTTTCAAGAAACTCAAAAGAAAATTAATAAAATTTCAGTGTCTGAATTATTTTTTTTATAATCCATTTACATTAGTTAAAATGATAACGAATGGCTTCTTTGTCAACGCATACATGCTAAGTATATTAGGGTAGCAAAGTGGATTTTGTATTTTGTATTTTACTGGAAATAGTTTAAAATGTAATGTAATAAATTACATTTACTGAGAAATTCCTAGATTTCCCACAAAATAGCATTTTCCGCTTTGTTGACGTCTGTACTGCATGCGAGAAATGTTTGTCCCGTTTCTCTCGTTACTCTACTTGAGCGTGCTAAGTTTTCCAAGAAGTATGCTTAAAGGTCTACTTATTCCAGACTTGTTATGCATTGTTAAACAATTGTCGATTTTATTTTATCAAAAAATAATTGACACACCTAACAATAGTACTAATTTATAATTAATAACTTTCCTTTAACTTGTTATTGTTGAGTACAAATTGACATCCTGCTATGTCGTTAGTATACTTTTTTTTAATTCATATTTAAATATTTATAACATTCACGGCTAGTTACTCCAACAAGCATTAAATATTTGGATATACAAATTTTATCGAAATTTTAAGAGTTGAATAACTTATTATATATTTTATTGTGTTGCGATATTGTCTTTTTAAATAAGTGATAGCTTTAATTTGTAAGCGTGCTCCGATTTAAACTGTTCGGAACCCAATAACCTTACTTGAAAAGATTATAAATTGATACTTAGATGTAAGTAAAATTTTCAAGAAACAAACACCTTCGGTAATAACACAAATTAAGTATTAAGAACATGTGACCTTCAATAAATTAATGAAGTATAAGATTTTCTTTACATATGTAGACTCTGCACCTTCTGTTTGAATTTATAATTAAAGGTTCTTATATGTAAAATAGGAAAATGGAAGACAGTATTAAAAGAAATTGTAAGTATCCGATTTTAGATTATTAAATTATTTACTATTCTTTTAGCTTTTATAAGAATACGTGGATTCGATTATAGTTAGAGAATTGAAATTCTCTTTAAAGTTGAAGCAAATACATCTTTAAAATTTCAGAAACAAATGGAAAAGACTACAATAAAAATACAGTGGGAAAAGTTTAAAAACAGATCTGCTCCTCTTGAAATTCAAATTCCAGGAAATATTTCCGATGCACTGGAGTTAGTGAACTCTGCGCGATATTAAAGTTGGGCGCATAGTACAGGTGTATTAAACTCTGTGAAGCCGCGTGTTTCATTGCGAATCCTTTTACAATTTGACGGAAATTGGTGATAAATTATTAACCAGTAGCGAATTTTCATGCTTTTCCTACAAAGCTTTTTGGAGGATGGATGATTGAACGGCCTGTGAACCTGTGACATATGTTTTAAAGAAATGTTCTCTTACTAAACAAAACCATGAATTCAACATGTTTTCATTTGTTTATTATTGCAAATTATGTTGAACATATATTTAATTTTCCTTGAAAGTATATGGTTCAATGATAATAAATTATAAAGAATGCGTGATTTTTACGTTATTTAACTGTTCCTTATTTATAATGGCTTTTACATAAAAGGACAGATAAGATGAGAGAGACAAACATATAATATGGTGCAGAATTTTTTTTTAAATACAGGAAACAGATTGTTCTCCTTGTTAATAAGGAGAACTTGGTTGTTACTTTACAAATAATTATAGTTATATTCTCATTCTTAGAGTTTATTACACTTTTACATTGCGGCCCTACCGAACAATCAAGGGCTAAAATACGTCACGAGATAATTTAAATTTCTGTGGAATTTGTTTTATTTTATTTCTCGCTTATGAAAATACGAAAAATATTCATATAAGAACTACTATTTCTGATAGAGAATAAAACAAGAGGAAATTTGAAATAGTATCTTGTGCAACATGTGCTGAAAGTCGCCTATTTCCCACCTTGTGTGATTCCAGCACTCAACTTTGTCTCGTGCCGAAATTTTTACACTTCATGGGAAATAGATGATTCTGCACGAGCGGCACATTATACATTTTCTATGACCACACATCTAACCGTTGCAGATCAAAAATACATGCACGAAAGCTATTTGACATAAAAAAACTATACAGCGCAGGTAACCTCACAAAGAGTACCTTTACCTATACCTATAATTACTGTGAGAAATGAGATTTCCCACACTACACATGCGCAGTGTTGGCAAATACTATAGGAAATTATTTCTCAAAAGTTAAATATTTACAAACATTCCACTTTCCATAATGTTCGTATAAAACAAACATTTTTGTCATTAGTATATGTTGTGAAAAGTACAAATAATTTAATAAAAATACTATAATAATTTACATTTACATAAAATGAGCTTGATGACCGAAATGACGATATTATATTTTATAAGGTAAATATGTGTGGATAATACAAATACAAATCTGTATTGATTTAATAAATAATATAATACACCACATGCAAACTACAATTTCTCAGAATGTATCAAATATCTAAAATTTAATGGAAAATTTATACTGCAAAGCAAGACTTATAAACAATAATAAGTATTTTAGTATTACCTGCACAAATCCCCGGTTGTAGCCTCATATCGTATATCATACGGGATAATGCAATAAACAGGAAAAATTTAAAAAAATAAATAAAAATTATCTTCAATCATCCAAAGTAAAACAAAAAACGACGAAACGAACAACATGGAATACAAATACGAGACACATGAAACCAGCTGTCACAACTGTCTGTTATCAAAGAATAGGGATTTTGCACAGAATTTTTAAAAGTTAAAATTATGAATGAAAATTAACGTTTAATCAATAATTTCTTTTATTTTCATAAATATTTACTTCGAACTTAATTTTAAGTTTTTTGATACAATACTGGGCTATTTACAGAGTATGAGAATGAAATATAAATATAAATAATTAATGCATTTTTGTTAGTTTTTGACAGTTACAGTTTTTTGTGTGATGTAGTTTTTTCTCTAGCTTAGTTCAAGACACAAAATGAAAACCAGGTTTCAATTTGAAACGACCTAGCGCCTCCGTTTGTTGTTAAATAAAATATAAGTGTGTGAAATCTATTTTTACTCATTATCTCCCTCTTATCCACGAACAAAAAAAACTACACTGCATTAATATTTTATAAGAACTGTTAGATGTGAACATTTTTAGGAAAAAATCATCTATGGATAGTTTCCACTATAATGTTACTACACTGTTGAAAATTTCAAATTGTCAATATTTTGTTGATCAAATTTTGTTAAAATATGCTAGACATGTAGTTATATTAACAAAAAACTTAGTTGAAACCAAAAATTTTTAGTTAAAATTTGAATTTGTTAACATTTAACAAATATAAATGTCGATATTTAACTGTAACAAAAGTTGTTGTGTTATTAACGAAATAGTTTTTATTGATTGACAATAAGTTTTGTTAATTTCAACAAAGTGTGTTATGTCAGATGAAAACAAAATTACAAGTTAAAAGAAGACAAAATATTTTGTACACATTCACAAAAAAAATTGTTACAATAACTAAATATTTTGTTACTTTATCAATATTATTTGGATTTTTCATAAAGTAACAAAATATTTTGTTAAAAAACGAACAAGATTTTTTTGGTACGCGTATGTATTGCGTTGCAGTTTAGTTCAGCTGTAAAGAGTCAAACGGACAACAGTGATTAAAAGTGAGGTTAGATTTTGTGTTTTACTCTTGATTAACAAATGTGGACAAAAATGTGGTAGACATATTTCTCCGATGGAATCGACGGAATTACTTCGGCAACTAATACAAAAGAAGTTATACTTCAGACTGAAATACTGAATACTGAACAATAAATCGTCGTGATCGTACGACATTAAATTATTTCAGAAACAAAATCGGCATCGGCAGCACCTACACCGCCTTTGCCAACAGAAGATAATGATTTAGAGAAAAATGAAGATGTCATCCATTGGCTCATATCATCTACCCCTCAAAACACAAAACAAATAGAGTTAATATTCAAAAAAAAACAGAACTTACTCTCCATTATAGACGACAAAATAAATCAATCAACATATTAGAAACATTTCCAAGGTTTGCCGATACAAAAGGCTTGGTATAAACTTTGTTTCATTTACTGTGGTTACGTTATACCTAATATGTGAATTTATTTCAGATCAATTACGAGAGAAACAAAAATTTATTAACACTGCTGACAAAATATTCTCTGTTTATAAAGAAACAATAAACAATGCTAATTGTTCATTTACATCAGAAACTGGTTGGAATAAAACCACAAGGATTTTTGTAGCCCTACATTTGCTTCCTCCTACCTAATGTACACGATTACACGATTTATATACTTTTGTAAAAATATGGAGATTTTTGTTTTTGCAATAAATTATATACTTTGTCTAATAAAATGTTTTATTGTTACCTAATTTTACATTATATTTTGTTATAATATTTACTAAAATATTTGTTAATATTTTTAAAATAAAATTGCATTTAACAAATGGATTTGTATAATTTAACTAAATTATTTGCTACTAAAAACTAAATTAATTGCTAATTTAACAACAACAGATAGTATTTTGTGCAAAATAAGTTGTAGAAATAACTACATATTTTGTTAGGTAACAACAAATCGTGTTATTAAATTTACTAAAATTTTTGTCAATTGTAACAAATACATTTTGTTAAATTTCACAAAATCGAGAGGTAAATTAAACAAATATGGGTGCTAAAAAGTAACAAATTGATTTTGTTACAATTTAACAAATTATGTTAACAACTTCATTTTAACAAAAGTTTAACAAAATTTTTAGTGGACCTGGTGAGCCCTTTAATTTTGTTAATATTTAGTTAATTTTAACAACCAATTTCTAACTGTGTACTATATCTTTTTATTGAAGATGTGAATTCGATATTATCGTTTAATAACTATATTTTAGTAAATATCATGGCGATACTAGCAATATAAAGAAATTAATTAACAAGAATGAAAATAGTACATTGCTATTAAATTTAATATGTTAGGTACAGTACATAAAATATTATTACAAAAGTATTATTCCTCTTCTAAAAAATTTTTTCAACAATATTCCAAGATCAGTAAATTTATCTTGGGACATTGTTATTCTTCAATAATCTTTAATTATTTTTAAAGTACTAAAAGACAACGTTATTGTCATTGCTATATTATACAATTTATGAATTTGACTAAACTAAATTCATGTACATCTTAGTTTTGTGGTTTATTTCAAATCATTCAATAGTTTTTGGCAGTTGGTTAAAGGAATTAATTATTCCAAATTAAAAAAAAAATAGAAGTATATGAATTCAAAGTACTGAATCCCTTCAATATATTTGCATGCATAGATATATAATAAGATGTGACAAAATACAATGCAGGCTTTATAATAATAGTAAACAAGTGAAACACAAATCATTTATGTTGGTCGATTACTCGTAAGTCGTATGTTATAATTTTTTTTTTACCATTTGTCAGATTTGTATATTTCCTTTACTTTCACATTAATTTAGATAAGGTGAGAAGAACTTTGGTTGGGCTCTCGCCCTATCGCGCCCACCCCTAGCGCCGCCACTGAGTAAATAAAAACACCTTTGCGTCAGAGTGCAACAAATGATTTAAAACAAAATGATTGAAATATTTCGTGAAGTTAAGCCCAATGTTTCCGTTTTAACGCTGTAGTTCTGTTCCGGTATTTTTATCCTTTTTCCGTGAACGTATGTCAGAGCCGTGCTGAAACGCTATTTTAGTAATGAATAGCCGTGGGTCATGTAATCAACTGCTGAAAACTGAAGCTGACGGTTGATAAGACCCCGACAGGTCGACATGGCTGGCCTGATCTAAATTCTCTTTTAATTTCACCGAGTCATTTATGAAACAAATAAATGTATCACCGCGCCTTTCAGCCGAATGCCCCACGTGGAGGTATTCACTAGAGAATTAATCGATTAATGATTAGAGAAGAGATCAGTTGGGAAATTTAGAAAAGTGACCCAGCCTACAGGAAATACTTACTTGTCATCAAGATAAGTACAATTAAATTACAAATTCCATTTATTACACACAGCTTGATATGTGTGATATTTTAATAAAAATAAGTGGACATTAAAAAAAGACGCCCAAAGTTTACTTTAGGTCATACACAAGTATGATGTTTCTCGCTTAACCGTAGTTTCAATTTTCCACACCAAATTCCATTTTTTCTCAAACTAACTGTAAGTAGTTATCACTGTAATCAAGTATTAATAATTAGTAAAAAATGGACATCAGAATATCAAAAAAAAAGTGAGATAATGTCGAAAAAAGCTAAGGAAAACTAAATAAAATCGTAAGAGTTAAAGAAGAAAGTAACCAGGAACAATTCATGTACCGTGCTAAATCTTTTCATACATTTGTACGTGTGTATTTACGCAAAATAGTATATTGTGTTATTAAGAGTAAAAGTGATACTTTGTGTGGCGACCATGGAAGTTTGCACGACGAGCAAAGCGAGTCGAACAATTGCATGCGAGGCACACAAAGACACATTTACTCTGAATAACACATTTTATTTTAACTTCAAACTTAGAAATTTTAAAAAATAAACTACTATTTGACGTTTATTATAGGTTACCTGTCAGATATTCATAATTTTTAGTAACTTTATTCTTAGGTTATCTAGTTTTTATAGTGATATTTAGGGCGATATTACATATTTCTTTTGTACAAGTTACTTTTTATTGGCTGATTCTACATATGGCGGCAAAGAAATTAAACGGCGGCTAGAATAAAAAATTATATTACGGAGGCATAGAAATTAAACTTCAACCTAGTCAATCACGTCACAGAAGATGTCACTTTTATGACGTTTGAAGAAAAAAAATATTACCTGATTATCTTAATAAAATAAATCTGCTCGTTACTCAATCGACTCCCGAAATCTACTCATTACTAAGAAATTCGCGCAATGGTGTATATTCTGTCTGCGTCTCGATCACACTTTGATACGTTGTTATAGTAATACTAGTCATGATGTACGTTAGTTCGGTACTACGATGAGACAGATTGGACGGGAGTAGGTAAATGTGTATTGTATTTTCATTAATTTATAATTTGCATTTATAATGTCATCAGGATATTCTAGATTAAAACGCGCAATGGTATGGAGTGATTTTGAGAGAAAGGATTTAAAATACCTATATAAATAAGAGGCTTTAAGCGGGAGCGTAGTGAAAGGGGGGCGCCTTGATTAATTAAAAGCTAACAAAGAATCTATATATCTTTTTATAATTTAAAAATGTAATATAAGAACTGTAATAATGATAGTGACTTTCACTAATATATGACATGCAAAATGTAGTTTAAGCAAGTAACCTATAAATGCACGAACAACATACTTCTAGTATAATTCATTCCGACTTTAATTCTACTGTCCAATATGGATCTACGAAAATATTTCAATCCAAGCAGCAATTATACAAACATCATTCTGCAGAGCCAAAACTAAGCATATTCCCCGTTAATCATGTATCTACTGGAGCATAAGAATACTGTAACAAGTTATATATGCAGGTGAAGGTGAGGTGTAAAGTGTGACAAAACACGAATAGTTATGTACGAAGTTTATTAAATACGACGAAAATAACAAATACTCTTATTTAAACGAAAATAACAAAAAATAAATTTAGCGACTAGTAATTCACATTTAACACTCTAATTATTAACTGTTATTAATTTATTTTTACACAACAGTATTTATTTCTATGCTATTTATTTTCACCAGATATCAATATTATTTCCACAAAATATTTATATCAACTTTACATGTTGCTTTGCTGACCGACTACCTCGACTCGATTCTACTTCACTCTGCTCTACTGATTACCTTCACTAACTCTCTGCACACACTTAACTAGAGGTGCCCGTTGTGACACTTTATACCTGCCGGCAACAAATCTCGAATCTTCTAGATTCTTTCGAACTCTGATCAGACAAGCCGGCCCGCCATGAGTCACACAAATAGATTGAGAAAAAAATGGAAATTATTAAGAAATATGAAAAAGTTTATAATTATTTGTATATATTTATTGTTATTAAAAAAATAAAGATAATCGGAAAATTGTTATTATTTTTGCATCTCCTGGAAATTTCAAAAATAATGGATTGTAAAATAATATGCCAAAATTATCCGTTTTTCTCATTCCAATTGAATACCGGAGAATTAAAGCATAAGCTTAAATAAATGTAACAATTACTAGACAATTAGAAAAATCTGGGATGGTAAATGAATTAAGAATTTAAAAAAAAATTGGTGCGTAGTCTCAGTTACGATAAATAAGTAAAAAATGATATTTTCGCATTTGATTTACGTTAAGATTTTCCAGTTCTTTCCACTAGCTTTTCCATTTGTGACAGATAAGGATATTATTCTATCAATGACAAACCCCGTAGGTATTAATATCCCGTGTAGTATGCTTCCTTTGTGCGGCGTGTGAAGGTTGTTCCGTGTGGGTCAGAGGGTCAGTCGCCGGTCTGGTGGTCGGACAGACAATCGAACAATCGCATGATGGATAGCGAGCTGCAGGAGGCACCCACGGTAGTGCAAGACCACCGCTCGTATCAGATGTGCAGTGCACTCGCGTAAGAGGGTATTGCCAATGTGGCGTGCCGCCCGGGTGCGAATATGCAAACCGTACTTTGCTACAGCTTTGTTATATGATGAGAAATAGGGTAAAGTCGATTGGGACATCTTGAGACTAATTTATTTTGGTTCAATTAAGCGGTTACCTCAATAAAATGAACGAAATAATATTGTAAAGTACTCTAGATAATAACTATATGTGTGAAGGGTGTTCAAATTCTTCTTCCTAATGTAATTTTAGTTCAAAATCGCCTTGCTAAAAGACTGTCACAGTAATGTAATCAAGTTTTATAATTATAATTATAAAATAAAAATATTAAATGTAAGGGGAACCATATATTTTAATACTATTTCTTCACACTATGATGAATATTATTTAGAAAAGTAGTTTATGTAAGTAACAACAGGAGAAATAATTCCCAAAGACGCTGATGCTGAATTTTTTAGTAAACCGGAAAATATTTGAAAATATCGAATTTTCAACTCGAAAATTTTTAAATTTTACAAAATTACGTTTCTAATATTTTTAAAGAATTAGCTGATGTCAAATTTACAAAAAAGTATGTTGTTTGAGAATATTTTAAAAATGAGTAGAGATACAATCTCAACTACTTTACCAATCGATTCTATAGGAAAAATTATGTAAAGAAATATTTTGCCCACATATATGTTCTTTGGAACAATTAGGTGAAAAATAAGAAAAACGAAAAAACCTAAATTTCAATTTTTCGCCTCAAAATTGTTTGTCTAAAATTTTTTGGTAAATATATAAAAAAATCAAAAGTTTTGGAGAAAAAGTTTCTAGGAAAAAATATGAAAATTTTTTTGAGGTGCAATTTTGACAGCAAATGTATCAGGAACGACGAGAGATAATTAAATTCCGTTTGAAAATTTGAAATCAGCGCATCGAAATCTATTTCACTGTATACTATTTCCCAAAATCAAAATTTTGGCTACAAAAATGAGTATTTTTGGGATATTTCGCGTTTGTCAACACAATTTTTGGTTTAATAATGTGTTTTTTGGATTGTTTTAACTGTACACAACTTTGATATGGGGTTTTAGATTTTAAAAATAAATAAAAGTTAGATAATAAAACGACAGAAAAAAAAATTGAAAAAGCGTAAAAAGATTGCAGGTATTGAAATCAGCGCATTGATATTTACTTAAGTCTATAAAATGAAAAGTTGGTAAGAGATTAATATTGTTAGTGACAGAGACAGAGAAACGAAAATTAGAGAGAGATGGGGAATGTGAACAAATTTAAACGGCTCATTTTTTAAAATAGGAAAGTTTCGTCACATCTTAGGGAGAGATAGGCGAAGCCAACAAATTTAAATGTCTACACAATGCTCCAACGTCAGAGAAATGAATAGGGTAACATGAAAGGTACCGACACGTAGTGTCGCTTCTGTATGTAACTATTCTGTGGGGCTGCACAATGCTCGAAGGTCATAGAACTGAATAGGGTAACATGAAAGGTACCGACACGTAGTGCCGCTTCAGTATGTAACTATTCTGTGGGGCTGCACAATGCTCCAAGGTCATATAACTGAATAGGGTAACATAAAAGGTACCGACACGTAGTGCCGCTTCTGTATGTAACTATTCTGTGCTAATGGTTTGGAAGCAAGCAGCCGGGTTTGCCGCTCTCTATCGTTGTGAGTGTATGTCGGGGCGAAACAAGCCGCACTGTCACTGGCAGGTCCTCCTGACCTCCTCCGCGCCCTTCGCGCCTCGCGACGGAGGAAATACGGCTCATTAGGGATTTTAAACGAGTTAGACTTCCAACCAATCTGATTAATGAGTTTTTAAGGCTTCCGCACCCAGACACAACACCGGCTTCATCCAATTCTTTTAAGCACAATCCCTAATTAAAACGGCACCTACAATTTGTAAGATAGAAACTTTCTACTAACATTTATATAATTAAAATGGTTAGTAATACACATTTAGTAAGCCTAATTTGTTTACAAATAATCTCTTAACAAAAAATACATGAATTGTTTTATTTTAAATAAAAAAATAAAATGTGATATGTGCATAAATATATAAATATTGATTACTAGGAGTACCAGTCTTTTTTAAAGCAATGATAATGATATAAAAGTTAAAGTACTCACTGTTTCGTTAACTCGTACAAATTCCTTGAAGGAGATTCATATTCATTTGAAACTATTCGGATTTACAGTATAGTATAGACACAGGTTTATACAGAAGCGACAGTAAGACAGAGAAACGAAAATTAGAGAGATAGGGAAGGGCAACAAATTTAAAGGGATCATTGTTTAAAATCGGAAAGTTTCACATCTTAGAGAGAGATAGGGGAAGGCAACAAATTTAAAGTTCTACACAATGCTCCAAGGTCATAGAACTGAATAGGGTAACATGAAAGGTACTAACACGGATTGTCGCTTCTGTATGTAAGTATACTGTAGTATAAAGGTACGAACACATAAGCACAGCACGAAATTTTAACTACTGCCATTAACAGGTTTCAAATCGTTCAAACACTGTTTTTAAATGAGATGATGACACTGATGACAGGCCTTTCCATCTAGCGGAATTTTATATAAATAATAAAATATTCACAATTAATTACGATAATGTAAAAGCTATTAACATAACATAACAAGGATTCAAGGATTGTTATGAGTATCATAACTGCCGCATATGTCAATACAATTCCGAGCTCGTTGAGTGAGGATTTAAGACATCTAAGGTCTCATATATGTTACTCGTATATAACAACTTGATTTAAATTTAGGAAACAGTAATTCTTTTATATATATGAAAGAAAAATAGCGCATAGTAATTTCTACTAGAGGAAGAATTAAAGTAGTTCCAAGTGAACTAATAAAAATTTAATAAAGAAGATTTACCTCTCTGTGGTACACTGTAGCATATATTAATTTAATGTCCCCTTTCTTGGAGTTCATTTTCCTTTTATTTATCGTCCGAAGGTAACATCTACTACAATATAATTTAATTTACTACGAAGTTTCAGATACTCTATATAACAACGGCTTGAAATTACTCACAATACAGTTTAAAGAACAAATTGAAAGGACAACAGCACTACAAATGTAATTTTAAGGTTTTATTAAAGTGTTTTGCATAATTAAACCAGCAGAAATGTAACACAACAGCTAATTAAATGGGAAGAACGTAAATTTTATATTACCATTACCTAGTTAATTTATTCAAATATAAGTTAATTAAAATGGAAATTATTTCATTCTAATTTCATTGTATTTTAAATGAGTTATTGAAATTATTAAAATACTATAAACTCATTCTGAAGTAAATGTAATGATTATAAAATAATAAATTATTCATTCTTGTTTGGATTACTAATTATGAACTCATATTTTATTAATACAAATAAAATACTATTTGCCGCAAACTGTTAAATTCAAAAGATTTAGAGAACTCAAATGGTTTAATAGAATATGTGGTTTAATAGAATAGGTTCCTTTAGAATAATAAATCTTTAACGTTATTGAAAATACCAAATTGTAAACATCGAAATAATTATTATAATTGAAATTAATATGCTAAAACCGTTGCGAAGCCTTAAACAACTACAATAAAAAAAATATCATTGTAAGTTAGTATTCCCTCATTTATCTTCCAAAAAGTATTGAAATTTCGATTCGGCCATCAAAACCAAAATTTTGAACTATATTACATCATTATCATTTTGATATATAGTCCGCATGTACGAAACTGATTCCTGAAACATGAAACTTGGAGAGTTTTGCTAACAAAGGATGCACATGTTATTGCAGAACTCAGTTCCATAAAGCGTACTTAACATTAATCACATTGTTAATGTTAACTTTGAAGCATTTATAGTTCAATATAATTTTGATAAAGGTAATACCACTAATAATGTTAATTTAGTGGAACACGTATGAAAAATTAATTTTGCTTAAACTACAAAATTGATACAAGTAGAGGTCCGACCTTAATTTCATCTTTTCTTTAGATACAAAAATATTATTTTTAGGTGGTCACTACTACAGAAAATTATTCATTTCTATTTAATTCACCATCTGTCAATAATAACAATTGGCCACGATTTATGATTATAATTTACAATCCATGTGTCAATATTTTCTTTTCTCTTCATTGTTGCTATAGTTACTACTATTGATTGTTTAAAAACAAACCGATTGTTTGTTTGAAAATTATTAAATAAGTGTTAGTTTTTTATGTGGTCGCCTAAAAATTTGGTTTGCAACTCGTCATAAAAAGCTCATATCCATACTCATATAAAATTGCGGCACGAGACAGACGTATACTCGCGTGTTTAAGAATGCTTTTCTCTGTTTCGGAATTAGAATATCATATTCCAGCACGCTTATTGATGTTAGAAGGAGCTTCATTCTTAAACGATTTTTGGTTATATTTTGTTATTTGAGATTGGCATGACTGCATTAAATACACAAAATATCTAGGCAACTGACAAAGTAATTCTAATTTATTTGGGAGGCCATGAAACAAATTGCTTGTGTTACAATGTATAAACGAAACAGAAATCACTGTCACCAACCTAACTATTCTATCAAAAAAATCCCTTAATGAAAATTGTCAAATATTATTATAAAACATAATGTAAATAAAAGCCGAAACAGAGAAAATAGTATAAAACATTCGTTATAGAAGGCAATTCAAGCACTCGTTCGTTCGGGCACTCGCTGCTTCGCGCTCGTTTCCAAAATTCAAACTCGTGCTTGAAAAGGTTGCCTTCTATAACTTATGTTTTAATATACTATTCTGCACACGATACATAATACACTATTTTCTGTCTTCTATAATGATATCCTTTTGTTATAATGTAGTTATATCCAGCGGATATAGTATTGTATTAAATTAATAAGTAAATAAATACCAAATCAATGAAAACAAAAAAAAAAACGTAGTTGTAGCAAATAATACTAGAGACTGCATATGATCAACGAAATATACGTCGACGATTGTTGATTTTAGTTTGTAAAGTCAGCGTCTGTGAATTGTTGACTTTAGTTTGTAAAGTCAGTAGTTCTTCGGACAGATAGGGACCCACATACAGAAGCCTTTGTTCAGTTTTTGCACGAAGGGACTTTCCCGTGTGTGAGTGAAACAAGCCATCTAGACAAAGGAGTTGAGGACACTTGCAGAAGAGAGTTCCAAGTGAGAAATACGCTGGGCTTGGGTCGCTATAGTTCTTGTCAGTTACAAAATATTACTTTTTGTATTTCTTATTAAGTGTTTTAGTTAGTAGTGACTTTGAATATTAGTGTATGTAATTTGTATTTTTTTAAAATAATTATTACAACAATGGATTCACGTAACGTCCCTTTGCTCGAGTCAAATCCTGCATCTCCGACAAATATTAGCTTTATAATACCAAATTTGTTAGTAAAACAATCTTTATAGCACAAAAGGAAAGGAGAAGACCAATATTGAAACCAAATGCATCACAACTATTCATCATCTTCTGTGGCGCCACATTTCTAAATGTATTAGGGATTCAAGTATCTAAGGTACTTGTTTCGTGATAATCATTCGCATTTTAGGTTGTCAGGCTACAGCTTCTGCATGGGTCCTTATAGTAGGTATCTAACCATTCGAACAAAAGAATTTTTTTTGGATAAATAATAACGAAGCTAGGATCTATGGTAATTAGGACAAAGTGTCCTAAAACCGGAATTTATGGAGACAACAAATACGAGCAACGGTGGCTCACTTGGTTCGCGTCCTACGATTCGAAAGGAGCACGGTATAAAATCTGTGGATCAAAATCCATTATAAGTTGTCCATTTCAGTGATCTGTACGAAACAAGTACCTTTAGTACTTGAGGCTCTGTTACATCTAGGAATGTAGTGCCACAGATCATACTGATGTATGGAGGCGAAGAATTGAGGAGGCCAAAGCTCGATACAGGCTGTACCGCTAGTGAAGACGAGTAATGATATATATTTACAGTAATTTTAACAGAAAATCATGTCAAGTGTTGTTTACCTCGAACAAATAAAAAAAAATGAATAAATTATTACGTACAATGTTTGTTGTGCAAATACTGTAGTTTTACATTCCAAATTAATTCTGCAACATCCCCTATTAATCTTTAAAACTTATCTACATCCCACTAGAGTTTTTTTCTCTTTATCTACGAGACAATTCATTATGTATAAACTACTAGGACAAATCGCTCGTCGCGTAACTGATTTATTATCGCGACTCGACTTCACGCTTAGCTGAAACATAATCCTGGATCTGGACTAGGTTTCCAGGCTCCAGATCCGCGCGGACTCCAGGATAGTTCCAGGAGTCTGCAGAGATTCATCACATGGAGAGATAATTAAAATTTTAATTAAATGCTTTGAACATTGGAAACATCGGTGTTTTTCTGGATTTGTCGCACAGCAAGGAGTGAGAAAAATACATGCAAAAACAAATGCTGATAATTAAATCACTTGATCTCACCATTCGCCATCAATATGTTACAAAAAAATGTTAGAGAAAGCATTACCTTGTTTTGTATAAATTTTCATTTGTTTCCGAAGTATTAAACGCAGCTAAAAAAATTGTGTTTCAATTTTTACAAAAACTTGAAGTCAGCTCCAAAATAAGTGGTGCTGTTAGGAAGATTTGTTTTTAACATAAATGTAAATTAATTTTATATTTTGCTGCACAAGGTACCAATACGATATAACTAATAATTGATGTAAATAATGGGTACGCCAATTAAACTAAAAAAAAAACGATGACTAAGATTTTAAATTATGCTTATAGAATATGTATGTGAAGCGAATAAAATGTTTAATAAAATATATAAGCAGCAACTACATAGAATACATATTTATATGAATTTTCTCTACAAAACACCATACCTAAATATTTCTCGACATATCGTTCAAGAGCTTACATGATTTGCTATCAACCACCTACTTTAACCAAAAAATATTAAGAATCGAATCTGTACTTAACTACAGAAAGCAGTAATTTAGAACAATTTCCTAGAAACATTCGTAATTTATTCCTAGCTGTTCTAAATTCCTGCTTTCTATGACTTTCCTAGATTTATTCGTAATTTATTCCTAGTTGGCAAGGAACGAAATGTTATCTTGTTTCACTATAATTATCACTTACTAAAGTTAAAAATTCAACAAATCAATGCCAGTGTCAGCGAAGAATTTTTGGCGCCACAGAGTCCTTGTGCTTATAAACCACGCTTCTTAAGCCAAAGCTTAAAGTTTGTGTAAACTTTATTAGCAAAAACCTCGCTTTTCAGAGTAATAAAATAGAGACTTCGTCAGAGTAAAAAGTTAATGTAATGTATAGGTGACAGGAATAAGAATCAATTTAAAATTCGAATAATTCTTGACAAAAAACTGTGGAAAAAATGTGTTATTCGTGACAAGTTTTACAACTGTCTTTACCGATATATCATTATTAAAAATAAACGACAGCTTGATATCGATTGGCTGTTTCGAAAACAAACATCCAACATCGCTTATAGAATTCCAGTGACGACTTGGTTTCGGCGTGATTTATATCTAAACTTTGCATTCCGTCTCCTAGCGACGAACAGATTAAAGTACCATAAAAATAAGCTAGCCATGCACGAGCCATCCGAAACCGCGACCGCGACACTCCCATCACTGTCGCCGACTTGGACTTTTTGCGACCCACGCAATTTTTTCCTATTTTTGAATAATTCATTCACTGCCTTGAAATATCGATTATAGCAGCGGAAAAAGACTTCCAAATGGCGACATTTTGTTTCTTTCCTTCGCAAAAAATTATACGAGAATTGATAAGAATGCGGTTTGCCAAATTTATTGTTTTCCCGGACTCCGCATTCCTCAAATATTTTTCAATTTTCACAATTCATTGTAATATTAATTTTAAAAAAGCATTGTACGTAAATGGGATGAATTGTAATGATTACAATTGATATATTTCAATATTTTGGTAGATAATTGATGTAAATATATCGGTAGAAATGTGTAAAATTAATTTGATTGAATATATGGATAGAACCAAAAAGAAATAATAAAACGTGAATTTATTCCTTAAATTACAATCATAACGAGAATCTCAAATTTAATTAAATTTAAATCTTGATCACGTCTTATAAATATAAAATTTAATGATAACATAATAATCGACGAAGGCATTTATCAGACGTCTTAGTGACAATTTATTTAATACGAGATTTATGATTAATGGATTTTTACAGAAGTATATATTGAAAAACCAAAAAAAAATTATAATGTCTAGACATTGTATTGAATTGGTATTCGTGAAAAAAAAATTAAAATCCATCATGTTTCTTGTCACACAGACTTAAAAGATGTAGACAAAAAGTTAAGATAAGAATATCGGATTTGTTTTTAATATTTTATTTGCATTTTTATACTTAATAAATTATTAATTATTAAATACAGAATCATATTTCCATCAAATTTGTAAGAACTATTTATTAGTGTCCGACCGAAGTTTTGGTGTAGGCCAGTTTCGTCAAAAAAACTAGTGTTTGTGTCGTGTCCGGCGCTTTCGGATTTTTTTGGAACGGTTTCACAAGCTTATTTTTTCTTTTCTTGTTATTTAATTGTTTTGTTTGGTACGTTATTTCAGTTTTATTACTTTCGAAGATATATTCATATTTTATAATCGGTATTCTGAGGCTGTTAGTACAAAGGTATCAATGCAAGATGAGGTAAGATACCATTCATTTAATTTGTAGAATTAAGACAAAGACTTGTTATTTGATTGTAATAATTTGTGAGGTGATAAAAGATAATTAAAGTCCTCACTTATTTAGTGAAGATAGTGGCCCATACTATGAACGCACTTTTATATTAATAGCGCTTTTAGAAAGGAAGCGCTGTATAAAAGTGAACTTTTAATATGGGCCAGTATCTCTATAAAAATAAAGTGATTTTATAATAGTTAAATTAAAGCTTTTTTTTTAATTTAAAAATCGAATAATAGCTTATATAATAAAAATTTAACTAAAATTTAACTTAACTACATAAGTTTTGGTTTCGGTTATGTTTTCGGCCGAAATTAGAAAAGGAGCCGAATATTCAGTTACGGTTTCGGTATCTGCTGAAAATCGTGTTTCGATCGAACTACTTTTTATTATAATTGGTTTCATGACTTTTTTAATATGTCTAATTATAAATATTGGTCAAATGTAGATCGTGCATGAATTTTTTCATTTGGACGCAATATTCTCGTTACATTCCTTTGACAGAGAGTAAGTATTATACATGCACAGACAAACTGTGATAAATGCATGTCTGGGAATTTATCTATTTTTATATGTTATTAGCACTTTGATGAAAACCTATTTACAGTCTAAACGTTGGTGTATTAGTGGATTATATTACATGACTGATCTCCAAAAGTACCTTTCTTTTATTAACTGTAAAAGCTTTTCAAGAACTTTTTGTGTGAAATATTTTCATAAATTTTTGATAAATGTTAAGAAAACGTAACGTCGTACTTTTTGATTGATAAAATACTAGTTAATAAATTTCTCGGCGGAAGTTGTTTCTCAAAAATATATTTATTCTTGATGCCACCAAAAACTCAATCACCAAATAATGATAAAAAACCATGTAGAGGTACACATTAGTTCCCTCATTATTTACCTCCCCCATGTAATATTTATCATGATTTCATCGCCACAATTACCCTTGCAATATTTTTCCGACATCTGCCGTGTTTGCGTGGCATCATGCAAAGCCGTTTGTACGTCGCGTCGTTATCCCGGCTTAGGTTAGGAGCGCTGCAAACACTCCACGCGTCTAGCATTGAGCACAGCTCAGCGCAGCAGGACGCAGAGGCAAATCATCCTGGACAACCACCCATCATTACGTAAATATATCGGATATCGGCTGGAAACTAGGCCGGGATAGTACAAATATCCCGGCCTAGTTTATAAGGATGCAGTGTGAAAAATAAACAAAATTGTGCATTTTTTATTTCTAAATGTCAGGCGTCAATTAGTGAGCAAAATTTAAATCCTGAACAAATTAATATCAAAAAGAAAAATATCTGTAAATTACGTACATTTGCTTTTAGTTGCTTTCAGTTGGTAAAAAGAATGCTATAATAGGACAAATTGTCAATATTAGCTATTAACATGTCTAGGATTGTTATGAGAATAATAACCATCGCAGACGACAATTAAATTCTGAGTATAGCGAGAATATTAAGACTAAGGCTTCGCATGATTCATAATACCTAAGCTTTGTTCATTATATTTCCGGTTTCAGAAAATGAAGAGTTTATCATCATCATTTTATAAAATTCTCTTGTCAGTAACGTTTTCGTAATCAAATCTGTTTGGGTTGATAAGACGCCATGCTTAGTTATATTATTCAATTGTCCCATGCTATTTTGACATTTTGTACGGTAATAATATTGCATTATTGTCAAGAAAATTTTATAAAATAATATTTAATAATAATGGCTCATATTCTGTTTCCGTCACTAACGTTAAACAAACTTTATTAGGTAATTTAAACACGCTTCACTAAGTTTTCATATTAACGTGTCGTGTTTAGAAATAATGAAGCATCTGTTTTAGATTAGTTACTTAGAGATGACAGAAACCGTCTTTAAATTCTTGTTTAGTTATAAAAATGGTAGAATTTGAGCACGATATTGATGACAGTAAATATTTGGGAATTATTTGGTGTTATTAAGCAAATAAGACCATCTTTTGTTAAAAATAGCTTAGAGAAGCTTGCTGAATATGGTTATAATTAACTCCTTCATTAAATATTAGAAGCCAGTTTTGTTCACGGTGCACAAGCTGAATTTGCGAATACACATAGAGGGCACATTCATTTCTTCAATTTCAAATTTGTTCAATCCTGCTATTAAAATTTTACAAAATATATACAGGCTTTGCACCGAAACGCGGATACTAAGTTACAATAATACAAAGTTTTTCAAAATTAAAATTTACTTCAAATAAGATTACACTTTACTTTGTTAAAAATCAAACAACCATAGAAATAATTGAAAATATCTACGAATTATTATTCCTTTGGTTTGATATAAAGAAATTATTGTATAGATAAATCCGACAAAAATATAGTCGAATATTAAATGTTGAAGGTACCGTGGACGTTTGTGATATGCTCTAAGTTGGCGTACATCCCTCGGATGACGGTTTGTATACAGACGACCTGAAGCGTTATCGTCCCTTGATACCTTAATTACTATTATGTCTTACTAGTTTGTTATTGTTTACTTTGACGTTGTTACGATGAACATTAAGCGGGGTATATTTACAATAAATTGATAAAAATCTTTCATGTTTTGAGGTAAAAATGGTTGTAAGTCAATAAAAATGTATTGTATTTGTGTTATTTGGTAAAGTATTTATTTTTTCTTAAATGAAAATTCGTTTTTTTTACTCACCGCATGAAAAACTTAATTAATTAAAGTTCATGAAATTGAACTAGAATTAAAAAAATCAACTAAGTGATAACTCTTTAATTATTTAATTGCGCGACAATCTAAAATCCGTGTATGTGGGTATGCTACTGACTTAACTACGTAATAAAAAAAATGTTTTCATTTCTACAATTAAAATGAAAAATCGACAGTATGGCTACCGATAAATTAAGTCTAAAGCGCTAGTAAGGTTGGTAGTTGTGAGTAAACTATAATTGTATTCGCTACGCCTTGTATATTTGCTAAACTATTACAGATACAGTAATTAAAATCACATCCCTCATTATATACCCAGCAAGAATCTGTATAATTACGCCAAAATTATAAGATAACTGGTAACGCTACATTACCGAGTTTATGCGAATATTGATTCAAACTTCAAAACTTTGACTTCTAAACTCCGTCTCGGGAGTGGAGTAATTAAGTTACAGTCAACTCCCGCGGTGCTCAATATAACAAAATCGTTTTATCACAAGCGGCAGAGGTTAGCGAATTGCTTTACTACATGAGAAATGGTGATGCAAATTTTAACCTCAATATTATTATTATTGTGTTTTTCAACTCTAGTTGTTGACATGGCTTCACTAATTTTCATAGTTATACTTTTCTTCAATTGACAAATAGAAACTTCTGAATGAAACAAAATATAAATTTTAGATATGAAATGAAACATTACATAAATTGTTATTTGAAATGCACTAAAAAACCTAAATTAGTTCAGATTTATTTATCTAGTAGATAACTAATGACTTGAAGTGTATTTCGATTTATCATTATAAAACTTGAATTCCATTATGTTCAAAATACAATATACTACCTCTTGTGTGAACTTTTTTCCCGAATTTGTTCTATTACTCATTCGGGAAAATGGCATTCCTACACTTGATATATAAATAACTATTTCCGAAACTCCCAAAATTAAGAATGGTTTATTTGAAGTAAACGTTTTTAGTGCCACGGTTTTTTTATTTAGATTACCTAAAAAGAGTATACTATAATCTATTTAATAACTAGGAGGAGTGGTCTGAAGTTGGCGCATTAAAATAAATATTTCTGAATGATCATTGGAGATACCCATCTTGCCTTGACCTTTGATAAATTAAGTCGATCTTGAAAGATGTGGTGTATGTAATAACGGGTCACTGGGAATTTTCCGTCAGGAATATTTTCATTTCCTAGAAAATTTCTCGGAAATTTCCCAAAACACATTTCCCGGAAAAAAATCGAGAATTACATTTTAGAAATTTCCGGGATTATATGGGAAAATTCCCGGAAACAACTAGGGAAATTCCCGGGAATAAGAAGGAAAATAATAAATTTAACCCAGCTGCAGCTTCACCAATATGTTCTAAGCAGTCCCAACTAATTTCTAACAGAGAATCTAATAACTTTATAACTATGAGTGGAAATCGGAAAAATTTAAAATTAATTCTTAATAATTTAACCTACAGCAACGTCATCAATTATAATATTTTTAGTAGAGATGATATAATTGTTATTTAGTTCTCGTTAATTCTATTTTTTTTTAATAAAAATTTTGGTGGGCCTTTGATTTTATGAGTAAATTTATCATTAATTTTTCTCAGGAATTATCCGAAAAATATCTCTGGAACCATTATATAATCACTCGATAAAATAGCAGAATATGCCAATACCGACAATTTATTGAACATCCCTCGTATATGCTAGTGTATATAGTAGTGCTATTCGCCAAAATTAGGCTATTCAGGAATATGTATGTTTAGGAGTTCAGGCAATTAACGATATTATTTCTTTGAATGGTGGAGTCAATTGGTAGTTGACAAACATTATAGATTACAGTAATTTTCCTGTATTGATTATCCCTATTTCGTGGACAAATACAGCCATTAATAGATGTTTGTATTTGCATAATGTGCAAGAGATAATCAACCCTAATAATATACAAGATAACTGGCTGTTCAACCTGATACGGTCCCAGCGGAGTTGCACGAATCCTACAATACCCCGCCCGCTAGGTAATTACGCCAACTTCGTTCATACGTTGTGTACATTACACACAAACAGGAAAGCTAAAAATATGCGAGACAAACATTACAGTGGAAACTACACAGTAAATTTTCCTCATTTCAGAAAACGGGTTAGTTTCTGATTTCAAAAGTGTAAGGAAACTACAATAAAAGCTAGCGTACATACAGAGACTACGAAATTAGGTGAAACAAAACTGGATTGTTGTTTTCGATGATGCTAACAAAAGTAACTTTTACACATATTAGGATGAATTATTTCAATTCAGTTAATACTTTGAAAATACATTAAAAATGACTAAATAGAACTTTTGAAAATTAAGTTGTCTTTTACATTAACTATTTAATATTTGGAATTTATTTCTGGAAATGGTTAATTGTTTAGAGCTGGAAATAAGTGAAATATCGTATTTAGTCAAATTTCTCGATGATGTTTTAAATTAATGAATAAGGTTCAGACTCCCCCAATAGTCCTATTTTGTTATTCTTATAACGATACATGAGTACGTATGTCGTGTCTTTATGTGATTATTTTTTCGTCCACGTTAAATTCAATATTACAGATTTTATGAAGCCAACATTTGATATTAATATTTTATTCTTATCTACGAAAAGCTGATAAGTTCCTTCAAGTAATTTACCAGAAATCAGAGTTGACCAAGTTAATTCTTGTCTTGTCCACAAAATCGTAATGTGTTTTTTATAAGCGTGACAAATAAACAGTAAATAGTTATGATCATTTTCTTTTGTAAAAATTAAATAGGTTGCTTCAAAGTCTATCAGAGGCTATTACTTTCGTTTCTAATTTGGTATTAATGGAATACATAATTGTTTGATAAAACTTTTAGGGTTATCCTTGTACCTAGTATATTATTTAAGGCAAGCAACTGGTAAGGCTGATTCGCCTGATAGGAATGAAATAATTATTTTCCACACTAAAATAAAAAAATCATAATGATTCCCATCGACTATTACACAAACAAGAACGTTACGATGTATGAATATGAATATATGAAATTCATTGAAAATTTTAGGTCACTTTTGAAGGGCTGTAAGCATACAACCTTACTTTTTATTCTGAGTTCAGTCATATAAAATTTACATACTCTTAGAAGATAATTTTTTAAAGAAAAATACATGTTCAGGTATATATCAGTTTTATTTACATTTATTACTAAAACCGTAAAGAAGAGTTTCATGGACGATACCAGTGAATGTGAATAATAATAATTAAAAAAAAAACTAACCAACATTTAAAAACAAATTCTGTTTAAATTGTCCTCTACGTTTTTAATACATCAATCACAACACTCTAAAATTTAAATCCATATTCATTATTATCGTATATGGCACACTAATTTTAGCTACATTTGAAGGGAATGACAAAAAAGAGGAATAAGATGTATAAATAATGGAACGTAAAATAATACGAACAATATTAAGACCAATCAAGATATCAGAAAATGAATACAGAATAAGGATGAACCATGAAATAGAACAAGAAGTAGAAAGTATACAAAAAATAAATCAACGAAGAATAAGATGGATTGGACATGTATGGAAAGTAAAAAAAATGGATATAATTAGATTAATAGTCCAATGGATCCCAAACAGAAGAAGAAGTCGTGGTCAACATGGCTAAGGGAAGTGGAAGAAGACTTAAAATCAGCAGGAATTAACAATTGGAAGAGCAAAACAAGAGATAGGAAGTTGTGGAAGATCATAAACAACATTTAAGGAATAGTAACGGAAATTGATCCACTCCAATAAAAATAGGATCTAAAAAGCTTCAGAGGAAGCAGCGCAACCCCATGGGGGTGTTAAACTACTCTATACATAAGGTAACTACTACAAATATTAAAACGCATCTTTCTCAAACAAAAATGTTATCTGAGATTATGGAAATATTATTTCACTAAATTTAGAATAAAATTCTATATCGAATAAACGAACTTCGTAGCTGTAATAGTGCTCGAGATAGCACATACCACTTAAAATGAACTCTCAGTGTAATTAATCTATAGATTTTAAATGATGGTATTTCAGGTTTCCAGCATGCGTAAGTTATTTGCCAACACAAACGAATGTTGAAACCAGCATGATACGTGATGATACATACAGATCTTATACATCTTTGAAAATCATTGGTGAGAGTTCCTGGTACATTTCCTCCACTAAAGTCTCGTCGCGGCCCTGAATGCATTTCTCCCTGTGGGAATTCTCGGATTACCGTTTATTCACCCGGCTTAGTTTCTACTTCAAACGCTTCCCGAGTTGCAACTATTGGTTTTGCACTTGGAGTTGGAGAGTAAACGCGCGCGTAGAGGTATTGTTTAGCAGGTGAAATATTCGCCGCTTACCTTTCTTCGACGTCCGGAAGCTGTCGTCTCGCGGAACGTACTGGATGTCGTACGACAGGGTCGTGTTCGGCAGAAGGTCAGGGTCTTTGTTGATCTTGTACACGGCGTACTTGAAGGCTAGTTCCACGCTCGTGTCTTTCTGGTCTTCCGTGAATATCGCACCTGCAAAAGTAACCGTATATTAACATATTATTTATTTTATTATATTATTAAATAATTAAATATATTTAATAAGCAGATGGTGATTTAAAATTTTCTTTTTTGGAGAAATATTAAACTAGAGCCACAGAATAGGTTTATACAGAAGCGACAGTAAGACAGAGAAACGAGAATTAGAGGGAATGTGCGAAAATTTAAAGGGCTCATTGTTTAAAATCGGAAAGTTTCCTCACATCTTAGAGAGAGATAGGGAAAGGGTACAAATTTAAAAGTCTACACAAAGCTTCAAGGTCATAGAACTGAATACGAGAACATGAAAAATACCGACACGGAGTGTCGCTTCCGTATATAACTATTCTGTGCTAGAGTGTAGGAATATGAAATATCAAAATCCTTTTATATCGCACTGTATCAATTCCATTTTCACCATTCTAATTTGTAGTCCAGTAAAATAATTGCGGACATAAAGTTTTTCAATTTTTATTTATGTCTCTTTAATGATTTTAAAATATATGTATATTCTTATATTTTATAATACTATCCTTAAAATTATTTTACTATGTTGAAAGTTTGTGATTAGCCTGTCAAAAGTGAGTGATAAGAGCGTTTTTTTTTTTTAAATTTTCCGATGGAAACTAATATTTTTATTTTAGTTCCTTAATAATCTTCAAGGCAAAAAACTTCGACTAAAATTGAAAACTGTGATACTGTAAGAAGTAAAACGTCGTATGTCATACGCCTGTTAAATGATTTTTACGGTACTCATTTAGAAATTCCGGACTCAGCTTCCTTCGTCATCTCGTCCAAAAACATCTTATTCGTAACGTAAAAACTCATTTATCGTACTTATGATGTAAATAACTATTTCACAACCAAAAATTTCGTAAAATCTACTATGGGGGTTTCCAATACAACGCCTTTTTAAAATATATATTCTGCATATCAATTTTGGTCGTGAGTATATTGTAATAAAACTAAAATAATATGTAATTGTTGAATACTTTATTTAAAAATTGAAATTAAAGTTTTATTTAAATGACCTTGTGACGTCATTCCCCTGATCAGTGTTGCCAACTATAAGTACATAAGTTTTAATTTCACCGGTTCGCAACACTGCCTCCGATAGCTAGCTTCATGTGATAAAATGACAGTGCAAGCTCGATTTCATTTCATTTCAAAATATATGAGAACACACACACGTGGTAACTGGTAAATGCATCTATCGAAAGCATGAATCACGAAAGCAGGTTATGTTTATATTCAATGTTTGAATTTAAACGGTATTCGTAGCCTAACTTCACTTCAGTTTTTTAGCTACTTATAGTTCTATCTCATAGCGCACATGGACTATCTTTTTCTAGTCAGGGGAATGACGTCACACCCATTGTCCGTAAACTTTATTAATTTTTTTCTCGGATACTATCAACTTTTTGGAAAAATAAAAAAATATGGGTCCAATATTTTGTTTTAAAGTTTATCATATAAAAAAATCAAAAAATCTTGGAAACCCCCATTGTGAGTAATATTTCGTCTATTTAATTATTATTTTTCAAATCTGATCTAATTTTAATTTCCAGAAATATTCTACATTAAAATATATGGTCAAAGGATTTTCTCGACTTCACATGGGTATTGCTTCCGTTTTTTATCGAAACCGGTCGGAGCGGGAATAAAGTCTTCGAAAAAGGACTGAATTCCAGTACTTTATTACCTCTCCCATAAAAAAACACAGTTCAAATTTAATAAACAAAGTTAAGAGTATCGATTCATGTAGATAAAGACTTTACTATTAGATTTAATTTTACATGTAAGTAATAAAGCTAATCTGAACAACAATCTTGGACCAGTAGGATAGACATAAGATTCAATAATATCCTGAGTGTTATTGGTCATAACCTCTAATTGCAAATTGCACCGTATGTATTTCCTACTTATCATGCCATATCTTCCCTCCTCCCTAAGGATCAGCAAAACAACAATTGCAGCAGCAAACAACGTACAACCTACGTCGCCGAGCAACGCTGGCGTGATACACCAACACGTTGTTACATGCAACACTCCTGCACTCGGCTGCGCGATACGATGCTAATTTGCGGACCGTCACAGGAGGGACAATGCACAGATCAAATTTAGCACGTGGTTAAGTTCTGATTGCTGCGTTTTACTGGGTCGCTATGCGTGAAATAGGATGGATTTGTTTGTGAGCTGGACGCAAAAACCAGTCGAAATGATCACGATTTCTATGCAAATGGAAATGTGGCAGTGGGGCAGTTTGCTCTATAAACAAATTTACTTCCGCAACAATACTGCTTTGGTTTTATTTTATTTTAGAATTACCTCTACAATTCTTATACCAGGAATACTGACTACAGCACGAATTTAATTCCTGTGATAGTGATTGTAGGTATTTATCCGTTAAAATGTTTTTGTACAATTTGTAACACGTAAATACGAATGTTGAAGTTAAACATTCAGAATAAACTAAAGTAAAATGAACTTTTTGTTACAAATAAATACTTAACGAACTACATACAGAGTGGTGACTCGAACACCCGGACATTGGGATTTAACATGTGAAATCATATTTTCCTAGTTTCCCTAATGATTTTAAATAAATAAGCTTCAAATAGCAGTTGTAGAGCATAAAAATTTGCATCTAAATCAATAAACAAAAATAATTTTATATGCCTTGTAAGCTCAGACACTAGGTATGCAAATGTTGTAAATCACCCCAAAAATAGCAGTAGCCAAGAAATTGAGACAAAAATGAACAAATGTTTAACGGTTTATCTGTCAAGATGAAATGAACAATATTACATAAACCAATTTTGAATTTAATAAATAAAAACAAAATAAAATTACTAGTTTTTAGCGTAACTTGACAAATAGTAATTGCAAATAATAATAAAAATAAACTAACGCTGCTGAAAGATAAACGGTTAAACAATTGCTATTTTTTGGGTGATTTACAACATTTTCTTAACTAGTTCCTAAGCTTAAAAGGCACGTAAAATTAACTTTGTTTATTGACTCAGATACAAAATTGTATGTTCTACATCTGTTATTTGAAACTTTTTTACTCAAAATAATTAGGGAAGCAGGAAATTAGGAAAATATTATTTTACATGTTAAATACCTATGTTCGGGTCTTCGAGTCACCACCCTTTATGTCATATATAATTACGTACGGAAAATAAAAATTTTGAAAAAAAAAGTTTTCGTGGAAAAAACGGGATTTTTTTTATATTTCCCATTTTTCACCGTTCCCTAAAAGCATAGAACGTATACGAGGAGAAAACATTTCTTTACCTAATAGAATCGATAAGTATAATAATTGAGATTGTATCACTACTCATTGAGATATACCTATTAAAAATACCTTTTTTTGAGGTGCAACTTTGAGAGTAAAAAAAATAAAAAAATAAAACAAATTAATATGGAATACTTTCAAAATAAAATTTTGAATCTAAAAATGGATATTTTTGGATTTCAGGAGAATAAACACAATTTTCCTCAAAACCCTGAAAATTGTTTTTTTAAGATACACTTTATTGCTAATTACATCTAAAGTGGTTATTTTCGAAATATATTAAGTGTGCGAAACCAGGCTATACGTTAAAAAAATTGTAGTTTATAGATTTGCAATATTAATGAATTAATATTTCAGTGAGAGAATAAATAATATATTACAATGTAATGTAAATGAACATGCCTTAGGATGGACCAAGATTTCCTTCCTTCTCCTGTATTTATTATTCTGTTAAGAATTTATTGTAATTATGGCCATTTTTATAGTTGGTGTTTTTCACTGATTTCTATCATTTGAGAACTGAGATGTTCGCATTATAATTTGTCTACTTTTGTAGAAATTGTAACAAGATGGAAAATGCGGCCCTGGTTTTTTCTTTTTTTACACAGTATTTCTTTTGTGAACTATGATTCTTATATCGGCATCTAGACGTTGACATTTTTGTAATGCCGATGAGATCATATTTCACATACAAAAATTTGTGAGTATATAAGGGACAGAGAGAGTAGATTTGCCTCTCAACAAAAATTATTCAGGCAGTCTTAAAAAGTGTTAGCTTTAGTTCGGTCGTGGCAAAAGCCACAATGTACGTTTAATTTGTTAGTGTTACAGTAGTTTAATTTAGTTTTCGTTCAGATTGGGCGTCTGCAATGAGGCTCTGGTATTGGATGGATCAGTTTGTGTACTGATCCACAAAGTATTTAATTCGGATTAAATAATGTGTAAAAATTGTAAATAAAATTAGTTTAAATAAAGTAAAGTGTATGTATGCTCCCATCCATCGTGTTGTGTGTATTGTGTTCCTGTGTATTCTGTTACATCATCTTTGGCCACCATCCTCATTTAGCAAGTCAACCATCGAGCCATCATAGCATCATCGTACTACCCCCCCTTGTTACAAAATGAATATGTAGACTTTTATATGAGTAATAGGATATAATTAACTTCTTATAAAAGTAGGTGGAGCAGAAGTGAAGAATAAAAAATCAGGATTGGGTCTCTAAAATTTTATCATGAAAACTGTTCCTCCCTAGAATATTTTTATAGTCTCTTCGGTGAAACATGAAATTATAACGAATTATCTACATTTTCATATCTAATTAAAAGATGTATATAGGTATACATTTCCTGTAACTATTATGATCTGATTTGACGTCGACGGGTAATTTTTGGCCGTTAAAATAATTCGAGTATAAGTCGGTGTCTTGTTTGTGATCGAAGTTCGCCATGGCAACGAGGTGAAATCCCTCGAGCATTGTCGAGAGCATTCGGTTCAGGTCCGATGGCGGCCGATCCTTGCCGAAAGGCTGACCTGGACTAATTGCATTTGTTACGGCGCGGGATAACTCTATCTGTCCGTCGAGAGGGACAGTAACCTCTAAGATTGCACATGGGATAAGATTTTACAAGATTTTTCACCCCGATGACCCAGTGCTTTAAATTTGTTTGTACAAGGGTTTAGTGGTGAAGCTTTAAGCACACAAGCACGTACTTATTAAGTTTTTAATTAATATTAAAATTTCATAAGAATTCCTTAAATTAAAACAAGAGGTTTACTTATAACAGAAAATTGTACATAATAAACTAAAATATCTTTTTACCAAGCATTTTCTACTGATGAATCAAAATATAAGTTAAACTCCTTATAAATAATAGAATACTAGAAAACAATTGGTCATATTCCACAAAAATTTTAAATCATTGTTGTTATTGGCTCATTATTATTTCATATTCCCTTTTAATAGATTCGAAGTTCTAATAATTTAAAATTACAACAAAAAATATCTGTCATGATATTTTGTTAAATTTATTCACTTTTGTAACTTAAAAACTTTGGAAGGATTTCCTTGTAAGATTTTTTTGCTGAATTTTCAGAAAGTTCAGATTGAATAACTTCAATAGTATCCAATACGATCGAAATATATTTTCATTTCAAATAAATTTTAAATTGTTAACTTTTATATATAATTCTTCAAATTTTAATGTAGATATACAATTTAAAATTCGTACCAATTAAATTTAATTTCATAAGTAATACTTCTGTTTAGCTTTAAACAATTTTGTTTTGCTTAGTAAAACAAAAACTTGAGAAGAATAGTGTCTTTAATGGTCGGTTTATACACTTGTATCGAAATATACAGTTGGTACTTACTGCACCTTTAAACGGATGAAAACTAAAGGGAATAACTTTTTTTTTAAAGTACATAAGTAACTAATGCCTGTTCAAATAAGTTGATAATATCTAAATATATGTCATATTTGGAGACATATTTTTGTAATCCTACCATGAAGATTTTTTCTTTTTTGTTATTTATATTTGTTTATATTAATTGATTTGTTCATATATAATTTATCTTAGTTATAAAATATATCCTTTTTCTATATATTGTACTGTTGTCCTGTAATTAGTTTTTTACTCTTGGGCAATGAATTTATATTATTATTATCAGGTTTGAATAATAGATACATACATAAAATTCCATCCAATAAACATTTGAGAAGATCATGGTTCGACTGCCATAGAAAACAAAGTAAGAAAATAAATATTGACGTGTGGTATCCTCCCACAAAGGTAAGTAGTTGGAGACTAGTGTCCTCTTTAGAGGGTCATGCGATAGGAGCAATATTTCCAGCTTGGCAGTGTTATCTGGCGTGGCACGTATTACAGCGGGGAGACTTACACACCGGACTTCAATATCCGCGAAAATTAAGTTCCTGTTCCGCTTAACCAGCTCACAGCCAGAGCCAAGCTTGACACAGCGCTACAGACTTCCTATATGAACTGTTCACGGCGGAGATAACGTCAACGATGACACCACGTGCCTTTCAAATTACTCACAGCTTCTCAACCCATCAACAGTCATTTATATTTTCCCTTTTCTACAATTTTTTTTTAAGTATGTTCTATTTTGTACATTAATTATCATATTTGGTTCCTACTAGAAAGTGAGTACTTGAACAGTATTGGATCCATGTGATATTCTCTGAAGGGGTTTAAAATAATTATATTTAATAAGTTTAATAGCAAGTGTAATGTACAAACAAGGAACATACAAATAATGAAATCAAATGTAAAATTAAATAGTACCTATCGCGATATGTATGCAAACATACTAAGCCACTTAAAAGGGGACCGCTCTTTATATCAAATCGATGTAAATTTGGAACAGCTTCTATGGTACCACATGAAAAAGTACCCAAACCAAAAACCCTTGATCTTTATTTTCTTAAGTTTTTAAATTTTCAATTTTCATAAAAATTAAAGCATTTTGAAATATTTAGTAGGCTCTATTGGATTCTCCATTTTGAATTTTATAATTTTGATATTAGATTCGTCTTCAGCGATGCATCGCTCAAAGGCTAAAATAAACAAATAGAAAAATTGATTTCTCTGATTTTTTTCAATAATGTTTGAATTATCAAGCAACTAAATTTTTCCTATTCTTTATATTTATTTGCTTCATAATGTGGTTAACTACATCATGGTACAAGCTCCTGTTATTGAGGTCCTTGTTCTTTTCTTCTAAAAATGTCCTGCCGTATAGAAAGAAGAAGAATATATTATTCTCACAACGTAATTGCTTAAAGTTACATCTACAGTGTTCTGCTTCTGCTCTTTGTAAAATAAAGAATGTATTCTAATAATAGTTTTTCTAATGCCCTTGTTACTAGGGATGCACGGCATAGATTCGTTTATTATTTATAATGCAAAGAAGTTTCATACTCTTATGTTTTCACTTAATTTGCATATTTTCACTTAATAAGCTTTACATAAATATTGTTTTTTTTTTATACTAAAAACATATAATGCCGATTGTTGTGTCTGGTTTTTGCCAGCGACAATGATATCGGCGTTTTAAATTGAAATTCATGTTTATAAATATCTTAATTCTTAATTCGTTTAGGCGAATTGTTATGTTTTAGAAAAATAAGATGAGTAGTGATCATGGTGCTACCTCTCACTAAGTGTCACCATAGAGATTGTTGACAAAAAAAACCGTTGATAATAATAATTGACATATATGTTTAATCAATCAATACAAAATAAAATTAGATACAGAAATTCACATTCAAAACCTGAGTCTCCGGGTCGAGTCCGGAGAGAAGGCAACCATGGTGGTTATATGAATGCCTTACTATCAGTACAATTGCTTACTGTCTTATTAAATTAGGTGCCAAAGAAGCGATAAGCAATGTCTAATCAATTTATAATAACAAAGTATATCATTAGGTACTACGTTTTTTGTCAAATGCTTAGGCGTTATTATTTTTATTATAAATGTACTAATATGGTTCTTGTCTACAGCAAACTTTTTATTAAAGTTGGATTATCATAATATTTTGCAGTTTAATTAACTACTGCACATATTAGTTCCATCTACGATGATTTTAATAAACGGAAAGCACTGTAATGAAGATGAAAATACTGCATTATTAATAAACACAGCGTCTTGTCATTCAAAACTGCACTGGAGCTCAGTTGATATTCCTTCGTAGATGTCGAAACGAAACGAAATGAAAAGAGTATTTGCCAGCTTCTGGCGTTGTAATTATATTCCTTTTGAAGTCCGCATTTTATTAAACGCTTATTTCAGGCTTTGATATCACGTACCTGTTAAATTTTAATTATCTGACATAAATTAATTGTGCGCTAGTCTGTAATCGGTCGCTAAATCTGCATCAATTTCAATTTAGTTTTAAAATGTTAGCAATTAATCATCAACAACAAT
Source organism: Stenolophus ochropezus (assembly GCA_035578165.1). NCBI lineage: Eukaryota > Metazoa > Arthropoda > Insecta > Coleoptera > Carabidae > Stenolophus > Stenolophus ochropezus. Next base: position 14,604,881 of record JAQOWZ010000005.1, on the reverse strand, counting down.
TAGTGATTGATTCTGGCCGCCAAATTACAGGTATCCATCAAACACCTGTCAATAAGTTGTGTGTAGCTTTGTAGTTTTTTATTTCAGAGGCAATATTTAGTAATCGAGGGCGATCAAGTTATTTCCAGCATCTGCATGTCAATCAACAATAACAATACAGGCATGTTGTTAATATCAAAAGTTAATTTCGCATCAGCCTTTGACCTACATTTTTCAGAGACCGCAGTTTTGCAATATTTCGGTAGATGATAAAATTTATTGTCAAGTAGGTTTCATTAAATATTCATCAATTTAAATACATTAAGGAGATGTACCATATTATAAATTACTTACTAATTTTCAGTACAGTAACACACAAGCATCCTGATGAATTATGAACTGTGGTACAACAAATCTTAATATACCAAGACCTCAATTATCATAAATATTTATTTCATAACAAGCGTTACTTTTTTTGATAAATAGGAATAGAGCAAAAATTTTATGGAAGTCGAAACCGTTCGGAGATGAAATAAAGCCTTCCCAATTCTGACTGACTTGCACAATTATTTTGTCTGATTAATTTATAGATTACTATACAAGGTTGTCAGATAAATTCTCTGCAATGGTTCTACATCTTGTAGTTATTACAGAACCACTCGGATAGACTAGCCTAGTTGGCAGTGCTGGGATTTGAGTTTCAGTACGAGTTGGAGAATGACAATTAACTGGTGCACTATATTAGTTAGTATGATGATATCTACATAGGACTGACGAAGGAGTAGATGGTTTTATAAGTTAAGAAAACTAATTTTTGTGGGAGTAGAACATGCTATTTTTGAGTAAACGTAAAGGAAAATATTAACAATTATATTGGTATTTTTTAATGTTTTTTCAGTCATATACGAAAACAAGAACACGATTATAGTAACAAAAAGCAAAATATCAGAGTTAAATTTTTTATTTGTAATGAATGGATTCAGAAGATGCATACAATCAAAGTTAATGTGAAGAATTCTGTGAAATTTTGAAAGCCGCAAAAGAAGTGACTTTAAATTTTTGAAATTGTACAATTAATATTTAGGAAAATAAACGAACTGAGTTATTATTGCATTAATTTGAATTGTTTCATTGAAGCAGATCCTTTTGCTAACGTATATTGGTTAAATGACTGTTTTTCAAGTACATAAAACAGTCGTTTTCATTAATTTTTATTTCTCCATTTCCTCAAAGGCAATTGACAAATTATATTTTACCGCTCTGTTAAACCTTTAAAGTATCGTTGATAATTACTGAAAATTATCAAAGAATATGCATTCGTTTTAATAAATAATAATTAGAGGTAGGAAAACGTTTGTGCGTTTGTAATGAGCGATATCCTTCCGAAGTAGGCATTCACATCCTCTTATCTCTGGGGCTTGTTTGGGACCGTAAGACTCCCCGATGCGCTTTTTGCCCAATTGGACGCGTTCTTAATTTGTCCTTTGGTGTGTAGGTAATGTTTTTTACGAGCCGCCCTTATCTTCCAACAAAGGAGCGGTGTCTTGACTTAAAAACCCGAATTTATATGGCGTCATTAATTTTACGCAGCACAGAAATATTATAATCCCTTAAAATGTATTAACTTAGGGAATTACCTCGCGAAATATAACTGTGATCGTAAAGAATAAGACTTTTGACCCGGGGAGAAAAATTGGTTTATATTTTTCAACGGTTTTTATTGACATTTTTATCATCACCGTGCCTTTTACTGAAATTGGATGCCTTCAGATCGCGTTAGTGATATGTTTTAGCCGTAAAAGCGGTTGTTAGGTACATTCTATTGTTCTGTACCTTTCTCACACATGTTCTGCTACATACAGCATGGTAGAATGTTTGTGTTTATGTTCAAATACAAATCTCCCAGAATATATCAATTCTAACTTTTTTCCTTTTATTACCTAAAACGTAGACGAATCATAATAAAAATCATAGGATTTATCAAAATAATAATAATAAATATTTTAAAATAATAAATATGAGTACGTAGATGTTGACTGGTGCGCATGCTACGACGGAATCTAGATTTATTCCTCGCCAACTATCTATTAAAAAAATACCGAAATATACAAATTGCAGTTGTTTGTTGTTAAAGCAAATAAATTTGAAATGTCACTACTGGGTTTCAAATTTCAACTTCGGTTATCGTTAACCAAAATAATATTGCTATATCCGAGTTGTTTGTAACTCACTATAAGCTGTAGGTTCCTTGTAGTAGCTGCAGGCTGCAGTACAAATTGTCACAAGAATTTTAAGTTGAATAATAGAAATGATTTCCATCGAGGAATATTGTTTCGAATTGTTATAGATGAATAAGTATATTAGTTCATTTTAACAAATGCTTAACGCATAACCGAAAATCTAGATACATCATAAGATTAAAATGTCTACCAATTTCTTAGGACAAATGATTTGTAGGTTTGAATTAAAACTGGCTAAGTTTTCAGATTCGATTCCCATTCATTAATAATTTGTAAAAAGAATCTATCTGTACATCCTAGAACATGTAAATGTCAGTCAGTATCATCTAAAAGCACAAAATAGCAATAACATATAAACTGATTCATAATACAAACATCATATGAACATTTTTATCTTCATATTTTCCTTACTGCAACGAAAGATAAATGTAAACCTGATTTTAAGATTAACTGTGAAAATAGGACAAGACTTTATGGAAAACTGCATTAGTAAACAGTACACATAGCTGTATTAAAGTTGAAATCGTATCTGGAAGAAATGTTGTTGCGAGTAAAGATGGAGTTATTAGTTCCAAATTGAATTTTAAATTTAAAGTAAGTTTAATTCGTCTGGAAAGTTGGTAGACAAAGACTATTCTCCGGTGAAGTCGTAGTGGACTATTTTGTAGCTTTGAGGTCGGTATGAAATTAGATTTCCCCGGTCGGGTGCGGAGGTATTTTTATTTACGCGGAGTGTGATTGCGATGAAGAGCGAAGCCATTAAGCCATCAATAACGCGGGACTTGTTTAAGCACGCATTATCGGCCACGTAAAGAAACGCCGTAAGTAAAGCCCAGAATTTACACAATGGATACAGTGGAATTTATTTTCTTTCATCTTTGCTTTCACAATTCTGGAAAGTTTTTGTTGTAAATCTTTTTTCAAAATAGATCAATTCTATATCTCCAGAATCGAAAGCTTTTTCTTGTTATGTACGTTTATTCTGTTCCATATGAAATCAAAAAATATTGTTACTTAAAAGCCACTAAATAAAACTCTATGAGATATGGATTTCAAAGGTGATGGGGTTTTCTTCGCATACGTACAAAGATAACATAAGTGCTGAGTTTTAGATGTTTTCACTTTATGCCTCAAAAAGGAAAACTAATATAGATTTAGACTCCAGACAGCTTTTTGTATACAGCTAATATTTGCAATGGTTTCCAATCAGATTTCTTTTATGTAAAGTTTGCAGGACTGCTTTCATGGTTATCCACAGTCTACCTCTTTATTTATTTCTCTAGGCAATTCCTTTGTTACCTCTGTTTTATAAGTCGTCTCCCTGTCCATAAAACTTTACATACATTAAATTTTTCTTTCAAAACTGCATGATACATTACTTTTATTTAGTCCATAAATAATTCTAATATAGTAATATTGATAATAGTGCTTTCCTGACATCAATTATTAGTCACTTTACTCTTTTTTTGAGGAAGATAATAGAAATGTTTTATATTTTTCAAAAAAATAAAACTTAGTAATTTCGAGTTTTTCATATATTGATCGGAATAATGACATGAATTCAGGTTTATCACAACTTTTACTGAGAAAAATGGAAAGTTTTGCTCTTCGAGTGAACCATGAAATTAGTTTATAACAGGGAACAAGAGTAACCAATATATACCCTTTAATCTAATCTCCGTATTAAACCATTATCTACAATATATTAAGTTTCCTGACATGTCTAACCTAATTTAGATTATGAAGTTACACAGATTTCAATAGGTATTGTAGATAAACTATTATCTTACAATTTCAATATCAACTGGAACTCAGATAATTTTAGACAATGGCTGAGCTTTCTACACCTTTCCTGCATAAATTCCAATTTAGATATAGATGATTGTAATCGAATATCCTTATAAATTTTCCTACGCAGAACGTTATGTATAACACCAAATATGAAATTTGTTATCTGATATGTCATATTTTTACAAGTAAATTGTAACTGAATGTAATTTATTGTTACAATGTTTAGAACTTGAATTATTTATTTATCAAATGCAGTGTATAACCGCAGAATAGTTATATACAGAAGCGACACTCCGTGTCGGTACCTTTCATGTTCCCCTATTCAGTTCTATGACCTTGAACCACTGTGTAGACCTTTAAATTTGTTCCCTTCTCCTATCTCTCACTAAGATGTGACGAAACTTTCCGATTTTAAACATATATTTTATAACAATTATTATGAGGTGTTGGATAAAATATCCTAATGAAGGGTCGCGTGCCATATTAAAAATGTTACTTCAAAATTATTTTATCTTTTTATTGTTGCACGTGCCAGTAAAAATAAAAAAAAAAACTAAATATAATATAAAACATTAAGTTGTTAGAATGTAGAGTAAAATTTGAAATATGGAACTAAAAAATTTTAATTTTGTATTATGTTGTTTTTTTCGTTTTGTAATATCCTTTTATTATAGGTACACATATATTATTATAAATTAAGTCGTCTGAAAAACAAGGTCTTTAAATTTGATTATAATAGAATTTTTTTTATATCCGTCTCCTCCAAACGCTCATGTCTGGATACGCCACTGAAACCTGCTTTATTTTTGAAGCTGTTGAACGTGTGGAATTCAAAGAAATATACAAAATAATAGATAATTTAATATTACTGTGAATCACTGATAAATTAAAGTTTTGCATACTTTCATATTTATTTTAAAACGCATAACAGTCAATTAATTGAAGGCATCAGTGGGTATATGGGCTAAATTAATAGAAGAAACAACATACAAGTCTACTTTTACACTGTAACAATATTATTATTAACAAAATTCGTAATTTGCTGTTATAATTATTATTATTATTATTTTATTGATGTTTTCTCTATCGTTTTTTTATCTTACCAAATGTAAGTAATTTCATAGAGGGTTATTTTGAAATTTCAACAATACCTAGCGCTCAGTTTATAGTTGAGTACATAAGTTTTACAACACATTATTAACTCAGTGTTTATGTTATGAATTACGTAGTAGAATAACTATACGCATACTAAACAAGATAAGGCACAAATTTGTTAGTTTCGATAACCCCCAAAGCACTGTTAGGTATAGTTTGCTAATATTATTTTATAGTTTGTATTACTCCTTGATGTTTATTAATTATATACATTATAAGTGCGGTAGGTTGTATTTTAATATATTAATTTTTATATTGAAGTAAGAGAGCTTTAATAAATAAAGTGGTGCACAAATACCTAACGCGTACATTATGTTTTATATTTGCTTGTTAACAAGAACTCCTAAATATACAGGCTGTCCCAGATTTAAACGGCATAACTTAAATAATGGATTCAACATCTAAAAATAACGTGACAATGTCAGGAAATGTTAATTCCAGAGATTTTTACGTTTGTCTTATTGGACCAAAGCGACTTTAAAAAATCAATTTCATAAGCTTTTTGCGTGCTGCAGGTCGACATTTTGAAAAATTGTTATATATTTTTTTCTGAAATGTTATTACTTTATTTAAAACAATAAATATATTTAATTTCATTGTTTGCCAAGACATCAAGCAAATTGAATGTTGTATTGAAATTATTAAAAAAAATTAATGGTAGGCTCACGGCTGAGTTCATACCTACATGTACAAAATATTGTAACAGAACACCACCCCGTAAAATTTTTCTGTTACGCGTGGAAGTTAGGTATTTTTTAGTATCTTATCGTTCCATTATTGGTAACACTTATTGCATGAACTGCACAAATCCACGCTCGCAAACAAGAGATGCAACATGCTCGTGTAACAATTCTTTGATGCGACGCTAGAAAACAGACAACGGCTTGAACGCTGATCAGCTGATCTGTTACGATGTAACGGTGTTACGTTGTTGCGATATACCGTCCACATTGTGAGCGTTTAAGTTATGCGACGATGTTTTGTTACGATATTTTGTACATGTGTGTAAGCAGCCTGCTGCCTAAAGCCGAAACGAAAGCGAACGCGACGCGGAACGAGAATACGTTGCGGGATGCCGAAGTATGTTCCCGCTAACAGTTGGGTTGATCAAATTCAAAATTTCGGCGAAGCAAATGCAGATCATTGGGAAATTAATTTAAAATCTCTTCTCATCTTGTCTCAGTTGTGGCATAAGTGTATAAAATTCTCCATAAAGAGTTTGGTTAATTTTGTGCATCAATTTTGTTTTCTTTTTGCTGTACACAAATTTATTCCAAGTGTCCTTAATCAAATGAAACTGTTTAAAACGAAAATTATTATAAATGTGATTCTTCTTTTTCTTCTAATAGTGTCATTAATAAGAGAACTAAAATTCGTATTCTGCAAACGCTTCAGTATATACGAACAGTAATTTCCCGCTCCCGTATCTTCCCGAAAATCAAAATCAGTCAAAATAATCAAAAATTTGTATTTATCCCGACTTTATTGAATGATAAATTGCGGCAGGTAGCTTTTTTGTGAGTACTCTAGTTAGTTATTATTTATTTTTAATAACCTCTAAAAGATAAAAATATCGAGTTCTTTACCGCAACGAATTGCGTAAAATATATTAATTTCGTTTAAATCTTCACCCATATAAATAAACGTTACAGTATAAAAAATTAAAAATAGTGAATTGATTAAAGAAAAGTTAGATTGTTTGCGTTATTTATAAAAAAAATATTATTGTTATTGACCATCGGCCTTGTCGGCCCAAATACATCGCGGCCCAGTGGGAAACTGAAAAATGTCCCGTATCACTAATCCACCAAACCAGTCCGCTTCTGCATAAAACAATACTTTCCTTTGTAATTAAAATTGATTTTTATTAATGGCTTGATTCGCTATTATTTGTTTTGGTTTCCTTATAGTTTCAATAACTTAAGTTTATATTCACGCAAGAATTTTTGAATATTGTTGAATAATATAAAAATTTAGCTAAATCCGCTTGAAGCAAACAATTCTTTCGTGTGCATGCACGTCATAACATGATTCTGCTGAAAGAAAACACGTTGTACTTTGATCCCCGTCATATATACTCCTCCACATCCACATGTAGGCGGAGGATCTTATCGTTCCCGAGTGACATGAAACACAGGCCAGGTTTTTCCATCATGGAGCGCAAACGCCATGCCACGCTCTTCATGTAAACGCTGCAATTCAACATCAAAGCTGCTCATTATCTTCACAGGATGAAATTAGGTTACAAGCTAACGAACGCTCCAAATGTCACAGAACACATACCGTACGCCGTAGTTTTTCATACCTGATAGTTGACAGATGAAGATTGAAATTTCTGTTTAAAATTCACAGAGGGATTCCAGTTACGGATAGAGCTTATTCACTTTTTATCAAATACTGCATTTTTAAGTTATATCCACTTTAGTTTTCATAACTGGAAATGAAACATGTATAATAATTTCACAAACAGTGTTTTCGGACTCGAGTTAAGCGGATTGAGAGATCTAGAATTTAACTCCAAATATCGTTTGTTAGATACTACTGTGTCCAAATAATTTTTCAAACATTGTATATAAGTTGATACTTTAATTTTATAATTTTTATGAGTTGAACTGAACATATTACGGAATTTAGAATTCAAATTCATGAATCGTGAACTATTAACTATTGTAGCACTATAAAATACAGGTAGATATAATTTCAGATGGCAACCAGAACTATTAATACGGAATTAGATCCGAATTTAGGCAAGGGTGAGATTAAAGGCCGGTTTTTCAATCTCTGGTTAGAATGCCGGTTACCTTAAGAGCGTATAGCGCTCAGATACAAAATTTTGCGCGCGGGGTCGGTATGCAGGGGGTAGCAACACGTGCTTGAAGTGGGACGGTTCATCTTCACCCTTGCTTGTTATTGACGACCAATAATATTCATTGTATACGAATACATTATTATTACCTAGAATTTTAATGTTCCACCTGCAACAAGTCGTTTTGGTATTGTTTCAATATGAAATAATCATGTACTATAATTAAATATAAAATTATACATAACTAATTAAGGTATTACAAAATTTTACAATAATGGTAATACATATCGACAGGTTAATAATAATAGTAGTAATGATAATGTTTATTCACGAATATTGATAATCTGGAGTAAATAAAAATACCACTGAACAGAAAAATACCAAAAGTATTGTTTAATGAAATTTCTTATTACTTGACCTCTCGTAAATCGTGGATCGATAATTTCTGCTAGAAGGCCTTCAAATAAAATTGTTGAAGTTTGGGAAACATTTTCATTTCCCAAAAATCATTGATTTGTTTATGTCTAAACAATCTGATTTATCTTCAGTACAGTTTTTTTTTTGTTTCTAAACAAATTTCACATTTGACAGTAAATTTACTTGCCGACTTTCACTAAAAAAAATCTATTCCATACGTAAACAAATTCAAATGTTTAAATCTTTTTAATTTCCAAAAAAATGTGAAATGTTAACAATTCTTCGGTTGTCAATACTGTTATTCATGGATGTACCAGAAGATAATGAAATAGGTTCATTTAAAATGTTGTTATGTACTTCTTCCGTAGTAACTGAAATGGAATGATTTTCAGTGTTGTTCTCTGTTGCAAATAACTTTTTTCGGAGACACAAGAGGTGATAATGTTTCGTGCTTAAAATTTTGCTGACTAGGTTTTGTGGATGTACTGGTAGTAATAATTTATTTGAAAGTAGTTTACAGCGATTTTTAGTTCTTTTCTTCTTAGAAGACAATTTTAAACGTTTGTCATTGCACTTTTTTCCCATTGTTTTGTTGAAGAAGTTACTAGAATAATATTATATTCACAATAAAATAATAGTTAGATAATAATTTTTATTTTAATTTTTTGTTCTTTCTTACCAATGATTCAAATAATAAATAAATTCAGTTAAAGGTATAACACCTATACCAAAAATAACAAAAACAACAATAAAAGCAGTAACAATAATAATTTTACAAACAACAACAAAAATAAACAAACGAAAAAAAAATATAAAACAACGAAATACGCAAGAGCGGCTATAATAATCACGATTAGTCGCATAAAAAGAATAAACAAGACTAGAAATGTAAAATCAAATACCCCTTTTAATCGGAGGAAAAACAAATTCATAAAATCTCCTCCTAGCCCACTCATATAGTAGGTAAATTAAATTCGCAAACTAACGGCTAGTTTTGATTTTTTAATATGTTGTTAGGACCACTTCCATCCAAGTTTGCAGCTTCGAAAGACCTGTGCCAACTTCGTAGCCCTTGAAAAACCGCGAAATTTTCGCACTTGTTTCAGTATTTTCACTATATCTCCTAAACTATACTTTTTTTCGTGAAACATCTTATTTATGTTTTTAAAGTAGATTAAATTTTAGACAATTTGAGGCTAGAACCAGCTCTATAGGCCCTATAGTTACCAAGATACAGCCCTCCAAAAATTGGCAATTTTTTGAGTGAAGTTTTAAGATTTGGTCAATTTTTGACCCCGAAATCGGGGAAAATACTCATTTGACGGTTAAAGTTTCAGGGAGAGTTGTTGTAGCGAATGTAATTAGCTTTAATTTAAGCATAGAACAACGTCTGTAGACCTGATAGTTTCCTCATAATGTTAAAAAATCCAAAAAATGAGAAAACTGCATTTTTCGCTAATTTGCTGTGTTGAGACCTCACAATGGTTTGACGGTAATTTGAAAGGAAAACTCTCCCTGAAACGTTACGCATAAAATAATTATTTTCCCCGAATTCGGGATCAAAAATTGACCAAACCTTTAAAACTTCACTTTTTTGGAAGAAATTGCCAATTTGTGGAGGGTTGTATCTTGGTAACTATTGAGCCTTCAGAGCTGGTTCTGGACTTAAATTGTAGCAAATTTAATCTACTGCAAAAACATAAATAAGATGTTTCATGAAAAAAGCATAGTTTGGGAGATATAGTGAAAATACCGAAACAATTGCGAAAATTTTGCAGTTTTTCGAATGCTCCGAAGTTGGCACGGGTCTTTCGAAGCTGCAAACTTGGATATACACTACTGATAGTGGTCCTAACAACATATATTAAAAAATCAGAACTAGCTGTTAGTTTGCGATTTTAGCGATTTCTACTGTACTATTTGACTAGCCTTTATCAGGAATTACTGCAGTTCACAAATAAAGTAGTGCTAGAATACAATCTAAATGAAACCAACAATATTGGCGAAATTTGGCAGAAAATTTATCAAATGGGTATATATGTAGTTTTTGAATAACAAGGTTTAAGAAACAACACCATTTTTAGGAAGAAACTACTTAGGTTCACGAAGAGAATATATCAGTTAGGAATTTGTATGGCTTTTGAATAACTATATGTTTTAAAAATGATTTTTGGGCGTTAGTAACATTGTTTATGAAAAATATAAAGTACAGAAAAATATCTTTCTAGATCCTTTTAATTAAAATTCATTGTCCTTACAATTACATTTATTTATTTTTTAATCCAATTTGAATAGTTTTGTACAGAAACTTATCTTTTCTAAAGGTACATTTTTGTAGTTTCATGCCGTAGTCCCAAACAATATTAATATCACCCCTTGCTATACAGTAAAATAAAATTCTTAGAATAATACAAGGGGAGGAGCCCTTATATCCACAGTTAGTTCAACAGCGCTCACAACCAGAGTGGCGCTAGTGTATAGAGTTAAAATTATAGAAAAAAGCATAATTTTCCAGAACTTCCTGTGCAAGCACCGCTGCACATTCAGTAAAGAAATTTGGTAGAAAGATAAATAAAGGATGGGAAAAGTGCGCTACGAAGAGAAAATATCAATTATTTGTATACTTTTTGAATAATAACATTTTAAAAATGACCTATTTTTGGACGTAAATATAATTGTTTATAAATAAAAAAAATTGAAAAATCTCTTCGTACCGCACTTTATTGAACCTTTAACTAGCTTCCTGCTTTAGTTGCAGTTGAAAATATTTATTCAAATTTGAACAGGAGGTTCCAGAAAATTATGCGTTTTTACACTTTTCTTGCTCGGTGCAATAGCCCCTTAACCATCGGTTAATAGAAAAATATCGCATCGAAAAACTAATGTAAATTGTCAAAAAAACACATTATTTACTATTTCGATGCGATATTTTTCTGTTAACCGATGGTTAAGGTAACCGGCACTTTAACCAGAGATTGAAAAACCGGCCCTAAGAGTCGCTCTAGTATACACCACTATAATAAAAGTATAATTGCTATACTATCTATGGTAATAGAAGAAAAATATGTAGATAATAATTTAGAAGATTATTTTTTGACCTTTCTTTAAACCAATGATGTTTCATTTTTTTGTCACGTGTCAGTGTTTTAACCAATCGTATCATTATTATAGTGAGAATAAAGCTCTAGAGATTATTCCCGTCGAAAATCTCCTTTTGTGATAAGTGTTGTATTGTTGCTAAGTGTCAGATTGTTATTAACACATAAGTAAAATGAGCGAAAAAAAAATTTTCAAATTGATAGGTCAAAAAACTTACATATATTATTGAAGCGGTAATTCCAAAGTAATTTTTTTTATAGTAGTACATTTACCTCTGTTCTCATAAAGGTAAATATAGTTAGTAAAAAGCAATAATTTATAAGTTAATGAATATTGCTTAAATTTTCAGGTATCTACTGCAAACATTGTTCATCAAAATTTTAATATCAATAATAATAAATTTTGTTACATTATTACTACGCTACATTATATTTCATGAAGATAAAATTGTATGCATCTATCAGTTATTATTGAGTTGTTTACAATTTTCAATTAATTATGAAATTAATTTATGTCTCACAAAATTGAGATAATCAAAATTTTAACATAATTTATTGTTTGTTTCATACAAAGTTACATATTTTTTTAGTTTTAAGTTCATAAAAAGTAGGTTGTATTTTATTTCCTAGATGAGAACAATTGCTTGTAATAAATATGTAAACAAAAGTCTTTCAAGCCTTATTTTCTAGTCATGCGATGTATTTTTGTTACACATCAGAAAAGTGATTTACCATGTAAGATTTTTCTACTTTGTGTGGAACCCTTTCTACATTTGTGTTTAAATTGAACAACCATTTAGCTTTTCAAATAAATAAAATTTGGATAAAGCAATATTTTCCTCCATTACATAATAAATATCCTCCGTTTTACTGACGTATTCCTCTGTAGAATATTATCCGGTGTATTTGAGATCCGGGCTTTAGATTCCGGTCCATGTTGCGACGGTCCCGGCATACCAAATCAATATGAAAAAACGCTATTGGGATGTAGCAAGGCACGAGCTTGCTGCCTTTCGTGTAATCTCCTCGTACTACAAACGGACATTACATTTGTCACTAAGTATTATTTAAAGGATGGGGATGATATATGACGATTAAAAAAGACGTTTATTATACTGGGACTGGGATACTCGTAAAATAAAAGTTTATGGGAAAGTGGTTCAGAATCGCAATTCTCTAAGACAATACTCGTATTCTACGCTTACTCTTTCATTGTGATACACTTCAAAACAGGCAGTTGTTGTTGCAACATGGTTAGAAATATTTTGCTTGCAATAATGTTTCTACATACACGTGTATCTAAACCTGTGTAACAAAATTTAATATGTAATATCGAACGTACTGATCATGAATCAAAAAGATTTTTTGTAAAAATGGTAAAATTAATAGCCGAAAAGTGCCTGTTCAGCGGGAGAAAAAACGCGTTTTTCTCCCCCTAAACAGACACTTTTTGATCCGTTTTCTTTGCACTCAATACAAAACTGTCGTGTTTTTGTCCGGAGGAACGCTTTTGCTCTCGAGGGCTGCCAAAGTTTTACTCTTTTGGTTGGGGCATAATATACTATTTGGTACTATTGTTTGTCACATTTCGAAACAGAGGTGACCCACTGAAAATAAATAATATAACTAAATTAATTAAATAACAATATTAAGCCTAGTTGCCTAAAATTGTTCATTTGCTTGGTTTTATTATCTTTTCATTATCTTTAAATCTGAGCATCCCATACTTACTATACCTACAACTTTAAATTTTGTAACACAGGTTTAAATACAACCCATGCCATATATAAATTTTCAAATGAAAATTTTAGTCGCATTCATTACTAACATCCAAACAATATTGTATTTAAATAAATAATTGGATAAATACGATGCATGCCTTTTCACTTCGGAAAAATGAATAATTTATTAAGTATTGATTAAAGTATTCTGTCTATATTTGTTTGTAATTACAAAATGTAAACTAGAAAAGATTATTATTATATGTTAGTTCATCTAAAGATATGTTCTAAATTTTAAAAATATTTTTTTTAAATTACTGGATATTCTGTCCTATCTTCTTTAAATTGTAACCTTGCCCATCAGACACTTTTTGTTTCACCTCTGAAAGCCATAAGGTTTTCCATCATTAAAAAAACTAAAATATTATTCACAACTAATGGACTAATGCACACTTTCAAAAGATTTCACTGGAAATGAAATCCATGAAATACGTACAGATACGAGAGAACACTTTACATTTCACGAACTTTAAAAGTGCATATTTGAAACGAAAATATTGTTGATTGTTGGAGTTTACAAAAATATTGACGAAGATACTTTATTGAAATATTTTAAACTAAAAATACATTTTTATTACTGGTAAAATTTTCAAACAAGTCTTATTATGAATAAATTATATTAACACTCAACTGGTATGGTGGGTCACATTTATCCCAAAGCTATTTTACTTTAATTATTCCATTGTTTGTATTTCGCACATTATAATATTTCGCGCCCAGAATTCTCCTAATAAGTAATTGTACAAGCCACATGATTTAACGACGAGTTTTGCTAAGTTTCGGGGTTATACTAATGTTTGGGTCATATGTAATCAATCAATCGTAAGTGAATTTCGAACATACCATACAAGTTGGGTTAAAAATATTACATATTAAATGAAATAATTTGTAACATAAAATAAAAAATTAATTATCAAAAAAGATATACCTAATAAGCTCTACATAACCTCTCGTTAATATATTGAATCAAATTTTGTAAAAACAGATGAGCAACGTTTCGCAAATTTATTAAAAAGTAATTTATCTGTTAAACACATGGTTTTCATTTTTATGGTGTTTCATTATATGTAAATAAGTTTGTTTAAAAAACGGCTTACATTTATTTCTGATCTTTTTAATAATAAGTATTAAATCAAACTATCACGTTATAGATGCCACTTGAATCAGAAGTGATTCGTCTTGCAAAATCAAACACCAAAGCTTAAATTTTAATCAACACTTAAAGAAAAAATTTCTAATCGAAATTTTGACAGTAATTAAAACGTATTTTTTAACTGTTTTGTAAAAAAAAGTAATGAAATATGTGAAAGAAGATGTTTTGTGAAAACAATCCGCAACATTCCGTGTTTGGCAGTACTTGAACCTACAGTGACCATGCAGTCTTCACAAGTGGTTGCTGCTGTGTTCAGTTTCATGCTTGCCAACAATAACGTAATGGAAAATGATCCCTTTTCATTTGTTGCTATGAAATATGAACCCCGAGCGCATTTGTTAATTAATTATTAAATTAATTGAAATAAATGTGAATTGTGAGGTTTATGAAACGTGTCTAATGGATCGAAGATTTCATCAAGACCGCTTGGATATTAATTGCAGGATTTACTGGATTATTAAGGATTGTTATGAAAATGAAATTCTGTATTGGAAATTGTTACGGACGACTACATGAAATATATATTTTAATGAGTTATTATATTTCAACACGAAAAATTCAACATGCAACAATAAATCTGTAGTTATTTTATTTTCTGTACCTCTAATTTTTTTATTCAGGGTCTAAGAACAATAGACGGAATTATATATAATAAACCTACTCAAAACCTATATAATAGAAATTTTCGTTTTTTCACCACGTATTAACACGTTAACTGCCATGAGGTACATCTTATGTGTCTCACTAAAATATTCTCGTATGCTCAGAGATACATCGTTTGTGCCTCAATGTTTGAATTCACATTATGATCCGTGGTCTAACGTTTGTACCTCGCAACGCATATCTGTGAACGTAGTTTAATTCTCGGTGGCCTGACAGACCAAAACCTATTCTTAGCGCATGATTTTTTTGTTTTTTAGTCTCTGAAATGATAAAATACTGAGGTGAGGTACATATATTGTCTCGCAATAAAATTCTTCAAATTTTAGAGCAACATTAAAACAAATCAATTCTGTTATCATACTTGTATTTTCTAATATGAAAACACCCTAAATCTGTAAAAAAGAAAAAATGGCCCAAGGGACCCACCTTTTTTTTAATGATGGCAGTTAACGTGTTAAAAGGAGGATATATTCAAATATTAAAGAAAAATTAGAAAAAGGAGGGTAACGAATATAGAAATATTTAAAGCGAAAAGATGTGTCATAACACTACATTTTTATCTTATATACATGCTTGTTCTCCCTTCAAAGTCTCTTAAAAACTGGAATCTGGAATTAAAAAAAACATGATGTTGAAGTTAAATAAAACTCTATTAAATTGTAACATATATTTATTTTTAAAAATGTAACTATATTTAATAAGAAATATTTGTAATGAAAAGCACAAAAAATTGTAGTAGTATTCCTTTGTATTTCATATTTATTGTTTATGATTTTTTTTATACCTACATGTTTACATTCAATATTTTATATTTTTTATTCTTGTATGTTGGAACAATATTAATTATTATTTCTTTTATAAAAAATACAACACAATAAAAAAACAAACGCTGGACAGCTTCAGAAAACAATCAACACAAGAAGGTGATTTTTTTTAAACATATTGTAATTATTGTTCTATTATCAGTTGTAAAAATAATAATATTTTACCCATTTCTTTCTGTCAGTTTCTTATAAATAATTGGAAACTGCTGAAATATTTGTAGAGTTAAAACGATTTACAAAAACAAAGAAGTCATTAAATTCACCAGTAATAAATCAGATCAGTATCTTCTGGTGTTTCTGTTTGTAAAGAATTTAGTATAAATGTTGTTGAAGGAAAACAGAGATAAAAATCGGAAGTAAAGTTTAATTAACAAATAGGAACGAAGTTTTAAAAGTGTGCCAGCAGGCTAGCCAACCAAAATTAACTGCATTGTAATGGCGGCCATTAGGGGGCGATAAAAAACCCTCGTCCTCATTGAGTGACGTCATTTCCGGCGCTTCATTTAAATGTACATCTCACTACACGTCTCCTTGTCATTATCCTCTGCGCACAACTTCCGCGAGAGGGAGGAAGACAACGAGAGGCCACTTTTAGTTTCATTTTTGTCTGCCGTAATTAAGAATTCTATTGGTTTATTGAGAGGCAATTCAACGACTCGGACTAATTGAATAATTAAGTGATTGCTGTTGATTTTTCAAAATGAAATTACTGAAATTAGAGATCTGAGAATTATTTTCCAGCAAATATTAAGCAGCAAGTTGTTTTTTTGCAGATTCTTAATTCTCTGCATAATTAGATGTTTATTATTTATTCATGTTTAGTGAAAATTTAATTAAATGAAATCAAGATAAAACAACGGAACAATCACATTTTCTTGTGCATTTAACACTACATACACGGTGTTCAAATTCAATGTATCATCATTGCTATCTCGAGAACTACGAATATATGTATATACATATAAGAGGACAAAGGTTGGTTAAATGGAGAAGTTTAGCGATTTTTCATGTATTTTATTAAGATGTCTTCAAATGTAATATTCTATAATTTAATT
This sequence comes from Stenolophus ochropezus, assembly GCA_035578165.1. Classification (NCBI taxonomy): domain Eukaryota; kingdom Metazoa; phylum Arthropoda; class Insecta; order Coleoptera; family Carabidae; genus Stenolophus; species Stenolophus ochropezus. Next base: position 14,587,919 of record JAQOWZ010000005.1, on the reverse strand, counting down.
TCACTGAAAGATGACTAGATTTTTCGAAAAATAAAGTTTTACGCAGAAATTACGCCACCGAAGTACGTACCTTGTAGGTACCTGAATCAGCGCGCCATGCGTCCTAAGTTCAAAAAGTCAAGTCTCACCATTTCTTCTAGGCAAACGCATAAGTCACTTGTGACGTCACAAAAATTCAATGAGAAATCATTAATTATAAATAAATGGGAACATAATTTTAATTTTCAATTACATTTCAAGTTATAATTATTCATATTCTTACGATTAAAAAAGTCTTTCGTAATTTCAATCACGCTAAATTAATAGAAAATTATTAATATTTTTTTTTCGACCACTATTTCCTAAAATCCTTCTTTTATTTTAAAAGAGAAAATATATTTGAAATTTTTTATGTGGTAAGAATACAGCATATTTTAAATAAAATGACCAAACCTTAATATTTTTGTTTGTTTCATTAATTATAAATGTAATTAAGATTATTTTATGAAGAATGTCGTTAAATTGGTGAAGAATTTCGTATAATAAATTTTGATATTTATTTCTTTCTTTCACAACAAACTTATATCAAAGGGATTTGAATTAATTAAATTTCAATTTATTATTCAATTTTCTCAAAAATTTTGTAGTGTAAGAATATTGAACGTTATTTTTGTATTTATTCATTTAAAATAATTAAGTTGTATCACATATTATATTATTTCACATATTTACATTTCTCTCTCGTAATTGCAACACAAAATGAATTTATTATTTTTCTTTCTTCATGAATGTACTTACCGTATTATTTTTGTAGAATTATACGTCATTATACTGTAAAGGAATGAACATATTTACATTTATATCAGTTTACTAACGTTACGTATTTCCGTATAATTATGTAAAATGTAGCGAATGTATTTTTTTTTTAAATTCTTTGGAATTGAGGCAATTTTCCACATCCTCTGGGAAGAAAAAGGCTGGAGTTGGTGTATGATGAGCGAATCAGTTAACACTGTGGGCTCATAAAACCCTGGGAAATGTAGTGTGTATCCCCCAATCAACACAGCTGTCAAATAGCAATCACTGTGCTATCTGGTCAGCGCTATCTCCTTTCTTTATTGCGGGCTCCCTAGGGCTTACGGCTGGAGTAGTCCCTTCATCATAATAAATCTTCGTTTTTAATCAGCGCGGCTGACGGAACACAGTGAAATTAGTGCCTGTAAACTAACAGTGTGTTGTAGCAGTAGCTTTTCAATTACGACCGGAGTCACACTGCAATAATTTTCAGGTGGCGGTTATAAATTTTGTTGCAGGTTTTGCGTAATTTACGCCTGGTGACGATTAACTGATTTGGATTAATTGTGGCGCTGTTTCGATCTTGATTTACTGGGGAAATTCGGGGCGGCAATTGATTTGTTGAAAAACAATTTCACAAGTTCATTTATTCGTGATATGAAATCTAATCAACGGTTTTAAATTGTCCATAATACGAGAAATCATATATCCAGTGGCCCATTCAGGATTGTATTTTAAGGAGTGCTTCTTTCTAATGAAACCTGTAGCTTTTTGAAGTTTAATCACAGAATAGTTACGTACAGAAGCGACACTCTGTTTCGATACCATTCATATTACCCTATTTAGTTCTATGATCTTGGAGCATTGTGTAGATCTTTAAATTTGTTGACTTCCCCTATCTCACCCTAAGATGTGACGAAACTATCCAATTTTAAACAATGAGCTCTTTAAATTTGTTGACTTTCCCCATCTCTCTCTAATTTTCGTTTCTCTGTCTTACTGTCGCTTCTAATGTATAAACCTATTCGTGGTTTAATGTCAAACTCCTTTAAATTAAAAGTTTAATATTTTACAGGTAAAAAAATTGTACGTTTCAATTTCTCTTCAGTGCACATACTGCGAGTATACATTGTTTCTTCAATAGCTCTCTTGATAATATTTTATATGAACGACTCTGCAGTAATGTCAGTTTTAATTGTGCAAGCATATTCTATAAATGCTAAAGAATTGTTAGTACGGTGCAGTATTTTTTATTTTTGGTGGGAGTGAAATGAAATTACAGTAAACAACTTCTTCAATTTTTGAATAAGTCAGTTATATAACAAAATTTTCTGTTTTGTCTTTTGAATTTGTACCTAAATACGTTTAAAAATTCTTGTTTTAGATAATAAATATGTGGATTTAAAAAAAATCAACAACCAGACTCCCCTACTTGAGTGCGCCGTACATAATCAACATATATCCAAAGTTTCACCATTATGGTTATTATGCCTTTCATTAAAAGTTTTCTCTAGAACTGGTTGTAGATACAATAACTGATTAAGAATGCGCTATGGGATGAAATATGATTCTCAGCACTACTAACTATTAAATAAATTATCTGGATCACATTATAAATTACAGATTCCTTCAAGAAACTTTTTACTGTAAATGCCACGAAATGTTAATAAAATTGTTCAGGGACTCCTAATTCCCGAGCTCAACAGCAAATAAATATAAATGAGAAAAATACGAAAATTAAGATTTACAGAGTTCCCTACGTGCAATGATATTCTATTTTTTTTCTAATATAATTTTGTTACATACCTATATCGTTGATAAATATTTTTAATCAACTCCTATATGAATATATTTTAAATTATAAGCAAGCAATAATTTATTTATATGTTTCCTAGTATTTTATTATTATTTATCGGCTTAAATCGGTAAAGTTGAATTAGACTGGGAAAAACAAATAAATATTAATATTTGAAATAGTCTGATATGTTTTATTAAGGTATAATTCTACTGTGGTGAATGTAATTCTTCTAAATTGTCTGTAATTTGTATTCATCAGCAACGAAAGATTTTATTCCAAATGTGATTATAAATTTCCTAGTATATTATTAATCTTCTTAAAATGATAACACCCAGTGGTTTTTGAATTGTACTTAGAGTAGGAATAACGAAAACACATTATAATAATTGCAATAGTTTAATAAGTAAGAATTATTTTGTTGCGGTAAAATGTTCCTACTTATTTTATATATTCTCTGGCAACCAAAGCTTATTAAATTTCAGTCGATGAATTCATTAGTAATTATTTTGAGATAATTAACATATCAATAATATAATTAAGCATCTTATTGTTTTACTTATTTGTAAACTGCAAATGTAAAGCAAGTTAATAATTTTCGATGCAAACATATCAATAATACCTCCAGAACAAGTTTCAAATTAATGAATTTTGATGTAGTTGGTAACAGTATTGTTTAATTGTCAACAACACTAATTCATTTATTCGCTTCTTCATAGTTCTTCTTTGAGAATCAAAATTATATAAAAATAATATGTTGTTATTTTATGTGTATTATTATTTAGAAGTAAGGATAAGAACGACACTTAGTAAAGGAACCCAACTAGTACATAAAGATTTTAGGTACTTAAGAATCTTAAGATGTTTTGATGCGGTAAATTTCCTGGTTCTAAAAATAGTATTTGGGGCATATCTTGTCGCAAAGTGGTTTATCATAATTTGCATATAACAGTTTGGAAATCTTCAGGTGTGATAAGTGCCTCGTCCCAACGCCTTTTATTCGCTTTTCTTTGAAGATTTTCATCAGGTTCGCTAAACAAAAAGCCAGGCGGCGACAACTTTGATCACTTTGAAATTCCGCCTACTTTAAAGTACTTAAAGACTCAAAGGTGTTATGTGAAACGCTGACAAGAAAATAAATAAGTCCTCAGATGATCAATCAATACGATATTAATGCCCTATAACGCTGGCACCGGCGCATTCAAGCTCCGCGTACACAGACGGCTATTATTGCAACAGGTAAATAGGATTAAGATGTGAAACTTGATAGATTATTTTATTTTTAACAAGAAATAAAACAGCACCAACGAAGATGGATGGTTCCGCTAAATGAAATAATAACTTCTTAAACTACAACTTACATATAGAGTTATTAATACCAAGGAACTTATTACATACGACGAAAATAAGGCGATTAATTTTCTTTTTAGTTTATTAAACCTAATGACTTGTTACTGCATATTTCATAATTTGTAGCAAACGAATGTATAAACAACAATTATATTAAGTACTTATGCCCGTCTAGTCAACTTTAAAAAGTTATAGTGGACTGAGCTCCTAGTTTAGGTCATATGGTCATCTTTAAAATAATAACAACTCAACAATGCTGTAAAAAAATGTTGCACTAAGGGAAATATCTCCTTAGGAGAATGATAGGCGTAACTTTAATTGGTTGGTATTCTGGTTTAAGGAGACTAAGAACCAGACTATTTTGGATACTTGCTTTGATTTTTGGTCTACTGAAACTCGAATACAATACACAGCTTCATTTCTTCAGAATGTGCAATGGTTTCGGCAGACACTTTAGAAATTTTCTAATTCTTAGCCCTTAGCCTACTAAAACCAAAGTACAATCTAGAGCAGTTAAATCTGCTGCAGTATGTGCTCTGGTTTTAGCAGACTTAGTATTAGGGCAAACACTTCAGAGTGTTCTTATTCCTGACCCACTGAAATCAGAGTACAATCCAGAGAAAATAAATCTGCCGCAGAACGTGTTCTGGTTTTAGAAGACCTAGAATTAGAACAAATATTTCTGAGTGCTCTAATTCCTGACCTACTGAAACCAGAGCACAATCCGGAGCAGCCAAATCTGCTCCAGAATGTATTCTGGTTTCAGCAGACCTAGAATTAGAGCTAACACTACTTACAGTTATAATTCCTAACGCAATGAAACCAGAACACAATCCAGAGCAGCTAATTGTGCTCCAGAATGTGCTCTGGTTTCAGCAAACCAAGAATTAAAGCACATGCTGAAGCGTGCTCCAATTTCCGACCGACTGAACTAGATCACCTTCAGGGCATAAGATGCCCTGGTAGGTGTCTAGCCAGAGAAGGACTGAAAACTAGCGTCTCAGGATCCCCGGTACATCCTGTAACGCTCATTATTACCGGTTATATGGATTTCTACAGACTCTTATTCAACCTGTAATTGTGGCTGTACTAGTGAGTATTTTACAATGAAAATTTGTATACGAAGGTAATTTGATTCGAGAAATTCACTGGTAATATATTTAAAGGTGTAACTCACGCCCATTTTAGTGGATTAGTCAATTACTAAAAAATGGAAAGAGGTACAATAATTCTTTAATTCAGGGCTTTATTACTGACGTTGCGCGAAGAGAAATGTCTCCATGGGGGGCTACCTAGACATCTAGCAGTAGTTACTTTAATTGGTCAAACCTTAAATTCTATATTGAAATATCATGACACTTTTATGTACACATATAATGTTCACTAAAATGTTCTAATTTTGTATTAAAAGACAAAATGAGATAAATCCTCTACAAAAATATTGTACGAAATTCATTAAATTAAATATTTATTCTATACAACAGTAAGTATACATACAAATTATTAATTTATATTAATGCATGTATTTATTTACTATTTCTATATTATTCGTATATTTTAAAGTAAAATGAATTTAAAAATATTTACCTCTATTTTGTTTATGTATACAATGAAATATTTTTTTAAAATTATTTTTATCTCCTCTTACATTTAGGTATTTATATGTCGCATATTAAAATAAACATTTTACATATAACGGCATAGAGCAACAAAATAAAATAAATAAGCTAAATTATATTAAAATATTCTAATTAAAAATAAAGCTTTCTCTATAATAAACTTTTATGTTTGCCAACCAAATGAAAATTTAAAAATTCAACTGCGATGTAATATAGAAACTGTTTCCATGTGAAAAATCGTCGTAGCCCTTGAGCATTAGGTTCATTGCGCGAATTTATATAAAAATAAATTTCTTTATGTTCTTCCACGCAATTCACTCGCGTGCAATTTCCGCGCAGAGATTTCAGCCCAGGAATTCCGCGAATTAATTTAAAAATATGAATTTCATTAAAGCGGCCACCGCAGAATGCCACAGAGCGCGCGATTCAAATGCAAATAATTCCACGCGCAGCTGACCTCTGACGTCACAAGCCAAATTATTTATCATAATCGTTTTTCACGCCCGTCAACGCATGCAAGATGCTCGCGTTTTTCACCGGGAATCTAATTTTACTCATAATCGCCCCAAATAACATGATAAATTTCACATTCATCCCTATCCTTATTTCTTTGTACAATCGTATAATTTTGGTATAAATATTTAACAGAGAACTTGATCAAACAAACCATAACGATAAGAAGGGCCACGAGAATTGCTTTTAAAGACATTCACATTTAAAATTAATTTTAATATCAATAATGAGGTAAAGAATATTATCAAATATGAAATATTTATAAATTCAAAAAGGTGGGCGTGTTATTGTGACGTCGGATCCCCAGCTATATAGGCTTGCTGTTTGCTGAACTCACTTAAAGATGTGAGTACTATTTTGTCACGAAAATATTATTATTTTTTATCTATTGGTATTTTATAAAATATAAAATTTTTTCATTCTTCTTCTTCACCTTGCCTATCAGTAACGCACAATTATACTTACTGACAAAATATTAGCGAAATAAAAGCTATTAACATACTTAGGATAGTTATGAGTATCAGAACTGCCGCATTATGTCAATTGAAGGATTGATTTTTTGATACATAACATCCGTGGTCCCACGTTATTTTGACAAATCTGTGGGTAATATCTTTACCATACTGACATGTCAAAATTACATGGGGTATAATTATGAATTAGTTACACTACTTATTTTTATTTATGTGTGAAAAATATAAGCGATTCGGAATATAAATATTACAGTTATTCTCATACGGTAAGAACTTCGACTCCACAAGCTCTCCCTCATTTCATACTTCCTCGAAAGTTATAATGTACTTACATTCTTAAATAATAATAAATAACTATTAATACATTTACGTTGTATTTCATTAAAATAATTGATAAGTGAAAAAAATAATAATATAGATATTTTTTAGGTTTATTCGTTTATTAGACTTGCAAAGTGCTAGTCGATCTAGTATCTACTATAAAAATGAACAGTGCTGTTCAATCTTCCAGGATGAAAGTATTAAGATACAGAATTCTATATTTTGTTTATATTGTGAAATTGCTAATAGTTTAGTTGAATTTGAATTCAGTCTAGCTTGAAAAAACATCATCCTTTTTATAATAATGTAACATTTATAATATGTATTTTGCATTTAATTATATGATTAAATTAACTTGTTATCTGTTTGTACATATGAAAAAAATGAAACAATGCTTCCCTATCCTTCCATGGTTCGCTTTTGGCTTGTTTATCTTTTTTGTTAAAACTTTCACAGCATTGTAAATTTGCAAGTTTAGTTAAGAAAGTTAAACCTTCCCCAACGTATTTTGTTCATTGTGTCACCCACTTCTGAGTGGTGTGCAATGAATAAAATTGTCCTGGCCATTGAGCAAAAACGGCATGCAGAAGTCGTGGGCAATTTGCAGGGTGATAAGATAGCGAGGGTAACTCGTGTTAATTTAGCTATAGTGTATGATGAGGTAGGTACATACACGGCGGTGCAGGCGTTTATCAACCGTTATCTCACGCTTGCTTCATCAACTGCCGTGCGTGCAAACTCGAGCGTGCAGCTATATTGTCACAGGACAACAGTAAAGTACGGAGTTTAGGAGAGTTTTTAGCTGCACTAAAACCAAACAATAGTTATGCAATTAGCTCAAATTTCACAGGGTGAATAAAGTTCAAAATTTGTTGAGTAGGATGGTGATGGAAGAGAACAAATGTGCGTTTATGCTCACTAGATTCAAGAATAAGAAATAAGAATAAGCAAACTTTTGAACTATAATCTTAATTTCTACAAAACACACTAATTAAAAATATATAAACGAAATGAAACATTTTAAAGCTTAACATATATTATATAGCACGAAAGTAAAATGTTTATTTATGTTTTTACAACAAAAGAAAACTCAATAAAGTAAAAAAAAACTGGAAAAGCACAATTACTGATTTTTTAAATATAATTAATTTATTGTATGCGTATGCCGGATTCTTATTTCTTTAATTTTGTTCCAATACTTGATTTGTGGTGTAGTCGAAATGGGGAAAATATATTTTCAATGTGTTATACATGATTTGAATTACATGATTATTTATAGGATATTGATTCAAAAATCAATGATCATTTATTTGAAAAATTTTATTGCAATTAATTTTCTTGGAAAAAAAAATAATTTCGTAAAGACATGTCTCTACGTCATCGTTTGATGGTAGATTTATTTACTTGAAACACAATACCTTTCTTAGCACGTAAACAGAATATGATTTAACCATTGTATTTATAACACAAATAGTCAAAATTTTACATACACGATAATGAGACTTCACCAGTTCTTGCCATTCAACACGCGCTATCTCTCCCACACTATGTTCATTACAAATTACAACTATCTCCATCTACACTCCGTCCATAGGTATTATTAATGACTTGACCAAAGTTAGTACGCAACTTGATAAGACAATTGGATATATTTTCAGAAAATAAGCTGTAGACTGTAGACTAGTAGATTAACGATCTACTTCAGAAAAATAGAAACATAACTTGCAATTGATACCATAAGTCAAAATGATAGCAACCGAAGTTATAGAATCCCACCCCAGCTCTTTTCTAGTTGATGAGGGGATAAGAGCAATTTCCACAGGTCTGTCCAATTCAATATTTGGTATCAGTTTTCTTTTTGTGTCGGGGGGTTTTTAATAATAAATTATATGGGAAATAATTTGATATTAGTGTAGAGTACAAATTTGAATCGTTGGATCATCAGCCTATAATTCCACACAAAATACTACTTTTAACAGAGTGTAGTGCATGTGAATATCTGAATTCTGAAGTAAAATTTCTATTTGGCATGAAAAAACTGTTAGCGTTGGGAAACAGCCCATGTATTAAATAACTGGTTTAGGTTCGGACAGATTGGATTCCAATCCTGTTTGGATTAATTTGAAATCACTGTAATCCTATAGGCATTCCACTACTATGGCCACGTAAACAAACATTCTCGTACATTTTCATTGCATTCTCTATCAGTCTGCCTATTTCTTTTACAGCAGCTTCACTTTCAAATAAGATTACATATAAATCAGCGTATATAAGCATTTTATTTCGGCATTTACATATTCTATATCTTAAATAAGAATAATGTATTTTGTCAGAATAAAAAACTCGAAATCTCATATATTATTCCCTTTGATTTTTGTTTCCAATGCTTTATTTTATATTTACCTCTGCTCATATTTTAAAAATATTTGGGATGTACTAAATGTAAATTTTAAAATAATGTATTATTGTGTACCCTCCATCTTTTATTCTGTATTTGTCTTGCTTAACTAAATGTAAATAAATAATATTCATTTTTCATGTGTTAGATATGAATTGTATATAGTTTAAGGCTATTAGCATGATTATGCTTATATTGTATTTTTGTACATTTGCGTTATTGTTAAAGTTTTCTTAATATTTCCATCTTCAAGATCCAATTCTGTCCTTCCAAGAAGTCATATTTCACCCAAATTTCCAATCCGCATCATTGTGTAAATATTTCCTTCACTTTTTTATCCCTGCGTCAGAATTGCTTTTATTTCCGCTTTCCACCCTTTCAAGTCAGTCGTATCCTAAGCAACTAATCGACAGTTTCAACAAGCAACAAGATAATTGAACAATACCGTGATAATAAATTTTAAAATGTTTGTACCTTTATAGTCTGTTTTATTGAGTATCTTGATTCCAAGTGCTAACGGAGGACGGAGGTAGGTATACAAAAGTATTCTTGGATTAAATAATTACAATATTTAAAATAAAAAGCTTAAATATACCTATGTTAACAAATATATATTACGTAAAAATAAATATGATTGCCTTCACTAAGCTAATATACCAAATTCAGTCCTCTTTCAAAATATATTTGAAGTAACCTATAAAAACTTTGTTTGAATTTCTGTTTACGAAGGTAGACCTTTACGTTTCGGACAAATCTAAATATGCGTGTATTATTTGCACACTTGTAATTCTAACGATTTAATAAAATAGAATAAAATGGGAAGTAAAATATGATGGTCAAACAGATATGATATTTGGCTTTATTATCCTCATTTCAGTCCTATATTCGATTTTCGTTGCACAATGAAAAAAATATTTAAATATTCGGGAAAATGAATAACTCATTGTAACCTCCAAATGAAAATAATTCCATTTAATGAAAATTTCCGGCGTGAATGTTATTTCCGTGAAATTTGCTCCACAAAATGTCTATTTTTATTTCTTGTTTGCTTTGTGATTTGTGTGAAGCGCCGTTGATGAATTATTATTTAAAACGGTGTTTGGCGTTCCAATGAATAATTCTAATAATCCGAAGTAGAGTGTGTATAAAGCCAGAATTTTAATTACGAAAAGTGTAAACACACAAATCAGTGTAAAACGCATTTCGCCAACAGAATTTCAAATAAAGCCCAAATAAAAACTGTCTAACAAAAAAGACCAACACAAAAGTGTTCCGATGTCGATTTCCGAAAATCAAAACTTTGTACATGAATAATGACCCTATTATCTTCCAAAAACAACGGAATATCGGAAAGTTCATCAACGGATTCAGACAGAAATACATTACTCTTACAAAAAAAATGTTTACAGTAACGATCATTTTACAAGATGGCCATCGAAGTAATTACTTTATTATATTGTCTATTCAAAAATGAAAACTCATTTTTATATCTTAATGCCAAGATACTGCAAGAACATATTATGTCAAATAATATGCAAAATATTTAAGTCCCACGAACTAATCAATGTAGTACATGTAATGCTATATTCACAACAGCGAAATTAGTAGCCCTAAGTAAAACCAATCCGTATACGCAGAAGTTACCTACACTTGTTTTTATGCAATGATTTCTAATGTACAAATTAATATGCTCCCTTAAAATTAGTGACAGTTCACAAACTCCAAATTTTTCATATTAATTACACAGATTGCGCATGTGCGTGTCAGTGAATATAACCAATAAAATCGGAATCCCTTATAATTATTCAATAAATACAGAGAAGAAAGCAATGGGTACTAAAAAACATGTGTAAACGTAAAATATACACATGAGCAAATATAATTTTGTTAACCTTCATTAGACGGTTTAAAGTAAATATACTAATTATTGATAAATAATTTGAATATATTGTGAATGATGTTTTTCTGGCTTACACTAACTAATAATTCTACGTATTTTTGCTGTTGTGAATACAGCATAAGTCGATTTACAACAAAGGCTTAATTACTTACATCAATTAGAGGAAAATTGTAAAAGACGCTGCAACATTAAGAGAATTTAAAACTATATAAATTAAGACAATCAATAATTATATGTAGGTAATTTTTTTATTTATCATACCTATATATAACTGTATATTATTGTGCTATCGTTGTAAATTATTAGTGAAAACTGAATAAATGATACTATTATTGTTATGAAATAAAATATCTTCTTGAAATCTATATTTGTGTTTCCATTATAATGAGATGTTTGCAGTGACGAGTAAGTTATATAGCAAAGCAAATGTCAAAGATTCGTATATTTACACACGTGTTCTTTTAACGATACATGTAGGTGTTGTTCCCCAGAGAAATGTATACAAGCATATTGACAAGAAGAGAAGTCATACATTTCAAATTGACTTAGAAAAAAACAGTAAAATATACGTAAGATACGTCAGATGTCTGATATTTGAAATTTACTCACTTCAATATGAAAGTTCCAATAAGAAAACAAACTGTTTATAACAGCAGACTCTTCTCATATTCTGCAAAACGAAAAAGGAACAATCTTATTATTAAATAAATGTAACTCATGTTTCTTACAACATTCGCGAGAATATTTTCTGTAACGCTCAATGCACTTATTCTTATATTTTTCATATAAAATCTTTTTGAATTCTACATATTCTTTGGCCTTTACTAAAACGTAATAATGTCTGCAGTCTGCACTATTTGAATATTTAAGCTTTTAATGTTGTTCCATGTTATAAAAGACAAAATAAAATAAATTAAAAATTATTTTTTGTCATATAAATGTAAACTTTTTGAATCTGTAAAATAATTAAACCAGTGGTGGCTAAGTTAAATATGGTTTGATTAAATAACGAATTTTTTTGAAACAGTGAGCGTCTTCAGGTATACAAGATGGGTCTTGCGGCAGGACAGCCGATTCCTGGCTCAAAAGGAGTCCGGGTATGCTATTAGACCTCTTGATCTCCGTTCCTCTAACAAATAATTCAGAACAAATATTGATACTCTGGAATGTTGGCTTTTGTTTTAGTAGTGCGAAAAAAGAGCAGTCTCTTAGATATCAGTATTTTAACCAGTAAAATTGTAAGGATAAGGTTACGTGCACTCAGGCGTGCACATTAGAAGCCCGGTGTAATGAATCATAAAGATGCGAAATCGAATCGAGCTATTAAAGACATTTTGTAACGATATAAGCGTTAGGGTAAAATGGTTGTAGAAAAATCAGTACACAAAATACAATTTCTAAAATATAATAAGATGTACTTCTAACTTTTCTGGATAATCTTGTAAACTTGTACCTAATTGGTGGAATTATCTAATATTAAAAAAATAATAAATAAAAAGGGGCGAAAACTATTTGACATACCAAAAACAATATTGAGTAAACAACCTCATAAAGAGTACCTTCACGCATGCGCAGTGTTGGCAATTATTGTGAGTAATGATATTCCCCACATTGCACATGCGCATGTAGGCAAATACCGTAATAAATGTCTCATACTTTAACCAACGGTTGTGGGCAATACGTAACTTTGAAGCTTTATAAAGTGCGAGAAAAGTTCCACTTTCCATAGAAAAACTAAATTAATTATTCAGTCTTCCTCTTCCGTATTCATATTTTTTAAATAAAATAAAGTATTCTAATTAGTAACATTAATCATATTTTTAAACAAAATATTTCAAACACATAAGAAATGTAAAACTTCCAAATATCCAAATACTAAAAAAAATCTAGGTGCGTTGAACTTGTTATATAAAACTTGGGTTTTTCTCAACCCTGTTTATATAGATGACGATGATGTAACATAACTGTCAGTAATTTATTGATTATTTATGTGATCACTAGTAACTGCAGTCAGCATAAGAATACTTAAAACAACTATGTCTTGTCTCAACTACACTCAGTGTAGAGGACGTTAATTTGTCCTTTTTTCTTTATGAATTTATTGTTATCGTAGAACGTCTGAACTAAAATAAATTATCAACTGCATGTTTTATGATTGTAAAAAATCTTTTAAATACTAATAAAAGTGCTATTTCATCCTGTTGTTAAAGTGTTGAATCCCCTTGAAAATTTCCATCTTTATCCCCTTCAATGTCTGTCACTATCCATCTGCGTTACGATGTGTACGAAATGATTTGGTGATGTGTACATATTCATTTGCATGATATTGAGGGAAACCCGCCATGTGTATAACCAGCTCCCTGACTGTGCTAGTCAAACGAGGGAGCATCATGACTAGTTTCTTCTCTCCATTGCGGCTTGCGGCGGATGGAAAACAGATGCTAATGCTTAGCATGCGGGCGGATACGGGGTTTGACATTTCCGGGACATGGACACCGGAAACATGGTCAAGTTTCCATTGTTTATTTATACACGCAATAATGCATTGTGAGGGTGGACGTGTTTGGTCATGCGTAAATAGTTGTTTAATAAAGGTATGTGCTGATGGATATGCGTATGATATGTGAAATGTGCACATTATTGTAATTACATGCCAAATCGGATATATACAGATACCATAATTAAAATTTAGATACGATATTATATTATTGAAAAGAAGCAATCTATTATTAATTAATAAATTATTAACTATTTTTAAATGTAACACATTTCATATATATTTTATACATTACAGATTGTCCTGATTCATTGGTTAGCGTGTTCCAACTCGAAATGAGCGTAATAGGAGATATAGGAGTTGAATTTCAGTCAGTACCTACATATTAATCAAATAAAATACTAGTGCAAGTTATATAGTTCTGGATCTGATCGAATAGCCATTTCAATAGCACTTGCGGTCCGAATCCATCAAAGAGGTTATAGAAATAAATTATGTCTATACCACAGTAATCTTGTATCAATCTTTAAGTAAATACAGTCTATATCCCGCAGTCTAGACCGCCTTGCAGGGCATCTGATGCCCTGAAGGTGATCTAATTCAGCCTGCCGGAATTGGAGCACACTTCAGCGTGTGCTCTAATTCTTGGCCTGCTGAAACCAGAGCACATTTTAGAGCAGATTTAGCTACTCTGGATTGATCTCTGGTTTCAACGATGCAAGACATAAGTTTAATAATTCTTACAACAGAAATTGATGACGTGAGGATCAAAATTGAGTGTACGAGTTTAAAGGTCTGTAGTCCCTTTGGTACTTGTTTAGTGACATGTTTTACTTGCATTTTATTGAGGCTCATTATCCATCCAATTGGACAAGGCGAACCACTTTGCTTATCTACACGATCAGACAAGACTCTCTACAATCAAACAACCATACTAGCTAAGATAGGATATTCGATTTAAACTTTTAAAAAACATATGTCGTTGATATGAATATATGGGAATTACAGATGGAAATTATAAAACAAAGTAGCTTTCTACTTTCTGAACCATTGTAACATCAAGAGAAACAATTTATTTAACATGTTTACGAAAACTTCAATGATATATATTATCGAACAAGATATTACTTAATAAAAAAATGAGTCGTAGGTTCAAATAAAAATAATGTTTAACGTAATATGGAAAATACAAAAAACATTATCATAAATGGAGATATTAGGTACAAATAAATGATTATGTCTTAGAGCTTAGACCCTTTGTGTTTCGCATTCGATTGTACAAGTATTTAACGATCCTATTTGTGCAATCGTTATCATGTTATATCACATATTTGAAATATACGAATAGTTACAATTTAACAGATTTACGATAAAAATCAAGTTGATTGGCAGAGAGAATATTATTAGATTAATTTATTTTTGTATAACATAGATGACAGGTAAATTAACAAATTCATTTTTATCGTGTTCAATATTTTGTTATAATTTTTATCTGTTCAAAACAGTGGATATAAATATTAGTAAATATTTGACCTCAATAAAAATATTGATAAATGTAAACTACAGAATTTGTGATGATTAAACTGTGTATTCTTTCTTCATTTAAAATATTATAACTACTTGTATTCATTATTCTTTAGCACAATTCTGAAATGTAATAACAGTTTCATTGTAAAATATCGTCTATGAAATCTGTGTCAAACAAGGTTACAACACTAAAATGCATAATAATTAAGATGAAAAGCTATAAACTGGTTTATAACTTTGTGGACTGTAATTTGAAATTCTGATTTGCTAAAATTACTTTTAAAGAGAAAATGTACACAGGAATTGCTGCGCCAACTATTTGTCCAGCTAGCAAACAAATTGAAAATCATTTATTTAAATACGCAATTTAGAATAAACCGCAGTGAACTGTCAAATCCGTAATTTATTTTACCCCACAACCATTTGTTTATTGTTTAAAGTTTGAACATCGGTTTTGACATGAAATTTCAAACATTTGAATGATGATAAATAATGTATTTTATAATACTCTGCAATAAAGATTATAATTATTGAGTTTTATATAATAATAAACAGTTATTTAAAATGGATGGACAGGTTTGAAAAAAATCATATTTTATCATCAACAATAAAAAAAATTAGAATTTGATATATCTTAGATATACTACTACTTAACACTATCGTGAAACCCAAATTAACAATTAATTTATTTTTTTGATATTATTGACATATGTATAATACATTTTTGGATAAAATGTATTATTTTAAAATATTTGCTTCAAACAAGAACAACTGAACTTTTTACTAATGCGATGTAAATGTCTCGTTGCACTTGTCCAATACAGTATTACTTATTAATTTTTATAACAAAGTTCTTGACGGTGGAAGTATTTTAATCTTTTTTAGTTTTCTGCGTTCATTAGCCTTGTATTATTCGTCTTTCTCTACACCAGAGGCAATTTGATATTCGTAAAACTTTGCACAACTTCAGTGATTATCTCTTCAGAGAACTGGCCAGGTTTGAGAGTTAAAAGCCAACGTAATGAATTGTAATTAATAGAAGATCTATGCAATACGTCGCTTTTTCCTCCATCGCTTCTTTTACCAATAAAAAGAGGGAAGAGGAAGAGCTCACGTCAAAGACAACCGTAATTACAAGGGAACAGTCAGGGTTTTATTAATTTATTCCTTTACACTAGGATAATTGAAGAGAGGGAATCTCCTTTTAATATTTATAACACACTATTATTAATTACTACTCTATTTTTAAAATATTCTTTCCTGTGACTATAAAGGAAATTTATAATTTCTGTAAAAAAAGTATGAAACTACTATACGAGAATTATTTTTTATATGAACACCTGACACAAATATTTGAATTATCTGATTGAATATAAAAAAAATAGTTCATTGTTTATTTGCTGTAATATGCTTTTAATAATAAAATTGAAAAATATTTTTTTCCTATTTGATGTTATTTTCGTAATAAGAAAAATCTTTTTCCTACGACCACTGTTAAAAATAGTATTTTTAACGGTTGCTTAGCAAGTTAAAAATAACAGTTTATAACACAGTAAATACTTTTAAAACGTTGCCATTGACAACGTGTTAAAAGGAAAAAACAAATTTACTTTTAACACGTCTTATGTTCAGTTGTTCATAACAAATACATCATGACCTGTCATAAATGTCATTCTAATGCTTAGATTTTATTTACTAATAGGTACATAACTGTGGTCGTAGGAAAAATAGTGTATGATATTTGTGTTAAAAGTGATTTTATTTCGTTCGTGGGGTTTGTTAAACTCGGCTTCGCCTCGTTTCAAACTTCCCCACTCACTCATAAAATGTCACTTTTAACACTTATATCATAAATAACTATTTTTTGCAAAACAGGTCGGGAAGTTTAGCAGATACTACTAGTTTATAGATATGTTAACTTAGATTAAATGCTGTCACGTTTTATTTAGTTGTTTCATGACGTGTAAAGTTTCTTTTAATTTTCTTATCCAAAATGGTCAACATTAAATGATTCATATTATGGCAAATACATTATTTGTTTACATATTGTTTTTAATGTTACCGAAGTCAATTTTCAACTTAAGCGAATACTCAGGCAACGCCTATATTTACCTACTTAAATTATTTAGTCTGGTTCTTTCTTATTGTACTGGTTCAAACAGGCATTAAGTAACATAAAGGACTTTGCTATAAATAAATATATGTCGGAAAGTATGAGCATGAGAATAGTTATTTGCATTTTCAGGAACACACTAGGATACGATGCTACTTCCTGAAGACTGTATTTTTTTGACACTTCCTTTGTAAACACATATTTAGTTGTGTTTATATATATATATATATATATATATATATATATATATATTTGTTATGGAAAGAAATCTTTAAATGTAATATGGCAACACAATAGTTGTTAAATATCCCCCTTAGATACATTCAATAACAATTGAAGGTCTGATACATGTATTTTTAAGCCTAGATGGCTATTCCTTTTTTCTTCGTTAGTTGCATTCTTACCTACATATACTTTGCACGACCGCTCTTGTTCATCTGGCCTCAGGAACGACCTTCAATTTGTGTGGTGGATTCCCTGGGCTTCTTCTCTGGTATAGTTCGCTTCAGCCATTTGCTAGGTGTGGTTCATTGTATGAAGTTCTGTACTTGGATTGAATTCTTACATTTTTGGTGCCCCCTTTGTTCGTTTGACTTTCTACCCTGCAGGGTTACTGTGCTTAGATGGTGATGATTGTAAGAGTTAACGCATGTCCGTTAACGAGAGTCGAGTGTGTGCTAATGATGCCTTTCTGGCCAACAATAAACTCGGTGGTTGTAGAACAACACTAGTACTTCTCCTTATTAAGTGCAATAGTCAAGATGACTATATCTTTTTTGAACTGTGCTTGTACTTAGTGAAATTTTAATATCAAAAGCTTGTATGGCTATTCAATATACCACTAGCATTTATTCCCTTATTTTTTTCAATAGTCTAGATGGCTATTCTTTTATTTTCATTGAACTGATTGTGAGCTAATCAATTTACAAATTTCAAGAAAATTTTGGTCGATGTCAGAAACACTAGTATTTATTAATTCCCTGACTATGTGCAATAGTCTATATGGCTTGTATTTTTACATTCAAGGACAGTTTATTCAAATGTATAATTTATGAACCCTACAAGTGGCTGCCGTAATTACTAACCCGAATAAAAGTTTCTATTATGAAAGTTTAAATTTGTTACATCAAAGTAAATTTTCACAATTCCCTTTGGCTTGATTCTTCAGCCGTCCGGCGTTCACAACAAAGCCGTGAGTAGCTTGACTTGTTGGCCTGAAGCCAGTGCTATGCAATTGTAGTTCCGGGTTGGCGGGCGGCCCAGTAATATCAGCCGGA
This sequence comes from Stenolophus ochropezus, assembly GCA_035578165.1. Lineage (NCBI taxonomy): Eukaryota > Metazoa > Arthropoda > Insecta > Coleoptera > Carabidae > Stenolophus > Stenolophus ochropezus. Next base: position 14,569,362 of record JAQOWZ010000005.1, on the reverse strand, counting down.
GCCGGCTCCGGAGCCATCGTCCGACGGGGCGCGCTTGTTTATGGCACCTGTCGGAGGCTTATTTATTCATCTCTGACCCGAAGGACACCGCCACGCAGCGGGTTTTTGCACCCCCAGCGCAAAACAGCCTGATTATTATTATTATTATTTATGAGGGTAGTGATTGTGGACATGTCCTAACCATAAAGTACAGGCGTGACAATCATTTCCAATTGTTGGCGGTGGTATTGTAAACAACTACAGGGCATTTAGTTGACAAGAAGCAAGCACACATAAAAAATATTTGAAAGTAATGTGATAAGGACAATTATATGATGTACATGTAATCTAAATATGTTTTACAATTATTGAAATTCTAAGGTATTACACTATTTTTCTACATAATATATGTTATTTGTTACTGTAAAAAAAAAACCACCGAAAATCTAAAAAAGTAGGATTTTTTTAATTCTTGGAGTATTCATATGACTATTAATATTAATTATATTTTTCAAAAACCAAAAATTTCAACCAAATGTAGCAGAGTTGTAATTTAACCGGGATCAAAAACAAACACTGTTTTTTTTTTCTGGAAAACCACATTCAAAAATAACGGAATAAAATTCACATAAAATATTCAGTTGTAAGAAAATTTTGGTTACAATTGAATGGAATATATTTAGAAATAAATAGGTTCATTCAAGTAAAAGAAACAATATAAAATTAGACTGTATATATTAATTACTTAATCCTTGACCCTTTCTACCTTTCGGTGTGAAGTTATAGGAATAAATAATAGGTTAAACAAAATTATTTTTTCAATCTTCCTCTTCTGCATTCACTTTTTCTCTCATTAAATAAACAATTAACTAATACTAGTTTTTTTTTTAATAAAAACACTTGAAACACAAAACAAAAATCCTAAAAATCCTAGATTGGTTCGAATTTTTATATAAAATTTTACTCAACCTGAAATGTGAGTAATTTTAGAATATTCCAGTTGTGACAATAGAATTTTTAAGGTTCAAACTTTCAAATTTTAATTCAAAATGTGTTTTTTATTCCTTACATAAATTAAACAAAATACAAGTAATATACAAAAGAAAAACTTATTTCATATTAAAATAAACAAAATTTATCAAAATTGCAATTTAAAAAATTGATATTATTTCTCACGATCAAAAGTTCAATTTAAAAATCACTGATTCAAATCTCATTGTCAATTATAAAAAAATATCTACATTGTCACCATGACAATTGCAGCATTCAATCATATTCAATTGGACAGTGTGAATAAATTAATAAAACTATTACAAATCAGTTGTTAAACAAATGCAAACGGTAATTCATGCCCTAGGCTGTCATATCACCGACGCTGAATGTTATTTATATGAGTTACAATTCTATTCATATTTATAAATAATATCATTTGCAATCACATATATTATCAATAATTAATGTTATTCTGCATATAAAGCTTCGAACCGGGGATAAAATGACATGATTTTATATTACAATGATGAAATTATATTATTATTAATGTATTATTAATATATTTAAATCATATGTTATGCAAATATTACTCATCATTAATTAAATTTAAATCCGGGCTGTGTAACGCAATCTAATCAAACTTACATTTTCTATAATCCCTTGATTAGTCTATGGAAAATCACTACTATATATTGGTCAGTATTTTGTATATATGTATATCTAAATAATGAAATATTTCAAACAAAATCAAAAATATATTTCATAAAAATGTTGGTAGTAAATATTGTTCGTTTAGCCGAGTTCTATCTCTAGATAAATTTAATGTACTTATTTCTTGGCCACCTGTATAAAGCCATGACTTTGATTTTCAAATCTGATTGTAGAGACAATCACAAACAAGATGTGGTGTAATAATGATAAAAAAAATTCTATACTAACATAATATACTAATAAGATTTGATCACGAACGGTGTAGGCAAAATATTATTCCGTGAGTTTCAGCTGAGATGCAAATATTTTTATTTTGTCATTAGTCATTACTACGGTTATCAATATACCACTGTAATGTTGCAGATAAAATGCAATAGTTGGTAGAATTTGTCATCATAATTTACTGACTTATAAATATCCTAAATTAAAATAAGAATCCAAAAAATCGATATATTCACTATAATAGCTTACAACATATTTTCAAAAAGTAATTTGTACACAGATGATTATTATTCTGTTTGTAGTAAATTATTTTTATTTTCTTCATTTCATGCAGTTTTTAATCTTGCCTTTTTCTTAAATTTTCTAAATATAGTATGCATAACTTTTAAATTTTGTAAATGTTGTCGGAAATATGTAAGGATTTGATCTAGAACTGTCGGTATAAAAAATGCGTAACAGAAGCATTGTTCAAACTACAATCAGAATTGTATCAAGAAACCTTTGGAATTTAATTTCCATCAGTAAACATCTTTAATCTATAATATAAAAAGAATATAAAATAAAAAAATCATAGCTACGGAATACTGCCAGATAAGAGTCAAACGTCAAACATTTTTATTTTATTGTTCATATGCCATTCTAATTATGCGACATAAAGTACATGTATTTACAGATATTTTATTTAAATTGAGAGGGTTTTACTATTAATTAATTATATTATTAACTAAAATAAATATGTTTGAAATCATCCACCCATAAGGTGGTCGGCAAATGTAAACCAGTGTAGGTGAAATCAAATGTGGGGATGATACAGTGTACAAGTTGGCCAAGGAAAGAGAAGATTTATGTAGGGAGTTTGTACACTCCCGCTCTGAATAAACAAATATCTCTCTGAGATAATTTAATATCGGTGGTTGCAAGTTCAAACTAGGAAAGCCGCAATTTATTAATGATGGCCATGTTTAATATTTCAATCGGATATTGCAAAACTTACCAAGTTCACAGGTGGGAGCGAATCGATTGCAGACAATCGAAATTTCATTATCACGGCGCCTCACTTCATTACTTATTTATGGCAATCACTAATAATTGGAATAAATTATTTACACATCGCTTTGGTAATTTAACTACATTTAATGGTCTATCAATCCACAATCATATAAAAATAATAGTTATTTACGTATATAGAGGGCCGAAACAGAAACTTTATGCCTGCGGATGAAATTTGAAACCCTGTGGTACGTAAGTACTGCTATCAAATAGAATATAATTTTTAAATATTAGATTATATGCCGAAAACATTAAGGAGATGCGTTGCATTGGTAACCTTTACTAAATTTTGCTGAAAGCTAATAAAACTTTAGTAGATTAATGTCCTGGTAGGTCGAAGGATTGGTATGAATACAAGGTATTAAAAACCTGGATAAATGTATTTCACATTTTCTTTTGTTCTACTTTACCGTCCATGGACTGGCAATCCGTTAGTTTCCGGCGTAGTAACCAAGATGTAAGTAGACAATTTAAATGTAGTATTTTGTGGTGCGAGCTTGCGAACGCTGCAATAGAACGAATTCGGGAAGAAATTGTTGGTTTATTCAATATTTTTTTCCTAAAACTGTCATGACAATTATACAATAAAAAAAAAACTATTGACGCCTTGCTGTATCAATGCTAGTGCGTTATTGTTTTCTGAAATGATATTTTGGAATATTTTCATTGATGTACAAAATCGTAACTTTTTTTGGGATGACCCCATTCTAGAAAGGTTTTGGTGAATTCTATCTGTTTTGTGAGTAAAATAATGTTTACTTGCATGATAGTGTAGGTTGTCATGTTACAGTCTTTGCAAGGAACTTACAGTTTATTGTGGGTTCTTAACCTTTCCGACTTTACGGTATTTTTATTTGGTTCGTGTTATTGCGACGACAAAAACTGCGGTTTATGTTTTTAACAGGATAATTCTAGGTTCTCATTTAAAAATAAAAATTTATAGTCGTAACTTAGAAATTAACAATTAGTTTTCTATATTTCCTGAAATAATATAATAATATAATGAAACTTTAATTTCTGTATAAAATAAAAATTAAACATTTTGGTTTAAAAAATTACGAGTAAAATGAAATAATAGGAATGTACTACCTATGTGTCATTTTTAATCTTTCTGCAGTATATTACACCTTTAAATTAACATTAAAAACTGATTGTCTCGTGCATTTCATAATTGCAAGAGTAATAATCATGTAGAACCTTAAGTTTACGATGCTACAGGATATAAAACTTATAGATGCATTCGCTTAGAATAATCCTGGCATGAATATTTGCGCTCATAACATCTTTCATGTTTGAAATATAATGTCTGATCGCGTGTTTTACGACTGGCGCAGCTACAAACTGCAAACTCGTCCATAAACATTTCCATATGCTCCGCTCTGGACTGTGTACATTGCAGATCGCAAATAATACCAGCACGGAATGAATACCAGAGCATCAATGTTTTGTTTCAATCCGCGGAAACACACAAAGATATCACATATATTGCTTTACTTTACTATCAATGCAATTTGTACTGATTAACTACTTATACAATTACTCTTCATTAGATGCTCTCTATAATATTTATCTACAATATTATTATAAAGAAAAGCTAGTAGTTTCAAGATACCAATAAATTCATAACATCAATGAAAAAATATATAATTTATTAAAGACGATACATGATTGTTTTATATTTAAAGGTACTAGATATGTAACAATGGGAACAATTTTTAAAGAAATTTACAATGAAAATTTACTTCAGGATTAAATAGATGTTATTATTATTATTATGTTCATTTCGTATGAATAAAAATTAGTTGACCATAAGTTCTAGATATAAATATATTTTGCAGAACAATGATATACTCGTTTATCATATATTTGTACCAATTGACATTAAATTTCAAGTTAATTGAATAATTTTTTGTCAAAGAGCCGTCTCCGAAAAAAAACCATAAATGTCACATTTAAGTTTAAATAAACGTTTAGATGAATTACAAAACAATGTTTTTCCCTAAAATATCATAAACAACAGGATAATACACTGCAATTTTTAATTTTCATCATTTTCTCGTTAAAAAAATTCTGCATGCTTTGATATAATATTAACCATCACAGAGCTTCAATTTAACAAAGTTTTATAAATAGTAACCGTATATAGATTGTATAAAATTAAAAGTTAATTTTTTCTTAGAAAATGTTAAATATTTGTAATTAAAAAATGCTAAAAGAGAGTTGCTCTTGTAATTTCGAATATATATTTTTGAATTTATACCGCAGAAAATTTTTGAATTAATGTGTAATTTTTTATTTAATTTCCTTTGAAATATGTTACAGTAAAATCTGGTTATAAAGACATCAAAGGGATCCCAAAAATTTTGTATAAAGTAAAATAACATTACTTTCTTTGGGCATAAAACGAATGGTCACAATTTCGACGATATAACTACTTTGTCGCTATAACAGGTATCGATATAAACGAATTTTACTGTAGTTTTTTTATAGTATATCTTTAAATTTTTACTTATTCTTTACAATATGTTTGTTTGTCATAATAAATGTCTTTTGGGAAACATGTTTTTGAAAACATGCTATACCTAACTTTTTGAAAAAAATCTGTTTTAAATAAAAAAATAGTTTTAAATTTTAAAAAAATCTGATTTATTAATTTTTTAAATCGGTTTTTTATGCAACTCGGTCTAGAATAATAAAGTCTTGTCTTGATAATCTAGACAAGAAAAAACAAGAGCCTAGAACACTAGAAAATCTAGAGAAAGACGGCAACACAAAATAATCCCCACTATTCTGTAACTCAGTGGTTAATAACCAGTTGCTAATTTTATAATTTAGATTATTATTTGTAACATATTATTCGCAACAGCTGGTATTTTTAAATTAAATTAAGACAAGAACTGGATTAATGGTTTTTGGGCCTTGGACAGTGATGATTTTGATATTCAATAAGAATAATAAAACAATAAACTTAATAGCATAATTAATAGGTAACAAAATAAAATCTTGATATTATATGTAAATAATTGTTGTCACTATCTTATTAATATAAGCTAGAGAACAACGATGTCCAATATACTTTGTATGACCTTTGTACAGGAATTTTAACTAAGTTCCTTTTTTTAAAACGCTTTTTTTAGGATCCCTTAACGTCACAGGGCTCTAGGCAGTTGCCCATAATGTCAATAGAATAATGCGACTCTGACTTTGACCATTATGATATTTTCATATACTTATCGATTAGTTTTCATCTTACATCATACATTTTTTTCAGCGACACGTGTAAGTTTGGATTTTTCAGTGGGCGTACGTTACAACACAATGCATCTGCTTCACGTTTGGTAAACAAGCAAAGCAAGAGTTGCGTCAACATAAACGTACTTTATTTCCTTTGCATGTATTTTGCATACGATCTGCAGAGCTGTATAACGGATTCTCGCATTGCACACATGAGGAAAGATAACCTGGGATATTGCGTTTGTCAGCTAGCTGCACTACGCTATTTCATTTACTTTAATTCGCAAACAACTTTGCATACGCTAAATTTACCATGCTATCTGGATTTAACTCCAAATTTTCCTTTACATATGAGAGTATCATTGAAATGTTGAGTGCTACTACTAACTTTAATATTAATATATGTTTTGAGTAATTTCAGTTGTCCATTTCATAAAACGGTTTTACTATTACATCAACTATCACTTCAAAAGTATTTGAAGAGCGTGTCCAAATTGGAAGCTATTCATAGGCGTACGTAGAACTTTTCTCATAAAGTATTAAATGTAAGTGGAACCATTTATTTTACTACTATTACTTCACACTATGTCACTATGATGAATATTATTTGGAAAAATACTTTATGTATATAGTAACAACAGAGAAAGTAATTCCCAAAGCCTCTTCTGCTGTATTTTAGCTATACTGATGTCAAATTTACAAACAGAATGTTTTTTCGTTTCGGGATAGTATTTCATGACAAAGTTACACCTCAAAAATGTATGTTTTTTGGGTATATTTAAAAAATGGGTAGAGATACAATCTACAACTATATTATCATTCAATTCTATGGGAAAAGTTACATAAAGAAATGTTTTATCCACTTATAAGTTCTTTGGAACGATTAGGTGAAAAATAAGAAAAACAAAAAACCTAAATTTCAATTTTTCGCCTCGAAACTTTTTGCCTCCATTTTTTTTTTGGACTTATGTAGATATCGATGCGCTGATTCTAAACTTTCAAACAGAATTATCTCTTCCCGTTCTTGAGATATTTGTATTCAAATTTATATCTAAATAATCAAGTTTTTTAGGTATGGCCCTTAAATGGTTAAGTTTACGACTTCGGCGACTTCACCAGTCGAATCTACGGGCAAAATTATATGAGTTAAAATGGCAAAGTTTGCGGTACTCTAGTAAGAGATAACTACAATGTAAGGAAATAACCGTAGGTAACTCGAGCTTTTGTTCACTTCTCATCAGTTATTTTACATTTTCTCAACACTTCATTCTATTTTTAGTGATAAATTTAAATCCAATTTGTTTATCAACTAATATCAAGTAACTTGAAATTGCTTGATATCAAGTCAAATAGCTAGGATAGAAAATTAAGCCAAGTCAAGTAGTTCACAAAAACACCAAGCTGCTTGACTTAATGAAACCCTAAAAATAAATAAAAGTTAGTTAATAAAGCGACAGAATTAAATCGAAAAAGCGTAATAGAATTGCAGGTTTTGAAATCAGAGCATCGATATTTACTTAAGTCTAGAAAATGTAATTTTGAAATTTAGGTGTTTTCGATTTTTTCATTTTTTACCTAATCGTTCCAAAGAACGTATATGCGAATAATTCGTACAGAAAAATGTAAAAATGTAATAAGGAATTAAATTCTAGCAAATAAATTTCATGTTATTGATATTCTTACTTTTGATTTAAAATTGTGAATTCCATAATAACTACAGGCAGTCGAACAGTCATCAATACGAACGTCATAGCTAATAAATTAAACTTTTTGACCGACGAAGAGATATCTGTATTGATTAAATGTTTAAACAGAGTCTGATATTGAAACATAATCTCATTGGATGTCAAACGAATTTAAATTTCCGTGCGACAGATGTCAGCTTGTCATTGACTGTTGAAATTGTAAAATTCTAACGGTTGTATTACAAATCTATGTACGTACGTTATTTAACATGTACGTGAAGTACGCACAGTTGTGTTACAGGATAGTAAAACTTTTATTGCTAAAATCTACATTTTTATGGTTATGCAACATATGCAAAGGTGTAAAATTTTAATATAAAATTCGAATCGAGCTTTGAAATTCTCTTTAACTACACTTTATTCCATTTCCCAGAGATTATTCTGAGATAACCACTAAACCTATTATACGGAACTTAACATTTTTATGGCTAGAATCTTAAATTAAAACTATGTAGTGCTATGTTCGTATCGGGCATAAATTACTTGAATCCATTTTGCAGATTTTACTGCTTTAATAAACATTCACATTGTTTTAATACAGAATCACTTAAGGGATGCTTCACTTATAAATCTTATCAGAATATAATGAAGTTCCTAAATTTATGCGTAATAAATTACAATAATATTGAAGTACATAACGGTATTTTTTGCAAATGTGTAAAAAGTATTTAAACAAAAAGAAATAATGCATGTATGTAAATTTATTTCAAAAAATACTTTTTGCTTTTTTCTTATATTGCCTGGTGTATGTACAAATTTGTAGTGGTGATCGCAAATATTTTTTTTGTGACATAATATATCTTGGATAATTAATCAATAATTTCGAAAATATGAAAATACATTTGGAACAAATTTTCATGTATAGATTTTTACGAAATTTCATTTCTAAAGTTGTTAAAATAATGACGTGATTTGATAAACTTTTATAAAATCACAAAACAAAAATATATGGTTATTTTATGTTTACAGAAAACAATTGTCACGTCAATATCAGTTATATTTTGTATCATATATGTCAGTTACACGTCAGTAAAACGTGAATTTTATTTTTTATATTTTTAATTATAAAAATAATCCATATTCGTCAACATGACTATGAGTGGAGGTGGTCGTACAAAATTAGATATAAAATTCCATAAAGAAATATGCGAAAAGGAAGCAGATTCGTACTTTACGTGGAAGGCAAAATGGGCATGGCTTCCAGGAGAATACGTTGCGACACAGAAGATGCTTGCAGAAACAAATCTGCCAAAACCAGAGAAAAAGAAAGACAAGAGAACCATTAAGCCAGTTCCCCAGAGTGTGAATCATGAGTATGGATGGGTTTCCACCAGGCCTGAGTTCCAGTTGCAAATTTGGGGGCCTGATAACTTCGATTTTCCAATGCCAGTACCTGACTATGACAATATTTGATACGAATTTTGTGTATGAGTATATATTTTTTTTTGTTTTAAGTTATTTAATTACGGTACTAGCCTTTTGCTCCGTAATGTAATTATATTAATAATATATATTTTTTTAATCAAATTTTGTTATATTGTTTTTTATTATTTTGTGGAATAGTGGATAGTCACATCATAAAATAAAAGAAGCTATTTAATTTAACTGAAAAAATGTCTTCAGGATTAGTCGTTTATTTCGAAGAACTCAACATACTTTTTGTGGTGGGTCAATTCCCATTTCTTCTGTCAATCTGCTTCACTTATTCCTCTATCCTCTGTCTTTTCTTGCCATTTTATTAATTCTATTTTTTAAGTCTGCGTTCATATCCCAGCAAATAGGCTCGGTTGTTCTATTCTATGTGTTGATTTTCTAGTTCATAGTCAGTCTATATTTATTTGTTTTCTTCTTAAATCTTATTCGGTTTTTTTTGTAATTCTCATTATATCATTAGAATAAGATAAACAAACAAGAATAATTATAATAATAATAATAATACTTATTCTTTACGCCTCTGTACCCTTTCTACATTGTTGGTCTGCTTCAGATTTCTTTCCATCTTTTTCTGTCTTTGGTAATATTTTCTTTACTTATCTCTTCTCTGCCGACTTTTTCACTTTGTCTCGCCATATTTTTCTTGGTCTGCCTCTTGTCTTTCTGTTAGTTGTTCGTACTTCGTAGCTAAATGTCCTTCCTCGATTTTCTCTTCTACTGACTTGAATAATCGCTACTCCTGCTTTTGCATTTTCCTTTTCTTTTATTCCTGACTGAAGCATCCAGTACTTCTCTCTTTATCACGCTTATGCCTACATAATTCATTTTTAATTTTGTCAGTTCTTCCGACAAGTATCAATTTTTTATTATTTGTGTTCTATTATTGTCACTATTTATTCTTATATAGTCCTTGATTTTTTATTATTTTTTTATTTATATATATATATATATATATATATATATATATATATAATCTGTCTTTGGAAATGATAATGTGGAATGTTTAGTAAAGACTATAGTCACATCGCAGTTTGGTTATCTAATGTTCGCCGATAGCAAATTTAAATTCATGTAGTCATATTTGGAATATTAATTGCTCTGTACACTCCTATAACAAAGGTATCGAATCCTTGACCTGAAAATGAATTAATCCCTTGGATATACAGAGGCAGCGATAATCACAATTTGATATCAACCAAGTACGATAACATCAATACAGTAATATATAGACACCGGTAAAATTGTACCGCACGATTAATCAAGAACTGGAGTAAGTTTAAGCAAAATTTATGCACATTCGCCATTTCGAGAACGGAAATAGCAATATGACTGTTTTGATGATGAATGAAGTCATAGCTATTTTCATTTTCTTTTCATATTCATTCATATTTCATTTGTAGAACTAGCATATATTCTTTACATAAATTTAAAAGGAAGGTATTATATCGATTTTGAATTGTGTTTTGCATTGAATTAACTATTTTTATCGTAATGTCCATCAGGAGAAGTAGAGAGAAAATATGATTTGTAATATAACCATATAACCTTCATATATAATTTTATGGTTGGTAACTGGAGTTGAAAATATTTGTTAAAAATCATTCCCCCGAAAGTGAGAAGTGAGAAAATTAAAGAAAAATATTTGATAATTTATCAATTTTGCAAAGTGATACAAAAAAAAAATTACTGATTTTCTTATCGCATACGGCCCAGTGCCTTAACTAGGTTGTTTAAGTAATACACATGAAATTGTATACGTTCCTTGTCAAAGTAAAATTATTATTGTAATCGAAAAAAAAATCGGTTTTCACGTTTCAACGAAAATTCCATTTTGACCATCCCTGAATCCATTTTTAATTGTTTCGGTGTGACGTCTGTACGTACATACGTATGTATCTCGCATAACTTAAAAATCATTAGCCGTAGAATCTTGACATTTTGTATATGGACCTTTTTTATTGCAGAATTGGTAGGGCACTTCGGTCGTAGTTTTTTTTTTTTGAATTTTTGAAATTATTATAACATTTAATTGTACATCTCCTTAATAAGAAATAATAATTAAGTTGACTTTTAATTTATGAAGGAAATAATTATTTTCTTGTTAATAAATTGACATTGACAACAGGCAAAGTAAATTTCGTTAGAAATATCACTTTCTTTGCAAGATTTTGAACGTTTAACATAATTTTATATAATGCAATAAGGAATGGTGATAAACATTTTGATAAAATTATATATATATATATATATATATATGTATATATATATATATATATATATATATATATATATATATAATTATAAGATTATCCATTTCGAAGCTCTGAAACGAATGGAAGTTAAAGAATAATTAGCCGCAGAATGATCGCACTTTCAAACGAAGTAAGTTTAAATGAAGTACAGAAAAAACTGTGTATAATTCAGCATACAAAGAAGTCTTGTGGTGTCCACATCAGATTTTTAAGCATAGTATCTTGAATGTGGAATTAATTAGGAATATTTGATAATTTAAATAAAAGATATTCAGGTACATTTCTATTATTAAATGAAATTCAGAATTCGTTGGCTAATTACTACAACACTTAAAATATAATAACCATGAATGAAATTGTTTGAAAATGCGAAATGTACATATTTTCCTTGGCAAAAACAAATTTGCCAATAAAAACAAGCAAACATCATTATTCTAATCCAATTTACCACGGCGTAAACAAACCTTCTGTTCGCTCACCATCACTGTAACAAAGCAAATGAACTTGCCATAACATTTTTCCTCATAACAAAGGCGGGTTAGAATGCACCCCTACATACGGAGGTTGTATTTTCATTTCATTGTCGACACTGGCGCTGGTGACGCGACATCATTACGTAGCGTCTTACCCCTGGCACGTATGATTATAAATGGCGCTTAATTTGGACATATGACGTTCTGCGTGACGTAATTGCAGTCGTAAGTTTCCAGCGCGCAGCTCAAGATGTTGGAGGGGCTGCAATTATGACGTCACTAATCGCCACCGTTCTACACTTTGACATAGTTCTGTTTACTTAACATTATCTCATGTACTACAGGTTGATGGTTGAGTGTTTCTCTAAACTACGTTTGCACAATGTATTTTGCCAGCAATTTCAGTTTTTTCTTAAATAACAAGGAAACTAACAGAAAACAGAAGTATATAGTCGCCTCGCTGTATCAATGCTAGTGCGTCATTCGTTTCCGAAATGATAACCAACAATCATAATATTTACTGTCACTGACAAACTGGAGTGTAGTGTCAGATTGACAGAATAATGTTTTATTGATTTTTATTTCGTAACAGTCACATCATAAATTGTATTGTCAAAAATTAAAATTGAGTTAGATTTTCCCAAAATTATTAAATCATCATCATTTTCATTATCATTAACCAATCACAATCATAACATTCCAAAAAGAAAAAGGGTTTTATGTACCACGACATGACATTATGTATTTGCATTTTATTGTTTTCAATTATCAGCCTCAGAAGTGACCATAATATCGAGTTAATTGCCTCACCACGTTGCTTACCAATTGCGTACCAAGGTTGATTTGCTCTTATCTTAACCACAAAAGCACTGATTCACGAAAGAGGTCGGAACTGAAGTGTCTTTTCATACCAGTTTACATCCAAACGAGCGTGAATAATTTGATCACACTTGTTCAAGCACGACCAAATTGGTATAAAACTCACGATCACATCTGCCAGTCACGTTTTTATCTCGATTATATCTACTTATTTTGAACTTCTTCGTTTATATATTAACATTATTTATTATTTGTTAAATAATATTTCGTCACTAAATAAAGTAAGGAAATATTATGAAGTGATATTCGAAATTATTTTTTTTCTTAAACAAAAAATGTTTAGTTTTATTATTGTAATGAGAAGTTATAGTTGTTAAGTTTTTATATTTTATGGCTTATGTACTACAATTCGATTATGGCCACATGCTCTATTGTACCGTTTATGAAAATAATAAAAACAAATTCTTTAACAATATTTTTACAATTTTTTGCAGCACTGCTGACTAGTTTTGTATTTCGGCAATTTATACATATTTTTTTTACAAGCTAGATTTTCGAAGGCAATGCGGAATACGTGATTTTTTACCAAAATCTGGATATTCCCTCCGAAATCAGAACAACTGGCAACCCCGACCAAGATCCGTATAATAATGATAAAAAATAATAACTTTGATGATTTTTATTACATTCAAGTACTTAGCTTTTTTGTCAATTACTGGCAATTTGCTTTACTTAAAAACATTTTAACGTGAATAATGGCTATATTTACAATACAAGTTTGTATGAGCAGAAACAATCGTTAATGTTTGATTAATAGTCTTTATTGTCCGTGACAAATTTTCCAAAGTTTTGAAAAACTTTTGAGCGGACGGTAGCTATTAGAATGTAGTTTTTCTTGTTAAGTTAGCTCGCATTAATCATGTCCCGTCCCAGTCGCATCAAATTCAACCGCGATGCACCACAAACCCTAAATACGTGTAGCTGGCAACTTTTCCCACTTAATGCATTTATGTAAATTAATGATACACACAGTCTTAGCACGCTAGGGGCTGTTAACCGGATTACAGCGTGTTTAGCATGTGACAGTGTTTTAATAAGTGAATAATGGAAGATGCGTCTTGTTTATTTTCACTGAAATGCTTTCATTTCGTTACTGAATCGGTGATGTGAAAGCGTGAATAAACTTCTACTTTAATTCTGCCACATCGCTTCATTGCAGACGAGTTATGGACAATTCATCCAGAAATAAAATTATAAAATACCTCGAATTGCATCGTGCATTCAAGGAATTAAACTGAAAATATATTTTAAATTTAAATTCGCAGAATTATGTTAGTTTTTATAGTAAAATACAAATGTTATTATAATACCCTCGACAATACCTACACAGCAATAATTTTTGTTACAAACTTTTAGTTCATTGTCAGTTTTATAAACAAAATCATATCATTTCTGCATATTAACCGCTTAAATTTATAAATTACATATAACATTTTAAGAAATACATTACTGAAATATTTTTACAGTACGTTTTTTTACTTGTACTTCACCTCTAATCTGTATTTCCTGAAAAAATACCTGTAATATATATAATATCAGAAAACATAAAGATTTAAAAAATAACTTCTGATTGAAATAATTTTTGTTGTCATAGACATTTAATATGGAAAAACAGTTTTTCTTAAATAGAAACTGTCTGGTTAATAATCAAGTCACCACATTGAACAGGATAATACTACATGTTATTTAATTAAAATTACATAATTTTTAATAGCAATGAAGTTTACAAAGAAGGATTAAATTTATAACAACCGTCAATTCGTAGTTATGTGGTTAGGACAAGGACCTACGGTATCGGAGGTCTTCAGTTCAATTCCAATTGCAGGAGTTCTTTTTTACAATACTTTTTATTATTTTTTATATTAATATAAAATTATTAATGTTTTGTAAAAAAACATTCAATGAGAAATATTCAAAATTAAACTATGCAATAAACAAATTAATTAACAGAAGTTATAATAACAATAAAATGATATTATTTCGGTAATTAAGAAAAAAATTTATAATACGTAGATACAGTAATAATATATCGTAGTGTAATTATAATAGGTATAGGGTATGTATATCTAATGTGATTAAAAATTAAAATGATGATGTTGCATGATATTAAAGTTATTTTTATACCGACATTATCAAAAAAGGAGATTACAAAATTTTTCATCATGTTCAAAAATAAATTTAAACTTTACAAGACCCCGAAGTCTCAATTACGTTTTCTCATATCAGTTTATGAAATATGCATCAGATGTCAGCTGTTGTTCAGAGATTAAAAACAAAATATCGGTATAATTAAATCTGGCTGTTTGCTATTCAGGTTGTCTGATGACAGTCATGTCCTGACACGTTCCGACGCGTCGTAGCCTGTCGGGAAGCCTGGCAACGTAAGGTAAACGCGTTAGGCAAACGCTTCACTTCCGGTTTCCGGTGGTATGTCGGACAGATTCACTCACTTAATTTAATTATTTTAAACTTTTAATCTAGTTAGTCGTTGTGGATAGGGATGACTCAGTAAAGGGATTTTATTTTTTTGTTGTGCAACGCACTTTTATTCTAATTCACTTGTAGTTTTTCACTCGGACAAGATCTCTACACACAGCCAGCATGTTTTAATTTATTTTAACAAATTACTTGTTACCGAGTAACAACCATATTTTTTTAACGGATAATGGTGGCTCATTTAGGGAGTGTGTTTTCACTCAAATTAAGCAAATCTTGTCGCTAACTATTAATAAAAAAGCAAATCCCAAAGATATTGCTGTATTTGACTGAGATTATATACTAACTATATTTTCTAAAATGATCTCTCGAGGAAATATGATTCTGTGCTGTTTCTGCTGGAAACAGCCCTCACCTTAATAGTTCTACTTAGAATCATTCTTCCTCTTATGTATCTAGTCGCTAGTCGCTAGTTTCAAGAAAATATTAGTGCTATTATTATTTTGAGTAAGGAAAACAAAAAACTGCTGTGTTTGATGTTTCCTATCTTTTTCAATGTGTAACTTTTATCTGATCAGGTTTTTTGTGAAAATTTGCAAATTTAATGACAATTCAAAATTAAGTATCCTAGACTTTCTTTTTTGCATGTCAAATAATTAAAGTTATTTTCGATAGGTATTTGAACGTAAATTGGGGTTTGGGGTGAAACGAACCATCTTTAATGGAGCAAAATGATCCCAGTGATCGTTTTACCCGCACAATTTTTATTTTTATTTTGGGGACAATAATATACAATGCCCGGCTTGTAAAAAAAACAACACGTCAAAGCTGTAGTTATATTATATTGAATAAAGAATTATATATTAACGTGTTATTTAGTATTTTTTTATGGATATAATTTTTAACGTACCATACTATGCCTTTAAAACAATATAAATTAAAAGTATAGTTTCTGACCTGGCTAAATTTAATTCACGCCAATCTGAAGGTAGACGAATTAGCTTACGAAAACTAGTTTAAATTTATCAAAATTAATGGAGATGTACGTTTTATATCAATTCCCCGATAAGGGGATCGTTTTAGACACCTTTCCCCTATGTACGTTTAATTAACTGTTCTTATTGAAGATGTTCTCTGTATACAAAATAAAACCATTTAAATCAGCGGGCAGACACTGAACCGTAAACAATATCATTTTAAAATCCTAAAAATCAGAATCCTGTCTTCTTCTACCATCTGTTGACGTTATAGAGGTATTATGACTTGTTCTACTCCCTGATTTTCTTCCTCAAGTTTTACCTGTCTCTTGTTAATTCTTCACCATTTTTTTGGTCCATGTCCATCATTTTCTACCTGACTCTTCTTTGACTTCGTCGTTCCATTTTATTCTTGGTCTGCCTCTATGTATCTTATTTTGGCTTATCTACTTTTCCATATTCTCTTTACGAATCTTGCATTGGACATTCTGCATTTTGTGTGAATTATTTTAAATGAAAAATATTTTATAACTAACTAGAGTACAGTTAACAACTATCTTGTTGGATTGTGTTGATGAAGGGATGTCCGTTATATAAAAATAGGTTTTCCGAATGTATATATGCAGAGCATCTCGGGGAATTCCAGTATAACCTCATTGATTGCAAACGTGAGTGCTGTGTTCACGATCGGTGATATTTGAATTTCAACACGTATAACATTACCTGGATTTTTTTAAATGACATTTGATCTTTCTATAATACAGATCCTATTTGAATATAAATTATATTACACATTAATTTGTTTATTAAGTGATTGAAATATATTATAGCCTATAGGTAATTAACAATGTATGGAGAGTGTTAAAGTTTTAAAGAAGAGTTACAAATTTTAAAGGTATATATTTCTAAATGGCTCTTCACAATGGCGTATACATAGCCATAATCGAATTTCCGTATAAAAATAAGAAAATATAAAAACTAAACACTATAGCTTCCCATTATAATAATAAAAACTAAACATTACTTTGCAATAATATTAATATAGTTATTAGCAATTTAAAGTTTTGAAGAAGGGATATGTGACGTCAGCATGATTAGATCTTGAAAAAGACAGGTAGACTTTTATTACTACTAATAATTTTCCGAATTTTTAGAAAAATCTATTTGATTCAGGACGTCGATTTTTTTAAAAAATCGAATCGGAAAAATTGAATCATTTAGCGAATTTTTTTGATTTTAAAATTGCGAATTAGAATACTGAAATGTATGATAAAATCTTAAAAATGTTATAACGATGAAATCGAACTTAAACCACAGAATAGGTTTATACAGAAGCGACAGTAAGATAGAGAAACGAAAATTAAAGAGAGATGGGGAAACGCAACAAATTTAAAGGGCTTATTGTTTAAAATCGGAAAGTTTCGTCACATCTTAGGGAGAGATAAGGGAAGGCAACAAATTTAAAGGTCTACACAATGATCCAAGGTCATAGAACTGAATAGGGTAACATGAAAGGTACCGACACGGAGTGTCGCTTCTGTATGTAACTATTCTGTGCTTAAACCACAAAAAATAGCGGTAGTGATTTAGTGGTTCCAAAGTTTCATGTTTTCATTTATTAAAGAAATAATAATGTGAATGTGATGTTCACAGACTAGATATTGTCCTTTCCATTTTAAGATTATCTAAATAAATACTTTCGTTTCTCAAGCTCGTTAACTTAGATTGCATATCGTAAAAATAATTGCCCAGTAAAGTTGTAAAAATGAAGTTGTAGGAAAAGCGAGAAGTGAATTAGTTGCTGATGATTTTTTGTTGGTCATGAACCTTGATGGCCTGGTCCGACGACGTCTAGACAGAACAGAACGCTGTTTCGTGTAGGCGAGCGGAAGGACCGCGTCGGCAAATGAACACCGCCGGTTAAAAACGGCGCAATCGCGTGCTCCGGGCCGGTTCTCACGGCTCCGCGGCCTCCGGCCTTAATGTGCCATTTTATTACGGCCAGAGCAGGATCCACTCAACCAGTGATTCTTTCCGAGAAGAAAGGACTTATTGTTAGAATAATTGGCTAAATCATAATAAAAACACTGAGGTAATCTTTTCTTCCTCAAAATGTCATTTCTAGTTATTTAAACATACATTTTTCATATTCATCAATTTCATTTTTATGTTCGGTAGTATATTTCTTTAGTGGTGTGCACTCCATTGATGCATGCCTTGTATTCTACTAACAAAATGTATTTTGTCAATAGAGATTCATGTTAATTTTTATTCAAAATATTATTTTAAATGAACAAATCAATTTCTGAAGCTATTGCTTGTATTTCATTAACCATATATTTATCTTAGATTTCATACGTGAAATACACTGAACGCTTTCTGAATTCAGTATTCAGTAGATATGCAGCCAGGTAGTCGAATATAAAACTCATCCGCGGTATAGTATAGGACAAGATATTTGGTTAATCCGTTAAGCTAGGTAATGGATGCGGTTAACCCTCACAACGGGTGATAAGTCGCAAATATGTTGGGGCGGTATTAAGAAAAATGTCATATTCTTATAACTGTAATGAGGATCAAAAATGGAAAGAAAATTAACCATTTCTCATTAGGCGGGATTAGTTTTTATTTACTATCAAATTTACCGTTTTAGTACGTATAGGTAAATCAAACATTTATATCTGTATTGCATATACCTATTTAAAAATTTGAAATCAGTCTCTGCATTTGTGGACCATAAATTTAGGGATAATCCCATGTTTACGGTATGCTAGTAGGGGGTGAGGTAATCCAATTCTCAATTATGTTGTCCAGCACTATAGCAACTAACTGCCGCAGAAAACAGTATGCGCTTTGATCGTTTACTATTGCAACCTTAAACGCAGCAGAAATTTAAAGACAAAATAACGATATTAACGCATTCACATAGTATAGTACTATATAGTTAACTACATTATCATTATATTATACATGGTGATTTTTTTCATTAAATTTTTTATAATGGATAATAATAATATATAATTGTATTATCGAACAATTATTTAACAAATATTTCAGTTTCAGAAGTTGTAGTGAAAATGAAAGGAATACATTAAATATTACTAGTAAAACAAAAACAATGAAATTTATTGAAAATATATCTTCGCATTTCCGTTGTGCAGAATTAAAAAAATTCTAATGGCGACATTTATTTTCAAATTAAATTTTGTGTACTTATTATTTAATCGTTTCCCTATTAAAAAATGTCATCGCAGGCCACTGTTTTACTTATTTCATTAATACAATAACATTTTTCTTCTACTTCTGTTTAAATGTATTTACTATGAATGCAATTTATTGTATTATTATTACTCGACCAATCAATCACACTTCCATATATTCGTTACTCAACTGAAGTATTTATTATATTGTATTCGCATAGAATGTTTATTACTCACTTGAATGATTTACAAATGACAGCACTCGATTTCGAAAACTTCATTCTCATAGCAAACATTACATGCTCCTGGAATAAAATACTATTACCGACCTCCACATTATAATAAAAGATGAATGTAATCATACCCGTTTTGATATTTTGAGTTTTTAAAGTTAAGCAGCCACTTCAGGCCCTACAAGCCAAGGGACCTCTACTCATGTTCACTTATTTAGTTGCGCAAAGATTGAAACATGAAATAAGTAGTTTATTTCATCGATGTAATAGACTTTCGTGCGAAAAAGGCAAGCATTATTAGGGGATAGGGAAAATTTTGTATTATAGGGTTTCATAAAATTACCGATATGTATTGCAACTGATGAACGGTATTTCTCCATTCTTAAACACATTTTTTTTAAAGAAATAGTTTTGAACGAAGTCATCAAATATTAGTATAAGACTGGCGAGCAGTAAAAGCTATTGAAAAGAGAAACGAAAGGCTCTACAGTCGATCTTCGCACATTTGCAGCAAATTCGGCTGAACGGTTTTTCATATTGAAGCTTCGACCTCAATTCATCAATGGCACAAGTTAATCAACTTTTAATAAACATCGATCAACCGAACGGGACAAATTACTATTGTTACTCTAAAGTTCTTGCCGAATATTTCGTAACAGATCAATATTTTCAAAAAATATTTGAAGGAACGAAGGAAGTTTCTGTAAATTAAGCGTATATAATAAAATGAAGTAAACTACCATTATTATACATATTTGTTAGTAAAGATCGGTTCTGTGGTGGATTTTTATTTATTATAATAATATTAAAATAATTATTACAGTTATATGTTTCAAAGAAAACAAAATCAAATATCATACATAAGTTTGTAAAAAAAATATTTCAAAGTAAGGGCTTAAATGGAAAAAATCAATTCTTAAAAATAAATTTAATAAATATTATATTACCACCTCTGCTGATATCAAGAGATTTTTTTAAGATATTTTGTTTTATACGAAAAGTAAAACATTATTTGAAAACACTACTAATAGAAACTAATAATTTACTTATGATAATATAAATCTATACCTAACATACTCTTCAACATAAAGTATCAAAATAAACTTTATGCTTGAAGGGTACTAACAATTTAATATCACCTTCTTTGTTCATAATTAAACATTTCTTTGTTAAGTTTGAGTCTACAGTGACTGTAGTTATCGTTGCAGTAATTAACAATAATTATTTGAATTGTCATAGAAGGGTAATTGTATTTCTAAAGAAATTTGTGGGCCATTCAGCATTATGTCGCTATTCAAAAATTTTGCGACAAGAATTAGACGACTTGAAACTTCGTAATTGCAATACTTGGAAAGTTAGATTGTTCAAACGAAATTGGTTAATACAATAAAAAATGTAAACTTAAAAGAGGTAATTATCAAAATAAATTTTTGTTCTTGAAGTTGGCCCCTCGGTTAAGAATTCACAAATTATGCGAAGTTTTAAATATTGTAATTAGTGTTATTCTAAGTGCGGAATCTCTGACTCAAAGCTTCGCTTCGCAACGACTCTGAAGAGAAATGAAATTTGTTAACTGAGTCGTTCGCAAGTAAAAAGCCACTGTTGTAATGGTTATTACTTTAGTAGTCGGAAGAAATTCAATTTTATACCGACTTAGTTGCTTTTAGACCAGCGCGAACGACGGGAATGGTTTTGTGAAAAGTGTTCTTTATGTCCAAGAACAATCTCAGATATCTCTGATCTTCTCAATTGCTCCCAAGTTATAAAGGCATACAAGGAATTAGATAACACTTATCACTTTTATGTGCGATTTAAGGCGATGAGAGGAACTCGCCGTTCTTTGCACCTTTCACATTTATTTTCACACCATCGTTTTACTAATAAAAAATAAAATATATATAATAAATACGACTCCCTCGTGTACTGTATGTTGAAAATTGAAAATAAACTATTATGTACTTCTTACAAGATTTATTTCAACTTCAGTGGAACAGATGATTTTCGGTTTGTAATCAATCGTGGAATATTTTATAGTGCAAATAATAAAAGGTGAATAACATTTCATAGATATGTAATGAAATTTTGAAATATTAAAAAGAAACAAAATTAAATATTTTATAATTTGGAGGTTTTACAATTTTATCATATCTTTTTTTCGATTCCGTAGGGATAAAACAAATTTAATTAAAACTGCTTAAAATTTGAGCAGTATAAACTTTTTGAAATATATATAATTCTGTTTCGGTGTTAGAATGTACATAAAATTTTTGCAGTAATAAAATTACCACTAAATCTTAAGTAAATACCTATTTCCAGATCTAAGTTCTCATCATCAGTAGAGCGAAATGAAACAGTAAGAACTGATTTTCAATTTTTGCTATAACATTTTATCTTCAAATTTTTAATAAAATTTAAAGTTTTTAAAATTTTTATCTAATAATAGCATAATATTTCATGCAAATATTGGATTAAAACAAAAAGTTCCTTATATACAATACATATATTTAAGAACAAATATGTGTTTATTAAAATGTGTTTCACAAGACATATTGCTTATATATTTATTAACGTTTGTGTATGTTTCTTTGTTTTATAAATTGTGGAAAATTTTTGGATTCAATTTCAATTTCTAAACAAATTTTTGTATGCATAAATGTCAGCCAGCAAGTTGACTAAAAGACAAACTGCAGCAGAAAGTACTTCCTCTGTGTATTTGCTTTGATATTGAACAATTTCAAGTTTGTATATACGGAAAATTCAATTCCTCAGCAACTCCACAATGGAATATTTTCCTTTTATTAAAACGGGATTAACCTATTCCATATATTTTATTAAACACATCTGGAATTTCCTTCGCAATGTTTGTTTTCCATTTAGCAGTTTCTATTCAGCTGTATAGGGGGTTTAGACTTATGACATCATTGACAGAAATTCAATTAATATTTTCCAATATTTTTTGCGGAGTCTCTTTACATTTCGACGTGCATAAAGGTGTGAAATCGGCATGAATGGCCACAGTAGTGAATTTGGAGCTGGAATAAAAGAACTCATTCACCGTTTCGTAATTGAATTTCGTGTGTGAGTTCAATAACTTTTTGCTGCTGCAACCAAGCTAAATACTTATTAATTCGCATTGCTAGGAATTCTCTACTCTAAATTAAAGTCAATACCAATATATTTTTGCTATTACGTATTTTCAAAATTTCCATTGCATTTCAATTTGTCCCAATTTTATTTACCTAAAATGCTGAAATGTACTCTATTTCCCGCTGTTGATCCTCACGTCATCAATTGTAACCATGTGATTCAAATTGTTGCGGGGGACGAGAGATTGATGACATTATCTTTTCGGGTGAAATCTGGTGATTTCCGAAGTAAATAAATATCAAAATTGACAGCATTATATACAAATAT
Organism: Stenolophus ochropezus; assembly: GCA_035578165.1. Lineage (NCBI taxonomy): Eukaryota > Metazoa > Arthropoda > Insecta > Coleoptera > Carabidae > Stenolophus > Stenolophus ochropezus. The sequence goes on along the minus strand of JAQOWZ010000005.1, from coordinate 14,546,130 downwards.
ATTAATGGATAAAACGTACGAAAAGAGTTATAGAATAAACTATCGAAACTACCAACATACAATGAAGCAAATATAGTCGACGCCAAAATCACCTTAATAAATAACAATAATAACATTTTGAAGTTTTTAAAATATTTAAAAATATCCGTTACCGCGGTTATACCTACTACTGTTTCTGATTCATTTTTTTGTTGGTTAGACACAGATATATATTCCTCTGTGACACATACGATAATGATATAGCAAATTCAAGTCTCATGTATACCATGCGTATACGACAAAGATGAAAGTTAATAATTCTTGATGACATGAGGATTAACTGAGGAAAATATAGTGTACTTCCGTAAACTTAATGTAACCTTACACTGGGCGAACAATTTTAAAAAATCCAAGGAATAGCTCGGGACATGCATCGGAAGAAAAAATGTAACGAACAAAAGTTTATTGTTGATTCTAGCGCCATCACACCGGAATAAAAGAATCTTCAAGTGAACTCTTATTTTAGTCAAAATCTGCAATACAAAATAGGAGGACACATTTAAGATTTCACTGCTACAATTGATTGATAATTTAATTTTATCGAGGTGTATAAAATTCTATTTTTCTTTTGTTGAGCAGATTTTGAAGAGAAAAATTACATATGAAAGTATTATCTATTGTAACAAAAACATAAGGTTAGTCCGTCGATAAACCTAGGTAGGGGCAGGATTAAATATAGTCCCAAGTTAGTTCTGCTTTAGTCCTACATTAAAGTGAAATATACTCTATGAATAAGTATATAAGTTAGTTCCGAGATTTTATTTATTTATTTATTTGATGTTTGGGAAGCCTTTAGTCTTAATTTTTCCAAGAATATAACTATTATATGCTACCTAGTAGAGTAGAGATATATGTGTTTCATACTCTATTTTTATACATCAGGTCCTCTGACTCAAATCTTGTGAAATCTTCGGTAACCCAGTTAAGCGGTAACTGCAAACTGCATCCTACGCTGCATACATCCCTTAACACCTACACAACTCTGCTAACAGGTCCTGTGCGCCAACCGAACCTATCTCATGCGGGTTGGCGCTCAAGGACTGTTCCTTACCTTACCCTCTGCTTCTGCTCAACTATTAATCACGAGTAAGTGGTGAGGTGCACAAGAACATCCACAAGTTTCAATAAGGGAGTTATAGGCCGAAGGGATGGACTGAATATTTAATAGGAGGGACAGACGATTAGGGAGCTAAATGTCCCAATGTGTTTATTTAGATGGAGATTCGCAGATGAATTATATTAATATTAAAGGTTTATAAATTTAATTAAGAAGTTCAGGGTGTAGAGAGATTTGTTCTTAAAAATGGTCGTTCAACTTACAGCAACCGATAGCGAATTCAATAGTGCTTAAAGCTACGTTTTTACCTGTTAACATATTTATAGGTTTTAGTTTTTGTCTTTGCCTTAAATTTTAACCATTTCCAAGTCTTAACATAAGCATATATTCGTTCGCAAGTATGTAAAATACAAACTACAATACATATTTCAAGTACACTAAAAATTATTTCATTATTATATTATATTAGTAAATAGTAAGTTTAGAAGGTAATTACAAAATGTTGTTTTCATAAATTATTAATAGTCAAAATAATTCTGACAGCTGAAAGTCTATTTTTATTTTATTTTCTGTTTCGCTGTCTGTGTTTGCCTTGATCCGAAGATAGAATTACTGTTTTTCTATTTTCCATCTCAAACTCAACAGTTGTACACGTAAACACTGAATTTACTATACACAGCAGTGTACCTTTGTATCTTCTCTCGTAGCGTAATGGAAACAAATTATTTAGATAGCGGTATTAAAAATCGTTGATTAACTTTATTACAAAGCGTTATGAATAGCTAATTAAAATTCAGTTATGCAATTAAATGTTTAATTTACAGTTCCTATATTTCATTAATATGTTAGTCATAAACTGAAAATACCAAAAATCGAAAAAATATATAAAAACAAAAATGTATATACTTATATATTCTTTCTGGAACATTCCAATCAATATACGAGTACCTATATACATATGTATATACTATCAATAAAAAAATTGATATAATAATATTAATATTAATTTTTTTAATATTTCAGGTACGTAAACAAAAATTTGCATTATAACGTAAAGAAATAATAAAATTTTAATTAAAACAGACAAATGATACAGATTTTCAACCTTTTGTTTCATTTAGACAGCCTCCTCAACAAAAAATCTTCCATATTTATTTAACCCTTGGGAAGTCGCGGCTTATCTGACAGATACATGCAAAATGTTTTATCAAACACATTCAATGTATAACCTCAAAATTTTGTCTAGCTGCTCATTCATATATTAAAAATATTTATATATGTAGGTATATTAAACACGGTTGTGTCGAAGTAATTTCTATCTAATAGATATCGGTGAGTTATTCGAATTTTTCATTTCATTTTTTTTTGATAATTACAAAAATGTTTATATTATTTTTATTTATTTTATATAGTCTAGTTTATAACATTAATTAAATAATCAATTAGTTGCTGGGCATTTTTTAATGTAACTATTACTATTAAGCTGAGGATTAAATTTGAACATTAATCATTCTATATCATTATTGAATTATAATTATTTACTATAATATTATTTGAAAACAAATCAATATTTGTAAAACAAGGAATATGTATTTTATATTGTTTCATTACGATGTTAAATAAAAGAAAAAATAGATATCAAGATTCAAAAATATCGTACTACTCCTACCAGATTGTCTATTTCCTTCAACATTTTTTATAAAAAATCCTTGTACCGTAGATTAAAAACTCAGTACTACTTTATACTCAATGATTGGGAGTACTTCTGATTGTTATCTTCATAAAATGCGATTAGTCCTACTGAGATTTATTTGAGATTTAAAAAAAAAAATAAAGTGTGAAAAGAAAGTTTGGATCCGCCCCAGTGGAAAGTAGAAAGTTTAAATTAAAATATACGTAAGTAATTGCTGTGTAGGATCCTGTTACAGGAAAAGGAAAGAGTAATTATAATCAAAAGGAACTGTATGCTACATACTGCAAACACCAGCATCCTGAATTATTAAATAGAAATAGGTTAGTCAATACCAGCTTGTGTTAATTACATTTTACACTATACGTTGTGTTAGGTTAGCTACAATTAATTATTCTCTACAAATAATACACTATTACTTGCTCCACCAAAAACCCTGTCAGTTTCTTAATCTCGGCACTAAGTAATTAATTTAGGTAAAGTTGTAAAGTACACCAGCGCAAAACAAAAACTACATTATTTAATAAACAAAACGCAAGACAATCAGCTTTTCCAACACAATGCTCGCGGCTGAAATTTCTAATTCGGCTTAGCGCCTTAATCTGTCTCAATCCAGCCTCGCTACGTCGTAGAGGTGTTACACTAAGATGCGTTTGTGCATTTAATTTTGCTTAGAACAGGATAACTCCTCTAAGCCAAAGACTATTTTATTCCATACAGCCGCAAAGTTTTGCTACATCACGGCTTCACATTATTCAAAATACCCGACGCTTAAAATCTATTTGTATATTTCATCCTAAATCTCATATATCTAAGAAATAATTTATTTTACTGCCTAGACAGAGAAGTTCTAAAACTATAAATCGCATTAAATGTAGCATTCGAAAAAAATATATGAATAATTTAGAAATGACATTAGCGCAGTGTTTCTCAACCGAGTTTTTGCGGAGAACTAAAATTAATATTACAAGTAGATGTTTTTAATATAAACTACAGAGAATATATTATTAAATATATTTATTGCACTTAAAAGTATCAGACATTTAAAAAACCAATGAAATTACTAAAGACAGCTGACATAACATGCAACAAAATTTAATCTTTTGTAGCTTGCGAACGAAATAATATTTAAATGAAATATTTTCGCTGATAGTCATTAATTATTGTATATTTTCATATTCTTCTGCAAAATGGAATTATTTTGATAATGATTTAGGACCATATTCCCCATGTATAAATAATCAACTTAGAATATGTCAAAATTGTAACACAGTTTATTTTAAATTTTGATTCTAGAATACTTTTCAAGTTATATAATAACAATTTGTTAATTATATTACATTTGTTTTTGTCAACAAACAAAAATGTAAAATAAAAAAATACTTTGATAAAACTGCACCAATGAAATAATTTGCTTTACAGCGAAAACGTGAAATAAAAAATAATTTTAATATTTTAAACCATGTTTGTTGACATGAATAAAATTTAAAATGTAATAGTACAAAAGTAACCCCAGATATTTAAAAAAAATATATATGATACCTAGTTAATTTATATTATTGCAAATTTTATACAAATATATGAAGGCAGATATTTTATAGAAACTTGGACTTGGAAATATTTTTTAATCGTTCTGTTCGTGTGCAATTCAATTTTATTAATACACATTTTGTATGTACATATATGAGTACATGCACCTATTTACTTATTTATTATTATTATGTTTTTCATGCAACGAAGTAAAAATAAAGTAATAAATGTAAATGTAGAAAAACAGTTTTATAATTAAAAATTTAAATATTAATTTGCGAATGCATTATTTTGTTTTAAATTATCTTTTATTGTTTCAATTTTTTGTAGCAATTATTCTAATTTATGATGCCACAGGAAAAATGGCTTAAAAATACAAATTTAATTAAAATTTATACCAATGAAAGCTTTCTATATTATATAAAATAAAATTTAATAGGTATTTGTGAGAATTCATTAATTTTTAATACTTCAATTTTTTTCAATGTTATTATTATAACTTTATTAATTTAACTTTATTTTTCTTTTGTACCAAAGAATATTTCCCTCCAATAATTTTAACCAATATACAGTGGCTCACAAAATTATTCGTACACCTAAGTTTTATATTTAAAAAGTGAAAAATGGAGTACTTTAAAAAAAAAAATTGATGTATTATTGACGGGATCAGATTCTGTTATTTTCCAGAAACAAAATGCAATAGCCAATTATGAAAAAAAAAATATTTTTCTTATGTTAATTAAATAAAAACAAAATGTGTACAAGAACTAGGTACACAAAATTATTCGTACACTTATGAAATCTTACATGTAACGAGTCAATATTTATATTTATAAACATGAAACATCTGTGATTGCATAATTATCATTTGTCTGAGTATTTTGTATAAGATTTTTTTAAAAATAGTTCACAAAAATAAGAAATTATGGTAGTTGAAAGGCTAATCTGCTTGAAATTACTATACCAGTGTAAATCTTTAATGGAGGTTGACAAAATTAAACGAAGATCGCACTAAATGTTGAGAACCATATAAGTAAATATAAAAATGAGAACCAGTAGAAAAATATTCACCGTGGAGGCCTTAAATTATTTTTAAGTCAGCAGAATAAACTATATAAAACTATATATTGAGCGTTAAGTGAAATCAAATCCTAAAAATCCCATGAATAAATTAATATTAAGAATAACTAAATTTTTTAAGGGTCTATTGGAACATAGACTATTCAAAGAACTTTAAGAAATTTTGGTTCTAATGGTCTTATAGTAAAAAGTGGGCCCTATAATTCCAAACAAAATAAAATAAAGAGACTCGCATTTAGAAATAGTACATTAACACGGATTGTTTTTTGGAAATTGGTAATTTTGCGGATTTGAGTGAAATGGCAAATCTTTTGATTGGAGAAATCCAAATTCTGAGCTTAATAACTGCATTTTATGTAGTACAGTGAAACACGGCGGCAGGATCATATTAGTTTGGGGATATGTAGGAGCTAGTTATGACTATATGGCCAATAAAATCAAAATTTCTTAGAGTTCTTCGAATAGTCTATGTTTCAATGTATCCTCCAAAAATGTCATATATATTTTTTGTTAATTTATTCAGGAGTTTTTAGTATTTAATTTCATTTAATGCTCAATAAATCGTTCATTCTGCTGATTAAAAATTTTCTTACGGTCCCCACGACAAATATTTTTCAACTATTCCTCATTTTTATATTTACTTCTAATGTTGTTAACAATTGAGAGCAATATTCATACAATTTTGACAACCTCCCTTAAAGATTTACACTGGCAAAGTCATTTCACATAGATTCGTCTTTCAACTACCGTAATTTCTTGTTTTTGCGACCCATTTTTGAAAAAACCTTCTACAAAATACTCAAACAAATGATAATTATGTAAGCACAGATGTTTTATATTTATAACTATTAATATTGACTCGTTATATGTAAGATTTCATAAGTGTACGAATAATTTTGTGTACCTGTTTTTTGTAAGCATTTTGTTTTTATTTAATTTACATAAGAATAATAATATTTTTTTCATAATTGGCTATTGCATTTTATTACTAGAATATAAGAGAATATGATCCCGTCAGTAATATGTCAATATTATTTTTGAAAGTACTCTATTTGTCACTTTTTAAATAGAAAACTTAGGTGTACGAATAATTCTGTGAGCCACTGTATAATATATAAAACAAGTAATGTTTCTTGATAGTGTTAGTCCTCTTATGTATAACAATATTTTTTCATTATATATTTAGATACATTCTTTTCGTCATACTTTTCACTTGAATTGTACTTAATGTGAAGCGAACAGAACTAATAGTTACGAGAAGGAATAACAACTGAGTTAACTTCATACTGCCTCTAAGAATCTGTACTAATTCTAAGAAAATAAGAAAGAAATGTACATATCATTTACATGTTCATTTTATAAATGATAAATTTAAAAGATTGTCTTATTTCTTAAAATGTCGTTTTTAACTACTTGTTTATAAAAGGGTGAAGAGTTATTATAACGATCACAATAGGTGAATTAGTTTTAATGATGTGATAATTTGTGTGAAAATGTATTAGTAATTGGGTTGCTGATATTATCATGTGACGTTGTACTCATGCTTAATAAAACTTGAAATGAATATCAACTTACCAAATACGTAAAATTCCAAAGTAAAGTTTAGAATAACGGAATTGAACTCACCTGAAAAGAGAGCACAAAATTAGTACATATTAAACTATACAACAATAGCAAAAAGCAAACTAATATCAATGATAAATGAATGATATATAATATAAACATATTGAGCATTCTGTGCACCAGGCGTGTTTGTGATGAATGCGGTGCATAATGATTTGCAGCATTCTGCATGAAACAATTATACATTTTGTTTGCTGAACTTTATAGCACATTAAAAAGGTAAATTCGCCCTCATTCATAATGAACGTAACGTATGCTTGTATTAAAATACAAATTTACCCCAGCCGGTTAACTAATGACGAACATTAGTAAATGGACATGGAAATGTAGGGGTTTAGGAACTGGATACGGGTTACCAAACCGACCATGTAGTGCACTAATTCTATGCAAATGTAAGCTTTTAAAATTAATGGTATTTGCAATAAATATAAACTAACATATCTTTTTAGTTATTTTAAAACATAATAGCTTATACCTTGTGCTAGCCTGGATTCGGAATCAAAACACCAACAAAATGTTGTTCTCGTCCATTAATAACTAACTCCTATTTACTATTCCCATATTATTATATCTTAAGGTTACGTATACCTATTACATTCCTATTAATAATTAATTATACTATTATTTAACGGTGTCCACATGCCTCAAGCCTAACTTTAAGAATATAATTCGTAAATGTCATTCAGAAATTAATAAAATCTGGTCTGGGATTCTACAACTCTTACCAAACCAAAGCCGGCTCAAGACATATAACACCCTGAACCAAAATATATTCAGAATTTGTATGTTTATTTGATTTGTAATTAGTAAGATTAGATTGGTAGCAGTAATAGGAGTAGGTAAGGTGACGAAAAATGTAATTTATTTGCACAAAACTAACTTTAAAGTGCTCCAAAATTAAATAATGTAGATATACACGTAATTGCTCTTATTATGTATCAATTTCAAATCGAAATCTATATTCCTTAAGGCAATAGCAACTGAATTAAAGACAGTTTGACGTCAGTGCAAAAGTGTTCTTTATTTGTCTTGTTACGTAACATCCACAAATAAGGATTATTGTTATTGAATCGCTAGTTTAGTTTGTATTTGATATTTACAATTGATTGGTACAACAAGTTCAATTGATAGAAACTGAAGTTTAGAATCCCACTCCTGTTTTTCCTCCAATATTGTTTCTGTAATATTATTCATCTAGTTTTCTATCTTCATATTAGTTTCATATTTCATGCATTATTCGATAATGCTACAATTATAGACAACAAATTTTGTATCAATTTACCTAATTTCTGTTATAATTTGTAATACATTTTTACTTTAGTCTATGTTCTAATTTCATCTCAGTTGCTCTATCTATTTGTTCCCCAATTAGTTTTGTGTTCTAGTTTATGATTGGTGTAAGTTATTGTTACTTAATTATTTCGTTAGATGTGGTTAGTTAATTGTACACATTTTAAATTGAAGTAAGTACAATTAATTAATATCTACACTTTTATTTATTCTTTCATCTAGTCCTGTGGTTCTCAAAGTGGGTGCTTTTCATTACTTTTAAATGTGCCGCGGACGTGGTGTGAAATTCAGCATCATAGGTATTTTAACAACTCTTGAATCTGAGTATTTAAAACTTCCTCTTCATACTGATGTGAAATGGTTGTCCAAAGAATGAGTATTGAATCGTGTTTACGAATTAAAAGTAGAACTACATACTCTCGTTTTTAACAAGAAAACGAACTTAAATTTTGTGAATTGTTGAAAAATATATTTGAAGAATGAATAAAGTAAATTTCAACAAAAAATAAGAGATGAAAATTGGGGCAAGTTGTAAATATTTACAAGAATACCTAAAACACTTCTTAACACTAAGAATACAATCTATTGATAGTTTTGACTGGATACATTGCGAATGAAATATTCTCAATTTTCATTAGATATTCAGAATAAATATCGCAATAGGAGCCAGAGCACTTCGAGTTTAAGTTCAAGTTTCTCTCTCTTGTGAGAATGAAAAAAGAGAACGATTGAAGTCAGTAGAACATGAAATGCGAGTATATTCAAAATACACACAAATATAAAGCAATTATGTAAAAAATATATAGCTTATGTATCACATGTTTTTCAAATATTAATAAAATTTCTTGTACATATTGGGGGTGCCGGAAATTTTATATTATCTATTTGGGGTGCCTTCACATCAAAAAGTTTGAGAACCACTGATGTAGTCAGTAGAATTAAGCCCTGGCTTTTTATTTCTAAGACGGAGATATGTTCGAGAACGATAAAATTGTTAACAGGTATTAAAGCTACAGGAAATGTAAGTACATTATGACAATCGAGGAGATAAGAACTGAGGTGGAGCTTTACAGCCGAAATTCGTGTTACAGTATGCGACTAATTTTAATACTTGGTGGTCGGTCAAATTAGTATGATCTTCGTAATTGCCCTACTGATCAATGGTTGTGCAAAAAATATATAAATACTTCATTGTAATTGTAAACTTTGTGTTTTAATCAAATTAAAAAATTCAATAAACTTAAACTTTTTGCATATTTTTCTTAAATGAGATACTTGTTTTTTAACTCTTGAGAATTTTATTTTATTAAAAAACAGCATTCGGTAAATTACCGTACAAGTTACCAATACGGGGTGGGATTCTATAATTCATAACAACTACAAATAGCAACTACACTTGTTAAAATACTAATTACAAACCTCAAATGACAAACGTCACCCAGGCTGAAATTCAAATTTGCAATGAATTTAAGACATTCCCACATTAGTGTAGAGTGTTCTTTACATATGTATGAGTATATGTAAATACGAATTAGCCATAAATAATCATTAATGTTATAGAATAGCAGGTATACTTTGTAGTTAATTAATTAATTGATATCAAAACAAGTCCAAATGATAGCAACCGAATAGTTATAGAATTCCACTCCTAATCAGTCGATTCGTGATGTAATGACTGTATCACCGAACCATTTAACAATTTACATGTTTTAGGAAATTACATAGAATTTATTCGGTCATCTAAAAAATATGTATAAATGAATTGAAATTGAGGCTATGCTATTAACAGTTTAGATATTGATTGATCATTTTACAAATAGAATTTGTTGTGTATATTTGTGTACGACGGTCAATGAATTGTGAATAGTTAAAGCAGACATGGCTTTATGAATTCACTTTAATAGACCGCAATGGTTTTTTTTCTAGCCCAAAATATAAAAAAGCCAATAGCCTATGTGTACATGTACGAATATGTATTTTTATATTTTCGTGTTTTTCGAACATCAATTTCAGTTATTTTTTCCGAGTTTTTAATTTGGGCATATTTGGTCAGTAGGACTAGATTTACACCTCATACTGGTATTGTATTTACGTACAACAAATATGCGACTCGCTCACTCGTTATACAGAAGAATGAAAAAGTACAGTGTTTTTATATTAGAGTTTACACAACCAGAATGGTCGCTGAAATCCGCTCGCGAGAAAAATCAACAAAAAATAACACTGGCCGTGTTTTTCTTGCCACGGACTGTCCAGACGGAATAAAATGTATCAAATATTCATAAAAGGCGTGGTGACAAGTTTATAATTAACATATACTCCATTGCGCATATCAAAGCATGCGAGTTTTATTAATTAAATGCTAAATAACAACTGCAAAATCTACATTTTCAAATGTATAGTACATATGTTGTTGTGTAATTTTTAAAAGCATATTTAATTACTGTTTTCCACATATACCAGCTGGGTTAATTCTCTGAGAGTGCCTTTCCTCTACCGTATATTCCAAATTTCAATTATTATCTTAAAATTTGAAATGTTAATCCACATTTTGTTCTTAAAATTTGTGCTAGTTTTTCTTCATTCATAAAATATATTTTAATTGATGCAAATCGGGACATAACACCTTGATGCTAATGCATAGTCGCGCACAGAGTTTTGACAAGGGTATAGATGAAAAATTAAATTCATATTAGTTTCTTTATAGTGTAGTTAGCGATTCTACTAAAAACGATTTAAGTTTCTCTTTAAATCAACTTTTTAACACGGAATGGATTATTCAAAATTATTTTACCATTAAAGAAGCATAATTTTGTTAGTCTTAATTTGTAATGGGGATGCCCGAGCACTCTCAGGTACTCCCAATAATAATTTATTTGTTCCTCAATAAGCTCCAAATAATATTTATTATTTCTACATCGTCTTAATTTAATATTTTAAATTAAATTAGAAATAAAACTACATTACAAAAATATAAATTAAATTTATTATAGAAAAGTCTCCTTTATAAATATAAAAATTGCTAAATTAAGTATTTTACTACGTTAGAATATATATTATTATTCTAGATATAATACGTTGGAATTGCGCCTTGTTTGTGCTATTCAAATAGCATCACAGAACAAGAAATGTGGTACAATTTGTTTTGTAAAAGTTTACCAAATCAGTAATTTTACTGATAAAGATTGGCAAAATACTGCATTTGCAAGGATCTTACCGCTTACAGTAATTTTCGAATCACTCGAACTCAGAGATATTTCAATATAGTTCCAAATCCACACTCCGCTCGATTTGTGTCGGAACGCAATAACTAATTGACATACTGCTGCATATTCAAACAGCATGCAATATACTTAGTATTATGTACATTAATCCAGGTATACATCTACATATAATAATGATAGCTGCATGGAGCTATTCATTTAAGATAAAAGGGAGATAATTATCATTTGTGCACCGTGTATTCTATAAATGATGTGTAATTAACAAGAACTAATGTATATGAAAGTGGGTTCCAAAGCACATTAAAATCGTCGCACCCTCTTGTTGAGTGGCAGGATACCGAGCCGATATACACGGGTAATTATAATTTGATTAACTGATGAAGTTGTGTTTGATGACCTGCATTCTCCACGCCATTATGCAGATTGCGCTTGTGATATTCAATCCGCGAACCCGCCATTTCAACCATTTCATGCTACAAAGAGACTCTTGTTCATTATTCAAATTTATGTCCTGGTAACCTGTAATTAAAGCACTAAAAATTTAAACAAAAGCGAAAAATTCCGTGACAACTGGAAAATCATTCATGCTATCATTGTATAATAACTTACTAATTTCATTGAATTTGACGTTTATTAAGCCAAATTTTTCAATTTTCAAATGACAATGGTGTTGGAGAATAGCTATAGACTTTTATTAATATTGCAATGTCAGACAACTTTGCAAAATTATCCTCAGATTTTGTTAGTATAATACAATTTCAGCCGAAACAGGTTATGTCTACAAATTTTTAGTTGTTTTTAGTTTAAAGAATAGTACATTGTGTTGTTAAGAGTAAAAGTAATACTTTAAGCGTCAAGCGTGAAAGTGCACGACCTGCAAAGCGAGTCGGACAAAGACATTTTTACTCCGAATGACACATTCTATTTTTCTGCAAACGTAGATATTTTAAAAAATAATTTACTACATGACGTTCAATTTGTAGGTTACCAATTTAAATCTGTCACTTGAAAGTTTTCTAGTGGCATTTAGGGCTTTCTATTGTACAAGTTATTTCTTATTCGCTGATTCTACATAATTCTTATGGATACTTATTTGTTTTACTTTTAGTCTGACGACGTAAAAAAAATGATTCTAGATTTGACTGAAATTCATGCAATCGAGCTTTAACCTATATATTAACAAAGGAGATTTATTTCATGCTAAGATGTTTTTTTCTCTCTATTTTCATTAATATGAACTTTACTACTAGTTAAAATAAACTAATAGTGAAATTATAAGAACCAGTATCACTAATAAACTAACCTATTTTGGTAAATAACTCTTAGTTGTAACAATTAATAAAAGGTTATGAGTTTGGCTCAATTTAATTAAAGTAAATGTAGCAATTTTTTCTACAGCTCAAAACAAATTAGCGAGTCAACATAAAATTAAAATATATATTTAGTTATAGGTATCAGGTAAAATTAGGTTAGTCTAGATAAAGAATGTTTTTAAATTCCAGTTTCTAAATTTGATGCGGTAAATTTCCAAGTTTCGGTGACTGTTTTACTAATGGCACAAATACCCACAATCCGAAAACAAAACATAATCTTATTTTCCAAACTGCAAACTTTTGTTACTTTAAACTAACTCCATACTCCATTTTAAGTTGTATATCCGCGATTATAAAGTTGGCTCGAGCATAAAAGTAATAAATCCAATCAGCAGCGTATATCGGGTTGGCTTTAAGGCCAGCGCATCCACGAAATAATCCCAAGTGCATTTAGCAGCTGTTGCCATTACATGGAGTGTCATTAAATGGTGTGGATGTAGACACAGTTTCACCTCGTGCTGCGGACAGTCATGTTGTGTGAACACTTTCCTGACATGCTGACCACAAGAGGCAGCAGACGTTGCAATTTTACCCGCAGAAATAAGTTTGTCCGACAGCGATGCTTATTAACAACTAGGTCAAGTTTGAAGCAACGAATTAATTGTTTTTATCCATATTCCTAATTATATTATAGTCATTCTTTATGATGAGTTCCGAGGTAATACTAACAATCATAAGTTAATGTATAGTATTTTACATTATTAGCAAAGTAACTTAGTTTTTACTGCTCTCAGTATAAACTGTTACCTTGTGTATGTTGTACAATAGTATATTTGTTACCTACTTCTAAATAAAATTAAAATTATATCCAAATCTTCTCAATTGCTGCGTATCAAAAATTGTATGTTACTTTCAAATGTAAAAATTCAACTACTAACTTTCAAATTTAAATTACGCAATTACTAACTTTCATGTTATCTGTCAATTTTATATGTTGGTAGCTTGTAAAATTGACCGCAAAGCTGGAAAAAATTTAAATAGCAATTGAATTATTTACATTTAAAACTTATGTTTTGTTATCATTAAAGACAAATTTTGATAAAACATTAACAATTAAAAGGAGTTGGTTATATCTTATTTTTATTTATAAGGGAGATATAAATAAACTTTTAATACTTGAGATGGATATTGTAGTGGGTACTTGGTGGAACATACTTAAATATAGGTAATTAAAAACACTTGGTTATTCCATAATAAATATTTTATTCGTGACGATCGTTTCGTCTTTTCGGACATCATCAGACTCTCATCTAGTCTGATGATGTCCGAAAGGATGAAACGATCGTCACGAATATAATATTTATTGTGGAATAATCAAGTGTTTTTAATTATCTACAAATAAACTGTTGTACAAAATACGCAAGGTAACAGTTTTACCATTTCAAGGTGTAAGGCTCATCTCAACGGCATCAGTTCCTTCTATCTGAAGTAAATACTCTTTTACCTTGCTAATAATGTAATAGTGTATTGTGCAACAAGTGCAAAAAGTCGTGTGTCTCCTACGAGTTGCGACACAATAACACATACACGAAAGCTATTTGACATAAAGAACAATATGGTGCAAGTAAATTCACAAAGTGTACTGTGAGAAATGATTTCTCACATTTTAACCCACGATTGTGGGAAATACGCAATACTTTGAAGCTTTGTATACTGTTACAAAAGTGTCACTTTTCATAGAGTCGTAGAAAATAGTATAATGTACATCAAACATAGAATGGTACCCAATTTATATGAGTATGACAGTTTGTAGCATTCAGCGTAGTATACTATACTGTTTCTATGACCACGATATTATTTCCTAATTAAAAAGAAAGGTTTTAATAACAGTGTAATTTTCAAAAAAAAATTGTTTTTTACAATAGTTGTAGATAAATAAAATCTCTATTTTATAGTATAGTACAATATTCAATAAACTTTATTATTAAAATATAAAGTAATTACAATGAGAATCATACTCGATTTCAAATTGAAGCAAACCAGCCATTCGGCTATTATTAGCAGTGAATAGTATTCACATCATAAACACCTTATTATCTTGCATAATGTCAGTTCCTGTTGAAATTCATAGCGCCTATAAATTGGAACCTAGAGAAACACTTCTTATCTGCGTGATTGCTATCTCTATTCTACGTTGTATCCGCTGTAAATTAATTTTTGGGTGCGGGCTCGCATTATGATGATTGCGGCGCAGTTAACAGCCTCTGATACACAGCTCGTGCTCGTTATCAGGGCTAAACGCGTGATCAGCATAGTCCGGACACGGCCCCGCCATCTGCACCTCCGGGACTCCGGACGGAGGTGGGGGGACGGAAGTGGTGGGGGGTATTGAGCATTGACTACGTGAGCCAAAGATGGGAGCTTCAATCAATCTATGTCAAATATTCTTTCACAAATATAAAACGACGTTTTATATTTTGTGCTCCAGGAATTCTTGTATTTGTTTCATATAGTATATTTAAATTCAACTTTTAATTATTACGATGAAAACACGCATTAAGAATTGTAATTGAAAAATGATGCACTAATTCACAAACTTTAATAAAAAAAATAATTTATCAATTTGGTTATTATGGAATAGAGGGTTATAAAGATTGCATATTTTTGGTGCGCCATTTGTTATTTTTTCCTTGAAGTAATGCGCATTACTATTAAAAAAATCGGTGTGTATGTGTGACAGTAGAATTATAGGTGATAGCAAACTTAAAATATCGTGTTTATATTGAATGTGCAATAGCGATTCTGGTTGAGTTATGAAGATTATATGAAAATAATTAATATTTTTAAATATTTACAACCACAAAATTAATAAAAAGAGAGTCAAATATTGATAAAATGTAAAAATGATTGAAATAGTCCTAAAATTAAAAAGTTGAACTTTGTTTATAAAATCATAGCAAGTACAAATCTAGTTGAAGATAATTACATACGTAACTCAAAAAAGTTTTGAAAGAAGGAAACGACTGACAATGTAAACAAAATAGAAATGACAGCTATTTAAAAATGGCGACTATTTATTTATATTAACTCTGCTCTGTGTTACGTCATTCGTATAACCCTACATTAGTGTAGCAACATGAAGTGCAAGTGCAAAATTTGGATGGGTTACCGCACAACAGCTCGGTGTATGCTGACCATGGACTAAAATTACTAGGATTGTGGACTCGCTACATAACTGTGCAGCCCGGTTTTGACCAAACTATGTCATGTATTCGCGCGAGTTGTTGAGAACAGTGATGCTTTAATTTTATGTTTCCTGTGCTACCAGTATATTTTTTATTTTTGTACTAAAAATATATTTGTAATGATAACAATACCTATTACAAAATAATTTACGACACGTGGAAAATATAATGTAATATAGAAAAATATTAAATAAAGTCTAACCTATAATTTATAAACATCAAGTTCCTTAAAACAGATGTTTTTTTTATAATAATATTCTCACGTAAGGTGTATTTCACAAAAAGTACTGACATTTATTAGTCAATTTTTTAATGCGAGTTCCCAGTCCAAGTAGTCTTAGTCCGTGATACTGACCTTGCAGAGTTGCAGATACTGTAAATTGATAACATGAATCACTTAAATACAAGTAAAACATATCTTGAAACAAGTCCCATAGGTATTTGAGGCCAAGATTTGATTTGGACTGTAGCGCCATAGAAGAAAAAAATGTAATATTTCTGCTGTTATAATTTAAAACATAATAACAAGTAAATAAAGATTTAACAGAAATTAGTACACAAATTTAATCAGTGATAGAACTCGAAATAAAAAATGTAATTTTTTTGTTAGGGCTACAAATATTACATTATTTTTTCCGAATTTTGATTCACGGTTATTTAATCAAATGTTTATATATTTTTTTTTTCAAATATAAGCTAGCTTTTAACCAAAATAAAATATTTTTGTCATTCATTTTATAAAGTCACTAGATTTAAAATAAATATTTAAATATTGTGTTTATATGAAAAGTTTACAGCATGAAGTAAAAACAAGTGTGGAAAAATAGAACTGCAAATGTAATACAGAATTAATAATTAAAGAGGAGAGAGGGTATTATATTAAAGCGAAGCCAAATTGCATTTGGTTTTGTATGGAGCATATATAACTAGATTTTAAATGCAAATAAGCTGAGAATATGCATAGTCCATTAGATAGAATCAAATAATCACATTTTTAGCCGGAGGGCTTGTAGTGTTTGAGAATAGCTCCTATATTAAAACGGTAATAGAGTTTCCAACTTTTGCAACGCAGTAACAGATCTGATAACTGCACTGATTCGAACTCTGGCTCTGGCAGTCACATGTAATTACATTTTATTTTCCTTTCCAAATCAAAACAAGCGAAATGTCAGCGCAGCCTTAATTAAATTACTAATTTAATAAGGCTGAGTATATTCAAAAATACACGGTTGAAGTTTTGGGAATTTTCACAGTTCTGTACATCTTTTATCTGCTCCGGTATTCTCTAAACTCTAAATGAATTATTAATTCAAAAATAATTAAATTTTGCACGGAAGCTCCGTACACAGCAACGTGTTTTCAGAAATAATTTCTTTAACCAAATACAAACAGACTTGATAAATATTAATTAAATTTAATCTTTGACGAACGCTGTCTACATTTTGCTCAGTGATACTAATTTACTAATAAATTCAATCAGGCTTAACAAATATTTAGCTAAAGAGGTTACGGGACTAATTTCAGCTATTCTTCTGCTCAGGATTCATTAAAATTATATTACAAGGTGAAACAGAAAATACATTCTTCAGAAGAAAATAAAGATTGATCTAGTTCAATCTCTATAAAAGTCGTCTATGTACGTATCTAGCAAATAACCAAGTATCTATCTATAATATATCATGTATAATCTGGTAAATGATGTATGCTGAAATGAAATTGGATATTGAATGTCAGATATCTGCATTCGAGTTATAGTTTCTAGAGAGTATTATAGGTTATTGCTTTCAAAAACTTTTATTTTGGAAATCTGGTTTAATATTATACGAAAAATAAATAAATATATATCATTTACGATTTATTACCCATTGTAGAATGTGTCAATCTACTTTAACAACTATATGATAATGACATATTTATCTTATAAAGGCTGTTTGCCAAATATGTCAAACTCTCAACAACTAAATGTTTAAGTAGGTATATATACCATACCGCCATGTAGTGCATGTATATAGTATTATAATTTAAATTATTGTACAAAACATATGAACCAATTCAGTCTATAAATTGTAACAAACTGCACGAATATATGTCATGTATATTTGGTTTAACAAAACAGTTTAATATTTATACTCGCATACCATAAACAAACAGTTGTTCATTTCTATAATTTAATAGCTCTCATTAGTGCATCACGTATTTCGTTAAATATTTGTTGCAATTCATGTAATTTGCTTTATTATAGCGGAAATGTACAAAATATGTTCCAATGGGATCAATTTTAACATTTTTAATCACTTATATTCCAAATAATATATCTTCACAATGTAAATAAATATCTTTTTAATAAATTCCTGTTCAATAAATATACATCGTTTTGGAAACTTTATCAACATACGGTATAAGAATACATATATAAATTTCCATTTTTGTAGACTACATGTAATATTTTTACCGTCACAAACAAAAATTGTCACTATGGCAAAAAATGATTAGTAACTAAATTATGAAATTAAAAACATTCTATTGTAAACCATCAAAATCGCAAAAATTTAATACTATTTTTTAAAACCTATCAAAATTCAATAAATTAACACCTTTTTATTTTAACTATATATAAAAAATTATAAAATTGAAAGAGTATTTTTAAACATGTGTGTGTTTTAATAATAAAGTTCTCTATGAATTTTGCTGTAAAAGCACATTTAAATAGAAAATAATCTGCGAATTATGTTATTATTAAAGTTAAAAATACAATAATTTTCTGCATCTCGCAAAACAAACAATTTTGTAAAAACAGTTTGAAAAACGTAGTAAATATTTCAAATTAAATATTGGTTTAAATAAAATGTAAAAAAATTTCAATTTTATCAAGAGGAGGTAATAAAACAAAATGAAAACAAAAATTTGAAATATTTGAAATATATATGATGTTATTGAAATTTAATACTTATATTATTATATAAGTTTGATAAGAAGATGCATTATGTTCCAAAAATACGAAAAGAATAATAATTCGTATAAAAAAAAACATAATATATTATACTTATTATACTTATAGACACTTACTTTATAAAAATTTAAAAAATTTCAATTAAAAATATAAAAGAGTATATCTAAAAATTTATCTGAAATACGGTAACACTCTCATATGAAATTTTAATATTGTTTTAAATTTGATTTGTTTATACACTTTTTTTACTTACTTAATTGTATTAATTAGAAGTACTTACTTACCGTTTTTACAAAAAAATATATAGGAACCAAAAATAGTAAACACTACCCTCTATTATTACATCGTTTTCGATGTAACAATCGAGCAGTTACTGCAAAAAATGATTATATAATCAGGTATGAAATAATGAAACAAATAATACAGGAAACGCAGGAGATATTCACCCCAATTCTGTAAAGAAGTTGCTAGCTCTTAGTAACGTTACTAAAAATTTTAACCAATAGAAATATTTGTAAAAGCTGTCATTTTCATATTTTATTCAGTGTCTACTATTTTTATTGGCTAATGATGTTAGTAACGTTGCTAAGAGCTAGTAACATCCTTACAGAATTGGGGTGAATGGCCATGTAAAGTATGTACCTAATTTGATAGTGTCTATTAAAAATATATAATACATATTTTTTGAGTATAATAATTCGAATTTTGGTAGTCAGGGTCATGACCTGTCCTTAATATTCAGTCACGTTGCGCGTGTTATTGTAGAGTATTTATAATTTGTAATATATTAAAGCGAAAGGAATCCAGAATAAATTCCATTTTAATTCTACATTCCTGTGTGGTTTTAATATCATAATTTCGGTAACCGTTTGCGTTCCCGTGCATACAGATGAGAAATTAAGAAATATATTTTATTCCTTCTCAAGTAGGGATAAGGGCGGAATGAAAAAATATTCAATTAGCAAAGGATTAGGCGTCTAGCGTAAAAAGCACACTAGTGAAACATGACTGCACTTAAGAAGAAAAAAGGACGGGAAAATAAGATGAAACAAAAATTATATACAGCGGATGATATACACCGAGCAGCCGGGCCGAGAGAATGCAGAAAAAATTGCTTTTCGGGATAAGGAGACGCAGTTGGCAGGGCATTAGGCTTCCCTTTGTTTTAAAAAATATTACTATACGTCTCGGATTCAACGACCTCACCGAAAACACTCTGTAACTTCCTAATTCTTCTATTTTTACACTATATTGGAAAGAAGATCATTAATATTCATGTTTTTGTACATTAATTTAAGAAAATATGTTATTAAACGATTGTAACAACTACAGATAACAATTGCTCGTGTTATACCGAGTATTTTTTGTTCAAGGTGCACATAAGAGATTAACATAGGAAATTAGTTTTTTGCCCCCCATTTTAACTTACAATAATGGTTGTGGTATGAATAAGAAGGAAAAAATTATTTATCGAAATCATATAAGGTATGTACGTCAATTTATTAAATTACCTAGTCAGAATGAAGGGTATAATTAAAACTAATATCGTTATCTACTGAGCCAAAATTTAAAGGTAGAAAAAGAAGAACATTTATTTTTTCCGGAGATGCAGTTTAGAGCTTCAATTACAATTTCTGGTTGGCCAATTATCATCAAAAAATATTTTTTATACTACAAATATTGAAAGAAAGATTTTCCTGCGTGTGCGTGCGCAAGAAAGTAGGTATTTGCCGGTCGAGAAGATTATTTTATTATGTTGTTTTGTTGTGTAGGATAAAAATAGTGTGTGCTACATGGTAGTAAAGTTGTTTTCTACTCCTCAAGAAGTATATCCAACCTCGACAGCCTCTCAGACATATACATATCCTGCGGACCAGAAAAGAACAACTTTCCTACCTAGCAGCACAAAAAAGGATTACAAGATTGGGTATTTTTATTATACACCGATTGAGTTTTTAAGGCAGTAAGTTCTGTCTGCAATGCATTAAGTGTTCTACCGGTTATGGATTATTAGGTATGTCAACTTTTTTTCTATCTTCCAAATCATCCTCAACTGAAAGAGAACACTTACCGCCCTTAATACGTCAATAATAATTATTACATCGGATTAAGAGACCTTGACGAGTGTTGACTTCCATAACTAATAATTCAAGTAAATTTGTCATGGAACAAGTACCAGTATTGAATTCATGTCTGTTTGTGAGAGAAGAACAGAAATTCTTTTTAAATTAAATTTGTTTTATTTTATTTAAAAAAGTGTTGAATTGGCAGCATTTAATAGTTATAGATTGTTTCGAGGACGAAATGGCAGTAGAATTTTGGCCGCGACATTGCCGTGGAATCGCGGAGAGATTAGAGTGGAAGAGAGGCAAACGTGAGACCTGTTTTAGGGGCGATAAATTATTTATAGCCAAGTAAACAACCCACTTGCCGCGTAATGATTTATTGATATTCTGCGCTGCGAACCAAATTGAAAATTCACCGTATTTGCAATATGTTTGCAATAGTGAGTTCGCACAATTTGTTTGTATAGGACGAGCTGTATTGACAGGAATAATTATCCTATTTACGGATCAAAGGATTCTGGAAAATTTATACCTGATTATATGCTTTCCCGACGATAAAGACTCACGCTATATTTGTCATTTTATTCACTCAATTACAGAAGATATAATCTACAATAAACCAATACTCGTACGTAATAATGATTATTCCACACACATGTCATTTCGACCAAATCAGAATGCTTCATTTGATGCACATAGATAGTTTTCCAGTGAAGATATTTAATAATCCCACAGAATTATTGTCATGGTTACCTTTTGTTGATATCAAATATTTTATGTTTGAACTGTTGGCATTCGTGGAATAATCAAGCAAATATAATTCAAGCTATGAATTTAATACGTAAAATTTACTCATAATTCCTGTGAAGCAACGACAATTTGGATCAAAAATGACTCTTAAATCACTCCAGCTTTGCTGTCTTGATCTAAATATCATTTTTAACATTCGTTTATCTGTTACAACTATTCGCAAATTTTTCTAAAAAATTCATGGCTCTCATATTACTTATTATTATTTATCTCCAAATATATCATTACTAATTTTTCGAGCTACCGTTGACGAAACCTGAAATTTGTTTAATATAAATAACTGTACAAAAGAAAGTTAAGTGCTAAATACATTAGATTTTAATTTTTATTTATTTCTTACAATGAATAATTATAATCAAACCAAACATAACTGATATGTAACTTAATTTAAGTCCTATAGTTTTATTTAATATTTTTTCACTAAACTAGCCATTCTATATAAATATAATTTTAATTATTTCTTGTAGGTACGAGTATATATATAAAATATATGGGATGCGAGACGTAGAAAACATTGTTTTTTTATAATTTTCCTTGCTTGAATTCAGAAATCATATGAAATTAATAAGCACCCAAATATATTTTAGGTTAATTTATGGTATGTTTTTAATCGTTGCAGCACTTGAACTGTTGAAGGACAATAAAAGAATGTCGGGCCAGTAGTCCGTTATTTATTTTTGTATATTTTCATCTTCTCGTATGTGTTCCGCTGTCCAATTCGTTTCTCTTTTTTTCGTATGAATTAATCTTTCGAATTGGGACAACTCTTTCGCAAAATACAAGTTCCAGAAACGGAATAATGTTGGCAAGAATGTTTCAATTGCTGGCTATCGCGTTGCCCGAATGCCCGTCTCATATCTGCGTTTCCAATACCGAAGCATTAAGCATGTGAGATCACTGAGATCGAGGCACGCCATGGAAATGGAGCAGGATTTGGATCGTGGCAGGCTCTGGCTAGGAATGTAATAAAAGGAATGAAAAGATGAAACAGGAAGAGAGATTAATAAGAATAGGATTGTCTTATACTCGTCAAGTTTCAAAAAAGACTAAATCCTTAGGAATTATTTCATTTAACATAGAAATGTTGCTTGTTTGTTTCAAAAGTACAAAAAAAAATCCTTAAATGGATTACAACGTTTTTAATTTACTTTTTTGAAAAATGGAAGTATATAATATATTTAAACGAAATGAAATATTTTCTGTAACAAAATTTAATTTCTCGAGTGTTTATGACACGACATTTTTGTTTGTTTTTGCTTCAAATCAAATAATACACAGATTATTATTAAACAACACATATCACATATCGGCTTTGAAAATAATAAAAAAAAGAATGACAATATATATCTTTAAAAAATGCAAGTGTTTACATGTTGTATAATTAATAATTTCAAATGACTCTTGATTAAAAAAAATCAGAAAAGGTGATGTACTGTGGAAACAAACAACCAGGACAAGATAATTCTTCGGTAGGGTTTTTTTTTATTTTATAACCACTAATTCAGCTCGGATGGAACAAGCTTTGCATAAATATATTATATTTCGAAATTTAAAATTTTGAATTAATCTAGAGTCTTGAAAATTGTCTATAATTTTCTTATTTTGATCTAGACTAAGTCTTTTCTTAAAAATTTAAGACAAGATTTTTGCCAGCCTTGTCTTGCTAATCAAGATAAGACAAGACAAGGTTCTAGAAAATTTAGATCTAGATGGCGAAACAAATGTATGCCTCAGTAATGAGTTAAGGATTGCTTTATTTATTCAAAATCAGCGTAACAAGACAACATAAGAAGTTTCTCTAAACAGTAAAATTGAGGTTTTGTTAAACCACTATTGTGAGACTTATTTTACTTGCATTTTTATGAGTACTTATAGTCTAGATCTTTTGAAAGATTGGAGGATTCTAATCCACAGTTTGGCAACCTACTTAACTGTAATGTTGTTTTCCAAAACTTTTGTTCATGTTCACACAACCGTGCTGGCTAACTTTTACTATAAATAATTAATAATATTTTAATAATTTAAACTTATCTCGACGAAAAACAATAATTTTCGCACGTTTCCTAAAGAGAATAAATAATTGCTTGACAAAACTTTCAAAGTTGCTTTCATATATCAACCAGACAGGTTCTCATTTATTTTTACATTTTAACCTTGCAGAGTGTTTACCAAACTTCACGAATACATATTCAAAAGTATTGTTGATATTGTGTTCCCACTACGAACATGAATTAATAGATTGTCGAATTATGAAGGTATAGTGGTAAAAAAACTGAGTAGGTTTTACCACAACATAAATTTAATCATTCATTTGAAATAAGAAAAATAGTCAAATAAAAGTGCAATCTATGTAGTATCTATCCTATTTATATTATTATTTTATTATAAAATATAAATGAATAAACAATCTTGGTATAATATTGGTTTGAGGTAAAAAACGCAAGCAATTAATAAAGTAATATAAGAAATTTGAATAAAATCTGGTTATAGTCTACATATATCGACATTCGACAAAAATGTAAATATGAGAATGTCTTTATTGAACATTATTATTTCTGGCTTTTTCGGGATTATATGTACACAATCTCGTCCGTGAAATTATTTTTGTTTAATTTGAGAATGTAATTTGTAAAATTCGGGATCAAGTTATGATTTACAGTTTCAGTTTTCGTAGAGTTCTCATCTTTCTTATTAAAAGTTACGTGTTACCACTTAAAATTTTCGACTTGATGTTCGGGTACTTATACAAAATTTCCTTAGAATTAGTAAGTTGAATACATATCCACTTTCAGTTTTGTGGAACAAACTCAAATTTAATAAGCCTAACTTTTCATATATTTTATCATCAGCATTTGCATTAATTTCTTTAAAACTTTCTCACATAAATCTCTTTAATCATATTATAAACATGAGGTTGGAATTCTACCTGGTTTTGACAAATGCAAAGCGTGCAATGTGCAACATGCAACATGCAACATTTGCATCATGCGAAGGTTTTTAAAAAGTACAGGATTTATTCTATAAATAAAATCTTCGATATAACGAACTAAAGCAGTGCAGAGGGTGCCCGTTAAAGCTGGAATTCCTTTATATAAAAATAATTTTTCCGAATATGTTTAAACTACATAGACTAATGTAGTGAGCCCAGGGTCGCGGCGCGGGCAGCGGCCGCTAACGAACAGGTCAGAACACGTCCGTCCGCTCCCCATTGTTCTGATTTTCAGAGAACTGGCGAATATTCTAGAATGATGTGTTTTAATATAAATACCCCAAGCAAAAGATCGCGAGGACAGTCTTGTATCGATACGTGTAAAGAACAGATGGTGATATAAATAAATAGATAGTGATATAAATAAAGAGTGATATAAATATTGTCGAAAAAAATATCTTAAATTAGTGTTTATATTTGTTAATTCTTAGTGTTAGTTATTTTTTTATTATTCTTTATAATTCATATTTCTCTAATTAAACTTAGTTATATAAATATTAGTGTTTTAATCAATTTTACACTTCACCTAAATAAATAAAACGTACACTATTAATGCACATATTCAAAGCAACTCGACGGATTTCTGTTAATCTCCTCAATTGCATATCAATTTTGCATTAAGATCGGTAACGCTACATCCAAATCCGTTCTACCGTGGTTCTAGCGCTAAATAATATTTTAATCACAATCACTACAATAACTTATAAAATTAAAAAAAAAAACATTAATTTGGACATAACAATCCAAAAGGAATTGTTGTAAGTTGTACAATAAATTATCAAATATTCTTAAAGAAAGACAATCAAACAATATGTTTAAAAATGGTTTAAAAAGTTTTCTAATTGACAAATACTATCATAGTTTAGATAAGTTTCATTACTGTTGAGGACGAAGATAACTAATCACGCGCGCAGTGCCGCGGTTAGCTATAGCTCGAGACATAATGAAACGTTTCACCGTGGTTTGTATACTACTTTATACACAATCTGAAATTAATAATCTCACATGAATACACGAATGTTTTGGTTTGATGGTGATTATCTGTCGCATGAAGTGTTAGTTTGATTTCTCACCTTAAATATTGATTTCATTGACGTTGGAAAGTGTGAAGTGAATATAGCTAGGGTTGGAAATTGTCTACTTCCCAACCTTAGCTTTACTAAGGCTGTACTTCCCAACCTGCTGGAAAATGAAGTTAACAATTACTAACTTCTCAACTTTCTCAAAGTCAAAAATCATATCATCATATCATATTACTAATTAATTGTGAATAAAAGACTTTTTTTCAAATTCGGAATATTAGGATGGTTTACTTGTAAACAATTTTAGTGCTAGTGGTTCGATTTCTTACAAAAGTAAATTGAAAATAATTATCAGTATCAAATATTTATCGGAGTAGATAATTACGAATACTTTTATTGTTTTGTTTTTAAAAAGCCTCTATAAACTAGTTTACACAACAAACTTCCTTACAACTATTGACAAATAAAAAACTCTTGTAGATGAAGTTGGAAGTAAATGGCATTTTTCTAACTAATCACATCACGAATCCAATACCATTGGGTAAAAGTTAATGCTGAAGTTGTAAAATAGTTTTAGAGCGAGTATAAAATCTCGCAATAATTTTATCTTCAGTTGTGTTGGGAGTGAAAGGCGAGTTTCTCGCAGTGCAGAAAGGATGCTCGGCAGGAATCAAGGATCGCAGCAGGCCGTGATGTCTGTCTGCGCAGACAGTTCACGGCTTGCTTGATTGATCGAATCGCTTAACGCCGAGTTCCGTGTAAGACGCACTGGGAGATGTAATCTATATGACGCTCATACCAGATCGAATTGCTAGGGTTAATGCACGGTGGAGAATTATAAATTGGTCGGGATTAATTGTTGCGACTAATCAAGGTACAAAACATGGCCTACAGAGCTAACATCTAAAAACTTAAACTGAGAAATTTATCACGATATGATTTATATATGATAACATAAATCTCTAGCTAAAGGTTGAGTTATTTTTCATATTTATGAATATTATATTTTTCCAGACATGATCGTGTCAATATTTGATTTAAGAAAACAATGATGTACGTAAGATCCCTTTTAATAAGAACTTATTGGCAGTGTTAAGCTAGTTAGAGATCACGGTGTGCAATCCAAAGGTTTAGGGTTTAAATCCCGCGGAGATTGGAGGATTATATAATATTGGAGGTTTGAATTTTTCATTTTTTCATTATAATCTCATTCGACTATTAGTGACCCTAGTAGCAGTAATGAATCATTGAACAGTAGATGAAAAAAAAATTACAATATTTTTTCTGCCCTACCAGAACAGATTACCTAATCAAATCTTGAATTATAAACTTGCTGGAAAACGAAATACGAGCACCTCAAAAAAGTTTTTTTGTTGTATATCTGTAAAATCGTTAGAGATACTATTTTAACGATTTATACTAGTCGATTTTACGGGCCAAAATAGGTACATTAAAAATGTTTTCTTCAGATGGTAGATTTACATTCCTTGGAACAATTCAATGATAAACGAGAAAAATAAAGAAACCAGAATTTCAATTTTTGCTACATTATTTTATTTTTTCTTAATTTAATAAGAATTCCACTTTTTAAAACACAATTCAATTATCTCCTACTGTTATATTTACGTTCAAAGTTTGATCCAAAAAACCAAGTTTTTCAAGCATAGCCCTCTAAGCATAATTAGCTGCTTCTTATATATCTGGAGGTATACCAGACATCAAAACTTTCTGTCACTATCTTTCATATCAATATTTAATTCGATATCGTTAACAAAACAGAATCTGTTGTATAGAATTTGACGTTTAAAAAAAATATTTACACAATTTATGGTTATTCGAATCTAGCTGATTTTTGTCGAAATTAACAAAAACAAAAAAAAAATGATATAATATTTAGGAAAACTGAATTTTCCGTACTTCTGCGGTTAACGCGTCGTCCCACAATTGTCCACAGTTGTCCAGGAATATATCACTTTTTTTACTAATTAATTAGTTTATAAATAAAAAAAATATGTTTATAAACAATGTATAATTTCGTGACATTTATTTTTTGTCACCTATTGCTATAAGTTCGGTATATAAAAAGGGTACTGAAGAATAACTGATAAATGTATTCCAACTAGAATTAAGCAAAGTGTGAGAATAGGGATTCAGATCCCTGGTGTCAACTATTAACTTAATAAAACACCGTTGTATACATGTAATTTGAAATCCCCATAGCTGCAATGTTGACAACTTGCACCAGAGAAATGCTCGTACAATTAGTACGAAGCAATTACCTATACACCTGCTCCTCCTAGTAATGTTGTGCCATAAAAGAGAAGAGAGGTTCTCGTGCTGAATTTTGTGAAAAGTTAATAGGAATTGTATGGGTCGAACGCGACCGTAAAACTTTCCGTTCCGAAATGTTTTAAAAGCGAATTTTTGTGGAAATGATTTGAAAAGCTTTTAAACTAATACAAAGCAGCACCTTTAAGGAAAAACGTAAGTATGGCGCGGACCCCTGCACATAATTACCCCAATTACTTTTCCTCATGTTGACCGCGCTTTGGAAACGTTCGCTGGCTTTTTATTATTCATGAACCCTTTCTTTAATTCCCAATATTCAATAAACAGGATGTGAATGGAAATGCGGGGCTGAATTCGTATTGGAATCGTTTGAAATCGGTTAGCGGGCCATATCCATTGATTGTCATTACATTGGAATACCTCTGTAGGCCCTGGGCTCATAATTAAATAATACGCCGTTTAATATGAACCCGGCGAGAGACAGAGGCGCAAGGCACGTATTGTGACCGACGCAGGCATCCAGGTGCGTGACGTCACGGCCTAGGCGTCGCCAACTGGATTACCAAGGGTTCCTAATAAATTATGCTTCATATATCAATTTGTGGAATTGGTCTTTGCCCTGTCATGGTTCTCAATTTAAACGCTGAGACTAACTTTAACACGTTAACTGCCATGAGGTACATCTTATGTGCCTCACTAAAATATCCTCGTATGCTCTGAGATACATCGTTTGTGCCTCAGTGTTTGAATACACATTATGCTTCGTCTAACGTTTGTACCTCGCAACGCATATCTGTGAACGTACTTTAATTCTCAGTGGCCTGGCAGACCAAAATCCATTCTTAGCGCATGATTTTTTTGTTTTTTAGTCTCTGAAATGATAAAATACTGCAAATTTTGTGCCTCAATAAAATTCTTCAAATTTTAGAGCAACATTAAAAAAAATGAATTCTGTTATCATACTTGTATTTTCTAATATGAAAACATCCTAAATCTGTAAAAAAGAAAAAATGGCCCCAGGGACCCAACTTTTTTTTTTAATGGTGGCAGTTAACGTGTTAAATATATATTACAACGAAATTGGGTTCAACATTTTCCTGATATAATACACATTAAAATTTTAATAATTATTTGGTTTTCATCTTTCTTATTTCTGTTATATCTATCTTTTGTTTTCTGTTTTAACATAAGTAATAAAGAATGAAATATATTAAACTATAATTTTATAGTTTAATATCAAAACAGCGTTTTTTTTTCAGCCGAATACCGAATAGTGAAAACATGTCCGAATAGGACGAATATTAAATAATTTTTCGGCCTTGGTCCCACCATTAATCACCCGGTATACTCCATTCAAAACATAGTTAATATTTCACTTGTTTGCTGATTAAGTGATTCCTGCTCAGTGAAAATTGAGTCCCGCACGCCACTGGCGTCTGTATTTAATGAAAGCGAGAACATTCCTGCGAGTCGGAGTCGTGAGTCCAGCCTTGCTCTTTAATCGCAAATTTATTCATAATTCCATTGCGGGGCAGTGCTATGCCCCTTTTCCCAGCCCTGGTCGAGCCCATGAATAAATTGCCGTCACGTAGCTCTCGACTGTCTGAGAGCGCCGGATGTTTGACTACTCGAGGTTAGTGTTTGTTTACATGTGTACCTGTGACGGACGTCTATGGAAACAAACAGCGTTCATGGCGTATTTGGTCGAGATGATTGGCCGATGAATAGATAAACATCCACACATTTAATGTTGAATTACGAAAGCAATTATTTATTATTTATTTAGGTGGCACGACATTTCTAGATCAAACAGGACTTTATTTTTTTCACTACATGTTTTACTTGCTTTTTAGAGATAAGAGTTGTTAGCTTACCCTACAGTACCTCTAGAAGGGACACCTTATAGTGGGTTTCGAGCAGGGTTGGCCAGATTTAAATCATTTGATTTAAATCACGATTTAAATCATGATTTAAATCAACTGATTTTTCTAATAAAGATCACTGATTTAAATCAAAGATAAAAAAATAATAATTATAAAAAGTATTTAATTATTTGCTACGAAACAATTAACAATAACTAAAATATATTCTGTATAAAATAATATCTTAAAATAAAATGGTATTTTATCATTTTAATTCTCATATAACAGAAGGAAAATATAAGTATTTAAACATGTAACTAAAAGTAAAAAGTCTTTGTTACTATTCTTATTCAGACGAATCGTTTTGGTTTTATTACAGATTTCGTTTTTCTTTATGAAATAAAATATTTATATTACTTTTTAAGACAATTAAGAAATGGATAATACTCAGATAACTTTTAAAAATTTTTAAAAATCATGATTTATTTGATTTAAAAAAAAATCAATGATTTGTGATTTTTTTAAATAAATCATGATTTTTGCCAACCCTGGTTTCGAGCCACTAAAATAAAGTAGTTTCTTTTCTTTGGTCAATAGATGACCAGGCTATTATTTAAACTCCCATCTCAAACTCCACTCAGTTCGAGTTAGAACACCTTAATCAACAGCCACCGATGTGGATAGAAAGTTTATATAACAATTAGTGGTGGCTTTTCATAACCTTTCACTTTCAGTCACGAATAAAAAATCTGAAATACGCTTGCTAATGCATGACCAAACTGAAAAAAACCCACATAACGCCTGCAAATCATTTTCGTGTACCGATTATAATTATTAATTTTCATTTCCTCAGTTATTCTTCGTAAAATATAAGTTTTTTATTTTTACATACCATGAATTGAGACCAATTTTCCAACCTTGCTTAAAGGCCAGTTACCATCGGTTATCTGAAAAGTATCTCATCGAAATGGTAAACAACGTATATGTTTGACATAGTACTTCAGTTTTTCAATGCGATATTTTTCTATTAACTGACGTTTATGGTAACCAGCACTTTAAACAGAGTTGAAAAAATCTGCTCCTAATTTTATTTTTGTTTTGTAAAATTTATTTTTCCATTCATGGATCACAATCCAAAAAAATCACGACTCGTATAGTACGACAAAAGATCTCAAGTTGACGTTTAAATTGTTCATGTTACTTTGGGATTTCCAAATCCAGTGCTTAGCTGGGTACCTGGAACAAACAGTGTGTTCTAATGGATTTCGTACAATTCTATACTCTATAGCAGAACGCATAAAGGTCACATTTCTTTCAATTCTTTCAGTCAGGGAAAAACTTTGAATAGATACCACAACCATAAAATAATTTAAACGTCAACTCGAGATCTCTTGTCAAACTATACCCACCTTTAATGTACTTCTAAATTCTAAAAATAGGGGAAAAAATTAAGAAACAAATTTATAATGAAGGTCATTCCTGCTGACGTTTTTTTGTCAAAATGAAATGTTATGCTTGTATAGTGCACATAGAGATTACAATTTACAATTATAATTTTAGACAAACAGTAAACATACTGAAATTTGAAAATAAATAATTGTATCATCACGGTTTTGTAATTATTGTGTACATCAATCTGTTTTTATTTACCCAATGTATTATTAATCATCCTGATTTGTGTAATTTCATAGTCAGGTAATCACCATGAGAGCCACTGAACTATATAACAGTAATGCCAGGAGCCATGATTACGAAGTTATTGCACGTTATACTAGCGCTACATGCTCTGGGCTTACCCTCTAACCTAATTAACAAAATATTTAATTAGTTCTGGTATTTCTTGACTGGAATGAGGATGATAGAAAAAAGTTATGAATGTCAATCAGTTCTTTAAAAAATTATTTTACGTCCTCATGAGCTATAATTTATTTGCTAATTTTATACAACATTAAACAATAACAGGAAAAATTACCAAATATGTAACAACATGGATACTGGATTATAATTTAAATTAATATTAAAATTAACAAACAAAAGTAGACATCCAAAATAAATAATATTTAAATCCATTAAGAAACTCTCAAAAATAATAAGAAAAAGTAAAAATAAATTGCTAAAAACATATATATTTTTAGCCGGAATTTAGTTTGAACCTGTTTATTCAAAAAATTTCTAATATTCAGGATTACCGCGGTTATTTTTAAAATTTGAAACATCTTCTTCCTCTTTACTTATTTAGTGTTTTCCTTCCTTGTACGAGATACAAGAAAAAAAAATTTCAAGATGTTTTCATATTTCAACGGAAATATCCGTTACGACCATCCCTGAATCTATTTTGACTACTTTCAACGTGACGTATATACGTACGTACATATGTATCCCGTATAAATAAAAATGATCCATTTTGACTGGTTTCGGAATGATAATTGTATGTGCGTATGTATCTCGCATAACTCAAAAACAATTAGCCACAGAATGTTTAAATTTTGCTTATGGAATTCCTATAACATATAGTTATGCATCTCTATTTTTTGTTTCGATTGGTCTTTTCAAAGAGCACTTTACTTTTTTTGGTAGAAAGTTAATAAAAATGATAATTTAGTTGGCTTTTCATTTTTATGGGAAATATACGATTTCTTGTTAATAAATTGATATTGACAACTATTAGAATATATTTCGTGAGAAATATGTAGGAAATACATGAAAACCATATTTCTTTCTTTGCAGGTTTTTGAACGATTAATAATATATTGTGCAACAAGTGCAGATAGTCGCCTATTTCCCATGAGGTGTGAAAGTTTCGGCACGAGACGAAATCGATTGTTGGAATCACACAAGGTAGGAAACAGGTGATTCTGCACGAGTGACCCACTATACTTTTTCTACAACCACACAGCTATATGTGCCCGAAAGTTATTTGGCATAAAAAACCTCACAAAGAAAATACGCAACTTTGAAGCTTTATATGTATAGTGTGAGAAAGGTGCCATTTTCCGTAGTAGTCGTACAAAAAATAATTTTGTGTAGGTAATGCAAAAAAAGGAATAGTGATAAACATTTTTATAAAATTTTCAAAATATGATATATTTTGAATAGAAGTTGAACAATGATTACCCATGGAATTATCTCACATTCAACTGAATTAAGTTTAAATGAAGTGCAGTGAAATATGTGTACAATTTATCGTACAAGGAAGTCATTTGGTGACCACATAAATTTTTCTAATCTATCTCTACCACTCTTTATCGTATTTCATTCAATTTTTGTGAAAAACTACTTCTATATCTAAATTCTAAATAAATATAGTAGTTATTAATTGCAATATATTTTTCTTTACATATGTGACAATTAGTTGTTCATTTAATTTAAATAATTGAGATTACAGTCCTGAATAGTATTCCAATCGTAACTAACTATTAACTAATGCTCTGTCAGAGCAATTCCAAACTTACTGTAAACTGTTTTGTTTGTTGTTGTAAACTATAGGTTAACAGTTTGTATTATTGAATTGAAACTACTATTCACACGGAATTAGCAAGTATTTTTACTTTTTTTACAAATCGAAAGTCTTGAAGTCATAAAATAATTTGAGGCCTGAGTATTCTAGAATTGTGATATGTATTTTAACATGGATAGGACGTTTTGATCTATAAAATTAATAATGTGTAATTTAGAGGTATTTGATTAATAAAACAAAAAAAAAATATTGATTTTAAATTCGTATTTTGTAGCTTATGTCCAAAAAGTATTACCTTGTCTCTAAAATTAATAGGGAAACTGCGAGAAAAATATATAATTCTCATGTCATATTGGTCTTTAAAAAAATATTATGTGGTCCGTAATCTAGTGATTTCAATAAAAATTTAAATGATACTAGAGTTGTATTTATAAATACGTATGAAAGGACAATTAATGGTCAAGTGGACGACTCTAGGTGTGTTCACATTTTAAGACTAGAAATGATTTATGGATAAGCCTCGTATTACATGGCTTTCGCTCTAATACGGTTCGATAATTGGAGGAAACTCAAACACTGTATGTATTAATCTAAAATAACAAGTTTTTTGCAAAATAAAAGAGCTTGGAACTCAAGATACTGTTAACGAAAGTTTAAAAGATGAATATCATTTGCCAAAAAGAAAACACCCTTATTTAAAGGTATATACTGATGACAAAAAAAAACATGATGTATGTAATACATTAAACAAAAATTTTGGTTTTCTGATTTCAACGAAAATATTTATTTCGACCATCTGCGAGTCCGTTTTGACTAGTTTCGGTATGGCAACTGTATCTACGTATGTGTCTCGCATAACTTAAAAATGATTATCGGGAGAATGTTGAAATTTTGTATTAGTTTTTTTTTTAACCTAATCTTGTTTTTGTATAGTTCTAGTTTTGTATACCATGAATTTGCAATCACAGCATTTTCTACGAAATTAACTACCGTGTTGAACGGGTGGTGTTACCTGTATTTGCATTTATTCATACTTTATATCTATATTAGAGATCGAAGCGCAATTATAAATAAATTTAAGAGTATAAATATGTATCTCCCCTGTTTAAATTTTTCATTGGCATTTTTATTTGGTTTGGTGGAATGGAAGAATTCATGAATGTATAAAAATGCAAATGTTCAATATCGAATAATAAAGTAGCTCCTCGATATTCATAAGGCATGCAAATTAGTTGTATTGGTAGTGTATTAATTAAATAAGTGTACTTTTATTCCGCGGGCGTACGATTGGGTGCTAACAATTTGATCATCCAGTGGGCGTCCCCCTTCGCATTCCGGAGATGTCTTGCAGGAAAAAACGCGCGCTATGTGGAGAGTCTGAAGTGGGCAGAAATTCACTCAATAGACTCGGAGACCACGGATATTAAATACTAAATAGACAGTCATTAGCCCCATCCAGCCATTATTATTATTAATGTAGGGGGAAATAATCAAGTTAGCGCCAAATATAATTATTGTACTTCAGAAGTAGAATGCCCATTTCGTATCGGAAGCTATAATAATTATATAGGATGATAAAAAAGGTACAAATTTTAATGGTTTATATATTTGAACGTCCTGAATAAGTATTAAATTTTTTAAAAATCAGAATCAGTTTAATAAAATTAGATTTGGATATTTATTTTTATTTTAAAAGGTTTAAAATCAGAAATATCCGAAATTCTTGTTCTTGTCTTGATTATAATTTATAAAAGGCTAAAGATAAGATTACAAAATAAAAAACTTGAGATAAGGGAAAACGAAAATTTCTTCCTTGATGTTTGAGGTTTTATCTGTTACATAATACAATAAAAGTATTTAAATTTGGTACAAAAAGAAAACGAAATTACATAAATTTTCATTAAAAAATTAAGTTATTTTACCTTATATTCTTAGATAAGATGTATCATATTTACAACTCTCTTTTGCGAGCAAACTAATGGGAAGCATTTTTTAATATGTGATTTTATTATTATTGTGACTTTATTTCTTATTAAATGCAATGGTTCTTCACCGGAATGCTGTAAACCTAGCTTTGGAATATAACTTTTTTTAGTTTGTATTGATACATCCTGTAATTCTTTGAAAATATTTCATACAATAAAATAGAAATTTGAATTTTAAATGTAACATCCAAAAAGCTATTTAGTTAATGTATTCCTATTAATATTCATGAAATTGAAATTTATATGATATTACTGTCAACATGATTTGGACTTCTAATTCTTATTAACTTTAAAATATTCTGGTTAATCTTTCCTTTCTAAATAAGACTAATTTTTTATTTGAATTAAAATTACGTACAGATATGTTGGAAATAATATAAAAATATACCACTCACAACATATTACTCAATGCTAATCATGCAAAATCTGCATTTATTGCAGATTTCTGTAATTAATTATATATTTGTACTGTCGTTGGTGGTTTCTACATGTCATCATTGGAGCACTTTAACCAGCAGGGAGAGTAAATCATAGAGACCATTTCTATGTGAGAATTATTTGGTAAAAAAAGCATGAATGAATTCAGATTTTCAGAATTACTAGCGATTTTAATATCTACTAGAAACTAGAGACTAGATTATGGATCTTTTGGAATTTTAGATTAAATTAAGTTTGATATTTAAACTGGATCTACCATGAACGAAGAAGAATTTTAATATGAAATGTGCATAAAGTGGAAATGTTGATTTTTAATTTAAATGACAATACAAATGAAATGAATGGACCCGGTAGGTCGTGAGATATCGATTATTCTTGGCATAAGTGAATTATTCGGCGATGTGAGGCCTGAACGATGTAATTAATTTGCCGGCAGAGCTTGAAATCCCTTAACTTATTTAGCGTACTACTCTCCTGTTATTTAGAGACACTTTCTGTTCAAGAACTTTAACGTAGTTACGGCAAATGTAAACATTTTCGAGATTTGGTTTCTAAATTGAATATTTTAACACCGATTTATTCTACCAAGATTATTTCTCTTTGAAGAAGTAAGTACTAGTGAAATGTCGTTTGGAATTACCTCTTCACTTAGGCATTAAAAGAATCTTCTAAAATATTTATAAGAATAAAAAACTCGTTTGTCTAATGAAATTTTATTTCACTTAATAACCAGTTCTGCCAATAGTACACATTACTAGCAGGGTTGATTCTATCGTACGTGTAGAGAGTGTCCTCGTACGTAGGTGTCTTAATATTATTTTAAAATTTTCACAAATAATAAGTTTCATTAAATTATATTCCTCTACTGTATTATTTATAATTTAAATTTAAATAAGTGTGTTACGCACATGCGCACAATATGTTTTTGCATGAAAGGGGAAAAATCGAGATGCTTCATATCCCTTTAAAAATGCAATTTCATTTGTTCTTTCATCTACACTTGAGGGGCGCCAAATATTTTACTCGCACTTGGGCGCCCGACAGTGCAGAAACTTCCCTGATTATTAATATTTATTTATTTAATTCAGTTTTTGTTTTTAATTTCATATATACCTCTATTTCTCTTCTAATTTTTCCTGTCATTTTTAAATTTTCAAAAAATTAAATATGTAACAAGCTCGTATGGCTGCTGTGCATTTTGTATTTTTGTGGTACATCGACTGATGTGGATGTATTACCTGAATGTCAGACCTACCTTTGTATTTCTTAGTGAAATAACCAAATAGCCGTTTTACTGTGTGCAAGGCTCTCTCAGCGTGGTAAACATTTTGAGTAGTTAAAATTATCGAAGAGTAGTTTTCAACTGAAGAGACACCTCGGTTGCGCGTAGAGCCGCGGAGCTTATAATGTACAATTTACAAAAACGGTTCGTTGTGAGTATATGGCAAATTGCAATTGCTTCCTCAGATTCGTGCATTTTACTGCATATTTAAAAAAGAGTAGAAAGTGTTGAATATATATCAGTGGGATATCAATATCCTAATGAGCAAAATTGAAACAGATGTTATATAAAACAGAGAGTAGCACAGTTTTCTTTGTTGCTCATATCTGCCTCTCTTTCTAAATTCTAAGACCAAAATTGTTGAAACTATTTTATTCTTTGTGAATCCGAATTATTGTAGATCGATGTATAAAGGTTTTCAAAATTGTTTGTAAATTAGATAAATAAGAATTTAGAGTTTAAATAGCGTTAATATACGCGTGGTAGTTTAATTGGATTGTATAAATATTTTTGATCGCGGTTGAATATAAAAATTTACATAATTTCGTTATTGTTGGAATATCGTGTTTAATTCAACCCACCTTATTCCAACCCCTGTCTTTGTAACGAGGCAGCACAACGCGTAGGTAAAACTTTATTGTTTTAATAATATTACCCTGCACCAATTTGACCATAAAGTAACCGCATCTGCTTCTATCACGGCAAACTTTCTAAATAAAGTGGTAGTGGTGGCAGTAACTATCTTTACACTTTGTCTAGAATAAAAGTTGTCATTGTCATTAATATAATTCGTGGAATACTTTTGAGGTAAGTAAAACTCATTAATTGAACGCCAAGTACTAGATTTCGTTATAGGCGACCGTGCCTGTTACAAATATATATATTTTTTAAATTAAACGTTATTTTAAGTTTCAAGTAACATCAATCTAAGAAATTATTCATTTAAAAAACCTTTGAAAACAATTCTACTATCATCAATTCCACGACATTACAAGGACCAGGATCTCGGAATAGCAGTTATTACATTTTATATCCCAATCATTTTAACTATTTTATTAAGATCTTCTTGTAATTGAAAATTGAAACTTTTTAATATTTCACTGCTTGTAAAGTTCACAACGTTAAAACAAGTTTTAATCTCAATCACCCATCCGTGAACTAGTAAAAATATTAGCTGTACAGTGTAAGTATGAAAAATTTTCCCAATCGATGATTGAAAGATTTTGTAAAAAGTTTTCAATCTGAAGCAAAACAGAAAAGTTGAAATTCTTTGTCTCACTTAAAAATTACTTTTTAGGCAATAGAATAAATTCCTTCGTAGCCAAGAAATTCAGAGCACAAAGCAATTAAGGTTTTTGCCGTCTGAATAATTTTTTATAGCTTAATGAAGCAGGAAATTAAATTTAAATTAAAACTTCGCATACACAGAATGATTTACCAATTAAATTTATCTCCATGAATCGTACATGCGTTATTTATTTACACACTTCTATCCCAATTTGAGAAGTTTGTATATCAATCGTAAAAAGTTCGGAACGAAATTATGAATATTTGAGAATTTGGGAAATGTGACACATTCAAGCCTAAAATATCAAGGACTTTTAAATTTGTGCAACAACTTTCCGATTTTGTCAAACCGTTCTTTGATTGACGTTGGGTGGAAAAATATTACAAACTTTTTCATATTTTCCTTTCCTTTGGCAAAGCGATTTTAAATTATTAAATAAAATAAATGCATTATTTCTACAAACTTTTATGAATAGAAGACAAATATATCAACTTTATGATCTTAAAAATTGAATTTTTATAAGTAAATTTCTGAAATTTCAACAAGAGCAAAAGTTAAAATATTCGCGAAAACTCATACATTTAAATGACGTTAAAAATCGTATTCGCTATTCGGGCTCGTCAGGTCGGCATTGAAGCGAAGCTAGCTGCAGCAGACTGCAGCTAACGTCAGGGGAATGCACTGACAAACACATCTAAATTCTCTCTTAATTGAACCAATGCACATCAAGGGAAGTGTCATATTTTTCACACTGTGTAATAATACAATTTTCAATGTGTGAACTTGTTTATAAAATGTTGGTAAATATTTGCCAAAGGTTATTTTGTTTTGCAAATATTGTCGGAAACAGTTTAGTGCGTTCAAATTTTGTGGCGCCTCCATCAAAAATAAGTTAAACACCAAATTTTCATATTTGTCATATTATAAACCAGAGCTTTATGCATAAAACAGACCTTTATGTTTTATATATGAGTAAAATTATTAGTAATTTAATTATAATTGAAAGAGGTATATTTGTTGTGTGTTGAACATTATAAAATATTTATGTATGAAAATATGTAGGTAAGTAGGTACACTAAAAATTCAATCACATTTATTGGCCAGTTGCACCAATATTACTTAAATTTTAACTACCTCTTAAATGAACAATATCACATCGAAATAAAATGTCAAATGAACTATTCAATACTGCTAACAAAATTTAGATTTGCATTTTTTAGTTTAAGTGTTGCTTAAAATATAAGTCTGGTTGGTGCAACTGGGCATAAATCTATTAAAAAAATAACATATTGTTATAAGTACAGTATCTAACTTTAAAAAAAATAAATTATAAAACATTTTCAACTACGTTATTTTAAAAATTATAAATAGTATTACATACATGCATATACATTATACAATACACAAACAAATAAATTAATAATAGTTGAGATTTTAAAATTACTATTCGGTTCCAATGGCTACTATGTTTGTTAACACACTTATTATTCATTCAGCGTTTTGCTAATGACAATTTTATCTGACGAATATGTGACCAATAAATATTTTAAAACTTATATTACCATGGTTACCCTATAGTTACTTAATAATTCAAAATATTAGCGCCGAAAGTTCTACTAAACATGCCGGGTGTATTTAGTTTCAACTATCCCGGCGTAAGAGCATCAATTTTGACAGGGGTTTGGGCATATTCAGCTTCAAAAGATATGATTTAAAATTTACTAATTATAAACATAATACGCATAGTTTCGAAACAAATTACACATATTTCATTAAAATAAATATAATTTGTTTTATTGATCTTTTACTAAAAAAAATTTCTGGAAAACAATTATTTTTCGCTCGTTCCAATAAAATTTCTCTACGTAGGTTCCAAACCACTCGAACACATCGATATTTTTATTTGTTAAAAAATTCGCGAAGCTGGAATTTGAATCCAGGACCTTAAACTCCGCTCTATCAAATAGAATTAATAAAAAAATTAAGTGCAGCATTTGAAAACCTGTATGTCAACGAACTTAAATTTTGGCAAGTTACAGAATGAATAATTGTTCTGTTACCAATTTATTATGCTTTGCAATTGATTTGGACGCAGTTACATTTTTGGTTAATAGTCTTTTGGGTGCAGAATGTCCGAATCCGATCTCCCGCTTATTAACGAGAGCAATAACCGTAGAATAACAGTGTTTTCTATCCAATTATGAGTATTTTGCATTGAATAAAAGCCCAGCTATAAATCTATGTGTGATATGATATGACAGCTCGCAGCTCAAAGGTAAATATGAAAAATTAGGCGTGTGTGTGTGAGCATTGAATCGGCAGTTAAATGCGAATAATAAATAATGCAATTAACCCGAACTGGGCACCGAGCGCATGGCAGGGCGACATCATTTCATTTAAAATTTAAATGAAGTAAATTTTTTTAATTTCAGTTGGGATTTCGCACCTGAAGTAATTTGTTTCGGGAATTTATTACCAGAACGTAAAGAGTGCCATGAATGCGCTGATCATTGCCTGCATATTTTTGCAACGGTAATTTACACATTATGAAAGCGAAATAAATATTTGAAAACAAGTTCGTATTGACTTTACAAATACTGGTAATTTTTATTCATCATCCACTACGGGCAGTGAGCATGCTTGAACTCAAATATTATCGAGTATATTAAAAAATTTACTCTCTAAAACTTGTGATAATAAAAACATTTCAATAAGCATGAATGTTCTCAGGGTCGGATTTAGCATTCTATTTTCTATTAAAGATTTTTTTAAGATCCAAATAATCCCGTTTTAATATATTT
Source organism: Stenolophus ochropezus (assembly GCA_035578165.1). NCBI lineage: Eukaryota > Metazoa > Arthropoda > Insecta > Coleoptera > Carabidae > Stenolophus > Stenolophus ochropezus. Next base: position 14,504,800 of record JAQOWZ010000005.1, on the reverse strand, counting down.
TTTAAACTAATAATAAAATAAAAAGTACTAGACAGAGCAACTGTTAACAGAATGTAGCTGTTCAATTTTTCGTTGAAAACAATAAAACTTTCACCCCTCAAACTAATAGCTGTAATACTTGGAATCACAATTACAAAAGCATACTGGAAGAAACACAATATTGGTATTGGTGAAATATTTTAAAGACAATAGTAGCTACTATAAAATTATTAGTCGGTATAGCTTTAGTATCACTATCATCATCGTCATTATCTGTAAAAAAAATCCTGGATGTAACAAGACCTTGTTTCGATATAAATTCAGTGTTGTAGGTTGTAAGTTGGATTTAAAATCAGTCATTTACTGGTTTTATATTTGAATAATAACTTCAGAATTTGATATTACACTCTACTTAATAGCAACTTATCTAAAATAGAATAATTTTAGTATTGTTTGTTACAATACGATTTACAGATGTTGACGAAGCTTACCGTCAACTTCTGCAAAGTTAATTAATTCATTATAATTTCTAGGTAGCTGAAATAAAGTTTCACCAACATTAATGAACCGGAACTAACTTTATCCTATGTTAATTTAATTAAATTATTAATAAAAATTACATACAAGATTATATGATAGACAAATCATGTCGTAAATAAACAAAATAATAAAAATAATTATTATTCGATATTTATCATTAATTAACTATGAAAAGTTTGATTGAAATATAAAACTTTGTTTTGAAAGGAAGTGATTCTCGTGAAAGAATGGAATCAATTTTGAATTAAATAAGAATTTTCATCTACCTTTATTTGTTCCTCCCGAAAATAAGTTGTAGCTGGGAAAAGAAGTAGTTTAGAATTTAGAGGATCTCTTTGTAGTCGAGAATAAAGAAAGCATTGGCATTGCAGCGCAACTATACGCGCTCGTTCGTTTTTCAATTATTAGGAGCCGTCATTCCCCAAACAAAGCGTTTGTTTTCATTTGGAAATAGTAACGAAAAGTAAAATAGAACGGGATCGACATATCCGATCGATGTGGAGACGGAGAATTGAAAATGCATTAGGGAGCAGTGGATACCCTCCCTGGCTTGGCCGGGGCGGGAGGCGAGCGCCCAGCAGAGGATAGCATATAACGCGAGATCAAAGGAAAACAATGGAGCATTTAAGAAGAGCAACTCGCTCGAATCCATTGAAAACGGTTTACCCTGGAGATAAGGGATGTTTGCTTACATTTTACGAGGATTTGATGAAACAAAATCAGATTTTCCTATAGAGAAATGACTTTTTCATGCTAAAATACGATGTAATTATGTTTGAAAAGGCTCTCCACGGCCCAAGTGTTAACGAGAATGAGCATCTCTTTATAATTACACCGACGCGACATCTTTAAAAGGATTTGCGCGAAGCTTTTCTTTCTCAATCATATCGTCACGCCATGCTTAATTGGATATCAGACTGCACAAGAACATGACGTCTTCCTCTTCACTCGGTGTGGATGCAATTTCTACTTCAATCATCTTTTATTAGATATAGTTTTATGTTTTGCATTTCTGCGAATTTTCTATAAGGAAATTAAGTTTGTTGCGAAGGAAAAAGTTCAATGTATGTAATTTCATGATCATTCGTATTTTATTTTTCTAGGAAAGTATTGATAAAAAGCGATAAAGTTTCATGTAATTTATTTCATATACGTTTGGTCGTCTGGCAACTGGCAAAATTAACTACAATAAGTTACAAAGCAATAGATCTGAATTGTCAAATGGCGCACATTTTTCAATTACTTTTAACATTATTTGAAGGTAATTGCTGCTGGTCACGCGAAAAATATAATATGCGACTCGGATTGTAACTACCAAAGATAACTATTCTAGTACGGTTCCGCAAACTTCGCCGCAGTTCATATCTTTTCGAAAGTTATAATCAGGGATCCTAACCCTAACAAAATCGTAACCAATATTTGACTTTTTATGAAACCGTAATCATAACCGAAATCTATATTTTATTTCTTCAAATATGGAAACCGAAAACCGTTAGAAAAATAAATTTATCCTGCAACCGAATACATAACCGAACCGAAAAAATATCGGTATTAAAACCAATATAAATATAAATTTTGCACTAAACTGAAAATATAAACCATAAATTTTAGTGTAATTCTCAACCGCGGAGTAACTACACTTTTACTTAAAACAACTTACAATTTTAACCGAAACCGAAATTTATTTATTTATTTTACCCGAAATGAAAACCAATATAATATTTTCAAAAAACCGTTATCGACAACCGCAACCGACTTTTTAAAAATGTAAAAACCGTTTACAGTAAGTGAACCCCAATTTTTTTTGGTTCGAATCCCTGGTTATAATATACCTACCTACGTTCCTTGCAGCTTATACTTGTGGAGTAAATTAGTTTTTTATGTTGCTCGTAATTATTAATTAAATTTAAGAAGTGATACTGCAGATGGCGAAATTTATCATGAAAGTTGTTAAAATAACCAATAATAGAATAGTATATTATTTAATAAGATAGTCATTATTCGCGAAGGGGAACTTTGCGTCTCGAGCCGTAGGCGAGTAATGCTAAGCATTGAATGAATAATGATCATAATCCTAATTATAATACTATACTTTTTCTACTCCTAAAAATTTGGAAAACAGCATAAATACTTTAGAAAATGACAACGAAAAAATCTTAAAAATACACAATGACAAATGACTACACCGTCTGGTTCTGTGATTGGCCGAGAATAATGAATTATGAGTAATGGCTACTATAATTAATCGAAATGGGGATATATCAGTACAGAAGTAGAAAAATATAATTATAATAAGTAGTAATAAGTTAAATGCTGCATTGCTCTCGCTCTCGGTACTTATCGTTGCTGACGCTTTATTTATTAAAATTTAGTGACGACGTGTCGTCCTCTGCTGGCATCATAGAACGATTGTACATAATTCATACACATAAAGCTTTTTTAGGCGGCTGGTACATAAATTGTTGTTTTTCGTATCTGCTGGCAACCTTAAAGTATCAATTTTTATTTGACATCTGTCAAAGTCAAAATTTTTGGTCGCTTGTTTGTTCATTATTGATTTACATAGTTCATATTAATGTGATTAATTATTTTAGAATATAATAACAAATGTAAGTAAAATTTTAACTATTCCTTTACAAATATTAATGAAAAAGTAATGAATTTGCAATTAAAAATAGCGGCCGTAAAGTAAATGCGGCCGTAAGGTAAATGCGGCCGTAAAGTAAATGCGGCCGTAAAGTAAATTTTGACAGATGTCAAAAATTGATTTTGAATGAAAATTCATAATTTCTTGTTGTAATCGCCTAAAAAATGTTGTGTGCATCTCGGCTAAAAGTTCTTTTTGGGCCTCATCTGATTTGTAGCCTCGGCTTTGCCTCGGCTGCAAACTTCGGTTTCGGCCCAAAAAGATTACTTTTAGAACCTTGATACACAAATAACTATTTTATAATTCATAAGAATAACACTACCATTTGTGTAATTTAAGAGGTTATTGTTATAATTACGTAAATATGAAGAAGCACTTTAAAATTATTCTTAGGGACGCCTTTAAAAGGATTCTGTGCTTTTGTTTCCTTTTTCTGTAAATAATACAATTACCTGTCTTGTTTCCTCCTAACATTCCTCCTAAATCCTTTTTCCTACTTGGAGCATTTTTTCACGCCGACCTCTAATGCTTCGAATAAAAGAATAATCTCATTTTCTCTAACAATATCCTGCAAGGATATTTTGCTTTTTGATCCTGCCCTAAATAGCGCAGTATTTTTTCCGTAATTTGACAGCGCTTCGGAGATATTATTTATGTGTTTGTCTTTTCCAAATTATGAAAAATTACGCAAAATTCGAATTCATAGCTTTTAGCCATTTTGCTAATAACATTTCGCTGGAATACAAATTAATATTTTTGTTGTTCTTTCACACTTACGGTACGATACATTATTCTTGAGAGAAACAAAGTCTGAAGTATCACAGATAGATATTTATTTCTTAACAAAGAGAACCAGAATTCATGTTAGTGGTGATAGTTGACTTCTAATATCGTTAATAGTTGGCGGCGACTTTGAGAATCAAACTCTAGAGTTGATATTCGTTAGAGCTGTATGGGAGAGATACAACTATTGATAATATTTATAACCTATTATACGACATATATAAATAAGTAAAACAGAGAGGTGAAATATTAATCTCCGTTGGACAAAATTTTTATGTGTTTTTTACGAATAGTAATTAAAGTTCCATTGTTTCGGTAGCTCATGTTTTTTAATTTACTTACACTAGTTACCAGGGTCCATATGTAAATTGTCTAATAAATAGAACAAATGTTAAATTAGAGTCTTTTTCATCAGTGTAATTGACTTGGATTAAGACTAAATTACCATAAATAGTTGAACACACATCATTTCGAACTGTAATTTGTGTTAACCATAACACAGGAATCTTATCTTAGTAATACTACCGTGACCGTACACTGCACTTGCTGTGTTAACAAGGAAAGTTAATATTCTAATAACAACATGGTCTAAGTTTCAAAGTTTAGTCTACGATCGTGCTGTTTACTTTAGTCTATCAAGGAAAGCAGATTTTATTTATAAATATTTACTTCTATTTGCATATTGTTAGACTGATCTAAGTCAAGAAATTTAAAGAAAGGGTTATTAAAAAAGTTGCAATTTTATACTAAAAAAAAAATTAAGAAGTTGTCAACAATTCTACTTTCTGTGTCGAACAAACGGAGAATATTTGTTCTTTTCTATGACATAAAAATTTTGATGGAAGTATAATCTGTTTCATAGATACACAATAATTTAATATTCCGTTTCTTTTATATTATGAGCAATATAAATGTATAATATTTTTTATTTTGCTGCAAGCAAATACGCAGTTGTCGTTCTGGCGTTCAAACAATATATTTTAATTCTTTTTGTTCCATTTGGAAGTAGAAAATTACAATTATGTAAAACAGGAATTGATATTTGACGTAAACAAAGTTGTGGTTTTTTTTATTATGGGTTTTAAAGTTGCTTAAGAATATATGAAGTTTTAGTTTGTACATTTTTTTTTATAATGTTTTAAATATTTACTGACTGGGATTTCAAGGCAGAAAAACATATTTACAAATTACAGATTAAAATTTAACTAATTCACTTTCTTCAACTTTCTACATTTTTTATTTCAAATGTTACTCACCAACCTGAGAATCGATAAGTAAATAATAACTTAGTAACAAGCCAAGTTTAATTTGACAACTCTTGTCCTATATAATTTTAAAATATTTCTAAAATTTAAGATTGTTATTGCATTTATCACATAAAAAAGAACCGCAATACTTAAATAACTGTTATCGAACAGTTGTAATATTTAGATGAATTTAGATATAGGTCAGAAACAAAAAGTGAACTAAACTAAAGTGTGTTTCTAAAGTGTGCAAAGTTTATCCTTCGTGATTTCTATGAAGCTTGTCAACAATCCATCTTTCCGTATGAAAAGAAGAGTAAAAATATTTGCAGAAGCAATAGAATTTTAGTTAGAAAGAATTGTTCAAAGGATTTCTTTCATATCGTGAGTACGGTGTACGTCTGCAGCGCACAATAGAAATAACACAGACGCATTGTAAGAGAAGATGTGTTCCCCGCACATATGTACGTCCATGCCGCACATGAAAGAGGTAATCCCCGCTAAATCAACTCATACCCGCCAGGAGAAATTCTTGCGGAATTACCAAAGTTCCCATCGTCGGGTAAATAGAAATAATGAACTCAATTCTATTTAGTTTTGCTGGAATAACAGCGAGTGAAAATGACAATACCTAGACAATTTCAAACTTTTATTTCGTTTCAACTTTACAATTTTCTCCGTTTGACTTAAACGGTTAAGTTTAGCGTAAGGAACTATTCAAAAGGTGAAGTTATTACTTTTTATCTTTTTGCCAAGTAATTACTTTGCGATTGTTTCGCAGCAAATATTTCTTTTCAACCCGAAACACTTTTCTGTCTTTTAAAAAATCTCAAAACTTTTAATGGAATATAGGAATAGTAAAAATTATAATGCAGTCAAGCTAGAATTTTAACATAAAGCATTATCGAGTTAAACTGTTATTAGCTAATGTCTTTGCCTTAATGCTTACTGATAAAATAAAAATTCAGTTTAGATTCTCAAACAAATACATAAATCAAATAAAGAACATTACGTTATCCAGCTAAAATAGTACAGTTCTTCATCAGGGTTGACAGATTTTTCAAATTAGAAATCGGAACATACTACCAAATTAAAAAACCGTCAGCAGGTTATAATTTGTTATTTAAAAATTACTAGTAAGATCACAAAAATAAAATAACCCGTATTTTTTTAATAGATTCTTTATTCGTGGTTCACGAGAAAATAAATTAAAAAAATTTAGAGACAATATTGTAACGTCAGCGATCTATAATGGGGAAAAAATAGATAGACTGGAAGTCTTCTTCTATGATCTTACCATGCTAATGTCCCATATTCCTTCTCTAAAATATTTAATTGCTAAAAACTATATGATTAATGTTTAGTTTTTATATTTCATGACTTATGTACTGAAATTCGATTAAGATCTCATAACCCATTGTACAGTTTATAGAAATAACAAAAACAAATTCTTTAACAATATTTTTACAATTCTTCAACGCACTGCTAACTAATTTTGCACTTCAACAATCATCGATATTGACTGGATCTCGATTAAGCGAAAACGAATTATTTAAATGCCTAGAATTGATGAGTACTTGTAACTTTATACAAAAAATGTTTTTTAGAAAGGGATTTTTGTTCAAGCGGGATATTCAAAGGCAACGAGGGACCTTGCTATAAATAATTATTTTCATAAAATAAATTACTTCGTATTAAAGTCATTTTGAAACATATTCTTCCCGTTAATTTTTTCAATTTTTTTTTCAGTGGGTGATTTCTCAGACCCTCGTTTATTGGAGAGAACTAAATCAGATCTGTAGATAAACGGGTATGCGAGCACAAAGAATGATATTCCCAAAAAAGAATAAAGTTATTTTACGACAAATTTTTTTATTGAGCAATATATTGTTTTATGAATTATTTTATAGTACAATTTAAAAATTTAACGATAATTTTCCTGTATATTAAAATATTAATTGTTCGTTGAATGTTTCATTAAATATATCTAGTGTTGGTTTTATATTATATGTACAATAAAGCTGCTAGATGGGAATATTAATAACATTGTAGAATAATAAAATATTTCAAAGGTAAATATTTTTTAAATGAGACTCGTTCCATTTGATTATAGTTTAAATTATTTATTTAAATTTAAAATATATTTATTACATTTTAAATTTATTTGTATTAAATAGAGAATGTTTTATCTTATAGATATTAATTAAATACATTTATCATTAATAATTTCAATGTAATATTAAATGAAAATAATATAGTAAATATATAACATTAATATATTCACATTTCTATTTAACTTTAATTTAAACGATGCAGTTTTAATACTTATATATATTATTTAATACCTGAAATTATTATTACAGATTTTTTAATTCTTTCGACATTTGTTAATGTTGTCAGAATACGATTGCACTTGTATCATGTTATATTATTAAGGTAATTAGTAATGATTGTCTTGTACTAGGTAATTACTAATTACAGAATAAGGTATTAATATTTTAAGAACATTTTTTTTAAATTTATGAACTTTTATTACAAATTTGAAGAAAAATATAATTATTTTAACGTTATAATACTGATATAAAAATAACGTTATATAACAGTACGTTATTGACTTTTTTAAAGTTGTTTAATGTTAAAAACAAAATATTTTTTTATAACATTATAAATTAACGTAACATTAAGTTAACGTTATCCCATTCCTGGTTGTCAGTCAGAATCAACCTAACATATACCGTAGAAAGAAGAACACGCAGAAACATAGTTATTTAAAGTTTATTAACTGTTTAGCATGCATTAAACTGTTAACCAACAATTAAAAGTTACTGTATCTATACGAAGTTTAAAACAAATCATGTCATTAGCAGGTGTTTGTTAATTTACTTACTCCACTTAAAGTCTTCTCAATTCTACAACTCAATTAAAAACTTTATATAAAAATGTGAAGTCGCAATCGAAATAAAACATGAACGAATCCTAACAATAAAAATCGCCCCATTAAGTTTCTTTGTGAGAAGAACAAGACAACATCGATGTTATTTCTAGGACAATGTCTAGCGACAACAATGAACAACAGATCGGGTTGACAAAACACTGTTGTTTTGGAAGTTGTTCGTTAATCTGTGGCAAAAAGGTTTGCGCTCGAGTCTCGCATCGGGTTATCTAATTGAACGTATGGGGAAGAAGATCGCACGATTGTCGACTATTTTGTAATGATCGCAGCTGAGTGGTTTTTGTTTTTTGATTTTCTAGAAAAAGCGGATGTGCGTAGGAGGAAACGGCGCGTTCTGCTTCACCGAGCAGGGAGAAATGCGTGTAATGTTGCAGCAGTTCTCAACCGCCAGGAAATTCGCGAGAAAATCACAAGTTTTTGCGAGAAAGACAAGTGCTATGACGGGAAATGTGAAATTTCGTGGCAGCGTTGGAATGTATTTCTTTATGATGTGTTAAATTGAACGACCTCTGAATCAGATCAGGAGTGGGATTCTGTAACTTCGGTTGCTATCATTTGGACTTGTTATGATATCAATTGCAAATATCAACTACAAAGTAGACTTGCTATTCTATAACAGTAATGGTTATTTATGGTTGAATTGTACTTAAATATACTCATACATGTATAAAGAAAACTCTACAAGTCTACACTGATAAGAGAATATCTTAAATTCATTGCAAATTTGAATTTCCGCAATGGTGACATTTGACGTTTGACGTTTGTAATTGATATAATAACAAGTTCAGTTGTTATTTGAAGTTGTTGTAAGTTATGGAATCCCACTCCAGCATTGGGGATGGTTGTTATATCGTCTCAGTTACAAAATAAAAGTGTTTCAATATTTAAAGACATATGTATAGCAAGTGTTAGTATTTTTATAAATGTATTTATACAATCAATTAATTTACTAAATATTTTCTAACATCTAAATCTGAAAAAAAAATAACTATAATTAAAATAAATAATATAATTATAAATTATTCATATCCCACAGTTCTGTCAAAAATAAATTGTTCCAAATTTAATTAATTAGAAAATAATGTCGTGCTCGTAGAAAAAGTATAGTGTACAATTCGCATGGAATGTCCATTTCATGCTCTTATGCTTGTTGTACAATGTACTATTATTAAATATTTTCTAACATCTAGACAATTAAATAGATTGCTTTATTCCTACTGCAATGTACCTCATAATAAACGAAAATATTTATAATAAAATATAAATACTTTATTTTCCATAAAATAACTATTAGGTACTTTTATTAATGAATTTTAAAACTACAAAGATAGCAAATACATTATTAAAAAAAATATTACAAAAGTAGTCTGAAATATAGAAACGAGATTTTGTAATTCAAATTTTTGTAATCTCCAAAAAACAATTCATGAGCATAATTTAGTAGCGACAGTCGGATAAATTCAGGTAAATATATCATCATGACATTTATCATTTTTGTATGAGTAACGTGCATTTTTAGCTAGATGCACAACTTTACTAGGTATAGTCATACTTTATCTATTACAATGAATTAAAATTATAAAGAAAAGTATAGAATTAAAATATTAATTGTAATTCATTACCGTAAGTCTACTTAATAAATTAATTAAAAATGAAAATGAGAAAAAATGTGATTGATTTAACCGATTGTAATTCTAAATAAAACATATACTTAATAATAGTAAATTGCCTATTCTATCTCAAACTATAATAAAATTGTGATTAAACGATTAGCACTTTTGTGATTACGATTACGATTACGATATATGTAACAATAATCGTACGATTACGATTCATTTTTATAAATAAAAGAGAATATAATAAAGTAAAGTTTTCGTTATTTTTATATTTAATAAACTTGTAATATAACTATTTGCGTTTTGTGACTTTTTACACTTCATCCATATAAGTAAACATATACATATTTATAAATTTACTGAAAATAAATATAAACCGAATTTGAACGTTGTCTCTATATAATACGAGATACTAAAAACATTTTTCGTTTAGTAAGTGCCGACTTTTTCACCTTTGTTTAAAATGCCGGTTACCCTTAAGCGGTTAATAGAAAAATATCGCATTAAAAAATTGATATATAGCCGCAAATTTACTATTTCCATGCGATATATTTTTCTATTAACCAAAACGGACGATTAAGGTAACGGGTACTTTAATTAGAGGTGAAAAAATGGGCCATTAGTTATAAATTTCTTATAATGAAGTGGAATATATACAGGATGGCCCAGCGAAAATTATCAGCGCAATTTTTGGCCACTTAACATTAATTTTGCAAAAAACGCTCGAACACGTCAATTTTAATATAAAGGGGGACACCTAAATGGATTAGTACCAATGGCATAACTTCAACCCTAAAATGGGTGTGGACTGCACCTCAAAAATTTTAAATGGAAAAGGGTGTCAAACATGACAGTTCGAAAGGCCTTTCAATTCTCTTTTCAATCGTTTTTTTATTTTTCAAATCCGATCATTAGTTCCAGAGAAATATCGTTTAAAACAAATTTTATCAGGTGTTTAAAATTGCCATCAAGTAGGCTAAAACATATGACAGAAACTAAAGTATCAGTTTAATAGGTGTTCAAAATGACTATTTCCAACTTCTTCTAAAAATTCGGGTAGCGTGGCATAAACTTTAGACTTCAAATAACCCCACAAAAAAATCCAACTTACAAATTACTTGTTTATTACAAACAACTTGTCGAAAGAATTGTTTATTTAGTTTCTGTCATTTGTTTTAGCCTACTTGATGGCAATTTTAAACACCTGATAAAATTTGTTTTAAACGATATTTCTCTGGAACTAATGATCGGATTTGAAAAATAAAAAAACTGTTGAAAAGAGAATTGAAAGGCCTTTCGAACTGTGTCATGTTTGACACCCTTTTCCATTTAAGATTTTTAAGGTGCAGTCCACACCCATTTTAGGGTTGAAGTTATGCCATTGGTACTAATTCATTTAGGTGTCCCCCTTTATATTAAAATTGACGTGTTCGAGCGTTTTTTGCAAAATTAATGTTAAGTGGCCAAAAATTGCGCTGATAATTTTCGCTGGGCCACCCTGTATAATAAATGGATTTTTTTTTTATTTTTTGATGTACGGGTATAGTTCTCTTCCAAAGTTAATTTATTTTACTGATTCGCTTTGGTACGTACCCAAATAATAAAATCATACAGTGGCAACGTCTTAAAGTTGGAAAGGAAAATAAACATTATCCGGAAATTGTGAGCACATTTAACAAAAACGATCCACACGACGCAGATGTTAAACGAACTGATAATATAATAAATCCAGTGGCGGCGTATGATAGCGCGATTTGAAGTTTGAAAAAGAATAAAAAGCGGTGGTTTAGGGTCTCTGGTTGCATGCATCGCTCCATTTCATCGGCTGTAACCCTCGCCGGCTTGTTGGAGCCGTTACACGATGTTCCAGACTTCCAGCATCGCGTTCGGCTCTTACACACCAGCTTACGGCCCGCAATATAAAAACTACCCAAACTTACATCCATGTTTGCCCCGAATTTCATTTTATTTCCTCCGCCACACAATCATGCCGCGAATTTTTCCACTACTTTAAAACTTAAACAATTACGTCCCTCGCTGGAAATAGCTGCTGGAAATAAATATTTTCACTACACTTTCCACAGCGGGAACAATTTGTTGCAGGGTGTTTTCACTGAATAAACACTCAGTTTAACTTGGACTTTATAGAGCAAAAATTAAAACTTCCTCCCAACAAAACCAAATCAATTTTATCGCCGCATGGTAGTAAAACTATTTCACGCATGTCGTTTCCAGCTCCATTTATACAATATATGTTATAATTGATTATACAAAACCTGCTATATGACCAATGACATTTTTACAATAGATCCTTTTATGACCTGTAGTTCTATACATAAACAAAGGTAAAAGCGCTCTATATTTTTATGGATTACAGATTTGAATTCCATATTCTCTATAAAATTGTAATATATGGTTAGTCACCGATAAGAGTAAATTTATATTCATTTACCGTACAAAATTTAATAAACGGAATATTAGTAATCATAATAATTGGCAGCACGGACCTGAAACTAAATTTATTTATGTTTTGAGTTCGGTTGGAATTTAAACAAAAAATTTGGTTTTGAGTTTCGAATAGGTTCAGTAACTCCGTAGAGAAACCGATTTAGGAGTGAGTTTAGATTCTGGTTCAGGTTCTACATTAAACCACAACATATAATCATATGTATTTTTTTTCATACTTTCACTACTTAATGTATTCAGGCTGGTTTTAAAGTAATGTAATAAATTTAAGGGTAAGTATTGAACGAAATTTACAGAAAAGTGTGACAACCTTCAGTCGGTCACATTCTCAGTTGCCGACCTCGTGGTACCAAATTTTATGGTCCATGACAACACTTTTCTGGGACGTATGGTGTACGTTTTCTACGAAATTTATAAAGATATTTTCATATAGGTATATAATATGTTTTTTACATGTATACTAAATTATATTTGATGTAATCACAACAAAAAGAAGAGACTGATAAAATTATTTCAATTTGTTTGCAATACTTTTTTTTAACTGAACCTATAAAAATTATTTTATTTACAGTGCAAAACAAGAGATTCTCCCGCTTGTTAATATATGTACATATATGAATGGTGATTAACAAAGGACTATACATTGATCTCTTGATTAGCACTTGTTTTGACAACACCCTTTTAGTCACAAGCTGTTACACTCCTTGTAAAGTAATCTGACATTTATTTAGACTCTATGGTACTTCATCGTGCTTGTTATGAATTCATGGATGATAAGGACAATAATATTCTTCAAATATCATGTGACATTGTGTTCGGTTTGATCAACATTTCATCTGTTTTATCAAACAAAATCAAGTGTTTGTTTTGTTTCGGGTAAATAAATTTTTTCATTCCCTTGTTTTATTAGGGCAATTAAGAGTCTCAACCCTTTTGAAATTTATTCTGCAACCCTTTTACAAGATAGGGCAACAATTGATAAATGTTTATGTCATACACAAACGAACATCACAAACAACCAGAAACATTTTTATCTGTGGAAGAATGTGCTGATACGGCCCTGGGGCATCGTTAATTTGTAATTCCATGAGGGGTTGGATTAAGAGTCATTTTTTACTACATATTTACGAGATTTGCCTGAAATATGTCACTCAAATTTTGATGGACAGGGGAAATTTTTTATTGGATGTAAAAAATTCTTACCCAACGTTTGTAAATGAAAAACCACATACAAAACTCAATTTGTGACCTAGATAATCCTACTCATAATTTTATTTACGACAGATGATCTCATATACATATTTTAGCCAGGATATGATTTATATATTGAGGTAGCACTGGAAATTTTGCAAAATAATATAACACGTTCAAACGTGAAATAAAGGCTAATTTTAATTTTTCAGGTCTAGTTATTTTATAAAATAGGAACTTGTTTTACGAAGCAACAAATTCTAGAGTTTTTTTAACTTTATTTATATACGGTAGGGCACGTGGCGCCCTTGCATTACTTATGAAATGATGCCCCTTTTTAGATTTTTTTTAGATCTTACCTATTCCGTATTTCGAAGAAAATATTAAGCATTTATTTAACTAAAGTCAGTAAGGTCGCTTTTATATAACAATTATTAATTTTGTAAACTCACTCTTAAAAAGAAAAAAATATGTATCTTTTGTAAAGAAATATTTCCTCCGCATATACGTTCTTTAGAACGATAATGTGAACATGTGAAAATCGAAGAAACCTAAATTTAAAAATTTCTCCGAGGATTTTTTTTTTAAAAAAAAAGTAAATATCGATGCGCTGATTTCAAAACCTGTAATCCTATAACGCATTTTCAATTTGAATTTTGGAAAATAATGTGTAAGTTGATAGACCTCGATGAGCTGATTTCAAATTTTCAAACTGAATTGAATTATCTCTTATCGTTCTCGAGATATTCGTATTCAAAATCGGGTTTTGGCAATACCTAAAGAATCATTGGTATACTCCTTTACGAGTTAGGTTTACGACTTTGATAAAAAAATAAGGATTAAGGATCAATATAGTTGAATTTGGTTACGCTACAAAATGTGCCACATATTTCGTGATGGATTGTTTTCGAAATACTGAATAATCAAATTTTGTATTTTATTACAATATTTCGTCACTTTTTTGTGTAATTTCCATTTGATTGATACATAACTTCATCTTGTACTCGATCCTGTGATCCACAGTCCAATATCCTTTTTTACTTCACCGTTGGTAAATTGTAGTGTTCTATCCGGAAAACAAGCACCAGTGCCCTATTTAAATTCGCTGTCCTGTCCCCAGTTTCGTGCATGTTCTTTTGTCTGTTGTGCGGCTTGTAGCTAATAGCAAACAGTTGAATGTGGTTGCAGTATGGCTTGCAGCGCTGCACGGACATCACGGGAACTAAGTGTCGACAACGCATATCGCGCCGGAGACCTTTGATATATTCATGAACGTTTTAAATGTTGTCGCGTGCAAAATGTTAGAGATTAGGATAGTTGTAGTTGAAGATGAATGGGGGTTTTTTGGGTGACAGTTCATAGTCATTATTTAGCGGGTTTTTCAGACGTGTTCATATATTTTACATAATAAAAATTTCCTCTACTAAAACACTACATTCGTTTAGACATTCAGAGTACTACCAACGTTTTATATATCACGTATTTTCTTTTATTTTTCATGGAACAAATTTTTTAAATAAACCTATTTTTTCAAATTCCAACATATTTGTTTCGAGACAAGTTTTTTTTTTTAATTTTGGTAGCATATATTGTCAGTCCTCTTCAAGGGACGACACATCGAGCCATTGTGGAATAATTCAATTAATAACTATAGACTGCATTGATTTATATCAGATTTAAATCACTTTTTTTTTTATTATGATTGATTTAAATCTCTTGTTCTAAAATGGTTATTTAACATTCTAGTAGACGGATTTTTCTTGACTGGTCAATGGATGAAGGGAAAGAAAACTACTGGAATTCAGTCAATGGGATAAAATTTTATTTCCTCTCCTACCGGTTTCGACCCCACATGGGTCTTCCCCAGGGAGTGAAAGTCATTTTATACATTATTAATGTGTTGTAAATACATTTGTCGAAAATTGTAACAAAACAATAAAAAATAAAATTTTACCCCATTGACTGAATACCAGTAGTTTTCTTTCCCTTAAAATTCTAGGTTTACGAAACTTGTGGAAATACTTCCAAGACCTACTACATCTGTATAACTTCGTCGGTAGAACGACTTTACTTGTACTTATATTTGCAATAATGTATGATTTTTTAAAATTTACTTTGAAGTATGTTACAGTAAAATCCGGTTATAACGACATCGAATTGATACTAAAAACTTTATCGCTATAGCCAGATGTTGCTAAAAGTAAAATAACGTTAGTGTATACAGGTTTCAAACAAGTGGTCATAATTTCGACGTTATAACCAGCTTGTCGCTATAAACGGTATCGTTATAAACGGATTTTATTAACAAGGAGATGAGAAATACAAACACAGATATCCATATTCTTATCAGGTCAGGAACCAACTACATTTAGGTTAAAAGTAAGCTCAATTATTTTCATCCTTTTAAGCAACATATAAAACAAACTGTGAAAGTCCTTAAATTATGTGCATTATTTTATATACTACTTTCTCATTTTAATTTTAACTAAATGCAAAACAATTGTTCTTTATTAATGAAAAAACAAAACTGGATGTATCTGTGGAATTTTTAACTCATATATTTAGCAAATATCAACAAGGCCTGAAAATTCACAAACATGTGCAAGGTAAAATCAACAATGACACCCAAAATATACCGTCTAAAAAAATTTGTTACATGGTACAAAAAATGACTATTTTAAATGCCTAAAAATACTTTAATTATGTAGAAAAAAATAACTATTTTATATTACTTTGTTTTTATTGTCTTCCGAAAAAAAAATATTAATTTTAATTTTATTTGTACTTTTGTAATGCAATATAAAGCTTGAAATTCTAGGTTAAAAAGTAAGACAAAATAATATCTAACAGTAATTGCCAAAGCTGCTCATGCTATATTATTTTTTATGTCAAATAGCTTTCGTGCGTGTATTTCTGTTCTAAAACATTCAGCAGTGTGGTCATCAAAATAGTATCGTACAGAATCACTTATTTCCCCCTTTTATAATTTTTGTCGAAACTTTCATACTTTCTGCACTTGTTGCACAATATACTACTCTTCTTATGTTACATGATCACTCATCTATTATAGTCATATACAATAGAGTTTGTATAATTTGAAGCAATTGAAGAAACATGCATTAAACAGTTTCAAGGGAGATTCGAACTCGCAACATTTGAGTTTGAAATTTCTGAGCTAACCACTTGCGGTGTTCGAAATTTAATAGACCGCAATAGTATACAATGCATGTGACGTAAAAAGCATGTAAGTGTGCCAAGCTCGCAATTTGATTTTGAAGTTCATTTAAATTTGCTCCTAGTTTAATTATAGGTTAATTTAAAGCTGATTAACGCTGAAAGGATATCAAAATTGTAATCTAGTTATTTTAAAATGAGATTAAATTGATTTTAATTTATGTTACAGACGTTAGAGCCATGTTCAATTTTCCAAAACCAAACCTACAACAGTAATTCAGATTTTTCAATACGGATTTAAAAAAGTTATAGTTTGTATTTGCATTTAATCGCGGATGTATCAAATAAACAATTTTAAACAATTAAACCCTGTGATGAATGCAAATTCCGTGACAGAATTTAATTTCGTTCGGTTTTGTCAAACATGTCATCGGTTTAGCAAATTAAAACACTGATATTTATTATTTGTCAGGCCTATTATTTTTATTTAAACAAGACTTTATACAGAAACAAAATGTGTGCTGAAATGCTAAAAATATTTGGTTTTAAATTAAAATATAACATGTTAAAAACAATTATTATATTTTCTTTCTTCTTCTTCTATTTTCTGGGCTACGAAAATTTTTCTTACATATTTGGAAAACATTAAAAATACTATTATATTTGGCAGATAATCGACAGAAATTGAAAATTTTAGGAAAAGTTTAGGAGGAAAGATATGTTCTACACAAAAAAATAAGGCAAAATGTTACTTAATCATTTGTCCCATACAATAACCTACGAATATACCGAAAATCATACTGGAGGTGCGTTTAAAACAGAAAAACATTTCATTTTGAAATTCATTTGTGATTATGTAACATCTGTTTAGCGCCTCTAGATGCTGTGCCCGGGGACATATGTCCCCCTTTGCCCCCTCTAGGTATGCCACTGGAATTGAAATATTCATGGCAAAAAAAATATGCGCTCTTCCCATATTTTTTTTAATTTGTTTTTCAAAAACAGAAGTTCGTTTATGAACAGTTTTCACATTTTCATTTCCGTTTTAAGACAAATAAGCGAGAAATAAATTGTTATAAATTCCCTACTAATTCGAATTAGCTCGTGACGTGATCGGGAAATGAAAACTATTCTATTTAAATTTATAATAGACACAAGCATGTAAAAATAACAACCGAATTCTCCCTGTTGACAACAAATGTTTTTGTGTGTTTACGAACGAAACGTAAAATTTGCTGCGCCCTATCATAGATTTGTCTCTCATTTTATATGACAATCTCAATAGAGACACTAATACGTCACAGTTAAATAGCGGTAAAACTTTACAATTTATTATAAGTAATCTATATACTTTTTAAGTAAAGTTATATATTTGTTAAAATTGTTTTGTTGCAACTTATTGAAAACATATTCAATATTTGTTGAATTTGAATATGTGATTATCTTGACTGGATTTTTCAATCTTCACAATTCTAAGTTATTGTTTGTTCTTGCATATGTGGATATTGTTGACCTAATTTTATTAATTTAAAAGACAAATTGTTTAGCGTTTGAATTCTATTAGTTTAAATGTTCGTCGTAGAAATGTTTTGTCATCCAAAAATCCCAGAATCTCTTTGAATAGATATAATTTGTGTTTAATGCTGCTACGCTGTGGTATGATTTTTCAAATATCCTGACTAAATACATCTTGAATCTAATTAAATAGCTTTGATATTTCTCTTTAATCGCATTGCGTAGAAGATCTACGAAATCATTGAATAGAGCCAAACATAGACACCCGTAGGGTATGTGCTCGAGGTTTCCGTAACTATTCGGTTCATTGGGTTTGTATACTCAAAACCAAATCAAAATTCAAATCTGCTTTACACCTCGACCCAATAAAAACCCACCCTCGTAAATGAATTGACGAACTGTTTACCGAATTCCATTACGATCATAATCACGTTGTCGTTTTACTTTGTTCTCCCTATCCATCAATCAACTTACATACACCTCGTGTTTCATGTATGGATATGTGCAGCACATGCGTACACACGCGTGCGACCTTTGAACCGAAGCTGATGGTGCGATTGACCACGCTGTTGGTACGCCTGGCCAGCGCCATTGTTGACGGCTGACGTCATAGGGGTGATTTACACCACGGGTGAAATTTCGATGAAGTTGGAATATAGAATGACAATACTTGACATATGAGTGTACATGCTTATACGTTTTAAAATTAAGCCATAAATCAATAGCACATTTCAATAAAGAAGCAAAAATAATTGAATTGAATTGAGTTACTCAATGTGATTTTTATAATCCGAGGCCGAATATAGTCGCTGTCATTTATTTTATTTATTGCAATAAACTGTTAAGTATATAGTAATATAAGTTATTCTAAGTAACTTTCATAATTCGTAATAGGTAATAACATAATATAACAATATTTGGGTATAAGTTCTGTGGCTGCAAATTTATTCAGTACTTTTATCCAAGTCTTATGTTATTTTTTGTATAATTTATATTATTATTATTTTTCCAAGATTATTTACATAAATTAAAAATAATATATTCTTAATATATGTTTCAATTTATTTAATACATAATAGCATTACTATAAAGCGGGAAGACAGAAGACGTACATACATAATACTAGTAGGTAACATTATACTTGCGACAACCATTCAATCTATTACGGAAACGAACGATGCTGTTCAATCTTTGTTATATTGAAGTTATAAGCCACACAACTCTACTCTGCGTTTTTATTATCAAATCATGAGAAATATAAACAAAATATCATAGATTATATTTATAATAAATCATTTTTAATCGATATTGTAATGATATTAATTTAGTAATAAATCTACGTTCTAGACAAGTAGAAAAGCACTACTTCTTTTGCTTCTGTGAAATTATCTTTAAGTTCCACGTTCCTATATATTTATTATACTCCCAAAAAGGGTATATATCAAAAAAATCCATTGGCATGTTGCCGTAGTTTACTTGCTTTATAATTTTATATGAATTTAAGTTGATAAGTTCTATACAAATTTATAAAAGACTAAAAGTTATTAAGCTTGAATTTCTCATTGATTTAAAAGTCATAACTTTTAAAAACAATTCCATAATTGTTGAGCCGTGTAAGATAAAAATAAAGTTATAAAGGCTCTTTGCTTGGAATTATAAGCGATAACGCATAATCGCATTTAGCTTTCAAGTGGCAGCACATAGCTGTGTCTTGAAAAGTTCAAATATTTAACTATCTGGCAGTGAAGTCATTCAAGCACAAAATACAACTCTTTAATTTCGTTATGTTGATCCGCGGAAAGTCAACGAACTTTCTGACAGACCGCAGCCACCAGCGCCACATTAGCGCTGGCGGCAGCGGCGAGTAGCTGCACTACAGGCAGGCGGCAGAGCAACCCGCGATGTGCTACGTCACCGACAAAAGACGATCGCTGCCAGGGGCGAACTACAAAAAAAAAAAAACAAAAAACCACACACCCAGAGATGTACGAGAATGGAACAGCGGAAAGAGGAAAATTTTAAAAGAATTAACGGAAATTTAAATTGCATTTTCCGGAGAAACCAAAAGCTCAACTAGATTGCATGAAGAAGATAATATGAATAAGATTATAATATTTAAAGTATTTCATTTTATTATAGTTTTAGAAAAATGGATGACGTCATTCTCTCTCATGCTACTTTATACCTACATTATTCAAAATTATTTAATAATCGAATTTTATTGTTTTGCGATAAATTTAAAATAGTATAAGTTGACTTTGTTCTTAAGTAGATACTATTTTCATAATAATATGATTAATTCTTTTATTTCCCCTTAAATAAAGGAAGTATTGAAATCTCGAAATAATTAGGTTTACAGATTTCAACGGAAATATCTATTTTGACTATCCCTCAATCTATTTTGACTAGTTTCGGCGTGACGTCTGTACATACGTATGTAACTTACAAAATTCAAAAATGATTAGCCGTAAAACGTTGAAATTTTATATATGGGACTGCTATAACATTTAGTTCTGCACTCACCTTTTTATTGCCAACGGCATTGCCAAAAGGGCACTTTGCTCGTAGTGTTTTTTTGAATTTTTCGCATAACCCAAAAACGATTATCCGTAGAATGTTGAAATTTTGTTTATGAAATTGCTATAACATCCAGTTATGCACCTCCATTTTTGGTTCCAATCAGCCTTTTCAAAAGTACACTAATTTTGGCTGAAACGTAATAAAAATAATAATTTATTTGGCTTTTAATTTTTATAGGAATCTTTTGATTTCTTGTTAATAAATTGACTATACGATTGACAACATTGACAACTGTCAGGATTTATTTCGTGAGATATGCGTAAAAAATAAGTGAAAATAGGTAATATCTCTGCCAGTTTTTGAGTGATTAAATCAATTTTGTGTATTGCAGCAAAAAATGTGTACAATTTTGCGTACAAGGAAGTCATGTGGTGTCCACATCAGATTTATTAAAACAAGTATTGTTTTTGGTAAAATTTCTTGATAATGAGTTTTTGGTTAGAACGATTATTGTTATGATAACAGACCATTCATTTGTCTTCAATGATAGTTTCTATATTATAAATTTGAAAATCTAGTTTATCGTAAAAGTAGATATTTGATGAATTTTTGAAGAAGTTTCATTAAATGGTAATTAAAGCTTTAAATAAATACTAAAAAATTTTAAAAATATGCTTTTGAGCATTAATATTGCTGAAAATATTGGACGTTATATTATTTCTTATTTATTGGTTGTATTTTTGTCCGATACCATTAAAAGGGAGTTTTTTAAGGATTAATTTTGTTCCAAGTAAATTACAATCCGATTATAACTTTTACATCCGTAAACATTAGAAGTATGAGTATACACGCAATTATGCAATTTTTATTAGAAACTCTTATTTTTTGTTAATACCTACTACATCAAAATTAAAAAATTCGTATCATTTACATCTGTATTTTTTTTATTTACAAGACTTTGTGTGAACATGTGATTTTACATATTGTTTGCATTGTGTTAATCGTATGTAGAAATTTTATTACATTTTTGGTGATATTTACGTCGTTTGGGTAGGACTTTTTTGAGTGTATTTAGTATTTTGTGTTTCTGACTTTCGGTTTTATGTTTCTGGCAATCGGTTGTTATATGTTGGACAGTTAAACAAGGAATAAAATCTTATTCTTGCCCGAGATAGAGATGTGGGCGTTCTGTATTATTTGTATTATAGTTAACCGCCTAGGTAGTTACTTTTATTTTTTAAGGGAGATGGATTTAATATTGGCCAATAGTATTTTAAATAATCTCAAAGAAAAGGTATATGAATCCGGTGATGAGGGTGGTGAGCGTCAGTCATGACTAATCATGTAAATATTATTTGTAAGTGTAAAGCAATTTGTTTTTTATTCAATATAATTGTAGTTACAATAATAAATGGGTTTAACCAAACAAAGTAAAAATATTTAAAGAAACTATGAGTAGCAAAATGAACATAATAACTGACTGACAGATCATAAATCTGTCATATTCTTCTTTTTTCATATGTCATGCGATCTCAACGTTACATAAGTAAATTTATTAATTATTTTTCTCACTTGTAACCAATATTTTGTTTTAAATCTGTTACTTTTATCTTAATTGTAATTGTATATTATTTTAATATATTTTGTTGAGTTTTTTCATTACCGTTTGTTCATCCCAAGTTTAACATTTCCCTAAATTAATTAGATTATTGTAAATTATAAAAATAACCTGGTGGCAGCATTCAAAATTCTACCTTAATTGAAATATTATTACAAACCTTATTAAATCAAAATACGTAGCTAAGATTTGCATTGTTACAGTATGAATAATGTGTAGAAATATTTATTTTTTGTATACTACAAAGTCCGTCAGAGATGGCTTGTTTTCGAATGAGATCAAACTGCACAAACAAAAAGTATCAGTGCAATGGGAAATATTGTGATCCCTTGCTGAACATCGGGGAAAAGAAGTTCATTTATCTCAGTAACAATAACCCAGAAACTGTGAAACTACTTGAATTCCCGATGCAAAGTGCAGCACTGCGCCCTATTGACGGGGCAAGCCCGAACTGTGATTCTGGGTTAACCCCGGTGTATTTGTGTTATTTAGGGGGAATCCCTCCCTGATTGGCGTACGACTTTTTGCCGAACTAGCAGCTCTAGTTGCGAGTTTGTTCGCGTGAGTCACAGCCTTCTGCACAATCCTAGCGATCGCGTGGTTTTTAAACTTGCCGACAAATTGAATGCTTCGCCGCTAGGAACGGAGCGTGTTTCCAATGTCAGCTGTTTTCTTTACAAATTCGATGCGGTTTTGCGAATCATTTGTTTTGCCCGATGTGAGAATTTTTTGCACGACAAGTTTTTCGATCGTTGATCTTCCGCGAGACTTGAATTGCCAACAGAAGAAAACTATCACTCAAAAGGAGGATAAACGCCAGCATTTTTTATTTCAACTAGGTCACATTTTCTTCCAAATAACCCACTGAATTTATTGTTCTTTGTTTGTCTTATTACATTTTTTCTGTTTTTTAACATGCACATGTAAAGGCTTGCGGATAATGAAACATTTCTTCATAAATTTTAACATAAATTTTTCGAAACAACTTTAAATTAATAATTAAATTATGTTTTTTTTTCAAGTTCTCTTGGTCCTACCCTATCAACAAATTTTTCTGCATCGTTCATCTGGATCGTTAGGTTAGTATCATTTTCTTCTCCTTGGCGCCTGTTTGGAAATGTATTCGCTTTAGGTTGGTGAGTATTATTCTGATTTTTCGAAATACGTTGAATTTTTTTTTGGGTAGGTTTAAGTTGTTGTCTTGCAGTTATTTGGGTATTCCACCCATAGCACCAACTAGGATTGATACCATAATAACTTTTTTTGGTTCCAGAATTGGTGATTTTCTGTAGCTAGGTGGAGGTATTTTTCGATTATTATTATTATGAATATATTTATTTAGAGTAACTTATACTATGAGTATAGTTCAACGTGAAACATAGAATTTGTCATATTCATGGTTACGACTTCACATTTGATTGGCAGCAACGTATCAAAGTTTTCACTTTAAAATGAAACATATGTTGTCAAATTTACGCCATTATTACCCGTTAAATTGTTATAATTTTTACAAATAACACATGTCCAGGTCGTTTGAATGGACGTGGTAGGCAAATAGAGTGGCCTGGTAGGTCTCCTAATTTCATAGTACTTGATTTTTTTTAATTGGGGAACATTAGTACCAAATATTTAGTGGAAATATGTATAATAATTAAATAATAATATATAAAATTCAGAATCATTCTAGGTACAACAAACTTACACAAATTACCTCAATATTATATCTCCTATGTTTCATTTCAAATTGAAGCAGAATTGAATGCTCTGATACATTACTGTCAATCAAATATCAAGTCGTAACCATAGATATAAGAAATCCCATATCTCACATTAAAATAAACTCACAGTATTACATATTATATAGGTTTAATATCTGGCTCGAGTTATGAGACATTTTATACATGAACGTGATTATAGCATGCACATCCGCCATAACTCATTCGTTGCTAATCACCATCCTGTAGATACCGTGATATCTCCTCGATATCCAATAGCAATAGCTGATAGTGTGATATCGGAATGCATTCAGGTAGTGCGGTGCGGTATACCGTGGTCATTGCCAGCAGAGTGTATGAGATCATATGTCATCGTGATTTAATACGTGACAATGATAACCGGACTGCATTCGCGCTGATCCGGAGGGGAATTCATGCCCGGAGTGGCCCCGGAAACCCGGAAATGTGTATAGAAAGAGGGGGAAAATGTTTATGTATTTAGATGTCACCCGACATTCAAACACATACATACTACCATATTGATTTCAAATACAATTATCAATTTTGGAATCATATGATCTTATGGCATTTCATTTCTCTAGCATAAATGCTAAATTGGTATTCTAGCGGTATATTAATTGTATCAATTTAATGTGATACCTAAACGAAAAAATAGCATTTGTCAAAATTTATATTTAGGATAAATATAACTCAAGCTCCATTCAATCACAACATCTCAAATCCTGACAATTCAGTCAAATTTGATAAGCATTAGATTTTTTTCGAGATCTACACGATACTAAAACCAATTTATCATTTAGTTGTTATTAAGAGAATATGATTTTGTCAAGAAATTTTACATCTTGTTAGAAATGTAGTAAAAATGCTGTTTATTACAAAAACTAAAATATTGTGTTGATAGGTACTAGGTATATATTGCATATTTTCTGAGTATGAATATTTTAACATTTTACTCAAAATTGTATATTATACTCAGAAACACTGCAACATCAAATTTAAACATTTTATTTTATAAGCTGCTTATTTAATACATTGTCTTCATTTTGACGGATTTAATTTATTTTGTTATTTTATAGATATCACTCAACTCATTGATTCAACTAAATTATTACAAAATTCCAAAAAAGTAAGATATAAACAAAGCCATTGCCAGGACCAATAACACCCCCTTTCCCCTAAACTGCTCATGGCATATTAATAGTTGCTGGGTGAAGCAGAACTGCTTTATAGTGAACATTGGTAATTTTTATCTGGGAAAATAGTAGAAAAGAATCTTAGAAGGCGGTTCTTAAAATCCACAGTCGGATATTCCCCACGGTAGATTATGGGCACATTACTTTATTTTTAGATAAATTAATAACAAAATTTTAAATTTCAGGTTGAATCTAAATATCTTCTTAAAATTAAAATGTTATTTTGTCCAAGTGCTTAATACCAAATAAATTAGCAATTGCGTAACGAAAATAAAAGTTGGAATGAGTGAGAGAGCTTTCTGCACAATTTTCCTATATTTTTATAAATTCCCAAACGTATGTGGAAGTTTTTTGTGCCGGCTGAAGCGCTCATCCAGCATTTCACCGAAGCTCCTATTTCATAAATTTCCATAGAACTAGAAAATATATTCACCTACAAATCGAAAGACGTATTCAGTGCAAACTGTCAGAAGTATATTTAAAATCCATTGAGTACACGAAACTTGGCGTATATGTATAAGAAAACTTTCAAATACAAATTTATTGAAAAGTTATTCTCGGAGATAAAACGAACAAGTTCAGAACAAACTACCTTGCTTCCGATTCCTTGCAAATTGATACAAATGGACTTCAAGTCAATCCCTCCCATGCGTATATCAATTGTTGCATAAGGATTAGCTACATTGTTACATAAATAGCAGTTTAACACAAATTGTCCTTTTTATACCTACATGAGGCCTTACAAAACAGTATTTCGCAATTTTCGCATTATCACTTTTTATTTCATCCAGTCTACGTTTATATTTCTTAATCAGTATGCAATTGCAGAACTAAGAGCTCAAGAACAACACATAAACAAATAAATTTAGAGATTGCTATTTTTATAAGAAATAGAACCAAATTATTTTATCATATATTAGTACAGAATTTTGTTGTACATATACAATTTTACTTGAGTTTCTAATTAAAATATACTACAAATCAAGTAAGCAGTTGTACATTTTTAGAGAGAAGGTTACATTTTAAAAACCATTATTATTTCAGATATGCAATTAAAGTTAATACTTAACAAGTTAATATCTTCATACCAATTTCAAATTCACATTTGTACGAGTAATTTACAAATTTTATTTGACAAATTATATTTAATATTTAATTTTAATTCAAATATTTTAATCATGTCACCCTTCAGTACATAAATGCAGCATTTTATCGTTTAGATACCTTTAGTCCTCTGGCATGGTACACATAATGAGTATTTTTTTTTAGATTTTTCTGTTTATTACTCACAATGAAAAGTTTGCTAAATAATTTCAATTTTAATCCAATAAATTATTAGGTCTAAAAAAAATTTTAAGGTCTAATACTTGTTTATAATTTTTATCTTGACGACAGCGCTTACTAAATTCACTTACATTCCTGTGAAAATAAAACCATAATTAATATACACTAATGTAGTAACAAATATATGTAACTAACATTGAAAAAATGTAGTAAGAAATAAATATTGTTGATGACATTATTTTTAAGTATGTACGACTCGGTCTATTACAACCTTGGAAATATAGATATACTTATTCTTTATAACTTAAATAACTATTATGTACTGAATTGAAATAAACAATTTTGATTTGTATGATAATAATATTGAAAATGTAAATATCTTGAATGTGAGTATTCTTGCAAATATCCTATTCATATTGCAGCAATGTTCGCTATTGTAACAGGTACGCGACATAGGAATGAAACCAACCCGCACTCATATATATGCAAGGGATGAGGACGACTGATGCCAATGCATAGGAAAAAATAAGTTAATTAAACTACATGCAGCGAGTGAATTAGCTTGTATGCGTTCGTACGCCCTGTCATTTATCATAAACATGTGTTGTTTCTATTCGTGAGGAGCATAATACACCAGTTGAATTATTCATCCGCCCTGTTCTATTTTTATTTTCCATTCAGGCTAGTTAATTGATATTTGATAAAGGTATTTTGCAATTTAAATTGATACAAGTGTTTGTATAACGAAATGTATTACTTTACCATTCTGTGTTTGTTTTGCTAAATAAATAGCATGAGCAGAATGGTTTCCCTTTTACTATTTTGTGAATAAATAAGGAATATACGAATATATTTCATGAATTTGCTCCAATTAACACAAAAGTGAATGATTGATTCGCTTTAATTTTATATTGAATTCAAATAGTTAAAGTCAATAGAATTGCTTTGGTATTTTAATTTCACAGATGTGTGTTGTGTTGTCATAAGCACTTAAAATGGAAAAACAGTTTCTGGTAAATAAAAACTTCATTTTATTACTGTAATTCAATGAAATTTACAAAAATAAATTTATTTTTCACCTGATGTTTTTATTTCTACAATACAAATGACAATTATCACTTCATGGTTATGGGGTTGTAGGACAACGGTCTATAGAATCAAGTCTCTAGTTGGAATCCAACAATTTCTTTTTAATATTTAATCATCATTTAATAAATATATTTATAATTCTGTTTGTTAATAAATTTGTTTTCCTACGACCACTGTTAAAAATAGTCTTTTTAACGGTTGCTTAGCAAGTTAAAAATAACTGTTTATAACACAGTGAATACTTTTAAATCGTTGTCATTGACAACGAATTAAAAGTAAAAAACAAATTTACTTTTAACACTAGTGTTAAAAAGGAACTAAATCTGGTTACCTGTCAGAAATGTCATTCTATAATGCTTAGTTTTTATGTACTAATACATAACTACGGTCGTAGGAAAAATAGTGTATGATATTTGTGTTAAAAGTGATTTTATTTCGTTCGTGGTGTTTGTTACACTCGGCTTCGCCTCGTTTCAAACTTCCCCACTCACTCATAAAATGTCACTTTTAACACTTATATCATAAATAACTATTATTGCATGGTTTTTATATCTTTATAATTTGATTCACTTTAATTATCTCATTAATATTTTCACAAAATATTAATAATTTTGTATATAAATATCAAATACCGAATGTATTATAAAAAGAAACACCTACAGTCCGAATTGAAATGAAGACCTTCGATTCCATAGGTCATTATCCTAACCTCATAACCATGATTACATTGTCCAACAAACAGAAGTCCAGTAACAGCACAAGGAAGCTACAACTTATAGTGGGTTCCAAATGACTCTGTCACAACGGTATTTTATTTTTGGTTATAGGTTTGTCGTCACTCTCCGCTCAACGAATCGGAGTTCGTCAACCTAGTGTGCCACCGCTGTCTGTTCGACAAATTTTGATTTGGTGTTTGTTATATTTGGCCAAGAACGCGATCCATTTTATCCTTAAGAAAATTTTATATATTCGTATCTGATGTTGATCCTGGCATAATTCATCCCTCCCGTTTTGCCCCCTGCCGTTTTGCGCGGCGGCCAGGCCAAGCTGTTATAATAACTTATAAGGCTGACAGGAGGAAATACTGCCTTTGTGTTAGCATTGAACCCGTGCCAATTCGCCCGCAGTCGGCTTTTTTCTTTCTGTTATTCGAAATACATATATCCTGCGACTCTTTTAAATAACTAATATCCCCAGTCAAATGAATTATGTTTATGAATAAGATCGTTATGATTTAAGGGGAAATAAATTCTGATTTTCACACCGAGGGAGAAATTTTGTTGCTGAAGCTTTGGCATTTGTGTTAATTTATTGGCAGTTTTGTTCGAATTTGGACTCAATATCTATTACAAAGTGAATTGACAATCAATGAGAAGTAGCCATTATAAACCGTATTGTGTTTTCTGTAAGAGTAGAAAATTGCCATTTCTATCGCCTTAGGAAACTTTTCATCTCGCTATTTCATCTATGAATATACCCTATAACCATAATAATTTAAAGCTCATTTGCATTTTAAAAAACTGCATTTTGTTAGCTGTTATTATATCTACTTGTCTGGGGAATGGGAAAATGTTTAAGGTAATACCTTACATTTTAATATCATCTATAACGCAAAACATTCATAGATAGAACATGGCCTCAATTACCTGAAATACTTCTTCTGCCACAATTTAATTTAATTTTAGTCCTGTAGTTTGTCACACTACATTGTTTGTAAAGGATCTATGGATTATAAGTGAATTCAGGAACCATTTGGACACATTGGTATTTTATTTGATTAATAGTTAGCGACGTTGAAAATCAAAACATTGATCTCATACTTTTTATTATAGACTCTCTAATAGTGGTCTACAAAATGCTGGTTAAAATATAACAAGATATAACTTCAATGACACATTGTGGCTACAAAACATTTTATTTATAGTCTGAAATGTTGAAGCTAGCTACCAATAACAGATGATCCATTTTGCACAACCTAAAGACCTATCATTGCATAGAATTAACTAACATAAAAACTGTTTATATACTTATTTTTTATGCGTTTCTGCCATATATCAAACTTACTATATAATATAGAATTAATTAATGAATGCAAATTTATAATGTTTTTCAAAATATATAACTCAAAACCATATTTAGGGATGTATTTGTTTGTTGTCAATATTGAATGTTGTAAACGCTGGTACACCCTCGGTTGCAGCCTATTTGAAAGAGAATGTTTTTATGATATATGCGTTGGGGCAATATTGCAATAAAGCATAATTATGGTTTGCTTGTTGAGTTTCCTTTCACGTTTTAAACTACGCGTTGGAAATGGCGATAATTCTCCAGTCTACACGTTAAAGCGCAGAACGTGATATATCCGCACGTTAACCGATATCATAATTTAAAGGCGAAACGATAAAATATTTGGGAGGAAAAATAGAAAGTTATTGGGTGGCGCTGGCTGCTTAGCGGTTTCATGTTTCACATCTCCTTTGTTTTGGGCTCAAGTCACTGCGATCGATGCGAATAAATTCCACTTTTCGCCGCACATTCTTCAACTATAATCATTCCCAATGGCCGTTTATTCCTCGCATAACTGCCGACAAATCCGTTATGACCGAGATTTTAATACCACAACACTTCCATCACG
Source organism: Stenolophus ochropezus (assembly GCA_035578165.1). Classification (NCBI taxonomy): domain Eukaryota; kingdom Metazoa; phylum Arthropoda; class Insecta; order Coleoptera; family Carabidae; genus Stenolophus; species Stenolophus ochropezus. The sequence goes on along the minus strand of JAQOWZ010000005.1, from coordinate 14,474,617 downwards.
TTCGCCAATACATTACCCTCCATCAAATATTCATTTATATGCAACAGAATTCTTCTACTTTATATTTCTGCTTTAGTATAGAAATGTAGCTTTAAGTTTTTATTAAACCAATTCTAATGTACGTGGCCAACGATGGCTAATTTGGGCGCGCAATGAGTCAAACTGAATGGAGTGTGTAATGGGTGCTTTCCATTTACATGACTTCTGAGTCGATTTGTGTTAACTCATGTTAAATCCATGTTGTTAATGGAACGGGTGTAAGTAGGTATATGCACTAGTGTCCTCTATTTACGTTCCTGTATATGTCAATTGTTATGTAATTCCTAGAAGTTTTTAAGAAAAACAAAAGGATATTTTTGACAATAAAATTAGTTTAAATTTTAAGTTTTTTTAGCTGCCCTTTATCGCATATGCATTTCTGCCTCTTTCGGATATTTTTGAATATAGCGCTAACTTAACTCCACTGATTTGTAGAGTCTTTGTCGACTTGTGTCACCAACTCACAGAGACACAAATCAACTTCTGACGACTTGCTTCGCTAAATGAAAAGCATCCATGGCTTCAATTCTACCAAATAAAAATACCGTTATGTCTGAATCTGAATGGTTCGAATACAGCGGGTTTCTGTATGTATGACGGAAAACTACATTCGTACAATTTACATAGATACAGTATTTTAAATTACTAGCTCAGTTTTAACGACTGAGAAGAAGAAACGAGTAGTAAGCCATTTAGGCGAGTTTGTTAAAAAGTAAAACTGTTACCGTGCATATGTTGTACAAAGTTTATTTGTATTTCATTTGTAAATAAAATTAAAATTATAAACAATTTCTGACAGATTCTAAATTGTATAACACAAACAAAACACTATAATATGAACAATGCTACAACTAATTTGTGAAATTTATACAAGTTAGCAACAGTTTTACAGGTTAGTAGCTTATAAAGGTTAGTTTCCCTAGAGAATAAACAGTTAAAATAAACGACAGTTTACAAGTGAGTAACAAATAAAAAAATTGTCCCCAGTTTAGTAATGTAGGTTATTAGTCAACAGCTTCTGCAAGGTAACTAGAGTTTAAAGTTACTTCGTCACCACTTGGACACAGCGATAGTTTTTTTACTTTGTTTATTTAATGGTTGGCTATTTTTTTATTGTTGTTTTTCTTTAATCATTGACCGCTATATTGGTAATGGATAACGTTAAATTAACTTTGTCATTGCAAGATGGATTACAATAGGTGTTTATCATATTTTCCATTCTAAATTAATATTTTTTCTAAGTTCTGTGTCCAAACTTAAAAAGTTCTGCGAACCAGTTATACATATATAGTTTTTTTCCAGTGGATCATTAACAGTAATATTATAACTATTATAAGTGATTTTTTTATAATAAAACAATTATAGTGAATGTGGTATTAAATAAATTTATTACATGTATGAAAATCGCAGAAAAACTAACAAAAATCACAGAAAATATCCAAAAAAATAAGAAAAAATTGTGAAATCATTTTTAAGTTTTACGCTGACCAATTTAGAAACTCTGCTCTAGTTGACATCTGCTCATCTGCACTATTGCCTTAAATGTTCTTGTATCTTAATTTCTTCTTTATTTATAAAAAATTCTTTTATAATTGCTGTAATTATATATCATATATTTACTTTTTATTTTCAGATATCAGTAATGATGTATACAGGGTGTCCCATTTAAGATACGAATGCATTGGTATCTCGAGAACCGTATGAGCTACGAGGTTGGTTTAATTAGACAAAAGTTGCCCCGTTAGGAGGCTATTTTAATAGTGTTTTGTTATTTGCGAAAAAATGCATAGGTCACTAGATATAGGGGAAAATGTAAATTTAGCGATTTTCTTTTTTTGCTTATAACTTTGTTATATGAAATAATACGAGATTCTGGTTTACACTTTCTTAAGGCTCTTTTGTATGGTGAATATGCAGAAGTACTCAATATTTTTTTATATCTAACCATTTACGAGTTACTGATAGCAACTTTTATTTTTCATATGGAGGTCATATTAAGCTAGGGTATTTTTAAATAGAGATTTTTTTTAGCTTTACAGTGATATAAAACAGTAATACTTTATTTTTATAATTAACAGAAAAATGAACAAAAATTGTTATTTATACTAAAATTGCATTGAAAAAAGTAAATTAAAGGCTGCACTCTAAGAAAATAGCTATTTCATAACATATATTGCAACAAGTTTATTTAATTAAAGTTAAAAATACAAAAATAATTAGCGAAAACTTAACAATAAATTTAGTTAGAAAAAAGTAAATCGAAGGCTGCTGTGGAAGAATTTAACTAAATTTATTGTGAAGTTTTCGCTAATTATTTTTGAATTTTTAACTTTAATTAAATAAACTTGTTGCAATATATGTTATGAAATAGTTATTTTCTTAGACTGCAGCCTTTAATTTACTTTTTTCAATGGAATTTTAGTATAAATATCAATTTTTGTTAATTTTTCTGTTAATTATAAAAATAAAGAATTACTGTTTTATATCATTGTAAAGCTAAAAAAAATCTCTATTTAAAAATACCATAGCCTAATATGACCTCCATATGAAAAATAAAAGTTGCTATCAGTAACTCGTAAATGGTTAGATATAAAAAAATATTGAGTACTTCTGCAAATTCACCATACAAAAGTGCCTTAAGAAAGTGCAAACCAGAATCTCGTATTATTTCATATAACAAAGTTATAAGCAAAAAAAGAAAATCGCTAAATTTACATTTTCCCCTATATTTAGTGACCTATGCATTTTTTCGCAAATAACAAAACACTATTAAAATAGCCTCCTAACGGGGCAACTTTTGTCTAATTTAATCGACCTCGTAGCTCATACGGTTCTCGAGATACCAATGCATTCGTATCTTAAATGGGACACCCTGTATGTACTGTCTTTAAGGCATTCTAATGAGCGTGGAGAATATGGTCCTCGTAATAATATTGAGAATAAAAGAATATGTAAGGATTTGTGAATATTTTTGCCAAATTCGACATATGACGGGATTTTGTCATATTTCAAATGTTCCAATCTCGTACAATGGTTGTAGGCTGCTGACCACAATCCCTCAATGGATTTTTTTCTGGTGCAAATACATTTTTTGTGTGTATTTTTTCACTATCGATCTTGGTATTGTGTTGATATGATTTATGTAATTAGCTGTAGATTCCCAAATTTACGATTTGAAAAAAACGATGAATTTCCATTGATATATGCGACAAAACAAATGATATATAGCGTACGTATTGTGATTTTATTTGCGGATTTATTATAAATATTATTTTATCTCTATATTTTTAATCCAGAATAAAAGGTTCGTGTATTATAAATCACAAACCATTAAGCAATTCTAGTTTATAGAAATGTATTTTTCAATATTTTATATATAAAATGAATAATTTAATTTTAAAACTGTTTATGCCCCAATAAGTTTGCAATAATTCAATTGATTTTTCAAATTCATGTTAACATTTGAATTATTACATGCACATCATAAAACGTATAATGTTTACAAAGAATTTAGATTTAATGGTAATATGAATGCGGAACTGACAATGTAAATTTAATAAAGTCAACAAAATTCATACCATTTATTTTTTATCCGGTGTGTGTATTTTATTTTGTATAAAATAAATCTATTTCAAATTTAATTTTGTTTAATGAAATATTTTTTAATGCATTAGCTTTACAATGAATCAAATAATTGATTTAATTAACTTTAATCAGTAAATTAATAAACAGAATAATGCTACAGGAATGTTCAGTTAGGTTATACTACTAATTCATCATACCATTCATAATTTGTTTTTATTCTCTAAACAATGGAATGTCAATCGTTCGAATTAGAATTTTATTGAAAAATAACAGAAAAAGATTAAAGAAATTTTTCCGAAAGAAAATCGTCCAAAATATCAACATATCAAAATTCACACAAATACCAACGAATACAACCATTTTAAAAATAGAAGCAAAAATATTTAAATTTGAAACTCCAATCTCAAATAAACAATTTAGGGAAATGAAAAGCAGTATGCGCAAATTATTGTCCTAATTAAATTTGATAATTATTCAAAATATATTCATGTAATCTTTGTGGGGCAACCATATTTCAAACCCAATGAAAACGTTGGCAAATCACAGCAAACATTCAGCATTCCAGTTAAAAGAAGGGCATTTCAGCAAATTAGATAATAAAAATCCAGTTTGCTGCGACATATTTAAAATAAGGCTGTTATTTTTCCATTTGCATAGAGTTTACGAGTGAAGTATAGCATTTTACAGCATGCTTAACTCACGTATTTAATGAATTCATTTAATTTCAGCAATTAGTTAAAGGGCTATAGAAGGCAATAACACGTTTTGGCCATAGAATCGAATGGGAATATAAAACGTCTGTATCTTCAGATATTTTTAAAGGAATTGCCTATTATTTCCTCAACAAATTAAACATACCTACATTTTGTCTTTTATACCATTTAATTGGCTTATAGTTCCATTAAAAAAAGAGATAATTTATTTTTATATAAAAATTTGAAATCAGTGCATTGAGATCAATACAGGTTAAGTTCCCATAAGTACCTACTACATGTCCCCTAAAACCTAAGTAGATATACGCAAACCCAATTCTACGTTCGTGGTTAAAAATTCAAGTTTATCTATGATTGTACTTTGTATAGCTTGGTAATATAAAAAATATTAAAATATTTTATTTAAAATGTAAAATTGTGTTTTTTGTCTATTTTTGGCCTTTTCTTTTTAAAATTTGTTCGAAGTCGGTATCATCATATCTCAACGAATTTTTGTTTAAAACCATTTTTTTAATGTAACTTTGAATGTAGATATCTCGAAGACCAATCGAAATAGAGTTCTGTTTATTAATTATTTGAAATAGTCGTCCAGAAATTGAAAAGTTTCAGAGACAAATTAAAATTGTTGACAAAAATATATATTTTGGAATACGTACGGGGTAACACAGGAATTTGTGAATTAATTTTAAGGACATGTAGTATTACTTAATACCAGACAATTATTATGGTTCGGATATTAATTTGTAAAAAAAAAAGATGGAAATTTCAAAATATATGCATAATACAAAAAATTTGTAGAAAAAAGATTTTTGGTATTCCGTATTATTTATATAATTGGTATAAAATTCCTACAAGAAAAGGAATAAAGTTGTCGTTAATTATAATAAATCTGATCATTACCATGTGATAATTATTTTATAAAAAAACAGCTGCAACATCAGTCATGTTCTAATTTCGTGGTTGTCAGTCGCATGTCAATGAAGTAGTGTACTATTTTTTTTTAATTTTTTTTTTTTGTGATTATAAAGAATAATCTTTCAATATGGCTTTGAGCGGAGGTGGTCGCAGAAAACTGGACGTGAATTTCCATAAAGAAATGTGTGAGAAAGAAGCAGCGTCGTACTTCGTGTGGAAATCAAAATGGAGTTGGCTTCCGAACGAATATGTTGAAATCCAGAAGATGCTTGCAGCAACAAACTTGCCTAGACCTGAAAAGAAGAAGGACCCGCGAAGTCTGAAGCCCATTCCTCCGGCAGTAAACCATGAGTATGGGTGGATTTGCAGCAAACCTGATTGTCAGTTGGAAATTTATGGGCCTGATATCTTCGATTTTCCAATGCCGAAACCTAACTATGACGACTTATGATTATCCTTTTGAAATTGTATTTTTTTTTATAAGTTTTTATTTTTTTTTAATTTTTATATTTTATAACTACTGAAGGTAACAACCATGATAAATAAAAAACACTAAACCAATGTCGAATATTTGTATAGGTACACATTTTGTACCTAATATGATTGTTATAACCAGATCATCATAAATCAACCATCAATTTTTGATGCAATAGTAGTCCATACATGTCATTTATTCGCAATTTGTAGCATTGACTCTTTACAATATTGTACCACAAACTAATAACGAAACAAAAATTACGGACTCTCCTTTATTGCATGAAAGTAGAATGATATATTCTGTAATATTAGCAGTCATGATTTTGTTAATAGTTCGAATCTCACTATAAGTAATGTTGTCGTCTAGATATAGACTTTCCTATTCTAGATCAAGACGAGAAAATTCTAGACAATTTTCAAGACTAGGTAAATTTAAATTTTGATTTCCATCCTAGCTGAAACAGTGATTGTAAAATAGAAAAAGAACGTTGCCGAGACAACACTAACTTTAAGCTGTAAGTTCTATGTAGACGAAATTAGGTGACGATTAATGCATTAAAATTCAAGTAAAATGTCCGTAGAATTACCAAATGAAATCTCAAATTAGAAAAACTGAAGCAAATTCTTGAAATCTCGAATTAGAAAAACTGCAGCAAATTCTTATCTAATCACGAAATATTAACTTCCCCACACATCTTATAAATTTCCTTATTTGTCTTCCGTACTATTCTGTCCCCTAATATTTTGCCACCATAAATTGTTCTGAGAATTTTTCTCTCCTGTCTAGTTTATTTTTGTACACTTTACTAATACTCATACACTATTGCCGGACAAAGTAGTATTTTGTAAATTCATATCTTTGATTGTCTAGATATATTTGTAGTCTTTAAAGGGCCCCAAAGCTCCTGCTACCTTTAGTCAATCCTGCACTGATTTCCATATCTTCGATGTCTTTATTGCTAATCATAACCCCCAGATAATTGAAAAAGAGAAAATCTCAAAGTTGTATGTTTTTTCCTCAGGTTTTATTATTGTTTCTCCTTCCCACAATCTGCATATATTTGGTCTTTTCTTCATTAATTGTCAGCCCTATGACTTTCGCTTCATTTTCTAGCTTTAGTCACAAAATAGTTACATACAGAAGCGACAGTCCGTGTTCCCTTATTCATTTCTATGACCTTGAAGCATTGTGTAGACCTTTAAATTTGTGCTCTTCCCCTATCTCTCTCTAAGATGTGAGAAAACTTTCCGATGTTAAACAATGAGCCCTTTAAATTTGTGCACATTCTCCATCTATCTCTGAACCAATCCTGGGTAAGTTACTCCTCCATATTATGCCTTCCAACACTAAATTAAAAATTAAAGGTGATATCTGGTCCCCGAAATTAGATTATATTTTGAGGTAAATAAGTTACATACTTTGTGAAAATTAGAAACAATAGGTACTAGATCAACAATATAAACCATAAGTAGATCACAAAAAAGATTAAACAGATCATATTTTTGCGTTAATTGACAAATTAGAAAAATAAACTGACTGAATAAAACAACGAATTATAAATGAAAACAAAAATACATTTAATAGCCTTTTGTATACACGTTTGTGAACTATGTATTTTGAATTAATTTTGTCACGTGAATTTCCCGTTAATTATCAGGTAGTTAAATTAATACCCCTGATAAATTATTCATAAATATAAATAGATTCATCGTACAGTGCATAAAATAAACAAGGTATCGCCATTCTAATTAAATTATTTATCAAAACAAGTTCGCATTTCAGCACAAAATTAAAGAGGAAGAAAATTGTAATGATATAGCGTATCCCACTTGACTTCCTCTTCCTGTCTCTGTCACAGCTGAGTGTCTGTCTTTGTCTCACTCACATTACAAAGCAACTAAAAACAATGGCGTCTTTGTGTGTATTACATAATATTTCACCCTTATTTATAGTGGTACGTGACATAAATTCATTCCCCTTGTAATGAATATCATATTTTACTCGGGTGACGGCTGCACAAGACTACGACTGTAATTTGATCGAATGATGGAGATATTTAAATTTAATTGTCAAGGGTGAAAGTAATAATATTCATAATAATAATAATAATAATAATAAATTCCGATCATCCTAAATTCGGTGCGCGGGTTCGGATTTGAACCATAGATGTCTTCCTTGTTTTAATGTCTTTCATTTCTCAAAAAGTATTGAATTATTCATATTAACAAATTAAATTCTAATTAATTGAAACCTTCCATTAGTGTTTTGACTGTGTTAACTGAATAGTTCAAAAATAATATTGATCATTATAGCTATTAACATACCTAAGATATTTATGAGTATCATAACCGCCGCAGATGTCAATTGAGTTCCGAGCTCGGAAAGCGAGAATTTTAAGACATCTAAGGTCTGGTAAGATTCATAACATCCGTAATTTTTCAATAGTTTACCGGTTTCACGTTATTAATAAATATTATTTCATTAAATACTATCTTGTCAAAATTACTTGGGATCAATTATGCCTTAGTTACCTTGCTTACTTTTGTCTATTTAAACGAAAGTTTATTATCCTGAAACTGTTAAATTATTTTAAAATTAGATATTCTCAAAAAATATAGACACAATATTTCTAATTTTAGTTACCTAACCTGTTGTAATCACAATTACCAAATACAAAGTTTTTTTCTGCGACCACTATGGAAAGTATCACTTTTCTCAAACTATATAAAGCTTCCAAGTTGCGTATTTCCCACAATCGTGGGTAAAAGTGTGAGAAATCATTTCTTGCAGTATTTGCCAACACTGCGCATGTGCATTGTGAGAAATATCGTGGGTTAAAGTGTGAGAAATCATTTCTCACAGTAATTGAAAACATTGAGCATGCGTGAAAATATTCTTGGTGACTTTAGCGAAGCCCTATTGGTCTTTATGTCAAATAACTTTCGTGCATGTATTTTTTTTTCTGTAACGTTTAGCAGTGTGGTTATAAGAAAAGTATAGTGTGCTACTCGTGCAGAATCACCTATTTTCCACCTTGTGTGATTCCAATACTCGACTTCGTCTCGTGACGACATTTTCACATCTCGTGGGAAATAAGGTATTTTCTGCACTTGTTGCACAATAAACTATGTTTTTAATTTTAACGAAAGTGTTACATTTTGTATTTAATCCCCTACTGCAAACTTATTGTTGTATAAAGTATGATCGTATATTATGTAAAATTTAATTTTGAACAACTTTATACTCCTAAAGTTTTGCTCTAAACCTATCAGGAGAGAGAATATCCATACTTTTTAAAATCCCATGTTGAAGTCCTATTATTTGCGTTTCGGCGTACAGAACAATTTAATTTACATTTAATGGTTTCTCATTTTGAGCACCTACAGCTTATATTTATTTCGGAATCACATGAAATAGCAGTGTTTAATTGTAAACAGTTGGCGGCAATGAATAATACAAATTAAAAATTAATACGTAGATTACATGAGAATGAAAGTGTTAATACGTTTAATATGGATACAATTTATTTTTTTGATAATCCCCGTAATAAATTTAAAGCAAAACACCTCTCAACATATTGCCCTTTTCGCTGTTCATGTATTTCTATACCTCTATCCTTCATTTAATCGTTGATACAATCTTTGAATTTATTTTTCCCTTAAATCTCTTCTACGCCATTTGGTCTCACATTGCTCTGTCCATGTCACGTATATCATCGGGATTCTTTCATTAACTGTGCGGAGTACAAGGCCGTATTATGGCCAGATTATAAATTCGCACATTCTGCAATCTCGTGCTCTCGGCAGAAAAACTTCACTGGACGCCATTCACAATGCAACACTTTAAAAATGACCGCCATTACAACGGGATAATTGAATGCAAGATAAAACAAATGATAAAAAATTTACGAAGGAAGGGTAAAAGATAAGTGATTTTACATTGTAGGAAATGTAGCAAGTCAAGAAAAAAGAATGAGCTGGTTGTTATCACATTATTTAATTATACCATGGACGTGTTAAAAAGGTTCAAGTTTTACAAAAAAATTAAATAACTTATATTTTTATGAGTAGTTTAAATAATTTGCTACACTTTGTGATAAAAATAAATTTAGTCTATTTGATTTAACAGTTATAAGTGTAAACTAATTTTGTCTCAGTAAGAGTACATAATATATACCTATTAAGAGAAATGTTTCACAAAATTAAAATTTATTTATATATAGTTTTTTCATTATTGGTTGATATACAAACATATACTGGAAATACTTCTTTATTCGCTTCAACATACTAACATGAAGAAGTAATACATTTAATTATTTTTTGACATATCTTGAAACCAGTAAAATATGTCATTGCTTGTCACATCTTAAGCAATTGTACCTACTATTATTACAGTGAGGAAAAAGCTATATATATTATTCCCGGAATAATCTCTGTAGCTTTTGTTTTTGTTGACATATAAGTAAAACAAACAAAAAAAAATACTAGTCGAAATTTTGACAGCAATGTTGAGTAGTTCATTTGACATTTTATGGTATTGTCCATTTAAGGAAAACTAAATTTTAAGTAATAGTTCAACCGGCAATAAATAGTTTAATAAATAACGTAAATTTAGTCATTATTATTTTTCGATGATTATTTTGTTTTCCTTAGACAATATTTATCACTGCTATTTTCCACTGAAATTCATCGCAGATACAATTACAACAGACGTCAGCTTTGTAATGTATGTATTACATTACATGTTCTTAAAAATAATACGACATATTCTTGAGTACTTTGCGTTATAGGAAATCTACCACAAACACATTGTTATACTAGAAAGGTAGATATAAACAATGTAGAATAGAATCTTTTCTCTTTTAATACAGAATAATAAAAGCCATCTACAGTTTTATGTTAGTATGAAGTACGAATAATATTACAAAAAATATCATATTCTATATAGAAATTTAAATTTAGACATTTGACATTTGAAAAGAAATTTTATCTACTCACGTTAATATTATATTGCACCTAAAAAAATTGTATTAACATAATTTTAACAATATTTCTGATTTCTATGAACCGTAGCATATCTTTGATAATTACCAAGAAATTGATGTTGGACGGAATAATATTCTCTAATGGCTGAGAAGTAAAAAAAAACTTTCGGGTATAGCTTACATGAAAAAAGAAAGTTGTAGACAGAAGAGAGTATAAAAGGACTTATTTCTTTAATTTCGAAATTGCTTGAACCAAAACTTTCAAAATGTAAAAAATTAGGAAAATCATCAAAATCACAGTTGGAGAAACACAAATCTAATAAGGAACAAATAAATACTCAATATTATAACAGTCTACAAAACAAACGTCATAAGTTGAATATTCTGCAGGAGCTTCTACTGGCGATACTCTAAATTTGACTGACTAATAATAACTATTCCGAAAGTTTTTCACCGATAGTCCCAAAATGCATTAATATAAGAGTAATATTATTATTAAATCGTCTTTATTAATTTTCAAATGATTGAAAAATACGAGGAATTCATTTAAAATTTCTAAAAGGCGGCAATTTTTTTCGCACCTAGGCAACAAACATGCCTTTCGCGCTCCTACTTCGCTGTCCTGTTACTGAATAAAAAGTAAAAGTAAAAAATGATTGATCTCTTTTCCTAGCGTATCGCTGAATTCTGTATCTCGCATATGCTAGTTGAGGTTGAAATAAAATCGGTTTTTTCCGTAATTGACAAATAATTAGCGATGGCGATGCGCGATGTGGGGTAATGAGTGCTCCCGCGCCGGAAGTTGCTCGGGTTGCTCGCACTGCTAATTATCAGGAATTGCTCATTAACTATTCCTGCATGTTACATAGCAGCACCAACACTTTACGTATCACTTGCTAGCAACATCATTCTCATTGTTTTCCTACTCGAGGAAGGCTAACGATTATGTACGGCGGAATATACTGCACTACTAACACTAAAACGCATTTAAACTACTACTAAATCTTCTACATCGGAACGCAGGTAAGCGATTCTGAGAAAGCTAATTTGTTCTAATGCAGTTTGAGTTCTTCACAATATGTACCAGTGTGAGTGTAATATCTACAATTTCAAACTTCATAATGTGGAAAGTGAGGATGAAATTTAGAAACCAATGATCGGAAGAGTTCGGTTGTCATCGCAAGTCGAATGACAGTTGAGGTTGTTCTTGTTGAGGATAATGCTGATATCTGGTTAAATTATTCTTATTTGGGTTGACGGTTGACAATGAAATATAGTGGCTTGGATAAGAAACTACTACGTTGTTTCTATCTTCTTTTTTGTCTAGGGTACATTGCATTTGCGCAAGTGCAAGAAATTTCAAGTAATGTTCATGTGTCTGCATATTTTTCTAATGAATTCAATTCAATTAAGAATTTATGATCATTTTTATACCGTGTTTCCCCGGCTTAAGTAGAATAGAATGATGTCTTCCACCATAATAGAAAATTAAAAAATTGTTACCGGAGATGGATTGCTGATTGTTTAGGGATGTTTCAGTTTGGAAAATGTTCGTATTCTATATACGCGTAACAAAATAAATATGACGAAATATAAATATAGGTAGGTATTGTTGTTCAATAAATTTTGGTGAAATTAATTATATCAAATTTTGTAATGGATGGTTTGATGAATTAAAAATTTAAACCAATTATATTTTTTCAAGGGTATAGTTATAAATATAATATATATTTAACACTAATAGCAATAAAATAATTAACTTTTAACAAAAGTTCACCCGAAATTACATTCTCTTATAATAAATATATGTGTACTTTTAATATTATTTAAAAAAATATTTTACAAATCTTGTTTATAATGAACTATTAACCTATTACAGATATAACAAAGGGTGTGTTGTGTATTATTTGTTCGAAAGTTATTGAAGTTTCAAGCCTAGGAATCTGTTTCATATTTGCATTTGAAATACAAGTTGTTCCGTATTATGTAGATACAAAAATAGAACAGCCTTAGATCAAAACAATACAATAATTAATATATTGCTCATGAAATATAGAATTACAAAAGTATAAATATTTCGATTTCAAATTTAAATTCCATTTTTAATGTTCTTTCTAATTTTACATTAATTTATAATGATAAAAATTATTTTTCTCATATATTTAAAAGAAATAGATAATGTAAAGTACTATTATTTTGATATAAGTATAATCGATTTAGATAAATTGCAGTTCTCTGACACCAGCTTTCTTGTACGTAAATTATACACTTCAACTTTCTTCCGAATACCTTTCATTATAGACTTGTTGAATATTATTGAATGAAACTATGATTATGAAGTGATTTTGAGACTTTCGCTTTCGCAAAATGAGTTTGCAACGCAAACACTGGGAAATCTTCGGTTAGTGAAAGCAAACAGATTAGAATTCCAATCAAACAAGAGTTCACTCATGAACAATTAATCACCAAATCTAAAACCAATACATCTTGTCAAACAAAACAAACTCCTCCTCTTATCTTCGTACATCTTGCTAATCCTTCATGTTCCATTAATTCCGGAGAATAAATATTGAACTCCGTTCGCGAATCCTATTTGCGCGATTACGCCATAGATCCAGGGCGCAAAGCCGAAGGGTACGCGATCCCACCCGAACACATTTTTCGCATGAATCTGAATACGATTCCGCTGCCCTGACCCAGTTGTTGACTATTTGTCAGCAGAAAGAAATGACTGTAGTTTGAAGAGTTTCGATCTGAATGTGGACGTTTGTCCGGATGGATTTATTTGGATAATTAAATGGGGAGGACAATTGATAAAGTTTTATTCCTTCGAGACTCTTAGAAGGCACAATTTCCGATAGGAGATAGTTTTCTTATACGCCAGATCAAATAAGGAAAGGCGAACGGACTTTCAGATGTTGCTATTTCAGAGCGAATATTTGATGTCCGATCTTATTTGTTTCCTATTTTACTCCACATGTAAACATATTAATATTTTTTGTTAGATTCTATCAAATAGACCCAAAATAAATCACCTACACCAATAACACAATAATCAATTTTCACTATTTCTTTAAATACTCGTAATTATTCATACGACTAATAACACATTTTTATGTCAAATGTTTATTAAAATTAAAAATGTGATGGGCCCAGCATATTACTTTCTGCTTTCTTCTATTCATATTAAATAAAATATTTAAAATTTATATTTTCCTAAAATACTTCTATTTAAAAAACTGTGCTTCTGGTAACACTCAGAATTTTTAATTACGATAGACGTAACTTGATACCTTGGAAACATAACATCCAGAACATTATTTCCAAAATGGAAAAATTCATAAAAATGCAAGCAACAAACTGTCCTTAAATAAAAAAATCTGATGTGCACATCACATGATTCCCTTATACACGTTTTTAAGTTAAGAGAAAAATTCGAAAAACACTTCAAGCAAAGTACCATTTTGGCACTACCGATTGCAATAAAAAAGAAAGATGCACAACTAGATATTATAGTAGTCTTATATATAAAATTTTAACAATCTACGGCTTATAATTTCTGCGTGATATTTACGAACATATATACATCACGTCGAAACTAGTCAAAATGGATTCAGGGATAGTTAAAATGAATATTTCCGTTGAAATCTAAAAACTAACTTTCTTGTGACTACAATACTTTTTTTACGTCGTACAAGAAAATAAAACTGGTTCATTGTTGCTGTATACTTATCACATTTATAATTTCCAACATAAGTAGTAACGAAAATTTCTTATATGTAATTGATTTAATTTAATTTAATAATTTGTTTTGTTGCAGGAAGGCTGACGTTAAAAAAATTATCAGTGATTAAAATTAACAAAGTTTTGTATTTAATATTAATTCAAATCATATTAGGAACAATTGAAAATTTAATAAGACTATTATTTAAATAAGCTTTACCGCAGATATAAATAATGATATATTTATTCAATAAAAAGTGAATACCAAACGTTCATGTTTAAATATAGTTGTCATGTACATAGCTTACAATTCAATAATAGAAAATGAAGTTTATCATTCGTAATAAATTTTTACATCTGATAATGCTTTAAGGCTGCCATTTGAAGTGTTGAATTCGTAATACTACTTGCATTTGAAAACTAGTAGATGAAATGTTTTGAAATTTTGATATGTAATATTAGGATACTGTATCTAGGGGCAGACATATTTTTTTATTATTATTATTATTTGTTATGTCCGAAAATTAAAATGAAAATTATTATTTGCAAACTTTATAAAAAATGAAATATGTCTGCCCCTAGAATAAAAAATAACAAATTCAGTAAGATAAAAGTTTTTAAATAATAATGTCTCATTTGAAATGGGAGTAGAATTACGATTTTCTCATAAGACGCAATGTTAATTTAGTTCAGAGGTTTGACGTGAGAGGTCGTACTACCTGAAAAAAAACTACTTTCCTTATAATATGGTGAGCCAATTGTGTTGCACATGTAGCTTCGCTTAAAAGTAAACAGTATTCAGTTGGACAATTACTTGCACTTATCGCAGTAAACGCAGAAAGTGGGAGGGTTCATCTTCACCCTTATTTTTTCTAATACAATACGGAAGGGTCAGATCCAATACTGTTGTATGTATATATTTTTATAAGAAGTCCGCCGGATGATTATTAATTTGTTTTTTTATGTGCATTCTAGAATATTTCAATAATGATAATTCTGAACTATTATTAATTTTTATTTAGATAAATTTATTTTATTACACTTTTTCATTACTTAGTGGATTTTTTGAAACAAAAATATATTTTATTGAAGAAAAAATTAACTTTTTTTCATTTATTAGAAAATGAATGTTGATTATAAAATAAAATGTGACGATTATATGTGTCACTTAATTACTTCTCATTGTTAGCAAATAAAGCATGTTTGAATATTGTACTTATGTCATTAAATATTTTTATTTTAATATTGAAAGATGTTGAAGGAAAAATAATGTGTGTACCACGAGGGGGGCACAGCGGGCACAGCGAGCAAAAAAAATCGAGAATGCAAAAGCAATTCGCAATCAAGTATAAAAAGGCATTTTGTCGAAAATTACGTTCCAAAATTAGAAAAGATTCAAAAAAAAAATTTTGACATTTATCAAATCAAATATTTTTTGACAGATGACAGTTAGTTGACAGCAGAAATCAAGCAAATGTTTTAAATTATATCAATTTTTCAAGTAAATATTTCAATACGTCGTTGCTTAATGCTATTAAAATGAAGTTAGAAAGCAACAAATACACTAAAATGACAAATTTGATTAAATTGCGACCCATTATTTCATCAAAAAAAATCCTGGATCTAAAAGACTTTTTTAGGTGGCTGGTACATAAATTGTTGTTTTTCGTATCTGCTGGCAAATTTTTTTTTGCGAGTAAAAATAGCGGCCGTAAAGTAATTGCGGCCGTAAAGTAAATTTTGACGAATATCAAAAATTGATTTTGAATGAAAATTTATAATTTCTTGTTGTAATCGCCTAAAAAATGTTGTGTGCACCTCGGCTAAAAGTTCTTTTTGGGCCTTATCTGATTTGTAGCCTCGGCTGCAAACTTCGGGTTCGGCCAAAAAAGATTACTTTTAGAACCTTGATACACAAATAACTATTTTTCGAAAACTGTCATGAGAAGTTGTTATTTACATGACCACTATCAACCCGCCAAATGATTGTTTTTTGTCGCATGTATCATCAATGGCTTTTTTTCTTACTTCGATTACCTTGTAATATTTCACCGTCACTCTCATTTGGACTCATTTTTACCAAAAAACAACAATTTTTATTTAGAATTGACATTCATGTCAGAATGACAGATAATTTTATTTTTGTTTTGTGGTTCAATGGTGATTGTAGTCATGGAAACAAATATAATGTGATTTTTTAAGATAAATACTAATCACGTCTACTGTCAAATAGTTTTAATAAAGAAATTCATAATAAATCATACAAAAAATATTGTATGATACGTATGCCATATGCAATGTGTTTGTTTTACACTTTTACGTTTTTATATAATGTACCTGTATCATGAACTTCTATTTTCTATAACTGTCAAAAAAAGTTGTTGTTTATGTATTGATACCAGTTACCAAAAAATAATTGAATTTTTCGTAGTACTATTTCAATAAATATATTATTGGTAAAAAAAAATGTTGTCTTTAGTGTGTTCGATTGACTTTTTCAGTGACATTTTCTCTCTCGCATTAAAGACACAAACTTGGCACATATAAAAATAATATTTCGTAATGAACCCCAGGCGTCCTATCTTTAATAATTCAGGCAAAGAAGGGGTCTAGTGCATGGAAATAATTTTGATGTCATGATGATGATAGTGTCGCCGCGTAGCGGAATAGTTTGTCAAGCCCGATTGGACGGCAGCCTTAAGTATGGGAACGAATTGAGAATAAAGAAAAAATATTTTTTGTGGGTATCTGATATTTTTGTTGTATTTCTTTTAGATGACGATATAATTATGATGTTTGGTATACAGGAACAATATGTAATCATTATTCGATTAATTGAGTAATTCAAATAAAACGTACTTTACAATCATATTTATCAGTTACTATGTTACTACCTTCATTAAGTGTTATCAGAATTTCTATCATCAATGTATAATCCTGAACTGCATTCGATATCTTTGATTGCCATCGCCAATGTGTGAAAAAAGTTAAATTTTCTTTTTTCATATGACCACATCATCTGTGCGCGTTCCCGTCTCTTTCTGCATTATCTCCATCCTGCTTGTTGTCGCAGCCTACGCGATCATCAGAGTCCATTCTCCCGGCTCGTCTGCTGGAAGTCATCGCCGGCGCCATGAATGTAAATGGTAATGTTATCTGCGAGCCGAGGTGAGCACATAGTGCTCCAGCGGATGTGGATGTGTGATTCCGCGCAGAATTTACTCCAGATCAAATTAAGAGGGTGGGAAAGTAGAACACGGGAGCGGGAGGGAGGAACATCCAATACTACAAGGGGACTGTAATATTCTACATACACGAATTTCCAACCTGGAGAATTGTTTCCAATACTGAAGGTATCATTCATTCTCTAGCGCATAGACTAAAGTTATTTTAATCTACGGTGCAACATTCCTATATGGAATAGGGCTAAAAGTAATTACGTTATTTCTTTCGCGACATTTTATAGGTTCCGAATCACTCAAATACAGTAGTATTTATTTTTTGGTTAAAGATTGACTATACAATGTTTTTAACCACAAATCACATTCTTTTAATTATTTTAATATAAAATTTTATTTATATACCCAAAATTAATAAATATACCAACCTACTGTAACGTTTATTTACATGGGTTAAGTGTAAAACGTCACAAAGCACGAATATTTATATTACAAGTTTATTAAATAACGAAAAAAAAAAAACTCTGATTTAAAAGAAAAGATTATTAATTTACATTTAATACACTAATTATTAAACTAATATTCATTTATTTTTGCATGACAGTTTTTGTTTCCAATTTTTTTCATAAGATGTCAATATTTATTCCCTCTAAATATTTATTTCTAGACTACATGGCGCTGGTCGAATCGTCTGTCTCGATTCGACTCACTTCACTCAACTAACTCTACTGACTCTGATTTTATACTCTCTACACTCTCCTTCACTCTGAACACACTCCAGGCTGCGACACTTTATATCTGTGACTCTATAAAATTCCCGAACAATAGCGGCGTCACTCTTATCTTATCAAGTAGGTCATAATGAATAATCGACAGTGAGTCAAGCTCCTAACAATACTTTACATTTGCGCCGAAAATCTGGTTTTTAAAAAATAAAAACAATAATTGATTTATCTCTTTTCTGGCGATATTTGTCCTCAAAAATGTGTTTTTTTTAATTAAATTCTAAAACAACTAGATTTGACCATTGACTTTACTATTCATTTCTTAGGAAAGTTTCATATATAAAGAAATATTTTTTACATAAATACGTTTTTAAATATGATTACGCGAAAAATAAAAAAATGGAAAAAAGTACAGGTATTATTATTTTTTTCATTCGTGGACCTTTTTTCCCAAAAACATGACGGACTTCATCAAATATCGATACTCTGGCTTCAAAAAAATGAAAAAAACTATTCGATTATCGAGAAAAAGTTAAATAAGTATATCAATTTTCACATCAAACTGTGTCAATATAGGTATAAGTATATTATTCTCTAAACCAAAAATTTCTATCGAAAAATAAGTGTTTTTTTAAACACAATTGAAAGTTTATGTAATGTCGTTTGTTATCTTTAAACATCTACAATATATTCTCAAAAATGAAAATTGGTTTTCAATGTTGTGCGTTCAAACGTTCAGAGTGTATGTAAAACTGATATATGCATTTTACCGCACTAAAGCACACAATTTAGAAATATTTGCCCCAAAATTCTCGTACCTACAACCCTACAACCCCTGTAAATCTAATTCCAGAAATTAACCCTCTCACCTTAAGATTTCCCATTACTTCCGTGTTATTAAATACCCCCTCAGTGTACACGACACACTCACACAAATCTCACGAGTTTGCCCAGCCCTGGAACGACTGGTTACGCACGTAGTGCCCGGGTATAACACTCCGTGTTCCACTTACTGCCAGGGGATGGATATTGCAGGGCTGAACAAAATAAACGCCGTAAAGGGAAAGGAATGTATGTTTTATTTGATTGTGACCTGGTTTATTTGATTGCGGGCGATAATAGGGGTGTTTTGTTTAATATAAGGGAAAACGGTGAGAAATAGGGAGGAAAAGCATTTATGAGGATTTATACAACATTACCCAATGAAAAATCACATACGAATTAAATAAACGATGGTATTTACTCTTTAAATAATATTTACGCCAAAATAATATTTCTAATCAAAGCTTTAGATATTGACATTAGAGTCATTTTCTCTTTAGTTTTTTTCATAAAAGTCTACTCTTATGTAATAGTATATTGTGTATCTAGTAGAAAAAGTTATATATTCCCGGACGGTAACACCAGCAATCCGGGAAATCACTTTCAATATAGGTTTTGATTTCAAATCTCAATAGAACGCCATTTGCCCAATTGTCACGAATTAAAATGTGCAGCTCACTTCCTGGCGAAAAACAGTTTAAGTAAATGACGGTTTACAAGTCAGTAACAAGTAAAACGGTTAATATGTTATAAATTTCAATGAAGTGTACTTCTAATAGTAATGAACTCTAGCGATAATTTAATTTTTAACAAATTTAAATGAGAAAAAAAAGCAGTGGCACAAAATATGGTAACTCTACATAATATAATATACAATCATTTTTCAAATTTCAGAAAACATATTTGTTACTTACTTAATCCTAGGTCTTTCTACCGTTGAGTAGGAAAATAGTACAGTATGCACCAAGGGAGAAAAACTCAATACAATAGTTTTTGTAAGCAAAGAAAAACCGGCTGGAAAATTGTCTGTTTCAAGGGAGCAAAAATCTCTCAAAATATGAAGTTAATGTTAAAAATAGAATAATTTAGATTCCCAAAAAAAAATGAAAACCTAACGTATGCTTGTATAACGTACATAGAATATTGCACGCTAAAGGTGCAAGGTTAGGAGATACGAGTAAACTTTCCCCGCTTATGCAAATAATTTGATTAAATTCCTGCCTTAAACTATCTCTATTCGAAAAATAATTAGATAATAAGCGTTTGAGTTGAAAATTACACCCTCTTAAACTATAACATCCCGCAATAAAACTCCGTTATTTCCAGGGGTAAGCTACCCATTACAATATTTCACAAAGTTCATCGTTCTCCGGTGAAATATGAGAGAATTTTACATACCTCCGCCGCGCGCATACTAACTACAGGTGAGTTTATGTCTTCATATCTTTATTACGTTAACTAGCAGGGCTTCGCTTAATACACAAGTCGCCGTTCGCAGTACCAGTCCCCGTCCAGACAGAAAGAGAACAACTCCGATTAAGTTTTTTACTTTTTGATCGGATCGATGGCCGGAGAATCTGCAGTCTATCTTCTGATTAATTTTGAGATTTATTGTTGAATGGAAGATTTATTCAAATTTGGAGAAAAAGTTACTAAGGAATTGAGCTAATGCACTTGATAATATTGAAGATTACTAATTTCAAATTTGTCTTTACATTCTTTTTCGAGTTTTATTAATATCTAAACCTTATCGGCATTGCTGGGTTAGTGCGAATCGAATTGAATAATGGATGTTTTTATTTGTGTATCCTTTCGTATATCCCTTACTCGACTGCATATAATTTTAATAGTTCAAAGATCGTTAAATAAATAAAAAAAGGTCAATCTAAAGAAGAAAATGATAACATATAGAAATACGAGGAGTCTAAATTAAGTAATAAGATTGATTTTTTTTATTCAATATAGTCTCCCTCAAAATAACTTCCTTGGGAAGCCACACATTGTTACCCTCATGGCAGTGTTGGAACTCTGATACTGGAGTCACCTTCAGCTGGTCGACCGATGATCTCAATGCATAAGATCCCAGATTCTGTCTACATTTTCATCACTTCTTGAAGATGAAGGCCTTCCCCTGGCCCCTTGAAATAACACAGGCTCCATAGGTGTGTTTAACTTTTGTAAAAGTTTCCCTTCCACTGTGCCCAAGTCTGAAGCAAAACCTGATAGCACACCGTTGTTTGAAATTGACGTTACTAATTTTTTGAAAGCACTAGAAAAAACTGTTTTACGAAAAACAAAAATCGCTACGGATAACCAAATGACTCTAGCAAGTTCAAACTCATACCGAAGGTATATAACACAAGTCTTATTACTTAATTTACACATCTCGTTTATTAAAAAAATGAAAGCTACCTCTGCCATTAAAAATCAAAGAATAATTTTAGAAATTTTTGTATGGAGTATGTTTTTAGAAGACCTTTTATTATTTATGCCATCTTCGATTGTGGCACTACATACCAAGATAAACAAGACCTCAAAAACCTAACAAGTTATGTTTGCATCTGCAAGGTACCTTCAATTTGTAGTGAGTTTCAAACCACTCAAGACAAAGCGGTATTTTTATTTTGGTTAAAGATTAGCGATGCTGGAATTTGAAACCCAGATCTCACAATTAGAGTATGTGCGCTAACCAAATGAGCCACCGTCGTCCTTTATTAATGAATATATTGCAATTAAAATCGTATGTCTATATTTATTTGTTTTTATATTGAATTTTTATTAGAATATTTTTATTCACAAAGCATTTTCTACATACAGTTCATACGAGAATAATACGCTACGAGAAACTCTGCTATTCATCTTTCTGATTTATATGCAAAAATTATTATGCAGCAACTTTTGTTTTTCTTGGTTGCTTAGTTACTTGCTTTGTTTATTTTGCACGTGAAACACGAGAAGCTATTTTAATTAACTTTTTCCTATTATTTCTATCTGGATTATCAGCATATTAAAAATATTCCATAAAGTCAAACAACGCTGTTTTACAAATTGAAATTTACAGCAAACAGAAATTAGAAAAATAGACTAGTAGGACACAATTATATAATATTTTTTTTGAAAACACAATAGATATTTCATAATTTGTTGGTAATATAATTTTTATAATTTTCACAAATTCTTTTTTTAAATCTGATTTATGATTACTGATTAAAACAATAAATATATGTTGAATCATAATTACTAAAAAAATAATAATATGCATTGCTAGCATTTCTTATTAAAGATCATTAAATTACTTTATTGTGATATTAATCATAGAAAATAAATTTATATAAAAATGAAATTATTGACAAATTAATTCTTACAATCTATTATAAATAAAAATCAGTATCTATTTATTTAAAATAATAAATATGTAGAATTATACGCTAATTTATAACTCATTTATTTTCCGTCAAGCTCACATTCTCGTGTTGTTTAAATTACAAATTTTGTCTCCAGGCCTATTTTGAACAAATTAATTGTAAATATATATTAAATTTTAATTACATCAAAACAATTAAGTAGGTAATATTAAATATTATTCATATAGGTACCTATGTACATAATTTCGGGTAATTATTTTCAATCTACTATATCGTAATATAATATTAAAACGAAAAATTTATTAAGCTATTATTAATAGTTATATGCAATAAGTCATTATTTATCAGTAATTATAGTAATTTTAATTTTAACAACATTAACTGAATTCACTAAATCATTTCTGAGCATTTGTACTAACCATGAACTTACTTACCGTTCTAGAACGGTATATACTACGTACTGTTTTGTTAGAGATAACAACCAGTAGAAGCAACCTACTGTCTTGGAAACTCAATCAATGAAGTATTTCACGATTTTTTTATTTTAGCTTTTAATCGATAGAATAATGAAAAATTTCAGATCCCTATTTTTCAAATTATATCCTTCAAAACGCGGCTGAATTTCCCATTACAATCCTTGTCCAGTGACGTATGACCCATCTTCACCGGTTTCAAACGTCAAATATAATGTAAGTGGCCCACAAAAACCTTAAAATGCTTTAAATCACAGACTGTCTATTTTACTAATTTTCAAACGCGCCGAATCACAATATTTGATATCTGGCATCCACACTTGGATAACTTCCCACCAGTATGATATTTTAAAACGACATTATAGATCATAATATGTAAATAAAAACGAATTACATCATATAGATTAACAAATTAAGCATTGTATTTTTTTTATTAGGTTCGACTTCGTACTTTTTGTACTTTAGTCCGGAGCTATTTCTGAAAGTTGATAAAGACACACAAACATCCATACCCTGGCCGGGATTCGAACCCGGGATCCCTGGTATATGAAGCGGCTGCGCCACCGCAATTAGGCATTGTAGGTTTGATTTACACAAAAAAAGGTTCAGTTAATTTTTTTTGCAAGATTTCATTAAACTTTTTTAATACCATGCAAAATTATTCTTATATCATTTTTGTGATAAATTGATGAATTTAATCCTTAAAATTTATTTTTAATTTGGTTTATCGAATTTTTGTGTAATTTATGATAAATTAGAGAAATCCGTATTGTGTGAAGTATCTGATATCTCTTTGACATGATCAGTGATTACCATTTCAAACATTAGGTCGGCAGCGGCAGCTTGGGATTATTGTCCGTCAATATTGAACGACGTGTCCACGTGTCTACGGTGTTGTGTGCGCGATTAACAATGCACCTGTCACTTCATATGCACTCCACACACAAAGGTGCTGCCAAATAAATTACCATTGACAGGTCGCGTCATCCATTACGACAAGCCGCAAGATTTATCAGTGCGAGCTTTTTGACAGAGCAAACACACATGCTACACGCACTAAACCTAACCTAAACATAGGCAGGTACATTGCATATTGAATTCTAAGTAACGAGAATGACCAAATGGAAGGAACGCTGAACATAAGACATGGGATTTCAAAAAATTTTTGGTACTCTCTTTCCTGATACATTTAGAGCAAAACTACAAGAGTACAAAGTTGTTCAAAATTAAATTCTATCAGATAAGATCATAATCCATGCAATAGCAAGTATGTAATATGATATTTTAAATATAAAATTTAACATTTTCCTTTAAAATCAGACAGCCATTAAAAAAAAGAAAATATCTACATGATAGTTGCGACAATTAACGACAAGTCATTATAGATGATTTTATATTTTTGTAATATTGGAATATTTTTTAAGAAAAATAATCTAAATTCAACAAATACATATTTTTATTTTATTTCCGTGGCTGTTTTTTTACGAAATTGTTACATTTTATATTTAATAAATCTCATATTGCAGACCTTATCTAATGTAGAATTTAATTTTGAACAACTTTGGAGAGAGAGTATCAGCAATTTTTTGAAATCCCATTAAAGTCTTATGTCATATGTTTCGCGTTTCGTTGCACACAATGTGTGTATATATTAAAATAAGCATAAGTTTTATTCTTAGTTGATATGAAATGAAAACATAATTAGAGTTCTAATATCAAAGGAATAATAATAAAAATATAGTGCAAAAGTCTAGTAAATTTTGTATAAAATATATGATCGATCTACTCAAATATAAGAACTACATAGAGTTCTCAAATTTTGTAAATGAATAACTTCTTTGTATTATTGAAATATCATGGAATAAACAATGGAAATTCAATATTATTTAAAAAAAAATTATTTGGTAAACCAGAAATGTAAATATTATATCAAAAGAGACCCGTAGAAAAATATAAATGGGTAGAAGTCCTTTGTACCAAAAAAGAACAACTGAAGAAAAAGAATTACACCTAACGGTGAAAGAAGATTGAATTCTGTATGGTTAAATTAAAACAATTTGCGGAGTGTATTGCAAGTATTATTTTAGAAAATGCAGTTTAGAGTTTGAACTAAAGTACCACATCTGACTGAATAATTTTTTAATTTAATTAAATTCTAAAAGTTAAACTATACAAACACTTTAATTTTTTCTGTAACCTGAGAATTTTGTATTTCTTTTTAAACCCATGATTTTTATTTCATGGTAAATAAGTGTAAGAATTGATGAAGAGATATTTAAATTCGGCGATGTTTTGTAATAACCCCGATTGTCCCGCTTTAATTCCTCTTTCTATTCTTTTCAATTTTGCAGTCCGCTCGGGTATTGAGCGCGGAAGACAGCGACGGCGACGGCGACGGGCGTTATGGAAGTCACGGTAATTATGACAAGAGTCGTCGTCGCGAACGATCTGGAATCGATAACTGTCGAGATGAAAACGTCAGCTGCCTGGAGCTAATGCGATCACGCCGCTGATTTCACGGGAATGGAGAGACACTGGCTCTGCAAGGGTGTTACAATGTTAGGGAGGTTCCCAACACCAGCCCAGACCGTTTTTATATAAATAAATTGTCAGAATCGGACGGTCCAGTCGCTAAAGTCTACTGACTTGGCTTTGGCAGGCTAAGTTTAAGGTTATGTTGGTCCATTCGCATTTCTAATCTTTCTCCTTCTCCTAATATACGGATGAGTTCTAAGAATGTCAGATTGTTTTATTTTCATCTCTCGTTATTTATATATGAGGTTTAACGATTGTGCTTAAAATCACAAGTCGATATTTTGATGAATGTTATATATATATATATATATATATATATATATATATATATATATATATACCCACAGAATTTTAATATTTTAAATTAAACATTTCGATAAACGTGAAAATATTGGTTACATTTTAAGTTTTGTAATTTACATTTCCTGAAAATATTTCTCTACATGTTTGATATAACATTTTTATTTTTCTATGGATTTGTGTTACTATTTTATATACAATTTCCGGTGGTTTTGGACGTTTCAGGTAATGTGTAAAATAATCCGAAGCTAAAGCTTGTCAAATTGAGAAATAATATTACTTAGTACCTTCGAAAACAGTGCTCTAAGTCAAATTTTAACAACGAAAATAGAAAAATACAGAATATCAGAAATATTTTATTCATGTTATGTACCTCGTCATTAAAATAACTTTATACGGTTATTAGCTGTATCTGCGATTTCTTCTCATATTTTTTTTTTTAAATGTTGATCTACTCTGACTCAATAAGTAGAAGTAATAACTTTTCTATTTAAGGAAAAACACATTGTTGATTTTCAAAACAAAAATATCATTTTAAACTGCAGAAATTGAAAAATAAGAAATTAATCTAGATGTAGCAAAGCTTACAGAGCAATCAATATTGGTCTATTTTAAGAAGCATGAGGAAACAATTCTACTTATTTCTGTAACTGTGACAGTATATTTGTTTGTTGTTTTTTTATACCGGTACTGAGATTAAGATGAAGAACCATGTTAAAGTACAAAACAAACATTAAGAAAATATTTCCTATAAACTGATTTAATCACAGTTTGAGACGTTGAAAAAATTTAATTAATAATATTATATGATTACAGCTAAAGTTATACTAGTTTAATTTTTAATATAAGCTAAACATGGATTCGCTTGCTATTAACTGAAGAACAAAACTCTGTCAGTAATTCATAATTCACTTGTAGGGGAGAGATTGTTTAACATGAAAGTAAATTATTATGAAATATATAACTGTGACAAATGAGACCTCATTTCTCTTTTTAGAAAATAAGCAAAATATTCCAAAAAAAGTCCTTTGCGAAAGAAGTCCATTATTTTGGACATCATTGTAATGGTAGTGAAATGCATACATTTCACGTATTTCATTTTAAATTTATAGATAGTCCGAATCTGTAAAGGCAGACAATGTATGTTAATCATCCAAGTCCAATCTGAACAACAATTGATTCCCTTTGTGATTTCCAGTGAAAGGGAGAAACTTTTGAGAACCCCTCTGTTCATCTTAAGGTGGCAATGGATTCAACTTTACGATGTTCTTTCGTATGTAAATTACTTCTGGAGATCGTAAATATATGCTCTCGATCGTGGAATTATATTGCCTCTTGCATTATGCCGCGTGCGATTCTTATTGAAAACTGTCTTACTCTTCCTAAATACACATAAAACGCACATAAAACCTCATTCTTACAACCAGCCTCTTATCAGAATGAGAGACGCACAGATGGAGCATCTGCCAGCCACCAGCCGCCTAATAAACATAGCGAATTTATCTAACGAGTCGGGGTTTCATAATAACATTGTTGGCAAATAAAGAATCAGAGATATGGAAATAGACCATAGCAGAGCCAACTACATCAAAACCAAATCAAAACTAAAATTATGTTTACTATAAGTTGCAGCTTTATTTAAAAACATACACTTCAGTGGATATTCATTTCTAGCTGTTTAGATGTTCCAATACTGCATTTTAAAAACATTTTGCAATTGCAACGAATCAAAACTACTTTTGAATATTAAGATTGTGTGTAATGCATGTGTCGTTTTATCGTTTAGGTTTAGGCTGAGAAATTTCTTTAAAACAAATGAGTTATTCATATGTTCATAATTTTTTTTCTACAACCACACTACATACAAAAAAACAAACAAACGTAAGAAATGCAGGAGATCACAAAATTCATATATGCGGATGCTCACAACCAAATTGAGTGACAGATTGTAAGAAAAATAGAACGTGTTCTGTTTTTTCAACATATTTACCATCGTATTCAATATTTCAACCAATTTACTGTTTGACACTAGCCAATTTAAATTGTATCGAAAATGGTGCAAGATAAGGTAGTCTAAAAGGACCTTTACGATGTCAAAATTTAACTAGATAAAACATTCCTTGTCCTTCCGTATTGAATGTTTTTGTTTTTGGTGAGCCAGAAAGAGAAAATAGAGATGGATATTTATAAATGAAAGTATTGCTCGCTAGAGGTATCAGTGTAGTTATCATTATTTTCTGGTATTTATTATTACTTACTGTTTTTGCTTTGTCAGTGATGCGTTCAAATTGATTGTTCGGCTTACCGAAAACATAACAAACCAAGTGATGTTTTGTCTAGTTACAACGTACACCTAATAGATTTAAATAAAATTCTTCTGATTTTTTTTCTTGAAAAAATCACCTCTGTGAGAACTAGAGTTTAAAGGCCCCAACTAAACTTTAAAAATCTCCTACTATTTATCTTCGTTTTAAATCACTCCCACTCTTAAATCTAACCTAAACAAATGCGTAACGTGCGTAGAAAATCAACAACTCGAATCCGCCATTTTGCCTCCAATATAAATACCTTCAGACAATTGAATAATACATCTTGCTTGATTCGTAGCACTCTGGATTCTACATCTAACATCTAACCCTCTGAAGATAAACTTGCATATGGAATGGGGTGCATGCGAACATAGGCGAACGTTAGCGAATATCGCCGAATAGCTGCATTTGCAATGCTAAGCAGCTTGAAATATACATGAAGAGGCAAATGTTGCACTTAGCGACAAAAAAATACTATCGTGTAATTAATTATGGAATTAGGATTTGAAAAGTAACAAAATTCATTTCTTTCAAATTTCA
This sequence comes from Stenolophus ochropezus, assembly GCA_035578165.1. Classification (NCBI taxonomy): domain Eukaryota; kingdom Metazoa; phylum Arthropoda; class Insecta; order Coleoptera; family Carabidae; genus Stenolophus; species Stenolophus ochropezus. The sequence continues at coordinate 14,445,932 of JAQOWZ010000005.1, read as the reverse complement.
GCGTCCTATTTTCAGGTAGAAAACATTTCTAAAAACTAACATAATCTAATTGAAATTTCTATAGTCATATAGGTACAACATTTTTTTATTATTGCACAATACCAGGATTTTACACTTTAGTGATAACCTATTAAGTGATTTGCAACTTTGAAAGTGATTATTTGACGATAAAGGACTTTAGGTTGAAATTTACAATTCTCTAAGTGCCTAAAGCGTATGCTGATAGCATATTGTGTAAATTTGATTTTCGGTGGAAATTGAACCTGTACATTAAGCTCAAGAAAATTGGTTTCATCACATGTTCACTAAGCTTCTAAATTCATTTTGCATTATGCTTAATTTCCAACATACAGCAAACAGAATTTGTATCACTCTCTGGATATATTATCTAAATTATTATCTCTTTTTTCTGAAATATCTATGGAAACTCATTTTGTCCACACTATCAATAAGAAATATATAATTAAATAAATTTAGTAATATTATTAAGTTCTTGAAAAACAATACAAATTGGTTCCCTTAATTCGCTACACACCTTTAGTAGTACACTAATCGTTCATTAAAATTTAATGTGAAATTTGAAAGCAAATCAGAATATGCAATAATGATTTAATTGCATTGACGAACGATTGATTGATTTAAAAATGAATAAATATTACCTTAGTTGAACAAATAATAAATACTCCGTTGAGAGTTATTAAACCACCATCATTAATCCCCACATAATTACTACGTGTACATTCCACACATTATTAAAAATATTTACACCCTTGATCAAATATTGGTTTTAGCTATAAACTGAAAACTCCCCGATTTCCTGCTACAGCGGCCATCAATACTGCGGGATGATTAAACATTTATATACAGGATACTATCCCAGCCGTGAGAGTGAGAGAGATAGAGGCACATGTGCAGAAAACGATGTGGTAAGAAATAGACTCGTTAAAGTCGCTACGGGTAGGAAAATGTACTAGCACAAGCTATGGAAAGTGTGGATGACGACAGCCGAGCATATTTTGTGGCTTCATAAAAATGGATGAGCGACAGATGGTTAATATAAAGTGGATTATAAAACTTAGATGTTTAGATTATTTCACGTTTCAATTTTGGAATATTCTAACAAATATTCTTATGCGTTCCGAATTTCATATTCTAAAAATAAATTATAGATATTGATATTTACAAATTACGTGTTTAAATCTAATTCAGTTAATTTCAAATCTGTAAAATTCTTGTTTAACGAATTATAAGGCAGTCTTAGATTTTTTGAAATCGGGGTAGCCCAGTAAATAGAAATTTAGATTCAAACCTTTTTGTCTCTGTTTTTACTCCAATTACTGGTTTTACTACTATTTGTATTGTGGTATTTTAGTTCATATATCATGCAGTACAAATGGAAATATTACATGAACTATAGCAACATTGACAGACCAGATTTTACTGCAAATCACAATGATTGGCTTATGAACAAATGGTTATCAGTAACATCGCTCAAATGCATCTGTGATATACAGCAAAATTAATCTGTTATATTACTCTATGTGACCAGGGCAATATCATGAGACAGGCTTTTGACTGGAACCCGCAAAGCAGTCGAAAACGAGGGAGACCATGTCACACTTGAAAACGAACAATCATCGCAAAGGCCAAAAAGGAAGGGAAAACGTGGAATGAAGTAAAATTACTCGCGCAAAACAGAGTCCATTGGAAGAATTTTGTGGAAGCCCTATGCACCGACGAATAATGGACACATTATATATTTACTCTGTGATATTTACAATGTAATAGTCAAAATTTCTTTTATGATTTAAATCATAAACTAAATAAAAAAATAAATCTAGGTGAACAATTCCTCCCTTATTTATATCACAGGCGGTAAGTAGAAATATGTAGACTTTTGAAATAATTATGATCAATAATCTTGTGTGCAATGCATTACCTTCAATTAATTCACTTCAGTTCACAATTTTTTATTTTAAAGTGATATCCGTCAAATTTGAATTTATAGGCGTTGCTTAGATACAATGTCCGTACTTCATTGAAAAAATATATACATTTCAAAAAATTGTCATGTCGAACACCATTCGTAACTTTTTTACTTATAATTTTTGCCTAATTCACTCCTGCTTGTTGCTTTATAAAATCGTCACACATGCTGCGCACATACGATTTTCATCGCAACTATCAGTCGTACCGTGACAACAAAAATTTCTAGTAAAATTCTAGTTACTAGTGGTTTTACATATGTAAATAATTTGACAGATTTTTTGAAAATCTTTTGCCAGGCTATTGCTAAATGGCAAGAAGTTTGAAAATAAACTCTCAAGTTATATTTAATTAAATTATTTTTGACCTACAAATTTATTTCAAACAGCCTTTTTGCTGATTTTACTTATGCCCATATTCATAAAACGTTCGTTATAGTTATAACGCTTCGTTAAATTTTTTGACAAATTATAAAACAGTAGACAAATTAAAATTTTTATTTTTCTTCAAAGACGACTTGTGTCATTGGAGAAAATATTTAACGAGGCGTTATAACTATAACGAACGTTTTATGAATACGGGCATTAGAGTTATATTCTCAGTAGGTATAAGGCATTTTATATACAGCAGACGCTCATACGACGATCACGTTCTTTTAGGACCCTATCTGTTGAGCGGTCCGTGTGTAGGTAATAGTGACTGGATTAGTTAAAACGCAGATACTTGATAAAAAATTAAACATGTCATTAGTTAAAAAAAAATCGTCTATATACGACCGTCTCACAAACACACTTGTGTATATACATACTTCCGCATCCAACCCCGTAAAAGTGTTAATACCGGATTGCAGGGACCTCCAAAAATGATTATTTTTCAAAAATTCAACATATACGATTCGTATACTTTCCTTTTCAAGGTGGAATTGTAAATAAGAATAAATGTTTCCCGTGTATATTTATTTGGTGCGAATGCACGCAGTCAGCAGGCTGCAGAATTGAGCAAAGCTTGTAGGGTTTAATTATGTGGGGTAAGTAGGTAAAATCCCCGTCTCTGGCTGGTAAGATAAACGACTGAAGTTCCGTTGCGTATTTGCATGAAACTTGCATTGTCAACACACCGAGCCGAGACGAGATTCCGCGTATTTGAAGTGACAGAATTTATATTGAGAATGTTAACAGGTTCTGCATGAATTTTACATGATATCGATGTTGCTTCCACACGCTTTTCAAATCGCACTTTTCCCTCTTTACCACGCTTTGCACAAACTGACTAATTCATAATTTCCTCCGGAGTCGCTTCGTTTAATATGCAAGTCTATGGATCATTAAAGGATGCTTCTTTTTTGCCTGAATCCTTAAAGTGTCGAATTTAGCGTTCTATTAACTAAATCCTCAATCCATTTCTTCTTCTTTTTTCTATTTCTATTGTGCTGTATATTCAAATCTTTCTTAGGTTTTCTCTCCTATTTCCTATGTCAATCACCTTCCTCAATGGTCTGTTCGAATTCATTCTTTTATTGTGACCAAATCATTAACATTTTCTGTTTTCTAGTTTTATCTTTACTGCCTATAGTTTTACCGTTTTCCTTGTCTGTTATATACATTTCTTATTTGATCCCCTTTAGTCTTCCTTTTATCACAATAAATTTCTTTCTTTCGACATTAACGACAAAAATGTTAATATCTAACTCATTTAGTAACACTTTCAGATAGAATTGTAAGAATCTATTATTGTTACACTAATCCAAAACATTATATTTTCTTTATCTTCTTTTCTATATCTACATATATCACAATTGTCCTAGATGTAAATCACCGTTAAAAATATTTTAGAAATGATAATAAATTGAATGTGTCAGTAGTTATTCGGACAAACTAATTTATTTTAATAAACCATTAATTGTATTCCAGGCATATCATATTCGTATCAGCAATAGTCATTCGGTATTATAGGCCCTATTTTTTTAATGGATTATTACAAAAGTAGGATTGGTAGAAAATTACATTAAAATAAAATTAAAATTTCATAAAATCCATTCGTTCTACATTTACTCTATATTTTTACTTATTTCACATAAAGAATGTTAAGCGTAAATGCTCCGATTGTAGAATACCAATTTTATTATGTTATAAAAAAATATATATAAAGAAGCGTCTGCAAATGCTCAATTTTTGCAGACAGGATGTTGATAGTATTAGTAACGAGTAGCTTATTCCTTTATGCTTATTGTTTTACGAATTTTTATTGTTATTTACTTTATTGTAAAAAATAGGATTGGTTAGTTGAAGTGGAATAGCTGGGTAATGTGGAATACTGCCGTGTGCTGAACCGAAATATATTCCACTCAATCAAAAATGAAACAAATAACTCGAAATCAAAAAGAAAATGGTTAAATATATGTTTTATATAGATAGGTAAACAAATAAAAACGGAAATACATAGATATTTATATAAATAAAACAAAGAAAATTCTTTCACAAATAAAACTACACAGTTAGTTCTCTGAGTTAAATGGTGAGGTGAACTACAAAAATCGCACACGTAATTATATGTTTCATTATATTACGAATAATTCCCTCTGGGTACCCCCTGAAAACGACTCATCGAAAAAAAAATACAGTGGGCGTCTAGGTGGGGATTTTCTTCAGGGCGAACTTAGTGTACTATTCCACTTTAGGAACTTTCCTACTTTACATTTCGCGCCAATAAATCAAGAAAAAAATATGCATCTTATGACTGTTTCAGTAAAAAAAACATGATTATCTATTTCAAACTAAAACTTATCGCTACTGTTGAATCTGTTAAATGACAGGTAGAACATTTTGTATGGTATAAATACATTATTCCACTTTATGGTCCTATACAATATTCGAATTTACTCTAACATTACAGACAAAAGAAAGAACATTATAAAATGAATGCCTGCGACACTGAAAAAGATAATTAGCAATTGATATGGTGTCTACGGTATCAGAATAATTTGAATGATTTTGTATAAAATTTGTAAGAAATTAAATTCTAATATTCTGATGGAGACAATGAATTTTTTCTTAAAAAATATTGGTATCTAATTTATGATAATCCTTTAGTATTATCTTTGGATTGGAACCTTTTGCTTTTGAAAGTCGGGATTCACATAAATTGAAAGATCCCTTTTCATAAATTTGCGGATATTTTTCGTCAATTGAATCTTTCTTGATTCTTTATCAGTGTATAAAATCCCGAACGACCATTTTCACTTCACCTTTACTCCTTTACAACCTTTAGATATAAGGGTTTTATTAGAATGAATAGCTATGTAAAGATGATGGGTAAACGGTTAAGGTTGACAGCCCGTCAACTTGATATCTTGTGTCATATCACAGTGTATGAAAAGGGAAGGTAGCCAAACTTTTAAAATGTGTCATCTATATGAACTTTCACTGCACGTTAGATGAATGTGGGACATTCAAAATTATTCTATACATGCTTTTAAATTTAAAACTTTCCATTTATACTTGTATTAATATAAAAAGTAATAATCTTACTACCATATTATTGTTTATTATTGACAAGTATATGAGGTAAATATTCGAGTATATTAAGTACAAATTAGAAAGTACTTGAGGCATTCCTCAAAATCGGTAAACGCTGTGAACATTGTAAGAACAGCACAGTCATACACACACATTGATGAAGTTTGAGGCAGGAGAATTTTTGCCTCTGCATTTCTGTAGTCGGCACTGCGCTGGGCGCACGAATACTTTACTCAATATTATAGCATAGGAAAACAATGGAAATTCGAAAACTAGATTTGTGGACATATTGCGCGTTAAATTTAAAATTTCGTCTCTTGATTTTGCATGGTGAGGCACTGTCTTACCTGCCTCCTCGGACGAACCGCCCAACTGATTCTAATAATACGAAGACCGCAAAGATACGTTTATAAATAAAAGATTACATAAAAATAAACAAAGGAAATTAAACATTCAAAATTTATAAAGACTTTGAAGATTGTGATTTTAGCAAATTTATACATAAATATTCCAGTTCCTTTGTTTAACAAAAGATCAAAAATGTTTTTGGTTGACTATCCACAATTGTTAAAGAATTAAGCCAATTATAATAAGGCCACTAGTAAATAACTGGGATAAATATTTGGATTTTACAAACCTTCATTTAATTTTTTTATTGTTTGCGATATTTTATTTTTTACGAATTACTAAAATGGACTGACCCATAAAAGTAAAATTCAAATTTATTTTTTGCAAATAAACTATTTCATCCAAATTTTCCAACAAAAATTTTATATTTGTAAATTTCACTACGGTATAATTTTTTACAATTAATTTCTGTGAATTTATTTTAATACAGGTAGACAATTTACAATATTTTTGAAACGCCTATTGTTAAAAACATTTACAAAATTAAAATTCATTTACGGTTTTGTGTCATGGTATCATGGAATTTAAAATTCATTGTGTATGTATGCAAAACATAATTTAGATTAATGTTGTTGGTATTGCATATTCTATTCCGCATTTGGTATTTGTTTTCGATGCAGTTAAATAATTTAAAATATTGCAAAAATATGAGTAATTACTATTTTCCTATTTAGATGTGAATAATGATTTTTTTAGTATTTACATATGTAAAATATAAATGTTTTGTTTAAAAAATTCTTTTATCATACAAATTTTTACGAGTAAAAATAATATCTATGAAAAAACTAAATATATTTTGTTTATAAATGTGAATAAATATTATACAGACCTCATATTTTTATATTATTTTATATACTATTATTTTTAAAAATTACATAATGTTATTGTATATATAAAATTTGAGTAGGTAGGTATCTACTTACTTTGAGGTCCAGTTGTCCAAAATATTGGTTCTTATGTTCGTGAATGTCTAATTTAAAGTCAAACACATTTTTTACTCACACTTGTTCAAAGGTGAACTATTTTCACATGTATTTCTCACCGGCTTTAATAATTGAACTTCACGAATTTTTACTATTACCACCATATTAATTCAGTCCTTCTATTCGTGAATGTCTATTTTAGAGTCAAACACATTTTTTACTCACATTATTTCAAAGGTGAACATTTTTCACATATATTTCTAACCGGCTTTAACAACTGAACTTCGCAAATTTTTACTATTCACCACCATATTAATGTAACAATAGTGTTCGAAATCTTAATTGATATACTCTACATAATACGATTATAAAATATAATCCAATTTATCAGATACCTGATATAGTTAAGTTAATACAACTAAAGTAAAGTTCTGTATATTATAATAAATAATATAAATATTATAAGTTGTATATATAATAATTTTATATTTGTACTCTACGCACTATATATTATTTTGTACTTAGCCCAGCGCTTTGAATTATCAAACGTAACGGTCAACAGGAATTTTCCCGTACGTTTATAATTCTTCCATACAAAACATGATAATTTCGCAATGTAAAAATGATGAACAGTTGATAACTTTCCGTAGTATGTGTAGTGTTTAGTGTTTTGAAATTTACAATAAATACAATGCGAAAATAGGTCGTATTCGAAATTTAATAGGACCGGCGTGGTTTTAATTTGATTTTCGTGCAATGTAGTTAATTTTAATATATTGGAAAATGCATTAAAGCATTATAATAATGCGTTAAAAATATTATGGGTGTTTATTTTAAAATATAATGGTATATAAACCTATTATTTACGCACTTATAGAACATATAGATATGAACATTAATGACGTTATAATAATACACAATTAAATAACTTTATTTGTATTTACGGTGAAACTAGATCTTCTAATATTTACTTAAAACTATTTGTGTATCTACTATAAAATAAATAATTTTGATTTTAATAAGTACGTGTAGTGTGGAATTTAAAACCCTATTGTGTAAGTGAACAAGTGAAGTAGAAAATATACGAACTAATAGACTATTATAACTGCAACTAAAGAAGATTGCCTGGAAGTAGTTTGCCGTAAGTTCTTAGAAATTTTGTTTCTTAGTCTATTTATTTTCTATACTGCATTCAAATATTGTTCGCTCTAAAATTTTTGTTAGTCAATATATGTTTTCTTAAAGTTTCAAAATTAATTAGTGCACTATAATAAACTACCAGAAACCATGTTAACGAAGTAAGTCAGAGGCCACATAATTTAAATTACGATGTATGAAATTATGATCAAGTCTTGTCTTAGGGGAGAGTAGCCTAATTTGGACCGTCGCCTAATTTGGACTGCTGTGGTATCCAAAGATTGATAAAATCTGTGCGATTTTAGATAGACTACTTGTTATACGTAGAGGCAGTGCCGGATTACCCATTAGGCAGAGTAGGCAATTGCCTACGGGCCCCGTGTCTTTTAGGGGCCCCGCGAACCTCTATATATTGGATTAAAATAATATTGATTTGATTTTTTATTGTTATTTTATTATTAACTATAAGTCCAGATTTTTTTAACTCATACAGTACGCCGAACTGCGGTAGCTTTTGCCTTTGTATAAATTGTGCCGTTCCCTTAATTAACGAAATTTCCTAGAATCGACATATTATGTAGAGAATAGCAGATGTGATCATGATAATAATAGTATATTATTTTACAAGCATAATATGTAGCCATATTATGCGAGTCAAATACTATACTTTATCTACAACTATCAGGCATATAAAAAATCTGATATTATTTGTTAAATATTCAGTTAGGTATGGATAGTTCATATATAGCTTAACGGATGGCGCCACAGTAGAACTTAAATGTCAAAATAACTATTCAAATTGTATTTATTATACTTTTATAATCATTTATATTGATATTTATAATAAAAAATATATTATTAATAAATAAACAGTTTATTAAAATGTTATGTGTTAAATTATATGCTCTATTTATTACAGAAAAGTATAGCGTGTAATATAACTTTTCATATTACACTTGTGTAATATGAGTAGTATATTATATGTAGTATGACACGTATAATGTACCCATATTTCAATAGTTGTAGATAAAGTATTTAATAGGCGGCCACCAACAAAGATATCGGTTAGTATTTAGTAGAATTAAATAATACACATTTCATTTTCCGTGAATCATTATTTCTCCCGTCAGAGAAATATGTAAAATGATTTTGTGTGATAGCGAATTTGAGTTTTACCTACTTGGGTAATCTAGTTTTTAATTTATGTCGTTCTGTCGTCCCTTACTATTGCCACAGCCCATAGTTATTGCTTACACTGCAGTGTATGCATATAAAAACCTAAATATAGGTATGCATATTAGTATGTTTTATATTGTCATTATTGTTGTTGAGATGAAGTTGGCGCTTGGAGCGCAATTAACAGTATTTGCCTCAGGCGCAAAATTGCCTAGCCACGGTCCTGCTTATCTTAATATTACTGATACACTCTCCAAATATTTTTTATTATTTTTTGAATATCTTATTTAAAACTATAAAGTACACATTTTCTTTCATACTTTTATATTCCACTATTGAGTATAGGTATATTCTATTAATTTTTTAACTGTATGTTATTTTTTTTGTATATTATTTTATTAAAATGTTGGGCAGTAAAAAAATAAACTTATTAGGGGAGGGGGCCCCGAGATTTCGATTGCCTAAGGGCCTCCACATGGTTTAATCCGGCACTGCGTAGAGGTAGACCAGATTAATGTAATCGTGTTTGTGAAAAAATGTCTCATGGTTACATTGAGAGAAGGGTTATTTGTTTGACTACGAAGCAAATTTGTTATTTTGATGTAAGAGTGAAAGCCGTTAGTTCGTCCAAACGTAAGTAATTACAGGTCCTCTTATATCATCACAAAGCTTACTTATCTATCTATAATTTCCTGTTATAATTTTATGAGTTTATGTTACTTTGACATTTTTGTATAATTTTAAGTATAAAATATTCAAGTTGCCCAAGTTGGACCGAAAACAGTTGCCCAAATTGAACCGACAAAAATTGTGATTACGGCACAGAATAGAACATAGAGAAGCGACACGTCGACATGTCGGTACCTTTCACGTTACCCTATTCAGTTCTCTGACCTTGGAGCATTGTATAGATCTTTAAATTTGTTGACTTCTCCTATCTCTCCCTAAGATGTGACGAAACTATCCGATTTTAAACAATGAGCCCTTTAAATTTGTTGCCTTTCCCCATCTTTCTGACAAAATGCGAAACATAAAAAAGAAAAAAGAAAGAAAATGGTGATTCATGGTTTTGTATATTGTGTGAAGAAACCAAGGAAGAAAATATGATACAATATATGAAATGTCGCACTTGGATTCATTCTCAGTGTGCTGGAATTAGTGCTGTAGTTAAAAGGTTCTATTGTTGTAATTTTCGTTAAGAAAGCTAATGGTCCAATTTAGGAAGCTAGCGGTCCAAATAAGGAAACCGGTTTCCTATATTGGACCGATGACAAGATTTTTTTGAATTTATTTTTTACTATTATAAATGGTATTTAAAATTTAATAAATGGTTTCATTTTGAAGGTACACTTAGTGAGTCTCTGTTCTACTACTTAATTTTTATTGACACTTCTTCCGTGCTTTTATATAGTGAATATTATAAAATTGGTCCAAATTAGGCTACTTTCCCCTATATCTTACGAGAAATAAATAAGTTTAAATGTATTTAGATTGACTGAACTTCAAAGGTTGAGTAACAATAATTGGTTATTTTTAATACAAAACTTTTAAATTCTACCCTAAGTTTATGAATTTTTTATATTTCTGTAATCTGTAATGTATATTAAAAATGTTTTTCGGTTGTTTCGCATTGTTTTGTTTATCTCACTTTATAATCTCTGTCTTAAAAAGCAGAAAAAGCAGGGCCATTCAACAATTTAATAAAAATATCAATACATTGATATACCATAACAAACTTACGAAAATCTTTACTCATATTATATATTTATTGGAGAAATACTCGGAGAAATATAAACGTATTTATTCTAATTTTAAATATTGGAATGGGCTATTCGACTTAGATTTCGCCCAAGAATAAATGGTTTTCTCGCTTAAGGGGGTTACCTACGAAACCGTATCATTTTGGAGAAAAATGTTATTAAAAATATTTTTTAAATAATAAAGTATCTTGGTACTTCAGGGTTTGTTCCTACTAGGAATGTTGTGCAATAGATGATAATGATGATGATGATGCTATGATCATTGATATAGATGTTATAAATATTTTAATGGTTATTGCAAAATTGTCATTTTCACCTAAGCAAAATGCGTCATTTATGGAAGTAGACAATTTTTTATTAGTTTATTTATACAAGATAGTATTTATTTAGCCACTATTTATATTCACATTATATCAAAATTTATTTTTCGCTCCTCCGTTTCATTATGACTAGTATTACAGAACTCAAAATCGCCCAAAAACTCTCTGCCAGCTTAAATATTTTACCATTACATTGTGTCAAAATTTTTAATTATATTTCATTGAAAATGCAAAACGTTAATTAATTAATAACTATTTTTGATTTGTTATTCACATTATACTCGTCTTGTATGATTATGATTAGGTTGAAAAATATCTATTCATATTCATTTTATTTTTTAGGTTAGAATAAATGTCACTAAATATTTTGAATAAAACAAGTGAATTGTTTATATATCCATGTGAACTGAATATGTCTGTTATTATAGCAACAAATATTCTTACTTATAAATTCATGGCTCTCGTTATATTACTTACGATAATATTTTTTCTATGTTTTGCACTTGAGAAAAACAAACTTGTATATATTCCAATTACAGTATTTAAAAAACTGGAGCGTTCTTAACGACCTTCCAAAAAAATTATCCTAGATCCTCCAGCTTTCTTTTCCCACATTACTCCCCGTCTGTAATTGTTACAAACGAGCAGTTGGTGATGTCACCAGCATTCGATCCAGAGCTTTCAGCTCAAGCTGCATCCCGAAGCTTCCATCCTTCCAGTCCGACTCCAGACATCATTTGTCTTTAACGATCCCCCAAGACGAGAAACGTAGTTACAAGTTGTAGATTTGGAATTAATTGTACCGACTGCAATTATTGTCAAATGGTAGTTTCCAGTGGGAAATTTTGATGTAAACTATCAAGTTGTTTTGGTAATAATCAGGGGTCGATTCTCACGCAAATTAACACTGGAACTATTAACAAAGCATTCTCGAGATTCCGTAAGCGCCCTTAGGATTATTTGGTCGCCATATGTTAAATTCTAATCACTGCAATATGCACAATTTATATCAAATATCTATACATTTAGATCACAAATGGTTTTCTTATCGAAGTTTAATTTCTTTTTTATTATTTTTCAATTGATGATTTCAACTCACATAAGTAGGTATATCAAACATACTTTTCTAATTGTATTGTATCGTTGAATTATGCGATAACAAGGACATGTTTGCCTGTTTCGTGTCTTCAGTCATCTGCACAGATATGAAGTTTGGAATGTACTTCGTTTAACTATTTTAATTTTTCAAAAATAAATAAATTATCAGGCAAATATTTAGTAAAAAATTTTAAAAACATGGTGCTAGGCAAAATTAATTAATTACATATTTGACGAGGGCCCCAAAATGCCAAAACCCATGCAAATAGTAGATGACACATAACTATGGAATCCTCTTTGATAAACATCCGAGTATATATTGATACTTCAACAAGTCTTTCTACACAGGAAAACAGCTTAAAGTACAAAAGCAAAATGTAGTCGTATTTATAACAACCCCCCATTTTACAATCCAATTTTAGAAAAATCATATTACATTCCTTTCATATAAAATAAGAACGATTTGAGATAGACATACATACCACATAAAATAAAATGGCCGAAACAATTAATTTTTAATTTTTTATTGGTTTACATGGGTAAAACAAAGACTAATCACGAGTTTTGTTTTCAAACGTATTGATAATGATGTTTTGAAATGAAACAATATATCTCTTTTCACGAAAATGTAGGGATTAAAAAATAATTTTGGTCCAATGAAGATTAGGTATTGTTTTAACAAAAATAAAAACATTAATGATGTTGACATCTATGATACGATTCTGCATGAAGTGGTTGCAATACTGTTATGTTTTATTTATTTTATATTATAGTTTTATAGTTCTTTAAATTATTTTTAATAACTAAAAATACGCTGTAATATACAATTAAAGAAGGGTGGTAATAATTACAAGCATAATTGGTATTAATGAGATGTTTCGTGCTCCAAATAATTAAGTGGTCAAATTAATGACAGGGGTAATGAGGACAGGGCACAATCAACATCGATTTAATTTCCCGTAAATGTAAAAACAGAAATTTTAATCAAAAGACGTTTTAAATTAAATATTTATATTTTCTTCTTGCAGTTACATACATACATATTTTATTTATAAAAATAATAATCAATAGTAATTACTTTTCTAGTGCTGGAAATACTATATTTATTTTAATTACAGCTCAACTATTACTGTTTATTTTTAAACACCACTATCTTATGGATTCCCTCTAAGCTGCAGGTTCAGTGAATAGGCTGTAACAATCCACTAAAATGTGTCACGAAACAAGTACCTCAGGTTCCATTTAGGAATGATGTATCACAATTCACAAATGATAATAGTTTGACTTGAGACTTTCAATAAATGGATTAAAAATACAAACACATATCTAAAATGATATTAGAAATGTCATCTTTATAATATTTATGCATATTTCATATAAAAGAGTTATTCATTAAATATGCTCCTCTACGTCCGTCTATTTAATTTTACTCCAGGGAAGAGAATCCTACATAATGCTTACTTTTATTTTATCTTGTTTTGCAAAATTATATTTACCAAGAAAAGTACAATCCACATTATTCTTGTCATTATATACTTCAGCATGAAGGATACTTTAATAATATAATATTTTATGAGATGGAAGTACACATAAAATGTATAGTTGAAGACAAAATTCTTAAAAATGCGAAATATATGAAATGTTTACCTTTCTTATCTACCGCAGCGCCGGAGTTTACCTTTTAATTCTATTAAATTAAGGACAATGTTGTGTACCTAGCAACGGAGGTAAATTAAATTTAAACAAAACTTTTCATGAACTTTAGGCGAATCTCGCCTGAAATTTATGGCAGTTCATTAGCCTTCAGCAAGGGAGACAGAAATATCATACATAGATGCTTCTTTGTCTATGCTTGTTGCCACATGTGTATTCTTGTGACATATGAAATAGTGGGTTATTTCATTTGATTTCAATTAATTTGGTAATTGAATATTTTTTTATTTCTGTTTCTAAAATATGACTTTATGAAATCAGCATTAAGTAAGATTTTATTTACAATTTTACAAGCAGTGGTTTCCAATCATTTTATACATGCCCTGAACCGCCTGAAGTTAGCCACCTCTAACCATATACCTACTACCTAGATATTAGGTATATAGATCGTTTATGGGATTGTGTGAAAATAACTAACCTACAATTTATGACTTTTATATTTCCGCTGTTCTCATTTAAATTGGTGTAGTTATAAATTGATTTTTTTGTCCTCATCTTTAAACATTCTTGTTTAGTGTTTATCAAACTTGTTAATAATATTATACTAGTATTGCATTAAAATATTTCTTTTACAAAAATTTGCTTTATTAATACAAGTACTTTTATTTTTATTTCATAAATAATTGGCGACGCTAGGATTAGAAACCCAGATCTCACACTTTATTCAGTTTGAACGGGAACTCGCTAATTAATTGACCTTCGTATTCAACTTGTACAACTCAAACATTTTATGTAGTCTAAAATAAATCCGAAACTAAAACGACCTTTACCATTTAAATTAATTTTAATTAAGCTATACACGTGTTGCTAGAACTCCTATCAGCAATGCATTAGAAAAACCAATGTAAACTCTCTTTTAAATTTATGTTTCTAGTTACACAGTTCTTGGAAGTGTAATAGTCCTATTGATAGAAGTTTTAATTAGTAAATTAAAAAAACAAATGTTAAATTATTTCTTCAAATTGCACTTTTGGTTAAAGGTATTGTACATGTATTAGTCGATACTTCGCCTTAACTCATACATTATTACGCCCTAAGTAAGAAAAATTGTTTCATAGTCGCTACTCTTTGACTCAAGACTCAAGTCAAGCTTCAACCAACCTTGAGCATTGAAAATTGACCTTTTGGCATTAGTTTTTATTGTGTTAAACTGTGAATACAAAAAATATTCAATTTTAAAAGTGAAATGCAATAAAAATCTCAGTTTTTAGAATTTGTCGATATTGCGGAAGAAGTCATAAATGGAAATGACGAAAAAGCGATTATTCCTAAAAGGTACATTCGTGTTGTGGAAAATCTTTTAGAATTTGAGGATTTTAATTTTCGAAACCGTTATAGGTTTTCTAAAAATACATTTATGGAATATCACCTAGACTGGTAATAATAAATAATATAAAATAAATATTAGTGATCCCAATATGCTATGCTACAGAACAAATAAATTTCCTAAATATCAAAATAGTAATGTTCTCAAAAAATTTAAAAATTCTCATTTTCCTAGTATATTTTGAACTTGTCCAAGAACTTAATTAAAAGCAATTTCTCTTGGATTGGATATGATACTATTCTGTAAACTATTACATGATTTTTACTGTGAAATTGTCATATTCCCAACGTAATAACCAAAATTTCTCTAAATTTATGCTTTGAGGTTATTACTTAACCGAGAATTTACGAAATTTCAACTAGAAAACAAGTCACTTACTCAAAGACGAGTACAACTGGAGTAATGCTTTGCCAACTAGTCCAAATGAAATTAAGTGACTATAAATATGACTATTGGTAATTATTTCTATATTTTATTATTTTCTTTATAATAATGACCTTTCTGGTGCACTCTCCAGGTCAACAAGAGTGGCGTTGATATTTGAGGTAAAGCAGGCTTGGCACACCATGCAATGGGTAATAAGCTGGAAGTGATATTATTTATTTATAATTTCAAAAATCTTCATAAAATCTTACGTTCAAGTTTTATGTTTCAAGAAATTTATACATCCATTTATCATCATTTTTAAAAATTGCCAGCACTTTAGATATAAAAATTTACGATTATTCAGCAATATTCTCCAGTTCTTTAATATTCATGGGGCGTATATCTCCCTATAAATTAATTAATGAATAAATTATTTGAAGAAAATAAATCTTGGTTTTATCTGTTCGCGAAAGAAGGTCGATTGGAAACATAATTTTTCTAATTATCGGTAATTCACCTCCTTGA
Organism: Stenolophus ochropezus; assembly: GCA_035578165.1. Lineage (NCBI taxonomy): Eukaryota > Metazoa > Arthropoda > Insecta > Coleoptera > Carabidae > Stenolophus > Stenolophus ochropezus. The sequence continues at coordinate 14,429,678 of JAQOWZ010000005.1, read as the reverse complement.
GGTAATAACTTTTAATAAAGCTGTCACCCGCACTTAATTACTCGGATGATTTATGGAAAACTGTATAAATCAGAGGTTCTGGGGACCCTAGGTCTTTTTCTGCCACTCGCAGAAGCTCCCGATGCTATCTGAGACTTGCTTCCCCTTTTCTGCGAGTGAAAGTTGATTTTAATTAATTGCACATCAATACACAGTGATTAATTAGTTACAAGTTATTAATTTCACATTAATTAACGCTATTAGACTTAATAAATCTCTACCCTATTTTGATAGATGACCTGGGGAATCTAAAATAGTGATTGATAGAAAAATAATTAAACTTAATTGATGAAAGAAAACTTAATAAATATAGTGCGGAAATTATGTTCTAAATTAATATTGAATATAGATGTAATTTTATATGAAATTCGAGGAGCGATTGGAAACTTTTTGTAACGATATTTTTAATGCTTCATGTACAAAGCAATCCTACAGGACTAAATTTCAACAAAATTTAATTAATTAATTTGATTTTCCGAGAAAAGTTTTTCAATGACCTCACATTAATTATTCACATATTTTTATCAAAATGAACAATTATCACAGAGCAGATTATAATTTTTTTGATATACAATTTTATTATATATAATTTCACTTCAGTGGATTGATTCAAGTTTTTATTTGAAAATTATAAAGTGACATTGCAATATAAAATGTTAATAAGAATTGATTGTCCAGAGATATCTGTTCGGATAAACCAACTTGCAAAAATACTTATTCATACGTTAAATATTACAAATTCAGATTTTTATTTTTTAGATTAGATTTGGTACAATTTGATTATAATTATTATTAATATCAAGAAAGAGAACAATGTCATTATATTATACGTCAAGTAACCGAGGGATACAATGCGCTGGTCAATAATTGTCTTCTCAATCGTGATATTCATTTTTTTTTTCAATTTTTTATAAGCCCTCAATGGGGGCATAGTTAATGTGTAAAAACAATTTCTCTTCTCAAATAAGGGTAAATAATAGTGGATGTCTACACTAGTAATAAAAACAATAAGGGCTTGAAATAATATCTTTTAATAATAAATTGCATTTTAAGTATCTCTTTTACTTATTTTTATTTTGTTATATTGGAATTAATTGGTTCCATTTTGGTTTAAATCTCTGAACTGTATTTCTTGAAAAATACTTATATATTTAATTCTGTGATAGTACTGTTCCAGTACAGATCTTTCATTTTATATTTCAAAAAGAACAATATATTTTGTCAGTAGTATAAATGTTTATACCTACCGTACAATTTATGATATTTTCCAACAATTTATCTCTTGCAGTCATGAAGCAAAATAAACTAGCAGAATTGAATACGGTTAGAATCCTTTCCTTAAACGTCAGAAATCCTTATGTTTTCTTTTTCTGTAACTATCCATCATATATTATGCACATTTCCCCATCTGTTAGAAGGGAAAAGTGTCACGGTGTGACAAATATGATTCCCTCAGTCGAACGCATTCACACTAGGCATTCAGATAACATACAGTCCCCCGGTCTGTTTACTAAATTGTTCATTATACTGAACTAGATTGGCATATTTGTTTTTCCGACATAAAATTTGTATACAGGCAACTATTATTGTACCGTATAGCGAGTTTCAGTCGAAATTAAAACCAAAAGCAAACAAAATGCACGTAGAGCTCAGTTTTTTATTTGCTAAACTGTTGTTTAAACAAAAAACAAACATTTTAAACATATCATTACGATGACAAAAGCATTGCTCTATTTCAGTGGAAAATAAGATATTTTAAATGTTTTGTGTTATGAAATAATTAAAATGGTTTCACAGACTAAAATATTTGTTGAACGACCAAGGTATTATGACGACGTTTATGCCCAGGGGTATCATCTATTAATAATCTAATTTTAATATTTTAACTGATAAAATTTATTAGCAATTAAATATTTGTGAAATCGTCTAGATAGTTTATTTTCTACACTTTATATTTATGTTTAAAAATAGATTTCCTATTTAGATTACATTTTTTTTGTATTTTTACGAATCATTTTAATTCCATTTAAAAAATTAGTTGCAGCTACCACAAAACCAATCGCCACCAGAATATAAGCGTAATGCGATAAAAACTAGTCAATTATTCGAAATTGTTGAAAAACGAGAAATCGCCGTGTTCTGAAGTTTTGAAATATATTGGCATTGAAATATTGAAACAAAAAATAGCTAAATTATTATCTATCCTGAACTAATAATTAAAAACTAAAGGCGTTAAAAAATAAGGTTAAGATCAATCAAAATGTTTGATATATAAGGTTCAGAACCATTTAAAATTTTTTTTTTTCTGAAAGAACAGTGTTTTTGTTCAAGAAAATAGTAAATGTTATCAATTAGAATGTATTGTTTTATATAATGAGAGAAAATATAAATACGGAAGACGAAGACTGCATTATTTCAGCATTTTTTTATTTACTTTATATTCTTATATTATTAAAAAAATGTTTATAATTTAATTTCATTGTTTTACAATTGAATATTTTCATTTGGACTTTTTAGTGGGTTTTTGCCATTATCTTTTTTTTGACTTTGGTAAAATTACAATAACTGCTATCAAGTGACGAGAGAAGGTGTAGACTGTAGAGACGTAGACATTGCGAAATCGAAGAGAAAACTATGAGGCATCTAAATACATCCTGCAGGATAGTTTGGAGAGAAAGAAGTGATTCTGATAGACGATTTGGGGTCAGGATGAAATGTATGAAGTACATGTATGATGTATGTACTTGTATCACTTTGCATTATAATTAAAACTGTAAACACAAATATATAGATTCTAAGCAAGAATAAATAAATAATAACTAATAACAATAACAGTGATTGAGAAAAGGCTTCTTATGATGCCAGCGCGTCAGGTGTGAAATTCCCTTTATTTACTTTTCGTTTTTGTCCGCGTCTCTAAAAATAAAGCACACAGCCAATCCCCGGGGCTTTCCGCTCTCAAATCCAATAAATATATTATTTATTTTGTTTGATGACTCTATCCGGAATCACAATTGGATTGTATTATAAAAACAACTCAAGACGCCGCAAGAAAAACTTCTCACATTATTGGCTCCGAAGGCAAACGCGACGTATACGGCAACTCGTATTCACGAATTTGCAACGTGACGAACATTCGCGAAAATTCCATACACACGAATAAATCTTTCACCAACTCCGGTTTGTTTACTACACTGCCACAAAAAATATATCCAGCTACAGAAGTATGCCTGCAAAATATACTCTGTTTATTTTTTAATTAAAGCACGTTAAATTGGAAAATATATAACCGGCTCGTTCGCAATACAAATAAAACTCACTTCATTTATTTTCAATTTTCATTAATTTTTTCTATTTTTTTTCTATGCAATGATATTCTGAAAGGATCGTTTACACGGTGACATAAAGGCGAAAAACTATGTGTCATGGCATTAAATGCCGCAATAGTATCGTCTGAACTATTAATGTCTCGATACCATATTGACGTGACACTAGTGTCGCAATATCAAAACGTTTTGATATGCCATAGCGTGACACTGGCGAAAATATCACAAATGTCATCGTCTGAATGATTAAATATATCGATGCCAATGAAGATATATGTCACGACATTCTGCGTGTGTGTGTGAACACCTTGTGTCATAACATCAAATGTCGAGTACTGTCATAGCGTTAAATGCCACAATATCAATTTCATCGTGTAAATAAGCCTTTAGAGACCCAGAGTCTATGTATCATTATTATATTCTGTTCACTCAAACTTTGCTATAGTGGACGGTAATTAGCAAACCATTATTACAAAGATTAACGTTATTATCAATAATAATTGCTTGACTACAATTGCAGCAACTGTGAAATAAATCTAATAAACATGTCTTTGATGCTGACCTAATGAGATAATTCAAAACCTTTACATGTAATGAAACCTGATCGAATTTCTTATGAAGTTTGTTACTGTTAATCATTAGATTTTTTTTTTAGGCAATGTACTATGAATTTAAAAATTTTATTATATAAAAAACATGAAAGAAGTAAATTTCCACTTTCGCTATAAATACAAAACCTTTTTTTAAATTTCGCATACAAAATTCTAATTAAGTTTTATAAATAGTTTTTATAAGTTAGTATTTAATAATGAAATGATACGAGTACAAATAATAATTGATAAGTATAGCCTTCTGTCGAAAATTGTTTTGGCTCAAATGTGGTTGAAACCGGTCGAAGTTGAATTAAATCTTTTTAGTCAATTGATTGATGACTAAATTTTCTTTTAAACTTTTAGTGAACAAAAATACAATATTTTCATATTCATTTAAATTTAATAAACATCGAAAGAAGTGGTATTATTTACAATTTTTTTAAAATTATTAGAATTATCTAATTTATAAATATTAATATCTAGTAATATTTGAAAAATATTATAGAATGAAAAAATGTAATGGTAATGATTAAATAAATTAATATAGTTTATGATACGAAAATGTAGGTTCCATGTAGACTTGGATTTTTATACAAAGAGGATTTCAAAGCTATGAATCATGTGTAATCAATTTTCAATAATCACATAATGTCTATATATACTATTTTATTTTAATTTTTATCGTTGACCGAATCGATAACAGGAACGTGTTTAGTGTCTTGTACATTTGTACAAGCTTGATGATTGGAATTTACAACGTTTATACACATTGTGTTCGAATCTATTTTAATTTTCCAAAAAAAAAATCTAGCAAACATTTACTAAAAAGTTGAAAAAACATAGTGCTAGGTAAAATTAATCAATTATTTTTTCTTTTACCTAAATTTACGCAGCTAGCAATGCATCAAATTTATATAAATCATCGATGACACATTGATTGAATTTGTAATGTTATTGTATTCTTAATAATATTTATAAAACCATGATTACATTTTAAAATAATCCCTAAGCGAAGAACTTGAACAATTTTGGTGAAGTTCAAGCTGGTATAAAATTGAATTATATTTGAGTTGGATATTAGTGTTGTATGCTTGTGTATTAAATGCTGGGATTTTATCTTGCGTAATGATGCAATTAAACGGGAAATTTAGCGCCAGTAATTTCGCAATTTAGAAGTAAACAGCTTGTAAAACGCGTGGTAGGTGCATCAAGTGCAACATATTAGGCGCTGTGTTGCGATCAACTTGCCAGCAAATTCCCAACTTCTGTGCCATATTGTCTCCTACTTTACGAAAAGTTTACATAACCAATGATCCTTACAGGATAATTCTGCACTTAGACAAGGATGGCGCATGCAAATTGTATTGTTTTAATTCCACTTGTGCACTACTGCAGATGTCATTTGTTTACAACCCGACAATATCGCGAGTTTATCTTATGACATTGGTGATTACTGGTTTTTGAACAAATTCAGCTGTCATAGTTGTAGATAATATTCATTGATTCCAACAAGTGAGATTATTATTGGTGATCACCAGTGGCAGGATTTAAGAAATTTTATTGGAGGGGCAATATCGCAGTACCTTTGCTGGCGTTCCCTTAGATGAAATACAGGCAAGCTCCAAAGAAAGTAGCACTGGACAGATTGCATAAAAAAATCATGAATTATAAACCTCCTGGAAAGGAAATATGAGACCAAGAACGAACATAAAAAATACAACTTTTAGGTTTTAAGCAAAAAATTTATCATATACTCTCTTTTCGTTCTTGGGATTTTTGCTCTCAAAGTTGTACCACAAAAAAGTGTTTTTTTTTATATGTCTCTAAAATGTCGATTCTTTGGACAAAGTTACATAAAGAAATGACTTGTCAGTATATTTAAAATACCGAAAAATAAAAAAAACGACATAAACCGGAATTTTAGTTTTAGGTCGGGAACTGTATTTCATTTTATTTCAGGAATATTGAGGCGCAAATTTTCAAACAGAATTCAATTATCTCTTACCGTTCTCTAGATATTTGCGTTCATTTGTGTTCAAAATTAGATATAAAAGAGGATTTTCAAGCATATCCCTCTAATGGGTCGACATACGACCTTGGTGACCTTACCAATAGATTTTGCGGTCAAAATTACATAAAAATGTATTTGCAAATATTTACAGAAGATAATAAAAACAATAATAAATATGCGTTGGCTGCATGTATCTACATAGTTTTTTTACCAGAGGTAGGTTATTTTCATTTTTCCTACTTAAAAATGCGTTGCAATCAACACCAATTATCAAACTAAAACATGTGTTCTGCAAAAAGTTCATTGAAGCTTTTTCACTAACAAATGTTTATTGATTTTACATATTTCCAGAGTATGTTAAAAGTTCAACGGTTGCAATTAAAAAACAAAACATTTAATCTACCAGCTGCAACATACTTTCCGAACAGTTCATTGCTAATAACAATAGAGCAAAACGCGGGGCGGAAGCTTCACCGTATTTTATATTTCCTAAAAGAAAAATATCACATAGTTGCGGTTTTCCGGCTACAACATTTTTTTCGTAATCGACCATTGATTTCCCATCAAAAAGAAAAATTATAGTTTGAAATGGAATCTAAAAAGGCTTTTGATCTCAAATCGGCTTTTACTGCAACTAAGTAAATATAGAAATGAACATTTCACAGTTACGCTATTTTCGATACAAGTTACAGAAAGGAAACATTTGCATTCTCAATTTGTTTATTAAGAATGAAAATATTCTACATATTTTCTAGTTTTAATTCAAAATTCAGCATGGGTATTATTTTAGAATAATAAACTGTATTTCAGAAATCAGCAAATGTAATATTCGGAATGAAAGAATGAATTGTTATTTAGATTAATTAATTTTGAATTAAATTTGAAGCTGAATTACATAAAATTGATATATCTGAATTACATTTGTTTATATCTTAATTACAATTGACGAATCTGATTTACATTTTGATTTACAAATTGACTAATCTGAAATACAATAGACACTTTCTAAAATACAGCCGGAAAAGTCACAAAATAAAATGGAGATTCCTTGCAGAAGCTATCTGCTCCAAACCAGTACCAGTACCACCAAAGTGTAAATAATACAGGAATGAGTTATTTCTACAGTATTAATACATTGTTGCTTCTGTAGTGTCGGAGTATCGCGTTAACCTAAAAATAAAGTGGCATTTTACGTTAAGATATATTTAAACAGAGTTTTAAAGAACTAGTGGTTAAATTTAAGAACATATAGAATACCAAATATAAGTCAATTTTTGTTAAAAACATTAAAGCTGCTAATAACTTATTTATAAATGATCACAGTTATTAAAAATCAATTTTAATAATTCTTCTTGTGTGCCACTGCCATATTTCCTAATCATTCAACACTAACCATGATGATATTTACATCAATTTTAATATTTTGCAAATGGAATTTTCATCTAATATGGAATTTAATTTAGAATGATCTCCCTGTATTTATTGTCATGTCATTCGGTTGAAATGTAAATATAATATTCCACATTTAAAGCTTGTTAAACAACCCTTAGCATTGTCATCATTGGCTTTATGAAAAGTCCATGATAAAAATAGGCTCCCTTTGGTGTGGCAAAAGGTCTTTATACACATTGCTTTAGTAAATCACCAACAGATTCATTCTAGGCCACGCACACTACGATATTATATTTCACATTTCCCCGTTTGATATATCCAGTGTCAGGGCATTTTCTTTCATTCCGTTGGCTACCATGCTTTTGAACTATTGCTTTGGCTATACATTACGCACGATTGTCACGCCTTTATGTTGGCACCACTGAAATTTTGCCAGGAAAGGACGAGTGGAAGTGGCCACTCAGGACATCCTTCAAAGGATGAATGAAAGGATAATTATATGTCACGGACGAAGAAATACATAAAGAGCCCATTATAATTTCATATCAAAATACAATTTTTCTGGAAAAATAAAAAAAAAATCTAAAAATAATTTTCTTTTTACTAACATGATTCATTACAAATAATCTTTTGATTAAAAAAAGTCAATATCTAAAATCAAACCTCCATTTTACGATTCGATTCTAGGTGTCTCTTTTCAGGACCTTAAAGATGAAGTTGTAAGGACCTGTCAATATCGGTGTAAAGACGCCTATTTATGAAATAAGTAAGAAAACAAAGGTGGTTATTTTACGTGTGTAAAAATTACAAAACGAGACGCAGACGAGTTTTCTACCCAGTTTCTTTACATGTTTCGTACAATATTTTTTCACAGCCTCTTATTAAAGGGAAATAGAAAAAGTATTTAATTATAAATTTCAGGTCTTACTATACTTAGATCTTCTGATGTCTAATAAAAAATACAGAAACAAACAATGAAAAACAAAAGAGAACTCAAGAATAAGGCAAGAAATTTGGTTTTCTGTGGATAAAAACCAATAAGTTCCTTCCAGCAGGATTCAAACTTGAATCTTTTGGTTCACTTACAAGATACTTCTATGTTATATTATAATTTGGCACAAATTCAAATACCCATTTTCAAATTTTCTCATGACAACAATGTGTTGTTAATTTGTATTGATCATAGAGTATACAAATGGAAATTTTCATATAAATGAACATTATTTGCATGAAAAAATAAAATATAAACATGTTTCCATGAAATGGGAGTATTTTTTTGTATGAAGTTGAGAATATTATCAATGTAAATTTGAAATTATAAAAAAAAACATTTTATAGTTCACAGGCGAAAAATGTTATTTTAAAATCGATATGGAAAACATATACATATTTTTGTTTCAAGGGGCACATAAAACATGGGAAATAATTTTTTTGCAGGCTTTTGCCCGCCGTTTTAACTGCCAATAGTGTTTGTGATGACATTAAATACATGTACTTTACATTGTATTTTAATTGTATAAATTAATTTTTAGTATTATTCATTTTCTTAATAATAGCGGTAGCACTTAAACCAATAATTAATGAAATATTTGACGTTTGACTTTTTATCTGTCAGAATTTAATAGGTATGCCTTTTTTGATTTTATATCCTTTAATAATTTGTAGTTCAGAAATTGTTTGAAAAAATTAATATTATGAAATTGTTACATATTAAAATTTGTACAAGATTTTTTTATTAGAATTTATTTTATAAATGTACGTATTTATTTAATAAACTAAAAACTTAGTATAGTAAAATATTCAAAGGCAGTATCATTTTGCGCAAAAAATCATTAATATACACCACATTGTAAATGTGTTGGTGTTATTTGGTGCAAAATTCTTTCACATACCTATTATTATCACATCCAATGTCAGTTAAAAGAGACTGAATTCCCATGTTAAGCACCTATAAGCACCTTGAAAAAAAAAACCACCTGATGTAATCAACTGTGATAACGATATTTATAGAGGTATTTACGAAATGATATCCAGAATTACATTAATTGAACAATAAAATATTAACAAACATTTACATTTAAAAATAAAAGTTAAAACAAAATCATTCAAAAATATTTAACAGTGTGATATTTTCATACATTGTAGCTAAAAATGAGTAATGCAAAATGTGGGATAATGAATAATTAAATGAATTAAAATAAACAATCATTGTAGGTAAAACCGATATTATTTTATATTGTATGAAATATAATTTATTAAATATAATGGGATGTGTGCAGGATTAATTATTAAAAATACCGCGCTATAACTATTTTAATATACAGATCAAAGATAAACTAAATTGTTTTTATGTTTTGTGGTAAATAACAAATAATTCATTATTATTATATGCAAAATTATTTATATGTAATTTTCATATTTAATATATAGCTTAAAATTGTATCCATTTAATGTTGTAATATTTTTCATATATCAAAAATTGCATATCAAAACAATTTAATAAATTTAAATGGATAATATTAATTCCAGATACAGGCTAACTTAAATTCTCACAGGATATATAATTTTAGTTTTTACATAAATGGATAAGCTTTAACATAATCTTTCTGTTTAGATTACCAATTTAACGACATGTGTCTTTGATAGTTCGCATGATTTAACATATCTGGGTATTCTTGGTAGACGCGTAAAAGGTAAATAATGAAAAAAATTAAACAAGAGCACTAATTTAAAAAAATATATACTAATTTTAAGTATGAATAATCGTGTAGGTTGTTATACAAAGAAGAAGAGGAAATATTCGATCATAATAAAATATTGTAACTATAGTTGATGGTTGATGATTTATAATAGTTAAAATAATCGAGTTATTTAATATTAATGTGTTACGTTAATTTCCTCAAGAACTTTTCAAATCACCATAAATTAATTGTACTAAAACACAATACTTTGCAAATAGAGGAACCAGTATAGTGAGTTTCGGTTTCATTCAAATGATATGAAGTTGAATAAATCGAAGCCAGAGGCGAAAGGAACTCAGACTTAGTAAAAAATACCCGTACTTTTTAAAATCAACAAGAGCACTAATTTAAAAAAAGATACTAATTTTAAGTATGAATAATCGTGCAGGTTGTTATACAAAGAAGAGGAGAAAATATTCGATCATAATAAAATATTGTAACTATAGTTGATGGTTGCTGATTTATAATAGTTAAAATAATCGAGTTATTTAATATTAATGTGTTGCGTTAATTTTCTCGAGAACTTTTCAAATCACCATAAATTAATTATACTAAAACACAATACTTCGCAAATAGAGGAACCAGCATAGTGCGTGTCGGTTTCATTCAAGTGATATGAAGTTGAATAAAGCGAAGCTAGGAGCGAAAGGAAATCAGGCTTTCTAATTGTACGAACGCAATCCTAAAAGTTCTTCGACGGGAGCGGAACGACAACAATGTTGTGATTTGCGAACGCAGCCGGCATCGGTGCGAAATCTGACGAGTGGAAGCGATTCTTGTGAATGCTGGATTAGATTTCAAATCAGATTAGAATCGAGTCATCTGGTTTGTTTGAAAACGGATTAGTGTAACAATTCACAACTTGGAATTGATTTAGTCCTGGATATTTGATCTCACATGTGAACTCCAACCAGTTAATCTCTGCTAAATGACAATGAGCCACGAAATTCCATCAAACGGTTCAGACAGTTTTTTACCAACCGCCATATGTAAAATGGAGATACGTAATCAGACCGACATTGTCGTTTCGAGATTTTCAAATAATTGAGATCTATATATGAAGATGATGAAACGATAATGTAGAAATTATTTGAAATTTAGTCAAGTGAAAAATATTTTAATTTCAACTCCAGACCAATTCGATCCCGTTAGTATAGTTTATTTTTGTGTGGTAGGCATCATGTCATCGCATCATATTCGTACGAATAAAAATAGTAAGGGAAGAAATTTATTGACGTCATGTAAAGTCATCGATAATTCAAAGTGGTTTTAAAACAGTCACGAAAGTAATAGATAAAAGGTTTGTTCCAACATATATTCTTGACTGTTTGTGATTACTTCATGCATCACTTCATTTATGGATTAGTTAGTTCCGGACCATATTTTTGTTGGATCGAATTGCGGACTGATTCTGAACCATCATTGTCATTACTGTCAATTGTATTAAGTTAGTTGTATTTTTACCAGAAAATATATCTATCTACCAAATACCTCATTTCTAAACTTACATACAATTAGAAGGTTAATTAAATTAAATTGTCAGAAGTATTCCTATTCTCTATCGCTTTTTACCCCATTTGTAAGAAAGATTGACTAGCAAATGCTTAACTTCCTTAAAGGGCGCAAACATGTGTATGACAAAGACAGTAGATATACTACTTGTTATTTCTAGGTTCGGAAGTCAATGTTGTGAAGTCTACCAAACGAAAAATGAACTAAACCTTCTTCATGGAGATAGAAGACTTCGTTAATTTTAGAATAAAAATTAAACTTCTACAATTGATTGAATTCAAGAAACTTTCTTTATTATTCTTCTATTTAACCCACGTGTCAAGACAATTTCTAAAAATGCTTATTACGGAGTTACGGAAATAAAAGCAGAAAATGTATAGAAAAAACCCTGAAAGGTCATTGGGAAAAGTTTTCAAATGACTCTCGCATTTCAACTCTTTTGTCGTTCAGTTCTTACTTTGATATTTTTTTCGCCCCAAACAATTTTGTTCATCAACTGTATTTACTAATTAACAAAGTTAATTGTGAGTACCACGAAATTTGCATCTCTATACATTTTCCGGTAAATTTATAATTTCATTTGTCCTCATTTAGGTATTTACAAAATTATTACACTCGGGCATTTGTTCTCGTTATAAAAGTAAAAGCTGCCAGCAAACTGGAGCTGCGTGATTATTTCATTTATTCACCAATTTACCAAGTATTCCCCTTTCGAAGAATTATAAAAAGAATTGTTGTCGATAAAAAGCAATATTTTTAAACTTGAAAATATTATTCACGACGAATTTTCATTTTATTTGAATTTCGTTCTAAAGCGAGTATTTATATTACATTCTGAAAATTAATAATAAGTAAATATTAAAACAGGAATATGGTTTCATTAATATTTGTTCTTAGTTTTAATGAAAGTAAATTTCATCTCTGCTATATCTGATTTTTAATTTAATTTGAATAAATTTGGTTTACCTATATTAACAAAATAAACAATTTTCGATTCTATGAAACCATTCCAAATATTAATTTGGGTCATTATTTTCCATTTAGAATAAATTACAAAACAATAATTCCATTTTGTTGGCAAAGCTATGAATTAATTCCTGATTTTATATAAACATCGTAAAATACTGTGAATTAATTCCTGATTTTATAGAAAAATCATAAAATACTTAAAAAATGTTTTTTGTATTTTATTGTAAAGTTATTTTTATCAACATCATTAAACATTGTAAAAACTGTAATAGTGTATTAGAAAAAAGAATATTATTTTAATAGGCATAGGTGTGCACAGAGTTTTGGTAATTTCATTGTAAGAAAATTCGTTAATGTTAAACGTCTTCAAATGTCTTATAATATAATTTTTATCCAACACCGTGTAATTATGACGATATAAGTATGCTGTTTTTAGATAAATAGGTCATAAGTCACTAGTGAGCTAAATATATTAGCTCAATGTTTTTTGGTTTGTATCATAGTAATTACGTTATAAAACATTCTCTACACTATTTTGTTCCTAAATGTCATTTCGAAATTCCATCTGTCAAAAATCTTATATGTATTTTATATCAATGATTAAAATGTGTTGAATAAAATGTTGTATGGCACACGTGTGTTAATTACCTAAGTCACTTGAAAAAATACCACACTCGGCCTAACGGCCTCGTGAGCTAAACTTTTCCCCGTACCTTATCTCTAATGTAACACACTTGTACCATAAATAACTAATATCTAGAAAACGTTTTAAGATATTACCCATACCTATATAGAATAATATTTCGCTGAAAATAAGGGCCTTCAATTAATAAATTTGGTTTATTTATGTATCGCATTTTTTTTTTAATATGGATAATGTAGTATATCTTTTCGAAAATAATTTGCCACAAAAAGCATTTTTTTTGGCATTGCTTATACTTTCACTGAGTACGACAATTTATTAATTCATTCTAAAGAAAAAATATTGCGTTTTAACAAGATAATTTAAAAAACACAAGTTATATTAATAGTTATTTATGATATAAGTGTTAAAAGTGACATTTTATGAGTGAGTGGGGAAGTTTGAAACGAGGCGCAGCCGAGTGTAACAAACACCACGAACGAACACAAATATCATACAGTATTTTTCCTACGACCACAGTTATGTACCTATTAGTAAATAAAAACTAAGCATTAGAATGACATTTATGACAGGTCATGATGTATTTGTTATGAACAACTGAACATAAGACGTGTTAAAAGTAAATTTGTTTTTTACTTTTAACACGTTGTCAATGGCAACGTTTTAAAAGTATTTACTGTGTTATAAACTGTTATTTTTAACTTGCTAAGCAACCGTTAAAAATACTATTTTTAACAGTGGTCGTAGGAAAAAATTATTAAAGATTCACTTTAAATCAACTTTATAACAAAAGACGATTAGATTATTCAAAATTATTTTATCATTTAAAAAAATATAGTTTTGTGCCCGAACACCCTAAGTAGCTCCTGTGCACACCTATGATAATATAAACCTAAAAGTATGTGACATTTTTAAATATCTTGTAGGAAACAAAATTAACATTATATAACGGAGAAAAGTCACGGTAATATAATAATTTATTTGGTCTTAATCTATGTTTTGTATTTAAGTTATGGAAAACTACACAATAAGTTCTCGTCTGTTTGAAGTAAGGATAAAGTCTCTGCAGTTCTTCTGTGTAACGTAACGACGTTGCATGCTCATTTCTCATCCACTAACTAGCGCACTGTATGCAAAATATTTAAAATGTGGGTGAAGTTAGCACCGAGATTATACTGACGCTACGTCTTTATTAACTGGCTGACGGGTATAATAAGAATAATGCACTACAACTCTATTATAATTTGTTCACGCCACTAAAATATGCTTGTTAAGTTTTACGTTTTCTTCTTTACTGCCGGAACTAAATTGAAGTGCCGTTATTCTTACTTTATATCAACATGAAGATACATTGTGGGTTATGTGTTATATTTCTTTATTTCTTCTGATAATAAGATTGTACCTGTGATCTTTTTATGCACCTCAAATTCACTGTACTATTGTTTCACTGCAATGGAGATCCAACTGGGTTTTTATGTTTTTTTAAATGTATTAAAAAAAAACAGAATATCAAATAAGACATGTACTGTTCTACTCGTAGTCAGGAATTTGACATCTTAGGGAGACACTCACTTTTTAAAGATTTTATTTGTTTATTTATAAATATTGATGATAACACTCTATTTAATCCTAAAATTGATTTACAATCTACAATGTTCTCTCGGAAAACATCAATATAATGATTTCAAATAACGTCAAAATCAATGAAAATATTTTAATTTTGTATTTAGTTAATTTATATTGGAATGTTTTTAATATCAGGCTTAAATACAATTAGCATAATAAAATTAAAAATAAAATACCATTGTATAAAACATATAAACAAATGGTGCAGAGTTTATAAATAAATTAAATGGTTTTGTACTCACCTTAAGCAGAAAGTTTCTTCTTGGTTTCACTGGCTCTCTATATTCCGAATTTGGAATAAAGGGACAGTACAGAATATTACACGTTAAATAATATTCACGTTATATACAATATGATAATACGAGCCTTAGGGTTGCCAAATTTTCAAAATTTGAAGTCAGGGCAATGCCATCAAAAAACAAAAAATATACTGTTATCAGTAAGGTCACAGCATAATTATTATAAAAAGATATATTAGATAAAATCATGTCAACAAAAATGGTATTTGACCAAATTTGGTTTTTACATTATATGATACTAGACAAAAAAATAACTAGAGTATTTCTTAAAATCGATTCATTACTCGTTTACGAGGAAATAAATATTAAAAATTTGGGGAAGGGATACTGTAACGTCAGCATGTTAGAATTGTGAAAGAAGACAGATAAACTAGAAGAGAAAGAATCAGTCTGCCTGTTTTCTTTCACGATCTTACCATGTTGATAACACATATCCCTTCTCCAGAACATTTACTTGCTTAAAACTATATTATTGCAAACCCATGTTTAATTTTTATTATTGTAATAAGATATCATATATCCCATTGTACCGTTAATAAAAGTATCAAAAACAAATTCTTTAACAATATTTTTACAATTCTTCGAAGCAATGCTGACTAGTGTTAGGATTGTAGGATGTTAGGATTCCAATTACGACAGACTGGCGTCTGTGCGTTCCATGTGACGTTATGTGAATTTCCTGTTTCTTAAAGTTCCATAGTGTCAGCAACTAAATTGCTAATTCTCTGATTATTTTCCATAACCTGGAGAGAGATCTTTCAGTCTCAGTAGAGATCAGTAGACATTAGTGGTTAGTCGGGGTTAGTCGATCTACTCAGTAGTCAGTTAATTTTAAACTAATGTAGTTAAGTCGTAGCATTAATAATAAATATTTACCACACGATAAGCGTATCTTTCACCAAGCCAAAATCCTGATTTATATTACAGTGTCAACCCTGGTAAACAGGTAGGTGGCATAACACTAGTTTTGCATTTAGGCAATCATCGAAACTGACCAGAACTCGCTTAAACGAAAACGAAATCACACATTTAAGTGTCTAGAATTGACGGATATTTGTAATTTTTATTTATAGATATTTTCTTCCAAAGATTACTGTACACAAGGGTGATTTTCAACGGCAATACGCGACGCGGCATTTTTGTATTAAAATCGGAACATTCCACCTTGTAGAGTACACTGTAGGAGTCATTTTTGGGGAAATGATTGTAAAAAAATTGACTTGGCGAGAGCCGAACTCGGATTTTAAGAACCGTATCCGGTCATTCAACCCACTATTCACAGTTAAAAATTTGTAGAATTAGAAATGTTAACATCGTGATTATTGTTAAGCATGCTTATTCAGCTGTCTCCAAGTATTTCCTTTCAGTATTGAGTGGGGATGCTCCTGTTTGTAAAGGCCGTTGCCCGTTGACAAACGGCGGTTTAATATTTGGTGGTTCTGAGATCGAATATCGCCTAAACTTTATAAATACATATTCTGGTCCAGTGAGCCGTGAACGAACCAAAAGAAAATCGCCTGCCCACAAAGACATATTTAGTTAGTTTCCCTATATTGGATCCTTATCCCTTTCTGACATATACGAGTAGCTACCGACTCGCAAATCTGTTGTGTTTTATTTAAATTTCATTCATTTAAAAAAATATTTTTATCTCGGAGTTTATTAAATTGAAACGAAAAGTCTGATTTGTCAAATGAGCAAAATAAATGAACTCCGTAAAAGCAAAAAAATCAGAGTAATGACGTCATAAATAATTCCATGTTTAATCACAAATTCAAATAACATTTTTAATAAAAGCTTCAAGAAATGTCTTATTTACAGAAATGTGCGGAATATTACGTTGCCATATTAAAATCTCGCAAAATAAACAAATAAAAACAAAATATTTGGATTTAACATATATATTAAAAGTCAGATTATTAAAGACAGCAGAAAAAATATATAGAGAAAGTTCAACATTAATTTATAAAAGTTACCAAACAAAAAGACATATAAATCACATACTGAATACGAATAATCGAAACGGAAGAAACAAACAAATTACGTATTCAGCATTAGTTCCGAACACGAAAAGTATTGAAAAAGTAGAAATTGAAAATGCAACATAACAACAAGAGTTAACATTTCATCATATTTGTAATAACTTCCTCTTGTAGAAATTTCCCATAATTTTAATTTTAAAAAACAAGTTTGTTTTAATTTTACAATACAACGAACGCTCTAAAAAATAACATCAAAATTTAATTAGACGATTGTTTCATTTAATACTACCTATATGCGAAATAAAAGATGAGCTATCAAAAGATTTAATTTTAATAACCAATAATATAGTTTGGTTTGCTGAGTAGAAATACTATTGTATTTGTGCAAATAGCTTTTAAGGATGTTTGCACTCTACGAGTACTTCATAGAAGAAAATAACTGAAATAAATTTTGATCTTATGAAAAGTAAATATAACATTCATATCGTTGACATCTCCGGTAGTTAGGATTTTACACATGAAATGTAATGCTTGCCTTACGGTGCTGTAAACTAACTCGAAACTTTTTTTTAGCTTTTAGAGATAACTAAAAACAGTTGCTTTGTAATAATAAAGAGTGTATTTTGACTTATTTTGAAGCATCATTGTTTTTAAAGCGTTAGGTATTTGTTCATCGCGTCATGTTTCAATAGAGAACCTCGCGCTTTAAAGTATAACCTACCTAGTTATAATGTAAAAAACTATAATTTAACAAGCAGTCGTATCATTACTTTACATACAATACAAGCTCTTTGTGATGCTTATACTATTTTTTGCCCGATCAAAATTAAATTTCTTTGAAGATCAGAAAAAAAGTTTATGAATGAGGTTTATTAAAATTCATTCATGAAAAACAAAAATCCGTTTCAATGATATTTTGCAAACATTCATTCCATTTTGCAACAAGTCAAAGTTCTCTCTGTGTGTTATGGTTGTGTTTTTGTACAAGAAATAACTGCAAAAATAATTCATAAGGAACCATTACTTATCAATAATTGTAGTATACATAACTGAACTTTTAATTTTAATAGCAATAAATGAATGTACTAAATAATTTTTGTACATTAATACTAACTGTGAAGTTACTTACCGTTCAGTAAACGGTAAGTCAATATTTACCATTTTGTTAGATTTAATAATCAGTAAGAGCAACGTACTGTGTTGTAAACTCAAACAATAAACGATTTCTAATGCCCTAAAAAACATGCTCTTATATTCTGGAATAGTTCTCGGCTCTTCTAAGAAGGAATCCATGTTTGAAAGGTATCATTCATTACAATTCATTAAAATATAACAATTATATTTTTTTTCTTTCGTTGCTTAGTAAGCTCTTATATTACTTGAATTTAAAGAATATATGCTTCAATTTAGAATTGATGGTTAGATAAAATATTGTGGAATGGTTGCGCATGCTTGGCCGCATGTTGGAGTTCATTGGGAATTCAATATGTTTTAGGTCGCGTTGTAATCCGGCGGGCGATTATTGGTGAACGCGTCATGAATACATAGCGGCTAGGTGCTAACTTATAACTCAAAATGTGTCAAAACAAGTAAAAGTAATGGTTATTTGATTCCGCGTTCCGGTGCGTTGTGGGGACTCCGAGTCGCACCGGAGTCCACCGGAGCCCTGAGATGTGCGGGCCTACCCCGGACTACAAATGAAGCTTTATAGAAGAGAGATAAAGAAAAAATTATATAAATTGACAGATAGGGAACAAACGGAGCTCAGACTGAATGGAAAAGTGCCTTCTGGGTTAGGCTCTACAGAAAATACTTCAATTTTTAGAATTGCTGTATTTGCTTTATCATCATCTATAGCCCAACATTCCTAGATAGAATAGGGCGTCAAATACTTTCTGACCTGTTTTATTTGCATTTTATTGGTGTAAGTTGTATGGTGAAAGTTGTATGTCTGACTGACCTTGCAGAGACTGCAGGCTGACAACCTGCATCTCTAAAATGCAAGTAAAACATGTCACGAAACAAGTACTTCAGGTACTTGAGGCCTTGTTCCACATAGGAATGTTGTGACATTGATGATGATGATGAAGTTGTATGTCTGCAGCCACTACAATTTATATTAGGAGATTGGAGAAGCTAAGAAGCTAAGACTGGAATCCCTGTTTTTACACTTCGCTCAATTTGAATCGGAACGCGTTATTCAAATAAACTATAGCTTCTTCAGAAATTTACGGCTATTTGTGAGTTCCAAATCACTGGGATACAGCGGTAGTTTTATTTAATTAATAATTCGAATTTGAGCATACTATCGAACAAACCACCATTGCATTTACCACAATTTATAGAATGAAAGGAAAAACATTTGAATTTTAAATATGTAGTCAAGAAAATTCAAAAACTAATAAAATGATTATTATATGCTGACACCGAACTTGTTTTAGTGAACAACACTTTAAGCGCTAAAAGCTAGGGATCACAAGTTTGTTCTAGTTTACTAATTTTCCCAAGTACATGTTCTAATTTTTGTAGACAGAACGTGGCCTCAAACACCTTAGATACTCGTTATGTGATAATTTTTCGCACATTTTAATGATGTGAGTTGTTTCCTTTTTCAAAGTTGATAAACATTTCAATTACTATTCTACTTGGTTTTTTTTTTAGCTTGTTATGTAAATTTAGTCAGAAATAGTTGAAGATAACTTTCATGTAAGTTTTGTATAAATAATAGTATGTTTTGTCTTGTTGTCATTGTTTTATTCTGCAAAAAAATCAGTTAAAAATATGGTAGAAATTTATTAGGCCAGTCCTGTAGTGGAGTAATTTTTTCATGTCATAAATATGATCTCGGGCTTGTTAATATTCTGAAGATTCGCAACAGTAAATTTGTCTCATAACTATACGACCTTGTCCTTTTTCTTTAAATTTTCTTTAAAAAAAGAGTGCTTTAAAAAATGGAGGTTGGAGCGTCGCCAAATGCGCTCCCTAATGTATGTAGGGATAGATAACGCCAGTCGCTCATGCATTTCATCACATAACTAGGCCACACATCTTATATTTCAGCGTTATTATCTCCCGCAGGCAGCAGCATGCCTCCGCAAAAACAATCATATACATGCTCAAGTATTCATTGCGACGTAATCATTGTTTGTTGGTTGTCATACTTATACGACCATCAACTCTTCCCAATTCCCAAACAAAAAACATCAACTAAACTTTTGAACATGACCATAAATATTACGAATTACACAATATCGGATACGAGATCTAAAGACACAGGCAAATAGTGGCAGACCTGCCCAAACCAAAATTATCCCCTTCCCCTTATTTGAAAATGAATCATTTTATTATTTTTAGAGGTGGGACCAAAGCATTCGGCCTGTTCGGACATATTTTCATTATTCGGTATTCGGCTTAGTCGACCTATTTTAATATCGAATATTCTGTTACAAGAAATAAGTGAAGTACAACTTTGTTTTATTATATTATAATATGTAATTATAGAAAATAAATTTTAGATGTGTGTTATTACTAATGTGTCTACAATAAGAGTAAATAATTTATCTACCTAACTTGTTTAGTAATAAATCATTAAATTTTCCGTGAAACTGAAATAACTAAATTTAATAGGAATTAAATAAAAATTTACCTTAACAAAAAATAAATGAGTTTCGATACATCAGAATAGTCACGCTTTCAATTTGTAGAAAAATATATTATTGGGTAATGCCGAATATTCGGTTAAAAATTCACCGAATATTCGTTATTCGGCTATTCGGCTAAACTGCTATTCGTCACATCACTAATTATTATTATTATTATTAAAAGTATTAACAAATAAACTGCTCAGTAGCGAGTGAAACGAAATTTTCACAGAGTAGTTAATTAATTTATTTTGTTGAGATTAAAATAAAATAAATAATCAAATAGTTCGATAACTTAATACAAACAAATAATGAATATATTTATATTCAGTATTATATATTATTCTATAATTATTCTGGCCGGTCCAATTTTAGCTCCGGCCCAACGGGCATTTGCCCTGTGGCCGTATTGGGGCCTGGAATTACACCAAATCAGTAGTGTAGAGGGCGTGAGGGGGCGAACGGGGCCGCCCTGGGCGCCGCAGTTTAGAGGGCAGCAAAATCAGGTTTGAATGACCAAACAAAATAAATGGTGTATTTTGTTTTAAGGACACAAAGCAGATTATTGATGAATTCGATAATTGCATTGTATCCATGATAAAATTAATTTTGATGTGTTTGTTTTTCCATTATCAAAACTGGCAATCCTGCCCACACAGTCAGAAATTTCTTCATCTATAGGTTTCAACGATATAATTATTAAAATTAAATTATACATTAATTTATTCATGTATTATTTCATTTTTATAAAACATTTTTTTTATTGGGAAAGGGGGCGGTCTGCAATTGTGTTGCCCTAGATGCTAGAAAAGTAGCTACAGCACTGCACCATTGGTTTTTCATCTGTGGTACGCGAAGCATATCATGTTATTACATAAGAAAGTGTTCCTGGTAAAATTACTTTAAAATGGAATGTAATAAATCGAGATTAATTTTGGCTTAAGACTAAAAATTATAAATATCCATCGCTGTCGAGATAATTGTTATTGAAATCTGAAGCTGTGGTAGTCAAATATAAATTTAGGAATATACTGGCACTTTATTCGAAATTGCGTTTCAACTATCTATTCATTAGAGAATAAAATTATGCCCAGAGATAGTAAAATACCACGAGTCAGCCCTGGCTCTATGTTTTTTCTCAATTATAAATTTAGCTTCAGTTATTTTTATACATTCACCGCTGATCAATCTTTGCCTAATAATGGACCTGTTTAATGTGACATCGCGAATGTTTCCAAACAAAATAATGGTAGCTCGTTGCTAAGGCGGTTGTTATGCTAAACCGCATAGTTCATTTTGACATTTATTATAATCTGAGATTATTTGGTTCTGAAATGGCTCAGAAAAAAATCTTCCAATATTCTTCTTTTAGAAATCTATAACAATTACACATTCACTATAGTAATGTCAGTTTGTAGAAAAACACATAAACATGATGGAACAAAATAAAAATTAAATTTAAAAATATGCACAATAGGATCTATAAAACGTTAAAAATACTAATTACACTTAGTTCCTAAAATTTAAGAAAGTAATATCTTCCATGTCTGTATTTACGCGGTCAATTTAGAATGCCTCAGTAACGGTTATCAAGGTGGCAGCCATATTCTTGTTAATAAAATAAACAGGTACATATTTACCCTCAGGGGGTATGTGAAACATTCTAATACCAAAGTCCTTCGTAAATAATTTCGTGGAATAAAAAAAAATCATTTACTTATTCGTTAAAAACTCACTGTAAAAAGTTTTGAAGCGTAAAAAGAATCAAAATAATTTTTCGTTGACCACTTTATTCTTATAAGAAATACATCGTGATAGTGTAACCTGTAAATCAGTACAAACCTTTCCGGCACTGATAAAAACAAAAACAAATGTCAAAGTGTCCAACCCTCTCGAACACTCGAACTATCGGACTCTTGCATCGTTTTTGTGGAAAATTTCGCAAAATTAAATGAGGAAGTAGGGTGGAAAAATCAGACGTCAAGTCGATATGATGCTTAGCGATGGAGTTGGAATGTAAGGAAAATACTTTGCGAAACACAAACTGCCATAAGAAATACGTGGAGTGCACATTGGAAAAACTTCAATCTCACAAACGAATAATTCAACCGTGCACACTGAAGCCCTAGAGTATGTTTTTATACGCGAGGCCACTGCAAAATGCTACCGGGCGGCCAGCACAGGCACGCACCTAGGAGGAGGAACACAAATCATAAATTCAATCAATCTTTGTCTTATTTTTCAAAATAAATAATTCACATTACAAACTTTTAAATTATTCGAATTTGTAACAAGAGACTCCAACAATATCAGATTCAATTCTAATGTTTCCGGTTTCCATCCTACTTGAATTTATAATTAAAAAATTTTATATTTTAAATATTTAATAGTTACATCAAAAGTGTATGAAATACTAAAATATTTTTCGAGTGCAAGAAGTGAAAAATATTCTGATTTGCCATGCAAAAGTAATTATTAGTAGATTATTTGTAGAGAAAAATTTCACATAAAGTATTGCTATAAATATTTAATATTTATTTTAAACCGTCATATAAACGTCATTTATGACATTAAAATACTCGATATTATGCACATGTGCAGTATATTCACTAATATTCGATTTTCATTGGTTGATATTCAAAAAATACTGTTACCTGATTCATGTGAAAATTACATTAAATAATCGAAGGACATTACAAGGAATCTAGAGCTTGTGGTGTATTTTCATTTTTCAAATCAATCAGATACAGTGGAATTTTTCCGCTGTCTGTTTATAATGCTGGTCTTAATTTATGAAAGATTCTATTTTATCATCAATTTTCTTCATGCACTGAGAAAAATCAAGGAATTAAATATAATACTGTTTCAAAACGGTTTGCACATTATAAAAGTCAATTGTATAATTCAACATCATTCAAGAAAATTAAAGTTTTTAAAAAGAGAGAGAATTCAATATATTTTCTTTTTTTATAAAAATATTACTAATTAATACTGCACGAAAATAAACTACTGAATAAAATTGAAAACGAAAAATATCGACTCAAAATATACATAGTTTGAATGAAGTATAACGGTTTAATTTTTGTTATAAATATTATTATATCTTGAATAATTATGTGAAAGAAAAAAATTCAAAATATTTAGAGTTTTTTAAAAATTTCCTTTTTCTCAGTGTGTAATAAAGGATTTTTATAAATCATATTCTTGAATCCTACATAAATATATTTTTATGACAAGACATAAGTTTTGTCTTATTTATAAACGGTACACCAATCATAGTTTTACAACCACAGTGTTTTTCTAGAATATGTTTTCAGAATTATATGGATGTAAGAAAATAACTTGAATTTTAAGACACTTTGTGAGAGTCGAATAAGCAAAGAAAAAGAAATTACAATAAAATATATTCCACATTTTATATCAAAAATTTTTAAATAAGCCACTACTATTGTATACTTATGGTAAACAAACAATGTGAATAGAATTAGGAAAGGTTTTATTATTGAACAATTCGACCTGCATTATCCTTGCAAAGATTGTGGTTACAACATACACCAGTGAATGTACATGCGAAATTTGAAACAAAATTTTGCTTATGGATGGTATAAATTAAGAAAAAAAAACAATATCATTTACAAAAATTATAATTTCAATTTATACATTTTGATTAAATTCTAATAACAAATAAAAATAGTAGAATATTTATGTAGAGACTTAATATATTATTTTAATTTGGTCTTTTGAAATTTAATTAACTTTCAATTTCACATATATGAATATAGAAGTTTTTTATTGTATTGTTGGTTTTATAGTTTTATTTCTGAGTTCTTTCTGCATATTTTCTTACTCAAAGTGAAGATATATTTTATGATTCATATAAAGCTGAAACGGAACACAAAATGGTTAAAATATTAAAAGAAAAGTACTGTTTTGAATACTTTATAACATTTATGGAAAGAAAGATTTATCTCCTAAGCTCAGGAAAATATAAATATTTAGTTTTAAGCTCCATTAAACTAACATAAAATAAATTGCATGTATAAATCTTTAAATATGATGTGGCCATAAATTTAAGTATGCAAGTTTTATTACATTTGTTTTTGCAAATCTGTGGAATTAAAGAAACAATCTACATATTTTTCTTTTGCGAAATAAAAAAGAAAAGAATTAGAAATATCAAAATAAATTTATTACGACTGTTCATCACTGTTTACAGTTTTTCAGCGATATGTATTTCCGTAACATTTTTCCTTTTCCCTCCTCCTTGTTCGGTTCTGCGTTTGATTCGTCGTGTCCGGAACTAAGTCCCTTGGCAGCTTTACAAGTTTGCTATTGACAGTTCATATATAAAAATGCCTCCGATATATCAAACATTGAAAACGAACAAGGGGGGAAGTAAAAGAACATATTCTATAAATGAACTGTTCAGTATTTATTGAATATTTATAATTATTGGTGATGAGTGATGAATAATCGCAATCACTAACAGAAATAATTTATTAAATATACGTACAATAAGAGTAAAGTGATAAATTTATAAAAATCAGGAAACATGTGATTTACTGTATTTAAAAATTCTAAGTAGGTACAATATTTTTTTTTTCATTACTAGCCCACTACTTTTAATATTTATTTGTCACTTTTTAACGAAACTCAAGTCTCCAAATCCAAATAATGCTTGAATAATTTAATTGAAGAAAAATGTAAAGTATAGACTCACAAATTAAATATGCTGTCTAAATTAAATGAGTAAATCAAATAAAACTAAATAAAAATCAAAAGTGAGGTTGATAAATTGGAACGTGAAAAATGCCTACCTGTTTTTGTGAATATTAAGAAACGAAATGTTTGTTATTGTCAACGTATTTTTTTTAGTAGGAATAGGGCTGGTTATAATTCAGGTATTTTATTAACACTTTGACATTGGTTAACTAACCTACGTTTATTTTACGTTGGTACTTTATTGTCATACATATTAATTATGGTTTGTTCATTTTGTTTGTTTAATTTAAAAAAATTACAAATATGATGCACCCTACGAAACTTTTTACATCATTGTTATATTCTATGTGAATGTTAACGTACATACACTTTTTAAATATGTGTAATTATTAGTTATATATAATAATAATACTATGAAAAAGGTTTATGAACCGCCCTGATTTTCTTTTGTAATTAAAATAAAAATATAAAACAAGGATTTAAGATTTTTCTTTTAAAGTAGTTAATATCTGTAAACAAATTTGTGTGATTCAATCTTTTAGAAAGATGGAAAATTCCTGCAAAACAATTTAAAAGAATGTTCATAATTTGAAGAAAACGAATAAATTTCGTCAACAACTTAATGCTTTCTGAAATTGAAACATGAAATTTAACGTTGATCTCTTTTTTATGTTGGAAATAAAAACATGAGACATCACTCAATAACCTCAGCCATAGCGACATGGCATAATATTTCTCCAGCGAGAATGCCAGAAATTCAGCGATAGTAAATTCTTTAGAGGCGAATGCCAGGCCACAGTCGCAAAGGCAGAGAAGAAAGAATTTAAAGGAGTCCCGAAACTCTAACTGCGGATATAAATTGCAGAGGCTAAATACACATTCGCGTTGTGCGTTCGCGACCGCACCAAGCAAGGCACCACGCAATCCTTTCCTGGAATTGTCTTCCACGCTCGTAAAGTAACTATCGCAGGAGAAGCTTCAGCATTCTCTATCTGCACAATTCGAACCTGATCGATTTGTCCGCAAAGACAAAGTACAACAGTTCTCTGAGACTTTGCATGGTTTAATAAACTAGGAAATTAAATAAGGCTGATATTAAAATTAAAGAAATCATTCACACCAAATAGCATCAAAACTAGAATATTTATATATTATCACCGTAAGGCATTAAAACTCCAAACCCTTGAAACAATCCAAAATAAAGTACCTGTTACCTTAATTATCGGTTATTAGAAAAGAAACGTATCAAAATTGTAAATAACGTATATTTTTGATAACTACGTTTTTCGGCGCTTTAAACAGACGTGAAAAATCAGGACCAACTGCAACTGGCGTCTTCAGTTCCAGTCCAGTGAAAAAATAAAAATTGAATAGAACAACCCTTAGTCAACGAAAGAAAATTACTAACACTAAACTACATATTAAAAATAGCCAAAAAACCTAATAACGCTACTTGGGTACAATAATTATATCTAACCAATAGGTACTACATTAAAAACTGACACCTCACTCCAACAAAAAATACATGAGTATCTAGAATCCATCCAAGTACACATCCTAATCCCCAAAAAATCTTTTCATAACCACTCTCAGGAACAAAATATACAATTCAAATATATCTTAGACCTCAAAAAAATCCAAAAACCAACCTCCATCTCAGCTCTACAAAAACACCTTCAACCTAACAAAGAAAAACATCACGATTCACTTATTATCTACACCAGTGTCTGCCAAACTTGTTTACCTTACGGCACATTGGGCGAAAAGAATTTGTTTTGTGACATCCCGGAACCCCAAATAAAAATTCCAATAAAATTAAATATGCTTTATTAGTATGAATAACAATAAAAAAATTCTAATTATAGTAAAATAACATTGTTTTATAGACATAATACTCGATACATAATAATGTTAATAATGATGGGTGGAATTTATTTTGAGAATTAGATAAACAACCATTTCTCATCTATCATCAGTAATCAGCAACTTTTTTCTATTTCATTTCCATAAGTCCTAAAAAATCCAAATCCAATGGATAACAGAGATTTAACGGTTATACGGTATAGTAGCGAAATCAAAATTCTGATAATTTTAATACAAAAAATAAGGCTTTGTGAACAGGATCGTTTTTCAAGAATACTAATTTATTTTTCCTATGTTAATGATAATAGCATGAACAGTCTTAGATTTGACAATCAAGTGATGAGAAATTATCCTTTTTCGCGGCACATCTAGAATCTCTTGCGGCACACAGTTTGGCAGACACTGATCTACACAGGCGGATTAAGACAAAACCAAAAAACTGGAACAAGCATAGTAAACCCCACAACTATGGTATTTCAAACCAATTCAATATCTATTTTGCGGAACTACATGTTTTGAAAAGAAAGACAGAATTCTTAATACAAAACAATCCAATTGAATTAAAATAATCTGTATGGACTCATTATATTCAATACAAACACCATCATTCAACAAATACAAAATAATAATACAAAGAGTAGTCAATTACATAAACAAAGAAATCCACTTCATGTAGAGATCATCACAATATTTGTAGGTATAAAGGGAAACAAAGAAGTCGAAAAAGCAGCAAAAAATGCAACAATGTTTCAATAAAAAAAATCCACAAATTCATAAAAGACGACACCTGATTGACAACAGAAAACATCAAAACAAACATCTTGAAGAAAATCCACCAACCTATTTGTGATTAACGTAGTGTACCTATGTCAGTGAATCCTATTATAATCAAATGTCAAACCAAAAACTCTTAAATAAAAAAAAAACTGATATTAGGGCAGTGATATTATTGTCAACCACATAATATACAAATGATATAAACATATTATAAATATTTATAAATAAATAATTTAAAATAACTAACGTACCTATGACAACATTACATGCATTTTTTGACCTATTTTGTTGTTGGCTACGTCATAGAAATTTTATAAATTTATTATTTATTTACTATTAACGAAATAAAAATATCGATGTATCCGAATGATTTAGAATCACATAACACTATAAGCTCTTGCCCTTTCATTTTATTGATACGTACAGTAAAAAATAAATATTTTCTTCAAGCCGATCAAATCTTTTAACAAATAGAGAAAATCTTGCAATGCTTATATTTCTTTTTCCCAGTAATACTCGTATTGTTGTTTTTATTTTTCCTGTTATAAATTTTCGATACAATTATTGCTCTGCAATATATTGCAATCAATACAAAAACGAGAAATTCACAACGATTTGTAGATATAATAATACTACTGGTCAGAAGATATAAATTTTGTATTACATTTATAGGTACTTCAAATTTAACATTGTTTATTCAGACAATTCATAGAAAATAAATATATTTGTCAAAGGGGCGATGTGACATATGGTAAATATTTTTTGGTACATTGTTTTGTTTCAATGCTACGCAAAACTAAAAAAAGAATTTTTAAATGTTTGTTTGCCTAGCAAAAAACAGCAACAAGCGAATTTAGTTCATAACCATATCACAGATTAAATGTATTGCTCTATTTATTTTGTGATAGTATGCTTTAGGTTCTATTAGGTTTGATTCTGAAGAGAGAAAAAAACTACTGATTGGTTATGAGGAAATGATTGACAAATGACAAATCATTGTATGTACAATGAAGTAAATCACCTAATCAAAGAGCTGGGCTAAATGGGATATAGCCCGGGGCGGACAGCTTTTGGGGAGGCAATTTTGCTTGCATCAACACTACTGAAAAGAATAAATAATTATATAAGTACTATAGTGCTTTTTGTTTTTATTTTTAGAGTTTGTTTTTGTTCATATAGGTTTTTTGAATATTGCAAAAAAAATATATTTTCATTTGTTTATTGGTAATATATATTTAGTTCTAAAACTTGTTATTTTCACTGATCACCCGCTTCTGCTTTCCTCCCGTGTATTTTCTTATGCAACGAGGCGCATTATTATTAGTAGCCCACGGGCGCCACATATCTTTAGTACTACCCTACCATGAACCATTACTTAATGTTCGTATCCTTGGTTATAAACCTTTTCATAATGCACTACATAAATACGACTAAAATATGAAATTCTCCCCTATTATGTAGCTCAGTGGTTAATTTTTAGCCAGTTGCTAATTTTTTCTCCAATGAAAATAGACAGCACTGAACAAAATATAAAAACGTCACTTGTAATGTTTCTTTTTATTGGTCAAAAATGTTAGCAACAGGTTAAAAATTAACCACTGAGTTAACGAATAGGTCCCTATATCTTACTATTCATTATTTATTACCTGATGTCTTTATCGCAGATATTGATAATTACAATCACCTACATATTTGTGCCAAAGGAGCTGGATGTAGTAAAGAATTTGACCGCAGCGGAATCGAATTTGTGTTACTAAAACCACAATCTATCGATTACGTAAATGTATATGTAGAGTATGACCCCTATCCTACTAAATTTATATACAGTGTAAAGCAATTAATTACAGGGAGCATCGGCTCACTTGGAGAGCACTCTACGACTCAAATTGAGCGGAGTGAAATCTGTGATTTAATTTAAAATTTAACCCAATTGAAAATATTGTTGGGTCCGAGTGATTTGAAACCTTTTAAAAATAAAACTTTTCACGAAACAGGAACCTTAGATATATTTTTCTTTCTAGGAATGTTATGATCTATCTTTCTTTTCCGTATCCGGGAACACCTATTAAATTTTGTTTCTCCAGAAATTAGCCACATCAAATACTCTGTCATTGGCTAGTATGAGATACTCCTTTGTGCGTAATTTTTTCAAACTTATACACAACAACAAATGATCCTCGTTCTGCAGAAGTCCACAGTTCCATATCAAATTCGGATGCTCTGTACAAAATGTTACGACAACTTTATAATTATAATATATTAGTAATAATGAGCATCGTTGGCTCACTTGGAGAGGGCTCTCCGACTCAAATTGAGCGAAGTGATATCTGGAGTTGGATGTCAATTTTAATGCAATTGAAAATACTGTTGTATCCGAGTGATTTAAAATCTATTAAAAATAAAAATTTTCGCGAAACAGGAACCTTGGGTACTTGGGACCTTTTTCTTCTAAGAATGTTATGATCTATCTTTCTTTTCTGTGTTAAATTTTGTTTCTCCAAAAATTAACCACATCAATTGCTATGTCATTGGCTATTATGAGATCATCCTTTGTGCATGCTTCTTTTAAATTTCCACATATCGGATTCGAATCCTCCGTACAACGTTATGATAACGTTGTAATTATAATTTTAATATATAATTATATAATTATATTAGTAATAATTTAATAAGTTTAAGAAACATTTGGTTGTTTTCGAACAAAATGGGAGTTGAAAAAAGAGGAGTGGAGGAATTGCCTTGGCCGGAATCCGGAATAGAAGACCGTACCGTAGCTGTAGCGTACGTTATCGAGTGAAGCTATGTGGGCAACCGCAATCCTGGGGCTGAAGCCAACTTTTATCGACTTTACGCTAGATAAAAATACGTATCGAATTACCCTATAATATACATTCAACACATGTTGCGGGGCTAAACGATTCCACCAGATGAGATTCGCCTTCCTTACCGTTCACAAGCCGAGCTTTACGCTATTTTAACTTTACTATTTCATCAGACTTAATTTTTTTCGCTACGTTTGATCAGCCAAGGGGAACGTTCTTTTTCTCGTACGACAATCAGGGGACAGAGAAAAAATCAAACGATTATTACAATCAGATAATGATACTAAACCTACATGTATAATGTAACTCGTTTATATTCTAATTTTAATCACAGGTATTTAGTCTAATTTGGAGTAGTATTGTACATTAGAATATAGATTAGTATATTTTTGAATTTGCTCTGATAATGATTCTAACAAAAGACTGTTTAATTGATATGCTTCACAACTTAATTGTTGCGGATTCGAATCCCGTCGTCGAAAGATAAAAAAACTGTTATAATGATGTATATTTAAGTTATTTACAAAAAACTTAATACTTGAAAAATTTTGTTCTAAATAAAACAAAACTTACGAAATATCGACGGTGGTATTATCTATTGGGTTGTTTTGAAAAATAGTTTATATGCAGGAAAAGAGATATAAAGTGTAATGGAATACCAGTATAAAATACTTTTTAGTTATTCTTCGTCATCCATAAATGGATATGACACAGATACGTATTAATTCCAACATCGATTCATATTACGGCAGTCAAAATAC
The DNA here is from genome assembly GCA_035578165.1 of Stenolophus ochropezus. NCBI lineage: Eukaryota > Metazoa > Arthropoda > Insecta > Coleoptera > Carabidae > Stenolophus > Stenolophus ochropezus. The sequence continues at coordinate 14,397,959 of JAQOWZ010000005.1, read as the reverse complement.
GACCCAAAATGAATAATTGAAAAACTCTATTCAAAAGACAAAATTGCAGAAAAATTAGATTTCAAATTAAATTCTACCTCTAATTAAAAAATTATAAATAATTTAAAGTACATAATCTATAGTAGAGCGTAGATTGAGTGGTACATATATTTAAATATATTTTTAAAATAATATCAATTTTACATAGCATAGTTTCTAAGATTTAATAAGCAGTCAAGCGTGCTCCAACCCGCTTAACAGAGTATGAGATCTGGATATTATAGGTATTGTACTAGTGACACCAATTTTTAACCAAGAATAAATAATTCTTTGTCCGAGTGATTTGGAAATAACTATAAGTACAACACTAAAAATACTGATAAAATGTGAAACTAGTTTCTTAGTTACTTGATGCTTTATTCCGCAGAGAAATGTTTGCAACAGGAAGAATTATAAAAATTAAAAGAAAACTTAAATTATTCCGCAAGAAATAGTAGCAGTACAACATTGTTGCTATTTATTAAAAGAACTATTTTAAAAAGATTTTATAATATTTCTTGAAATAAAGCTTTAAACGGAAATGCTTGATTGAGATTTGTCGATAACAAATAAATACCTTTTGTCGTTAATTTGATGAGGGTGGGAGATTAGATCTGTGTCTGAGTGGATAATTTATTTATCTTGTCGTCTCCAAATGTGAATCTCGGGAGAATTCTAAAATTAGCAAAGTTAATTCATCGTGGAACAACATAAAGTTCTATTAGGGAAACAATTTAAGCAATTATACATGAAGTCGGGCGTCGCTGTAAGTCGTAACTAAGTTAGTGCACGACAAACTCTCGGTTTTAGTGACACAAAACATCAAGCGTGCCGTGGTATCGGCAGATTCCGCAGCCGGAATGCGAGTACGGCAACTCCGGACATGCATGCGGTCAACTAGTGAGAGTTACTCATACTATTTCAGCTATTTGCTGATCACTTACACTCTGGCTCACAACTAGCAAAACATTCGTTTCTTACACTATACTAACTCCATTATTCAGTAGTTAGTAACATGATTTAACTAGTCTACGGAAAATAGTTGCACATCAATGGCCGTATTTATTTGGGAAATTTGAAACAACCTTAAACTGACCCTAAACTTACCCGTGTTAGTACAAATAAACAAACGAATTTTATAGTTCGTGAAAAAATTAAATGGTAAATGTAAGTGATTTATTAAAATTATTTACTTAAATTTTCCGTTTTAACCTATAGAAGATATAACTTCTGACACATATAGAAATAGAAGCAATGTGTAAACACAGGTAGAAAACAGGGTCAATTCACCAACCCAGCAAAATAGCTGAGTGAGTTGGGTCAGTTCGAGATCAGTTTTGGGTTACTTCAAATGTGCCAAGTATACAGAATTAACTTACAAGGCTAATTAAAATGTCCGAAATAAATACGGCCAGTATGAGCGTATCATAAACTTTGCTAGACAATGGATACTATGTCCTGGTGATATTATCATTATTTTTGTTCTCAGTTGTCTTTTAACTAAAATAAATTATGAACTATTGCACAGCTTTCCTAGATGGAACATCAAGACTTCAAGTAACTAAAGTATAGTGCTACCTTAGTACTTAGAGGCCCACTTTGAAGTACGTCAAAAAATTTTGCTTGGTATACGTCTTTGTTTGGAATACCACTCCAGAAATCTGAAGAGAAGGCAAAAACAAAATTCTTTCGACAGATTTTTAATAAACATCAAACCTTTTTATACTCAATCATGCCCAAGAAAAGAAAAAAGACAGAAAAGAGTAAATAAAATGTTCATTTATTTCATTCATTGCTTTTGCATTCATGTATTTTGCCTAGAAACCTACTAATAACCTAACCTTTATTTGACATGAGAATTTTTTTTCACTTCCACTTACTTGTTAATCATGGTCACCTAGGTGAATAATAAATTATTATTAACCATGGTCGACAATCAAAAATGTAACTTTTAAAAAAAACTCCAAATTCAAATATTGTTTAAATCATTTAACTCAAGAAAAGTGTAAAGAATGGAATCACAATTTAAATATACCGTCTAAATTCAATAAGTAAATTAAATAAAACCAAATTAAAAAATCAAAAATGTGATTGACCAACTGAAATGTGACATATAAAAACAACCTATTTTATTTTTGTGAATATTAAGAATCAAGTTAATATTCATTTTAGAATATTTGTTATTGTCAATATATTTTTTTTAGTAAGATTGGGATTCAAATGCTAGTAGTGAAAAAATTCAGATTTATTTCTCCAACAATATAATTTCAGAAAAAGGAACAAATAAACTAAAAATATTAGTAAAAGTAAAAGACCTCATTTAGATTTGAGATTAGGAAGATACGTGCATTGAATCTCAAGAAAGCTTCTTTTTAGAGGGAATTTGTGTCCCTCAATTTGGTAATGACAAGTGTTTTATCTTTACAAGATAAATGTGGTTTTGGTTTCGTAATGCGAGACAATTCCCCCGAATCGAATATCAAGTGAAAGCAAGAAGCAAGGTAACTGCCTCTCCGGCCTAAAAGCCTCCAATCGTTCCTCAATCAATACCATATATTTTCATTTCATACTGAGCGAATTACCTCCCCGATTTCTCCTTTAATGTGGCCGTTTAGCAATTACTCTTTGAGAGAGAAATTCACTAATTAAAAGTTGAATTTTTGGTCAACTCATTTAAATATTAAATGTTTCCTCCTAGTTTGGATTAAATTATTTCGATTCGTTGATTGTGCTGACTTGGAAAAAACCTATTAATTAATTTCTTTCTGATGTTTATCATACTTTGGGCAAATATTAACTTAAGGGTTTGCTAAATTACTTGCTGCTTCTCTAAGAAACCAAATTAAAATTGTTTCTTCAACCAGAATAAAGCTAAATTCACAGAAGGAATCAAGTTGTTAAACGAGGGAACACCGGCTTGGAAAGGGAACGAAAAAGTGAATTTCAAATTTTCTAAATATTGCTTTCGGATTTTACCCAAGTTGAAACGATATTGAGAAATAAAAAATATTTATTTAATTTAACTATTTATTTTAAATTAAGACTGCCACTTGATAGAACATAATGAATCACTATAATAATTATGTAACAAACTTGGTAATTCAACTATTTTGATTTTCTGTTATGATCGGATCGTCCTTTTGACTTTACAGTTGTCTGAGAAAAAATGATAATAAGTTGAAAACAATAGTAATACATAATTTATTTTAAAAAATTAAGACAATCATTGTCTTATAATTATGAATCAAAGGATCATTTAATTCGAGGCCTATTCTGCATAGAATTGTGTCTTTTTTAGATTTTTTGTAATCTTTATATGCAAATTTGATTTGAGTAGACGTTAATTATTCAATGATTGACATATTCATTAAAAATTGTGAATGATTGTATCGTCAAGTAAATAATCAACTCGAACAATGCTGATAAGCAAAGTTTTTTGCAAGTCTCAATATCTGCTAAACTTAGAAAGATTGTATGTTAATAAAATAAAAAATTACCGTGTTTTTAAATTTTTATTGAAATTATTTTTTAATAAAAATATTAGTAAGTACCTATATTGATTGACAAGTCGCTGTTTTGCGATAATAATTTGACGTTACTTTTTTAAATTATAATAATTTATTTATAAATATTGAACATTTTATAATAATTGTATCCTATTTAAAAAGAAATTGATTTTCAATTTCATTAAAAATAATGCTCTTGGAAATTTCATTGACCTTGTAAGATCAATTTTATAGTAAGAAAGTTAATAATTTATGTTGAACTTATCTTTTACTGCATTTGATTTATTTCCGCTTTGTGATTTTATAGCACTAAAGGAGATAAAAATTGTTACTTAAAGGTAAGGAATTCGTGCGCTTTTGTCGCCAAAAGGGGAATTCCCACTATGACAATATCGTCCCTATAGTTGTTCAATTTGCTTGGTGTTAAATGACTAGAACACAACTCCCCACATCTCTTTGTGCTGTAAATAAGATTCCCATCAACCATCCCTTTGCAAAGCACTCGCCTTTAGTGCCAGCGAATCATTTCTTGTCATTTTCCTTTAAAATTGGGTGTTAAATTCTCGATTAAGTCTCCTATAAGAAAGATATTACATGTAAATTACATCGCAATCTTTGCTCTGACAAATTAATATTACGAAGCGCAAACAGGATTGGATAAACTCCGCAAAGAACAATTGCAGTAATTGAAGTGAAGAAGTTGAAGAGGTTAGGTTTGTACTGAGCGTGTAGCTCCAAGGTACATAAATTAATGGAGTTTAGGAGTTCAACAACAGTACTAACTTCACGGTTCCTAACGCCAAACATACAAATAAGATTCGATCCGATGAGAATACTAAATGTATTGATACTTTAAACCCATTAACCGCATACGAAGTTTGTCACTAGTTTAGTCATTCCCATTATAGAGGATAAACTATATAATTACTTATAAGGTTATTACAAACTTTAACATATGATCAAAATGTAATCCATAATAAATATGTAACATCTTTATAATTGATTATAACATTTTTTTGTGATTATTTCATGCACATCATTATCGCCCAATCAGGAGTGGGATTCCATAACTCATAACAATTACAAATTTAAATTGTACTTGTTATTACATCAATTACAAATGTCAAACATTAAATGTCACCAAGGCAGAAATTCAAATTTGCAATAAATTTCAGATATTCCCACTTTAGTATAAACTTGTAGAATGTTCTTTATATGTATAGGTACGTATCAACCATAAATAACGATTACGGGACAATAGCTTTACAAAAAAAGTGATTTTCTAATAAATTAAAGTCTTTTATTGAATCTAGTAATCGAAAAATATCTTAAAAGGTAAGAAAATCGTATTTCATTCGGGCACTATTTTCTATCTTAAGTCGCCTGCTTGAATCTCAAAGGTAACTGTGATCACTATGTGGGGAAAGACCACACAACTTAGTTTTTTACTTAACTTAGCAAGGAGGTTAGGCTTTTCATGACAAGTAAATAATAAATACTTTTACTATTGTGGTAAAATAGAAAAAACCTACGATTTTTTGTATAGCCGCGTCTACGTCAAAAAATGCAGTGATTAATAGAAAGACGCTAGGTAGCGAAATGAACAAACTTATTGTAAAATTCAAAAAGTTGTAAGAAATGTTTATGCCTATTAAAAAACATAGGGTAGTTATGAGTATCATAACCGCCGCATATGTCAATTGAATTCAGAGCTCGAAGAGCGACATCTAAAGCCTGGTATGATTCATAACATCCGTGGTATGTTCGATAGTTTACCGGTTTCACGTTTTTAATAAATATTAATTTATAAAATTTCATTGTCAGTTACGTTTTCGTGATCAAGTCTGTGTGGGTTGCGATGTAATTTACATGTACGGTAATATTTTTGCCATAGTGACTTGTCAAAATTACAAGGGATACGATTATGACAGCTTACTTTTGTCGACGTAAACAAAAGCTTAATATCCTGAACTGGTAAAATAAATTAAATGCCTAATAGTGAAAGGTAGTGTCGTACGAATCGGATGTTTTTACCAAAACGAAGTAGGTTATAAAAAGTTTAGAATTATTTACATTATATTAAATTACAACACATTCCATTGCTACCACCAAATCTTAAATTTACATAAGTGTATGTGCTTAACAAAGTTGGTTAAGTTTCACCATTTGAATTTAAATTGTTATTACCACAATCCTTTTGCATTAGTACGTCACAAAATACTTTAAGTTTTGTACAAAATTAGAATTTACGATATTAATTTGCAAATAGAAAGAGTAAGATATTCTAATAAATCTTACGTAATTGCAAAATCAAATCTATGATCTCACATCGTTCAGTTTGAGTCGAAAGTAGTTGACATAAATTGAAAGAAAATCTAAGTACGAACTTTTCTTTCTTCTAATGTGAATCGTTCTTACTTTATAAATATTTAAACATACTTCGTTGGCAGTGTAAAAATGTAATAAGCACATGAAAGGCACATTCATCTTAATATTTTCATAAATTATTAGAGCATAGTATTATTGCCTCGGTTTATTGCAACTATATGGTATATAGTTCTATCAGAAATGCTTGTGGTGAATTGACGTTCAGGAGGCTTAATTAGCTAATATCTTAAATTTTGGTCATACTTTCTCTAATACTATTTAGTTTTTGTAAAAAAATATTTTACAATGTAGCAGATGAGGTAATAGAATCAGAAACAACGTGCCAAGGAAAGCCGGAATTTCAAAAACAATTGCTTTTACTCATGTATATTAAATGGGTGAATTAAAAAACTAATGGACTTTGTCTGCCTGGTATAGAATATCATTCTTTAACAGAATGTATTCTGTAATAGTTTTCAGATACAAAAATGTGGATATATGCCACCATAGCAGAAGAATAGTATTTTTTTTTCATTTTACATAATTATGCAAAAATAATCAACAGCAGCTTTCACACAAATCTATTGTAGATGGCATTATTGTTCTAGTCTCAAAATGTTTTAATATTTTGAAGTTAACTGTATAACATTATTATGAGAAAAGTTTTGTTTGCTGTGCACATGCGTATTGTATCATATCAGACGTGGGAGACAATATACCTATTTTTGAACTGTTTATTGCTACTCAAGTTTTCATATATTAATTTGCTCATTTATTATTACAATTTTTAATATAGCAATACATGATTTCAAAACTTTATATAGGTTAATTTGAACTGCGAATACATTTCTTGCATTTAAACGTCAAATATGAGTAGCGGATAAAAAATTGCTTTGCTGCATGTAAGCTTCCATTCCACAATAGGATAAAAATTATGAATACATTTTTATTACCATTCTTCAAGCACCCCGGCATTCGAAACGTAAATCACAAGTAACTTTTTTTTAGAACTATACCGCAGCACGTAAGATTGCAAGATACTCGTAAAGTTTTCTGGTGTTAACTTATGTTGGAAATTGGAAATATCCAACTTATTTAAAATTTAAATCCCAATTAAAGAAACAAGTTCTGAGCCATAAATGTTAAAACTTGAAATTTATTGAGTAGTAATGAAACTATAGGGTTTAATCAAAACTTTACCTGTAAAAGGCACAATTAGAAGTATCCGCTGTAATATATTCGTTCTTTGTGAAGTTGGGACAGTTTGATAACCTTTTACTGTGGGGAAAAAATCGCCGTGCGGGCATTTCTCGGGACATTAAAATGACAAAAAGAACGCAGGCGGGGATTTTTTCGTGAAACACAAGACGGGCGTGAAGGGGGTCGCGGACGCCAGTTTTTCCCTCCAGGATCGCTTGAGTCAGCTGGAGCCTTGCCATGCGCGGCTTTATGTCTCACACTTCGACAAGCTAATTAAACCCAAAACGACTACACGGAGGCGCCGAATAGCGGACGGAAGATACGTACATCCCGATATACTACTTTTTCCGCGGTATTTAAACACTTCTTTATTCGATAATAATAAACTTCCTTTTCACTTACAGATATAGAAGTCCATTTCTTTTTATAAAAGTTGGTGTCAAGCATATCTGAAATTGAGTTATAACGTAATTTCCATCTTTCCTCATTTGAATTTTTTATTTTTTTAAAATACTTACAAATACTTTTAACTGCTTTAAAATAAGTATAGTATATTGTGCAACAAGTGCAGAAAATCAAGTATTTCCCACGAGGTATAAAATAGGAATGGAGTGAGATTTTAACCCACGATTGTGGGAAATACTCAACAAAGTGTTTCTGTATAGTGATCGAAAATAGATATTACATACCGAGCGGAAAAGTTCTTCATCTTAATCTTGATCTGAATTAAATAAGCTCTTCCGCGAGGTCTGTATATTATTGAGTTCTTCCTATAAGATTGACTTATCAAAATGACATTGACTTTAGCTAGTCGAGAATATTGTACATTACCGACTAGCTGGAAAGTAAAAATATGTAATGAGCTTCCCAACTGTTTGGTTGGCTGATTTTGATTGTGAACAAAAATAGATTTTCTACAGTTATCAAAAAATGTTAACATTTAAATTCTAAGAACAATGCATAAAGTAGGCAATTTTCTCAAATTTGTTAGTTTACCTTGACACCGTACGCGAAATACCTGAGAAAACTTTTTTTTTTCATGCTTTTGGATAACGTTTGTTTACGCTGATGGAAAACGTTTTTTTACTCAATTTATGCAGATAAAAAAAGTATATAATTAATGATGCAAATAATTTGTAGAAAAAATATCATTTGTATTTTGTTCGCGAAATATTTTTAATGCATTCGGTTGACAAGACAAGCCTCGTCAAAAAATTGACATCTCACACTCTAAAAACATAAACTTCGCGCAATTAATACATAAATTACATACAATGCAGTTTTCCGCAAGAAACTTTTTTATAGCATTTATATTGAATTTCTTAGGTTAAATATAGTTTTATAATTACTATAAATTGTTCAATAGTCATATGTAAATAGTAATAATACTTGAGCCAGTCCTGTTCAAACACTGCCCTTAATTATTATCTGTGCAACAAAATTATATTACATAATTTCATTTTATAATGATGCGTATTCCAGAGAGAATAATTAAAAAAAAATTAATTAAAAATTAATTTTCGGATTAAATAGACTATAATGATGTAAAAATTAATATAAAATGTTCAATATTTACAAATAATAAAATTTAAAATAGTGACCATGTCTTTGTGACAACGAATGCCGGATTAGAAAGCAAATTGTTATAAATATATTGCTCCTCATGCTAAATAAAAAACATTACTTTATTTCTCTTTTACCTATTGTAGGTACTGATATTATTTTTTTTAAATTTATTTTTCGTTTACTGGAATTTTTAGAATACAAAAAATATATGTGTAATATTTTTAATTAAAAATTTATTAACGAGTATATAAAAATATATATTATAGTATATATAACACGGTTTATTCCAGCACTCAAGTGCATCTCGCGGTAAAATTTTTTACTTATATTTACTTTTGTGAAAAAAGTTAGTTTTTCGCTCATATTGCACATTTTATTACCGCTCGGTGGAATAGAAATACCAGTGTTATTTGTATTAATTTTGTCGGAATTCATTCTGCTAACCTAGTTAACAGTTATCATATTAGAAATATTAATATTTGAAATTTCATTTGGCTGAAAATTTCCAAATTTGCCAACGCAGCCAGCTGCAACAGGCGCGAAATTAGCAAGTGAAATTCAAATTCAACTGCAGAACACAAAGCAAATATTGTTTCGAATCAAAATTCCCCAACTAAAATTAATTCATCGGGGAGTATGCTCGTGTAGGTGGCGCCTCCACCATCCGTCGCTTGTAACGAATCCAAGTGAAAAATTCATTTCTTTCCTGACACGCTGCGAAGCTGTTTAACTTTTAATTTGAAATTTAAATTACCGCAGAACATATCGCGGATTTGACAGACAACTGACCTAGAACTGCTTCAATTTGCGCTTTCCTAAATTTTTGACACTTGTTTTAAGCAGAATTTATATTAGAAACAAGACAATGAATGTGATAAAGATGAAGAATATTATTCATGACGTTGAAATCAAAAAGCGAATAAATTTATTCAAATTTTCAACAGACAAAACTATGACATTTCCCGGAAAAATTAAAACATGGTTTTAAAAATGTCTACTTCTGCTTTGAAATGTTTTATTTTCTGGTGGAAGCTTTATGACTGAGGAACTTGTAGGCTAATAAAATAAGATTGGGAACAACGCCGGATTAATATTTTAAGACACCTAAGCATGTTCAAACCCTAAGTCAATGAAAACAATTTTCATCTACCTACATTTTTACTTTACTAATTTTTTATCTAAGCTATCAAAACTTTTTTAATTAATTTTATTTATTTCTAATTTTAATATTTTAATTAAAAAAATATTTTTTTAAGAAATTATTTGAAGATTTTGTTCAAAATTAGGGGGCCTCTATTCACCGGAGGTCCTAAGGACATGCTTTCTTTTCTCTATCCACTGCTCTTAAAATGCAGTCAGTTTATTAAAAATTTAATAAATCTCATCAGAATGTGATTACTAATAAATAAAATGTACAATAGACAGGGTTGAGAAAAATCCGGAATTTTTCCACATTTCACTTTCTTAATTTGCGGTCTAGGTATCAATATGTAGCTACAAATATAGTTAAATAAATTTGTTTCAGAAACAAAAATATTAATAATATATTTTAAATAGTAGGTACTATCAACTAATTGTAACACTTCATGAGTCTGTATTTTTCTTTTTCTCTAAAAATTTTAATCAAAATTGTATTTAATTACTATCCTAATGAATCCTTTCTCATTCGAAACGAATTAATAATTCTTTGAGGGACAAAATGTAATTAAAAATAAATTTCAAACAGAATCTTCAGCTTTATATAATAAATCATTCAAATGCTCATTTACAAATATGTTATAAACCACAACTCGAAGAACGGTATTGTTAATCTCCGAAAAATAATAACCCTTGTATGTTAAAATTAAATAATCTACATGCCGTAATCCTTCGCAAGGATAGCATTTTTGGCCTGCCGTAAATTCCTTTCTGAAACAATTGAAGGCTTAATATGTTTTGTTCTTTCTGTATTCTCGTATTTTAATAACAGAATACACAATACCGTTCATCTAATGAGCGAACGTAATCTCGCAAAAACGATGACATTTGTATGTATTAATTGCAGAAAATCATGAGTGCAAATAAAAAATAAGTGAAACTTGCAAAGAGTATCATATTTTACAACTATTAAAACAAGTGTCATGGTGTAACAAAGGAAGAGCGCTTTTCTGGCTGTTTAACAAGACACTTCTTTCAAATTGGTCTTGTTTCATTTAATTAAGATCTTGTTAGCTACGACTGCGCCTCTGCGGTGAAATGTGAAACTAAAATAGCACCGGAATAATTAAAACCAAAACATTCGCAAAGACACACAATTCTCTGGGGGAAAAATTTGGCGGAGGAGCTTATTTCCACAGCCACATCAAACGTTATCGTTAGTATAAAGACAACATTTTATAGAAGTAACTTTTATACAGAATATCAAGCCATGTTATATGAAAATATAGTATACAAGGTGGCCCAGTGAACATTATCAGCGCAATTTTTGGCCACTTAACATTGAATTTGCAAAAAACTCTCGAACACGTCAATTTTAAGACACCTGAATGGATTAGTACCAATGGCATAACTTCAACCCTAAAATGGAGGTGGACTGCACCTCAAAAATTTTAAATGGAAAAGGGCGTCAAACATAGCCCAGTTCGAAGAGCCTTTCAATTCTCTTTTCAACAGTTTTTTTATTTTTCAAATCCGGTAATTAGTTCCAGAGAAATATCGTTTAAAACAAATTTTATCAGGTGTGCAAAACTGCAATCAAGCAATCAAAGCAAAATGTTTACTTTTATAGCTTCTTAAATTTTTGTAGTTATGTTTTTTTGTGAGGGTAATGTATATACAATCACATAAATTCTATCAAGAAAAAAATAAAAAGTTGAATTTAATGTTTAATATAATGGACATTCAAAATTCTAATTAATAACGGTAGCTGTAATTGAAAATAGATTGGCATTGCACAGAAATAGGTATTTACATTTGAACCGAAAATGTACTATTCCATCGGGTTAACAGAATTATTATTGTTATGTCGGACATAGAAAGTATGTATAATATTAATAACTATATCTGTGGGGTTATGTGCTGGCCATATTACATTATTTTATTTAATGAACAACAATACATGTCGTTCATTTTAATTAAAGGTGCACCATCTTCTGATGCAATGAAGAGCAAATGAAAAATCGGTATTTGTGCAGATCGTTTGTGGGTCAGTAGTGGTGATTGTAAGAAACAGTAAACACTGACCAGTCCAATTAGAGCTCGGAGCGCCTCCCTTTCCTTGTAGCCGTTTGTTACAGGCGTTGCCTAAGACTGGAATCTATTGATACACCATCACCGCACTAGATATCCTCAGTAGGAGTATTGAAAGAATTGATCAGTCTTTTAATAGCAACTGCAATCACAAAATGAATTATAGCGGAGGCATTCTTAGTACAGATAATATTAGTTTAATAGTTGTAAGTTTGTATGTACCAAGATCAGTGGTTTGAGTGACTACTTTCGCACACGTGATCAAAAATTACTGGGTATTGCCGTATATAGTGTTTCACAAGACAAGATAAATAATAAATTCAGTATTTGATATACAGTTCCCTTGCTGACAATACAAGAAAACTTTAGCAAAGCAAGAAGAATTATCTGAAAACTAACGTGATTCATAAGAAAACGTTTGAATTGCACAAAGTCATTACATTTGTCAGTAATTATGAAAAAATACGGATTGTTTGTGAATTTGGTTAATGAACCGAGGTTGCTGCGTTTGAAGTAGCAGCCCAAAAATTAATTAGCTAAATAACATCCCAGCTTGTCATCATCGTGTAAATTCCATAATTTACATGCATAATTAATTACCTCTATAATTTTCCAATCGTTATTTATTATAATCTGGATAAGTATAAATTCATACATGCGAACAGAATGGATTAAACACCATATAAATCAATTTCATTTCTAATTATACTAATATATATCATCGTTTTGTAAATAAAGTAATATACCCATGTCATTTCCGCAAACATTGCCACGTCTATTTCATTACATGCTATTCAGCTCAGGCTTTACACAGCCGATAGCATTTATCAAAATCATTGCCAATTAGGAATTCGCGGAAAATTTTAATTTTGAGCAATTATGGAAATATTAAAATAAATAATTGAAATCACTCATATACTCATTTACTCATTTATTTACATATATTTATAAATATCAATATATTTTTATAATTCGTTCAATGACTTTCAATATGTGAAACATGAATACGTAATTTATTTTGCTAGCAAATATTATTTCTGCATTTCATTTCATTTCAAACATATCAAGAATAATTTATACACAATTGTATGTGTACAGGTGTATACAAATTATTCTAATTTCACCTATTATTTTCTAGTGTCTCTAATATGTTTATATTTATAACATAAAAAAAATATTTTAAGACGTAAGAAAAAATTGATGCAGTCGGTATATAACTTCTCGTCTGTAATATAATCATAATGTATCTTTTACTAGATTCATTTTAAAGGGAAAGAAACATCTTTTTAATTTATATGTATCACAAAATTTATTTGTTAATTATATAAATTTTTTTTAGTTTCTGCAAAAAGTAAGCCTTTTGAAAAGGCCGATTGAAACCAAAATTGGAGGTACATATGTATATGTTATAGTAATTACTTAAATAAAATTTCAGCATTTTACGGCTAATCGATATGTCGAGTTACGCGAAAAATATAAAAAAAAACACTACGAGTAAAGTGTCCTTTTGGCACTGGCGATTGCAATAAAAAAGGAAGGTGCGCAATGTCAAAATGGATATTGCGTTTCACACCTGAAAACCAATGTTTTTCGCGACTACAATACTTCCTTTACTTTGTACAAAGAAATAAAAAAGAATTAAACAACATATTGTGATTTATTTTTAGCACGATTATTTATTTTGAAAAAAATTATTGAAAGATTGTTGAGAGAAGTTATATTTGAAGTTATAAACATTTTGCAAGTTGAAGCACTCTTAACTGCTTTACCATTATTTATCACTCTTAAATCCTTCCAAATATTAAGAGGTGATTTTAAACTCCTCTTGAAGTTTAAAAGTTTCCATCATAAATTCCCATCGTGGAGAGCATCCTGGATTGATCTTGAACTTCCATTTCTGGGAAATCCTGCGAATCCTTTTCCCGTTGCGAGCGTGGGTGGAGTGGGCGCGCGGCATATTAGCGCGATTTGTATTTATGATATCTTTGTCACGTCATCCATCACCAATTACAAATATTGACGGCTTTCTCGCCAAGCAAACACGTTTTAAAAATCCATCCACGCGGGGAGAAAGCCTGCGAGGGTGATGCATCATACTTGACGCGGAAACGGGAAGGCCGCAAACGCCTCATTCATGTAATTACGCTCTTACGCACTTACGCGCATTTTCCCAAATATACCAGGTTTTGCAATAAATTCTTGTCAGGTTATCCACATATTCTATACCAGTACATGACAATCTCTTTAGTAATGTGCTAATGTGGAACATGAATAACTTAATGCTGAAGTGTGTGGATTGACACATTTTAATCTTAGCTCAAATTCTGTAGTACTAAAAGTATCTACTCCGTTTCTGATTGAGAGAGTAATACATCAAAATTTATAATAGTAGTACTGGTTTTTATCAGCTATGCAGCAAGTAAATCCACCAGAAAAATGAGATATAACTAGTGTTCCACCGAAGTTCCGAAATTTAAATTGAATATAATAATTTTTCACTTACACTTTCTCGAAATGCTTCTTATGTAAGACAATAAGTGTATGTCGTCTTTTTAAGAAAATTAATTCTTTTTATGATATATGAAATACATAATGTTGACTAAGTTTTTTTTGAAAAACTTTTCTCTAATATTTTTAATTTACGAAATATCATCTGGAGGCTCAAAACAAAACCACCTATATATACACATATTTTCGCAATTTTCTACTTCCCTAATAATTTTAGGTAAAAAGTTTGAAATAACAGTTAAAATAAATAGGAAAGCAGGAATTTTTTGTAGGAAATATTACATTATAAAATAATATATATTTCATAATCTTTAGCTATTTTCATTCTAAACAAAGAATAAAGACAGTACCTATTAAAAGTTACTTAAAATTTTATATGTACATTATTGCAGCTTACATATTTTAATTTTCAATACTTCTACAATGTAGATTTTTAATTAATTAATTAATACAAATGTCACTAAATTCATCAATAAAATGTAGTCAGATTTCTTTGAAAAAATATTTTTTTACTATTCATCTATAAAAATATCAAAATAGATTACAATGTATTGAATGTTCTACAAAAGTCTAAAAAAAGACTTAATTAATATTGCTTTATAAATATGTAGGAAGTTAAATATGTGATGAAATAAAAAAAAATAGATAGAGTGATTTTATTTGTTGTTCTAAAGTTTTTTATGCAAGTAGTTAACAATTTTTGTGATTACTATTTATTTGCTCCTATTCAGAATAATAATAATTGTCTTTAACGTAATCTGTAGCCAATAATTGAAAATTGATGTCCACGTACAAAATACACGGAATTCCGGAAGCATCTCGTCGGTGTAGTAAAAGGGTTTGTAGAGTTTTGTGACAAACAAATCACAACAGAGGATGTTAATTTGGTTGATAATGTAGCGTGAGAGGATAATATTTGCAAATTTGTCGAAAGTTGTTCCCCCCGTAGGGCGAAGTTAGCTAATAAAAGCAAATAACGAGTGCGGCTGTTCAACTGACTAACAATTACGAATATTATGACGGGAGATAACTTCCCCATAAAGCCCAAACACCAAGCAAGGGACAACTCACGAGAATTTTAACGCACGGAATTACCATAACCCAGCTTTTATCAGACTCTCCACACAGAATATATTCTCCGGAATATTTCACACCTGGAAAAAGATACGTATTTGCGGAAAATTTCAAAAAAATATTAAAAGAACACTGCGAAAGTTTTCAATTTTTGTCTTCCATCGCGAAAATATAATCGCCAAGTATTACAAAATGATGTGCTGCTAATTTAATAGGTTTTATTTCTTCTTCTGTCGTCTTGGTTATTTCACTCTTCATTCGTTGAATAATTTAATACTAATAGTACATTATAAAGCAAGGTTGAGAAGACTCAATCATGGTATATAGGTATATTATTTCTTTTTCACTACTAGCATTTAAATCCTAATCCTGAATAAAAAAATATATTGAAAATAACAAAAATTTTAACATGAATGTTTACTTGTTTCTTAATATTCACAAAAATGATGGAGCTGCATTTATTTTTATATTTGACTTTTGATTCTTGATTTATTTTTATGTGGTTTACTTATATAAACTAGATGGCATATTTAATTTGTAAATCCATAACTTACACTTTTCGTGAGTTTAATGATTCAAGCAATATTTGAATTTGATGAAGGCTTAAATATCTAAAAAAGTGACATTTTTCAAAATCGACCTAGATCAATGATAATTTATTATTCACCTAGTTTACCATGATAACTAAGTAACCCATAGTGAAAAACAATTTCTCATGTCAAACAAAGGTTAATAATAGTGGGTGACTAGGCTATTTGCTTTTTAATGGTTGCGCTTAAGTAATTAATTCGAAACTGAAGTTTATTACGAGTAAAAAAATATTTTGTTTATCAGTTTAATATTATCTAATCCTCATAAAGTATTTTTTGTTCTCGTTTCATTATGATGAAATATCAATAGAAACAACATCCAAATTCATTACTGGAGTAATTCATTAGTAATTAATTAATAATTAATTAGTAAATATGAGTAATTAATTAGCAATAAATTTGTAATCATTTAGTATTAAGGAGTTTGCAATTTTGCCCATATATTTTTTTAAAAATAACCTTAATAAAATTGTTTCTTTTTGCATGTGCCGCAATTGTTGTGCTACTTTAACGTACCTGAATAATTATCATTGGTTTAGTATTTAACCATAATTAAAATGTAATGAAAATTAAAACTTTAATCCAATTTAATTTACAATAAATTTCAATTATTTGCTATAATTATATACTGAAAAGGGCAACTGAATTGTAATATTTTAAACAATGTAATTAAACAGGTAGCTGTTAAGAGAATGATTGAATTAGTTTCTTACTTAAACAAAACCAAAACCAGTATTAACTTATCCATACAGTACATTATCTAAAAAAAAAATTTAAATCTACCTACAACAAAAAAATCATAATTTGGAAATTCCATTCATAAAAAAGAAAATCTTATTTATTTACAGGGACCTTAACTAGTACTAATATAACGAAAAAGTCAGAAGACTCAACAAGTATATAATGTCAAATGTTCAATTTATTGCGAACCACAAATGAAACCATAGAACACAATACTGTTATATTTTTAACAATGGTATTTAATTTTTCAACGCTTTCAACGTTTGAAATTAGATACACATGAAGTAGTTTGCAAATATTTACACAAAAACTGACGAATAAAGTTATTTGCAATTCTATTTTTTGTGATACTATTTACTAATTACAGACTTTTTTTCATTATCTCCAAATGTACAATTTCTTTACATATGTACATAATTTTATTAAAGTACCATTAAACGTTAACTAATTATAATTTTTTTTCGATCGGACGAAAACTGTCACTTTTCTGGTTTATTATCGAACCGGAAAGAGCATTATTCCGGTATTTTAGTGTGGTTGCTAGGCTATGGCTTGGCCAGCAATTTCCACCATCGTCCGGGAATATATCATTTTTCCTACTAGATACACAATATACTATTTATCACAATAATTAATGCATTTTACAATGTGATTCACCAAAAAAATTTATAATATAGATATGTACCTCACTAGGATGAAAAATAACTGCATTATAGTATTTTTGAGAAATTCTTTAATGTTATTATTAAAACGAAATTTATAATGATACGAGTACTAATAAATCATTCCTGGTCATATTTCAGTATTAATCAAAATCCGTAATAACTGTAGCAAAGCGGGTAATACCAAGCATTAGTGAAATTATATTTAATTATTTGCAAATATTATCCTGCTATTTTAAATTATCAACGATATTATTGTGCTTTGTATGATTTGTTTATGACAAAGCAGTTTAATGTTGTTTACATCCACTTGTTATAAACAATAATTGAGATAATTGTTTGGAAATAAATGCAGTGGTAATTTCATCTAGAATATTGTCAGTCACAAAAATTTAATTATGTACTGAGTTTGATTAAAATATTAAAAATTTATTATATAAATGAACAACAATATGTTTTTCATTAGTCAAAAACATAAACAAATTTCATGATTAAAATTTATCATTCGTTCGTATATTTGGAAAATATGCGGTTTCTTTTTTGCGGGTTATTTATTATATTAAAAACTAATTTTTTATTCTATTTCAGAGTCGTTGGAACAGCGAGCTGGAATCAGGAAAAGAGGGAATCAGCGACTTGGGAGAAATGTAAGCATTATTTTTGAGTTATGAGTTTTTTGCCCTTTCTTTCGGCATAATATTTGTGTTTTGCCTTGTATGTTAATGGGACAGAACGTTAAAATATTGTATTGACGTCGAATAAATTACCAAATGCGCATGCAGAATAGTTACAAAAATTCAGTATCTAAAATCAAAATTTAAATTGCCGTTGAATATTGAAACGTCATTAAAATTTAGAATGATTCTTATTTGAAATATGATTTTGTAAATGTTGTTCAAATATGAAACAGATTTTTAAACTAATTCTCTCAAATTCAGTTTTAAGCACTATGGAATCAGATTATTTATAAACAAAGGCAAACCATTTTGTTTGAGCTTTTTCAGTTGTTTTTATAATAGACGAAAAATATCATTGAACACAATTTTTTATTGAAATTTTCGGATTAATGGCACTCATATGTGTTTGCAATAAAATGTTCACAATCGTTAATAGAGGCTTTTTATAAACCGGCTGTACTCTATGTAGGCGACATATAATCTTATTAACGAAATTACAATTTTAAATCAACCTTACTAAAGTGCAGATCAATATCAAATAGGTAAGTTGCATAATTTTTTACTGGGAAACAGAACATAAAAATTCGGAAATAATGTAGATACTAAAGTAAAAATAGACTATTATTAAACTTATTTATTTGTTTAGCGGTTTTGTGTGAGGAGTTATGTAGTACTCGTTTGGAAACTTCTGTTTTTGAAGTAAGCTATTTTTTAATTTAAAATTTAAGTTCTTAAAATTTTGATGTTTTAAATTTTAAGCTTATGGACATAATTTTACTTTCTACTGTCTAGGTAAAGAAATCTGTGGTTGAGCAAAATATTGCATATTGAGATTTGTTAAATAAACTTTTCATATTTTTCTAATTATTGTTTGTTTTGGGTGACTCCGATACTTCTTCCCTAACTCAGTTAATATTAACTTCGTATTTAATTCTGAACGACTAGAACATAACCCTGTTTTTATTTATAAAAGCCGGTATTTGAACCATAAATCTCAGATTCTGCCCAATTCAAGGTGAAGTTCACTAACCAATGAAGACATCGCTACTCGCGAACATGTACATTAGATACATACAAAAGCACTTTCTTGCAGCATTGCTTTCAATTTTAATCTAAAGCTGCGTTTTCTTCCATGGACGTCTATACCTGGCGACTGCGACTGAGTACCCGCAACCAGTTCGCGAAGAAATTTCGAGAGCACTAACTGTTTTCCTTCAGTGCGAATAAATAATTTACTTTGGCTTGGCGACCCAATCAAATAAATAAACTGAATGCTTTTACTATATAATAGGCGATTATATCATTGTTGGTAACGAATTATCAAGATTAGGAAATTCTACAACTTTGCTTACATCATGAACATAAAAAAAGAAAAAAAATACCAATGTTTAAAAGAAAATGGTTAAAATTATATCAATCAGTTGTAATACAGAATTACCTATTTAAAAATACATAAACAAATTATTCATCTGCTGTATTCGATGATTGAATAAATAATTGCCAACAAAACATAAGTGTTTCAAAATTCGCAACAAAAGAGTCATATGCCTGCTTCAAGAGCAGTCAAGCGATGGGTCGTCGGCAAATGGCGAATGATTTTCAGTAGTTGTTAGGAAAACAAACATATTTAAAAATCATTGCAGATGACATCGCCAGTTGTAGGCGACCGTGGAGGTAAACGGCCTTAATCGAAATATGCTTTAGTGTTTTCGAATTCTAAATTTGAAGGTTATGTTCTGCTGTATGTTATTGATGCAGTAGGTGTGAAACAAAATGATGTTGTTTTGGCAGAATGGAGTTAGCAATAGTGGATTAAGCTGTAGGGTGGTGCGGTCCCAGATTGATTCCACGTCATTCGGCTCTCGTTGGCACTTCTTTCGCTTCATTTCTCCCACACGCTCCTTTATCCTGTCGCGAGCCCATCCGCTGCTTCCAATTGTTCGCAATCGTGCCGCGCAGCCAGGCTCGAGGAATCAAGAGAAATGTATTAAACATCATAACGCTTTGTTCTGATTCCTCGCTGACAGCCGCAGAAAGAAAACAGATCACAACTGACAACATTCGAGTGTTTGCTTTCAGATTCGAATCACTTCCACAGACTAATACACACCAGCAAATATGAACATTGTTTTTATTCAATAGATCTATCATATTTTCTAAGTTTTTGCTGCAGACATACTTCATATATAAATGTTTAACAAATAGCATACACCAGGATTTTCCGTTAAGAATTTAGATTTTTTAAGATTTTTCAAATTAAAAGCTAGGGTTTTTTGACGGAAATAAGTTTTTATTAAAATAATATTTGAAATAACATTTATTTGATTACTGAACAGTTATTTGTGTACCAAGGATATTAAAATAAAAGGATTTATCGATGTAAGTAAAATAGTCTTTAATACTAAATACTAATAACTAAAGGACAAAAACAATCGTGACATTTTAATTTTGAAATAAATAAATAAAGAGTTTTTTTTAATTTTTTAATTATAATATTTAATAAAATAGTTATTTACGATTTTTTTTGCATGAAAAAATGTCATGTTTATTTGACAGTTGCACGAAAAAGTCATATCCATTAATCATTTATATAAGAAATAACACAACAATAGAATCTAGGTGGGCACGAGTTATGATTTGTGAATCTTTACAGGTCATGCTTATTTTACTTTTTCGATTGTGCTGTTTTTTTTTCATTTTTGGTGTTTAAAATTATTTTAAATTGATTAAATAATACTGATTTTCAAGTCCTATTGGAAATAAAATATAAATATATGTCCACTTGGGCCTATATTTGGTTAAACCTCCTAAAATAAATAACAGCGATGACTTACATGGTTAGTGCAGTCGAATTGAACGGAGTGTGATATCTTAAGTCCGAATAACAACCTAACCTCTTATTATAATTAACTATAATAATAATAATAATATCTATATTGATTAAAATTTCAATGACCTAAATATTAAATACTAATATATACAATATTGGATCGATTGCATATTCATTAATGAAAATACAAATTCCAAATTCGTATGTCAAACATATCAAAAAAATATATTTAAAAGACGACAACTCATTAATTTTGATATCAAAGTAAATGAGCTTATATTTTTGATTTTTGTCATTTCATTTATAAATAAAAATACATACGTATATTCAAAAATATTTAATTCAATAGGTGCGTACATAATTTAGTTTGAAAAACATAATTTATGAATAATTTTTTACTGCAGATATTTCGTTTGAAAATGAATGAATGATTTAAATTTTTTAATCAATTTAGGGTGACTGAAAAAACCAGTTGAACTTTTTGAAGCACAAATAAATACAAAAATGTAGGAGAGGAAAATTTTAGCACCCCATTTAATTGAGTCGATACGTATATCATTTATTTTAAAAATTCCATCATTACGAATGATTTAAATACTGGAAATTTGGGGTAAGCGTATGAAAAACACTAACCCGCCAGTTAATTGACACATATGGACCCACAGTTTCCACAAATTGTCTAATTAGTATCAACTCTGTCATTAAAAAATTCATCGGTGGGTAACAAACATCCCCATCGTTCACACATCGGGTCGAATTAAATCACTCACAAGTCACATTAGGGGTAATGAAAAACGCCTGCTTGTGGAATCAGTCTGCTCGTGTCATATCTGTAAACATCCACGCAGCAATTGCGTCTATAATTAGTCTCATTAACATGCGCTAATTTCACGTAGAATGGCCCGAATGTGCTACAATATGTTTTAAGTAAACATATGCCGGTTATAGCGCGAGTGATGGATAGGAAAGGTGCTGCGGGAAAACTCAAATTAGTTGCCTCATCACCATATGTACATAATAGTATATGTTTGATAAACCTTACTTTATTAATAACTATTTTGTGCGAATCTATAAAAAAGAATATTTAAATAATTTATACAGTCGTAACATTCTTGACTTTTGCTATGACTAGAAATTAAGACAGCAGGAATATGGAAAACAAAATATTAATTTTTGCAAAAGAACAAATCTCTAATTTTAACCCGTTCAAGCATCGCATAATGTATTTTTTCTCCGACCAGTACCCGATCGAAGCTAAGGGAGTTTTTGATTTATCGAAATTTTGGTAGCATTATAAATAAGACATAATTAATTTAAAACACTATGATAAATGAAGAAATAAACAAGAAATGTTCTACATAGTATTGTATTATTGGGTTGTAAATAGTGACTATTTTTTATTTAGAAGTTGACATTTTGACAAAGTTGTTTTTATATTTTGTAGTTCAATTGTCAATTCTATCAGTATATTGTATGATCGTGATGTGATCGAAAACAGTCAAATATTGATCGTAGAAAAAGTATGGTACATAATTCGAGCTGTAAAGCAATTACGCACTTGTGGAATAACAAACCATTAAAAACTCGCCGCTTCGCAGCTCTTATGTAACTTTTCCACTTTATGTGTAATATGCATCCTACAACTCTTGATATGTAATATACTATATTTAATAAGTCATGCCTTATCTAAGCTTGGAATCTACATTTATTTTCTTTTTTATACAATTTTGTGAAACCATAGTTGTCTATTTTTTGTTTTGTCCAAAAATGTTTCTTATTATTATATTTTCTCTTTTAACAGGCATTTTGGTATTTTAATGGTTTTTATCTTTTTATATTTAGGTTGTATGTTGAGTTCTGAATTTTTTCATTGTTGGATGTGATTTTCTCATTTTCTTTGTTGTAAGGATTCCCATACCTTCTATGTTCTTTCGTAGTATTTCGATTTGTCTTATTGTCGTGCATAATATTAATGTTACGTAAAAATATTGGAAATTGTCTACTTGGACAAAGACAGCGGTGGCTCAATGATTGTAACATCCTGACTCAATTTAAATTGAATATGAAATCTGGGGTTCAAATCCCAGCTAAATCTTCTTTAACCAAATAATAACACCGTTAACTGAGTATCTTCGAAACCACTATAAGTTTTTTGTAGTAGTAGGCTGACAACTTACATCACGAAGATGCAAGTAAAAGTAAATGGATACCTATTTGAGACCTATTTCTATCTAGGAATATTAAAATTAAGTTGTTAACATATTAACATTATTCAAAATCCAAGTATTGCAAACAATTTCAAAATACATTTGTGGTGGATGATTCTGTTGTAGATTTGATTTCATTATCCTTACAGTTTAGTAAATCTATCGGTTTTTTTCTGTTTATCGACCGCTGAACTACTATGTTCCTATGCTATAGAATGAGGAGAATGAAAAAAAATCATATGTATTTTTCTCCGCGGAATTTGAACCCACATCTGCAATACGAAGCTTGAATGCTAACCACAATCCCAACAGTGCACAATCGGTTTCTGTTTAGTAACTATATTTAATCCGTATCTATGGAATTGTTTTTTCTTACAGATAAGTAATTCTAT
Organism: Stenolophus ochropezus; assembly: GCA_035578165.1. Lineage (NCBI taxonomy): Eukaryota > Metazoa > Arthropoda > Insecta > Coleoptera > Carabidae > Stenolophus > Stenolophus ochropezus. Next base: position 14,374,393 of record JAQOWZ010000005.1, on the reverse strand, counting down.
TTGAGTCTGCGTTGTTATATAGAGCAAATCTTGTTGCCGAATTGAATCAGTATCTTGAACTGCAATACCAATACCGATTGTATCGGTATCGGTAAAACAGAAGCAGCCTCATGAAATCACCGTATTTCCTCCAATCAATTTCAGTTTCCGGAAGACTAGACGCGCTGTAATCGGTAGATTATTGATGTAATTGCGGTTTTAGTTGTGACACACATCGATGCCGTAAAGGGATACAATACTACATGCAGTATAATGCAGGAGGAAGCCAGTGGTGCATTATTAGCACCTGCGTCCCGGAATACACTAGTATTGGCGCACTTTCATGTGATCGGCTACAGAGTTAATGCGCGGCAATACCCTTATGCTCGCAAGCACAATTTTCCTTTAGAAGTGCTATCGTTAGTAATTCAAGACGACGTAAAGTAGATATTAAATTACTTCACTTTTCTTTCAACTACAATATTCTGAACTCGTTCATATTTTATTAAGAATTAAAGTACCTACATCGTATGTAGTAGCACCTTGCTAACAATATAACAGTTTACAAATGTGTTCAATAAATTAAATATTTTGATCAAATTATATGCCACTAAAAACAGAAGTTAAATATTAATTAATAAAAATGATTGAAAACGTGAAACTAGTTTTACCTTACATAGTAGGTTGTGACGAAGTGCTCGTCACAATGCTCACGTACCTGCCTTCCTCGTCGCTCCACCAGGTCACAACACCGACTTCACGAGGTCCGGACCGCACACCAGGTCAAGCGAACCCGCCGTCGAAACCAGTCGCCGCTAAACCGCTGGAAACACCTCCAGGAGGCGGTGCGACATCTCCAACCGTCTGCCGGATTCCCGAATAGTCGCCGGGAAACACATTTGTAAAACGCACATGGCCGGAGACATAACCTCAAGAACACGTGGGTCTAAACTTGCACCAATATGTAACCTACAACCACAGCACTTGGGGAAACAATAATAAATACATTTTAACACTTACCGCTGTTACTTTTCTGTATCTTTTCTTGTTATTTTTCCAGTTTTCAAATTTTCACAAAAACACCTGTTCGCCGCGCCAGCGCGTGCGCGCGACCGCAGTACTGCCAACCTTCAAACACAAAACGCTTCGGAGGACCGAATTCCCATGATATATTTTTATAAAATATGTAAATCAGATCAAATACAATACAAAACTCTGTAAAGCTAAGGGAAGTGATTTTGCGAATTTTTAAAATAAAAATCAATTTATTAAACGAAAATAACAATATTTAAAGTCAATCTGTCTCACTTTAAAATCAGTAGCTACAGGATTAATTAAATTTCGGGTATAAATACGACTGCCGGAGCCGTATTTCTTCAGTCTACGACGACTATAACGTCTAACAGTCAGCCGAGAAGAGTTCCAGTCCGTTTCCGCACCGTTCTGTTCCGAATCGAGTCTTGCTGTAAGTTGCTTGTTTATTTTTGCATTTTTCTTGAATTCCGCTGCTGTCAGAGGATACAGGTTGGTAGCTTCTACCGCCGTTCCTTAGAGCCTTCAGCTCGCTGCATTCCACGCCTAAAGGGAAACTCCGTAGGTGGTTACCACCGCGTGTTTCTACGGCTGTCGGGCAGATCCGCGTTTTAACTTAGTAGTTTTTTTTTCTCTTTTCTCATTGCTATACGTTCCGTAGTTATCGGAGAAGACCCGTTGGTGGTTCCCCACCGCGAACTCCGTCGGCGGCTGAGTAGAACCGCGATTAGTTTGTCACTAGTTCACTTCCTACGGCTCAGTAAAACACTAGGTGTAGTAATTTTAGTACAATAAACTATTAAACTTACTTTTGTCTGTCTGTGCTAAACCTTGGCCCGACCGACCTAGAGCTCCCGTGGCACACGTCACTTTCCTCGCAGGTTCCGCAGATTGGCGCCCGAGAACAACCCGACATCCTGCGAGAGAACCCACGACATCGCGGACCAACAACATCCCGCAGCGGCCCAAGTGATCGTCCCAAATTGGCGGCCCGAGCAGGGACTTTTTTTCTTTTGTTCATTTTTCTTGTTAGCACAGACCCATAGACACCATGCCGTACGAAGGAGACTCCGAACAGCCGGCCAAGATCGTCGTAGACCATCCGACGGGAGGTAATTGTTCCAGCCTCTCTGTCACCGCTGCCGCCAACACCGCCCCGGCTGATCCAGCCAGTAGTCAGCACCGTCCACTACGTGCTGCGGCTCGTGGAAGGCGGTGGTGTTGATTACGCCACCGTCGACTGCAGCCGCGTGGATCCTCCGCTGGTCGAACCTCGGCCGGCCCGCCGACCGCCGACGTGGTCCGCCCCAGACTACGTGACGCCGCTGCCGACTCCACCGCTGTTTCCGTTCCGTTCCGGGAGTCCGGCACCGGGCACACCTGGGGGGATCACCCAGCCACCGTTGCCGACCGAGGCCGTCACTTCCAGCGACCAGCCGATCCAGCACCGCTGTCACCGAATCCTCGGCTTCCCGCCGTGATGAGAGCTCTTCGGGTTTCCACCGAGAGCGAGGTCACGACGGGCCCGCCACCGTTCCGAGGGAAAACAGCAGCCGACCTACCGCCGTCACCGAGTCCTCGGCTTCCCGCCGTGATGAGAGCTCTTCGGGTTTCCACCGAGAGCGAGGTCACGACGGGCCCGCTGCCGTTCCGAGGACACCCAGCAGCCAAGCCACCACCGTCACCGAGGCCAAGGCTGCACCAACCTGCGCTGCATCAGACGCCGCCAAGGCGTCCCGCTGTGCACTCTTCGCCGGAGGCCCGATCACCTGGCCTTGCCGTCACAGCACCCCGGCATCCGCCGTCTCCCTCACTCTTAATTATAGAGACATCGCCGCTTCCTGCCACACCTGACCGCCCCGTGACACCGAGGACGCCGCTGGTCGAACCTCGGCCGGCCCGCCGTCCGCCGACGTGGTCCGCCCCAGACTACGTGACGCCGCTGCCGACTCCACCGCTGTTACCGTTCCGTTCCGGGAGTCCGGCACCGGGCACACCTGGGGGGATCACACTGCCACAGTTGCCGACCGAGGCCGTCACGCCCAGCGACCTGCCGACACCGATCCGTCACCGACACCGAGTCCTGGAGGCCCGTCCAGGAGGTGGTGTGCAGTGGGTCACGCGGTTCAAAGCGTGTCCCCCAGTACGTCGCAGGAAGCGTGGCAAGAGGAGGGGACGGAAATCTACAGCACCGCTGTAAAAAGAAACTTGTTTCTTTGTTTCTGATCTTCTTTAGGCGGAGTGAGGGGAGGGTGTGACGAAGTGCTCGTCACAATGCTCACGTACCTGCCTTCCTCGTCGCTCCACCAGGTCACAACACCGACTTCACGAGGTCCGGACCGCACACCAGGTCAAGCGAACCCGCCGTCGAAACCAGTCGCCGCTAAACCGCTGGAAACACCTCCAGGAGGCGGTGCGACATCTCCAACCGTCTGCCGGATTCCCGAATAGTCGCCGGGAAACACATTTGTAAAACGCACATGGCCGGAGACATAACCTCAAGAACACGTGGGTCTAAACTTGCACCAATATGTAACCTACAACCACAGCACTTGGGGAAACAATAATAAATACATTTTAACACTTACCGCTGTTACTTTTCTGTATCTTTTCTTGTTATTTTTCCAGTTTTCAAATTTTCACAAAAACACCTGTTCGCCGCGCCAGCGCGTGCGCGCGACCGCAGTACTGCCAACCTTCAAACACAAAACGCTTCGGAGGACCGAATTCCCATGATATATTTTTATAAAATATGTAAATCAGATCAAATACAATACAAAACTCTGTAAAGCTAAGGGAAGTGATTTTGCGAATTTTTAAAATAAAAATCAATTTATTAAACGAAAATAACAATATTTAAAGTCAATCTGTCTCACTTTAAAATCAGTAGCTACAGGATTAATTAAATTTCGGGTATAAATACGACTGCCGGAGCCGTATTTCTTCAGTCTACGACGACTATAACGTCTAACAGTCAGCCGAGAAGAGTTCCAGTCCGTTTCCGCACCGTTCTGTTCCGAATCGAGTCTTGCTGTAAGTTGCTTGTTTATTTTTGCATTTTTCTTGAATTCCGCTGCTGTCAGAGGATACAGGTTGGTAGCTTCTACCGCCGTTCCTTAGAGCCTTCAGCTCGCTGCATTCCACGCCTAAAGGGAAACTCCGTAGGTGGTTACCACCGCGTGTTTCTACGGCTGTCGGGCAGATCCGCGTTTTAACTTAGTAGTTTTTTTTTCTCTTTTCTCATTGCTATACGTTCCGTAGTTATCGGAGAAGACCCGTTGGTGGTTCCCCACCGCGAACTCCGTCGGCGGCTGAGTAGAACCGCGATTAGTTTGTCACTAGTTCACTTCCTACGGCTCAGTAAAACACTAGGTGTAGTAATTTTAGTACAATAAACTATTAAACTTACTTTTGTCTGTCTGTGCTAAACCTTGGCCCGACCGACCTAGAGCTCCCGTGGCACACGTCACTTTCCTCGCAGGTTCCGCAGATTGGCGCCCGAGAACAACCCGACATCCTGCGAGAGAACCCACGACATCGCGGACCAACAACATCCCGCAGCGGCCCAAGTGATCGTCGCAAGGTATATAAAAGAGCAGTAGAAAAGTGAAACTTTTCCATTGCCTGGAAAATTTGTTGTCCAAAGCGGCAGCCGAATATTAATGAATTTAATTTCCACTCAGTGACAAATTAAGCAGTTGAACAAAAGATGAAAATTCTGACGCAAACTATTGGAATTCAGTCATATCATTTTATTTTTGGTGTCTACTAGTTTCAGTAACTCGTTTTCGCTTTCTTCAGTGTTTAGAGTAGTTTTCTTCAGAACTTATCTAAAATAATTTGGGAATTTTTAAATAAGACATTACAATTTTAAATAAGCGGCAATATTATTATTAATCAAAACATTATAGCATCAGGCAACGTTCAATAATTTATATCTTACAATAAATAAATATAATCTTGATTATATCTGTGGTACATACGTTCTATTTCATTTGGTGCTTGAAATGAAAAAAATTTGAAGTTATATGATCCAGGCTGTGGTTTCTTTATAGATAGTTGGCATTGTTAGATGGTTTGTTCTTAAGCATATTTAATAATCGAAGTGTCACTGTCTCTGTCAAATATATGTGGAACGGCACCTACTGATTATTCTGACGAAATATTGATTTTTAAAAATTCAAAAGATTTGTAAGGAATAAAAAAACATCTGTGAATGCTAAATACTTGTTAATAAAAAATAAAATTTAGTATAGTGTATTTATTTATTCCAAAATAAAATAAATAAATTTTACTTTATATTCAGATGCCTATATTTCGTCAATCCTGTCTCTGTCTACATTTATATAAGGTAATAGAAAACATAATGAAATATCAATAATATTGTATTGTTGCCATAAGTAGGTATGCAGTTTTTTATTGAATTTAAACCATATTTTAAGTAATACCGTTTCCTCAATATCTTCAAAAGTCTATCGAAATCGTATAATAAAATGGTTTGAAATTAAATATTTAAAAAAAGATGTATTTAATTCATGCAAGTAGGTAATCGAAACAAGTACATTTGGTACTTAACATCCTGTTCCATCTAGGAATGTTGTGCTACAGACGATAATAATTACAATTAATAATTATAAATTTAATTTAACCGTAAATTACAAATTTGCAGCATATTATCTTTCTCTATTAAAGCATAATCCCATCTTTACCGGTTTCCAATTAGTGATATATCAAGTGGCAAGCACATGGAATATAGCTGAGAACAATGTTGGTGTTACAAAAGGCAATCGGTAATTTTCCCTGGGCCTCAGCTTTTCCACCAACATCAATTTGATTTTTTGTTGAGCGCTCGCGATTTGATATCACGATATGACTGCCCCACTAACACTCCGCCAGCTGGGGTAGAACAATGTTAACGATGAGGGTGAACAGGGTGATCCACATTTCAAATAGACCAAAAGAAATTCCATAGTTAAATGGATGAATGTTCGCATGAAGAACAGAAAATATATCATCACATCTTTTATCTTGTTTCAGAGGTGTTGGTCTTTACAAAGATATATTGCAGTAGATGATAAATTGTAGCTTTGTAGTAAATATCAGTTGACATCTTAAGAGGATGCACATATGCAAAAGGAAATGCAGAGAGAAGTACTTTCCAGAGAATTTAGTGAAGTTAATAATTTATATTTTGCACTGCTTTCTGCTTCCATACAATTTTCGCCTGATTAAAAAATTATATTTTGATAATTATTGTTATGACACCAGAACAAAATTACATCTAATTTCTATAATTTTCACTAACTTTTACAAACACAAAAAAAAAAATTCAGCAGAAGTTTAATGTAAACATTGAACTTGATATTTTAAAGTTTAAATATTTTTAGACCATTAATTTACTGAACATGGTGCACTAGGAGAATTTTGAATATTATATATTAATTTAATATAGTAATAATCCTAATTACCGAATAGATTTAAACACACAAACATCCATGTCCTTGCGAAATGCGAACCTCTGGCATGTTCATATTCAAGAGCCGTTGCTGTGACCAATTATCTATCGCAGTCGACAAATATAGTAATTCAAAAATTATTACAATATGAAACAAAACATCCAAAAACAACTTTCTCCGTGGTATTATTGTCTATTAATTTCTAATAGATTACTTTATTAATTTTACATACATCATTTGTTATTTTTGAAGAAAGTAAAACTGGACTGGTATTAAAAATTGTAAAGTTTTTTTTATAAAAATAGATAAAATTTTACATTTGAAATCTTATCAAATTCTTGTAGAATAATTAAAAAACTACTAATCCACATAGTAACGAAAAAAATTATTAATTGAATCCAAATCAAAATGCTGCTTTCGTACAACTTTTATTTAAAGACATTTTGTGTGACACTTATTGTTAACTGATAGTATTCACTTTTTCTTATACGTGATTTTGTGAGATCTTATTTTCGTCGATAAATATTATGAAACCGGCTTGCTGATGAAGTTAGTAGCGTTTTTTGAGCTTAAATTGCACGAAATACCAACTTTCAACTGAAGATTTAGAAAATGCTATACAAGAACAAACAATGATTTGTCTTCGCATTATTAATAAAAAAATACATAAAAAAGTAATACCTTTTACTAGGAATGTAAATATCACAAAATTATAGATATTTCTAGATGTGACACGGTACCCGAGTTAAGTTACGTTCTTGTAGAATTTTGACAAATCGAGCACAAAAATTCGCCATCACTGCAATACACCGAAGGGAGTGTATATTTCATGTTTTTTTTTAATATTTCTAAATTATTTTTTATTATCTGTAATTCCTTCCTGCAAAGCATGAAAGAAACAATAATAACAATATTTTAAGTTTAAGTTAATGTGAAGGTAAGGTGTTTGCGGTTCTACTTCCTAATATACTATTAAATATTTCTCCATAATTTAACTGGATCTGTTTTCCATAATTCGTTTTTAGCCTTCAATAACATCGTAAAGTTTTATGAAATATTTGTCTATAATGAAAATTTTGAAGTATATTACGAAAGCTTGTTATCGGGAATAAAAATTTAGCCACTCTCGCTCGTATTTCCTGTCGTGAAACGCTGTAGGGTAGATCAGGGTTCGACAGGCCGATCTCATCGCCGAAATGACTCGAACCTACATTTCTGCAAGAACAAGATCAGTCTGTTAACCTTGCTGAGTGTTCCGCTGACGTTGCCATCTTGTAACCCATCCCACCCTTGTGAAATACTAGCTCCGGCCTCAATCCAACGCCCCCGAGCAAGATGTTATAATAAAACGTCTAATAGAATTGACTCACCATGAGAAATGACCATCGTAATCGTTTTTATTGAAATAAATTTAATGAAGAGCGAATAAAAATTTTACTGCTGACTGGGATATCATTTTTAGTTTTATTTTATCACATTTTAGATGGAAAGTACAAATTATAGCCGGAGTAGAGCAGTTTCTTGGGAGGGTTCCAGTTCATTCAATCTTTACTCATGTTTTGCGATTCGCCATTCTACTTTTAAATCACTTCGAATTTAAATATTTCGCTAATATTTCATTTATTATAAATAGAACTAACGCAGAAATAATTCATTTGAATATTGTAATAATAAATTTACCGTCGGAGGTGGATTGGTAGTAGCATTAAAGCTCCACACACCAGCGGTTCTGCCTTCGAATCCCGGACAAGGTTTGTTATTGTAAGTACCTTTTAATCTTTCATCCTAATTAATATGATACAGTAAACAAAAAAATTATACAAAATGTATGAAAAACTGCTGTCCTCCATTAAATATACTGTATGTAATACGAAAGCTTAATAAGTATTTTTATTATTCAATCTTATCAAGCTCATTCAACTGTAAGCAAATTAATTAATTGGGAAATTGTTAAAAATGAAGGGAAAATAACATATTTGGACTAATGTTTAATGTATTAGGTTCGCATCCCGCCTTGGTTTGGATGTATTTATTTGCGTGTCTTTACGATCATATCACTTTCATTATAAATACAGAATGATGACTCGAACACCCGAACATACGGATTTAACATGTAATATATTATTTTCGTAATTTCCTGCTTCCTTAATTATTTTAGGTAAAACAGCTTCAAATAAAAACTGTAAAGCACAAAATTATGCATTTGAACTGAATTACAAAATTTTAGCTAATGATAAAGTAATAAATATTATTTACAAAAATTCTTATATATTCATAATTAATTAAGATATTTCAGAAATAACACTTCATGAAAACTCCAACTCCTGGTTGCTTGATTAATACCAAAATCTAATCAGATCTAATCTAGGGTGTCAGAACGTTATATCCAAATTATCAACTTTATTTATTCACTAGTATTTGAGTAATCGTTTTGACAACATCCATCCATCCACAAATGGAGATATCATCGCAAATACATTAAAATAGGGTTCTAGAGACTGCTTACACATTAAAAAGTCACCATCCGATTTTTAGTATGATTTCAATACTTTTCTTACTGAGTAAAGAGGTAAAAATGTAAATACAATTCAATAAGATTTGTAGCAATAAGTAAGTTCAAATCCTGTTTACCGTTTGGTTACGTAACCAGGAAAGATTGTTAAAGAACAAGTTTAAAACCGTATTTTTATATTTTTTTATTTATAAAACATTACATTATTTGCAATGTACAGATCTGTAAATCTAATTAAAATGAAAAAGCTGTGATGATATATTCCTTTTAAAACATTATCTGTCAGTTAATAATATAAATATTTCGTCTTTTTGCATGGGATTATATTCCCACGAAAATATAAATTTAAGTAGCATATATGTGTATAATTTATGATATTTTAATTTCCATTTTATTCGCGATGGTTGTCAGGCTACAGCCTCTGCAAAGTATTTAAGGCTTGAGGTATTCTGAGCAAATCAGTAATAATGGTATTTTATTTGATTAGTAAATAGTAATTAATATCTCTGAGAATCGAATCCTGTAATGTTCACTTCTAGTCAAAATACGCTATCCAATTTCAATATGTCCTTGAAAATGGAATTAAAAAATTATAAATCAAAAAAAGATTTTTTTAATTAGTACTCTTTATTAATTAAGAGGATATAAACTCATTTCTTTAGAATCATATTTTCAAAGTCTTCAATTTATTTTACCAGTAAAATTAAATTGACTGCTATTTTTTTAATAAAAGCAGATATTTCACTCCGTTTAATATTTGTAAGTCGGCGGTGATATTTCATTTGAGCCAGGTTCCCAAGAAATAAAAAGAAATATGGAATATAATGTAAGAAGTGTATAACAGTAAAGGAGATAACAGAAATATAATAACGAAGGTCTGTTAATTAAATACTTCCATGGCGTAAACGTAAAGAAATATCCGAAGAAACGAACGCTTTCTGATGTGATGAAAAATTGCTCGTTATGACTTCTTTGATTTGTTTTGCTTTAAAAAACGGTCTACAGTTTTCTGATTGCTTGAAATGCTCGATGATTACTACACAATATTTTTAAAGTGACTCGGAAGAAAAAAGTCTGCAGGCGAAAATAGAGAAGTAGATGAACTCGTACGATTGCCATTATAAACGTAGAAAAGAAAATAGTAAATAAATGAAAAAAATTCTATTGAATTTACTTTGAATCCGGCCAATTTCAATTATTATATTTTTTCAGGACAGTAAATATTGCATTTTTATATTAATTAAATCCAACAAAAAATAAAATGTAGAAAATTAAGTTAGATTATTTTGATACCTTATATATCAAAGAACTAAAACATATTCGCACATAAATAAATGTAACAAATATTATGAACTAGATAAAACACACAGAGACATAGAAAAATATTTAATAAAATGTTTTACCTGATATACTTCATAAAAATTTGAGATATTTAATATATTATTAATATATTTTAAATATTTTAATAATTTCTGTTTATTCCGTATTAGTAATATAATTTTTAATATCTAAACAAATAGTTCACATCACATTCTATTATCTTTCAGTTGATTAGAGAACATTTAGGTAACATTTTACTAATTTCATCGGAACATTTTAGAACCTGTTCGGTTGGATACATGTCCAAAACACGAGAGAATTTGTTACAACCTGTTAGGTAAATAACAACTTTGTAAACTGATGTAAAATAGTAAAATGTGAGTAAATATAAGCATAAGCTTCTTTATTATTTTTAAGGATCTTTATGTTTAAATTATTTAATACATAATTATTTATAATGTTGAAAAATAGGTGCACAAAAATGGTCCAGAATTTTTAAGCAGATATATGTCCAGGCTTTCTGTATGTGTGTTCGTGTGAGTTTTTGTGTTTATAAATATAATCAGTATACTTTTTATCTTACCAAATACTATACTAGAAGACTCCAAGTGAAAGAAATGAAATTCTCTTACCTGTAACAGATAAAAAATATTAATTTGTATTAGTTTTACTATATAGACACATTTTATAGTTTAATTTTCATTCTGAACCTTTAACGTAATTGCTGTCAGTTGCATTAGATTAGTTTTTCGCGTACTTCAAAACAAATCTATAAATATGAAAGGTAATTAAAATACTTTATTGACTCCTTACAAATAACCAAGTGCAGTTTGAGTTTTTAGTCCGTGCGATGTCACTTTTTTCAATCGAACAAACAATATTTTTTTACAACTAACTTGCATCATTACTTATAATATGTATTTTTATGTTTCTATATAAAATGAGTGAAGAATTGTTTTCCATCACCATGCGCATATGTCATATAGGTTCAAATTGATTTTGAAGTAGGATCAAATCTTAAATCAAAATCAAGTCATATATTGTAATCAACCGTTTACTGATCTTTATTAATTCTTTTTAACATCTATTTTGTTACGTGTTCTCAAAATTTGTTTCCTTACACACTTGTAACTTTACCTGGTAAATCATGAGAATTATAAAACATGCAGTAAGGTCTCTTCCTAATGTGTGTCGTCGTTCTGAATAATGTAAAAAGGTTGTCCGAATGACCTAATTGTTAAATTTTTAAACACTGGTTAATTAATTGTTGACACCACAACTAATTTGTTGCCCGCTTTGGCATTTCTGAACTCAAGTGCTGTTAAGCTACACAATGATTAAAGGAAAAGTTGTCAGAAGAGCCATCAGCGAGATAATAAGAAAAAGCACGTAGCATCTTTACAGCTTTGTTTTTTCGCAATTATGTCAGCTCTACGGCGGGAAATTACCAGCAAGAATATCATTTGTATTCTGCGAAAAACTTTCAGCGTTTTAGGCGCAAGGAATGCACTTGCGCTTACCTTTGAGCTTTGCTCTCAAATGTACGAACACTTACTGTAAATGAAATAATCCGATCCATTTTGTACTCTTTCAAACAAGAATTGCTTTCTGTTGAGAAACACAAATGTTTTCTTTCACAATTTTCCAATATTGCAAAATGGCTAAACAAAATACATTCAACATTCTAGTATGTTAGCTATATAAATTCGAGCAAAGTAGTTTCTTTTTAAATAATAAAATATCCGTTGGAATTTGTAATATAATAATAATATGTTGGTAATTTTAGAAATTTCAGAATAAGACACTAACTTATTATAAAACTAAACAGTTCTTCATATGTAATTTTGAATTGTACTACAAAGTATGTTCTTAAGAACTTCCTTTAGTAGAAATTCATCATCAATAAGTTTAACTAAAACTAACGTCTACTCATTTTAATAAAAATGTGACAATAAATAGCCAGTGAAATGAAATATAGGTATTTTTTTTTGAGGTACATGATTTATGATAGCTTTTATAGAAATGGAGAATCCTAAGGGTACAAAAATATATTAAATTTATTAATGGTTGTTGCATATATAAACAAACGATTGTCAAAATGACATACAAGCGAAGCTGAAGTGATTTAAAAAATTTTTGACCCAAGATATCGTCACCGGAGGAATTATGAATAAATGTTACTGATTAAATTCATAGGTCGAATTATATTTGCTATATTACTTCATGAATAACAACATTTCAAACATAAATTTTTTTATATAAACAAAATGTAATCTTGACGATGCTACTGTGGTTTTATCAAATTTTTCACTAAAAACGGCCTACTTCATCAAATGAAGTATTCTGATTAGGTGAAATGAAAATGAGGTGTGGAAAAATCAATATAAAATTAAACTTGACATGCATGTAGTAAAATATGTATACGAGTATATTTAATTAAAACTTACGCAGGTGTATTTTAATTAATTTTAATTAAAATGTAGTGGATTTTTTATTGTGATTTTTGAAACTGTTGTCTACAGATTTGTTATTTTATGAAAATAACTCAAACCCTGAGCAAATAGTCTTTATGTATATAATTTTGTCTGATTTTTAATTAAAAATTTTCATTACTACAAAAATAAATTGTTAGTTTTATTCATAAAATTTGTCATTAAAATATTCTATAAACCTATGTAAACAAAACTACTAGGTACTGTATTCATATTGTCATTTCACTAACTGATTAGAAAGACAAACAATAAAATTTCTTAGAAACAAAATTAGTAAAAAATATTATTTAAGAAAAAAATTGTTATATTATATTTTGTTTCAATATCAGAAAGATATATTTGTTTGTGTAAAACAGAATTAAGAAACGAAAAATATCGTTGTATTACACGTACATATAAGAACTGTGGGGATCTAGCAATCAATAACGACTGCTAGATCACGAAGTTATGTAGTTATGTTATGTTTTAGTTGTTATCATTATGTATTTTGTACTCTAAAGAACCGTATGTTACATAGATACCTAAATTATGTATTACTAATTTAAGAAAAAGTCAATTATTTGTCACATACCTATATTCAGATTAGATTTACAGAACAAAATTATTCTACGATCTTTTTCATCCGCAAATCGGGAAATTATTATTTGTTCAGGATAAAATTTAAAAATTATGATATCGTTGAAAATTTCGGAGGGGAAATTGAACAAAGTAGTGTTTTTATTTGGTAAAATTATATAACTATAATATTTCAACTCAGATCTCTGGTCAATTCACAGTTGGTAACCGAATAATAATATAAAACAGCCTATTTAAATATTTTTTAGCAGTTCACGGCATATAAGCAAAGAAAGGGAAGAATGTAAGTCATGTAAGAAAATGATTATATTTTTGCATGCAAAGTAATAATTCCTATTCAAGCAGCACATTCTTTCCATGTCCTACATTCAAATATATGATAATAACTGCCATTACATTCTTTGATATGAAATAAATTTTGAAAAAAGTACATTAGAGGTGCGTTTTTGCTGAAGATACGCGCGGCAATAATCGATTTACAATCCCTTCACAGCATTGAGAGCATCATTCTTATCGCCGGATCGGGGACCGGCCCACGGCGAAGGCGGATTCTATTGCAGCGAAACATTTACATGTCCCGGTGCGTCCACTGCTCGCAAATCGTCTCTGTCGGGGGAATAGCCTGCAGACGGCGTCGACGACCAGATAAAATCATTAACAGCAAATTCTAAATATTTCCATTGAAAATTCCCTTCCTTAGGGATCTACAAGCCTTTTTTACAGAGGTGTTTTATGCAAGCAAATATTTCGAACAAAAATAAAAGTTTTTTTGAACTCAGGGGCGGCTCGTGTGTAGGCACTGCGGAACTGCAGCAGCCTCAAATATTCTCGATATATAAATATATATTATTTCTTATAATAATTAATTTTATCATAAATAATGAGGTCCGCTACTATAATTTTTTTTTTGTATGAAACTTTATCTAATTTGAAAGCAAGGTGTAGTTTCCGAAAGTCTTAATTATTATTAGTCAGTACGTAATATTTTTTTACGTGATCTGTGATGTAGATGTTAACGTAATCCGATTCTCAAACAGTGGGGTTCGCTAAAAATTTCAATTACATAAATTGATCTACTTGAATTGTTATAAAAACATATAAATATGTTTTAAATAACTATTGTCTTACCTTACTTGTAAATAGGCACAAATAGTAAGCCTTTTAATAAAATATTTTTTAAATAATTACGGATGTAAAGAAATGTCATTCAACATATCTTTCATTTCGTGAATATTTTTTTTACAAATGTTCCTAATGGCACAATATTTATAACTATTTTTTCTAAATTTAGATTTGCCGTGAAATATGGTTTGTATTTTGTATTTAATTACCAGCTGTAGCTATAATATGTCATGACGTAGATGTTGAAGGCACTATAAACTCGAATAACTTTTTTTAAACTTTGATAGATCCTATCATACAGAATTAAGAGACTCGAAAAAATAAGAATCTAGAAGATTTTAACAATAAAGTAGAAGAAAAAAATCATAAAAAACCGAAGATTATGTTTTAATTAAGATTTTTTATTTTAGTAAACGAATAAAACTTTACAAATATATATTTTACCTATAATTTCCTTTATCTATCATCTTGCCCCTCCCTGGCCCATTGTTTTCTTGGCAGAGTGCTCATAATATTTATCGTGTTTATTCTGTATCTTTACATATTTGGACATTACAATTAAAGAAATAAATATTTCATTTTTTATATATTGGAAAATTATTAAAACTATTCAGAATTATGATCTCAGAAATTTTTCATACATTTACAGTGTGGATGAAAATATCGTAGATTTCAGCTCCCCTGTGATTTGAAGCCACGAGCCGCCACTGCTTATATTACTTAAGCTAACGAGAATCCTTAGACAACTCTTGGAACTTGAAAGTTGGAAGATAATGTTTCTTTATTATGAAACTTGTAATATATATTTTTGACATGTGACGACTGTGTTACATATTTTAATTAAAGAATTTTATTTCTGGAAAATTCTAAATTAAAACCGCTATGATCATAAACTTTAAAACAGTGATATTGGCGTGGTAAGCAGTAAATAGAAAGGCGTGATTACATATTTAGTTAGAGGTGGAGAATTGTTTTAGTCGTTCCAATTTAAAATCCCATCCCCTTGTTGGCTTCACAAACAAGCAAGTCATTTCCTCGTTCCGTGTAGCGCCCGAGAGCAAACATGCCGGACAGCTGGACACTGATGGTTAGTTTCACGTGTTGCCGTTGAAGAATGGCGCAGCACTCGAAGCCGGAAGTGCGAAATGGGGAAATAACGGAAGTGGTGCGGATAATCGTCTGGGTTTTCTCTGCATTATAAATTTAACTGCAATCTTCATCCTGCTGCCTCTACCATCGCCATCAGATTTACTCGATGCGCCCGTAATCGATATACCAATGGAATTGTTTTCCAAGAGAGAAATGCTCTGGGAGGAATGCAACTAGAACCCATTACACGACACAATGTCCACCATTTTATCTTCAATTTCAATTCAAGATCTGTTTCAATACAGGTTTAAGTCGAGGCATCTTAAAAACTCGCTTAACAGTGTCAATTTAATTTAAATACTGCAATATTTATAAATGCATAATTTCTTGAAAGGAATAATAATTAATAGACTATTGTGAAAATTTTTATTTTGACTTCATTCTATTATAATATACATATATGTTAGTTATAAACTACAAAGATTATTATCAAAAACACGAAAGTAACGAAGATTGTATTTTCAATTATTTACTTTACTGAAAACTAAGTAACTAACTTCAATGGGCAATGTAGCGATAGTTGATGTTGAAATTGAGTTTGTATAATGCATATCAGAAATTAGAAACTAGTAGCAAGTTGTATACACAATATTGTACCGTTTTCATCTCAGATATTAATGTCAAAAAATCGGATTGTAAGAAACTGCATAAAATTTTATGAAATTACGAAATTTTAAGTAAATTTCAATTTAGGATCATTAGAATAACAATCATTGAAGGAACAAAGTCTTAAAAATCATATGCTTTTTGACAATTTATAAGTAATATCTTTGAATATATAATACTACTACTACTAATATGTAGGTACATATATTTTTAGGGTTATAGTTTGTGCAAGTCTTTTTGTTACGAAGCTTTCGTAAATTAAAGTTACTTTTTGTACAATTTTTATCGATTCAAGTGCATCAGGAAATTTCAATAATTGGTATAGTTCCAACGAAAATATGATGCATAGGGAATTGGCGTTTGGAATACTTTAAATGTAGGTCGTTAGCAGATTATCCTATATATGTTTCGATAATAATAATTTAAAAAATTAGGTATTAATTTTTTTTTTCCTGGCATACAAATTCATATATGTATAAACTCCCGCAGACACATCTACTGCGAAAGGTAATCTGCACAAATTACTGAATCAGGTACATTTCTTGTTTTTATACTTTTACAAAACCTTTCTCATGTAAATTACAATTACCATTCTAATAGAGTCACCACATCTTTGGTTTCTAATTTGATCAATGGGGAAGTTTAGCGTTGTTGAAATTACATGTGAAATATCTTCATAAGTGAGTTATGCGCTTGCGCAGAAGGGATGGTGAGACCTGATTTTTTGAACGTAGGTTTTATTTGAGGCATTACACCAAACCATACGCTTCTCTGTTGCCATGGGAACCCAGCTTGCCCTGGTTAAGATAGAAGATACGTTCTCCGCGAGCCACACTGACGTCATTTTTGTATAAAATTTCATTTTTTGAGAAATCTAGGCATCTTTGGGTGAAATAAAATGTAGAATATAACTTTTGAGGGCAATCTTGATAAAATAAAAAAATACGCTAAACTTCCCCATTGACGACAGTACAAAACACTTCAATAGTCTTTTACAACTTTTATAAATTAAAAAAAATACAATTGGTAATTTAAGAAACTTAACTTTTATATAGTATTTTGTAACAAAAAGAAAAATATAAAAATATAACATTGTTGACTTGGAATTCCTGTTTGCTGTGTTCTTGTACATTGTTTTACATTTATCATCCCACAATAAAATCGCGTGGGTTGGTTTGGCATCTCGAACGCCCGTCCAATACCAGCCTAGATGTGAAGCACCCTACAGCCTCTCATACGTGAAGTGCCCTCCTGCCAGAGCAACAAGCCGAACCGCGAGCTACAGCGCAGCACCTCGTTGTTCCAACTTCCCAAAGGCCGACTGTTTCACTTTGTCCGCAACTTAACCTCAACATGAGCATCCCGCCAGCTTACAGCACAGATGATTACACGGCAAGAAAATGCTGGAATGTTACACGAGTATAATCATGCTAGTGAAAGGATTACTTTACTCAATACAGAACATTTTTAAAGGCTAACCATTTCAAAATTTAGACAATAATATTAACAATACCTTCCGTCATCTTGATTAGGAAACTATAGGTATCGTTGTATCGTGCTAAAAATCGCGAGTTTTTGATAAATAAGCACGTTTCAATGTCCGTCTAAACCGATTATTCATTCTATTATTTCACTAGTGAAATAAAAATATCATTATTTCACACGAAATCAAAATGGAAAGTAGACATATTTAGAAACATTAACAGCTACAAAAATAAAAAAATGTTATTTTCTTTACAGTTATTAATAACACGGTTATTACATTTATCAGATTTACAGTGACTCATTTCACAATTCAAAAATCTCTAATGACAATTTCATTTATACCTATGCAGGATTTGTTTGATCGACTGAATGTTAATAAAAAGTAAATACAGTTTTTTTTTTGATTTGCTATCATTTAATAAAATTTACTAATACACCGACGTTTCGACTGTAAATCAGTTTTCATCAGGGTGTTGATTTAAAACCATTTATGTAAGTCTGTTACCTATGTTGAATGTATGTCAGTATATTTTGTATGTTATAAGCACCTTTATGAAGACTGATTTACAGTGGAAACGTCGGTGTATTAGTTGATTTTATTAAATGAGTGTAACTCAAAAAAAAAAGTATTTTCCTTTCATTTATATCGTTTATCTGTTTATAACCAAAAGTTTTGTAATAGTAACTTGATATTGTCTTAAATGTTTTATAATTTTGTGTTAATAACCACCTTTGTTTCTCTACTTATTACATAAATAGCTATTATGATAATATCTGTGGGTGTGTATGTTGGTAAACAGATCTTTAATCGAGTACTCAAATTCTACCAAGCAGAACAATATAAAAACTTTAACTTAGATGCCTGGTTATATTGGGAAGAGTTGATAAGATTTTGATTACAACTGATTTTGTTATTATACTTTAAATTTATCTATGTATTTGCATTTTTACATTTATTTTCTCCTTCACTTTTGGTATTACATAAGAGGTTCTATTACATAAGTTGGTCTTTTAAAAAATTAAGATTTTTTTGCATTTATTTACTGAACAACCCCTTTCAATAATAGAAGATGAGTTATTGTTTACCAGTTTCAGGATATTAAGCCTATATAACCAACTATGGCGTCATATCAACACATACATATTACAAAAACGTTATTGATTTTAAACCGACATCTGTGACGGTTATGACACTCATAACAATTCTAGGTATGTTAATAGTTATTACAAAATTTAGTTGTCAAATTTGAAGCCAGTCATTTAAAAAGAATTGTTTCATTGTAAAATACAAGAATATAAGAGAAATAATTAATTAAACAATGAATATTTATATATCAGTTTTCTTTATGCTATTTGTAGTTATCAGGAAAACAAAAGTTTGATTTATACAACAAATTACTATGCATATTTCGTATTAAACAAATATTTCTGTAAAGTAAGAAAAGGGATTTTTTTTATTACTTAACATATACACTTTGTACTGACCTTTAGTTCGATAATAATTATCTGTTTTTTTTTTTAAATATTATGTTTTTACTGATAAGAAATACATCCTAAAAAATATTACTATTGGTTATCCAAATTGGAAGAAATGTAGCGTATTGTATCGTGTAAATATTAAATTTTAATAATGCAATAATTGATTATAATAAAATGATTGAAATCCACTCATTGTGTATGCATATGTATGGTTTTAATTTTTATGAATAACTCAACTCTGTGCTATTTGTATTGGTTTAACTAATTAATATTTATATATTGCAATTTCCATTAAATGTTTACGTTTAACAGTCTCTCATCAAAATATCATTCATCATAAATTCATAAATTTCCGGAATGTTAAAAACACCGAACAAAACAAATGCGTCGCAATAAATGAATGTGATATTGCAAGGCACACCTGATCCTGCAGACAAGTGAAACTCGTGATATGACAAGTGATGTGATCTTGTCATTTACACTACGTAGCCTCATGTTACAGATCCAATAACACAGAGCAGTGAGTTTTCCCTGAAACTACGTAGCTATTATAGTTCACGGCTGGAATATTTTCATATTAACTGGAGCTGCCTTCAGGTCTGCCCCCGGGCTATGTTATGTGAATCTACTTGTTGTGTAATCATGTTTGGATTAAATTATAGGTTTACGGATTAACCGTAGGCGTCAAGTCGTCAACAGGAAAGGATGTCATCTAGAATTACTAATAATGCAGCATAATGTGAATATCACCTTACGACCTTCATCATCATCTTTCAGTTATAAAAATCTGATATCATATTCTTCTTTCTTTGTTACTACACTTCCTAGTGGGGACAGAATCTAAAATATTAGAGGAACTTTTATGCAGACAAATTTTACTTCTGTTTTAAGAGTTATTATTCTTTAGCCTCTGCTATTTATGAACACTTACTAAGTCGTTTTAAGAGATCTGCTTAGACAGTAACGTTACTTACTCTTGATTTGATAACCTCTGGTGTGATGAAAATCACATAACTATTCTAGTTGATATACAACTGTACTTCAAATTGTAAGATCTAGTGTTCATTTCTTAATGTCTTAAAATAAAGTACAGTAAAACAGTTTTTTCTTGTGCTTTCTGAAAGTGAGTAACGTCAATTTCGAACAACAGTGTGCTATCAAGTTTCAGACTTAGATACAGTGCAATGAAAACTTTTACAAAACTTAAACAGATTTACGGAGACACTGTTATTACAAGGAGCTAGTTTTTTTCGGTGGTTTTAGAAATTTTCGGAAGGAATAGAGTTGATTGAAGATGAAACACGCAGTGGAAGGCCTTCATCTTCAAGAACTGATGAAAATGTCGACAGAATCTGGGATCATGTGCATTTAGATTATCCATTGACAGTGCTGAACGATTAGGGAATAGTTAAATTTGATTCACACCACTGTTCTTCAGACTTTGGCTTAATTCATTGGGGAAGAGATTTTGGCCAGGAAAAACATTCCTGTGTCTTTTTAGCTTCTTTATTCGCCTGACTTGAGTTCTTGCGACTTTTTTCTTTTTCCGACATTGAAAAATCATCTCAAGGTAACTCATTTGGGACACTTCAAAACATTTAAACGGCTGACCGAGTTCCACCACTGCCATGAAGAAAAGAAGAACCATCTCCACCACTGTGTGGCTTCTCATTCTCAATGAAGTTAATTTGAGGGAGACAATATTGAACTATAATTCTATTCAAAAGATTTTTTTTTAATTCAGTCTTATTACTTAACTTACACACCTCTTATATCGTATAGGTATAAAGATTTGTATTATATTTAGTCAATTCAGGACGAGAATTATTCAATTATTTTATTTAACACAAACCAATTTTTTAAAATTTTGATTATATTGCACATTTTTTTATTGTATCCCTCAGATTATTTTATTTTGGAGTTGAAAAATGCGTGAATTAACTTTTATGATGAATTACATTTATTGCATATAAAAACCGAATGATTTTTAATAAAAACAAAATAAAATCACTTTTTTGTAGAGTGGTTGGAAATAGTTTTTGTTTGATGCAGTGTACAGTTTAGGCTTTACAATGTGCAATGATCAATTGTAAAGATCTGTGTGGGTAACAAAGGCACAAAAAGTGAAAATATGTCCTCTGCTGCGCAATTACGCCACAAACGAAGTTGGTTGAAGTGGCGGGAGATTTATCGCCTCCCGCGCTCGCGCATTGACGGGTCCATTCCAAAAAGAATCCGCAACCCTAGCAGATGATATATTGCAAACAAGAAACCTGTGAAATGGAACGTGAACGTGCAATTATAAATTTATAACAACTGCGGGTGACGTTGCTTTGTATACATCGCACTAGCTGTCGTCGCCGCCTTTGTCAACGCACGCCACTGTGGCTTCGCAGCTAATTTCCCCTTTGACTTTTCTCTAATATTGTTTTGTTGAATTTTTTATCAGCCGTAGCTCAAAGAATTATTGCACACGGCGCAGTATAATAACAAAAACATTCTCGGGAATAAGCCACATTAATGTTTTATTCGGAAAGTATTACATTTTGCAAGAGCATTTACACTATGATTTTTTTCCCATAACTTAAGTTTTAATTTTCGATAAATGTTATATTATGATAATGCAATCTATATAAGGCATTTATTACTAAAAAAAGTCTTCAAATTGTATTTTCAATGATTTTTAGATTTTTATGTAGGTCTATTACCGACAGCAATTAGCTTTAAATAATGTTAAAGTGTTTATAAAATGTACAACACTTGACAAGTCAGATTTATTTGCTGGTTTTTACAATTAATTTTGCCCGTTAGTAGACGACCAAATGAATATGAAATTGGTATGATTTTCAAAAGTACCATTACTATGCTTGTGCAGTACAGTGTACGCAGAAGTCATCTTTACTCGTTACAAATTAAGAAATTCGAAAAAAAAATCTGTTTACATTTGAAATGAAGCTAATACTTGAAATATTGTAAATAAATACTATTAATAATAAATTAATTTCAAATAAGATAATCGTATGAAAACAACGAAATAATATACGGTGCAACAAGTGCAGAAAGTCATCTATTTCCCACGAGGTGTGAAAGTTTCGGTACGGGGCAAGGGCGATTGCTGGAATCACGAAAGGTGGGAATAAAAAACAATATGGCTCAGGTATCCTCCCAAAGAATACCTTCACGCATGCGCAGTGTTGTCAAATACTGTGAGAAATGATATTTCCCACACTGCACATACTGTCAGAAATAATATCTTGTACTTTAACACACACTTGTGGAAAATACGCAATTTTCAATTTTTATTTAGTGTGAGAAAAGTGCCAAATTTCATAGGTGTCGAAGAAAAAATATATTTCTTAACTTATTTTTTTGTTTTGTAAAAATTTTAATAGTAACCAAATAATAAATTTATATTTTTTTTCTGACATAACTACCAGCAAAATAGGTGAAAGAGAGCAGTTCTTTCATTAGACACAATTTTATTTATTTATGTATGAAAATTGAACATTTTACAATAATTTGAACGTCATTTTAATATAGCCCATTGAAGTTAATTTAGGAATCGCAAATTATTTTAAAACATGATACGTTTCGTGGAATATTTAATAAAACAAGCGAATATTGACGAAATATTTATTATATTGTGTGGTATCATAGCAATTAAATCATTGTAATCGTAGTGGTATTATCGTTTATATTCCAATAACTGTAAATCAACGAGTCATCGAGGAAACCGAGTGCATCAAATTACGCATTCATGAGGAGAAATTAAACTTCGCTTCCGTCGTAATGCAATTTGTCATAGTAAATAAATCGAGCGTTAAAATCCGAAGAACAACCAGCTACGCTGAAAGCATCCGGTGTATAGTTTCGTTACCGGTAATACACGATCCTGCACTGGGTGCTTCATCATATTGACGTAAAACTTTACTGCGTAGCTTACCAAGGAGAAAATACCATGTATGTTTCATCCTACTATAGATTTCACACGTATACAATAAACTTTTACATAATATCTTTCAAAATAAATAATCTGTTCCATTCTATAATATTAAATTTATTTTCAAGTTTCTTTTGGGTTACTTGGGTAATTCAAACTATATGTATAGAATAACTTGTAGCTTACCAAGGAGAAAATACCATGTATGTTTCATCCTAGTATAGATTTCACACGTATACAATAAACTTTTGTATAATATCTTTTAAAATGAATAATCCGTTCCATTCCATAATATTAAATTTATTTTCAAGTTTCTTTTGGGTAACATGGGTAATTAAAACTATATAGATTAACTTGATCTTTCAAAATGAATAATATGTTTCATTCCATAATATTAAATTTATTTTCAAGTTTCTTTTGGGTTACTTGGGTAATTAAAACTATATAGATTAACTTGGAAATTATTAGTTCATTATTTGAATCATAAATAACTGAAAAATACTACTACGTCTGAAAAGTTCTGAAATTACTATCAACTATAGATTGCTTACTTATTAAGTGAGTTCTGATAACTTTCAGTAAAAAACTGCTGCCGGTTGAGTTGTCAATTCACTTGTGCGTCTCAGCTTTTATCACTGGTTTTTATTTGAGATTAGTACTGATATCTGAGTTAAAACAGATGAGAACTACATATCTAAAATGCAAGTTAACTATTCAAGGACTTCTAATCGCGATATGTATAAAAATTTTCATTACTTTTAATTTTAGAAAATTAATACTTATGGTATATTTCCATACAATTAATCTTGAATTTTGGATTTTCATATGTTTTTTAAATATTCTCTGCTAGACTTAGCGAAGCGTGTGATTACTCCTTCTCTTGTAAATCCTAAAACCTTTTTTGAGATTGAAATTTTTCAGCTAGCTAAGAACGTTGTATTATAAAATAAAATGTAATATATTTTGATGATAAAATATTTTCTTTGTTTGCAGGTTATTTCCTATTATCCTGTAAGAATATGTTCTTTTATAATTACAATAGAAA
The DNA here is from genome assembly GCA_035578165.1 of Stenolophus ochropezus. Classification (NCBI taxonomy): domain Eukaryota; kingdom Metazoa; phylum Arthropoda; class Insecta; order Coleoptera; family Carabidae; genus Stenolophus; species Stenolophus ochropezus. Next base: position 14,350,200 of record JAQOWZ010000005.1, on the reverse strand, counting down.
TACTACAGATTTAATCATCGAACAAAATGTATTTTTTTCTAACACTTCAAAAATTAGTATTTATCTGTAATAATTTGCAAACAACATTCTTTTTTAATAAACCTTTAAATATTATTCAAATTCAACCCGCAATTCAGAACCTAATATAGTCACATTTTAGTTTAAATTTGGTGTGTGAGAAATAAAAGTAAAAAAAAAACATGAGGCACGAGCGTTTTTCATCCGCGGCAGATAAATCTATAAACAATAGCCGTATCCAAGTTACAGGCAATACCAACGTGCAACAAATCCTGCTCGTGCATTACCCGAATGAAAGATTTATCTCGAAACTACAGCAGAACATAGGCGTCAGCGAAATACTACACCTGATAACGAATAGAAAGCGACCAATTGAACATTTGTTTTCTCTTACACATCATTCTGCTGTTGACGTGATAAGGTTTGACAGTCCAGAACCTATTTGAAAGGAAATAGATGATTATATAAAGAAAATATTTATGTAACATGTTTTTGTACTCTAAATATGCTGCACTCTAAAATTAAAGAAGAGAAGATGTTTACTCGGCTGGATGAATGAATAAAAAAGAAGTTCTGGCAGAATTCAATCAATTTATTACAATTAAATTACACGTCAACGTTTCGACTTCAATTAAGTCTTTCTCATGGTGATAATTGTTCAATTTTGAATATAGAAAAAAAATCATAGTGCTCGTTAAGGAATAAAATAGCTTAAAATACGTCCACACCATTCAACCTTTTACTTTACTTTAGCATCCACAAGACAAATGCAAAACGATTTCTTAAGTAATTATTGCTTTTTCATTATGATTATTTGCAATAATTGACTAAAGTCGTCTTGGTATAAAGCCGTATTAGTTGACATTTCAAGTAAAACGCAATATATTTGCACTATTTCCAAACGAGGTGAATGTTTTTCCAATACTACCGGCGTTAATATTATCGATTTTAACCAATTTATTGATGCAATATTAAAACGCATTGTTAGAAGTTTTTAGTTATCGCTTTTTGGAAACAAATTCAGGCCATTTACTTTCCATTAAATCCTGAAAATCACTTTCCATTTCCTGTTTGGAAATAATTCGAGAAAGAAACAAAATAATTTGCGAGGTTAGTTAGCTCGGCACTTTGTCGCTGCCGTCGCCTGTGAAACAAACGACTGTGCAGCAGGAACCAACTAGGCCGAAGGACGATTAATCACATGACTCCCCCCGCCAACCCGTTAGGACCGCTATTTCAATATCTTTATTTTCCTCGGCTATAAAAATTTGCATTCGCCATACCCCTCGCACTCAGCGGTTAAGATCGCTTTAGAAGAGCCCGAATGGCCGAAGCCGTAAATTTCCCGATATTTGTTTTTGCGAACGAGTTCTTCAACATTTTCACCCATGAAATTGTTAGCGAGTTTATGTTGATGTAGCTTATAAAACGCGAGATATATCAATTCTCAACCAGGAATGAATTTATTCGTTTGTTGGACAGAAAAATGAGCTGCTTAAATATATCATCTGCCACTTACACTGCTCGGCCAGGAGTTATATCACTAAATAAATTTCCGCTCATAAATTACAAAATGCAGGAAATTTTACTTCATTTTATTAACAGTTTTTTATTTCGTTGTATTCATTAGTTTCTCTACTTTTTGAGTCGTAAAACAAATGGACTTGAGATTAAAGTTCCACCTGTTTCACTATAATTTTTGCAGTTTATGGTATAATATAAAAGCTAAATTAAATATTGGATGACCACTAAAATCAACAGTTTATATATTCTTTATACCTTTTATTGATGAATATCTAGCATTGTTTAAAGAAAAATAAAGAAGATGAAAAGAAGAAATACAATAAATATATAACTAAATAACAGATAATACTTACAAAAATAATTTTGTAATATAGACAAATATTTTTTTCTTATTATTTTTCTTAATATGAACAAAGCAATATGTGAAACTTGCTTTTAATCTCTGTATATTGCATCTCAAACTAATGAAGTAGAATGAAATATTTAGGTAATAGAGAATTGAATCCTTGATTCTAACTCGCAACACAATTACCAAATCATTGATCCAGCTTCAGCAGTACTTATGATTTACGTATTTGAAGTTATTAATCAAATTATCATCACTAGTTTCACAACAAGGTAAGTACCCATTTCATGATCAATTCAAACTATGGTTAACATTGGTGCAAACGTTAGAACTGAACCAGATTTTGATAAACTCAGCAATACAAAAATTTAACCTTTTTGGGTTCAGTTTTATTGAAATATCTGACATAATTAGAAGATTTGCAGATCCTATAACGTGATATTGACAGTTTTCACATTAAATATAAATAATATTTGACATTTGATAGCTGTTCACATCAAAATTTGTAAAATTAAAAAAGTGGGTGTGGTTCTTATTGCCCAATCCCTGGGGTTCAGAGTAATTTGCTGTGTGCTTATATTGATTTAAAATGAAAAAAAAAACCCTTTGTGTACTATTGGATATATTTAAAAAATTGTTTCATATATGTATGTATTGATACTTATTATAGAAAATATAATACATTATTATATTTACAAAATACAAACATAACATCAAAAGTAAATGAAACGTATATTTCAGTTTTGATAAACTTCTCAATATAATAGTTTAGCTAAATCAAAACTTAAGCAAGATCTGCAATATTGGGCTTTAATCTAAGTACCTACTTGGTCTAGGACTAGTAAAGTCTAAGATAGATGTTAACATAGGAAAATAATTTATAACCTTGGTCTATCTAAAATTTATCACTGACCAGAAGTTTCAGAGCTAAGTAATATTTTATTCCAAAGCCCCATCGCACATATTGTTTATAAAAGTAACAAAAGGCGATACTGCTGCACTCCGTAGAAAACCAATCTTACAATGTACTCCATTCTTTTATTACTTTATGTGCTATTGTCAAGATATTTGCACTGGGAGCTTACAAAGAAATTTATTCCTTTCGCAAATATTTGCAAATAAAAACTCAGTTTTACTAAAGTGAACGCGACATTTCAATTCCAGAGCCGATGAAACGTAGATTAAAATGTCGGAAAATGGAGCTTAATTCAATTTGTATGTAATTTGCTACTTTTTATTCTGAGCAATATTATTCACAGGCCATGGCTCGTTGTGCAAATTTATTGATTGTATTAATTGTTTGTTTATTCCAATGTTGTTTATACATTATTCCTGCAATTATCTAATGAAATACAATAAATTATACGAATAATTAAATATAAATATTTATTTTTATAATAGAAATGAAATGATATCTTTGATATTTAATGCAGTGTATAAAATTTAATATTAATTATTTTCGTTACACTGATTACTATATTTTTAATAATAATTATTAAATTGTAACAGTAGACACAGTTTTGTATTTAAATTTAATAAAAATTAATTGCACATTCAACCCGTACGTAATTGTTTATAAAATGTAATTATAAATAAAATGTAATGAATTCAATTGAATAAATATTTTATATTAATAATATGTCTGATGGTAACCTGCTTCAAATATAATTTTTAATATAATATTGATATTGTTAAAAGTATGTTTGTTTTTTAAATACAGACATCAGTATTACAAATAAAATATTGTATGATTTCACTTTTGAAATAAATTATTGTGGTACTCAAACTATTACTTTTAACTTTATAAGTAAAAAGTCACATACATCAGGTAGATTTATTACATTCTTATTCACTTAAACCTGGAATAATTTCACTTACATTATTATTACATAATTTTTTCGCAAAGATCAAAATGACAAGTTTTGTATAACTGTCAACCTTTCAATAAATACTACATAAATGTTAATTTATAAACTACGAAATATTTATATCTACTATTAATTTTGCAATTATTTGCATTCGTCATATACTTGCAATGCGAGCAGCGATGGCACAATAAGTTAGCGTGCTCCAAACGAATGAAATGTGAGATCTGGGGGTTCCTTGGAGCATAGAAACTACTATAGAGGGAGTACTAAATAATATTGTCAGTAATGGCATGATAGGGATTTTCAAGAGGCTCCTACAGAAATGGCAGACAAGTCCGTGTCAGATTTACGCAATTTTCGGTTTTACAACTGAAACTTGCAGAAAATGGCATTATAATTGTAGTTTTAAATTATAAGTATTTACTTAATACAACAAAAAAGATTTGAATTATACATAACAAATGAAAGCGTAGCTCCTGGCTCCTACAGAAATGGTGGATTGACAGTTATGAGCTGATGAATCTTAGCTTCACTAATTTTTGCTAGCACTCCCTCTATAGTAGTTTCTGTTCTCTAAGAGGGATTCAAATCACAGCGTCGTTAGTTAGTAATCAAATAAAAATATCACTAAACTTGAGTGTTTCGGAACCCACAATAAGCTATCTCCTGTAGAGGCTCTAGGCTGACAAATTACATTATTAAATAGTAAGTAAATACCCAGTTCTATTTAAAAATGTTGTCCTATTTATGATATTCTACTTTTAATACTGTTTGTAACAAATATCGTCTCATGCAAAATGCTCTTCTCCTTTTAACAAGTACATTTAATTATAAAATTAGAATTGGAAAGCTAGTATTGAAATGAAGAACATTTTTCCACTTCAAAAACTAGTGTGCCTTTTATTCCTGATGCTAATTTAAAAAGAAAAAAATCCCAACAACTAATGAATATTTTTCTTTGTAGTTAACATGCGTTCTTCTCGATGCTGCTGGGATACATAAACGCAATTGTGAGAGCAAAGTTAGAAAACATTTCGAGTCTAAAAGACGCGCTTCATTTGCTATGAGAATTTTAAGCAGTTTTTACAAAATAACAAGATTAATTAGAAGAGCAGTTGCCAAGGGATACAATACTTTGGCATCCGGCCTGACCTACTTGCAATAAACTAAACTGAGAGTCGTTTGCATTTCAATACATACTTGATACAATAAATTTTTAATTGTATTCTTTGATTTAATGTGGTTGTAAAACAGGCGAAGTTTATGGTGGAAAACAACGTTTAACTTCAGAATTTTAAATCGTAAAATTTAATTACTCCAATTTTCGGAAAAGTTTTTTTATTTCGTAAAATCCCCAGGATATTTTTGATTTAGCGCTTTGTCTCAAAAAGTAACAACCGTGGTGCAAGCTTAAGCAAAAATCGTAAAGGTAAAGACAGGATATACGGTGTTAGAGATCCGGAACTACTGATATTTTTAATAATTTATTTATGCACGATATAATTTTGAAACAGTCAATTCATTTTTCAAGCTTATTAGTAAAATAGCGGGTTGGTGCTTTTAAATTAAAATTTCATTAAATGCCTTCTAATTTCCTTGTTTATTCAATGTCCACTCGCGAAACCGTAAACTTCGCGTACTGCTCGGCCTAGAAACTTTTCCCTTGTGCGGAAATAATTCATTTTATACTATTTAAAGAATATTCTATTATACATCAACATATAATCAATGAGAAAAAGTCCTTTAGGAAATATAGTTGAAAATTTGTTTACATTACCTATTTTTACATAAACCTATGAATCGGCCTAAATGTGTTTATAAAAATTTGATATATTGTAAGAATATATTGGAAAATATTCTTGATTTATAAATAAATATTTTTTTTACATGTTTTAGTTATTTACAAAGAAAATATTCTATTATAACCTTCAAAAGTTGACAAATCTCCAAGAACTATCCTGTTGGAAGAAATATTTAACAATTTACTATACAATATTTATTTAAATTATGTATAAGGATTGTATTGTTCTATATGTAATGGCATTTTATAAATTCATTATAAATTTCATTAAACGTTTGATAAATGTACTTGATTACAAACAATGTTTGGACTTAAAAAATTTCAATGATGATTTGGAATGAAAACCTTTACAAAAACCAATTTTTTCATCAATTCACATTAGAAATATAACGTAAGAAACCTTTTTTAAAATCAAATATTGTCCGGAAAATGCATATTCTGACATTTCTGTTTTCCGAGCGTATGGCAATTTATATATGAAACTACATTTTACAAAGAAATAGAGGAAAACAAGTCGGTTGAATCATGTTTATGACATTTACTACAATGTATGATATAAATATTTGTATATAAATAGTTTGTTATTTGTCATTTACAGATGACTCATGTGATGATTATCAGTCCAGATGTACCTAATCTAATGATTTTTTAACTAATTGAAGCTATATGTATAATAAATATTGTATAAAACGAGAAAATATTTATGAATTATGTAATAAATCTATAGTTCAAAACCGACCTACAATATGTTCTTAAATTTTCGTTATATTGTTACATTTAATATATAAATAAATAAATTAATATAAATACAACACACAAAAATATTTGGTTGCCTGCATTATTAGAAAATTAGAATTGTTTCATATAAACATATAGTGTACATAAAAATAATTATGTATTTGATGACATCTGACTTCTTCTCCGATTTGACCATACCAATAAGAGTTGAAGCATTTGTAAACTGGATAGAAATTCTATTAGGCCATGTGTTTGCAAAAGAAGCAATGAAATACACCTGAAATCAGTAGCACCATTCCTCAAACAATCAAACCTCTTGGAATTGTTTGGCTGGCTCATAAAATAAACAATTTACTCCAGTGCTAGTGCTATTCATTACAGCAGGAGTGAAGCTGAGAGGTCAGGGGGGCAGGAAGGAGAGAGGTCAGAGTTCCTGCAGCCTGAAGTAGCGCACGGATCCTTGCGGTGGGGTCTGATGCTCCACTATGCCTGCATTGTTACAATGTGTCATTAACTCTACAAAATTAAGATATGTGCGCAACACTATTATTAACTCAAAGATAAATTGTACCAGCTTAGCTTTATTAAGAAAACTTTCGTGAAGGATGAAACTAAGTATACCTAAATTTTTGCATTGTTTAAGATAAAAAACATTTTTTATCGTTACAGCAATTTACTCATGTCCTTAAAGTACATACATGGAGTTAGTTTAAATTGTTCGTTCTTTTTATTGACAATTTTACTACATTATTGTTAAAAGAAGAAGAAGTATTCATAAGTAATATACATAATAAGAGCCATAAATTTATTAAAAAAGATACATTGTCATTACTTCGCAGGAATTTTGAGATATTTAATATCAACAAAATGTAACCATGAGTGTGATACTGTGGTTTTATCAAATTTCTTCAGTAAAAAAACTACCTACGGCCATCAAATGAAGAATTCTGATTGGGTGAAAATGACGTGTGTGGAATAATCTTAAGTATTAATATAATATGAACCATGAATTTATTGGAAAAAATTATGAACAGATTAAAGAATAATTTTTGATCCGAGTTGTTACTTCGCAGGAATTATGAGTAAATTTTACCTCTTGTTCGTAGCTTGAATTATATTTGCTTGGTTATTTCACGAATGACAACAGTTCAAACAAAAAAATATTTGTTGTCAACAAAATGTAACCATGACTATGATACTGTGGTTTTATCAAATTTCACAGTGAAAACTACCTACGGCCATCGAATGAAGAATTTTGATTGGGTGAAATGACGTGTGTGGTTCAAAATTCTATATAAAGCGTAGAAAAGGAACTAGACTATTTGGAATATATTTTAAACATTTCTGATCTAAATACTAGACTTAAGAAAATGGTAATAAGACTTAAGAAGTTGTATGCACCACAAAGCATTATTTGATATTTATACCTTCAGGAAACTTGCAAATCCTCGAGCAAAAGGTCCTCGACCTTGTAAGCTTGTCGTCTTCGAACGGGCATAAACATCTCCATAATACTCTTCGTATATAATATAATATATGTATTAATATATTTTATATATATTATGTATAACATAAGTTTTTTTATAACTGTGATTAATTAGTGTAGATTTTCTCAAAATGAGAATTGCAAAGTGCGTAAGCTTGAATAAGCTTTTATCATGAACTGAAAACGAGAAATGAATTATGTTCTTCTAAACAATTTAAACGATATTATAATATTTCATAAGCTCCATTAAAAATTACAATTAAAAAAAAAATTGAAAATGAGAATTGATTGTCGTTTTGAATGGACTTGTCAGTTAGTAATAATATTTGGTTCTATGTCGAGAAATATATTATACCAATTCCGTGACAATTTTACTTGTATTTTAGTTGACTATATAGGTATTTGAACACTAGATCTCATACTCCATTCATTTCAAGTCAGAATCCTTTAACCGTATCTAATTTAACCAACTTAACCACAGTGTCCGTTTTTAGTGAATGTTACAATTAGATTAGTTCCTGTTTTGAATTTATCTACATCTATTTTCTGGCGTTAACTTATGGAAATGTATTCATCTGTTTCGGTATTTCTTTTATTTGTCATACAAGTTTAGCGCTGTTTTTATGTCTAGTTAGCGTGCGTTTGAATTTCTCTTCAGTGTAGGCGAAAGCGAGAGGAAAGAATTAAAGGGCTTGATATAAATCGGTGTTTATAGCGTTTCTTTAAGTTGTTAGCGTAAGTAGATTTAGATAGTCCGTGTTAGCTAAGCTTGGAAAACAGCCGACCGAGTCGGACTACTTTGCATCTAATGGCAAATTGTCTCCAGATCTGACGGGAGATCGTAAATGTAAATCAGGGGGTTACAACATGGCCGACGTATTGCGGCGGAGGTTCCATTACCCAGATACTCCTATTCCTACTAACCTATAAAGATACTAACCCTTCACCGGCCGAATCGATAACATTTATATTCAAATTGTTTGACTAAAATTAGTGCATACTAAATATTTCAAAATACTTAAGCTTTTTTAAGTCGGCTCGGTGACTGAACGGGTTAGCGAACATCTCCTAACTTGCTGTGATGTCACCCAGAATCATAGATCGCTGGTTCAAGTCCCGCCGACCGACAATTTGTGTGATTTGTCGTTAAATAAAAAATCTTGCCCGGATGCTGTAGGCTTGCCACTTACACATCCTAAATGCAATGGATGAAATCTAACCGTGGCTCGGTGAATCCGGTTAGCAGGGTATTCGCCTGTTTTTATTAGAGTAAATTAAAAAATATTCATAATTTCCATTCTATCATGACGCAACCTTTATGTAGGGAAATATTGGTTTTGGTAAAATGTCTCTTTATCAGCCACTACAATTGTGTGATTTTGATGAGCCTTGTCTGATCGTGTTGATAAGCAACGTAGCCCGTCTTGTCCAATTGGGATGGGTTATTGCAAAACGACTCGATGTGTGCTGACCTTGCTGAGACTGTAGGTTGACACTCTTCACCAATAAAATAAGTAAATATGTCGCAGAGCAAGAACCATGGCAATTGAGGACTTGTTCCTAATAGGAATATAATACCATTTTATGATGGATTGCAAATTTGATATTTCGGTTTTCAGATTTCAACCAAAATATCCATTTTGACTATCTCTTTTCAATTTTTTATATGATGGGACTGCTAAAGCATCTAGTTGTCCCTTTTTATTGCAATCGGCAGTGCCAAAATGACACTTTGCTTGTATTGTTTTTTTTTTTTAATTTTATGCTTAACTCAAAAACGATTTAACCATAGAATGTTGAAATTTTGATTATGGAATTTCTATAATATCTACTCATGCACCTTCATTTTTGTTCCCGATCAGCCTTTTCAAAAGGGTATTTTACTTAGGAAACTTAATAAAAATAATGATTTAGTTGATTTTTAATTTGTATTTTTTTGTAGGAAACAATTTATTTGGAATTGAGTATAAGATTTACAACATTGACAACTGTCAGAACATATTTCGTGAGAAATTTGTAAGAAATAAATGAAATAAAATGTCCTTCTATTTGCAAGTTTTTGAGCGATTAAAATATTTGTTTCTACGACGAGAAAATTTCTCTTTATTGTAAATCTAGTTATAATTGAACACAATTTAAATCCATAGAATTCAAGGCACTTGGTATAAGAGGAAGAAAGGATTTTTCTTTGGATTTAAGTGTGTAAAAACATGTTCCCAAATTTGAACGTATACTATTAATTTAACAGTGAATAGTTGATAAACCGGGATGTAAATACGGTTTTTGGAAACAAGTAATAAAAATGTGGGTGCTCTTTGTTTTGCGAATAAATCTTAAAAGCATCTAGGCAGCCATAAAATTTTGAGAACGCGATTAAAATTAAAAGGGCGAAAAAAGCTGTGCGGCATTGGAGCACTTATAAATTCAAGTCCAATTATGTGGATTAGGCCATGCTCGCGTTTCATATCGTCGAGGTTTCAACAAACTCCGCCCGCGTTTTTATTATTTCCCGGGCATTCCAGACAACGCAGACGTTTGTTTGATTACGTTCAGTTGCGTGGAAACACTAGGCACTAGTAGCAAGTCGCTGCGCCGCAAACAAAACACGGCCGAAAAACACCAACAAAAAGAACAACTCGATTGCTTTGTCTGCCAAAGATTAAAAACAAATCTTTTACATCATACACAACACATCGGAAAGGAAAATAAAAGAAATTTAGAAAAACCAATACACACTCACAGCTAAGCCTTGCCAAAGTACTTCTTCGATCATATTTATTAGTTCTCGATTTATCATTCTTTGCGCACCATTTGTTTCCAAATAGGCTTAGATGCTGCACTTCGTACATCTTCAAATATTTATAAATATATATTTCCTTGACAAACATTATTTATGTAGATTATTAATTATATTCAGAAAAGAAACTTTCTAAATTGATGTTTTAGCACTCAGAATCGAAACCACAAAGACAGCAAAGAAAATCCGTTTTTATCTTTTACATAGTAATAATATTTAAACTATTAATTTATATTTATATTTAATACAATAAAATAATATTTTGTTTGCGCTTTAAAAAGTTGGCGTAATTTTAACTTATTATTACAATCTCGAAGAAAAAAATGTGTCTGTGTATTTATTTCAATTGTCTACCAATATAGTTACTGACTTTGTTTGTAATATCTCGTATCTACATATTTCTTGAATGTTTTGACTTAAGAGAACCAGATCTTTAATTAATAAAGAAATTGCCGGAAACTACAATCGAATCATTTTAGTTGAATTGTTATTTCTTGCGGTTCGAGTTTACGTCAAATTTTTTTCTAATTTAATTCTCAACTATTTTCTGTTGATATGTTATTAACAATATTTTTAAATACATATATGTATGTACACGCAGTAAATAGAACAAATATGTATTTTAAAATGAGTTCATTTTTCAAAAACCCATTACCGAAAAAATTTATCCAACAGTGCTCTACAGGTCAAGAGTTAAAAATGGACATCCAATTTAAATTTACAAATTATAATTAACTTATTGATTGTGTTCGAAACGCATAATAAACAAATACAAAAAAAGTGTATCAACAAGGTTTAAAATATAAAAATACATAGAATTAATATACTTATAACAAGTTATTAACTGCAAAATACTGATATTTATAATCAAGAATAGTTTACAATGTTTTGAAAAGTATGTTTGAAAGATTGAGACTTCATTAATTCGCCACTTGAGTTAAATAGAGTAACAGAGAAAATATTTCGTAATAAAAAATTATTCCGAGCTTGATGGATTGAGGCCGGTTCATTCCAATTTAGTTTTTCTGGATGATGATGTTTTCAATAATGATTGTAGTCTGGAGCTTTGCCCTCTTATCATTTATCACGACTACACTTAGCACATAATCGCGACAGAATACAAATAAAGCAAGTGGAAAATAACAAATGTAATGTTGCGCTGGTCGTTTTGCGGAGCTGAAGCTGGTTGCATGAGGCATTGGCCTGAAAACATTAAAATTGCAGCTCTCTTAGAATCACGATGAAATGCAATTTCACCTGCGCTGGCTCTGCGATCGTTCAACACCCACGAATATTATTTCACCAGATATCATCCCCAAATTAAATTCTTTCTTCAAAGCGCTCGATCACAGATGGAAATTACAAATTTCCAACGAATATGTCACTGATATTGTTTTTTTCTAAAGCATTTCTTTATAATCTTTAACGTTTCCATTTCGACCTAACTCCAAGGGGCGAATATTTTATTGAATTTTTATCATTTCTGAGCCACAGATAAAACAGCGTCTCAACTACATAAGATACTTGTTTCGTGACAAATTTAACTTGTATTTTAGAAGAGGTGTAGATTGTCAGACTCTACAGGATTTTCGACTTATACTGGGTTCTGAACTAGAACAAAAGTTAGGATGGGCAAGATCTAAAAATGCGCCCCTAATGAATAATTGTAGACTGGAAATTAAAAACAAATATGCTTTATATAAGTATACTTTACAGTATATCAACGGATCGAGTTGAAAAGAGGGAAAACATTTATATTTTTTATTTTACATGTTGGTGTAATTTTATGTTAAGTTTTACGAGAAAAGGTATTCTATATAAAAGTTTTTGCATGTGCCAAAAAGGCCACTTCAGTTTTCACCTTTTCAAATTTTCTTATAGTTTCAGAGAAAAATCGAAAATTGATTTAACATTTTCCTAAACACAAGTTAGCGACGGATCGCTTTACTATCTTTGCCATAGCATTGAATTAGGTAAATTCGTAAATGTTTTGACAAAATTTTCAACGATTACAACAGATTTTCTTAATTGTCAGTCAATGAAACTAAATAAATAATGCCATTTTCTATGACAACCCGAACTTATTTTTTTAGGACAAAAATTATAACTAAGTCGACCTATTTCCAATTTTTCTCTTAACTAAAAGAAAATTTGAAAAGGATAAAACTAAATTGGTCGTTTTGGAACATGCAAAAACTTTTATCAAGAATACATTTTTCTCCTAAAATTAAAAATAAAAATGTTTCCCTCACAATATATTTCACGAAAAATATAACAAAATTAAAATATGTATTACAAGAAATAAATTAAATTTTACTCTGATTATGAATATCCGGTCCTAACTTGGATACAGCGTATTATAATTTTTTTTTCATATACAGATTTCACACTGTGCTCAATTCGAGTCTTTCCTTATGTACATTTTTTTGGAAACTCAAAATGAGCATGTAATTGTTCTAAAATCTAATCTAAAAATGTATATCTTTGTTATTTTAAAGGCAAAGTCTTAGAATGGTCACTGATTTTCAGTCTTACAAAAATCAGCAAATGCCAAGCCTTTATAAAAATGAATCGTAATTTGTTTTGCCATTATGACCTTACCCAAACATAATATTAAATAAAATGGATATTGCTACTCCCTTTATTTCCTATTATAGTTAAAGAAAAAATAGTTAATTAAGCAGGTACATTTGAAATAAATTGTGACCTGGTCGAATTTGGAAGCTGACGATAAATTCTTGTGCACCTGCGGTAAATATTCTGTGTACGTGTAATGAAATACGTGGTTATCTTTTCTCCTCAGTCCAATTCCTTATTCGCGGTGTAAATCATGTTCACGCCCTCACGAATTCCTCTCCACCTACCGTATATTTAATCTAGATACGAATGATGTAATAAATGTAGTTAAAACTGCCTTTCTTTTCTTATTATCTGCGGAGACACTATTTCATTCTACCTGACTTTATTAAGATTTATAACGAGATACGCGATACAGGATTTCAAATATAGACTTTTTACTTTAAAAGCGCACTGTAGAAACTTTAAAAATATAGCGTGAACTACTGTAGAAATCTCGGAATATATCGGCAGCTTAATGATGATATATTATACTTCTTATACTAAGACCTACTATTATATTTTACACAATTATTCCTAGCTTTTTATCTACCAGGAATTTAATAACTACGGGGATAATACCTGACTAGATAATAATAAAATATTTCAGCAGAATGTAATTAAATATTAATGTTGTGTTATTTAAGCAAAAATTAATAAAGAAATGAAAAATAATTAATTTTGTTAAAATTGCCTTATTGAAATTTTACTTCAATATATTGTGTTGTTGGTAAATTACAAAAAACGTAACAATTTAAAAATAACCTGTAATTCTTTCATTTCCGAGCAAAAATATTGCAATTTACATTTCAATTTAATTCAAATCCAACATCACGTCAGTATTAATAAAGATGGAGCAAGACACATATTCATGTGAATTTCAAATAGAAATTTCGTATGCAGTTATCGTTCCGTAATTAAAAACGTAATTAAAAGAGGATACTCCGTATCACGCTTTGTTAATGAACAAAAAACTCTTGCACAGTTAATCTTTCGATAATTCTGCGTCATACTACACCAAAGCTATACAAAGACTACAATACATTTTTTAACAAAAAAGATTACGAAGTTTAACTGTGATCCATTGTTATACGATTCTTGAATGATGGTTCTAATAATTTAAATTTAAATACAGACAAATATTGCAAACAAAAAATAAATAACTCATTTATAATTCATTCACGCTTTCAGAATGATTTAAATATCACGATGCTACAGCTGCATAAAATCTTTGTTGTAGGTATGTGTTAAAAATGTGGATAAAAATATAAAATCCTTCTTTAGGATAAAAGCACTCACTGAACATAAATATTTATTTCAATTTTGAAAAGTACAAACGTTTTTTGAGAAACATATTTGGTTTTTGTAGCTTATTTTAACGAAATAATTTTATTGAAAAAGAAATAAAATATAATGTTTTAATTAATTAATAATTGTTTTACAATGAACTTAAACACATATTTATTTTCTGTAAAATAACATGAATTATAAAATTGTTACAAAATATAACAAACGAATAAAATAATAATAAATAAAATGCTATACAAATTTAACCTCAATTGAAAAGTACTACAAAAACAGTTTGTACACAAATAAATTTATTTTGTATATTTATTAAAACTGTTTATATTCATATGACATTGTGAATATTTTAATGTTTGTTTAATAAAAATTATAGAGGTTTTCCAAATAAAATTTTTGTAAAAAAATATATCGTATTATTTAAACCTATATTTTATTATTTTAAGAGGTAGGCACTTTTAAAAAAATAATAACAAAAAATATTGTATAATGGCTGATATTGCACAATGAAATAATAAGTATAAAATAATTATTTTAATGAAATGAGTAATTTATATTTTCATATGATGATACCCTGAAGCTTCTATAGCCATGTCCACGAAAAAAGATAAGAATTGCTGCATTTTTGTCACAGTTGTTAGGTTACCTTGAAACCGTGTATCTGGGAAAACGATTTTTCACGCTTTTGGAAAACGTTTTTTCATGCCGATGGAAAACATTTCTTCTCTAAATTTATATAGAAAAATAAAAATATTATAATTAATGATGCAAATTAATTGTAGAAAAAATATTGCTTGAATTTTGTGCGCGAAATATTTTTAGTGCGTTCGATTTACTTTATAGCTATATAAAAGGTGACATCTCACAAACTAAAAACACAAATTTCGCGCACTTAATACAAAAATAACTATTACATTTGTCATATCTAACTTATTTATAATTTATAATAACAATGAAATTTTATTATTGTTTCTGTGATACTGAAATAAAATAGTATCTACACAATATTGTGTTCTATGTCAATCTGACTTTTTTTTAAGATACTTCTGTTGCAAGACGTTATTGAGTGGCACAGGATTTCTAGAAGAACTATATTTTAGAAGTGAAATAGACTGTTAGAATAAATGCGTGAGTAGAAGTAGGTATACTAGTTGACGACTCTCAGGTGATTATAAGAAAGTTTATTGCTGAATGAAGTGCCTAGTTCAGAGATAATCATTATATAGATTCATACTACCACAAAGGTTACATTTTGGTTTTAGTAGATTTCGGACGAGCCAGATTCAGTGGTATTCAATAAATCATCGCTGTTCGTACCTATGTAGTTATTTCACATAAAATTGAAAGACATTTTGTCAGTTCTGAAAATGCTTGTGTGGTAAAATGACACATTTCACAATGAGACTTACAAAAAAATGAAGTGTTGTCCCGTTTTAAATGGCTCTATTTTAATAGAATCATCGCTTCCTCCATCTAGGGACGCCTTTCCGCAGTTTTGTAAGGTCGCACGTCGAGCGTCGCGGACAAAAGAAATTCAAGTTTCTTACAAGTTCCTGGCCATTGCTCGTCCCCGGGCAGTTGTTTTGTGATGGCTACACGCTACACCACGTCACCTTTATAACCCCCACCACGTACTGAACAAGAGAGTCGTCACTGCTCACTAGACAGAGGAGCATTGTTACACGAATTAAGTATTTAGAAAAAGCGAATTAACAAAAGAAGAAATCCTTACAATTTTTATGGTCCACATCATATTTTAAATCATTTAAATTGTTTGTGGCGACAGATTGCATGCTCCAATTCGAACAGAGCAGAATGGGTCATCTTGAGTTCTAACTCCAGAGATGTTTCTCTTTGTAAAATATTACTTGGCTGGGTTATTTAAAACCTACTATGAAAGCTAAAATTAAAATGCGTTAATGCCGTTAACAGACCTATCATGACAGGTTCGTGGCGCTTCTATTGTTCTGCTTTCCAGAAGATAGGAGAACATTCTCGAACTTAATTGGTCTACTATATAAACCCCGAGCAGGAGGTCACGAGGACACTCTGATATTAATACGCGTAGTGAATAGTTAGTGATATAAATATATTGTGGAAACAAATAGTGCTTAGTGTTAAATGTTCAAATAAATAATCTTAATGTTTAAGTTTTTATTAATAATTGTTAGTCTTAAAATAATGTTTATGTTTGTTTATTCATAGTGTTAGGTACTTATTTTAATTATCTTTTATAATTCATATTTCGTTTATTAAATATAGTTATACAAATACTCGTCTTTTAAAACATTGTTACACTTCACTTAAATAAATAAACGTTACAATACGAACTATGATCGCTAGAACTACAGTCGGTCACTGTGTGTAACATACACTAAACTATAAGTTTTTTGATCTTTTTAAGCACTCCTCTAAATTTGTTAAGAATTCCGAGGTTATATTACTACCGACTGTATTGAAGTTTATCTATCAAATTCTGTGTTTATTATCAGAATTAATCTGACCGATAATGAAAACACATGCATTTCAGTTGTTACATGCAACAACTAGTTATTAGTTTGTCCTTGTAAAATCGATTTGCAACTGCTATTGAAACACCTTCGCCAAACAATATTCTGCAAACTGCACAGGTGCAGGGTCGTCTTGGCGGTCCTTATTTATGTAGGTGCCAATTTGCTTTGATCCAAAAGCGCTATTGTATAACCTGCTTCCTTGCTGCCATGGACAGATGGAAGTAAAATAAGCAAAAGTTATTATTCATGCATTCTTCGAATCCAAAACATTTTTCAATTTAAAAATAAGAACTGTAGTTATTTGAATTATCATTCTTGAAAACCAAGATGTACAAAAATTTATGGAAAAATTAGTAGGTATATAGATAAATACAGAAAGTGAAATATAAGTATTTATCAAGAAATCTTCATGTTATATAAAATAGTGGAAATATAGTTATATTAAAGTAAGTTAATAAATAATAAATGTAAATAATAGAATCGAGGAAAATTTTTAAAAATATATAAATATTAATATAAATTTAAATTAATTATACTATTATTAATAGAAAATACAAAAACAAAGTGTACAGCTTTTAAAATTTATATAATATAGAAAAAGACATTAAAAATAGTATATTGTTCACTAAGTGCACAAATTCGCCTATTTCTCACGAAGTGAGTAAGTTTTAGTACGAGATAAAATCACACAAGTTGGGAAATAGGTGATTCTGTACGAGTAACACTTTTTTGTGTATAGTATGAGGAAAGTACGTAGAAAAATATTTTTTCATCATATTTATAACAAAAAAAAATGGATATTTATTTCAAATTCAGGCATGTCTATTAACTTCTTTAAAAGCTACCTTTTGATAATAAAATCATTTTACTGTTCTACATGAGCAAGTTCCAAATATCAATTTTCGGTGACCTCATAATCCAGTATCTAAAGTGGACACTTCAACTTCCTGCATCTAAGAGAAGTGCAACAAACCCAGTCATGGTTCTGATTTTAGCTGAAATACAGGGTTATCTCTGGCTGAATCACCGCTATTTTCTTTGCGCTGAAAGTTTCTTGTTCTTTGTATTGATTTTATCAATTTACTCGTGAACGTTTAGTTGTCCCTTCGTGGCGATTCCTCGATCGCGGAAATGCATGGTGCAGCTTCCTCGTCCCAGGGTCCCTGTAATCCGCCGGCGGTCCCGCAGGAGTGCTAGCTCGCCCAGGGGCGTACTGCGATGTTTGTGTCAATGTAATTATTACTAGATTACAGGATACCCTAATTGCAAGGCCTAATTGAATGCAATTGCTGGAGAAAGGTTGTTTGGAATTCCAAAATGCCTCAATCCTATTATTCAACATTTAAATAGGATATTATACCATTACGGAATTTAAAATCTAATTATGGATATAAAATTCAGACAATTTTTAGTTATTGTTGTTCTAATTTCATTATAATAATATATATTTGGAACTGGCTTTGAAGAAGAGCAACAACTAAACGTGGTATATTATTATAAATGACAATCGAAATAGGATATTATACCACTATAGAATTTAAAATCTAATTATGGATATAAAATTTAGTCAATTTTTAATTATTGTTATTCTATTTTCATTATAATAATATATATTTTGAACTGGCTTTGAAGAAGACCAACAACTAAACGTGGTATATTATTATAAATGACAATCGAAAATATACCTGCCAATTCAATTACCTCTCAGTCTTTCTTTATTGTATAGACTGTATTTTCTTTTTAATTATTCAAATTAAAAATACTTTATATTATAAAAGATTAATTCTATTCAATCTTCTGATAACTTTCAGCGTGCTCTCGTGTATTACAACGATTTTTTTCCTTATATACGTAGGTTGTAACAGACTGGTCTGTCAGTTTAACAAGCGTGTAGGACATTGTGAACAATGTTACACATTTTGAAATAAATCTACACATAAAAGTATATGTCAAAGGTCATGTAAACGCAATTATTTTTAATATATACTCGTGGAGTGTATTTATTTATTTATTTTTATTTAAACCTTTATGATATATTTTTTATATAAATCAAGTGTTTTTTATGGAGATGAAATCATATAGTAATAAATTAGTTCAGCTTATGATTTGGTAGGTTGTAGGTATCTGTTTAAAAGAATTAATTATTTTAGTTTTAGATCTTCATATATTTTAGAGTAATTGATTCATACTTATAAATGATTTAAGTCCTTATATTGAAATAAATATGTGCACAAATTGTTGTCGTAGATTTGTGGACATATTGCGCGTTAAGTTTAAAGTTTCTAGAAGATTGATATTTAAAAATTATTCTCTTATTTTGCCTGCATGGTGAAGCACTACTTTACCTACCTCCCCAGAAGAGCCGCCACTGGACTAGATCACTTTCCAAGCATATAATTATTATAACCTATAATGTGGTCAAAAACCAAAACATTCTTAAATTTTTGCACTAATTCTTAACCTGCACAAACTGGATCATATTGAATAGTAGCTTGTTATCCTGGAATGTGATTCAGTTTCAGATGGTCAAGAATCAAAGCTTTCTCGAGTATTTGTCTATTTCTTGGTCAACTTTAATTAAATTACATTCCGGAATACATATTTATACCTCATAATGTTTATTAAAAAAAAAATGATTTTCAAACGTTCCTTTTTATGTGTAACAATTTTTTTTTAATTAAAGGTAAAATTTATTTCATAAACAATTGGAAAGTTTTGCTTAACCCAATTTTGTTTCTAGACACTTGTATTATGTTCAAAATGCTTTCGGATAACAGATTTATAATTAATTAGTCAGAAAATCAATATTTCGAACACAATAGCCTTAAATCCATAGACAACTTTAATTGTATCCCGAAAGATATTTTTTCCAACAATAAAAGAAGTAAAGGTCTTTTGTATGATGTTGTTGTTATATTTGCAATTTACTTGCAAGGTTATTTTATTGTAAAAATTGTCAAAGCTCACGAAACAGGTGCTGTAATCCGTAAAAGACGTTTTGTATATCAAAAGGAATTGAATTCTTAAATTCAAGGAACTTTGTTATGGTTTTAACATTTAAAAAATAAGATTTATATATAAATAATAGATTAAACTAAACAGACAAGAAACTTTTTTTTAAAAAATAGAAATAAATTATTAGTATGGTTGTATGGTCGTGGCCTGTCTTGTCTGATCGTGTAGATAAGCAACATAGCCCGCCTTGTCCCATTGGATGGGTTACCGCACAACGGGTGACCTTGCAGAGACTGTAGGCTGAAAACCTGCATCAATAAAATTCAAGTAAAACCTGTCACGAAACAAGTACTTCAGGTACTTGTGCCATAGATGAAACAGAAATAAACTGAGGATTTGATTAGTATGTGTTTTAATGGTATAAAAATTATGAAGTAACCGTTCAGCAAACAAAACACTTGTGTGATTTCTTAGTCAACTATCAAATTTACTTAAATGTAGCAAAGTCACTATGATGCTAGTTGTTACATTTACTTCCCCTCAATATAAAACATACATTTTAATTTAAATTACAAAACATAAAATACAAATAAAACTGGGACAGGATTTGATGTTCCCTTCACTTTCTTTTCGACACTGATGCAGAAGGGTAGTAACTTGGAATTGGAACCTTTAGTGAGATCAAATAATAGTTACAAGAAATGGGTAATTTATTGGGTGAATGTTGGATTGACAGCGTGCCCTTCTGACATACTGTCACTGTGTAAGAAATTCATCCCGCTTTATAAAATTCGTATGGGCGGTCGTCGTTCCAGTTTGTAATCTGGGGAGCAGGCGACTAAGTCCCGTTTAGCTGAACGAAGCGACCAGCGAAGGATTCGGAATTCTGTCCTTAGACAGATTTATGAGGTAGGGCAGTGGTGCCAACTTGACGGCAAGCTCCGACCAGTGTGCGCAACATAAAAAAATAGAGCAATAAAATCCCCAGCGCCTGGGAGAGGAGATAGGGAACGACAGTTCTCTACTTCCTCCTTCCTTCTGCGACGAGTATTCAGCGGTTGTCGCCAGGACCTAAACAACTTTTTATATTGACTGCCAGGATTCCCAAAATGTACAGGAAGAGTTCAATGACAATGGCTTTTATATTCTATTTATATCTTATTTATGTCTACACTATCAAATAGACACAAAGTATGCGCAATTTTCTTTCGCAGTAAAACATCAGGTAGCTTAATAGTTCCAAGGATTCTTCTAAATCAAAGATTTAAGTTGGAATCTCACTGGAGCATGGATGTCATTATGTTTCTAGAATGTTGTATGATGTAAAAACAATTTGTTTTTAAAAAATATTAATATTTTTTTTAAATATAAAATTGGCTATGAAATTATATAGATAATAAACAATTTGAAGGACGAAAGCAAAGGTGTATTTAATTATATTGTAAATTTAATTTAATTTAATTAACAAATATTTTTCAATTAAATTATAAGTGTAATTGATAAAGTATAATATAAAGCCGTATATTTAATAATATAAAATATTAAACGTTATGGAAATTTAAAATGTAGTCCTCGAGCTATGAGTTTTATTACATTTTTATTGCCTTCCGTAAATGTATTTCTTATGTTTATTATTCCCATACCGCTTCAAAATTTATTTTCTTTATATTTTTACACAAATCTGTCAAAATTAATCTTAAAGGAAAATAATGAAAAACAACTTGACCTAAAAAATATTTTTAAAATAAACAAGATACGAAAGTAAAATTCATTTGTAATAAAATATTCTATAGATTATATTATATTTTCAATATTGGAACACATCATCTTATAGAATATTCATTAATATTTTCAATAGTATGCAACTTTTTTAAATTCATTGAAAAAAATAAGAGTAATAAATGTAGTAATAAGAGATCAGTTTTTATTCTCAAAAATAATTGCACATTACTTAGAGCCAAAATTTTTTGTACTTCTGCATTAATAGACTATAATTAATTAACCAATAGAAAACATTTTATTCATTTGCTCAAAGTGTGTAATAATTCTTTCAATGGTATCTTATTTTATCTATTAGTTTAGATCAAGAAATGTTAGGCTCGAGTAATGAGAAATTATTTTTGCAAATTTCGAAAATGCAGTTAACAAAAATGTTTTCTCCATATGTAAGTATGTTTATATAGACTTACTATTTGGAAAGTATCATATTTGTTATATAACTTTTGAACTATAGCTATTATTTTTATTTATTGTACGGCCCTAGTAATTATTGACTTACAGTTGTTGGAACTTTGTTATAAAGAACAATAAAAATATTTTGTAACTTGTAAGAACATATTTGTTTTATGGTACAAGAAATAAAAGTATGTGAAAAGCAAATAGTTTATATTCCGTTTTGCTATTGATTCCTCTCGTGTTTGTCACATTGGCGTTTATGGCCGTGCAGATCCGAGTGACCTTCGATCTGGCGAGTTAAAGGTAAATAAAAGGCGGAATGTTTACTGTTACGGGGTCAAACGGTCGTAAAAACAATCGGTGTGGTATTTTATGTAGCGCACAGCGAAATCATTGGCGACTCGACTTACCTTCAAGCCGTCCATTGCTACAAGTAACACCTACTGGAAGAAAATTTCATATCGCAAAAACTAATTCTATCGGGCAGTTTACTTTAAAGTAGATTTATGTTATGGGAACGTTCCGTACGCTTTCAGTAAGCACTTCAAGCTGAATTATTAAAAGTTTATGGTTTTACAATCAAAGTTGAATTATATTTTGCAATTTTCATAAATTTTAATTGAATTTTTTTATTTTTTTTTATATTTTTTTACAATATTTACTATTTCCATTACAAAATATAAACTCACTGAAATGCTCGTGTGTAAAATGACGTTTATCACACTCGTTATTTAATATATCATTTCTAGTTTAGCTATTTTTTTACAGTAGGTACATTTTAATTCGTTTTTGTTAAAAATAAATTTTTCTATATGTCATTGTAATTTCTGAATGTTTCACACATTTCTGACTTGTGAGTTTACTTCAAATCATGATAATTTTTAATTGTTTTGTTAAAAAAATATTTTTTTCGACTAATGTATCTCCGATTCAACATGTTACAAAATCATTGTCTGTCTTTCGCTCCTTGAGGAAGACCCATGTGGGGTTCAAACCGATCGGAAAGGAAATATAGATTTTATTCAACTGCTTGAATTCCAGTAATTTTTCCTTCATCAACTACACTAGTCAAGTAAACTCGTCTTCCATTTTAATCTCGTTTTTAAAAAAATATCCAACGCGTTGATTTCAATGGTGCTAAGAAACATTTTATTCTCAACAAGGATTAATTATACACGGACTGAACACTTTTTGTTTAAAAATAACAAACGTTTAGTATTTTTTTATTTGTTACCCATTTGTAAACTGTCGTATATTTGAAATGTTTATTAACCATGAAAATTAACGTTTACAAGCTACTAACTAGTAATACATACTGACAGACAGCTAACTTTGTAAACATTTTAGAAGTTCGTAGTTGCATTGTTTATATAATTGAAAGTTATGTTTTGTCAGTGGCGTAACTAAGTGAAATTGCGCTCATGGCAAAGGTTGTAAGTACACCCCCGTTACCAATGAACAATCAAAATTACTTCTTTCTCGTTTTAGTTTAGCGGGATACAATGATTTTTTACTATATAATAAATCATTTTAATTTAAAATTGGGTTAAATTATATTGTAATATTTAGAAAAATGGCAGTAAAATAGCTTAGTAACAGACTAACTATCAGTACGCCAAGTCCATAGCGATCACAGCGCCATGAAAAATAAATGTCATGACAAAAATGATAAGTAATTGACTGATAAAAACGGTGCAACAACAATAACGTCGCAATATCACTGCGTGTAAAATAAACAAAAATTCATAATTTGCATTTCCAAACTAATCTTTAATAAACTGTTGCAATTGTTTCAACGAAAAATAAACATTGTAAGGAATGGGGACTTCCGCGTTGCGAGCTTTTCACAAAATTTTAATTGCATATTAATTCTATCTTTAAATAAGTTCGTAAAAAGTTAAAAAATATATAAAATATTTATTAGACTTAAACTTTTTTTAGAAAAACTAATTCAGCAAATAAGTTTGTGACGTGTTACCCCTGAAGCCAATGTGACTTATATAGCGCATGTCTCGAAATTACTTAAATCAGCAGCCAGTTCAAGCTTGTTTCATACTTCATACTTATTTACTTGTTTTGAGATACATATACAATAAAATATTACCTGATAACATATTTTGTCCTTTAATAAGCATTTAATTAAGAAAATATATTAATAAAAACAAGTATTTGATAATATACGAGCGAAATTCACAAATAAGCGTGGTTGAAACGAGAGGTTATGTTTGCATTGGTAATATGTTTACATACGGCATTTGTAATGCTATATTCACATTGGTTACTATATCTATCTCTTTCTAACATCTTGTCTTCTTTGTCTGTCAGGAGTAATACGTCACAAACCTATTTGCGAACATTTTTTAGCAAAACTATTAATTTATTTACAAAATAAAAATATACGGGTCTTTTTTCTTTTTAAATTTAGATTCATTTAAAAAAAATTAAAAAAATGACGGAAGTCCCCATATTCACTTATTGGACATTTTTAAGAATACGTAAACTTTTCGGAGTGCTTAAGTACAAAAGATGCCCCCTGATTTTGGCGCCCATGGTACATGTCTTCATGCCTTACCCCTAGATACTCCACTGTTTTTCGTTACTGTCATACAAATTTTAGGCACAATAGTAGTAACTGACATTTGGCTATAATTTTAATTTTATTTACAAGTGAATAACAAATAAACTATTGTACAATATGCGCAAGTAATGTAAAATACTAGTTCTATATTTTTGCTGTCTTAGAAAAAGTATTATAACTGATATTGGTCAAAATATAATTAATTGAACTATTTTAATATCATTATTAAATTCTTGTTCAATTTTCTACGAACTGCATAATACAAATTTAATGCATATGAATAATATTGTATTATATACATTAATTAAGTTAAATTTCAATTATCATTGCTAGGAATTTATCAAATTGGCATTATTATACATATTCTAAACCATAATACTATTATTGCTCTGAAAATTTCAAATTGTAGCATCTACTCTCTGATTTACATAGTACACTATTAACTTTATTGGTAATATTGTAATAATTGTGTATTATTATAATTATACACAACATACTAATTAGTTTCTTATTTACAGGGCTGAATCTCAACTACATATTTCAAAATATTGGTAAGTCTATTTTTCAATGTCTTAAGAACTTAGAAGAGCACATTTTGAAATTATTAATTTTAAATAACTATATATTTTTTAGATTTTATTATTTAAATTTAATAACTATTTACAATTTACGAGAAAATTTTTATTTTTCATTATATATATTTTTGTGCTAAATGTTGAAAATGTGAATTATGTAATTACTCAGATTGAAAAAAATGTTTTCCAGTTTATTGTTTGTAATTAAATTACTGATATTGTTTCATACGTAACTCTTGTAAAATTTACAAATATCCCGTTTATTTGCAATTTAATTTGCTAACAATTGTAACCGTTATAATATAAATTTAGGACCTGCTTCGAAAAATAATAATATTGATACCTAAATAAACGCATATTTTGTAAATAAACTATATCGAATGCTGGTATTTTAATGAAAATATGTCTTAGTTTAGTAACTATGTTATTTGTCATTTTTAATATCCCGAGAGGAAAAATTGAAACTACAAAATTTGTTTATAATATAATATATACAATAACCTCTCACTGCGATAAATTTATTTACATTACTACTATTTAAATATTGTAGATCTATAAATTTTCAAACAAATAACAGTGTATTTTAGACAAACAAGAAAATGAAACGACTTTTTTATCTTTTTTCCTTTTAGTAAATGCTGGATTGATATTTTTATTTTTGCAATGTCGGTCGTTTGGACTTACCCGAGTTGCCAAGACAACGCATTGCTATATTGTTTTTACTTGGTATACTTGATTAAAAAATGACAGAAAAATAAATTTTTATTTTTATAAATTAATAACTTGGGAGGAAAGCTTTTCCCACATATTCAACCGAGTTGTATAATTACTAAATTATTTTTATAACGAATAATATTTTAAATTTTTAATTAGTTTACGAACATATTTATCCAATTTGTATAACTGGTTAAAATCAAAAGTACTTTAGTGTCGATAATATGCATATTTGGAATACATTTCCTACATAATATTTGTTAGGGTATAGTATATTATAGTTTATTTAACTCAAATTATTTTATTCGAAATACCAATTATTTAGAGTTGTCGTTATAGTAGAACATAAGCATAGAAAATAACAAATTTTGTAACTCAGGCAACCAACAAGTATTTAGAATTTATATACAAACTATGTATACAATATTGTTTATACATAGGGAAATAAATATATTATAGATTACTTATATATTGTAACGAGCCTGAATCACTGCCGATGATTAATCGCGACCGACCTATCTGGTCGCTTAATTGTTCAAGTAAGATAAGAGCGACACTGCTACTCGGAAATTTTTAGACCTGGAAGAATCGACGAGATTCCAGAATAATTACCCATACGTATAAATTGTCGCGACCCGTAGAGCGCAGTAAGTCTAGTTGAAAACAGCGGTATATGAAGTAGAAATAAATATTGATAATTACTAAAAATAAATTTTCACATCTTGCAAATATAGATGTGTTGAATATGTTTTTGTTATTTTTATCATTATATAATAAAACGTTGCAATATTTTTATATCATGTAAGCTGTTTTCTATATTATTTAATTAGTGAGCGTTATCTATCGATGATGAAATGAAAAATTGCAAAAAAGTATCTTTAATATGATTAGCCCATTTATAAGGTAGCTAGCTTGCTTGGGTGTTTTATGCAGAATCTTAAAAGATTCGACATCTCAACTTGACATATTTGGAATAAAATGTTATTTATTGCCATTGAAATAATGGTAGTGAGTTAAGTCTTATTTTAATAAGAAGAGTAGGAACAAATAGTAAAATATGAAGAACCTCAAATTGTTTTCTCTCAATTGCATTTCGTACTTCGTTATTTTTAAATATCTGTCAAATGACAAAGTTTTATAAAAAAACCCTTTCTGATTTAAATAGGTAACAATTCATTTCTAGTTTGGTATAATTTTCTTGTAATTTTAATTATTTTTATTGGTTAAAAGTGGTTTGTATTGATTGAACGTGATGAGTTCGAGAATGAAGTAGTTATTGCGATTGTGATAATTATCGGGAATTGGAATCGAAAAGGTCATTACCCTAATGACTGGAGCTGGAAGTTGCGAATTGTGTGATGATTTACGAGCATCAAGTGTTGTCAGCGCGACACAAGATAAATTCGAAACGGATTAGTGGTCGCACAAGTTTATAAATTAATTCGCGCCGCACGTCCAAGTCCGGCAAGTCCGGCCGATGCGATTTCTTCTTCTTCTTCTCGCCACCGCGGCTTCACGCAGGGCGCAATCGAGCGGAGGAGGGAATTCTGTCCGGTTTATTATTTTCCGGAACTTTATCCTTTCTGATGTTTTGGATTTATTTGGCGTGTGTCCGGAGCGCCAAGTGTGCAGCTTTGATCCCCAGGGATAAAGGCACCGATGTTTAAATGAACAAAATGTGCTATTCCCTAATCCAAATTCAAACAATCAAACAACCACAAATGAAGAAAATTCCAATCTTAATAAATTTAAATTATTTTAAATTTAACTACAGTACAATCGCGTAAACGTTTGTCATTTTAAAAGGTCAGTCAATTTTTAAAAGTGATACTTTATAAGTCAAAATTAGAAAAACATATTTTCTAAAATAGACTAATTTATAATGTGAACAACTAATCTCTTATTACTATGAACATAGAATAATTCTTATACATACGTACTGCTTGCTTACTTCCCCATTTTACTTGTTAATTGATAATATCTTAATTACGTCGATAATTTTTGTTTTAGTTTATCATAAATTGCATTATTTATTAATTCCAGAATATATCCATTATTTATTGTAGAATATTTCAAATAATATTACTTAAATTGTTTTACTATATGTGTTCAATATTATAAAATGATAACAATAGAAAAATAGTTGTTAAATAGAATAAACAGTTGAAATAATTGTGAATAAAATTTTATTCTGACAGGTGCTAGAAAAACAATATATGTTCAAATAAATGTATTTTGTATATTTTTTTCCATATGACAAAATAATACAAATATTTTATTCAATAAAATATTCCCTGTAAAATAAAATTCGTATCAATAATATTCGTAATAATTTTATACCTAATCTATTTATGAAGATGTTGAGAATATCCTACTTTTTAGAAAAGATTCATTAATTCTGTCTTGTATTTATTATGTAATTTGTGATGAAACATTAAACAATTTATAACTCAACAAATTCTATTTCAAC
The DNA here is from genome assembly GCA_035578165.1 of Stenolophus ochropezus. NCBI lineage: Eukaryota > Metazoa > Arthropoda > Insecta > Coleoptera > Carabidae > Stenolophus > Stenolophus ochropezus. Next base: position 14,321,724 of record JAQOWZ010000005.1, on the reverse strand, counting down.
AAATATAAATACAAATTGCAAAAAGTTCAAAATTAACATAAAAAATATTACTCTATTTTTTCTCCCTAAACCACATGTTACAGTTTTAACATTTATTTGTTTTTCAAATAGCTAAACCAAATATTATAATGGAAAGTAATAATTACGACATATAATGGTATACTTGTGATATCGTTATTGTTTGTCAAAATAGTATATTCCTTGTGAAGTCCTTTAGTATAAAAGCCTTAATTCCAAATTATAAATAGACTACCCAATTCAAATCAGAGGTTATTAAGAAGAGTAAATAAAATTTCATTATTAAATATTTGTTATGCGGTATATAATTTGAAAATCCGTAGATCAAACATTCATTGGAAGTGAAACATATGTGAGTAAACAAACGTAGTCCTTGAACGGACTTGTCGGCACCGGCATATGCAAACAGCGTCCCACTGTGATATATTTACCCTTCGCGAGATTTCCTGCTGGAAATCAAGGCGGAGATGTTTCCTCTTAATTGTGGTGATTAAATTACTCATTGTCAGCATGTTAGCAGCGGTTTCAGGTCCGAGGGCACCTAGTGACCCTTTTCAGGAAGTTTCAGGGAGCCAGTGTGCGGTTTCAGTTGCTCCCGCCGTCTGACAAATGATTTCAGCCTGAAATACTTTCCTGGAACAGTTCACAGAAAAACGAACACCCCGGCTAATTTTCAATTGATGAATTTGGTGATTTCGGCGGTTAACTCTAGTGGCAGAAACTATTCCTCGACTATTCAGCTTGCAATTGGGTTTCTAAAGCTTGATTCACACCATATATTACTATCTGAAAATTATGTTAAAAATCTGATATAGCAATATAAAACCAGTACCTTCACAACTTATTTTTATTATAAACAATATTAAATATTATCTGTACATTAAAACAGCCATGCAGTTAGTTAAGTTATGAATATTATGTAAAAGTATGTCAGATAGTAGGTATAATAGTTTTGTAAAATTAGTAAAGTATTGAAATTTTACATTTATCTACACTTGAACTGTAATTTTAAAAATTATCATTATGTACATTTGGAAATATTCTGTGCAAATTGAAAAAACCTTAATTTAAATTTTAGCCGTTTTTAGCCTCTGCAAAAATTTTAATTTAAATTTCTTATTTTTTTATATGATCGTTTCAAAACATATATACTTTTCCATTAATATATTTTTTTATTCATATATTTACAAGTGGGAAAACCAAAGATTAAATAAGATCAAATGAAGGTAATTTAGATTCTAATAATTAATCAGCAATTGATATCCACAATAAGAAAATAACTTTTCTCAAGCAGAGAAACTTATATGCTGTTGATAAAAAGTGAAGACAGATTCATAGTTTCTTTTGTTTGTTTTTGTCGCAACACAAATTAAATACTGGACAAATAATAAACATACAGATTCTCTCCCTGTTACACGAATTACTTTTTCTTCAGGTTTTTTGTTTCCTACTCTCACTTTTCTTTCCATCTTAGCTGGAAGAAAGTACAATAAATATAATCCGTGTTAAACAATCCGTTACGAGGTCTCATCCCTTGACAGGATGTAACGTCATCGCTGAAGGGATAATAGTGGCGGAGTGCCCTTTCCGGTCGGTAGTGGAGGGATGTTTACATTACTGCCTATTAGTGATTTTAGAGAGTTAATTTTAGAGGAAATATTCGATGAGTTATTAATATTCTCGGATAGTTGAGTGCAGAGCATTTGTGAATATTTCACTACAATTGATGCATCCATATTTAGTTCATAATTTGAGTACCTACTTCCTATTTGTTTACAGAGAAATACAAATCGTATTTCATACATTTAGTGGTTATTAAGTCAGGTGTAATTGTAATAGAAAATAGTGAAAACCATATTCATCATCATCATCTTTGACACAACATTCCAGGAGAAAATGGTTGGAGACTCAAGAAGCAAAAACGGTTTCGTTATTAATTTTACTTATAATTTAATATTGTATGTTATTAGCATATAGTTTGTAGTTGTTTTTTGACCCCTTGTTAATAATTAGCGATGCAGAAAATTAAATTCCATAGCTCACAATCAGTTAGAATAAGGCGCCACCGTTGACATATGTAGGTATAATTTAACTTACTTCCATAGCAACATAAATCCTAAGTTTCTGATAACATATGTATATTATTTGATTACCATTGTTAACGGAGTGTCATAGAAAATAACTATCCTACTGATAAGGTAATTATGAAAATCTTACTAATTTCATATATGTTGGATGATCTAGCAACGGAGAAAATAACTACAAAAAGTTGTAAAAAATAAATTAGAGTTGTCAAATGGCCCACATTTTACAAATACATAACTATTCTCTGAAGTCAATTGTTAATACAACTATTCTCGTACGGTAACATGAACATGAACATGAAGGTTATAAAAATGTACTTCCATTCTTTTGACAAATTGTTCTCATAATAAAGAGGGATTCGCGATATTCTTATTTTCATCTCGTCCTTGCTTAAGAACAAGACAAGATTACACATTTTTAATAAAATACTTCCTTGATTTTTTCCCATATTGTTTCTTTTTCAAAATAAAGCCTTAATATCTTGGTACAATTTATTTTGTAAAATGGATGGCATTAACGTGTGTCGAAATGGCATGATTTAAGAGTCATTTTTGACCCGAGTTGTTGTAACTTCACAAGAATTATGAGTAAATTTTACCAATTAAATTCATAGCTCGAATTATATATGCTTCATTATATCAACAAAATGTAACCATGACTAAAATATTATAGTTTTATTAAAATTCTTTACTGAAAAATTTCCTACGGCCATCAAATGATGCATTCTGATTGAATAAAAATGACGTGTATGAAAAATCACTAAACTGGGTAAAAATGATATTTGTGAAATAATCGTAATAAAATAAAGTAATAGCTTTTAAATTGATAATTGACATAGAAATTAATATATTAAATTCTGAAAATTCATACAGAATGTGTATGTGTAGACAAAGACATACTACTATAGGGAAAATGATATTTGTGAAATAAACATAATAAAATAAAATAATAGCTTTTCAATTGATAATTGACATAGAAATTGATATATTAAATTCTGAAAATACATATACAATGTGTATGTGTAGACATGGACATACTACTATGGTACATAATTGATGTTTACAAAATATTTAGCAATTTATATTAATTATTTTTTATTTATTATGATTTAAAAATCCATTGCACTGATACTGCTATTATATTTTTGTATATATTATTTCATTTCAATCTCATCATAATAATGTAAAATAGCGTTTATTATTGAGGTAATGAAAGGTAGAAATTAAAAATCAACTGGGAATGCAACTATTGAAAATGTATCCGGTGAATTATACAAAAAGCCGTATTCATTAATTTACAACGCGTATATACACAATCCTTCGTTGTGCCATTATATAGTGATAAAATTCCCTCGATGCTCCCCTGTGGTATTTTCACGAGGAAATAATTAACTTTTTTATCTGTGTTCCGATTGGCTGCGCAGTTCCTGCGTATAATTGAAGAGTTATTTGCAACATTCACCGGTTAAAATATTTGCCGACTAAAATTGATAGTGACCGATAAGCCAATGTTATAGAGATGAGTTTTGTTTATGTGACTTCTTTGAACTCTTAATGATGTAATGAGATGTGAATATTGGATGCTGGCTATCGAACAATTGCTCTTTGGTTCTGCAATACTTTATTACATGGAATGCTTCCAGATATTATTTTTATCAGAAAACAGAATATTGTTCCAAGTTTATATGGAGATATTTTACTTTTCATGTTGGGTTTGTATTTTCTCTTTATTAAACCGTTACATATGCATGAAATTTAAAAATGTTTTCATATTTCTATTTCCTACACACTATACTATTTTTTTTATATATATATATATATAGGAACAAATTTAAATTATTATTTTTAAAATAATTACATTTGTCAGTTTTTTTTTAAATATGTCAATTATTAAACTGATAAGATTAATTAGCTAAACAAAGGATCAGTAAGGAATGAGTCAAATTTATAGAAAACGAATTGATTTTTAATTTTTTATAATATTATATTGACCTGGGCTGGTAGTAAGCCAAATTAAATACGACATCGTCCACCGAACAAAACTGAAATAAAACTGCTTCTACTAATAAATAGTTCAACAATATATAGCTTTAAATTTTAATATATAAATTTTTTGCTTTTTCAATTTTTATATACTTTTTCATTTTACCAATTTGTAGAAACATATTTTAATAACATTTTTTTTTTAATTCGAATCCTTTTCAGTAAAACAATGTAGAGAAAACAATTTATTCCAAACATTGGACACAGAAAAAACCATATCAGGAATTTGTTACTTTTGGAAGTAAATAAACTTAGAACATTAAATAAGGTACTATAAATTCAAGCTCATTTTCAATCTGGGGTTCATATTCCAGGGACGAGAGACCTTTAATCAAAAATAAAAATTACTATGTCTAAGTGATTCGGAACTCACTACAAGCTGTAGGTCTCTGGTTCTGTTACTACACTTTGGTCTGTTAGACAGTGCAAATAAAAATGAAATATAAAATGTATGGGTAGTCGTAAAAAAGAACCATGTTCCAAATCTTCAAAACAATATGTATGTAAAGAAAATTCCATCAAATTTAGCGCAAATCTAATTTTTGGCGTGTTCTTCACTAATATCCTTTCCTAAATTAGATATAAGGCATTTGGGAATATTTATTCATAAATAAAAATGTGCTTCCCTTTGGGAGGCGGCGTATAAAACCCATTTTGAATATAGGATAGAAGGATAAGCAACATATCCAAAAAACTTTAGTGAAATGTACTTCCTCTTCCGGTTCATAACATCCCCAACCCGTGGAGGTCTGTACTCGTATCAGCGTGTTTATGCAGGCTAAGCAACGCTAACAACACACACATCGAACGGAACAGAAAACGTTTACTTACGGAAATTGTCGAGTGAGTGCGAGCATACACGAAAGCGAGCTCGACGAGGCCTCCGGCTACCGTCCTGATGAAATTCAAGATTGCTTTTAAATTATTACACTGTCTCTAAACAAAACTCCGGCCAGATAATCGCGGAAGAAGGTGAGTATTAATGAGAAGAAGCGATAAGAGGTTTGTTTTGATTTATGGTGAGGAGATTTCGGCTGTCATTTGTCAAGGAGCAGCGGTAACTAGACTGGAATTACTGCTGATTTAAGTGGCTGTCTCGGGAACTTCCAGCAATCAGATTAATCTGATTTAGTCTTGACGAATGGTATCTTTCTCTAAAATAATTGTCTTTAACTGCTTCCCTAATACACCGCCACTTCTTCTTGGTTTCCCTACATGTTGATAACGACTTTATTATAATCTCTGTTAACAAATTGAAATCGCTTATTTGAAATCACAATTCAATAGATTGTACGCGAATAAAAAGATACACATATTTAGAATGCTAGGAAAAAAATGAAAATGAATGAACGGATAGCGATTGTTCAATTAGTTAGCGCGGTCCGACTAGAACTGAACAAAATATTAGATCTCGGCTTTAAATTCCAGCTTCAACAATGGGGTCCTCAATAATAAAAAAATCTGAAAGAACACAGTGAAATAAGCGTAATAGTGAAAATGCGACTAAAAAATATGTCATGGTAAGCGAAATATCAATTTTTAAAGTGAAAATTTTGGCCCTGTTGTCCCCTGTCTTTGCCAGTGAAGAACTAACTGTTAGTTGTACAGGGTATTAGTTTTCATATTCGTGTGTTATTTCTAATAAACTTGTCGTAATAAAAACCATACAGTAACATTTTGACACTGCCAGACCGCATGCATGTCTACCTACCGAAAGTTTTAAGAAATGAAGACGCGTGAACGAAATAATATTTAAATGAAATATTTTCACTAATACTCAATAATTGTTGTACATTTTCATATTCTTCTGTAAAATAATAACATTTCGACATGTTTCAAGACCGTTTTATTATCAACCAAGTAACCTTAATGAGCAAAGTTTTAAATCTTGGGTTCAAATCGTAGCGTCCCATACGTTAGATAATTTAATTTTAATAACTTTCTCAATAGATACAAAAAATACAAAAAAAGTTTTAACAGTTTGGTTAGTAAAAGTAAGAATTTCATAATTCTAAAAGTAGTACCTATAAGAAATTGTAAACCGAAAGGTTATCCGCTGGCCATATTAGAGTTAAAATAGATATGGAGTGGGATTACATAACTCTTAATAACTACAAATAACAATTGCTTTTGTTAAGTAACAATTACAAATGTCAAGTTACAGATATTACAGATGTTCAAAGCAGTACAGAGTTATAGAATCCCACCACTCAAAAATGATATTTTCTAGTAATCTTAATGATTAATTTTTGGAGACTTTAATGTTTAGGTTATGTAGATTAATATGGATGCCTATAGGTATCTGAGTTATTTATTATAATAAATTGGTCTTTTCGGGCTAAGTTACCCCATCATCAACTACAATAATTGAAATCTATTTTACATAATTCAAACAATAAAATAAAATAATTTCTGAACTCACTAGTCAAGAGTTTGTGTAAATTATTGTACATGTAATTAAATTTTTAGTTAAAATTTTTTTTTGGATTGCCCTTACAGTGAAACTGTTATTAAAACAAATGAAATTCCTTCCATATGGGAGCAAAGAGACCTAGTGTATAATAAAATATACGAGTTTGAGTATTTCTCGTGTATTTTTCAGCAGGAAATGAGGTTTTCCTCATTCCATAAACGTAGAGTGAGTGGCTTGTAGTGGCTTAGGGGGAAATCTGTGGACATTTTATGCAAAGTCTGGTCGTTAAGTAAAATATTTGCCAGGTATACACGGTGGGTATTTACAGGTGCACATGTGTACGGAATGCATAATACTTGGTTCACTCATTCTGCCCGTAATAAATTGTGAGAATTTCACCCGCAATCCCAGCAATCCAACTTTATTATTATTGCTCTGTATGCACCCAACACGCCATTCCTGCTATCCTGCTCGATACTCAAGCAGCTACCACAATATTTACATTATGCTTATCATTACACAACGTATTCACAGAATATTCTAAGGAGTGCCACAGAAATTCAGGTAATTGGTAGTTGCATATAAAACAAACAACAAACATCTTGGCAACTCGGATCAAATCGTGATTCTCCTCTTTCACAGAAATGATCTTTGATAAACATTAGAAAATGTCAGATTATTGACCTGTAAAAATTTTATATTATATAATAACATTATAGGTATTAGGATTTCAGGATATTAAGCCTTTATTTACATATACAAAAGTAATCTAGTAAGCTAATAACTAAGACTTGTCAAAACTATATGAGACAATATAACTGTAACCAATAATAATTTTTCATAACATCTTTATTTTCTGAAAGTGATAAACTATCAAACAAATCACAGATGATATGAATCTTACCAAGCCTTAGGTGTCGTAAAACTTGTACGGTAGGTAGTTAGTTAGATACTCATAACAATCATAGGTATGTTAAAAGCTATTTACGATATATGTATTAAAAGTAAAACAATTATATGATCATACCATTTCAAAAACTTTCCACGAAATTGCATATTGATATTGGCGCTTTAGCCTCATGAGTAGAAAGTCACAACATCTCAACGCTCTATAGAATTTTAGCTTCATTTTCTTGATTTCGATTAAACAAAAATTTATAAACATAAAAAGTATGACAATTCTTTGTTTAATTTTACAAAAATACTATTATATATTCGTTCTTCGTTCTTATATATAGTGTGTGCAATGAAATGCGAAACATAGGACTTTAACATGAGATTTTAAAAAATTGCGAATATTCTCTTTCCTATTATATTTAAAACATATTCATGTGACAGTTTAGTGAAGTATCACTGATTATAATTCTTATTGTTTGTATTTAGTTTCTTTTTCTTAAGTAAAATATCAATATTACAAAAATATAAAATTATCTTTAATGGCATATCAATAACTGTCACAAATGTCACATAGATATTTTCGTGGCTGTATAATTTTAAACGAAAATATTACATTTTATATCTATTAAATATCGACTGCAGACGTGTAGTTGCATCAAGTATGATCTTATCTGATGTAGAATTTAATTTAACAACTTTGTACTTTGTACAACTTGTAATTTTGCTCTAAATTTATCAGGAGAGAGAGAATCCGCAATATTTTAAAATCCCACTTTAAAGTCCTATGTTCCGCGTTCCATTACACACTTTTGTTTACGTTGTTTACTCAAAAACACTAGATTACCAATGCAACGCATATGCTTAAAGTTTTTCATGACATCGTAAATATAAAAATTATATTCCATTTAATAGCAATAGTGCCCTCCACTACAGATTGGGCTTTAAATTTCATCCGCAGGCGTAAAGATTTCAGCCCTCTTATACATAAATAACTATTGCCGTCATTCATTGTTATAATAGATGTATCACAGTTCAAAATGTCATTGATGATACTTCATGTCCTTGAGTCTCCAATGTCACTCAAGGATAATTAGCGCGATCTGCTTCAAGTGCATACCGGCGTAGTACAGGCAGTAACATGAATCGACTTGCCTGTATCATATTTCATGGGATTTACTGTTGGCAAGTGGTCTCCTGCTACTCCTGCTACTCCTGCTACAGGTGCAGGATGCAGCTAACTCGCCAGGACATTATCGTGTCGAGTTAATCGCTTGATAATTTTGCATTATTAGGCTCTGTATCGTCGTCGTATATTTCATAGGATTATGAATATAGAAGTGGATGATTTAAGGATTATTGCAGAGTTATGACTGAAATCTTGATACAATAATATGGCTTATTATTTGCACTGGTATTATTATGCAACTTACTGTCATATTTCCTTTCAACGCATTTTAGATTTCTGTTCAGAAATCTACAAACTTTTGGGAACAAAATGGGATATTATTGAGTGGTAACTTTTTGATTTGCAGAGATAAAAATCGGTTAAATGGACAAAATATGAATTTTTAGGAGAACAATTTTCAAATAAATTTATATTGGTAATTGATTATACAGTTCAGTTGAATACCATGCTATAAAAATTATTATAAAATGTTTTATATGTTATAAATAAAGCATAAAATTGAAATAAGTAGAAGTCGCAGCTCTGGATAGAGAGCTGTTTGATATTATATATGGTCAGTAAAGAAGGTTATTATTAAATTTCTGTTTCTCTTACATCTATTGTGCTGATATTTATATCAGATATGTTTTATTAATTTTACTCGTTTACTTTTTACAAAATAAAAAATTCGTTTGAAATTTATTTGTTTGTAAATGAGTATATAAAAATTAAAAATAAAACATACAAACTGCAGTGTTTTGTTTTTCAGATCATGCATACAATTTAACTAACATTACAAATGCACAAACTAGGTTGTTTCGTCTTTTTAAAATTTTATATCAGGCGAAAATATTTCATTCTTTTTTGTAAATTTCACTGAATTATGGTATCAAAATGAAGTAATCTGTATTAACTACCATGAGGAATACATGTACTATTGTTTTATACAATATGGTGTCTTAGTTCTTAGCCAGACAGTTTTTGTTTACCAAAAACTGTTTTTCCATCTTAAATGCCAACAACATATAGCAACAAAACCGCGTGGCATTATTGCCACGCCTTCAAATTCAACCAATCAATGTTTGCCATAAATGTACGTCAGAGTAACGGACGCTGTTTCTATTTATCTAGAATTAATAAATAATTGCAGATAAATATTTATATTTTTAATATCAACATTCAAAAATAGATATCCTTTCTGTAATTCAGTAGTTTTTTCCTTAAAATTGTATTATGGTCACCTACCCCACTACAATCTACAGGTCCCTTTCCAAACGTTGTAGATTTACACCCTTCACCACTGAAATGAAAGTAAAACTAGTTATAGAATATATATGTAAAAGTACCATTGCAGGTTATAAGAAAATACTCTCATAACATTTTATCTGCTTCATTTAAGTTAATTAATGTAAAATAAAATTATTTGTTCCTAGTAAACTATGTTATAATTTTATTAAACTAATTATTTTCTAACTTAAGCTTCTAATTACAAAAATTTAAAATTATTTTATGCTTATCTATTTTGTCATTTGTATAAAACAACTTCGCCACGTGTATTATAAACAATAGTTTGCCCTAGTTAGGCTAGTAAATAAAAACAAAACTTTATATCCTAGAGACATGCTGACATTACAATGTTATATGTGCGTTAATTAATAAAATAATGAAGTTTTGTCCGTGTACTCCTTTCTGCAAGTTTCAGTCGTCCTAGTTCTCTATCTGGCAGGGTAAGCCTTGAATTGATTGGAATCAGACAGACCAGCACATCGATATTTCTTAGTTTTTTAGCCGCTCGGAAAAATGTTTGCAAACTGATCATTTCTTGTTGAGATAAGTAACAAATTTATTGCTACAATTTGTCCCACTGTTTTGTTAGATCCTAGATAAATGTGTAGTTTTGTTTTTGTTTGATCATAAAATTGATAAGTTGTTTTAATTGAAATACCTCCATAGAAATAAATACGATCCATTTTATCACTACTGCTAGAATATTGTTTAAATAATGCATTGTAGTATATTTTTTAATACTTAATAATTTTCGGTTCATTACAAGTATCATTTTCTTTAAATAATAATAAATACAAAAAATAGTTATAAATTAATTATATTATGAAGATTCTTTGTACCCCCGTAAATAAATCTCAAGAATTGCTTCATGCTGCATATAATACTTTTTTAGAAAATTTGCGAAGTATTCAGTCTATAAATGCGATTTCTTGTTTTCTACACTTAAAAGAGAATCTCACTGTATGCCAAATCGATATTAATTTTAAATAGCTTTTTTCCGATTCCTTTAGTTTCAAAGAAAAATTCCAAAGTCAAAAATCCTCGATCTTTTTTATTTCTTTGTACGAAGTAAATGAAGAATTGTAATCGCGAAAAAATTCAGTTTTCAGATTTCAAATTGACTGCTATAACATCTAGTTATGCACCTCCCTTTTCTATTGCACTCGGCGGTGCCAAAAGGGCACGTTTCTCGTAGAGTTTTTTTTTTAATTTTTCGCATAACTCAAAAACAATTAGCTGTGGAACGTTGAAATTTTGTTTGATCCATTTTGAATAAGTTTAAATGAAATGCAGCAAAACATGTGTATAATTTAACGTACAAGGAAGTCATGTGTTGTCCACATCTGATTTTTTTTCTTAAGATATTTAATTTTGAAATTTTCAATCTTTTATTCCGCTTATTTCTCATTTCAGTAAAGCATTTTGATGCCTTGGACGAATTATCTGAAACTAAAGCAAAATAATAGCAAAATTAAATATCTTAAGGAAAATAAATAGATCGTGAATTTTGGCTCCGGGACTATTAATTTGGTACCAAAAGAAGTTTGTTACAAATGACAGAATAGAAAAGCAACTTAGGATGCCCGCCTGGGTATTATATATATTAAAATATATTTTTTTGTTTTGGACGGGCTTATAACATTGTTATAACGTCTGAGATAAATGAATAACTTTTATTTCTACCTATATTTAGTGCCAGAATTGTGCCATCCATCTTTTTGGAAAAACATTTGAAACGTATTTATTATTAAAATATATAGGAAGAAAATCTTCTTGACTGGTGGATGGATGAGAAATAACAAAACTTGTGGAATTCAGTCAATATATATGGAAAAAGCTACGTTTCCTACCGGTTTCAACCTCACGTGGGTCTTCGTCAGGGAGTGTAGGTCAACTTATTTACAAAAAAGTACAAACTAAATAAGTTGACCTACACTCCCTGAAGAAGACCCACGTGGGGTTGAAACCGGTAGGAGACGTAGCTTTTTCCAAATATATTGACTGAATTCCACAAGTTTTGTTATTTCTCATCCATCCACCAGTCAAGAAGATTTTGTTATTTCTCATTAAAATATATATTAGAAGTATTTTTCTAGAAAAATTGTTGCCACAAGGCAAAGTACAAGTCTAGATTTTATTGATTGAATGTCTCTTTAAGACTTAATAAACTAGTCTTGTAAAATACATATGTTATATATGACTCAAGACTGTTTTTGAAAACCTATTCGATTCACCGACACTTCTCTGAATTGGAAGCAACGAACAGAGAATAGCTTTCCTATCAGGGGTAAACACGTGTTTGTTGGTAGGAAATGAAGTGTGAGAAATAAAGCAAAAACCGCTGTTGGTATTTTCAATGGTAGGAGTTGGTAAACAAGTGAAAACATGGGCGGCGTAATTTCATGCCTCCATTTTCCGTCCGCCGATCGCGAAGTGGACGAGTAAGAAAGGCTATTTATTACAGGATGCGAAATTGCAGCCTTCGATCCGCCGCTCTTCCTTCTTCCTACACCGTCGTAATTAAAATTCTAACGGCAAATCTCGGTTAATTACGTTGTCATTTGGGATTACTTCTTCTCTATACTGGGTGTGACGCAAAAAGAGGAAAGACTACGTGATTTCCAACAGGAATATGACATTGTTTAAACAAACCAACCCTCATTTTAATTACTGTTTGTACTCATTTTTAACTCATTTTTTTAACCAGTAAAAAATAGCTACGCTTAAATAATTGTTTGAAAAGTTTTTTTCAGTTCAGAACCGTAAGGCGATTCAATATTCTTTGAAAAATTCTTCAACCTAACTACGATACGAATCCAAGACACTTCTATTAAGGAATATAGTGCTAAATGTGCTGAGTTCATATCTCAATAAGGTCCATAAATTTTTCAGAAAAATATTTATTCAGGAGTTGATAAAATCCATAGTGCATTTACTTTTCAACATAAAAATGTTTTTTTATTGAAAAGATTTGAGTTGGGCTATAATACTTTAGAAGAAAACTTTTTTTTTAAATGTTCATTGATTAATTTTAAGGTTGAATATTCCACATCTGAATGTTTCATTTGATAGAAGACAGCAGTTTTCAGCGATAAAATTTGTTAAAAACATATGTCTGAACCGTTGTAATTTGTGAAATAAAGAAGCAAATGCGAAGTAACGACAACTCGGGACGAAAATGATTTTGACACCCGTTTGTCTGTTACTACGAAACAGCTATCCGTAAATTTTACCGCGAAATTCGTGGCTCTTATTATATTACTTACAAGAATATTAGATTGTAATATTTTCCAAGAGGACAATTTTTGAATATTCATTGATTAGTTTTAAGGTTAAATATAAAATATTCAATATTTACAAAAAAACGTGAGTGTCCCATTAAAACATCTAATCATCAGCTGACATCGGTTTATATCACTCTTCTATTTGTCTTTAACCTATTGTTTCAATAGTTACATCAAGACATTTTTTTTTACTTTATTAGTAATTCAGATCTGTTTTAAACTATGGGTAAAATGCCTCATTTGTACGTTTTTTCATCAAAAATAAAATTTTCTTGTTTTAGCTTAAAATTTCTCATTTCCGTCGCAACAGAATCGTATATGCCGCTTTCATCACCGGTGATACATGTGAACAGCACAAAAGACAATCGCGCAATTCGTTGAAGTTAACTAACGCTAAATACGCTGTTTCGTCGTGAACGATCTCGAGGGTATTTCAGCCGAATGAACGAGTAATAGATTTAGAGAAAATGAGGATTTATGAACCCGTGATCCAGACGCAAGATTTGCTACTCAAGCAGGAATTAAACCTTAACTTTGTTGTTTTATCTAGATGAATATATCATTTCATTCTTTTTCTATTTCATTTCCCATTGTACTAAAGCTTTTATCAATTCCAACAAAACTTTATTATCAGTTCTTTTTAATTTTTTATCTCAAAACTTCCACAAATACAAACCGACAATTTTGACGTGATTTTAAAATAAACTAATAAAATATGAGATTTTTTAATAAAAAATACACAAAGGTTTTGAAATATATTGAATAATTTATTTAAGTAATTTTTTAAATAAAGTATGTTTCTTGAAATATAAAGTCCAAAAAACTCAAAAAAAGCTCATTTTGATTCGAAAACTTAATAAGAAATATTTTAATGAATTTTATAAGAAATAAACAATATTATAAAGAAAAGCAATAACTTTGGAAATGTATATTCTGCACATTGGGCTTCTTCTAACAATTTTGTTTTTTTTAGAAAATCTGTTCGTATCTTTAAACCAATGAAAACTTATTCTTTGTCTCGTTTCTTTTTTTAATCTTGTCATTATTACAGTGAGAATAAAGTTCTAAATATTATTCCCGGTAATAATTTGTTTTTGTAGACAAATCTCAAATAAAACACCGATTTTTTTGTCGTTTCTTTCAAAAAATAATGTAATTTTAATACAACTTAAGAGTACGATTCGAGGAAAATAATTTTTTCAATTTATTCTTACTCTCTTCCTATATTATTATTAAAAAATATTTATTTATGTACTAATATCAGGGGAAATAATTTTTGAAAGTAATGTTCAATATTTCAATTTATCTTTTGATGAAACCAAAACTGATTCCAAAACAGCTTTTTGAATGAACTCAATGGATGAAATTATCAAAATTATTTTCGCATGTACTTATGCATAATTATTTCTATTTAAGCAGTCTTAGGAGGGCTAGCACAATATATTCGTAAGAAAATATAATGCTCATATGTTTCAAACATCATCTGTATATAATGTGAGTGCATGAGGTGATGGCTCATGTTAGCAAGGCTATAATTAATCATTAACAAGCGAGAGTGGAACTGTGTGTATGTTCATTGTCCTTGTATATTCCTGGTAATTAATTTTCTCCAGATTATCTTCCACGCTCCTACCTTCCATCTAAACAGCTAAATAGTTTACTAATTTACCTGGATAATTAAAATATTTGCTACTTTATTTGTAAGAAAATCTTTGCAGGAAATTTTAATGTAATGAAAATAATTTAGTCTGTTGAAAATAAGCAAATACAAACGCTGACTTTGCTAACTTTAAACACGCTAACGTTGTTGGATAACAAAGGTTCTCTTCAAACTTTTATTCTGATAATTATAAATTGTAATTTCAATAGACTTGAAAGGATTTATGATCTAGAACTGTTGACAACTATTTTGGAAGTTAAGCTTGAGATAAACATTTGTATTTTCTAAAATTACACGACTGTTGTTACTTATATTATATTATTTATAATATTATGTTTTAACAACCGTACAACTACTATGGTTCGCACCTCTAACTAGAAATTCAGTAATGTCGCCTATTTTCTATTATTTATTTAACGAATAAACTCTTTTATCTGAAGTTCATGTTTGGAATATTTGTATTCTAATTTCACAAATTCGTGTGTGATAATAATTACTCAATTGGAAGTAGTTTTGGCTGTAATTGTCCAACCGGAAGTGGTACTTTATTTGATGTAAAAATTGGTCAACGGTAAATGATATTTTACTCTTCCATATAAATTACGAATATTACTATTGGAAGAAAATTCGTTGAAAATATGCCGGTAGCAAACCTTATTTGAAAAGAAAAAGTTTAATTCTGCGACATATCAGTTGCATAAAGTACAGAAAACAGACCTCGGACATACGTATGGCTGATTACGACAAGGCGTCTGCTGTTCCATTTTGCTTTTAATCATCTTTCTTGTTATCAAATAAAATTAGCTGATTTTTCTAGAAATCTGATTAATTTTACGTCGTCCATTTTCTCTCTCAAACATGGCGTCATGCAATAAATAGAAACACCTTTTTCCTATCCCTCTAGTAGAATTTATTTGTACTACCACGAAGTATATCGAATCGGACCGAATATGCACGAACATAGAAAATACAGACACAGAAAATTATTGTAGACCAAACATTCGGTTTCGGCTAGTTTCGATCAAAAATGCTGGTTTTCTTGAAAATACTATATGATTGTGACTGTATGTAATACTTGTATTAGGTACTTCTTTACATCTCTACAAAAATTTAATGATTTTCTAATAAATTGCAGTCTTTTATTACATTTAATTTCATAATCGAATAGTACCTCAAAAGGTAAGAAAAGCACTAGATACCCGTGTTTAATTAAAATTTAACTAAATTTTAAGTTAACTACATAAATTTCGGTTTTGGTTGCGTTTTTGGTCGAACCTAGGAGAAGAGCTGAATATTCGGTTACGGTTTTGATTTCAATTGAAATTTTTGTTTCGGTCGGACACTATACAGGGTGAATACTGAAAACATTGACATAGGGAAATAACATGGGAAAACAGTTTTTTGCTGTTTCCATCTGTCCCGCTAAATAAAATCGAGTGTATATGGTATCGTTAATTAGATTACTTAATTTTGCATCTAATAAAACTAAATGTTGTGTAATAAGGCCTTTTCTAACTGAAATATTTGATAAAATAAATTGTATTTTGAAGGTTATCCTTCATATTTTCGAATAAGAAACGTCAAAAATAAAATGCTCCATAGTAATGAAGTAATCTAACATCTAACTAACGATACCATATACACCCGATTTTATTTAGCGGGACAGATGGAAACAGCAAAAAACCGTTTTCCCATGTTATTTCCCTATGTCAAGGTTTTCAGTATTCACCCTGTATAGAAAATGAACATTGACCAAATTATGTAGATCTATATTTTCTTTGTGCTGTGTGTTCCTTACAAATGCATACTTCAATTATCTATGACATAAATCGTATGTTTTCTGTAGTTCTATGTCATTTATAAATCAGCCTTTAGAAATACAGAGTCAAAGATGATTTATCGCGACTGCATACTCACATGGGGTATTCCCATATTCGTTCTCCATTACTTACCAGCATTTAATCAGAGTTTGGCACGTCATCTCGCCTACTTTGATGTTGATGTCGAAGTTAACGTGTGCAAAGTTCTCCTATGGGAGCGACTGACGTAAGCGCAAGTTATTCGCTACACAATGACATTACATTGCCGATATGAGCGATCTGTGCAGCTCTGTATATTTCCTTGTACTATTACGGCCATCTCGCCAGGGTTCCTTTTAATTTCCGGGGTGGTTAGCGTTGGAATACAGCGATGAAACTTTCATATTATTGTTGGCGTTGGGGATACAGGATAAACTCACTCACCAGCTGATACTCTGAGCTAAAGCTATTCTTCACATATTATATTCTCTATACTGAAGGAACACTGTAATAATGCACGCGTTTTCATTTATTTGCTTCATTTTTTATTTTCTACGAATATATTTTGGAAATTTCAATTAACAAGAAAACAGTTATCACTACAACATCGACTACCATTACCGATTACGCAAACATTCAATAAAAATGGTGATATCTTTAAAAAAAATATAAAGGTTGTCACATATTTAAACGTAAAAATAACTATAGTCAAATCCACGTAAAAATGGCATTCCAATGTGATGACGTCACTTACTACGTTTATAAGAGATAGTAGTAAAAATTAAAATTTATTAACATCTGTCATAATTTGATATTTTTAAATTAAATAAATGTAATAAATTTACTTTTACTAATCATATCATAGATAGTTCATCAAATTGCAGAATAAGTGAATTCATCAATTCCTGTAACTTGCTTTTTACGATTTCTTTTTTTTTTGGCGATGATAAGGTTCTACATTTCATTTCATTCAGGATCTTTGATATTATGGAATGTGACACACCGAAAGCAGCACAAACTCTCTAAGACAATAACCAACAATAACAATATCGAAAAATGTATAAATATAAAAAACACTTCTGTCATTAAACATATAACCTCAAAATATAATACTTACATCTTCTGAAGAAGAAAATGAAATTAGAGGACCAACTAAACGTTTTTCTTCATGAAAGAATGCAGAAGCAATGTCTAGATAATTTTTATCACTCATATTCAACTACAAAACGATGAAGTGCGGATATAAACATAGAAAATATTTATGCAGTTCAAGTACAGACGTACGTCAACACACGCTTTATGATATTAGCAACACTCCAAACAATCGCATAGCTACTAATGCATTTGCGTCACTTAATACATACACTCTAGTGACGTCATCACATTGGAATTTCAGCAATACCATTTTTACGTGGATTTGACTATATAATAAACTGTAACTTATGGCATACTGAATTTAACCAAAATTTGATCAATTCGTGGCAGGAATTTAAATATAAAATTTCGTTAAAATTCGTTCACTCGAATTAGTTTGTGCATACATATATTCGGATTGACGGACAAATAATCAAAATGTATTTTAATTTGTAGACATTAAACTCTCGAAACGTTTGTACATTTTAATCCTTTATCTATTAGAGCCTTATCGCAATTTGGTTCGTTACATTATCTTGATTTTACCAGAAGCTAAGGTTATATTGCTGCAACCCTTTTTTATTACCCTCACACTGTTACACTGCAAAAATCTAAATAATCCTTTATTTTGCTTATTTTCGTAAATACTACAATACACATGTTTATATATTTGCAAACGTAATTTTATTATTCTTTATTTAAGAATGAAGAATTAATCAGTTTATTTTTAAAATTTATTGTGTTCAAATTAAAAAGTTCAACGACATCTCACTGCGGAACAACGATTACCAATATTTTATTTTCACGCCACATTAAGGATTCTGACTGCATTGCTGTGCCAATGAAGATTTTATAAAGTTTTAAAAGAGTAGGAAAATGTAAGGCAGCGGCGTAGCGCTAAAGTTAGTAATATTGGAAGTCAACGCTCCCAATATGTTCCATCTTGAAGAAACGTGATAAACAATTTGTTTACTCATAGCGTGTTTGTCCAATAATGAACTTCGCAGCAAACAAAAAGCATTTGCCGCGGGAAAGAAACCGGCTTCTTGTAACAACTTTTCAAACTTAGATACACATATCCTTCCTCTGTTATTACGCAAAGCACAATGCACGCCGCCAACGAATACTGTATAAAGCAAAGTTTCACTCAGCTTCAGAGAGAATGCCTACGCTGCGATTGGCCGATGGGAAATGGATAATTAACGGTGGAAACCGCTGCTCTGGGAAATTATTTAGTATTGTCTCTGATCAAAGATTAATTTGGAATCTTTACGGGATAATAGACCCAGCTAGGGGAAGAAATTTAAATTGTTTTTCACAGCCTGCTAAATTATTGCCTAATTGCACCCCTCGCGGATTTTAATTTTCTTCTGCGTTCGACTATGAATTTTTGCCTCTATTTTAATTGGATGAATGGCTTCGGGCGACGAACGATAATTATTTTTCCATTCCGGAATAATAAGATCGGGTGACGGAGGGTCACAAAATTACTTTTACGCACTCGTTATTATTTTTATCGTCGAAATTTAAAATATGAAATTTTCTGCAGGCGACTACAAAAGAATCTAAAAGTTATAGTTTTAGTGATTTTGTGAAACGAGACGAGACGAGATTTTTCTTTTTTCTTACAGTCTCATTTTAAATGTAAAATTTATTTCTAATTTATTTCTCATCTCGAATATTATTATCTCGTCTCAGTCTCGAATCTCGCCGAGATTTCTCAAGTTTTCAAAGTCGAATATTGCAAGCTTTATTTTCTCAGACTGTAATTATTAGTATAATTATGTAAATACAATATATTTATCTGCTCCACCTACATTTTGTCTTTTTGTCCAGTGTCCAGTTTTTTTAAATTTTTTTTGTACATAGGTAAATGTTTATGCGCTAATTCCGAATTTCCAAACAGAATTAAATTATCTCTATCCGTTCTCGAGATATTTGAGTTCAAAGTTATAGCTAAAAAAACAGTTTTTTTGTAAGTAAGGATTATTATTGTTTTTCGATAAATATTTGTATATTTTAGAAAAACCTGATTATTTAATAAAATGTGTAAACAATATTTTGATTATTTTTCACATAAAATAATTATTTATTATACTTATAAGTATTCCTAGAATTATACTGAATAGTGAATATAATGTTACAGTAAAAAAGTTTTTATAGCCTGTTTTTAATAGTATAACTTAAGCATTAACACCGAAGTACATGTTATGAATATGATCCAGTAAAACAATTTCTATATAACTGACATATAACTCTGGGAAGTGCCTCCATAAACCTTATGATTCGTGTCTGTTGAATCTCTACATGGAGGTTTCACTGTAGTTCATTAACTCAGTCCACATTTATAATTTCTTCAAATAAAACAGGAATAATATTCGTCTAAGCTAATAGTATCCGCAAAACTAGTTAGCGGTAAGTTGTATAACTAAACTAACTTCCAGGAGCACACGAATGAATTTACATTGTAGATACCTGGGTACACTGACCCACTTCAAATCATAAACTTAATTAATACATTGCATACCATGCATTCGTAGATCAGAAATATACACTTGTGAACCAATGTTTTTATTTTAAATAGAGCATGTCATTTCAATCAGCAAACAAGCGCAAATTGAAAATGAATTACGAAAATGCATAATTTAATTTCAACAAATTTTTTGGTGTAAGTATATTTATTGACAAAATCCGGTGTTTTAGTTTCACTTTTCATCACAATCCTTTGTTTATGGAAGCTAAGTTCACAACGTATGTAAAACGTTCCAAAGTAACAGATTATCAAGTTCTGAATAAATAGTACTAAGCCCGATAGAAATCGTACATTATATGTAACAAATTTTAAACGTCATTTTGCAGTGGTGTATTCAAAATTTTAAAAAAGTTTATAAATGATTCATATATGAACTAAACTTTATTTACAAATGAAAACAGCAAAAATATAGAAAAAAATATTACATCAAAATAAAATACGATAAGTAAATATATGGACAAAAGAATATGAGGAACTAAAAATGTAGGTCATAATTTCAATTGTAAAAATTTCACTATTATAGTAATGCGCACAATTTGGATTCCTCGTATTTGGCGAATAAATCTCTCGTTAGCCACTATTCCACAGCAGCTTGTATTTAAGTACTTTCCTTAATTTCATCTCTTGGTAAAAGTTTCCAAAATTTCCGTCACGTTTTTGCAATAACTCACATGTAGTGGCTATTCATCACTCGTTATGTTTTTGGCAATTTTGTTCTAAGTTCCAACTTAATAATTAAATGCAATGCGGTGCTTCGCAAATGCATCTTTTACTTCTGTCTCTAAATACCCCCGCAATTCTGTAATTCATTGTCCGAAGTTTCAGCAGGAAATAAAAAGTTCCTCTAGCTGGCCATTATCCGGTCAAGACGGAGACTACTACCTAGTGTTTTGTTTGCCACATATTCCTCTTGTTGTAGTCACAAAAGATTCACTTTGTAATTAAATTTTTGAGAAGTAATTCCGTGGATTTTTAATTTAAATAATTTTATACTTGCATTTTAATGTAATTAAAATAATTGTGTTTAAATGAACTTAGTTTTAATTAAGTGGATTTTATTTGAATGGGGAAAAATTCTTTTCTAATTAATTCTGATTAAACCTGCTATGAAATGAAAATTGTTCAAATTACTTTAATATTATGAAAGTGATAGAATTGTATAACGATAAAGTAGCAACGCTAATCATCTAAATTACTTTATTTTATCTAGGAGCTCGTTTGATAAACCAATAAAAACTTTTGTCTCCCGTTGTACAATGTAATTGTATTGCAATCAAAATTAAAAATAACATGTACATTATTTTCGACAAAAAACTTGCGTATTTACTCTGATTCAAATTTATAACTGTGTGCAGCAAAACAAATTCCAAATGTTATAACATGTAAAATACAATATTTTCCTAAAACTGATATTTGTCAATCACAAACATTTGAATGTCCCATATTTTTTTTTAGTGAATCGTACGCTACCTGTTGAAAACAATGTATTATTTATATGGCGTAATTTATGATAACATAAAATGGTAACAAATAAGTGTTCTAGCTAATAAACTTAATTCGTAGGAGTAAAATCTTAAGCGGAAGATTAAATTTCTTTCATATGTAAAATTAAATTTAATGAAGAATAAAAAAGCTTTTCTTATTTGTTGTGACTTGAGATGGACCTGTTATATTTATTTATACCTAAATATTTAGGAATCCAACAGTTTTAAGCTAACTCGAATAAATATATTTACGTACGTTAAAAATAATAAGTTCGATGGAATGGATCGCCTTTTGTCCGGATCGCCGGAACCAGTATTCCAGTTTTTCGTTAGGCCAGATCAGTCGTTGTTTTTTGGTAAAAGTCATGATATTTCGTCTATCACTTGAAACATCGGGTTTGATTGCATATAAAGTGTCTTTTTTTGGAATTTCTATAAGTAACGACAAAATATTTAATTTTGAGAGAACTAAACAGTAGTTCATTGTCAGATTATAGTGATGACGAACCTGTAGCTAAGAAGATGAGAAAAAGAAAACATTATTGTTACTGTTTCTTCCTCAAACAAAACTAATGAAGAACAGACTGCCAACGATATTTGTTACCTCCTGGATGTTCATTTTACAGTGAATAGTTGTGGCAAGGAAAGAAGATCTATGCGGCAAGGGTTTACCGAATATGCTAAAAAACTTAATACAAAATAATGAATGTTTTGACACTAGAAGATACTTTAATCTATTACATTTCGATTCTTTATAAGCGTAAATGACACGTGTAATAATTTCTTCACATTCTGTTGGTACCTCTTCTCTTATTTCCAGCACTATACATTTTCAGAAAAATGAGTATTTTATAAAGAACGGCGCTCAAATTATTACTTACACAGGATAATGTTACAAATATGTAATTTAGAATATTGAATGTTCCTACCTATATGTATTTTGTAATTTAGAAAAAAATTAAAAAGTAAAACGGCAATCTAGAGATATTAATTATGCCAAATTAAAAATCTTATATTTAAATAAGGTTCGGCAGGATTTGCCGTATGATTCAGCCAGAACCGGAATTTTTATTAACTGGTGGGATCGGCCGGATTCAGTATAAATATAAATGTAATTATTCTCACCAACAATAAATCAGAAACATTACCTCCTTTATCTATATACTGGAAGGAAAAAATATATAATTCGTTTTCGGAAGAAAAATATTTAAATAAATTATTTTCGACATTTTAACCACACAATATAAAATATTTTTATTTTCTGATTGTCATACTATGTATTCATAATGTAAATATTATGCGTACCTTGCAAATTTCAAATACACTGATTGTATAAACGAAATTTAATTGAAAATTTTCAGTAAAAACAAGGCTGAATTAAATTTTTGCCATCGTCAAGCTTAATTTGTTTTGGCAAAATAGATTTTAGTTACAACAACCATTTTTAATTCTAAACAATAATAAAACTACATTTTGTTATAATAATAAACAAACTGCTCATATTTCCTGATTTTCGCAATTCAAAATAAAATGTTTTATTATTTTGGGATTGACTTTTATCTTAAAATAATGTTGCACTAATGACATATATAAACAAAAATTGACACTAACTAATCATGCAAAGTACGAGTACATATTTGTATCGATTAAAGTAAAAATACTCTGCGTTTTTCACATCAAAAAGTGATCTTGTTTGATAAGCAATTATTACATTTAATGCTAATAATACAATCTACTTAACGGTAGAAAGTATGGAGGCATTTATATTATTTTACATTATTAGAAAGGTAAAACATTTTTACTCTGCTGATGGTTCTTCTGAAGCCGTCGAAGCTAACTAAATGATAGGTTATATGTGAGTAACAAATAGAACTACTTTAATGTTTACTTTAAAAATATATAAAGCATGCATTTTGTTGTTTGCAAACAAATGATAATTAATAGCATAAATAATGATCGTTGGAATTAAACACAGTTCCATGCACTGAGTAAATTTTTAATTAATCACCATTCAGTTTGATCTTTCGCCCTCAATTTATCAAAATTCCGTACAGTGGGTTTTTATGACCCCAATAAATATTGCACTAAATGTTCCCAGTTGCCAAATAAACTTTGCGAACTTCGGAAAAAGAATAACACGACGGAATATTTATATATCGAAGCAACGAACTTTGAAAAGCAAATATTTTTCTAGATGTTTTATTTTGTTAAAATGTTAGCAGCCGCAGAATCAATAGTAAAGCGGATGATTATTATTAAATTTGCAAGGTACTGTTGACTTTGCTTTTTTATAGAAATATATTTTTAATTCGAAAACTTTTTTTTTACAGTAAATGAATAACATGGAATATTTCTCGTAATTTGATTTTAAACTCCGAAGTTAATGATTTTATTTTTGGAATTAGTAGTAAATTGAATTTGACGTTTTTGATTTATTTAGCAGAAAATTTTATTAGTAAATTTGATTATTGCTAAAGCGATTTTATTCCCTAATCGTTATTTATTCCATTTACTCAAAATATATTTATTTTTTTCTTATAATTTAATATAGCAGCAGAAATAATGCGTGTAGTAAATAAAAATACAGTAACGTTGAAAGTGAAGATATAAATTTATCAGTTGTAGTTAGTTCTTGCACATGTGAGAATATTTATTACGATGCAATTTCTCTAAATTCGTAATAAAATTGCATTTGTTCAATAACATGTATAATATTTTTCAGCCAACAAGATTTTCAAATCTGCACAATCTCAAAACATATTTGGATATACATATATCTGATAAATTCTATGTATATTATATTCAATTTTTGATGACTATATCATTCATTAAGTAATAATCCAATAAGAATGGCTGATTTTTTTAGTTACCACTTATTAAAGTCGTTATTATTATGTAACTATATTAGGTGTGCTTGATTATTTTGTTCTACATACTGAGAATTGTCAATGTCATTTTGAATTTTATATATTTACGATGGAATGAATGTAACCATTTTCCTTCAAACATAATATGTACTACATAAATCTGTAATTTGAGTCTATATACTTTAAGGTACAACTGAAATGACACTGACAGTGACAGCTCCAACCGAATCGAATAATTGAACGTACCTAATTTAAAGCATCTAAACGACAAGGCAGTCGATATTGAAATATAAAATTGACATATAATTATTTGCGCGGGTTGATGTTTCGTTTCTTTTATTACTTTTTAATATAATTTTTATCCATGATATAGTCTACCCGTATGCAATTCGACAATTGAAAATTCTCGACATGCTCGACGTGTTGTCCTAGGAAATATACTCGACCTTCGGTCTCGCATTGTTTCCAGGCAACATTTCTCGTATAATCGAAAATTTTCATAGTCTTGTTGTATAATACCTATAAGAATACATAACTGAAATAAAATTTACAAATCGAAATAAAAATAGACATTAAATATAATTTATTAAGAGTGTAGTAGTATTTAAGTTTGTAATATTAAATGCTGGATTAAAATACACATTTATTTTAGAAGCAATGTTTAGTAGTAAGAGTGCTGTATTAACAAGAAGTCTACTAACTCTGGTGACTATAAGAGTATAATTTTGTAATCAATAGAAGAAGAAACATTTTGTTGTGTATCAGTCTACATGTTTTATTAAATTTTCTTATATAATTTTCAACCTTCTATCAAGTATTAATCAAATTTATTGACTAAATTTAGTAAATTCTGTTTATTTTTTATAAAAAAAAAATAAAAATCTAAACTTAAGTAAAATTGGAAATCAAGTGTAGTAGAAACATTTTGTTATATATTAGTATACAGGTTTTATTAAATTTACTAAATATAATTTTCAACTTTTTATCAAATATTAGTAAATTTATTAACTAAATTTAAAATATTTTTTTTATTTTTCGTAAACAAAAATTTAGTAATCTAAACTTAAGTAAAATTGGAAAATGTAGAAAAGTTACATACTTTCTCCTTGCGTTATCCCTGTAAGAAGTGCAGTTGAGTCTTAACACACACACCATGTGGAAAATAGTTAACTTTCTGAACATGCAGCACAACATATTTAAATCATAGACTTACCAATCCGGATGACAGGTGGCAGGGCCATCGCCGGCACAATCCAAGCCAGTATCCACAACATCATCTTGCTTACACTTTATCAACTGTTCGGTGCATCCGCATTCATATTCATATCCTCCGCTGCGCCAGAAATCACTCGAGTCCACAGTCTACGCTGATCCGTCACACGTAATTGCTATCTACCTAAGTCAACGTTGGTTTAGGACCTCACTAATATTTACATGCACTCGTATGCTGCTCTTAATTACAGACAATTCGTCCTGACTTCACAATCAAATACACCAACTTTGGAAAATAAAAAATAATAAATATAGTTGGTGGATCACTGATATGAATTACCTATATATAGTAATACAAAATACTTTTTTAAATCTTATATACAGCTAATTTTCGTTAACAAGGAAATAGAATTTTTAAGTGAATCATGGGACAGAGCCAAGTCATTCTACTGTCCGGATGTCTATAATTTTCGAAATTGTTGCAAAATCCCATTTAATTAAAAAAAAAATTTGTTTTTAAGAGTTAACAGTCTTTATTAAAAATATTACTTCTTTTTAACCGTCTGTTATATTTGGCAGACGTCAAATAATCCTATTGTTACACACTTCATAATTGAAGCACACACATTCAAAAGGCAACGCGTCAAGTCGGCCGCCGAATGGAAAATACAAGTGGTAGTGGTATGAATTCTGCAGCGTTCCGACAGCCCATAGTTTATAATAAAATTGCAGAGCAAAATAGGAGGAACACACTAAAATTTTTTCGTATTTTCAATAAGTATATAGACTACATTATAATTATAAATTGTTATTGTTACAGTACAATTGACATATCTATAATTTTTATTTTACTGTGCTATCCATTCGATAGAATTATGAGTATATTATTTACTTATTTAAGGATATTTAATAAAAATTAATGTTTAATCTTTTTGACAGTGGTCTATTTTACTCTCAATTATAAAGAAGCTTATGACCGAAGATATAAATATCAAATATTGCTTCATGTTATATATAATATTTTATGCCTTACTACAATATGTTAACTTTATTATTAGATCAGATTAGATTATTAATAAAATTTACGGAATAGTCCATGAATGCGATTTTTTCTGCACTCTATCCTCATTTCAATATGAGTTTGTTGTCAATGTTACCATAGCAACTAATGTGGGTATCATATATCATAAATAATGTAGCTCATACTAATATAATTAATAAACAATAGCATACTGGGGAATACAAAAAAGTAGCCAATAATATATGTATATATAAAATATCGTATATTGGGAATACTAAATTTAGTTTTTAATTATTTGATAATAGGTAATGCTTTTGATATTTAAATAATGCACAAAATATGTGCAAGCTTTTTGTTTTTTTACTGTTTTTTTATGTAAAATATATGAATTTTATATTTCTCATTTAAACACAATTGATATTCTATGAATATTAAGTTAATATTTGAATTTAATTTTTTAGGGTCCCCATATTTGATTTTAACTTGAAAAAATATTCACTTTTAAACATGATAGTTCTTTTTCATAAATACTATCAGTTACTCGTTAAAATAGTCATATAAGCATCAAATATCGCTTTCCGCTATTCAAACCATTTTCATCATGGAAATAAAACATTTATAATTGGAAAAATACACGAGATGAGATCCTCTCAGTTGATAAATGACCGTTATCTTCGGTTATGTGATGTATTCGTTGCCGGGCTGAAACATAAAGTTTTTGCATAGCCAGGAATGTGTTTCGATATTGATCTTGATGTAATATATGCTAACAAAGCGTAAATTACATCTGGAGACTGATGAAACCAACGAATATTCCAGCTGATTCAGCGAGATGAAAATTGTATAATAGAAAAGATTTTACGAAATGAGATGAACATGTGGAAGATATCCTCTCTAATAATTTCAAATTCGTACATAGAAGATTATTTTACTTTGCTTTATTAAATTCAAAAAGAAATATATTTTTATAAAGCTTAGTTTAAGGATTTAATATTAAAATCAGCAAGTTGATGTTCTTGACAACGGTTGCGGTTTCACATTTGCCGAATATTAATTAAACACATACGAAAACAAACATTTCTTGACTGGCGATTTAAATGAATGAAAAATTGAGATATAATATATTGATAGTACATATCAAGAAATTATGTCAACATGATGCTTCAAATTTCAAAACTGTTTAACAACAATGTATTTCAATCGAACAGTATGTATTACATTTGTTTATTATACATTATAAATATCGTGATATTACTTTAGAGAAAAAGAACTACAAATTTATGTAAATATTTTATTATTTATTATTAAAATGCATGTTCTTTGTACTAAAAATGTGTAATGAGATGTATCATCAAAATATTGCTATTCACATAGAACAAATGTTAAAAAAAAAATTAACTTTATAACATTGTATGGGAAGATATATGAATTTGCTTTACAGGTCTTTATAATAGATTAATTTAAATCTGAAATGTTGAAGAATTGAAAATTTCATTGATTCCCTGTTCAAAATCCATCTATTACTTTCTCCACATACAACTACTGGACTTTTTTAAACACATATATACTTATTAAAGTGTCTAAACTTTTTATCATATATCATTAAGATTAAAATAAAAACTGAGTAACAGAGACTATCTAAAACAGTAGTCGGTGTTTCTAATAACTTATGTAAAGTTCCAATAACTGAAAATTGTTCCCGAAATAAGCAAAATTCCTGCTCTAGAATTCAAGTGAAATGAAAATTCCCATAAAACTTTATGACTAACATGCACTAAAATGTATATTCTCTATTCACATTATTCCTCAAGCTAGAGTTTTATTACAAATTGTTTAATCATGAAATCTACAACACTCATAAAATGTGAGGTTAAACACAAAAAAAAACTTGTGAGCCGTGTTTCAGTATGTCACTTTTGACGTGGAAGTGTTCTGCTTTAATAAAAGTAAAACGAGAAAGAAGCGAAAGAAGAATTTTTTATTTAAGTTTAATTTGTGAAAGGAAACATACAAGCAAATAAATTTCCACTGAGTATTTATTCGAGAATCTCGCGTCTACGTGTTACACAACACAGTGGAGGTTTGTGTCCTTCTAAATCGTACCCTGCCGTTTCAACTATTTCAACAGTGCCTACCTATTGAGCTACTTAAAATTTGAGCGAAATTTTTAGAGATCCAAATTGTTTGTGAGAACAATATTGTTATTCACCATATTTTAATAAAACTTAAGAAACGTACTTGTTAAATTTAAGGTTCGAATATATCATTTATAAAAATACAGTAATTAATAATAAAGTTCTTGTATTTTAAGATAAATGATTACAAATAAATAAATATGTCGTCACAGATATCTTATTATTGTCCATTGTTGGGTTTGTAAGTTTGCTTCATCGTAGATATCAATAATGATATATATATATATATATATATATATATATATATATATATATATATAATAGTTAACTTTTACAAGATGGCTCTCATGCAGGTTTAAAAAATACATCACTTAAGTCATTTCTATCTCAGATTTAGAACTGGTGATCCTACCCACTAAATATAGACAAAAAGAATAATTGAACAAAGATATATTAAATTTATTACTTTGATGATAATAATAATAATATGTATGTCTGATAAGCGTTCTCTACGCCTACTGTATCAATAATCTTTGCACCACCATTCACGTAAGTATAATTTATTTCCATAGCGACATAATTCGTAAGTTTCTGATATAATTTATAATTAGGATACCATTGCCAATAGAGTGTTAAGGAAAATAAAGGTCCTACTAGTAGGGTAATTATGAAAATAATATGAATTTCATATTCATTTGGTCGTCTAGCAAGGGCCAAAAATAACTATAAAAAGTTGCAAATAATAAAACTTCCCTGTGAATTAACCCACATCTTACAAATATTTTAACATTTAAGTAAAATTGGAAAACATAATAATCGATACCAAATGTAAGTACCTACCTAATACTATTCTAGTACGATAACGTGATCTTCGGTTCCGAAAGCACCGTCTCAATTCATAATTCCTTGTATAATATGCTTACATCCCTTGCAGCTTACCGATATAAAACAGTTATTGTACACCACAATAAGCCGCTTGTATTTTTTTATATATTATGTTCATAATGAAGATTGCAAAACTCTATTGGGTGTCGAAAGAACCTTTATAAAGATTTCGATTTTTTGAAGATGTACTTCTGAGCATGGTACGAAATAAGTGTGCCGAATCTTGGTATTTATTCTATGTGGTGTTTCGTATTTACTTATACGCAAAGTTCAGTTGAACCCGAATAGAAAAGAGACGCTATTAGTTTTCCCAGACTACTTGTAGAATTGAAGTCAAGAGTCAAGTTTGCTTTGAAACACCCGCCATATAAATCTAAATACACCATCGTTTACTCATTAAACTTCCACAATCCCACTCTAAGCTAACATAACATGAATAAATGTTTGTTTGTATGCAAAACTCGTTAAAATTCAAAAATATATTCGTAATAAGCTGAAAAACACGAAAAACTAGAGAGGGATTATAACATTTGTATTTTTTAATTAATGTAAAAATAAGTACAAGTTTTAGTTGCATACTAAAATATTCATTTCTATATTCATTTATACAGATCTAAAAAGAAAAAAGCTATAAATAATTTTAATAAAAATCGTATGTTCACCTGTGGCACAAAATTTATAATAGGAACCTCCAAGTATCAACGATATTTGTTTCGTGACAAATTTTACTTGCATTTTAGTATTGAGGTCTGTGCAATGTTATTTTACTTGGTTAGTAGTTGACGACGTTAGGAATCGAACCTCAAATCTTAAACTCCGCGTAGTTTAAGGCGAAGCGCGCCATCCAAATACGAAACTGATGTCTTTAAAAAGAATATAAAATATCTATACAATTTTCAGTTAAGTGTGATGTATAATAATAGTAAGCATAAAACCAATACATTTTCTCTATTCTTTAATTTTCATTGAGGTATCAATGACATCATAAATTAAATATACAAAATGAAGCACTGCCCAAATTAGAACCAAATAAAGCATTACTATTCGCCAGTTTTGATGAAAACCCGATTTAAAAATAAATTTTTATTAAAAGTGAGTAACTGTGAATTCATTTATCATAATCATCTGTGGCACAACATTCTTAGATAGAACAGGGCCTTATATACCTAATGTACTTATTTAGTGAAAAGTTTAACTTGCATTTTAATAGTGCATAGGGCTCCGAACCACTCGGACACGGCGATATTTTTAATAGGATAAATATTGATGAAGATCGGATTTGAACCCCAGATCTCACTTCCGTATCGAAACGTACTAACGAACCACCGCTGCTCACCTAGCTACATTACTATCAAATTAAAAAATATAACACAACTAGAGCCCGATTTAGGTACAGGCAAAACTAGGCAATTGTTTTATATATCATAAACATACGCATATACATAGAAAATATTATTCAAAATTTTGTGGGAGTTTCATTAATCCCAAAGAGATGGAGAAGACGATACTCAAGACCGAACACTGAACAGAATAGAAGTGTTTCGATTTTATGAATCAGATTGCGATTGTGCTCTAAATTACGCAAGGAGGATATAAAAATATATATTTTTTAAATTAACCAAGTACTGCTATAATTATTGATAAAAACATATAAAAAATATTTTAAGAGTCTGAACACAAATGTACATCTCGGGACGATTTTTTTTTCATAAATAGTAGTTTTTGCGTAATAACAGACAAAAGAAGCGGAATCATTTTTCACGCGAATTGTCGTTATTTTTGAGTAGATTTAACGGATTAAATTCATAGCTGGAATTAAATTTGTTTGATTACTTCACGAATGACAACAGTTCAAACATAAAATTTTTCTTATCAATAAAATATAACCATGACCATATGGTTTTATAATTTTTTTTTCACTAAAAAGTTGCAAATAAATCGATCTAATCGGATGAAAATGATGTATATGGAATAATCTGTCTAAAATAAAAAAAAAAAAATATGACTTTGAGAATGCCAATTTTTACAAGAATTTATATACTGTGACAAAGTACTTATCAACTTTTTAGCATTAACGTTGAAAATTGAAAACACTTAGTCGTGGCCGTCTCTATAAAGACGACCATGACCTAGTACAGGAAAAAAATCAGAAAAGCTATACTTATAGCACAGAATAGTTACATAAAGAAGCGACACTCCGTATCGGTATACCTTTCATGTTACCCTATTCAGTTCTATGACCTTGGAGCATTGTCTAGACCTTTAAATTTGTTGACTTCCCCTACCTCTCCCTAAGATGTGATGGAACTTTCCATGAGCCCTTTAAATTTGTTGCCTTTCCCCATCTCTCTTTAATTTTCGTTTCTCTATTCTCTGTCTTTCTGTTGCTTCTGTATAAACCTATTCTGTGCTTATAGCGTGGAGGTAATCTCCCCTACATAGTCGGCACCTATATGCACTGTAGGTTTTTTTTAATCAGAAACTGAAAGTTTCTCATAGATGCCATGTGTTGAATTTTACGAGTTTGTAATTCGGAGTACAGGAGTAAAGTAGTTTTTAAGTTATTAATTAATTAAAAGTAAATAATTTTCCAACCAGGCGTCGACTTGTTCGCTTTTGCAGTCGTTTTGTCACGGGAGAATCGAAAGAAGAATGTGACATTCTTCCTAAATTAAATTTGTGTAAGTTCGTAAACATTTAAGTGCCTGAACACGAAAGTACCTGGTTTAGTTTTTATTAGATTTCTTGTTATGGAACTATAAACTAAATTATAGCAACTCTTTTTCTTCTTCGGTTGCAACTAAATTCAAACAAAATATTAAACAAGACTGTCTCAATATTCAAAAGAAAAATGGTAGAAGAAAAACATAATTGAGTGTTTGTAAACAGACAGACGAGGTTGGCCATGTTTTCTCAAGATGTTGCGGGTTAGCTTTTCCTATTGCTACAATTTTATACATACAACTACAGCAAATATAAAAGCCAATAGCAAATGGTTATTTTTAAAAATCTTTATAGTTTACATAAAGTTTTATTTGCCTACAAACCTTATTGAACACAAGAGTAGAATTTGCCTGTATCAGAATTGCTTATTTCCAATTCATCTTTCAACAAAAAGAAAAATCTCCCTTCGAAATAGTAAATAACATATATTTTTGACAACTTATGTCAGTTTTACGAAGCGATATTTAATGGTAAGGTAACCGGCACTTTAACGAAAGATGAAAAACCTGGTCTAAATATGATAATAGTATAGAAAGTTCCGTAATTTTTTTGTGGAAGAAGTACTCACAAGCGAAATATATAATTTTTGATCGTATATTTTCAATATATTTATTATCTACCTTTTATTACAATTATTTATGACCTCAATTTATTTTTAATATTCGTTAATAAACCACAAACAATAATAAATTTATTAATGAACAAAAACAAAGAGCCAAAAATTAGATTGTTGAATAATAAATTCGTTATTACCAAAAATCCCATGATATAAAAAAATATATGCAAATTAAACACCAGTATTATATACATATTACATGATCGTATTATTATTGCAATGAACGGTGAAATTGTAGTAATTTATAAATATTTGGCGTTTTATGCATTGAATTTTCGCAAATTAAATATATGCTTAAGTATGAATTTACAGCCCATCAATAATGGCAGTCACACAGGGAATTAAAGCTATCAATAATCATGATATGCCGGCAGGTAATTGAACAAACGTATATTCAATTATCATGTGATATGCAACATCTAATTTATGTGAAAATTCAAAGATATATGTATCTTTCAATACAGAATACATGTTAAATGTACCTATGTATATGTTGATAATAATATTTTTTTTTAAATTCACATTTAAAAAAATTTTCACTTATACAAAAATCTTATGTGAATTACCTTCGAATTACATAATTTTACTCAAAATGATTATTTCATTTTGTATTTTCTATATATTTGTGTATTTATCTTCAGATATCGAGTAATTTTTATCCTCCAATTATTCAATCAAAATTGGTTTTATATATTTCTCTAGTTTTTTGTTTTATCAAAATTAAAATAATATTCTTTTTTTTGTCACTTTAAATTATGAGCCATTCTAATTAAATTATTAGAATGTTTTATTTATTAATTATGTAAATATGAGATATATTAAAGGATTTGTAATATCTGCGCGGGCATTAAGATATTGGCAATGAGATAAAAAAAAGTAGCAATCCAATTTATAGTATACTTCCTAAATATTAAAAATATCTGTTACTTGAATTAGGTAAGCAAATAATAGTAAGACATAACATATTGTATGCAGCACGGAGTAGTACTTGATATTTATACCTCTGGGCATAAACATTTTTATAATGTCTTTCCAACATTAATAATAAACTATATTTTATACCGAGAAACTATATTTTTAAATACTCTAAAATTGTTGTTTCAATTTAATTTTGGAAATATGCTCATGCCTATTGAAGACTTTTATTTATACAAAAGAAGTTACAAGATTAAAATTACATTTCATGTTATGTGTAAATAATTTGTATTCAATATATTTCTTAAAACATATATGCATGGTGCAAATGTGATTGAATTCTATGAAATATTGAATTTTATTCATAATAAAAAGAGAACTAATTTGCAATATTTTTATTCAACGTTCATATTGAAATATATTTTGCATACTACAGCAAAATTTCAATAAAAGTAACTAAATTAAAAACAATGAAAAGTTCTGTTAAAGTTGTAATTAGATTTGAATGAAATAAAAGTTTAGTAACCTTTTCAGAGTATAGGCTGTATTAACAGTAATTTAATTTTAAATTTACACTTAACGCCAAAGCAACAACAAACAAAATTTGCAAAATTATTTAAGCACAATTAGTAAACTGTTTCCTAAAATATTCTTTAAAAATAAAGAAATAATACAACATTAAGTTCCAATTATAATTTAAAAAAAAAGTAACAGAAAATGTTATTTAGAAAAAATGTATTTAGTTGTAAACAACAAAACTATAATACTATAATTCTAAATAGGTCCTTTACTATTTAAGTTTAAAGTTACAGATCAACATTATATTTACAAAAACTTTCCAAAATAAATTACTTCTAGTTATAATGGAATGAGAATTTTGGTTTTGTTTCTTTAATTACAATTATTTATAATATTAGTACTCATTCCCATAAATATTAAATATATAAATATCCTTTATTATAATATAGAAATGAGGTATTTAAAATACGATATACTAATTAGTAATATATTTTATTTATGTATGTATTTATTATTTGGCTTATGCAATACATTTTGTTTAAAAAGTGTTTGAGTACATTATCATTTGAAAAAACTCGAGACCGCAAATCGACGGATTTTATCTTAAATTATTATGAACGATAATACTTTTTTAAAAGCAAAATTTTATAAATAAACCTGACGTGTCAATTTTAATCAATTCAGTTCTTTAGCATGAGGGGTATATGTATGTCAAGATTATTTCACGAATGACAACAGTGCAAACATAATTTTTCATATGTACAAAATGTAACTTGACTATTTAATCACTTATTTAAAATGCACAAGAATGAATTGATTGATTAAATTTGTACATAATCATTAATAATTGTAATAATGTATATAAAAAATATATATGAATATTAAATGGCCATGGAATAGATTTTATTCTGAAATTAGCATTATTATAATTTTGGAAAAAAATGACTAACGAATAGTAATAAGAACTAATAACTCCTTGACACTTGAACAAAAATGAAATTTGTATATACATACATTTACAAATTAAATGGTTTTCCATTTAGTAATTCTTATTTTTTTATAATTATGGTATCAGAAATTGTATACTTTTTATTACTCTTACAACAACAAATATTTATCCTACAAATTCCTTAACCATAAATTAATATAATTTTGAACCAATTTTTTTATTAGGACATGATAAAACTTTATATTCCAATACAATTATAATACCAGAAAATGTTTACCTTTTAATATAACCCTAAATAAATTTTTAATACTCTCTTCTACAATAAATAAAAATTAATATATAAATTAGACTAGTTTTTTCTGTTTCATTGCAATTTTGATACTAGAAATTGTTAATTTATTAGTATAGCCACAAATATATCTTACAGATTCCTGGACCTTCAATTTATTATATCAATAAAATGGTTTAGTTTTATTATCAAAAAATAAATAAATAAGTTCATTCACTTATTAAATGAAGGAAGTAATTTACAAAATGTTTTCGTCGTAAATAAATATTCTTACATATCAGTGATCCGTTAGATAAGATAAGAGATAACACTTCACATCACTCCCGCACTGGTGTCAGGTTGACTAGAGCACCTCCCGGAGAAGTCCCGGAACTGATCGCGTGCGTGTATCGCCGGAGCCGAGCGAAGCGGCCCGGAGCGCTGACGGGCAATCACTGGGCGCCGCGACGCTCCAAACCCGCGCACAAGCGCACCGAACAGCGCACAACAAAATGTTGCCAAGTCAGGGCCCCGGGTTTTGAACTTGAAAAATGAAAAATTGAAAAAACGGTAATTTAAATTTGAATGTAAGAACAATACCCAGAACATACGACAAAAGTTAATGAAAGTAAACAGTTAATACTTAATTTAGTTGCCAAAGACAAACGATAATTGAATTTGTTGAAATTGAGGATAATGTTAATATCTAGATAAATTATTCTTATTTGGGTTGATAATTGCCAATGAAACATAATAGTATAGGTAATAATCTAAATCTAGAAACTACTACCATGTCTTTTATGACACCATATTCTTTTTTTGTCAAGGGTGGAAACTTTGCATTTGCGCATTTCAAGTAATGTTTAATGACTACATATTTTAGGACTCACGACAAAAGCTAATGAAAGTTAACAGTTAATGTTTAATTCAATTGCCAAGATGCCAAGTGTACCATGATCATTTCAAGTTTAAAAATCAAAAATCAGAAGCCTTCGGTTGTCATCGCAAGTCGAACGATAATTCAGGTTGTTGAAATTGAGGATAATGTTGATATCTGGTTAAATTATTCTTATTTGGATTGACAATTGCCAATGAATCATAGTAGTATAGGTAATAATCTAAATCTAGAAACTACTACCATGTCTTTTATGTCACTCTATATTCTTTTTTGTCAAGGTTGGATTCTTTGCATTTGTGCATTTCAAGTACTGTCCGTGCGACTACGTATTTTTCTAATAGCATTAACTTCAATTGCACATTTAATTAATGATCATTAAACATACCGTGTGTCCCCGACATGAGGTGTTATCCTAAAAATAGGTAGGTATCCCGTACACGCTATTAAGGGGACATCACCACCGAAACAAATGTCTCCTCTGATAATATTTTGGTAGAATAGATACAAAAAAAGGTAGCCATATAATATTTTTGTAATTACGAAAATTACAAAGAGGAGGGGGGGAGGTCAAGGTTTGAACGTAATCTTGAAGGGGGTCATGACAGTGTAAAAAGTTGGAGCGGCAATTCAAAAATGTCATTTTTTTGTACGTATTTATCAAACGACTCCAAAAAAACTGATATTAAGAGACAACACCATTTCTTCGAGAAACAAGCCTTGAAGTATTACTTCTACTTGATTCTAATAATTATATTTGTTTTTAAATCTCTTTTTAGGTTTTATTAATTTTTATACTATAATTGAAAAACGAATTCAAAAATGAGGAAAATAAAATGTTTAAACCAACATTAAATAATTATATAAGTTGAATGAAAATATAAAAAGAATTTATATTTAAAACAAAGATTTTATTTTAAATATAGTAATCTGAACTTTTAAAGTACTTCATAATCCGATATTTATAATATTAATGTAAAAACATAATCTGCATATACTTTGAGTATTAAAATTTATACAATTATCCATAGCCTAGCCGGAATTTTACATATTTTTGTATACTTATGTTAAATATAGTAACCTGAACTTTTAAAGTACTTTATAATCCGATATTTATAATATTAATGTAAAAACATAATCTGTATATAGGTACTTTGAGTATTAAAATTTACACAATTATCCAAAGCCTAGCCGGAATTCGGATCTCCATTTTAAGCAGTTTTCTGTCGGTATTTCTCCGGAATCGATGAAAAGTAATGTTATTTTATTTCTCAAACAAATTTTAGTCCCAATTGTAAGATAACATTAAAGAAACATTTTGAGATGCAAAGAACTTTTAGATTATTCAACTCTACAGAATTATGTTTACAATGCGCAGTGTACGATATTTTACTTATCTGTGTATAAGTAACATCTTGTTCTTGTAAAGTATAAGTATGGAACTATGGAATACAATTATAAGATAACAAAGTTTAAAGAAATGATGAATCCATTTTTCATGAAGTGAAATAAATGAATAGTAGTGATATAAATGTGGTATTTGTGGTGGTAAGTAACATTCCGTGTGTATTCGGTGCGAATGGTCGCGCAGATGCAAGTTGCCAACTTAGAAATAATAAATACTCCGGTCAGCTCTTCGAGAGTCATTAATCATTGGTAGGTAGGTAGTTTTTCCTACAATAAAAACCGCTTGACACAACATAATAAACTTTCCTTTCAAATATAAACTTATTTATCCTCTTCGTTAGTCATGTCAACGATTGTTTGCTCTCTCTGCTCCATTCTTCACCACGTGATTCGTGATTCGTGATTCGTGTGTGGCAGGGACAACAGGGCCACATTCCTCATATCTAAATTGAAACAAATAGGATTTTATCATTTGTCACTCTCACAATATATTAATCGATGCGTTGACAATTTGGCAGAATTATTAGTATCTTTGTTTTATTTCACCGATTTATAGTTGACAAATATAAAATTTATTCGTTTTGAAACTGAACAACTATCCCATATATTTATTTATATTTGGAAAATACAAGAAAATATTAAACGACCTTGATTTATTGGCCAATTCTGAACAAATCTGTAAGACTTACAGATGTGTAAATCTGTAAATAATGTACAAAATCGCAACGAAAGTAGCCACTCTTACGTATAATTTTATATTAATCAACAAAAATAGATGCGTTTTTGTCAGTTTTTTACAGATTTACAGATCTGTAAGACTTACAGATTTGATCAGAATTGGTCTATTAGACATTAAAAATTGTATATATTTCTATGTTAAATAAATAAATAAATCAATAGTAAGCTAAGTCAAATACTGAAGCAGTTGCCCTCCTAATGATTGCAGAATCAGGAGTAAATTATGGCGGAGGATTATAATAATTTTAATTCTTACTCATGCTCTTATATTTTTTCTTTATGTAAGGTATCGGCCTGATTACACGAAATGTTTACACAATGAAAAATTTACATATATTTTAAAGTTGATAAACATACTCGTTAAGAAAAATTTTCTTCTAATTATAACTTCAAAATTTTATGCTACGTTTGTTATTGTTTATTAAACGAACTTACTCCATTTTACTACATATTATGTAATGTTTAACTTCATCGCCACAAGGTTAAAAAAGTTAAAAATGGGTTTACGGAACACAACGGAGTTTGCACAAAGCATCAAAATAAATACTGTAAATGTTATATTTCCAAATAACGTTGATGATATTTTGAACTCTAAATTAAATTTTCACATACCACGTAACTACATTATTTTAACTGTCAGAATCATAAATAAATAAAATGGAAAGTGATTTGGAAAGTTTGATTTTGATTGCTGATTTGTCGAATATGAAACAAAATTTTAATAACACGTTAATAAATTATGTAAAACAATTTCTAAGATATTTCAAATTTTATATATATATATATATATATATATATATATATATATATAACATATAACTTTTTGACATCACATAACACTGTCAGGGATCACTTTGAATAAAAAAGTAACTAAAATCTTCTAACTATCCATCTCTGAAACTTTATAATGATTAGGTATAGCTAGATACAGTGTATTATATTTTCTTTGATTAGTGTTGTTTCCAATTTAAATTTTCAGAAAGTAATAAAACGTATCTTGGCCAAATAGAATTAACGATGAGACGTTCGTATTGTCACCTGTTCTATATTTGATTGTGTCGGGTAGTTTCACGTTGTAGTCGTGCTCTAAATCCGTGCGGCATGAATATTTAACAGTGGGTTCGGTTGCATCGACTGCAGGATCCTCGAAGGAGCCGCACGAGCCACGTGTTTGATTTGACAGCGGCTTCCAGCCGTCTTCCGGCCGGACATGACGTCACAGGGTTTACAACCCCAACTCCCCGGATACTCCCGGACCCCGACACGTGCTACACTTGGACAAAACACTGGTCGACAATGAAATATGGCGATGGCGGGGAAAATACTAACATGATTCTCACAAATCACACATCGTTATAAATAAACATTTATATTCTACTAGTTTCTTTTTATTATATATATATATATATATATATATATATATATATATATATATGTATATATATATATATATATATATATATATATATATATGTATGTATATATATATATGTATAAAAAATATAATTTTTCTGATTTTTTTTAACTTAATGTCATAAATTTAAAGGTGAGTAGTAAGACATGTGTAGATCAAGAAAGTGATAGATTTTTTTAAAAATTCGAAAAACGAAAATTCGACTTTTCTTATGGAAACTTTTTTACTGCAGTTTTAATTCATATATGATTAAAATATGTTTAAGAAAAATACATTCAAAATTAGTTGTATAAGATATTATTCTTAATAATTAAATTAAATAGTATTTACGGAAATTATATTTTTATTTACAGAAGAATGCAAATGCGTTGTCAGTAGTCCACTGGTACAAAAATGTTAGCTGAAATAAAAACTACCCTTAAATATGCGAATTTTTAAAAAATTCTTTTACTTTCGTAATTTACACAAGTCACACTACTCACCCTTAAATTTATGACATTAAGTTCATTTTAACTCTGTATACATATATCTAAGAGAGAGAGAGAGAGAGAGAGAGAAGTGGATTTTACAGTCAAGATGATGGAAAAGTAAATAAAACACTTTAAAGTTTCTATCGAGCTTTCGGAATTTTTATATTCCTTCATCAGGATAATTAAAAAAAATATTAATAACGCTGGTGAAACCAAATTATAAATAACCATCGCAGGACGTTT
Source organism: Stenolophus ochropezus (assembly GCA_035578165.1). NCBI lineage: Eukaryota > Metazoa > Arthropoda > Insecta > Coleoptera > Carabidae > Stenolophus > Stenolophus ochropezus. The sequence continues at coordinate 14,280,645 of JAQOWZ010000005.1, read as the reverse complement.
ACGTGGTTAGAAGTTCGAGCAGACCTCCAGAACTATTTATTGAAGTGATTACAAATACTGTAAAATTAAAACTCTTTAGTGGACTTTTTAGACCTTTATTATTTCAAAATTGTATATATTTTAGTTTTATTGTACAAAAAATGTACAAACTTAAAATTAAAATTGTCTAAATATTATATTGATTTGTATTTGTTTCATAAATAAGCAAATTGTGTCTAAAAATTTATTGCATGATGCGAGAAATAATTTGAAAATGTGACCCTGAAATCAGGTTTTCTTTTGAGTGACAGCATCACTTTTCCATGCGGTCACAAATCCAATAAATTTGTGAAATATAACATAATTTGGAAAAGAATGAAAACCTGTATAGTAGAAGGGGTTATGATGAATCTGAAGGCGGTTCCATCTGCTTTATAGATGTAATAACTGGGATCATTTAAAGTTGTGACACTAATATATCCAGGGCGGAATTTGAGTCGTACCCTTCAGCCTGAGATTTATTTACGTCGCCTGCTATCGTGCATGAAATCTGTTTAGGAGGCCTGGGGTTTTTGCCGTGATAAGAAACTCACCGTAAGGCAGTTTTTGTCCTCAAGTTTCATGTATTCACTTAAGGGATGTCAGCCAGTCGTAAGGGTAGGTAAATTCGCAGATCCTACCCGACGTGACACTTCCTCGACGGCTGCAAACCAACTACTTGCAGACTTCGCTTCCACTACTAACTTGGAATTAAAATTAGATCATTATTATGCACACAAATAGTGTTCGGCAACTAAAGGCTCTTGTGAACATACAACATATGTATGTACACCGTGAAACAGGCACGTAGCCATTCTAATGATTTTAGTTTAAATTTATCAAAATATATGTCTGAAAGTTTATTTAAAAATAGACATTTTATTGAATCATGCAATTTATAGTTGAAAACTTTCGTAATAATCCGTGTTTCATTTATTCAAAGTCCTCCCTCTGCCATCCATTTCCCAAAATTTCGAGCAATTACAAAATAAGTTAAATAAATACAGACTATTCTTCTTTCAATTTTTTCACAACCGAAATATGTGTACACTAAAATTGCATAAGAATAAATGGAAAAAAAATATACTAAATATACAGATACCCCAAGGTTGAAAAAACTGATATTATTGACCTTGTGCCAAGATTGTATCTCGAGGTGCGAAGCAACCGAGGAATACAACGCGCTTGTCAATAGTGGTTCCCTCAACCGTGGTATATTATTTCACTATTAGCACTTTAATTATAATTAAAGATTTTTAAATTAATAATAACAAACATTTTGTCTTTCATATTTTCTTGTTTCTTGATATTCTGAAAAATAAAGTTTCAAATTGGTAACCTAACTTTTGATTCTTAATTTGAAATTGAATTCAGAAAAAAATATTTTTTGAATATACATACATACATATTTCTTCGAACCAGATGCAAAAATATTTATGTAAATAATTTTTGATAATAAAATAAAATTCAAACACAGTTGCAATATTTAAGATCTCTCCTCATCAGCTTTGAATGACTGTGTATCGATAATTTTTGTATGTATTACATAAAGTCCTGTACACCTGTATGTACAAATTTTGCTTGATAAGCAATAATTAATAATTATTAGATATTACGCAAACTCCTTCTCCTATTCCAACATGGCGGCACCGGGTCATTTACATTTCTACTTCAGACATCAGACGTGAGGTAAGTGATTCTTGACAATTGTTTTTTTTGACAACTTCATATAAACAATAAGTGGTCTATATCTTTACTTGTATATGATATACAGTTACTTCATTATTTAGTGCATTTATAAAATTATATTTATTTTTATTTTTACACTGTATTATCATAGTTTGTAAAGGAAAAGTGAGCTACTGGTAAAAAATTATGTTAGTTATTATAATTGTACAGTACATATGCGAAAGATTTAATAAGCACTTTTTTTGAAACTGGCACCTTTAAATTTCACAATAGCCAGTAATCATTAAGTATTTTTATACTGTTGGTAGTTGGTACCTAGGGTTGCCAACCGTACTCTAAAATAGAGTATTGTCCTCTACTGGGTGGCGCAAAAGTTGTCACCCGATGTTCTTTGGCTGCAATTTTTTTTATGAATGAAAAACTTTGGTTCTGCTTTTTGATTATGTTTAGTTGATGTCTTAAGTTTTTTCCTATTAAGTCGAGAAAATGATATCGGCCAATTGGCCGCCGCCAGAATGGATGATCATACGGGCCCGATTTTTAGCATTTTCCAGTACTCTTGCCAGTACTTCCGGCGATAGGTTCTCGTATTCTTGACGGATATTCTCTTTGAGGGCTTGAAAAGTCTGAGGCTTGTTGACATAGACTCGTGACTTAAATAAACCTCACAAAAAGAAGTTTGGAACGGTTAAATCGGACGACCTAGCCGGCCAGTGCAAATCACCAAAACGAGAGATTAGGCGACCCGGAAATGTAGCCCTCAGAATTTCCGTTGTGGCTCGTGCAGTATGCGCCGTTGCTCCATCCTGTTGGAACCACATGTTCTCCAGTTCAAATTCATGCAATTGAGGAAGAAGAAAGTCGTTGAGTATGGCTCTGTAGCGCTCGCCGTCCACAGTAGTCGTCTTCAGCCACAGCCGCGATATTCTGAGCAGAACGGCTCCTTCGGGGCCAGCCAGACCTGGCAGCATCTCGTGTTGTACCATATTCTTCTAGGCGAGCGGCTGAACGCCGCAGTGTTTGCCCAGTTGGTGTCAGGCGACCGGGAAATCTGCGCGTAAATTCACGCTGCGCCAACACCAACGACGAATTATTCCGCGAAAAAATCGAAGTAATTAAACCGCGTTTTTGAGGAATATAGCGATTCATGTTTTATGGACATGTATTTTGCATTTGTTTACTTCACAAATGTCAAAGCAGATTTGACATATACCGCTATTTGCAAAAATTATAGCATGTTTCAATAGGGTGATTACTTTTGCGCCACCTTGTATATCATGTAGGCGTACTCTATAATCTATAACACTAATAGAGTACGCTAAAATACTCTTTTTTACATAATGTTTACTTAACTAGTGCCAGTCTGTAATAATATGCAAAAACCCTTAATGTTTTATTAAAAATATATAGCCATTTTTCTCTGTCAGCTTATAGGAGAGTAGAATTGAAAATGTTTGTTGCAATAGAAGGAGACTTTCATACGCTTTTGAATTTGATTGTTTAAAAAAATGATTAGCTATATACTCTCTGTTCCCGCCACTTCAGCATTTACTGAAAGAGTCTTTTCGGTCATGAATGTGAAGTGGCGAGAAGAGAGAAACAGAGCTTCATTGAAATTGATCAAAAATGAGCTCTTGATATATATAAATTTAGAGTTGGAATGTTTAGACTCATACAATTCCTTTAAAAACAATGAAAAATTGTTATGTGCTGCAAAAAGTACAAAAAAAACACGTTTTTAAAAGTACAAAATAAATGATACTCTTTTTTGTAAGTCCGTACTCTTTATTTACCTCCTTTAAAATCAGATATACTCTATTTCTTCTAAAAAAATTGGCAACCCTATTGGTACCGTATCTTCATCCTCCATAAAAATTTAAATTATTTTTCCATGATTCATGAATTGTTCACTTTTTTAAACACACTTTTTACTTGTAACTTTTTTAACTAAACTTTCTTCTTTTCAACTGAATATAACATGATACATTAGATATAGATGTGGTGTGTGAATGGATAAGCTAAATCTTTTCTGCAAAACTACTCGGGAAGTTTTGCAAATGTGTCTACCTTTTTTTAGGCATAAGTTAGCCTAGGTTAAGTGGTCTCACATTTTATTCAGATATTTAATAATATTTAGAGTTTCTTTTAATATTTTTTCAATTCCGACCAAAATGGTCAACAAGGAATGATTTATATACTTTTTTAATCAGTTGTCGAAAAGAACTACCAACTTAATTTTTTTTATATTTATCCAATATTTTTGTTATTTACTATTTTAAATGTTTATGAATATAGTTTTAATTGCAATCTGCTCTTTCTCATTGAACTGATTCAAGCATGCAATAACTATAAATTTAGCTAAATATTTGTCGCAAACCGTGTGCATGAGAATAATTATTTCCATTTTCAGGAATGCACCTGGACACATGTTACTTTAGCAAGATAATAATTTTTACTACGAAAATTCTCTAAAATTGTAAATGACAATACATGTTTTTGATATCAATTTGTATTGAAAAGAAACTTTTAAATGTGATATGGCAACACATTTCCCTAATTATGTGAAATAGTCTAGATGGCTATTCCTTTTTACATTATAGCTATAGTTATGTACAGCCCATACGGTTTTAAATTTTTTAGCTCTCCTCTAATTATAGACATATTCATAGGCTAAACTAAATGATTATTACGATTTTAAGCTCTGATAGGTACATGTATTTATAAGCCTAGATCGCTATCCTCTTTTATTATTTAACATTGGCTTCGATTTCGTTATGCATTTTTTATTTTATTTTACTACAAATATAAACTTGTTGCAGATTTTTATTTTTTCTCATAAATTGATAGAGTTTTTTTTTTGTAAATATTTAATATAGTTAAAAATCGAAATAAATACTAAACTATACTTCGAACAGTAAACTGACCGTCAGTATTATTTCTACTATATTACTTATTAACTTCTTACAATTTTTAATGAGTGAGGCACACTTGAACAGGAAAGTAATTGTTTTACAATAAAGCACAGAATAGTTACATATAGAAGCGGCACTTTGTGTCGGTACCTTTCATGTTACCCTATTCAGTTCTATGACTTTGAAGCATTGTGTAGACCTTTAAATTTGTTGACTTTCCCTATCCCTCACTTAAGATGTGAGGAAACTTTCCATTTTTAAACAATGCGCCCTTTAAATTGGTTGACTTTCCTCATCTCTCTCTAATTTCCGTTTCTCTATCTTACTGTCGCTTCTGTATAAACCTATTCTGTAATATAAGTTTTTAATTGTGAGTTTTTAACAAATGATAATATGACAAAATACCACGAAATATTACATTATGTTTATACTTTTGCCTTGCATATTTATCACTTTCGAACGGGCATAAACATATAAACAAGTAAAGGCCTTCCTTATTTTGAACAACACAACAGAAAGTTTTTAATTTTCGACATATAATTTACATTATTTTTGAAACATCTACGAAAATATCCAGTAAACACATTAATTCTCATTGTTGAAGAAGTATTTTCTTAAATGTACTCTATGATTGGAAACAACCCATCTCGTTGCAAGTGGAATTGGTAAGGAAGCACGTGATTGTTTATGAGTGACGGCGCATTGGCTTAATTTCCCGAAGAGCGGAGTAATGTGTAAGTTGCAGCGAGGACGCATGCAATCTCATTTCGCAAATGTTCCTCCTCCTGAGCTTTGCAACCTCAGGTACTTAATAATGAATGCGAGAGGAATTCCTACTTTTATTGCTTGTTTGCGAGATTATTGTATTGTGCTGCGATTTCAGCTTACATGTGTTCTCCAGGGAAACAATTCTTTTCTTGTAAGGAAACATATTTCAGGAATGATATATTCTCTTACATTACACAACACGTAAATACTAAAATAACATTATTCTGGAAAACAGTTTACCCAATCTTAATTCAATTCTACGGTATTGTTACTTTATAAAATACGGAGAAATTGTTTTGTTATTCTTAAATAAATAAATAAATGCATTATATAAATATTATTACCCATTTCTGGGAGTGTTTATCGCAGATATTGGTAATGGTTTATTTGTACCCTTAACTGCTGTTACCGGTTTTCGGATACTACAAATTTGTATCAGTATCTACATCTACGGTAATATTGTTACTATACTGACTTGTCAAAATAACATGACACAAAATAACTGTAACCACGACGTCATGTCAACCCTCACACACTTGATCACGAAAACTTTATTGATAAGAGAATTTTATAAAAACCGGTAAACTTTTGAACAAACCATGTATATTATGAATCATATCAGACATTACATATCTTCAAACTGACATATGTGGCCGTTATAATATTTAGAATTAATAACAATCCTAGTTATATTAATAGCTACTATAACCAATTTTTTTGAATGAAAATGTTACATTTAAAATTTTATTAATCCCGTACTGCAGACGTGCTGTTGTATCCAGTGTGATTTTATTTGATGTAGAATTTAATTTAGAACAACTTTGTATTCTTGTAGTTTTGCTCTAAATCTATCAGTGTATATCCGCATTTTAACCTGCTATCCGTAATTTTCTTGGTGGTATTGTTTGACTTTAAATTTTAAAAATCTGGCAACCCTGGGCAACTGAGAACAAAAATATTAATTGAAGTGTAATATATTATAATTATAACCAAAAATATTGACTCGAATAAAGAAAGCAATCGAATTTTCATTGGAATTTTTATTAACAAAAAAGACAACGATTATGTACCGAACGGACAGTGGTGGCTCACTTTGTTAGGTGCTCCGATACGGCGGAGTGAGATCAGGAGTTTAAAGTTCAGCTTCGCCAACCAAAAATCAAATAAAAATACCGATGTGTCCGAATTGTAAATCAGTAAAATAAAAATAAAACTTATTACAAAACAAGTACATTAAAATACTTGAGGCCCTATTTTATCAAGGAATGTTGTACCATAGATGATAATGTGTACCGGACATCCTTTTTGAATAAAATTTGTACTTCCAAGATAATAATATATTATAATACTATTGCTGTTACGGTTTGCTCTATAGAGAGCTGTTCTAAACTTCTAATCTAAGTTCATGTGTAGTTTGTATCGTCATATGGTTTTCAGCATATTTACATGATGTATTCATGTGTGGCAGCAATATTAACACAGAATCATAATTAATTAATGTATGTATAATAATTATGTATCGTTGGAGTGTATATTGTCACATTATAATGTAGCATTGTCATGTTTAGTTGACAGATAATTAATTGCAACTTTATCGGAGCTGAATCACCACGCTGCACTAATCAAAGCGATATCAAACATTGAACAAATACGAGTTTGCAGGTCATCATACAACTGGCTGCTCATATATAGAATTAAGATAAGGAACCTAATTACGATTGTTACAATTATTGTGATGATTCATATGAACTGTAAAATCCTCTTTCCCTTCTACATTAATTCTAGATATATCTATACTTTACGTACTTCTAAATGTCCTATTTCATATGGTACACCATTTCAAGTTAAAAATGAAATATTTCCAAAATCTAGAAAACGTCCTAAGGTAGTTTTAAAATTTTTTTAGTTAAATGTTTTCGTTTCACATTTTCAGTTTCAAACTATTTTAACTTTATTTACTCACAAATCAGGCTACTGATGTTTATTATTTTCTAATATAACATTTAATTCCTATGTAGTAACAAAAATTATTATGACCTTTGTTAAATACCAGAAATGCAATTTTAAATTAAATATAACAGAAATAAATGAAATTTGAAGTAAAAGCTTTGAACCACCTTTACAAGAAAATTTATATAATAAACGAGTGGTACAAAATTTGTGGTTTTTATAAATGTATTCAACAGGTGTCACATATTTATTTATTTTTTTGTTTTAGGAGAAGACGAGCCAAATTCAAAGATTATTTGTCGTCTTTACCTTGGGTAGGTGAGCATTTCTTTGAATTATTGTTATATACAAGTATTATAACGAGTAGATAAAAGATTTAAATATGAGTAAATAAAATGAAATCAGTTTTCGATAAGAAATAATAATAATAATTGTAAAATGATCCTCAGTAAACAAATTTTATTCGTATCTACGATCTCATATGTTTATATTAATTTTACAGTAAGATATTTCTTTCCAAATTGAATTTGTTTTCTTCAATATGAAACTTTATGAAACTCTGTTTGAGTTTCATTATTCTTTAAATAAAATTAATTATAAATCCGAAAGAACAAAACGATCGCCAATATATTTTAGGTTAATAACTCTGAATAAAGTAATTGCAAACTTAATAGGTAAATGGATAAAAACATAATAGCGAGTGAAACAGGTGGAATTGGTAGTTTATATTTTGTGGAAGAGATAAGGAAACTCATATTCGGTCTCGACATAGAAGTTACAAGTATATATCGGAGTTGGAGTGTATCCCTTTGTGTTTCCTAGAGAAGTTGTAAAATAATATTAGGTCGTGGATGTGAGAAAAAGTTGGAGTTATAAATTCTCGGATGCGTTCGATTTGTGCGTGGAAGGCATTGCTAGAAAACAGACCTCGAGAAGAGAGTCTCGCATCGATTAATCTTCATCAGTATCAATTCTTTAACTTACTTTATCTGTCGTCATTTCGTAATCGAATTAGAAAAAACCGCAAACTTCAACTTGTTACCTTCTAAGACGCTGCTGCTTTCAGAATTTCCTTAATGCGAACATTAACCCAATTTTCACTAAATGGAAAGATGGAAATTCTCAAGAGCAATATTTTCATAGAGGAAATACCAATTAGTAATTATTTTCCTTTACTTTGGATTAAAGGTTCTTTCTGTTTAAGGTAAACACGAGATAGAAAATCTCTTCTAAAGGTCAAAGCATTTCACAACTTTGGAATCTGTCATATTTACCCTTTCACAAATATTTCATAAATATCTGAATCGTGACATCGAAAACTCCGAGATTTTAATTAATGTAAAAGAAATTTGTAATTATTTTGTAAAATACACCTTAATAACTTTCTAAATCGAATAATATGCAATTTCTAGAAGGAATACAAATTCAAGTATAGCAGGCATTTTAAAATTTTTATCACAACAGTTTAAAATGCAATTAGTACTTGATATTACGTATATTTTTTTAAAAATATATTTTTGAAGATATGGATTATTTAAACTAATATGTTTCATTTTGATTTTGTTTAATTAAATATTTTTAAGTGGCTTTCTTATTAGCTTCCTTTGTAGAATATTTTGCTTCAGTTTGACTTTCTGGTTAATGAATTTTCAAAGAATATTAAAGATAAACAAAAAAATCTCAGAAGACTTAAAATACTTCTAAAATTAATTAGTAATTTTCATTATACTGAATGACCTTAAAAGCTTAAAGCTCTTTCTAGCTGGTATATACATCAAGTAGTAAAATGGATTTTAATAATTAAGGACAGTAACATAGTTAGTGAAATAGCACCTTGAGTTTGGGCGAGGGAAGTTTCATAATATTTTGCAGTCATTTTAAATAATAACACCTTGCCCATCCTTATTTTTTTCTAATTTATTAAGTTACCTCGGTTTAAATTAATGTAAATAAAAGGTTTTCTTAATAGGGTTTCATAAAAATACGACTAAAATAATAAATAAAAAGATGGATTTAAATCGAATTTTTTTATTTAAATCAGATTTTTTAGATTTTTTAGAAGGTATATATATATATATATATATATATATATATATATATATATATATATATATATACAGGGTGTTTGGCGGAAGGCCGGCACCCAGAATATTTTGTTCATTTTAAAAGATACAAGAAAATGTTAAGGACCAAAGTTAAACTAGACAAAGGGACTCATAAAATGGCTGTAGTAACAATTTTGTGTCACTTCCGGTTTTAGCGGAAATGTGTCCAACTTTAATTCTAGCATAGGGAATCGGTATTTTTATATATTTTTTCGAAATGTACATAAAATTAGCTTTACAATGATACCAAAATATCATTGTTTTACTTCAACCATTTCAAAATGGCGACTCTTCATTTTTAAAATATTTACTAATAAAAATTCATAAAAAATACACCATAGCCAGCTATTTGAGATTTTGTTACCTGATACCAAACAAATAATGTCAAAAAATAATAGATCTACCTTTCCTGACGATGTAATGGTAAAATTTGTTATAAGTGACAAATTGTGCAAAAAATGACGGCGGCCATTTTGAGTATTTTTAATTTTAATTTTGTTTGTTATAATTAGAACGTTTTTGTATTGTGTTGATTATTGAAAGGTATTTTAAAATTAGTTTTTTTTTCGTTAATTACCAATAGTTGTAAGTACATAAATATGAAAATAAATTGTCGCCATCTTGAAATGGTTGAAGTAAAACTATGATATTTTGGTATCATTGCAAAGCTAATTTTATGTACATTCCGTAAAAAAATATAAAAATACCGATTCCCTATGCTAGAATTAAAGTTGGAGCCATTTCCGCTAAAACCGGAAGTGACACAAAATTTGTACTAGGATCATTTTATGAGTCCCTTTGTCTAGTTTAGCTTTGCTCCTTAACATTTTCTTGTATCTCTCAAAATAAACGAAATATTTTGGGTGCCGGCCTTTCGCCAAACACCCTGTATATATATATATATATATATATATATATATATATATATATATATATATATATATATATAAACTCAAAAAGAAAAGAATAAGTAAAAATTTAAGAAACGATAAAAAATAGAGATAAACTGATTATAATGTTGAAATTGTAACCACTTGTTTGAAAGCCCAAATACGTTGTCGTTATTCTATTTTTATCGGTTATAGCGACTTCCGGCTACAGCGACGATATTTTTGGGATTCCTTCGATGTCGTTATAAACGGATGTTACTGTAATACATTTCAAAGTAAATTTAACAAAACATTACACATTAGTATAAAAAATTTCTGGGTTACAAATTTAAAATAATATATACCAGTAAAGTCATGTTACCAATGAAGTTAAAGAGATTTGGTAGTTCTTGAAAGTATTGCACATGGTAACATTACCCACACGCTTTTTTCCTCCAATTTTCATAAATCTGAACTGTTGAATAACAATTGCAGAACATTCTCATGTTAAAATTTCAGCTTCACACACTTGCCACATAATATACTATTTCGCCATCAGATTCTAAATTTGCAATTTTAAGCTAAAGATTATATATGGGCGAACTGTCGTGCAATAGGGCTTCTATTGCATAATGAACTTGGTGAAATTCTTCCAAACTTTGTTTGAGTATTAAAGCTTGCAAGATTGTTGTAAATGAATTTTTATTGATTAGACGCCTACTAAAGAAACTGCTGTTGTCATCTGTAATAAATTTCCCACAACTCTTGCTAATTAGTATAAAATTCCACACCACAAAGTTCCTCCCAAAATGAGCAAGATAATCCTAGAGTTAGCGGGAAAACTTGGTAATAGTATCAAGTTTTTTGACTTGACACTTAATTGTATAGAAACAATATGCGCGGGCTTAAAGCTGATGATCTGAGGGAATTCTGTGGAAGCGGAGGCCCAGTAATTCATCCAGGGAGATCGCTTTAATTAAGACGCGCACTCATATTTCCTTATCCAGTTACACCGGCCGCCAGCCTGATGTTTCAGCGTTTTTAATTGTTTTTATCTGATTTACAATTCATTTTTCCGCAACAAGGGCTTCGCTTTGCAATCGTTAAATATTAAAACGTAATTTTTGTGCAAAAATCATGCTGGGAAATTATTCCAACAATTTAAAGTTAACCGAATTGTACCATTCGCTTGTTTCATTGACAATTTTACATTATGATTGACTACCTACAACCACTATGAAACCTTCGAGTGCAGTATATTTGATTTGGAACAACAGTAATTTTTTAACGGTTATTTGATTTTATATTGTACAGATACAAACGTTCTTTTTATTGCCACGTTTAACGCATTATTTGTAAACACCAAAACGAGAAGAAAATTTAATAACTAACTACCAAATGTTACCAACAATATTCTTTCTTATGTCAACTATATAAAAAACATGAGTATAACCCATACTAGTCCAAGGATATTACAGTCCTATGTACTAAAAAATGAATAATAATTTCATTAATTTTCTGGAGACCAACACATTAACGTAAGAGAAATATTATAATCATTATAGACATTTTGAGAATTTAAAGATTTCTTCATTTTTAATATAATGTTCGTCTAATCATGTGAAGATTCGTACAGCAAATCAGTTGAATTCTAATAAAAGTTTATTATTAAACTTTTGACATTAATTGACGAGTTGATCAACTTTTGCTAAAAATCGCTCAAAAAGAAAGTTTACTCCTTTCAGTTTCTCGAATATTTCATAATTAAGAAAAGTTCCATGAAAACTGTTATAGAAAACTGGTGAAAAAAACTACAAAAATATTTTGCAGCTTTTTCAGTTTATATTAATTTGTTTATTTTCTGTGATTAGTTCTTTTAATATTAAATTATAAAAATTATTATTATTTAAGTACTAAAAATAATTATAATCTTTTTCAACATTTATAATATATAAATTTTACAATTTTGTCTCCATAAAGACGAAGATTTTATGAACCTATTAGTAATTTTAACAAGCTACCATGAGGTAGCGATCATAATCTTGGTGTAAAATGTAGTAGAGAGCAAGAGTAAAATTATAATATTAAACTAAAATGTAGAGAAGTGTAATTGCATTACACCATGCACAGCCTAATTTTATCGCGGAAAACACATGTAGTAAAATTCCCTCATAATTGCATTTGCTACACTTTGTCTGGAAATAAAGTTACGTGGACAAAGTTTATGCCTAATGGGGCCTGTCATCCATAGGCGCACGTGCTCGCGACATCCCCGCATCCGCCGCCCATGAGTAACACAACGACATCTCACCACGAATGAATAATAACTCTTTCAAAACATACGTTATGCGCTTGAATTGCTGCAAAAATAATGGTGTGAAACAAAGAATTCAATTTCTTTGTTTTCACATCAACGGAGAATAAATGCTAGCGAGGAAACAAGCTTGATAATTGCACGAAAACGAAAAACATATGAGGGAGAGAAAATAATGGTTATATAAATAATAACCGGCGCACCCAAGGAAAATTGGAGGCCGGTTGAGTAAATAAGGTGACAGGAGGTGGATTAGTTTAGGTTCGATCCCAAATATGTCATGTCCTTTGTCTTAAAATTCCCAGCGGAATGCTTCCGGCACAACTTCATAGCGGACCAATCCCAAGTTTGAACAGCAAACCTCATTTCACTTTCATAACTGATTTAAGAATGTACCCACACTTAGTCTATCGAAATAGTAGGTTGTTTGTAAATAATTGTTGTTCTTGCAATATTTCTTTTACAACTAAAGCTGTATGATTTCGAAATAGATTCATTAATTTTAAATATTGATGACTATCCAAAACAACGGCTTGGTTAGAGGTTAAGAAAACAAGTAGGAATACGACTTACTTCTGATAATTGACTACAGAAAGCTTTTATAAACTAAACATAATAAATAAGCATTAAAGATATTAAACAGTAGGTCTTTGACACACCAAGTTCCAAGCAATGCTACATACTCTTAAGAGTTAAAAGATAATAATAGAGAGTATATTTTCTTAGTTTAAAAATTAGTTAAATAAACTTATATTCCTTCGATTAGTTCAAAACGTACTATAAGCTGTAGGTCTCTTACAGAGACAGTTAGGCTGACAATCTACACAACTAAAACACAAGTTATTTTGTTACGAATCAAGTACCTTAGGTACTTGAGGCCCTGTTCCGGGAATATTGTTCTATTCCGTTTGTCCATAAAGAGTAAATTCATATACCGATTAAAATTGAGAAGAAATTATATACATTACATTTACTTTGTATAGTCCTATCTGTAGATAAATATTTCCTAATATAGGTACAGTCATTCACATCCTAAACAATAATATAATAAAAATTGCAAAATTATATACATGTAATTACATTGAAGAACATGCGATATGAATGAATTTCAAATTTTCTATGAATTGGGTGTGGTTTTTATGAATTAACATTTGACATGAACATAAAATTTATTATTTAATTATTTCGAGCCAAAGTTAAACATATATTACTATAAAGAGAAGAGAAATTATAATATATTGTACTCTTGACAAATGTCCATTTATATTAAAAATACTTTTTATAAAAAGGCATCTAATTTAAAACCAATTAAAAATATTAATTATATGGTTTCTGTACATTTTACAATATTTTTAGTATTAGACAAAAAAATTATTTTATTTTCTAAAATAAATTATCGTTTTTTATTGGATTAGAATTCAATACGCCCTTAGGTGTTCTTATAATTTTTTGTAATTAAAATTGTATAAAAATAAGTTTATAAACAATAATAATTATTAAAATAAATATCAACATTTCATTGAACATTAAATTCAAGGTGTTAACCAAAGTAGCTTATTATCTTTTTGAAGAACGATCTTTTATAAAGACAATTTGTTTGATAAGAGCATGATAGTTGTAAGTTGTTCATAGCAGGAGAGCATCAACCCGTTCGCGGCTGGTGGCGCCCGTAAGCGGCGACCCCGCGAACTAGGGGTGATATACAGCTGTCGTGCGTTTCCGGTGCCTGTAATTCACCCGCCGTCAATTGAGCAACAACTTCCGCTACACACGCCAACACTGGATCATGTTTTCTTAAGCTGGGATTTTATTAACAAAGAGGGAAGGTAAATTAAACCAGCGAATGAGGGATGTAATAGAAAGTAATTACTATACACGCAGGATAACAAGGTGTGGGGTTTGTTATCTGACGAAAGTGAACTACCGCTATGTAAATATATCACATGTGTATATCTATTTAAAGCTATTAATTACGAAACGTCATCTTTTTACATACATTACTTTCAGAAAAGAAAAAGTATGTTCGTATTTATAATTAGTTGTATTTTACATTATTAGCAAGGTATAAAATTTTGAACTGGTGTTAGGAGAAATTGCCTAACGAGTCGTTTAGGCGGCGTCATCTCCTTGAAGCAATAAAACTGTTACCTTGTGCGTATTGTACAGTATTTTATTTGTTATTCACTTGTAAATAAAATTAAAATCAAAATGAAATTCTGTTAGTTACTAATTTTGTGTGAAAACACTATATTTTCAATAATGTAAACAATACCACAAAACTTAACAGCTAACTTGTAAAAGATTTCCAAGTTAAAAAACGTTAGTTTCCCTAGTGATAATCAGTTCAAATAGAGGTGGTTTACAAGAAAGTAGTAAATAATAGCTATTAACCTATCTATAGGATAGTTATGAGTACCACAAACGCCGCAGATGTTAATTGAAGTTTGAGTTCGGAGATCGAGGATTGTAACACATCTAATGCCTGGTATGATCCGTGGTTTATTTAATAGTTATTATTAATGAATCATTTTATAAAATTTCAAGTCAAGTCTGTATGGGTTGATATGACAGCTGTATTATCTAACTGTTCCACGTTATTTTGACAAATTTGTAGGGTAATATTTTTACTATTCTGACTTCAAAATTACATGCGATATGATTAAGACTTACGTTATCCTGCTTACTTTTGTCTATATAAACAAAGACTTAATACCCTGAAACCGGTAAATAATGTTTACTTCAAACTTCCATCAGGCTTCGACTTAATAGGTTTTATTGTACTCCTATATCACATGTGAACTATTTTTTATAGAATTGTTTCTCGTAGAATCGAATAGTAAAGCCAATGAGATTGTATCTCATATTCGTTTCTGTACTGGTGATAGCTAATTTTTAAAAATTCGAATTGTTTTAGTAATTTTAATAGAAATATATTATCACAAAAGTTTCATAAATATTATAAGTGTGGCAATGGTAATTGTATTTATGAATTTTATTCTCACAGAATTAAACTACCTCTTTAAACAAATACGAGAAGAAATGTATTACTATACTTACCAGAACTGAAAAAAAATAGGAATATTCAAAATTAAATATTGTTGATTAGAATAAATTCTTAATGCTTATGTGACAATATTCTTGTAATAACATTGTTGTTAACAACACGTTAAGATTTTGAAAGCTTTGCCCTCGTACTTTGAAGATGTTTCTGTTTATTTCATAATAAGTCTTAATTAATTTTTGAAATGTTTGTTTTGATAAAATGAAAAAGAAGCGTTGTGCAGTGCGTAGTAAATCTCTGGTGGGTCTCGCGGAAACAATTAATTACACATTTGTATGATAATTTTTGCTCACGGGATAAATCAAGCAGTTGTGTAGTGGAGTCATACTTTACGCCCGCTATAGTTCTCGGGGCTGACAGCATTGTGGGAAGTTAGCGCAACGATGAGCGCGAGCTTTATTACATATACAAAACATTCTCATTTCATAAGGTAAATTTATGGCGGAGTTATCTCAAACTCCGACAGGACACAGTTGCTGTTTACATCGTATGGATTACGCCAACTTTTACAAACTCAATCTGCGATTTTACGCTGTTAAGAATTAATATCAAAAGCTATCAATCTTCGCTACAAAAGCCGCAACTTTTAACTTTTTAACTATGAAACTACTCAACAGGAAAATCTAAATTGCACACAACTTTCATCTATTCTTACACTTTCTATTTTTTTCTGCATTTTTGGCACAAATTTTGTTGGTCATAACATCATTATTATCCTCGGTACCATTTTTTGTTCATCTAGCGAAAAAATACATCCATAATACACATTAAATTTACAATGCTTTTTAATAATAAAAACAAAAATTGACTACATTTTTCATGAATTTGACAGAATTGTGCTAAAATTGTGGATGATGTTATGTAATCGACAATAGTGTAACTACTTTCACTTTCATGATTTTACTTTTTATATCAGGAGCTGTTTTTGAAAACCAAGCAAATCCAGTTTACTTAATTTTGAGAAAATTAAAAAAAATCATAATACATACCTAGAGTTGTCAGATATTAATTTTAATTTTTATTATAAAATTAAAATTATATAATTTGGATTTTTGAGTTTTTATATAAAACAATTGATGTTTGTATTGTATGATTAGCTCAATTCATGTTTATTGCGAAATAACATGATATTTATATAGATTTACATATTTTTAGCGCGAAATGATATTGAACTCAATATTACCATCTAGATGAAGAGTTACAAAATCAAAATAATAAGTTTCACACACAGGATCATACTATTATTGTCAATGACAATGTCAACATCATTCTTAGACCTCTATTACTAAGGCTAATGGAAATAATACTGTTAATGAAAAGTGAAATATCGATTTTTACCTAAGTTATATACTATAATAAAAAAAAAACAAGCATTTGAATAGATAACAGAAGAAAGAGAAATTCTTGTCTTGATTTCACATCCATAGTTTCGAAACGGAATGACGTGATGTTGTATAGCATATTTGAATTTTCTAAACAAGGAAGTGTGTCAGTATTTGACGATTTGAAGAAAGGGGTATACATTTGTAAGCAAGTAGTTAGAAGTTGTTGAAAAGCAGGTATACAGAGAAGGTAGTAAGTAGTTGAGCGTAAGCCAGTGAAATAATAAAGTCCCCATGCATCACACGAGTAATTGAAATTTCTGGTAGGTGTGAAGCCCACACAATCTTAACAATGTCAGGAATGAAATGTGCAGGCAGAGGGGTAATCCGGGAACTATGTAGCCTGCTGGAGCTGGAGGTACTATATTAATTACACTTTAATTAAGTTGCCAACAATAAGCCTGCGAAAGCGGCCAAGGTGGCCATACAACGATGGGATTGTCTATAGATCGGCACAATGCAATTCTCATCTAAATTGACCTCGTCGACATCTATTCCGATTTTATACTTCATTACTACTTACAAGCATTTCACAATACATCATACATTCATATTCTATTTATTAATATTTACATCTATTTTAAAAATAATTAATATTCCTATGCTAAATGGCCCTACAACCTTGCCATTGATATATTGAACAATGAAATGAAAAAAAGAGAATGAAGAGAACCAAACCATTTGAATTAGCAAACTAAGAAACCAACTATGACATTCAAAATAAAGGAGAACCGCTAGAATCTGCTTTCACGCAGGCTATCCTTTATTGTTTATTATATCATAATTACTGGGTGGGCAATTGTTAAACATAATAAAGAAAGTAAAAAAAAAGTTGCTGGTTTCAGTGGCGTAGCCAGAAGTTTCAAATGAGAAGGGATTTCTCTCAGTTTAAAAAATAGTAATAACTACAATAACTGTAATTATTTAAAAGAAAATACTTATAAGTCGAAATTTAATATTCTTTCTTTCGTACAATGTAAAAAATAGTATATAATTTATTCGCAATTGGGGGAGGGATTGATCTCCATATCCTCCTCATTTTCTACGCTACTGGCTGATTTCCATTATTATTTCCACTAGTTTCTGCTTTTATCTTGTGATCGCATTTTCAGTATTAATTTCATAATAATTTTAAAATATTCAACGATAGTCCTTTCTTACTTCATGCTATGGTTACAAAGACCTAAAAACTAAAGAAAACGAAATATTTATTTGCTATAATAAATATTTCGCTGAAACATGTTGCAACGTTTCCTCTGTTTAGCATCTACTAGGGAAGTAGGCAGTTTGAATGTTGGGAATGGGCTATTAAACGACAGATTTATTTATTGGTGTATATTTATCGAGAGACTACTAAACACGTTAACTTTATTTATTTTCCCCTGTTGAAATACTTTTACTTTGTGTGTTTTCGGATAATTTTCTGAAAATATAGCTTAATGTCAACCGAATGGTTATAAGGTCAAGGTTGATAGTAATTCATATAATTCATTATCTGATAAGATTAGCCGACATCTACTTCGAAAACAAGCATGTGTTCTTATTTTGACCCATAAAAATTTATCTGTGAACTATATTCTCACAATTCGAGAACTGCAAATTGTAAGGATTTTGAACCGTCTTCATCTTAAAAATCTAAACGATTTTAGCACGATCCGTTAACATTCCATAAATAGATAGTTGATAGACTTGACTTCACTCTTTTGGAAGATATACGTAGCACCAAGTATTAAATCTAATCGCAATTAAAATGGATGCTCTGAGCAAAAGTACGGGAAAGAAAAGGTTACAGAAATTAAGAAGTGAATTTATTAAACATGAACTAGAAATATTTGATACCGTAACCGAAAAAAACAGTAATATGGTATGAACATCAGAATACAATAACAGAAGAAAGATGGGCAAACAGTGGCACTTGGAAGAAAAAGATGGAAAATGGAAATTAAAGAAATTAAGTCACATAAAGAATAGAAGAATGAAGTGGAACAACCAAGAAGAATGGGGAAAAAACATAATTATTAAGATGGAGATGAATATTGGACTGTAAAGGATGATGAGGATAATAATATTTGGGTATTCAGTCAAAAATCTTTATTATCTACAAAGCCGAAGTTCGACACCACTTGTGTTTTCTTCAGGACTAATAGATTAATACACAAAAAAATATCATTAGCCCTGAAGAAGACACAACTGATGTCGAAACGTCAGCTTCATAGATAATAAATATTTTGACTGAATACGCAAATATTACTATCCTCCCGAAATGGAAGAAAAAACAGTGGGTATTGAAACGATAGATCATCTAGTGGAAGGTTTAAGTTACCCTACGTTGTGTTTATTTAAATAAATAACCCTTCATCGTCGTAATACAGAGTAGCTATTAAAAGTGGCGGAATCTGGACAGGTATTTGATAAAATAAAAGAATGATATTCACTTCAAAAGAAAGACAAAGTATCTATCTTGAGCATTTATTTATAATTAAGAAATTCCTAGAGTTCTGTGGAATATTACGCTCTCCGGCATTCACCTTTAAAAGCTGAAGAAAACCACAGCCAAATCTTCAGGTAGATGGACAAATTGACAAATATATAAAGCTTGCATTTGATTCATAATTGTTGTCCCAATAATTTATTATAAATATATTTAGTAAAATTATATGACTGACATCCAGACTGATATTGTTGCTTACAACTACAAATTGTGTGTGTGCTCTGGTTTGTTTAGATTATATTTGTTGGTTCTTTCGTTTATAGAGCGCTCTGTTTTGTCAGAGGGCAATTGTTTATATTTTGTATGGTCTGAATCGCAAAGACCGGCTCTTGAACTCACGGTTCTCCCGGTCACAAGAGCTCTCGGTCAAACGAACCGGCCACGGCGGGCTCACAGTCAAAGCGATCAGAAATTGATAGTTTGATTTGGGGCAGACACTCACATTTACAATTGTTCGTCAGTCAATATCAGATTGGTTATATTTAATTGAGACGTGATATCATTGTGACAGCCATATCAGAGGATCCACTAGGTCGTCAAGGTGCCAGACATCAGCCTCGTGCTACTCATAGACGGTCTTAGTGTGGAGGATAAACCATCGAGGTGCCAGACATCAGCCTTGTGCTACTTACGACAGCGAGTTCAGAGGGTCCACCAGGTCGTCTAGGCGCCAAACATCAGCCTTATGCTAATCATAGACGGTCTTAGTGAGAAAGATAGGGCATGTAGAGAAGTGGAGTCAAGGAGACCATGAAAACTTACCTCAGACAAGCCAAGCATACGTGGAGTCCTAGATTCGACTCCCCGAGTACAGATTTTGTCTCGGGTTATATACAAAAATATCCTTCTGCACACCTTCAGAACTATGGTCGTTCGGGGGTAGAGCCGTACAGTTACACAAAAATTTATTATACAAAATATATATTCTACGTAAAATGAATTTATTCATAAAATATCTAATATATAATAGAGATTATTGCTAATATTACTAACAAAATTAAACATGCAGGCAGTACTGCTCCAGTATTAATGTGGCGCATTAAGATATTTGATTCCCCTCAATTGATTTATCAGCCATTGGCGGTATAATAATGCGGCGTTCATCTAAATTGCAGAAACTATCCGGGTGGGACAGCGTTAATGCACACTAAAGTATTAAGCAGGTCCGGCGAGGGGGTCGGCGGGTAATCTGCCGCAGACCGCGGTAATCATCAGAATATTAGCTCGTCCTACGCCCACTGCAAGAATTAATTAACAATTACTCCGCACTTAACAATGCCAGCCAACCAATTTCGTTGCTACTGCACCCGCATAAACTATCCCGGATTATACGCGAATACTGATTGAATTCAGAGAAATCCTAAATCAGACTTACTTCGAATACGAGTATAAACATGTATTGTATATATTACAATATGCTAATCAATATGAGACAGCAGCTTTTCAGATATTGCTGATAAAATTATATACCTACAATTAAAAATAAATATATCAAGAATTAGAATGAAAGAAATATTAAAAAAATATAGTGTCCAACTTTTAAAAGCTTAGGACTTGGTTTGTAATATAAATCAAAAATAAATAAACATTGCTCATCATATTTGGCATATTTCTACAAGACTCAACAGATTAAGAATTCATTTATTGTTTTGTCTTGATTTTTGCTTAGGAATAAAACAAAATAAAAATATTATAAGGAAGTATACTAGTACAACTTTTTGTACAGTTTTATTTTTTTACATATTTATTAAATAAATACATGTAAGTCATCTTAACACGATCCTTTCGTACAATAAGAATATGAAAAGTTGTGTTAGTGGAATGTTGGAAGGTTCATAGAATTGATGATATTTTACCTTGTTACCACCAAGAGAATCTTTGCTAAATGAAATATCTTAAGTTCTCGTCGTCGACACCTATAAAAGTTAGTGGAGAATTATGGTAATAGTGTTGGTTGGGAATTGGCAATGTCTCCAAGTGGTGAGTTCTCCGAATTAGAATATTCTGCATGATTGTTGGCACTCCGATGGGATATAAAGTAAATAAATTACAAATTGTGTTCCACAAGATTAAAGTCTTAGTTCTTTTTAGTGGCGGCAATAAACATAATTCTCTGCGCTGCCCGGAGCTCTGGTTTCCGGGTAATCCGCTCCGGCTGGCTCCGGCGAGGCTCCGGACTCCACATGCGACGCAACCTAACCGGCTCTTCATTTAAACCCGCGTTAATTTCACGTCTTAATATTACACACATACATTATCCACCACTTTGTTCACTCACATCTTACTAACCCAAAGAATATTACTATTCTTACTTGTCACCAGATCTTGGCGCTGAAAATACCTTTCCTGAAGAATAATTGTATATTAACTTAGGTAATGGTAACATAGTCGCTTCATGTATCAGGGGTCCGGGTTCGAATGTTTGTCTGTGTTTATCAAATTATCTCTTTAAATATCACCAAATTGTAATAAATCTACAGTTGATATACAATAAAGATATTATTATTAATATTAATGTAGAAAAGCCATAACAATGGACAGGCATGACTCGGATTTTACGAGCCCGCCGTAAAAAAGAAATATCTATAAACACAATTTCTTTAATTTTTTATTCAAATAATTATTTCTCTAATATTTATTAACCGAAAATAAAATACCACTGTGTGCGACTGGTTTAAAACCTAGTAAAAGCTGTAGATTCCATGTCTTGTTTTTGTACTTCGGTTTATTGAACAGTATAAATTAATTTATAAATAATAAGTAAAATAAAATAGTATCCTTGCGCGTTGTAACAATACCGACTCTGTGTTGTACGTAATTTGTTCTCTATCTATGGTTGTGTGTCTCTCTTTTTTACGGGGTTAATTTTTTCAACCCTTGATGATTGTTGCATATACTCACACTTTTCTGTGTTTTTAATATGTACCAATAATTGTTTCATTATGCGTGGAACCTCGGAACAAATCGCAACATCTGAGCCTGTCCTCTGAGTGGGTAAAATGACGCTTTTAGTTTTGAGAACCTGAGTTTCCTTCCCGCTGAGTTTTACTTAAATTGGTCTCTATGCTGAACTCACCACGAAAGCTAAAGTGCCCGTGAATTAACGGTTGTAGTTACGTTATAAGTACATCATTACCGATATCTGCAGTAAAAACAGGTATACCCAACAATAGGTAATTATATATTTATATAAATATTAATATATTTATTAATATGTATAATAATCTTCACGATTGGTTTTAAGCCTCTGGCATGTTGATTAATCAAATTTTGCTATTATTATTATATATTTTTTTATTTATAGGAATAGTGATAAATTCTTATCGTTTTAAATTTTGCATTTCGCGACAAATTAACTTTTATATATCTACTTGTCTAATGTGTAGTCGTTTATTAACTTTTTAAATATTCTTTTTATACATATGTGACTAAACTGAAGTTTACTAAACTTGTTACATGCTATGTTATTTCGATGACCCCAAAAAGATGTCCTACATATGAGTGAAATGAAATGACAACATAAAGGTTCACCCTGGTCAATACTCTCTGGCATTCCAGCAGTATGTGCGGTAATATCGGCTACACGAGTTCCATTTCAGCGCAATATTTGGATATTTAACGATGTGTCCATAAACCGAAAAGCAAGCTACTAATAAACGCACAATGTTAAGCAATAGAAAGATAAACTGCCCCATGTTTCGCAATAAAATTTTACGGACCCTGGGCCAACGATCCACTTCTCCGATTGACTGCAGATAGGAACATAGCCGGAGAAAACTTCCGAAATGAATATTTTACACTGACTTTCCAATCGCCCACTTCATGGGATTAAATTATTTCAAAAGAAAACAAATTGCTGTCATTCATTTTACATTTAATTTATATAGTCCGTAAACTTACATAACTAAATTGCATTTCAGGTTACACACCTCAACTACTTAGTTCTACAAATTAAATTTATAAGATATTGCTTCATCTTGCACTTGGCACAGTTGTACTAATAGGTTCAGAATAACGATAATAAAAGAATAATCATATCTTCGAAAGGAAGAAAAATGAAATAAGGTACAAAACAAAACTATTAGCTAACAAACAAAAAGAAAAAATAGGCGTGTGAAATCGTTCTGAACGAACCCAAAGGTTGCCCTAAGGTACTTACGACAAATTTTACAGAAATGGTTGGATAGATTACTGCTCTTGTAAAGTCTGCAAATACCGTGGAGCAGTCTTGCCAGATTCTCTAAAGGTATATATCGTATTTGTTTGTCAAAATTATCGTATGTTAGGAAAAATTATCGTACATTTCTTAACTATGTATAGTAAGGTATTTTTTGTCACTGTTGTCAGCAATGAATTATACATTTTTAAATTATTTTCCGTAATTTATAAAATGCTATAAAAATGTTCTTTTTTGTACACTTTCATGTTGTTTGGATTTGGAATGAATTGCAGTAGTACTACATAACGAAAAATACGGAACAGCAATGCATAGTTGCTTATTACTTACTTCATATCGTAACTTCGATAATCACTTCTCACTTCTTATAAGAAATGGAAAATTATTGAATTTTTCAACAGGTTTTAAAATTATCATGCCAAAATGATAATTATCATACAGAAAATTTGACATGTTTACGAAGTTAGCAGGATGGTTGGTGGTTATTTTTACATAAAATTATAGTTATATTATATTATTATTCTTAGAGCGTATTACACATTTGAACAAAAGAGTTTGCTTTTTCTTGTTTTGTAGTACTACCACACCTAGGTTTATACAGAAGCGACAGTAAGATAGAGAAACGAAAATTAGAGAGAGATGGGGAAAGGCAACAAATTTAAATGGCTCATTGTTTAAAATCGGAAAGTTTCGTCACATTTTAGGGAGAGATAGGAGAAGGCAACAAATTTCAAGGTCTACACAATGCTCCAAGTTCATAGAACTGAATAGGGTAACATGAAAGGTACCGACACGGAGTGTCACTTCTGTATGTAACTATTCTGTGGTACTACCTCAGATGTCCACTGTGACACTGTGGAAACATCAAAAGCCAAAATACGTCACGAGCTAATCTAAATTTGTACGGAATTTATAACGATTTATATCTCGAATATTTGTTTTACAACAGAGAAGAAATTAAATAAAAATTAATTTATAAACTTTTATTTTGGAAACAAAATTAAAAGAACTATGCGAAGAGCTCATTAAACATACCAATGAATTCTGTGTACTATGAGAAATATACTTTTGTAAGTAAAGTTTGTAATAATGTAGGTATATCAGTGGCACAATATCTTTTATTCGTTTTCCATAACTGATCTGTGTGCGAGTATCTGGGCTGCAGGTTGGCGCGATAGAGGCTATCATTTCCCCATAAAGCATCCACAGCCACCTTTATCGCTGCGCTCCTGCTGCTCCACGGCTGCAGGAATCACCGCGCCAACCTACACCGGTGTTTTATTGCCACTTATGAACCCCAAATGAAATGTAACGTGCGCTCTTAACTTCAAAAAGTTTACAGCAGAGGCGG
This sequence comes from Stenolophus ochropezus, assembly GCA_035578165.1. Taxonomy (NCBI): domain Eukaryota; kingdom Metazoa; phylum Arthropoda; class Insecta; order Coleoptera; family Carabidae; genus Stenolophus; species Stenolophus ochropezus. Next base: position 14,255,558 of record JAQOWZ010000005.1, on the reverse strand, counting down.
CGTATGCTGAAAATGCAAGGGTGTTCACTGGATATATTAAAAAATGGTATTTTTCTTCGGACATATTAAAATTATATTCTTGAAATATTGGAAAACGGTATAATGTTAAAAATTATTCAAAGAGAGCTATGTTTAATAATCTTATAATAAAATAATATATTATAGTATATTAAGCATTAAGAACGGTAAGGATATTTTACCAATCGTAGAGAATTGTTTGAGATCAGTGTTCCTTTCCGTTCGTGTTTATACTATTTTTTTAAGATCACAATTAAATTTCTCTCAATATTAGTAAAAAAATTATCCAAAATAAGTTATATTCAAATTTATTAATGAAAAACGAAAATCCTTTTCCATGGTATTTTTCAAACATTCGCTTCATTTTGCAATATGTCAAAACATTTCTGAGCATTTTTACCAACCCTAATTACAGCTATAGAATAGTAAGAAGTTGTTACCGTTTTGTTAGACATAGCAACTAGTAAAGCAATCTACTGCCTTGGGAACCCAAACAATGCAGTGCTCAGATTGTAAGAAAGACAAAACAAATATTGAATACTTTCTACGCACACTTGATCTGCAACCGTAATTGTCAGCTATTTAGTATAGTAACAAACATCAAAATTTATGACATAACACATATATCACTAGATACACAGGCCAGATTTTGGTAAACATATAAGGACAAAACATTTTCCCATCTTTATTATATGGGGCGGAAGTATTCAATACACATGCCTAACTTGCTTGCATTACCAACTCAAACATAAACATCTATTACTATAAGTGTTGTCGGGATGGTGACACTGCAAGTTAAACATTTTTTTTGTCATCGTCATATATGTATGTCAGAAATTATTCTAAGAAAACGATTAACAATTGCATTGTTTGTTTCAGTAGATGTACAAAAGAATCAAAATTATAATTTCTTGCGTATTATAAATACCTTTATTATTTAATGTTTAAAGTAGCAAGTTTTTGAAGTTACAAATTTTCCCATTTAGTTTTCCGAAAGATTCCTTCAGAGAAGCACTTTAGGTTGAAGCTCTACAGGTACTCATGAAGTAATTAATAATTCTTTCAAAATATGTTCAAAGCATTTTGACAATTAAGTACAATGTCAGATATATCATGATAGGTTTTAAATTTGACATTTAAATCATACTTCAGCCTCCAAAAAGAAATATAAATGTCCTTTTACGTTTGACCAAACTAACATTCTGGATTCGTGACAGTGTGCAAAGCATTCCTCTAAAACTTACTATTTTTCTTTGTACGATTCTTGTCGCATCATCTAAAGTATTCAGAAGCATATTGATCATATCAAACTACTCACTACGATCAACAAAAAAACCGGTTGATGACAATATATGATGGCTTAACAATATCGTTTTAGTTCTTTTTAACCATTCATAATTTTGAAAGGTAAAATATGTAAATGAACGTTGTCGTGTGTTCGTTAAATTTTGGATGAACAGATGTGGTTATTTTTTAGCTATTAAATACACATTCAAATACAAATAAAAATAATAAGGCTTATGAAAATATATCAAGTTACTCTAGGCTTAATTATGGAAGTTATGCGGAACACATACACATTTTCGTTCGAAATTACAAAATAATTATAATGAATATAAAATTACCAATATGTCCGTGTTTAAAAGAGAATAAATAACCATGCAAATGAATCCAACAATATACAAGTTTTGTTATTTTTTTTAGGAAATTAGTAAATTTGAAAATTTTTAATATGATACATTTAGTTAATAATGAGCACCTACTAAAGTTTCTAGCTATATAAAGACCCGAAATTATCTGCCATTTTTGGGAAAAACAACCCAAGAAAAATAAAATATACATCTTATATTCTATTTCATTACTATTTTTACAGTTCAAAATATAATAATCAAACATAAACACATTGTTTTATATATTTAAAACTTTATCAAACGTGCAATTGAAATCGCAAGTTAGGTTCTTTTTCTTATATGTCAAATTACTGTCATTTTATATAGATGATTACTTATATTACCGCCATTTTTGGGCAAAAATATAGCTATCTCCCTTTAACTCATTGGCTCTATGGATTGCGGTACTAACTTTCAGTATAATAATCAAATGTACAAGTTAAGATATATTTAATTCTCCTCTACTCTTAGTAATATTTTATTTTTGGAATAAAAATTTTATAATATTTATTTATTTTTAATTTAATTGACAAAATATTTTTCATTAACTACAAATATCAATTTTAAAGGTCCTTTAATTGTTTAAACAGTATATTGCTGCTTTGCAATAGATAAAAGCACACCACAACAATCGAAAACAATATATTTAACAATACATTAATCCTTTAGTCCATTTATATCCATGCTATACATTACCATGATGAAACCGCAGTAGCTGCTCTACCGACTGCATTCCTGCTTGACATATAGCTAATCCTGCACTTGTCACTGCTCCTGCCGTCCTGCTGATGAATGTCGCAGCAGGACATGCCGCTATTGAAAAACATAACCTCTCTAGAACACGGGCTTTAATTACGGAAATGAAATGTTGCAGTGCGTGGCCTGCATATGAATCGCATAAAATAATGCAGCACCGAGGTAATGAGTTAATGCTTTTTGTTCGCCAGCTTGAATTGGTTTGGAAGAGTTGCTTTTAATTATTTTAAAACATTCGTGTGATATTGGTTTGGCTTTGACTTACAACTTGTAATTATGTAATTTTAATTACACTATGAACCAGATTAGTAACTTTTATAATTATCAGTAAGGAAACTCTTGCAAGAATAATTATACGAAGTCTAGAATAGCATATTTGAAATGAGGAAAATTAGATATACTCAAGTTTGAATCTATTCGAAGTCTCCAAATCTTCCCTTAGTATTTCCCATATAACAATGGCCCATGTCGTTATTTCCATCTCTCTTTTGAGACGGAAGTATGAATTAAACGTCAAATTTAAAACCCACCATGACATATCTAACATTGTACATAATTGTCAATATGCTTTGAACATACTTTGGAAGAATTATGAATTATTTTACAAGTTAAGTGTAGAGCTTCAATCTAATGTGCTTTTCTGAAGAAATCTTCCGGAAAGCTAAAAAAGAAAATTTGTAATTTAAAAAACATGTACTTTAAACATTAAATAATAAAAGTATTTATAATACTTACGCATAAAATGATATTTTTTATTCTTTCGTACATAGTACACCATCTACTCGAACAAACATGCAGTATCACCAACATTTGCAATAATAAATGTTTCTATTTTGAGTTGGTAATGCAACCAAGTTAGGCATGTGCTTTGAATACTTCCGCCTCTTACAACAAAGAGGGAAATATGTTTTGTCATTCAATAAATAATATATTATTTATTAAATGATTTTGTCTTTTGTTTCACCAAAATCGGGTCTGTTTGACGTACCTAGATATAGGATCCAATATCCCGACTCGTACTGAGAACTAGAATTCGTTTCCCAGATCCGTTAACTATTAATTAAATATGATACCTTTATGCCCGAGTTGTTCCAACTAGTAGAATTAAAGTAAATATCGCCAACATAAATGACAACCAAAATGATTTGCGCCATAAAACATTATTTATTTTATTTTGACCATACGAATTAAAAATAGACATTAAATATGATACCCTTATGCCCGAGTAGTTCCAACTAATAGAATTAAAGTAAATATCGCCAACATAAATGACAACCAAAATGATTTGCGCCATAAAACATTATTTATTTTATTTTGATCATATGAATTAAAAATAGACACACTTCGATATCCATACGGGGTTGAAACCGATCGGAAGTATAATATTGCAATTTTGTTTGTATTTTTTCCATTCAACACTTCAGGACGAATTTGAACTACCTGTTTTTATTTATTTTCTATTTTATTGTCAATGTCATCACAAATATGTCTTCTACTGCCAATACAGTCCTTTGACAACCCATTCGCGCGATATTAAAACATCTTCGTCGCAGGTATTTTAATGAGAGCTCCTACATTATTTCTCCGGATCTGAGTCAATCTCTTCTTATCTTTCCAGCGGCCCTTTGAGTTCACGTTCACCTACATAGCGGCATGATAACGAGCGAGATGGGAGAGAGTGTCTGGGCGACTGTAAAGTGTGAAGTTTTTACAGTGAAAGAAGACGGCTTTGACGCGACGGAGCTGTTTGCACGCTTTGATAAATTAACTAATTTGAAGTCAGTGCACTGAGCACTGCTGAAAACTGACAGAACCGGGAATGTCTCAATACACGCAGTGTCAAATGAGGGGAGAACGGACTTTGATTTACTCCAAGCAACAAATAAGCCATTGAAAAAGAAAAAATATCGTAAATGGGGGAGTTGCGCTCTATTAATTTTGACAATTAAGCACGAAAAAACGAAAATATTTACTTTGTGTTGTACGTTAAAGTAATATTTTTGGAAGCAAAACGCATTTGTAATAGATATAGTCATCTTGGACAATTGTTAGTAAGTAGTAAGAATAATAAAGTTATTTTGTAAAACTTAAAGCGAGTTTGTTTTAATTATATTTTAAAAAAGTTTCACCGAGAGCTCACAGCTTATCCAATTAATTTTTAGTAGTTGAAAATTGAAATTTTTGTAATGTATTTTATCTAAAAGTAGATCACACATTAAATTAATAATAATCTTAAGAATTTTAGAAGCAGACAAATTATAGTTATATATGTATAATGATTTAATAACAATAGAAGCAGTAAATTTATTGGTCAAATACAAGATTAAGGAATGACACTGACAATAAGATAATAGAATTTTGTTTACTTGTTCTACACAATATTTAATTAAAAAAATATTAATATAATTCAAAAGAAAACTACAACGTGACTTCTTATTAATGTATACTTCTTTTTTATAAGTATTTCCAAAAACCTAATGCATAAAGTTTAATGTGTAAACGTGTAATCTGCTGATAGTAGGTATCTACTAAATAACATAAGAATTTAAAATCGATTGTCAATTCGTTAACTATTAACAAAAAAATATGTAATGAAATTACTCAAACCTAAGTAATACTTCTACATATGCAATAAACTATAATACCTGATGCTTGGGTCTTTATAAATGTAATTCTGATAATGTGATAGCCTTGGTTAATTTTCTGGTAACCGATACAGCATCGAAATGAGGTTGCTGATGATCTCGGCTGCTTTAACCAGACTAACCGTATTAGATTGACATTTGTGGTTAGCTTAAATTTCTATGTATGTACGTTTCGACGTTTCCTCTCATTATATTGTGAAATCCGAATGGAAGACAAGAATTGTGGGAGACAAACACAAATTCATGTTTAAACAGGAATCTTCGGATGATGTTTAAGACATTTTCATTTTTAGCAACTTTACAACTTACAACAGCTCTAATTAAATTGATTTTAATTTAAATTAAATCAAAGGTGTATAGTTCTTGTCAAGTAAATTACTTTGACTTTATATATCGTTATCGATTAGACAGCATTTTACCTAAAATATATTCATGTTAAAAAATGTTATATGTATATTAGAATGCCAGATTAATCATTATTATCATCAACACCTTCTTCTTCAATGGAGCTATAACTCTAGAAGAGTTTTGGCGAAATTGAGAAGTGAACATCACCTGTTCAATGAAATTTACTTGCATTTTGTTTGGGTTTCTGCTAGGAATCGAACCCCAGACTTCATACTCCACTCAATTTAACTGGGAGAGCGTTAATTATTTTAGGAATGTGTAACCGGATGGCTCAATTTTCATAATTTTCACTTGTTATCTTTGTTGTTACAAGTTGTTGATTTAATGTAAGTTATTTAAAAGTCAAAGAAATGAACTTGACGAGAACTACACATACACTTTTTCCATGTTTACCGTCCAGTAAAATAGTAACACACATAAATCTCATAAAATTTTATTTATAGCTCGTTTGAATGATTTTAAATTTTTATACATTTTTAATTCTCGGTCAGTAAATAATAAATTCATAATTTATTTAATGTACACTATAAAATGTTAGTTTACAGGTTATTCAATTTTGTCCAGTATTGCTTTCGGGAACTCTAAGAACTATTAAGTCGGTCAAATTAGCAAACAGTTTCTCTTTTACAAGATTATTTCAATTAAAATAAAAAAATCTGCAGGGAATTTCATTCTGAATTTACTGATATATTTGTATACCCTTAGACTTTACATGACATTTTTTTTTAGCAAAATGCATGTCAGATAAACATGAACATACTACATATTGTTGATAGAAATTAAATTCATTAAAGCAAAATAGAGAAGAAAATAATTTAATATAAAATATAATTAAAACTTAAATTTGCGGGTGTGTTTTATTAAAAATTAGTTTATAAAAAATATAAGCATTAAGACTATGAAATGAATTTATAAAAAAAATAATGTATTAAACTAAATTATTAAATAGGCGCCCAAAACTTGAAAATCTGGATATGTCGATGAGTGCACTCGGCTAACACCCTTTTAGTTACTGTAGTAGACCTTATTTTAATATATTTATATTGTCGTTTCTCATTGACATGTCAAATGAGAGAAATAACAGCTTTTTTCTTAAATTTCTTAATGAACACAGCTTTTTATTTTAGTTTATAATAATTTTTAGAAACAAAACGTTGTACTTCATAATCTTCATATATCTGTTTAATGTTAACGCTACTCATTTCAAAACAGCGTGAACATCTTACTATTTCCGTTCATACTTCTTTGCCTTGCGCTGTAAGTAAACATATTTCCCCGTCAATAAGTCCCCGGAATACGTAACAATTAACCCTTATTTCTCGTCCTGCTGGAATTTTCTCCGCGGTGATGTAAATGAGAGGCGCAGGCCTGCCGCACCGCAACGGCTCTGCGGAATGACACCACCGGAAATGAAATTTCACGGATGATAGGCAGCGACGCCGGCGCCACTAGTGCCAAACGACGGCGTTATGACCCGCCAGATCACTTTATATTTCACTCAACGCTATTCTTTGTTATGCAGATACGATTACAATGGATTAGAAACTTTAATTTTTCAAGAAATGTTAACATTTACAACTAAATTTTTGAAAGTTCAGAATAAAACAACAAAAAAGTTTTTGTACAAGACACGGTAATAAATTCTGAACAGAATGTATGGTTTACATATTTATTGTATTTTTTGTGTTATTAAAGTAAATAAAATTTAATTTAAATATATAACTAAAAGCTAGTTATATCAAACTAACTTTTTAAAAAACGATATTATATTGAGATAAACGGTCAGAATAAAATAATATTTGTGTTTTTTTTTTTAACTTATTTTTTATTATAATATTGATTTATCTTAATTCTTTACTAGAAAGAAAATTATCAAAATTATGTAAAATTTTTAGTTATTATCAGTACAAAACTTTGCCATTTACTTTTTTGGTATATTAATTTTAAATTTATAACAAAAAATACTTTCATATAATATAATTTCGTTGAGAAGAATATATCTTATATATGTAGCTTATACGAGTATGTTTATTTTCAAATGCTTTTGAAAAGTGCATCACAAAGATATTTCGAACGACGAAAGAGATTTCGTATAAAGTGGAATCAAATTGAAGTTATCTTCTCTATAACTCACTACGTTATCCAATTTTATCCCTTACTTTTATAAATTATATAACCATTTATAGACCAAAAAACACATACAAACATTTTACATTTCAGCATGTACTTCTACAAATACTATCCATAACAACAAAAAAATATTATTCATGCAAATTTTTTCCTTCAAAAACTATTAGCCTTATTCATCTTTTCCTCCAGAGTTTTCTAAGAAGTATAAATATAGCTAAGTGCGAATTGTGACCATTCTTGCGCAGTTGAGGTCATGGTGTAGTTCGCAGGTTCAGATAAACATCGATAGATGTCAGGCGCGACGCGATGACGGACGGCGGCGCTGCGAGCGGCGTGGCGATGGCGGTGGCGCCACTGGTAGGACGCCTTTAGAGGATTGATATTGCACTCGTGGATCGAGGAGATGAGTAGTGAAGTCAAGATGAAGACATTTGTTGTAACGATTTTATATTAATACTTTAGAAGAATCTACTAAATTTGTGTCCAATTTTACGATTTTGGTTTCAATAATTTATTTTATATATTAAAACAAGTACTTAGAGTCTTAAAAACTATGTAGTAAAACTAAGTTAATTAAATTATTTTATAATACCAAATGGAATATGAGAAATAAATTCCCTTTTTCATGGGATTTTTTAAGGATGGTGGGAAAAAAGCAAAAACACAATAATCATAATATATCAAAATATATTCATCGAACAAAAACATCGAGACCGTCAAGTTTTTTGAAGCTCTGATATTTTGCCTAAATAAGTATAAAAGTAAAATATAAGTTATTGATAAGCGAAAGGTTAATTCTGTTACTCTTATTTCAAATTTCGTTATACTAAATATAAGATCACGTGCTCTAAATATACCGGTATTAATTGGAGGGAAGAAAATGCACAACGTGAGAGAAATCAAATGTGAAATAGGGATTTTTTTGAGAATAATAAACCAACACTGCATTAAATTGGACAGGGTGGGCTACGTTGCGTTTCTACACGATTTAGACTGTAAAAAATTTGAGAAATTCAATTGTTTTTGAGTTATATTTTAAGGATAGGAATAATCAACTTTGTCCTTTAAGGTGCTTTAATTAAATTTGATATATTTTTTTTAATGGTCTTTTGTTTTATAGTTTCTTAATCCAAAATATATAAATGCAAAAATGAATTGTCTCTTCATTTTCTTGTAGAACATTATTTACGTCTTTTTTGTCGTTTTACTTGAATTTGAATTACATAGATAAATGTGATTTTCTTTTCTATTCAACGATGCTGCATTAACTATTTCGCTAATGCTTGTTAGAATTTTCTGCTAACAAGAACCAAGAACAAGTATCATATCTAAGCGTTTTACTAGAATATCATGTTTTATTAATGAAGTGTGTAATGAGTAAATAATTAGTTGATGATAAAATTTGAAATATCATTTGCATAATGTAAGGCATAAACAACAATGCTCTTGATACATAAATAAATATAATTTTGACGAATATGTCTGTAGCAATATTTAAAATATTTATTTTATTATCATATATTTTCTGTTTCACTGTTATAATTTATTTAAATATGAATGCACTTGTCTAGTGTAAATCATGCAAATAACTAAGCTAATAAGATTAATTTATTTGCAAATAGAACGTGGCTGCAGAACTGATTGTAATTACAAATGAGCGTTTCTTCCCCTTGTCTGTATTGATTTAATTGTATGGTGTCGACATGAGAGATTAACGCCGCATTCCTGTTAACATGTGTAGAGATTAACTTTAGTTGGGTGATGGAAATCCAGAGTCACTTGAAGTCAGATAAGTTCCACTAGTTTACAGTTTTGCTAATGTTCGCTTTATTGCAGTTTCTCCCCCATCGTAAAATGCCCAATTACAGCTGCAGATCAGAATTAATTTACTGCTTTGCTTTACTGCTTGCTAAAGATTTTACTCCCACTTCTACTCCTTACAAGATAGTATATGCAAACATGTAAACCATTTATGATGATGAATTCAGATGGCTGCAGTTATTTCTGCAGTACTATAAGATGAGATGATAAGCAAGTAGTTAATTTGAGTAGTCTAAATTTTAAAATTGATTGTCTGTATTGATGAAGAAAATAACATTTTTGATAGCATATGGAGAAATTCCAAGTATAATTTTGATGGTTTCTATTTCTTTAATTTTACCCATATGATACTATATAGTAAAAAAATTTAATTGATAAATTTTAATTAACTAAAAGTATTGAATAATTAACACACAATAAACTAAAAACTTGTGTTGTTTTAACACTAAACATTTGACCAATAGTTGAAATTAATGTAACTAAAATAAATTGTTATTTGTTACTAAAAATTTTACAAAATAACCAGTTTTCTATTAAAAATTAACTTGACATAAAGTTAATTTAAGTATTATTTAACAATATATTGTTTTACATTTAACAATACCTTAATGTTAGTATTTAACAAATTTATTTTTTAGCTATAATTTATAATAATAGGTTGCAAGTAAAAATAGTACGTAAATTTTACATTAGTATTTATTTTATGAACAACAAAAATACAAAAAGTTAAAATGTATCATAGAACAATATTATGAGTGTTACATAATTTTCATCTCGGTCTAAGTTTCATGCACTTCGTACTTCATGTGGATATGTTTCACTACTGATTTCAGAGATACAATTTTTAAATGTTTTATCGAAATTTCTTTAACTTGATACGCATTACGCACGCAAATACTCTTCGAACGATCGAATGATAATGTATTCCTTGGATTCCGTAATACGAATATGTAAATATTTATTTGCAATGAAAAATAGTATATATTTTTTTTCAAATATGGTTAAATCATCTTCGCCAATATTCATACATATACCTGTGTTTATCACTTGAGTCTAAAAAAAAAACTACCTATAACATTAGAAATGCAGTATAGAAAATCTTGAACCTTCAATCTCAATATACTACGCAAACTACGATGTAACGTAACTACCCAAGACATCAGACTGAACAAGAAAAGGGAAAAGGTAAATCTCAGTAATCCCCGATGCCAAATTTAATAATATGGTGTTAAATTAAAACACAATTTTAGAATATTTATAAATCCATTTTGCTATTTTCTAAAATGTATTGCTAAATTAAAATACACAATAATTATTAGTTAATTCAACAAAATGCAATATCCCTATAAAACAAAAGTTATTCGTTTGTTATATTAAAAATGTGTTATTTTAACAAATTTTCATTAACGGAAAATATTTCAACACGCAATAAAAAAATATTTTACTGTGTATAAACAAAACTGTAGAGAATTTAGAAATTGATAAATTTTGTTTTGTTAATGAAAAATATGTTGTATTTCCCAAATATTTTTTTTTTGTTTTTAATATTCGAAACTGGTTTTATTAACGATTACTTTTCTCCGTTTTACTGGTTATGACTTGTGAGTAGGTATTACAAAATATTATACTCAGCATACCTGCTAAAAAGGAATTAAAGAAAAAAATTCAATAAATAGTTGAGACTCATTGATTTAATATTATTTTAAAAAAAGTACTTAATCCTATTTGTTCAATAAAAAAAGTACATTTAATGTTCTATTTTTATCAATATTAATATTTCGATGAGTATTTTACCCTTTTCATTTTTGAAGTACATATTTTCTGCTTAATTAATCAATTTTCAAGTACTATATATATAAACAGAATTATTTATTCTTATAATAAATATATTGTATTATTAATTAATATTGAAATTAATTAGATTCTACTATAATTATCATCGCTTGTTGTTGTTATTCATATCTCTAACATTAAGTTAGTTTTTGCTTAGTCATAAAACGAACAAGCTAAGCGTCGTTAGCCCTAAATAAAACAAAAGAAAAACTAAAACAAAGCATCAACACTGGACGGAACCAACATTCAACTGTTCGAGTTACGAAACACTTGAGCATCCACACATACAACCGTATAAAAAACAGATAAGTTTATTGCCTAACAAAACTTTGCAAATGCCAGGGTTTTAGCAGAGCGGCAAACTAAAGTTTCCTGCGAAAATACGTTGGCGTAAAAATCATCGGAATTATTAAAGTCAGGATTACTATCAAACATTTTATTTTATGGTATCAAAATTCTTAGATTGCAGATTTTTCTAAAAATTCTCTTGTGGATAAGAATACATTTATGCGTACTTAAAATAATGGCTATAGAATAATCAAATTTTAAAAGGCTATAATTTATATCTAAATTTTATTTATTAGAAAATAAACGCCATTAAGCAGCAAAACTAAATTTGAAATTTTTATTATATCACTAGGAAAATTTGTAAATGGTATACGGGTGAGTTGGTGCAGTATAATAGTAAAAATGCTAATTTTAAAAAGTTTAGATGTTTTTGATTTTTTAGATTTTATTTATAAACTGAGCGAAGTGTTTGTGTAACGAACGACTGCAGAGGATATACTGAATCCCATCAACATATTTTTTTGTATTTTGTATCAAAATATATTACCCTACAATCAACAAACAGGGCTGGTTTAACCAATAGACAAGACAAATTTCTGGGGCTAGTGAGTAAACGACAATTGATCTAAAAGTGAAGTCGGTTACAAACCTTATTGGTGCGAGTAGATGGGAAATTGTAGCTATAAAATTTGAAAATTATGAGATGTTACGGTTGTTCTATAAAATAGAGAATATTTATTTTGTTTTACATTGATTCTATACACTGTATTTGTTTTTTAACCAAAAATAAATTATGTGTTATTTTAAACAATGCGCCTAAATAAAATTAGTTATAGTCTGTTATTTAACTTAGTTTATTTATCATTTTTATCCAGGAAATCATACAAAAATCTAATTAATTGATGACAAACACTCCTCTATGTAGTTGATGAGCTAGGTAGTGAAGATTTTTTTTTATAAAAATGGAGCCCGAATTTTTTTTTGTCTAGAGCACGTTAAAGGCTTAATCCAGCCCTGTCAACTCAGGATTCTTTTTTTAATATTTCTCTTGACTTTTATATATTTTTCGAAAAAAATATATTCACCAACTCTCCCGTAAAAGTACTTATCATCTAGGCCGTTTTATATGGAAGAGATACAAATGTTTACTTAGAAATGAAACATTAGTGCCAACTTGTTTTGAGGTTTGAGATACATATATTAGGCAAATTATATACCTACTGTTAGTAAATATTAAGTAATACCAAGAAACAAAAAACGGTAATAAAATTTGACGACGAATGACATGTTATTTTTTTATTACTCTATAAAAGTTAACCACAATTTCGTATTATGCAATAAATTTGCACTTGATTTAGAATACGTATACTTGTTTAGCACCCAAAGTTTTCTAATAATTTGTACCGAAATTAAAAACATTCATCGTCTCATGCACTGTCACCAACACTCCCGTAGTTACCTATATCAATATATTAATTTTTGTTTGTACTAACGGCATTATAAAGATGTTTATGCTCATTCGAAAATATTTATCAAGATACTTATTGCAATATCTCACTATAATTATTTAATAGCGATTGTTTCTTTTGTACAGTTTATCTCAACTTTAATGTCAATATATTATTATATACTTCATAACATATTAGTAAAATAGAAAATATCTGATTTAATTCAATTTTACTGACATTGTAATCAGCTTTTAATTAATTCGCATATACGCGAATCAATATCGGAAAAGCGTCATCTTAATTTAAGTTTGTAACAACACGAAGTAAAACATAATTACTTTGTAATAAGGTACATCCTTCACACAATATATTACTCTTATGTTACACTTACAATTTATCATTTAATTCCGCCAATCTCAGATATATGCAGGAGAATTTTGCGTTTACGTCCATTAAAGCTGCAGCCAAGCAAGAATTATGTTTACAGTAAATTTTAATAATACTGTAACGTCACATAATATCATAAGCGCCGACTACGTAAGGGCTTGGGAGCTTGGGACCCAAACGGAATAATCGGAGGGGACCATACGAATAATATTAATGGCAACAAAAAAATTAACTACATACATTTTGAAATATCTATAAATAGTATTTAAGATCAACTATGACCCAAGAAAGATTCAACAGCACAGCAATTTTAAATGTACATACTGATATCATTATTAATATTATGATATTGCAGAAGAATTTATTAAACTTACAGCGGTTCGTCAAAATATTTTTGCATTAAAACTAGATATGCTTTTCTTCTTGATGCTCGCATTATGAGTTTTGATCGAAAAACGATAATTTCGGAAAACTGTTAAAAAACATTAATTTTTAACAATATAGGTATATAGTTTTTCATAATTTGTAAATACAGCCATTTTATTTGGAGAATGGCACTTTTAACATATGTATCACCATATATTATTTTTTCTACTAGAAGTAAAATTCAAAATAAATATTAATTATGTAAATATTGGAAAAGTTCTAAATTGAGTAATAAAGAAAAATTGTGAAAAGTAAAAATTGTAAGAATAAAAAAAATCTAGTTAAAATAGAAGAAACAACAATGGTCTATCATCTATTTTCAACTTTTTATCAACTAAGTTGAAAGAAGAAAAGTAATTACTATAAAGTATAATTTTTATCTCTAAAAACAAACACTGAAAATACAATTGTTAACGGTGTTTTTAGAAAAGCAGTTACATTTCCGTGTTATATTTCTGGTATTCTAGTTCAGTCATAAATACAATAAATAATACGGTGTGAAAAATTATTTTATTGGCCCAAGTCCTGTAGCGCATTTCGGAGATAAAAAATACAGTATGTAACCCAATCTAGCGGTAGGAGTTGGGAACTGTTGTCGTGGACGTTTTTGCTTTGGGAGTAAATCATATCGTTCCTTTCCATATATCATTGTTACGTCTATTTATTTTGATTTAGGGGATGCATTTCCAGTTTTCCCCGAAGTGGATAATCGTGCAAACAAGACGAAATTATTACAAGTGTAACTGCACTCGCTTTGTTTGTTTCTTTGTTTTCCTAGCCTTCAGACGTTTCACGTAATGTTGCTTTGCTTTTATTAAAATTAACTCCGGTCTCAAGTTGATGCTATTCAACAGATTTTATCTCATTCTTGTTAGTTTTACCCTTAACATTTCTGTTTCGTTCATTTCATACTTGTAATAAATAAGATTCAATTAGCGAGGAGATTTTAAATTTCATTAATTACAATCAAAATTACCTACAGGTTTTTGCTCATTTCGAGTTTTCGGTTTCAAATAGCGAGAGAGTACGCCTGGAGCGACAAAAAAAGAATAAAAATTTATTTCATTTTAAACAATGGTTGGAATTTTTTAAATTTTTAATTAAATTTTCATTTGTTTGTAATTATTACTTGAAGAGTAATTAAATTTGCCTAGGGTATATTGGGTTTTTTATATTCCAATGAAATAATAATTTCTGGTAAACTTTAAACCATTTTAAAAAATATTATAAAAGTAGATAAACTGCTATTGTTTTTCATTTTTATTTTTTATTAATTAAATGGAAGGTATAAGTAAATAAACAAATAAAGAATAATGAGTGCACATATTAAATAAAGTGATAGGATTAGTAATGAATTTAAATAGATATTTTTTTATATAGTCAGAGTAAAAATGAAGGTATAATCGTTCCATGATAACAGTAAATACACTTTCATTTCCATATATCAATAATAATAAGTAAATTAATCATATTGGTGTTTTAGAATTGCTTTAGTAGTATGTTGTTTATAATGAACTGAGTGCGAGGAATATTATGAGATATTTAATATTCCACCAAAAGGCAACAATGTATTACAAATCTGGATAAACATGTTTGACATAATCTTTACCAGCCAGCCAAGGGCGTAAAGTATAAGTAAATAAACAATTACGGTACAGTAATTCTTATGATTCCGTTCTTACATATTTACTAGGGTAATATGGCGTGAAATAAGGAGAATGAAGGAAACTATAATGCATCACAAATTCTCATGTCTACGCAGAATTCTACCCACGACTTTTTCAAATTAACCAATAGGTCATCGACGTTGGTGTTATCATTGCAGGGAAAATAGGTTACCAATTTCACGTAGGAGGAGGTCAGCTATACCTATATGAGAGGGATGTAATTCGCTTGTGAGCGTACACCTGTGAATTATACCACAAGGTTCCAGAATCCAGATCCAGAGAGAGGATTTATAAAGGTATACCAGTGGAGAGAACCGGAGAGTATTGATAAAGCGTCGTCACAATTGTCACAATGGACAGGGAAATAAATAAATGTAACAATAAATATAGGTTGTTGGAGATATAAATATTTTTCTTTTCGTATTGTCATCACGCACATAAGTTTTAAATAATATTTTTTTTTTTGAAATATAAATCGTAAAGACATTCTACATAATTTCCAAATGTAGTGATAATTTCATATGCACAGCCTGTACTGATTGATATTTATACACACAATTTTCCACAAACCTAACATTAACCTTTGGAAGTATGTTGATAATATAACATTTTAATAATTTATTTTTGATGCTCCGTTTTGTTTTATTTATTTATAATTATTGTTTGTTTTTTAGTACTAATGCACTAATATTTTTGTTATTATATCAATTTACAATACTGATGTACCAGATTGGTTATATTATTTTTTAATTCTATTTGAACTTGATTTTCTATGATCAAAAAATCATTATGTTCCAAGTATATCGGTTTGTGGGGGTAACTTTGAACATCAACATTTTTTTTCTTTAGTTAATGTAAATTTTTGTTTTTTTTTATTTCTTAAACTGTGATCCAAGATTAAAATACAGAAGTTACAGCTTGGCCAACTTCAAAATTGTTCCAAGTATGGCGGATTGACAGTACGTCAATAAGCTGTCGTGCTGTCGAAGTTTTAGCTTTGTTAAGTTTTTTCGTGAATTGGATCTAAACAAAAAATAATAAATTGATCCCTAAACTTAACAATCGCAAGTTAAACAAACCGTTAAGATTACCCAATATGGAATGTAAATCATGCCAGCAGTGGCGGATTATCCATTAGACGCAAGAAACTCGCGCTTACGGCCATAGAATTTTAGGGGCCTCAGAATCTCAGGAGTATTTTATAAAGTATAGTTAAATCATACAAACGAACTTTTTCTACTCTTAGATGTCTAAACAAACAGATCATATTTATTTGTCTACGACAAATCTTTTGAATTGTTTTTTTTTTAATTTATCATTACTAAAAAAAAATCTGAAACTACAAGGCGATTAAAAATAAAAGATGAAAACTGCAATTGGAGGAAACAACATAAATGAGGCACATTTACTGTAAAACAAAATTTCATAATAAACTTACGAAATTTTATTTGCGACATACTCATATCTGAAATATACAGAAGAAGCGGTATGTATGTATTAAAAGATTTTAAATTATTTTTTGAAACTTTTGTTTATGGAATAATTTTTGTTTAAAAATTTGATAAAATGCATTGTATGCAGAAATTAATAATTTACAAATTCCTAAATTTTACAATTATGTAAATTTATTGTAAATTTGAAACTGACTAATGCTGATTTTAATTAAAAAAATAAAATAAAAAAATAGAATGCGTTTGGGGCCTGTCATATGTCCAGTGATGTTAGTTGTAATTTACGCAGTAAATTACGAAAATAATTACCGTAATTTACAATTTTAAATTACCATTCATTACCAAATTACATATATTGGAAATATTTATAACAAAAAACAAAACGCACTAACAAATGACAGAGCTTGAAAGTTATTATTTGTATCTTGAATTTATAATTTTGAGAACCCAAAAGTATTTGTCAAAATGAAGAATTTGTGCAAGATTCTGAGGAAACAAATGGCTTAGACTTAAGAGTCAGTGAATTCGAATCTGAATGTGGTTTTGAATCTAAATAAATGTTTCACGTTCAAATATAAAATTTTCTGCAAAATAAAAAATACTTCATTATTACCGTTGATAAACAACCATTGGAACTACATACAAAATGAATTATCTCCCACAGTATTCATACCCCAGTATTCCCACCTGCTAACATATTCAACCACTGCGAGTTGTAAACAGCAGCACGTGTTTCGCAGACATGCGCGCGACTTGCGCCCCAGCGTCGCGGCTCGGCGGCTCCGGCGCCTCAGTTCCGTGCCGGCGTCCAGTGCGTACCGACGCCTCGTTCCAACCCGCGCGCGTCGAGTTCCCGACAGTGAATAGAATAGTGAACTCCCGGATCGCGGGACATCTCATTCTCAAAGACACGGTAAGCGAGTTTTACACTACCTTGATGATGACATTGGTTTGAACATGTTTGGTGAAGTTTGGAATAGTTTGAAATAGTTTGCAAAAGTTTTTGGTGCTTTAAAAATTATTTTTTATATGGAATATAAATTACTTTATATGAAGATATATTTTTGAGCAAAAATGAACGCACTGTTTTAAAATTAAAGTTTTTTGAAAAAGGTAATAATTTTTTTTCTAAAACTCAATTTAAAATGAAAATCCGCCCGATTTCAACCCCATTTTAACTTACTTGAGAGATTAAAACTCATGGTGTATATACAATTTATGACAGTTAATTATTAACTTATTTACCGTTAACAAATTATTTTATTTTCCAAAATACAACTGCAGATATTTTTAACTTTTATTTATTGAAAACAATAAGTAAGTAATTGTTATTTTTTTTGTTACTTATTTAAAAATATAAAACTCTTATTGACACAATATGGTTGTATACAATAATAAACCTATCAAAATATTATTAATTAATAATGTATCTAATATGAATTTATAATTTGTTTATAACATTGAAATATACTTTTTTTTCCAATAAGTATAATTTACATTTTAAGGAAAATTGTTCTTTGTTCCTCAATAAAGTAATTACTTTGTACCCTAATATCTAGACTCAAACTCAAATTAAATTCTGCTCCATGCATTATCTATCACCGTTGCCAAAATTTCTGCGAAGTTCATTCACCCTTGCAAAAAAAAAAAACTACACAAAGCTTTAATGCAACATAGCTATCTATCTTTGGTAAATATTTTTTTGCAATAATGGCGATTAAAATTTACTTTTCAAATGAAAATTTATTCATTGAAATGAGAACGCAAATTTCATTGCTAGCGATTTTTGGAAAAAATACATTTCAAATAAAAATTTTACTGTCATTTGATATAGAAATGTTAAATATTGGTACGATATATCGCTTTTAAAAATATTTTGACAATTAAAATTGATAACACAATTTCCAATTTTAATTTACTTTCTCAAATTGTAGTTCCATATCTACTAGCGAGAAAATATTGGTTTTTATTATGTGTATATAAAAAAAACTGTACAGAACCCACAACAGAATAATAATACGTAATTTTAGTGAATTATTAAAGTAGTACAATTTTATAAGACTGCTAGCTGCTAAAATATGTCGAAAAATATAAAATGTCGAACCTCGTTGTAGATGTTGAAATAATAAAGTTAATCCTGTTATTTTGAATGGCACATCATTATCATTATCAACAATTAGCATAAAATTCCCTAAATTTGGAAACTATTTTTTTTAGCTACTTACGCAACAGTATGAATAAAGTAAAATCAAAAAAATAAAAACTCTTTTTTTTAATTTTTAGGTTGAATGGTTGCCTTTTCACAATAAAAATAATTATGAATTTCGTATTTTAATATACTAATAAATCATTTATTTACATTGGGTATTTAAAAACATGATGAACAATGTCAATAAATTTTATTTATTGTTAATAATATTAACTATAATTATATAATTGGTAATAAAAATATTAAACGTATACTTTTATATAAGTATGTATGTATGCAAATAGAGAACGTGTTAAAAATAGAGCTATTTAAAGGTTTTTAAATAGTTGATTGAAATCCTACAAGTTGTAAGGTTATGGTTAATTAGTAAATGATAGCTTCACCTACAAGGCTTCTTTAAAGTTGAACAATTCAGTTTTCTTTTAACAATTTTCTTCAACAGTCTGCATTCCTTTCAAATGTATTATTAATAAACGTTTTTGAAAACTTCTTATATAGACAATATTAAATTCTTTAAGAACGTATGCTCCACATTATTTGCTATACTATGTACATATTAATATCTTAATATTAATATCTTCATTTTTCATATTAAGTCTTTATTAAAAATATTTGGAAATGTCTCAAGTTTATTTTGTGCAAATATTTTTGCAGATAACTGTTTTTCAAAACAAATATTTGTCTTTCAGCAATTATTGATGACTTGAAAGCCTCAATTTTCAGGAAGAATCGAAAATAAATTACTACGCACTCTAAAGAAACTAATTAGTTGTGTACGAAGTAAATTATTATTCTAATTTGCAAATTCAGTGAATTCTTTTAAATAAACCATTAAAATTATTAATTGTGTTTGAATTAATATGGTAAAATAAAATAAGATGTACTTATATATGACTTTATTAAATATAATTATTTGATGAATGAGTTCTTTGTGTTAATAATAATAATAATAATAAATAGTTGCTTTAATTATGGCAGCCGCCTTTTCAAAATTTATTTGGGGACAAAATTTCTTATAATGACCAAATTCAAAACATAAAATTACAAGAAAAAATAATTAGTGTATAATGCTCTAATTCTTGACTCTCTGAAACCAGAACACAGTCCAAAGTAGCCATATTTCTTGCAGAATGTAGGTACTCTGGTTTTAGGAGACTAAGAAATAAAGCACAATGTTTTAATTCCTGACCCACTAAAACCAGACCAGCCAAATCTGCTCCAGAATGTGCTCTGATCCAAGCAAGCCAAGAATTAGAGCAAGCACTGAGTGCTCTAATTCTTGACCCACTGAAACTAGGTCAAAATCCAGAGCAACTAAATCTGCTCCAAAATGTGCTCTGGTTTCAGCAAGCCAAGAATTAGACAATACGAGACTGAGTGCTAGCGTCTCAGGATCTCCGGTATATCCGCGCATATAGACGCGCATTATTATCTGTCATATGGATTCCTATTGACTGATATTTAATCTGTAATTGTGGCTAACTAGTGGGAATATTTAAATGAAAATTTGTATACATAGGGTAGTAGTTAGTTACTAAAAATGAAAAGAGCTACAATAAATCTTTAAAATAATAACAATTCGGCTTTATTACTAATGTAAAAAATACTGTGCTATATGAGATGTCTCCTTGGAGGCATAGCTCCATGGAAAATTTTCGTTGGGGGCAAGAGTCCTGATGCCCCCAAGTAATCGGCGCCCGTGGGGTCAATTAATAATAATTTTAGCATTATTTAAATACCATATGCACATATCTCCTGAATCGAAAATGTATGTATCTTGTATGTTAGTTGGTTACAAATTCAACAATAAATTCGTAATTAAGTATATAAAAGACACTGTTTTAACTGATTCGCCTATGGAGTCCAGTTAATTATATTGGTTTGTTTATCTTTTTTAAAAATATATAGTAGATGTCCTGAGGAATGGTTGGATAGAGATTTGTAGCCTGATTGATTATCGTTTCGGTCCAAACTGCATTGTGAGAAATGGTGTGTTTGTACTTGTAAGTGTATCAGCAAATCTATTTCACTAGTTTCATACGAACAAATTTTCAGTTATAGTGAATTGCATGTTACATTCCAAATCTTTTCTATTTCCATTTAATTTTAGCTCATATACCAATATTATTTAATTGATAAATTTTAATAACTAATTTAACGATATAAGTACTCGTAAGTACTGTCCACATGCAGAATTCAATATAGTACGATGTAGTCTCTTCTACAGAAAAATCTTCTTTACATACTATCAAGGGTACTTTTTAACATAATTTTATATTAGCTAATCAATATGTTTTCAATTTTTTTTTTTAAATAATTTCCTTAAATTATTATAAAACTAAAATTATACATATATAAAAAAATAGATCGTCTGAAGTGAAGGAAATATTGTAATCGCGAAAAATTTCGGTTTTTAGATTTCAACGAAAATATTGATTTTGATTATCTATGAAGCCATTTTGACTAGTTTTGGCGTAATATCGGTACATACGGATGTATGTACATACGTACGTATCTCACATAAATCAAAATTGATTAGCTGTAGAATGTTGAAATTTTGTAAAATATTTGCTGGTTAGAATTTCAAGAGTAGGTAGGTACATTTTCTGTGGTTAAATCGGAATTGGAACTATGAAATTCATTACATGACACAATCATTAATTTTTCACTAATTAGATAATATCTGTTCTAATAAGCGAGATAAAAGGGTGTCTCCGTTTTTTCAAACATGCTCTATACATACATATGTGTGCTAATAGTATTCATTAATGCAGAGATCAATTAGATAATTAGAGATTCTGTTAATTTTATTATACTTGAAATAAAGTTAATTTATCTAAACTCAATTGTATTGCACTATACGTAAAGTGCAATACTTGTTTATCTGTAAAAAGAAAACATAAATATTTTAAAAATACCTATCACGTAAAATAATTTATTTTTTTAATTGCAAACTTCTCTATAAATGCGAAAATTTATTTTAAAATAAAAATAGATATATTTTAAATAAATGTATATTATTCAAATATGTAATAATGATATGAACATTAATAAACATGGATATTTAAAATATATCTATCAATAATTATTATGATATTTAATGAATTATAAAAAAAAATATTTATTTACCAATGTTCAATAGTACTGATATAAATCAAAATATTTATTATATAATTAATGATATGTTGAATTAAATGTATAAAAATTTATTATTCATATTACTTACAAATAAATATTAGTATATAAAAATTATTAATATATAAAAAATGATTCCAATAATAACCTAATATTGGAGGAACTAAAATCATATTTAATTTTTTAAAACTATATTGCATTTCACGAATGAGATTATTCCAGTTTTAAACTTTTATATTCCCTCAACAATATTGTTGTACTTTAAACAAAAAATATTTAGTGTACATAAATCCAATAATATATTATTTTTATTTGAATTTAATATCCGAATGTTTTAATATTGAAAAATAAGCAATAAATATGAAACCGACAATGTATTACTGGTTTTTCATTTACATCTCATGTGTCATTGTCAATGAAATAAATTTCATTTATTAGGAATTCGTGTAGGATTTTTCCTACACAATGTTAATATGTTCATTAATTAATATTTCAAAGCAAAATCGAAACATTTTAAACAATTTTACAGAGGCATTAAAAAGAGACAATGAATTTCAAGTGGATACAATGCAAATTTTAAAATTTTCATTCTATCCACCATGCTTAAGTATACCGCATTAACTAATTAATAAGTTATTAAAATCTGTCTCCGAACCTATTAATAAAACTCGAAATGGGGTCTTCCATTATTTTTTTTTTTATATTTTTTTTTATGAAACTTTATGAAATTTGAAAACATTCGATGGTGTTTACAATTCTTAATTGTTGCTCATTAATGCTCATAATCAATTAAAATTAATTTATTATTTAAACAACACTAAAAATATCAGTTGGATTATTCTTTATATTTTGTTGTAAAATATGTACGAAAATATGTTTTATAAGAACATAAATTACAATTTAAAAGTGTAAAATCTGAATCTGCTTTGGTTGTCACTAACATAATTACACGTTATTTCCTTGAACATGTCTTTCATTTTCCTCTTTCACCTTAAGCTAAACAAAACTATTATATAGCGAAATAAAAATAAACTAATTGAAAATATTAAAGCAAAACTATTCATAAATTGTTCACTTGCTAAATGTTATTCGGTTGTAAGGTTGAATATTCTGAATAGGGTAGATGTGTGAGAGAGGTACAGAGAGAAAACGCTACATTGTGATCTAGAAGTACAGATGCTTAAAATCTCAAATATTTCAAAAAAACTTACATTTTTTTAAATTTTCGTCTCAATCATGAATTTTTCTTATGTACTTTCAATATAACTAACATTAACCCCATTAAGTGAATATTTGTAACCATTTTTAACACGCTATTTCAGATTTAATTGTTCATAACACAAGTTCAATAATCAATATTTTATAAATAATTTCTATGATAATTTTTCCTCTTTACTTCATTTTCAGTAAACGTGATTTCAGAGAATCAAATTTGTGCGGGGGTGGGATTCTGTAGCTACATAACGCACTCAAAGAACAGATAATTCCGTTATTTGAGTCCGTTATCATAACAAACGATAAATAGAATTTGACACAGAACATCAGCTTGTTCACTTTAAAGACTGAAACTTAATTTGTAAGTAAGTAATAATAATTAATAATTTATTTTTTTGTTAAGTGAGTATATTATAATACCTATTTTATATGATTATCAAAATACATCTCAAATTAAATATTTTATAACTACAAAATTTATAATGATTATTTTCAACGGTTATATAACGTAGTCAAACCATAACGGACTTAGTTACAGTTTTTACTATTATTTTCTGTATTTTTTTAATCATCACTATTTAAGCCATTCCGTAACAATACTGGCTACGCCCATGTACGATACTTATATGTACCTCGCCTTCCTTTGTTTTATAAGAAAGAAAACAGACGACATACGTTGCCTAATTCACTGAATAGAATCCCTTTGTCCTACTTATTATTCTGTCCACATTGGCGGTCCAATTACAAAACAATATGGGATAAAACTATAACAAGTTGCTTGATTGTGACAACAGTCGATCGAGGGGGCATTTCGTTTTCGGTGACGGCATTATGTGCGATACAACAATGGACGCACAATACCTAAATAATAAAATTAGCTCAAGCACTAGGCCCTCCGCAATGATCCCATTATTCGCGTAATCAAATTACCGGTGTTAAATTCAAATCTATTCATAAGTTCCAACAAGTTTTACATGAGTTTGTATACGCCCAGTGTAATTTCAGACTAACTTAACAATCATGTACGAATTACGGAAATGCTATTACAGTAATTCGGATATACGTGGTTCATTTGCAACTGTGCTTTACATTACGAATTTTTACATACTAGTTATTCAAGGATTATATATTTGTTAATGTACAATATATTATATTACCTTAAGTATTACGAATGGTAAGGACATTTTACCGAACGAAGACAAAGGGCTGTTCCAAGCGAGGGTGTTAGGGATTTTCAGAACCCCGGCGACAGAATTTATAGGGCGGGTAAATAATACAAAATAATTTTACTATTTTTATTTTATTGTTATGATAACATTTCATATAACATATATTCAATTTTATATGATGGTGTTCAACCTTCAAAACAAATGCAATAAATAACTTATTTCTCTTATTTTAATTTAGACAAAGCATATTGTGCAATGCCATTCTCATTACATTTCAAATTCAAACCCTCTTTTTGTTCTCTTTTATGTTTATTAGATAAACAGTTTTTATTGTGTCGCAATTTGACGTTTTTATCATCGGTCATTATTTGGAATCTTTTGGATCTTATTTTCTGTTAGTAATATCTTAGTTTTATTATTTATTTTCGTTTACATATTAAATTACGAGTATATTGGTCAAATGTTGATTTTCAAATTGAGTAATTTTATAACATTTTAGACTAACAAATAATTAAATAAAATTGTTTGTTCGTTTGCATTTAAACATAACTGATATCTACGAAAATAAATTTACAAACAATATATAGTAACTTTTCATGTAAATAATATTATTAATGTAATATATTTCCTAAATAATAACTAAAAATTATAATTTACATTTAATTACAGTTTTAAATATTGTACTATTAAAAATGTCATTGGTAAGAAGCCTGTAGATTCATGATTATAAAAAATTATTATTTATGCAAAAAAAACTTCAGAATGGTAATTTTTATTCTTACTCAATTATAAATATTAAAAAACTTTAGGGGACGACAAATTTTATCTGGCACCCCAGCGTCAATGTATCTAGGAACGGCCCTGAATAGGGTATTCCCAAGCCTAAGGATTAAAAAAATATAGTTATTTTCAATTAAGTCGACATATTCTCCATATTTTTAATTTTTTATACGACCTTTATGAGTGAGTTTACTAAAGTGCATTATAAAATGCATTCAGTATATCATATCATAATTGAATTAGTGTCAATTAAAATGTGTGCATAAAATATATTTAAAACGTGTAAAATGAGATGAATAATGAGCAATGAGTATAGTGAGGTGCATTCGCTAATGAATAAATATGGTAGCATAATTTCCCGTATAAATAATGAAGGGAACCTCACACTGATGATAATGCACCTTCGCTTGTTCCAGGATTTACCGCCTGCATCTATGCATTTTGGACAATGAATTAATTTAGAGCAGCCATTCCGCAAATGCATATTTACATATTAATACTTGTCATAATGTAATATACTGCCACGCAAACAGATTTCATCAACAAGTCCTACTGTTGTTCATTGCAGATTAACATCACACAGAAGCAACTATATTATATTGGATACATTATTTACTAATCCAGAATATTGAGTAACTTCTCATTATAAATATGCGTTGCTGGATAATCTACTACATGATTTGCTACATGGTCTTATATTCAAATTGATATGTCCGTATTTCCACAATAATGCCAATGTAAAACGAGAGCAATGAAATTAACCATTAGTAAAATTATTAACGGACAATTAAACCTGAAAAAAGAGAATTGTTATTGATTGAATTTGGTTTTATAAATATACCTATTTAATTTAAACTAAAATCAAATTAAAAAAACGCATTTCTTTATGTGGCTGTGAAATTCGTAACGTAAATAAATAATAAAACCATTCATAGTACTTTTACGAAGTTAAGTTAATGGTGTTAAAAACGAGTCACAAAATTTAAAGGAACGTGGCACACTAAAATAATTGTCCAAAAGCCAGACAAAGACTTTTTAAATAATTTTATTTTCTTAGACGTTTATATGATTAAGGGCCGGTTAATAAAAAAATATCGCAATGAAATATTAAAAAAACGTGAATTTTTTGGTGCGATGTTTTTCTATTAACCAATATTTAAGGGAACTGGTATATTAACAAGAGGTGGAAAAACCATCCCAAAATATAAAGTAAATAATCTTTTGATCAGAGATAAAATACCATATTTGCCGCATATTCAGTAAGGAGGGAAGTGGAGCAATTCAGCCACGTTTTCAAGGATATCAAGGATATCAATAGCAGTTTTTTCATTATTAAAAGTCAATTTGCGGAAAAATAGAAAAACGGTTCTAATATTTTTCATAATTCATTACCCCCCTCGAGACAGTGTGTCTTTCAGGTAGGTTTTCGGGGGGGGAG
The DNA here is from genome assembly GCA_035578165.1 of Stenolophus ochropezus. Classification (NCBI taxonomy): domain Eukaryota; kingdom Metazoa; phylum Arthropoda; class Insecta; order Coleoptera; family Carabidae; genus Stenolophus; species Stenolophus ochropezus. Next base: position 14,228,664 of record JAQOWZ010000005.1, on the reverse strand, counting down.
GGGGGGGGTGTTTGACCGATGCACCCCCGGAGTAAACGTACCGCCCCCACTTAAGGAATGACTCATTCTACCTCCTCGGTGTATGTCAGTGATTACAAAATTTTTGGACTAGATATGCCAAAATTAAAATTTGAAAAGAAAATAGCTTACAAAGAACTTGGTTATCGAGTCACATCTACAAATATAAATTTTTGTGAAATTTGCAACCTTAATAAATAAAAAGTTATATATTTGATGTATACATTTATAAATAAAAGAAAAACAAATAATTTTTACATTAATGACCTTTTTGTTGTTGAATAGCATTTGCTAAATCTTCATTTGAAGATTGGTATTTCCTGCTACTTAGGAGTTTTTCTACGATATTGAAGATCATAAACAGATTATTTTATTTGATGTTGAATTAGTTAATACTGGCAGAAATTGTTTATAAAATATGCAGGTATATAAAATGAATTATATTTATGTAGTGACAAGTAGTAAATTTTAAATATAACTAAAACCAGGGTAAAATATTTGTTTTGTGTTATATTAATAAATTTAACTAAATATAGAGAAAACAAAACAGTCATCTATTTTTTTTAATTTTTTATAGCGGCGGATACAATATTAAAGCTTGGCAGCCAACAAAATTTTAATCTGCTTATTTTTTGTTATGTAAAATATGAAGCTAGCAGAAAAAATGTGCATTTTTATTTAAATTTCATTGTACGTCAAAAGCAGAAGATTTGATAACCGTTGTATATTTATAGGAAAATCATGTAAACATTGAATCCCCAGAGAATTAATTTCAGATGTATTCAATTTAAAGCCGCGAATCGATATCTCGGGATAGGTGGCTTCCTTCTACAGATATTAGTATGCAAGGAAGTCGCAAAAAGGCGAAATACTGTCTGAAATATTACCGTTAAATTTGTTGGCAACAGAAAAATATTGTAGCAAACATTTTTGGGCTTCTTATAAATTGGTATCCTAGAGAAAGACATTTATAAAGCACATTTTCTCATGGCCTAGACCGGCTTATTTTCATACGAGTTTAATAAATTTTCTTTCTGATTTTCGATAAGATCAGTTTTACAAAAAGAGTTGTAACGTTTTTTTCAGTCTTTTTTTTAATGCACCTAGTCTGAAGCATATTTAAAACAATAGCAACTTTTTATAGTTAAAGACGAACAGTTTTCTTTCCAAGATTACAAAATACCTAAAAATATCGAAAATATAATACAAGTAGCAGTGGTAGTTGACTAGTTAGCAAAATGAGCCAGTGAGGTCTTTAAGTCAATTCACTATATTCGCAAACTATTAAATTAGATGAATTATTGGACTATTTCATTTTTGGATATAAAAATCTGATGTGAATAAAACAATATCCCGCTATTCCGGTATTATTGTTTTTTTTCACACATAATTTAAATGTACTGTAAAATGTTCGAAATCGGAACAAAAAAAATCATACAGCTATAGTTTTTAAATCTTAATAGATAAAGTATTATTTTTTTTATAGAAATGAAGTCCTGTACTTCTAATTTCTACTAAATACAATAATTTTTTCATTATAACATTAGAAACATTGGGAAATAAATTCAATTTTTTATATTTTGCGATTATAATGAAGTTATTGTGAAACGCAAAATGCAATTTTACGTAGCTCAAGTTTTTTTGCAGGTTCTCGCTTCGCTTGCTCCACAAATATCCCACTGTTACACAAAGTGAGGCATTTTCAAACTGGTTAATTAAATAGCTATTTTTATATATTTTATTATATAAAAAACGCAAAATATAAAAAATATTAAAAAAGACTTATTTTATGACTTTTTGTACTCTTTTATACCAGAATTCTTTTTCTAAATTTTGACGCATGCGAAAGAAACATGTCTTATAAAACTCGTTCTTTAATATAATATTATGTAAGTAGTTTTATTTTTAAAATTTTGTTTCTTTATAATTTCATATTAAAAGTTTAAATAGTTATATATAAAAGAAATGTAAGTAACTTCATATTCTTTGCCATTTGAATATTATTACTTGAAGAAGACTTTTTTTTGAGAAATAAAGTTTCTCGTCGTAGTACAAACAGTATAAAGCGACAGTAATCGTTTTAGTTTAATAAAATTTGCTGGTCTGTAAGTGATTTCAAGAACAAATTACTCGCGTTAATCGACAAATCTAATTCCAGTGACAGTTGACAGTTGAGACAGTTGCACATCGCGAGTTAAATATTTGTTCATTTGTTAATTTGTCGGGGGACAACCGCAGCGACGCCTGAAAAATCTCAGTTGGCGTCGGCTGGCGTCCGAACGCCAATTAACCCACATTGCGTCAGCTGATTTTTGTTTCGACGTTTTTTGTTTTCGTGTTGTGCTATGCAGAATTTTCCGCTGCACTCTTTGATTATTTTTCCGAGAATAATTAAACACTGGGAAGAAATTCAATTATTCTGAAGTTTCAATTTAGTTTAAGACATGTTTATGCTTTTGCATTAGATTGAAAGAAAATTTCATTTCACAGCGTGCAACAATTACACTATAATCAAATTTAACAATTAAAATTTAATAACGTGCACACGCTTTACATTAAAATTAATTTGGTGCTATCTACTCTACATATACGTAATTATACTTCCAATAGAGACTTTTCAAAATATAAAATTTTGCAATATTCTTTAGTTTGTATTATAAAACGGAATACAATAAATATATGTTATTATTTATGTTTTATCAATGTAATTATCTACTCTGTGATAATTATTTTTAAAATTCTACCTTATACTTAAACATAATTAGATTTTTTCTTACCCCGATGAAGACTAATATAAGTCGAAACGTCGGTGTTGAACTAAGAAATTTTTATCTGAATACTAGCTGTCCGATTATTTTTCTTGGACCTTTATTTAATCTATAGCCGACCATCGCTCAATTTACTTGTCAGTGATTAATATGTGAAATTAATTATCAAATTTCTGCTACATAAATTAATTAATAATATAATTTTTTTCAAATTTCAAACTAAAATTAACTTTAAAATTCATAAAAGATGGTTAAGCTTTGCCACCACGTCAAGTTCTTTCATTTGATTTGAAATGAACAATACGAATTATAATCGAAATCTACAATAAAACAAGATTGCCACTTGCACTAATGTGTAATATAATCTTTGGTGATAAATTCATTATTTTTTTTTATTTCGTATGCAAAAGAATAAATCACTTATGCAAAAAGAACTGACCCAAAATCGAGGTCGCATCATTTGATTCACATCCTGTCACCCCTTGCTTTCTGTCATATTTATTTAATCCTTCTCCGCTTCGATTTCTTGGTGAATAAATATTTCATGAAAAGTTCTCCCTCGCTAAATAAAGCATCGAATAATAAATAGCGTGTGGGTTGAGGCATCGCGAAGTTTGTTTATAAAAAGCCCTGGCTGCGCCTCTGGAAGCTGCGCGAGTCCAAGTTTGGCGGAGTCGGTGATAACTCTATCGCTGACTAAGCGATACCGCTTACACGCCGCGCGGTTAGTGAACACGGAACGGCGAAACGACGGGGAGTAGTTATTTCTTCGGGGTCGGTAATGACGAACGGAAGGAACTGATGGAAAACGAGTACTTTGTTTAAATAAGAAACCTTTGGTTTCATTCCTTCTCCGGTAAATCATTTTCAATCAGATATATACCATCATTAATCTGCTAGACCTATATTGGTTAGAGAAAAACAGGGTTATATTAATCACTAAACTTACAAACAAAAAACTACCCATTTTTATAAGTTCTGATTCATTATTTAAAAACAGGCTACTGTTTAAAAGTTATAGTTTTAATTTTGATTGTGCGTTTCTGTTGTAGTACAAATGTGCTGTTTCTTGAAATATTTTTATTTTTTGTTTTTATTTTATTTCATTTCTTGATCGTGATCACAGTTATTATAAAATCTTATTTGAACATGATGTTGGATGTTGCTTTATTTTATAGGATGAACTTATTATCGTGATCTATGTTTCTTTTTATTTTGTTCCTTTTTTATCAATATTACAACTGCAGCAATATCACAAATCCTTCTTCTTGTTACAATTTTTTGTACAAATCAGCACAATATATTTGAAATTCGATTTTGGATAGTATTAATATTTATTTAGGATATTTAATACTAATTTGCTTTATATTTTTGGAAATGTAAATTTGACATTTGTTTTGTGACACATTTTAAAAGTTTGCATTCTCTTGCAAGTAAAAAATAAAACTAAAATTAAAGCTAAAAAATGCGCAATTAATGATTAAGCACGTAGGTATATGCTATACTTTTCTCGGGACTAAAACATAAAATTAAAACAGTATCTGAAATGATACAATATGTAATAGAGCAGTGGCTCGGTTGTTTAGTCAATCAAAAAAATCGCTGTGTTTGAATGTTTCGGAATCCACTACAAGCTGTAGGGGTACTATTATTATTAAATATATTTGCAGATTTTTTTAAAAAAATATTGTTTTCATTCTAGTTCATGTATCTTGATTTACGCTGACTAATTCTGAACCATCAATTGCGTGATAATAGTTTTACAGGTACCTGATTATTTAATTTGCACTATCCAACAGACCGAAGTTCAGTAACAGGGAAGAGCACTTACAATTTATAGTGGGTTCCGAAACATTCGGACACAGGAATTTTTATTTTTGGTTAAAAGTTAGTCGTCACTGGGACCCACCACTTCCCGTAATAATAAGTCTATAAATATGACAGATAAACAAATATTCAAGTAGTTAAAATATTCGTTAATGATTTCATAAGAATGAGATTTCAAAAGTTTTTTTTTATCAAGTTTTAGTAAATATTTTCATTTTTTTATGCGAATAAATAACTCTTACCTACATATTAAAGTGAAATTGTTATTCACATGTTCATTTTTTTAATAATGCAGGGATGAGAAATGTTTATTTTCATAATACTAAGTAGAGTGTTGAAAATGTGTTAAAAAGTGCAAAAAGATAGTTGTTGTGGGAGGTGAGTAAAATGTAAAGCTAGTGTAATCCGTTATCAGTTGGCGAAGAGGTAGGCAAATACAGTTTGATCCCTATATTGAGAAGGTCAACTAGCAAACAAAGGACTGTCGGGTTCAGAGGGCGCTGAACACGAGGCACTTGTCGTCCTCGCGCCCAACAAAGGATTCCTTCAAAACAGTTCCGGAACCTGTTTGCAAATTACGCGCGCTCCCTTCCCTGCATACATGAATGTTCAAAGCTATTAAAAGCCGATATTATACATTACAAACAGATCTCTCTACAATTACTTATGTTGTTCCTCGATCATACTTGCATATTTCCTCCCATTACCACACGCATTACTTCATTTTCCTTTACAATACACTCAATTACATTGTGAGCAAATATTCAAATTATGTACGAATTCATTTACTACGAGAACAAAACATATTGCAAATGTACATAATTCGAATTGTAGTAAATAAACTTAAATATTCTATAAATAAATGAAGAGCTACCGAAACATTTCACATTATGAGTAAATATTTAATTATACTTAACTGCATTATAATAAGACATGTTTCAGTTATAGATTTCACTGTTAAAATATAACTGTTTAGAATCTGGCTTTATTTGATTTACTTATTTAAATTACACGGTAAATTTAAATTTTAAGTCCGTACTTTACACTTTTCTTGAGTCAAATGATTTAAAAAATATTTGGATTTGGAGATTTAGGTTTCTTTTCAAAGTGACAGTTCTCATTATCGACCAATAATAATAATTATTATTATGACCATGGTTACCAAGTAAGCGATTGTGAAAAACAATTTCTAATGTCAAATAAAGGTTAATAATAGCGGGTACCTAGAATAGTAGTGAAAAAAAATTGTATATGTCTTTAAGTTACATAAAGAGAAACAAAGTGTAACATAATGAAGTTTTTGTCATATGCTTTTATCCGATTAAAAAATATAAACCCCCTACCTACATCAGGGTTGTTGTTATTTTCCCCGAATCAAAATACTCGCCCGTTTTTTTTTAACTACTTAAAAATACTCAAAAAAAATCGATAAAAAGCTCATTTTAACAAAAACAAATTTGATCGGTACACCGAAAAAAATAGATAACTATGGTTAAAAGATACACGTAATATAACGTGCAAACTAACACCGACCAACAAGATAAGAGTCAGTCGATATGTGTCATAAAACTGAAAGAAATATGTAACCTTATTAATACAAGTATTTCCTGTTAAAATAATGAAATAATTAATTTCCAGAAATTAATGTGATCTATTAATATCTAAAATAATTAAAAATAAACATATATAATTAATATATTTGGACGTTTTTGATAAAACCCAATAAAACCCAGATTTTTTTTTATAAAAAGTCAGGTGGGTTTGTTTTTTGTGAAAAACCCGGGTTTTTCTCAATCCTGACCTACATACATATGTTTGACGACGTATTCGATATATTTCTCCACTGTATCCGAATCTATGTACATATGATTTAAATGTTTCAATTTTTTTTTCTGAATCATACACTACTAGGATTTTGTTTGTTTTACGTTTGTTTTGTTTATGTTGAGTGTCACTGCATACTAAAAAAGAGGCCCGCAGGCCACTTCCTTTTTATTGTAAAAATTAATATAATTTTTGAAATACATGCATTTTTATACGTTCAATTGGCTGAGTTTTATTATCAGTGTGTGTAAATAATTTTAGTTTAGTAATTAGTTAGTAGTTTCAGGTTAAGAGGATTGAGCTGTTTTAAATATCAAAGTAACTTTCATCAACGCAATTAAATTATTAAAAAAAAAATGAATGTCACTATTTGAAGCGGATGATATTTATATTACTTCTCATAATATTATATTAGGGAAATTCCTTGCTGCTCATTTGTTAATGGGGCCACATATTCTCCGCCGAGTATAGGGATTTCGCAACAATATGTCGGCATTACACACACGGATCCCGCGGGTATTGTTAGCTTACATGTGAGGTTACACTGAATTTACACGTTGTATAGACAAGGGTCAGCACTTTATGCATTTTAGATCCCATTAGGATTTGTGTGGCCATTGCTGATGAGCTTTATTGTATTGCGGTGTGTTTAAGAACTGCTGCAAAGATTAATGCGGTTGCGGTCAGCCAAAATGGTCCTCGTTTATCTTTTATTTCATTACAGGACTGTTTTATTGTGATAAATTTGTGATGATCCAATGAAAAAATTGGAAGCGCAGGATTACTCGCATTTATTTACAGAGATTATTCCAAGATTTATAATTAAAAAAAACATGGTTTAAAATTTTAAAATGTCATGATGTTTGATTTCCTGAATCTGTTTCTTCCACAGTACTTTAGTAAGTATTTAATTTGCAACATAAACTAAAACAAATAGACTAAGTTATAAAAGAATTATTTTATTTTTACATAATAGGTTGATAAAAGAGATTATTTAATTTTTCTCACAATTGATTCAAGAAATCAAGTAGGTACGCAGGTATTCAACGTATGCATCTAAGAAATTTTTTTACTATAAATGATGCTATTTCATTGTAATATCGGTAACATATTGATTGTAAAAGAAAAATTTCATATTTTTGATCGGAAATTAGTCCAATCGGTCATTAATATTTTGTAGTAAGAACATAACTTGAGTATTAGTTGTACTCAATATTCGATATCGTATCGCAAATCGATATAAAATGTTAAGCAATCAAATATCCGATTATCTTATTAATCATTAACAAATAGCGCTTTATAAGAAAGTTTTGAGTAATTTCTACAAAAATGAATAGCTTATAGAATACAATTAATTTTTTTTTCCTACAATTTATTATAAGAATGTAGGTCGCAAGTTCTATTTCATCGTTGTCAGCCATAAAAAATACATTTGTCTTCGACTGTTTTGGTAAGCACTGACATCAATTACTGTATAAAGTGTAAACAAATTAAAATATTTTGAAACGTATGTTATTTGCAATAGTTTTAATGTGAGCGTTTTTAATCCTTTAAAAAATAGCTGGAATTCTTATCTTGATTTCATCTGCACTGTGTTCCAGACTGTAATGAAGAGATACTATATATAAACTCTAAGTGGAGCCTGAGCTTTTCGGCGCCCACAAAGTCGACGCCTATAGCGAAAGCTACAAAATGTCTTAAAATCACGTAATAACAATCTCACGTGCTCCATTACCGCATTTTCGTATTTCAAACTTAAATCTTCATTGTTCCCCACAATCTGATATCCGTATTTCGTAAACCCCCCTACAGATTCTCTATTCTGGCGATCCCTTTATTAAGTGTAATGTTGGCAGTTTGAAGTTGTGCAACTTTCACACTTGCTATTCACGTCCGTTGCGGCGGTGTGTATTATTTCAGTATCTGGGGGTGTATTCACCCCGGAATCAGTATTCACGAAGTCTTTAGCGCTGCACGCTGCACGTAAGTCTAGCTGGAAACCTTACAAAGACGCGGTCCGCGTGCCAATTGCTCGGATAAAACCTCACAACCCCTAAACAACGGCGATGATTTATAAAGGAGCTTCGTTAGCACAGAAACAGGGCGGTTGATGAAAATATACTCTTTTCTATTACTGTTCGTTAAGGAAATAGAGGTTTAAACCAGGGACTCAAACCGAACCGGAACTGGGTCATAAACAGATACTTTGTTTTCATAAACCTCGAATATAAACTGAATCAACAAACTGGAAAAAAAGGTAACAAAATGAAGTATTATGAAAATTCATTATAGAAAAACGAAAATCCATTTCCATGGTATTTTTCAAACATTAATTTTATTTTGCAATAGGTCGAAGTTCTATCATTTGTGATTGTTTTTTTTCTATAAAATATAACTGCGAATATAAATCATAAGATACCATTATTGATTAATAATTTTGATATCTGCTATTTTCATTTTAATAGCAACAAATGAATATATTAAATCATTTCTCTGCATTTATAGCTATCATGAATTTACTTACCGTTTTGTTAGACTTAGCAACAAGTAAGAGCACCTTACTTTCTTGGAAAACCAATCAATAAACCTTTGCTAATGCTCGATCGTGCCAAATTAAATAAATAGAACCAGTAATTGGTACTGATTCATTACACTTAAACCGATTATTGACCTGTTATAATTATGAAACTATAAATTCTATTATATAATGCCCAATTTCAAAAGAATTTTTTTTTCGTTCTTTTACCGTTTGTTCAAACTAAGAAAGCAGAAGTTGGTACAAAAGAAGCCATGGAAAACACACCCGTAAATATACCAACAGCAACTAAAGTCAACTAAAGGAAAAATTAAAAACAAATGGAAAAAATAATGGAGAAGTGAAAACAATAGCAAATTGAGAGAAATGAAACGAGAAAAAGAAAACTGGAAAGTAAACAAATTAAGAACAGAACAAATAACAATCACTAGACTTATAATAGGTTTCACCAAAGCCACATCAACACAAACTCGATAAAAAAAAATAACCTCATTTGTTCTGTAACAGCTCCTTAGCGGTAAAACACAAATTAGTTGCTCAAAACACACACAAACAAGAGAGAAGTAAAGCTGATACCATAAAACAAGCACTAGTACCATCAGCAGTACAGAATTTAGTAAACCTTGTAATAAAATACATATAAAGATAATATTACAAAAGTAAAATATTGTAAACTTAAATAATAATAGAAGGATTGAAATACTAATAAAAAAAATAATAACAGTAAAATGTGATAGCCGTTAAAGTCCATTCTGCTTTTATAATATTTGCAACATTTTAATTTTGCTATTATATTTAATTTAATAATAAGTTATTAGCAGTTATAAATATAACACAAACATTATAAAAGTTTTATTATTCCATGTATTATTTATGTTTTGAGATGTATTTCATTTACACCGGAGAGAGTTGAATGAACTGAACTGAACTGACAGTACTGACATTGATCTGAAGTGAACATTATGCATTTAAATGAAACATAACTAACAAACAACAAGCTGTAAAAATATACTAAAACAAAACTTTCTCATTTTTTTTAGAATCAATACTAGTCATTTTTATATGCTAAAATATTTTCTAATCAGGTGTTGTTAAATGACAATGTTTATAAATATTTGAATAAATAAACTATAACGAGAGGAGAAATGTGATATCTGCGTTGTTGTCTTACATATTTTTCCTAAGAGGTTTGCATTTTGAATTTATTTATTTAATTTTCATAAATAGAAATGAAGAGTACACCACGTGGAAGTTTTAAAAGTTAATAGTTAGAGCATGATATGAATTCAAATCCGCGGTAAATTAAATTGCAGAAGAAAACGTATTTTAATTAAAATAAAGTACGTAGGTATTTTCCTGGAGGTTTACATAAACAGGACAATATTAATATTGTTGCTATAGTTGAAAATTTTTAATTTTGTAAGAAATCCACGACAGTAAAATATTCCTAGGTTTTAATTATTATTACCTGCTTTAAATTTTTATAATGCTTATTTATTTTTTTCTTCGTAATTATATTTTAAATAAGAAGTTCTTATAGTTATATTATTTAATATTTTTAAAAGTAACTTATTCATGCTGTAAGTAACTAGGTAACCTGAAAATTTTGTTACCTGGCTGTGTTGCCAACTGGTAAGTAATTACTCATTTGGAAAAATTTTTTCGTATAAAATGATCGATTTAAGTAAAAGGGAAAAATAAGATATATTTGGTAAAATGTAAGTAATTTCTAACAAATAATTTAAAAGAAATGGTTTTATGATAAGTGTAAAATAAGTAAATAATATAAATTAAGTTGGCAATTGGTGATCGTTCTTATAGTTATATTATTTAATATTTTTAAAAGTAACTTATTCATGCTGTAAGTAACTAGGTAACCTGAAAATTTTGTTACCTGGCTGTGTTGCCAACTGGTAAGTAATTACTCATTTGGTAAAATTTTTTCGTATAAAATGATCGATTTAAGTAAAAGGGAAAAATAAGATATATTTGGTAAAATGTAAGTAATTTCTAACAAATAATTTAAAAGAAATGGTTTTATGATAAGTGTAAAATAAGTAAATAATATAAATTAAGTTGGCAATTGGTGATCGTTCTTTGTTTTATTTTTCTTTTGGTTTTGTTGGCATCTGCAACTTGCTAGTGCAACCAGCAACATATTAATGTGTTTGCGTTTACTTGCCCTGTAATTCTGTGAACCGTCAGTTGTGTAGGTAAGGTAGTGTACATATGTACATTATTGTTGACTAAGTTAGAGCTTAGAGCAAAATTTTATAGAAAGTGTATGTGTAGATTATTATTTTCTACGAATACATAAGTTCATTTGAAATTTCAAATTCAAATGAATCCGGTAGCCATACTAAAAAAGCAAAACATGTGTGAGAAAAGAAAAAAATTCCAAAATAATTGATTACAAGACCTTAAATACAAGGATTGGTTTGTAAGGTCTGATAATCCAAATCCAAACAAATAAAGGTAAAAATAATTAGGTACATTTAAGAACACTGTAAAAAGTAATAATAATTAAATTTTAAATATCGTAAATGAATCCATACATTTTCTATGTAAGGTAAATATAAAGCCAAAATTTAAATTGGTGATAAATGTGGGAATGTCTAACACATCAGATAAGAATTATCTTTTTAAAAGGTTAGCGACACTGGTTCCCGAGTACCCAACATCAATACCTGTGTAGTACCAGATACCCGATAATTATCCGATACACAATATTTACCCGTTATCTGATAATTACTCGAAACCCGATAATTACATGTTACCCTTAAAATACCCATTACTCTTACATAGATTAATAGTTTATATTAAAAAAAAAACTTTTGGTATTTATATATAAATTTATTAAAGGAACAAGTTGTCTCTAAAATAAAATATCACACTTTATGTTCTAAATATACCTATATTGAAAACATAAATAATAATATTATTGCATGGTATGGGGATAAAATAGTATATTATTTAACAAGCATAATATGTAGCCATATTATGCGAGTCAAATACTATACTTTATCTACAACTATTAGGCATATAAAAAATCTTATATTATTTGTTAAATATTCAGTTATGTGTGAGTAGTTCATATATAGCTTAACAGATGGCGCCACAGTAGCACGTAAATGTCAAAATAACTTTTCAAATTGTATTTATTATACTTTTATAAGCATATATATTGATATTTATAATAAAAAATATGTTTTTAATAAATTAACAGTTTAATAAAATATTATGTGTTAAATTATATGCCCTATTTATTACAGAAAAGTGTAGCGTGTATCATGACATTTCATATTACACTTGTGTAATATGAGTAGTATATTATATGTAGTATCACACGTATAATGTACCCATATTTCAATAGTTGTAGATAAAAGTTGTTATTTTATATAATATACGAGTGTACATTATATCAGCTGAATTGAATTTTCTCCTAATGGCTACAATTCGGATAATCGAGTACTATTTTTGATACCCAGGTACATTATTATCGGATAGGCTCTGGGTATCCGGATACCTGTCGTCATTCCTAGTATATAGGTACTACTTTTAACAAATTATAATATTATTTATTGCTATGAATCTGATAATGAGTATTGACAAGAGTTTATTTTAACATAATTTCAAACAGCCAATAACAACGTATTCAATACTTAACTGAAAATTATAATAAAACCGGTATACGATGTTTTGAAGTAACACAGCCATGTACTACTTAAGATCAATCTTGCTTGCTTTTAATTTCTCAAGTTTTCACAAAAACAAAGTCATCAAACTTTGTAAATTATTATTAAACAACTTCTCAAATATAGATGGTTCGCGATAAGTGTGAACTTACGTTTTCGCCTTACTTGAAATCTAAAAACTTATTAACTATTAATAAACAAAATACGTGCTAAACGTAATAATATCTTAAAATTAAATAATATTTTATCACTTTACTTGTCATATAACAGAAGAAAAAATTAGTATTTAAATGTGTAACAAAAAGAAAAAAGAATATTTGTTACGTTTCCTAATTTTATTCAGATAATTTATTATGAGTCTTGATTATATTTGAATAAGAAGACCAATTTGTACGATTTTTCGATTTTATTATTATTTCGTTTTCGTTTATAAAATAAAATATTTATATTATTTTTAAAACAATTAAAAAAGTACAGTAAGTCTGTAGATATCTTTAAAAATTAAAAAATCAAATAATTTCATTTTTTTAGGCCAACTGATTTCATACACCATTTCTTAGGTACTTGTCATTTTATCTTGTTTTTTATTCTTGAAATAATGTTAAAATAATGGTATGTAAGAAAGGGAAATATAAAATACTATTAATTAAAATGTTTGCGTTTATGATAGTTGGAAGGCAAACTATTTTCACCGACCATTAAACTACTAAAGTCTTATGCAGTTAAATTTGGGTAATAACATGGAGTGAAAGATGCATGTATCTACACCAAGGTTTCTGTTAGATTTGTATTTGTAACACCCGGGTGTCCAATAGCCCAACGGTTCGGGCTAACAATATATTATTATTATTATTGTTATAGTATCTCCTTATGTGTATTTGTTTTGTTTTAATGGCGCTATAATTTCTGATTAAAGGAATACTTGAAATATATTTCTGGCAGGAGCACATTGTATCTGGAAATAAATGCCCCGGCACAGTTTCAAATGATAAATGATCCACATCCCAACAACATATAATTACAAACGATATATTTATTTTAATTAATCCTACAAACTTGTAAATTAATTCATTTAAACCTCGTTAATTTTCGTGGTAATTACTATAAATTTCCAGGTCATTTTATGAAAATTGGGGGCATGCACGCATTGCATAACGCAAATAAAACATTCGATACAGAAAACAATGGAATGATATTAATTTGAAAAACAAAATTTGAAATATGCATTTTATTTGAAATTCTTCACAAATTCCAGTTTTTATCGTTGTTTTATCTGCCATGAAACCAATAAATTTTCAGTTGAATTTATTTTTCGTTTATTGGCGCTATAAAACAAAATTACGCGGATTTAATAGCGAGAATTGCAGATTTATCTTTTGTTTTGATGAGTTTCCTTAGATTCACGAAGAATGGGGTTGAAATTCCACCTGTTTTACAGACAATTTTACTTGGGCTTCTCAATCCTGATTATTAGCCTAAGCTAACCAACAATCCTGTATCTTACTGCGGAATTCGACTGCAAGCTACTTAATTGAAACATTATTTTTAATTGTTTTTTATTTTAAATAATAGCTTTACTCTTTTTATTCAACACTATGATCTTGGCTTGACAGTCACTCGCTAGTAAACTGCTCTTTGAAATTTTAAAACTATATATCTTCACAATATGTTCGTTGAATAACTGAGAATTAGAATGTTTCGTAGCTGAGCAGTTTATTAAATAGGCGAATTTTTTTGTAATTCAGTCAAGTTTATTGTTTTAATTTCGACAGTTTCGACCCCCACATGCACGGTAAAAAGTGTTTTGTTGCAGATAATAAAATTTTAGTAATTGCAGCAAATTTTTTTAGAGAAATTTTAGTCAGCAAACCAATTTGTTCTAACAATATTTTTTTTAGTAAATGTTATTTACTGCCACAGAAAAATTAAATGAGAAAAAGTAAACAATTCTTACATGTAGCATCAATTAAAATCAATAAATCAATCAAAAACAGCTTATTATTTATTAGTTGAAAGTAGTAGTAATGAAAAACAAACATAATGATTATTTTATAGAAAAAAAACAACACTTGCACTGTCCCTGCTTTGTGGTTGTACAGTGTGTTACACTTTTTAATTTGTATCCCTTATATTTAATATGTGAGAAAGATAGATTTACTGCTGCTGCAAGTAATAAATTCTTATAAGTGGAACAAATTCGATTGAACTGAATTTTATTGTTACTTCTACAAACTTAATTATGTTGCAAGAAATGCAAGTAAATTATTATAGTTCTAGTACACAAGCGACTTTTTCCGTATGTTTTTTCTTCAAAAAGTGATATTTATAAAGAAGTACCATAAATAATATAAATAGCAGTGGCGTAGCTATGGGTAGGAGGGCAAGGAGAGCGCTCCGCCCCGGGTGATATCATCCCAGGGGTGTCACCCAAGTGTCAATTTAATTACAAATTCGAAACTTTGTAATTAAAATTATCTAATTTGAAATTTGGTGTATTTAAAAATTACATACATAAATAAATTATAAATTGTAATGAAAAAGCACTTACGATTTTTGAAGTTCTGATCCATTCAGCTTCCAAGCAATGTTTTTTAACCATAATTCTTTCACCGTTTAAATATTTCTTCTTCCTCCATTCCTGATTTCTGTCATTAGTACAAACCTGAAACTGCAAGTCTATTTAATGTTTTAAATGTAATTTTTAAATATGTTTATGTTAATATATACTCTACTACTATAAATATTTAAATTGTATAAAAGAATTACTATAATTATAAATTATATTACATTATTTTAAAGTGGAGTTTTTTTGTCCCATTCTTGAGAAGAATGTGTAATATTTTATAATTTTCTTGACTAGACGATGTATTAATAAAGAAAAAATATTTTTTTCTACTCCTGTGTGAATATATCCCACTTATTTCAATTTTTTAGATTAATTATAGTAACCATATTTCAGAATTCATAATTCACTCTTCTCGGCCAATCACAAAACCAGAAATAAATTATTCACGTTTATTGTATATGTGGATCACCGTTCTTACGGTAATTTGTCATTGTGTATTTTTATGTTGCTATTTTCAAAAATATTTATGAGTTTTTCCGAATTTACAGGAGTAGAAAAAGTATAGTATTACATTTGTGATTATGGTCATTATTCACTCAAATGATTTGCATCACTTGCGTATGGCTCGTGATGCAAACTTCATTTTCGATAATAATGACTATCATAATCTCTTATATAATAATATACTATTATTACTACTAAAAGTTAATCATATTTAATTTTTACAATATTTACTTCACTATTCTTTGTAGAAAATATTTTGCACTTACTAATAAAGATTGCTACATCCGTTAGCAAATATATCACTTGAAATAGGTCCTGCAATCCTGCTGCTAATAATTTATTATTCCCTAAAAGTATCTGAAGAAAAAAAATTATAAAAATTGTTTCATCTGAAATGAAATTATTATTATATTAAAGTGGAGATGTTGGTTCCATCCTCTCAGAATTTTCATTTGATCTGTAGAGGTTGGTTAAGCCCTGCCACCACGACAAGGTCCCTCCACGACGGCAAGGGGGGAGGGATGGTTTTGGGTTTAAGGAAAGGATGAAGACTTAAAACTATTTCGCGACTTAGATCTAACCGCAAATTAAAACTATTTTAGCGCAACTTAAACTAATACAGTGTACTTCCCAGCGAAAAGGGGTCAGGGGAATTGGCATGAAAGCCAAAAAAGAAATAAAAAATAAGAACGAAAAAATATTGTTGATGGGCATATTGTCTAAGCACAAGCTCACTCCACAATTAGACATTTCAACACGCTAGCGGTCAGACACCCTTCCGGCCCTCCATACTAACGCCCAAAATGGTAAAAGCACAGCAAGATGCACAAAGCACATCCAAAACTCCACTTATAGACACGCTAATACGAGGGCGGTATCACAACCCTTCCGTGCAACCCATACCAACGACCAGAATGCTGTAAGCAGAGAAAGGAGTGCCTCGACTTATAAAATATTACTGCAAGGTATTGCACATTAAAATATTATAATCATAAAAATTCTGAAAAAAGAGGATTGTAAAATTAATTAATATTTTTGTAAGGAAAAAATTAATAGTTATTTGGGTAAATTAAAAATGTTAGTCAAGTAATAATTGCACAAAAAAATAAATAATTTACTTCTATCTTATGTGAAACTCTTTAAAAAACCAAATTGTAAATTTATATGTTTGGGAAAATATATCTGTTGTGAATTAAATAAATAAAAAAAAGTAAATAAGCAAAAGCAAAAAACAGAATAAAACGTGACACATTATTAACCGAAACTAACTAGTACCAAACAGCTCATCCTAACTGAAAACTTCCCGGGCAGTTTTGCAGTAGGGATTTGCTTCCATTTACACATCATACCTTATATATCTACACATTACATCTCAGGTCTAACCATTACTCTATATAGTTAACCATCATACCTTATATTTAATCATCACACCTTATATTTAATCATCACAGCGTACATATACTCATCACATCGTACATATACTCATTACACCTTATATTTAATCATCACACCTTATATTTAATCATCACACCTTATATTTAATCATCACACCTTATATTTAGTCATCACACCTTATATTTAATCATCACACCTTATATTTAATCATCACACCTTATATTTAATCATCACAACTTATATTTAATCATCATACCTTATATCTAACAATCACACTTTTAATCTAACCATCACACCGTACATATACTCATCACACCGTACATATACTCATCACACCGTACATATACTCATCACACCTTATATTTAATCATCACACCTTATATTTAATTATCACACCTTATATTTAATCATCACACCTTATATTTAATCATCACACCTTATATTTAATCATCACACCTTATATTTAGTCATCACACCTTATATTTAATCATCACACCTTATATTTAATCATCACACCTTATATTTAATCATCACACCTTATATTTAGTCATCACACCTTATATTTAATCATCACACCTTATATTTAATCATCACACCTTATATTTAATCATCATACCTTATATCTAACAATCACACTTTTAATCTAACCATCACACCTTACATATAACCAGCATACCTTATCATCACACCTTATATTTAATCATCATACCTACTGTAGATCTAACAATCACACTTTTAATTTAACCATCACACCTTATATTTAAACATCACACCTTATATCTAACCATCATACGTATCCATCACAACTTATATTTAATCACCATACCTTATATTTAATCATCGCACCTTATATCTAATCTCACACCTTAAATCTAATCATCATACACCTTATATTTAAGCCACACACCGTACTTTCATAATACCTTATATTTAATCATCACACCTTACATCTAACTATCACACTTTATATCTAGCTCTCATCTCATACCTAGTGTGTCAAGTTTTATTCATTTATATTTGCAAGACAGGGAGTGAGTTAAAGTTAAATTTACAATGTCAAAAATACATTAATCACATGAATAATATAAATTAAAAATGTACTTAAGGGAATTTAATTTATTTAAATAGAGAATTGAAGTCGTGAAATACTCCGGGAGGACATTACTCTTAAATCTTAAAAATGGACTTACATATTTCAGTGTGAAGAAAAAAAAACTGAAGAAGTACCTGCTTCCCCCCTTATATCTATATCTTATATCTAGAAAGTAGCTGGACCCCGTCTGAAACAATAAAAAAAATATAAATTAATTTATTTAAAACAACATAATTTTTAATAATTATGAACAAATATTTATACTCTAGTAATATATGTACATTGTACATGAGTTTCAGTAATATGTAGTAGTAGATCACAATTAGTTATTGAAATTCAAGTTAAAAAGTAAAAAATATAAACGGTAGGTACTCACCAGACGACTGCTATAAAGCTACTGAAGATATCTGAGCTGTCAATTATCGTTTGAATAAATGAATAAAGGTAGGGAGGTTACGAAATAGCTAAGAGTTATTCAATGTACAATATTGTATTAAAATTAAGATGTGTTTTTAATAGTTTGGTATTAGCTAACGCTATTAATAATATATATAAATATAACTGTATTATTATCGATATTTTTGAAAAATAAAAATAGTACACTTAGCAATGTAATTAAAACATTATTGTTCTTTGCAAAATTGCTCAGAACAACAAACGTTTAATGTAAAAATGATACCACATGGTACCGCATTACGTTCGCTATTACGAGGAAAATGTCTAGGTTATCCAATGTGTATATTGTTGGTATAGGTTTGTGGATTAGGATCAATGAAGAAAATATTTTATTACGAGAACGTTTCGACGTCAGTCAGCGTCATCATCAACTCCTATAATGCAGTTTACAAATGGAAATAAAGTATAAAAATATTTTATATGTAAGATAATTTTTATGAGTTGAAAATACAAAAAAAATATCATGAACTATGTGTTAGTTATAAGGTTTAACTTGTGGGGTCGAAACTGTCAAGGTTAAAATAATACAAGTAGCTAAATTCTAGAAACTATCGCCAAATTAAAAATTATTACAGTTTTAAAATTATATTGTAAGACGTTTCCTTTTAAATCATAAAAAAATATCTTTCAATACTTTTACCTAAATTTGGAAAATTTTACGAGTATATCTGGATGTATAATTTATTGTTTTATTTTATATGTAATATTACAATATATTACAAGATTTGTAAAAAAATATTTATACAGAATATATTTATAATAATGGAAGGAAACTTAATAAACAATAACCCTATAATAATGTCCACAGAATGTTTGTCAGTTGATTTGATCATACTCTTCTCTGGTAATATTATAACATTTTATTTTAGCGAAGAGTAGGCCGGAGTAGACGTAGAGCAAATATTTGGCGAGTGTTATAATTTCTCTCATAAAAGCTCTTGACATATTTTTGATGTATGGTGCACGCGTTCAATCAAACCGACATAAAATCCAAACAAAACTGAATATTTACAGTTATGAATTTTTCATCATGTTAAATTTGCTGGCAGTGTTGCTCTTTAACATTTTTAATATGCAAATAGAACTTTCTGAAAGCTTTTAACTCCCGAATTTTAACTAAATTCATTTTATTCCAAAGTCAGCGATCTTCAAAATTAATTATGTACAAATAGAGGCATTCTTATTTTCCGCGCAGCAATAAAATGTTTTATGTTTACTCGTCATTGGGGACGGTTAAACACAGTTGTGGCGGATTTTCATTTAATAATATTTAAATATCTACTTTATATTCAAATTTTCTAACAACGGCTTTTTAACACCAATACGCTTTACACCAGTATCTCTTATTTAAATAATAAAGACATTTTGTATAACATTCTCCCTATTCAAAGTATGTATAAAAATAATTATTAGCATTTTAGAATAAACAATAGAATTCATTTTCGTTGTAAAACAAAAATATTTTATTGGTTAATATAAAAGAACCTTATTCTTAGGAAAATATAAACTTACATTTGTACAGATACACCTGTATTTAATAATAATCAAAAAAGAAATTACCGTAACAAAAACTAGGGTGAGCATTTCAGTACAAATATACCTCTCTCCCAACGAGGACCACCAATCACGCTTTCAGATTGTACAAAAATATTTTATTCAGTAATGCCGAATATTCGGTTAAAATTTCGCCAAAGATTCATTATTCGGTTATTTTGCTGAACTGCTATTAGTTACATCACTAGTTTCTACCCTTTCTTTTCTTGCGATAATTTTGAAATATGTTGTCGTTGAACGATAATCAATGAAAAGTGACTAAATTAAAGAAGTTTTCTTTATTTAATTTAAAGATACTACAAGATCCTTTTATATTTTGCAATTTTTATTATTTGTTCGTTTTCTATGACTTGTTTTTTGTGTGATTTTACATGAAAATTTAATTCAATTATTATAATAAATATATTACTACCCGGAGACACAACAAAATATAAAGCGACTTGTAAACGTAGAATCAATAAACCTTTATCAAGATAAAATGAAATATTTTTAGTTTTAAAGTTGGGACGGGTAATAAAGATTGTGTATACGCATCCTTAATTATTTACGAATAAAACATTTCTCGGTAGGGTTTAATTCTTGTAAAAAGAATGGACATCCAACAGCAATGTTCCATTTGTCGGACAGTAGCATTCCGAGCATATCTTTAAATACGATTGGTTTGAAAAGGAATTCCATATAAATTTGATTTATAAAGCAATGAAAATACGCAGAATCCATCCCTTCTTGTATTGAAATGCCTATGGAGAGCACATCGGAGCGTATATTTATTTGTGCGGCCGGCGTCCGTAGGCTCGGCAAGTGTCGGGAGCTTACACATTAGAAGCACATGACTAACTCTCTATAAGAGATGTGAGATACGGACCCTATTGGGATTTTTATGTTTTAGTATTTGTGGTCTGCTGCTTTCTCAAAAAATAACTGACGTTTGCATGAATCTGGAGGAAATGTAAGCGAGATTGGAGAATAAGAAAATAAGATTTGGATTGCCTGGATTCACTGCCCGCAAAAAATGAAATACTTCCTTTTGTGATACACTCAGCGAAACAAATATCCTAACAAGTTGGAATCCCAAACCCGAACTGCTATTTCAGATTAACTATTTCGGATTCCGAAACTGTTAGAGAATTTAAATAATTACTTTTGATCTATTTCAAATATTTTTAATTACACTATGAATTAACTAATCAATAGTCTATAAAATGTTAGTAATGGTAGTAAATTTAATTAGATTTATTAAATAAATTGATGGCGCTTTATCAAATTGAAACAAATTATTTCATATTTTCATTTTAGCGAACTCCAGCGGAAGTATTTATAAGATTCAATAAATTTATTCTTACAAAACACATGCTACATACATCCATTTTACTTATTTATAAATTTACTGAAAACGAGGTTCAAATTCTCTATTTCCTGTTTTATTTATGTCAACATATTCTTGCTCTATTATTTGTTCTATATCTTAGATATCCTTTCTTCTTTAACGTGCTTTAACTGTAAGGTCAATTCATTATAATTTCTATTTATTACTTGTCATATATTTATCTCTAATATTACTACACCTTATTAGTAATTGCTTTATTTATTTATTTCTAATGTTCTTTTACTTTTATTCCAGTTTCCGATAAAATTGCTTGATTTATTTTATCCAGAATTCCGGTCAAAAATGAGTCGTAAATTACCACAGTGAAACGAAGTAACATAAGTTACTGTAAATTAAAATTGTTATTTCAAATTATGTAAGTAAATGATTTGTAAACTGTAAACATAATAATCTTCCGTAATATATTTCCAAGAAACGTGTTGACCTAGTGGATTTTATTTATTCTCTGGAAGCAGTGTAGTAATTAGAACTGAAGACGAACATATCCTCCTGGTAGAATAAATCTTGCGTTGCAAGTGTCGTGTTCGTTTTGCTCGCAATCCCGATCATCCCGGCGTCTCCGCAGTCGCTACTCGCTACTCCCGACAATGCGATGCCGTACAAAGAGATGCACGATGTAATATTACCATTCGCCAACCGTTCCCTATCTGCACCGTCATTTCATTTTTGTTTGAATTTGCCGCCAACCACATGGAATTACCAATGAATTTATAATAGATATTCTCAAGTAAACATACCCGGAATATTGAAAAGAGTTCCAGATAGAAACTTCAGCGAGCGAAAGAATATTGGAATGTAAGACTTGCGGAAACAATTAAAATTTTTGTTATATTATTCTGAACAGAAGCGTATGCTCAATCAAACCAGAAAAGGTAAAATCTTATATGCCCTACGCTATCGTTTTATGATTCCAGTATTGATAATTCTAGTTGCGAAACATCAGAGTTTATGTATTTTTTGTGATATTTAATTATCGATCATATACGAAAGTCACGTGCAGTTAAATTAGAGTAATAGGATGAAAAAAAAAACATACATATCCACACATTCATACCTCTGCGGAATACGAACCCGTAAAACCTAAATACTAACCAATAGCCCAATGATATCTGCCGAATTTATGATAATAAAAAATAGGATATAATGTAACTAGATAGATAATTTTTACTTTGGTCACAAGTATAATACCGAGTATCTAAAAAATTTGTGGACTAGTCGGATGTTGTACATAGTGTATCTAAGACTGTAATTAAACATTATATAAATAGTTTCTTAGTGGAGGATTCAGGCAGTAAGGCTGCGAAAAGTGTTCGATAAAATCGATTTGATCGAAATGATCTCAGTAAAAAATATCGATCTGATCGTTTGATCTGATCGTTTGATCGATCTGATTTGGCCGATCTGATTGATGAATTAAGTTGATCGTTTGATCCCGAATGATCAAATCGATCTTCATAGATCAAAGTGGTCGTAGATGATCAGATCGATTTTGATTGAACATGAGCAGAATATGATCAATGTGTCTACATTTGGGCCCTGATAGAACGCTTTTATCTCTCATTTAATATTTTTTTATATATTTTAACTATGGATATTAAACTTCGATTTCAGTTTTAGTAATGAAAATAGATCAATCACGGTCGATCAGATCGGTCTAATCAAACTGGATCGATTAAGATCAATCGATAAATTTCCCTGACAGGCAGTATTTCAAACTTTCCAAACTCTCAGCTTGACAAGTTGTAAATACATTATGACATAAGTAGGTACCTTACTTTCTTATATCTGCTGTGACAACATTCATATATCAAAAATAATGTTAGTGTTTGTCAGATTACCGCTAAATTTTGCAATAAAACATTAATAACTTTCAGAATATTTTTCCAAAAAAAAGATAAAACACATTTACAAGTACATTAATGACTTTATTAAAAAGTAATCCCATTTGTTGTCGTTGGTACCATAAATCCATTTTTGATTCCATTGAAAACGCTATTTTAAATTGATTTAGAACACTTGTTTTGACATCAATTTATATTAAATGTATTTTAACTGCTGTAATTATTATTGCGCCAATTTTTTCTATCCGCTTCAAAAGCATTTTGTCAGTATTATTTTCAAAACCGAGCTTTCGGCTTTAGCCATGGAATATTTTGCTAGACATATCAATAACATGTCAAGCAATAAAAAAGTGTTGCCACTTTTCAATATCTGTTTTGTTTGCATGTTTGCGAAGCGGATATATTTGTTTACAGTTTATGTTCTTTAAAGATGACCATCCTACGAGTACTTAACTTCATTTCCTTTTCCTCTTTTGGTAAATAAATAAAAATATTTATTTTCTTTATTTTTCTCAGTTTTTCAATCTTGTAGAGCTTAGTTCGAATTGGGGTGCGATAACCTAGTGAGACAACGCTAATTATTCTACACGTAATATAAAAATGTAGAAATTTTTTTGCCTTGTAATATAATATTTTCCTTGTACAGAGAGCATATTAAGCGTGAAATGATATACATTATAATAATAGGCTTAAGGGAAAAAACATGAACAAAATGTAAATGCGCTAAAGATAACATGGAAGATTAAACTAATAAACATAAATGCAGAAAAAGTAACTAAAAAAAGAACTAAAAGTAGAAAGATATGTAAACCAGGAATGATCTAGAACTAGATAAATTCATAGAACAAGAGAAATAAGAACGAGAATAAATATAGACGTTTTCACCTCTGAAACGTATCGCATCAAAATATTAAAGAATGTACATTTTTGACAACTTACATCAGTTTTTCGATGCAATATTTTTCTATTAACCGACATTTAAGGTAACTTTAATCACTTTAACCAGATGTGAAAAAATGGCTCTTAGCAACATTCAATGATTTGTAAAACTGCAACACGAAAGCTTTTCATGTCAGAAAAAGATCCAATGAAATAAATTGATAATATGAAAGTTAGAAGTTGAATGGACGACAACTTATTATAATTCAAAGCTATCTCCTCATCTTGTATCTCGCTGAAACTTTAGGTGATTGTTAATTCCTGATTTGTATTTCATTGTTGGAAAAGTAATTCAGCAAACGAAACACAATTATCGCGAAAAGTTTGCAACGAGATTTATGCGCGAACTCCAAAACATCAAATATTAAAAACGCAAAGAAAGACGCTACTTTACGTCTTATTCGCGAGTTGAAAAGTGTTAAAACTTCGGAGCCATTAGGCCGGTAATAAGGTCAAACTACGTGAACGTCGTGCAAATGATATTCTCACTTCCATTTTATGGAAAACTGTGCAGATACGTGATAAAGTTAGTGACTTAGTCAATTTGTTAGTTTACAATTAGCATTTTAAATTTAGTTGCTAGATAAACGCGCCCATGCAAACTTTGCCAATAAAAACTGGGACACATAGGCCATTTAAGCTCCTATCTCGTGCAAAATAAACAAATACAGATAGGGATCTTTGTTTTTTTCGAAAATTTCCCCCATATTTTATAAAGTTAAATGAACTATTTATTTTGTTCTACTAGAGTGGAAGAAAATAGTTGACAAACCATCATCATAAATAATTTTTAATTTATAAAAATTATATGATGTTCCTTTGACTTCAAGTACAGTTTCCATGTCATCGATTCTAATGATTTTTCTTATTATCATATTTTATTTATATTCATTTGAAATCGTAAATTCCAGTAAGTAGAATCGTGTTTATGTGAACACTCGACTGTCTATAATTATTCGGTAGTGAAAACGATATTTTCTAACATTGTCTATGTACTTTATAATTTAAATAACTTAACTCTCCTTAATATTTGAACACAGAATATGCACTGGTTTTGGACCAATTTATTTGCAAATCGTAAAAAAAAGTTAAGAGTTAATAGGAGCAGTGTTACTGTGCGGTAGTAGTTATGCTAATATTATTATATCAGATATTATTTTTAACTTTTAAAATGTGAATAAATTTCAACGAATGTGATAATGTGAAAACGCAAAAAAATGCCGGAATAAATAGAAGAAACTTACATATAATAAATAAAACTGTGAGTCAGGAAGTGAAACCAGATAAAAAAATGTACTTTAAACTTATCTAAACTGTCAGAAACACAAGCA
This sequence comes from Stenolophus ochropezus, assembly GCA_035578165.1. Classification (NCBI taxonomy): domain Eukaryota; kingdom Metazoa; phylum Arthropoda; class Insecta; order Coleoptera; family Carabidae; genus Stenolophus; species Stenolophus ochropezus. Next base: position 14,202,930 of record JAQOWZ010000005.1, on the reverse strand, counting down.
ACCTTATGTAAACGGTCACTTCAACGACGTTTTAATTTTTAATTAATAAATATGTGTATGAATTTATTTATATTTATTTCACATTTTCTTAAATTTTATAAATCCTGGGTAATTAAAAAGTACCATAATAAATTGATGTTGACACTTTTGAGTTTTAGTAAACATATTATTTTAGAAATTTGCTTATTGTGAACGTATCGGCTTTACATAAATGCTGGAATCATATGAGTAGTTAATGGATGATTCTGCACTAAGCACAAGCTTAGTATTTGAAGCTTTTGTGAAACTTTGAAAAGAGATTAATTTGAACAGATATTGATAATAATGATTGTTCTCAGTTGATGATAAAATTCGTTAAATTTAACATCAATTAGCCAATAAAACTCATTACCTTTGTAGAATATGCATAATACGTAACATTTGTGCTATAAATGAATTGAAATAATTGACTTTGAAGCGAATGAGTTATGCAAATTAAAATTGGGCTCATGTATAATCAATCTAAATATTAGACCTGAAACTTGAGTAGTAATGCAGTAATCCTTTGAATGAAGTGTGTACAGTCTGTTCCCATAAGCTATTATCTTTTGGTAATCACATATGAAGATGAGAAAGACTTCTGCTAACAGAGTTAGGCGGAATCTCTCTACTAAACTAACAGAATTCCATGTGCGAGTCAACAAATAGTTGGCATGTTATGATAAAGCTAATAGTCGCGTCAAAGTACTGGGGATAATGGAAAATTAATTTAAGAAAACAGAGAGCCGCGGATCCATTGAATCCGTACATCAAAGTCAGCCGTGGAACACGGAGCATGTGTCAACCAAACCGTGTTATGGAAATGGGGGAATATTTACACTGCAGCCAAATCGTTTGCTTTATATATATACTCCAAGGGAAAGCGGATCATTCCAAATACCACAACTGAAATACATGAATAATCAATTTGCTACAAACAATTATAAGCGAATATTTGCATTAAGTAAGTACAATAAATATATGTTGAAATAATTGGTAACGTAACCTCTGTTTAGAGAATATTAGGATGAAGTGTATTTTATGATAATAACATGATTTTCTGCTAATGGATGGACATAATACTATACATTAACTGAAAGGCAGAAACACGAAATACCAAGCATCACCAAAAATGTAACTACAAACGATTAACTAAGTACATACAATATAAACAAAATGTAAAATCACTTGTACACACACCAATAAAAATACTATAATTTCTATAATAAACTTCAAAACAGCAAGTTTTATAAATTTCAGAACAATTTTATATTTCAGAATTAAATTTGTCAAAGGGGCTATTTAGTGATATCAAGTAAAAAGTGCCGATACACAAAAAGTATTGATATTATCTTACCCAATTAAAAAATAAGTGTTATTATTTTTGGTTTTTAGATGTTGGAAGGTTATGTTTGCAAAACAAAATAATTGAAGAAAAAAAAACAAACAAAACATTAAACATTACGCATAACTATAAATATAAACATAATTACATTTTCTAAGAAATTCGCAAATGGGAAAATTTTCCCAAGATAATTTTACTAAACTTCTTTCAACAGAATATTGTAAAAATTTAACATCCTTTAAATTTTAGCGTTCTGATGTCAGCAACGCGTATCGTCCCTAAAAAAAAAGAACCGAAACGACGTTCCCGATCGTTCTAGCTCTAAGAGCTACGATTGTGCGCACTGGACTGAAATAATTGGCATCTTAAAACATTAGATTGGATTGAGCAATAATTAAATACTAATCTACTCGCTTACAAACAAAAGTCTTTCAAATAAATAAAAATTCTTTCAGAAAAAGAAGCGTTCATTAATATGCATGATGTATCTTGATGAATTACCTATATCAAACATACATATGGTCACTTGTGTTTATATCAATTTAGTAAACGCACCACACAGATAATTTTTATCTACAAATCGACTTGAATTTGACGTCATGTCCGAGACAAAACAGATGACTTAAATTATGATTCCTACTTCTCTAAACAGACCAGCACTATCCATGAAGTGCTAAATCACGCGTTTACTACCGTCACGTGAAGAGCAATCAAAGCTGTTGTAGAAAATGCACCGTTTGGATCACCTCGATTGAATTCCAAGTGAAAATCTACAACGCTCAAATAATTCTTTTTATTTTCTGTTCTGCAATGTATTGAACAAAAATCCAGAGTGTCTTGAAAGAATAGTATCCAGTGACGACATTCTAATAATGGAGGATCAAAGCTTTGTCTCATTAGTGTGCTACCAGAGTAGAGTATTGCACCCTCATTAATGTGTCGTTTAATTAGCGCCCTAATTATAATTACCAGCGAAAAATCCGAGAAAAAATCTGACCACCTTGTCGTTCTGACATTCTTTATCCAAAAACACCATTACGGTTTAAGTGCTTGCTTGCTTATTACACAAATAGATCATCGCTATTTTTTATTTCAACGAATGAAATACGTGGTCTAGAGGGTAAAATGAGCAGCTGTTTTTAATTTATATTAATTTACAATTAGCCGTTTGAGGCTAACCAGATAATTTGATGCAATATATTAATTAAATTAAAATTTTCGCGTGTGGTACAAACATCCATTAATGGTACTTATTACTCAAATAGATCATCGCTATTTTTTATTTCAACGAATGGAATAGTGGTTTAGAGCAGTGTTTCTCCATCGTCGGTCCGCGAAATAATTCTACTGGTCCCTGAACAAATGGGACCACAAAATAAATTAACATTTATAAAAAATGAGGAGAAGAACCGAGAGATGATAAATTAGATTTAAAAATAATTAAAGTTTGAGAAATATTGGTCTACAGGGTAAAATGATCAACTATTTTTAATTAACATTAATTTGCATCTAGTCGTTTTAGACTCACTAGCAAATCCAATACAATATATTAAATACCAGTTTAGGTCAAAGATTTTTTTTCGTTTTAGTCTTCTCGTTTCATCTTAGTTGTATAGATGATACGTGACTAGGTTTTTTGAGTGATAATTTATCTTTTTTTCTGATATTTTACAAACAGATTGATTTATTCTTGTACAGTTTTTAAATTTAAATAGTTCTTTATGTGTCATTTCCCTAAAGAAACTAAGGAGCATTGTAATAATTCTTATTTTTTTGTATAGCTTTGTTTCGTACAACACCATTTAGTTTTTTAATTTTAATTTCTGTTCTTTTTGCATCTATATAGCAGATGTAGACCTATAGATATTAAGCATTGTTTTTTAAGTAGAACTGCATTTTGAATCTGACTTTTTTCTGCATTTATTTCAATGTGTTATTTCTTGGCCATGTGTGAATTTCATCAAGAGATTCTTGCAGCATTCTGGAGGCATCTTTGAGATTTGTATTGGATGCTAGCACTGCAGTGTGGTCTGCGAAGGTTTCTCTGGTTATTTTGTCATTTTTAGGCAGGTCAGAATAGTAGGTAAAACATTAGAGCCAAGAATGCTACCTTGCAAAACTCATGCTTTTATAGAGAAAAATTTAGAGTACTCATTTTCATTTGCAACTAGTTAGTTGCTGGGAGAACATTTTTTTTTACTTCGTACAAAGTCCTGTGTACCACATCTTATCAAAGGAAAATAATTACGTCAAACTTTTATAATACATAGCTGGAAAATTTATTAATACATACATACATTATTACATGATGTGAGTAAGATGAATTTATTAATATAATATTCTGGCAACTTCCACAAAAACCAATTACAAACACATTTTGTTTTGTTTTACTGCTTTATTTCACTTTGTAATTAATATTTTCAATACAATATCATGTGGTGACATACACGCATTATACACTTTATTAATTAAATTTCATTGAAGTTTACATAGAATTTGACGCGTCATGTATTCATATTTAGTACATTATTTAATATATAACAAATAAAGTACAATGTACTTACCTTTTATGAAAATAAAGTACCATACAGTTTAAACAATATTAATATATTTTACCAACTTACAGATAATCAGTTATAAAATAAATTGTAGCAATAGGCACCAAGAATAATTTATTTTACTAGTTACATGATACCTTGCTTATCAATATTGCACCGTAGGTACAGTCGCCTTGAATAAGCAATGATGTTGCGTCACGGAAAACGTTATTACATTACGTTAGGCAATCCGCTGTACAAAAAATAGAACGTTTTATTGTACAAACTATAAACGTAGGACCCGATAAGCAACAAACCTTTTTAAAATTGATGACGCAACACCGTTGCTTATTCGAGAAAGAAGTTACTGACAATATTAAAGTTTACCATATCATTTTTATTCTGGATAATAATTGTATGAAATATACATATATGAGCAAACAAACATAAAAGCCCTATAATATACTTGCTTTTATTCTTTTACTTTATTACAAACTAAAAGCAACTACTTTACATACGAAATAAGTGCATAAAAGGTACCCTTTGTAAAAAAATTTAGAAAAATATCTATTTGTAAATGTGTGTAGGAGTATATTATATTTTTAAATCTTTTCTCTGTTTTTCGCACTTGTATTCGTTGCTGTTTTATTTGTATCTAATTAGTCCGCACAAAGGCAGAAAAAGAAATATCTTCCTGGTGGGTGCGTTTGTTAATTCCAGTTAAACTCCCCTAAATTACGGAGATCTACAATCTGTTTACCTTATAATAAGCAGCAATATTTTCCCCTAGACACTTTTTATAGCTCCCTTAGTAATTCTAATTAAAAACAAAGACAAATTTAGAAGTTATCTAAAGTTTTAATGATATTAAAAAATCAGGTTTGTAAATATAACGCGTTGGGTATCTGTGGCTTAGTTAATTAAGAAGTTGAGATTGAGACCACAAAAATTATGATAAAAATTTTCATTAAAAGCTTTGTAGTGATAACATTTTCCTACGGACAACTTTACGTTCAGGACTAAACTAAATAAAATTTTCAAGTAAACTTAATTAACGCAAAGGTAATTTCTACAACTACGTACAAAGTCTATAGCATCGCTTATAGAGTAAAGTGTGTCGAAAACTTTCTTGTTTAAGTTACAAAACGCATCAGTTTGCAATTAAAATAAATTTTACAATCTTCACAATAACTTATTATTAAATTTATTTTATATCTTCGATTAAGAAATGAGGATTATTGGAAATATTTCTGAATTAATACTCCGGCATGACAATTTTCAAATTCTATAACATCAATTACATGTAAATGACAGGTGTTTTTTTCACATTTATAAAATATTTATTTAATTCAAAATGTTTTTGATGGGTAAGTTATAAAAAAGTCGTATTTACGCAATCATTTATATAACGGACAATTAATTTTACAGCGAAAATTTAGAGCGTTACTTGAAAGTTTATTCAATTATTATGGATTCTAGTAAATATTTTATTAATTTTTGGTTTTACATATTTTCGTAAAGTTTTTTAGTAAAAGTATTTACTGACTATATAAATATCCACTATTTCTAAATATAAAAATATATATAGTCAAAAAGCTTAATTAAACTTGTAATTTTTACACACTTTAAAATAATAGTCATTTAGGGTTTTCTCTATTATAGGTATAAAAATAGTTAACATCTTATTCTCTGTAGTACGCTACTTGACCACTCGGGTAGTGTGACTTCTCCTCTCTAAATAAAACTACAAGAGACAGTGGTGACTCGAACAAACAAATATAAGGATTCAACATGTAAAATCATACATTCGTAATATCCTGCTTCCCTAATTATTTTAATTATAGAATCTTCAAATAAAACTTGTAGAGCATAAAAATATGCATCTAAATCAATGAGGAAAATTATTTTACGTGTCTTGTAAACTCAGAAATTAGGTATAAAACTGACGTAAATCTTAACAAAAATACCGGTAGCCATAGAATTGCGACAAAAATGAACAAATGTTTAACTGTCTATCTGTCTAGTTGTAGCCAGTTATAGCTGCGTTAGTTTATAATTATTACTTTTTAAATTAGTGTTGAAGTGAACAATATTATATAAATTAATTTTGAATTTAAAAATTAGAACAAAATAAAATTGCTATATTTTTTAGCGTAACTTAAAAAAGAAGTAATTACAAATAATAAATAAAATAAACTATCGCAGCTAACTTGACAGGTAAACCATGAAACATTTGTTAATTTTTGTCTCAATTCCATGGCTACTGCTATTTTTTGGATGATTTACGTCATTTTCATATCTAATTTCTGAGCTTACAAGGCACGTAAAATTAATTTTGTATATTGATTCAGATGCAAAATTTTTTGTTCTACAACTGTTATTTGAATCTTTTTTGCCGAAAATGATTAAGGAAGTAGGAAATTACGAATATATTATTTTAAATTTTAAATCCCTATGTTTAGGTGTCTGAGTTACCGACTATACATAAAAATAAATCAACTAATTTCAATCTGGTATTTAATTAAAGGGTGATAAAATATGTCAATAAATTAAAAAGGTAATTTTTATGCTAAATCGTTTGCAAACATATATTTGACATATATTTTTTTAATTACATAAATAAATTTATGTATGTTATTAAATTTTGAAATATGCAACATTTCTATAAAATATGTTTCGTTCATTCTAGCTTATTTTTAGTTCATCAAATAAATTTTGTCGAAAATATCTCCTGTATATGATTTATCAATTTATAAACAGTTAAATAAAATGACCAATAAATAATACCCAACTCTTTATTACACACTGGTGTTCACAAATTAGTTTTAATTGTGTAATATAAACATATTTCACCGTGTTGTATGCTGTGGCAGTTATTGTCCCATCCCAACTACGTTAAAAATACAATGAATAGTGTCGCGCCGTAATAGACAGTAGCGAAAGCAGAGTTAATATAGTTACCAAACTAAATTAGCGATATTAAAGTTCGTAAGTTAATTACATTTTACACTAATGCTTTACCTGGTCTACTTGACTTGTCTAATGAATTCATCCCTGCGCTTTAAAATAACATTTAAACGGTATGTAAATTAACTACGGAAGAGAAACAAGACGGAATTTCTATGTTCTACACGTAGGAAGAATCGTTTATTGCAATCGTAGGTCATACACCCATAACCTTACCAAGACTAAAAATATGTAATAATTACATATATACCTCATCTTTTAGTCGTTACTATGTACCTATGTTAATTTGCCATTCATATTTGAATCATGCTATATCAAAAAAAATCTCCAAATCCGGTACTTAGAAATAGAAACTTTAACTTAATTTGTTTATCCAGTCGTTCGGTCGAACGGCTTGGCAAGGGTACACAGAATACGACAGACCTAATACTGCAGACTGAACACTTATTTACTTCTCCTCACACGAACAAATGAACCAAACGAAGCATTTTTCATTATTATCAAAGAAAATATAACGAATAAAATCGTGAAATATAATCATTAATTAAATTCGAAATTTTTACTTATACACATTGAAATTTAAAATGTCTATTTTATATTTTTATCCCTTTTTGCTCCAGTGGACTTAAGATTTACGTCTTTTACCAAAAGGGGTGGTAACTATAAAGTATTTATAATATTTAATCGTCCGCTGAATAAATTATACACATAAATATATAAGCATATACGTACATAAAAGTATATATACAAGCTGTCTTTGATATCTAAATTAATCGTTCTTAAAGAAACTGCGCAATTCGAAGGAGCTTGTGATGTAAAGAAAAATATTATTTATGTTTGTAGGATTTAAGTCTTCGAATCCGTTACTTAAGAAAGTATATTCTGATTTATGAGGAATAATTATACTTATACTTCAAAACTAAACATCAAAACTATATCTGATCTTATTTTTGGATATTTGAAATGTTACGAATTAACATTATAATAAACATCAGAAATCGTCTTAATCAACTTTGATAAGAAACGTGATCTTATTGTCTGGATTGCCTCAGAAAATTATTTGTTTCAGTTTTGTAGCAATTGTAGTTTGACTATATTTATCAATAAAATGTAAACAATAAGAGGTTGGTAAGCCATTATTCTGCAATAAGTTTATTTAATGGTTAATTAATCAACAATTCTTGAAAGTATTATGTTTAAGAGCTATAATGTTTCGTGTCTGTCAAGTGCCACGTTTGTAAAGAAGCCGAAGATTGAGCGGGATAGATTAGAAGGATAAAACCGATTAACCACAATCATGAACCTTACATAAAAATAGATTATTAACTAAATCATTTTAGTTCTTTACGAAAAGTTGCCTATTGTATCCCTGATATGATCTGGAGACCAATTGTGCAATATAACTTGCACTATGTTTAAATTTTATTATTACTAAATTACTTACAGTGTAGGGGGTTGCAATAATATTATAAAATGTAAATCTTGCAAGGGGATTGCAATAATATTATAAAATGTGAATCTTACAAGTTATTGTGATTTATATATTGTTGTTACTAAATTCTGATAAAATGTTCGCATTTTCAAAAACAAGTAACTAACATAAGTTAAACAGCCTGAAAAATAAGAAACACGTCGTATTTCTGATTTCTTATAACTAAATAAAATAAAACATACGTCCATTATATAAGTTTTTATTATTAATCAGTATTATAATAATATACCACGCTGAAGGAGCTTTTGTATTAAGAATAGTATTCCACTTTTCTTTCCTCGGTAAACTTTCTCTTACCATCTTCTTTTTTATATTCTTAAACATTGCCCGTGTAAAAAAACATTCTCTCCCCTCCGGATTTGTATTCCGGTTGTATCCGCTCCCTCCGGAGTCCACCCGGGCAGGAATCACCACCGGCAAGTTGCTGCTCCGGCGCTGACTTTAAATGAATGATTAACTCTCCGCCTGGCCACCGCGGCGCTGCTGTGCTCGTTCCGCCACGCCGATGAAGTGATGATCGATGTTAGGTTAGGAATGCAGGTTGGGTTAGGCAGCCCACCCGACTGGAAGGAAGAAGAAAAATGATCCGGGATATTTATAAAAAGGACACGTTTACGCTAATAGTTTCTGAGGACATGAAATTGGAGGTTAAAGGTGTACGAGTATATTCATAACATTTCTAAAGCGGCACTACAGATACCATTAAAATAAGAATAAAAGATTTACCGGGACCATTAACATCTTTGCCAAAAGAAAATATGATAAAAAAGAAACACCATTAGGTTATAATAGTTAGCACGGATGCTCGGCTGAATGCATGTGGGTTTTTCATATCTTAATATCACCCTCGTTAAATAGCATATGACAAAAAAAGAAATAATCAGAATATTAAGAAAATTAAGTATGTACAATTTATTAAATTTTTAAGTGTTATGAAAAAGGATTAGCAAAAAAAAAATTAATTTATATGCCGTCTTATATGTAAATATTTTTTATAATTAAATATTTATTTCCTTGGTTTCAAAACTACAGAAAATGGGGACAACACAAAAACACGAGGAATGACAAAATCTAGTACAACTATAAAACAAAAGAAAAAAGAAATATAGAGTAATCAAAAACAAAATGAAAAGATATTTAACAAAACATATATCTCTACATTTGGCGTAACAATCTAAAATATGAAAAAAGATTAATAGTAATGTTGAATGGATTGAAAGTACGAGTATATATGCGGAAGGTCGTCATCGAACTAATCGATTTCTTGCTTATTAGAATATTACATTTTTTACATTAAAACTAAAAAATCTGATGTGGATACCACATGACTTCCTTGTACGCTAAATTATACATATTTTTTTCTACACATCATTTACACTTATTTCGTTTGAAACTGACATCATTCTACGACTAAACATTCTTCGACTTTCGAAATATATCATGTTTTAAATTTTTTATCAAAATATCTATCACTATTCCTTATTGCACTACACAAAATTATTTTAATATTTGAATAGTAGAAAGGACCATTATGTGATCTTAATTTAACTTTACTTTAAGTCTGACAAAAACTCTGAGAAATTAGTTTTAATAATTAACTTTGTTCATATTTTACTTGTGTTCGCGCATTACAACTTTTTTCCTGTATTATAATTCTTGGAAAATTAAATCCGATAGAATTAAGATTTAAAATGCATTAAAATATTATTTTACTAAAATCGAAATAAGTGCATTGTTGTGGCATATTAAAAGTTACAAAGAATATTTTGCTAAATGTAAAGCAAGTAGCCTTAGGCTTTGCTGGGGTTCGAAGTACAATTCAGAAATTAAATATACAAGATACAAAAACGTTGCAAGTTTGCAAAAATATAATCATCTAAATAAATCTTCTCCCTCAGCTGTTTTTGACACATACATTTCTCTTTCATGTAATGTAGCTGCTCGTTGGTTCAGAAAACGAACAAAAATCCCCACGACAGAAAAAAGCCTCCTTAATCTGTAAATATCTTGTAAAACAAAGCTCCTTAATCACAGCCATCGAGACATCTTCAAATTTAATATCCAACTCGTCCTGGCGAACTAATTGCGGAGGGCTCTCTAGGATATTGCGGTTGCGGCTGCAAATTGAAACGTGTCATCTATAGGATTTATTGCATTTTTAATAACGGCAGAATAATGTTTCAGCGTTCTCTCGGCGATTTTATCAGTTTAAAGCACTGTAATTGCAAATTTGGGACGAATTGGCCACTGAATGGGTACATAAATTATTTTGTTCAAACAAATTTCACCGGAATTGGATCAAGATCGGGACATGTTCACAAAATTGATATTGCAGCCGAAGTAATTTGCTTTTCGAGTTTTTTCATTTACACACATTTCGACAATGATAAAAGCTGTAGTGACATAATGTGCTTCCATAAAATACATTAATCTGTTATGAACATTTCATAAATAACTATCACTAAAATTGCTTTTCATGAAAATTTTGTGTTTTACATTAAGCTTTCATCATGATTTTGTAATTTTTGTCATTACTCAATAATTTTGTTTCGGTAATAGCTATTAACATACCAGAGATAGGTTTGAGTATATTTTAAGACATCTAAGGCCTGGTAAGATTCATAACATCCGTGGTTTGTTCAATACTTTGCCGGTTTCACGTTTTTAATCAATATTATTTTATAAAATTCTCTTGTTAGTAACGTTTTCGTGATCAAGTCTTTGTGGGTTTATATAATACGACCCATGTTATTTTGACAATTATGACTTAGTTGCCATGTTTACTTTTATCTATGAAAGCTATGAAAGTTTAATATCCTGTTACTCTAACAGCCGAATTCACCATTCCTTAATCAAGGCTTGATCCAATTCATCATTTAAAAAATCAATGATCAACTGATCCATCTCATTCCATTAATCAAGATTTAATCATCTGATTTGATCTTTGTTTTGACGTATTGACACATATATTTATGAATTTATGTACACAAGATTTTGGCTGTTAAGATTAATTTAAAATGTTTTAATTTTCACAAATCTATATGAAACGATATAATTTCTCCTTTTTTCGTTTTTCTTTACTCCTTTTAATTTTCTTTTTCATATATGAAAAATATAATTATTTGCGGTATATGTTACCAAAAAATTACAGAAAATTTAATTTACACTCATTATATGAACTGTCAAAAATATAAACACAACCGTAAATCAAGTTGGTGTAATAGAACAAATTTTTATCTACGGATCAGCTTGATGTACTAATGGTGAATTCGGTTGTAAGCAGTCCAAAAAAAATTTTTGATAATACTTTGTTCTTAGATTAGAAGAATCTAGATTTTTTTGGTAGAATACTTTTGTATGTATGTATGTTCCATAATTACTGTTTTTTGTACACTGTTTTTCAAGAATTTTTTTAATTTATCGTTCAGGTCAACAAACACCATCTTTAGCTCAATATTATGTAGAACAGGTCTTCAAGTACTTAAGTTACTTGTTTCGTGACAAATATTACTTGCATTTTAATGGGGTATGTTGTCCGCCTACAACCTCATTTGGGAAATATTGTTTTTTAAACGTACAACTATCGAAAATAACTTCAAACTTTATTATGTATTCCGATTATAATATGTTTCGTGTTTTCCGAATTTGTGGACTTCTTTAGAATCACAGTGTGCTTTATTTGCGACGTAATCCATGTTACGCCGCGTTTATTCCGTCGTAATTTTTCTTTGAATTATTAGTTACAGAAACGGTTTTGAAAAATATGTTTTTAAAACGGGGAGACAAGTAAATCACCAAACGTGAAGCAGAATTTATGGTGGCCACCAAACATGGATGTTGCGCTCGTTATATTATGTTGGCACCACTTCAAAACTCGCGATTTATGGACCATAGAATATTACTCGTCTATAATTATTCATACTCATAATATGCAGAATTTATGCTTAATTATAGGAAACGATAAATTTTTACGTAACCGCCGAAACTTTGATAATATTTTCATTCCATTACGGTTTCTTATACTTTTAGTCATGGTTCAATGAATAATTTGATAAATTAGTATGCCTGAAGCTGCTGCCAATAATCACCCGGTTACAAGAAAAATTAAAATAGTTCGGATGTAAGCATAGTATTTTTAGAAACGAAAAAGGTAAGCCATATATTTTTTTTCAGGTTCGGCCATTTTCCTTTCTAAAACTTGTATCCCTCGATGTCATTTTTCCATAAAATATCGTTAAATAGAAAATAAGTTTCTCAACGATAAACTGTAATTTCCGGTATTTTCTTATGTTTCGTTTTATCGTTAAAAATTGAATAGTAAAGTCGGCGATTTGAATCACCTGCCACTTTTGGAATAAATGTAGTTATTTGTATCACTAGTCCAGAAACTAAACTTTTGCGGGAGCGAGTTTATCTTGACAGGCTTCGCTTTAACTCGAAATCTCGCAGAGTTTCTGGGCGTGTGATACACAAGATTTTTTGCACCGATGACAATTTTAATTTATTAAAGTAACATTATTACTATCAGACACATTTTGGTTCACATGGATATTTAAACAATTCACTTGTTTTATTCAAGAAATTTAGTAACATTTGTTCTAACCTAAAAAAATATAACGAATGCGAATTAATACTTTTCAACAATTAACGTAATCATAGTCAAACAAGACGAGTATAATATGAATAATAATTCAAAAATAGATTTTTTTAATTAACGTTTTACATTTCCAATAAAATAACATTAAAATTTTTGACAGAATATAATGCTAAAATATTTTAGTTGGCCTAGGCCTGCAATCAGAAAGTTTCTGGACGATTTTGAGTTCTGTAATACTAGTCATAATGAAACGGAGGCGCGAAAATACTTTTTTAACCTATTAATTTTCGGATATATAAAACTAAAAGATATAATCAAATTCCGTATATCAAGTTCTCGGAATAAACAACATTTTGAAGCATTCATTGTTTGATTGATTTTAACAACTTTTTTGTTTTGTTAGTTTTGAGTTGTTTTCGAATAATTTGCGAATTCACCAGGAAATTAATTAAAATAACACATAGCAGTACCGACTATTAGCAAGGGAACATTGCTTACCGTTGTTCAAATAACTCTTGTTCACATAACCATTGCAAGAATAAAAATTAAATTTTAAAATTCTATTAGTATCTAAAGTTCAGTTTCCCTGTTTCCAGCTTAGTATAAAACAAAATAATCTAAATGCTAATTAATTAATATGAAATTATAATTTTTGGTACTTGAAACTTTATCTAAAACTAAAATTACGTAGTCACCACTCAAAACTTTAATGAAATGGCATCAGTTCGTATTTTTTATCGCTGATACAACAAAAAAGTTTTATGTGGGAAAGTTTTCTCTATCCGTGACATATGTCTCCATTAATATGTCATTGCTCTTCGACTCAGCAAAAATGGCAGCCAACTGATGGACAATGGACAACAATCTTCTTATAAATTTATAGAGCAATGCACTTCTAAGCCCTTTGAAATTGACAATGGTGGAGACATATTCTTTTTGAAAATAAAAACTGTGCAACAGGAATCAGAAGATGTACAATTGTGATAAATAATATATCAACGTACTATTCAGTTTATTTATTGACAGATTGTTTTTGTTTTATTTGAAAACATAAATCAAGATTAATTTAAAATAGGATTTACAACTAAAGCCGGAATCTGCAATTTATAACAATTATTAACTTCAATAGTATTATTGATTAGGTACACAGATTTGAATAAAAATTCGAAAGATAAATATTCTAGGAATGAAATACGAATACTTGTTCTTTAGCGTCGAAGATTTTTCGCAAAAATTTAAATACATTTAATAATTTTTGTAATTCTTATTAATTGTAAATAAATATAATGAATGGCTTGCTTTTCATAGCTTGTATTTCATAATAAACTGGTAGTTCATTTATTCATTTTTAGTATATTTAGGCTTCTAATTATTATAACAGATAGTGAAAATTTAACTTACCATTACCTACAATTTATATTTAGTGCGCTCCAATCATTTGTCAATACCGATTAAGTAGAGTAAATATTAGACGATTCATGTCATTCGAAGATCTTGCACTCCGTTCATTTCGAATCGGAGTATAACAAGTCAACCACTACTGTTTCATTATATTCTAAAAATACCATGTTCTGTACAATTGTAAAAATTAAGGAAAATTTCTACGAAACTGTTTTTATCATTTTCAATTTCCGTGCAACTCAAACTCAACCAATCAGAGTGCTTCCTGGAATCTCCGGCGACATTTCTCCTATAAAAGAATCTCCGTAGATGCGACTCCAATTCGTTCTTCGACGAATTTTACTTGCTAAGTATGAGATAAGAATAAAAAGGGTTGACCTTTCGCTTGTTTGACATATTGAGCAACACAAATATTTGAACTCGATGAGTAGATGACATATGAATACTCTGATCAAAATTAATACATTTAAATTTTGAGTTTTCACTAGTTATTATTAAATGGATTATTAGTATTTCTAAATTTTTCTTTTAAACACATGATGAAAGTAAATGAAATCGTTGATTGAAAAATATATAGATAGACAAGCCTGTATATTTTGCGTATCGCTGTTTTGCAATCAGATTCGACAGAGCCGTGATTCCATGAATTACTTTATGGAATTAGACAGACAAAATATTAAACAAATAAAGATGTTTTACATATTTATTGAATTTTTATTATATTGAAACAGTTCTTTCAATAATTCATTGATATATTTTATAATAGAACTAATTTGTGTTGTTAATTATTAGATATTTGATCTTTCATTCAGACTTGCTATTTTCTAGGATAATGTAAATATTAATAACATGAGTATGAGGCACATTGTAGTTGGGTACGAAACACCTGCGCGAACATAATGAGTTGGTGTAGTAGTACTGACAATAACTGATGAAAGATTCGACATGTACTTCTATTAATTAGGTTATTTAATTATGATATTAAGACAAAGTATTCTATGCACCGCGGAGCATTCTTTGATGTTCTAGTTCACTTTGCTGCACATAACATTTTGTTTTGTTTAATGTAAAACAATTGGTATACAAACCAATGCACTATCTAATTATGAATAAACGGAAGGAGTTTATTCTCAAAGAGCTTGATGCCTTTTTGGATGGTCGGCAGATTGCTGCGTCTTTTTATCTATTTCTTGTCACTACAATTGCAACAAACTGTTTCCCTCGAAACTTTAACAAGATATTGATTTAAAATTCTTAGCTTCTTTTTGTCTCCATCAGGAAATATTGCACGTAACTAGAATGAGCAATACGTTGATTATCAACAACTTTGTTTTATTTTTCACGCCAACTATTTTCTCCATCTCCAGTTTATAAATATTTTTTATGAGATTTCACAATAAGATTGAGTTGTTTCTTAGCTGCACAATAAAGGATTTGTATAAAATTTCTGCGGAGTTGGAATATTTCTTTATGAAACCTGAAGAGAAATTCAGACAATATGGAAATATGAAATCTAGTAATGCGAGCTTAGAAACAAGATATTGTTTTATTTTCTTTCTCTTGTATTGACAATAAGACAGGCAAATGCTGCCGTCTCTTTAATTTTACTTGGTTTAATTATGCTCACAAAGTTTACAATTTGTAACTTTGCAAAGATTACCGTATGCTGCTGCATATACCGTATATTAAAACAGACAAAAGAATTATCTTTATTCTCTTTAATAAATATAAAAGTAGTTTATATATTCATATATAAAGTATTTGAACCTTTAAAAAAGGAAAAATATACAAAAAGTATTTTTACATTGCAAGAAATACATATTATAATTAGAATGAAAAAAGTCACTATTGGATTTTCTAGATTTTCTACGGCGAAACCAACAGAATTTGTTTTTGAACAAATTTCTAATAGATGACTTATATAAGGAGCGTAAAATTACGGACAAACTGGTCAGATAAATGTATCCTATTGTTTATTTAGTAGCTGCACAATTAAAAATACGTTTACTTTAGAAAACTTATTGTTCTGTTTACATAAGTACGGAATAGTTCAAATAGTTGTTAAATGCGTACTGGCCACCTAAATCGTAATTTGATAACTTTTTCCTTAGTTAACTAGTGTTAACGTTATTTAATAGCGAATAAGTACCAAAATGATAAATTGGTATATATCTGACATTAAATGCATAGTAATTGTTTTCTTTACATTCCTATATGTTTATGACACTAAAAATATTGTATTATTTTTTAATATATATTTGATATACATATGTTTTATACGTAATACCTATTAGCTTATCTAGATATTTTAACAAGTACGTTAAGTTTTGTTGAAACGAACTATACAACAGTTTCCGCTATCATTTTGGTATTATTGGAAAAAGTTTACATAATAAATATTTATCTATGTTTTGTTTTACTTTAAATAATTGGTCCTATAAATAGCTGTCATATTGTTTATATACGCAGGTTACCGAAATGCGATGTAGGAGGTAGGTTTCCTAAAAGTACCTATCGTATTGTCTTGAAAAGTGGATCTCAATAACTATTATATTTATAAAAATACTTAAAATATGAAAAAAACAAGTTATGTAATTGTATATTGCAGGCAGATATATGAATTTTGATATTAATTTATGCTAATTAATATACACAACAGAAAATCTATTAAGTATTAAATAGTGCGATTTTGGCAACTCTCTCTTACTTTTATTTGATTATGAAGTGAATGATGTGCATATGACAGCCATATTATTTTGTTTCAATTTTTTGTTTCTATTTATGGATGAAGGTCTGACACATCTTGATGCCACTTTCCTGAATTTTGCTAAATCCTCCTTTGTTTGTTCTTTAAATAAAATGTTTTTTTTAGATTTCCTCTATACAAAAACTTAATGTATAGATAAAAATATATGTTTCTTATAGACTTTTAAAGTTTAGATCTCAACGCCACTGCGGAAAAAAATTGAAACCCTAGAAGAGACATTTGTTGACAATAGACTGAATGTTAATAACATCGATGGTTAATACGTAAAATTAGCAAGTTGTAAATAAAAATAGAACTAAACAAAGTAATATACCTTTACCTGTATCAAGCTATTATACATATTTATTCGTTTATTTTTTGTGTTCTGATTTTGGATGTTACACGAGATATAAGGTTTAGTTGAATGCAATATTTTAATTTTATTAAGGGAAATAAAAATTCCAGAGCAGTGTAAGAAGGAGAAAAAGTTCCCAATGCCGGTCATGTAATTTTGTGCGGTATTTTGAGGTCTACTAAAGATGTCAATGTCTATAGATTATGTGATAACCTCTAGATTTAATCAAGCTTTGTTGGTCAAAATGTAAATAGCACACTTTCTAGAATGGGATCACTTTTAAAAAAAAAAATTAAATGCTATTACTTCTTTTTCATATTGACCAATTCGTATTTGTTAATTGTATTTGTATTTTAGAATAATCACTTAGAAATCGAAAAAAATGTAAATCTGGATTACGTTTTTCTTCATGAATTGAGCATCGGTACACAATAATATGAATTTGATATAATTGGAAAAGGAATATAGATGCAAAAGAATCAAAGAAATAATATGCAAAAATAAAAACAATGAACACTCGAAAATTAATCTTTTAAAAGACTGTTTGGTATAACTTATATATTAATGAAACAATAAAAAATACGAAAATGCAGCATTAATACTTGAAATGAAACATTAATAATGAATAAAATGCCTTTATATGTATGTTCGTCGTGCATTGCTGGGTTGTAGTAAATCCCTATATAGTGTTGACGATATTTGAGTATGTATTTGTCAAAC
The DNA here is from genome assembly GCA_035578165.1 of Stenolophus ochropezus. Taxonomy (NCBI): domain Eukaryota; kingdom Metazoa; phylum Arthropoda; class Insecta; order Coleoptera; family Carabidae; genus Stenolophus; species Stenolophus ochropezus. The sequence goes on along the minus strand of JAQOWZ010000005.1, from coordinate 14,184,752 downwards.
GATCCCTTATGGAGATAAAACTATAAATATAGTTGAGATTTAACTAAAAAAAACAAGACTGTTATCAAAATAGATTAAAAATCCCCGGATTCAAATTTTATTACTCTCTTTTTTGTAATGATAGGCTATTTAATTTTAATACCCTTTTGTGCTTTCGAAATGCATAAAGAGAGTTTGAAAAGGTTTTTGCAGCTTACGTATATATAGATTTTCACCATTATTCCATGTAGTTTTGTTTACGTAATAATCTGTTACCAATATTTCTTTTGTTTACAAGTTAAATTTGAATATTTCGGAAATTTATTCACATTTTCACATCAGACAATGTGACTTACCATAAAAACTCTATTAAACTAGATACTAGAGTAACCATTTGTATTGATTTTGTCATTACAGAATTAAAACTTGACTACTATATAAAGTATCAAAGTTGTTTTTCTCACAATCATGGGTTAAAGTGTCAGAAATCATTTCTCACAGTTTTTGGCAACACTGCGCATGTGCAGTGTAAGAAATAACTGTGCCATGTTGTTCTTTATGCAAATAACTTTCTTGCACGTATTATTGTTCTATAACGATGAGCAGTATGGTCGTAGAAAACGTATAATGTGTCATTTGTGCAGAATCTCTTTCTATTTCTTAGCTACCTTGTGTGCTTCCAGCAGGCAACTTCGTCTCGCGTCGAAATTTTTACATCTCGTGGAAAAAAGGAAATTTTGCGCCGTATCGATAGGACCGGCTCAAGACATATAGCGTTCTGAGCCAAATTATATTGAGCTAAAATAAATATATTGTTACTTGTAAAGGGTGATTCAAAAATGACTTCTGGATTTGAATTTGCGTTGTGTGAACGTCGGAAGTTTATATTTTCATAGTTAGTATCAAAATACTTTGTAAAATCATTATGGCCCGTATACTATGCAGCAACGTATAAAAATTATACAAATTTATAATGAAAATAAATGCGAAGGATTAAAACTATGTTGCGAAAATGGACTGGAAGGAATTATTGGCCCGTATTTTTTTTGACGACGAAAATGGTATGGTTGCCATGTGATTTCAGCAAGATGAAATTAATTGGTCACTGAGATATTGCGATTTAACATCTAACCTCATTAGACCTATTTTTCTGAGGGTATTTAAAGGAAAGGTTTTACGTTAACAAACCAGTTACAATGGGGACTTCCGTCAATTTTTTTTATTTTTTTAAATGAATCTAAATTTAAAAATAAAAGACCAGTATTTTTTTATTTTGCAAATAAATTAATAGTTTTGCTAAAAAATGTTCGCAAATAGGTTTGTGACGTATTATCCCTGACAGACAAAGAAGACAAGATGTTAGAAAGAGATAGATATAGTAACTCTTTGTAAGGTGCCGCGCGTAACGTCAAATTCAAACTTGTATATAAACATATCGCCAGTGCAAACCACGGACCATCTTACTATCAGACTGGTCGTGCAAATATAACCTCTCGTTTCAACCACGCTTGTTTGTGAATTTCGCGCATGTATGTTTTTATTAGTATATTTTCTTAATTAAGTGCTTATTAAAGGGCAAAATATGTTATCAGGTAATATTTTATTGTATATGTATCTCAAAACACAAGTAAATAAGTATGAAGTATGAAACAAGCTTGAACTGGCTGCTGATTTAAATGATTTCGAGACATGCGCTCTAAGTCCGATTGGCTTCAGGGGTAATACGTCATGAGGCTATTTGCTGAATTAGTTTTTCTAAAAAATGTTTAAGTCTAATAAATATTTTATATATTTTTTAACTTTTTACGAACTTATTTGAAGATAGAATTAATATGCAATTAAAATTTTGTGAAAAGCTCGCAACGCGGAAGTCCCCATTCCATTATGAACAAAAAAGAATAATTTCATGTCAGCGGAATCATGGAAAGCCTTTGGTTGACATCATATGTTATACTGAACTCCTAACTCTACACTTTATATTCATAATAAAAATATTTTTTCTAATATGGATCACCTTTTATAAGCACCTCCAAAGTTTTCATTTTCCCCCACAAGAAAAATCTTCCTGGATTCAACACTAGTAGTAAAATTAATAACATTAAGCGTGTTGAATGTGGCATGATTGGTGTTTGTTGTATTGTTGCAGGTAGTGCGGTGGTGCGATGTTGTCGGTGGCAGCCGAGGCGAGTGGTGTCGCGCAATGAGCCATGCGCGGTGGCGCGGCGGCCCTCGCGAGCCTCGCGTGCCTTGCCCTCACCCAAGCGTTGCCTCCCTATATTAAGATTGGTAAGTCATCACTCATCACCACACTTCATACGACACGCACGTCATCGTTTACCAGTTGAATTCATTTCATTCTTAGTCCTGTTTTAACTACTTATTGTTAACCTCAAAATAAGTTTAATTTTTAACTCAAACTAATTGCAGTATCAGTTCGTAAAACAGGATTATAGTTATTTAAGGTACAAGGAATATAAATACATTATCATCATAGTTGGATTCATAAAAGAGTAGTTACCTCTATATATTTTGTCTTGTTTTATCTAATTCAGATTATCATTAGCCTCAAATTTAGTTTTATTTTTAACTCAAACTACTTATAGTAACAATTCGTAAAAAAGTATTGTACTTATTTCAGCTACAAGAAATGTAATGTAATAATCATTATCCATACAGTTCGATTCATAAAAGAGTAGTTACCCTTAGATATTTAGTCCTGTTTTAACTAATTAGGATTATCGTTAGCCTCAATTTAAATTTCATTTTTAACTTAAACTAATTGCAGTGTCAATTCGTAATTCATAATTCTGATTATTTAAGCTACAAGGAATGTATAAGTACATTATCATCATCACTTATCCAAACAGTTAGATTCATAAAAGAGTAGTTACCTCTAGATATTTAGTCCTGTTTTAACTAATTCGGATTATCGTTAGCCTCAATTTAAGTTTCATTTTTACCTCCAATTAATTGCAGTGTCAATTCGTAATTTAGGATTTAATTATTGAAGCTACAAGGAATGTAAGTACATTATCATCATCACTTATCCATACAGTTGGATTCATAAAAGAATAGTTACCTCTAGATATTTAGGCCTGTTTCAATTAATTCAATTAATTTTTAACTTAAACTAATTGTAGTATCAATTAGTAAAACAGAATTGTAGTTTTTAAGCAAGGAATATAAATATATTATAACATTCGAAAGGATATTAATTGAGGCGGAGCTTGCCTTTTCTAATTCTTAAAAAATGTTAATTACTAACTCAGTTTACAGCTAGTCCCAAATTTAGTTCCATTCTAAACTCAAACTAACTGCACTACCAATACATAAAAAAGATTTTTTGTTATTTAAGCTACAATTTATATAAGTACATTATAATAATAGTTTAATGTGTGAACTTATATGTGGAATTTAAGGCTTGAGTTTTTTAAAAAAGCGAGTGTTAGCATTATTGATCTAGTGCAATAATAATAATTTATTATTTTAAACATTTTTTACTTTATATTTGCTTAATATTTTTTTAAAATAGTTTTTTTTTATATGATAATAAAATAATGACTTTTATCGATAATTATAAACCCTATACCGCAAAGGAAGAAGTTTAAAAATTGTCGTATTACTGTAATAAGACTCCATAACTTTTAAAATAGACAACTTTTTAATGATGCTATGTACGTTTAAGTACTTTAAACTTTTATAGAAAAAGTACATACTTTTCAAATTAAATATTAAAACAAGGTATTTTCAGTAATTATAGAAACAAATAGATAATTATAAAACCGTGAAAAAATTTCGATACAAGAGAAAATAAAAATAAGACCAATTTGTCTTATGAATATTGATACATTTTAATTAAATTTAAATATATAAGCATTTCTGAAAAGCAGTTAATTTTTCATTTTATAAATTATATATTTACTAAGCAACTCTAAAATATTTTCGTATAAAATTAATTTTTCCTTTTCGCATAGCAGTTCTTGAGAACCTAAGGTACCTACTTGTTTCGTGGCAAGTTTTATATTTAATTTCGTATATATTTTTTTCAGGTTGTAAAGAAAACCCTTTGTTCCTAACAATATGCCTAGTATCTACTTTTGGAGTATTAAAAAATAAAAAAAATAATAGTATGATGATTGAAAGAGAAGAGAAGAAGATATTTCAAAATATTCAAAAATAACGGTAGAAAGATCGTATTATTTATTATCTCAATAAGACGTGTGTAAATGCATGTCACAAAGTTGCAAAAGTATGGAAAAGAGTTCACGCCAAGTATTTTAGATGACTTATTTATGGGCTTGAAAGATCCTTCTGGCAAAGGACATCGATTCATAATAAAGCATGTAGAAAATGAAGACAGATTTGTTGAAAATGGATTATTATTTAAACCCAATAGCAAAACGAAATTATCATTACGATTCGAACTCACAAGTTTTGAGAACTGATTGACAAAAATTTGATCAAACATGACACAAAACTCAGTCATCGTACTATACCTTTTGGTAAAAGCAGATAAAACACCACCACTACTGCTTCGAAAAAAGACGATATCGAAACTTTTTTACTAGAGAAAATTATAGAACTGACTCGTCTTCTATAATTCTTGCCTTTTTAATATGACGTTAATCAATTATCATATCAGATTTGTTTAATTTTTAACAAATTTGTTTTGTATATTAATGTAAAATATTGCACTTTTGTGCTTCGACTATTTATTAACAAATAACAATATCTACAAACAAAAAATATAGTTTTTACAAATATTATTTTTAAAAATAATGAAATTTGTAGTCATTTTTCAAAACAACTTGAAATCAGTAGATTTTAATTTGAAGCCGAATTTGGAACAAAATTAATAATTGTGTAGCTTTTGGTTACTGTTTTCTCTCATGGAATTGAGTATACGTAGGTTCTGAAACAGTCGGACATAGTATTACTGTTGTTTAATTACTAGTTAAAGATGTTCGCATTTAATCACAAAGTTTCTAAATTCAAGTTAAAGCGTAAAAACCATGTGAGCCACAGCTGCCCATTATGATTATATATAATAGCTCCCTTATATTTGCGAGGTTCGTGAAAAGAAAATTTTATTATTTGGAATATTTGAAGTTATTCATAATTGAGAATTATTTGAATGCCCAATGGAATCCGGCAAAAAAATTCAGATTTCCTGAAGTCAACGTGCCTTAATTTCCAAATATTTTAATAAAATACCACCACAATGAATTCTTCTACTTGGCATAAAATGCAAAAGTCATTAAAATTCTTTAGGATTTCGCGAACCTCGACCACAACAGAATAATGTATTCCCTGAAAAAATATAAAAAATAATGCGTACATGACAGTAAAATGAAAATGAATAAGTTTCCAAGTAGCAGTTTGCGAGTCGTTGAGTTTCAAATTTTATTTTACGCGAGCGAAAAGATCGCGGTCGGTAATAAAACATTCAACAACTATTGACCTTGTCTGTGTGGATACGTTTTTCAACATGAATTATTTTGCTGAATCAATCAAGAGCGAAATTACTTGGAATGTTTGTACTAGAATAGATGTTCTTTTTGTTGCGCCATACGTAACAAGTGTAGAAAAAAACTATTCACCTGCTAAAATTTATCACAGATAAAAACCAATGATTACAACATTTCGTTACCCCGACAAGTTTCCATAAGTAAATAAAAGTTTGTTTTTTCACTAGTACCCTAGACACCTCCATTACCAACCTTTATTTTACATGAGAAATTGTTTTTCACTACCGCCTACCATGGTCTCCTAGGTCAATTATAAATTATTATTGACCTTGATCGGTATAGAAAAACCGTCAATTTTTAAAGATTCAAATGCAAATATTGTTTAATAAACTCGCGAAAAGTGTAAGTTATGTATATACAATCAAAATTTGCCATCTAATTTAAATAAGAATAATAAACTGATATACGTCAGATATAAAAGCAACCTGCTCTAATTTAGTGAATATTAAGAAACAAATATTTATGTCAAAATCTTTCTTATAATCAATATAATTTATTTAAGTAGGATTGGGATTTAAATGCTAGTACTGAAAAAAATAATATATATACTACTTGGGCGCTAGGTATATATTGATAGTCTTCTCTACGTTGGTTACTATTATTGTATGACAATTAATCAATATTTCAAAATAATAGTAATTAAGTTGTTTCATTTTGCGATGTCTTTGGAATTTATCTCATCAAATACAAAACGACCCGTCTCATTTTCTCTGCTAAACTTTTATTTTTAAGCACTCATTTTTTTTATACTTCAGCATTATTACTGAAGTAAACTGACATAAGGTAAAACCTCTTTCTTTTCGGAGTCGGTGTTTACCATGCAGTTTGCTTTCGTTTTTGTTGTTATGAAAAAAAATTGTATTAAATAAAAAGTTCATTTGACAAAATCAGGTGGTCTTGTGGTATTACTTCTGATTACACTTATATGTAAGTATATTTCGTGACACTAAATATATAAACTAAATGTTGGAGTCTAAGGTTATTTAGATTGGCGAATTATTCTCTGCACAATAAAATTGTACTTCTACACATTACACTCGATACAAAAACAAATTATACGGTAAAAAAGTCTTTCGAACAAGGTGGCAAGATTAAATATATTTATTTTAAAAGGTAACTTTGTTTTTCTCTAAAATAGGTACACCTACTGGACAAGCGAAGTGATTATTTATTTTGAGTTTATTTATTTCAATTGTGTGAAAGATAAACCTTGCAGATTATTTAGAGAGCGAGTAATATTAGTATTTTTTAAAAATTTTAATAGCGCCCAATATTTATTAACTATTAAGTATAACCATTCTAGTGTAGGTACTAAAGTATTATTCTGTGGCCTATTGTATACATTTCTTGAAGTGTAATTAAAACTAAAGCGCAATAAATTCGTGCGGGGTGTATTACAAAAGAAAATTCATAATCCCATTGAATAATGTGAGATGTAACCGTTGTAAGTCACTGAATCTGGAATTTTATTCTGGTTTCATGAAATGCAAACCGGATCTTGCAACACGCTTCTTCTCTTTGTTTCCGTGGACACAAGACAAGTTTTTTGCCACTACGTCGCTAATCCTTTTCCTTCATTATTCATTGTGAAAATAACACTACAGGACAAGGAAAAAGTACCGCAGTTGAAATAAATGAAACATGAAGCTCTAAATTACTGCAAATAAATATTTTATTTCATTGTCTTCATTATTTATTGCTAATTGAAGAAACTTATTTTACCGAATAATATTTTCCATATATGTTTTATTTATTTATTTATGATGGAGAATCAAAGGAAGATGTTTAATAAATATTTTATAGTTACAGTTTTTTTTCGTAATTTTTTTTTCTGAAACCGGAGCGAAAGTAGTACTTTTACTTCGTGAATAGTCATGAAAATATTTAAATTTTTTTGTTGTACCTCATTTTTTATTTTTTGGGCAGTAGATCTGCTACAACTTTTGCTGCCGCTTCTTTTATATCTATAGAAACCTCGTCGCTGTAATTAGTTTTACAACGTATTGCAAATTACTACATGCGCACGCTTCAAAAATGCAAACCTGGCAGTTTGTTCTTTGTTTATTTACATTTTTTTTTCTGTCACCTTAGAAACAAAAGATGCACGCTACTAAATACTTAGAAACAATCATATTTACTTATTAAATTTAAAATTATTTTTTTATTATTATCAAAGGTTTCAGAAAAAAATTAATACATGTTTCGTCAGAACAATGTCTGTACTTGACTTGGAACCTTATTTAAAAAACTGTTACTGTACAAAACAAATACAGTAATTAGTTAGTTATCAACTACTAGCTAGTAAATAAAATTAAATTTAGTGCATTTACTTTCATCGTACGTATTCAGTAACGCGATCGATTCTTAGGTAGCTACAGCTGATTTTTTTAAGTAATAATGATTATTTAAAAAACAATTACATCCTTTAATTGGGCAACTGTTGGCTTCCCAAATATTTCCAAATAAAAAAATAAATAAATAAATCTTTCTTCCATGATTATTACAGAAAATTGTCATCATATCTTTAGAATGCATTACAGTTTATTACGAATATTAATAATCACATCTCCCATATGTGTTATCTCCATCGTCTCCGAAATTATAATGGTGGCATAAATGCTTCATTCATCAAGTTTATTTCTCTATTTACGTGCTCGTAATGGCTTTACGCTGAAAAATTTTTCAAGTTGAAATTAAGATCGCAGGGAGCACTGGAAATTCCCAGCGTCGCTGGCTTCACTTGAACTTCATAACTTTCCTTTCTTATCACGTTGCGATGCGATCTTGTTTTATTGTGCGAGGAATTGCACTCATGGCCACCTCATGAGGGTATTGATTTTTGGGTAAATCAAGAGACACTTGGTTTATATATAGCGAGCGAGAGTAAATAATGAAACGTTATTAGCAGCTTCGGCTACCGACTACCGCGAAATTAATTTGCTTTCTTTTTACTAACGCCAAATAATATTGTACACGATTTATTAAGGGTCAGTGGCCGAGTATATTGGTCGATTGGTATGGTTCAGGAGAGCCGAATTCGAATCTGGCTGCTGGCCCAAGTCAAAAACAATACGGTCTCATAAATCGAAGACGATAAATCTGCTGTTAGCTCTTCTTGAAATATATTAAATTATCCAGCCTCTATTTTTGCAAGTTTTTTTCTGTAATTGGAAAAGCTATATACATTAAGGTCTAAAAGGTCATTGAACCTTTAATACAATAATAAAAACAGATAGGTAGTTAAAGTTCATGCTAAAAATCACATATTCAGTTTTTGATGAATAAACATGTTTCAAATTTTGCCCCCAAGTATTTCAATTTGCAAAACAAATTATATAAATAAAAATAAGCTGTGACCTTTTCAAAATTGATCACTTCTACTAAATTTTTACTTTTAAACTTAAAATAATGTTAATGTTTTTGGTTTCAGAACAGAACCGAATTAAATTCTTTCTATTTGTTCCTGAGATATTTGCCTTTAAATATATTTTAAATATATTCCAAAAATGGGTAGAGATACAATCTTCACGACTTTACAATCGATTGTACAATTAAAGGTACATAAACTATTTTTTTCTAAATAATTTTCTTTCTGCACAAATTTTCACTTTCTGTACTGAAGTAAATATTAGTCCTGAATTCAAATTTTCAAATAGAATTAAATGATCTCTTTTCGTTCTTCACATGATACCTATGTATTTTTGGAATATTTCGGGTAAGTAAATTCAATCTTAGATAAAAAAATTTAAATTTTTATTTTTCAACTGTGTGGAAATTGTTCGGGAATGACCTATTCATATTTTATCGACAAAATGAATTTATGAGTTCTTATTGATTATTAGTTAAATAGACAATTATTATATATCGGACATCAATGTTTGATTAAAAAAGTAGGAAAATTAAAAAGTATTTATTATATTAATAACTATACATTTGTTTATGTTATTGTAGTCTTTACTTTTTACAATTCGGTGATATTTTGATACCTTTGGTTTTCTTCAATATGTATGATGTATACAATTACATTTGATTCTGAATAATCATTATAGCACAAATCTATTTAAAATTCAGGTATTCACCATTAATGACTTTGAGTTAAGCTGACCCTCAGAGACCATGATCACTTTGCATAAGATCACTAGACAGACCGATGTAACGCAATTTGGCATGACCCTGGATCGGAATATATCACGTGGCGTTGTCAAAGCGATTCAGCTACAACAATAACTCAACATTTAGCCCTGGCTACATTAATAATTACAATGTTATGCCTCGGCTGCTGTACACGGGCTAATAAATGTCCGACGCATTCGCTAAACAGATAATTGCGGTAAATACTGCTAACACTAACTGAAGAGCCGTGCATTGCGGTTTTAATTAAAAACAAGTTAGCAGCTAATTCGATAATGCGAAATGTTTATGGAAATTTATAGACTTGTTTGTGAGCTAACTGCTCCTACATCTATTCAATTTACATCTTTTTTGATCTCTGGATAATGCCAAACATGAAATTTATTTTCAGGATGAAATTTACTTCTTATATATGAAATCGGAAAATTAAAATTATCCTATATTATTTCTAGGGTTTCACAGCTTGACTTGATATTTACGCATCTTGACTTGACTTGACTTGAAATCAAGTCAATTAGTAGTAGCCGAATTTAAAGTCAAGTCAAAAATCAATTACTTCTTCAAAACTATTTGATTTTTCATGAAATTTTATTGTGTAGTTTAAAAAAAATAATAATAATGAGATTTTCAATACAGACTTTTATTTATAAACCCAAATTATAAATAATTCTAATGGGCACCTTCTTAAAAAAATAATATAAATGTCCGTAAGAAAATATAAACATGAGGCTGCGAATAAAATTATCTCCCAAACTTCTTCGGATTTTTGTAGTAGTTAGAGCAGCCCTGAAAAATTGTCTTTCAACAGGATCTGAGGATGCTGGTTTCTAAAAATTAAAAATTGGTTATTTACATTAATTTCGTAAAAATGCCTAGTTACCCTTTGTCGCATTGTATAAATTTCTTTTTATTGGTAACACCGACTTCAAAAGCAAAGCTCGCAATATTAAGGTTAACTAGCAATTTTTAGAGTCAAATGGCGAAGTTTGCGGTACTCCAGTAAGTGATAATATAATATATAATAACACTCACTTTATTCTAATTCTCGTGATATATTAAAAATTTAATCTGTTTATCAGGTAATATCAACTAGCTTAAAATTGCTTGATATCAAGTCAAAGAGTTTAAACATAAAAAAATGTGAAAATTAAGTACTCTTCTGAAAGAGATTTAGAAGTAGATTTTGAACAATCGTTGACGTATAGAAACTTAAGTTTAAGTTGGACAATGCTATCCAGTCAATTTCCAGAATAAATAGAATGTAGCGTATGCGAAAATGAAATGTTAACAGACAAAAAAACACGTTTTCGTTTATCGTAAAGAATCTATGAAGTTTAAAAATATCACAACAAAAATAAAGCGCTCTCAAGTTCCAATTTAGAGTTTTGAATTAAATTTAAAATGTATAGACTTTGCTTTTCCTTTTACTTTCTTTGTTACCTTCCTATTTTTAATTTCCTTGCCTTTGTGTAAATAAACAAAATTCAGAAGACAAAGCGTAGATGTTCGTCTGTTTTTGCGCCGCCTCCGATCTTCCTCCACGTAGGAGATTTACGGCCGTCAATGGTGGGTCTCCGGCCCGGTGGCATAAATCGCAATGCACAATATCTCTATAATTTATTCCTCGTTGTGGAATCTAAGGTGCTTATGCGCCCATATTCTATTCCTTCGCCGGCGCGGGCACGTACAAATAAACAAATTGTGTTTCGTCTCAAACCCGGACGCACTTTGCATACGGAATATTATTTTGAGTTTGAAATTTTGAGAAAGGATTTGGGAAGTAGGACATGTGGGCTTTGTAGAAGCGATTTCCATTGATCAAGATTAAGTGTAAGTTGCTTGAAATTGCCAATTGTGTTCTAAGAGAAATGATGTACATTTGATACAATAGTATTTGGTTTGTTTGTAATTTTTTTTTCTTAGTTCAGGTTAATTAACATTGAATAATAGGTTTGTTTGTTTCGCTGTGTAGCATCTTACTGCAAATCGCTGCGTTTTATGTGCTGTATGCTGCCAAACACCGCTGTTTGACGTGGTTGTAGTCGTAGGTTTTGCTCTATTTATCATTTACTGCTACTTTGGAATAAGTTTCTATTCGTTTCGCATTTTGCTGCTAGTTGATATTTTATCGAACCTCAAAACCTAACCTAAATATCATGGAGTCAGCATCTGTTGAGTCAGATTCTTCCAATAGTGAGAGCAGTGCCGATAAAGAATTCAGTTCTATTTCCGCCAAACCGTACATCCTCGATTGGAGTAGCTGTAAGAATTGTAACGTTGCGTCGTACTGCTAAACGCTGCTGGAGTGAAAAGAACAATACAGAATAGAACATAATTACCTAACGCCGCTGTAAACCGTAGACGCAAAGTAGTGAAACGAACAAACCTAATATTTTTAATTAAAATAAATTTTGTAGTTTAAATTTTACTGAAAATATTATTTTTCTTAATTCTAATGTAATACTTATAAAATCTACTTCTATTTTAGTATTTCCAGTTGTACATTGTAAAATATTCTAAAATTGAAGATACAACTCATATGGCTCCTATCAATAACATTATTTATTGGAAAAGTATTTTTCTGCTGACATTTTTTTGATATTCGTAAATATAAAAATTATATTCTGCTTTTTCGCTTCTCCAGGGACGGTTCAGGTGTACCAATTCGATTTAGAAGAGGTGATAAATCGAAATAAGACAATTCCATTTATATGAAACTTGTTTTTTTAACTTATGAAACAAGAAAACAATAATAAATGTTACAATCAAAGATCTACGAATGTTCTAGTATTCAGTAATATCAATATGTTGATAAGAAATTCGTAATTGAACCAATTATATGTCGCAGAGAAATAGAGTAATTATTATTCGTATATTTTAGGAGAAATACAATAACAAGAAATGTAGCACAGTAGATGAATCAGAAATTTATATACATTTAATTGATTATTCCATACACGTTATTTTCAGCTAATAAGAATGCTTCCTTTTATTAGAAGTAGGCAGTTTTTCAATGGATAAAATTTGATAAGCACAATAGCATTCTCATGATGACTTTTGGTTGATATGAAAAAAAATATGTTTGAAAGGTGAAATAGTCAAGCAAATATAATTATTTGTATTTAATCAGAAGTGAAGTAATGACAACTCAGATCAACATTTAAGGCCGGTTTTTCCATCTCTGGTTAAAGTGCCGGTTACCTTAACCATCGGTTAATAGAAAAATATCAAATCGAAATAGTAAATAACGTATATTTTTGACAACTTACCTTAGTTTTTCGATGCGATATTTTTCTATTAACCGATGGTTAAAGTAACAAGTAACCAGAGATGGAAAAATCGGCCCTTAGTGAATAAATGAGTTATACTTCCATAAGGAATTATATATTTTAACTCCGAGGGTTAAGAATTTTCAACGAAAAAGTTAAAATAGAAAAATAAAGTAGTTATGATTTCATCCTCTTTGTCTCTTCTAGGATTATAGTGGTAACGGTAATGGTGATGTGATCTTAAATATATGAAATGGTCCTCATTTATATATGATTGTTTCGCGGAAGAAGTCATTTTCCGTTTATTAATACCAGCGCAGCTCCAGCTATCTCTGCTCTCCGACTGTATTCATTTCGGCGGAATTAGCTCCGCGGATTCTTTTATTTCATGCAGCGTGTTCGGCCGGTAATTGTCGACATTTTCATTACCAACTGGGTCTGACGATCTCATGTGCGACATTACCATGCCAACCTGCGGAATGGCCCGTAAAAACGTGAATCCCTGGATGAATGTATGGACGAGATGAGCATTCATTAAGGTGATGTTATTGTACCAACCATCCAAATCATCCACTTTTGTTTTTATTGTCATCCAGTTTGACAATTTTACAGTATGATGAGGTAATTCTGTCGTCAAGCGTCACTTGTAGAGAGACGGTAGTAAACTTTAATGCATGCACATTTTCACACGATATGGAATTTATTTTATTCACTCACACTTTATCTACACTTTGTAGATAAGGCTTTTTATTTTACATAAAAAAGATGAAATCACTTTAAACATGCAGAATTAAAATTTTACAATTTGGAATGATGTTGCAGTACTTAAAAAAAAACTTTTATGACTGCTCCGGGCATTACTTTTATTTATTTCATCGCAATAATTCGATGCATTGTATAAATTAACGAGAATTTTGTCACATTTGGCATATGACGCTTTTGAACGGACAGTAGAGGCTTAATTTGGGAAATTGACTATATGCTCTGGCATATTTCTGCAGTTTTAAATTTGAAAAATGCAATTTTAAATTCAAATTTTGCTGTTGCTTTCACTTCTCTCTGTATTGTTTATTATTCAAATATGTACAAAAAACAAGAATAATAATATTTATTTTTAATTATTAGATTGCGACTTTTTTACCATTTCACCATGTATTATGTAATTATTATTTCATTACCATAAGGCAAAAAAAAGATTATAAAATTTAAATTTAAATTTAAAACTTATAATTCAGCCGAAAATACCTATTTTTGGGCTCAAAATTTTGATATTTGAAAATAGTTTGTATTGTTAGAGGTTAATGCGTTTATCTTAAATAAACAGAATTTAATTATCTTACTTTGCTCCTGAGATTTTTGCTATCAAGTTTGCACCTCGAAAAGTGTGTTTTAGGTATTTACAGAAGGAAAAGAGTCGATTAATTCAGGAACTGATGAAAATATCGACAGAATTGGGGTATTGTGCATTCAGAACGTCGGTTGTCCGTACTGAATGATTGGGAAGAGTTAAATTTAATTCACACCACCGTTCATCACATTTTGAGTAATTCATTGAAGATGAGAAAAATCTGCACAAAAGTAGTTTAAAAAAATTAGATTTTGGCCAGTAAAAACATTAATCTGACTTGAGTTCTTGTGACTTTTTCCTCTTCCCGAGACTAAAAAATCACCTCAAGAGAAGTCATTTTGGGACACTTCAAAAAATTTAACGTCTGTAACAGACCAGATGAAGGTGATACCAGTATCCCAAGATAGGAAGAACCATCTCCAGCACGGTGTGGCTTCCCAAAGAATTTACGTAATAAGTTTTTTTAATTGTTGTTCTATTTATTTTTCTCAATGCCACAGTTTAATATCTCTACAAACCACTAACAAAATGAAACTAAATGAAAACAAAAATTTAAACATTATAAGTACAATACTGGAAGATAATGTCCAAGATAATGAAAAACGATTAAATAAATTGAACGAAAATTTCAATGGTATTTGAACTTGGTTTTTCTTGAGTAATTTACGGTAGCCCGGTAAGAGCCGTCTTCCTGATGATGCAAAAAAACAAAGCAAATATTCCTGGATCCACAGATGGTATTTAAATCCCAGGAAAAGTTAACTTCCACGTCATTCAAAAATAAATCCTAAAAAGAGAAGCGGCGAAGAAAGATCATTTATATCAATCCACATCGGAGAAAGTTTCCAACTGGCCAGCAACTGCACAACTCCAAATGCCCTACGTATGTATTTATGTAAAATATTAGCAATCAGAAGTTATAAAATACTTGCAGGGAAAAGTTTTTTCCACGTCGTGAATTGAAAATTAGACACGCCCGGCTAGTATTTGAGGAGACTTACAATTTTAATGTAATTTATTCGGGAAAGTTGCGGGTTGGGGTATCTATCTCAGATGAATACAGTGGCAAGGCAGAGTTTTGAAGGGGATTGTAATCTATCTCGCCTCATACATGAGAAACGACTGGAAGATGCTGTTTATTGTGGCTGCTTTGCTTTCATTCGCTCCGACATGAATAACAACAGGCAGGTGATCATTACCATTGTGTACTTTCCTGCTACGTATTTTTATTAACTACCGACAATAAAACGAAATGGACACTACTAACAGTTTTTCACTATTTTTCCATACAAAAGATAATTACAGAATACCTACTGTGAATGTTAAAGTGCAGATTATGAAAAAGGTTGTTAGTGTTTAGGTTAAGAAATTAATGTTATATTTTCTATTTTAGGAACGTAAATTATTTCAATCTAAATTAATGAGTTATTTCTCCTTATTAATGTAATTTATTTAAGAAATAAGTAGCTATACTATATTTGTCACAATTAATCTTCACGTCATCAATTTCTGCTGCAAGAATTCTTAAAATTTTATTTTACTTCGTTTCAGAGGGGTATATATACCTACTATATGCTTCTAACAAACGACAAAAATTAAAAAAGTGTAACCGCAATAACGGATATTTTCAAATATTTCAACTTGAATATGTCATTAATATCATTCCTGTCATTTATTAAAGAGATTTTCGCGTCGACAATTTGTGTTTCATTTTGTATTTGTAGTTTCTTTAGTTTACGCTACAACTTTGTTTGTACGTTCCATCCATTATTATGTTTGTATACAATACTGTTAGTTTTGACATTTATTTACTTCGTAAATCACACGATTTCATCCGACAAGATGATGTCATCAATCCCACTTCCCCCTAACGATTTAAATCACATGGTTACAATTAATGACGTGGAAATCAACAGTGGGAATTAGAGTATACTTATTTTTGTTGCTTGCATTTGGACATTGTAGATGGTATTTAATAATAAATTTAATAGCTTATACTTAGAAAGAATTCATAAATGCAATTGATTTTCGTTACTAACTTCATCTACCACATCTCAAAATTATCTACATATCCGTTACAAAATTCTTATATACTGAAACGGTACCTACCTCCATCTACGTACGTATAATTATACTTTAGATCGTCTAGTGGAAGGTTTAACTTACCCTACGTTGTGTTTATTTAAATAAGTAACCCTTCATCGTCGTAATACAGAGTAGCTGTTAAGAGTGGAGGAATCGGGACAGGTATTTGATAAAATAAAAGAATGATATTCACTCCAAAAGATAGATAAAATATCTATCTTGTGCATTTATTTAAAATTAAGAAAATCGTAGAGTGCTGTGGAATGTTACGCTCTCCGGTATTCACCTTAATAACCTGGGGGAAACCACAGCCAAAACCTCAGGTAGAGAGACAATTTGACAATATAACAATTATAAAAAGATTGCATTCAATTCATAAAGAGTTGTCCCAATAATTTATGATAATCATGTATGGTAAAATTGAGTGACTGAGAGCAAACTTATATTGGTTGTCAGTTACAATTGTAATTGTTGTTGTAATTGGTTTGAGTTTTATTGTTGGTTTCAGAGTCGGCATGCCGTTGCTCTGAGGTCTTTTGTTTATAGGGCGCTCTGTTTTGTCAGATGGCCATTCTTTATATTTTTATAGATGGTCTGAGTTGCAAAGACCGGCCCATGAGCTCACGGTTCTACCGGCCCTAAGAGCACACAGTAATCGTGAACCGGCCACGGCGAGCACACAGTCAAAGCTATCAGAAATAATTGTTGATAGTTGTATTTGAGGCAGACACCCAGCTGAGCTGGCGAATCTGTTGAGTTTGAGTAAATTACAATTGTTAGACAACCAATATTAGATCGGTTATATTTAATAAAAATATGATATTATTGTGACAACCATAATTTCATAATTAATATTTTATATAAAATAATAGAAACATACCTAGCTTGCCCGAGTAGTCTCGATGTTGATGGGAATAGGATATGCTTCCAATAGGGAATTTTATAGAGGATTCGGAGGATTCGGAAGTTAGTCTCAATGCCTGACATTGGCCAATAGCAGAAACAACCTTCCTGATGAAGTTATTGGAGGATTCGAAAGTTAGTCTCAATGCCTGACATTAGCCAATAGCAGAAACCGCCTTCCTGATGAAGTTAGTAAAGAATTCGAAAGGTAGTCTCAATGCCTGACATTAGCCAATAGTAGAAACAGCCTTCCTGGAAGTTAGTCTCAATGCCTGACATTAGCCAATAGCAGAAACAGCCTTCCTAAGGAAAGGTTGGAGAGGAATGGAGTTACAGAGACCAGGAGGACTTACTCCGGACAAGCCAGACATAAGTGGAGTCCTGGTTCCGACTCCCCGAGTACAGATTTGTCTCGGGTTATATACAAAAATGTCCCTCTTCACACCTTCCGATCTATGGTGGTTCGGGGGTAGTCCATGATCCGAGCACGTGATCGTGGAAGCTTCGAGAATATTTCTAATATTCTATCTCACTTGGATGCATGATGACTTCTTTGTCTTAATCCTTTCTCAAAGATGCTGATCTGTAAACAGTTCACACGTACGGCGACGCATCGTCTAGGAAATATTATTTTTTCAAATGGTTGTAACACCCTGGCCTGCGCTAGACTAAACAATAAACAGATAAGGTCTCGTGCCGTACAGTCGCACAAAAATTCATTATACAAATTAAATATTCTACGTAAAATACTTTGTTCATAAAATATTTATACATATTAGAGATTATTTCTAATATTATTAATAACAAAATTATACATGCAGACAGTACTGTTTCAATACTATACATAAGTAAATAAGGTGCTTGACTTTTCAAGTTTTACTTGATTAAGTAGTTTTAGTTCGCCACATTCCTTATCAATGTTAAGCGAGTATAGTCATGAAGCACTGAATTAATAAGAATTACATGTGCTACATATGAAATACACCTAGGTCTAATAATAATGAGAGAACAAAAAGTTTTGTAGGTATATCCTGACAAAGTGCTGTTTCCAAACTGAGTCAATCATGGTTTAACATAAAAACATCCGGTTACTTAACAGAGCAAATAATTTTGCCTAATGGTATATTTACTTAAAATGAAAAATCTGATGTTAATCCCTTGTGATTTTAGCCAGACATGTGTAGGTAAACACGGGGTTAAAATCCATGCAAAAACGGTCATATCTCTAAAGGTTTTCCGGGGTGGTGTATAATGTGGGCCCGGTAATAAAACGTTTAGAGGGCGGTGTAAATGAATGTTCTGCTTGCGGAGGGTGAACGCTCTGATTCGCGCAAATCTTCGCAAATCTACCTACGGATTAGGGCCGCGAGGCCGCCGGGGTAAAAAGATGCGCTGAAAAACGATTGTTGTTCAAATGAAGCGTTCCAGGGATTTCACGGATCCGCGCCCAGATTCACAGCCCAGGATCAAGTGATAATAATTTGCTATAAACCACATGTAGCTTTCCACTACCCTTACACCATTGGATCGAAAAAAAACATACGTTTTTACTTTACATTCTCGAAGAAATCTAGTGTCTTGTTCTCTTCTAATGACATCTTTTTACAAAACTACTGAAAAACTGCATTATCTTTGGATTTGAATTTTACTAAAAAAGAATAAAATAAGCACAGTAGTATTATTATATTGAAGGTACACTTAGTGAGTTTCTTTTCTACTACTTAATTTTTATTGACACTTCTTCCGTGCTTTTATATAGTGAATATTATAAAATTGGTCCAAACTATGCAATATGCTGGAATAAGTAACATAATCGAAATTTTTATTTTTTGTTTAGCTGGGATTAGTAGATTTTAATTATTAAGTTTCGAAGACTTGTAACATGTCTTACTTTTAAATAAATTCCATCGCTACTTATAATAGCATCTATAAATTTCATGCCAGTCTAAATTCCGTTAAGGCCATTGATATAAACATAAACTTTAATGAAAGGAAAGAAAACTACTGGAATTCAGTCAATGGGATAAAATTTTATTTCCTCTCCTACCGGTTTCGACCCCACATGGGTCTTCCTCAGGGAGTGAAAGTCCCTGAGGAAGACCCATGTGGGGTCGAAACCGGTAGGAGAGGAAATAAAATTTTATCCCATTGACTGAATTCCAGTAGTTTTCTTTCCTTTCATCAATTGACCAGTCAAGAAAAATCCGTCTACCATAAACTTTAATACCCCCAATGTGGTTCAGTTTTTTTTTTACTGAAACCAGATCACATTACAAATAAATAAATTATTCCAGAGTGTGGTTTTGTTTCTGCAGGTCAAGAAATAGAAGAAATTTTAAAATGTACTCTGATTTTGACCTGCTGAAACCGCAACAAATACCGGAACAATAATGTAGAATGTGATCATTTTAACAAGTCTAGAACTTTAGCAAACTAATCTTGTTCCAATTCGTGGCGCAAGGAACTACTCCAAGTATCTAACAAGCTCCCAGGACATCACCGAAGCAGATAGGTGTATATAATTTTCCTTTTTCATGCCCGTAACTTTTCCTTGGAAAAGGGGTCTAAATAAAAAAAAACACAAATAAATATAAATACATTTCAATAAAATTACATGATTGTATAATATATTCGACTTTTAATAAACTCTTAGACGTTTAGATACATTTGGACCAAAATTCATTAGAATGGGGTCCTGAGCCATTTTTTTATTTATTTATTTTTTTCTGAAAGAACACAGTGAAATATAAGCATATTAGTGAAAATACAACTGAAAAATATGTCGTGGTAAGCGAGATATCAATTTTTAAAGTAAAAATGTTGATCTCTGATGTCATCTGTCTTCACCAGTGATGAATAAACTGTTATTTGTACATGATATTGGTTATTTTCATATTCATTTAGCTAATCTATGTTTATATACAAATTTATATGTACATGAATAAAAAAATATTATTAGGCATAATTGTTATTTATGTATTAAGGGCATAAAATCAAAAGATTATAAATTATTAATAAAAGTTAAATGCCAAATTATTCAGTGTTCGTAAGATGTTTATATTATTTTATTAAGTTGTTTAGTTGTGTAGGATAAAATGTGCTACAAAGTAGTAAAGTAGTTTTCTGATCCTCAAGAAGTATCCAGCCTCGACTGCGTCTCGGTCGTATACATATCCTTCGGACCAGAAAAGATCAACTTTCCTACCTAGCAGCACAAATAACTATTTCGTAACAAAAAGAAGTACATTCAGTAACATTTTGTCACTGCCAGGCCCCAGATAAATCGCCCATCTACAAATTCTATGAATTGCGAACCCGCGATTGTCTTTTTAAAATCAGGCAACCAATGAAATTGCTAAAGAGGGATGATATCACAGGACATCGCAACAAAATGTAATCTCTTATAGCTCTAGAATGTATGTAATATTTAAATAAAATATTTTCACTAATAGTCATTAATTGTTGTTTATTTTGACTCTTCTGCAAAATGGTAATATTTCGACAACGGTTCAGGACCCTATTTCGGGGAGGGAGAGGAGGCTTCAATCTCTCGAACGAATCTGGTTTTATAATAATATTCCACTTTGAATGTAAACTTATTGCAAATCACCCGTATTCTTAAACATTCACCCGTGTAAATTGTCTATTACAAAGGTATCTCCCGCTCGACGTGGGTGCTCCCGCACAATATTAACATTACTCTCGGACAATTTAGCCCATGTTTGGCCCACCCCCACACATTGATTTCGCATTACGCGGTCGGGATTGACGTGAGGTGTCATGCACCTGACACTAGCAGAAGTACAGAAAATATCCAGGAACCATTCACTCATAATCAACATCCCGTCCCGAATCCGCCGAGTTATTAATTAGTTGAATTTCAGGTCAATTGCCAGCACAAATTGAGAGGAAATTAAAATATATTTGATTCATCAAGGGTCCTTAAGTAAATTACAGCGTGATTACCGTTTACTTTTCCTTTATAAAATCATTTCTGAATAGAAAACACAAACTTAAATGATTATTAAATTTTAATTCTCTTACAAATAATCTCCACTTAATAATTCAGTATAGAAATTTTTGATAAGCATTGTTGAAAATAATGATGTTTACAAAAGATTTTGTTATTTACAATATAGTATGGTAGGCCGTAGACAAAAGATTTTGTTAAATCAAAATCACCATTCATTCAACTTCTTTAAGAAATCTATATATACCAAATGTAGCCAATTTTACAACATTACACTAATAATCGTCCTTAGGAAATTATCATTTATGTCATATTCAAGTTAAGGAAATGAAAATAATTGTAAAAAAAATCGAATATATAATAATATTTTTATTACAACCTCTTCAAGGACGATGATTGTAGGTGTTATAACTTATACATACTTATATATACAACGTGCTTTTGGCAACAATCATAAAATTATTTCGTAATTATCAAAGTTCTTGGAATATTACAACTGAAAAAATGCTACCTTTTGCAATATATATTTTAGAGGTTCATTTTGACGCTGGATTTATTGAATGATAACAATTTAAAATAGATTTTCTGCATTTTAAGTGGACAAATGAAATTGATTGTGTGTGTGTGGGTGTGTGTAGGTGTGGGTAAATTTTACAGCCCCACAAATCGTCGGTCGTGATATGACAGCTGACAATTGAAATGCAACGTAAAATTTATCATCTTCAGCCGACATTTGAGTTATTATTGACATGCATAATTTGTCTTGTTCTATTTGCTTTGCAGATACCAATTGAAAACATTTTTCAAATTTTATTAAAGTTTATCGCGAAATACCATCCGATATCAAGGAGTTGTGGAAGTTGAGATTGGAAAGTCAAACATAATCTGTTGGATTCATGGAAATCTCGGTTGCTATCTCTCTAATTTTATATTCAACAAGAACAATACTTTTAAAGCAAATGGTCACAAAGTAGTAATAATATTAAGTTTGTGAAACTCTACAGTGAAGCTAAAACTATTAAGTTCCAAGTTTCTTATTCCGAATCGTATCCGTAAGCCAACAGCTTTATATCTGTGCATTTACATTCAAGAACACGGCATTCAATGAACACCTACGGAAGTCGATGTGGCCGGCATGTTACTTGCTGCCATTACAAATTTCAATTAACTTGGTTGTTTTAATTATCAGTATTCAACAAATTTAGCTGATTTTGTTCCTAGACTTCTACCTATCCACAAAGGAAATTGAAATTTGTAAGTTGTAATTTCGTATAGTTTATGAACTCCAAACTCTAAATGCATTTTGCGTGTGGAAAAAATAATATTATTTGTCATTTAAATCAATTTGTTATGGTAAATATCTCCTTACCTTTTTATTCATCTAAGTCTCAAAATTACAACACAATACAATAGTAAACGAGTTTTATAATCGTCATTTTAATTTGTAAGAAACAAAGAAGAGAATCCTCCAAAAATGTCCACCTACAATTATGAAATTAGTTTATTATACTTTATTTCCTATTTTCTGCCTTTTATATCCTTTTAAAAAATTAGGAATTTTTATGTTAGTTATAATACTACCGTAATAATATAACTGAAACAATTGAATGGTTTTTTTAAAATTTTTGTACATTTTTAAAATTCAGAAAAGAGTTGTAGCTCTAATCTTTTTTTTTTGTAATACCTACAGTGTATACTCTATATTTGTATTTATCCTTGACGATCCGCCCATGGAAGCAAGGGAAGCACTCCTTACCTTGTGTTTTGAGAACACAAATAAAATTCAATTTATTTCGTAAATTTTTTTATAATCTTCACAAATATTATAATTGTTGGAGTATTGTTGATAATTTTACATTGGTACATTGCTGTAAAATTATGCGATATTCCTTTTGCATTTTTTTAATTGCTATAGTTATGTTATCTTGATTCTGTTCTTATTCTAAATATATTAATTTCATTCTTTTATTTTATTAGAGAGAAGTATAAAAAATATTATTAACATTTGTACATTTGTCTATTACCGGTATTCCTGTAAGATTTTTTTAAATACTAGTAACACAATTTTATTTCACTGTGTTTCCCTTATTCAAAATATCACGCTTCTACACTGGTATTTATAGTTGTTGGAAATGGAAAACAATTGATGAAGTATAAACGAACCGTTTACTAATCCAGATTTATTATATTTTTTGAATTATATTTTGGTGGACTATCTTAAAATTTTATCCTATTTTTTTAGTATTGAGAATGTATATATTAGTATATTTATTTCCACGCATTGATGCGTTTAAGTCAGAAGCCTGTCTTGCATCTTTCATGTTTGATATGAGAAACCTTGCTGGTAGTCGCAGGGCCATGTTATCTCCGGTCATCGCCTACCCTGATCAGTGAGTCGCGTCTAACGACTGTGGATCGTAATGGGGCGACCGCATCGTCAAACAAATCCACTCGCAGTGATCGTCTTCTTTCCTCAGCACACGAACTTTTATCAGGGGACCTGACAGCCGACAGCCGTAATTGCTTGTCGATTGCAAATGGATTAATTTCATTAAAATGTACCCAATGTAATGTTATGCTAATTGGAATTGATTATTTCAATCCCGGAAAGTTTTTCTGCAAGAAAAACCATTGTTTCCACAACGGAAGGAAAATGAAAGAAATTAATTTTAAGTAGTAGCTCTGCGATAATTAGATGCTTCCTTATTAACTAAAGTAGTTTACTGCAAAGAAAAATATTTACAAAATTGCACTTCTTTTCACAATGAAAAAGAAAAAGATTTTAACTGCTTGTAATTGGAATTAAGGATTAAAGTTATATTTATTTCATTTTACATATCTGAGACGAAGCGGAGACAAACTGAGAAATAAAATAAATTCTTTATACCTTATTTATTTCTTTCTATAAAAATAGGCCCGAATGAAGAAACTAAATAAACACATAAGTAGTGTGTCCTAGCAACTAGGGATGTTCAGACACTTCTGATATGAATATCAATATTTTTCATTCGAATTAATTATTTTAGTATCGATACCAATTTTCCCATATTTTATTATTTATATCAGTACTTTTAACCCAGCATCGGATTTTTTTTTTTTTATAAAACGAAACTTTATTTTTTTATTACTTACTAAACTGTAGTTTTTTTGTGCTTACACTGAAGAATGTATGGTAGCTTTTTATTATAAAATAAAGGAATAATAGCAACTATGTTTAGGTTTTATATTTTTCCTTTTTTTCATTGATACTTGCAAAGTAACGATACTTATTATTTTAATTCGATACTGGTATTGAAAATTATTATTCGATATTTGATACCCAAGTAGCAACAGTAACATAACCCGCTGATTTTTATACTAATTATTAAATCATGAACTTTACAAAAAAACTGCATTAAAAGCACTGTCATTTAAGAGAGTTGAAAAAATAATTTAACTTTATAGTGACTGGATAAATTTTTAAAAGCAGAGAACAATAAATTTAGTTTTGTTCAAATGCGAATGCAATTTAAACCACAGTTGAAATGAAACGAAACTGTCAAACTAACCGCAACCACCACTTTAGCTCGGTTAGTTTGATTATTAAAATATAATCAAGACCTTCAACAATCGTGTTTCGGTAATGCAATCGATTAATGAAAAAATAAACGCGGTTACTGTGGTGCTATTTTGTAGCTCTTATGATTTATTGTATTGGATATTTAATTGAATGTGGTCCTGTATTCATTAGGCTTTTTTTAAAAAATAAATTTAATTATATTCTATTATCTAGTATCTATTTATAGCAGTGTTGTTGCGAAATATTCTTGATTCATTTTGTTAATATTCTCACATTACTGACTAATAATGTACGAGTACATGTTTATTTTAATGTAGGTACTATATTGTATTTGCCCAAATAAGTTTTTCGATTTAGTTAACTGACTAATTGTATAATTCAACAATTTAAATTTAGGCGGTAAATAATGTTAGTCATACCTTGTACCAGGAGTATTTAATTACGAAATGTTAATCGTAAAGAGTATATTATTAGAAGCAGTGCAAGAGATATTATTGTAGGTAGGTTATTGGGGCAGTTGAAGAAAAGGCAAAACTTATCAAATTAAGTTTCTTCTAATGTCATTTCATTATTTTGTATTCTTTTCCTATCCGATAAAGAATGATGCGCCGCCTTTAAATGATGACATATTCAATAAACCTCCCCCTTGCCAAAGAGCTCAACTTGCTGCTGATTGCCAGCACTATAGTAGTCACCTTTAATAACAAGCCCTGATATTTTATTTATTTTTTATGTTATCCTAAGCTTAATGTTCTGAAAAAAACAAATAATGATGACCTGACAAAGGTTAAGAGCATCCCTTGGACTCGGAAATAAGTGTGTCCCTGCCCCCTGACAGTTGTAGTTGATGAAACCGTAAAGATTTCCTCTCCTTTGGGTCAACGTTCCGCCGCAGCCTCAGGTGAAGGGTGCAACTCTATTTATTCCGTGGTCATCGCTCGGGCTTTGTGCAGCAGCGAGGGTGCTTTATTCATAGCAATTTCCATATTTTCAGTCATTGTCATTCCGCGCCGGTGAGAAAATGAAATTTGAATATTTTATCTCGGGATTAATATTTTCGGCTGGTGTAAAAACAACGTCTACCGGAAATTAGCTTATTCCAACGGTTATGTACCGTGCGCGTATCAGTAATTTGTTTATGGCGACTTTATATGATTATTTCGCGGACACAAATTAAATTTGATGGACTGGTAATACATGTTTGGCTTACTAATTTGCATCCTTTCTTCAATATAAAATAGATAAAATTCTAAAAATAATTTGGGCTTTTTTATTATTCTTTTTATTTAAAACCGGTTTATATTAGATTGTTATTAGACTACGGGCAGCGATGGATTACTTGGTTAGCGCGCTACGACTCGAGTTGAGCAGAGTGTTAGATTGGCAGCATCGCAAATCTGTAACTAAAAGAAAATACCGCTATATCTGAGAGATATACCTTCCAGGTACTTGAGGCAGTCTCCCAACTGAATATTGTGCTACATACGATAATAGCTCTGTTCGTTGACAGTTCCAATAAGTGTAAACTAGTTTAGTGTAGTATTTACTACAGTGCGGGGTCGCTTTATTACACATTACTGAAACTAGTGGGAGATGTTCAAAAAACAAAGGAATGCTATCTTATTTAGAAGAGGAAAATTTGTTACAGATAAGGATTGTCATAGAAATGTATAAATAAATGATTGAATTGTTGCTCAATACATTCGTGTAAAATGAGACAGCCATGGATATATCTGAGGACGAATTTTTAGTTCTTTAAGCAATACTGAAGATATTGAAGAAATCATCTTCTAATATATAATATAAAAATTCGTGTTGATCACTCATTGTATTTTGTAGGTTAAGGTTATACGTTAATAGTAACAGTTTCAACATTAGATTTCATCCGAGAGGTAGTTCAGAAAAGTGCGTATTGGTGCACTTTAGTTCAAAAATGATTTATCAACGAACACGGTGTCCTACCTTACAGTTGTGTCATAAAACACACAAGTGTAATAAAGTGTACATTAGAACAACCTAGCGAATGTCATCGAACAGAGCTGATGATATTAGAAGAAGTTTAGTTATAAATAAGAATAATAATAATAATTGAATAAATTTTATAGCTCTCCATGCTAACGCTAATAAATTATGAGTATGTAGATACATATTGTAGTACGGAAATATTACAAGGAGCTACGGATCTTACGATGTATCGATTGTTTATTTGTATCGGGAACCAATTATATATTCACGTCAGCCTGTACGGTTGTGTGGCCACGACAAGAGTCTATTTGATCTTTGTTGGTAAACAATATGTAGTATCATTCAATGGCAGAGCTATGCTGAATTTCCAGATGCTGTTACGTAGACAATGCGTATACTCCATTTGTCACTTGGATCATATATAATTTACAATTTTTAACCTGGATTAAATATTTTATATTCCATTTGTCTGGATCAGTTAATCCTCTCCATACAACATGGCATTGAAGTGATCTAAGTGATACACTCGTCGAGGTAGATCAGAAAGATCAAATCTAACTAATCCAAACTGAACCGATTTTAGAGATCTGATTTGATCTGACTGGCATTAATATTTGTGATCATTTTTAATAACTTCTCTTATGGGCAATACCGCGTTTACCGGTTAAGTTACTTACATCAGTAACTAGCCAAATTGATTACATGGGACAACTAGGTATTTTATAAACTGTCAATGTCAGTTGTGACCAGTTAAATGAAGAAATTCAAGTATAGTGTTCGGATTTCGAAGGTTACGGCTTTGACTGTCTAATCGTTGGATGTACCGCAATTCAGCGGCGTATTTCGATACCTGACAAAAAGGGTTAGATTAGGTTAGATATATTTAAAATAATATGTAGATTATTGAATTACATAGTCTGTGCATTGCAACACAAAACATATTTAAAAAAAAATGTGGATGCTCTCTATCCTGATATATTTAGAGCAAAACAAAACAAAGTTGTACAAAATTAAAATTTACATCAATTAATATCATAATTGATACACAGCATTTCTGCAGCACGAGATTTATTAATTATATATAATGTAATATTTTCGTTCAAAGTGAGACAGCTATGGAAATAAAAACAAATGTGTATATGGCAGTTGTGACAGTTAATGACGTCATTACAGATAATTTTATATATTTGTAATATTTGTATATAATTTAAGAGAAAGAATCTAAATTAAATTAAAATAATATTAAAAAACAGACAATAAGAATTATAATTAGTGATACTTCACTAATCTGTCTCATAGATAATTTTTTTTTATTTCTATAGCTGTCTTTATTTTTAAAGATAGTGTTACATTTTATATTTAACAAATCTCGTACAGCAGATGTTCTGATAAATCCAATTATAATTTTATCTAATGTAAAATTTACGTCTGAACAACTCTTGCAGTTTTGCTCTTATTCTACAAGGAGAGAGATTATCCGCAATGTTTTGAAATCCCATATTAAAATTGTATGTTCCGCATTTCATTGCACACCCTATTTACAATGATACAAAGGTATCAGCTTACTATTATTATCTAATTATTTATTTATGTTGTAAATTTTAGATTCATGTATTGTAACAGAACAAATTCAGTAAAATTTAAATACAACTCTGATTTTCCTTGGATTTTGACATAATTCTTTTACACGGTTACCCTCGACAGAGGTCTAATAAGTGCCATATCCTTAGAGTTGGGAACAGATTTTAACGTGTATAAGTAATTAAAGCACTACCATTGTAAACATCACTTGAGAAACAGAAATATTTTGGCATATAAAATTTTTCACAAGGATAATCCCTTAAAAATACGATTCTTCTCCCAATAGCAATTTGCATAAATTAGGTAAAATATCGAAAAATGATTAGCATATTTTGTGGGGAAATTCAGTTTGTATTTGGCAGTGTTTGCGTCTGAGGGATAATATAATATACATTGGTCGGGTTACGCGGTGGCTTAGGAATTTTATGCGCCGTGTTATTTCATTGCCAACCCTTGGATGATTTGTATGCGCTGAGCTCCGTCACAATAAAACAAGGGCCCTGGTTTTGTGCGCCATTTTTATGATACAATCTTGACAACCCATCGCACAGCTCACTATTGAACTGATGCCAAATGCGCTTGGAAGGTATGCTAAAATGTCCCCAGTAACAATCAACACAAATTGCATACATATAACAACCCTGATATAATACAATGACCAACGAAACTTTTAGCAAATAAACATAAAATCAAATGCCCACTCTAAAAGTTTCCATCTGCAATTAAAACTTCCTGTCCCAAACGGACATACGATAGTATGGGTGAAAACATATCAATGACAGTACAGTTGTCGACAAAAAAGTGTTACACTGTTCACTGTATTATCATAATACAGGAGAATTTTAAACTGAATTATATCGTCAAATGAATTCTCATTCTGAAAGAAATAACAAAAATGTTTCATTTATTGTTTTAGTTAGATTACTTAAGTTTATGATAAGGTGACGGTGGGAAATTTAATTAAGATTTTTAATTCTATTAACTGTAGTTTGATTATATTAAATTTATAAATGCAAAGAAATTAATTAAAAAAATATTACGAGTTATATTTTAAAAATGAATATTTTAGGACATCTTGCATATTTTGAGTTTTTGTGCGTATTCCTGCATAATATGTAATTTTCTGTATTTTACCTCTTTTCCATAAGAACGAAAAAATTTTAATTGGCTTGAGATTCGTCTTTCGAAAATGGAACGAGCAAGATTTTTAATTTAAAATATGTACACGTGAATACTAAGGAAAATTCAACTTTCAATAAACCGTTAAAACTTGAATAGTTATTTACGATACAAATAAAAGTAAGTAAGCAAAAATTTTGTCAGTCACGAACGGGTTAAAAATTCTAGACCCATGGGATGAATATTACTTGTAGAATATGTAATAATAACAAGGGAAGAAATTTTCAAAGATGCTGATGCTGTATTTTTGCGTAAACTAGAAAATATTTGAAAATATTTAATAAAATTTTACAAAATATTGTTTGCAATATTTTTTTAAAGAATTAGCTACTACTACTAAATTTATAAACTGAATTTAATTATCTCTTATCGTTTCGGAGATATTTTCTTTACAAAAAAATGGGTAGAGATACAATCTCAACTACTTTACCATTCGATTCTACGGGAAAATTAAGATAAAAAAATGTTTTTCGCACATATACCTTCTTTGGAACAATTAGGTGAAAACCAAGAAAAACGAAAAACCTTAAATTTCATTTTTTCGCTTCAAAACATTTTGTCTCCAAAATTTTTCATTTTTTGAACTTAAGTAGATATATATCGATGCGCAGATTTCAAAATTTCAAACAGAATTCAACGGTAAGAGATAGTACAATTCGGTTTGAAAATTTGAAATTAGGGCATCGGTATTTACTTAAGTTTAGAAAATGAAAAGTTTTGTAGGAAAAAAGTTCCTCAAAGAAATTTTGAAATTTAGGTATTTTCGATTTTCTCACTTTTCACCTAATCCTTCCAAAGAACGTAAATGCAGAGAAAACATTTCTTTACGTAACAAAATTGTAGCCAAAAAATACACTTTTTTGATATGCAATTATCTCAGGAACAAAATTAATATACACTATTTCCCAAAATCAATATTTTGGATACAAATATATGTATTTTTTGGATATTTCGCGTTTGTCAACATAATTTTTTGTTTAATACTGCTGTTTGGTTTAATTTAATCCTACACAACTTTGACATGGGATGCAGGTTTTGAAAATAAATAAAAGTTATATAATAAAGCTACAACATAAATTCGAAAAAAATACAAATGCATGATTATTTTTTGTATAAAATTATTATTTTGATGCATATTTTTATAATTTGATTGTGCATGCGTTGCACATACATATATTTCATATTTCTAAATACAATAAACCATAATAAATATTGAATGAAATTATAATGAAAATAACAAGCACACTCCACAGCAGTTTGATGGTAATATAATTGAATATTACACGCAGGATTATAGAATGCCAACCTCCGGCTAATTACCTCGCCACAACTATTCAAAACTTTACAAGATATTAAATAGTTTTCTTCTTATTCTTGTTGAACTTTGCATCACTTTTAATAGGAAATTTTTCCCGACAAACCACAAGATTGATTTAATCCAAATGATTAAAGTTGTAAACGCAGATTACGGATGGAAATGATTAGCATGAAATTAATGATTTGTTTGTAATTTTATAATTAATTCCCAAATTTTATTCCGATCTGCATTTCAATCAAATCGAACCGCTTTAATAAAATCCATTACGAGTAGCGAGCTTCTTTATGTAAATAAATTCAATTACGAAAATTTGTTATCGGGATTCTTATAATTTCGATTGGAAACAGTACAAAGAATGCCCAGACAAGAAGTTAATTTTTTTATTTAAATTTGGTCATAAACAACGCATAAGAAAAAACAAGGCAACTCATCTAATATTCGCCATAGAATTTGCCCGTCATCATTTTTTTATCCGAGAACTCTTGAAAAATCTTTATTCAACAGAATCTTGGGATGTGAGTTGGCCTCCGGTTACAGTCAGGTTTCCGGTGGCAGTTTTAAATTTTTTCCTGCGTCCTGCGTTGTCTCCATTTGAATGGGCGGGAGAAACATGCTGACATGCGGAAATCCTATCGTTACTCATTTAAAATGCAATCGGCAAAAGCAAATTATTCCAAATATAATTATAAATAAATCAAAGTTATGTAAAAATTCAATTTTTTTTTGAAAATAAATTTAAAAATCAGATTTTTTTTTATATATTATGATTTAAAAAATGTGTTTCATAAAATAGTATTTATTAGGAAAAATAAACTATTGTAAAAAATAAGGAAATGTTTAAAGGAACAATAAAAAACAATAGCAAAATCCGTTTATAACAATAACGCTTATAGCGACAAAGTGGATATAACGTCGAAATACGCTGACATTATTTTACTTTTGTCAGTTACAGCGAATACCGGTTCTAGCGACGAAATTTATATGTTCCGTTCGATGTCATCATAACTGGATTTTACTGTAACACATTTGAAAGTAAATTTAAAAAAAAATCACACATTAGTGCAAAAATTTTCTGCGTTATAGGTTCAAAACAATATACCAGTAAATTCGTTTTATCAACTAAGTGAAACAGATTCAGTACTTCATGAAAGTATTGCTACAAGGTAACATTAAACACGCTTTTTCGCCCTATTTACGTAAATCTAGAATGTTAAATAACAAAGTGATTAAAACAAAATCAATGTGATTTAAATCACTGATTTAAATCAATGCAACCCTGTTTTACACCCTTACAATTAAAATTAAATTGACTACCAATTTACATCATCTTTAATTCAAAATTAATTTTAAAAATCTGTAACACTTACCTATGTTACATATGATTGTAATTTATCTATCGTACTTTAAAAACATATAATTACTGCACATATCTAGTTTATGAATGTACTCAGTGAATACATATTTTTGATTCATCTATAATGGATACAGGTCTACAACATTTTCTGGTAAATATTTGAATTTAATGCACAAATATTAAAGTGATATTAATATATTCAGTGAATAATAGTGTAGCACATGACGTACGAATTCGTTTGTCGTTAATTTCGGTAATTGCGTTAAAAAATTTTGATGGCCAAACAAAAAATATATAGCGTTCATTTAGTTTGCGTGAAGCGTACATCAATTTTTTGTTCTTATTTTTACCTGTAAATACACATATACATGGCTTTAAAACAGATTACAAATCACCCATCTATTTTATGAGCGAATTTCAAAACTCCCAATCCTTACTAATATACTTTTTGCAGATGCGAGTTTCTTTATTATTTATTTAGTTTCGAAATGTAGGCTTCTTTATGACTATAAGATCATGATAGCCAATATTTCTTAGGGCCTGTTTTTCTATCTCTGGTTATAGTGCCTGTTACCTTAACCATCGGATAATAGCAAAATACCGCAACGAAAATCTAGTCTAAGTTGTCAAAAATATATGTACGTTATTTAATATAACCGATGGTTATTAGAATACTTTTTTTATTCGGTTGATTTAATAGTTCTTTACATATAAAAGGCCGAAAGAGATGATTTACGACTACGGACGAAATTTGAAGCTCGGTGCGTAACAGAGGACTTTGATTCGTCCATGGGTGTAAAACTCTTTCGGCCCGAGGTATGTACATCGTTTTATGCACTATTGCTATCTAAGGGAATGTAATTTTAATTATAATTTGACTTGCCAAAAACATTATTATACATCCTTCCAGTTTTTAGTAATTGACTATCCTAAAATGGGTGTTAGTGACATCAATAAAAATATTACCACTGAAATCCTCGCATTATAGGACCTATGTATACCAATTTTCATTTTAAAATTCATATTAGTGCAGCTACAATAAATAATTTAATATCAGCCAATAGGACTCTATATGACCGGTAATAATACGTGTCTTAGGATATACCAGGGATCCTGAGACGCTAGCACTCAGTCCTGCTCGGCGGGGCGCCGGGGAGGCAGTGGGCCTTCGAGCCTTCTTCCCGCGTGGTGGTCTGGCTAGACCACCTTCCAGGGCATCTCATGCTCTGAAGGTGGTCTAGTTCAGCCGGCCGGGAATTGGAGCACATTTCAGTGTGTGCTCTAATTCTTGGTCTGCTGAAATCAGAGCACATTCTGGAGCAGGTTTGGCTGCTCTGGATTGGGCTCTGCTTTCAGTGGATTAGGAATTAGAGCATTTTAAAGTTTTTACTCTAATTCTTGGCTAACTGTGAACAGAGCAGATTTGGCTGCTCTGAATTGTGCTGAAACCTGAGCATAAAATAAAATTAATTACATATTTTTCATTGAAAGATTTTTTTAGTTTCCATTCATTCCTTTTTAGTATTTATTTTTGGGGGCAATTTTATATTTTGATTTTGGTCATTGTTAAAAATTTTGCCCCCTAGTATCTTTTAAAAAGTGCGAGCCCGAGGCCCTACCGACTGGATTTCATTTTTATGTTTATATTAAATATTATTAATAATTGCATGATGCAAGATAATTTGAAATAACTAATTAATATTTAAATATTATATAAAGTGTATTATTAATATGAGAATTTAATTTTGACGAGTCAGTTGTGTGCTGCTGCTGGTACGAAGTGGTAGTTGTTTACGTAATTGTGGTGTATTACTTGAGCATGTGATTGTACCTCATTGCCCATGTGAGTAGTGACATTGTTATTTATATATTATAACTATATTTTGAAAGTACCTACTATATTTTTAAATTTTTAAATACAAAACGTAGGTGTACGAATAATTTTGTGAGCCACTGTATGTCTGCTACTCTATAAAAACTTTACCTAATTAGTCCTCAGTTCGTTGAAGTTTTGTAACGTTATTCTCATTATTCCAAAGAATATTTTCGAAACACATAGTTTGTAATTTAGTGCTTCTATATTGACATTTGTGATGGATGGATTTTTAGTTTAGATTTAGTTTTTGAATTTCATAAAGAAATCTCGAAATCAGATTTTTTTACTACTTACTTAAAAGTATCGCTGAATTTCATTTATTGTGAATACTATTCCTATTTCAATCTTCATATATTTGAAGTCTGTTTATTAATAATTGTTCGGATTTTACAAATGAAAACAGAGTAAATTAAAAATTTTATTCATATATTAGAATCCTCTCAGAAATATCCCGGTTTTGTGATATATAATTTTGGTCATCTTACATAGGTGTAATATACGCTGACTATTGCCAGGGCCCGCGCGAAATATGAAACAGTGAAGTCAATTTTTCAGGCGGCATATTTTAAAATATTTTTTTACAAAAGAAAAACTTAAACTTAAAATTATATACATATAAATATATATTTTTTGTATTTTCTATTATTTTTATAAATGTTTTATAATTATAATTGTATATATTTTCAACAATATTTTTTCCATCAAAAATTTCCCAAACCTGACATAAGGATGTTTTGAAATATTTGAATTTTTGAAGAAAATTATTTTTCGTGAAAATAACTAACTTGTAGATATAACACATAATAAACAAACAATAGATTTGCAAGTGTGAAGACAATCAAAGAAATTGAAGTAAACCGTAATTATGTTCCTATAAGGAAAATAAATTTTACTTCTTCTACGGAAGAAAAATGTATAGTTACAATCAACTGTAAACGATTACTGGTAATAATTTATTTCTGTAACTTTAATTTTATATAATTATCAATAAATAATTCGTTCTAAAGCCATGATTACAGTCAAAAATTGGCTATTTTTAAGAAAAATTCTTAACTATTTCCCAGCTGGATGAAATATGCTAATATTAGCGGAAAAAAATCTTAATAGGTACGCTTAAAATGACCTGAATATGTCTGGATTGAGAAATATTTGATGGATAAAATGTTATCGGAAAGTAGTGATAATGGAAATATATATATATATAAAGGCGGCAAATTGAGCACTCGCTTCAGGTGGCAAACCGGCCCTGAGTATTGCTATTAAACCAGGTATTTTATGATAAGTTTACACTACCTTTCAACCTTCACTGTATTTTCACCATGTGACCAAGTAAAATACTGCAGAGTCTAGCATGTTAATGGTTCTATGTGTTCCAAGTATGCTGTAGTACTCGGAAAATAACCCTCATGTTCCTATTGAATGTAGAATGACTTAACATACATATAAGTACCTAAATATTTTGGCGAAACAAATTACGATCTATATGATGTCAGTAAAACGTGAGATGCTAATCCACACAGCTATTTTAACAAACTTTTCCAACCTCTCCTCCCTTGTACAATTTACTAACATACATACATATATGTACCTAATTTTTTTTGGGAATCAAATTACGATCGATATAATGTCAGTAAAAAGGATCACCACGTAAAGTGCAAATCCACACAGCCATCTTAACCAACTTTTATTATTACTAAAAAATATTTCCTCCCTTACCATCTCATAATCTGTAATATACACAGCAACCCCTCCTCCTTTGTACAATTTACTAACATACATATATGTACCTATTTTTTTTTTTGGGAATCAAATTCCGATCTACATGATGTCAGTAAAAAGGATCACCACGTGAATTGCTGATCCATAAAGCTATCGTAACCAACTTTTATTATTATTATTACTACCATCTCATAATCTGTAATATATACAGCAACCTCTCCTCCCTTGTACAATTTACCAACTACCAAATTTTTTTAGGAATCAAATTACGATCTACATGATTTCATT
The DNA here is from genome assembly GCA_035578165.1 of Stenolophus ochropezus. NCBI lineage: Eukaryota > Metazoa > Arthropoda > Insecta > Coleoptera > Carabidae > Stenolophus > Stenolophus ochropezus. The sequence continues at coordinate 14,148,700 of JAQOWZ010000005.1, read as the reverse complement.
AAAAAGGATCACCACGTGAAGTGTTAATCCAACCAACTTTTATTATTACTAAAAAATATTTCCTCCCTCACCATCTCATAATCTGTAATACACACAGCAACCTCTCCTCCCTTGTACAATTTACTTTATTACATTTCTGTAAAATTCCATTTATTATTGTTTACCCATTTCATCTCCGTGTCGCCGTCCCGGGGTGGGAACGGCCCTCCGGACACACATTACCCCGCCTACTGCGACTTGTGTGTGACGTCATGTTGGTCCGGCATGGCAATAACGGCTGCCATAAAGCGAAGTTAGCTGCTGGTCGCTGGTCGCTGCCCGTGACTGCATTCACTCCACTCTCATTGTTTTTCTTGTTTTGGTTTCTAGAGGCAGAAGTTATTTTTGGATTAATGGCGAGGCAAGTGAGCTTAGAAATGGACGTGGACTGACGTCCATAATAAATGTTTGTTAGAGAAATTGTTTTACTAAATTTACATATACTGTCTACTGTCGAAACAATATTAATCCTAAAATAAAGATATTAGACGTGTATATTTTATATTACAATATATTTTTGCCATTCTCTTTATTAAAATATTGTTATTATCCTTTTGTGTTTGGATCACAACCTAACAAAGGTTCGCACTTAACGGAGTTTGAATTCTTTAGGATTTAAAATAAACTCACGCACCTCTCTTGACTTAAATGTAGATGTTTATTGAATAATTTCATAACTATGTACACTACTTCTAATTCTAATCTCTACTATTCTCACTAGTCTAGTCTTATCTAACCTAGTCTGGTCTATAGCTATTGTTTTTTGGGAGAGAAAAACGGATTTTATACAAAATGCAATGACAAGATTAGCATTTATTATACTCATTCTACTAATTACGTGACTAAAAGAGTCTTTCTGCAATTAATTAAAACCACTTTAATAAGAACATGTAATTTCTATTAATTTAATATTTGGGAAACAATTGAATCAAAACAAAATTGAGTTCATGCACGTGTAAAGAATTTTTAAAACTTGCTTAGGACATAACAATATAACAACGCACTGGTTTGGATAATGCCACCTAACATTTTTTGACAAGGTGTGCCTTCAGAATATTTTACTCACGCGTAGATTTGACAAGGATTGTACAAATGTCATTAGTAAAAATAACTAACTTTTTCTTTTAATACTTACCTATATAAACATCCGAATTCAAGAAAAATTTAAAATTGCTGTCTAAATAAAAAAAGGAAATCAAATAAAAAGAAATCGAGAATCAAAACTGAAACGTTTATTTTATTTGTGTGAATATTAAAAAACAAGTGAATATTCATATCAAAATATTTATTATAACCACGGATGAGAAAATTTTATCTGGGCTCTAGGTCAATAATGATAGTCTTCCCAACCTTGGTGTATTATAAGTTATATATTATTCTTTATTTCCGCTTCCACAATTTAGTAAAACTAACGCGTTACTTCTTATTTTCCTGTAAAATTATGATACTGGGTTTCTAAAAGTTTACATTTCCTTACAAATTTTGTTATGTCATTACTTTTTTTAGTATTTCTAATTGTCCATAATGGTTTATGCAAAATTAGGTCGTGACTTGGGTATATAATTTTGGCCTTTGTAGAATATGTTCCATCTGTTACATAATATACGCCCTCATATAACAGGAAGACAACTACCATTTATATTAATTTTAGTACTAAACAAATTTATCTGATTATGCATACAAATTTTACTATTTATTTTTGTTCTAATATAACAAAACAGAATGCAAAATGGTAACAGAATATCAAAAAATTATATATTTTATTGTAAACAAATAAAATAATTGTTTTTATTACCCATATTTGTAATATTTTTGTTGTTTGTTTGACATTAATATGGGATAATGCATATTTATTTCACATTCAAAAATATTCAATAAATTATTATATTTTCATAAAACAAAATTGGAATAAATTTTCGGTAAAACTAAAATTTTAAATGAAAATTGATAATATTGTTATTTTAATTTACATAAAGTTATATATGTACATTATTAATTTGTAACAAATATTTTTTTTTAATTTTTTTGAAAAAGGATTTGTTTATTAAGGAGGTTAGATGTAGTATGTGTTTATAGTTTTTACTTACACAAATTTTGCCTTTTATTTTATTTTATTTTAGGCAATGCTGTACAAAAAATAAACGCAGTAAACAGGAAACGCGTGAAACATTATTAAAATTTAAGACGTTTGACATGCCGCACCATTTTTGCTTATTCAAGGCAATTATGATTACAACTAATAAGACACATTCTTAGAATTTATATAAAACATTAAAATCTTCAAACCAATCAGTGGCTTGACAATATTTATTTAAAAAATCTGAAAAAAGATCAGGTTATAGAATTTTGATAAATACTTTTAATAAAGATCAGTAGTCTAGTTTCTGTATTAAAATTGATTCAAAACGTCCAAAATGTATGAACTATCTTTTAAAATAAATTAAATTAATTTATAAAATACATGAATGAAAAATTATAAAAGTATCTGATTAATAGTTTAAATATAAAGGATACTTATGCTTCGCCTAATTTAAATGAAAACATACTTATACATACTATAGAGTGTAAAAATTTGTAATATTTTAATCTATTATAATAAATTAATATATTTTCTCTGGTGCCTAAAAGGTTTGCCGTGTACTTATAAGAACATTTGCAGTTACTTTTAATTAATATATTTCCGTTTTTTAATATTGAAAAACTTTCCGGAAGACAATTATTATTGCATTGGTATAAAATATAGATACATTTTCCGAAATACATACACGTATGTAATTATTCGAAATAACATAGAGAAGATATTTGTTGCGTAACTGGGTCGTACTGCAGCTAAGTTTACAGAAAGTTGATTAACCCACATCCACATAGTTGTTGTTTTAGTTTTCAGTTGTGGATTGTTTCAGGTGCAATCTTCACGGAAGACCAGAAGAACAGCAGCGTGGAGCTGGCGTTCAAGTACGCCGTGCATCGCATCAACAAGGACAAGACGCTGCTGCCCAAGACGTCGCTGGTGCACGACATCCAGTACGTGCCCAGAGATGACAGCTTCCATGCCAGCAAGAAAGGTCAGGAAGTTATCATTCACTATTTTGGTTATTAACGATAAATACGTGACAAAATCTAAACTTATAGTGTTATAAGGTTTGTTCGGGCAGCAGTCTGAAACTGTCACAAATCGTCAGGAGCATGCGCAGTACTATTTTGGCGTTCGGGCAGCGAACAATTTCAAATTCTGACTATAAGTACGATGTTCGTGCAGCAATTAGAAACCGTTTGGTACCAGCTCAAGTAGCGATACTATAAAAGTACCAGCGAATCGCTATTTTCATCAGAGGAAGATTATGAAGATGTTATTGTGTCAAAAAGGCAAAAAATTAAAAATTATATAGAAAATATGAATTAATACGTTCGAGCAGCTGAAATTTGCAACTGATTTGAAACTAGTCAGAATCAGAAGCATGCGCAATGGAAAAATTCATAAAACTATCACAAACTGCTGCCCGAACAAACCTTAGTTATCTTTTATACAATACGATAATTGTATATTATACAGCAAGGTTGAAAAGACTATCATTATTGACCTAGCGTCAATTTTTGTACATACATAGCTAGTCAATAATGATCTTAACTGTGGACACAGAATAGTTACGTACAGAAGCGACAATCCGTGTCGGTAACTTTCATGTTCCCCTATTCAGTTCTTTGACCTTGGAGCATTGTGTAGACCTTTAAATTTGTTGACTTCCCCTATCTCTTTCTAAGATGTGACGAAAATTTCCGATTTTAAACAATGAGCACTTTAAATTTATTGCCTTTCCCCATCTCTCTCTAATTTTCGTTTCTCTGTCTTACTGTCGCTTCTGTAAAAACCTATCTGTGCTTATAGTTATCTTTTATACAATACAATAATGGTACATTATACAGCAAGGTTGAAAAGACTATCATTATTGATCTAGCGTCCATTTTTGTACATACATAGCTGGTCAATAATGATCTTCTTAACTGTGGATAGTTTTTTAGTCAAATGCTGTGAAATTATAGCACTAGAGAAGCAAGTGATTGTAAAAATGTATAATTTAACACTACTTAATTTTGGGAATTTAAAAAAATAGTTTTCATATATGATCATCAGACAATATAAAATATATCTTAAACATTATATATAGAAATTTAATCTTTAATTCCTATAAATTCATTTCAATAAAATTAAAATTTTGTTTGTGATATATTGCACTTAAAATTTAATTAAGTAAATTTCTTCTTTATTTAAAACAAAGCATTCAATATTATTAACTCCTAGTAGAATCATATTGTTTTCTAATGGCATTAGTACGAGATACGTTATGAGTATAATAATAACTAGTGATGTGACGAATAGCAGTTCAGACGAATAGCCGAATAACGAATATTTTTATTTTTTTTTTAATCCAATATTCGACATTACTCAATAATATATCTTTTATAATCTAAAAGCGTGATTGCTGGTCCTTGTTGCGTAGAGGGGGTATGTATTTTGACGTGGTGAAACTCATAAATTTGTCTTTAATTGTTATTAAATTTAATTATTGTAGTTTCAAGAAAAATAAAATGATTTACCACCAAACTATATAACTAGATAAATTCTTTACTCTTAATGTAGATACATTAGTAATAAATAAACATATACCTTCATGTCTTTTGTTTAAAATTTATCTTCTACAATTATATATTGTAATATAATAAAACAGCGTTGTACTTCACTTATTTCTTGTAAACGAATAATCGGTATTAAAATTGGCCGAATAAGCCGAATACCGAATAGTGAAAATATGGCCGAATAGATCAAATACCGAATAATTATTTGACTTCGGTCCCATCTGTAATAATAACCGCGCAGGCATTAAGTTTTTATTTTTATAAATGTTTTGAAGAAACATATAGAAACAACATGAGTTTGAATAAATGTAACCAAAATTTTAAGTATATTTTCACAGCATAAGAAAACATAGTTATTTGGAACTCCAATAATTTTATTAGTTAAAAAGCTGAATCAATATAAAAATGTTTGTGTTAATACGATATTTCAGGTATATTAGTATGAACATGAACTATATCAATCAAATGCATTTTCAATTTAACTGGAATCATAGGTAGTCGTTAATTTATCAACACTCAATTCAGTGCGTTATAGATTACAGAACATACTCATATCGCAAACGGCATAAATTGTAGATTGTGCTGTTGAACAAATACATGCTGTTTATTGTCCTACTTGACATTAATGTACTACTACATGCTTTATTTCCGAATAAAATAAAATTCTAATTTAGATATTCAGTATGATAAACTGAATATAATTCTAATTTAAAATGGAATATAATAAATCTGGTAGAATAATTGCGTTGATAGTTCTAGAAAATACAATGTAGCAGACTATTTTGAATTATAAAATGTTAATCTTTGCAAACCATATATTTTCATAATGATTGCGGTAGTTTTCATTAGATTATTCATGCAAAAGTAAACATCTTATTTAATTTTCTATTCCAAGATGTTATTTTCAAGAAGACGGTTCTGTTGATGTTTTAGTCTATAATATTTGAATTTAAAATAGTTAATTAAATGTAAAATTGAATAAACTGAAAGCCATAAAAGAAACTAAGGAAAGAATAACATTTTAAGGGACAGATATTTTCCTTGGAAATTCTCAATAGAGGAAAGTTTTCTTTACAAACAGCGTTTTCTGGCTGAAAATTTTTATATTTATTGATTGGAGCAACGCTTTAATTAAATGTAATTGATCGTCTATCCAGCTTGAAAGTAGTTTAATATCATTGAAAGGTTTAATTTGTTTGAAATCGCGATAAAAACTTTAATACGCCATCGAGTGTTATTATTTAGCGTTTTTTCGCTCATCGAAGTTTTTGCGGTTGGTTAAAAGACTTAGAAAACCCTGAATAATGTAATCTGCGGCTAAAGCTGCCATAAATTTTCACTAGAGTGCAGCAAAAAATTTTACATGACACATTATATCCCGCCAAGATGCAGAAAAAAGAAAAGGCACCTTTATACACGAGATACAACGTTTATTAAATATTTCCTCACTTTACGAAGAATTATGTGCATAAGCTTATATAGCTTTTTTAAAAATAACTTTTAGTATTATTACGATATACAGTGGCTCACAGAATTATTCATGAATCTAAATTTTCAATGTAAGAATTGGAAAATGGAGTGCTTTTCAAAATGATATTAACATATTAATGATAGCCAGTTATGAAATAGTATATTATTTAACAAGCATAATATGTAGGCTATATTACACGAGGTTGTAATTAAAAATACGAGCGGTAGCGAGTATTTTTAATCATCCGAGCGTAATGTACCCATATTATGCGAGTCAAATACTATACTTTATCTACAACTATCAGGCATATAAAAAATCTAATATTATTTGTTAAATATTCAGTTAAGTGTGGGTAGTTCATATATAGCTTAACAGATGGCGCCACAGTAGCACTTAAATGTCAAAATAACGATTCAAATTGTATTTATTATTCTTTTATAATCATTTATATTGATATTTATAATAAAAAACATATTATTAATAAATTAACAGTTCATTAAAATATTATGTGTTAAATTATATGCTCTATTTATTACAGAAAAGTGTAGCGTGTAATATAACCTTTTCATATTACACTTGTGTAATATGAGTAGTATATTATATGTAGTATCACACGTATAATGTACCCATATTTCGATAGTTGTAGATAAAAAATATTATTATTCTTCAGATAATTAAATAAAAACAAAATGATAAAGTAATTTCAAACAGGTTCGCATTTCAACTAGAGTAATTACTCGTATAATTGATAGTTAAACAATCATATATGTTTTATATTTATAAATATAAATATTGACTTGTTATAAGTAAGATTTCATAAGTGTACGAATAATTTTGTGTAAGTATTTCTTGTACATAAAATATAAATAATTAAGGACATTTCCCATTCAAAATTGTGTCTGTACGATTTATCTAGTTTTACAATAAATAAGTTAGTATGTCTAAGAAGTTGTTTAAATGGTAGGGCAATCGAAGTAAGCTGTTGTGCAAGATATTTTAAATGCAACTACTTATTTTATTTTATTAGTTTCATGTTAAAATATATATTCAGTTTAAATTTCTTTTTTGTTTTATATTAATTTATACTTTGTGTCAGATCGAAGTCCAGGAACAAGACAGAGCTTGTAGTGGATTTCCGAACAGCTCGATTATAGCGGTATTTATTTTTCGGGATTTGAGTCCCAGTTTCAGTTCGCTATCTAAATGTGCTATCGCTGCCAGTTTTGATGACCGGAATGTGTAAACACTTGTTTTATTGAAATAATTTGTTGATTACAATTTCGTAATTAGTTATTTAGTAACCAAAAATGGAGTAATAACATATTTATAAGTATAAGTAAAATAGATGCTGCGTTATAATTTTGAAATTTTATGTTAGCAATTGTTCAGTTTAAAATTTAAATATTACATTTTAAAATAATATACTACCTCTATTTATTTTATGATAACGCGCTCTTTAAATTTATATTTACTATACTCGTAAAGTATATTACACTTTAACAAGATAGTATGAGAAACTACAGCGATAAGTTGAAAATATTATGTACTTTTCCCTAATTTGAATTTTAAAATAATGTCACAAATTTTTCAATGTAGCTATCTAGGTAAAGAAAAATGTTTCCAAAACAAAAAAATCTTGCGGTAAATTTGTACACAATTTAATAAACACCGAAAACTTCCTCTTGTGACATAAAATATCTCACCTGTCAAATTTCATGACAGTGTAATCCTGTGGTTCCCAAACGGTGGTCCTTCCTGAAGGAACGTACACATCTTGACGACTGAAAAAGTCTCCTCTTCTACTGAAACGTCCCATAAATCAACGAAGATTACAATGAATTAAATTGATATGCAGCGTTTTTGCCGGCAGCTTGAGACTAGAGTGCTGTGGTGTGGTTGTTTTTTGTTTTCTATGGCACCTAATGACGTCATTGTGTAAACTGTCAAAGTGGAATTAGGCGCGCGTTTATAAACTCGAGTAGTTGATGGAAATTGAATGCGTAGGTGATAGAAACTTTTATGAGCTTTAAGTTCTGAAGTACGGTAAAAGCTAAGCTCTATGCTGCCATAAATATCAATTACTTTACTGCTTTTTATTTTTATACACTTAAGGGGAACACTTTAGAATTGTTTCTAAGTTCTTGCAATTTTAAATTACTAGTAGTAGACTGCGGAGAAATATTTCAGACGCCTTGTAGGACATAATAAAAATAGTCGTCATTATTTTCTTCGAAACTACTGCAGAACATAACTTCAGTACATATGTAATCATAAATATTACTGCATACGAATATTTTATTTGCATTCAAAAAATGTTATCAATTATGATTTTCCACAATGGTTTTGTACTATTTGAAATACCTAAGCAGTTTTGATTTTTTGTAACAGGTCATTTTTTTACGAATAACCCCATAATTTATTATTTATTGATATTTTTTTTACAAAATTTAAAAAAATTCACCTTCACAAAATTAACTGCTACTACAACATAGGATTGTTTTTTTTAAATACAAGGTTCTTCAAAATTTTTTTTGTATTTCTTCTTAATTACGAAATATTTGTAAAAATAAAACTTTAAAAATTACTTAAGTAAACTTCCAATTAGGTTGTTGATTTCATTAGGTTAAGTTTTATTAAAATCAAAAAATCCGTATTTGCTTTATACCTACATACATCTACACGGGCAGCCAACTAGACAGACTTCACGCTAAAAATAATTTATAAAATTATTTTAAACACTTAATATCTAGTTGAAATATAGCCAAATTTTTGGCTGGTTCCATAAATCCTAGTATTAGCCAAATTTCTAAATTTAAATGGATCACTATTTAATTTACACTCTACAACATAAATCTACTATTTGACCTAGTTAAAATATCCCGTATATAATTTATAGTAGATTACAGTTCAATTACCGATTAAGTGATCGAATTAGAATACCTAAAATAATTCTGAATCAAATTATGTCTAATATTTGAAATAATAAACTTAATTACGTTATGTAAATTCTAGTATCGTTTAAAACGACAAACATATTTTGGAAAAAATGGAGTTCTCAAAAAAAATATTCATGTTGTTGAAAGTTAGACGCGTTATGAGTAGCATGTTGTAGTTTATGTACATGCAGAGTGTGAGGCGACATTGTATCTCATTTCACACAGTTAGGTTTGATAAACAAGGCGGCCATTTTTCATTCTGGCTCCTTTGATGTTTGACGGAAATCACTCGGAGTGCGTCAAGACGACGTCGCTGTCGTCCCCAAGTGGATGCTGGGACGCGAGATTAGTTCTGAGGCGCGGATAACATCGGAGGTGTCGTTTTAGAGATTGTGTGCCTCACCTGGTTGCTGACTTATGCACAGTACACTGACAGTGTACTCTAAAAAAAATGAAGAAGAGTAAATTACAAAGAAAAACTAAATATCTCGCTAAATAGGGTCCTGAACCATTGTCGAAATATTACCATTTTGCAGAAGAATATCAAAATATATAACAATTAATGAGTATTAGTGAAAATATTTAATTTAAATATTATTTCGTTCGCGAGCTATAATAGATTACATTTTGTTGCGATATCCTGTGATGCCATCTGTCTTTAACAATTTCATTGGATACCTGATTTTAAAAAGGGGAGATATACTTGGCAGTGTCGAAATGTTACTGCTTATTCTTGTGTTGTCATGAAAAATTAATTTTTATTTATGGCTAATAATTTTTTTTTCATCTACATTAAATGTGTATATGAACATAGTTTAGCAATATGAATATGAAAATAACCAATACCATGTGCGAATAACAGTTTATTCATCACTGGTGAAGACAAATGACATCAGAGGCCAACATTTTCACTTTAAAAATTTATATCTCGCTTACCACGACATATTTTTCAGTCGCGTCTTCACTACTATGCTTATTTCACTGTGTTCTTTCAGAAAAATTGTAATAATAATAAATGGTTGAAATATATTTCTAAATTTAATATTTTTTATTAGAGCAGTGTTACAAACTCAAATCATAGCAGTATTTTTTATCCGTTTCATTGCACTTAAGTTTAAAGTAAAATGAACTAAACTTCAGCACTATCTTTGAAAATATGTACTATCCTTCGAACTAACGAAATAGTTTACTGACTTAATTTAAAGGAAATATTTTAAATATGTGATATATAGAATACACATTCTAGATTTCTGTAGAACATTTTATTAAATTTTCATTTTAAAGTAAAATTTTATTACAGTTTCTGAAACAGGCAAATATTCTGTCCCATATTCAACAAATGAAATGAATATAACAAAATTACTACAGCTCATCTAAATGAGTATGTTTTCGTGCATTTCGAAATTACATTCTGAGCTATTTCAATTTTGAATATGTATAAAGTTGCATGATATATAGTTTCCTCTCTGAAAAGTCAAAATTAAATTTTTCAAACTAATATTCCTATAAAATTTTCATATCCAGCGTTTACGTTTCATCTCCAAATAAGCTGAAGATAAACTCATAAACATAATGAAAACAAGTTTCCAACATTAGTTTTACGGGCTCATCAAAAATCCACCACATATCGTCGTTTATTCTGTGCTTTAAAATTCACATTTTCCGCCTCAATGAAACATTATTTTTCGCAGATAGTCCGTGACGTCACAAAATGGTTCAAAAGCTACAAAATTTTATCACATGACACATGGTGACAATAGATTTATTTAAATTTTTCCAAAATGTAAAATTCATTGGTTTTAAAATGTATTCATTCATACTACAAACACTTTTACAAGTATATTAGGAATGCAAAAATATAACAATTTAATCATAAGTAATATAGAAAGAGCCATGAATTTATTGGAAAAATTTACGAATAGTTGTTGCGTAGTAACAGACAAATGAGTATCAAAAATGATATTTAGATCACGACAGCGGAACTGGAGTGATTTAAGAGTTGTTTTTTACACGAGTTGTCGTTACTTTGCAGGAATTTTGAGTAAATTTAACCAATTAATTTCATAGCTCGAATTATATTTTCTTGATTATTTCACGAATTACAACAGTTCAAACATAAAATTTTTGATATCAATAAAATGTAACTATGACTATACTGTAGTGTTTATCAAATTTCTTCACTGAAAATCTACCTACGGTTATCAAACGAAGCATTCTGAGTAATTAATAATCACATGACTTATGATTTGAAGTTAATATAGCAATTATTATTTAGACAGTTAAGCAAATAATTTAGCAGATTTTATTAAAAAAAATACTAATACTAAATAGATAATTTACTTTTAACAATAATATATTTCTCTAATATATTGTAACAGTACGTACCCACCTCCATCCGTACATACAATTATACTTTAGCCAAAGATCATCTAGTGGAAGGTTTAACTTACCCTACGTTGTGTTTATTTAAATAAGTAACCCTTCATCGTCGTAATACAGAGTAGCTGTTAAGAGTGGAGGAATCGGGACAGGTATTTGATAAAATAAAAGAATGATATTCACTCCAAAAGACAGACAAAATATCTATCTTGTGCATTTATTTATAATTAAGAAATTCGTAGTATGCTGTGGAATATTACGCTCTCTGGTATTCACCTTATGAACCTGAGGGAAACCACAGCCAAAACCCCAGGTAGAGAGACAATTTGACAAAATAACAATTATATAAAAATATTGTATTCAATTCAGAAAGAGTTGTCCCAATAATTTATTATAATTATTTATGGTAGAATTGAGTTATTGTGACCAAACTTATATTGGAAGTCATTGACAGTTGTAGGTGTGTGTGTGTTGGTTTGCGTGGGTTTTATTGTTTATTGCAGAGCCGGAATACCGGTACTCTGATATCTTTTGTTTCTGGGGGCGCTCGGCATTGCCTGAGGGCCGTTGTTTTAGGGTAGACACCCAGCTGAGCTGGCGAGTCTAAAGCGATTACCACTGAGTGGTCGCACGCTCCTCGTGGTGCCGGTGCCGCACCACGGTTGTGTATTGTTTATTTATACCCAAGTGAACGTTCGTTCGTGCTGATACGGCACATTCTTGAGTCTGAGAGTTTGTGCTGAGCACAAAGTCTCGCAAAGTACAATTGTTAGACAACCAATATTAGATCAGTCATGTTTAGTAAAAATATTATATCATTGTGACAACCATAATTAACATTTATATAAAAAAATATTAAACACATACCCAGCTTGTCCGAGTCGCCACGAAGTCGTTGGGAATTTATTAGATATAGATTCGGGAACGATTTTAGAGTATGCACTAGGTCGTCTTGGTGCCGTGACAGAGCCACAGCTGCGTCAGAGACGATATAGTGTGGAGGAATGTTGTCATGGTGCCGTGACAGTGCCACAGCTGCGTCATGACAGCGGTTTCGAGGATGCACTAGGTCGTCTTGGTGCCGTGACAGAGCCACAGCTGCGTCAGAGACGATATAGTGTGAAGGAATGCTTTTCATGGTGCCGTGACAGTGCCACAGCTGCGTCATGACAGCGGTTTCAAAGGGTAAGGGTTGGTCTCACCTCGGACAAGCCAAGCATGAGTGGAGCCCTGGATACGACTCCCCGAGCTCAACTTTTGACTCGAGTTTTATACGAAAATATCCCTCTTCACTCCTTCAGGACTATGGTGTGTCGGGGGTAGTCCATGATCCAAGCACGTGGTCGTAGAGTCTTCTAAAATATTTTGAATATTCCATCTCACTTGGCTGCACGCTAACTTCTTTGTCTTAATCCCTATGTGAATGAAAGAATGTATAAAATAAACAGTTCGCGCGTGCTACGGGATTCCACCTCATGAGTGTTGTTGTTTCAAGTGGCTGCGTACCCTACACTAATATTTCCTATCTTGGCCTGCATAGAAACGTAAACAAATAATCATAGACTTGTGGATAATAAAGAGTTCATTAATACTTTGGTTACACTGTTCAGGTTAAAAGTATAAATGAATCACAAAAACTACTGTGTGAAATTATTATTAAAATGTTTATATTATAATAAGGGTTATTTCTAATATTATTAATAACAAAATTATACATGCGAGCAGTACTGCTTCAAACTCCCCCAGATATTTAATTGTATTCGCCAACAAACAGGTGAGCAGATACATTAAATATCTCATGCATTATTATTTTGTTAGTTTGTACTTATGTCCATGTATTAGCTCATAATTATTTTCTTCTAACGTGCAACAAAATAGAAATAATGAGATAAAGTTTGGGTTTCCATTTTTTGTTGTTTAATGAAACTAAGGATGACACTTGAAGATATATATATATTTCTTATTTAACAATTGGTTTATATTTATAACAAAGGAGCTACTATCAACAATTTTTCTTAACTTACCACTATATGTTATCAATAATCACTGTTGTTCCCATGATGTTTCTTCCGTGATGTTTTTCTGAAAGCCGAAAATGTTGAAGCTGAAGGGGTTGTAGATTGTTGATAATTTTGGTGTATTTATTTTTTTTAAAGCTTGCTCTTGTACGGCTGTTGTCGAGAGAGGCGTCGTTGTTGATGTTTCTGGAGATGTAATTTTATTCACCCGTCCTACAGCTTATAAATTTATTGGTGTTTTACTCAACATGAATGACACTGATTTCTACTGGGTTATAGATGAAATTCGAGTTGGTTCAATGTACTGACATTGGTAGTCGCGTATTCATTATTGTTTTGAATGTCAATAATTTTATTTAATTTTGTGCCTTCTTCATTTTTGTTTATAGATGTCTGCACTCCCCCGATAATATCCATTTGTAGATTTTCCAATCTTTGTTACTTTTGTAATATGATGACGATGTATGTTATTTTCTTTACTGATTACATATTATCCTCAAAATATTTATGTCGATTTGATAAAGTAAAAAGAACATTTTTTTTTTTTTTAATATTTCATTACACTACACTGAACTTCACTGATATATATTTCATTGCACTAAATTGCACTACGAATATATAATATTGACTTACCCTTCACATTGTTGAGTAGGCTAAATTGATAGTAATAATCCTTTACCAAATATCAGACGGCATCTTACTATTCATCTAAAGCTGAACTTAGAATATTATTGGAATTTTGTGACAGCAGATCTTCATGGTATTTTTTTTTTTTCTTGTTATAATTTGTAATTAATTTAACACATCTTGAGTGTGCAATCTTCTCAAAAGCCATCGAGGTATATTATCAAGGTTTCGTAATTCCTCTGTACTGAATTATTTTATTATTTTTATTATAATTCCTTGCGTTGCTTTATGGTTCTTGAATTTCTCTAATAAAATTCATATAATATTTAAAACATTGATGTATAGAGATATTACTGTTATCATTATGCACTATCCTTTTTTATTTAGTAGGTCATAAAATATAATTCTTTCAAATGTTAGGCTAATTTTCTTTCCGACTACCTACGGGTGTGTTTGGAGTCAGTGCACTCCCCCGAAGTGATAATTTTTTGTGATGTGTGTAATTCGATCTCTTCCTTCGACACGTCTTGTTTTTGAATTTCATCCCAAACTTGCAGTGATTCTTGTTGTTTGTTTATCATACCACACTTTAACTACCGTGACACTACGAACACTTGAAACATTTGTAAAATACATCAGCTGTTTCACTCTCGTTGTGTTATTTTAAAATCATTTCCCAACTCAGGTCAAAGGACCTTTTTAAAAGTTATGGATTGTTTCACGATATAAGAGAATGTATTTGCGTTAATAATGTTAATTTGACTTCATTGTTATTTACAAACATATTTTAATTTGTTTCTAAAATTTAATTTTATATAAGTAATATATATTTTTTTTCTCAAACAGAAAAAAATCAGAATCTCTTTTTACAAACAAACATACGATCTTAATCAGCTAAACTTTATTTTAACAAAATATCTAACTATTATCATTATAATTATTTTTCTTTTTATTTGTTTCTAATCTGTACGAAAGATAATGTTTAACTCTCTCTGTTTATTTTCTATGATATTTATTATCAACGGCAATTTATTTCTAGATCAAAGGTCTCGTACCTTTATGACAAGTTTTACTTGTATTTTAATAGCATAGTGATCAATACCTCGGAGTGTGTCGGATCACTCGAATGTAGCGATTTTTTAATTAACGAACGATTTATCGATGCTGGGATTTGAACCACAGATCTCACACTATCGTCAATTTAAATAATCGAATTCAATTTTAATTTTAAAACGAGCAACAAGTTGTTAATAGTATATAAACATCATCAAATAATTATTAATTTTTCTAAATTAATTTGTCTATTTTTTTTTTTTTTATTATTATTATTATTATTTAATTATTTTGACTTATTCCGTTATTTGCGTATTACTTCTAAACATCTGGTTTTTATATTACAAATCGAGATGTCTCAGTCAACCCTTATAGCACGAAACACACCATACTGACGCACCGAACCGATTACGAAATTTAAGATTTCACATAACGCGCTCAATTTATTAATTGATGAATATCACTATACTATCAAATATTCTGTCCTCTCCCCCAATTAACAGCTTTTAAGACTCTGTATCCTGGTCACGGCACCATTTTTGTAACAGTACGTACCCACCTCCATCCGTACATACAATTATACTTTAGCCAAAGATCATCTAGTGGAAGGTTTAACTTACCCTACGTTGTGTTTATTTAAATAAGTAACCCTTCATCGTCGTAATACAGAGTAGCTGTTAAGAGTGGAGGAATCGGGACAGGTATTTGATAAAATAAAAGAATGATATTCACTCCAAAAGACAGACAAAATATCTATCTTGTGCATTTATTTATAATTAAGAAATTCGTAGTATGCTGTGGAATATTACGCTCTCTGGTATTCACCTTATGAACCTGAGGGAAACCACAGCCAAAACCCCAGGTAGAGAGACAATTTGACAAAATAACAATTATATAAAAATATTGTATTCAATTCAGAAAGAGTTGTCCCAATAATTTATTATAATTATTTATGGTAGAATTGAGTTATTGTGACCAAACTTATATTGGAAGTCATTGACAGTTGTAGGTGTGTGTGTGTTGGTTTGCGTGGGTTTTATTGTTTATTGCAGAGCCGGAATACCGGTACTCTGATATCTTTTGTTTCTGGGGGCGCTCGGCATTGCCTGAGGGCCGTTGTTTTAGGGTAGACACCCAGCTGAGCTGGCGAGTCTAAAGCGATTACCACTGAGTGGTCGCACGCTCCTCGTGGTGCCGGTGCCGCACCACGGTTGTGTATTGTTTATTTATACCCAAGTGAACGTTCGTTCGTGCTGATACGGCACATTCTTGAGTCTGAGAGTTTGTGCTGAGCACAAAGTCTCGCAAAGTACAATTGTTAGACAACCAATATTAGATCAGTCATGTTTAGTAAAAATATTATATCATTGTGACAACCATAATTAACATTTATATAAAAAAATATTAAACACATACCCAGCTTGTCCGAGTCGCCACGAAGTCGTTGGGAATTTATTAGATATAGATTCGGGAACGATTTTAGAGTATGCACTAGGTCGTCTTGGTGCCGTGACAGAGCCACAGCTGCGTCAGAGACGATATAGTGTGGAGGAATGTTGTCATGGTGCCGTGACAGTGCCACAGCTGCGTCATGACAGCGGTTTCGAGGATGCACTAGGTCGTCTTGGTGCCGTGACAGAGCCACAGCTGCGTCAGAGACGATATAGTGTGAAGGAATGCTTTTCATGGTGCCGTGACAGTGCCACAGCTGCGTCATGACAGCGGTTTCAAAGGGTAAGGGTTGGTCTCACCTCGGACAAGCCAAGCATGAGTGGAGCCCTGGATACGACTCCCCGAGCTCAACTTTTGACTCGAGTTTTATACGAAAATATCCCTCTTCACTCCTTCAGGACTATGGTGTGTCGGGGGTAGTCCATGATCCAAGCACGTGGTCGTAGAGTCTTCTAAAATATTTTGAATATTCCATCTCACTTGGCTGCACGCTAACTTCTTTGTCTTAATCCCTATGTGAATGAAAGAATGTATAAAATAAACAGTTCGCGCGTGCTACGGGATTCCACCTCATGAGTGTTGTTGTTTCAAGTGGCTGCGTACCCTACACTAATATTTCCTATCTTGGCCTGCATAGAAACGTAAACAAATAATCATAGACTTGTGGATAATAAAGAGTTCATTAATACTTTGGTTACACTGTTCAGGTTAAAAGTATAAATGAATCACAAAAACTACTGTGTGAAATTATTATTAAAATGTTTATATTATAATAAGGGTTATTTCTAATATTATTAATAACAAAATTATACATGCGAGCAGTACTGCTTCAATATTTTTACTCAAAATCATATTTAAAAAAATACTGTTAATAATATTTGTAAAATATATTTCCGTTATTCTGTTTGTAAACGCATAACGATAAATAAAGTATTTGTATATTTACCTACATCATTACATTTATTGTAATAAACTTACAAATAAGAAACGATAATTGTAGGCATGTAGGCAGAAGTTAAAGGTATATCATACTACAGTAATAAGTATGTCATTAATTTAGTGTCTTTGTAGATAACGTAAACTCACTTTATCGCGAAACGATTATACTAAAATTTTAGTGTATTGAAATTCTGGTGTAGTGTCATATAGTAAAACTAAGCCAACTAAGCTTAAAAGTATTATATTTTAAATTTATAAAGTCACTGCATCTCCGTACACTGAAAAATCCTTTGGGAGAAAGTCTTGACATTGATATATCGCAATTTTGAAGGGTTGTTAGAGTCAAATAATTAGGTTAAGTGTATTAGTTTTATTAAAAATTCTTGTAAATATTCTACTTTTTGCGGCTGATGATTTATAGAAGTTTTTTGTGGGATTTTTTAAGTGATCCTTGTTTATTTCTTTGGATTTGGATGCTCTCCAATTGAAGATAGCATACACATTATTTTTTATTGTCGGATCTTTCAGCTTTAAGTGCTCGTTGTAAAGTAACAGTAATTATATCAAAACTAGAACCATAAAATGACTTTATTCGAAACAATTCATAATGGGAAAACAAATATAGAAACAATGTCACAAACTACATTAGTTTCAATTGAAATTTCAAACAACTATTATAACAATAAGCAGAAATTACACAAATGGAAATACTTGTACATTCTGAACCGGGTAGCAAAAAAGTACATATTAATTTTATAATTTATTTCATATTTATGAATTTTACATGTTGATCCGCATGCGGTAATATCTAAATATATAAAATGCATTTAGTTATTATTTTTTCTAAAATTTTATGTTTATATATGCATAAAATTTATTTTAATACGTTTTAATTAAATCATGATTCACTATTTACAGAATATAAATATTCTATTATTAAAATGCAGATTATTTTCATTCGGAAACGAATTATTGGCTCATTGGTGATTTTCAAAAATATGAAATCCTGGCTACAATTATTTAGCGTTATTTTTCTCGAAAATGCATATGAATCACTACATTTTCTCTGAACTAATCATCCCCCAAACCTGGATTCGCAAAACAAAATTTTATGAAAGCAATTTATCAAACTTGTATCATTGTGTCGAGTACCTAATGAAATTATAAATCTTTACTGCACAATGTTTTAAAATGTGACTTTTCGGTTAATGAATACCGCCAAACAAACCTCTTCATTTTACGTAAATATCAACAAAATATTCTTGGTCTAGATGCAGAATATATATTTCATTTATGAATTGGTGAAATGTTTTGTTTTAGATACGAATGTATAAATTTGTAGTTTTAGGATGTACTTCTATTATGAGGTAATTTAATTTTTTAATAGTTTTCAAACGGACATATTTGATATATTATCAAAATATGAAAAAGTATCATTTGTTTTATATGAACTATGAACTTAAATGACATTTAATAAACATACAGATGCGAGTTTTTCATCATTTTCAGTCCAGCATTGAAAGCATTTCCTTGAAAATAATGAACGAATATTGAAAAATCAACATTTTGAGTTTGACATGCGTGACATGTGAATTAAGCCGCGAAATAAATGACATGGCATTCATCCTCGAAAAGCTGATTAGACCCCGACATCTATGTAATCCTAGAACAAAGTGAAATCATTTAATAACAACTCAGACTACAATGAATCTCGCTGTAAAATTAGTTTCTGATGGACTCGAGATTGATTTTCGAATACAACCGCTCTATTAGTTCAATACGAATACGGACGGAGTTACAGTTATCAAAACAAAGTTATTGTTTTACATCCATTACACAAAGCTGGTCCTATCTAACATTTGTTTCGGCAAACATGATGTTGGGTTAGATTGAATTTAATGCTCAAATGAATAAACTTTGGAACAATCTTAAAATGAGTATGAAAAAGTAATTAGGAAGAACATAAAAATTTAAGAAACCATTAATCTAAAAGTTTTCAAGAAAATTAACAACTTCTGAGGCTTTTGAAGAAGATATAAAATAAATAAAAACAGTTTATGAACATTTTTATTGTTTATGATCCTTCAATGACTCACATAAAAAAACTGAGGAATTAAAATATTTATTATACATGTACTCAAGAATATTCATGTATTTTATTGTTAACTAAAGTACCTACCGAATTATGATTGGTATCACAAATTGAATATATTTGATAATTTTTTATGAAAAGACCTCATAGGGTTTCAATCATATGTACAATTTAAATGTAATAAATATTAAATAACTTAAAACACAATAGTAAATGCGTTAACTTTAAGTTGTGTGCTGTTTGAGAAAAATTATTTAAAGAAGAGTAAGGAAAATGATACATTACTGTCGAGGAGCCATATGGAAATACAAGGCACTTCATGTCGAGTATTTTATGGCTTCGAGTAAAGTACAGATATTTTTCCGACGAATCATGTATTAATTTTTTTCTGAAACCTTTTATTTCAATAAAAAATAATTTAAAATTTAGTAACTAAATAATATTGTAAATATTTAGTAGTGTGCTTCTTTCGTGTTTAAGGTTTAGAAAAAAATGTAAATAAATAAAAACCAAATTGTCAGGTTTGCGTTTATGACGCTGCCGGCTTCCCACGACGCGAAGCTTGGTGAGCTTTGCGCCGCTCGTGGACTTGGGACGTGTACGAGCTTTAACGCGCTTTGACTATTCCTACAGCACCTGATTCGTGGCTTGTGGAGGGTTTTTGGCTCGTTTGTACTAGATATACCAAGCCATTCAGTTGAAAATGAATAATCGACAGAATAAGATTACTGCTTGTTCAGCTGCTTATATAATTTTGAGTGGTGACTATTAAAAAAAAAAACAACAGAGCAAAAGAAAAAGATGTTGATGGATGATAAATATTTTCGGCGCTAACTTTTCGCCAACCACTCTGTATTCAATTGTAGCTACTTCTAAACTTAATAATAACAACATAATAATAATTAAGATATAGATCAAAGATACATAGTTTAGCTGAGGTAATTTAAAATAATGCAGAAAAATAATAATTATAAATACATACCTGATATATAATATGTGTGTAATAAAATATACAGATAATATAAATGTTCGATGTTCCTCAACCACGATGTCAAACAGTAATGAAACAGAATTGTACAAAACATAACCTACAAGTTTTATTTTTAAACAATGAGCATGTTGGAACGTTGGAAAGGACATAACGAGCCGAGCTTAGCGAGCGGCGCATTTCCTTTGACTTTTTTTACCGACAACTGACGTGAAGCCCGAGCCGAGCCAACGAGCCACGATTCACCCCATTCCCATGGCGCGAGGCTCGCCAAAGGAGGTAAAAATTCGCCGAGCCCCGCGTCATGGGAAGCCGTCTTCTAGGCATATAGTAATTTGCAATGTCTTGCATTTTAGGAAGGAAAATAGTACTTTCGCTCCGGTTTCAGAAAAAAATGTTTATTATGTTTCTTGTCAATTATTATCATCACATCTAATATGAACTATATGTACAGCTATGAAGGAATAGATAATTTTTCTGTTTGATTTACCCTAATTGTTTTGCTTGCGCAATCTGTCTGACAGTAACAATTCCATCAAATTGATCAATGTACATTGTACCACAAGGCTATCTCAAATACTGTTAATTCCTGACAGTATTGTATTGCAATAGTTTTGACAATACAAATCTATGTGCACAAATTGTTAATTAATCTAATTCGCTTAAGATGGGAGATGGATGCATAATTCTCCGAGGAACTTACTATTGAGTGCATTGAATTATGAAGTGCGTGTAAATCCCGTGCATTCCAAGTTGAGGCGCTGGTGTTGGTGGGTTCTTGCTGAAGTCCCGAAGTGGCAAGTATGTGACCGGGTGACCGGTGACCATGTGACCACTGCTGTGGCATGCTCTTGTCGCTCGCACGCTAACAACTTCACAACATATAATGAGATGCTGATGGACTTTACAAACGACAACTGCATACGTTTACGAGTTGGAAATTTCACCCAAGTGGACACAAAATATTTTATTAATTTGCAGTCTTAATACCAGTGACTTCTAAATAAAAAGAAAAATTGAAGGGAAAAATGCTATGTTACATTTTTAAGTATATGTCAATGTTACAGTAAATGAAGGTGAAGGACCTATGTGTTTATATAATGACAGCTACTCCAACAGGTCTTAGTTCATAATAAATATCAAACTAAACTTCGGTATTTTTATTTGAAGAAAAAATTGTAACGCTGAGATTTCAACCTCAGATCTCACAAGTAACAAAATTACCTTTCATTTTACAGTTATCAATCTAATTACAATAATTAAAAAGAGTAAAAGTCTAAAAGAGAGGACATACAAACGAAGTCGAAAAGGATTAAAGGAATTGAGGATGTTTGTTTATTAATAAATTCACATTTTCTAAAATATTTTACCTAATAAAGAAATGAAAGCTTTTAAATACCGTTCGACAGTGGTTATTACGACTTGGAGATAAGATACAAATCTGAGAACAATAAAAATCGAAATTTACACCTAATAATTAAAGCATATCTACTTGTACTCCTACACTAGTCACACTTTTAAGTTTTACAAGATGTTAAAGTCGAGTGCTGAAACATCAAATACGACATACGAAATAAGTAATTCTGCATGAGTGGTCATACTACACTTCTTCAATTCTACAACCAAGCTTACCAAACCGGCAGATCTCACAGCCGTACTGTCGGTTGTTTCTTACGCCAACTCTACTTTGATTTAAGATTTATAGATGACAAGTCTGTAGCATCCGAGTGTGATAATCCCTAAGTAGCAGTGTTTTTAGTTCCTTGTACGAAGCATTTCCAAGGGAAGTTTGAAGATGTGAAACGAATGGTAGTTGGAGAACGATTAGCCGTAGAATGATCTCACTTTCAAGTGAAATAAGTTTAAACAAAGTGCAGCAAAAATGTGTATTATTTAACGTGCATGGAAGTCTTTTGGTGTCCACATCTGATATTTTTATTTAAACTCAAGTTCGAATGACGTCACAACGAATTAGTGATGTACGCTAACTTGCTCAGCCATCCAGTCAACGTTAAACCATTTAATAAGAAATAAATAACCAATGAAAGCGATGGTATCAAAATACGGATAAACATCTTGATTCATCAATCAGTAACATACATAATCTAAGAGAATATTTATTTAGAAAGATATGATTTCGACTGTAGTATTGTTATTTGCCTAAATATGTTTTCAGTTTGTGTTTCTAAATTCCAAGCTTGAATGTGTATGTTTTACTTTCTGTGTAAAATTTTGAAAACATTGTAAACGCAGTGTTAGCGGTGCGCTTTTCCATTTCGCCATGTTTTACGACACACGTAAAGTCAGATAAACTTGCGTGGAATAAAATAAGATCTGATTCAAGTTAAAGATACGATTTGATATTTGACAGTAACTGGAGTTATGAACACTTATCTGGCAAACTTTACGCCTCCGTTTAGAATAACCCGTAAAATCAAAAAGTTTATCACGAGTTCCTAACAACATTTGCCGTAAACGGATCAGCGACGTTGAAAAATCTACAACAAATGCGCTACGGGTAGGAGGTTAGGTTACGTAGTAAGGTCACCCTTTTAATAACGAAACTTGGAACTTTTAAAACCGATTTCAGCGAAGGTCGGTTGTAGTATGAATTTCAATTGGCCTCTCACTAACAGCTTAATCTAAAGCTTCAAGCAAAATCAATTATTTATTGATAGTTAAACTGCATTTATGGTGTACACGAAAGAATGAAAGCATATATATTTTTTTAAATACAAATATATTTTTTTTCTTATCTTTCATTTCAAAAATAAAATACAATATTATTAGTGTTGAATTGGAACCGTAAGCTATTTTTATTCTTTTTAGTTTCTTGTACAAAGTGAAGGAAGTATTGTAACCGCGAAAAATTTCTGTTTTCATTATTCAATGGAAATATCCGTTTTGACCATCACTGAATCCATTTTGACTAGTTTCGGCTTGACGTCTGTACATAATTTAATGATTAGCCGTAGAATTTAAAATTTTGTATTTAAATAATTTTGTGTAATGTAATAAGGAATATTGATAAATATTTTAATAAAATTTTACAAGAAAAGATCCACATCGAAGCGAAGTAGAATGATTTAATTTTTTTAATGTAAAATAAGTTTAAATAAAGTGCAGCAAAAATGTGTATAATTTTTGATGATTGAAGTAGTGGTCGATATTTCTTATAAAAAATAATCCGATACATATTTGCTGACCGGAATAACATTGTATTATTTATGATACATAATCAAACATTTTTGTACACATGGGCGCTGACTTTGCAAAATTTTTAATAATGACCAAAATGAAAACATATTTATCATTAATACATAAAAAAAAGAATATGGAAAGGAAATGAAGGGAAACTAAAAACATAATTTTCAATGAAAATATTTTAAAAAAATCTTTACTTTTCTACGCTAAATGAATCTTAAGTTTTATAATAACGTAATCTACGAGTAAAATATGATGTCATTAAAATAAAAGCTGCTATGGATTTATATGCAAATTTATGCGTTCTAAACTACAAAACGTAAATATTATTTGTTTTGTAATATTTTTTTGTTAAGTTAGGGCACCCTATTTAATAACGAAACTAGAAAGTTTTAAAACCGTTTCCTGTTAAAGCCTGTCGCTGTATGAATTTCAATTCACCAATTTCTAGTCGAAGTTTAATCAGGAGTTTTAAGCGGCCTTTATCCCTGCTGGACTAGTTGAAAGTTTCTGTTTAATTTGTTGATGGAGCGATAATTACCTATTGATAAGTAAACGAAGTCGCTTTGCTCTCTTTATCTAAGTGGAAAAACGTGACTATTGTAAAAAAACTTCGCCGTTTATGCTCAACATTGGATCTGATAGGGAAATGGCTTGCTGCTGGCAAAACTCCCAGATGTCGCAGGATTGAATTTTGCTAAAGTTTTTATCCACATTTACATTTATTCTATTATAAATTAGGCCAGCAGTTGCGATACAACTATTACCAACTCTGCTGGGATTTTACTTCTCACTGTAGCAAAACTCAGTTCCATATCTTGCAGACAACTTCAAGTCATATCCAAATCTTTTCCGTTATTTGAAGTTTTGAAATAATACTGTTTCTTACTTTATCATACTTATAGATACATGGACATTAATGACTACAAGGTTAGCATGAATGGACAATTATAGAAATTAAAAATATTTCACCAAGGTATTGATCAAATTTTAACAGATTCAGATAATATTCTTTGGTATATATCACGGAAAGAGATACAGAAACCTTAGTTCATTTAGTATCTAGTATTTAGTATTAAATGATAATAACAGGAATTTAAATAACACAGATAATATTTATATCAATTAATAACAAGTATTGTAATTCATTCCTACTGATCTACATTTTGCACATGCAAAGAAAAGTTTATTTCAGAAAAATTAAATTACGTTACACACTACAATATATTCCTTCCTGGCATACAACACATTTCGCAAATTTGTATGTAGTTGAAAGTAGAGTACATTTCAGTGGCGTAGCCAGAAATTTTGGAAGGGGGGGGGGTTCAAAATTAGATTAGGTTACTTAATACATAGGTATGTACAAGGTGGCGCAAAAGTAATCACCCTATTGAAACATGCTATAATTTTTGCAAATAGCGGCAAATGTCAAATCTGCTTTGACATATGTGAAGTAAACAAATGCAAAATACATGTCCATAAAACATGTATCGCTATATTCCTCAAAAACGCGGTTTAATTACTTCGATTTTTTCGCGGAATAATTCGTCGTTGGTGTTGGCGCAGCGTGAATTTACGCGCAGATTTCCCAGTCGCCTGACACCAACTGGGCAAACACTGCGGCGTTTAGCCGCTCGCCTAGAAGAATATGGTACAACACGAGATGCTACCAGGTCTGGCCGGCCGCGGAGGAGCCGTTCTGCTCAGAATATCGCGGCTGTGGCTGAAGACGACTACTGTGGACGGCGAGCGCTACAGAGCTATGCTCAACGACTTTCTTCTTCCTCAATTGCATGAATTTGAAGTGGAGAACATGTGGTTCCAACAGGATGGAGCAACGACGCATACTGCACGAGCCACAATGGAAATTCTGAGGGCTACATTTCCGGGTCGCCTAATCTCTCGTTTTGGTGATTTGCACTGGCCGGCAAGGTCGTCCGATTTAACCGTTCCAAACTTCTTTTTGTGGGGTTTCTTTAAGTCACGAGTCTATGTCAACAAGCCTCAGACTTTTCAAGCCCTCAAAGAGAATATCCGTCAAGAATGCGA
The DNA here is from genome assembly GCA_035578165.1 of Stenolophus ochropezus. Taxonomy (NCBI): domain Eukaryota; kingdom Metazoa; phylum Arthropoda; class Insecta; order Coleoptera; family Carabidae; genus Stenolophus; species Stenolophus ochropezus. Next base: position 14,122,818 of record JAQOWZ010000005.1, on the reverse strand, counting down.
GAACCTATCGCCGGAAGTACTGGCAAGAGTAATGGAAAATGCTATAAATCGGGCTCGTATGATCATTCATTCTGGCGGCGGCCAATTGGCCGATATCATTTTCTCGACTTAATAGGAAAAAAATTAAGACATCAACTAAACATAATCAAAAAGCAGAACCAAATTTTTTCATTCATAAAAAAAATTGCAGCCAAAGAACATCGGGTGACAACTTTTGCGCCACCCAGTATATCTATTTATTTATTAAGAAAATGTAAATAAATGGATATATATGTATATTTTATTTTAAATTCGTCAAGGAGGGGGTCCGGACCCGTAAACCCCCCCCCCCCTTGCCTACGCCACTGGTACATTTATGTAAACAAGAAAGCAATGACATAGGCGCAGCGGCCGTCATTTCTCCTCCAACTTTACGTTATTCGGTTTTACTTCTTTTTACGAAGTAGTACTCGCAAAAAAAAAAAATCAGTTTTCAGATTTGAACGGGAATATCCATTTTGGCCATCCCAGAATCCATTTTGATTATATTTGGGACGTCGAACAGATGCACAAGAAACTCCTCCCACTAACAAGCGCTAAATTTAAATAGAACATTGCATCGGTATCCCGTTTTTAAACAGCTGCAGGAATACGAGTACTGAAATCGGTAATAACGGAATCGTTGCTAAGCTCGCAATTAGGTTTCGTTTGCTGTTTGCATTTGTAGCTCTACCAAATATTATTGTTTGTTTTCAAGTATGAACTTCCTTTCAAATATAAACAGAATTGTTTCACATTTCTTAATTTGTAATGTGTGCAGCAGACTTCTGCGTACACTGTATTGCTCATTAATTTAATTAGTGCATCTGTTCGGCGACCCAAATATAGTTTCGACGTGACGTATATATATATATATATATATATATATATATATATATATATATATATATATATATATATATATATATATACGCACGTATTTATGTTTCTCGCAGAACTCAAAAAAGGTGTAGAATTAACTGTTATAATATCTAGTTGTGAGTTGTGCACCTCTTTTTTATTGCAGTCGGCAGTGCCAACAGGGCACTTTGCTCGAACGTTTTTTTTTTTAATTTTTCAGATAAATTAGAAACGATTAGCTGTAGAATTTAATAGCGTAAACTTGATAAAAACAACTGCCCTAATTAACAATATTTGTCTGAGCTTCTGCCTTCGTTACTGTATTTTCTCTCTGTTCAAGCCAGATGTAACATCTTTTTTCTTGTATATATTTTAAGGTCATATTTAGACAAATATAAAGTTTTCCTCCGATTCATTGAAAACTATTTCTCTTTCTAAATAATGAATATAACGAAAAAATATATATATATATGTACAAATACATTTTTTTAATATTCATAATATTCTATTTATTATATATAGAAAATATAAAAAAAAATATTAAAGATACCTGCTCATTTTCTTTTTTGTGGCTCCTGCGACGAGTCGCTACTGATCGAAAACCGTGAAACCTGTATTTGTTTTTGTTAATAATTAACATCTATGAAAATCTAGCCTTAGATTCACAATTTAGCCACTATTGCTCATTAAAATTACCAATTTATAAAATAAAAAAATAACCTACCCGACAATTATTTCACGACAGTAAGGTTTTAAATCCAGTCTCCGTGGAACCCATCCGATCCTGTATCTCATGGTATCGACCGTGCATGGCGTCAGAGCGTCGGCCGCTGCAGCCGGTTGTCACGGGCTCTCGACGCCACGACCGTCGACCGCGGTTCGAGTTATGAGTTATCGGGCCGCGTCGCGACGTCCTACAGGCCCGCCAGCCTTGACGGGAACACGCTGCGCAGATGCTCTCCACCGCAACATAGATTGATAGATTGCTTCAAGATCATAGCACTCGAGCACGGTTATTATAAAATGTGCTCTAAGAATATTGCCGGAAAATATTGCAATTTTCTTTGAAATTTTAATGCAAAATGTATGGATATGAGTTTCAAGTTTCGAATTTATGTTTGAAATGTTGTCAATCGTAAAATAATCAAATATAATACGAGCTATGAATTTAATCGGTAAAATTTAATCATAATTCCTGCGAAATAACGACAGCTCGGGTCTTAAATCACACGATTATTTGACAAATACATATTTATACATTATTTGATATGAAAATTTATTTTTTTATGTTTTTGGCCGTCATTGGTTCTCAATCTGTGATCACACACATTATCAGTTATTTGCTTATTCGATATTTATTTTATTCTGAATTCAATGATATAATAATATTTGCATTAGCCGACAACAATTAAAAACAACAACTTTTTAAACACTAGTTCGTGATAATTAACTAAACAAATTCTAAAGAGTGCATGCATATAATATGTACTTTACGACCGGTTGTGCGAAAGTACAAGTAAAAAATAGGATTTAGAATATCATTTTCTAATTATATTTAACATCTAACACATACTTATTTTTAAAAATTTATTAGTTAAAAGTCAAAATGCAAGTAAAGTTAGACTAGAAAAGTGGAAACATATGGTTCGTTACTCGAACGAAGCAAATGAACCAATGTTAATGTAGAAACAATCCCTTCAAAAACAAATAAAAAACCCTTACCTCATATCAATTTATCTCCAGTCTGGATTCAATTCCTGATGCAGTGATGCAGGAGAATTAATTCCACAGCAATCGACGTGACGTCATGACTGCAAGGCTAACTGCGACGCCGTGCATTATCGTCGTTTGCATGCAGGCACCGCCGTCGTGGATAACAGTGTGGGACGCTCGCAAACTGACGTGCTGACAAGCAAGAGTTTTTCTCACTCACAGTCAACATTAATCTTTGTGTAATCCACATTTAATTGCGCAGATTATACTCAATCACTGCGAAACCATTGTCGAGATACGACGTTATGATCACATACTTTATATCTGTTGGGAGTACAAAAGATGTGACATTCTTGTAGGTACATCACTTTTGGATAATGTCATCCAAAAATAATCTTTTTTCAAAACAGTAATAGCAACAAAGCACAATAAAAAATTAAAAAATTAAACCTCAGTTATATATTGTATTGCACAATCAAATAAATGACAATGAAATGAAACAATTCCCTTACTGCCGGCATCTTGTATGAACAATTGTGGAAACTCGTAGATCAGTGTTGACAGACCTGAAATTTAAAAACTCTTCAATGCACAACAAAAATTCTTCACAATTCTTGAAAATGAAAATTATTTGGTATTCTTCACATTTCTTTAAAATAATAGTTATTTAAGTTAAAGGAATGTAAATACATATCTCTTTATTTCCGAGGAAGATGTAACTGAATATCTGTGTTGCTTAGGTATTATATTTTTTTCCTGTATCTCCTAAGCGGAGCATAGGGCAACCGAACACACCGAGCCGCAGTTCTAACTGCCGTACTGTCGGTTGTTTCATTTGCCAGTGCTACTTCTATTTAAGATGTATAGATGGCAAGTCTATAGCATCCGAGTGTGATACACAAGTAGCTGTGTTTTTTATTTTACGACAAATCACACGTTGTCGGTCGCTGGGACTTGAACTGAGGATCTCAGGTTCGTATGACGTCACAGCGAGCTAGAGATGTGCGCTAGCTCGCTCAGCCATCCAGCCGACATATTTTTCACAGAACTGCCTATTTAACATATTTCATCAACATTTTTTCAATTTAAGTTATCTACGTTTGTTGCTACGGTACTATTTTAAACAGTATGGTATTATTTTCTAAGAAATGTAAGTGAAATTATTCCGTCGTTAAGTAAAAATTATGAAAAAATGCCATTTTATTGTTTCAAATAAAAATTATAAATTTCTTCTTAATTTGATTCCGCAATGTTAAAAATCTTATTTTCTTCAAATTATAATTTTTACTGTTTATCATATATCAGACAATAATATTTTGATTTTAATAATAAACGTTGAAAATTTTCTTTTAATAGTGTTTATAAAAAAAATGTATTTTAATTATAAAACCCTACCTTTAACTGAAACACAAAGCTATTAATTTAATTTAACTTATTCTAAACAAAATTTTTAATTCCAGATTTTTTCCTGTAAACTTTACTTTTACGAATTTAAAGCGTTCTAAATCTTTTCTTCGCTTAAAAGGTAATTTATAGCAGAAACCCTTTATATTTATATTTTTTGCGAGTAGGCGCATGAAAAAGAAATTAGGTAAATACTGATTGTATCTCACAATTACTTAGCAATTTTTCTCCTTAGCGCATAGTTGTACAACGCGTTCCGGACTTGTATTTATTACCTTAAGAGTGTTCCTTTGTAAGCACGATTAATTGCATTAGCCATTCCTTTGCGGAGATTGTTCCAGACCCTCATATTTTTAAGACGAAAAAAGAAAGGAAGGCTTTCATTCTATATCAATTTACGAGAGCACGCCATCTTCTACGGCGTTCCGTTTCACAATGTGCCAAACAAAAAATCCTTCTGTTCTTATCACCTGCTGCATGGTGCATTAATTTTTATAACTTCTGCATTTTCTTGCCAATTAAAATTCATTTAAGGAAGGAAAATTGTAAATATAAAAAAAAATTCAATTTCAAGTTTAGTTTTAACACAATTATAATGAATTGACTGACCCGGAAATCTGTAATGTTTACCTTTAGAGATTCGAAATTTCATTGCAAAAAATAATTCGAAATTCGGAAATTTCGTATTTTGAATTCAAGTTGAAATTCGAAATTTGAAAACCTGAAGAAGGTAGTAAAAATATAATAAAATAATTAAATAGAAAAGATTTTGTTAGTTATAAATTTAAGAGAATAAAACCATAAAAAAGCTATATAGAATAAATACTTAACTTATTTTTCCTACGACCACTGTTCAAAATAGTCTTTTTAACGGTTGCTTAGCAAGTTGAAAATAACAGTTTATAACACAGTGAATACTTTTAAATCGTTGTCATTGACAACGAATTAAAAGTAAAAAAACAAATTTACTTTTAACACTTGTGTGAAAAAGGAACTAAATCTAGTTACCTGTCATAAATGTCATTCTATAATCCTTAATTTTTAATTACTAATACGTAACTAGGGTTGTAGGAACAATAGTGTATGATATTTGTGTTAAAAGTGATTTTATTTTGTTCGTGGGGTTTGTTACACTCGGCTACGCCTCGTTTCAAACTTCCCCTCTCACTCATAAAATGTCACTTTTAACACTTATATCATAAATAACTATTATTTTTGATAACTTACGTCTGTTTTTCGATTCGATATTTTTCTAATAACCAACGTTTCAGGTAACCGATACTTTTAACCTAAGGTGAAAAAATCGACCATTACTTTACCACGGTCCCACCGTTGTTCATTATTAAATTAAGATATTTAATAATATTTACATTGTTCCGTAGTTCTTTAAATATTCTAAAATTTTTTTTAATCTCCTATTTTTTGATTAAAATTTAATTAAAATAGCAGCTTGAAAGTCATGAACATTAATTTTAAAAACAATTTTCCAGTGACAAAATATTTCTGGAAATTTTTCGTTTGATATTAATACGCTCGTATAAACGTAAGTTCATCTTTATGTTTCGTAATCATAAAAACACCTCTCTGTTCCGCGATTACATTTCAAAAGATTCCGAATCAAGATTCATCCGGATTCCCGCAATTAATTTCACCGTGATTTCCACAAAACAAATGTCAGAAAAATAAGCAAAAAGAATTGAAGATAATATCAGGCATTGTTCCAGAAGAAATGATAATTGATAACAGAGACATTCTTTAATCTTTATCTGTTAACTGAGATAAAAGCTTTTGTTAACTGCAGTTGCTTTGTCATGGAGTAATACAGGAAAAAGTTATGTTGGTGACGCGAGCTTTTTACAGATCTAGATATATTTGTCATATTTTTTCCATAGAAAAGCGAAACTTTATCATCTCATATATTAACTGGGCGTTACACTGCTCGAATATATTAAACAACAAACTGTTGACATTGAAAAGTAATGTACATATTCAAAATTCGATTAAAGTTTCTGTTTTCAGAAAAAAAAATGTAATTTTTATAAAATATAATTTTTGGTTAATATTTTCATAAAAATATTAATAGGTATACAACCAAAAATGTTGAATATAATAATTAATTGCTCTCTGAAATAAGATGAAGATAAGAAGATGAACATATGAAGTATTGTTTTAATATTTTATATATTTTAATTATTTCCAATGACTATTGAAATAAAATCAAATATTATAGTATTTATTAAGAATATAAAACTTATTTCCTTTGGGTTAAGATCACTAACCTTCGGTATTACTAACTGGCATTTAATTTTAAACGAACAAAAGCCTGTAGAAATAAAATATTATAAAGGATTTCCATCATTGATGTGAAAATTTTGTTACGTTTTTTTTTTTCATTAAATACGTATTTAAAATTAAATGTCTGTTAATAAAAATTTCGATATGCTTTTTTTCATGAAATCCACATGTCTATTGATAATACCGGAGGTTATATTGTAATTTAAATTTTATGGAACGTTCGTTGAGTTGCTAATTATTAAATTAACGTAAAGTACATTACTTTTTCATTGATTTGGTTATAGCCCTCTTTATTGTTATTTTAACTACTGTTGATGAGAAATTCTCGAACTATTTATTTAGAAGTAGGTTAGGATAATTTGTAATTTAATTTATTCAAAAACTGCTTAGACTTCAATATACATTTGTTATTAGAATAATTATATATAACTTTGTTATAAATTTCAATCCAACTACTACTTGTGCTACAACTCCAGATTTATTTTTGCTCAATCAAACTCCCAATTCAAACATCGACGTTTTTCTCGGTTGCGTGTATTTTTTCCGAATATAACAGTTTTCGTTTTTTGCTGAAAAGTGTGTGTGACAGGAGAGAAAAAATTAGGAAAATTTAAAACTTCTCCCTCCCAATAATGCAATTTATTTGATGCTGCTTACAACACGTCATGAAGAGGGTTTGAAAAATCCACGAATTTAGCAGCACGGCAAACGTTAGTGAAATGCAGTATTTAACCTCATTCAATTTACATTTATTCAAGGAGTAGCTGCAGTAGTCAAGTCTCACTAATGTAACAGCTAAATTAAATAAAATCTCCGTCAGAACGTAAACCAATTTACACGCAGCGCCAGCAATATTCATTGCATTCGGAAAAAAACTCTCTATTACATTTACTGCCAGTGACAAAGAAAATGTCACAGGGAATCCCCTTCCTATTTTAGAAAGAAACTTATTTGCACCTTGCCACCCATTTTTATTGGAACATTAAAAACGTTGCCAGCATTAAAGTTAAGCATAAGAAGCACTCGCTTGACAGGCGTCAAGGACATGTAGCTTCAAAAAATTTTTGATACCACTGACATTGATTTATTAGCTAATGTAAACAACGAGGACAGATAATTATTAACACATATGAAATAAGATATTATCCCGTTTCTTCATTCCTAGAATTTTTTGAAACTTATTCATAGCTATTATTTTAAATTTTTGCGTATAAGACAGGAAGGTTCCATTATTTAATTGTTATTAGGCATTTGTTTGTGTAATAGCAATAAAATAATGGAAGTCCCGAAATTAGTCTTATTTAAAAACGAATCATTACGTTAAAAATTCAAAGGAAATTAGTAGCAACTAATTATTAATATGTATACGTTCTACCAATGACGAGAACTTAATTAAATCTACTACCGGATTTAGAATTTCAGTCAATAGAGTTACAATGCAAATAAAATAAAAAGAATACGAAACTAAACGAAAATTTAATTAAATATAGTAAGTAGGTAAACAAATAAACAAATCGAAGTAAATTTTCTGAAGAATTCTGCCCACATAAGTCTGTCTTAATGTAAATATATTTTTATAAATATTAAATAAATAAAAAAAGACAACCTCAACTTACTAACGGTAATTTTAACAATTCACAGTCACTATAATAAACAGTTTTAAACTAAATTAATTTAAATTTTGTACTCGATAATAGTGATTTAAAACAGAAACTGGACTTTTCAAAATATGTACATATCCGGACTAACATAGACATAGATAAAAGATATTTTTCAAAATTTTTAGGTAGTATTGTATTTAGTTTGCAAATGTCAAGAAAATTTCTGCTATAGAATACTACACAGAAATAATAAGCAGAATAAAATTAATTTCAAGATCATTATTCTCAAATAATTTAAATTAGTTATATTTTCAGAAGACAGGTTCTGTAATTAAATTTTCTCGTGCTTAAAAAATAAAAATTCACAAATAACAACAATCTATTAGTCAGCCGTTATAGTTGTGTGATCAGAGCTATAAAAATTCAAGTAAAATCGTTAGAATTTGTATATAATTTTTTGTGGCAACTAATTGCTAAAACTGCTTTGTAGAATTACTTTAAAAATTCAATTACTGCAATCATAACTAGGAGAAATAAAAACAAACGACTTTAGTTCTATCCTTGTGGATAACAGTGGTAAAATGGCGCGAAATCTAAATCTCATTTTCTCGCGATCTGCGAGTACATATCTCATAAAAAGATGCAGACGTTAGGTGTGGTTCACATTGCACTATAAACTGTAGATATCCCGCAGTTATCGGTTTACAATTCACACCACGTGCAAACCGAGATGCAAGTCTCGATTGTCAAGAAACATTGAACTGAACTTTCAAGGGGGTCACGCCGTTTCCAGCAGGGATATTCTGCAAGCACTTTAAAGAAGATGCTACAACAGTGCACACAAAATGAACAATAACATTTTAAATTTTTGAGTAAGGCTTTAAAAGGAGATTAATTCATTAAACGTATTTCCTTTTTAAAGAACCTGTTTCTTTAAACTGTATAACTCTATTTACTTAACTAAATTTTAGACTAGAGTCTAAAGGAAGCGGAGCACAATATTATTAAAAAAAAACATTGGAAATGTGTATTCGGATCATGGATAAATCAGTATGTGAAAAATTTAATTTATCTTATAAAATACATACGTCTCTGATTTTATTAGTGTTTATTAAGTGTATTAAGATTGATGTAAATAATAATAATATGTATAAATTGTATTAATCTTAATGCTATGAAGATGGGTTAATAAAAGCTGAAATGTATGCATTTTATAAGATCAATTAAATTTTTCACATTCTCATTCTGATTTATCCATTATCCGAATACTCATCTCCAACATTATAGGTACAATGGATTCGATTTTGTCAACTATATTTAAAAACTTTCTTTTTTTGAGATATTCCTCTTAAAGTAGCATTTAAAAAATGTGTTTGTCGAATATATTTAGAAAATAATATAAATATACTTTACCTACAATTTGATTTTACAGAAATTGTTAAACGAAGACATCTTTTTTTCTCGAATTCATTGCTTGAAAATGTCTAAAACATGAAAATTGAAATAATAAGCAACTTTTTTCAATTTTTTTCTGGATTTAGATATCAACACTAATTTTAAAGTTTCAAACAGAATTTAATTACCTCTTTTTATTTTCGAAATGTGTCTACCTATGTATATTTTAATAATAAATACTAGAAGTTTTTTCGTGCGATCTATGTATACGTTATTTGCTTGAACTACATTTAGTCAGACATCTAAGTATTCCTATTTTGTATTTTATAAATTAGAAAACAAAATCAATAATGTAGAAAAATAGAGTTTTTGTGAAAATATTAATTAAATAAAATTATAGCAATGTACAATTCCCCGGATAGTGGTCAGTTTTCTTCCAACCGAAAAAATATATTTGTAGATTATTAAAAAAATGGAGTGCAATCTGGTTGAAATTGAATAATACATCTATTCACTTACTTCCAGAAATTGATTTATTATCATTTTCTTTCAACCAAAAATCAAGATTTTTTTATTTTTATTTCCGTTTTTCCTTTAGAACATTTTGTATAATATCTTGCTTTATTAAGTTTTATTGGTTAGGTCTGTGACTGTCAATAAAAACAATTTGGAGATAAATTCCAAGAATCCTTTGCTTGCGTAAAAGTTTTGGAACCGGTGCCGGTAGCCAAAGCGAAGATCTTGTTAAAACATTCGCAAATGGCAGGGAAGTAAATTATTTACGACGAAGCGCTAGAAATGAAGAAGTGAATCGTTTAAAACGAACCCTGATTGATTTGAATTAGCGTTTGATTTTTCTCTACCGTGTTTTTCATATTTTCATTCGATTATATGCGCTCTACGTTTCCGCTACTATGGACTTTGAATGGGGAGTTATTAACTCCGTCCGGCGAGGGATTTTGTCTCATTTTTATTGATTCATTTATTTTAGATCCGGGCTGAATTTTAACTAGTGAAAAAAGAAATTTATTTTTTGCACCACATTAGTTTTAATGATGAAAACTCTTTATAACTATAAGTATTATAAAGTAGTTAATAGTTTTAGTTCAACATTTCATATTCGTATCAGAAGGAAGTCAATTATATCAACTAACTCAGAATGAGTAAATCGAGAAGTAAATGTAACTCTTACGTCTCATGTATTTGATGTATAATTTTAATGCCTATTGAGATAAGAGTACATTGAAAACATACCAAATAAGTAGGTATCTAATGTATTTTAAATTTTACTACAAGTGTAAAGACAAGAGATCATAAAGAATCTAAAACAAAAGTAAATGTAGAAAACACCATTTGTGATGCAAATAATTGGGAATTGGAGAACTTACATAAACATTTCTTCCATTCTCCAGGAGTAAGGACAAAATATACAGGATCTAAAAACATTAATATGTAGTATATGTTAAACTGAATACGTTTGTGAACAAAACTACTTTTTTGCTGGAGATAAAATTACAACGTTATTCTATTTTATTCACATATCTCTTTATTATCTAAATATTACATTATATATTATATGTAACAAATTTAATAAACCTCACTTTTATTACGAGTATAACAGTTATATGTACCTTCTAAAATGATATAATATTTTTTCAATGACTGAAATGAACAAAAATTAGGTTAGCCAATTATTATTGTTTCTGTGAGATGAGACGAGACGAGAATTTTATTTTTCTCTTATCGTCTTATTTTAATTGTAAAATATTTTATCTCTTATAGTTTCTTTCTCGTCTCGAATTTTATTATCTCGTCTCGGTCTCGAATATCGCCGAAATTTCTCGAATTTTCAATGTCGAATATTGCAGGCTTTGTCATGTATCTGTACACAGTGTTTCTATATTTGGAAAAATTTCTTTTGATTTAGGGAAATTGAACATTTACATACAGTATATCGCATTTGTTGATAAGTATTTTGAAAATACGTGAATCTTTTAATTTAATAAAAGTCTGAGTCAAAATAAAATTTATTTCAGGGCAATTTCATTTGTCGGGAGTTTAGTATTTTCATGTTGTATATTCTCTTTCTCTCTGGCTAGGTAGATAATACTCGTACATATCTTTTCTTCTTTTTTGTGCACGTTCCGTGGGCCATCTAAAGTTGCACCCTAACTAGATATACACAAAGTGCAGTGAATAAAAATTATATTATCTTAAGTGTATATTGGATGCAGAAAGTTTGAAATAATGTGCTCATAGTTATACGAGTTGCAGTGCCGATTCGTTCCAAATTACATCTAGTTGTAATTGTTTTGCTTTCAGACAACTTTTGACTTCTGTGCAAACTTTTATTGTTTTGTGTAACAAGATTTCCTTCCGTACAGCCACTTACAGTGAAATTGACCTTAATCAGATTTACAAACGTAATGTCTTCAAAATTGACAGCACTATTCAATAGTATGAGGAATCAAATGCAATATTTCATAATAGAAGCATAAAATACAATATTCAAGTATAACTCTCATACGATATTACATTCCGTCAATACGATGACTTTTTAATGAGCGGTGTTATTGATTGAAATAATTCAAACTCATTTGTTTCATTAATTGCATAGTCTGAACCATGGATAAATTCTGCACATAGGTACAGTGTTAGTTTTTATCTGTTATAGAAAATTTAAAATTTTATAGTTCTCAGTAACATAATCTACACAGAAATAGGTTTTAGGGATAGTTTTCTAGGGAGTATAATAAAGAATTATTACCGATGATTAACTGGGAAGTTTAACGTGATTGAAATTACATGTCAAATATTTTTTAATCGTAAGTATGTGAATAATTATAATTTAAATTGAAATTGAACATTTAAAATTTTATTCCCATTTAATTATAATTAATGATTTATCATCGAACTTTTGTGATGCCACAACTGGGTTATGCGCTTGCCTGAAAGGAGTGGTAAGACCTGACTTTTTGAACATAGGTCGTAAGTTGAGGCAAAACTCCCTGTTACCATAGAAACCCAGCACGCGCTTTTACTGGTACACGACACGTTACAGAAACTTTTGTTACGAAATTTTTATATAAAATTTAGTTTTTTGAAAAATTTAGACATTTTTGAATGTTTAGTTTTTTTTTTAGTTTTATTTTAAATTTAGGAATACATTTTATTTAATTATTACAATTTTTAGTTTTGTGAGAAATAGTATACTAGATATATTATGACATTTACAACCAGTTATTGTCGTAAATCATTAACCATTGGTAATTAAAATGTCTGTGATGTCCAAAAAAATATTTAAACATCTACCGTTAATATGAGTTCATACATTTTAGATTAAATTGGAATAATATAATTAAATTTAATACAAAATTTATTTTTCAAAATTATGTTAAGTAAACATAACAAATAATATTCCTTTCTAAATATTACGAAATATATGATTTCACCTGTTTTTTAAAATTAGTTTTTTACTTTTTGGCCTGAAGCCATTCATATGATAAAAGTCTTGTCAATTTAAAAGTAATTGCAAAGTAATGTAACTTAGAAAAAGTGAGTGAAAAACTTTATGTTAGACGAATTTTTCGTGGGGTAGTGTTCATCGTTGGCAGCCTTTTGAAATTGATGATAATGCGGATTAGCCGTTGAGTGAAAGGAACAATGTCGGATAAGACAAGGTGATCTAGACGCCTGGATGGAGCGTCGGGACGCGATTACATAAAACAAGTTTCATTCGGCACCGCAAGTTAAAAAGTTTCGACAAGGTCTCAACTTGCACTGACTTACTATAGAGAATAAATTGAGAAAAACAGGAAAGAAAATTTTCAAGTTTTAACAGAACAATAACTTAAAATTAAATTTAAAAGTATTGTTAATTTTTTACTTTTATTAGAGGTAACTTTACCATATACGAGTATTGAATTACATTAATGATCGATTACAATTAGAACTTAAAAAAAAACTAAACATATTTTCATTGCATTATTCAAAAATGTTGTACAATTTCGTAGTCAATTAACAAATCTAACTCAGGACGAGCGCCTGTTCTTTATTATAAAAAAATCTTGGTTCGATTTCAGTAACTAGAAAAAAATATTGTAAGACAAGTAAATATGCTGCAATTTGCTATCTTAGGCTACTCACGAATATTATAATTTCGTTCCAGTACGGTTGTCAGATTTACTCTTCAGTGTTGGTAAAGCATCGTGAAGTTCGGTTAACAATGTAGCTATCAACATAACAGGTGACAGAAACTGAAGTTGTGAATAATATTGTTCGCTTCACACTTACGGTGTTACCACCACATGGAATTTAATATCGACAATTTGTTAATTTTCGAGATCTTTTCTCATTTCGGACAACTTTTGCCCGTGTGATAGTGTGACTTATTAAAAACAACCAGTTTTCGGTCATGTTCGAAAACTTTCGTGATTTGTCGATTCTTGTTGAACAGTGAATGCGCATGAGTAGCATTTGGAAATAACCCTAAATTTATCATTTTCAACAAATCTGTCAATCATGTCGTTTACATATGAAAAGAAATCAACTTTTTCAAACAACAATCAAAAATTGAAAAAACAGCAAAAAATGTCAATAAGGCATTTAATACAGCCAATTGAAAAGATCTACATAAATGCTCAAGATTTTTTAGAATGTAACGATTTCGAAGTCGTCATCATCATTCAGACGACGTGTGATAACACCTTGGAAGTCGCAGGATTATTTATTAACAAATATTGAACATTACGTAATACTGTTTATATCATTATAGATTCTGTAACTTTAATAATAGTTTAATGAGAATATGAATGATTTGGTGTGATCAGACTTTAAAGAGGATACCTACACATTGAAAACAAACAACTAACTACCTCAGATATCTCTAATATTTTAAGATCTGATTCTTAAAAAATATATCAATTTATTGATAACTATTTATTATTAATTTGAAATAATATGGCATTGACGTAATTATGAACAAGGACATAGAAAAAAATATTTTCAAACTATACAAGTACTAAGTATATTGTTTTCCCTTCCAAATGCTCTGCTGTCTTATGTTGTTTCATTATTGAAACACAGGCTTTTGAAGTTAAGTAGATAATCTTGTGCATGCTCTTGGTGCACTCTAGAAAATCAAGCGTAATCCCCGACTAACCTAGCACCCTAGTAACCCACTTATACGCTGCTCGTTATTGCACAGCTGCAGCGCTATTGCCTTATTTCCTACTTATTAGTTTCAAATTCTTTTCCTTTTTACTACCATTAAGCTCAGGATTAAAAAGATTCCAAGGATTAAAGATGAATACCATTTTCTTATTTAAAGTTAACTTTTCCAAATTAATTGACTAAAACAACAAACAGTTGTGTATAAGTAATAGACGTAAGTGTAAGGAAGTCATGTTGTATCAACATCAGATTTTTTTGTTCTGTAATATATACTTGTAGGTACGAGTATCTATGTGTCGTTCTATTTACATTTAGCTTTCTTTTTATCTTTTGAATGCTTTTAAAGTACAAGAATAATATTAAAAATAAATTTTCCGAACTTTCTTCCGTTTTCGATAAATGATTCAAGTTGGTAATTAAAACTATACTTTTTGGATTTCAATTTCGATGCATTCAGTAAGTAAAGGTTAACTATTGAATGTTGAATATTTTTATTTTGAATGTTAAAATTTTACAGTTACTTTGTGTTGTGTTTTACCGAACAAAGACAAACTACAAAACTATTCAGAGCAACCGTATTTGTTGATTGTTTAAACGGCGGAGAAAAGTTGCAACTTGCAAATTGAATAGAAGTCGCAATTGTGTGTGTTTGCAGTTTAATCCTTCAGGTTTGATTGAATTTGAATGGCGTGGGACGTGTGTGTAAGTAAGCAAGGCAAATATAAATAAGAGTAAGCAAACAGTCTAAACATCTGTCTGTACACTTACAATCTCGCTTCAAATATTTGGGTACATAAGGCGGGCTTTCTGCTACTTCTATTTGCGGTTATTTTACAAAACATTAAACAACTTTTCATTAAACAAAACTCTATTTTGGTTAATTTAGTTTAATGCTCAAAGGCAACGAAAATAGCTTATCTCTCCTTACTCTTAAATGTAAATATTTAACCCCTATCATTCAAGGAGAACTTTTTATCAATAGTAATACGACAAGAGGTTTGATTTAGACGGATATTTTTATTTATAAGAATTATTGGTTGCTTCGCAATTTGTTGAAAAGATTTTGACAGGATAAATCATTAAAACAAATAGCCATCAATTAACCAAGACTGAATATTTATAAATAAAAACAAAATTTTCCGTACTAAAAATCAAACCTCTAAAGGAATTTGTCAAGATAATTCCAGGATTAAATAGTATTTGAACCGATTATGTAGCATTAAACTGAATTGAAAATAATTTTATTTATTTGACATATCAAAAATATTGAAATGAAAAAAATATCCAACTTACCCACTTGCATTTTGTCTTCATTCCTAGTAGTGGAATTATCATAGAAAGAACTGTTTTTATTTAAATTAATTGTTCTGTTATTTTCTGTACGTAGCTACAAAAGTGATATTAATTAATTATAAATTCTAGCAAGAGAACTGAAGTTCATAAGTAACACAGAAGAGATACGAAAGCAAAAGTATAATTATTTATAGTTACCGCTTTATAGATTATTTTTTTTATTTCAAATTAATTATTTTTACAAATGTAGTTCAAATGATAAATCAAGTATATAGTGCTGGCAATCAAAGTTGAGCTGTGCGGCTAGAGAGAGGTTTATCGAATACATCATCAAATATAGGCGGCGAATAATTTTCTATCAGATAAAAATATAGTACAAAATAATGAATGTTCTGATATTTGAGGAAACTTTCATCTGTTACATTTTGTTTCTACTTGAAGCGCTACCGATAGTAACAAACGTTTCATTCTTTCGGTAACTCTTCTCTTGTTACCAGTGCTATAAATAATATGATAATTTGATCCAAACCTGTTATGATAATAAATCTTGAAAATCCGAAACATTTTCACAAAATCCATATTCTGAAATTCATTTTCATTTCCTCCAAAGACCGAAACGGAATTTAAAATTTGTAGTGCGAGCATTTATCTTAATTTTTTATTTCAATTAAGATGATAAAATCTGATTGATTCTAATATTATATATATTGTTTGAATATAATTACTGTTATTCTTTACTTGTACAAATCTTGACGGAAGCGTTATTGACTTACTGTTGTAGTCGTCAGTAAAATAATTTGTAGGATTTGGCGGAACATGATCCACGTCGTTTGTTTAAAAATAAATAAAAGCAAATCGTCCCCGTGGGTGTAATGGCTCTTCGCCATCGAACGCGAGTGCAGCGCCTCTGGCGCCGATCTCACGAGACTCGTTCAGCAGGACTCCACAATGCAGCGGGACTCTGTCTGTGTCTTTGTTTAGAATTTCACTTTCTCTACACTTCACAGACTTTGTTCAATTTACCTTAATGATGTCCCCGATTCAAATAGACTTCCCGACTTTCTTGAATATTTTTTGAGTTAATTGTGGAAATTTCCGCACGAATTTTTCTGGATAAACACGTAAAGGAAATCGAAGAAGAATGCAGGAATGGCTCAAAAGACAGGAATTTAAAATCGTCCCAGACGACATTAATTTCAAATTATCAAGCGTAGGAGAAATAATTTTTCATCTTGGCCATAATTCTTCGTTTTATTTCAGCAATAAAAATTGAAAATGATGTATAACGAACTAAATACCTTTAAATCTAAACTGGCGTTGAAGCATGTTATCTTTAAATTAACATATGGAATAATATTATCATCTGTCCCGCCAAATATGATGGGGTTTATGTGGTACCCTTGTTTATATTATTTCTTTTTGTATCTACTAATATTAAATATTATGTAATAAGAACTTTTCTAATTGTAATATGATAGAATAAATTAAATTTTGACAGTTTTCCTTCATATTTCATATCATTTGTTTAAGCCTACTTGATTGCAATTTTGAACACCTGATAAAATTTATTTTAAACGATATTTCTTTGGAACTAATGATTAGATTTGAAAAATAAAAAAAAACTGTTGAAAAGAGAATTGAAAGGTATTTCGAACTGTGTCATGTTTGTCACCCTTTTCCATTTAAAATTTTTGAGGTGCAGTTCACTCCTATTTTAGGGTTGAAGTTATGTCATTGGTACTAATCCATTCAGGTGTCCCCCTTTATACTAAAATTTATGTGGACGAGCGTTTTTTGCAAAACTGATGTTAAGTGGCCAAAAATTGCGCTGATAATTTTCATTGGGCCACCTGTATGTATATGTACGTATAGACGTAACGTCAAACCTCGTTACTAAGACAGTAAAAATATTATTGAAAGATCTTTTATTAAAAATTGTATTCAATGAGTATTCGAACAAAGCTCATATAAGCCTCCTTTCATTCAAGCAACTTGATTGTTCACAATATTCAGTTTTATAAAGTATACATTATACAAATATACTTAATTCGGTGAACCGGTACTGAACTGCAAAGATTACTAGGTAATATTATTCATTCTGTAGAGAATTTGTGTGGCTTAGGTGCAATACAAAAGCGTAAGTTCTCTATCTACAATATCTACATTATTTACAGTGAAGATTGAAATTGCAATAAAATACTGATTACAGAACTCAAAATCGTCCAGAAAATTTTTGTTTACCAGCCTAGGTCGACAAAATGTAGGGATACCAACTTAAATATTTTGGCATTACATTCTGTTAAACATTCAAAGTATTTTTGATGTTTTATTCATATTATACTCGTCTTGTACGATTATGATTACGTTAATTGTTGAAAAATATCAATTCACATTCGTTTTATTTTTAAGGGTGTAACAAAAGTCATTAAAATTTTTATATATCCAAGTGTACCGAAAATGCTACTGACATAGAAACCTATTGTGTATAAAATTTCAACAAGTAATAATATTTCTTTACTAAATTATAAGTGTTATCGGCGCAAAAACTCTTTTATGAGATCTCGCATTATTAGCAAGCCTCGCTTTCAGCTCAACCTGTCAAGATAAGCTCGCTCAAGCAAAAGTTTAGTTTCTGAACTAGACATACAAATAACTATTTTTTAAGTCTGATTTATGCATTTATAATATACGAGAAACATTAAGTATTATTGAGTATATTTTATTTGTGAATTGCACACTACAATATTATTTGTTAAATTAGTATTTCTAATAACATCTATGTGCATTTAAATTTACCTAGAAAAAGCTATCTAGTTAACATCCACAAATAAAATTTGTCCAGAGACAAGTTTAATTCCCGCTTCATGCATTTAAAACCAACTGATTTAGCACAAAGAACTGCTATATTACGTATACTTATAAAACTACATGATTTTTTAATGTACTAGTAAACTAGTATATGTACTAGTTTTTAATTTTACATTTACTTATAGCTTCATAATACTTTACAAATACTGTTCCATTTATTTTCGTTTTTAAACAATAATCCTCGGTTTAAATAGAATTCATATTCGTTCCTAGTATATCTATTGAAATCCTTTAGGGATTTACCTATCTATTAGTGCTGGCAACGGAGACCAGATTTTTTTGAGTCCGTACTTTGGGTCCGGACTAAGTCCGGACCCTATTAATGAAAAAATCCGGACCCGTTCGAGTCCGGACCCGCGATAGACCGGACCCGGCTGGTTCCATCCTAAAAAAATATTTAGCATTCTTCACTTAAATAAGTAAAAGTATTATACCTCGGCCCAACTAAGGCTGTGTTATAAGGTATAATGGTTGTAAATAAGTGGATTAAGAACAAGGCAGATGGCAACAATTCTTTTCTTTTTCAATGAAGAATCGGAAAACCCATTATCTTAGGATACCTGTAAACATTTTACAGTTAGATCCAAATAATTCTCAGGATTTTATTATATTACCTTCCCAGAAAATGCAATACTTATTTCGATTGTCCAAGTTCATTGTTTCATTCGTCATTCATTCGTGTTTAGTGAAAGAAGTCGAAAAATATTAGTGCAATTTCGTTCATACTGTTTATTTTATTCTTCATTGAAGGTAAGAGTTTTTTTTTGTATTATTTTTATTAATTCTATAGAGTGATAAGAAAAACTTTATAATTATTAATTTGTTAAAATGTTTCATATTAGTTAAATATTATAGAACGCCGTATTACTTTTTATCATACAATATCTTATCTTTAAAGTAACATTTTAAAGTTAGTTTATTTATTTTTGTTCATTTTTCTGTTACTTCAATAAAATGATGCTTAAACTTAATTTTATTTGCTTCGTAAATTTATTTATGCACCGCACCGGACCGGACCGTGCACTGGTACGCAAATGCACCGGACGGGTCCGGACCGTGAAGGTGCATTTTACACTGTCCGAAAAGTTCGGACTTTTTTAAGTCCGGACTTTTTTTTTCTTTGGGTCCGGACTCAAATTTTTCCGGACTTTGCCACCACTACTATCTATAAAGTTTTGAATTCGTATATTTCTTTTATCTTATATTGTAGTCGGTTGTGAATGGATTATTATTGCTCTTCATTTATTGGACTGCGACTTCGATACCTGTACAGGCAAAAATGTGTTGTTGTTTTTATATTAAATTTAAATATAACAATATGTTTGATTATTTGGCCTTCATGAGTGTTTCATTTATTATTCGTTATAATGTACTGCTTTATTCTTTTAGCAAAAAGAAAACAAAATCATAGGTATTTTAAAATGTCATTCTTCAAATTTGACAACTACATTATTTAAATTTTGTAAACATGAATAATTGATCTGTTTTTGAAAAAAACATAGCCTGCAAATTGGACAAAACAAATGTAGTTCGTTATTTTCTATTCGTTAAACTAGAAGTTATATGTAAAAAGTATTAACGGGGAACATAAAAAAATACAAAAAAACTGAATGTTTACTAAAAGTATTTTTGACAACAAATGCGTTCCGTCTAATAAAATACAATGTGCAATGCAATAAGAATGTAATGCGCACGTAAATACAGCCGAAGCAAGTCAGAAAATAAAAAGCTGCACGAGAAAACCATATAGACATAATCTGAATAAATAATGCATATTTCGTGATGCATCTAGACAGTTTAAATAACGGGAAACACTCGAAAATTTAATTTGAATTTTCCTTGAACTACTTCGCTTGATATATGTGGTGGATCTACATAATTATTTTGGAAAACATCGCTACGACGAGAGCATTTTGTAGAGTATCACATGTGTTGTTTGTTTTGTTTTCTACGTAATACCGCATAATATTTTAGCTAGTTTTATTAACCATATTTCCTGAAATAAATATTTTATGAGGTAATATTTATTATACGTATTTATTGTGATTCTTGGATGATATATTAAATTCTTTGTTATAAGAAGAAAATTAATTACCTAGTTATTTCTATAAAAAAATATTACTAAATAATTAATATTTTTCTTCCTGGAAAATAGAAAAATAAATAAATTTATTACTAAATATGATTATTTTCCTTTTGCTAATTATTAGAACATTTTTAATACATATAAATAAATATTTTACGACTTGGTGATTGATTACATGAAAAAGAAAAATCAGAAAATTTTGTGGCAATAAATATAGAAATCGTAGGTATGTATATATATTTACTTCAAGTAGTTTACTATGTACTAAATTTATTTAATACTAGTTTGTTTTTAAAAACAGTTATATAATTTTTAAACTTTCATTGAAACTTTTATAGTATTTGAAGAAATAAAATATGTTCTACTATCTTACAACTGGAAAGAAGTAAAAACGAACATTCATACAGCTTATAAAAATTTCATGACACATAAACTTTCAAAAATATAACTTCCATATATTCTACAATATCGCAGTACTTTTTATAGTTTCTTGGTAAATCTAGGTAACATATTAACTAAATTATTCATAAAAACAGTCACATTTTAATGTAGGTACTTACCGTACATAAAAAGTATGTATCTATATTTCATATATTTATTTAATTTTTACAAATTTGGATTTTATCACCATAAATAAATAAATAAAATGGCACCCACCGCGTGCACGCCTATGGCCATAAGTTCATGATAACTTCTGTTGTATGACTACCATTATCAACGGGCAGTTATAGAATGAACTATTCTACTAGCAGGGTAATTATGAGAAACAAAATAATTTCGTATATATTTGGTAGTCTATAGCAACGGTTAAAATTTACTACAAAAAGTTGCAAATAAATAAATCAGAGTTAAGTGAAATGTCACATTTTGCAAATATTTTAACATTATTTGAAGTTAATTTCTGCTGTTGTCGCGAAAAATATAATAAGCGATTTGAATTGTATGTACCCAATACAACTATTCCCGTACGGTATCATGAACTTCGGTTCCGCAGGCTCCACCTCACCTCATACCTTCTCGAAAGTTATAATGTACTTACATTCCTTATAGCTTAAATAATTATGAAGCACTAGTTTCCATGACAGTATATACCATTTTATTCACAACAATATACTTTGGCTTCGAAATGTTTTATTCAAGTCCTGAACCTACTGAAGCTAGTAGCTACCACTAACAAATGATTCGTTGTACATTATGAATTGAGTTACAATTTTTGCTTTTTTTCTGCAATAGAAGGAAAGATGTAGGTATACACAAATTAACATAATTTCATAATTTGTACTCCCAGGAAAGAATAGTAATCGTTTTTTTTTATACTACAACCTAAAGTGACGTTTATCGTACTTATTGCATAATATTATGTTGAAGATATTTTGATAAAATTAGCTTTATTTGTACTTGGTATTTAGATAAAACATTAAATTAGAACAGAATTTCTCTTTGGAAAGAGAAATGACGTTGTCAATCATCGATTTTCTATTTTGGTATAAAACAATTTGGGAGCGTGAAGCCTGAAGCCTATCATAAGTCTGTTCTTTTTTGTCCGTTGTGTTTATTTTCCAATTAATAACCTCCCCCTGTAAAAATCTGTCAATGTCAGGTCAGATTGTTAAAGACGCGATGATATTATTTATTTATTATCCGCTTCCGCGAGTGGCATGTTGGTAATTTCTCATCTACACGTCAAATGTTCCACTACAAATTTCGTGTCACGTTGCTTTTCCTTTATCGCTCATTCCTTTTCCCACGCCTTCTATTATCAACTTCTTATTTATTTTACTGTCATCTGCCGTAAAATCCTTGATTGACTTTTCGCGATTCCTGGGGCAATTAATTGGCTCAAAGGAAACTATTAACTACACAAAGCTAAGTATCTTTTATTCCACGAAAATAAACATATCATTGTGGCTTAATTGCCAATAACTGCAACGACCTAAACACAATATAAAATAAATTAAATTGTATTGAACCATTAATACAATAATCAGTTTTATCGTTTCATCAATCATATATTTTCCAACATATTAGTGCAAATGATTGATAAATTACAGAACAATATATTTATAAATATTCTAATCATTACGGTTCACGTATAGCATTTCACTGTGATTTTTTTCTAATTTGAATCATTGTAATATAAGTTTTTGAAAGTTCCCAAATTTATATAAATTATTACAACATTTTATTTAATATCTACGAAACAGTATATCAATTTTTAACTCATTGCAAATCCTGATAATATAAAACTGAGACGAAGTGAATTTGTAATTTAACATTCACGTATAAAAATTCTTCTTATCTGGGAGTTGTTCTTTTTGTCAAAGTTTTGCTGAAGGCATAGAGAAACATCTTCTTTGAACGGAATTCGCACTAAAGGTTTTTCTATGTTCAATCTTGGCCGATTCTATTTAGGGTAAGTGGAACCTTTGGTATAAATTTGTTTCAAAAGGATTATGAAGTGTTCTCTACGCTAACCTATGCAATCTTATTGGAGGAATTCTCGCCTAATCAAGTACAAAACGTAGGTAAACAATCGGCCAGTTGATTACATTTCCTCGGCGAGGAAACCGGAAAAAACGACTTGGCGCGAGCGAGCGAAACTTAAAAGGAAACTCCCAGAAATTGGTTTCCCCTCGTTCGATGCCGGGTTTATGATCAGCGCCCGCTTCACGCTTTCATGTAAATGAAAATGTTTATCTAGGAGGCGGTGGCTTGTTAATTAACCGTTTCTTGTTTTGTTTTAGCCTTTGTGAAGGTAACCTCACTTTGGTTTTGTTTCTGCTGATGTGTGGTTTTTTCTGTCATTTTGCTGAGGCCGCAGGGAATCAGAAAGATTAATTAGCATTTTCATATTAACTCTTTTTATTTCGTTGTTGTGAATATGAGCGGAATTAATTGTTCCGTACCTGTTTCGAGTTTACTGAGCTCTAGTAAAAATATATAAACAATGCCTGTACGACTTGGCATTAAAAATACATACCGGATAATTAATTAATTTTCAATGTATATAAAAAGGGAACTTACATTAAAAAAATAATAAGTACTCATAAACAAAAAGGAATTTGAAGAAAAGTTCAAATTGTTTACAATATTAATAGAGAATTATGTGATACACTTGACTTCAGTTTTCCATGTACGAATTTAAGTACATCTCATTTTGGACACTTTTTTTCTGATATTAAGAGAAATTTAATTTTGGTATAGTGAAAAAAATTATATAGGGGTTCCCAGTTTTAAACGGCTTAACTTCAACAATAGGTTAAACATCTAAAACTAAGGTGACAAGTTCATTTGAGAAAATGTCCGGAGATGCTTAGTTCCAGAGATTTTCACGTTTTTCATAATCGAATAAAGCTGCTTTCAAAAATTAAATTTATAACGACCTATCAAGCATTATCTTATTAAAATGAGATATAATACTAGAAGTTAATTAAAAATTAATAGGTTACTACATAACTTATACCTATACAAAATTTAGTTTGCTTTTATTATCAAACGAAATGCCTCGTTCTTACACAAATACTGAATATGACGAAATGGTAAATCTACCAATTGTTTTTGTAATGGTAATACAAGTCGCACTCGTTGTGAAGTTTCGCGACGATTCCCAAACGGAATTTTAGTATTTTGTTACTTATTAGTAAGTTAATATTTGATACATGAAAAAACTGACTTTCTAAGTAGTTCTGTTTTAATACGAAAAACATTAATTGTCACCTTATTTTTAGGTGATTAATCCATTGATGAAGTTATACCTTTTAAAACTAGGACACCGTGTATAAGCATTACGAACGGTAAGGAATACCGATCTCGTACTCTCCCTAACCCTAACCGTTTTTAATACTTAATATACTACTTTTGCTTTAAATTCCTTAGAAAAGTTATTACTGAAATCTTCTTTAATTTCCTCCACAATAAAAAATTATAAACCATATTTGTTGCGAAATTTGCAGTGTTAGCTCTTATCAGTTTGAAGGGGTGCAAACTAATCTAAAAGAACACTAACAGTCAATTTTATCCCGTATCGCCGTATCACGAACCTAGTTCCTCTAACTCCTATCCAAACTGTATCTCGCTGCACATTCCTGTAATATCTAATACAGTCTGTATCACCTCGTTCCTGCAATCAGTTCCCGGTGTATAAATATTTCCTCGAGCGAATTCCGCACATTCTGCATACGATACACACTCCTGGTGCTCTGAGTAAACATATCGCTCTACTGACACACTCTGACACACCTGCTGACACGTGTGACACTGCTACCCCAACACAGGGACGGGGATTAATTACACACCCAAATAATTACACATATGGGAGATTAAATACTACTATCATGACCATTTATTACTTGATTTATTATACTTGTTTTACTGTTTATTTCTTTTACGACTGTATAATGTTTTAATGTATTGTTTTCATAATCTCCAGAGTACAGAACATTTGTAGCTTAATAGTCGTTTGTGTAACAAACACAAATTTTCATTTATTACTGCGTCATAAATTTTTATATTATAAATATTATACACATATTTTTTTATTTTCATTAATCCACATACGTCATTTTCACTCAATCAAAATACTTGATTTGAAGGAAGCAAGTATTTTTCTAGTGAATATAATTGTAAAAACCACACTAGCATCGTCTTGGTTACATTTTGTAGACATAAAAAGGTTTATATTTGATCTGTTGTGGTTAGTGAAGTAATCAAAATAATTCGAACTATGAATTTAATTGGTATAATATACTCATAATTCCTACGAAGTAACCACACAAGCTTCGCTGCCCTGATCCGAAAATCATTTTTGACACTCGCTTCTTTGTTATTATGCAATAAATATTTGTAAAGTTTACCGATAAATTCATTGCTCTCGTTATATTTCTTATAAAATAATCAATAAAAAAATCACAGTAGTAAACGAATAATTTAATAAAACTTACGTAACATATCTACCACCACAATAACAGAAAAAAAATAGAAAAAATTATGTCCTATTTTAGTAGGTAATAATATAGTATATTATTAACCGAGGTGGAAAGTGTCTCATTACCGTCGAGGGCGAAGATAGCTTATCAAGGCGCACAGAATTTCCACTGTGATTTGTATACTATTTTATTCATAATCTGAAATTAATAATCTCACATGAATAATCGAATGCTTTGGTTTGGTGTTGATTATCTGTTACATGAACTGTCAGTCTGATTTCTAAATTTTAATATTGATTTCGCAGAGGTTGGAAAGTGTGAAGTGAGTATAGCTCGGGTTAAAAAGTGACAAATTTCTATATATCTATATTCACACTATACTTCCCAACCTCTTGGAAAATGAGTTTAACAATAAGTTTCCAAATTTTTAAAAGTCAGAAATTGAAATATTACTAACTGATTGTGAAGAAATAATATATTTATTTAAATGCATTTAACTAGAAATACGTGTATCTACAAAGAGTGTTTTCATGTTTTGGGAAAAAATTGAAATGTATGACGTAATGGGCATACGAGTAGAACAAAAATCATTTATTTAATAGTCACAAAATTAAGGATGATTTAATTAAAATATTAATTTTAGTTACATTGGTTTGGCTTCTTTTATAAAAATAATAGGTATAATTGAAATTAAATATTAAAATCTGACATTTATCATATTTGCTCTTCTCGACTTCGCGCATATTCAAATTCAACATATTTGTTTACAATAATTTGCTACAAAAGTATGTTAACAAATAATAATATAACTTAAAAATTATATTGTTTAGTTGTAATAAATTATAAAGTTTTACTGCTATTTCGCGGTGACGTTACAGTGCCTTTTTTATTTTTGTTCCACGATCCTGAAGTTTGAAAACACCTGTACTCATATAATCTTTTATTGAATTCGTACCGACATTTCTTTTTAAACAATTACGTTTGTAGATCAACAAAGTTTTTTTAATTCTGTGCACATACATATACAAAAGTAAATTAAACGGTAAACATAAACAAACGTTTTTACACGGAAGTAATCCATTTTCAACTAAATATTTGTACATAAATACGAGTAGCTAATGTACAGTACGAAACATATGAATTTTTATCATTCGGATATTTTTGAAAAACTTCAAACAATTTAAAATAATCTATTTAACTCTGTTCTAATCAAGATATTTAATCTTTTTCAATTTGCTTTGTATTTTTATTCAGTGTAAATTATTCTAATTGTAAATTGTTCTTCCGAACAATAAATTTTTTTATCATTAATACATTAACTTTTTATTATATGATTAGCATATATTACAATTTACGTAGTAGATATTTACCTAAACAGTTATTAGATTTTTTTAAATAATTAATTAAAACATATCTCAGCTTATACATCAAATGAAAAATGTATGTATAGTGTAAACTTGACAAAGCAGTATCCAATCAGAAGCGTCAGTTTTCTATTTTAAATCACATCTCTTCTACTTAAAAAATGTGGACACGACATGACTTTCTTCTATGATAAATTATAAACATTTTTTGCTTCACTATTTTAATCGCTGAAAAACTTGCGAGGAAAGAGATATTTTCTTCATTTTTTTGGCCATATTTCTCACGAAATATGTTCTGACAATACAAAAATTAAAAGCTAACTAAATTATAATTTTTATTAAATTTCCACAAAAAGTAAAGTGCCCTTTTGTAACGGTTGATTGGAACTAAAAAAGAGGTGCATAAATAGATGTCATAGAAATTTCTTTAAAAAATCTAATCGTTTTTCAGTAAAAATGAAAAAAAAATGCGGACAAAGTGCCCTTTTGGCATCGCTGATTGCATTAAACAATGGAGGTGCACAACTACAAGTTATAGCAGACCCATATACAAAATTTGATTTATGTGAGATACGTACCTACAGACGTCACGTTGAAACTAGTTAAAATGGATTCAGGGATGGATAAAATGGATATTTCCGTTGAAATCTGAAAATCGAATTTTTTCGCGATTACAATACAATAAGAAACACCTCTGAGGTGTCTTGACAACTGGCTTGATTTACAAGTTGTGTAATCTCTACATCTTTCAGTTTTATTTGTTTTTTCACTACTGATGATGAGAACTTAGTTCTCGAAATACGTATTTAGTTTTAAGTAGTCTATAAAATCTTAACTTTAAGGTTAGGAGTCCAAATTTATTGAAGGGAAATATGTTTTTTTACTGAGAAAAAATTTCAGTCGTCACTGCGACTCGAACCCAGGATCTCTGTCATTCTAGGGTGACAGAGATCCAGGCGACTGAAAATTTTTCTCAGAAAAAAAAATATATTTCCCTTCACTATATACTGCGTAGGAAGTTAAAGTTAAACTTCAACAATATTCAACACTTTAAATCCTTATTTATATTTTTATTTGCTATATCTAAATGTTATTGAAATTGAAACAAACTGAATATTTTAACATGTATTTTGGTTTTGCCTACAGCGTGTCACCAAATGCAAATGGGCATCCACGCAGTGTTCGGGCCGTCGGACCCGCTGCTGGGCACGCACATCCACAGCATCTGCGACGCGCTGGACATCCCGCACCTGGAGGCGCGCCTGGACCTGGACAGCGACGTGCGCGAGTTCTCCATCAACCTGCACCCCGCCCAGACGCTGCTCAACCAGGCCTTCCAGGACGTCATGACCTTCCTCAACTGGACCAAGGTCGCCATCGTCTACGAGGAGGACTACGGTGAGCAACAGCAAGTGTTATCTATATGGCCGCATTTATTTGGGAAATTTGAATACAGTCCTAAACTGATCCTAAATTTATCCGTGTTGGTACCAAATAAACAACCAAATTTTATAGTTGGTGAAAATTTTAAATGGTAAATTTAAGTTTTCCGTTTTAACCTATAAAATATATAACTTCTGGACAGATATACAAAAAGAAGCTATGTATAAACAAAGATAGAAAGTAGGTTCAACTCACCAACCCAGAAAAATAGCTGGGTGAGTTGGGTCAGTTCGAGATCAGTTCTGGGTTACTTCAAATGTGCCAAGTAAACAGAATTAATCTACCAGGTTACTTAAAATGTCCCAAATAAATAAGGACTACATGCTATATACGAAATCTTATACAAATTTAGAAACATGATTTATCTACTAGATTTTAAAATAAGCTTCTTATGAACGAATTATGTTATTCAGCGCCAACTATAAACCAGTTAAAATACACCTAGATTTGAGTAAATAATAGTATATTGAGCATATTTCTCATGAGGAGTAAAGATTCGACAAAGGACGAAGTCGAGTGCTGAAATCACAAGGTGGGAAATAGGTGATTCTGTACGAGTGGTACACTATACTTTTTCTATGACAACACATTTTGATGCAACTAAATCAATATTTTATTTTAACGTAGAATTGAATATTTGAACAATAAAACTTACAATTATTACCATGAGCACAAATACTTGACATACTCGTCAATGAATGACCAGACCAAATAGTATATATTTTATATCCCAAATGTATTCCATTTCTTTATAATATTTTCTGGATCTGAATTTTTTTTAATCGTTAATAAAATAATAAATAAACAAGACTTTATTAAAGTACAAGTATACCTACTCTGTACTAATATTAAAAACAAAGAAAAAATTAATTAAGTCTTATTTGCGATGGACAATATCACAATAGAAATTAACAAATCTTGTAATCCTTTGAATATCTTTGTCTATAGATTACAATTACAACGATATAATTACGAACTTTGCAACAGTTAAAAATAGCACCGAATAAATTATAGATTTATTTATTCGTTATTTCAAAGCTTCAATTATTTCTAAGAAAACAATTTTAGCGTCCAGCAAATATTTTGCCGTGGGCGCTAAAAATGCTAGCTACGCCACTATCAAGAACAATATGGCATAGATACCTATACAGAATACCTACACGCAAAAGCAATAACTATTGTGAGAAATTATATTTCTCAGAATACACGTACGCAATGTTGGCGAATACTGCGAGAAATGATTTCTCACACTTGTGGGAAATACTTAACTTTGAAGCTTTATATGAAAAGAGTGCTAATATCCATAGAAAAGTCAATTAGTGAAGCTTTTGGCACTTAGAGGAATATGATTTTATAATAAATAAATAAAAACATTTGATTTTGTTTCACAATAAACAATTTACAATGTACAATTTGTAAATACAGCATTTTCCATTAACCTGATCTCGGCAAATCCAAGTTATACAGCTTTCATTGTCATAATGCGAATGCCCTTATATTTCATATGCAGACTGGTAACTGCTATACAAGGCTGCAATATATCATCTTCTCTAAGCTTTTGAACAAGCTACGAGTACATAAATTTTTGTTAATACATACACATATTTTTTGTCACACGTTTTAATAGAGAAATTATTAACGAAAATTTATATGGATTAAAGAAGATGTAGGTGTACTATTTTTGTTAAAAAATAGTACAATGTACAGAATGTTTCTATGATATAGATCAAACTTTTAGGGCATTTACCTATTACTATACAGACAACAGAACAAAAAATCATTTGTTTAAGCCTACTTGATTGCAATTTTGCACACCTGATAAAATTTGTTTTAAACGATATTTCTCTGGAACTAACTGTTGAAAATAGAATTAAAAGGCCTTTCGAACTGTGTCATGTTTGACACCCTTTCCCATTTAAAATTTTTGAGGTGCAGTCCACCCTCATTTTAGGGTTGAAGTTATGGCAGTGGTACTTATTCATTCAGGTGTCCCCCTTTATACTAAAATTGAATGTTCGGTCATTTTTTGCAAAATTGATGTTAAGTGGCCAAAAAAATTGCGCTGCTAATTTTTATTGGGCTACTCTGTATACCTTTACAGTTTAATACACAAGTATTATAGAAACACTCTGCATACCAAGAAACTAAATAGTCTACTTAATACCAGAGGTGTGATACTTGGTCTCATTACCTTTACGGTATAGATCGGTGTTTCCCAAAGTGGGTCCTATGCCCATGTCCAATGGGAGCGATTGCGTTTCAAGAGAGGAATCTTGTGTGCTGAATAAGTTGTAATTAGTTTACATTTAGGGAATAATTTAATTTTTGAATAAAAAAAATATGTTATTTCTTATTTACATAAAAGGGGCATCAGAATTATAAAAAGACATAGGTGTGGCTTGGTAAAAAAAAAGTTTGAAACACGTTGAATCATTGCTGATATCTGCGATAAAGCATTTACACTTAGCAATGAGTAATAAGCCTTGAGTAATATGTATTTATTTATTTAGAGACATAAAACTTTAAGAGTAACACTATTATACATACAAAATTTACTGTTGAGTTTTAAGGTAAAATATGTGCAAAATAATATAATAGTATTGGGTATATTTCATACTATAAATCTTCACATTAAATAGAGAAGACACTTTAATAACCTAAGTGCGTATTCAACTGTGCTCTAAGTTTCCTATAACAATAAATCACCATTAAATTCACTATCCCTTATCTACTTTTGAAGTTAGTGGTTTGAAATTTAAATTTGAACATAAAATAATCGATATTTAACAAAAATACGAGTTGAATACGGCTCTGTTTTTACCGGATTGCAGCCCGTAAACTAGGATCGGATACTAAATCCTTTTTCCTATAAAAATAGAGGCGACCCTTGATCCTGTCACCGGCCAGGATTAATCAATCAGATAAATTTAGATCAAATAGAAAAACGCCGATATGCCCTCGTATTAACCTTCCGAGGGAAAAAATCGTCAGAGGTCTAATCCCTGCCCTTTAATTAAGGGAATAAGAAAAACGGATGTCGCAACAACCGCATGCTTTTTATTTTATGGCGCCAAAGGGATTCAAAGAACTGTTGTCGAAGCTCAACTGCTCAACGTAAAAAGCGTTATACCCACTAGAATAAACATAGCATTTTATATTTATATATTTGCAGGGTTATATACTTATCATCGATGATGGTTTTAATAACTTCGAATTTAGGAAAAAATGTTATTTAAATCATGTGCTAAAAATTAGCAACACGCAATAATAGTTATTTATGGTACAAGTGTGTTACATTACAGATAAGTCATGTGGGAAAAGTTTAGCTCACGAGACCGTGAGGCCGAGTGTGGTATTTTTTCAAGTGACTTAGGTAATTAACACACGTGTGCCATACAACATTTTATCCAACACATTTTAATCATTGATATAAAATACATTTAAGATTTTTGACAGATGGAATTTCGAAATGACATTTAGGAACAAAATAGTGTAGAGAAGGTTTTATAACGTAGTTACTATGATACGAACCAAAAAACAGTGAAGTAATATATTTAGCTCACTAGTGACTTATGACCTACTTTATTTATCTAAAAACAGCATACTTATATCCTTATAATTACACAGTGTTGGATAAAAATACTTAATTTAATTCATTAGCTTCTTTTTATTCACGTTCCTTTTTTCATATAATGCTAACGTGAGTTCAAAGTGAAATTGAAAAGTTTGGAGCTATTCGTTGTTGATAATAGAACCTTCATAAAAATAAAAGAAGAATAATCACATTTAATTTTTTCTTTAAAATATAAATACATTGATAAAAAGATCAAAATTTCTATAGGTGGTGGAAAAATTTAAGAGTATTTAATATAAGGACATTTTATATTAACCATACTTAAAAAACTCTAAATCTCACTTTCATAATTGTCAGCAAAAATTTCGTTTACATATTATTCTCTAACAAACATATCCCTGTTTAAAAACAAAAATTTAAGTGATAATTAAAATCTGACTGTGTTAAAACATGTGTGGGTTCCTAATATAAACTTTAAATTTCCAATCAGTATATTCAAAAGGCAAAATAGAAAATTTTGTTCTATGTGGCTAAATTATTGTGTGTTTAAAATAATAGTCTCTAAATTAATAGGTATTATGTAAAGTAATTTTAATAATTAATATGTTGCTTTCAATAAAAAACGCTATTTCAGTGGTACTACAAATCTTCTCTTTAAGTGAATTACCCTTATTTTTGCGAATTCCGGAAAAAAATACTTTTGTTCTATAATCAATATTTCATGTAGTATATACCCTTATTTTTTTCCGAAATATGGAAACATCCCGCATATTATAAATATAAACATGAAACTCAACAAACTTCATTAACACATAAAAGTTGTAGAAGTATTCATAGACCATCCGTACCTATCCACTAAAATATTCACTTTAAGTAAACCAGTATTAATTTTCTGAATAAAAAAAAATATATTTTGGTTCCATGATCAGTATGTCTTATATTATTTAGTCATTTTTTCCTGAAATATATAAACACGTTTATAATATAAAAATAAAAAAGGAATTTCATTGTTAGAATATTTAATGATAGTATTTTTTTAAACGATATTTTTTAAAATTAAATTTTTTTAATGTAAGGTTGTGCGTTACATAGAATCAAACTCTGATATTTATTGTTCACCTTGACATAAACTCAACACTTACTAATATTATAATAGGATGATATCATTTTTTATTAAGCTTAGCCCTTTTGTTAAATAAACCAATGTGTAAAATTATTGATTTATATTGATATATCATCTATACTTATTGTATCTACAACAATATATTGCTCTGATTTTTATGTAGATATTAAGAATAAAGATTTCATTGCTCTATATTGATTATACAAAAGAAAAATCGGATCCATACACATTTATATGCAAGAATAAAATTAACAATGTTTTTTGCACATACATCCAGTCCAGATTTCATACGTCACTCAAGCTGCAAATCTGTAATCGATGTGTCTGCACCATGATAACCGCCATTCAAATTGAAAGAGTTCAATTTTTATGTTGCTCATTTGTTCTATGCCCACTTGATGTGCACATATCACGGCAACAAAAGCAAGCCAACAAAACTCATTTGTGAAAACAATTGAATGACTGTATACCTTTTTAGACGTTTAAATTAAACTGTATTGTGGTGGATGTACACAGACATAAAATGCAAACGAATTTTATTTTCCTGAAAATAAACAAATTCTAGTATTAACCGTGCATATTAAATTGAAAATACTAGTGCTTTGTTGTAAGAAATTGTCTTGTTAAAATGGTATAACAAGATTTCACTTTGTTTTGCTCGACACTGGAAACAATTTAAAAAATGTCGATAACGTCCTATAAATGAATATATCAAATTGTCGTTTAAATTTAAAAGACCAATTATTGGGGAAATATAATGTAAAAAAAAACAAAATTAAATAAAATTTCAGTTAATATTTTCTATAGGAACTATCAAGAATTTGGGTAAATAAATAAAATAAAGTCTAACATACAATCAAAAAGTCATTTATAAAATTTTATTTTTGAAACAACTTCTTATAAAATTATATTTTTCTTCAAACGTCATAAAAGTGACATCTTCTGTGACGTGATTGACAAGGTTGAAGTTTAATTTCAACGCCGCCGTAACATAATTTTTTATTCTAGCCGCCGTTTAATTTCTTCGCCGCCGTATGTAGAATCAGCCAATAAGAAGTAATTTCTACAATAGAAATCTGTAATATCGACCTAAATGTCACTATAAAAAATAGATAACCTAAGAATAAAGTTACTAAAAATGATGAATAACTGACAGGTAACCTACATATTAAGCGTCAAATAGTAATTAATTTTTAAAATTTCTATGTTTGAAGAAAAAATAGAATGTGTTATTCAGAGTAAAAGTGTCTTTGTGTGCCTCGCATGCAATTGTCCAACTCGCTTGCAAACTTTCATGCTCGCCACACAAAGTATCACTTTTACTCTTAATAACACAATATACTATTGTTTTTGAAAAGCAGTTAAGTACAAACAATTCTAAAACGCATGACAAAATAAAAAGCAAACTAGAATTTGTATCAATACAAACAATTGTTTTCAATTCATATTGAAGGGCGTTAATGCAAAAATTCTACATGTTTACAAACATAAACAACTCATTTTTTAATTAAATACTTTAAATGGTCTATTAAAATACAGACGGCAGTTATATAAAAAATTATTACGGATAATACCGATTGTAGGTATATCTATGTTCATCATGTATAAATAATATTAAGGTGAATATAATCTTTCATTCTCTGACTTTTATTACCCTAATAAAAAATTAAACTTTAATGCATTTAATTCAAATGGCGTAGAATTCAGTATTAGCTCCTGTTTGTGGCGTGACGAGCACTGGCAGATTAATAATAAATAAATTCAAAGAGAAAAATAATAGTTTATTTTATTTAAAAATAAATATTGTTGCCAACAGTACTAATTGATTTTATTATCACTTGTTGATACTAGTTTAATAAACAAATAACAATTTCGTTTAGTTAGAACAAGGACGGTTTAAATTATGAATAAATAAAAAAATCAAATAGTTACTTTTGCAACATTATATATTTTATACATACTGTATAATACTAAAAAAATAGTAGGTACAGCGTTTGTTTTTAATAGTAACTTTAAAAAATTTCTACTGTGGGGTACCTAAGAAGTATAAAAAAAATAATGGCGTACGTTGAATTGAAAGTTTGGGAAACACTACTTTAAAAGTCGAATCTGAAAGAATATTATATTTTCAGCAACTGAAACTGAAATTTATACTGTTTCCAATTTCAACAAAAAAATTCTTATACCTATGTTCTGTCCCAGATAATGATGACAATTCTGTATTTTTGTAGCAATGAAAAAAGCAATAAATTATTATAATTTAAAATTATAAATCTCAACTAAGCACATAAATCAAAAAACATGTGTTAACTGTTCATGATTTTATTTCTTTGTTTGCGAGAACTGATTAAAACACTTTGTAAGTGCTGAAGTATACAAATGATGAATAAATTCGCAACAGCTTATCGAAAACTGTGAAACAGTCAATCTGAATCCATTAATTCTTTCTCCATAATCCGCTGCACGTAGCAAGTTTTGTAAGCGAAACTTCATTTACAAGAGTCACAAATCTGCACAAGCAGAATATCGAAGTAGGTATCTATCGCAGTGGACGGATTGCAATTTGGTAAATGCATCCATTAGTATTCTCCGGGCGATCTGGAAACGATCCAGTAGTTTAATTTTTCCCGCGATGGAAGATAGACGCCATATTTGCAGTCGCAAGACAGAAGTAATGGAGGATGTTTAATAAATCGACTAGGATGCACATCTCTCTTTCTAATCGGGTTTCTATGATTTTTATTTCAACTTGGAATTGCGAAGCGTGGAGATTCAAAGTAAATCAGTTGCGCTTATCTGATTTAGAAATGTAAGTTTTCAAATTGACCAGACAGGTACATATATTACAACGTTCAAAAATTATACCTTTTTTAAAAATACTTTTAGATAATCTTCCTTTAACAAAACTTACAATAAAATACATGTTTTATTCAATGCTACGACTATTTTTAATAAGAAAACAGTAGAAATCTCTTCAAAGGCTGTAGCTTTTAAAACCATTAAATATATAATATTTATTTTGGTGGGAATCTGTAAATTCTTAACTATATTATATACATACAGAGTGGTGATTCGAACACCCAAACAGAAGAAATTAAAATGTAAAATAATATTTTCGTAATTTCCTGCTTCGCTAATTATTCTAAATAAAAAACCTTCAAATAACAGTTATAGAGCATAAAATTCTGCATCTGAATCATTAAGTAAATTTAATTTCATATTTCATGTTCCTTGTAAGCTCAGAAATTAGGCTTAAAAATGACGTAAATCACCTTAAAAATAGCAGTAGTCATTGAAATTAATTTTTCTTATTGAGTCAGATGCAGAATTTTATTCCCTACTACTGTAATTTGAAGATTTGTCAGAAAGTACATGTATTTAAGAATGTTGGCATTAATAAATATTCATCGTCAATTAGTTATTAATTCGCGTTAAATAGAAATAGCGTCCGTTACTGTAGCAAAGTTAAGTGCAAACGCTGACTGGTTAAATTTGAAGGCGTAGCAATAATACCACCCCGTCTTATTGCTATTTCACACACATCAGCTATCCTGTCTTTGTCCACCTTGGTCCACTTCTCGTGCACTTTATCGGCGTCATCATCCCCTTCTAAGAACTTTATTATTTATTTACTTCAAAACAACACACAATTAATAATTTTTGCGAGCTATCATATAAAAATTGGTCGCCTATCCTTATCGATCTTACCTTATTCGACGTTATGGTTGTATTAAAAATAGACTATAGCACACATATATTTAAAGTCTTTTAACTTTACAATACATTTTGATAATTTTTTGTATTTCAAGAATCCAGTGGCGAATTCATAAACTTTCCTAAGGGGGGGGGGGACGATTAGGTAATCATAAACAATAAAATATACTATGATAATGTTAACCACAAAATTAAATTGAATCACTGAATTAGAAATAAATATTAAAAATTAAAACGTACCTACAAAAGAATAACTAAATTTATAATTTATCTTTATAATGTTTATGTATATCAGACGCTTCAGATTTATTTGTTATTATTTTCTAAATTCAAAAACCTTGCCCGTCTAAGGCAGGGCGATTGCCCCGTATTCAATATTACGCATAAAATATTAAAAGAAAAACTATTTTGTTTTAAAATATCAGATATTGAAATAATAGAAATACTTGAGAATTGAGATGTGTATTTTATGAGACCCTTAAAAGGTATCAAAATAATTTCAAAAAGTTTGGTATAATGTTATGAAATGAAGCTGTAAACTTTTGTAACCTTTAGAAGTTTAAGATTAAACAATAATAACCGCTAATTCCTAAAATTACGTACCTGGCTAACACAATCCCAAAGTATACTCGGATTCATAATTCCAATTCAGCCCTGATATTTCCCTTACAATCTCATAAGTCGGAAGTTATAATTAAACCGCTTATTTAATATTCATCAGCGCGGCAAAACTCGGAAAAACATTCTGGGAAGAAATTTCATCTCATAGAAAG
This sequence comes from Stenolophus ochropezus, assembly GCA_035578165.1. Classification (NCBI taxonomy): domain Eukaryota; kingdom Metazoa; phylum Arthropoda; class Insecta; order Coleoptera; family Carabidae; genus Stenolophus; species Stenolophus ochropezus. The sequence goes on along the minus strand of JAQOWZ010000005.1, from coordinate 14,085,196 downwards.
TGATCTTGGGCGAGAAATAAAAAGTGTTTGTGATGTTCTGCAGGTCTGATTAAACTGCGCGAGCTGGTTCGCTCTCCCCAGAACCGGGAGATGGAGATCCACTTGCGCCAGGCCGACCCTGACACCTACAGGGGCGTACTCAAGGAAATTAAGAGCAAGGAGATACACAACCTGGTCATCGACACCAAGCCCTCCAATATGCAGCACTTCCTTAGAGCGGTAAGCCATTATTATATATAACCTCTGTATGGTATACTGCGAGAAGGGAACTTTTTGCAAAGTGGCACACTCTAAAAAACATCGTATTATGATAATGATATTTTTTTTTTAGTTCATAGTTTGATCAGAGTTGGTGATACTGACTGTGACGTTTCAATGTTTACTAGAATACATTCAATAAAATTCTTACAAATAAAAACCACATAAAGGTATTTTCTCGAAGTGAAATGAAATGAAAATATGTATATATGATATGTAATATTTTGTACAATTTGTATATATTAAGTTTCTGACTTTTTTCGTTACTTGTAGAATAGTTAAAGAAAAATTAAGTGTCAAAATATGCAATTTTAACTCTAAAAACATGAACTATTATTGATTCACTGATTTTTGACCGAAATTATATTATATTTGTAAAATTTGGAATTAATCGTTCGGTCATATACTCCATGTTTATAAATTTTCACTGAAATTAACATATTATTAACAACTGTGATTACAAATACAAGTAGATTAAAAGTACAAAATTATTAGTAATTATTCTACATATTATATAGCAACGTTTAATTATACGGGTGAAGTGTAAAAACACGAATAATTATATTACAAGTGCATTAAATAACGACAAAATAACAAACATAATGATTTAAACGAAAATAACACAAATTAAATTTAAAGATTAGTTAATACACACCTAACATGTACTAATTATTAACTAATATTAATTTATTTATACACGACAGTATTTATTTGTACGCTATGTCAAAAGATATCAAATTTTATTTCCATTAAATATTTCTATTTCATATTTCGTTGTTCTCCACTGGACTGGTTGACTGACTGACTCGACTGCCATCTGAAGCTCTTTGCCGGGACAATTTATATGTGTGGATAATTATTCTGGAATCTCGTAGAAATCTGCTAGAATCTATCAAATTTTCGAATAATAGCGGCATGGCTCTTATGTCACTTGGCCTATTTAATGAAATTTACTGATCAGGCACGTCGGCCGCGATGAGTCATCGGCAGTGAGTCATGGTTTTTGAATTCTCGGTTATACAGCAACCAATATTAAATTTTCAGTTAAACAAAAATTTTTGACAATAAGCGTTTATTAAAACATAAATATTAAAAATATGAAATTGAAAAAAAATTGTAGAGCTGTAACAAATTAATTTATTTTGTATCTAGGTACTCGAAAGTAGCAGCAAAAAATTGCGTACAATTGTTTTTTCAAAAGTTTGATTTTACAAATGTTTTATCTTTAATTATATTGCAAATATATTTTGCTTTTCACATTGCAGTGTTGTAAAATGAATTTTTATTTAGAGAAACAAACATCAAAGTAAAATTTTATAGTGTGATATAAAAAAGTGTTTATTCATTTAACAACTTTACAACTTTATGCGAGAAGTTTTAAAATTGTTAATTTAAACATTTAATTTGCTAACATGTACAATTAGTTATCCTCAAAAACTTTCGTAAATAATTAATCAAGCATTTAAACTCCTCGCTTTAATCCATCATCGTGAACAACTGCACATCGAATGAACAAAAACAAACATGTGAGAACATATCTCGCCACAGCCTGCTTGTTCGCAGATTCTGCAGCTGCAGATGAACGACTACAAGTACCACTACCTGTTCACGACGTTCGATATCGAGACGTTCGACCTGGAAGACTTTAAGTACAACTTCGTCAACATGACGGCCTTCCGCGTCGTTGATGCCAACGACCTCGTCGTGCGGGAGGTGCTGAAAGACATGCAGAAGTTTCAGCCCAGTCATAATTTCGCGCTGCATAACTTTACCGTCATACAGGTAGGACAATTTTTTCAAATATATAACATTTAACCAGGGGCGGACCGTGAACTTTGGGTGCCCTGGGCTAATATTTTTTGGGGATTCTACCTTAAAACCTTTTAACCGGCAGTTTATCAAAAAACCGTTATAGTTTTTTTTTAATAAAAAAATACAAAGCAACGGGAATAGAAGAACTTTTTTACTTTATATTCCAAACTAACATTAATAAAAACAGAAAATAACACTTATTCTTTTAAATAATAATAATTAATAGACATATAGGCAGATTTATAAAAATCATTAAGCTAATCGTAATATTCCGGTATTTGAAATTTAATATTTATTGTTTTATGAAAAGGTAAATTCTAGGATTTGATTAAATTACATTTTAAGAAATAAATTGGCAAAATTAGAGTTCTTATTTCTCTTATCTAAGACGCGCAGCTGTCTGGTCAACTTATTCCTATTCCTATTCAATTAAAAATTATCGAAAGCAACGTCTACATGGAAATTTATTTAAGCATCGCTGCAGGGGATGTCTGTGTTATTCTGATTGTACGAAGCAGGGGGCCCCTTTCTAGCGCGGGGCCCTGGGCTGCAGCCCTCAAAGCCCATGCCTAAATCCGCCCCTGCATTTAACTATCTATTGCGGGGATTTGTCGTTGATTTCGTTAACGATGTTTTCAGACGACCACATATGAAAGTAGCCATATTTACACTGTAATTAACAACAGAAAATGTAACATAGCACACGGCGTGTGTTATAATAACACTCTAGCGTGTTATATATCTGGATACGATGATTAGTGGTCAATAGATGGAACTTTGATAATGAAATTTAACAAAATTAATGAAAATTTGCTTAAAACTACGATTTTAAAATTGGTAGTGAATTAATAACAAAAATAAAGAGTCAAAATGTACTAATAGTTTTATTAATTGTTCAAATAATACGTACTAAACGTCAATGCTTTCGTGAGTTGTGTTTGACATTGACACTTTTGTATAAACCCTGTTTTTATTATAATATTTTGTGGTCGTCTGAAAAATAGTGTACATAACTCGCTTGAAAGTGCATAGCAACGCTCGTGTATTAAATCACTGGGCGCTACACGCCTCGTTCTTCAATCTCTACCCTCGCTTGCTATTTCCCACTTTCCACACTTGTTATGTAAATAACTATTTTATTCTTCTATGAGATTATATTCTTGAAATAATAAACTATAGTTTGTTTCTACCAATTAATCCTCACATTACGAAATTGTAAAATTAAAACCTTACGCCTAAGGTAATTTTATTAATATTAATAATTTTTATTTAACAATGAAGAGATTCTGAAATTTGAATTTCAGATTTTTTGCGCTCAATTATATGTGATAATGAATACATAAATTGGTACTGGTTTCCTGTGTGTTAGAAATTAATCAATTTTATATTTCCTGTATTCATTTTTATAGAGCTTATAAATTGAAGTAACGAAGAGAAATATAAAATCTAGATATTAAAATGCTATAAACTACAAATTTTATTACCTTTATTGGATATTAAAAAGACTTCTCTATGATTTTATATCATACATGAAAAGAGCAAAATTTATTAAGTAAACTAAAAATATATTAGCCCGTATTGTGAGCTTACTTTTATAGAGGGCTTTTGTTGAAGATGACATTGGCCTTCTAAGATTATAATGTAAAAGCAAACTTTTTAAAAGTGCTATTATTATAAAAGTGCTTTATTATCATGTATATGTTTATATTTAATTCTCATATTATTTAAATTATATACTTTAAATTAACATAAGGTATACATACAATATTTTCTACAAAATATATATTGTCAATATTCCGCATATAAATTATTGAATAGAATTAAATATCATACATAAAAATAACATCTTTAAAAAAGTCATCAGTTTTTAGAGGTATTAAATATTAAGGAAAAAACTTAGATACAGCGTTTATAACGAACGAGGCGATGAACCGATGAATGTTTTATTCACGCAAGTTTCATTATGATACTATATAAAATATGTATCCTTTAATACTATATCTACGGCAGTTTAAATTAATAATAAAAACATTGAAAAGATTTTGTATCTATTAGTATGCCACGTTTGGACTTCTATTCTTACATGTCTTACAAATAAATAATTTATAATGATATTTAGTCATTTAGTACTATTATGAAACTCAGAATAACATTTAAATTTATATTAAACTCATCACACACAAATTTGCTTTACTTGTATTTACTTAAGTTATTTATTATTTTTACTTGCAACAGTATTTATTTAATGTATATTGTGCCAACAAGACAAATCTAATATTGAACGCATTTGCCGATTTTAAACATGAAATTAAAAAGTGTCATTTAGCCCCTTTTTTCGTGTTATCAGATCGTGTAGCCCTGTAAACAGAGTAACCATTAAAAGTGCTATAAAGCATTATTTTCGCACTCTCGCCGGAATACAAATAGGTAAATTTCGCTTGAATCACCGAATATTTCTCACTGCTAACCAGTGTCCTGTGTTTTGCTAACTGTTTTCCTGCTCATATATACAACTTACGCTTGAGTGCGTCGGCTCCCTGAGGACCCACGGGAGCAACAGAGACGGATGATATGGTTATTACGATGATAATTGTGTTTATGTTTTGTTTTGTCAACTTACGTGAACTTTTTTCTTTGTGATGGAATATTTATTTGCTAGCTGTTACGTACGGGAAATTTACTGGCAGATATATGGAGGACTTTGTTAGGTTAGGGTTGGAATGAGGTTAAAATATGGAAAAAAGGAGAAATGGAGTTAATAATTTAATTAGTTTTTGTCTCCCTTGTTTTAATACCCTGTGTACAATTTTATGTGAAAACATTCTAGAAACATTTTATACTTTGTTTAAAAATGAAAACAATGTAATATGTACTGGCATGATCCACAAAGCAAGCTGGGAAAGTGACATATTTTAGCTGCTTAATTTAAAATGAATATTAAAATGTTTTAATTTTATGAATTAATATATGCTTGATATAATTTAGTTTAACGAAATTAAGAAAAGGTGATAAAACTCAAATCTTCATTTGATTTTGAAATATAATTTATTTTCAAATTTAGCTAATGAAAGTTGCCAAAAATGCGTCAGTCCGAAAAAGTCATCAATCAACATAAGCCGAAAATATTTAATTATTTTTATTTATCAACACCAATCAACACATTCTTAACTTGTCGTTATTTGACACATTTCAGCATCTAACATAAATGTCTTTATTTGATAATATGAAATAAAAGAGTGACTATAAAATAAAAAAATACCAGAACAAAATAAAATTTATTAAATTAATAAATACAATCCTACAATCTGAAATGATAATAAATAAATTAAAATGTATTTGAATAGTGCTGTTATGAATATTATTTTATACCAGGAAGTAAGTGTTTATTTGATGAAGATGACTTTACTACAAGAATATGTTATGTTTTAATGTTTCCACAACAGAATTATTTTGATTTGTGGACGTAATAAATGTTTCATTTGAGGTTCTTGCTACAACGGCAGATTCATGTGTGTCTATATCGATATTTGTAGTTCCAAATATACCTATTCCTCGCGGTTCTTGTCTTCATTTCTAATCTTTCATCGATGTAGCTTTCTCACACGGTGGATAATTTCCATCGATCGTGACGTTTGATACTTAAAATATCAGCACCAGTTTCTACTAAATGGGAAGCAGAAAATCTTCTAAACGAATAGCCTGTATAACATTCGGGATTCGAAAACTGAAGATATTTTATATTATACTTGGTATAATTGAAAGTTGATTGATACCCACACGTTGAATGCTACATTTTTTCTTTTAGTATTTTCTTAACAAAAAAGCTATTATGTCTTGTATGAGCACGAAGAACAGCAGCATATTTGTCATAAATTTCCAACGGATTGATCCCATTGATGATCATTCCATAATTGTGAAATATTTTCAATGTGTGTCTTTATATAAGCAATCTTAACTAACAATCATCATAAAGTTTGTAGTTTTTATGTTACAAAGTACCTCACGACGACAGACTCCTGCCAAGCCCAGTATTGAAACAACTTTTATTATCAATACTTCTCAAAAATCTTTGATTTCTTTTGGTATTTATCCAGTAACATGTCTCTTAAGATAAGTTTTTAATTTAAAAAATTTGCTTACATCTACATTCTTCTTTACATGTAAAACAGCTTTTAACATAGAAAATTTTGACCACAGATTTGAGTTTTTATATTTTTTCGACAATTCATCCAAATAAGCCAATATCGCAGACTCACTAACACTTGTCACTTGGTTTTTATTACACCAAGCCATGAACAATTCGTAATCTTGAGTGAACAATGATCTGATAATCAAAGTGACGTTGTCTTTCAATAATTATTTTGAATCTGTTTTAACATAAGAATGTGTTTATAAATAAAATTATATGTTTATATAACTCGTGACTAAACGGGGCTTTCTTTCACTCGTGAGCAAACAACTTACTCGTGAAAAAAACCCTGTTTACTCACTTGATATATAAAATACTATTTGTAAATTTCACTGAATTATGTTTTTAAAATGAAGTAATCTTATTATTATGATGGACAAAAGTTTTATGTGCTGGTCATATTTGATTTTTTATGTTTGTCATCCTTTTTGTCTCTTATATCCTCCTTTTGTGATTTAGACATCTGATCGCTCTATATACTCTATCCGTACCTAAATTATTTTTCGGATAAATTTCTTTAAAAATTATGCTATTTAAAAACCACATTATTTTAAAATTTAACTTATTATTAAAAATATTAAATTTCTTTACTGGTACCTAAAGGGAAATTTAAAATCGATTTAATATTTATAATATTGTACATTTAATTTTATTGTTTATTTAATGAATATATTTACATTACAACTTTTACTATGTCGTCAAACACCGTCTAAACCCTTATGAAGTGAAACTTGTGCATAAACCTGCCTCACATCAATCAACATGGAACGTACTGTTCTCCACACACTTTAACTTCCACCCAGCGTATAGCGAATGCAAAAAGAAAACATCATGTATAAAGAAACGAGTCTCAAGTCTAAAGTCAGAATTATGCCTCGTGTTTGCGTTCATGTGTACACGTGCATTTCAATACAGTGTAAACACGGTTGCCCTGCTTTGTTTGAAGATATTGTACCGCTGTAGAAGACTCTGTTCAAGACTGCTCCTGTAAGCCAAACAAGGACGGCGACGAGCTGAATCTTGTTCCTGCCATATGGATATTTATTCGTGGTTGAAATATTGAACATTTGAAAAGTAATCTCGGGAAATAAAATGTAATGAATTTCGGATGTGCGGAGATATACGTGAAGTAAATATATATGGAGAAGAAATGGAATATGTTTATTAAATATGTACTGGTTATACATAAATAAACATATGAACGCAATATTCGATCCGTTATCAAAATGTAACAATTTTGTTTCCATATTTCATTTAATATTTTAGTTTGCAAATTGTTTTTGGTCATATTTTCTTCACACATTTTATTTAATAATTAAATAGTTTTTAGTGCTGCGTGTTTAAAAATAATAATATAAAATATTTACGGACAACAGTTATTAATTATTCATTTTAATAATTTGCGTCCTGATAATAAAATAATTTCATGATTTTCAATTTTCATAGAACAAATGATGTTTATTTTCAAATTTCAACAGAGGTAAAACCTTTCCTGGCCTTATAGCGCTAATAATTATTATAATTAATATAAAATATTGAAAAAATATACTTATTTAGAAAATATGAAAGTGTAATTAAAAAAAAAAGACAGTATTGACTGAACTAATAGGTCAATTATATTCGAAACTGTATGAGTATAAATAAAATATAAAAGAAAACAAATTGTACAACTGATTTGAAAGTTCCAGTAAAAACTCTCAAGAAAAATATTTGCGATAATGAAATATATATTCTCCTTATGAATAAAGTAAGAATGAGAAAATTACTCGTTCTTATAAACTAAAAAAGTTTTCCAGATATATTTATGTTTTATAGTTTTCCAAAATGTCTTAGTATATGTTTAGGAAAATATGATGAAAGAAAAACCAGTATGGAAACGAAAGGGTACTAATTCATATAAAGCAATAACTGCAAAGACTGTAGTATATTATACACTGATAGACTGAAGAACATGATTTAATCCTGAAGGTGAGGTTTATTTCACGAGCCGTAGGCGAAGGAAATAATCACACTTGAGGGATTAAAGACACTTTAGTCTTGTGGTATACACACTATTTTTGGCACTTCTTATACATAACAGCTTCTGGTAAGCTAGGGTAGGTTTCATAAATTTATCTACTTGTTCCTGTAGTAACAGATAGTAATATATTGCTCGTTTATTAATTTAATCACCCATGCAACAACGTCTTTATAGAAAATGCTAGGTAAATTTATACCCAATGTAACTAAATTTCGCCAGAGCTCTGACCTTTAATATCTATAGTGCTTTAAAATGGATCATTTTATGCGTAGTACAACGATCAGACACCATTTACATAATATGTGTTGTGTAACACCTAGAACCTAATCTACACATAGGCGCCGAATACGTGTACACCTATGGCAAAATTTCTTGGAGTGTAATATGTTTATATATGTATTATTCATAAGACCTATTTTACCTATATATTTTACAGATTGAAGTAATTATTCTTAAAAATAACAAAAATATCTTCAATTCAAAAATAAGGCTGGTGCTGCCCAAGGTTCATAGATATATATTTACAAACCTTGGGTGCTGCCTACTTGTGAAATATTTGACTTCAGAAGTAATTGAACAGCCTATTTCAACAGACTCTATATTAGAAAAACTTTAAGAAATGCTGGGGAACTGGGGATATACCTAATATAAGTATATACCAGAAGGAAGCCGTACATTTGCAAACAAAAGAGAGTAAAGATGTAACAACGATATAAGTTTTGGAAATCGGTACTTTTTTCAAATAAAAGTAAATTTAACCTTTTAATATTAATAAAAATTTCGACTTTGTTCTGCATTGTTGATAATTATAGGAAATGTAGAGTTGGGAATGCAGAAAAATAAGAGAACTATTTATTCAAGTAGTATATAGATCTTGTTTATTTATATTGGCAATTGATTTCGGTCAATGACCATCATCAGGACAGACGTATCATGAAGAAATAAATGATACGATTCCTTCTTCTTAAATAGGTACACATATAGGTATTTACTTGTTTTTTAAAAATATTTTTAACATTTAAATAATTGCCATTAACTTTAACATGACTTGCAAATTTACAACTCAATTTTATTTCTTCACGGCACGTCTGGTCTGAATATTGTATTCTTTTTTTGTAATCTCTTCTCTATATTTCCTATAAATTTAACCTATTTGAGTAAGGCAGTAAATGTTTGTAGGTATATTATTATACTCTTGTGGTCACCCTCAACAAAACACAAACCCGACGCCTATGAACCTAACCACTAACTACTAACATATCCGGAATGATAAGCCCATTGACTTTATTTCATACTCTTGCGCATGATTTTCCAGTATCCATCTCGTAATTACCAACGGTCAAGCAAATCCATGTAATAAATAATAGTGATAAAATAATGAAATGGCCAGTGGCCGGAGTGAGCGGTATATTACAAAGCGTGGGTGTGTAGGTGTGTAAAGTGCGGCAGTAGCGTCGAGGCACCTCTATAAATCTGTTAGTGCTAATCTACTCTACGGTATAATTACAGCACAGTTACCAGCGTTAATTAAACACGAGAAGATGCGCTCGTGTGATGTTTTACTTACCAAACACTCAACTTTATTCTACAAGATATTTTCTTGTTGTTGATTCAGTCATACGATAGTTAGAAATATACACTTCATGTTTAACTACACAAAACATAAATACAGCTACGTTTAGACTTATACAATATTTACGGAGGTCATTATTCTCGTTCGATAAAATTGGATTACCATCTAAAATGAAACAAAAAAAATACTCAAGCCTAATGGAGGGATTTCAGCAATTTGTATTGGAGGGGTAATCATGAAGTCTTTATAACAACTTTAAAATATATATTTTTTTATTGCAATAAATACTTAATTGAGTCATGCAGATACAATAAAAAAATTAAATTTAGGCCACATGCTAAGAGTGACTAAAAGAGTTAAAATAATTTTCTCCACTAGAACACCAATACTCACTAGCAAATTTCCTAAAAAGCTACAATGAATGAATGAATATATAATTATTACGTGTATTATTTATTATTTAAGTTTTTCATAAGGATTGGAAAGCGAAGTAGGAAATGACTTAGGTTGTTCTCTTCGGAGAATTTGTATTTTTCTTCATCTTGAAAAATTATATAATTTATGAATATGGACTGTTCATAAATTCATATAGTTGTGGAAAAAATTATCAATTTTGAATATTTCTTCTTAGTATGTAATAATACTTAATATTATCTTTTTTATTTTTAATGTTTTTGTGTTGTTATGTATTTTAAAGGTTCTATGTCTTTACCTGCATATTTTAAATTATTATTTTCATTTACACTCGTGGCATTTATGCCATGATGTTAGAAACTTGAATATAATGTATAATTAAAATAAGAACAGCAGAATTTATTATACAATGGTCTGTAAATATATAAGATAATATTATTTCCCTAGCATCGATGTCAATGTATGCCTTTTTAAAGTGATTTAGAATCTTCATAAAATAATTTTACCTACATTAGAACACATTTCATCTAAAGATTGATTCATTTATGGAAACATATGCGGTATTACTGAAATTAATTTTAAGGTTAGATTAGATGTAATTTCAATTTTATATATGGCATCCATTATACAAAAGATCTAAATAAATCTATGTGAGTGAGAAGCGTTTTCGACCAACTAGAAAATAATAATGATGGATATAGTTTCAAGGAATGTTCGACAAAATAATAAGTCATTTTCGTATGTGATCCGAGCAAAGACAAATTGCAGGGAAAGTTAGTAGATGCGGGTGTTTTTTGAAAGATTGGAATAATATTTGAGCGCAGCGAGAGCGCTGCACTAACGTGATGTGCTCGGAGTAAACATAACTCAAATGACTTCCTGCTTCCTCCTGAAAGTTTACCAGCAACGCTATCCGGATAACATCCAACTTAAATTGGATGCTTTCGAAAATTTCATTTCTTGTTTCATTATTTTCCACTATAATGAAACCATGCCATACTTTACTTTTATTATGCATAAATATATTACAGAAAAGCGACAAGAAACGTATACACTGGAAAACTTTTAAAATTACAACAAATAACCAAAATTTATTACTAAGTTTTTCGAAATTTTCATTAAACTATCAGTTGTTTTTCTATAAAATTTAAGACATATGAAATGTTTGTGTCTATTTTATATTTATTAATAGAGCTGCAGCATCTATGTAGTTATAAATTAAAGATTGGAAGAAGTCTTAAAGGGATGTTTTTTTCAACTGTACTTCTTTGGAACGATCAAGTAAAAAATTATTCATTTTCTTCATATCTCTGAACCACTAGAATATAGCTGTATCTTTTTGGTTAATAGTTAACAACGCTAGAAGTAGAGTAGATCTCATTCTCTGTTTAATTCGACTCGTAGTGGGTTAACCAAATGAGCCACTAACTATCTACTGCCCTGATTATTTTACCCTTAATGCAGTGGCGGTTCGTGATGTAACAAGAATGGTGGGCTACATTTTTTATTCAAACACACAGGTAATAAACATAAACAAGCATATAATTTTTTAATTCTTATTTTTATTATTAGTTTTTTAATGTTTGTACGAAAAGTCTAATCTTATGTTTCTTTACTGAAATGTAATGTTTTATAACTTTTTGACATGATCAGCAGTTTACATGCTATTTTTCACCGTATTTTTCTAACGTAATACCCGCCCGCAAGGCAAATCAGCATTGCTTGTCATCTTTACCTACAATACGATTTATAACAGCGATCTTCGGCTCACAGTTCGAGCGCACCGGTTACAGTTAAAATTGCATATATTCCCCCCTATTCTGTAACTCAGTGGTTAATTTTTAACCAATTGCTAAATTTTTTCTCCAATGAAAATAAGTAGCACTGGTGAAAATATAAAAACATCACTTATAATGTTTGTTTCTATTTATCAAAAATTTTAGCAACTGGTTAAAATTTAACAACTGAGTTACAGAATAGGCCCTATTAACTGTATGCCGTACAATGTACGAAAACAACTGAAGCAGCCCGATCTTAAAAGTAAACAAATTTGACACTCAGCGCACTATCTCGTGACGCGACCCATATATACATGCCGCCAGTTAATCTCTAGAAAATTTTAGAGCTTTTCGGTCTCTTTAAAATTCCCGAACATTAGCGGCGTCGCTCCTATCGCAGTTAACCTTTAACGCGACTACCTGACCAGGCAGGTCAGCCGTGATGACTAATCTGAGTATCGCTCATTGCAGTATAGAGCGTGTAATTCGGAGAATTTTACCTTTACGTTGTCCAATATCGCCAAAAACTAGTGGAGTACAAGTGAATTATATTTAATCCTTTTTATAAATCGTCGCTGGAGATCGTTTGAGATTTTAAGGAGTTAAGAATAAGTTTAACTTTGGGACTAAGTTTGTGATTAATACCGTTACGAATTCGAAACGGAGTCAAAAAGGGACTACATATAGAGTTACTGGCTAATTCCTTTTATGAATATGACTTTTTTTGAATAAATTATTATAATTGTGGTGTCTGCATACAATAATATGATTGTTGTTATTAGACTGTTATAGTAACTACCATGTGCTGGTCGAACAAAACTTTAATTTTGGTGAACATTTGTTCCATGGTAAGAAACCCCAAGTTTCAATATGCCTTGTACACTAGTGTGATAGTTTCAATTTAGCGGCCATGTGTTACGGCACTATATCTACTTCCGGCCATATTTCAATATCGTGTTCGCTGTACGCGGTATTAATCCCGGCTGTTTTAATATGTGTGTCGCTGGATGTCGCCGCATGTCATCCTTTCTCCGCGCTTGTTGTCCTGCGGGCTTGTTTTGCCGACATGCAGGGATCGATGCTGTAATGTCGAATGTTGACGCCGATGTGTGATCGGGTGCATCGCGACGCGGCCGGCGCGGCGCCAGACTCGGAGCTGGAGGGAAATGAGGATTTGGTTGGAAATGGGCGAAGAATATTCAGATTCGCATTTTACTTATTTGCTTTTTACTCATTACTGTTTTATTTTCTTTTTATGGTTTTTCGTATACTAATACCTTATGAGTATAAATGAAGAGATTTAAAAATAATTTAGAAATAAAAATGAGCTGACGAAAGAATGCAACTTTAATTATTAAAAATATGATGCGCATGACAATTTAGACTTACAATTTGAAATATATTGTAGTAGTCTAAAAAATATTATAAGATGTTAGCGCTTTGTTGCTAGGTATAATATAAATCAATCAAACTAGCGGAAATTATCGATTGCCAATGTTTTATATCATATTTAATAAACAATATTTTTTATTGCTCAGCTCATCTCTTATTTCAGACACAATACATTATGCCTAAGTTCTAAAATAAAATGAGTTTCTTTAAATCATATTCGTACAAAATAATTATGTACAATAATGTGTTTCAGAATATTTAATGTTGAATTTGTAGTATATACAATTATAAAAAAAGATAACTGTAAATTTTCAATTTATGAATTTCCTTGGAATTATAACTTTTTATTTCCAAGTAAAATTCTGTAGCATCTTAATTTGGACAATATTTTTATGCTGTAATTTTTTATTATTTTATTACATATAAAGCAATGATTTGGATTCAAATATATAATTACCTTTATATAATTGCTTGAAATTATCTGGAATGGCGCCCCATGTAAATACCATAGCTATAGTTTCAAAAATTCAATTGAAACTTAATACAGTTTAATTGTATTCATTACTGAAATAGTTATTTCGGGGAAAACAAGGTTTAATATAATTAAAAACCAGCACTTTATTTAAATGTTTTTGCAACATGTTCACTTTTTACAGATATACCTACGTGAACAAGTTAGTCTGTATATTTAAACGAGAAACAAAAAAATTATCAATTAAAAAATTTTGGTTTTTTAGGTATACCTATTAAATGGTTAAGTTTACGACTTCGATTCTACGGGCAAAATTAGATAAGTATACCAATTTTTAGATTTTTATTGCAAAGAATACAATTTGTAGAAAGAAAAAACGAAATCGGAAAAAATCGAAAAAATGGCAAGGGGTATACCTTAGATTTTTTCGATTTTTGGCCATTTTCAGTCTTTTCCCTGTAGAACTTCTATGTGTTGAGATAAAAATCTGAAAATTGGTACACTCATGTAATTTTGCCCATAGAATCGATCGCCAAGGTCGGAAACCTAACCATTTAAGAGATATACCTAAAAAACCTAATTTTTAAGGTATAAATTTGAATTCAAATATCTCGAGAAAGAAAAGAAATTATTGAATTCTGTTCAAAAATTTGTAATCAGCGCATTGATATACACTTAAGTCCAGAAAATAAAAAAAATTTGGAGACAAAAAGTTTCGAGGCGAAAAATTGAGATTTCGTTATTTTCATTTTTCTCATTTTTCACTTAATCGTTCCAAAGAATGTATATGCAAAGAAAAAATTTCTTTATGTAACTTTTCCCGTAGAATCAAATGGTAAAGTATTTGAAATTGTATCTGTACTCATTTTTGGAATATACTCAAAAAATTGTAAATTTTACAACAGCGTAACTAATTCCATGAAAAGTATTACAAACAAAATGATATAAAATTTGAAAATTTTCGAGTAATAAATTTAATATTTTCTGGTTTACGGAAAAATACAGAGTCAGCGGCTTTGGGAATTACTTTCCCTATTGTTACTATATAAATAAACTATTTTTCTAAGTAATATTCATCATAGTGTGAAATGGTTCCACTTACATTTAATACTTTTATTTTATAATAATTTATTTTGGCACCTCCAAAAGAAAAGTTCTTTCCTTGCTTATGGCTACGTGCAAGTGTCGTTACGTATATTTTATAAATTAAGGAAATTAATGGACAGTGATACCAATATTACTTAAATTGTAAGTTTTCTTAAATGGACAATATCACAGCAAAATAAAATGTCAAATGAACTATTCAACATTGCTATCAAACTTTAGATTAGCATTTTTTTTATTTAAATGTTGCTTAAAATTTTAGAAAACAGTTCGCATCATGAAAAAACTTTCACCTCTATTGGATTATACATATACTATGAATTTTATCTAATAATCTTTTCTAATTCACATATTTTGCATTCATTAACTACTACTACTACTACTAACGGTATGTAATTATACTACAACTTTTCTTACAAAAAAAAAAACAAAAGAATTTTCATTTAGTTCTGAAGTTAGTTTTTATGGTTATGATAATAGTTCTTGCTCATGAGTACCTACTCTATTTTAATTTTTTTATCTGAAACTGTAATATCGTTTTTACTGAAATTGCTTTTAATATAAAAAATGAGATTAATATGATACCATCACAGCTAAAATACAAATTAAGTTTACACCAAATCTCACACCAATGATTGCGCAACTTCTAGAAATATTTGATTTAGCATCACTCGAACAACGTCGACAAGTCTCTGCAGTAATTATTTTGCATAAAATTATTAATAACGTTATCGACTGCTTGCATATTAATAATCGACTTTCTATCCAAGACAACAGATTGTCGTCGAGATTTAAAACAATCTTCTACTTAAAACAACTAAATCAAACACTCTGACAAAATCCCCTATGCATCATAGGGTAACGAATATAATTATTTCGATATTGGCTGCAATGAAATACTGATTACAGACTTTATAGATATTTAGACAAGGTAAATATGATGCATAATGTCAAATAAAGTGGTAGTGGGCATTAATTACCCTTTATGCATTTCCCTCTGTAAAGGATTATAGAGGAATAATTATTCCTCTAGCAATAGAAAGAAAAAAATAGATAAATGTGTTAAAGAGAACTGACATATAAAGCACTTTACTTTATTAGGGGTATTTTATTATATTATTAGCAGGGCATATAACCGGTTAAAAAAACCGGTTAATAAAAACCGGTAACCGATATTTTCAACGAAAATTGCGAACTTTAACCGTAATTTTAACCGATATTTTTCAGGCCAAAAATACCGGTAACCGTTAACCAAAAAATAAATAAACCGGTTTTAGCGAACATTAACCTTTATTTTAATATCATTTAAATTTTTAATATTATAATATTTTTTTTATATCTGTGTTTTCTATTTGTATTTGAACATGAGTCATGACAGTTTTTACAATTAACATTTTATTGGAGTCCTAAATGTAGGTAGTCTCTTTAGCCGTTAAGATTACTTAAAAAGTCCCAAATAAATACGGCATTTGTCAACACAGGCAAGTTTAAAATTGAAAAGTGACCTGCGTTTTTCTGAAGATATTATTATTTTTGTGAATATTCATTAATTAAATTGCTATTTTTTATTTGTTATATTTTCCTCAGATGGTAATTTTTTATTATTTTTTTTAATTAATTATTCTGTAATTTTTTTAATCAAATTTTTATAATTACTTTTTTTTAATTAATTTTAATTATTTTTTTAACCGATATATTAACCGGTTTCCAATTTTTAAAACCGGTTTTCGAACTAAAACCTTTATTATTATAACGTTCTCTATAAGGGTTAACCGTTAACCAGTATTTTTTTCGGTTACATGCCCTGATTATTAGTATTAATATTTTAATTAGAAATAATGTTTAAACAATGCTAAACATTGCAAACAAACGGTTATATTAACAAGAATTATTAATTTTTCGTTATTCCCTTTTTCAAATATTTTACTCGTTCTTACTTTATACGACCGTAGTTTTATTTCTTCTAACTCTTTGTGATGAAGTGTTTCGAATTAATTGAAAATATGTCTTTTGAAATATTACTAGGTATAGGTTAGAATTGACAAAAATAAATAAAAAGAAAGAACTCATGTCTTTTAGTCATAATTCGGTCATTATTCACAACCCGTACCAGTTTATTTTGAAGTTCAAGATCCCAATAACTTTTATCAGATAAATCTAGATATTCTACGAATATATTATACAGTGATGGAAAGACGGGTTAGATGTTTATTTGACATTTATATTATATTTCAAACTTTATTCCTATTTGGAAAGACCTGGCCTTACTAATATGAAAATGGTCTATGGGTACTGTTGAAAAAAAATTCAGTCGTTCGTTCTGTCGATATTGACACAGTAGTAAACGTATTTGGATAGGACCAAGTACTGGAAAAGCTGAAAGTTAGCAAATGAAAGCTTTCATGTTTCGATCCGCTACAATTTTGCAAATTTGGGCAATAAAGGCCGCTAGTCTTGCAGCGAATTCATTAGTCTATGGAGTTTTTGCCGTGCGCGCATACATTATTAAAATGGAGTGATTTGTGGGTGATTTTCGCTTTAATTTGATTTAATGACTGAACGTGTTGTCGGCTAGCCCCAGGCCAGCAATAGTTAGATTTATTCGATTAATCGCATTGTATTGCCGGCTTTTTACCACTGCTAAAAGAATTGGATTAGTGGTCGCACTATGCAGAATTTAAATTTACAATTTGGTTGTTTCAATGCGCAATGTAAACGATATTTACTGGGAATGTAAAATTCAAACATCAATACTATATTGGGTATAGTTACAATAGGAAAACAATTTTCAGCAAAAATATGCTGTATTTTCTGAAATATACAGTTGTTCAATTTAAATATAGTACTATTGCTGTCTCACGAAATATTAGAGATATGTGGTTCATATAGCAAACAATTTCTATATAATAAGACTTGTTTAATGAACTAAACAAAAAAGAATTTTAGTTTTTGTAATATATAATTCTGTAACTCTTTTTTTAACATCCTATATTACTATAGTAGCCTCGCTGCATCAAAGGTAGTGCGTCATTGTTTTCTGAAATAATAACTATCAACTATAATATCATCTGTCACTGTCATATATATTCGTATTCATTTAGTTTTGATGTTTTGAATCTTCTTTGTGAATGTTCCTATTACGTTTATATAATATTACTAACATATATTTTATGTATAAAGTTAATTAAATAATGTTAGAATTGGTATTAGCATCAATAATTTATATGAAACGTGATTAAATTTGCCGTAGGTAATAGATATTTAAATTTCAATTCATGTAATTTACTATGAATACACACACTTTATAGTTGCCTCGCTGTATCAATGCTATTGCGTCATTGTCACTATACTATAGCTACATCAGAAAATTAATTAAAAATCCAACAATAATTTGATAACATGAAAAAATTATATTTAATGTTTATTGCAATAATTTTTATATTTAAATTTGTTTTAGTAAAAAGCAATTAGGTAAAAACAATATAATATTTATTTAATATTTAAAAAATTAAATGCATGTAATTATCGAATAAAGTTAAAATAAATATAGAGAAGAGAACAAAAATTATTTAAGTTGTATCAAACTACGTTATGGTCCATTATCATGATTATCACTGGATACCAGAGTGAAGCCCAATAAAGCCGTATATAATCCCTTGAAAATCGTTAACTGCAATTGGGATAATCAACACATTAGTAATAACAGATCTAGTTGACTTACTGTAACTCTACATTAGTAAGTGTTTGGGATAAATACGATAAATATTCCTGTCGCAAAACTCACTTCTTATTTAACGCAATTTTTATTAAATTTTATAGAACATAGAAATAGGAATTTAATTAGAACTTTAGGCCAAAAAAGGAATTGTCAGAATTTGGACAGGAGTCAAAAGAATTCAATTTTCCATTGTGTAACGTTTTAACTATATTATAGTCATCTTCAGAGAAAAGGACCTACAAAATTATTACAATATAGTACAACAAGTACAGTCAACTAATTAACAATGTAATTTTTTTTATTTAATTAGTTGACTGTACTTGTACTATATTGTAATAATTTTGTAGGACTTTTTCTCTGAAGATGACTATAATATAGTTGAAACGTTAGACAATGGAAAATTGAATTCTTTTGACTCCTATCCAAATTTCGATAATTCCTTTTTTGGACTTTATTGGACACAAAATTCAAGTTAAATAATAGTATTTGGTGTGACATTGAAACCAAAACTCATTTTGAACAAAAAGTATAAAAAACAACAAACACAAAGCAATACTGTTGGTATCCTGTGTCTGCAAACATTTGAAAGTATATAAAACCTAATTTGAACTTACACTACTGCATTTGCATGGCATCAAGATTATTTAAATTTCATGTTCGATTACCCCCAAAAAAATCCCCAACCTCCAGCCATGCTCCCCCAACATCCGCTTTCCCGTTATCACGGTATTAGGGAACATCTGAACATCGAGTGCAGGTTCCATGTCGCGCTTCAATTGTCTGTAACCACCAGGAGTATTGATATGTTTATATGTCGCTGGGGATTCCCCGCACTGAGCAGGGCTGGCAACGTGACGCGATAAACGGCGCCGAAGTAGGGCACCAATGCTGCCAAATGTAAAAACGCAGCGACGCTGCAAAGTCAAGACTGCGGGTGATACATTGGCGGGAAATAGGTGAAGGATAAGATGCTTTTTGTTTGCGCGAAATGCGTTTTTGTTTTAGTGATTGTTTACTGATTCACAGGGAGATTGAACTGTGATTTATTGGTCTAATCCGATTTTGATGTATGGGGTTATTTATTATAATATATTATGGATCAGATTTAACGGTTGTTATATATTTCAATTAATGACATGTCAAATTATAATGCCTACATTTCTATAGTAAAAATGAATTCAAAATTTAATAACAATAATTATCACGTTCAATATTTTATATGTAAATTAAAAATATATACCAGAGACCAAATAATCATTTCCCATCGCCACGTATAATTAATTAATTAAATTTATTTAATAATTATACCGTACCCAGACTTAGAAAGTACATATTATTACATTAGTTTTCGACAGAGTTGACTTGATTTAAATCAATTGATTTTTTAAAATAAAAATCATTAATTTGTATGAAAGATATAAAAAAATACAAATTATAATATAAATTTAATCATTTGCTACAAATCATTAATAATAACCAGAATATGTTCTGCATATTACTTTAATTGTCTAGTAACAGAAGAAAAATTTCTAATAAATATTTATTTCTATTTCACATGATCTCGCTGTTCGCTTTATATGAAGGGGTAATTATTCTGTAACTTCCGAACAATAGGGACGTCACTTTTATCTCACTTGAACTATTTATTTAGAGAAACTATCTGTCAAGACAGGTCGGCGGCGATGAGTCATCGGCAGTGAGCACCATTACAGTATTGTAATCATATCGATTGACATTTAGAGATTTCAACGGGTAAAACATCTTATAATTGTTAATAACATTTATTTCTAATCTTTGTAATTTTTTATTGAAAATATCTAAATTCTAAAATACAACACCTCAATAGTTTTAAGCATCCATATAACACATCTAGGAGATTAATTTATTTAATTTTCTGTTGTAAGACATTAAATCTGTCAGCAAATATGTTATTATTTTTTATTAAAAAAAACGTACCATTGTTATGGATGGTACATATTTTATGTGAAACAAGGGATTTAAATATTATTTGTTTTCTGAAAGGTTTCTTTAAATTTTAATGAACATGGTTTATGTTTCAGCGAATTTTATAATATTAAAATGTAGATAGGTACTTAAGAAAAAAAATTCTTTTGTAGAAAATATATTTTTGGGTTTCAAATATATTACATCAAAATTAAATAATTAATTTTGCGTATCATTTTATATATTACAAATTTAAAGTAAATGACAGATCTATTTCTACGTCAAATCAAATGTCCTCAGTTTTTAGAATTCCATAATTTTCTAAAACTATTGGTAATGACAATTAATAACATTATGTTAGTTAATAACCATATCCTTTTACAAATGTAATCCTTCAAGCTTCTAACGATTAACGAACATAAAATGTTCCTAAACCATGTCTGCTAGTTTTAATGCACAGAAGTTGAAATTAAATTAATGATTATTATATCCTCCCTCAATAATAACGTGCATGAATGAAACATCACAAGCAATATAATTTTGCGAAAAATCCAGGGTATTAAAATTCACAAAACTGTCAATTTATGCAAATGAAGGATCAAACTGTATCTCGCACAAAAAAGTAAGTAACAGAGAATCCCCAGTCAGAGATGATAAATCTCTTCCATTCATGACTCACTACTCAAATGCGTAATTTATCATTCGCCAATTCAATTAAACGAAATTTTTCAAATCCAGTTTTATCTTGCTGCCTCGCGTCGAAAGCAGAAAATACGACTGTTGTAGCTATTTGCTAGAAACATAGGCGGTGCTGGCGCTTCTATATACGTTCAATTGTTCATTGACCCCGTTGAATATCATTCCGCATTAATTAATGGAAATGCGCGCAAGGATTCTAACTACCACTCAAATGCAAATGCGCTGATTTAATGCGAGGAAAAATTGTAATTAGAATATATACTTAAATTCTTTATTCTTCATCTTATATCAACTGTTGCTGAAAATATTGTTTTACTGATCGCTAGCTATAATTGTTTACGATACCGTTGGGGTAGTGGTTAGCATTCAGGCTTTCAAATCCCGAAGTTGCGGGATCGAATTCAGCGAAGGCATGAATAAGTGTATGTATATGTCTTTCAATTCATCGTATCACACCTATTCCATTACAGTAGTTCTTAAAAATTAGAAGACTTTCCTCGTATTGCATAGTATTTCTTCTTATGGTATAGCAAAATACATCAGTATTATATAAGACGCTACGTATGAAAAAGGACAGGACTTCACGTACTAGAGTTATTTATTCCATGAAAAGTTTTACTATAATTTAAGTTGTATTATCCAAGTGTGAATAAAGTTTTATTTAACTCTATGCAATAGAACAGTGATTCTGAAACTTGTTGATGTGAAGGCACGCCAAATTGATGTTCATGAAATTTTAAAGACATTTTATTAATCTTAAGAAAACTTGAGATACATGAGCTAAGCGTAATTTACATAATTCCTTTAAATCTGGGTGTATTTTGGACAAACATACTCGCGTTTCATGTTCTACCGACTTCAAACGTTCTCTCTTTTTAGTTTTAATGTTAACAAACATAACAATCTTAGGTCAGATTCACAAAAGAGATAGAAAATTGAACTAAAATTCGAAGTGCTCTGGCTCCTATATTGCGATTTTTACTTAGAATAAACATCCAAAAGGATTCTAATGAAAATTCAGAATATTTCATTAGCAATGTATTCAGTCAAAACTATCAATAGATTTATCTGGAAAATAGTAGCAAATTTGTATTCTTAGTGTTAACAAGCGTGTTAGGTGTTCTTGTAAACATTTCCAACTTGCTTCAATTACCAAAATTCTGTCTTGTCTTTAAAAGTTCTAATTTTATCGGACGAATTTAATAAATTTTCATTTCTTATTTTTTCATGTTGAAATTTACTTTATTCATTTCTTGAAATATATTTTTCAACAATTCACAAAATTAAAATTTGTTTTCTTGTTAGAAAAAAGTCATTAGGTAGTTCTACTTACTAATTCGTAAACATGATTGAATACTCATTCTTTAGACAACCATTTGACATCAGTATGAAGAAGAAGGTTCAAATAGTCAGATCCAAGAATTGTTCAAAAATACCTACGATGTTAAATTTCCCAACAAGCTCGCGGCACTCACTTTGAAAACCACTGCTATAGAAACTAGTGCGGAGAAATGTGTTTGTTAGAAATAAGTATGCTCGTTTGAAATTCTATTACGAAATTATTAATTTGGAAATTAATTTTCAAGATAACTCATGAATTTTAGTTCTAATTCGAGATAAAAAAAAATGATTTTCATTATTTTTCACTTTTATCGCATAGTTTATTGTTCATGTTATATAATTTGAAAAACAATTCAATCCAGTAAACAAGGTATGTTTATCGGTATCGGTTTCAGACAGCCAGGTACAATTACCTCCTAACTGTTCCGTTACAGTATCAATGTGTTTCTAGCTGATTGTATCACGGAAGGATGATTGTTGCATGATTGAATTACGGCCTAGTATGATCCTACATTGTAGGAAACAATGTGAATTTATGCGTGCGTTCTGCAAAAGATCAAAGCAAGCAACGAGTCGCCACTGAAAACTGACTGTAGCTATTTGCTAGGAAATTCGTATTTATTTCCCGTTATCGTTTGCCTAGAAATAAATGGAGTGAATGTTTTGTTCCCTGCCCCCTATGTCAGGCATGTTATTTATTCCCTACAGATTCAACTTTTTCTTCCGGGTTGTAGTTTTATGACCTAGTTGATAGTTTTAACTACTATAACAACTATTAATATTGATAGTATTGAATTACTGAACTGAAGAGAACTGAAATTGGAAATAGTTTTGTACTTTTTTAAACTAATGAAATATGGATTGAGTCGCAGTGAATTAAGTTTAATAGTTTATGATGTTGGTTTGTAATTGTTTTTTAGATTTTTATTATGGTTGGATACATTGTTATTGATTCTATCAAGTTTATAGCTGGAAATGAAATTTTCACCTGCAGATAAAAACATTTAATTTCCTAAACCAATTTTTATACATGTGGTTTTGAAGGATGTAATTGAAACTTTTTCTGCATGAATTTTTCACGTACTATAAAATTGTATCTGCACTATTTTAAATGCTGTCTCGGCATATTCTAATTAATTATGACGTAATCATCCTATAAGTTACTAGTACTTATGTAATACTTATTGAAACTGGCCACTTTGTTTTAAAACAATTTATGTAATCCTGTATATATGTGTATGACAAATGAAAATAGTTAACCGTATTAATCATATTAGGAGATATTTAAGAGATGATCGACATAAGATATGCATACAAATTTTGGAAAGAAAATACATAAACGTTCCTTGTTAAATATTTTCAGATTTTTTTTGGTTTTCGAAAAAGTTTATACATTTATATAGTGGTGGTACAGGGCAAGAATGTACCGGAATGTCGTTCAAGCAAGAACTTCACCAAGGGGGAGCAGGGAGGGCAGCTGCCCCTTCCCCCCGTAGAGACTCGAAATAATGAAGAACGTAAAAGATTTTAATAATAAAGTAGTCGAAAAATTTACAAAAAAAACAAGAATGTTTAGATATTTTTCTTATAGTAAATGATTTAAACATTACAACTTGTATTTATTTTACCTACAATTCATACATTGTATCCATCATCTGGCTTTATTTATCTAAATACGCCATAGTTATAGCGTTGTAATAACACGGTGTTGGATACAAATTTTTATCCTTGTCTTTTTCGTAATCGTGAATCGCAATAATAATTTCATGACTCCCTAAATTATTTTAATTTGACATAACCATTGTTTTACTTTAATAATTTTGGTACTACGTGACAACTATACTAAAGGAAAATATCTTTCATTTTACCTTGTTAAATCTTTTGAGATTTTATCTGGTTTTGGTAGACAGTAAGAAGACAGACAATACTGTTCGCTGAAATTATTGCAAGTTTAAATGTAGGGTAAAATAGTATTTTTGACGGTAGAAGTTTGTGGAACACGTGAATGCTTTCGCAGTCTCTTTAAGTGGTTCTGTTGAGGAGAATGCCGAGTAGTCTCGTAGCTCCAACCCACTTAAAGATTTAGTAGCGCGATACACGTAATGCTAACACAGATATCTGATTGTTTCCACCGAGAATTCCAATGAATTTGTTATCCTGCAATCTCTTTATCTAACTAAACGTTATTTTCACTTTCTTTCACACGTTCTCCCCTTGTAAAAATATAATCGCCCATAACATCCCGTTTTACGAGCCCGAATTCCCCATGCATTCTCCATTTCCATATGTGCGAATTGTTCGAATAACACTGAATTTTTATACATTACTCCAGAATAGCAGGCGCAGTTGTCCAATGAACGAAAAATATCATAAACTCCCTTTTTAAAATTTTCTCTTTTCCCGGAACACAGCGTATTTTCTCTAATTTACATTACAGAATGTAATAAGAAATAAAATACGTTTTATCAGATAACTACATGGGCGAACAATGAAATTCAATAATAAGAAATAAAATGTCTGCATTCTAAATAAATATAACACATAAAAATATTAGGTCAAATATTGGAGCAAAAATATGTACCCATAAATAATCAATAAACTAGTTTCTAGTTTCTAGTAGAGAAATGAAACCTAATTTTAGGATAAATGAGTAGCGCAGCTAATAGCAATTAATACAAATTCACCATTTCTAGTTGTATTTCAGAAAACGTCAATCGTGTTTCAGAATAATTAAAAAAGCATGAGATTTAATTTAAATCAGTCAGTTGTAATTCAGAACTCATCAAATGTAATCATCATCAAATCATCAAACATAATTAAGAATCGGAAAACCTAAATTAGTCGTACATTCTGAAATTTCTTACGTACATTTACATTTGATGCATTTTGATTCATTTGACTCTTACATTTGTTATTTTCTGAAAAACAATTTCCTAATTTAAATTATATTTGCTGCTGTCTGAATTTTTACATATTATATCTTATGAATTACAATTGGAAAAATTGTAGAACAAAATTATGTTACAATAAATAAATCAGAATCAATCATGTAAAATTAAACACATTTCCTCATTAATAAGCAAGGTACTGAATATGATTAAGGGTTGAGAATTACCAACTGAGATAAAAAAATAAACTGAAATACAAATATAAATTATTAGGACAATTAATAAAACAAATTCATGATATTTCAGGGAGGATCACAATAAATTTTCATAATTAGCGGGATTTGGCTTATCTCCGTTTGTTGCCTAAATAAAATCGAGTATAATTAAAAAGGTACTGCTTTTTGTATTATTGTAACAAAACGAGTAGACGTATATAGATATAAAAAATAAACCTTAAAACCTTTAACTATAATTCCAACTTACATCTAGATATGTGGAAAAGCGTAAATGTTGAATTTTGGAACTTAGGACACCCCTTCTAAACAATTTTAGTATATTATGCATGGTATGGCACAAGGAATTCAAACTAAATTAACAATATTTGCAACAGAGTAACCGCAAACGAATTATTTTACCGTCGCATGTGTGCTTTTACGTGGAATGCTAGAATTGATGACCCCTAGTTGTTACTGAAATTTAAAATCCGCAAATTCAATCTATAAGGTCCATTAAAACAATGTGGTTATTTTTCAATGAAAACCTCACAATTGAATAAATAGAGAGAAATCAGGCGATAAAATATTGCACATACATTCATTATAGTTTCAAATTTATTTCAATTTAGTATCAATTTTCTATCTGTTAAATAAACAATCAATTTATTCCACATTTAATAACTAATATGTTATAAATTGTAATTTGACAGTATAATATTGAAATTGGAAGTTTTAATGTAGGCATTTATCATTAATAATATTTAATAGTAATGAGTAAATTTCATTTTCATCATGTACTCGGAAATACACGTAACCAGTGAAGTTCATTTGTTTTGCGAGTAGTCATCAAACACAGACTTTCAACTGTTACATTTTGCTTCTTCATATGCCTGATTGACATGTGCAATATTTTTGTTACATTCTTTAGGCAGCTCTTCTCTTGTTGCCATGACTATATTTTTATTATTATAACTTCCGTTTTTTTTTTCATTTTTCTCAGTTTTTACTGTATCGTTCCAAATAACATATATGCAGATAAAAAATTGTAACGTTTACTCATATGGGTAAAGTGTAAAAAGTCATAAAGCACGAACATTTTTATTGCAAGTTTATTAAATAACTATAAAAATAACAAATACTTTGATTTAAGCAAAAATTAAATTTAAATATTAGTAATAAACTAATTATTAACTAATATTCATTTATTTATATACCACAGTAGTAGTAATGAGCCATTTCCCAACTGTCTGGTTCGCTAGAAATAGACGTATTACTAACCGAATGTTTTACATTCAAAATAAAACTTTCCATGTTCAAAAAAGACATTACGTGTCACGCAATTAATTCAAAACTTTTTTCATCTCATAAAACATGCGCACAATCAAAAACTCCTCCGTTATTTGAACTTGTTGCTGTCCACATCTCAATTCAAATTATCCTGGAACAAGAGCAGCCATTGTCGAAAAACTTCTGCTGTAAAAACTTCCCAAGCTCCATGTAAGCTGCAAGAAATCATATTCAACTGTTTGAAACAATGCGCGGTATTCAAGTGTTAAATCCCTTTTTAGTAACAACTCACGGGGGCGTCAAAGCCACCTAGATTAGACGCAATTCAATGATGACTAGCGGGGGAAATCAGAGCGCGAAATTTGCATCGCCCTTTTTCAGAAGGGTTAGTTTATTACGGACCTTTTTAAATTATCCTTTTGTTCGTTTGTTACACCGAATTGAATACAGTTGAAAGTAATAAAATATCAAATTAAATTTGATCTAAATTTGCTTTTTATATAAATGCAGGACCTAAATTCATTTATTAACCCAATTTGATAGTAATTGAAAATTTAATTCTACTGTTCTCTACTTCTTTTAAAAATATTTTTTTTGCAAAAATTAAGGTCGCCTTATATTCAGACAAAATTAAATTTGATCTAAATTTGCTTTTTATATAAATGCAGGAACACATTTAATTTATTAACCTAATTTCATACTAACTGAAAATTTGATTCTACTGTTTTCTTTAAACATTTTTTTTTGTAAAAATTGTTAATACAATATAAAATTATATTATATCAGTTTTACAAAAATTTCTAATATCTATTAAAATTCTATTGAAAATATATAGGTATATTTTTTAATTCTATGTAAATGAAACGTTTTCGTAATGTGACATTTCAAATTGTAAAAAGTTTTTATAATTTATATTTTGCCATCATATTGTAATATTATCACTGCCGATTACTCACCGCAGTCGACCTGTCTGGTCAGGTAGCCTCGCTGAAAAGGCAAGTGCGATAAGAGTGACGCTGATATTCGGAAAACTTATAGATTCTGGAAGATTCGAGATTAATTATCCACCAGTAGTAAAGTGAAGTTGAAATAAATATTAAGTAGAAATAAATTTTGATATCGTGTGAACATTAATAGTGTAGAAATAAATAGTGTCTTGTACAAATAAATAAATATTAATTAATAATTAGTTTGATCACTGTGTATTACTAATCTTTAATTTTTGTTATTTTCATTTAACTCTGAGTGTTTGTTATTTTTACCGTTGTTTAATAAACTTGTAAAATAAATATTCGTGTTTTGTGATTTTTACACTTCACCCATATAAATAAATGTTACAATATATTTGAGAGGTAGGGATTATTTGCCAAAACTGTTTACACGCAGGATATTTTCACAATTCGTTTATTTGAAATGCTGGAAAAAATTGTGACAACGATATTATATGCACAATGGCCTAATGCAAATTGACAAACAAGCAGTGTTATGACCATAAAAATATTTACCATTTTATAAACACAAACACATTACAACAGTATATATGATGCGGTACATTTGAAAAGATGGAGTGTTATAGTAGATTGGAGATCAGGTAGGATTAATTCAAGTTTGAATCCGGTATGAATCACGCACTTCCTATTAACTGCTTCTCACATTTCCGGAGGAACACTCTGTCTACTTTCTGCACTAAGTGCTTTTGCAATATTCGCTTCTATCCTCTCTAAAACTAAATCTATCTCCCGATAATTATCATCGAATGAAGATGTTACGCCTCGAAACATAAAGTTACATTAATTCTACTAAGCCCTACATTATAAATTTTAACTGTTCTATTAAACATTAGAAAAAAATGCCTTATTTAGTTAAACTTTAGATTAATAAAAAGTGATAATAATAAACTTGTACAAATGTATCACTTAAATCATTTGTCACTAAGCTTGAATAATATATTAAGAAAAATGATTATATTGTCATCAACATATTCGATATGCAAAGGAAAATAAGTTTGTTATTTTGTTTATAAATTAAAATTATTAATTAACTTATTTGTAATGGGACTTATTTATTTTCATTGTATTACCACAGAATAGGTTTATACAGAAGCGACATTAAGATAGAGAAACGAAAATTAGAGAGAGATGGGGAAAGCCAACAAATTTAAAAGGCTCATTGTTTAAAATTGGAAAGTTTCGTCACATCTTAGGGAGAGATAGGGAAAGCAACAAATTTAAAGGTCTACACAATGCTCTAAGGTCATGAAACTGATTCGGGTAACATGAAAGGTACCGACACGGAGTGTCGCTTCTGTATGTAATTATTCTGTGGTATTACTCTAAATGGGCCCATAAACAATTTTTTTTATGAAAAAATGATGTGAAAATTCCTTATAATAAGCGAGATATGAATTTTTAAAACTGGAATGCGATCGTGACGTCAGGTACACTCATTAAGTGGCAGTGAAACAGTGGTGTTTCAATTTTTATAATGTGTTTAATATAAAAGTATTATTTTCCATGTTATAAATCATACTTCGTTAATATTTAACCTAATACAAACAAAAATTATATTCTTATATCAATTTTACAGTATTTATTTTATATATGAGTGTTATACAAAAAATTTGAGAAAACAATGGCGCTGAGAGATACACCTCCTGGCCGAACCTAACCACCATTCTCGCGGGAAGGCCAACTTTCAAATTTCTGGCCAATAGAATCATTTTGAGTGTACGTGACGTAACGAAATATTAAATTCGCTATAACTCTTTACTGAAAAATATATTTTTTAAAAATGTTGCTTTATTATTCATAAAACAGTAAATATTTTACATTTATGGCCTATTATCTTAAATGAATTTCTCTTTTTATTTATCTTTTTCCGAATATCAGTTTTTTTCTTTTTGTCCCAGCCACTCTGTTATTTTGTTTAACTGCCCCATAGCATCGAGATCTACAGTGCTCGTGTCTGTATTAAATGTGGTGCTGTATAGATTTTGTTTCCGTTGTTACAGGCAGAACCAGCCCTGATCTACGATTCCGTGTTCGTGTTCGCCATAGGGCTCCAAACCTTGGAACAATCACACACGCTGCGTCCGTCCAACGTGTCGTGTGACCGAGAACAACCGTGGGATGGTGGCTTGAGCCTCATCAACTACATCAATGCTGTAAGTGTCATTCTATCTCTCCTTCACACGCTATCATACACATTCTCCTACCTATTTAGTAATTCATCAAGTATAATTGTAATAGCTCACATCTCACATGATTATTTTAATATAGAGATAAAAAGATCAGGTATATGTAGGAATTTAAGACAATTGTTTTATTGATTTCCAAAAATTAAATCATTAATAATTGTATTTAACAAGTAACAATCCTTTTGCCAAATATACCACTTGAATTGAATAAACAATTATGAAGGTACTTTATTAAATTTTTTACCAATGTCTCGCTAAAAACAGACAATATATTAAAACTTTTTTAGGTCGGTATATATGTATCTATGATTATTCCATACACGTCAGAATCAGAATACTAATGTAATGTAATGGAAAAAGAAAGTATTTCAGCGAAAAAACGATGATGAAACCACAGTACGATCGTCATAATATGAAAATTTTTGTATGAATTGTTGTCATTCATGAAATAATCAGCAAATAAAATTCGACCTATGAATTTTATCGGAAAAACGTACTCACAATTCCTGCCAAGTAATGAAAAATCGCGTCAAAAATGATTCTTAAATTTCAATTGTCTGTTACTATTTATCTATTCGCAAATTTTAGCGACAATTTCGCTCATAATTTGTCATTTAATTAAATCACAGTATTTTAGTGAATTCAACCAATCAGATTCAAATCTCACTGACAATTGTTAGTTACTGGCAATTGCCGCAGAATTTACACGACTAAATAGGCGTTGCTTAGATACGTTCGTCAAAATTGTGACTAGTAATTCATTGAAAAAATATATATATTTATTTCGAGGTATTGTTCTGCCGAATACCATTCGCAACTAGAATTTTACTTGTAATTTTTCCTAACTCATTCCTGCTTATTGCTTTAGAACAAATGCAAAACAAGCTGCTGAATATATGCTTAATTTTACATCGCAGAATTTAAGCTTTTATAAGAAATTAAGCTAACTAATCATTGTAACAATCAATACGATTTTTGGAATGTATTAACGGTCGGATAATAAAAAAATATCGCATCGATAAACTGACGTAAGTTGTCAAAAATATATTTTTAATTTATTATTTCGATGCTGATCTTTTTCTCCTAACCGGCATTTTAACCGAGGGTCAGAAAACTGGTCCTAAATATTCTAATTTTAATCTGTTAATAATTACCGATTTTTCAAACAATTAAATTCATATAAAAAATTGTAATGAAATGAACCAACTGTTATTTTGATGATTAGTGACAGTTATTATGTGCCTATTTTTTATAGTAACACCCTCAGAGAACTTGCTGCAGTTAAAAACTATTTTCTTAAGAATTTTGAGAATAGAGAATACTTTTTTAAGACAAGTTATTAAAGAGTATCTAAATTTGCAGTTAATAACTGTTTATTGTAATTTTAGTGTTGTAACATGTATAGAGAATTTGACGGATTGTCGCATTAATACAACTGAGACAGTATATGAATGTGTTTCGATACGATACAATTTGCAGTTTGCAGGTTTGATCTTTGAAACTCAGACAGTTGCAATAGTGATTAATAACTAAGTATATACATAATCGTTTACGTATGTTAATTGATATTAGAATATGTAGTACGTCATTAGAACTAAGATGCAGTTAATGAGAAACAGTAATGTTTCCACCAGTTGATTGATTGGTGTCCTGACCAAGTAGTTAATTAATACTGAATTATAAGTGTAAATTACTAATGAGGCAAATTGGATAGCCATCTGAAGTTTCGGATATCCGTTAATTATTAAGCAAGGAAAGCTGGGCCGAGTTCAGTCACCTTGGAGCTTTGTCTTAGTGGAAATAATTAGCAGGATGCTCCTTTTTACGAGAATCTTTAAAACCACATAAAACTCACCCAACAAAGCCTTGAGATGCAAGCAAATCTCGCACTCAAAATCGATATCTAATAAAATATCCTTCTCATTCACGGGAATTCATTCGAGAAGGAGTGAATTTCACAAATAAACAGACAAGAAGTTTATTATCCTCCGGAAAACTACCATGCGGTCCGTTTCATAAAACTCTATAGGATTAAAAGTAAAGATAATATAAAATGTTAAAACCAAAAATTGTATTCTGTACCAAGGTTATATAAAATGTTAAAATTGATATATGCTTTATCGTTTTTCAGAGATGCTTTTAAAATATTAAATATCAACAAACAACTCTTTTGAAAGTAATGTATACAATATTCATCGGAAAAGTTAGCGATTTTTTATTTTCAAAAGCACAACATGTATTACATGAAAATTTACTCGTACAAGCTAAGAATTTTTTATTACGTCACAATGTTTAAGAAGACAATTACAATTTCCTAACGTACACTTTGTTACTATGGTTACCAAGCTTTTAGTAGTGAAAAGTGTGAAGAAATAGTAAAAGGATCATGACATCAACTTCCATCGTCCTCAAAACCTGATATTTTATTTTTAGTTCAGTACGCTTTAATTTAATTCTTTCTCCAATGTAATTTTCTGATAAGTAAGTAATTAGTATTTTTGCTCTAATTTTTATCCTAATTTCCTAGTTTTGTTCTGTTTTCTCTTGCATCTATTGTTTTGTATAATCAATATATTTATTTTGTATTAGTTTATTATTTTAAAATCAATCAACTTTTTTGTATTATTGTTTAGTTAAAAGTTTAAAGGTTCCATCGCTTTTGATACTTCGACCTATAATATCTGCAGTAATATTGCTCTCATTTAGATTTCTGGAAGCAATACAGACTTTTTATGAATCTTATTACAGCACCTGGACACAGAATAGTTATATACAAAAGCTACAGTAAGACAGAGAAATGAAAATTAGAGAGAGATATGGAAAGCCAACATATTTAAAAGACTTGTGTGTGTAAAGGGAAAAGTTTGGTTGCTCGGGTTTCTCTATTAAAAAAATTTCAATATGGGGATAATAATAAAAATATAAAATACAGAAATCGTTTTCTTACAATTTAACAAATTTAAATTTCGAGCGTAAATCAGCCAACAAATTTAAAGGTCCCCACATTGCTCGAAGGTCATAGAAGTGAATCGGGTAACAACAAAGGTACCGACACAGTGTGTCGCTTCTGTATATAACTATTCTATGACCTGGAGTCAAATTTCTAATCTCATTTGCCTTACGGCAGATTACCTTTTACCTACATGATTGAAAATGCTTACGTATACAGAAAAAAAAAGAAAACGACGTAGAGGATTCATTTATTTGTTTCTACTGTTTAATTTGCCTTTTTGTTTTTTTCTTGTAATAGTCAAAGATGAAAGTTTCTGGATATTTAAAAGGTATTACTTTTTGTTTGAATTTTAAAGTATTGTATTGTATACGGGTTAAATAGCACGTAATAAGCTTTTTTTATACTGAGCCTATGCAAATGTTTTCATTTTGATCCAGCCTGTGTAACTCTCAATAGTGTAGGCGTAGTAAGTCCTCCGTAAACAAATCCTCTGTGCGTGCATGCAATACTTCCCTCATTTCAAACTCACTCACGACCTCGTGCTCCCTCACTGTCCAACGTGTGGCGCCATCTTACGCCAAATTGAATGATTAGAGTTGGTGTGTAGCGACGCGGAAGACTGAAGCGGGGAGGAATGTGTCGACGGCTGTGGTCGGCGTCGCCCTGATCTGCCCTTTGCCCCAGCAGCAAAAAGGGGAATAATAACGAGATAGAGTGAGAAAGGGCAGGGGAATATATAAAAACAAATGAGCAAGGGAATCACGTTGATGCAATTGTCATTCAGGAAATAAACTATCAGTGAAATTGTGTGTTACCTCAAATTAAATTAAATTAAGCAATAATTTTCTTATGTAAATAAAATAGTTAACTAGTCCAAAAACTGAACTTTTGTGAGAGCGAGTTATATTGCAAATGCGAGATCTCACAAAAGAGTTTCTGGGTGAGTGATACGTAAGATTTTTTGTGCCAATGACACATTTACTCTCTACAGTCATTCAACAGATATTCTAATCTGAAAAATAAAAAGAATATGAGTTGGTATTTTGCGACAATTACCGTAATAATAATCGAACAACACGAGTATAATATGAGTAATAAATTAAAAATAGTGGTTTTAACTAATGTTTTACATTTTCAATAAAAAGAAATGCAAAATTTTGACAATATAACATGTTAACGTTGGTATTTCTACCTTTTGCCTAGGCCGGCAAATAAAGTTCCTGGACGATTTTGAGTTTTGTCATACTAGCCATATTGGACAGAGGCGCGAAATAGTATATTATACCCTGAGGTGTATAATATACTATGGCTCGTGAAATAAACCTCACTCTCAGGATTAAATCACGAGCTTTAGTCGTGTGGTTTATACACTATTTTTTGCACTTCCGCATATACATTTTAAAAGAATAATTATATGGTTATGTTTATATAATTGTCAAAAACATGAAAGCTTTTAAACATTATTAGACACATTTTTCTGGTAAGCGTGGCTAGGTTACATACATATACATAATTGTTTCTGGGGTAACATAATACTTGTTTATCACCCAAATATGGATTTAATCCCTCGGGGTTAAAAGTGCTATTTCTGTCTTCGAAAATGAAAAGTAAAGTATGTAGGCTTTTACTACCAAAAGTGCAAAAAATACATTTTTCTGTAGATGTATTCATAGTTTACATACAAAATAACTTCTTGTAGTGAAATAAATGTTTTCCAAATATAATTTGTGTGTCATTGAATTCTATTTAAAAATAACATCGTAAGTGTCAGATAATGATGAGAAGATTTTCTTTGACTAATCAATGAGTAATAGTGCAATCATTTTCTGGAAAGACAGTCAGAATTTTTTATTTCGTCTCCGATCGGTATTGACCCCAAACGGATCTTCTTCAGGGAGTAAAAGTCAAAGTATATAAAATATTATTGAAAAGTAATAAAAATTGTGGAAACATAAGTAAATTTTTTAATGAAAAGGCCAAATTTATAAAATATAATACTGCACCAACGGTCGATAACTTAGGTATTAGTTAACCCAATTTTTGAGACATAAATATATTACTTGTATTAACAATAAAAAATTATAAACAGATCAAATGATTTATATGTAAACATTTTCAATTTCTATCGTGTTATTTACGTTTATGATTATTTTTGCAGGTGATCATCTCGTAAATTATTAAAAAGTATAAGACTTACTTTATGAAATACTACTAAGACATTTATGTTTAGCATAGTTTCATCAAACGCCAGCTCAATTTTACATAATTTACTTGAATCAGATTCGAAACCGGGAAAGCCACAGCCTGTCACTTAACCCTTAATGCATTCGGTCAGACAGTCGTATTTAATACAATTACAGAGAATACCAACTACACTTTGATGTTGTTAATTAAATTGAGTATTTAATCAGACAACTATGACTGAAATCAGACTCTATACTTCGTATCGTAAATTTTCAAGTGGTGTTAATATAATGTTATCTTGTCTGTAGTGCTCTACCAAAATTAAATTATGTTTAATACTCATTTTAGTTTCCATCCCATTGGTGAGTTTAATTAACTCGAAGTAGATTTACACGTAAAGCTTTAAAGTGAACTGTTTACATTCTTGAATTTTTTTTTTAATAACTTTTGCCCACACTAACGTACATTCTAAAAGAACTAAACTGCAACATTCTTCTTATTTTTTTTTTAGTAATGCGGAAACCTTTTCCTATCTACTGTTCTTTTCTCTAGTTATTTTTGCTAGTAGACAAATATATTTCCTTAGTTTGAGTCATTCATATTTTCCTATTATCGAACGAATCATGTTCATTTCTGCTTATCTCATATGGGTCTCGTTCTTTTGGTGTCTGGGATTCTGCTTCACACATTATAATTGGTTGAGATTATTGCTTAATATGTTTTTATTTTAAAATTAATTGTACGTAGCTTAGTAGCATAATGATCTTTTTTATTTGTACTATAATATTAAAATTAAATGCGAGGAGTAATGTGTTTGGCATTCTGTAATGGCTGTAGAACAACGAATTGAGATCTTATGAGAAAAAACAAAAGTATTGTTGAAATCCATCTGTCAAGAAAAAATGGCAATGGATTGGGCAATATTTCAGCAGATAGTTGTAAGATAAGCTTGAGAACCTTGCAATAAAACTCATCGCAGTGCTTGACAAACAAAACAAATAGCCGTTGAGTGTAGCAAACTGCTATCGTATCGATAATACATCCTGGGAGTATCTGGCGGAATGTATGATTTGGTGTGCGGCCCTGGCACGTTCACAATGTCGCATTAAGCGCGCAATTACCGACTAAATACACGGAAATGGCGTCGTTGTCAGAGTGTCGTTCCAGTGTTGCCGATATTGCCACGTGTCGTTATTTTCCGCACGACAACCAGACTAAGCCTTGCGGACGGCTTTGTCTTGAGGTGATACAAGAGATGCCTGTTCCACCGTTATAAGTGCTACTATTGTTCCCCTTATTTATTGTCAAGGCTATCCACAGTTTTCACTTCTATGTGGTTGAAACCACATTGGAAATTGAAGTGTTTGTAGTTCATAAATTTGTAACAACCAGCAATCAGTATCAACTATCATCTAATATTCCCAGAAGGTACAGAGCCTCAAATACCTATCGTAATAACTTCATACCAAGTACTACTGTCTCTTTTTGTATCCTTAAGTCCAGTGTTACTATATTTTGCTTAACAATCTATTGGAAACTTGTAAGTGCCGTCTTCGCAGGTCGGCAACATATATGTCATCAAGTGTGCATAAGTGGCGTCTATTTCCAAATAGATCTTGGGAATTGGGATTAGGGTTGAAACTGACCTGGCGCAACATTTGCATCCACTTGAGATTCACCAATTTTAGAATTTTTGTATTTTTTGAAAGAAATTTCACAACGAGCTGTCGTGCAGGTATCACGTTTCGATGTAGAGTGTTCACCATTTAATAAATAATATGTAATATTAGTGTAACAGCCACAAAATTTTGTATCATTTATCCAACAACACCTTAAATACAGTCCACTTCTTCTAATCATTTGAACACCTTACATTCGTTCCTAACAATACACATATAAATATCCTACATTTTTTGGTCCCTTGGGGTGGATAAATTAAATTATCCTACAGTAAGGGAAAAATTAAAGCAAATGTTTGATTGCTCAGGCATTAAGAAGGGTGTTCCTTAAAGTAATTTGGTGACTTAGTTATAAACTAGGGCACATTGCGAAATATTCAAGAGGAGCGTTCTGAAGTATGATTTTGTTTTGGCAAGGGAAGACTTCGAACAATTTCCTAAGCGCCCGAGCATTGAGAATGGTGTCTCGAATGGTGATTTGCTACAAGTAATAATTTATTTCTTGACTTACGGGAACTACAGCACAGATAAGTAAAGTTTTCCGCAATGTGATTTTGTTTTGAAAAGGTGTTGTAAAATGCTTTGTAACGCATGGTTTCTTACAGGTAATAATCCATTTCTT
The DNA here is from genome assembly GCA_035578165.1 of Stenolophus ochropezus. Lineage (NCBI taxonomy): Eukaryota > Metazoa > Arthropoda > Insecta > Coleoptera > Carabidae > Stenolophus > Stenolophus ochropezus. Next base: position 14,047,458 of record JAQOWZ010000005.1, on the reverse strand, counting down.
GGTCTACTAAAACTAGAACGCAGGCAAGTAGGGTGTACCGTATTATACATTTTAAAACAGATATTGTACTCCTCTTAGGAGTTATTGCAATATTTTATCTCAATACTAGTGGTTTGGGTTTAAGATTGGCAACACAGGTGTTGCGGGTTCGATTCAGTGTGTTTCATACATTCAATCACACTTGAGAGGTTAGTGAAAAATATGGTTTATTTTTTCCAATCTAAAGCAGCAACAAATGTAATACCTCTACATATTTATTTTCAGAGCAAATTAGTGGAACAAAATAATTGGCCACCGTGGGAATTGAACTATAGTTTGTTTATCTTAACAAATTACTAGACCATAAAGTTCGTATACAAACATAAAGTTATTTGAAAAATAAAGAGTTATTTTGTTGATAATTGCAATAGTTTTATTTTGTTTTCAGCTATTGTGGTTTAAATTTTTCATACAATATTATTGAAAATAGAATGCGTTCCAGTATTTTTTAAATAAAACTGTAACTATTGTCCTCGATTATTTTTCCCGCTATACAAAGCCCGGTATTAATCCTCGTGCCCTGCTCTCCTGCCTATCTGATTCTGCGATAACAGCCGCTGAATAAAAAATTATATTTCATCGCAAGATCGATGCTTCCAATTCATCTTCCTTGTGCTCACTTCACTGCGGACAGAGCCATCTCTCCACTGGGCTGGAATTACGCGCATTCACTGCATTCTTCAGCGAGCGAAGTTCTTGCCGGCTCTTGGCGACTGACCAGCGGACTTGTTTTCAGCACGGAATAAATAAACCACCAAGGGTCGACAAGGGATGGATGATGAGGGATAATTATTAATTTTAAAGCGGTATTGAAAGGGGAAATGGGAAGGTGGATATTTATTGATTTATTTACAAATAAAGGAGTGTTTGGTATTTCAGATATAAATAAATGTGTCAATAATATAAAATTGTAAGATTCTCAAGAAACGTCAAATGATTAATCTGCGATTTTTAGTAATTTGCCAAACGAATTCAATACAAGATTTTATCAATTGCTTGAAATCGTAAAAATAGCAATTTAGATTCATTTATCATTCTTGATAATATATTTATGCCTTTCATGTACGTTATTATTTGTTGTAACAAAATGCATTGATCATGATTAAAAAAAATGGTTTAAGTTACAAAAATATTTGTTATATTTTATTGAAATTTAGCATGAAAAATATATTTATTTGTTAAAAAAGAAATAAGAAACGAAAAATATTATAGTATTACATATAGAAGATCCATAAATGTAACATAGGTACCTTTTTACTATAGGCGTACGCAGAACTTTTCTTTTGGCATATTTTTTGTATAGCAATTTTTAGATTTGATTAAAATTGCTGCAACTACATTTTTTTGTCCACTTCAAACCTTGTCTTGTCAGAACTTAATATAAATGATGAATTAATGAAAATTCGCTCAAATTGGAATAATTACAATATTCGCTTTAAATAAATGTCAATATGTCGGCAACAATTCAAATAATAGTATTTTTATATTAGGTAAAAATCAGTTGATAATTTTTATTTTACGTTATTGTTTTCAACAGTAATTATAATTCAAATGAAAATGTTTCTAATTGGAAGATTAATTTAGGGAAATAAAATGACTTTCTTAAAAGATAAATACAGTAGATAAATAAAATAAACATTCAATTATAAACAAAATCCTTATACATCAATTTATTAACTGAATCTTTTTTCTCGTAGAATAGAGGCTGAAATGGAATAAAAATTTCCGTTGTCCGCTTTTAGTTTATTGTTAGTATTCTGGTCCGTAAACACAATTACCAAATTTCGCGCCGCTTGGAACTCTGCTTTGTAGATTTATTCCGTCGCAGATTTGTGGTGAAAATAAAAAGTTGGCTTAGGATATAGACGCTATAACTTGTGTGGTGGGAAAGTGTTATTGTAATTCTTTGCGAGCTTTTGATTTATTACCAAAATTTTATACAACCACTGGAATTCCGAATGTTGCGAATTTTTTCCCTACATATCGATTGTTGGCAGGATTAGTTACTTTTTGGATGTTTGGAAATTCCGGTTTCGTTATCGATGATATATATCTCAGTTTTCTAATTACATCGCAAAAAATATGTCAATGTTAGCATTGTTATGTTAATATCACACAAGGAACTCTAATTTCAAATTCGAAATTATTGAATTTATCTGTTTACAATATTGACAGCAGGATTTGCAGGCTATAGAAAAAGTATTTCATCATTTATTCAATTTTAATAATTTTGTCTTCGTTCATTCCATGTGAAACAATATTTGTTTATGTGTAGTAAACTGATAGAAATTGTTTACCAGCTTAGGAACAAGTTCGCTAGATAATCATTGAATTTGAAAAAAAAAATCAAATAAATCATGATTGTTAAAGTTTTTATTTTTATACATATCTAAGTGTTACTGCATTTTTTAATTGTTTTAAAATCAATATAAATCCAACAGAACGAAACGCAATGGGGTATTCCAAGTTTTTTTCATTTTTTAATATGTTATTCTATGCATAAAAATGAGACCCGTATTTTTTCTTTTCGCCGAAAGGTTTCAAACACGTCAGAAAATGTTTTTTAAAGTTTCAATAAATTACACCCTAGAAAATCGGCCGTGCGTGTGACGTCACAGGCACTGAGAACCAGCTGAGAACATCATTCGTAGGTCTGAGTCAGAGGCGTGGCGCGTTCAAACAAGAGCCAATAGGCTGAAGCGAGTGCCTTCTTCGTCACAACAAGGCTGATACTGAACTTTACGTACTCGATTCAAATGCATTACAATTTCATTTTCATATTATGGTATTAAAAATCAGAAAAGTAATGATTATATTCACTTTAATATTACTTATATATGGTAAACAATGATATCCAATAAGAATTTCTTTAAAAGCCGTAGGCTTGGAATACCCCATTACAGGACAGGGAACCTAAAGCTTATAGTGCAGTCTGCCAAACTTTTTTAACGAACGGCGCATTAGACGAGTAGAATTTATATTGCGATACCCCAAATAAAAATCACAATAAAATTAAATAAGCATTTATTAGTAAAAACAACAATAAAAATAATTCTAATTGTAGTTACATAATAATAACATTGTTTTATGGACATAATATTCGTGACGTAATAATGTTAGTAATGATGGGTGGAATTTATTTTAAGAATGTATTTTATCAAAACGCGACTCTAAATTCGATCAAACTCCAGATCTCACACTCCGCTCAGCGAATAGAAATGCGTTAACCAACTAAGCCACCACTGCCCGTAAATGTATTTGTTATACACAATAATCTAACATATTTTAATCCCAGCTGTCTTATTTGGTACACAATAGTGATTTTTATTTTAAAATTGCGGAATACAAACAAACTCTCTAAATGTTTTTTCTTGTTTGTATTCTGGTCCGTAAACGTAAACGTTTTACAAATGTAGTTAAATACATGTAGTTTTTAATAGTAAAATAATATTTGCTTTGAATCAATATAAAGCAGCAAAATAATATCAGATAATAGAGTTATCTGAAAAGTACATATAAACGAAACTGAAATAAAATGTAAAAATGGATCGAAAAAAAAAACTAAAATTTATTTCAATATAAATATCAAGAGAAACTGGAGTTTTGTTCTTTCTAAAAAAGATTGTACTAATGCACATTAGTTTGTATATACGTTCTTTATTTAATTCCTTATTGGGCTTTCGTCACACAAAGTTTTGATCCAAGTATATTTTTGTTTTAATTTGTTGTCTATCCACAAATTAATAGTTATTTATAAGGACAAAAAGTCGGTTTATCGGACAACTATTTAAAATAAATAAAAATGAGAATAAATTAATTATATTCGGTTTCCTTTCTATTTTTGAGTACGAAACAGTATATTGTGTGTCTAGTAGAAAAATGATACATTCCCGGACGATGGTGGACGTTGCGAGGCCAGCAACACCAGGAGTCCGGGAAGACACTTTGGACTGCCTACTGTACGGGAATGCTCCCGAATATTCCCGAACTGTTATTCGTAGTCTAGCAACTACACTAAAAGACCGGAATAATGTACTTTCCGGTTCGAAAATATACCAGAAAGGTGTGAATTTTCATACGATCGAAAAAAAGTACTTTTCGTAAAGTCCTTGAAATATTTTAATGAAAAAATTTAATTTTTGACATATTTGAATAAAATAATATATGCAAAAATATTTTACCTTTTGCGAAAAAAATAATAAAAATTTTGTAAATTCCTTCCAGATAATGTATTTGCAAGGTTTTTTGACATGTCATAACAAAAACATAATTCTAAATGGAATAGCTTTGGTGCAATTTCCAAATCTTTTTACGTCTTGGAGGTTAGTACATTTGAAACTGCTATAAATATTAGATGTACACGATTGCAAGGTTTGGCAGGCAACAGCGAGTGTTCTCAGAGGGATACCTATCCAAGTATTACCGTGTACCGTACTCAACCGTGCTTGATGCTATAGATCACTTACAGGTCGACGTTTCCAGGCCAGAGTGACAAGACCTTTGGCAACAACCTTCTATTATTTTCAATGTTAAAACAAATAAAATGTCTCATGGACCATGATCTCGAAAACTGACATGTTTTTACCGGGAATATAAATAGCAAGTGCACATTAATGTGAAACAAATAATGGTGAATTTACTGTTGTACTATAAACTTTCAAATTTTACAAAAGTTTTAAACTGGTATAACTTGTTTTTAATAAATATAAAATGAATGAAACAGGATGTTGGGTTATAAAACACATAAAAATTCGAGAAAAATATATAATTGAAACATAACTTAACTATATTCAAATATACTACTGATACATGGCCGAGGTGGTCTCGAACCAGGTCTTGTAGATTATTTATATTATGAATCCGCCCTCTTATCCACTCGGCTATGGAGCATTTTGTTCTAGACGTTTCTTATTCGAAAATATGAAGGATAACCTTCAAAATACAATTTATTTTATCAAATATTTCAGTTAGAAAAGACCATATTACACAACATTTGGTTTTATTAGATGCAAAATTAAGTAATTTAAATAACGATACCATATACATCCGATTTTATTTAGCGGGACAGATGGAAACAGCAAAAAACTGTTTTCCCATGTTATTTGCCTATATCAAGGTTTTCAGTATTCACCCTGTAGCTATATGTAGTACTTTCGAAACTTCATACCTGTGCAGATGAAGCAAGCTCCGAAACAGGTTCTTGTTAACGCATCATTCGACGATACAAATTATATCGGGAAAGTATGTAGAGACGTTATGTGAGTATTGAAAATTGATTACAAATGATTCATAGCTTTGGAATCCTCTTTGAATATAAAACCGTGTATACATATATCGTGTATTATGTCATTCATGGTATTGTTCTCTTTGAAATATTCAACAAAATAATTTGCTTATAATATTTTTTGCATGATCAAAATTCAATTTTTTACAACATCAGTAAAATAAGTACAAAAAATGAGGTGCGTTAAAATTCATTCATGGAAAATAAAAATCCGTTTCCATGGTATTTTTCGAACATTCGTTTTGTATTGTTCATTTCATTTTGCAATAACATCTCCAATGTCCTGTCAATTGTAGTTGTGTTTTTGTGTATAAAATAAATGCGAAAATAATTTGTAAAATATCATTATTATCAATAACTCTATTATTAGTAACTGCACTTTTAATTTCCAAATTAATAAAAAAAAAAATACTAAATAATTTCTTAGCATTTATACTAATTGTGAAGTTACTTACCGTTTTATTAGACGTAGCAACCAGTAAAAACAATTTACTGTCTTTAGATAACTGATGGTATAATTATATCACCCAACTAGACATTTAACAATTACCAGAAATTAAGACAAGAACTAAAACACTCGAAATCAACTAAATAAAGAAATTTATAAATATATGGGGTAATAAATCGGAACAAATTGTGAGACAAATAGGTATTGATATAACTGAGAAATAGAACAAATACTAGAACAAGAATATAATATTACTAAGGACAAAGACAAAAGCTAGAAAAAGAATGTGAAGCAATAAACAATAGAAATTATATAAATTGGAGAAAATTATGACTAATAAATATAATATTCACCTTCGAATTTAGAGCTTATCTTAGGATAAATAAGTAAAATAATTATTGGATACTAGCGAAAATATTAGGGCAGAAATAGGCGGCAATGCATAAAACAGAAATTAAATAAACTGAAGTAAATTGTAGTGCTTATAATTAAAATAATTACTCGACAAATTAGAATACATTCTAATTAGTAGAATAGTCACTTGGAACAAATAAATAAATGATACTTAAATTTAATACCAACTAACAAATGTAAGCTGCAAAAGTAGCATTGTACGAGACAGCAGAGTATATTTAAAATTGCAAACTAATTATTAGGGAAACATTATGAAAAACTATAATAAATAAAATAAATTAGTGTAATTTTTAAATTGGTACAATGTAGCTAATATGCAGTATTGACGGTCTTTTATTTATTTTTTAATTGGTGATACTAAAGGTGAAAAGATGGCGAAGAAACTTTGACATGGAGCGATAAATTAATGTTAACAAAAGTTGTAGTATCCTGCGATTTAACAAATTTCTATTATTTTCTTTTGTTTTTAATTTGTTTATCTAGCAGTTGCAGTTCCTTGTAGTTTAATAATTCAATCTGTATTTAAAATTCATCGGTACCGACCAGGTTCTCCATCAGGCTCTTGAGACAGCAGATTATTATTAAATTGGTGAATTGTTAAGGTACAGAACATAGCCTATTTAGAAGTCGCTCTACCTAAAGACGACTTTTAGCAGCTATATTTTGAGGTACTTCTCCATAAACAAGCATCATGTCAAATAATTCAATATGAGAACACTGATAGTTCATTTTTCATCTTTTACACTTATAACCAATTAAGAAACCAAGAAAAAACTGACTGTAAAATTCAATGAAAAAGAACTACACCTGATAGATAAACAAGTTAAGGAACTATCTTTTTCATTACAAAACTTTTAATAAGGCGTATTTTAACGTTTTCACCTTCTTTTGAGCTGTTATATTACTCATTAAAAAAATAATAAAAAACCGAAAACACCCTGTAAATAAAAAGAGTTTGTGTTGTATGTAATCTAACAACCAACAGTGTACTTAACATTCTCTGATATATAATCCATACATATGATACATATTTCATGTTGCTCGAATTTGTTGGATTTAAATCCAGGTTTACTTCTATACTATTGTGAAACCTCCCATCTATTATACAGATAGAAATATATCGTGGAAAATCCAATGTGACATAAATTTTAAACTAGTTATAGTTGCTAGGTGATATATTTCCGTTTGAAATTGGAAAATATGGTTACTGTTGGTACGCCTGGACACCAAACATATTTCTAAATCAAACCTCGCGAATTCTTTGTGTGGTTCAAGTCATTTCACACAAACACATAAATATCTCCAGTATTTACTATCAATCTACATATGTAGCATAATGACAAGTTTATGCTTGGTATTCAGTTTGCAGCGCTATGTTTTCCGTGGTTTATGAAGCTCGTAAAATGTAGAATGACAAATTGTATGTTTTGCAAATTTTATTATCTAGATACACATGTATATCTACGTGAAAATCCGGGACTGGTTATTTAAATGTAAATAAATAATGATGAATACATCAAAAATCCATAAATAAATTAATTCTGTTGACTTCATTATCAGTTATTTGTCGCGTAAAAATAACACATTTGATAAATTTTCATCAAAATAAATAGTATCCTTATTAATTTAAAAATTATATTCATATTTTGATAAAAATCATTCAACTTGAAGTATTCGTTACAAATATTTAATACCAATTATTTGGTAGAAAATTTTTCCAAAAACATGAAATAAAATAACATTCAGAAAATTATATCCCCTCGAAGAATAAACTATAGTAGTAATAAAAAAAAATACTTAGGTTACATTATATTTTTTCCGAAACCAGTCAATTATTAATTAAAAAGATAAATAAATAGCATTCTGTATTTATAAAACGTCAACTAGCTATTGCGACGGGGATGGCTGTGACAACAAAAGTACTGATAGTGTTTCAAATATTTGTTTATAATTTTCATTATTGTTTACACATGCTTACATGTGATCTGCATTAAATCCAATAAATTATTATCAAAGGTAAATAATAAATAAATTCACCAAAAGTATTGTAGAATAATATGTTTGTTACTGTAGGTAGTACTAAAATAAACTGCAAAAATAAAATACTATTAACATAGATCAATTGAAGTTTGATAGATGAGTCCATAAAGTCAAAAAATAATTATTATTCTTAAGATTCGAAGTTTATTTCTTCGGTCATTTTTACGTATACTACTAATAGATAATTTATTCTGAATATAAATATGAAAATAATTAGAAAAGTTAATTTATATATTTTTCTATATTCCTGTTTTTGCAGTACCTAATTAAGGTTTAGATAATTTCTTTTAAACACTGTTTAGATACTTGTTTTGTTATATGCTCATAATATGTACCAAATTTATAACTCATTACAAAATGTTACAGAATAAATAAAATGTTTATTATTTTTTTTTTAACTAAAATAATTTCGTTTTCAAAAATCCAATGCTAAATATAATTTGTTTTTAAACAACAAGATCTAATAAAAAAGTTTTGTCAAACGGAAGTGTTGTATAGTATTCGATAGTTATTAACAAATAGTTTGCTAACTCAAAATAGTTTCACAGTTTTAATCTGTTGAATAGCTTGCGCACAAAAAACAGTTGAAACACTACCCCAGTTTAAACATTTGAAATGTTAACAATCTGTGAAACCATTTGAACAAGAACTCCGCTAACTTCAGGCCACTAGTAGTACTCGTACAGTAGCAATTTCAGGTGAATCTAAAACGCGCACTTCAGCAGGCGTCTTTGTGCGAAGTTTGACGCGGTGCTAAACGGAGCACTTCGACAGCAAGATGTATCAGTAATTCCACCCTCGAGGCCCAAACTACTGCACATCATTATCCTTCAATGTTGCAATTTAGGGGATCAGTGTTAAGCGGCCACTAGAACTTGTATTTCTCTCAAATATGTATGCGGCTCACAACTCTATACTTAAACCTTCACTTTGAATATAATAAATAAAATACTAACTCTAGTTTACAATTTCTATACTTGTACCGCATATAAAATACAAAATAAATTTGGTATACATAATAACATTTTCCTTCATTAACATAAAAACATCCACTACAACAACTTATTTGTGTTTATTATTATATATTTTGAAATTTACGTACTACTATAGTCAAAATGGATATTTGATACAATATCTTAGTTTTACTCAATACTCAAGGAATTAAAAATTAAAATTTCCCTTTAAAATATGAATATTTTACTGTTTTCAAGCTATTCCCAAAAACAGCTGAACTTTCAAACTTCAACTTTTTAAGTTATTCCAAAGTACTTATTTCCTGTCGATTTTTTTTTACAAGATAGTATAGTTGTGGTAATAAAAGTTGAGCTGTGTGGCATGACAAAGGTTCATCAAACATAGGCGGCGCATCATTTTTTAACGGATAAAAGCATAGTATAAAATAATGAATATTTTGACATTAATAGTATATTGTGTTATTAAGAGTAAAAGTGATACTTTGTGTGGTGAGCATGGAAGTTTGCACGACGAGCGAAGCGAGTCGGACAATTGCATGCGAGGCACACAAAGGCACTTTTACTCTGAATAACACATGCTATTTTTTCTTCAAATGTAGAAATTTTAAAAAATTAATTACTATTTGACGTTTAATATGTAGGTTACCTGTCAGTCATTCATAATTTTTAGTAACTTTATTCAAAGGTTATCTGGTTTTTATAGTGACATTTCAGGCAATATTACAGATTTCTATTGTACAAGTTACTTCTTATTGGCTGATTCTACATACGGCGGCGAAGAAATTATACGGCGGCTAGAATAAAAAATTATATTACGGCGGCATAGAAATTAAACTTCAACCTTGTCAATCACGTCACAGAAGATATCACTTTTATGACGTTTGAAGAAAAACATTTTAATCTGTTACATTTTGCTTCTTCGTCTCTTGCACCGCTTCTAATAGTATGCTCTTTAAGATCCAACATTTTGTAAAATATACATACGCCTATTGTACATCTAACATTAATTACAGTCTTAATTTAATTTATTTAGTAATACAATTAGCCCCCTATGTGATTCTCAGATACAAAGCGATGAAATAGCAAACTTATCTGGGGAACAGTAAAGCGTACAGGAAAATTTAAATTATTAGCCTTCATTTAATAAAAATTCGCAAGTGTTTCATACTAATAATGACAAACTTTGCATTCTTTCGGTAGGTCTTCTTTCCTCACTAACACTATATATATATTTTATTTCGTTATTCTAAGGCAAAGTATATTGTATAATTAATAGGAAAAGTGATATATTCTTAAACGACATTGGAATCTCTCCGTTAGCTATTTCTAGCAACGAATTAACATATCGACATAACGAATTTTTCTAAATGAAAACGTCAAACAATATCATACTACTATTTCTTAAAGCGGAGAGAAAATTTGTTATCTCTACAATCTAATACGTTATTAAGATATATAAAAAATTAAAAAAAAATTAAAAAAAGAGAATTTGAATTTTTGTTTGGACTTCTTTCCTCATTTTCATTCTAGGTCCTAAGTAAATCTATATATGTATGCAAATTTTATAATCCCTAGACCTCAGACCTCAAATGACGGAGGAGGTAAGAAATATTAGAAATAATATTTCGTTCCTCAAAAAATGTCGTAGTTTCGTTGCGATTTTAGTAGAGCAATACTGTTATCTATAATCTATCTAAGTACAAATTCCGCTCTAGAAGTTATGAAAAGCAGTGGTTGTTTTTGTTGTGTATTTTAATAAAAATCCATCCTCATTTCCTTCCTCGGGTGAAGAATATTGGAGTGAGGTCGCGAAATTAGTTCCAGCGCCATGGTGTTCTATGGTCTGTGAAACTCTGTAAATACTCGTAGTTCTGAATCCTCAGCAAAAACAGTTTCCCTTCGCGCAGCATTCCTTTCTACTTTCCTAAAATTTGTGAAAGATTTATCGAAAAGAGAAATTATTGCCGTGTCAAATAAAAGCAGCTATAGAGGCGCGGATAAGAAAAACATAAAAGGAAATTTTATGTCCGTTTTTACGATTGATTTTTATAATCAGTTTTTCTTTTAGAAGTTTTACAATTGATAAATAAAATAGTTTAGTGTAGCTTTTGTATTTTTTTTTAATCTCATGCAATTCGTATGACATCTTACTTTTTCCGTTTTATTACTAATAGCTGAAAAACATCAGATAAAATAATTCCTCGAAAAACAATGTTTCATATAAATATATGTTTTATTTATATAGAAAATAGGAACAACTAGAGTGCCATGTTTTATTTTGATCACATTTTGAATTCTTCATGTTATTAAATGCAAATTTTATATTTCAGCTTAAAATATTTTATAATTAATATAGATAAAACTATATGTATTATGCTACAAATTCTAATTATTGTTAACCATAGTTTAATTTTATTTAATAATATTAAAATGTGTAGTGATCGTCAAAACTTTCATCGACATATATTGTTTTACTATAATGTATTACGTATTAATTTTCGTTATTTTGGTTATTGGATTCAAAATATACAAGTTTAGATATTATTTTTATATATTAGGGTGTAGATTTGATGAAGTATTTGAGATGTTTTTATTTTTATTTTTGAAAGAATAAAAAAATATTGTGACAACAACAAATCAGATGTTTTTCATATCCACTCTAGGATGGATATAAGCTATGTTTCCATTCTGTCATGCCTACAAAAAACATAACATATACAGGATGGAGTAGAAAAATATATTTAGAATAATCCGATTGTTTTGGTATACACTACTACAGTTTGAAACAAAAATAATTTCAAACCAATTTTAGTTTAAAATTTAAAACGTAAGCTCTAGTTTAAAAGGAACTGTATAGGTGCTTTTGTTTATCGGCTTTGTATTATTCTATGCTTTGTAGATATAATTTTGCAAAGCTTTTATAAAAATTCAATGAAATGTTGTTCAATTTCGATCATATATCAAGCATTTGCTATTGAATTTTAATATTAAATAAAAAGGATTTTGTTCTACTTCCATATATATTTCCAATAGAAACAAATTATAATGAAATGTTCTAGACAAAGAGTAATGTATTATTTTAAAATATCTAATACATTTCTATGATTTGTTTTTGTTCACTTATGAAAACAATGGCATTGAATAATTTAAAAAATGGTAACCGGAAACGCAATTTCTGTGCAAAAATACTGCTCTTTTAATATTAAAATAAAATTCAAACACGCAATATTTAATATAACACTTCATATCAATTTGAATGACTACTGCTAATCATTTTTGTAAAACATATATTATTTATTTATAAAAGACATGGTTTCTTAATTAAAAATTAATACCTGTTAGATATTTCGCAAACTCCCTCTCCTAATATTTTTTAAACCACAAACTAACATTGTCGACAACGGCCATTTACTTTTCTACTTCCAAAGACTTGAAACGTAAGGTAAGAATTTTTTTGTAACATATCAATTAAATGTTGACATTTAAAAACTGTCATTACATCAGTAACATTTTTTTTAAACGTCATTAAAAAAATTTGTGTGGAATAGAAAAAACATTTCTTGGCAATTCAAAAAGCTACCGAATGCATGAATGAAGTTTAAGGTTAAGGTCACTAATGAAAATATATGTCCATAACCAAATACTGCTTTGTTATAAAAATGTTGTATAAACATACCACGGGGAAATTAATATAAATTTGTATTTTGTGCTTTCAAAACAATTTATGTTTACATATACAACTGAAAACTTTCAATTTTAAAATTAAATGAATTAAAATAAAAAATAAATAAAAATTAAATTTAACATAGAACTAAATTGTCATATAAAACAGTTTCTGTCGTTATTTTGATTATCATCTAAGGGGTCTTTAGAGTTTATTTAGGTGATTAACAATAGATTGTACATTATAACTTTTTACTTTACATGTCGTACGTTTCTTGTACCTAAATTTAATGTGACCGATATTGAAATTTAGTACATGTGGTAAGTTGGAATTAGTAAAATATGTATATGTAAAAAATGTAAATCTTTAATTGCCTGAAAGCTAACGTTTTATTTAAGTTTAGCTTAAAATGTTAAAGTTTAAGTTTTGTGCAAGAATTGAAATTAATGTAGTTAATTTATTTTAAAAACCCGTGATAGTGTACTCTCAGAGTTTACAAAATATGGAGACAGGTTAATTGTTTTGTAGATTATCTCGTTTTATCTGTTCTGTGAAGTTAGTCGCATTGTCTGTCTTCCTTTTTGTTTGTTTAAATCTTACAAAGAATTGGCTCATTGTTAAATTCTGGTGTTATATCTCCGACACCCTGAGATAATGCATAGATAGACTCCTGTCCTCTTTTGTGCAAGTTTCACCTTGCCAAGTTTCGCTAACCAGACTGAATTAGGGAACAATATATTTCTCACTAATTAACATAACAATTAGTGCTGCAGATCGTTTGGCTCACAGCAAATACAAATGCAACTCATTTCGCTTAGATACATATGCATATTGCAAAGATAAACAATTAGTACAGTACATGCGACATTATTCTAAATATGCGCAGGATGATGAGAGATATTTAACCCTCATTTCAATGACAACTTCATAATGCGGAATTTGTAATGCATCATCAATTTTAATGAATTGAAATTTAACCGCTTTACGAGTAATACTTGGTTTATTTTCATTTCTAATAGCAAAAGTAAAATTTCGATGTAGTTTCACGTAAGGTCCTTTTGCTAATAGGTAACGAAGGACAGTACAATATAATCTAATTCTAATATTCATCAAATTATTATTTAACGACACAAATGTACTTTTTTCACAAGTGATGTTCCGTAGGAAATGAACCATATAAGCTGTTTTACTTTCAAGGATTTTTTGAAAATTCATGGGTTCTACTTATCAAAAGCCGCAATTGCTAACGATTACTTTTTCATATGAATTTCACTACAATTGAGTTATGAAATAGGTAGACTTATAAATTTATTTCTAACCGGCCACTATAGAAAATTATACATTTCCATTTAATACACTATCTGTCAAAAGGAACAATTGTCCACGATTTATAATTATTTTATATAATATTTCCATCTTGACCAAAACCAATCATATTTAAGCAAAATTATTTCGATTTCGTTCAAAGCCAATTAACAAGCCATGAACCGATGTTCTCTCTTCTCTTTATTGTTGCCATGGTTACCACCAGGGCCGCACCTAAAAAGAGTGCAAGGCAATAACAACCAAGATTTATACCTCAGAGCTTGATATTAACGATTAATTGACAATCCACGATGATATTTATGCAGTATTTCTGGTAACAATTTTCTTCAGCATAGCATAGCGGAAACGGGAATATATCGTCTTTGATCTGTGATTCCAGTCTTTTAGACTTTTTGTTAAATTTGATAGAAAAAGTAATTTCTTTAGCTCCAATAGATGCACTTACCTTTGTTGTCATATATATATATATATATATATATATATATATATATATATATATATATATATATGTAAATAAATAAAATTACATTGCATAAGAAAAAAATTGTATTACCAAATTATAAGAATGAAAAATCATTTAACTTTAAACGTCATAAAAGTGGCATTTTTTTGTGATGTGATTCATCAGGTAGATATTTAATTTTTACACCGCTGGAGTAGAAATGTAGCTACTTCGACTACGACTTGTGCCGCAAAAATTATATTGATATGAATACTTGATCGCATTGATATGAATACTTTTCTGCACTCGATACACAATATACTATTAATGTTTATCTTAATTAATGGGGGTTCAGTGGTAGATTTTAATCCGCGACTATACTTGAAGATTTGACTTCGAAACCATCGTTCAGTTTCGGTAATTTCAGCACAACGTGGTAAAAATGTAAAGAAATAGACGAGGACGTTGATGCATTTCTGCATCTTATTATTACAGAAAGATACCCTTTCTTACTTCTAGTTCCCTAAGAAAAACATTTAAGATATTGAAATATTGTCGCGTGTAACATATTTTAATATTATTAAACATTACAATCTTAACAGTTAGATAGAAACATAATAGATAAATATATATTTTACTTTCTGGGTTAAACTATTTTCAACATTCTTGTTAAGTAGGGTATTAAGTTGTTATGCTGAAATTTTACACGCAAAAAGAAGTATAAAATGAATAAAAAGGCCGCGACGCCTCAATCTTAATTCATGAGTCAGCTGTCATGCATATAATTAGTTTGAGGCAAATTATTAATAGGACGCTAACATGTTCAGCCGAGCAAATTTATTAATCAGCGTGTCGGACGATCCGAACCTGAGCTCCTGGAGTACCGATCCCTACGACTTTTAATCATTAGACCTAATGAAATTAAGGGATAGAATCCGGTAATTATCAGGTAATACGAGAAAAAATCGATGGCCTAAAAGCCTTTAATTGGAGTCCAATCCCTATTAAATTACCGAGGCAGGAAGAAATCAGAACGTATGAGATATAAATTTTATTTACATTCATTTTAGACCACGTTAGACGCAATAATGTACACTCCAGTCTAGTTTGGGGATTTTCGTACGTGTATATTTGTCGAAGTAATATAAATTGTTTGTTTGAACTGGTTATTTAAATTAGTCTAAACACAATAGTTAGTTATTTTATCCAACACTGTGTAATTATAACACTATAACTACGATGTTTTTAGATAAATAAAGTAGATCCTAAAACACATGTGGTTAGAAATTATAACTGATTGTTTGTTGGTTCGTATCAAAGTAAGTCATAAAACCTTCTCCACTCTATTTTTTTTTATTAACTGTCAATTTGAAATGTCAACCTTCAAAAAAAAAAAATACGGAGCGGGAATATCTTTTAAGAAAATTATGAATGAAAAGTATTAATCTGTTGCAAAAGTCGTATTTTTTTTTCGGAGACTCCATTATGATACCTTGAAAAACTGTAACCTTTACAAGGTTATTTTATATTATTAATAATTAGATAATTAAATCATTGTTTGTTCTAGGAATGATATAACATATAACTACATGTAAATGAACCGCAGAATAGTGTGTAAAATCCATTCTACATCGATAAAAAATTCGATTATTTTTGCTATAAAAAGTTAAAAAGTAGATAAAGTTTTATAAAGTCTTGCTTGTAAGAAAAAGGAACTAATTAAAATAATTTTAATCGAAATGAATTTAAAAAGCGGGGTAAATGAAAAGAAAAAGTAAGTAAACTTCCTTTCGATGTGATCCAGTTAAGTTCGGAATATTTTTTCCGTGGAACTTCTTTTCATAAGTTCGTTAAATTATGATAATTTGAAAATCTTGAGAAGAAATTATATTGGAAATTAATGTTCAGCAGAAATGCGAAATTCGATTTAAAGTATTAGCCAAACTTTCCGGCGCTATCTCGTCAATTTCTCAGACTGCACAACATCGCGAAAAATATCGTTATAAACTTTTCATGCAGTTTTAATTGTCGTCGCTACTTATACCTAACATTAGTTATGCTTCAACTGTTAGTTACTCAGCAAATAACTCCCGAAGATTAAAAAAGTGCTAAAAGAAAATTGATTCGCGAAGTTTGAGAAAACTTTCATATTGCTCGCAGTTAATTCATGTATTCATTGTGGATTCCAGCAAACACTGAAGATTTGATTCTCTGTAAATAAACAAACAAGAAAACAGCCGAAAACTTTGCTGCAACTCGGAAGCATCGCTTAATTACTTGTTATTTAACGCTGTTTGCTATTTGTCAGCCACCAGTTTTACAAACACCGAATACATTACCGACGTACAATCAATTTCACCTTTCTCAAAACATAATAAACATATCCAACCATTTCAACAGATTTTCAGTAAACAAGTATTTTCAAAACAACCTGTCAAGAATTTATAACAAAAAAAATATGTTTACAACACTGAAATATATAAACTTATTACACTTACCTCTATCCTCCTTTACGTTAAAACCCCTACGTCAAAATATAAATACTTCAAATATTTAAAGAATTCATTTTGGTTCTTCAAATTGCATATCGTAAATGATGAATAACACAAATACAAGATTTTTTTTATTTGTTTAAACAGAACTTTTATAAACGATGTGTTTTGCAAAGACACAAGAAACAACTTTATTTTTTATAACACACTTCACGAAATATTGAATTTTTTTCCTACATTTACATTTTGTAACAACCTGGTTTTCGAAAAAAAAAATGTAAGTAAAAACCTAGAGAAATTAAAATTTCATTTACAAGTTTTTGAAAGCTATTGTACGAAATACCGAGCCGGGAAATGCTTGATTTACAGCCGAGCGCTGATTTAGATGACTGAGCCTGGACAGCATTCCCGCGAGGTTTGTATGCTATTTTATCAATTAGTAATTATTTATATCTAATAATAATTTTGTTCCTATCTTTTTACTGTTTTATTATGATTTATTTAATAGATATCAGTGACAGAAAATAAAATATTTATTTATTCTGTCAGTTCAGTTATCATTAATTATGAGTATTAATGTTGAAAATAATAATAATAATGTTGAAAATATGTTTGATAATGAGTTGAAGTGTACTCCACCAGAAATGTGAGAAGCTTGAGAAAAAATGACTGACCGTTTTGTTATTTATATAAGTTTAACTTCAAAAGTCAAAATGGCAATGACTTAAGAGGTTAAATTAATGAAATTAACTAGCCGGGAAGTGAAGTAGGTAAGTAATGGCCACTTCTCAATTGTTTGTTTTGGTGGAAACAGACATATTAATAACAGATTGTGAATAAAACTACTTCCAGCTACTACTCAATTATTATTCAATTTATACTTTCCATCTGGTGGAAACATGATAGAAGTTGAACTAAATTTGGTGTAAAATATTTAATCTAAAACTCTATCAGTGTAAATTGATGAATAGAAACGGTAGAGAATTTGGGTCAATTAAATTATAATTAATTGTACCGTCGTATCAGATTTCGTTTAAACGGATTTGAAATCGATATCATTCATTTGTCCTAATTTATAATCAGTTTATCTTTGTACTGTGCTTTGACTTATTTAAATATTTACCGGTAGTCATATTTTTAGAATTCGAGTTCAAACATATTTTGATTGATTGAAAATTCTTCGCTTCATAGCATTACATTTTCCTTCTTGAAATTGATAACAAAATTTTTATAATCATTCATTTCGAATCCAAATGAAATCAAATATTGATTGTACAATTTAACAATGCAGTAGCATTTTTATAATATTATTATTGTCCCTTATCTATGATCCGTAGCAAAACATTTTATTAGTACTTAACATACTCATCACAGAACAATTTTTTAAAATTTTTATTTAAATGTAAAATAATAAATATATTCAAAATAATACTTTTTCCGAAAAATATTTGATTTTAAAAATTAATTTCAATTATTTTTTGTAAAAGAAGCAAAACCAGTAACAATGTAATTAAACCACCATTAATTTTGCGAATTAAAAAAAATAGTTTTGTTACGTGATTTTGTACTGTTTGCAATTAGGTATAGTATGCACCTGAAATTATAGTACACTGTGTACATATTTTGATTTTTTAATTTTCTTAAAAGCGAGAAAAAACGGTTTCGATGAAAATTTCACAGTTCCTTAATCTTTTTTTTTTAATATTTTTTACTATTAATAAAATTATTCGTTAATCCACATGTACTATATAAATTATCCACTGCATAAAAAATTATATTGTAAGGCTATCAAAGGAATTTTCATTAATTTTTTTATGCGTCATAAAGAATTAACAAAAAGTAGGTGTTGTGTGATGTAAAAAATAGCAATGCAAGAAAAATGATATATTGTGTCTTAAATTTAAAATGAGAAATTCTTACAAAATTTTCCACTCATTGTATTATTGGAAAGTGGGTAAAAATCGTTATAAAATTATTAATCATTGAAGGTCCCTGAGCACATAAGAGCAATTCCACTGCAAACCATATACGAGAAGATAAATTACTCTTGTTGAAATTAATCTGAGCAGTAATAAAAATTACAAATCCTGCCAAGCAAAGTTTCTTATCTAATGGATAAAAAGTCTAGACTCGGACTTTTGTCTTAGACAAGCCTTGCCTGCTAGGATGTTAATTTATTATACAAGGATTGCTACTTCAACTTACACAACGGATTTTTTATCGCAGTTAATTTTTCTCTTGTAATTTTCTTCGAAATGATTTTCCAGTCGTCACGTCCATTAAATAAAATTTATTTTTGGAAAAATTAATCATTTTATATACAGACCAGTAGTATTTATCAAACTGAATTTGGCAACAAATATACCATTTAGTAATATCTTGTTCATTTATCTGTGTTGTGACCAGAGACTCATTAATGTAATATTATTATTAGAAAGTTAGATTAGTGACATTTTATTTTTTATTTATTTTAAAGGAGAACATTGAAAACACTTAACATATGCATAGAACCTACAACTTTTAGCAGATTCCGAAAGCACTCACCGCAAAGGAATTTTTGATTAATAATTGACATGCAGATAAAAAATTAGATACAATTTCGATTCAAAGCATTTGCTAACCAATCAGTGTTCACAGTCCGTGTATAGTTACTTCATTAAAAAAAATTAATGTGATAGTGTATCGTAATTGAGCATAGTTTAATATCCGAGGTTCAGAATAATCCTTGATCTAAGTGTAATTTTCGTCTTGACTTTACCTTTTTTAAGCTGTTAAATAACTATGTTTCAGTAATAAGTAGTAGAGATGTCCTTTTAAGTAATTAAAAGTTTTTTCATGTTTAGTAAGTTGTTTCATTAATATGGATTTTTCTTATATTGGAATGTATTATTTAGGTATCATATCCTAGTAATATGATTCGTTTCGATAACGATTATAGTGCAATATACCATTAAAAAACAAAATAAAAAAAACCTGAGTTTACTTCATTTTATTGTATTATTATATATAAAATAATTAGATTTTTCCCTAAATATATATTTTCTTCCAAATTTCCCAAACGAGTGTTCAATTTCCTTAGATTTAGGGAAATTTCCCTAGGTATGGAAACACTGAGCATAGATATTGCGTGCGTGACAAAGCCTGCAATATACAACCTTGAAAATTCGAAAAATCTCTGCGAGATTCTAGACGGAGACAAGATAATTATATTCGAGACGAGATAAATTATTTTAAATTTAAAATGAGACGATACGAGAAAAAGAAAAATCTCATTTCGTCTCGTCTCACCGAATAGACAGAATTCAAGCTACTATTAACGAACTTTCTCAAACAGATCCGACATTTACATTTTATAGAATTTTTAGGTAACTTTGTACAGTAGCGGAAAGTCCGTTATATAAAAATAAGTTTTCTGAATGTTTTTAAACTATATAGACTAGCAATGCATACATGTAAAGCAACTCGGGGTATTCCCGAATTAAGTCCTTGATTGCAAACGTCCGTGTTGCCTTCACGGTCGGTGACACTTGGATTTAAAAAAAAAAGTCACATTTGACCACACATTTTGTTCATTAAATCCGAAGTCCGTTATATCAAAGTTCTACTGTATGTCGTATCTTTATCTAAAACATAGTCATTAGTGACATTTGTGATCATAGAGCTTCAAATTAAAATGAAAACTTTAAATTGGTTAAATGGGAATCACTAATAGATCTAAAAAGGAATGATCGAATTGTTTCAAAGTTTTAAATATATAGATTTCAAAATTAGGTTACGTGTGAAGAATCAAATATATTCTATTGAAGGTTTGTCATAGAATGTGAAGAATGTTTAAATTGAAAAATAAAGTTGGAATGAAAAATTTCATTCATAACTTTAAAGTTTTTCACACACTAAAAATAGATTTCAAAGAGTAATAGAAATATGTATGAATGAAGAGTTTACATGGCATGAATATGAATATCTGAGGAACAAATTCCGTTAGCGCCATTTCATTTCGAAATTAAAACATTGCTGTATTTCCTTTACAATCACATTTCTTTCATTTGTGGAGTGATTTGTTCGCGCGTGATGTATAATTCATGTAATGTTTGTGTCGCTGCACTTTGGATTATCAGCGTCATCCTCATCTTGTATCTGGGATTGTGTGAAGTTGATAAGAATTTACAATTCTGTCTGAGCTCGCTCTTAATCCGTGGTCATGAAAATTCAAGCTCTTCAGCTCTCCTGACGAGACAACGATAGCAAATTGAATAATTCAACAGATTAATTCATAATATTCATGGAACAAACAGCTCGCATTTGATAACCCTTTTAATCAGTCTACGCTATAAATATTACAATGGATGAATGAATAACTTGTATTTTATTATAAATATGATACATTTACATTCCGTAAACATAATTTAATTTATACCAAATGTGCAGCCAAGTTTGTTTTTGTTTGAAAAACTTGTTTACATCTACGTACTATGATTTGTGTCAAAGTAAATAAATAAGTAATAAACAACAAGGAATATTAATGCGAGAAGATTATAAATTTTTCCAGTTTCAGGATATTAAGCATTTTTATATAGGTACACAAAAGTAAGATGGTAAATAAGTCATAACTATATCTGTCCGGTAATATTATTACCGAACTGGCATGTCAAAATAACGTGGGACAATTAGATAATACAATTGTAACCATAGAATCGCTCCTACCCATACAGACTTTACCACGAAAACGTTATAGAGAAGAAATTTTTATAAAATAATATTTATTAATAACGTCTTCTTTTCTGAAACCGGTAAACTATTTAACAAACCACAGATGCTATGAATCACACCAGATCTAAGATGCCTTAAAAATTTTGTTCGGAGAGCTCTGGATTCAATTGACGTCTGCGGCGATTATGATACTCATAAAAATCCTAGGTATGTTAATAGATCTATTACCCTCCCACGCCATTTACAAAGGACTTTTATATTACTTCTGGACTATTTTTACTGTGGTGGTGTCTTTCGGTCTGTTCATCTAGAGATCTCTAGAGTTTGAAATATCTAACAGGTATTAATTTTTAATTTACAAGCCAAATCTTTTATAACTAGATTTACTGACATATAATACATGTTTTACAAAAATTATTAGTACTTCAAGATCATTCGAATTGATGTGAACTGTTATAATAAAAGAACAGCATTTTTTCATAGAACATGCGTTTCCGGTTAACATTTTTTAAATTAAAATTCTTTGCCATATAACAATATAAATAAAATTTATATGTACCCCCAGGCCCGATTCTGTACTATCGGCCGCCCTCGTCCAAGTAAAATTTTTGGCGCCCCTCAAATTCAGATGAAAGAATAAATGAAATGCGCTGCAAGAAGTTTTTTTCATTTACTAAAATTACTTATTATTAAAAATTACATTTTTAAAGGATGTGAAGCTTCTCGATTTTCTCTGTCATGCACAAAAATAATGAGCGCATATGCTTGACACACGTGTCGTAAATTTAAATTAAAAATAATACAACAGACTATTGTTATTTATTGGGTTGATAAACCTTAAATTATTGAAAAATATTTTTTATTATTTTATTTATTATTCATTGTGTGAAAAAGTAAAAATAATTTTTGGCCGCCCCAAATTTTGGCCGCCCACGTGCAGGGGCACGCTCTGCACGTACGGCAGAATCGGCCCTGTGTACCCCTAAACTTAAAGTTAAGTTTTTAAAGACTAATTACGTATTTCAAGATTTACTGAGAGATGTAGAGATTAAACAACTTGTAAACCAAGCCAGTGAAAAACACCTCAGAGGTATGAAATAGGTATTTAGTTTTAATTAGTCTTTAAAAACTTAACTTTTTGGTTAGGGGTACATATAAATTTTATTTATATTGTTATATTAACGTAACCTTAGACTCTTCAGTTTTATTTTATTATTTAATGCCATTGGGTTTAGAAGTTCAGAAAGAAGAATAATAGAAATTTATTAAATATTATAAAATAATACATTACGTTGTGTCTATAACATTTCGTAATAACTTGATTTTATTGAAAATATGTATGGAAGTAGAATAAAATCCTTTTTATTTAATATTAAAATTCAATTAGAATCTAGTTTTCTAATAATATTCTACAGCAAATACTTCACAAACGATCGAAATTAAACATTTAATTGGATTTTTGTAAAAGCTTTGGAAAATTATATCTACAAAGCATAGAATAATACAAAGCCGATATACTTATATTGTTCGTTTCAAACTAGAGCAGACGTATTAAATTTTCAACTAATATTACTTTTGTTTAAAATTGTAGTTGGTGTCCACCGAAACAATCAGATTATTATAAATATATTTTTATTTCTGAAAAAAAATAATCCCGTATTCGTGTTTTATTTAATATTTTTAATTAATAATTTAAAATTTTAATCAATTTTTATGAAAAAATAAGTGCTCTGACTAAAATGTAAGCAAAAATGATTAGGTAATTACAAATATCGGCGCTTAAAAAATATTGAAGAAAAATAATTAAATACTTCTAATTGAAGGTTTATAAAATTTTTTGTTTACTAAAACTAAACTTAATTAAAATTAATCTTAACCCTAATCTTATAACTAAACTTAAATGCTACGTACCCAGAGAAATTAAATTGTTAGTGTGTGAAATTACAACAGTACAGATTATTGTGGGTTAGTGAACATATGAACCATGCCTGACATTTAAGCAACTTTGTTGTTAACAAATAAACAAGGTATGTTCCGAATATTATTGTTTTATTGTGTTGTACAATTAGTTTCAAGTTATTATTTGGATGTTGACAGTTTGACATAGTTGATTTAATGTTCTATATTGGCAGAAGTTGCTGTTGAATAATGAAGACTCAATTGTTTCAGTGTAGTGTATGATCGTGGTGTGCAATTACCAGTGACGGCGCTAGACAGTGCTTCAGCCTTTAAAATAATATACTAGTTAGATTTTTTGGTTCAATAAATTATATAATTATAAAATATTATAAATTTAATTTTCAAAAAATATATAATAGTAATAATTATTGACTAAATAATATAATTATTCTTCGAAATCATCTAACAAAGACTTAAGACACAAAATGCTTTCTTATAATTAGGGATGCTTTGAAAAATGCTTTTCTGCTTGTACAAATGTCGCTGTTGTGTTAAAATATACGTATAGTGTCTGCATCTATACTATTTTGTATTTATAATATTTTTATAATAAGAATACATAATTGTATTATATATTTAATAATTATCTAAGAAGAAAGTTGTACGTGTGATAAAATATTATTTATATGTTCGAAGTCATTTGAGAATATTAACATGCAAGACAAGAAATATGCAAGAAAATGACGATGAAGACAAGATTTTTATATACAAGAGTAATACATGACAAGATATACTTAAATTTCTTGTCTTGCTTTTCGAGACAAGACAAGAAATTACTAAACAAGACAAGAAATCTAATCTTGTGAAACACTACTTAAATACATGTACTAATACCAAAAAATGATATAACAAGATACCTATCTATTTTATTTTATATCTTAAATATACACCATTTAATGCGCAACATGTACCTTACAATTTTTAATAGGTCATACACTATTTCATGCACTGTATGTATATTCAATTTTTTTTTCTAATTTGCTGTAGCGAAGCAATGATTAAACTTGCTCTAGTTTATTTTTCCTGTTAAATACTACCCCAATTCGTAAAATAACTATCGCCGAATCAGCCCGTTAATCACCGTAAAAATTGAAACACAATCCCACATCCAATCAAATAATCAAACCAATAAATAAAAGACCCCGTTCAAAACAACCGCAACAACCACAGCACAGGCTCGTATTAGCCCATTCACCCTGCTGTGTTCTAAGTGTGGCTTTTCATTACAGGTGGAGTTCAAAGGGCTGACCGGACCCATAGAGTTTAAAGAAGGCAGGCGGATTCAGTTCAAGTTGGACTTGTTGAAGCTCAAGCAGCATGCCATCGTTAAAGTGGGCGAGTGGAGCCCTGGAAACGGGGTTAATATCACGGACAGGGAGGCTTTCTTCGACCCCGGACAAATGAATGTTACCCTGGTTGTCATCACAATACTGGTAAGAAAAGGGTCGTCCTTTTTCATTATTACTTGTGTTTAGTATTATGCCTCTATATTAAGGTTAACTATGCTGGTAAAACAAATTTGTGTCATTTAGGAAGTTAAATAAAAATAACTTTTATAAATGAATTTACTTTTTGTGATGAGAGCCGTTTTCTTTTTAGGGGAAAAATGACTTAATCGTATTTCGTACTGAAGAGAAGTATTCCAGAAATTAGCAGTATTTAAATAAATACAACAGAAAAATAAGATCGAAATTATATTCATAACCTAAATTTGCTTGACTTTTTGTTTCTTAATTCTTACACAGTAAATTATTTTTTCTACGACCACTATGGAAAGTGGCACTTTTCTCATAATATAAAACTTCAAAGTTGCGTATTTCCCACAATCGTGGATTAAAGCGTCATATTGTTCTTTATGTCAAACAGATTTCGTGCATTTATTTTGTTCTGTAACGTTTAGCAATGTGCCGTAAAAAATGTATAGTGTTTTACTTGTACAGAATCATTTCCCACCTTCTGGGTAATAGACGACCTTCTGCACTTGTTGCACAATATACTATTATTTGTTACTCGGAATTAATCTGCTTGGATAAAAGAAATTAAATATTAATAACCATTTCATTTTGCTTAAAGTTTTTTTTCACATTTGACAATAAAATTAGAGTTTGAAATGTATATTATAAAATAAAAATATTATAAATTATTTAACCTTTTTAAAATGTCTTTTGTTAAATTTAGAATGCTGCAATTCCGTCTTGGTGTAAAAAAACTAATGAATCAATTGAATTTATTCTCAATGTGAATATTGAAATTTCAAATATCAAGTTCCTATTATTTTAAATCTATTATTATATTAAAAAGGAATGTTATATGTGCCTAGCTTCAGTATTTTAAAATTATTGGCACTTAGTATAACGCTTTAAAAATTGCAAATATTTTATCAGTATTTTATTTATATTTAATCCGTATAAACATCTAAATGAAATTGAATAAATAATTTAAGATAAAAATCACAATAGTCATAATTCCAATCTCGTCTTTTTTGTGTGAATCGGATACAAAATATAATAACTTTAAAAAGAAAAAGTATGTTTCGTATTATAAACATAGACCAATATTTTTTTTAAATATAATTTTATTTCATTAATGCACTATAGGTATCTAAATAAGAGAATATTCATGTATAACAATAATAATAATATCTTAATATTTGTAACTGCACTCTGATGTTTTATAACATGCGTTATTTATACAAAATATTTACTTAGGAAATTATTCATGTAAAATATACGTATGAATAAACAATTCGCTAATAGATATACATGAATTATAAAATTTACACATATTTTAAAGATTAAATAAATTTTGCATCATAGTTATGAAGTGTGATTGGGATAAATAAAGAGATTAATGGATTTTGATCAAACAACGTAATTATGGTCTTTTTAATTGCTGTCGCACGCATAAAAGAAAAGTTTTAATTAATATAGTTTTTTAGTTCATTAAATAATTATTCACGTTTATTTTATCTGAACAAGATTTATTTGCTTTGAAATGTCAGCTTCAATTAATGCATTTTTAACTACCTAGTTGAAAAGTTTTCAAAGTGTACGCAGCATGATGGCATGTCTCGTAAAAGCATTAAAATTAAAGTTGCCTTGCATGCTATTTAAGTGAATCTATCCTTAATAGAATTTATAACTCTCGCTGCATTCAAAACGTAAGTAATTGAATTTTTATTCTTTTGTTAGACTGAGATCTGCCTATGCACTCACTATGTCATTAAATTTTAATGTTATTATATTTTTTCATCAGCATATTGATAGCGCGATTTAAATATTTGAATATTAATTCTCTATAACAAAGTTATATCGTAAAATATACCATCTAAAATTAAAATTTCTTTCGGAAATTCTCGGTAAATGTCTTTAACAGTTTCATTAATATTCAAAATAACCACTTAACTTAACCTACATTACTTTATACGAAGTCATCTTTTATTTTACCGAAATTGGAGATCTCAACCAGAAGTATATTCTTGTTCACATACATTATTCAAATTCCAACAAAAGTAAACTCACTCATATTTCCAAGTTTTGCAATGAATATTCTTTGTTTAGCAAAATGTAGTTGTGTATATTTTTATTAAAATATTCAGACGAATAAATTTACATTTTCAAAGATTTTTTTTGCTGAAGTATATTACAAAATTCATAAAATTAAAGCCTTACATTACTACAATAGGGTAGTGGGTAAAATGATCGACTACGGTTCTGAGTTCGATTCCAATTGAGACAAATTCGCTATCATTTGTTTGCCACATAAAAATGATCTCTATGGTGTGGAAAGTGTCCATAATAGCGAGATTTTCAATTTAAATTGAAAATTTATTTTACTGTTAAAAGTTTCCCGAAATGAGTTCCCTTGAGGGAAGAGGAGAAAGTCACAAGAATAAGGAAACTGGTTAAAATCTATTTTTTTTAAACCATTTTGGCGCAGATTTTTGTCAATCCCAATGAATTAGTCAAAATCTTATGAACGGTGGTGTGAATCAAATTTAACTCTTCTGTAATCATTCAGTACTGACAACCGACGATCTGACTGCACTACCAGATTCCGTTTTATGTTTCATCTTCAATCGACTATTTTCCTTCTGAAAATGCCAAAAACTCTAGCGAGTGCAAACTCGTACTAAAGGCTTATAACATGTTCACCTGCCTTTGTTCCAAGTCTCACATCCTAATTGCTACCAGATCGAACGCTACCTTGCCAGCCTTATTAATTAATTTACACTCCATATAGGTATATCTATTAAAAGTTGGTTTAAAGCCAAAAAATGATACTGAGTTTTTTTTCTATCGCAGATTCACGATATACATAGACTCTGTGTATCGTGACTTTACTGTACTTTATTTACTCTACAGTACTGACATTGTAATATTGTTTTCAAATAGTAATTTAATTTTTCTATTTTTACTCTTTAGAACCTGCTATAGAAAAAAAAATTATACACGACCGTAAAATTAAATTATCGGCTAGCGGAAAGTGTTAATTCATAAGAGATAAATCAGTGAATTATTTTCCGTCTTGTATAAAAAATTATTATTTCCAATAAAAAACTAAAAATTCGATGCCAAAAGATTTAGCTTTTAATAAGAACTACAAATAAATTTACATCTCCCAAATTATCAATTTTTTATCTAAATAGTTGCAAGTTCACTTAATTCACTGTTGATACAAACATATTTTTTTCTGTTGCAAACATCTAAATTGTTTTATAAAAATATTATTCTTTTATGTATGTCTGAAAATTATATTGTACGGAAGTTATATTTACCTGGCAATATTGTGCAAAAGTTTTCTCCTAAATTCAACAACTGTACCCGTATACTTTCATAACTACCCAGTACTAGTATAAAATATGTATAGTTGCAACGTAGAATCCCGTTCATTCCGTGCGCCCGATTCTAAGCTCGCCCATTTCCCTCGTTCATTATTGAGCGAATAACGGTTAAGTATGTTTAATTATTGCGCGAATATGACGGTTAACTGTCAATTATGAAATAGATAATGCTACGAGGGATGCGGTTTCCTCGGATTGAATTTTACCGCAGAGTACGAGAATACATAATACAAGTTTTAGGGAATGGAATTTTGATTTGGAGATATGAGTTGTAGTATTGGAAATGTTGGAAATTTGTTCCCATGTTTGGATTTTGTATATGGTTCGTTGGAAATGAAATATACCAATAAAATATTGTATGAAATTCAATACTGAATATCAAAATTGAAAGTATTTTGTTTACAAGAACAATTTATATTTTTCTACAAGCACTGCTAAAACTAAACTTTTTCAACGTTTCACGTTACAAGATTTTATTTCATTATATTTTATTTGTTCCTATAATTATTTTAATGTATTTTTTTTAATAATGTCTTTAGAGTCTTGAGATGTCCAAAGTTCTGAATTTGTACGAGTATCAAATATTTTTTTAATTATGGGTAATTTACTTAAGGACAGAAATATTAGTAAGATATGATTTGAAAATCTCGTTATTTTTAAAAAACAATCATTTGCAAGTCTAACAGAATACTTTTAAGTGAATAACCTTATTTTTACAATTTTGATAATAAAGAATAAAAGAAATAAAATTTAGTGTTTTTCTTACCTTTTTAGGTATTATTTGATTATTGAATTTAATAAAATACTTCAATTTATTAGAAAATCTATTTGAATTTATTTTTATAGAGATAGTGGTCCATATTACGAACGCACTTTTATAATAACAGTACATTTTTGGAGGCGTGCTTTTACATTAAAATCTTATTAGACTAGACATTTTTAACAAAAGCATACAAGTGAGCTTTTAATACTAAACAAATAAAGACTTTAGTTATCTATCACCACCTTACAAATAATCACAATCAAATAAATAGTCCTTTTAAGAACTATTTGCCAAAAGAAATAAAATTAAAATAAGATAACATACAAAAATATTTCAACGTTATAATTAATTTGTCCCTACAACCGGCATCGTTATAAACGGATTTCACTATAGAATTTTTTGATATCTTTTAATTTTGTTCAAAATATCGGTTACCGGTTTTTTCAACCGTTACATGCCCTGCTTTAAACAAAAGCACAGAATAGGTTTATACAGAAGCGACAGTAAGACAGAGAAACGAAAATTAGAGAGAGACGAAGAAAGGCAACAAATTTAAAGAGCTCATTGTTTAAAATCGGAAAGTTGCGTCACATCTTAGAGAGAGATAGGGGAAGGCAACAAATTTAAAGGTCTACACAATGCTCCAAGGTTATAGAACTGAATAGGATAACATGAAAGGTACCGACACGGAGTGTCGCTTCTGTATGTAGCTATTCTGTGACATAAGTGAAATGAAATGCCTGTTTTGTACTTGTACCAGAGAATAGATTTATACAGAAGCGACAGTAAGACAGACAAACGAAAATTAAAGAGAGATGGAAAAAGGCAACAAATTTAAAAGGCTCATTGTTTAAAATCGGAAAGTTTCGTCACATCTTAGAGAGAGTTAGGGGAAGGCAACAAATTTAAAGGTCTACACAATGCTCTAAGGTCATAGAACCGACACGGATGTCGTTTCTGTATGTAACTATTCTGTGACATAAGTGACATGAAACGGCTAACAAAAAGAACGGACCTCGCTACGCGTTTGCCTGTTTTGTACTTGTACCACAGAATAGGTTTATACTTTATACAGAATCGACAGTAAAACAGAGAAATGGGGAAAGACAACAAACAAATTTAAAGGGCTCATTGTTTAAAATCTGAAAGTTTCGTCACATCTTAGGGAGAGATAGGGAAAGCCAATAAATTTAAAAGTCTACAGAATGTTCCCAGGTCATAGAACTGAATAGGGTAACATGAAAGGTCGCTTCTGTATGTAACTATTCTGTGACATAAGTGAAATGAAACGCGTTTGCCTGTTGTACTGCATGTATGTTTCTCATTCCCCTGCATGCTGCATGAAGGAAACGCCGTACATGATGATGCACCCGGGTAAGAACTACACGGGCAACGGCCGCTTCTACGGCTTCTGCGTGGACGTGCTGGACTCTTTGGCGCGCCAGGTGGGCTTCGAGTACCTGCTGGACCTGGTGCCGGACCGGAAGTACGGAGCTCGGGACCCCCTCACCGGACAATGGAACGGCATTGTCCGCGAGCTCATGAATCATGTATGGAACGCTGTGGACTAGAGTGTAGATAGCGGTAGAGTGCATGTACACTTCAGGTTATGCTTGCTATGTATTTGTACTGTGTACTCTCTAGTGGTAGACTGGGAATAAAGTTTCAATAGTTGTAGTTCGTTGTCGTGTAGTTGTTTTAAGTGTTTTAATTACAAGAATGAATATTCAAGTGGCAAACAAAGCTAATTAAAAACAAAAGATTAAAATGAATGGCAAATTTCAATTCACACAACAATGCATTGCATTTACTTAGTCATAATTATTGCTGCTATGTGTAGAATAGAATATTTATTCATATTTTAATAAGGCTGAATCAGAAATAATTATTTTTATATTAAGTGCGCGAAGTTTGTGTTTTTATTTTGACAGTTGTAGAAAATAGTTATTTGTTTATCAAGGGACTAAAGTATAATTTTTTATTACGCATTTGGAATTTTACGAGGCGATAGCCGAGAAAATATACCATGTGAGTAATAAAAAATACTTTAATACTTAGATATACGTTACATTTTTTCTAAAATCGTTATATTACTAGTTAAAAACATAAATAAATAGCATTAAGTGTTTGTAAAACGACAGCTTCCTCTTGAGACAAGGATGGCTGTAATAACAAACGTACTATCAAAGTGTCAAATATTTCTTAAACGTCGTCTGCATGAAATAATAAATAAATCCATTAATAATATTATAGAATGGTATTTTTGTTATTTTAGGTAGTGCTAAAATAAACTGCAAAAATATTCTTTTAAAATATTGGTTAATTCCGTTTGACATAAGAGTCTGTAAAGTGTTACTTTAGCTACTACTTTGGCTAAATTCGCGGAGTGATATCGTGTACTTTAGTATCGATTTCGAAAAAAACATTATTTTCGTAATGTCTTTCTTATCCGTTCGTTAGACGATTGGTCTAGGCGGTAGTGATAGAAAATAATGAAAATAAAATTCTTTCAAGAAAAACCAAAATCCGTTTTTATAGTGTTTTTCAAATATTCGTTTCATTTTGAAATTTTTCAGTTTTATAGTGTCTGTAATTACATTTTTGAGTTTAGTAGCAATAGATAAATGGACTAAATATTTCTGTTTGTTTGTCCAAAATATGAGGTTTTTTTAAATTTCAACTTTCATCTTACATGTTCCACAAAATATCTGCGAGTAGTTTATGTTAGTTCTGTTAATGGAGATATTAGTAAAACACAGTAGCTTAAGATTTTGAATTATTGCTGCAAACCTGATTAATTATTGTGTTTACCCCTATCTTAATTGGATAAATAATTAATTCTACCAGTACTAATTTATTCAAAGTCGATATCCTATACTGCATATGTGGGTGACATAGTTACTAAGTTACTTGCGTAGGCGTTTGGGAATACTCGGAGCAATAAATTTACCGGAAAAACTTAAATATGTGTGCGCACCAGGAATCTTAATAACGAAGACGATGTAATTAGTAGCATGATTTATTTATTACCGAAATTTACCAGCTTTTAATTAGGGAATATAAGAAAGAAGATGATCGTGAAATATGGCCAACAATTAATTTATAAGGTCGACTAAGAATGATTTACATCTAATTCAATTTCCGTTTTATTTTTATAGGTTAAATTTCGTAAGTAATAGTATTTCAATTCCTATTCCGCAGTTTTAAAGATATCATGAATTCTACTTCAACACCCGACAACTATTAAATAAAATATATTGCTTTTTACGACTGCCTTAACTAACAATAAATTTTTAACTTCTCTCTGCACTTACAGATTCTGTTTCTAGGAGGATCTATCCTTGGACGATATACCTACCAAATATATGTCCATTTACTTCTTGGTTCCGTAGTTCTTTAAATTCATTATTCAGTTTAGTATGGTGGAAAAAAATCCATATTTCTAAATCAGATTGATAAGTCTTTAATAAAATAATAGGAGAACAATGTACTTTAAAAGATATGAGTATAAAACAAATAATTCGTTCCTTCTCAAAACAAATTTGTATATGAAATAAAAAATTTTAAATAATGCCCATAACCTACTAACTTCACTCGTATCTTCGTATCTACAATATTTTCAGTAATATTTATTGAAATATAGATTTTTAGTCCAACTTGTATCATTAAAAACGACCAATGGCCTACTATACTAATCAGAGAACATTTTCATATGTGTAATATTTGATGGTTTCCTCAAGGACGTAATTAAAATTCACAGCCAATCGAAACACACTTACACTGAAAATTTTTGGCCTGAAAAAATATCTTATCGAATCCCTATATTTTTGATCACAGGTGCGAAACTAGCCAATCAAAATAAACTTACACGTAAAGAACCCTAAGACATCACTTATGTCATGAGGTTGCTAGGTAAATGATAATTGTTGACATCTGTCAAACTTTAATTATTTAATTGTTTTACTTTCAAAATGACAATATGTAGGTTATGGAAATGAAAAAAAATCGCAAAACAAATCTCACCGAATATCGCTCGAACATTCATAAATAAATTATATTTTTATGTCAACTTCCTGAAGTAGGTACATTGTTTGTAGTATGTAACAGCCTTTCGCCTTCGGCCTCAGGTGGTTACCAGGCCCCAATGTAGATTAAAAAGAGGAATAGCATGATACCTCACAAAACTCACATTCACATTATTCAAAAGGTAGCCGCTTGAGATTGGGAATTGAAATTAAAATTATATTTCGACGTGTATTCTTGCCGACTGGGCCCCTGAGACACCGGGCTCTTGTTCCATAGAACACGCGGAACACCGGTAGTTACGCCACTGGTGGTTACCAAGCAATGTGATTTCGACAATTGTTATTGCGTAATTATCAATATCCTAGAGATATTATATCTTAAATTAGTTTCCATTTTAATATAGAACACAATGATTTCAAGGCCTCATTGTTGAAGTGTTGTAAGTAAGAAGTGTAGTTTTTTTTGACAATAAAAACAAAACAATGGAATTTTAATATGATTGGCTATAAAATTGAGTACCCAAGGCTGTAACATTCTGTTTCCTTCGTGATTAAAAAAATTAAGGCTAATGCACGGTTATTACCATTATGTTCATTTGTTAAATTAATAATATCTTACAATAATTATTAAATATGTCATTCCACTGTATTACCCTAATTTGACTATATATTAATTATAACAATAGCAGTCTTTAAACTTTAAATGAATAAAATATTAATGTAATTGTTGTATTGAATAAAACGGGCAGCGGTAGTTCACTTGGCTAGCGAGCATCGATTCGAACTGAATGGAGTGTGTGATCTAGGGTTCAAATCCCAGGGTCGCCAATCTTCAACTTACTAAAATCACCACTTTGTTCGGAAGTTTAGAAACCATTTCATATAGGTTGACAATCTACCAGTTAAAATGCAATTAAAATTGCATAGAAATGGGTGTAATTCGCAACTCGATTTTATCTTCTCTGTTCCTCAACAAATCTGAATTATGTACTAATGATATTATATTTTAAAAAAAAATCGAATTTTCTTCTGCATTCTTTTTATTTTGTTCATAAGTACTAGTAGCATAGCCTAAGTAGTTTATGAAGATAAGCCCCAATTTGTTGAGTCCTAGATGGCTGGAATGAATATGCTTTTTGCAGGATTTATGCGAGGGCTTTTATCCATTGCGTCGTGTTATGCCAGACAATGAAGATGTCTCATTTAACAACGACTTTAGAACTGCAGTTATGCTAAGTACACGTGATTTATTCCTGGCATAAATACTCTGGTTTAGCAATAAACTCTATTATGCATGAGACAGATTGCATGAAACTCCCAGACTATATTATATCTAATACTTTTTTTACTTGCTCTGCCGCATTTTTATTTCCAATTATTTTAAGTTACAGACATGAACAAAGTATTCTCAATAACATTTTAAATGACAGAAGGTCTTTTTGAAGTTGTAGTCATTTAATAAATGCACTAATACACCAACTTTTCGACTGTATATCAGTCTTCATCAGGTTATAAATGGTACTAAAATATTATCAAGTAACATGTAAATTATTTTACAGCAATCTTTCGTCAAGCATAGATAAATGTAAATGTTACTTAACAGTTATCAATAAATTGGTACATTTTCTGTCTCCTTCAACTTATTTATTGCATTATATGCGCAAGAATGACTGACAGGTCCATTTCTATTTGAGATGAACTTTACTAACACTGTTATTTTATGTAACATTCGTTGACAATGGTAAACAAATAATAAATGTTGTCAGTCATTTATGATTTATGTTATTATGCAATTAAGTTATGTTTACCTCAACGGTGGGGCGTTATATATTATGTTACCAGTATAGTAAACTTAGGATTGCATTGATTGAAATCACTTATTCTGAAATTGTGATTTAACATTACAGATTTACGAAAATTGAGGGGAAAAGCGTGTGGATAATATTACCATGTGGCAATACTTAGAATTACTAAATCTGTTTAAATTCGTCGGGAAAACGACTTTATTTTGAATTTATAACGCAGAAAATTTTTGCAATGTGTGAGTTTTTATTAAATTTACTTTGAAACGAGTTATAGTCAAGTCCGGTTAAACCGACATTGAAGGAATCTCCAAAATTTCATCGCTATAGTCGGAAGTCGCTATAACCGATATAAGTAAAATAACGGTAGTACCTATATGTGGCGTATGTGAGCTTTCAAACAAGTGGTTACAATTTCGACGTTATGACCAGTTTCTTTTCAATGTTTCTTTAAATCTTTACTTATTCTATAAAATATGTTTCCGTTTTTATAATAAATTCTATTTTTTTGAATAAAACCAAAAAAATCTGTTTTAAATAAAAAAATCCGATTTAAATAAAAAAATCAGATTTTTTTGATTTTTTTTTCAATCGGATTTTTATACAACTCTAAAACAACTAGTATTTTAAGGGGTCAATAAATAGTCACATTCTTTATCTTCCACTGCAAATAAGGAAAATATATTTGGACCTAGTTATTATATAGAATTAATACTATTAAATCTCTGTGTAATATATATAATGGTACCTAGCTTAAGGCGGATCAGATCATTTGTTTTGAAGCCACACATTACTAAATTGATCAGAAGTCTACATTTTTGTATGTAGCAGAAATTATGATTTAATGATATGCAGAAATTTGGATGATTTATGCAACAACAATAATAATCCTACGAATATTCATATGAATATCGTTATAAAGCCCCTGTGTAAATTCAATTTCTGTTTAAATTAGTTTGTAAATGAAGGAAATGTATTGTCTATAAATAAGTAATATAAGCATACAGATAATAAGGTAATTATTTTGTTGTTAATTAAGCTAACCATAATTCTGAAGCCAATACGGTTGTTGGGCTCGACTTTCTGGGATTAGTGTATACGATTACATTTATTATGAATGCGTTGTACTGCGGCTCAGTGATGAGAGTACAAAGCAAACATTGGTCTCACACAAGCATTGGTAGCGGGTATATTTCCCCCGCAATATGGTTACAACTGAATCTCAATGAGCAATCCGGACTTTCTGTTTACTGTTTACTGATTTCTCCACAGTTGCATTATGCATTTAATCACTATCAAACTTGTATGCTAACATCTACATCACATATTTCTAGACAGATTCTAACATAATCTGGAAAAAAGTCATTCATATTTTATAAAATACGAGATTGTATTTACTTGTATGAATGAAAGTAGTTTAAAATATAAATAAATATTTATCTGTTACAATTTGATAAAATATTTTAAGTTTTATGTTATTGTTTATTAATAACAAAAATATGAGGTATCCTACTTCATTTTTATGGTATGTGTAATTCGACGAGCTGAATCTGTATTAAAAACAAATTTAAACCACTGGGTAGAAAATAATGACAAATACTACTACATAACATGCTGATAACGAATCAATAGTTTTTAAATTCGCAAAATTAACGGTATTTTAATTGAACTAAACATTTTTCATACCAATACCAACAGATCACAGTTGGTTTCTTGCAACGGCTTTAAATCACGTTTAATCCACGTTACTTCTGGAGTACCAAAAGGGTCTCATCTAGGCCCTTTACTATTTAACCTATTTATTAATTACATAACATCGTGTTTTAAACAGTCATATTTCCTTCTGTACGCAGATGACTTAAAGTTTTTTAATGCTATAACAACCAGAAACGATAGCATTGACCTTCAGAGAGATTTGGATCGGTTGCAAGATTATTGTAAATCCAATTATTTGTCATTAAATGTTTCGAAATGTTCTGTTGTAAACTTTACACGAAATCAAGACCCATTTTCATTTAATTATAACGTTGACAATGAAACTTTAGAAACTAAAAAAATTGTTAAAGACTTAGGCGTCTTATTCAATTCAAAATTATTTCTGAATGCTCATATTGATTCCTGTTTAAAACAATCTTGTAAAATATTAGGTTTTATTTTAAGGCACTGTAAACACTTTAACGAAACCAGAACTATAATTTGTTTATACAACTCTTTAGTTCGCTCAAAATTAGAGTATGTTTCAATAATCTGGAATCCATTTTATAAAAAAAATGTTAATCTAATTGAAAAAATTCAAAAAAAATTCCTGCGTATATTGTGCTACAAATTTAATGTTGTAATCTCTGATTATTCAATGAGAATGCAATATTTCAATATGACATCTCTAGAAAATAGGAGAACTTTAATTGATATGATTTTTCTGCACAAAATTTTTAATAATGCGCTATACTCGAACAATATTTTTCTAAATTTCAATATTAACGTCCCTATTAGAAATACGAGATCAAATTATTTATTTTACATACCATTTAGCAAAACAAATAATAACAAAAATTCTCCTATTAAAAGAATCATGTATACTTACAACTTAAAATTTGATCATATAGATTTTTATTATCTCTCATTATCACAATTTAAGAAAGCTGTTGTTCACTCTATTTCATAATTCTTAATTACCATATTACGTTATTTATTTCGATGTATTGGTCTGTTGTATTTTAGTATTCTAGCTTTTTTTATATTTTGTTCAAATTTAAACAATTTATTAATTTACTTATTGTTTGTTTGTTACTTTGTCCAACACAATATCTGTAATTTGTAAATTATATTTGTCAGTAATTTGTGGAAACCTGTAATTGGTCATGTTGACTGTTGGTTTTCGTGGTACATAAATAAATAAATAAATACCACTGGTTTGATAATAATAAAAATAATAATAGCCTGTATATTGAATCTTATTACTACAATATTAATATACTTGTAATACTCTCTATAATTTATGTATTTGAGTCAGTCAATCCAATTTTCAACAAAGGCCTCTTCCATACTCCTCCAAAGGTTTCTTTCTCTTGCTGATCTGCACCATCTTCCCATCTAAAATTCGATCTTCCTCGTCTTCTTTTTTTGTTTAATGGAATCTATTCGGTTATATTTTTTGACCAACGGTTATTTTACATTTCCATTTCAGAATTTTAGGTCTTGTCTCTTGTTTTAGTAATCTTCCTTAGGTCGGTGTTTTCATTTTTTCATTTAAGTCTGATTCCTAGCATGCTTCTTTCTATCTTTTGTTGGATAATTCTCATTTTCTCATTTTCTTTTTTTAGAGAGCCCACGTTTGGCATCCGTATATAAGACAGGGCAGAATGCGTGATTCGATT
Source organism: Stenolophus ochropezus (assembly GCA_035578165.1). Classification (NCBI taxonomy): domain Eukaryota; kingdom Metazoa; phylum Arthropoda; class Insecta; order Coleoptera; family Carabidae; genus Stenolophus; species Stenolophus ochropezus. Next base: position 14,008,856 of record JAQOWZ010000005.1, on the reverse strand, counting down.
ACTTTTTATATTGATATTAAGATTGGTTTTAATGATTATTTTAATATTTTATTTAAATATTAAAATTACAACACCGGGCAGCAGTAGTTCCTTTAGTTAGAGCGCTCTGACTCGAAAAGAGCAAAGTATTAGATCCAGGGTTCGATTCCTAGCTTTGCCAACTATAAATTAAATAAAAAAATCTCTGGGTCCAACTTGTTCGGTACCCACTATAAGCTGTAGGTACCTTGTAGACGCTTTAGGTTGACAACCTAACCTATCAAAAATGCAAGTAAACCCTGGAACGGGTGAAGTTCACTTCTTAATTTCACCTGCAGCCAAACTATACTAGGGTTGCCAATGATTTGTTTAAAAATTCAAGTAAATTCTAAAATGCTAAATATCTTCTGGATAATTAATATCAATTATTTTGTTTTTACGACAAATAGTAAACCAGGCGCGATTGCTACCCGATGCGATATCGATGCAATTACGATTCGATTCGATTTGATGGTTATAAGCGATAAGCGACTGGTTCTCCACACATGGGACGATTTCTGCACTTTGTATGATAAGCTGCTTTTTTCATATTTCTGGTTATGTTAGATACTAGTGATGACAACAGACAAAATATTACAACGTAGGACGAGGCAATACTAGAGTCATACTTACATTAAAAAGTATTTACACTGCAAGCTGTTTTTGGCAATTAAAGAATTACAGGAAACAGATGCAATTTTTTTTTACAGAATCTTGAAAGAACTCTTTTTTGAATAATTTTCCTACCTAAAATAATAGAATTCGAGGTATTTCTCAACCTCACCAAGAAATTTAAAGGTATACATTTTCATTTTGTACAAACGATTCGTGCAACGCAACTTACATCGCACTTTCTTGCAAGTCGCCTGTCGCGTGAATCATTCATGTTGCAATTACGTCAAATGGTGATAGCGTGGTAGTCTGGTAGTTGCTCCGTTGGTGGGTCCGCCTCCGCATTCATTTTGACAAGAAGTGAAGTAGAGGAGATATCGCGTTTCTAAACCATTCTTAACGAATTTTAATTATTTATTTTTTGGATTCGTTATCGGAATACCATATTTTATCCTGAAGTTGCAAAACATCTTGTATATCCTTTTTTTCAAAATCCCGCACAGCTGAGTTTTATAATTCTTTTTTTCAAAATCCCGCGCAGCTGAGTTTCATACATTTCTTTGATTCATTTCATATGTAACTGGGGTAGTATATCAAAAAAAGTATAAAAATACTATATACTATCAAATTGTCAAATTTATAATAAATATGTATTATGTACCATTCATGAACTACTTGTATGTATATTCACCATCTTACCACTTTTGGGCACCTTCTCCAGGAGCAACCGTACGTGATGCTCCGTCCGCAAGGCAACTTGACGGGCAACGGGCGCTACGAAGGCTTCTGCATAGACCTTCTGCGTCAGATCGCCGCCATGGTGGGGTTCGAGTATCGCATCGAACTCGTGCCCGACGGGAAGTACGGCGTCATAGACCTGGACACCGGCGAGTGGAACGGTATCGTCCGGCAACTCATGGATAAGGTTAGGGCGGAACAGCCTAATGCATGCCAAATATTGCATGGATGTCTACTGCATGAAAAGTTATTTTTATTGTTATATTCAAATCTACGAAAGAATAAAAAACATTAAAATATGTAAAATTTGACCGGTGCAATTATTGAATTGTCATTTTGCATAACTTCAATTCAATATTGCATTTACTACCTGGTAAATATTATTTGAAAACAAAACTTCAAATTTTTCAGGCATGTTATCTATCTGTCTCATCTTTCGATATATGTCCTTTTCTCCAAAGGACATCGTATGTAACAGCTAAAGAGCGATAAAAATCTAATACACTATAATCTATTATAAGTGAACTATATACTTCTAAGTGAAATTTTATAGTTGTTAACATTGTTCTATAGCAAATTGTTGAAAATATTCAAAATACCTTAAATTTGAATATGCGGGAAGAACCTATTGAAAAAAGTTAAAAATAAAACTTTCAATTTCGTCAAGCGATTTATTCGTATTATATTTGGGATAATTAAAATAATTGAACCTTCACATTTACGTGAAGCTATTCACTTTGCAAATAATATATTTTGATTTGATAAAGTAGATATTTATTTTTTCAATTTAATTTTGCTTGTGTCGTTGCGAGACCAATTTCAAACAAAAATTTCTAAAATATCAAATCATAATAACAGAAAAATTCTACCATTTTTAATCTTTCGTTAAATTAGATTTTAGTTGTAAAAAATCATAATTTTAAATTGCAATTGCAATAATTATGATCATTTAAAGGTCTTTAATATTACGTTTTCAGAAAAAATGTATTGTAAATGTAGGAAGAATAGTTATTACGTATTTTATTTTCATTTTTTATTAACTAAATATCTATACTACATTTCAAACAAATATTTTTTCTATTTTGTGTCAGCAAACAAAAAAAAAACTAGCGTCAATTAAAAACCAATAAAAATACAACTGTCAATGCAAATGTTGAAACGAGCAACCGGATAAATATTTGTACATATAGCTGAAACACATGTGCGTAATAACTAATCGTTTTATGAGAAACGAAAAATCAACACAAATTTGAACACGATCTCAAAACAAAAATTCTGTACAAATATCTATATGTTTACAAACACTTTTTCACTGAAATGGAAACATGATCTGTTATTATTAAAAATAATCACCAAAAAGGTGTAATTCTTGTTAAATTGTCACAATTAACAACAATGTTATTAATATTTAATCATACCAACTCAAAAATTGAAATTGTGTTATCCAGTTAATTTATAATGCCAGGTAATATATTCTTGCAAATAGATTTTGCAATAATAGAAAACAAACTCTTAAGTTAGATAATTCTTTAAATTGTTTGGTTTTATTAAATTTATAATAAAATGTAGGGAAAACGTTTTAACAGTTGCAAGCTATAAAAATTGTCTTTGATACAATTGAAATTCGTGTGTAAAATTCTACAAAGGACTCAAGAACTTATGTTATTTGTACAAAACATGCATGCTTTTCAGTACTGCAAAACATTTCAGAAAAATTATTTAATTTAAACAAAGAAAATTTAATATAAATAACAAAAAGTAAAAATAATTAACGAGGAAAATGAAATTTTAAATTGTTCTATTTTCCTCAAAGGAGATTAGCCAAATTGAATTTAAAAACACTTTTTATTTCTGAATTCTATTTTGTTTTACCTAACAATTAGTAATGTGTCCAAATGTATTAACTATTAAGAATAATTGAATGTTGAATACTTCCCTTAATTTAAATTGGCATTAAGTTTATTCAGTCCTTCACAAATACAAGAAGGAATTAAGCAAGCAAGTACATGTATTCCATTATCGAAATAGGGCTGATAATCTCTTTCTAGATGTAATATGTAATAAGGTTAATAAACGTGTCTTTTGTCACGAGTGTATATTTAGAAACTAATTTAATACTATAATTTTTACATAAAGTCAAAAGTGAACTGTGTAGCCTACGAATAATAAATTCAATTAGTGGTAGCTAGTTGACTTAACGCCCCCAAGTTGTGTTTAATACGATCCGAAATCACAGTTGGCCAAGTTGTGACCGGAAATCAGTGCGTTATCATACTTTATGAATGAGATTTCAATACACCAAGTGCAGTTTAAAAGCTCTTGTAATTTTTATCCTTGGTATAAAAACTCCCTATAGTTCCATATGGCAGTACGCTATTTAATCTTGTTTACCTACCAGCTTAAAACTTTTGGTAAAAATGACTGATTATCGATATTACATAAACCATACTGATATTGAAAAATCACATCTCATTGCTGCAACGTAATATTTTATAAACCAGTGATTCGTGAACATAGTCAACACTCACTATTTCATATATTAAATACTAGTACTAACATTAGGTAGTAGGTAGCAAGTGTGAATGCTATATATTAGCATATTTCGCTAAAGTAATCAATAATGATCTGTAATCACAATTACGAAAAGAGCACTCACATATTACAAATTACACTGTGATTCAAACCTACAGTTTTCAGGGCCGTCGCGAGCTGTGGGCCAGGGTGGGCACTGTCCCATCCTGAAGGTAGCTTTATTTTTCTATTAATCGATGGTTTTAATCAAAGTTGAAAAAACCGGCCTTCAGAGTTGTTTAAATGTAATTTTCTTTTATTATTTGTCAAATAACATTTTTTTATTAAAAAAGTATTTAATACTTTTTAATACTTTGGGTGCCCACACTAAAAAATGTCGAATCAACCTGTGCCCACTCAAATAAAATTGACTAGCGACGTCACCGCAAGTTTTGAGTTTGACTCCTCAGTATATATAACATATACTAATATAATAAATAATAATGGATCAAAGGCACGCTTTAAAATTACATGTAGGTACTGAAAAGTAAAATTATCACTTTATTACTGGAATTTAAATAAATTATATTACTCCTTAAAGGTTTGTGCGTGTGAAATTGTATTTAATTTTCCGTAAAGATATAAACGAAACAAGGAACCATTAGCACAAAAACATTATTCGAGATCTGTCAAAACATTAACTTCACTCCGCATTGAATTACATTCATTCAAACAAACCTTGTGTTTGAGCACCTGAAAACATACTTCGTATTTAGCATTAGAATTAGTCATTAATCTAAATTGAAATACAACAAAAACACTACTTAGCTTGTTAGCAACTTTCGTTTGACGTCCTAATTATTCGCCTTCACGTTCTCGGGATGTGTTCGGCTGTGTCTGTCTCCGGCGTACGCCTTAACGCCGTACGAGTAGAACAACACGCGGGCTTCGCAATCCTCTTGCCTTTGAGAGTTCGCGCAAATTACGCCACTGCACTTCACACATTTGTCATACGAAACAAGCGGCAGGTAGAAATAGTTTTCATTTAATTAAACGCCGTTATTACAGAACTAAGCCATTTTCCGTCAAGCTCTGAATCTTGGGAGTTTCTTGTTGCTTGTCGAGGAGTGGATGGTGAAGATTAAATTTAATACAGATGGTTCGTTTTTTGTATCATTTGTTATCGTTTAAAATGTAGAGCTATGCTATAGCTATTTTAATTATTGGTGATATAATTCATAATAATTATTGACAATCTGTGTGGATTTGTTTTGTTTAAATCTGATATAGTTCAAATTTAGTCTAACTGACTTTTGTCGTACACAGTACTAATAGTAGATTTGAAATCCGACTCTTACAAAAAATCTGTATTACCAACATCTTAATAGTACGGATAAAAATTGTATAATAACAAGTTTGATAAATGGCGCTTTAGTCACGACTACTGTGTGTATTTTTTAACGTAATACATGGGATTTGTAATCAATGGTTACAACCTGATATTGACACTGATTGACAGCAATGTATTTGCCTGTCTCATTTAAAATTTAGATGTATAAAAATTTATGTACTGCGAGTATAGAGTAAGTTTATGATTCTCATACTAAAAAAATACAAGACAGACTATTTTCCTTGTTGAGATATTATTACAAAATAATGGCAAATTATAATATTTTATAATCATATTGGAGTTTAAGACGAATAACATCATCATTCAATGAAAAAAAAAGTTTCAATATTGTAACAACCACAAAATATGCATCAATACGTAAGGTTATATTTAATAATAAAATTATTGAGGACAAAAAATAGTTATAATTATAATATTAAACAATAGTATATAGTGTTATTAAGAGAAAAAATGATACTTTTGTGTGGCTAGCGTGGAAGTTTGCACTAAGACACAAAGACACTTTTACTCTGAATGATTCATTCTATATTTTCTTCAAACATAGTTTTTTTAAAAAAATAATATAGGTACCACATGACGTTAAATTTGTAGGTTATCAATTTTAATCTGGCACTTGTTCATGGTTTTTAGTAACTTTATTTTTAAGTTATCTGGTTTTATAGTGTCATTTAGTTAGAAGTTAGAATCAGCTAATAAGAAATGATTTTGCATAATTCCTATGGATATTTATTTATTTTATTTCTACTCCGGTGGCGTAGAGATTAAACTTCAATATTGTGAATCAAGTAAAAAATGATATCACTTTTATGACGATTGAAGAAAATAATTATTTTTGCTACACACAACATATCATTGTTCAAATGTTGTTTTTTATATTGAATTCAGAATGAAAGAAATAATCAGTTTATACTTCGACACATTTCATCCCTAAAAACTTTATCAAGATGGATGGGAGACATTTTTTATTTCCTGTCCTTCACCCTGAGCTATCATCGTAATGTATCGTTTTATAAACAAATGATTAAATACTCTATTGCGACTTATCATAACTTGCAGAAGAAATGTTCGCAGTTTTCATGCCCCCCAATCCATCAACTGTTTCTATTTGTTTGGGAATTAAGTTGACTGATCTTCGCAATTTGTCAAGCGTGGGGGGAATATAAATACATTATTTGCTTTCAATTTAACCTGCGCAGCCAAAGAAAGAGTAAATTGCAAGACGTACGTGGAATTTTAAGAGCATCGGCAGTTATAAGGAAATTGCTCCGTTAGCTCAGCAAATTATGATGACGAAATTACAGACATCGATATTGAGGGAATGAGAAAAGGCCGGAATTAGTGCAAATAAACGTTAGTAGTTTTACGATTTTAGCTAAAGCTTTGCAGTTCATTGCAAAATTATACTCCAAAGTAATTTTCATTAAATTGTAATGAAGATTGTAAATTGGTGATTACTATATACCTAATTTTGTAATTAGAATTATAGATTAATAAATTTACTTTACTATTTTCAGGTCTTACCAATAGATCAAGTTTTTTTAGAATTATTTTTATCGGAATTTATTTACAATCAAACCTTTATGAGAATCATCTACTAATGGCATGCGTCAATCGCGTATCGTCTAACAGAAGCTCTTCTTCTTTTGTTTCTCTCCGAAATCCTCTGCACAATGTCCTTAAATGTCTCAGAACTTCCACTTCCCTTCCACAATACCTACCCCTTCTGTCGTCGTATGATAGCCAGTACTTGTTATTTCTCTCTTCGTAACCATTTCTGAATCCAGCAATCTTCCTGTTTTTCTTTTCGGCCAGAAAATATTGTGATATTGGTGTAACTTGTATTACTTTATCCCTGTTGTTACAATTCGTAATTTTTATCTTAGTTTGATGTCCTTGTATGTCCCAATATCTATGATGTTATTCGTAGTATGTGTTCTCTTCAATTATAACACGCCGTTCTATTTACACCGTAGGACCCATTTCTGTCGTAGTAAGCTTTTCTTGCTTATCCCCATTTTGTTAATGTGTTGTTTTTCTCCACTCTTTTGGGTATCTCTTACATCTTAGTGGTACCTCGTATGTTACTTCTCTTTTTCATGTCTCTCTCTACTCTAATTTTTAATGCTTTCATCTTTGTAACTTACTTGTTTGTCTTCTATTTGCTTGTATTGCGTTTATTTTCGCACCGTATAGTAAATTAGATTAGTAGATTAGATATTGGAATTAATCATCTACTTCATCTTTTGTTTTTATGTAATGTAGTTCCATGATTTATATTTCACATGTAAGCGATATTTTATGTATCGTCAGATATTTTCTGTGGCTCCCCGGTGTACATGTGCAATACACGAGAGATGAGAGTCACTTTATAAAACATTTGAAAGTATATAAGATCTCACCCTTGACGTTTCGCAATAGTAAGCTACTCGCAGTAAAACATCCAATGATTCTTCGACTTATAAATCTGGTGGCTGAAGTACGTGATATATCCCGTGTAATCTGTTCCGCACGCGTCCCGATTTATACAGATCATAAAGTGCGCGGAGTTATCGCACCCCCGCTTCCCTTGAATACCTAGGGTACGCGTCTTGCCACCCTAACCTCAAATGTCACGCAGAATCACAGGGGAATCCCCTCGCTGATAACCTACGCATACAATTTAATAACGTGTGGTAAACGCACACGGAAACCTGTTATCAATATAAGTATATTATCAACGAAAAGGGGATGGATGTGGAATCATAACAACTTTACGCACATGTGTTTTAACATCATCATCATTGACAATTCTTGTACGGAAGGATTAAAGCTTTAAATAATCAAATACTGTACTGTATTAAGAAATACTTTTCCTTAAATTTCGTTAATTAGAATAGCAACCTTAAGCATATGAGTAATTCATATTTTACATAAGTATTAAAACCGAATATTTAAAAACATTTGTTAAAGTCTTCTAACATCAGTCCTAAGGAGGAAGGTGTGCAGTCGGTACATTGTTCTCAGGCCCAAAAAGGATTTTTTTTCTAAAACCAATTAAAAAATATATTGGATATACAGGGTGTTTGGCGAAAGGCCGGCATCCAGAATATTTCGTTTATTATGAGTGATACAGAAAAATGTTACGGAACAAAATTAAACTAGTCAAAGAGACTCATAAATAGATGTTAGTAAGAATTTTGTGTCACTTCCGGTTTTAGCGGAAGTGTATACAACTTTGATTCTAGCAAAGGGAATCGGTATTATTATATGTTTTTTCGGAATGTACATAAAATTAACTCTACAATGATATTAAAATATTATAGTTTTACGTCAACCATTTCAAAATGGCGACAATTTATTTTCAAATTTATGTACTTACAACTACAGGTAATTAACGAAAAAAATTATGTTTAAAAAAGCTTATAATAATCAACACTATACAATAACTCTTACTAAATATAATAAACAAAATTAAAATTAAAAGTACTCAAAATGGCCGCTGTCATTTTCTGCACAATTTGTCAAATATAACAAATTCTGCCATTACATCGTCAGGAAAGGTAGATCTAATATTTTTTGACATTATTTGTTTGGTTTCAGGTGACAAAATCTCAAATAGATGGCTATGGTGTATTTTTTATGAATTTTTATTAGTAAATATTTTAAAAATAAAGTGTCGCCATTTTGAAATGGTTGAAGTAAAACAATGATATTTTGGTATCATTATAAAGCTAATTTTATGTACATTCCGAAAAAAAATATAATAATACCGATTCCCTATGCTAGAATCAAAGTTGTACACACTTCCGCTGAAACCGGAAGTGACACAAAATTCTTACTAAGATCATTTTATGAGTCCCTTTGACTAGTTTAATTTTGTTCCGTAACATTTTTCTGTATCTCTCATAATAAACGAAATATTCTGGGTGCCGGCTTTTCGCCAAACACCCTGTATATATTTCATAATTTGTGTGATAAGTAAATCGCCTTGCAACCTTGTTTGACAAAACCTTTATTAATCTGAAAACTTAGTGAATAGTTATTTATGAAATTTATATTAGTGTTGTTCCAGCATTTAATAATCCTCTCAGCAGCTCTGTCTACGACGTAATTATAACATTTATTATATCTGCTATAAAAGTATATATAACATACCCGGCAATGGGTAATAAAATGATACTTATATAACACACGATATAATAATTTCAAATTGTATTACCAAAGTTCGTCTAGTTTTGATGAAAGACGCCGAGTACAGGATATGAATCTATGATAATTTACTCTATAAATTATTACCATAATTATGTCGGTTATCTGTAGGTTTACAGTTAGTAATAGCTCGGGCAGGGACCCAACAAATGTGACGGAATAATTACGTCCTTATCGTTTTCGTCCTTGCAATTGTGCTGAAGAACATACTTCCATTAAAATATTTACTCTAACAGCTAATGTCTAGCTATCTATCTGTAATTATTTATCAATTATGTGAGAATGGGGTACATCCTCGGCTATATTATATCCTCATAGGCATTATGAGTTGCTTTGTAGTGTCTTGTACAAAAGAAACAATCACATTCAAAGACTACTTCGAAAAATGTACCTATTTATAATTTGGTACCTATGATCACGTTAAAAAATGATAGTAAGACTAATTGTATTTGATGTCTGACAAACCATTTTTGGTTGTCCTGGGTAAACTAATTGTTTTTCTTTATTTTATTTAATTTATTTACCATATACAGTTTGCTTTTAAACAAACTTAGGTTGCAATACATCGTTGAAAAGTGAAAAAAGCTATTCTAAAGCTAAGCATGTAAAATGAGGAAGATACTATTAAAATCTGGGAAATTATCATCTTGAATTTAATTCTTATTTATGTACAATAACAGAGAACACAATTTTTTGAATTCAATCAGTTTCTTTGGGTAGTCTACATTTTCAACCGGTTTCAACCCCTCCTAACTTATTCAATATTTATGTACAATAATTTTTTTAATTAATTTTTGCACCCTCAGGAAGACCCGCGAGAGATCGAAACCGGTAATAATTTGACTTTTTTCAAATCACGATTTTAATTTTTTTTTAATAACTTTTAAACTTGCCCATTTAGCCTATCTCGTAGCTTCTTTAGTATCGGAGATCCCAATAGTAATCTAATCATTTTGGTGTATCCAGAATATAAGTCTTCAAATATTTGATCTTGTATGCGCCACAGTTTGAAAAAGAAAATGATAAATAACAGCAAAATAATGAAGTGTCTGTATAAAAATAATAATGTTGTAAAATAAGAAGGATGGCGTTATGAAACAATATCTGCGGCCAGTTGTCTGGAGGGCGATTTTCCAGCCATTTCCTTTCACGGTGGCATGCCCCTGCCGGAGTGACAGGCGGAGGCAAGTCGAGCAGACAAACCAGAGGGAGCTCCGAGCCAGAGCCGTGAATTGTAAGAAAAATGGCTTCGACAAGGGTCGCCTGTAATTGGGATATTTAATCGGTCTGCGTGTATTCTTCCCACGCTATACACACCGCCTGACACCTCCATTCAAAAAGGACACATTCGACTTTCCTTTCAGCCAGGACCTGGCTAACTGGATTACACAAAAGTGCGCAGCATTTACAAATGGAAATGACCATTAGTTTTCTATTCATGGTTTAACCCACACGCACATTTCACATTTCCAATCTTTCCTAAAGTATAAAATCTAGAATGTAATATCAAGGAAATAAATTACAATTGGACTTCTATAAGAATGAATTTACAGTTTTCGTAAAATTAAAAGTTTATATTTTTATGAAATTATTTTTTAACAGTTGTCAATAGAATTACGAAACATGTTGTAATTGCTACACTTGTGAATTTTCAGTTTAAAAAGTATCGAATCGCAATCGAGCCCTTGTATGTCTGATCAAATGTGCGAAAGAATCCAATGAAAACTACACTAATATATAGGTGCTTTAAGACTTTTATCACTTATGTCATGAGGTTGTTACGTAATTAATTCTGTGATTTTGAAGAAAAACCAGTTATCACTATTATAGGATTTCGAGTTATTTACGTTTAAAGTTTTATAAGTCAACTTCATAAATACCTTCAAATGGCTCGGAATATCTATCTGATATCATTTGTGTTTTAAAGAAAGGTATGAAAAACTTGCCGAAATGTTTTGTCCAAAGTCCAAATGACGCAAAACGTATATCAGATAACATCGTTTTCAGATCACCAAATAAAAATTACATAAATATGTATTAAAGTAAGCACTTAACACAATTTGACCAAAACAGTGACTTAATTGTTTTTTCCTGAAAACCACAGAATTCTTTTATTGTTTTACTTTAAAAAAATCATATTCAAATTATAGAAATAAAAAAACCCAAAAAAATCTCACCGATATCCGTTGATCATTGTTAAATAACTTTCTAAAAACGTTGTTATAGGGATATTATAACTGACAATTTTTTCTTACATTTATGTAGTTGATTGTTGTCATCATGAATAATTTTTTATATTGGCCGATTAAAAATATATTGTTTTTTAATGTTTCTGACAGATATAAGTAAATAACATTGACATGACAAAAATAAGACTTAAACTTGATATACCTTATCAAGTCCTCTGTTCGAATGTTCCTGATAATTTTTCAGATTTTTCAACTAAATGGATTTAAATCCTAAATATTTTCTAATTACGGTTTACCAATCTTCCTTGATGTAATTCCCGGCAGACTCTTGTTACATAAAACATATGTGTACGTAACTATTCCAAACAAAACCAGAAAAAACACAATGTACCACATGGGAAATTAAAGCGAAAAGAAAGAGATTTAATTCCAACTGGACTCCAAACCTAGTGTAATGTTGTTTCAATCAGTCTGCGGTTAAAATATTGTTTCAAAATGGAAAGTATAAATACCAAACAAATTAATAAAAATAATTCTCGTTGACCTGTAAAACATAAATATTAATATTTATTTCAATGTTTAAAGTTAAAGTTTAGATTAAGTAATTATAATGTGAACTATTAATTAGTTTTCGCCGTATCAGCAAGGCAAAAAAGATATAACAAAACATATCATTTTAGGTCCAATGCTCTCATGTAACTTATGTACACGTTTTGAGAACGATTCTAACAAACAGTTACTTTCATTAATCTGTGCGACAGACCTTGATTATTACTGTAATAAAAGGACAATAAAGCATTCCAATATAAGCAGTCCTACATTTTACACTAAGAACTGATTAGGAAGTCCTATCGTTTATTAAACCTGTTATTTTTATAACACAGACAATATTTATTTTGTTTGCCAGAAAAGTTAACATTTTTTACAATTAGAGTTTATCATAAAAAGGTGTCACAAAAATAAATTTTTAAATTCGATGTTATTATTTTTCGTACAAAAAAATAGAACAACTGAAAAATAATAAAAACCACATTTTCAATTAAAATTTGAATATTTATCTGCATTACTGCATTTCAAATCAAACTATATCCAATTTCATTTCAGTTGAATATAAAAATTAGAATTTTTAACTTTTCAAATAAATATTTTTGGGTCTAAAATTTTGTTTTCAAAAATATATTGCTTTAATAACTCAATGTGCTGGTTTTATATTTTAAATATATGTATTTCAATAATTTCTTTTAAACGATATTGAAAAGAACTTAAATTCCGTTCGAAGACTTCAAATCAAAGGATCGAATTAATTAATATTTGTTTTCTTATTTAAAATATTTTTCCTCAACCATTTGGTTATTGGTGTGTGTACAAGTGATTTTACTTTTTTTTATATTGTGTTTACTATCGTTAATCGTTTGTAGAAATTTTAATACATTTTTGGTGGTATTTTCGTCATTGGATAGGACTTCTTTGAGTGCGTTTGTTATTTCGTGTTCCTTCTTTTCGGTTTGGTGTTTCTGGCAATCGGTTACTAGATATTTGTAGGGTTGTGTTACACTATTCGCATTGCGTTGGTTCTATACGTTGCATTAGAAGTTAGTCTGTAACTTTAGTATGCCCTATTCTTAATATAATGGTGATATTCTTGGTGCGTTTGGTATCCATTGATCTGTGTTTGGCTTTATTGAGAATAATTTATTGTTAACTTCGTTTCCCATTCGTCGAATCGTTTTGTTGTTGTTGTAATAAAAATATTAAAAGTATTTTGCATAATTTTAAAATTTGTCGAAACAAAAATAAACTGTTTTTTGATAATGTTAATTGAAGTATACCACAATAATTTTAGTAATTAATTCCTGGAGTGGAATTCTATAACTATGGTTGCTATCTTTTGGACTTGTTATAATATCAATTGCAAATATCAACTACAAAGTATACTTGCTATTCTATAACAGTAATGCTTATTTATGGGTAATTCGTACTTTCATACTCATACATGTATAAAGAACACTCTACAAGTTTTGTAGTTTTGTAATTGCAGTTGCTATTTGTAATTTTTATGAGTTATGGAATTCCACTCCCGTTCCTATATAATTTTTAATGAACGAACATTTCTAAGATTTGTGTTTTTAAATTTTCTAATCCATTTGTTATTAGTTATTGTTTTAAACTGTGCCAAAATTTGCGCTAGATTTGGGGTGGAACGTTTGGGTTATAATGACGAGTGACTTTAGCGTTAATTGCACCTTTTACAGCACTTAAAACAGCAAAGTGAATTAGAGAGAGCCATTTCATTTTTAAACAGGTCGTGCAGGCCAGCGGGAATGATAGGGTTCGGCTTCTGCCCATCTTCCAATTAAGTAATTTGCCGGAATTCGGTATGAGATGATTTCGTGAGTAGAGTCGGCAATTCTGCAGATGGCTATCGATTCCTCCGATGTTATGAATGTGCGTAATGACCATGACATGTCCTGACATTCCAGAACACCATGCTTCTTATCCACCCACGAAGTTTTATTCCATTGAACTCATTTTATTAATTTACGTTTGTTTCAATATTTAGAATAAAATCTATGATGTCATTTCGTAAGTATTATTTATGAATATGAAATAATGGTAATGTTGTTCTTGTCTTGATGTTGTAAATAAGTTACAAGGTTGTTTTGTTCCATTATTGGATATTTTATAAATAGGACGTTTCGAACTATAATTTGTCCATTATCAGAAACCATTTAGAGCAACAGCTTCAAGACGAAAGATTTCATAAAGTAGAAACCATGAAATTGAAAGACATTTTGTCTAGCATGTGTTAAAAATGATTAATTTTGGTGCCCTAGTTCTAATTTAATAGGGCTGCGAAAATGTTCGATCAGATCGATTTGATCGAAAGATCGATTGATCGATCGAAATGATATCACTAAAAAATATCTATCTGATCGTTTGACTGATCTTTTCATTTGATCGATCTGATCGATAAATTCATTTGATCGTTTGATCCCGATCAGATCGATTTTTATTGATCAAATTGGAATTGGTCTTAAATGATGAGATCTATCTTAATTGAGTGGGATAGGTCAACGTGGTGGTATGCCAATAGTCTGCATTTGATCCTGGGTAGAACTATCTGATTGATCTGCTTAAACTTGATCGATCTTTTCTGATAGATGAAGATCGATCAAAATAAGGATCGATCATCAATAACAAATTTTCCAGATCGCACATCTCTAAACAAAAACAGTAGATAGTTTGCTAAGTTAATATTCTTTCAATTAAAGATATTCAGAACAATGTTTGCATTATTTTCTTAACTGATCGAAGAATGGAATAGGGCAATAAATTTATGAAAAATCTGTCAATGTTGGAAAATTTCTTCGATCGGTTTCGTCCCCACATGAGTTTTTTTCAGGAAATGGAAGTCAATTCCCAAAAACTAGAGAAATATCAATGTGGTATTTTATCAATGTTTGAATTTTGTGTAGACACCTATATATTAGCTGTCAAATATAGTTCATAATATAAACTGCAGGTTTGTTACAGCTGACAGCTAACAAACATCACTGAAATATAAATAAAATTGGTAATTTATTGGTGCAATTACCAATACATAAAAGAAATAATGAATGATTCTTTTCTCAATTCGTAATGAATATAAAGCAATCACAGACCTTGTTCAATTCTATTATTCTTTTTGGTGGAGGCGCCGATTCATCTGAAAACTACAATGCGTTGTAAGGTAAACAACCCTATAAAGAAAGACAATATTAACGAACCGTTGGAAAAATCAATGGCCGCCGTCCCTATTATCCTTGGGGAATTCCCTCTAATGTGACGACGCAGGACTACACATTGTCAGTCTGTCCGCACTCCGATTCAGCGATAATGAACTGCGAGTGCTTAGAATATTTCAATTATCAGCGACAAAAAATAACCGCGACAAAGGAGGCTGCTCTGTACTTACCCGGGCCTGAAAGAGATTGAAAGATGGCAATTTCACGCGAATATTTATTTCGGTAATTAAGCAGCGGTAATTAGAAATATCGCCACTGTCTCTGATCTGTCGGTTTCAATTTATTAACTGTCCTTGGATAAATTCGCCATATTTATAAGCTTTCAGAGTTTAACAGATATTTTATATTACTGTATTTTATTAATAGCTTGAGTGTCAGATACATTACAGCTCGCAGTACACAGGGATATCAGCACTGATATTGACGTTTGGGAAATTGTTATCGTTATTATAATAGAACCTAGACAATTACCAGTAGCGTGCGGTGGATTTCAAATATGGATAAAGACAAAAAAAAAGCAAACTTAATCTTTATTCAATTATTTAAATATAAGTTCAATTCTTCTATTTTTTCTATTCATGAAGGAGAGGGAAATGATTTGTTGCTATTGTTTCATTATTTGATTTAAAGTGAAAATGAAGATACATATATATTTCTTTATCTTGGTTTATTGATTGCAAATTGTATATGTAAGAAATCATGGGTAAGCAGAGATTACCTTGCTTACTCTGACTGTATGGAGCACGTTACTGTGTATGATACGACTAAATTTTGGAATTATTTCTTTGAGTATGTAACGATATCAGCGTCTATGAAATTGTAAAAATAAGGGAGAATTGAAATTGTAAACAAGTAAAAAAAAACATATAAATAGTAATTAAGTAAACTAACATTTAAATAACAATTATTGCTAGGGAAGGATATTAGCCACTTGATTGTATTAATATTGTCATCACTGAGTGACATAAGTCAAAGGACTAACCTGAAATGATAAATGTTACAGTTCCTGTCATAAATAAATGTCATCACAAGTATATGAATAAAATATAAGTAAATATTGAGTAAATTGAGTGCTAATAAAACTTTCGGTAGAGAACTTTAAACTTTTTGTAAAATTGATGATATAGAAATAAAATAAAAAATTATTTTCAGCATAAATGTGCTGATTCACATATGATACATTATTCAGCATAGAATGAAAAGTTGTGGAGTTGTTTCTGTGAATCCAGGGTCCGGGAGATCTGTCCCTCGGGAATATTGAATTCCCGGAAGGTGGCTTTGAATATAAAGTAAACAGGTGAAAATCTCCTACGCCTGCTGCCAATTGTTTTTGTTTGTAAATAAGATTCACGTTAACTCGAAATACGACCTCGGGAACTTCTACTCAACTTGTATTTCTTTTGGCATAAAACAATAATTAAATGTTTGTTTAATTAACAAAAGATTGTGTATTTAATTTACACATAAAATATTTTCTAAAGAAAACTAAATCTTGGAGGCGCAGGCAGATAAATTCCAAGTAAATGTATCTACAAAATACGCATTATATTCCCCTTGCACATTTCAGGCGTCATATATCATATATGAAAGCTTGCTTTTCAAGCAAAGTATCATGAATTCAAATTCTGTATATTCAAACAATTATTAACCCAAAAATATTCTTTGCATACAAATAGCTCAAAATGGCAGAATTCACCATAAACTGTAATCTCTCAAAAAAAAAAAAATATTTTTCACCACATATAATGAAAGTAGTTAGTATAAAGTACTACTGAGGTGTTAATTTATAATAAAATGATTTTTTTATAAGAAATGATAAAGGAAATAAATATTCTGGGGAGGGGGTTTCAGATAAGTCAACAATCCGTTGAATATACACTCTTTTCTAAAATATTCTATGATCTGGCAATTTATTTTTGTACATGAAAAAGGGAAAAATGTGGAGCTTCACATCTATTGTAAATATTTAACTTAAAAAAGAAATTCGCCTGCGGTGCCTTTTTTAATACTGATAAATATCTCCCTCTCTCTTTACTTCACCAAAGTTTTGGTACACAAGGCGCCAATGACTCACTTCCTTTTAGGGACGATTACAATTTCAACTCCGGCCGAAAATACTGACTAATCCGGGCCTGAACAGATCTCTTCTTATGAAATAAAATGTAACTAACATATCATAGATATATTTTTTAATTTATCTATTATTTCAAATTTCATTAGCATCAATGTCGTTGTCAGTTTCCTGCTTCTTTTTCATTTGTTTACCAACAAACAATTCCCGAATAAAGTACAAATTAAGTTCCCACATTGAGGTGTTTTGTTGCAAACAATATAAATTTTAAATTAAAATGTAGAATGAAAAATGGTTGAAAATGAAAGTGGGACTTGAGATAATAAAGGGGGAATTGCGTCGTTAAAGGTGAATTTTGAGTGTGTAAAATTGTGAGAGCAGAACGCCCTTGAATCCTCGGCTTAGAATCTGAATGGAGCCGTGACGTGCAGGAATGTTATATACGTGAAGATGGCAGATTAAGAAACCAGTGGCGTACGCAGGAATTTCCTCGAGGGGTGAAATTTACATAATCATACTTTACCTGCATACAAAACAATTACTTAGATAATAATTATAAGTCATTAGGGAATCCAACACAAACCACAGATTTAAAAAAACAAGTAATGTGCGAATTTTATCTTGTTTATTATTCTTCAAATTATACGTTTTTTACATTGTCATTCTTTGTGAGGAAGGATGTAGCTTCATGTGTTAATATTTCACATTTATATGCATAGGTGTTTGATATATGGGGTGTATCTTTCAGTGTATAGCTTGATTAGTATCGATGTTAGCGGTAATTAGCGATTGTGTACATCAATGAGATTAGTTAGTGACAAACATGAGCATAGACATGGACAGCACAATCATGACAGATAAACTGCAAATTACACCAACTGGCACAAGATTCATGAGAATTAGATACAAACTTTTCTAATTTGATTTGTTTCGCTTTGAAACAGATAAAATAAATGAGTTTATATATTTAGCAGATGAGATACATTTAGATTTAGACTGTAACTTAGTTACCAACATTAAAAATTTACGCCCAGAAATGCCAAACAGAGAAACACGAAATTGGATGATTTCTCTAATCTTTTATAAGTTATATAAATAGGATATAGCACTTGAATCAATAAATTACATCTCTCCAAATAAGTCGACGATAATACAAAAGTATTTATAATTTAGAAACTGTTTCTGTAATTTGAAACAAAAATTAGATCTGTTCGACAATATCTTTAAATGTGAATTTCACAATTATTATTCGTGAAGATGAAGTTTGCGTTACGAGCCATAGGCAAGTGATGCAAATCATCTGAGGAAATGTAATACATACTTTTTCTACTTCTGTAAATTCGGTAAAACGTATAAATATTTTAGAAATGACAACATAAAAATACACAAAAATCGTGACTAATTGATTTCTGGTTCTGTGATTAGCGGAGAATAGCGAATTATGGGTCATATTTCACTGTCCAGAAATATAGCTAATATATTTATAGAGGAGTTAAAAAACAGGTAAATACAACATCTGTCAGTAATTTGGTAAGATCTATGTCAAATATTGCAGAGAGATTTGACTTTAAACATAAGTATAATTAATTCTGTAAAAGAAATTCCGTATTTTATTAAAAAACAAAAACCCCACAAACGGCAACCAAATGTAACTAGAAATATAATATGTAATGAAGGAAAGCAAAAAATGTCGTACAACACAGAAAAATGGGAACTTTATATAAAGTAAGAGGTCATTTCCCACAGGAAATGACGAAATAAGTATAAATCCATAATAGCTCAATAATAAGCAAAATTGTGTAAAGACATAGACAAGCTGCGTTGGCAATCGACGAAGAGCGATTACAGTGCAACTATGCTACATCCACATGTTAGTACTTTCCCACTAGAGTCATTATAATTCCTGCTGATAATTAAAACTTCAGGAGGGCAACGTTAAAATAGAAAATAGTCAGTCGGTCTTGAGAACTGAAACCAAAGAGTTGGATCTTCAGAGATCAAACATATATTCCAAATCATTTGTATCTTTATTTAACTTAACTTCACTTTAATATATTATATTTATAAGTAGATTCGTTTCATTATTTAAATCCTAGACCCGAAAGTTAGATATGTTTATAAATGGTCCTGTAAGTACCCCCACGTTACAATAGAAATTGCTAAGAACAAAAACTAATTAGACAACTGGTAGATCAGAAAAAGAGAAAATGTAATGTTTTTGATTACACTCTGAAAGACCGTACACAAGCCTAGCAAAATTATAATTTTATTAGACACAGAAACCATGATGAGACACCAAAATCAAATTAAACTGAGTGTGACATTTACCACTGTCTAAATGATTCTAAACCCACCAGTTAGGTAGGTAGATCTCTTGTATGGGCTGTAGGGCAATGATTATCAGCTTTTTTTCATTCGCGAAACTCCTTTATGTATCTATTTCAAAATTTAACAGTACACTAAGGTATTAAAAAAATAAGTTTCCGGAAGTATATTTATATTTCAAATAAATTATTATCTGACGGCTTGATTAATTGTATTATTACAAACGGGTCCTTTAGAAATATCGTCTAATAATTTCCTGTTAGGTTATACAATTTCCTTTTTCAAAAAATTTGACTTGTTTCAAATATGCAGATATTAAATTTTGAAAATAAATTTTGTCCTTCGATAATTAGTTGGGATGTTTAATAATTTTTTTCCACAAATTAAATAAAGCAGAAAAGGTCAATTTTCTTCTGTATACGCGATAAATTCAAAGTTTCAATAATCTGTACTATATTGAGGATAAAATTTGTGCCTGTATTCATAGTCAAAGCTACTTCGCCAAGCATTACTCCTGTCGTACTCATCTATTATTATGTGACATGTTTCATAGTTGAAACTTCGTGAATTCTCGGCTAAGTAATAACCTCAATGTAGAGATTTGGAGAAATTGAAGTTATTGCGTTGGGAATTTTTGTAAATTTGACAGTATTTGACAAGTACTCAAGTATGAGTCAAGCCGAAGTACCGACTATGAATATAGGTATTAGACTTTTTGGGAATATCTTTGCTTATGCAAAGTACTGGTTCCGTTTTTGGAGGATTGTACGTAACCGTATTTTCTCTTGGTGTCGAGTGAAATTAAACTATTTAAGTTTAAAACAATATGTAACTCAACAAACTATATTTCAACAAATATAAATACAAATGTAATACTAGAATAAACTTCAAAATTAACAAGTAAAAATTAACTATGTCAAAACTATTGTTTTTTTTCTAAACCATATGTTTTAAGTATTAATTTTAAGTATTCAGCCGATCAGTTAAACAATATTTTTTTTGGGGAAATATAAATAATAAGCTAGATAAATTTGACGGCACAAAAAAAGTTTCGCGGAACTATAGTGCCGCGGAACAGTAGTTAAAAACTACTGTCGTAGGCTGACAACCTACATCGCAGAAATGTAAGTAAAACTTGGCAGGAAACAAATAGGTACATTAGGTAACTGAGGTTACAAATGATGAGAAATATCAAGCCATGACGAATCTATATTATAAAATATATAACACATTCCGTTTCGTTTATTTTCAGTTTTGTATATCTTGTTGACAACGGAAAAATTTAAAATTGATTCCTTTCATTTTAATAAGAAACCTTACCCTCTGTTACTTGCTTGCGTACACATTTCATGTCAATTACATTTTGATTTAAATAATTATAGCTGAAATACAAGAGTCCCTCCTACATAACAGAATAGAGAATCACTTTTCTAGTATAAGGTGTACAGACTAGAAACTAGAGGCGTCATCTAGTTAAGTAAATCTGCTCGACGCCTTAATCCGTCTTATGTGATATTCGGAGATAATAGAAGCAGGAGACGGTGGTATTGTGTAAACCTGGCTTTGCATTACCAGCTAAGTGGCAAACCCTTCTTGAGTGCCCTCTGCCACTAACGATCAAAGTCTCAACAACTTCAATAACATACAGCACGTCGTTGCTATGGCACAACACACTGATAGAGAATATTATCATTCACTAGTCCCACTACTCTCATATTAACTGCAGAATCGAAATTTGATGTTACTGAACGCTTGTTAAACTATGCTTAAACCAAAGTTGACCTCAAAATTACTTATGTTGATAACTAAAATTACTTTTTGTCCCCGTCTAGAAAGCGGTTTGTCAAGCGCTTGTATTTTTCATGAAAATTATTCCTTCCGTTTTCCTTTCACGTACTGTGCTAATAGTTACAAAAATATAATTTTTATGCTACACATATAAAAAAGTAGACATTTGCCGGTTCAGACCTACAAAATCTCACTATTCCCTAGGGAAGAAAAAAACAGTTAATGTGCGGACTAATAGATGGCGTTTAATTAGAAATAATAACCAGAATAAAATACTTAAACATGATTTTAAAATTTTGTAACTTTAGATAATTTTGATACTTACGTTAGATTCTAGATATTATTATACATATTCTGTAAATAATAAAACAGAATTGCTAATCATATTTGTATGTCAAATTAAATTTTTGTTTTTTGTTCTTATTCTGTTTCTAATGTTGGTAATCAATTTCACAAATTTCATTGGAGTGAAATTAATCTGAAATTATTCAGTATTCGTAATATGTTTATATAATTTTATGATGTTGTGTAGGATAAAAAATAGTGTGTGCTACATAGCAGTAAAGTTGTTTTCTGGTCTTCAAGAAGTATTCGGTCTCAATTGCATTAGATCCTTATGAATGCAAAATATTAAGAAACATGGAAAACCCCATCGCTAACTTCTAACCAAATTGCTATATCCGAACAGCGCAAAACCCACTATAGTAACTATACTAATTCAGGATTCTTGCAAAGACTAACAACCCACTCTCCAAAAATTCAAATAGATAATACAAAACTAGTCCTCATGTACTTGACCCTGACCCACACAGGAATATGCCATAGATGACGTTAACAACATGATTAAATTAGTTGATACGGTTTTGAGGAAAATAAGATTACCATTAATGTAGGTAAGAAACGTTTTCATAACAATTCCATTTAAAATTGTCACATATCTTCGTTATAATTATAATATACCACTCATAAAATATGTGTATTTGTGGTTTATTTAAAATATGGTCTATATTTACATGAATTTGCAATTTTATTGCCTCCATTTAGAATGTTAAAAATATTATTAAATAACAAATATCATTGCGAATATATTGTTTGATATTATCTATAAAATATTTACATTTCAATCATTTATTTTCAACTATATTTCATAAATTGACAATAATATAGATCCTGTATTTAATTTCCAAACCTAGCTATTGCCCGAAGCAATTTGAAAATTTATTCATTCCGAACTCACATAAATTATAAATTATAAACGTAATACACAAGCGTTTTTATTTTTCGGATAAATTTATAATTTTAACAAAACCTTGTCATGTAGTAATTTTTTAAGCGAAATTAATAAACATATAAATTTTACAGAAGAAAATAAAAAGCTCGAGAGAGGTTGGGTGAGATAATTTAAGAAATTTGTTGTATTTTATTTAACCTCCTTATTTTTAGAACTTGAGTACTAACAGAGGTAAATTACATTTGTGTTTATTTCTGTTGCTATCAAGGTTGCCAAGACAAGGAAAATAAGGTTTTATAGATGCATAAAGTTACCTTCCTTTATTACCCCTGTCAAAGTGTCAAAAATACTTTTGTTTAAGACCTATTTTGCATTAGTTACGTTACCAGTTAAATAAAAGAAAAATGTGTAAGTATTAGTTATTCAATAGCATTGGAAAGAACGAGGATAAACATTAAATAAAGCCCTATGATCATCTAAAGAGGAAAAAGTATAAAAAAAGATCAATAACTCATATTGGATAAATGCAATAACAAAAAAACGAATTACTAAATTTCAAAGAAGAGCTAAAGGCTGCTTTATGATATACGAATTTTTAAATTATGATTTAGATTTTAAAATATAAAAACACTCAAAACAAATTTGGTTGTTTATGAACAATTTTCAAACAGTCAAATCTGAAAACTAAATATAAATCATGTAATACCTTCCGATTGGATAAATTTAGGAAACTAAAATCCATCATAAACCAGAAGAAAAAATCAAAATTTTAAATTAAAATTTCTAAATTAAAATAAATAAATTAAATTCGTTAGGATGATAAAACCATTAGTTTATTTCAAGGATATTATAAAAGCATATAACTAGTGGAGTCAGTTGTTCTCTAATAAAAATTTAAAAAAAAAACAATAATTTGGAATTGGTAACAAAGTAAAATCTTCAGTTTAATAAGGTATAAGTATTTCTTGGTTGCAATATTTCATATCGGAAGAGCATCGATGATAAAAAGCAGAAAGATTTCAATTTTGGAAAGATTCTACGATCTTTCTAGGGTAGGTATATAAAAAGCCTAAATACGTATATAAATCAAGAAATTGAAAATAGGGGTACATTACAAGTGATCATAATGATGGAAGTGCAAATAATACTTTTCCTATATAAATATATTTTCATTTTCATAATATTTACAATTGTAAGTAGCCTAAGAACGATTGCTTGTTTTTACAATACATTCATTTCAACATCAATTTATTTTCACTATTATACATAATGACCGCGCGGATTTTACATACCTTATACATATTTACCTTCATACTCAAACAATATCAATTATAAATGTTTTTGTGGAGTATTTTAGATAAGAATAAAGTTACCATTGAATAAATGAAAGCTATATTCATTCATACAAGAGATAAGTAAAATGTATGTTATTGTATCAAAATTCAAACAAGTGGTAATGTAATGAAAAAAAATGTTACGCATTATCAATATTATATATAACTAGGTAGTGTTTCGTGAACACTTCAACCGACCATAAAAATAATTTTTTGTTATCATAAGTGTATTTGAGTGCAAAATAAATAATTATCTCCCTTGACGTTGTAAGGTTTAATGTAAACACGCGTTTTCCAATACGATCCGACAGCTTACAATGATGTATGACCATGATGTTCACGGCTGATCAATGTGCCGCTTCGTATTAATGCTGATTTAAACCACCGCGCATCTCCATAAGGAGAAAAATATTTACTAAGATTTGCATCCGGGAATTTTTTCTGCCAAAATGTTTTTGTTTCTGCGGTAATTTTTTTGTAATTTGCATTATTATTCTGAGCGAGTAAAAAATAATCTGGAGACTTAATACGAAAATAATTATAAAAGGAGGTGAATTTTATAAATATAATTACAATAAAAATGTTCGGAAGAAATTTAAGAAATCCGATGTGATTAAAAAATATTAAAACAGAGATGG
This sequence comes from Stenolophus ochropezus, assembly GCA_035578165.1. Taxonomy (NCBI): domain Eukaryota; kingdom Metazoa; phylum Arthropoda; class Insecta; order Coleoptera; family Carabidae; genus Stenolophus; species Stenolophus ochropezus. The sequence continues at coordinate 13,984,017 of JAQOWZ010000005.1, read as the reverse complement.
AACCAGAATATTAATAAGATCGCTGTCGTTCAATTTATAAATGTCCTAAATATATTACTTTTACTTTAAAAATGATTTTTTAATGTTCGATAAGTTTAATTAATGGGAGGAGTGGAACAGGTATTAGCATTATATGAGTAGTTTCATGTTTACAATTTAGTGTTACATTAATTATTCAGGAAGCAAATTAAATTAATAATTAACTGATCATAAATTAATTAGTTGCTTCATTAATTTTTAGCCCTATTTTATTTAGATATACAGTACATATCTAAACATTTAAAAAATATATATTTAATAAGTCCAAACACCAATTAATTCTATTGTTCACCAATTTATTTATGCAAAAATAAAATAATATAAATTTTTGTTATTATTTAATTAAATTAACATAAATACATCGAAAAATATTACATACTTAAAATATATGAGAGATAATTAGTTTACTGAAATGGAAATCATTTGCGCTAATTACATTACATTATAGTTAACATTCTGTAATGTAACCTTTACTTTCTATAAGGTGTTTTATACATCTTGAAATGGTTTTTACAAGATTTTGGCATTATTGTGGAGTGAAATTATCCCAAAATTTTAGACATTAAATGAACGAATGAAAAATAAATAAGTAGAGATAGCTAAAAATATTGCTGCCCATAATCAAATTAAAAGTTTCAAGATTTTAAGTAAATTACAGGCAACTATGTCAACTTAAATATAAGGGACAGAGATCTTATATAGGTGTATCAGCAGACACGAACCATCCATACAATTTTTTTACTTTAAATATTTCTTCTAATTTTGAATTTTTACATAAAACTGTCACTTTTTAAAATTTACTAACATTATATTTATAATATTTTATTATAATAAATATATATTTAATATAATAAAACATTTATATAAAGAAAATGTTTTTATTTCTTCCAATAAAAAAGGAGGAGTTCGTGTTCGTTGATGCATCGTGTGTATTATATTTATAATATTTGAAACTATTTTATCTATTGATGTTCTTTCGGTGTAGGTATATCTCGTGTATAATATAATAGTGAATAGGTGAATTCTGTGAAGTTATGGATCCATCTTCGCTCTTAATGACAACTACTCACAAAAGACCCCAAAGCAATTTCCTGTATGAAGCACTCTCCATCAGAATAGTTCCATCTACGATTACCCGAAATCAAATTTAAACTCAGGTTAAAATCTATATCAACATTCTGTCAAATCTACACCTATACGCCGCCGAGCCCTGCTACATTAATTTCCGTATCCTTCACTGGATTCCAGTCGCCCAGATGGCGCTAGCTGAATATGTACATTACACAAGGAGGCATAAGAAACAGGTCTATTGCTGTGTCTAATGAGGTCCACCAAGCATTATCAATTAATGAACGTAAATACATTTAGGGATAAGTGCGATCTGTGAGGTTATGAGAGTTAGGGGTGCTAGTTTAGGGTAGGTATGGCAATTGAAATTGGAATTTTCATGGCCTTAATGACCATGATGGATAACCGTGTAAGAATAAGAGAAAGAGCAATTATTTATACGAGTAGTACCTACATATTTGATTTATAGTGATATTTATTATTTTACATCATTAGCAGTTTTTGTTTTTTATTGCCATCTCGTTAAAGCAGTAAAACTGTTACCTTGCATATATTACAATTAAAATAAAAACGAAAAAACCAATAACAAAACATTTTTAATAATATAAACAATTCAACTACAAACGTATTTTTTTTGCAGATTAGTAAAGGTTAGTTTCTTTGTTCTTATAAATATATGTATATATAAATAAATAAATAAAATAGTTATCAAGTATATATGCTGTGGAGATTTGGACACAACCTGATGATATAAATTTATTATTATTTATATTGTCGTAAATAAATACAATAACAAAAAATAACAAAAGGTTTTTAAACATAATATGAAGATAATACAAGAAATTGTTTTTTTTCAGACTTTATTGAACGATAAATTGCGGTAGGTATATACATAGCATTTTTAGCAATACTTTAATATTAAAAAAAACTTTTTTAAAAAAAAAAAAACTTCTTGAAGCTAATATTGTATATACCTTTCATTTTTTTCAACAATTTTGAAACACCTATCTAATAATAATAATAGTTTTTAAGACTTAAGTATTTTTTACCGACCCCCACGTATAATAACGAAGGTTGATTATTTTAATTACGCAAGGGCAAGCTGTTAACAAAAATTTAATATCGTATAATGAAAAATATTTGAAACTGCAAACTCACGGAATAGAGTACGGAATTTTTACTTCATTAATGCATCATTAGTACTGTATTCCTAACTACTAAAATATGTTTCACATTGCACACGGTAAGTAATACACGAATATGCGTAGTAAATTAGTTCAATTTTCTAGTAATTAGAACCATTAGCAGGTAGATTGAATGTTTGATGTTGTTCGCAACTTTATCTAGTTGCGCATAGTTTTCTTCTTTTTCTATCGCCGCTGAAAAACTTCATTTTTCCGATTTCCACAGAGATAAAAGAGAAAAACATTTCTGTGTAATTGTTTTGCCAAGAATTTTGTACATTTCTGAATTTTAAAACTTGGTAAATAAATAGTTGAAGTAGTATAAAAGTTTAATTTTAACTACATTTTGTTTCATTGAAGTGAATTCCCGATGTTTTCATTTGAAATTCATGAAAAAGTGAAGTTAATAGGACTGAGCTAATGGAAGATTGTTTGTAAATGGAAATAGCTCTTTTCACAGATAAATTAATAGTTTATTCTTTAAATTAAATGTGGCAGAAATAAGTTTGCAAGGAAACTTTATTGCTAACATAAACCAAAAGATAATTTTTTTAAAAAAATAATTGTTTGTTCGTAATTAAATATTTAAAACAGCAATTATTTATTCATATTATTATGGAGGTGACGAAAATGTATAGGAAAAAATAATTAATTAATTAGTTTATTTTTATTATTTGTTTACTAGAAATGCATCGTTGCAACAATTTTATATATTTTGAAATTATTTTTAATTACATATTCCTGGATTACATATTTTCATACATTTATCACATTGCGATGTCGAACAATTTAACTAACATATTGAAATAAATAATTTACAATACCAGAAAATTTTAGAGTAACAACAAATTAATAAAAAAAAATTGTATCGAAAACTATTTGTTATTGACAGCTCGAACGCATTTCTAGAAAAAAGCAATGTTGATGTACAATTTAGTAAAAATTTTATATATTTGTTGGTTTATTTCGAATATCATTTATTTGAATATGTCTAGCTACTTGATATTCTCAAATTAATAATCCATAAAAAGAAAAAAGAAATACTTATCTATAAGTATTCATAATTCATAAAATAAATAAAATACTTATTTTATATTTATATCTTTACAATACTTTAATTAAAATTGTCAAATTTCTGCCTGAAAACCAATATTTACACAAAACCAGACAAATTTGGCAAAGGGATCCACAATATGCATGTGCGCAATTTAAATTTGAGATAAATCCACAAATTTTTCCAACGGTTTGAAATTAGATTGAAGAGTTGCATGAACGCCTGACTTTAGTCAGAATTTGGAATTGTTGCCTGCTAGAATGCACACACTTATGCGTGTGCACATACTCCTGACAATCCGTGACAATTTCTGGCTGCTGCTCAAACAAAGCTTACAACACGACAACTATCAACACAAACCCGCGAAATTATTGTTTTTCATCCTGCAATTTTGTGGTAACAATTTAATCAAATGTGCCACATATTATCTTCATCGCTTTTTCGCTTTCTGATATCATAGTACTGAACAACGACTTATTGAATTACTTCACTTGAAAATTGATATAGGTACATAAGTTACAACGTTTGTTTGGTTCCTGTTGTACACTAGTTGTCAACTGCTTCTTATTTAATAGCAATTAAGGCCATATTTATTTAGGAAATTTTAATTCATCCCTAAACTGATCCTGAACTTACACGTGTTGGTACCAAACAAACAATCAAATTTCACATTTGGTTAAAATTATAAGCGACAAATTATAATTATTTATTAAAGTCATTTAATTAAGTTTTCCGATTTAACTTACAAAAGACACAACTTCTGACACCTATAGAAAGAGAAAGCAATGTGTAAATAAAAAAGAAAACAGTTTTAACTCACCGACCCAGCAAAATAGCTGGGTGAGTTGGGTCAGTTTGAGATCAGTTCTGCGTTACTTCAAATGTACCAAGTAAACAAAATTAACGTACTAGGTCACTTAAAAAGTCCCAAATAAATGGGACCTATTACAAAATTGTTGCCATGGAAACATTATAATCACATTTTATTAATCCTAAACGTCATCATTTTTTCTTTATATTTTTACTAATTTTGTAATATATTTTCCGAAAAAAACTTTGTTTTATACATGATTACAAGATGCTTTTGCATTGTCAAATACTAAAGTAACATTTTGCAATCTAGAATAAACAGTAAGTAGGTATATTGTATTAGGACATGTCGGTGCTTCTATCGTTTTGTATGGTAATGAAACAGAAACTTGGCAAAAGTAGAAAAAATAACGGGAAACTCTAAAAAAAATGTCAAAATGTAACAAAATATATGACGCTAATTTAAAGTTTCCCCCATTTTTCCACCATTCAAAATGATCCTAGCGATGGCGTGTCCTGCATATAGAATATTATAAAATGAAATAGAAAAATGCTAAATTTTGTTATATTATTTTAATGTGTTAGCTATCCATTTATAAAATACAATATTTAAAACCAAATGCATATTTGACGCGAAAACTAAAAAGTAAATTTTGGAGACAATGGCATGTATTACAAGCTCACTTTTATAATAAAATCGTGATTTTAACGCTTACTTTTACATCAAAATCTTTTATAAAAACGAACGTTAAAATCGTGATTTTATTATAAAAGCAAATTAGCTCACTTTTATAATAATATCGTGATTTTAACTTTAAATTTTACATAAAATTATGATGTAAAAGTGGGTGTTAAATTCGTGATTTTATTATAAATGTGAGCTCGTAATACGAGCCAATATGTCCGTATTTATTTGGGACGTTTTAAGTAACCTGGTAGGTTAATTCTGTTTACTTGGTACGTTTAAAGTAACCCAGAACTGATCTCGAATTGATCCAACTCACCTAGATATTTAACTGGGTTGGTGAGTTGAACCTGTTTTCTATCTTTGTTTACATATTGTTTTCTCTTTCTATATCTGTTAGAAGTTGTATCTTTTAAGTTAAAACGGAAAACGTAAATAAGTAACATAAATTTACCGCTTAAAATTATCACTCATTGTAAAATCTCATTGTATATTTGGTACCACCACGAGTAAGTTCAGGATAAGTTTAGTTTAACACGAACCATTTTGAACATCGCCCAACATTTTTTCATATGTGTCAGTATCCCAGCGCTCAATCACATTATGACTCCATCATCGTCCCCCTAGTTGATCCCCAATTTCCTGTAGCATTCATCTCAATCTAAGCGGTGTGTTCTGTGACAGAAAGCGGACCTGGCCGTGGGCTCCATGACCATCAACTACGCGCGAGAGAGCGTCATCGACTTCACCAAGCCCTTCATGAACCTAGGCATCAGCATCCTGTTTAAGGTAAGACGTATCATACACTATATCATCGTTAGCGCCTGACGACCGCCATCTGTTTGGGTTATTGAGATTGAGCTCCGGAAAGGTGAATTTGAATTATAAATGACGTGATTTATTTGTGTCAAAAAAGAAGTTTGTGCATGTAGATTTAATTTAGCTTTCTTTTAACTTTAAATAGTAAACTTTTGTAGGAATAATCTTCGACTGAATAATGGATTGATTGAGGAAAATAAAATCGGATAACAGTCACAGTCAGTATGTACAAGTTTGTTTCAGTAACCAACGTTAAAGTAAGACAAATAACATTTTTAGAACTAACTAAAAGAAATTTTGGATGTTCTAGTTGTGTGTATGTGTGTCTGTGAAATAATAATGATTGAGATTCATTTATTTTTTTTTTTTTGCGAATCATTTTTTAAATAATATAATTAATCATTTTACTTCACTTCACTTTTGTTCCAGTTATATTAACTAATATACTTCATTATTATTTCTATCTATTTGTTCCCATTTTTTTTTAATTTGTGATAAAAAACAAATAATGGTAATTCAATAAGTTACAAGCAAACCTCTTATATTTTGATAGCTTAATTAGTGACTTTGCATCTATAAAATCAAGAATGGTGAAAATATGTTAAAATACCTATGTCGAGTGCAATATGTACATGTGTTTGTATAATAATCTGTAATCTTTATTTAAAAACATTTTTATGCTGTTTTATGGAAATTATAAATATTTCTTTACCATTAAATTTTTAGTAATTTTTAATTTATCTTATATACCTTTATCTTGCTACAAAGGCACCATGTTGTAATGTCGCACCGGGCGCCAAAATTTGTTACTAAGGCACTAATGTTTTGATATATAAAACAGGGTATTTCACAACTTTAGAATAAGAAATGACAAATATTTAATTTGCAATATTAAGGGCGGTTTACACGAAATCAACATTTTAAATGGCACAGGTTTAGGTAGTTTTAATACTTTATTTAGATATTATCAATAATTATCTAATACAATAAATGTCTGATTTTAATAAATAATTTTAATTATTTTGTTTTTATGAAACAATCTGGACCAGTGACACTAAAAATGTAATTTTGTATAAACCTAATATTAATACATTTCTTTTAATTTATTTTTAGTGCATCAGGAAATATCTGCCAATTTTTTAATCATTATATCGTAAAACATCCTTTATGAAACATTTTCTTGATATAAATAATATAAATTAAAACAAATGTGGATGGATATTAATCAAAATTTGAACATTGATTCAGCAGAATGAGATATGTATAAATTATTTCAGGATAATTGAATATCATTTATTTAATAATACTGCCAATATTTTGATTATTATTGATGTAAATTATTAATGCGAATATAATATCTACAGATTAATTTTTTAATTCCAGGTTTTAGTTTAACCCTTGCATATCCCGAGCAAACCAGTGCGAATTTGTGAATTGGATATAATTTTGTTTGTGTTTTTGTAGAAATAAACTAGTCAATTCATTACGTGTACGTCAGTTGCAACATTTTTGTTGGGCTATGCACATGTGTCATTGGCAATTGGCAATATATACGTAGTTCATTACTATAATCAATTTACAAATTTGTTTTACATATTTCACGCGACGCATTTCAATTAATACCAGTAGTTCATTTAAATATTGCACCGTGTCATGAAAATGAGAACATGGCTTGATATTGCATATTAAATAAATACGTTGACTTTTTATTTAACTCTCATTTAAATACGAGGTAATTCCAGTTTCAACATCGCAAATGAAGGTTAATTCTTTTTAATTATAGTTTCTAATTATTACAGATTATTCTCTGGCCTAAATTTTTACTTTAGGAAAAGCGGTGGCTCCTCGATGTTACACGAATGCTGTCCAGCGTTGATCGTTTGATCGTATGACGCATTGACCGTCAAGGCGTCAACGTCTAAAGTTCAGACTTACCAGCTAACAATGTCAAATTGCCGTTGTCAGTATTTTTAAATTTCGTTTGTAATGCTGGCCCCTAAACACGTGCGTCTTTTTTGGTAAATCTGGCTCTGGATATAAATATTTTATGGTATAATGTGTGCTTTATATCTATTGATTACTTACCGTCCTCTACTTCAGTGGCGGCTCGTGAACTAAAATTTTGCTGAGGCAGGCGATAGGAACTGAATAAAAATGAAATGACATTCATCTATTAGAAAATTAGCAATCAGTGTTCCGAACGTCATTTCTTATCTGCATACAAGAAGAACCTGTTGCCATTTTTTAAAAATCAACCTAAAATTATAATCCAAAATTATTAAGTTTCCACGTCCACCAATTTTGAATTTGAATTTGAACAATTGCAAATGGTACGGCCAAAATTTCAAAAGGATTTAGTTCGTTCGTATGTTTGCTTTTGCCACGTGCAAATAGATCAATCAGAAAGTATTTGAGGCACGCCTCAACATTTCCTTTTCTGAAGCAGATAGTTCAGCGAAAGAAAAATCGATAAACGCTGTGAGCATAGCACAGTAATACACACACACATTGATGAAGTTTGAGGCATGAGAATTTTTGCCTGTGCACTTCTGTAGCACTGGAGCAACCACTGCGCTGGGCATACGAATGCTTTGTTCAATGGTATAGGATAGGAAAACAGTTTGAAAAGTAGATTTTGTGGACATGTCACACTTTAAATTTAAAATTTCTAGAAAATTGAAATTTAAAAATACAGTGCAAAATTCTCCTCTCCTCATTTTGTATGCCTCTCCTGTTGAGTCGCCATTGTTCTACTCTTATTTAGAGATAATATCCATCAGCTTCTAGTATGTTTTTCACGATTCTTTTTTTTAATAATACATTGGAATAGGACAATATCATTTCGCAGTAGCAATTGCAACGGTTTTATCTATTTACAAATATAATCACATATTCGCCACAATCGAAATCATTTTTCTCAAACGTTCGGTCTAACGTTCAACGCATCATGTGCCGTCCACTTTAATAGCGTAACAAATTTTGGCGCCCCATACTCACTTCTCTAGATAGGTACTTCTTGTGTCTACCCTAGAAGAACTACCTGAACCAATACCAAGTCAGAAAGAAATTTTATTGAAATAAACCTAAACAATTTGTATTTTATTTACATGCATATTTTTTTCCCTTAAATCATATCTACAGGAGGAAAACTGAAACAAAAGCCCACAGGAAAAAAGGATTTTAATTATAAATATGCCGGTAGTGTTATTAATAAATATTTAAATTGTATTAGGTATTCGGGTCATTTTCCGGGTCGCATTGAAGTCACCAAGCAAAGACACCCCTTTACATAATATCTAATATCACCCTCCAGGTCCCCACAGACAAAGAGTCGACGTTCTTCACGTTCCTGAGCCCGCTGGGCTTGGAGATCTGGGTATTCGTGATGGGCGGCTTCTTCATGGCGGGGTTCACTCTGTTCACGCTGGCGCGGTTCTCGCCCTACGAGTGGGTGAACCCGCGGCCGTGGCTGCCCCCGGACACCCTTACCAACGCCTTCGACATGTCCAACAGCTTCTGGTTCATCACGGGCACGCTGCTCAGACAGGGCTCGGGGGTCAATCCCCAGGTTAGGGCGGAGTGCATTCGGTGGAAATATCGGTGGGAGAGTGTGTTGTTTATTACTTTTAATGCAAACAGAGTAATAAATATTTAATAGTATTTATAAACGGAAACGGTAGTTTAATGATCTCTTCACGCATATCCAAAACATATTTGGAATATGTTTTCAATAATTTGTTATAAATAATGATAAAAATTCTATATTTCATTAAAAAATATATGGTTCACTTATGAGGTGTGTAAATTAAGTAATATAACTGATTTTTTTAATGTTCGAATAGAATTACAATTCAATATTGTATCCCTCAAAATAACTTACTTGGGAAGCCACACATTGCTGGAGATGGTTCTTCCTATCCTCACGGCAATGATAGAACTCGAATACTGGAATCACCGTCAGCTGGTTGGTTACAGACCTTTAAATGTTTTAAAGTGTCCCAAAATTTTTTGAATGTCGGCAAATGGAAAAATTCACAAGAACTCAAGTCAGATAAGTAAATAAGTAGGCTGAAGAGTCCCACAAACAAAATAGTTATTTTTATATTTTTAGCTTTTATTGGTAGTATATTTATCTATAATAACAACTTTACAATGTTAAATGAAATTAAGGTTAATGAACATAGTGCAGTTATTTTGTGATAAATTATTTTGCTTCTACTTTACAAAAATGAAAAACATTCATTAATTTTAAATTTTTATTCTTTGAATTCAAATTAAACCAAATGTGATGCTAAATTTTTTAATAGTATTTAAATATTCATATGTTGTTTACTCTGGGTATTACAGCTATATTCAACTCTGTTGCTTCTTAATTAAAAATTAAACTTGATAATAAACACCTCTCACATCCATATTTTCACCATGTCTATTTAATCTACTGCCCTTTTTGATTAGCACACTTTAATTATTTTTAATTTATCATAATTACTAACTCATTTTTATTTTGATTAGGACTTTATTAAATAAATCGAATGTAATTTATAAACTTATTAGGTTTTTTTTAGTTTCTAATAAATTCACTCTTCATATACAACCACACATCATTTCATTTCATTCAATATTTAAGCCAGAACCCTCGTATGAGTTAACTTTTTAACCAAGAAATATATTCATCGTAATTTTATTAATGTTGAATACCTTATTTGAAATAATTCTATATTGAATGAATTCGGTATCGATTAATTAATACCACACTTAGGAGTAACTGTATTCCTTATTGATACCTCTCTATGGAACCACAGAACGCAGATAATTCGTTTTTACTCCAAAATACTATTTTATATACTCTAACTGACTACTAGTTATTTAAAAATAAAAGTAGATACAATAATTCTTTAAAATAATAACAATTCTGGGCTTTATTACAGATATAAGAAAAATGCTACGCTAAGAGAAATGTCTCTTTCGGGCATTGTTCCCAGGAAATATTTTCTTGTGGGTATAAACCCTTATGCTCTTATATATTCTCCGCCCATGTTATAGCCTATTGTCTTTATAACATACTTTCCAGCAATTGTTTGTTCATCCCGTTAAATGGCATGTTCCCTGTTTATACCCTCCATAACTGGCATATGGTTGGCGCAGGTACCAACAAGCCAACCGACGCGGCTGTTCAGCTTCTTGAACCCGCTAGCGGTGGACATTGTGTTTTGTTCATCCCGTTAAATGGCATCTTCCCTGTTTATACCCTCCATGACTGGTATGGTTGGCGCAGGTACCAACAAGCCAACCGACGCGGCTGTTCAGCTTCATGAACCCGCTGGCGGTGGACATCTGGCTGTACGTGCTGGCCGCGTACTTGCTGGTGTCCATCACCATGTTCGTGGTGGCGCGCTTCTCGCCGTACGAGTGGCACAACCCGCACCCCTGCGACACGGACAGCGAGACGGTGGAGAACCAGTTCTCGCTCGCCAACAGCTTCTGGTTCACCATCGGCACGCTCATGCAGCAGGGGTCTGATCTCAATCCTAAGGTACAGTCGGGGTGGTGGAACAAAAGTGTTTGATACGGACAATACTTCAACTTAAAATTACAAAAATATTATGATAGTTTATCAAAGTAAACAGCTTACAAAACCTATAGATTGATTGTTTTTTTAATCTGCAGTACTGTAGCACAGAATCAAGGGCGTCCCCAAATGGGGGCAGGGAGGGGCAGCTGCCCCCCTCTAGAGACTTGAAAAAATGATAATCTAGAAGATTTTAATAATATAGTAGTAAAAAATCACAAAAAAGGCAGTAAAAAAACAAAACTTTAAAAATTGTATTTGTTTTACCCACAATTCATTTCCTTTATCCCCTCCCTAGTTCATTGGCTAGCGACGCTCTTGTACAGAATAGTTACATACAGAAACGACACTCCGTGTAGGTACCTTTCATGTTACACTATTCAGTTCTATGACCTTGGAGCATTGTGTAGACCTTTAAATTTGTTGCCTTCCTCTATCTCTCCCTAAGATGTGACGAAACTTTCCGAATTTAAACAATGAGCTCTTTAAATTTGTTGCCGTTACCCATCTCTCTCTAGTTTTCGTTTCTTTGTGTTACTGTCGCTTCTGTATAAACCTATTCTGTGACTGTAGTCTGGGTAGAATGACCGGCGGAGTTCGAGACTCACCCATTTATTTTCTACATAAAAATGGTCTGTGGTACGTCAGCTAGAGTACCTAATATGTGACATTCAGTTAACTCGTTCATTCTAATATCTGCGATAAATAAAATAATCATTATGCAAAACACTTAAAATTATGCTGATGAAATTTCGTTATCCCAATAAATTTCCGCTATCAACTAAATAAACATTTGTAATTGTTTATAACTGTTAGTGTGACAATTAATTTATATTTCAAAGTAATAATAATCAATTGTTTCATTTTGCATGTGCATTGTCGTCACAATTTATCTCACCAAATACCACACGACTTCTGATTTTCTCAGATAATAATAAACAAAGTAAAAATAAAATAATAGGTAAACTAACCTGATTAAATTGCATTTAAATAGTGTATTTGATGATTAATACAATCCAAATCAAAATAATCAAAAATAAACTTATTATGTTGTAAACAAAAAGTTACCCTGAAATTTTGACCAGAAATTAAAGTACTATAAGTGAATTAATTCTACATTCCTTAAATAAGTACTAATATTATAAATTCCTATTCGCATGTCATGATACATGTATTTAAGGGAAATTAATATCATTAATTATAATTTTTAATATGTTGAGTATTTTCCGTATTCGAACACTTATTCACCAATGCGACATACAACATATGTGGAAATTGCAAACAATTTGCTAGAATTTAAATTAAAAGCTGCATTTCGCGTGTGACGTTGAAAAATAGTAGGCGGTGATATGAATGCAAACTTGTATCGCATTTGTCATCGTCGCGAAGGGATTTTTTGCAAAGAGTACTAGTTTTTGCATATTGTGGTTTTTTACACGCGGCGTTTAAAAACGGTATTGTCAGCGCAACTGAATGTGTTGTTTCTTCGGAAGTCTATTTATCTTTACAATTTATTTCGCACACATGAAGTGTGGCAGTTTTTTATCATTACAGTGATATATAACGGAGGACACAGTATTTTAACCTTAAAAGATATGTAACATTTGTTAAGCAAATATTTCACGACACTCTTCAAACACAAACACGTTTATTTCATCCTACACTTTGTTCAGTATTTAAAAAGACAAAATAATTTAAATATATATTTTTATTTTGTTTTTACATATACTGGTACATGAAATAGAATATAGAATGAAACATTTGATATTCTTGTTAAATTTTTACTTATATTTTATCTTTATGTTTTATAAATTTACACAGTAGAATCATATTAAAATTGACCAAATAAATTTGTTATCTTTACATTTTCTGACATATTAATTCAACAAATACTTTCCCTTTCCATGCAAATCAACTTTTATTTCGCATAAAATCTGAAGTTTCTGACAACAATACATAATTAACAAATCAATTTTAAGTTTTCCCTAAAAGACAATATTGAATTGAAATAAAGTAACAAATTAATTGCTCAACATTGATGTCAAATTACGATTAGCGTTTGCGTTAAAATTTGAGTCTTTATGATGCAACAAGACATAACTCGTATTAATTCAACTTAATCTAACCAAAATTAAACACACATATAAGCTGCTTTCTCATTATTTTTACATAGTTTAATAACACAAGAAAGCTCAAAAAATAAATATTTATTATTTACGGTACTGTACTAAATTGTTTCCACATTGTGAATCAGTCAATCAAGAATCCGATCAAAACATAATTATATTTTGTTGCGAGAAAACGTTCCCTTTCATTCTTCCGTTTTCGGTAACTTTCCTAATCAAATCTTAAAGTTTTTTGTTAAAGATGGACAGTTATATGTTAGACCAATAAGTCTTTGCTCTTAATTGTGTAATTGATTTATTTGATAACAAACAACACACAAAAAGAACTGATAATAGTTTTCTGTATAGTTTATAATTAAAACAGTTTCACTTCTTTTGTTTCTTGCATGAGAAAAACAATTACGATAACGGCAGGTACAAAAAAAGTATATTTTCAGTATTGAAATTGTAAATATTTATAGCATAACAAATTATGTTTTTATGTTTATTCTAAAGGTACGTATTTATTATTTTTAATTTAAGTAGCGACAACAGTACATTTCAATAAACCATTAACATATAATTGTTTTTATTTGTTTTTCTATTGCACTTTGTAATTATAAATAAAATTACGAAACAAATGATACAAGTTTCCATATATTATGTAATTTGTAGAAATCTGTCTAGACTATTACAGCCAGATTCACAAAACAGGATTAGCTCTTGAACAGGTTAAAGTATGTCAATTTCAAGCTAAATTCGATATATTTAAACCTGTTTTTAGCTAATCTTGTTTTGTGAATTTGGCTATTTAAATTTAAAATGTGTAGTGGTTCCTTAATTGCAGCTATATATCCTGAGATTGTTATTGTAATTTCTATATGCGTGTATGTGTGTAATAAGCACTCATATTCATCATTTCCTAAGCTAGATCCTTCACTGATGGTATTGCATGGATAAGCACCCGTTAGTCATTGCATGTCTCTCTTTCATTCTCATTCCGTAGATATGGGTGCTTATTACAGCTGTACCTAAGGTGAGGTTTCTGGCTACGACTATTTCAGCATAAATGCATACAGACCAACATATTTAGGTGTTATCATTCGCTACAATGGGATTTTCATCGTTTTTTAATATATTAATAATTTATATTGTTTTGCTAATTTATATTTTGTACATTTGGATGTAAGTTTACAGGTCAACGCTCAACGAATATTGTTTTGATTATAAATATGCGATACAAGTATGAAATGCTACAATTTACTCATCACACATTGTTTTATTTACGATAGAATCTAAGGAAATCCAAAAATATTTAAAAAAACCTTTTAAATTTGAATTATGATTACTAAATTAAATAATAAGTTTACTTTGACAACAAATGTTTGACGTTAGCTACCGATTGTGGAACAACTGTTTTTTTTACAAAAATGTTTTTTGCTTGCAACCCGTAACTAATGAAAACTTGTTATTAAACAATTGTTTTGCAAACTAAAAACTGATAACTAAATGTCAATTTTACATACTATCGTATATGTATAATTTTTTTATTGTGCTTGAACATGAACTTTTAATCAAGAGAAAATGTTGGCTCCTATAATAATAATAATAATTTCATTCAAATTGCCTGCCAAGTAACCATTGTTTCTAAACGGGCTGTTTTTTTTTAAATAACAGATTTACGTAGATAAAAATATGCCAATTAATTCAAATTTTTACAAAATAACATGGAAATTTCAATATAAAATTTATTATTTGTATTTTGCGCTATTTAACAAACATTTTATGCTAGTTATTTTATGTAAAGTAGATAAGTGTTTTCTAGTTGAGTGCTGTTTAAATTTATACAATTATAGCACGAGATAAAAAGCACTATGTTACACATACGTTGCAAACAACAATTTTCCTACTTTTATTAATATTTCGAAGGTAATTTCAAAAGTAAATAAAACCATTGATTAATGTACCACCAGTGCGTGAAAAGTGTTTCTGTTGCCTAGCAACGGCTTTGAAAAGTAGTAGTAGTAATGGAAAAGAAAACATTTTACATTTTAATAGATTTCATCAAAAATTGAATAATATTGTATTGCAGTTCAGAACGGATATTTAAAGAACTTATAATAAATAATGAAAGGTTCAAAGTCCGGATATACTTTCCATATTCCGCAGACTACAAACTTCCATTAAAATGTAAGTAAATACGTGACATTCTATCTCATCCTTGTCAAAGGAGTTAAAGGAACTCATCTCTACACGACAGTATGAAAATAAAAATTTATTATCTTATCCTGCATCTCTGGCGACGTAAAAGAAAATGTATCCTATTTATTTGAGAATTTCGGAAGCCTATAAAGTTGCTCGCGGTCTGGTTGGCTGTGATTTACCGCGATGTCACTGAACCAATGTTTGCGATACATTCTGTTCAGCGGATATAGTCCCGCTCCGTCGTGACCATACCCAAGCGTCAAAGGATAATATTTTCCACGTTTACATTACACTCCACAGCGCGTAGCTTTCAAACCCAACACTTGTTTACTTTTTCATAAAACTTTTAAAGCCGAGCGGTTTATGAGGTAGCTGTTATTAGTTGAGAACCATTCAACACTTGGTAAATATTACTCTTTCAACCTAACTCTTTTCTTAATTTTATGGGCTAAAGTTACGCGATGTTGAAATCTGCTATTAACCGAAGTATTACCCTGTACATCAGTGGCGTATTTACGGGAGGGATGATATATCTCTCCATGATATCGACAAAGAATAAAAACTAAACATGTAATAAAAATATCTATACACTTCATTTTAAAATTTTAGATATCAATGAAATAAAAGGTTTGAAGTTTTTGAAGTTTTTGTTTTGCGGAAATCTAAAAGAAAACTAAGACGTTTACATTTTATACGATAACTTTATTTTGTAATATTCCTTTTTATAGATAAACATTGAAAACCAAGCCCTTCAAATTTGGGTTATATTTCCTTTTGCAATACAGTTTTTGATTATTATACAATTTTTTTATTTCCCCTCCAAGGTTCATGTTTGGATATGGCACTGCTGTACCGAATTTATAACATTAAACTTTACTATAAAATACAGATCTCTTTTCTACTTTATTGTACGAGTATAATAAAAGAAAATTAAGAAACATTGGAAAGCAATACAGTTAACACAAAATAAACTAATTAACAATATATAACCTTTAAAGCAAAGTTAATTTGAATAAATTTGGTAATTGTACATCAAATAAGAAACACTGAAAAATTATTAAACTCTTGGGGTACAAATGTAAGTCTGACTGTCGGTTGAAATTTACATGATCAAATTATGAATATGTATATTTTACTCAACGAGGTCTCATATCTAGAAGCTTAATCTCTGTAGCTGTAGTCTAGACAAAAGACAAAAGATAATTAGAAGCTTAAATTTGAGTAAAACTTAGTAATTCTCTATTAAATTAAAAATAATCTGTTTGTTAATATATCTGTATAGTTTTACTATACATTCGAAATCGTAATTATTCCACCTATTGTAAAATTGTGGAAAAATGCAATTGATGCCTTAATTTCTCTAAATTTTGATATATCAAATTTAACAATTGTCTCAGTTATCTGAAATTTCTTAGAATTTGTAATTTATACGTATATTCGCCTCAAATAAGAAACGGTGTTGCATCATATAAAATGCCATCAGTTTGAATTTTTAATGAAGTTTCATGCACTTACGTTTAATGTTTGTACTTATACAAACAGACAGTTTTTTAATTATATACTATAACCGCAGTACATATATGAAGCCTCATTAAAATTGATCACGTTTTACATGATACAACAACGTTGCTATTTCGAGACGGCTAAATGTATCTACAATATTATATTTATTTAAATAATAATTTACAGATTCTATGTAAATCAATTAAAAATATATTTGATTTTTGGCTAATGGTAGGTAAATAGTGGTAAAATATAATGAGAATACAATCAATAAATTTGTTATGAATTATAAGAAAAATCAACCAAAGTCTAATTCAAATTTGGTCAAAATTATATGACAGGTACTGGTATTCAAACAAAATGCATTAAGATGAATAGAACCAATATTCCGTGAATATGTAACCAATTACTGGCCTTTTATCGATATCCCGTGCGGCTGTCATCTTATTTGTATATGTTGATGTGTTTGATTTTGAGGATTTGTCTCGTGAAGTATTTTAAATCGCGTGGAAATCCCCTTGTAGACCGCGTGACTGACGGACGAGCTTAACCCATTCTAAAGCTCAGCTTTGTGCCTACAAAATGCTTCCTTCCTCCATCCAAACTGCCAAATTTATATTTCCCAGCCCTTTCAATATGTAGTTATGCTGACAAATAGTTCTCTGTATCGCATATTTCATTATTAACGCACACATTCTTTCATAATGGACTCTACGACGTTCACACTGTTTTAACCAGTTTATGTTATTATAGTTTACTAACTTACTAGAAATTCATTACCTAACTTTAAGAAAAATATATCACTTTAGACTTTAGCTCACGAAACATTTAAAAACATATGGTTATGTGTTTCCTATTTAGTTTGTTAATTACAATATAATCTTAAACTGGTCAGAAGTCATATATTAATTTACGTTTCACGTTTTTAGATAACGAGCAATTAAATCTAAGTTGTATTTAAATTTTTCATCATACTTTTCATGCTAATTTATTTGAACAGACATTTAAACCACAGTTTAAGTTCGACTCATTTTATTTAGTATGTTATACAATAATTAATGATTTGTCTATTAATATATCTAGGCGACATCTACGAGAATCGTTGGAGGGATATGGTGGTTTTTTACTCTAATTATAATATCGTCGTACACCGCTAACCTAGCTGCGTTTTTGACGGTGGAAAGGATGATTACTCCAATAGAAAATGCAGATGATTTGGCGGGACAAACAGACATCTCGTATGGGACGTTGGACAGTGGATCAACCATGACATTCTTTAGGGTAAGTCCAATTCAAATACATGACTATATAGACATAGCACATAGCTAAGTATAAATTATTAGTTTTGTATAATGTATATTGAATGTTGAATCAATTCATAAAAACAGGATTATGTACATTTGCTAGATCGTATACTGGAAACATCAATAATGCGATCGATTTCATGTTCAATTTCAATTTCTATTTGAAACGACAATAATTATTGTTTTATAAATTATGCATATAATAATTTCTATTAATTTAGGTTTAGTTTTGTTAAATTTATTGACCTTAAAAGAAAATTTATATTATTCCAATGTACCTAATTGAAACTGGGTGTTTTATGTGTTTTTTTTTAATGGACTTTTCCAAAAAGAATCCAGAGTTTTTTTTTTTGTTCAAATACAATAAACGAGACAAACAATCTTTTTGTCATCTTCAACTATTAACTAATTCAATAATTGTATATTACATTTCACTGCAGTTGCCTTTTGAAATCGTACAAAGTCACCAAGATTGTTTAGTTAATGTTTTCTTTTGAACTCAATACAAAATTACCTTGCAACCAGTATTACATGTATGTAATGAAAGAGTTTGTTTTAGGTGAATCCTCGTTCTAATATTCTATCTATATCTGGTGTATTGCTCGGTTGTGTATTGAGTACTAAATTAGTCGTATTTTGATAGTTCCATCGTGCTTGTCTAATATGTGTTGCAAGAGTTCAAATAGTTTATATCTGAGAACTCAGAATATTTTACGGTTTTTACGTATGAAGATTTAAGAGTCGATATTTTTATTTCGGATACCTTACCAGTAGTACATTATTTATAGATATAAGATGAATGTGTAAATCTGGGGCATATTTCTTTATAAAGGTACATTAGCGAAATACGAGTGACAATGCAGCAGTGTTTGATATTCTTGTTGAGACCATTCTTTGTAAGTATTGTTCTTGGGGTAATCGTAAAGCAGAGTAAAGGATGAATAATTCATGGTGGGAGGTATAGATTTCTGATATTCTATCGGCAAACATATTTCACTTTATGTATTCGGGCGCGTTCTGTCCGACTCACGTTCGACTGGCGTCGACGGCATTCACACCGTTCACTCGTCTATTTGTGCTCCGCACCGTGATCAATTTGAGAAAAAGTAAAAAACCCTATTGGGAAATGAGTGTTATAGAAAAAAATGTGCCGGGAAATTCAATGTGAAATTCAACCTGCAATGATTTTCAATTAGATCGTGCGAAGCATCGGAAACAATGCTACTGTTTCCCAAGTTGTGAGACACTTTTAACTTGTCAATATTTCACACACCCCGAGAGTTGATGGGGCGAATTATAAATTCTTCAAACCTCCAAACCATTTTTATCCTTCCGCCTGGCGAAAATTATCAGTAATATATATTGCACAACTTCACATGTATTTTTTTTACTGATTCATATTAGTACCTTAGTATAAGGTAATCTAACTAGTTACTAAAAAATTACAATATATACAGCTACTTTATTGAAGTTTTGAGCTGCTTAAATAAAATGCAGCAATTATCATCAAATGATTGTTCGTTATGTTATTTAAAAACATAATAAGCTTATTTTAAATTCTTAAGTTTCTAGCAAATCTGTTTTACTTTGTTTTTTAGAATAGTATCTGTTAGAGTACACTTGTTCTTTATATTAAAAAGATTAATCTACATTTTAGCAAGATATATAAAATCTTTATTTATTGTTACAAAGATTAATGTCGACCTTAGATACGTATAATTACATTGTCAGATAGCATTTTAAAATACTCGTAGATTCAAACATTTGTTTGTGTTTCTCGTGTTATATTGCGTCGTACATTAATTTGAGCCAAATCAACTACTAACCGTATTACATATACAGGATGTCCCATTTAAGGTACGAATGCATTGGTATCTCGAGAACCGTAAGAGCTACGAGGTTGGTTAAATTAGACAAAAGTTGCCCCGTTAGGAGGCTATTTTAATGGTGTTTTGTTATTTGCGAAAAAATACATAGCTCACTAGATATAGGGGAAAATGTAAATTTAGCGATTTTCTTTTTTTGCTTATAACTTTGTTATATGAAATAATACGAGATTCTGGTTTGCACTTTCTTAAGGCACTTTTGTATGGTGAATTTGCAGAAGTACTCATTTTTTTTATATCTAACCATTTACGAGTTACTGATAGCAACTTTTATTTTTCATATGGAGGTCATATTAAACTATGGTATTTTTAAATAGAGATTTTTTTTAGCTTTACAATGATATAAAACAGTAATAATTTATTTTTATAATTAACAGAAAAATTAAGAAAAATTGTTATTTGTACTAAAATTGCATTGAAAAAAGTAAATTAAAGACTGCAGTGGAAGAAAATAACTACTTCATAACATATATTACAACACGTTTATTTAATTAAAGTTAAAAATACAAAAATAATTAGCGAAAACTTAAAAATAAATTTAGTTTGAAAAAAGTAAATCGAAGGCTGCTGTGGAAGAATTTAACTAAATTTATTGTGAAGTTTTCGCAAATTATTTTTGAATTTTTAACTTTAATTAAATAAACTTGTTGCAATATATGTTATGAAATAGTTATTTTCTTAGACTGCAGCCTTTAATTTACTTTTTTCAATGCAATTTTAGTATAAATAACAATTTTTCTTAATTTTTCTGTTATTTATAAAAATAAAGTATTACTGTTTTATATCATTGTAAAGCTAAAAAAAATCTCTATTTAAAAATACCATAGCTTAATATGATCTCCATATGAAAAATAAAAGTTGCTATCAGTAACTCGTAAATGGTTAGATATAAAAAAATATTGAGTACTTCTGCAAATTCACCATATAAAATGCCTTAAGAAAGTGCAAACCAGAATCTCGTATTATTTCATATAACCAAGTTATAAGCAAAAAAAGAAAATCGCTTAATTTACATTTTCCCCTATATCTAGTGACCTATGCATTTTTTCGCAAATAACAAAACACTATTAAAATGGCCTCCTAACGGGGCAACTTTTGTCTAATTTAACCAACCTCGTAGCTCTTACGGTTCTCGAGATACCAATGCATTCATATCTTAAATGGGACACCCTGTATTTATTTCTGTCATATCTGTAATTCTCTTTGTACTTTGCTAAGTTTCTAATAATTTATCTTTTTTGTGTTCGTTATTTATCTAGTATATTATTTTATTGGTATTCATCGATTTTGTTTCTTGTTATTAGAGCTAATATTTTAGAATTCACTGTTTTCTATAGCACTATCCTTCTTTCTGTTGCTATCTCTCTTCTTTGTTTATTGCAATGAATATATTTTAATTAAATTAAAGTGCATTAATTTATTGCTATAATTTTAATAAATATCATTAATTAAAACAAAAATATTTACACGTAATTACAAATTCATTTTAATAAAACTATAGACGTCTCTCATTATTGAAAATCTGATAAACAATTTAATTATTGTTTGTTATTGGCTAAATAATTTAAAATTTATTATTTTATTTATTTAATTCAAGTTGTATTTTTATTTAATTAACTTCTCACGTATTTGTTGTATATTTTGAATATATGTAAAATGTAAATACACATTGCTTTAATTAGTCTGGTACTTTCATCACTTGTAATTTATAAGGCGATTGCACTAAATGAATATGTGTATTTGAAGAATCTTATACAATTTGTTATGGCTCCGCAATCTTCTTACAGTATACGCAATGCTGGTTGCTGCAGTTCGTAAGTTTTATCCTTTTACCACCAGTTGCGGCTTTAAATATTTTGAATTACAGTGGGTCAGCATTTAAAATAGTTCATAACATAGAGATATTTTTTCTGGATTCAAATACCTTAATATGAAAAGTTTTCAATATTTAAAATACATGAAATCAACAATTACGAATCTATATTTTTGTCGATAAAATAGCATATTTTATTCAATACCCACAATCTTCGTTTAGTCTTTTTTGTTTCTCTTTTATTGTAAAAAGATAATTAATTTCTTAATTTTTAATTTTACAAAAATATGTCAGTAAAACTCGACTTTATAGCCAAGCCTGAAGTTGGCTGCGAAAACATTCTAATAAATTCTTGCAAAAAAATTAAGTGCATCTTTTTTTTTGTTTAAATTGAACCTACAATGTCTAATTTGTTGCTATATATGATGTAATTCTTTTTTATTTACATTGTATGTATATATTGTTTTAAAGTGTCAAACTAAAAAAAAATCGCAAAAATGTACGTAGGTTCTGGTGTGAAGTTATCCAAGTGTGGATGCCAGATCCGAAATATTGTGGTTTGGCGCGTTTGAAAGTTGGTAAAGTGGACAGTCTGTGATTTAAAGCATTGTAAGGCTTTTGTGTGCCACTATATTTGCAGAAGATTATTCAGTTTGGCAGTTTGGAAGTTAAAAAAAATATTTGACGTTTGAAATGAAGAGAAGTTGGGTACCAATATAAAAACACTAAAAACTGTTCAAAATTTCAATTGAATATGTATATTTTGAGCAAGAAATGAGCGAATTACTAAATTGTTAGCTGAATTATTTATTTTTATTATTTTAAGACCCAAAAAAAGTAAAGACAACAAATATAAATAATTATTTTAAAAAAGATGAAAATTTACACTTTCCGAATTAGAAAAAGTGTCATCTGTCTTTTTCCATAACACAATATCATTATACTCTCTTCTGTAGTAGACTATCTGTTAAACATGAGCTATATGTTTGGAGTTGTGTTAATCTCGATTAGTACAGAAAAACTCTGCCCTAATTTATTAGTGTGAACGCTACAAGCTCCAATACACAACTTGCAACACTATCCATAACCACTAAGTAACTATAAGTAATAATTGTAAACAAAGATGAAGCTTTAGAAAATGAAAACTTTATAATTTGTACATTTATTGTTAGGATTCGATGATAGAGACCTACAAGAAGATGTGGCGGTTCATGGAGAACCGGAAGCCGAGTGTGTTTGTGCCCACGTACGAGGAGGGCATCCGGCGGGTGCTGGAAGGTAACTACGCCTTCCTGATGGAATCCACCATGCTGGACTACATCGTGCAGCGCGACTGCAACCTCACGCAGATCGGCGGCCTGCTCGACACGAAAGGGTACGTACCGTTGTACCGTACTGACACCCTGCTACATAACAGGGCCGGACTAGCCTTAAGGAAAATAGAGTTTTACAAATGAGGGGGTCTAGTTTTTAAAGTGAACAATCTTAACATTTTGTGTTTTCGAGAAAATCAAGAAAAACGTTGTAAACGTTATCTTTCATTGTTTTATACGATTTTTATAAGTACCTACTACAAATATATTAGTAAAGGGAAAGTCTAGAATTCAACGTAGTATATTACTTTTAATCGAAATAAGTTTGGAGATTGCGCGTTTTGAAAATAACTTAAGTCACAGAATAGGTTTATACAGAAGGGACAGTAAGACAGAGAAACGAAAATTAGAGAGAGATGGGGAAAGGCAACAAATTTAAAGGGCTCATTGTTAAAAATCAGAGAGTTTCGTCACATCTTAGGGAGAGATAGGGTAAGTCAACAAATTTAAAGGTCTACATAATACTCCAGGATCATAGAACTGAATAGGGTAACATGAAACGTACTGACACGGAGTATCGCTTCTCTATGTAACTATTCTGTGCTTAAGTGGTAAATTGGAGATTGTACATTTTGAATATGTTTACTGGTTTAAATATTTTTAACGATTTTCGAAAAAAAAAAATCAAATACGTTTTTTATTCATCAAAAATAAAATAGTAACAATGTTGATTGATGTTACTATGGTTACAGATTGTCAGGTGATCGTAATCTTTGATTTTATTGATGGTATGGAGATTAAATGTTTTGATAGTTAGAAGAGGATGGATATTGTCCACTTTGGAATTAAGGTAACTTTTGACATTAATATATCAAGGGATAATTGTACGTTTTGAAACAAACAAAATAGTTATTTAGATTTAGCTTCAAGCGCTACATCTGAAATCAACATTAAAACATTTTCTTAAAAAAATTAAGGTTGTACACTTTGAACTTTAGACCCCTCAAGTGCAAAGCATAATGACATCTGCTTTCGGTTCTAGTTGAAACACAATTTTATTCCTGTACGTATTTCGAGAAAATCGGGAAAATGAATTGTATTTTTATTTCCTGATGATGGCCTTATGAGCCAAAATACGTTTAGAAGTAAAATTCAAATTTTTGGAACTTAATCGAATATTTTTCTTATTGATATTTCTAGAACTGTTTAAGTTGGTGGGATCATCAACTGTTTTATTTTACCTTTTATTATGAAATCATTTAAATAATATGATGGTTAAAAGCTGGTGTAAATATTTCTTTTTTTTTTTCACTGTTTTCTTCTACGACCCCCAATAAAACAGTACTTAAAATACCCCGTTACAAGTCAAGTTCTCTTTAAAGATCTGCTTAAAAAACTAAAACTCCACAGAAATTAAGAATTTAATCAGTAACGTTTATTACATAAACATTTTCTTTTATGTGTATGAAAGCATTTTGCACTCAATGTATGTAATAAAAAGATTAAAAGAAAACATGATTCAGCCCGAGGGCACCATACACACAAACCCAGTTAACCCGGTACTGCCGAGCTGACATGCATGTTGGAATCAAGAGAGAAAGTCCATCCACTGCATGTCAGAGTCTAGTGTCGTAGACGGGGTGGTTTAATTAATGGGGCCAATGAACTCCTGACTAAGGGATTGTAACATGATCGTAAAAGAGTTATTTTTTTGGCGATTGAGAAGTTACAATGGCTGAAAGTTTTTAATAGCTTTTATTTGTGGAGAAAACATGTAGATCTGGTTTTACTTGTTCTACCACTCATCGATTTCTGTCCAGCAAAAGTAAAAAGTTTAAGGTGAAAAAGCAACGATTTCATTTACTTTAAACTTTACGAATTGTGGCTAATTCTATTCAATAATTCAAATAATTTATCTTTTCGTTTTATCATCCGCATTTTATGTTTAGTTTAAATAACTACATAGTTTTATAATATGTTGGCAGATAAAATAGACAAGTTGAAATTATTCCATAAATTTGTTTATTTTAAAATAAAAATATAATTTATATTATGCTGTAGTTCAGTGGAATAACAAACCATACAATTATCTTGTGTATCACAAACAAACAATTATTTTTTCTTATCAATACACAATGATCTAATTGTTTATAAAATTTGAAGAAATTAAAAAATATCATTTTTGCACTTCCAGCAGTAAATACTTACTTTACTCTTCATTTTTGAAGACTGAAGGAGCACTTTTAATCCCTGAGGGATTTACCATATTATTTTAATATACACTATTTATTGCACTTCTGCATATACATTCTATATGCAAAATTAATGTTAAGTGGCCAAAAAGTGTGCTGATAATTTTCACTGGGCGACCTGTATGTATATAATCTAGCCTAGCTTACCAGAAAAATGTGCATAATGATGTTTTGTTTTCAAAGCTGCCTTGTATTTTATAGTTATATAAATATAACCAAATATTTATTATTATAGAATGTATACGTAGAAGTACAAAAAATAGTATATATATACCACAGGACTAAAGTGCCTTTAATTCCTAAAGTGATTATTTCCCTCGCCTACGGTTAGAGAAATAATTTTCGCTCTCAGGATTAAATCATGCACTTTAATCCTTCAGTGTACAATATACTATTAATTAAAAGAAAATCAGATTGTATTGCAGTTTATTATGACATGTTATTAATACATAATATTGCAATTATTAATGAAGATGTTTTTATTTCACTATTTTATTTTAAAATATTAAAATATAGAGTGCTTAAACAAAATAATTTATTAAGAGCTTACATTCCATGAGTAAAGTTATGCTAATTTTATATCTAGTCAAATTGTTCACCATGTTTTTGTTTTGTAAAAATGACCATGCTAAAAAAACTGCCAAAGTTTTGTCTAGTAAATCTCTCTACGTTTTATCTATACTACACATAGACAGGGTGTTTCTTTCTCCTCATTCACTATTGGGATCTCGAGAACAATAATAGATTCACTTCGGTTAAATCAGACAAAATTGGTGACAGAGAGAAAAAAGAAAAAAGTGTCAAATGGAACTTTGAGTTCACAAATTCCTCTTTACACTGAGGCACAATTAAAATTTCCATACTGCTTTATTTTGAAGTTGACTCAATGGAATGTATTTTTAAACGATACCGATTATTGTATATAATGTATTAAATATCACAGACAGTATAAAAATTTAAATTTTACCAGGCGTGTTCTATTACAGAATCATAATTCTTGCACAATTTTCTGTCCTGTAGGTATCTGAACTGCATTTTTACAAAATTTTCCTTCTAGCTACGGCATAGCAACCCCAATGGGCAGTCCTTGGCGAGACAAGATCTCCCTGGCCATCCTGGACCTGCAGGAAAAAGGCGAGATCCAAATGTTGTACGACAAGTGGTGGAAGAACTCCGGAGACACCTGCACCCGGAACGAGAAGGGCAAGGAGTCCAAAGCCAATGCTCTAGGAGTCGACAACATCGGAGGTGTCTTCGTAGTTCTGCTCTGTGGCCTGGCCTTTGCTGTCATTGTTGCCATATTCGAGTTTTGTTATAATTCTAAGAGGAATGCGCTCTACGAAAAGGTAAGAACAGTGTTATATTTAGTCCAATATATTTTTTTTATAAAAATAAGTAGCTTTATACATAGAGATAATACATGAATATATTAATGAAAGTCGGTGATTGTATCGTTGTAATCTATTGACGAATAAATTTCCGATTCTATTGAAAGGATAGCAAGATTTGATAATATCTCTTATGACATTATGGAAATAAGACTAATACAAATAAGTACCTTCTTATTGTTTTTAATATTATAGTGCAGAGTACTTTAATAAAGTCATATTTATTTATTATTTAATTTACAATTAGAAAAAAAAATCAGATGTAACAAGCTTTAATTTGGCAGACAAAAAAACAGACCCATTTTTTATTTTATCACAGATACAATACAATTATATTCGTCAGTAAGCTACTTTACGCCCTTGATGCAAAATGTAATGTTTAGTCTGATCATTTAAATCTGATTTTGCCGCCCTCTAGACTGCGGCCGCCCCGTTCGCCCTCCCCCTTAGCTAATGCTACAGTTTTAATCAGATAATAAATATAAATAAATCAATTAAAACAATTATTATATGCAGGGCGCTCGCTGGTAGGGGAAAGGGTGGTAATTCCCGACAAACCTTAAAAAAATTAAACATCAAACGACTAGGTAGTTAATGATTTGATTAGTTCTCTGACTGTTTTTATGTAACGGTTTACCTTTCAAGTTAGGTGCGTTAGTTTATTCATATTAATATTGTAATTAATTTTTAGGAACTTCCTAATAACTATAAATAATTAAAAATTAGTAAAAGTGTAGTTATTACAGTGAGGGAAAATGAATTTCCAACGTACTATATTTCCATGCTTGTTTGCCTTTTTTGGAAGACCGTTTCGGGACTTCTCTTTTTAGAATTACACCATTGGTAGAACGCGTCATCCGACATGTACTCTACCGTGTATTTCGATTATTTTCGATTTGTAAAAATAAGTGAAAGATAGGATGATGTATTTGCCTGGCTTGAATATCTATTGATGCAAAGTTTGATGATAAATAGCTAGAGATGAAAGTGGTGTTTGAATAGGCTCGTCCCTATTTTCACACGCAACTAGTTCTGTCACAAACATCTCGGGCAAACACAGGGCGCACACAATGCGAGATTGACGGGTAGCGCCAGCCGCACATCCATATTCACTGGCCATGCGTAAAGCGAACGATAGTCTTTATTTCCATTTTAATAGCATTGCCACTGCGAGCAACGCTCACCTACATTTACATTCAATGAATTTACGTAATTTCATTTAGGCATTAACAACGGTTTCACTCTTCGAGGGGAAATGTCGACTGGTGGAGAGATATGAGGCGCATGGTTGCCAAACATCATTTTATTTTACACTGTTTTTTACACTATGAGTATCATATGCGCCGGGTTTGTGTTTTTGTCAAGTGTGCCCACAATCCCATATATTTATTAAAGCATATATATAATCGATAACATTTAATTGGGCCTCCGTTTATTTGGGGTAGTTTCTTTTTTGGGCCTAATCTTAAATAATTTAAACCAAACTAGTACATAAATTAAATATTTAATTGGAACAATTTTTTGCTCAATTGTAATAGTAAATGAGATTTTTTACGGAGGGTTATTTTGATCTAATTACATTGGACCAAGAATTAAACTACCTCGTAGCCCTAATTTTTCAGCGGATTACATTTTAACTTAATATTTAGATAATCACTAAACTACATAAATTGCAGATATTGAGTACAGTATTTGGTTTTATCCAAAAGTAAGATTACTGTCCGACCCAAATAGGTTAAATTGAGTTTTATCCAGATTTCGAAGATTCACAATTATTTTTTGATACTCTTAGCATATGCGAGTGTCCTTATTTTGTTTTCCTTCTGAATACACGACCATTAACGCAAGCATTTCCTAAAGTTTCAGTTGAAATAGGCTGTTTAATTATTTCAGATATTTCTGATGACAAATTTGTCACCATTAGGCAACCCCATGTTTCCTTGTATTGAAGCATAGTTTTTTTTTTGATATTTAGGAATAATTACTTTAATATGTACATATGTAAAATAAATATAAATCCAATAAATAATATTTGAACATCAAAATTCTAAATATTTATTCATTTTACTGTAAACCGAAATTATTTTTGTTATTATTTAAATAAAAACATTAAGAAAGGTAGCAATGGAGAACGGTGGGTTCCACAAAAAACGCAAATGTAAACTTTATTTTTAAATGAACAAAACTGAAAACGATTTGCTCTTAGATTACTTTTAACTTTCGGTACCCTCATTCAAAGTGAAAATGAAGATAAGTTTACCTTTGAACATGATTTATTTTTTTGTTATTAAAAAAATATATATTTTAAAGGTGAATTTAACAAATATTTAAATATACAGCTTGAGCCTGTAGGACTTTCATTGATAGCTGATGCGCTTCGTTGTAGTTGCCTTCATCCTACGCAAGCAGATATTATTCTGCTTATAGCAAAGGTTAACAAAATAAATAGATTCAATTTTTCTAATTCACACTTCACCATTAGCTGAAATTGAACAATTGAACACTTTCTTTTGCCGTTATTACAAATCCAGATATGAAAGAAATTTGACTTTGCGGAAAATAATTAAGTATATTATATTAAAAAAGATAAAATTAAGTAGCATTTGTCAGAGTAAGCTTATCCTGACCGCATGTCACTGAATTGTGATATTATAGTAATTCAAAATAAGGTGTATACAAAAAGTTTTAACTATTTTTAGCGTGGTATCCGTCAATTCGTATGTATGTGAGCACAATAAAAATGTTGAATGATTTTTAAGGACACTCCATATTTAAGCTTCTGTCTCGAATGGCATGATTTGGTCAACTTTTAATAAAAATATCTAAACCAAAAGAGCCCCTTTTACTTTTGTTAATTGTAGGTTTTTTGTTTATATTTCGTAATAGACAAATATTCCACAAAAAAAATGTAGAAGGGTGCTGTAAAGTACCTATACAACCTTTTTTTACATAATATAATATTATAAATTAATAACATTTGAACTTATTTTTTTAAACTAATTTTATATTATTTGTTATCTATTTTGAATAAAAAATTACAATATTTATGTAATCTAAACATTTATTTGACAAAAAAAATATGAAGTTTTTACTTTCTTCAGGTGAATAATTATGAAAATTAACTTTAATTTAGACTTCACAAACGATATGATTTGATATAAAATAAGTCTGATAAAACGGAAGGAATTTTTTGAAAATTTTGGTCATAAAAGTATTAATTTTTCTTTTATCTAAACTATAGTATTAACTATCGTAAATATCATATTTTACTGATAAAAAAACTTTATTTATAAATTAGGTAGGTCAATACTTTGATAAGATAAAATATTGATTATCAATAACAAACTTTCAGGTTAATTTTGAATCAAATAACCTGAATATACGATTGCCTTGGAGGCAAACCCAGAGAAAATGGAAGGGAGAAATTTCAGAAACAATAATTTCATATATATTAGTCCCCAAAGTCCAAACTACCAACAAATTTAAGTTCCAAGTACAATAGGTACCGAATTTGAGTTCTCGATTTCGTATCTGCTGTAAGTGAAACAGTTTAATCGAAATTAGTAAACATAACCTGAATCTCTCCCTACAAGACGTAAATTTATGCATTACGGTTGGTTGCATTTAAACTATAGCCATTCCTATTGTAATGGTTAGATTTCTCCTGCATACTCCCAATCATAGAGGATTGTTTGCGGTAGTAATACTCCTTGTCATGCCGTATCTCATATGCATATTGTCAGTTTTCCTGAGAGTACGTTACCGTTACGTTTTGCAGGGAAGATGGTGGCCAATTTCATTATGAACTTCGGAATTGTACAGGTGCGACTAATATACTAAGTTGATTTATTTGGTGCAGAGGAAAATGAAGTGTGGTGGCTAGACTTGAGATATGTTTTATACAGAAGATTAAAGTTCAAGAGAATTATATTAATATTGAAGAATCTAAGGTAATTTATTATGAAAAGTCATGTATTAGCCTGTAATCAGTTTTAAAATATTTCAATATCTTAACATCCTTTTTTAAAAATAAGTTATTAAAAAATCGTGCATTTAATAGTATAATTATTTGAAATAAACATATAAATTATTTAAATATGTATTATTTATTACTTTCAATAGATTTTCCCCTTTGCTTAGGTACTGTCTATTTTTATTATAATAATCCAAATTAGATTTTCCTCTTATTAGAACGAAGATATTTAATTTATACATCAAATAGGTATAAATGGTTTATTTTGCAAATGATTTTTTTGCCGCATATTATGAGTAAAACAGGAAGGGGTCCAGAACCATTTTTTTTATTTTATTTTCTGGAAGAACAGAGTGAAATAAGAATAGTAGTGAAAACACGACTGAAAAATATGTCGTGTTAAGCGAGATATCAATTTTTAAAGTAAAAATTAACTACAATTTTAATTTGTTTCAGTAACTATATATAAGTATACGCCCGCGGGCAATAAAAGTCACTTTACGCCCGCATATGAGGGCGTATAAATATGTTTATGATACCAAAATGAAATAAAACTTATACAACAGAATAACGATAAAATAATTTGTTCTGGCCAGATATCTTAGAAATCTGGTCACTCTCCATAATATGAGCAATTTCAAAATGAAGCGGAGTCCAGTTTGCCACTTAGTAAACAGCGGTAGTAGAATGAATTGGATGATACAATTATACTTACATTTAAATGACTCAACACACTTAAATGTCAGATGAACGAACACGCACGATTAACTAATATTCCCCCTATTCTGTAACCTAGTGTTTACTATTTAACCAGTTGCTAAATTATTTCTTCAATAAAAATAGATAGCACTGGTGAAAATATCAAAACGTCACTTGTAATGTTTGTTTTTATTTGTTAAAAATTTTAGCAAGTGGTTAATAATTAACCACTAAGTTACAGAATAAGCCCAATTGTGTGATCAATTCGTATCTTTCCTCTTTACCATATTTTATAAAAACTAATCTGTTTTGGACATTTTCTCGCAAATCTAGAATGACAGTAACATATTGTGTCAGCACGGGTAACTTGATTTTAAACACATTTTAACGTTACGTTGTTTCATAAAGTGGTGAAAATCTTACTTACAATGGACCATTTCGTGTGATAGAGCGCCGAGACAAATTTTTCATTATTGAAAACAACAATTCTCTTCAAACAGTCTCCATTGACAGACTGAAGCCGGCGTACATGGCTCCGGTGAAGTACGAAAAAAGGCAGGAAGCACACCAAAAGTTTCTGGTGGTAGATTGCAATCGTTGGGGGGAATACCTGCGCCGGTGCGGGTAACGTGATTTTAAACACATTTTAACGTTACCCGTGCTGACACAGAGCCTACGTTTATTTACATTTTTTTTTGTTCACAATTATATTGTTATGTTGCTATGTATTTGTGAATCGCCAGTTGTTATTTACAATTTGAAGAGAACAGAACTTTTGAAAATTGTAAATGATAGTGAAGTGTTTTCATTTAAAACCCTACTATCGTTTCAATATGGAACACATTGTCTGTTTCAGAGGTGTACGGGCTCGTCGCCTCAGCAGTCGCTGTGCGCCGAGATGGGCGGCGAGCTGTGCTTCGCGCTGCGCTGCCGAGGCTCGCGCCAGCGGCCGGCGCTCAAGCGGCAGTGCAGCAAGTGCCTCCCCGGGACGACCTACGTGCCCGCCGTGCTCGACGTGCCCCCGCACCAGCCGCCGCCGCCGCCGCCCCCGGCTGGCGTCAACGGCAGACGCTGCGAGGACGACCACGTCACGGTAAATGAAGCAATACATTCTAAATACCTAAAATTAGGGACAACTACTTCAGAATGCACTAATTCTTGAACTATTGAAATCTGGGCAAAATCCAGAGCAGCCAAATATGTTCTATGTGCTTTGGTAATAGTAGGTCTAAAAATGTTTTAATTTTTAATCCACTAAAACCAGAGTAGTCAAATCTGCTCCAGAATGTGCACTGGTTTGAGTAGGCCAAGAATTATGCACACATTTCAAAATACTCTAATTCCCGGGCCACTGAAATCACAACACATTCCAGAGCAACCTAATCTACTCCAGAATATGCTCTGGTTTCAGCAGAACAAGATTTAGAGCAAACACTTTAGAATGCTTTTAATTGTTGACACACTGAAACCAGAACACAATCTAGATCTGCTCCTCTGGTTTTAATTTTTAATAGGTCAAGAATTAGAGCAAACACTTTAGAATGCTCTAATTCTTGACCCACTGAAACCAGAACACAAATCAAAGCAGTGAAGTTCAGTAGGCCAAACATTTCTAAGTGCTCCAATTCCTGACTCATTGAAAACAGCTCAATCCAGAGCAGCCAAATCTACTGCAGAATGTGCTCTGATTTCAGCAGGCCAAGAATTAAAGCACATGCTAAAGCGTGCTCCAATTCCTGACCGTCTGAACCAGACCACCAGGTGGGGAGGGGCGAAGGCCCAGAGGCCTGCTACCTCCCCGGCTCCCCGCAGAGCGAGACTGAGTGATAGCGTCTCAGGATCCCCGGTATATCCTATGCCGCGCATTATTACCGGTCATATGGATTTCTTTTGGCTGTTATTCAATCAGTAATTGTGGCTGTACTAGTAGGAATTTTAAAATGATAATTTGTATACATAGATACTTTGATGCGCAAAATTAAATAATATTTTTAAGGTAGTACGAATATTTTAGTATTTTGAGTAATATTTTAGTATTTTAATAATGTGCGACTAAAGTTTTAGTAACACTTTTCTTGGAACAAGTACTTTTAGACACGGATGTCGTCACAATATAAAATTACAAGAAAAAGTAAAATCAGAAAATGATAAAAAGAAACTAAAAACCTTATTTTCAACGTACTTACGTCTATCTAGTCTACGTGATAAAGTTACAGTGCACTGAGCTCAGTAAATGATCTGAACTCATCTTTAAAATAATAACAATTCAGATCTTTATTACTATGATGTAAAAAATGCTGCGCTAAGGAATATGTCTCCTTGGGGCCATGAACCCCGATGCCCCCATATAGTTGGCGCCCATGCCGGGCAAAGTCAAATCATTCTATTGTTTGAATGGGGAAAATTTAAAACATGTAGCAAAATAAAAAAATTAAAAAGCAATTTTAAAAATATTTAAATAAAATGCTGAAAAATAAACAATATTAAAAAAAAAATCAAAATATTGATGACGTCACGCTATAACAAAAAGCCGCCGTATTTCGGAAGTATTTTAGTTATATCATTTTATTTCTTTATTAATATTCAGTATTATGCATATTCTTTCTATTTTTAAACTAATTTCTCTAAATTCAATTGATCTAGTATCCCCCATTCATGGTTGCCTATGTTTAATTAATAATTTCATACATATTAACCCTACACCATATTTTACTGAAGTTGAGTTGTAATTACGATTATATTTATGCATTGAAAATGTAATAACATTATTAATATTGTTTTAGTAATTAGTATATTTATTAAGTACATATATAATACATGAGTAATCTAATGAATGTTCTGTGTTTAATTGACACTAATGTTTGCTAAACATTTACATATTTTTATATTGAAATTTGGTTATTAATAAATTCATAATAAAAACGAATATTTAAAAAGTAGGTAAATAATGATTCATTATCTCCAGATTATATTCACTTCATTTGTAACTATATTTTTGATTTGAACATAGTATAATGTACGTGTATTATTTATTATTTCTTTATTTACAAATTCGTACATCATACAATAGAATACAATAATAGATAACTTTGAAACTACCCGATGATAACATTAAATAAAAATTGACCTGAAGTACTAATCACTAGTCAATCAGAAGCGCCAGTTTTAGAGGTTCAAATTTAAATAATTTCGTCTAGTTAAAAGAAACAGGTTATACATACAAATGAACTATTATAAAATAAATTTTAAATGAGAAAAATGTTTAACTAAAAAAAGAATGTATCTTTTAATGAACAGTTTAAATTAAATGAAAAACACATTTCTGTAATTAGTTATTAATTAAATTGTGACCATATATTTGCTTTTAATTATATTATGTTATTTGAAAGAGAGATTAGTCTTGTAATACAGGTTTTTACGTTATTAGCTATGTAAATAGTTCCGAAATATTTTCTTATTTCAGCATTTTAAACGAAGACTAAATTAAAAATTCGGTTTTTTGTAATCTCTGTGTGTTAAAATGAATTTGAATATTGGTGTTAAATATAGATTCACTTTATTAATTGTAATAAGTAAATATGTTTTAAAAATAGTGCCCAACCGAAATTTCGGTTTCCGACAGTTTCGATCAATTATGCTGGTTTCGGCGAAAAATTGACCGAAATTTCGGCCAGGTCGAAATTAGAGTTTGTATAAAATCTGGCGCTTTCGGGTTTGTTTGGAACAGTTTCACTCTACTCACCTATGTTTTTTGTTTGTTAGTAGTAGTTTGTTTTGTAGGTTATTTCATTTTTTTTTCTTTTGTGAGGAGGTGATAGATAACTAAAGATTTTACTTCTTTAGTAAAGCCGTATTCCGACTGCACTTTTGAGTGCTTTTGTTAAAAGTGACGTTTGGTCTCATATCTTTATAAAAATAATTTTCTAATAAATTGAAGATAAGAAAACACTAAATTTCCATATTTAATAAAAATTTAACTAAATTTTAACTTACTACATAAGTTGCGATTTCGTTTATCGTTTCGGCCGAAACTAGAACAGGAGCTGAATATCGTGTTTCGGTCGCAAACTATTTAAAAGAAAATCTTACTAATCTACTTTAAAGGCGGATTCATGCACACATTTACATTTACAATTATATTACATTTATGTACAGAATATTTTTAATTTATCTTTAATTAAATGAAGCACTTATGCAGGCTTTAAAAATGAAAATCAACGCATGAGCATCGTATGTATTTGATCACAAAAACAAAAGACAAAAATGTTCGAACATAATGAATATGGAATGTTTTTATATTACAATTTACTTGCCATTTCGTACTATTAATAAATAATCTGACGAAAAAGGATTTCTGTTAATATTATTGTACAGTTTGAGAAGGTTGATTTCACTCATGCGCCATTTATGTGTAATTCTCATTTAATTTATAAAGACAAAAGTTCATCTTTCAAATTACATGAAGATGAGAATTAAATAAAAAAAGTGATGTATGTATGCTTGCATAAAATAATATACATTGAATTTGTAAATGTAAATGAAATTAAAATGAAAATTAAATGTCTGCATGAATTCATCTTAAGTCTTCTCTACGACATATTAAATTAAAACGAACTTAATATAGTATAATGTGAACTTAATAATGAACTATTAATATGAACCATTACTAGTTCGGTGTTTATTATATATTTAGTTTATTTACTAGCGAATTCTCGGCTACGCCGAGCATTCCCTAGAGCTCCGCTGTCAGTGCAAAAAACAAATGCCGATCGACATGAAACAATTATTTCATATTTGCACTTCAGGCCTCTCCAAGACCTTTCATTAGATTGCAAACACGATATACTTCCAATAATTTTTTGCAAAAAACAAAAGCCGGTCGACATGAAACATTTTTGTCATTTATGTACCCCAGCCCTCACCGAGACCTTTCATTTGATACCAAACACGACATACTTCTGACAACTTTCTACATAAAACAAAAGTCGATCGACATGAAACATTTTTATTATATCTGTACGCTAGCCCACACCAAGACTTTTCATTTGATACCAAACACTATACACTTGTGACAACCTTTTGCAAAAAACAAAAGCCGATCGACATTGACAATTTTTGTTAATTCTGCACTCCAGCCCTCATTGAAACCTTTCATTTGATACCAAACACCATACACTTCTGACAACTTTTTGCAAAAAACAAAAACCGATAGACATAGCGCATTTTTGTCAATTCTACACGCAAGTTCTCAACAAGACGTTTCATTTGAGACCAAACTCGACATACTTTTGAAAACTTTTTGCAGAAAACAAAAGCCGATCGGAATGGAACATTTCTGTCAATTCTACACGCTAGCCCTCAACGAAACCTTTTA
Organism: Stenolophus ochropezus; assembly: GCA_035578165.1. NCBI lineage: Eukaryota > Metazoa > Arthropoda > Insecta > Coleoptera > Carabidae > Stenolophus > Stenolophus ochropezus. The sequence continues at coordinate 13,946,974 of JAQOWZ010000005.1, read as the reverse complement.
TTCGATACCAAACACGACATATTTCTGACAACTTTTTGCAAAAAACAAAAGCCGATCGACATGGAACATTTTTGTCAATTCTGCACGCTATCCTTTAACAAGACGTTTCATTTAAGACCAAACTCGACATACTTTTAAGAACTTTTTGCAGAAAACAAAAGCCGATCGAAATGAAACATTTCTGTCAATTCTGCACGCTAGCCCTCAACGAGACCTTTCATTTGAGACCAAACTCGACATACTTTTGAGAATTTTTTGCATAAAACAATAGCAGATCGACATAGATCATTTTTGTCAATTCTCTACGCGAGCCCTCGCCAAGTCCTTTTATTCGATACCAAACACGACATATTTCTGACAACTTTTTGCAAAAAACAAAAGCCGATCGACATGAAACATTTTTGTCAATTCTGCACGCTATCCCTCAACAAGACGTTTCATTTGAGACCAAACTCGACATACTTTTGAGAATTTTTTGCATAAAACAAAAGCAGATCGACCTAGATCATTTATGTGAATTCTCTACGCGAGCCCTCGCCAAGACCTTTCATTCGATACCAAACACGACATATTTCTGACAACTTTTTGCAAAAAACAAAAGCCGGTCGACATAGAACATTTTTGTTAATTTTGCATTTCAGCCCTCAACGAGACCTTTCATTAGATACCAAACACGACATACTTCTATTAACTTTTTGCATAAAACAAAAGCCGATCAACCTAGACCGTTTTTGTCAGTTCTGCACGCGAGCCCTCAACAAGACCTTTTATTTGAGACCAAACATGATATACTTTATACAACTTTTTGCAAAAAACAAAAGCCGATCGACATAGATCATTTTTGTCAAATCTCTACGCGAGCCCTCACCGAGACCTTTCATTAGATACCAAACACGACATACGTCTATTAACTTTTTGCATAAAACAAAAGCCGATCAACAAGGAAAATTTTCTTTTTTGTACACCAGCCCTCACCGAGACTTTTCATTCGATACAAAACACATATTTCTGATAACATTTTGCAAAAAACAAATTCTAATCGACGTAGAATATTTTTGTCATTCGTGCACTCCAATCCACATTGTGTCGTTTCATTAAAATCCAAGGACGACCTACTTGTAACAACTTTTTGCGCAAAACAAATGCAGATCGACGTGACATATTTTTTTTTGTCATTTCAAAACCGGCCCTTGTGGTTTTTTTTCTTTTGATATCATACACAGCAAAGTGTTTAGGAATATTCGGTTTTAATTTGGTTACTTCATCACACATTTGGCAACATTGACTTTTGACATTGGAAACGTAAAAATTTATATTAATTAAATAAGTTATGTTTTAAACTTAAATTAGTTGTAACACCTTTGCTCAAGACTAATATACTTGATACTGTATTTACTTCTTTAATATCAATGTTCTAAAAAAAGTTATAATCGTTTAAAGTTCATAGACAGATTGTCAAAAGTGACAGATGACCTCGTGACTCTTCTTAAATTTAGACATGGCTACTAGGATCCATTGTTTCAAGTTATTAATTTTGCACAGTTTTTATTTTTTTACACAAGAACCACTCACAGTAAAAATATGAGACCCCCAAAAGGCACAACTACACATTATTCCCTGCAATCTAAAAAAAAATTTACAACAGTCCCTTTGATGGTTCAGGCAGTTTGGCTTGTAACAAAATTTGGCGATCATCGTGATGAAAATAAATAAACATCACGACACATAAATACGTTATGTTTTAAACTTAAATTAATTGTATCACCTTTGCTCGAGAGTATTATATATGATACTGTATTCATTTCTTTAATATCAATGTTCTATTTGAAAATACAATCCTTTAAGGTTCACAGACTGTTTGTTAAAAGTGACAGATAACAGGTTGTTTCTTTTTAAATTTAGACATGGCTACTAGGATCCTTCTAGAATTTTTTGTTTCAAAATGAAAAAAGTGTGAGGTTTTTATTAATTTACGCAAAAACTGCTCGACGTAAAAATATGAAACACCAAAAAGGCACACCTACGCATCATTCTCTACAACTTGATATTATTATACGTAACAATTTCATAAATGGTTAAGGCTGTAGGTTTGTCCGAAAATTTGGCGATCGTCATGATGAAAATAAATATAGATTAGGACACATACCTTTTAGTATATAGGATGTTATTATATATTAGAATTATATATTGTTATATTCAAATAATTTATGTACTAATAAATTTTCAATTATCACTTATTAGCAAATATCGAATATTAACATGAAACAATTGTTGGTAACAAAAGCTTAGTGTTATTTACGTAAGCGAATGCATCGCCACTCCGATCCTTGTAGTGTGAGGTTGTTAACGCCACAGGTTGTCAATTGTCTGTACTGTACTCACATGCTGCTTGCAGTATTCATGAATGAATGCATCGGTTGCACTTCCACATCACTTCAGCGTAGGACACGGGGTAGATCAGCCGTGAATACAGATAGAGAATGTGCAAATCAAGTGGTTTTTAATAACCATACAAGATGGCATGTAGGATTCTCAAAATCCCATAGAGTAATATTAGTACAGACGGAACCTATGCCTAAAAAAATCGAGACCAAAAGTAGGGGACCTAAGATGGCGGCTGATGACGTTTACCCTTACCAGTAGCGTACTAGCTTTTTCACTATGAGATTTATTAAAATATGAAAATCAGAGTTAAAATTATTATAGTGGTCGTACTATGTATCTCTAATTCTACCTGCACGAGTTACTAATGCAAATGGAAACCACCTAAATTCAGAAAATGAACCAATCATGATGCGTAAAATAGGGGATGAAAAATGGTCGACTTCCGTCGTGATTTTTTCAATACTAATTATATAATATGCGCCCTCTGTAGTACGAGTATATTGCCTCTATGCGAAATCCTGATTTTTCTTCATTTCTTTAAAAGTATAAAGCATTGCAGTGTTGTCTATTTTTTGTTTAATTTTACATAAATTTATGAAAAATATGTATAAACTTTGTTTGAAACAAAAGGTTCTTGATGATATTGTTTCTAAACCACATTTGACCAAAATTAATAAAGCCAATATTTTTTTTAAGTTATTAGTTAATTTTCGTGTTAATGTTGATCTGCTTTCTATATCATTGGTAAGAGAAAAAATCTCCATTTAATAACATTACAGAAAACTTGGAGCCCCTTATAAAAAATTTAAAGTTATACGAATTTCTCGAAATATATATGAGCTAAACAAATTTTAAGGACTGCTCTAGAACGTACAAATTAGAAACTGATATGAATTAAAACAAAATAGTCAAAAAGTAAAGTAACCAAAATTAATTATTAGTGGACATAATCGAATCGAATTTCAGAATATAAATCATAAAATATAAAAATTAGTCACTATAGATTCTCATTATAAAAATAAAACTAAACATTAATTTGCAATAAAATAGTTATTAGCGATTTAATTTTCTGGAGAAAGGATATGTGGTAGGATCGTGGAAAATGGCTGAAAGACTGCCACAGTTTATCTGTCTTCTTTCATGATTCTACCACGCTTCACATATTTTTATTCAAAATTGTATAAATTTCATATTCAAAAACAAATTTAAATAATAAATATCGAAATAACTTCCGCTTATTTATTTCGCTTGTATACTGAAGCGTAAATAAATGAAAGAATGTTGATATGAAACTAATAATGGTTATACAAATGATTCAAATAATGCAGTATGTATATTTCCGCGATCTTTTTGTAATTTATAAAATTTCTTTAATATTGATGACTCCATTTCAAAAGAAAATTACATTCTGTTTCGTTGTTTTGGAAAATAAAAGATTTTGAGTGCAGGTAAACAAAGTAATAAATTTCCCTTACTGTAAACAACATTTTTCTTGCAAGCTGTTTCTATAAATCAATCATTCTGTGTACACCTGTGATAAATTATTAATATGATATTAATTATCTCTCATTTGTGGTATTTACTCGCGTAGCAATGATTTCCATCCAACTGGATGCATATTCAATCAATGTCAGCTACTAAATTAATCAGCAAAACATTTCATCGAGGTGCACTGCGAGTGACAATGCTAAAATATCACTGCCACTGCCGGCTATACTGATGCCGGTGATAGTTTTTGCAAAGATAACTCCATTGGTTTTGTATAAAATTTTATTTATTCCAACATACTATTTACATAAACTGTTAAAAAAGAAGGAAGTATTAATGTTTTAATGAAAGTTACAAGAAGAATACAATAAACAGAAGTATAAAACAAAAAGAGGAAATGCAATAAATTGAATATTTATATTATAAAATACTTATATGTATTTTAATAATTATTTGGTAATAGTCACCTGCGTGATTCGAGTGCTAAAATTTTAAATAACTTTCTGCATTGTGTCAAATAGTTTTCGTGAGTGCATTTCTATTCTACGACATATAGAGTATGGTCACAGTATAAGAATTCTTATACTGTGGTATGGTCGTAGAAAAGTTGTAGTGCGCCACTCGTTTTTATCTGCTTCCCTCTAATGTAATTCCTGCACTCGACTTCGTCTCATGCTGCAACTTGCGCACCTCATGTGAAATATAATTTTTTCCACTTGTTGCACAATATAGTATTTCTTCTAACATATGAATACCTATATTCTACCTAAAAATCCAGCGCCCGCTTTACGTTTTACGTTGCCCCGGACAAAATGATAAATTTCCGCCCCTTTAAACTTTTTTTATTTGTTAAAAAATATCTATCTTTTATTTCCATGACTGTCTGATTTCTAATGAAAATGTTACATAATATATCTCGTATATTTTATTATATATAAATGCTGTTGAATCTATTATGATCTATCTGATGATGATTTTAACAACCTTGTACTCTTGTAGTTTTGCCCTAAATCTATCTGGAGAGAGTTTCCACAATTGTAATCCCATTACACAGAATAGGTTTATACAGAAGCGACAGTAAGACAGAGAACAGAAAATTAGAGAGAGATGGGGAAAGTGAACAAATTTAAAGGGCTTATTGTTTAAAATCGGAAAGTTTCCTCACATCTTAGTGAGAGAGAGAGGAATGCAACATATTTAAAGGTTTAAACTGATGTGATTAAATAAAAAAAATTGAATGCACTCATCAATCCGTATTTATATTTATTGTTGTTATCTGTAACAAAATAAAACATTGAATATTGACAAATTACTAACAATTGCTTGTGATATTCAGCGAAGCACGCCATCTCTGTCCATCGAGCTGCAACACCAGCTGCACCACCACCACCGAGGACTGTCCCCCGTGTCGCACCACCACGAGTTCGACCCCACCTGACACTTCTCCGACGTGCTATAGCACAGGCAGCACCAGGCCAAGCGGCAGTGCCCCCATCGGGCGACGCAGTGCCCTCACCACAGCCAAGACCAGTGCCGGGACGCTAGGACCACACTGTGTGAGTGCCAGGGTCACTGGTGAAGTGTAGTGGGCAGTGTGGGGTACACTTGTTACACAAAACTATGTCAGAACTGGGAACTGTTGACACTTAAAATAATGGTGATGGTTTGTAAGGTTATGTATGCGTGAATGAATTCTATCATTTGTACTGAAGTTGCTGAAAAATATGATATCACGTGTATTACAAATCAAAATTAGTTTTCTTTTTTTTTATAATATATAACCAGATTGATAAATGTATGTATATGTAACGAGTTTACAAACAAGTCACTTAACGATTTTTTTTCCTTTTTATTGTCGCGGTTTTATAAATAAAAATAAATAATACTTACAAAAAATGAAAATGCTACATAGAACCGTAATTTTAAAATTTTGTAAAAAAATTGTTATTTTTTATACAAGAGTAAGCGGAAAGTGTTAATTCAGGAGCGATATAATCGCGAGTGAATTATTTTTTGCGAGTCGATAATTTAATTTTATCATCGTGTATAAAATTCTATTTTTTTCTATAGCAGGTTTTGAAGAGAAAAGAATTAGAAAAATTAAATTATTATTTAAGAACAATTTTAAAATGTCAGTAGTGTGCGTTGTTATGGAAATGTACTTCTAATAAACAAAAGTTAAAGTACTTTATCTACCCTTGCTGTTAAAGTGTTACTTTATCTACCCTTGCGGTTAAAGTGCTACTTTATCCACTATTTTGAGTTGATAAAATTGCACTTTAACATCTGCTATAGAAAAAAATTATATTGTTATATGTATAGGGGATAATGACCAAAATCCCTTATATAATACTAAAACTTTTCTACTCCTGTAAATTCGGAAAAACGCATAAATATTTTAGAAAATGAAAACATAAAAACACAATAACACATGACTATACCGTCTCATATGTCAGATCTCAGACGGTCATTGGTAAGTAACACTAAGATCACAGTACCCTCTGTCTATACTAGGTTCAGGTTATACAAATTTAATAATATTCTATTCTAACTAGTAACGGACATCTGCACCGATAAAATTTATTAAAAAATCCTAAGCTAGCCTAACATGAATCTAGTATACAGACAGAGGGTTTATAAAAATGGACTGGACAAAACCTTGTACTGAAGTTTAGCTCCGTTTTTCCTATTTTTAGTTTTAGTATCCAAGCCTTCCTTCTATCTTTTTTTTTCTGGCTCAACAAATTTATTTATTATGATGACAATGAATTACAGCCAGGCACCGAGCAGTATATAGTACTCATAGTTTAATAAAACTAACGTGAAATTAAACAATTTTTCGATAAATATCTCTTCACAGATACATTAACACGGAACAATTTATCTCGTCTTCTGTAGTTCTATTTTTCACCATGTTACTTATCAATAGAAAGAGTGATCCACATATAAAATATACATGAATAATTGATTTCTGGTTTTGTGATTGGCCGAGAAGCGTGGATTATGAGTCATATACATAACATTCGTGAGAATTTACCAGACTCACACTAGTGCGTTAAACATCTAACTCACTCACTTATAACATATTTATATATTTATTTTGAAACAATAAGAACTGTTTTCTACTAACTTCAGTTTGTTCAGACTTTGCGTTATGCTTCACGCGGATCAAACAGTGTGTAAATCGGTTAGAAATATATATTTTTTAATTTGGTGGAATCACCACTTCCGAAAACTCTAGTTGAGGACCTTCCGATCTAAATTTTTATCTGTTTATCTATATCTAAAAATTAAAAGAATAAAATACAGAAATTTATTCCGTTAATTATAGTGACCAATTGTAAATACTTGCATATAGGTAGATATATTAGAAAATAAACAAAAATTAAAAAGTGCCAAATATAAACATAAAAGAACTTATAATAAATTTGTTTTCATTAAAATATATTAAAATTTTAATATAAATGAATATGAATTTTTAATGCTAATTTTTCGTCTTTTTTAGCAACTTCAAACGTAGTTGACCATGAAGTCAGTGTGTTTAGATCTAAGTGTTGATATTTTATTTGTTAAATTTGTAAAATTCCTTTATCAAGGCGTAGATTTTGTTCTAAATTATAAATACGCGATTCGAATAAGATTCGATTCCGTATTGTGTTAAAAGTATTTATACTAAGGGTAGATAACGAATAGTAATCAATGTTCATGTAAAGAAATTGTGTTTTTGAAACACTTTAATTGTTAAACATTTCATTTAAGTACACCATCGTTAGTTATTCCATCACTCAGGGGTAGTTAACAATTATAAACATATATTTTCAATTTATAAAAACAAATATGTGAATAAAATTAATTAATTTATTAAAGGTCCATTCACAACAACAAAATTAAACTATTACAGAAAACCGCGTGTTCAGAATTTGTAATTAAGAGCTTAGTAGCTCCAAACTTTTCAATTTCATTTTTAACTCACGCATGCGCTTATGAAATGCCTAATGAAATTTAGATTTTTGACTTTGTTTAATGTTTCCATAAATATGCTTCATTTTATAGATTCTTCATGAGTAACGACGATTCTTAAAAGTCGAAATTGAATTTAAAACATGTTTCTGAATAAACTTTGAAGTTACGTTTCATTTATTAAATTATAAATAAATAAAAATAAATGTTAAAATTAATTAAAAATAAATTATGCATTTTATTTGGTTATCATTTTCCGAAAAACATTATGAAAAAAAATTGATTTAAATAAACAATGATAATCGTTAACTACCCAGTAATAAAATAATATCATCCAAAGTAATAAATGTTGTGCTATCAGTATTTTTCATATTAATTTACATGGATGATATTATTTTTGATAAGCAATATTATCAATTATTATCTTTTAATTCACCGACAATAACATTTTCACATATGCTAAAATTTCATATAAAACAATGTTTTAGTTCAAGATTGATAATATTGCTAATAGCACCATAAAATACGAATTATATGCAATCAAATGTGTACTATAAAATAATTTATAAATCTATAGTTTGTTAAACTAATATTGGCCTTAAAATTCAATTCTTTTTTTTTTTAAATATTTATTTATTATTCCATAGATAAGTTTATGCTTACTTGTTTGTAATTGAGTTTATAGAAATTTTTACTAAATAAACATAAGTTATGTTTTACAAGTATTAATGTTAAATTTGCAATATTTTGAAAAATATCTTACGTAAATTTATAGCATAACAGGTTTGTATGTTAACCTTGGTAACGAAGTGGCCTATATAGAGAGAAAGTACAGTGACAAGTACTATAGTATGTTCACATTTAAAGTGTGAAAACTAAAGTCGTTACTGATATAATTTGAAGTGTTTATGGAATTTTGTAAGTCATTTCATTTACATTTTCACAGCGTTTTACGTAGAATATTATTTATAAATACGAAATAACTTTCTAATTGGTATTCTTTTATAAGCATCAAAAACGGAGTCATAACACATAACGTGTTTGAAAAACGTTTCTTTAATGTCATTGTACAAAAAATCATTACCTAAATATGATCTTCACGTTATTAATATTTCAGTATTACTAAGTATTAGTATGTATCGCTGAGTTTAGTTGTTGTTGGCAAATGTTTGTACGTCTTCTACACCTACATATAATTTATATTGAAATCTGGACTTCGGGGTATATTGCTCGAGGATGTGGTATTAGGCTCGTTTGATTAAATCATTTGCACGTTACCTGAGACTTTCGATGCTTGTTATAATATACTATAAAAAATATTTGTCAAAATAAAATTTTCAATAATCAAAACACGGTTTATGGTTAAAGATTGTAACTATTTGACAGACTTTGTTTTTTTTTTCAGATATCTTCTCAAGAAGCGAATGGAAATAAGTTTAACACTCTGGTACATTAATAAATATACAGTTGTTTTACAATACATTGTTCTATGATACATTGTTTTTTAGTGTGTTGCAATACAGTGTTTGTTAGAATATAATTTTTAAAATATACTATCCTTTTAATTGTAAATTATTTTGAAAAATATCTGAGTTCGGATTAGATGAGATAAATTAAAGAGATATTTATTATTTCTCCCACCATTGAACTCCATTATCTTGAATAACTATCTAGTTGGATATCAGTCTCAATTCAATGCAAGTCAGGTAGTGACAGTAACGTGCAACATGTCGTGGTTTGAAAGTCCTGCGGTTGAAATATACAATTATTCAAATTATGAATTTAATTTAACAGATCTGGACATTGATCAGTATTATATTATATTTGTCAATGAATTAAAAAAACAATTTTATCTATTTTCTGAAAACTCAGAATGTTACAATGTAAGTAAAAACAATTATGTTACTTTCATAATTCAGTTTTGTACAACCTTTTTTAATTGTATTTAAACAATTATTTATTTTTGTCATTTCAAAGTAATAACTTGAAGTATATTTTGTAATTTCATATTTACTTAACGTACTAATCACTGAACAAAAAGATTATTTTGAAAATTGTCAAATTAAAGATGATTTCATTATACATATTAATAGCATTTGTTTGACTTCTTTTATAAAAACAAAATAATTGAAATGAATTATTAAAATCAAACATTTATGGGATTAGGTTTAATTGCTTATATTTTAAATTATTAAAAGCATCTATATCAAACAGTGGCCCTAAAATGTTTACTTCAAGTAAACCATTCTTAATTTTCAAAATTTAAAAAAAAATACATCATGATTAAAATAGCAATATTATTAAGACACTTTTGAGTCATATTACATTTTAAAATCTTGAATATTAACAAAAGATACAGAAATTGTAAAACAAACTCTTACAAATTTTTTGTATTCTGAAAGCATTTCTTTTTATACTATTCTTTCGTCTTGTTGAGAAAAAGGACTATTTTTTTTTTTAAATTAAGAGGAACTGGAACGCGACATATCTAGAAACATATTTCCTTGAAATGTTATTTGTTAATTTGTTATTAATAATTATATTATTCAATATAATTTATTAATGTAATATTGTAGTTCTAATAGGTATGTATATTATTTACTAAGTAATTCAGGGTCTCAAGTACCGTAAATATATCTTCTATCATCTTAATCAGTTCGACGACCTTTGAAATCATTGTATTGTATTCAAAATTAAAATATGATTCAGATTTTACATAAACAAAAGTAACTGTAAACTTTCTGAATAATGGTTTGTTTGGATGTCGATACGAGTCTCCATTAATATAACTATATTGATTGATATAAATAATCAAAAATCTCTATATCTGATTTTTAATATAATCTATATCTTTATACTGATGTGATAATAACAGTCAATCAGCTTTGCACAGCCCAGGAGATAACAAAATAAGTAAACCAAAAATTATCCTTAATTGAGGAAATTGATATTCATTTTTAGTGTCCACCAATTCCAAAGAAAATTATCAGTAGTGAATTAGATAAAGATACCTTTAAGTCAAAATATACAGAAGAGTGGTCCGTTTACGGTTTCAATGAAAATTCACCTCACTGTAAAATAACTCCAGATGTAGGCGAATTTGGAGTTTATGAATTTAATTTATCAACTTGTTCTCTTAGTACCCTTGTGGAACCTGTTAATATTTATTTGTGTAAGGTTGTTATATTAATTCTACAATAAACACACACTAATATTTTCTTTTTTATAGCAATATTGAGTGTAATTCTTATATATTTAACTGTTGCTGTTACTATAGCAGGTAGTGTTTATATTTATAATCGTAAGTTTAAAGGAGAAAACGAACCTACTTCTAAAAGAGAAAGAATAAAATCTATTGATACTTTCAGAGGGTAAGAATTTATTATTTGTTATTTTACTGTAAATAAACGTCAACACAAATTTAATTAATTGTTAAAAGAAAACACTACAAGATGTAGTTAAGAGAATATTTAGTTACGTGATTATATAGAATTTATTATTTGTTATTTTACTGTAAATAAACTTCAACACAAAAATTTTAATAATTGTTAAAAGAAAAAACTCCAAGATGTAATTGAGAGAATATTTAGTTGGTTTATATCAACCCATATTATGAGAAATGACATGATTAGGGTTTTCAAATAAAACTATTCTTGTTAAACTGTTAAATATTTTCAGGTTATGCATAACATTGATGATCCTGGTGAATTATGGTGGAGGAGGATACAATTTTTTATCACACGCCGTTTGGAACGGGCTGACTATCGCAGATGTTCTGTTTCCATGGTTCTTATGGATAATGGGAGTATGCATTCCAATATCAATTAAGTCAGCTAAACGACGAGGAGATAAACATGTATTTAGACACATTTTAAAGGTACTAATAAATAATATATGTATGCTGTTAATCGTAACGAGAATTATTTATTTGAAGAGCATTTTTTTATATTTGCAAATCAAACAAAAAACGAAGCCACATTGAATTTTTTTAACTAGAATTATCCTCAAGCCGCTTTTGTTTTGTTCACAAATTCACTCTTTTGCCAAATAAAACATTACAAACTATTTACATATTGGTTTGAGTTTAAAAAATATATTTGAAATTAAAGAAAGAGAAATTATTATAAAGCTTTCGCATTATTGGAGCCCTGAACCTTTTTTTAACCGAGTAAAATAAGCATAATAACGTGACTGAAAAATATGTCGTGGTAATCAAAATATCAATTTTTAAAATGAAAATGTTGGGATAGGGGTATTTGTTATTTTCATATTCGTTTAACTAGACTATTTTAATAAACAAATTTGTATGTATATGAATGAAAAAATTATTATTAGACATAAATAAATTTTATTTTTCGTAATAAAAACAATAACATGCATTAATATTTTGGCACTGTTAGGCCACATGCATGTCTCCCCTTCGAAGATTCTAAGAAATGCAGACGCGTGATTTTCTTTTTAAAATCAGGCAACCAATGAAATTGCTAAAGATAGATGACATGACACGAGATCGCAACAAAATTTAATCTCTTATAGCTCGTGAATGAAATCGTAATTAAATGAAATATTTTCACTAATACTCATTAATTTTTGTATATTTTCTTATTCTTTTGCAAAATAGTAATATTTCGACATTGGTTCAGGGCCCTATTAAAAGTGTTATCTAGCAACAGTTACATGTTTTTACTAATACTTAATTTAAACATCTACAATATTATAGTATTTTTCTTGTTTCTTTATTTGAATAATATTGCAGAGATCGTGCATATTATTTATATTGGGTCTAATAGTAAACGGAATAGATAAATATTTTGATCAACAAAACGTTGAATCTATGCGAATTTTCGGCGTCCTCCAACGATTTGGATTATGCTACTTTGTGGTTGCCACTGTTTGTTTAATATTTCTAAAGGCAGATTTTCCTGAAACGGTGAGTTATGTCGTCTGATGTACATATATCATTTAATTAAAATATTATATTTTAGCCAAGAGCATTCTGTGATATTTTCTATATGTTGCCGCAATGGGTATGTGCATTGTTGTTTGTTGCTGTATATGCTGCTGTGGCCTTCGCTCTTGAAATACCTAATTGTCCAGTAGTGTAAGTATATAATAATAACATCTAATTTTTTATCTACCAATTTTCCAAGAAAAAGATATTCAACGCTTTAAATAAAATGTTATTTCCTGTTGATCAAATAATAAAGAAAATCTTCGCAGCTCTTCACACAAACTACAAAATAGATATTTTGAAAATATTAATATTGCAGTTATCATAGATAACATAAAAAGGGTAAAATCAGATTATACAGGATGTTTCAAAATTATTGTAAATAAAAGTAAAACTATATTGAAAGAACCATTACACAATTTTAGTATTTATTTAAATGTTCACTATTTTTATTGTAACTAATCAGTCCAGTGGCATTTTTTTTTTTTTGTAAACAGTTACGTACTGCAAATAGCGGTTGCCAGAATTATTCATCAATAAGTTTGAAAAATTCAGCGGAAGTAATGTATCAAAATTCAAGAATTTTGTTATTAATATATAGAATAAATAATTATTGTTTCAATATATTTTCAATTTTTACTTTTTTTTCACAGTTTTTGTAAACAAAAATGAGTTAGGTCATAAGTTCATTATGTATACTAATTCTAATGAACTGTCTACATTAAAATATATTTTACCAATTTTTAAAGAAGTCTTTACACTACATCTAAAATATATAACATTAATTTTTTATAATAATTTTGAAACACGTTTTTGTATCTTGCTTAAACATAAAATAATAATATTTTTATTAATTTTTAAACTTACCAGAATAAATTGAATATTAATATATGTAAAATGTATATTATTTCAGAGGATATTTGGGACCTGGAGGAATTCAAGGTGATTGGAATGATACTGTCCAGACTTCAAAAAAATATATTAATTGTACGGGTGGTGCAATTGCTTATGTGGATAGGTTAATTCTTGGACCATCTTTAATGTATAAAGGACGAGATTATATATATGGTAGCATAGAACCTGTAGATCCAGAAGGCATAATGGGTAAATAAACAGAGTTACGGATTTGACAGAAATATTAAAACAATTTTAAAACATAATAGTTATGTTTGTTCACACAGCAAATAAAAAAAATATTCTCTTAATATATTTGTTAATTTAGTTACTGTTTATTACTTAGTTACATTTAGAACCGCATGGCGATTCAGCCTAAAATTTAAATTTTTTAAAATTTATGAATTTTTCAAAAATTCAATTCCTTTTATTAATTATGTTATTAAGAATTAATAAAATTTTCCAACCTAGAATGTTGTTTGCTTAGTAGTAATACATATTGTTTTCAGGGACATTCAACGCCGTCTTCCAAGTGGTTCTGGGTGTGCAAGCCGGAGTGACACTGCTCATGTATAAGGACCATTTGGCTCGATTAGGGCGTTGGTTGATGTGGGCAATTATTACTGGTCTTATTGGAGCCGTTCTTTGTGGATTTTCTCAAGAGGATGGCGTTATTCCTGTTAATAAAAACTTATGGTAACATAAATTCACCTTATATATTATTTAATAAAATTATATAAAATTTTACAATTAAACACACTAGTTGGAAACAAAGATTATTATTATTGTAATTATAACGATTATTATTCCGTAATTTTGATAAATCTTTACGATCAAACTTTATGTTTCAAATTCTAATATCAACGGTACGAAGTAATCATCTTTATGATGCTTTAAATTTCAAAGGTTGGTCTTTAAGTATAGAAACTGTACATATTTTTATAAAAATAAGTTTAAAAAAAAGTTGAAGAAAATTAAAATTACAAGAAAAAAAGTTAGAAAACCAACTGGAGTTCATTAAGCACTTTCATTTATTTTTAAAATAGCTAATTATATTCTGTTTTATAGTTTTATATTAATATTAAAATATATTCTTTTATATTTCTTCCAGGTCGCTGTCATTTGTCTTGGTGACATCATGCTTGGCATATTTCGCCCTGATTTTCTTCTACATCTTGGTGGACTGGCTGAAACGATGGTCAGGGAAACCATTCCTGTTTGCTGGCATGAATCCCACCATCCTGTACGTGGGGCAGGCTCTCACTTACAGCAGATTCCCGTTCCAGTGGGGCGCCCTGCAGCCAACAAGGCATTTCCAATTGCTTTCCCAGGCTGTGTGGGGAACTATGTGCTGGTGGATAGTGGCGTACTGGCTCTACAAGATTAAGTTTTTCTTGTCCATATGAAATTGTTAAGCGATCCACTATCAAACTACTATCAAAAATGTACACATTATTTATATAAAAACAATATTTTAAGTGAATAAACAATTCAATATAAATGTTTTAAATATTTCTCATTGACCAATGACACCAAAAATGTACTCTTTAATTTGAATTCTTTTCTTTGAAAATCAGAACATCGAAACTTGTCGGTATACCCTCCACAAAAACTATCTTTATTGATACCCCAATAAATTATTAATTTTATTTAGGGCTGTAATATCAAAATCTGAACAAATCTAAGTTTAGATCTGTAAATCTGTAAAAAGCTGACAAAAACGCTTCAATTTTTGTTCATTAATATAAGATCTGTAAGACTTACATTAGTTTAGAAACCATGTTTCTGATAAAGATAACACAAAAATTTATTTCCAAGAAATTGCTGTACGGTGCTAATGTGTATGCTATTATTATAGAAATATACTATTGTGTAATTTTTTAATAATGTGTAAACCTCTTAAATTAATAAATAATTTTTAATAATATATATTTTTCACTTATACAACCTTTTATTTCACAGGGCAGTAAAGATTAACGTATGGAGTGTAAACATCATATTATATGTGTAAAAATAATAGGGGTTTAATATTATGTAATTTTTATTAATAAAAAATAAATAATGTAGGTATAGTCACTTTACAGTATCATTATTATGTAACAATAAATACATATAATTATAATGATATAACTAAGAACCTAACTATAAAAATATAAGTTGTTTTATTATTATTTACAATTATAGCCTTCTTTATCTGTAGTTGCCGTATCCATGGAAGAAGTGTTATTCATTCCCTCCCTAACAATAAACTATTAATATAATGTAACAAAATCATAAATAAATGTTATACATCCTAATAGAGTTATTATTAAAATTATTTGTTGTTCCGGTTCCCACTAAATATTTATTTAGTCTGGGCCCATAACCTGTTGGATTTTACTGTTTTAATAAGTAAATACATACTGAATATTTTATTAACTTTTTACAGAATGACAATGTCACAAATTATTATATTTTTGGTGAACTGTTTTTACAAAGCAATCCTCTTGTGTATTGCAAACTAGTACATTTGTACAAATTCAAGGGGTTGATTTGATTGCTACATCTAAAACAAAATAGTTATTTACGAATAGAGGGCCGAAAGAGAAGATTAATGCCTGCGATTTTTTTTTCGTCGGTTGGCGAAAAACTTTTTCGACCCGATTAAATAGAATGGAATTTTTAATTACCAGATGACATGCCAAAAACATTATTGCTAACCTGGTGCTTTTTTGTAAACAAAGTAATCAAGTTACAAGCAAATAAAAATGTTAAATTTCAAGCAAAATAACAAATGTCAAGCATATGGCTTCATTCGGAAAATTCTTTACTAAATTTTGATAGAAGCTAATAAAACTTTAATAGATTATTGTCCTGGTAAATCGAAGGATAGGTTTGAAAACGAATACAAGGTATTGCAAATTTGGATAAATGTTTTTGATATTTTCTTTCTCGCCCAGCGGGTATTTTTCTCTAATTTACTGCCGAAGGACGTAAAGTAAAGTTTTTGCGCCATGATAACCAACTTGTCAATAAACAATTTAAATGCAGTTGTCCGTAAAAAAATTGCATTCTAATATAATCTAAGTTGTTAATGTTACTGAATATATGTTGTTCATAGGCAACACCCATATCAATTTTGTGTCACCAATACAAAAATATAGGCGTTTTTCATTATTTGCTTACATGATTTCCACCCCGTAGGTATTATTGATACATATTTCTTTAATATATTTCAAATAAATAAAGTAAATATTTTTAAATACAAAAGTGATACACAGCACATATCCATTTTGCTAGAGGGATCTCAAGAAACCCGTGTTTAAATTGTGAAGGTGTGCATTGTCAACATTTTTATATATATATACCATCATATAAGTTAGAAGATAACAATATTAGGCAACTCCATTAGACTAATAAAAATAAATACTGTTTGTTACCAAGACCTAAATGTATGTATGTAAACAGTGTATTTCTTTATACTTACATTTTAAATGAATACAGGGGAAGAACAGAATGCAAATAAATTTTATACAGTGAAGCCAATACTAATATATTATATTAATAAGAAATAAAATAAAATAAAATAGTTATAAAATAAGGAATACAAGGTGTAGGAGGCCAAATTGATTTACAAAGGTTATGCAATAGGAAATATTATAAGGATTTATTTATATTGTCCTTACCTTTGAATATACTGTGTTGAAAACCAAGACACATTAAATTAAATAAGACCACTGTTATTGTAGAACAAGAAGTTGTTATTAAAATATTAAAAAATCAATCAAAAACTACATAAAATATTAAACAATGAATTATCGAAAACAATCATTAAAATATACAATGTCATTTCATTAATAAAGTTAATATAGAAATGCAAAAAATATAATGAAAACTTTTATAACAAATAAATACTTCATTTTTCATAACGGGTACCTATAATGATATTTTCATAAATACAAAATAAATTTTAAAATTTATATTTTATCAATTCAGTATAATTTAAAACACACGAGTGCAATATATTTATTTGACAATAATGTTGATACACTTACAGAAAAATTGTACTTGTGATCCGAATGCATTCATGAGGTCCGATTCATCTAAAAGGTTAGAATGAAAAGCGAGATAAGAAAAAAGGAGTCATGCATGTCAGCGGTTTGTACTTTACACAATAAAGAAACGAAAGAAAGGAGAAGGCTCGTACCCGCTATAAATATCAACATTGCACCATAAAATAAACCCAAGACCGCTAGAATCTACAACTCTAACAAGAAGCATGAGTAGAAAAAATATTTGTTTTTGAAACAGTAAATGTAGATAAATTTATTAATTTAAAAATGTCATTAATCATGAAGTATATATTTGAAAAACACAATTTGACATGTTTGACTAGATTAAATTAATATGCGATTTTGTATCACATATCGGGAGACCAGAACATGACTGAAATTTCAGATGAAGTACTATTTGAATACGTAAACCATCACAGATAGAAAGAAGAATTTGCCAATGGAAATCACTCACGTCTGTTATTAGATTTAGTGAATTTTGCCCAACACAAATCGCACATTTCAATTGATATGACCTTCAAGTATATCAACACATTGTTATATCATATATGTATATAATAATGTATATTCAATTATTTAAAAACATCCATCTAACATATTACACTAGGAGCCCTTGGAGAACACTGTGCAACTGAGAGGAAAGAGCCAGCCCTTCGGCCAGAAACGACGCCAGAGTTGCACGGTTTTGCCCAAGAACGAGAGTTATATTAAAATGTCACCCAGAGCGACACAGTGATAGTACTAAAGTATTAAAAGGTCTAACATCCCAATACTTCAGTGCATTATTATTATATCATTTATAGGAAGTTGAAGGCATATAGATAGTTTTTTTTTTATATTTATACAATTTTCCATTTAAATGTGTATGTTTAAGTTTGTTATTTCGCATCAATGTAAATAAAAACCATATAAAAATTTCATTAACAAATGTTAATGTGTAATTGTAGATTACACATGATTCGTAAATCGTAACCACAGTTGAAAGATTTACAAAGTATTGCAGCAAAATAACAATCTAAAATACAGTAGTAGATTTAAAATTAAAAATTATCTATCACAAGTTAACTCAGCAAATACGCTTCCACAGATCGAATGGCTTTATATAATTATAATCATTGCAAGAGAGGTTCCAAAACAATTGCTGGAAAGTCACCACTAGCTTATAGGATAGCTTAATCAAACACCAAATTTTATATGCAAATATCATCAGTCATGAAAAGAAATGTACACTGACTTTGAAAGGTAGCATACTTCAAAAATATATTTAGCAATCAGTTAGCTTTCTGGGACTGCACACCGTTAGAAGGTAAATTTATTGCTTAGTCATACCTCTCTCAGCTCGACACGCTGAAAGCACCGAGCCGTCGCGACTTGGACACGGGGTAAGAGCACTTTCCTGACTACAGCGAACAGCGACGCTTCACATTCAGGTACGTATTCACAACAAACGAAACTATTTACAATGTACTGTTCTGTACTGTGGACTCTGTACCATTAACACGGGCCGAGTATGACATCACTAAATATATTTTTGAATGCACTGAGAGAATTTGTGAAAAGTACATGTAATATATTATCGTACCAGAAGTATTGTGAACCGACGGGTGGGTGATGAGTTTTGTTGTGCGAGACCCTGGCAACAAAAGCGCACAAGATGGTCATCGCGCTTGTCTAACCCTATATACAAGCCGAGTCACAGAACAAAACCCACACCCTCCCAAAACAACGGGGCGAAACAGGGACAACATATCGTCATTTGACTCAGCTCCTCTACCACTTAAAAAATGATCAAGTACTTCTGGTTAAGGATATCACTATGTTATATTCAACTATATCATACTTCATATTTATATTTATATATATTTCATATATTATAGAATAACTTTACAGATTTTAATAAGTATAATTGTAAGATATAATTTAACACACTAGCACACGAAAGAAAGTTCAAACATTCATACAAACTTTGAGTCTGAAGGAGATACGCCGATAATAATAAATATATATGTTTGTATACGAGAGAAATGTAGGTGTAGTTGAAATGAAATGTAACAAGAGGACAAGGGCAAGAGCAACAATGCCTTATGGCGCCAGGAGATTCTAACACGCGACTCCGACTCGTCTTATCGTAACCGAAGCAAGGTACGCGGTACATGGTACGTGTACACATATCGTAAGCACAAACGAGAAACGAGAAATCACAGCTTCACAACTGACATGACATCTTTCAGACACAAAGTTAAAGATATAATTAACTAACCATTTATAGTATAACACAATTTGTACAATCAAAAAGTAAGTACGACTCGTAGCAAATATGTGTATTTTTCTTTATTAATTTCAAATCAAAACTTGTTTTGGTTTAGATTAATAGAGAGAAATATTTATATAATATATTGATTTCGCATGGTGAAATGTTGTAACTTCGCATATAAGTTAAATATATTTATAGCAATGATGTAATGTAATGTAAATGAATAAACACACACTTATATTGATTAGGTGATGCGGATGCGAATGATGAGGTGACAGAGAGGACTATGGCACGCTTTATCACTCTTGCATTGC
The DNA here is from genome assembly GCA_035578165.1 of Stenolophus ochropezus. Classification (NCBI taxonomy): domain Eukaryota; kingdom Metazoa; phylum Arthropoda; class Insecta; order Coleoptera; family Carabidae; genus Stenolophus; species Stenolophus ochropezus. Next base: position 13,926,676 of record JAQOWZ010000005.1, on the reverse strand, counting down.
CACAAAGCAGATCCCCGACGATGACCGAGAGCGAGAGCGAGATACCGAGTACCGTGTATGCTGACGCTGCCGTGCAGAGCAGTCCAGCTCCTCTGCTGGGAGACGAGGTTTAGTGGGATGCCGGACGAACCCGTCGTCCTGGGGCGAGGCCGGCGTCAGCCACGCGCACACACGGCCGCGAGAGTGATGAGGACGCGATGCTACAAGCTAACAGAGATGTAAGATGTAGTAGTGACTCGCCGGCCTTCTGCTCCAACTGGCGGTCAGAGAACTCCTACAACAGACGTACAACACTACATCAAACTGTTCTTTAGAACATTAATGCTATCAATTTTCAACAATTGGTTTATTTTATTTTTAGTAAATAATGTTTCAATAAGTGACAGCAGGTTATTCCATTTAAAAGACTCAAGACACAAAACACTCGCTCTGTCCAATATTTCCCGCTAGTTTATTGTAGTAGTCAAACACGTTTAGTCTGTTATTTATATATATATTTTACAAATTTGTAGATATTTTAACGTTTCGAATATAGAAATAATACATAAAAGTTTTTCTTATTATGTTTATTGCATTATAAAAATAATTTTGAGTTGTAAAAGAAATTTTAAAAATGCCAACAATGGGGGTGGTATAGTCTGTTAAAATTAAATATTCATAAGAACTTGTTGTTCGGAAGATATTTATTGATGATCTAGAATAACATTATGGTTATGGCATATCTGATCCAAAATATGGTGTTTGTGAAATATTTGTTACTGGTTCATTTTCAACTATGAAATTCGATTTCGTTTTGAATACCAAAAATTATTATTATTATTATTATTTTTAGGTTTATTACTGTTCAATCACACTGTTTTATTCTCTTTCTTTTCTCAATGAGCATCCTTCCTTGGGTGAAGAAAAACTATTTACCGATAATTTTTGAGTAGAAGCAGCTTCTATATTCTCAATGAAAATAACAAGGCGATTAAGGAAGTATTAAATTTCTCGATCAGTTCTCAGCAACTTTCATTTTTTTTGCGGAACGCGGATAGAAAATCACATCAGGGTGCCTTTTCTGTAACTTATAACACTATATAGTGATACGCGTTCAAAAGTGTTATAATCTGACTACCATCTAGTGGTTTTTGAGTGCAACAGAGCAATATGACGTCACTAATTTTGTAAACGATTCACTAGCGCAAAGGGTAGTGTTATATTCATTTCACTAGTGTTATACTGACGTTTAGTTTGTGCGCTTGGCGGTATTGTTTGAAATTTGAGTGGTGACATTTTGTGAAAATTACTAAAGAGAATCTTGAAATTATGCAAATGTACGCAATTGACAATAAACACAATTTGAAAGTTGTGCCCACGTTGTGCCAGGGAGTAGTGCCAACTTAAAAATTATTTTACTAAAACTTTCAAATACAAAAGTTCCTAAGATTACAACATTCTACATTTGACACGAGACTTCAATCAATATAACACCACAGAATAGTTATATACAGAAGCGACACTCCGTGTCGGTACCTTTCATGTTCCCCTATTCAGTTCTATGACCTTGAAGCATTGTGTAGACCTTCCCCTATCTTTCTCTAAGATGTGAGGAAACATTCCGATTTTAAACAATGAGCCCTTTAAATTTGTGCACATTCCCCATCTCTCTCTAATTCTCATTTCTCTGTCTTACTGTCGCTTCTGTATAAACCTATTCTGTGATAACACTTCAAATCATTGAAAAGTGACAGAATAGGTACCCAGAAGTGCGTTAAATAATGCGGATACTTTCTGACCTGTGTCTCAGCAGCGGCTGACGGGGGCTTGGGATTGGGCGGCGGCGCTCACGAGTGCGCGTTGGTGTGCGCGTGGTTGGTGGAGGAGGCGTCCTTGGCCGCCGGGTCCTCGGCGCTGGGCGATGGCGGCGCGTCCTTACGTGGCGGCATACGCTCGTTAATGGCGTCCAGGCCCTTTGCCTCCGCGAAGCTTGTGATCTTATGGTTCGGTGAGAATCCTTGTAACGCTGCACACCAAACAAATACATTACACACCATGAACAGAGGAATAAGCGACTGATGTTGGTGATGGAATAAATAAATAAACAGGACTGCAGTCGGAAATAATTTATTTGGCTAGTTTAGGCCAACGTTTCGCTGCCTATTGCAGCTTCTTCAGGGCAAAGACTAAAAGTATATGTATTGTGTCACTAAATATAAAAAATATAGTTCAACCATGTAGTTGTCGTCGATGAATAAAGAAGAAAGACTATTACACTTGGTAATAGAAAAAATACAATTATTATTCTTCAAAATAATTTTATTTAGCGAAACTTTGGCCTAGACTAGCCAAATAAATTATTTCCGACTGCAGTCCTATTTATTTATTTATTCAATTATACACCGTGCTGCACTAAACCAAATAACTACTCACCGTTCTTCAAACTTGTCTTGCCACCTGAAAGTGCACCCAAGGGTAGCGCTCCCGTTGGGGTCAGACCTTTTAGCTGGAGAACTGATTCGCTTTCCTCTCTGTAATAAATAAAAATGTACATAAATTACTGAATAAGGTTTCTGTGAAAAGGTACATGTATCATTAATTAATAATAATGAAAGAAACCTATTTTATAATTTTATATAACACAAAGTCCTTATTATCAATTATTGTTTGTTATTATATTTATAAATTGCAATGGCAAGCACAATTATGTTTAAAAAAAATATATAATTATGAATTCAGTTAAAATAAAATTATTTCCGAAGTAAATTTCACTACAGATTTTTTTTTTTAATATTTGCCTTGAAGGGTAGTTTCTCTTGTCAAACACGGTTAATATTCATATACTTAATTACATTAAGATGTTTTACTTTACTAGTCAAATAATATTTTCATTGAGGCACTAGAAGGCAATGGTAATTTGTATATTGCTGACGATATAGGTCTTACTTTGAAATGCTTCAAGGAAATATTATTTTATTTGAAATAGAGCACTATTTTAATTGTTTTGAACTTTGTCGCTAAATTGTTTTTACGCAAAAATATCGCATTCTATTACTAATAAGATAATGTAGTGTTAACTTACCTTAATACAGAAAATACTCTAGCCATTTTGCCAATAGCGCGGATTTTATTTCGTATGACTTCCTTCCGGAGATTAGCTGCTGCTCCTACAAAAATAATGTGCTGTAGGATTACAATATTTTCTCTTTGAAACACCAATTCTACTGTGTCACATCATGAGTCTAGTCTGTACTAATAAATTGAAATACATTATTACTACAATTTAAATGTAAACAAGTAATATTTTACAGAATTGTTGAAATACGAAAGTGAGTAAGTAAAAATGAACTGCATGCATCATGTCAAGCAATGCGCGTCGCGTTTGCGCAGTGCTGGCTGCTCAGTAGCTTTCTTCACGGAGGTGTATAATTCTAAACAGAACGACATTCGCAGTTCCATTACTTTTAATTATACTATTTTATTTGTCACAAGTTAATTAACTTTTGGTAAAAAATCGGTCAATGAAAAATGAAAATACTTTTGCTTATTTTTTAATTGTATTAAAAAATAGTTATTTTTTATACAAGCGGAAAGTGTTAATTCACGAGCGATACAATCGCGAGTGAATTATTTTTCGCGAGTCGTTAATTTTATTTTATCGTCGTGTATAAAATTCTATTTTTTTCTATAGCAGGTTTTGAAGAGAAAAGAATTAGAAAAATTAATTTATTTAAGAACAATTTTAAAATGTCAGTAGTGTGCGTTGTTATGGAAATGTACTTCTAATAAACAAAAGTTAAAGTACTTTATCTACCCTTGCTGTTAAAGTGTTACTTTATCTATCCTTGCCGTTAAAATGCTACTTTATCCACTATTTTGAGTTTAATTACACTTTAACATCTGCTATAGAAAAAAAATACATTAATATTAAAATATTATTTTATCGTCTTGTATAAAAAATAACTATTGTTCATTTTCTTTCTCGTTTTCTTTTTAATAAATGTTGTTTTTTTTATTTGTACCTATGTCAAAAGATATCAGAATTTTCTTTAACTACCAATTATTTATAATTCGATAGATGTAACGTATGTCTTGATCTAGTTTAAATACTTGATAGTTGGTGAATGTCGTTCTGTGGATATGTGGTGCCTGCTGAAAGCTACCTACAGTCAAGCGACTGTAGTGGTCACTTACCAAGTCAGTGTAGAGTGGAGGATCAGCAGTACGTCATGATCAGGACCAACAGCAAACGGGCAGTGGCGCAAAATGTAGCGAGCGGAGAGGTATAGAAAAACAAAACAAATAGTGCATATAGAAAAAATGTAGCATGAAAAAATATGTTGAAGCGGTCATGTAATCACAACAGAACAAAACATACCGGAATTAATAAAATCATTATTATACTTCTACTGCATGTTTCATCAGAAACTATGAATTCAAATAACGCTACAAATGCCAAAGATACCAAACATGTTAAACAGTAAAATAGTTCATAAATTTCACAACATTATACGTATAGTCCATTTTTTTAGAATACAGTTAAGATTAGACAGAAGATTGTAACACAGGCTATGATAGGGTAGTTGTACATATTATATTACACAGACAAAAATTACATGTCTCTTTAAATATACAATTAAAATGTTTACTTGTTTTACATTCATTATTTTAAGTTCTTATAATAAAAAGTTCAAAATTTCAATATTCAACTATTTTTTTTAAGTATTTCCCCTATTGTTTAGATCGCTGTATTCTTTTAAAAACGGACTATAATAATTAGACAAAAAGTACATGTATATGTTGTTGCATTTTTCAAAATTCATTCATTAATAACGTACATGTATTTTACAAAATATTATAAATAGGTATAATTACTTTTTGAATAAATTTACCTAAAAAATAACTTATCACGTCATATAGACCTGTTAGAAAAAGCAAAAAAACAGCCTGTTTGATGTCATAACGAAAATATTTTAATACAAAATATAAAAATGATTATTGATGTAAATAACATTTTTTGAATTCATTTATTGTATTTTAGAAGCAAAAATAATATTTTTCTTAAAATTTTTAATGGTAATGAATTTCATTGTGATATTCCTTTAAAAAATAAGTAATTTGTAATACGTTTAATATTCATCATTTCGAAAAAAAAACAGTCCAAATTCTTTTATAAAAAAATATAAATTATAATTATGTCGTAAGTTAATAAAAAATATTTTTTATAAAAATATTCTTTAAAAAATGAAATTTATATTTAAATTTTTTGGCATCTTTACTACGAGCAGAAAATTGATGAAACCACAGCAGCAATTACTCAATAATAAAATATCGTAATCAGTCAAAAAATACGAAACTCATACAAATAAAACTTTTCAAAACCATTTCAAAAAGCCAATCTCAAACACTCAAAAAAAGCAGAATAATTTCAGATTGCAGTCCTAAATAAAAAACTTGATTTAAATACTACAAATATTATCTGAAGCCGATTAAATGTTATTCTTGCAGAGCTCAAACAAAACGCTGAAATGAAAATAAATTTAGAACATCCAAAATCGCTGATTAGTAAGGGTGATACCGCTGGAGGTTTGAGCTCTGTTTTACTAAAAATTATTTGTCAACAACTACAACACATTTGTCAAAACTGGTTTTACTGATGGATTGTTGAATTTCGAAGCTTATTCGATATATTTTTGAATATTGAACATACAAGATGTACATTCATTTATCTACAGGAATTTTGCAGATACCTACTCTATAAAAATAAGAATTTCATTTATTCTAACGGTACCACATCAAACAACTCTAATAAAATGTATTAATTACTTCAGTGACAAAATTTTACATAAAAAACAAAATTAATAATTTATAGTAGATTAAGAAACAGAAAAATTTCCTGGTAGTAAAACGAAATAAAAATTTTATAATTAAACTGATTTAAGAATGAAATAATAATATACATAATCTAATTTTCTACGTTGAAATCCTATGGTTAAGGAAATATCCTGTAAGAGCATTAATTTATATTGAAAATAGAATACAAATGATTTTCCATCCAGGGTAAAACCAGCCCATATATCCTGCAATGTTTACAGAGAAATTTTATAAAAATTGGATCGAATCATTACAGGGACACTGTGTGCACATGCCAACAAAGTTACGCTACTCTAAAGAAACAGGACTCAACAAAGGTACAAAACAATGGAACAGAACGGAACGGAACCAAATATCTACCAACTAAACGGAACAAAACTGCATAACAAAGAGTATACCAATTTCAAAGTATAGTGTAAAGAGAAGAGTAAGAGCGGATGTCAATTCTGTGAATGATTCGAGAGAAGGGTCTGTTAAGTTAGTGAAAGTGTTTAGATTTAGATCAAGTTAGAACAGCAGTTAATGTCGATGAGTTGAGTCTAAAAAGGCGGTTCGCACGCAACTGTGAATTTAGAATAGAGTAGAATCCATGTTGCGTGAGTTAGAACGAACCCCCTTGCAGCAATGCAAGACCGCGAATTAAATTATTTATCACAATTCAAAATGAATTAATTAATGTGGTGTTATTGTAACTCCATCTGTCCAAGCTGCATATTCTGTTACAACTTACCAGGTTTTTTAATTACTATTTTTGCCTGTATCGCTGTGTAGAGCGCGTATCCGATGCAAATATAGACAAATAGTGAAAAATAGAAGTGTCAGAATAGAGGAAAAATTAAGCGATACGTGTGCAATGGAATAATTGCATTACACTGAGTATATAAGTAAAGTCGACAGACTCAATCAAACAGAGACAGATCAGATTTCACCAACGGATCGTGCCGGAGACAATAATAACATGTGTGCGACCACAGCAACTAGTCCAAATTTCAGGAACATCAGATCTGACAATACATCCTTCTGCCTGATCTGTCGTCAAGCTATCATGAGAGACACTAATACTAAATGAGTATAGTACTCTTCAAACAATATGTACACATTCCAACAGAACTATATAAATAGAAAACCTGCATTTAATAAAAATTTATTATTGTCTGGCCATAAAGTTAGCAACTTCTTATTTCGTCAATCATAAATAATAATAAGATTGTATGCACAGAAATTCCAAAATTACGTATTAGTTCGAATAACGATTAGTTACTAAAAGACTTTTTGCTCGTCGATCAGTAGTGATATCTCTTTCAAAGAAGTACGAGATTTTAATCTAAAACATATTAATTGAATAATTAATGAGTGGAAAGAGTGATATTTAGTGACGAATCAAAGCTTATTTTTAAAAATATTATGTCTACAGTAAAACATTGACATTTTAAAAGTTGCTATCATTGTGGCCAATATTGTATATAGATTTTTTTTTAAGTAAAATAAGAATATGACTGTAATTATAATTACTTTTCTTAGATTGGCAACATTTTAAGATTTGGCTTATTCGATATTTAAATTCAAATGTATGAGTACAATGCATTTTGATGATTTATGTTTACAACGAATTGTAAAATGAAAATCAACCAAGAGCTGTTAATGACCATGCTTACCAACTGCTCAGGGATATCAATCCATTATTTTTCAAATCAGATACAGTCATACGGTATATATTAATTTATTCGTACATATTTTTTTAATTTGAAATATTTTGCAATTGTATGTAAAAATATTAAATGTCATATTTTATCATTAGAAAATTAAACACAAAATACATTGTAAAAGAAATAAGGAGTATTTGAAATGACTTTACAACAATGTGTGCATATTACTTGGTAGTGACTATACATCATAATCTCTTGAAGCAAAAGGAAACTAAAAGTCAACTCAACAAACAAGGAAAACATGGGTGGCACTTGACGACAACTCAGGCTAGAAGGCACAGCTTCTGCTGTGCTCTGGTGCAGAATTGAACATAGAGAACTTTCAATTTTAATATTACTGTGTGAGTTTAAAAAATCAAAGGAATTAATTGACTAAATACAAATTATACATAATCAAGCTCTCTACAATGGCAACTACGAATGGAAGCAAAATTTAGTTGGATATTAAATCGAACCTTACCATCTGATTGCCCACGGTAGCAAGAGAAACACGTTAAAGATTGTATTAGTTAACGTAAGATTGTGGTTCACTAAAATTCACGACGTGTTTTTATCGCATAAGAAATATATTTTTTATAACTCATAATGTACTTCATTTCATTACTTACAATTTTAAAAAAACAAGTACGATTCAAATAACAATTTTTTTTTTTCCTTTTATAATTATTAAGTAAATAAAGAATGAATGACTATCACAAATGTACATTGCTTGTTTATATGTAGGTACGTTTTATATTAGATTGTAAAATCAGTATAAAGTACAAATTTGTAAACTTTCTTATTTTCATTGATTGTCGAAACACTAAAAAAACTTTGTTCAATAAATGATTGTACATACGAATAATATAATCATTTTAAGTAATTGTCAGTAGTATCAAACTATCAAAGTGCTGTTTGCCATAGTTGTAAGTAAATTTTTACGGAAAAAAAGATAAAATAGTTTTCAATTTCTCAATTTTATTCACCAAAATTTCTAATTTATTTTATTATATTTTCTTCGAAAACTAGTGTAAAACAAATTTTGTAATAACATTGTTTTTATAGATTTTGATGAACTATTTTTTAATTGTGAAAATGATAACCACTATTGATTTCTTATGCGATAAATCCCACACGTATTAATAGATGATTCAGACTGAACACAGGGTCTGTCTTGAATTTCAAAGTGATTCTTACTGGTCTAGTAACAGTTTTACTACAAGGAACGTGAGTGTTCAGTACTGGACGACCCTCACCTTCTTCTAGAGCATCATCGCCGTCAGACATGAGCTCGTCGTCGGAGCAGATGTTGAGAACGTTGACGAGCATCTCCGTCACCTTCTCGCCTACGAAGGGCAGCGACCACGTGAACACATCCATGAAGTTCGGCAACCAGTACGGATGTGGCGAGCAGTTAAACTGGCGGATATTCATTACGTTATTTTCGTATTTTAACACTGCGGCCTGCAACGTACAACTTTATTAGAACAGAGTACATGTTTGGAGCAAAATTATTATAATATGTACATATTTACATTGTTAATTGTACATGAATAAATGAATATAATAAAATAAGGGATAAGGATCTGTTATGAATGTTTATGTAAAACAATATATAGAGCTGAATATAAATAATTAAAATAAAATGTAGGCATGTATGTAGGTTTGTTCTATTTTCAATGTAAGTGTGTTTTAATTGGCTACTTATACACACGTGATCAGAAAGATCAGGGATTTTATTGAATATTTTATTAGTAAAAATTTTCATTGTATTATATTCCTAAATTTATTTGTACCAATATTAAAAAATATATTTCTGTTTTCGAAATTATTGCTTATAAGTTACTTCAGTAGATATCCAAACTATGATTGGTTGTAAAGGAATATTCATAAAAAGGATAAATTTAATTTTACGATATTTAAAATTAATAGTGCAACAAACTAACTTGCAGCTCAGAAAAAAGTGCTTTCAACAGCTCCAGTTAAGTCTGTACTATTATAGTTCTATATCACTTCTACCAGAAGTGAGAAATATTTAAGTCAATAGGAAGGTAAATGTTTTTTTTTTAATTTTTATACTGTAGAAATTAAATGATATTAAATTATGTTGTCTAGAGTGAGAATAGTTTACAATTTAAGTAAAGTAGTCCAATTATTCGCATACAAATTTACAAATTATCATGTGAATAAAAAATAAAATCATTACTTCAAAACATGTGTACCAAAACCTAACTCGATTTGAGATTTTTAGAAACAATATACTACGTTCCTTATCTTATTATTTAATGTCTACCATTCTCATAAAAATTGTCCTTATAATGGACTCTCCACACTAGCAAAAGTATCCAAAATACACTCTAGTTTCGAAAACCTATATTTTTTTAATTTATTATTAGGAAAATTGTTGACACATATTATCTGTTTCATTAGAAAACTTCTATTAGTCTTTATTTGGCGTATAACAACTCATCTTGAGTTCAATTATAAAATAATTCCCTGTGATGACATTTCCATCATCAGGGGCGGAATCAATATTAATGGACATTCTGGCATTGCAATTAGCGTAGTCTAATGGAGCTCAGCGTACCCTACCGTAGCGTGCCATAGTGACCAACGGTGAAGTACCAGACATCTACAACAATCATTAGGCTACAGAGCTTATTAGCGGACTAATGAACTGTGTTAAGTTCACTAATTAATAAACTCATAATATATGTGCGAATCTGGGCTTTGCAAAGGTCGGTGACGATAATGGAATTCAGTGTTAAACGTAAAAGATATTATTTAAATGTTCTAATTTATAACACATAAATGTATGAAATAACTCTCTGCACTACTAGTTCATAAAATTTATAATTTTTTGGAATGGTTAAAGTACAGACAATTCAGATTTGAATTGATAGTCAATTAAATTCGGTATGTCTCTTTTTCAAATTAATGTTTTTGCAATAACTTTTGATGATACTGTATTGAGGTTTTGCAAAAGAATGGTTGTTAAATAAATTCTTATTGGAAATTAAATTTAGTGTTAATTATAAGTAAAATGAAGTAAAATTACAGTAGCGGATCCAGAAACTTTCCGGGCGAATTACTTTTTTTTTTAGAATTTTTCGTCGATGCAAATCGGGTTAAAACTTTCTTATTCAAATCCTTTTTTTAAATCTCCTAATTTAGAAAATCTACGTTAATAATTTATTTACTATTTACTTCCGCATCTTATAAAATGGCACCCGTTTTTAGACATATTTTTTTTTAAATCTTGCTTCCTATTTCTTTAAATTTTATTAAAAGGAAAAAATATATGCATTGAATATTAAAGACATTTAAAATTGCTTTTCAGTTAAGCTCGCTATTAAATAACAATTATTAATTTTATAAACTCACTTTCAAAAAAAGTTTACTTTTTAATGCAAATTTCCCATCTCCGCGTTGAGAAAGAAAAAAAGAACGCTGTATTTATTGATGCTTTTTAAAATACAAAACTGAGTTTGGCAATGTCGAAAACTAGCCTATTTCATTGGTAAATTTAATTAATTCTCTGCAAAGACTATATATTCGGGGGCGCCGAAATAATATAGGTATATGCTCTACGTTAAATAAATATAAGTTTTAGTTTTCACAAATATTTTTTTTGTTATATTTTTTTCACATTTATTTATTTTGGCGGCACGGCGCCCTTCATTTCTTGGCGGCCTTCATATCTTGGCGCCCTTCTGCCCTTTCACTTGCACTGATGAGAATAGCAGATTCATAAGTTAGGTATTTATGTTTCCACAATAATTCGACAAATCGTTTTTGTTCCTGACAATTCTGCTTCAAATCATATAAATGTTTATGTCTGTGTATATGAGAGAGAGAGTTCTCTCTTTCTTACTTTTTCTATTAGTTTCTTTTTATAAAATAGAAAATGTTGGTAAAATATAATTTATAAAAAACTAAATTATTATGAAAAATCCCATTAAGATATTAGCAAAGCAAAAATAAATTTATATGTCACTAAAAGTGAGGTAAATGTAAATATAAATGTTGTTTATAATCTTGTCTATATCTTCTCTACATTCTTTTTACAATGATACAAAAATGAAATGGAACTTAAACCATTATAATTAAGAAGTATTCCACAATTTATGTATGATACATGTGTGTTAATAACATAATTTATATAAAAGAAAAAAAATCTTATTTTCTTGAATGTATCATAATACACTTGTACCATAAAACTTCCTGATGTTTTGGAGCGATACTGACCTTATTATTATAGACATCCAAATAGTTAGGTGCGGAGAAGATTGTAATTAAGGAAGGGAAGCCTGTGGTCTGACTTTTTCTGTACATTCGATAACTGCAACAAATAAAACTCAATTAGATGTGATAGGTTATGAGTCTATTATCTTTTATATTACTGCACAAATGATTAAATTTTTGTTAGGTTTCGAGAAGCCAAACTATAAATCAATCGATTCTTAATAAGTAAGAAGCTGTATAAGACATCAAGACTTAAAGTTCATGAAATTATATTTTGCATTTTGTTATGAATTCGTTTTTTGAAATTTTACCATTCCATGTATGTTACAATATACACATATTAATGATATTAATGTATTCCAAACCAAGTGTAGCATTTGTTATAACATATTAATTAAACATTTTAATACATAAATTTGCATATGTATTTTGAAAACAATTTACTCCGTTTATATTTGTAAAAGGGCGAAAAATATAGAACAAATGATAATTTTATTGGTTATTTTTTATAAATTGTGCACAATTAACTATGATTTGATATTTGATCTAAACTACCAATTTTTATTTATAATAAGAATAATATTTATTTTATATAATAATATGGGTAGGTACATATATTATCAATTAATTTTTTTTCATGAATCACTTACAACATTGTTGGGTTTATTTGATTTGAAATAAAAATATTTTTACCTGTTTTATTTGTGGTTCAATTTTTATAAAGATCATTTACATACTTTCCTTCTATTTTTTCTATTCGACTGAACTTGTTGCTATTATCAAAGTGTCAGTTAAGAAATTTATTTGTTGGTCATTTGTAAACCTTCATTTCTATGAACTGTTTATTCACCAGGGAAAATAAACTTTATACAAGCTATTAATCGGTAACACTTTTTCAAACTTTTGACACAATTGTAACTATCATAATTTGGTTTTAATTTTAATTTTATTTACAAGTGAATAAAAAAATAAACTATTGTTCAAGATACGCAAGGTAATAGTTTTACTGTTTCAAGAAGGTGACAGACTCGCCAATCATTTCCTTCTATCAGCAGTAAAAACTGTTGTACCTTACTAATAATGTAAAATACTATAAACTTAACTTTACCCTGAAAAATAACTCACCCTGCGTCCTGTGCTTCGTGTGCTCTGATAATGGACAGAAGGTTATTGTTCTGCAGGAAATCACAGCATGCCGCATAGCTGAAAACAGAATTAAATTTAATTGCAAGACTCAATAGTTATATCACAAGTGCATGGGATGTATTTGCCATGCAAGAGTGATGTATTAATGTAAATCATTAATATTACTCGAGAAAAATTCCACATTAAATATAGGTATATAAAGTATTGTTATAAATTTTTGTTTTTCATTTTAAACTGTCATTTATACGTCATTTACTACATTAAAAAACTTAATAAACGTTAAATATACTCGGTTATTCAAATTTACAGTATATTTTCTGTTTTTCATTGGTCGAAATTAAATTTTTTTGTAACCTAATTGGCTAAAATTATTCGAGGAAAATATTCATGTACACTATTTCCACAGTTGATATTCACGTCATCAATTTCTACTGCAAGAATTATTAAACTTTTATCTTGCATCTTTGTCGTATACGTAGGACTTATTCGCTATCTCATTATCGAATGTGTCACAGAAGGGTATTTATGTGCTATCTGCGTCTAACCAACGACAAATTGAAATAGAATCAATAGTGTAACCGCGGTAAAGGATATTTTGATGTTGTCAATTTTGTCATTTGTACTAAATTTATTAACAACAAAACAAAAGTTTTGTATAAAAATGGAAGCCAACTAAATTACTATTTCTAATAAGTTTCTGGGGAGCAACCAAGATATGGCAGGACAAAATGAGCCCAATGTCACCCAATAAGTAACGGGACCCTGGTGGTAAGCATTGTCAAGCTTTAGGCTCTGTAAATGACCTTTAGATGAAGCCTGAACCACTCGGAGACAGTTATATTTTTATTTATTTAAAGATTTAAACTAAGTAAATGCACATAAAATACTGGAAAAAGCACTCAAATTTTGTTTCTTTTTTTACTATAATTTTAAAATGTATTTCATATTAAAAGCATATTTCCATATTTATTGTTTAGTAAAATACCAATGTCAATTCAATCATATTTCTAGGCACATGTTTACATAATTTCGGTTACATATATTTGTTTTTGTTACCCAATTTAGGTGTTGGGGTACATTTGGAAATATCAATTAGTATTATTTGAATACTCTAAATATAAATATTTTCTTTGCTTTTAAGGGCGTTTTAGACGATCATAAGTTTACATCAATTTCTACAACTTCGTATTGTTCAATGTGATTCTGACACTTTACACGTTCAAAGAAATTTGACTGTGCATAGTTCATATATATGCTATGACATAGAGATTCTCACTTAGAGCATGTCCTAAATTTCAAGGTCGTTTACATCAAATTTTAGTTAATTCTAGGGATTATGTTGTTATCAAATGTCAAAAGTGAAAAATAAACAAATGTAAAATCATATATCATTGTGATCAACCTATATTTTTCTTTTCTTTATTGATACACCTAGTTTATAAGGCAAAATAGTAAAAATATGACATAAAATAGTTCAAATTCTTTGATCGTGTAAAGCCACCTTTAGTGTAAATAGTGAATACTTGGTAGAAAATGAAGAAACAACCTAATTTTAAGTATTTTCGCTTTAGTGTTTGAACGGGTAAATAACTCATCCATCAGAGTGCAGTGCTGAGAGAAAATAAAGCAGAGCAGCACATATCCTCTGTATTGTAAACTTAATAACAAGACTAGAGTGTCAATTTTCCAATCGTTCGGTTCTGTTCCGGTCAGAGACCACAGGCCGAGCGTGGGCAGAGCGAAGGGCGTCCACCCTTCAACCCTGCCACAAAGTGACAAGAAAACGTGTTTATTCACCAAATTGCCAATAAAAGTCCGCCTAGAAACACTCACACAAGATTACACCACAATACATTTCAAACTCTGGATTAAAAATATCTGAATACATATTCACTATTACATCTAATGGAATACTTTTTTACAGTGATGTCGCCAGCCAATTTTATTTGGATGGGCACAGGTCGATCCGATGTTTTTTAGGGTGGGCATCCAAATTATTAAAAACCAATATTTTTTACCTTAACAGTCGACTAATAAAAAAACTGTCATAAGTTGTCAAAAATATACGTTATTTACTATTTCGTAAGTTAAGGTATCCGCAACAAAATTTTAAATTACATTCAATTTAGAATTATCTATTACTTTGCCCAAGTTCATTTTTTTGCCCATTACCTTTCAATATATTTTGTAATTATATTTGGAAGCCTTTTATGGGTCATAGTGTCATAGTATATCTTGGATAAGTCTTTATTCTTCTTAATCAAGAAAAAGTTCTTTCGTGTCCTTCCAATGAAACTGGAATAATAATAATTATACATGATACATACTTCAGAAAAAGTGACTTTGTGATTCTTATCAATTTTTAAAAAGAATTTTATTTTCTATTTTAATTTAACATCTGTCCTCATATATTTTATATGTTCTTAGTAAAATTTATAGTTCGTTTTCTATGTTCAGCCAAAGGTTTAATATTATCATAGTTTAAAAATGTTTTATATTTAATGAAATTATACTAATTAAAATATTTTTATTGTCATTAAACCGATGTTTAATTTGAGTTATAACATTAGGAATGGTATATGTACATGAAATTATCTATTACTTCCATGGCAATTTCTATGTTTGACTCATTACAGATAGTTACTGCCTCTTGATATAACAGATCAGTTAGATTTTCCTATTTTATTTAATTCAAAGTCAGGAAGCCAGGAAGCTAAATAATTATCCAATTTCTGTACGTGTTTCATACAATATTTTTTCTACTTCCGTTTGAATAAGTACAAAAATGTATACTTAAATTTTCTGAATGTTGATGATATTTATAAAATAAACAACAGCAAGCATTCTTTAATATTGTACATTACTATGTACTTAACAAAATTGTTGTTTATAAACAGAATAACGAAAATCTAATAAATGTAGTAACTGTGGTATTAATAATTATAAAGAGAATAAGATTTTTTTTAGTTGTTAAATGTTTTCAAGAGTTTTTACTTTGATTATTTCAGTGACCAGTGACCTAATAATTTTATTTCCTACTTACTATTGAAATAAATGGAATTAATAATTTAACTCAAATAAGTAAAATAACGATTCTCTTATAAAACGGTAGTAGAAAAATAAAAATAATTTGAGATTTTAAATAAAATTATTTTCATTCCTAAAATGTTTTCTAAAAAACGACACCATTTATTCCATTCTGATTTTGATTAATGTAGGTTTAAAAAGTAGAGAAATATATAAAGTAGAATTCAAATATAATTTTGTTATTTGCTGTAATCTAATTTGGAAAGCATAATATTCGTACGAATGTATAATATAGTATTGATTTTCTTACTAGCTACATAACGTTTGTTGTTGTACAGGGTTATACAAGTTTTAATTAAGTGAATTAATCAGAGGGGCAGGGGGTTGTTATTACATTGGATGTTGATTACTTTGTATTTATCACCGCTTTTCTCTTGTTTAAGAGATACTTCTTTCCCTTCGTAATTCTCACTTTAATTAAATTATAAAAAACTCTATGATGGATCTACGCAGTTTTAATTAAAATACTTCTCACGGTTTAATTATTAAATCTAAATAAATTTACAATAAATCATCACATATCAAGTGCAGTAAATCATAGATTGCAGATAGGAACATTCACATTCAAGTTTTATTCTTTATATTAATTTATATGCCTCGACTCCACATTATATTACGAAAAACCCTAATGGTAAAAAATTAAAATTCCTTTTTTTTATATTAGGTTATAATATTTTTAAGAATGATAGAAAATGAGGCAGAGAAACAGATTTTATTATTATTTAATTAAAATTGAAATATATCTCAATAAAATACATGCATTAATTTTTTGCAATAACTATTTAAAAACTGAGAAGATGATATATTTATTTCCGCCTTCTTCAATTGATTTTACAATTCAAATTATCAAGTTATTCATTTATGAATATTTCAAAGATTATTCTTATCATTGGTGACACGGGGTTGTTTAGTTAATGTATCGACTTAATTACAATATAATGACACACGTATATAGTGACTACACGTGGCTAAATTTGAGTAAACGACTTAATGATGACAACTCAATCCGTCATATAAAAAGAGCCTGATTCATTATTTGATTCTAGTGATTTCAATCAGGTAATTAAATTATCTTGTCAGCGTAAATTGATGAAAAATAATCACTGATTGTACAATAACAATAAAGCAACTTTTATATGGAAAAATAGTTATCATTTATCTATTTTTATATCATTAAAAACTATATTACAAATAAAATTCATGTACGGAGCAATTATTAGCAAATTATTTCTTTTCTTATTTTATTTTAAAATATAATAACCATTATATACAGATACAGATGAATATATGTTTCAAGAACTAAGTGTATACCTGAACTGAAATTTTAGATTATTCAAAATATATGTATATACGGTTGAAAATGCAGAGATTGCTGAATTTATATTGTAAAATATTTGCGTAAAAAACATAAATAAAAAGAAATAGTGACCGTAATCCATTATGTTAAGGAAATTAATTTGTACATTAAGAAAAGTTTCAGAATTTGAACAATAAGATAATGTAAATCAATACGTACAAAGAAACAAATTTTCAGACATACAAGTATAAAACCAAATTAATCAAGCTAATAAATTTCACCTGTCAAAAATAAATAAAAGAGTATTACAATCGCATCGTGGGTGTTACGTGAGGCTTGATTTTTTTGTTCCGATAAAAACGGAACAGAGCCATATATTTCCAATTGAAATATTTATTGTTTTAAAATTTATTTTTATACTATTTTTTAGAATATTTGATAACACACACTACTGTTATTTACTTTCCTTTTTATTTTTAATAGGAATAAAATGTTTCAATTCGTAGTATTTCATTTATTTATGTCACTGTAAATAAATACAACCAAAATAGATTATTATAATAAATAGTGATGGAACGGATCGCCTTATGGCCGGATCGACGGATCCGGAATTCCGACCTTTCTCTAGGCCGGATTGCCGGAATTTCGACCGCCGGATCAGTCGTTCTTTTTTCATTTTATTTCGTCTATCGCGAAATATGATTGGTTTGGTTGCATATTAAATGTTTGTTTTCATTTTTGGAACGACTAAATATGTAATTTTTAGAGAACTAAAAAGTATTAGTACTGAATTTCAAAGTAGCTGTAGTTTATCATCAGAACAGATCTTTATCGCAATTCTATAATGTCATTATTGTTACTGTTTTTTTCCCAAACAAAACAGATTAATGCTTATTTAAATTTATTATTAATACATAGAAATTCTGATGCGATTATTTGTTGAAAAGATGATCGATTATATCGCCAGTTAAGCAAAAGTTCATTTTAAATTTGCACACACATTTTCAGAAATAGGAGTTAGAATGATGTTCACGATTCACTCCTGTTACCGCTGAGAAATTATTATTTATACGGCCAGACCGGATTTTTCATTAACTGGCCGGATTAGTCGGATTCAGGATCATGGCCAAATTTCCACGCCATCACTAATAATAAATATGCGAAATTAAAATCTCTTATTATAAAACTTTTCATCAAAAAATCGTAAAAAAGCCTTCGAAATATAATCTGAATTCCAAACATTATTGCCTTATGGCCTATACTGTTAATCGAGCAGTCAATAAAATTCTCAAAATCAAAGCGTTAATATTTACAGAAATTGAAATTCAGTTGTTGAGAAAATGAAATGTTCTCACCTGTAGAAATATGAGCATCCTCTGACGGAGTTGTGCGAGAAATGTTCTGCGTTCTTCTCATTGCCGAAGTCCTCTAGAGGGTCCGACCACAGCAGGTCACACATGGGGCCGAACGCTGGTGGCTCCTTGAATCTATCTAACTGTAACAACAAGCACAGCGTAAGCACGACATGTACAGCCACACTACACAGACACTACAAACTTCTAAACTTTATTCCTGTTGTTGTTTCCAATTTAACTTCATGTCTACTTTTGAAATACTAGAATTGGAGAAAATATGACATTGGAAATTGAGTCGCAATATTATGAATATGGCAGAATATTTTGCAAAAAAATATATAATCAATAATAGTTGAACTTTTAGTTATCGGGTTATACATTCTTTCACTAATTCTAATCCTAACATCTTATTATTATAGTAAGCTATAATAACAAAAGATGTTAGTAAAGTCGCCTCGCTGTATCAATCTTATTGCGTCATTGTTTTCTGAAATAATATCTAACAACCATAATATCTGCTGTCTGTCATGGTCTTACATTGAGTGTAATGCAGATATTATGGTTGTTAGTTATCATTTCAGAAAACAATGACGCACTAGCATTAATACAACGAGGCAACTATATTATGGTTGTTGGTTATCATTTTTGACAATATATTTGCAATTATCAGAATTTGGTTTTAATTTTAATTTTATTTATGCGAAGTAATAGTTTCTACTAGTTCTATAATGAGACAGGATCGGCAGTTAATTCCTTCAATCACCAGTAAAAACCGTTTTACCTCGCTAATAGTGTAAAGAATTATTCCTAATAAAAAAAAGGATATAATTCATTTTGCTTTTCTCGTTCTAAAAAATGACGTAATATACTGGTTTTCATGTTGCTAAATGCCATTTTATTTATAACTTGATATGTTCAGACTGTTAGTTTTTAACCCAAGCTTACTTTTATAATATTTATTATCATACAAGCTGAACAACCATTATGTAAAAATGACTATAATCTATACTGATTTGTTTTGTATGTCTTTGCAGTCGAAAAACTATAATTTATTACTCGTTTATACACTTTTTAAATATTCATATTTATCCATTCATCAAATTTGTTACATAATGTACTATATTTTTCAGGCCTAGGTTCCTATTAGAAATGAATGTGAGTGTAAATCCCAGCGTCAAATAATAGTATATTATATACCAAGGTTGAGAAGACTATCATTATTGACCTAGAGCTAAGTTGTGTCCCGAGGTGATAAGCAACCTATCCCAATCCTACTTAAAAAAAATTATTGACAATAGCAAAGATTTTGACATGAATATTTACTTTTCTTAATATTCATAAAAATAAAGTAGACTGTCTTTGTTTTTAGATCTGACGTTTCAGTTTGTCCTGACCTGACCTTTGATTTTTAATTTGGTTTTATTTGATTTACTTATTTAAATGACAAATGTAAATTGTGAGTCCATACTTTACATTTTTCTTGAGTTAAATAATTCAAACAATGTCTGGATTTGGAGATTTGAGTTTCTTTAAAAAGTGACACTTTTCAAAAATGGTCATATTTAATAATAATTTATTATTGACCTAGGTAACCATGTCATCAAGTAAGCGGTAGTGAAAATAATTTCTCATGTCAAATAATAATGGCTGCTAGTAGTGAAAAAAAATAATACCTTATTCCAGTGTTTCAGAAAGTACTATAAACTAAGGCTTCGAGCCGTAATTTTTTTATTCTCTTTTAGATCTAAATCGATTAAAAAAAAAAATTCAATTTGATTTCGGTTTTCATTTCGGCAAAAATAACGATTTTTATAGTTTTCGATTCATTCCAAGTGATTAATTTTTGTACTGATTTTTTTTTATTCTGCTCTGGTCTTCGTTCCTTCAATTATTCCAGTTTTCGGTTCAATACCGGTTCGAAGTCCTAATCTATAACTTTTTTGCTGATGCTGTAGGCTAACAATATTCACCATTAAATAAACGCAAATTGAACTTGTCACGAAACAAGTACCTGAGGTACTTGAGGTCTGATTCTATCTAGGAATGCTATGCCATAAATAATAAAAATTCGCCCAATATAAATATTATCATTGTCTTACAGCATATTGGAGAATCGAACAAAGAGTGAAACTTTGATGAAATATGTTATTGATACGAGCTTAAGACATGAAAGTAAGGAATTATTATTTGGAAGTTCATCTACCTGGAGTGAAAGAACTCTTAACGCTTCCAATTTTCATGTCAGATTACAATCAGTAGACGAATTATATCCAACCACACATTCCCCGTATTTTGTTATAGTTTTTATTGCATGCAATTAAGAGAGGCTTAGGCTTGTGTAATTGCACTTCCAGCAATATATTTTTGCTTGGTATAAAGGTATTAGCTATCTGAAGAGTATGATGAATGGGTATCAGATATGCAGTATCCAAGGTACAATCTCCACGAATAAGACCCAGTCAGCTATAGTACAATGGTAGAGTGCTGATGGCATCGGAAACTTTACCGGATTGTAGCTGGAAATAAGGTCAACACTCAATGAGCAATTCACTTACAAATCCAACAATGAACGCTTCGATTTTTCAGGGGGGTGGAAGACATTATATATCGTCTATAAATAAATATATATCATTTCTTCTACAACAATTTTAACTACATGTTTGTCATGTATAATTTTCCTAGTGATAAGTTTTATTACTATATGAAAAGAAATTTTTGAATAGAAAGCAAATAACGACTTAACATATTTTTTATAATATAATATGTATAACGACCACATAACTATTTTAGTTCAATGGAACAGCATAAGGACGATTAGTTGATTTAATGAAGAATAAAAAACTTATCATTTTCAACACCGTTCCACTTGCTATTAATTTGTTTAATCTTTCATACGGATTTTTTTTTACTTTTACAAAAAAATGACTTGTATACTAGTTCCTCGATCTATAGTGAAACTGCTACACTATAGGTCTGTTCAAATATTGTATTATTGGATATTTTTTTGTTGTTGAGTAAATCTATAATTGTGTGAAAAAATATTATTAATAGCAGCCTAAGTTTGGTTATTTTACAAGATTCGAATCTATATGATTTAATTCACAATGTATAATTTAATCCTTCGGTATTTATTTTCTCTTGCTAGTCTTTTCTCGGCTTACTCTTTATTATCTCTATTCAATAATTGAATTTCAATAACCAAGTTAAAGTATGAATTATAATAGAAGCTATTCGATGAAATATTGGGTGGTGAAAAGTAGATTTTAAGTTAATAACGACGCTACTCAAACTTTGCTTACAGCAGAATAAGAAGTTTCCAAGAGTTACGAGTTGTAAAATCTACATTTTTATGTCGAGAAGAATGTACGAGTATCTATTGAACATACATGGCGTGGAAGAATACAATACTATGTAAGTGTGGTGATCGGGAAAGAACATTCTTTTCTTATAAGTGCGCATTCGCTAAGAATTTCCGGAACTGTCACATACAATTTGTATGTGACATTTAAGTTAAAGAAAACAGAACCAAATTAATTATTATCTATTTGAAACAAGTAAATATGCAGATCTTCCATTAAATGTAACTAAAAATCCTAGAAATTTACATGACAAATGTATGTATTTTATATCATTCCTAGAACTGACAATATTACAAGTAATTAATCGAAACTGTGACAGTTGTAATTCGGTATAAATATAGCCTTTATAAATAATTAACACCCCTTAATATCAATGCGTACAAAAATACCCTGAAGAAAAAATCATAACTTTCGTGATTTAAAATAACGTTGTAACATGCATTATTAAGCGGGTAAATAATTAATATAGTTCCATGACCTACTAAGCATTTGGTGACCCAGTTCATTCCACAGCACCCTACGATAAATTCACGATGCAAAAACGCGTTGGAGCGTGAAAACAAAAGCGAGCTGCATTTGTTTGAATTATGAGAAGCAGAAGCACTGGCACTGAGTTGGCTGATAATTAATGCCATGTTGGAAAAAATTCCCTTTCTTTCACAGGGTCAGTTCTATATGAATTCATAAATTCCCTAGAGAAATACGGGTCACGGAACATTGGCCGAAATTCGAACCATGAATTGGAATTCGGAGGCCGTTCTTTTAGTTAACCATTAGGAATGTTTTTCTTGTATCAAATAGTCTTCCAGAAGTTTTTACCCAAGTGTAAAATAGTAAAATAAATAAATACTATAAAAGAAAAATTCCTGCTTTAGTATCAAGAAGTTAGGGTATTTTAGAAACAGATATCATTATTACACCACCTTCAAATATCGGTTTCTCAATCGGTTATATGCAATAAATAAGAGAAATGTTGGTAAGCAACGTTAACGCAGAAAGTTTAGACATTTGATCTTGAATCGACAAGTGTTTGTTAAGAAGGGTAGAGAGTGAAAACCGCTCAGGCCTCGTAAAACTTACCATATTTAGAAAGAGTCGCACCGCATCGTCTGATGAAGTGAGACGCAAGTATAACAAAGCAATGAAGTCTGATCGCGATGTGGTCTACCAAACGGGTTATCACATGACGTTAATTCAAATCCAATCTGTTTAATTTGTAACGTTTTTCATATCTATCACGCAATTTTAGTTTCTTAATTATAATATTTTGTAAGTAACTTGAAAATAAAATTAGCGTTACTAAAATCATGTGTGTTTGTCTCTTTCCGAGTTGTTGTTTGCATAAAATTGGAAAAATAATTCGAATTTCATTGGATAAATAATTCGAAATTCGGAAATTTCCAATTCATTTTTAAATTCGAAATTCTAAATTCAAAAATTGCTAGTATTTATTAGAGTAATTGATGATTTTGTGTTATGAAGATGATATGGTGAATATATTCTGTGTTCCCCAAAAAGACAATTTCTCTTCACGTTTTCTATGTCTATATAAAAAAAAAAACAAATAAGATCGAAAACAAAATTTGAAATTCAAAATTCGTTTATCAATTTGAATGAATCGAAATGCGAGAAGCTGCAAAATATTTTTTTCGAATATTATCAACAGCACTAGTGCTGAGTTGTCAAGAAATAAATAAGTAAGTACTTGTTTCTCCAAAAACTGTTGTGTTTTAAGAAGAAAAACTACCAATGTGCCTGAATGACTTGGAATAATTAAAGATTCTAGCCTTTAGTTACAATAACAAAATCTTTTTCCTGCTAGGAACTGTGTATCGAATAAATGAATTAATGATGAATTATTTATTTAGTAAAGCAATAAATTTCTTTGATACATTGAACCAATTTGAACTGTAGTGGTTTTACCGTAGTTCTGTGGTCATTTTATGTGAAGAGTTGGAAGTTTTTCCCCTCGTGAAGTTTACGGCTCTTCGTGCTGGGCTATTAGTGATGTAGCGATAGTAACCCGAGGTAATTACAAGTGTTAATATTTGTAGTGAATTTTTCCAGATTTCCAGGGAGTTTGCGTACGGCACTCACGCAACGTTTTCCACAATTACTTTTCTCTTTTTATTGTTTTAAACTACGTGGCTGTGGGTGGTAATTACACCTTTGTCTTGCTCATGTTTACTTTGTATTATGGAAGATAAACTTTGATCCTGTTAGGCTAATATTGGTCTATTTGAAATGGAATAATATATGTTTAATAGTCTGTTTGCAAGTAGTGATTTACGGGCTGTAAAGTTGGATGGCACTGGCAAACAAAAGGAGATTCTTATTAAATTATATTTGTTTATGTTTAATACTCTAATATTTAACAAACCATTGTAGTAATAAAAACAATATTAAGTCAACAACTATAAACATGAACATATTATTGTTTCCAAGTTATAAGAAAATTACAGTAATTGTAAACTATGAATTGTAAAATCTAAAATGACAACAATGTACATACATACTTGTTTTAACTTATTTGAATGTCATGTCATATACTTGAAATATTTCAAGAATTCTTCATGATATATATGTATGTAGGGTGGTGACTCGAACAACCGAATATATGGATTTAACATGTAAAATTTCATGCTTCCCTAACTATTTTAGGTAAAAAAGCTTCAATTAACAG
The DNA here is from genome assembly GCA_035578165.1 of Stenolophus ochropezus. Classification (NCBI taxonomy): domain Eukaryota; kingdom Metazoa; phylum Arthropoda; class Insecta; order Coleoptera; family Carabidae; genus Stenolophus; species Stenolophus ochropezus. The sequence continues at coordinate 13,901,966 of JAQOWZ010000005.1, read as the reverse complement.
TTTTAGGACAAAAAAATCTGCATTTGAATCAATAAGCAAAATTAATTTTATGTGCCTTGTAAGCTCAGAAATTAGGTATGAAAATTTCATAAATCACCCCAAAAATAGCAGTAGGCATGAAATTGAGACAAAAATGAACATATGTTTAACGTTTTATCAATCAAGTTAGCTGAGTTAGTTTATTTTTATTATTATTTGAAATTTCTGTTAAAATGAACAATATTACATAAATTAATGTTGAATTTAAAAAATAATAATTAAAATAAAATTGCTATATTTTTAGCGTAACTTGACAAAACAATAATTTAAATCTCTATGTTCGGGTGTTCCAGTCACTACCCTGTACATAAATGTTACATTTTGTCGTCTTCATATTTTATTTCGCTATTTCAATTTGGTTATACTTTTAAATCGTATTGATTTATAGTTTTTTTTGATTCATAACACAGGACTATGGATTATTTTACCATTTTTTCTCTATCTCGTTATATTGTCTCATTATTGCCTTAATATTTAACTTAGTTCTTAATAATTATACTCTTTATTGATTTTAAGTAGCTCTAGTAGTACAGTTATTATTCTAATTCCTGATACTTGTTCTTATTATTTGCTCCAGAATGTGGTTTAATTATTTGATCTATTTTATATTACCCAGTGCTCTAAGTAAATTATTTTAAATAGGAATATTTTTCATTGCTAATTTTTTTGTCATAATCCTAAAATATAATGAATTTTTTAATTGAGGCACTTTTCGAAAAATATCACCGACCGTCAATAGGTCAAAGGAAAAGGAAAGAAAGAAATGTGCTATTCCTTTCTCTCTTTTTCCATTTTCTTGTTTTTTCCTTAGTACTAGTTTTTCCGTTTTGCTATTAATTTTTCGCGCCCCTTCCTAAAGCTTTCCAAACGCCGCCACTGGGAGCTGTAATCGGCCTGCGGATCAATATCCTACGTGATCCTAACGCCCTACTGGACACCGGAGGATAGAAGTGTTGTTCACTACAATACAGGATATAGGTACAGACAAAGTACCCTGTGTAGAAGAGTTGGGTAAGGTATCAAGGGATAGATGGATAAACGTTTAAGGTTAAGGGTTAAGTATGGGACAAGTAGAACTGTTAAGAGGGACAAATTTAGGGAAGATAAGGGTTGTTTATTTTTTTTAAGTCTTAATTAGTTTCAGGGCAGTAAACTCCTTTACTGACTACAGGTGATTTTGGATTTCCAATATAATGACCCGATCGACGCAATAATGAAATAATAAATAAATATTTGAAGAATATTATTTCATAAGTTATTATATTTTTATATAATATGTAGATATTATTTATTTCTTTGAAAACCCAATCTATAAACACAGGGCCGGACTAATACCGTTGGCGACCCTAAGTACTACTCGTTCGTGGACCCCCTTTATCAAATAAAACAAAAAAAAAACAGCTTTGCGTTAGTTGTTGTAAACAAGAACTGGTTGCGAACAAACATTATTACTGCTGTTTTAATACAGAGATGTCATAAAAACATATTCATTTGAACTTATTCAGAAGCGTATAATGTTCTATACATCTTGTAGGTATCTCACGAAAAGTCAAACAAAATTAAAAATTTCGATTGTGTTAACAAATAAAACTATGATAAGAGATATAATTCATAGTTCATTATAAATATTTCATAAAAATAAAATTTAAATAATAAAACATATAACATTTTTAAGATATGATTTAAAATATTTTCCTTCTACATTTCTGGGCCACATTCCGATATTTTAACTGATTTTCAGGAAATTATGTCTTTACATCATTTAAAACTGGAAGTTTACTTGTGTTATTTGTTTTGAAGAAAATTTATAACTTGTGTAAAGGGAAACCTCTATTTATTTATTTTTATTTTGTTACCTATTTTCATTTAAGATATAAGATAAAATGGGAGACACTATTAAGATAGTTGATATTTGAAATGTAGCCAATATTGAAGGAGATGAATTTTTAATGGATGTAATTTTAAAACAAATAAAAAGTTCTTATAGCCATATAAATGCGAACCCATTTTGAAGGTAAATGTTACAATATTCTACCGTAAATAAAAAGGTAAGTAACCTATTTTATTTCTTTAAAAGTCTTTTGAATTTCTATTGCAATTATTTATTATTATTATAAGGAAGCTGACAATAGCTTACTCCTGTGCAATCATCTTTACTCAAATGCTTTTGTCAATAGTTTCATTTATATTGGTTTTATTCTAGTTAATAGTAGATTCAGATCATGAATAAATGTTTCTAAATTAATGATTTAGGTTAGTAGAATGATTACAGCCTAGAAAGTGATTACACAATGATCTGTATAGCTTAGCACTTGATTCAACAAGTAACACCCTTATAACCATCTGATGGTCACTAACTCGTACTCTGCTATAATCGCCTCGCTGTATCAATGCTATTGCGTCATTGTTTTCTCAAATGATAACCAACAACCGTAATATCTGATGTCACTGTCAAACACGTGTCTTCTTTAAACTTGGATTGCAAATTCGTAAAAAAATTTAATTATTATTTCATGTGCAAAGCTCAGATGAGTTATCGAACTTCACGGTTGTAATCTCATTTTGTCATTGTTTATGCGTTCCTATTTTCTTGGGCTTTCAAGAAAATTGCTCAGAAAATTCATTTTAATAATTAGTGATTAAGATCATGTGATGAAATTAGTTTTGTAGAATGTAAAGTTATATGCAGGAAACTTTCAGAATACCAAATATCCTCTTAGTAAACTGTGTACCCTGGAGACTTTATTTTGCAGTCTTAATATCGTTAAACATTCATTTCATATTACGGCATAAATGAGAAAAAGTAAGAAGAGTTTATAGTTAGTGGGAATCGATGGTACTAAGATATGCACTGGCAGGAAATTACGTTTTAAGCAGAAATTACTTCAAATAGATACACATCCGTTATGAGAGAAACGTAATAATAAATATAAATAACAAACTAAAAGAAAAATATTGCATAAAAAACGAGTTTCATAATTGCTATTTTGTTTTATGAGAAGGAAATTGGAGATACGAATGTAATAGTTAATTATTTTTAAATTAGATCTTTATAGTTTTTTATTTTTAATAAAATAATGTGATTGAAAATTAAATTGTTATTTTATATCTGCGCGTAGTTTTTTCAAAACAAACCACTTACTGAGTTTTTCTCTTTCTCTTTCTATATTTCAACTACACACATTTGCCTGTTTTCTTCTGTTTATTACTACTTAACTACATTAGAATAAAGGTTTGTATTAGTTTATTTAACGGGGCATAATATTTACAGGCCAATTTTGAACAAATCTGTAATAAGTCTTATAGATCTGTAAATCTGTAAAAAAACTGACAAAACGCATCTATTTTTGCTGATTAATATAAAATTATACATAAGAGTGGCTACTTTCTTTGCGATTATGTTCATTATTTACAGATTTACAGAACTGTAAGTCTTACAGATTTCTTCAGAATTGGCCTATTGATTTTTTAACTTGAAACAAGAATTACCAGGTTAGCAGTCGTATAAACTATAAACAAAACGAATCAATTTGGTTCTTTGGTTGCTGTTATAAATATAATAGACTCACCATATGACACTAAGAGTAAATTACATCTTCAATCATTTTAAAATGAAAGTGAAGATAAGACATTTTTGAAATTATGGGTGTGTAATTATAAAAACTTTTAAAACTGGAAAACAATTCTAAAATCTCGACTCAAGAAATATATAAAGAAAACAAAAAAACTGTTTTCCTGTAATTTGATTTTTATAAATTAAATTTATAAATACATTAGCTGATTTCCAGGCAAAGCGGAAATGAAAACTTGTTTCATTTCTTTTGCGGCTAAGTTGCATCATGTAGATTTATCTGTATTTCGCTTATTTCGCTCAATACGAAATCAGGTCACACAATTAATTTATTCAATAACAAAACAGAATTGAATGTTGCGTAGGCCGTGCATGGCTCGGCTGAGGGAGGCTCGTTTGATCTTAATTTCAGCGAGACACATAGAAGAATTATAATGCCTTTGTTAATTTTATGCAGCGGTTGTTCGGTAATCACATCACGCGTACACCGCACTTACTTCGAACCCTTGTTATGGACCCTAGTTAGACTACGTTACGTGCTCACGTTCCTTTCACCCGGATGCTTATTTATAAACATTCCCGATGCGCAACTATTATAAATAAATAAGCCGTTTTATTTTAAAGATAGTCAATAGTTGTATCACAAGTGCATGAATCTGAATATTTCAAGAGAAAAATTTCACTTTAAATATATATGAAGTATTGCTATAAATATTTTATATTTATTTTAAACTGTCATATAAACGTCATTTATGATATTAAAATATACGATAAGCGTCAAATATATTCGTTATGCACATGTGCAATATATTCTATAGTTATTTCACAGGTACATAAGAAATAACTGAATATTTTTCAAGTACACGAGAAAAAAAATATTCTGACGTATTTGCCATGGAAGAGTAATAGATCAGTAGTTCCAAAAAAGTATTGTCGTAGGCATATAACATGGGAAAACATTATTTGGTAAATACAAACTGTCCTGCTAACAACTAATTCTGCAGGACAATACTACATGTATTCAATTCAATGAAATTTACAAAAATAAATTCAAAATTTTCTCCTCATATATTTATTGTCCTAATACGCAACATGACACCTGTCGAATCGAGTCAAATCTTCTCTGTTCGATTCTAATTTAGGACTTTTTTTACATGCATCCTGTTTTTTATGTTAGTACATATAATATTATTACTATGTTTTGCAAAATATATTTAATGAGAAATAATGCATTCGCTAAAAGATTTATTTACCACATGGTATCTTATTTCTTTAAAATTTATTAATTTTTTAAAGCCTTATTTATTTGAACTGTTTATTAACCTTGATAATAAACCTTTACAAACTTTAACAAGCTTTACAAGCTATTAACCTGAGAACTGACAGCTTAATTGTAAATATTAGTCAGTATTTGCGTTTCGGCTGAACTCTGAAATTATCTATATAATCTTTGTTGTTGTCGTTATTGTTCGATTTCATTGTAAAAAATGTTCAATAAGTATGTTATTATTTTTATTTTTAGTTATTAAAATTTAAATCAATTATGCATCTGCAGAGAGCAGCATGGAATAAACGTCAAAAGTTTAGTTACAAATATTGATGATGTCTCTTCACTCCTTATAATTTTTAATATAGATTAACGTCAATTTAGAGTCATATAAAATTTGTTTTAATTACTTTTATTTATGCAGTTTTAATTTACCGTTAAAAGAGTCTGTTGCAAAAAAGAAGTTAAAAGTGATTTTTTTGTTCCAAGGCAACTTTGCAATGTCTCATATCCGAAGCTTCTCTGCTCGCAACTTATTTGATAGATCGATTTTTATTTTTTTAACGAATGTTTATTTTTATATGTCAACAGTTTTCTTCAATAAAGTAAAATATGACAAGTTTGTAGAAAATTCGCTAATCGTGTCTAGAATCTTGTAAGAAAGGACGATGTTAAGATCTAAGTGAAAACTAAAGTTTATCCGTATTTTGTGGAAGGTAAACGCGAATAACGTTACTCAACATGTAAAGTATACCAAGTTGATCAAACACGGTAACTTGAAACCTTTCTCCCTACTCTATACAAGGGTTAGACAATTTTCTCAACACTTTACATCAAGTTTATGTTAACCTTCGAGTAACCGAAACCTTCCCTCCCTCACAATTTATAGCAAACGAAAACAGTAAAAACGATAATATTTGAATTATTTGAATGAATCCCAATGTTTATATGCAAAATGTACATATAAACTATAAAAATATTAATAGTCTTCACATGTTATTTAAAAAAATAAAATAACCGGTTATAGGTTTGAGTATAGGCTCATATACTCAAATTTTTATAATCTATAATTTGATGTAATCCTTTCTAAAATGCATACTACCTACTTTTTATTTCTGAGTATGCCAGTTTGCGTTAACGCAGATATCGATAATGATATATTTATATCGCAGAGAGCGTTTAGCAGACGTAACCTCTCAGTCACTCTATTCGCCTTTAATTATTTATAGAAAAATATAATAAACTTTTAATGGTTCCTTTATCGTGCTAGTTACAGAGATTTTAATAGTATATTACATATTACGAGTTGTAAGATGTATATTACGCACGAAGTGGAAAAGTTACACTAGAGCCGCGAAGTGGCAAGTTTGTAATTCCACAAGTGCTTAATTTCTTTACAACTCAAATTATGTATTATATTTTTTCTACGACAATCATTTGACTGTATTTCGATCACCCTACGATCACACAATACACTAAAAAAATTATATATCCTAGTAAATAGTACCAACTACAGAACATAAAAACAACAATGTCAAACTGTCAACCTCAAAATAATAAATTAAAACTATTTACAGCCCAGTAAATCAACATTATGTAGAACATTTCATGTTTATTTTTTCAATAATCTTAATGTTTTAAATTAATTATAATTATATAATTTTATTCGATTTTTGCGATCGTGTACTTTACACAAGGCCTTCCAAAATGTGTCACATAGATAACCTACAAGTTATACAATAATGGCTATTTATTTAGTGGTCGTAGAAAAAAAGATTTATAATCTAATCGTATATTAGTCAAATAAGGAAAACGAGTATCATGTACTCATTCCATATTAATCATAATCTTATATTAATTAAATAAGGAAAACTAGAATCATATAGTCATTCCCTAATAACATTGTTTTCATGCTATTACCTATTTTCAATTACCACAGCTATACGGATAGTAATGGCTTAAAGTGTTTCGACTTGCTGAGCAGGGTGTCAGATCTGGGAATCAAATCCCAGTGACAATTTGAGAGAAGTATGGAATTATTTTTAAATATTGTTTGATTGCGTCTCCCTTATTGAAATTCTCACGCTTTGCTCTCTCTACAATAGAAAATGGGAAAAGTACCCCAGGAATTTAGAAAAGCGTTAATCAAAGAAATTGTTAAGAATGAACCGTCGATTTCCTCTGACAATTTTCTCGTATGTTTGCGTGGGAAGAAAAGAGCAGCTCCTTATGAGTAGTGGATATGTGGAGGAGGATAAGAGAGTGACAAAGGAATTGAGTGGGGTTGTGTCGTGATCATGAACCCCAACCACCCCCACTTCAACTTTCACTCCAACTTTCTCACAAGCCCGGCTGTTGCTTTGTTGGTGCCGGCGATCGACTCTGCTGATGCACTGTCGCACGGAATTGGGACATTATTAACAAAGAAACATCGCTGAGTTTGAATTACGGATAGTGGCTTTTCATTTCGAATCCTGTTCAGTTTATTTTGTGCCGCACAATGTATTGAACAAGGATTGGATATGAAACACTTCGTTCGCAATTTATATCTTCGATAGATTTTTATAAAACCTACATTGTGCAACAAGTGGGGAAAATAGTCCAGAACTTAAGAAAAATTAAAGATTCATTACGATACATATTACAAAATATTCCCAAAAATCCTGATGCACTGTCGGACGAAATTGAGACATTATTAACAAAGAAACATCGCTGAGTTTGAATTACGGATAGTGGCTTTTCATTTCGAATCCTATTCAGTTTATTTTGTGCCGCACAATGTATTGAACAAGGGTTGGATATGAAACACTTCGTTCAGAATTTATATCTTGGATAGATTTTTATAAAACCTACATTGTGCAACAAGTGGGGAAAATAGTCCACTATTTAAGAAAAATTAAAGATTTATTACGATTCATATTATAAAATATTAATTTAGATTATTCAATAATCCGTCACATTCGGTTAACATTTTTTTACAATTTAACTACTGTTACTATTGATTTCAAAAGCTTAATTATTACTCATATTTTTATCAACTTAGCTTAAGCCCAAAAATTATTCTTTAGGCTTTTAATCAATGGTGTCCCATTAATTAGGAACTTCAAACGTATTGCAATAAAGTTCGACATCCTAAAAGTTTCTTCTGTGTTGGAGACAATTCGAATCGAAGTTTATCGTGTGAATTGAGACTAAGACTGCACCAAAACGAATTAACTAAATGAGTATCTCTAACACGTAGATGAAAAACGAACATTTCGTTTCAAATACGAATGACCTGGGAATGTTTGAAAAATAATATAATTAGCGATTTTTGCTTTTTAATAATTATTGTAAAGTTACAAGGCGAGAAAAATGCCCAATAATATAAAGATATATAATTAAAAACGTATCCTAACTTCAATTTACAACTATTGTTGAATGTAGTTAAATAACATGACCAGACGGTAAACAAACATTATTATTTATGTATATATGAGTAGAATGGAATAATAGACTAAACTGGATCGATTAAAAAACGCAGAAATCAAAGAATAAATAACTTTCAGTCGCTTTCTGTACTTATGGATCAAACTTTAAGGGTATATAACACGTTGTACTGATAACGGAACAAAAATAATTTATCAAAAATTCACAAAATTAAGAGTTACTTAAAGGAAACATGTTCAGTGCCACTGGTTTCATTACTGTGAAAGATACAAAATAATTGAAATTAATTTACTATCAAAATTGCATTCATTGTTAATATTTGAATAAAACATCACAAACAGTTATGAAACCAGTGGTACTTAACATGTTTCTTTAAGATTCCCAAATCTGGTTAAAGTGCCGGTTACCTTAATCATTGGTTAATAGAAAAATATCGCATCGAAAAAATGATGTAAGTTGGCAAACCAGAGGTGGAAAAACCGGCTCTTAGTGAAGTAAACCAAGAATTACCTAGATAGAAAGAATAACAGAAATGGGAATGAGAAGAGTAAAAACTTTAATTTTTTTTAGTAATATAACGCCAAAACCGTCGCCTTTAGGGGGTAAAGATGAAGAAAGCGCTAAAATTGGTCGTTTGCATTTTATGAATGATTTTGACTTATGTTTGGTACACAACATGCCTTTAAATTTTACGTTCTGTGATAAACACCGAGTGCAATCATGAACCAGAAAATAGTGCATCATTTTCCGACTGTGACTGTTATTCCACAAACAGATATGAATTTAAAATGACGATTTCGTTTATAATATAATAGTCGTTTTAGTGCCAGAGCTATTCGAATTTAGCCGTCCTCGTTATAGGTGATGAAGTTATGCAGCCTGCACCAATGCAAATGAAATTACCTTTAGCAATCAAGGGCAGCCGTGGGGGCGGCGACGTGTCAATTACGTCGGTGGCCAGGGCCTCCCACGCGTGTTCCGTGCACACGGGTTGTTAGCAGACAAACAAAAGAACAGCGCACGCACTCTGCTGCTTTGGTTTCATTCATTACATCCTCGCCGCTTTATGGGCTATACCCGGCTTTCTATCACCGCGCTACAACGATCAAAGTAGCCGGAAACAAAACAGGATAAACAAATGAATTAAATATTACACGGGAAGACTTTCACGCATTTTTGTTGGGGTTTTATGTGGGTTGTTGGGATTGAAGAGATGGGGTGCTTTTATGGCGAGTAAATTAACTGATTCTACGTCGAAACGAACTTCTACTTTGTGAAGAGGTTGCCAATTACAACATCTAATTCCAATTACCGAAAACTGACAATTCGTTAAGTTCCCTTTACTTCTCTACTTAATTCTAATAAAGAGTAGTAAAATAAGTATTTGTTTCGTGACAGGATTTACTTTCATTTTAATGCTAAAACAAACCTAAATCGTGTTATGGTCTCACACAAATCAAGATGAAAATTCCATTTTATTGTGAATTTTAGTGGGTTCCACTGAAAAACAATTATATTTTATTGAATACTTATTGGAGTTATTAATGCAGCACAAATACGCAATACCTAAGGCCTTAAGCTTCAGCAACTCTTGCCATTCTCGAGCCTAGATTCGGCAAAGATAGTCGAGTAACTTAAATATTTACTTTTATTCATTTTTTCTTTAATGTTTAACGACCAGCAATTTACTAAGGTAGTATGCAATGAAAGACACACGTATACACACATCCATGCCTCTGCGAGATTCGAGCGAGATTTGTTTCTCTGAATTATGTATCTGTAACTCTGGTTACACTTTTGAAAATTTTATATTTTCTGTTGTAACCTTGCAAAATTGAGTATTTTATTCGATAAAAGATAATATTTTTATAATACTGAGCCATAAAACTTTTTCTTAGAATTACTTGTGAATGCGAAGCAATGTTTGGTTTATCTAAAACGAAATCTTGAAAAGGTAATAACGAAATTTTTATGCAATATATTTACTCTTGGTAACCGAATGCGTAAATGTCTCCCGTTGAAGGGATGATGAAACTAGCGACATTTTTACACGCGATAAAACACCGCGGAATAAATCGAATCGTCCCATCCTGCAAGCAATCGCACCGCGCGTATCCTGTATCTGGGAGGGTAAAACAATTTTCCAGATATGTACAACGAGCCGGCGATCAGATCTGCAGACATGCAACCCGGAGCCGGGAGCTGAAATGTTGCCCTGGATTGGAAAACGAATGAAACCGAACTCCAGCACGGCGGTTTAAGTTATAGGTTCTGCTTTGACGTTAATGCAGAACGGTTCATGGATTTGTTCCAGATAAATGAAAAGCATACGTGATTTAGTTTTTATTTCTCTATCTGGATTGAGAAACTTCCCCGATATTAACTTTAACTTGGAAATATGGAAAATTCAAAGAAGTAAATACACGTATTCAAACTGAAACGACCAGAATACTTGCAAAATAACCAAGACTTCTTTTACTTTTAAATAACATATAGATTGTAAGTTTTGCGGAAAATACGTTCCTTAATGCTAGTTCTACTAACAAGGCATAAACTTTAAATAATCCCTTTATTCCCATATATCCGTTATATCAATTCATAGAACTGTTATATTTTTCCTCTGGCAACTTAAGGAAAGTTCAAAGATTTTTAAGCAAATTTATACATCCCTACAAACACATTCAGGAATACATTAAAGTGTATAGCTACAAAAATTCAAGGTTAATGCGAAATAAAGTAAATAAGGTGACTAGCAAACATTGATAACTCGTATGTCAGTGTCAAGAACTTATTAGAACAGCTTGTTACAACATAATTATGTTCAACTTTTTTAATTTTGATTATAAGTAAGTTGATGTCACCAAATACAATGTTTAAATCGTACAATGAAGAAAAATAAAATAGACATTCGAACAAAATGATTGTCTCTTGTAAAATGAGTTATTTATACTTTTTTTCTATATTGCACCTTTAATGCCTTTTTCGAAAATTTAAGGGAAATAAATTAATTCTTTACAAGTTAGTTATCACTCACTTTATTCATACTTGGAAAGACCGAACCTTAGTCTAAAATACTTGTTATAATTAACCAAAATATACTACAATGTTTCAATCGTCTTTATTCATTAGAAACTATGTAACAGCATTCAAAGTATAGAATGTGATGTAGACTACAACGAATCGCACTATTAATAAAACGTCACTAAACCTAGAATTGTTACATAGAAGAGAATGCTTGTCATGAGCACTACAAAGGATGAAGAATCTAATGCATTTTGTTTTTAGTGCTGGGCATTGTAAAATTTTTACGAGAAATTGTTAATCTTATGCGTTAGAGGACAATTGTGTTTACGAAGAAATTTCCTCGCTGTCATCTCACAGCGCAATTTGAAAATTTTCATTCTGGCGTAAAGCTCCATTTTGTAGTCCATGCAAGTGTTGTTATAAAATGTTATTATCTCGAGCTCTATTCTCTGCTTTTAATTTTACGGCAGTTGTGAGGGAAGAATGACTCACGAAATTTATGTGAAAGGGTGTAAAAATTTCCTTTTGTATCCCAGCCATAATTTAGTTTTAGTAAAAGCGTATGCTTTCTTTGTTATACGGCCGCATAGCATATTCATAAGACAGTTTTGATTTTCATGTAAGAAACTTTTAAATGAGTTTCTTTAAATGAAATTTAATTTATATGTAAATAAAACAATGTTGATATAAATCACCCAAATACCCCTAGATTATGAAAACGTGGAACGAACTCACAATCAGAATATTTTATTCAGAGAAATATTCGTCACAAATAAATATAAAACACGGTCATGTTTTTATCTCCCTCATGGTTGAACTACGATATTATCAACTATTTTCAAATTAACAGGGTTAATTTAAATATCATATCTAGGAGCAACAACGCATGAAACTCCATACTTATGTTACTGACATATTTTTAAAATGTTAGTAAAATGTCTCGGATGTCAATTAGATCTTTAATAAAATATTTCTTATTTTTCTATACTAATTTGGACTCTAAATTGTATCATCCTCAAGAGGTATGAATCAATTGGGGTCACAATTAGTGAAGGTCGAAAGATAAAATTTATAAACCACTGACTAATATCCAGAACTTTTTACTACCACACCTTCATTCCAGTCAAGAAATACCAGAACCGAATAATGTCAAAAGTTGATAAACTTTTGGTAAAAATCAGTCAACCAGAAGTGACAATTTACTTTCAACATTTCTAGTTTTCTTTTTATGGACCTTAAATAACATAAGTATTTGACAGTTTCGTGCAATTTTTATTGTCTTATATACATGTTTTTTCCAAAAATAAGACTACGTAGAACGATGGCATGAATTTCTTTTATCATGAACTGAATATTGCATTAATTCTTTCTCGTTCCGTTTTTTATTTCATTCGTGCAATAACACCTTCGTATATATATTAAAAATATCTCGTTAATGACCTATTGTTTAAAGAGTTATTATAATTTGCTATTCCCTTTGCTAATTCAAAAACGTGTCTCTTTTGTTTCGTGCACCTGCTTTGATGCGAAGAACCAACAACCCTGAAGGCTCGACTACATTTAGCATTCCGTTTAAATTGATATCGTAAAGTATAAAGACGCGGAGTCTTATACTCTCCCGTCATTCTCTCAGTCGATTCGCTTGTCTCTTGTTTTGTTCTTCCACGTATATTTTTTAGGTCTACGTTTTTATGTTTAATTTGCCGTCCAGAGGGATTTGGCGAATGGTTTTTGTTTCGGGAAAGAAGATTTCGAGGGTGAAATGCGATTTAGAATATTTGAATTCTTCGTGTAATAAATATGAGCAGAAATGGAATTTCACATGATGTAAGATAAATATGGCTTCCATTTTTTTTTTTCTAGAACATGGGCAACAAATCCACCTACTTAAGAGGTTCTTCTTTCTAAATGTTATCAAAATCGTTGATTTATTGTCATAGTGTAATTCATTTGAATGCTCTTCTGCTAATTTCGAATGAGATTTGAACTCAGCACATTGCGAATGGCGTTGGTAATTTATGTTATTATAAATTCCTTATTTGTTACTTTTCTCTACGAAGTCTTGTCTTGATTTATTTTCATTGCAATCTATTATGGAAACAAGACAAACAACAAATGTATTGTGCTCAGTGGTAAACAATATTTTTAAAAATAAAACATGATAATGACAATTTGTACTTGAATTATTGTTTGACATATTTGAATTTGTAAATCGGGTATGCCAAAAAACGAAACAACTTATGTTGCCAACCAAATAAAAATATCAATCATTAAAAGTTAGTCCCTACAAACCTATAAATAAAACAGATTAGAAAATACAACTAGTCGAAATAAGTTTTTAGGGGGTGTTCATTTATCATTTTTGCACGTATATATTAACTACAGTGGCGTAGCCGGTTTTTTTAAAGGAGGATGTAAAATTTCAATAAATTAAAAATGTGTTGTTTTTTTTATAGATAAATGCAAACTTATTTATCAAAAAATTCTATAAGAAATGGCAACTTTATGCTACATGCTAATCTTCGTGAAAATCTGCTGATATTTTTCGATGAATTTTAAGCATTGTCAATACATGTAAATGTTCTGTTTTTGTTGTGGTCCACAAGAATGATATATCGTTTTTAATATTGAAAAGTTAGGATATACCCATAAATTGTAATATGTTATATTTTGCAACAAGAAAACATTATAACTGCTTATTTCATTTTTACTTTTTAAATTCGAAAGGGGCTACGCCACTGTATAAGCTACATAAATGTGGAATAAATTAAACATAAACAATATCTTTATTAAAATAGGTTTTGGAATTGTTGATTCTAGTAAGTAATTTAATAAAATGTTAAAAAAGTTACACATAAACAGTTATTAACTCTATCTGAAGCAATTTCCAGAGTGTTATTGTTGTGTGAAACAGCTTTGCGAAATTAAACCGTTTAGAAAAATAGTTGAATTGTTGGCATTTGAGTCACTGTGGGTGTAGATTTACTCCGGGCATCACACACGTCCTTTCAGCGCTCCTTTGACGAGCTAAGTACCGGAGTAATATCATTCCCATGGTTTTTGTTCTAATCCTTTGAACGCGTGACTGGTATTGTTTTACGTTTTCAATTAAAATTGAAAAGGAACTCCCTGGGCATAATTGATGTTTCTCTACATCCAGAAAGTGAAACTTGGAGCCTCGCCAACTAGATGATAGTATCGTCCTTTTTAGGTTATGTAATAATTAGGGATAATTTATGAGAAGAGCTTTTACAGTTAATTAATGAAATTTTAGTATCTTACTGCAAAGTAGTAAAATTTTTGTTTTGTTTTATATAAAAGTTTTATGTGTTTTCAAGTTATAAAATATTCATTTTAATTTTGAAAACTGTAGTTTATGGTGTAAACTATGAATTTATGGAGTGCTGGTATAAATTTTATGCATAAATATTATTTCGTTTGAAACATTAATTTAATATCATCATATTTCCAAACGGACTTTTATATTTTGAAATGTGAACTCTTAGAGATATTTATGTGAAGTTCATAAAATATCTTTACATGATTTTAATGATTTATAACCTTTCCAATATTATATTGTCCTGTAAAATAATTCATTTTTAATAGAGATTTCCATTTTGTAATTCATCCTAAATTTATTGTTTGAAGTCTATTAGAAAACCAGTGAATTAAATTGACAATACAAAATCATTAAATTAATTAAGTTCACTTTACTTTATTTATATCTGACAATACAGGAATATTTTGTTATACTAGTTTCCTATGCTGTTTCTATTCATAGAGATGACAATATGTAAAGATGTAAATATATAATCAAATCGATTGTCAGTGCACAAAATAATGTACATTTTCTAAAAAAAATGCTTATTTTTAATTTATTACTTTTTGTACAAGATGATTGCTTTGTATGTAAATAGATATAATGCAAATAATAGTTCAAAAATAAATTACATGGTCAATCTATCTATCTATCTATTGGAATTAACTTAAAGGTAAAATTTATAAATGGAATAAAGATTTAGTTTTGTTTGACCCAATTTTAAATAGAAGGTGTCCGTTGTGTTAGCTGTGCTCGCTTTTATCCTCTATTGTATTGAAATGCATGTAACGTTGTCAATGAGATGGCGGAATTTCTGCCCTCTGTTCTACAAAGGAGTTAAGGTTACTCACAAAGTTTTGAAAATACCAGGGTTTCTAAATATTTCCTAACTGCAATTTCATTTAACAGAATACTCGTACGTTCACAAAGGGTTAAACGCAATATATGAACAACTTTCAAAAGACTGTTGTATTAGTTATTGTTGGTTGCACAACATTCTCATAAGGAACCAAACCCCCAAGTGCAGGTATTATTTTAACAATGTAAAATAATAAAAACTTAGAACAAGATACTACTATCATCTGACTCCTAAATGTACAATTGTGTTATTATTTTAAGGCATTTTATATAAATGTTATGTATAGTAAAAAGCACATTTTGTGATTAACAGTTTTGCAATATAATAAGGCGTTCGTTACTTTATTCTTGGGGTATATTCTAACGTTTCGGGTAAGTCACAATAATTACCTACGACATAACGTTCTTAGGTAGTAAAAAACCTGAAGAAAATCACTTACTTAATATAATTGCATTTATATATTAGAATTCTCATTTTTAGATGATTTAGAATAGCGGTTTTTAATGTGATTTATGGTTAGCGACATTACGAAACATATCCCAGACCTTATCCTTATCTCAGTTGGAGTCAAAGTATGTGAACTGCTACTCACTACTCCTTTTTCGATTGTCATAGCAATAACATCAATGATTACGCGTTTGTTCCTTCATCCGAACAACAAACAAAACCCTACATGTCTTGAAACAAAACAGTGGTATTGGAAGATATATAGACGACAAAAGAGACAAGGTTAATAAATAGATTTGAAAGGTATTGGGAGCTATGGTATTGACAGATGCCTGTAGGTTAAATGATGCATAAAGCGGTTATGAAAAAGTAGCAGGAAGTGTCTCTCCCCAAAGGAAATCTCTCCATAACTCTATTCAAATGACAGCCACAGAACACACTGCCATCTTACGCAATCACACAACGAGAATGATTTCTTTTTCACTTTTTGTCATCCCTGCATTCTTATTGATTTCCAACCGGACATAAGGAAATTCCTTTAC
Source organism: Stenolophus ochropezus (assembly GCA_035578165.1). Taxonomy (NCBI): domain Eukaryota; kingdom Metazoa; phylum Arthropoda; class Insecta; order Coleoptera; family Carabidae; genus Stenolophus; species Stenolophus ochropezus. The sequence continues at coordinate 13,885,469 of JAQOWZ010000005.1, read as the reverse complement.
AATTCATATGAACTTAATTTATATTTTATATGAAAATCCTCTATGCAACAATGCCTCAATTACTTGCCTGTGTAAGAGAATTATAATTCGGACACAATGGTATTTTATGTTGGAAATATGGAATCGAAACAATGATATTACATTTCAGTCAAATCGAGTCGATTCATCCTAACCGTCATTGCTGCCTATTCCGTTTCAATCAGGAGTAACATTAATTTTCTTTCTCAGCAATTAGCCAGTGAAAAGACATTTGTCCCAATGTCGTAATAAAGAAAAAAGTTACCATTAGTTTAATTCAGTTTATAATTTGAAAGTATTGTTTGTGTTAATGCTCAACGACTCTGATAAATAGTTTATTTTTAATTTAGTAATTCTGAAGTGTGATATTTAGAGAACATACAAAGAATCCACAATTTGAACTAGAAAAATTACTTGTGTCCTGGTTCTGTACTAAAGTTTAAAATTTCAATTATCTTTTACAAAAACGTTGTTACTTAAGTTGATAATTACGTTTACAAATGAAAACACGTTTCTTTGCAAAACATTGTAATGTTCTCATTGGTGTAATTCTAAATGACATACTATAGCTGCCAAGTTACACAGGCTACTATATTAGTTTTGAATTTATGCATAAATTCTGAATTGTTTTCATTATTTCATACAAGCACGAGGCAAGTAAATGCGGCAGTTTCAATGACAAATTAATTTGAATTTCAATAATACTGGTTGTCGACATTTAGTTCGCTAATGTATAATTTTAACGGATAGTAGTAACATGTTGAAGTTGATTAACAAAGACTGAAAGGTTTAAAAATAACTTCAATGTTATTCCTAATAAAGACCCTCACATACGGATGGTTTTTATTTTCGTGGAGTTTTATTTTATCTACATACTCAACAAGAAATCTACAGTGTAAGCTCCATACCAGTTGTACAAAGCCAGGCACGTAGTCAGGGGGTTGCTGCCTTCCCCCCGAAATTCTAATGAATTTAGTTCAAATTTATCCAAATCTATTTAAATATCTGAAAGTTTATTAAAATTTAAACTTTGTTATTGAATCATGTTCTTTTTTGTTGAAAATTTTATTTACTGAGAGTCCCTTCTCCAAGAAAAAAAAATTGAAAGCTCCGCTCTGAAAACAAATTCTGATTACGGGTCTGGATACAGCAAACAGCGGTATTTTATTTAATTAATAGTTGTGAATCAAACCACAAATCTGTCACTTGATTCAATTCGATTCGTAGCTCACTAATTGTACCACCGCAACCATATACGTGCTCTAATTCCTAATCCACTGAACTAGACCACTTTTCAATGTATGTGTTTATATATCCGGATGCCTCAGAAGATAATCTAATTTAGATTATTAGAGACCGTAAGGTCTAACATTCTGCTCTAACCCCACTTTATTGCAATAACGGCAAATTATATCTTTATTAAAATCAGTTCACTGAAATTAATACATCTTGTAATGTGTTCCAACAAAATTGATAGATAATGGTCCTAATTTATTTGGAAACAAAAATCATCATCCACCCGTCAGTTCTGAACATAATTATTCTAAATTCTAAAAACTTTTTCATCGAAATCTTCGTGACGTGATTCGGCTGTCGGCTTCGTTCTTCCTGTTTGAGTTTTACGAGGGCTGAAAATTTTTTCCGATGTGGGATTTGATCGGCGAGGATTTTGTTTTACGCGACGCCTGGTTTACGGCGGTGCGTCCTTGCCGCTAAATGATACGTGAAAAGATTTTTATGATCTTTGCCGGAATGGCTGGGGTTTTATTTGCATTTTGCGATAGTTCCGGCCTCCTTTACGACTTATTTACCATTTATTGCGGCAGGAATTTGTTGCACTGGCTGTAAATTGAGACGGGATGGCTTAATTATAAATTAAGAGCGTCGCGGTGGCGAATTATTCAACCTCTCATTTTCGTTTATTGCCCACCCTAAGTGTAAACATGGATTATGGAGTAATTGCATATTGGGAGGAGAATTTTTGAATTAATTATTAGCAATTAGCTAAGCCAATACGTTGGTTAGCGAGTCTTTTAGCACCTTGAACTTGCTTAGCACTTTTTACAATGCATTAGCACTTCATTTATTATGTAAATATTTACCAGCAACTCTCGTTCCCTTACATATTTATACATTCCTCTGCTTTTCTCTTTGTAGTTAAATTCTAGTTGCTATTGCTACATCCTAGAAGCATCTTATAACTTCTAAATGTACATGCGGTAATGCGAGTTTAGTCATTCTAACCCTTTTTTCTTATTTTGTTTCTATTTAAAAACGGAATGTTACATATAAAGTATATTGTTGTGACCTGTATCTGTTATTCTTTTCGTAGATTGTGATATTATTCATCAGTATAAAAATTGGTGTACTTTCCAGTCCTATAGATTGTAGAAGAATGCAAACAGATCACCATTACTAATTTATTAGCTTAAATATTTGAAGTTAATGTTGGGGAAATTGTTTAAGGTAAACTCACGATGACATATTTATCAAAGTTTCATGGCACTATCAAAGTTTCCATATTTCATGCGCCAAGATTCTGCTGCTGGTAACAGAGAGCACCATCTGCATCCTGCTGAATTATTCAGCAGGATTCGAACCCGGGAAGCGGGCACGCGCGAAGACGCCCCTTGCATTTTACATCGCCGTGCACACACATTTTTCATACAGGAATATTACTCTATTTATTATTTACACCGCTGCAAGGAATTGCCAATTTTGGAATCTTTTATTTGGACACGGAATTTATGTGTACACGAAAAGTGTGATTAAGAAGTGTATTGCCCTGTAAGTCGGGTTGAAGAAAATGGTGGAGAGATTCGTATTCTGCTCACATTTCTTAAAGAATGAAAGAGAGCATTAGTGAAATTTCTTCTTATCTTTGTTATGTTTCTAATTATTTACATTAATATTTATAAAATACATTAAAGTAATTTTGTGAGGAGTTCTTTACCGTTATTCCTTATTATTATTCCTTAAAAGTAGCAGCATAAACACCTCTCTACTTACGCTTAATATTACGCTTATTCTTGTCCCTTTTCTTAAATTTTTGAGCATAAATAAACCTTTACTTATTGTTTAATAGTCAGCTTAAAGCATTACTTTCAACGGATTCTGTGGAAATAATGTAAGTTTCAAAGAAATTTTTTTTTATTTGTTTTGTTACCAACCAATTTCTGTTAGTAGTTAGTAATAAAGCAAATTGACACACGCTACAAAGAGCCGTGATGATAATTATTGTAAATTTATATTCTAAAACTGAAGCCGGTGTCGTCAACAGGCAGCTGTATAGATTAACTAACTGTCTTGATAAATTCTAATGGATAAATCTGCGACAATTAAGATTGATATTTACATGACCAGCAATTACTTTGTTTCTTTGTAAAAATACTTATCTTTTTGTGTCAATAATGCTTGAAATTAAACAAATTTTAATGAAAATGTAATATATTGTAGGAGTATATTGGCAACATAATTTCATGAATTGTTGTACGAGTCGTTTTTTTAAATAATACAGTTACAGTATATAGAAGATTAAAAACACAATTATACACATTTTTGCTGCACTTCATTTAAAATTACTTATTTCACTTGAAATTCGTTTCTTAACCTCAAATTTCTCATAGAAACGGTACGGATCATCATTTGAAAATTTTATTAAAATATTTATCACTATTCCTTCTTGGATTACTCAAAATTATTTAATTGCTCAAAAATTTTAAAAGAAATATATATTGTTTTTATTTATTTCGCATATATTTCTCACGAAATATATTCTGGCAATTATCAATATCAATTTATTAACAAATAATCAAATGTTTCCTACAAAAATTAAAAGCAAACTAAATTATTATTTAAAAGTAAAGTGCCCTTTTGAAAGGTAAAATGTTTGTTATTTACCTATAAATAAAATTGTTGTGTCAAAACAATAACAAAACACAATTTTCAATAACGTAAATAATGCAATAAAACTAACTTCTAAAGGCCGTTTTAAACTAGCCTATAAATTGTACAAAATTTTGTACCATTTTTGGTACAATTTAAATTGGCTGGTATCAAACAGCAAATTGTTTGAAATATTATATATGATTGTAAATGTGTTGAAAAAACAGAACATGGTCTATTTTTCATATAATCTGTCAGCCAATTTGGCTGTGAATGCGCATATAGGTATGAATTTTGTGATCTCACACGTTTCTAACGTTTATTTGTTTTTTTCAACACATTTACCATCATATACAATATTCCAACAAATTTCCTGTTTAATACTACCTAATTTAAATTGTACCAAAAATAGTGCAAGATCTTTTACAATTTATAAGCTAATCTAAAACGGCCTTTAGTATCATACAAAAATTCGTCAAAATTTAACGATTTTTGGTTCAAGATATTGTACCATTTCTTGTACTATTTATTGTCCCTTATATAGACTAGTCTAAAACGGCCTTTTTACAGGTTAGAAGTTTGTCAAGGTTAATTTCCCTGGTGAATAATCAGTTTAAATAAACGATGATTTACAAGTGTAAATAATTTTAATTTTTAATGTTACTCCCTCATCATAAGAAATTTTGCAGTAAATTTCTAGGTCATTTGCTTTTAAGAGAATACTTTATGTTGTATGTTTAGAATATTTTTAGTGATCTATGAGATTTAGGTCCGTTTCTTATTTATTTTATCATGAAAAATTTCACCAAAGATTACTTTTTTCTTTTCATACTATTCACAACAATTCTAGTAATGAAAACAAAGTGTTATGAAAATATTTCTTACTAAGAGGATATGAGATGAACTGAAATGTTTACTTAATTTTTGAAACTTTTGAGTTACCATTATCTAAACTCTACACCATATTTCAACCGGTGTTTGGAAACATATGTTCTGAAACACCTTAACCCTCCGCTGTATAACTTGTGTGTACACTCGCTTGCGGTGGTAGGATCTGTAGCTCGGGAGTTGAATAATTTAGTCGGCGACCACGACGTCGTGACGTCGGTGATGGCGGCGTCGCTTCCCGCGCAATTCATCACGGAATAATCTAAACACACGTCGACGTCTCACAGCGACTGTCATATCAGACACATCCTTCACTCCAACTCTGCTGATATGAGGAACTAAACTTTGATACGTCGAAGTTGTAGGAAAAATGTTATTTACCGACGATCCATCTTTGATATGATGTATTAATTAGTTTATTAAATGCAAATACACCTGAAGGTATCAGCATATCTACTCGGATACTTTCAGTGGAATTGCTGTGTAGGTATATTAGAAGTTTTGAATGCATATGAACGTCTTCATTAAAAACATTCAGAGTATCACGTCAAAATATTATGGCACCCGGGATATTTATTCATAAGACTCAATATTTTACTGTATAAAATTTGATTCAGCATTCATAATTTGCATATAACTATGTAAAATGTATCTGATTTTATTTAAAAAAATTTAAATTCTCATTATTTCACCACATTTTAATTAATTTTAACACCATAAGAAAACTTCTGCGCACGCCTATGGCACCAACATTGCCTAAATTTTAATTGGACAATATCACATCGGAATAAAATATCAAGTGAACTACTCAACATTGCTAATGAAATATCGATTAGCACTTTTTGTTTAATTGTTGCTTAACATTTGAGCTTTGCTGGACATAAAAAAATAACAGAACTATGATGCCATTCTTTAGTGCACAGAAGCCTATGACAAACCGTTGTCAAGCCGAGGTTGCAGCGTCACAAATACTTTTTTAATTTCAGTTATGTATCTATACATTAATAACTACTGAACATATGACTGTTCAAATATTTATTATTCTACTGAATTTAACCATAAAATTAATAATCAATGTAAATTTCTTTAAAAATAGCTCTTGAAAAATTTAATCCCATAACCTTACAACAAAAATTGTATTCGTAAATACGATTACGAAAATTTTTACTTTTTTATAAAGGTATACTAAAGTATAAAGTATATGTGTATGATACATTATATTTCATTAAAGAGTAAAGAGCATAGAGATTTCGCAAACATTTTCTTCTTAAAAGCATGTATGTAGGTAAACTCCGCAATGGAAGCGAAATCTTCTCCTAAGCTGATGTGCTTTTACGTTTGTCCCTTTATAATTGAAAGCTTTATGTGATTTAGTTTGTAAATTTAATACACACATGGATTAGGCATACACGTATCCTAGTCGTGTTTTCATGGATTCTTGTTATTCCTATGTTCTCGTTTATTCGAATGTTATTAAACAAAATTGCATTCAACACCATATTGCTCATATTGTATTCGTGCAATAAAAAGTCCAAGTGTACAAATTATTAAGGGTAATAATGTGATATTACTGAAGATAAATATAGAAAATGTGAAATAAAATTTTATAGACGACATTTACTGAAACGACTTGAAACAATATTAAATTATAAATATATCTCATGTAATATTTTCCACACACATATGCAATTACTTTATTTCTTGCACCCGAAAAATGTCAATAAGCTACTATGTAATAATTTACAATAAGTAAGTTCTGTAACAAAACGCAAGAAAATATTTGCAAAACTGACTAAATAATTTACGATAGGTATCTTTATTTAAGTATTTTTTTTGTATGCTAAAATTTAGATAGGGAATAAAATTGTCTATATAACCTCACCTAAAAGTTTTATTTTATTATAATGTTTTCAATAAAATGTCGCCTAGATTCAAAATTAATATAATTTAAATTAAATTATTTCTATGGACACGTGTATCAATTACAGGCCTAAAGCAAAAGCTACATGTTAATAGGATTGTGATGTTATTTAGCTTGTCCTCCCCAAAAGCTGATTATTTTTTCCATTAATCGTATTATTACGCACATATTTAGGTTTTCTTTCTCGTAATGCGATTAAGGTGTCATTAAGTAATTCAGGTTCCAGAAAAAAATTTGAAAGTAATATTTTAGCCGGTGTATCTAGGCTTTGAACAAACTTGACGTTTGCAATTTTTCGAGGATTTAAGGTTTTTGTTAAATGTTTTCTCAAGATACTTAAAAGTTTTTGATGGAAGGATTAAGCGAATATGTTATAAAAACTTTTCGCTTTGGTGACGGAAATAAAATATGGCCTGCTGCTAGATTAACTTGGGAATATTTTAATTGGCAGAAAAAAAATTAATTAGTTAAAATTAAATGATAAAAAATTGTAATAGCTTAAAATATTCTATTTATTATTCTTTTATTCAGAGCGCCACATTTCTGGTACAAAAGTTCCAGGTTCGTGACTGTTATATTTATAAGTTTGTGATAAAAATTATGCTTTCGTAGCGTATGCTGGATTAGTGCACACCGAATTCTTGTGCGGCGATTTATAAAATTTGAACATCTAGAAAAATATTTGACAATTTGATATTTTTTTTATTTTTGCATTCGTTAAACTAATAAATAGTTAAAAACTATTTTTATTAAAATTCAATTATAAACTTATGCAGTTAACCTAGGAGAAAGAGAGTACAATTTTAGCTAGTAAACCAATAATTTCTAATAGTATTTTTTTTTAGCAAATCTAGTTTTTGTTTTCAATGCAGTTATTTGAATTCTATGGTTTTATGTTTATTTTTACTAAGTACTATACTTCACTAATGCAATTAGTAATAAATTATATACAACACTACTTAAAAGTGGACGCGTTTTGTCTGTAAGTAAGACTCTAAAACCAAATGAAAAGACAAAAAATGTAATAAATTTTAAGTTGAATTAATTACATCCCTTAAATCAATTGGTTAGTGCGCTTCGATTCGAATTGCTTAAAGTGTGAGACCTACAAATAGGGTTTGATTAACAACGTCACTAATTTACCAAATAAAATGTAGCCGTATCCGAGTGGTTCGTAACCCACCATATGTTACTAATTATTTACCAATTAAAATGCCACCGTACCTAGTGATAGTCACGAGTTCGAATTTTATTCGGCCCGACTCTAAGCTTAAGTCGAAAAGGAGTCAAGTTTTGAGGTAAGCTTAAAATTTTTATTTCGAGTCGAATATCGCATCAAGTCAATCATTTCTCTGGTCGAGGCAAATTCGTCTGTTTCGAGATTCAAGCTTTTTCGGGTTATTATACAGGTTACAACACATTAACCACTACATCACAATAATGTACTAAAAATAGTTGCAGTATAAACAAAAATCAAGTGCTCATACATTGTTTGAGTTTCTGTGAAAGTGGTTCTATTTTGTTTCATAAAGTAATTTTTATTTCTTCTTGCTAACAGAAAGGCAGACTTAATAAGTGACGATAGTGTGAAAGACCCCAACTATAAACTAAATTCAAGTGGATAAAGTGAGGGCGAAAGTACTGCGGTCGACGAAGTTTCAATACAAGCCCAATCTGTGGGTGAAGCTGAAAAGTGTGCAACAGAAGCAAATTTTCAGTTTATTTAATTTTGAAACAGTTTATTTAATTTTGAAAATTGATTTTTTGAATAAAATACGTACCATAACTTATAAATCTGGCATAGAAAACCTTTTTGCAAGCATTTTCATTTACAATTTCAACTACAATTATTCTTTTTTTTAATGAAATGCTTGATTTAATCGATGTTTTGATATTTTTTCGAGTGTAATTAAGTTCTATTTTAAAATAATCAAGTCGAGTAAATTTTTTTATAAACATTTCTCGAATATACTTGAACCCATCCGTAGCTGTATGCGATTGGTTTGGAACCCAACCATAAGATCCTTTGCAGATGCTAACTTGTCATTAAATAAATACCCTTACGTAGAACTATTCGACGGACGATGATTCAAATTTTAAAAAAATCTGTTTTTGATTTGTTAAGTTCGAGGTGATATTTTGGTTTGTGAGGTTAGGACAAGAGGCCAGGTTGGATTGTTAATTTCGGTTAGAAATCCTTACAAGCAGTGGATAAACGTTTCTCTCCTGTGGCGATGTAGCAAGAAATCCCTCGTTCCTGCAGGTCATCCCCCGGCTGGTAACGAGCTTACTCTACCCTCCTAACTAACCAGCCACGCTATCCTTCCTTGTCCTGAGGGAAGCTGTAGCTCTACCCCGCATGCTAATCAAAATGTGACCGGGATATGACCGCCCGCCTGCCGCCTGATTAAGTTTGCTTCGTTCCGAAACGGTAAGTTATGGTTCCAGTGTGCTAATGTTGTTACACATCAAATTACCAGGCCTAACGCTATCAGGATGACTTATTCTTCAAGATATTCAATTATAACGACCGGCTTTAAACGACTTGCTAGCTAATCACATTCGCCAAGATTTAATCTAAACCTTTCCTCAATGTATATTATCTAATTTTCCTTCTCAAATTGGGAACTTAATTATCGTGAAACTAAAAATTATATATCTACATTTTAATAATCAAAGTCAAATACTTATATACGTTTTGTGAAATCTTTATATTTATGTGAATGTGTATATGAGTATGTTTCATGAATATTTTATTAAATTTTAGAAACGAAATGTTCGTATTACTTTTATAAAATATTTCTTATTAACATTGTTCATTATTCTATTTCCTAACATATAATATCGAGATACTTTTTCAATGTTACTAGAAATATAAAAATCTAAATAATGATAAAATCTGTCTGACAAATTATGTATTAGATTGGAACATATGGTGCCAATTCTGTAACTCAGTGGTTAATTTTTAATCAGTTGTTAAAATTTTTGACAAATAAAAACAAACATTACAAGAGATGTTTCGACATTTTCTCCAGTGCTATATATTTTCATTGGAGAAAAAAATTAGCAACTGGTTAAAAATTAACCACTGTGTTACAGAATAGGGGGGATGAGTATAAATAAGCATAATTGGGTATGATTTGAGATCAGAAGCATTCAAATTGAAAATTCTTTTCTAAAAAGGAGTTTTTTTTTGTATATTTTTCTTTAAAAGTAATAATTCACTTTAATTTTTATCTAAAAATATTTTCTCACAGTATTTGCCAACACTGCGCATGTGCAATATCAGAAATATCATTCACTGCGCATGCGTGAAAGTACTCTTTGTAAGTTTATCAGCACCATATTGTTCTTTATGTCAAATAGCTTTTGTGCATGTATTTTTGCTTTATAACGTTTAGTAGGTTGGTCGTAGAAAAAGCATAGTGTTCCACTCGTGGAGAATTACCTAGTTCCCACCTTGAGAGATTCCAGCACTCATATTGAAACTTTCACATCTTATGGGAAATAGACGACTTTCTGCACGACATATTACAGAAATTTTTATTTCAATAATAGTCTGTATAATAGACTTACATGTCATACATACATATTGCACGTTATGTATTTGGACAAAATGAAACTTGCTACACTCGTGATATTGTACTTAAGAAATAGAAGGTAATATTGTAGCGGGTTTTCCGTTCCATTTTATGGTTAATTTTCTCTATTTCTCTCTCGGTTTTTTGTTTTGTAGTGTTTCTCGTGCACCTCGCGAACTAATAAACTTGCGGTGAGTTACATCTGTGAGGCTCATGTATTAGTGAAGGAAGGCACGTTGCAGTATTTAGGCCAAGATCTGAGTAGGCGTCGACCGGGTCTCTCGAGACCCCGACAACTCTGAATTATTGAATTCTCTCCAATTGCCAAGGGACTTGGATCGCTTGCGCTTTGGACAGCTATAGCACTACGACTTCAATTCAATTTCCTCACAAATTTTGAAATAGTGCACGAGATATACTATTACGTTTAATGGAAAGAAATGAAATATGTCTTTTGTCACTCATAAAACATAAATATAAAATACATAACTCATGGTTGATTACCCATTGCTGGATATGCCATATCCACTTTATCCAGTTATTGGTAATAATATATTTATCGTGCTACCGTTGACATAATTATAATTTACTTCCATAGCAATATAAGTCGCAAGTTTCTGATAACATTTATTTTTTGTTGCCATTGTCAACGGAGTGTTATAGAAAATAAATGTTCTACTATCAGGAAAACTATGAAAATCAAATTCAAAAGTTGCAAATAAATGAATATGAATGTCAAATGACCCACATTTTACCAATACTTTAACATTATTTGAAGAATAAGCGAATCGTGGTGTGAGTACTTAATACAACTATTCTCGTATAGTAGCATGAACTTTGGCTCCACAGTGGTCCGTCTCAGTTTATACCTCATCGAAGGTTATAATTTACTTATATTCCTTGCATATTAAATAACTTTATAATGATATACATGACTACGGAGAGTGCATCATAAAGCCCATTTTTATAAAAATAGATTTCAGGTAAAAGGCTGTCACACGTAAAAGGATTTGACTACGAGGAAACATATGCTCAGGACTACGTTGACTTACTCATGGAACAGATGGATGTACAAAATGCATTTCTTCACGTACATTTAACTGATGAAATTTAAGTATAATAAAATTTCCCAAGGTGTAACAAAAAAGAAAGAACTTGTCTGCAATTTTAAAAAATCACTATTTGGTTTGCAACCAACGCCCAGAGCATTAAATCAAACAATTGCCTATCACCTAATAATAATTGGTTTCAAAACTCGTTCGATGTTTCAGAATCATAGCAGATTAATTTACAGACTATACCTATACCGCTTATACCTATGTTTTAATGAAATAAAAATTCGAATACGAGAATTTGCATTATTTATTCTTGTTAGAGTTAACCTATCGAAGTATAAGCTGACAACTTGCTCCATTGTAGGTAATGCAAGTGCTTAGGTACCCTGCTCCATCTAGTAATGTTGTGGTACAGATAACGATACAAATATTGTTCCGACATTTAAAGTAATGTACTGAGTACAAATCAAATATTGTTGATTGCATAACTTCAGTTTTTTTCATACCTGCTATTGGTATATGAATAGTTAACTAGCAATATATAAAACGGTTTTGTATGTCGGTGAAAACAATGTCATTATATTCTTGATTTTCTAATTGACGATATGAATTCAATGTTACCGTAGAATACTAAGCCTCACTTTGTATGATAATTTAAAATCAAGAATGAATTTAAAATATAATTGAAGATAACAGGATACAATTTCTGATTTTGAATATTCCGAAAATAAATCGGTGAATGATTGTGTTTCTTGTGTAATTTGAAATCATCCTAATTACTAAATTCTGCAATCATCCCCAATTTCCAAGCCATCACGTCAATTTGGAAGTCAATCACGACATTACTCGGCAGAAGGGAATCAGATAAAATCCAACGCATCATTTCATCCACTTGTCATTTTCCACCACTCAGGGAACAACAGACAAATTGTCCTGCCCGATCCGCATACAAAAACCGCTGAGAATAAGTACCCCTTCAGAAATAGGTAAATCGTTACAAATTATATAAGATAATTATTGTAGATTTAAAGGAATTAAATATATATTTTTTGGTAGCCAATTTATTTGTTAATTGGAATGAATAAATGAATTGATTTTTTTCCCGCTTCAATATAATGATTTTAAGTTACTTGAGTCATAAATGCGTGTCTCTCCACGTTGCTTACCAATGTTGGTCGAATCTTCTCTTTTTTATAAAACGGTCCTATATGCTGTAATAAATTTAGTATATTTTTAATGGTAACCTGAATTAAGATGACAAATAAGATGTGCTTTATTTTTTCCTCATTTATTTATTTATTTTAATCAATTCAGTCAATATTCTTTTTTACAGAATTTACAGATTATATTCAGACCTGATCCACTTTAATAGAGATATTTTATAGTTTAATTAATTAACCTTAGATTAGAACTCAATATCTACGCAATTTAAGTCGGAGCAATCTAATCCAAATGTAATAATAAAATTATTAAATTAAATTAAATTGAAATCTGAATAACTATTATTTAAAATAATAATAACTCATTGTTTTAATAAATCCGACCTATCGTATAGAGTTTTGGAAAATATTTTTCATTATTTTCCATAAATATTTCAATATAGCAAATTTATTACTTTAGAATATTACCATTGTTTGGCTTTGAAACGAGCTGACAATTTAAAAACAGCTCCGACCGAAATAAATCAAAAGTTTAATTCGATATTTTTCCGATTACAGTTCACGTTATAGTGTAACTAAAACAAAACACAACAAAGTCAAAAAGTAATTCTGCGTTTAAATGCGTTTGTTTCTCTTTGAGGAAAATTTCATTTCAAACAAATACGCAATTACGGTATTTTGCGATAAAAATGCTATTCCACAACGCGATATTTCCAAAGGCATTGTTTAGTTTTTCCTTTAAACGGGCAGAAGATTTACAGCCTTTTTACCGTTCGCTGCTGAAATAAAAGAAAATTTATCATTCTCTCGCTTTAAGAAACAATAATTATTGCCAACCGAGCTTCCGCTAAAAGCCACTGGCGCGCTGCTAGTTTTTAGTTTCGCAAATTTATTTCTCGCAAGATTAACGAGCTCTTGTTTCGGATTCCGCGATCGCGAATTTACAACGATCTAATTAATTTTTCCTCCATGTTGATAAACAATGAAACCTCGCCAATAAAGCTCAAAAGGTAAAAATAAATACTCTTTCAATTTCTCCAGCCAAGTTTCTTTACAAACTTTTTTTATTCAGCATTTAGCAAGTCACAAACAAAAGAACTAATTAGCTTATTTATTTATTATATTTTGCTAGTCAAAAGGGCACGCTGTTTTATGCTTTTATAATTAAATATCAATAATTTATTTTTGGCCTTTAGACATTGTTCTCATCCGAGACCTTAATCCGAGTTAAAAGTAATTAGTAATATATTTTCATATACTACTATATATTACTATAAATTAAAAAAAACCTTGTTTATTTATCACTTAACACTGAACCAATCTATAAAATAACAACAAATTTTCTGTATTAAATCTTTTAATTTAATAGATTAAACTAATATATATATATATATATATATATATATATATATATATATATATATATATATATATATTATAATTTCCAGAGATAATGTTGATAGAAATACTAGCACACTATTCTATTCTTATTGCTTGTATTTTTTATAAAATTTGCTTGATTTATATAGTAATAATTTTAAAAATTTAGTTATCATTTCTTTTCGATTAAAGATAAAATACCTTAATTAATCAAATGAAGGGCGGTAGTGGCCCCAATTTGAATTGAACGGGATTTGTGATATAGGGTTTCAATTCAATTTCTCTTATTTTTATCCAAATAAAAATACTGGAATTTACTATAATGAAAATTAAATTATGTTAAGAGAAGTGGGGTTTCAATTCCATTTTCGCTTATCTTTATCCTATTAAAAATAATGGAATTTACTATAACGCAAATTAAACTTGTCACGAAACAAATATGTTCGGTACTTGAGGTCCTATTCCATCAAGGAATATTGTAGCATAGATAATATGATACTAAGTTAATAAAATTAAGTAATTCAAATTATAAACTAGAAAAAACAACGTCAACACCACGGTATTTACTAAACAAAAAAAAACATATAGATATTTGCTACATTCAGATGTGGTAATAAAGAGACAAAAAAGTATTGGCTATCAAGTGACGACTGACGAGAGAAGGTGTATGCTTTATGGAAAGGAAGAGGATAACTAAGGTATCTAAGGACAGGGAAGTTCGAAGAGAACAAGAGACGAGAAGATCAAGACTGGATGAAAGAAGTTATTAAGAATAGGAAGCTTAATATATGACTGTACCACTGTATTATAATTAAAAACTAAATACTAAGCCGATTGGCAAGACTTCATTAATTATTATTGAAATACTAACATAAACATTGATTTAAGCTTAAAAGTATCCTACTATCTATAAAAAGTAGGGTTCTATCCCATATTCCTTGCCTACGTAAAAAATCACCTGTTTTGAATGTCAGCAAAAACTTATCTATTGTTTTTGGCCGTAACCATTAACTGGATATTAAATTAGAAAATAGTTGACCGTTTAAAAGAAAATCTGAAATATTTAGCATACCAAAAGTCTTTCTACTGTGCGACAAATATATAGGTTACTTGTTTTTGCATTCCACGTTCTATTACTTGATGTAGATATCGAGTACGTCCGGATTTCTCTATTTTCATTTGCACGGTGTCCGGTAAATAAACAAATGTCAGACTTAGGGTAGTTGCGGTTGTCTGGAGTCCAGTGCCTCTGGGATTGCGACAAGAACGAGATAACCTGGATAGCCGGGAAATTAGTTGTAATGCGCAAAACGTGTTACAGATATAACACTGGCTTTTATACTCCGGGGTAGTGGAAAAACATGCTCCACTTCATATACACCGTGTTAGAAACATAATATATTATCTCGGTGTCTATATAATCTAATTATTAACGAACTTGTAATCCAGAAGTACTACTGCCAAGTGTCGCACATAAGAATGCGTTTTATTATTTCAATCCTTGAAAAAATTAAAACAGAAAATGATTAATAACTACATTTCCATAAGGTGTATTGGAAAACGTACGATAGATTTCAATCTTACACTACCCTACATATTTTGACGAGTTCGTTGTATAGAAAAAGAAACTAATGTGCAATTGCTACCAGTTCATTAAGAAAAATGTATAATTGCCAATAACATATTTGTTACTTTGTAATAAATTGAGAGATGAGGCTTATACAGGATGGGGCACTTTCAATATAGGTAATTGTGAAAGAAGGTTATGTCGTAAAAAGGTGAGGATAGACGCAAAAGGATTAGATAGTCGGGAAGTTATGTTTATAATTCCCCTCTATCGTAAATATGGCGTGGTCCAAAAAGCAGAGTATTTTAACAGGCGAAACTTACTTTTCGAAAAACTACTGAATCATAACGGTGCAGTGCGTTTCGTACTCACTACCAAATCTCCCCTCGGGGTTTAGTTGCCGACCGAAAATCTGTGCTGTTGGGGGTTGACAACAAAAAAAAAAGTGTATCCGTGAAAAGAAGAAAAGAAATTATGTTTGGTATGTCACCATGATCCAAGAGTTTTTGATCCAGCTCTTATTTAATTTAAGGAAATGTCTGGTTCCAACAGGATTGAACCACAGCCCATACAACTCGAAATTTAATGGCTATTTTGAGAGAGATGTTCCCCGACGAACTGACCTCTGTAAAAGGCGACATTTCGTGGCTCTGCGCTCGCCGGTTTTAACGCCATATGACTATGTCTTGTGGGGGTATCTAAAGACTGACGTGTTTAAGCGTCTTCCCAGAACCCTACAAACCCTGTAGGATGCAATCCATTTGAAAATAGCCCTCATATGAAAAAATATGCTTCATAGAGCTATACAGAATCTTAGAATCCGCCTGCAGCAGTATATTGATAACAACGGCCACCATTTGCAAGAAATTATTTTTAAATTAGGTGATTTAAAATATCCTATACTGTAGTTGAATTAAAAATCTTTAATTCACTTTCAAAACTAGTAAGATTGTTCTGCCCCACCCTGTACAAAAAAATTAGAGCAATCTACAAACTATTATAAATGATTGTAAATTAGAGTTTTAAAAAGAGATACGATGTTATACCATTACCTTTGGAATCTTTTGATTACCCTTGTAATATATTTTCCAGAAAATTATAATAATATTATTAACCTTAATAAAACGTGTGTAAATAAAATTTAAAAGATCCTTACTGCTCATATATTATTAGAAGTAATAAATTAGCCTACATCATTCTGAATTCATTAATCAGAACTGGTAATAATTCATAAGTTTGCATGAATCTACGCATTAACATAGATGGCGGGCTCTGAAACTAATTAGCACTGGACCAGAGATGCAGATAAGAAGGATAAATACACACATCCCACGGATAATTTACGACCACAATTAGATTATATGCAGCCTTAAGCCCTAATAGCAATTTGCTGTTTTTGTACACACATTAATTGAGCTTATGTTTATTTAATAAGTTACACACAGAACTTGATTATACTAAATACTAGTTTTATAAATCAAGTTTAATTAATCTAGTTAGTAATAAAAAGATCATAAACAACGCAATTGATGCAGACGATTAAAAAAAATTAATTAAAATAATTACCTTATAAATAGAAAATCGTTCATTTTTACGCCTTCAACTACGTTGCCAACAAAACAAAGTTTTTTCAATATACAGGTTTTACAATAATAAATATCAACATGATAATTTCTCATCAGACAAAACGTTTTTATAAAATTAATTCAAAACACGTAGAAATGATATTCTTGGATAACTTTTTTTTACAAACATATAAATTTCAATATTTCCCGCAGTTGATCCCCATGTCATTAATTTTTGCTGCAAGAATTATTAAACCTTTATCTTGAATATTTGTCGCATACCTATGGCATAGATGAGACTTTTATTCGCTATCTCATTATCGTACGTATTAAAGAGGGGTATATATGCTATTTGCGTTTAACCAACGACAAAAATAAAATAGAAACAGTAGTGTAATCGCGGTAACGGATATTATGAAATATTTAAATATTTAAAAAACTTGAATAAGTCATTCACGTTATTCTTGTCATTTATGTAGGTGATTTTGGCGTGGATAATTTGTGCTACATTGTGTTTTGGTAGTCCATTTTTAAAATTGTATATAATACTGACAGTTTTGACATTTATTTATTTCGGAAATAATATTATTTCATCCGACAAGATGATGTCATCAATAGACATTGGCACTGAAAATAATGGAAAATTAACAATAAATATATATTTTGATTATGAAAATTTCATCAAAAAAGTTTTTTTGCTCGTCTTAGCTCTGCCCATTTTCAGATTTTCCATGGGGTAGTATTAACTCCTATTTTCACCAATTATATCTGCAAATAAGCTCGTTCGTAATTTACAATTTTACAGATGTAATTTCATGTATGTATGTTAACTTAGCTCGCCTTTAAGTCTGTTTAGTCTCGCATATGTTTTAATTGTTTTAAGCCGTTTAGTACTTCCCCATCTTTGTTTGAACTTATTTTAAACACAGCACAAATGGAATGGCTGTTTCACGACTAGCGGAATGTAGACGCTGAGTTTTAATGTTTAAGCTGTTTCGGAAATGAAATTGTTATTTGTTTCTTTGTCGCAATTTGCCCTCATACGAAATATTCCGTAACGCGTTTTGAATTTATTACAAAGCAATTTTAAACGCATTACACAGATGGAGGCATTCACAGAATAAAACACACAGGATTTGGAGACGCACGGGTTACAGCCTGTAGAGAATATGGCCACGGGAAGAGCTCACCTACGCTTTATATTACATTTGCTTACAAGTCATACATGATGACATTTTAATTTTTTTTACAAGATATTCATTTTAAACTAAAATTTTATGTTTTTCTGTAATATTTATTTATATAGACGAAATGTAAAAAGTTATAATATACGAATAAACAGTATATTTTCGACGCTATTTATTTTCATTAGATATCAATATACATTTCCACAAAATATTTATTTCTAATTTACATGTTGCTGTTGTGAGTGACTCAACTCTACCTTACTGACTGCCTTCACTAACTCTGCAAATCACCTCTTTCCAAGCGGCGACACTTTTATACCTGCGGGTAATTAATCTCGAAACTTCTAGAGTCTTTCGAACTCTATAAAATTCCGAACATTAAAGGCGCCGCTCTTATCTCACTTGATCTTTAGTGAGACACGATGACTCATTAACATTGAGTCACGCTCGTTACAATACTTTGCATAAAAAGCAATTTTTTTGGAATTATTTACAAATTCATAAAGATGCATTAAAACATTATTATTACCTTCCCTCTAAATGCACTTTTTGTGTCAAGAAAAAAACTTCCTTTCCTTCGTCAAAATAGTTTCCCGACACCTCTTTCGCCCATTACTTGATGTCACTCGATTTCATCGTCGGTCGAAAACCTTTTTCCACCCATAAAAGACTTCAGAAAGGTGAAAAGATAAAAATCTGAAGATGCCAGATCAGAGCTGTGAGCGGAATGGTTGATGATGTGCCAACTGTCCATTAAGAACATTCCTTTATATTCTTTTATTTCATTAAAAATCTACACCGGTGCATTTCTCTTCGCGAAAAGGTACCGAACTACGCTCCTCACCTCGAAGCATGTAGAATTCGAAAAGGAGACGCTCGTTTCAAAACAGTACTACAACTGTTTTTAACCGAATGAGAAAAACGAGCATGCATACTCATCAGTTTCCTCAAAAATAAATAGTGCTATACTCATAAAAGAAAATACATACAGTTGTCCTAAAATTATGAGTACGTATTTTATATAATTTAATAAATTGTACTTAATTTCACTTCGTAAAAAATTAGATTTTTCTGTGCAGGGCAAATTTATAATTCTGCCACATATAAAGACATTATTCTGCCATCCTTAAACAGAAATTATTTTGTGAAAATTGTTAATAATAACGCCGTATTTAGTTTATGGGTACGGTTGTTTCTGGAATTTATTTTTCTATGTATAAGTATTTATTTACTGCAATAGTATATTGTGTTGTTAAGAGTGATACTTTATGTGGTGAGCGTAGAAGTTTGCACGACGATTAACTAATAACGACAGTTTTCGAAAAACGTAATTTTAATCTAAATTAAGAAATACTGCTAAAACATCGTAGCCCGCAGCGATTACAGTTTGATCCATTTGATGTCATATTTCTCAGCGAGCATCAGCAATGAGTACGTTTACACCGTGCGTACCAAGCGTTTGGTCCCAGTACCAAATGACGTCACAAGATGGCGACGGACGGTATAAACACTCCGTACCAAACCTTTGGTACGCAATTGGTACACAGCTTTAGTACGTTCCAAGGGGGATGTACCAGACCCTACTCACACCCGGTGTAAACAGCAAACGTACTAAACCGATTATGCTGCCATCTGTGATAGGCAATTGAAGTAAAATTATGTAGTAATATTTAGGTTAATTTTAGTGACATTTATTATAAAACTTCATTTGGCCGCCGGTCAGGCTACTAGGAGTTGTTTTAAATAATATTTATAACATTACTTAGGTTATATCAATCAAGTTCAATAAACTTTGTAATTAAGTAATTTTAGGTTAGGATGCCAAAGAGACCAAAAAGTGTACCAGAAATATTTGGTCTTATTTTTTATACACCGGTGTAAACATACCGTACTAAAATAAAATTTAGTACTTATTTGGTACGCGTACCAGTATAGTACGCACGGTGTACTTGAACAGGTACCATTGGGATAAAGAAGAATGTTGGGACTTACCTTTCGAATATCATCTAGGTTATGTATTTCTGGCGAGAGTCCTCCGTGCACACAGAGGAACTGTTGGTTCATGAGCGCCGCCAGAGGCAGGCAGTCGAAGGCGTCCATACACGCGTCGTATACCCGCTCCGAGTACTTTATTTTACCTGCAACCAAATATCACCTTCACTATACCATCCACATAACTCCAACAGTGTTAATAAAAGGATTTTCTTCAAAAATTGGATATCTGCGATAGAATATCGTGTTTTTAGAAGCAACAGCGATATTTTGTCTTACCACAGAATAGGTTTATACAGGTAAGACAGAGAAACGAAAATTAGAGAGAGATGGGGAAAGTTAACAAATTTAAAGGGCGCATTGTTTAAAATCGGAAAGTTTCGTCACATCTTAGTGAGAGATAGGGGAAGGCAACAAATTTAAAGGTCTACACAAGGTCATGGAACTGAATAGGGTAACGCTTCTGTATGTAACTATTGTGTGGTGTTACTTCGAATGACACATCCTATTTTTTCTTCAAACGTTAATATTTTAAAAATAATTTACTACTTGACGTTATAATAATTAAATTTTCTTCAAAAATTATACAAGTGGTATTAATTTCTACTCCGGCTGCGTAGAAAATAGAAATTAAATTTATACCTTGTGAATCTAGTTAAAATTTATAGGTATATCAAGGATTGTCTGTCTTTGCACACCGAAGCTAGAGATTTTAGATCGAGCGGAGCGAGGGATGCTACTTACTGGTCGACATTTGTAAAGATACTTTCGATCAAAAGGCATATGCACTATTTTCTTTGTTAACAAACTATTGCTAATAACAATGTTAATAAAATATATTCGGTCTGCAAATGTGAACTTTCTGCCAATATATTAGTCTAGAAACTAAATATTTCAAACCGATTGTAAACAAAAAATATTATTAATATATCCATTGCAGGAACTCTGAATAATCCGTTTTTGTTTGTAATATCTCAAGTGATTTTGCAAACAGTAAAATTTTGTATTTTCATAATCGTACACCATTTTTCGTTCAATATGAAATTTACAAAGTTAAAAATAAACTTTTTTTTTTTCTTTAGTTTGATTCAGAAAATGTGTATCTTTATTACTACTACGTCTTAGCATCATTTAGTGTGAAGATACTAAAGAAGATTTGATATCCGTTGCCAAAATAAACGTACTGTAACATTAATAAAATCTGGCACATAATACTTACAGACGTAGAACAAAAAAATATAATTGCATATTGAGTCACTGTTAAACACAGACCATGATATCATAAAGGAAACTCCTCTTAATATCTCTATTACTTATAATTAACACATATGCAAATTAAAACTCCATTACTTAAATGTATAACATGTGATCAGTCGTAAACATATTCTTGCAGATAATAACTCAATAAAATGATAGTACATAACTTCACAAATATAAACTATAAATTTACCAAATGGTCTTCCCGAGAGTCATACTCTAATTCATAAAGCAAAAATATGTATCGTATTTTTTCGACGCGAATTAGAAAAATGTAGTATCGAAATTTAAAAAATTCGTTTACGACTTGTAGGTTGTATACAGAATATTCTGAAGCCACAACTATTTTAATAACGAGAGTAGAAAAGCTAATGAAAAATTAATTAATGCAAGAAAATTATTGTTTCCTTCTAAAAATATGACTATATGATATGGAACAATGGTTCATAAAAATTTTTAATAGTGTCTATCAAACGTCAATTATTATTCATTGCGATATGAAATGTAAAATATTACCATAGAAGTCTAAATATTTGGATTGTCATGAAAAATTGTATATTATATTTTAAGAGGTATTTATTTCATCGTTAGGTAAACAACACAAATAACGAAATTTTCTTTATTTTCAATGAATATTAATATTGACCTTTATTCAAAAACATTTATTTTGCCCAAAGAATAATTTTATTTTGAAAATCGTTTGGATTCTATTTTCATTTAATTTGAACATTCATAATAATGCGTGTATCTGTAGGATTTCAAAAGGTTAGAAAAATAATTAATAATTAAAAGAGAACATTTGATTGTGTTATTCCATATTTTTGTTTCAAACAATAATTTGCTTGTTTTCCAAACAATAAAAATATGTTCCCATCCAATAAACAAACAACTACATTGATTATATGTTTGATATGATACATCTATATCGCTTATAAATAATCGTTGGGAGAGTTATTTCCTTAACCCTTGCGGTAGATTTGTTTTGGTGACAGCTGGTCGGTCCGGGGGCAACAACCCGCCGCCGCCACGTGCGGCTCCGGGAGGCGGCTGGCTACTTCGCGCTACACAAATCACCCGATCCGCCCGATAAATTCCCAACCCGCAGTTTGAGGGATACCCTGCCTCACGACGGAGAGAAATGAAGATGCTGAGTGTTTATCATTTATAATGATGACGGGGAGTAATAACCGAAAGTTAAATAATAACGGGCAGTGGTGGTAGGCTTCGACTCGGAGGAGTGTGAGAGTTGGGGTTTAAATCCCAACTTTGCTAATTGCGAAACAGGAGTTGCATTTTCTAAAGATTGGGCTTAACATGAATGGCATTTTCTAAATATTATAGATTTTTAAGCGAATCATGAGTTGTATTTAGAAAGATTACCAAAAATTCACTAAATTCTACTACCCCAGCATTTCACTGATCGGTGGCAGCTGTAAATTTTTTTTTGTTTATATGTCATATGTACATTGTTACTAATGTTGTAATTATTAATTTAACAAATACTTGAATAATTTTTAAAACTGTTTATCACTTTTATATATTATATATGATTGCTACTTTTTGGTAATTACTAAGTATCCAGTCGAATAAAACCAAAGGGGTATGTGACTATAATCAATTAATATTGCTGATTTTGAGAATGATCTTTCTGCGGTACAATATGTTATAACGAAAACAAGATAAATTATCAAGACTTCAACGTTTGTAAAATGATCCTGCACTTTTTTCTATTATTAAATTATATGTAAATAGTTCTGTATTAAAGACATGATTATTAAAATTAGGTCAGTCCGTTGTACATTAATAAAATTACAACCTACAAGTACATATATTTTGGTGTTTTCCAGACTAGCTCTTTCTTATTTTTTAATAATGTAAATTGTTGTCAACATTTTTTACTTGGTGTAGGCCCCTTTTTGTCTGGGGCCCCTAGGCTGCAGCCCAGTCTGCCAAGCCTTAAATCCGGGCCTGGTTGTGACTGACTAATTTTCATAAGAATTGTATTCTCAAGGGTAATAAAAAAGTGAAAAGACTGCGAAGCATTTTTAAGCTAATCACGAGTTATATTTAAGAAGAGAATACAAAGTTACTTAAAATGCACTAAATTGTATCCATATTTTTTCTTTTAGTGTATAGATATTAGGGTATTATTCGAATCCGCATTGGTAATGAGTTGATCTGAGCAATTTCTCCAGCGTTTAGAAGACACTTTTCACTAATCGATGACAGCTATCAAATAATTTTAACTAGTGTTGTGATATGAAAATCTGCCAAAGAGACATGAATTTATTGGAAAAATTTACGAATAATTGTTGCGCAGTAACAGACATTTGATCACGACAGTGAAGCTGAAGTGATTTAAGAATCATTTTTGACCCGAGTTGTCGTTACGCAGGAATTATTCATAAATTTTACCAATTAAATTCATAGCTCGTTTATTTCACGAATGACAACACTTAAAACATAAAATTTTTGATATTAACAAAATGTAACCATGACTATGATACTGTGGTTTTAACAAATTTCTTCACTGAAAAACTAACAATGGCCACCAAGTAAAGCATTCTGATTAGGTGAAAAAGACGTGTATGGAATAATCAATACAAGAACTACAATGAAATAATAAAATTTAAAAAAAATGTTTTATTTAATATGAATTACCAGACTGTGTCTTTATTTACTGTCTTTTTATTGATGATTTGAATTCACTTTATAGTGGAATATAAAAATATTCACACAATATAATGTTGAAAAAATATGTAACATCAATTTAAATATTTTAGAGAAACATTCGTAGTCCATAAAAAACCACTCTGTGTAAAAGTAAATAAAGTATCTGTAAAATGTTTCATTTTAAAAAATATGTAGCATGTGAAAATTGCTGTCTGTCCAACGCCTACTATACTAGCAACGTCCGCGTTGACGAGATGAACACATCACATAGTGTCACACGTGTGACGTCTGGCGTTTTTTGATCGTGTTTTTTATTTGTGTTGTGAACAAGATTGACAAAAACAAAGAAAACACTGGATTTAGTGATGTGCAGGCTCCGTGCCAACTAGGAAGACAAAATGACGTGGAAACCGTTTTTTCTCTTGACATAATCTGACGTTGACGGTGTTAGCGTTTCGCCACCAATTTTTTAATGTGTTTTAAAATCTTTTCATTCGAAAACACAAATAATGTAAAAAGATAAATAAAGATAAAACGCTTTGATATACAATTTTTATGAAACAAAATTTGTTTGTAGTCTTTTATAAATAAAGTTTGGTGGAGGTGTCTTTCAATCTTTTAATTTGAATTTGTTTAATGCAATTCAAATGGTTTTAGCCGAATGTAGTTTAAAAATTTAAAAATTAAACAAGATGAAAATAAATCCAGATTCCAAAAATCTGAAAATTACTGTACTTGTGCAATATTTTCCATATAATCGTAGAGTAGTCGTGGTCGTAATTAAAACTATTTTAACATTGAAAGGAAATATTTGTAAAAAGGAAAGAGAAAATTTAATTCTGTAAAAAAGTAAAAAATAAAAATTCCTCACTGAAAAATTGTGGTTTCTTTAAATTTTCTTATTTTTCTCGTAATCGTGCCAAAGAACTTAAATGTGTAGAAAACATTTGTTTACGTAACTTTTCCCAAGGAATCAAATGGAAAATTCATTGAGATCGTATCTTTAACTATTTTGAAGTTAATCTGAAAACAAACTTTTGGATGTGCAACTTTGAAGGTAAATATCACAGGAACGAAACTAGATAATTAATTCTGCTTTTTAAAATAGAAATGCATCAATGAAGATTATATTCAAAAAGCAAAATTTTTGAGCCCAGAATAAGTAGTTTTGGAATATTTCGCTAAATAGAAATATTCAAAAAATACTGATTCACAAATAGCCGCAATTTATGCTAACCCAAATGTTTGGGCTTTGGCAGACCAAGAATATGAAAATAATTCAGGATGATATAAATTTTACATTTATTATTTAATTTATATGTCTACACTAAGCTCCGTAGAATACAATATATTTTTGAGTTATATTTGAATTTTATTAGTCTCAGTCTCACACTACAAGGAACTAAATCTTATTGTGTAATTATCGCATGAACACGGCGTAACAAATTATTTATGAGATTTTAATCTACAGATATCGCTAAAAAACTTTTAAATAAAGCCATTCTGTTTGAAATGAAATGCAATTTAATATCGTCCTTGGTCATAACTGCAAAATTCTGATAAAACTTTGCAATAAATTTCGTTTCATTGGCAAAGTCTCTAAAATAAATATTGTGGGACAAATTTCACGAGCGTAGCCCAAATTGGAAATTTTCCAATAAACGAAAAATGCACATTACACAATTTAGTCCACACAAAAAGAGCTGCAACATTTTTTGGTGCAGTAAGCGCTGAAAACAGAGTAATTACTTGGAGATGTCAGCTTTTCCGACGATGCAGTAATCATGCAAATATGAACCACGCTCCAATTGTTAAAAAGAGGAATCTTGGTTTACATCTACTAAATGTACTAAACTTGGAAGTTTTATGTATCTTTAAAACAGACGTTTTACAAAATTTTAATTTATTTCAATTCAGCAAAATTTTACTACCTCGAGTTATAAAAATATGTTCTCGAATTTCAGCAAGACATAATTGTAAAAATGAATGAACTGCGCTTCATAAATGTACCTCACTTCATTACAATAACTTAAAATAATATCTCAAAGTAGTTCCGTATTATAATACATTTTTCCACTAAAGTGTAACGACTGCTGAACTAGTATGTTCACGTGATACGTTACAGGCTCTCATTTTTACTGTCCTTTAAAGATTTTTTTAATTAATTATCTTGTGAAAATAAAATTAATACACAATAACAAAAGCAAATACAAGAAACACAACATTGGCGAAAATTTGACATTAAATTCAAAAAGGAATTACTTCAGTGAAAGAATCAATTTTATTATTCCTTTATTTTATATTCTAATCTAGATATTAGAATTTTTTTTATAAATTTATTTAACTACACTATCAAAAAAAAAAAAATTGAACAGGGACAACTATACAATTATAGTTCTCAGTCTACATATAATTCATGTAACATATCATCAATTTTGTTGTGAATTAAATTAAAAATGAAAATTAATGAATTGTGAGTAGGTCTGTCTGAGAGAGACCAATTATGCTCTATATTAAGAAGGTATAGAGAAGTAAAATAATAAAAAAAATATTAGGTTTAGGTACGGTTTAAAGACAGATAACAGAAAAAAGTATAGGGCTCAAATGTTGTAACCGCTTCAAGCCCCAACATATGCACATAAATCAGGCTCTGTTGATGTCCATAAAATTCATTCCCCCAATAAAAAGTGTACCCTTATATAACTTTCGAATAAACTATCTCCTAAACTACTGAATACCAAGATTTCTATTAAACTATCCATAACAACATAATATTATTATAAAAATTATAAATATTCAGTATTTGAAAAAGTTCAAGTAGATTCGAAAAAATGACAAAAATTTTAAAACAAGAAATATTGTAAATTACAGAGTTTTACTTCTAATTTCCGAAATGTGAAACGATTTTCATTTCCAATTAAATTGATAATTTTGTTTCAACATTTCTCATTAATGCGATTATTACAAAAACTAATTAAAACTATATAAAATTATGAATGCAAAATAAATTAGAATTGATTGAATTGACCAGGATAATTAGACCTGTTTACGTGTTACACATAATCTAAATAATAGTCCATGCTGAAATTTTATAGCCATGAAACAAGCTTCATACTAATCCTGAGATTACCGAATCAATTTCAGAACAAAATTAGATACAGAGAAAATCTATTATTACGTAGAATATTAAATATACCAGGCTATTAAAGACTGGGATTCGAACCCAGATCCTTTTCGCTTTGACAACTAAGCTACGAAAACCGCTGAATGTTGAAATCACCTGCTTGAACCAACACAAGTCTACCGTCTTATTCAGATCATTGAGCATACTCAAAGGTAGTTGAGACCACTGGAAGGGTAACACTACTCGACTTTAATGTGTATTTATAACTGAGCACGCATCATTTCTATTTTTTTTTAGATATTCAGCAGGATTAAGACCACCGTATATATTCAGTTATTAAATAATCAACTAGTAGTAAACTTAGGAAAAGATCAAGTAGATATGACTTACATTCTTGTTTGAAGGTGAAGTATTCTGTAAGATGCCGGCACTCGTGGTTGCCGCGTAAAAGAAACAGCGTGGTTGGAAAACAGAGCTTCAGCGCCCACAGGTACAGCACGCACTGAAACCAAAAAACACTCCGTACAGGCATGGGCGCCGGCTACATTGGGGCATCGGGGTCCTGCCCCCCAAGGAAAAATTTTGTATGGTTAATGTCCCCAGGAGACATTTCTCTTAACGTATCATTTTTTCATCAGTAATACAGTTCTGAATTGTTTTTATTTTAAAGAATTATTGTATCTTCTACTATTTTTTTGTAATTGACTACTACCCTAAAATAGAAGAGTGTAACTAACTAATATTACTAGTGAAATCCTCGTATCAAAGTAATTATGTATACAAATTTTCATTTTAAAATTCTTAACATTACAGCTACAATAACAAACTGAATATCAGCCAATAGGAATCTACATGACTGGTAATAATGAGCGTCAAAGGTGGTCTAGTTCAGTCAGCTGGGAATTGGAGCACGCTTCAGTGTGTGCCCTAATTCATGACCTGCTGAAACCGGAGCACATTTGGCTGCTCTGGATTGTGGTCTATTTTCAGTGGGTCAAAAATTAGAAAACTCAGATGAATTTGCTCTAATTCTAGGCCTGATAAAACCAGACCACATTCTGGAGCAAATTTAGCTGCTCTGACCTGTAATTTGATTTCAGTGTCAAGAATTAGAGAATTCAGAAGTGTTTGCTCTAATTCTAGGTCTGTTGAAACCAGAGCACATTCTGGAACAGATTTGGCTGCTCTGGTTTGTTGAAACATAATTAATTATTTTTCATTAAAAACAAAGTTTTTTTAGTTTCCATTCATTCCTTTTTAGTATTTCTTTTTGGTAGCTATATCATATTTTGATTTTGGTCGTTATTAAAAATTTTGCCCTAAGACAATTTTGAAGAGTCGAAGTCCTTGCGTACTGGAATCATGTTGTTTGAAGGGACGTAATAATCGAATAATAGTAATTAAAGGCCGGTAAATGTATTTTACTTTACGAGTAAGATGTTTCCAGACGAGGCGATGAAAGAGCCAAGTCTGGAATTTCGCTAATAGTAAATACGAGTTTTATCTTCCAGTAAAATTTCTTATACAGCATGACAAATTCTTCCACTTACAGCAGAGATCCCAAATTACCTCAAATCACATATCATCAAAAAACTTACGATGCTACTATTAACTTAAAGTACAAAACACATAAAGCATTCAGAGAATTAATTTGTGTTTGTTTTACAAAAATAAATGATGCAAATAAAAGTAACTTTTTATTGTTGGTAAATTTATCGTAGATTTAAAGACAAATTGCTAGAGTTTTTTTAAACAAAAGGAAAAAACACATTTCCCTTAACTAAAAGGAAACGAATTAATTCGTTCATAATTTTGTAAAAAAAAAACTACAATTGAAAGAAACCTTTAATAATAATGAAATTGTAGGAAGAGCATTCTAAATCTACAGCTTTACTACATTTACGGTAAACAAACAAAAAATATGGTAGATGTTAATTTTCTAGAATAAATTGCAAAAATGTTTATTAATATTTAAAGAAATATTTAATTTTTAATCTTTTGTTAAATATCAACAAATTGATTTATATACAACCAGTCAACTAACCAAATTTTTTAATAGATTATTCAACTATTAAATAAATAATGAAAGATATTAAAAACATTGCAGTAACCGAGCAATGTGTAAACATATAAAAAATCTTTTAACTTACCTCTATACTAAAATAGCCTCTGTCTACATAATCACCAAGAAAAAGGTATTTTGTACTGGAGGGTGGTCCCCCCACTTCGAATAATTTCATCAGGTCATAGAACTGTCCGTGGATGTCACCACATACTGCAACAAAGAGAACAACCATTAGGAACACGTAACCTACATCAATTATACATCAAACTACACCATTTATGAAAATAACAGTTTTCTATGCACGCGCTATTAAATTATGAATTTCATATCTGCTCATATGAACCAATGAATAATATATTTCGTATGTATGTATTGCTCATAATAATTTTAGTAATATGTTGTAAGAAATATTTTAAAAAATAACTTCAATGTGTATTTCATATTTTAAAAATTTATAATCAATCTAATATTACGTTTAATATTTAATTGTTAAACAGATAAATTAAATTATAAAAAATAATATTAGTAATAAAGTTGAAGATACAAGTAAGTAGATAATGTTCATAATATATATGTCAAAAGATTTCCAAGATTTCAAACGATCCATTTGTTGGAATTACTCTCAAATTTTTGTCGGAATGGTCTGGTCTGAAAACTTAGTATCGATTTTCTCTACATTATAGAAAACCAGAACTAATATTAAATAAAAAAAGAAACATAATATCTACTCAGATGCAGTTATATTAATTAGGCTAATATCACGATAACAAACTTTGACTTTTAATATATTCATGTCAACTGTTCTTTTCAGTATAATATAGAATTATTACATCTGACAAGTATGTTATTGTTTATTAATAACACTTTGAGTACGAGATATATTATGGTATGTTTAATATGGTAGTTACTATGATAAATTTGATATTAGAAGAAATTATAAAAAAGACGTAATTATTGCATTCAATGGCTTTTGAACAAATTTTATTGAAATAGTCTCATTAAAACCTCTGCAAGGGACCTACAGTTTATAATGGATTTAAAACCATTCGGACACAGCGGTATTTTTATATGGATAATATAAGCGAAGCTGGGATTAAATAGGTTATTAAAAAATTATAGTGTCGTAAAGAATGTATGAACCATAGAGTTAAAGTAGCATATAACGTCCTTCAATGGTATTGCTATGCAAGTGGATGTTCTACATGGCGGCAAGAAAATTAATATTGTTCATCAACAAAATTACATTTATGTCTAATGTGTACACATGTATTATAAACGAAATAGACAAAAATTCATAAAAAATACTGAAAAACAAGAATTTCTTCGGCGATGTTAAATCAGAATTATTTTACAATTAAATCATACCGAAAACCTATTATTAGATATTTACTTCGTTATAAGCGGCAGTGTTATAAGTGACTATCACTTTACCCACATAAAAATTTACAAAATGTTATACTAAATAATGTCAGTAAGAAATAAGAATTTAAAAAAATCATAATTGTTATAGAAACCTTGCTGATACGTCTGCTGTTATGAATAGTAGCAAACAATTACTAAATAAAAAATATCCCCGTTCCTTAATTTTGTTTACGGCAATTTTGAGTAAAATATTGGATGTCTTTAATTTTCCTTCCTGTGCGAGGAGTATAGTTTGACAAGAGATCTCGAGTTGACGTTTAAATTATTTTATGGTTGTGGTATCTATTCAAAGTTTTTCCCTGAGTGAAAGAATGTGATCTTTATGCGTTCTGCTATAGGGTATAGAATTGTACGAAATCCATTAGAATACACTGTTTGTTCCAGGTACCCAGCTAAGCACTGAATTTGGAAATCCCAAAGTAACGTTAGCATATCTTACTTAATATAGATGGATTACTGTACAACCTGGAAATTACTAGACAGGGATGTATTTAAAATTTTAATACCATGTTTTATGAAAAATACTCTAATAATTGTCACAAGTTGTAGTAACGTTGATGTACTCTTGGTAATAAGAACATTATGTTATAGCAGTTTCGTTTTTATGCAAAAATTGTTTGCAATTCCACGAAGATAATGATTATTGCTAAGAAATTAACGGTATTAAAATTTTAAATACATCCCTGTCTAGTTATTTCCATGTCGTACAGTAATCCATCTATATTAAGTTAGGCATGCTAATATTACTTTCGGATTTCCAAATCCAGTGCTTAGCTGGGTACCTGGAGCAAACTTTGAATAGATACCACAACCATAAAATAATTTAAACGTCAACTTGAGATCTTTTGTCGTACTATACCAACCTAACTTCGCTTCAATTTGGGGCACTGTGGCTGAAGAGCAAGGGGACAAGTCATTCAGCTAGTCTAGCGGCTGAAAATAGCGTCTGTAGTAGGCAGGGACCCTGCCAATTATTTCCCAATTTTAGTCCCGACAAATAAACAATTCTACGCGGCGATCGCATACTCTACCAACGTGCTATAATACCGGCACTTGTTGAGCGAGCACAGGGAAGCGAATCATAAAAAATTCAAATTGGGATGTGGTATTTGGTAGATAAACCAGACAGGAAATTATAGATAACGTAGAAGGGAAAATATATGACAGCTACCACACAAATTGATAACCTGAAATAACATACCAAAAGTTTAAATTTGGACAAATGATAAATATTTACATATAAAATGATTTTAATGTTTTATGATTATCTACAACACATTTTCTAAAAATATATGAACTATAACTTTAATTAACCGTACTAAAAATTATATATAAGTGTATTTATATCTGTAACAATAAAGGTTATGAACAAACAAACTGTATCATGAAAGGAGGAATATGAATCCTCGCCTACACATGATTCAAATAATAACTTTTAGATGAGAAGAGATAATATTGTCTCTATTATATATAGGTCTTACTTATTACTAATTCATAAAATAAATACGTAAACAATATAATTATTTAAGGGTTAGACCATTATCCAGCCATATCACAAAACAAGATTTACCTTTTCAACCGATTTAAAATGTCAAATTTAGCTTGGATTCCACATATTTACACCAGTTTAACAGCTAAGCCTATTTTGTAAATCTGGCTGTATAACTTTATTGCGTTCTCTGTACTTATAAAATGAAATTTACTTGAACTATTTAGCTTTTAAGTAATTATGATATGTTGTACATGGTAGTGATCCAAAAAGGTTTATTTTGTAGATAGGTCTATGGCTTAAGATAATTGAAGAAACGGAAAATTATTTAAACCAGCATAAAAGATTATTATTTTATTATATTCAATCTTTTGTAAGAAATCACATCAATATCGGCAATGAGGTACACTTACATGCACAAATATTATATGATGTATACCACAATTATATACACAATCCTTATTTTACTGGCACTTCTTAACGGCAGCACAACACTACAATAACTGCCCCCTCTAAGGTACATCTCTCATATTAATAATATGCCTTACATAATCTCTAAACATTGATTGGTTAAATCAAATTATTTTGCATTATATACAAATTAATTAATTACATAAATCTCACACTTTATACGTTATTGTTAAATTTTATGTTCGTTTTTCTTCTTCTTAAATAAAAATATTTAGAAGTAAAATATTAATTCTATTTGAACAGAGTACGAATAATTTTGTTATTTTTTCATTGTCAATTAAAATAGTTAAAATTTATATGTTTTTCAACCAAAAGACTTGCTTTAGATAATTAGATATATGTATAATTCTACTAATAAATAATAAATAATGCAACAACCAAGTATATTACTTCAATTTTATAGTGATGGTGTTTCATTAAAGATCAACTACGAATTTTAACATGATTTTAACTTCGAAACGTTTTTCTTTAATTGTCATATCTACCTATAGTACTATGACTAAATTTTTATATACGGTTCGATTATAAGATATAAATCATATCATGTATTATGAAAAAAAAATACAAGTGATATTATTTTAAGGGAACATTTTCAATCCATGTGTGTGACGTATGTTGCTGTATTTTGTATTCTTTTTTAACGGCTTGTATTCTTAAAACATTAAATTTTTCTGTTTGATATTCGCATTATAAGCTTGGAAACCTACACAAAACACTTTATATATTTGCGACAATGAAAACATAAATAGTGCTAGAATTTAGTGCGTTTTGGTAGTAAACATGTCGTGTGGAAACAATAATATCCTAAAGCATCGGCGTTTTACAGCAGGAACGTTTATATACTTCATTTCATTCTTCAAACATCGCTTCCGACAGCCGTGATGTATGGCTCTGCCGGGGATTCGGAGATAGAAAATGGCTACCGGTTATACACTTACAGCTGAATTGGAGCAATGTTGCGCATCACATACTACTTTTTAATTGCAGATGATACTCTGACATAAACTTTTATGGATGATAAACGTTGTTCCATATAAGGAGTAAAAGGATGTGTGTGAAGGTTTTCAAAATTGGGTTTCTTGAAATATCTACAAACAAGACCTGGCGAAATTGTTCTTAGAAAACATTGTATAGTGCAATAAAGGATTACTTATTCAGATTGAAAATCATTCAATATCCTGTTTAAAGTTTTGCTTTCTTTTGAGTGTCATTTAGTGTCAAGAAGTAGTATGAAACAATTTTTATTTCTATGTGACCAGAAGGCATCGAAAATAAATATATATAAATTAAAAAAGATGTGAAGCGTAGTATATTGGAAAATAATAATTATAATTGTATTCTTGCTTGTATTGTTCCAAAATAAATACATTGTTATTGTAGCCAATTACAGCAAATTAAAATGTTAAAGAAAAAATATTTCCTTTGCTCATTATTTCTTTACTGGAGGCAAATTAGAACATTTTCGTTCTCATTATTTGGCCTCTAAATAAAAATTTTATGTGTCCTCTATCTATCTAATTATCTATTGTACATATGTATTCAGGATTATAATTCCAAATCCATCTCATGTAAATTAAATTACGAGAATCCATTTTGATTATGGATATTTGAACAATTACGTTCGCATTTCATTACCCGTGGCATATTAAGTTAAAAATTGAGTTGAGCGAAGTAATACTCGCGATAATAATGTAAATAACGCAAGGCATAACAAAATGTAGATTTAAACTTTCATAAAGATTAAAGTTTATGTAAATTGAATTCCATTTATTATGCAAGAAGGCAACTAGCAAAGTTCTACTTGGAATATTTCTAATGGTGAAGCGTAATTTATGTCAACTAAGTAAGATAAAGATACTTATTGCTGTTAAAAGAATGTTCCATAATTTTACGCTTGCCTGTTTTATTTCTTTCTAGCACGCTCGTTTTCCGATTTATTTACTGCGTATTTGCCAGACCTGCAATAAATATAGATTTCTTTTGATTAATAACGGGTCATAAAAGTAGATTACCTGCATTTATATTTCAATATGTTACTGGAATATATAGAAAATATAAGCCTCTCTCCTTTTTCGTTATATGAAATATGTATCACAGTTTTTATAATAGCAAACACGTGTCGTATCCAAATTGGGAAAAATGGGAATTACATTTGTTGTACAAGATTAATTTAAGATAAAGGTTACACGTTAACATCGCAAGACTAGCCTTATTTGAAAAATAAGTAATTTATTGCTCTCCACTTTTTGATATGTATATGCATGTTGCAATCATAAAATAACGAATACTGTACTTACTGCAACAGTTTATTCTATTTCTCGCTGTTGATCCTCACGTCTTTAATTGAAACCATGTGATTCAAATCGTTGGGGGGGGCAGTATTATATACAAATATAATAATGTGTGAAACATACTACAAGAGTTGTTGTTTGAACTTACGAAACTACCAATACACAATAAAGCATAAATTGTCAACGACAAAATTACCTTCATAAATAAGATTAATGACAGAATGACATACTCAGTTATTTTAAATATTTTAAAATATCCGTTACCGCAGTTTCACTGCAGTTTCTATTCATTTTTATCGTTTGTGAGACGCATACAGCATATATACCCCTCTGTAACTCTGTACGGTAAAGATATAGCGAATAAAAGTCTCAATATATGTAATGCGTATAAGTAAAAGATGCAAACTTTTTAGTATAAAAATTTACTCTACATTTCAATATCTTAATGTTTTAAAGTGTATAGAATAGATATTTTTATTGTAAGTTTAGATATTACTCTTTCTCGACATGGGGATATATCTCCTAGAAACCCCCATTAAATCTAGCTTGATTACCTCATTGATTATACTTACGTATTAATATCCATTTCTTATATTAATGTTTTACAATACACATTTTTCGCCTAGTTTATAATATTAGAATCATCCGAGAAATTTAAAGACAAATCTAGTATAAGGTAAATTAGAAATCTTCATCCGATATTCGTACGAGATTCTAGTATAGAAATATACGTCCGGCTGTTTATTGCTGTATGAGTTGCGCCTATTTTTTGTTTCATGCATGCATGGTTACAAGCAAACTTGTGTTGCCAACTGTTAACAGCATTCCTCGTTCTCACATGTGTTTGTTGTTTTAATTTTGCTGTTCTTTTAAGTTGGTATTCACGTCTATAACGAAATAACTCGAAGGTCTTCGATATTGTGCGTCAAAATTGGAAGAAACTCGGATGAAAATGTGACTAGAATATCTAGCAAGAAAATAGAGGAAAAAAGTAAAATGTAAAATGGGCTTAACAAAACGACTGCTGTTTTCTGCGTTATATGCACTTGTGCTACCTTACAGTTGAGTTAAGAAAAAACTGCAGGACACTTCAACCTATTCAGCTCGTGCATACATGTTAAACCATGTGTTGGTGGTTGTTATTTTCAGGTTGTTACAAAACCATATATTCTCAAGATAATGATGTTTTGATTTATTTGTTATTGCATTAAAATCTATTCTGTTGACTTATTTCATACATTACATACCTACATATTTCATATAAAGTCATAATTATGTTTTAGAGCGGAAACCGTTTTTAAACAATAATATATAATATAAATGAATCATTTTACTATTACATTATATTTAATAACCGCGTTAATTACATATTTTGACACATATAAATTTATTTTCATAATAACAATTAATAACCCACAAACTACACAAAGTGAATTTGATTGATATCCCATTAACCTAACACTGGCCGGCTAAAGCAAATAGCTGTCCATGGAAGAAAAATCAATGGTGTATTTCGGTCAGGATGTCATTCACCCAACTCTTGTCTAAACCCTAATTACATGCGTTTGTTTACAAATGACTGCGGAATAGACATCACATAGCATGGACTGAGTTGAAGCCAGGACGGGGAGACAAGTGTTAGGTAAACAAAGCTATTGATGCGGGATTGGATTGTGGAATGCGGGATCAAATAGAGGATGTTTAGTGAATAATTAGTGGCTTTCTATTCACACTCAATTACATTATATCTATTAGCATTAATCTTGTGCTACTTGCAACTGAGGTATTGTTGCAATAATACTGAGAATAACAATACTCTCGCCATAACAACGTCTATGTAGTTTCAACATTGTAACTATTATTCGAAACGTAAGCACAACCTCTAGTTGGAGGTTAAACTAACACATAAAATCATTATCTCAGATATATACATTCTAAAGAATCATTCCAATAAGGTTTTGATTTATTTTTCAAGTAGGTAGTAGTACATGCTAATGAAACAAGAGAAATATATAGTGTGTTAATTATACAAGTAATAAAAATTAATTTTAATAAAGTAATATTATAAGACATCGATCTCTAGTACTTACATTAATTTTATTAAAATTACACAAATGAGCAAATTTTGTAAACATAATCTTATTAGTAAAACTATATACCGAATCATTTCATCAAATTGAAGCAAGTTTTAAAACTTACCAAATATGATTAGTAAATAATAAATACACCTATAATAAGTATATTAAATTATAATCACTGATAAGATTAATAATTCAGTACGATGTGAGATTTATGAATCAAATCCAACATAAAAGGTGAAAAGCCAAGGCTTTGGTTGGTATATATGGTTTATAGTTGATCTTCGCTTTTTCCTTCTTCATCTAAAGATTTAGCAAATATTATCAAAAAGATCGCTAGTATAAGAAAATATTTATTTTTACGTTATTAATAAACACTTTATTATTTTGGTTATTTCCAAATTTTGACACATCGAATTCAAAAGTTTTGCCATCACTGATCTAATTCATCTAGAAATTTTGTGCCTCGTATTATATCATAATTTATAGCACATAAACATATATTGGTTCAATTGAGTTTAGAAGAAATAACCGTTACTATTGACTAAATTTTAGCAGATACGTTTAAGGAAAGTCTGAAGAGGATATAAATATGTAACTAGGAAATGAATTATCAGTACGAATTGTTATCAGGCGTGTAGTTATCAATATTTAGAGTGTAGCTGCAGCTTTATCACGGCCTTGACCGCAGCACGACAAGGCTTATTCAGTCATGAAACCTCGTTGCCGGCACCGCGCCTCAAAGCTTCATAAAAGCTCCGAAGCTGCCAAAGCGCAGCTTACAAAAGGTCACATTAAACCTACATTTGCCTAATTATCAAATGTGAAAGATTTATTCATGTGGATGTTGTTAAAAAATAATTACTTCCGAGTATTAAATCCATTTGCTAAACTGTGTTGCTCTAAACATTCGTTTTAAAATTCAATCAATAAATTTGTGTGGGGAACAATAGGCTTCAGGATAATTAAAAACAATTATCTTGGCTTATAAAAAATTACGGCTTAATTAGCTGTACACAAAAATTACATTACCAGATCATCAATGTAAAATAATTAATATTTGGAAAATGAAATAAGGACATTCAAAAACTCACCAGAAAATTAAAATTGAATTAATTAAAATCCTACAATTCTTAAACTCGTATTTGTCCTAGTTCCTACAATAAATAATAGTATATATTTGTGCCAGAACGTGCTCCAATTTCTTCAGTAATCTCTATCTGCTCTAGAATGTACTCTAGTTATTTGATCTAATTATTACTCCAGTGATATAAATTACTTATAAATGGTTAGAAATAATTGCCCACTTTATTTTTTATCTGCGAATTAATTTAAACAGCTATTTCTGTTAATTTATTTTAATGTTTCCTTGTGATATTGAAATTAATAATATATTCAAATTTTTATTGTTAATGGTGAAAATTTTAAATATAAATTTAATATTAGAAGTATATTACAATTTGTAAATAAGGTTTAAATGCAATCTTCCTAAGCGAAAAATACAATCTCCAGTATTTGTCGTAGTACTCAGCTTACAATGGTAATTGAAATCTGTTGTACCATACAAAAGATTCGATTGCAGATGTACAAAGGAAGACTGACTGCATACAGTGAAATAAATTGGTTTTAGAACAAGAACTTCCTAGTTCAATACTTAAGGTAAAACGAATAAAATCAGTACACAACAAAATGCCGCAACGTATATTTAGTTTTCTGTAATATTCTGTCATAAACATAGGCGTGCATAGGGTTTTGGTAATGGGGGTGCCCAGGTACAGACAAGAAATTAAATTCGAACTATATTCTTCAGTTTTATTAAGTGGGAGAGCCTAGGTAATTGGAACTGAAATTCATAATATTACTTTATAAATACAATATTTTTTCAACATAAATACAATTTTACAAAAAAAAAATACTACTTGAGACAACAAATCTGTTTTCACAGCAACATACCACGCTCGTATGGTACGAGTTTTTTTAATTTATCTATTATGTTCAAAACATCTAGATCCATAACCGCACTAGTTTTAGTAAAAATCTTCGTCTTAAATAAACTTTACCACTTAAGAAAATTTTGATAGTTATAATCTGGTAATGGGGGTGCCCGGGCACCCCCAGGCACCCTCCTGTGCACGCCTATGGTCATAAATTCATAAATGTTAAAACCTGAAATTTTAAATTATTATTAAAAGGAAGTTTTAACTTCTTCATATTTTATTTTTCGGGAGCAAAGTTTTAATTATTACCTATAAATATACTTGTCTATCTGCATTATCAGTAATACGTACTAAAAAAAAATGAACAGAGAAAATAATATTACTCAATTACTCAACCATACTAGAGGTTAAGGTTAAGGGGTAATTTTATCAATTTTAGTTAAGATTTAACTTTAGATTCCTTTTAATATTAACTATTAGTTATTAACCTAGTAAGCTGACGGACCCAGAAGGTTATTAAGCTATCTGCATGCACCTATGGAATTCCGGTGCCTCTTTGAAATCGCAATATGCACATTGATTTCTGAGATGTTTGAATGCGAATGTGAATTCTAATACAATGCGTTCAATTAGCATTAGAATGGAGGCTTGCAATCTATTGGCTTTTGTGCAGCGCGTCATTTCTTTGGCACTTTGACGGTTGTGAATCCATTATTTGAATATTGGGTTACGACGGCGGCAACGCTTAGGTCCGCCTGTTTCAATCCATTTGAATAAATATTGGAAGTAGCGAGCGCTGTAGCTGTAGCGCTACAACTTCTCGGGTTGTTTGCACAGGACATATTGGATTACGCCTTGTTCAGACGGTTTTGTTTCTTGTACGATTCGTGTGTTTAGCCGTGTTGCTAACTATGTTTAACAACCCCAAAAACTATACAAAGCACGGGGACTTTCAATGGCACGCAAATACTTCATTCCCTCAAACTTCTAAACAAAGATTTTAAAGGATATAAAACGTTCAACGAGAAAATCACTTTAAATTCTGCTCTTGTAGCAACGTAATTGTCCCATTATTCTTACGTCCTGATAAAATCTAATCGGATTCTTCATTATTTCAACAATTTTTTTTCTAATTATAAGCAAATAGAAATTCAACATACTTTGTAATTCTAGAACATTTTAATCATTTTTCTCTCTTTTACAAATTTTCTCTCCTTATTTGTGATAATTACAAATCTGGTTCCAACTTAGTAAGTTATTATTTATGACACTACAAAGTCGTAGTGAACTTTTTACGAGTAAAGACAATTACAAAACATTAAAATATGAATAATAATAAGTCTAGAAAGTTCAGAGATCTCCAGCCTAGAAATTGCTGTCGTTTCAACTCCATAAAATGAAATATTATTATTATAAAAACTGTACTATTGTTTCTGTCATGAATAAAAAGTATACGTATCTTTATTAATAATTGTTAATTAACATAAAAGCACTTTTCAAATTTCTTGTTCCCAGAAGAAAACTTATCTTCTACAAATGTATTCCTATAGTAAGTTTTACCGAAAGTAACAAACATGATTGAAGCGATTTAAATAATATTATATTAGTCAATTAAATATTATCAGAATTATGCCCGTTTGCACCAACAAGGCTTAAATTTTAAGCCAGACTTAAACAAAAAAAATCTAATCAAATTTTTGACAGCAATGTTAAATCATGCATTTGACATTTTATTTCGATTCGATATTGTCTATTTAAGGCAAGCTTAAAATTTAAGTTACGCTGGTGCAAACGGCCATTAAGGACCTAATATTCATCCAATTTAGAAGATGTAGGAAAAGATCATTTTGTATGTTGATTGTTGATATGCTAGTTATTATTGACAGTTATGGCAGAATATAACGATGTAAACATACAAGCAACACAAGCAATTTAAAATATTTGACATATTGGTATTAATAAAAATCACTCTTATTATAAACCAATATTTCATAAAGAAAAGTAGGAATTCAAGTTTTTAAGACTTTTTTTCTCTAATATTAAACGACTGTTCAACTATTAAGAACAATGTAGTCGATTAGGAGTGATACGACGAAATGAAAAACACGTTCATGTTTGCAGGCAGCGAACCCTGAACGCTAACAACTAACCTCAAAAATGTTGACCATCTCCTATTATTTTCAATTTCTACAGTCATCACAAACCAACGTGCAATAATAAATTCTATTTGTTACCAAATGACTAACACATTCTTCGTAAGTAAGGCACTCAGCAATGCATAGAGCCGGGACCGCATCATGTATGTTACAGCGAGTTCGTATACCATGCAAATTAATAGAGCAAATGCATCCATCAGGAATAACTTCGTCAAATTTAACCCAAGGAGTTGGAGTTACGAACTGGAGTTTGACTTGGACTGTGCAAATTTGTTCAGTTTCTGCTTCTTCGTGTTACAATTTATATTCGTACTAAGTATCTTTCTAATTATTTAGAGATGTAGTAGGAAAGGTAGGCAATGGTTAATATTAATTTAAAACAAACATTACAAACATGAAATTTACATTTCCTTTCCTATTCTCTTCTAATCTATTACATAGTAGTAATATTCCATCATTCCATTAATAAATACTGGGCAGATGAAGTCAAGATAAGAATTCCATCTATTCCTCGACAATAGAGTTCTAAACCATTGTCGAAATATTTCCATAGAATATGAAAATATACAACAATTAGTGAATCATTGCTGTTCACAATTTAAATACATATATAAATTTTTGCACACGCCATGTTTCCCGAGAAGTGAGATTGACAAATGTCTTTTTCAATATAAATATATTATCAGCGATAAAATAGAATAGCAACATAATTGGATAAGTTATAACGAAAGAGACAATTTTGAAGATTGCAATCTTTTGAGTTTCATGAAACTTAATAATACAAGTTTAAATATTATTTTTAACATCTGTAAAGCAAAGAAGCTGAAGGTCCTTTCTCCAACAAAGGTAAAACTAAATGTACTATCAAATTCATTCCGTACAATACCTCTGTTAACATTACCAATGACAGGAAGTGACTAGCTGTGAAGGAATAATTTGGAATATGTAAGTTAGATAATATATTTTAATATGAGGACGTTAACCAAGAACATAGAAACTTGAGCAGCTGGTATATTAATATATTTATTAGAGTAACTAAAACGGTGCTATGATTTGGTGAGAAATCAAATTTGTGTGACGGTTTGAAAGACGCAGTTAAGTCCCGCAATAAACTCGAGCTCTGCAAAAGAAAGAGTTGCAAAACTGGCTTGAAGCTCTAATTTTAGATTGTCAGGATGTTAGGCCGAGCAGAGGTGTCACTGCCGTTGACTCCTCGCTTTAATTTCAAAATTTTTGAGGAGTTGCTAATCCCGCTATCAATGTCTGGAGGTAATGAATTCATTAGGAGCAGCAAGATCGCATTACATAAAGACATCTCTCGACGTCCAATCAATAAACACATAATTACAAAATTTCCTTCCAATATCGCAGTGTCAATATCTAATTTTCCAGCTTGTCAAACAGCTCAGCGAATAATTAGAAAGCGTTATCCAGACGCCGTCGACACAAACAACGGTATTAAAATTCCTCACCGGGGTTAATCCTTTGTGTGGGAGGATCCCTTTCCCTATTATTAACACTTAACACCACAAAATAAATCATTCTGTAGAGGATATACTTCTATATTATTATTATGAGAGTTGTAAGCGTCTTGCTTTTAACCACATTTTACATTTTCTGAAGTAGGTTTTTTACAAACCCTAGTCTGTACAGTTTTCACCTATTTCGCTTCGTACGCCTTTCTGAAGTGAAACTAGATCTTGCTTTCGGTCGTTTTTTGTGCAAACAGTATTTTGGAGGAGAGTGGCAAGAAAGCAGACTATTGAGATTCTAGGATCTCTTTTATTAAAATACTGTAGATACCAAGTATAACCTAGTCTTTTATAAATCCTTGATTGCAAACGTCATTTTAAAAATTATCACTGAACTGGACATTTTGCCCATTATATCCGAAGTGCTTTATATCAAGGTTCTATTATATTAATTAACTGGAGACAAGTACACGCTCATCCTAGTTTCACTTATCTGTATGTATGCTCTATAATGGAACGAAGGGAGACAATATCAAAAAAGTCATTTAGAAATAGAACTTACTAATGAGGAGTATTTTTTAATGTAATCGTTCCATGATAACAGTTGATTCAGGTCATCAATAAAAAGTTACTAAATTAATCGCGTACTCTTGAACAAATTTATATTGGTCAGATATAATAACAGGGATATTTTAAATTATGCCACTTACTAATATAAAAGTCAAGAAAAATAAAATGATATATCAATCATATCACATAAAAAATAATTTATTTGTTGCATTCTTGTCTTTCAGCGTTACAGAATATTACAATCAATATACTCTCTAAAAATTATCTTTCTTGTTTTGATCGACGCGACCAATTTCGGCATGAAACAAAATCGAATCAATGACAGGACAGGATGGTAAGAAACAAAGGAGCAGAAAGCTGTGACAACTGTCAGTCAAATTAATGAAAACATTAATTTAGAATTTATAAACACTTTGCAATTTTAATGAAGTTAAGTGCAGACAGGGAAGCGAAGCGTTGTCAGGTTCCACAGCATTTCACACCGACCGCATTTCTGCGGCCACACGCGTAAATTAACCGACAGAAATGTGGCAGCGTTGCTTGCACCACGCATCTACAAATTAACAACAATGAAGCTTTTACCATCCTTTACACATTCACAAACGGAACTTTTCCCAGTGTGGAAAACATGAGGAAATGTAATTAAATTGTACATTTCGAAATGTACCAAAAATTTTAACAAACTTCTTCGACGGATTAGAAAGAACTATTCAAAAATTACAAAATTGTTAAATCTAAACATAGGTACGTCTTATTGATCATCACATATAAAAATGGATGTATTATAATCATCATACCGGTTTTGACATTTCAAGATTATAATAAATGGCCACAAATTAGTCGTAACAATATGTTTTCACTGTATTCAGCGGGATGTCTATCGGTTCGTACCTCCAGATATATGAGTACACGTGTAAAACAAAATCGGTTGAACGAATGACAATGAATCTTCATATTTAAGCTTTTATATCAAATGAACGAGTTGAGATATGATAGTTTATTCTTGTTATATTTAGTTGTTTTACGAATATTTCGTAACACAAATATTTAGAAAAATTATATATTTGTACAAATCTGCTGTAAACTATGCAAGTAACAATCACTCTTCTTTATGACAAAGTCAACGTTCAAATTGCTTTAGTTATCTTTAAAATTATGTCTATTTCGTTACAGATTTAACAGCATCTGTTAAATTCTTAATTGCAGTGGAACAGACACAAATTAAGGTTAACATTATATACTCTCAAGGTATATAGATTACTTTAATGTCAGCTTGGATTATTATCAGTGGCGACTCGTGGCTTTAAATTGTGGGGGTGTTGCAACTTACAAAATTTTCACACACTGTAAATACGTGTTTCGATAAAATATCAAAATTATTGTAAATATAGAACTACGTATATTATTTTATTTTGTTATTTCTTGAGGTTGTATTTCTGAGGTCATAATTGTGAATATTTTAATAATGTTCTATAATATAAACTATGAACATTTTATGCCGTTAATTGTAATGTTCAAATATGTAAAAATACGGAATAAACTTGATAAATATTATGAAAACGTTGCTATATTACTGATTTATCGAAGTAACAGGTTGTATTGCAGTGCCGAATTACGCTTCTC
This sequence comes from Stenolophus ochropezus, assembly GCA_035578165.1. NCBI lineage: Eukaryota > Metazoa > Arthropoda > Insecta > Coleoptera > Carabidae > Stenolophus > Stenolophus ochropezus. The sequence continues at coordinate 13,840,642 of JAQOWZ010000005.1, read as the reverse complement.
TCTGTGAGTGCTATTTTTATAAACTTTTACACAAAATATGAGAACTGTATACAATTGTTCATGACAAAATTAATTATTATAAGCAATAATAAATGAATTAATAAATATATTTATATATCGAGAAAACGCTCCTGATTATTATAATTTGCCATGTTATGTTATTATTTTGAATAACCTGCTTCATAATAAAATATGAAAATTAAAATTTATGTACAGGAAATAAAACCATTATTTTTAACAAGAAAATGTCACAATAAATATTCTTTTCTGAAGCATGTAAAATAGAATCGTATTTCATTGCGCATAACTCATTCCAGTTGAAATCGTCTGGCAAAAGTGGAATTCTTTATAAACGGGGAACAAATTAAAGGAAATTCATTGTTTTGTGCTAATGTTGCCAAACCTCCTGAAATCTTGCCAGTTGTTGCGAAATTTAATGCGAACACGCAGAAAATTTGCAGTTTTTTATTTCTGCACTAACACAGATTTCAGTTTTAATTTATGAGGAATCTCTTAAACGCATTCTTCTGACTAGAATAAAGTTTTTATATTAAATATTATAATAATATAAATAAATATAATATAATAATAATACACTATATATACCAAGGTATTAAACTGAGCCTTTTAATGCCGGGGGAGAATGTTAGTCTCATAGTACACGTAACAAGTTATTTTTTGCTCTTGTGGTTATGGATTTTTAACAACAATCATTTATGACCGCTTTGAAATACAAATTTATTATATATGTATGTTCTTATATGATAATCCTATGTTAACCTGTCATTTTAGTCGTAGACAGTAAAAGTATTACTTTATATTAAAGCTTATGTAAATAAATATAATTTAAATCAAAATGTCAACCGTACATTTTTTTTCTAAAAAAGAATGATTTTTATATGAAAATTTAAATTACTGAGACAAGCTTGCATAAAGCGTGATTAACTAATAAAAATGATTAACTTGACATTTTTATCATGGTAATGTATTAAAATACATTACTGTCAAAAATTTAACCAGTGATTAAAGTTAACAATGCTTTATGAAACCGGGCCTTATTGTACTCTAAAAACATTAGATTTAAGTATTTTTTTCGAGAAGAAATATGTAAATATATTACAACAAATTTCTTGCAAAATTCTGATGTTGAATTCTTTATTTGAAAACATATTTTAATTCCGAATATAAATTTGATTTAAAACCTTAAACAACGCACAGTCAATAAATGTCACTTTAAAATCTGTTTACAAATTTGTATGCAGTACGTTTTCAAAATAATAAATAACAATTTTAAGAAATATTTCTACAGTTTTAATAAAACTGCTTATCGCAACCTATATGTAACAACGGTATTGTAATCATATAATCAAACTAATGTATTAAAAAAAAACAATATTGACCGTGAATTGTAATGACTACAAACAATTGCGTTGGAATTCGTGGTTCAACGAAATTTTTTCGGTTTATAACGATGGCCGAACATATTTAAGCCAATGAAATTCACCTAACAATTTTCATAGGATAAAATTTGCAAATATGGAACTTTTGATGTCGGTATAACATTTTTTTTGTATTCAACAGGATAACAAGTTCAAACAAAGACCCTTTACGACACGAGTGGATTCACGTGATCAGTAAAGTCATGAAAGTAATGATATTAATTTATTTGTGTTATGATAGGATAGATCCATATTACTTAATAGCAGCAATGATAGTACTTATAAATGAAAATGTTAATAAATCAATTCATATAAACTAAATAAAAAGTAACCATATAAAAAAGGTTATTAATTGTAAATTTTGGTATGTTGTATTTGTGACAGTTCGATAAATTTTCTTATTGAATATTAATATTTAAGAACTCTGTACCATTTATTTTAATATTAAACATGTGAGTATAATTCACACTGTCTGACACATCCAGCAAAACGTAAACCGCGAATGATATAAATTTACATTTCCTAATATAAATTAGAACGACCGGTAATTTACAGTTTTCTAAATCGACTCATTTTGTGTCACCATTACAATAATTTAGAGATACAAAATTAGTTATTGAAAATGTCGATGTCTTCTATTTTAAAGAATTATAACTGATAAATGTCATTTAATTATATATAGTTAGTAATAAATGGTTGAAGAAATATAATATTATGAAAATTTCTATCTAGCGATTTTCTCGTGAGCGACATCGTAGCATTATGGTATTGTGTGGAAGGACATTTAATTTAGCAATTAGATATGAATCTAATTAAATGATAGTGTACATGGTTTACTCATATTTATATAATTAAGCGTGTTCAAGTGAGAGTGAGCTAGGTGATATTTTAAGCACTTATGTAAATTAGGTTTCCTGTTTGCCGTTTCACATACTGTTTACATACTCAAATATTTATAAAATTTTATTTGTGTACATTTACTAAGCACCGAACTTGTTTTAATTTACTATTGTAAGAGCTTCGTTAATTATAACCACATAGAGCCAAACAGAAATAAGCTTTTCAAAAAAAGTTAATGCTATATAAACATTTTTTGTTGTATTTTTTTCTCGCATTAAGTTAAATACATTTTATAAAGAATTATGCTGGATGTGCTCATTAGATATGGGTACATTTATTACGTAATTAATAATTTTAAGATGAAAATATCTCTTGCACTCATGTCCGGAACTCAACATTACAGGGTGACGCAACGCCTCATTTTGGTAGAAATTTGCAAATCGGTGGAAGAGACAAGAAGAGTTTTGAGTTTATGTAAAAAAATGTTAGATACATAAGAAACACGATAACAGTAGCCAAATAATTTTAATGTATCTATAACCTTAAAAAAATACATAAAGTGATTAATATATTATAAAAAAAATAAATATTTGTGTTATTCTTACTTGAGTAGACCTAATAGGTTATATGCCCACGCTAAAATTAAAAAGAGGTATGTCGAAAATGTAATATTAAATTTAGGACAAGAGTGACTTAAAATTACCTAAGGAATTGAACAACAGTAATTTCGTATTAATTTAGACTCATAAAAATTAACGTCAATAAAGAAAATGGATGGTAGTGAATGAGACTACTGTACTTTATTAAATATTGATTCCTCGGAATACTTAAATACCAAAATGACTAATGCAACTTTTTCGTAAAGTTTGAGGTCGTAAAGTTCACTTTCTTTCTTCTTCGTCTGAATCCATCTGAGGTTATTAATAATGCAGAAATTATCCCCGAATACGGCACGATTTGTCATTCCCGCGCATGAAAATGATGTTTCGTTTGACGTTCCTCCAATAAAACGACTCGGTAAATATTGTGAAGCGCGTGTGTAAACGTGCCTTTAATGATCCTAATTTCTTCGGTAAATATTTGCTGTATGAAGCGGCATTCACAATAAGTTTACTCACACTGAATTCAAAGGCAAATAATTCAGGTCATATATTAGGTTAGTTTCTTTCGAGACAAATAAAACTTGAACACCGTAGAACAAGTCAAAAACTACAAATGTACAGTTGTAAATCACTTCCTAGTTCGAAATATTTAATTATATAATTTAAATTTTTTTCGTTTCGTACGTAGTAAATGTAATTTGAACAGATGTTTAACAGGCAATTTTATTCGTTGTCAATTGTAAGCATAACAAGTATCGAAGCTGTAAATAGGAATCTTGTTATTCACGTTTAACATAAAATCGACGAAGTTGCTTACTCAACACGTGTTGGATATACATACATAAATATGTAAATAATAATAGTCGTAAAAGCAAATTCTAAGAAAAGAAGCATCTGTGATACATAATACTAGAATAATTATGTATTTATTCTTCTGTTATACATTTTGCTCAACAATGTCGATGGCATATATCTAATAAATAAAATTGTTGACAATATATTTTAGTAAGAAAATATGCCAATGCTATTTATTATAAAAATAAGAGTAAATTCAAGTTCAGTGATTTTACATTTTAGATATTAAATAATATCTGCTTTGAATTGTGCCATATTTTCTGTGATCAAAATGCATTCTGAAGTATTTTCCCTGATTCTACACTTGAAAACCTAACACATTCAGGAGCAATATAATATAATCCAGATTGTAACCCAATCATACAAAGTCAAGAATTAAATGAAACACGTAAGTATTCTTGACTGACTGATTCTTACCTACTGAAGCCAGAGAACATTTCAAGGTAGCCATCTGTTCCAGAAATTGATCCAGTTCAACAGGTCAAGAATCATAGCAAACACTTAAGAAAGCTCAAATTTGAAAAATATGTACGGAGCATACTGAAGAACAAAATATATTAATCATGACGCGTATTCTGCCTCTTCATTTCTCATTCATTTATTAATAATGATCATTAAAGTAGAACTCCTTATCACTTTTTATGAAAGTGAGAAATGATCATAGATTCTAATGAAAAAAGTATCATTGAAAATGATTCGAAAAAATTACATCTGAGAATCCGCCTTAAGTTAGATTTACAACTGACACAGAACGTAGAACTTGTTTGGGGACTTTATGATTGTCACATAAAAAAAAACCTCGAGCGTAACAGACATTGGTCAATTCCTAAACTGTCTAAATCTAGGTTTCCTACTGTTTCTTATAAATGTTTTATGTGCTAAATTATGTTTACATTCTGGAGTACCAGGCTGATTCAAAATGAGATTAGTTTTAGTACATCAAGAATTAGAGCACGCATCTAACCGTGCTTTAATTTGTGACTCACTAAACTAGATCACTTCCCAAGGCGTCTTTGCTTCCCGGATACCTCGGTAGGAGATCTAGTCAGATCATCAGGTGGGGGAAATCTAAAGGCCAGGCAGCCTCCTCTAACCCGCGCGTCAGCAGAAATCACATGAAATAATTCTAAAAACTTTCGTAATAATTGATATCTTGTACCATTTAATATAAATGGAACTTAGAGAACTCTTGGCTCTTGTGAAGTTGTGGAATTCAATTATATGCTAATAAGTAAAATCTAATAACATCAATTCATATTCATGGCACTACTTTCTCGTAATAAACTAACCAAATATTCATTGCAAACAGTGCGGCTTAGGTAGGCGGTATAACAAAGTACCCCGCCGCTATCTGTTTCATAATCCCTTCTAATCCAAATAACATAAATTAAAGCTGTCCTGATTTACATATGCCATGCCGCTTCCTCATTACAACTTTGTTCAATTTGTTCGCCACTGCGGCGAGTTTATCAACCAACTTGTTACTTCTCTTTTCATTGTGTACCATATTAAAATATGGAGTGGTTTACAAACTTGTTTATGTTTTACATTTGTCTGCGGAAGCCCGCTGTATTTATTGCGCTCTTATTTATTAATTGCGAAAGTTGAGACTACACTGAAAGGATAAAACTGTTCATGATATATTCCGGTGTACAACACTAATATATTAGTTGGAGTATTACTGCAAAAGCACATACTCGTACATGTTCGCTATGTAGTTTCAAATTAGTTCCAATTATTTTTGCTTTCATTCCAGTTCTTCCTGGTAACTCCACATTCATACATAAAATATTATTTGTATATTTTGTATGTGTTGTTCACTAAATAATACGTTCAAAAGTAGTGATAGCTAACCATTTAACCGACCCGAACTGATCAGAGTGGAACCCAAAAACAACAGACTGCTATATTCGAATGATTCGAAATCCTTTTTAATCTTAGTTAAATTGCCAACCAGTTAAAAAATAAAGGTAACCTATAAACAAAATATATTTGTACAATGCGATTATTATCGTACCTAGATGTGTACTCAAAAAGGACAGAAATTTGCGAAAGTGACATATTAAAATCAAGATAATTATGAATAACAAGTTCAACAGTCATAATGATAAATAATTGTATTAACATGAAACCGTTGAAAGTACTTAATCAACAAGACATGTTCCATTTTATTTTATGACCTTTTCCATCTCTCTGCTAGCCGTAAAATTCTCATCTTTTAAAAGCCTACGATTACCTAAAAATATTCATCGAGGTACATTTTGGTAGTCTCAAAAAAATTAAACATCAAAATAATAACAAAATTTTATAATACGGTTAACAAATGAAAAACTGATGAAAATACTTTTATAGATGTAATAAAATGGCCTTTACCAAATATTAAATTAAATGAGCCAATTTCAACGAACAACGTGCTTAAAAAACCATGTATGTATGAAGCCTCTGTCATACATAAAATATTTTTTTAATTATGAAACAGTACATAACTCGTTTAGCCATCCCAAGTTGTTTATTCATTATTAACAGCACGGGCAAAGCCTGCGTAATCCTGTACTCGTTGGAGAATTTGGAATGAACCCTTTGAATAGTTGGGATGTTGCGTATTCATTAAGCGACCGCTTTCAATCATAGTTTCCCGCGGTAATTCTTCATCATTGGCATATTAATCGCTCCGGTGCCATTACCGCGGCTATGAAATTGATGATGAATGCCTTAGTGGTTTCTCCAGTTCCATCGCTGCTGCTCCAAGTTCCACGCAGGATTCGAACAATCAATATCTACCACCCAAATCACATCGCATCTTATGCAAGGTCATCATTAAGCCCTACCGATATAATATTGTTCTACATTAAATCCCGTGAAATGTAATAATGGGATTTTCCATCTTTTTCATTTTTATACAAATTTTTAAGTAAAAATATTATACAAATGTATTTTTATTTCATAAAAATAGTAAATAAGTAATAAGTAAATAATATTTTCGTGATGTATTTATCCGCATTAAATGAGAAAGAGAGAGAGTCCGTTATATAAAAATAAGTTTTCAGTTTATGTTCAAACTATATAGACTAGTAATGTAAATATAAAGCAACTCGGAGGATTTTCATATAACCTCATTGATTGCAAACATATATAAAAAAATCTTATTTAACCAGACATTTTGTATATATTGCACATTTTGAAATAATTTTTATATCATCGTATTCTATTTAACACTAAATTTAATATTCAATGCAAATTTCCTCTAGAAAAACCCTTATTGAACAAAATTTTGAATTACGCTATTAAATTAGGAACACACCTGTTTTTGATAATTTTTTAGACAAGGAAAGTTCTTTGGACACACCTATAAAAAGTGGACCTGAATTTTTACCACAGATGACTTCATTCTGGAATTGTATTATACAATCAAACGAACAATTAACATATTTATTAATTTCACGGCACAACATTTTAGGAAAAACACAGCCTACAGCACTTGTGCTATTGTTTCGTGACTTGTACCAGAGTGAATTTAGCTACTGACTAACTTCAAATATTTTATGATTGTAACATTAAAATCATGAAATCTAACAAGTTTTACTGTATCAGAAATACAGGATTTTGTTATTCCTCTATTAAAAATTAATCATATTTTAATCTTCTTCATAAATTATTTTTCTGTTAATGCAAACTAGTTCATGATCTAGTATTTATTCTACATTTAGAACACATTTCGCGGAAATAAGCACCCGTTCTGTAATATTGCTCTGACAGGTTTCAGAAGCAGAAAAGTTAATAAATACTAATTCACGATCTTAGACTGGAAAACCTGCATATAAAAGAATAAATAATAATTTTGTAATTAACGGGTGTTCCAACAAATCCTTCCGGTTGACAAAGTCTGCAAATATATAGTTATCATCAACAAACATTGCGGTTAGTAAAAATTAATCGCTTTACCGTGAAACAACGTATTGTTATCGTCAAAACATATTTCAAAAACGGAAAAAGTTCGTTAGAGACACTCAGGAAATTGCTTACAGTATTCTGTCGACGAAATGTATCCGATTCATCGACAATTTGAAGAATAATTAACAAATTGGTTCAGTTATTTATCTTAAGATACCAAAGCAACGTCATAACTGTCGTTCAATTGAAAATATTGCCTTAGAGAGTGAGAGTGTTGCTCGAAGTTTCTGAAACTGGATTCGCCGTCGTTCGCAACAAATAAACATTTCGAGGAGCTTCATGCAGCCTATTTTGACAATGGATTTTCAACTACACCCTTACAAGCTTCAATTAACGTAACAACTACTGCCAATCGACCATATGTAACAAAGTGAATTCGCTGATTGGGTATTTGAAAACCAAAATACGGATGTCACTTTTGCGAGCAACATCATCTTTAGCGGAGGTGCCACATGACGCCGTTTTGTTTTGACTTTTTTCTGTGGCGTTACGTGAAGTCAGGTGTTTACATGAATAAACCGAAAACGATTCTTGAGTTAAAGGATGAAATTGAACGCGTCATAGCGGAGATCAAGTTACAAATATGCGAAAAAGTCATTACAAATTTTGTAAAAAGAGTAAGAGTTTGTCGACAAAGTCTTGGCGATCATTTGTCCAATATTGTTTTCCACACATAACCGTATTCTATGCTGAGTTTAAAATAAAAATGTTTAAATTTTTCGAGTTACTTAGTTGTCTTATTCTAAAATTAAATTGTGCATTCTTGTTGGGACACCCGTTATATTCCTTCTTCACAGTAGTTTTACATTTAAAGTAAAGATATACAATCTTTATCTGTTTTTTAGAAGAATAAAGATATCGATCATTTTTCCAAAGTTCTTAACCGTTCCTCTAAAATTATTCCATAAAAATGTATGACTCTCATCTAAACAAAGCAAGTTAAGCAACTTCCAATAAATTCCTACCCCTCTCCTGCTTCGTATCGGCGTCTCGAGTTGTCCGGAGAGCGAACAAGTGTGTCATGTAATTCCTGCGAAGGGCAAGATACTTGATCGGAACTTTCGTAAGAGTCAAAATCCTTTACACAAAGAGAGCGCCAGACACACAATTTTTGTGATAGGAAAGGAAATTCTTATATTAGGTTATGGAAAGAAAAAAGATATTCTATTTAATCAGTACAATTAATTTAGCAAAGATTAATTGCTATTTTATTCGTATCAATGTCAAGAAAAATTACTACACATATTTTACCAATTTTAGTTTGGTTTAAGTTTTTATTATTTAGATTAATTGTTGCAAAATTATTGGAATGAAATTTGTTATCAAACAATTTTTTTTTATCTCAAATAGAAATGTTGCAAAAACAATAAAAAATTACAACATACACTATTTTAAAAGTGTGAGCTAATATTTTTTATGACTAAGATGTTTACTTTCTATTTGGAATAATAAGTTTTCTTATTATAAAATAAAAATAAAAAATAAATATGAGAACACAATCTATAATTGTAGTAATAATTTTTAAAGATGTACAAAAATATTTAATTTGTTTTGTATATAAGTGAATCTCAAAATTAATCCACATTAATGATAAGTACTGAAAAATAAATTTTGATACGTCTTTAAATATTGGTATAACATTTCTAAAAAAAAACTGGCTCTCAAGAATAATTACTATTTCATGACAATTTTAATTTAGTGTAGGTTTCAGCTCAGATTTTACAGTTAATAGTGTGTTTCGAACCACTGAAATTTTACAATTTATAACAACCTCAGTTTCATATTCAAATCAATAATAAATTTTTACAATTTAGTTAATATACTAATTAACGAGACGAATTTACTTTACACTTATTTACATAATTTAATTTATTAATTACATTCACAGAATTTATTGCAAAAATCAATTCCTAATTTTTTTACATTATACGAGTACAATTTTAATTTTAATTAAATTTTGTTACAACCTCAATAAATTAATTAATCGTAAATATTATTCCAGTTTAAAAACAATAACTGTGGCGATTTTCCGATAGTTGAAACCGCAACGACATTTTGCGCGCCATTTCGTTGTGTCAAGTGATAGCCTGATGAATTTACGTTGTAGTCCACGGAACTAACTAAGAGCACTAAAGGATTACAGCTAAAGTTTTGCAATTATATCAAGCAATATTACTTTTGTAACGGCGGGTTTTATGATTATAATAAAACTAGGAAGATCTCGAGGCATATGCCGAGAAATGGAACAATGTTGTATTAGCTTTTAGTGACACTAATTTTTAATAGTTTGTGCTGAATTAAGAATACAAGTATTCATTTTTTTAATGTTAGTAGTACTTGCTATTAAAAATAACGTCGCAGAACTTTCAATAAATTTATAATGTTTGGCCGCTGATAAAAACACAATATCTTGGATATATAAAGATACTTCCTAAATTTGTGATGGACAAAACACAAATATTTATAACAAATTTTGTATAGCGCAAATTAATTGTTTTTAATTTCATAAGTGAGTAATTGCATTACAACTCGAATTCCGGACTGTACTTTCGCTACCACCATTATATAAGAAATTGTGTTTCCATCGCACTTTATACTGAAACAATTGATACACTAATAAATAGCGGCTTCAGCCAATTACAATTAAATTAACTATATGAAACTGTCAACCTCAAAATAATAAATTAACACTAAATTTACAACCCAATAAAACGATACTAAGCAGAACATTTCTTGTTTATTATTTTCAAATACAGTGACTACCAGTTAAAATGATACCTACACCTGATCTCTCAATAAGTTATGAACAAACAGTTTTAAGACAAAAATGTATATAATTTATTATCTTTACTCTCTCCTTAAAACAAGAAATGAAAAAATTTATAATTAGAAATATTACGTCCCTACATAAAAGTAAATGTGTACAGAACCATCAAATTTAGAGACAATAAAAATTATATACTTACAAATAATACATAATCATTTTCCATCGATTTGGAATAGATTTTACCAAATTTCTGATGTAGGCAGGGTTAATATTTGTCCACTATTCCTTTAATGCATTTTTATATCATTTTTCTTAGATATCGGATGTTTCCTTCTATCTGTTTCCATTTTTCACATAATATTTTGTATGATATTTCTGTCAGGGGGTTAAGGATGAGTTTTTATAACTTTGGGGCAATTATAGAGTAACTACTATGGAAGATGTATGTTTCAGATTGTTTTCTTGATAAAATTTGAAATAATCTTTTGTTATTGATATATCAGCATTTTGTTGTAAATTAGATTTTAAAATTTTTAATTATATATGTCTGTCCATATTACCTTTTATAAATGTTTTTTTTTTTTACCTTATTCCATGAAACACAGCTCTGTACTAGTATGTGTCCACCGCAGTGCTTTATAGTGATGCGCAATTTTTTCTATATTTACTCTTCATTTGGTTTTCTACATATTAGCGACAGTAATATTTTGAGATTAAAGTAATTTTGCCTGATGACTTCTGATGCTATCTTAAATATGAACACAGGCATATGGCAAACTGTTCTCTAGCAGATGATTCTAAATTTTAATTATTTATTTATAAATATTAAACGTTTTATAATAATTCTAATATCATAATTGTCAGTTTAACCAAATTAAATTAAATGTAATATCTTTAAAAATTGTTCTCTAAATAGTCCGTTGGAAATCCGGCATGAGTCTTTTGTTTCTAGCTTCGGTAAGGGTGAAATGAATAGAATTTGAGCAGAAGTTGTTTGATAAACGTCAGGCACATTATGTATTATTCCGGCACGTATAGCATATTCAGGCTTCCCTTAACTATTTGCTATCTTTCCACCCTTGGTATTTTGTCAGAGAGCGGAAGAAGTCGTTTACGGTCCCCGCACAGTTTATGACATGCCTCGCTCGTAACTCCACCATCTCTCACCCTCATACACGGGCGGGATACAGCAGGATCTAATAGGGTGATACTGGTCTTTATAGGGCACCCTAGCATACGCTTCATAAAGACGATTCTATTAGAGATAGTAAAATAAGGGATTATACTATTATTAGGTGGGTACGAACGACTGCTTTAACCACTAATTAGACCACTTGCTATTCATTGGTAATTTAATTTGGAATTTTTCTTAAAAATCTCTTATGGTTACTAATCTTCCACTGTGATAGCCCTTAGCCTCATAATTTTTGATTTGTGATAAATTTTTAGAAGTTTTAGTACTTTGTTTTCTTTTTTTTTTGAAAGTCCGAGCTTGTCTGGTTATATTATCGTGTGCTTTCCTCAAAGTATGTCCAATTCATTTCGATTTATTTGTTATTGCCCGTAGTTCATCATAAATAACTTTTTTGTCTACATCAGCAAACCCATCTAATAAGACGATCACGTTGCTCACCAACATCTTTTTTGATCTTATTATCGTTCGACAGATTATAATGGCTTAATTCAATAATATAATACATTTACTATCAATTTCATCGTGAAATAATAATAATAGCGTTTAATTATTCCTGGGTAAATGCTTCTTTCCATTTTTTTTTTATTTTAGGCACCGCGGATCCAATGGATTTAGGCATTTTTGGATACCATAGTATTATTTATGGTTCGTGTACCTCTATTTCTTTTAGAGCATAAAACCACTGGATTTTTGACATTGAGATCTTTTATAATTGTCTGTGACCTCAGTTCAACTTCGTCGATTGATTTCTGCGATGAGCAGTGGCTCAATTGAAGAGTGTACTCCAACTCGAATTGAGCAAAGTTTAAGGCAAGCAAGGTTCAATTCCCAGCGTTAAGTAAATCAAATAAAATTAACGAAGTGACTAAGTGATTTGGAACCTTCTATAAGATGTAGAGTTCTTGCAAAGATCATAGGCCGACATCCTACCGAAACTTAAGTCGAGAAAATTACTTGAGGTTGTTACACTCAAAAATGTTGTTCCCCCGATGATTGTAAAAGGTCCATCCTTAAATACCCCTTAACAATTCTTCTGCAAGTTCTTGCGTGTGGTCCCGGGAGACACATTATGTTTTCATTGGTCGTGTCGGCGTCTCTATCAGCGAGTGCTAACTTCTTGTGCAGATCTGTCACCCGGCGTAGCGCTGGGACCCGGAGCGGCTGATACGCGCTATATCAAACTTTCCAGACGTTTTAATATTTCTCTAGGGCTACCACATGTAATTCTTTCTAGTTATTTATCGCCGTGAGCAGTTCGATGAATTTTAATACTACTTTTTCCACAGTAAATTATGGGAGAATGTATTGCTACTAAGATTTATGTGTTGCAGTTGTAATAAAACTGTCACTGTTATTATAACTATTATAATATAAATTATAATTGGTCATACATATAATGAATGTTATGGCGGTGCACTTTCTAAGATAGATAAATTACATTTTTATTTTCTAATGATAAAGCGGGCTCAATATAGCAAAAATGAGTATCATAATAATAGACAACTATTTAGAATTAAAAATATTGTCATAATTTTGTTTATCTCAATTAGAAAATAACGTTCGAATTATATAGAAAGAGAATGGCAACTCATAAAGTTAAATTTATTAATTTTAAAATAGATAATAATAAAAGAAAATTTATGATATGCAAACATTAAAATTAATTATACTGCCAGTGTTAAGTATACAATAATAATAAACATCTAAAACTTATCTTATAATTAAATTGGCAAAAACACTGTGAATAATGAGATAATTAAAATATCTTCTAAAAATATATACTTCTAATTGAATTTAATATATTACTATCTCCTAAATTATTTAGATCAAGATTTAAAATATCTTTGTTGGAGAAACGTTTTAATGTGATACAGCATTCCTAGATGGAACAGGGCTTAGAGTACATAGAATTCTTATTTATTGTATTAATTGTTTTTTTTTTTTAGTTTAGCTCGAATACAGACGTATTTTTATTTGATTGGTCGTTGACGACGTTGAGAATCGAACCCCTGATCTCACACTACATTCTAACGTTAACTAATTTAGGAACCAATAAAGTTTTTGGTGGAGGCGCTAAAAGTTTTCATCATGTGCGAGTAAAGTAGTAGAAAGAAACGTAAAGCAATTACAATTTCTTTTGAGGTTATAAATCATATCAACTTGTTACCGATACCCAGTTGCATGCTCATATAGCTATCCTTGACCCCTTGCAACTTTGGAACTAAATAAATTTAACTGCGCTTGCAAGTCCCTGAATTCCTATCGCTGAATCTACTCCGCTGAAAAACTCTGCGGCCTGCACTCAGGTCAGGGTCGGCGCATGCGCACATTCACCCCCACCTCCTGCAGCAGAACCTCGTGCAAGGTCGGCCGAGATCGACACCCGATCGCAGGGTTTTGTTTCTTTTGCGAGCTTTGTTTTCTACCATGTTTTGTTTTGCAAATACGGAAAAAAGAATAGAATTTTGTAATTATTTAATTATGCTATGCAGCTCGAGAGATAAAAGGAAATATGAAAATTGGACATTTTTATTTATCCAGCAGAATTGCACAATCTTATGCACAAACATGTCATTTGTAATAAGGGCAATATTCCGGTTCATAAAAATTAAACTTATATTTTATTATATTTTATTGGTTTAATTTGTCAGCCAACGGCTATGTAAAGTGCCTACACTATATACTAAGTTCCGAATTACTACACATCGATATCGGTATTCTATTTGGTTACTACCTATAATTGCAAACACTGGTAATCGAATGGGGATGAAACAATTATAATTTGATTTTACCGATATCTGTCGATGTGTATAAATATATTTAATGTTATTTTCACAGGATGTGGTAGAATTTTGATTATCTGCTAGTATTGTTTTAAATGTAATGCAGTGAAGACAAGATATCAACATTTAAACAAGGTGGAAAGAATTAGGTATTAGAGATATACACATACCTACTCATGTCATAAAATAGTTCTTATCGTGAAACAATTTTAAATGAATTATTTTTTAATGAAGTTGTAGTATGCTAGACTTTGTGAGAACCTTCGTAAGTTGTTTGTAATTCCACAAATGCGTAATTGCTTTACATTCGAATTATGTAGGTACTATACTTTTTCTAAGACCATAATTTTACTGTATTTCGATCACACCACGATCACATACTACAATGAAATATTTGACACATCACTAGTAAACAGCGCCAACACCAAAACTTAAAAACAATTATATCAAACTGTCTACCACAAAATAATAAATTAAATTATTTACAACCCAATAAAACAATACTGCGTAGAACATTTCTTGTTTATTTCTTCATTAATCGAAATGTTTTAAGTTGATTATAATTATTTTATCTTTGTCTGTCCTTAACTGTGCAATGGTGTACTTTACACACGGCCGTAGGTAAAGTGACACTTAGATAACCTATAAATTGTACAGTAATGCTTGACATTGAATTACAGATTGGTTTATTTAAATAATTAAGTTTGTACTGTCGCACTAATGATAGGTTTTGAATGCAAAGGTACTGACATAGTTAAATGCGAATAATTATCAAAGGTTGTCGCACGGATTAAAGGTTATGAATGCACAAATACAAACAGATGGCAGGTCGCAAATTCGCAACTTTGGTGCTCCAAAAGCTATGTCAATTTACATTACGATATTAGGCAGATATAAACCTTTATCGTACAACGAGCTGTGTACGTATAACAGCAAAACAATTTACAAATGTTCACATATCCAGTGCTCTTTGATGAGAATTTACGCAGATTTCGCAATTCATTCCCCAATTCTGTGCACGATTTATAACAATTATCACACGGCATATAGCGCTTACGTTTTCCATAATCATGATTGATTCTAATTGAAAATTATGACTTTGGAGAAAACATGTCTATTAGCAGGGCGCTTACGCATCAATAATACTCGCACTAAGGCCTGTACAGTATTATCCCACTCACAATGCGCCGTAAACTTGCTGTAGGATTTATATGCAGCTTGCACGAGACCCTAGTTATTTGCATTTACTTCTTTCTTCTATTAAGAGAAAATTGTTGTTTATAGTTCAAAACACCAAGGTGAGATGTAAGATAGCTGCATTTTAAAAAAATAATAATCTTTAATGACTCAAGGAAAAAAGCTTTTTATTCAATTATACGCTTTATCAACAAAGCAAAATATACTTAATTCAATAACAATTATTCTACGTTTAATTATGAAAAATTAATGTTATTTACTTGCAAGTTTTTAAACGTACTTGCAAATTACAATATTTCTGAAGAAACTAGCGACACAATAACAACTAAGAAAAATAGTAAACAAGTACATATTTCAATTGTTGGCGTATGTTTGTGCGAAATATTTCTAAAATTGTCTTTAGTAAGCGGACTAATTAAAAAACTTAACCGTTAAAACAAAATTCCAATGTTTAAATATTTTTTCAAATATTATATTAAATTTAAAAGACATACTGGGTGGCGCAAAAGTTGTCACCCGATGTTCTTTGGCTGCAATTTTTTTTATGAATGAAAAACTTTGGTTCTGCTTTTTGATTATGTTTAGTTGATGTCTTAATTTTTTTCCTATTAAGTCGAGAAAATGATATCGGCCAATTGGCCGCCGCCAGAATGGATGATCATACGGGCCCTATTTATAGCATTTTCCATTACTCTTTCCAGTACTTCCGGCGATAGGTTCTCGCATTCTTGACGGATATTCTCTTTGAGGGCTTGAAAAGTCTGAGGCTTGTTGACATAGACTCGTGACTTAAAGAAACCCCACAAAAAGAAGTTTGGAACGGTTAAATCGGACGACCTTGCCGGCCAGTGCAAATCACCAAAACGAGAGATTAGGCGACCCGGAAATGTAGCCCTCAGAATTTCCGTTGTAGCTCGTGCAATATGCGCCCTTGCTCCATCCTGTTGGAACCACATGTTCTCCAGTTCAAATTCACGCAATTGAGGAAGAAGAAAGTCGTTGAGCATGGCTCTGTAGCGCTCGCCGTCCACAGTAGTCGTCTTCAGCCACAGCCGCGATATTCTGAGCAGAACGGATCCTCCGGAGCCGGCCAGACCTGGCAACATCTCGTGTTGTACCATATTCTTCTAGGCGAGCAGCTGAACGCCGCAGTGTTTGCCCAGTTGGTGTCAGGCGACCGGGAAATCTGCGCGTAAATTCACGCTGCGCCAACACCAACGACGAATTATTCCGCGAAAAAATCGAAGTAATTAAACCGCGTTGTTGAGGAATATAGCGATTCATGTTTTATGGACATGTATTTTGCATTTGTTTACTTCACAAATGTCAAAGCAGATTTGACATTTTCCGCTATTTGCAAAAATTATAGCATGTTTCAATAGGGTGATTACTTTTGCGCCACCTTGTATTTTCTTTTCATTTTACAAGTAAATTATAAATGTATTAATATATTTTTCAGAGAATAATAATTAATTCCATTTATTTTAATTAGAGTAGAGCAATTTTCTTTATTAAAAATAAAAAAGAAAAATAAATTCTAATTGTATTATAAGTGAAAAACATACGTGTAAAAATAGGTGTGACAACAACCTTTCCCATATTTTTCTACTTAATAAAAAAATTATATCGATTTTGGAACCAGAGGTCCATAGCAAAAAAGTATATTGTGCAACAAGTGCAGAAAGTCATATATTTCTTACGACTTATGAAAGTGGAATCACATGAAAAATTTATGATATACACTGCTGAATTTTATAGAACCAAAATAAAAACGAAAGAAACCTAGGTGCAGACCAATTCTACTAGCAACCACAGGAATCCGGAAAGTTCACTTTTCCTACTTTGTACACATATTATTTTTCTCCGTATGAAAGATTAATTATTTTATATTTAATTTTATAAACATCTAAATTGAAGTAAAAATCTTACACAACTGTACGGCAATATATTCTCGTACTGATATGTCTAATTACTTAGCAACAACGCATTTTCGGAATTTTATTTCTAGCTTGACAATCTATGGCTTCGGAACATTGTAATTTCGCATTTTCAGCGAATTAGCGAATGCGGACTGTACATTTAAAGTACAATTCAATTTACACAATAAATAATGAACTTGAAATTAAATTCTAATTACAATCCACTAATACGAATTTAATTCATGATTCAAACAGTTTTTCATACTAAAAAACATATCAATATTAATTTAATGAAAACGATTTTACTTTAACGTTATTAGGTAGACATTAATTAAAAACTGGTAGCAAACGTATCATCTAATCTGGTTTTAATCAATCTACAGCATGTTATTAGATAAACATTGAACCAGTAAATGATTAATAAGCACAAAAACTAATGAATAGAATGGATCTCCGTTTAATGCCACTTATTAACTCACTTTGCAGCAAAAAAATATTTATTGCAACTTACATTTAAATAACATAAAAGTTCTAGAATAATTGCCACCTTATATGTTCATGAGAGTAATTATTAGTATTTATGAAGATAATTCTTGCTGTTTTGTAGAGTTAAATTGTTTGTGGAGGTATTAATTTTCTACCTTCCCTTTTTTGGTGTTTTCCAATGGTGAGTACTTATTAACTGTCATATATTTGCGTTATAAAAAGGAAATGAAACAGAAAAATAATTTGCTAAATGTTTTGTACATAATTTTAAAGTAATGGAGTTCTGTCGCCATTATTTTCAAGTAATGAGGGCTATTTTTTAAACTGGCGGAAAAATAGCAAATACAGCAATTACTAAATAGCAACGACTATGGAGAAAACAGGAATGTTACTTGTTATTTAGAATTTGCATAACGTGAAGAGTACTAATGTAAGCTGCAAATAAGCATAATATTTATATACAGAAATCTTGTCTCATTTGTTTCTAACCTATAATTTCGTTGTTGACTAGCATAGATCAAGTTTATGAAAACTAGAAATTATATAAAACTATACGTAATAAATTTTTTAATGTTGTAATCTATCAGATGTTTTAAAAATAATAAGAAAAAATAAATATCTTTTAATATAATTCAATAATTACGAACGCTTAACAGACTAACAAGATTTTGAACTATGCGTGAACAATAGTCGTTTCCAACTAATTTTGAAGCACCCACACGCGTCACAACAAGTAAACTTCCAAAGTTCTGGCCCCGAAAAAAGACAAAAACCAATTTGCGTTCGGACGGGCCGCGTCTCAAGTTCGTTAAATATCCATTAGATGGCATCGGCACCGCACACTTCCGGAACTACCTGACAACCGGCCTTCCGGTATACAACGCTGTTCCGGGGGCATTTAACGGGAATTAGCAAGAAGAGAAAAGTTGATGCCAACTTTAAATTAGTTCTTTTATGTTCCAACTTTGCAGAATTTATTCAGCGCTGAGGTTATCTATGTAACAAACGAATTTGTTTTCAAAACAAAAATATAAAGTGTGCGAAGTTGTAATTATTGTAAAAGCATAAAACTCAGCGGAACTAAGTTATTCTTTCCAACTCCGGATAAATAAAATTTGTTTTCAAATGCTGAACTAATTTATTTACTTTTCCAATATTTCATAAAACGATAATCTCTTCAGACAAGGCTGACATTAAAAAAAAGTTCATGTCTAACTAACGGGAAATGCTGCATAATGCTAGAGATTGTAGGGTCTTATATTTTCTTTAAAAACATAAATTCTTTCTCCATTTGTTAGGCGTTAAAAAATGATGATTAAATGATCCGAAGTGATAAACGTACTTTACATTAACATTGTATTATTATTGAAATCGGCGGCAATACAGACTGGTACACTCAAATAGGAAATAACTAACATGTTATTTATTTACTATATCTCTATAAATCATTTTCAGAATGTAACCTAAAAATGACATCTGTCAAACAGTTTGATGTAGGATTGATATACATACATACACTCTATTTCCCGCAGTCATCAATTTCTGTTAAACTTTTATCTTGCATCATTGTCTTATAAGCATAGCATAGAGCATACTTTTATTCGTTATTTCATTATCGGACGTGTTACAGAGGGTATACAGGGTGAATACTGCAAACCTTG
Organism: Stenolophus ochropezus; assembly: GCA_035578165.1. Classification (NCBI taxonomy): domain Eukaryota; kingdom Metazoa; phylum Arthropoda; class Insecta; order Coleoptera; family Carabidae; genus Stenolophus; species Stenolophus ochropezus. The sequence goes on along the minus strand of JAQOWZ010000005.1, from coordinate 13,820,947 downwards.
ACATAGGGAAATAACATGGGAAAACAGTTTTTTGCTGTTTCCATCTGTCCCGCTAAATAAAATCGGGTGTATATGGTATCGTTAGTTAGATTACTTATGCCCGTATGCATAGATAATGGGAAAAACTTAGATTAACTTATCTTAGATAAAATATTAATCTTAGGTTACTATTGCTTTATATGCATAGTCATAATTAAATCTGAGATGTAATAATCTAAGATTATGTATGTAAAGTGTTTTGTAAATCAGGCTTTGCACTACGCATGACACAAATTCTGCTGTCAAATTTCCTTCTAGGTTATTTTGGTTTTTTGACGTTCCTGTGACAAGCGTTACTTATTTTGGTTTTTTGACGTTCCTGTGACAAGCGTTACTTATATTTGTCATAAAAGCAATAAAATGAGCAAGGAAAGGGCGAAAAAATTTTCTGAACCAGAAAAACTTGCACTCCTGTATATTGTAGAAAATTTTCTTCATATTTTGGAAAATAAAAAAACTGATGCTACTACAGTGCAAAAAAAAATTTTGACACTGGTAAACCACGGTTATTTTTAACTGGTTTTAATTTAGATTCTATTAAATTTAAAATATGCATTACAGAATGTTTCATAAATCGAAATCGTAATTTAAATTCATCTTCATTATACATTTCGAATGGATTTGTATGCGCTCTGTAGGTTTTGGGTTTACGAATTCGATCATTTAAAATTTCCAGCTCTGCAAGAGATTCCAAAGATGATGATAAATTTGATGAACTTGATGATGACGAACTTGTAGAATCCATAAATACTACTATAGTTTAAATATGAACAAACAGTTATTAACAACTAAACTTAAATGCAATACTTCATATGTAATATACTTGTAACATTTCACAAGTGACAGCTACAAACATGAATGATCGCAAATCTCAGGTTAAATCGGTTAACCACGCAAAATTGGCAAGTTAAGATAATCTGAGTTTAAACTCGCGTTAAATAAGCAATGTTCTCTATGCATACGAAAATATACAAGGGTTAATGTAATCTAAGTTTAAGGACTTAACTTTTATCTATGCATACGGGCATTAATTTTGCATCTAATAAAACTAAATGTTGTGTAATAAGGCTTTTTCTAACTGAAATATTTGATAAAATAAATTGTATTTTGAAGGTTATCCTTCATATTTTCGAATAAGAAACGTCAAAAACAAAATGCTCCATAGCCGAGTGGATACGAGGGCTGTTTCATAACATAAATAATCTACAAGACCTGGTTCGAGACCACCTCGGCCCTATTTTTATTTTTTTATTTTATCAAATATTTCAGTTAGAAAAGGCCTTATTACACAACATTTAGTTTTATTAGATGCAAAATTAAGTAATCTAACTAACGATACCATATACACCCGATTTTATTTAGTGGGACAGATGGAAACAGCAAAAAACTGTTTTCCCATGTTATTTCCCTATGTCAAGGTTTTCAGTATTCACCCTGTATATGCTATCTGCTTCCAACCAACGACAAAATGAAATAGATCTATTAATTAGGGTATTAAGACCGTTGTAATCAGAATGTTTAAAATAAATAATTATTTTAGTAGTATGAAAATCAAATTTCTATTTCAATTTTGTGATAATAATATAATTAAACTGTATGATAGCAAACATGTTTGAATCCTGTAGAGTTGTCATATACTAAATATAAATGAAAAAGCAAAATCCTTTGAATATATTATATGTAAGTTTCCAACCAGCTCAAGAAAATATCATTCCGGCACGAATTTAGAATGTATACAAACACCTACGTAAAAAGTTAATTAATAATACTCGTTTAATTTTAATCCCCAACATCAAAGCAAGCCATAAAACAAAAAATAAAAGCCTGAGCTCGTCCTTAAGCGTATAATACTAAAAGCACACAATAAGAATATTGAATACAAAACATAAAACCTACATATATTTGCTCGCGAACAATGAATTTCTTTGAAAGGCAATGGCAGAAAAAAATACGGGTGAAGAATAGGGATCGTAGTGATCTGTGAGAATCAAACCGATATTTGCAAGTCAAATGCTGCTTAGCTGATCAATCAGAATAAATGAATATAGAATACGCATATTGCACACCAAGCGTCTTCAATACCCTATGGCCAAAGGACGATGACGATTTTGTTTCGATTAAAATTCTTATGACTACGAGGCGGGTCGGCTCTTTCTTGCTTTATTTTTCCTGTCGAAAGGAAAAATTTACATTTTTCCAATAAACTCTTTAATGGAAATTTGATAGAAAACACTTAAGTAGTTATAACAATAATAAATATTTTACTAGTTTTTATATGACAAGCTATAACAGAAAATATATAATGCCTAATTTTATACAATGATGAAGAAATTACTCTCTTCAAAAGTTCAAATTTAATGATTAGATATCTGTTCAAGCGACAATGACGAGAAACAGCTCGTAGTATATTTTTTAATTTCATAAATTACTATGGACGCTTACAACTTACATACTTTTTAATATTACCTACCTAATCCGTCCGATTTAAGAGGCTAACCATTGGGATCTCGAGAATCGTGAGATAGGAAGTCGTTTAAATGAAAAGAGATAATTAAACACCGTTTAGAAATTTGATATCTGCGCCTCGAGATCAATGTACACTATTACCCGAAATCAAAATTTTGGGTACACACAAGTATTTTTGGGATATAGGTTTTAAAAATAAATAAAAGTTAGAAAATAAAGCGACAAAATAATATCGACAAAGCATAATAGGATTGCAGGTTTTGAAATCAACTATCCATATTTTCTACAAAATAAAATTTTTGAGAAAAAAAAGTTACTTGGAGAAATTTTGAAATTAAAGTGTTTTCAATTTTCATTCATTTACAAAATATATATTTTTTCTTTTTAAAAATAATGTTATAAAATTAATAATTGATAAATTTAATTAATATTCTCAAAGATACATTTAATATCTCAAATAGAAAAGTAACAAAATAACGAATTTTAGGAATAATGAGAGAATAATACATAGGTTTGCTAATCCTCGCTCGCAAAATTTATATATGTAAGGAAGTACTTAACTTTATTTATAAACTTGATATTATTATTAATATATTAGGGGGTGCCAAAGTGCCTATGTCACCCCCCGTACGTAGGCCCCTGCAGATCGGGTACTTTGACATTTTGGGTTGATAATTGAAACCCTAAATATTTTGAGAACAAAAAAATTCAATATCCGATCCTCGAAACATTCATCGCTATAGAGCTATAGACCAAAAATTTCATCGCATACACATCCTCCACTAATTTGATATAACGGCATTCATGTTTTACATCCCTTATCCAACCCTCATTCTTTATTCCAACCCTCACCCTTGAGCACATCAACAAGTGACCTCCCGGTGCCCCACCTGTTCCCCACTCATCCTGTCGGAGGCGTTCGGGAGCGCTCGACGCCGCTCGGGCAGGTTGGCTGTGTGCTGTCCAGGTAGATGTGGGTCAGCAGCACAGCGGGTGGGGGACGCCACGCCCCTCAAGGCCGCGGGAATCGATCGTGGCTCCCGGCATTCATGGGACGCGATGAATGAACAGGGAGAGGATTAAATAAGGGTGAAGGATTGTTTTCATTTTGGAGATCTCAGCTGATAGAATTGAGGCAGGGTGGCGCTGCCACCAAAAGTTTACTATGAGTATTAAGAGATGAGTTACCGGAAGAAATTTTTGTTGAGTTGTGCAGAGGAAAGTGTTTGTTGAATATATCGTACAACAATTTTAATTTTCAATTAAACGTATGTATTTAGTTATATTATATTACGTGCTAGTCGCCTCAAATAAACATTTATTGCTTTTACTTATACAACTCTCTGATATTTGTTATAGATTACGTTAGGAAATCCGCTGTATGAAAAATAGAACATTTTGAGTTGCACACTATACACTCATAAAACGTCATTACACTCATAAATCGTCATTAAAATTGATGACGCTTAATATGACGTAACACCATTGCTTATTTGACGGGATCATATTTCTTTTAGCGTATGACAAATCGTTCCTAACCGGGAGTATAACATCAGAAAGAAAAGTTAATTTTTTATATTTAAATTATTCATTTTTAAATACTAAACATATTTATTACGTATTAGATTCTAAACTCTAAAATTAATTTTCAATGTAAATCTTTAAAAAATGATCTTAGAAAAACTAATTGCTGCCTATGTTTGTAGGTATAAGAAAATAATCCAGTTCTGTGTACACACTAACATCTTAAAAACTTTCTTTAGATAACTAGGATATATTCTCCAGATATCATTAGATACCTAAAGGTAATATATAAGGTTTAACAAAATTGTCATGCATTTCATATTAATAGTGTTAAAAGATACATTCTGTCAGTAATGACTATTAATTTTGTTAAAGCTAGACTAATATATTTCTTCTACGCTTTATTGTTTACGGAGTTGAAATACGTTGTAGTTGCCCAAATTTTATATAAGTATTAGCAAGTTGTTTTTAATTATACCTATAGTTATTATCATCTGTAAGTACTACTGACTGCCAATGTTATATAACGTATAAAATAAAACAATATCTTCTAGTCCACAGCTCAACTCTTACTTCAACTAAAGTACCTCTAAATATCGCTCGACGTATAAAGCTATCTGAAATATTTATTTGCATAATTTAGAAACAAAATTCTTGATATTGGAAGAGTAATTTGAATTCCATTAATTAATATTTAATAAGAAAATATAAAATTCTGAACACATTACTTTCATGTTTTAAATAATTTATCAGTTTAAACACATTTTTTTAAATTTCAATTGCTTTAATAATGATATATACCTTTTATAATGTCAGTATACATTTTCATCATAACATTTTCTTTCGAATATACACAATAAGAGAAAGTGGATTTTTATTACATTATGCATCAACTGTCTTTAAAAAATTAGAATAATATTACATATTTATTAGAGTACCTTTCATTTTAAATAAAATACACTTTTGAAACCAACAAATGAAAAATATGTAAAAAGTCGACCGATCTAGGGCTCAGAACTATACTAAAGAACATGATTGTAATTTCAATTAAATGAATTACCGTATAATAATAAACTGTGATAAAATTGTAAAGGGAAATAGAAACAACTTCTATTTTTAGGAAAAAATCAAAATTACTTCTAATATACAATTTTTTTCATTTTTTGTGAGTTGCTCGTAGTTTTTTGATCTCCTACACTTTTTCTGATAGAAGAAGAAAATTTCTTTGTCGGTTTGCATTTGGAATAACACAATTTAACACTTACAGTTAGTGATAATCCTAAAAGAGGAGAAATCTTAGAATAAGACCAGAATAGTTACGTACAGAAGCGACACTCCGTGTCGGTACCTTTCATGTTACTCTATTCAGTTCTATGACCTTGGAGCATTGTGTAGACATTTAAATTTGTTGACTTCCCCTATCTCTCACTAAGATATGAGGAAAGTTTCCGATTTTAAACAATGAGCCTTTTAAATTTGTTGCCTTTCTCCATCTCTCTCTAATTTTCGTTTCACTGTCATACTGTCGCTTCTGTATAAACCTATTCTGTGCTAAGACACTACAAGGAACTGAGGATGTTTGTTGAATCAGTGATAAAGTAAGCAATAGGTTTTGAAGAAATCCATCCATCGGAAAAAACCGATGACATAACTCAGGGGTGAAATCTCTTGGCTGCAATTAACAAGACAGATAGTGTCCGCGGCAGCTAATCCCTTATAACTCACGTAGGATTAGCGGCGGTATCTTACGCCGTGTAATTGGCTTTACCTATTAAAAGTTGCCGCCGAGATGCGAGTGTGTAGCGCAATTCTCCACCAACTTCAGTTTCACTTGTCAGCCCGAGTTGCAGGATAACGGAATGTATAATGTATCGCCTAATGTCGTTAGTGGTTGCTCAACAATTGCACAACTTCGTGAGCCGCCTTGCAATCACAACCACTTTGGAAACAGAATAATACACTCGCACTTAAAAATGCCTTCATTGTTTTCAATCATCGTCACCGAAAGCAAGAAGTTGAATAACTTCAGTAATAATCCTGGAAAGTATAATATAAAAAAAGAATATTTATAAAATGAGCAGATTAAAGAAGAAAGGTAGTAGGGTAGAAATATACCAAAAATACGCAAAAGGTATACAAACCCATAAAAAAATTTAAATTAAAAAAGAAATGGAGAAACAGAATTGTGGAATAGAAAAGACAAGTCCAAAAGCTACAAGTAGAATACCTATCAAACTAAGTAAGTAAACTATATTGCCAAAATTTGATATATGAACCCATAAACATAAACGTAATAATTATGCTACATTTTATTTATTTATAAGTGTTTCAATCACTATTTTAACATTTCAAGATTTTGTTGGATGTCCACGAATAGAGGGTATGTGTGAACGAATTCGGTTGAATGAATTTTTCGAATCTTCATATTACCACTTCCGACATTAATTTTTCTATTTGATTAACTTTTGGTAAAATCGGTCAACCGGAACTCAAAGTTCACTTACTCATGATATTTTAGGTTTATTGCATATTAGATAACACGGGTTTGTCCAAAAAAATCTGTTATTATGTTTAATTTACTGTTTTTTAACACTTTTATCTTTTAATACTCTCTTAAATTCTTTAATTATGAGGAAAAATAGAAGAACCTCATCAGAAAGAAGTTACACTTGATCAAAGCAAATATTGCGAAGATTTCGCCCAAACTATCTATCGAGCATGCGGTACACTGTTTGTCATACAAATGACCATCTTCATGGGTATTTAACATTAAAGGTGGTCGTTGTATGACCAAAACGTCGGCTTAATTCAATAAAGGGTGTTTGACTGCAATTCCGAGTAATTTCTTCAATTATTATCACCTTCAAAAACTATCGCTAACTTTCCCATAAATTTAATTAATAAAGATAGGTACATGGTAAATATATAAACAAGTGTACTGTTTTTGTAAAAGGGGAAGAGGGACCCTAAAATCATTTTCGGCGTAGGGCCCCTGAAAGTTAGAGTAATAGGAAACTGAATAATCCATATGTTTTATTTTAACATAATTGTAGAGACATAGTTAAAGCAACATCCCTTACTTAGATAGTGTTAAAAAATAATTTACGAGTATATTTTTGATGTAGTTATTATTAAAAATTGAAAAACCTTTTAATATGAGTTGGGTTTCCAGAAGGAAAATCACGTCCATTTGATAACCTCTTAATGTTGTTCCACATCTGTGTTGCCATCCGAAGTCCCTAACGCTTCTACGTTACTAAGATCTTTACGTCGTCGCGTTCAACCCTCGTAACGCGTGCTCTTTATGTGGCGTCGTCCCAGCTTATTGCACTACAGCCAAAGGCGCCCGCACTGCCAGACTTTTAGCAGAAAGAGGTTATGTGCTATGTCTTAAACCCAACATGCCAGGGATTACCAGAAAAGTTGGCATAAGGAGAAAAGAAGTAATACTCCTATATAAAATAATATACAATGAAAATATTAGTTTTTACATTTTATAATTAATCATCATCTATGGTACAATATTTCTAGACGGAACAAGCCCTAAAATAAATAAGGTACTTGATTTGTGGCAAGTTTTACTACCATTTGTAGTAGAATGGATTGTAATTAAAGAAACGAACGTGTCTGTCACGTCAAATTCCTAACTAGAGAACATAACTGTCACTGAATTAGGGTATCACTACTTCATCCTCCCTTCACCATCTCAATAGGTGATGGTAGTTACGTCACGAAAATAATGTTTATTTGATATTCGTTTACTATAACAATATTTAATGAAAATTTCTTCCTAACCGTTCACCGATCCCCTTTCTTATGTAAAATAAGATCCACCATATACGTGTGTTTCAAAGACGGCATGTATCGTATTATAAGCCTTCATAAACAATCTTCAATTGTCATTGCAATCAATATATCAACTAGTCCAGGGTATAGGCAATGAATTCAACTATTACTGTAAAAATTTAAGGCTTCAATGTTTCAAACAGTACATGAGTATAAATGATAGTTTATCATTTCAGCATGTTACGGTCAATCGGTACATTAATATTGATGTATTGTACAATATGTCAAAAGAATGACACTATTACAGTTTCCACTATGAAATATAACCTACGTGTCATAAAGTTACTGAAATTTACAACTATAAAATATGATGGATTTACAGGCATGTACATATAAATGTAAATCTCATCCCATATGTATAGTCATATATTTTAATGATCCTTCAATAAAATATGTCTAACAGAACGAATGGCCGATATCTAAATCTTTATGGATTAACACCGTTCCTGCAAATTCTACCAGAATCAGAAATAAATCAGTTTAATGCAAATCCTTAAAAAACAGCTCAGCAATATATAGATCGTCATAACATATAAAATTATCATACCTTATTTCAACCATAAATTAGATGAGGCCAACATTTATTTAGTAACTTAGTTTCAATGATGGTCAACGTAATATAGCAAAAGAAAAATTAGTGCACTTTATCTTACTAACTTACGTATTTCGAGATTTTAACGTATGGCTACAAAATTGTTATATACAGAAGCGATACTCCGTGTCGGTACCTTTCATGTTCCCCTATCCAGTTCTAAAACCTTGAAGCACTGTGTAGACCTTTAAATTTGTGCTCTTCCCCTCTCTAATTTTCGTTTCTCTTTCTTACTGTCGCTTCTGTATAAACCTATTATGTGGTATGGCTATGAATTCAGATATTTACAATAAGATGTAACTACTTTTACCGCGATGATTTTTAAATCCAGTATATTCTTCAGTAGAGACAATCAGTTGTATAATGATTTTTAACAATCCGTCAATAGGATTAACTCCTATTATGAAAGCACAAATTTATTCAAACATCCATGCTTCACCTGAATTCGAACCCAAGGTCCCCGAAGTACTCATGTTCAAAAGTCATTGCTCAGAATGATATCGAGGTCGTTTAGATGAAATATTGCCAAATAAACGTACGACGGGTAATGGACTTCGTGCGGTAGTATTTTATTTATTTGAAATATTTTTCAGGATGCATTTACTTTCCTCCCCGAGTGTTTATTTTCGGAGCTACACTCTGAAGTGCCCCTATCGTCCGCCACTGGGGTTTTACCATTCCAGAGTGCTCTCGAATACCAGCTGTGCGAGCGAGTGGAGTAACATACCCAGCGCATTTACAACGAACATACTTATCAGAAAATATAAATTTTATAGTATAACGCTGTTGTCTCCACGGCTAGAGCCCCTGCTCGCTGCCTTCTTGTTTGTTCTTCTTGGCTGTACTTTGTTCAGCTCTTTATTTTCTTCTCTTTAACAAGGAAACGGAGATAATAACCATTTCTTGTTATGAAAACGACATGTGATCGGATTACAATGAATGAGTAAATGTAAACATCCTCATTGTAAACAGAATCGAAATTTAAAGGAAGGATATATATTTATCATATTTATACCTATATTTTTCAAACAGATATCGATAAAACAATTTATTTATTATATTCATAACAAGATAAAAGTAAGCTGGTAACTAAGTCAACTATATTTTTACTGTAATTTATTACTGCATTGACTTATCCAAATAAAATTGGACAATTTAATAATTATTTAATTGTAAGCACGGCGTCAAAGACTTATCACGAAAACGTTACTGACAAGAGAATTTTGTAAAATAATATTCTTTAATAACGTCTTCATTTTCTGCAATCTGTTAACTTTTGAATAAACCAATAATGTTATGAATCATTCCTCAGATGTCTTAAAATCCTCGCTTTACCAGCCTAGACATAAAAATCCTAGGTATAATGTTAGTAGTTATAAATCAAATGAAGCAAGTAAATGCAGTACCGAAGATGCCAAGGGACACCAAATTTTTCATATTTACATTTAAAATATTTATTTTTAAACTTCTTCTAGAAGAACTATTTGTTTGTAAATGTATCTGTTTTGTTTTTAACGTATGTTTTGGAGAGTGTATCTTCGAGAAGTGATTGTATCATATCATCAAACAACAAATTTCACTTGTTGCTTGGCATTTGACATCTAGTGCTTGCCAATTTTAAAGAGCAACACCTACTTCTTACTGTGTATAAATAACTGACTCGTAGTTTAACTCATTGAAATATATACTCGAGATTTTGAACTGACACCTGCTCGTCATAAAAAACGTTTACTTCAACATTTGCACTTATCATGTGTTGTGAAATAACACTATCGTTCAATAAATTAAAATTCATAGGAAATTATAATGAATTACGTATCCTTAAAAATATACCTAAAAATGTATGATTTTACTAAGCTAAAGGTTAAAGGTGTACATGTTCTAAATAATGACAACAAAAATAATTGTTTATAAATTCGCAAAACTAAAAGTACCTCAAATTATGGGACACCTTCAATACGAGTAAATAATGTCGTATGGTTATTGAACATGTTTGAGGTTCGATTTTCATTCGAAAATAAATCAATAATAAAAAATGAAAAGCCATGTATGTAGGTGAATAAGTGTCGATTATGTTCTAACCGGCGGTGAAGATAATGATGATGATAATGACATGAAGCAAGGCATAATAGTAATAATCATCCACCATTACAATAATGATCAATTAATCTTGTAAGCAGTGTTGGCAAGGCGCACAATAGGCCTGCTAAATACACGTACTACAGTCACTATTAATGGATTTTGCGTACGTGGTTAGAAGTTAATTTAGTTGGGAATTATTTGGCTGAACTAAAGAAAAATTCCCGATGAAAACAAATGTGCAACGACCATTTAATAAGTACAGGTATGAACAAGTGCAAGTAATTAAGTCTTTCAACTTTGTACTTCGTATCTTTAAGGCCAGCAATCCTAATTGATCAAATTATATTTAATAAATTAATCTAAGGACAGAATGATCCGATGAATTATATCACTATTTTTATTTTTATTACAAAATATAACCCCATTTTACCATTTATACAATGCGAAATAAATTAGTAATAACTAAACAATTGTTTTTATTCATTCATCATCATCATCTATGGCACGACTTTTCTAGTAGACAAAGGGCTCAGTACGAAGACACTTATTTCGAGACAAGCTGCATTTGAGTGATGCAGGTTGTCACATTTTAATGTTTCTGCAAGGTTGACACACACCGAGTAATTGTGCGATAACCCATCCAAATGGATAGGCTACGTTGCTTATCTACAAAAATCGCCATAACCTCGTAACCATACTGGCTTTATTCATTCAAATTTACAAAGGCACGTATGAAAAACCTAACGTAACGAAACCCGATAACGTTATAATAACTTCATTTGCTATTTTTTTTTAACAACGTAACAATAACAACATAACAATACTTAACCGTAACGTAAGAAGTAACGATAAACTTTAATGTTATTTGCCTTTAAGAGAACATAAATTCATAATATATCGATATTTTAATATTTTTCGGTACGCAGCATAGTTTAAACTTGTGATGTGCAATAGGTGATTTTAAAAGCCAGTCCAAACCCAATAATTATTCAACCGCCATTGTCATCCAGTTTATTATTTAGGATATAAATTTATTCAAGTATTTAATTTTAAGGTTACATTTCCTATTTTCAAAATTTGTTATATTTTCTTGTAGCTTCGTTTTTCATCTTTCATTTTTTAAGCTGTAATTTGTCATTTTTCGTCTAAACAAGTGTGCGACGTTCGCAAAGTCCTTCTTTAAATCATGAGTTTGACACGTGAAGATTTATTCCATCATCTCAATCCTTTCCGTCGCTATTTGTCGTCGCTGGAGGCTGGAGGTCGGCTGTAGGTATTTTCCCGTTTTCAATCCGGGATGTTCCGTCTTCTTCTTGTTCTTACACGCTGATGGATTGCGCGCGTACAGTGAAAAATTGCGCACCGCAAAAGATGCTGGAAATCTCGGCGAATCAAAACGAGAAGTGGCAAATTCTAAGTTGGAGATTACAAAATAGAAGAAAATTATATTTTGTTGCTCTTAATTCTCTTTTCTATCACAACAAGTTGTAGTTTTCATCGTTTGATAGAAATCCTACAAATCTTCTTGTGTACAATAAATATCTATAATGGAAGATAACTTTAAAGAGATTATTTTGAAAAAAATTCCCTCATAAAATTTAATTTATATATCAAGCTCTCATACAGAAGAAATATTCTTTCTTCAAGTAATATGTTGTGGTGAAACATGTAATATTTTTATTTTGCTTCATTTCTCAAACGCTTTACGTGATTCATAGCCATAAAAACTGGCATTGTATAGTGTAATACCATATTTGTAACACTACTTTATAAGAACATGAGACAAATATGTTCACATTTACAAATTTGGTAAAGAAAAAACTAAACAACTCCCTCAAGATTGCAGGAGAGATTTATTACTTTTACTGCAACTCTAGAACTTAAAATAAATCAATTATGACAATATATTTCTACTTTACTAATAATTCTATAGTTTTTTATTGCAGTAAATTTTTATACTTTGCGTTAACAATTTCTCTATAGCTGTATCGAAAACGATTTAATAATATTGAATATTGTTAATTGTTATTGTTGTATTGATACTTTTAATTACTGCGCCTGACGGTAAATGTCAAATTGATAACCTCAAATATTTTAAAATGTTTTTTAATACAATTCGGAATTATTTTAAATATGAAACCTAAATAAACAAAGCTAATTTTGAATTTCATTCAACAGGGTTACCATATATTACATATTAATTAATTTTTGTATTTTAAATATTTGAGTTTTTTTTATAAAATATGTGACGCAAAGTAAAAAAATAGTATATTAGGTATACCCATTTTATACGACGTATTGTTCCATTCGCGGTATTGGACAGCTGATGGAACAATGTACTGTCTTATAAAACTCGTATAATAATATACTATTTGAGTCAAGTTGTAAATAAAAATATATTATACCATATTAAATCAGAACTTAACGGTACGCAAGCTATTTAACACAAATTAATTTTAATATTACAAACTAGGTAATAAAGGAATATTTTTCGTAATTTGCGGTTATATTCTTCAGGGGTTGTAATGGCACTAATGGTTATGAAAATCACCAGCTCCCTTAGCTTGAAGCTTGGATATAAGATAATTACAAATTGTAGCATAATCATCGTCTCTTCTATTTGTAGTTTTGTAGGGCAGGTCTTTGTTGCCGGGACTGCGAATGTACTTAATGTTAATTACAGTACTCGGGAAATGTAACCATTGCAGCTCGTAAAAAGGGTGTGTCGGGTAATTAAAGCCGTGGCGCAGAAATAAAAACCCGGCCGCGTCTCATCGCGAAATTGAAATGAAAATTGGCCATTTCTACCCTGGTTCGTGATAGCGAATGCAGTTTAAAGATTTATCGATGTAAAGTGAATAGTGTTTTTTCTAACGATTACGGGACATGCAAGGGTTAACCAGTTTTTCTTGCGAATTTGTAGCAACAATACCACAATAAATAAGAACATCACGCCAATTTCTAATTTCGCTTTATTGGTAATTAACAATATTATCAACCACTGCACATCGAACAGGAAAATGCGCACATGGTTGCAATGTCGTCTAGCAATTCATACAGAAATTCCAGTAGTGATAATATAAAGTTTGTAGTTAAATCTGGAATACAAATATTAATATTATTCAATAATTCTATTTAATAATATAGGTCAATTGAAATCGAGATTAGAATTCGATGCATATACATCTTGTAGATTTCGAAACATTAGGACAAAGCAATATTTTAATTTGGTCAAAGATTGGCGACGTTGGGATTTGAACCCCCGATTTCAAATTCTGCTGAATTCCAGTTGGATCGTGCTAACCAATTGAATCACTATTGCTCATATTTAGGATAGGTCTGGTTGAAACCAGCCTCATTTGTTTTAACATACTTTTAATTTTAATACACTACTATAATTTTTTCATAAGGTAAAGTGGACTAAACTTCTGTTCTTTATATATTATAGTTTGTTTCATGAGCTATCGAGAGATCGCCTTAAAACGATAAGAGCTCATGTACCACAAAACTAGAAAAGATCAGCTGGTACTAAGGCACGTAGCTAAGCCCTAAGCTACTCTAATCTTATGCATTTAGCTTTAGATAGAACATTTTGCTTTGTGCCCTGTATATCGATCAGGATAACGCGGACGGTAGCGACGTCGTTTGTAATTCATACTGAAATTTCAATACCGTTAATGCTTTCCTTACATTGTTTCTCTGGTTCAAACCAGCTTCATTTGTTTCAGCATTCGAGTTCTTTTAACTTTAAACTATTCTTACTACAACACAGATATATTTGTATTAGCAGACCAAATTTCTATCTTTTGAAAGATTACCTTATTTGCTCTTCATTAATAATTAACTTTATATTCAACCGCTGTTCATTGATCAGGATAATGCAAGCTTTAGAGATGTCGTTTTAGAATGGGGTCATCCTACCTTTTCTGTTTTATTTTTTCCCTGAAAGTCTAGCGGCTAAAATATATGTAAATAATATTTGCATGCTGTTTTTGTTCATTGTTTTGTAGATATAATTTTTTTAAAACAGACTTCGATTTCAAATCTCAATAGAACGCCATTTGTCCAAATGTCACGAATCAAAATGTTTAGCCTCACTCTTACGGACGAAATGTAAACTAAAGTAGTTTATATTATATTGTTTAATTTAAATTATAACAGATTACTTCTTGAAAAAGTAGACTAAACTATGGGACTAGAAAATTTGCAAATTAGCTACTGCCATTAACAAAACAAATTACTGCTCGGCTCCTAGTACGGATAAAATGCCACGATGATACATTTATTTAAAAATCCTTTGTAATCTGTTAAGAGGTTTGACATTTAATTTTACTCTTTCAGCAAAATATAAATTAAATGTCTTCGTACTAAAAGGTATAAAGAATAAAAGGCTTAATACATATTCATATTGCGAGAATAAAATATACAGTTAATATTTAAATTTATCCCCAGTTTATGAATAATTTAAAGTTATTAAAAACATATTTGATACTTTTCAACAAAGTTTGTACATCCAAAATTAAATGCAGCAGCATTCTATCAACAAGGGATATGTCTTTTATTATTTATTACTATTTCTGCAATATTAAATAGTACGAAACAATCGACGTATAAATTTAAACTTATATGAGACAAAAACTTCCCAACTTTTCCATTATTTTATATTATATCTTTCTCAATAACATAGCAAAATTAATACATGTAGGTGGTACAATATGAAATCTACTACATAACTTTAACATCGTCTTACATTTTCCAAATAACAGTGCAACAGGTATTAAGTAGCCTGTTACATAATTTGGTCTTCCATATTTTTTTATTATTTAAATATTAATTTTCAAGTAAAAGTATTTTTATAGGACTTTATTTTATAGGTACGTAAAGCTGGTGTTAAAATAATGTAAACAAAACTCATAGTATGCAGTGATTGTGTTTGTTTATGAATGTGACGAGGATGTAAAGAAAAAGCGTAACCGTTAGAAGGTAATTCCGAGAATTTCCCGCAATGTTATTTTATCAATTACGTGAGTAAATTCCTTAATACGCTACAAACTACGTGCTTAACTCTAACAGATACTAATCATCCAGATACTACGGAATACACCAACGAACAAAAAAGATTCACGATTATTTTACAAATCGGTTTCTTGAAACCACAAGAAATAAAACACCATAAAGTTTAACATTTATTGATTAATGAACTTCATAAATTTGGAATAATTTTCAAAACAGAACAGAACTCCATAATTTAATATTATAAGAATCGACAATATTAACTCTCTCCGTAGAATATCGGCAGAAACATTATTAAACGAGATGGAAAATGTAAAAATATGGTTTTAAAAATATAGAAAAAGAATTAAAGCAATAAATATTGAAACCAATATAACATAATATAAATATTATAATACGTAAGACTGGAAGTAAAGCACGAATTAGTAAATAAATGAACAAAAAATTTAACAATAACAATTGGATTACCAAACACATTTAATTGAAGCTAGTTTCTAAGTGATGAAAATTTTAGATTTTCTTGTCCTTTTCTTATGTAAATTTTTGAGTCTCGCCCTAATGAAGATCCATTTAAAACGGAGAATTAGTTGAAGTTTAAGATCTCTGAATGATTCTCAAATTTTCCGCATTTTCATCCACTTTTCGTGTTCCATTTTCGTTGCTAATTGATAGAGCTCTACTTAATGGACATTTCTATTAATCTCGGATATTTTTGCGGCAGTAAATGTAGTGGAAACCTAATTGTGAGTTTCAGGAAGTTTATCCTATTCAATAGATATTTGCACCCAACAAAAAATTCAAAAAGAGGCTATTAGCTAACATGAAAAAACTTTCATAGCGCTAATTCGTACACAATCATGTTTTAGTAAGACGTTTAATAGATATCATTTATAATAAAACTATTATATACTATGCAAGAAATATGTTGTTACTTTGTATAATTTGTAATTATTGACCTTAAAATATATTTTATTCACAATCATTATAGTAATATGCCGATTCCTAATTTTTTGGAGGTTTGGAAGTTAGTCATTCCTAACTGTATTGACAAATCTCTTGGGTTGGAAGTAACAAATTGCACTTCCATCTCTTGGGTTGGAAGTATTTATGTAGAGGTTGCCTAGTAACATTGTCATAAATGTCACTAAATGACAAATAAAACACAATTTGTTTTCATATCCTACTACGCCAACTTAATTTTATTGAAACAAAAGCGATATTGAATCGCGCAATTTATTTTAATAGTTATTTATTAAAAAACGGATGATTGTGAATAAAATAATATACATACTTCGGTGGGAGTTTCATTTCGCCTCGCGCTATATCTCACCTCGAGGCTTCGCCTCTCGGTAATATACATATATAAGCCCTCGGCTGAAATGAAACATTTCCCACCTCGTATGTAAATAACTATTACTTGTTTTTACTCACTCTAAAATATGATATTTCTTCCAATAATGCTTTTATTTATTTGTCCTACAAAACTTTTTTTTTTAATAATTATTAAACTGATATTAGTGTTTAAATGACCAATGTTGCTTATTCAAATCCAGAGATAAGATGGATGTGTATGTCCTGTGTTTATCATTCCATCATTAGACTGCATATGTGATTGATCCAAAAGTGACTTACGTTTTAAGGTCATAGGAAATTGACATAATCAAGTATAGGAAACACAGGACACAAAACATCTGCACAGTTTAGGAAATGACCAATGTTCATTTTCAGATTGTGTTTTCTATTCGTTATACTTCATAGTAGAACAAATAAATTTTACGACAGGGATGAGAAAAACATGTCTTTGTTTTTTGTATGATGCGGATGCCATGTTTAAGGAAGAACATGGAGAAAGTAAAATTATTCATTTTGAGCACAAAACACCTGCACGGTTTAGGAATTGACCAATGTTCATTTTCTATTTGTGTTTTCTATGTTCGTGCATATTCGACAAAATTCGTTATACTTAGGATTGGAAAAAAATCGATTTATTTAATAAAAACTATTACGGTCTGTTTTCAATAACTGGTGTACAATATTTAATCATAGTACACAATAAAAATCATTACACATATTTTTCTAAATGAGATATGGTATGCATTTTCTTCAGTGCTGCTAATCTGGGTTTTAAGAACACAATTCTGTAATCCATTTACTGATGGATAGATGAAGTAAGGTTAGGTTAGTTTACTTCGTAGTTTAAGGAAAATTAGTTATTTTTATATAAGAAGAAGACTGATTATAAAAACAAAATGAAACAGCAAACATATAAACACAGTCTGTTTTCTGTGTCCTGTATGACACCAAACTAAATTCTGTATTAAACTAACTTATGCTAAACTATAAGAAAGTTATAGGTTCTGTGTCAGTGATAATTCTGTTTTAAAAGTTGGAGCAATCGTTAAACACTAGAGAAAAAAAACGTGATTCATTCATTCATTACAATAATTTTCAATCAACCTACATCCGAATGAAATAGATGAACAGGTGCAAAACCCAAGTTGATTCTTAATTTAATAAATTTATTTGTGCTAATGCATTCTCAACTGGTAATACTGGTTGTGTGTAAAAACACTGAAAGCTTGCACTAATATCATTTACACGGTAAAAATTATAAAATATGGGCTGAAAACAGCGGGAGAACACGCAGTCTAATAGCAAATCGCTGTTCGTAACATCGTAAATATTCATTACCTTCAAACTTTTACTACTGCGATAATCGATTCGCTTCGACACCACGTTAAATAAATTATTATTAAAAAGTTAATTCCGAGATGACAACAATAATATACTCCCTCTCAGAAGTGCCAGCGGTTCTGGAACTTTCCCCAGTTGTTAGTTTTTGCAGAGACAAAAACTTCAATAACTCAACGATGCGGTGTTGTCTTTATCAAATCGTCGACGTCTTATAAATGAACGATATGAGCTCGCATTATGTGGCCGTTCACCCTCAACATCCAACATTTTAAAAGATGTTTTGAAGATAGTTTACAAAGGAAATTGGAAAAGTTACAAAAAGATGAGGTTAGTTTGTTTTTCAAATTTGAATCATTAATATGAAATCCAGATTGAGAGATTTCCATTCCTTTTTTTAGGACTAAACTTACATAATCTATAGAAGCGACCGCTAAATTTTATCGGAAATCTTGTTCGAATTTTACTCGATGAATAACTGATGTAAAATAAAAAGAAAATTGTTTCAAAATAGTAGCCTCTGTCTAATTACTTAAGAAGTCGAAAATAAAATTCTATATTAAATTTCACACACCAGAACCTTGTTGCTTTCAAACCTGAATTAAAGTTAGTTTGAATTTGAATAAAAATTAGTAACTTTCGTAAAAATTAAATAAAATATATTCACGACCCATCATCATCAAAAAGTATATCCGTTTTAATGAATAATTATCACAATTAAGAACTCATATTATACACACTAAATATTTACCTTATTTTAATAAAATGAAAAAAAATACTAAACAAATAAATATTATATTATTATTATATATGTTTTTTGCGCGTAAAGTCTATACAAAAAATCTAACGAACTACTCGGACACAGCGATATTTTTATTTGGTTAATAGTAGTCGACGCTGGGAAATCACTCACCAACACTAACCAAATCCATAAACTTATTGTAATATCTAATATAAAAGTAAACATAGCCAACAAAAATTATTATAAATAAAAGAGAAAAGCGGGCGACGTACTGAATTTCGAATATTTATTGAAGTAATACACAATTATGCTTTCCGTATTGGCTTCAAATGAGGAAGTTTAGTGTGATTGAAATTAAGCAGAAATATTTTTTAATAGTTAATAACTATAACTTAAAAATGTTATAATTAATGATTTAAAAATCGAACTTTAGAGACGTCACAAATGAGTTGTGTAGAAGGGATGGTGAGAACTGACTATTTGAACGTAGGTCGTAGGTTGAGGCAAAACTCCCTGTTGCCATGGGAACCCAGCGCGCGCTACTTAAGGTAAACGATTCATTTTTTGAGAAATCTAGGTGAAAGGTGGTGAAATTAGGTACAAGGTACCTGTAAGAAATATCATAAGTTTATCTATCTATGAATAGTAAATAACATAAGTAATAGTTATTTTTTATACAAGACTTTCCGCTTGTCGATAAAATAATATTTTATCGACAAGCGGAAAGTGTTAATTCACGAGCGATATAATCGCGAGTGAATTATTTTTCGCGAGTCGATAATTTAATTTTATCGTCGTGTATAAAATTCTATTTTTTTCTATAGCAGGTTTTGAAGGGAAAAGAATTAGAAAAATTAAATTATTATTTAAGAACAATTTTAAAATGTCAGTTGTGTGCGTTGTTATGGAAATGTACTTCCAATAAACAAAAGTTAAAGTACTTTATCTACCCTTGCTGTTAAAGTGTTACTTTATCTACCCTTGCGGTTAAAGTGCTACTTTATCCACTATTTTGAGTTGATAAAATTGCACTTTAACATCTGCTATAGAAAAAAAATAAATATACTTTTTAACGTCCAGCAATCCTCCTTTTTTATGTCGTCTAAAAAGCGTACCGGTAATAAAATATATCTACTTTCACCACTGATGGTAAATATCCTATAAAATCTATCAATCTACTAGGTACTATTGATAATTTACCAACGTCATAAACTAAAAAAATCTGATATTCAAGTTGCTCTTATTTCCCCTATAATTCTTGAAATTGTAGACTTCTGTGCTTACCGCTCTAGTTTTTTCCCACTTGAAATATTGGCGCGATCATAATGATGTCTATTCAAATCTGTTTTCTAATCAATTACAGCTACAGCAGCCAGTATTTACTCGCTAATTACAGGTCATTAGTTAATGCCAGCGCAATCCTGGCCAACCATTCGTCCAAGGTGTGGTTTACCATTTTTGCGTCTGCAGAACTGGAAGCTTGTTCGGTAGACGTGCAATTAAACGCTAAGTCGAGTATATGTTCATGTTCGATATGCTCTCAGCTGGGTACTGCCTACTACGAGTAATCCGAGACACGCCATTACTTACGGAGTAATTGACATCGTGATGTATGTAACAATTTTAAAATGTCAGTTGTGTGCGTTGTTATGGAAATGTACTTCTAATAAACAAAAGTTAAAGTACTTTATCTACCCTTGCTGTTAAAGTGTTACTTTATCTACCCTTGCGGTTAAAGTGCTACTTTATCCACTATTTTGAGTTGATAAAATTGCACTTTAACATCTGCTATAGAAAAAAAATAAATATACTTTTTAACGTCCAGCAATCCTCCTTTTTTATGTCGTCTAAAAAGCGTACCGGTAATAAAATATATCTACTTTCACCACTGATGGTAAATATCCTATAAAATCTATCAATCTACTAGGTACTATTGATAATTTACCAACGTCATAAACTAAAAAAATCTGATATTCAAGTTGCTCTTATTTCCCCTATAATTCTTGAAATTGTAGACTTCTGTGCTTACCGCTCTAGTTTTTTCCCACTTGAAATATTGGCGCGATCATAATGATGTCTATTCAAATCTGTTTTCTAATCAATTACAGCTACAGCAGCCAGTATTTACTCGCTAATTACAGGTCATTAGTTAATGCCAGCGCAATCCTGGCCAACCATTCGTCCAAGGTGTGGTTTACCATTTTTGCGTCTGCAGAACTGGAAGCTTGTTCGGTAGACGTGCAATTAAACGCTAAGTCGAGTATATGTTCATGTTCGATATGCTCTCAGCTGGGTACTGCCTACTACGAGTAATCCGAGACACGCCATTACTTACGGAGTAATTGACATCGTGATGTATGTAACGTGCTTCATTTATTCATGTTGGCGATACCAAATTATTCAGTTTTTCATACTTTTTACAAAATGTGAAACATCCGTATCCTTATGTTTCAAGTCGTGCTACAAATTTAAATTTTGAAACTATTGAACAATATGTTTTGGTGAAGTTAAAAAAAAAGTGCTGATTTACCACTTCGCTGCTTTACCGTCAAATCTCATATCTAGAGATATATCTAATCTAAAGGAGGAACTATCCCTCAGTTAAATTTTCTAGGATAGGATAGGAGCAATTTTAGAATTTTCGACAAATAAGAGAAGTATTATTTTTAGTCAAATATCTAGATGGTAAGTTGTAGAAATTTTGAAAAAATTATTTAAATAAAAAAAGTTCACTCTTTCTGGGTGATAATTTGTGTATTGGTAATAATATTTTACTGACATACTTTACCTCATCTTCTAAAAATATATGTACCTACTTCAATATCTAGGTTTTTTACAATGAATATTAAAGGACATTTACTAAATTCCTTATTTCATTATTATTATTATTTAATATAAGATATGGAATAAGTATAAATAAACTTAGTACCCTAAGATTCTTCGTGAAACATTCACATATATCTCGACAATACTTCAGGACAAACGAATATTAGTGTCACAAAAATATTGTGTGAGTTGCACTGTATTTTTTTTTACTTTCAATACCGTTTTACACAGGAATGTTGTACCACAGATTATGACTTACATGAACAAATATAAATCTGGCAAAATATACAGCATTTTCGAAAACTGAGTTATGTACAGATTAAAATCAATAAAACAGTAGAGTGGGAGGTTATGTGTTGGCCACATCAGATTTGTTATGAGTACCTCGGGTATTATTAACGTATAACCGTTTTTACGATTTACTACAAAATTGTATTGTTTTTGTTTTTACGTTTGAATTCGACTCTACAAGTAACTATTTTATTTCACACATTTTCACAAATAAGAAAAAGATGTAAAGCTGATTTAAAGTAATTTAAAATTTTTAGTGGCATTTTATATCAAGTGCATAAAACGTCATTTTAATCTGAGTCGTGTAATTTTGAATTCCACTCCAAATTACTTATTTACTCCCTGTTTTAACTCCAGCCACGTATGTAGTAAACAACCCCCATAAACATCAAATTTCGACATTTACAACCCCAGCAATTTAAAAAATACAAACCCCTTCCTGGGAATAAAACGTGTAATCCGGGTAAAATTTTAATTTATTAATCAAGCTACGTACTCTTACGTACATAAAGCTGTGTAATTATGCACTATACGATGATGAGGGTAGTCGGCCAACGCAAGTCTGTAGATGCAGGATATAAGACAGTGTTTCAAGGATGAAAATTGACTTGGTGGACTGTAGTGCTAGAATTGGCTCATTAGCAATCTGGTAAAATATCAACCCTTGTTAAGATTCACTAGCAGAGAATGTTTAATTACCCTCACCTGACGACAATAAGGGTAAACTGCCCTTAACATATACTCCCAAACTTTACTTATATTAGCAACATAATAATGCTTATATTTACATTTTTCCTCTCGCGGCTTATCACTCATTGCTGTGAAAAATTCACAGCCGTTAATTCTAGCTCATATTACAGTGATATTCCGTTTGCTAAACAGATCTGTTCGATCAGTTCAATTATTCAGTGGAAATTGAATGTTTCTGGATCACTGCGTACCGGCTTTAATTTTAATTTTATTAATGTTATTATTATTATTTTGTCTATCTTCGCCGATGATAATTCCGAAACATAAGAAATGTTGGTTTCCGCATTATAAATTTGTATTTTTTTTTAATCTTAGTCATAACTTCTGACAATTTTTTGTAACTAACATTAAGATCAACAATAAGTTTATATTTCATATTTATATATTTATTTTCAGTTAACTGAAAAAAAAACTAAGTCGCTACCCTAACAATTGACAGTAATGACATTGACGGTCCGAAATTCGTTTCAATAAAAATATGGTCCGGAACTATCCCTAGATCGCGCATGCGCAAAACACGATACATAAAGTGATCACAAACCGTCAGGAATATCTCCTTGGAACAAACATATTATCAATTCAAACAAAACTAATATTTCAAAACAAAAAAAAGTTGTGTAGGTACATTATCAATATTTTTTTATTGCCGAAATACCACGTAATAATGAATAAAGTAATAATCTATATTTTACGGTAACTAACACTTAGAAATCTTACTTGTCAGGTTAGGTCCAGTTGAACTATAAGCAGATTAACAAAGTTGACTAAACTGTACGAAATTTAAAATCGAAAACTAAGAATAATAAAAACTAGTTATTATTTTTAAAACTATAAACTTCAGTACGCTACAAATTGCATATCAAGGAAACACAAATAACTGCATATTTTATATACGATTGGATTAAACTTGACTATACTGGTATATAACAAGCAGAACAATTTTTTTTTTATTTAAACTCGCGAAATTAAGAGACATTTACATAAAACAATTTTAGGGAGATTTATTCGGTCTCTTAAAACAAATTATCGAATTAACCCAAGTACAATCTTTATTTCCCATATATTTAAAGGTCTAAATAGTGACTAAATTTTGTTCCAAACATATAGAAAAGAAACTCGCTATATATAATTACACAAAACTCCCAGTATACAAATTATCTTGTGTTTGTATCGAGAGAACATATTGGAAAAAATTCGTTAAATAAGCATGAATAAAGATTTGACGAGTGTATTATCTCTGTTATCGACATGTAGCTTTGCATCTGAAATTGACACTCCTTAATTGTAAACATCATCAACTTCTTCAATTAAAATCAGATTCCACACAACATCTATATTTTCTTTCTCCCTATGTTTTTTATAATCTAACTTCAGTATTTCCACTGCAATTGTTTGCTGTTTTGATGGATTGCAGAATATGTGATGAAGATAGAAGAGGCTACAATTTCGTTTCCGTAAATTAACGCATTAATTTTAATTAATTTTTTCGAAAGCTCGGCAATAGTGATACAGTTTTTTTGGATCATCCATTATTTTTATGGTTATTCTCGAATAATTATCTACGCCAATTAATCATCAGAATTATTTAAAAGCCGCGAAATAAAACAAAAATGATAATTGCCCAATTATCACAGATTTTTCAATGGAAATTTTCTTTAAAATTGGTTTAGTTGATTTTGTCGATATTTTCTTTACGAATAAAAAAAAACCTTTTATTATTATTATTGTATTAATTATGAAATTTTCATTATTACTCCAAAGAAGAGGAAAATATTTTTTACATTCAGATTGCATCTCTACTCAACTTTTAAATAATCTTAAAAAGTACTTTTTTCGAAAACTGTCATGAGAAATTAATATTTACATGACAATTATCAAATTTTATTCCTGAAAATCTTAATTTTCTAATTCTTATTCACCAATCAGGGAATTTTTTCATAATATTCTATTGATAATTACAGTTACATTAGCTTATACATATTTTAATTACTCTGGAATGAAATATGTATATCTATATTTTCAGCGGAATAAAAAAATCATTGCAATTATAAATTTATTGATGTATGTGAACATAATTGGCATGATTATATTTTGTATAAATACATTTGACGCATCCCAACGATATTTACAAAATTTATAATACATTGCATTTTCATTATTAATACTTATAACATTTGCATTAATTCGCATTGTGGCAAACTAGCACATGCTATTCCAAATACAATTTTCATTATAATGATAATTTATATTTATAATCCACTATCTCGTTTGACAATCATATCATATTATAACCATCCCGCATATTAATTTCACACATATATAATTATTATTGTGTCAAATTTTGATGGGGATTTAATTTAAATGTTATATTTCGTAAAGAACCCGCGAAAAAAAAAATTAATACCAAATTTCGAATCGATCAGTCATAAGTTGTTCTCATCTCCTCATCAACTAGAAAAGAGCTGATCTTCAAAGATCTCAGTTCCGCGGAATGAATCTTAATAAGCCTAATTTTTTGCAGAGACCTTTATTTTGACATTCTAAAGACGGACTGAAAATTCGGCAATGAGATCGAGATTGCAAACCAAGATATCAAAGGTCAAAGGTCACGAAAATCCGGTTTTTTTGTCAATATCTCGCTTCTTGTCCATCGCACGTTGTTAGAGGTTATTGTAAAATTTGTAAAGCACAGAATTCCCTACAAGTATGACTATATGTATTTCTTTCATATGATCAACTGTTTTCGTGATATAGCAGGGAGTAAGGAAAGCGCGAATCTGTTGATGATTCTGTTTCAAACGATGAAATTATACTGACAAAATACATTCACTTCCTCAAATCAATAAGACTCAAAAGACCGGTGAAATTACCAACTCTTCCACCTACAAGTGCAGCAGCTCGATAGCATATCTATCAGGTCTACTTTCAGGTACAGACCTGGTTGAGAAAGGATTTACAACCTGATGAATGGGGATGGGATTTACAGAACGAGATTCTGCAACCGATAACAATATTATTGCCTCCAGCACCGGTCACTGTCACGGCCAAGCATGCCTAAATCAAATGATTTTGATGAAGTATGTGAATTTCAGCCTTTAATATGATAAGAATAAATTAAGACGGAGGAAGAAGACGACAGCAATAATTAAGAAGTAGAGAATTCTGTGCATCTGTGCTCTACAAGTTTTATAAAAACCTCTAACAACATGCGATACATAGGAAGCAAGATTTTTGCAAAAACACGCTTTCCGTGACTTTTGATCTTCGATGTCTTGATTTGCAATCCCGATCTCATTGTCGAATTTTCAGCCAGTCTTCAGTATGATACAATGTCCAAATAAAGGTCTATGAAAAATTCAGCTTATTCAAATTCATTCCGCAGGATTTTTCTAAACTGGACTAACCATATTATTCACAATTTGATAAGCTGTGGTTTCAGCACGTTTTACACACTCCTTGATTTACCTGAAGCTATAGACTACCAACAAATTACTACGTACGGACTAAACAGCTATAATTGTATTATAAATTTAATAATAAATAAAATTGTTACTTAAAAACTATATTAACGAAAAAGTGATAAGTATTATTATATCATACCCTACTTACAAAAGTTGGTGTAAGTATAATTAAGTTTGTATTTTTAGCCTGTTATGACTTATTATAATATTATATTGCTTAGTTTTTGGCACAGTGATTTGTAAACACAAGCATGTGATTTTAAAAGTATTTTCTAATCTAAAGAAATTTTTCTTTGAAAAATTCTCTTTATTATTGAAATCTTTTGACGCGACAGTCTTTGTATATAAAGATCTTAAGATATAAATATCGAAAAACATTGTTTCGTCCAAACCAATGTGTGTGGATTTAGTTTGGTTTGCGATATACGTACGAAATACATGTACCAAAGTATTCGTTTCATGATCAATTTGTGGTGATGCAGTTAGAGTTTTAATCCGTAGGGCAACTTTGGGTAATGTTATAACTTATAACCTAAAAGACATCAAAGAAACTTTGATGTTTACGAAACTACATTCAACGTTAAAGAGCATATTGCAATATGATCGTTGATCTCGTATAACACAAACCTATTGGCTAATTAATGTGTGAACCTTAAAATACTAAAAGTAGCATTCACTTCAGTAAATGTGATGATTACTTCTTACATTACAGTACGAGTAATGCTTCGGTTATAATTATTAATGATAGTCAAATAAAATGATACAAAATTAATGAAAATTTATAAATTTCATAATAAAAATTAGATTCGGTGGTGATCAAATCAAAATATAAAAATGTTTTTATGGATTTGTTTAATCTACTTTCATTTTCATATTAGTTTCTGGTTTTATCGATTATTTCTAAATTTTCTGTAGTTAAATTTTTAACAGCATGCTTTTAACACAACAATGTGCTCTATTTATTTATTTTTATGATCTCTCAATCTCTTTTATTCGTTTTCCTACTACCTATAAAATTCTGAATTTGTTTGAACTAGAATGTGATCTAATTTCACTAAATTGAAACTGATATTTACTATAGAATCTGCTCCAATTTTTGACTCCTTTGTTTTTTCTATCATATACCTAAGTATATTTACAACTTGTATTACTCAATTTTGTTTTATAAAATTTGTATTGTTGCCAATGGTCCAGCAAATTATTTATCAATTATAATAAATTGTTTGATATTTTTTATTTTTTTCCGAAATAACGGCTGACAAGAAAACGAATACGAATCCAACGTAGTGTGCTTTGGCTGTGTACGCTATATTAAACATAAAAATTGAAATTTTTGGTGTACAAGCCAAATTTTAATTATTCAAGAATTAATTTCAGTTCCTTTAAATTAAAAATTCGCACGAATGAAGATTCATTACTGAACCTTAATGAGAATTCTTCATTTTAATTTACTTTTGATAACGTTTTATTAGCCAAAGACCAGCTCTCGTCAAATATTAAGTAGTTTAATAAGATAAATATCCGTCAAGTTTTTCTCAACTCAAATACGAAGCGAGCGAATCGTAGGAGGTTAATTTAGGTTTGGTTATTGTTGCATTGTTGGGCGTATTGATTAGTTGAAAGTAATATAGAAACATTTTCGTTTTACGTTCGCATTTGTGGCCTATTCAATCTTTTCAGAACTGTTTCGCATGGAGTAACAAAAGACGTGATAACTCCAAGAATTCAAAACCAAAGGGTGTGCCGAAGGATTCAGAATTCATTATGCTATTTATATCACACAACAAATTACATTTGTAGGGAAATAAAGGGTTACGACGTTAAATTACACTCATTTTAATTATGTAACAAAGGCTGGAAAAGTGTAAATAGCATAATCTCCTCGGTTACATAAACAAGTAATGACACAAAAAACACCATTATATTACAGAGTGATTTGGAAACTACAACAAAAAATGTTTCACAAAATTCTATACAAGTATCCAAACTTTATCAAACCAAGCATACAAGACCAAAGGATCATTGGGTCTAACAACTTGGTTAGCGTGAACTGAGTGGAGTGTAATATCTCGGGTATATTCCCAGCTTCGCCAATCTTTAACTAAATAAAAATTTCACAGTGTCCAAATGATAATGAAACTATGATTGCTATGTTCGCAATGCATTAGAAAATAGGTCTCAATATTTTCAATATACCCGGTCACATAGACACTGGTATAGTCGCCTAGCTGCATCAACACTAGTGCGTCACTATCATTCTTCTAGGAAATCTGCTTGTATAGTCTCAGTTGTCTTTTGTATCTCTAAAATGCAAATAAAACTATATAGAAACAGACAGAATTCTCAACAAGTTTTCATTTGCCCTATGTTCCTTAACGGAATGATGAAATATCATTATTACATTGTTATTAACAGAATATTATTAATAGATCAAAAAATTTAATATAATTTTCTTGTAGCATTTGAATGTGTTTTTACCTCATCATTAATTAACAACGTACTAGTAAGACAAAAATAATAACTTCAAAATGATCTGGATGCGAACTTGGGATTCAGAATCAAATTTTTATCATTATAGCTCAATTATTATTGTTTCACCAATAAGATATAAATGTGTAATTAGCACTTTATTTTACACAGAAAACTTATCTGAGATCGAAGTACTATCGAATAGGTATTTGACGTCGCTAATAAATATCGCCCACAAACAATTTAATTCTTTCTTTATTTATCTCTGATTCAATCAAATGAACCTCACAAAATTTAAATTGATAATTTAAAATTAAAACAAAATGAAGATAATTAAATCATAACCTTCATTATTTGAATAAACAGAAACCTGCAAAAACGAAATTCCCTAATTTCGGATGCATTTGTTTCAATGGATTATGTTTATTATTCGTTCCAATTTCCGGCCAAAACAAACTACATTAAAAAAACAATTGCCTGCACACATTTCATGGCATAACAAATTCCTGCTACATTGTAATTTCATCCGAGAAAATTTTAAAGAAAATTACTTTTTCCGGCCATCAATATTTTGCGCGCTACGTTGAGATTCGTATTAAATTTCATTTTTATGTTGTAAAAGTAATGCATGCTCAGGTAATATAATTAACTGTGTAGGGATGTTGAAAATTTTGCTGTAATTAATTTTTTCTACAGAGATGGTACGCTGTTTGAGATTAGTTTTTTCATTAAGCTTGTATCGCAAAGTTTTCACAGAATTAATTTTTTAATTTCCTCAAGTATTTATACTTTCAGCGCTATGAAAAACATAAATTTAAAACAAAGTTCGGACATGACATGTTCGCTCTCAACACTACTTTCATTTCAGCGAAAAGGAGTACACAGTAAAATGCAAATTATTAATTTGCTGTTAGCCAACTAGAAAAACGTTGGTTTTTATCTTAGTTCTGACAATAAATTTTACTAAAGAATCAAACATTTCCCAATAGAGTGTAACAGAAGTTGCCTTGGACACATTTTGCCGCTTCGGAAAGTGCAACATATCAGCCCAATTCAAATTCCATCAATAGTCATTTATCAACATTATATTTTTAATTTTTATATAATAATAAAGCATCAAAATTCATTCAAACTCATTTATGTTTGTTTTGTATTACGTATTAAAATGATTCTAAGAAATATTATCTATAATCGTTCTATTTTTAAAAACAATGACTGTCTACTCTACCACATACTGATAACTTGCATATAAAAATGATATATTTGTTTACTCGTCTACTAAGGAAAATACCCTATGAAAATTACACTTCTACAAACTACTTTATCTTGTGAAGTATATGTTAATAAATTCTAAATGCAAAGGAAATGTTATTTTCTCTTGAATTTTTAAATGAAGAATGAACTGTGGCACGTCTCAACGTCTGCCAAAATGTGGCTTGCTAATCAAACTTTTATGAATTTTGACATTTATTTTTTGTTTCTTGCGGAGCAAGGGTTTAATAATAAATAAAGGTCACGTACATTCGATTTATCAATTTGGAAGGTAAATAAAACTGAAAGAATCACTTTCAGAAATTAATTGCGTAAATATTAAATTCCTATAGGAATATGTACGAAAAATGACAAATACAATTTTTAATCAAATAATGTAAACAATGTTGCAAAATATAAAGCTTCTTTACTTCTTAAAAGATTAATATGATCAAAGAATAATATGTACACGTATTATAATAAAAAAAACTATGAATTTGAAAAATTTAGAATTTACTTATACAAAAAATATTTTTTACTAAAAATTCTGTTAAAAATAAACGTTAGTGCTACAGGTAACAAAAAATAGTAAATAGAAAATAAATTATATTCTATTTTATAAAATTCATAATTTTATTTAACTCTAATAGAGAATGCATATCTATAATACGAGGTACCTCAAGAAAATTTGTTAAAAGTAGTATCCAAAATTTTACGATCATGGAAAATTTGTATTTGCACACACAACATAAAATATTTTGTGGTAATTCCTGGGATTCCGGTTTTATTGTGAACCTCTCAGCATGATAAAAATAATATCAAATCCACGTTTCCATTCTAATTTTGTATGCTGGGTCTAGGCCAAACAACAAGCGAGATATTTATAAAACTTTGTATACTAGCTCTTTATTATTTTCAATTATTTTGCAAATCTTAAATGATCCAAATCAAAACTTTTACTTGTTAATCCAGACGGCTATTTATGCGCCAATTACAGTTTATTAAATAATGAAAACATATCATTTACTTGACAAAATAATTGTAGTTGTCATTTCAAAATAAGGCGCGTGTGAGTTATAATTACGCAATTATGAATTTACATTTTAAACGATTCCTTTCTATCAAAAGACTCCGTCGAGATACAAAACAAAATATTCTCATGTTTAATTTTCTACATTCTATACAACAATACAACATTTTTTAATATAACCATTGATAATATTTCTTGAATGAACATATTTCACTAAAGGTTGATTTTCTTATTACTATATTTCGATAGTCGGAATACTTTTTTCGATTAAATTTTCCCCAATTACTCTATCGTTTCCAGCGGAAGTAACAGTTACAAAAACCAGATAAAATAATAGATTAACATAAACTATAGTAGACAAATGGCATTAACAACGTGATTTCGGTTCCAAATAAAAAAAATACTTAACCGAATTTCAAATATGAACTCACATCAAAACCACAACCGATACGACTTTGTGGTCAAGATAACAATGGTAAGCAACGTTCAACAGCGTCCTCCATTGACTTATTGACGGGTTTATCAATTCTTATTTTAACAAGTAACACTAATACTAGAATCTAATAAACTGGTAAAAGTTAAACTATTGCTAGATTTATTAAGGTTTATTAAATAAACTTTTTTATTTATTATTCCAACATTCTTGAACTCATAGAAAAGAAAAACGATAAAATCTGTGAAATAAATTTTATGAGAAAAATATTTAAACTTGTCATTATCTCGATAAATATAACTACAAATCATTACTAGACACAATTCATTGTAAACCTCTTTGTATACACTTAAATCTATATTCTTTATATTATTATTTTTTTGTAAACACATAATTATTAATCAATATTTGTTAAATAACTTAGGTACCTTAGTAGTCTTGTTTCTGCTAGGAAAATAGTGTTATAAGAAAGTATCTTGAAACCAAACTCAGGCATTCGGCACAAACTTGTAAGATTTGCTAAGTTTACTTAAACAAAGTTGTTTTTAGTACAAAAGTTCCATTTGACACTTTCCGTTAGAAAAACTATGTTCTCTAATTCAAATCATACGTCAACAGGGTTATTTGAATGGCATATTGTCGTGCGTCTTTTACTGCCGGTCTCCACGGTCCCGTTTCTACATAATGCATCGTTTGTCCCTTGCTGAGCTCGTAGGAAGCTTTCTTTCCAGCTTTCCTGCTTTCTTGCACCCACGCAAGATTTTACTACCTACCCCACGCAAACGTATGACCCACCGTCAAAGAAATGTTTTGTAAAGTTGAAAGGTGGGTTGTAAAATGAAATAAGAAAGCCATACATTTTTTTTCCTATTTTTCAAATTCAAAGGATTTTACAACAAATCACTTAATAATGCCTGTATATATAATAGTTAATTGTATTTATTTCATGTTTTACTTGTTTGGTATAATATTATAATTTTGTTATGAAATCTAAGCCGACCAATATCAAATTACAATTACATGCAAAATGACGTTTTGATTATGCTCTGTAGGTCAGTTTAGGTTAAGTTAGGTTAGTTAATGTGGATATATGCTAGATTAACGATAATAGAAGGTTCAATTGTAGCGTAACCTAATTCACTAGTCTGGCTTTATAAAATGACCCATAATTTTGTTCTGTTTATAGTTTACGTAATTTATTGCATATTCTTGTTAGTTCAACAACATTAAAAGTCGTGGACATCGTTCGGCTCGTTGCTATAAAAATTTTACCTAATCAATACTTTTAAAAATCACCTGTGAAATCATGGTTATTATTCACATGTTTTACAATTAGTTTAACTAAATTATATAATTTGACAAGAGAACTAAACAATGATACAATTAAATAGTAAATTAAATTTGGTCGATTTTTACCCAAACTACATAATAGTGTCATTGGTTCAAAAGCTTTAATATATATTTTATATTATTAGATTATTCTAATTCGATATATTACCACACAAATTCCGGAAAATATTTACAAGTTAAAATTAGTATGATTGTAATATATCCTTTATACATACTTCTGTCCGAAGAACCTATCGAATGCACTAAATCAAATATAGATTATGAAAGTGTAAGTTTCGGGCACTAACTTTTACAGCAAGTTCGAAAATGTCCTATTGAACGGAATAATTCAAAATTACTATTACTATATATTCATCTTTTATTAAATATCACTCTATAATATCACAACTTCAAAAATAAGTCTTTATATTTAATAAGTTGAAAGTAAATAAGAGTAGGTATTTATTTGCGAATTGGCACTTTCAACTGATAAGCCTTACGAAAAATTCAACATACTTAGTTTTTGTTTGCTACATTGGTGAAATAGTAAAAATTTATTGTCACACATAAAATATTTCGGTTTTACAGATTGATCGAAAATTGAGATCTTTCTAAAATTGTCACGTGCTATACCTTATCAGTACATTGACAAAGTAGTAAAAATTTATTGCCATACACAGCAAAGATTTCAGTTTTTCAGATCGATCAATAACTGAGTTATTTCTTTCTAAAACTGCAATGGGGTCATACAAAAAAAATTACGATTTTTTTACATGGGTGGAATCTGCGACTCATACCATGCATATTATAATAAGAAATATTCCAAAATATAATACTTTTCATTCATGATTTTCTTAAAAGATATTCCCACACATACACAGATGATACACAGAGGTCAAAAATGTCAAAATGAATTACCCTAAAAGTTACAGCAAAAGTACTCAAGTGTTTTAATCGTTTTTGTGTTTTTGATTCGTTTAAGAAAATGGTGCTGTATTGAAATTTGAAATCTAAGCCTATTTACTTACATTGTAATCGCCAGATTTTCAGGAAAAAAATAAAACAGAAAATGTGCAATGAAATGTAAACAAATTTCTTGTTAGTTCTTTCTAGCTGATGAATTCTTTGGTGTTATATATACCAAAGTTTAGACCGTGTGTATACATGCAAATAAGCCCATTCATCCATAGAATATGTGCGAATAGCGTCGTATAGCGGTAAGCTAACTACCCCTGAAATATAAACCGCTAATTCGCTATTTCTATTCCCCGGGAAAGTTGCTGGCTGGCTGCAGTAAACAATGGGCGGCGACGCAGGACGTGTCAGGAATAGAGCCGGGAGTTGATTTTTTATTCAGGCGGTTGTTTCGGGCTTCAGTAATAATTAAAGAAGCAAAACAATGGCGCATGCAAATTGGGCCGCACTGAGAGACCCTGCACTGTTCACAGCGCTAAAGAGAATTTGTTTCGTTTTATATTCCGGTCTGGGTACAATACGAGACGGATTCAATATTGGAGGTAACAGCACAGTCAAATTAAAACAATATCCTTACAATTTTATAAATTTATAAAATAAATGTGTTTAAAGTAATAATAATTTATATACCCAGACGAGGACAAGAAGCTTAAAAGACTTTTTATATAATTAAATAATTTATTCTCGTAAATGAACATTAAGAATAATGTAACAGTCCTGAAGAGGTAAGTATGAATAATTGACCGACACAAAACTTGAATTTAAGTTTTAAATTATACTGCGAATCAAATTTAAATAGAGTTTTTAATATTTTCCACTTTCAGAACACTATTAATTTGCATTTATTTACATGCAAATTTCTTTTATACTTTAAATTAGTTTCATATCAACTTCGTCTACTGAAAGAGTCTATTTGAATATTTTTTTTTGCTTTTGCTACAGACTAACTAAAATTCTTCATTAAACGTTACTCTAAATTGAGTACCAAATCCTGAAACTCCTGTACTGGGTAAATAGTTATTTTGTGACATACCAATATTGCAATGATCTAATCACTTTTCTGTATTCCGTAACCCACATTCTAGTTTACTTTTTAGTTAAATACGAATATCCATAAATATATAGCATCTGAGAGGTCTCTAATCTTATTCTTTTTCGTGAAGGATTTGAAAAATCCTCATTTCTTTTAATATCTAGTATATTTCAATATCTTTCTTGATTTTACGTCAAGTAAATGAAGAAGAAAACCATCAATGTTACTTGAAGAGAATTACTATCGTCGCTTATTAGAAGATGAGCTACTAAAAGTATAAAATTAGTCACTATTAGTAAGAAGCGCAAGGCACTTTTGTAAAACGTGAAGTACCTATATTTAATAGAAATATAGATTTAACAGGAGTCGATGTATTTAAGATGGTCAGTAACTCAAATTTGTTCGTTTCACAACTTTTCGACTACTGTTTACAACGAAGACAGGTAATTTTGTTCAATTGCTCTGGCTGAACACTCCTAGGAAAACAAATGCTGTTCTTTTCAATCCAGCAGCGTTTAGCACTACGACGCGTTAAAATTCTTAAATGAACTTCGGTTGTGGCTATACCTTGTGATTGTAATAGACGAATTCTGGCGGCGAACCCCAACTTGTTTTCATGGGAAACATGGAACATTTTAAATTCTGGCAACGAACAAAATTCTTGTGCATTGGATGCAGCTTGCAAGCTACTTCCATATGCTCTAACTATTTTTGTAAATATATTTCTTTCCCTTTAATTGATATAATTATCAGGTAGTTTGACATTTATTTCTAATGGATAATTGAAGAGTGTATTTATGCATGTTAGCTTCTAAAGAATTCATAGGGAAAAATCTCAAATGTCAGGCTGACGTTTCACTTTTTCGTATGTTGGAAGCAACTATAAAATATTCCATTCTGGCGCTATTATGGAAACATACTTCTGCTCGAATTAGTGACGACAATTTTTGGAAACAAATCCGTGAATTCATGGATTCGGTTTGATCGCCAGAATTCGCCTAATGTAACACAGGTACTGCATATGAGCGGTAATAGGAAGCTGACCAGTGGGATATTGTGTATTAGCGACATGTGATGAGTTCTGCAAGTATCTACATATTTGTGATACAGATAAATCTACTCATATCACAAATAAATTCTTCATCTTAGTTCTCATTACTCGAAGAATCTGACTCATTAGATATTAGACAGTATTCAAATATTCTATGAAGTATTTGATTAGGTTTGGTTTCTAGGTTCCATAAAAAATGCAAAACTACCAAAAATCGATTCGAAAGCAGCAGCATAACGATTTGTAATAAGACCACAGAATAGGTTTATACAGAAGCGACAGTAAGAGAAACGAAAATTAGAGAGAGATGGGGAATGTGAACAAATTTAAAGGGCTCGTTGTTTAAAATCGGAAAGTTTCCTCACATCTTAGTGAGAGACAGAGGAAGGAAACAAATTTAAAGGTCTACACAATGCTTCAAGGTCACAGAACTGAATAGGGGAATATGAAAGATACCGACACGGAGTGTCGCTTCTGTATGTAACTATACTATGGTAAGACGCTACATACCGAAACGATCAAACCTATTAAACCACCTCTATCATAAGCTTACGACGTATTTAATAGTAGTCTCCCCTTTCGGATAGCTCATCTGATAATGAATAAAGTGGTGTCCTACCTGTAACTGGGGCCTCAATGTCGATCATCGTCTTCTCGGAGCGCAGCAGGGCGGCGCCCTCGGAGATGATGCGCAACGCGGCCTGGTCATCGATGCGACCCTCGAGGATGAAGTGCTGCTTCAGTACGTCCGGCCGCGGCTTGCCCCGCGCGTCGAACACCTCCGCCACCGTCAGTTTGTGGCTTGGTGGAAAAGGAACAGCTATAACATAAAACACACTGTTACCTTCATATTCAAAAAATATCACTTAAATACATAATAGGTTTGTTCCTACAACAAATTCCTTAGTTGCTGATAGTTTCGTACTAATTTCATGCATGCGTGAATTGTGACTGGTTTGAAAAAGTCAGTGATTCTTTGTTGGAACACATGATCAACAGTCAAGAGAAGAAAGTTATTCGTAATGTTTAAAATTTAACAGTATTTATAGATAGAATCTTTTTTCCTTATTGATTTCCAATTCTATTTTATGTTTTATAGTCTAATTATTGTCTTCATAAAAATAATGTTTTATTTACTGTTGTATAGACCTATATACATTTTAAAAATTTATTTCACATATATAAATTAAAGTATATGCATGCGCTAAGTTCTTAAAAACTAAGAATAATCAGCTATTCAATTTGTGGATATTCCGGAAAAAAAATTAAGCAAACTGGTGGGAACAGAAAACTTTTTAGTCAAGGATTGTTCACAACCGCTTTTGGAACGCCTAAAATGAAACTGCGCAAACTCCGGACTGTCACAGACAGTTTTCTACTGCTGGAGGAACAAACCTAATATCATAATGGAAATAAGGTTTATTTCCACGAGTTGATCCTCTCGTCATCAATAGTAGTCACGTGATTCAAATCGCCAACGGGAAAAGCGGGATTGATGATATCATCTTGTAAGGTGAAATAATATAATTTCCGAAGTAAACTAATTTCAAAACTGATTGTATTGTATACAAATATAATAATAGATGAAATATACAAAAAGAGTTGTAGATTAAACTAACGAAATTAGCAACACACAATGAAGCACAAATTGTTGACGCTAAAATAACCTTAATAAATTACATAAATGATACATTTTAATTTTTTATATATTTGAAAATATCCTTTTTTATTACAATACTATTTCTATTTTATTTGTATCGTTGGTTTTACGCATGTGGCTTATATACCCCTCTGTAATAAGTGCAATAATAAGACATCGAATAAAAGTCGCATCTTAAGCCATGTGCGTGCGATAAAGATGTAAGATACATATTTAATAATTCCAAAAGTTGATGACGTGAGGATCATCGGGGGAAACCGCCCTTACTTTATATGTAAAGAACCTAATATCAAATATCTAATGAGTGGCACCGACGACGTTATAAAGCTGAGTAGAAAACAAATTATGAAACCAAACAACACTTGATCTTCAAAATTTAAATTACTTAGCAAATTTATATGACGAATCGAAAATATATGTAAAGAACCTAGTATCAAATATGTAGTGACTGTTACTGTTACTGTCGACGGTATAAAGCATGCAAACTAAAAGATTAACTCGTAAAAGTCGTTTAATGATCTTCATGGAAAGAAGTGAACTTGAAAATAAATTAATGATACTGCAAACTGCAAAGCTTTATTATTTTAAACAAAATCAAATTCCAGGCATTTTTTCTTGTATATTATTATTGTCCTTGCAGCTTACCATGGATTCCTTACATCCTTACAACATAGGGACAAAGTGATATTTTTAACAATAGTTTGAGTCTTTGTGAATCGAATCCTAGATAATTTATTCCGTTTAATTCGAGTCGACGTAAGTTAATAAATATATTTATTCACAACCGGTTAGTAATACAACGATTTCCGACTTTTACAAAGTTGGGAAGTTAGTTATTGTTAACCTCATTTTCCAAGAGGTTGAGAAGTACAGCGTGAGTATAGCTGGGGTTGGGAAGTGGACATTTTCACTTTACACTTTTCAATCTCAATAAAATCAATATTTTAGGATAGAAATCAAACTTGACAGTTTATGTGACAGTTGATCAACACCAAACCAAAACAATCGTTTATTCATGTGAGATTATTAATTTCAGATTGTGAATAAAATAGTACACAAACCTCTGTGAAAAATTTCATTATGTCTCGGGCTATAGCTAACCGCAGAGATGTGCGTCTTGATTACCTATCATTGCCCTTGACAGTAATGAAACACTTTCTACCTCGGTTAGTATTATTACATATCTTTAAATTAATATTCCTAAGAATAGATATCGTCAGTCAGTACGGTTTTGTGGCTGCCCAGTTCAATTGGATGAGTTACCGAACAAAGGTTCTGTGTGTAATGACCTTGCAAAGACTTGTAGGCGGAAACATGCATCAATAAAATGCAAGAAAACGTGTCACGAAACAAAAGTACCCTAGGTAATTGAAACCTTGTTCCATCTACGAATGTTGTATCAAAGATGCTAAAGAATATTTTTTTAAACAAATAATGGATTTGAAAACCCGAATTGAATCCCATCATTTCCCAAGTAAAAACAGCTTTTATATTGCACTATCTGCGCCAGAAAGAGTGCCCAGAAGATAAAATCTGGTGAAAGCTTTCTTTGATATAAATAAATCATTACGGTTCTTTAAGATACAGTAGATTGATATACCCAGCAATGTGTAATGATTTGTTTTACTAATTTTTATTATAGAAAAAAATATTGTCAAATGCGCAACATATCAACCACTTATTAAGTAAATATAAGTTTTATCGAAAATATCCTAAAGCAAGCTATGTAAACAGTTAAACGATTATCATCAAATGTTGAAAATGATAAATTTAAATCACTTCTAAGAAGTACGAACAGAATTAAATATATGCTTAGAAATTATAATTATGAATATATTAATAAGTAGATCAATATTTCCAAGTATTGTGCAATTCATTTGCTGGAAAAGCATGGAGAAATTCCTGCTTGAAGTTCCATATCGCAAAGGAAAAATGTGGGTTACATTTGCCAGTGTATGTAGGTAATCAGTGTATATTAATCTCCACATTCCTGCTGCATGCAGGACGGTGCCATTTTGCGGTTGATTAGTGCGAGCAGCGTGAAAATGATCGATTCCTGCAAGCGCTGCGTAGCTGGCGCTCGCCTGTCCTCACAGCGGCGAGCGGCGATTGTCGATTGTCCTGCGGCGGCACCGCCACACGCGATACAGACCTGTTTATTCATTTGTTTGCGGCTCTTGTTAAATGAAATGAATATTTAATCAGGATTTGTATCGCGCCAGATAGAGGACTTCTGCTGGTAGCTGCAGTTGAATATTTATAAACATAGTCATGTACTGAAATATTATGGATGATTATGGTACAATAAACACGATAGTTATCCATAATCAGTTGTATTCAACAATTATTCTCTAAATTTGCAATGTAGTCAGAGTTAACCTCCAATTAACTGGCAAAATTCAAAAGGCTCAAACAATTCAATAAATCTAATAACAAACATTTATGTACTTATCAACTTATCCATTCTAGGTGCTTAAAAACTCTAAATTGTTAACAGCAAATATCATCTGCACTAGTTCGCATTAAAAATAGTACGAAACATGGGCGCCGACTTTTCAAAATTTCTTATAATGATCAACATCAAAAAATTACAAGAAAAAGGAAATATTACGGCAAATACTATAGAATACCAGAATGTAATCGGTTTTAGCAGGCCAAGAATTAGAACAAACACTTCTGAGTGTTCTAATTCCTGACCCACTAAAACTAGAATACAATCCAAAGCAGATAAATCAGCTCTCGAAAAGCAAACACCTCTGAGTTCTCTAATTCCTAACCCACTGAAACCTGAGCACATATCAGAGCATCTAAATCTGCTCCAGAATGTGTACTGGTTTCAATAGACATAGAGACAAATACTTATAAGCCCTCTATTTCTTGTCACCTTGTCTCTGTAATCTATTTTATGGTAGTAGTCAGTTATTTAAAAATGGAAGAAGGTACAATAATTCTTTAAAATAATAACAATTCAGGGCTTTATTACTGATTTTAAAAAATCTACGCTTAGGGAAATACCTCCTTGGTGGCATTGTCCCACGGAAAATTTTCCTTGAAGGCCTGAGCCCTGATACCCCCATGTAATCGGCGCCAATGCTACGAAGTCTTTAATCCATGTATCAAGCAGTTATTTCTGATGTAAGCAAAGTGAAAATAAGTTACACGCAATAACAGGGATAAAAGTTCAGTCATTCCAGATTATCTCCCTCATTTCACTACATATGACATAGTTAAGTTGTTGTTAAACTTTAGAGAAAAAAAATATTATATATTACACGAAAATATATGTATAGTAAATTTATTGTCCAATTTACATCAATTTTGTAATTTTTAAACGAATGTTGCTATTTTCATTAAAATTATCTGATTCAGATCAATAATATGACGATCAAATTCAGAAATCTCCCTATCGAAACCTATAAAAAGGAAGTATTTAATGGTACTAGTTTTTATCTTCATATTTCGTAGGTGGAAATTAATTTCTTTAATTATCTTTTTTTCCATCTCTTTCATTATACGAATTTTTACCATTCGCACGTCGTAAAATAAAAACTCAATTTTTATTCTTAAAATTCGTATACCTTAGTAAATTTGCCTTTTTTCATAACACCAAAAACGTAATGTGTTATCACGTCTATTGTCCATTAGTGAATATAATACCCTTATATTTTAATTTAAAAATTCTGCGTATCTGGTAAAATTTTAGATAGGGCTAGGCAGTTAAAATGGATATTTTTTTTGTTTTTGATAAAAAACAAACTCGTCTCAATTTATATCGCATTTTAATTTTATTATGTATTTAATAACAAGCACTGAATTCTACACCAGAAATTATACAGAAAATAAACTAATTCAGCCAAAATTTATAAACAAATTTTGATGGTTATGAAGTCGTCACTTCCTTTCATCAGCTCTGTCCAAAACAAAAAGGTTATTTATAATTTCTCCACAATTCAATGTTTTCTTTGGATGAAACATATTAAACAAACCTTCATTATTACCTACCGTACGTAATTCAGTTTCTAGAAACGTAAATAAAATACACGGTTGTAGGCGTTTTCATTTGCAATAAAATATAACAATATGAGTCATGTTCAAAGTTATTAAAATCTTCTGCTCACAGTAATAAATTATTTATGAATTGGGTGTTACTCAGAAGATAATTTATGTGTGTTTTTTGTGACAATTTAATCGTGTTATTTGTACGATACATGCTGTATACATCACCTTGCCTTATCGGGTTGACTTATTGGAGATTATCTTGATATACTGGACCATATTTTGATTAATGAGAAATCTGCTGGCATTTTATTTAAGCAAATTGCTCGTTGGTCGTAAGCAGGAATTATTACTAGAAGTATGAGACAGAAAGTAAATCATAAATTCTCTGGAGGTGCAGTCGTTAAGTTGAAGTTGTTAGAATAAATTTGTAGGATACAGTTACGACTGATATTTTGATGGATAGCCGTTGTAGAAGTTGTTATGATTTAATTGGGAAAAATTTATAACATATTCAAATATCCTATTACGGAGGTAAGCATTTCAAATACTAAATAAATATAAATAATAAATGTCAATGGCCTCATCACCGTTAACATATAATATTCGTTTTGACAAACATGTTAAAATTTTATAAAAGAACAAAATAAACATTTGATGTATCTAAACTGCTTCCGTTACAAGCTAGAAATTTTATTGGGAAAATTAAAATTAAAACATTCCCTTCATTGTAATACGGCACTAAAAAAAATCCCTATTTTTTTTTGGCGATAATTGTTTAATTGAAACTA
This sequence comes from Stenolophus ochropezus, assembly GCA_035578165.1. Taxonomy (NCBI): domain Eukaryota; kingdom Metazoa; phylum Arthropoda; class Insecta; order Coleoptera; family Carabidae; genus Stenolophus; species Stenolophus ochropezus. The sequence goes on along the minus strand of JAQOWZ010000005.1, from coordinate 13,778,606 downwards.
CTCGTTACAGATTGTAGTGGTATTCAATTACCAATTGAAAACTCAATTATTGTTTTCACATATTGAAGTAAATAATGCAAAACTGTTAATAGGAAAAGTTTAATTGGGTTCGAATTGTCTAATTTGGACTTTAATACCTATTTGAACACTACCTTCTAAATATTTACTCACATATGCAGTTGTGTAAATACGTATACATACGTATTATTTTTAAGTGTAATAACGTAAACATAACCAAATTTCTGCATTTATATTATAGATACAAGACAAAAAGATCTCAGAATTTGAGATAATATAGAACAGGGGAACGTTAAAAATATTTCAGAAATATTAATACGCAAACGACTCAATAATACCAAAAAAATATTTTTAAAAATACGTAACATTACGGGTAGTTTTATACCACATTTTATATAGATTTTGAATGTTAAATATATATATATATATATATATATATATATATATATATATATATATATATATACCCTTAGACTTTGTGACCCTTTATAACAACCTGTATATCCTCAATTTTTTTAACAACAACAATGTATAATTTTTGCCTCATCATATTTTCTGAAACAAGATCAAATTATTATTTATAACGTACATATATTTCTAGAAAAACACTCGATTTGCAGTTTATATATCGTTTCAAAAGATCGTAATATTTCCTGATACAAGATCCAATACTCGTACTAGCAATAACAGAAAAATAACTAGTGATTGTTTGTGTTTGTGTTGAGTAGGGTTATTATTTATAGCGTAACATAATCCGGTAGTGATAGAGATAGTAGTAAATCACATGGCAGGTAGTAGTGCCGTTCCGTGACGGAACTCCATTGCGCGACGTGAAACCTAGCCCCACGTCGTTCGTTGCCAAACTCGCAACCTTTTGCTCTTTTCCTACACGAGAATACACACGAGATGCACAACTCTCCAACGAAAAACTTTCATATGTGGGAGGAAAACATACTACACTGCATTGGAAGTTTGTGCTCCAATCCATCTTCTGTTTGAAGTTTAAGTATCGTAAACATTACCGACGTATCGGTATTTCAAACATCTCAAAGTTTTGTCAAACATTTTTTTTTCTCAATGTCTAACTGCAGTTTGTTATAAAACCTATGATATATCAATGATTGATGATCAATCGTAGAACTTTGAAGATCCGTAACGACTAGAATTGAGACAATCTTTATCCAAATACCGCTGTGTCCGAGTGGTAGAGGTTGACATCACTAAAGTACAAATCAAACTTGTCACTAAGCAAATATCTTAAGATACTGAAGGCTTTGTTCCATCCAAAAATATTCTACCTTTTTGTTGATTGTTTCTTATGCTATCCTTTTTTTATTTATATAAGCTTTCGTAGGTACCAAGGCTTAAGCCCGTTTTACAACATTTTCCTTTATTTTCATACTAGATAACCTAGTCATTTTTTTATTTTAAGATATAGTTGTTCTTGCTGAGACTTCAACTCATGATCGTAACTTCGAATGACATCACAGTGAGTTAAAGATGCGCTCTATCTAGCTCAACAATCCAGTTGTCCATCTTAGAAAGAGGTAATGAATTTAAAGAACATAACCGACTTTGATTCTTTTTGGACAAATCACTAAACATTTCAAATAAGGTATCTGGGTTTCAAAATCCAACATCGCCAATGTTGAACTACTATAACAAAGTTAGAAACTGTAAGTTCCTTGCAGGGGCTATCCTAAAATTGTACATCGAAATAAAAGAAAAAATATGTCGTGAAATAATTACTGTATAATTTCTGTTCCATCTAGAAATGTTGCGCCACAGATGATGATGATGATAAGTGCAGATCAAAGCGAAAATATCTACATAAAAAAGCTTGATATTAGTAGCTATTATTTTATCTACGATGATCTTAACGAAAATAAGCGTCTGCGTTCATCCATTTTTCATCGCGTTCTATGATCCTGTTCGATGCTCTATGATTGATATAACACATTATCTTTCCTTTCTTTTTCAAATTTCCATGAAAAAATTATGATTCCATAAGAAAAGCAGTTTGTTAGTTCCAAGAAAATGGTATTATAGTCATAAAGATTTATAGAAGGCTGTTCGTGCATTGATGTCTCATATTATTTTCTCAAGTGTAGAGTAAATTTAATAAAATTTCATATGTAGGTAAGTTTCTTGTTTTAATAACAAGAATTGATTAACATTGGTAGAAAACAATTAAGCAGAATTGGAAGTTTACTTTTAATATTAAAATTTTTTCGTGAATAGAAATTTTTGTAAAAAAAATCCTAAAAAGTTTCCTCATCCTGCAAGCAACATCCTTTAATTGAAATTTAATTTTTATGGTGAGTATGATGGCCACAGTTGATTTTAAAATAAATAAAAGTATTGTCACTGGATAATTAAATTTTTATTATGCTACTTATAAACAAAATCATACTTGTAGTTTTTACTTTCATTTGTATCTATGTACGATACTTTCTTCACATTAAAAACTTATTTAATTTTATTTTAATGGATTATGAAAATTAAAATGGCGTAAACGTAGTGCATTATTGTTAATCATAAAAAACTATTCCATATTTTGTTTGAAAGAAGAAGTAGATAGTATTGCTGAAGTACTATTTGTTCCTGAAATTTCCCCTAAAATATTTATCTAATTCTTGTATTTTTGGTTGGAACATTCATCGATGTGGTGTATGAATGCAGTGAGTTAAGAGGTTTCTTTGGCCTGTGAACTTGAATAAATCATGTGTAGATTTTGGCCGCTCGCCACCGTTTGTAGGTCGAACTACGAACTACGAGTCGCTGCTGTCTATAATGCATGAGTATTACACACATACACACAGAATATATAGAGCATCTCGGCTGCAAGGATACCGACTACGCATTGCGGATGTTAAAACAGAAACGCGCAAATTTATTTCATTCATGTACCAATTCCAACCCAAAAAGCACTGTACTTATACTACTAAGCACCCAGATTCACAAAAAAGATTAAATTCGGAGTTAGTTAACTCCAAATTTAGTCCGGATTAAATTTTCCGGGATTAGAGCGATTCACAAAGCACCGTTGTTAAATACGGAGTTAGGTAATATCGAATACTAGTTACAATTTTTTTCGATTTAATTCTTGTCGCAGAATATACTTGGCGCCATAAACTGAAACCCCCAGATTCACAAAAGGGATTATTCACTAATTCCGAATAAATTTAGTTCCACACTTATACCCGTTGTTAACTTCATGAAATGTCAAACTAACTCCATTCCCAATTCATAAAAAAGATTAAGTATATTATTTAGTCCAAAAGATAACTCCAGTAGTTTGATGGAATTAGCAGTATTTGTAGATGATTATCAGCATTTCTAAGTAAGACTGAGAAATATTGTGATGATATTTGAAGTCACGGACCATATTTACTATTTTGTTTGAAGTAAAACACATTGATTACGTTGATTACAAGCATGCGAGAAGTATTCATAGTGTAATTAATTTTGTTTAATATAAACGTGATTTAAACAAAGTTATTTATTTTCTAAAATAAAAATGTAAGTGTAAATATTGCTATAATTAATTTTTAAAAATATTTTTTGTATTGCAAAGAATATAAAAGTTAGAGCTAACCTTAAAATTAATTTTTCTTAATCTTTTCTCCACCTCCATTGTAATAATATAATATAGTCGAATCAAACAGTACTGCCCACAATTGATTACTGAACTTTGATTACTACTGAGTACCGGTATCAGTGTTCTTCGACTGATCAAGTGATCACTTTCAGTATATGGCGCCAAGAATATTCTGTAGTGGCGAAAAAGCGGGAAAAATTGTAACTAATATTCGGTATTAACTAACTCCGTTTTTAACTCCGGTCTTAATCTGTTTTGTGAATCGCTCTAATCCCGGAAAATTTAATCCGGACTAAATTTGGAGTTAACTAACTCCGAATTTAATCTTTTTTGTGAATCTGGGTGTGAAAGATTAAAGGCTACGAAATTTTCAAAATGTATTTACATACAAACAAATTTGTTTGTATGTAAATACGCATAATTAAATGTCGAAAGGATGAAATATTTCCTTTGCTTTTGTGCATTTGGCGCCATATACTGAAAGTGATCAATTGATCAGTCGTAGAAAACCGATACCGGTACTCAGTGGTAATCAGTGTTCAGTAATCAATTGTGTGCAGTACTGTTTGATTCGACTATAATATATTATTACAATGGAGGTGGAGAAAAGATTAAGAAAAATTAATTTTGAGGTTAACTCGAACATTTATATCCTTTGTAATACAAAAAATATTTTAAAAAATTAATTACAGCAATACTTACACTTTATCAAACTTACATTTTTATTTTAGAAAATTAATAACTTTGTTTAAATCACGTTTATATTAAACAAAATTAATTACACTATGAATGCTTCGCGTATGCTTGTAATCAACGTAATCAATGTGTTTTACTTCAAACAAATTAGTAAATATGGTCTATGACTTCAAATATCATCACAATATTTCTCTGTCTTACTTAGAAATGCTGATACTCATTTATCTTTTGGACTAAATAATATACTTAATCCGTTTTATGAAATGCGAATGGAGTTAGTTTGACGTTTCATGAAGTTAACAACGGGTATAAATGTGGGACTAAATTTATTCGGAGTTAGTGACTAATCCCTTTCATGAATTCGGAACGGAGTTAAAAATGGGAATAAATATGGAGTTAGTGGCTAATCCCTTTCGTGAATCTGGGGGTATGGCATTATGACGATGCTTATACCGAATAGTACAAACATCAAATATTGTCTTACCAGAATTTCTTAATAATAAATAAAAAAAATTGCGAATCTGTAAATTTGAATGCAATTGCTTTTTTGTACTTTATCCCACTGTCAATATCAGTTTGTTGTCAATATAAACAGCACATGTATTATCTCGATTGTTTTACGTATAAAATTATTTTTTTTTCAAATGTGATAAAAGTGACATCTTTTGTGACTTGATTGACAAGATTGAAGTTTAATTTCTAAGCCGCCGGAGTAGAAATTTTTTACTTTTATACCGCCGGAGTAAAATCAAAATAAATGAATATCTATAGAAACTATGTAGAATCAGTGAATAAGAAATAACTTTTACAATAGAAACCTCTGTAATATCGCCCTAAATGCCACTAAAAAACTGTCAACAATGTCTACAACTGACAGATTTTAATTGATAACCTACAATTTGAACTTTAAGTAATAAATATTTTTTTAAAATATATACGGTTGAAGAATAAAGAGCAAGTGGCATTCAGAGTAAAAGTGTATGTATGTGCTTCGAATGCAATTGTCCGACTCGCTTCGCTCGTCATGCAAACTTCCACACTCGGCACACAAAGTATCACTTTTACTCTTAATAACACAATAAACAATTATTACATCAATGGTTCTCAAGTAGTAACACAAAGATACATACATCTAAATAGTAACCTATATTTCTTTCAACCCAATAATAATCCACGTGAAGAAATATATACGACAATAACATTTTCTCCGCGAAAAAATGCAATTTAAAATTTATTATTGTACTCAAATATCACAAGGCCAAGCAAAATCAGAAAAAGAAATAATAGTGTTTCTTTAGTTACATATTCATTTTCAATAAAGAATTGATTTTGAGTCGGCATACGGATTAACGGATTTAAATGTTATAACGTTACTATGATAAAAAAGTTTCCTAGAAGTTTATTTTTTATTATATTTATCATATATTTCTCAATAAATATTTTAACTGTTAGGTAAATATATTTATATTTACTATGTGTATTGATATTTCTATAAGGAAAAAATACGGGCCCTCGAAATTGCAACCCGGACCAACTAAATAACTATCAGGCCACCATTGAGTACTCATGTCATTTAAAAACAAATTATTGTTGTTATTATAGTAATTTAAAATTCGAAGCAACAATTATTATTAAATGTCAGAAATTGCAATAAATATTTATTTTCTATGCTGCATCTAGAAAGTAACAAATGCGCTTTTATACTTATTTATAACAACAATGTACTTATATTTTCTTTACTTTTTATCAAAGGACATATTCTTATACTTATCTATACTGCTTCATCTTTCAAAATAAGAGCGCACTCATATCTATTTTACGGCCATAGAACAAAAAGTAATGGTAATATTTTATGCTTCTTCATTCTTGCAGTATCTATCTTATATCTAGGTTATATAAGTCATTTTGAATTTTATATTCCATATACGTTTGTATGATATGCATTTTATCTTTGAGTATCATAATTATGCAATCATCGTCCTTCGTAATATTCACATGTAGTAAAACATTTCAATTTTGTTTAATGCACGTTTTTATAACGTTTCATTACAATAATTGCAATCAACATTTTACATGACAACTTGAGCGTAAGTAATTTTAAACGATAATAGAAATTTAATAAATAGAATAATATTAATTGAAATATGGAAAACGTTTTTTTAACTATTGAACACGTTTTTGTTGATATCATGTTCGTAGATAATAAAAGATAAGTAAATTGTCTTTATAAAATTTCTTTCGCAGATTTTCGTTGAGTTTGAGCAATATTTATTGCTAGTTCTTATTCTTACAATACATTCTACGATATAAAATTTTTCACCATGAATAAATCTCAAGATTATTGTCTTCTGTCTGATAAGGGAAAGTTAAAATATACCTACAACATACCTGAATATTGTTTACCTAATGTAACAGATTTAAAAATCAAACTTGACGAAATTATAATATGTTTGGTTCATTCGTTACCAAACGCTATCCGTTGTTAAAAATAATTGTGTGTATTGTTCAAATAATTCATTGAGACTAACAAATAAACAAAAAGCCGAAATCTCTAAATCCATGCTGTAATTGAGAACTTAAATTTAATTTATACTGAAAACTAGAATCATTAAATAATTTCTTCTATGAGATATGTCTTCTTAGGTGATGTATATGTAAACATATCAACATAAACAAGTCATACTATATTAAATGTTATATTTTAAGTGTAACTGTTGCTCATCATTTCAAGGCCTTTTAAAAACGGAAATAAAAATGAAGTACCTGGAAATATCGCACGTGATTAATATATGTCGTAATTAATTTACGAAATTATCAAACGCGTTTCCTTTTCCACTTGGAAGTCACAACAAACACTTTACGTCGCCAAAATAATCCAATCCCACGTGCTGATCCGATCACGAGCTAGGATTAAATTTAACAACAATGAAGTACCTTACTGATCTGTGAAGCTATTTCTAGTGCGTTGTTTTTCTTCAACAGTTGGATCGTTAGTGCATACAATAAACTTGATCCAAGTTCCAAATGAATTCGCTGAAAGAATGATGAAAGAACTAAAAAAAGTTTGCGTACGAGGTATTTCAGCGCAGAAATACTTCTGAATTTCTTTCTTTCGTCTTGGCTTCTAATCTTTTACAATTCTTTATATTGTAATCTAAATTAAATTATTTCATCACAATATTCAAATTTTTGTTACACTCATATTTAATCTATTTTTCATAATAAATGAGATTAAAAATAGGTATCAATTATCAGTGGCTGAATTTATTGGAAGGGTAACAAAGTAAACGAATTTGACAAATATTTTTTGGGTTATAAATTTTTTTTACAGACCTACCTCAAGTGCAACAATTTTAAGAATCATTAGTAACTTTAGAATAAATGGTAGAAGAGCAGAATAGTCTGCTAAATCTCTGGATCTTACCTAAATTCTTTTTGTGGTGACCTTTAAAATCAGAAGTTTGTACTGGGGGAAATATTAAAAGTACAATTTCATAAAATATCTCGAAATATTACAAATGCCCAAATATCATCGATTGTAAATCAAAAGTTTTATAGCAGATTGAGTCATTGCTTAGTAGTAAATAGATGGATTTTTAAAAATTTATTGTAATTATTGTTTAATTGTTCGTTATTTTACTTACTTATTGGTTTGTTGATTTATTAGTTCTTTATTTTGTAATTTCTTACAATATTAAAATTTAATAAATCTATAAAATTAATTCCCTATGTTTCAGTTTAAATGAGACAAACAAATATACATTACTGTCAATCAAATATAAAGTCGTAACCATAGATATGATAAATCTCCATGTTTTACGTTAAAAAATATTCACGGTATGTGTACTTTAAAATATATACTTTGTTTATTTCCCTCAGGTACGTGGAAACAAAAGAATAACAATAATTATAAGCAGAAATCATAAAGCAATGTTTGACAGTTGAGTATATTACGTTTACATATCAACAAATCAACGTGGATGATGTACGATAGGAAGCAATATTGTTTGGGTTTGAAAACAAATAGAAGTTACGATTTGCTTTAGAGCGCAATGAATATAAATAATTTTTGTCGTGTATTCCATGTCACGATGTGAAATGGCGTATTGATTTTACATAATTTGCGTGATAGCTTTATACGCTTAAGCTTTCAGCGTAAGCGAACGATGTATTATTGCAGACTTCCCATAAAACTAACTACTTCCTACCAGACGAATTTGCATAGGTTCTAAATTTTATCTTCTCCTGGCCTAACTTTACTACCTTTAACACCTGTACTTGCACGCACACCAAAAGTTTTAAACAACACCATTTAAAAATATGAAATATGTAGTAAAAAATAAAAGAAACAATGTTCCTCATTTGAATTTAACTATGGAGTGTGTGCTCATATGTGGACATCCATCTCAATGTGTTCGTAATATTCAAATCAGAACTAACACCTGTTAGTTCATAATTATTACATTGGCTATTTATCTGTAATGTTTGACGACTGATCAACTACTACTATGTATGCATTCAAATAAGGTATACCATGGAAAACACACAAATATGTATATACATATATAAACATGCCTCCGCGAAATTAATACAGGTAACACCAAAATGGGCTAATACTGATACTAATAACAAATAGTAATACTACAATTATATAATGGTACCTAAAGAATTATTTTTGCAGTTATTTCTTACACAAAAACACAACCACAAATGACAAGACTTTGAAAAATTGCAAAATGGCACTAATGCTTGGAAAATACAACGGATTTTTGTTTTTCATGAATGAATTTTAAAATATCTCAATTTTTTTCATTGACGTTGACAAAAATTTAATTTCATCATGCAAAAATATAGTATAGGTAAACAACAGATCGGTGAAATTTCTAGTGCTTAATATAGAAGTACTATTTATTACTTGGAACGTAAAAAAATATAAAAACAAAATCCAAATAAGAAAGTTTGTGTAACGATTTGTTTGTTATAACCGCAGTGATGAACAAAGCAAAGAGAATCTTTCTCAAATAAATATTAAGTGGTCAAACAAAAATTAATTACCAAAGTGATCAACTGTGAATGCTATTTCTTTTTCAATTTACTAATTTATAATGTGTTGATATATGTTGTGTTTTGCTAATGAAAATAGAGTAAATTTAAAAAATATTTATTAGAATCCTTTAAAACTTACTCTAGTTGCAAAGTATGAATAACATTCAGCGCATTACAAACCTGACAAATTCGTTCTAGATTACTTCGAGCATAAAATTTCAGCTACTGTTATTTTATATTTACACGTATTACGGGAACTCATTAAAATATGTTGATATAGAAATATCGTTACATATTCAACTGTAAAAATATGCCACCTGTTCTTTGAACTAGCATTAAATTTCCCGAACTAATAAAACAACTGAAAGGTCATTTATGACTCATACCACACAAATTGTATCATACAACACAATCTCATTAAAAAATCTAATCCTTACAATGAAATTAAAATTTAACACAATGGAACAAGAGAATTTCTTGGCGTTTTAATAAAATTCTCGCAATAAATACTAAAGTGACACGCACCTTATTTTGCGATAAAGAAAAAACATTGCAGTGTGCAAAAAAACTTTCCCGCAGCACGCAAGTGCAGGGAAACTCTCCGACAAATCCCAACACTGACATGGACATCATTTGCATAAGAACGAGATAGTGCAGGCCCGCTCACCACGAATTTCAACAGGATTGTGATTCTTTCCAGATAGATAAATGTACCGTGAACGAAGACGATAGCGAACTGGTATTTTTAGAACTGTTATACTTTATAGATAAAAGATTACCGCTTTTGTTTTAAACCTTAAAATTTTATATAATTCTTTATCTTTAACATCATATTGTACACTTCACGATTCTTATATTTTTCAAAATGATGTTTTTAGTGCCCTAATATACCGTGAGTATTTTTTAACGTGAAGCATGGAGATTTATCATACCATGGTTACGAGTTGATATCTGGTTGACAGCAATCTTCTCTCATTTAAAACCAGTGTTGGCAAAAATCATGATTTTTTGATGTTTTTAATTTTTTAAGATATTTAAGTGTTATAGCACTTTTTTAATTGTTTCGAAAACAATATTAATGTTTTATTTTATAAACAAAAACGTAATTTGTAATAAAACTAAAATGATTCATTTGATTAAAACTAGGAAGAGTAACAAAGCATTTTTACTTTCTTTTTAAACATTTAAATATTTATTTTTCTTTCTTCTATTATGACAATTATAGTAATAAAATATCATATAATTTAAATATATTATTAAATACATAACATATTTTGGTTCTTATTAATAGTTTTGTAGCAAATAAATTATTTTTCAATATAATCATGATTTAAATCAGGCCAACCCTGTTTAAAACGAAACATAAGGAATGAATTTGACAGAAGTATTAAATTTTAATATTGTAATAAATACAAAATAAAGAACTGATAAACCAACTAACAAACAAGTTAATATAATTACTAACAATTAAACAATAATTACAATAAAATTTCCAAAATCTATCCTTTAACTGCTAAACAATGACTCAATCTGCTATAAAACTATTGAATTAGTAATATTTTGAGAAATATTATTAATTTTAACTTTTAATTGATCTAAATTTTAATATACATTTGTGGGTAAGTGCTTTTAATAGTCTTGTTTATTTATTAGTCTCGAATAGCAAACTCAGATTATGCAATTATTTGCATCCTCGATACATAAACAAAAAATTCCTAACGTCACTACCGAAATTCTATCGTGTTCTGCTACTTAAAAAAATAATCCGTGAAATGGAAGGCAGCAAAAAGTCTAATAAGAAAACACTTAGCTTTTTAACTATAGACGATTGTCGCTTTAGTTAAAAACTTGGAAAGATTTTTACATCATTGATGAAATTCTTAAAATATCCGTTCGTGATTTGTTGTGAAGTATATTTTAATTAGATATTTTTTATTGTAGTATAGTAAATGACAGGCGAAGTGCTTATTTTGGGAGAAATCCACAGTCAATATTTACACTTGTAAATACGGTAAACAGATGTGACACAAGGACAAATATTAGTCATCAAACTTCGGTGTTCTCACATAAAACTCTACGCGATTCTAATTTTACCACAAATTCTTCTCAACTATGACATAAGTTTGCACAAAAACGACGCGGATCTGTTTTCCACATACGAAAACTTGTCAAAGAAAAATATACCATACAAGACGGAACTAGTTTCCAATAAGGATACCGAAAATTGAAAATGTTAATTTCAAATAAATACAAGTAAGCTTATTTAACCGTTCAAAAAAAAAAGAAATTTGGAGATTTTTTCTACTCTTCTATGAAACTTGTTTTACCTTGAATAAAATATTTGAGGAAGGGCGCTAAAATGAAAATTGCAGGTGGACAACGAAGACCCTAGTGCAGGCTCTGATGTCAGTAACCGTATTTTTTTTCGATTTAATTAATATTAAATATAGTTAGGATCCTACTTGTATATAAATGTGCGTAAATTAAGTAATAAGACTGGCCACGTAGCGTTTGATCTTTGTAACAACATTTGGTTGTTCATAGCGATGTTTTCCGTAAAACAGTTTTTTCTTGTGCGTTCTAAAAATGAGTAATGTTAATTTCAAATAACGGTGTGCTATCAGGTTTTGCTCCAGACTTGTGCACAGTACAATGGAAACTTTAACAAAACTTAAGCAGACCTACACGGAGCCTGATTTTTTTGTGGTTTTAGGCATTTTCAGAAGGACAAGAGTCGATTGAAGATGAAACACGCAGCGGAGGGCGTTCGTTCATCTTATTACTTCATTTACATACCTCGTATTATATTACATTAAAATTAATCTTTCCCGTTTTCTTAAAATAATCAATAATGTCATATTAGTAAAATATCCAAATTACATTGTTTTATTTATATATACAAAGAAAAACAAGAATTCAATCATTAAATGAATTTTCCTTTCTCATTATAAGGTATAATAATCTACAGAGAATATCTTCAGATAACTAAAACTATAAACTGTATTTACTCAATCTCAATGCAAATGATGTTCTTGTGGAAAGTGAAAAGTGGAACATAGGGATGCCCTTTGACAACAATTGATTTTAGTAGTAGTTAAACGCTGGATATCCGATACATAACTAATCCTTTAGAAAACTATACCTCATACCAAACAAGCATAAAATAATAAACAAAAACAATAAATCCAATATAAAAAGAATATATGATTCATAATAAATAAAAATAATTTATTGCAAAATTGTATCATTGAAATGCGTAAATATGTGAAAAAAATGAAAAGGATAAAAAGAAATTCATTTATTTTCTACCTGTCATTTTATTATAAGTGATTAAAACACGCGCTCTGTATTTGTCATTTGCAATTGAAAATATACAAAAAAAAACCTAAATAAAATCTATAACTACTCACATATTCAACCCACAAAAAATCCATCACATCGACATATTCATTTCACCATTCGCTAATTACATCGCAAAACAAAAACCTATCAATATATTTTCATCAGTTTATCTCGCTATCTGAAACGAAAACAAAAAGACAAAAATATGAGCGACGCGTTAAATTAGCATATCGAGCGGGCTAGAAAACGCAAAAAGAAAATCCGCTTCCTGGATGTTGCCAACGGATTTAGAAAAATTGGCAACATCGTGCCAGTCACATGGAGAGAATAAAGTAGGTGAGGACAGATTCGCCGAATGGACATCGTTAATCGAAAACAGGGCGAATCAATTATGTAACCATGGCAACAAACTGCTATTTGGAAGTAGGAGATTTATTTTATTTTACTTCAATCGACTCACTTGTTACTTCTTTGCACAAATAAATACATCGACATGTCTTTCAACTCGATTTACATCTGAATGTATTCAGTCTTTTTTCTTTGCAACAACCTAAATTCTAAACCGATTTACACCAATTCTCTAACTTCCTGATATATTCAGCTCAAGATAAAAACACATTTCCCCACATTATATGAGCAAAACCTGAAATTAGTAGCTAGTTAATAATTTTTTACGGGCTTGGTAACTCAATAAGGATTTCCCTGATTTTTAAAATTTTATGTGTTAATTTTCAAATAAATATATTACACACGTATTGTTCTGTTTTCTAAAAAACCCAATAGTACATGAGTAATCATTAATATATTACTCATTTACTATTGGTTTCAGTAAACACAATAAGATAAACCGATCTCTAGCTAGGGATTCGACGTCATAGCAATACGCGGTTTTGATGTATTTTCGTCTTATCAATTTGTGGATGACCCAATTTGTTAAAGGATATTAAAGATTGAAAAGTAGTTAAAAATTAAAATAACAAAGGAAAAAGTATTTTAATAATTGAAAATATTATAATTAGAACATGAAGTAATCGTGCCACAAACCGAACTAAAATATATAAATTTCAAAAATTGAGGTTAATACCGTATCATGTCCTTATTTAGTCAGATTTTTTGCTGCTTTATGAAGCATTTTTTTATATTTTTATATAAATATTATAATTATTTGCACGAGTATACGGGTTAAATTAAATGAGAACTTTTTTTCTTTATTTTGTCATCATTATAATACAGGACAAAAAAGTTTTTTTATTATAAAATAAAATATGCTCCTAGTTTATAAGATGCCATGCATATCTTTTATTTTAACAACAAAGTTAAATACGAAAAATTAAATTATGAAATAATAAAAATAAGAAATGTTTAATGTAATGCAAGTGTGAAATAAAGCCAGAGAAAGAAAGAAAATTAGCACAATAAAATTTTATCAAGTGCTTCCAATCTCTTGCGAATAAAAGAACTAAATATACCACCAACAAACGAACACTGCGCAAGAGAAAAATACAAACAATCAGACACAAACACACCCGAACAGTCCACTCGATCTTAATTTAGATCGCGCCGAATCTACAAATACCCTACAGGCGAACCATGAAAGACAATTTGATTCCTCAGTGAAATGCAAGAACATGACTTCACAGAAATCACCGAAATATGAGACATAAAACTTTATGATTTGGAAACGAGTAGAAGGTACGAGGACATTAAAATTTATGTACCTATTGTTGGTTTCAATTTACTCTTAAAAAGAAAAAAATTGAAATATTCTTTCGAGTAGTTTTTAATGGAATTAGCTACACTGTTTCAAAATAATCTAATAATAATAACAATTAGTTGAAGATCTTTAAAATTTCTTACCTCGATACTTGAATGGGTTAAAGGGGTGAAGTTTAAAAAGAAGATGAAAAGCGCTATTAAGATTGCATATGTGCACATTTTTTTAATAACCTATAACCTAAACTATTTTTAGTTTTTTTATTAGACCATTTCCAAATTCCCTAAATGTGGTACAGATTTCGTAAGGCCGAAATAACATTGATATAAGAATTTAAAATATTAACCAATATTGATATATTCCCGTTAATTCTGTTTTGTAGATTTTTCTTTACTATTACGAGTACATAATAATGTCTAATATTGTTTGTTTTTAACTTTCTATGGAGTTATCCAATGTGAACTAACACTAAGTACAACTCTGATATACAACTCAACGGGGGTTTCCTTTTTTATATGAACGAAAACGCGTTTTCTACGCAGGTCTTTTTTATGAGATGAATATAGAAAACATATATTGGCAGCTGTTATTATTGTTATAGTCAAGAAAAAAATTTAGTGCTTCGGTTATTTTCCTATTCAAAAATTATCGTAGAAATTACGTTTCTTTCATGAACAGAGAAATATAGTCTCAAAACAGTTCATTTAACAGCTCTGTTAAAAAAATAAATTCTTCGTCCTGTTAAATAAAAAATTATAATTCCATTTTCATTTAATATCGATATTCTTATTGAAAATTTTGTTTTATTGTTGAAAAAGACATTTTGTTAATCAGTTCCATTTCTAAAAAAAATTCGTCACAACTGTTGATAACTAGGCGAAATTCATGTATTATAAATGCAAAACTTTTTGCATAACCGTATTACAGTTAAGATAGTTTATTTCAAAAGTTCCTATTTTGCTGAAACTTTTATCAACTTCCATTTTCCTATCTTGATAATTATTCCTATCTCATTCTCCCTGCTTTATGTATCTGTGCATATCTTTGTCATTCTCATGAATATTGCATGGTTTAAGTTAGGTCTAGCAAGTTTTCCGTCGTTGTATAATTAATTTCATTTGGAATGATACGCTGTAATAGTGTAACCTCGGGGCATAATGAGCAAAACTTAACCTGTTAGGAATGACTGACACAGAACACCATGTCATCGACAGAGAGAAATTGGACCAGCGTGTTTAGAATTGTTGCCAAAGAGCAGTGCCGGATTAAACCATGTGGAGGCCCTTAGGCAATCGACATCTCGGGGCCCCCTCCCCTAAAAAGTTTATGATTTTACTACCCAACAATTTTAATAAAATAATATACAAAAAAATAACAATAATAGAATATACCTATACTCACTAGTGGAATATAAAAGTATGAAAGAAAATGTGTACTTTACAGTTTTAAATAAGATATTCAAAAAATAATAAAAAATATTTAGAGAGTGTATCAGTAATATTAAGATAAGCAGGGCCGTGCCTAGGCAATTTTGCGCCAGAGGCAAATACTGTTATTTGCGCACCAAGCGCCAACTTCTTCTCAACAACAATAATGACAATATGAAACATACTAATATACATACCTATATTTAGGTTTTTATATGCTTACACTACAGTGTAAGCAATAGCTGTGGCAGTAGTAAGGAACGACAGAACGACAAATTCTAAACTAGATTACCCAAGTAAAACTAAAATTCGCTATCACACAAAATCATTCTACAGGTTTCTCTGACGGGAGAAATAATGATACACGGAAAATGAAATGTCTATTATTTAATTCTACTAAATAATAACCGAAGTGTTTGTTGGCGGCCACCTATCTAATACTTTATTATCATGATCACATCTGCTATTCTCTACATAATACGTCGATTCTAGGAAATTTCGTTAATTAAGGGAACGGCACAATTTATAGTTATACAAAGGCAAAAGCTACCGCATTTCGGTGTACTGTATGAGTTAAAAAAATCTAGACTTATAGTTAATAATAAAATAACAAATTTAGTTCACTTTCATTTTTTTTTGCATCTTACATCGATTTAAAAATCAAATCAATATTATTCTAATCCAATATAGAAGAGCGCGGGGCCCCTAAAAGACACGGGGCCCTTAGGCAATTGCCTACTCTGCCTAATGGGTAATCCGGCACTGCCAAAGAGAACTTCACTCATTATCAACAAAAAACTACAAGCAAAATTGGTAAAATCTACGCAAGACCACTGCAAATACTGCAGTAGTAATTAATCAATATATTTATCCAGGTCTTTCTTTCCTAAATTTTTAATGAAATACTCTACGTCTACAGGACAATCAATAAATGTCATTATTAACGACATCATTTTCACCTAATTTATACGACAGGACTGGGGCGTTTTATATTTTGATATCCTGGGAAGGTACTGTACTTACACAAAATAAAAGATGAGTTATAAAAGAATGTAACCATAATCAATTGTTAGTATGAAACTGATGACAATTTTGTTAACCCTAACATTTTATATCTGCACTTTACTCATTTGCGAAGTTAAAATATACTTCAGTTGTCTAAGTTAGTGTTTAAGATGTTCTTTATAACAATCACATAATTGGATAACTTTTTGATACAACCAATAAAAAACAATTATTGTCAGTCGTACTATAATTGACTGGCAATATTTAACGACTTATCTACCAACTTAACACTTATTTCCTGTCCAGTAACAGTAAATTAATATCGTCAAAACAATTTAGTAAATTATCGTTTCTGCTTTTTACAATACTAACTAAAAAATATTTTTATGAGAGTATATTATTTTAACCGTTTGATAAGCGTCACTTTAGTTTCGAGTGTATTAAAAATAAGGTTCAAAAACTTTATAAACGCATATAATAAAAAAACAAAGATTATATATTTTCCTAAAATCATAGCTTTCCAACCCGTACTTAATAAATAATCTTCTAACTTCAAGCGGTTCAGACCATATATAAAATGTTCCAAAGTCATAGTTGGATCAAAGGTGGTATTTACTGCCTAGAAAACCATTGCGTTAACCTTACATTACTAAAATGCAAGCTCCACAAATAAAATTTTGAAAAATTAATTATTACTAAAAAGCGAAATAAATGCTTCTGGACTGTTATTAATTTTGAGAATTTGTACAATTTTAGGTTAAAATTCTAGTGTTTTAGATTCTGAGAGAAAATGATGTGTGTATTATTACAATAATGGGCGGTATAAAGAGAGCACCAACCTTTATTTATAGTTAAAAATTATAGGGCAGCTTTAAAAAGTAAATAACAGATAAACAGGTAATTATGCTTGTAAATTAATTTATCTGCGAATCTGTAGAGTGGTTCGATGTTTATATCACATGAACATTAAGCTATTATCCGTAACGTTAACGTTAACGCTAAACGTAACGTAAGCCATTAAAAGTGAACATGCCAAGCCCTAAATATAGGTCTAATTATGAATATTATCTGCCATTATATCGTGCACGAACAGTTTTTAATATTTATGCAAATTCACCCCTCGCATTAAAATTCACTTCAATTTTTAGGGTTGATAAAATTTAGAATAAAATATAAAACGCAGAAATGGACAGCTAGTTTATAAATGGTCAAATTAAAACTGAAAATATTATGTAGCTACATGTGAAACAAAATGCCGTCCAGCGATAACTCACATTTAAAATGACTACCGAATTAATGTCATTCCATAAAACATTCTTTACAAAGCAAAAATATTTTTTAACGTCCACGAACAAATGATATTGTTAAAATTTATGTAGCAAAGCTGTCACAAGGACATATTTGTTTAATTTAAAACTTGCATTTGTGCAAAAACTTTACAAATTCCTTCGCAAAAAAAGTTTGCGCAACGCAAAAACAAAGCTGAAATTTTTTAATTGCTTTTTGAGGTAAATATTCACTCGAATATAGAAAAAGATGACTGAAAATTACATTTAAAATATATAAAATTCTTAAAAACCATGACACATTGTATTATAAATCATAGTTTTTATTACTTCTGCAACTAGTAACACTTATCTAGTCTAAAATAATCGTTCCTTTATAAATGATATTCACTTTTATTTGGATTTGGTTGTTCCAGGTTCCAGGTATTCAAATAGATAAAATCATGAGTAAATATTATCAACCACATTTTTCAGACAAACACTTTTTTAGTTTCTCATCAAATCGTCATCAATTACAGAATCCTTTGCTATAATACAGGATTTCAAAAAAATAGCTCAATTTTGTTATGACCACGGCAGATTTTTTTATAAATTAGCTAACAGATTATAATCAATCATATAATTTGATAAAAAGTGTTACTCATTTTTTTTACAATGAGTCAAATGGAATTACGTTTATTACCTGATAAAATAAATTGACTCTAAAAATAACTTTCAATTGTTTTTTTAATTACTTACTATCACTGAACTGGATATAAACAATACAATAATTAAATATAAATTTACAATATACAGATGTTGCCACTGAAGTTATATGTATACTTGTTCTTAAAATAACAATTCATATTTTGCTCTTGATATTATACAGGAAATACCTTTTGAAATTAATTATTATATTCGGAGAAACAAAGAAAAACAATGAAAAACCGAGCAACAATTCAAGCAAAGAAGTGTTCTGTGCAAAATCGCAAAACAAATACTTCCATTTAAGACTTAAACAAAACAATAAAAAGAAAAGGCACCGACGTTGCAGTCATGGCCTTCTTTAATTCCTTGTTGACGGAATAAATATTTACCTCCCTCGATTCAATTAATGACCTCCCACCCTAAAGTCCGGAAAATAATTTATTAATCTAAAATCTCGAACGTGGAAATGAAAATTCAATACGAATTAAACTGATTTTATTCGGAAAAACATTAAAATTTCCTGGTTGAAATTGCAACATAGAATTCAGGAACATTTCAAAGTTCAGTGTTTTTATACTAAAAATAAAAATAACGAAATAATAGGAAAATGTATGTACATTTTTTTATTAAGTTTAACTTTCATTGTGAATAGCAGAATTAGTCTTTTTGTAAAAAACAATTGTAATATTTTAAATTTTAATTTTCAATTTTACATTTAAATAATTCAAAAATGATTAGTTTCCTGACCTTTTTTTATTAAAATCATGTGAATATTTAAAGAATAAAATATGAGTAATTTTAAGTAAAGTATATTAAATAATGTATCAGTACGACATAATAGAAATGTAATGTTTTCTTCCTAATATTTTTCCTAAGACAGTCACAGTTACAAATATAACAAATATTATTTCAACATTAAAACCAACGCTATCATTTGAAGTCATAACTGCTCCTCTTCAATTTTTGGTCATATGACTATCAAATGAAATGCAACCAACAATACGTAAATGTACGGCGAAACTTCTTAAGAAGCTGAAGAAATATTTGTTAATCGACTGGTAGATCGATGTACATAATTTGTTGAACTTTAGTCTATGAAAATATTTTATAGACAATTCCACAATTTACTTAAATATATCTGAAATATCTAGCCTATTTCTGCGATTATTATTTGCAGTTTTTTCATATAAACAAAAACAAATAAAAAATAAAATAAACAAATTACAAAGGTTAAAAACAAAAAATCAATCAACATAAAAAAACAAATAAAACAATAAAAACCAAAATACAGAAACTAAAAACCATTATTAAAATTGCCAATCAACAAGCACTATATTCCGAATCCATAAACCATCTTTAATATTTTTTATAAAAAAAAAATCCGTTTGATCATAGAAATATTTCAAATAATTACCAATAAAACTTACTTCTTAAAACCGTCATGTCGAAAACAATTCTCACTACTATGGAATAGTAATTTTTAACTTAAATATTATCTTGCCACTTTAAGTATAATAAACTGACACAACTTTACAACCATTTAATTGTTGAGGTTTTGTTAAAAACATATTTTTAAAGGAATATTAAGTAAAATTATTTAAAAAGTACAAAGTCAGATTTTAGAAAAATATTGTGCTAGTTCCTGAAACTGAATGTTAAGCACGCATTAAATTAACATCAGATCATAATCATTTTTTACTAGTCGTACTTTGTTTACTTCAAATGCAAAATTAACTATTTTTCTTCAACGTTGAAGTAAGATTTTTAACTTTTCAAGCTATAATTTTATAGTAAAATTGAAAAATGAACCAATTGTAGAATCGTCCCTTTAGAGAAAACGATTTTAGGCAATTATATTTATACATTTGACTTTGTAAATTTTAAGCAACTAATGGTAGTACTATTTGACTACTTCTTATTTTTATTCACTTTTTAATATACGTGGAACTTAAAAACTGAAAAATAAGTGTTATAAACAAATATATAAGAATATAAAATTTGTCTTAATTACTGTCAAATTTTCCTGTTTTCAATATTTTACTTCTAAAAGATTTTATATAAATAGTAGAGTATGATGAACTATTAAATTTCTTTAGGAAAATTCACTTATTAATATTTTGAATTTAAACCAATGAAATGCAAATGTTAAAAAGCGAAATTTGCGCCATATAGGTAGTTTCGCTTAAAAATGAAATATAGTAGTAGAATATAGTTCTGCTGACATGATGGTTTTATGTCGAGGCTACACAGAGCGCTATACTAGATTTGATATATACGCTATCTTCGCTAGGTATGCGATGTTCGCTATAACCAGTGACCTCATCGAAAGCTATATACAGTAAGTTTTTTGTTTTCTTTCACGATACCAACGAGGTTGCCTTGAAGAATGATAGTGATAGTGATGACGATGAATTACTTTTATTGTTATTATTGTGCAAAAATAAACGTAAAAAGGAATGGGTCTACGATGAATGATTTTGGCGCATTTTATCATTATAGACCAGTTGCGAAAAGATAAAGACATATTTAAAGATTATTTTCGAATGAGCCCAGAGAAGTTTGATTAACTCTTAGTCATTATTGAAAATGATATTAAAAGTCTGCAAAGTCAGTACCGACGTTAGTTACGTTATAAAATGTGACGTGGCTTACGTCGCGAACGTAGCGAACATAGCGTACAATACTCTGTTTTTAAACTATAGACAGTAACTAGAAATTCTAGTGAGAAAATCAAATCCTGTGATTGGCTGTTGCGCCATTTCATGAAGCCATATTTAACCAGACAAAATTTTAAGTTAACCTTCTCAAACGTAATTGAAACGTCAAACTCTCAGTAGTTGTCAAATAACTTGAATTTGTACGTGTTTTTTGTTTCATTTCTCTTTTTGTGATATTTCACGATTAAAACCAGTTCTTTTCAGAACTACTAGTATTTCACTAACGCTGTGGTGTAAATGTGACTTTGTCTAGTGCTGTCTATAGTTTAAAAACGGAGTATAGTGTCTATGTGGCCGGATATATTGAAAATACTAAGAGCTATTTTTTAATGCATTGCGAACATAGCGATCATAGCGATTATAGCGACCATCGCGCTCTGTGTATCCTCGACAATTGAAGCAAGAAAAGCAGATGAATGAGCAGTCGAGATGATCTCCGGATTCTATAACAATCTACATATATTTGGCTGTTATTAGTGGGTTTAGGGCGGTGTTCTAGTCTATGGGGGTGCGATATTACCGATCATGTGCCTCTCACGGGAATCTACCACCTCGTGGCTCCGGCGCCGGAAGCTGGCTCGCTTCTTCACCGCTAGGCGAAACGGAAACAAAATCAGCATCAACTCCTGCCTTGAACACACGGATCGAGCCACGGGGTACAGGCAACGTCCAGGAGGGACAAAGACAGACAACGGCGGTACAGGTGAACGAAGAACTATTCTCAGACAGGACTACATTCAAGATGGTGTGTATGTGTAATCGTGTCAAACGTCTTCAACAGGCTTCAAATATATTCGAGGGCAGCAAGCAGTAATTTCGAAATGTATTTGGAGATAGAAATGGGTATATTGCAATAAAGATCAAGCATTTCTAGATTAGAACCGCAAGAAATAACGGTTAGAGTTCAATCGGTGTTGAATTTTTTTTCTGTTCCGTTCGGTTTTCGTTCTGGTTTGCAGTTTTAATAACGAACCACTCTAAGATAGGAGTACATTCAAGATTCGTGTGCAAGTGTAATCATGTAAAACTTCTTTAACAAATTCAAAACTTATTTGGAAATATACCGGTGAAAGGAAATTTATATTGGAGGCTACAGAAATATGTAAATTGGGTCCAAATATATTTTTTGGGTGATAGAAATACAAATTAGAAAAAAAGATCAAGAATTTTTGTTATAATAATCAGGAACTCGAAGTACAAGAAGTAAAAGTTTGAGGTTAATCGCTGTTCACATTTCTCTTCAGTTCGGTTCGGTCTTTCAGTCTAGTTTGCAGTTTTAATATGAGGGCGAATTTTTATGTTCTGGTTTAAATGAACGATGAAGAAATAAACCATTCAGGATTCGTGTGCATGTGTAATCATCATGTCAAATATATTTAACAAGATGTAGACTGGGTAAAATGGAATTCTATCAAGAACTCGAAATGCAATAAAAAAACTGATTCGACTTTAATTAGCGGTTAAAATTAATCAGTTTAGTTGTTCTTCTACATTATACATAAAAATTAAAATGATTCTATAACCAGATTATTTCAGATGATCTGGTTCTAGTTCTGAAACTATTTTTATCGAGCGCCATATACATTTATAATGGACGTTTTGTAATTATAACAATTTTGACATTTATGAATACGAATCAAAATCTTTTTAATACGTTTTAATTATCTGACACAAATAATACAACCTTAGGGTACTACAATAAATACTGTATGTGATTTCAAAAACTAAAAATAAAATTAAGACAGGTAATTAGACTCGGAACGACGTTCAGTACTTTTCTGGTGATCAAAATATATTTTGGTGGCCCAAACAACGTTCCGGTATTTTTGTAAAAACACGCCACTAGTTCAGAGTAGTAATTTCAAAGTTTAAGATTAGATTACTCAACTTGTCAATCGTGCCAGAAGTCTATATTAGGAAAGATTGTTCTTGAAATACGTATCTAGAATTATCAAATAATTAATTTTAGTGATACCGTGATAGGTTAATTTTAAATTTGTTATGTCCGAATTATTAACTATAATAATTAATCATTAAAATAATATATTTTGATAGTTGACATTAGTTGAACATTATCAATATAAAATAATCTATTGTCTGTTAAAATCAACTTCCATTTAAAGCATTCATTTAATACAAAATTTATCACCTATTCATATAAAGTCTTCCGCTTATAAACTATCCCATTTGGAAGCAACGAGAATGACAACGAAACGCTCAACTTCGTTATCTGCGTGATAAACCGGTGACTTAATACAAACAGTTCTCAAAAGCGGAAGTTTCTGATAAAAAATGAGGATTATTTACTTATGTAATCTGCGAGTAGATCAATGCTACTCCGTAATTCAAGGTTAGGTATTATTGTTAAGTAAATATTTGTTTCGTTGCTAAGAATACCTGAAGAAATAAGTACATAGTATGTAATCAAACATCGTGATTAAAATTATCTGAAGACGACCATACGTCACATGTTTAAAGAATGAATCAAACTTTTTTAAATTTTAAATGGTCTGATTTTACGATAATGTCAATGAAAATAGATTCCAAGTACTACACGTCAGTAGCTAGACCCATTTCTTATCGAGATACATAATTGGTAGACGATAAACACAAAATCAAAACAATCCAATACATTTCAAGTACATACAAACAATAATTTACAAAGGACCTAAAATTTACAGGTGGTTACGAATCAATCTCACTCTAAAAAGGGAGTATTTTATCCTCAGATCCCAATTCACTGTCCGATTTATATTTATTTTGTAATAAACATTAAACTGTAATTATTTTGTATAACTGAAAATAAACAACATATGCAATAAATTTTTGACAATGACAAATGCCAACAAGCTGACTTTGGTAAAATTTTAACAAAAAATGATGTCTACAATCTTGAATTTATGAGACAATAAAGTTAAGATTCATTTTGAGAACAAATTCTAAACAAAATATTATAAAATATCTTTGGTAAGATTACGCAAACTGTCAACCATGCTAAAAATTTAAAATGAGTTTGTTAATGATCAAGGAAATGATAGACAGAACATGATACCATAACAGATGTCTAAATAAAGATTCTGAATACTAAACAGAATATAAATTACTCTAATTGAACCAAGAGTTTGTTTGCCTAATATTTCTTAATAACCTAATTAATAATGATATTTTAAAAATTATTTGTGATATAATTTATGAATGTGATCTTTTATATATTTTATCACAATATCAGTTTCCTATCAAAATTGTCATTGATTGTTGCAACGAAAATCGAAACAAGTGAGTAGAACGAGTAACGATTTTCTAAAGCAACAAACAGGAGTGAGTTTGGTAAAAATTAAAAGTAAAATTCTAGTCACGAATGGTATTTGGCATGACAATTCTTGTATATATGTTTATATTTATTTTCAATTAATTACATGTCACAATTTTGACGGACGTTATTTCTAAGCACCGCCTATTTAGTCGTATAAATTCTGCGGCAATTGCCAGTAACTCACAATTGTCAGTGAGATTTAAATCTCATTGGTTCAATTCGCCAAAATATTGTGATTTAATTGAATGACAAATTATGAGTGGAATTGACCGTAATATATTGAAAAATATAATTTTCAGATCAGAAGCCAGAGATCCGAATAAGATTCTGGTTACTAAATAAAAACATAAATTATAAAAATTACTCTTAATTTTAATCCAATTATACTTTTACTTCGGAATTTTGATAAGTATAAAGTTAATTATAATTCTTCATAACAAAAATACCTTGTGGTTTACGTAGATAATTCTAAGTAAGATTAGCAAACCTAACAGTGATTCAAAGTCGTGACTAGGTACTTACAAGTATTATTTGCATTACATTCTCTGGATTTTAAAATGTAACCACTATAAAACTGTACAATTCCAGGATGTTGTGGATATTTATTTAGGGCTTATCGGGGGTTTTCCGTAGTAAATAAAAGTGCGGGAGCCATTCCCGTTTCGCTGACGAAATTAAAAGTCGCCTTAATTTCGCTTGCCCGGCTCCAGTGCACAAACATTAGCCTAATTCGCCATTTGTATGCATAAGATGCACGGAGACCGAATATTTTCCACATAACTTACGTTTCTTTCCATGCATGCAGAGGAAACTACAAATTATAGTTTTCCGAGGCGATCATCGTTACGACTGAATTCTTCCAAACTCACATTTTAAAACGTTTTATTGCTTTATTTTCTTAGGAACTGAAATATAAAGGAAGCATAATCGAAGAAATAAATATATGAGATCCAGACGATTCCTCGCAACAAGTTTTCAGAATAATACTTCAGAAAAAAATTAATGTATAAGAAAGAAAATATTCATTTGATTAAACTAGATTATACTAGATATTTTGTTAATCATAGTTATTTTTAGAAACAATTAATTTATATATAAACAAACAGGAATAATTAACACAAAAAATATTCATACCTAATTAAGGAATATTCTATTTCCAATGACAATATATGCAAATCATTTATACATATTAGTAGTTCGCCTTCAAAATATGCTGAATATTTTTTTGTAAGCAAGTCAACGAATCTATATAATGAGCAATTTAAAGGGAAAAATTCAATGGATTTTAAAACGTAAAGGGTTTTAATTTTCGACTATTTCTTGACCAATTATAACAATTTTGTTTCCAATCCAAAAATTTGTCATTCTTATTTAATATTCTGCTATTTTTAGTTACAATTAGAATTATCAATATATTTAATGTGTGATTAGAAAATGACGTCAATTGTAAATATAAAGCAGATTGACACACCCAGCAATGGGTCATAAACTATATTTGTATTTATTTTTATTTCATCTTCAAAAACGAAATGAAAATAATTTATACCACAAGGGCAATTTTTCTATAGGAAATTGTCGCAAATCTAATCTAATCTTTAATTACTCACAAAAGTGCTATACTATTTTGAATTTATTATATCAACTATGAATAAAATCAAAGGAGAAGGAACTACATTCCATTTGGAAACATTATGCATCTCTGCTTTGTTACTCCTGTTCCATGCACTTATATATCCATAAACTGAAACGTACTGGTCTAAAAACTCTTTCGTTACTCTGAGACGTACTGATAGAAGGACAATTTCCTTACTCTGAAACGTACTGATATAAGAACTATTTCCTTACAAGACGTACTGATATAAAGACTTTCTTATTCTATGTGATATACTGATATTTGTACTATTTCCTTACTCTGAGATGTACTTATATAAGGACTCTTTCCTTACTCTGAGACATACTGATATAAGGACTATTTCCTTACTCGGAGACATACTGATAAACATACAGTAAACACTTACCATAAACAAACTTCACTTTACTATTCACTAACAAATTGATTATTAGAATGATTTTTCTCTATGAAACCATTGTACAAACCAATTATTCCCTCTCATTTATTTCCTCTTCATATTAATTATAAAGCTCATTTACTATCATTTATCATCCGTCATCCTTCTATTCTGTAATATATGCGGTCTTGTAACCATTCGCCAACAAACATTGCAATAAATATTTTACAAAATTAAAAATAACTCAAATAGCTCTTGTTTATTTTCCACCAATGGGGTATTCCAAGCATACGGCTTTTAAAGAAATTCTTATTGGATATCATTGTTTACCATATATAAGTAATATTAAAGTGAATATAATCATTATTTTTCTGAGTTTTAATACCATAATATCAAAATTGTAATGCATTTGAATCGAGTACGTAAAATTCAATATCAGCCATGTTGTGACGAAGAAGGCACTCGCTTCAGCCTATTGGCTCTTGTTCGAATGCGCCACGCCTCTGACTCAGACCTACGAACGTATGTTCTCAGCTGGTTCTCAGTGCCTGTGACGTCACACGCACGGCCGATTTTCTAGGGGGTAATTTATTGAAACTTTAAAAAAAAAATTCTGGCGTGTTTGAAACCTTTCGGCGAAAAGAAAAAATACGGGTCTAATATTTTTATGCATAGAATAACATATTAAAAAACTTGGAATACCTCATTACCAAAAAAAAAAGAAATTGTTGATTTATAAATTCTGATTGGCTTATAAATATTTTGGTGGTTCGTTTATCGTTGGTCTTGGGCGATAATTATTCATTGAGAGCAGAGCAGGAGTTTGGGGTAAATTTGCAACCGGAGGTGAAATTACATGAAATTTTAATAATCCAATTGGAGAGAAAGCAAACGGAGCGGATATGTGCGTACGTTCGCGCCGGTAATTAGCGAGTTTCCGCCTCCACTGCACCCAAGGAGCTACACCGCCCGCAAGATTGCCACGATGATATGCAAGATTCCAAATCAAATTACCCTCCTACACTCAGCATCAACAAACACACGTAATTGGCTGCCCTTACCAGCAAGAAATCATATATAAACGCCATCACAACAATTCTTACTTCAGTTGATAATGAGCGTGGTAATCAAAATCAAATTCTTCTCAAAATTTTATATTTTGAAATTTTCCAACTTTTTTATTAGTATTTGTTTCACTTATAGAGCAGTGAGGTAATATTTACATATTGATCTAAAATTTTAATTTATTTGCATTATGAAGTTAGCTCGACCACTTTTATTGTAAAAATAGGATATCTAATAGGTATAAAAGCGCTGATTTCAAATTTTCTCTTCACTCTTGGGATGTGTTTCTAAAGCGAAAAGAATATTTCCAAAATGAATAGAGATACAATTTCAACGTCTGTGTCTTTTATTTCTCAACTTATACGTTCTTTGGAATAATTAAATATATGAAAAATAAAATAATTGTGTACAATTTTTTTCTCCAAAACTTTTTATTTTGTAGGACCTGTTGTGCTGATTTTAAATTTTAAAACAATTTTAATTGTAAATAATTGGTGCTCATTAAAGCGAACTATAAAATACTGTCTGGAAAATTATTCACTACATAAACTTACATTTGTGCACATTCACAAATTAATTAATATACTCGGATCTTTTAGTGTAATTAATTTTAACAAATTCACTCAGCTAGAAACTCTTCTCCGGATATTCCCTTTTCACTGTTGAAGGAACACCATTTTGAATAATGACATCAAAAATCTGTCTGAATATTTACCTTTTAAATATTATTAATGATAAAATTCTTATCTAATTTGGACATATTAAAAGGATACTTTGTTTTTAACCGCATTTGAAATTTTGATATTTAAAGTCTATTCTAATTCAAATAGCAATTAATAAAATAAAAAATCGCTATATGGTACAGTCAGTCTAGTGGAGAACACGGATTAGTAAAATAGAAATAAATATTCAGTTAATATTGAACTTCCTAATCTAGGTTACGCGTGTTCAAATCCCAAGACATGGATATGTACATGTCTTTCATTCCATTGTCAAGTTCGTGCCTCATTCGATTGCATATGGTTGTAGTTAAGCGATCGTTAAACATGAAAATATGAGAATCATAAATTAAATAAACTTTCAGTTTTCATTATTCAAAATTGCTAACAAGAAAAATACCAGAGTCGTAATTGTCTACTTGACTAAATAGAACAACGAAATGGTATTCGTTCCATTTCATGTTTCAACTGCAGCATCCCCATGTTTTCTTCTCAATTTAATTTTATTTCTAATCTGTGTTAACTTCTTGGTGTTAATGATCAGCCTTTGGCTATTGACTCCGGTTTAGTTGGAGAATCTTGCATCGCCCAGAATTGCTCCGAGCGTAAACTAATTCCCGGAAAGCCCGGAATCGTTGCAGAACTTTATACGTTTTCATTTCATTTACTAAACGACGCTTCGTGATGTTTGTCTCTAACTCTCATGTTAATTTGACTTAGAAAAATTAGAAATTAAAGCACAGAGTGAACAAATCGGGATTAAGATTAATTAAAGTCTCATGGTAATAAACTAAATAAACGAAGTTAAAATAATTGAATAATAACTGCAATTAATTACCATCTGTCAAATTGTTGTTTTGGCAACTTGTGTTAATTTAACCGATATCAATTATTCACCATTTATTTTTCTTTTAAAATAGTCCTTGTGGATGACATTTCGTAAACGCCTCTCGCAATAAAAATGTCATTGTAACAAAGAGATTGGCACACCTAATAATGTGTAGGAATTTTTTATGGTACATTTATTTTGTGATAAAGCATTTTTTATATCCTGAATCCTACAAGTAAACTTATTTTCAGATATTTTAACAAATCTAAAAGCACAGTTACAAATTGCTTATGAATATACGCAAGCTTATCAATTACCTCAAAGAGTTTAAAGGCAAAAGATTTAATCGAATATACTATCTTGACATCCAAGCGGATAATGGGACGCAAAAAGATACTTAAATTAAAATAATAAACAACATATTATCAGCTATAATATCCCAAGGATATTGATAATTAATATTCATTGCTAATTTTATGACAATTCCTGAAACAACATGTTGTACCTACATGTAACGTGCGTGAGGAAGTTGTGATAAAACTAAAAGTTATTTATCAATTACCGAAGATATTTAGTGAGAATTTTTTTCCTATTACTTTTATGTGTATAACGTGCATATGTTTATCAGATGTCAACAATTGCATTTTAACTAGCATCCTATTGACATGTCCTAGGGCATATATTGTATAATATTTTTAAGCTAAAAATTTTCAGACAAATATTTATCGGCTAATTATTAGTGCTTTCTATTACCTAAGTCAAAATTATCCAACCTAATAAGATATAGTTGAAATATTTAAAGAAATTGAATATGAAGGTGATTTTGACGTCGACAATTTGTACTTCATTGTATGTTGGTAGTTTCCTTAGTTTACTCTATAACTCTGTTCGTATATGTCATCCATTTTTAAATTTCTATATAATGCTGTCAGTTTTGACATTTATTTACTTCGGAAGTCACACGATTTCACCCGAGAAGATGATATCATTAATCCCCCTTTGAATCATATGGTTAAAATTATTTTCGTGCGAGTCAACTGCGGGAAATAGAGTGTATGTGTTTATAAATTCAAGGTTTATATTAAATATACAATAAAAATTCTACGTAGATATTTTCATACATATTTCAACAACGTAGTATTAAAATTGTTTTTGGTGGTTTTTAAATTTAATGCCCAAATCTTGTTGCCAACTAGATGTATCTGCATATAACCAACTTTAATTTCACAATTTTTATCTTAATAATTGGTTAAATGCTAGTGCGGTTTGTTGACCTGTTGACCCGACATAAACAATTTTTGCAGCAATCAAGCCATCAATCTAGAATATCAACGAGGAGAGATACTCTATCGTAGATGCCGTTTCATCGGAGATATATTATTTTAAATTACTTGGGAAAGACGTGGTGGATTTATGGCTTCTCCTTCGTTCAGATTTACCCGTGAAATACGGCCTTTCCCAACCCCAGATTTCAACATGATACAGACTTAGCACCAAACACCGAGGGAGAAATTTTATAAAGTTACCAATAGCTGCGAATTTGCCGGCTCTGGAAGAGTTTATAGTAATTGAAGCTACTTTTACTAAACATCCTTCAAAATTATAATCAATTTTAAACATGGATATTTGTCAGTTGCACACAATATTTATTTTTCTACTGTCCAAATATACCAATAAGTCTGAAGCACACTTAAACAAAAAAATGTAAATTGAAAATTCGACAACAAAGTTGTATAGTTCACTTGACATTTTGTTCCGATGTGATATTGTTTATTTTAGTGAAACTTAAAATTTAAGTAATATTGGTGTAACCGGCCATAAGACGACTAATGTAAATAGCCATTATTTTACAATTTATTGGTTATCTCAAGATGGATACAGACTGCGCTGACGTTTCGTGTTAACACGCATAATGACGTGTTATAGGGTGTTAAATAAAAATCTAACCCTTTATTCACTTATACTTTATTGTTAGAACACTACTTCTGAATGTTTATCTCTGAAAAATGCGATCATATCCTACTGCCATTTATTTGAAATTTTTTTAGAGTACACACTTGTGGAATTACAAATTCTCTCATGTGTACCCTTTCCACTTCTTACGTAATATGCATATTACAACTCTTGTTACGTAATAGATATGATTATAAATATTTAAAACATTCTTGAAAGGGGAAGTTTCGAGTTTTTATTTTTTATTTTAATAAGATTAGCAACTAGGAGTTTTGCTTCAACTTACGACTTATATACGTTCTAAGTTAGGTCTCACTATCCCTACTAGGCATGCACAAAACCCACTTGTGACATCACATAAGTTCGATGATAAATTATTAATAAGAAATAAATGGGAACGTAATTTTAACTTTTAATTTAGTCCTTTAATTTCTTAATGACAATTATGGTCGAAAAATGTAATGTACTCTTTATGAAAAATGTAATGTACTCTTCATATAAAATCAAATTAATAATTACCTCATAACTTATGATTTAAGACCATTTTTTCTCATTAAAAGTTAAAATGGAGTGAGAAATTGAGGAACAACTGCATTTTATGATCGTGAAGAAATACAGTTATGCCAAATTTGTTGAGTAATCTTAACCCTTTCTAAAATAAGATTACCTATTGTAAGAAATCTGGCATTGTTATAAGTTAAGTAATAACATAAATTATACTTAAATTTTCCTGAAGTTCACATATAAAATTTTGCATTTAAAATAAAACGGAAACAGTTAATGTGTTATTGATCACTTTCTTCGCAAATAATTATTATTCTTGTGTAGACTCGCCTTAACTCTGGCTTGTCACTATATGATGGACATATTAGCGGTCGGTAGGGAAGAATAATCTGTCGGGGTGACAAGCGACGCTGACGGCGTCCGGACGTGTGACGTCATTGCGCGCCTATCCATATCTCGCATAATGCGGATATGCGGTCACTACACCCACGCACGCCGACAAAAACCACCCCTAGCCTCTCCAACCATTCATGTCAAAAACATCTGATAACACCACACGGCTACATCATCTCCACAACGGGAAAGTGTTTCTGCGTATAATAAATTATCACCTATGTGAATTTTGGGTGGAAAGTGTATTTGAAAAGGATCTTATCAAAATTAAAATGTGCTAAATCTTTTACAAGCTCAGTATCTGATGTAATAATAACACTAAATGTTATTGCTAAATTTGTTAATTACAATATGGAAAAAAAACACTTTTTTGTCTCTCTACCCGTTATTTTATAATTAATTGCACTAAAAATGAAGATTTTCATGCCATTGTCTCACGAAAGAAATACATTTTTTGTATTATTTATAAAGTTTGTGTTTTGTCATATAATGAGCTACTAATTGACGCAGTGCCTCTTTAAAATACTGATATCATTTTAAGTGCAATTAATTAATCTAATTTTAGTAAAATATTCTTTGATTTGTTATCACTACATCATGTAATATCATTTTTTGCCTAAAGTTGTGAAACACCTGTATAAATTATATTTATTACTTTTTTTTTATTTATTTAATATCTTTCTCTTATTTGCACTTCCTGAACAGAGTACAGTATACTTCTTCTATAAAAACCAAAATTAAATTAATTTTGATGACCAGATTATTTATATCAAACCTTAGGATTTTAATTTCAAAAAGCAGGCATTCTCTAAGATAGTAGCCAATGTGTTGAGTTTTCGAAAGGAAATTTACATATAAAATTAAAATATTTTCAAACAACTTTTACTTCAACTGAACAATTGTTAATAAACCAAACATACAGTACAGAATATCTGAAATTGCAAACTTTAGCAACAATATTCACATAAAAAAGAGGAAAATAAAATACAGTAACTACTGATCAGTCATTGTCTGTATTCCAGTACTGCACTTTATTTTTTATTTTCCTCAGTCAAGAAGCTTCTATGACTTAATAATATATATGTATATGAGTTGAGTATCCGTGCGTTGACTGCTGACACTATTAAAATAATTAGTACTTACAGTATTAGTTCACAATTTAGCTTTTAGAGAATTTGATACTTATTTTTATAATATTTTCACCGTCAATTATAATAATCAACTATCAAATATAAAACATTTATTTCCATAGGTAATCAAATTAACCGCAATTGTAACAAATTTCCGAATTATTAATTACTCGTAATAGTTAAATGGGGCTAAGTAGAAACAAATTTAAACTAAAAAAAATTTTGCTAATGACAATATTAAATTATTATTTACAAAAATTCTCATATATTCATAATTAATTAAAATATTTAAGAAAAACACTTCAGATCAATTCCGGTTGAACGATTGACGCCAAAATATAATAAGATCTAATCTAGGGTGTCAGAATGTTATATCCAAAATTTCAACTTTTTTTATTCGCTAGTATTTGAGTAATCGTTACAATATCCATCTACACATCCATCTATCCACACACACGGACAGACATCATCGTAAAAATATTAAAATCATGTTCTAAGGACTTCAAATGTGTGTATCCATTGAAAACTCACTACCCGATATTTAGCATGATTCCAAATTCTTTTACAGAGTGGCGACTGGTAAAAAGAGATTGCCAATATTGCTGACCTTGTCGTACCATTATTATTAATTCTATCTATATTAATCCAAATTAAGCGGCGTTGTATCTCCACCTTTACAACAATATCCCCGGTATATCACGGTGAATTTCCCTAGCTAGTTGACATAGCGCCGGTCTATCAATAACTAATTCCATGGCATCAAGTGCGCGGGATGGGGCGAACGGTGAATGTATGATGAATGCCTCTGTCAGTTAAACAGCGGTTAGGGAGGGACCGCGTGTGTTGCTACCCGCAAGCACGCCACTGTCGCCAGCGCCGCTCTAATTATTCCAACACCACCAACCAATATTTAAATTAACGCCAGGAATTTGCAACATCAGATACGGAATACATTATTGAAGATATAGCATACCTTTACACCCGCAAGAATTATTAAACGGAAGGGAGTTTCTCATTTGATATCGGCTGGAAGATTTAGGTTAAGTTCAATATCGTTTATAGTTTGTGACGATAAGTCGAAGGATCGTCATTAAACATTTCAACTCCCCTCACAAAAAAACTAAATTTATGACAAATAAATCTAGGCACACTGTCACTGTTACGCAAACACGCACAGTTGAATTCGCTTATTACGAAGTAAAATAACAAGTGTACTAAAATAAATGAAGGTATTAAAATTTCTTGACTGGAGTTTGTGTAGGTGGTTAGATAAAAATTACCTTATTTCAGTCAGATTACAAAAGGTTTATTCCTCTTCTTCTTTGAGGAAGACCTACTTGAGGTCAAAACCAAGAAAAGAAATAAAACTTTTATAAACTGACTAAAATCCAGTAATTTTTATCCAACCACCATACTAAAATAAAATTCAAATCATAGTAATACAATAAAAATTAGATATTTTCTTATTTTTGAATTAAGTATCCTTTGGGTCGTTGGGAATTTCTTTAATGTGGATTACATAGAGGCATTGTCCAATAAGATTTCAATTTTTTCTTTTATCCAACCCTGGATATAGCCATGGGCGTAGTTAGACTTTAAAATTGAGAGGTGCTTACATGCTAATTTTAAAATAAAAGAAAAAGTGGGTTTACAAAATTAAAAAGTATTTATTTGGTTAATTTATAAACAAAAACATAAAATATAATTCAAGGTTAAAATAAAATCTCGTTTTAATGTCACATAACAATAATTTACTGTAATAACAATTTCCTTGTTCTTGAATATTCATTTTTAATATGTAATACTACCAAAATCGAGACGCGATTTTGTGTCATCTCATAGTAGCTCTCATTCAATTCTTTACTTTCTTAAAGTAGCTGTGATTATTCACAGTATGAGTGTAATTTTATAAGTTTATAAAATTACCAGATGTACCTTAATTAAGTACACTTCTAGCATCATTTAATTTTTAACTGCTCATCATGTTCTTTAAAAGTCATTTCAGTTTTCAAATTCCTTTATTTAATCCAAAAGCGATATACGATCTATAAATTTGAAACTTTCTACAAAATTTTCTAAGAAAAATTAAATTTTTAGGTTTATGGTTAATCAATTATGGTAGTAAATATTAAATTAGAATAAATCTTTAATACCATTCGATATCTAGCATCAAAAGTCAATTTTCGGTTTGCAGAGGAAATTATTTCTTTGTCATTTTGTAAGCACAGAAGGATTTCATCGTTCTCTAGCGATACTTCCTATAAAGATGAAGATAACCTTTTTTAAAATTAACAGAAATTTGGTTTGGGGTGCTCCTTCAAAATTTAGAGTTGCTTAGCAAGACTTCTGACAAACCCAAAGCGCTGTACTGCGCCAAACTGTTCTTTTGTATATTTTATGGAACAGTGCGTTGATAGTTTTGTGACGATCCGTCGACTTCTCGTGAGACAAACCAGGGTTGTTAAGAAAAAGCCACTATGGTTTAAACCAGCGGTTTAAACCGGTTTTAACCGGACTGGTTTTTATATAGTTTTAACCAGTGGTTCTTATTAAAAATAATAGTAAAAAAATACACTTTTTGATTTGTGTGTTCTGCATTGTGTTGCATTCGAAAGTTATAAAGTTATACATGTATTTATATTATTAATAATAGATAAATAAATTTACAGAGACAAACTTATATATTCGGAATATTGAAAACTATTCAGATATTTTTGTCTTTATGTTATTACAGAATGAACTAATTGCCAAATGAGTTATCATATTTTTATATTAGTATTAAGGCCGGTTTTATATAAGAATTTAATACCCACTTAAATTTAGTTCAGTAAATTTTTTTTCAACAAATACACATTGTTTTAATTTATTAAATGATGATTTTATCATACATTCGTTTATCATTTGGACTAGATGATGAAAATTTGCTGTACAGGTAGATTTAAGTGGGTATTAAATTTGTTTATAAAACCGGCCCTTAGTGTATTTGTCTCAAAATATTACCTAATATGTATTTATTTAATTTTAAGTGATTTAAACCACTTTCCGCCGGCTTAAACCAGTTTCTTCCGGTTTAAACCAATTTAAACCACTGGTCTGGCTTTTATTAAAAAAAGTGGCTTTTATAACAACCCTGAGACAAACTAGATTTTGTGAATTAGTGTTTCCATTTGTACTTTGTAAGAAGTACATTATTGAAGATATAAGCGAAAGGGGTTTCTCATTTGCAATCAGGTGGAAGATTTAGGTTAAGTTCAATTTAATTAGGTTATGTCAAGATGGGCAGAAATAGTTTGCACTTGTAGCTGTACGTATTTGATTAAACCAAGTAGAAGTTAGCAAATGTATTGCAAAAAAATAAAACTGAAACTGAGCTGAATTAAAACTATATACCTACAGACTCGTATATACTATTGTCGAAAATAATTAAGAAATTTTTGTTAATTCTGATTCAATCATGTTATAGGCAACTCTCATGGCTTGAGAGTACGAAGAGTGGAAAATGATGGCATTGTAATACATATATTTCACTTATTTTTTTTTTATAAATGTGAACTAAGCATGTTCCAATTACTTTTGAAAAAATCATTGAGTATTTTGATGCAACATTTATATAATTGATATTAATTTGAAAATATTTATAAATTCAAATAAAGCAACAGTATTAACTCCAATAAATCAATTATTATTTAACATAAGTTAATTAAAGTTATTTAGTTTAAAATAAATTCATAATAATTATGATTACGTTATGCGTAGTTTACTTAGGAGATAAATAATATATTTTTTTAGTCATCTGGTGTTATCCGTGATGAAAGGAAGTGACGTTCGTGTTTAATTTTAAAATATTGAAATTAATTTCGAATTGTGGGTAAGTCGTACTTTCTATTTTATAGTGTCACTCTTAATGGGCTCACATTACATGTACATAGTACAAGAACAGTATGTCTTACATTCAAATTTAAATAACACCAACTTTGGTGATGTAGATATGCTCTAGTTATTTCCTATATAATACAACTAGTGAGTACAATTTTACATGCAATTATTCAAATATTTGTTTTAATTACTTGCCACTTAAAAAAATTGACAGACATCGTATCTAAGCAACGCCTATTTAGTCGTGAAATGATCATGCCAATTTGCACCAGTGAAAATTGTCAGTGTAATTCGAATGTGATTAGTTCAATTCACCAAAACAGTAGGATCAAATCTCGGGTTTTTATATCATAGTAAAATAATCTACCCTTGGTTCGTACAAGTGTTATTAAAGAACATAATTAAAAGGAAAACAAAAAAATTATTTCTTGATTCAATAAGGCCCTAAGCCACTGCCGAAAATTTACCATTTTGCAGAATAATATGAAAATATATAACAATTAATGAGAATTAGTGAAAATATTTCATTTAATAGTTATTTTTTTATAAATTGCGCGAAGTTTGTGTTTTCTCACGCACAAAATACAAACAATATTTTTTTCTACAATTAACTTGCATCGTTAATTATAGTATTTTTATTTATCTATAAAAAAATGAACGAAGAAATATTATCAACCACCGCGAGAAAAAGTTTTCCCAGTTCCCAGATACTTCGCGCACGGTGTCAAGGTAACCTAACAACTATGAAAAAATTGCTTACTTTATGCATTGTTATTATAATAAAAATATCTTTAGCACTTTCATTGGTTACCAGGGTTTAAAAAGACAATTTTATTTATGCCTAATGATAACCAATATACTGTACAATTAACAGTTTGTTAGTCACTGACGAAGACTACCACGACAGATTTTTCATTCGCGTTTTCACTATTAAGCTCATTTCACTCTGTTATTTCAGAAATAAAATTAAAGAAAATGTTTCAGGACCCCATTTTACAAAAAGGAATTATTATTAAGAGGCAATATATTTATATTTATATATAAATCTTCATTTCATTTTGTGATTTACATGATATCCTGTTCCTAAGCCCAATTATATTTCTGCATTTCTATATTCAAAACGTGCTTCCTCCTCTTTTGATAACACTATCAGATCAGACCTCCTTGGGTTATCATTATAAAAATCGCCTTCACGTCTGCAAATCTCGGCTTAGCATTCCTGGTTGACCATGGGCGCAGTACCTGGGGTAGAAATGGGGGCATGTGCCTCGCATATAAATTACTTTATTAACTAACGTCCGCAAGCAAAAATGCCGCAAGATCAACACCCAAGCCTCGCGGTATTCCCAGCAAAAGGAAGAATTTCTCCAACATCATATTATTTTTGTAATAAAAAAAGTAAAACTCTGGGAGAATATTATTACAACGTGCTGCAGAAATAGATATAATAGTTATCAACTTTCAACACATACAGATATGGAATTAATAATTATATATGTAGATACGGATAATTCATTGTTATAAATTGATATGTGAAGGACATTTATAATCATATGCACTTATACATCATCTGCGCTTGCATTCAGTAAAAGTGTTCATTCCTGAAATAATTACGGAATAGGGCCTCAACCTCGGCCTCAACTATATTATACATATGTGTAAATCGTTTCAATTAAACTGACCACTTTGCTGTTAACCGATTTATAAATTGCCCCAAAATAAATAATTAACAATGTAACATTATAGTATAATGGTCTGCCATACACTGCATTAATAGGGTTTTCTAATGATTTTCTTATTTTATTTTTTCCTGAAACTCACTTATTTTATTATTACGAATCTAAAATTTTAAGTTTTTTTTTTATTCAATTTTAACTAGATATGAATTTTTAAAGATTTCTTGAAAATTTGAATTTTACCGGATGTGACATATAAGGGACTCTGAGTGACATTTAAATGGTGGGGAAATGCATGCACCGCTTGGCGCTGCAGTCTTGTTTTCGGCATTTCCCTGTATATGGTACAGTCATGTAGATTTTTTTTTTAGATGTCATGAGTCCCACGTCACAATCCACTGATACCTGTTTTGTGTAAAGTAAGTGTTTTTTATTTGAGTGCTGTTTAACGCATTATAGCACGGCATAAAAAACACTGTTACACAGGTGTTGCAAACAACATTTTTCTACAACCGAAATATTAACAATTTATTTCAAAAGTGAAATAAACCATTGATAAAAGTGTTTACGTTGTCTATGAAAAAAAAGTAACTTTTTACAAACTCAAAACAGGGCATACAGTATGGACTTTATTTCCGGTTGTAGGGAATTTTTTTTTTTCATTATTTGGTCATTTTATAGTATAATCCACAAGTTATAGCATTTTTTACCTTAAATTTACTACATTAGTTTGGATTAAAGAAAAAATTATTTTGTTTATATAAAACATATTGTGGAAGATGTAAGAATGTTATATAGTGAGTTTGTGACCTATGCGAATAATTTACATAAAATTTACTGTGTTCAGTGTTATAGTTCACGTCGTTTATTTCTTTGAAAATTGAAAAATCCATTTATATATTCGTATAATGATTATTTTTGTAATGCATTATAAAAAGTAAAATATTTTCTTTCTGCTCATTAAAATTATGCATTTATATTCCTAACGTATACCCTGGCATTGTTGACCTAATGTTATTTAATGGGCATATTATCACTA
Source organism: Stenolophus ochropezus (assembly GCA_035578165.1). Taxonomy (NCBI): domain Eukaryota; kingdom Metazoa; phylum Arthropoda; class Insecta; order Coleoptera; family Carabidae; genus Stenolophus; species Stenolophus ochropezus. The sequence goes on along the minus strand of JAQOWZ010000005.1, from coordinate 13,738,561 downwards.
CATAAACAATTCTGTATTCTAAAAAGAAAATTTAATTTATTACAATAAATAGTCCAAATGCTGCATTTTTTTATTATTTGAAGCATATAATCAGAAAAATTCTTTATTTCTAAACTTTTAATTTTCCCATATAATGAGTAAGAAAATGTATAATATGAGCGAACAACCTAAAATGCTTAACCAAACGTCAAATATTTTGAAAAAAAAAAAAAACATCTAAATCCTACAATTTAACTTTTATGGGTATAATTTGTAACTTTTTGTTTTCTTATTAATCTAATCGACTTAAAATGTTTTAAAAAACATCAGAGTAAGTTTTATAATGTAGGAAAAGATATTTCAGAGCTCACTGATCATTTTTGGTAAATAAATTTTCAGTACATCATAAATTTTAATTTAAATACCTAACCTTGACGCAATAAATTATACATTATATACAAATAAATTACTGTACCTACCAATAAACACGACAATAAAATTCATAATTTACTGTACTCATATTAATTAATTTAGTAATAAATTATTTCAAAGGTTAAAAATAAAACAATAACATTAACAATAAAAATTAATAGTTTTTTTGGAACAATTTACATATTATTTAAATAAAACAGAATATAACCAGAAATTAGTGACTGTTTTTATCAAATATCTATATTATTAGTAAAACCGGAAAAATATAGGTATATGTACAAATAATAAAATAATCTTATAAAACCAAAATTAAGTGACTGATATATAATAGCAACTTCCAATAAAAACTGATATTATAAAATATGAATTTTTAATATGAAAATATATTTCCGAAAATTTCATATAAATTTGTATGAAAATTTATTAATAAAACGGATAAAGAAAAGTTGACTGTCGGAAAATAAATGAGTTGTGTATCCAATACATCCTTGAATCAACTACTAATCGAATATGTCAAGGATATTCAAAATATTTGTTAAGAAGGTCAGTACTACAGCGAATCTTCACTACATTTATTACTCCTATAGTGGTTTAATAACAAGAATTAACTCTACTATAAAACCAGATGAAAGATTTCTATTCTCATTATTAATTAAAGTAGGTTTTATTTTCTAAGTTAGCGCTATCACTTTTAAGCAAAATAGTCTAAAAATAAACAACCTTTACTTCAACATGACGTCAATCTTGATAATACAACAATAATATCAATTTAAATTGCTAATCATGTCCAATAATTTTCATTAGAATATTTTTAATTCTAGAAAAAACAGCAAGTTTGTAATGGTCAACTACCTTAGAACTCAAATATATATAAAAGTTAATTTAAGAAATTTTTATTACAATTTTTGGCATCTACTCAAATATTAAACAACTGAAAAGATATTTTTAATTTTAAATCTAGCATGCTAGAAGAGTAGCAGAGAGTTCTGTTCATAAAACAAGTGCAACATTTTTTTAATTACTTAAAATCTGCAACTTGCAATAAAAACTATAATTATTTTTTTTATAATCTGCATTATTTAAATTACATTCAGTAAATTACATTTCTACAAAATTTCCGGAAAAATTTTTTTCTTTGAAAATATTTGATACATAAACATAATATATTTTGGCTCTATTTATGTTAAATGTAATTATTACCAAAATATACAAATATATTTATACAACAATTATCAATCAAAATCTATAGAATAACCAAACAAAAATAAAGGTATTGTATAAATATTTGTCAATATACGAATGTTACAAAAGATAGATTAATTTTTCAGTTCAATAATGTCTACTAATTAGTGTTTATAAATTATCGCAGAAAATATACAGCGTATTCCAATAAACATACACTCGTATATAAAAATTATGTGGTATCGTACCCAATTAATATTTTCTAATTATTTAGTATATGTGTTCCATGCTAAAATAATTAAAATAAATATTATTATTTTCAATAAATACTAGTTTTTATAAAAATACAAAATAATGACATTCGTAACTGTTGTACCTATACATACATAATCTAAACAAAAACAATGATAAGACGTTCGTTAACGAACAGTACAACTAATAAACATTTTTTAGAAATAAATATACATTTTAATAGGTAATAAATATTTTTTTAACCTTCCAACCTGTACGGAGGTATTGTGTTTATTTAATACATAGTTTTTAAAAATTAAGATATTGTATTTTAAATTTACTGCTAGCTGTGTGTGAAGAGCTGATTTGTTTTTGATAATAATGGACCAACCGAAAATGAAAATAGGTACGTAGTACCTACTTAGCTCTTGCTATATATTGAAATATTTAATTTTGACTATAATCATCAGTATTTTCCCTTTAATTTTAAATTTTAATAGATTTACAACAAATTCAACAAATAATACCGAAGAATGAAATCTGAAAAATTATATACCTACCTACTCATTTGTTAGTACAATCTAATAAATTCATGAAGATCTAGAGATCAAATGAGGTCCATAAACATTTCAAATATTTCTTCAATAAGAATTATCTACTGATTATAAGATCAAATGTGGCAATATTTATATTCAATAAGTAGTATAAGATATTTTAGGGACATTTTAATGTAAACAAGCGGTACCAACCCAACATACATATTCTGTGTGAGTTTGGTCTCCATAATAATTTTATTCCGGTACCTGTTGAAAGGATGTAGCTATTGATCGGATAATCTATAATTAAAGCAACAGAATGACACAACCCTATTCTGTATGTACACAATATTTTACTCTAACAGCATTACTTATATTACCATGAATATTTTATATTTTCAATTCAATTTTTCTAGACTTCCTCTTTATTATAATTCGCTCTATAATGCTTAAATTATAAACAAGCTTAAAAATGCTAAACAAAACATACGTCATAATGAATTTTTTAGCATAATACGTATTTTGTGACGTTCGTTTAATAAAATAAAGGCAAAAATAATGCTATCTATCACAACAAAACTAATATTCATTTGTCAGCAGTGCGTAAATATCCCAATTATCGACAGAAATACTAAATACGGATAAAAAAAACAGAAATGTTGAAATTGTAATTTATAAATAGTTAAAATCACATTGTTATTTGAGTTATTTAACTCATACATATATAAGTGAAATATCAATTTCATTACGGAGATAAATATTTTTACGTGTTCCAATTTGACAGATGAAAGTTTGATTTATTTATTTGAACAGAACAGAATTTGCCGATCTTGTTTTAGTATGCTTATTTATTTAAATAAAAGAAAGTTCGTGCTGTACGTGTATGAAAAACAAAATTGTAACAGCTGTCAAATATTCGATATTTATTTGTTTACACTCACATTGCGTAATTAGTTTTTTTGGGAAAAGTTAATATATGGCGTTTAGAGAAAATTATGTCCATAAAAATATAAATCATAGTATGAGTTTCGTAATAAGTTTGCTCAATAAAACGAAATCAATTCATCAAGCTCTAAATAAATATTAATTGCAGCAAATTACATCTAATTAATTCGGTTAAATCCAAGCCAGCTATAATTATCCCAAGCAAAACACAATCGAAATCACGGCCATCTAAGATCAGAACATTTCGGCGTACGACAAAAAATAAAATTTAATTATAAGGCAGTTGACCCGATTTAACACTGACCAACAAAATTGTCGACCGAGTTTCGAATTTTCGAAGTGCGTGCTGCATTTGTTTCTGTGTCGCGTTAAAATGGACAAGAACAGTAGAAGCACGGAAGACACTTACGAAAATTAAACCAATGTCGCAACAACCGTCAGTGGCATCCAAACAGTGGCTTCTGCCAAAAATAAGTGACTTTTCATGTAGGTCGAAAAATCTAATAAGATCTCCCAGCGGATTCCTATTGGAATTTTTACCCTCACTCATAATATTTATTCCACTATTCCAACGATTCTTAGCCAATATTTGAACAGCATACACGTTTCGTTTCAACATTGCAAAATCCAACTTGTACTTCTCTGTGTTTAAATAAGAAATTTTAATATTAAACTATATGTAAAATCAATTGTTGAATTGTATTTTAATAGTTTCTAATTTATTCTTAGCTATAAAAACGTATTTTGAACAGTTGTAAAGATAAAGTGACATATGTTAAGAAAATGTGTACGGGCAATTTAGTTATTACTTAATAGATAAGCAGGTTGTTTTGTTTGATATGTTGATTTTTGCAAGGGTAATGGTAATAAACACATATTTCAGTGACTAGGTCGCTTTATGAAAACTGAAAACGGAATAAGATCCGGGCCGGCAATAATATAAAAAGAAAGAGGTTAACCTATAAAAGTAGGTTTGAAATTCCTGTTGGATTGTAATTGTAATAGCAGTTAGTGTAAACCGTATGTAAACATAGCAACAGTCACTACCAAAACAGGAATGGGGCACAGGCATGATCGGTGAACCCAACCTAGCAGACAGGCACAGGGGCCGCAGGGGCACAAACCACGGCTTGCAGAGTCTCACACAGGTGCTCGAGGTGTGCACAACCGACAAACAACCTCAACCAACGTAAATCCAAGTCACACTGGGGATTTTAACCCGAAACTATCACAATATTTGTGAAATCAATAGTCATGGCGCCTGGAAAATCAATCCTGCACAAGAAATGCGCCAGCCACTAAAAAACCTAAATAAATGAAAACAAGAGCACTAACCTTGTATCATACGTTGCGTGGTCGATAACTTTTGATTATTCGAAGACATTTCTTGAAAGAATTCTGTACACTTTACACTATAAACATCGGATTTCTTTAGCACAAGTATACACTCACTGTTCACAAGCTATATTCTACTCAAGATGGAGCGGCGAACGCGGCCCAGGCAGGCAGAGCTCACGGTTGCGCGCACGCCGAACACGCCGGCCGCATCGAATCATTGCCGTTCCCGTATCACGCATGTTGAAATCAAACATTTGCCACAACTACGTCTGACATCTATGCGCATTTTCACACATCTCTAAGACGATAATGCAGTGTCGTATTCATTCTACTAAAGTCAAAAACAGCTGAAAATATTACATAGGCCTTTACAACAATGTAATGACAGAAAAATAACCTCCTAGCTGTCTAAATCAGCTGAGTGCACCGGTAAAGGACAACTTACGACATCTATATTATACGTTAATTAACTATTATCTCATTTCACCAAAACAAAACAATACAATAATTCTATGTATTTTTACAAACTCTTTTAAAATACTTATGTTGTCAAATATTTTGTAATAGTTCCATGAATATTTCCAAAACAAAAAAAAATATATGTCAAATATTTTTCACCTCAGTTTAAAGTGTCGGAAAAGTATCGTATCGAAATAGTAAATAACTTCTAATTTTGACTTACGTCAATTTTTCTATACGATATTTTTTCTATTAATCGACATTTTAAGCGAACTTGAAAAACCGGTACTAATTTTAAATAACACTTTAACAAAAAAATGCGAATTGAAATTTTAACATCAATGTTGAAGTTCATTTGACATTTTATTTCGATGTGATATTGTCCATTTATGGAAAACTTAAAATTGAAATAAAATTGGTGATAATATTAATGTCAAAAACTGAATTACAATATTTAATTTTGGTCTTACCAGCGAAATTCCTCTACACGTGTACACATATATCCAGACGTACAGAGTTTCCCATATCCCAATCGTACGTAAAATATCAAAACTGCTATACTTTTCTTATATGTGTAGTGTTAGTTAAAATGAAAAATAGTAAAAAACTCAAATTTGACTATCTTAAATAAATATATATTATATGTATAAATTACAATAATGCATGGAAATATTTATATATAAACAAATAATAATAATAAATAGCATAAAATAAATTTCATTACAACAAAAGAAATAATCTTATAAGTAACATATCAAAAATAATCTCATATTATATTCTCTCGTAATATAAACAATTCTATCACATACAACCTAAAATTTATCTCCATCTAGGCTTTTCAGTCGACTTTGGAGTGGTTAACATTTTCTTCTTCTCAATTTTTTTCTCTTCACCTTTGTCTCTCTCCTTTTCTTTGGCAGCTATCTGATCAAGTTGATTTTGCATGCTTTCTATCTTATTGAGCAACTGTTTGTTTTGTTCATATAAGTCTAGAAGATAGCCTCTTTCTTTACTTTTACAGAGATAGAATTTTCTAGTTAACGTTGAAATGAAACAAGGCATTTGTTTCTGGATGCCATGTTGATAGTGGTAGGCCACACATTTGGAGATACGTGTTATTATGGTCACTAGATCATCTCTTCTACCATATGCAGTGAAATTTTTACAAAGTTCTTGTATGAACCAGGAACCAGATAGTGTGTGACGGTACGACACGTTGCCTACGAAAATTAGAAATATCTAATTAAAATTTTAAAAAAGTTAGTAAAAATATCACTAACCATAACTAAATAAATTTCAAAAATTTTTTTTTAACGCATATTCTTATTTTCTAAAATGTTTCCTTTAACACAAAACTTAAACAGTACTTTAAATTTTTTAATTTCATCTGTTTGTTTCAAGCATTGTTCAATTATCAAGTGGTATTATTCGATTGAACAAATCATTGGAAATAAATTTTAAATTTGCTATAATAAAATATGTGACTCAATAAAAATCATCACACTATATTCTATGTAATACTAAATAATGATAATGAAGATGTGACATAAAATGGCAAACGTTATTAATAGATCTGTGAGAAAAACGATTAATTTTTTCACAAATATAACAAAAATTAGCTGCGACTGAAGCCACACTGAAGCAAAATAAATATTGCCGAAGTATGCGTAAAAAATATCATAATATATTATCATCAAGTATTGTTTTCCGACGTAAGTTAACCTTTTTTATCGGACGTTAACAATTACAAGCCTAGTACTTACACAAATTGAAAATGATAAACTGATCAAACAATTTAAGTACGCATAATAAAATCATTGCATGCAAGTTAATAATTATTTTCTTTTTTGATAAGAAAAAGTTGCTACTGTCTAATTTAGAGATTATATATGTATATGCCGATAAAAAGAAAGTTCTGAACTGATGCATTAAGTCCAGTGAAAGTAAATGATAAGATAACAGACAATGATGATATAGATTTTTACTGATTGAATAATTACCTTCGACTGTACTGTAAGCTACCAAGATATCCGCTTCTGCTGGCAAAGTGTAGTTCTTCTTCGCTGCTTCAACTCTTGGCATAGAATCTTCTTGGATCCCTGATGATACTACTGACTTCCTTCTTCCCTTACAAGCCTGAGAAAAGCAAATAAATAATTCTTATATTAAAACAAATTTTAATAATGGTTATATATTATTGCAGAGTATTGTATTCCAAATATTAATTAGACGCATTTAAAGAGCACCACGTGGACATTCTATGCAAATGAAATGATAAAACATATTGAAATAAATATCTAACCTTGCCAAATTATTTTAAAAATTATAATTACGCGATATTGAATCTTTCGATTTTATAATACAACACTTTCTCTAATTTAAATATCAATCACTGTTTAAACTAGATTATACAGCATAATAAAATCTCTATAATACTTGTGCGATTGAATTTTTGAAGCCTTAATCTTTTTAAGAAGTTTTATCAATTTTGAAGATGCATTTCACTTTCTCTCTAGGTATTAAAATTAATTCTTTCTTTGTTGAAGTATAATAATTTAATTAGTAAGATATGATTTGTTTATAACTCTCATGAACTACTTTAGGGAGATTTAGATTCGTGCTAAAAATCACAAAGAAATTTTCATAAATAAGCGCTTTTCAAACATGATACCGTACCCTATTTGAGTGTTGTATGTGTGTGGAGTCTCCCTAACAAAAGAAAAATGAAGAATACTTTTAAATACATTATTTTTGCAAATTTTGGTATCTAAACAAAGATTATTTAGTTATACAACAATTAAATATTTAAAATAATGTTAGGTGTGACAGAAAGATATTTTTACAATAATTTACAAATGTTTTCAAATTTAAAAAGGTACTTACTAATTTTATATATAAGGAATGTTAAGTTAAACATATACCTAATTATATGTTATATGTTTAATTATGAAATCTAGTAATCATATTTATTTAAATCGTTATTTTATTCTCTATATCTTTTTTACAGTGCATACGGCGTTATTATTCAAATTTATAATTTTTGGCTTGTGGTAGCGAGTATTTTACATTTTCTGTGAATGATGTCATAAAATAGTTCATTGTTTGTGCTTGTTTATAATCTCTTATACGTATTTCTATTCTTAATTTTAATTTTATAAAGTTCTAGTATTTTTTAAATTATATTTTATAAGCTTTCTTTAAATGCAAGTTTTGTTATTTTACAAAGAAAAGGAGTTAATAAAAATAAGAAAAAAATATCATGTATAGTTGGGCATTTTCATATTTTTTGAAGTGCCTTTTTATATTGATAATTATTTTTTTATTGATAAGTAAATATTTTAATCATTGCAATTTGAAATGAACAATGAGAACTAATGCGTCAACTAGAAAAATATCAGTTTATCAATTTTGTTTTTCTTCATTTATCTCACGTGCCAATATTTTAACGTCACATTTGAATATATAAAAACATACCTGAAAAATAAATACTTTTGGCTTTCCCTTCAACTGTGGACATTTATCATTAGAAAAATAATTCCAAACTTCTTCGCATGTTACGAATAAATCATCTGAAGAATATAATTTTCCTTCTGAGTCTCCATGAGTCAAGAAAACAACAATTAAACTACTTCTCTTTGAATGATCCATTTGTTGAACTAAAATATTACATAATATTTTGTTTCAACCTGTCCAATATAAATTACTGCATAATTGATATACAAAAAAATAATTATCGTACCTTTAGAAAGCTGTTCTTCAATTTCTTTTTTAGTGAGATCAGAAAATACATATTCCTTCTTAATTTCGTAACGCAAACGACTAAAACAATCGACTAAATCATCTCTGTCCTTAGTGGTACCTTCTCTGTCGTCATGAAAAGCGAACTTTTCCTGATTAAAAACAACCAGCAGTCCAGATTCGTCTTCAGATTGTTCATATTCATCAGGGATGTCTTCGGGAGAAATTACAACTTCTTGTTCTTTTCTGTAGCTACCATCAGGCGTATCAAACCTCACAGAAGTTCTTCTAATTCTTTCTTCACGGCTGATGGAATATCTTCTTCTTTGTTCTACTTCGCTTTCGGAGTTGAAAGGTCCAGCGTCTTCGAAGGTGTTGCTATTGTTACCGCTAGCCATTGTTGGTGTTCAGTGATTGAAAAGTGGAGAACGAATGAACGTCAATTCTTTGAACGGATTATTTTATATTTTATAGTAAGATTAGATAACATATTTTTTAATTATATCAAAAATGTGTAAATGTGTTTTTATCTACACGTTTGGACAATACTTTTAAAAATGTTACGCAGCACAATATCTGATATAGATGTTCTTCTTTTAAAAACAAGTAAAAATAAAAACAGCTTTTAAAAACAAACCACTGTCAATAACTACGTATCATTTTGACTAACAAACTTGTCTTAAGCCAGACGTCTTAAGTAGCGAAATTTAACATGTTTGAGCGCAAAGCAATTTAAGTATACTTACTTTAAAATTTCATCCATACACATAAAAACCAATGCACTTTAAAGGTCTACATAATTTTGATAAAATAAAATTCTGATAACACATCCTCTTCAGATATCAACACTCGTATGGAAACTGATAACGTTTAATCATTTTCACCGACCTGTTAATAATAACAGGAAAATTTATTTTTAGGAACAAATATTGCAATAAAAATAGAACTTTTCTCAGAATTCAAATAAAATATATACATATGTACATATACATGGGTAGTCCGAATAATTTTAATAGAAAAAAAATCAGCTGTGACCACAATAGAATCGTGCGCCACTAGAAATGTGTATGTTATGCGATAAAATAAGCAAGAACAATATATTTTTCATAAGTAATATACTAAGAGCCACGAATTCATTGAAAAAAAAATACGAATAGTTGTTGCGTAATAAAAGACAAACGAGTGTCAAAAATTATATTTAGATGAAGACAGCGAAGAAGTGATATAAGAATTTTTACGTTGCAAGAATTATGAGTAAATTTTACCGATTAATACCGATAATTCATGGATCCAATTACACAACAGTTCAAACATAAAAATTTTGATATGAACAAAATGTAACTATGGCGATGGTATTGTAATTTTATCAATTTTTTTCACTAAAAAAACTACCTCCCACTATTTATTTTGTTATTTGAAAAGAAAACATAATTATGCAAATTTTTCTGGGTAACCTAGGCTACGTTACATAACATATAACTGTGGTAACAGAAAGCATGTTTATTAATTTAATCACCCAAGAATTAAAAGTCTTACTTTAGTCTTCGAAAATGAAGATTAAAAGTAGACTTTTATTTCCGGAAGTGCAAAAAATATTATTTCAATACTTCGCAAAAAAAATTAAAATATTTTTTTTTTCAAATAGTTTTCACTGTTTTCAGTTAAAAATAACTAATAATTATAATATTTTCCTAATAGACCTGACGATAAATAAATTATTCAAAACTAATATACCATTTTTAAGACCAAAAATTTCTCATAGTATTTATTATAAAATAATTCGCCAATATTTAAAATTACACTGGATGTATGTATGTATGTTTGGCGGTCGAAAAAAATATAATATTTTTATTATATGACACAAGTAAAATATGATGACCAATAGAAAATATTTATAATATAAATAAATTTTCATAATTAACTTACATTGAAAATAAAATTTTACATTATTCTTGTAAAATACATCATATACTTAACAAATTATTCTTGAGATAAACATTTGTAACTTAAAAATGCTATACAAAAGAAATCATCTAATTTAGAAAAGTATTCCAAAATCTGCTTTAAGTCATCTTCATTTTGTCTTGATATTCTGCACTGAGTAATAGTTAATATCATCATTAAAGTAAATAATAACGATTTCATTCGGCTGAAATCTTTATCAAAATGAAAACTGAAAGTTACATCTATTGCTTTACATTTTAAAATTTCAGAAAAATATTTTGCTGACTTAATCAGTGTATCTATTACACCTTCACGTAACTCTTGTATGGAAGAAAATTTTAAATGTAATTGCATTATGAAGTCGAATTTTCCGTCCTAAAATGAGATTTTTTTTTAACAATTTTTATAAAAAAGTATATTTTACAAACTTACCTTTTCAATAATCAAAGCTCGTTTCAATCTAGTTTCCAGAAATGTCTGCACAATTTCTCTAAATGGCACTTCACTTAATGATTCTGATAGAAATTTAATAAAATCTAAGACAAAATCTACCACATTGTCTAATTTATTTTGATCCTCGAATGATTTTATTCTTTTTTCTTTAATATATTTAAAGATATGTAATAAGGATTTTTCTAATATTGGATTTAAATTATTTTCCTTAAAAATTACTTTATTGACATGAATCGAAGAGAACAAAGATGAGCTGTTTTCAGAAATCGCTTCAGAGTCAAAACCAGAATCATTATTAGTTTCATGTTTAATATATTGTAAAACGCTATTGCTGTTTATGGTTTTTGTGGTTTTTTGTAGATTTTTATTAATACTAATTATATTTTTCAAAAAGGTTATGAGTTTGTACATAGATTCATCATCTGTCTCATTTGGCATTTCTAAAAAAATATCACATTTAAAAGCACGTAATTAAAAAAATATAGGTACTTTACCTTGGCATTATATTATTATTATGTCATAAAAGCAGGTAACATACAGAGTAAATGATATTTTCCAACGAATTTCATATGACAACTTAATGGCTGTTTAATAACAATATGGACAACAATACGGTAATTTATTTGTTTCTGAAACATTTGTCAAATTGACATTAGTTATACGAAAATACATATAGGAATATTGCAAATAATAATGAATTCATAAAAATTCACAAATTACCTCCAAAATTTGAAATTAATTCGACTTCAATGCAGCAAAGCGACTTTTAAATCAGACTGACTTGAACAAATCCGCATGGTATCTTAACCTCAAATTTTCTCAGGGTGTTTTAACATTTATTTTCATAAATTTCAATAAAAATGGATAGCTTACCATCTGGACTTACAGGTTCTCAGAAAGATGAATTAATGGATCAAGTTAAACAACAAATTGCGTTAGCAAATGCACAAGAATTACTTACGGTAAGATATTTGTTGCAGATTTTTGTATATATTACAATAAAATATTTTACAGAAAATGACAGAAAAATGCTTTAAGAAGTGTATAAATAAACCTGGAACATCCTTAGACAGTTCAGAACAAGTAAATAATACCATAACCTGTAATATATTTTTTTAAAGTAAACTTTTTTAGAAATGTGTGGCAATGTGTATGGATAGGTATATGGATTCCTGGAATTTAGTTTCTAGAGCCTATAGCACCAGATTACAGAGAGAAAGAAATCGTATGTAAAGTTTTATTTGCATTTGTTTCTAGTACTGTTATTAGTTTTACATTAAGTTTAACAACAGTTACATTTGTATATAAATCAATGAATAAACATTATTTCGATAATGATTGTGAATGGCATTTTACTTTACATGCCACATATTCTTAATTTGTGTATTTGAAAAAATAAAATATCCTCATTTATTAATTTCGTATTATTTATGTACACATGTCCTATTATTAATGTTTTTCATTCATTCAGCAAAACTGCTTGTGGGCTCATTTTTAATGATAAAAATAAAGTCAATAGAAATGTTCGATCTTTATTTTTCTATTTGAAAAAATGCCCCCTACCTCATTTTGTTATACAGGTCAAAAGAAAGCGAAAAAAATTAATTCACATTAGTTTAAGCATTGATTTTATAAGTATAGTTATACAGGTTTCCAAATAACTTGTTATGCATGGGGGTCTCGTGAACGGTAAAAGATAGGAACACAAAGTCATCATTAAAATGGTCCCCCTTAATCTAATTTAACCGACTTCGTATTATTTTTTTTTTCGTATTATGTTTTTAGTTTTTATGAGGAGGCGAACTAACAAATTTTTATTTCTTTTGTTGTTTTTAATTTGTTTATCAGTTGTATACAAAAAAAAACAAAATTAAAATACACTTATCTTAGCTTCTTAGACTACTTCATCATTTTATTATTCAAGCAACGTTTAAAATAATAAATAACTACAACTGAAGGTAATCTTTTACTAACGTGATTTAAAATTTTTCGCCTTTTTTTTGACCTGTAATGTCAATTATTAAAAAATAAATAAAAAACCGTAAACACTTGTATATTGAAATATTCTTATTCGATAATTGATGTAGAATATCGTAGTTTAATTAGATTTCTCCACAAAATAGACTTATGAAATAAACACACAAGACAATAACGATATTAAAGTATTTATTTTTAAGTACAAGGCACCGTTATCGAGTTGTAATACTGTAATAAAATTAATAATTTAAGTACATTGTAACGGAATGTAAAAAAGTCTTAAGATATAAAAAACCAGATTACATAAAATAAATACACACAACTTATATCTAAGAAACAATCAAAATCAAGTGGTGCTGCTAGACTTCAGTAAATCATCAACATTAGAATTGATATCAAACTCTTCACTTATACTTGTAGCGGAACTTTCTTGCTTGCTGCCTTCATTTTCATTTCCATTGGAGACAACTTCTAATTTACTAACAACTGGAGATTTTGATTTCGATTCCTTTTTCAATTTAATATTTTGTAAAATATTATTCATGTCGGCCTCTTCGTTTTCTACGCTTCCACTAGACATAAAATCTTCTTCGTAGTTATCTAGAGAATCAAAAGTAACATCAAGTAATTTATCAATTTCCTTCAGGGGAGATTTTTTGGAGTATAATGATGGAAGTAATACAGTATCCGAATTTTTTATACTTTTGTTTAGTTGTAATGGCGGTAAATCACTTAAGGAAGTTAATCCACTCATAGGTTTTAATTTTTCTTTGTCTTGTTTTCTTTTATCTTGATCTGGACTGAAACTAAGTCTAGGCGATTTGGATTCATCTAGATTTTGATCTACGATGTGTTTAGGCGAAAGTTTTATAGATTTGTCTAGATCTATAAGATTTTGTTCTTTGCTGCCTGCGATACTGTCTTCCGCGATTGAACTCGTACCTTCGTATGTATCGTCTTCGAATTTATCTTCCCTAGCTGCACTTTTCTTACTAATAACTTCTGATTGATGTGTGGGCATTTCTTCTTGAACTGATTCTTCTTCGTTTCCATTGTGAAGACTGAGGTTCAATTCTTCCTGAGTATGTTCTTTAAGGACGGCTTTAATTCCAATAACATGCTGTGAAACTTCACTAGTAACAGATTCAGATGCAGAAATATCCTTTTCTGACTGATTTGATTTTTCTTGAGGTATATCATATGTATCATTCTTATTATCATTTGTTGTACTATTAAATTTAATATCCCGTACAGAAAGATTGAAGCTACTTCTAGCAATATTTAGGATTTCTAGTAACAACGGAGCATTATGTAATGCATCTATACCTATATCTAATTCTTGTACAAGTTTCTCCCTATTTTTATAGTTGTACGAGGTACCCAACATTGTTTCCTTATCAAATACATTCGTTGTAAAATTTAATTCAAAATATTCTAAAAATTCTCTTACTAAGCAAAATATAATTCGAATATCTGGATTCTCTAGTTTTGTTTTTAAAGTTTTATTGTAAATGTCTTGATAACCCTAAAATTTTTGATTACAATTAAATTTAATATAAACTATACTAAAAATCTATTTTTTAACCAGGAATTTATTTATAAAAATTATATTATTAAGAAAGAAGCACATTTCCCTTAAACTATTATGGATCTTAACAAATGATCCATTTATTGTACTTATCAAAATATTAAGAAAACAAAAAATATATAATAAAACACGTGAAACTATTGTATATTGTACATACTAGACAAAAAGTTTATTTCGTGTAAAAATACAGTTTCCAAAGTAAAAGGGATTTCAATTTAATAGGTACTGATACAATTTATACATAAATAAATTCCTTGTTAAAAATTGTCATATTTCTACGAAAAAAGAAATGCAGACATTACCGTATTTATGTCGTTTTCCAATGCCAAATATAGTCCTGCTCTTAGCTGAGCCTACAAGAAAGAATTTAGACTTGTTTACGTTCTAAAAATGATATACAAAATATTTACCCGAATTTTTGCAAGAATTCCGTTATCCTCTAAAGTTTGAGTCACTAAATCTCTTAATTCTATTTCTGCATTATCTGTATCGTCTTCTAAAGACATTTTGTGTACAATTTATTTTTAAAAACTTGTTTTTCTACTTCTTTTTGACTTACTTTATTTACGTTACACTATTTGGTTATAATTCAAAGGAATACCAACTTACTAGTAGGGGAATTGGGTAGTGAGATTCTACTTTTTGTAGAAAAAATATACTTTTAATTTTATTGCATAATTATTAACATTATAAGTACGGCAGAATGATAATATCTTTAAATAATTAAAGTATTAAACATTTTTTTTTTTATAAAAGCACATTTTATAAAAAATAAACTGTTGTGTTTTATAAATTCAATGTATTAAATAATTAAGTTATATGTAACTGCTTAATTATTATTATTATCGTTTTTTAATAACTGGCAGACTTTTCATGCTACTTGTTTTTCCTGATTTTGACCGTCGAATGTGGCGTAACAGTTTATAAATAGCTTCTGGCTCTGTTTGAAGACTCAGTAATTCAATAATGATGCTAAATATAAAAAATATGTATTGTGAGTAATAAAACATTTAACATAAATAAACTATAAACTTACCGATAAACTGCAGGTTCTGCATTAATTCCTGACAATTCTGCAAGAGATAATAATTCCTTCTGATACCCTAACACCCCACTATACACAGAATTAGTTTCTCGAGGCATATTAACCATTTATAAATTTGTGGCAAATATGATTAATTGTTTATGCTTTGATGACACCAGTTGATACAGTTGACATTTTTGAATTTCGATTGCAGTGACATCTATATCTAATTTTTCACTTCTGTCATAAACACATGTGTAACATAACCTAAAATATGACGGATAACAAAAATCCTGATTTTCCTGAAATTTCTAAAACTGCAGTATTAGTTGAAAGTAAAACTTTGCCAGAATCTACACCTACGGTTCAGGGATATGATTTCAACGATGGAGTTGATTATCATAAATTATTTCAATCTTATACACGAAGCGGCTTTCAAGCTACTAATTTTGGTTTAGCAGTAGATGAAATACAGAAAATGATAGATAGTCGAAATATAGTTTTACCCGAAGATAAATTAGATATATATGAAGAAGATGAATTTATTAAACGAAAATATAATTGTACTATTTTCTTAGGATACACGTCTAATATGGTTTCTTGTGGCTTGCGAGAAAGTATTCGATTTTTAGTACAACATAAAATGGTAATTCAGTATTTTTTTTATTTCTATTAGTAATATTCATTTAATGCTACGTGTCTAATATTGTATTGAGCATTCTATACTTGTTTTATTTAGGTAGATTGTATAGTAACAACGGCGGGTGGTGTTGAAGAGGACTTTATAAAATGTTTAGCCCCTACGTACATAGGTGATTTTCATTTAGACGGTAAAACTTTAAGAAACGAGGGCATAAATCGAATAGGAAACTTATTAGTTCCTAATAACAATTATTGTAAATTTGAAGATTGGGTAATGCCAATTTTTGATGAATTATTACAAGAACAGAAAGAATTAGATATAGTATGGACACCATCAAAACTTATAACACGTTTAGGACAAAAAATAGATAACCCAGAATCTATATATTACTGGGCTGCGAAAAACAAAATTCCAGTATATTGTCCAGCTTTAACTGATGGCAGTTTAGGGGATATGTTATACTTTCATTCCTATAAAAATCCTGGGTTAATCTTGGATATTATATCAGATTTAAGGAGGTTGAACACCATGGCAGTTAAAGCTGAAAATACAGGTGTAATAATTTTAGGGGGAGGTGTAGTGAAACATCATATTTGTAATGCAAATTTAATGGTATGATTATCTAATATAACTATTTAATATGGGAAATATAAATAATAATGGTTACTCATAGCGTAATGGAGCCGACTATGCAGTATTTTTAAACACGGCATCGGAATTCGATGGAAGTGATAGCGGAGCTCGACCCGATGAAGCTGTATCATGGGGAAAGATAAAAAGAGAGGCAACACCAGTAAAAATATACGCTGAAGCTAGTTTGATATTCCCTTTATTAGTAGGAGAAACATTTGCTAGAGAACATCACATCAAAAAGTCTACATAATGTATATACATACATACGTTTATTGTTGCTGATATTAACGATAACTTTTATTGTTACATGTAATTATATCAAAGAAATAAAATTATACTAATTCATATTTGTGTATAAAATCCATGCGATAACTTGACTCATACAATATTCACGCAATAGAAAACACCTATAGTGTCCCACGAAACTTCAAACAATCTTATTGCTCAAACAATACAGAAGAATTACTTTTCTTCACTAGCTTTTTCTTTATCATCTTCTGGTTTTTCGTCTTCTTCGGCATTTTCTTCCTTCTCTTCTGATTCTTTCTCATCTGGTTCGGTCTTAGTTTCCTGCTTTGCGTCGCCGCCTTTCTCACTTAAACGGAATCTAGGAAGAATCCAGTCTACGATAATTTAGATTTTCAATATATAAGGTCACTTCCACAAGCATAACAACACTCAAATACAAAGATTGTAACCACAAAAGAAAATTGAACCGAAACCGAAGTCAAAACAATTATAATTATCAGCCCTGACCAAAAGTTTCTAGCCTTGGGAACTAATCAACGATTTGTGCGACAATTTTTATTACTTCACAAAGCCAGAAGCTGTTACTGAAATGGTTTTAAGATTTATACTTTTAATATAAAATAAATAAATATAGACGAAAAGAATTAATTAATAAATATATCATTTATATTTCTTTCTTTTTAATTACATATCACTCAATTTAAATTGAAAAAACTATAAGCGCAGCATTTGAGTACACGTGTCCGATATGCGTGAAAATGGCCTTATTAATTTTAAGTAAGTAGTCGTAAAAAGTAATCTTCACAAAACTAGTTTTGACAGTCTGAAAAATAATTTAGGTACGCCAAAAGAAAAAATACAATTGAATAACGACAATTTTTATTGCATACATCATATTTTACAATATGAACTGTCAAAAACAAGTTTCATTTCGTGATAGATTACAGTTATTACTTAAAATAACAATTACAAAGAATATTATACAAATTAATGACTTTATGATTACACAAGTGCTTGAAATAAAAATGAATTGTCTCTTTAGGATTTAAGGATCGTATAAAACTAGAACGTCACAACAGGTTTTTAAATGAGTGAAAAAACTTTACAGGAGCTACAAAAAGTATGTATTGTGTAAAGTGCCTGGGCCATTCGCTCCATTAGACAGCATTTTAAAGGAATTCTACAACGAATTCGGGATCCCTACAAACAATATTTTCAAAAAACAACTCTTCTAAAACAAATTATTATTTTTATTGTAATTACTCTTTTAAGTTTTCTACTTTTACGTTGAAGCAAAAATATTTTAAATAAATGTAATACTAAATTTTGCTGGGTTTAAGATAAGTGCGTGAAAAGGAAAAGTGAATAATTGTATGAACTTGATCTTACCGGTCATATCTTTCGCCATCAGGCCTGGAATCTTCATCTTCATCATCGTCAGACTTGTTCCCTGTCTCTGTGTTGACTTCAGCGAGAATTTCGCCAAGGTCTTTGTCTACATCCGCCCACATTTTATCATCAACTGCCTCTTCTTCGTGTGTACTTTCCTTAGACTTTACTTCTTCACCTTCTTTGGATTCCTCTGATTTTTCAGTCTTCACCTTTGTCTGACAATATTAGTTAAACTTCAAATTTAAACTTTATTTAGTAACTTACTTTCTCTTTTTCCTTTTCTTCTTTTTCTTTTGCTTCTTTATTTTCTTGGCTCTTGCGATGGATTCTCTCGGCTTGTCGACGAAGATCTTTGTCTTCTTTGTAGCGGACGTAGCGCTGAAGATGCAAACGACTTCTGCAGTGTTGCTTCAAGGTACGTTCTTCGTCTTCATGACGGGACAGGTAGATATGGCAAAGATCGCAATAGTAAACTTCTACTTTTTTTACGTGTTCAACACCAACGTTTATTATTTCCTTTGGTTTGGCGGGTGTTTCACCTTCCGCTGGAGGACTTTTCGGGGTTTTTCCTCCCTCTTCTTCTTCTACATAAGTACAAAATACAATTTTGAAGAGAAATTAAAAAAAATATCACATACCATCAACATCTCCGACTGAATCCAGAGTCATGAAATTTTCTAAATCTTCTTCAGCTGGAGATTCTTGATCTTTGTCAGAACCATGTTTGTCGCCGTTAACTACGTCAGTCTGCGCCTTCCTCTGTAATTATTATTAATTTATTTACTTGTTCAGAAAAAATACAAAACATGAGCAAGCAAAATGTGTTGCGTACCTTGATATGCTCTAGAGAACACATGTGATTCTCATACAGCATGGGGCTCTTGAAAGTGATATGGCAAACCCGACAATATGGCATCAAAAACTTCTTCATGTTCCTGTGGGCCTCGGACATCTGGTGCTTGGATTTGAGTTGCCGGTAGTTCAGTTTGCACAGCGGACAGAAGATTGTGCGAGGACCTAAAGTGTCATCGGACTTTTCGAGCTCACGTTGAGCGTTTCGTTGTTGCTGGCGCATCCGCGCAAGCACTGCTTTCTGGCGAAGCGCGATCTTCCGCATAGCTGTAATGTGCCTTCCGCTGAACAAATGAACAGAATATTCTCTGAATGTAACGCATTTCATGCCACAGTGAATGCAGGTCAACCGTATGAAGGGACGGCCGGTATACTTGCTACGGGGACGTTCGTCATCATCACTTGCTACTGACTTTTTGTCTTCTTTGTCAGATTCCTCTTTATCCTTTTCTTTTTTGGGACTCTTCTTGGCTGGTGAGGATCGCTTTTCTTTCTCATCATCACCTTCTTTCTCTGAGCCTTCATCTTTTTTTTCCTTGTCAGCTAATTCCTCATCCCAGTTTTCTTCTTTATCGCTTTCTTTTTCACTGCTCTTGCTTTTCTTTATAGTACGGCGGGCAGCAGCGCTAAAGTTAATTAAATTTCGTTAAGCAAACAATTAAGCAAAATAAATGAAATTCTGAAAGAGCATGTTATTTTATTGTTACAATAGTAGTATAATTATCATTGATTTTTCGACATAGATGTGATAAGATCTTCTTATTCATCAATTTTCATGTCATTTATGAAGCAGTTAGTTGTAAGCTGCTACGGCACCTGGAATCAGATCTAGACAAGAATTTCATGTGGGAGATTAGTATAGTTGTATCAGACTTGGAGAGAAGCGTAGTTTATGGTAGTTCAGCATTGTCACCTCTGCCACGTCCGGGCATTCCAGTTGCATCATCGGATCGGTTGACTCTGTACTAGTTATTCAGAAGGATCTATTGGTAATGGGTGTCTTTAATTATTTGTCTATAGTAGAATAAAACGACGATAACGTATAAATTAACACCAGATTAAACATTTGCTGTTTACAGTTTGCACCAAAACGTGACACTGGCATGCTGGTACAATTGAAAAAATTTAAAGTGTACAAGTACAAGACTGATTGTTGGGTGTGTGAATGCGAAGGCGCACACAATACAATGTCACACGTGGAGTGCGTATTTTTTATCAATATCAACAAACATCAAGTATAATGAAGTTGTTTGAAGTTGTTTTGGACAGTTACCTCCGAATGCGAGATATCCTTAGGCGGCGTAGGTAGTCGGATGTAGAGCGCAAGGCAGCGCCACGCTTTCGCATGTACGAAGAAGAGGACATGGTGGAATCGATGAGACGACGGCGCGCGAGCGCGATGCGCGAGCCCCGGCCGCCGCGCGAGGCCACGCGGCTGCCGCGGAACGAACCACGAGGGCTGCGCGTCGCGCTCAGCGGCGGAGGCGCCGGCTTGCGATATTCTTCGCGCCGGAACGCCGTGCGCCGGTCGTCATTGAAGCTGCGACGCTCCGAGTAGCTTCCGTGTCCGTGCGTCCCAGAGCTCTCATATCGCCCAGCGTTACTTCCACTGTAGCTGTCACCTCCCCCGTAACCTCCTTCGTGTCCATGACTTCGGCGAGAACTAGGTGCCTGTCCAAAGATTACAAACTCAAATCGCAACATAACGAATTAATATCACACGTATGATCCGATGCAACTTCGACAGTGACAATGACACAAACGTGTTTATTTTCCTTCTCTCTTGGATTCTCGTTACATAAATGTCCTTCTCGACATTAGTGTAGCATAGCATCTTTATTTCTACATTTCCAGAAAACCAATCATTTACCCTTTTTTTACTATTACTTATTTTTATATTATTTACTACATTATTAACTTAGTTCTTGGAATAAGTTTCTAAATCTTCACGAAACAATCAATTCTAAAGAAATAACTTCGCAACTAGCAATCCCTGCATTGTTGCTTTACATAACTATCGTCTTATTGCTTTTCTTCTCTACTACTAGGTACGCAAACATTTTCTCATTTTCTATTAATGTTCTCGAAAAATATCTATCACACCATGGTAGTAATCAAAATCATTCTACTCAACAAATTCTAATAGTTTTCATTTCCAGTTTTTTTTTTCACTGATTCCTATCATTTTACCGATGTTCAAATGTATTGGTTTCCCATAATTTTATTGGTTTAAACTTTTTTTTTGTTAAAATTGCTATAAAATTTCATTTGAAATATCTTCAAATCAAATACAAACACTCACAACTTTGTGTTCAAACAAAACAAAATTTCAAACAAATACCTCAGTCCTTATTCTTTTTCTGTCTGGAGATCGACCACCTCCATCTCTACTAGATGAGTAGCTACTGTTTGGTCCATCCTATATATATTAAAAACAATATTTAGTTTAAAATAAACAATAAGGTATGAACAGTTCATACAGATCTGTAGGAGCGTCTGTAAGTAGAATCATCATTTCTTCCTCTTGAAGATGAGGAATAGCGTTCACCACCACCTCCAGATGAGGAATATCTTGACCGAGAATCAAATGAGTTGGCGCTGTTGCCCCATGAAGAAGAAAATCTTCCTCCTCCTCGACTGGAGAAGCTTCCGCCCCGACCGGAGCCCCGGTCATTCCAAGACGAGCTGCCACCCCTACTACTACCCCGGTACGATGAGCTGCCTCTTGGCGAAGAATAGCCACGACCACCGCCGCGAGACATTGCCACAGTTTGACTAAAACTTAAAACAATTAAAATTGAACGATTTAAAAATCAAATACGTAATTAAAATGAATTTTAATTCAAGGTTAAGATAGGTGTATTATGGTCTATTTACAATGTTTATGAACTGGAGATAAATATACTATATTTCACTGATATCATTTTTAATTCCTAATGACTAGTGTGAAACGTGTTACAAATGTGACAAAACTTGTTAAAAACGTAATTCACAAACAATTTAAACACTAACAATAAATGAAATGATTGTAGCGCAAGCCTCTATGCGACACAAACATAAAACGTACCTTGGCCTGTAGTAACTCATCTTGAGTAGAACTAAAATAGAAATACTATGTAAATACACTTTTTCAAAATTCATGTAAGAATAAGAGCCACCAATTTTCAATATTTACTTCAAATGGAGACATTTCATTACATCGGCATAGTTATCTCAAGCATCACGGTACAAAGATTAACAAAGAAATCACATAAAAATACATTTACTCTTACCTAATAGATACTCAGCTATATAAAATTAGATATACAACTTCACTCATACAATTGTAGTCACTTTTGTTCACTATTTATTAGTATTTTCTTTTAAAACAACAAGCCTTCTCTACAATGGCATCTTCTTGCGTCACGGAACAGGAAACAGAAGAATTTCATAGCGCCAACGCCAAGTTATCGACGCAGTACAGATGGCAATAGTATACAAACAAGTTTATGTTTAAAAGTTTTTTATATAAATTTTCTTTGCTATTAATATTTCCTGTCCTTTATTTATTACAATTTTTTTAAAAAATTAAAAATTGTTACGGAATTTCAAAATAAATTTTACTTTTTATGAATATTTCAGTAAATATATTTCTTAATCACAACTGTTTAATAAAGAAAAACAATTTATCATTTAATTACAATATTTTTTTTTAAATATTATTGTAATGATTAAAGATATATTTTTAATAGGTAATGGTTTGTAAGGTCAAATTCATATCTCGCGCTAGTAAAATTCATGGCTCGTAGTACTATATCTTGCCGCTAGTATGTTTATTTACAGTGTACCCAACATTATCGTAGAGGTAGAACGCTGTCATAAAAAGAAGGTATAATTTAAAGAAAACTTAATATTTAAATGTGCATTGAATTAGATGAATAGTAATTGTTAAATAAAAGAAAATTGTGGTATGTGTTTTAAGTTTGGTGAGTTTTGTGTAATTTGACGTATGAAGTAATTTAGATCACTTATGGCAACAGTGATGACAGGCGCTAGCACAGACGTATGGGTAGTGTCGAAGTGCTAGCTAGAGTTAAATAACATGTCCATAGAGACTCGCTCTAGCTCGGCTCTTTTCAAAAGGGCCGAACAATTAAAACGTTGGGAACAGTCAGACACAAATCGTGAACCGGACTCTCCGAAACAACAGAATCGTAAAATAAAGTTTTCTTCGGGATGTGTGTTTTTGGCAGCGTGTGCTGCAGGCGACAAGGAAGAAGTTCTTCGCCTTCTTCAGAAGGGTGCAGACATAAACACGGCCAATGTAGATGGTTTGACAGCTTTGCATCAGGTATTTACTATTTTCCTATCACTCTGAGATTACCGCCCACTGATCCACCTGTAACAGTGTTCTAAATTAATGACGTAAAGATCATTTCTGACTGATAGTTCAAAATGGCCGCACAGCTCAAATTATAAAATGTGTCTTTGGTATATAAATACATATCTTGATACCATTATAACAACGTCCTACGAAACTCTACTTATGCCTTCCTCATAAATCCCTACATCCAAGTGTTTTGTATTTCAATGTTCGCTTAATTTATCTTCGGATCCGTCAGTGCTTTGCTCTAAATATAAATTTTTATTGCGATTTTGTTATGTACCAGCAAGAATATAAGTATCTTTTAGTAATTGATAGCTACATTTATACTTCAAGAGTATTTGAGTTCAAACAAATACTTAGGTCATCTCTTCAACGCGTCGAAGTAAACAATTTTTTATAAGTGCACCAAGAAAGTGCAATAAGTCATTAACTACTGTTTTATTAGCATTAGTTTTACATTATTTCATTTCATGTTTATTAAAATGATTTTATTGTTCCATGTTTTATTTTTCTGTTTATTTAATATCAATCTGAAATTTAATCATGCAGTACAGATTTCTATTTTTCAAATTCTTTGTAGAAATTGTTTTTTCTTCTGTTCTTCCTTTTATCCTATGACTAATACTCCAATAATTCGTTATCCTCTGAGATATGTAGGAGTTACGTTATTTTTACTGCTTTTTCCAAATTCTAAGAAGTTCCTTATCGTCTGTAAAATTTTTAGACGAATATTTATTAGTTATTACTACGTTGGCGTAATATCAAATCATAATTCAACCCATCTATATTTGTTTATTTTTCTAAAAGTAAAGGAGAATATTTTACATGAGTTTTAAAATCCTTGTCCAGTTGATGTACGGAAGAACTAAAATAGCTTCTGAATGTTATAGTATGTAGCTGTGCTTAAAAACTAGGCCTCACTTATTTGTGGAAGATTTTTTATAATTTTTACAAAAACTGACTGAACATGGAACGTTTAAAAATGTATTAAGGACATATACAACATAATTTTACTTCAATAATCTCTTTAAAATGTTGAAAATGTACACAATCACATTTTTTACGTATTTGTAATAAGTTTAAAGAATTGTAGATGATAATATTGACATGATATAATACTTGTAAATTGTTTGTTACGTGATGTAGAATGAATTCAATTTGTGTAGATAATAATTATTAAATTATTCCATACCTAATTGTAATTTTATAAAAAATGCTTAAATGTTTGAGGTAATTTTTTATTAAATAATAGAACCAATAGTCAAAAATGTCGATGAAAATTGGCAAAGAACCAAAGTAAACAAATTTAATAATAAGTGAACCTGACGTAAATAGGAAGTGTTTTGTCAATTCGTCAATAAATTCATTTGTTTTCTTCATTTCCATTCTTTTGCTGTATGACCAATTTCCTCTACATTGTAAATATATTTTGTAACAGTCATATCTTATCAGTTTCCAAATATGTTATCTCCAAAAATTTGTCCTTTTGGTGCAGTCTATTATTCTATTTTTAAAAATATGAAATG
This sequence comes from Stenolophus ochropezus, assembly GCA_035578165.1. Lineage (NCBI taxonomy): Eukaryota > Metazoa > Arthropoda > Insecta > Coleoptera > Carabidae > Stenolophus > Stenolophus ochropezus. Next base: position 13,713,074 of record JAQOWZ010000005.1, on the reverse strand, counting down.
AATTATTACATACAGATTAGGAATTTAACTATTTTCAAATTCGAAAATATTTCCAACCTGGCATGATTTCAAAGTCAAAATAAACGTTTTTCATTCATATTGTAAAACAGAGAAGTATTTTGACCCAGACGTTTTAGATTTCTGGCCATTACCTATAGCGAAGAATGAAGTTAATAAAATAACCAAAAATAACTTCATATTATTATTAGCGCATACACGTGTTTATTAGCATAAATTTTAATTATCTAACAGTTATTTAGTAGTAAACATTATAAGGAATATACAAATATACGTATGTCTATTGTAAAAGTTAGAAAAAATAATAATAATATAATGTGGCATTCTTTAATCTAGAGTACTTCTTCAAACTTAGTTTTATAGTCTTATTTCACAATCACGACGTTTTATATTCAGTTTGTCGTTATAAACGGATTTAACTGTATTTTGTGTTGTTTTTTAACTGATAAATGGTGTTTTTTTGGAAATGAACATAATCAAGTTATTATAAAGAATGCCTAGTTTGGCAAAAAAATATTGTGTATATTCGTAGGAGGTTAGGTCAGGATAAATTTAATTATAATTGTGGTTGAGTGTGAAGAATGACCGGCTTCGATGCAGAGTTGATTGAAATCTACTGATTTAAAAAAAAATCAAAAATTTAATTATTTGCTACAGAACTATTAATAATAACCAAAATATGTTCTGTTTATAAAAATATCTTAAAATTAAATGATATTTTATCACTGTAATTGATAAAAATGTAAGTATTTAAATGTGTAACTAAAATTTTTGTTATTTGTTTTTTTTGTTACTCTTCCTATAAAAAAAATAGTTTTAATCAAATGAATCGATTTAGTTTTATTATAGATTTTTTTTCGTTTATGAAACAAAATATTTATTTAGCTTTTAAAACAATTAAAAAAGTGCAATAAAACTTATATATCTTTAAAAATAAAAAAATAATTTTTGATTTTTTTAAACAAATCATGATATTTTCCAACCCATGCTTCGAATCAAATTCTTCCCTTTTCCTCTCTTAAAAATTCTATGTTGTGCATTCCCTACATTAGCTGACTGAGAAATAATGTGATAAACACCGTGTACGGTATAAATGATAGATATATTTATACCGTACACGGTGTGTAATGATAGATATATTAAAAAAATCTATGAGAAAAGGAGAAAACAGACTGACACAACTAGAAAGAGGTGTGAGTGATATATCTAATTTTATATTAAAAAGAAAATGCAATAAAAATTATTTAAATAATGCATTGAAATAATTATGTGTATTTCAATACTTTCACTTTTTCAGATTGTAGTTGAGATGTTCCTTGCTTGATTCAATGTTTTTAGTAATAATTACTATTTACTCTAATTTGTAAAATTCCTTAATTAAATAATTAAATTCATAAATTTCATTTAATCTTTGTAAGATGCACATATTTGTACTGAGTTTTTTATGATATTGCTTGCTAACCGTTGAATGTACGTATATACACTTGTGTTCTAGTAGTCGTAGTACCCTAATCAAATATTTAAATCTTCATAGTTTTCTTTAGCATTAAAAGGCACGATTAAAGTCGCTTAGATTAAATGCACCAATTCGAATGCACTTGGAACAATCTGAAGATAGCATATAAGTATAAATGTTTTTCCTAACCTATCCTGTCTTTAATTAACTGGTATTGTGAAGTAAATTTACTGCTTACAGTTATTCGGATACGTATGGATAATGGGTTAACATTACATACTGGCTTTATTACACAGTTTTTATGTGACTGCTTGTAATTATTTTTATTATATGCTCTGTTAAGAACATGAGGTTTATTTAGGATGAATTTCCTTATATAGTTTACGACTATAAAAATGGTCACATTAAAAAATCTGCAATAATTTAATTTTATTCTTAGATCGTAGTTCATTCACCATTAGTATATTTACAAAATATAGGTTAGTATTAGCACAGGTATTTGTTAACTTAAAACAAAACATCTGTCATGATTTATATAAGATCATAAAATTTATCTCGAATTTTATAAATGAGATTTATTTTGGAATGGAATTGAACAAATTAGATTGTCAAAATATTTAATTTTATTATCTTTTTCTGCAAATGTAGAAATTATTTAAAATAGATATTGTTACAATCAGTACATATCAGTGTCAAATTGCAAATTGCGGAATTTAGGTTATTTGTGATAACTATTATCTTGTATTAATCATGATTATAATTTCAAAACAAATTTTTGTTTGGAGGAATTCTAAAATAAAATGATACAAAATTTTATTACAATTGCATTTTATCTCTTACACATAAAAATTGTTCTTATCTAGTACTAATACATATGTTTCGTAATAATTAATTAATTACTAAATAACCTCTTTGATCAAGTATGATAAAGATTTCCCAACATATTGTCATTCGTTCATATACCTAACCATTAGCGAGTAATAAAACTACAATAAAAGTTTAATTAGAGAAAGAAACGTGGAAAAGATCGTGGCAAGCGTTGACCGCAGTGTAGGCAAGTGTTCCGCGAGGATCTGATCGGGAGAGATAAATTGCTGAGGGAATATAATAGTTCCTGGAACTATTGTAACTGCTGACACAATTTTGCTAGACGTGCGAGGATATTTTCAGAGGGAGACGCAGGATTTATGAATTGGGACTATTTTTGAGTTGCAGTCGAACTTAGAATAGGATTTGTAAAATTGTATAACTTACAGGAAGTCTGCAAATTACACAAGAAATAAATTTTAAGTTTCAACATTTTTCATTCAAGATCAATTAACTATTTTTCTGCAAATAACGTGCTTTATATATTCTAAACAAACCTGTGAATGTCTGGATTGCAAAGTTGGAATGGTTGGAATACTGTTCCTTAAAAATATTTTTCCTACAACCGTGCATAAACTACACACTTATGTGTATTATGTATGTATGTATTAAATATGATATATGCAATACGTGTATAATTTTTTTTTTTACTCGTGCTATAATTTTAAACAACACTCGTCTAAAAAACACTTACTTTACACACTACGTGCATAAATAACTATTTTGCACTTTACAGCTTATTTAATGTAATGTAAATAAATTTTTGCACTCATCACAACACAATGTTGAAAAAAGTTACTTGTCATTTTTTCACAGAAACTGCAAATCTTTTGCACTCTACATTACAGCTACAGTGTCCGGGAAGTAATGTATAAAATATATAACTCTTTTTTTTATCAAAATAACTCAATACACTTTCCTCAATGACATTGAGTGTTCGAGAAGATGATGTGTTTTAAACTTATATCATTGTTTTGTGATAGATAACAAATTCTTGATGGTATCTTTAGTATTTTACTTTTCTGTATTAAAAATATACTAAAATAAGTAGATGCAAATAAAATTTACAATGATGTGATACGATGATTGATTGGGAAATAGATTTAGGGAAGAAATAATAATCCGGACACAGTCGTAAGAACTGAATTGTTAAAAAAGATTGTTTCGGTTCTGTCCGTCAAATAATATTTAATCTTTTGTTTTTTATTTTGTTAATTTCAATATTTATTTGTTTTTTTAAAAATAATTTTACCCTGGGCATGATCTCAGTGATCGGTCGGTTTGATCGAAATAAAAACCTTACGACTGTGCCTCGATGATTGTATCTTCCCTACAAAATTAACAATGAGAAATAATGTGAATTTTTATTCAACAATTTATTTTATACAACTTGATTAAGATAATACTTAAATATAGAAAGGTTACCGCGTATACTGGCAGCGATTATAGATAAATGTAGATGATATAATTTAATTATGAATCAGTGACATTTCAACGTCTAAATCTAGATGTATAGAACCTGCGGAATGTTTCAATTAATATCTAGATACGAATAAGAGATGAGATCTACAAGATGTATGATTGATTTTGTAGTTGACTTAACTTTAGATACAAGATAATGAAACTACACAAGAACAGTACAACAGTAGAAATAAACAATAAGAAAAAAATAATTATATAAAATTAAATTTAATTTCAAAATTAGCTTACAGTTATCATTGAAACTCATTTTTAAATTTACTTACCTTTTATTTTACAGTGACAGTTAGACGTATTTACTCTTTACTTTTTATATTAAACTCCAACGCAAGGTATGAATACCGTAATATGAAATTATAATTAATGAATATTATAAAATATTAGATTTTTCACAATCTAGGCAGATTTCCTGTAGATTCCGTGAAGAGTGATAGGTAATAATTTTATTTATTTTGTAAACATTAATGCAAATTATACTAATCAATTTTGAAATATTGTACTTATTTTCTTTAGAGCAGCGTACATGAGTAATGTACTAAGTTTTTAAACAAAAAAAAACAGCTTTTTGTATTTGTATTTTTTCATATTTCATATTATAGTTTTTTCCTCTTATTTATATCCTTTCCTCGATGCCCCTCTGTCCAGTCCTGTGTACGCCACTGGTTTTTCAGGCCCAAGCAGAATTAACATAAACTTCTTAATTCTGTTTACAATCAATATTCGTTTCTGTCCTCCCTTTATTTTCGTTCCTTGTTGCCCCAGTGGCCAGCCCTGTGCACGGCACTGGCCCGCGTGTCGCTGACCCGGTGCCCGGCGTCTTGGGCGTCGCGAGCTGCTGCGTGTGCGTCGCCCGTGACGGCTGTCGAAGTCGAAGCTATATTTACAAGCCATGGTCACTTCGCTTCGCCTTCACGTCCTCTCCACTACCGTGCCGGTTATTTATGTCAGTCACGTCATACCAGTGGCGTAGGGGATGATGTTACTCGGGGCACGGTTGCGTCATATAGGGATGCGCTCACAGTTGGGTTTGGAGGGAGAAAAAGGTTCAGGTCTTGGCACGTACTGATAGGAATTTAATCAAAATCTATTTGCAATTTATGTTGTCTTGAAATTGCAAGACAAGACAAGACTTTCTTATTCTAGATCAAGATAGGATTTGGTTATAATTTTAATTTTATTTACAAAGCGAATAATACTATCCGACCGAAACTAGATTTTCAGTCGAAATTTAAACCGTAACTAAATATTCGGCTCCTCTTCTAGTTTCGGCCGAAAACGTAACCGAAACCGGAACATATGTAGTTAAGGTTTAGTTAAATTTTTATTGACTACGGAAGTCTAGTGTATTTTTACCTCTTATGTAGGGCTGTTATATTAATATAATAATTGATTAATCAAATAAAAGTTTAACCAAACAATAAAATACATATATAATTAAATAATCAAATAATAAATAATCAGAAACTATATCTAGTTGGACTGAAAGATATCAGGCCAAAAATAATGACATCCATCAAAATAAGGGAACAAATTACTGAAATTCACTGAGTTGAAAAAGGTTTTATTTCCTCTTCGACACCAGTCAAGAAAATCCATCTACCATCCATCAAAATATTAAAATATGTGAGGGTCGGTAAAATTTTTTTTTTGATAAGAATAAAATTTATAGCCTGCAATCATGATTTAACATAAGAGATAAAAATAAAGTAAAAATCAACTTTCGATAAATCAAAAAATCTTATAATCAAATAATTGATTCATCAAATAATCGTGTAATGGTTGATTATTTTTAATACTATTATCAAATAATCGATTAATCAATTAACTGCTTAAATTTGGTTAATCGATTATTTTTCCTAGCCTTACTTTTTAGGTATTATTTGATTATTAAATTAAATAAACGACTTCAATTTTTAAGGCTATCACTTTATAAAGATAATGGCCGATATTACTATCACACTTTTAAATAAAAGTGCCTTTAGGAATCGTGCTTTTATATTACAATTATAATCTTATTAGGCTAAACGTCACTTTTAACAACAGCGCTCTATAAAAATGAGCTCGTAATTACGAACAATCCCAACAGAGCTCGACAGCACATGAACACTAGTTTCGGCCAATTTTTACCTGAAACCGAAACTTCGGCCGAAATCGAAACTGAAATTTCGTCCGAATACTAGTGAATAACAAATAAACTATTCTACAATATACGCAAGGTAACAGTTTTAGTATTTCAAGGTGATAAGCTCTCCTAAACGGTTCGTTAGTTTTTTTCTCCTATCAATATCCCAAATTGTTTTACCTTGTTAATACTATAATCCTATATTGAACACAATTTACCCCTCTGGCACTCATATCTATTGTGGAGAATGTGCCATTGAATATGTTAACATAAATCGTTTTGGAGGTTGTAGCTATTGTTGATATACATATGTACTCGAGTTTTTCCATTGATACAATAGAAGGTACAATGTTCATATCTGTAAACAGTACAATACACTTCATACAATAGTCGTTCAGTTTACCAGAAAATTCATATAAAATATAAAAAAAATCTCTAATAATAATTTAATCTAATTTTCAGACGACTACATATGAAAGTAGCCATATTTACACTGTTATTAACACCAGAAAATGTAACATAGCACACGGCGTGTGTTATAATAACACACTAGTGTGTTATATAACCGGATATGACGATTAGTGGTCAATAGATGGAACTTTGATAATGAAATGTAACAAAATTAATGAAAATTTGCTTAAAACTACGATTTTAAAATTGGTAGTGAATTAATAACAAAAATAAAGAGTCAAAATGTACTGATAGTTTTATTAATTGTTCAAATAATACGTACTAGACTTCCAAATCAATTTCCGGTTAACTAGAGAAACTTAACCTCAAACCCAAACGTCAATGCTTTCGTGAGTTGTGTTTGACATTGGCACTTTTGTATAAACCCTGTTTTTATTATAATATTTTGTGGTCGTCTGAAAAATAGTGTACATAACTCGCTTGAAAGTGGATAGCAACGCTCGTGTATTAAATCACTCGGCGCTACACGCCTCGTTCTTCAATCTCTACACACGCTTGCTATTTACCACTTTCCAAGCTTGTTATGTAAATATCTATTGTACGAAGAAATACTAAATTGTTTTATATTTTTTGTTAGGGACCTACACAAAAATTAAATAAATTGTATAATTGAGAGTGAACACACTTTTATGTACTATTTTATTTTATAATTTGCAGCTTGTATGCTACTTTTATTATCCCAAGTTAAAGTTAAAATGTATATAATTTTAAAAAATAACAGTCATTTTCAGATTATCGAGTATTGTGCGGGATAATCGTCAAATCATAGTAAATATTGTTTAATTTGTAAAATATAATTAGCTTTGAAATTTATAAGCTATAAACATGCAAGTGGTAATAGATTTTATTTTATAAATGTTAATTTTGCATGTAATGTTCATGCCATTTCTAATATTACTGTTAATAAGATATTTTTATAAATGTACATGCTTATATTCGTAATTTTACATACAAAGTATTACATTTGTACCATTTGAATACATATCTTTCCAGCGTAAAATATTTACGAGCTGAGCTGCTTCATCCAACATTATAGCAAAAGTTTTCTATGAACGGTGATGAATTTGCAACTTCCTTTGGGGTTCATGACTGATTCATGTAAATTGCACCAGTAAAAAATTTGTCTATTAAAACTAAATGTCCTTTTTGATTATACGGAGGGTAGTCAAGGGTCTTCCATTAATTCATGTAATTTATTTTCTCCCTACAGAAGGGTGGCAGATATTCCCACAACCCCTACTGGTGTGGTTCACATATTCATATTTTAAGCCCTTGTTACTCATTTTGAGATGGGACTAAAAAATGTACACCAAAAACCTGAAATTTATTGCCCCTTCAGGATAAATTATTCACAGTGAAATTTCCAAAACAAAGAAAATGCCCTGGTGTGTACACAAGTATATCAACTTCATGCAAGGGACAAAAATAACATACGACGGATATCTATTAAGTATAGATAAAAAAAATACATGCGGTAGCATGTAGAATAATAATCAATTTTATATTATTTATTTCTATTTACCATACATTGTTATAAATTACAAGATTTCAGTAAATTATGTACATGTTATTTTTTAATTTAGGTAAATATGTGCTGGTGTATTCATTAGCATTTTAAAAACATTATTTACAATTAAAAATAAAAACAGTTATCTGCTGCAACAAACATAATTGATTGCAACCAAAATATATGCAATCTGTGCAAAAAATATCAATTAAAAATGTTGCAAATATTATTTCGTACATGTTTCGCATTTCTGTGAAATATTTGTTTGTTCTGAATTGACCGGATATATAGTAGTACCAAAATTACAATAAATTCACATCAAATAAATATTATATTGTGTTATTAAGCGTAAAAGTGATGCTTTATGTGGTGAGTGTGGAATTTGTACAACTAAAGCGAGTCGGACAATTATTACATGCGAGGCACACAAAGACATTTTTTCTTCAAATGCAGATATTTAAAAAAATAATTTACTACTTCACGTTCAATTTGTAGGATAATAAGTTAAATATGTCAGTTGTTAATTGTTTTTAGTAACTTTATTCTTAGGTTATCTAGTTTTATAGTGACATTTAGGGCGATTATATAGATTTCTATTGTACAATACCGGCGGCACAGAAATTGAATCATATTGTGGTAGACTATAGGTATTTATTTTAGCTCTTTCTTTCACTATGAGAGATAAAAATGGGATTACCCGTTTGCGGTACACAATCATTGTCTGTTTAACTAATGGGAGAGTAAAGTTCACATTTCCAATTAAAAAAAATCTTTTTACATCTCCAATTTTTTTTCAGTCACAGTTAAAAATGAAAAGTTATAATTTTTCCCTTTTTCACTCTAAAATATTCTAAAAAATTATAAGTCAAAAATTTTAGTTTTTGAAAGTAGGCCGTATTTATAAATTAACAAACAGAATATAATTAACTCTTTCCATTCCTGAGATTTTTTTTTCTCCTAAGTTGCATCTTAAAAAATTATGTTTTCGGGTATATCTCTAAAATGGGTAGAGATATAATCTCACCGATTGTACCAGTCGATATTACGGGCAAAGTTATGAAAAGAAAAATTGAAAATGGCCCTAATCGAATTTTTTTTAAGCTATAGGTACATCTTTTTTTTCTAGATTTTTGACAGTCGTTTTTCGCTCTAAAAACTACCTCCGCCAAAATAAAAATCTAAAAATTGGTACACTTACGTAATTTTGTCCGTAGAATCAACTAGTAAGTCCGCGGAGATCGTATCTTGACCCCATTAGAAGGCTATGCTTGAAAAACCTCTTTTTTGGCTCTAACTTCGAATGTAAATCCTCGAGACCTGTAAGACATAATTAAATTCTTTTTCAAATTTGAAGTCAGTTCAATATTTACTTAAGCCCATAAAAAAGGTCCCCAGCTAAAAGCTGAAATTCAGGTTTTTTCGGTTTTTACCATTTTTCACCGAATTGTTCCAAAAAGAAGGTATATGTGAAGAAAACATTTATTATTTGCAAACTTTGCTCGTAAAATCGACTGGTATCATCGTAGAGATTGTATATCTCTGCCCATTTTAGAGTTGCACCCAAAACACTTTTTTTTTTGAGGTACACATTTGAAAATAAAAATCTGCACGTGGGTTTTTGAAAATAATTAATGTCTCGTATCTAGTGATTGTAAGTTTCACAGAGTTAAATCATTTACTATCATTTAGCATTTTAAAATGTTTCGTGTGGTACAATTTTCACGATTGTAATAATATCTGATTACAAATTTAAATTTACTGATATCTGCGATAAGCAGATCTGGCACACCCAGTGATGATAATAAGAGTAATATATTTAATTATTCATTTAGATTAACGATAACTTAGTCATTTACTTATTATAACATTATCTCCAAAAAATGTTGGGTAATAAACATAAATAACAAAAATTCCCTTGGTCGTCATTATAGTAAAACTTATGATTCACATTAGGGAAACGTGAAACAATTCCTTGAGTTCATTCTGAATATTAAGTGCATTCTATGTCATCATTATTTTTATCTGTAATTTGAAATGATGTGGCTGTATGGGTGTATTCCTTACAGCTTAACGGATACCTGTCGTGCGTGATAGTACGGGCAGTGATGATAATGAACTCGGAACCAGGAATTAATGACTGTTCCTACAGGCCGGCGTCACAGTTAAATTTAGATTATAATTTACGTCACGAGAGGATATTTTTCGTTATTTAAAACAAACGTTCACTTCGCGCCCTAATTATTAAACTCAAAGCGCAGGTTCTAACATCGTGGGCCTAAAAAGAAAAACTCGGCAATGGGAAAACAAAGAAAGGAGTAAATGGAGAGAAAGATATAAATGATCTCTTGATTATATGAAATTTAGGCCAAATTGAACTGAATGAAGTATCTCATAAACTGAAACTGACATGAAATGATGATAGGACATTTTTAATATCAAAACTAATCAGAACATAAGATACTCACTAAAGTTTGTTATAAAAATTTAAACTCAAATTAAATATATGTTCTATTACCTTAAAGATATACCTTAATTTTGTGAAACTATTATAAGTTGTAATATACTTAATAACAAATATCGTATGTAAAAATATATTGTAACTTACTAATGTACAGGTTCTAATAGCCAGAGCAGCTGAAGGACCTTTAATTAAAAAAAAAAATATTTTCTCAATAAAGTAAATTCTTAAGACGTTCAAAACATTCAAAATATTGAACTGAATGTTAACTACAATAATAAATAAATTATATAAGATATTTAAAATTATGTACGTTTGCCAAATTCAAATTCGTTCAAATTACTATATGTCTAGAAAATATAAATTAAATTAAATAATGAATTCTATAGTTAAATCTACTGCTCAAGTAAATTTAATTCAAGATTAAATGTGGTAATACCGGGTCTAAATATTTTTTAACATTTTTTTTAATATAATTGGGCTTTTCTGCGAAAAATATTACATTCCGTATGTTGATAATTAATCGTATTTATTAATGTACAGATAATAAATATTTAGGACGATTTTTTATGTATTATGTTAATTCATTGAGTAGGTCTACGGAAAAATTGGAACATTAATTTTGCACTTGCAATACCGTGAAATTTATTTAACTCATAGCAATAATTATTACGAATTTTATCATCTATTCTACGGAAAGAATCAAATTATGAACCTAACCATTTTGTCAAAATATTTTCTCCTGAGGTCAACGACATGAATTGCTGATTTGATAACCACAAATTTGGAACGTTTCTTTATTGTTGTAAACAAACCATTTCTATTTATAATTGATTCATTTGTTAATTTTAAATAATAAACAACACGGCATGAGTAAAAATAAACGTGACAATTAGTAACATTTTACATAAATGATAATTATTAAATTATAGAGATAAAATGCCACGATCTTATTTACCATATTTCCCATGGAGAATAAATTTACATTATTTTGCATAATTTATTTAAGGTTAAGATCTTCATCTTATGAGATATGAGACAATTATATTTATTGTAATATTTTGATGTCTATTTTTGGAGACAAGAAGTCTTAAAATATGAGAAATATTTTTTGGTTTATTTTATTAATTTTTATAAGTTAAAAAATAATTAAAAGTTGTGAAATCTTAATTTTTATCGTAATTATTTACATAAATACATCATCATTTACTATATTATATTTTCAAATATGATTATTCCTACATTTACTATTTGTCAGTGTTTATTTAATTGTACTTATATTACGTATAAAATACTGAATTAATTTTTAATGTATATATATTTATTTTTTACGACTAGTAATAATTAAGAGGAATTGTTCTGACTTTTTGTATTAAGTTTTAGATGTTTTAGTTTCAACAACATTATGTCCTGAGCAAAAATGGTCAGTTATAATGAAACATACACCGTTCCACATTTATTATTTATTTCTGTCAACAATATCATTGTAACCTAACAAACAAATAACAGTATAAATACTACAATTCCTATATGCTTAAATTACAGTGGGTAATTATTTGCGTAGATACCTACATAGTTAATGTATGATATATTTGACATTAGTATGCGAATCATTTTCAGGGCATTAACATATTAGGAAGTTCATGACACAGGTCTGATTGGAATCTAAGTGAGTGATTCACAAATCTAATTGTATAAAAAGTAATTAATTATTTACTTCTATAATAGCTCATTGAGCAGTATTATGAACTTGATTTAAAAACTTTGTTAACTTGAAACCAAACTTATGAATTAATGTATGGTCGGTTAAAGATAGAGTAATATAAAGTTATTTCCTTTCGGAAAATCTGATAATTGAAATATAAGGTCTTTTTAAATTTTATTATAAAAAGTATTAAAATGCAAGTAAAATTTGTCGTTAAGAAAATACTTTGGTCTTGTTCCTACTAAGTATGTCGTACTACAAATGATAATGATTCATCAAAAAACAATAAACAAGAAAACATGTGTTTAAAAAAAAGTTTAGATTAGGTACGTATTATTTATTTTTTCCCAAATTGATGAAAAAACTGCTGTATTAAAAATGATATCCTTCAGAACGCGGCTGAATTACCCCACTTCCACTCTTGTCCAGTGACGTATCAAGGTTCTTACTCAACTTCACTTCGTTTCAAACGTCAAATGTAATGTCTTAATTTCAAAACTGAATAATATTTTGCAAATATAGTGACACACAAAAGCCTTACAATGCTTTTAATCACAGACTGTCCACTTTACCAGCTTTCAAACGAGCCAAACCACAATATTTGGGATCTGGCATCCACACGTGGATAACTTCACACCAGAACCTACGGATGTCACAATTTTTGCGACTTTTTTTTAGTAGGGGAAAGTAGCCTAATTTGGACCAATTTTATAAAATTCACTATATAAAATCATGGAAGAAGTTTTAATAAAAATTAAGTAGTAGAAACGAAACTCACTAAGTGTACCTTCAAAATAAAACCATTTATTAAATTTTAAATACCATTTATAATAGTAAAAAATAAATTCAAAAAAATCTTGTCATCGGTCCAATATAGGAAACCGGTTTCCTTATTTGGACCGCTAGCTTCCTAAATTGGACCATTAGCTTTCTTAACGAAAATTACAACAATAGGACCTTTTAACTACAGCACTAACTCCAGCACACTGAGAATGAATCCAAGTGCGACATTTCATATATTGTATCATATTTTCTTCCTTGGTTTCTTCACACAATATACAAAACCATGAATCACAATTTTCTTTCTTTTTTCTTTTTTATGTTTCGCATTTTGTCAGAGAGATGGGGAAAGGCAACAAATTTAAAGGGCTCATTGTTTAAAATCGGATAGTTTCGCCACATCTTAGAGAGAGATAGAAGAAGTCAACAAATTTAAAGGTCTACACAATGCTCCAAGGTCATAGAACTGAATAGGGTAACATGAAAGGTACCGACATGTCGACGTGTCGCTTCTCTATGTACTATTCTGTGCCGTAATCACAATTTTTGTCGGTCCAATTTGGGCAACTGTTTTCGGTCCAACTTGGGCAACTTGAATATTTTATACTTAAAATTATACAAAAATGTCAAAGTAACATAAACTCATAAAATTATAACAGGAAATTATACATAGATAAGTAAGCTTTGTGATGATATAAGAGGACCTGTAATTACTTACGTTTGGACGAACTAACGGCTTTCACTCTTATATCAAAATAACAAATTTTCTCCGTAGTCAAACAAATAACCCTTCTCTTAATGTAACCATGAGACATTTTTTCACAAACACGATTACATTAATCTGGTCTACCTATACGTACAACAAGTAGTCTATCTAAAATCGCACAGATTTTATCAATCTTTGGATACCACAGCGGTCCAAATTAGGCTACGGTCCAAATTAGGCTACTCTCCCCTATACTTTAAAATGATATTATATAACAAAGAATGTAAATAAAAATAATTACATCATATAGAGCAACAAAATAGACATTGTAGGTTCGATTTAAACAAAAAAAGGTTCACTTAATTTTTTTTGCAAGATCTCATTGTTTTATAACATTTTGAACTCTCAACTCTTATTTCATGTAAAATAACTTGAAAGACAGATTCAGTCCAGTTTTTCTTTCTTTTCTTGGTCGGCTATATCCAGGTATTTTAGTGAAGCAGATGTCAATGTCAGTAGAACTGACTACTACATATAATGAAAATATTTTATGTGGTGTAATCGGCGGAAAACAGTGGTAAAAATAAAAGTACATTAAATGTACATGGTATTGGAATTTAGGGTAATGTAATGCCAAGTGGAAGTTTCCGATAGAAAAAAGATCAACATACGATGCGCTATGTTAAATGCGATAGACGCTTTAGACACGCTAATCTAAATTTACAGTCACTGATTCAGGTGAATTCGTACCATAAAAACGCCCGTTACAACTTTGTGTACTTTTAATTAATGTAATTAAACCACCAATAGTTTTTATTATTTTTTTGTGTGCTCCTTCCATAACAAATTGATTGAACATAAAATGTTTGTAATTAAAACGTCTACAGATTGTCCTAAAAATCACTTATACGGGATTTTTCAAAATTATTGCAAAACAAATTAGCATTTAAATTATTTGATCACTGCAATTTTTTTTTCGAAATTCGCAAAAATAATTGCATTTTTTGTATCACACTGGGCTGAGACAAAATAAAATAACATTGTAAGACACGTTACCAACATCAGTATTTAATCAAATTAATAAAATGATCACTAATTATTGTTTATATTGTCCAGTGACAGTCAAGTACTATACAATAAAAAAATATATTACAATGTTTTGTTTATACCAGGAATTGATTAGATTTTGGCTAAAAATTTTTAACCGGAAATTGTACTAAAATTATTACTTTATTGTCGTATTCAATCAATAAGTGTTTAGTTGAAATAACAGAAATGATCAAGTGTGACACATCTATGTTATAATACTAATCGAACTTTTAACACTTTGTTAAGGTTAAATAATGTTTTATTAATTAAATTACAAATAAATTACTGTTATTTAATGTAATAAATAAATAAATATTATATATGATTTATATTAATTGAATTACATAAGAAATAAATAATAATTTATATACTTCTATATTACGTACCTAATGAAAAATATAATTATTACAAAATTAATTCGCCTTTTTTTCAAATTTAATGCTTATCAATTATTGTTATTTTAAAATATCAATAAATTATAATTAATATTGCAAATTTGTTAATATATTAGCATAAATTTAGTGGAATTGCAATCATTATAAATAATTTTGTTATATAAATAACTGTTCAATTTATTACGAATAATTTAATTAAATATTCGTTAAACAATAAATACCAACGTATAGATAATTAGTTAATTAATGTTTTTTATTTAATATAATTTAGACTACAAGCATAATACTGGATTGGCAAAAATTTAAATTAAATTATTGAATTTTTTTCATTCGATTCAATGTGAATAATTAGCAGTTCATTTAAAGATGATTGGAAATTGGAATTTAATTAAAATTTACATATAATGGAATTAATATTTTAATTAAAAATTTATCAGGGCTGATTATTTAAAAAAATATTATTTAAAATTTTCAGTTAGTGATCTATTATTAACTACATACTTTTTTCTTCTTGGTTTTCTTTTTATTTGTTCATATTTTTCACTTTATTTGTCAATTTTCTCTTTTATTACACATTTTCCCCTCATTCTGTTTCCTATTTATTTTCTCATTCTCGATTAATGAGGCTGTCAGTAAAAATAAATACGGTGCGTGAATTACTTGAACCAGAATCAAGAATTATATTAGAGATCGAAGAATCGATGGAATAAGCAATAGCTCGATAGTGTCCCAGATTTGGCAGGAATCTAGCAAGCATTAACCTCATGGCTCATACAGGGTTACCACAACACAAAAATAACCCTACCCTGGCACGAGGTAAGCGACAAACGCTAGCGTAATTTTTTATTGGCCGGAATACCGGTAGTACGTAGACGGCATATTGCACAATTTGTGTTTGCACCTTTAAATTTAGCACCACATAAGAATCGGAAATTAAGGCCATATCTTTCATCTTTTGACACGAAATATAAAGTGTGGAAATATATTAACCCATCTTTAATAAATATATCACCCATAACTTATCAACCATTGTTTATCAGACGTCACCTCCTGGGCACTCTTGCTTGCGTGGTGGTAGCACCACAACTAGACTTTCTAACCAGTACACACCTATAGCACAGAATAGGTTTATACAGAAGCGACAGTAAAACAGAGAAGGGAAAATTAGAGAGAGATGAGGAAGGTGCACAAATTTAAAGGGCCCATTGTTTAAAATCGGAAAGTTTCCTCACATCTGAGAGAGAGGTAGGGAAAGAGCACAAATTTAAAGGTCTACACAATGCTTCAATGTCATAGAACTGACTAGCGGAACATGAAAGGTACCGACACGGAGTGTCGCTTCTGTGTGTAACTATTCTGTGCCTATAGTCTATTTTTTTATAAGATTGAAGTGTAGTGAAGATTAGGAGCAATTTGATGTAATTTATTGATTGGATAATATCCCAATATTATCTGATCAAAATCATGATTTAACTGCTCCTATCTTCACCACACGTCGTTGTTATAAAAAATAGACTTTAGTACAGGGTGTTAAAAAATTAGTGTTTAAGATTTATAGGACATGAAAAAGAAATCAAAATAAATTGAAAAGTATTTAAAAACAAGTGTCCTAAATCTTAAAATGAACCGTTTCAGTATTATATTAGTTTTAATTAAGAAATAATAAATAATAATAATAAAATTTATGGCTGTCGAAACAGTTCAATTTTTGATACATGTTGAATAATACTTTTCAATATATTTTGACTTATTCTCGATGTCCTGTAATAAATATTGAACACCCTGTATAAATAATCTAATGTGGTAGCACGTTACCTCCCGGCCGACAATTAATATTATATTACACACATATATTTGATTTTTTACAATTTTTTTAAAAAAAAAACTTAAGTCTGGTTCTTTCAATTTTCAATTAATGTTTTGTATGTATTTGCATCTCCAAGTTATTAGTATTCACGTAACCTTACAAATTATTATTTTTTTAAACCTAAAATGTTTTTATATTTACTGTAAATAGTTTAGGAAATGTTATATTGTTACAGAACTCCTGGCGATGATTTTAAATTTCTCTTTTCGTTGCTATAATTGAAAAGCAAAAAAAGTTGCATCTTAAAAAGTATGCTTTTGTTTTGAGAATCTTTTAAAAATGCGTAGATACGATCTCAATGATTTAACCATTCGATTCTTTGGGAAAAGTTATGAAGAAAGAAATGTATTTTAGCATATTGCATTCTCTAAAGCTTTTTAAATTTTTGTTAATTTAAAATTCAACCTATGAAAAAAGGTAAAATTATTAATAGACCCCCATTCATAATATTATCAACAATTTGTGCTGCAATTAGTCATTTAGGATGATTAACGGATTTGTGGCAACCCAGAGTGTAGGAAATGACATAGATATGTATAATATATAACAAGTTGTTCGAATTAATGTTGACAGAAAATATAAACACCTCTAAAACATAAAAAATATATTTCTACTTCTTCCTTGCAACTTTGTATGTATTATTAGTTAGTTACATTAAATATGTGAAATATTATAAATAAATACTGCGAATATTATAAATTACGTGATAGTATCGTGTAAGTATGCGATCAATTTCTGTTTATATTTTATACCAGCCGATAAAAACCATGAAATCTAATTACAGCAATGCCGGTATATAACGGAATATGATACAACATATGCAATTATAAATATGATAAATACTTGTTAATAATCGATGCAATACGTAGTGCAATTTTTAAATAGCCAATGAAAGAATTTTTCTACATTCTATACAGCAATAAATAAATTACGACAATAACACGTGTCATGCATTTTTTGTTTCTTATTATTGCGAATGTCAGATGATTATTAATTTTTTGTTTTGTTGATGTTTTTCATTTCTATTGTTTAACATTGACACAAAGGAAAACAATTTTTAATTAGAGATGTAAAAAATCAGTGCTAATCAAATGAAAATAAGATACGCCATTTACGGAGTTGAGCTTTATTGAGAAATACTTTTGACAATTGCACTAACAATACTTAATATAAAGTCATTAAAGGCAACATGTTCTAAGTAGACAAATTAAATTTAATGTAATGTATTAATAATTTCATTACAGGTCATTTCCTTTAGTAATACTCATTATTATTTTTTCAATAGTAAATAGTTTTTAGTACTACCTTGTATTAAAAAGGTTCTCCCGTATTTTTAATTCGGCTGTCACCACTTGAGTTATTTTAGACGGAATGTAAACATTAGTAAGTAAGATCGTCATCACATACAAAATCGTTCGTAAAATGATAGAATTTCTCAAAATAAATAACGTTTAAAATGCTTGAATCAAGTAAAATAAATATGAACTTTACTCTTGTCTACTGAGTAGTTACTGGCAACTGTAAAATATTCAATAAGACTCTTACTACATAATGGTTTTATTAATAAATAAATAGCCAATGCCGTTGGATTACTAATTAGCGCTTACGCTTTGCAATCCAAGTGTTTTGGGTTCAAATCCGACAGAGCTATAGTTGTGTTTATTTCGTCCTTCGTATCACTCTCATATGATGCATGACTTTAGTCTGTAGTATTTTGTTGCCGTAATATATAAATAGTTCAATTTTATAAAAATGTTCTCAGTGACATAATTTATGTGAGAGTTATAAAAAAACAACGCCATGCATGCATGCCACATAAAATACGAGTATAATTTTTATAAACATATTTAACCAAATAAATGTACAAAAGTTCATTTACAATGTAGTTTAATTAATTTTTTAAATCCTGAAATGGATGGGTGATAAAAATAACCCCCAAAAATTGATTCTTCGGGTCGAAAAACAAAATTATACAAATTTTTGTAATAACATTCATATTGAAATGTAAAATAAAATTTAAAAACTTTAATAACACATTAGATAAGGAACTTCGATGGACTAGAGGTTAACTTCTTGGTCTACGAAATAAATAGTCAGAGTTCGTTTCCAGCGTATCAAATAACTAGAAACATTTTGGAGTAAAAAAAGAGCAATATGTGAAACAAATAAAAATATAAAGAAATTACTAACTGAATGATTGGAAATTACAAATTATTTGAATTTAACCAATTAAAATAAGAAAATTTTAAGGACAATAATAAAAACAAAATTTATATAATAGGTACCTACATGGTTTCAAAATATATATTTTTATTTTGTGAAGATAATTTTGTCTTCAATTATATTAATAATTAGAACAAAGCAGCTATGCAATGTTTGAATTATCGAGATTATCGACAATAACTGTTTACCATTAGGTATTGTCGCTTCATTATTTATATTGATGTTAAATAATTTCAACATTACTATGTTTGCTTCCTTGATCGCCATTTTAACTTGTGTCTTCTCTTGTCATCTAATGTGCAAATTAAGTTGTTATTCACTTTACTTCATTACACAATTAATAAAGAGGGTAAAGGATAATTTCTTCATAGAATAATTCTTATCTTTTTAGGTTATGACATTTAAAGTTTGAGGTTATGATACGTAAAATGCCATTAAAGGAACTTTAAATTTCGACAAAATGTTATCTTTTATCTCTTGAGCAATTTTCATTTGAACAATGACTGTCATGACGTCAAATATACATTTCCGAGTTTGTCTATATTGTTAATTTTAATTAATGTAATAAATTTTTATACCCGAAAATGTAGTTAGTTAATTACTGATAATTATTAGGTTTGTCTTGAAATTCCTAATGAAATATTTTCTTCCTGATAATAATATTTACGTTTGTAAAGGTCGTTTGACTTTATTTATGAGTCACAAATACTAATAATTATAAGAAATCGTGTTTGTAATTTCATCGATAAGGAATATGAAAATTATAGGACATGCAATTTTACTTTTTAATAGATACTTATCTCAATATTTGTGTTTCATAGTAAATATCATTTACTTCATTGCATGTTCATATGAATATGAATAGGTACATATTGCGTTATTATGATATAAAATACATACATGACGAGGTACCTATGTCGTTCATGAAGTAAAATTATAATATACGTACATGGGTAACTAAAGCTTTATAGATAATCGAGGAAATATGATAAAAACATGTAGCCTTTTTTAATTCTATGTCTATAACAAGATATGATACAATCCAGATGAGGTCACTTACATTTTACATTTCATATGAGTGCTGCTATAGCCTAATATAATTTATTTTTTAAGTTTGGTAAATCTTTTGCCAAGAGTTTAATTTTGTATAATTTTGGATAAAAAGAGTAGTAGAGGAGAAATAAAATAGAAGAGATATATAGTTGATGTTTCTATTTCTAACATCAACTAATAAAAAATTTCTTACATTAGAAACTACTATTTTTATTAAAAAAAAAAAGAAAACAAAAGACGCAAAATAGAAAAATACAATACTTATAAAGAACTCATTTCTTTACAGTACATGAATGCAACCTAATGGTTTATGAAGATATTTTTAGTTAATTGTTTTGTGGTGTAGGATTTAAGCCTTTCGTTTCTTTAATCCATTTCTGACATCACCTTGGCGCGAATTTCAAACCAATAAATAAGGATTATTCAAAAATTAAAAACATATAAAGTCTCCTTGTACCTTGATGTAAACACATATTTAAATCGCAAATTCGATCATAAAAGTTTTGGTTCTGAAACGCCGGAGGAATCCTTAATAATGTTAGGCGTGATCCTCCTACACAGCAACTTCACAACTGTTTACGACGTGAAGATAGCACAGCTCCATTGTTACCAACTGTCACGCACGTAAAATTAAAGCGGAATTGCTCAAAGGATGATGAAAGTATTTAATATTGAATGAATATTTTAAGAGTTTATTAATTGAAGGTGGAGAAATTAAAATTTATTAATAGTGGGATGTTTTTTTTTTGTGTAACGCCACTGGTGGGAAAGTTGAAAAATGCTTTACGATGTATGCTAAATGTGAATAATAAAACGACATACAAAGAGAATAACAAAAATAAATCAGTATTATAGATAGTTTTTACTTTTACCAAATTGAAATATATATACGTAATAATGTTATTAAATTACTTTTGAAATAAAGATTTGTTACTTGCATATTTTAAAGAAACTGTCTTGAAATATTGTTACGAAATATTTGCAGGAACCTAAAAAGTACAAGGGTAAAATATCAATTCCGATTTACCAGTTTTTACCAAAAGTTGATGATCTCATAAAGCTTTTATATGAAAGTTCATTAATATTAAATCAGTCGAATTTGCTCTACGTAAACAGAGCACACGTATATGAGGATTTAAGGTGAAATGAAACCCCTTGCGCGCGAAATTCAAATCACTATAAAGTATTCTTTAATTATTATTACAAATTATGAAACTTTACGTATTTGTATTATAGGTTGAAATAAAGAAACATAATTCTATTGTAAAAATAATATAGTTTTAATAAATTTAACCTTCATTTACACATCTTACTTAATTTTTTTAATGTTATTTTCAATATATCTCCAATACTAGACGAACAATTTTCTCTAAATTTGTAAAATAAATTTATAACAGCACAATGTTCAAAATACGTAAAAATTAAAAAAAAATGAATTTCAAACTACTAAGAACAATAAAAATAAAACTAGAACTAGAACTTTACGTATTTGTATTATAGGTTGAAATAAAGAAACATAATTCTATTGTAAAAATAATATAGTTTTAATAAATTTAACCTTCATTTACACATCTTATTTAATTTTTTAAATGTTATTTTCAATATATCTCCAATACTAGACGAAAAATTTTCTCTAAATTTGTAGAATAAATTTATGACAGCACAATGTTCAAAATACGTAAAAATCTAAAAAAAATGAATTTCAAACTACTAAGAACAATAAAAATAAAACTAGAATTTGACAATAAGTTTTAAAAAATATATATTCTTATAGGACCTTACACCTTCCTACATACTGTGTTATATATTTAAATAAGTTTATGGTATAATACAAAAAGATATTTGCAATTATTGTCTGAGTTAAAAATAATGCCCACTAGCGCTCGCCTCGGCCGTGAAACAAAATACTGAGCCCTTTCATTTCCCCTTAAGGACGGACGGATCGACAGACTCCACAGTAAAAATAGTCGAAATGTAAAGACCTTAATTCTGCTAAAATCTCGATATATTTAAATCGGTGCTGTTACAATACGCCATTAATATATTCGGCGGCCGGCAATATATCAAGTTATTTATTAACGTAAAACATTGTTAGTAATTATTTACACATGTTTTATTAAATGTTTATTTTCTTTTACCTAAAGAAGGTTGACTCATTTTATCTTAACCTCAGCCGTTTTTGGTCTTCCAATAATGTACATTTTTTTTTGTTTATTGATTTTTTTTTAATAATTTTCCTAATACCTTTTGATACAGCAATAAATAAAATTGTTTCTGCAACAGTTTTCATATGCCCTCTACAAAGATCCTGATTTACTGATTTTGTTGGTGCGCCACTGGTGTGCAAAATATAAAATATATAGCCCCCTTTTACGATTTTTTAATCTTGAGAAATTATCTTTCATGTTCGACTGTTCGACAATCTTGTATGTATTTATTTTTAAAATATATCTTGAGATTTTCCACCTACACACTCTTCCGTAATAAATTTCACATGTTAAGGCTTCCATTTGTTCTTCTAATTTTAGGCCTTGAAATACACTGTAGCATACTTAACTCATTAGAATCTGATTGAAGTGATTAGTTGTCGATTTTACGACCTTTTTCATTTTTATTGAAACGTGGGAAATTTTTACATCTGGTGTTAATAGATAAAAATAGTTCTGGATTTTTGGGTAACCTTGGTGATTATAGTTTTATCTTCTGGAGATAAACTAGTATTACTTATTGATTTGTAAGTTTGAACAATGAACAACACAATTTTTAAACGAATAATTAGAATTTGGAGTATACATAAACATGTATGAATGTATTAAGTAACTTTGTTTTTTTCCTTTTCTTGTGAAATATTGACCTTTGACATGATTACATTAGAGTTGAATGACCTCAACTTTATATTTCCCTTTTATTATTCCCCTTTTCATAAGTAAATACATGATTTATAAAATGGTTTTTTTATTACAATTTACATTTACTAGCAGTATTTAAACGGTATTCTGTGTATATCCAACAAAGTCTGATTTAAATATAACTTACTTTTTTAGTTAATTTATTCTTTGTATACTTACATCAATAATTTTCTATCTTTTTCTAAATATTAAATTTATCTTTATTAAAGATAAATTTAATCACTGACGGCTTATTATTACTCATTGTTAAGTGTGACGATTTACTTTATCGTAGATATCGGTTATGATATATGTATATACCGAATATGGCTTTTACTAGACGTCTTCTCTTGAGCATTTTAGCTGCAGAGAAGAATGCACCACGGGAGAAATATTATGTGGAAAACATGTATAGATGGTATAGAACAGTGATGGCGAACCTTTTGGAGATGTGGACCAAATTTTGTCCATTTTTTTAAAGCCAGCCCATGGGTCTCTAATTTAGTGATATAGGTATCTTAAGAGATTTACTTTTCCTTTTTGTTTTACAAATTTTACTTTTGCAAGACGTCAAAAATTTATATCAATGAATTACCGCACTAGGGGTGATATAATGCCCAGTGGCGCGTCTGTACTGAGTAGGAATGACGAAACCTGAAAATTTTGGTACCCGGGTACCCGATATGAATACCCGGGTAGTACCGGATACTCGATAATTACCCGTTACCCGATAATTACCCGATACCCGATAATAACCTGATACCCAATAATTACGTAATACCCTTAAAATATCCGTTATTCTTTCATATTCATTTTTTTTTAATACAAATTTTTGTTATTTGAGTACAAATTTAATTAATGAACAAAAAAATATTATTTTCTGGTATGGAAATAAAAAAAACATTGTTATTTTATATAATATACGAGTATATCAGCAGTATAAAATTGCAAAATTAAAACTTGTTTCGGAAGTACATTTGATTTAACTACTTAGGAATATCTCATATTTCTTTTCGCACATATCAGCATGGATGATGTATCTATATTCAGATTTGATCTTCGTTTTGTTACAATGTTTCCGGCAGTGGAAAACTGTCTTTAACTGGCAACAACAGATTTTAGGTAATGGGTAGATTTCGGGTAACGGGTAATAAACGGGTAACGGGTACATTTCGGGTAATCGGGTACTATTTTTGATACCCGGGTACAATATTATCGGGTAGGTTCCGGGTACCCGGGTACCCATCGTCATTCCTAGTACTGAGTATTTGAATGAACAAGGAGTAAAGAAAAGCACATCGCGTTATTTAAAAAGTCTTCGTGGGTCAGTGCCTGACCAGCGGGTCATAGATTCATCATCACTAGTGTAGAACTTAACTTGAAAGGATTTGATCTGGGATTCTCACAACCACAGCTGATCATTCTGTTCACTAAAACACGATTCCCTTTCTAATAAATAAGAAAATTTAATTATTTTTTTATTTCTTTACTTAATTTTTTTACAAATTTATATAAAAAAAAATGATAAATAACCATTTTTTTGGACCGTTGATTCTGTTACTTGTGCGACCATTCATGAATTATATGTTTAACCTCCTACTTTACTACATTTTCTAACTAATGCTAGTAGAAATAGTTCTTAATGTTCTAATTTCCTGTTTGCAGGCATGCATCGACCAGAACCTCGATATGGTAGAGTTCCTAGTGGAACACGGTGCGGACGTGAACCGTGGAGACAACGAGGGCTGGACTCCTCTGCATGCCACAGCCTCCTGCGGCTTCCAGTCCATCGCCAAGTACCTGCTCGAGCACGGCGCCGACGTGGCAGCCGTAAACAACGATGGCGAACTCGCGGTGGACATCGCAGAGGAGCAGAAGATGGAGGATTTACTTCAGGAGGAGATCAGCGAGAGAGGTGACAACACTATTTTGTTTGTTTATTTTCCAAAATACTTGCTTTGGATTCTGGGTTTCTTCTCCGCATTTGAAAACATTTGCCAACCATTTTATTGTTTAATGTGTATAGCTCATTAGAATGCTCTTAAAGTTGTACAATTAATTTGTTTAAAGTTGTCGATTCTACTCTGGTGAAAGATCAATATCAAAAAATAACAAATGTCAACGAAATGAAAAAATAAGTTTAATCGTCAAATAGAAACTACAACAAAATTTACAAAAAACAGTGTATTATTTTGTTTGACTACACTACTGCCGTCTAAATTTCTTTGCCAAAAATTAAAAAAACAATGAACTCGTTTTTTAATATATTATTACAATAATCTTATTCATTTTGTTTAGAATACTACAATGCAATTTAAATTGTCATAGAAATATGAAAACACGTTATAATAAATGATTCAACGTACCTATCATTAGTGATTAATTTATTAATTTTAATTTGTTTTTTCCTTGTTATTCACAACACTGAAAACATGTAAATTTTTTATTTTGCAATGATCTTAAAACAAATATTGTATCGTCCACGAAAAAAAAACGCTAATTTCTTAAGAAAAATGCATTCGTCTTGTGTGGGTTGATATAATTAAGATTTTATGATGATTAGGGAATGAGAGTTAAATGAGACCAAATGGACTTTTATGAGAACAAACATATGTAATAATATTTTGTTGTACTTACAGACTTCCTTCTCGGAAATTTATAATTTAATTACAATTATGTTTAATTTTTATTTTGTTTTCAATTAACAAATGTTTATTATGTTTCTAGGTATAAATTGTGATGAAGCCAGATCACAAGAAGAAAGATTGATGTTACGGGATGCCCGTGAATGGCTGAACACAGCGAGTGATCAAGTAGACACTCCACACCCAAAAACGGGTGCTACCGCTTTACATGTAGCAGCTGCCAAGGGCTACATCAAAGTCATGAAGTAAGAAAAGATTAAGAGTACTTATTTATTACTTCCAATATATTTCAATATGTATTTAAAAGTTTGGCTTAACTATTATATTGCTTTATACATTAAAATCACAAAATTTTATTTAAAAAAATATTTTAATTTAAATCAATTCGAACGATTGAATGAATACCAATTAAATGAAGCTGTTGTGTGCCTGCTGAAATAAGAGATGAGCTGTGCGGAAGTGTAGAATATGTCAAAAAAACATTCGCACATTCACAATCATTACTGCCTAAATTTGATTAGATGCGTAATAAAGATATCCAGTTATATGATTCTCATAAACAAATATTGAGTCTAGGTTTACTAAAGTTTCCATGCGTTTCATACTAGTAGTATGCTATTTTATTTTTATTTTATATTGCCTATTTGTATTTGTTTATAGTTTTCAATACGGAAAGATAAATTTTAATTATAAAATAAAAATCCTTTTATTTTGAACCACGCGAACCAAATCTAAGCAATCTTGCAATTCGAATCCCTGATTTAAATATAATGTTAGTGGTTTGGGTACAGAATATTAAGAAAATATATATCTTGCAGCCTCCTCCTGCAGTGCAAGTCAGACGTAGACAAGCAAGATAGCGACGGTTGGACTCCACTGCACGCAGCAGCACACTGGGGCCAATTCGATGCCGCCAAGATCCTAGCAGATAATCTCGCTGACATGGATATGAAGAACTATGTGGTATGTAACTCCTCGTATCATTCCAACATCAAACAGGTTCCACACGTCAACAGTAGCTGCTTATCAAACTCAAATAATTGCGGGGTTAATGACAACAGGTTGTTAGAAAAGCAATTTGTCTAAATTAATACATTTCGTAATATCTCAGACCGTTGTATCTGTTTTATTTTGAAAAAGGAAGTAAGTTTAATATTTACTCGTTTCTTTAACCAAATACAGAAAAAGTAAATAAAACTTTGCGATGTCTGCAGATTGCGATTGAGTGTTGAGAAATAGCGATGCATGTTTTCTTTTTACCAGTGTAGCAAATTTAACAAATGTTTATATATTTGTTTATTTCGTAGTTTTCTGAAAGAATATTCAGGTATGTATGACTTAATTTTTACATTTACATAAGATACATAGGAGTTTTTGAGCATTATAGAATAGTTTTTAAATAGAACATAGTTCAGAAACCGAATTATAGTTCTAGTTAACTGTTTTATAGTTAGCAGTAAAGATATTTGAACAATAAATTTTTTGCGGTTGAATTTGCTGCACTGGAAATGTTTTACATCTTTTTTTGCTATTTTTTACATTATGCAAACATAGATATAGATACATTTTAAACTTCTCTTATCACTCCATAAAATACATATTATGAATACAATACTTATAATTTTATTTACTTCAAATATTATGCCATTTTAATTTTATGAGAAGAATGCAAGATCATAAATAACGTTTTTGACATTTAAAACTAAATAAATATAGCATAACATTTTTACATGCTATTTAAATTAATGACTAACTGATTAACATTAAACGTAAAATCATATTAAATAATTATCTGATTAAACTGTCATTTTTTTTTATTTTTCCTTAGACACAATACCATGATGTGAATATAAATATCACTATTGATAGACATTTTCTCTTTAGGGCCAAACTGCATTCGATGTAGCTGATACGGAAATGTTCCGGCATTTAGAAGAACTGAAGAAAAGACAAAACAAGGAGGAATTGCTCAATAAGAAGCAGGCAAAGAAAAGAGCGGAAGCCAAGGGCCGACATCCAGAACCGGAACCAGAGACTCCTTCGAAGGTCAAACGGGTGGAAGTGGAAATCGAAGGCACGGAGAATGAAAAAGAGAATAGTAATAACATGACAGAAAATACAGTTGGTAAGAATTTATTTATTGTTTATTTTGAGAATGAAATGGTTGTCTGTTTTTTTGCATATAATTTTATATTTATTTCAAATTCTTTACAAATTATTATGAAATTGAAAGCAAATTTAGTAGCAAAGAAAAATAATCCTTGTATATAGCTTGTTTAGGAACAATGATATACGGTAAAGTTGATAGACAAAATTGAATATTTGTTTAAATTGGTGTATAATATATTTAAAAAAAAATGCATTTATTAAAGAATATATTATTTTCTGAAATCCTTAATTAAAAGCGATTATGAAGCTAGACAATTTTCCTTTGCTAGTAATATTTCTGTTTTTCTATTCTGTATTGTTACGGATTTAAAAGTTGATGTGTGATTACGAAATGTTCTCTCTCTTGCACGCGGCAAAGGTGATATGGATCTGTCATCTAGCGACAGTGAAACAGAATCGGAAACGAGTTCTAGTGAATCAGAATCAAGTGATAATAGTACAGACGATGGTAAGACTGTGCTGTCCCAAATCACCCTAAATGTTAATTTGCACTTCCCCTCGTGTGATCCTTAAATCAATCTGTTTGTCATCCATCATCAAGTAATAGAATACCAAGATTCTAGTTTGATTTAATATAATTCATTCATAATGTAATAAATCATCATTCTACATGTCATGTTTAGATTGTAGGACATGTGATTATATTTTGTTGGTCCTTTTATTAAGAGTATTTCTCAAGCTTTCGCAGTACTTGGGACTTGTATCTTTAGGAAATTAATGCTTACTTACCCTTAATCTTTAAAGTGCACAATACTAGCACTGCAAAAACAAATAAAAAGCACTATACAAAACACAGCACATTCGTATTTTTATAAATTTTTGTATTTTTTGCGTGTTTTTAATGGAATATTATTCAAAGAATATTTAAAGAAACCATCTGTTTTTTTCACATAAATTAAAAATTTTAAGCAACTTTCTTCAAATATTGTTTTTTAAAATATATCTTATGGACAAATATTTCCAAAAAGAATTCTAGAGCATATCTGCTTTTATTTTAGTTGATTATTTTTTATTAGATGCTGATTAACAAGTGATATTATGAGTTCAAATACAAATTGTTTAAGCTAGAATTGTTTTATTCGTACGTACATATTCATTGACGAAGAGACAACGTAGTAATAAATTTTATGTATAGACTTCATTTGTAGATATTCATTGAAATCGCATAATGTGAAAGTCGATATGTTTTTGCATTAGTAATTTTGAATATCATCCAACATTTTACTATAGGTACATTTGATATTATATTTTTATAATACTTTTTGATTTTTTGCACAGCACTATCAACCCAGGACTTCTGACATATATTGCACAAATTTTATTGTTCCTCCCTATTTATTTTCTCCAATTTATTTTATCTTAATATTACAGAGAAGAAGAACCGCGTGAATTCTTTGACAGACACAACGACGCCACGCATTCCCACAAAGGAGCAAAATAATACGGCGTCTAGTCCAGTGAAAACGGCGCCTACACCTGCAGCACCCACAGCACCGCCTCCCAAAGCCATAGCTGAGCAGAACGCCGATGACAACACGCCATCTTGGCGTAGACCCGGATCCTTCCGGAGTAGAATTAACTCAGACAACAAGAATCTTAATTTACGTAAGTCAAAAACAAAATAAGCGGGAGTTAAGACTATCACCGAAAGGCTTAGTTTAGCAAATATTTCCCAAGTATTCAGATTTTTTTGAATGCTTTGTCACAGACAAACAAACAGATGAATAGCCAAACGGCGCATTCCGTCCAAAAAATTCTAGGTAGTTATAACGATTGAACTAGATGGCGGTAGTGCGGTAAGAGCAGATTACATACGCTCAGTTAAAGTTTACCAAAACTTAAAATGACGTTTGTCTCTGGTTTCGGCGCCGTTTGGCTGTTCATCTGTTTGTGTTTGTCTAAGGCTTTGTATATATCAAAAGTGTATCTTACGAAACTGATATGCAATATCAATACAGGGTGATTCAGCACGAATGTGCCAAAATAAAACCATATATTGGAGACATTTGAAGTAAAAAGTACCCTACTTTACTCCCACGTATGAGACGCCTCTGGTTTATATACGGAAACAAAAAAAAAGTATAAATATGCATCTAAATAAGTTGTATTCTCATACCAAGTTTCAAAACTTTAATGGAACTAGTAACAGAGTTAATAATAAAATTGTGCCTGATGAAGTGCACTTTCAAAGTGCTGTAACTCTGTAATGAAAAGTTTCCGGACATACCTTCATATAACATTTTACTTAAAATGACTCCTCCAATATATGACTTTATTTTGGCGCACTCGTGTTGAATCATCCACTATAAAGAAAAAAAAATACGTATGCAAATAATAAAAAATATTTGTGTATCAAATGACATAACAGATAATTTTTTTCCGAGAATGAATACATGGGAATGATCGTTAAATAGTAATAACAAAAAAGTAATGACAGTAGATACATAAAAATTATGAGAGAAACTTATGCAATGATCACATTTTACAAGGTATGGGTTTGTGACTGAAATATATTTTCAGGTATAGACAATAAAGACAAGAGCCCCACATCCAACGCGGCTGAATCAGAAGTGACGTTGCGAAGAACACAAAGCTTCCAAACAGACCCCAAGTACGTATGCTTCCAATTCTTCTCGACTAGATTCCAGTCATTAGCTCTGGTTGCTTAGTTAACTCTACAGTGTTGCTTACGTAACATGTTATTAACCATTTTGCACATTTAACTGTTTTCTTTACACTCTCATTTTGATAGTGTCTTTCCAAATTCGATTTTTCAGAAAGATTTTATTTTATTTATATTTTATTTTGATTATTGTAAGGTGAATACTACTTTTAGAACTGTTAGTATTTGTTAGATTAGATTTGTTTTGTGAGTTTTGTTAGAAGTAGTTTTGATTTATTTATCTGCCAATGGGTTGACTCAATTTTCTTCTTTTCTCTTTATTGTCCTTTTAATAATTTACAGTTAACTTTGTTACATCTTTCTTGTAATAATCTTCAGTTGAAATAATTTATTTCTATAAGTTTTTAAAAGTATATTATTACACAATTTTATATAATACATATATTGTTTACTTCAATTTCAGCTATAATCTATTTTCAATTAATGTTATGCCCACAATAGTTATGAATATTAAAAATAATATTTTTTGCACTTAAACAATAATATTTATATTTCTTAAAGTAATGTATCTTAAAATGCAATATTCTCGTAGTAATTTTTAATTTCATTGAAGATATTAATGTTTTTATATTTTTTTAATTTGCCATTTTGTAGTACAGATAGATTTTGTCATAATATGCGGCTCTTTTTATCGGTGCTTAATTAAAAGAGCACTTAACATTCACACTATTTATTTAAAGTTATGTGAAATCTTGTTATTAGTCTCGTAAATATATTGAATTAAATAATAAAATTTAATATGTATAAAAAAAAAAATCGGTGTAACAAGATAATATGAATATTTTAGAATGTGAAATTGATACACTTGATAAATTATAATTGGCAGATAAAGTTAGTTTCTAAATCCTTTGTGAAGTAGTATTGGCCTGTGTTCGGCTGTGCCTGCCTTCGTCTCACATGACATTTGCATGTCCTAGGTTCTACGAGCGATATATGCAGCTCCGTGAGCGTATTAAAGCGAGCTCTTATACCCCTATTCCTTCCTCGCCATTAATCAAAGCCCCACCGTCCTATTCCTCTCTAGAAAGCATTCCTAAAGCGACCAAACCTCAACAGACCAAAGAATTAAACCCGTTACAAACACAAACCGATAACAGCTCACAGCGTTTACCAACTAGCAGGTATGCACGTTAACAGCTTGCTTGCTGCATGCGTCTGTTGCTCTACTAATTCACTGGACTCTGGCACTTTTAAATCCGCAATCATAAAACTCTTCGCTTATCAACTTTCAAATCGATCAAATTATTTCAAAATACCGTAAACCCTCGATTCTACAAAAATATAATACATATTTTTGTTTTGCTTGTTTTCGAGGTTTTACTGTGTCGTTATATGGGGAGAAGGGTAAATAACATTTTTTTGACAATCATTGACTATTTTTGTCAGAGTCCAAAGCTTGCCACTTCGAATTAACTCATCTTAATTTGCTTCATTGAAATAGTTCCCATGAAGTAGATTAGCAAAGATTTACATGACAATTTGTATTCAGGAGTCCAACCAAAGACACAGCAGAGAATGCTGACAGTGAAGTAACAGTTAATAGTACAGCCACTACAAACTCAGTTACAAACAGTGGTAACACCTCACCTACAAAGACTACAGTATCACCTGCGTCAAGTCCACAACCCAACAACCAAGTCAGAAGGTATGGAAGCGATTTTTTCATTTCATACTTAAAGTACATCCTACAGTCTTCACTACATTTGTTGGAACTGCTCCACTTAACAAAGTAGATATAAATACATACAATTATTACTTCTCAAATAACTGAACCATAAATAATTATTTTAATTTATGTTTTTATTACCATATATATTATAATATAATTTCTATATTTCAACATCATACTGAAATAAATCAAGATCCTATTTTTTTATTACAATTACCTTAATCAAATTAATAATTATTTAAAATTTTCGAAAACATTTGTTACTTACATTACTAGCGCAGGCTCATGTCCAGTCACGACTGGATAATTTGAATCACGCCGACCAATCTGGTAAAAACTCTTGTTTATTTCTCAATTGCTTAGTTTTTTAAATATGAAAATTATATGACTTATCTTACATAAAAGAAATTAACATTACTTTTTATTCATATATTAATTGTTAGAGAAAATCATCAAAACCGTACGTAAATTAATTTTAATTTCTAATTTGTGACGAGCCGTAACCACCTCTACTGTAGCAAATGAAAATGAAACCGTCTTTATTAGGAAATATCTTAATAAAATTATTATTGATGTAGATTACTTCGATGTATAATTCTTCGATTCGTATATGAACGTAGTCACTGAATTTATACTAATATCATTAGATTAATTTTAGCAATTATTTTGGCTACGAAAATATTTTGTGAATAGTTAATATATTTATGTTTTTATGGATTCAACCATTTTCATTGTACCAGTTCAACATATCAAACTGAAATTCATTTGGTTTTTGTGAATTGTTTAATCTTTTAAAAATCATTTTGAAAAATGAAGTGTGCTATGTGCAATCTGTGTTGTGTATGTAGTAATCAGAAGCCGCCAGCTGGTGCACCTCAGGCAAATAATAATGCCTCTCCGTCCACACCCACAACTCCAGGCGGTACCAAACTCAGCCCCGGAAATATATTCAAAAACTTCTTCAAGTAATTATATATTTTCATCCAGGAATGACCACTAAACTGTCTTGTTTTCAGATCTAGATTTCAGCTTGAACTAACTTATAGTTTAAACTTAAAACTGTTTCTTTTGCACAGTCTCCGATGCCGAATGCAGAATTAATATAGTTGTGTGATACACTAACACTACATTATTTATTATTGTTGATATTTTTTGCAATGTTGTATTGTTTTTTCAGATCTTTTGTACCTCCCGTACGAGACGAAGAAAGTGAAACGCAAAGAAAAGCGCACGCGAAACGTGTAAGAGAAACTAGAAGATCTACGCAGGGTGTTACGTTAGATGAAATTAAATCTGCGGAGCAGTTGGTGAAGAAAAAGAATCAAACTCCTAACAATAATAATAACAACGAACAGGTACATACATTATTTTATATACATATATACTGTATCATGGGCACATGGTATAATAAAAACAAATGTAATATATATTCACACGACACATACTGAAATTTTTATACATGGTGTTGAAATTAACTGAAATGCTTTCAAAACTTAGTTTAGTAAGCTTAAAAACTTTTAATCAACAATTAAATTTTAAAATGTAAATATAAAATTCAACCATACTTCTAATTTAGAAACTATATCAACTATTAAATAACACTTCTGAATTCTGAAAACAAGGTTTGTGATTTAATACCAACCTACAATTATTATTATTAATTTTAACTTTTTCAACCATATTGCATACTTTGAAAATCTTTAAACGTTATTTCAGGACAACCTGCAAAGTATAATGTGTCCTAATACTTATTACTTAATAATACTGAAAATTAGATATCGTATTCAATGTCGTAAATATTTACGATATTGAAATTGATAATAAATTTTCATATTTTAGTTGCTTTTTTGTTTGGCAAATTTATAATTTAGAAGGTTTATTTTCAAACGGTTCGGTTCCTTTTTCTGGCTTCTTCAAATTCAAGATATATTAAATAAATAATGTATTTGAAAAATAAATGCTGAGTCCCCGGTTTTTAATAATTTGATTATTAAATAAACCATATTAGAAGTTTTTGAGTTTTCATAGTGAAAATTGTTGAAAGATCTAACTTATTTCTAACTAATGAATTCATTCTAATGTGCTAATCTTGTAACTAACTTGTAATATTTCTGGTGTCGTGTGACATAACAGCCAGGTGCTGCTAACGGCGATACTACGGCTAACAACGGTGCGAGTGTAACGGCTACTATAACCACGGGCGCTCCGACGGTACCCACGCACCGCGACGCCGACGAACCGTTGGTGTCTCACGAGCGTCGGCCCTCGTGGAGGCTAAAGGTTGACAATGGCAGCAAGGTAACACCAAGTTGCATTTAAATTTGGTTACCCTGAAATATATTTCATCCAGACCTAATGCGAATAGTAATCATTAAATTTTATTATAGGAATATCCGAAAACTAGTATAAGAATTTTCTTAATTAAAAATAATCAAATATCTTTTATTTATAATTCATCTATATCTAAATCCATTATCAATAGACACTTTACTAGAAACTTTAATAATTTCAAAACATGTTCCATTTTGTTTTCCTGTAATATAATTAATAATTATTCGTAAAATTCTTGATGAAGCATAATATAGACAGATAACCCAATTTAAATGTTTTTACTATGAATTATAACATGTGTGTACTGTTATATGTTGGTTTAGTTCCGATACTTCATAAATATGTCGTGCTATAAACTAAAGAACTAAATATGGCTTCATTCATAAAATTAACTACAAAATTACACCCATTACAAATATACACTCACATATAACATATTCGTTATATTTCCCTATTATATCCAAATATTACATTCGTATATAAGAGACATGTTTGAACATAATTTATAGTGAGCAATAAAGGCAAATATTAACAAACAAGATAAAAGCAAATAGTAATATATTTAAAGGAAATATGCGGAATGTAGTGCTTATTTGCACTGTAGACGAACTATTGTCTAGATGAAAATTTGAAAAATCAACAGTAGTATTCGAATTTTGAGAAAAATAAACAGTAATTGCGATGTTAATGTTTTTTAAATGTGCGGTGTAAAAAAAAATAAAAATTCTTATTATTGAGTCAAGATGATATAATTGTTGACTTTTTTCTTCAGCGCATTGTTTAATTGGTATATACCGGGAAATTTTTAAAAATTCGTGGAATATCTCGAGAATTATGCATAATACTGTAAAATAATCCGGATAAAAATAGATTTCGATTTTAGCGTCATTTGTCAATTCACATTTAAGATTTCACTGTTAGGGGGCAGGACTGAATAAAATTTGACAGGATCGGAAGACCCCCACAAAATCATCAAACTTTTGTTTTGGCCATTTTTTTGTACGATGTATATTTCTTGATAATATATTCCTGTGGATTTTTTTAAATTGATGATTGAGTACATATAATATTTTATAAATATTAATGATTAATATAAAAAAGATGAGTAAAAACTCAATTCGAATGAATAATCGTGTTTAAAAAGCATGATCAATTCATTGTTATTAAAAATTATATCCTTAGTGCATGACAATTCCACAAACATTTAATTATTATCTCATGTTTAACTGAATGTTTAGTTCAAGCTCGAAGACGCGACCAAGTCCCCAGAACCTTCCTCCACAGTGTACGTGCGACGACCGCCGGGCACGACGCTCAACTCCGTCCCTCGACCAGCGTCGGCACCGGTGGAAACGACGTCGGCCGACGCTACCGTCACGCTGTCCTTGCGTCGACCCAAGTCGCAAGACGACAAGGGTAAGTTGTGTAACGGTGAGTGTTATCAGGCAGTAAAGTGATACCGGTTTATGTCTTTAGAACAAGATAAGGAAAACGATGCAAGGAACGCTCAGGCTACTCTGGCGACTCAAGCTGCGATACAAAGGAGGCGAAGGCCTAAGAGGCGCTCCACTGGGGTGGTGCATGTCGACATGGATGTAAGTGAATATGTTTTAAAATATTCATCAGATTTTGTTGATTTCTCAAAAATTTAACCTTAATCTGCTTCTTTAATTTTAATATTTGTATTTTGTTTATATTCTTTGTAAACTGTAAATTATAATTGAAAATGGTAAATTTTATTTATACTTAATACCTATAATATCTATTAATATAAAGAGAAATTAAACTAAATTTTTCAAATAAATTTTATTTAAAAAATGGGTTTATTTAGAAATGTAATCTAATTTAATATTTACTTTGGCAGAGTACAAACTATAAGCACTAAAATAATATTGGAATTATAAAAATTGACAGTTATCACCAGTACTAAATACATATGAGTAATTATTATTTTTTTAAAATAAAGATTAACTTGTTTTTTCTACAACAACTTTTTCATATATTTTTGTCGGAAATATTCAGTTGCCCGGATTTCATTATAAAAGTTTTATTTCCTCTCCTACCGGTTTCGACTTCGATATGAACAACAAAAACCACTTACGTGAAAGTCAAATTGTTTAAAACATTAATATAAATATTACAGTTGTTAAAAAATATGGATACATAGAACTTATTAAAATAAAAATGTATGATACAGTTATCAAACATTAGTTGAATAATAAAATTAATTAATCTTATGACGGCACAAATGGACGATGACACTTTAATGTCTCCAGAATACCAGAAAAATACATGTCTTGTT
This sequence comes from Stenolophus ochropezus, assembly GCA_035578165.1. Lineage (NCBI taxonomy): Eukaryota > Metazoa > Arthropoda > Insecta > Coleoptera > Carabidae > Stenolophus > Stenolophus ochropezus. The sequence goes on along the minus strand of JAQOWZ010000005.1, from coordinate 13,676,191 downwards.
ATATTAGTCAATTTGTAAAAAAATCAATTTGTGAGCATGGGTTTAAATCTCTAAATGTCAAATTGATATGGATACTATACTTTCTTTATGTTTAATAAGATTTTTTTAATTTATTTTCTTTTTTGTTCAGGAAATCGATCCAGATCGACAAGACCCTGGAGCTGGCGGAGACTACGACGACTCGTTAAAAGTCAATCACCAAGAGGTAAGCAAATTTCCGTTTACGTCTAAATTAATATTTCCTAGAACTTACAACATTTGAACTATATGATCTTACTGTGTTCTCAGAATTGAGTGTATTGAAACTTACGAGTCGTTACTTTTCGCGCAATTTGTTTTTGTAATGTTACGACTTTCTTTATTACTAGTGACACTTTGGCATCTGACAAGCAATAAAATAGACGCGGAAATTATGAAAAATGTTGGAAACCGCTGTTCTAGTTCTGACACGTAAGATTAGCACATCGTAATTTGCTCATGACATATTTATCTAATTTATTATTTCCAATCTGACGTAAATATCTCCTACAAATTACCAAATCAAATATTTATCTAAAAACTCTAAAATAGTTAACATGTTTTTCTAAATTATTTTAGAACTATTTTACGATAGTTAAGCTATATTTCATAATTATTAGCTTTCTTTGAATCTTTAAACCTAATTTTAGTGTGGTAATAAACTCTATAAATAGAGAAATGTTTGCTATAAATGAACAACAGGATGATATGCACATTCTCAAAATATCTTACACACCTAATAGAAATTTACATATTTTTATTCCATTTCGTTGGTAGTTTTATTGACGTCAGGATTTAAAAATACTATAATTTTCGTGCTGCTACAGCGTGTAATTGTTTTCATAGTATTGCATAAGATACGAAAAAGACTAAATTAGCTCTATAATAAAAAGTATTATTATACTTGTACAAAATTTAAAAGTACATACATCTCCTAAAAATTAAAGAAACAATCTACAATATTATAAGCCTATTACAAAATTACTTAATTATTTAACCATTTTTCTAAGTATTCATTGAAAGAACATCTCAAAGTACAGTTCTAACAAATCTAAAAACACTGTTCATTATAAGACTACAATTATAATTAGAAGATTCAAAAACATTCATAAGATGCGACATCATCAGTGCAAATTTTGTATAGTACTTAGTGCTATTTCTTTTGACAGTCGTATTAGACCACTCATCAATTCAGATCACTTGCATGAGTACATGTTGTGTGGAGGGGGTAAACTGATCCAGTCAATTGAATGAAAAATAAAGGATCCAGATTAAAAAAAAAGTTAGATCTGATCCAAATTGCAAAGGAAATATGGTCTAAACAGACAGTCACAACCAGTAGATTAGATTACTTTTAAAAATTATTTATTTTTGTATTTGCCCATAAATAGTAAAAACGATTTAGATATGTGGCAATCAAATATCTGGACTCTACAGTCGTCAATAAAACAAAACATCTCGGTGTAGGTGTGAGTGCGTGCTTCTGTCAACCGTTGACACACGCGACATAAGACTGTTACGTAGTCGGACCTGCTCCCCTATAAATAACATGCACTGTAGTTAAATATAGGCGTGTCCTCATTGACTGCAGTGTATCTAGTTGGTCTTGGTCGCAGGACCCTCACCTTAAGTCATTTGTTCACGAGAGGTTTTCTTTTATTTGGGAATTCTTTTGTTTTATTTCTCCTTCATATGTACTTGAGAAAAATATTATTTTTGGAATTCTATTTTTTGTGGACTTTTGAAGTATTTAAATTTTATCAAATTAAATAAATTGAAACAACATTGTGAAATAATGAAAAAATATACATTACCTACATTAAAAAAATATATATTTTCTAGGAACAGATGTTTAGTAATTTTTCTTGTACTCTGTAAACGTCAATGTTGGAAATGCGGTGTATATATTTTTATTTATGTAGTAATAGTATCTAATTCTTTACGTAAGTGGGTTAGTATTTTAGGCTATTTAAATTTAAAGGTGTTTCAAGATAATAGTTAGATAATGTTCTAAATTTACCCGTACAGTAAAATGTTACCCACTGTTCCATTTATCGAAATTAGATTTTGTTAATTAGAAATTTATTTTTAAAATTAGTTAATCCAACAGAGATGTATTTATAATTAAGTAGGTTTATTAGCTTAATATATTAGGATGTTGATAATACTTTCTTTGTTATTATACCGAAAAAGCATCTAAAATAGAATCGTAAACTCAAACATGCATCCCGCTGGTATGAAAACAGTGCATGGAATTCATCTGTTCACTAGCGAGGAAGTAGAGATGTTTAAAACGATCGATGGCTAATAAAACCTCGTGTTTATATTTTTATGCGAATCTAAAAATGTTCTGTTTACATTGCAATTCGTTTTCAAAATGTTTCTGTTGATGGGAGGCAAATTAATTAAAAATGGATAAAATTTTAAAATAGATGTTTAAATTACTTATATATTTTTATAAAAATCCATTTTATTTTTATATGTCTTAGTAAATATTTTCGCATTCATACTGTCTAACGAAGGTAAAAAAAGATTAATTATAATATAATACATAATATAATTATACAGATTTTGATATTTCTACATTTTGATGGTTTTGACTAATTGTAACCTCCTGTTTGTCAGTCAGTCTATCTGGATGTATGTAGACACGTACAGAGCAAAGCACTCGGACTAAAATATAATGTAACTTAGGATTCAAGTTTAACATATCATTAGAATAAAGTTGATCAGCTTTTGATAAAAATCGGTGAAACAAAAATTTAGTTTACATATCATTTTTAAGTTTCTTGCTAATATTTTACAATTGAGAATTTATTTTATAAAGAAGTTAAATATTCACATTTCACAACGAGTGTGATTTAGACATCTTAAGTAAATTGTACTTTACGAGTAGTAGGTACGTCGAATAACCTAATGAGGTAGTATATATTTTTGTAAGTATTTATTCATTGTTGTTTCGTAATGTCTATTTTAATCTTTATTAAGATTTTAACATTTATATAAATAACAACAGGCTTGGGAGGCTGTATTTATTACCTTGTTATAATAAACTAGCTGTATTATTTGCGCATTTGATATAAATTCGGAACACAAATTATAGGGACAGAGATTTATTTGATATTACGAAATGTTTTTGTCTTCGTGGTTCTACACCTACTCATTTACGTGTATTTACTATAAAAATCAAATTTTATTCATTCACAAAAATAAAAATTGGGTAACTGGTGGCAGTCAACTGCACACATATCAATTTGATTTTTTCACGTATTTTACGTTATATAACTAATAATTTTTTACTTCAAAATCACATTAATATTTCTTTATTAAGTATTCGCTATTTCTTTCAACTGGTAACCAGTAGCACATATCCTTTTATGGTCATAGTTCAAAGTGTAGGTACATATAACTGACTTTATATGTAAGTGCTATTATTAATTTGGAACGATTTGTATGAGTGTTACTTAAAATTAAACGCTTCGTAGGTTCCATTCTGTCTGCTGTGACGTCCAAAAATTTTGACAATAATAAATCATTTATAAAAAGATTTTTGTTTCGACTTAGAGATAAACTGTAGTTTATTTTTGATAATTGGAGGTGATCTACTTTGGCGTCACTACAATAATTTATTCAAGTAGACAAAGGAAATTTTTCTAATTATAAACAACATGTACATCTGTCCTATAGGTGAAATTTGGCAGACAAACTATCTACAGACCTATACTTTCTTTAATTATTCTGTGACAAACTGATTACAAAATATCAGTGTGCAAAATCAGGGTACAAATTTTCAAGGTTATATTTGCTAAAAATATAAGATATAATTTGTCATTTGGAACTTTGTGTTACGTAAAGTGTTTATTTTTTTAAATTAATGTATTTGTGATGAAACGTGAAATAAGTTCGCACGAAAAGTGTTGAGCAAACTTTCGAATACAATTATTTATTATGGTTACAAAATAAGGATTAAAGAGATGTAGATTTCGCAGAATTTTATTTATTTTTGTAAAAATACAACATATGCATTTGCAGCATTATGTATTAATTTGAACTATATTTCTTTATATTATAGTTGAGATTAATAGAAAATTTTATATAAGTTTAAAATTATTATTTTTTTACGTACTCCTGTGTATGTAAACAGTGTGTGCAATGAAATGCGGAACATAGTTTTTAACATGGGATGTCAGAAAATTGCGGATACTCTCTCTAGATTTAGAGAAAAACTACAAGAGTACAAATTTTTTAAAAATTAAATTCTATATCACATAAGATTTATTTCTACGGCTGTCTGATATTTAACGAAAATGTTACATTTTATATTTAATAAGTCTCGTACTGCAGACGTACTGTTAAATCAATTGTGATTTTATCTAAGGCAGAATTTAGTTTTGAACAAAATTGAACTCAAATCTATCAGGAGAGAGAGTATTAGCTTTTTTTTTTTTTTGAGATCCCATTCTCAAGTATTGTGCTACCTGTTTCGTTGCACACACCGTATATACAATATATTGATACTTTTATGCTAGGAAATCATTTTATAATAAATGATTTTTGATATACACTCACCAACTAGTCTCCATACACACATCTTTGCGCTTTGTTTTTGAAATATATAAACCAAACTAAAACCGTCTGGAACTGAGTACTTGTTTCAAATGAATTAAAATAAACATTTTTGAATCAGATGGACGAATTATTGTTTGGAAAAGGAAGAATGAACAAATAGAAATAAAAAAAATATGCCCAACAGTAAAATATGGAAGAGGTTCTGTGCTTGTGTTGGGCTGTATGAGTGCAAAGGTGGTGGGAAATTTAATTTTTATTGATGGGAAAGTGAGTTATTTGAATATTTTAATATTCTACATCCCATTGAACATCTCTGATTTATTTTTAAAAATCTGTAAAACAAGACGCTTGAAGAATATAAAAGAACTACTACATTTATGTTAGAAGAATGGGGTAAAATTTCCCAAATTCCCAAACTCCAAGAAAATTAGTGGAAAGTATGACAAACCGTTTATGGGTAGTAATTCTAAAGCCTGATTTATACATTGCATAGAATAGAATGGAATAGAATAGAATAAGGAATGGAATAGAATAGAAATATGAAACAATGTAAACGTATGGAACCATTTATACTTGCACAGAATGGAATAGAATGGAATGGAATAGAATAGGAAATGAATTATTTTTATTTCCTATTCTGTTCCATTCCATTCCTGTTCCATTCGTGTTACTCCGAGGATATTCGTGAAGTTACGTCTGTTGCTGGATTACGCGTTTTGTTGTTGTGTTTGGTTATGAGTATAAAATAGACGATATAAAATTAATTTCATTATTTGAAAAATACCCAATTTTGTATGATAAATAAATTATAAAAAAAAATTATGTTGCCATCTATTTGAGAAAGCTATTTTATTTATGTATATTCAGTTTTACAAATTTGTTGCAAACGTTTTCAAAATTATAGCAAAAAACTTGAAAATTTATATTTGTAGTAATAAGAAAATGTAAGCAAAAATAGTAAAAAAGTTGGCAGAATTTTAATGCATAATTTTTAATTGTAGAAAAACTTCAGGTAAATACATATGATAATAATGGACATGTGTAAACAATAATTAGGAAATATTTTAAAAATTATTTTTATATATAATATTAATTTTGCTTGTTTATTGGACAATTTTTATAAAATTCCAGCTTCTAATTTAATCAGAGTTTTGATATTTTAGTGACAAAGTGAGGTTATTCTATTCCAAGTTATTCTGTTCTATGCAATGTATAAATGGGTGCTACGTATTTCTGTGCCTATTCCATTCTATTCCTTATTCCATTCTATTCCATTCTATTCTATGCAATGTATAAATCAGGCTTACGAATGGCGGTTCAAAAGATTATTGATTTTATATAATTTACAGGTATACGGAATCTAAATTGGCATACTTAGTTGTTATAATAAATATATTTTTATTTATTAATAGTAAGTATAATATAATTTATATATTATACTTTTTTCCTTTACTGATGTATGGAGACTAATTGGTTTGAGTGTAAATTAAAGAAATTTTGTAAAGTAGAAGAATTAAACTGACGTATTATGCGACCACATTGCTATCATTTTAGGAATGGTATGCGAACATCATATAGATCTAGTTCTCCATAAAGGAAACTAATGTCATCTTATTGTTGGCCTTGCCGTTTAGTTGCAATTAACCCTGTTCCATATACCAGGTATCTCTACCTGTGACCTGCTGAGGTGACACACTTGGAGTAGGTCCAGCTAATGAAAAGCACTTAGAGATAGCAAGCATGCAGTTGTAATCAGCCGGAGCTTCCAATTCAGTGTTCAGTGTCAAGTGTCACACTTCTGTTTTCTTTTATTTCATTCACCTCACCTTCCACATCACATCACTATGACATGTGTTCATAAGTAGGCGTGAGTATTTATAGACAAAACTTTAAACTTAAAATAGAAGGAAGTGGCCAGGAAATCGAAAACTTTCCCATTTTCAGAAAAAATAACAATATCTGTAATAATACCCATTTAAAGTTGATTTATTTTCTCTATAATGGAACAAAACACAATAAAACAGGCTTACAAGGATATATTTTGGCTGTACATGTGATTCTTTGTCTTATTATAATTATCTAAAATAATAATTTTTACTTCATATAATTTAATAATAGTGATTTAATTAAATTTGTTCGTAAAACAATTTTCCCGCTAGTTGAAATTTGATTCTATTAATTTAAAATTTAGATAAATTTATTTGTCTACTACTTTAAGACAAGATTATGAAAACATTTTAAGATTTTTTAAATGCACGTGTCTAATCTAAATATAATTTTTCAACAAGTGTTTGCAAAATTTGTTTTGGCTCATCTTTTTTGTTTAGACAGGCGTAACAAAAATATTAAATTATTATGTAATTCGATGAAAACCCAACGCAAATGATAAATCATCCTATTTTTAATTAGACCAAGGTTGAAAAAATCCTCTATTTACATAAAATTTATGCCTTGTCCTTCAATATAGTCTCGTATTTATTTTGTCAGAAATTGTAAATACACTTGATATTGTCTCCTCGCCTTGAATTTAGTCAGCTGAACCTGCGTCTCGTTTAAAATTAACTTCTGTGTTTGAAATATGTGAATCAGTTGATATTAATAGTTGATATAAACACTACAAGATGCAGATGAGCATTTAGGACTACTGGTTGTTAGGAGTAGCTGAACTTTAGAAAAAGACCGCGTCATTAACGCACAGTCGGTTTTAAACAGTTTGCCTCAAGTTTTATATTTTGGTTCCTTCTTCTCAGTAGATGCCAACACGTTGAGTAGTTCGCACCTTCGAACGCCGCGCTTTAACTTCGTACTTGTTGTGATACATGACAAATTGATAGTGTTTCGTGCTATTCAAAATGTCATTCAGAAGCCCGAGTAAACCTTCTTCGAGTTCGAGGAGATCCTCCAGTTTTCGAAGCACGAATTCTACAAATAATACCGTACCTGGTTTATCGTCATATAATCGCCCAAGAAGTTTAAATTTGTTTAGTAAAAGCAGTCCTACGATTAATTCGTACAGTGGATATACTCCTAGTCCTACTTCCAACAGTTTTCATTCATATTTAGGTTCAAATAATACTCCCTCCTTTTTAAATTCTTATAACTACAACGCGTTCAACCCTTATTCAAAATATTCAAATGGCTTTACAAATAATTATTCAAATTATGGCGGTACTTCGACTGGATATGGGGGACTTTCCGTACCTTCCAAAACATTGAGTGCGTTGAATATAATGCCAACATATGCTTCAACAAAAAGTTATGACAAGAACTACGACACTCGTAATTTAAAATCTGACAGGTCAACAAACACAAGCACAAACGATCGGGATAGAAGCAGGAAATCAAGATCAACAGCCAGAAATGGTAGTTTCAATAGATCACGGTCGCACAGTGCAATAAGAGATTCAGGGATGGGGTCTAGGTCTGTTAGTTTGACTTCACTCAATTCTGAGGGCTACGTAGTAAGATACAAAATATTGATTTTACAGTGGCATTCATTTAACCAGAATTTATTTATGAAAATACATAACAATTCTCCAATAATAAAAATTGCTGTTCTATAAAAGTCCTAAACAAAATTTTTAAAATATTCTATAATGTTATTTAAAAAATTTGATTAATTTTTATTTTTACATCAATATGTTTCACAAATAACTTCTTGATAGAATATGAATGCTTCCCATATTTTTCGTCAGAATGTCTTAATATATTGTAATATTTTTCTTGTAGAGTGGTTCAGAAAAGTCCAGCAGATCTAGACTAGGCTCAGCAAGTGATCTTGCTGCTTTAAGGGGTGAAAATGGAGAGCTCGACTATAAGAAAATGTATGAGCAAGCAGTCTCAGAAAATGACAGACTTAGAGAAAAGTTACGTAAATCGGAAGAAGAACTGAGAGACACAAAACAAACGCTCGAAAAGTTAAACACAGTTGTAAGTAAACAACGCTGAATATAAACAAACTGATGTTTAATTTAATTTTCTTCTACAGACGAGCAAAAATTCTCTATCAGAATTGGAAAAACGAGAGCGAAGGGCAATGGAACGTAAACTTTCCGAAATGGAAGAAGAATTAAAGGTTGGTGTATACTTTTATTTTTTTGTTATAATTTGAACGACATTATAATTTTGCTTTTCTCTATTTTTGTTATTCCATAGGTTTTGATTTTTTATGGAACATGTTTTGCGTTTTTTGCACATGATGTTCTCCAGTAGTTATTGTGTGCAGCGCTGTATTGCCATGATTTTTCACTTCTCTTACGCTTTTTAACAGAATGTATACTACGCATATCTATTTACAACACTAATACACTAAAAGCCTGGTGACGTACTCCCGGAAACGGAATTGCAGGTCACATTATGGCATCCTGACATCATCCGACCATATAACAAGCGTTCATCATTAATCTGACAGTCATTCATCATCACACTACTTACCACGCACAACATGCACAAGGCTCTGCCATTCTCAAATACACGGCCATTATTTTATTAATATATCAAAGATACATTTTTTTTTCATAATGCAAATATTCAAAATTAATTTGAAATTTATAACTATGCAAAGATAAATAAAACCCATATTACTTTTAAAATTGCTACTTTCAACATTTAAAATTTATCAAAAATGCTGTCCGCTAGTCGAAACAATATATAAAACTCAAAACATGTTAATATATAGTTAATTTTTGGAAAACAAATGTCAAAAAATATTTGAACGCTACTGAGCACATTGTATGCGGTTGGCCCTTTAACCAAATGGATAAGTGCAAGTACAAGTTCCCATAAGACATTGCGCAGTAACATTTTTATTTAGCAGAAGCAATAAAATAAAAAAAAAATCGTAGAATTTATAATAAATTATTAAAGAAAATAAGAAACTTATTTTTTATATCTAATGTTTAGATTATAATAAATAAAAATTATATATAATATTTTTAATTTTATAAATTGTAAATTCTTACCATATTAAGAAATACTATATTGCTTAACAAAATATAGTTTTATTTATTCAGCATTAGTCTGTATTTAATAATAAATTCCTGGTTTTTAAATTTTTTATAAGATGGCTGTTTTTGAGAATTGCTGCCGCGGCTAGCATACACAAAACACACATTGTTACATTGGCCCTTAACAAGTATAGCATCGTTTAGAGATGATGACAGTGGGTGATTGTTGTTTTAGCAATTGCAAAAACTGAAAGCCGAGAATGAACGGCTTCGGGCAGAGAACAGGGCTCTGACACGAGTCGTCAGCAAGCTCACCAACTCCACAGGCAAATAGGTAAACCACAGATACAAGCTGACAGCCGACAAATGTGCGTTGCCGTTGTGTCCCGTCTAATCAAGGCCTGATTGATTCATAATTCTGTGTTTCTTCATTCTTAGCTGCACGCGAGTGTCTGTAATCAGCATAGCTGCAGGGTGGGCTACAAACTTAGCTCCTCCTAATAATCGAACATTCTGTCCAATACCGCAAATAAATTGTGAAACGTCTTTATTATTCTAAATTACTTATTTGTTAATTCTTGTCTTATTCGCCCGTCTAAACTTGGGATATAAAATGCTCGACTTAATAGCGTCTGAACTTTTTTTTTGCTATATTGTACAGATGGAGTTACATAACAGGAAAATTTCTAGCTATAAATATGTAAATGGAAGATTTATGTGCGTGTCTTTCATAAATTTCAACTAGAATTAAAATTGGTATATTTTTGTGAGAAGCTATTTTTGTCGGCCCTGTCATAACTGCTTATACATGTTCAAAAAATAAAGAAAGTCATTAATTGGCTGACGTACAACCGTGGAGTTAACTCTGTGGTTTTCAATCTTTATTGAAAAATTACAAACACAAATTACAAAGTCAGATTAAATATCAGCTTTTCGCTTTTTTGTTGTGCTTGTAATGAAATTATACTAACATAGAACAGAAGTTGAATACAGACACAGTGTGATGTGTTTGAATTTTTAAAGGTTTTATTAACACATCTATTTTGATTACACATTTTTGAATGATTTAGCCTGGCTTGCAATTTCTAGCCTTAAACACATTTTCTTTTTTTACAGATGCAGTGTATTTATTTTAAAACTGTTTTCATAGTTTCATATAGGTTGAATTATGTTATATAATTTATAAATGGACATCGTTCAGCGGTAGTAATGTTTAGATGTCCATTGTGAAGTTGTCTGTAACAACAGCATGTGGACTTGTTACAGACTTACATCGTCACTGTTTGTTCCTTCACTGTGTCGCACTGATTAATCTGTTGTGCACGTACCTGGTTCTAATTAAGTTATGAATTGGATGGTACACGTACTAATTGAATGTTTTGTTTTGTTTTATAGCAACTGGAAGCACTGAAGACTGAAAATCAGAGGCTAAAAGATGAGAATGGGGCGCTGATACGTGTAATAAGCAAGTTGTCAAAGTGAATTTTATTGTAGTGACTTTAGCAATTTTAACTTCCTATTTTAAACTTTGTCTCACGCGGTTTTATGCTGTAATCACTTTCGTACTTCATGGAGAATAAATGCCATCAAATGGCATTGTCCATGCTGTGAATAATCAAGAAATTGTAAAACAGTGAGTATTATTAATTATTATAACTAATGAAACTGCCTACAGCATAAAAGTTTTAACTTGTAAGATGTTTATCCTATATATTATCTAATTTAATTTATTTTATTAATTCTTCAACTTAGTTTTATTGTGAAAATTGTGATTGTTTTGGTCCAGCATCAAATGCGTGCATGATATAAGAATTGATCATAGTTTTCAGAGCTGCATAGCACTATGTATATATTGTAGTAAAATATTTACAGTTGCTATTATTTTATTGTATCGACCTTATACAAATTTTATTTATTTTCACATGTGCTGGATCAAATTGTATCGTGTAACATGTTTGTTATAATTGTTGAAATCCTAAAAACGACATAAAAAATGTTGAATATACCAGTTGTTTTTACATTTTTATGAATATTTAAATATGCAAATTTTAAATTATAGTATTTGTTATGTACGGAAAGTAACAGGTGATTCACGACAACCTAATAGTTATCAATAAGAAATTCTAAAAAGACCAACAATTTTATTAGAAAAACTATAAAGTTCTCGTGACTCACCCTTATATATCTTGCTTCTAAGCATTTTGTTGCAAATTACAATAACAGTGAACCTGCCTGCAATTTATTTGCATTTAAGTGTTTTCGAAAATATAGTGGAATCGAAATATCATTTAACGCTTTGTATATATTTATATATTTTAACTAAATTTAAATGTTGAAATCTAGATAGACGAAAATAAATAATAGTGGTGCTATTATTCTAGAATAAAAAAATTACGAAAATATACTACTTACGATCTACTGTCTTTACAAACTTATTTTATACCATCACACAACAGTAAGTAAAAACCAGTAAATTTGTCCCTATACCAAATTTAATGCATTCCTACATTTATCAATTCAAGAATAAAATGAGTTTGAAAAGTTAAGTAGATATTCGATATCGAAAACGAAATTGGTGATAAACCCCTGTGTATTATACAATATTTGAAATTGCAGGTTACTAATCATATAATTCAGTAGAGAACTAGCAATGTATTACTTACCGTTTTGTTATGTATACAAGATAGTATTTTACATGACGCATTGACTCTCTTTACACTATTAATGTTCATAAGTAGACTTAGGTGTGTGTACATTTTGTATGTAAATATATTTATTAAGAATTTTTAGAGAGTTCTATACATTGTAATTCTTTGTAAGATGAAAACCTGGGCCATCAAAGGGAATCATCTTGCAATGAATACAGATTCCGAATCATTCTGGGTGTTTGAAATTTGTCTTCTTTGCAGTTCAAGGTATCTGATATTGATTGGTAACAATCGTTTCTTCATATACAATGTGCCTTGTTTTTTTATTGTATCGTATTCGTAAAATCGTTTTTCTAACAATTAAACAGTATACCATATATCAAGCATGCTGATCATAGGTGTGTTTCTTCGTGATTCCTTTGGATCATAATATATAACATTTTCGTAACAGCGCTTTTTTCTAAATATAAATTTTAAGTGATTGAAAGAAAACTGATTAAACAGGAATTGTAGTTTCTTGATCATAAAAAAGTATGAATAACAAATTAATGAATAAATTGCGTTTACTTTGCGAATCACTGTCTAGAGAAATACACCTCATGTTTAAAATTGATTGCAAATTGTGATTTTATAATATTTTGATCAGACATGTTGCACTTTCTTTATAAAAGTCGAAAATTTGTAGAAACTGAAAATCTGTATAACACGAAAAATTAAATACTTAAAAAAACAATCCTATACATTTTTCTAGTTTTTATTTATTTTTTATCACTCATTTAAACATAGTTTGTATATAACAGCTTTATTTTTATAAGTTATAAATAAACTGGATAGTAAATAAATTTTACTACATACATAAAATACACTATCTTTTTACATTATAGCGACCACAGTCAAAAGCCTTTAAAAATATATGGATTATTCTTGGTTAAATCGTTAATAAAAAAATCATTCCAATCACAGATGATGATTAAAATACTAGCAATTCTGTTAACAGAAGTTCAACGCAGGGAGGAACTTAAAACTAAGATTATAATTGTTAAAAATATATTCTTCGGCTTTAAAGGAATGAAGAAAAAATTGCTCGGTATTCAAGCATTTATTTTGTTTATTTAAAACCCAATGTAAACGGTGATAAAATTAAAAAAAAAAATCAAACAGTTCCCTGACGAAGGCTTGAAGAGCAGGCCAAAACGTTGAGTTTTAAATAAATAAAGTAAATATTTTTTCTTTTCGTTACTAATTACTTGTAGATAATAACAATTATAATAAAAGTTTATTTTTAAGAAGAATTAAATGCAGTTATATTGAATCTACATTAACAAAAAATAGATCTGTTCGTTTGCCCACTGAATTTTTTGAGTAAATTTATCTCATTTTTATTTCTGAACGCATGATTTAAAGTTAAGTAGATTCCAGGTATTTTTTGGTGTATAAGGTAAGTAAATTTGCGATTTCATTTAAAATCTGAACAATGCGTATGAATACGTATAGTCATAATCTTTTTTGAGTTAGGCAAACGAAAAGCTACATATACGCTCCTATTCTAGCTAATGCGTAAACAATATGCACGAAAATAACAAATCTGTATTTATTAACAATAAAATGAAACACTGTTACAAGTGTTCAGGCATGATACATTATACGCAACAATCACACTACGAGTTCCCACAGCAAGATTTGCTGGTTGGTTCGATCTGTTCATCATCAACAACAAGCACATTTCTCCTTGTGGAATTCTGTCGGTTTAAAGAACTTTCCTGTTCTTGCTCTGCTGCATGTTCCATCATCTTTTGTGTTAAAGTGAGGAATAAATCTTCGATCCCCTGATCGAGCTTTGCGGATGTATGGCAATGGGTTGCTCCGACTTGGTTAGCGTACCTATAATAAAGTTAATATTTGACAACAAAAAATAAAATAAACTAGTTTTACAATTCATAGAAAACAGTATCTTTAAACCCACTTAGGAAGAAAGTTTTTATTAATCAAAATTTCTGAAAGCTTCTTTCAATATTTAAAGTTTTTATTATTTTCACCTATCATTTAGATTTAAATTATGCAATTAAAAAGGAAAAACTAGTTATTTAAGTCTACAAAAATTGATAACATGTAGTTAGCAAATTTAAAAAATTTAATTGTAATATATAAAATATAAAGCATGTATGTATATGATTCTTGGTCTTTGATGTATATTGCAAAATAACAAAAGGTAAAATATCAAAGGAACAATAAATTAACTTACAATTAATAGAAAAGAATATAAAAGTTCATTAAAATTTTATGTTTTTGACTTACGTTTCAGCTTCATCGACGGTAACATGTCTATTTTTTTCTAAATCAGTCTTATTACCAGCAATAACCAAACAAATATCGGAACCTAGCATTTTACGTAACTCTTTCACCCAACTTTTAACTTTTTGGAATGAATCTTCATCTGTGATATCATAAACTAATATTGCACCGTTTGAACCTCGGTAATAGATAGGCCCTAATGCATGGAACTTCTCCTGCCCTGCAGTATCCCATATTGACAAATTTATTCGTTTTCCACCAATATTTATTTTCTTGACAAGAAATGACGCCTAAAATGATATGTAAACAAATTTAAATTACATAATCTAAATTACTGTAATATATAATTACAAATCATTAACAATACCTGTAGTGTAGTTATGTGCTTATCGTTGAATTTATTTTCGACATATCTTAATACTAAGCTAGTTTTACCAACACAACCTTCACCTAACAATACCACTTTAAAATTATGGGCATTGGCAGTAGTCTGTTCATTGTTTGCCATTTTAATGATTATGTTTAAAAACTTTTACTATCGATCTTATATACTATAAAAAATCATTATACACTTTCTGTAATTCTATATTTTGACAGCTCGCATTTTTATTATCAGCTGTTCTTTGAGTACAAAAACGAACGTCATGTACTGTCAAAGTCAAATTCAAAGATTAGTAACATCAAAGGAAAAATATCCCTAGTACCACTAATTATTAATTTTCGCCGATTTATCATTTTAAAACAGAGAAATGCAACCGCTTTTAATTTTAACGTAGCGCATTTATTATATATTTGAATCAGTTTGTATAATTCAGTATGAAAAGTTTATGATTCGCGACTATTTTGTAAAAATCAAAGTAAGCGTTTTGAAATACCGCTCCCGAACAATGTAAACCGGAAATTGAACATTGGTTGTCATGCTGACAATTTCGTTTATTATTTAAAATTGAGCCATTGTTTACAAATATTTTAAGGTTTAATCAATGTAGAATTAGACGTAGCATATGTGTAATGGCGTTTTATAGTAAAAAAGTGTATTAATTTCAAAAACTTATATTATGAAGACGAATAAGAAGTAGTTAACGAAGCGTGCGCAAAGGAGTTGCGCAGTAGTTTTATCTCTGTTACAGCAGTCACCTGTGTTGTAAAGGTAAGTGACAATTCTGAATTATTTTACGGTTTTATTGTATAAATACGTATTATTATTGCATGATTTCGCATGGAATTTGTGACCAACTATCATATCTACCCATGTGAATGATTGTCATTGAGAGTTATGCAGTAGTTAATTTAAAAATTTAATGTTAAACTTTGGCGTCTGATCGCGGCTGGTAGTATCGTTGTAAAACGAACTATACAAAAGTAACAGAAAACCAGGTCAGGGTAGTGTAGATATTTTTTAGTGACATGACATTATCAAAGATGTCATTTTGACAATATTTTCAATTTATAGAAAGCATTTACTTATTTGTCACGTCACAATTTTCACGTTTTGGGTCTTAAGCAACGAGGGAACCATCACGTAGTCTCCTTTCGCAATCTGCTTTCTTCTATCATTCGTACACGTGTTTTCCAATAGTTTCGAGTCATAAAACATCCCCCGTATAATACTGACACAGTTTTTCCTCAAATTTTTCATTTTGTCTATAAAAATTGGCAAATTCCCATTGCCATACTTTATTCAATATTCAGTGTCAAGTTCATTTCTATGTATAATTTAGGGTCCCTTGAGTTTTATGTCATTTTAATTTCATTCATACGTGATAACAAGAGTACCGATCCATGTATTAAATTTGTGACAAGTTTTGATCTTGAGTCCGTTAGTTTAGGATTATGAAAAGTAAAATAGAAAGTAAGTACTCTCATTTCTTTGTGTAAGTGAATTCTTTCACTTCGCAAATCACTGGGAATTTTTGTACAATATGCAAAATCAATCTGCCAATACCTCAACTTTGTCGTCAGCAATCATTATCTTTTATTGTGTATTGAGAGATTAATAACATGCGACTTTTGTCCTATGATAAACTATATAAACAAAAGATGCAGTTATTATTCTTTGAATTTTTATATAGATTACATATAAATAGATGTTATTGGCACGCAGAAGAAAGTTAAAGAATACCAAGTAGGAATTATGAATTTAAGTAGAAAGTATATTTTTGTCATAAAACAAGTGGTAAACGCCAGCATTCATCCCGTGTTTGACGTTTGGATGACATTGTTTTTGCATCGCCAACTTTTCGCATTGTCGCATGCCGGCGATTAGGCCGGTTGGCGTACTCTATACGTGTTGTTATCTATCATGGCGACGCACATGCACATCGATCTCTTGGACCTCGTGGTTGGTGTTGTTAGTTCGCGCGCGTCGCAAGCGGTGGATGCTGTAGTTCATCGACCCCCTCTGTACCCCACCCCGCAGGCACAACGAGTGCCGAGTGCGAGTGCTTGTTGGTTTCAACCCCATGTGGTGTTGAGAGTGCGAATGCGAGTACCGCCATTGCCATTCCACGCGACCCTGTGACGCACCAATTCAACCATGAGTTACACCCGCTCGCCTTAGAATTTTATCACAAATATTTATTACTTTTTACAATTTTTAGAAAAGAATTAAAAAATTTGTTAAATAATACTTTAATGAAAAATTGTATCTAGCTAAAGATGGACGTCTTTTGTGGTTCCACTTGGAATCTACTTGATCAGTATAGATATCAGTCTGGGATTCCCAAATTTTATTACAATTGTATCTGATGTTACTGTTACGTCACGCGAGAGTCTCAACTTTCAAATGTTACATTTCGTCATTTATAGAGTCATTTGTCTATATATTCCTTTTGCTGATGATAACTCTCGTCTTATTAAGTTTTGAAAGTACTCATGGCACACTTTAATTATTTTTGCTGTAGGTCAGGTCTTATTTTTTATCTGTTTGACATGCAGTTGGCTGCGATATTGTTTTGCTGTTAGTTTTGTTGAAGTATTTCATTAAGGGAATAAGTACTGTGGGATTGTGTTTATTTTTCTTCAGATAATTATACTACGAGAAATATTATCGTTTTCACCCGATAAGATAAATGTCTTTTCATTTGCTTTTAATGTGTTTGAGGAACCTTGATATTATCTTCAAATCAGAATTTACAAATTAACCTTTCTAGGGACATTTTGGTTGAAACAAATTACCATCATTTTCTTGATTTTTTTTTAAATGGTAGCGATATATAATTAAAGCGATTTCTTAATGTGTAATTATGACTTATTTGCTTACTACCTGTATAATTTTACGACCTCTGAGTATGTCTAGACATTGTTGGTGAACCTTGATGAATGCGGATTCGATGCATTGGTAACTTTCTGTAACATTCGGCTGACCTTATACCATTTTTTGCAGTGTGACATTTTTAAGATAATATGCTTGGCAAGGGACACACGTTATTTAAAGAAAGTTACACATTTTATTATGCACTTTCATTCGGCATTTCGACTTTTAAAAATATTTCAATTCTTTTGCCGCTTTGAACATTTGAACATTGTTGTTTATTTGATGGAAATTAATGTAAATGCCTATATTAGTAAAATTGGTGAATAATAGTTTTTATCTTCACTTTATTTTCTTGTAAAAACATACTCTAGTCTTCCCGCCAAATTTCGTATTTGCCGCCCTTGTATTGTAAGACTTCCCGCTCCCAACCTACTTCGATTTATTCCCAACCACTTGTGGTATGTGATTCTGTTAGCTTTACCTGTGATTCACATGTCCACGCCCCCCAAATTCTCCAAGTCTGAACACCTGGACTCCAGACAGTCAACTGTTGCATGTTGTTGCCCTCTTTCTTCCCGCGCGTAGAATGATCGCGTGTGCCAGGGAAATTCACTTGTTTCGATTTTCGGAGTGAGTTCAAGGGTGTAATTCTTAAACCTTTTTCGGACAGTTGAAGGCCGAATTCATGTGAATTTAGGTTGATTATAATGTGATTTTGAATTGAGGTCGTTCAGAAGAATATTACTCTATAACATATTGAGTTTTTTTTTATAAGATTTTTTTATTCCAATTATAACTTTGCAAATTATGATTTGGCATTTAACTCTCTTCATTATTTTTGCAATACATGTTACTTGTTCGTGTCGTAACATAATAACTTTCTTTTTCTACATGCAAAATGTACGGGTACATAAAATTATTATATATACAGGACCAGTAACAAGTTGTCTTTAAATAAATAAAATTTAATATTTCCATTTTACTTCTGCGGACTAATTAAACTGATTTTGTTTATTGTTTCAATTTTTGATTGTAAATTGCTGGAATCATAAAATGTTTTTAATGGCTACGAGTATACCTTATTTTTTGTTTTTATGTCATGTTTAAGTTGACTTGACATATTGTTTTGCAAAAAAGCATAATACATCAAATACACTTGAATATGAGAGATAAAATTTTTATTACTATAACAATTAAACGAGACAAAATAATGTGTTTGTTTACATCGTAAGGCAGTCTCTGTTTTGTTGTTAAAAATAAAATTTATATTGCAAGGTCAAAACAAAGTTGCATTTATATTTAGATGTTTTCCATGGAATTTTACTTGTTATATATTATTTATAATAATTAAATTATATTTACTTCACAAATATTACTAATCACAAATGCATGAAACTAGTTAATTGTTTCGCAACTATTGTTATCTATTCAATATCAGCCGTTTGTAATAGTGTTTGTTTATTCTTATAAAAATATCTGTCGCAATTGTAAAATTCATAATCATTTCGTAATGAAATATGCAAGATATGTGTTCCAATTAACTGTCCTGTTTTCTATACGTGTAAAGAGGTTTTTTTTAGTGCGGTGAGTCTTCTTTTGTTTCCTTCCTGTAAAAAACAAATGCCGTCGGAGATTCTCAGCTGATTCATTGACTGACTGACTGACTGACATTCCTTCGTGCTCACTGGAAGTTAACTGGACGAAATCGTGTGTGTAACAGTAGTTTAAAATACTTGCGTGATAAAAATGTGTGAGCTGAAAGCCTTGTTTAAATTTCGACGATTTTCTCAGTGGGTTACTATTATCAGTTTTTTTCTAATTCCTAATGGGAGCTTGAATATTTCTTCTTTTCCTCTTATACAGAATGATTCAGGATATTGTTATCTATTCTATTTATAATCATATTTTATATTCTTTGTTTAATTTTGTTCGAAGTCGTTCTACTTCTACAACCGGAATTTTCACTCAAGATATTTGAGTAATTGTATCCGAATGCTGACCATCTTGCAAAGGCTTCACCCATTCGTCATTTATGTGTCTTATATACCATTAAATAAGAGAATACAAACATTATTCTTGTCTTACGGATAGAATATAATCCTTAAGCGAAATATTTATTTTGAATAGAAGAAGTAGTATATGTTAAACCTCAATATATTTTCGTGTATTTTTCATACAATATTTTAAATGCAGTTCAATGTAAAATTTTCCGTAAACCAAAAGTCACACCCAGCTTTGAGTAGAAAAGAGTTTTAATTCAAGAATATATTGTTCTTTATTCAAGGTTCAGTTTGACCTATTTTGTTATTTAAATTATTACTATGCTTTTTTTAAAATTATCATTCTAATTTAGTATAAATGCATTGTTATTATTTCTGAAATATAAAGATCATTGCCCTTTATTATCTATTTTTATATCAATAGATGTAATGTTGATTTTGTCATTAATCTTTAAAAAAACCTTATATGTGTATTATCATTGGTATTTTGTTTTTAAAATTGTTATTTTAATTAGATGAATTAAATAACTAAAAGTATATGGAATATATAAATGTATGAATTTAAATTGAGTGCAATAGTTTACTGACACAACCTTCATACATAATATAGTTAACCATGTACGATTCATTCATCGAAATATTAAATCATTCTCTACTTTCATATACAGTGAATGCCCTTGATATAGTGGGTAGAAAATGCTTCAAGGTTGAAATTATATCATCAACCAAAATTTCTCCTAGTAAAAATTTCTTTATTCAAATTTTTATGCAAATAGAAATGATCCAGAATTCTTAAAGCATTATGGTGCTGAGTTCATAAATTGGATGAATCATCTTAAAGTCCAGCATATAGACAAAAGCAATTGTCCTTAAATTTAAAATTCGTGTGCGATGCATCCTTGCTTTTCACAAAGAAATTTATAAGAATGTAGATAAATATTTGTTCCAAGGCTAAAATATAACCTTATCAAAACAATTTCATAAAATATATATTAATTTCTAGTCTAGAAGAACGTAATATAGATATAGAAAATATGATTTTGAATAACAAAATTCAAAAAATTGAAATTATCCTGTTTGAGGTTAGATTTCTCATTTGTCCATCCAAGAGTTCTTGTTAGTATTCTTCATGGTTGTTCTATCAAGTTAGTGAGTTGTCTGCTGGTCGTCTGGTGCTATTCTTAGCACCTAGTCAGCCCACCACCTCCAGCTACGGCCCGTTGCAATGAAAGTGACCGCGCCGGTTCTGAGTGCATAAGCACCGCAATACACGTGCAGCCAAAGCCGTTACTCGCGCGGCAATTTCAAACAGAGGGACGCCAATTATAACAATCTCAGCAACAGATTCTTTTAATTGCAAAATAATCTGGCACATTTATTTGTTTTGATCCTACTGGTTGTTAGCAAGTTGTATTCTACCTGTTATTCAAATAAAACTGAGTATTTTTATCTACTGAACGCGGAAAATATAAATCAATTTAAATTAAAGAAATTATAACGTAGCTGCCACATAAAAAGGTAGAGAAAATTCAGTTAAACAGAATTTTATATAATTCCTTCAATTTGCAGCAAATTTTATTTCATAGCGTACATATTCGGTAGTAGCGGTTGTTTCTGTGGTAGGCATAATCTTTTTTTTTAGTTGCAGTTGTCTTTTCTGATAAATTTATCATTATCTACTCAGTCCGAGCCGAAAAGTGGTATAGGATAACAATCATATATATTTCGTGTACGTTGTTCTGAGATATTTGTTGTGGTTTTATTGCTGGTAGGATAAATAGTTGTAATTGAGTGCGTTTTACGGCTTGTAGACAAACATATTCTTAAGTTGTTTACGTGTATGGCTTGAAGAACTGGACCCTGCAATGAAAACAAGAATGAAAAAGCAAAACAAGCTTCGCCGTGGCCTGATTGCAGAGCTGCAACGATAGGCCGTTTACCGCTCCGCCTCCACTGCTACCGAACAAAACACAACATCGCTTCTCCTTGCCAACAGCAACCATGATCTTCTGTTTTCTCTTACCACTTGTGTTTTTTTGTCATTCAATTGACATTTCAACTTCTCGCCAAACTGCAGCCTCTTCGAGATCATGGACTAATTTTGAACCAATGTTGATATTTTTAAATATAAGGATAGGTCATTTTTTATGTCAAATTTACAAAGAAAACTTGCGAAAACGATGACTGTTGAAAATTTGAAGTTGAATGTTCGTATAATGAGTTCAAATACAAACGTGCTCATGAAATTCACGCGTCAAATCACAAAAATAAAGAGCGACATTTCACAGATTACCATATTACGATGCAACTAATTTCGAATTACACAAATTCACTACAAAAAGCTCAACGTGACTCCTTCACTATGATATACTGTTGGTAGTGTATAAACTTATAATACTTCTAACAAGATTAACCACTCCGACGAAATGGTAATATATGGATTTATATTTGCAATGAAGTAACTTCATTGTCACTCACTAAATTAGTATAATAACCAATGAAGCATCACTCTTCATTTACTTGTAAATTTCCTATTATTTATTTGTGAAAAATAGGACAGTATTTCAACTTGTTTGTATATATGAAAACTGTACAAACACTACATTCCTTAAACACAATAATAGTAATAAGTAGTTGTTGAAAAATTAAAGCTATATATAATCATGTTAAAAAAATGTGTCCCCTATGTATTTGTCTTCATTATCAGTCACGCCTCGTTTTAAATTGAAAACAGTTCAGGATAACATGAAAATATTGCCCAGATAAATTTATTTTAAGGTTTGAAAACAACATTTGTTTACACGTTCTTATCAATTGTATTTCAAAATGAAAACCAGTTCCACAAGTTGGAGAATTCAGAGCAGAAAAAACAATTTTTGTCATGATGTTTTCATCTGGAATTCGTTAAAAAATTTTCTGTACCATATTTTCATTTTCAAGATCAAGAACATTTAAAATTGTCCATTAAATTTTCCATAATTTTTATCTTATCTTTTAAAATTGCGTCTTTTCTTTAAGTCAAGATCAAGACCGGCCGGTACAAATCTGGCCATCAAAACTTCCAAACTGTTGAAATCTTCTCCCTCTTCAGTGTCCCAAATCCAGGTCTACGTGATCAGATGCACGCTGCACAACTGCGTAGTAAGCAACACGCATCGCCTTTGCCACCTTGCAATGGCCGCGCTGCTGTTTGTTTACATCGAACGGGTGAACGACCGAACACAAAATGTGAACGTTTGATTCTGTCACACTCCACGCCTTACGTTTATTCGCATTTCGGCGCCGGCCGCGCGAACTGAAGGGTCGTTGGTCCTCCAAGGTCGTCGCGAATCACTCGGATAGTGTGTTGAGATTGTTAGTTGATTAACGGATGATGAACTGTATTGTGCTGCTTCGCGCCAAAATCTTACCTGAAAGTGCATATTTCCGAACAGTGAACTTGCAATCTGTGCAGGAATTTGTTTATTGTGACTTAGATACTTACAAACTTTTTGAAGTTGGGTGAATGGAAAGTGTAATTAGTGCGAAGACGCTAAAGTTTATCAAATTAATTTTTATGAATATTTAACAGTGGATTGAAACTTACTTTGTAAAGTGAGTTTACGATATGTGTCATCAAATTGCATGCAAATATATATAGGAGTTTTGGTGACTATTATTTATATTTATTCTAGAATCCTCATGTTTGTATGATTTTTCTTGTTCTCTCATATATTTTTTATGAACTAGTGGGAGGTTTACGGTGGCCACTTATGATTTTTTCACATTGTGCAATTTTACGCACATTACTTCAGTGTTTCCGCTTTAAAGTTTAACTTCCGGCAAAACCGCACCACCGCGTAGATTGCAAGTGTAAACGAAATGTAATTGTTTGTCTCTCCCCCAGGTGTAACGAACATTATCAGTGTGCCTGATCAGTCAGTATGTTCTCCTTCCATAAGCCAAAAGTGTACCGCTCCTCTACGGGATGTTGTATCTGCAAGGCCAAGTCTAGCAGGTGCGTAATTTTTTTAAAAATACCATTATTCCATCAATAATTCTGTTATCTTCTTCCAGTTCGAGATTTACTGATAGCAAGAAATATGAAGAAGATTTTTTAGAATGTTTTCAACTAGTTGCCCCCCGCCAAGGGGAAATTTGTAATGCTTGCGTGCTGCTCGTGAAAAGATGGAAGAAGTTACCGGCTGGCTCCGATAGAAATTGGAGACATGTAAGTGATTTGTTATTATTAGAAAACTTTAGTTTTTAATATTAATTATAATTTAAAATATAGTTAATTATTTGTTATCAGAAATGGTTTTTTTTAACTATATGTTCTTGATTACAATAATCGAAATGTATTTTTAAAATAATTTCTTTTGATTATATAAATAATAATAATAATTAATTATTTAAAATTATTGCTCTCGCATTAAAAAAATAGTATGTAGTAGTACGTTTTGCAATTTTTTGTCATAGCAACAAAGCTACGCATTTGTTTTTATATTAAACAGGAAAGGAAAAAATATTCCATTAAAAAAACTACAGCATTTCTGATCTTGCAACAAATATATTAATTTCATAATGATGAAAATGTATTTGTGGTATGTTAATAAGGTGGTGGACGCCAGAGCAGGACCCGGTATGAAGTCGATGACGAAATTTAAATCGAAAAATAAAAAGACTTCAGAAAAGGATAATACATGCGAGAAGATTGAGAAAATTATGAAAAAGAAGAAACGAAAACTGGAACGAGAAACGAGCCCCGCTTTATCTGATCGCAGTGAATCGAAAGAAGATACTGAAATGACTGAAGTTGATTTTTTGACTGAAAGCGGTACCAGTCGGAGCGGCGGCTCTAGTCGCACGGCTAGTCCAGGAGGCAGTGATTGCGAAGACAGTGCCCCCATGTCTGTTAGTCGCAGGCATAAAGCGCAAGCCAAACGACGAGAGACTTTGCCGGAGATCAGCGGTTTTGTTGATCTCAACTTCTGGAAGCCGTAAGTTACCTTTTTTACTTTTTTTAAATGCATTTTTATACCTGACCACTGAAATTGATGTTTTATTTTATTACTGCGAAGTACAAGTATACATAATAAATTAATGAAATTAAACGATTTTTTTAAATGTCCGTTAATTACATATCTTTTTAATTGATTACAGAGAGAAAGTGTGCTGTGGAACTATATTTAAGGGACCAAACGGCGAGGTTCTCATCGATCCAAGTTTTCTGATGCCTTGCGAAGCCCGCTTGGCCAAGAACTGTAAGAATACAGACTCCCCGTCTGATGAGAAGACTTCCGTAGATCAAAGCAACTCCAAAACTTATAGTGATAGCAGTTCGGATTCCGGGTACGACGAATCATCGAACCCAGGCCAAGAGAAAGACTCGACGTTCAAGAAAGACGAGTTCTTAGTCAAATCCGAGCTTAGTATAAGTCCTATCCAAGTTGGCAATTAATGAATGCTCTCTATAGTTTGTTTTAATTTATTGATAATTACGACGTAACGTAGTTTAGGTAGACGCTGGCCGGGATTTGTGTATTTCACGCGTGATGTACAAACCACATGGAATTTGCTGCTGTGATCAAGAAGAGTTTTATTTTTCAGAGCAACTAAATTGGTGCTAAGTCCCATGCCATACACTCCTCGGTACCGAGTGAAGTAGTGCTAAGTGAAGAGATATAAGAGTTGAGAATGTGAAATATAGAAATCCACGCCTGGCGTTGTTCGGCTCTGCACAGCCTCACTAAGCCGTGTCGTCCTTCGCACATTTCTTCTCTCTATTTATTAACATCTATTTCACCATTTTATCAACTGTTGTGTAAATATTTGATATAAATTTCTATTAAATTTTAAGAAATAAAACTTGTATATAGTTATATTTTATCGGATTTACTTTAATTGTAAAATGAAGTCTGAATTACTAGTTTTGTATTTTGGTAAGCAAATCGGCAGAGCAATAGACGCTGTGCGTAGCCGAGCAGTTGTTTTGTATGTTGGTAACTAGTATTCCAATACACACAATCTTATTGATTGGGTCCAAACGACGTTTATACAAATGATAAAAAAATCAAGAAAAATATATACTGAAACGAGACACCATTTTTATACATTTTACGAAATTTGTCGCGCAAATCAGGCTAAAGCGAAGCAACCCACCATGGGCCGGCGGACTGACAGGTTTCGAGCCGCGCCCTACCTGAACGTTATTTTTTTATCTCTACTTGTAATTATTTTTATTTTAATATATACAGAAGCAATATTACTATTCTAATCATGAGTAACCATATCAACTGTGGTGTCTTCTACAGTTATACTGCCAATTTAATAACACACAAAGTGTTCCTCAATGGAAATTATTATGATATAATGACAGACTTATATAAGTATTTTACATAAACGATGAAAATGATAAAAAAAATTAAATAATTTATTTGAGTATTTATTATTTATCATGTGGCAGCAATACTCTAGTGATTGATACCTTGATGTGGTACAGACTGGACGCCTAGTCGAAGTCTTATATTTACGTTGAATCTCGCCTTTTTTCTAAATCCGTTTCTGCACTTACTTTATACTTATTGCACTTGTATCTCGCATTCGAATCAGTATTAATGTAATTTAAGCCCTTTCTAAATCATTCTTCTTTGTAATTTGTTAGTTACAATTACAAAGCAGAATTTATCTAGAAAGTTATTTAATCATTATATGCACAAGATTTTAAATGTACAAATAATTAATTTCTTACACAATTTTCCATCTTCACAATTTTCTAAATATTAACGTTAGTTTCAAAACAAATAAATTATATATTTGATTTGGAATAAACAATTTCTACCATTCAATTTAAGATGGTAGTTGTGCTCAAATTTGTACAAATATAATAATGTTCAAATCTTTGAAACGGATTTAGAGAAATGTAGCTAAATGTTGTATATTGACCAAATATTTATATTTATTGGAGTATTATTTATAAAATGGTCAGACATATATGTTTATTTGTATAATTTAGTGAGTATTCCCTTGCCTATTTTACTTGCATTAGAAATTCTGTGAGCATTTGTTAAAATAGCAACTGTTGATTTTAACCATCAAAATTGTTTTGTATTAATTAAGTTAATATTAGTTGGCGCATATCGACTTCAATTGTAGAAAATTTGTTTTTTTTTTGACAGCAAAATATTTACCAGTTACTTCACAATATAGATAATTCCTGCAATATTGCAATCAGTAAATATTTTGTTGTTGAAAAAGCATATTCTACAATTTGAAACGAATAGTGCAAATCATAATTTATGTACTGCCATAACGTAGTTTAATGATAATTTGTGAGAAAAAGATCTCAATTTTAAGTTGTGACAGACATTCTTTAAATAACAAATTATTTTTATTATTACAAAGTAAAGTATTATATTACTATAAACGTAAGCAATGATTGACTATTTCGTTCGTAGGTTAATAAATGCTGCAATCGTGTTACATTTGGCTAGCTTCCATTAAGAAGATGAACATTGAATGATTTTGCTTACAGCCTATATATGTAAGGTGCTGATATACTGTACCGGTACCGTATGCATAAACCTTACCATGTTGTCGAGCTAGGAATAAACATTTATTGTGATTATTGTTTCTATTTCACGAGCTAGTCATTGGTAACAACTTACGATACATGTCGTAAAATATTCTAAATTTAAAACTTTTTATAAATAACTATATATTAGTTAAGAAATGACTTGGATTTAACAAATCAAACGTTTCAGAGTGACAAAAGTGTCATTTTAAATCAACGAAGACACGAAAATGAACTGATTGTTACAGTTTTATGCAATAACGTTTACAGAGTTTGTTAATGAGAGCATTTAAAGCTGTTTTATTATTTTATAGAAAATGTGGTGTCTAACATCACGTAATTATATTTAATATAAATTTTATATAAAGTGGAATTTAATAAAATGGCTTTAATATGCAATGAGCATTTGTGTAATTTTAAATTGTCGTTTAGAAAAGTAGTCACATTCATATCTATAATATGTAATAATAAATACTTAACTTGTGTTACTAGCTTATCAGATCTATCGGTTTTAGTTTATCTACCTCATTGGTGTAAAATTTGTACATAATTTTTTCGAGCCAACGGTATGATGTATTTGTACGAGTTGTATTATTGTAAGTGACCTGATCATCTAATATATACCACAAAAATATATATTAGATGGACCTAATAATTATGAATGTGGCTATATTGTAACTGTAAATCGTTCTGTATGTATCAGTGATTTATTATTTAAGCAACATATTTTATTTGTTTATTATATTGTAATTGTGAACGCAGAAATTATGAAGAAAATTTTAAGATAATCATTTATGAAAATATTATTGTAAGCATTAAGTACATATATCTATAATATATAAATTTTTAATCTATTTTGTTTAATTTCATTTAATTCAAACTTTTGATTATTTCTAATTTTATTTGCAGGTGTTTTGTATTGGGTAATTTATTTTCAGTTCATGGTTGTCACAATAGATGTCACAAGTAGCATAGTAACCTCAGTGAGTTGTTAACGTTTGATTTACAATTTAACGTAAATTGTTTATTTATTTCTATTTAAGAAATTAATAGCAAGCTTCACATAATCTTGAGTTTATTTTAATAGTAATAATTTATTTTTGATTGAATTTTAAATTTTGTTTTAGAAGTTGACATATACGGAAGAAAAACAGTATAGAGTTCAATTCGCATCGGGTTTATCTATATGTTTACTTGTTGGCATTAGGTGTTATCAATTTTTAATACGATTCCTGATATATATGAACAATTAACGAGAGATTTTCAGTAAAGAGTTGTATAAAATTAAGTTCATTTCATAGTTTTAATATTTGTGATATCAAATCTTACTTCCATCTGCAAGAATATCATGCCAAGTATGAGATAGGCAGCAAAACGTTGGTTAGTTGTGTTCAGTAATTTGTGATGTAAAGTGGTATTTGTATGGTGAATTGAATTGTATAAAATAAAGTGTTTTGTAAAATGATCTCTGGTAAATAAATGTTCTGTGATATAATTAACAGTCTGCTCTTTGTGGGATATGTGCTATTTTCAACTCGGCCTCCATGTATGTAAGTAAATTACCATGTTTATTTTTTGTGTGTTGTGTTAGTAAGCTTCATAGTTTTTAAGAAAAGTTGATTTGACGTATTATGATTTTTATTTGATATTAATGTTTACTAAGGAGAATCTTCAACTTGATTTAGATAATTGTTATTATAATTTTATATTTACTACATTATGAAATTAACTGACAGTGGGAAATAAAATGAAAGAAAATGTGAATTATTTAAATTAAATATTTATGCAACAAGCAAGAAATTCAATTGTTTCATTACTTAAATAGAAAATGGACTACTATGAGGTAATACGAGTATTAAATAGCTTAAACAATTATATATTGACAGAACCAATTGTTTTATCTATATCATAAACAAACTGCATTATTGATAAACGATGATAAGAAATTTAAGTCGTTATCATTATTGTTTTACTAATGTTTTAATGAAAAAATGAAAGATAAAAATAAACACATAATAATTTAATTGCATATGAAATATAATGCTCTCTGTTTTAATAAGCTGTAAATTTATAGTTCATAGAAAACTGTAAATACTGATGATTTTATTATATTCATATCAAATTAACAATAGTAATAAAATATGTAGCACTAACGAGATATTAGAGTTCATTAGTTTACAAGATAAAGTTTAATAGAAAATATTAATTAAGACAACCATTAACATGTGTACATTTTTCTTTCTGATTGTTTTTAACTCTTTATTATTTTTAATTGTTCGTAACATAAAACTAGGGACAACTATACATAAAGTTAATTAAAAGTAATGAAATAAATTGCAAAAAGGATGTATTTCTATTTTGTGATAATAATGTGTTAACTTTGAACTTTAAAATTAGGAAAACGTCTTAATTAATTATGATTTATAGTCATTATTATCATGGTAGCATCTATCATTGTATCTAAAAATTTATATCAGATTTTTGATAATTATTGTAACTTGGGAAACCTTTGAACAGTAGGTACGAGAAATTCTTTTTACAATCTATCCTGAGATCAATTCTTTCTGTTTGACGTTTAATGATCAACTGTAATTTATTCTACTTGTACATTATTATTATTATTATTATTAAATCCAATTGCATAATATTGATAGTTTCAAGATACTTCATGGACAAATAATTTGCATTCGTTCAATTAATATACAATATAAGATTATATATCGGATAAGTTTTATTATGTACTTAAAAAAAGAAATGTATCGTATTATTATGTTATAATACCTATTATTTATGTAATGTTTTTAATAATTTAATACTTTGATTAAGGAGACAAAAAAATATTTAGTACATGTTTTTTATTATTTACTTTAAATTAATAAATTCATTATAATTTACAGATACACTTTTTCGATTTATAATTAAATCATCTGTTTCTAATGACAATGACACCAGTTAGAATCGAAGTTAGAGTAATTGCCCGTGTATTTGATAGTAAACGCCCCCTAGAGTAAAATGTCATTGAAATATGTACATAATCAGATTGTTATACCCATTAATAGGTAACACTTTGTTATATTTATTTTTTACATTTCAACATAGGATTTCAAAAAATGTATATACTTTGTACTCTTGTAGTTTTGCTCTAAATCTATCAGGAGATAGAGTATCCGTAATTTTTATTGAAATCTCATGTTTAAAGTCCTACGTTCCACGTTTCGTTACACAATCTGTGTATTCCATTATAATCAAACTTGGTTATAACCTCTTATTATTTTTATATTGTTATATTGCGTTTGTTTTAATCGAATTATTTGTATATTGTGCTCAATATCTTGGTTCATTATTTTTTTTATAATTTTATTCTACTTGTGGATAAAGTTTGTTTGGTATTTATGAATAAAAAGTTTGGCAATATTCATGAAGTATAATAGAATCAATTACTAGGTAATTCGGTAATTTTAGAAGCAATTAAAAATTAAATTACGTTTAAAAATAAAATGAGAATAGCATGTCCTTTTTTGGGCATCCACCCACATGTAATCCTTTGTTTCTCGTCTAATTTAATCCTCAATTGACAATTAAAAATACCACTGGGTTCCAAGGTGAATGTTCTGCAGTTTTGGCTTGAGTGACAACAACAAGAGTTGAATAGCGGCTTAGGTTTCAGGCCATAGTGCCAAATAGAGGATGTACTGTGTGTCTACATTGCCACGGCTCCTGAAATAACCCCAGGACAATAATAGTAAACATCGAGGCGGTTGTTTTATCAAATTTGAAAGTCGAGGTTGTAGACCTGCAAAACGCGGAAATTTGGACCTTGCCAAAAGAAATTGCGAAAGCGAAATAAAATGAATTATATTGTTCCCCATAAATAATCACGTTTTCCATAAATGGATTGGTGGTATGAGTCGTAAATATATTTATGTAAAAGTTATTTGTCGGTAAATGAAATATTATTATGTCAATTTTAAAAGTGTTTTATCTAATTCTTGATCTAAGTATTTTTTCCCTTGTTTCCTTACTCTAGTATCTGTTCTATTTCAATATAATTGATCTATTTATTTGCTGCAGATTATTTAATTGCCGATCTGTTTATTTCCGCACATAATAATTTTTGTTCTAGTATTCTGCAAGTGCTCTATTTATTCTCCCCTAAATGTGCTTTAATTTTCCCGTAATTGTTCTTGTTATTTACCCCACCATATTGTTCAACTATTATGATTCTTGATCTATTATCATTTTCATATATAATTTTTGTCTTAGTTCCGTACAATTGGTCTATTTGTTTACTCCATATGTGCACTAGTTTCTTAGAAATTACTCTAGTTATTTGCCTTTAAAATTCTCCTCTATTTATCTAACCCGTGATTTATGTATTTATTTCTTGTTATTGTTTCAATATTTTATCTATTTGTTACCCCCAATGATCTAAATTATAGTTCATAGTGAAACAAATGCAGAAAGCAGCAGAAAGTTGCCTATTTCCGACGAAGTATGACAGTTTCGGCACGAGCCGAAGTAGAGTGCTGGAATCACACAAGGTGGGAAATAAGTGATTCTGCACGAGTGGCACACTATACCTTTTTTACGACTAAAATGCTAAACGTTACAGAACAAAAGTACATGCTTACATGCATGAAAGCTATTTGACATAATAAACAATATGGCGCACATAACCTTACAAAAAGTACCTTCAAGCATGCGCAGTATTAGCAATAAGTGTGAGAAATAATATTTGTAATAATAAACATAATAAATATTGTCTTGAAATGATATCTCATCATTTGAAGCTTTATATGTATAGTGTGAGAAAAGTGCCACTTTCCGTATTGGTCGTAAAGAAACTAATTTTTATATTTCTGTTAAAATATGGACAGAAAAAATACATATTGTGAATGAATTGTTTAATAAGAAATTTGGTATATACACAAAATATTCGTAGAAGGTGTAATTATACCCACATATATTTAATTAATTTCGCGAAATGTTCTCGCGTATTTTGAAATGACATGTCAATAAATTTGCATGCAACATAAGTCATTCCAAATTCGATTACTACATGATGATATATTTACATGTATAATTTTCTCTAGTTTGTTAAAAATATATTGAACTTTCAGAATAATCAATTCTGAATAAATTTGACAAGTTTCCAAAACAGCCTCCCCTTTCATTCATTATGCTCTCACAAACAACCGTTTCCAAATCCGTCGATTCCAACAGAATGAATGTGTCATGTTGTGGGCTGGATCGTTGTTTGTGATCTAGCGAATGATCAATGCTGATCTACGGATAAAAATCCCCGTCCTTGGTAATTTCTTGTTGTTTACGTATTGATATCACAGATTTCTAGATTCACCTTCACCTTGCTGATGCCGATGCGTTTTTGTTTCCGTGCGATGATGTTTCCAATCCAAGGCATATCTGATTGTGGGTATTGATTTACAGAGTAAATATTGGCATGGATACGTTAATTAATAAATGCGGAGTATGCGAAATGGCATGTGCAAATGGAAATCAAATGAAATTGAAACCTGTACTTTTTCGTTCATTTATTTACGACGAAATTATATAATTACAAAAATGGAGTAATTATGAAAAATATTTTGTTTTCAAATTATTTCATTATTTTAATGCAAAAAAAAAATATTAAAATTTTTAAGCAAAAATTTTCTTATAAATAATTAAATTTTTAAAATATTAATTGGAAAGTTTGTATTTACAAATCAGAATTAGCAAAAATTAAATTTATATTTTTATTTGCATAAAATAGAATTAAAACAATTGTATTTTGTTAACGTATTAATTAGAAAAGTGTTAATTTAATTATTAATAAAATTAATTAATGAAATGAAACAAATTTAATATACATAATTTAATTTAAATTATGATTGGCAAAAAAGTAATGAATTCAAAAGGAAGTGTGTCTCAAAACATGTGTTTTTTAAAATTAGATACTTTTATTTCCAATAATTAAATTAAACAAGGAGAATCCTATTCATTAAAAAATCTTGGTAACAGAAACTATTTGCAATTTGTGTAAACAAGTAAATTCTAAAGTATCAACTATTTTGTAAAGTATTCCACCAAGAATTTGAAATATTAAGAACACTCTATCTAAATTTCAACTGTACAGTTTGGAAACAATAAAATATGTAATATCTTTATATCTCTTTGCAGATAACGGAAAAATTCCAACAATCTTCAGTTTTGCTTAGTTTATTACACATTCCGGATGTACCGTTTCTTATTATTTTCCTTTACCTCTGAGATTTTATTTCCTCCGAAATTCTGCGTACAATATGGAGTAATATCACGAATGCGGTTTTCCTCTCTTTGTCTGTCTGCAGGAAGTTTGATATTAGGCGTCTTTATCTTAGCACCGTTGCTGACGCTGACAGTAGGAGAGATATTTTAACAGTTGTTCTTCAGATCAACCTAACGAGAGAGATATGGTGAAGTAATTTAGTAATTGATGAAGTAATTAGTCATTTTAGCACAATTAAAACTTTTTTCCAGATAGTAACTTCATTAATTTGAAATTAACTTGAATTTGAAAATTATAATCATCTCTGCTTAGGAACGATTACGAATATTTTTTAGTTACTCATTTATTAAAGTAAGCAATAATTTTTTTTATATTACTGAATTTAATAAATGGAAGCTGTTAGCCAGTGGGTAAAATGATCTTCCTCTTAATTAAAAATAGACTCTTGTGGTGAATTTTCCATGCTTGCTAAAGTACCTAAGACGTAACACACAGAAAAATAAAGTTTTAGAATTAAATATAACACTCTGTTTTAAAACTTTTTTATATGAGAAATGCATAATTCATCTTCATTCATATGTAATATAATTAATGTGTTTTACTCGAGGTTTTACTTCATAATTTTTTAATATCATTTATATATTTAATGACTGCTGCTTTCCTTTTAAGAAAGATAAAGTATTAAATGGGTTTGAATTCAATATATTTATGCTTTGTATGAAATAATTTTTAATTAAAATTTGAAGAGAGAGTTTTAATATTTTTTCTTGAAATTTGCACAGTACACAATATTTTATTGTAACCGTATTCTGTGCTGGCGGTTGATCCTCCAGTTTTTTTTTTTATATTTTATTCTAGGACTAATTAATATCTGAACCGAGATCTGAACTTTAATCTAAAAATATAAAAGAAACATGACCACACTTCAATCATTCCATGTTAAAAACTAATTCCAAGTTTTGATAACTTCAAAACTATATTTCAACAAATTCATATATTTCAGCGAATATCATTTCATAAATAATAAAGTTCTAAAAGTATTTATTACTTTTGAAATCCCCGGAACTATCACCACTTCTATAAATCGCTGAAAAAGTTCTGGTTCACAACAAATTTAATAAATACTATTGCCTTTGCTCAAAGGGCATAAAAGCAATAAGGGCTTAGGAGTCGCAATCCCTTCCTATAGGAAATGAATGGCCCGGGCCTTGCGGAAAGATCCGACGATAGCAACGATCGCAACGGTGGGATAATGGATGGGTGCTTTGCCCCCATGTTTCAGCTGTTTGACTGTCACCTAAATTGAATTTCTATACTCCCACATGTCTACGGTTTTTGCAATACGAATATGTTTGAGTAATGGTTATAAATGAAGTGATAATTTGTTTAGCAAAAAAGTGATGAATGAAATTGGAATTGATTATGATAATTAGAGGAAAAAATGATTGCTTGAATATTTCAATATTTATTTTCACATGTTGACGAATTAGTTTCAGACTCTTTATACTAGTTGCAAAAAACAAAGAAAAAAAACGCTTACTGTAATGAAAGTTTTTTAAAAGGTTAGGAATAAAATAAACAACGGAACATCTAAAAATATAAAATTGGCGTAAACATCAGAATAGCATTATTTCTATATTTATAAATATTTTTATTTATAGCTTCCGAACTGTTTCTTCCGTGAAAAATTGAGATTGTTACTGTTTTCATAGAAAATAAAAACTTCATCGAAAATACAAATACAATACACATATTTTCAAGGAATGTGGATTAAATATAAAGAAATTTTCATTGGAAACAACTGGTATAATTTACAATTTGCATCTGCACCCATTTCTGAAATATAATTATTCTAAAAACATTTTTTATGGTGCAATTTTGATGGCAAATATATATTTTGAAAATCTAAAATAAACGCATCTACAATTGGGAAAAAATAATTTTAAGTAATAAATTTATAAATTTTCATGATAATGGGAAGTAAAGACAGAAAAAAATAATAACTTGAATTTCAATTCCGTATACTGACCATTCGTTAGGTGTATTGCTCAAAATTTCGTTATAGTTTTCGAGTTGCTAATTTAATATTTGTGGTTTTATTATCTTTTCTTTGGTGTTTTTTCAATAATTAATCTCAATATATATTGTTGATAGAGGTATGTCACTTCATTTTCATACCTCTAATACATCGTTATTTTAATTTTTCCCCATATTCTCTTTACATTTTCCCGAGATTTTTCCACATTTTTCAGTCCTAAATTTTCCCTAAATTTTTTCATTTTTCATTTCTGTCAATTAGCTTTCCTATTATCACCACTTGTATTTCAATTATCTTTCATATTATTTAATCTCCCCACCTTTATTACCTTTTTTTGTTTTCCCCCAAATTTTCCAGCTACCCCTCCATTGTTTTAGTGCGTAGTGCCCTTTCGGCCCCACGCCGCCGTCCGTTGCGTGAGTCAGCGTCGCGTGGGGGCCAGTGCTACGCCCCTGAGTTCACTCACATTACACAGTCTCGCCACAGGGACGACGCATGAGATGCTCAGCTCACCATGGCGATACAGAGCGGGTGACGTCCGGCGTCGCGACGACAGGCGCCGAGGACGTCGGAGGATGGGAAAAGGATTTAGATGGGGATGTTGTGAATCATGGGGTTATTGCATTTTAACAATGGAATCAAAACGATTTGAAGTATCTATTGTGGGTGATGGTTTAAAACAACAGTCAGATGAACTCAAACTTGACAGTAGTAGTTTTATTGCTGTATATGTACACATTCAACGTTTAGTAGTAGTAGTATGGTATTTACAGAAGATGCAAACAAAACACTAGCAAAATGATTCTCATGTGCTATAATTTTTTAACAATGATAGTTTGAGTACTAATTGGCACTGTAACGCATAGATTTACAATATCCACACCCAGAGATCATTTGAAAAAAACAAAATTTTGAATAGACAAAATTTTTTTAATAGTATCAGGCAATCATAGAACTGCCCACCAAAACAGTGATTTAAAAAAAGTAATCTTGGATTAGAAATGTACGTGTACATTATGAAATTAAACTGACAATATAGATATCTGATTTATTACAAAAATAATATTTTATTGCATAACATTAATAATAAAACGGTAATTGTCATAAAATGTACTTTTTAAGTGATATACTTGGAACAATATATTAAATTTTAATTGTTTTTATATACTTTTAATAGTATTAACTTTGAATAAATTCTTACCATATATTATATATAATATCGCTACCATTAGGTTAGGTCAATAATAAGTAAGATTATAAAATTCATATAATTATTATATTTACCAAGCTTTAAGATATCAACAAACTTTTAAACGTAAATTTATAAAATGCTTAACTAGCTCAAATTAAAAATTTATATATTTTTTTTAAAGCTAAATAAAAAACTATCTTTTAGAACAATGTTTCTATTCTTGTGATGATTACTAAATCAACATTGATGGAATAAACAATGTTAATTGAACTATATTTATTGTAGCTCTTTTGATTTGACGTTTTATTTTTGGCTTGCCATATACAAATATTTTTTGTAAAGTCGTTAAATAGATGAACTATTCTTGCAATGCATTGAAAAATGTATTTTTTTCCTAATTATAACTTATTTCAACTACTTTCCGCTCGATAAGGGTATACAGTTGTTTTCCTGAGTATTGTTGATCTTTTAGGTATTTAAAAGTCATCGAACTGAGCGAAACTTAAACCTGACATATTTTTAAAGGTATTTTTATATTATTTATTCAAAGATTTTTTGATAAAGGTACTTCAAGTTTTCTCACAACTGAGAAATAAATATTCCCACAAGCAAACACTCGTTTCATATTTTATTCTTGTGTTTAGCGAATATAAAAGCACAATTAAACAAGTTTCTTTTTAAAGTGAAAAGGTCTTTTCACCCCCGCAAATGAATTCGTTGTGGGGCAGTAAACTGGTCTCGGTACGCCCATTAACTCCGTCTGACTTGGTGCGGAAAAGTGCGGGCATGACGCTGTTACTGACGTCGTGCGGGAAATTTATTTTGTAGGGGTTTGTAACGCGAGAATATAGACGCCGGCGTCTTTACCAAACCAGACGCTGACGTGATCTACCGACGTGTTTGTCACGGTTTGTCATTGTGGAATATTCAGTGCGCATTTCGCTCTATTAGTTTACGAACTTCGGGATGGGAATACTTGAGCAGTTTATTAGTTTGAGGTGAAAAATAAGAGGTTATATATTTTTGAAAGTTCATTTGTTGTTATATATAATAACATATTAGTTTATCCAAATTTATTTATGAACATATCGGTTATTATTATGATTAGTGATTATTACTTTCTGAGTAGCAGATTATTAATCAAATTACACCCTTATATTCACTTATCAATTAATACTTTGTTAATAAAGTATTCATATTGAAGTGTTTCATTAAATAATGTTACTGCTAATAACCCTACGAAATTTCTTACGGTTTTTTATAAATTATTATTATTAAAAGCGTTAATCACTTTTTGTCTCTATTCTAATTTTTCTGGGCACAAATATAATCCGTTTCTAGAAAACCAGTCACTAAGTAAACTGACGAATCCAGTAATCTATACTATTAGTTAAAGGAATGAACATTTGAAGACTTTGATGTAGATAGTTTTTAGAATGTGAACGGATCAGGAAATTAATTAAACATAGATGAAAGATGTAGTTTGTTTTATAAACCATAAACATGTGCAGGAAGTACCGAAATGTAAAATAAACATTTTAAATGGTTAAAGATCTTAGATACTGATTTATTTCAGAAAAGTTTTTACTGTTATATTTAAAAACAATGATTCATAATTACTTTTGACATCATCACCAAACATTGGTTCAAGTTTTTCTCAGAATTTTTTTGCAATAACAATTTACGCAGTTATTTTATTATAGTTATTTGTTAATGTTTAACAACTGCTCAACAAGTCTATTATCAATGAAATTAGATTAATTATTTAACCTCTTTCGGATAAGAAGAGCATATTATCTTCTAGAGTTCTAGACTAGATACAAGACTGTCGTTGTCTGTTTAGTAGTTTTATCTGAAAATCGCCAAATGTTTTCTTATCTGCAGTTTTGATAGTAGATCCACTTGACAAAATTTCAATAATTTTTTATGTTCTTGACTCAGAAATAATGTTATTACTTTTTATTTTGGATAATTATCAATTTCAAAATAGAAATGAAATACAATTTAAAAAATAAAACTGTAATATGCAGTATATGGTTCAATTATGGTTAGCGTACTACTACAGGTACTACTAATGGAGAATGAAAAAAGTATCGCATCGAAATAGTAAATAACGTATATTTTTGACAACTTACGACAGTTTTTCGATGCGATATTTTTATTTAACCAAGGTGAAAATATCAGCTCCTAGTATTTACTAATATCTAATTACATAACAAGTGCAGTTATGTACAGTCGACTTAGGGCAATAAGAAGAAATGACAATACCTGCACAATCATGTCTTTGTGGTATTTGTATTTGCAAGCCCATGATTGTAGACTCGGAGTGCATTTGTTTTAAGACGCAAAACAAACGGTATAGCATACAAACACATCCGTCTTTAATCCTCTTTAACCTCCTCCAACATATGCGGTTTGTTGCCCTTGCCCTTAAAAGAGGGTAGCGAGCTCCTCTTTCCTTCCATCATCCTGCGATCGTCGTTTGTTCCCCCAGTAAGCATAACAGGTAGCCATGGTAACGACGCTGGAAACAGGGACAGGAAATTGTATCTCTGTTAGCTGCTTTACAGATTTGTAAAATATTAAGCGAATCAATTCGGTGCATAGTTAAACGAGGAAAATAGGCACGGGACAGAGTGGAAGGAAAGCGGAAACGGAAAGTTTTAAATTGAATTTCGGGGGGGGATTGTATAGGTAGATAAATGAATCGATTTGCAGGTTACTTGAGCAAGAGCAAATTGTGGGTACTGTTCAGGATATTTTTCATTTGGGTCATTTGCTAAAAGAGTATGGCTAATAAATATACTTGATTATTGTGTCGATTTATCATAGATTAATACCGTAATAAATGTAGTTTTAAATATTTTATCTTATAAATTAAAGGTCATTGCTTGTTAACTTGTTATAGCTATTAACATATCTAGGATAGTTATGAGTATCATAACAGCCGCAGATGTCAATGTAAGACATCTAAGGCATGGTATGATTCATAACATCCGTGGTTTGTTCAATAGTTTACCGGTTTCACATTATTAATAAATATTATTTTATAAAATTCTCCTGTGAGTAACGTTTTCATCAACAAGTCTGAATTGTCCCAAGTTATTTTCACAATTTTGTACGGTAATATTTTAGCGTACTAACATGTTAAAATTACATGGTATACAATTATGACATTGATACCCTGTTTACTTTTATCTATGTAAACAAAAGTTTAATATCCTGAAACCGGTAAACATTATATATTAATATATTATTTTTGTTTTTCCTATACACAAATACTATATGCAGTTGAATGAGGATGATACGATAAAATTAAAATCACCCATTCGCCACGAGATTCGAACCCGAAATACTTGAATAGCGAATTGCTTAAATCGGCCACAAATGTATATTAAACATAAAAAATCGAAAATATTACTAATTATCAAATTTCGCATGTTTTATGAATTAGCGTATATTTATGAATCATTTATTATGAAGACTGTTAAACAATTTATAATTAAATTAGCTTTTACTACAAAATAAAATTAAATAAAAAAAAAGATTTCGGCTAAAGTAAAGGCATCGTACAGATATAAATAGATACTTTCAATTTATTATTGTGAAGTTGAAAACAGCAGTAATACGCGAGGTAATACGACATCACCTACTGTTGTTTTCCCTATTTTTAATTTTAATACTACGCTTAAAAGTAACTTTAACACTAATGCCATAAATATAAAATTGTTATCTCTGCAAACCTGGTCATCTAAAACTTACTTTTAACGTTTTAACAGTGTAGAAAAAAAAACCTTTTCTTAAAACAATTAAATCTTTTTTTTTGTTAGGTATAGCATTATTATAAATCTATTTTTTATTTTTAATTACGGTTAAAATAACATTATTTATATATGACTATTTTTTCATGACTTTTAAGGTAGGTATTGGACGTTATCTATTTATTTTGAGACTATAAAAACAATAGATATGGATTACCTATGCGATAAAAAAGACAAATTTGTGCAGGTTGATTAAAAATTATTGACAGTTAAAATAAAAATATTTTGGTGTATCTTCCTAATATGGCTGGGTTCATCGTTTAAAATCATACACTTATCACATATGATAATTAAGAGTCGTTAACAAGTTCATTTATACGTTTCCTTATCTTGTATACATTACTTAGTATAAATGAACTTTAAAATTATTAATCTGTCAGTCGTCAAAGAATTTTCCTAGTGTTCACATCGTAAATCATTATTTTAACTTAGTTTCATATATTTTTAGAGTATGCGCATCAGTTAATATAAAATTGTAAGTACAAATACAAAAATAATTTCGGTGTGTGTATATCATTTAGTTATTCATTTATA
Organism: Stenolophus ochropezus; assembly: GCA_035578165.1. Lineage (NCBI taxonomy): Eukaryota > Metazoa > Arthropoda > Insecta > Coleoptera > Carabidae > Stenolophus > Stenolophus ochropezus. Next base: position 13,635,057 of record JAQOWZ010000005.1, on the reverse strand, counting down.
ATTGTTTGTTTATTCAAATATCTTTTGTTTATACAGGTATACTAGTTTGAAGATAACAATAAGATAAAATTAACCTCAAAAAATTTGTTAATTAATTTTTTGTTGAGTATTCCAGACATACTCCCACATTGAGCGATAACCTTGTAAAATGCATTGTGCTTTATAGAATACTTGGAACATAATATGACTAATGCATTATGATTAGATAGAGACGTTCCTTTAAGTTTCTCTTTGACGTGGGTCTAAAATATTGATGCATACAATTTCTTTACCATAATTATGTTTATAAATATGTATGAACAATGACATTAATAAAGTACTAATACTCGTTAAGTGCTGCTTATTTATAGTTGTTTATGTAACAAAGGAAATGTTTAATGCAAAATTAAGTAACTGAGATAGAAACATTAACTTTTTTCTTACTTTACGTGTACGTTTGAACGTTATTATTATTGCAAATTATTGTTAAAGCAAGGTTGTGCATTTTTAAGGTTATGTATCAAATTATATTTTATCTTTTAAATGCATTTATGTAACAGCAATATGTTTTTATTCTAGTAAACAGGTTTTTCTCAGATATGAAACTATTGTTAAAATATGATTAACGTACTGATTTCCCGTTAAGCTAAATAATATTTTATTTACAACTTGAGTCTTGTGGCATATGAATGTTTTACTTACGAATTGAACAGTTGTCATTGTGTAAAAGTAGCAATATATTTCTTATATTTCTACTCGCTTATAAAATCATTAAATAGATACTCTTATAATTTCGAAAAAGTCTGCTGGAAAAGTCAATGTACTAAAAATTGAAACAGAGTGCATATAAACGTATTCTACGGTTATTTATCATTTTAATTGAAAAAAACAACAACATATATTAATTTTTGATAAATGGTTATTAATTTTAGAAAATTGCAGAACATAAACTAGTAATTAAATTTAAAATTAGGTAGTTAATATACACTGTTTGTAAACAGTTCAATTTTTAGTTGTACATGTCGTTTTGATAACAGTAAACCGTTCGAAAACGGTTTGAAAACCATATATAACCATATGGTAATTTTGTATAATACATATTTATATATAAAGATATATTGAACTATTGATTATAATTTTTAACTTAACAAATGGAATGTTTGCGACAATTTATCCCAATATTCACGGTTAATAATATCCTCTTTACATTTTGAAGACATTATTTTCTAATTAATTTTTTCTTCAAATAGACTAAAACAATGCTCTAGTTTCGCTGTAAAAAATTCAAATTTCATGCTTCTTTTTACCGAACAAATGAACAACTACTTTTTCATCATCAAGTAGGCATGTGCTGGCTGCAGGCGATGCGAGGATGTTTTTCAATTACTCATCACATCACATCCATCTTAAGCTTTATGTCGCTGGTATTTAGAGTTGAGATTTGTTTGCTTAGGAAAGGGGTGAACTTTTGTTGAGGATATGTTTACACACCCTTGTAGATAGTGAGTCATCGTATAATCCAGGAGGTTGCAAATCTTTGTTTATTGTGAGCTTTGATTAATGCGGAAAGTGATGATGAATTTAAGTTCTAAGTGCTTAATATATACACTGCTTTGTTTGTAAATGATAAATATATAAACATAAACTTTCTATTTCTATAAAATAAATATTTATGTACTTGTTAGTCAAATGATTAAATATTGATAAGTTCTCGCCTATTTATTAGTTTTGATAACGTTAGTAAATATATACCAGACTGTGGTTTTAATTTTGGCCACATATTTCCCTTTTTTAATTTTTATATACATAGTCGTTCATTAACCTGAACATGTAAATAAATAAGCCTTCTACAAGGTTAAAATATATATGTATATATTATCCTTGAAATCTCCAAAAAAATACAGTAAATAAATTTTAAAAAATTAAATACTGTATATTGTCTTTTATTTATTTATTTATTTTTGTAACAAATTTAAAGTCGTATGGTAACATTAACTTTAAATTTTGCTAAAATTTATTATCAGAAATTAATACATTTTATTGATGAATTGTGTAGAAATAGAATTCAACCCTAGGAAGTATCCAATATCCTATGATCGATTTGATATTTCAATCATCCCCCAATTTATAGGTTAATTACTAACGTTTTAACCACTTACCTGCCCTGTCGGAAATCAATTTACCACGGCGTCCTCAATGGCCTTACCTTGTATCTGAAACCCCGGAGGTAATGATACGGGACTCTAGGAGGACAGATAAAAATGATTACTACCCGCACAGCTACTGCTGCTTCACATCCACTACATTTATCATTCGCCCCCTGTTCCTTAGGGTGGTAATGATGAAAGAAAGAAATAGCAATCATAAATCATTTCCCGAGTCATCTCCAGTAATGATTGTTTTTTAAGCCAGCATTACATTTTTTTGTGAAGCACTCCAACAGAAATTTTAATTATTATATTTTTCTGTGTATTTAATATTTATAGAATTTTATTTCTCGTAATATTTGTACATTTTCTCTACACACTTTTTAAATAAAAGAAATTTTAAATGCACGAATTTACAAATATTTGCATTTGAAAACAGTTTGTCAGCAAAATTTACACGTTAATGTCTAAAGAATTTAAATATTTTGTTTTTTGTCTTATTTCAACTAACTACAAGAATTTTTTATATTTACTTTTAGCAATAAGAAAAATTCAATTATTTAGTAATCTAAAATTGTAATTAGGCTGAAATTTAAAATAAAGCAATACTATTACGCTATAGGGTTTTGTGATGATAAGAAATGTGGTGTGATATACTTGTATATTATCACGTCCTGAATTTTATCAAAATTTACATTAGTTGTACCAATGAATTTGATATATTTTTATTGGAAAAATTTACGAATAGTGGTTTTTGACTAACACTTACTTGGCAACCATGGTCCCCTAGGTCAATAATAAATTATTGTTGACCTAGGTCTATAATGAATACTGCCACTTTTTAAAGAAACTCAAGTCTCCAAATTATTCTTTGACTCATTAAACTCACGAGAAGTGTAAGTTAGAGATGTACAATTTAATTCAATCAAGAATCAAAAGTAACGTTAACAAACTGAAATGTCAAATATAAAAATGCAGTCTTTTTGTGAATATTAAGAAAAGTAAATATTCATGTCAGAATCTTTATTATGTATAGTCTGTTTAGAAATTATTATCAATATATTTTTAATTTGAATTTAAGTGCTAATAGTGAAAAAAGAATGGATATATAGACATAGACTATTATACTATCGCCTTATGTCCCTCGGTTACTTCGCACCTCAGGACACAACTAGGTGTTAGGTCAATAATGATAGTTTTCTCTACCTTGGTGTATAATATTCTATTAGATCACGGCAGCTGGAGAGATTTAATAATCATTTTTGACCGGAGTCTACAACAAATGACAACTGTTTAGACATAAAATAAAAAAAAAATGAACAAATGTAACTATGACGATAATACTACTGTTTTATCTAATTTTGTCACTTTTTTTAAACTGCCAATTTTGATTATATTCTAATTGCGTGAAAATTTTAATAGAAATGACATTAAATGTTATGCAATGATAAGAATTTTATAACTAATAACTTACTATCTTAAATATTAAATTTTATGTCCAACCAATTTCTTTTTTATTTAGATTCAGGACGTTTTATAAATAAATACAAAATATCTTAATGTTAAAAACTTTGTAAACTAAATTAGTCTCCTCAAAATGTGTTCGTAATAAATCAAGCAACCCACTTCTTCAGTTTTCGAGAAAGTAGCACGTCGCAAAGATTTAGCAACACGTACAAAAATACCCCCTGCATTCTATATCTTCTATTTTAACAGCAGCATCAGCGTCAGTTGAGAAAAGAAAAAACAAATAATGATTGGAAGAGTCCCAGTTGCTTGACCGTTGTCCGGGGATTTTCCAAGCTTTCCTCTCTTTCCAAACACGATTATTCACTCTGGATAAAATTAACACTACACTACCATGTGCTACTTAGAAGAAAGGCGCTTTGGAAATAGAGAAATTTATTTATCTACAGCGTAATTACTTGAGAGGATTCCAAAAACGATTATTTTCTAATTTATATTTTGTTGAGCGCGATATTTTGTTATTTATTATTACATCTTTGTTCGGGATTCTTGGCCTGTGTTTAGACATATAAATTTAATATAATTGTATCATTGGCATATTGCATACAATAGCTATTTTCAGTGGGTTGAAATACAAATTTAAACTTTGCATATACAATTAATTTATATTACTCAAAATGAAATATTTAAGTTCATTAAATGTCATATTGTATACTATTGCTTATGAGCATTGCCAAAATTTTAGTCATAATACTAATAGAGTGCATAATCCTTTTCCACTTGATTTTAGCACGAGTCGAACTTGAGTGCTTAAAATTAATTATTTTAAGAAATCAAGTTTTTCCGTACAATTTGTTTAATTATAAACAAAAAATAATAATAATATGTTTCAATTTTTTCCCGATTTTGCGGATGTAGTATGTTTAGAAATTATTTTAATTAATTAATAATTACTTTATTGGTAATATTTAGATCATTATATTGTAAATGTATGAAATGAGTCATTATTCATGAGTTAGAGGTAATATTCTCACGTATGTATAATAACATGTGATATACGACGTTTTATTTTACAGTAGCGGCTAGATGTAAGGAAATAGTTCAAATATATGAACTGACGTTTCAGGAAAAATAATCTAGATTACGGAGGGAACAACGTCAATACTCGCTTGCTATGATTATGCTAACACCATTGGGTATTATGCTATAATGTAGCATTTTACTCACATGTGAATAGCTATTGATTTTACTCACTAACAAAAAATGCATAAAGTACCTATGAAAGAACAGGAATAATCGGCCTTAGGAATCCCTTTTATTTAAACGTTGATTTTTGTAGAAAACCTAATTGTTTCTTTATTGGATATTCTCTTCATAATTATACATTACATTATTATAAATATAAATATTAATAATATAAAATATAAACATTAAAGTATCTCATTAATCGCTACTCTAAGATAAAATTTCTAGCTTCATTGGACACAAAAGTCTCAGATTTGTTTGTTCTAGACAGAACTTCTTAAGGGGCTATTGCACCGAGCAAGAAAAGTGTAAAAACGCATAATTTTCTGGAACCTTCTGTTCAAATTTGAATAAATATTTTTAAGTGCAACTAAAGCAGGAAGCTAGTTAAAGGTTCAGTAAAGTGCGGTACGAAGAGATTTTTCAATATTTTTTATTTATAAACAATTATATTTACGTCCAAAAATAGGTCATTTTTAAAATGTTATTATTCAAAAAGTATACAAATAATTGATATTTTCTCTTCGTAGCGCACTTTTCCCATCCTTTATTTATCTTTCTACCAAATTTCTTTACTGAATGTGCAGCGGTGCTTGCACAGGAAGTTCTGGAAAATTATACTTTTTTCTATAATTTTAACTCTATACTCTAGCGCCACTCTGGTTGTGAGCGCTGTTGAACTAACTGTGGATATAAGGGCTCCTCCCCTTGTATTATTCTAAGAATTTTATTTTACTGTATAGCAAGGGGTGATATTAATATTGTTTGGGACTACGGCATGAAACTACAAAAATGTACCTTTAGAAAAGATAAGTTTCTGTACAAAACTATTCAAATTGGATTAAAAAAAAAATTAAATGTAATTGTAAGGACAATGAATGTTAATTAAAAGGATCTAGAAAGACATTTTTCTGTATTTTATATTTTTTATATACAAAATTGGTCATTTTTAAAACATACAGTTATTCAAAAGCTACACAAATACCTAACTGATATATTCTCTTCGTGAACCTAAGTAGTTTCTTCCTAAAAATGGTGTTGTTTCTTAAACCTTGTTATTCAAAAACTACATATATACCCATTTGATAAATTTTCTGCCAAATTTCGCCAATTTTGCTGGTTTCATTTAGATTGTATTCTAGCACTACGCACTACTTTATTTGTGAACTGCAGTAATTCCTGATAAAGGCTAGTCAAATAGTACAGTAGAAATCGCGAAAATCGCAAACTAAGAGCTAGTTCTGATTTTTTAATATATGTTGGTAGGACCACTACCAGTAGTGTATATCCAAGTTTGCAGCTTCAAAAGACCTGTGCCAACTTCGGAGCATTCAAAAAACTGCAAAATTTTCGCAATTGTTTCGGTATTTTCACTATATCTCCCAAACTATGCTTTTTTCATCAAACATCTTATTTATGTTTTTGAAGTAGATTAAATTTGCTACAATTTAAGTCAAGAACCAGCTCTGAAGGCTCAATAGTTACCAAGATACAACCCTCCACAAATTGGCAATTTCTTCCAAAAGAGTGAAGTTTTAAGGTTTGGTCAATTTTTGATCCCGAATTCGGGGAAAATAATTATTTTATGCGTAACGTTTCAGGGAGAGTTTTCCTTTCAAATTACCGTCAAACCATTGTGAAGTCTCAACAAAGCAAATTGGCGAAAAATGCAGTTTTCTCATTTTTTGGATTTTTTAACATTATGAGGAAACTATCTGGTCTACAGACGTTGTTCTATGCTTAAATTAAAGCTAATTACATTCGCTACAACAACTCTCCTTGAAACTTTACCCGTCAAATGAATATTTTCCCCGATTTCGGGGTCAAAAATTGACCAAATCTTAAAACTTCACTCAAAAAATTGCCAATTTTTGGAGGGCTGTATCTTGATAACTATTGGGCCTATAGAGCTGGTTCTAGCCTTAAATTGTCTAAAATTTAATCTACTTTAAAAACATAAATAAGATGTTTCATGAAAAAAAGCATAGTTTAGGAGATATAGTGAAAATACTGAAACAAGTGCGAAAATTTCGCGGTTTTTCGAGGGCTACGAAGTTGGCACAGGTCTTTCGAAGCTGCAAACTTGGATGGAAGTGGTCCTAACAACATATTAAAAAATCAAAACTAGCCGTTAGTTTGCGAATTTAATTTACCTACTATATGACTGGGCTAGGAGGTGATTTTAAGAATTTGTTTTCCCTCCGATTAAAAGAGGTATTTGATTTTACATTTCTAGTCTTGTTTATTCTTTTTATGCGACTAATCGTGATTATTATAGCCGCTCTTGCGTATTTCGTTGTTTTATATTTTTTTCGTTTGTTTATTTTTGTTGTTGTTTGTAAAATTAATATTGTTACTGCTTTTATTGTTGTTTTTGTTATTTTTGGTATAGGTGTTATACCTTTAACTGAATTTATTTATTATTTGAATCATTGGTAAGAACAAAAAATTAAAATAAAAATTATTATCTAACTATTATTTTATTGTGAATATAATATTATTCTAGTAACTTCTTCAACAAAACAATGGGAAAAAAGTGCAATGACAAACGTTTCAAATTGTCTTCTAAGAGGAAAAGAACTAAAAATCGCGGTAAAGTACTTTCAAATAAACGATTACTACCAGTAACATCTACAAAACCTAGTCATCAAAATTTTAAGCACGAAACATTATCACCTCTTGTGTCTCCGAAAAAAGTTATTTGCAACAGAGAACAACATTGAAAATCATTCCATTTCAGTTACTACGGAAGAAGTACGTAACAACATTTTAAATGAACCTATTTCATTATCTTCTGGTACATCCATGAATAACAGTATTGACAACCGAAGAATTGTTAGCATTTCACATTTTTTTGGAAATTAAAAAGATTTAAACATTTGAATTTGTTCACGTACGGAATAGAATTTTTTTAGTGAAAGTCGGCAAGTAAATTTACTGTCAAATGTGAAATTCGTTTAGAAACAAAAAAAAACTGTACTGAAGATAAATCAGATTGTTTAGACATAAACAATGTGACGTCGTTACGTCGTCCGTCCGTATCATTCTCGAAAACGTGTGACGGACTACGGCGTTACCTACGCGTCACACAATATAAAATACGTCGTCACAGCCTATAACACAGTAACTCATACAAAAAACACAATAATTAGTCGACAGGTACGGTATAATAAGATATACAAACGCTGTCGCACTATTCGTTTCCAAATCTCGGGCGCCACTCTACGTAACGGTAGAGACGTCTAACTCGTAGGCTTCCAGTGACGACGGCCACGGATATCTCAATGGAGAAAAATGTCCAAGGTACGGATTCCAACATGGGTTGTGGTCGCTCGCTTGAACACAACATCACGGAGCGACTTTTCAAAAAAAGACAGTAAAAAGACGTAAATAAAAGCATAAATAAATTTCGGATAAAAATCGGATATTCTTACAACCTGCGTTGCTCGCTCACCCACGTGCACGCGATGCGAGGGTGAGGTAAAAAAAAACGAACGCAAAACCAAATTCAGCAGAACTATCCTTGATTAGTCCTGGCGGTGGCTGATGGACAAGCCGAATCCTGTTCCGCGACTCACGAAGCAAAATGACGGATTCGAGGATTCTTTCTTCGCCGAAATTCATCCAAAATTATCTCGATAGTGGTAGCGCAATCACTAGTTCTTCTCTGCCCCTAGTAATCGGAATTCACAAACTATCGCAACTTACGCACAACTCGTGCACGGGATGAAAATGAACGATTTTCTCAAACACACGTTTTGCTCACATAAGGATGTGAAAAACGGCAAAACACTATTCCAATTTTCCTCTAAATACTTCACTTCCACTTACCTTACGTTCACTAGTGGAAGGATATGAAAACAACTGAAAATAATTCAAATAAAAAACTCTGCTTCACAACTCTTATTTGTTACGTCTTTATTTGGCCAAAAACTCACTAAAAAAAGCCATGAGTCAGTCAAAGACCGCGCTTTTATAAAAATGTTCACCCCCTTCCTCTCGTAACCATCATCAGAGGTAAACATAGTAACAAAACAATTACAAATACAATATATAAAAATAAATATAAATAAATAACATTTAAATACAATACAAACAGAAATAAAAACAATACACTTACTATTGCCTTAAGTTACTAAACGAGTTAATTTCGCCGCATGAAATTAACTGAACGAGTAACTTGACTACAACCCAAACACATGTTCGATGGTTATGTTTTTCATAACTCCACTTTCACAAAAACCACTGCGATGTGTTTGGCACTACACTACGTAGAACATTATCTTGCATTTTATGGTGTTCGAATCAAGAAAATCAGAGTAATGGTTTGTAGAACAACTTCACAAAAACACGATGTAAACAAATAAAACTCCATGTTGATCCGCCATTACTAGACATGCGCGCGCTGGCCTTGCGCGGTTGCTTGATTCGAATGCAAAGTCTAGGCAATAGATTTAAAATATTTGGAAGGTAGAGCTGCGGTAAATTTGACTTCAAATTTACGTTCAAAAATACTGTTATAATAAAACTGTATCGTGACGCTTCGTCACAACAAATCAATGATTTTTGGGAAATGAAAATGTTTCCCAAACTTCAACAATTTTATTTGAAGGCCTTCTAGCAGAAATTATCGATCCACGATTTACGAGAGGTCAAGTACTAAGAAATTTCATTAAACAATACTTTTGGTATTTTTCTGTTCAGTGGTATTTTTATTTACTCCAGATTATCAATATTCGTGAATAAACATTATCATTACTAGTATTATTATTAACCTGTCGATATGTATTGCCATTATTGTAAAATTTTGTAATAATTAGTTATGTATAATTTTATATTTAATTAGTATATGATTATTTCATACTGAAACAATACCAAAAGGACTTGTTGCAGGTGGAACATTAAAATTCTAGGTAATAATAATGTATTCGTATACAATGAATATTATTGGTCGTCAATAACAAGCAAGGGTGAAGATGAACCCTCCCACTTCAAGCACGTGTTGCTACCCCCTGCATACCGACCCCGCGCGCAAAATTTTGTATCTGAGCGCTATATGCTCTTAATGATATTTATGTAGTGCCCTTTGCTTGCTTCATAAAGAAAGTAGTAGGTGTTGTTCAATAAAATGTTTTACGATATGTTTTTAGTTGCTATGTATTATGGAGTTGTCAGATTTCGACTAGAATAAACAGCAATATTTGTGTTCGTTAAATTTATATTTATTTTTATATATATTTTCGATTATACAATATTATTAACTAATATTTTTACATTTATAAGCAAATACATAACATTCAAATCCTGTCGTATGTTGTGCATGCGAAAGTTGGAAAACCAACTACAGTGGCTCACAGAATTATTCGTACACCTAAGTTTTCTATTTAAAAAGTGATAAATAGAGTACTTTTAAAAATAATATTGATATATTACTGACGGCATCATATTCTCTCATATTCCAGTAATAAAATTCAATAGCCAATTATGAAAAAAATATTATTATTTTTATGTAAATTAAATAAAAACAAAATGCATACAAAAAACAGGTACACAAAATTATTCGTACACTTATGAAATCTTACATATAACGAGTCAATATTAATAGTTATAAATATAAAACATCTGTGATTACATAATTATCATTTGTTTGAGTATTTTGTAAAAGGTTTTTTCAAAAATGGGTCGCAAAAGCAAGAAATTACGGTAGTTGAAAGACGAATCTATGTGAAATGACTTTGCCAGTGTAAATCTTTAAGGGAGGTTGTCAAAATTGTATAAATATTGCTCTCAATTGTTAACAACATTAGAAGTAAATATAAAAATGAGGAGTAGTTGAAAAATATTTGCCGTGGGGACCGTAAGAAAATTTTTAATCAGCAGAATGAACGATTTATTGAGCATTAAATGAAATAAAATACTAAAAACTCCTGAATAAATTAACAAAAAATATATCTAAAACTTTTGGAGGATATATTGAAATATAGACTATTCGAAGAACTCTAAGAAATTTTGATTTTAATGGCCATATAGTCATAACTAGCTCCTACATATCCACAAACTAATATGATCCTCCCGCCGTGTTTCACTGTACTACATAAATTGCAGTTATTAAGCTCAGAATTTGGATTTCTCCAATCAAAAGATTTGCCATTCCACTCAAATCCGCAAAATTACCAATTTCCAAAAAACACAATCCGTGCTAATGTACTATTTCCAAATGCGAGTCTCTTTATTTTATTTTGTTTGGAATTATAGGACCCATTTTTTACTATAAGACCATTAGAACCAAAATTTCTTAAAGTTCTTTGAATAGTCTATGTTCCAATAGACCCTTAAAATATTTAGTTATTCTTAATATTAATTTATTCAGGGGATTTTTAGGATTTGATTTCACTTAACGCTCAATATATAGTTTATTCTGATGACTTAAAAATAATTTAAGGCCTCCACGGTGAATATTTTTCTACTGGTTCTCATTTTTATATTTACTTATATGGGTCTCAACATTTAGCGCGATTTTCGTTTAATTTTGTCAACCTCCCTTAAAGATTTATACTGGCAAAGTAATTTCAAGCAGATTCGCCTTTCAACTACCATAATTTCTTATTTTTGTGAACTATTTTTTATAAAATCTTATACAAAATACTCAGACAAATGATAATTATGCAATCACAGATGTTTCATGTTTATAAATATAAATATTGACTCGTTATATGCAAAATTTCATAAGTGTACGAATAATTTTGTGTACCTAGTTCTTGTACACATTTTGTTTTTATTTAATTAACATAAGAAAAATAATATTTTTTTCATAATTGGCTATTGCATTTTGTTTCTGGAAAATAAGAGAATCTGATCCCGTCAATAATACATCAATATTTTTTTGAAAGTACTCCATTTTTCACTTTTTAAATATAAAACTTAGGTGTACGAATAATTTTGTGAGCCACTGTATATAAGTTTCGGAAACTAAAACAACAAACGTTGCAATAATTTTCGTAGTTCATTTTGATAAGCTAATACAATAATCCTGTTTGTTTGCAGCGATGCAATTAAAATTGCATCACCATTAATAATTTCCCTTGATTAAATTTAACACATACTGAGACATTGTCTCTCTGCAAATCCTGTTTAATAATAGAACTCGCCTCTAGCCATTGGCGTACAAGAACACTTTTCTGGAAGCATACGCGATGATACAAAACATGATAGGAAATATAAATATGTTTCGAGTTGGCGGTGACAGTTCGACAGTTGACAATGGAACGCGCGATGTTTGTGAGTTTGAAGGGTATTATGTCGGCACATGTTGGAAGTTTTAATGATTTATGTTGAAGGGAGAATAGACGGAACATGAATTTTGTGATAGGTTTTATTTGTTTGCGGCTGGAAATGATTAATATTCGTCTCCATACTTTTCGAACTCTAATGCACACCAATTTTTTTAATATTGATTTAATACATTTTCATTTGTGGAAAAGCTATACATGTGGATTGATACATGTATTTTTTGCTGAACACATGTCACTGATATATTCTTAGAGTAATTTTAAGTACCGCGTTGACAGTGGCAATTGAGAAGTATTATAAGTGTTATTTTATTCTATAAAAAGTTTGGCACGTGAGCATAATACAAAAATTTTCTACTAACACCATTAAAAAAAGATTAACAAACTAAAATGTGATAAAAATGCAAAATTAAGAATAATTAATACATATAAATAACTCATGACACGTGAATTAATATTTATATTGCAATCAATGTTATGTATCGGTAAAACAAAAAAATTGGTATAAATTTCATATATTATAAAATGGATACAATTTAAGAAACCCATTTTTTTCTGGACTAAAATTGAGGACGAAGCTAATAGAGCTGACACTTAAAAGCTAGAGCGTTTTAAATTTAATCTTTTTACATTTCTAAGTTATTTCCATTCACAATTAAACATAAAAAGTTACAATTTTTAGTTTTTCACTCTAAAATTTTTCATATACAGCCGAAAGCCGAATAATTCAATTTAATAGAATTTGAAAAGAGATAATTAAATGTTTGTTCATTTACAATTATAGCAGCGACCTCTATCAATATTATCTATTGTTAATAACCTAAATTTTTTGTCCCAAAAATTGGTATTTTTGTCTATCTCGGCTGTATATGAAAATTTTATAGCGAAAAACTAAAAATTGTAACTTCATATTTAACAAAAAAAAAACAATTTAGCCGATAAGCAAAAGAGTGTGTAAGGATTAAAGTTAATACCTATAATCTTTCACAATAATATTTTCTAAACTTTAGGGGAGCAACAACATACCTTGTTTTCCCCAAATCCTGCCACTATTTATTCCCTTCAATGTAAGTATAAAACATTTAGAATAGTTTTTAATAGTATAAATTAAATCACTGATTTTGAATTATGAGACCAAAATTATTTGAATAAATAATGCTTAATTCTTTTTAAATTGAAAGTCGTATTGTCCTTATTGCTTATTGTATTTGAATATTTTCAAATAAATAAGTTTTAACCAAGTTCCTCGAACTTAACTTATTCTATTAACAATTGACAGCAACAATTTTAATAAATCAAATTTCTTGTGAGATTGACTGTTGTTAATATATTAACATTAAATGCGTTGGCTTGTCTTATCAATTATCTAGCCATACATCACCCACACGTGTGTTTGGCAGAAGGCACAAGAGGCCCATTGTCCCGCAGTTAACCGCTCTATGCATGCGGGCAGGATATCTCCATTACCGTGTGTGGTACGGTCTGCAGGCGGCTGGCATTTCCTTGTTCACTTACAGTGGCCCATTGTCGCACTTGTGCACTGAATACTGATGAGAAAATTGCAGAGTGCAACTCGTGTGCCATTGTTCACATGGGAAGAACTAGTCAAGAACATTGCTGTTACTAGGTTACTAGATTTCAGCTGTTTCGCAGCTAAAACAAAACGGAGGTGAAAACAAAAATTAAGTTTATTACCAATTGCTGGGTTTGCTGCTATGTGTATAGTATGTTCAGATCTCTAAGGTTATTGCTTTGACTTTCTAATCATTTGATATAACCGAACTCAGCGGGGTAGAGTTATACCAGGCAGTTAGGGATGGATTTTTTAAAATTTAAATTAAATGATTATTTAGTATAATTTAAAATATAAACATAAATGTATCAACTTGCTGTTATTATCTAGTTCTACGTAGTTATTTATTTATGATGTAAATTTCAAATTTATGTATTTTTGTTCTAAATTGAACAAATTAAAAAAAAATACAATCCTGATTTCCTTGAATTTTTACTCTCAATAAATCTGTTGAATAGTTACCGTCGCCAGAGGAATGCAATTCATGTTTCTTAAATAAAATAAATAATTATCCTTTGCTAGGAATACCAACTATGCCGTTTCTCAAATATAGATAATAATATTTATATTTATACCGTCAAGAGGGGGCCAATTTTGTAAGGGATTTCATATATGTATTTGGTAAAAAATATAACTTGGGCAGTCCAGAACTAATTATGAATTGTTTTATTAGGTTTGGAAATTCTAATTTATTTTTTAGCGTTTCGTTAGAAAATTTGCTTTTGACAGGTTGATTATAAAATAAATAATAATTAAAATTTAATTCCATGACAATTAGATTATTTTATTAAATTTTCTACCTAATACTTCTTTTATTAATTGTACGTTATTTCTTTACATTCTGTCATACCTGCCATTTAAAACTAAATTAGATATGACTGATCTATAGATAATAATTAATTCACGTCATCACTAGGAAAAATCCTATAATTGGAAAATTACCCACCAATCAAATTATTTCATATTTCAAATTATTTTATTTTTAAAAATATTTTAATTAGACATTTTTTTATTGATTTTATGTTTACATTTTTACATATTGTCATTGATTGTCAAGGCAGTAATTTAACAAATTACTACCTGATTTTGTTCAGTCTCATAAAAATCATATAAAGAGTACATCAATTCTTAATGATATTATATAGATTACTTCAATTTATTGTTAAAGAGAAAGGATTATACAATTGTATAATTAAAGAAAAAGGTATAAATCTACATACTATTTTTCAAAATACAGTCCAATGAAAACTTAAGATAATACTAAATCGCAATTACATTCCTATAAATTTATTAGTAACACAATTTTCTTGAAGCATCTTAATGTTGATATAAAGATAATATAAATATAGTGGTCTTTATTTATATCAAGTGCATGAACTGACATACTGTACTTTTGGCAATCCAAATTTGATTTCGCTCCAAGTAAATTATAATTATAATCGTAAGAAAGTAGCCAATGCGATATACTTTCTAAAACAGATATGAATACCCGCTACATTTCAAAAATGCAATAAATACGAGTTATTAACAAATGAAATGAAATAATTATAAAAATAATCAGTTTTAATTCATACGATTTGATGTAGCAACATAAAATAATTACTTTATTGATTGTGGAGACGTTGGTTCCATCCTCTAATATATTTTTCTTTGTTAACAAAAAAATGTACATAAGTAGCTAATTGAATTGAAATAAACAATTGATATTGAATATTGAATATTCATAGATGTTTAAGCCGTGCCCCCGTGGCAAGGTTTCTCTGCTTGGGCAGGGAACAGAAGCCCGATTCTCCTTCTGCCTTAACTCACGTAAGGAAGGAAGGATAAAGCCAACCCGGTATTCAATTAATAATTAAATAAAATCTCTTGTGTTGCCATATTTCATTTAAAGATTTCTTTGCAAAACAAATTTATATAAAAAACTAAACTAAATATGTGTTCTCATTTACAATTTTAGGGAAGTGTCATAATAAAAATAGAGTCTTCAGGAAGTATCATCGTATTCAAGTGCGTTCCTGAAAATGCAAATAATTATTCTTATGCTGTCATGCTCGTGTTCTACGACAAATATTTATTTATTTATAGCAAAATCTTTACTTAGTGCATGCTTGAACCAGTACAATGAGAAAGAACAGAATGAACCAGTCGCTCCTTGATTCATTTTAATTTTGCAATATGCAGTGAAAGCTATAATAAAATTTGATGCTAGCAAAAAAACATTTTAAAAATATTAAAAATACCAGAAATAATATATAAAGATAATAATTATTAAATTAAATAAATTTTGTATGAATTATTTCAAGTTGACCAATGTTGGATGAAATTATAAAATAAATTAAAAGGCCTCTGCATATTATGAAAAAACTGAATACAACGTGACACCACTTAACCTATTAAGCTAACTTATGTATGTATATCTAAAAGCGTGCATTTCTGCAAAACTTTCTGGGAACTTTGAAAAAAAAATCGCTTATCCACTCACACCATACTTATGTCTAATGAGTCAAGTTTTATTCAGTTGTAGAAAACAAAGTTTAGTTAAGCGATAAAATTTAATAATGTGTAACTTCAAGTTTTTAAATAGTCACAATTCATGAGTCATAGAAATAGAAAACAATTTATATTGGGATTGAAATACTTATGTTGAAAGATATGAAAAAAAAACTAAAGAACTGACTTTTGATAGTTCCCGAATATTATGGAAGTTAAAGCCACCGTTTTTTAAAAGAGATTTAAAAAGTGTATATTTAATTTTTCTCTCATTCTGTACTGTACTATTATAATATTTCTCTATATTTTGTATCAGTAGTTCACTATTCATTTATAAGCTATGACAGTGCGTTATAAAAAAGAAAAATGGTACAGAATTTTTTTTGTTACTCACTTGTAAACTGTTATTTATGTGATGTTTATTCACTAGGGAAACTAACTTTTACAAGCTACTAACTTGTAAAGACATCAGCTGTCAGATTCATTGATTAGTAGTTGCATTGTTTCATTGTTCAAAACTGTGTATTGTCACTGTCATACAATTTTTTTATATTTCATTAGTAACTATTAAAATTTGGTTTTAGTTTTAAATTTAATTTACAATTGAATAAACGGCTCGCCTCCTCTTATCTTATCACCAGCAAAAACTGTTTTACCTGGGTAATAATATAAAATATTATTATTTTTAAACATGCACTATCAGCGAGTAAAGATATAGATCTCTAATTGTTAATGTCAAGTTGTTAAAAAAACTGTCAAGAATCACTTACCCCTCGTCTGATGTTCTCGAAGGTAGAAATGTAAATGACTGTTGCAACTATGTTAGTTTGTGCTTAAAAAGATGAATAAAAGAGGAAGTTTACGTAACAACTAACAGGTATTAGTTATTAATTAATAAGCCAAATTTTGTATAAAGAGATATAGTGGACATTGTTCTCTGAAGTTTACAAAGACATTTTCACTAAAATATACTGCATTTACTAATCTATATTTGTCTATGAACTTTCTGGATAGACAGACTGTTGAAAATAGAGAAAATGTTATATGGATTAGGAAGAGCCAGTAAAATGATTGACATAATTATGGTGGTAAAGATTATTAGGGAAAACATTTTGTTGTTATTATAGTAAAATTTGGTACGGGATACGGGAATATCATTGCACTATTTTCCAATAGAATAAACCTACAAAATAAATGAAAAACTATGTTATTTCAAATTGGCATGACTGTTTCAGCGTTGATAAAAGTTAGATCGCATCATTTCTTAGTAATTTTCGCCAATGAAAAATATGCCTCCAAATTATACCACATTTTCTTTCACAATAATTTGTACATCTAATTTGAAAATAGCTATGTTGATTTCCGTTTCATTAAGTTCTTTCAAAGAATATATGCATAATGCAAGTTATTTTTGCGCGGTTAAACTAAGGTTAGAATATGAATCACAGTAATTTTGTTCCAAATGATTCACGTACTAATTTGGATAAGCAGATGTTTGACGTAAGTAAATGACAAATGAATATCTAGATTGTAGCTGTCATAAAAGCGAATTAATATTCAATTAGGTAATAGAAGTATAAGTTTATCTTGACTAGGAATAAGTAACAAAAAGTAAAGCATATGATTTTGAAATATACAAATCTATATCATCTGGCAAACGCTTTCGTTGAAAAAAATAATTTGGCTAGTTCAAAGAAAATATGAATCAGAGTGTGCAGTCCTTTGTTTTTGCAGTATACAATGTATACAATAGTTTATTTAAGATAAGTATCTTAAAATTAACAAACACAATAAGAAAAAAAGTGTTATCAATTTGATTTATTTATTCATGTTTTTAGATATATTATCAAATAATATTAATCTAGATTATATAGTTTAACTAATCCTTTTTTCATACAAGGGTTAACTATTTTTAAAAGGTAAAGACTTATTACATTTATTACTGTTAACGGCAAATTTAGGTATTATGCAAGTATAAAATTTATTAATGATAGAGTCGAATTACATAAGCAGGTATGTTTAAGAGAGGAGCTATTTAATTATTTAGTCAGTTGTGATTTGATTGTTGACGTGAGCACAGTGGTATTCAATAGTGATAGTGAGTGTTCATCATTTGTAAAAGGTGGGTGTCAGCATTCAGTTTTAATATATGTGTGTGTGCTAGAATGGCCTCCCCTGAGGCGGGTGTTGAGTATAGGGTGTCGAGAGTTGAGAAAGGGCTATTCTGCGGTTTAGCTATCCCCTCTTCTGCGGTTGAGGAAGAGTCTACAATTCGGTTGGGACTGCCACATTCGCTGCGGTGATGTGGGACAGTACTTTGCGGAGGCTGTCAACCTCATACCAGGTTTGGTTGAGGCGTGCTCACGCTGCGGTGTTGAGACAGGGCTATTCTGCGGTTTAGCTATCCCCTCTTCTGCGGTTGAGGAAGAGTCTACAGTTCGGTTGGGACTGCCACATTCGCTGCGGTGATGTGGGACAGTACTTTGCGGAGGCTGTCAACCTCATACCAGGTTTGGTTGAGACGTGCTCACGCTGCGGTGTTGAGACAGGGCTATTCTGCGGTTTAGCTATCCCCTCTTCTGCGGTTGAGGAAGAGTCTACAATTCGGTTGGGACTGCCACATTCGCTGCGGTGATGTGGGACAGTACTTTGCGGAGGCTGTCAACCTCATACCAGGTTTGGTTGAGGCGTGCTCACGCTGCGGTGTTGAGACAGGGCTATTCTGCGGTTTAGCTATCCCCTCTTCTGCGGTTGAGGAAGAGTCTACAGTTCGGTTGGGACTGCCACATTCGCTGCGGTGATGTGGGACAGTACTTTGCGGAGGCTGTCAACCTCATACCAGGTTTGGTTGAGACGTGCTCACGCTGCGGTGTTGAGACAGGGCTATTCTGCGGTTTAGCTATCCCCTCTTCTGCGGTTGAGGAAGAGTCTACAATTCGGTTGGGACTGCCACATTCGCTGCGGTGATGTGGGACAGTACTTTGCGGAGGCTGTCAACCTCATACCAGGTTTGGTTGAGGCGTGCTCACGCTGCGGTGTTGAGACAGGGCTATTCTGCGGTTTAGCTATCCCCTCTTCTGCGGTTGAGGAAGAGTCTACAGTTCGGCTGGGACTGCCACACTTACTGCGGGGGTGTGGGGCAGTACTTTGCGGAGGCTGCCATCCTAATACCTATATCCTTTCTCTCACCTATTCTCTCTTTTAAGGTTTAGGAACTGGTACTGATCACTCACTGAGCGAAGAGTTTCTCATATCTCTGTTTATTTCAGATTTCGAGTGTGTCCAGCCCAGAAGGCCCCCAGAACTAGATGACCGAGAAGGGAGCGTCGACTGGGAGATATATTTGTTAACCATAATGTTATTTTCTTTCATAATTGTATTTTAAAATAATTAATAAATAGGTATACTTAACATTTCAGAAGTGGGATCTGAACACCTTTAACCTTCAGATTTACATACATAACTTTTCGAGCAGTGCGGATATTTGTTACATTTATGTTCAGCTGGATAACGAAACTAGAACAACATTTTCAGTACGCAAGTTCAGTTAGAAGTCTATTACCGAATAATGTGCAACGGATGCAGGAAAAACAATTCTCAGTTCAACCATCTAATTACTCTGTCCGTCCAGAAAGCCGTAGAACCATACCTTATTTTGATCCTTCAGATACAAGTCTTTCAAACGAAAAATGGATTCAGAAAATAGAGGATTTGCGCGCTATGTATAAATGGGATGAAGTAACTTCCATTATGTATGTGACATCACGATTGAAGGGGTATGCGCAAACGTGGTATAAAGGTCTGCAAGGAATAAATCATTCTTGGGAAACATGGAAGACTATGTTGTTAGAGGCATTTCTGTCACAGAAAAATTACTTTCAGTTACTTCAAGAAATGATGGCTCGCAATAAGAAACCGGATGAACCGATGTTGCAATATTACTATGAGAAGCTGGCGCTACTCAATGCTTGTGACATCACAAGAGAAAGGGCCGTCTCATGCATCATTGGTGGAATTCCTGACGAAAACACCAAAACTGCTGCTCTTTCTAGAGATTACAAGAAACCGGAGTCTCTTTTATTATTTTTGAAAACGGTCAAGGATAATCTATCTACACGAAGCCTGTCTGTTCCCCATAAACGCGATTTACATTGAGTTTCTCAAAAGAACAAGCGGCCTTTCTATACTACCCAGCATCACAATGATGGTATGGCAAACGTCCGTTGTTTTACTTGCGGAAAATTGGGACATACACGCGCACATTGTGGCATCAAACGGCAAACTTAAATCGAATTACGTAGGACGAAATGGAGGTGAGTTCAGTGAAAATAGGAATCACCAACCACAACAACGTCAACATCTAAAAGTTCAGCGACAACAACAGCCACAACCACAATTTCCAGAAAGGAACATCGTAGTAACTTCTGCGGAGATAAGTGGAAATTGTAAATTTTTAATGGATGTTGAAGTAAATGGAACAGGAGTCAAATCATACGTCGATATGGGATCTGCTTGCATCATCATGAAGGAATCAGTAGCACAACTAAAATTACTATTCAACAAACACAAAACAGTTACTCTGCGTGGTTTCGGGAATGGATGTGTGAAGACTTTAGGCGAAACTGAAGTTCAGAAGTTGAAAATTGATGAAGTAGAGCTAGATGTAGTATTCAACATAGTAACAGACACAGTTCAATCCATACATATAATTGTTGGACAACCTTTCACAGAATCACCGGAGGTAGTTGTTTACAAGGATTCAAATCGGCTAAGATTTTACAGGAAAAACGACTCACCATTCAGTGAAATCGAAGCGACACCCCGTAAGAAGGTAAATATCTGGACCAAACATGCAACTGTTGTACCTCCAGGACATGTAGGACGTGTGGTCTGCTATGTAGAGGACAAAGGATAAATTTTTGTAGATTTAAGCGTACGAACACCTGAAGGAAACGAGCATGTATTCCCGCGAACAATTGTAGAAGCAGACCAGGATATGGAATGTGTAAATCTAATCAGATACGGATATAATATTTCAGAAGGATAAAATTGTAGCAAGAGGATGGAAGTGTCAAGCTGATAATAATGAAGTGCAGAAAAATGAAGGAATTGATTTTACGGAGGATCAACGCGAACAACTGATATGTCTATTGCAGGAATGCAGAGATTGTTTTGCAAGAACTGTGAAGGATATTCGATGCACGAATGCGACTGTAGTGGATATTTTACTGACAGATGACACACCCATTACGTACAGGGCCGTACAGATTATCAATTTCAGAAAGAAAACAAGTTCAGGGAATAGTACAAGAGCTTCTGGATAGCGACATTATACGCGAATCAACTTCACCCTTTTCAGCACCGATTCTACTAGTGAAGAAAAAGAACGGAGAAGCACGAATGTGTATCGACTACAGGCATTTGAATAAAGTAACCGTGAAAGATCGATATCTCTAACCAAGAATTGATGACCAATTGGACCGGTTGCAAGGAGCGAAGTTCTTCACAACTTTAGATATGAAAACAGGATACTACCAGACACCTATCGCGGAGAGTTCAAAGTATAAAACTGCATTTGTAACACCAGACGGACACTGAGTTCAATCGTCTTCCTTTTGGATTATCCAATGGACCATCAATTTTTCAGAGGCTAAGCAACAAAGTTCTAGGATCATGTCGTAACACCATCGCCATGGCCTACGTAGATGACATCATCTGTCCATCATCATCATTTACAGACGGAATTCAGCGGCTGACGACACTGTTCGACATTTTTAGGGCGAACAACTTGACACTGAATATGAAGAAATGTTTCTTTTTTCAGAGCAGCATAAATTATTTAGGATTTGAGATTGATCGAGATGGAGTTAGCTCTGGAGCAGAGAAAATAAAAGCCGTTACCGGATTTCAGGCACCGAAGAATGTACATCAAGTAAGACATGTTGTAAGATTTTTAGAGCACATCTTTAATAATTTTGGAGTCCCGACAAGATTAGTTTCCAATCGAGGAACAGCCTTTACATAGAAGCAATTCATGAACTACTGTCGGGAAAAGGGCATTAAACATATAATGAACGCTGAGGCTACACCACGCGATAATGGTCAGTGTGAAAGGGTAAATTCCACGATCTTAGCGGCTACTTCAATACAAGAAGAAAACAAATGGAACACAAAATTGGCACAAGTACAATTTTCAATTAATAATGCAGTAAACTTGTCAATTAAGAAAACACCAAGCGAGCTTTTATTCGGTTACCGACCTAGATCTACTAGTGACGCAATTTTGAGCACCGAAGTTCAACCAGAGCAGCCAGTCATACATGCGACTGATACTCGGCAAGAAGTGGCACAACAATTATTAAACGAACAACAACGGATTAAAAGTAATTACGACAAAGACAGGTGCAAAGGGCGACCATATAAAGAAGTTGATTTAGTATTAATTAAAAAACAAGTTTCATTTGAAGGGGGTATTAAGAAACTCCTAGCCCCGTTTGACGGACACTTTCAAGTGAGGCAAGTCCTACCAAATGACAGATATTTAGTTGAAGAGTTACCTGGTTCTAAACGAACTAAAAGAGGCAAGTATAGTAATGTTATTGCAATAGGCCGAATGAAGCCATATGTCGAACCGGAAGGAATATCTGCGTCGTCCAGTAGTGAAGTAAGCGAGGTAGATGACGATATACACGGCATCGTAGATTAGTCCGCGAGGACGCGGAAAAGTCAGGATGGCCGAACTGTTAACGGCAAATTTAGGTATTATGCAAGTATAAAATTTATTAATGATAGAGTCGAATTACATAAGCAGGTATGTTTAAGAGAGGAGCTATTTAATTATTTAGTCAGTTGTGATTTGATTGTTGACGTGAGCACAGTGGTATTCAATAGTGATAGTGAGTGTTCATCATTTGTAAAAGGTGGGTGTCAGCATTCAGTTTTAATATATGTGTGTGTGCTAGAATGGCCTCCCCTGAGGCGGGTGTTGAGTATAGGGTGTCGAGAGTTGAGAAAGGGCTATTCTGCGGTTTAGCTATCCCCTCTTCTGCGGTTGAGGAAGAGTCTACAATTCGGTTGGGACTGCCACATTCGCTGCGGTGATGTGGGACAGTACTTTGCGGAGGCTGTCAACCTCATACCAGGTTTGGTTGAGGCGTGCTCACGCTGCGGTGTTGAGACAGGGCTATTCTGCGGTTTAGCTATCCCCTCTTCTGCGGTTGAGGAAGAGTCTACAGTTCGGTTGGGACTGCCACATTCGCTGCGGTGATGTGGGACAGTACTTTGCGGAGGCTGTCAACCTCATACCAGGTTTGGTTGAGACGTGCTCACGCTGCGGTGTTGAGACAGGGCTATTCTGCGGTTTAGCTATCCCCTCTTCTGCGGTTGAGGAAGAGTCTACAATTCGGTTGGGACTGCCACATTCGCTGCGGTGATGTGGGACAGTACTTTGCGGAGGCTGTCAACCTCATACCAGGTTTGGTTGAGGCGTGCTCACGCTGCGGTGTTGAGACAGGGCTATTCTGCGGTTTAGCTATCCCCTCTTCTGCGGTTGAGGAAGAGTCTACAATTCGGTTGGGACTGCCACATTCGCTGCGGTGATGTGGGACAGTACTTTGCGGAGGCTGTCAACCTCATACCAGGTTTGGTTGAGGCGTGCTCACGCTGCGGTGTTGAGACAGGGCTATTCTGCGGTTTAGCTATCCCCTCTTCTGCGGTTGAGGAAGAGTCTACAGTTCGGCTGGGACTGCCACACTTACTGCGGGGGTGTGGGGCAGTACTTTGCGGAGGCTGCCATCCTAATACCTATATCCTTTCTCTCACCTATTCTCTCTTTTAAGGTTTAGGAACTGGTACTGATCACTCACTGAGCGAAGAGTTTCTCATATCTCTGTTTATTTCAGATTTCGAGTGTGTCCAGCCCAGAAGGCCCCCAGAACTAGATGACCGAGAAGGGAGCGTCGACTGGGAGATATATTTGTTAACCATAATGTTATTTTCTTTCATAATTGTATTTTAAAATAATTAATAAATAGGTATACTTAACATTACTTGTAAATTCATTATACAAATATTTCAGATATTAAAATTTGGAATAACTAAATTACCAATGTTTTTGTTTGTTTTTATGTATTCATTTTTAAATAAAATTATTATATACACACGTTTCTTGTAAACATCCTAAATGTACACTAGAAATATATTAATAAAATTTACGTGACGTTACAATTATCATTATCCGTTCAGTTGAATTTGCTCTATAAGTGAATATATACGAGTATATCCGAATGAACATGCTAAATATAATCACAGACCTTAATTTATAGACATATGTATGTACATTAAAATCTCCAAATGCCAAATATGAATGTTTACAATCTTACATGTAGAATCATATTCTGAGTTAAAATATAAATATTCTTTCGTTGATGACACTATTCTCTATGCAATTTTCTATTTTTGCTGCGCAAACATTCATATTTTTATAATCCCGGTTTTTAATGCTTCCTGGTTCCCTGGTTGCCAGGTGCAGAGTCGCAATCAGCAGGAAGTGGCACTGTGCAACACTCGCTGTAACTGTTTGCCGCTACTGTGCGATGCTGGTACACCCACATAATGGTGATGGTTGTTTGTCAGCAGATGAAACGAGACCGGGATTTCAGCAACTCGCCTGTTTAGATTGAGTTTATTTGGAGCAGGAATAAAAGTTTTATGGATCAGCCGTTAATAGCGGAGTAATTGCAGGATTTTCTCCTGAGGGAAGGAAAATGGTTTAATTATTCCGATGAAATAATTAAATTTAAATGGGAGTTTAATGTGCGATTATTATGCGAAATTCTTAAATATTTATTGCACTTACATTTCCTTAATTATAATTATTGGATAATTATTTGGGCCATTTTGCATTCAATAATTTTAACATACTCGTATGAGGTTATCCATTTTAATATTACCTATATACATTGTCGAGTTAAATTATTAAATAGAATTAAACAATAAACAACCTACTATATTCCTTTGCAATTTTTACTTATCTGAAATCGCTATCGCTCAAGTTTTTGTTTTACAATGTTGTATAAAAAACTAATTAATTAATAAATTTCTATTTGACTTTTTCTGAATCCCCATTGTGCAGAAATGTCAAGAAATTTTTATGGTGTCTGATGTACAACTATATTATTATTGTTAATATAAGTATGAACATTAATATGTAGGCTAAATCAAGTTTAAAATTTAAAATTAAAAAATTAAAACCAAAATATTAGATTTAAAATTAATTTTTCCTTGTAACATTAAAGGAGTCGCAGAGTTACTAAAATCTTGTGGGGTGGGTGGGGACATGAAAGCAAAACACATTTAATTTTTAATTAAATAATTTAGAATCGAATATATTTTCATTGTATTGCTTTCTTCTTTATGGATATATAAAATAACAATATTATAGAGGATTCTGAGTCATATTTGATTTTAAAACTTGAGCACCTTATAGGGTGCGTTTATGCTCACCAGATTTAAGAATAAGAATAGTGTTAAAGTTAAAACAGTTATAATATATGCGTCGGTTTATGTTGCAGGGATAAGAATAAGGAATAATATTTATACCTTATTTTTAAACTTGTTAGCGAAATATGCATATGTGACAAACGTCACTGACTGACATATTACGAAATAACCTTAATATAAAAAACGTAAATGTCAATTATATTATAAGTCAACAACAATACCAGAAAAATTAATATAACAACCTTTGACCTAAAAATATAATATCACTACTTTTATTCCTTTATCTTATTCCTTAAAACTTGAAGCATAAACACCTCTATCGTTAGGCTTATTCGTATTCGTTATTCTTAATTTTTTGAGCATAAATCCAACTTAAATGTACTAAATGATGTTTCATTTATAAATGAATATAAACCTATTGTAAAAGTATTTCACTAAATTTTCGTCCTGTTGAAAGAAAAGGATTATTATTTTAAACGGACAGAAACAGGAACTTAATTTACATAGAAATATATATTGATTAAATGTAAATTTTTATAAATAATTATATTGTTTAGTATAAATTATTCATGTAATTTTGTTGTTAGGGACACTGGTCCCTACAAAATTGTTTATAGGGGGAACGCGCTCCGTTACCTCCATAAGTCGGCGCCCCTGACAAAAAGATCTGAGATTTATGCAAAATAGTATGTAGTTATCTTAGAAGAATATATTGTATGCAGTCGGGGCACAATCTTTGAAGTATATTTCTCAGTTACATACGACTTTCCGCCTACTACAGAGTTCAACAAACATTATAATTCCATAAAACATTACAACGCCTCCATAAAGTACAAATGAGAAGTTAATTAAATACGACTACAAACACATTATAAACGGCCATATCTTTGATGTGTTAACTGTGGTCTATCAACCCAGATAATATTCCCTATAAATAAAATGGTCGTGTTGGCTGTTCGTCCTCTTTGCATCCCGCGGTCTATTTCTGTCGGTTTGCAAGCGGTTCCTAGCTGTCTCTGACTAAAGTGCACTGGCCCTGTCAAGCGACCTCGGCTTGGTCAAAACCCGTGGAGACACACACCTGCTTCTAGGTTAGGTTAGGTTTCACTGTAATTCATACTACTCCTTTCGCCTGCTGAAGGATTTTGAGGAAAATAATAAAATGTGATATTTAACACCGGTATCAACAGTTGTTAAAGCGTTAAGTGTGCTTATAGCACAGAATAGGTTTATACAGAATCGACAGTAAGACAGAGAAACGAAAATTAGAGAGAGATGGAGAATGTGCACAAATTTAAAGGGCTCATTGTTTAACATCGGAAAGTTTCCTCGCATCATAGAGAGAGATAGGGGAAGAGCACAAATTTAAAGGTCTACACAATGCTTCAAGGTCATAGAACTTTATAGGGGAACATGAAAGGTACCGACACGGAGTGTCGCTTGTGTATGTAACTATTCTGTGCTTATAGTCAGTTTTTCTATCTCTAGTTAAAGTGCCGGATATCTTAACCATAAGTTAATAAAAAAATATCGCATCGAAAAACTAATGTATTTGCCATCTCATTTAAATAATTATGTTATGATAAATTATTATTTCAGCTTAAATTTAAGAAATTCTTATTGAGTTTGCCTGATTAACGTGCATTATAATCATAATTACTTCAAAATCACCCATCCAAAAAACTAGTCACTGTAATATTTACTACTAGCGAAGAAAGAAATAATTTACTATGAAGTATTTTAATTGTTACTCTAATTGAATTAGAATAACTTCGCCCTTCTTAAGTCAGACACCGTAAAGTTTGCTAACTGAAAGAGGACTTCTTACTCATTGTGAAATATTCTAATTTTTGCCCTAATGTAATTAAATCAAAATCAGCCTCTGTAAAAATCTGTCACATCTCAATTCAACAACGCCGAACAGATACACTATTTAAATGTGCGTGGCCTAAATTTCGCAGTACAGTGTACGCAGAAGTGAGTTTTACAATTACAAATTAAGAAATGTTTTAATAAGTACTATTTATAATATTAATTCCGAACATGATAATCGTATGAAAACTACAAAAATGTTTGACGGAAATAAGAATGCGAATAGCAAACCAAACGTAATTGCGGGCTTAGCAGCGATTCCATTATTACCGATCTCAGTACTCGTTTTCATGCAGCAGTAAAAAAAAAATTTAGTGCTCGTTGGTGGGAGAAGTTTCTTGTGCATCTGTTTGGCGTCCCAAATATAGTTTGGTATCCGTTCTTTGAAATTTCGGAAAAAGGCTGCCCCAATTAACTAGTGGCCTAATTAAACAAAATCTACTGTATGTACAAGAAATAAAAAACTATATTTGTTTCTCAGATGAAAATACCTCTAGGCCTGGCGGTCTTATTGTCTGATAAACAAGCTAACCATTAATAACCCTTCATAGGTTGTAAATACTTATATTGATAAAAGGTACAAGTCAAATAAAATTTCTAAGAACGAAGTGTTTACATCATAGGTGTAGTTAGGATTGATTTGTAATGCTTCATTTATGGTGAATTGCGAGGTGAATTGTATTAAAAAAAATTCCTGATTAATGTTTGCTACCGTATAATTCATGCAATAAACTACACACCTAAAATTTTGATGAAATTTCCGAATTTATGGATAATCACGCCGCTTTTGGAGTAAATAAATATATTTTGAAAGCTAAAATAATGACTTGTAAAAAACATTATAAACAATCAAAATTTAAATGATATTAGAATTGTACTTAATTTAGATACCTATAATATTTACAGACATTTGATTTAGTAATTATTATAAACTTTATAAAATTACACTCATTCTGTTTATAAACACAGCAACTTTTAAAAGATTATGCTGTACTATTAGGAGAATAAAAAACTGGATGAAAACTACTACACTATATGACTATTATTACAGTAATGTATGTTGTTATGTGACATTAAAATGAGATTTTATTTTATCTTTAACTAATATGTATTGTATGTATTTTATTTCGTGAAGCAAGTTTTTTTTTATATTATGGTAAGGACATAAAAATCCCTCAATTTTAAAATCTAACTACGACTGTGTGGTTTACATTTACATTATACTTCTCTGTGGCTCCCAAAAATACCATATAGAAAATAAAAATGTAGCCAGGAAATGATATTACCTATAAAAAAAAAATATTTAATCATGTATTTATTTATAGATAACTAAAGGAAATAAAAATTTAAACATATTTGTCTATGCATTTACTACTATTCAAACAAATCATAATTTGCATTACTTTATCTCCTCTGATATGATTTATACAAAAATTAAATACGTATTGCACAGGAAAAAAATATTTGCGTATCATGAGCTGTTAACCAACTGATACGTTATCTGTGAAGAATTTCCGCACTTTCTTCTTGAATGTTACAGAATGTCGTAACTCGTATGTCATCATTCTCATTTCCAACACGTAGCTTATGGCAATTATGACCTGCACTTGCACCTGCGAATTAAGTCAGAACGTGTTTATATCAACAGCTGTAGCACTGCATTGTTTACGGAGTACTGATTTATTTGTTTGTTACAGGCTCCATGTGAACGATTCCAGATTGAATTCAAGGTAAGGGTTATAAATCAATATTTTCTTAGAAAATTAATTTTTAATATCATACATGCGACATTGTTTTGCAAAATTGTAACTAATGCGCCGTATGACTACATTCTTATACCTGCAATTAATTCTTTAATACATTACTAACAATTAACACGTTGTGTGTCACCGTACGTCCTTGTTATTGTAACACTACACCTTCATCTTAAAATTTAATATAGGTAACAATAATTTAAATATTTTACACCTTTATTACAATTCTTGACACAACATAACTTGTCTTGTCTCGAATTGAAAAATTTATTTCTTCTCTTGTCTTGAAGACGAAAAAAATTCAAGATCTTTATTCTTGTGAAACATTAATAGTAGCAGTGTAAATAAATAAATTTAAAAAACATTATTAAATTTTAGGAAAACAAAACTTAGTTTTATATTTATAGCATAGGAGATTCAGATTTTTTAAAGTTAGACTTAATATAAGATTGAGATTTGTAAGACACCTTTTTGTGTTAATTCCGCTGTAATGTAACTCCTACGTAGTTGAAGGAAAGGAGCTCATTATTATTTTAGTCTCCTTTAATATTTTACGGTGAATGTCATTCATAGTTGAGGTTATATGCCATTTTGTGTCACCACTTAACCTACAGTTTCCTACTTTCTCGGGAAATAATTTGAAATAACAAACACACTTACATCTTTCAATAAGCTAACGGAATCTGCATCTTCTACAGCTCTACACGATTTAATCAACACAAACAACGAATGTTTCGTTCCTCAGATGTTTCACTCTCGTGAGAACCTACAACAATGCCTTATGTAACAAACGAATGCTTTGGAAAAGTGCGTGCGGTATCTAGTAAATAAATCTTCTTTTGTCTTTCCGTAACTCTTGGTTTCTTTTCAATTGTTCTGATAGCATGCTAGCTGTTTATTTATTGACAGAAAGAGTTATTAAAAAAGATTATTATGATGTATCCTTGTAATAAATAGATGTTTTTTAAATAGAACCTTGCTAGTCATCTTAAAGAGGAAAAGGAAATCATTTTTACAATAGCTGCGTTCATGGTCAGAAATATTTAAATGTTTCAATGATACTACACGAATGAATGAAGTTGTAAATGTTTTTTTACTTATATTCCAAATAACGTTTAATAACAAAGAAAAAATTTTGCCTCTTTATATAACGATTGTAGATTTTTCTCATATGATACAAAATTCTAGTTTTTATTGTATTTTAATAACGTACTGTAGATTATCAGCTTACAGCTTCTGCTTCTGCAAGAACATTGTGTGTGTGATAGTAAAGAGTATATATGTACATATATTATACTTCATATATACAGGGTGGTGACATCCGAACATATAGGATTTTTACATGTAAATTCATATTTTCGTAATTTCCTGCTTCCCTAATTATTTTAGGTAAAAAAATCTTCAAATAACAGTTGTAATCGGAACAAGAATAAAAATAATTTTACGTGCCTTTGTAAGCTCAGAATTAGGTATAGAAATGACCAAAATCACCCCAAAAATACCGGTAGCCATGAAAGTGAGACAAAAATTAACAAATGTCTGTCAAGTTAGCTGTGTTAGTTTATTTTTTATTATTATTTAAATTACTGTGAAGTGAACAATATTACGTAGATTAATTTTGAATTTAAAAAATATAAACAAAATAAAATTGCTACATATTTTAGCGTAGCTTGACAAACCAGTAATTACAAATAATGATATAAATAAACTAACGCAGCTAACTTGACATATAAACAGTTAAACATTTGTTATTTTTGTCTCAATTCCATGGCTACTGCTATTAATTAATTTTGATTATTGATTTAGAGACATAATTATAAGCTCTACAACTGTTATTTGAAACTTTTTTTACCTAAAATAATTAGGGAAGTAGGAAATTAGGAAAATATGATTTTACTGGTTATCCCTATATTCGGGTGTTCGAGTCATCACTAGCAGCGTTGATCAGACATCTCTTGTTTTAAATTGTAATTATTTTAGCTATCAATAAAAACAATTCCGAATCATTACATACCTACAATTTATTGTTAGTTATTTAATGATTAAATATGCGAATATTTACACGTTCTAGGTGTATGATTTTCTGCTATTTCTTATCAGTCTTGTTTTATTTTGATGAATCTAACACGAATGGGGAAATAATTATCCCTTGTGTAATTGATGATGAGTAGAGATACGTTTTTATGTTCCGTGTAAAGAGAAAGGTTAATACTCTTGATTAGAACTGATAGAAAATTTTAATTAACCTTAATGAACGTCATCAAGTTGTTTGTTTACATATTCTGGTGAAAATTAATGTAAATTAATAAGCGGAGATGTTAAGTTATTACCATACCTCCCGACACTCATACATTCTCTATTATTAATGCCACTACAGCTTTAATTAGTAGAACAATTGAAGGAAAACTTTGTTTACTAATTAATATGTTTTGTTTATTTCTAGTTATCTCAGTAATTTGTAAATAATTATGATTTATTAATGCTGGTTTATTTCTATTGCAAGTTGCAAAATATGTGATAGTATTATCAAAATATTTTGTGACTAATACAGATTTGTATACTACTCATTCATTCAATAAAATTTTATCTGCTTAATATTTCATCACTTATAAAGCCCATGAATTTGTTATGATAACTTTTTTCATAAAATTAAGAAAATAAATATTAGAGTTTATTAGTTTATTTACTAATATCTACATCAAAAGAATCGGAGTCTGTTGGAAAAGTATCCGAAGTTGTAAAACAAATTCATATGTAAATAAAGAGCACTATTTTTAATGACCAAGAAACAAAATTTAAATAAAACTAACCAAGTAAATAATGGATGTGAAAAATATTTAACTTTTGTAATGGCTATGTTGCAGTAATTGTTACAAAATAATGTGTATGTTAAAAAACTAATTTTATGTACTACAATATTTAACCTAGTTGATTTCAGGAAATTTGTATGTTGTAGTTGTTAAGATTGGATTGACATTTATTCAATTATTTGAAAGTTTGTCAATGCTGATTTACGAACATAATAAAATTTAAGTAAAATCATCTGGTATCTTCTAAAACAAAAAAATTCGTATCAAGATGAAGTTTTTTCGACAAGCAATTGAATTTCACAATGATTTCATTATGAACACAAAATATAAAAATTGACATGACTTCCTTGTACTCTAAATTATATTTTTATTAAGTTTCTACCGAAAATAAAGTGCCTTTTTGAAAAGACTGAAAAGAACAAAAAAATGGAGATTTACAACTAGATGTTATGGCAATTCTATACAGACAATTTCAATATTCTACGGTTAATCGTTTTTAAGTTATTCATAAAATTGTAATAAAAAGGGAGTTGCACAGCTAGATATTATAACAGTCCCATATACAAAATTTCAGGATTCTACGGCTAAGCATATTTTAGTTATGCAAACTAGTCAAAATGAATTGAAGGATAGTCAAAATAAATATTTCTCTTGAAATCTGAAAACCGTAATTTTTCGCAATTACCATATTTGATTATTTCGTAAAAGGAGGGAAAAACGTTATTACGTACATATAGATATATTTATTGTAGGACTAGATATCGTTATAACAACAATAAAAATTGTTTTAGGTATATAGAGCGATATAAACTAAATTAAAAATAAATAATACATCCAGATGATTAAATGTGACATATTTTGTATGTTTTGGAATAACATCAATCATTTGAAATAGCTATTGACAATATATGAAAACATGGAAACAAATTGTGTTTATCTGCCCGTGATGACAACTTTGAAGTTGAACGGAGCGCTCCGGTCGGAAAACAAACGAATGGTGACATTTGTCCTGCCGACACCCCCGGAAAGGATCGCAGCGTGTCCTCCTACTCTGTTCTGCAGATCGAAAATCCCTATTGATGTGATAACGGGTCGATAGCCACTATTCGACGGATACGAAGGTAATGTGATGATTTTTTCTCGGGTTTGGAGCCAACGTGAAGGTTTTACGAACCACTGAAAGAAATAGAAATTTTATTTCCAGTAAAACAGGTTGTAAAACAGTTCTTTTCTATTAAATAAGGGCACTAGTACAACTAAACACATTTTAAGATAGATATTTTGTCACTAGAGATGCTAAATATTTTTTTATTTGAATGTGACAAAACCTGTTTTTTTTTTGATAATTATACATGAACGAAAAGTTGAACTTTTTAGCAGAGCAATAATTAATGTTTGGTATCGTTGCTAAGTGCCTACTTTTCGGACTTATTTGTCGTACGTTTCGTATGAAAAAGTAAAAAAGAAACCGAATATATTTAATTTATTCTCATTTTTATTTATTTACAATTTAGTTCAATTGATATAATTCCAAATTAGTAGTTCTAAAGAAACTCAATAAATTCCTCACTTTCACTGTTATTCATCATTTTCATACTGAAAACATGAGTGTGATAATTTACAGAATTTTTTTTTTGATTTATTTAATTTTTTTGTGATACACACACACACAGTAATATCTACTTGTTAGTTTTAATTTATTTTTCACACATTCGAGATTCGAATAAAATATAGTGTATGAGAAAATGTTCTCGTGCGAAGTCCGAGAAATTGAATTTTTCGTCCTATTTTAAACATATTTTTTTTTCATTAATTTATACCAGTTCAATACAACATGGTAGAGTAATATGTTATAATTATCAATTACATAAAAATATGCGTTTGGAGTTATGAAAGTGTTTTACTTGTGAATCGTTTTATTCTGTAGTTCCGGTAAAATGCGTGAAAGGAAATGTAAGTAAAATTATAAAACAAATTAATTTCTTGCTCCGTTTCCATTAATTGAACTCATGCAGTATTAAAATGTAGTAATTTGTAGTTCAATGCATGTTAAATTAGCAAATAATATGTAGATTTACATTCCCATCTGCATTTGAATTCGCTGAGTTCGTTCAGTGTCCGCACGCGTTACCGCCCGAGTCATGAACTCGTGTTAACAGCTGTAAGTAGCGCTATCTGCGGAAAAATCAGCCGGCCATGTTAAAATGGAAATGAATTCAGCGGCCAGATCAGAATTTAATTTAATGAACCACTGAAATGAATGCCTCGACTTTAACTCAGTAATTGGACACTGCGTTTAAGGCCGAGAATTAAACTGTGAAAAATTGTTTCCGTTAAGAGAATTCATTCACTATGTCGTTACCGAAATTGCACAAAGAAATTACCGTATTGTAGCGAAAAGAATTTAATTGCTGCTAACAGTTTGAAAAATAGAAATCTTTCTACACAGCCTGATTTTGATGGATGATATAGTCTGAGATTAATAGCGAAAAACTTTAGTACGAAAATAATAATAATACAAAAAAGAAAAAATATAAAGAAGCTTTATTGCTTTATTTTTATAACAATTCTTCCAAAAATACCTTTTCTATATATAATACTGCACCACCTATCATTTTATATACTTGCTTTTGTCATGCACATTTAGTTGATTAAAATAATAATTAACTGCCCAAAATATATGCCTCAAATTTGGATATGTTTCGATTTCATTGCGATTCATTTTATTATTTATTAATGTTCATGAAATTTTTAACTTAAAAATACTTTTCTCTTTCATATATAAAAAAAGTATAAATGGAAAGTAATTTTAATAATTATCTGTAATAATATATACTATCATTATTTTACTGATAATGTGTTTAATGATTCTGAAAAAATATTTTATATTTAATAGAAAAGATCCATTACAAACCATTAGTAGAAACTCTTCTACTCGAAATACGTGTGAATGCTGCTAATATACAATAATAACCCAGCAAAAAAGCCTGTATGAAATGATAGATTTTATCTATAACCTTAGAGAAAGCAAATAGCTATGTACTTAGCTGACCAATAAACTATGCAGTAGTAATAACTAAACTATTCTCCGCTATTTTTTTGTTTGAAATGAGGCCAAAGATCTGCACAAAGATTTTTCTCAACCGGCCTATAATTTAATCTGAATTAGTGGCTTCAAATCGATTTTCAAATTAAGTCGGCGCCTTAGAGTAAAATCCAGACCCTGGTATTCATACAACATGTATTTAGTAAAATTAGGACCGATTACTTAAAATTGTTAACAATACGGATGGAAAACTCCGATTACAACGTACATACATTTAAAACGCAGGGTTTTCTTATTTAGTTTCAATAATCTTTTGCTTTTAGTTGTAAGTGTATTTTTGCATTTTATTTTTGTCTTGTTCCCGTGGCAAAACATTCCTAGTATGAACAGGTATAGAATACGTCAATATAGTCGCCTCGATTAAGCAAAGATATTGCGGTGAACCCCGATATATTATAACATGTATTATATTTTAGAATTGTAATTATTTAGCCAACTATTTTTTACAAACATTAATCAGATAGACGACTGATATATTGTTCACGTAACTATACCGACTGAATAGCAAGCCGACAGTAATTTGTCTGTTTATTTTAAAACAAATCATAATTTGGTTATCAGCTGTCACTGTCAAGGCGTATTTTCGCGTTGCCTTTGATTTAAAGCATAACTTTTTCCATAGAATCATAAGTCATAAGTTTATGATAGCGTGTATTATTTTGTTGGTCTAGCAATGGGCAAAATAGACTATAAAAAAACTGCTAATAAATAAATCTGAACTGTCAAGTGACTCACATTTTACAAAGGCTTTATTTAAATAAAAATTGTTCTCGTACGTTAACATGAATTTCAGCTTCGCAAGCTTCGCCTCAGTTCATACCTTCTCGGAGGTTATAATGTGCTTGCAGCTTAAATAACTAATAATATGGTTACTTCAAAAAAAAAAACTACATAATGATGATTTTTGCAGTAAAATGAAATTGTTGTTTAACACGTTAACTGCCATGAGGTACATCATATGTGTCTCAGTAAAATATCCTCGTATGCTCTGAGATACATCGTTTGTGCCTCAGTGTTTGAATACACATTATGATCCGTGGTCTAAGGTTTGTACCTCGCAACGCATATCTGTGAACGTAGTTTAATTCTCGGTGGCCTGGCAGACCAAAACCTATTCTTAGCGCATGATTTTTTTGTTTTTTAGTCTCTGAAATGATAAAATACTGAGGTGAGGTACATATATTGTGCCTCAATAAAATTCTTAAAATTGTAGAGGAACATTAAAAAAAATCAATTCTGTTATCGTACTTGTATTTTCTAATATGAAAACACCCTAAATCTGTAAAAAAGAAAAAATGGCCCAGGGGACCCACCTTTTTTTGTTAGTGGTTGCAGTTAACGTGTTAATCTGACAGCTGTGCTTCAAATGAAACGTAAAATCCTGCCCGTAATCAATTGTTCATACATAAAATATCATTCAAAATAACTTTCTTAAAACTGGTTCAATTCCGTCATAAAAATTTTATATCAAAAATTTCATATCCATGACACTTTATAATAAAATCAATAACAAAATCGAAGGTCTTTACGTTTTCTCGTGTATCTATGCGATGGAGACAGGGTTGAGTCACGCTGGCATCACGCTCACACACGTCACGTCCCAATCCCAAGGCCGCGTGAGTATCGATCCTCACGCAAGGCCCTCAACCCCAGTGTCAAGGCCGGAGGGGCGCTCAGGAATAACGCGGATATGAGTCCACGCGGATAATTAACGCAAGGGATGACACAAGATAAAGGGAAGAGGAAGAGATGCGTGAATGATTAGGGACGCGGCTTAGAATAAATTCCATGGTGTATGCGTAATATGGTTGTGTATAACAGTGTTCATGTGTTCAATATCAAGCGGCATGCAATCTCTTTCATTTAGAATTCATTTTAAATTGCATTTATATGATTCATATTTCGTTATTTACTGCATTATTAACCACGCCTTACAGAGTATCATGAAAACTTGACTTCATCCACCGGTGTATATAATATAGTAGGTTTATAAATAATAAAATATAAATCATAAACTACACATTTTGTATAACACATTTTGTATAACAGTTTACACAACTGATTTGTTATATTTACAAATTGATTGGTAAGTAAATAATAAAGGATCAAATATTTCTAATTTTTTTTTATTGTGTCGATTGAGTAAAAAAACATAGTAAGCCAGTTATTGGAAATCTCGACTTTGTCTCGATACTAAAATTGTCTTCAACTGAAGCATTTACTGCCCTTGATACTTTTTTATTGTTTTACACTAGGGGTATATTTTAATGTTTACTGAATGAGTTTTGTTTACAAATTTCTGATCGGTAAGTGGTTTTGAAAAGTACTTACTGACCAGGGAATCGTTAGTAAATAGTAACTTAATAACGATCCAAGTTTAATTAAAAATAATGACTTCTTTCAAATAAATTTTCCAAATATTTCTAAATTTTTAGTTCGTTACTTCGCCAATTGAGCAAAAAACATAATAAGCATTGCGGGTAGTAAGTGTTCTGCCTGTTTCTGCACTCAATATTTTAATAACTATTACACAATGGCAACTAGTGCCATCTAATGTAAACTGCAGGAAATTAACTTCAGTACGTTCAGTCTTAAGTAAAATGTTGTTTAGCATAATGAAAATCAGTGCTTTGTCATATATTGTTATAAAAGTAGTTCATATATTTGCAAAAATTAGCGAATGTAGTCAAAAATAATCAAAAATATGCTGTAATTAGAAATAAAATTCAAAAGATGCAATAAATATTTAAAGAAAAGTAAATTAAATATAAAAACGCAGGAGGTAAATTTTGTTCACATCAGATTTTTTCGTTTTCCCAAAGTTCCTATTTTAATTTTTGCTGGAAGTATTAATCGATTTTTTTGCATTTGTGTAGAAATTGAAAACTTTCTGCTTTTGAGTTTTAATTAAATTGCGAAAAAATAGTCTCCTTTTTTACCTCTGTCAGAAAATTTAAATCTCTTGTAAAAAATAGAGACATTTTAATTTAAAATTTTTATTTTCAGTCTATTGTAGTAGAAATAAAAAAATTCTTACCTCTTTCAATAAAACAATATCGTATGGTCCAGAAGTTCCAACAATCAAATCATTGTTATGATTCCTTCTGACTGAATTATTAACAAAGCCAGCGTAAGGGGAGTACTGGGTAAAATTTCTCCCGTATTGCGGTATCACTGGTCCGGGTCCTTGATTTTGCCATATCGTTGTATTTACCACCGTC
Organism: Stenolophus ochropezus; assembly: GCA_035578165.1. Lineage (NCBI taxonomy): Eukaryota > Metazoa > Arthropoda > Insecta > Coleoptera > Carabidae > Stenolophus > Stenolophus ochropezus. The sequence continues at coordinate 13,596,603 of JAQOWZ010000005.1, read as the reverse complement.
AAGTTCTGCCTTCCAGGTCCGTACCCTTGGTGAATCACTGACGTTTGATTGTACACCCACTGACAGTTGACTGTCGCCAAGATGGCTACTAGCAAAGCTAGAGAATTCATGGTGTCCGAAACCAAACAGAGGTGTATTGAAAGTATTCAGCTCGGAGGATAAAGAAACTAATAAGAATGAATGAATTGAACGTAGAGGGTGATATTTATATATAATGAAGTCAGGTGCTTAGATAAGAATATGCAAATATGTCAGATAAAATGTGAATCAGTGTTTAATTAAGCTTGTTTTCATATTTTGTTGCCATTTGACGCAATTTATTTAACAGTGCTGCAGTGGCGGCTCGTGAAAATTTTGGTGAGGTAGGCAATAGGAACTGAATAAACATTTATTGAAATAACATTCATTTATCATAAAATTGACAATATCATCAGTGCTTTGAATGCCATTTATTATCTGAGTACCATAAATTGACAAACGCTGTGAGCATATGAGAAACAGCACAGTCGTACCCTCGTACCACACATTGAAGAACTTTGAGGCAGAATAATTTTTGCCTTTACATTTCTGTAGTCGGCACTGCAATAAGTGTACGAATGCTTTATTGGAAACTATTTATAGAATAGGAAAATAGTGGTACTTTGAAAACAAGATCTTGTGGCCATATTGTGCGCTAAATTAAAAATTTATACAAGATTGAAATTCAAAAATAAAATGCAAAATTCTCCTCGCCTCATTTTGTATGGTGAGGCACTGTCTCCCATGATGAGCCGCCACTGCATTGCTGATGGTTTTACAAGGCTGTTTATTGTAGATAACAAGAAATAAAAAAAACTCTTTCCAGAACGGAGCCTATGACGAATTAAAGTAAACATTTCCCAATATTAAATTTGCATTTAATATTTTTGCATTATCATGTACATAGAGTAAATATCTGTTATTAATTTTTTCTTTAATGTTGAACGACGAAGCAAATGAAAGATATTCATACAGTCATCTACGAGATTCGAACCTATAGCTCCTAAGTTGCCAAGTCTAACGTTGTAGAGTAAGTTAATCAATTAATTAAATACTTTGGTATAAAAAATTAACATTTAAATTGCTAATAAATTAAGAGGTAAATAAAAAAATACGATAAATAGATCAAAAAAGAGGGACAGTAAAACCAAAAAATAAATCAATTAGAGTGAAACTAGGATAAAAACAAAACAAAAATCAGATCTAGAGCAAATTCTAGAACAAATCAGGAATTAGAAAAATGGCACATCATTTTTGCAAAAAATATATAGAGAGCTTGTAAAAATAAAAAATATTTTTTTTGCAATAATAAAGTCCTCATTAGTAAAAATAGAACAGACCAATCTTGATTACTGATATCCAGACATGTATACCTACTAAAGTGAGACTGCGTGGCAATAAATTAAAGTTTAAAAACATTTGGATAAATAAAATTATATAAGTTGAATAATTGTGTACAGTCCCGGAATTACGAATTTATTTCATTATATGTAAAGAAAATTCTTATAATTTAATGTTTTCTCAAAAATAATTGTTTGTAAATAAATAAACAATGTACAAGATCTCTGCTATTTACACAAAAGGACATCATTTGATATTTATGTTTTGGCTCTTCCCAGACTTTCAAGAAACGATGACAGGTTGTGAAAAATCAGTTTCAATATACAAATCTGTTCTGTTGAAATGGGAAATTTGAGAAATGTACCATTTGCGACAGCTCTAAATTGTCTTACATAATTCTGGCTGCAAATTGGACCAACTAATTAATCTACGAGCTCGAAGTGTTTGAGAGTCTATCAAGTATTTAATATATGACCGCGTCGTTGCCAAATTAGCGTTGAACTGCTAAATTCGATAAAAATAAACCACCCCAAATAAGCACGATCGCACACTGCACCAGCATATTCAATTGCAGTTCCAGGATATTTATAATGTGATGAAAATGGACGAGTTTCTTAAATTATTTAGATTATAAGTGGGCCGGGAAATTCAGACATCCGGACTCCAATAGACGGAGTGGGTGTCACGGAATAAATAATTTGTTTATTTATTTTTGGCTCCTACAATATTTAAAAGAACATTAAGGATGTTTTAATTGAATTTAATTTTATGTGAAACTGTTTTTCTATTTTCTTTTGTTCTTGTTAAATTCATAAATTTACTTGTTTATTGTCAGTATTCTTGGAAGTATTTATTCAGGAAATAATGAAAAACTACAAAATGAAACATATCTTATGAAAAATTATACTCATAAAAGGTGATGTTCGAAAAAAAGTTTAAATGAAGACAATTAAATATTTTGCTCTTTGTTCGTAGAAAAACAATGTTTCAAATGTAAAGAAAAATTATATAAGCATTATATATCAAACATTGTTATTCGAGAGCAAAATACTTAATTGTCTGTATTTATACTTTTTTTCCGAACATTACATTTATGTATATATTATTGTACGTTTATGTATACAATAATAATTAACGGAACTTATTCAAATATATATATTTTATAAATATGAGTACCATTTATTTTTAACTTAATGTTTCATTACTAGTGCATATTTTAAAATTATTTGTTGGTCTTTATAGAAATACTTAATTAAAATAATTTAGCTAATATCTATTAGTAAGGTGTACAGAGAAGCAGAAAAATATTTAAATAAAATAATGTTTAGCTAGAGCCACATGTAATACAGAATGTAAAGAATCATATTAGGACAGAGAAAGGAAGACATATTTAAGAAATTTTAACTAAGCTTTATTAACCCATTCTTTCGATATTGTTAAAATTCTAGTTATATGTGAAAAGTCGTAAAAATAAATTGTATTTTATTAAAGCGGCAGTTATTGTGAAATGTTATCCATTAAAGAGAAACCTTTTATTTATTTGACTATTCATAATCCATTTCATGTGAAATCACAATTACTCAAGAAACTACAATACAATGTCACCAACAATGAAAATTTCTATATAGAAAGTAGCAAATGTTTGCAGAATTTTGAAATTGATTCGCCATTAATTAGCAGGATACTGCGAAGCTTTTAACATTGCTGCAACATTGTTGTTCGTACGTTCTGAAGTACCAGTTTTCGCCTAATTACTGGCATAATTTCATAGAAGCCTTACGAAGATTGCAAAGAAATTTTAAAGGGCTTCTTGCATATCATTGCAAGTGCATAGTTTTGCATATAGAATTTCATTAATATTGTTATCCTTTTACAACTTTCTGTGCACCTAGTCTTATTGCAAATACCTTAGTACATACGTTCAAAGATATTAATTGTGTTAAATGTTATGAACTTTCGGTATCTTCAATTTCATTTTCCTCAAATATGTATTTTATTAGAAATTTATTATTTAAATTTATATTTCTTGTGTAAATATGAAATTAATAGTTACATTTAAAATGTATAAATTCGATGGAATAGGTTAATAGGTAAGTTGTTATCAGTATATCAATATTTGTTGTTAAGAGAAACTGAATATTTGTATTTTACATCTTATCTGTTATTTATTATAATTTATGTACAAGGAAACCCAGGGAAAATTTAATTATTAAATAAATTATTCTGGATATTTTTATTACATATGTATACAAAAACATTAATAAAAGTATATAAATATACTTACCTATATAAAGAGATATACTTAAAAAATAAATGACATTGATTTGAATAGATATAACGGATATATAAAAAATCAAATTAATATTGGAACTAAGGAAAACGAGAACGATATTTTTGTCTGTTTCCTTCATAATATCTTTATTAATGTCTGATTCATAATGGATGACAGCTTAAAAGCTTTGAGAAATGAATAGGCTAAATTAAAAACATCCTTAGATGTTTTCGTATTTGAAACCATTTATATTTGCATATTCAACACACCTGAAACGTAAATTATCATATTTCATTAATCACAAAAATATTTATTCATCATTCTACTATTTCTACATATATTTTTACAAATTGTATTCATAAGACAAATTGCAGTGAATTATATGTAGCAAAATTAGTATTACAAATATTTTCTTCTATTATATGGTTTTCTTCACCAATGTTGTTCTAAATTTCTAGAAGGACTATGAATGTCCCAAAGTCCTTGGTGTCTTTTAATTATTGTACTAAAAATGAAGTGAACCAAATTATAATTATTTTTATGCTATGTTCCATAATTGGAAATAACTTGTGTGCAATATTTTGCAAGAATAACAAGTTTGACATATAAATATTTATGCTTATTGCATCAAGTGTTCTTTTCGTAAGGTTCCATATCTTCCTGCATATTCATGTAGACAGTGCATTGATTATTCAGCTGCGAGAAACAACTGGTTGCAGTGAGTCATGGCCTACTAAGGAACTAACTTACGAGTGCCCGGAGGCCGCCGGATCATTCTAGCACTCCGGGTGTCGCTACTGGAGTTCAGATAAGTTCTGCTTGTCAATGCCAATGTCAATAAGGCGATATGAGATCGACAACAACACAAATAAAACTAATGAAGCAAATAAGCTTATCTTATTGTACATTGATGGAAGTTTAAATATATTTTAAAGTGATCCACAATAAGATTTAATTCATTTCACCGTTCTGTGCAAAATCTGATAACTGATACAATGGATAGAATGAACAGTGGTTCTGAGAATCCAACTTTGAGCCGAATTAAATTCTTTAACATCGAATTTTCAGTTTAAAATAGCGACTATGGACTATGGTGCATTCTCCATGCCAGCTAATGGAATCGGGGGTGACGTCTGGTAAATTTTTTGCTATATGTTGTGAGCCAAAAATATTTTTAAGAACGAGAATATTCTGGAATATTTTCTAGAATATTATCGATCCTTATTAAAACATTTCTAATGTCTTGGACTTATTCTTTACTCTGTATTATTCTTTCTGCGAAAGTTATTTATTAATAATTATTGTTAACTGGACAATGATTGTAGATTCATGAAATATTTTTTATTGTTATAGTGTATTGTAAACAAAGCTTTAAAAAAGTGGTATTGTAGATACCAACAAACATGGGCGCCGACTACATGGGGGCATCGGGGCTCCTATTCCCAAGGAAAAATTTTGCAGGGGCAATGCCTTCAAGGAGACATTTCTCTTAAAATACATTTTTTTACATCAATAGAAAAGCCCTAAATTTTTATTATTTTAAAAAATTATTGTATCTTCTTTCATTTGTTAGTATTATTAGACTATTACTCTAAAATGGGCGTTAGTTACACCCTTTCAAATATTACCAGTGAAAAAGTTTTATCAATGTATTTTATCCTTGTTCCTGAGCATATTCAAACTTGTGCATTATTTTAAATACGGCTACTTGGTCAATAAATATAATGAAAATTTGTTATTGGCTATTAGGCAAATTTGCTGTCCGTTGCAAAACTAGTTTGAATACCAAACTACGTAATAATTTTTGGTGAATTGTAGCCAAAATGCAAATGCATGATAACAGGAAAGATAAACCCACCATGCAACTAGCTGCGATATATTTATGAACAACACCGCTTCAATGAAAGTATGAATAAAACATTTAATATTTATTTATATCAGTTATCTCATAGATCTCCCATAAATAAGTAATTCTTCCTGGTTTAAAAATAGTCGACATATTCAGGAAATAACTCAAAATGTCACCCGAGCTAATAATTCCATTCCTGCAGTCGTCTCGTGACGTCATCAGACAGGAGAACGACGCGACCATACAAGTGCATAACGTAAACAATTGCCTCGAGAAAAGGAAATCAAGTGGGTAGCTAAGCTTATCGCAAGGTGAATGACTTGTCACCGATTCGCAACCGATTGCAACGCCTACTAGATGGCACACGCCCACGAGAACAGACGGCCTTGACCCCATCGCGGCAGAACAAAAGAATATGGTTTTTGCCGCCCGGCAGACAGCTTTGTACTTAACAGATCGCCAAGGACTTACTTGTGGATATCAAACGATAAATTACTTTCTATTTTTGTAAATTTATTGAATCTAGTTGTTCTAACACATGTAGGAAAATAGATTGATCTTTTAAACTAGGGTAACGTTTATTATTGACTCCGTGGTTTACATTATTCAATCTTTTTCTTTGCTTTCCTCCATAAATTTTATATTGGATTTCACTTGTTTCTTTACAAACTTTATTTTTAAATGGAGTGCTTCAACGTACGAGTTTGCATTACAGAAAACTATTTTACTTCGAATCCTTTCTTTCCGAAGTTAATTTTCATATATTTTGTCAGTTCTTTTTTCCTTTTCACTATTTTTATTTTTCTTTACTTCACCTTTAAGTGCAAATGAAATGCTTGAATCGAGTGAAATTTATAAGGAGTTTTTAGCTTACCATAATTCATTGCTATACATACATATCTTATTGTAGTAATAATTTTGTTGTCCATTTTTATAGGTGCAACATAATTGAAATTATTTTGGACAATAATTGTTTATTATCGTCTCTATACTTCTACGTTACAATTTAGCGTTCTCTCTCTTGCACATCTATCCTATTCGAAATAGCATGACTGAATCAAAGATAGCGAGTGAGCAATACATTTATAGTTTTGGTGTAATATTGTTGATTACTTTATTTTTATTTTATTTGATAATAATTTCGTTACTTTAATATGAATGAAATAAATGACAGAATTATGTCAGTAGTAATCAAAAGCAGAGTCAGACTTTATACTCGTGTATGGTAAATTCATTTTTATAAAACATATTTTCGTACATACTGCACAATATACAAAGTATAGGCAAACTGATATTTTTAGTTTTTATTAAATCATAAATTAATTAATTTTACCTGGGAACAGTTTTGTGCGCCATTATTTGACATCAATTTCATTTATATTTCTACGTCTAAATTTAAAAATTAATTATGATTTAATAAAGAACAATTAGTTGTAAATTCCGCCGACTGCTTTCAAATTTCATCAACTTTAATAATAAAAAAAATTAAAAAATAGAGTAGGACCTCATTATAGGACGAGAGGTTAAACATCAGATATTTTTTAATTACATTGTAGCATTATTAAAAAGTTGTAGCACAATAGAGTAGAGAAGGTGGAAGGTGTGTTTATATTCTAATTTCGCAATATTGTCATAATAAGGAACTACATGTACATGTAGCGTTCCGTTCAATGACATGTGAAGCATTGGTGAACATTGGCAGCGGCAAAGACCTTCTGCAGCCGTATAAGGTGCCCTAGCCCATGCAACACTCACTGCTCATGAATTTACAACGAAATGAAAGAGCAACAGCAGCAGCGGACCCGTAGGAAGAACTTATGAGAAAGCCAATTCATTACGACCTCTCAACAACTGCTTCTCAGAACCCGCGTTTATTATTTGTCAAAGCCAACACTTCACTTCTTCAGTTTCATCTTAACAAGGTGCAGATGCAATTAGAGAATTTAATTAATACTTCCTGATTACTTATCCTGCCAAGTATAGACTTTAAGATAAAGCTAAGAACTCAAGATTCTCCTTTTTTGTTTTTCTTATCTTCGAAGATCATGTGCAGTAGAATGAGGATGATACTATGAAGTTAAAGATACTCTCACATATATTCATGCCTCTGTCTGATTCGAACCTGCAAAATTTGAGTTAACCACTACATGTCCAATCGTTATTAATCTAGAATATTTTTTATTTTTATTTTTTTTTCTGACTTCTTTTTGCACCAAATGAAAAGTTTCTAAACCAAAATCCCTCGATCTTTTTCTTTTTCAAGATATGTGATTTTGATATTTTTAATTTGTCTATATTTTGCTTCCCAATAATATCGTATTTATGCCAGAATGCAGAATATTGTTCTAATATACTATAACTGCTCTAATTTCTTTCTTCAGTTTATTATATTTTTAGCCTTCCTTTATTTTTTGTAGTAGAATGTGCATTATTTTCGATTTGTTTTCGAATCTGTTTATTATCTTACATTTTGTTATAGTAATTATCCTAGGTTGTTCTTAATTATTCTATTTATTTTCCGTAGAACAATGTTCTGTAGTAATTTGATTAATTTATTAACTCGGTTATTTAAGTTACCTTTAGACGTTTTAAATTAGACTATATTTAATTACACACCTTAAATTATTATTTTTTTCTTTTTACAGTGACTTGGACCGAAACCCGGCTATTTCGTAGACAGAAACGCTACTCATGAGCTAAACAAGTATGTTAATTATTATAGTTATTATAAAATTATTAACTTTACTGAATCTTTCAAAGAGATGATTTTTATATGAATGAATAATTAGTAATAATTATAATTATCTCACCAGTTAATAATGCCAACTTAAGCCTGTTACAGACATTAAAATATACTTTGTACATTACTCTTTGATACAGTACTGAAATTATTTCTTTAGCCAACGTGTTCCATAAAAGTTAAATTGTGAACTGTGACATACTTCATAACATTTCTTTGAAGTATTTACGACAGTATTGTTTTCTACATCTTGCGGTAATGTCAACAAAATTGTCTTCATTTCTCCGAGTAAAATATTACTTTCTAAAAAAGTGTAAAGGAAAATGTGAAGAATATTTTCACGTAAATCTATTCCCGTATGAATTAAATTGAGAGTAAAATTAATTGCGGCTGTTAACATATTCTTATCTTCACTATTTAATTTCTCGTGTTGCAAAATGAAATTAGCATTGCTGAATTCTTGTTTAAGCTTTCCATTAATCAAAATACTAATTTCTTACAGAGAATTGTAAACAGTGATTTATAACTAAATAATGGAACTTAATTTAAATATTGCGTGTGGTTTTGGTCTGAAAATTTAGTTTCAAACTTTCTTTTGTTTTAGTCATTATTACTTTTGGTTACTTTTAAAATGAAATGAAATTGGGCTATTTAATTATGTTTTTAATTTCGAAATTACAAGGTTGAGTACGCAAACATTATTGCACTTTTTATTATAATCCACTTCCACGGTAAATAAGATAATGGCGGCTTAATGGACTGGAGGTTTAGTCAGCTAAATAATCTTGAATAGAAATTGTGTAGAGAACGACTATAAATCAGAAAGCAAAGGAAAAATTAAGGTTTGCGCAGAGTTTGTATTGTTCAAACCAAATCAGAATCAATTAAAATTTATAATGTACCTCCAAGGCATCTAACTTTGTATTATTGTGAAACATTGATATTGTGGAAAAATGAGATTATACAAGAAAATAGAGTAACAATGTAACAAATTTTGCTTGTTTACCTTGGTAAACTATTAGTAAAATTTAAAATTAAAAATTATTGCTTAGGTTATCAAAATTATGTCTAAATGAAACAGGACTTTTTGGTTCAATATGTTATCCGAAATATGTCTCTAAGAAACAATTAATGTTAAAGAATAAAACAACTTTTTTAGTTTTAGTTTTGTAATTGTTTAGCTATTTAATAAACCCAACGTTTTGGCAGTATAAACTGCAAGCAGGTAAACAAGTAACTAAGAAACGAATTACAACATATTTAATATAGGAAGCCATGCTTTACTAATTTCCAAACCATCATTGTGATTGAGATTAATATTCTTAGTTTTAAAAATCTCAGTGGCTTCTCTAATTAATCTTGCGTTGAGAGATGTAGATCTTGAAATAATTTTCGTGTTTTGAAATTTTATTTCGTGAAAATCCTCCAAGGCATGCTCTGCGATTGATGATTTCTCAGGCTGGTTCAATCTAATCGATTGTTGATGTTCAGTTAATCTTGTAGAAATAGTTCTACCAGTCTGACCGATGTACATTTTTCCACAGACTCAAGGAATCTGGTAAATTCCTGAACACTGAAGAGGGATGACATCTTTAACTTGTTTCGACATATGTCTTAGTTTTACATATGGAGAAAAAGATATTTTAATGTTCTTCATGCTCAGGATTCTAGCTATCTTTTCTGAAACGTTTTCAACATTCGGAAGTGAAGCAAACATCTTGTTTCTATCGTCAGCATTGCCTGTAGGACTTCTTGGTTTCGTACATCGCTTAATACATTGTAAGAAGATAAGAATAATACTTATAAACTGTGTCTATAATACTTGAATATGCAGTTGGACCAAGGAGACAAGAAATGCATTGGAAACTTATTAGGCATAGAACTAGGTGTTTATTGGGATGATATGTCCAAAAAATACGCCTTGAGATGTAATACAATTAATATTACAAAATAAAGCCAAATATTTGACAATTTATTTTCCTTTACTTGTGACTTTATTTTGAAAATTAGGTATGCCAACATAAAAGTTGAAGTTGCCAACCTCAAAATCACATTTATAAAAATCATCTTATAAAAATATTGTATATTATTTGTATATAGTGGAAAATGAGGTTTTAAATTGAGCACGATGATATGGTAATTAATGTACAATGTTTGTTCTGCATGTATCAGAAACAATTGGTCTGCATCTGACGTTGTTCTTTTACAAATCTGTGATCTTTCCGAAAGAGAAGTGCACTTGAAGCATCTGATAAGGTGTCTTTGTGCGCGAACTTGTAAATTTCTCGCTCAATGAAGGCCTGGATAATGCGAGTTGCGCTCCTTTTCAGTACACTGCTGTTTACCTACTTTTCTACACGGGAAATTCTGTTTTTGTCAAAGAGACGCTTCACCGTGAAATTAAAATGAAAATAAAACAGCGCTTATGCTTTATATTTCAATTTGTTTGTGCTAAATTCAATTGCACTTCAAATAATAAACGCAAACACAGAAATTGGATTACCAAGAGGTTTCCATTAGTTTAATTACGAAGCTGGGCAAAATAATTGATATTTAATCATACATTTTCTTACTCAGAGTAATTGAAGCTCAAATCTTCAAATCTCACTCTACATTTAGATACATAAAATCCATCATTGATATTAAATTACATTATTTATATATCGCTGTATTAATATTATTATCTGTAGTACAACAATTCCTGATGAAATGGGACATGAAGTACCTAAGCATTTGTTTCGTAACAAGTTTTAATTGTTTTGTAATGAACTCTGCAAGGGAGCGGTATATTTTAGTTAATAATTTGCGACACTGTGATTTGAACCCCACATATAATTTGACACACAAGTACTTTAGTTTCTAGTGTTTCTATTAGATTTTATGAAATTAACAAATCCCAAGTGATTTCCATGAAAATTTGAATTTTCCAGAGTTATAAGCAATTATGTGTAGACAATGCGACAATTGCTCTCATTAAAAGCCAGACGTTTTTTATACGAAAATCTTATATTGAAAATGTATATAATTTAAAGGAAAATAAAATTAAAGAATTTTGTTTTTTCTTGTACTCGCTCTTTCTCTCGCTATTAGCTTGAGAAAACTAAATGGTATCTTATTTTTGTAAAAATCTAATAAAAACGCCTACGCTTACTCTTTGTATCGACCACCATTGGTAAACACTATGCTTTAAAAAAGTTACCAAATTTCAAATACAAATTTTCTTCAAATATTTGTTTTTAAACTTATCTCAGTTAAAATCATAGCTACTGATTGGCACAACCTTGTATAAAAAGCTTCATCCAAATCCATTAAGCCGATTTTATTTTACATGGGTCAATAAATATTATACGTAGGACTAGGTTGACCAGACGTCCTCGTTTCCGAGGACGATATTGGAGAATTTCATATTTTGTCCAATTTTGTCCTAGTTTTGGGTTTACGGCAAAAATTATGTTTAGTACGCATATTAGGTTATTTTAGTAATTTCGGAAAGAAAACACGAGCAGAAACTATGATCGCTCGAAGAAGTTAAAATAGGCAAGCAGTTACCTATGCTTACATGAAGATGATTTGTTCACAATTTTATAATTATATATTAAAAGAGCCTACCATTTTAAACAAATAGGAGCATCAGTAAATTATTAAAAAAAAATGTTTTTACTTATTATTTTAGAACAGTTTTTTTTCATTATTTTATTATTATTATATTATGTTATTGTTTTGTTAAATAAATAATGTTAAAAAAAATGAATGTAAATGTCCTCGATTTGTCCTCTTTTAGAAAATGGTTAATCCTAGTTACTCACAGAATAATATGATCACCCTACACAGGACGAACGAATCAGATACGCTAAAATTTATCATAAGTATATAATGTAAGAATCTCATTTCAATAAATGTCGAAATATCAAAATCAATTATATTATAATACCTCTCTTGCATATATGACAGTTGATTAATAGTCAATATCTACTGTTCTTATAGATTTATGGGTAATATGGTTTTTATGTATTCAAATAAGTGTATTTTAATAAAATTTCAAAGTGCAAGTCATAAAATAGAAATCAGTTTACAGAAACTTATAACCTGTCGTAAAATATAAAACTCTGACTTTGCTTTCAATAATAAACTCGTACTTAAATAACTCCAGTGTCAATTATTGCATTCGACAACTTTTAATAATTTCCTTTCCACATTTTTGTTGGCTAAAATAAAAATATTACAAATTGCAAACTCATTGACCCATATTTCAAGCTACTCATTTAAAAATTCCTATGTCACTAATTCCAGTCGCACATTCAACACTTCAAAAGAAATAAAACGGAAAATTACACGATAGCGACATGCGTATATAATTAAAGTTATCTACAATAATGTCTAACGTTTTATTTTATGAATGCATCGTTCTGAGAAATTTCTACATACAAAAATATTGTTTGTATTATCAGACCGTAAACCATATATGATGTACCATTCAAATTTGCATATAAATCATGAGATTTACTACTTGTTTCCATTCTACAGTTATTCTCAGTGAGTCCACACTTTAGAACAATTCAGCATGGAGTAAAAAGAAGAGAAAACATTTGTAAAACATTTTTTACATCGAGGAAATTAGGTCGAGTCAACAAGACTAAAATAATCTAACATAAACGAAAGTCATTTTTCTTTCGCGACACTGATTTTCACTTGATTGATCTCGGAGATTTCATCTACAGAGGAAACTTGATTTAGAAAGAAAATAAACTGAATATTTGACATCGCAGAAACGAATCACAAAGATGACACCAGATGATAGATAGAACTGGATTACAAAAGTGTGATAGAGTTTTTGTATCAATTTTTCATAAAACCAATCCTGGTTTTATGTCCCATCAAAATTTTAATTATTTTTTATAACCTAGATTATATTTCTGTTTATCTAGATTACTTTGTGTAACGATTTTTTGTTATTTGTAATTTCACAGATTGTAGTACTACATTTGTTATTAATTTCCCTCGGCACGACATATTTAGATGTTTCTCAAATCCCAAACATATTTTCTTCGTGACAATTTTCATTACCATTGACCGTACTACTTGGAACATAACAGATATTTATGTATTTCTATATTATAACTTTGTCTTACTATTTTTTCTTTAACTTAGTTTATAGATTAAGCGATTACGTTACAATGTATCTCGTACTCACTTCTTTAATAAATAATAACGTACTAGTAAAATATAAATTTTTTTATTTATTTTAGCATTCTTAGTATGGAGAAAACTAGAAACTCTTGCTTTTTGTATCAAGTGAAAATTGGCATTTTCAATAAAACCATAACATCGTATATATTTCACACTCTAATCATCAGATGTGAATAATAAATTCTTGCAGAAACAGAAAATGCAATTAAAATTTTCACTGAAACATATGGAATTCCTTATGTCTACTTATTCATACGCTTAATAGTTTCTCTATTTGAATATTATAAACAGTGAAATTCTAGAAAAAGAATATGCAATGTCCTCGAAAAGCAGCAATCAATAATGGGAATAAGTAATTTGTTCACTGCAAGTACACATCGACATTCTATATTTAGTGGAACAGCTTGACATTAAAATGTAGGTTAGCGGAAAGGATTGAAGAGCTTTGCCATCCTGTGCTTTGTCTTACAGAGCTTTATTCTGTACCAGCAGCATCGATATGCCGTATTGATTGCTCTATTCGTTGTAGTTGAATTTATTTGTCTTGTGCACGCACCGTTTAAACAATCACACGGAAATAGAACTGACGCAGAATGAAATATCTCGTGGACGAGCATACATATACATGAGTCTACTGATAGTCTATGAATTCTATTTTCTTTCCATGGAACATGAAATACGAATTTCAACTGTGTTCATGACAATTCTGCTTCTATTTCAATATTTATATCTTTACAGTAACCTGTACTAAGGCAGACAGTGGAACTTGGGATCTAAATTTAATTTTCTCTATTAATTTATTTGAACAACAAAAGTTGTTATTCTTTATGTAGTTTTATTGTTTTTGTAGATTTTTCTGTAATTTTAACAAGACATAATTAATTAAAACTATTTACCAGAATGTTATTTTTTATGCAGATTTTATTATTCATACTTATTTAGGGTATACTTCTAAGTACTAATGGAAATATCAGAATTGACGTTTGGAATAATTTTACAAAATATGAATTAATTAAAGTAAAATAATCAATTTTACAGAATACATCTCTACTAGCAAATGTAATGTAAACTGCAAGAGTTACTGAGTCAGGCCAATCCATTATATTTCTTTTAGAACTATTTAAACATCAAGTACCATCTGTTTCTTGGCAATCCAAACTTCTGACTTATATTGAACTTTAAGTTTGTGTTTGGAATAAATATTTCTATATAATGAATTTATTACAATTAGTAGTAAAAGAAAAAATATTGATTAAAAATATTCATTGTGGTTTATTATTCATTACTGTATCAATCTGCTTTATACACATTTTTGAAACGGTAACATTATTATGAACATATTTTTTACCAGCTAGTTCACCACCTAGGCATTCTATTTAGTCTGGAAAGTGTTAAATTTGTAAGGACATTAGTTGATAAAAACATCGGCCGAGTAACCGTTTGAAATTAAAAAAATAAACCAAAATGTCACAGATTTCAGATTTGAATGTCGTATGGGGATGGTTTTATATATCTGTATTTTCTTAATTTCTGAATTTTACATTTATAATTTCTGTATCTATCTATGAAATATGTAAATTAATATCTGAATAAAAGATTTGTATATTTAATATCTCGACTGTGGCACAACATTGCTAGATGGAACAGAACCTCAAGTCATTACAAAATTTACTTGGATTTTAGTGGTGTAAGGTTTAAGGTTGTCAGTCTACAGCCTGATAAAATTAACTGACACACCTGTAAATAAAGGAAGCAGAACTGATGATACATTTATAAACAAATTATTAATAAACCATTGAGTTTATTGCTGCGTTGACATGTTTATGTGAAAATATGTTGTTGTATCATCAAAGTGTAATTGGAAAACTCGTGCGTAAATTTCGGTAGTGACGTAGCGTGAAAAGCGTAACGTAAACGTAATAACATTACAGATTACAACGTAAGCGTAACAGAGAGAGGTTAGTTAACATTTGACTGATTCCATTTCCTTCCTGTATGATTGTATGAGTGAAGTACCTTTCGTTCTGGCTCGCTCTCAAATTACAGGCTGCCGGAGATTTAACATCATTACAAGAACTACATGCAACATGCATTACAGAAATATTCAATTAAAAGAAACACAGATCATTAAAACTAGGAATAGAGTTAAAGATTACTATAATTAATAAATTAAATATATCACTCCTGGTGTATTCCTGGCTGTTCCAATCTGTTTTTATCGCAGATAATATTAATGGGATATTTATTCTATAAATACATACATAGAAACGTCACCACTCGAACACTCTATAACATAGAGAAATAAATGATAAAGAATTAAACTAGGCTTGTGTCGAATTCGAGTACTTAGAATCATACGAGTCACTCTATCTAGGTTTCACGGCTTGACTTGATAATTTAAGCTATTTGACTTGACTGGACTTAATATCAACTCAAGTATTAGTAGCCAAATTTCAAGTCAAGTCAAGTAGTAATATTGCAAGTACTTGAAAAATCAAGTAGTTCATCAAAACCACTTGATATTTCATAAATTTTATTATGTAGTTTAAAGAAATCAACATGAGATTTTCAATAAAGATTTCTATTTACAAAACCAAATCATAAATAATTCTAATCTGTAATTTGTTAACAGTAAATAATACAAAGTTAAAAAAATATAAATAAACATGAGGCTTCTAATAAATTTATCACTTAAACTATTCAGGGTTCTTGTTGTAGTTCGTGCAGCCCTGGAAAATTGTCTTTCAACAGGAGCTGAGGATACTGGAATTAATAAAAAAAATTGGCCATTTACTTTAATTTCGTTAAAAATGCCTGATTACTAAAACAATTAAATGGTTTTATCATTTATGTATTTTTATTTTTAACAGCCTACTTCTAAGCAAAGCTCTCAATTTTAAAGATGCCTAGCAATATTTGGAGTCAGTATGACAGAATTTAGAGTAGACACTCTAGTAAATGATAACTGCAATGCAATGAAATATTCTTTGATAACTCGAAGTCTTGTTCACTTTACATAATTTATTTTCCATTTCCCCTTCACTTCAATAGAATCTGTTTATCAAGCAATATCAAGTAGGTACCTTGAAATTACTTGATATCAAGTTAAGTAGCAAGTAGCTAAGATAGAAAATCAAGTCAAGTAGTGAATTTAAGAAAAGCTTGATTTTCAAGCTTGATAAAACCGTACTTCTACCCGTAAATAAAAATCATATATACCTACGTATGACCATCAATTTTCAAACAAATGCAAAAATGATTTAAAAACAAATAAGTATTCGAATAATTCGCAATAATAAAAGTAATTTTGTATCAATTTAAACTTATAATACAATTATCTACAAACGAAATTACCACTAATTCAAGTAACTTTCTTGAGAACTTTTAACGAATTAAGAATTTTTTTCATATTCTTGTAGAGTTTAAGAAAATTACAAAAAATTTAATTTAATTTGCTTTATATTATCTTCATTAAAGTTCATTAAGTTAAAACTTATGTTGTATTTTCTCGTTTAAGTATTGTATAATTTTATTTTATTACCAAAAACTGTAAAATAAGAAATAAATATAAGAAACACATTTGTTATTTTCTACGTAATTATTTGAAGGTTATATTTACCTACTGATAAGGAAATTGTTAAAAAATTTGTGGGAAAATTACGAGCATTTGTTTAACAGTTAAATGCAGGTGTTTCATTATAATTTATTATTAACCATTTGATAATTTTTATATTCATTATATTCAACTTCTACGAAACCTATAAAACTATATTCAAAATTTATGTCAGTATTGTTTACCTTGTTTAAAATTCTACTCATTCTATAAAACCCTGCTCACGTATTTTAAATACATTTTTTCACACGCATTTCCAAGACAGAATATACAACACTGTACCCAATATCCTGATCTAGTATTCTATGGCAACAACTGATCATCGGGAACAAATGACGAGGGTATTGTGACTCGCTCTAGGTCACCGTGCCACGCCCCCTTCCCTTGAGGTCACTGACAGTTGAACCGCGCCCTCCAAAGATCTAGGAGCCTTTTGCTGAATTTGCTGCAGGAGAATTATTTTTTGCTGATTTGCTAGGATTAATTGAATTTTTTCAAGGATGATGAAAGTTTGTTGACTCAAGGGCAATGGTTTTAACGAAAGAATAAAGATAAAATATTGATTTCTAGTTCAACAAACTTGCAAACTATGTATGAAAAAGTTACTCATATGGTACTGATGCAAATCTACTAAAAGACATTTTTCATCGCATGTGAGAATGAATTACAGCTCATAGATTCAAGTCGAATTCAGCAACTTTTATCTCTTTGTTACGTACCTAAACTTTCTTCAAAATTTATTCCATTTTTCATATAATCATCTTGAATTTATACTTACTTTTTTTAACGAACACTGAACTATTAAGTTCAGAAATCGTAAGATCAAATGAAAAACTTACATTCACACACAATTATGCCGCAGTTAAATGGGGTTTTATTTTTTTATTTTGTAAAGAATCTAGAAAAAAAAAACAAATATTAATAATATTTTCGTGAGATATATCAGCACAAGAGACGAGAAACCTGCTATAGGTATTAGGGTATTATGAGAAATCGCTTTCAGGGGCATTTTTCATGTAAATTATTCTCCCAGCTCTATGTTTCCCAAAGCGGGTGGGCAAAAAGATTACAAGGAATCCGCAAAGAATTCTACAAATCATTTCTGTGTATAGTGTGGTCGGATCTCATAAGTTTATGGCTTTGACACTCTAATCGTTGGGTATATGCAACTCAGTAGGATAGTTCAGTTCCTGTTAGATATATTTAAAATAATATGTAGTTTATTATATTATATAGGTATACTTTTAACAATGATATAAATGTATCAGCATGCTATTATTATCTAGTTCTTTATTTATGGTGTAAATTTTAGATTCATGTATTTTTACTCCCATAAATCTTTTGCACAGTTACCCTCGGCAGGGTTCTAATAAGGGCTATAACCTTAGAGTTTCGAACAGACTATACCCACAGCGTGTTCCCTAGATAGGGTGTAAAGAATAAGAAAAAATATCTAATTTTAGGGAAAAATGTTAGTCTTTTTCAAAGTACTACTTGTCTAAACCGCCGAAAACAATTTTTAAGTTATTTAATCATTAACACTTTAACAAAAACTATTGGTTATTTAATCATTATAAATGCAAAAAATTGCAAAGAGATTAAAAATGGGCTTTATCATGTTAGATTTTAGTTGGCTGATTATTGCATTCGTAGAGATTTGTCAGTACCTTTGAATTAATTGTGAATCTGTGATAGTTCAGTTATCTTATTTGTAAGTTTTTCTTTTATAATTTTCAAATACCCAATATTTTATTTTGAACCGTTGATGATAAAATGCTTTGAAGATTGTTTTTAACTGTTTACAGATGTATATTGCTAAAGTAAATATTAACACAGTTTTCTTAATAGTACTACTACTACTCCTACTGAAGAGTATAATGTGTTAAAAATTATTTAAAATATATACTCATGTGTCGAAAGTTTGGGACACATAAGCCCGCTGCTCTAGTCCAAAGGTGACACCCGAAAAGCTCCATAAATTTCAAAATTCTACTTTCGTAATAAATTTTGTAGATGTTCATTGACACGACAATAAAAACGCTAATATCTTTATGAAGAATCACATTTGATTGTGTTGTACCACACCTATAACGGGTAAAAGACATATTTTATTATGACACCGTGTTTACGTATTCAAATTATCAAGTCACACAAATGTTCATACGTGTTTTGGTCACTTAATTCCCAATAAAACGCTCATTGAATCCGTCCAGACATCTTCATTGTGCTTTGCGGACGATAACATGACCGATTAAGATTTCGCGTGCTCCTTACAACTCCATAAACCTAATTCTGGGAATGAGCTGGCGGCTATACTTGATTTTCATAGAGCATTGACCATTTCATTGTGTTAAGGCAATTGATTTATACGTGCAAATAAATTACGATTTTATTAACTGTATTGTTTTTCAATTTGTTATTGAGGTGACTCACTTTGTTATATTCGTAGAAATAAATACAACAAATAAAATTAATTTATGTTCTAGTTTTAACATTGTAGTTTCAAATAATCATAATAATGTAATTAAAATTATGTAAATCAATGTGTCATCATTACAATTCATATTAAATGGTATTTTCTATGAAATAACTGACAATTTGCAGTTCGAAAACTTGCTTGATTTCAAGTTGAATTGAAGGAAGTATTTCTGATGTATAATAAATTAAAATACATTAGTTACCTATACTTTTAATTCAAGCCGCTATGTCTTTTAAACAAATAAAATTTATTTTATTATAGGTAAATAAATATATAAACACTTGTAAAATAATAAATAACTAGAGCAAACATATGAAAATATAAATAGCTTACGAATTATATTAACTAGAGAAAATTCTAGGACTAAGCATTATAATAAGCGGCAAACTAACAAGCTCTACCTTATACAGTGTGTGCAAGGAAATGCGGAACATAGGACTTTAACATGGGATTTCAAAAAATTGCGGATACTCTCTCTCCTGATAGATTTAGAACAAAATTGCAAGAGTACAAAGTTGTTCAGAATTAAATTCTACGTCAGATAAAATCATAATTGTTGCAACAGCACGTCTGCAGTACGAGATATAATAAATATAAAATGTTACATTTTCGTTCAAAATCAGACATCCATGGAAATAAAAGAAAAAATCTATGTGTCAATTGTGACAGTTAGTAACCTTACTTTGTGTTCAATATTTTTTAAAATTATATTTGTACTGCTTTTTTAATATTAGCACATTGTTAAAGAAATGAATATAATTTCTACTGAAATAATATTAAATTAAATACAATAAGTATTACAAGTAGCGAAAATTCCCTAAACTGACAGATAGATATTTTCTTTTATTTCCATGGCTATCTGATTTTTAACGAATATATAACATTTTATATTTAATATATCTCGTATTACAGGCCTGCTGTTGCAACAATTATAATCTTATCTGACGTAGAATTTAATTCTGAACAACTTTGTACTCTTGCAGTTTTGCTCTAAATCTATCAGGAGAGAGAGTATCCGCAATTTTTTGAAATCCCATGTTAAAGTCCTATGTTCCGCATTTCCTTGCACTATAAAGATAATTAGATATTTGTATTCATATTTGTAACTAAAATGGTAAGAAATTGAAATGTGCTTCTTTTATGACTTTGTTTTATGGTTATCGATAATAAATTTAATGCCGGTTTTGTCATATTCTAAGCTTTACTTTTTTCTATATTATAAATACTTTCATTATTTTATACGGTTCACTTCTGCTAGAATCATTTCCATCGTTACAGCCTCACTGACTACTTTTGTTTGCACGATGGTTCCGAAATCTTTTTCAAGTGGTAAACCTATATTGAATATTGCTGTAAACACTGCCGTATATATGTTTATTGATGGCTTATTCAGTATCATAATAATCGCGGACTTTTTGGGCATAAAATCGGTCCAAGTGGCTATGAATTCTGTGCCACCGCTGACACGAGACACATCAAATTGTCGAACCGATCTTTCACTAACACTACAAAAGAGGTTCGGGTTCGGATGTAACTAAAATCTTTTAAAAAGCTAGAAGAGTACATTACGACGTGTAAAAACATGGTTGTGATATATTGACAGGGTTCCGAAAGAAGAAATTTAATTTTTTTATTTTCCTGAAATGTTTTTTTAAGAGAATTTACTTGTTTAATGAAAGTATTTGTTTTTTATGTTTCATGCTATCTGTTAACTAATATATCTATAATGCAAACTTATTATTTATTTAGCAAAAAAACACTTAACGCCCATGTTTGAACCCCACATCTCTCACTCCGCTGAATTCGAAGTGGAGCCTGCTAAAATGAGTCACCGCTTCCAGTAAAAATAAAAATATTGACATGAAATAAATACAGATTTTAGAATAGTAATGTATTCTTAATTAATTAATACATCGTAAAATATATAAATAAAACTTTATTGATTTATTGTAAGCCAGAAGTCCTGGAAGACCGAGTAAATTTTCCGTTCGTGTTGTGATCTCGTAAACTTCTTGTAAATTTGAAAATGAGTGCCATAATATTGTAATTAGTTCTGTTGAAGATTAACAATCTGGTGTTTAAGCAGCCGTTTGTCTTTTATGGACAAATTAGCATAAATGACTTCCGAGTACAAGGATTTATCGTGTTATATGTGAAGGCTGCGTTTTGAGGTTATGCTCATGTTTGGTAAACCAAGATGCATTGTTGTGAAATTAGTTACAGGTTTGTAACTGTGTAGGTTTTTACAGCAATTTGAAATTAGACACACCTTATATTATACCAGCTATGATTTCTAATAGTCATTCACTTAGAAAATCTTAAATATACTACTTAGATTTCAAACAAATGTTCTGAATGTCGGAAAACGTCATTTATGGGCGGGAAAATGAAATGAAAACATGTGATACGTGTTCCGGATGTGATGAAAAAATGAGTGCTTAGTTGTGATTCTAGGGACATTGGACTGTAACTAGGTGCAAGGGGTGTGCAGTTGGTACGCTTGAATGGGCAGCATGCTTTCCGGTGTTCGTGATTGCTGTTAAGTGGAACGAACTAATGGAAATTTTAAATATTGGAGCGACCTGCTGTATCTCTACGTGAACTATAATTGTTTGCTAATTTTTAATTCGCAGTCTATATTCAAAACTTTTTATAACTTATTAAACTAGGAGAAGGAGTATCCGCACTTTTTTTAAATCCCTTTTTAAAGTTCTACTTTCCGCGATTCGTTACGTTTTTTTTACTTAAATCGGATTTTTTTATTTAAATTAGATTTTTTTTATTTATTTTTTTAAAGGTGTAGTATGTTGTCAAAAACCTGTATCACAAAAAATAATTTATTATGGAAAAAATCATATTATAAAGAATAAGTAAAAATTTAAAGAAACAATAAAAAAAAATAACATCAGAGTTTTAACTTTTTGTTTAAAAACCCATATAGACTATAACGTTATTTTACCTTTCTATTTCTACATTATAAATTTAAAATAATACATCTGAAAACGTAATATCGTTTTACCGATAAAATTAAACAGTTTTAGTATTACATGAAACAAATGCAATACGGCAATAAATAAAAATTGCAGAAGTGAATTAAATCAATGATTTTTTGAAATCAATTAGATATAAATCAATACAACCCTGCTGGATAAAAAACTATATAATTGATAGTTATGTCAAATGATGGTTATTTTATAATAAGGGTTTTAAATCAAATGAAAGTAAAACGTATGATAAGGGAAGAATGTAATAATCGTCACTTTTTCCCATATTGTTGTGTGAATAAATGTCTGTACGGTAGTAGTGTTCGTTTGATTGCATCCTGGTTCCCTCGTAAATTCTATGTAATGACACTGCATTGACTAGATAATAACATCGTATTCTTTAAGGCCATTTTTATTTGCTTTTAATTGGCAATACTACCACAAGCATTTGATGAATGCACCATTGTCCTCTGTGAGAACTATCAGATCACTTAAAAAAATTGTTACAGATTTTTTTTATCTCAAACTAGACACTTCCTGTCATTTTATAATAATTAATAATCCAACACAGCAGATTTGTCAAGAAAAATAAAAAGTGTTCCAAATAACTTGTCAACGTTATAATTGGATAGATTAGTACATTTCTTATTTGAAATGGCAGTTAGACCTTGTTTAAAACTTGCAACTAATATACAAAACAAAATTAACCTAAATTTAGGATTTGATTTCGACTAGGAAAATGAAATTGTCACTGCCATTTTTCTCTTAAAGTATTCTAATTTGAACAATAATATAATAATGAGACATATTTATGTATATACATATTGCACTAAACCCAAACTTTCAATCAAAATTTAAAAATCTTTTCTTGTTATCGAAATATTTCCTCTCAAAATTTTTGGCCCCCAAGATTATAGACCTCATATGTAATGCGAATTTTATAAATGAACATTTGGAAATGATGTTTTCAAAAATTTTTCATCGTAGAAATATTTAATGAAAATTATTTTTTACCAGATAATAAATAAGAAGATAAAATAACTAGGAAAATATTGTTAATTTTATTTCTTTGGAAAAAAATAAAGTATTCATATGAAAAATTGTAGAAATTGTTACATTTATACATAAGGTACGAAACCTATGCTATATAACTATAAGATGAATATGCAATACAACCAAACAATGATGATATGAAATGTGAGCATGCTATAGCCACTTGCAATTCATGCAAGTAATAAGTAATTCTTTGTTTTTCTTGTTAGTATTTGCGCAATCCAAGAAAAAGAATGAAAAACGCGGCTTTCTATGAAGAAATTGATGGCATGCAATGTGATACTGCAGAATTATTTGTTTAATTAATTAGTGTCGTGACTGATTGTTCATACTTTCTTG
Source organism: Stenolophus ochropezus (assembly GCA_035578165.1). Classification (NCBI taxonomy): domain Eukaryota; kingdom Metazoa; phylum Arthropoda; class Insecta; order Coleoptera; family Carabidae; genus Stenolophus; species Stenolophus ochropezus. The sequence goes on along the minus strand of JAQOWZ010000005.1, from coordinate 13,572,728 downwards.
ACAGCTGAAATTTTAATGAAAGGCAACGTAGCAAGTAATTCTATCCTTTTTTTGCAGAAAAAATGTGTAACGTATATTTAGAAGCGTTTATTTTTAACGAGATCCTAATCACAAGCTAACTGTTGTTTAAATTAACGGACTGTTTGTTTAGCTTAAAATTAATCCATTAATGTCATACAAAATGTAACAGTACTTTAAATATTCATCAAATCATAATAATTGAAATTCAGAATTAGTAGACAGAATGCCATAAATGGACCGATGGTACCGCAATTTAAATTTACCAATCGTCTGATTTATATTTAACTGATTAATGATGTCGCTGTTTTCCAACAACATGACGGTTTTTTTAACAATTGAAGACTGAGATTACCATAAAACTGATAGAAAAAAATGTTACGCGAAGAAATTAAAATGTTTTTAAATAAAGAATGCAAATTGTTAAATCGAATAAATTTTAAAATATATTTATAATTTCATTAAAATCACATATACACTCAAACCAACTCTCCATACACACATCTTTACGCTTTGTTTTTGAAACCTTCTGGAACTCAATAATTGTTTCAGAGGAATCAAAATAAACCTCTTTGAAACAGATAAACGAATTATTTTTTTGGAAAAAGAAGAATGAACAAATGAAAACAAAAAAATTATGCCCAACAGTGAAAAAAGGGGCTGCATGAGTGCAGATGGGGTGGGAAACTCAATTTTTATTGATGGGAAAGTGTATTATTTGAATATTTTAAAAGGAAATTTGAAAAAATGTGTTGAAAAATTGGGTTTAAGGGATATTCTTAAATCTTTCAACAAGATAATGACCACAAACATACTAAACATACGTAAAATAGTTATTGTACACATGTAGACAACAATTAAAAACGCCTTCACAGTTTCCAGATATGAATCCCATTGAACATCTCTGTGATTTATTTTAAAAAATGTGTAACAATACGCCCAAAGAATATAAAAGAACTACTACATTTATGGTAGCAGAATGCGGTAAAATTGACTCCCAAACTCTAAGAAAATTAGTGGGAAGTATAACAAACTGTTTAAGCGAAGTAATTCTAATGAATGGCGGTTCAAAAGATCATTGATTCTATAATATTTACAGGTATACGGAGACTAAATTGGCGTATTTAGTTGTTATAATAAATATAATACTTTTTCTCGGTTTCATTTCCTACAAAAAATTTAGGAAGTCAATACAATATTTGTATACCTATATTTATAATAAAAAATATATTTCGTTTATATACATTCAATAGAAAACTTTTTTCTTTACTGATGCACGGAGACTAATTGGGTTGAGTGTATCTAGAGGTATGGACAAACGGATATTTCGTTAAAATTTAAAAATTTTCTACCTGAATTCATACCATGTCTAAATTTCAGAATATGAAACTCATTATTCAATAACAATAAGTAGGAATCTTTATTAATAATATTAATAACCTACTGTAATAATACAAATATTATGTTTGTATAATTAAAAATATTGATTCTTACTTACCGGCATATAATCAACATAAAATTATATTGTTCATATTCGTACAATGTAATTACAAAAAAACATTTGATTTTTATATCAGGTTTATTGTGATTAAGCTACGTATGGTTTTACATTTCTACTTAATGAAGTTTTATGCTTTAACAATTCTTTCTAAAACATTGTGTATGCAAATAACTTCATGTTGTTTATTATTTCCTTAAACAATTATTAATAATCATGAACATGAAAGTACGTTTCCTTATGTTACATATGTTTTAATTAATCTGCACGAGTAGACGTATGAAGGAATCTTGAAATAATGCGGACATATCCTTAATATATGTTATTAAATTTAATTGCAATGTTGTTACCCATGAAACCAACACCATGCCTGCAATTAAACACTAACTTGTTCTTCTTACGATTTCATTAACCGTAAAGTGTTTTATTTTGAATAGGATTGTGAAAACGAGAAGCACTTGAAACGCAACGAATGAAAATAACTCTGACGTTTGTTTGACTTGGTTTTGCGCTTTAATATCCTATCCAAAATATGTTTCTGTTTAAAATTAAGTAAAATACGCAGTCTCAACTTGAGTAGCTTTCCCAGACTATTTGTAGCCAGAGGTAATTGACGTTAAAGTGAATTAAGGACAGCCACAAAGATGAAAAGTTTGTCGTACTGAGTTTCGGAGTACATTTGTATTTTCTTCAATTTTATAGGTACATATTTACATTCTGAAACATAAAGCATATTATTAGAATTTACATAGTCATGAAAGTATGAATTCTAAATTTGGGTATATAAAAACAATATGATAAAACATGATTTACTTGAATTCATCCGTACCAACGAGACGTTCATATCTTTTCTTGTAAAATCCGCAATTTAAGAAATATTTAAATATAAAATAAGTCACGACTCCACGTCCAGTTCTCTTTCTGCGATGTAATGCTGGTTGCATTTGTTGCTGCGTGACACTAGGGGTTTTACCTTTTTTTATATATAATTTTATTTTAAAATATGAGGGACACTAAGACTATTGCTGAAAATACGATGAAAATGTTTATATTAATAACTTCCAAAGTTTGAAAAAATCAATGTGACGTGACGAATATTAATTTTCTTGTCAAACTTTTTTCTTCAAGAACAAAAATGTTCTTTAAGTATAAGCTGTTTTTACTTTATATTTATAAAAAATAAATTAATATTACAATAAGTATAAGTCTACATTCTTAAAAATTGCACGTATATTTAAGTTATACAAGTTTAAAAATTATAATTATATTCAAATAAAAACTGAAAATAGCAGTTGTGCTAGTGATGCAAACTTTTTACAAATTACACATAAACAGGTAATTTATGCACTAATCCGGTAAATAATACTGTCAGATAGGGAGTTAACATATAATGTACAAATTCAACACTTTAAAAGTACACAACTGAAGTTTACTGTGACTCAAGGTCAAGCTCGTTGTGTTCTTCAAGCTCATTCGTCGTACTTGATGGCGGGATTTTTCACTTGTCAATCAAAATATTCGCGATCTTTTAAAGTCTCCAATCAAAATATTGATGCAATTCATATATGTAACATTACGCTATAACAAAAAGCCCCTATATTTCGGAAGTATTTTAACTATCATTTTATTTCTTTATTAATATTAATTATTAAGCATATTCTTTCTATTTTTTAAAACTAATTTCTCTAAATTCGATTGAACTAGAATCTCCCATAGTCTGTTATGAAATAATAAATATCAAATAGTTTAAAAAATAGTCCCCCTTAAAATACGTTGACAATATAAAAAATTATCTCATTTCTCGGAAACCGAGAATTGAGCAAGAAAATTTCAATGAACCCTATTTAAAATTTAATTTTAAACATCTTTTCTTTTATAACATTTCCTCTAAAATGTCGTTCTAGATATAAAACAAAATAAAAATATAGAGATTTAACATTCCGATTTTTTATTGCGCGAGTTAAATCCCTCATAAAAAGTAGGTACCTTAAAATAATAAACGTCGGCGTTGTGAATTTGTAAAGATTGACTTTTTATTTATGGTTTATCAAGAACTTAAAACGAGAGAAACAGTTTTTTAAAAATGTGTAATGAACACATTTCAGATTATTTTTACATATGTATGATTGTCGGTGTGTGAGATTTCTTTAATATCGAAGCTTGCTGCTGTCAAACTTCCACAACCACAATGACACCTCATTTGACCGCATCCCACAAATTATAGTGTATTTTTCCTATCGTTCTAGGCTGCAACAATCGAGTGAGTGAACAAGTTGGGCATCATCACCATGGAGCGCCACTTCCACGTGTTGGCCCCAGCGCAAGCGCCGCGCAATGGAGCCCGAGCGTCTCCGCAGCCCGACTGCGCGATGGCCTCCGATCTCTTCGACAGATTCTGCAACGCCAGCACGCTCAAAACCATCCTTGGCTATCACCGTCAGCTCTGCGACGTCATCAACCTTAGGCCCACGCACTTTAATGTCTTCTACCCTAAGCTCAAAGTAAGAAACTATTTCATTTTTAAACACAAATTTTAATTAATAACGTCCGTACAATGGCTGGTATCACGAGGTCTGTTTTCTGAACTTTTTTCTATAAAATATTATTTTTTGAAACAAAATAATACTTATTTAGATGTAAAGTATGTCCACATACAGACTAACAGACAGACATCGAAATATTAAAATTGGAGTAATCACAATATTACAATTCCTTCATTAATTCTGTAAAATACAACAAAGATAATGTATTTCGATTTCTATGAAACATTACATATTAATTTTATTCTTTAGATAAAGTTAAAAAAATGTATTGAAGCAGATCATACAGAATGTTCAATAACACTATGTCATGTAATTTTGCATTGATGTTTGAACAGGAAGTAATTCGAACCAAATACAGTCCTAATTTCAGAATTCATGAACTTGCAATACTAATTGAAGTGCATTGGGTATTAACTGCACTTAATCAAAATTCAAATCAATGTTGAATATACCCATTATATGATTTATTCCATAATACTTTATTATTTATTACTTTTACATTGCAAATAAATAATAAGTTATGTTCCAAATCTCTTTCTATCGTTTTTATATACACTTCTCCGTTAATTTTCAGTTATTGTACAACTCTTGAATTCACATCTATAATCCAAGTTATTAATAGAAGGATAGAACTATTCATTCTGTGAAATTCTCCTCCTAATTTTCCAAAATGACTTAGGAGATCAATTACATCTGGAGCGGATTGTAAATGTTAGATTTATAGCTAGTCAAATATAATTTTAGACTCTATTTAAATAGCAGCAACTGAAATATGAATAAAGTTCTCGCTCATCCATAAATTCATATTTTAAAATAATCTCAAACTGCTCTAAATAAACAGGAAGAAATTAGCATAAAAATTGAAATTATGATTCGATAATCTAGCTTGGGAAAATTTTATAAGTAAACATGTATTTATTGTTAAGAAATTCCACTTTAGTATCTTTATTTGCATAATAACAAGTCTTCTCTGCAAGAAATATAAAACTCGTATAATTTAAAATTATAGTAATATAATTTTAAGTTTTCTGTTTCGAAATATTCGTTAAAAATATATATAACGACAAAAATAAACTGCCTCTACCGGTTGACCAAGTTTTATGAAAAATTGATCTATTTTGGTTTAGAAGACAGAAGCGACAGGCGGACCGATATTTTGCTGAAAAATGGCAAAACGTCATTTCGAAATTTTAAAATTGATTTTATTAAAAAATCTTCACTATTTACAATATAATGATTGGCGAAAATGAATTTTATAATAGAAAATGTAACTCTTTTTATTGATTTCCAGCAATATGTGAATTCATGGCGTGCAAAGGCCTTATGGAAGAAATTTGATGTCCGTGCTAGTCACAAATGCTACGCCAGAAGTAAAGCCTGTCCTAACACTCGTGTTTTGATTGTTGGCGCCGGCCCTTGTGGTCTACGCACTGCTATAGAAGCTCAACTTTTAGGCGCCAAAGTGGTACGTAGAAACTTTTTATTCTTTGTTTATTATTTTGTACAATTTATAAATCATTCACATTTTACACAATTTAAATAAATATTCGTTTTTGTAGGTTGTGGTAGAGAAACGCGACCGCATGTCTCGGAACAATGTGCTCCATTTGTGGCCCTTTGTGATTGAAGATCTGCGGGCTCTTGGCGCGAAGAAGTTCTTTGGGAAATTCTGTGCGGGTTCAATCGATCACATCAGTATTCGACAACTACAGTGCATTTTGCTCAAAGTTGCCCTACTACTAGGGGTCGAAGTACATACGGAAATTAGCTTTATGAAACTTTTACATCCACCTTCCAAGGAGGAATCGCAAGAAAGTAATTTAAAACTATTCGACATGTTTCATTAAACTGTAATTTTAGAGCTAGCAAATCAATTTCTTGTTTACTACAAGAATAAAGTTTGAAATATTGTCAATAAAATAATGAATAACAATAGAAAATATTTTAAATTATGAATTTCTAAAGAATAAAATATAAATATTATTTCTTCTTTCAGGGATAGGCTGGCGAGGCTTATTCAATCCTCCTGAACACCCAGTAGGGCAATATGAATTTGATGTGTTGATCGGAGCAGACGGCAGACGCAACACCCTCGAAGGTTTCAAACGTAAAGAATTCCGCGGCCGGTTAGCTATTGCTATAACAGCCAACTTCATCAACAAAAGAACCGAGGCAGAAGCACGTGTGGAAGAAATCAGTGGAGTGGCCTTTATCTTTAACCAAAAGTTCTTCAAAGATCTCTACGAAGCAACAGGCATAGATCTAGAGAATATAGTTTATTATAAAGATGATACGCACTATTTTGTTATGACTGCCAAAAAACAGAGCTTATTAGATAAAGGGGTTATTTTAAGTGTAAGTAATCTTTAATTTAAAAATTTCAAAACTCTATTGAATTATTCTGCAGGATATAGCAGATACATCGAAGTTACTAGCTCGTGAAAATGTAGATGTGGACGCGTTGCAAAATTACGCGAGAGAAGCTGCAGAGTTTTCCACTCAGTATCAAATGCCAGATTTGGAATTTGCTGTAAATCATTACGGCAATCCTGATGTAAATATGTTTGATTTTACGTCGATGTATGCAGCAGAAAACGCATCCAAAGTTTTAGAAAGGAATGGGCATCGGCTTCTTATGATTCTGGTTGGCGACAGTCTACTCGAGGTAAGAAAAAATTCTCATTTTTTTATTTAAATATACGATAATATAATAATTAAAAAATGATTATTTTTCGTAGCCCTTCTGGCCGACGGGTTCAGGCTGCGCGCGTGGTTTCCTCTCGTCCATGGACGCTTGCTGGGCGATCCGAGGTTGGGGCTCAGGCACCATGACTCCCCTCGAGGTCCTGGCAGAACGAGAGTCCATTTACCGACTGTTAGGTCAAACAACACCCGAAAACTTGCAGCGAGACAGCAAGTCCTACACCTTGGATCCAAGCACCCGGTATCCTAATCTCAACAAGAGTTCCTTAGTCCCGGTTCAAGTTACCTCACTTTATGACTCTGACGACCCTACCAGTGTACAAGCTATGATCACATCACCGCCTGTCCCAGTCGCCGCTGGACAAGAACTTCACAAAAAACGCAGGAGAAGAAGTAAGCTCCTTTTTTATTATTAACTCCCCGTACAACGCTTAATTAATATTAAATTTTTAAATAAAGAAAGTATTATAGTTTGATTCGCGATCACATCTTTCACTTTTAAATCCCTATATTAGACGGAGATACATAAAAACAAATAAAAATAAATGACCTATAAGTAAGAGCCATTTTTTCTTTGCTGCTAATATTAGAAGCATAAAAGACAAAAGAAATAAACTTGAATCAAACTAAACATTTAAGTAGGATTACCTGATGAAGAATGATATTTAATAATTCATAGAAATTCGCTTTTACTGTGTTGTGCGGGGATAATGGATGATAATAATCGACATCTAAAATATATTTTTATTGTAGAAGTGGTATTTTACGATCAATTTGGAAATTATTATTCAATTGAAAACTTAATAAACATGGACATGTTTTAAGATTTTAAGCGAAATCAAAGTACACATTTATGTTTTGTTTCATTTATGGTTAGGGGTGATGTCAAATTTGAAATTTATATTAAAATGTTTTTTTATGAACCAAGAAGTAAAATATCTTTATCAATAAGTATCGTAATTACTAGTTTCTCCTTTCAGATTCACAAGTACATCCCGATACTTTGCTATCGTGGTTAAAACGGCAAATAGTGCAATATGAAGATTTAGTGGTAGACGATTTAACTTCTTCATTTAAAGATGGGTTAGTTTTATGCGCTGTTATTCATCGTTACCGTCCAGACCTGTTAGATTTCCCCACGCTAAAGAAAGATGATGTCGCGTTTAACAATCAGCTCGCATTCGATATCCTCGAAAAAGAATTAGGTAAGTTTAGTACTCAATAGTTTGAAAGAGAGATTGATTATTTTTTTCTGTATAGGAGTTCCGCCAGTGATGACAGGACAGGAAATGGCAGAATGCGCTATACCTGATTTATTGACAATGCTGTCATACTTGACACAAATTTATGACATCTTCCGTGGAGAAATACCTCATATCAAACATCCAAAATTGGTAAATACTTTTTCGTTTTCATCCTCATCCTGTATCCTCTCCTAAAATCCTATTAAAATTAGAACTGGCCAAAATATACACAAAAATTAGAAGATGATGGTGTAGTAGAAATTAAATTATCATTTGCCGAAGAAAATGAACCAGTCATTTGCCAATTTGTTGACAAAAAAAGGAAGGTTGACAGAACTGACAATGTATTAAAGCCTAGAAACACAGTAGACACAGATCTTACGACAGATTCTATACCATTATGTTACAAATTTATTAAAAGATCAAAAATAAGACGCACCATGAATACTTTAAACTTAACTGAAAATAGAATAATAGACGAGAGAATCGGAGATGCAAAATACAAGTACAAAAGAGAATTATCACCTAAAGTAATGGTAGATATCTACGAAAAAATAAGATTGGATACTGAGAAAAAAATTGAACAACTGTCAAAAACACATGAAAAAAAAATTAATGGCAATGATTTGGAAGTACGTGGCTTTGAAAATATAGAAGGACAGAAGGAAAATAACTTTTCTATGCCTCCTGTTAATGGACCTCAGCTACGGTCTGTGCATTACTGTCTTCCAATAAGTGAACGCGAATTTAAAGAAGTACAATCTATTCCAATAGATACTTTCAGTGAGGAATTGATTGATGAAGCGACTAAGGACTTAGATCATGAAATTAATAAAAAGATTCGTCAGTCTGCTGTGCACGATCCGCTCTACGTTATAATGGAAGAAGATGTTGATGGAACACCAGAACAAAACGATGATTGTATGATAGAAGCGCACCAATGTGAAAGTTGTGAAACGCAGTACTATGATTTCTCGGTAATCCTTTCCTTTTATCCCACTCCTAAATTTTACTATTATAATTTTCGAACATGCGCATTTTTATGAAATGTTTTTTTTTTTAGGATATCCCTGAAATTAAGAAAGTGGAGAAAACACTACAGCCTCACAATTTCAGTAACGTTCCCAGAGTTTCTGTTTCAGCTGGGAATAACGCACCAACACGAACAACCGTGAAACATCGCCGTTACGGCGACATTAGTGCAAACTACAACCTTAACATAGAAGCAAATGAAAGAAAAGCTCGCAAACGACGCAGTGCGGAAAAAGTTGGTGCAACTTTAGTGAGTATATTTCTTTTATTATTATATGCATGTGTTCCTTTCCAGCTTTGCCTTCCTGATCAAATTACCTTTCCTAATTTTCTTTGGTGGAAAGGTGTTTTCGGAACCGTTGGACATATTATTTGTTATTGCTTTTTGTACTTTGTCCTTGAGTATCTCAGATGTCGATGTCCCATCCGTACTATCCCAGATCCATACCTGTATAGTTAAATTGTTACTGTATTTAAATAAATTGTACCCTAGTCTTTATGTCTACTTATTTTACGTAATAATACAGTTTGATTTCGAAGTTTTGTATTGTATTCAATTTTACGTAAATTATCTGTTAGCTAGTAAAATTATTTCTAGACAGTAGGTATAATTTTGCAAATATTTTCAAATATTCTTATCCTCTTTATTTTATCACTTGCTTATGACTTCATATCTGAAAGAATGTTTAACTTTCACAAAGATATATGAACTGTTAATTTTGACAGTAAATATACAAATAAGCAATTACTCTTATCAAAATTGATTGTAGTTATTTCAAAGATCTCATTGTTACATACAATTAGAGAATCTTTAAATAAATAAGATGTATCTTTTTAAAACTTTGAACATTCTTATCTAAATGGAATGCTTGTGTTTGTATTTTCCAATATATCTATAGGAGGAACGTCACAAACGTTTAGAAGAAATCGTAGCGAACAGAAATGAGCGTATGAGTCGGCGCAAACAACATCGTAAAAAGCAAACAGAACAGTTTATAAAAAGTATGCAGATGCTACATGCTAACGCCAAATTCGAAGAAGGTGTTCCATTTGAAGATTATTCTATATTTTTATATAGACAAACTGCGCCCAATTTCGAAGACAGAGTTAAAAATTTAGAACAAAAATTATTGTTTCCAGTAAGAGAAAAAGTGTTTTGGTTTGACGTGTTGCTTTTAACAATTTATTGTTGTGTTTTTAACAGTTTAACTTGGATTGTATACATATTTAACTTTAGGGAAAACCTTTTTCAGGTCCTGTAAGTGTAAATTATTATTATATGTTATAAAACAATAATATTTTTATCCTACGCATGTTTTATTGTATTTTCTTTTCAGATATTTTATTTCACTTAACCATTTTTCGTTATTATTAACTGAATGATTTTTTTATAGTAATTTGTCTTTTATTAAATAATATTATTTTTTAAGGATCGTGATGTCAAAGTACCTGGTACTCAATTAAGAGGAGAGAAGGACGAAGATTTCTCTGGACGAATAAAAGATTTTGAAGAAAAATTAAGAGATACAGCGCCACAAGAGAAGAAACCAAAAGATTTACTACGTGCAATTGGAAAAATTGAAACTACAGACTGGAATGTAAAAGAAATTGAAAAGAAAATAATTGAAAATAAAATGGGCAAATCTGTAAACAAAGAAAAAGAACGAGTGCCCAAATGGAGTTCAGAACAGGTAATTATTAATTGATTTAAAACTTTTTATAATATATTTATAAAATATTTGGTTTTTAGTTTCACGCCCGAAGAACGAAAATGGAAAAACGTGGGTTAGAACGCCAGGAATCTGAAGATAAGAAATTTGCCGCTATTGATAAATCATTAAAACTTTTGGATCAAAAACTAAAAGAAGGAAATATTAGAGAGCACACACAAAATAAAGTTTCTGCTATCACAGAAAACTTTAAAAAACAACCTGAAGCAGCGGAAACCAAACCTGTGCAGAAATCTGTAAGCTAATTATAAAAACAAAAATACATTTTTGATTGTTTTATTAATACGATGAATTGTTTTTTCAGAATTCTAAAGTTATAATCCCGGCTCCCGGAGGTTCAGAAAACTGTCATTTTTGTGCCAAACGAGTCTACCTAATGGAACGATTGTCTGCAGAAGGCCGTTTCTTCCACCGTGGCTGCTTCAGATGTCAATATTGCAACACAATACTACGTTTGGGATCATATCTATTTGATCGAGATGGAAAGTATGGTCACAGATTTTACTGTTCACAACACTTTGGCATGACTGGACAACTTAAGGGAAGTAAAGTTGTTGGAAAATCACATGGAAAAGGACGCGACCAACATAGAAGTCCAGAGAAGATCAGGCGAGTTAGCGGTATTGATCTCATCGATAGAGGTACGACAAGATAATTACTTAATTAAATTTATATAAAATAATTTCCAGTATAGTTTTTTATGAAAGCTATTTCTTTTAGTTTTCATTAATTTATCTTATATTACGTTACAGTACAAACGCCAGAAAGAGTAGAGTTTTCTACCGGAGGAATTTCGGACCATGAAGAATCTTTCAGCCAGATGGACGAAGACGAATGGACAGACCGCAACTTCGGCGCATCTACTGCCGAATTAGGTTCAAGCGATGAAGATTCTTCTGACAGGTATCGTACCCTCACAAACATTTTCTTCTCTGCACACATTGCTATTTGCAACTCTTTTTCTCCCCTTTTATTTACTACTGCATGAGTAGATAAGTAATATCTTTACCGTTAAATAACGCCTCATTTATTTTAACAATTCATGAGGTCTCACCCTTGGATGCGGCTGTAAGTTACTGACATCGTTTAGAGTGATTTTTTTTGTAATATAATTATTTTAAACAGTGACTCCGAATCGGAAGATGATGAAGTGTTTGAAGAAGCTCTGGATGAACCTGTTACGAAGGAAGGAACGCATAGATTAGCAAAGGAATGGGTGAAGAGGTACAGTAAGGATGCCATTGATGACGACGATGACTCCCCAGATGAGTATGACACCGGGTCTGACTATAGCTATGAAAACAGCTCAGACGGTATAGAACACACTTATTAGTAAAAATTTGTACTTATCTTCTTTTATTGTTATTTTCAGACGATGAAAGCGACACAGCGACCGAAGGCGAAGAAGAAATTCGCGCCCGAGAACTACGCAAACAAGAAGTCCGAGTGAAGCAACCGATCTTCCAACCCGACACGGGCTCTGATACTGAGGTGAAAAATTTATTATTATCTCAATCGGGTCCGCAAAATTCTTCTATTGAACAATTTGATGACTGTAAAGACTTTGAATCTCCGGTTAAAGATATCGCTCTACATAATGGTGAAAAACCACCGGACGTTATTAAAAATGATACTGTAAGTTTAGAAAACAAAAACAGTAACGAGAATTTAGATACGGTTAAGTGTAACGGTGATTCTAATGTACAAACCACTTTACCAGACGTTGTTAAAGTTAGTGATAATGATAAAATAGATAAGCCACAAGACAAACACAAAACAAACACAAAAACACCTAACAGCAGTCCACTTCTCCCTAAAAAAGCGCCAGAGAATAACAAAAGTGCTATTAAAAATTTCATTAAACAAAAATCATTTGATCAATCATCGCCTAAATCAACTGTACCTGATAATCAGCCACTTTTAATCATAAAACGAACACCAAGTAAAATAAACGTTCCTAAAGAATTCAATCAACCCGTCGAAAAACCATTTTCAAAACCTGACGAACCTCTATTAATCATAAAACGTACACCTAGTAAAATAAACGTTCCGAAAGAAGCCCCATTAGCTAAGCCACGAATAGCGTCCCTGGCGAGTATAGAAAACGCGAAAAAATATTTCGGTGATCCTAAACCACAAACAAAACGACCTCCTATTAATCGCGCAGAACGTCCCAAAACAACAATTGGTTTAATGAGTATTGAGAAAAAACCAGAGAAGAAACCACCACTAGAAAAAGCTCAAAAACCTTCATTTGAATTTGAGCCTAAGGACGAAGATCTTGAAGATATTGACAAATACATTGAAGACTTGCTCACAAAAGAAGATGAACTATTAAATCCTATTGTCCATCCGGTAAAACTCAAACCGGAACCTGAAATTGAAGATGAACCTGAAGAAAAGTTATCTGAAAGTATTGAGGATTTACTAAAAGCTCTTGAAATAGAAACTGGTTTAAAAGAAACTCCTGTTGAAGAAGAAGTACCGCAAGAAGTAGAACAAGAAAAAATAGACGATCTTTTAACTTGGATTACCGAACTTGAACATCAACCAAAGGATAAGAGATTATCCTTTAGTGAGGTCAAATACAAGAATTTAGAACGAACATTAAAATCACCAGAAAGAGCTGATTCAGTTGTTAGCCGTCTTCCAAAAGATAATATAAAATTCTTTGAACGACGATTCTCAAGTTTAATAAAAGACAGGGATAATAGCCTGGAAGATATTTCCGCAGAATGTAAAAATAATTTCCAGTTAACAAAATCCAAAACTGAAGTGTATTTGAACAAACCACGGGCGTCTGTTGATTTAGAAGGAATTAAAATTGATATTAAGGGTAAATTATCAATGTTTGAGAAGAAAGATGAAGATAAGCCAGTTAATAAACTAAGTAAGAGTCACTCTATGAAATCATCTTCAGTTTCGCCTTCCAGAAACCCCCGATTTAAATCCACTTCTCCGCAATCATTTAAAGCTTCTTCTATTTCGCCTTCAAGATCTTTCTCTAATAACAAATCTTTCATCAAACAGCTCAGCAATAATTCAGACGATTTGAGTGATGATAACTTGATCTGTGTTAAAAACTTTACTATTTCAAATAATACACCAAATCCAGAATATTTTTCCACGCAAGTAAACTGTGTGCAAACTATTTACCCAACTTTCAATACATCAGTTGATAATAATAATGTTGTAATTGGATCTCTAGAATTACAAAATATTGAACAGAATCGAACCAAAACTCCAGAATTGGACGTAAAGCATGATGAAATAGAAATTAGTGCTACTATGCCTAAAAAACTTGATTATGATGATGTATTGAAAGATATCAATGAATTTAAAATTTCTTTGGATTCCGATATACAAAATAAAGAATTGAAATTAGATAATGTGAATATTATACCTAATGATAATACATTTTCGAAAGAGTGTATTCCAACAATATTAGATTCTAACGACACTAAATTAAATGAAAATGAATATGAAAATAAAAACATCAAGAAAAAAGAATCTATTGAAAATTTGACAAATAAAGTAAAACAGACCGTTTCATTGGAAGACTTGCTAAATTTCACTAGTAAATCAATTAATGAGGAATCATTAACCAAGACAGTTTCAACAGAAAATGTTTTACTAAACAAAAAAGAACAAAATAATTTGAAACCAGTGTCGTTAGAATCTCTTCTTAAATGTGATAAAACTTTAATTTCACCTGAAGAAACATCAAATAAAAATGTATTAGGATCTGCACCAAATCTCAGTAAAAATATTCAATCAGAATCTGTTCAAAACAATCAAGAATCTCAAAAGATAAATCTGAAATCAATTATATCAAATAAACCTACTGTAAACGGAAGAGAAAATGAATTAGATAATAAAATTGAGCCGCTTTATGCTGTAGTAAATAAAGACCTTAAAACTAAAAACCGATTAAATTTAGATTATATTGAACCTCCTCAGATTCCACAAAGGACCAAGAAACACAGCAATCCATCATCGCCAGAATGTCTAAATGGCTTTGACAAAGATACTAAACTTGTTCTAACATCTCCAGAAACACGATCACGCGATGTATCTCCATCCAGAGCTAAAATACGCGACATGAAAATGAGTTTCTTACAAACACCTATCGATCAAACAGACAAATCAGACAATGATGCATTACAAACCATTTCTAATAATATGCCACAAATTCCAAGTAGGAAAAAATCTAGCTCATCAATCCCCTCGCCAATGGCTTCACCTATTTTAAATAGAAGTGCTAAACCGTCCCAAGATGCACTTTCTAGGCCTGAGTTGCCGCCAAGAAAGCGCACGTCTAGTTACGCGATAAGACAACATGGTTCCAAGGAACTAAGTGATGCTATCAAAGCTGTGAATAATGAAGTTCCCAAGAGAGAATTAGTAGAGAAGAAAATTGCTAAAGCTCATCCTAAGAACAATAAAGATAAAGATAAGGATTGCTGTATTCAATAGTTCCTCATAATCTAGTCATAATGTGCAATTTTCTAGTCAAAAATAAATGTGCTAATAAATATTAGTTAAAATTATTTAACTGATAACACGGAATGATTTTTTTGTAATATTTTGTACACTTTTAATATTTTAGTATTGCGCTTTGAAACAGAAAAGTATTATATTTTTGTTGCAAATATAATGTTTATATAAATGTGCATTTGTTAATTGTTAAATTTGTATGAAATATTTAATATGTTGTTAATTGCTAATTTACTAGTTGTTGAGTTACTTTATTGTTGTTGTTATTGAAATGCCAATGTTACCGTAGTATAATAATCATTTCTATAAGTTGAAAGTCCTGAGCCCTGGTCCAACTTCTCTCGTTAAGCAATGGCTGTGAAGGTAAATATGCAGCGTGAATTGTAAGCGTTCTGTTTGATGATAATCCGTTACTTTAATCTTCCATAACATGTCCATTGCTAACGTGAGTGTTGTGTGCCCAGCTACCGCTAACATACGCCTAATATCAATAAACCCTATAACGAAAACAATCAGAGGACGGGTTAAACAATTAAACAACTAATTGTTGTACAGCGCCTAGCCACTCTACGTAATCGTATCGTATAATCCAGCTTTATAAGACAAGAATATACAACAAACAAAATTAACGCGCAAAATTAGTTTAACATTCGTCTAAAATATACAGGATAATAAAACAAAACAAAAATATTAACATAAATATATCTTCCTTTCAGATGGCATCAGATGAAGAAACAGAAGAATCTTCTAGTGATAAAGAAAACTCCGCTACAGATATTCCTACCGATTCCGAATTTGATCACGACGATCGTACGCCAACCGGCGAAATTCCCTCGATTATGTTGAACGACATAAACGTTACCAAAACACGGGGTAGCGGAGGACATTACTACAGTGCACCCAAAAAAGTTCAGGTGAAGTCCGGTGAACTGCAACGCCCCTTAGTCAGTCAAAAAACAGGAAATATCGAACTGAAGTTCACGCCACTTCCTGCCACAGCTATCACGCAAAAAATCTCAACACCTGACATCACCAACGTAAAACCTACACCATTAGTCAACCCCAGAAAAGGGGATTATTTCTTAAACCGCACGCAAAGCACTGGTGGGATTGCAAGTAAAGTTTCACTTGAACTCAAGAAGAAATACTTATTGGGAAGCACTGGTTTGCCTGGGAGTATTCAGAAATCTGGTTCTACTACTACTTTAGACTCTAAATTCAAATCTTTCCACAGTAATATTTCCGAACATCAAAAATTACTAAATCCTGCCCCTGAAATCAGTCCTACTATGCAAGCTTTCCTGCAAGGAACTTCAAAAATACGTACTCCTCTATCTCCTACTATTGCTCCAAAGTCTCCTACTTTTCCTACTGATAATAAATTACCGCAGATAATAAACATTGAAAAACCGAAAGAAGAAAACGTCAACAAACCAGAATTAAAATCTCCAGAAATTATTGATTTAACTTTATCACCCAGTGATAAATTCTCGATGCAGCCAGATATTACTAAAGATCTTCTTCCTGAAGATGCAAAAGAAGAAATTTGTGAGTCTCCAAAAATAATTGAAGAATGTCAACCTGATGTTTGCTATACGAATGATACAGAAGGACGTCCTAGGAGTCCAGTACACGAAACTTCTATCATAGTTCCTGAAATTCCCTGGAATGAAATTAACAAACCTGAGAAGAAAGACGAATCTGATATAGACACAGATTCTTTATCATCCGAAAGTTCCGATTTAGTAGAAGAAAAGTCAATTGGAAAAGTTTTTAATGATATTCCAAGAGTTGAAGTTCATGACACAGCTGGTGAACTCTTACAGGAAGATGATATTGTTATGGATAGTTTATGTATTATTCCTGATAAAACAGAATCTGAACAGAAAGAAGAAACCGAAAGCATTAGCAAAACTCAACCATCGTCTTTATCTGAGGGTCCTAAATCAATATTAAGTGAAAAGAAAACTTTGAATCAGCCTAAAATACTTCCAATATTAGAACACGTTGAATGCGCAGAAATAACTAAATGTCATTTAGAAAATAAAAAAGAAGTTACTTCAGAATTAAAAGAAGATTCAAAGTCAGAATCGAAACATTCTAGTGGTCGAAATACTCCAATTTCTGATCCAGAATCTGTTTGTAACGATGCTACAACTGCTGCTTTAACAGAAACAGAACTTTCTGATTGGGCTAGAGATGGTGCGGTATCTGATAATTTAGAAGATGTAGAGTTTGATATTAATCCTGAAGTTAAAAATAAGAAATCAAAGAGCGGAAAGAAGAAAAGCCTAAGAGCTGATGCGAGAATAGCAATGATAGAAGACTTTGAAGATACTGGACATATTTGCGGAAAAGATAAGAGCCCGAAAGAAATTTCTATTCCTCTTGTGCAAAACGGTGCTCCAATCGCTGATTTCGATAGTATTGAATATATGGACACTGGATCAGAAATTAGTTTAGAAGAAAATCTTGTTCAAACCACTAACACAGGAATGTTGAAAAATCGTGGATATGTTCATTTTGTCCAAGAGGACGAAGCAGTTCCGTTAGATAGTTTAAATCCAGTTATTTCTCAGGAAAGTCCAAATAATAATGAACCTATACAAGCAGTAAACAAAAATATTATTCTTCCTCTGTCTTCTGCAGAGGAAAATACCGGTTACTGTGTCTATGGAAATGAGAATGAAAATTTTGAAGGCAAATTTAATGAACCTTTGGAAGTCAAACCAGAAATTGATGAGAAACAAAAAGTCTGTGATAATGAAGATGATAGTTTATTAGTTATTGACCCAGGAACTACAACCGAAGAAAACACTGTAAGTGATTCAACAGTTAAAAATCTTATCAATGAATCAAAAACTGAAAATTTGCCGGAAAAAATAAGAGAAAGTATAGAAAAATTATCAGAAGAAAAAGAATCTGAAGACATTCAAACCCCACTCGTAGAAGATCATAATGGTGTGGAATATGATGAACATGTAAAACGATTACAATCAAAATATGCTGAATTCGGTTTCGTTAGAGATTCCATCGATATTAGGAAATCCAAACGGAAAAACAAATCAGATTCGCCTCCTTTGGAGTTGCCGCCAAAAGAAGTTGAAGAATCTAGTCCGCAAAGAGTTATGTCTCCTGTGTATAGTTCACCAGCTACATCTAGGAAGATCGAAGAAATAAACAAAGAAAGAAGTAAACAACAAGATTTAATTCGTGATCTAGTATTAGATAAAGTAAAACTTCAAAAGAAGTCAGGTGAGAAAAAACGAAGAATTCGTGAATCCTTTAGCCCTAGCTGTAGTCCAATTCGAAAGAATTTTGAACTTACAAAATCTGCTACTGTTGACATTTCTTCAAACTTCAGTGAATCAAAACAGTCCTCATTGTCTTCAGGAGTTTATACAAATTCAGAATCTTGCAAAACACAAGAACAAATACCATTACAAAAATCTCCAACAGTTAGTGGAGTGCCTCAAGAGTTAGAAGAAGTGAAAGAAAATGTTTATCCCAGCGACAGAACAGAATCTTTAACGTCAGAAATTTATACTCCTGTTGCTAGTCTAAAAGATCTTAATCCCAAAACACTTGCACGTCCATTAAGCATGCATGGATCTTTCATAGTTACTTCAAAACCTCTGAAACAATGTCCTTCCTCTAATCCCCAAAATAGTGATACATTTTCTCTGCCAAATATTCATCAAAGTGCTCTAAATAACGAATTTAAAACACCTGTTGCACCACCCAGAATAAAACATGAAGAAGCTAAAAGAACTGCAGAAAAATTAAAACAAGACGCAAGATCAAGAGCTAGATTGATGTCAGATGAAGATCTAGGATTAAGTCCAGAAGATCTTCATCGTCAAAAAGTTAAACTACTCACAAGAAAAACAAGTAGAGAAGAGTGTATTCAAGATAGCATTGAATCACTTGTACTCAACACCGAAAAAAGAAACGCACTGCTGTTAAATGACACATTAAAAAAGAAGAAGCAAAATGGTAGCACAAGTAAATTGGAAAGATCACTTCAGAATTCATTTAGTAATTCTGATATTCATCACAAATTAAGTTTATATAATGAAGAATGCAACAACGACATCGAAAGAAGTAGAACGAAATCAGTTTCCGAACTCTGTAAAACATTCAATGATGATCAGATAAAAATGTCGTTATCCAATAATATGATTAGTAGAAGTGAAAGTCAAAAGAAACAACAATTTTACAAATCAGATCCAAATTTATTAACCGAAACCGGTAAGAAGGAAAAGAAAACTAAAGATCGTGAAAGAAGAAAAAGTATTATCAAGTCAGTAACAGAATTCTTCCAAAAGAAGAAAGAACCTGGCACTAAATCGCCTCCAACGTCAACAAATTCTTCTGGAAGTGTTAAAGATCGCTTCTCAAGGTTTCGCATTTCACCAAAATCTAAGGAGAAATCAAAAGTAAGTGTAATATTATTTTATAATGTAAGGAAATTTCAAATGGCAGTTGATCAGAGAGAATAATGAACATTTATTTTTACAGTCCTGCTTAAATTTGGATGAGAAAGTCATTGTAAGCAAATATTTGGTTTTTGTGCATGTTGTGTTGTGTGAATTGTTCAAATATTTCCTTTTGTTTGTGTCTCTCTATATTTGCATGTTGTATTTCATGTTTGCATGTTTGCTTTGTTTGATGAAGGTTTGTACATGTTTTTTTATATATTTAGATTTAGTATTTATTTTATTTCAGTACATATTTGTATTTTTTTATACTACTTATCTATTATGTTTCAGTTAAATTTTATTTTAATAATACTAGATTATGGTTTCAGTTTTTCAGTGTTAATTTTATTAATAGTTTGTTGTATATTTTGGGATTTTGTTTATCTACTGATTAGTAAAAATTTTAGGAAAGAAATCTAGAACCACCTGCAAGAAGTAAAAGTCTTTCGGACAGTTCTGTAAAGGAAAATCGTGATGTTTCGCCGCCTCCAATTCCACCCCCACCTTTAAATTACAGCGTAAACAACACTAGAGGTACGAAAAACATTTATTTACGATTCATATTACTATTTGAAGTATTTTATCGAGTGTTACTTTTAACACCAGCTTATTTTACAACTGTATAAATCTGCAAGATACAGTACGTATAATTATAGATACGTAACTAGATACATATGCTTGGAATGTGTCACATACACAGCTTTTATTGTATTAGCACATTAGTAGTTTTTGTTTTTACTATTAGATGACAGTGGTTCTGAAGACGATATTGACTGGAAGAAATTGAATCAGAGTACGGAGACTTTAGATCAATCTTGTGCAATAGACGGCGCTGCGAATAGCCTGGGAAGACGAAGAGGCAATAGATCTCTTCGAAAATCTTCCAAACAGGCCACAATAAAAAGGTAAAATTAATAAACTTCCTACTTGAAATAATGTTCACTAAAATTATTATTTATAGACATCGATTAGCTCAAGAAATTCAACGAAAATTAGAAGAGACTGAAGTTAAAACGCGTGAACTAGAACAACGAGGAGTAATGGTCGAAAAAGCACTACGAGGCGAAACAACCAGTGAAGCAGCAGACCAAAGAGATGAAGGGGACCTTCTGCAAGAATGGTTTGATCTCATGAGAGACCGAACAGAGTTGCGTCGCTACGAAAAAGAACTGTTGGTTCGAGCAGAAGAACTGGAACTTGAAGACAGGCATGCTCGGCTTCAACATGAACTTAGAGAACGATTGACTGGAGACGGTGAGGAGAATAATTTTATTTCAAATATCTTTATTAACGAATCATTAAAACTCAAGAAAGTAATAATTATAAACAGTTTTTGTTCAAAAAATTATTTAATCTTTTTAACATCAGTTATGAAGTTCCAATAAAAGTTAATTAGCGAGATATTCTGTTATAGATCAACTGAAAACTCAAGATGACGTAGCAGCAGAAGGCGCAATCCTAAGGGAAATGTTAGAAATAGTAGCCAAGAGAGACTCTCTGATAGCGGTGTTAGAAGAGGATCGACAAAGGTGCTGTCTGAAAGCGAGAAGGAGATCGGCTCCTCAACTGTCCTCAGTGTCATTCTCTCAACTGTCTGCTAAAAATTCTTCTTTCCCTCGTATTTCCGTCTTTTCTGTTTTCTGCCTTTTGTTGGTGGCTTACGTGCTAATGATTTGTTTTATTGATTATCTCTCCAAGCTTTATTACTTTGTTCTTTGAAGTTTCATTCATTATTCTCAGTTTTATTTGCATGATTATTTTAGTATATTTTATTTTTACCGTAAATAACATTAATATAAGGTTTGTATAGTATATTGCTTTGGGTGGAAGTGTCTATCATTCGATTCTGCCCGCATGTATGTACATCCAAAGCAATACATTTTTCTAGTTTTGTATGCAAATGCAGCAAATAGATGATCAATTACAACGCATGGCTTGTAGCACTAAATTATTATCTAGGTAAGATGGTGTCTTGAATTATGTTTTATTATTTTATTGTTTATCCTTTCATAATTGTATTGTCTTATTGCTAAATTAAAATAGTAATGGTGTTGGTATTAATGGGAAACTATAAAGAGATGTCTTTACAGGTATCATGAAGAAGATCGGGATTTTGAAGCGCAGATGCTGGCAAAAGGGCTACGGCTAACCCCCATTAAGAAAACACCGGATTAGTATTAAAGTAGGGCCGGTTCGCCAAGGTACCTTATATTTGTCAGATTTTCAATTTTGCACTATTCATTGAATTTTAGGCCTAATGCGCTCTAGCTAACTTTATTATTGACCAATTCAAAAGTTGCTCAAATCTTTGACTTCACGATCCGCGCACAGTCGATTACATAGTTGTTATCATCTCCATTTCTAAGAATTATTCTAAAGTAACTGCTTAATGTACAATTATATATTTGAAATTTTATAGGAGCATTTATTTTAGTATCCTGGAATGAGATTCACTCTCTTTTTCACTTCTGTAATTCTTAATTCCAGTTAAATTTCGCGTTAAAAACTACTAATTAATCGTCTATGCGTGCGTAATTCAAACTTTCTCGTTTCATTTTTAGAGTAACTATTGTATATCCTTCAAAATTGATCAATATGTGTTTTTTTAATTACAACAAACCGCTAGTGCGCGCTAGGTCTTAGTGTAATATTTTCGCTAGTACACGCATTATCGAGACAATATAATGCTGTTGGTTACAGTGATTATGAAGGTAACTTGGTATTGAAAAATTTACTGTGATGATTGCAGTGCTTTTTAAACAATGATAAGTTAATTTAAAAATATCTAACTTACTCTATTTACATAAAATTTTGATATTTATGTTGATTGCTTGTATTTATTGGTAGAATGTAAACAAGATCACAGTGATATAATGGGGTAAAGAAACAATCTTGTAATTTAATTATTCTAAAAGAAAATGTATTTTAATTTTATAGACTGCTAATTTTTAAATGTATGTTTGTCTTTAAAGCTTCTTTATTATTATTGACAGGGAAGTAATGAATCATGTATTTGATTTACCATGTAATGGTAATACTTTTATTATGTATATACAAATTAGGCTCTAATGTTTTAATAATTTTAAATTGCAGTGTTTATTTAACGAAATTAAAAGTTTTAACAAATCATGTTTGTCCATCATGGGTTAACATTGAGCCTAGTTTTATTTTAAGTTTATCGAATTTTTGAAGTGTTTCTGTTTGCGTGTTTTATTATATTGTAATTATGTACAGATTAATTATAGTTTATGAATGCAAGTGTAGGTTTTGTATTTTGTGTTGCATGTATAAATTCTAATAAATTGCTTTTATACTATTTTGAATTGAAAATATTTATTCACAATATATAACATTCATTCAATAAATGTAAACAATTTATTGTAAAATTTTAATTTTTGCTTTTCTTGTGTTTTTCCAGCCCTTCGCGTAAAATTTCGAAATCCATACCATTTTTTACAAAAATGGATGTAACTCCTAGTTTACTGATGTCATTTATATTTCTACTTTCATCGTCAAAAAATATCATATTTTTATAAGGTAGACCAGAATCGCTACGAAATCTAAAAAAAAGTTAAATTAAAATTATTTTTCTGCGATATTAATTTTACTTATTTTTGTGTTAAAAATGGAAATTATTCATTAACATAATAGTATATTGTGTTATTAAGAGTAAAAGTGATACTTTGTGTGGCGAGCATGGAAGTTTGCACGACGACCGAAGCGAGTCGGACAATTGCATGCGAGGCACACAAAATTGTTTTTTTAATTAAATTTCTTACTTAGTAAAATGATTAACTTTGCTTCCTGGATATATTTCTTTAAATTTAAAATATCTATCCCATTGAAACAATTCAACTAACTGATTTGCTCCACTTATTTCGGAAGTCCTTGAAGCTATTCCAAGAGTATATCCTTCTTCAACTAAAGTCTGTAATATTTTGGGAACATCGGGATAATATTTTATTTTTTTACCGTGTGCGTCGACTACGTGTCCTTTTTCACTAAAATTCAAATAAAACATATGACTAAGATTGTGTTTTGTTTCTTGACAAGTAAACATCTATTAATAGATGGTTATATGTTAATAAATGTATTTAGAAGAATTGTCAGTTAACAAATGGAATGTTATCAGTTATAGTTAATATTTAAGAAGGTAAATATTTGTAATTGGTATTTCATACTTCTTTCTAAAAGGTGGGGTAACATGTGTATCTACCCAAAATGGCCAGAGGGTGTAATCTAAAACAAATTATTGATAATATATATTCCTCCTTTAATTTACATTCTTACCCAAATCAAAAACTATCAATGTATTTGGAGATGACATTGTCATAAGTCTTAAAAAAGACTTGTACTTGTATAAATAACCTGCAATGGTAAATTTGTTTAAATGTATCAAGGCTAGAAAAAATATGTAATATGATTAGTTATTTGATTATTTTTTAATTTGTTTACATATCTAACATGATATTTAATTTTAATAATTTAATATTGTACATTATGTATGAAAATTTTTAAAATTAAGTTTTTAATGTTGTCATTGTACAACATTTCAAAACATATATTGGCAGGTAACAAATTAAGTATGTCATTAGTAAAATTCAAAAATAATGAATTTAAACTGTACAAATTAGGTAATTATTTGAAATTTTTAAATAAATTTAAAATAGTTTTCTAGGGGGTTTCCGTTTATATAGTTGGCAAAACAGTCAGTGTCATGGCAAAGTGTCGTTTTGCCATTTTGGTCGATAGGTGTGCTAATGCGCCATTTTATTACATTTGATTTGATGAAACTTACAAAAGTCGTTTATTTTAGAAGTAGTGATATAAATACGGAGGTGTACGAGTTCGTTGATAAAATCCGCATGTAATACTTGTATATTTTACTATATATTCTTGACGTTGTAACGACGAACAAGGTAAATGATAGTGTAGAATATTTTGTGATTGTGGCACTCCATTTTGTTTTCCATAAAAATAATTGAAAATAATCGTTGTGAAATACTTTAACATCTCGTTAACATTGCTTACTTGTCAATAAATACTTGTGAGTTACTGAGAAGTGCCAAAATCTCATGTGTTATTTTTGTTCTTTGATTGTTCTCTAACCACTGCGATCGATTATATTTTTGTTTTTCCAGATCCATGCAAAATGATTGACTTAACTATAAAAACTTTAGACTCACAAAATCATGCATTTTCCGTTGAAGATGATGTAAGTTATTTGACAATTATTTAGCTGACGTTTGATAATATTGTTTATCTTTTTTAGATAACTGTATCTCAATTTAAAGAACGTATTGCTGAAGTTATAAACATTCCTGTTGACACTCAGCGTCTTATTTATTGTGGACGTGTTTTACAAGACAACAAGAAACTCCAAGAATATGGTAAGTTATAATAAGATTTAATTTTTAATAGAGTAAATTTAGGTTTAATAGACTACTTACTAACATTAAAATTAAGATGACACGCATTAATTTAATGTATAACAAATATAATCACGTATAATACTACATTGTAGTCATAGTTATGTTGAATATTTTTGTGGAACTAGTACGAATATGAAAATTACCATTGCGAATTCTTTTTCGCGGTGTATGAAAATGTTTATTTTGTAGACGTTAATGGGAAAGTTGTCCACTTGGTGCAAAGGGCCCCTCCATCGACTACCCGCAGGGCCAGAAGCCCGCAGCCTTCCCAACAAACTCGGCGCCCATTCAGCACCGCAAATGCGATGTATTTGGGCTCCATGGCATTTCCCTCCGGTTTGATGGAGGCCCAAGGAATAGTTCCTCCTCCCCCTACACAAAGTCTTTCCGGAAGTCGTTTGAACGTGGCTCGACGTATGATTCGTCGAGCTGAAATAATCCTCAACAACTTAGAAGACCCTCAGGGCTCACGCACCAGGGAAACTCCTCCTGAGGAACCTCAGGATGACGTGACCCCAGTATTCGCTGCTCAGGTATTTGTTCCTCACTCCCATAATGATGATCCTTTGGCGTCGTTGAGTGCGGCAGTGTCGGCTGTTGAGAACGGGATTTTACAAGCTGAGCAGGGACCAGGAAATGAATCAATAACTTCCGGCCAACAGAATGCTACATCTAGTGCGGAAGCAGATACAGCTACTGCTGCTGCTGCTGCTGCCGCCGCTCCGACCACTTCAGAAACTACGCAGATCCCTACTGCTCCGGCTTGCCCTGCGACGGGTAACACACAAGAAAATACAGCCGAAACTTCTACTACAAACGGCAATGGTGGCCGATTACCAGAGTAAGTTTATTTATTATTTTAATCATTTTCAAACGACCACTTATGAAGATTTAAATAAACATGGCAAATTAAAAGCAATATGCTAAAGGTGATATTTCGCGATTAATGCCCACTGTCATTTAACTCATACATAAATTCTTTTTTTATTCATTATTTTTCGTTCCTTTTTAAAAGTTACAATATTTACTATTTAATTAACCAGGGATTCTGTTTTTATTTGTTGTTTGTTTAAATTCAAAATATATTTTGAACGAAATATATAACGTTATATTTTTGCATTTAAGGTTACTGTTATATCCAACGATAAAAATATTGGTTGAATTACATTTAACGTTTGTCTTTCTTCGGTTAAAATATGAGTTGTCGATATTTTAATGTGTTGCGATCGTGTGAAAAGTAATTAAATCACTCGCACTGTGTTTGTCACTTTCGATGTTCGATATGTAAAAAATTGTTAATAAATTTATTTTGTGATTAGAAATGCATTCGGCACCATTGAAATGTCGCGCCTACTGGACGATCTAATTAAGATCCAGGATCGTTTACGTCCGTACATGGATCGTTATCACGCTTTTATGCGTAATGATCCTGCTTTAAACAGCGACCAACTGCAGGATCAACGACAGACTCAAACCATTATTAACCGTGTTTCGGAAATTATGCATTTGTTGGGACACGCGTACCATTCTCTCAGTGATGTAATGGTGCAAGTAACTACACCGCCACCGCGCCCGTTGTTATGCAGACCTATACTCATACAGCACAGTGCTGTTGTACAAGCTGGAATCCCCATCCAAGTTGAAGTAAGAAACATATTTAAATTTTATTTGGAAAATGATAATGAAATATTTTTAGGCTCAGATTAACTTGACATCGGACAGACGTCCGTCAGACACAAACACTCAACAAAATCAAACGAATGGAGAGGCTCCGGCCAACCCTACACCCGAAAGCAACAATGCTAATGCAAATGCGAATAGTAATACTACAACAACGCCGTCCGCGCCGCAACCCACGATAACCACATCTCAGATTCGGCCGAACGTGCATGAGATAAGAATAGATTCATTTCCGTTTGAGTTGCGTGGGTTCCCGCGCCCTCCTATGTTCAACATCACGCACCAGGTCCGCGGCCAGCCCCCCACAGGTAATAACGATTCTGGAGCGCAGGCCACGCCGGCCAGCGGCTCCGAAACAAATACTGCGGCTCAGCAAGGACAAGGACCACACGAGCCTGTCGTTGCCGTCGTTCCACCGTTTGTGAATAATCCCAACATGGAATTCTTTATGGAAGTCACTCCTGAGAGTATCACAATTGATTCACTGGAAACTACAGTTGTGACTTCAGCTGCTCAAGCAGACAACGGTAAATTTCCTTCCCTTCCTAGACATCATTCAGATAGTCTATTTTAGACCATCACTAGTAACATTTTTATACAACTAATATTTTCATCTTTTTGGCGTCGTTTAAAACATGAATGAATAGAAAAGTATGCTAGTGATTTTTATTTGTAGGTAAAATAGGCATGGCATTTCATTTCTGGGTATAAAACGGTGTAACACGAATTATTTATATGCTGCATGTTGTATTTGTTAAAGGGACTTGAACTGCTATAAATACCACTCAGTTTTTGTTCGGTTCAAATTCAGTGTGTAATTTTCTTTTTTAAGGGTAGTACCTACTAAAAATATTATTTTCTTATCAAAAAATATGATCTACTTGGCTGACTCAAATTCTGGGAAAATCGTTATTATTCTCAGAATTTAATTTTCGAAACATGCGACTTGCATTTGCAAATTGTTTTTAATTTCCTTTACAAAATTAAGCTAGTTCGTTCCAGTTTATATTGCGGTTTGGTTCAAGTCCCTTATTTGTTGTTAAAATTTATGCGTCTATTGTCTATTTTATATTTCCGTTAGTTCTTCGTGGAACTTTCGGCTCAACTCCTCCAGAGTTCATCCAGTCGATCTTGCAAGCCGTAGCTGGTCAAATGATGGGCGGAGGAGGAACTCCACCGGTTTCCCAACCAACAACTACCACCACCACAACCTCCGAACCTTCAGAAACGACAAGTTCTGCTCCAACATCTGCCCCAAATGGAACGAATGTGAATTCTCAAGCTCGCGTAAATACACAAACACATCCGACAACTGCGACGCAGACTCGCTCCACTTCTCGACCTCATGTGCACTTGGCGCAACACACCATGCAGGGATTCGATCCGTTCTTACCTTGCAACTCTCATCACATTCGTAGGAGGCGGATACCGGCGACTTCAATCCCAACAGTTTCTGCCACTTCTACAGCTGCGCCGCCGTCTGGAGGCCAGAATCCCAACGCGGACGGAGAACAACAAAATAATAATCAGTTTCCTAACCCAATTCAATATAATATTTTACAAGTAAGTTCACATTGTAAAGTTTGGAATTATTTTCCAAACGGTTGTATTGTTGTTAGGGTTGGTTCAGATCTTTGGGTATACCTCAGTCTCGTTCTCAGCAACAACAACCACGAGAGGAGGCCCAGGATGCCAACAACACATCTACAAATGCAACAACCGACAACACGACACCGCCGCAAAATCAAGGTGATCGGCCGGAAATTCCTCTACCCTTCATGGTACTGAGTGTAGTAGAGAAAACAAAACTATGTTTTTATTATTGATTCTTTTGCAGGACATCGCTGATCTGTCCCGGCTATTATTCGACCAGGGGACTTCTGGGCAAGCGACATTGGACACATTCTTACAACATTTCCCGGAACATCATTATAATGAGGGCGAGAGCCTGTTCAACGACTTGGTCATGACTTTGGCCAGGGGTCTTACTTTTAGGTAAGATTTTTAAAAAAAATTTAATGTAAATGTAAATTTATGATTTTTTAGTGATGTAATTTCATTGAATACTGGCCACATCGACCCCCTAGTTCGTATTCGGCCCCAATTACGAACATTTTTCCTAAACCGCGTATTGGATGGAGAATGTCCAACACAGGCTGCTCTTGACAGAGGAGCCGACAGACTTATCCAGGAATTGCAACCTATTTTAGAATTAATGGTAACTTTTTATTTTTAGTTTTAATATCCTAAACTAATAATATTCTGTTTAGAGTATGTTACGCGTTCGTGATAATATTGACATCGTAGAATCTGCGACGCAGCTCTGTCGTAGCAGATTTCCAAACATCATTTCTCTACTCATGTCCAGGATGACGGGTTCGTTAAGAACTTTAGTGGATCAGTGTCTGCTCACGATTCGGCAGTTGTGCGCATTGGTTTTGTATAGCTGTGTGGATGGACAAGTCGGCATTGAGGAACTCTTCCGGACATTAATTGTAAGATTTAAAACAGTAGTGCAATTTGTCACGATATAATACTTAAAGAAACACTGATTTAAATAATTACATTGATGTTTTGATTTTTATAAAGTTGTGGTTACAGGCTCGATATACAGCAGGAATCAGTCCGGAGATACACCAGTGGACTATAACTACCAGTTTGTCCCAATTAAGACACTTTTTAAGAACTTTAGACGTTTCTTCTTCTGCTATTCAACCGTACATTGTCACAAGAACGCCCACAAATGAAGCTGCTAACTCAACAGCGGAACCAGAAGTAATTATAATTTTTAATAGCGATTCATTTTATAATACCTTATTTAATTTCAGGCAATGGAAGTAGAGGAGACTCCTGCGGTGGAAGTCCCAGCAGAACCAGCAACTGTTCCTACATTAAATTCTTCGCTGGACTCGGAACCTTTACCAAATGTTGTACTAGACTCAGAGCCTTGGCATCGAGGACTTTCGGCTGTAAGTTTTAACGAAAATATTAATTATTCTAGGTATGATAATTAATTAGAATTCTCAGGAATGGATACCTATAATTACAAGAGACTCACAACGCCAGAGAAGACAAAATTCGCAACCTCCTTTCAGTGATGCGTACCTTTCCGGTATGCCGAGCAAGAGAAGAAAAATTGTAGCTACGGCCAAGCCACACGGGAACATTTCTCAGGTTATTTCAGGTGAGAAAATGTAAAAATCGTGTTGACATACCTGAAACATTGTAAAATTAGCAAATAGTTAATTGATCTCAATGCGGTGATTCCAAATTTTCAAACCAATTAAATTATCTCATTCCGAAAATATTTGCCAAAATTACACTTAAAAATCTATTTTGTTGCACGTATAAAATTAATAAAAAGGAGTTGCCGAATTTGAAATTAGATCTCTCAGGGGAAAGTTTAAAAAAAATGCATTTTTTCTCAAGATTTCTTTTAGTAGTTGGGTTGATCAAATTCAAAATTACAGTGAAGTACGCGCAGGTACTTTTTTCTCTCTTTTCTCATCTTAACTCAGTTGTGACATAAGTGTATAAAATTCTCCGTAAAGATAATGGCTCGTATTACGAGCTCACTTTTATAATAAAATCGCGATTTTAACGACCACTTTTACATCATAATTTTATGTAAAATTAAAAGTTAAAATCACGATATTATTATAAAAGTGAGCTAGTTCGCTTTTGTAATAAAATCACGATTTTAACGTTCGTTTTTACAAAAGATTTTGATATAAAAGTGAGCGTTAAAATCGCGATTTTATTATAAAAGTGAGCTCGTAATACGGGCCAACGAGTTTGGTTGATTTCATGCATCGTTTTCTTTTCTTTTTGCTGTAAACAGATATATTCTAAGTGTCGTTAATTAAATTAAAGTGTTTAAAACTAAAATTATACATGCGTTTGTTCTTCTTGTAATAGTGTCATTAATAAGAGAACCTTTTAACTAAACATCGTATCCCGCAAAGGTTTATTGTATTTGTACAGTCATTTCCCGCTCCCGTTTCCGCTTTCTTTGCCGCGTTGGTGTGCGAAGACCTTCGTGCGATACTATCCCGCGGGATGTCTGTCTTACATGTATAAAATTAATTTGTACCAAAAATTATAACTGGCTATATATTTCTTTTACCTATTTATTGCATTTTACATAGATGTCATCGTAAAAAGTACAAATTGAATTGTAAGGTCGTTGAAACGTGCTTTGGTTTGAATTTTACTTTTACCTAATAAAAAATATGAATGATTTTTTTTCCAGACGGAGTGAGAAGAGCTGTCCAGGCGAGTGGACTGAGCAATGTAGTTCCTGTGGACGTCGTGAGCCAAGCTGCGAGTAGTGATATATCGCTTCAATCCGCCTACAGAGATCTGTTGAGAACGAGCGTCCAGTCTGGACTCAGGGACAATCCGGATTTCACTCCGGAGCGCTTTCCCAATGCCGCCAATTATTTCAATGTAAATAAATAAGGTCAGTAAAATATATTTTTTCCATATCGTTATTTTTCAACTTTAGTTGACAAATTTAAAATTAACAATTTTATAAAAAAAAAATGTTTGTAATTAAATAATGATTCACATAATTATTTGAAATTGTTAATTCATGTATTATTAAAAAGTGGTTATGAAAAATAAATGGGGACCAATTTTTTTTTGTAGAGAAATCGATTAAAATAACTTGCTATCCTGTGGGACAAAATGGCTGAGTGGTTAGTTACCCGCTTTGCAATCTGTTACCCCGGGTTCAATTCCCGACCAGGTTAAATCCTTTAATAATTTAGAAGCATCCCTAACATTACCAAATGAAATTTCATATAAAAAATAATACAAAAAATGGAAAAATAATAAATAAATCTGCCCAATGATGAAAACTCATTCGCTAGGCGGGGTTAGACTGTGAGGCGGATTCGACTTAGTGGTTCTGCGTAGTGTAATGTTACGTACTGTGTCACAGTCTGACAGTTGGCCTGTGTGCGCAAGATTATGAGAGCTGAGGGCTTTATTTTTAATAATATAATTAATTAAAATAAAAACAAATCAAATTGACATTTAAATATACTATTTTTTTTTAATATTTATAAGTTTAAAGCAAATAGTAATCACTCACTGATTCGCAAGCAAAATGGATTGTTTAATACAAATAAATGAATAAGGTTTATGATTTTTTGGCATCCTAAAGTAAAAATATAACAATCACACATCATTGTTGCAATTTTTCACATTTCGATACGGTAAACTAACTCAATATTTTTAGCTATTAATGTTATTAAAAAAGTAACTATAAATTGTACTTACAAAAACGCTACTTACCGCAATTTATCGTTCATTAAAGTCTTGGAGAAATATATTATTTTTAGATATTTTTATACCGGTCGGTTTTATTAAAGCACTCCACATCACATCGTGCTTCAATATCAAAACGCAGTTTTATCATATATAACTATTAATTATTATAGTATTTGAATTCAGTAATCTTATTTGATGTGTTTTAAGAAAATTAACATTATTAAAGAAGTATCAAACAAATAATGAGTTTTATTTCACCAGATGACGAAATAGAATCTGACTGGCACCACATTTACACTGAAGCCGACGTGAAGAAATGTTTCTACACAATTTTAATTTCATTATGTTGTTTATATTTGGTATATTGTTATTATTTTGACTGAAATAATAATTTTAAATAATGAATATTATTTTCAAAAATAAAGTGACTGAAATATTTATAGCAAATTTTGGTCAGTTTATTTATATTTATAGTCAATTAGTATAATAAATTATTATTATACTTCTGATCTTATAATATTAATAAATATTTAAAAATATATAATAAACATATTTGTATAAATTGTGATTAGAATAGTAAAGTATGTATATCAAGCTTTGAAATTCTTGTTAAGTATTAATATTATATGATCAGATATTGCACAGGTTACAAAACCGATGCGCATAGTTCCAATACTATTTTCTTTTTAAGTATATAATAGTAACACAATGTTTATATGTAAATTTATTATAGGTTATTTGTAGGCACTTACCACAAAGAGCATTAAATATATTAAAGAAATACTGTTTGTTTATTAAATCTATTTATATATTATCATTTTTTCTGCTTGTTTATTTATATAGATGTTATTAAAAAATTGTTTCCAATTCTAAATAAAAAATAAAACTCTTCGTATTTTGTATATGATTCATAGACTAGTGGAAATGCAAATATTTAAACTAAATTATAGATAGTGTTCAGAGTAATGTTTTGGTATTTTATAGTTTGAAATTTAATTATTGTAGCAGGGATTCAGTTTCTAGTTTCATTAGTGAGAATGCCTGTATTGTTCATAAATGTAATGGTTTCTTTGTAAAAATTTTCGCATCTAAATTCTTGGAAATTATTTTATGTTTGGTTCTATTTTCAGTTCTCAACATCCTTTTCAATCCAGTGTTAATTTCCTTTGCTCGATCCTATTTCCTATTGCGGTATTTTCCATCTCGTCATTTACATTTCCAACCCACAACATTCGACAGCCTGACGTCGACCGTCAGGCAATTTTCGTCGATTGCCAGTTGATTGAGTGGACACGGTAGGTCAGAGGGCAGGGCGTGCGACCACCGAAGCTCTCTAAACGAGGAGGAAGGGAGAACATCATATTTATTTCACAGTAACATCAAATTTTACACATTCATGTTGGGGATGAATACAGAAGAGGTATGTAGATTTTGTATCAAATTATAATTTTTATATAAACATTCATAATAAATTTGTTCATTATTAATAATATTTCTATGAAAATAAGGTTTACTAGAAGAAATTAAATATTTTTCCGAATTGTTAAACTAAATAAAATAAGCAGTGTAATTGATACACACAAAATGCAATTTCCTTAGATGAGAAGAAATATCGCGGCTTATTGCCAAATGACAAACCAACTCATTCCTAATTTTTTGTTTGCGCGTGATTCAATACGTCAAGATACCATGAAATTAATTTTAAGTCGCTATAACTGCTTTTTACCGCTAATATAATATTAGTTCCGTGAATTTTAAATATGCAGATCTCAGTAGTTCCAAGCAGTTATCATTTGATGTATCAATTAAAAAAGATACGTTTTATTTTCACGAAATACATTATTTACCGTAGGTACCTGAAGCCCTGTTCCATTAAAGAATAATATTCCACAGATGATGATGTTGAATCCGAATAAATCTCCAACTAATTTATTAAAAACTACATATATGTTACTGTTAAAAATAATATAGTTTTGTCGTTGTACCACTCATCGAATATATTTTAACCCCTATATAAATGTATCCCTGAGCAAATTCGTGTATTTAGCTTATTAATATTGAAAAACATTAATTATTTTAAAAATAAAGCCTTCGTATTTAAATAATTTGTGCTTGAATACATGGGCGCCGCCAGGGGAGGGCAAGAAGGGGTAATTGCCCCCTCTTGGGAAACACCGAAAGTATAAAGATATGCAAAATATGGCTAATTACTGGAAATATACCCGTTTACTCTATTTTTTTAAATTTTCAATATAAGTTGAGTATATATAAAATATTATTTAATTTTGCCTCCGACGTCAAACTACCCCCCTTCCCCCTTGGAAAATTTCCTGACGGCGCCAATGTTTGAATATTATTTAAATTCTGAAATCATTCAGCAAACATCAAAGAAAAATATATTCAATTATAATATAAAATAATATAGTAATAAATAATACGTTTACAATTTAGATATAGATAATACCTAAATTTTTCTAAAAATGTTATCATTACTATGTTTTGCTTATAATAAACCAGTTAACATTGGTTTCATGTTTTCCTTCAGTACATAAAAAAACAACCGCCATTACGTTACGGAACAAAATGATCTGCATTGCTGAGATTCCAGCTGCGGTTCCCCGCGATGACAACTTCATTTCTGACATTGTTGGTAAATATGTTTTTAATTTAAATCCCGGAGACCAAAATACTCCCATATCTCCCACGCATTTTTATACTGTCCCACTGAAATAGTCGGAATTGTGACACATTTGCCGCGAACACGCTTGGTATGTGAAATATTCGCGTAGGACATACTGTTTGTCCACTTGGAAGATTTGTAGGGGTGAACTAATTTTGGGAGGCAGTGAAAGCTTGACAACTTTTTGGAAAGATTCAACCTCAAGCTGAATTCGAAGCCAACGAGCCATATATGATTTGCTTCTGTCATGGATTTACTTTACGATGTTTACTATATGCACGTGCATTCAACTATTTCCCGAAATTTCAACATGACTCATATTACATTCCTATAAACAATTAATATTTATTATTATTGATATTATCGCAATACATATGAACACATGGAATACCGCAAAAATAATGGTAAATTCCTATTTCCTCAAACTCATACCCAAATATAAATGTACCTTTCTTCGCTATGAAGGTCTTGTACACAGTTATAATATTTTTGTAAAGGGTATGAAAGGATACACTTAGAACAGATATTGTAAAATAATAGTATTTATATCATTTTTCAATTCTCCTCTTATGCGTTTCGCTAGGGATCTGACATGAATTTTACCTATTTATGTATATATTTTTGCGGTAAATGTTATGTAAATATATCTATTCATTAACAAAAGCGTTTGATTGATTATAAATATAAAGTGTCTTATACAGAATTAGATGAATGTTAATGTGACATTATTATGATAATGAATGAAGCAGCTGTAAAAGTCTGGCCATTGTAAGCAGCCAAAGAAAACATTAGAATAAGTGCTATCGTCAGCACATGGGCAACGTTCATTCATCAGAAATTACAAAACCAGCTTAATCTGAACAATTTTACGACTAGTTTTATGACCGCTTTTAATTTTTAATTATCACAAATTATCAAACGAAAAGCATCAACAAGACGTTGTACGTGTCGTCAGACTAATAAAACTTGTATATGGCACCACAAAAGCCCTTAAATCTTAATTTATGATTAGTGTATGATATTTTTTGTTGCTTTCCGTACACAAAGGTCAACGGGGTATCAATGCAAACATCCCGAGGTCACTTTGTATCCAGGCGCGTAAACAAGAATTCGTTAATACCTAACATCACTAGCCATTCAATTACCCGCTCGTGATTCATCGATACTGTTGATTGATATTGATGTATATCATTTCCGTTCGGTTTTCATATGTAAGAGGGGGTTTTTAGATATATTTTACATAGTTATTTTCAATACATTTTCACTATTCTAGCATCATATTTTCGGTACTTCTGTCCGTCTGTATATATGAGGACTTTGTACGTAGACCAAAATAAGTTGACCAGATTTTAATAAAAAGTCATATTTAAGTTTCTAATATTAATGGCACCCAGTAATAAGTTTTTAGTAAAAATCGGTCAACCGGAAGTGGAAGTTTACTCATGACTATTGCGAATATTTAGCTACTAAATAAAATTTTGAAAATTATATTTAAAGGAATTTGATGTGAATTACGCAAGTAATAGCCTTTATTTTAAAATTTATAACTACGTAAACATAATATACAAAACTGTTCAGTCCTGCATATGTCGCTACTTAACTAAATTTTAAAAGCATATATCCATGCAGTACCTACGCCACTATAGCATTGTTGACATATTAAAATACTACCAATATAACATCCCTCTTTAAGAGCTGTTTAATTAAAGCACCTGTATATCATTTATTATAATATTGTATAAGAAAACGAAATAGTTTAATACAATTAAAAATTTCCAAGTAATAAAAACTACAACATTGCATGCATTTTATTTAAAAATTAATAACTAAATGTACTTTGTATAATATACATTTGATCCTAGTTTCCTTGTTTTTTAATCACTGTAATACTTCATGACTTGGAAAATCTTCGAAAATCTGCAGCCGAAATTTTATCAATTTTAGTTAATCTTCACGTGGCGGACCCCTCTGAACTCAAATATCTGTACAACAAAGGTCGAATGATCAAAATTCACATCAGGAGAAATGAAATCATTTGCGGTGAGTTGATATTTATTCCAAAAATTGTTTACCATCATGATTATATTTTCAAATGAGTAAATTAGAAATTTAATTCAGTATTTCTTTGGAAATGAATTTTAATTTGCTACAAAGAAATTGAAACAATCAAAATGATTTACACAAAAAGTCGAATATTTTTCACCAGTATTTAAATACAATAGCGACTCAATAATTATCATTTTTCGTATGAAACGGATATCATCAAAATGTTTAAAAAAATCTAATATATTTAGCAATTTATTATCTTTCAAGATTTTAAAAACTTTTACTTTATTGCAAAATTTTAACAGTATTCATTGAAAAAATGATGTTTTTTTCATGTACCCCTTTAATAATATGATTACCCATATACATATAGAAACGAATTTAAAATTCTCTACCATTACAGAATATATGAATGTAGTCAGGACTGGATTTAGAATTTTGAGGCCCTAGGCCAATATTTTGTAGGGGTCCCCAAAATTTCTAAAAAAAAAAAACTTGGAAAAAAACTCCATAGAGTAAGTTGTTTTTTTTTTAATGTTAAAATAGAATAATTGTGCTTCATTCTAAAAGCTTTGAAGTTCTAAACTAGAGTAGCTTTAAGCGATTTTTTCAATTTTTTCTGATTTCGTTTTAATTGAACGACTTCATTGCATTGGTGGAGGTCCATGGCCTCGCGCTAAATCCGGCCCTGAATATAATGATTGTGTACCAAGTGCAGAAAGTTATCATTGTTTAGCAAGAGACAGTAAATACTTATTGCACATACATATACGTATAGCATAATTATATAAACAACACAAAATACAGGCAGGCGCATTATCGTAAACTGGTATATTAAATTATAAAACCGAGAAATCAATTTCTGTATTTTAATAGGATACTAGTAATATAATAATGTCCATATTAAAAAAAAATGTTGACGTTAAGTTCGCCTAATAAGGAAGATGTTTCCAGTCGTAAAGAAAAAAAATAGACAAATTATATGCATATAAGAAACAATTTCAATTAATATTATTCACTCATTGATTATTAAGTGCAACCTTGACTTAATTTTTTTGTACAATTGTTGTGGTTGAATTTCAATATTTCCTAAGAAATAAATATTGGAAAGTATCAAATGATATCACTTACTTATTAGTAATTTTACGACTTGATTGTAATCTACACCATGGCAAATTATACGTTACGAATAAACAGACAATGATGGTTCAAGTCTACCACAAAAAATCTTACAAGAATTAATCTTTCTTTGATTGTGGTCATTTCAAGGAGACTTAAATGTTAAGTGTTAAGCATCTTTTCACAGAACAATGCAATATTTATGATTTATCCAACCTAATTGCTGGTAATGATTAGTTCTTAACAAAATAATAGATACTTACTCGTTGCTAATGATTATTTTCGTCGCCTTTGAATTCTGCGAAGTGTGGCGTTGTAAAATTTGGTTGTCTCGTCATTAGACATTTACATAATTTTGAATCTACGTAGTGATGCTTTATTTTATAGAAGAATGGTTCATTTACAATTTTAAATGGCATTTACATTTAACGTAAGGATTGTAGGAGTGTGCCTAATTAATAAATGACCAAAACTTCCTGCCAGCGCGTTGACTTTCTTGGCGATTTCCTAACATAAAATTTGCGTCAACAAGAAAATAAATTAAAGAGTTAAAAATGATATTATTAGTAATAATTAATAGTTATTCAAATTTGAACTCGCATTACAATACTTGAACGCAATGGGATTATATAATTTACAATGGACATTTCTAATAATTTTTAGTAATAATGCTGCGTTTTTCGTATAATATCTACAATTTTAATTTTTTATTAACTTTGTCATATTAACCCAAAGATAACCTTTAGGGACATTAGAAAATTCTTAGCGAAAATATTTTATAATACTTAAAGTTAAATACTTTTCATGTAACTATATTTCCATTTAAGGACTATAAACTAGGTTTAAATATTTTTAATAAGATGTCTGATCATTTGGATGTATGTAAAAATTTGAAAAATATGGTGTAAAATTAGTAAAACGAGCAATGGTGGCTTACTTGGTCAGCGCGCTTTGACTCGCTGAGCGGAGTCTGAGATCTGGGGTACAAACCCGCAATCAGGAAAAAATACCGCTCTGCCCGAGTGGTTCAGAACCCACTATAAGCTGTGGATCCCCTGTCCTATTACTGGACTTCGGTCTGTTGGTCAGTGTAAATTAAAAAATAAAAATAAACTATGAAAATAATATGCATTATAAAAATACATATTCTGTAATGGCGGTCATTTCTGTGCTGTCAAAGGCTAAATGGTTACTCCTGATTTTTATTTATTGCTTTTTAAAACATTAAATAATTTTCTCCCCAGATCATTAAGTGATCGTGAAGACTCAATTTCGATACGCTATTCTGTAGAATGAAAGGTTAGTAAAGATTCAGATAAAATAATCTTTGTCATAAAAAATATATTCTTATAAGGCGATGTAATTAATAGAATATTAAAATCAAATCATGTGTAATAATTAATGATTTTATTACCGATTTTTAATTATTATATACACGTGATTCATAGCTGAACTTGTTTTAAATTATCTTGTTTATATTATTATCTGTATCACTTCATTCTTTAAGGTTTTAACATTTATTGAGTTATTTAATTTATACTCATAAATTAAATAAATGACAATTATTTGAGCTTCAAAAGAATATAGTAATAAATTGTATTACTTTTGCTAAATTGTTTTGATTTTGATTTCAATTTTACGAATTATTTACGATTGATATCTTCATGCGTCACTTGGACATGATTTATGAATGTTTTGATTTCAGATTTAAGAAGTAATCAAGTAATTAATTTATATGCAACGTATGTTTTGACTTCCGATATTATAATTTTATTACTATAGATTAATTATATAATTTATTTTTAGATCATAATAAATGGAATAATCCAATAGGAAATTGACTAAAAATTAATTGTACTTTACAATTTTGTAAAATGAGAAATAATTCCCGGTAAATTAAATAATCCAAGTCATATCATGTACCACTTTTATGCAATCAAAACAAATACTTATCTATATATTCACCTATGCTTACGAACAAAAATGTTATTAGATCTAAATTATGACTTTATGAGAATACAAAATTAAGTATCCCTAGAATTTGTTCTAGTTCCCATAAAATGCTCTTACTGTTTATTAAAATTTATGTAAATTAGTATTTGTCGCAATTGTCTGTTATTAGCTCTTCATATTGCCTTCTGAATGTGCATGAAAGATTGTACTAATTTCTGGTAATTACATTATTAACTTTAGATACTTTAGAGATTATTTTGGATCTTGAATTTGATTTAAATTGAGGAATTTTCGGCATTAATTCAGGTAGGTAACAGCAGCATTGATTGCTTCAATGTTAAGGTAAATTAAATACAGTGTAACTTAGCAAACATTTAAATGTCTGCCTTAACATTTATAAGAAAAATTCTGGTTAGACTAAATTCTTGATTTGATGGTTTTTTTTCCTAGCAGAGGAAGTGACATCATAGGTACAAGCTTTTGATAAATGTTTAAAATAAATATAAATTTTGCCAATTGCTGAGTATGATACAAAAAACATCTTGGAAAAAACGCGATTCGAATCATTTAAAAAATTGCTGGTGTCAATAGTAAACATAGATTAAGTTTCGTATAAGAAGAAAATCTATTTTTGAATTTTGAAAAATTAGGAATGGTTTTAGCATAATTTTATAATCACATAAACATGATTCGAAATTATCAAACTAAACATATCTACTTCTTAACTAAGAAATACAATTCTAATAAAAAAATTGAGTTGACTTAGTAATTTGCGCAGGTTACTTGTCGCAATAATGATTGTGGATCTAATGTGTCAATAGAGACGTATTTGGTAAATTTTTAAATATTTAAATTGATTACATTTGCATAATGGTATATTTCATATCAAATAAAAATATGTAAAACTTTGATTTTCACAATGATATGAGATTAAAACGATACAAAAAATTACTGGAAACAGTAACAAAGTAAGGCCCTTTTGAAGTCAGTATTGACCAACCTAGTGTGTATCACTGAATTGCGTTTCAGTTTAAAGCTCCTTGAATAATATTTAATAAAGCTATATTTCCTTCCACGTGTTTCGAATAGAGATGTCAAATAGAATATATATGTGAAGTCGCTGATGTGTTTATACATTTATGAAAGAATTTCATTCCTGATAAATATTTTGATGTGATGAGATGGGTGAATTTTCTTGTTAGATGTAGTAGTGAATAAAGAATTCTAAATTCCGAGGTGGTATTTTAGTATGGCGCCAACGATACGATAAATCTGTTGAAAATAATAGGAATATTTGAGAGCGTTTGCATATTTTCATGGCACATATTTCATTTGATTAATAACTCGCGTATAATTGGAATAGCTGCGTAAATGACGTGTATGAATCTGGATATATCATACGATATGACAGTTGCTTCAACGATCATTTATTTATTGTATTTATTTTATTTCATCAACTTTTTTTTATTTTCCTAATTATCATATCAATGAAACATTCATTAGATGTAGGCGCCAAGCTATAAAATTCTAATAGTTACTTTATATATGAGACACATTTAATGAACCGTATATTATACTAGACACAAAATTCTTAATAGATTTCAAATACAACATTATAATTCTTTTACGTATTTTGAATCGTTGAATTTAAATTAAGTTTTTGTTGAAAATTGAATTTAATTAGTTCATTAAAATTTACCTGAAATCATATATGTAAAATTACTGCGATTTTTATACAAATTCTTTGCGCTGTCACTTATTATTAATTAATATGATGACAAATGAAAATTCATACGTGTTTTTGCTTTTTTACAAGCAAAGCCTAAAATTCATCGCAAATGTATATTTCTCTTGTTAAATTTCTTATATTCCACTAGAATTTTTATAAAGCATTAATGTCATACAACATACAGCAAAATAGTGATCCAAATCTCATTCCTTAATTACTAATTAGAAGTATAATATACTTGTTTGAGGTGAAATTATATATTTCAATTTGAAGATGACATTGTAAAAATAGAATAAATAGAGTACCTGTAAATAATCTAAGAAAATGTAGTTGCTTTTAGAACACGAGCGGTGGGCGAGAGCATAATATAATATTAATTGTGAATTGACTTTTAGTTTTTAATGTAGTATGAAAGAATACAATATTAATGACATACTAGTTGTAAATTAGATTAATCTGATCGTTTTAATTTAGTTGTTGTTAATTTCTCTTGTATGGGACTCTGCATTATATCGAATTCTATAAAGGATTTAAATCTGAATCATTTGACATACAGTTTAGTATGAATTCGCAAAATAAAGCAAACTACTCATTTATTTACAAAATTTGTTGTGAATACAATCAACAAAATATTGTTCCACTATGTAGTATTTTTTAAGAATTTTTTTTGTTCAAATTTGATAAAACTTTAAAAAACACGATAAAACTGAATCCTTCATATGTATATCAGACTAATATATTTATTTATTTTTATATATAGACGTCAATTTTTATCAAATTTATTGTCAGACTTCGACAATACATAGAAATTATCAATCCAAATTAACATCTTTTGGTTTTGACACTTATTCAATTTGTTGTATTATCTTGCGTCTGATAATTTTTCTCAATTATAGGTTATCATTATAGTGACAAAAACCCGCTGTATTGACTTGTGAAGTGACCCGTTACATAACAGGCGCCAAGAGAAGTGTCAGTGTTGTATGAGTATATTCATTCCTAACCAATCACTCAAACTGAAAACTAATGAAATCCTATATTCCACTGTGATTCCAATTCCCATTTCAGCGTCGCGTTTCGATTGTTGAAGCGCGACAGGGCCGCACTCGCCCAAATGGAAAGCAGGACATTTTAATTTTACACTTCAAAACTCGCACTGCGTACATTTAATATTAAAATCAATATTGTCTATTAATGTTGAATACAAAATAATAATAAACAATGTGTTTGCTGTAACAGGTGTGAAATTTTCGTGGTTCTACTCAAATGAAAACAAGATAAATTAATATTTTACAGAAAGATTAAATAGAGGAAATCATACACTATCTTTATGATTTCAGAGAAATAATACAAATTTAGATAATGTTTACGGAAGTGAAATATGATACGTATAATCGCAAATTTACTTTTTCCTTTTGATAATTTTTGACAGTTTAAAAAATTCAATAGAAACATTTGCAGATAACTATTCGAAAAACTTATAATCTTCATAAATATTTTGAATTATATGAAAAACTTCAAAGAATAAATACGTTTTGTTATTTGTTGTTTACCATTATTTATGATAAATATCATAGTACATAACATAGCAAATATAATTAAAATGATTTCAATCACATAATTCTAAATGTGGGAAAAATCAAATTCGTTTCATGTCTACAAGTTTTATTCCTTTTATAATATTTCTCAATTCATGTCATTAAATCTTTTAAGTATTTTAATTATTTTGCTGTCTGAGGTTTAAACTTTCCTCTATTATAATTTTAATAAATTATGTTAGATATTATTAATATTTTAACTTTACTAAAAATGGACATTATAATCAGGGTAATAAGCGGAACCACCTTTGATGCTATTTTAGTAAAAGCTGATTGAAACATTTTTTATCTATCTACTAAATTTATCAACCCAGAAAATAATATTACCTTCGATTGGACGTCATACCTTTCGTACATTATTAAGCCTTTATTAAAATTATAGTTTACATTATACATACATACATGTGTGCAATTATAAAATTCTTTTATCAATGGAGATGAAGAAAAATGTGTGGAATTTCTAGTTGATGAACTACAAAATAATCTGCACAAAGCCACTGTTCATCCACAAACAAAAAAAGAAACATTTGACGCGAAAAACAAAACACAAATATGTTATGAATGTCCGTCTTCCCTTGATGGAACACCATCAGATGCATTGAAAAGCACAGTAAATAAAAACTGATCGAGCATAAACATTGATGAACATTTAATTAAGAGATAAGTCTGACAATCCTGCTTGTTTAATTAGAGAAAATGATGCGGCCACACTCACGAGCACTACCCTGCGCGAAGACGCCAGCGCGCAAGAAATTTAGGCGCCAGCAGATCAGTCTCCGTCGACCGTTGCGCCGCTACTCAGTCGTCTCCGCTCTTCGCTCACACCAACATCCAACAATCAGCACCAAACAACAATCATTGCAAATGTGTCTCCAGTGCTGGCCGGCCTTGCGGCGATTCCTTCCGCGATAGATTTGTGAGGTTAAGTTAGTGCAATGCGAACAATT
Source organism: Stenolophus ochropezus (assembly GCA_035578165.1). Taxonomy (NCBI): domain Eukaryota; kingdom Metazoa; phylum Arthropoda; class Insecta; order Coleoptera; family Carabidae; genus Stenolophus; species Stenolophus ochropezus. The sequence goes on along the minus strand of JAQOWZ010000005.1, from coordinate 13,528,521 downwards.
GTGATGTCTACCTTATTGTATACGATTCTCGGGCTGTCGGCCAGCCTGACCCTCCACTGCGCCGTCAGGAAGGAGATTTCCCCGTGCGACTGCCGCCGAGAAGAAGGCAGCAATGTCATGGTGGTTTCTTGTGAGAAAATGACTTCCTTTTCGCAAGTTGTGGATGCGCTGCAAGATCGGTTTCCCCCGACTGTGCCCATCTCCCTCAAGATTACTTACTCCACGCTTGATGACCTCCCGAAACACAATTTTCAGGACCTGAATATGACTATCGATAAGCTTGGACTCAATCATAACAACCTCAGGTACGTTTAAACCAAGCTTTATCGCCGAATCGCTGTTTATCTGTCAAAGTCCGTGTTTGAACACCACTCACAGAACTATTGTTTGTTAGAAATAGTGGAAAATTTTATTGTTGTATTAAAAAAGAATTAAATAGTTATCGTTTGTATTCAGACCAGACATTTATCGTCTATACAAGAATTTTTATGGTCTTTAATTACCAAGTGAATGAATGATTATAATTGATTGAATATGAAATTAATTCATTTATTACAACATCTTATAGATATAAAGTGTACATGTTGTAAAACCAACTTTCCAATTTCATAAATATTGCCTAAATTTTGCTATATTTTTATCTTTTAATCCGGGAAGATTTGTAAAGGTTATCTTATTAATAACAACAAAAAAGTATATAAAACATGAAATGAAATACAAAAACATTTGTCGCCAATTATTTTCAAATAAAATGGGCACATTTGTTAAATATCTTGGAGTTATACATGTATGTGTCAATTTAGATTTATGACATGCCTAATTTCAAACCATGATGACTTTATTGAATTACAGATTAATTGCATAATGACAAAAAAAGTATTCATATACTTTAAATCTGAAACATTAATATCAAATGAGTTGTCACTAAAAAAAACATTTACTTGAAAATATATGTTTCTATATATTTTTTTCATCTTTACGGTAATAATGAGCCTATATAATTAATCATTTTGACAATCCATAAAATACATTTGCTTCATTAGCATATTCTAACAGTACTTGTGAAAATTTTGCACAAAAAATAATAAATTATTCTTTAACCGTCCTTGACTTTGTTTTCTATTTTGTTTTTGTGAGATTTTTTATTCACATTCTTCATACCGGCATCGTTTAGATAAATTTTAAATATGATTTACTGTTCTAGTAAATATTATTGCAAAAATGCTAAAACTGCAATTTTCAAATCTGAAAAACATTTTTCTTTCTATTTTATCTATATATGACAATAAATAACTGTACTATGATTCTAGTAAAGTCAGAAATATTGAATATAACAGATAAAAGAAATATAAATCTTTTTGAGATAAAAATAAAATATTGCGTTATAAATAATGTACGCAGAAACAAATTACATATTATCTGTCATTGTATATATTAATAATCAATTGTTTTTATAATTACTATATTTTTTTCTTTATCTGTCAGATATGTGACCAGTATACGTTCACGCTCTTCTAAAAAATGTGAAATTAAGTGAAGTAAATTTGTAAATGTAATCTAGTACAATTCGCGTGCTAGAATGTTATTATTCAATTTATTTAGAGATTAACATGACATGTAATCAAGTTCATTTAAGTTAAAAACTTATTATCTTTGTTTTCTACGCAATTGTAAATATTAAATATTTGTCATAATGTCAATGGAGCTAAATAATTCTTGGTCTGGACACTGGATATTATCTTAGAGTTTGAATACTTTAAAGTTTATTGTTTAATTCACGCAAAATGGAAAGATATTTTCAAATAGAACACATATATCCAGATTATCTAACAATATAAATTAGAAAATATAAATTATTTTATACACATACACTTCTGTAAACTACTAATTTTATATATTCAAATTAATATTTATAATTAGTATAATAATATATATACAAGCTATCATTCAAACGATCCTAATTAAAATTTATTCTGTAACAATAAGTCAAAAAATAACTATATTTATAGTAGTTTAATTGTTAAATCCAGCACACGACTTCATCTCGTGCGAAAATAAACGTCATATATCATAATTTATGGCTTATAAGACATTCTTGTCAAATGCTTTTATTAACAATCATAATAAGAACTAATTATTGAACGTAACCATAAGTTTACTGATTTAGAAATATGACAGAAGAGGATTTTCCAATAGATCAATCATTTTGACTGTTTTCTTCCACAGTTGTAATATAATTTTTCATTAACTATCTGAATTTATATAATTTTTCAAAATTTTTAAATAATAATAATTGTTTTTATAAATGACAAGTAGAATAACATTGGTATAGTTTTTAACTTTATTATTATTCTGGTTATAAGAAACAGTGTCTTGTCTAAGTGAGAAATAAAAGAAAAACATAATTACTATTTACATTAAAAAGTTAATGACAGTCTAAATGTGCTAGATGTGTAGGTATATTAAATAGAAGTTTTTATGGTGATAAAAAATGGTAGCGACAAGTTATGATTATTTTTTAAAAGCTGTTATTGGATGTCTGACAAGTTTTTCAGTCTGAACAAATTGCAGACATAGCTAAAAACCTCTGTAATTATGTACCGTAATGTGAATTAGCAGCTCTGCTCTGTTTGATACGAACCCTATATTAATTTCACTTTTTCCTTTTCCATTCCAAATCATATTCATATTTCATTTAGTTGGCGCCATACATAAATCATACAAGCTTTACTGATCAAATTATATAGATATATACAATTAAATACACTGCATAATTTCCAAATATACAACGGTTTATTTTATTTTTAAACAAACCGATCTAACACACAATAATTCAAATAGCTGTCTTGGTAATTTTGTTTACTAATTTAAGTGAATAAATAATAAACTAATGTAAAGTATTATTCTCAACATTGATACTTCGTGTTAATATAATAATGCAATAGTACATTGTGGAACAAACAAAGCGAGTTTTACACTATACTTTTCCACGATTTTATTTTCTATTTTATTTATATTTTAATAATAAGTATGTCTTCATTTCACTACTTCCTACATCCTAACAAGTAGCTACGAAACAAAAATTAAACAATAAAATTTTTGGCAGAACTGTAAGATATGAATTTATACAGAAACGTTGTCTATGGTTGACGTGAGAAATGAAAATGTGTGTATGTGTGTATGTACTATGTATTTGTAGTAATAATAAACATACAATAAGCCAATATCTTAATGGTCGTAGAAAAAATGTTTTACGTGCGACTTTGCACTGCATAGTTCACTACCTAAAATGAAATTAGTGTTGGGTCTTATTTTAATTAATGTGCTTAGTGTAGCATTCTCTTACAAGCACTAAACTTTTTTGTAGTGTTAAACACAGTATTGTTTATAGTAAGAAATTAATAATAAATATAGAACTATATTATTACTAGTTCTGACATTAATTTTGTGATCTGATTGATGCTTAAGCAATTGCGTAAATAATGTTCAATTATTAGTTCGCACTATAAATATAATAGTTGGTTCATATATTTTCCTTTTGTTTAATATTTACTGATTAAAATACGGATATATTTTGTAAAGTAAGCTAATATTCACATTCAAATTTATGATCTGCAATGAAGTAGCGTTTCGAAATGCACAGCCCGGTCATTTTCGTTGACGTATTTAGATCAGTATGTTGAATATCGAACGTATTTGATGATGGTTTTGGTTGGTATGGATGGCAATTGACATTCTGGGAATACAGAGGATATGTATCTATAGGATGCAGTGCATAGCTTTACTGGGAATTCCTGAATGGCATATTTTGTATTTTTATTTTCCCCCTCACATTTAAACATATCTACTGTAGATGTGAATGGATAGTAAACATTACAATATAAAAGATAATATTTTCGTAATCGTATAAAATAAAAATATTTTTTTCTACGGTAAATCTGTCCAATTAATGGTAAGAACAGTTAATTATTAACAATTAATGGGAAGTAGTTTAATACCAATTAGAAACTGAGTCATGTATGTGATTGATTAAGTCTATGTTCCTTGAAAAGATTCTTCTCTTGAACATTTATGTTTGGAAAATCATGTGTTCTGAAAACAGCAGTAGCAAATTGAGATCAAATAATAAATTCATGTCAATTAATTTGAGGAAATTTTCCATTATTAAGACTGATTCATGTCAGGTGTTTACATGTTCAAATAGTTCATTGTCATTCTGACAATGATTGATTTCAAATTAGGTCAAATAAAATGACATGTAATTCGCGACGTATTGTCTTCGTATCAAATTACAAACGCCGCTTTAATAGAACGGACATTTTTCTCACATGACTTGAATGGGAGAACTATGAATGGAATCAATGGGCGAATATCGTTTTCACAGATGAATAAATAACAAAATAATGTCCACAACGCGTACCTTCAGTCTATATTTTTATATGTACTTACTCTAACAAAAACGACAGAAAAAAACAGTGTCTCTTTGCATAAACACTGTCTACCTCGCTGTCTACAAATATGTTATTTATTATCTAATAGAAACATCTTGGATATATAAAAATCGTCAATATTAAATAACGGAAATCTTAATATATGATATCTGCATTTACAGTGATACTCGAGGTGATACTATTCTTAAAAATAGTTTGATCATATGAAAATTTTACTATTTAAGTCAGGGTTAAGAAAAACCCGGGTTTTTCACAAAAACACAACCCACCTGGGTTTTTTTAAAAAAAAAACCGGCTTTTATTGGGTTTTAATAGAAACGTCAAAATATATGTATTATATATATTTATTTTGAATATCAATAATTCACATTAATTTCTAAAAAATTAATTAATTATTTAATTATTTTAACACTAAATACGCGTACATATAAATATGGTTATTTTTTTCTGTTTTCAATTACTTATTAGCTTGCATGTTATATTATGTGTATCTTAAAATCATAGTTTATTTATGTGTATGTAACTTTTTTAACATACCCAAAAATTATTTTTAAAGAAAATGTAAGCTTTTTAAGGATGTTTTTTTTTTCAAGTGGGTTTTTTGGATGGGTTTTTTACATCCCTGATTTAAGTATGTAACTATGTATGTATGTATGTGATTCAAATATATGGCACATACGAATAATTTATTACTGGGCCACTTATTTTAATCGTTCTTTTAATCACAACTAAACTGAAATTTTATTATTTCTTATTTACTTCTAGTTCGAAGGATAGTTAGTTCTGAAGCTGATTATAGTTAATTGTTCCTTTTAATATTTGAAAAATCTCATCGCAGTGAAAGAAAATGAGATGAGACTTTAAACTGAGGTGAGATGAGAAGGCTGAAAAAAAAATTCTTAATTTTTATTAATTTATGTTCATGGTAATTATTCCCGTTTATAATATTACTCTATAAACCAGTCTTTTGTTATGAGCAGCGGGAGCTCAATTGGACCTAAATTGAATGTCAGCGTCGCCAACTATTAACAAAAAAAATATAGCAGTACCCAAGTATTTTGGAACCCACTATAAGTAGTAGTTCTCTTACGTAGATCTACTTACAATCTAGACTGGACCATTAATCTTATCACAAAACATATCCCACAGATGGTAACGGTACTCATATTAATTCTTAAAATTTGAAAGAGAATCGTAAACTTACTTTAATAAATTCCATATTCTTGATAATGTAAAAGGAGTAAACATATGATGATTCTGAAAACCTTAGTTTCTAAAAAAATCTTAATCTACTTTTCACTTAAAAAGACTCTCTTACTATACTCTCTTGCAATTTTGGTTCCGGAGATGATGTCTTGCAAACGTCCTAATATATATACACCGATCCCGTATTAGTGCAAGAAATTAATCCTTATTACAATATTTGCCGACATATTCTTCTTTATGCCAAATAGCTTTCGACGTTTATTTGTTCAATAATTTTTATCAGTCTTGTTTTAGACAATGTATATTGAACCAGTTACCTAGAATTAGTATCTCTCTGCACTTGTTGCACAATAAACCATATTCTTTTGTTTCTCATGTTTTATATTGTTTATACATTATCATAGGCGTAGTTAGGGGGCTAAGCACCTCAAAATTTTGTATTAACACCCCCAAACAAAATTGCTGTATATTTTAATAAAAGTTATCTTCATCTTAATATGAATCATCCATATAGAACGATAAAATAACAATTACTATACACCTAAAAAAGATTTGTAACCTACAAAATTTTAATGAAAGTTCCAAAAACTGTTATATATGTTATTAATATTAAAATGAGATTTTACTTTAATATTTAATAATATATATATAAAAATAATATAAACTGTCACTGACAGAAATTGTAAGAGCAATATGTAAATCAAGAAAGACAATAAACAAGAAGAAATGGTGGATGCGACCGATATATGAAAGATTTTTACAGGGCGAGTTTGTTAATTTACTACAAGAATTGAAGTTAACAGATAAAAATGTTTCTTAATTATACACGCATGAGTGTAGAACATTTCGATTATTTATTAAGTATAGTTGGACATTATGACTTTTAATTTCATAATTTTGATACCATAACCAAGACCATTAATTCTACCTATGCCATTATTTTTTTATGTGAATGCACGTTTAAGCACCACTCAATTTTAAAGACTAAACTTAAGAAGAAATACTCCAATATCTATAGGCTGAGAAGAATAAGAATTTGTTGTTAGATATAAATACTTAGAGACATTAATAAATAAAACCGGTAGAATAAAGGAAGAGACAAGAAGTAGAATCTGGAAAACAAACAAAATAAATTACAAAAATAAATAACACACTAATAGGAAAAAAAATCTTAAGTATAAAAACAAAAATTCACTTATATAAAACAAAATATATGCTCCGTACTGTATGGAGTCTTCGATTTTTTTATTACATTTATTATGAACTTTTTTATTACTATTATTGAATTTATATTTTTTTAAATTGATTCATAAACTGCAAGCGAACGACAAAAATTTTATTGCTCTTTTATGTTAGAAAAACCGCATTAAAATGATCAATGAAAAATTAGAATTCGAAAAAAAACGCGTAACACCGAAATAGCGTTAAGTAGGGTCTAATGCCCAGTTGCATAAAGCGTGAGAGCTAATCAACTGGTTAACTTTACGTTGCTACAATGTATTTTTAATACTTTACCATGGTAACAACGTAGAGTTAACCAGTTGATTGGCTAATTACATTTTTATACTACCGGGCATTATAATTTACAAATTAGTATGTATTTACAGTGAGTAATAAGTATATAGGTACATATAATTTTATTTATATGTATATGAAATCAATGATTGTTGTAAGAGTTAAAATATCGTAGTACCCGTATTGTGAAGGCAAAAATGCGAAGCTTGTATTGAGAATTCCAATGTCCGATATATTGTGAAAAGTAAGGAAATCTGCCTGTAATAGTAATGTATCTCTCAGCTGACCTAAGCTATCAGGATTCAATGTCAGTTAAACAAATAGCGATAAAAGCAACATAACACAGATTTCTCGCAACTTCCAATATCCTATGTAGACAAAGCGATTTGAGCCCTGCGTAATTCTGTTTGACGTCTACCAGATGCGAATGATTTGTGACCTTCCTGGAATGCGATACAGATTTTTTCTTCAATCATCCTTTTCATAAACTTTTTATTTTTCTTGGGTCTGTTGCGGATACAGATATAAAAGATGTCACATTCAACAAATTGATATAGATATAAAGATGTCATGATGTTCTCAGAAATTGTAATTAATTTTTGTTAAAAACTGTGGCAAATAAAATAAAATTGGTAACTACACAAAAAATCTGTGAAAACTTTTTATTAACTGACATTGACGCTGAGAAAGTCATTTTCGGATAAAAAATACAAAAAAAAAAATAGAAAATAAATCCTATTCCTTATTTAAACCGTATGTACGATTTTGGCGAAAAAAAATGGTGCTTTATTTTTAAATCTTAGTATATATTCTACTTTTACAATTTTATTAGTAATGCCATAATTGACCGATTAATTAATTTTAGAATACACGAATATGCCGGTCAGAACTGCAATTACAGAAAGGCCTACCATGGAAAATAATTGTTTAGGTAAACCTACAGATGGAGTCATGGGGCATAATACCTAGATATAGAAAGTACCGCAATTTATAGAGCCAATGCGTTAAAGAGAGATAAATTTTTGCACAAAAATGGCGATAATATAAGCAATTAGCCATATAAAATGAAAGTTTTTAACATGAGTAACTTAATTTGCATTTTCAATTGCACATTTGATACAGTTTAAAAGATTACAAAACAATATGTCAAAAGGGTAGGTTGCTTTATTTTAAACTGCAAAAATAATAATGAAATAGAATGAAAATGATAATAAAGTTAAAATTTTAATTTTCGGGTTGTTTTTCCCAAAAATGGCCGGTTATTGCGGTACCTTGTACATCTGGTGACATAATATGTCACAAGATACATAAAGTACCGCAATCTTCCGACTTTTTTGGGCAAAACTGCCGTGTAACTTAAAATATTAACCTAATTATCATTTTTATCCTATTTCATTATTAACTTTATCGTTCAAAGTACGAAAATGGCGAATTTGTTTTTCTTATTTTTTATTTTATTAAGAATGTCTTCAAAAATAATATTCTCTATAATATTTCACTCAGATATCCATATTTCTCAAAAAAAATCCATCTAGGCACCAGCCTTTTGACGTCACAAATGTTTGATGATAATTAATTACAAATAAATGGAAACATGATTTTAATTTTCTAATATAATTTAATAATATTAATATATTTTCGATTAAAAAGTATTACACATGTAATTTCACGCTAACCTTTCCCATTTACATTTTATTTTTGGTAATATTTGAAACTTAATTACACGTGCAATTGAAAACGCAAGTTAGATTACTTTTCTCTCATATCAAATTACTGTCAATTTACGCGGCTGACAACTTATATCACCGCCAATTTTGGGTAAAAATATAGCTATCTCTTAAAGAGACATTAAAGACCCAATAGCTCTATGGATTGTGATAAATTGCTAACATTCAGAGGAATGATTATTAAGTAGATAATTAAATTCTTATTGGATTCAACTTTGAATACCTAACTTGTAATGATACTGTCTTATTAGATTCCAACTAAACATAACAATGCTCCAATTTCATCACTATTTTAAAAATTGATTCCTATTTTATGTATATATTATTTTGCAAGTATGTTTTTCCTATTGCAAGTAATAAGATTTCCCCCCGTTCGATCACATGTTTATTTCAATGTTTCTGGCATCCAGATGGAACTGGATCACTGCGTAAACTTTTTCATATCGCCACAATATCAGTTCCTTGATGATAGTTTGCTTGTTTTCTTGTTTGTTCTCCCAATTCTTGCCTTATACATCTCAATAACATTCTTACACGAATTCTAACTGGATTGCTGACAGAAAGAAAATCCTAACCGAATTGTCATTTTTTGAAAATATTTTATTTTACCTATTCATAATATATTTTTATTGACAAATATATTACCTATACTGTCTTATTCTGGCACACGAAGCTGGCTTGGAGAATGCACTATATGGACGATTTTATGAGGAAAACGAATTCGAGTTAAAAATAAAATATAAAAAATATCCAACTTTTATTATTTCCACGTTGTATTTCTATTCCATTATAATCAGGATGACTTCTTTGTTTTATTTTTAAATAAATAAATTGTAATATATGAGTATTCTTATGTTAACTAATGACACAGTAAAAAGAATTATTAAAATAATTATTACTTACAGTATTAGTATTAGTTGTATTCGATAATTATTTTTATAATATTTTCACTGTCAATTACAATAATTGTCATTGTCAATTATAAAACATTTATTTCCATAAGTAAACAAATTTTACCGAATCATTAATTAAATAGCTAAATGGGACTATAAAATTGTAGTTAATGACATAATATTAAATTATTATTTACAAAAATTCTCATATATTCATAATTGATTAAAATATGTCTGAAAAACACTTTTTCATGGAAACATCACTTTCGGTTACTCCATTAGCACCAAAATCTAATTAGATCTAATCTAGGGTGTCAAAATTTCACCTTTTTTTATTCACTAGTATTTGAGTAATCGTTACAAGATCCATCCACATAAACGGATAGACATCATCGTAAAAATATTAATATATTATATAAAGTTCCAGGGACTTCAAAATCATCTGCTTATCCATTGAAAACTCATTCGATTTTTAGCATGATTCCAATATCTGTCTTACTGATTGGCGAGAGGTAAAAATACAATGAAAATCATTAACTCTTGGTTATTACTACCATTACTACTTATTACTGATGTTTTTTGTATTAAACGGAAAATATATTTTGTTATGAAGTCTATGCAAAATAAGGAAGTACATTCTAAAATGATAACTATTTTTTTACTATAGTAGTAAGCAATATAAACAAACCATAGTGTATTACTCTTAAACTCGTAAATAATATTTTAACAACCAAAAATTAAATATATATTATGGAGAAAAAAAAATTGCAAATTAATTGCTGATGAAATATTTGACTTACTTACAAATATAAATATATTGTTTATTTGACCAACCAAGTAAATTGTATATTGTTTTAAAATTATGTACAATAAGTATTTATTCTAAGAATATATTATTTATTTTAATGATAATGTAACAAGAAGTAAGATATTACTAGTTCAAAAAATATTAAGAAAAACTAATAAATTTGTATAAATATAATGTAACAGTTATATTTGGATTAGAAAATATTTTAAATTTAATCAATTCATATTTACATTACCTAAAACATATTTCATATAGATAAAGTATGTTTGCTTTGCTCTTTAAATAACTTTTTAGCTAAAGTTCTAAGTTTATTTAAAATTTAACTAACAAATTAATTACGAAATGACTACCAATCTTCACAAAGGAGTTAGGTTGTTAGGTGAACTAATAATGCTGATGAGTCATTCATTTAATATGAGTAAATATTAACATTAGATATATTGTCAATATTCTTGTCACTGTACTTACGTCTAATTGTAAGTCAAGTTTGGATAAATACAGTTAGTTCTTTGATGGGTAACTATCAATAAAACGGGGTGCTTAAAAAAGCCACAAAATTTAGGAGCATTTAAAAAAATATTTGCTGAGATTCTAATAGAGTCAAATCCTTGAAATTCTATTGCTCTCCTTGTAGTACACTCTCCACACCAGTTAAAGAGTCTGGAAGTCGATGTCTGGTAACTTCTTTGATATAAGCAAATCATTACCTATATCTTAGCTAGCTTAGCGCTAGGCCTGCAAATGCGAGATCTCGAAAAAGAGTTTCTGGACATGTGATACACAAGATTTTTTCGCCGATGACGCTTTTAATTTATTAAAGATATGTAATTACTACTTTAAATTTTATGCTCTATAGGTTTTTATTTTGGTAACATAATATATAAACAAATTCACGTGTTTTATTGAAAAATTTAGTAAATATTAATCAAAGATTGTGGTTTTAATTAACGTTTTTCCAAAATATTTAAGTTGGCATTCCTACATTTTGCCGGCCTACAAATAACTATTTCCGAAATCGCCTAATTAAGGGTGGTTTACTTAAAAAACATTTTTAGTGTAGTTTGAGAGTTGTATTAAATTTAAAATTTTTATTATAATATTAACAATACAAGCAATTAGGTACTAACAATTTATTTTATGAAAGAACAGAGTGAAATAAGCATAGTGAAAACGCAACTGAAATATATATCGTGGTATAAGCGAGATATCAATTTTTGAAAATTTTAGCCTCTGATGCCATATGTCTTTGCCAGTGATAAACAAACTGTTAGGTTTACAGGGTATTAGCTATTTTCATATTCGTATAACTAAACTATGTTTATATACAAATTTGTATATATTTGAATGAAATAATTATTTACATATCAAGTGTGGAAATGCCATTTTCCCGGATGAGAAGCAATAGAACGAATCCGGAAAAAAGTTCACGCAAGAGATTTGTACAATATTTTTTATTAGCTTTCTTTTTGTACAAATATTTTTATTTATTGTATACACACATTGTTTTGTGGTTATGTTTCAATAGTAACAAAGCGTGCTGTCAATCTGTAAACATGACAGCAATTGTTGTCAGCATTGTGTATCAAAGGCTCTAAATTTACTTTTTTTAAATAAAGCAATCCATTATTTTCTTTTACTATTATTAGGCAAAAGAATGTTTGAGACGTAATTTTTTATTGTAAATATATTTTTAATAAATTCAGTAGAAATAGGAGTGTTTTTTTTGTCCAAAATTTCGACAATGGTATAAAATACGATAAATTATTATAGTTTCATGAAAGAAGCCTCAATCAATGGCAATAAAAATGTATATTTTAATTAAACCACCCTTAATTTTTTGAATTGTGTTCACCACCAAACCCCCGCCCTGCCTACGCCTATGATAAAAATCATGTATGCGAAATTTGCATATCTAAAAATGTATAATTTACAACCAAGATATATTTGTGTTATATTTATCATATCAAAGAAATCTGAAGTTATTTCGAATGTAAAGTTTTGTATCTTGCTTTATCGTTAAAATCTCCGATTCAAAAGCATTTTTCTCTTGAGTTCTCGTGTACCTACACGCAATTATCTTATGACATTGTACAAGGTTCATTACTTGGAAATGCCCAGTGTATTGAGATGATTTCAATTGATCATGATCGTAATTTAGTCTAATTGATCTATAAGGTCGAACTCAACCTTCAAGTACGTGACAAGCATGCGTCATTTGTTTTGATCCGTACAGGAAAACCATAAAATGTTATTGCGGTGTGCGCTTCTAGACATAATTTTACCGGAAAAAAGGAAATTAATGCTAGTAATGGAATTTGAATTAATTAAACTATGTAACAATAATTAAAATGGAAAATACAGATTTATTTATAGTAAATTTATTAGAATTTACGCAAACAAATGCTTATTAATAAATAATTAGTTTAAAGTAGTATTTTCATAAATTATATATGCTTATTTCTGAATACTATTATAGTTAATATTTTTTTCCTTATAAAAATAACACAAGTAGGTAAATTATATTGTTAAATACTTAATTCATTTACATATTTATTTTTAAGGAAAATACAACTTATTCGTATTTCGCTGAATAATAATAATTACCTATGTTTTATCAACATTGATAACGTATTCATATATTACGTGATACACTCTATTTCCCGCTGTTGATCCTTACGTCATCAATTGTATCAATGTGATTGAAATTGCCAAGGGGAAATTGGTGACATCATCTTTTCGGGTGAAATCGTGTGATTTCTGAAGTAAATAAATGTCAAAACTGACATCATTATATTTTATATACAAAAATAATATTGGATGAAACATACAAATAGAATAGTTGACTAAACAAACAAAACTACCAACACACAATGAAGCGTAAATTGTCAACGCCAAAATCACCTTCATAAATGACATGAACGACACATACATGTTTTTAATAGTTATTTTTCTACTCCTGCTTTGAAAATACAATTTTCTGGTTTGTTTTTCATGCTGAAAGTGACTCTTTGCAGCACTAATAAATGTTTGTTGCATTGTTGCTGCCATGGATACGCATCACTTGCGCATCACAAATACAAAATTTGCAATAAATGTCAAATTATGTTTAAAAAATAATTTTTTATTTCCTTATTTTTTATCTTGCAGGAGTAGAAAAAATAGTGTGTATAACACGTGTTGAAAGTCCTTTGTCGAACACAAACGATTGCAAACTTCGCTTCGCTCAGGCTGCTACTTTCGTTTTGGTTCGACAAAGATAGACTTTCAGCACTTGATATACAAAATATTTCACAATATCCGTTACCGCGGTTACACTACTGTTGCAAGGTAAAATGAACTGTATGATTGCGAATGACAGTTTATAAACTTGTAAACATATATCAGAATTTGCCAACAATAAATAATAGAATAAAACAAATGAAATAATTTGTCAAAGTCAAAAGCTTTAAATAATGAAATATCCAAATTTTAGAAAAAAAAAATCAGAATTTGCCAACAATAGAATAAAACAAATGGAATAATTTGTCAAAGTCAAAAAAAAAATTTAGTAATAATTTTACAAAAGAAATTTGACTTCTACTTCCGGTTGAATGTTTTCAAAATTCCGAATGATGTACATATTGAGATAGTCAATAAATATTTACTGTGTAATCTTTGGGTAATAATGAAAGCTGTAACCTAACCACACACCTCTGAGCCAGCATATGATTATATCAGTATAAATCAAATCCAATCTGCAATCATGTGTGATGTGATATGTTTCATAACCTCAATTAGGCGCACGCGACACATGACATTAGTACATGGCGCCTAGCGACGCTGTTCGCGACTCTACTCGCGTGTAAAAACACCGAGGCGTGCCAGCATCAAACCCGGGCGCCAGCCCAGGCGCCATCCAGAGCGTTGACCTCCGCCAAACATTCCATCCTTCTCAATATCATCACTCATCAAGGTTTGGCAACATCACCATCACTTATTCAACCATCCACATATTTAGCGATGAATTGTTTGGTTGTCCTTTCCTAATTCATTCATTTTTTATGCGAAGAAGCGCGAGGTTTGTTAACAAGTACGGCGAATCTCAACGTATACAGAAAAGCTTAATACTAAATCGAAAATCATTTTAATGTTATATCTTAATTCAATAAATATTTTGTATAATTGGAAATATAAAAATAATACTTTAAGTACAATGACACATTTTAACACTTTTTACTTCGTACTACTCTAATTACATTTTTATAGTGCCTTCCTTGTACAAAGTAAAGGAAGTATTGTAACCACGAAAAATTTCGGTTTTCAGGTTTCAATGGAAATATCCGTTTTTACCATCCCTGATTCGGCGTGACGTCTGTACGTACCCTTTGCAAGATGAGATGAGACTTCAATGCGCTATCTCATTATCGTACGTTTTACAGAGGGATATACATATATCAGGGTAGAGAAAAATCCGGATTTTTCATAAAAAAAACCCAACGCACCAGGGTTTTTTCAAAAAACCCGGATTTTATTGGGTTTTATTAGAAAAGTCAAAATATATGAATTATATAATATTTATTTGAAATTTTAAATATTACTAGTTCACATTAATTTCGGAAAATTAATTAATTATATTATAATACGAGTATTAATACGATTATATAAGTTTTCTTCGTTTATCGTCTGTCTCGTATAGTTCTGTTGGCCGGTGTTAATTATTGTGCTTAAATTACAATAAACTGTTACCTATGTATAAGCTAAAGTTAATAGTACCAAGTTTGTACATAAAAATATACAAAAAATAATAATTTTATTATTAAAATATGAGCTTTTAAGGTTTTTTTTTTCGAATGGGTCTTTTAGGGTGAGTTTTTCGGGTTTTTTCAGTGGGTTTTTTTTTTAAATCCTGCCGAGTTTTTCTGAGTCGGGTAAAATTACAACAACCCTGACATATGCTATCTCCTTCCAACCAACGACATTAATGTCGTATATGAAGTTGATTTTTGCGTCGACAATTTGTGCTCCATGTGTTTAATCTACAACTCTTTGTATAATAGTTGTACAACTCCGTTTTTTATTGCAATCGGCAATACCAAAAGAGCACATTGCTCGTAATATTTTTTGTGAATTTTTCGCATAACTCAAAAACGATTAGCAGTAGAATCTTTTTAATGCAATTTCTGTAACTAGCCTTCATCTTGTTTAGCAATTTTCGCATGCGTTAAATAACCACTTTTGTTTTCTTATTTATTACTAAAAGAGCTATTGTTTAATGCAATAAGGAATATTATAATTTTATAAAAGATGATCCATTTGGACGCGAAGAATGATTAAACGTAGAATGAGCTCACTTTAAAGTAAAATAAGTTTAAATAAAGTGCAGCAAAAATGTGTATAATTTAGCGGAAGACATATACTGTCTACATCAGATTTTTTTTAACTTTATTAACATAAACATAAAATACACACTATTTTTTTATTATGTTCATATATGTATGTATAAACTTATAGTAATGTATTTTTAAAGCAGATTCAACTGCGAATTTATATTTTCTATGCAAATAATAATTATGAGAAAGTAAATAAAAATTAAAGAATCAATAAATAACCAAATGCAGAACCAACCGTTATTGTTTGTACGCTATTGTAATATATATTCAATTAAATGTTGTAAACTTCTAGTTCCGATTTTTACAAAAGGTTTATTAAAATCCGATCATCTAAATTCACTCTATACATTAACACTTAAAATATTTAAAATGTAATGTAAAAAAAGACCTCAATTCGTAGAGATCCGTTAAAATCGGAATGTTAATATCAAAATACGTCCCTTATGTTTATGGTGGTCAATAAATGAATTAATATTTATATCCATTTATAATACATGTCGCTTTCACGTACCCAAATATAATACATTTTCTATTACATATTAAATATGTTATTTTTTTGTAGTGATGTCTTTGCATCATCGTTCGATGGAATGGAACATGTAAAACTATTCAGTATAGCTGATAATTCAATCTCAGCTGTCCCAAGACATATTTTAGCAAAAATGAATAATGTGCGAACCATCGATTTAGGTCGAGCAAAAATACAATCTATATCTGCAGCCGATTTTGCAGTAAGTTACATGAAATTACCTACATTTTTTCATAGTAAACAAAAGTAATTTTACAGAACAATCCAGAACTTCATGTTTTAATTCTTCCGGGTAACCGGATATCGGTTATTGAACAAAATGCCTTTCCAAACTTTTTGAAAACTCTTCATTTAGGAAGGAATATGATCACTTCATTAAATGGAACTTTAAGAGGAATGCCAATCTTAGAGTGGTTATTTATTAATCAAAATCGGCTAACATCTTTGGATGGAGAGTTACCACAAAACGAAAATAAATTAAATTTAATTCATGCTTCAAATAATTCTTTGGAAAGGCTACCACAAGATTTGAAGAACTTGCAAATGATTGAATCTTTGTTCCTTGAACATAATTTGATTACATCGCTGGATGGTGCTGTTTCAAAATCTAGAAAACTAAAAAGGTTACTACTTACTTTCAACAGGATTCGATCTGTAAGTTATAAGTGTGTTTTAAATTATTTATGTATATTTTTAAATATTTGTTCTTTTTAGCTATCAGAAAATGAATTTTTAGAAGCCGAGTCCCTTGTCGATCTGCAATTAGGATATAATTTAATCTCAACTTTAAATAATTCTTTGCTGCCTTTGCGGAGTTTACGTTCTGTTAATTTAAGTCACAATTTGTTAAGCGAATTTTCACTGCAAGAATTTCGTGGTCTTCGATTCCTTACATTGGTTGATCTTTCTCATAATAAAATCAGCAAACTTGGAGGACGAATGGAGGTAAGTGTATTATTATTTTTAATATTGAAATTATAAAAATAAATATTTGTTCAAGTACCTAACAAGTTTTTTCTTTAGAATTTAGTGGAATGGGAAACAAGAGTTACCGAATTAAGGCTCGATCATAACGAACTTACGTCATTGGGTAGTTCTTTAAATGGTCTTCATGGTTTATTACGGCTAAATTTAAGCCATAATAGAATTACAAGCATCGCTCCCGATGACCTGATAGGATTAGAAGAGCTAACTATGTTGGATATCTCTCATAATCAGCTAACAACTTTGGAAGAAACAAGCAAGGTAAATATTAAGATTTTTTATTTGATTCTGATGAAGTCCAAAACATCAAATTTAATTTGTTTTCTAATTAAATCTAATGCTTAATCCATGTAAAACATTTTTCGAATGTTATATTTGCTCGAATGATAATTTTATGAAGTTTATTATTGTTTGCAGACATTCTTACCATCATTAGAAGAGCTAATTGCATCTCATAATTCAATTACAATGCTAGAGAGAGATTTTCACGGACTTCCTGTTCTGTGCTGGGCAGATCTGTCCAATAACCAGATCCGGTATCTTGGTAGGGATCTGGTAGCTAAGACAAGGTGTGTGGTGCATGGAGTGCCCGGCATACTGAAGATCTACTTAGAAAGTAAGAATCAAAATAATCAGTTGTAAAGTTCAATTGAAAATGATTGTTCTGTAACAGATAATCCAATTCTATGCGATGATGAACTGCCAGAGATAAAGTCCGCAATGGAAGTGAACCACACTCGCATCCACGGCACACAGTGCATCCCCATCACCGTGCCCATCACCGCGAACTTGGAGTCTGTCAGCCCAGCAGTGAACCCAGTGTACGCCGCCATCACACAACCACCCACGCCGCTGCTGACAAACCACGTAGACAACCAAATCCAGGGCCCCAGCGACGTGAAGCTGCTGCAGCCTCCGCCCTTAGACAGACCCACTAATCTCGTTCAGAACGACAGTACACCTTGAACCAAAAACACAAATGTAGAATTCTAATTTGAGCTTACAATGATTGATGATTCTTTAATGTTTATGTCAAAATTTGAAATTCGTGATATATAGAGGAATAATGCTAGTCATTTGTTAATACCTATTATAATGGGAGAATTCAACATCGGCAATCATTGTTTGAGAATGTACAAAACTTTGGATTTAATTTTAAGAAGAGACGAGGAGGTCAGGGATAATTAGTAAGTATATTTACATGAGGTTTGGTATTGAGCTAGTGAGATCTAGATATATCACAAGGTATTAAAGAATGATGAAATTGTTGCGTAGTGCTGTAGAGTCAAGCATACTTTATAAGATACGTTTTTATTTTCGTAGTCTTACATAAATTTTTATTTTTGTAACACAATAATATAATACATAAATATATACAGGTTCATTTCTACTTACAAAAATATAAACTAAATTATTTTTGCAAGGGAAATTAACTTTTTCTACGACCACTATAAAATCTCGCGCTTTTCCCATAAGCTTTAAAATGACCCGTTTGTGATAATCTTGTGGTAGTTATCGTAATTTATTCCTTTAATTCAATAAATTACTGGAACAATGCGCATATCCGAACAATGTACATTTACTTATACTAAATATTTTCTGTTCTTTAATGTTTAGCAGAGTGGTCGTAGAGAAAGTATAGTGTGCCGTACGTACAGAATCATCAATTTCCCCCTGAAGTGATTCCAGCACTCGACTTCGTCTCGTGCCATACTTTCACACCTCGTGGGAAATAAACTTTCTGCACATGTTGCACAATATATTATTTCGGACAGCTATATCGAAGATTTAAAATGATGAAAACAGTCTCATATGATTACTATAAATAACATTCCTTCTGTTTTACGGTGATAAATAAATTCTTACTAATTGCTGTAAGTCTTTTTATGGAATATCATCGAATCCATATAAAGGAGATATTTAAATGAATCTATTAATGTTTTCATTATTCTGAATCACGTTATGCCTGCGCATAAAACACTTAAAAATACAATCTATGTACATAAAACAAACCTAAAATTGCGTCATATGTGATAGTTACAGTTAAAAATATGTACCAAGTATTTTCGTATTAGAAAATATATGATAGTTGAAATAGATGCTTGCCTCTCAAAACATGAATAAATTAATGAAAATCAACATATAGATTTATATTGTTCATTATTATGCTTCTAATAAAAATATAAATTACTTTAGAGTAGTTTCGATGTAAGTAGTTTATTCATAGTTTATTGTAATTATATTTTAGAATGTCATGAATTTAATTACGTGATTATATGTATTACTATTTAAAAGGATTATTGTTTATTGTTATACACTATATAACTAATTTGTTAATTTATATTTCTTTATATTAACATATATATTTAGAACGAATTGATTTATACTTCGAACAAATATATATAGAAGAAAATTTTAATTTAATATGATTTACATATATTTATTAAACATTTATTAGAACAACTTGTATAGTAAATCAAATTAAAATAAGTTTTAGATTATTTTCAGTTGTAAATGTAAAAAAGGACATAAGATAACAGAGGTAGGAAGAAAAATTTATTGTAATTATGTGCTTAGTAAGTATTTCAGTTACATAAAAATGTTAGCAAGTTAATCACGGTTTGTGCAACATTTAAAATGAATATTAAAAGTATTATTTAATTCAGAATAACAACTTTGAGGTATATTAATATTTTTTTTGTAACTGGAAAGGTTTTTGTAGGTGTAGATTAATTAATATTGATTTAGAAGCAGAAGATTATGGATTCGTCTAGTCCGCATAAGTGCCTGAAGGTAAAGTTGGAAAGTTATAACACAAACGGATGAAAATATATAAAAAATTTAAATTCTTTAAAGGAAAAGTAAATATATACTATGAAATAGCGGTGAAAGCCGTTTAATATGGAAAATCAGTTTTTCTTTGTGCAATAAAATAAATATAAAATATATTCAGAATAACATTTTATTATAAAATTATAATTATTATATCACTCTTCTATTCCTTTTATACTTGGTCTACACATTTCAAATATTTTATAATATTTAGAACTTCGTTTCGCTATATCGTAAGCTGTTTCATTCTGGTTATTTAAAAGATGAGGTTGTATATATGGATTAGATAACAATAACTGCACTGTTTCATACGAAGTACCGTGTGATGCAGCAATATGGAGTGGAGTTTGACCTAAATTAAAGTATTTAAAAAAATATTTTCTTGTCATACTGAAATACTCACCTCCATCTGTTCTAGCATTTATGTTTGCTCCGTGCTGAAGCAACCGCAAAGAACATTCATAATTATTCCACTGACATGCAGAATGAAGTGGCTGCCACTTATATTCTGTTTCTGCTGAAACATCAGCATTGTGTGCAAGTAATAACTCAACTAATTCTATATTGTTGTTGTAACAAGCTCTATGTAGCGGCGAATAACCATCACTATCCCTCGAATTAACTAATGTTGAACAGGATTCCAGTAAGTCCTTTACTAGTTGTACTTTTCCTTTCTCAACTGCCCATAATATTTCTTTACTTGGTGTTTCTACAATTTTATGTTAAGAGATTGTTTAACCTATTATAACCTAACATACCGTGCGGAAATTTTTCTTCTTCGATATCATTTAGATCTTCGTCCCAACCACTTACTGCAAATCTACTTAAGTCCTTATTCGACATATTATGGTACAATTATTATTAAAAAAAAAATAGTAATTTTAAAGAGTTCACTCTTTGTTAAATGTCAATTGCCGCAAACATTTTAAATGACTGGTTGATGACCTTGAAAAGCGTTAATATTTAAGATCTAATAACAAAATATAAAATGAACATGATACTTATTGATACTTGTGGTTTGTATCTGAGGTTCGTTAAATTTATAAATCAAATGCAACAGAATTTACGAAGGCGTCTTATACGTTGTTGCTGACTGACGTCTATTCAAATATTCCCGCTATTTATTTCACATTTATCGGAGTGTATCGACGACCGCAGTAGGGGTCTCAATATGGCGGCTGCTGATGTTGACGCTTACCAGTGGCGTAACCAGTTTATTTCATCACTATGACAATGTTAATTTCTTTTCTTCGAACTTCTGAACTATGTTCGTCCACATACTGAACCATAGTACTGAACAACTGACTATTGTTAAGAAAATTAACTATCAAAACTACTAGAACTCTACGATGTCAAAAACAGAATTAACCCCTGATTCCGTACGCACGAGTTACTCTTAATTTCACAAAGGCGGAAATCACTGAAATACAAATAAACCAATCAGGACGTATATATTAGGGGTCTTAAATTAACTGTCTTCTACAACATTTTTAATTCGTTAATAGTCCCTGCCTGGTAATATGTCATGACAAGACACCGATTTTCTTTTTTAAACGAACGAAATGTCCTGTACAAGCCCGCAAGCGAATAGACGAATTGTGTTCTTTACCTTTTATTTATTGAAATTCATTTAAAAATCGAAAAAAAACTATTGTTATAATAAATATTTTATTATTAATCAGAAACGGTGTACTGTATAGGCAAAAAAGTGGGAATTTTAAATAGACGTAAAGGACAAGGATAGCGATAAATTTAATAAGGGAAAATAAGTACTGGCAATAGTATGGCCCAAGCAATGCAGAGCACTTATTCCCTAGTAGAGAGCGCATTCTGTAGATAGTAAATTACTTTTCTATTATAACTATTTTAAAACACCATACTATTGCCAGTACATACTTTCCCTTATTAAATTTATTAGTATCTCTGTTCATGACGCGTATTTAAAGTTCCCGCTCTTTTCTGGACCATGGCCACTGAGGTGATTGGGTCCAAGCGACAGCAGCGCGCTTGTACCCTACGCTGAAAATATTAATTAACTACAAAATTGTTCCCTTTTCTTAGAGGAGCATTGTACATACCAAAAGTTTGCGAAAATACGCATGCGTTTAGTAAAATCTTTAGTAGTTTGATGTTTGATGACAAGTTTGTTATTTATTTAAATGAAAAATATATTGAACTTCATGAGATGGTAGAAATATCGAAAATATGCAACCTGCTGAATACATCATGGTACAAATTTCACACATTCTTGTAATTTCAATTTTGAACCTTATTTTTATAGGAATTTCAACAATTACGAGAAAGAACTACACCACATTGTGGACCCTTTACTTTGGAACATAAATATTTAGATCAATTCAGGTCTACTGCCAAAGTGCCTACTTTTGTAAAAAGAACAAAGAACTTTGATTTCTTTGATGCTTTAACGACCAAGTACGACATACTAGTTAAAATCTTTGAATACCTACATTGCAATGATTTAAGGAACATACTAGAGCTTAATGACTCTCTAGCAAATAGTGTATCAGTAGTACTGAGAAAAAGACTATCTCCAGTGTTATTTTCTTTAAAAGATTGTTGCTATGTTTGGCCAACCCCGTTTGATATAAATCCTTCACTTTGTATACTATTTAATTGTGTATACAATAGTTATAGTAATGCAGATGTAATAACTCCACTAAAATTGCAAACACCAATTTGTTTGCATGGGGATAATGAAACGAGAAAACCAGGTAAAGAAAAATTTTATGTTTTCAATACATTATCTCCTACTATTATAGATTTCATTTATTGCATCTTATTTCTTTATCTATTTGACTTTTTCATTATAAAACTTCTTAAAATAAAAATATTTTTTAAAATAACTTCAAAAATTTTATTTAAAGATATGTTTCCTTAAAAACAATTTAGGGCTGTTCTGGTTTTTGTTAACATAAAATATTAAAACGATTAAATATAAAAAATTTCTGGTTAATAAAAATTCAATCAAATGATAATTCCCATATCTCTGTTAGTTAGGTGATGAGAAGTACATAAATCGAGAAATAAAAATTACAATATTATATAGAAACTTAATACCGTTATTATTTTCAGTGATTGAGTTATTAGAAGATGAACTCTTAGCTACAAAATGTCCAATTTCATATTTAGCTTGTCGACAAGTTTCGTCTTCTTTCACACAAAGTAAGGTAGATATAATTTAGAATGCACATTCTATATAAAAAATATTACAGACCCAACTTTACATGGTATTGCTATTCCACAAATACCGCATGTGAAAATATCTGTATTCAGAATACCGGAAAAAGCAAAAAGTAATGTTTCAGTTATACTACAAGATCATATAGGAAAGGACAATCATCTGAAATGTTTGCTTATATTTGCAATGAGTATGCAAAGGAAAATGATTAAATCTGTAATCGATAATATTCATGCTCTGTAATAATAAAAAATCAAATTATTTTCTTTATTTAATTTTTCAAAATTTCAGACAATCAAATGTTAAATTCGCTTTAGGTGGGGGTTTCGTACTTGGCATGCAAACTTTCAATCAAATTTTTAAATCTCCAAAAGTTTGTAGAAGATCTGATTTACTTTGCATATCGTTCAGTACTTCCAAATCTGAAGAAGCGCTGTTTAATGCTTATTCAATTGTAATCAGAGAAGAGGCGACATCTTCGAAACTCATAGAAGAATACTTGGAGAAGGTATTGCTTTTATATAAAAAAAAGTATTGTGGACTACCAGTATTGAATTTTAGAATGTTGGATATAAAAATTTGTAAATTATTTTTGTAAACTGCATGTTTTACAAAAATAATACTTTTTAAAATTTTTTGTCAGTTGTAAAATAGTAAGAAAAAGTCTTCAATTATTTTCTACAATCTCCGATAGTTACTTTATATGTGGTGGTCGGTAAAATTACAATAAATATGTATATACATATAAGACATGAAATTATAATTTAAAAAATTAAAGTTGCTTTTGTAAATGTATTTTTCTGTTTTAGCTTAAACGCCATTACATCCGAAGAAAATTTGGAATAGCTTTTCGCATTACTTGCGTATCAAGGCAAGAAGAAGTGAGCAAAGAAATGGAAATACTAAAGAAACTATTTCCAGACATCGAAGTTCTTGGATTCAGTGGTGATGGAGAGATAGGATGTGATAGTTTTAATCCTACAGGTAAATCTTTATATTTTTATTTATGTTACTTATATTTACTATGTATATCTTTCCAAAGAAACAGAACAAAATACAGACGCACCAAAAAAGAGAAAAATAGGCCCAGATAAGATTTTACATGAACTAACAACTATTGTTGTTGTACTTACTTGGGGCAAACCCAAACCAAAATGAATTATATTATTAAGGTTTTTATAAGGTAATATTTAAAAAAATTATATTTATATATGGTATTAGTACTTTTGATACAATAAAATACTTTTGAAGTAAACTATCTTTTATTTTTAACTTATATTCCACAAATAAGAATCCTACATTAATTTGGGAATGAGTTTCCTTTCCTTTCAGTGTATACATCATTAATTTTCTTAATCTTTAATAAAAAATAAATAATTATAGTTACATTTTATGATATTAAATACATAGGAACCGCACTAATTTAGATCGTAAATATTTTTTCTCATTAAAAGTATTGATAATGTTAAGTTATCAGTAAAAACGGAACTAAAAAACAGGAAAAAACAAATTAACATGTAATAACGATATTTTTTATCAATGCGGTTTTTGGAAGCTGATATATAAGTGAACTTTATGTTTTCATTACTAATTCTAATTGATCTACTTTGAAGAAACAATACTGTAAGTAATATTTAAAATATGAAAATATTTTCTAATAACTAAAATGTTTAGATGTCTGATAACTTAGAAGTGGAGTTAGTGCATTTCTACCCAAAGGAAAATGCTGAAAAACATCATACTGACAAGTTTGAAGTAATTTACGATGATGATCCCATTCCAGTACTGCGTCGTGGGCAGAAGTTTTCTTTAGCAGTTCGCTTTTCCAATCGATCTTGTGATTTAGAAAGGGACAGGGTTCGCTTTATCTTTAGTTATGGTATGGATATTAAAACTTTACAATATATATTAGGCTCTGGTTTCTAATTTAATATTTGGGTTAAATATCAAATTTAAGTCATATTAAATAAATAATTATAGAACAGTTACATATTATTAAAATATATAAACGCTACATACGATTTCAATGAAACTAAAATTAAAATATAAACGATTTATTACCAGTCTAATTCCGATGAATATTTTTATGGAAAATTGGTTAATCGATTCAATTTTAATCTGCATTTTTTTAAATTGGTTCAGTTTCTGTACGAGGTTTATGAAATTTAAGCTGATTTGTTCTAATTTAAAATCTAATTTCACTATTAATAAATATTATTTTTACGAAAACAAATATTTTATTATTATTTCTTTCAATTTAGGAGAGAACCCAAATGCAATTAAAGGAACAAGAGGAGTTGTGCGATTAAGTACTCGAGAACAATCTTTGGAAAAGTCAAAACGTTGGGCCGGAAATGTTGTTCATCAATCAAGTGATACAGTTACATTAGAAGTAAGTATAAATATAAGAAACAATTTATTTTTAAAATACTTTAAATAAAATTAAATAATTTGCTTACTTGTTCCTTGACCATAAAATATGAGAAGTAAATTTTGTTGAATAAATATATGGTATAGAAATTGATACAATTTATTATCTCGAAGATAACAAGCCCCGCAGATTGCCCAGTCGGAATTTGGAACTTAAAAGTCGATACATCCGTCTTAGATTCTTCTGAAGACTCCACTGTTTTTGAATATGACAAACCGATTTATGTCCTTTACAACCCGTGGTGTTGCCGTAAGTATAGCATATTTTGAAACTAGGCATTCTACTATATAGATATTTGTGAACAGAGGACTTGGTTTATATGCCCGATGAACGACTATTAGATGAATATGTTCTCACCGATGTGGGTAAGATTTGGGTTGGGCCCTGGGGTTCGAGCCGAGGAAGAGAATGGGTTTTTGGACAGTTTGATGCATGTGTACTACCAGCTGCAATGCTCATGTTCGATCGCTCAGAACTCGCTGATGTGAGGTACGTATAAATTTCGATATTGCAAAAATTTAACAATATTTAAAAAAAAATCAGTCCTTTTGTTAAAAACATAGTTTTTTATGTTTAAAAACTAACAAATTTTAATAACTATTGTGGTAGAATAAAGTGTAATGCACAACTATGTTTAATAATAGCTAATTTCGGATTAAAAATAACTTATTTTTTATTCTGGTTTGTAGTCGAGGTGATCCTATACTTACAACTCGTATAATATCCAAACTGGTGAACAGCAACGATGACGACGGAGTATTAATTGGGCGTTGGGACGGCGAGTACGAGGATGGAACTGCTCCAGCTGCTTGGTCGGGCTCTGTTGACATCCTCCGACAGTTCTTGGAGACTCAAGAGTCTGTTGCATACGGACAATGCTGGGTTTTTTCCGCTGTGGTTACTACAAGTAAATAAGAAATTACTTTTATATTTAAATCAATATTAATATTAAATTTGCAGTTTGCAGAGCTATTGGTATTCCATCAAGAGTTGTTTCTAATTTAGTATCAGCTCATGATGCCAATTCTTCACTGACTATTGATAAATATTACAATGAGAATGATGAAGAACTAGAATATGATCCTATGAATCCAGTAGGGGAAGATTCCATTTGGAATTATCATGTTTGGAGTGATGTATGGATGGCTAGACCCGATTTACCCAAAGGTAAACCATATTCATCTCAGTATAAGAAACAATACTTTTTATTAATGCTCGGAGATTCGAGAAGTATTATTCAAAAGAAAAATTTAAAGAGCGCTTTATTGCGGAATTTTTATTTACAATCCCCATTTTCCAGATGATTCATTTTTATTTTGACAATAGTTCACGTTATTGCTAACAGATGTCCGACCCTATTCCATATTAAAAATAATTGATAATAATTGTTGATTTTGGAAGAATAGTGAATTTTACAACAAAATTTATTCGAAGAAAGTTTCTTGGAATTAAATTTTAGGAGGAGTTAGTTTGGAACATTTTTTCCTAATTTTGCTATTTTTAAACGTTCTATTTTCTTTAAAGTACATAAAGGACAGTTTTCTTTTTTCAATTTAATTTTTAAAAAGTAATGAACAATGCGATTAGAAAAATTGTATGCGCAATAGTATTTTGTGTAATGCGCGAGTAGATTGATATGCGACGTAATAACCTAAAATAATATAACTATTTGATCTAAGCACCTACAAAAGTACCAAATACAACTTGCCTAGAGAAATTATAGAATTATTGATAAAAATTTAATCGTCAAAATTTTTGTGGTATTGCAATAATAGGATATGTCTCGCCCACTAAAACAATCGAAGAAACCCACAAATAGTGAAGATGAGAAAAACGACGATCGTATGTTCGAATGTAATATTTGTTTGGACATAGCTACTAATGCTGTAGTTACAATGTGCGGCCACTTATTTTGTTGGCCGTGTCTAAATCACTGGTTAGAAATGAGTCGAGTGTGTCCAGTTTGTAAAGCTGGAGTAAGCAAAGACAAAGTCATTCCCTTATATGGACGAGGAAGCTCTAAAAATGAAGATCCTAGGAATAAAGTAGTGCCCAGGCCAGCGGCACAACGAACTGAAACATCTTCAGAATCTCTCTCTCAAGCATTTGGATTTGTTGATGGAAATGTTGGAATCCATACGTTTTTATTTCGACAGTTTTTCAATATGCCTAATTTTAACGCACAGAGACTTCATGCGGGAAGAATTCCACAAGAAATAGAACTATTTTTGTCAAAGATTTTCCTATTAATGGGAATCATATTCTTGTTTTGGCTACTTTATATATAGATTGAATATATTATAATACTTTGTTTAGTTGATCATGAACGAATTATCTTTTTTGTAAGTTTCGTAAATAATATAACTGGTTTATTTATTAGGAAAAATAAGTTTTTTTACTAATACTTTTTCAAATATTCTGTAATGTTGCATTATTTTCAGGGTACGGTGGATGGCAAGCAGTAGATGCTACACCACAAGAAAAATCTCACGGTTTTTATCAGTGTGGTCCAGCTTCTTTAGAAGCTATCAAAACAGGAGCTGTAGGGTACAACTACGATGTTGGATTCATGTTAGCTTCTGTAAATGCAGATATAATGAGATGGAAAGAAGACTCTACTTGTGAATTGGGATTTTCGAAGATATATTGCAATAAATATCAGTAAGTTACATTTTTTCATTAAACAACTCATAAATTTAAAAATCTGATACCCATAACAGTAACAGCTATTAATTATTATTATAGTATTGGACGTCTGATTTTAACTAAAAAACCATGGATATATGACCCAAACGGCGATAAAGATAGGGAAGATATCACTGACCAATATAAGGCCAAAGAA
The DNA here is from genome assembly GCA_035578165.1 of Stenolophus ochropezus. Classification (NCBI taxonomy): domain Eukaryota; kingdom Metazoa; phylum Arthropoda; class Insecta; order Coleoptera; family Carabidae; genus Stenolophus; species Stenolophus ochropezus. The sequence continues at coordinate 13,499,735 of JAQOWZ010000005.1, read as the reverse complement.
GGAACTCCTGATGAACGTTTGAGTTTGCTTAATGCAGTTAGAGGATCCTACCAGGCTAAAATGTATTATTTTTAAAAATTTATTTACAATTTCTGAAATAATTCGTAATGTTATAGGTTTTATGATGTACCAGATGCTGGACTAGAAGATATGGAATTTGATTTGGTAGATTTAGAGCGAATTAAAATTGGAGAGTCATTTAGTGTCGTTGTCAATATTAAAAACAACAGTAAAGAGGTCCGCAATGTAAGAGCAGTTCTATCTGCAGGTAGTGTTTACTACACTGGAATCAAAGCTAATTTGGTGAAAAAAGCACAAGGAGAATTTAAAGTCAAGCCAAACGCAAGTAAGAAATAAAAATAATATTAAGAGAGACGTAAACATGTACAATATTTTAGCGGAAACTTTAAGAATGGTGGTCCAACCGGATGATTATTTGGATAAATTAGTCGAATATTGTAATATGAAGCTGTATGCTATCGCTTCTGTGGAAGAAACCAAACAGACATGGGCTGATGAAGATGACTTTCAGGTTTTGAAACCACCAATTTTAATCCAGGTAATAATTTTTGATACTATTTGAACTCAGTATTACTCGGTACTTATAATTTCCCATTCAAGAACGTGCTTTACGTTTTTTTGCAGTGCAGATATAGTATTTTACAAGCGAGGTAAAAAGGTTTTTACTTGTGACAGGAGGAAATGACTGGGCCTGCCACCTCCTAGATGCAGTAAAAACTTACCTCGCGTAAATTGTATAATAGTTTATTTGTTATTCACTTGTAAATAAAATTAAAATCAAATTCTGACAGTGACTATATGTCTAAAAATTTTATGGCAGAGACATAACACAGTTTTCAGTAATGAAACAATGCAACTACTAACCAGTAAAACAGACAGGTACTTTTACAGGTTAGTAGCTTTAAAATTTTAGTGTCCCTACAGTTCAAGTAAATGACGGTTTACAAGTGTGTAACAACAAAAATATTTAAGATATTTGCTTGTTGTATGTTTGTTATTGCTACGGATACGTAGTATATTGTAAACACATTTTTATACAGGATGGCCCAGTGAAAATTATCAGCGCAATTTTTAGCCACTTAACATTAATTTTGCAAAAAACGCCCGAACACGTCAATTTTAATATAAAGGGGGACACCTAAATGGATTAGTACCAATGGCATAACTTCAACACTAAAATGGGTGTGGACTGCACCTCAAAAATTTTAAATGGAAAAGGGTGTCAAACATGACACAGTTCGAAAGGCCTTTCAATTCTCTTTTCAACAGTTTTTTTATTTTATTAGTTCCAGAGAAATATCGTTTAAAACAAATTTCATTTATTTCTCTGGAACTAATGATCGGATTTGAAAAATAAAAAAACTGTTGAAAAGAGAATTGAAAGGCCTTTCGAACTGTCATGTTTGACACCCTTTTCCATTTAAAATTTTTGAGGTGCAGTCCACACCCATTTTATATTAAAATTGACGTGTTCGAGCGTTTTTTGCAAAATTAATGTTAAGTAGCCAAAAATTGCACTGATAATTTTCACTGGGCCATCCTGTATCTCACGGTAATCATAGACCACGTGAGATTAAAAACAATCAAACAGTTCTGTCAAAAATAGTATTGTTTAATTTTTGTTTTCTTGCTAGTTGCTAGCAAATAATGAAATGAAGACGCCTTTAGTATTAAAATATAAATTAATTAGGAAATAATATCGTTATCTTAGAAAAAGTAGTGTACAACAAGCTGGGAATGTCTATTTCATACTCGTATGAAATGAGTACCATTCCATGCTTGTACAATATACTATTTCTCTACAATCGTATAATGTTAAAACCATATTTTTGTGAGTAAAAATTCATAGAAAGTTACTCGGTTAACTTTCAAATTTCTTTTAAGTAAAAATATTATTTTTTTGTTTTAAGATCAATGCAACGTATTATTATGTGCTTACTACTTCAACAAAATGGCGAATAATTTTTATAAATGTTAGAATAAAAAATCATGCAGCGATTAATGTCGAATTAAAATAAACAAAGTTTCTTAAATCAAATTTGTTTCAGGCACCAAAAGAATTGGAAATTAGGAAAGAAATAACAATTTCTATGGGTTTCAAAAATCCACTAAAGAAAGTTCTCACTAACTGCAAATTCCATGTAGCTGGCCCAGGGCTGACAAAGAATCAAATTATTCCCTACAGGGACATCCAGCCCGAAGAAGACGTTAGTGTCAGTGTTATCTTAATTCCTTCCTTGGTGGGACACCATAAGCTGGTTGCCACTTTTTCCTCCAAGGAATTGCTTGATATCACTGGTTCAGTTAAAATCGAAACTTTCGATGATGAGGAATAAAACTTATAATTGTATTTGTGTTGTAAACAATTAATTTTTATCAATAAAGGGTTTTCTTATATAAATAATATTAATTTAATTTTACTAAATATTTCCTCTCTTCTTGTGGTGCACAGTATTTTCAAAAGTAACAGGGTATTGTGTCAGAGACAATTGAATTTTAGCTGAGTAGCTTTACCGTAATGGCCAACTACTTTTTAATACTTCCGAAAAAAAATCTCACAATTGTAATATGAAAACTACATTGAGAATTTGTATTATAGAACTGGCATATTAAAAACAAAACATGAAATTATTATCAACATCCTTCCAAATTTATAAAATTGTAATTATCTTTACATCGATACTATTGAATTAATCAAACAATATTTGTATAACAAAACATTGTTAGGTTACTATCTACTGATAAAATAAAACATTTGTACTAAAGTAAAAAAAATTAATATGATTTTTATTGTGTATTAAAAATAAATATTGTATTTACATAACAAGTCTTCGCTATTAGATAAGTATGTTTACAAAGTACAATATTGAAACTCCTTCTCTGATTGGCGATTCAGGAGTCAATTCACGAATTACAGCGCATGAGATCCATACATTTTCAAACGTCGCGTTGCTTAAAATGAATTCCTCCCTCTTATTATATAAAACAAATCCTTTAAACACAATTGTTCTTAAAAAAATTAAAACAAATCACTTCTTCTTAGGGGACGCTGCTTTCCTAGGGGACTTTGCAACGGCCGCTCTTTTCGTGGTTTTTGGTTTGGGGGATTTTGGTTTTCTGGTAGGAGACTTGGCGGTTTTCTTGGCTTTTGATGGAGATTTAGGAGCCTTGGCTTTAGCTGCTTTTTTAGGAGAAGCGGGTGGAGCTGCTTCCTTCTTTGCTTTTGTAGCTTTCTTTACTGGAGATTTCCTGGGAGATGGTGTTCTGCTGGCTTTCTTTGGTCTACCTCTAGGTCTGTCTGATGCGGCGGCTGGTTCGCCTTTCTTAACAGCTCCTGCTATTTTAAACGAGCCAGATGCCCCTTTACCTTTTGTTTGAATCAAAAATCCAGAAACCACACTTGCTTTAAGGTACTTCCTGATGTACGGAGCGTATTTTTCAGCATCAACATCATATGTGGATGAAATATATTTCTTGATCGCTTGTAGAGATGAGCCACCGCGTTCTTTTAAGTTTTCTATTGCGCTGTTCACCATAGTCGCTGTGGCGGGATGAGCAGCTTGCTTCGCTGCTTTTTTTGTTTTTTTAGGAGATGCTTTCTTCGGAGTTGTTGGAGATTCCGTAGAAACTGGAGCAGATGTTTCTTCAGCCATTTTTAGAGAAAAATTTGAATTCAAATAATATGATTCTAACGCAATGTCAAACAGTCGACGACACACATGTTCACGCAGCAACACACCGAGTAGATCTGTTTGCCCGAACGGAGAAGAGAAACACTCGCGTTGGTCGCAGAGTCTGAATATGGCGAGTTATTCTGAAATCGTGCGTTCATACCAAACTTTTGCTTCAATAATTTCTAAACGAAACCTTATTTGATAAAAATCGTAATATGATTCGATAGTATATTTATTTAAGAATGTATCGGTTTATATAAAATTTGTAATATAAAATTCATAAACCTACAATCTTACAAAAATTGAAAACATTTTAATACAATTTCAATATTTGTCCTAGATAAAATTGAATTATTTCAGTACTATGCACATATTTATTGTAATAATTACATATTTAGAAACTAGAATAATGTACCTAACTTATTCTATACAAAAATTAGTGCAGTTAATACAGAAAAATTTGAAATAAATGATTTCATTTGAGAATATCTTGGGAAATTAAATTTGAGTACCTCAGGTACGCGTCGAGAGAAGATTGATAGAAAAAATATTATTTTATTCGTATATATGGCATAAAAATATATAAATTTCAAAATATATAGATGATGTGCAATTGGTTCATATTTTTATGAAATAAATTATGTTGAAATATTGGAATAATAAAATATTGTGTATGATTTATGAAAGGCAGTTGATCAAAACAAATTATACTGGAGTATCATTTTGTTTTAAAATTATTTATAAAAGTATAAAATGACATATAAAAACGTATTAGTGAAATTATTACATTTATAGTCTGTTTATAAGGATTGTAAATCTATAATAAATATTTACGATAAAAAAAAATTTATTGTACAATAATAATAATAATTTATGTGATTATTAAATGTCGTTTAAAAATATCATTATTAAATATTTCTAGTTATTTATAATAATCTGTACGACTCGTATTTAAGACTTGTTATCAATTTATTATCAAATAATATGTAATCGTGAAATTGTTAATAATATTATTATTCTTATTCTTAAATATCTAAAAAAACAATTTGATTATTCTAGTAATGTTTTACTTATTGTTTATTTCTGAAGTTATTGAACTGTGATTGACAGCTGCTGCGCCCTAGTGTTGCGTTTTCTAACTATCACCATACATTGTAGAAATTACAACCAAATGGGATACTTTACTTTTTGAATTTTTGTAACAAAATATGTTATACATAAATGTTATTTTCCAAATAATTGGCAATTGCACCTGTACTACAATTTCACGGTAAATTGACCTGGCACTAGTTTTACACTTTCAGCATTTTCAAGAACGAAAAATAGCATTGTTTTATATTAAAAAAATACAAAAAATACACATTCTACAAAATTGAGTCACAAATTTGGATGATATTACAGTTTTTTAAAGAAAAAAAATGTTTTAAAATTATAACCTTTTATTAAATTTTTTTATTGTGCTTTAATTTACTTTATTATCTATTTTTTTATTATTATTTCTATTTCTATATATAAGTAAATGTGAAAGTGTATATTTCTTTATTTAATAGGAACTATATAGAGGTATTATATTTGCTATTATTATTATAAATAATTACACAAGTATGTTGTTTTATCAAGTAAATATATCAGCAATTGATATAAAAAAAACAGAAAATGCAATCACGGTGTTTAAAAAAATTATTATCAATGATCAGAAACAGTTGAAAATATTTATAAAAATCAAAATCTGATATTTAAAGAAAAGATATTTAATGAAATATATCTATATTATTTATTTATTATAATGGAAATATGTAAAAAATGGCACACCCATTTGGTAAAAACGAAGTGAGGAATGTAGATATATTAATTTATAATTTGTAATACAAGCGTTAAAGTTTTATAAATTAATTGATCTAGGAGAGAAACAAACAAGTTCAAAGATTGGTTAAGATGTTAGTAATATTGAGGGGTTGAGGTTTTCCGTTCGCTCGATATAAAATGAAAAGGAAACATGTTGCATGACCATAAGACAGCCTAGAAGATACAACGGTTATTGTTTGTAGTCACGGAGGTAATTGACTTCGTCTTTAAATACTTTATAAAGGTTAACGATTTTGAAATTCAGATGTCCTTTTTAAATATTCCCCTCTTCAAAATGAATTGATGTTCTCAAATCAACACTATTCTAATGAGGGTTTAGGTTGTGTTTGATAAGAGCTTTCTACAATCATCACCACGATATTTACTAAAAGGAACAGGGCCAAAAAGAGGCTGGGTATAAAAAAATCTATATATTAACCCCTACATGAGGCATTTTTCAAGGATAAGTTGTAAAAGAAAAGTTGTTCAAAATTAAATTTTAAGGGGGATTTACTTAAAGCATTTTTTTTAAATAATAACCCCTGTTATTGAAATATGACGCTTTTGTTGACAACAGGTTTCGTTACTTTTAAACTCAATAGATGGCAGACCTTATTCTATATCCAAAAATACTTGACAATAATAGTAGATTTACGGCTAAACCATACATTTTACAACAACATTTATTTGAAGAAAGTTTTTTGGAATTAAATTTTAGTTGGAGATAGTTTAATACTAGCATTTTAAATATTTATTCTGTATTCAGAAATGGAAGAAATCGAGAAAGCAGAAAAATTGGAGATTAATTTTTTTATAAATTCAGTGTCTGTTATAGAAATTTTTTGTCCATATACCTAATTCTAAACTACTTGGAGACAATGATATTTTTTATTTTCTTTTTTTAAGATAGCTCTCAATTTTACATTGCAATGTTTTAAAATTTAAATAATTTAAATTTCCAGCATATAAAGAATTGGAAAATACAGCATTGAGAAGCATGACACTTAAATTAGGTCACACTTTAGCACTCTATCTACTCAACTACACTAAAAGAAGCGAAGAACTACATATCGTATCCATTTCCATATGATATTTAAGAAAAAGAACAAATAGTTTAATTCAGGTAATGTGTATTCGTATCTTTGTTCCGGTGCAATCGGTAAAATCTTTTTAAAGAAAGGAATAAAAATCAGGGCTTACCGTTTCCGTATATTTACATATGTGTACGTGTTCATGTATACGGGATTGCTACGTATGAAGTGTATGTGCGTTTGTTTTAACTTTGCTTTGTTTTAACATAGCCGTAGAAAAATTCAGATATAGACAAAAAATTATCTTCTATAAATATTTTTTAATTACTTATTTTATTTGGTCATTATAATAAAAAAATATCTGCTATTTATTTAATTGGGTATTATTTAAATAACATTGTAAAATGAAATGTCATTTTAAATAGATATATAGGTACATAATATATTTTTTTATTTTTATTGACAAATAAATAAATTGAAGGTATAAATAGAATTGCAAGAGAAAAATAATATTTCTTTATTCATTTTTAACTAGATATATACATTTTATTTTCCTATTAAATATTTATTATCTTCTATTTTTATAAATATAATAAAAAAAATAGAAAAGTTAACCTTTTATCATCTTAAGCATAGTAGGTACAATTTTTGGTTGATCCACTGTAACAAAATTTAATCAACTTTGTATTTAATTAATTTATTAAATAATTTGAAATTTATAAAAAATCTATGCATGATCCCCATATCTTTACATCTCATACATATGTATGTATGTTTTGTGAATATACAAATAGATATCTCTATTAAATTGACAAAAAAAGTGCGTGGGTTTTCATCAAAATCCAGCTATTTGATTTTTGACTATAGGGTGAGACATAAAAAGAAAATATGTTACATTTTTTTAATGATGAAACGATTTAACGATGTAGTGATTACATAAAATACAACTGAGTATTTTATGTTACAGAACTGGTATAACCAGAATTAATATTAAAGGGCGTTTGCGATGGTTATCCTGTATTACTAGTTTTTAAATCAACAATCAACTACCATTTTTTAGGAAGAAAACCGTTAAACCATACATAACATAAATATGAAATAAATACAATTCTTTTCGAATGATTATATTAAAATACGTGAAAACCCTTGAAATCGCGAAATGTTAATGTTAGGGATCTTGTTTATTATACTTCCATTGTAAGTGGAAGAAGATAATTATTTGTTCATACGGTATACATAACACATATGACACATAATATAGTTACCGATTATATCTTTCATATCCTTGCAAATACATTTTTTATATTAAAATCTGTATTTCTTTCTTTAAGAAACAATATAACGTCTGTCTGAATTTGGTATAAAAATTAAATTTTTTGGTTCTCTACTTTCAATTTAAAAATTTGGAAAAAGTTTAGGATTAGGGATTGATACTGTTGAAGAAGTACAATACCCACACAACATAAAATTATTGTCATACGAAATTATTTTTAATGTGCACATATTGTTGTAAATATCTTTTGGTGGTACTTTAGGCATTTATTTTTAGAGACAAAAAAGAACTATAATTCACAAGTGAGTAAAATGCTTTCTTATATAGAGTACACTGACAGTTTTCTTTTAATTAACAACTCATTTTTAAATAACGTAACTATTACAACGTTATTGTCTTTAAAAGTGATATTCTATATTATATTTCATTCAAAGATTCTAGATTTTTCAAAAAAATTTAAAATATGTCGTCATAGAAGTTCACGGAGAACAGAGTTTAGTGGAAGCAGCGCGCGCTGGGTTCCAATGGCAACAGGAAGTTTTGTCTCAACCTACAACCTACGTTCAAAAATTCAAGTCTCACCAACCGTACCTTTTAGGTATGCGATTAACTCATTTGTGACGTCAACAAAGTTCAATAATAAATACTTAATTAAAAATAAATAGGAACATAATTGTAACTTTGAATCTGTAAGACTTACAGACCTGTAAATCTGTAAATAAAAGATCAAAATACCAACGAAAGCAGCCAGTCTTATGTTTTTGTTAGTTTTTTTTTTATAGATTTACAGATTTTTCTGACTTACAGATTTGTTCCTATAAACGATATAAGTTATAATTATTATATAATTTACGATTAAAAAATATTTCACATGTAATTTCAATCAAACGCTAAACTTTCCCATTTGGGTTACTTTTCCTGCAAAACGTCATTTAAATTTTGAACTAATTTTATATAGCAAGCCGCTACTGTAAGATAAAATGTTTTACACTCCCGGGAGTAAAAGCTTATTTTACTCTTCATTTTCGAAGACTGAAGTAGCATTTTTTATCCCTGAGGTATTAAATATAAATTTAAGCCCTGGGTATATGTGTGTAACCTATATACGGAAGTGCAAAAAATAGTATACCGGGTGTAGAAATGGAAAGTGGCGCATAGCGATTTCAATGTTATTTTTTTTCAACTGCTGTATCTCTTTACCTAATCATTTTAGCGAAAAAAGCGTAAGAGTATAAGTTGTTCTGAAATTAAAAACGCATCCTATAAAGTCAACTTACTTTCATAATTATTTATATTTCACGATTTATTAATAAAATAAAATTTAAAGTTTTTTAGAAAAAAAAATTGAGATTGCCTTGATAAATGAAACAAATTTTTAAATAAATTATTCACAGTGACAATTACTTGTCATAGAAAATTTTGATTGACTCTGAAAATGCTACCCAAGAGAAAATTCAATGCTTGGAATGGTATTTTGCGGGAAATTCTTTTGTACAAGTACGAGATTTGTTCAGAACTGCGTACATGGACCGGCCAATTCCTTCAGTAACAACAGTTCGTAGAATTATTCACAAATTTAGGACCACTGGTAGCATTTTACCATTGTGTAAAAAGTGTAAAAGGAGAAATCAAGAACCGGGGAACAATTATGATAATAATAATGAAAACAAGCTTAATGTATTGTTAAAAATAACCGAAAATACAAATTTTAGTGTGCGTCAAATTGCTTCTGAACTAAACATACATTTTTCGACAGTTCATAAAATCCTAAAATCAGAAAATTACAAGTCGTATACAAGTACTCAAATCATCAGGACACTGCTTAGCATTAAATGGAGATTTGTTCGAACATTTGTTATGAAATAGGAACATAATAAATAAGTTTTTTGTTTATTAGCCGTAGGATTATATTGTTCTTAGAATACACTTTTTTCCAACAATGTAATTTTTATTATTCGTTAATAAAAAAAATTAATATATCGTTAAACATTAATATTCTATGTAGTAACAGTCACGATAAGGTCTATAATGAACAGAAATTATTCAAAAATTAAATGTCACTATGACTAATTTTCAAAATTTGTTTCATTTATCAAGGCAGTCTTATTTTTTTTCTAAAAAATCTTAAATTTTATTTAATTAATAAATCGTTAAATATGAATAATTATGGAAGTAAGATGACTTTATAGGATGCCTTTTAAATTTCTGAACAACTTATATTCTTACGCTTTTTGCGGTAAAATGATTAGGTAAAGAGATACAGCAGTTGAAAAAAAATAACATTGAAATCGCTATGCGCCACTTTCCATTTCTACACCCGGTATATATACACGACTAAAGTGCCTTTAATCCCTTAAGTGATTATTTCCTCACTCTCAGGATTAAATCATGCAGTTTAGTCCCTCAGTATATAATATACTATTTTATCACATAGGAGTGATATGTCATTATACATTTTACAATTTACCACACATGCTTGCACGTTAAACATCTAACTCAAGGATAATGACTTATTTCATTCACTTAAAACATATAATGTGTATTAATTTTGTTAAACAATGTTTCAATAAAAATTAGAATATAATTTTGTATCTACTTGAATGATTAACTGTAATGTGAAAATATTGTTACAAATATCATAAAAAGTTACGAAAATATTTTGTTTTCAAAATAATTTTATTTTGAATCTTACTTCAAAATTAAATATTATTTTATTTGCAGCATAACCTTTGGTTACTTCTTCTATTTAATTTAATGTGAAGATATTATAAATATCCTAGAAAGTAAATTGTATTATTGTTAATAAGATTGTAAGATATGAGTATATTTTGAATAAAAATGTTATTGCATAGTTAGCTGTTGGATTTTTGCGCATGTTTTTGTTCCCTACGGCACTGGCTCTTCTCCTAAGATAACAAGGGTTGTTGTGAACTCCTCGGCGAGGCAAGAAGTGCATCGCGCAAGCATGGCCGCCCCGTGCTAATTATATTCAACGAATGCAAATAGCCCCGCCAACAACTGCTCCTGTTTTCTTAAACCACCCAGCGCACATACATATATTTACATTACACACAGCAAAACCCTAAACGACATCTCTCCGATACATTTTAATCAGATTATCAGCATCATATCATTTGCAAAAACAGACATTTCTAATTGATTGCTGTTCTAATTACAGTTATTATTCTTAGAAACTTACTTCGCATGTAATACGTTAATAACTAACATTACAAGTATTCTTAACCTTAAATTACAATAAAATAAACTATCCAAACATATGTTATATGTTTTAAAATCAATTTCTCAACATCAGTAAACTGAAAAAAAAGTTACATAAAATAATTACATTAGGACTCCATAAAATTTTTTGATTTGTATATTGTGTTATTTTTATTTATTTTATTATTATTGTAAAATAGAACATTTATTAATTAGCATGTTATTTACTATTACAAATGTAATAGTAAATATTATGTCCATTATTTGTATATTTTTTCAGAAAAATCCATTACTAAAATAATTTTATTTTATAATGAGTGTTATTAAAACAATACATTTATATAATTTCCAAAATTTTTTAAAACATAAAAAATAAATATCTACTCTTAGCAGTAAACATTGGAATTATAAAAAAAATATATTGTTACGGTTTCGGCTTAATAAAACTAATCAACGATTATTTAAGTCGTTAGCTTCCATTACATCAGTGTAGAGTTGGTTGCATTTATTGCATTCGTACAGTCTTCATTGTAATAGCACAGAATAGGTTTATGTAACTATTCTGTGGTAATAGTACATAATCTCAGTTATGTGTCTTGTATATATTGAATACAGTTTATAGTTTTAGTATAGAGTTAACATAAAACAAATATTAATATTGTAAGTAGTTACATAAGACTACTAACTTAATAAATTAATGTTTTTCCATACATACAAATTTAATAGTATTTAATAATAATTTTGATTTCAATATTAGTTGTGTTTTCTTTTCCAAAGCAAAATAACAGGGAAGAAATTCAATTAACAATTTTAATAGGAATTCTAAGAATTCTAAGTTTTAAAAATTTGTGTCTTTTTACTTTCTTTGGACGAAATGAAAGAAGTATTGCAAATGCGAAAAAAAAATCTGTTTACAGTGTTCAGTGGAAATATCCATTTTGACCATCCCTGAATCCATTTTGACTAGTTTCGTCGTGTTGTCTATACGAAAGTATGTATGTATGTACGTATGTTGCATAACTCAAAATTTTATTGCAAGTGGCAGTGCCAAAAGACACTTTTCACGATTTTTTTTTTATTTTTCGCGTAACTCAAATACCAATGTTGAAATTTTGTATTTGGGACTAATTGGAGGATCATATTTCACTTTCAAATGAAATAAGTTTAAACGAAGGGCTACAAAAAATGTATATAATTTAATAGGTGTACAAGGAAGGAATAACTATTATATTTTATATTTATTTCTTTTGGGAACATCAACTGTAAACAGGTTTCTATTTATATTATATATAAAATCTATGTTCCTTTTACTAATTTTGTCGTTATTATTAATAAAATAGATATGAACGACATTTAGTATAATTTGATATAAGGAAAATGATATCGTTTTGATATAATTTGGAAGTAAATCATTATTCATTAATAAATATAAATGTATGCGAGGTGAAAGTTAAAGACATGTATGAGAGTATGTGACAAAGAATATTTGTTGAATATTGATGAATGTGGGGTAAACGAGAATTTATGCGCAGTAGGTATGTGTGACACTCCATTAATATCTACGGAAAACAACAGCCTCCAGTTTCACTGTTACAGCGGCAAATCTGGTTGGTTTAATTTTATACGAGAGGCGGAAAAAACAATCCATAAGTTAATAAAATCGACACAAAGACATCCCAAACACAAGATACAGTGGCGCAGAAGGCATCCCGGTAGTCGTTGTATAACACAATACTCTCTCGCTTTGAAGATGTATGCAATTGTTAAATCCTACGTAAACAAAGAGAGCTTTGGCTTGCAAATCGCTTCCTCGCAGGAAATCCAGAATTCCCGGCCGGTTGCAGCGCGCACGCGCATGCGTCATGCGCTGTCATTCCAGATAAGACTTTTTACACCTCTCACAAAGACTCAATCTCCATACAGACTCCTGCACTTTGCCACGACTTGGAGTACAGTTCAAATCGTGCTGAAAGTACAGGATAAACCAAATGACGGCATCGCGATTAAACTCTATAAACATTTTATACCTCTTTACGCTATTCCAACTTTTAAATGGACCCTGATATATTTATCCCAACTGCAATGACATTTCCAATTTATTCCTGCCATAAATTAAATTTATATTGTATTATTTAAGATTTTAAGTAAAAACAAAACAAATAAAATATATTCTTTTTGCAATATACAACTGGCTCTTTATCACATTTCACGTGGTGCACTCTCCAGGCTAGTTTAGGTGCCTCTTTCAGTATGATAAATTTCATATCTGATATGTGCGATAAAACTGATTTGCAAATTTAGCAAGGATTATGAATAAAATAAAAATTCATTGCCAAATTTTATTAAATTGACAATTTGTTTTTGAAGAGTATCGATATAGATATATAACAAAATAAAAATGTGAATTTATTATATAGAATATATGTATAGTATTATGAATGTAAATGAAAAAAAATCATTAATTTTTTACCTTGTGAAATAATAATGTATATTAATAATATTAATATATAGTAACGTGTTATTAAAAAATAATGAAGGTTTTGGAATTCATTTATTGTTTTAATTTCAGTTTAGATTTAAATTTGATTTGGTAACATTTTAATTTTGGAATAAGTATTTCAACCATGTATATTTTTTTAAATAATTATTTTTATAAAATTCATATTCAAAAATAATTAGACAGTAAATGTATATTATCTAATTGGGGTTCATAAAATGAGTGAATTATTTATCTCTTAATCAAAAATTGAGTGATAAATTTTATATCATAATTGCTACATGCTACGTAAATGTAACTTAGGATCAGAAACTTCTTATTTGTTATGCAAATGCATTCAGCAATGGCCAACGATTAAATATTTATCATAAAATAAAATGACTTAGTTACGGAGCTAAACAATTTATTTGAAGGGTACACTTATAATTTATACAAAAGGATAGACATAATTAAATTAATACTCAACATAATGTGAATTAGATTTTAATAATTAAATAATTTTATGATTCGCTTAGAAAATTGAAATATTAAAAACATTTGCGGGAGTTAAACTAATTATTTGCAAACAAATAAAAAATTAATTGTTGGTACATATATGTTATTATGTTGTTAATAAAACAACAAGAATTTGTAATATTGTGCACATTAATTTAACAAAAAGGACGATCATTTCGTCCTTAACCATCATTCAGACTATAAAAGTTAATTAGTTTACAAGAGTACTTATACATTTAATAACTAAAACAGATATATGTCTAACTGATCTTTTCTTAATTGTTAATTTACGAATTTTCTAATTTCCAAATTGTGTTCGGAAACCCGTTGAAAACAACCCTACTAACAACCGAATTATGAATTTTAAAAATTGGAAAAATCATATCTGATTTCACAAACGTAATTTGAAACTATTTTTGTGAATTTAAAATTCATATGATGTTTGTACATGTAAATTTTTGGGCGAAAATTTGTTGAGATGGCAGGTTGAAATAAAAATACATATGGACACTCTTAAGTAGTGTTATATAAACAAAATTTATTCAGAAGAATCAGAAGAATATAATGCAGGGCAAAAAACACATAAACAGAATGTGAAAATAATAATTGACACGCTAATCGGTATAAACAATACCACGGATAACACGATAAGAAATCAGTACCAAAAGACGATAAAAGATAAACGACAAAACTGACATATTGACATGCGTCAAAATGAGCTAAAACTATTTCAACAAAATTGTTACTCATTGCCGACTGTTGCGTTTTTAAATAATAAATAAACAATGGGGTAGGTGACCAAGGTAGAATTTTAATGAAAAAATTATTAAATTATAGAAAGTATGTTTATTTATGAACGTTGACATTAAAAAAGTTACATATTTATCAGCAATTGTTTAGTAATTTGCGTTAAATAGAAACAGCGTCCATTACTATGACGTTCACTAAGTTCGCACGCTGATTGGTTAAAATTTGAAGGTGTGGCAATAAACCTATCTATCTCACTCACACCACATATTTCCGTCTCTGTCTACCTTCGCCCCTCTCATAAACCTAGTTGACGTCATAATCCCCTCTCAAGTACTATATTATTTATTTACTTCAAAACAACAAATAGTTAACAATTTTAAAAAAATACGGGTATATTATTTTTGTACAAGCTATCACATATACCAAATTTAGAAATTGGTCACCTACCCCATTGAAGATGGGTATGGAGTTATTGTTACAGTTTCTTTACCTTCGGCATTTAATTTACCACGGTTCATAAAAGCTGTACATGCAAGGGAGACAATTTTTGGATAGAGTATCTTACGAAGCATAAAAATTGAGATATATCTCCGTTCCATTCTATGCAGGCTGCAAGTTTATCACAGCGAGAAGGATCGATATCCTATATTGGTTCGGAATGTTGGCTAACGGTGCCCGCCCCTTGCGTCCCTATACAACTCGCCCCGCACTGCCGGGTAATCATATGTCATCCATCATGCAAATTATTCAAGAATGTTCTTATGTCAATGTCGCTACATGCAACTTATTGCTTTCCAGATAGATTATTTAATAACCTGAGGAATTGATGACTTAAATGGATCGTGGTGGCTGGTGGCTGCCGATGTCAATATGTGTTTGTTTTTTTCACGGGATTTACACTAATTGACGTTTATAACGAGGAAAAAAGATGTCTTTATAAAATGAAAAATCCTTTTCATAAAATAACTTATTAAAAATAATCAATCTGGATAAATACAATTCTTTCATCACGCGTTAAAAACCACATGTTAGTTCCGATAATAATAATATGATACCAGTAACGATACTTCTGTTTCAATAACCTTTTTTTGTATTGAATATCTTTCGATATTTTATTAATATCAGTACATTTAATTCAGTATTGGAAAACTATAATTTATTTAATCATATATGTTGTTTCTTTTTGATATTCATTTTCATCTAATTAATAGGCAGTTTTTTAATGAAAAAAATTTATTACACTACAGTAGCATTCACCATTCACCATAGTTATATTTTGTTGACATGAAAAATTTTATATTTGAACTGTTGTCATACATGAAATAATCAACCAAATATAATTGGAGCTATGAATTTAATTGGTAAAATTTACTCAATTCTTTCGAAGCAATGACAACTTGAGTAAAAAATATTTTTTGTCTACAACTGTCAAAAAATATTAACATTTGTACATTAATTTTTAGGTGTAAAGTATGTAATTTTTTCATGTGTTACGATTTTAATGCAAAACAGTAAAAAAAAAATTAATTTTTTCTTTAGTTTTGATATCAGCGTGAACTGTTTTTTAGTACGCCTGAATGACTTTTTTGACAAGGCTGCATTTCACGTACTAAAAACGCCTTCTTCTAACTATTAAAACACTCCAACTTCAATTATCTAATTGCCATTTTTAATACTCATTTGTCTATTACTAAGCAACATCTATTCGTAAATTTTTCCAGTAAATTCATAGCTCTCGTGATAATACTTATGATTAATATTTTTTGAACACGAAACTAATTATTTTTTTGTGAAAAAGATTTACTAAACTAGAGTGGAGCATTTAATTTTATGGTAAAACTTAAAAATAATGGGAAATATATCTTTTCGTTTTATAAAAAAAATATTTTATTTTTATTGCTTCCTACATTTTTATTTCGATACTTTTCTTTCGACGCTGTATATGTACCTAAACACGTTTAAATACGTACAGTAACAATGTACTTTGTGTTCACTTTGAAAAGGCGGTTTTTATAAAGCCAGAATGCAACGGTGTTTACATATTGCCATGAAATGTATTTCACTTTAGAATTTTGACTTCCTTGACTTCATCTGACAAAATATCAGTATCTTCATCATATTGATGATATCCCACCAAAATGGTATCACAACACAAATAAAACTTTTAGATTATAGGATGGCATTATTAACAAATTAAGTACTTTTGTTTTTATTTGCACTGTCTTTTGAATGTCACTTACATCTTATAATGTATCAAGCTTGACTTATAGTATAAAAAAGGAGAAAATAGTATGGTAGTGTTTAAATAGTAATAAAAGGTGCCTTTATAAAGTCAAAGTCTCAGCCAAAGTACATTTTACCATATAATGTAAGCTGTTGGTTCTTTGCAGAGGTTAATGACTTCAAATAACGGCGAAATAACAAAAAAGATAATAGAGAACGCAGAAATACTACACTCTTGGTTATAATAATTTGATTATATACATACAAATAAAAAATCTCTAACTATAATAAACTCAAAATAAGTCGTCCAAAAAAAATCAAAATATTCTAATTCAAATATATGCAACTATCAATATAACTATGTTTAGATTTGTATTGTTAAACATCTGGTATAGAAGACATCTAAATATCTATTTACTGCCGGATCTGTAAAAAGGAAGGTACCAATTTTGATAAAAACTACAATTACGGGTAATTTCAATTTTTGAGTTTGGTGTTTCTTGGGTAAAATTCGCAAGTACGGGTTTTGATAAGCGTATGATTCATTTAAAAAACCTTTGAAACATTCAAATATCTGGCACTGTGACTGAAATGTCAATAAGTTTAAATGTAAAGCAGGGTAAATGTACTGTTTAATTTTGATTATAATTTAGGTAAATAATTTGATAGGTGGGCAATTTTAAAATGTATTAACAATTCTTTTCTACTATTATTCCTTTAATTCTTGTAATTGAATTTATAGATGAGATTTTATACTTAACGAATCTACGAATCTGTTTTGTTGCTTAAACAAGATTCAATAGATGGTGTATTGAGGTCGTATTTTAGTTTCAAGAATTACCAACCAATATATCAAGGGCATTCACAAGTAAAGAATGCACTATCTGGAAATTTTGAGAGCAGTAAATAAGAAATGCATTACATCTTTTATTTATATTTGGAGTGTAGCAACTGTATTCATTTCAGTGAGTACATAAATAAATAAATAACTTTATCAACACGATTTTTATTCATTGTTAAGTTTGATTATTTTAGGTCTTTGTAATTAATTTTATTCCCTTAAAATATTGTGTAGAGTTTACAAAGAGTAAAAATATTTTATATTTTACAATATGTATTTAGTTGTAAAGCTATGAACTATTTTATAAAATTTGAACTATGGTATAAAATTTTTAATATCTAATAATTCATTTTCGATATTAAATTTTGCAGTTATGTACTTTTATATACATTACGAATCTACGATTAAGTTTTTATTTATATTATAATATAAAAGTATATTAACTGAATATTTTACCTACCAAAAAAAAAAGACTAAATCGCATTTCAGGTTCAAGTATCAATCCACGTGGGCATCTGTAATAAAAGAATACAGTAAAACAAATGCGCTAAATTCAGTTCTACACAAGTATATTGTTATTTTTTTATAAATTATCTGCTATGAAAGTCATTAAATTTAATTTACTAAAAGTTGAGAGAAAAAATAATAAAATAAGAACACACTGGAATTTTGACCAATTGTTATCCTGAAATACGTGCTTGTAATTCTGGTTGCATTTATATTTATTGAACTCAAATGAAATTATTGACATGCTTGAAGCAGTGCCGTATCTAGGCAATTTTGCGACTTGGGCAAACTTGATTCCTTGCGCATAATTAAAATTACATTCCATTTAGATATAGGCAGTAAGATTTCAAAATTTTAACATCGGCTGGAAAAAGTGTAGACAAGGTTTTATAACGTAATTCTATGATACGAACCTACAAACAGTAAGTTATTTTTTCTAACTCAATAGTGAGTTATGGCCGACTTTATTTCTAAAAACACCATAGTTATAGCTTTCTAATTACACGGTGTTGGATAAAATTATAAATATGATTTTTACGAAAATCCTTCTTTTTATACCAAATTTGAGAAAAATTCCCTCTTCCTAATTATATGAAAAATTCCCACGAAAAGGGGAATTTCTGTCCCATATAGCACCACTGATCAGTGGTAACTCGTAACAAATGTATTAGTATACGAAAATGAGCAATTGTAACTTAGTGATGTATACCGAGTAAATATAGGAAACATACAAACATAAATTTGAATGCAGTATGTTTACATTTGCAGTTTAGTGTCACATCTAGTATCTAGTGAATCATACATGACCATTTAATATGTGTTTGTATGCCAGTTACTGCAATCTGTAAACATGTCACACCCAATTCCATTTTTGGGTTTTATTGTATGCAAGAATTTATATATCAAACCAATTATTTATTTGTATTTGGTTGAAAGTAGAATATACTTTATACAAAAGACAGGAAACCTTATATAATTTCAATTTCTTTTCATGCATATGTTGTATACAATTTCCCAAGACAGATTGCCAACAAGTTTAGAAATATTATGTCACATATATTTTTCTTTTCAAACTGGAAATATCCAAGAGAAAATAAAATTCTCGACGAAAAGACTGCACAAGTCAAGCAGTCACTGTATTTGCTGCAGAATTCAATCTCAGCGTATGGATTATTTTAATCAAATTTTTAAACAAAAAGGAAAACAATGAAATAATGAAAGTTAATTAAGAATCAGTTTGATTGCATGAACATTTTCTCAGTAAAATGTCTTATATTCGCATGCAAAGTTGAACATTACAATTTCTTTTACAATTATGAACTATTTCACATAATGACTACAATTTGAATGGTGTTATGAAGTTGGGTAAAATTACTTTTTTTTTATTTCTTTGTTAAAAAATCATCACTTTATATTATTTTAGTACCTATATATGAAATCAATGAAAAAACGTTAAGCGATATATGAATTATAAATAACTTTTCGAGTTTTACATTTTGCACATTATATTATTTATTTTTACGTTTATAGAACGGGTCGAGTATATATTTCCATACAGTTGTTTCTAGTTGCCTAGCCATGACTTAACATACCGGAATAATGCAATTGTTTTCTGCTTAATAGAAACTGAATAGTCAGGTTTATTCTTTTAAACGCACACACATTATTGTAAAAATGTGATTTTGGCATGTTCTCTATATCTCCCTTATCTATGTAACGAGTGGGATACACGAATACATAGAAAGTAATCGATACTTGGATATCAAAAATATCGAATAGAAATTATCGATACCAGTATTGGATCGCAAGAAAAATGTAAGAAGTATGAGAATAAAATAAATCTTTCAAAACGTATGTTTTTCTGATATGTTTTACAATAAAATTAAATGCTCCATTCTTCTTCATTGCAAGCACCAATAAAAAGCAGTTTAGTAAGCCTTTTTCGCAGTAGTAACAAAAAAGTTAATTTTTTAGTTTTTATAATCAAAAAGAAACATTTATATTTAATTAAATAAAATAAAGTAGTTTTCCGATATTAATGTTAAATAAAAGGTTAAATGTACTAATATTAAAAAAATGTCGGAAGATTGGCATCAATACTAAAATATCTGTATAAGAAAGATAAGTATCGATAGGTAATTAGGTACTGATGTCATATCAGTAGTATCGGAACATCGCTAGTGACGAGAGATAAAAAATATTTATAATGGATTCGGATTGTAACATTGCAAGGATTTTAAATATGCTTATTTATTGAAAACGAGATATGTAATTTTTAGCCCAAATATAATAAGTCCTTATTTACTTTAGCTAAACGGGAGTAGAAACTATATTTTCTAAAAGGGTTATCTAAGATTAGAAATTCATGTTTATTTAGACTTTTATTTCTTATTCCACTATATACCCTTAAAGTAAGTGACCCTTTTTTAAAAGCCGCATAGTACTTTTTCAGAGTTAGAATGGAATTAGGGCAACAGTACACTGCGAGTGCCTCATTTATTTAACAAGATTTTCACTAATTTCCCCCTAGTAACAACAATAGCAGCGTCTCTCTCACCCCATTAAAATATCTGTAATGCTTGATAATGAAGTGTTGGAGAGCTTAGGTGCATTCTGTGCAGAGGTGTTTACAGTCTTCGCGACCTGCAGTCTATTATGCTTCATAACCTCCACTTGTTATTGTAAATGCCGTCTTTTGTTTTTGTAACACGGATTACCAAAGTGTTTAAGCCAAATTAACTGCACAGATGCGACGCTGTTTACACTACATCTGATAAAAATCTGTCACAGGTATTGCGATGGGGTGTTGTTGGTTTGTTCCAGCGTTTTTAATTGAGATGAGTCAATATTTGCTGAGGGGAATTACAATTCTGTTAAACAATGAATGGATGATAAATATTGCCAAATAAAAGTTTTTTGTAACTTGATTGAATATAACAATACCAATTTCAGATACAACGATAGATACATGAATAAATAAAAAATGTACAATTTTCGATCAAACTGATTGTTTCAACTTTAGAATGATTTATATTAATTTCAATTGTTATATAATATCATTTAGTTCTTAAAGTAAAAAAAAGTATGTAAATAAATAAATCATCCACGACACATTTATATCTCAGAAAGGATTTACTATTCTTCATCTAATGGGCATTCTAGGTGGAGAGGAGAATGCACCACATGGCCCAATTCAAATTATTTTAAAATATGTTAATGAATATATAAAAAATATATTTATGAGTATTATTTTTAAGTTGTGACATTCGTTCCATTCTGTATTTATTTAAGTAAACTATAAAATAATAGAAGATGCGATTAAGCCGTGCTACCACGTCTAGGTATCTCCACTTATATTCAATCACTCTTAGGATGAGAGGATTTGTAATAATAGTGAAGCTATTATATATTTGTACGTTTATACGAATTTACTAGCAAACCTAAAATCATTAAAAAAAAAAATCACCCAATAGTATATTGTGCTATCAAGAGTAAAATACGCGACAAATGGAAAAACCTTTCGAGCAAAGTTGCCCTTTTGGCATATAGATAGTCAAAATAGATTCAACGATGGTCAAAACGAACATTTCTGTTAAAATCTAAGAATCAAAATTTTACGCGATTAGAATGTTTCATTTATTCTTTCAATGATGTATAATAAAAAAGAATTTTCCAACTAAGATGATAATAAGTAATTTTAATAATATAGGTAACGTTCATTTGTTTGTTAGCGAGGAAACATTAGAGTGTACATTTATTACAATTTTTCCAAATTTTCTTCATTAAATTAAAGAAACTAAAAGATTTGGTATTTGGCCTTTTAGTATAAGAGACCTACGATGTCAGTAGATTAAAAAAGTCTGTGGAACTTTGCAGTCTTCTAACAGTGTACCCATACAAGCATACAACAATATTTTACCGAAATTTAATGTAACCTAAGGATAGATCTTCCTATCATATCTTCCTTCTATCAAAAGCCTATCAACCTGTCATGTTGTATCTTTTAGTTCATAGGATTTATTAGTAAGGTTAGGGATGAGAGAGAAGTATGATATGATTTGCAAGTGCACGGTTGTTGCAACAATTTGACCGTTCGGGTTGCAGCTGCAGTTAGAGCAGTATAATAACGTGGAAAAGCTGATTTGAGCGGTTTAACTATCCACTTCCTGGTTTTACTCCACGGAGTAAGTGGCCGCTTTCACATTTACGATTCCCCGCTGTAAAACGCGATGTATTCCTCCGATTCTTTTATTTTCATTGTCACGCACCGCTGTTTCCACAACATCCGCACCAAACACCAAATGAAATATTTCCTTTATAGCTCGCCACCGCCACTATTTACGGCTATCAGCCACGAGGATAAATTTTATATTGGCTTTAAACTGACTTTGATTAACAAATCAATACTCATTTTTCTTGCACTCTCATAAATTAATAATAACATTGACGTTAATTGCTCGTTAATTTTACAAGGAAATTTTACTTAAGGTATTGTCGGAATTACAAATTCATGAAAATCTTACTACAGCTAATTTACAATTTAAATGTTTCTTTAATATCTGCATCCCATCAGCAAATACACTAATTTAAGAATTATGTCGTTCGGAAATTACTACTGTATTTCAAATGAACGTCATAAAAAATGTGGAAATGGCATATAAATTTAAATAATTCCATTTTTATAAAATTACAATATGTGCGAGAATATGGAAGACCAAACTAAACAGAAAAGGTATTATGACGAACGACTCCGATTCAAAGATTTATCAGAACTATAGACCATAAAGTTTGGATCATTTATAAGGGGAGAGAAAAGAAAGAACAATAGTGAAAAAAGCCGAAAAACCACAGTCTTATTTTATAGAAACCGATAAACAAGAAATAAGGACAAACCGAAGAATTTTGAAAAAATAGAATAAATCCTGCATGAAATAGACATTTTGATCTATGGGAAATTATAGTATAGATAGCTATGATATATGGTTAGGAAATGGTTTATTAGAATTTATTGACGTATATTGCCAGTGAATAACTATCAATTAATCTTTTGTGTTATAATAATAATGGTATTACGAGTATTTGTATAAATGGATCCAAAACAAAAGCTAACATGAAAAAAGTCCAAAAACCTGATGTAATTATATATATCAACAGTTTAATCGTCATATCATTAATAATGACTACCCTAATCTATTTTTTTCATTTACGTATATTAAAGTATATAATATACAGGCTGTTCACAACTTAGGATAAAAAATTAAAGGGTATATACTTGTACGACGCGCGGATCATGAAACAAAAATAATTTTTAAAAAATTCGCAAAATTAAGAGTAGTTTACTTGAAATAGAAATTTTGGACCACTGGAGTAGCTATTAATTACACAATTATTAGATATTTATGAGTTTTAGATATTATGTAAACAATTTACTTCCATTGTAGAAGGTTTGAAAAAAAATATTAAAAATAACTACCGACTAGTGGTAAAAAAATGTTTGCTTGAAATACGATGCAATTTTTTTTAAGTTGTGGAATACCCTGTATGCAATAATTTTTATTTATATTTTTTATCACTTATGTCCAGTTAGTTTTTAGTAGAGAGTCATAACTAATTTCTAAAAATATGAATAGTAAAATTTAAATTACATTTTTAAAAATATAAAATTATGAAAAATTGAGAATGGAAAGTGATGTAACACTAAAGCTTCAAAAGCGAAAAAATGTTTTTGATGGGTTAGATGTGTTATAATTGTATATTTTTAAATGAACTTATTGGGTAATGCAGTAAAAAGATAATAGAATAACAAAAAAGGTATTTCCGAAATAAAAGTTCTGACAGTTAACCTAATTTTGAATTGAATCTTGCAAATGACTGTTCCGTTTTATTTCCTTTTTAAATTAGAAACTATTTCCTCCTTTGAGAGACACTTTATTCTTCCCTAGCAACTTCCTTTGTTCGTATCTTTTGTGTTTTGACTTGTGTAACAAGAAACAATTGAACCCTCAACTGATAAGTAAATAAATGAAATTGTTTAAATAACCGTCAAGTTGTTTTAGGCGAACAAAAACTCCATATTCGCTGTGGGCGACATGTGATAGACAAGGAGAGGCGGGTGGCGGGCGTGGGCGTTCAGAGAGTGGGAGAAGGATAGGGGATGTAAGAATGTTGGTTCAATCTCACAAGCCGGTCGTGTTTATGTACAACGAACCACATACAATCAAGTGTCAGGGCAACAGCGGAAAAATACACTCGCGAGCTGCTTCAAAGCGGCAAAGATTTGTTGGGAGGTGTTGATGAAATTTTTATGCCACTGTGTTAAACTCATGTTTGTTTATTATATTTTTTTACTTTACAACACAATGCAGTTATTTAATAATACAAATATTCTGCATCGCAGATGTCTGTAACGATATATTTACAACGTAGACACAGAATAGGTTTATACAGAAGCGACAGTAAGACAGAGAAACGAAAATGAGAGAGAGATGGAGAATGTGCACAAATTTAAAGGGCCCATTGTTTAAAATCGGAAAGTTTCCTCACATCTCAGAGAGAGATAGGGGAAGAGCACAAATTTAAAGGTCTACACAATGTTTCAAGGTCATAGAACTGACTAGGGGAACATGAAAGGTACCGACCCGGAGTGTCGCTTCTGTGAGTAACTATTCTGTGCCGCAGACGTAGAGAGCTCTAATTTTGATTTGAACTCGAGTTATCCAAACATCAGTCGATCACTGTACGCATCTAGATAAGAATATATGATATATGGAATTAAAATAAATACGTGTTACTTTGTGTGTAGTCAGTCAATCTACCATGTTATAGATTTCGCTATTGATAGCGTATTTGTGTACTTGAGGATTATTACATGTTAGATTAAATCAAAGTTGGTTCAGACAGAGCATGACAGCATGACAAGAGTTGTTTTATTGTGTAAAATAATTAATGAATTGCAACTAAATCATAGTAAATCGTAGTATTCAATTCATTTATAGCTTAAAATGATTGTTTACAATATTAAACGAACTGGGTTTTCCGAGAGAACAATTTTCAGCTATAATATCTCTAGGTCATTGATAGTTACACAATATTTTTTTGACAGTCAGTAAATTATATAAGTTGTGATAAAAATATATGTTATTTATTATTGATCTGAAGATATTCGATGCGAGTTTTTTTGCATTTTTTTTATTTCCTACGACATATTGAAAGTAAAACAATAAAATAATGAATGTTTCACAGATGCCAACAACTGTTATTTACCTGGCAACCTCGTGACATAAGTGATAAGTCTTAGGGCTCTTTTCAATGGTAGTGCTTTGATTGGCTAGTTCCGCACACTTGATCAGAAATACAGAGATTCGATTGTATACTTTTTTAGGCTAAATTTTTTAATAGAAATTTACATCGATAATCAATTTTAATAATTGCGCATATCAGTGTGACGTCAAATCGCTGAGGGATATTTGTAACGAAATATTTACTGGAACATTGAATACAGAAAACCTCACAGTCAAAGCTCACACGTGATTAAAATGTATCTACCTGCCTGTGATCCGATGACTGTTGTTTAATTTTCACTTATCAAAACTATTGGGAATTTCATACCATATGAGATAACATTCTTGCTTAATTCATTTTTCGATAAAAATATATCATTATTAGCAAAATCTCAAACAAAGCAAATTAGCAACTAATTATTCATTTTATTATAAATAAATATTTAAATAAACGTATATATAGAAATTTTATAATATGAATTGTGATTTAAATCAGTGGTGCTCAAACTTTCACAAAAAATTGTATAATTTGGAATTTGGTACATACTCATCCAAAGGTATATTAATCAGATGTCCAAAAAAATCCAGTAAAAGCACAGAAAGAGAATGAAATCAATGTACGCAAGATCAGGAACAATATATTCAGCTCCATTTTGTTTAATTTTGTTAGTATGTATATGACATAAGCGAAAAAAAAAAATTGGAAAAAACAGAAGTAGGTACATTATAATCGAATATGTAAAGGAAGAAATTATACTTAGAAATAGGTAATAAGCAAAGTCAACCAGTACGATTGTCTGTTTTTGACTATTTTTGTCTGATCGTACAAGGGCATGACGTGTGCTGACCTTGTACAGACTATAGATTGTAGGTTGACAATCGACATCACTAAAATGTAAGTAAAATTTGTCTAGAAGCAAGTGCCATAATATTGATGCACTGTTTCTATTAGGAAAGTCTTACCACAGAATAAATAATCAAATTATGTTTCTACTTCAATGTACTAAAATATAAAAGTTTAAATTTATTTAAAAACCAACAATTATCTGCGACAATTAAATTTGGCATCAATGAGACGTGAAACCATTGACATATACAACTGTGAACTTCCAAAAAATAATCTAACCTCAAATCCAACAAATCCATTCCCTCCACGGTCCGTCACCACCGTCCATCCGTGAAGCTGAGTAATATTTCACATGAGCCTTGCCTGCTGTGCGCACGGCACAACCAGCCAGCGCCAGGCGGCCATGTTGGCTGCGGCAGGAAAAAGCTCTGGTCAACAGCAGCCTCGTGATCTATGCGCTTATATTACCCAAATCGAAATATGTCAGCGCGCACCATGATTAAAGGGGAAGCACAATGCCCCCGGCTACATATTTCAATCTCTTACAGGTGTATGTTTCATGCAACCAAGATCATATCACCAGTTAAATTAATTGTTATGTAAGTTCGAAATGAATATGTTGAAGCTTATATTCAATTTCAATTTAAAGGCAGAACTACTTCAGCTTGGAAATAATGATCTATGCTTGTTTTTATATCTCGTTTCCTAAAGGCCCATTCACAACCAAATAATTCCATTTCTCAATTTCAATTTCTACTTTGTAGTTCAGCTTGAACTGTTGTAATGTAATACCCGCGTTCACAACAACATAATTTCACTTTCCAATTTGTACGTTCACTTCAAACCTGGCAAGCTCCAAACTTTCCAATTCCACTTTGAAGTGAAGTATGCGTATGTTTCATTTTTTATTTTATATAATTGTATTTGACATTTCTTCCGATGACTGTTGTTGTTAGATTGCACTGCTGTAAACATAGTTATGAATAATAAACTTATTTTGGAAATAGACATAACATATTTTTGTTATTATTGCACGTCAATCTTTATTGAACCACACTGACATTCGCAAATTAAGTACTTTATTGTATAGGGTTTTGATTGGAAGTAGAAATTGCAAATTGAAAGTGGAAATTGAAATTATTAATTACGTGGTTGTGAACGCAGCTGAAGTGCGAAACAGCAACATGAAGATTTGATGTATAACCACATTTGAAGGTACCTAGATTTTCGGGATAATGTTTATATGCGTATGTAGTTATTGGTTGAATCGGGATTTTCCTAATCAAAATAATTATAAAAATTTGAGTTCAACTAAATTAAAGGGTTAGTAAATTGGTTACTGCGCTTCGAGTCGAAGTGAGCGGAGAGTGAAATAAGGAATGAGCTCTTCCAATAGAACAATTTTTAAAGAAGTTTACATTGAAAATTTATTTTAAGATTGAATGATACTTCTGGGTCGACTCTGTTCACATATATAAGATCTGTAAGCAAATTTATAAGACCTGTAACGCTTATGATCCAAATGGGAATTCTGATCACGTCTGTAACTTACAGAAATTCTGTAAATTCTTACAGGTCCTTTAAAATCTTACGGTGACAAAACCTGGCCGTATGCTTACAGATAAGACTTTTTGTCAAAAACGAAACAGCAAAAAAGTTCAATTTATTAGAATTTTGTTGAAAGGGGATGACAATACATAAGATTTTATAATAATTTTATGACAAAAATTAATAATGATTTATGTGACATTTGAGGTTATTTCGCAGATACTTCAAATCCTTTTGAATGTTCTGATTTTTTTTTAATATTTAGAAATACAACTATACCGTGGCAAGTCATTGAAAATTTGGATCTATTTATATATTTCCTTTCTAACAGATCCATGTGTATTGCGTACTGATTACTAGTTGTGTTTTTTATAAATTTTCTTTTATCCTTTTCTTTAGACCTATATAAAGATTATTTATAAGTCTAAATTGCTTTTTTATAACAATATAGGTACTAATCAAAAATTCCAGAATAATACTTGCGCCATATTTAGGTAATTTAAAGAATATTTAATACCGAATAGTGAGTCGTTTCAAAATTCAAAATTTTTTATTTTGATATCAAAATATTTAATGTGAAGTGAGTTACAGAAAGCATAACCCAATATTTTAATATCTGTAACCTCAGCTCGTTACAGACATACGATCAGAATTGTCCTATTTGTAAATTTTGTAAACATCTACTTACAGATCATTTGTAAGCTAAAAATTTACAAATTTACAGGTGCTTGAATAGAATCGACCCAATAGACTATGATAGTGTAAAAGTATTATAAACTGATCAATGTTTGAAAATAAATATCTAAGTAAAATTAAAAAAAAATACATTTGTTACTAAAATATGGAAAACAAGGCTAAAGAACGGTTCATACCCTTGTGTTCACTAAAACAGTACATCACTACTTTTGTCTCTTGTCCACCTATTGTGCTAAAAGTTACGTTATTTCAATAATATATTACTTAGTTATTATTGCATCTTTAGAAAATAAAAAGGAAATAAGTAATACTCCATTTAAACTGCAACGTCGCTAACTATTATCCAAATAATAATACCGCTACTTTCTGTACCCACAAATATTTAAGTAAAATTGATTAGAAACAGACGGACTATATTTCGATTTTAACTATATTGTAAGTTTCCTAATGACGGGACACTATTTATATAATAATAATATTTTTATTTGTTAGTTCTTCAAGACTACTTTATTTTTCTTCAATTTCATTATGTAGTTCAATGAAATCCCAATAAAATTTCTAGACTTCTAATACAATTGTCTCCTAAACTAAACCATTTCGGGTTTTTAATGTAGCATGCCTAGAAAATTGTCTCTCAACAGGATGCTGGTAAAATTAATAAAAAGACTAGTTACATTACCTTCGTTGAAAAATATCTAGTTACCCTTTGTCGACTATGCGTGCTGTTGTAAAATAATGAAACAAGTCAATAATAATATGATTTATGTCCTTTTATTTTTAACAACCTATTTCTAAGCAAAGTTCGTAATTAATAATACTCTAATGAAATGAAATATTCCTACGTAAATCAAGCTCTTGCCCACTTCACTTCAGTTATTTTACTTTAGTTCTACTAATAAATTTAAAACGTAATCTTTTTTTTCATGTAATATCAAGAAGCTTGAAATTGCTAGCCAAATAGCAAAGATAGAAAATCAAGTCGTCAAGTAGCGAATTAAAAAAAGCTTAATTTTTTTGTCAAGTCGTCATTCACTAAAACATCAAGCTACTTGACTTGATAAAACTCTACAAGATACTAACCTGTAAAAAGCAAGCTGTTGCATTATTTACATTATTGAAAATTGTATTTTGTTACAAAACATTAGTAACGGACAGAAATTGGTTTATTTATAAAAGAATAAAAACGGCTCGTCAGTCATTTCCTCCCACCAGCACTACAAACTGTTTTACCTTACTAATAAATGCAAAGTACTATAATTTTATAACAACTATTACAGTTATAAAAACTTGATAACAGTGTAGAATGCAATTACTTTTTCAAGTTTTCTTTATAACATTTTAATTTTTTTGAATTGATAATAAAGATACCCTGGCTGGGATTAGAACTAGTGACCCTTGATATATGAAGTTGCAGCGTTACTACTAAATACTTTCCTACTTTATATATTTTTATATTATATTCCATTTAAAAAAATATAAATAAAATTGTGACTGTATATTAGATTTAATAATTTTTCATAAAAGCAATTTTCCAATTAATTTGTTTGGTAATGAACGGGGGCGACTCTATTTGTATGCTTATTGATATTCAATTTATAAAGTTGACATATTGATGAAAAGGTGTAACATAATTATTTCAACATACAAACAATTACTTTTATCTAGTCAAATGCATAGAAAATTTAATAAAACTTGCAAGTAGCAATAAATCAAAGCGACAAAACCATTTTAATAAAAAGACAAACTCCATTCTGGAAATCATCAGGAATATCCATTCAAATTTGCTTTGACTCGAAGAAAATAACAATGCAGGAAAAATCAATTAGCCGAAAGTAACAAAACAGAAACGAATCGAGAAGAGAATCGAGAATCGCATCGTGAAAACAAACGCCAGTCGTCGGTTCGTCGCCTGACGACAATCGACAATCAGCATCGTCGATTGTCTCGGTCATCAAGTAGACATCCAGTGTTTGGGGTTTGGTTCGACAGGGATTATCACTTTGCCAAAAAGGGCCACACGTTTTAAAAATATTAATTTATATTTAAAATATTTTTTTTCAGTTATTTGGAAGAACATATTTGTAAGCTAACGGAATAAATATCTGTGGTCTTTTTGTCTTAAATGTGATTTTCATTTCTAACCTTTATCCTATCAACACATGCCTGTTACCGAATAACTAATAATATGTTTTGTAGGAATTAGTGGTATTTCTTTTGCTAGCCGGATCTGATCAGATAACTAAAATCAGTTCAGTTCAGATCAGTTACACCTAAATTTTGTAATTTATCTAGACGAGTGAATCACTTAAATCAGTACATGTTGTACGGAGGCATAAACTGATTTAGTCAACTGGAAGAAAAAACAAGTGATCTGGATTAAGAAATGTAGGTTAAATCTGATGCAAGTGGCAAATGGAATACGCCATTTACACCTATACTAAATAATGTACTTAATATTTTTTTTTTGTAATGTAACATATTTTTAAAATTTTATTTTGTGTAAAAAACAAGAATTTTACATTTATTTAATATATTTGAAATTGCACCAGTATTTAAATTTCCAATTTCCAATAAATAAGTTGAAATTTAATTATATTTGAATTTACTTTTATGTGATGTAGTATCATTACGTGCAATTTCGGAAATATAATTTTTATTTTTATTAAACCAGAAAATAGTTTTTTTTCGAATTATGGTAGCATATTAGTATGCATTTATTAAATATCTCGTTACGACGTTACCAGATGAAATAAAAAAACAGAAGTAAAGATATTCTCCATAGGTGAACACAGCACATGACATGAATGAATTATTTATAAATATTGAACAATCAGTTTGGAATTATACGTTGCATGCACAGTTTGAAGAGAGCGTTCCAACTGACTTCAAACCCAAACTCTGAGCGTTGGTCTGCGGTTCCTACAAATTTCTGATCGATTCTAAAACAGTCAGACAATCGGAGCATGTACAAAATTGTATTTAACCCTAAAAATGAGTTGTTTTCTAAGGATTCATATTTATAGATTTATTTTCTGACATAAGCTAAACTTAACGCAAATGATATACATAGACCGTTCAAAATAAAGGTTGTTTTAGACTAGCCTTTAAATTGTACAAAATATTGCACCATTTTTGGTACAATTTAAAATGGCTAGTATAAAACAGCAAATTGGTTGACATATTGTATACGATCATAAATGTGTTGAAAAAATAGAACACGTTCAATTCTTACACAATTTGTTTGTGAGCATACGCATATAGGTATGAAGTTTGTGATCTCACGTGTTTTTAATGTTTATTTGTTTTTAATGTGGTTAAAGAAAATTTAGTGTTGCTACTGGTAAAATTGTATGTATTGTAAACTTTAAATGTGAATGAATTTATGATTAATTTTGCTTGTCACATTGACATTCTAGGATAGGGCGCAGAATCAGAGCCAATATATTGTACAAGAAATTGCGTACAAATCACACATAACTTCGTTAAAACCAAACAATTTTTAGTTCAAGATTTTGTTCCATTTCTTGTACTATTTATTGTCTAGTCTAAAACGGGCTTAAGTTCACAAGTCGTTCTAAGAAAAACATGGTCCTGAACTATTCATTAATTAATAACATAAAGTCATGAATATCTACTATTTAGTTGGAACAAACCTAATTTAATCATTTCAAATTAATTTTCAATGTAAATTTCCTTAAAAATAGTTCTCGTGGAAAGCCTAATTTGAAAGAGGAACAGTAGGCTAATTTTATGAGTGTAGGTTTGGAGGAGAATATTTAGGGTGTTAGGAGAAAGATGCGTGAATGAAGCGGATATAAAAGGCATAAAAAGACAGGTCGGGTGGTGGCTGTGGCAAGCCGACGCACTAGGAACAAGGGAGAGTGATTATACAATCGACGGAGGGATATCCTACGCACGCGCACATTCGCAAAACTTTCAAATTTCATAAGGAAACTCCACGACGACACATATTGCAAAATGCACGAGAACAACCATACTGCTCTTGTTATAATGTGGAAAATAATTGTACTTTACTAGTTTTATTTCTATTTTTAATTGTATTTTATTGCTGCTGATTGTGAGAACATCTGCGAGGGTCTTACTGTTTCCAACACAGGGCTGGAATGAGGATATTTCTTTTCTACATGCAAGGAATTACTTTTATCAAGAAAATATATTTTAATGGATTCTATAAATATTACAAAAATATATGCTTTCTAGGAATTAATTTTATATATACAAATATTTATGTATTAAGTATTTTTTTATATTACTATTAGAATTAGAATGCGTTCAATTTGAATCGACCAGTTACTATTGCCAGTTAACTACAAATATCTAAATTAAAAACAATTCAATTGATTTCAAAATTTCATTTAAATTTTTAATCCTAAAACCGGTAAAATAATAAACATAACATTAAAATTATGACTGTTATAGTTGTTACACATTCTCTTCACCTGTACCTTTTCATTTCAATTCTGGTAATTATCTTCATTATTATTTGTGGCCCAACATTCCTATATTGACCGTGCATCTAGTAACTTAGATCTTTGTTTCGTGTCAATTTTAACTTTTTGAACTGATTTTTGTTCGACTGCAGTCTCCGAAGGAAGTTATAGCTTACAGTGGGATCCGGACCAATTGTCAGAAATCGAACCTCAGAATTCACGCAGCAGGTTAATCAACTCAGCCACCACCACTTGTGTTTTTATGTTGTTATAATTATGTTAAAGTATTGTGTTTAAATTGCACTACTAGACCCCGATATTCTTTTACAATTCCACGTACTATTGACTTATCAAATGCTATTTTAAAATTAGTGTTTAGTAAGAGTGTTAGTTGTCAAATATAACACTTTGAGACATTATTTCCTTATCACATATCATATTAAAATTACTGCGTTCGTTGTTATATTTGAGACCTAAACCGTAATTGGCTGTAAATGTAGAAGTCTAAACTCCTGGGACTGATTGTCAAATTTAAAACCATTTGACATCACTTCCCACTTATAATTTTCACTATTTTTCCAATTTAATTTAAAATTACCTGGGTTAATATGACATTTAGGTGCCAAACCCTGGTTGGCTGCAAATTAAGTAACCTGAATTCCCGGAACTTATTACAAAATTTGACATCTTTTGTCTTAATTTCCTCCATATACCTTTTCCACTATTTTCCCAGACAAATTGTCAAATTTGACACCTCGCGTTATCCCTTGGGTTTTTTAGGGGAAGTCCCAAGCAATTTAAATTTACTGCCTTTAGTATGACATTTAGGAACCAAACAATGATTGACTGAAAATAGACTACAGAAGTAAAAGCACAATGCAGCTTCAGTTATCAAACAAAATATTTGATTCTATATGTTATTCGGGAAATATAAAGTTTGCTGCGACTTACGTTAAAACAGTAATTTGTTGTATCATTACCACACTTATAATTCAAATTCGAGATAACGACTGTATAACAAAAGCGCACCAGTAAAATTTAAGAATTTCGTGTGTGTGAGTATGTGTGCATCCTATTAGATCAAAAACTGAGTGAATTCCTTCCGCTCACGGATAGCCTAAGATAACCTAATAGCACCTATTAAATACATACTCGCAGAGGTATGCTTCCAAGTCTTCCTCTTGTGTCCTGAATCTAACCTAACCCAACCAAACCTAAATTAATATGAGTTTAGATTAGATTTGGTTAGGTTAGGTTATGTTAGGATAGGTGTAATCTAATCTAACCTATCCTAACATAACCTAACCTAACCAAATCTTAACTAACCTAACCTAAGTAACCTAACTTGACCTAAGATAACCTAATCTCACCAAACCTAAACTAATCTAAACTAACCTAACCTAATTTTCTTCAGTGAATAAATAGTTACATCAAATTGATTAATATATAACATAATTTGGTGCGCTTTGGAACATAAACAACTCATATTCAAATTTGACACCCTCATAAGAACCGCCCACGTCTGTAGTCTATTAAGTAGTCTGAATTCCCGTGACTGTCAAATTTGACACCCTGTACCACTACCACCCAAACCCACCCCATTTAAACCCTCTATCATTGCCACTTAAGATAACCTATAACAGTACCCTGAATTCCTGTCACATTTGACACCCTCCCCCCACCTCACCAACCCCTCTCCCGTTACCCCCACTGCCGGCACCCCACCCGGCTCGGGGCGGGGATGGCTTCTGGTGCGCCGGCGCCGGCCGGGAGTATCGGCTTCTTGGGCGCAGCGCCCGACGTCAGTCCACCCGCAGAGCCCGTGCCGGCCCGCCTCGCACGCCCGTCGCACGGGCTGCCCACACCATGCCGGCTACGCGGAGTGAGTGACAACATGCTAGGAAGATGCTGACCAACAGGGGCTGAGCAAGGTAAGTCATTAAAACTCTAGTTTTGTCAAAATATTTATTTGCTTTTCGCCCAAAATTAAGTTTGTATGCGCAAAGTTTGATTTAAATATTATTAAATTAAATGTAATTGATGCTTGAAGCAACATTACTACCATTGCCAAAATTACTAAAAAATTATAATTTTTCTTATACTCCTTTGTTCGTTAATTTTTTGGTGTTTGCTTTTGAAGTCCTTCATCCTCTAGCAATTTTTTTCAAAATATTTATCGGTAGATTAAAATGTTTACTTTTGTTTTCCCAAAATTAAGTTTGAACTAAATATTATTAAATTAAATGTAATTGATGCTTCAAACAAAATTACTACCATTACGAAAATTACCAAAAAATATTAATTCTTTATACGTTATAATTTTTCTTGTACTCCTTTGTTCATTAATTTTTTGGTGTTTGCTTTCGAAGTCCTTCATCCTCTAGCAATTTTTTTCAAAATATTTATCGGATAGATTAAAGTGTTTACTTTTGATGCGACCAAAATTAAGTTTGTAAGCGCAAAGTTTGAACTAAATATTATTAAATTAAATGTAATTGATGCTGCAAGAAAAATTACTACCATTATAAAAATTACCAAAAAATATTAATTCTTAATAAGATATAACTTTTCTTATACTCCTTTGTTCGTTAATTATTTGGTGTTTGCTTCTGAAGTGCCGAAAATTAAGTTAATATGTGAAAATTTTATACCAAATAACAACAAAAATGTGTAATACGAAATAAAAAATACGTTATATTTATTTTTATTATTATTCTGGTCTATAATAACATTTTTTGTTGATTTTTCCAGTAATACATAGTTATCATGCGCAAAATTACTATCATTATCGTAATTACCAAAAATATATAAATTATGAATTCGGTTTTTTGGCCATACTTCTCACAATATAAAAATTGGCACTATGCAAAGTTTCTATAAAACCAAAATATAAAAATAAAAATAATCTAGCGTCTATGAATATAATATATAAATTATGGTAGATATTTTCAGTAAAATAGTAGGTACACAAAATCTTGAACAAATATGTAAATATATAAGTGCATGTAAAATATTAAATGACAGAACATTTAAAGTTTTACGAATTGGAATACATGAAACTTTTTAGGAAAATACAAATTAATCCAACTCACATTTTGTTCTAAATATAAAAAAATGTAAAAAACTATTACAAAAACAATATTTTTTTCCTACATGCTTTTGTTTAATACAAATATTAATTTTATTTGATTTTATAAATATTTAAATTATATTACCTCCATATTATGTTTACATACCTATAACAAATTTTATGTATGATTATGTATTTTTGAATTTCAAATTTTAGTTGTAATGTCTGTGGTAAAAAATAAATAGTGAATCTATAAAAAATTATATAAAAAGTATGATTTGTATGTTTGTATTTAAAATTCTGTTTTTAGCTCGAAAGGAAAATAATTTTTCTATGTATTTGTATATTTAAAAAGTGTAAAAAAGACAAACAATGAATACAGTAAGTAGAATGCAGTAAATAAAATATAAAAGTAAAAAGCACTACATTATAAATAAACAATATATAAATTTATGATATTTGCAGTAGAAATATGTTACATGTGTACATACACATATTTATATATTGTAAAATATAAATAGTTCACATTATTTCATTATTTATGATTTTTTAAGGTGAATAGTGAATTTAATATAATGAACTGTTTTTTCCCATATTAAGTATGTGAAAATCCACCCCATTTACAATGCTAATGTTGATAATTATACTAAAAATTAATATTAATATTAGATAGCTTCGAAATATAATTAAAATTCATTCTATTTTCATTAATATTCATTTAAAATCATAAATTAAATCCAATTATAAAAACTGTCATGTACAGAGGGAAAATAATTATTGACTGAGAAAAATTTAACCCGGAGGTTTCAGCTTTTTGAGATTTTTCATGAAAAACAAGTTTTTCTACGTAGAATACTTGTAATCAATTTCTTTCAACATCGTTAAAGACACAAAGAAAGTCCTATGCACGAACCATTAATTTCCGCCAAAATATTATTATAAATTCTACCAAAACTATTAAATACTGGAATCAACAGAATTACATGAAATTTATTGCAATAGTTAGTGGTTTTCTAACCTTACAAGAAATTCAATATATCGGTTAATAGGATTTTTGAATAACCAATACTTTTGGAATGGATGTTAGCACAATGGAATTTCAAAAATATCTAAAATATTGGACAAAAAATATGTGATGGTAAAATATAAGGCTTATCATATTCATGTTATATGAAATAATACCACATACATACATATAATTACAACATCAAAATCAAAAAGCAACGAAATTTACACATTAATTTAATATCTTAATATTAATTTTTATGTTTTAGTTTTGTTACCAGGTTAAAAATGAATCAAAGTTCCTTTAAATTCTTAAGCAATATATATATATATATATATATATATATATATATATATATATATATATATATATTAAGAATGTATCTAAATCTTTGTAACAAATTTAATGGCATATTGTTGGAAAAAGTGATCATGAATCAAAAATAATTTTGTTGAAAATAGTAATATTAACAGTAGTTGGCAAAAAATAATATTTTGGGTACCACTGGTTGTCACCTACTATTAAATTCTGTTTCACAGCTTTAGATACAACCTGTATAATGTTGAATTTCATTAAATTTTAATTAATCTAAATCAAATTAATAGTTTTATTTGTGAACATTTAAAACAATGTCATTGAGATATTTATCTTTGATGTTTCATTGTGTAATAGGAGAAAAAGAAATCGAGTAAATAAAATTAATTGGTAGCTGTTGGATTTATTTACAAAACAAATTATTTTCGATGTTATTGGATTGTATTTCATGTTAACTTTTTGTTATTACTGGGTTCACATTGTTTTAGCCATCACTATATGTGCAAAATTGCAATATTTTGAAAAGTTTTTAATTAGTTATGCGTGTAAACAATAGAATTTCAGTCTCATTAAAGTTATCTATGGATTGGTGATTTTTTTGTGAGTTGAAATTCAATTCGCAATTTAGATCGAAATAATTAATTTTGATTGAATTTTGAGTGTTTTAAAAGTTGAAATTATGTTGAACAAGGTTTTTATCCATTACGGTAAACTGAATTACATAGAAACTGCCTTTGACTTTGTAAAACACTAATGTATCGAAAGTGTCAAAAGGTCTAGTAGGTAAAATGATCAGTTGCGGTTTCGAGAAATTGAATTTGAGTTCGCCGAGTGTAATTGTTTACTATCTATTTCCTATATAAAAACGACTGTGGTGCATTTGCACGCCAAAAAGAGTGCCCGAGTGGCATCGTCTAGTAAATGGGTATTGACGTCAGTGATATTTATTAAAATGTCAAATACTTAACATTTTTGTTTAAATTAACGTTAAAATTTTAAAATATGTGGATCGTAATATCAAGGCAGTCAATCAAAAAATCTTTATTATCTACAAAGCCTTCGTAGATAATAAAGACTTTTTGACTGATTTCGCGAATATTATGATCCACATATCTTTTACAGTCGAATATTCATTTTCGTGTTATAATGATATAATTTGGTATTAATGTTAAAAAATATTCTTCGCGCCACCGTTTACTTAAAAATATTTTACTACCATAGCAACATAAGTTGTAAATTACTGGTAATATTTGTTATTTAGTTGCCACTACCAACGATTTGTTGTAGACAATAACAGTTCTAACTACGAAAAGTTGTAAATAAATCTGAACTGTCAAGTGGTCCACATTTTACAAATATTTTAACATTACTTGAAGTTAATGAGGTCTTGCACGATTTTTCATTTTTATCTTTAATGGATAGAATAATGAAAAATATTAGACCCGTATTTTTCATTTTTCTCCAAACTGATTTTTTATAATGAAAGAAATTACTATTAAAAATGATATTCTTGAAAACGCGGCTGAATTACCCCACTGTACTTTGTAGGTTCGATTTTAACAAAACAAGGTTCACTTTATTTTTTTTTTCAAGACCTCATTGTTGCCGGTGATGCGAAAAATATAAGCGGCTCGGAATGTAAGTACTACAACTATTCTTGTACGATAATATGAACTACACATGTTATAATATACTTATATTCCTTGTATGCATAAATAACTATTAAATGAGATCGAAATCAGTATAGATTAGTTGTACATGTGAGAGTTTGAATCGAGATTAATACGGAAATCATTAATCGAATCCACAGATCACTTTTTATTAAATTGGGCGCCATTAATCATTAACTTTTGACGTTAATTATTCTGGCCACAAAAACGCTCTCTAGGTAAAAATACGTCATCATGATCGAAATTTGCAATAGAACAGATTGTCATACCCGGTAATAAGTAGGTAATATGCAATGGTGATTTATTTATTTACACTTTCAAGTTGTTTTTTTTAATATATCGTTTTAGTCGTTTAGTAAGTTTAGACGTTTAGACTTTTGGCATAGTTCCCGGACCCTGTAGTAAAAAGGTAGAATAACTCGTACTAAACGCCGTTAGGCTATTATTTTTTGGAGTCTCGATACAAACTGTTAAATAGGATAATTTCTCCTGATAAGGTTATCCAATTAAATTGTTTGTAATCTATTGTTGGAAACTATATTTTATTTGTATTTTTCAATGTATATCTGTAGGTCGTTAATCTACAACATTTGCAAATCCAAAAGTTTTATTTGATTCCGGAACATTTGAACATAATGGTACTTTTACTTCCGTCAAAATTGTTCTAAATGTATCTACCTTCAAAAAGATGAATGAACAGATCAATAGTTATTATGTTAAAAATAATCAAATGTTTATACGTAACATTATGTTAAAAATAATCAAATGTTTATCGGTAACATTACAACATATCTTTTATAAATCAACTCAGATCATAGAACCAAGAGCAACTACGAAATAATCCCAAAATAAAATTTTGTTTTACCTTTAGGGCCGGTTTTTCCACATCTGGTTAAAGTGTCGGTTACCTTAACCGTCGGTTAACAGAAAAATATCGCATCGAAATTGTAAATAACGTGTATTTTTGACAACTATTTTTCTATTAACCCATGGTTAAGATAACTGGTACTTTAGCCAGAGATGGAAAAACCGGCATTTAGTCTAACTTACTAATCTTAATTTGTAGATATTCTTCAAAATAACATAAATAATAAAGAAAATTACTGGAATCCAGTTAAATTCTTTATTATTCTTTTCATATAAACTGCTCAATAAATATTGTTTATACCTCAAAATTTTAAAATCTGTATATCTGCCTAATTACAACAATAAAACTATAAATTTGCAATTATTTATTCACATGTAATTATTAAAATGTAGTGACTATTGTTTCATCTTTGCGGACATTATTCAATTACCTATATAGTCTTGAAGTCTGATGATGTGCGAATGGATACAACGATCTTTACTACTTTAATAAATAAATTCGAAAAAACCGAATGTAAATTTTTATTTACTAAATAATATAAGTGCCGAATATAAACTGCCTTATACGTGTAGTTGTTTATTAAAATTTTTCCTTTATGTACATATAAATGCTGAAGATATATTGTTATATTTAAATCTCAGTTTATGAAAATCTAAACCTTTTGATTTCAGTAGTAGTTTGACAAAGCGACATATTTTTATTCTAAAAATAGTGAAAGCTTTCTCTATAAATTAC
Organism: Stenolophus ochropezus; assembly: GCA_035578165.1. Taxonomy (NCBI): domain Eukaryota; kingdom Metazoa; phylum Arthropoda; class Insecta; order Coleoptera; family Carabidae; genus Stenolophus; species Stenolophus ochropezus. The sequence goes on along the minus strand of JAQOWZ010000005.1, from coordinate 13,458,873 downwards.
ATTGGTCAAAATCTCGAAACATCTAAACCCAAATCGGAATGATTACAGTACCTTCCCTTTTCTGTGAGACGGTCGGTAAAAAAAGATAGAAGCAGTGATGAAATAGGCAAAGGTTTGATTTATGCCAACGTTGTATCCTTTTTGAAATGCGAGGAGTGGAAAGTCGGTGTATTTCTTATCATCCCATAAGCTAAAACTATTGTACAGGCAATGAGCTCATCCTTATCGTGTTTAATGCGGCTATAAAACAGCTAGGTATAAAACAATCCCGATAAGTTGGCGTGAGGCGATCAGGTCAGTCGGAGTCCCGTGCCATATATTCCTCTCTTCCTTGCGTGATGTCGTTCATAAAATATTTCCGCCAATCCCGAGCCAGTGGCTCCCGAGGGAATGGATAGATTCGTGTTGAGATTTCATGATCACAGGATACAGTCGGACAAAGTAAATGTTAATTGTCCAACAACTAATGGAGGGCTTTATTGAAAGTGGAGCACTCTTAAAACCAGACGAATCTAATAGTCCTCTATACACAACTACTATTATTTCTAAAACTTATCCAAATGTTTCAAAATATATTCAAAGTATTAACGCTTTTCTTATATGGATTTGAAGTAAACTCCAACTTATGTGATTTTAAATATTTTGTTTTATAGTGAAGCTTTCGATTCACAATTAAGATATCAATCATTTTCATCTGAATATTATCTATTTCATTTCTAAAAACAAAATATAAATTCAAATAATAAGTTTTTAACATGATAGAATCAGATAAGGATTAAGTTTAGTGAGCTTCGCTTTTATATTTTTTCTTTGAAGCACTTTAACTATATCTATAATTTACATGGTTAAGCACATAACAGAGTATTATAGTGTAATATTGTAATTTAACATAATAGAAAGTACAATACAACTACGATGGTACATATAACAGTTGTAGTCACCACAGAATAAATAAAGGTAGTAAAGAAACGTATATAATTCGTGGACTTTCGTTAAAATCTTAAACGGTCAAAATTGGTAGCTATATTATAACTCTTCCCTTATTAGTTGTTGCTCTCAGTAAAAATAAAAGTAGTGATGCATTCCAGTAATTTTCAATTTGCTATAAAACTCCAGTACAAAGAATCGGAATGTATTCGATTCTTGAAAGTTGTCCTTATATTCGAATGCTTTCTGTTCTAGAATTAAAATTGATGTCGGCTGAATTAAATGCGACAACAGAATCACAATTAAGATTGAGTTCGGGTCGCGTAGTGTTCTTTCGATATCAATGTACTTGTATGAAAGGATAGGAGCTTCGAAATAAAATTAAAATTTATTACGTCATACTTAAACTTTTATTCAAAAAATAATAAAATTCTGCATGCCTAGATAAGGACAGAGTTAATCTATAACATTAACTTATATAACTGAAAAAAATTGACTATAAAATTATGTTTTTGTTCTGTGAACAGGTAATAATAAAAAAGCTTTGGTGAACATTCACTCGAAACCTACCGATGTTCCAGAAATTCGTTGGAATACTCAATACTCAATACAGTATTCGATTCTTAAAAGCATTCGAATACCGAGTATTCGATTCTTAAAAATACACGACTCTCCTCATCCCACAATACATTTTGAAACTCTTCTAATTTATTTTTGGACACAAATAATCTGTATAACTGACGTCAATCGAAATAACAACGCGAGTCATAAAAAAATAATGAAACAAACAACCTAAACACAATAATTGTTTCGGTATCTGTAAAATTCTGTTAGTTTTTGAATCTGTAAAAAAAACCAAAAAATACGGTAAATAAATTGAAAATATGATAGACTAGTTCTTATGAACATCCGAAATTTGGGGATAATATGTACCTAGGGAAGATATTTGGAATAATTGGAGCACTGATATGTAAAATCCTATCGATTTCAGACTTGGGAACTATGCTGTATAATACCCGACAAGGATTTCTTTTTACAAAACGCCGTAATCTCCTCACCAAATAAAACTAACCTCTCTCATCGATTAACAAACCTTCCTCTCTTAGCAACCCAAACAAATGCCTGCGATGATTCGAGCGCTGCGTTGAGTGTCAAGCTCCACGAGCCCTACTTAACCGGTGGAAATACATTTCCGATTCCGGTACGTTCATTTGTTTTCGCCCAAATTGCTTTTATTCATTTGCATTACGCCGCGTCAATTTGTGGCCGACTGTTTCAAAATTTTCATTACGAGGGCTCTCCACTGTTCGTTAGGATTATTATAATGCTAACAGAAAGCTTTGCGTACAACAAAGTACGAATTTAGCAAAAATATAATTAATTTTGAGGGTATTTCGATAAGTAGTTGTTAATTACATGTTTTCAGACTGATGTACAAGAGGCCTCTTCATTCAATGAGATTCTGGTTAAGGAAAAGTGTATAATATATACAAGCTCTAATTAACTTAATTAACTTGTTAGCTTAAACATCATTTTCCTGTCACAAATAATTTAATTTAGAGCCGGTTTTTCCATCTCTGGTTAAAGTGTCGGTTATCTTAACCATCGGTTAAAAGAAAAATATCGCATCGAAAGACTGATGTTGTCAAAAATGTAAGTTATTTACTATTTCGATGCGACATTTTTCTATTAACCTATGGTTAAGGTAACCGACACTTTTACCAGAGGTGGAAACACCGGCTCTTAGAGAATGTATTCTAAGCTTATCACTAAAATAAACATACAGTGTATATATTTATAACTTCGACTTTTTCCTATTAATGTAGAGAAGTATAATTTAGTTAGATGAATAAATATATATATTTATAGAAATATTTATTTGGAAATATATATTTACGAAAGTATGTAATTTATATTGATTCGATTAGTATTGTTTCATTAATAAAAAAATAACAATAAAGCTATTTTACTGCTAAGCTAAAAACTGCTCTTTTCTCACGTATTTTTTTATTACAAATCTAAAATTTTCAGTTCTTTTTACCTCCCGCCTATCAATATATAGATAAGGGAGGTATTGTTTTTGGTCAGATTTCTCGAGTGTGGATTTTCAACATATGAGCACGAATTAGGGTCCCTAGAATACGATTTTACTATTTTTAGCGTGATGTCTGTATGTCTGTGTGTGTGTGTGTGTGTGTCTGTGTGTGTGTCTGTGTGTGTGTGTGTGTGTGTGTCTGTGACGATTTTTCGTCCACGATAACTCCAATACGATACATGTAAAAAATATAATATTTGGTATTTAAGAGTTCTATTCTAATATGATGAACTGATTAGATTTTGACTATAATTGGTTAACCGGAAGTAGTACTTTACTTGAAGCTTTAAAGCGTTTTTCCTTAAAAATACCTCTAAATACCATATTTTCGCAAATTTCGTTAGTATAAATACAAAGATTTTTTAATTTTCTACCGATCTGCATAATTACGTTTATATATGACTTCTAGCTTGATAGAAAAAAAATATATAAATTATAATAATTTTACATATCGTTTAGGCTAAGGAATTTCGATAAAACAGATGAGTTATTCATATGTTCACAAAATTTGACATATGATGTCAAATTTAATGTAAGTAAGTGTAAAAGATAAAATAAGTAAAAAATGAAGAAATTTTATTGTAAAATTTAAAACGATGGAAGAAATATATTAGGAATGAAATTTGCATGCGTGAATCAAAGTAAGTTCAGTTCCGGTTTTAGTAACGTCAAAAATAGCTGTCATATTGGTCATACAAAATTTATGAAGGAAATTTAGATATGAAATGAATTAAAAATATTCTGAACTGCAATAACAAACTAATTTTAAAACTACAAATTCAATGTATTGAAAAACTTATGTAGAATATATGTATTACTACAATTGCGGGAGGTATTGTGTTGGACACATCAGATTTTTTACTTAATATAAGCGAGACATGAATTTTTAAATAATCCTTGAAAATTTGAATTTTATCGGATGTGACGTATGAGGGACTCATGACATTTAAATGGTGGGAGCATGCTTACAAGCAATGTTTGGTGCGGTAGTCTGTCACTTGACATTTTTCTGTATATGGTACAGGAATGTACAAAATTTCTTAGATATGTCATGAGTTCCTCGTACGTCACATCCCACGTGATATCTGTTCAGCACCAAAATAAAATACAAGAAAACTCATTTTATAGCACAATTCACAATGATATAACATTTTTACTTTAAACTTTACCACCTTAGAATACCTTATTATGACAGACAATGTTTCTGGATTATTTTTAGAACATTTAAGTTGTATGAATTCAATTTTAGGATTAAAATCTAAAAATTCTAATTTGTAAGATGAAAAATATAAAATATTGTAAAAAAGTATAATATAAATAATATGTAGTTAATTTCATCCATCTTTGGTATTTTTTATTTTAAATAATGACCAAGTACAAAATTTAAATATAGATCAGTTCGAGTAAGTTCAGTGAGTATACACAATAAATATTCAAAAAAAAGGAACACATATATTAAATAATGTTGGTGTTTGAATAAACAATAAATATTCGAAAAAATAGAAATAAATATAATTTAATTAATGTTGGTGTTTGAATATTTCAATTCTGAAATGATATTTTTTCTGTTAGTATATTTATTGTAGAGTTTATTTTCATTTTCTCCAAATATTTATCGAAAATACAAAATGAAATTGTATATATTACAAATCATTTATTAGACGAAGGGATTTGCACAAACCACTATAAATTTAATATTTAAATATACAACAATATTCGCGATAAGATACAACAATAGGTTTATTAACTTTATGATTCGTATTATATTCGCATTCTAAACAGCGGCAATTCCCTCTTAACTGGCATTTCATAACTCAGTCTGTGAAATTAGAGAGAAATAATTCCGCAGCACCATTAAAATTGTCAGCTCGGTGGCTGATGCAATCTGCATCTGCACCTACAAGCAGAGCTGCGTTTTATTTTATGTGTATGACAGTTTGTCGCAAGCAATGCAGTTACATAAACGTGCGCCTTCATCTGCGAGGACTACACTGCCCCTATGACGCATTGTTCCCGGTATTTTGTGCACGGGTTGCACTCCATCTAACTCTAGAAAGAGAACTGATTCTTACACAAACCACGGAAGTAAATACTTAAACAATAATCTCCATATATTTCAAAAACAAATGTTTCTCTTACTCATTCTAAATAGTAGCTTCCACTTTATTGTTTTCAAATATTTTATTACACTGAAGCCATGAAGAATAATATATGAGTGCGAACTTCGTATAATGTTGTATAGAAATAAATGGCAGCGCATTTGTGTAGAGGAAGATGGGAAATTGTGTAGAGAGAGAAAACACATCGTGTCTGATTGTGGGTATTTTTTTGAGCTTTATATAATTTTTATAAATAATAAAACATAAAATGGTTAAATATGCTATGTTCTAATCTGTTGTAGTGGTTATGACAGTAGTAAGAAAAGATAACAGTATTTTCAGTTCCTAATGATATTCATATTAAATACAATGAACACGATTATTATAAATCAGAAGAATCCGTTTCCGTATTGTATTATATCATTGGATTTCTTGTTCATAAAATTGCTAAAGAAAACTGATTGTAACTTATGCAGAGAAAGTTTAAAAACTTGTGTATATTTAACAAATTTAACAAATAGAGGTTTGATAGTATACCCAAATACTATTATATTTAAATTTTGTATCTATGCAGAAAGAATCCTTATGAAATTTAATTATGCAGATTAGGTGAAATAAAAAACAATTTTGGTAATTATAGAAAATCATAAATATGAATTTCCTTGTAATGATCATAAAGTAATAATTTGTTCATATATAAATATGAATTTATTGTTGAGGATCAGTCAATACTATAAATATGAAATCATAATGTAAAGATTTCAGAAAAAATTCAAAGTTATATTTTAAATTATTTTCATGTATCTTACTAATATAGTCATATTTATTGATATTCATGCAAGTTGTTAAATTGTTGGCTCTTCTGTACTTTTCTCATTTATGTTTTTTTCTGTATTGTATAGTTGTAAATTTAATATTGTGGACCAAATAAATGTAAATGTAGTAATTCTTTCTCCAACATATTTTGTCATTTTGTCATATATTTAGATTGTTCCTACATTACAACTATTTAATATTTACACAAAACTACATGGTGAGCTGCGAAGGACCACCAATGAAGCGTTGCGTACATCATACAATTAGTCACCGATGATAAAAAAATACCGATGCTAGAATGCAGCACAATAAAGACTGTTTACCTATTAAACGTAATATAGACCGAAAAAATAAAATAAGAGATCTAAATTATTTATTGCTTATTGCTTCTAAGAATTTTTTTGTAGACAACTGACTCCCGCTACTGTAAAACCATCCATTAAAAATTTAATATATAATTTATTTTATTATTTTAATATAATAATTATTTTTTATCTAAAATTGTATCGGCGCATATACTAGATAATGTAAAACAATGTAGAACAGGAGACAGGAGGTTGTGTTGGCCATATCATATTTTAAAATGTAAAAAAATTAAAAGAAATTTATAAATAACAGTGAATTAAACGCCTAATAATGGTTGCACATAATGACATCTAATAATTTATTCATAATTTTGATTTCTGTAAAAGCTCTTAATCTACCTATCTCGGGCAGTTATGACAATGATGTTCAAGTGTCCTGAAGGTCTATATGATTTTCTTTGAAATTTAGTAACACGAGAATATCTCATTGGTTTAATCTGATTATAACTATTGCAATTTTTTGATAAATGTTTGTTTAGTAACCTGTTCTAAATATTGAAACTCTGCAATTTCGGGAAAGCTCTTACGCTTCCAAAACAATATTAGATGAAAGGTAAACAAGAGGTCAGCTTGTAGCACCCAAGTGTGATTCATTGCTTGATGTATTAGCATTTTTACGACTGACCCACTCTCCGGCAAGTCGATTCAAACAAAAGTATCTTCGTTTTTCCAAACATAAAACTTTCTTTAGTACTCTCTCATTACAATAGTAATGAAACTCTGACATACTGGATACAAACCCCACTAAAATAAGTAATTAGATCGAGTTTTCAGAGTTCTACGAGGTACCTAAGTCCCAAAAGTAATAAGAGTGATTCATAAAAAATACTTTAATTCAAAAATTTAACAATTGCATGTTATAAACTTGGAAGTAACATACTTGTCAAACAATACACCGGTTCCAACAAGTTTTCCACTCATCATAGCAGTTCTGTATGTCTCTTTCTGGAAGGTTGTTGAGAGTACACCTTTTTGGATGTTCTCCATGGGCCAAATTGAGTTTCTTTGAGGTGAGATTTAAGATTGCGGAACAAAATTAATCACAGTACGCCAAGTTGATGCTATAGAGATTATATGGAAGCATCGTATTTGTTTTTTCTTTTTGTTGATAAAGAGATGATTTACCTTCTGTTCTTGGAAGTCAACTTCCTTGAAACAAATTTTGCGCAATCTTCCACATGTTCAGGTCTTCAATAAGATTGCCCCGATCGTTGTTCATCTTCAAAACTCTGTCTTCCATTTTGTCCATAAACTGATTTAATCATTTCAACCATTTGTGCCTCAGATGTTCAATTTTAACGCAAATTTTTAAACTCTGCATTTCACCAAGTGACAAGCAAACAAAACATGGTGCGGTTGTTCAAACAATTGCTAAATCTATAACTGTTCGCATAAACCTGGTAGTCGAACAAGCTCGAAACCGTTAGAAGATATTCCGGTCACTTATCCTCTCCCTCATTTAACTGGCCCGAGAAAACCCCTAGCACAGCAAAAAAAGGACGTATATCTTTAATCTAAATATTTTTTTTAATTTGAAAAAAATCATAAAACAACTCTGTTACTGATGTAATATATATATTATAACGATTTTAATATTTTGAAATTTTTACTGATATTTACGAGGTATCTTTACTTTATTACATACATTTCAACAGACGGTACTTGTAACGCTAGAATACATGTACCGTCTGTTGAAATGTATGTGTGGACGTCTAAAGTAAATTTGGCCGAACGGATTTTAATCAAATTTGTGAGACGAGTTGATCAAGTTGTGGTAAATTCGGTCTACTGGAAGTGCAGTTTACTCTTGTCATTTTTAGTTTTTCTGTGAATATTTTGTAATTGGTGAAGCTGATTTATAAGTAACGGTTGATTTTGTTATGATTTTTTTAAAACTATTGCTAATTGGGAAAATATTTTGAGTACAAACAGTAGGCTATTGAACCTTTGGTTTTATCAAAAATATTGACGCTGACCGAATGGCAAGTAGTAAACAGACTTACATTTAAATCGACGATGATGTTTTCGATGACACTACACAACACAAGAAGACGCGAGAAGACGAACACACACGAGTTTCTTCAGACATGGTTTTATTTTATATGGTATTTACAATTAAATTATAAAAAGGAGACTAAATCAATATATGATACACATTACGTGTTAGCTATCGAAGCTCAGAGCGATTGATCTGATGTAGATGCGTCTGTACGCTTCAGACGATGGGATGGAACGCAGCTCTTATGAAATATAGTAAATCCAATTATTTTATACTTATCTATATACCTACCAATATGCAATTTACTTTCTATATAACTTAGTGTTTCCAATATGTGTAACATTCTTGTGCCATCTCTTTCTACAGTATTTGTATTACTATCTTGTTGACTATCTTGCTATCACTTGGTTAGTTACTAGTGATATGCTGATTGGTTAGTTACTATCAGCATGAAGCAAACCGTATGTCTTTTATCACTGAAATTCATGACAGTTCCCACTTATTGCAACCTATCCTAGATGTTTTGTTAATGCTTTTAGGAATATTATTGGGACCGGGCATATCTGTGGTGAGGATTGCTGTTGCGACGCAAGCGCTCAACATTGGGAAAAAATCGCACTATTTCTGGATCTTGACATTTGACAGATACCGTGAATTTGGGAATTGGACATTTGAAAAATTGCACAAACAATAGGAAGAATAATAAAAATAATAATACTAAATTGAAAATCATGAATATTAATCAAATAAAATTTCATCGGAAAATTCGAAATTCGATATCCGAAATTTCATCAACAGCGAAATAATATTTACCGCTTAACGGAACCACGTACTAACTTGCTCGGATTCACCGCTTTCATTTCACAGGTAAATAATAAAAAATATATTATAAAATGTGTTAAATCTTCGAAAAGGTTTCTGTTAGTGTTTTTCTGATGTCTATATGTCCGTAAGGTGCCCATAAGACAATAGCAATTTTGAGAACAGAAATATTACGTACAACAGGGCCTGTAACACAAATATTAAGATGAACTGTTGTGCCCCGACCACACGGCATATTTTGGTATACTTTTTCGAGATTATTTAGAAAAGTGAAAACAAGTGTGATAACATCATTGATATTTCTATACTTCAGCCAAAGACAATGCTTCAAAGTATGTCGTTGCTATGATGAAAAACTACATTTTAGTAGTGTTGATATCACAGTAAATCTTAGAGGGATGAGCCCTTACCATATTTTGTAAAAACTAATCTGCTTGAAATAGCAGTTAGGCCATAAATAAATGCTAAGACCTAAATAGCATAATGGAGAGAATTCCATATTTTTACACCGGTATTATTAACGAAGTTATAGATAATGATGTAAATGTAGATGGCTGGTAAATTACGAGTAAAATGTAATGTAGGTAAAGTGCGGAGGTGTGAAATCTACCTGATGTCCGGCAGCTTGCAGCAGCAAGGCAGTGAGCAACTCGTAAGTAAATTATGTATCGCGCAAAATAAAGCAATTTCACAAGTTCGTCGCTTGCCAGGTATCTGTCTCTTTATAAAAAATTCCCTCGCCGTGAGCCCGAGGCGTTAGCTAAACTTTACAACTTCTTACTCCGCACTTTATATTCTGCCCGAATCCAACTCAACTTCAATATTCAACCAAATGCCCAACTAATGCAATACCATTTTTCTACTATGTTTACTTTATAAACAACTTTTTATATTAATAAGCGAATTAGCATAAATCACATCATAAAGAAAATGTTTGGGTAAATAAATGGTTTTACATAAACAAATCAACTGAAGCCAACACGAAATAAACATGAAGACCATGAAAGTTTTACTAAACCAAAGGAAATTTCGAGGTTTTAAATATTTGGACCAATCATACTTACAGGGAATATTGGATAGTAGGTAAATATTGCACGTTTGACATTGACATCTAAAATTCCAAAAGACAGACTAAATTATAAATTTCTTTAACTAAACTTTTAATTTTAATAATTACACATATAAACCGTTAAAAAAAGAAATAAAAAAATACTTAATTAATTACTTTTTAACTTCTATAAAACTTTAATTTTCTTTATATAATGACACAAGAAAAAGAAATTTGGATTAAAAAGTAGGATTACTTTACGTCACTAAGGTTTTGTGACATATAAAGAGATATGAAACAAATTTATAAACAAAGTTGCTTTGATAGATTGGTCTGGAAACAGTGTAACTACATATTTTGTGCAATAAACATGATCTAAAAATTCAGAATTTATTGTGTTGCTTGTGGGAAAATAAGTTTCTTTGTTTTGATAGGAATTTGATAGAAAATGTGCTTAGTGTGGAACTACTACTAACAAAACAAAACATACTCAGTTTTTAGGTAACACTATTTTCAGTCATTTTTAGTATATCTTACTACTGATATGTCTAATAAGTAGCCAAATTACGGTACACCAGTCAATTATGGTTGTGTGGTAAATACTTCAGAAGTACATATTTAATCGACATTGGTAAGCAATAAGACCATCTAAAGGAATGACTTAACATTAAAGTGCTCGATCTGTATCTTTGCAGTCACTGGCTTAATACTGCACCATTGTGGACAGTTACTGCCTAATCAGCAAATTTAATGGTCCTTCTTTTTTTTGATGATTGAAAGGAAAAGAAAAGAAGAATAAGAATATCGTTTACAAAGGATAGTTTAGTAGTGGTGGATGTTTTGAAACAATTAATGTGGGGTGTCTGGTATTGTTTGGCGACAATGGGTATCGAATTACAGAATCCCTTGAATTGATTTAGGAAATGCAGAGGGCGCCAGGCGACGACACGGACGCCAAGGTCTTTGTGGAGGGAACCGGATTACACGACCCCTTCATGCACTCCTAAACACACAGCCTGCTCTCTAGCTAACTAGCTATTAGATGCCAGTGCAAACCACCTACTGCTGCACTTGGTATAATCAGTCACTTGCATCTTCAGAAGTATTAAAAATATAAATTACAACTAGAAATCATATCAACAGTATCATACATGTTCCACGAGTCAAATAACCTTATTAACTTTAGTAAAATTGTTAGGACTGTATAATTTTAAAGTAATTACTTTGGAATAAATTTAACTGTAAGAAATTTCTAATGACAAAAGGGAACAATCCTGTAGGGGTAATACTTTCATCCAGCTCAACTAAAAAAAAACGGTTACCTAAAATATTCTTCGTTTTACTGCTGAAAGATTATCAATGATTATGTTGATGTAGTTTCTGGACTAAAGTTTGGTTGAAGAAGGGTTGAAATTATTGGAATGCAATGGGGTATTCCAAGCCTACGGCTTTTAAAGAAATACTTATTGGATATCATTGTTTACCATATATAAGTAATATTAAAGTGAATATAATCATTATTTTTCTAATTTTTAATACCATAATATCAAAATGAAATTGTAATGCATTTGAATCGAGTACGTAAAATTCAGTATCAGCCTTGTTGTGACGAAGAAGGCACTCGCTTCAGCCTATTGGCTCTTGTTCGAACGCGCCACGCCTCTGACTCAGACCTACGAATGATGTTCTCAGCTGATTCTCAGTGCCTGTGACGTCACACGCACGGCCGATTTTCTAGGGAGTAATTTATTGAAACTTTAAAAATTATTTTCTGGCGTGTTTGAAACCTTTCGGCGAAAAGAAAAAATACGGGTCTAATATTTTTATGCATAGAATAACATATTAAAAAATGAAAAAAACTTGGAATACCCCATTGTCCGACTTGTTTCGCTCGTCGTACAAACTTCCATGCTCGCCACACAAAGCATCATTTTTACTCTTAATAACACAATATACTATTATTTATTATTAGTAATAAAAGTAAAAATAACTTTTAAAATAAGACGAAACATTTGTAGTAAATAAACATATCTTTCCAGATAATGTATCGTGGAATCAGGGGTTCAATTCCTGAAGTAGTGTAATATCAATCAAATAAAATTTCACTTTTAATCAAATATTTCGGAACACATTATAGGCTTTTAGTTTATTGCAAAGGCTGTACGTTGATTTAACGCTTTGTTAAAATGTAAAAATTCTTAGTAAAGTACGTTGAAATTTGAAGCCATACACTTATGAAATTTGTACCACACATGATGTTAGATTATATATGATAATCTCGGTAAAAACTTAATGAATGAAAAAGGAAGTTTAATATATTTTGAGAAAGTTTAGTCGCACAATCTCCGTGGCTGAGTCGTATTGTAATAAAACTATGTATTCAGATTGGAATCTTACTATTCCATTCCGCACTATCCATAACCTCAAATATCCCCAATCTTCCACAAGTCATCATCATATCCCCCCTATCGCATATTCACCACTCAGGGCGCTGGAATCAAATCACGTGACCGTCTGCTCTCCATTGTCGTGCCGCGACGCCCTGCCAAGGCGCAAGGCGCCCGCATATGAAGCGGATTTGTCTCCAGGCACGACTTTATTGGAATGGGACTCATATCCGTGTTACAGCGCTCGTATAAAAACAAATTAAACTTGTGGATTTTTCAATGCTGATGATTTCTAGTTCTAGCCAGACGCGTACTTCTTGCACTACACTCCGCTATGGCTTCATACACCAGCACCAGATTATCTTAAGGATAAGCGCATACAACTATCAGCTTTATTTCTCATATTATTTCCTCAGAATTCTTCCATGACTACCAGACGCAGATTATAGGGTGATAGTTATTGTTTATGTTGATGGTTTCATGTTTCATGGCTTACTATATTACACACAATGCTTTCTGACTTCGTATTTCAATATTAATAACATACAGTAAAATTAAACACTTTCTGCGCGTATATTTTTTTATAAATTTTTCAATAAAAACGGATAGTTGATAATAATAATAATAGTTTAAGAATAAAGTTTCTCTCCACAATATTATAGTTATCCAGGTACGCAACAAAACAAAATCGAATGGAACTAAGAGGGAGGAACACGTTATGTACTTAAAGTATATATGGCAATGAAAATATTATAAACATAAAGGAGATTAAACTTATTACAAAATGCAATTAATTTATTTAGCCATCGAACTAAATATTATGCGGTCAGCTCATTTATCTAAAAGTACCGTGATCAGAGCTCATTGTTCTGATGCACGTACGTCTGACTTCATCAGACGAAGAAACGCGACTTTTAAGTCCGGTTTTTCAATGTCCCGATAAGTGTTTTTTAAGTTTCTGTTAAATTAATTCGTAACCACGAATTTTTTTAGTCAAAATTAATACAATAATCAAAAATTGTTTAAAAAGACAGTTGTTTACATCAGTCAGATAAATTTATATTGAAAAACGCGTTTTCATTACATGGAGTAACAGCCAGCTAAATTTAATATGTTTGGCAGGAATTGTGACACGATTGAAAAACCGGCCCTTACAAAATTTGATAAGTTTTCTAAGGCTAAGCGGAAATTAGCCTCCAACCACCTTACCATATTTTGTTAAAACTAATCTGTTTTTGAATACTTCCCCATGAATCCAAAATGATAGTTAATCCATAAATTTTAATCTGTATTGCCAAAATCTAACACGTGTCGATTCTAAATGCAAGATCAAGTGTCCAAATGCGCAAGTTAATAATACCATATGGAAAACACTCGATATTATTACATTATTAAGTTATAATCGGTTAAGAGAATAGGGGAATTTTGGGCTACAAGCTTTGTAATAATGTAATTTATAAAAGAATGTAGCAATGTGGCTGTTTCAATGTTGACTTGTATGTGCACATTAATTCTTATTCAAATTCCCTCATCTTTGTGAATTTTTCTCATAAAATTTTCATTGTAATGTGCAGCTTAATTCTATCAAGTGCCGAACAATGTTTACATTAAAACCAGTAAAATTTTATTATCCAATTAATTAAGTGGCGCTCATCTTGGCAGCGTCAGACGGCGATGGCGTGGCAGTGTGTCGGGCGTCAGTGTTGCCAACTGCCGGGCTGCAGTGTCACTACGCCCAGAGGCCCGGGTTTATTACTACGCGACTAATCTATCGAAATGACTCCCGCTTTATGACAATTTAATTGTGTTGCGGTTTGTAAGATGAATTTTCACGACTGCATTCCAACAAGATGTTCCATTCCTTGCTCACAAACTCCTTCTACAAATTACTATATTTTTCTCAATTCGAATCAAAAACATATGTAACGGAAATACAGATACATACATTAAAATTTAATATGTTTTGAAATGTTTTCAATAATTTACTTTAAAATAAATACATAATTACAAATAAATAATACGCCAGAACTACATTTTGTGATGCAACCAACACCATTAAAATGGAAGAAAATCGCTGTGACCTATTAACGCTTATGTTATTTCGAACTACGGAAACATACAATTTCTTATTTACCAGCAAAGTGACAAGACTACTGCATATGTCGCAGGTCGTGGTGTGAAAAAAGGATGTTCCTCTTAGACATATTCTTTGTTATAGTATACCTCAAATATTTGTGTTTAAAGTGAACCTGAAGTGGAATTCCACTTGCGACGACGCAACAATTATTACACAAAATATTGTTTTCTATGCCACCTTTTCATGAAATGGACAATTTGCTTATCCAAATGCCGTAGTCTCGTATAATTTCACTATCTGAAAGAGGATTCGTTCCACTTCATAAAATGGATGGAATTTTTGTCCAAGTGGCAAAAAACTTTAATATTACACTATGAAGAGCTATTTCATGAAATAGTTGTCCTTTTCATGAAATGTACAATTACATATTTTGGATTCGACATATATAAAGATAGTTTAGATATACGAATATGAAAATAACCAATACTCTGTTACAACTAACATTTGTTCATCACTTGCGAAAACATATGACGTCAGAGGCCAAAATATTCACTTTAAAAATTGATATTTCGCTTAGCACGACATATTTTTCAGTCGCGTTTTTACTACTATACTTATTTCACTCTTTCTGTTCTTTCAAAAAATAAATAAATAAATAAATGTTAAGGACCCCATTACGAAGACCCAGCAAGAAACCGCTATGGTATTATCCTTACACTTCGCTCATTCAATAATTTAATGTTTTGGAATGGAAAGTAATATTTTGATCAAGTAGTTACAAAATTTAAAATAAATAATGCGATTCAAAAGCAATCTGAATGTATATGTTTTTAATTTCAAAATGTTGCATTCTATATTTCTCACGGGAATCGGTTTGAAACATTGTCTAGAAACTGATATGTCGGAATTATAAATAGCTTACATTTACTACTATCCCATCATCGGATGAAATCGAAATTGTAATTCCATCTAATTTTAAACAGCTTTTGCAAGGGACCTATAGTTTATTTTGGTTTCCGAAGCACTTGGACGTAGTTTTATTTCAATTAAATCTAATAACCGTTAAAATCGTTTTTGTACTTTTACAATAAAATCTGTTGATCGCGTCACCTACGCAACGTCGGGAATCTCAACTTCCCACGTCTCTCCCTGATTAGTGGAAAATTTTGGAAAAAACACTTCTATTTCTACATCATTTATTAAAAAACCATATTTACAATAAAAAAGTATAATGTCTTAAACACTTCTTTGCGTAATAATAATAAAAGAAAATAGTGGATTATTGAATGAAATTGAATTTAGAAAAAATAAATTTAGTTTACATTGTTGGCAAGAACTGCTGTCATGTAGACAGATTGAAAACACTTGGTAGTATTTACACACATAACCACAAAACAGTGTCTGAATACAATAAAGAAAAATGTTTGTACAAAAATAAAAACTAATTATTGATTTTATGATTTTTGTACAAAAAATATTGTACAGTCCATTTGCGTGAACTTTTCCATTCTATAAAAATAAAATTCCAGTCCCCTTTAAAATTTGAGAACTTGTGTTATTTAGCGTGAACTTATAATTCATTTTTGATTTCGGTTTTCTTATAAATTCTAAGTTGAATATCTGCCGATTTTTTTGTGAACGATTTCAATTTTAATTTTTCTTATATTATTTGGTCTCTGAAAATCGAACCCTAGATCTTATACTTCGTCTAGCCAATTTGCTACTTGAACTTTCATTTAATTATTTGAAAACATCGTTGTTTACAAACTATCTTTTGTTAAGCTCCGCTATTCTTATTTTCATTCCGCCGTCGAATAACCATGAAAAATCGAAATATTTTCCGAAGAAACACGCGACGCACAATTCCAATATTTTCTTTGTGACCTTTCGACCTTTGTGGGAATTTTTCTGCGAGATACCTTATGAAATTTTTTCTTTGAAATTGCAGTAGTGGTCGCAGAGAAAATATAGTTTTTGACACAAAGCAGTTTTTGTTACCCTGAAGAGGAATATCGTTCTGAGGAAAATTGATCGTTAAATTTACACTAATGTCACGAAATTGCTTCTCGTTTGACAATGAAAGTTGAACATCCTCGGCTCGAATTTAAAGTGGTCTTACATGTTATCCTTTATAACGAACCTGACATAACTTCTACTAGTGGAAAAGATTCTTTTATAACAAACGTGCTTTATTATCGTCGCTGCAGCACTAAATATTTTTAATAAAGAAAATCGCAACTTCAAAAATACGAGTACATCTCAATAGAAAAATTTCAGCATCACTAAAAAGTTATCAGTGCACATCTAAAAAATCATCCATTTGCGAAAACGCTAAATACATAAAGCAAAAAAAATGTCACGGAATAAGCAATAAAGTGCAGTCAGAAGTAAAAGGTGATTTATTTGATTCAAAACAATAGAATTGGATGCAGTAGATAAATTTGTTTCCTAAATTATTTAAAAAGAAAATATTTTTTAGTGATAATTTAATTATTTTACTTTAAAATTTATAATAATAGCTATTCTTCTAACTATATTTTTAAAACGAAAGTATATGCAGAACAAAAAACTCCAAATTTCGAATTAGCGTTCCCAAACAAAATTTCTGTAAATTTTAATAAAGGTTATCTTCATCTTAATAGGAACCATAGATAAAGAACGATAAAATATCTATTTACTTATATAATGACATAATTTATTTTTCCTGCAAACCGAAAATTAGTTGACACTATATATATTTTATATAATTAAATATATACAAACAAATACAAACCTAAAAATTCGATTTTCCTTATAATACTTCAATAAAAGATATTTTAACTTTGAGTAATGTTTTATGTTTTTGTTTATAAATTATACAATTAAATATTTTTTAATTTTGTAAACCAACATTTTGTTTTATTTTAAATTAAGGACTTGAGCACATCTCAATTTTAAAGTCTATGTAATTACACCTATGATAATCGTTTCTCATCCGATCCGTACTATACAAATATATCGAATGGCGTAGTATTTATTATTGATATTGTACTAACCTTGCAGAAAATATGTAGTTACATATTTGTTTATGGAGGCAAAGAAATAAAACTTTTTATATTTTATTATTAAATTTTATGATTTACTCAATATGAATTTTATTTATTTATATCTTTAAATAAAAGTGTAAATAATACTGAAAAATTCAATATTCTTTTGAAGGTATGGATACGTTTAAGTGTATTTCATTCTATTTTACCATATTTATTCATGTGCATATGATCTGAGAAGTTAAGCAGTCGTTAAAAGTTAGTAAAAAAATGAAATAAATGAATAAAGAATAAATTTCACTATTTTATTCATCTGTTTTACTCATTTAAAAATTTCATTTCAACTTATTTTTCACATTATCGCAATGTAGTGTGGTAATAACAAAAATAAATTACAATATTTATTTCTCTGACTTTCTACAAATTAAGTACCAAATACGTATGATTACTATAATGAACAATTTGGCAAAAAAAGTTAATTCTTTGTGGGTGTACAAATAACGGTGTAGCGATAAGTACGTGTAAAACTATGATATTTGTTAGTATTCCCTCGTGTCATATTGACAAATTAAGCAGGGCAATATTTTGGCTGTGTGATTGGGAGTAAATAAGTAGGTGAAATAACAGTGGCTCGCCGGTGACACCCGGGAACTAATCATGATTGACTGCTGGGTTTTGTCATGTAGCAACGGATGAAATATGATTTGAAATTGACGCGTAACGTTCATGTCATCAGATTTATGACGAATGATGCTTTTTAAAGTTTTTGCCCGCAATATAAAACATACAAGCTCGGCCAGAGTTTCAGTGCACGCTTAATTTTTCATAATTTATATTACTTTTTGTTTGCTGCTGTTTCACGAGAACTATTTATTGGAAATCGTTTTCGCGCGGTATTGTTTCGCAGTTTAATAATTTTGTTCTTCTATTATAGTAATTTAATGAAAGCATATGTTAAAACGATAAAAGAATTAAAAACAAGTATAATACTTATTGTATTCAAATATACTATAATACCAAGTCGAATATTTTTTCAAGATTATTCAGTTGTACACTATTGCCATCTCGTAGTACTTTATTACAAAATAATAATAATAAAAAAAACTTATCGCAGGACGATGGGCCACTGTATTCTTCTTACGTAAGTATAAAATTTATTTCGCATGTTTTTAACAAACTTGAGCAATTCGTCATAAAGATCAAAAACTTTAACAAGGCCCACATTGATTTTCTGTAGTTTTTTCCTGCTAAAAAGAACCTCGAAAGTAAAAATTCCCATATGTCATTTTCAATCTTCAATAATGATTAATAAAGTTTTGGTTTAAATGGTATCTTGTAATCCTGTGTTATGTATATACATATTTGAAGCACACATTTTTTGTATTTGTGGAATTAAAAAAAAATAAACACAGAAATCGAAATCAGGTGAACAAAAAATTAGTTCATTTCATAGAAATAATATATTAACGATAACACAAAATTGACATGCGTTATATAATCTATATGTACATCATTTTTTGAATGAGACACTGTTTTTAAAGTTATAACATTTAGAACCGCATGACGATTCAACATTTTTCATCACTTTTTAAGTTTAATAAAGTACCTCATTAATTTTGGGGGTTTTTGAGAGTTGGAGTAAGAAAAGCCATGTGAGGTTGAAACCGGTCGGAGCCGAAATTAAGCCTTCTAAATAATATTGAGAATAACAATATCAAGAAAATACACGACGTTACGTCTCATAATTATTTTGAACTGTTATTAAGCATAGTGTGATTCGAAATAAAGTTATTAATGTGAATTTGTGACTTTTTAAGAATTATAAGTTTACAAAATATTTTTCTAATAATTAGCTTAATTTAAACTTAAAAAAGTCAATTACGTATCTAGATATGACATGAAATATATATTAAAATAATAATAATAAAAAACAAGTTATTAGATTAAAATGAATGTGAAAATTAAAAAGAAAAACATTAATGAAATTAAAACATGTACCCATCGATATACATTATTCTGTAATCAATTGAGTATCATTGGCAATACATAAATTAATGTGTACGTAAATTGCCATACGTATGAATATTCAAAACAAATTATGTTCGACATATGAGTTCTGGTTCATCTTCAAACAGCAACGCATAAATTCATATAGTCAAAAGAGGTCCTTTTGTAATTTACAAATTTTAATTACTACATTCCAAATTTCAGTTTTCATATTTCACTTAAATATACTCGCATTCTACATTATCAAATTTGAAGTAGCATGATTTTGTAACTTTCGCATCAAAATACAAAAAAGCGTTCCTCTCCGTATGATCTACAGTTTTTTCTTAAAGCGGTGCAAAGTAAACTTCATAAAACATTGTGAACGAAAACACAGGCGACACAATTGTAGAATAAAAAATGTCAAAAGGACTTCGTTGTTGTTACCTTGGTTACATGAATAACCAATGAAAACAAAAGTAACTGCACTCTATTTTCCGTTGTTGATCCTTACGTCATCACTTGTAATCATGTGATTCAAATGAAATAAATTTTAAATCTGACAGTAGTATATACAATTGTAATAATGAATGAAATATTCCAAAAGAGTTATAGATTGAACTAACAGAACTACTAGCATACAATAAAATACAAATTTTCAACGCCATACACATTAATGACGTGAATGACATACTCATTCTTTTTTTAAAATATTTGAAAATATCCATTACCGCGGTTACACTTTATTTTCTATCTCATTTCTGTCGTTGGTTAGACGCAGATGTCTTATATGTCCCTCTGTAACACGTACGATAATAAGATAGCGAATAAAAGTCTCATCTATGCCATCCACGCATATAAGACAAAGATGCAAAATAAAAGTGTAATAATTTTTGCAGAAGAAATTGATGACGTGAGGATCAACTGTGGGAAATATAGTAACGGAAAGTAATGTTTGATTTACATGATGCTGTCTCCATACAATAATTATTATTTGATCGAATCCGACCAGAACGGATTATACATATATTATTATTTACCACTCAAAAGAATATACAACCAAAACCGTGATTATAACATTGGATGCTGGTAAAATGATGTCTGGTAAACATTATCTATTTGTGCATCTGTATACAGTACAAATTTATTGTTATCAGCCAAAACAGTATAATGCAAATTGACACATCTGATAGTGGGTAAATTTCCTGATGATATATGTTCTTAAATATACTAATAATTATTAATAAGTATTATACATATGTGTAAAATAATATTACTTAAATATTTTGATTTTATTTATATTGATTTATTTCTTGGTTTAATATTGCATAGTTTGAATTGTTTACATTTAATACCGTTCATAAAAGCAAAAGAGCTTAAGTAAATAAAATTTAGCATAATATAACCTACCGAAAATAAATAAAAGAGATATGGTATTCATGAAAAAAATCAAACATTGGGATTTTGATGATTAAGTACGTTATTGTGAGATCCCTGCAATAAGATTTAAAATTGTTATAATGATATTAATTTCAAATGCATTTTATTTATGGGAAACAATACCAGTAGTAGTATTTAAATTTTTAAACTATTTTTAACTACAAAAATACAAATAAATACATGGAAATCGCTCTAAAGCTATAACTGTAAAAGAATTTTGACCGAAGTGAAATGAAGAATGAATTTTCGCCCGTTTTTGTCCGCCAGTGTATGTAGGTATATCTTTTAGCTGCAATTGTCATGTCTACCGAAAAATCAAAAGAGATTTACATTGCTGTTTCAGAATTGTTAGAAAGTGACAACAACTACAGCAATTCACATTTTTTTAGGTTAGGTTTGTCAACTTCAATGTTTAACCGCGCTTTATCGACAAAATACCTCGATCCACAATTTGCTAACCTGGTGCATGGATCGGTTAATTCGATAAAATTTTCGAACGCACTTGGTATCTATCGGTTTTATTTTCGAAAGCAATTGGTACGTACGGTATACACCGCTATAATTTTCGTAAATGCCTAGTGGCTCATTTGGTACGCGCGCTTAGACTAATTGAGCGGAGTGTAAGATCTAAAGTTCAAATGTCAGCTTCGCCAATCTTTATTTAAATAAAAATAATGTTGTATTAGAATGATTCGTAACCGACTACAAGATACGGGCCCCTTCAGAGGCTATAGGCTAACTATAATACTAAACTACAAGTAAAACATTTCATTAAACAAGTAACTACGTATTATCTAAGCTACTTGAGGTTCTAATCATTATATTTTTTATATTTATATAAATTAGTCGTAATAATTTAGAAACGTTTCTATTTTTGCAGTTTTATTGTTAAATGTCACTTAAACCTATTTTGAAAGATGGATAACAAGTAAGGATGCCGTGAACTAATTTAGTAATGTGATGTTAGGAATTAGTACAGATATTAACAGATGAAACAATTACTTGATCACAATTGAATCTTCTCGTATGAAATCCCTATGGGTAGCTGTTAAACAGGTGACAAATTTATACGTGTATTAATTTAGGTTAAGCTGATATAGCTGATACGTCTATCTGGTGACGTGTTAGATTATTAATGAGATATTTACCCCGTAGCCGTAGCTACGAGTAGCTTCTCTATCGGAGAATCTCTCTCCGGGGGTGTATGTGAGGAGACCAGCTCCAGCTCAGATGCAAAACAATATCTTGTTAGCGGGATCACTTCGTGGTTTCATTACGGATCGGTTTACTCTGATCCAATTCACTCTCAACTGATTGGAGATTGAATTGGCCAGAGGAGCTAATTTCTGTAATGGACACGGCGAGAAAAATCATCTATCATACTTTACATAACGATCCCTTTTTAAACTAAACTACCTAAATGGAATCAGATATAAAATAATAGCGGTATTCTATAATATTAAATCTATAACACGGCAATTTGCTTTGTAGAAGATTACAAAAACTATTACATTAAATTATTCGGTTCTGTAATTTCTCTAATTTATAATCTAGTTATATCAAGTAGAAAAATCGTTACCGTAAGTAGTACACATTAATTTTTGAAGAAAATTCATTATGAAATTTCTGATACAATAACTTCCTACATATCCATAGTTGCGATGATAACTTGTATAAAATTATTATAATAATTATGGACCAAGGGCATTATAAAGATATTTATCCAACACCGTGTAATTATAACGATATAAGTATGCTGTTTTTAGATAAATAAAGTAGGTCATAAGTCACTAGTGAGCTAAATATATTAGCTCACTGTTTTTTGGTTCGTATCATAGTAACTACGTTATAAAACCTTCTCTACACTATTTTGTTCCTAAATGTCATTCCGAAAGTCCAACTGTCAAAAATCTTATATGTATTTTATATCAATGATTAAAATGTGTTGGATAAAATGTTGTATGGCACACGTGTGTTAATCACTTGAGAAAATACCACACTCGGCCTACCGGCCTCGTGAGCTAAACTTTTCCTCCGTGACTTATCTGTAATGTAAAGGTTTGAAAATGGCTTTATGGTATGTCTAGTAATGTTACGTGGTGCATACAATTATTTATGACGTAATATTACTTAATATAATTAATGGGTTTTAATTTTTATATTAAATTTTGCGAAGTATCTATAAATCTTTTTTAACTTTATACTAATATCAATATAAGTTTTTTATTAGTATTGCCATAGTAATAATCCGATATTGTTTTGTATATCACACAACGTACGTACCTCGTATTTACGTCATTAATAAATAACAACATAATACATATAACTTTTACAATATTCTACGTACCGGTTCATAATTTTAAATTAAAATATTTTACCAAATTTAAGATGTTAAAGAAATAAGTATAAGATATCAAATATATACATGAACAATGTACTCAATTTCACATAACTAAAGAAAAATGAATTTATCTTGTTTATATTCTTATAGATAGAACTTTAATGATATATAAATAACAAGCTGTGCTAACAGAAAAAAAATATTTCAAGATTCGCAGAATTAAGAGTTGTTTATTTCAAATAAATATATTTAGAATCACTGGTTTGAGAGTTCTTCTTAATGTTTTATTTAAATATTTACATTACAAGTAATTATGAAATCGAATAAGTTGCACTAAAAATGTATTTTTTTCCTGTTAACAGAACTTTTGTTACATATGCCCTTAAAGTTTGATCTGTAAGTACAGATATTTTTGATATAAAAAGGTCATTTTGATTGATTATTGTTAGATTTCGGGTTTTAAATCATTTGATTTTCAGTTCTTGTTTTGTTCTAATTTATGCTTCGGTTTCGGATCGAGTTTCATATGTGTAATTCTGGTTGCCTTGTAGTATATACTTACATAACTTTGTGTTAATATACAGGAAGTCCACGCATCGAGAGCAAAGAGAAAAAACATTTTCATTTTTTGCATGTTCTAAAATGGCCAATTCAGTTTTAACATTTTAAAATTTTCTTTTAGTTTCAGAGAAAAATCGAAAATAGATCGACTTATTTCGAGTTGTCTTCTTCGAATTTCGTCTCGATTACAACAGATTTTCCTTATTAACAGACAATGAAACTAAATAAATAATGCCAGTTACTACGACAACGCGTATTTGTGTTTGAACTTAGAAAATAGATCGACTTAGTTGAACTTAAAGTCGACCTATTTTCTATTTTTCTTTGAAACTAAAAGAAAATTTGAAAAGACTAAAACTGAATTAGCCGTTTTGGAACATGCAAAAACTTTTTCAAAAATACATTTTTCTCCTAAAATAAAAAACAAAAATGTTTTCTTTCATTGCAACTCGATCCGTGGACATACTGTAGGGTAAAAGAACTATGAGGAAATAAAATACCCTATCAATTTTTTGTTTAAATTAGTAATTCTAAATGCTAAATCTGTCATTAATATTCCGAGCAGAGTGGCCACACCCAATATTTCACTGGATGTTAATAACCCGGCTCTTAGTCCAGATCCGTTTGTATTTACATGAAGCATTGGGCCCCGGTTGGCCGTATCTATGCTGCAGAGTAATAAGATTTGCTAGATCAGTGTCTGACCACAGCGCTGGGTATTGCTGTAGACTCCTGCTCGGGCTTCGCCTGGGACTGCGCCCCAGGGGGCCGCGATAGCGGGGCCGCTCTCACGCCGAGCTTGCGAGATATTGCGGCTGCGACAGCTTTGATTTTTTATATTGAATTGCGGTTGAAAGGGGTTGCTTTTAAAAACCTAATTCAAATTTATATTTCTTCTTTTAACAAGTTATTTCATATTAATCCGATATTCATTTGCAGATATTGACCGTGAATTATTTATTTGACTTGTGTTAAAGAGAGACGGCTATATATTAGAGAATAATATTAGATTTACAGAACAGTCAATATATTTATATACTTATTATATACAGGGTGGAGACTCGAACACCCAAACATAGGGATTTGATATGTAAAATCATATTGTCGTAGTTTTTTTTTGTTAAAAAAAACTTCATATAATTGTTGTAGAGCATAAAATTCTGCGTGTAAATCAATAAACAAAATAAATTTTACGTGCCTTGTAACTTAGATTTAAAATTAGATTTGAAGAAGAAGTAAATCTTCCCAAAAATAACGGTAGTCATAGAATTGAAACAAAAATTAACAAATGTTTAACTGTTTATCTGTCTAGTTATGCTGCGTTAATTTATTTTTATTATTATTTGTAGTTACTGCTGAAGTGAACAATATTACATAAATCATTTTGAATTTAAAAAATAAAAACAAATAAAATTGCTATATTTGCTATAACTTGACAGATTTACCGTAACTCTTCTTAATTTTTGTTTCAATTCCGTGGCTACCGCCATTTTTGGGGTGATTTGCGTCATTTTCATACCCAATTTCTGAGGTTATAAGACAAGTAAAATTAATTTTGCTTTTTGATTCTCATGCAGAATGTT
Organism: Stenolophus ochropezus; assembly: GCA_035578165.1. Taxonomy (NCBI): domain Eukaryota; kingdom Metazoa; phylum Arthropoda; class Insecta; order Coleoptera; family Carabidae; genus Stenolophus; species Stenolophus ochropezus. The sequence continues at coordinate 13,433,301 of JAQOWZ010000005.1, read as the reverse complement.
ATGCTCTATACTCTCTAACTGTTATTTGAAGCTTTTTTACCTAAAATAATTACGAAATGATTTTACATGTTATATCCTTAAGTTGAAGTGTTCCGGTCACTTCCCTGTATGTGTATTTACTCCAAGGAAAAAAAATTCTTCTGTAGAAACAATATAAAATATATGACAAATATAATTTCTTGTAGATCTCGTAAATGCTATAATTAAATAAACATGCAATTTTTAATATAGGTAGTAAAAAAATAATAGTGGATATAAAATTTAATATCGTTAAATCCAATTTTAAATTCACTGCAATCTGATAAACTTTATAGTATAATAAATTTAATTGAGAAAATAGACCAAATTAATTTTTAACTCACCTTTACTGCTGAATATTTTTCAGGAATCATGGCAGAATGAGTTGTACATCATCTGAAATAAAGAGTATAAAATCATTGTAAATAAAATTTATATTATTTGTAAAAAATAGCAGTATTGTTCAAAACTGTGACTAGTATTTCAACTAATTGCTTTTACGCTAAGTGTCAGAGTGCTTGAAAACCCACGAGGATTATAAGCTGCAGATCTTTACAGAGATTGTAACAAAATGCATGTAGTCATAAAACAAATAATGATGTTGGTTTCATTTTGACGTTTTAAATAAATTCTGAAATTATTATTTATCTTTCATCTTTTTATTGTACAGTACAATAACTTTATTCAATTATTTTAAATTTTATCAAGAATTTGCATTATTTATTCTAAATCATACTCGATTATTTTTGGATGTTTGATTGACTGGTTTTACAGATTAGATAGATTTTGAAAGCATTTTCATATCCAGTTTTGATAGTCGGACAATACCCATCCCAATATCCGTTAACATTCCAGGGTATTGACTGCTATCTCCATCTTATCTGTGAAGACTTGAGTGGTCAGAGAGTGGATCCTGTCAAGTCCCTCGGGACGCCGCAACTTCGTCCCGACGCCTCGCGTCCCACTGTCTTCACTCGACGCTTCCTCTGCCGTCCGCGCCCCGCTCCCCCCGGGAACACCAAAGGCTTCGCGGCGCGTTTAAAGCAATCCCGACAAAAAGAGGAATTATTTGCGGGAGTAAATAAATAAAAATAGGTTTCAGGTTGTTGTTTGCATTGTAAATATGTCAAGGATTTTGTTCTACGTTTTAATGTTACAAAGTAATCGCTTGTAGTGCATCTGAGGTACGGAAAAGAGGATTTGTTCTATAAAATATAATGTAGTCAATACTGTCCAGTGAAAATAAGAAGCGACAAGATCAATAATAATAATAAATGTAGAAGGAAAAAGTAGACATTTATTTATTTGAATTACTCAACAACTGTACGTTGATAACTGGCATCACTAAAAGGAGTAGAAAGTGTTTCATTTAATCCTAAGGGAAATAATCACTTGAGGGATTACAGGTACTGTGGTATATACACTATTTTTGGCACTTCCACATGTATATTTTAAAATAATAATTATTTTGTCACTTTTATGTAATTGTCAAATTCATTATGGCTTTGAAAACAAAACATTATTATACAAAGTTTTCTGGGTAAGCTAGGCTATGTTACATACATATACATACTTCTTTCTGTGGTAATGTAACACTTGTTTATTAATTTAATTACCCAGTGATTAAATTCAATTTTCTATAACGTTTTCAGTGTGGTCGTAGAAAAAGTATAGTGTACCACTCGTACAAAATCACCTATTCCCATCTTGTGTGATTCCAGTACTCGACTCTGTCTTTTGCTGTAACTTTTACACCTTGTGGAAAATAGGCGACCTTCTGCACTTGTTGCACAATATACTACTTTATATGGCCACTACTGAAACGTGCACTTTTCTCATTTTCCATAATGTTTCAAAGTTGCGTATTTCCCACAACCCTGGATAAATGTATGCGAAATCATTTCACATTGTTTGTCAACAAAATACGCACGTGCACACTGAGAATTATCATTTCCCACAATAATTGCCAACACTGCAAGTATGCGTAACTACTCTGTCATATTACCTACGCTATATTGTTCTTTATGTGAAATAGCTTTTGAGCGTTTATTTTTGTTTTACAATATATAGCAGTATGATCGTAGAAAAAGTATCGTGTGGCACTCGCACGTTTTGTGATTCCAGCACTCGACTTTGTCTTGTGCTGAAACTTTCAAAACTCATGGTAAATAGGAAAGTTTCTGCACTTGTTACATAACATATTACTTTCTATATTTCTACTATCATACATTGCAGACGTAGAAAAGGAAAAATAGGCGCCATGTTGATAAACTTTATAAATACTCGTATTTTTTAACTTGTCTGGAAAATGATGTTTTTCAAATTTGTTACAAAAATACTATTTACAATTTTTGCTGTTGTTAAAAAAAGTTATTTTGCACTTTTTTATATTCCAACTATACGCAGGAACTGTAAATTAGACTATTTTTAAATCTCTATTAGTTTCATGTCTTCGATATCGACATGACAGCCCGGTATTATGTGGAATTAGAAAGAGATTGGAAACGAGATTGACAAATTCTAATAGCGGTACCGTATCTACGAGTAGGATTTTACAAGCTATAAGCTATCATACTTGAAATATTTTCTCGAAAACAATAACTTCTAAATAGCTCTCCAAAGTATACGTCTTTCTTTACTTTCGTCTTTATTCCCAGCACAGTTTTAGAGTGAGATTTTACTGGTAATATAATACGTATTGTAGTTTAGAAAAATAAAAGTTTACTGAGAAATAACAGTAAATTTATTTGGCAAAAACATCGCGACGATATTTCGCCTTGATGTAGACTTGGAAGCGTTGATAAAGAGAGTCGGTTAGATCTTTAGCCATATTGCGATCATTCGATGCTTGTTTTATTGCACTTAATAAACTTTATTGACACCCCGATAACCGTTTTAATGAGATATTCATTTCGGATTTTATTACTGAGACTGAGGGAGAGAGACCGTATTGCCAGGCTACAGAACATATTTACACATTTCCAATTGAGGAACTCGACCAAAGTTTCCAATCATTGCATTTCACACTTCATTACAGCCAATACAAATATGCCATGTCGTATACCATTACGTGCGACTGTTTTACAATTTACTACCCTATTTAAGTAATCATCATCAAACAAGGTTTCATATATCATAAGTTATTATGTTTCATTTCGATTGGCAACTTATTGGGAATTAATTTAAATATTTCCTCAACATTACTAACTAAGATATGACATATATATTTAGAAATTTTAGTTCTTTTTTTGTCAAGTCACAATTGAAGCATAAACATTTTAAATTTTATCTTTTATATGAAAACCTATTGTGGGTCGAGTTCAGTGTCTGTTTGACCTCCTCTTGTCTCAAAAAATCGAAGATCTCAGCGTAAATTAGAATTATTATTAATATATATTTACCTACACTGGGAATCAATATTAAAAAATTATTTTCTGATAAATATTAGTATTTTCAAATTAATATTAGTTTAGTCACATCTGCAAACATGGGGTTATTTGAACGTTTCTCTTTTATATGTTACAATTTCTGAACATTTGCAAATATTTATTAATAAACAAAGGCAGATCGAGACGAACCCAGGCTAGTCACGACCAACTGAAAATCGAAACGAGAATTGGCTAAAGCTTGTAGTCTCGTACAAGGCAACACTAATTGAGGGGCTAAAATTTTGATTTTATAATAAAAGCTTGTTTACACGGTGAACGGTGACACAAAAGCATGGAACTAAGTGTCACAGCATTAAATGTTGCAATAGTGTCATCGTCTGAAGTATTAATGCCTCGATGCCATGTTGTCGTGACACTAGCGCGGCACTGACAAAAATGTCGCTACAGTGTCATCGTCTGAACTATTAAATGTCTCGATGCAATTACGTCGTGACGCTATAATGAAGGTATGTGTCCCGACACTGCCTGTGAGTGTTATGACATCGAATGTCGAGCACTGTCACGGCATTAAATGCCACAACATCAGTGCCATCGTGTAAACGAGTCTTAATGTAATATTTATATCAAAGTTGTATCTGAGAAAAATGTATTTTTTAGTCAAGGTATTTCATTGTATCATATCAAAATCACGATATAAGATTTTTTGAGAAGGTTCCCATTAATTTTTTTTTGTTCCGAAGATTGTCCTCAATTTTGTAACTCAGAAAAATGTATTTTTAGTAACGGTATTTCATTGTATCATTATCAAAATCACGATATAAGATTTTTTAAGCAAGTTCCTTAATTTACCCACATATGTGACGAGAGGTAAAAAAGCTCACAATTTCACTACATGGGGATATCTGAGTAATGCAAACAGTTCAAAAGATATAAGATTTAAACTTGTCTAATTTATTCTATTATCTAAATTTTCTCTGTCGATAGTCTTAAACTATGTAAGAAATACGTACTCTATAAATATTTTAGACATAGAATGTAATATTAATGATTTGTTTTCGTTATTAAATTCTTCCGTGTTTATGCTCTACATACTTGAGGTAATAAATTCAATATAATGCTTAGTGAATTTGTTCGAATTTTGAATGAACCTTTTTAAATATTCACAAAACAGAATGTTTAACGGGTAAAAAGTTTTGCTACATATAATAAATTCCAAGTTAAAGGCCTAATTTTGATTCTGTAACAAAGAAAACAAGGAAAAATTAATTCATCTGTTTATAAAAATATGTAAATTTAAACTGCCGACAGTAAATTTTTTTGTTGAGCAAACAAAAGACAGAAGCTGAGAAAAAATAAACATAATTTGTAATAATTAGAGGAACGTGTAGCAAGTGTTTAAACGCGACATTTGACTGTTTTTCACACTGACTTTTTGTGATTCGCCATCACTTTTAATGAAAATTAAGACTCAGTTAAATATATTTGGAAGGTACTTTACTAATTGGTATATTCTTAATGGATTATAAAATTTACATTAAGGGCCTTACGGGCGCGCTAGCGTCTGCTCGGCGCTGGCGAGAAAGCAATTAGGGAGGGTTCTCTTTTTTGAAAAAACATAACTTCAACTCCACTCACACTGCCAGTTATTGAAGACGGCTAATATAAACAAAACATTCAGATATTTTTGTTAGATTTCTTCTGTGTTGGGGATTTTTTTTTGCGTTGATAAGAGAATATTTTTATTTTACTCTCGATGACACATTCATTAATTTTACTCAAAGTTTTTATTCATATCAGATAAGATTAATTAATTCAAATATAATTTTTAATTTCTTTTTAGTTCCGACATGACAGTTTAAAACTTTTTATAATTAAGAACTTAGTTTTTACCGAGTCTCTGTCTTTTATCGCGGAAATTTTAAAACTTGTGTTGGGGCAATTTTTGAAATTGCAAATGCGGACTTTCCTTAACTCTTTTACAGAGGGATTTCTTTCAGTGACAATACTTGGAAAACAGCAATGAACAATACGATAATAAGATATCTACAATCTAGTAAAATAATTATAACTTCTAGGTTCACAGAACATTTTTATTTATTTATAAATTTTTCATTTCTTTTTTCTTATTATTATATTATTTACTTCATTTATTACTTCTTCGAGAGAAATCTTTACAGTTTAATACTTATGCAAAATAAAACAGTTTTTTTTATCTTTAATAGAGTTTCCATCAAATTTATGAAATAATATTTATTTTATTTCTATTTGTTTTAATCAACAAATAAAATTAGTTCAGTATTATTTGACAGTATTGGTATTTAATTATTTCTACACATTTTATTCATTTGTTCCAGACATTTTACGTCAAGATTATTTCTGAGAAAATTTTACGTCGAAGATTAAATCTTCGACGTAAAATTTTCTCAGAAATAATGCTATGCTTTAATGTTATCTCGTGTAATATAAAATACCTATTTGATGGAATTATTACTAACTAGATTTAATAATATACTCCTAGCTTGTTGACTTCGTTGATATATTAGAAGTCAGATTTGTCTCTTTGTAAATAAAGGTCATAGGTTGTAGCCTCGTGTAGCTATTGTGTATTTGTCCTTTTACGTTCAAAAATTTTTATTGTTATTTAATGATCCTTATTTCAAGTTTAACAAACGTCTCTTTAATCATGAATGTATGAAATACAAGTGTTCAAAGAATTTATAGAAAAATTAGAAAAATCACATACTATCCTTTTCTAGAACTGCAATGTTAAAATAAGACATTTATCTCCACGACATTAAATAACAGTTTGACAAGCTATGGCTTTGGAACGTTTTACACAAGGCTCGAACAGCTTGAATATAGCTACCATTACCAGACGATTTATTAAGTATGGTTGAACAGCAGTCATGGTAAAAATATCAAATTTATAACATTTATTATAAATTTTTGTTATCTAAATTTGTATTTGTGGAAAATTATAGTATTTATTGTCTCCTTGAATAAGCAAAGGAGTTACGTTATGTGAAAAGTCACCAATTTTAATGAGGTTTCGTGTTTTACGTTTGTAGTTTTTACATGAACAAAGTGTCTGCCTGTTATAGATTACGTCAGGTAATCCAAAGTATAAAAAAGAACATTTTCAGATATACACATGAATGACCTTTCACATGGTGAAACACCATTGCTTATTCTAGGTGACCATATGTGCTTTACTATTAGATATTTGTTTTTTAGTACCATTTATAAAGCTTGTTATTAAGTATAGATTCGAGTATATTCGAGGCAAGTTTATAAAAATTCGACGCAACTCAAATATTTCAAAATAGAATCCGACTTGAAACTTTGACGAATCAAGTTTCGAGTTAAATCAATCAGAACTATTAATAATTATAGTCCTAAAAATGAAAATGGTTGTAAAATATTTCTATGCTAGGTTTATACAAGTTATATGTTTTATTTAAATTTGGTAAATATTTGTAGATCCTTTAATAAAATTTCTTTTAATATGAGAAATTTTTCTCCTGTTCAAGAATTCACAAAAGACTTCTGACCGATTCATAGTTTAGACTATTTCGTTTTTTTTAATAGTATTAATCCTGCTCGAGAGAATAACCTTTCAGAAGAAACCGAGAATGTTAAGAACACGAAATTTTTCTTCATAATTTGCAAGTTACTAATTTTTTGCCATGAAAAATAATTTCAAAATTAAAGTAAACTAAGAATTGCTTCTCTAGCTTGTAGCGCGTTTTTAAGCTACTTTCGAATTCACTTATTCAAATTTGATTTACAGTTTTGGGGTTTTTCACACTCGTCACTGTCAAAGTCTGGCATTCTGTTTGCAGGAACAAGTAAAAATGAATTTACGAAACAAAATAAATCTGCTTTCACGGACTATATATGAGCTTTTGATTTTTGTTTACACTTCTACCCTTCGACCCTTCCTACTAAAAGTATTGTGACGATGTAGTGAACGTGTTGCCAACTTGTATAATAATCCAAAAAAGCTTGAAACTCCATCAGAAGAACTTGACTCGACCAAAGAAATGATTAACTTGAGTCAATACTCGACTCGAAATAAAACTGGTAAGCTTGACTCGAAAAGACTCATTTTCGAGTTAAGCTTTGAGTCGAGTCGAGTCGAGTAAAGCTCGAAATCGTGGCCATCATTACTTGTTTTATAATACACTATTAATTCGGTTCGGGAATGTAAACTGCAGGAAGCTATGTTGCTAACAACTAAGCTCCTATTTCTCAGCCGTAACTTAGGCTGCTGCAACACATTCTAATCATATCATCCACTTACACACACCCGGCCAACGTAATCGCTACCCTTAATCTACCTGCTATAAATTGATGCAAGTTATTACATTACAATTAACAATCGATTTCCACCCACTTTAACCTACATCAATTGTTCATAGCTGAAATGAGCTACATACGAACTACGCGAATTTACTAGCCGTTGGCTTTCATTGTGATACGTCGGGGTTCAAATGCAATGGAATATTAAAGCATACGCAAATAAATTCTCAGAGTTAGGAAATATGGAAACATTTTCTTTGTGTAAATTTTCCTAGAATTAAATGGTAAAGTAGATGAAATTGTATAGCACCAATTTTTAAAAAATGCTTAAAAACGAAAAGTAAATAACATGGTAAATATCTTCGGAACGAAAAGAGAGAAATTAATTCTGAATAAAATTTTAAATTAAGTTATTGACAGCTATCAATATATTGTATTTTTTGGAACAATATATTTCGACTTGGATATAAATATTTTTGGAATATTTTTTTTCTTTGAGGTTAAATTTTGGATACTAAATGTCGTTGGAAGGATGAGTATCGGCCCTAGAAATCCTTGTGTAATTGAAACATTGAGTTTTTTTATAACATAAGATATCTCGGAAATAATATTCTCTCCATCATCCCAATAATACAATATGTTGATTAAATGATATTGAAAGTTTATATTGGTTTTAAGTTTTGTAATACATAGTATTGAGTCAAATCACAACAACATTCGACAACATGCCAATCCAAATGGGAGTCGACGTTAATCCTTTAATATCATGTAATCAACGTATAGTACCTACTATGCTGATGATGGACATAATATTATCTCTGAAACGTCCTATTAAGTAAACATCTAATGTTATAAATAAAACTCAACGTTTTAACTTTGAATATATAATACTAATTATTATATATTCAAAGGTTTTAATTACACAAGTATTTCCAAGGTCGAATATTCCTTATACTTCGAATACTTCAAAGCATTATTTAAATTTGTAACAAATTGGTATTTCACAAGATTTTGAATTCGTATTTTGTATTTTTATTGTATATTGTTTCATATGTTCTGAGTTTTATCTGTGTTCAATGAATAAAATCTTTGCTGAGGTAGATTAATTTAATAGAAAATATGAATTTTCAATTCGTCACGAACTAATTAGATTAACAATATTTGTATACGTATCAGACACCTATTTCTGAGTAAAAGTGATAATAAAAATAAATTGTGCAATAATTAAGCAGAGTATAAATTTTCTTCTTGTTGAACTAAATTTATCACTTTTGAAAAAAATTAAAAATGTGTAAATCATTTTTTTATTTTTTTTACACGTAATTTAATTTATGAAAGTAAGTTAGAGGATAATGTACATGTAGTGCGCATTGTGCAAACGATAATAAAACAACGTGTGTGATCTCAAAGTGGTAGTACATCAATGAATAATTAGAAAAATGCATTTCCCATTGCTGGTGTTTCCGTAGCGGAAACAGTAATTTGCTGTACAAAAGTGCATAAATGATAATGTAATTATAAAAACACTGGATACGAAGAAGAAAAAAGTCGAGGTATCATATTTTACACACAAATTTAATTAAGCTGTCACATTTGCATTTTGCTTTTAGTTCGCCGCCGTATTTACTCGTCATGTGAAATTAACAGAATCATCGCGGAAGAATCACATTTGCAAATTCATTTTCAATTCTGTTTTTAGCGAATTTATCCTGCAGCGCTGCTAGTAAATAAAACTACTCTCTTTAAAGAATTTTGGGGTTAATTCCTTATAGAATAGTTTATTTTCGTTGAAGACGCTCAAATAATATATTTACCTTAGAATTTATTAGAAACAAGAGACATATTATAATGTGTACTGAAAAGAAACTATATTTGCGTAAAATGCAAAAATTTTCACAGCGACAACGCTTAGTATTAACACAGAGGATTTAAAAGGCATTGTCCAAATGAATTCTGGACGACCTATACTTTATGTAGTGCTACAATAACTTAATAATCTAGATAATAGATTAGAAATCCGATGTCTATGAGTTTGTTATCAATATATCCATAGCAACTCATAATATTAAATATATAAATCAATGAATATAATATAAGAATAGTTTATTTATCCAACACAGTGTAATTATAACGCTATAACTATGATGTTTTAAGATAAATAAAACATGTCATAGCTCATAAGTAATTAGTGGGATAGAAATAATAACTCACTGTTTTAGGTTCGTATCATAGTAACTACATTATAAAACCTTCTCTACACTACTTTTTTTTATTTAATGTCATATTGAAATTTGCAATATTTATTGTAAAATAGTCAAGTAAACTGACACGCGCGTCGGTGATCTTGAGGTTATTCTGCTTGACCAGCACCTCTGGAGTCGTCAGTTCGATCCTCATGTACTTCACCCATCCGCTAGGGGGGTTTTCCCCTGTGTTTGAGGTACAGTTTCTATTTCAACACGTAGCGCTGTGATTCGAATCGAATTAATGAAAATTAATTCAAATATACCTCTCCATTGTGTTGCCCACCTGCACAACTGATGTGTGACTTAGGTTACCGGTCGCTGGCTGATAGGTCTTGATAGCACACTTTCAATTTACTAGGTACAACCAACTACTAACACTAACAACTACACATCGCATACACACAAATCCAGTAGGAGGCGTATCGCTTCGGCCAAAGAGAGCGCTGCAACGTCATAAGAAAACTGACTCCTGCTTCGGCAGGAGATGTGGAGGCTGTTTGCCCAGAGGTCAGAAATTGGAGCACGCTTCTGGTCTAATTCTTAACATGCTGAAACTGGATCACATTCTAGAGCAGATTATAGCTCTGAATTATGTTTTTGTTTCAGTATGTCCAGATTTGAGAATCAGAGCACTCTAAGGCGGTATTGCAGTCGATACTTAAATTTTGGTTTAGTTACTTAAATAGCTTAAACTTTTACTTATACCAATTGACCGTATTACAGTACAAAGTTCAGTTAAGATTTTGTCGATTGTATTATCGTTTATGTTGGCAAAATATATTTTTTAAGCGACTTAAATTATTTACACATGTATTTCCGTATATAGACTTTATATAATATTTTTTCTGCGTTATTGTCTTTATGTTAAATAAATACTATAACGGTGACTAAAGTTTTCTATTTCAAATTTTTTATTACATACGAAATGGGAGGAAATAGAGAAATTAAGAAATTAACTAAAAAAATAAATATCTTATTGTTAATTGTTGTTCATGCATTTATAGTATGGTAAGCGTGATTTCTAAAATCAAAGTTAACAATATAATTTATTAATCGAGTATACTTCATATTCATTTTATTTATGAATTCGTACAAATTAGTATAATTCTTTAACTGCTAGAACTGAATCACATTCCAGAGCAGATTATTGCACTGGGTTGTGTTTTAGTAGATCGAAATACATATTATTCTTGAATGTTTACTCTAATTCTTTACTTGTTAAAACAATATTATATTCTGGAGCAGATTAGTTATCTAGAATTCGTAAGTTATTGAAACCAGAATACAATGATTAATAAGCCGTAATAATATACGCATTTATCGGTATTGTTTCATATAATTTCTAAAGAAAAAAAATATTTTGACATGTGTTTGAATCATTTTTCTGGGTATGCCTGATTTGTCTTATGACAAATATTGGTAATAATATATTTATACGATACCCTACATGGCATTTATCACATGTCACCTTCCGGGTATTAGAGCTAGTACGGGGAGTTCACTACTTAGGAATTTTCATGCATAATATAGAAAACGAGACAATAGGCTTCATATTAATGTTTGAGAAGGTATTATATTCTTGTGAGATATGTAGGGTTATATTAGTTTTAGATCTGTTAAAGTTTATTATTTGATTATTGCCTGTTAGTTATGTGGTTCAAACCTAATGAGTGAGAAATTATCATGCTATAGTATGTCCTAGTGATCTTATGAGTGGATAACACAGGCCTTTGCGTATAACGGGAAGTGTAAGTATAATGAATGTTTAATTATGAGTCATTTCGCTTAAACGGCGATTTAAATTGCTCTCTGATTAGTTCAGGTAGCGTCCATGGCAATTAACTAGCGTCGGCAGTGGCGTGCATGCGTAGAGGGGCGGGGGTGATCAATGGTGTTATCCCTAGCCCGACGCCCCTGGGATTACACTTAATTTATCTGCAAGCTCTTCATTTCAGCCTTTGACAGCTCAGATATTTCTAACCAAAAAATGTGTGTGTATTAAACGCCGATATACGCACACCATAAAGGAAGATAAATATGTCCCTACGCCTTCAATGCAAATGCGAAGTGTAGCTGATTTGTTTCTATACGTACGTAGATCGATAGATATACGGCTATAAATCCACTCATATTAGTAATTGTCAAATGAAAACAGTCAGCAAAATAATAATGTGTACATTTTATAATACAAGGAAGCTAGTGCTAGTACTTGTACGTTCTTTCTGTTTTGGGTTTAAATCCCGTGTAGACCTTATAATAATTAATTTATTCACTTTTGTAATTTTGGACAATAAAATGGTAAAAATATTATTTTTGAGATTTGATGAAAATGGGATTGAATGATATTTTGTGTTCGTACGTCTTTCGACATGAGGAGAGTGCTCTTTAAGACAATATTCTTCATCTGGCTATGAAGTTTATTTTTAAAAATTATCATAAATCGTCAAACATTTTATTTTGTGGCGTGGATTGTACTTCATGAGGTATTTGTTTTCAAAGATATCATAAAAGCACTCCTATTTTTCAATTTTAATCTATAAATCAAAATTGCACAAAAATGCAGTCATGCCAATATAACTTTACAGCGAAAATTACATTCGCATATCAATTTTTATAACAATTGAACAAGCAATACAAATTTTAGAAAGAATAATCTAATAATATTAATGAACTATAATAGAAAATACTAAATAATATGAATAAGTAAATGTGATTTTTGTGCCCCTAGTTTTTGCGCCTGATTCTTACTAAAGTTTCATTACATTAATACTAAATTCATTTGAAATTTCGATATACGAGTACTTTGAAACATTTGAGAAATAAAAAGAAGTTTAGCAGTTAGGTTTGTCAGTGAAGTTTGTTAGGTTAGGTGGATACCGTTCGGTAGGAAATGGGCATAAAATGAGTGGAACACTAACCACGGGCCGCGCGTGTTAGCAGCAAGTTGAACTCATTTCCAAAAACGCAAACGCTTGCGATGCTAGGTGGAAGTGAGGAAGAAGTTACGTGATTCAATTTCTAAAGAATATTTTTGGAACTGCCTATTTGATTCGCGCGGCCCGGAAGATATCGCAGATTGTTGGAGAAGTTTCTCAATACGTGCCTGTAAACTACTTCATAAATTTTCACAACTTCACGCGCGTATATTTTCAATAGATCGCGAGATTTAGAGTGCGCAGATTTTATTATTCGCCATATTGTGATGCAGCAGAGCAATATTCTGCAGGATATATTTCGAATCTTTGCAAGTATAAGTATATTCTCACCATCTCACCCTTCTAAACATTTTGTTTTTCATCACTTTTCAATCTTGGTGCACGTTTTAATAAATATCTCATCGCCCGTATTTTGCTCAAAGGAAATTTATTCAATCAGATGAAATAAAGTAAACATGACAACAGTGACTTACTCGAATCATTCACAATTTATTGTATACATGTTACTGTGGCAGATTTTAATTCTATTTTTTTTATTTCAGAGAGATCATTATCATTTTCAAACTTGTATCTGAAGGTATGTATATAGTTAGGTATATTTAATTAATAATTTGTCCTGTTTTATGTTAAAGTAGTAATACATATTTTTAAATAATTTGGTTTTGAGAGTAATGAGATTTTGGAAAATGCTATTACTTTAATGTCGGACGTAAATTGGACCCCAAAATTTGGCAAGTACCCATAATACAGATAAAGCCCCGTTAGTGAAATAATGATAAAAAGATTTTAGCATAAAGCACAAAGATCTTATTTTATCCCTCTGGTTGGAAATCCCTCTAGAGGTGTAAAAATTACAACCTGGAGTTTTTAATCCCAGCCCAGATGAGTCTTAAAACCCAACAAAAAACCACGGGTGATAAAACACGAGCATGGAACATTAAATTACATCGCGGGTGGATTACGCACCCTGCAGGCTAAGGTTGTTTCACACTAGCCGTTAATCGGGGTCACAGGTCATTTTTTCGCCAAATAATTATAAAAATTTATGGAATTATTTATTAATGTTACTACAAAAAAATAAGGCACAACCACTTCTCCAAAATGACAAAATTAGTGTTCGTTTCCTTTTATTTTACAGAATAAATATCTACCAATACAATGGTGATTTAGGATGAATATAACTTAGAGAAAATACGGAGAAGATTTAATAAGATTAATAAAAAAAGTGATATTTCAAGATACTTATATAAAAATTTATTCAATTTTTTTAAAACAGTTTATCATCACGTTATCTTCTAAACTTAAAACGTATAAATCGTTCTTATAATATGTAATACATTTCATACTTATTTTGAATTTTGAATTACTTTTCCCGTGATGACAGGTCTAACAAAAGTTTTGGGAAAAAATAATTAACGAAATATTGAAAAAAAAACTGAAAACTAAACAATTCATAAACATGTAAAATTCAGACGATTAGCTAAACCATAAAACTTTATTAGTTTTGCTATTTTTTGTTAATTTGAATATTTTCTTTAAAATTTTTTCATCGTGCGTTATAACTAAATAAAAATGGATCAATGCTCAATTTTCAATTTTAAGTTCCTTCCTATGAAATAATATGTCAAATAAGATTTTACTTGGTCAGCGCTCTCTGTATTGAATTGAGGGGGTGTGAGATCTGGGGTTCAAATTCCAGTTTTGTCATCTTTGTGAAAATAAAAATACCACTGTATGAGTGGCTCGAAACATCTGTAGATTCCTTGTTACGAAATGAAGTACCTTCAGGTACTTGAGGCCCTATTCATCTAGAAATGTTGCTGTCGTAATTTCTTTTTCTGTTTAAGTGCGAGTTTATAGGCTTACTGGTGCACTAGGACATAGTTATATAAAAAACCAAACAATAATCTCAGATATAAAACGAATGAATGTAATATATGTGTAAGAAATCACATCAATATCGGTAATGATGTACTCTCACACGCACAAATTATACACACAATCTTTATTTTACTGACACTTCTTAACAACAGCACTACACTACGATAACTGCCGCTTCTATGATACATCTCTCATATTAATAATATGCCTTACATAATCTCTAAACATTGATGACTTAAATAAAATTATTTTGCATTTTACATTAATTAATTATTTATACATATCTCACATATGAAACATTTTTGCGCGGTCAAATTCAGTGGTATTCAAATTCGTACAAATTGCAATGGGGTCCTCCACTATTTTTTTATGTTTACTTATGAAACTTTATCTATTTTGAAAGCAAGATGTAGTTTCAGGAAGACTTAATTTTTTAAGTGTTCTGTGTGTCAATTACATTAAATGATGTATTTCAACTGTTATACAAACATATAAATATGTTTTAAATAACTATTATGTTTCTTTTGGAAATATGCATAAATAGTAAGCATTATATGTTATATGATTACGGATATTATAGTGCGAGTTTTGACAGCTACACTATATCATGAATATTTTTTTTCTCAAATTTTCCTGATCGCACAGTATTTAACAACTATTTTTTCTAAATTTAGATTAGCCCTGAAATATACTTTGTGTTTTGTATTTAATGATCAGCTATAGATTACTTATCAAATACGACATCTGACACTGTCAGTAGCGTAGAAGTAGCAAGAATTTGAAATTGGGTAGATGTGTAAGAGAGAAAGGTGTAATATTGTGATGCAGATGTTAATAACTTAAATAAC
This sequence comes from Stenolophus ochropezus, assembly GCA_035578165.1. NCBI lineage: Eukaryota > Metazoa > Arthropoda > Insecta > Coleoptera > Carabidae > Stenolophus > Stenolophus ochropezus. Next base: position 13,417,681 of record JAQOWZ010000005.1, on the reverse strand, counting down.
TTTTTTATACTTTGATAGTTCCTATCATACAGAATTAAGATTTGGATTGACAATAACTGATTAATTTCTTAATTTGCTACTATGGTGGAGGAGCCCATTGTTCCTAGATGTTCGAATGGTGAGGTTCTGAACGATAGTGTGAAGCAAGCTTTAGTATCACTCCTCGCCTTGCGGTGATCACTTCTGACGTTCCTTCATCTAATAAGCCGGGATAAGTCACTCCGCGGTTATTGTCCGTCCATTATCCCGGACGAGTGTGGCTTTACGAGCCGGACATAAAGAAAACAATGATTTGTTGCTAACAACTATGAACACTATGAACAATGCATTTCCTACTCTTGTTTTATGTTCGCTTTTATTGTAATGCACTACACTCTCAAATGAAATTATTGATATGGAAACTTAAAAATAGCACAAAACTTTTACTCCAAGTGTAGATATATTTTTGTAGCAACACAGAAAGTGTAGTATAGTAACACACTTCTAAGATCTTCAATTTTGTGGATAAGTTAAAGTAAATATAGAAGTATGGCAGATGCTGGAAAGTGTGACATGGTTAGTGCGTTTTTAATCATATCTGAGAAAAGTGCAACATCTGGGGTTCCATTCTATTATCAGAGTCGGCAATTATTAATTAAAAAATAGATGTGTTCGAGTAATTTGTAATATTTTGAAGTAACAGATTCCAGGTTTAATTTTTTTCTACTTCTGTTTAATATAACACTCTTTATTTCACTAATTTCTGTTAAGTTATTGATTCGATTATTTCACTAGTGAAGAGAAGAGATCATTGTTTCACGCGAAATCAAATTGGAAATTAGACTTATATGGAAACATTAACAGCTAGAAAAATAAAATATTTGGTTCTTATTATCTTTACAAATATTAGTAATATAGTTATTACATTTATTAGATTCACACAGAGTGTTGTAGTAACTTTGTAACGCATGTAATTAAGCTGTCTTTGGTATTGCCTTTTTTGTTTATTTTGTAAAATGTCAAAAAATTCATAACTTGAACTATATTTTTGTACTAATTCAAACGGAAGTATAAATGTATGAAACACGTAAGGGAACTGGATGGTTATATAACTTCTGCTCTTACAAAAGTCGTCTGCGTATCGTTTTTATAATTTTTGCATGCGTTATATAACCATATTTTTTTACTTACTCATTATATAAATAGATATTAAAATAAAAATGAAATAAATGAGTATAAATTAGAACAGAAAATATGTAATAGAATTTTATATATACACATATGTCATAGTATTTAATAAAGGTGATTGAGATGAGGCGAATTTTTTATAATCAAACAAAAATTTTAAAACAACAACACTGCAAATAATTATTTTTCATTTTAGAAATAAATCATATATTGACACTTTTAATTATCTTTATGTATATTAATTATTATAATACAATTTTTATTTTTTTGTAAGCATAAATATTTTGTTTGAAGTATAAAATGTACTTTTGAAAATAAATGAAATAACAATGCATTGATTTTTTTTTCTGAATACGGATCAAAATAATATTTATGTATCCATACCAACAAATATATAGAATAATATCGTATATACTTTTGTTGCATATTATCGTTGAATTCGTAGATATAAGACGTCCGCAATCAAAGCATTAAATCAGAAGTTCAACTAAATCAAGTTATTGTAGAACAAATAGGTATATCATACTTTAGAAAAAAACAAAGTAAAACAAAACAATGCCAAACAGTTCTCATCTCATATACCGTGTACGAAAATCATATATCTACATGGTCCTTCCAAAATAAAACCATAGCTATGGCTCTGTAAGAAATATAACATATAATTAGTGCATGTACATGTACTATTATTCCTGAAAATAAGTTACTGTACAAGTGTGTTACATTACAAATAAGTCACGGAAAATTGTTTTGCTCAATTAACATACGTCATCATTGATATAAAATATATTAAAGGTGTTTTTGACAGTTGACATTTTAAAATGACATTTAATAAAAAATTAGAGTAGAGAAGATTTTATGACATAGTTACTATGATACACACCAACAAACAGTGTGTTAAATACAATTGGATTATAGTTATTTATGGTACAAGTGTGTTACATTACAGATAAGTCACGTGGGAAAAGCTTAGCTCACGAAGCCGTTAGGCCGAGTGTGGTATTTTTTCAAGTGACTTAGGTAATTAACACACGTGTGCCTTACAACATTTTATCCAACACATTTTAATCATTGATATAAAATGCATATAAGATTTTTGACAGATGGAATTTCGAAATGACATTTAGGAACAAAATAGTCTAGAGAAGGTTTTATGACGTAGTTACTATGATACGAACCAAAAACAGAGAGCTAATATATTTAGCTCACTAGTGACTTATGACCTACTTTATTTATCTAAAAACGGTTTACTTATATCGTTATAATTACACGGTGTTGGATAAAATAATTATTTTAACGGAGATACATAATAAACAAATTCACTTGGTAATATTTGAATTTGAAATAGAGTGAAGCTGCAAGTTTGATGACAAAATTAGGTGTTAGCGCACAATGCACAAAGGCCTTTCATCTCGCGTATAAACGAAACAGGCGATAACCTAAAAGTGTCAAACTACAAATTACCATGTGGAATATTATTTACAATGTCGGATGACGATGGTAAAACAGCGTGTGGTGTCGGTGTGCGAACGGGGAATGTATTTACCAATGATGCGGTCGATCGGTTGCGAATCACGCCACGTAAACAACGCCGCTGCCGTATGCAGACTTAGTCAAATGAGATTTTATTTTCAGAGAAAAATTCAATTATCTGTTGTAATTAAACTGGCTGCTCTTTCAAATAGTGTCCACTGCGAAAATGAAACGTACACGTACTCACATATGAGACATGTTCACTCCGCTTCGCACATGCAAATTAAAACTGCCCCACAGGCAAATTAAAACATCATACCAATTATACATCACCTATTTTCTTATTCACATTACTAACCCAATAATTTAGTTTTTAAGAACATATAATTATTATTTAATTCAAATATAACATAGCAGGTTTTCCAATCCTTTAACAACATTCCCTTGAAAGTTCTGAAAACTATAAACCAACTACGAATAGCAAACACAAAAGATTTTATCTTTTTCGAGATGGTACAAATTTCCACTTCTACCAAGATGAGATCTGCACAATCTGTAACACACACCAAGAAAACATCCAACAACAAATCGTATTCCACTGCCCTATCTTCGAGCCAATAAGAAGCGAGTGTATTGCAAAATATACCTAGTCAACATTAACCCAGATAATTACATGGCCTAATTATCCGAATTTATTGCTAATAAACTGTACAATATTTATAATTTTATCAATAATTCAATTAAATAAAAGCTTTCATACAAAATGTTTAAAACAATAACGTAGCAAACATTATATATTTGGTAATTATATTGTTTATAGGTACTGTAAATTTAATCACCAACCTATTGTATAAGTGTCTCTTAATCAAATAAATTATTATTATTATTATTAATATTATTATTATTATTATTATATAGCCAGTACAGGATAATTCTAAATTATTGTAGTTCTTCGAAATTAGTAATAATTATATATTACTTACAGCTAACAGTTTTGTCTCTGAACGTTCAAGTTACAAAACAAATAAAAATTAGTGAACATTTTATTAATTTGATTATAGTACATTATTTTACTAGTGGGAGAAGTAGAGATTTTTCCTATCGAGCGTAAAGTTGGCCACCAGCGAAGCAAGTGCTGTCAATGCACCTGAGTTGATTTTAATTAAATATAGTTTTCATTTGAGCATAAACAAGTTGGATAATAGTTCTTACAATGTTATTTTATTTTGTTTCTTAGTACAGTGACCCAAAAGTCTAAGTAACTTGCAATTATTTTTGCAAATAGTCTATACCCTTAGTTTTTTTTTTGCTATAATACATTAAAAAAACTTTACTACGTTCAAGCATGGAAGAAAGGTTTTTTAAATTATTGGTGAAATTTTATGAATTAAATTTAATGTATTAGTGTTGTGCGTTGTAAAACCTTCAACATTTGATAGTAACAAATAATCTAGACAAGTATTCAAATATGGACCAGTTTCATATAGAAATCTATAGAATATTTAAAGAATAAATAAATAGAGATATATTTGAGTCAAAAAATACTTCAGAAATTGTAAAAATGAACAGTAATGCTAGTAAATATTATAGACGTGCAATTTAAGAAAACAATGACCGAGTATTACGAATTACTATAGAAATATACAGTAAAGCAAAATAAATGTCATTTCCGTGCCGGGGAAATTAATTTTAATGAATACTAATATTTTATTGTTCAAAACAGGAGTAGAAAATCAGAAGTAGGTAAATAACATTTTATTTGTTTGAAGGTAAATTTATTATAATGTTTATGAATTTATGAATGCTGTAGTGGACATTTATTATACAATTTCTTTCGGTATATCGCGTGTAGTATTAATTTTATTAGGATAATTATTACATAAATTTGTAGCACGATATAAAGCATCTCGATAACATCTCATGTTTTTCCTTAACGCGCAGTTATCAGCTTGGAACACCACACTTAAATAAATATTCCATTTGCACGAAAATAATGTGCGCTTTATTTTCCTATTAATCTTTCGGTCCTTATTAAATTTTTAACGATTATGAAGCCATAACGCTGAAATTTTCGTTTTGGGAATTTACTTACAAGATTGAATTTTGTTAATACTGCCGTGGTTTATTATCAATTCCTTGTCCTTTACAAGTCAATTTCGGGGTTAACCAACCAAGAAACCGCACATAAATTTGTTTCACAACTTACTGGATTGCATTCAGATCAATAGCGATTCAAAATGTTCAAAACATGCGGGAGTACCTTGCAAATTTAATTTGCCTCCCTCCTACCTCATACATTTTATACCATGTTCTAATTTACTTACACATAGTTACTTTATTCTAGATAAATCTTATAAAATACAGTCAACTACAATATATTTTGTATACAGGGTGTTCCATTTAAAAGTTCCACCATTGCTATCTCGAGAACTATAAGAGCTACGAGGTTGGTTAAATTAGCAAAGAACCACCATTTTACAAAACTAATACAATGAGCAAAAAAAATTTTTTTTTCGACCAGTGGTTCTCAAAATACGGTACACAACTTTCTTATTTTAAATGGGAACGTATGTTTATTTTTAGGTTATTCGATAGAGTATTTTTTTCTGAATTCAACGATATAAATATATCATATACTAATATAACAAAATAACTGAGAATTAATTGATAAAAATACCCTTCTAGTTCATAAGCTAAGATGCCTAGTCAAAACAATAAAATGTTTAATCCGGCCATTATTATATGTATGCTTAATGTAGTATTCTGTGTATTCTTTTTTGTACTCTTACAATAAAATCTTCTTCAGACTAGCGTACGAGAAATTTTGGAAAAAAACATTCATATTTCTACAGCATTTTTTAAAACACCATATTTACAATAAAAATGTATAATGCCTCAAATATTCTTTTGCCTAATAATATTAAAAAAAGTAGATTATCGCATGAAATTTAATTTAGAAAAAGTAAATTTAGTGCCTCTGGTATACAATGTTGGTAACAATTTACTGCTGTCATGTTTGACAAATTGATAGCACTTATTTGTATTGAAACACATAACAAGAAAACAATGTGGGAATATGAATAAAAATATTTGTACAAAACAAAAACTAATTATTGATTTTATGTTTCTCGTACGAAAAATAAAGTATAAACTTTTTGCATTAACTTTTTTCCCGGATTCGTTATATTGCAGCGCTCGCAAGCTTGCGCTACAAAATACTTATCCAAGAACATAGTGTTCCCACACTTGATATGTAAATAACTATTGTATTATTGTAGAAAGTTGAAATTTTGTATGCATGACAGCTACATCTAATTGTACACCTCTCTTTACAGATTGCAACTACCGATACCAATAAAAATGTCAAAGGGCACTTCACTTCAAGGGGTTTTTTTGATTTTTTCAAATAACTCAAAAACGATTTCCTGTAAAATGTTGAAATATTTTTATTAAAATCGGCAGTGTGAAAATGGCACTTTTCTCGAAGAGAGAATTTTTCACATAACTTAAAAACGATTAGTCGTAGAATGTTGAAATTTTGTATGTGGGACTGCTATAAAATCTAGTCGTGCACCTAATTTTTTTTTCATTTTTCGCAAAACTCAAAAACGATTAGCAGTAGAATGTTGTAATTATGTACATATATGGGACTGATTGGAGGATCGTATCTCATTTTTAAAAGAAATAAGTTTAAAAGAAGTATTCGCAAATTTTACGGATAAATTCATGGCTCTGATTATATTACTCTTTAATAAAAACTAACACAAACTTTTCGTTTCATTGTAATATCATATTCAGTTTTGTAAAACTATTTCCATAGATACATTAGGGATTATAATTTAATAAAAACACTAATTAAACAAAGTACTGTCTCTTTATATGAAATAAAAAGTTTAATCTCAAACATTAAAAAAAGTATATAAAATTATTTTACAAAATATACAATACAATTGGAATATTGTTATAAAAAGAAATGAAATAATTAGATCTTATTAAGAAGCAATAAAACAAAATACAAGAAACGAAAAATAACTAGAGAAGAAACTGGGACAAACATTAAACAAAAAGTAAAATAAAGATAAGGAAATAAATACTAACAAATTTTGGGGAAAGTAATTAGAAAAAAATATTAGAAAAAATTTGAAACAAACAAGGGGATGAATTTCTGGAAAATCAGAAACATATTTAGAGCAGGAATATGGAACAGCAAATAAATCTGTAAAGAGAGATTTATGTATGTTTTTTGATGTATTTCTTGTTCGCAATAATAGATAATTAAAAATTACTAGAAATCGGTAATTGCAAAATTATAATTATTATAGTTATTGCATTATTATTATAAAAGGTTTTTAAATATAATACCTATATAATTTTTTGCAAAATTGAAATCCTTTTCTAGGTACTTAAATATAAAACATTGAATTACAATATAAAAGATACTCAATATTAACGAAATATCGAGTTTCAAAGCTTTTACACAAATGTAATTGCTTTTTTTTTGAATGGTATACTTTGCTAGAATTAAATGCAACAAGATATTTATAAAAATAAGGCAAGAGTTGTATATTGCTTTTAAACTGCAATTATTTTCCTTAGACGCTACATAACATTGTAAAACGAATTTTTAATAAGCTACGACATAAATGAATGTCATTCGAAATTGAAGAATATCCTTATTATAAATAAAATTAGTCTCCATAAATTTATTTCCAGTTGTAGTAATTTCCCAGACAGCGCATAAACAGATGCGTCTCCAATTTTATTTCCTTTTATCTCTTGTTACCTTATTGGGTCATTCCTTTTCTCGCTTATTTTCCGTCACATTTGGAATTACTACATAAATTAACTTATTTCTTTTTCACACAATATGCATTCATTTTATTTTGGCTTTTAATTCAAAATTGTTAAGGGGCCTTTTGTGTTCAAGATCCGCATTTATTTCCTTATTATTTACTGTAATTTAACAATCTTTTGTAGCCACTACGCAACAAAAAAAAACATGAAATTGAAAAATAGCAAAGGTCGTTAATCTCTTGTTTTAAGCCGACTTTTTTATTAATTAATTATAAAAATGTTTGTTTAGAAATGACAGGAATACACTTTCATTTGCGGTTGATCAATGTTTACCAAAATTTCTTGTTGTTATTGCAATTAAAAATCAAATAAACAAATTACTCGTACAAGCAAAATTAGTTTTAATTTGAGTTATTCAAAAAAAAGTATATTGCGTTATTAAGAATAAAAGTGATATTTTATGTGGCGACTGACGTGAGTGGAAGTCTGCATGATGAGCGAAGCGATTCGGACAATTGCACGCGAGACACACAAAGACACTTTTATTCTGAATGACACCTACTATTTTTTCTTCAACCGTAGATATTTTGAAAAATAATTTACTACTTCATGTTCAATTTATAGGTTCTGAATTTAAATGTGTTAGTTATTGATGTTTATACTAACTTTATTTTTAAAATATCTAGTTTTATAGTGAAATATAGGGCGATATTATAAGTTTCTTTGTACAAATTATTTCTTATTCGCTGATTCTACATAGTTTTTATGGATACTTATTTATTTTAGTTTTACTCTGGCCGCGTTAAAGTAAAAATTTCTACTACGGCGGTGTAGAAATTAACTTCAACCTTGTCAATCACGTCACTTTTATGACCTTTGAAGAAAAATATTATTTTTCGAAAACTGTTATAAGTTAATATTTAAAGTCCCTTGCATCTTGGACGTAAAAGTCTTATACATCCAGCAAGTTATTGTGGTTCACGAAAAGCAGAGATATCTAGATCGATCTAACCGATATTTGTATCTCGTATTGGATCAGTTTATTAAGGGGTTAATATTCGCGGTGGTTCTTTCAGGTGTATCACGTTCCTTTGTTATTTTGTTTGTGTTGTATCTTTTGTTCGGCGGTAAAATTTTTGTGTGTTCTGTTTTCTCGTGTGTTTTTTGCCATTTCCGGTAAACAAGCAAGATATCGTCACGTGCTTTTTCAAGCTTTCGTGAGCTTGGAAGCACTTTCTCGGGGGAGTATTAAAAATGAGCCGTATAAATTATGAAAAATGTATCTTTGGTCAGTGTAGTTCCGACCGCGTTCATATGTTAGTGTTAGCCGAGATATCGTTCGTGTTATATGGAGGAAACAAAGTGTTTAGCTTCCCATGGAGTGTGCTCGTTTTATATCAAGCACAAAGTGAAACACTAAAATATGACAGTGTAATTTAATACGCTATGCACTTTCCTCACACTTCCCCAAATTGCCTGCACTTTTTATTTATCTTTTAAATTAAATGCTATATATTTTCGTTATACATTTCATATGAGAAAGGAGAAAATTTGTTACATAAAATATTTTTTATTATACTTGCATCACAGTCTTGTTAGCAAACTATAAAACACGCTGTGCTTGAAATATGTTTTTTTTTTTTAAATCATACATAACACATAAGTACATACAATTACTAAACAATAGCTATTTATACTCTATTTTCCGCTGTATGAAAGGAGTTATAGAATAAAGTAACGAAACTACCAACAAACTAAGAAGCACATATTGCCGAAGCCAAAATCACCTTAATAAATGACAGGAATTACATTAATGACATTTTGAAATTTTTGAAACATACGAAAATGTTCCTTACTCCTGTTTCACTTCTGTTTCTATTTAATATATAAACCCCTCTGTGACACATACGATAATGAGATAGCGAATAAAAGTCTCATATATGCCAAGTGTATACGACAAAGATGCAAGATAAAAGTTCATAATTCTTGCAGCAGAAATTGATGACGTGAAGATCAACTGCCGAAAATATAGTACATATATAATTCAAAATGTGACTAACCTTGTGTAATGTGTATTGAATTTACGTAGCTATCGTCTTCATCGGCATATAGTATGTACATACAAATAAATATTCCATTAAATAACATAATTCACAATGCAATATATAATTTATAATATTAATTTAGCACTAATAAGTCAAGTAATGTAGTAAAATACTAAAAGCACTATACAAAGATCCTTCTTCCGCAGCCATATTTAATCAACTGTCAGTTCAGTTTGCAAGTTTGTGGCGGCACGCTCAGCATACAGTGATCTGAAATTGGCGCAGAATTCAATATTAAGCCTTTGCATATCTATTCAATATGTCTTTGTCAATTGAACATCGATAATAATGATGTAGATATAAGTACATAATTAAATTTCATGTCAAATTAGGTACAGACGTACAGAATCTTAATGCACTGAGGAAAGGTTAACAAAATCCGAAACGTATGCAATTTTATAAGATGAATTATATTTTTCACATCCTGATTCCACCATCCGAATACTCATCTTCAATATTTGTAACTATTTTTTTTTGTTTTATTCGACGTTTATTTTAAAAGAGAGTTAGAAATTTCCCTTGAAAAGTTATTATAATAATTTTTGGTACAACATTTCTAGATAGAATAGAGCCTCTAAAGTACTTTAAGGGTTTCAGGCAAATTTTCACTTGCGTTTTAATGATGTAGTTTTTCAATCTTTAGCCTCTGTAAAAGACCTAAGTTCTTTGGTTTTCCAAACAATAAAAATCGGATTATTCATATTTGGCAAAACTTTTTGATATTTATTTGTTTTGTGTTTAAATTGCATAAATATTATTAACAACAAAGGACAATAAATGTTAGCGGTGCGTTTGTTTTTTATAAGTGGTTTGCAAGTGTTTTCTGTTTGCTGACATCTCATGTAAGATGAAACTAAGTTGGATTGTGTTCCAGTCTAAAATTTGAATCCTTGCTATCCATCTACATCTTTTTCCCCATATCCATTGTGTGCGCGCGGTGTGGGCCGCCGCCTGCACATATTGACAGGCGAGTCCATTAAGGCGGGCGTTAAGGGGTGTCCGGGACGCAGATAAAAAGACGCTCGGGAGACGAGCGCGGCGGGCGGCGGGCGCCCGTACTACAGGCTACTCTTCATCGATATGACAAGCCAGATGATGAACGATGATGCCGAGATGGACCAAGAAAGCCAACTAAAGCGGGATATTTAATACGACCTACACTGCTCCATTAACTCGCAGGGACGGACCCGGCGTTTTTAACACGGGTTTTTCAGTTTTGAAAAGGGGTTCAGGTTGACAGTCACGGATCCTCGGGTAGATTATACATCAAATTGACCACTAATTTTATATTTCACTACCATTTTATATTTACAAAATTAAAATTGTTCTAAAATTCTTGATATTTCAACCGGTTTATTTAATAATTAATTATGTAAACACAACGGGCACTTGGAATATGTTACGGTTGTTGTACGACAGATAGCTTAAAAGATCGAAGCCTTTTGGCCCGAAGTACAAACATATAGTTATGATGCGTCGTGCATGCAATATTTTGTCTGGAACTATTTATTTATTTTATAGTTACTTTTACTTAAATTTATAGTGGATTCCGAACTAATCGAATTCGAATAATATAATTTAATAATGTATAGTGTATATAATAATATATACACTCATCTCACTTTGACACTGAGTAGCCATTACCGATTTCCCTTACAGTTGTATTTTTTTCATTAAACAACAAAATATTTTCTGTTAGTCGTAGGAGGGGTCAGATGTCAGGACTTTGGGATTTTTCCCGAGGCCTCACACATAAAGGGGTCCCACTTTCATAGTTCTTATAATTATTAGCACATATTATAAATACCATGAAGTGTACATATCAAGTGTGGGAGCCCTATTTTGTATACCAAATGCACTAGTTTAATTTTTTTAATAAATACAGTAGAAATAGGAGTGTTCTATCCAAAATTTCCTGCACCCTAATCTGGGAGAAACGTGGTAAGTTGAGATTGTCAGCGTTGCTTAGATGACGCGAATTAACAGATTTTGTTGTATTGTAAGAGTACAAAAAACTGTTTATAACCTCTGCTGTGTCTGACTACATAATTACAGTATGAAACAGCTTAATAACAGGAGAAAAAAATGTAAATTTAAAATGCTTATGGAAGTAAAATAAAAGGTTAATTATCCTTTATATTTATTGAAAGGTTAAAAATTAGTATCACGTGTTCGATATCAAGTAAATAAAATTTCAAAGACGACTAATGCAATAACTGTGTATCATTAAAATTAGTGCAGAATTGAAATCGGTCATACATTGGGTAATTTTAGTATCTGCAACGATACATGAAGAGCGATATACAATAATAATATAATAATAAAAAGACTGACGTCCGTTTAAAAAAACGGAACTAATTAAATAAAATAAAGTGATAGGTACGCGTAATATACCAAATTTCTGATGGCGGTCAGAAATGAGCATCTTTTTTTCTTTTCCTTAAATTGTAAAAGTTACTGTTGAACAGAAAACACTGAGTAAGTTGTGGTAAATTCCTTCCCGCCGGTTCTGTCTGCAGCACTAATGGATAAGTGCAAGTGATGCTGGCTGCAAAAGGAGAGAAATATTTATTTTCCGTAATTGATGGCTGATGCGCGTCGAGGTGTCACGTTTCGCGCGTACATCTCCATCCCCGCCAGCTAACAGCCGCAGACGTGAGGATAACGTGAGCCACCGGCCATCATTCCGGCGATGGCCTGTTCTTTCCACTCATTTGTATTAGACGTGAGAAATCTTATTATACACGGATAGGGTTACAATCGGTTACGATGTTCACTTCTATTATCTCAGAGGTTCAACTGAAGTTCGTTCGAAGAAATGACGGTACGTTGTGATTAAAAATCTTCTGTGTATCTTCAATATGAAAGTTTAATTTAAGGTTGAAAATATATATAAAATATGATTTTTGCTTCATTATTTCATAGTCTAGGCACAGAAGAGTTACATACAGAAGCGACACTCCGTGTCGATACGTTTCATGTAACCCTATTCAGTTCTATGACCTTGAATAATTGTGTAGACTTTTAAATTTGTTGACTTCCCCTATCTCTAACTATGATGTGACAAAACTTTCCGATTTTAAACAATGAGCACTTTAAATTTGTTGCCTTTCCCCATCTCTCTCTAATTTTCGTTTCTCTGTCTTACTTTCACTTCTGTATAAACCTATTCTGTGGTCTAGGTGAAAACATGGATGTATATGTCTAATTTTTATTCTATCACCCTTAAACGACAAAAGATTCAATGGTGCAATGTCCTTGGCAGCAAGGGCAACATCGTTTCCCTTGTTTTTTGTGAACAAATTTTTAAATATCTTCACAAATATTATAATTTTACAATATTGGAGTATTGTTGACAATGTTATATTAGTACATTGTGGTAATATTATGCGATATTTCCTTCTGCGCTTTCGCGTCGCGTTGAAAGATTTTAAAACAAAAACGCACCCCTAGCTTCTGCGTCTCTGAATTTACAATCACGCGGAGTTTGTATACTATCGTACGTTTCCGTACTAGATCGGATGACTCTCGGCAGATCTAATGTGCTACAAAAAAAGCACGCTCGATCTATAATCTACATTTATTTTATTTGTTTATTGTTATAAAAACTATCAGTTTCAGTCACTTATTCACTTTCAATAAAGTGATCTGGTAATTTGTACGAAAAGAAAGCACTTATTATATCCAGTGGTATATTAAGGTGCGTTTTCTGACGAAGATCAATAGAAGTTTATTTCTTGTCTGGAGAATTTGCAGTCAAAAAGGCTTCCAAAAAACTTCATCCCTTTCAATAATAAAAAAGTCGATTTTTTTAAAATTATCTTTCTGGAAACTGTTGTGAAAGTTAATTAGTATTCACAATTGAATCAAATATTTTTACATTAAAGAAACAGTATTTTGAGTGATCTAGAACTACTCCTTCCGTTACTTATCAAATTTAAAAGAAAATAATTTCATTTTATTTTAGTTCGTTTACGAAAATATGCCACAAGTTGAGCAACCAACGCTTTAAAAATAAAGTGATTTAGGTACAAGCAAAATCCATATTAAAACAATTATTTTATCAAATTTGTGATTGTATTTCGTATAAGTATAAAGTCCTTCAGATATAGAAAGAATGAAATAAAATGGAAGATTTGACACAATATATTTCTGTGTTATGATTTATGCTGCACTTTGAACTGTTGGAAAAATAGATCAAGAAAGATATCAAAAATTGATGTACGATTGTATAATAGTACAATAATTCAATCCGTCCAACAAAAACTACCCAGCAACCAATAAAGTTCGTGCAGTGAAAACAACGGGGAATGTGCGAGCAGTGGAGAATGCGAAACTCATTTGAAGTTTACTTATGTAGAGTGGGAAACGGTTCTCAATAATTTAAATAAATGTGTTGCGGCATAGGATGTGAGAAGAAAGTTCCCGAGATATTTACACCTGCACACTTCACAAACAACATTGAGAATGTCATTTGTTTTTCTAACCGAAATTGCTTCCAACACCCGGAACACCATTTTGAAAAACAATTTTACATCGAACTTATCTTTCATTCAAATTCTGTCATGAATTCCTTATGAAGACTAAGTCGTAAAGAAAATATTTTCCTATTTTTCCAAACTGGAATAACAGAATTAGAAATCTATATGAGGATCATTTAATCAAGACCGCGCTTTTCGACTAAAACTAAGCGGAGTGTGAAATCTGAGGTTCAAATCCCACCGGCGCCATTATTTAAGAAAATAAAAATATCATTATGTCTAACGTCCTTTGATTTGAGTGATTTGAAAATATAAGCAGTAAGTACCTTTAAAGATTCTACTAGGATAACCATTTTCACATCTAAAATGCAAATAAAATTATCTAAAAATAGAAGGATTGTACCAAACTATACATATTCAATCAAGAAAGTAACTAAGATTAACAGCAAGATGTAAAAATTTAAAACTGATTCTTTCCAGGAACAAGACAGGAATAATAATTTTTAGTAGTATGAGTTATAAATCTACATTCCGTTTTATTAAAAAATATGTGAACTATTTGATTTAATGGAATTTTTCTCGCATAGCGAGCATATTCTGTGGTGTTCACAACTGATTTTTTACTGAATTTTTAAAATTCTGTTTCTCATTTACTTAAACCTTCGACATGATAGAGTATTTGGCTTTAGATCAACCTATATGGATCACAAAAGATGTCGCTTTTATGACGTTTGAAGAAAAAAAATATATAATAATTTACATTGTTTAATTCAGATAAAAAGTAAAGAACAAGTTTTTGATTAGCACAGACGTAAAAACCAGAAAATAAATGATGGATGGAAAATATCTTTTAGAAAAACATTTGATAATTCGTTAGATAATTAGCAAAGCGAATTCTGTATTTTTAGATTGTTTCAAATTAGGTTAAGCCATCCGTGTTTGAAAAGTTGCAAACGAGCACCTAATGAATTTCCCAGATTTAATATTTCTTTAATTAAAAGGAAGTATTCGAATTTAATTCTCTCATCAGAGGACCTTTTTCGTTTAGTTTTCCAGTAAATATTTTCACATATAGTAAAATATAATTCATTTTAATAAACATCAAGGAATAGAATTCATAAAGTAAAATAAAATTTAGTAGTTTAATTTTAAATTTAATCGAGAGTTGACGGTATATCTCTTTAATTAAAGTAATATTTTGAAACGCAGCTAACGTCAGTAATGTAATAAAGATGAAGTGTGAAGTTAGCAATAAGCTCTGGCTAGTGCACTACGGCTGCTAACGGAGTGATTAATGTTACGTATGTAAAAATATTAGTTAATAATATTGTATAATCGAAAATATATATAAAAATAAATATAAATTTAACGAACACAAATATTGCTGTTTATTCTAGTCGAAATCTGACAACTCAATAATACATAGCAACTAAAAACATCTCGTAAAACATTTTATTGAACAACACCTACTACTTTCTTTATGAAGCAAGCAAAGGGCACTACACAAGCCCTCCCCAAGAAAGGAAGTAGTAGGTTGTAAAAAATCAAAAAAATTAACAATATAACGGAATGACAGTTGTGTCATTGAGGTTGCTGAACTGTGTTAATCAAAATGATTGATATAAGCTGGTTTAAGTCTATCTATTGACACTGTTTCTATCTTGTCATCTATAAGAATTTTAAAAAATTTATCATATCTTTTGACAACTTTGAAAGGTCCATTATATGCTGGTTTAAGAATGGGACCAATAGTGTCATTTCTAATTAAAATATAGGAAGTTTTGAATAAATCTGGATGGATGTTGTGTGATGTTTTTGTTGATAGTCTTGTAGTGATTGGAGTAAATTTATTGATTGTGTTTTTTAATAGTGTTAAATATTGATTTGCTTCTGCTTTATTTAATATGTTATGTTTAGTTGTGGGAATTAATTCTCCAGGAAATTTAAGGTTCGTGCCGTACACGAGTTCTGCAGAACTACAATTTATATCATTTTTTACGGAGGATCGTATTCCAAGAAGGACCAACGGAAGGAAACTGATCCATTGTGAAGGATTTTGAAAGGTTTTTAAGGAAGTTTTTAATTGTCTGTGAAAACGTTCAATAATGCCATTTGATTGAGGGTGATAAGCTGTTGTTTGTATATGATGTGTTCCTAAAAGTTTTAGTAGTTTTTGAAAAAGAGAGGAATTAAATTGTTGGCCTCTATCAGATGTAATTGTTGCTGGTACACCAAACCGTGATATCCAACCATCAAGTAGAGCTGTTGCAACTGATTGTGCAGAACAATCCTTTAAAGGTATTGCTTCAGGCCATCTGGTGAAACGGTCGATGCAAGTAAGAAGGTAAGAAAAACCTTGTGAATTTGGTAACTTGACTAAGTCGATATGAATTGAACTGAAACGTGAAGTTGGAGTTGTGAATTGAAAAATAGGTGATTTGGTGTGTTTAACTATTTTAGCTTTTTGGCATTGTAAACACTGTTTTGTTTTGTCAGTTAAATATCTTTTCATATTTTTCCAAATGAATTTTGAAGTAATTAATTTAATTGTTGATTTAATTCCCGGATGTGAGAATGAATGAAAATGTTTGAATATAAGATTTTGGAATTGTTTTGGTATGTATGGTCTGTAAGTGTTTGTTGAAATATCACACCATAATTTAACATCTGTTTTAGGTAGAGATATTTGTTTAAATATTAAATTTGTATTTTTGTTTTCGAGTAACTCTTGTAATTCCTGATCATATTGTTGCATTTTTGCAATCTGATTATAGTCTATTTGACTATTTGAATATAGGATGTTTATGGAAATGCGAGAAAGGGCATCCGCAACTGGATTATTTTTGCCAGAGATGTGACGTATGTCATTTGTGAACTGAAAAATGTAATCTAATTGCCGCATTTCGCGAGGTGAATAAGTATTATTGCTGGCTATTTTTGTAATGAAAGTTAGAGGTTTATGATCAGTTAAAACAAAAAATTCTTTACCTTCAAGGAAATATCTGAATTTTTTTATCGCTGAAAATATAGCCAAAAGTTCCCTACTAAATGTGCTGTAACGTTTTTCAGTCGAGTTAAAAGTTCGCGAAAAGAAAGAGAGTGGTTCCCATTGATTATTGACGAATTGTTGAAGAACAGCACCGATTCCGATGTCTGATGCGTCAACCATAATATTAATTTTTGCACCGTGTATTGGAAAAGAAAGATTTGTTTCATGTGTTAGTTTAGTTTTAATCATATTAAAGGCTCTAGTAGCTTCCTTAGTCCAAATTATTTCTTTAGAACTATTTTTTTTGTTATCTAATAGTTTGTTGATTGGATGTAAAATAGTAGCGCAGTTTTTGATGAAGCGATGATAAAAATTTACTAAACCAAGAAATTCTCGTAGTTGTTTTTGTGTCTTTGGCATTGGAAATTTATAAATACTATCTACTTTTTCATGTACAGGTTTGATTCCGGAAGGAGAAATGTTATGTCCTAGAAATAATATTTGATTTTGACCGAATTGACATTTATCTTTGTTGATGAAAATACCAAATTTTTGTAATCTGTCAAAAATAATTTTTAGGTGTTCATAGTGACGTTCCGGAGAATTGCTAGCAATGAGTATGTCGTCTATATAAGCGAAACAAAAGTCTAAACCTCTCGTGACGATGTCAATGAAACGTTGAAAAGTTTGAGCGCTGTTTCTTAAACCGAACGGCATAACTATGTATTCAAAAAGACCGAATGGAGTTGTAATTGCTGTTTTGGCTATTGATTCTTCATCCATTGGTATTTGATTATACGCCTTTACTAAATCTATTTTAGAGTAAATTTTTGAATTTTGTAAGTTTGCCGTAAAATCTTGTAAATGAGGAAGTGGGTATCTGTCCGGAATCGTTTGTGAATTGAGAGCTCTATAATCTCCGCAGGGTCGTAGTTCTCCCGATTTTTTTCGAACTAAGTGTAAGGGTGAAGCCCAGCAACTAGAAGAAGGTCTTATTATACCCATCTCTAGCATATTATTAAATTCTTTTTTGACTTCCATCAATTTTTCAGGAGCTAGACGGCGTGGTTTTGCAAAAGTTGGGGAACTGGTAGTAGTTATACAGTGTTTTACTTTATGTTTGATTTGACATTTTGAATATAATTTATTTGTTAATAGAGAAGGATAATGTGAGAGTAATTCTGAGTAAGATTGTGGTGAAATAGGAGTTTGGGTTTTTTTTATGAAGTGTATTTTGTTTGTGTATTGATCCGATTCTAAAACTTGTTTCTTTGACATATTGACAGTTAATTTGAAATGTGTCAAAAAATCTGCTCCGATTATTGAGCATTGAACATTTGCAATGACAAATTTCCATGTAAAAGGTTTTGAAAGACCGAAATCTAATGTCAAAGTTTTGAAACCGTATGTGTCAATAGATGACTTATTGGCAGCTTGTAAAGAAATAGGTAACAATTTCAGTTTAGATTCGTTAAATGCAACCTTAATGACACTAACCTGAGCACCGCTGTCCACCAGGAAACGTTGCCCAGACGTTCTGTCCGTCAAATAAAATAGTGTTGCAGATACATTAAGATGATGACAACTGGAAATACAAGGTATTAATTTTGTATTAGTTGAAATTTTTATAGCAGTTTCGTTGAGAAGAACCTTTTTCTTTTTGAAAGAATCTTCCATGTTGCAGGGTGGTGTGCATTTCTTGGCGTTGCTTCCGAATTTCTTGTGGTACCAACAGAGAGAAGGTGATTCCGTGGTCAGAAGTTCTAGTTGTGACTGCAACTTCTTGACATCTTCTGATAGTTTTTTGATAGAAATTGTTTCCTGCGAGATCGATGCTATTGAAGGTTGGGAAATGCTCGCGATTTTGTCTGCGACTTCTGCCTTCTCTTCAAGGGAACAGTGCAACAAAGAAGAAATAATGGATTGAGTTGATAATGGTAATTTTTGCATGAACAGTTCTTCGAGGATAGTTTCGTCAAGTAGCTTCCCTGAGACCAACTGACGCATGTATCGTAGGACTTGTGAAGGCTTTTTGTCGTCAATAATAGAAGATGTTAATAGTTGTTGTAGCTTTTCTTTTTCAGAAATACTTAATCGTTGAATCAGTGCCTTTTTAATTACAGAGTACGGTTGTTCCACTGGAGGTGCAATGATTAAGTCTCTTACCTCAGCGGCAAACTGTGGGCCTAAGGCACTAATTAGTCTTACGAATTTGCTTCTCTCTGAAGTGATCCTCTGGGAAGCGAAAATAGCTTCAACTTGAGAAAACCAAAGCTCTGGATCGGCCGGCCAAAATTCAGGAATCTTAAAAGAAGTGGAGAGGGTCGAAAGTTGAACAGATTCGGCTTCCGAAGGATGAAGTGGTAGAGAGTCATGGTGTACATCTTCCATGACGAAAACGAAGGTGCGAAGATTCAGTTCGGGGTCACCAATGTAAAAATATTAGTTAATAATATTGTATAATCGAAAATATATATAAAAATAAATATAAATTTAACGAACACAAATATTGCTGTTTATTCTAGTCGAAATCTGACAACTCAATAATACATAGCAACTAAAAACATCTCGTAAAACATTTTATTGAACAACACCTACTACTTTCTTTATGAAGCAAGCAAAGGGCACTACACGTATATGACACTCCATTCAATTGTTTCAAGTAAATGACGTCATGGGGTAGATTATGACTTATTACAGACACAATGGATATTAATTTTTTATTCCGCAATTGGACACGGCAATAACATAAACACACGACAATCGGGACATGAGTACACAACTCTGAAAGGAAACCGAACTATGCATGACAAATGGATATTAATTTAGAATAGCTTTTTTCCTAGTTTTGGAACCAAATGGAGTCTCAAAGCCAAAAACACTCGGTATATTATCAGTGACTAAAAAAATGTATGAACTTACTTTTATTTAAAGGCTAAAATAAGCAAAATAATTGAAAATTTGAAATTAAAAGATTGGATATTTTTGGTTTTCGGACTTTTCATTTGTTAGGTACCAAAAGAAATTGGAAAAAAAGTTATTCCAAATTAAAATCGATTTGGCGTGTAGTGAAGTTCCCTTATCAGTATAACTTCAAATAATTTTTAAAGTGTCTATTTTTATTCAAAATTTGAAGAAACTAAAAGGTTTTCTTTTCCGGCTTATTATATTCTGGCTTCCACTTTCTCGATTTTGATGATTTTTTATATTAAATCAAACAAAATACAAATTTTAGTAAGTCCGATTCAAGTTATTAATATTATTTTGTGGAAATTGTTAGAATGAACCTTTTACTCGTTTAAATACATATATTAAACAACACTTTTACTTATAAATCTTTTATATTTTTCATGTCAACTGACATCTCATGACTTACTATATCAATCCTACCATGTATCTTTTATTTTTACTTTACAAAGGTAACATAGTGTAGGAAACTTAAAGTAAATAATGTAAATAAAATATAACATCATGTTTGACGACCTCTCAATAGGATGGATTGAAAGACACGCACATAAAGACATCCATGCTTCAACGGTATTTGAATCCGCAATAACTGATTTATAAAGACCCTCTCCTAGTTACTAAATCAATGATATTGGTAAATTATAATTATTAATTTTTATATGTACAGTTTCAATCAATAAAATTTTAGTCACATCAAGAGTTTATTTATAATACTGTCCAAGTTTTGTAAAATAAATAAAATAATGTAAAATTTACTATACCATTAGGACTCATTAATAAAAATACAAGAGTATTTCTAATAAATAAAAAGGTACTCCTACCTAATGATTATTTTTAAAAAATGTTTATGAAACATACCTCATTTTCCTTAATTAAGTTTACGCCTGTAAAAACGGATTTTCTAAATATAAATTGGGAAATTTCCCTCTAAAGGGAGTAATGTTCTCCGTACTTTAGTTATTTTCCTCGTTTCGCATTGTTGTCGTAGGCAGATTATATTTGTAGACTAAAAATAGAATCATAAATAAGCAAGTACAGGAACGAGAAAAACCAATAATATAAGTTGCCTTTCTTAAACACAAAACAAGCAAATACACGATATTCTCATAAAAAGACTTTGGAAATTTTGTCAGTTCATATGTTCATATTAATTTACATTTAATATAGTTTATAATCCTGAATCTTTCACATTTTTATTTGCTAAACTCGCCTTTCTATAAAATGCGTAGGTTCTTCTGTTTGACCGTAAAACACACTTATGAACCTGAAAAGCTTACAAACTGGAAAAACACGAAAGGTATTTGACATAAATAACAATAAAGCGTAGGTAAACACACACACACTGTGTAACTGTCCGCAGAGGCAATGATTTTTCATAGTTTAAGCCACGATTGTGAGGAACTTTTAAGGTATATATCGAGGTATATATAATATGGAAAAAGGGCAAGTTTTCGCAGTGGTTGTAGAAAATAGTTCTCGCCTTTAATGTTTCGATTGAGAACCACATTATGATTAAGTGTCGAATGCCCGATATCTGCTTTCCTCCATTAGTTAATTAATTAATTAGTCCTAGTTTGCAGGATAGTAATAAATTGTATTGTATGTTATTAAGAAAGCGCTTTGTCACTGCGAGTTGTAAGATCTATTGTGACAGCCCTTAGTTAGTTTTCCGAAACTGTTCTAGATTTTTAATTTTAAATAAAACCACTAGCTCCAGGTGTCAAGTACACGATTTCATCAGCCGTAAACCTCTTACCTATTTGGTTGAGTCTCTGTATGGTTACGGCTGGGCATTCACACAGTATATGTTCCGATGATTCTTCGTCCTCTTCAAAGAGTCGACAGGTGTCCTTTTCAGCTTTACCAATCTTGTACAAATGAAACCTATGCTAAAGGATAATGGGCAGTAAGAACTCTTGTTATTATTCCAAGATCCTCTTTGCTAGTATATAGCTCCTTGGCGTTTGTCGTAGCTGGAGGAATGAATTTTATTGCTTCACTGAGGCCTACAATATTTTTTGAAAATATCACAGATTCCTCTCTGTTTTTGACCGCAGTTTTTAATAGCTTTCTGAAAGTCCACATGAAGACTACGGTCCATAATATGGAATGTTAGCTTTTTCTTTTAGAGTTCATCAACTTTCTCGTTTTTTACGATCGTCTTGTGCCCTGGTATCCAAATAGTGGTCTGTTGTCTGTTCTAAAGTCCAAGCCCAGTAAACATAGTAAAGTCTAACAAAGATTAATAATGATAACTACATTGGAACAAACACCACAGTTTTTGGTCAAATAGTTTTTGTAACTGTATTTGATGATCTTGATCGATAAATAATTTTGATAATTTATTACTTTATTTGAACATGTTTCAAAGATAAGAACGTATTAAATGAAAAGATGAAATTGTAACTGTATAATTAAATTTGCCGTTACTGATTATATTTGTTTAGTTTCGACTTGTAGAGAATGAAATTTCCTTGTGTTGTGCGCGAATTGTAATTAAAAATTCACATAGTTTTCCATAGTTGCTGAGTGTAGTCATGTTCGTATAACATTCCTTTGTTGTGCAATAACGTTCCATCACATACCTGGCTTGGAATTAGCGAAACTAGGGCCAATGCCACTACAAAAGGACGCAAATTGCATAAAATTTCAGCGGGTCTACAGCCGTCCGTGTTATATTGAAACACGAATACAAAATCAATGCGCAGATGACAAAGACTTCAAACGCAGGGAAATCACCGACTTCGGATCGTTTCGGGATCCTTCGGCAAGCTTCGTCTGCTCCTTGAGTGGCAATATAGCTTAAATTATTAGTGAAGTATTTGTAAAGAATTGCTGGCATGCTTGTAAGTTTATATTGAAATTGATACAGCATACATACTAAGCAAGAAGAACAAAATGACATTGTTGAACACATTATAATATTATATTTACGGACTTTGGTCCTCTGTGATCTGGCGTAGTCCTGACAACGAGAATTTGAATCAACTCGTGTTTCAACATCTTTGATGAATAAAATATTAGTAATAAACTAGCGGAAACGAACTTCACGTATAAATTTCCTCAATTTTCTAGGGCAAAAAAAAATTCAATATAATTGAACAAAAGCAATAATATTTCTAGGAGGAGTAGACTTCAAATATTCTATGTATCTATTTCATTTTCTTAAACAATTGAACATTTATTTTTTTCAAAGTGTCAGGACACTTCTTTGAATCATTTAGATACATATGTTTCATTTTATGAATTATTAAAGATAAATATTACTGATCAAAAGTCTACTAAGAAAATTTAGAAATATAAAAATCGGATTCGAATTTGGATGTTTGAGTAGCAAGTAGAAACTCCTTTCACAACTTTAAGATTGTAAATTGCATTCTTTTTACTGATAAACGTCCTTTGAAATCAAAGAAAAGATTTCTCTGCAGTTATATAAAAATGTATATGAAATATTTCTATATAATAAAGTTTTTCACGAAAAAAATAGCTTCATATATTTCGGAATTCTTTAGAAAAGAGTATAGTAGGACGGTCTGAAAGAGACATCTTTGTGAAAATGAAAATAGAGACGCAAAGAATAAATGAAATGTGAAAAATGATGGCTCACTGATTGAAATAAAATCAAATGTCAGCCCGAATCAAAGAAGCGATAGAGAAGATATATTCGGATTAAAATGGATGATGTAAGAAAAAGCTTCTTTCGAATAAATATGACATGATTAGGATTTATCGCGCAATATACCCATAAATTTGTCCCCGTAAATGGGGTTTTAAAAGGGGAAATTAACTTATTCCACGTAAATATCACGGAAAATAAATTCTAAAGTTAAAAATAAATTACAAATCAAGTAGAAGAGAGTGGTTAATCATTAATATCATGAACAAATAATATTAGGTTAGGTTTATTACTAATTTCTGGGTGTGCCAATCTATTTTATAGCAGATTTCAGTAATAATATATTTATACCGTTCAGTGTGTTTACTAAATGTTAAAATGTCAGAGAACCCTTGCTTTTAGAAACATATCCGGTAACTGTAATAACTAGACCATATATATACTTATTCCCCATAAATAAGTGAAATAATTTTATGTTATAATTAATTTCAAAATTGCATAATATAAATTTCATATAGAGTTTAATTAATTTCAAATCTGTTTTTTAAAGAGAACAAGAGAGAGGAAATCTTTGTTCAGTATGAAAATTGTGTCCAGTTTTTTGCTCCCTATATATTCAAACAAAGCAAGTTCACCAAAACAAAGATGAAAATTACTGGGAATTTTTAAATAACACAATCTCGTTAGGTAAATTAAGATAAAATTACATTTCAAAGTAGAATGGCTTTTTAAATTTTACTAGTCTAATTTCCACCGTTCTGTTATTACAAAAACAAAAGAGTCCAACTTTTATCGAAATGTAAACGCTACATTAGTTTTTGCATTTTCATTTGTTTTCCCGGAGATAACTACGATTTACTTTTCCAGGGCGGTAATAAATTATGATTAAATATTATCGAAGCTGCACATTAATTTAGTCCAGTTTGATTTTAGAGATTTTTTCAGGATTTAATCCCAGGATAGAGTGACACGGCCTGTAATATTGATTTATCTGGAGCGGAGATATATTTATTACTTCTAATCCGAAACATACGTGATAATTGCACGTTTCTGGAAAACCTGGATATCCAGGACAACGCGGAATTGTCACATATTTCACACGGCAAATTTTATTACCAATTCAATATTGTTGTTGCGAATACTGATTAATGGAAGAATTTATTTAATTTTCAGAAAAACTCACTCACTACGTCGTGTAGTATTTCGATTGTGACATTTATTTTTTCCAATTTTCCAATTCCATTTTAATAGTGTAAATGCTTCTAGTTTAAACAAATGAATTCTGAGTATGCGAATTCACGAAATAAATCAAAATATACATATTTTCATTTAGATTTCCGACATGGTTCATATTGAATAACCTAAATTCTCTATGTACGATTTGTATCTAAATCCTAGCGTAGCCAACTGTTACCTAAATTAAAAATGTCGCAGAGATGGAGTGGTTCGAAACGCATTTTAATATGTATGACCCTTTCTTAACTCTAATGCTGAAATCTACAGTAGTAATATTTTAATAAAATTTGTCACGAAATATGTACTTCAGGTTTCATTTAGGAATGTTATGTCATAGACAGTGAAATATTCATTCCTCTTCTTTTAATTTTTAATTTTGTTATTTTACTTTAAAGGGTTATAGTTTAATGTCCTTATTTTCATCTTTTGTTCTTGTTTTTCTCTAGCAGTTAATTTAGGTTATAAAAATGGCACCGTGCAAAAACAACAATACCGTATCTTGTATGTTACCTAGTTTATAGTAAAACTTTATATTGTATTAAGTGGGAAAGTTAATGACTAAAAATCTACTGTAGTTTCCAACAAATAAAACACAGAGGCTGGTAAAAAATCTATCCAACTTTACTATTAAACAAATTACATTCCCTACCCAAAAACACACCTCGAAAAACTACAACTTTACAATCGATATAAAACAAAATCCACAGCAACTAAACCTGCCTGTGATAGGGCGTCAGATACGGGATCATTTATTGGGTTTATAAAACAAAGAAATATGAATACATTGCGAGTTAATTTAAATTTTAAAAAAGAAATAATAGTTACAATTAATACCATAAAATATGTCTTTTTGGTGTATGAATGTAGTGATTTAAACGTTTTTAAAATGTTTTATGTAATTTCTCGGAATATACTCTATTTATGTCGGCCAGTATGATTAGGTGGTTTTAACGAGGTTTATATGATTGTGTGGATAAGTAACACAAAACACAGTTCAATTGGATGGGTTATTGCATAACGGCTCGGTGTGTGCTGACCAAACCAAAATGCAAGTAATATTTTTTGCTAGGCGAGTACCTTGTTTCTACTAGGAAAGTCGAACCACCAATGATGATGATGATGCTCTATTGACCCATTTTTGTCACCTATTTCTTTCCTTACATTTTTATTCTAGTTCATCTTTTCTAGATTCTAGTAGTTGCTCTGCATATGTGTTTCAGAAATTCCTTTAATTTCTTCAGTAATTGCTATATTTATTTGTGTGACTCTTCTAGATACTTTTTCCAGTAAATTCTATATTGTTTAATATAGAATTATCTTTAATTATCTAATTTCTGATCTATTTATAGCTCTAGTTGTCTTAAATTTTTCTACTTATGCCCTACTGAATCGACAACTGTACAATAATTAAACTTGGAATTTATTATAGTATATATGGGGTAATTAACTTGTTGAAAGATTTCAGAATCTCTTAAACCCAATTTTTCAGCACATTTTTTCCAAATTTTCAAATAACCCACTTTTCCATCAATAAAAATTAAGTTTTCCACCCCTTTTGCACTCATACAACTCCATACAAGCATATAACCTCTTCCATATTTCATTATTTGGCATATTTTTGTTTTCATTTGTTCATTCTTCCTTTTCCAAACAATAATTCGTCCATCTGATCCAAAAATATTTATTTTGGTTCATCCGAAAAAAATATTGAGTTCCAGAAGGTTTCAGGGTGGTATATATGTTTCAAAAATAAAATGTAAAGTTGTGTGTACCAAAACGTTTGGTTCGAGTGTATATGTATATAAGTATTTACATGCTTTATTATTAAATTCTGTACATTTTTTATGATTTATAATAATGTATATGAGCCACATAATTTGTTATAATAATAACTAATTAATAAATGACTTATAATAAACAAATATTTAGTGTGCAATAAAAATATAGAAATATTTTTTTTAATATGTAAAAAGAAAATCAACAAAATTTTGTGTAATAAGAAGAATATAATGTAGTATTATTAAGGTAAATACGTGTAGATTAATCATTAATGGAAGATATATTTTATTTATAAGTATTTTGTTAAGAAGTTAACGATACTTTTGTACGTCTTCCTGGTTTGTTGAACCGATAATACTGGCTTTGCTCGTCGGGAATGTTAAAATCTCACAATTACAGGTCGAAATTAGTGGGAAAGTATTAGGAAAGAAGCTCGGCGAGCAGATGATAAATGGATGTGAGGAGACCATCAATTATATCTGTATTAGGATGTCGCAAACGTTGACGTGTTTGGGGATTAGCCGGGAGTTATCCGCGGAAAAATCCCCCACTCCAGCGGATTGTGCAAAGAGGACCACTTAGTGCGACTACTACTCGCAAACTGATTTTCTACCCACGCTTCTTTCACGTCACTTCCTTAAAAATGAATACCAACATTTCATAGATAATCAACATTTAATTTACTAATATATTTCATCTTCAAATATAATTTATGTTATTATTTTCCGAATTCCTACTTTACTTTGTTTTTTAACTAAAAGAAGTTTTTAAACCTCCAAAACTGACACTTCTGATAGGCTTGTGCTTCGTCAAGTTTACACAATACATACATTTTTCCTTTGATATATCAGCTATAATTAAAATTTAGCTTATTCTATTATATGAATTTGTGAATAATTAAATACATTAAATATGTATGTATAACTATGTTCAATTAAAGTAGATACATTCAACAGTAAAATTAACATAACATTCATACCACAGTTACCTAAATACCAAAGAATCAATAATATAAATGCTGCTCACTATAAAATAGCAATATTAACTACTATACTATTTTATCGTTATTAACAATTAAATTTGTTTTATTTGAGATATAATTACATTTATACATAATTAATACTGTCCCTAGTCAGTAATTAATTTAAAATTTGTAATATATGTTTTCAATACCAAATAAACAAAACAATACGAGTATTAAACAATCGAGATTAAATTAAAAAAAAGGTAAATTTATTAATAATTTATATAGAAACATTTTATAAAACAAACAACATTTAATTCCGTCAAATCGCTAAATAGTAACAAAATACATATAATTTAAATGTTAAATATTTTTAATTTAAATAATAAACGGTTACAATAACGACAATTACTTGACCAATTTTCATGATTATTATTATAAAATTAATCTCGTCAAATCACTAAATATTATTTTTAAATTTATCTATGTTTTATTGAAATTGAAATTTGTATTTTACAAATTTAATAAATCTGCGACAAGCATCTTCCGAAACAGGTTGAGGGGGTTAGATGCATCTCGCTTTTAACCTCTGCCTACTGCCTATTTATATATGTATTGCTAACTTTTTAAGATTCTAAAGAGTATAAAAAATAATTTAGCTAACAAAGTGGTTTTTGATATTTCATTATTTTTTTGTATCACATTTACAGACGATTATTTTCACCTCTGGTTAAAGTGCCGGTTACCTTAAGCATTGATTAATAAAAAAGTATCGTTTCGAAATATGAAGGTGCTTTCAGAATCCAGTTATTTTGGGGGAGACAATATTTCAATATCCCTTCCCTAAATTTTTTTATATTTATTTTCTCGTAAAGTACGAATAATGAATCGATTTAAAAAAATACGGGTATTTTATTTTTTGTCTAGTGTCATATAATTTAAGAAAATGAGATTTTGGCTAAGCAAAAACATTCCTATGGCTCCTCAGCCTCCTCATTCGTCTGACTTGAGTTGTTCTGACTTTTTCCTCTTCCAGAAATTGAAAAATCACCTCAAGGTAATGGGGGTTTCCAATACAACGCCTTTTTAAAATATATATTCTGCATATCAATATTGGACGTGAGTATATTGTAATAAAACTAAAATAATATATAATTGTTGAATACTTTATTTAAAAATTGAAATTAAAGTTTTATTTAAATGACCTTGTGACGTCATTCCCCTGATCAGTGTTGCCAACTATAAGTATATAAGTTTTAATTTCACCGGTTCGCAACACTGCCCCCGATAGCTAGCTTCATGTGATAAAATGACAGTGCAAGCTCGATTTCATTTATATCCTGCCTGGATTTCAAAATATATGAGAACACACACACGTGGTAACTGGTAAATGCAACTATCGAAAGCATGAATCACGAAAGCAGGTTATGTTTATATTCAATGCTTGAATTTACGCGGTACTCGTAGCCTAACTTCACTTCAGATTTTAGCTACTTATAGTTCTATCTCATAGCGCACATGGACTATCTTTTTCTAGTCAGGGGAATGACGTCAAACCCATTGTCTGTAAACTTTATTAATTTTTTTCTCGGATACTATCAACTTTTTGGAAAAATAAAAAAATATGGGTCCAATATTTTGTTTTAAAGTTTATCATATAAAAAAATCAAAAAATCTTGGAAACCCCCATTCAGTTTGTGATACTTCAAAACATTTAAACGACTGTATCCGACCATCTGAAGGTGATTCCAGTATCTGAGTTCCAGCATTGCTATGAGGATAAGAAGAACCGTCTCCAGCACTGTGTGGCTTCCCAAGGAAGTTATTTTAAGGGAGTCAATATTGAATTGCAATTCTGTTCGAACAATAAAAAAAAATCAGTCAAGTAAATATAAATTCTATAAATTATATTTGAAGATCATATTCTGAAACTTATTTATTTGTGGAGGGTGCTCAGCATACACAAAACTTTTATCATGGGTGTTAAGGCACCCAAGGTACTCAGGAACTCGGCGCCTATGCCAATAGCATATACATAATAGGAAGAGGAAGCTCACAAATATCAATCTAAGTTTGAAAATGAGCCATCCTTCATCATTGGCTAGCGGCTCTTATCCATGGCTTAGCTATCCCTTCAAATCTATTGTAATGTTCTGTAATGAGGGTAGAGTATCAATACGGCAATGTCCGCGCTAATTTATGCGCACTGGGATAAATCAGGACGAATTACCGCAGGCTGATCCAACGTGCCAACGCCCGGGGCTGCTCATGAGTAGCAGTGATGAATAGAGGTGTCAATATGCTAATATCACGCAAAAATCCACGCTCCTACGCTGATCAATGACCACAGTTCGGTCAGGAAAGAATGGCAGAATGTGGGTTAAAATCAATTCACCATTTATTTAATTTTGCGGATTTTATTTATTTTGTGGGTGAAAGTATTTTAACTAAATCGAAAAAGTTGTCAAATATATACGTTGTTTACTATTTGGATGCGGTAGTTTTCTATTAATTCAAGGTTAAGGTATTTAACCGGAGATGAAAAAACTGGCACTTAATTGTAAAAACGTTACAAAATTAGTTCTAGGTACTTGAAGTCTAGTACAAATGTGCAAATAATACCGATTTATGAATTTTATTAAATCAAATTACAACCATAATAGGTAAGTCTGCCAAATTATAGCATCCCCAGAATTTTACAAAATATATTGAATATGAGAACAGAACCTATTTTTAATATTTACCAAGGTTTTAATATATCAAGATTTTAGTTTTCTAATCCATATATCTTGAAAAAACAAATAAAATTTCATTATTTTTATTATTAACCACTGCAATATAGTAATACGTGTAATACTTGTTCCCTGTATATAAAAAGCGAGCCGACAGAGACAGTTCATGCAAGGTATATCCATCATTGTTCGCGTACGTATTTTAACGAAAGTGACATGGCGTACATTCTGATGCACAAGTTTCGTATCGTTGTTCACGATCGAAAAAACTGTACCTTTGACAACTCTTGATAATTTTAAAATAAAAAGGTGATCTGTAAAATGATACGCCATTGCTGTGTTAAGGTTTGCAAATCTGTTTGGCAACCAAATACACATTTATCCCTTTTTAGGTACCTAATAAATCATTTTGACAATGAAAATCAGTGGAATTATTTTTTAAATCTCATTTGAATTTCAGTTTTCCTATAAATAATGAACCGGTAGCAATCCAGTTTGTACCAAGTGATCATTTCTCTTTACTTTATATAAAATACAAATTAGTTTTTCAACAACTAATTTGTAAACTAGTTTAAATTTTAAAAGAAAAATTGGAACATGGATTAGATAATTCTTCATTTATTTGGGAACGTTAATCAGTCTACTTTTTAAAGTGGGTAATAGTAAATTAAATTTGATAATGGATCTCAAATACTTCACTGACTCCAAAGGACTGAATGAATTTATCAATTTTTAGCCTTTTGCAAGACATCAATTTAAAATTGGAACTAGTTAGATGGTAATGATCCAATCCTGAATTTCAATGTATGTTTCAATAATAGCAAGCACGTTGCTAAATCAGCTACCATTGCCAATTTTAATGAGTAATTCTTATATTTTCGTATCTGTGGCAATAAAATCCGTTTTAATGAACCGTTTGCTTTCAAACACAAAGCAATAGGAAGCGTAGAGAATGATTTACTAACGATGTTTCTCAACTCGTTAATGAATTTGATTAGCGGTGGCCATTTAAAGTTTTAAATCGCCGAGTGTCTCCCACAGGCCTCCTAATGCCGGCCCTGATTGATTGCGCCTCCGGAGTTCCGGGACTTGTGCCGGAGCACCGCCGCCGCCGCCCCCGCCGCGTGTCTCGTGTGTTAAAAACAGATTCATTCATCATACCGGAACGTGTTCCACTCTACAAACATGGACTTGTAATGACTCGATGAGGGAGGAACATATGCATGAGGTTCACATGCTAATACCACACTCTCTCTATCTACCCGGAAAATACTGTTATTCTGACAGAAATAAAGTTGTAGAATTAAATAGAACACTCTGTTTTAAAACTTTTTTACATTTAATATATGCAATGCGTAACAAATCGTCATTCAAGAAAAATAAAGTTTTTTAAAAAGTACTTATATTCAACATATTTATATTTTTATGACAATATTATTAATCAATATTTAAACGAAAATAAATTAATGAATGAAATTGAATTATATCTATGCAAAACTTAAATATTCTCTTAAGTATTATAAAAAGAGTCATGAATTTTTTGGAAAAATATACGAATAGTTTTTGCGTAGTACCAGGCAAACGAGTCGTTTTTGCTCCGAGTTGTCCTTACTTCGTAGGAATTATGAGTAAATTTTACCTATTATTACATTCATAGCTCGAATTATATTTGCTTGATTATTTCAATGTAATAATAAAAAGATAATTGAAATATGTTTGAAAATTTGGAATCAGCGCATTGATATCTACTAAGTCCAGAAAATGAAAAATTTTGGAGACAAAATGTTTTGAGGCGAAAAATTTGAATTTACGTTTTTTCGTTTTTCTTTATTTCACCTAATCGTTCCAAAAAACGTATATGTGGGCAAAACATTTCTTTGGTTAACATTTCCCGTAGAAGTTAATATTGTATTTCTACTCACTTTTGAAGTATACTAAAAAGCCACTTTTTGGAGGTGCAACTTTGAAAGCAAATATCTCTGAAAAAAAAGAGATAATTAACTTTTGTTTGTAAATTTGGCATCAGCGTAGATAATACCTTAAGAAATATTAAAAATAAAATATTGTAAAATTTGAAAATTTTCGAGCTAAAAATTCGATATTTTCGGGTTTCGGGTAAACTATTTTTTCAAGTAATAGTCATCATAGTGTAAAGTAGTAGTAACACAATAAATGGTTCCCGCACATTTAATACTTTTGTTTTTTATAATTATAAAAATTTATTTTGGCACTACCAAAAAAAAAAGTTCTGCGAACGCCTGTAGTTATGGCTAAGTAATGGGTTATAATTTTTGCATATTTTGGAAAAAAATGCACTATAATTTGTACATTCAATAGTACATAATTATATGTATTTTTTCGCAATAATTTTGAAAGACACACTTACACATATTGTGGTTAAAAGGGCCTTATTTTTTATTTTTACTTCTCCAAACCTCATTTACTACAATGGAAAATATTTTTTTTAATTAGTAAATTGTATTTTTGTTGCAGATTACCGAAAAGGAAAATCATTCAACTATCGATAGAATGAAGGTAAGTTAACATAAAAAAGATATGTAATACGTATGTAATATACATAGCTAGGTACTCGTATGTATAAATTGTTGTTTAAGGCATTGGAATTTTTTTGAACATCTGAAAATAAGTACATAATTACATATTAATAACTGAACGATTACTAAATATAAATTACATTATTATATAAAATAGTTTCTAGTAAACATTGCTTAAAATTTTGATTTGCAAAGTTTTATAGTAAAATTTAATGACTCTATCAGCTTGTACGTACTTTAATTTACGACTTTTAAATTACTTGAAAGCATGTTGTATGTGAATTAATTTATACCATTTCCGTACTGAGTTTCGTTAGAACAATGTCACGTTATAAATAGAACTGGAGCGTATGTATGGCGGTATTTCTGTAGTTCACAAACTCAAATTAAATTATATTTGTGTGACAATAGGTTGAGACATGACGAATAACAAATAAACTACATTAAATTATTATTTAAGAATGAGACACACCCTTGCGTTCGAAAGCAAAATTTGCGGAAAATTTAATGGAGTCGGATCTCAAAATACAACCCAAACAAAACTATATTTTAAGCCCGCAACCTCAACGATTCAAACTTTCCGAATAAAATTTGTTTCCCGAAATATGATGTAAATATATTTCACAGTTTAGCATATTACCGTAGCGGCTCCTAGCCCGAAACTAATTCAATATTATGACAGGTGTTACTTTATTATATTTGAGGTTAGGTTAAACAGCCGACGAGCGACCTCCGCGGAAGTGACGAGGGTAGTGACGTCACGAGCAGGAAGAGGAAAACAGCACAGGACAAGAGCGGGAAAATATTGATTCTTTCAATTTAAATAAAAATTTATGTATTCGTGAGAAACGTATGGTGGGTGTGTGACTACGACGAATTCCATTTGTGCACGGAATATCAACATTCTCGGTTATGGCGGGATACTTGCGGAATATAAATTAAATTTAACGAAATAATGTTTGCTTATAAGCAACGCTCAATAAATGTTGTTGTTTTCCTTATTCTCCGAGGAAAGAAATACAATTTTAGAATTCGCTTGGAAGATACAGCAGCATAAATTCGATAGCATACATTGCTGCATAGATTGCCTCACTTACGTTCTAAAACGTACAAAGAAAAATATGATAATCAGTTCGCAATTCTGCGTAAGTTAAACAAGAATTTTAATGTGATGAAATTTTTTTGCAGTTTAAAGAAATATAATAATGAAGAATTCTGATTATGATAATTATTAATTACTTACATTTTTTTTTTGTCATTTAATAAATAATAATAATATATTATTTATTAAATTCTTTTGTTTATATATACAAAAGTAAGCTGGTAACTAAGTCATAACTGTTTCACTGCTAACATCAATTCCGTGCTAAATCTGTCAAGTAATTATTCATGCATATAATTTTTAATTTTATTCCAATTCAAAATATAACTGACAATCCTATTTTGTTTGCAACGAAAACTTCTAGTTCTACTGTAAGTGATTATTTCGTATTGGGTTGTAGAAAAAATAGGGTGTACAACTCGAGTATAATGCCTATATCGCATGTGAACGTTTGCAAATTCGTTATCGTGCGATATAGGCGTCATATCCACCCTTGTTGTACAATGTACTATTCCGTACTGACTTGTCAAAATAAAATGGGACAATTCGATGATGAAACTGTATACACGGTATCATTTCAACACACAAAGACTTGTTCAAGAAAAGATTACTAACAAGATAATTTTTAATAATATTTATTAATAACGTGTTCATTTTCTCAAATCGGTAAACTATTAATGGCTGTTTGCACCAACATAACAAATTTTAAGCTTGCCTTAAATAGACAATATCGAATCGAAATAAAATGTCAAATGCATGATTTAACATTGCTGTCAAAAATTTGATTAGATTTTTTTTGTTTAAGTCTGGCTTAAAATTTAAGCCTTGTTGGTGCAATCGGGCATAAATAAACCACGAATCCACAGATGTTATTAATCATACCAGGCCTTAGATGTCTCAAAGTCCTCGCTCTATGAGCTTGAAATTCGTAACAATACTAGGTATGTTACAAATACAATTATCTTGATAGAACAGGATAGGCTGTTTGCATACAGCCTCTGCAAGGCACCTAAAATTTATAGTGGATTCCGCTTCACTCGCATACAGCACTATTTTTTTTGTTTATAGTTTGCGATTCTGGAATTAAAAGCCCAAATCTCATTTCACACTCAGTTGAACCACTGTTGCCCGTAGTTTTAAATACTACAACTTAGATAAACATACTTGCTTTGTGTAATTTGTGAACACTAATGAATTTTATATTAAACAAAAACTGATAAATATATATTTGTTTATTTGCGAATAATATTATATAAAATAAAAAAACTGCTAATTTAATATTTGATATATTTTGTTTTATTTACATTTGCATTTAATTTGTTTGGCCCCACTAAAATTTAATAACGTCATAAACAAAATATCGTGAATTTCATTGTAAAATTTTGTGATAATTATGAATTCTTGAGAAAAATCCGGGTATCTTCACAAATAAAGGGTGAGTTCTTTCTTTGAGTGGCATGATGCTCAAAAGGGTATAATAAAACATATAATATAAAACAAAGTTTAAAGCCGAGATTTTCGTTTGAGATTGTTTGCTTATTTATATCTGACGATAGCATCGCAATTTCAGCGCAAGTTTCAGCTCACTTCCGCCGCTGAAATGAAGAGAAAATGTTGAATTTTCAAGTGGTTGCGACAACCTTCATTTGAATAACCAAACTGCCCACAATTCCAGTTGTGAAATTCGGGAATTTGTGTTTATGTATGAGAACCCGCAAGATGTTTTAACTATACACAAGTTAATTTCATAGTTTAGCCATATCTGTTCCAATTTCCCAGGTTGTTGATTTCACCAACCCCATTATATTTCCATTTATTTTACTTACTTCTGTTATGAAAAATAACACAAGCCTTAATTTCATGATGAGACTGACTACATGGGGGTATCGGGGCTCATGTCTCCAAGGAAAATTTTTCAAGGGGAAATGTCTCCAAGATGACATTTCCCTTAGCATAGCATTTTTTTACATCAGTAATAACTGAACTGTTATTTCAAAGAATTATTTTACCTCCTTCCATTTTAAGTAACTGACTTCTATCCTAAAATAGATGTGAGTTACACGCTTCAAAATATTACCAGTGAATCACTCGTATCAAAGAATGTGTGTAAACAAATTTCTATTTAAAAATTCTCACAAGTACAGCCACAATTACAAATTGAATATCAACCAATAGGAATCTATATTACCGGTAACAATGCGCGTCTCAGGATATGCCAGAGATCGTGAAATGCTAGCACTCAGTCCCGCTTTGCGGGGCGGTGGTGGGCCTTAGGGCATCTGCCTCGCCTGGTGATCTGGTTAGATCGCCTTCCAGGGCATTTGATGCCCTGAAGGTGAACTTGTTCAGCCCGCCGGGAATTGGAGCACGCTACTCTAATTCTTGGGCTGCTGAAACCAGAGTATATTATGAAGCAGTTTCAGTTGCTCTGAATTGTGCTCTGGCTTCAAGAGGTCAGGAATTAAAATATATTGAAGTGTTTGCTCTAATTCTTGGCCTACTGAAACCAGAGCACATTCTAGAGCAGATTTGGCTACTCTGGATTGTTCTCTGGTTTCAGTAGGTCAGGAATAGCTATACTCAACTAGAATAAAAAGAGAAACAATGAGTGGTGAATAATTTGCAAGTAAGATTATATTATTCAGTGAGAACATTTTAAACAATGAATCTACAAAAAATTCAACATTGAATGTAAATATGAAAATGAATTTTGGCAAGCATAACAAAATATACCTAATTTAAAAAATTAAATTGAGTTTGTCCGCCAGCCCTTCATTGTAATAATAACACGGTTGTGCTAAAATAATTTTCAAATTATGAATATGCAATTTTAATTTAAATAATTGTATAATTTAATATAGAGTATAGCATGAATTTTATTTTCACGTTTTATTTGTTTATTAATCCGTGAATTTATGTCCAATTAAATTAAATTTAAATAATTAATACAGAAAAACTAACTGCAATTTTCTGTCTCAAAAATGCAAGGATATATAGGCAAAAGACTCCTAAATATTCATTTGGGAGTCAGTGTCACAACTCACAAATATTAATATGTAGTATATAGAAACAGCGTAAAATCTTATAAAACAGATATTGCACTTTATAAGTTTCCATTTTCTCAAAATTTTAATCATCGTTGAATCTTAGAGTTTCATAAAGTTTTTTTTTAATTGGAAAAGTATAAAATGTATAATAATAAACATTTTAAGATGTAAACAGAGCTTTAATACACTTTTGAGTATTAGTTCTAGATCTAGTATTTTTAGTAATGATAATCAAGCCACTAAAAAGAGAAATAAATCCAATGAAATGAGATGTATTGAAATTCGAAACGATATTTGTGTGAAATGCTGTTCATTACAATATGTGATGATTGACCCAGATTGATGAGAGCACAAAAAAGATGATTATTTATTTAGCGTGAATCTTAATTAATTAACCAGTGAGGTAGTATAAAACCGGCTGTGTGTGCATTAATAAAACATACATCTGTGGAAAACTCCATTATCTCGACATTCCAAGTAACATACGTGAACCAAATATTGCAGTGCGCTAGCAGATTCATTAAAGGCTATACAATTACGCGGGGGGGCTGCTTCGGCTCGACTCTGTGCAGGAGACAAGGCTACAGGCTTGGCTTTATGCGGACGGCTGCAAAACCACGTTAAATGATATTATTACGCGAAAACAGAAACATTGTCACGCGGCGCCGCGCGTGATCACGTGCCCAAAACGTGACACATGAGAATTAATTAGTGATTTACTCTGATATTGTAATTAAAATTTCTGCCCTCAAATTTTGTCATGAACACATTCTAAATGAGGGATTATTTTTAGATTTAATTTAACAAAACAAATTTAAAATAGAAAATTTCTAAATACGGATTAATAACTGTCATATTAAAAAATTATTATTATTTTATATTGTTGATAGCAACAATTTGTCAGGTTCACATATTTCGGCAGAATTGGCCTGAATCGAATAAAAACTAATGTCGTATTTTTTTTTCTAAATCGAGCAGTGTTGTGCAACTTTTCGTTGTCAACGATTTCAGAACTAGGCAGAGTTGCATAATAAACCGATTTTTACAAAAATATCAAACATAATCTGAAATTATAAATAAATTAAAAAAAAAAACAATAAAAAAACTACAGTAAAATCCGTTTATGGTGATACGGTTTATAGCAATAAACTGTTTATAAGCTTTCATACGCTAACTTAATTTAACTTGTATCGGTTATAACGACGAAATTTTTAGAATCCCTTCATTGCCGTTATAACCGGATTTTACTATAACACATTTCAAAGTAAATTTAATAAAAAACTACCATTACTGCAAACATTTCTGCGATATAGGTAAATTCAAAATAATATGACGGGAAAGTCGTCCGGTTAAACAGATTTAGTAGTTGTTGAAAGTATTGCAACATGATAACATTACAAACACGCTTATTCCCCCAATTTCCGTAATGCAATGTTAAATAACAATTGCAGAACAAGTGATTTAAACTTAGATCATATATCATTAATTTCGTAAGACAGGCCAAATTTTGGACAAACATAGGACAAATATATTCATCTCTTTATTAGGAAGTATTCAAAGCACATCCCTAACTTACTTGCATTACCAATTCAAATATAAACATCTATTATAGCAAATTTAACGTTTAGGTTTAATTCCTACTTCCACCACCAAAAAGTATAAATAGTATATCCATCCTTCTATGTTTGGCCAAAAATTTAACACGTACAATATAGGCAAGTCTGCATCTAGAGATATATGATTTAAGGATTAAATCAATGTGATTTAAATCTGATTGAAATCACTGATTCAAAACAAGTGATTTAAATCACTGCAACTCTGGAACTAGGAATAACTTATTTACACTGATTTTTAAAGTAGTGAAAAAAGAACAGTGTTAGAGTGGAGATAAATTCGGCGATATGCTCACATTTTCAAACATTTTATATAGAAAAATTAATTTTGTTCCTAAGTACAGAATTTTACTTGTTGAATTAACGAAATATGACAATATTAACGAAGACTAGATCAAAAATTGGGTCAGGCAGACTCTACTCTAGGGTGTATATTCAATCATAACATTCTCCAGTGATATTAGTTTAAATTTCTCGGAAAGCTTCATTTGTCAGATGTGCACTGCACTACACTTTCATGTCTTTTGAAACCAACGTATCTGTACTAGTGTACACTGACGCCAGCTATATTGTTCCGCACTTTGCTAACACAAATTTTCAACAAACAAAGGTAATATCAAATTAATTATTATAAATTTACGTATTCAGCATGTAGTGATTGGTACACATCAGGGTATACGCATAGGATCTCATCATAGGATTATAATATTTAATTTTCATGAAAGTATTTCAAGTATAGGAACGAAATAAAAACTTTCATTACTTAAATAATTTGATGTTAATATTTCAAACACTTTAAAATTATTATTAAGTAAGTAAGTAATTATTTTATTATTAAAATAATAAAGGATATATGCTCTTAGACGTATAGAAAATGATTATTTTCCAAAAAAATGTAAAAATAATTGCACATTATACAGGGTGTTTGGCGGAAGGCCGGCACCCAGAATATTTCGCTCATTTTGAAAGATACAAGAAAATGTTAAGGAGCAAAGTTAAACTAGACAAAGGGACTCATAAAATGGCCGTAGTAACAATTTTGTGTCACTTCCGGTTTTAGCGGAAATGTGTCCAACTTTAATTCTAGCATAGGGAATCGGTATTTTTATATTTTTTTTCGAAATGTACATAAAATTAGCTTTATAATGATACCAAAATATCATTGTTTTACTTCAACCATTTCAAAATGGCGACACTTTATTTTTAAAATATTTACTAATAAAAATTCATAAAAAAATACATCATAGCCAGCTATTTGAGATTTTGTTACCTGAAACCAAACAAATAATATCAAAAAATATTAGATCTACCTTTCCTGACGATAGTGGCAAAATTTGTTATATGTGACAAATTGTGCAGAAAATGACGGCGGCCATTTTGAGTATTTTTAATTTTAATTTTGTTTGTTGTATTCAGAATGAGTTCTTTTATTGCGTTGATTGTTATAAGGTATTTTAAACATATTTTTTTTCGTTAATTACCTACAGTTGTAAGTACATAAATATGAAAATAAATTGTCGCCATTTTGACATGGTTGAAATAAAACTATGATATTTTGGTATCATTGCAAAGCTAATTTTATGTACATTCCGTAAAAAAATATAAAAATACCGATCCCCTATGCTAGAATTAAAGTTGGAGCCATTTCCGCTAAAACCGGAAGTGACACAAAATTTGTACTAGGATCATTTTATGAGTCCCTTTGTCTAGTTTAGCTTTGCTCCTTAACATTTTCTTGTATCTCTCAAAATAAACGAAATATTTTGGGTGCCGGCTTTTCGCCAAACACCCTGTATAGGGCTAACATTTTTATTCACTTGTTTTTCCAAAAACCGAACATCCAAACACAATTAACGTAAAAATAACAAATCTGATTGTGAGGATCTGCGATACGTAACTATTACTTCTAGGACGAAAAATAATGCAAAATTTTGAAATAAATGTTTACTTAAATTTGTTTACAGAAAGAAAATATAAATACAATTAAATATTAATAAAATAAAACATTTCGAATATGGTAGAGAATTTTGTTCATGTACATTACTAAAAATCAAGTTTGCAACGCTGCACAATTAAGAACAGTTTTCGTATTTTAGTTCTCATTTATTTTTATATACCAAATATTGTAAGAATAATTAAAACCCCGGCAAAAAGTTAATATTGTTTGACTCTGGATAAAATTAATATTCGAAAGATTGCAAACAATGAAAATTCGATATTTGACAAACAAATTAATATAGGCAGATTAAATTCAT
Organism: Stenolophus ochropezus; assembly: GCA_035578165.1. Taxonomy (NCBI): domain Eukaryota; kingdom Metazoa; phylum Arthropoda; class Insecta; order Coleoptera; family Carabidae; genus Stenolophus; species Stenolophus ochropezus. Next base: position 13,376,809 of record JAQOWZ010000005.1, on the reverse strand, counting down.
ACATATTCATGGTCTCTCATTTTATTTTCATCCACGTTCGGAGTGCTCCATAAAAAACAGAATAAATATTGTGTTGTACAAAATGTAATAATATTAATTAATAACTTGAGCACGTATCCTCATTCGAACTTTGCAAGCAACGAAATTAATTAATCGCATTTAGCTCAGTGAATAAGGGAATTTGATATTCATAAAAGTTTTCTTCTCATACTCGTATGATTCAAGAACGAGACTTTTCTTTGGGATTTTTAATTACTGTGCGCAAAAACTACGGATTCCATTTGCATAATAAATAGTTCTCCACAACTTCTTACTTATTTCTACATATCTAATTTTATTCTGAAGCGTACGCATTTGGACTAGAAATGAATGTTTATCTCTCAGTGGAAATTTTTATTTTTGGAAATAATAATATAAAATCGTATTATATTTTCTATGACAGCAACTAAGACAGCAGAAATATAGAAAAAAAAAATCATTATAAATGAAACAGGGCTTCAAGTACCCATATAGTACTTGTTTTATATCAAGTTTCACTTGCATTTTATGAGAAGGGACATAAGCTAATAGCCTCTGCAAAGGACCTACAGTTTTTGCGGATTCAAAACCATTTGGACGCAGCTGTATTCTATTTGGTTAATAGTTGGCGACGTTGAGTTGGTTTATTATTTAAATACAAGCGGTCGTGAATAATAGGTTTGGAAACTATCTTGTGAATAGATTGTTATTTATAAAACCAGAAGTAGAAAAACATACTAGAAATATAGTTTTTTATTATGCTTCTTATTATTAGGATATAATTTTTTTTGCAGTTTTTGATACTTTGATTTCAAATGTGTATATTTTGGTTAAACGATACGTTTTTAAACAAAATGGTAACCATTATATTCAATGCATTTTTGGCAACGTAATACAAGTTTTTTATACCCAAACTATGTGAAGTTCTGGAAGCGATGAATTGGTTGATTGATTTTTTTTTGCTTTGTCTTGGTTACTGAAGCATTTTTCCTTAAAGAAGTTATTAAAATGTTTTAAAAAACTGGTAGTCATTAGGTGAAAGATCTGGCCACTAAGGTGGGTGTGCTAAAATATCGTAGCTTAATTGGTTTAATTTTTGCAGTGTTGGTTGTGCGATCCTTGTTTTGAGGAAGAATATGACCCTTCTGTTCACCAATGTCGGGTACTTATGCTGAAGGTTCCGAAGCATTTCGCTTATTTATTGACAGCACTTTTCGGCCGTGATGGTATCGCCCAAATTGAGAAAGCTGTGATGGATTAAATCAGTTTCTCACCACCATAAAGTCACTATGATCTGTTTTTGGTGCAATTTGGACTTTACGAAGTGTTTTGTGGCTTCATCGGGGTTAAACCATTGAGACAAACCTTTTCGATTGTTGTACAGAAATCACTTCTTGTCGCACCTTACAATACAAACAAGAAGCGACTCATTTTGGTTGCGGAGGAGATGTACAGACAATAACTCACAGACGTCGATGTGCTTGGTTTTTTGCTCATATCGTAGGCACACATTTGTCGAATTTTTTAACTTCCCAATTTCTCGTAAGTGGTTGGAAACGGTCAAATTTGATACTCTAAATTCGCCGTAAAACTCCCATGGTCGACCACTATGCTCTCCATATTCAAAACAATAATTTCCCCTACGAATCTTTTTGAATCACTATTGTACAGTACTTTCGTAAGTCGTTCCTGGAGCAAATGTTGCCGCTTCTTCAAGAAAATAGCTCGAATTTCTTATTTTCCAAATTTTATTTAACATGAAAACAATTTTCAAGAATTAAGCTTAAATGAAACATTAATTTTTTATCATTTTAGAGCCATAGATATACTTTCAAATGACATTCGATTCCAGAGTCTACTTAAACAAAATGTATTTAAAAAAGGCATTTGTAATCGTGTAAAAATCCGCAATAACTTTTTATAACCGAAAAAATTATGGAAGGATGAAATATTTTGGCAGTCAGTCAGTCTTGAATTTTTTTTATTTCTACTCCAACCAATTTTTGTCTATTTTAAGCCTTCTTCAAGCAATAAAAATCAGTGAAATAAACTGTAATTTTATGATCATATAGTTTAAAAAATGTATGATAGTTAACATTAAAAAAATGAATGATCTAAATTTTAAAAATTTAACAAGACAGCATAGATGATAACAAATATATAATTACTCATTATAAGTTCCATTAACTAAACATAACAAATTAAAATTGTTTTTTTTTTGTAAACTACACGAATATACCTATATGCGTTTAATTATTTTTCCACTACAGAAATTGTAAGTAATATTTGAACAAGCTAACTATTAGATTATATCTGGGTATTTATATGAACCTTGTTTATTATAAAAATTAATCGAGATTCGTAGAGCAATAAAATTTTATTATATAGATGCTAGCAAAATTTCTTAATATTTTCTTCGACTTCATTTTTATATTACACCAATTATGCCATAGCCACGTAGCAATTCCGCTTAAGAATTCTGTTTCCGTGAGATATTGGCTTATATGAACGAAGTTATGTGACAATAAAATTACCTATTCACTTGATGACAACTTTTATAATATTGGTCGTAAAAGGTTTCCAGATTAAAATCTGAACAATTTAAAAGCATCGAGATTGTTTTTTGTTTTAATTGCTGCAGATAACAGATGAATAATTGATGAAGGTAAAATAATACATTTTATTGCAAAACTTTTATAGCTATAACTCGGTCAAACAATTGAATGCAATCAAACAATGAATGCGATTTTTATTCATACATTTTAAGCAAAAAATGGCAGCAGTTTATGACACGAGAATAAAACGCTAGAGCAAAAAATTAATTTTGACCATGGTACAAAATTTGGCAGCATGATCGAGAACTGCAAAAATATTTTCCTTAAATTAATACAATTATTCATACATTCAGAAAGAAAATAACGAAATTATGTAATTATTTTTAAATCATTTTTAGTTTATTTTTGTTGACAATATGTGATACTTTTAAATTATGAATTTTATTCATATCATCAGACATTGTTTTAAAAATATTATTTCTTTCCATATAAATAAAACATTCTATAGAAATAACAAATAACTAAAAATGTTCAAATGTTTTGGAACATATAAAGTTCCGGATTCTTATTATTATTATAATACGAAGGAAAAATATATCTTTGTTCATCTAAACTTACTTCCATAAGACATATTGACATACTTATTAATTTATAACAATATGCTTTTAAAAAAGAAATATTTCGATTGTTGACATAAGTAGGATTAGGATTAATGTTTATGCAGTAAGGAAAATAATGTTTCCGTATTCTGTAAAATATGAAGCTTGGATTTTTTGGCGTCATCATTTATGCGATACAAGATTACGGTTTACCAAATATGAATAATATATTCGATGGTGTTTTTGCACCTAAAGTGAAGGATAATGCAAAATACTTCCACGACTAGATATAAATTATTCAGCTTCTTATATGAGATCCTTCCTTCTTGCTAGTTTCTTATTATAGCAAAATCGTGACAGATATGGTACCGCAAAAAATACACAACCGAAATTATGATTCACCAACCATCAAATCATTCTCTACTTTACCCTAATATTTTTATCCCCATTCACCATAAGAAAAAGAGAAAAGACACTATACTCTAGACTATTTTTACTTCAAAAGTGTTGCTTCTTAAAGTTGGTAGACATAAATTTATTTGGAATGGATTCAGTATCCATTGCACTTCAAAAGAGAACAATAATTGCTTTAAACGAAAAATTAGGTGGATGCATGATATCAACCCGAGTTCGAATATCGCAGTTTGAATTCATGTAATCTATGAAAAATATCAAATGTAATGGTATCGAAATTTTAACTCTGTGTACATATATTGGTTGGATTCCTTTTTTTATGGTACCTTACATCAGTATCGTTTTATATGATTTTATTTGTATAAAAATAAAAGAGGGATTCACATTTACATATTTTGTTTGAAGCTTTTTATCCTTTTGATTCCAGGAATAAAAAATTTAAATAAACCGTTTTTACCCAACATTCTGATACCTACAAAGAGAAAAATAACAGCTGTTAAAATCTAATAATTTGCAGCGTACATGCAAATGATCTGCTATTATTGAAAATTTAATAATAAATTAATAAAAATGAATGTTGTCACTGTTAATCATTGAAGATTAGATATTATTTCCGTTAGAGATTCTTATGTTAGTGTTTCTTTGAAGCATTCTCCATGCCAATTGCAGTGCTCAAGAGCAGTGAATATAATTTGGTGCCGAAATAATCTAAATATATAAATTTTTGGGTCCAAGATTTAAGTTTTCGAAAATAATCTACATTTACAGACGTCGATATGCCGATTTCAAATTTACAAACAGAATTTAATTTTAATTTAATCTCTTTGTATTCCTGAGATTTTTGCTTACTAAGTTTCAACTACAAAAATATGTTTGTTTTGTTTTGGTATCTCTAAAATTGGCTGTGAATATATCTGTCGATACTATGTGAAAAGTTATAGTTTTTCGTTTGGGATTTGTTTTCTCCAAAAATTTTTATTTTCTGGACTTCAGTAAATTTCGAAGCGTAGATTCCAAATTTTCAAACAGAAATCATATAACCTAATTAACCAAATCGATTCTACGAACAAAAATTATATAAGTGTAAGTAACAAGTTTTAGATTTTTATTCCAATGGATACAATTTCTATAATATCGAGAAAAATCGTATCTTTCATCATAAAAACTTGAAAATTGATAATTTTGTTCGTAGAATCAATTGGTTACTTTGCCGAGGTCGTGTCTTGATCCATTAGAGGACAGTGCCTAAAAAATCTCTTTACTTTGGGAATATAACTTTGAAGGCAAAATATTTAGAGAACAATAACAGATAATTTAATCATGTTTGAACATTAGGAATTAAGGAATTTCTTTTTAAGACTGGAAAATAAAAAAATTCGAAGAAAATGTTCCCGAGCGAAAAACTAAAATTTCGGTTTTTTTGTTTTTGACTTTTTTCACCGAATCGTTACAAAGAACTTATATGTAGAGAAAACATTTCTCTATGTAACTTTACCTGTAGAATCGACTGGTATAATCGCTGAGATTGTATCTCTACTCATTTTAGAGGGATTTCAAAAAAACATGCACACTTTTCTGACGTGCAAATTTAAGACAAATCTCAGTACCGAAAATAGATAATTAAATTCTGTTAATAAATCTAAAATCAGCGCATCGAATTCTATCAGTACGGACTATTTTCAAAAACAAAAATCTTTAAATCAAGAAATGTTATGTTTGTATTATTTCGAATGAATAAATGCTACAAAAAGGTCAAATTAGAATTTTTCAAGATTTCTTCTTGTATATTTATCAATCATGTTATTCATAATTTCATTACCTCTTAAACAATGCGATATTTTTATTCGCTTCGACTGGCCGCTTCAACCAAACCTTTTCCAGCCCACATTTTATTGAAATGACAAGTGATACATTGTTGATTATCCTGGAGATAGCGTTATCAGGCGATGAGAGCGGAGGCGGCGGTTGATAAGGAATGTGGCGGTGGCAGGGCGGCACGTTGTCCTCACGTGTCCCGTGGATCGATATCCGCCAGATTGCGTTACCCGTTACGGTGCGGGGGTGGGTGCGGCGCCTGCACCATGCACAACCATGCCCGAATTGTCAGCGTGCGTAGCGTTCTACGCATCTGAACATACACGAGTAATTAGCAAAAACTAGACAGCCTGTTGTCACAAACACTGCATAACCTACTTTGTATTACCTTCAGCTTATAACTACGTAAGTTAGAAATTGGAAATATACGTTTTGACTATCTCTGAATCCATTTTGACTAGTTTAGGTGTGACGTCTGTACGTACGTATCTCACACAACTCAAAAATGATTAACCGTAAAAATTTGAAAGTTTGTATATGGGTCTGCTTTAACATCAATGGCGGCGCTGGACATTGTGGATTACAGAGGCTCAGTCTTCAATACAGTACATACCTAAATTAAAAAAACGTTTTTTTCAAGCATAGCCCACTAATCGATTCTACTTGCAAAGTAACATAAATATGCCAATTTTCAGATTTTTTGTTGCAACGAATACAATTTTTAGAAAGGAAAAACTGAAAATAGCCCTAATCGATAAAATCCAAAATTCCTTTCATTTTTCTCGATTCTTAACGAAATTCATTTACAGAAATTAACAAAAATTTGGAGAAGAGTTGGTACATAGTAATATAATGATTGTACTGCGGAAACAATATTTGTTCGATTTACTAAATTTTTCACCACAAACGTCCGTTACCGCCTATATTTTCAATAGAAATAATAAAGCGACATCCCGATTACGAAAGTATGAAATTTCCTTACCAGATCTCACTCACTTTGATATTCTTCGATAGAAATACTAGTTTTTTTTTAAATATTTCAAAAAGGTTCTCTTGTCTTATAAAAAAAAACTTGAATCTAAATAATAGTTATTTATGATGTAAGTGTTAAAAGTGACATTTTATGAGTGAGTGGGGAAGTTTGAAACGAGGCGAAGCCGAGTTTAACAAACCCCACGAACGAAATAAAATCAGTTTTAACACAAATATCATACACTATTTTTCCTACGACCACAGTTATGTACCTATTTGTAAATAAAAACTGAGCATTAGAATGACATTTATGACAGGTCATGATGTGTTTGTTATGAACAACTGAACATAAGACGTGTTAAAAGTAAATTTGTTTTTTACTTTTAACACGTTGTCAATGGCAACGTTTTAAAAGTATTTACTGTGTTATAAACTGTTATTTTTAACTTGCTAAGCAACCGTTAAAAATACTATTTTTAACAGTGGTCGTAGGAAAACACTTTTACTTAATTTATAACTATATTTATTATTTTTTTGTAAATTTATACAATATAATAAAATAAGAGATACTTGACGTCGCAATAGCTTATCAAAAGTGTCTATTTTTGAAATTAAAAGTTAAATAACTTTTTCTAGTTTAAAATATAATTTCGGCTAAGCATCATCATCAACATTCACATTGACTGAATGATGGAAACAACAAATTTTTTGAAGACAAACGAAGTGTTTTACGTATTTAATTTTTAAGAAATTGATGATTACTAGTTCAAATACTTCAGTGGAATTGAGCTGAGTGAAATTTTGGAGTAAATTCCCAGATTCACTTTGCACATCTCGTAACCTAAGCTTTAAAACCCTTGCACAGGTTGTAAGTTAATATTTAATAATATAGCGAACCACGCATCAAAAAACAGCCGCAGTGTAAAAGCAAGAGAGATTGGTTGTTGAAATACTGGTAAATACAACTTAGGTACACTAATTTACATTTCAACATCGTCATCGACGATATTAGAAGAACCAGACACAGATTTTTTATTAAGGTATGCACATCGTACATCGTGTCAGTCAATTAATACAAATATACTGCACTAGATTTTGAAAATAACTAAGCGTGAGCACTGAATTTGTTAGATAATTTTACAGAAATAAGAAAAGTGAAAATGACTAAATCTCTGGATACAACAGCTTAATTATGAAGTTTTCAAAATCAGAAATCAAAATCAGAACTCTATTTATTATTTCAAACATAGCATTTGCTTGTTGGTTTGTCTTTAGTTCATTGCATTAAACAAGTGAAATAATTAATTAATTTTTAGTTGGATCCCCAAGAATTTTATATTGTTCTAGATTTCACGAGTAACAACTTAAGGTGCGTGTTGAAATCTGAGGATACGAAAAGTTAGCACCTAAGGGTGAGGTACTAATTTTTAAATTACTCCTCACATTTATTAGTCAATTCATATCATTTGGTATCCACATAACATTTTCTGTATTTTGATCGGGGTAAGATATATTCGTTATTTTTAAAATACCTAGATTTTTAGTACCTAGTATTTATCTTTTGTTACCTATATTTTTCTATTCTTTATTATTAATAAATTATTATAATTTACATCTCATTGGTATCAACTTCACGATAACACATATCATAAACGAGTTAGATTTTGAAATTATTTTTCTAGATTTATGTTCCAATTACTATTTCCTGAAAATATAAATTGTACTTTATTATTGTGTTTTTCGGGTATGAAGTTACAAAAATGTTACGGCTAATTTCCTGTGATTAAAAAAAGATACATTTACAAATGAAAGATTGTAAATGACGTTTATCAAAAGACAAATTCCACGAAGAATTTCTTGTTTGTTATATATTTCCATCATATTAATTATTTCGAATTTTTCAAACAATATGTTTAATACGTATTTCAAAATCCAATAATGAATTTTCTGCCCCAATAACATGTAAAAAGTTATTGTGATGTAGAAATAAAGTTCATAATGAAACATTTTTTTGCTGTTATGAAGAGAAAAAGGATGTTTATTTTCATGATATTTAAAATAAATTTTAAATCGAGAGAAGATATACCTACATAAATATCATTGCTTGTGACGGTTTGGATTTATTTTTATGAATGCTCCCTTTATTATTTTTTTATTAAAAGGTGAGTTATTTTCATGAATGACAATCGAAATCTTGTAAAAGCTTTTTATTTCATTTGGTCATGACAGACTGAATTTATTATTCTAAAACAAAATGTTACTGAAATTAAAATATTCTGAGAATTTTTCTGATTTTGACAGCTTCACGATTAACAATTCTGAGAAGGAAAATATGTAATTACGGTACTCTTGTTATTTGTACTTTTTATGTTTATCCTTACAAACAATGATACGTTTTTGTTCAGTCAAACTAAGAAATACATACGGTCATATTTCTTTATTGCTGCATAAAGAATCCTTTATTTATTCTAAAAGTAATTATAAAATTACGGGTAGCGGTGATTCACTTGGTTAGCGAACTTTGACTTAAACTAAGCGGAATGTGAGTTCTCGGGTTGTGGAGTTCATATCCCAGCTTCGCCGATCTTTACCCAAATAAAAATACGGATATAATCAAGTGGTTCGGAACGCACTATAAGCTGGTTCCTTGCAGAGGCTACAGACTACAAATAGGACACACACTTCTAATACACGAACGTATACTAAAGAGAACAAACACACCAACCTGAAAAGTGCAGCGCCAGTAACAGTAAAACATACAGCAGTTGAGTGTGAAATAGTGAACAAATTTATATAATAATGACTGTAAAATATAAGTAAACATAATGAACTACTTAACCGATACAGAACTTATTATAAAACTGTAATCCAGAAATAATGTAAAAATCAAATGTATAATGGTATTAATGACTATAGTTGTCGAAATACCTATTTTCTAAATAAAAAAAAACTATTGTACAATATACGCAAAGTAATAGATTTACTGGTTCAGGGAGTGACATCTTCGCCTAAACATTTGAATAGCTCGTCATCTGTTTCTGCTATCAGCAGGAAAAACTGTATTACCTTGCAAATAATATAAAATACTGTTGATATATTTTACACCAAAGAAGTGTTTGTTTTTCTTCCACTTATTGTGCTGAAAGTTATTTCAAGAAAATTTCATTAATTTATTATTCATTTTATTATTGGGCTTAAAGGAAAGGAGTTCAAAGTTCAATGATTTATTAACAAATGGAAACAGATATAATAGCATGCTATTTTGAGAATAAGAGGAAGAGGTAAATGAAATAGTTATTTGCAGAAGGTGGCATTGGTGCTGAGAAGTTGTCAACAAGTGAGAAACGCTTGAACTCATCTTGACAAGATCAAATAAGAGTTCCAGAAGCCTGGGAACTGAGCTGGTAACACATTTAATTAATTTTAAATTAATATCGTAATTAGGTCGCTCAAAGAGAATCGAGTCGCACCTGACATGAAGGGATGTAAAAATAGCCGCGTAACTATTTGCCTGGAGGAAGCAATATAACATAACGTACGCGATCCGGAGCAGTTAGAGCAGAATTTATTTCGTTAGGGATATCAGGAATGCAATAATAGCAGCAACGTTGCCAAGTGACTCGTCTTTTGTCGCTTGAGAAGTTTGCCGACGTGAAATGAGAAGTGACAGGGGGAATTCACATGATTCATGTGGAAATCGAACAACACCGAATAAATTGCCGTTTCCACGATACGTAACAGTAACAGCGCACCAACTAGTTTATAACTTCATTACATCACAAATATTTTACACTTAGATGGAACTTTCTGATACATTTATATTTAGGTCTGGGAACTGGAGCATTCGCGAAGAATCTAATCTTAGAAATGCACTCTTTATTAACTTGTAAAATATCACACTGCAGAACATTTCCCTCTTATTATTTCATTGTCTGAAAAATTATCGTTCCTTTAAAACTGCGGTAACATAAACAATTTTATTTGCATTTTTATTGATTATTATGTCATAAAACATTGATATAATGTCCAAGTTAATAGCGATTTCATAAAGAGGCACTAAATTAATTATATGCTTTTTACCTAATTTATACGGGACAGGTTAAGATCGTTTATATTTTATGCTACTCCTGAAGTTCGTAATAGGTTTGACAAATATTATGTTTGATAAATTGTTTATAACACACCAAAAGTTTAAGAGAGAAATTAAGAAAAACAAAATAATTCAGGATTATTTGCTCAAGATATGCAATTAAAAAAATTCATACCTATTTGAATTAAATTTAAAAAATATACTAGTAAATAAAATGAGTTCGTGAGATAACTTCCTGCACAATAATAAAAATATGTATGTAGCTATAATCCCAAATGTAATACATTATAAACAAAATATAATAAATAAAGTTTGTGAGCATATATAATTATAAGTAAACAAATTAAAAGTCTCATTATAAATAAAATAAATACTAGATTAGAAAATTTAAATTAACTCAACATTTATTAGTTAACTTCAGAATATATTTTTCAAAACTTGATTTTAATGTTTGTGAATGAAATATTCTTAAGCTTAAGGTGGTTGGATATATAGAAAATTTTAATATTTAAGATTATATATAAGTTAGACTATGCTTAATACCTATAACATATCATTTAAAAAAAAATCCTTTTATCAAAGATTAACACCTCACTAGTACTTCATACTCAATTGGTAAAACACTCCTTCTGTATCTTTGTAAAATGCAATTAAATCCTATTGCATTCTATTTGAGATTTTAAAAGAATATTTTTGGAGTGTGACTAGTTTAGTTTAGTTTAGACCAGTACTGTTAATTTTTCGAAAAAATTCAATAACTTGCAATAAGTTTCAATTTGGAAGAAATTAAATATTTTTTTAAAGAATTCGAACTAGGTATTGATTTCAGTTAGAAAGGCAATAAAAAACAGAAAAAACAAGTGAATTTGAAGAATTTGTAATTGTACTAGTATTTATTTTAGTACGCAATTTATGATTTTGTGTTACAAAAGTTAATATATTACCATGTTTCCCAAAAAGAAAACTTTTCATGGTTACTAATATTACTATATTTATATATAAGCAAGCAAAAGCATGACGCAATTCAAGATAAACACAGAGCAGCTATCAATTATTAAAAAAAAAATCGAGAACAAAATTCAAAATTCGTTCATTAATTTTAAATTAGAATTTTATCAATAGCGTAATATATACTACAGATTCACTCAGATACAAAATGACATTTTATTTTCTTATTAGTTGGTGATGCCGGGAATCGAACCCGAGAACTCGTATTCCGCACAGTTTGAGTCAGATCCCGCTAACAAATAAGCCACTGATGTATTTATTTATTTCATAAATATAAAAATGGTGGAGGCGCCATGTTTGATATTTGTTACCCTTTATATCCTTAGTGATTAAAACCTCAACATTTTCATTTCATGTCTCATGTATCCCGTCCAATATTTCAATTTCTCCATTTGAAAGCACAGCATAAAAAGAAAGTAAAAATCTTATCGAGTGTAATAGACTAGCTAGCTTCCATGGCTAACTGGGATGCTTGGCGCATTCATTCCCCACCCTCGCTTTCCGTGCGCTGATAATCGCAGTAGGCCGCGCGTTACCAGATTTCCTCTTCCGGTCTACGCGGTATGAATATCTCGTGTGAACACGAATGAAATTCCAACGCCACAAGAAAAAATTCATGTTTTGTGCATGGCCACCCGCGATGCTCCATGTTCTGCTTTTATATTAGTTTTTCTTTTTTGTTTCGATCTTCGAACAAAAGTTCGATGTTGTGTTGTTAATTACAAAAAGATGGTTGCTGTTTATTAACTGGTTTGCATTTTATAAACAACTTGTGATTGCAGAATATTTTATATGCAGACACTGTTTTGAATTGTTCTCTGAGAGCGAATTTAATTTATGTACCTATACCAACAAGACCTGTCCTGCAATAAAATTATTTTTATTTGTTATATTTTAATAAAGTTTCTTCATGTTTTTAGCGTTATTTGTTCAATTTAAAGTTCAAGCTAAATAATAAAATTTTATTTTATTTCACGTGTTTTGTTATAGTTTTATTGTGAATTAAATAAAATATTAAAATTTTATATTTATTTTACTATTTATTACAGTAAACCTCATACATTTTATTATTCGAAAGTGTCACAAGTGATATTAATTTTAATTAAAAATATACAATTTATGCTTTTATCACACGTTTCCAAAAATATTTAATTTTGAATTTTACGTTGTGTATCATTTTAGATTACAAAGATACACTCGAGGATACACTTAAATAACTATACCAATCTTGTAAAAAAATATGTAAGCATAATTGAATTGAATCTGTAAATTTATGATAATAATTAACAAAAAAGGTAATAACTTTAATTTTTGATATCATAAATTGAAATAATAAATTGGTAATAAAACGTCGGGAATCTCAATTTGAACTTTTGTCCCAGATTCGTTCTATAGTAGCGCTCGCAAACTCGCGCCACAAAATATTCATCTAGAAAAATGACGTTCCCACACTTGATATGTAAATAACTATTCCAAAATCTGAGTAATTAATTTTTGTATATAAAGTTGAAATTTTTATTTGGTTAATACTTGGTGACTTTGGGAATCTAACCTCAATTCTCACACATTTTTATAAAAAATAATATTTTCATGTGCTTTATAAAATAATGTGAAATAGCTGTATGTGAAGTTATGAATAAAGTAGTGCTATTTGAAAATATCAGAGAAAACGGGCCAATGTTATTTTGTTTTTCTAGGAATTCGCAATATATTGAGTTTTTATAAATAAATCCTGAAATGTAAATTTCGAAAAATTGCAAACTCCCTACATATCCTCATGCGTACATCCTGAGAGGCAAAAAACGCAAAAAAATATCCATTTCCAAGAAGAGCATAATTATAAACAGAATTCCCTCTCTTTTATTTTCGTGTTGCTAAGCAGGCCGGAAAATTGTAAAATCTCTCTGGTGTCAAAATAAATAACTGAAAGAACTTCCGGAAGTGCTGGCGGGACGCATGTGTTTGCGTATGAGTTCCGGGGCTGGTGTTTATCTATAAATTCCCGTTAGTTTCCAAGTGCACGGCGCCAGTTCCTTCGCGTACGCACAGGCATTTGTCTGCCGTTGCCACGGTTATTATATTAGCACGCAGCACGTAAAAACACATCTGGGATTGTGTCACCCACACTTGTTTATGTCGGGAATTTGACACTGGAATTAATTGGAACGAAACACAAAGGACAACGAACTAGAGCTTTTTATACGTGACAATTCTACAGAGAAAACAAAACATTAATTCTTTCAGAATTTTGTTCCAAATTCAATTCTTTGAGAAGATTAGAATTAAATGATTATTACATTTGTGAATCAAATTCTTACCGAGATAATACTGTTTGTAATGAAAATTGGTATATTTCTTGGCTGTGTAAGTTTATTAAATTAAAAAGGCTCGTAAAAAGGATATAGTTTCTGGAATTCAGTCACATTTATTTTTTCAAAGTCCTGAAGTCTTGGAAAAGACACTTGGATTGAAACGGTCTAGTTTTAAAAATAAATGTGACTGAATTCTAGGAATAATCTGCTATTTATTTTTTCTAGTTTTTCCAAAATATGATAATTAGTACACTATTATAATTTTGTTTTTATATTATTTATGATCAGAACATAAATATAGGGATAAAATTTTGAGTGCAGGTAAACTTATAGAATTTAAAACAATGATTGTTGATTTCTATTCATTTTCAAAAGAAATTCATTCGTATATGAAAAATAGAAAAAACTTATCGAGTTCTTCATTAAACTAGAAAGAGTTAAAGACCCTTTTAAACATCTTCTATAGTATAAATAATAAATCTGCGATAAATATATTGCTACACCCAACAATGGGGATTTCCATGTTCATCATCTCTAGACAACATTCCTAGGAGGAATATTGTCTGAAGTAAGAAAGTATTTGCTTAGCGAAACGTTTTACTTGCATTTTTTTTATGCAGGTTGGTTAAACTACAGTCTCTGCAAGGTCAGCACATACCGAGCCATTATGTATTTATTGATAGATTTTAATATAATTATTTTATGGTTTTTTTAACCTCGAAATGTATTTTCTTTTTAAACTGGTTCAGTCGAAAACAAACAAGCATTTAGTGTTACATTTATTCAATATTCTGTTTATATTAAGTTAAGTGTTACTAAGTGTTTCGTCCGCCCATCAATGAGTAAAATAATTATTTATTTATTTTTCGAATTTATAATTCAGCGACGAGGTGAAGTTTCAGGAGAGACCTAATTGTTCATTAATTTGCAATTAATGTTAAACGTTGGAATCAATACAATCAGAGAGACAGGCCCCGGGTAGGTACAATGAAGGCAAAAGTTAAATTACGTTTTATTTACATAGCAAATTTGCATCTCCTTTGTATAATTAATGGAAAATGTTCGCATAACGAGGCGTAAGGTGAAGGAAGAGAGTGCTCTACTGTTGCAGCTGCAGCTTGGCGCCTCCGGCAGTCGCGATATTTAAATCGACGCGAATTCAGACTCCTTTTAATGCTTTTAAACCTGACGAGAAATACGTGCTTTATAATGTGATCAAACACCAACACTTCAGCCGAGCAAAGCTGCCTTTTTATACACTTAATCGGCGAATCAAATAGAAGCGATCTTTAGACGTTTCAGGCTTTTACAAATGGTTAACCGGTAAATAAAATAGACGTACTCTACTTCTCTTACTAATCTTAACGAAAAGGATTGTTTTATTTTGCTACAACTAAATCCTTTCAGATACATTTTAAGAAGTGTTGTAACTGTTAAATTGGTAATTAGGAACTAAACCAAATCTCGATGCTTACTAACATTGAACAACTGAAGTTTTGGCTTGCCTAAATAATTGGCTTAACATATTTTGTTTCTACTATTAATTATTACAGTCATATGTAGCCTAATAAGGGTAAGAAATTTTTACATTTTGAGTATAGTACGACTAGTTAATTATTGGAGGAAATATATATATATATCTATATCATTTTCGTGCTCTCGTTTAAGTTAGTAACAAATTAACATACTCACCAATACTGTAGATAAACACTGGTTTTTTTTAACCAATCCCAATCAAAGACAAATAAAAAATGCAATATTCACTCGTGTTATTCATACCTTCACCCCATCACTGTTTATTATGAACTAACTATTACACCAGATTCATATTACTCAATTATTAAATTAAATTATACAATATTAATTGAAAAATACACGAATGAATTAGGAATCTACAGGTCTCCCCATTCATCATGTTGCTGGAAAATACATGTTTGTTCTGTAATTACGTAATAACTACTTTATTGTAATTTTTTTAAAACAATTAGTTATCTTCAAAGTATTGAAAAAATAAACACAGTACATAGAATTATAAAAGGTTTTTAAAAAATTACAAAATTCAATTTTGTATTTTTGTATAATTTGATGTAGATACTCTTGTACTTTGACGTTTGATCTTGTTTTATTGACCGGAACTACTTTTTTTAGATAAAAGTGAAAAAATATTTAATGCATTTTTAAAAAGAATCAATTTGTTCAAGTACAATGTAGAATAGATATAACGTATTGAATAATGCGATTAATAAGTAATATTTCTAAAAATCGTAGCATTAAAAACATAATGAAAATAGAAATTCTTTGTTTAGCGTATCAAAAGCGAATATTTTATTTATATTTTTATTTTATGTGAGAATGTGTTTTAAATGAAGAAATAAAGAAATCGTGAATTTTGAAATATCATAGTGAAGTTTAGTGAAACAAGTGCAAAGTCGTTGCAAATCATAATAAAATGCAAATTTCATCTCATTTGAAATTTAACATCTGTCATCTTTAGAACATAAAAGTGAAATTTGGTTTTATTATCGAGTATTAAATCCACCCACAAAACCGCCGTTATATATTCACTATGGATCATTTTACCCCACATCAGATAATAAACCATTACACAAGATGACGTCATTGATGACGTCATTAAGGTTATAACTGCTATTTAATCCTCTATATGTTAATTCCAAAACAAATTAAAGCCCCCTATTCAAAAATTTTCATCCAAAAAATTGAATAGTGGGGTTGAGAGGATGAGAGGATATTACCCGGAAGTGGATCCTTTCTAATGACTCTTTTCCTGCCCAGTGCTTCCGTTGTGCAAAAACTTGAGGCTGGAGCATATTCTCGCAGTCGGCAAACAGCGGTGCGGAAAGGGGAGGCACTGTAAGAATATCATTAGCGGCGACGCGATAGATTTCTTATCACGGACTTGTCACCCAATGATTAAATGAAGCGTGTATTTTGTAATTACCGGAGAGGCTGCGATGTAATGGATGTGCCACTTCAGACTCAATCGGCCCGTGTGCAACTTACAGGACCGTACTCGCCCGTAAACATCTCACATTTCATAATTATATTTAAAAATGAGCTGACTATGAACCAGATCCGTAATTAGGAAGAGGAACAGATGAACATAACAGGCCCAAAAATAATATGTCACATATATTTCTTGACAGGGAAATTAGTTTCAAAATTCACTTAAACGACTTTTAAATCTTAAAAGAAATTTTAATATTTCTACGTAATAAATCCTATAATAATAATTCGCTTTCGATGGTTGCGTAAAAAATTTTTTGAGTAGGTATAAGGGCCTATGAATTTCAAAATTCTAAAATTTGATTTCATTGTTTTTGAAGCAAATATTTTTAAGGTACTGGTTGAAAATGGAATTTAAATATTTTGTTTAATAAATGAGATAGTAAAGTTATAAAATTATTTATATTACGTAAAACATAATTTTATTCATAAGTAATACCTATAATGAATAGTTGATGGGTACATGCGAAGTAACAAACGAGTGTCAAAAAATAACATTTAAATGACGACAGCAAAATTGGAGTTCTTGTTATACTTAGCAGGAATTATAAACAAATTTTAGCGATTAAATTCCTAGGACAAATGACAACGTTTTTTTAAGAAACAAAATATAACCAGGACGTTGCTACTATGATTTTATCTAATTTTATCTCAGAAAAACTATTTGAAGAATTAAATGAAACTTTTTGGTTAAGGAAAAGTGACGTATGTGGAATAATCTTTTAAAATAAGGAAATATTTAAACCTACTAAACTTTTGAATTCTTAATATGTACGATATGTACATTCTCAATATTTGTCTTTTAGTCGTAATATACTGTTGATTCTTAAGTGATTTTTACAATAATAATTAAGTGTCATTACGAGTTTCCTAATGGCAAAAAGTGTCATTAAGAATGATTTATTTTGTAAAACAAATGACAACATAAATTCTGTCTATTTTCATATTTTATCTTGAAACAAAGGTAAAATGTACCCATTTTAAACAAAATCTAGTATCCGTAACAATGAATAAAATGAACTTTTTAATGTAGCAGCTTAACTGGGGTTGGGTTAGTTAGGTTTAAATTCATCTCAAAAAAATATTGATCCATTGTGCCTTCGTTCTCATCCTAATACTTTTTAATATACTACATTTTTGATACTCATTCATATAATTTTGTAAAATAGAAATTGTTTGCTAATTTACCCGACTTTGTAGCTTTTATGATTCCCGATATAACAATAGTGGGCAACGTTAATGAACACCTGTAAATTCAGATTTTATGGTTTACAGCAAAAAATTATGAATTTATTATGGCGCCTTTTTACGAAAAAAACACGCCCTCTGGATTTTCTTAGTTACGCCCCTGTATTCAATGTTTTTCATTTTTGAAAATATGTATTTTGAGATATATAAATTTAAACTGTCGTAGCTAAAATAATGAAGGATACAACATTTCATATAGTCCATAATGAAACTTGCATGATTAAAAGTCTCGATTCAACACCCCGTGATTTAATATCACATGCGTTTCATTATAAACACTACATCAAACATGTATCTCTAATATATATTGTCTGTCTGCAAATTTTTATTATGTTTATAAAATACAAAAGAGTCCAACTATAAAGGCCAAGTACGGAAGTAGCTCTGAAGAAAACAAATGTGCCATTCTATAATTAAAACGTTCGTCTTATGTCTCCTAAATATCAGTTTAAATAATACGCAACCTATTTCCCTCCGAATATGTCCCTGCTTGTTCTCATTCCGGTACAGGAACCGTTGCATTGAAGCTAGAATATTCGGCTTGTTTCTGTGACAGCAATAGCGCAAGTACGTTACCGCTGTGCAGTCAGATGCAACGATACCGGCTTCGGTGCTCCCGCACTCATTTACTGCGCGGATTTCCCTGCTGACTTCATACATAACACCGCCACTCGCATCGACGACTCACACCAGATAAATAACCTACTTCATTGCAATCCAATATCCTACATACTACAAAATATCCACACTATCTATTTATCATTATAAATATATCAACTATTTAAACAAAAATAATAAAATATACATGGAAAGAATTCATCCCAACCAAATAAATTTAAATATTAATGGGACAATCCGATCGCAACTTTTCAAATTTGATAGTAAATTAAACCAAACAAAATTTACATTATTATAAAATTATTGTTATTATTATTATTATTTTAATATCGAGATGTTAGTTCCATCTTCTATTCATTTTCCTAAACATAAGATTCAAATATAATTTAATGTAAAAAAATAAACTAACCTAAAATGATAGCCCTGCCACCACGAAACTATTATTATCTATTATCTTAAACTGAAAACTCAATACAATTGTCACCTGAAAACAAAAAAAACAATCAATCTAAAAGCAAAAGCAATATTACCTGAAAAAAATAAATAAATTACTACCTAAAAACATATATACCTGAAAAAAAAAACAACAAAACTAAAATACTACCTAAAAACAATACCTGCAAACGAAAAATATATCACCTGCAAACGAAAAATATGTCACCTAAAACAAAAAAAAATACTTAACCTGAAAACAAAAAAATATATAATCTGAAAACAAAAAAAAAATATCACCCGAAAATAAAAAAAACAACAAATGTCAGTTATCAGCATGAAGACAAAAAATATATACCCTGCAAACAGAAACATATAACCTGAAAAACAATATGTAGGTAGGTATATATAACCTGAAATCAAAAAAATTTGTAACCTAAAAAAACAAAAGAATATATCACGTGAAAACAAGAAAAACATAAGTTAAAAACAAAAAAATACATAATCTAAAAAGAAATACCTGAAAAAAATTATGGTTTGCAAACGAAGAGAAACATACAAACAAATTCTGTCCTAAAAACAATAGAATACCTAAAAGAAAACAAATACAATTATTACCTGAAAAAAACATAAAATTATTTTCACCTGAAGACAAAAAAGAAACCAACTAGAATGCAACTTACCTAATGAGGAATACTTAAACTAAACTTAAAACTAAAGTATATCTACTCTTTACAACGTAACTAAAATTAACTAAAACATTGAAAAGGTTAGTAAAGAGAAATAGAATAAGAAATTCAAAATTAAGGAACAAATTTCTGTCGTCATAATATAATGTAGTCATACAACATACATGAACCTTCCTGTTTTTAATAACTTCTTTTATTCAAGCCTGACCTAATCATTTAATACAACAAATTCTTCTTTTCTTTCTTTTCGAATTTCTCTGCACGATCAGAGATTCCTCTTCACTTCAGCAAAGCCTACACCTTCTCTCACTTGATAGCCTGCACTTGTTTCTCTCTTCATTATCACATCCTAATCTAGCAATTATCTTGATGTTTTCTTTTCGTCCAATAAATAAGATACCGTGGAATTGACGATATTTGTGCACAATGGGACCTTCTAAGAGTACTTATTTTAAAGAAATGTATACAGCAAATTAAAATTTGAATTAAATAGAGTGTAATGATGTAAAAATAATCATGAAATGTTACATTTTTATAAAAAAAAATCTAAAATTGAAAAAAGGGAGTGTGTGACTGCCTGTGACATAGTAACTCAAACAAACCAAGTAACCCATTTTAAATTGTAAGCTTTAATAAAAGAGAAGGCCATATTTTATCTTTATTTTGAAAGTCAGTAACTACAAAAACTATTTCTGGTAATCGCAAACGGCGGAATACAAAAATAAGCTTTCGTAGCTCGGCTGGCTCAATTTATTTTAAATATCCGCGAACGTCTTGGCTTTACGGTCATTCGTGCTAGCTTCGGCCTGTCGTGACCGCAGTAGGAATATTAGTAATTTTGTCTAGTTCCAAAGAATTCCTTATTGGAGTTTTTTGTAGGAAAACACTGGAGGATATTGTACAAAGCGATGTAGAAAAAGATAAAATGAAAAGTTACGATCGAAGGTTATTACCCGTTTCTTCTGTACACAAAGTATTAACAAAGCAAATATTTTTCTTATGAATATTGATTGGACGTGGAATTATACTGATATACATCTTTAATAATGTTTTAATAACGTTTCTCTTCGCAACTTCGCAAGTTGTTGAAAATTCTCAATTTAAACTATGAATTAATATTCTCATAAAAATAGTAAATAATTATATTTATTGCTTAAAAATATATAAAAAAAATATCTCACACGACCGTTGCTGGATGTGGCAATCCTTCCTTCATTATAGATATTAGTAATTTTTTACAGGATACTATAAATTACAGGACGATTATACTAATACTAATAAAATTAAAAAGAAACAAAAATAAACTAATTATATATTTACATCTTCCCGGACATGCTAGCTGGCGTGGAGAATGCATCATAAAGATAACTTCTATGTGTGAATTGGAATTTGACTCGAATATATATCTATATTTATTTTTGTCATGATTAATTACAATGACAGTTAACAAGAATCGTTTCGATCAACGATGTTGAACAACGTAGAAAAAATGTATGCAAATGAATTAGTTGCCGTTAATAAATATCATTATATGCCAGTAATGACATAAAGATAATAAAGACATCAGAGGCCTTGTGTGTCATAAAAATGCTATCATTCTATTGATAAAATATAAATAGTTACAAATAAAAAATGTATTTGTAATTAGTATTTCCAATTTAAATTTTTAGATCAAGATTTTGTGTAGCATATTTTAAAAATTACAAATGGACAATATTTAATAAAATATACAAAACAATTTCAATTGCATCGAATTAAACGGAAATTCAATCAAAAATAAACTATATTTGGAATTGTTTCAACAAAACATGTTCTATTTTTGACACAATTATTTGTTTAGTAACAGGGCTATTTATTTTAAATATAATTTCATTATATCCATTAAAAAAACTACTGAAGAAGATGGTTGAAACATGAAAAACGAAATATATTGAGAAAATAGTTGAACCAAAAAGGAGCTGGCGAAATAGAATAACAAAAATAGAAACGAGAAGAGGAAAAACATTAAATGAACTGAAAACCATGCCACAGGACCGGAATTAAGAAATGGATTGAAGAATTTAGAAATATAACGCCGAGCGATGAAAGCGTAAAGTATCATTTCCAGCTATTTCTTAGTCCCAAGAAAAGTGTAGCTTATACCTAGGTGCGTAATTATTCCCAGCGCAAGTTTTAATTTTAATTCTAGATTTATTTTTAGTTGCAAGCAAGCAAACTTCATACTTTCTAAAACTAAAAAATAAAACTTGACTAGGTTTTAACTCAAAATCTCTTTCAAAACAAATATCAAATGTACGTTTCCGAAAGTATAAAGAAAATTGATATTGTATATCATAATAAAATATGAATAATATCCAAAATCGAATTTAAAATAGATTGTACTGATCTGTACATACAAACTGTACCTGTAATTTTGATAAAACTAGCGAAATAACAAGATATATATAATTTAATTATTCTAATTCTATTCTTTTTAAAATCTGCTATAGAAAAAAATAGAATTTTATACACGACGATAAAATTAAATTATCGACTCGCGAAAAATAATTCACGAGCGATATAATCGCGAGTGAATTAACACTTTCCGCTTGTCGATAAAATATTATTTTATCGTCTTGTACAAAAAATAACTATTAATAACCTCATTGAAAAATTAAAAGAAGAAGAAGAAATATATTTTTATAACGAAGAATATGTTTTTGCTTTCTATTTATTTATGGCTTTTATTTTAACTAACATGAAATTATGAACTAATAAGTTTTCGATTGATAATAAAATATTATTTTTTTATAACAATATTAAGGACATTATTTAATGATCCGCTTGTTTAAAAAAAACACTATTCATATTCGTACGTGATAAATAATTTCAGAATAAGTATAAATTAAAAGTAGTTTTTTATAAAAATGGGAATAAGTATGTCATGGGCATATTTGAGTCAAAATTTTAGGGATATAAATTTGAAACTTTTCCGTTTGATTCGCCATCAAAACCAGGCGCGCCATAATTACAGCGTTACCACATCTTTAAACATTTCTTCGGTATTTTCCGAACTCGGGCGCGTTTAATTCTCTCGCGACATTGATTGACATCGGAGAAATTAATTCAGTGGATCGGCGAATCGCTGTAAAATTAGCAGCGATGCCAAGATCTCGCAGATAGCCTAGGAGATACACAGGAGGCAACAATATCGCATCGGTGCCATCCCCACCCTAGGGACTAGGAGGGGTGGTCAGGGGAAGTTTGATATATCCGCCGGAAACGACGGGGTGATACTCCAGGGACGGTTTTAGATTGTTTTTGGAACGGGAATTGAATTGAGATTTGATTGGGTTCTGAGTTCTCTGGGAGTAATTATTAGCTGCTCGAAACAAAGGTGGAAATGATGATCATAGCTCCTACCTTCGGAATTATAAATATAAGCACTGTTTTGCTTGTATTTTAACAGTACAATGACAAAAATAAATAAATAAATAAACCTTTAAATGATTTAATTTTTTTTTACACATTTAAAACGATTCAATAATTTCTACTAAAGTAAGAAATTTTTGTGTGGTTTTTGTGGGCGTGCAGTGCGTGCTCGCACGCTGGCATAAAATACATATTAAGGACGTAAAGAGCAATAGATGGAATTTTGTAATGAAGAGGGCGTATTGCTCTACAACAGAACCTATTTTTATATTACCATTGTTTTTATTACAAGGTTCATATATATTTTTTTGTTTTTACTCATGTCAGTAGAGTTTGACACATGTCAATTCAATTTCAGTTTTCTGTAAGTACCTGTTTTTACATTTTTGTAATTGCAAGTGAGCAATAAACTATATTAAAGTTAACTTTGTTAGTGTTTGATTTCACCGTAACAATAATACTAACTACGCAAAGTTGTCTAAAATCTATGTACTCAATTTATACAAATACATTACTTTGCAGAACAATTAGGTAAAACTCATTATAAGAACTAGTTAAAGTAACAAATAACAATATATTATATTATTTAACTACAGTAGATCGGTATTTTATGAAACAACTAGTTATTTAATGGAATATTAGAATTATACGGTTTAACGGTAAAACAAATACCGTCTTACTATAGAGGACTGGATAACCACTCATGGCCAGACATAGTCAAGAGTCGATGGGTGATGAGTCACACCTTTATAACTCAGTAAACACTTTACTAATTGTTTTTACATAGTAAAATTTAAAAATTTTGAATAATGCAACGATTCAACAATTAATATTAAAGAAAGAAAGGTTCATTCAAATGAATTTGACCGTAGTTTGTTATTAGAAGAAGAGAAAAAAAGCTACTAATATAAATCTACCTTCATTTTTTAAGTATTCTTCCTTTCTTTTATTTTATCTACATAATTTGATGGCCTACGACTAGTCGTAAAACATTAATATGATCTAAAAATATTTAAACAAAATTTTACTAACTTATTAGTCAAGTAAAATAAAAGGAACATTCAACTCCAAGCACCATTAAATAGTAATGAATATTGTGTTTAAAACGAAGAAATTTCTGAGTATCGGGGCAGAGAAATAAAGAGAAAGGCTTCGCATAATCTGGGGAAAATTTTCACAAGTTGTGGCGAGGCCTTAAATATTTCGATTTTAGGGAATGTTCTCCGTATCTCGGGATGTTGATTTTTTAAGACTGAAGTTTCTATTTAAAGTCTGTTAAAAGTTGTAGAACAAATTTTAGAAACCATAGAGATAAAACTTTGCGTTTCCCGTTGAAGAAACTAACCTAAAATGTGTGTTTAAAGTTTGTAACGTGAAATTATACCAACAGAACTTGAACTGTTTCATAATTAAACGCATAATGAAGGGATACATTTGCGTGCTAAAATCTAAACGTGTACTACCTAATTTCAGAAGCAGAAACAATTAATAATTTATGCAGGAACAATAACATTATTTAGTACTGTGTACATTACTTCGTATTGGAAATGCAAATATTCATAAATTACTTACAGATCGCCGAAAGATAAACTCAGCCGTTCCGCAAGAATCTGGAACGAAACGTATTCATTAAAAACAACATCAAATTTATATTCTCTTAAAAGTAAACAAGTTCCTTATAGTTTTTACTTATGTAAATGATATCTACAAAGGATAAATTTATTATCACATATTTTACGTTTAATATGCAATTCTAATATTAATATTATTATCGCACCAATACCAAAAATGTATTCTCAGAAAACATATTACATTTTTGAATTATATTGTTTTACTAGTATTTTTAAAGAAGGGAAATAAATCATCAGTTGACTTTCAGTTTAAATTTACTAAATGAAAAATTGGATTTTCAAATGTTAATTATCACATTTTAATTGCACTTTAATGTATCTGTCAAGAGCTACAGTTTAATTAATAGTTCTTTTCCTTTGAAAACATGAGAGAAATTATGTATGAAACTAAATTATGTTAGTATTTCTAAATTTATATAAGTGATAAACTTATCACTTTTATTAATGTTCCCCCACTCCGTTCAAATAATATCTTCCAATCATAATAATCTCCCCTCCATGAATCGTAACCACGTGACCTAAATCCTCCAATCATCTGCGTCCGTTTTCCCCCACCATATAACTGAAACGCCGCAATTATTTAGCGGGTATACTGGCGGGTTTTGGATCGTTTAGGAGAGAATGGCTGCGACAAATATGAACACACCGTGATCTTGCGCTAATACGGCGAAACTTTGAGGTTATGTAGCTAATGTTCAGTGTTTAGGTTTCGTTTGAAATTACTTTACACGGTCCAGAACGAGTAGTTTGCTAGAAAAGGCTTCCCGGATAATTACTAACTTATAAACTTGCAGTTTAATGAAAGTTTGACTATTAAAGCACAGCCTCTGCACACAAATTGCAATCGGAGATTTTTGTTCTTGCGAGAATACTATGTACATATTTATATAATAAATTGAGTTGCTTTATGGTACATAATTTTTTGAACATCTGGGAAAATGAAGTTGAATTAAAAATTAGAAATTAACATATAGTTTTTATATATAACAATAAAATTTATATCTACATAAAAGTTCAATTTTATGATGGATATTTTTATATAACTCTAAAAATTTGATTAGCTGTTATGGTTCTAAGAAAAATCAAAATTATCAAATTGATATCAACATTGATAAGCACCGTTGTCGTCCATAAAATTAGTTTTCCATGTTTTCATAGATTTGCTTGCATCGATTCGGGTACATTTTTAAGCAATGAAATTTTTTTATTAGTTTCAGAGATAAAGTATTATTCTATAGAACAATGTTTTCCGTGAATAATTTACTACAGATGAATAATTTCCTGTACTTGGGACATAATTATCGTTTCATAAATTAAAATTCTCATAAATGTACAAAATAATTTATTAAATACCTTTCTAAAAACGTTAAAAATTATAAACAAAGTTCAAAGGTAAAGTATAAATTTCCATAATATGAAACTACGAATATCATTTCATTAAATCTGTTTACACTTGAAAAATATTAAAACTGCAACAATTAGCAACTAATTAAAAACTCTAGCGAAGTGAATTACCTGTCTCTCTTATTTTCAGAGGAGAAGAAATTCTTCGCTTCAGCAGCAACGTAAAGTTGGCGGACGACAAAGGTATAGACAGCATGTATTTCTGTTTATATATATCGTTGAATATAATACATCAAAGATGTGATGCTCTTTCTATTGTTATGGTATTATTCGTCAATATTTCTCCAGGGACGTAATAAAATATTTTATTTCTCGGATAATAATACAATTTTGAAAGGATTTTCAAATGCAATTTCGAATGCAAAAGTTGCAACTATAAAATTTGATACAGAAAATGTAAAGATAATAACATAAACGTGTCAATATACTTTCAGTCCAAATAAGATTTTTCTACTCACAAATATCAAAGGTTTATTAAGAAAATCATATTTTGTTAAATAAAAACATTACAAAGTATACGTAAAATCGAAATATATTTATAAATAATTATATTTACGCATAATAAAACAGTGTTTATGTTGAAACTCTTGTTGTGTAGTTTCCTTGAGCGAAATAGATATTTAAATAAGTTTGTGTAAGTTTAACTTTCGGCTTTCCCTAAGGTCTTCGACCTTTCAAAGTGACCCTCATTATACAAAGTATTTCGCGAATACCCCAACGATTTTCGATATTTACATAGCTTTCATTGTGCCGTGACACTTAGTAACCTTAAAATTAATAACACTTTCCAACAAACATGGAATGTTATTTACGAATTATAATCGTGGAGATGTAGAAATTATATTTGTATTTCACACTGATTGTTGTAACATGTACATACAAGTGTATTGCAAATTTCTATATAACGAAAGGTAGTCATGTAAATATATAAAACTAGGGTTATTGTGATTTAAATCATAACATAAATGAAAAAAATACGATTTAAACCATATATTTTTTTATATTGAAATTAAAAATAACAAGTCACATTTCAACATAACATAAAATAAACTCTATCAGTGGTATTCTACTGTCACTGTTAAATTTATAGAGATCGTCTCTAACTGAATTTAATGGTGATCTCTAAGAAAAACGTATTCTACAGTCAAATTTTACAGCTGTTAACTCTAACATTGTTGTGTAATAATAGAATAACATCACTTACAAAAACTAACAGTCACTTCTAGCTAGAGATCGTTTTTAAGCAACTTTAACAGTGACTGTAGAACACCACTGTTTGTGTTTATTAACATTTCTTTAAACATAAAATGATCCCAAATCGGATTCGGCAATTTAAACTTTGTACTGAATCGCTTATAAGAGCACAACGGAACAAACTAACTTGAGTTTATTTCATCTAACCTTCAGTGCTTCAGTAACGGGTTTTTAGAAATGTGATGGCAGCTCTGATGAAAATGCATACCATTATCACATTTAGAAAATAAGGATGGATTGATTTTTATTGTACACAAGAAATTAAATACTGTATACCTACTAGTTATTGAAAATAGTTTGTAATAATAAAATAAAAACCGGATCAGTTAAAATCAAAAATAGATTTAAATAAAAAAATAGATTTTTTTGATTTTTATTAACAAATACAATATCGAAAGCAAAACTGTTATAGATTTGTAGTAGGAAATAACTTTTTGGGAAATTTAATTATCGAATTAGTGACCTTTCCAAATTAAACTTATTTTCCTTTTATCCGGTTTAATAAAAATTACTTTCATCAGTTATTTGCTGAACATTGACTGACGTTTCATTTAGCAATAAATAAATTTCCTTGTGATTACCAGTGCTTCTTTATTTTTAAAACATACATTTTGGTGGAAAAGCATTTTGGAATTAGTTGAGTTCATGTATGTGCTGAAAATTCTCTCAATTTAAATTCCAGTGCTTTTCTAGGAAACGTATAAAGCGTAAGTCCAACTAGGAAGAAAGCTAATAGAACAAAATAAACTCCTCATGGCTCTAAGTCAGTGCGGAGTAAGTTTAGTTTGTTCTACGGACTGGCGGAGATATTTGTGATATCTCAGAATTTGCATGTTTAAAGTCAATGAATATGAATGAGTGTATGTAACAATTACAAGAGCATGCAGTGGTTTATGGCTTTGGAATGTAATACAGCTGTTATTAGAGAATATTTAGACGTTGCTTCGTCAACACTCGATGTAAATTTGCCGCCAAATCGTTTGTTTTGTTTACTATCATCTTTAACAAGAACATCATATTTATAAAGATATTATTGTAGCACTACAGCAACTAGAGATTTACGAATTGATAAGCGAAATTCATTAGCATTTTAAATCATTTCTACCGCTAAGAAAATATATTTTAGAATCCTTGATATCGCCCGAAGATAATAAACAAAAAATACTAATTTGAAATCAATGTTTTAATCATAACATTAATAAAAAATAAGAAATTTTTTAAAGAAAAAAAATATGCGGAGAAACATTTCTTTATGTAAAAATACAATTTTTGTAATCATTAAAAATAAATATTGAAAATTTGATATTTCGTATCAAATATTTTATTAGATGAGAAAAAATTATATTGTGGAAATAGTAAATTGTCTGTGAAACATACTTGCAGTTAAAATTATACATACGTGAAGTGGTTCACAAGTTATAAACGTAAACATAGCATGTGGCCCAAATTTGCATAGAAAACTAAAAGTAATTTGCTTGAAAATACTCGCATGGAATGCAGAATGACAAACTGAAACAATGGATAACAAATAAATTTGTCAATGCAACAAACAGAATTCCTATGTTGCACAAAATAGCGAAGGGATTTTATATTAATAATTTAAATCTTTTGTTGTGCAGAATTTGAAACAATAGTGTGGCAGTAGTTAACGTCAAATATAAACAAATCGAAAACAATATTATTTAGTAATTAACGCGACTATTATGAAGAGATATAGGGAATTATTCGAATGAATAGCGTCCGAAAATCAATTCTAATTCGTGCAACAATTTTCCCATTGCAAAATAAATTCATCTGTGTGTACAAAATAGCAGATCTGCTTTCTCATTTCCATTTCGATTTAGCTGCGTTTGGCGGTGGAGGGAAATAATGCCTACACGAGTCGCAAATTAAGTTTATCTGCGCAAATAAATTGCGCCGCAACTTATTACCAACCAAACTGCGTCGAAAAGTGAATAGAGGTCTGATTGTAATGTTTGTTTTTCCCAAGAAACGGAAAGACGGAAGCGGGCGCAATTAGCCTCTTTATGAACTCGACAAATTACAATCATTTCTTCATCAGGTTACACGTAATAAGGAAACCAAACCGCCAACAATTCTTCGCCCTGTTTTACTTAATTGCTTTTTTATTCCGCGTCTTTGATTGACGTTTCGCGCTACGTAATTAATAAACCTGTGACAAATGTGCGTTCAGCCGAAATCAAAATCAAAGTGTGCTGCACCATTTTTAATTGTGCTTTTTTGTTTTGCTGGTTCATTTTTGCGCTCGTGTTTTCAACTGTATATTTTTATTTTAAAACTTTAAAGTGACAATTTAAGGAAGAATGTAGAAACCTATTCCTGGAAATTAAATTTAATTTCCAATTTATTCACATTGATTAGCTGCCTTTTAATACATGTTTCGATTTGATGAACAAGCAATTTACATAATCTAAATTACTTGTAGACCAGTTCATAGAACTTAATTTCAAATTCTGCCACACAATCATATAGGTACATAGTTATACAGTATATTAAAAATGGGTGACTAGTAAAACAAAATATAAGCAAAAAATCAAATAATTAAGTTCTTAGGTCTGTAAATAGCGTATGTACAAAATAAGACCTGTATGTACTTTTGACTTATAAACAAATGGGGTATTGTCTTTGGTCAAATTTCTGTAAAATGAGTACCTTAAATATATCTTTTTTTATTTTTATGTATAACTATTGCAAGATTTTATTTTTTGTTTGAAAAATGTTCGTATCTAATTTCACTAATAAAATCACTTTTTTTTCTTCTTTGCTTTTGTCTTCAACTTACCATTGTTGCACATTCGATTCAAAATTTGGACATGGAAATTTATTAGAATATCTTCCCGACATCACTGATGCATTAATAATTTTCTACTTACTCAAACGCATACTGTGGAAAACATTATCCCAACTTACCTAACTTTATGTAAACCCATAGAAATATGCTGATCAACAAGTATGGTTTTGTATATAGAGCTCATAACGTCAATAATGAATACTGAGATACTCAGTGCTACGAAAATTCAAAAAACATGTGTAAATATAAATTCAAAATTTCCAGGTAACTGGCAACAGGAAATTGTACTCCTCTTGAAGCACTTAACAGTTTTCCTTGATGTCTAGTTAAGTTATTATAAATATGTATTTCCATGTTTTTGGCATTAAAAACTTTTTCCTGACCTTTCTCCAATTTACAGACATAAAATTATAAATAAACATTTTTATTACATTTGAGATATTCAAATAATCTATTTCTGGACTTATGGAATAAAATATAAAGGAATATTATATTAAGAATATGTACTTACTGGTTACTGATAACATAATAAAAATATTTTTTAAAAATCGCAAAATTAAAGGTGGTAAATATGAACATTTTTACTACCACTGGATTGATGGGTGAACTTAATACTTTTCAGATATTGACAGTTATTCAATAAATTTCTGATTATGTTAACTTCAATTATTTAATTTTTACGAAGGAATATATATGCGCGCCGACTTTTTCAAAATTTCTTTGGAGGCTAAATTTCTTATAATGACCAAAATCAAAACATAAAATTACAAGAAAAAGGAACTACTGGAGCAAATACTTTAGAATGCTCTCATTCTGACCCACTAAAATCAAAACACAATCCAGTGCAGCCAAATCTGCTCCAAAATGTGCTCTGATTTCAGCTGGCCAAGAATTAGAGTAAATACTTCTGAGTACTCTAGTTTCTGACCTACTGAAACCAGATCACAATCCAGAGCAGATAAATCTGCTCCAGAATGTGTTTTGATTCCAGCAGATCAAGAATTAGGGCAAACACTTCTGAGTATATAATTACCTACATGAACTTTATTTTATGAAAGAAATATGATGCTTGACATAATTAAAACTTAGATGTATTTTTATCACTGCAACATACATATTATAAATGAATTGTTATGAAGATTCCTGGGTCTTTCTTGCTATATATAAGAGTAAATTGAAAAGACAACATTCGTTTGTTATATTACAAAAATGACTAAAAATAGAAACTCATAAAGCAGGAGTACAATAACTAATTACTCATATTTTCTATTTATATCTTCATTTATTCAAATGTAATGTCCTGTGATAGTGATCCTATTAGCTGCTGATGTAAAGTAATCAATCTTAACAGTTATAAATTGGAAGTAAAATTTAATTTCCACGAATAACTTTCTAAATTACATCTTTAATTTTCCACTTTAAACTTGTAAAATAAAAATGATTTACAGTTCAAAACACGGACGCAAAAACCGGAACAAAAGAGAACAAAAATACAATCAGTAGACTTTGATTTTTGATGAAAATGCGTTTAATGCAATTGTTGAAACCATACAAGCAAAGTGATTGGTACAATTAGTGAATTTGGATTTCAATTCGACAACTATCAATAAAACACACAGTAGCCTGGAATTCAATAAAATACCATATATTTTGTATATCATACCCAAAAATGAATGAAGATAAATTAAAAATTATCGATATGCGGCTAATAGATTTGTTTATTATCCTGTGCACATTTCATTTATTCCAAGTGGAATAGGGCCTCAAATACTTGAAGTATCTGTTGCGTTTTACTTCCAAATCAGGAGGTGATATTTTATTTAAATAAATAGTGACAAAATTTAGGTTTTAAACCTCAGATCCAGAGTCCGCCTATTTCGAGCACGTTAACAAGTATTTTATATTTATATTTCAGTTTTACTTTTTATCATAACGAGTTCAACATTTTGAGATTTTAACGAACATCTCCAAATTGAGGTTTATTTCATTATCTTTTTTCTATTTAATTGTAGTTAAAGAATGTCTATCGAAAAAAAGATTTCTCGTTCCCATTTTTAAATTTTAACAATAACTGATCATTTCTTAGTTAAAAATTGTTTGACTTTATAAAATAATAACGCTTAGTATGCTTCTAGAGGAATGGATGTAAGGAAAATGGTAACATATATAGACTCATAATATCTTATTAAAAATAAATCCGCAAACGACATATTTGACCTACTCACTTTTAGTTGTGTTTTTATTAAAATAATAAGAATTAAAGTTAGGTTAAATTCATTTTAGGAATGAAAGTAATAATTTTTGTCTTATTTCTAAATAAACCCACGATTTGGAAATTGCATAGAATGACGGATTTCATTAAATAATAGTAATATTTTTACGGACCTGTCTTAAATCTTTGTGATTACTTCATTAATTTCTTAAGAATCCACGTAGACCATGGACAATATTGCAGAAAATTGTGCCGACTTTTTATATTTCTCTCGGGTACTCAAAACCAAAAATAATTTTTATACTAGTTTAAAAATAAAATCTATAAAAATAAGTTTCTATGAAAAAATAAATATCAAACGTCAAAATCTGACTAGCGCTTTTTCACGACAATTGCTATTTTCAGGTAAATGTTTTCTAACTTAATGTCACTATGGAGATTATATTTTTTAATTAACAATTAACTTCAAACATATCATTGGATTTGTTTTTTTTTATGTAAATTCGAAATATGTAAAACTATATAGGGTGTTCCAATTAAAATAAGAAAATTGGGTTCCATATCTTGAGAACCATTGTTTGAAATGAAATTTTAATTCGCTCATTTTAATAGTCTTGCAATATAGAAGTTGTTTGCTGATTTAACTAACTTCGTATCTCTTACAGATAGCAATAGTGGCCCGCTTAAAATGAACAATCTGTATGTAAGAGAACAAAAGATTCTGTCTTTAAATGATTCTTGATCAGGAAGTAAATTCGCCATTCTTGTAAAAAAAAAAAACAAATAAAAAATTACATAGGCTTCTAAAAGATAAAACAAAACTTTCTTGAGCTAAAAAATATTTGAAAACAGAAAATAATGTTATGTAATCCTATCGGGTGCTTACATGCCATGATACCTCAATTATTAAAATCCGAATAACAATTTAAGGCAAATACTTACATATTTACTCACCGTAGCTGTCACATATAGGCAGCAGTAATTTAATTTGTTATGACTTAAACAGCAAAACTTGAAATCGAGGTCCAATTACAAGCTTTGTCAACAATTAATCAACTAAAACACACTGTGTTCAAGTAGCACGAAATCCACTATAAGCTGTAAACTGACAACAACGATCGCTAATATACAAGTAAGGTTTATCATGAAACAGATGAAACTATTTTACCTAAGACAATTGTAGAGAAAAGGAAGAAGAAAACAGGAAAGTTACAAATGGATTTCAGAACAATTTTCTGTTAATAAATAAATACATACTCATTTCATCCACGGACGAAACTGCTCATACGAGCGGTAGAAAAGTAGCAATGTGAGAATGCAGATAGGGTGAAATAGTGTGCTTAAGAATGTATAGCATTGCTGCACAGTGCAGAATGATTGCAAGTTAAAGGATAAAGCTTCGTGCCAACTACGTCAGATAAGACGTGAATTATATTACGTGTCTACATGTATAGAAATATCCAAGACCATTTGAACCAAGAAAAAATTCACCTTTATGTCGATGATAAATGTTTCGTGACATGTCCATCAGACCTTTATTCCGCAATCGTGATGTTAATATATCATAACCTAAAATAAAACAAAATGCGAATAGTTTGCAATATCAAAATATTTGACGAGCTTAAAAAATCTCAACATACTTTAAAACATATAATTCATTCAAAAATAAGAAAAGTTTACCAAATTTAATATGAAGTGGAATTTGAGAAAAGCTAAGTTTAAATAATGCTAACTAAATGAAATTTAACTTATTTATTAATGTAAAGTAATAAACATAACTAGTAAGTTAAATTGTTTCTCATATTTATTCTTATTTATTTCTTGCGAATGAGTTTACTATTTAATCTGTGTTGAATACCTGATTTAATCAGAGTACTTTACATTCTTGTAGCTTTATTTGAATTTCAAATTCGGTTTGAAAGTAGGAGCATTTAAAAGTATCGATAAAGAGGGTGCCGAAAGATACATGTTTGTAAATAGAACCCCCACAAAATGCGCAATTGGAGTCCATTTGCAATGCCGTTCCGAATTGAATCTAGGTGTTGTATTCGTATTCTTTTATCCGAATTCGGTTACATTTGTCCAATAAGAATTAGATGAAAGCGTAATACAATTTAAAGCTTGCGCCGGCGTTAGGCTAAACTCATTGTGGAAATTCTCGAATTTACCAATCAATACCGTGTCTTTTTCCAGTGTAATCACATCTTCCAAGCTCTTACCCGTGGCGTAAAGAAACCAACAACACCTCAACCGGAACCGTGAGAGGTTTTTGCCGCCATTACCGCAGCGAACACCGAAAACCCGTAACGCTTTAATTTGTATAGGTTACTGCCCGTATCCTAACCTCACTCTTCCTAATATTCTAACAAAAGAAAAACCGAACACTGGGTAAAAAATGATAGTGCACGATGCGGGCCGAGAAAAAACGAAATTGATCGACGGAGAGGAAGACAAAGATACGGAGATAGACATGATAATACGAGCGAGTGAAATGGGGGAAGATTTACGAGGTTGTCAACACATACCGATGGACGCCATTAATGCCGCGTTTTTACTCTTCCGCTGGGATGTCCGGTTACTAAAATTGAGTAATTTTTTAAATCATGACTCATTATCGGTTCGACCTTTATTGATCTTATTAATTGTTTTGTGTTCATTAAAACTCGATAAGATTTATTACCCTCTCTCTTCGGCTTTTTGCATCGACTGGCCTTTTAATTCTTATCTAATGGGAAATTTCCTTTTCGCGAAGATTGCTCTTAATGCTCATTTTATTAGACCCCGGCAAAGAATTTCATCCAGATTCAGCAATTAAGTCGAACACATTTCCGACAAAGAAACCGATTTCCAATCCCAAATATACTTTAAACAAATATCTTTTTCATTATTAACTTCCAATTTAATTCTTCTCTCTTTCAGAATTCGCCGCTTCAATTATTGCTTCATATTACATTTCAAAAACATATTGATCCACAAGGCTTGAAAACCATTATAAGCTGTAGGACTTTTACAGACCCTTAGTTATATTACATGTATCACTAACATATCTGTAAAGCTATTATTACTCATGAATAAATTATACAGAATCCTTATCCTCTTTAAAATTATAATATAAGAAATATTTAGGAAAATGTTGAAATATCGAAACTCTATTTAAATATAATCATTTTTAAAGAATTTTCTTGTTTATTTTAGATGCAATATTTGTGTATTTTTCAAGACTTAAAAGGTAATTATATTTCGAAAAAGATTTTTAACAACAGTCTCCTTTTATAGCTGTAAGCTGTAATCAGTAACTTTTCACCAACAAACATATTATCCTTCTATATCTTTTCCCGCTTATATTATTCGGTTTTTCTAGCGACAATTTTACCGAGTTTCAATTGATTAGCGCGAACCGAATCGAATGTAGTAGATCTGAAATTGAAAACTCAACGTCACAAGCTTTCAAAAAACGCTGTGTCCAGGATGATTAAAGCTGAAAAGCTGTACCATTCAAAAACAAGTCAATCTTGTCATAAAACAGGTACATTCTAATTAAAGCCTGCAGTTCCATTTAGGAATATTGTGCCAAAGAAGATGAATTTACTTCAAATATATATATTGAAAAAAAAGTAAATATCACTTTAGGAATATTCAGAGAGATGAAAGAGAACAATGTAAATAACTGTTGTGTTTTATTTTCCTTGAGACGAAGTATCAAAATAACAGTTATTTATAGAAAATTATCATAATAAATAGAATCGATGGGTTTGGGGAAATAAAGTCTGTGCCATTGTGTAATTTGTTTGGCCGCGTATCATTTTAAGTCGGGGAGTCCGAATAAAGCCCACAATGAAGCGCTGCTCTCGCGTGGGCGTTGGCATAACATCAACATCGCCATCACTTACAATTTGTTTCAACAATAACGCGTTGATTGAAAACATCTCGTGGTGACGTGAAGCGTCGTCTGCGCGCATTATTAAACGCCTCTTAACATCGCAGCGCCAGAGTTGAAGATTTACCGCGGGCATAAAATGAATAAATTTTTGTTGACGACGGAGGGAAATATGCGAGCAACGAGGAAACTTACTTTGCATACTGGTACAAATCACCAATGTTAGCGCCGGCTATAACTCACTGGCACAAGCATGCTTCGCTGACACTGCGGATTGATTTTCCTAATTTGTTAAATAAATCCACCAGATGCTGCTAAACATCATTTTTTCATTGCAACACCTGCGGAATTTATTCATAACTAGCAAAATGGATAGCGCCAGTTCTATCATGGAAAACTCCCTAATTTACTATTTTTCTATCTATCTTATTAGAGAAAAATGTAATTTAAACTTATTTGATTATTTTTGTACCAGTTTGATTTAGTATGGTGGTAACATTTACGCTTCACGAGTTTGCAGTTCTGAATTTCAATCTAGGAAATATTATCTTTCATCGTCTCACCACCATTAAAATGAAACCATAATTTTATAAAACATTTATGTAATCTGCCACCCACATTTATATTTCTGCTTTATAATACGTTAATATATGAAAAAGCATAATACTTGTAAAATTCACCAAGGTTAAAAAAAGCTATCATTATTGTCCTAGCGCCAATATTGGGATCTTTTAATGGTCTTTTCATTCGAGGTTTGAACATTATATTTCCACTATTAGCACTTAAATCTTGCTTAAAGATTTTATAATATTAATAACAAACATTATGACATTAATATTTTCTTGTTTCTTAATATTCACAAAAATATAGGAGGCTCCATTTGTTTTTACCTACATCTGATTTTTCATTTTATTAACCTCATATTTAATTCTTGATTTGTTTTTATTTCATTTATTTATTTAAATTAGAAAAATTTAAATTGTGAATTTAAACACTTTTTTGAGTTTAACATTTGGATTTGGAGGCTTCAGTTTCTTTAAAAAGTAGCAGTTTGTATTATTGAGCTAGGTTACCATGATTACCAAGTAGTGGTGAAAAACAATTTCTCATGTTAAATAAAGGTAAATAACGGGAGGTATCTTAGTTATTAGTGAAACTTTTATTACAAATAATCAGGCGTCTGTTTAAATCTTGTTACTTCTTGAATTACTGCAGTAATCTTGTATTACCAAATTTTCAACATAAAATGTTAGAACAAACGATCAAATAGAACTTTTTGTTTAATGGTAGATCATAAGCCGACTGTACAAAAATATATCGTTGAAACAGTAGTATGT
Organism: Stenolophus ochropezus; assembly: GCA_035578165.1. Lineage (NCBI taxonomy): Eukaryota > Metazoa > Arthropoda > Insecta > Coleoptera > Carabidae > Stenolophus > Stenolophus ochropezus. The sequence continues at coordinate 13,339,077 of JAQOWZ010000005.1, read as the reverse complement.
AAGGTACTTTTAATTTCTTTTTTTTTGTATCTTAAAACTCATTTGTTGTACTCTCATATATTACTTAATAATTACTTTCTAGAAGTTCTATTCCTATTCAAGTTTTAGGCTCGCCTCTGCAAACAGTGTATTTTTAAATAAATAAATAAATAAACAAGCACAGTACAAGACAAAATTAGAAAAAAAAAATCCTTTTGAACTTATTTCTCATATTAAATCCGTGAATAAATGTGAATTTTTGTATTCTGTCTAGTAGGATAGAATCGGGAACAATGTATGTAATAAGTAACGCGATCTAGTAGTGGAACAATGGAACATTTACGAGGCAATAATTTGATTTGATTGAAATGCGCGATTGCGAGTGAGGGGCATTAAACCTGGCGTAAAATATCAGATATTGGCTCTGGGCTGGTGCGATTCACGATTCTTTCCATGCAAATGAACGCGTGTTGCACTCGCATCTGACGTTCCGTTTGCTCTTGTCTGACTACTCACTCGTTCTGTCGCAGCGCTGTTGACTTGTCGTTAGTAATTGCAAACACCACATTGTACACTTGTCCGTTTGTTTGGCCACGACTAATCGAAATCATAAATAAATATATTACTGCATCATGTCCTTCGTACATATACATTCTCAAACATAACAACGTAACAACAATTTCTTTATGACAAGTTCATCAAAATTGTCTTATTTGATGCTTTTTAAACAATAAGTGGTACATAGGCAAATAATTAAAGAGATCAAATTTATTTATATTTTTTTAAATTGATTTATAGTCGGAAATCGCAATCAATAAATACTGATAAATTTAGAATTTAGTATTCTATTTAAAATATTATTGAATAATTTTCTTTTAAAATATGTACCTATCTATTATCATAAATATATATTATATATATGTCTCTGATACTAATCTATATCAATCCAAATAATAAATATCAGTTATGATCAACACAGAGTCGACCATCAACTAAAAAAATCCAAATTAAAAAAAATAAGATCAGACTTGCTTGTTTTATAATAGTCTCTCGAAGTTTTTTTCAAAAAAAAAATACGTTAAATGTTTGTTGATATGCCATTGATGCCGAAAGTACAAATTTTAAGATAATTGTTGATATTTCGAAATGTCCAAGTCGACATCATTACAAACAATACACATATGTAGCGGTTCGTAAAAATAACATCAATAATTATTTTGTTTGTCTGGAAATTTTATTGGCAATGGCATGATACAGATTTCTGGACAATATATATTTGGTTAACAATTGGCAACTTAGGAAACTGAACACATTTAAAATTGGAAATAATAAAATAACTCATTACTATTTTTACTAGATATATTTACTAACCAAAAATTAACATCTATTGAATTATTTTAATTTATATGATTTTATTTATTTATGCGTAATATTCTACTAATGAAAAAGTGAACTGGGTACTTTGATATTTAATATTTAATCGTCACAACTCAATTTAGAAATACTAAAAACCGATAAATATAAATAATTTAAATTACAAAAGAAATTACGTATGAATGTTTTTCATGCGTATTAATTTGTAGATATTAATTCAATGAATGCTAAAACCTACAGCCAGTGTATCATTTTTCGTGTTAAATGGGTAGAGATTATGTCTTAAAACTTGTTAATATTTCTGTATAATATCGTTAACATGTTGAAATATGTAGATACTTTAAAATCTCCATAAAATAATAGTCATTAAAATCAGCTTACAGCACATATCTCCCATCGCGGAGCGGCAACAGCTCCGCGAGTTCGCGAAGCTGTACCCCCGTTTCGTTCTCATTCTCAGGCATGTAAATAAAATATTGCGTAAATCCGACAAGATTTAATGGGGCGGACAGACAGCACAACATACTCCGCCTTCATTTCCATATAAAACGCATCAGAGCCCCAAAGCGTTATGAATTAGGAAGTGATAACCTTGCGCGCGGCCTAGGATATATTACAACTTTTAATTCTAATTACCAACAACTTTTCGCCCTTTTTTCAACCTCTAATTCCTGCGGAGTTTTACACTGGCAAACAAAAGCTATTACTGTGTCAGTCACCAACTCTGTCTTCATCAACATTTTAAAAACGGATACGGAGAATGTTTTTTGACGAAGTTATATTAATAATATTCTTATATTTTTTTCAATCAAACTTCGATTTTATTACCTTTTGTTATCTCGGAAATGAAAATAGGTTTCGGGATCGTACTAAAAATTATATATCAAGTAGATATGGATTGTACTTTAGTGGTACATACAACAAGCTCTACTAATGACATAACAAAAAGATATTTTCAAATTCGAAAAATTAATAGTGGTTTACTTAAACTTCACGTTTCTAGTGCCACTGTTTTGGTTTATCACAAAAGAAAATAATTAAAATTAATTTCAAAATCATATATTTATTAGATAAGCTAATTACATATTATAAAGTTAATATCCAAATAAAAATTTTAATAACATCTTTCAAACCAGAGGCACCAAAAATGTTTATTTTAAGTAAACTACTTTTAATTTTTCAAATTCTTTAAAAAGTCCTTTTGTTCTGCTAGCTCTATTTCCCTGTATCATATTATAACTATCTTTAAAATTGATTCATGAATGTAGTAATACTTGATATGTGCATATATACATTCATAATAATTCAATTTTTGCGAAACAGAAAATGATTAAAATTGGACTTCAAACGTTTTGTAATACTCGTGAAAGTTGATTAGATTTTAACTGCAATTAGTCGACCGGAAGGAGTACTTTACTTTGCTATAACTAGACTTTTTTATACTCTGCATTGTTAGTAAAGGTAATCACTTTTTATTTTTCTATTTTTCTGTATTAATATATTTTACTTAATAATTTAACAAATCTAAATTTCCAAATTATAATAGTTTTTCTATTTTTAAAACAGATGATGAGAAATGTAATTGTCAAATTTCATATAAACGTTTTTTTAAAGCATCAGTTTAGTATCTTTTAAAAAAATCAGAAAGAAATGTGAAATTTTGAATGATAAACTATAGAAAGGCAAAAGAAATATACAAGGAACAGTAAATTAGAAACCGAATAGCAGAAAATATTATGTTGTACAGATCTACAGATATTATATTTTCTTCCTCAGTTATATTTTAGATGCTGCGACAATGATGCTGCTTTACTTCACTGACTGATGCTGCTGAACGGAGACTGTCGGACACAGGAAGCCACAGGAACTGTCAAGAACACAACGGATGCTCGCAACTTTTGAATATTTTAATTTTAAACTTTATTTACATTATTTACAAAACTATTGTTATCAAGTTAAACTCGACTTTACAATAATTACTAAATTAAATCGAAACGCTTTGTGGCTTTGTGGATGACAGACAGATTCATCGACTTCCAGAGCTGATAATTAAGTTACTTAAACTGATCTAAGACTGTCTACATTATGACTACCGCTTATTCGATTTACAGGTTACTGGCTAACTTCTTCTAACATTTTGACTTTACCTGTATATACTATGAAAAGTGCAAGCGTTGGCAATATAAATTTTATACATATCGTACAAAACGATAATAGACCACAGAGGCGCACCCAGATATTTATTCGGATGGGGTTTTCAAATACAGATTGTTCAGTTTAAATTATACACTATGGTTATTTCGAAAAACTTAATTACAAAATAATAAATAAAAAAAACTTATCGCAGGCTAAGGCTCTTTATAGTTGTATATCATATGAAGTTGTATAATCAAATTTAATATCGTCCAATCAATTTTCTACTTAAAATATAAAAAAAAAATAATCCATAATTCGGAACCGGAACATAAAATTTTCATGCATCATATAAGCAATACTTATTTTTTTTTACTTTAATAAAGTACCTAATTAATTTCGGGATGAGTTTGTACCCCAAACACTCTCCTTGGAAAATTTTATTTTGTTCGCTTGATTCGCAGTTTGTTCTTCATTAGTTTAGTTGGAGACTGTTATTTGATCTTCTTAACTATAGGTTCGTCGTCACTATAATCTGGTGATGAACTATAGCTACTTTGAAATTCAGTAACAATACCTTTACTTCTCTCAAAATTAAATATTTTGTCTTAATTTTGTGGTTCCTAAAGAAGACATTTTATATGCAACCAAACAAATTATATTGCGCGGTCTACGAAATAGCACGACTTTTACCGAAAAACAACGACTGATTCGGCGGCCGGACTTCCGGAGATCCGGCCTAACGAAAGGTCGGAATTCCGGTTCCGGCGATCCGACCAAAAGACGATCCGTTCCATTACTATTGTATGTTTATAACTATGATTCTTTTTGTAAAATATCAACCCAATAGCAATGTATACAAAACAAAAAATAATAGTATTAGTTTAGTTGAAATCGCGTAGGCGTAGTACTTTAGCACATGAGTGCAATTTGCATGACGAAGTTAATTGCGTAACAAAGTTGATTGTGAACCTGAGTCAAAATTGTGTGGGGTTCGCAGAAAGAAGCGGCCCGCAGTATTTCAAATTGAAATCGATGTGGCTTCATTCCCACCGGGTATCGACTCTCTCTTGTAAATATCGAATCAATTAAGTCTGTCCGAACTGCACCAGTTCATTTCCTTTTTTATTGTTTCTTACTCGGCGAATTCGCCAAAAACAATTAACTCATTTACCCACAACCGGTTGACTAAAAGTATTTCATTTACTTGCGGAATAGAAATTAGGCTTTCTCCAATTCCGTTTCCAGATAAATTTGGAATTTAATTAATTTGTCTAACTTAGCACATTCATTCCAACCGCAGAGCCTCATATTTTTTGTTCATTATCTCCCTTTAGAACACATGTTTTTCTAATTTACGATCTAACCTAATTTACTCTGATTATTCTTCCTAATAACAGACATTATTTTCAATTTCACTGAAAAATGTGACGCAGTAATAATGAATCACAATTACGGACTAATATATTTTATGTGACTAACATTCGAATTCCCAACAATTCCAATTCACTTCATATAATACTCTGATTAATAAATGCATGTCACATTTTTATTCACGTGTAATATTACAGTTTTCAATAATTAAAAGTCCAAAATTTGATAAATAAAAACATCACTAATTTTGTGAAATATTTTTAATAAACACAGCATTAATAAAACATAATCTTTCGGACAATAAGAATTTCCAAATTGAAGAACTGTAATTATTTTAAATCTTAATCAATAAAAACAGATATTTTTAGCTAATTTCTTAACTATATGTTGGCATTTAAAATTGGATGTTTTACCAAAAATAAAAATTGCGAAATCAAATTTGAATCATTTTGGAAATTTTTGCTCTCAAAATCAATTCTGCAAATGACCAAATATAGCAAAAAATCTAAGATCTACTCCTTGTTGTTTTCTCAATTTTATTTATTAGTAATGTCGTTGATATTGTATCCACTGCAAATTTGTGTAAATTTAGAAATAAAATTTTGTAGTTCCAGAGATTTTTACATTAAAATTATTATTTATTCATCATAGAAAAGCAGATATACATTCTTGATGTTTGGATTTTACAAGCGAAATTACATTAGTATTCGAGTTTCCATAATATACCTATAAACAAGAATTGTAAAGTTTAGAAAGAAGAGTCTCATTAGAGAAGATTGTGACATTTGTTTTAGAAATGTAATACCATTGATGCTGTTATAATTTAAACTACTTTTAAACTTGAAACTGTTCGACCCATTACCTCTAATACCAATTTTGTTGATAGAAATGAAACAATGAAACATAGCGATGATGAAATAGGCAATATTTTAAAAGTTTAATTGAAACGATAGATCTCACAACTTTTATTATTGTTCGTATGCATCATATTTACAGAATATTTATGCAGTTGTTTTGCGCGGCCCTGATTGCTAATCAATATGAATAATTACAAACAGTTTGGGCCGTTTAAACATCCAGCTTCATACAACGTTTATATAAATAAAAACAAATTTATTTTATGTCAAATGCTAAAATTTTATACTTGCTAATAACTCGACAACTAAATTGCTGCAAATTCAATAAATCTCCTTGTTTAATTGTCAACCAGTAAAAAAAATGCAATTGTAAACAATTCAAATAAATAAACAAGCTGTATTTTGCGAAATTTATAATTTCAAATATTGTACGTTTGTGCTTTGTCAGTAATTTGTAGTCAAATGTTGCAAACAAATTTCATAATTCATTTTAATTACAACTTTTTTTGAAAGCGAGGGGAAACAAAATTTATGTTTCTTTTGGTAATTTTAATTTTTATCTGGGAAATAAAAATCTAAAAATGGTAATCTAGAGTAGTAGTTAATTATATTTGAATATTTGGAATCAAATTTTCTAAAAGTAAAATTTTCGGTCCTATTATTGAAATATCCGAATGTCCGAAAAGTATAAAGCTCTTTTGAAAATTTTTTGGAAATAAAGGAATTTTTACTAATTTGTTTATTGGTAAACTATGGAAAAGTGACAATAATATATTTGGAGGATGATTCGAGCAAACAGAATACAAATATTAAATTCTTGGTGAGATACACTCACCAGTTTTTCGACAGCTTCGTTTTCTTCGCTTCCAAGCGATTCTACAAATCGCTCCGTTACTACAATTTTTAGTGGTAGTTTAGGTAGTTTTCTAACTACAACGTGACGTTACACATAGAATTGTACCAGGCATACTATCACCACAGGCGATAATAGAATTTTATAGAGTATACTTCCACTATAGGCTTTGTTCCTCCTAAGATAATTGTCCGGTAGAAGAAAAAGCAAATGAGAATATAACTTTAATGTAACTCATATAGTTGTCTTTAATATTCTCATTTATCTTTTCATGTTGCTATGAATAGAAGCTACGTGCACATATACATCCTGGGTTATGATTTTCGCAAGTCTAAGAGAAAAGTAACTTCCACAAATGTAGAAGAAGTAAAAGGATTCCTGGTATTCTCGGTGATGATGGTATTCACTCTGTTGGAAAAGTTGTAATAATTACGTTATTTAGTAAATGTAGGGCTCTCAGAAGTTCTTCTAACTTATACCCTATCCGGATAATGTAATGATGGTAAAACAGATCAGAGTCCCTATGTTTGAAACAAAACACGACTACAGGACGTTTATCTTAGCGACGAGTTCAAAAACTGCTTGATCGGAGGCAAACAAACCGATTGCCGAATACAAATTTTATCACAAAAACTTCCATAGCACTTTGTAATTCAACACGAATTAACAAGATCAACATTCATTTTTAACTTAGTGTACATATTTAATAAAACGAAGATCATTTTGTTCTTATTTTCTCACAAAATTATACTAAAAACTCCATTAAATTAGTAATAACTTTTGATGAACATTATTACTAGTTTCAAATAATGTTCCATAGTTCATCCAATACTTCATATGTAACTACATTTTTGTAATAACCTAATACATCGGAAATTTTTAATAACATTTGCGAAGTAGTCTATGAAAGCGATTGCTTCTTTTCTACACTTTATTCTAATATCAACGTCAGTTTATTGTCAATATTACCACAGAAACTCAAAAGATCCACGCGGGTAAAAGTAAAACTTTATAGTTATTTATGTATTAAAGGCTGTTAAACTAGCTATAAGAGATACCAATGCAGTAGTAAAAATGAATACTAAAGAAGATTGAAGACATCATTGTGGACAAAATGAACATAAAATACAAAATATTTTTTTTTAATTATTGACTTTTTATAAGAAATAGTTATTTATAATACTAGTATGTGAAGAAATACTTTACGGGGTTTAAGGCACAAACAAAAGAGGGTGTCTTAATCGTAATAAGTGCACAAAAATCCTTCACACAAGAGTGGCATACAATATTTTATCTACGAATCAATTAGAAAAAAATAATAGAAATGTAAAAATGTAAACAGGCTGCAAATTTGAGGTTGTGTTGCGTGTTATCTGAGCTACTTCTGGATATGTACAAATTTCTTCTTCATCCATTATAAAATCAATTCTGACTAGAATAACAAAACCTAAATGGTAAAATATCATTAAATTTACAATAAAGTCCGTAACTCATTTTCTTACCGATATAACTAAAAAAATACCCAACTCACATAGCAACACATGTTCTTCGTTGGCGACAAAATAATATACTGGATTGAGTTCAGTACTCCTCAGTGCTGACATCGATGTAATATTACCATTTTGAAATTTAACAAATATATTTGCAAAATCTAAATTTACGATAATTTGTAATATATTTTTCTTCGGAACTGTATCATTGGTAGCACTAACAGATATTGTATGTCAAAAAAAGGTTTTTCATTTGTTAACAGAAACCGTTTATTAATGAAAGTTGCATTTAATTTACATTGTTCTTTTACACACGATTTGGTTTGTTTCACACCCCATTTTATTAATGACACACTTCACATACAATAACTTGTTTATTAATGTATTCATTATAGGGTGAGAATAGACAAAAAAAAAACTTTTATTTACAATTATTGTCAATGAACTATATAAGTGCCCATATTTGATAAGAGAATTATTATTATAAAAATATTCACAAAAATTATGATGCATATATTAATTTCTATATTTTTTGCAAAGCCAATATTGATTATTTAATTGAACACTCTGCCAATTTTACAAAACTATGTTATTCCCTGCGGTTGACTGAACGTATATGTTTTTATTAAATAATAAACTATAATAAAACCTATAATTTTTTATTAAATTTTAACTAAAAAGTACAGCATTTTAGGTCGTGCTGTGTTTAGTAATTTACTTGTTTTTATTATACAGCAATAAAACAAATTTCGAACAATTGAGTACAATTGAAAAACAATTGGAATTGGGAGTATATTTAGATGTATCGTGAGCAGTTGTGTCCTGAAGTTATTACATCGTAAAGATCGAGAATCTTAAAAGGAGCAGTTGTTGTTCATACCTCATTAATTTATATTGAAGAGCAAATAAATACTGTTTTAAAGACGTATAAAAGAAATGCAAATGAACGAGTACTAGATACAAGCTATTCGAAGCAGTGATTCTTTGTTTTACATCAATTAAATTTGAGTTCTTTAACATATTTTATGCTACATATAACGACAATTCCAAAAGAATCATTCAAAATTACTTATTGCTTTATTTTTAATACTGCAATAATATCGTTTTTATAATGTCATCTCTCTAGTGACTTAACCTGACAATTTTAACTTCAATACATTTTTAATTAGTCAATAAATACAAATATACCAGTATATATTTACATATGTATTATACATGCTTGCATTTTATTATAAACTACATAATAATATATGTAAATATATATTATTTCCTACTCGTCGGCTAAACCCGTTTGTTTTGACTAAATAATAAATGTTTCTAACTAAAACATATACGTCTAACTGATAATAGGCAACGAAGAAAGATTTATTAAAGTCTATCCTTTATGAAAGTTTTAACTTTCTTCGATTGCAACCCCATTTGAACTTTTGTCAAACAGGGATAATCGGCGAAACATTAAATATAATTTTATTTACTACTTATACATGAAAGAAAACGATTTTTTTACCAATATAAGGTTTTTAGAGTTTCGAGTTATATTAGTCAGGTTTTCCAATGGTTTTCATGCTATTCATCCTTTGTTTATGTTCTTACTACGACCATATTTTTCTTCTCTGTCCTGCTACTTCCATGATTTCTTTATTCCACCTTCTGTTTGTCCTCCTTCATCTTTTTTTTAATTGGTTTCACTTCGTATCCTTTTTTTGTTACATAGTTTGTAGTGTTCAATCTTTTCTATAGTTTTTCTTTTAATCAAAATCTCATCTGTTGTAGTGAATGTGGTTATATATCGCAATTTGATTATGAAATTAAAAATAAAAGTATTTTGAATTAGATAGGATTGAAATAAGATTAGATTGAATAATGCTGAGCAACGGGTGCTCATCCGAGAATAATTCCATTTCTGGGACATCCTCTGGTGGTGCGGTGCGTGTTATTAGGTTAGTGTTAGCATATAAATGCGTGCATCTCTTCTGTCCCTGCATTCTCATCATCATCATCTCCATTCTGCTCGCAATCACTTCCAGCTCGTGGCTGTGTATGGCTGGTGTCCGGTAAAGGGTTGACAACAGTCCCATTATGCCGCGAACACGTGCCAAGCCGACTGTAATCCCGCATTCACTCTAAGTCGATTTTACGTTCGAATACCTGAGCCCAAGCGCTCGGCCCCCGCAATACACACACCAAATTAATTACATTTCAATAAAGTCCCAATCTATACCCATTCAATCACTGCTTTTTATTCCCTATTGTTTTCAAAAGTATGATCCAAAAACAGAATTATCTGACGACGAAACTATTCATTCGACTTTTCGATTATCTCCAACTACAAGTTTAATAAGAAATAAAAAGAAAAAAATTGTTCTGCAAAATTTATTGAAAAAATGTCAAAAACAAGTAGGTATGTCATTTTTTTATTACCTTCTATGCACATGTCCTCGACCATTTTGAAAGCGTTTTAACTCCCGAAATAAATCTTTTGGTGACGTGCACAAACCATTATGCACCGCTTGAAAATTACCACCTTAGGCATCATTAAGTAGACTATAAACATGGTAATCGCTTAGATCAGGTCAGAGGAATGAAGGGGTTTGATCTGATTCTCAAATTTCAAAATTTGTTTTGCTCCATCGCTGAACATGTAGACGCATGTTGCAAAACCATATCAGTTTTGAGAAATCCGCGCCTTTTGGTATGATGACATGCTTGAGACGGTTCTTTAGAAGTTTGGTGCCCTGGCATCTTGCAACCGAAAACAAGACAAGAGTGTCACTAGGCGGAAAGAATCAGTTGCGAAAAACAACATGTTTCACAATTTGTTGCTCCATTCATACTCTGAAATGAACATGAAATTCTATATTTTATCTTCATTCTATGATGGATATGGATGGATATCATTGGGTTAGCAAGGCATTATATATCTCAAAATAATATTTATACCAACTTGTGGAGTAAAATTCCGTTTGGTCCATTTTTAAGACATTTCGTTTGACTCTACCTCGTGTATCATTATTATATTTATTTTTTTAATTGCGTTGGATATTAAATATACAAAGATAATGGCCCGTATTACGAACTCACTTTTATAATAAACTCGCGATTTAAACGCTCGCTTTTACGTCATAATCTTATGTAAAAATAAGGGTTAAAATGACGATTTTGTTATAAAAGCGAACTAGTTTACTTTTATAATAATATAGTGATTTTAACGCTCATTTTTACATAAGATTATGATGTAAAAGTGGACGTTAAAATCGCGATTTTATTATAAAAGTGAGCTCGTAATACGGGCCATTGTCTTCAATCTCAATTTTATTTCTTTTAGAAATGCTTAGGTCATCTTATACCAGTGGCGACTTATCCTTAAGTGCTGCAGAACCACCAAAATTTTAAAATAGAAATGCCCATTACAATTAGTCATATAAGTTATTATTAAAATATATGTAAAAATCAAATAACAAATTTATTTCCTTTTTTTGCATTACATTGTGTCTTAATAAGCGCAATTGCGCTGAGATGTGATGCAATCAGTCAAATGATCACTGAATAATTTAGTCGCTCAGCTACATCCACAACATTTCTGACTAATTACAATGTTCTGTTACCGTATTTTACGCGATTCAATAGGCATCACCAACCATCGGAATAATTTCGGCATACACAATGTTACGCTCGATACGAGCTGCAAAAATTGCAGCTCACCAACAAGTATCTGGCGTATTTCATGCCTACTTCTTATTTGTTAAAATTTATTATAGTACAACGGTAGGAATATGAGTATTTACAAATTAAAGTTTATCTTAAATTAATTTTGACTTTATAGTTTATCAGCGTTTACATGTTTCAAAATAAATCTACTTATTTAATTACATAAAAATTTTCCAAACTTATTAGGAACAATTGACATTCTAACAGCCTTGGTCCAATACCTGAATTATTCATAGAAATTTCGGGTAGAAGACGCAGTAATCAAGAAAGAAAAAGAATGCTTTGTTTAAAATTTAATTTAAAACTATTAAGAAAATATATCTCATTATTCCACTGTCTTGTATTAATAATTCTTTTCTTTTGAGAAATAATAGCATTGACATATACAATACAAGTGTCACCCTTTAATCGGTATTTATCAAATGGTCGCATTTGACAGTGTCGTGTAGCTGTAGAGTTTCCCAATCTGTATTTTCCGCAGTGAATGCTGGTGTTTCTGCTCGTAGTTGTGCGTCTACTCGTACAAATGCTAATTGATTGATGTTTGTGTTGGTGAAGTGAAGAGGTTCGTTATGGGAGCTGTTGAACAAATGCAGGAAAGCTCCCGAGGAAGCTAAGAAACCGCAGTGAGGAATTAGCGCGTTTGTGGCGGCAAGGAATGTCGGCAAGATTCTCACTACAACCGAACAACCACTTGCTTCCTATAGACAAACATTCATGCTTGCAGTAATAGACAATCTTAAAAATACTATTTCATTTTTCAAATTGCAATCCCTACAATGAATTTATAAAAGATGAATGTTTCTTTTGAAAATTTTAACAAAAAAAAAACTTCTGATTGTCATTACTAGTAAATTAAATTAGGTTAGGTTATACTACATATTGTTGCACGAAAAAATTAATCCGAATAGATGATTTAAAAAAGTTATTGAAACAAGTAACGTATAAATAATCAAGAAATACGTACTTAAACAGTACCGAAAACCTAGAAAAAATTAAGTAAACAATCTAGTAATATATCCCTAATTCCTTAGCTTTAAAGGAAATAAGAATTTAAACAAAAAAAAAAGACACATGTATTAGTACATTATCATTAAGCAATTTTGTTACAATTCTGTTCAGTTACAAGTAATATTTTACATGTTAAAATATTCCATACTTAACTACATATTTACAAATAAATAAAATGAATATAAAATCTGCAGTTTGATCTCCAAGTGACTTTCGTTTAATGGTTGTACAGAAAAAGTTTTTGATTTATAAAATTTATCATAAATATATTTGAAACATACATTTATATAAAACTGCAATTTATTCATATTTTTTTTACTATCTGATGCTCTGAATTAATGTACAAAAATAATTTCCAAAAAGCAATAAAATTTTAAATACACAGCATTAATAACGATTTTAATTTCGATGTTAGTTCTGTATGCATTATAAATTTCGGTAAAGTTATATTTTCAGTTAAAATTTGTAATTAGTCATTAAATATTTCAAAAAAATTGAATTCCAGAAAGAAATCTAGGTTAGAAAAACCGTTTGTTTTACTGGCAATTTGTACTTGTATATTTTAATTATGTAGATTATCAGTCTTCTGTCTCTGCAAGAGACTTACAACTTAGTTTGGAGAATTCACAACTACTTGGACGCAACAGTATATTTTGTTTAATTGTTGTTGTTAGTTAGAGGATTTTGAACTAATGAATGAGTTTATTAAACAAGCACATTAACCATTGACACAATATTACCAATAGGTCTCACTTTATCTAGTACAAACAAATACTTAAGCCTGTCTGACACGATACAAAGTTTAGTACTAAATTTAGTTTTAAAATGTAATACAGAATATTGTAATAAAACTTATTATAAATATTAATGGAAATTTATAGAAGATTAAAATTTCTGTCTGCAACGGTACTAAGTTTTAGTATGTATTTTTTATATATGCGCATGCGTACATTAGAGAATTCAATGTGACATCTGATGTATGACTGCTTCTTTTTCTTAACCTTTTACATCCAAAAGATTTTATGAGCTGAACATTATTGAAGTGAAAATGAATATATTGGTACAAGAAGCAGAAGGCGATTATTACTTGTAAAAACTGCTGCTGTAGTAGCAATAATTGAAAATATTGCTATTAAAAAGAAGAATGCGAAGAAAAATTATACATTTTCACGAAAATGGTGTCTACGACATTTCAAACAAATCTCACTCTAATGTTAGAATCACTAAAATAACGTAACCCAACTTTGCAGTTTGCACAGTAAACATGCGCACACTACGCTACCTTTTGCGCAGATACAGTACAAGAAATTAGAACCTGTCCTAAATATTTCGTACAAAAATTTAATACAAAGTCATTTCGTACAAATTTTCATACATTTATGCTCATACACGATCCATTATATTTTATATTAAAATTTAAAACTAAATTTGGTACCAAACTTTGTATCGTGTCAGACGGGCTTTACGATGAAGTAAACAATAATAAATTTTATTTTACTTTTTCATATATCTCATTTGCTGTTAAGCATACCGATTTGAAAATTCATTTGACATTTTTATTTATATTTTAGTAGAATGGTTATCATTCTACAGCTTCTGGAATTCATAACAGTTTATACCTATTGGTAGTGTTTTCCAAACTACTCGACATAGTGGTTATTTTGTCCAAGTGACCGGTTTTTACAAAAAAAATTGATCCACTCATGCCACTGATGATACAGCTTAAATATGAAGTTTCAGTAATCCGGTCAGTTGAATTTGCTGCACAAATGCAAAAATATATTCGGACTGTTCGACAGATTGACAGATGTCACGCTAAAAATAATCACAACGTATTTTTGTAACCACAGATCTAATATCACGATAGACAAGATGAAAATATTAAAATGAACGAAGTAAATGTTGTTGTTTCATCTGTGAATTAGATATTTCGACAAGTTTATTGTCTTGCCATCTAACAATATGACCACTTACTAACTACTTCATTCTGTCGCATAAATGCAATACTGTGGCCCTTGGGTATAACCTTAAAATACCTACAAATATTAATATATAATACATCCCTTGAATGAATTTTTTGGAAAGCAAATTTTTTTAACCATCCATATTCATTGATTGATCGCTGATACGAGTTTTTAATTCAAGTAAAAATTATTTTATATGACAGTTAGCCTTATTTCCGTAGATCAATGGAAGTGTATTTTCATTACTAGAAAATATGAAGTAAAGTAAGGACAGACTTTCCTAAAATTTAATCCTTCCATCAACCAATTTTCCAGTGAAGAAAATAAAAAATTATTTGGACCTAATGACACAAACATATTCTTTATTATTTTGTAAAAAAAAGTAGTGCTCCAAAAATAAAGCTCTAAACGATTATTATTTTGTAATTGTAAGAATAAATGTAAAGAAAATAGATTTTCAACTAACCAAGAAATAAAAATAGAAAGCTTTGTGATCAAGTGTAGATAGTTGGCTATTTACGAAGAGCCTTCTAAAAATGTAATTAATGACAGTTGCAGTGATTAATTCGGTCTGTATCCTAATTACTGGGCTGACTTCAATTACCATCTCTATAATTATTACAATAGCCTGATCAATCTAATCCGGCAGACTGCGCCACGGCGCCCCGACCCTCGACGTCTGATCTAATCAGAGTGAAAACAGAGCCGAGTCTTTAACTCGAGAAGTAGAAACAAAACTTGCAAACAGAATCAAGGCTGCCTTGCAGCTCATGAATAAAAAACTGATTTCCATCCGCTGTCAAGAACTGCTCGGAAATTAGCCACGAGTCTAAGCCAACTCTGTCGATAACATAGCGCACCCGCCGTCGCCTGCACGCTGCAACAATGTACAGGCTTCGGCCCTTGCCAAATCATCCCTAAATTATAGGTTTGGTCGAGCATGGCAGTTTGATGTTTTCTAGAACAGAGCATGCATCGGATTTTAATTACTTTCAAATTAGTTTAGGATTTTGATTGCTTAAACGTATTACTAGAAAAAAAGCATTGTTGATGTACAAATTTGTATATTTTTTATATATTTGTTGGTTTATTTTAAATATCATTTATTTAAGCATGACTAGTTACTTGATATTCTCAAATTAATCATATATAAAAAGAAAAATTTTATTTACCTATGTATATTTATAATACATAAAATAATAAAATATTTATTTTATTTTCATATCTTTAAAATATTTTAATTAAAAAGATTAAATTTCTGCCTAAAAACCAAAATTTACACAAAATCGAACATGTTTGACATAGGAATCCAAAATGCGCATGCATGTGCGGATTTAAAATTTGAGATAAATCCACAAACTTTTCCAACGGTTTGAACCTAGTTATAGTTGCTGACTGCCTGCATGAGTGCCTGACTAAGTCAGTATTTGGGATTGATGTCTGCTCAAAAGCAGATACACTATATTTTATATTTGTTAATTTCTATTTCATTTATTTCTATATTTTCTCTTTTACAATATTAAAGCATCAAAATTTGGAGATTTTCTGAATATTTTGAGCTGCATTTTAGTATTGACTTCGGCAGTTTTGTATAAAAACTTTCATGCACCGTATCTTCATATTTATTTTACTATGTAACTATTATTGCTACTGAGAAGAATGACATTTGAATGAATAAAAGAAAAACTGAAATTCAAAATTCAGTCAATTTGAAAAGCTTATTGTCAGTCTCGATTAGTTTCGGCAGTACATGTCCCTACCTCAGTAGTAGTTTTAAAAAACGCGGACACAACATCAAAGAAATTAATACTGCAAATCCTTTTCAAGTGGAATTTGATTTGAAAGAAGTGAAATAGTATTATTAACTCTTAAGTTAAAATTCTCGCAGTGTACAATTATTTTTATCTACACCTGACATTTTATTGAAACTATAATTCTACTCATGAATCATGATTCCTTTCAACAAAGATTTGTGACGATTTTATACCTACAGCGCTTTCCTTGAACCATGGATTGCCCAGTACCATTTAAATATATGTTGTAATAGGTAAATGTATTTAATTCACTACACTTTAGGAGAATAAGAAATATTTGAGTAATACCTATTTGATTTGTGAGCTACCTGACAAATACTAAATATTTTCCTTGCTATATACAGATTTTATTGCTGCCTTTTATCGAAAGTGATTCCTCTGAAGGCGAACGGAAAAAAGTCAGCAGGAAAAAAGAGAAAAGGATATTAATTATTAATGATACCACGGTCAACCTTTACGTTACGTTAGGTTACGTTAAAGTTTTGTTATTTTCCTTGTTTCCCCATTGCTGTACAAGTTACTTTAATTTTCCGTAAAGAATATCAAAAGTAATCCAAAAATATATTCAAATTTGCCGCAGTACATATTCTTGTTACATATGATTCAAGTTATAGTTGATTGTAGCAAGTGGTTGATAATAATGATGTAGATGGTTTGATGGTGTGGGAGTAAGCATCGAGGGTTAGTTTGAGCATGGTAGTATCCGGCCGTCCCCAACAATGGCGACAGGGGGATATAGACGTGCTGTTGTCATGGCGACAACGGCCTTCCTCGATGTATTTGCAAGTAAATTCCGTCTGCATGGAACACGTCCCATGGGCCACGATGTCCAATGGACATGCTGGACGTTTCATTTGGTTTGTATGTCACGCGGTGATGGAGCTTTTTATTAAGCAGCTATCTGTTTCGGTAATCAGCCGCTATGGCACGATATTTACATTACAAGGAACAGGGTTTGCATTTATACGACATCTTATTTAAAATAATCATATACTTAGTTTTCAAATTTATAGCTTGCTCTGTACTCCAGTGTGCTATAATTAAAATTGCTTGTACTCAGACGCGACTATGTTACTCTGGGTAATACTATAACAAGAACTTCACTGCATTCACGTTACTTTGCGCTGTTCCACAACTTGTTATCTTACTTATTTAAATTAAATTAAATAGAGAAAATTGTTAACTATATTTGTACTTTATTATTAATATTATACTATGATTGTAATCTTAATAATTATTTTTAAATATATTTTATCCAAGTCTAACACAAGGGCGGGTACATCCACCCCCCTAGAATCCTCGAAAAGGATTTTTTTTAGATCTAGAGTCACAAAATTAGTTATTTCTAAAATATGTTTATATATAATAATATAACTATAATACTATATTTGTTAGAAATAAATATTATCTGACAAACAGACAAATTTGTTACTCATATAATGAAGTCGTATGGTGTGCACATCAGATTTTATAAAATTCTATTTATTTAATTAAGGTTAACTAGGTTAGGTTACCAGAACAGTAGAACGACAGAAAAATATTTTTAACGTTAATAATTTAACATATACAAATAATTATTTCGATATAGCGTTTTCATTTTGTTTATACTTATATTGTGTTATATCCTCTCGGTGATCCTGCTCGGACAAGTTGTAGCATGTAGTTATCCTGGTCAAGTGTCCTTCATCCCCAGGACATTAAACGCGCCTTAACTGGGCGATATTGAAAAAGGTATGGACGCCAATCAATCTTCCCGTGTCACTGGGCGATTTACCGAGTGCTAAACTTCCGGGTTCCGCCGGACTAAGACTCCGGATTGCTCCAGGCAAGGACTCTGCCGGCCAGGAATATATGTTAAGTAATAGCTGACCCGGAAGATCGATGTACTACCATACAAATACCCGAAATTAATGCCCTAACCCGTACGCTCAATGACGTTTTAAAATGGAATGGGGACATATTTTAAATTGGTTTCATCCGAAATATTGCTATGATCTAAGCTCAATGGAATAGAACTTTTAGTACCACAGGTTTCATTCATTCAGAATTTACTTTAATATAAACTATTATTATTGTTTTGCATTACGTCGTACTTAATATATATTTGAAAGTTTAATTACTTTATAGTATATTAATTTTGTAAACAAATCTGGGGTTAAAAGTTAATAGTATATTACATATTAATAGTTGTAACATGCATATTACGCACAAAGTGGAAAAGTTATATAAGAGCCGCGAGGCGGCGAATTTATAATTCCACAAGTGCATAATTGCGTTACAACTGAAATTATATGCTATACTTTTTCTACGACCGTTATTTTACTGTATTTCTATCACACACTACACTAAAATATTTGACATATCACTAGCAAATAACGCTTTCAACTATAGAAAATAAAAACAACTATGTCAAACTGTCAACCTCAAAATAATAAATTAAAACTATTTACAATCTAATAAAACAATACTAATATAGAACATTTCGTGTTTATTTCTTCATTAGCCGTAATGTAATTTGTCACAATCATTTTAATTCGTGTTCGTTTGAGACTGAGTCTGATTCACAACCATAATGATTGTCTAAAATTATTAATTGTTCCAAATTTAAAAAAGAGAAGTAGATGGATTCAAAGTACTTCATCCCTTCAATATACTTGCATTTATAGATATATAATAAAATGTAACAAAATACAATGTAGGCTTTATAATAATAGTATATAATCAATTGAAATCGTACCTTTATTTTACCTTTTATCAGATTTGTATACTTTTCTGAATCTTTAAATTAATTTAGGTCACCCCTAGCGCCACCACTGAAGGTATGAATTGCTTTTCCTAATAAAATATTACTGCTATTATGACTGTTTTATTGATGATAACATTTTTGTACTTTACATTTCACTATCGAAACATTCTTAGCTATTAGGGAAATTGTCTCACATATACTTGACATCGATGGGAAACATATACACATCATTTATCATTAGAGCTGATAATTTTATGCAAATGCATATCTTTTTTGCTAGGTATATTTTAAAAATTTGTATATTTATGTACAATTCATGTACTTAAAAGCTTATATTTGGAATTTAAAAATGCATATTTTGCATATTTTTCGACATCTTCCATATTTTGAGTTTTTGTACATATTCCTGCATATTTTGTAATTTTCTGTATTTTTCCTCTTTTTCTGTGTCCATAAGAACGAAATTTTTTTAATTGGCTTGAGATTCACCTTTGGAAAATGTAAACGAACAAAATTTTTCAGTTAAAATATGTACACGTGAATACTTATTGAATTCAACTTTCAATAAGCCGGTAAAACTTAAATAGTCATTTACGATAAAAACATAAATACGTAAAGCAAAAATTATGTCGGTCACGAACGGGTTATAATTTTTAGAGCATTGAGATGAATATTACTTGCAAAAATATGTACTAATAACAAGGAAAATAATTTTCAAAGCTGCTAATGCCGTATTTTTTCGTAAACCCGAAAATATTTGAAAATATCAAATTTTTAACTCAAAATGTCAACTACTTTACCATTCTATTCTTCTGCAAAAGCTATATAAAGAAATATTTTGCCCACATATATGTTGTTTGGAACGATTCGGAGAAAACTAAGAAAAACAAAAAAATTTAAATTTCAGTTTTCGCCTCGAAACTTTTTGTTTCCCAAATTTTTCATTTTTTGGATTTACGTAGATATCGACGCGCTGATTCCAAATTTTCAAACAGAATTCAATTATCTCTTCCGGTTCTCAAGATATTTTAGTTCAAAGTATATCTATAAAATCAGGTTTTCGAGGTATATCCCTTTAATATTTATGTTTCAGGTTTTAGCGACTTCACCATTCGATTCTACCGGCAATATTACATAAGTATACCAATTTTCAGGTTTTTATTTCAACAAATTGTTATGCGGCTGTTTTTAATATCGTAATTTAATTTTTTAATATAGAAAAATATTTTGGATGTTACCGTCACAATAACTTACAATTTAAGAGATATTTAGAACAATTATTATTGTTTTTTGATCAACATTTATATATTTTAGAAAAACCTGATTATTTAATTAAATATACAAACGCATAATTTGACTATTTTTGCAAAAAATGGTTATTTTGATGCATATTTTTATAATTTTATTGCGCATATTTTTCATAATTTTTGTGCATAAAATTATCAACTCTGTTTATCATCCACTAGAGTACTAGACTACCACGAATTCTATGTGAATAAAAGAGTTGAAGTATTATTTATACAGAAATACTTTGTATTATAATTACAAATTAATTGTAAAATGCAATTTAATTAGAGCGTCGTAAAATAATCCGGCTCATTCAGTCATTAACAAATAATATAGTTTCTGTAATTAAATTAATGTACATTAGTTTGTGATTTGCTATATTATTTAGTTGCGAGTTTCAGTGTTCAATTGTACACCAATATTATGAGGGAGTCAAATAACGGTCATTTAACATCGCAAATAACTCTGCTAATTCTGCAATCAATTGCTGCTCTCAATAAGCTGGAAAAATTTCATGTAAAATCATTAGGCAAACATAATTTCATTCAACCTGTTATTCATTAACGGATTTTTTTCTTCAGAGAGGAAATTATTTCTCTTTATTTTAAACAAATCTAATTTCACATTTAACTTAATGAAATAAAGGTAAATAAAACATTTGTGAAAACATTTAATTAGGAAGAGAAAACGTCGTGTTACAACCTTAAATACATATTTATTGTTAGTCTAACAAGACCTGTAACTTTGTGCAGAACTTTGTTGCCTATGGCTGAAAGTAAACTATATTCCCGTACATAAAAACTTATGCATTTAATAATGAGCACACCCGCACAGTACACTCAGTGAAACCTACACATTTATTATAATTAATTTTTAATTTAAACTTCAATATTGATGAATTAATATTTATAAAATGTCGTGGGCTTAAATGCAAAATGAACAATTTAACAAAAACTTTTTTCATTGACTTCTGAGAAAAATTATGTATTAATTTTCGGATGAAATCTATTTCGAATGACTACGATCGGCTAATCAGTTTATCTCATTATAGCCCTGAACGGTCTCACCCATATAGCGGAGGAGAGTTGAACTTTTTTGAACCCGAATAAAATATTTTTTTGTTTTTAAATTCTTTTCTTATTCTTATAAGTAAGCCTAGAGTATATGTTGTTATAAATAAATTTAGTTTTTTTAAATATTATTCCATAATATAGAGCAATAATTAGTTTTCCAAAAAGTGGTCTCACCCCCCTACCTACCGTACAGAATATTTTCTTCTCTATATTTTAACTAATATGACACTTATTAAAACGATTTACATAAAGATTACTTTGAAAATATCATACATACAACTATTTCTAATGATATGATTAGAGTTTATGTATATAAAGTATATTTTGAATTTTTATATCGCCTCGGAACAAATTTTACATACAAATGTACTAATAAATTTAAAAAGTATATATCATATTTAAATTAAATAGTTGATAACATAATGTTAAAAAATATATTGACAAAATAAAAATAATAATCGTTATTAAATGCAAGGCTAGTGCGGATAGTTATAAAATTTAAATATTAAATAATGAATTGACAATTTTAAAGGAAAATTGTCACTGACAAAGTTATAATTCTAGTTGAGATTTGTAAAACCATAAGCGCATTCACACATACTTTATGGATGAGTGGGAGGTTCGGTAATCGTTGATTGATATAAAATGTTGTGAAAGAATGTTGGCAAGCGAATACTTGTAAAACTATATAAAAACTTGTGGCAATCGATAAAAACTGTCAGGATTTTTGACGTCATTCAAGATAATTAAACTAGGATAAGTCACCAGGGATTTGAACACTAGTTGCGCCAGGAAGAAGTTTTATTTCCATCTATAATTAAATCAGAGTTAAATTTAATTTCCTTCAAATTTTTTTGCTACTTTTATTATCAGTTCCTCTAACTTTTTATTTGCTTTCAGATTTTATCTTAAATATGTAAAGAAATAAATCGAATCTTTTGCGTATATTCCTGAAATCGCATCAGCTAATATTTCCTCTTCCTCTTTTTAAAATTACATTTAATTCATTTTGTATAACATCGGAAACTGTGCTTTTGAAACTAAGAATATAATTATGAATTCTTACAAAAGTGGTTCTGGACTAGTGTTTCCGAGACTCGAAACGAGGTAACTGGTTTTTTCGTCTTGATATACCGAGACAAAACCTTGTCCAGATGAGACGAGAAACGACCCGAGATGAGACAAGACAGAAAAATAATATAAAGATACTCACTTTTGGGAGCAAAATTTTTATTTCTGAAAATAGTCCATATTGATAGACGCCAAAGCACTTTTAACTACAAAAACATAAAAAATGTTTTCTCCTTATATGAGGTGTGTAAATTAAGTAATGGTAATGAGACTGGCAACATAGCATCCGATCTGGTAATACTTTGGACGCGTGATTTGGAGGGAAGGCAGATGGCCATATAGTATGTGCCGTCAGTACAAATTTAAACTCGCTAGAGTCATTTGGTTGTCCGCAGCGATTTCTTTTTGTGAAACACTTTTTTCTAGTACGTTCTAACATGAGTACCAAAAATTTAAAAGAACGGTGTGCTATCAGGTTTTTCTTTAGACTTGGACACAGTACAATGAAAACTTTTACAAAACCTAGCAGATCTACGAAGACAGTGTTATTTCCAAGGGCCTGGTTCTTCGGTGGTTTTAGGCGTTTTCAGAAGGAAAAGAGTCGATTGAAGATAAAACACGCAGCGAAAAGCCTAGAATCTTGTGCGTTTAGATCATCGGTTGAAAGTACTAAATGATCGGGGAAGAGTTGACTTTGACTCACACCGACGTTCGTCAGATTCTGACTAATTTTAGGGGATGAGACAAAATCTGCGCAAAAATGATTTGAAAAAATAGATTTTGACTAGTAAATATATTCCCGTAGCTCCTCTACGTCCTTATTCGCCTGACTTATGTTCTTGTTACTTTTTCCTCTTCCCGAGATTGAAAAATTACCTCAAGAGAACTCATTTTGAGACACTCCAAAACATTTAAACGGCTGTAACCGACCTGCTGACGGCCATTCCAGTATCCGAGTTCCAGCAATGCTATGAGGATTTGAAAAACCGTCTCCAGAACTGTGGAAGCTTTCCAAGGAAATTATTTTCAGAAAGATTGTAATTCTATTCAAATAAAGATTAAAAAAAAAGTCTCATTACTTAATTTACACACCTCGGTCGGTTCGATGAAAAATAAGAAAAATTGAAAAACGAATAAACTGAAATTTCAGTTTCTCACACGGAGACTGCTTTTCTCCAAAATTTTTCATTTTCCAAGTTTGGTCGTGCGTTGGCAAGTTTGATTCAAATCATTCAGTCGTGATTAGACGTGAGCGTGAATGAAAAGTCACTTGTGCCTGCCTCTAGTTTGACCACTGTTCTGCTGTTCTAATGTAATTGAGACTTTATATAGGTTGAAATGTAAAAAAGTAAATTGTATGGAAGATATAATGACACATGAAAGTTAATATAATGACATAATAAAAAATTTACGATAAAATTTTCATTTGAGGAACAGGTATTAAATGTACAATAAAACACCATTCCATTGAGTTGTAGTTCGCTGTTAAGAGCATGTAGAAGAGTAGAATATAATAATTTACAATAAAATGTAACGTTCAACAAATCTATTTCATTGTTCCGTGCGCAGTAGTTGCTGGAAATGAACATTTATGTAGCTACATAAAATAATTGAAGCATGCAGCAACAGCAAATAAAGTAAAACATATGAAGAAAGTAAATTTCAACAAATGCCGTCTGCGTCTACGTATTTTTTTAATACATCTCTATACAATTTCCATCTCTTTTGAATAAAATTGCTCGTACCTGCTGCGAACAATGTACAAGTGTAGGATATCGTCAATTCCGCACGAATACACACGCGCCAGGGTTGGATTCAGCGGAATTCATCACCACTGACAACACATGCACAAGCTATTCCTCGTATACTGGGACATTAAATATATTCACTTTTTTCCATTGTAGGACGGTATGGATTTAACATTTTTCCTTCATAAATGATTAAGTGTTTAAAAAAATAAGTATTATACACTATATTTTCCGCAGTTGATCTTCACGTCATCAATTTCTGCTGCAAGAATTATTCAATTTTTATCATATATCTTTGCATGAGTCTTTTATTCGCTATCTCATTATCGTATGTGTTACATGCTATATATGCTATCTACGTCTAACTATAAAAATGAAATAAAACCCGTGTGCAACCGTGATAACGGATATTTTCAAATATGCCATTAAAGTCCTTCCGGTCATTTATTAATGTGATTTTGGCGTTGACAATTTGTGCTTCAGAGTGTTGGTAGTTTCGTTAGTTTAATATATAATCCTTTTTGTGTTTTCCATTTATTATTATATTTGTACGTAATACTGTCAGTTTTGACATTTATTTACTTCAAAAATCACACGATTTCACCCGATGAGATGATGCCATCAATCCTCCTTCCCCTAACGATTTGAATCACATGATTACAATTGATGACATGAGGATAAACTATACACAATATAAATACCGAAAAAAGAGCAGACTGCCAATTTCGAATAAAGTATTGTATCTTCAAATCAAATTCATTCTTACAAAGAAAACATTACTTATTGTGCGTATTGATCTCTTCTTATCTAAAATTCATTAATTTCTAAATAAACATAAAAATATACCGGGTGTCCCAGTTCGACCGACACATGGGAGTTTTACATGGGAAATCAGTTAATTATGAATAGTATCTCCCCAGTGCAAGATATTCACTTGAAATTTTGTATGCTTATTGGGGAATATTATTTCTATGGATTACAGTTATTTGAAATATGTAATTTCGTCTGCAGGGCGAGATTTATTAAATTTAAAATCTAACATTTTCGTTCAAAATCAGTCAGCCATGGAAATAAAAGAAAATATCTATGTGACAGTTCTGACAGTCAATGACATGTCATTGTAGATATTTATATTTTTGTAATATTGGTATAGTATTTACCAAAAAGAAACTAAATTCAACTTAAATAATATTAAAATACAGGGAATAAGTATTAAAATCAGTGATATTTCACTAAACTGTCAGATAAATATTTTCTTTTATTTCCATGGCTGTCTGATTTCGAACGAAAATATTAGATTTTATATTTAATAAATCTCGCCCTGCAGACGAAATTGCATATTTCAAATAAGTATGATCCATAGAATTAATATTCCCCAATAAACATACAAAATTTGAAGTTAATATCTTGCACTGGGGAGATACTATTCATAATTAACTGATTTCCCCTGTAAAACTCCCATGTGTCGGCCGAGCTGGGACACCCGGTATATTGCTTTCTATCGTACACATTTCAAATATTCCAAAAATATTTTTAATTTGTAAATAATTAACAAAAACCAATATAAACTTTTGTTAAAACAACGTACGTATATCAATCTTACAAATATTCAAAAATAAAAAAAATCTCTAAAAGTAACTTAAATTTGAAGTAAATATCCTAAAAATATGTTTTAAGTTTAATTTGAATCAGATCGGTTGAATCGAAGTTCCGAATTTGTTTTTACATAATTTTCAGAATCTTTCATAAATAAAGAAGTTTAACTTTACTATTGTAAAGACATTTTAATTTATTTCTTAATCTATCAGTCCATATCTGTTTTTAAATTTATTTAAATAAAAATCATAGAACTAACAAATTTTAGGAAAAATTGATCGTAAACAGCATGTTACAGTTTCAAGCACATACAAGAATACTTTTGAGACATCAATTTGTTTATCTCCCTTTATCATAAAGACATTATATCATCTTATATTAAATAATATATTTTTATTCAAAGGAATCATCTAGAATATAGTCAAATGGTTTTTATAACTATATTTTTATGTAGTTTCCAATTTGGTTACAATCAAATGAAACTTCTATTCTCTGAAAATTAAAAACGTGATAACTCCGCAACATAAACTGTAAATTTCTCTGTTAAATATCATTCGGAGCTTACGAGGACATTTACAAATTCATATTAAAAAACTCATTCATCTAGCAGTAGCGACGAGCGAATGGATGTTGACTGGAAATAAAATTTTAATAAACACAAATACTTTATGACTGCTCGGGTGTAATGAAAACAGACAGACAGAATGGACGCGAGCTCAGATCACGTGTTATACAATATATAAAACTTCCCAATAGCCCGAGGGTGGAAGGTTTATAGTGATGAAACCAGTGTCGTCCCCAAACCAGTGCCGTACGACCAAAGTAAAACACTCTAGAAAATAAACCAAGAATTAAATTACCAAATAGTGTTGCTTGTAAGAACAATGTTCACTCAAAGTGAAGAAAAATAAAAGTTTCAAAAGCAAATCCCCAGAAGTAACAAACGTCATTATTAAATTTAAATAATTTAAATGCCATTTGTATCCATAAAGATTGAAATTAAAACTAGAAAATTTGACAAAAATATTTAAGAACTTTATTTATTATTCCGATTTATAAGATTCGATTTAAAAATCGATTGATTATAATTTTTATCCAACACCGTGTAATTATAACGATATAAGTATGCTGTTTTTAGATAAATAAAGTAGGTCATAAGTCACTAGTGAGCTAAATACATTTGCTCACTGTTTTTTGGTTCGTATCTATAACTACGTTATAAAACCTTCTCTACACTATTTTGTTCCTAAATGTTACTTCGAAATTCCATCTGTCAGAAATATTATACGTATTTTTATATCAATGATTAAAATGTGTTGGATAAAATGTTGTATGGCACACATGTGTTAATTACCTAAATCACCTAACGGCCTTGTGAGCTAAACTTTTCCCACATGACTTATCTGTAATGTAACACACTTGTACCATAAATAACTATAATTTGTTATAGTAATAAATTGAAATCTAAAATATGTTCTCATGTAAATATAATTGGTTTGCACGCTTCGAATCACTGTGCGGACTGCGGAGTGAGATTTGAGGTTCAAATGTAAGTGACTAGTAATGATCAATATTTCAAGAACTGTGATTTAGTCATAGATATTGAAAAATCACAGTTCGTGATTACTACCTAATATGTTTTAAGCCTGTAATTCCCGAATTTAACCGTACAGAACATACATACTACGATTCAAGTAGTTTCACTCCTCACTAAACAATTCCGATTTGTAACGAAGATTCCCGGTTTTAACCGTATAGTAAACTGTGATCGTAGTCACGTTTTAAATTCACAGATATGAAAGTAGCAACCACAAAACATACAGTGAGACGGTGATATAGAATAGCAGTTTTGCCCTTACAGTAACGAAGAATTTCGATTTAAATCATACAATAATAATAATTACAATCACACTATATAATCACAGTTAGCGGAAAATAGCAATCACAAATCAATTTAAAATATTAATACATAAAATTAGAAACAATCACAAAGCACTTTATCACAATTTTCGTTTCATGTATATAAATGTAATTTATATTATTTGGTAATAATTACTGGAATACTGGAATTCAATAAATGTTTCGAAGGCTTTATCTCCAACCGATTTCGACCCCACTTGGATCTTCTTCAGGGGCTACAAGGTTTACAATAATGAGTATACGTATACATAAATAAATGTATTTATTGATATTATTTAAATTAAAATAAGATTAGAAAAAAAAACAAACAGATAAATCGATTTGAAAAAAAGAAATAACCAAATAAAAGTTCCTCAAACTTAGTTTGAAATATGAACATACAATTCCCAGTTTAACCATAAGATTATACAAATTTAAAAACCGTATACAACCTGGAAAAACTATATTTTTATTGTGTTAACAGTTATTATGGACATTGTAATAGTAGTTAAGATATTGTTTATTAAGAAACAGGTGGAATTCCTATCCCTTGTTTTGCACCAAGTTATATGAGATATTGTGTATTGTACACGACGCCTCCACCAAAATTACACAAGTTGTAAGTACTGTGACAATCTAGTTCAACTTAGTATTAGCTTTTGCGCTGAACATGAATTCCATTCACCTACTACTACTCGAATAAAGGAGTGGTTCACTGTCCTTACAATGCAGGCAGTAAATAATAACTTCATTGTTAATTATAATACATCTTACTAATATTTTCTGACAGAATTTTACCATGTTTTCATACTCTTATTATTTTTTCATCGATTATTATTATTATTTTTTTAACTTCATTTTTGCTTTACTATAAGGTAAGTGGGGGAGAGCAAACAGGAATAAAAATCATTCCCACATAGAAACGCAGACGATCTAGTTGCTATTCCATGAGTTCTGAAAAACTATTGTTAAATGGTTCATCAGAGGGTGATGATAAAAACGATAAAGAAGGATGATTGGATAAAATTTGTAATTTGTGGTCGCTATTTGCACGAATGAGAAAAATCTGTTGACCAGTGCATCTCCTCATAGCCTTGGTCTGTCTCACCTATATAGTGGAGGAGAATTGGACTTTTTTGAATCAGAATAAAATATTTTTTGGAGCTTTCACAACAAGGTTTAATTTTTATTTTATTCTTATAACTTAAATAAATTTTGTTTTTTAAAATATTATTCAATATTACAGAGTATAATAATTAGTTTCCCAAAAGTGTTCCATCCACACTAAAAACATTTCTTTATGAAACTATTTATAAATTTGAAAGTTGGTTGTATCGTTATTAAATTTTAAAAATGTATAATATTTAGATAGCAGTTTTGGAAGAGGTATTTGTAGTTACAAAAATATCTGTCATCAATTGTTTTCATTATTGACAAAACTGTCAAACAGAAAATATTGAAAGAATATATTGTTGTCTTGTGTGTTATTGTTGAATTATTGAATAAACGTCCTATATCTATTACATGAAAACTTTTTTTTAGAACAAAGGAAATTATCTGTAAGACAAAACCTTCTGTAAAATTAATGAACAGTAGGTACCTGCTTTCGATATAAAAATAATAAGAAATATATTATCATTCGCTTAATATTTCTACTCGTATAAAGAAAAAGGTCTAAATACAGTATCAGTACAGTACTTTTCCATTGCATTTATAGTATTTAAAATTCTCTTCTTACGGATTTTCAGGAGAACCAAAATAGGATCATAAGTACGTCATAAAAAAAATAAATTTATATCTAATTTCTAATTTTACAACACTCCATTCCTGCACCAATTTCATGGTTATGTAATTCAAATTTTTTTATCATAACTAGCATACAACTTGAAAATATCGCTCAATCATTTTTTTGTGTAGGTTTACGAGTATTTACCGATTTTTACATCTTTCAGTTCCTGCATCAATTTTTTAATTTTATAATTTAAGGATTGAATCCCAGAAACGATTGTTGTATTGACTGCAAACATTAATAATTCATCCTGCACCACTAGGTTTGTTCGACTACAACCTCATAAATAAAATAACTATTTTCGTCTAAATATTTAATTGGCAATGGCAATAGGTAATCAATATAAAGTTG
Organism: Stenolophus ochropezus; assembly: GCA_035578165.1. Taxonomy (NCBI): domain Eukaryota; kingdom Metazoa; phylum Arthropoda; class Insecta; order Coleoptera; family Carabidae; genus Stenolophus; species Stenolophus ochropezus. Next base: position 13,308,960 of record JAQOWZ010000005.1, on the reverse strand, counting down.
AAGCGTTGGATTTTTATTCTCCAGAGAAAAATGCCTGGTACGTCCCTGTGTCATCGCTTCCCATGATGCAGTGCGGCTGCTAATAGGCTATTAAAACGCGACGTTTAACATTTAAAGTGAAATTCTAGCAACTTTGTTTTGAAATCCTTTGTGAAAGATTGCACCTAATCTTGATTTATTATCACTGGAGGGCACGTACAATTTTACGCATTTTTCATTTTTAATTTAATGATGTAAACAAAATCCTTCATTAAAAGGCATTAAAACTTCTGTGTCGGAAAACACCTTTTCATTACGTATTCCGCGGCCGAAATAGGTTTAATTATTCGTGTATTTCATTTTTCATGACGGAACTTTGAAACTCGCAAGTATGAGTGTTTTATACAACTTTATCCCTTTCCAAAGGCTTTCCAACAAATTTAGACTTCGCTGAATTTTATTTTTATTCGTTTTTAACTTGATGAATGGATGCCACATCGTAAATATAAAAATTTTAACAACTTTAGAGTTTCAGCTTACCGTTACTGCTGCCACCGAATTAGGCCACGCTGCCACCAGAATTCACAGTCGCCCGGTCTGAAAATATAAACCAGACTTAAAAACAAGCCGCTTAACTGTTATAAATATAAAATAAAATAAGTAAAACTTATACCTCTAAATTCTACAACGAATTAGAATTTGAATGTGATTTTTCAACTTTAAATAAAGTCTTCTCAATAGTAAATAAAGACCAATTAACAGATAAAAAATAAATAGCCCGTTACCCGTTAGCAAAATATATTCAGCTATTTTATATTTAAATTTTTCACTTTAAAAAAATACTTGGTACTTTTAATTTGGTTCTTATAACGACTGAAAAGTGAATAATCCATTTAAAAAGGAAATTGCCTGGTTAAGGAATGTGTTTAGCTTTGAAAATAGGTTTTGCCCTTTGAATTAGGTATAATTATTTTTTAAAACTATTTCGTTCGTTAAAAAAAAACTTGCACGTTATGTCGATTATAGCGACATGACATGCAAATTTAATTTCAAATTTCAATTAATTTATATTATTGAGAATCGTTATTTATATTAAATAAAATGCGTACTTATGAAAAAAATCAACGCTTCAATCAAGTTATTTTTTAAGTCTATTTAAGTTTCACACGTATTTTAATATTTTGTATGTCTTGAAATGTTGAGGTTATGTATTTAGCAGAAAAATTAGAGTAAATAAATTTAGGTTTTTCTTGAGAATATTTTCGTGAAATAAAAGTAGTAAGAAAAAATATAAATAGCGCTTTTATGTTTATGTTAATAAGCACCAAACTGAGATTAAAAAAATATATTAGATTTTTCTCATGAAAAACTCTTTCACAGTGTTCATAAATTACCGTTTGAAAGACCTATTTAACTGTGCTAAAACTTTTTTTTCCGTGCGCGTCTCACCGTTTGATACACTTATTTCACCGTTCATATTTTATCGTTTGAAAGACTAGTTTTATCGTATGGAGGACCTATTTTGATGTGAGGAAAACATATCCCTTTACAATTTTACTAAAAAAAACTTAACTTCGATGATATTGATTTTAAGGTAGATACATCAAAATATTTCGTTATTACATTCATATTTAAATATATAAATTCTAATTCTACAATTTATATTCATTTATAAATTCTCAAACCTAGAGCTTTCTATTTACCTATATATATATATATATATATATATATATATATATATATATATATATATATATATATATATTTTCCAATTATTTAGACCAGCAGGTGCTTTATGTAATTGCTTTAACTCGTCATCTATTTATTGTCTCCCATTTTTGTGCCCTATTTTATAGTAATTTTTGTAATTATTTGTCCTTTAATTTCTACAATAATTTAGTCCGTAATTTTATATTTATTGTAGATCCCAATACAATGTCAATTTCCCCAAATTGTCAATAGTAATTTCTCAAATTATTTGTCCTACAATTACAGTAGATTGTCTTTTGATTAATCTATATTTTTGTTCTAGTATTTGCCATAGTTCCTGATGATACTGATCCATATATTTAACCCCGAAAATGGTCGAATTTTTTCGATAATAAGTTTAATTATTTGCCTCAAAAATTACTCTAAATTATTTATAATGTATTTATTGCCTCACATATTTTTTTTTTTTTGCTCATAGGCAACGGCATACATCTAGATCCCCCTGGTTTTTGAAAAAAAGGATATATGAACTGTTCAAACTTGAATGTAAATATTTAAAGTATTTTTTCATCCAAATGCATCCCCATGCAAAAAAAAATACACAGAGACAATTGATTTCCTAGTTCGCAGAATTTTTCGTTATAGCTTGTATAACAAAAAAGAAATGTATATAATTATATTCGACCTATTGGTAACGAGAATATTTAATACCGTGTTAAAATATTCATCAGTGACGAAACCGGAACAGATCGGGTGCGTGTTTCGAAACACGTGGTTTGATTAATTCTACATTAAACCGATTTTTGGTTAGGATTATGAAACTACGAGAAAAAAGTTCCAATGGTTTAATGGGACAGTTTGACCAGTGTATTGATTGGGTTTTTGTTCAACTTTTCTAAACTTGTATAAATAACTCTAATCTGACACTTCTGGTTAAGTGCCGGATTTATTGCTGATTTTTACGTTAAAGTGGATTTTTACGAGAATATGTTTCGAATTTATTTTTATATAAATAAAAATATCGCTACATATTACCACCGTTCATTGACAGGGGTTGCAATTCAACAAAATATATATAACCCATCAATTGATAAGTGAGGCAGTTCAACTAAACAGTAGAGTTTGAGTCCCGTGTAGACATTAAACTTTTTTTAGTTTCCAACCTCAGTTAAGAAAAGTATTGTTTTTAAACCAATTTATTAATTATGATTTTTCATTATATTGGTTTCAATGACCCAAAAATATTCATTTTTGTCCAAGATAACACTAAAGCTTTGGTTTTTTCGTACTTGGAAACAATCTTAGACAACAAATAAACTTAAGTTTTAAGTATGAAGAGATGATTAAATTTTGGTAATAAATTATCATCCGGAAGCTATACTTTATTTCTGTCACTAAATATATATTTTTTTTTTTAACAAACCACAGCATCGTCCTCACAACGACGTAAAACACGGTTCTAATGTAATAATAATAAAGATTACATGCACGTACATGTTACATATTTCTCTCTAACCCTTTCATATAAAGAACCTTTTTCGGCATTTGATACGTAACTAACTGTTTTATATTATTACCTACAGATACAGAAGGCATTGTATTTGACCAAATTTCCCGATGATAAGTTTTTGGTAAATGAATATGCTTGAAAGTCCCTACATCACTTTTTGCTATTCTTTCGAGAAAGTATGTGTACGAGATTTTTTTTATCTCAATTTAAGAAAATTAAATTCTTTTGTTATACTTTCTCCATATATTTAACAAATTTGCGGACATTCAGTTATAAATTATATTAGTCTAATATGATAATAGAAGCAAAAACTACAAAACATACATATTTCATATTTTCTTCTTAATTTAAAGTAAGTTTTAATTTTCTTAGTTACAAATTAAGTTAAGGTAAATATCCAGAGAAATATAATAAGGAAACTTAATAATAGTCTATCAAGTCAGAACTTGTCCTTGACGCATCCTACTAGATGTAAAATGTTTTATATATCAACTTTTTTTGTTAAAATTTACTATGTTATTTTTATATCACTTGTTCTGAGCTGAAGATGACGCTGGTTGCGTCGAAACGTCCTCGATGAAAATAAAAATTGTTTAAAACCATTCATCACGTTTCTTCTGATCCTTCGCCACACAATTTCCTACAACTTTTAATTCGAATATCTTCATAGTACCTAAGTTACTACAACTAATACCATAAATGCATGGCAAAATTTACATTAATTTCTTAATGAAATTCAAACTCGTATGACATCGTTCAGTAAAGAACAATAAAAATAATATTTGTTTATGCTGTAATATAAATTACGAATTATTATCTCCTCAATTATTCACATATTTTTCTTTTTCAGATGCTGCCTACCTATGCCCCAGTCTTTAAAATGAATAATACTTCACTACAACAACAACAACAACAATATTGCGTTATTATCGTAAGTAATAGCCTGTACCGTACAAATTATAGTTGTACGACAACAATAAACATATGTTGTGTTTTAATTAACTCTTTAAAACGGTCGCATTTATGATCTAATTATTTATATTTGCGGTACATATTTCATTTCAATATTAGCATTGATTCCATTGCAATATGGAATAAATTAATTTAGCCTGTTTGTTGAATATCAAGTAATTACAATTAGCAATTTAATTGTGTAAACCGGACGATTAAAAATTGTATATTAGCCAGATTAAATAAGAATTAATCGTTTTAAATCAATATATATTCACTTTGAAATCATAATTAATACATTTTGTCGCATAGTATAATTATCATAATGAACCAATATTGCGACAATATTTGATTCTATATCAATTAATTATAACGTTCTCTTTTGTCTAATTCACTAAAATTGCATTAGATATAAAACTGAAGTTATACAATAATCGATTTATTTCTGTGATTATGTTATTTTCAAAAATCTGATGTGGCACGTATGTAACTTCCCGGGCTATAATTTATTTTTATCATTATGCTAAAAAAGTGTTCGGTATAAAAACATAACATATTTGACTAATGGGTCAACACGGAAAAAAAATACATTTTTAATTAAATATTTTTTTATCGAAAATATGAATTTTAGAGAATTATACATACCTATTGATAGATATCTGAACTGAAATATCACTTTTTGTTGTTTAGATATAAGGCCTCGTAGCAGATCTTTAAAATAATGTGTTTTCTGAGAATTACAATGATTTTACAATTCGATTCTTCAAGAAAAGTTAAGTGTTAATTTGCCCGTAGAATCGAATGATTAGGTCGATGAAATCGTAAATCTAAACATTTAAGGACCGGGCCATCATTCGAATGATAAAATCGTGGAGTTTTTAGCTCTACTGTTTGATAAATTATATAATTAAACCACACTAATACTTACCATATTTCTAGTGAAGACAGTTTCAGATTTCTTTTTAACTGCAAAGTAGGTTTCTTGCAAAGTTGCAACTATCCTTTTTCTTAATAACTGCACAACTGTGTAATAATATCGCAAATAAAATTTTTGCAGGAATAAGTTTTATTTTAGGTAATAAAAACTATGTGTACCGTGCTTATTAAAAATAACTAAATCATAAAAAATCTTTATTACCTTTCATATTGTTGTGTATATCACAAAATAAAACAATAAACAACGCAATATTTGAGGTTATAAAATTGTCATGTCACTTTTACCATATCTAGGTTAATTAAAAATTGTAACAAAATGTTAATTAAAACAATGTTTGCACTCAAATCAAATATTACTTCTTTAATTCATAACGAATCCAGATCAAGGATAAAAGATTCGATCACTACGTGACATGAAAGAAATAATTTATTAAATTATTTATCATGCATGCCAACTGCACGCAACAATATATTCCTAACCAGGAAAACAAATGAAAACAATTTGTTTCCGTGTAGGTATATAAACTTTTTATCTATGTTTTGTTATTATTATTTTATTAAGTTACAAATATAACATTTGTTAACATTTTAATTTCCTAAATAATCATACAAAATAAAAATGAGGTGTGTATTTTATGTTTTTTTGTATAAAAAAAAATTAAATTATTATTGTAAACCATTTTTAGTCAAATATAAATCGAAAATATTTTAAATCAAACACTAGAACTAAAATGAATTTATTAGTAACAAACCATTTCGTTCTAGTTTTTATGTAGCCACAAAAAATACAAATTAAAAATCGTAGATCGAACCTGCACCGATCAAGATAGATTTTATAATACATAAAATAGTTTTATGTTCTTGTGAAACTAAATGTGCAGTATTTAATTTTTTGAAACTTTTTAATGAGTCGGAATCGAACGGTTTGAATAATACGTTACCGAAAAGTCTTTCAAAACCGTAAACTGGGACAAAAGTTTTGAACTGAAAGAAAAATTCGCATCGCGAACCGGAACCTTATTTTTTGCGGAATTTAAATACCTACCTACCTAAGTTTTTTAAAATAAAATGAAAGATTGTATAGACTGGAGTATATAATTATGCGACATAAATCACGTTAAAAACAGAATTTTGTTAATAATGACGGTATAATTAAGGGCGTCTCATCAATAAGGATTGGGGGAATATTTTTCTAGAGTATTTGGGCCCTTTAGCAAGCAACGAGCGTGTATAATACGCGTGGAAAGAACTTCATTCTTCGTCTGCTGTCAGCTCTAATTCAATCGCAGCGCTGTCTTTATTTCCAGACATTCGGATTTAGGAAATTTGGAATTTCTTTGGCATTAAAGCCTGAGTAGAGAATAATAATTAACCGACGAGAAGGAATTTGCTCGCGTTTTATTATTTCAGTTTCATTCGCGATAATACGAAATGTGATACAAGTAGTAAGAAGTAATTTTAAGATGGCTATAAACTATAAGCTTAATAACAATGTTAGACCTTTATGTAGCTGCCTAACGCATAAAATTTTATGTTGAAACTTACATGAATAAAATTAAATTCCATCTACAATGTAAGAGTTATAAATCCTAAAACCATAACTGTTTACGTTACATTTCAATACCAAAGTGATATTTTTATATTTTGCGTTAACAATTGCTCTATTGTTTGTTATATCGAAAACGGTTTAATAATATCGGATATTGTTAAATGTTTTTGGTATTTTTTTTGTAAAATTGGTAAAAATTGTACAACTTGGAATTATTATAAATAAGAAAACGAAATAAACAAATCTCATTTAAAAGAATACAAAAATTTCTTAATGTATAGATTTGAATTTTTTTTCATAATATTATATATTAATTATGACACTTGTACGTGTCCAACTTCATTCAACAGGGTTTACCATATTTTACATAAGTGGCTCGAACTCCAAACAACTCATGGCACAATGTACCTTCTTATAAAACTCATATAATAATATACTATTAAAAATAACCATAAAAACAGGATAGCATAAAGATATGATTTTCTTAAAAAAAATTGTAATAGATTTTTTATTTAAATAAGATTGTTTTTTTTCTAAAGTTATACTATAATTTGAAAAACGTGTTTCACAAAATAACATTACAAAGAATAAGTAAAAATTTAGGGGGATAATCTACCTGCAGTAAAAGTGTCGTTCGTACTTTCGTAATAACTCATTTTTGGCATATTTTATAGAAAAATTGTTATTATGAATTAAAGGAAATACATAAAAAAGCATATATATCTATTGATTAATTCAAATTAAAATAATAAATATCTAACATACAAATATTGGAATAGAATTAAGAATCCGTATTTAAAAAATAATTCTTATTTTATTGTTTTTATATTTTTATTGATGTTCACTGTATTGAAAAGCTAGTACATTTATAAAAGTTTGGTTATTTGAAGTTTTTAATTAAATTCCAAATTACTTTATAAAAAGAAGAAAAAAAAATGTAAAATTCACAGAATAAAAAAGATACCCCAAAATATCAAAAAAAAAATGTGTAAAATAAGTCATACCTTGTAAATAAATCTTTTGCGAAATTAAATTATTAAATCTTTTAGACAATTTTTAGTTATACTATATGCACTTCAATTTTAAAAAATCTTTCGTGTTCAAATAACAAGTTTTTAAATTTAATCTTAATGTGTTGTACCTCAATAAATTTCTGTTAGATACGATAAATTCATCGTTGCGTCGCTGTTATTTCTGTGAATATAAAGAGGCTAGACAAATGATGTGACAACTTTGCACCCCGTAGTGTTCTTGTGGATTTTAAATAAATAAAAGTGACTAGCGTCACGCGATTCAGAAATTTACGAATTGACGAGCATAGCCGGCTACAATTATGAGGCAATATTAGTGTTCTTGTACAAATATGTTGTAATATGAGGGGTGACATCTCATAATGAACTTTAAACTACCATTTGATTCGATATTAATTAAATAGGAAGAGGAAAAATATAATTTTCTATATATTATAGATTTATTAAATACTTATTGAGGTCAGAACTACACAAATTTCTTTAATAATAATGCTATATTCTTTGAAAATCTTTGGGAACTAAACTCGATAATAATCTTGCTTTATAGCAACCTTGTCTTGCACAACAACAGGAACTGAGGATGATGATATTAATAAAAAAGTAGCCCCTTTACATTAATTTCGTTAAAAATTGCCTGGTTATCCTTTGTCACACTGAATAAATGTCTTTTTATTTTTAACAACCTACTTCTAAGCAAAGCTCGCAATTTTAATGTTGCCTAGCAATATTTTGAGTCAAATGGCGGGGTTTGCGAAACTGTAGTACCTAAGTGATAACTGCAATGTAATGAAATATCCTTAGGTAAATCGAACTTTTGCTCACTTTACATCAGTTTTTTTATATTTCCCCCTCACTTTATTCTAGTTTTAGTGATAAATTTAAAATTTAATCTGTTCACCAAGTAGCAAGCTATTTCAACAAATTGCTTGATATTAAGTCATGTGGCTAAGATACTAAATCAAGTCATGTCAGTTAGTGAATTTATGAAAAGCTTGGTTTTCAAGTCAAGTCAAGTAAGTCACAAAAACGTCAAGCTACTTGACTTGATAAAACTCTATTTACACCTTTTAACTTTTTTTCTTGACGTAGACACACAAGCTTAAAGTTTTCAAACTTCATATACTCGACATAGTTCGGTTGGAAAAAAAACAAGTCTATTCTTTTTCATGTGTAGAACATGTGCATAGTGTGACAAAATCAGTTTTCTTTGTGATCAAATATATGGCCTTTTTATTTTATCAATATTATAAAATATTATATTAATAATAGTATTATAATTACAAGAACATATCGGCCATATTTATTTGGGACTTTTGAAGTAACCTGGTAGATTAATTTTGTTTATTTGGCACTATATAAGTAACCTGGAATAATTCCCGAACTGATCCAGCTGTCCCAGCTATTTTAGAAGGTTGGTAAATTCAACCCAGGTTCAACCCTTTTCTTTTTTTGTAAGTAAGTTTTATATTCAAAGGAAGATACTGCATAAGGTTTGACGTTTATTTTGATATACCAAAAATATGGCATTATTTTAAATTTGCCGCTAATTTTTATAACTACTAATGTAAAATGGAACTTTCATTTGTAAGCAAAACGAGTTATTACTGGATTAGTTCAGTTGAACCTGAAGGTAACAAATAAATACGGCCAATATTTCTTAAAAATGTAGTAACCTATTTGATTACATTTTATTGTGATTTAAATGTGAACAAACATTCACTTTGACGCAGTGGCGGTTTTACGGGGGGGGGGCGACAGGGGCGATCCCCCCCCCCAGGATTAGGTGTCTTAATACACACAAAATTTTATGAATTTATTGACAAAATGATTATTCAATTCTTTTGACTTTCAAATTAAATATTTCTTCAATACGAAAATCTTATTTCGTATTTTAGCACTCGGCACTGGCACTCGGTACTTTACGTATTATATTTGGTATCATTCGGTCAATGTGCGTTGTGCACTACCCGCTGAAGAACGTTCTGAACTTTTTTAATACAAAAGAGAATACAAACGCAAACGCACGCTGTTTACTTGTACGCTTATACCTACTTAGCTACATTATACAATCCTTTATTACTATTGCAACTGAAGACTTGTTAATATTGGTATATTAATTTGTTAATGTCAATTATTTTATTTTTAATAATATCATTATTACAGCTTGATACGACATAATAAGTAAAAATGTGCAAAAAAGAACGAAACGGAAGAGTGTTGCAACTCTGGTTCAAGTGGTTTACAAAGTAGTCTATTATCAGAAACTGAAAATAAACCAATTTTTTTTATATACATTCAAAAGAAAATCGCCCCCCCTAGAACATCATCCTGGATCCGCCCCTGCTTTGACGAATGCTTGTGTTAAGAACTGTGAATGACGATTTGTCTTATTTGACAAAAAAAATAATTGTGACAACAAACAAAAAGATTGTTTTTATTAAAGCTGCAAATCTAGCTTTTACAAACAAAATAAAAAAATTAAATACAAGTTTTGTTGCGAAAATCCTGTAATCCGATATACAAGTTCATCCATTGCATTGATAAATTTTGAAAGCGAAACAAATATCAACAAGAAATCTCTAATTCACAAAGCTATCGTATAAGCCGTAAAGATAGGTATATTTAGGATCATTTACCGGAATTCCGAAACAAGTAGAAAAAGCCTCGCGGAGAATTTGCCATTGAATCCCTCAAAATCAAACAACAATTCCGTTTTATCTTTATTTCTAATGCCTAATTCTTTTGGAAGCCATAAAAAATCATCGAGCACCAAACATCCGGTGCTGATCCCCTCGACTGGGGGGCTAAAGGAATAGTAATAACATTGATTTTCGCTTTATGAACACGCGGGTCCGCTACAATGACACTAATTCACCCACGATAACGTGCACTGCGAAATTATCGGCAGTAGTAAATATTCCCGTAAATATAGCAGCCACCTCTGCCAGCCGAATCTCTATTAACGCAGATAAAAAAGAATCGCGTAAAATGTACTAGTTTATTTGCCGAAGATAAACTGCACTTCTGTTACTAATAGTGTAATTACTGCCTTTTATTGCCGTATCGATATTAATATATTATAAACTTACATTTTGCACTTCTTTCTGTATCGCAATACATTTCTAATCATAAATCAAATGTTTATGTTTGAAAAAAATATTGTTAATTAAATGAGCTAAAATCTAATTTTATTTTTTTCATGAAAAAAAAACAATTTAAATAATATGTAGTCATACTAATGTGAACACGATACTGAAGATTTTATTTTATTATATAAATTTATTTGTGCTCATCAATATTCGTTAATAATTGGGTAATGTAAGTAAGAACTTTACTTGGTGTTTTATATAATTTTTATTTGTAATATTAGAAGACTGCAATTTCTTTCTAAATTTTAACGTCATTAATAATTATTGAAATTTCTGGTAACTTTCGAAACGCTTAGGTTAATCTTACAGACACGCCATGTATTTGTCAGTTGTTTGATCTATTGTTTGGCAGTGAGTATTTTTATTAATTACATTTATTTTCTCTTTTCTTTCATACATTAAAACATAACCTGTTATTTCTATTAAACAAAAATCCATTAAATTTTATATTTCATAAAGACAATACAAATATAAAGTTAGTCTGATTACTTAAAACTAACCAAAATTTTCAGGAACCGTTTTCCGTAAGTTATCCGTTTACTGAAAAAGTAACCGTGGTCACTTTGATTAAATTTCGGAACATACTTGAAGTAGCAAACATACATAACTTTCAGATATAAAACATAAATTATATTATTTCAAATAAATAAATATAAAAAATTATGTTTGATTTTTTTTATTATATTATTGTCTCGTCAACAAACCTACTCTCCCATAGCGTGTTACACATTATGGAAGAGTTGGGAATTGTACATGGTACAACCAATTACAGCAAAGGACACTGAATCCAATCGACTTGTTTTTTCGTGTAAGAAGGTATATTCTTCACGGTAATCAACAAAGTATTCATTGCTTTTGGCAATGTTTTCTTCTTCCTTCAGTTCCTAAACTTCGCTTTAGTCTTTTAAGTTCATCTTGCCCATTTTTCGATCAAAAAAGAATATACCATCTGTTCTATTTTACATGTAAGAGATAAGAATGCTTGAACGTGAAACACTCGTACGAAATTGTTTTGAGGTTCGATACGCAAGTTATTTACTGTAATACATATTAACTAATACCTTAAATTTTAACTTTTCCATTCCAAGGAACAAAAATTGCGATAAAATTTGATTTCGACTGAAAACCTTTTTTTTTACTTATTCCCACATACAAGCATTTAATCACCATTTCGTATTATGTCCAGAACGTGCAAGAACTAGCATTGTACTTGGAACACATATCTAAAGCAACCAGATTTCAGTGGCGTAGTTAGCATTTTTAGCGATTAGGGTAAAACATTTTCAGACCGCCCCTCTCTCCCAATAAAAAAATGTCTTATAAAAAATAATTAGCTAATTTACTAAATAAAAAACAGATTGACATAAGACATAAATTAATTAATCTATAATTCAATTTTTCTAGTATTACCTGCTGCAAAGTCGATGATTATATCGTTGTAATATACCTATATGTTCAGTTGCAGAAAGGCTAATTAAAATTCAATTGATTAATTTGCCATTTTATCATAACCACGTATTAAATATATAGTGCTGCCAAAAAATTAATCAATGATTAATATTTACATAGCTTTGTGCAACCCGAATATAGACAAAGAAATTTCAGATTCTACTGAACGGATTACAATATTTGACAATGCAATTGTCGTATCGGCAATAACCTACTTACGCCGTTGATATAAAATATACTATTTGGTCTGGTCATTCGCGTTTGCAAGGATATTTCTTATTTTGTAAAATGAATATAATAAAACTAAGTAGTAAACTGCGTCTGAACGTCTAAACCACTTCCAATCCAATTTCCGTTGCACCTTCCGTAGCAGCGTTTAAAAATCGACACCGAGCCAGAGACCAAACTCTGGGAAAAATCTCCTTCAGCTGTCGACTGTCGGCCGGCTTTATTGTCTAATGAGTATATAGAAACTGCGGACAGAAAGGAAGAAAGGACTCAATGGAGTGATACATCCATTCTTCCATTCATTTCTTCCCCTAATTCTTCTTCTGCCCGACCAAGTCGTGAGGAATTTTTAAGCGGCCCTTTGCACTCCTTGCTTAATGATAATGGAGCCTAATTTATGTTTCTCATTAACGAGGAAAACAAAACACTCAGGTTTTCATTTGCCAACGAATAGTTCTGGCGAGCGTCATCTTTCTGGGATAAAATAAACTATTCCTCTTAAATTCATTAGTAAGGAAGTTTCCTAGAATATTTCATACAAGGTTCAATTTGTGTAATATTTTCTACCCGGAATTATACCTGACGCAGTCAAAAGTGGTACAGCTATCGACTTTTTTCATTCCTAACCTCAATCCTCAATAATATAATTTCAAAAAATAGACTTTAATATTCATTCTTTTGAATAAAGAATGTATTAGTTTTTACTAATAATTAACTAATAATTTTACAATGGGAAAAGAATTTGTTGACATATTCGTATATTTATTTATTTAACTTACACTGTCCAACAGACTATAGCCCAGTAACACAACAAAGGACATACAGCTTATAATGAGTCCAAATCACTCGGACCTCAGCTATATTTATTTTTGGTTACAGATTTGTCGTCAATGAGCTATGATGAATCACAGTCTTACACTCAGCTCAGCGGTCCAAACTGCGCTAACCTACTAAGCTACCACTGCTCATATAAAGCAAAGGAATTTTTATTTTCTAATTTTAATTTAAAATTTTCTCCACATGTTTTTCGAATGCCATAAAATTATAATTAAAATTTCCTTTGCTAACACTATTGTTTGAGCTTCTAAGTTTTAGGACATTTATATTTTAAAAACCAATTTTTATATTATTTTAGAACAAATTTGAATTTTATTGCAATAAAGAATAAATATTATACCTAGTATCAATTAATCATTTTATAATAAAACTAAGATAGAAAATGATAGTTGATATTGTTAAGTAAATGATCAGAGCTCCCTGAGAAAAAATGTACGTTTGTTTGTTTATTTCATTCCACCAATCACCGTCATTTAGTTGCATAGAATCTAATAAGTTGAACGATTGTTACATATTAGACGAAAATCATTTTTATATATTAATAATAACGTACATTAATTCTTCTTGCTAATATGAATTTTAAATGTTATTCAAAGGTAATCAACCAAATTAAAATGTACCAGGCGATTACCATTCAACAAATAACTAAGCTCAACTTTGCTTGCCATTTAGAATGACATACAAGTCCATATATTGTTTGTGACACCATTGACAATGATATATTGTGATTTTTGTTGCAATACCTCGAGAATTTTTAGCGTTTTTATTCCTGTCTGCAGAGTGCACGCATGAATTGCACCGCGCATTCCTACCTCCCCTATAATATAAGAATTTAATTTCCTGTATTAGAGCTGGTAAAATCCGAGTAATTTTTCATTTCATCTGAACATCAGCAAAACAAAAACAATCACAGGCCGGTTGACAAAAGAACAGCGACATATCTCGGTTGTCCATCACGGGCGCAATTACGTAGGTGTCACGGGCCATGGCCGGCCGGCGAATGTTTTGTGAAGGGTTTGAACTCTACGCCAACTTGTTATGAATTATAGTCATTAAAGGATCGGGAATGTGGCTGTATAAGCATTGATGGACGGCTACTCAGCGACCAGTTCACCATAGGTCATTAGGGCTATTTGGGTTAAGGGATGAAAGATTTTTCCTAAATCAATCAAGTTTCCTATTACGACTATTCAAGCCGGCTTTCAGAGGTTATTTATTTACTACATCTACGCTGTTTCCTGTTCCAAAACTCGTGGTCCGTATGTGAATGCCCTTCACATGACAAATGCGGCTACTCAAAACCTATCATCATCTGTTTCAATTTCAAATTCAATTCCTCAAAAGGCTTATTCTTCAAAAGATTTCAAAACAAATTATGTAGGTTAACTTAGCTAAGAAATACGAAGAATGTATTACGTAGGAAACATTGTTAACGAACTACGACTCAAACTGAATAAAATATGAGATCTGAGGTTCGATTTCCAAAATTATCGAATAAAGTATCCAAGTAATTCGAAACAAACTACAAACCTCATGACCCTTCTCAGCATCTAGTATTAATGTTCTAGTATCGATACATTTGGTTAACATAGCAAAATATATAAATGGGAGAGGGCTCTATTTTTTTTTAGATTATTACGTGAGCTAGTTACCTAGCAATTTTTTTGAATGGCATTGACAAAAAAATTCTCTAACTTTCAAATGAGTGATTTTTGATAAATTAGCAACTGGTTCGAGTAAAGCAATCGGAAAATTTGTCAGGATATAATTTAACCACGAAAGATATTCGGATGGAAAACCAACTTTGACAAATATTTCAACAATATGTTTCCAAGCCCTCTTAAAACGTCAAAAATTTTCGCTTAACTTACTTGTAAAATATAGCATCTTATTGGCTCAAATGATGCGAAATTTTCTTTGTGACGGTGTTTTGTCGAAGTAAATCTTGATAACTAGGTAGAATTTTGAATTTGGATTGGTTTATAAATTTATTAGTGAAATAGTCATTTTAAAATAACAACAATTGATACTCGAATAAATGTCAATTCACATATAATACACTTTGATATTAATTACTACCATTTTTTATTTTATTTTGAGTAGTTACACCAAACACACCTTTTTCAAAAATTAAAATAATACTATAGAAAATAAGTAACTATAAATTACTTAAATAAGTAATAATTCGAAAAATATAGTTCTCCGACTTAAATTGAACACAATAGATGTTACTGTTGCAAATGTTTTTAAGATATAATAAATTTTATATAATATGTATTTATTGGAAAAACATAAATGCAGCCTGAGACGAAGTCGAAAGCTCTAATCGTTTGCTTGCATGATAACTATTTATCTTCTGTCTACTTAAAAAAGTAACTAATTAACACATCAAATAATATATTTGATAGGATAGAATATTTTGTGGAATGTTATAATTTCCGTAGTTAAATTTGGCTTGAGATCCATAACCTCTGTTGCTTGCCCCCATTTATTACAACCCTCGTCCTGTTTTCTTTGTTTTCATCTGCGTTCCAGTTTCCGGAAACAATCGCAATCGCTCCACTCATGAAAAACATACGAAGCGACACTTAAGTGGGAGAAAAGTGGCAAAGGGCTGAGTGACGAAATGGCTTTTGTATTTGTGTTTCTCTGTCACTTGTATTGGGCGGGCATAGCGCTAAACGGCCCTAACCTCTTCAAACGGAACGTGATGACGAATTTTAGCTAAACTTGTTTTCCGACCTAAGATTCGCTTCTGTTTGGCTTTCCACATTTGTTTTACTTACAAATTGGATTACCGGATACAACGAGTGATCTTTCATTAGATTATCTCATAAGGCTTTTACATTACAACCTCTCTAATATAACGAAAATAGACAAATCTTTTCGCATTTAGTGGATTGTACTCCACTTAGACAAACAATATTTTTGTTCCATCAATTGCAATTCTCGTCAATTTAATTCTTGAACTTTTAAATCACGAACATTAGGTTAACAATATGTGGCATTTTGTTTTTACAACTACATTTCTCACATTTTATTGAAATTAACTAGCCAAAACAATAACTAGTAAATTACTTCCTAACATTCCATTAAAGAACTTACGAGTAGGGCCGATTAAATCCAGATGAAAATTCGATTTGTCTCAAAACAATTTTTTCTTGCATTTTAGTGGTTTATGTTGTAAACTTATATCTTTTGTAAGGGACTTACTACATAAAGTGGGTTCTAAACCACTCGACCACAGGATCATAGATTCAATTAGAATCGGTGTTGACTTCACATATGTATATAAAAACCATAGTTGTGGTAGAAGTTTAGATGGCTAGATGTTTAAATCTTAAAATAAAATGAGACTTTAGTCAAAATCTAATAAACTTTTCTGAGTTACAGTAAAAACAATATCAGTACAATCTAATATAAATAATAATCGCAAATTGAGTTATCGTGCATGTAATATTATCGTAAGTAATATAATAAGAGCCGTGAATTTATTGGAAAATTTATGAATAGTTCATGCCTCATGCGTATTAGCAGTAACAAACAAACGAGTGTTAAAATTGATATTTAGATCACGACAGTGAAGCTGGAGTGATTTAAGAGTCATTTTTGACTCGAGTTATCGTTACTTCGAAGGAATTATGAGTAAATTTTATCCATTAAATTCATAGCTCAAATTATATTTGCTTGATTATTTCACGAATGATATCAGTTCAAACATAAAATATTGGATATCAACAAAATAAATGTAACCATGATTGTGGTTTTATGAAATAACTTCACTGGAAAACTATCTGCGGCCCTCAAACGAAGCATTTTGATTTGGTAAAAAAGACGTGTGTGGAAAAATCATGTACTCGTATATATACACATAAATATGAACACATAACACATCCATAGATATCATCGTAAAAATCACATAGTAAATACCTTAAACGGTATTTATTCACAAAAATCTGGATACATATGAAATTTTAGCAGAATCCATAGACCTCTTTCTCTTTAACTCGGTGGCACAGTGGCAGAGATAAAAATGAACGGAATATTTTAAAATCAAATTAGATTGCATAGTTATCAGTCTGAACGTTTTATGGAGGAAAGCAATCGGCGTTAAAAACGCTGGTCAGTCATCGAGCAGTAATAGTGGCGCAATTCCGGGCAAATGTCCCGATTAGTCACCGGGATTGAATCCGGGTCGGGGAATTATAAATTTCACGTTTGAAGCGTGATTGCATCCGTCAGTAGCGGGCGACAATTCATTAATCACGATCCGAGGATGCTTGGGATGTTGCGCGACTGTTTCAGCAGCGCAGCATTCGTTGCTAAGTGAACTCGTAAACATGCAAATAACAAGTGAATGTAGAGCGCGCGCGCGGAGAAAAACACTGCTGGATAGATGACACTGGAGAAATGGACTTGACGGGATTTCTTCTCTGACAGAGACTAATCTTGTTAGAAATTGCAGCGATAGTTATTGAAATTTCTACCGAGAGGAATTCATCTCGCCCACTAACTGACACTTTGTTTACGCATAAATTATACACATCATTACAGCACACAGCAAAATATGCAAATATATTGTGCAATATTTTCTCTTAAGTTTATCTTAGTTATACCACCAATGAGATTTTCTAAGAAGACGTTTTTTGAGATATTCTCATCACAAAGTAATTTTACTACACAAAAATAATGATGATATGTTTATGACTATCAGAATGACGATGATGCACAACACAACACTAAGAAATACGCTCAGACGAAATTGGATGAAACTGGACGAACACACACGATTTTGCTTAAGTATAATTTATTTAAATATTGACATAAACTATATTATTCTAAAATTATTACAACGACTAAACATTGTATGAACAATCCGTCTGATTGTCCATACCGCGATCAGAGCGAAGTGTTCCGATTTACGTGCGTCTTCATCAGACGCGAGTTTTTCTACAAAATCTGTTAGTTATCGAGGGCTGAGAAATCATCTTTTTGTCCTTCTTACCAGATCTTGTAAAAACTAGTCTTTAAAAATACAGTTCTCACGCATTCAGAATGACAGTGAAGCGATAAATTTTGAACTTTATTACCAAAACTAACACATGTCGATTCTGAATGCAAGAGATCACATTTTCTTACGATCTAACATATGGAAAACATTCCATATTGTTACAATATAATACAATAAAATTTAAAATGATGTCTACATCTTTTCCTAAACAGTAAACTGCAATGCTGAATAATTAATTTGACATTTTATTTCCATGTTGTCCATTGTCTATTTAAAGGAAATTTAAAATTACCGGTCATTATTGATTTACTTTGAAAAATATTTTATGGTATTGGTAATATATTTAAGAAAACGGGTCATTACTTAGACTTCAGACAAGGACAGAGATAACTTTTTGGCATTGTTCTCTTTCTATTGTTCACATTTACCTATACCAATAATCATCATATAGCAAGAAATGAGCTTTTTTCAAATTTAATATTATGTTTTCCTTATACCTTATTTTCGTATAGGTTTTGAAAATATTTTCTTATGTCGTTTTGAATAATTAATATATTTGTTTATCAAAGTCGCAGTTTGCAGTGTATCCTTTAATTTTCATTGAAACTTACCTAATAATGTAATGCAGAAAAAAATCATATTACTTACAACTTAATATTTAATAGTAGTCTTGAAAATTGTCTAGAATTCTGTCAAAAGTCTTGATTTAGATTAAGATAGCATTGCCTTGTCTTGAAATTTCAAGACAAGACTTTTGCCAATCTAGTCTTAATAATATAGAGAGTCTAGATCTAGACGTTATCACTAACAATACCTTGTACTAAAATGTACAAACATTGATGTTTCCCATTCTTGTTTCTGAGTTCAATTTACTGTCCATTGGACAAGCAACGTTTTAAACAACACCGCATTTCTTTGTGTCGACGTGTGTGGGAGTGCCGCGCAGTGGCGTAGCAAGGGTTGGGGCCGGGGGCAGACGGTAGTAAGTGGTCGATCTTTAATGGTGCAAAGCAGCACGGAAATTCGACTTGTAGGAAAGAAGAAGAACAGCAACACAGTAGCAATAACAATAGTCGTCGAGCGTGGGCTGTTTGCACTGCGCTCGCATGGGGAGACATCTAGTGCGTGTGCTGCCGACACAGGTCCGCATTCGGGGGATTTCGCACCGGGTATTATAGCGGGATAAGTACCGGGATTTGGGGATTGTGAGGGCAGTGCTGGCCAAATCGTTACAGGACGGCGTACTCACTAAGCAAAATGTTCACATCGCTTCAAGTATAAACATTCCTTTTTGGATCTAGATACTGTTTTAGTCAGATATAAATACAATTAAGTGCTGTTTTTAATTCAAGAAGGTACATTCCTATTGCGATACTGTGGCAATCAAACTCTTTTATCAGATATAATTACATTTAATTGGATTTGAAAGAGGAGAAATTTTGTTTTTTATTTGAAATGTGATTTATATTTGTCGTTATTACAATAAACAAAAATTAAGCGTGTCCCTGTAAAATCGCATCTCCGACTAAAGAGCGATTTGTTATAGTTTGAGCAGGGCAACTGTTTCTGTCACCTATTGTGTGAATCATTAAAATTTTATTAATTTATG
Organism: Stenolophus ochropezus; assembly: GCA_035578165.1. Taxonomy (NCBI): domain Eukaryota; kingdom Metazoa; phylum Arthropoda; class Insecta; order Coleoptera; family Carabidae; genus Stenolophus; species Stenolophus ochropezus. The sequence goes on along the minus strand of JAQOWZ010000005.1, from coordinate 13,289,011 downwards.
ACTTGTTTATTACATACTGAAATCAACATCGTGCTTTTAAAAAAATACGTTTATAATTAACATAATCTTAGTATATCTTAGCTCACTTCAGTTGGTTCACTTATAAATCTTAATATATTCAGCTCTTCTGCTAGTTTTGGCCGAAAACGTAACCGGAACCAATACTTATGTAGATAGGTTAAAATTTAGTTAAATATTTCTTATTCACGGAAATCTAGTGTTTTTGTTACCCTTTAAGGTATTCTTCGATTATTAAATAAAAAACTGCAATTTATAAGAAAATTACTTTTTTTTAAGAGATACTATATTTACAAAAGAAATAAAGACTTATTTATTACCACCTCACAAGTATCACAAATAATTATAATATTAGTCTTTTCATGAAGTATTTGTTACTAACAGTTCTTTTATAATGTATGCTATTCTCCTACAATAATGTACTTTTTTCTAAATTCTGCAATAAGTTTTTGTGTTAATTCTATAAGTTAAATTAATAAGATCTTGCCTCATCTTGCACTCTATAATAACGATAATAAAATAATTATTATATCTTCGAAATGAAGAAAAATGATATAATGTACAAAACTAAACTATTGACAAACGAAGAAAATAGGCGAATGAAACTGTTGCGCACAAACCCGAAAGTGCCCAGACACGACACGAACGTTAGTTTCGGTCGGACCGAAAACGAAACCGAAACTTCGGACAAACACTATTATTAAATGAAAGTATATACGTATGATATGGACATTATTTCTTATTTATACATCTAGTTTGAAGGATAGCACAGGTTTTCAGCTCAAGCTGACCACATTTGTCGTTCTTTCTCCTACTCAAAAATCTCAGCTCAGTTTATCTCACTTTAAACTGACATGAAATGAGACAGATGGCAAATGAATGCTACTATGGTACAGATATAAATCAAAAAACATAAAAAACATGGGTTCTTACACTGATTCGACCTTAGAGATAAGATCTGCGTTTTAAATCTCAATTTATTAACCACTGAAATGAAAGTGAAATTTATCAAGAAACAAATATCATACCTATTTGAAACCCTAATTTACTTAAGAATCTTTTACCAGAATCAGAATCAAACCAGTGAGTCATTGAAAAACAGCTCAAATCATACTAATTTTGTTTTTGTGAGTTTTTCACCCTTTCTTTTTTCTGACTCCATCTCTGCACATTCCCCACAATTTCCAGATTTCACCTCATTCTCTCATTCACTCGTACGCACGGTGTACGTAATCGTTTTGTCTTGGTGTCGTCCGCGCCCTGTTCCCAACGACTCAACTCAGTCGTTCAGCCGCTGTACTGCAGATAAACACTCGCACACCATGTTTTAATAACTGTATTATACAAGCCGTCTTTGTACAGCTCCACCAGGATCATACTTAAGAAGTCGTTTGTGTTTAGATAACGTGATTGATAACAACACAACTAATTCTCATGCTTCCTAACTGTAATAAATGCAACAAACACTAATGATTATGCACGATGTTACTTTTAAAAGTTCCTGTTTCGGTTTTAGGGAAATTACGTTACAGAAAAATTAATAGATATATTTAATACAAATTGAAACACAAGTGTTATAAAAAATATATACTAGTAGGTTAGTTATTAGTGGTAGGAGGTAGGCAGGATTGCCAGACGTCCCGATTTCGGCGGAAATGTCCCGATTCTAGTACAAAAATCCCGCGTCTCGCATTGCCTTCTGTTATCCAGAGGGTACGAGAATATTTCCGAACTTAATTGTTCTACTAAATAAACCCCAAGCAGGAGATCGCGGGGACAGTCCGATATTAACACGTATAGTGAATAAGAACAGTTGGTGATATAAATAAATAGTTGATGATAAAAATATGTTGTATAAATAAATATTGCGTAGTGTTAAAGGTTTAAATAAATAATCGTAGTGTTTAAGTCTTTCTCAATAAATTTTTATCATAAATTTGGGTTTATATTTGTTTATTCATAGTGTTAGTTATTTTTATTATCTTTATTATTCATACTTCGTTTATTAAACTTAGTTACTTAAGCTAGTTCCAGTCAATTTAGATAAATTGCAAAAATAATGTTAAAGTATTTGTTTTTGTTATTTTTATAAACGGTAAAATGAGATATGTGACTATATGACTATTTTAACAACGGGAATAAAAAAGAGCCCGCGTTTGAAAAATAACTGGCTTCTCTGTTAAATTAAATGCAAAATTACAAATGTGAACTTTATTTTACTAAATGGAATACTTATTGCAATTTTACGTTCATGCAGACAACATAATAAACATTTATAAAACTCCATAATTTTATTTACTGCATTAGTTTCACCAAAATTAAAATTCTACATATGAATATAATTTAGTTTATATTTGTTTTATAAAATCAATTGTTTTGTATGGACAGAAAATATTTATGAGCATCCAATAAATTTTATTCAATTTTTAACTACGTACAATTTATGAAATTAATTAATTCTGAAATTATAATAAATTTACTGTGGTAATTTATTTATTTATTTTCCGTAATTATGTTATTTGTTAAATTATAGTAATTAATCAAAGTAGATATAGAAATCATATTTGGCATTAATTTTTGTTATTATTGATAAACATTATCTATTAAATAATGTACATCCATGTAATTCATATTGTAAAATCATTCTAAACCGATTTAGTTCCATATTTGACCGAATTCCAATATTTATTTAATTTCTTTTCAAATATTTTTTTTACTACAGTAATAAAAAGTGAACGTAGAACCGAAATATTTGTTCTGCTACTACAACCTCTGCAAAAGACATAAGTTTTCGAAAGTTCCAAACATTTGTATACAGCGATGTTTTCATAGATAGATTCCAATCTATTTTTATGTGTTAGAAATAAGTTTACATTCTATCCAATTAAAAATATATATCTTTTTACATTTCCAAGTTATTTCCAATCATACTTGCATATGAAAAGTTACAATTATTTGTATTTGACTCCAAAATTTTTCATATACAGCCGAAATAATCCAAAATACCCATTTTTAAATCAAAACTTTTGTTTTTTGAAATTAGTCCACTTTAATAGTTTTCCAATTTACGAGAATTTTGTTCTCAAAGTTAAAAAAACCAAAAAAGTATTTTTGGGTATATGTATGTATCTCAAATATGAATAAAGATACGATCTCAACGATTATAACAGTTGATTCTACGGGCAAATTTGCTATAATACTTTAATTATTACGAGTATAGCATGAATTTTCTTAAACCTATGTATATTCTAATATAAAGCTTTCTCGAAAGCTTTAGTAACGTCGAAATAAATTGTACTCGTAATGGTTCAAATAAATTTTTAAGATGTTAGTGGTTAGTTTATGAAAATTACAGAAATGGATATCTCATATTTATCACAATATAGCTGAGGAGTATTTTTGTTTTAGTAATATTGTTGCCAAATGTGAAATGAAGATTTGAAGCGAGAAAATTGCATGTTGTAATCCAGCTGGGTAAGCAAGGATTGAGGCACCGCAAGCCATTTTATTTATTTATATTTACCCTTGTGGAAATAATTCCAACGCTACCCACCGCATTTCAACTGTCGTTCTCTCCCAACTTGACCATTTCCTAGCAACGCGATTCATTTGTTAATTTGAGAGATGTGCTCTAGTGCGAAACAATACGAGCAGAACACTGGCGCGATTACCAGCCAGTGGCGTAGTGCGGCCGAAATGGAGAGGGGCGCACAGATGTGTGGTCGCGACTCGTGGTGAATAAGCATGTTGTGGCTTTTGTTTTACTTCAGCCACCGCACTTTGAATCTCTTGTTTATTATGCACAAATTAGACGAGGTGGAATTTGTCATAATTACAATTGTTCTCAGTGTACAAACAGAGAATTAAAAGTTAATTTCATACCATATGAAATCTTACTAGAACTAGATACAGTAACACTGAATACATATCAATAAAAAGTCATTGAGTCAAGTCAGACAAAATTGTTTTATATGTTAACAAATTTCTTACAAAGGTTCAATAACAGTATATTAAATTGTAGACATACAGAACCAACTAAAAAATTTGAACACTTGTCATAAAATGTCTCTAAATTATAATTATTAATCACCTGTGGCAGTGGCACAAGGGCACAACATTACTAGATGGAACAGGACTTCAAGTTTACTAAGATACTTTCATGATAAGTTTTACTTACATTTTAACTGTAAGGTTGTCAGTTTGCAGTCTATGAAAAAGATTTTCAGTTTAAAATGGATTCCCAACCACTCGGAGACAGTAATATTTTTTAAGATAACGATAGGTAAATTTTGAACCCGGGATCTCACACACTGCTCAATTCTAGTCGGAGTGCGCTAACCAAGTGAGCCACCAGTGCTCGTAATTATTATTATTATTTTACAAAAATAAATTTGTTATTAGTATTTTTCAGTAACATCCGGGTTTTATCTGACAAAAGTAAACTCACTTCTGGTTGATTTATTTCTATCAAATGTCAAGTCAGGACACTGATACCTACCAGATGTCAGATAAAATAAAAAAGACACATTTAAGAAATAACTGGATTTATGGCTGTAACGAGAAGAATGCTTTGTTTAGTTTGCTGTTTGCGGACGATCATGGCGGAAAAAATATGAACTGAAACCAGGTTGAGAGATTTGTTGCACTGGACTGAGAAAATACAGAAATCCGAAAATGTATTACTATAATAAAATAGATAAGTTTTCCTAAAATAAGGAAAGATGTATTTGTTTAAAATTTAAACTAAAACTATAAAGAAAATTTAATTCTCTTGATTAATATTTTATTTCCTTTTTGTTTGATACAGCACTCTTACTAATATATAGCTCGAGCCGCCACTGTGCAAATATGAAGCTTTATTTCAATCCATTCAACTTAATATGTCCCACACGTGTACACATACATGCAGAATGGTAAACCCGAAAAATATTACGGAAAAAATAATCAAAACATATAAAGAAATACCAAATATTTACAATACCTCCCTTATTATATATGGCGGTCAGTGTTCAAAAGATTATAGTAGTTAAAGTAACATTATAAAAAATAAACATAAAAAATAATGAACTAAGTGTAACAATCATCTCAATTTCTATTTCAAAATTTACTATGCTCTAATGAGTCTAATGTAGTACCTATATTTATGCATATCACGCGGGACTAATTCGCTTCTGTAATAATATTTTTATTTATAGTAGGAGTATTGTTAGTAGTTTTACATACATTAAGTTAAAAATAATGTAGACCGTCACGTAAGCGTGTAATATAATGTTATCATGCAGTTTATTCACACATAATTAAATCTTTAACAAAAAATATATCCGCGATTAACACGGTTCATGGGTAAATGAAATGCAAAATATATTATCAGAACAAAACAAATCATTTTAATTTAATTAGCAGTTTAATCTCACAGGTTTTTAAAATTAATTAAGTTAAGTTGTAATCCCTGCTGGTATTAACGTTTAAAATGAATTCTCCTGCATCGGATACACAGGGAGTCGTTAGCTGTTGAGCCAACAATGAACACGAGCATTCACGACGGCTCAGACGACGAACTCACTTCCAATCGTAAAACGCGCCTCGAAAACGGAATTAACTCCCGAATCAAACACAAATATTTTATACCACACAATTCCCAGCGTTTCTAGAAAGTTCCATAGGGAATAGAAAAATAGCATTTATGTAGTTCTTTATAATTACAAATTAAAACCGAGACAGCAAATCAAAACATAATTCAAATTATTACTATAATTTATGATATTTTAAATTCGAAACTGAAACAAATTTCTTTTTATTTAGTAACGATAATACACCGCAATTGCGAATAGGATTATTTTGTTCAAAAATTGTTTTGTTGACTATTAAACATATTTAAAAAAGCGAACTTCTTGTTTCAGTATAAAAGAAATTGAATTATAGTAAAAATTAAATTAATGCATTGACTTACCAAATAACGTACCAAAGAAAACAGATTTGGAAAATAAATTCGTACCTGAAACAAAGAAAAAAATGAATGTATTATATTGATACATAAAAATATTCATATATATATTGGCTAGTGGTATGAATGTTTGTACTAAATAGTACTAATAAATCATTACAATAAGAGTGTAATGTCTTGAATAAAGTGCTAATCAAGTGATAATCAATGTGTATCGCTTGCTAATTACTGACCATAGTACCAACAGTTATTTTTTTGAAAATCTTGTAACAAGTAAATACTCCAATAAAATCAATGGTTATAGATAGGGAAAGTCCAGGAGAGATGTGCGACATTTTTTTAAATAACATTAAAAATTTATTGCAATATTATATAGATGCAATAGTGTTTGTAGTTTGATATTGAATATTGCAAACTAGTCAGTTTTAAAAAGCTTTAACAAAAAATAAGCATATATAAAAATGTGCAAAATGGCATCTATTCCGATAACACAGGGTGAAATGACACGGTGTATTGGAGTGAGATGGAATTGAAATATAAATAAATTTTTTAGCAGAGAATTATTTTATTTTGTAATTTTAATAACATAGAAATTAAAAAGAAATAAACTAATTCTTTCAATAATAATAAAGTACCTATTTAAGAAAATATGTAGCGACATAATTAAGTGCGAGATATTTTTCATAAGAATTAACATTGGAATTCTTGAGTTATAAATGTCAATAGCACTATTCGTATATAGGAAAGTAGAAACAGAGCTTCCAGTCCTACAAGTACATATTTCTTGACAGTTTTAGGAAATTAAGTGTCACCTTACAAGAAACATACAACTGTTGGTTTTGAACATATCAGGTACAGATATTTATTAGTTAATAATTTGCAACTTTGGTAATCGATTCGTACATGCAAGAACAATCCTTAGAAGAAGAAATACAAAATCCAAATTCCGTCGCCCAGCCATCAGGCTAGGTTATTCCATATGAAGATTATTTGAAAGAAGATGAAAATCTCGTCATCGTACAATTTTAGGCTGTGATTGTCCAAACGCAATTCTTGTGTCTTTGTAATCAAGGGCTGTGTATGGACATCATCGCTTGGAATGTACTTCAACGAAAAGAAAAACTACGAACAAATTCAACAGGCAACAGGAATCATCGCATTACCACTGAAATTCCGACGAGGGCGTCATAAAAAATTAAAGTGTCAAAACGTCATATACACTCCTATCAGATGCATCAGATAACGTTTAATTTAAAACCTCCATTTTCCAAATTATAACGAGGGGATATTAAATACTTTTCATACAATTTTAATTATGTAGCTATTATTTTGCTAAATTTACGCTACCCAAATATAATTTATTTTGTAGTGTGAAACATAATTTAGCTTTGTTTATTAAATTAAAAATAAAAATTTAATATAGATATTAGATAGTTTCATTTTTATTATACCATGTTTAATTTTTTACTTTTTCTTTTAATTAGTTTTTATAAAGTAACCTCTTATAATTTTTAAATACCAATTGTTAAATAAGATAAGATTTAAAACTCCTGGTTTCCAGCAGAGAAGACTTACTGAAAAATATAAAAACCAAAAGAATAAAACTTTGGAAGGAAACATGAACAAACATATAAAACAACAAATTGAGAGACATCTTAACTTAATATGTACAATGCCCCAAATGCAGAGAAGAAGGAATTGGACACAATATACCACCTGCAATGAAACAAGCAATAGGATACATCAACAACCTGAACAACAAAATATATTACTGCAAAATAAACATATTCCGGAATATAGAATAAGTATAAGTAAATTTTCATATACCTATGTAGATATATCTAGCCCTCTTTGAGGTTGCATTTCTGAGGTCATAATAGTGATAATTCGAATAATATACTGTAAAATATAAAATAAAACTACGAAATATTTTATTTCTTTAATTGTAATGTCCAAATATGTAAAGATATGAAATAAACACGATAAATATTATGAGCACACTGCTACACCATCACTGATTTAGCGAAGAAATTGCTTCTTTTGTGTAAATACTTGCGCGCGCATCGATATAAGCATCCTGCTAAGTATTCTCCGGTCTCCACCCTTCTTAGTGTTGCTAGATGTTTTTTTATAATTTTTTATACAAGATAAGAGAACTTTATACAATTGTTCATGGTAAAATTAATTATTATAAACAATTTTAAATAAATTAACAAATATATTTTTATATCGAGAAATCTTGGAAGTACTGAAGTTTCGCAGTGCCTATACAAGAGCCGCTCGTGGTTGTAAGTAATGTTCTGTGGTACACAATCATGTTATCAGGAATTTTTAATAAAATATACGAAATAATCTATGAATATATCACTACATCAACTCATATCGCCCAAACGGATATTGTTATTCAGTGTAGGCCGGAAGAAATAAGGCCCACCGAGAAAAATAGAGTTGAGAGTCCTATTCTCTACGTGAAACGAAAACAAGAAGGCTTGGGCCCACCAAGAAATTTCTCGGCATCTCGGCAGGTTCAGTCCGACCCTGACGTTATTAATAAACAATAACATATTAGTCAGGTAGAAACAAATAAATTTATAAGTCGTAAAACTAAATAATCTGTAAAATAATGCAGGGTCTCTTAAGAAAATAAGTTTTCTTTATTGTGGGAGCTATAATAAACATGTTCACAAAACGTAATCGCTTTATTTATCCGGATTGAAACTCGAAAACGTGTGAAAAAATCCGGCGAAACTTGTTGCTCGAAACAATAAAATTACTTGAAAAAATAAATTCCCATGAGGGTAAAGTTTTATTCCCCAGTTATGCGTTATGGGAAGTTGTACACGGCAGGCATTCGCTATCGGAAGATATGAGGAATAAAGAATTGAGTTTAATGTCCTTCCGCGCCATTCCGCGATCGCTGGATTTTATTTATTTTTTCGTCTGGAGAATTGTCATTCCCGCCGCACACTGCGATGCCACACAAGCGATTGTTCTCAGGGCCGAAATGCTCCAATGGCAGCATAGTCATGCTAGATCAGTTTTAACGCTCTTTGAATAAATATGTATTCCGTATCGGTACATGAACATTACAAGAGAGATTCCGAAGATAAACGTTTCCCTCCTCAAATAAAAATTGTGGGGATTACTCGCTACAATGATACCGTATTCTTTTTATGGCAGCCAATCCAATCGAAATAGACGCTTCATATATGATGAAATATAGAGCACCGTGCTCAAATAAAAGTCAAATGTTTAAAATAATATTTTCTTTCCAATACATACGTCATATCATATTTAAAGCAACCAAGAAAATGCGCTCATTTCACCATTTTCAATTTTAATTTAATATGAAAATTTCATGTTAACAATTCACATATTTCTTCCGTTTATTCATGTTTAATTACCTATTGTATAAATATTCCACTTATTTTCAAATACTACACTTTTTTAAAATTTACATGTACGAATAGTTTTGATACTTCAATATATTGAATTCATGTTTTTGTCTGAATCAGATGTTAATGTCTTTTGTTCAACTAAATTTTAACCGTAAGGATAAATAAAGTAATACTTTAACAGCAAGATTAGATAAAGTACATATTTTGTGTAACAGAAGTACATTTCTGTATGATAATAATAACACTAACCGAGGTAGAAAGTGTTTCATTACCGTCAAGGGCGAAGATAGCTTACCGGGAAGTCCCTAGATATACAAAGTACCACAATCCATAGAGCCAATTGATCACTTATAGTCAATCCAGACCTTAATGCTGTATGAAATGAACTATCAAGAAAAGATAACAAAATAAATATTGAGAAAATTAAGTTATTTTTATGAAACAAACGCAATTGCAATAGATAAAGTAGTCTTAGTTATTTGAAATACCTATGTCTAGAAATAAATTATTTTTCAAGCTGGTTTAACCTAATTGATCTTCTGTGTCCATTCAATCTACTAGTAATGTTCTACTACTCTGGTCAATTTACACTTTACCGCAACTACATGGGGTGTTAGAAGTTTCACAGTAAATCATTGTTATTCGTTGAAAATTTCAATATATTCTTAATTCTTTTTCAGATAATCATATAAAAATTTATAGATATATTACATTACTCATTTTTACTGACTTTTTATCGCCATTAAAATGTTTAAAATATCTTAACTATGTTTCTTAATTTAAAAAGATTTATCGAAGAAAGATTATAAGATAAATTTTAAGTAAAATAGTTTTTTACAAAAAGCTTAAACAAAAATATTTCATAATTAAAAATGAAGAACAAACAGTCGGAAAAAAAAATTAGCTAAATCTCAATAATGTATATCTCATTAAACAATATAAAACTGGTTTATAGTATTTAATGATTTGTGATCATTTTAAACTTTAGAGTAAGTATATATTTTATGAATAATATACATTAATATTAACAGAGGACAATTGAAATCAAAAGGAGAAATCAGAATTTTAGTTGTAACTTGTCAGCATCTTCAAAATCTAAGAGATGAGATACGAACCACTTCACAACTATATTTTTAATAATGATTATTTGTCGACCCCGAAAAGCGAATCAAGTTGAAACTCTCCTTCAGCAACCACTGTCAGCTGGCAGAATAATTCCTCAATATTCTCAGCGGTAGCAAACATCTAATACCCTCCTATTCACATAGCGATAGCAGCTCCAAATTTGTTTAAAATCAACACTGGTGTATCCCCTCGCAAACAGAATACTAAACAACTTGCGCCGCAGGGGTTGGCAAAGGGTTAAAATGATTTAATTAACATTTCTAATAAAACTGCTAATATATCGCCCGCAGCTTAGCGGGAGTTTTGTGCGGCAGCGACGGCTCGCCGGCGCATAAGTATGCAGCCTGGGTGTCGGACTCGCAGGTGAAGAAGTTTTCCTCTGTTTTAATTATGCGACGCTAGCAACTTACTTGTGGCTGCACGCCTGTGTTGACGTTGGTGGCTTCATGAACACACGGTGAGTTTGTATTTGAGGAGATTCTTAACTACTACTTAACCAAATATAACTATATAACTAATTTGTAATGAACACATGTAGTATGTTGCTTCCGAACTTTCTACGACAAGAAATTGCACTTGTGCACTCTACACCTCCACTCCAATAAGATGAAGAATTTTGAATATTGAATTTTATGACTGGGTGGTGAATTAGAAGAAGGAACTACTGGGTTTCAGTCAATTAACAACAATTTTATTTATTACAACGACGTTTCGATCTAACCCGGGATCATCATCAGGATCTACATATTCAATTAAATTATATATATGCACTATATTTTCCGCAGTTGATATTCAAGTCATCAATTTCAGCTGCAAGAATTATTAAACTTTTATCTTACATCTTTGACGTATACACATGGCATATGAGAGTTTTATTCCCTATCTCACTGTATAACCGCGGAATAGTATATTAAAACACAAGTTGTAGAAGGCAACCTTTTCAAGCACGAGTTTGAAATTCGGGAACGAGCGCGAAGCAGCGAGTGCCCGAACGAACGAGTGCTTGAATTGCCTTCTATAACGAATGTTTTATACCATTTTCTCTGTTTCGGCTTTTATTTACATTATTTTTTATAATAATATTTGACAATTTCCATTAAGGGATTTTTTTGATAGAATAGTTAGGTTGGTGACAGAAATCACTGTCACCAAATCACTGTTTCGTTTCGTCTGTTGCCTAGGTGCTAGGTCAGTTGCCTAGATATTTTGTGTATTTAATGCAGTCATGTCAATCTCAAATAACAAAATATAACCAAAAATCGTTTAAGAATGAAGCTTCTTCCAACATCAATAAGCGTGCTGGAATATGACATTCTAATACCGAAACAGAGAAACGGATATTTTCAAATATTTAAAAAACATCACTAATACCATTTCTGTCATTAATTTATTATGGTGAATTTGGCGTCGACAATACGTGCTTCATTGTGTGTTGGTAGTATCGTTAGTTTATTCTATAAATATTTTCGTACTTTAACCCATTATTATATATGTCAATTTTGACATTTATTTACTTGTGTGTGATGTCATCAATCTCTCGTCCCCCGTAACGATTTGAATCGTATGGTTACAATTAATGATAGAGGATCAATAACGGAAAATAGAGTACCTATACAATAATCATAAAATTTTACTTACGGGTAGAACAGTTAAAATTTTCTTTAAATTCAGATACATTAATTATAATAAAATCTCTTTACCATTAAGTATAACAAATTATATTTATGATCGTTAAAAACAAATAATTTGCTGAGTAGAATATGTAGTCAGCACACTTGAAAAAGTTTGTTTGCAAATATTGTATTTATAAAATATTCTCTTTAAGATTGAACAAGATACTTGACGATTAAGTTATCAATTAAATCTGTCAGTTGATGGTTTTTAGTAACTTTATCCAACATCGTATAATTATACCTCTATAACTATGGTGTTTTTAGATAAATAAATTATATCATGTCACTAGTGGGTTAGAAATAATAACTCACTGTGTGTAGGTTCGTAAAATAGTAACCATGTTATAACAAATTCTCTACACTATTTTTTACTACAAATATTAACTTTGCATATCGGCCGTATTTTGTTATGAATATATACAAAATATGTGATTTGGTAATTACTGGTAAATTAAAATTGTAAATTACGGATAAATTACTGTAATTAATTTTGTAATTTACCGCGTAAATTACGACTAACATCACTGGCCTAACTAGATGATATAGCAGTTCCGTAAACAAAATTTCAACATACGAAAAATTCAAAAATACACAACGGGCAAAGTACGCTTTTTGGCACTGCCAATTGCAATAAAAACGGGAGGTGCACTAATTCTCTCATTCCCGCTTTCGCTATGCTGCGTTGGTATCCGAAGAACTTTACTTCGTATAAGCAAGCAAAAATGTACAAAAACTAATTGAAAGTCAGTTATATTTTAAATTATTAAAACTGATTAAAAGTGTACTATAGGGGAAGTTAAAATTATTTTTGCAGTATTAAATGTTACCAGACTTCAAGCCACGATCATTAATTGCTGAAGTGAAGTGTAGAGAGCAATTTTAACAACAATAATAGTAAATCAATGAAAATGAATTTGACAAAAATCCAATTAAGTTTGAGTCGAGGAGAATTGTCTCGGCGTCGTACCAATCGTTAGATAATATGAAGTGTAGCAGAAAAGGCGTTGTTTTTATTCGTCGCAGATTCCCACTTTTCAGCAAATTAGCAATAAAGCGGTGATAGTGTCTGCAGTATGGTATAGATTCCGCGTGGGTGGTGTGGGCAGAAAGCAATGAAATGCTTGTTGAGCGAGGCGGCACTAAAATTCACTCGAGCATTTAAAAAGTGCCTCGTGAGAGGGCAATAAGTCATGAGATGTGTACGGACGGCCTTAAACTTTACTGCACAACTGCCCCATACAAACCCAGATAGCCGTAGTCAATGTTATGGTTATGTATTGTTGGATCTACTTTTTTTACAGGGCTTTAATGTTACAAATTGTAACCTAAATTTATAATAAACGTTTTTTTATACATATTCGCTATTTCAGTGGACATAAATGACAACATAAATTGCAATATAAATTACAGTATAATTTACAATAATACCATCAGTGATGTGCAGTCAAGGTAAGCAAGATAAGATCTGCTTACCCATGATTTCTCTATTTCATTTCATCTTTTTACTTCCTTGTACGAAGTAAAGGAAGTATTATAATCGCGAAAAATTTCGGTTTTCAGATTTCAACAGTAATATCCACTTTGACTAGTTTAGGCGTGACGTCTGTACGTACGTACGTATCTCGCAAACTCAAAAAAAATAGCCGTAGAATGTTGAAATATTGTATATGCGACTGCTAAAACATCTAGTTCTGCATCTCCCTATTTTATTGCAATCGACAGTACCAAAAGGGCACCTTTCTCGTGTTTTTTTGAATTTTTCGCATATCTCAGAAACGATTAGCCATAGAAAGTTGAATTTTTGTTTATAGAATTGCTATATCATCTAGTTAGACACCTCCATTTTTAGTTCCGATAGGCTTTTTGAAAAGGGCACTTCACTTTGTGCAGAAACTTAATAATAATTATAATTTTTGTAGGAAATATTTGATTTGAAATTCAGTATATAATTGACAATTGACAATGATAACTGTCAGAATATATTTCGAAAGAACTATATAGGGAGTAAGTGAAAACAAGTTTTTAAGCAATTAAAATAATTTTGTATAACGCTTAATGCAATAAGGAATAATAATAAACATTTTAATAAAATTTTACAAAAGATGATGCATTTCGAAAGGAAATTCGAAAACATGAAACGAATGGAAGTTGAAGAACGATTAGCCGTAGAATGATCTCACTTTCAAGTGAAATAAGTTTAATGAAGTGAAGGAAAAAATGTGTATAATTCAATTGATAAGACATGTAGTATCCATTGCCCACCAATAAAATTATTTTCTACAGAATCAAATTACTTTCAATTCTAATTTGTATTAAATGTAACGGTAAATATGAATTTTTATCATCGATGAAATAGAGCCAAGGTAGGCTTTACCCAGTGGTAAAGTTTATTCGTCTATTTTCAAAGTCATGCTAAGATGGTATATTCGACGCTTAAATTTGTGATCGAACCATTCATTAATATTCGCAGAAAAAATTCTGTTCATATAGGTCCAACTCAACTGCAACGAAGAGCATTTGCTATCAAGCTTATATTATTGAAACTGGAATCAATAAAATAAGATAATGTGTAAAATTTGTAATTAATAATAATAAAAATCCCCTTTTCCTTTTTAGAAAGAAACAGAAGAATTGCACTTATTAATAAGTGAATTGCTTCTTTTGTTCATTTAAATTTCGAAAAATTCCCCTTAAATGCATAATATCACATCGAAATAGAATGTCAAATGTACTATTCAACATTGCTGTCAAAATTTTATTAGCATTTTTTTATTTAAGTGTTCCTTAAAATTTAAGTTTTGTTTGTGAAATTAAGCATTGTGTGTTTATTTTTTCTGCGTACCCATATTTTAAATCCATCGCACACCACAGATTTTATCATTTATTTGAGAAATAAGAATTCCAACTGTTTCTAAACTATTTTATTTGCATTTATTAGTGCAATTTGTAAAGCATTAGGATACAACAGTATTTTTATTTCATTAAAAGCTCACGATACTGGGATTTGAATTCCACTGCATTCAATTCAGTAAAAACTCTGTTAAAAAATCTCTTGTATTCAGCCAAATATCTCTACTCACTCCATTAGTGCTCAAATAGATTTGTTCATGAGAACATTTCATAAAAACACAATTTCTTTGTTAAAACAATTTTAATTTGTAATTAGACCTCATGCATCATCCAAAGAATTCATTGTTCAAAATTATTACAATAATGTATAAACTTAAGAGTTACATATTGTCTTGTGACATACATATGTATGTTTCTTAATACATTCTGCTGATTCTAGAATAGTTATTTATGATATAAGTGTTAAAAGTGACATTTTATGAGTGAGTGGGGAACTTTGAAACGAGGCGAAGCCGAGTGTAACAAACCCCACGAACGAAATAAAATCACTTTTAACTCAAATATCATACACTATTTTTCCTACGACCCCAGTTATGTACCTATTAGTAAATAAAAACTAGGTATTATAGAATGACATTTATGACAGGTCATGATGTATTTGTTATGAACAACTGAACATAAGATGTGTTAAAAGTAAATTTGTTTTTTACTTTTAACACGTTGTCAATGACAACGTTTTAAAAGTATTTACTGTGTTATAAACTGTTATTTTTAATTTGCTAAGCAACCGTTAAAAATACTATTTTTAACAGTGGTCGTAGGAAAATATATTTATGTATTTGGATAGTACAAATAATTATGGCGCGAAATACTAAAAATAAAGTTGAGTTCAATAACATATATAATAAAATGAAATAAAAAATCTGATGTTGACACTACAAGGCTTCCTTGTACGCCTATATATTAAGTTGTACATATTTTTCATAAACTTCGTTCTATCATTTAAACTTATTTCATTATAATAATTTCAATATTATACGACTAATCGTTTTTAAGTTATGCGAAAAATTCAAAAGAAAACCTTCGAGTAAAGTGCCCTTTTGGCACAGCCGATTGCAATAAAAAAGGAAAGTGCACAACTAGATGTTATAGCACTCCTATATATACAAATTTGAACATTCTACGACTAATCATTTTTGAGTATTCGAGATACGTTAGACGACATATCGAAACTAGTTAAAATGGATTCAGGGTTGGTTAAAACGGCATGCAAGGCGCTATACTTACAAAAATAAAGTGGGCTGCATTTATTTTTTATGAAGTATCTAATATTCAGTGTCAAAAATTTAACAACAATCTAGCAATTAAATTAAAAACAAGAATGGAATTTACATTATACGGTAGTTTGATTGCAAATAAGAATTTATGAATTTTAAAACTTAATTTCTAAACTATAGGTAAAGAATTAAATCAAGATTTCGTTAAAATTATAAAAGAAAATTTTGGAGTTGTTGAATAAAAATCTAGTAATATTCTAAAAATAATAATACAGATTAGATCGAGAATTAGAATTCTCAAAATCTAATTTAAATAGTATTTATTAAACTATTTCAGTAATTATCTTTCGTAGACCGGACCGAATTAGTGTAACACTGGTTGAGACTTTTAGAACGGAAGAGGGTGTCATATAAAGTTCTGTATACTAAACACATACATTTTTAATGCAAACAATTTTGGGATAATTACACGTATTAGTTTTAAACTTATTTAATATGATGCGTTATAAATACCTAACAGAGGTTTTGAAACATTTAAGTGCAGCTAGCTTTTTCTATACGTATCTTCGGACTCATAGTTCTTTGCTACTAATTAGTTCAATACAAAAAAAATGTTCGCCATATATGATAAATACATGACAAAATATTTTTTTTTTCAAATATCGGTTATTATTACCTACGTAATGAACAGCAACTTCAAATATTTTTTTTAGAAATATTTATCTCACTTACGTAATATTCGTAAAACATCTAAAAATTACAAGAATAAACTGTCACTTCTGGTTGACCAATTTTTAACAAAATTTGATCAACTTGTGCCATTGTTGTAAGTTGGAAAATGAAGTTTTAAAATCCATTTAGTCAAATTTGCTCTATGTGGACACTTACTTCCGAACGGGCCTTAATTCGTGATATCCCTAAAAATTAGAATTCCTCTCTTATTATACGTGGAATTTATTAAAAATATATAAACTAATACTGGTACAATTATTGGTGATTAGCAAGAGATTACATATAATCAACTAGCACTTCATTCAACAAATTACAATAATCTGATATTCACAAGCTACACTGCTAGTACAGCCGTTTATTTCTGTATTGTTTTTTGTAGACGCCCACAAAGAAAGTTGAAAATGTTACTTGTGTCTAGATGTTATATACGGGGGCAACAAAATTAATATTTTAATTGGAACAAATTACATTAGTGTGTAATACATACAATATGTACCATAAAGCAGTATATAGACAAAAATTCATAAAAATACTAAAACATAACATTTGTTTGTAAAAAATAAAGTAACACTCATTATTCATGGAGTCGATTTCCCTGAGTTTAATAAAGTCACGTCATCAATCGTAACCGTGTAATTCAAATCGCCAAGGGGAAAAGGGAATTGATGATATCATCTTCCGAAGTAATGTCAAAACTCAAAACTGACAGTATAGTTCAAATATAATAATGGATGAAATCAAAGAAGCACAAATTGTCAACGCCAAAATGTAATTCAAATTTTTTAAATATTTAAAAATATTCGATACCGCTGTTACGCTAGGTACATGTTGAACCCAACATCTGCCCTCTGTCCTTAGCGTTAAAAGTATAAATTCGGACGTTAAATAAGACTTTGTCGGTATAACCGGTGACACTAAATGCGAATTATTTTACAATTAATTCATAAAAAAGACCAATTTGTGACGCACCCTTGGTACTGGGACTTCTCTAGGTGGTCCTGGTTGGAACTGTCCCGACTGCCACTCCCTCGGGCGCCATCAGCAGCGGTTCAGAAAGACAAACGGGATGCCGCGGGTTGCTCTAGGTCTGGTTAACACTAAAATTCAGAAGTAGTAAAAACAAATCTTTATTCAGATCGTGTGTTGTCCAAATTCGTTGACGCGGAGAAGTCAACACCGGTGTTGCGGTTAGAATCTAAATATGTCAATAGAAGAGAACAGCCAAACCGGATGACAGCTTGAGGATGCATCACAGAGTAGTTATATACAGAAGCGACACTCCGTGTTGGTACCTTTGATGTTACTCTTGCCAGTTCTATGACCTTGGAGCATTGTGAGGATCTTTAAATTTGTTGGCTGATTTACGCTCGAAATTTTTGTTTGAATGGTAAAACAATTTGTTTATTTTTGGAATGTAAAAATACTAAAATTATAAATTTACCAGTATAATAAAAGCAAATTACATGAAATGAATAGGTACATTTATTTTATTTAAATATATTTTTATTAAACAAAATACTTAAATTTTGAAGTTCACCAATAAGCACAATTTCCTATATGTCTCTTTATGATAAGATTTAAAATTCATATTACTATTTTTCGTAACATAAAGTATTCTGAGTCTTACATATAATTTTCTTAATAATTTAGTGACGAATTTTACAAGATGAAACCCAATTTTTTTACCAACTCGTATAAGCAATATTCTTTACCTTTAATAAATACAAATCAATTTTTCAATACTTTTAGTATGTTTCAGTATTTTCAAAACAAAATATGTAAATATAATTATAAAATTATTCGCATAATTCAAAATTTTGTTAGAGAAACTCGAGCCACGAAGATGTGACGAAACTTTCCGATTTTAAACGATGAGCCCTTTAAATTTGTTGGCTTTCCCCATCTCTTTCTTCTCGTTTCTCTGTCTTACTGTCGCTTCTGTATGTATACAACTATTCTGTGTCTGTACTGCAGGAGTAATCTAAGTCAGGAAGATGAATACTGCCAAAATGGGTGTCATCTTCAGGCGGTATCGTCGAGGCGGTCTACGGTCGAAGCCAGAAAGGCGAGTATCACTAAACTGGACACCAGCTTAAAGGTCTACTTGTCAGGTTCAGCGGTCGGGACGGTAATGCGGTCTTACCTATGGAATGTCGGTCTGTGAACGGTGTGGTCGGAAAAAAATCGCAAATTGTTATACTCCATTTAAAAACTACGAGGAGTGAATGCTATAACCACATTTACACTGTGATAGATCACAATAATGTTTGAAGCACACAAAACTTGTGAAATATCACAAAGAAATATAAAATATAATAATAACGTGATAAGAATAATGAACTAAAAAAATTGGTAACCGTGAAACGAAACTTGAAACACTTTTTTACACGATAGCGACAAATATTGTTGAGTGTAAAACTGGCGTTACGTCAGCCAATCAGAAATATTTATTTTAATGCGCCAACTTCAGATCACTCCTCCTAGTTATTAATAAATAGATTATAGAGAGTTCTAGTCAGGTCGCTATAAGATACCGAAAACATGTATTTTCGTTGTTATAAGCGACAATGTTATAAATTACTTTCACTGTACTGAACAAACGATACAGTATTTTTAGAACTTGTGTTGTGCAGTCTTGGACTTAAGTCTGCGGAATTATTTCTTTATTTTCGGTATTTTCTCGTGTACCCAACTGCTTGAAACAATGTGATATTTATTGTAATTATGCTAATTTAATTCCCTTAAACGAAACTTTACAATATAAATTTCATTTTTACGACGGGCATTAAAATGAATGAGATTTAATACAATTGGCATTCGATGTAAGTTCCTGGTCGAGAAACACGAAACAATTCCCGAAGAAATGCGTTAAAATTCATGGAAAATTGTGATTATTTGTCTTTTTTCCAGGCGCTGCTGCAGGCAGACACTCTCTTAACGTATTTACATTAGAAAATTGACATTTTGACGGAGGATCACTACACTTTACTCAACCCGGTTAGAACAATATTTCAGGGGGTGTAAAACAACGTTACACTACAACAAACTTTGTTTTCCAACGACTTTTTCGCCAAACTCTCCGGAAATAAAATTGTTTAATATTGGGGATACACTTTACGTTATGGATTATGTGTAGTAGAGCACTAAGTAATTGATTTTCTTTCTCTCAAATCCAAAATCGAAATATTTATATTCATATAGTCTTTTAAATTAATATGTGTATATAAGTTTATAAATATTAATTTTCGACGCAAATATATAAAAACGAATAGGTATCTAAAGAAAGCAAGAAAATTGACAAAAATAAATTTTATGTTTATGGGATTCTATAACTCATAACAACTGCAAATAGCAATTGCACTTGTTAAAATATCAATTACAAAAGTCAAATGTCAAACGTCCCCCTGGCCGAAATTAAAATTTGCAATGAATTTAAGACATTCCCACATCAGTGTATAGACTTGTAGTGAGTTCTTTATATATGTACCTATGAGTATATGTAAGTACGAATCAACCAAAAATAATCATTAATGTTATAGAATAGCAAGTAAACTTTGTAGTTGGTATGTGCAATCATAACAAATTCAAGTGGTAGCAACCGAAGTTACAAAATCCCACTGAATGAGATTCCATAATTCATAACAACTATAAATAACAATTGTACTTGTTATTATATCAATTACTAACGTCAACCGTGAATTGTCACCATAGCGAAAATTGAAATCTGCAATGAATTTAAGACATTCTTACATGAATGTAAACTTTGTAGAATGCAAATGGTGGATGCCCAAGTGTGAAGATATGAATAGGATACACACTTCTATTCTTGCATTGTAGATCTGGTAGTCATCCACGAATGTTGCAATTTTCTGTTTCAAAAAAGTTTTTTTGAATTTTTTAATTTGTGGTTTTCAATTTTTCTCTTTAGCATATTTTACTCCAGCGACGAATCAATAATTTTGTAATTGTGTAAGTATTTTATTTATTTATTTATTTTGTTAATTTTTTGTAAAACATTTTTATTGTATTCTTGTAGTCACACCGGTACCTTGATAATGGTCATTTAAATGATCGAAACCGGTCGGTAATTTAAGCTATTAAAGTGAACAGTGTGAATAAGACGTTTTAGAGTTTTACTTATAAAACCATCTACCATTTCTATTTGTAGAATGCTTTTCAAATTTGTAAGTACATAAACCACAAATAATGATGGCTGTTAAAGAATTGAAAGTTCACTTTGTAGTTCATATTTACAACTGATATCATAACAACTACGTTTTATTGAACTTGATAATTAATAATGAGAATTTTTTTTTTTAGTAGCAGTTATTTAATAAAATCCACTAATACACCAACCTTTCGACAGTAAATCAGTCTTCATCAGGGTGATGATATTAAAAATCATTCAAGTATTTATTAATTAAAAATTTATATAAAAATAATCATAAAATATTCCATGTTGAGAAAAGTCTCCCACTAATCAATTGCCCAGAAGCCCATCAATAAAAATCCGACCATGAATGATGTTTTTACCACTACATCAATTTATTTATAAAATATTAACAATAAATATTTGTAAATTTATAAATATAATTATAAAATTTAAAGAACTTATATGTATGTAATTCAGAGAATTAGAGATATAATTAACATGTAACGATAACATAAAAGCAAAGTACTTTTGGGAAATATTTTCTTCGAAAAAGTAATAATTTCTAAACAAATGTAGTACAAATACCCTATATAAATCCCTGAATTTAAACGACGTAGATTGCTCTAAATTTTAAACGATTTGTATTTATATTTATGTAGGTGTAATTCCGTCATGGTTTAGGTGTTGTAAATGCACCTAAGTCTAAATCGGATTTTTATTTATTCATGGAAAATTAGTAGTTGAAGATTATCCCCGGATTATATCAGATTTATTTCACTTTGAACGTTCAATTTCCGCACGAAGAACTCAAAAACGATGTTTCAAACTTTAAATTACTTATCTCTTCAAATATTTGATGTTTCGTGCTAAAAACTACCTTATTTCCTTAAACGATTTGATATTTTATACATTTTTTATAACGCTGTATTAAATTGCGCAGCCAGCAAATATTGCCACAATTTTTTATTATTTCAGATTTTAATTTGCAAATATTGTTTATCATAAATAAAAAGTATGTTCTAATTTAAATATTGCTGCATTTAAATTAATGCAAAACATGGATAGATAGTTAATATGAATAATCAGCTATTTTAATATTATTATTTCTAATAGACCAATATTTTGTATTGTTCGTTACTTCACTCAATAATATTTTTTATATTATTGTATATATAAATAAATATAGCATTACAGCTAGAATTAATTGTTAATTGCAAATACAACTAAAGTGGTTTGTTCGTTTCATATCTTCAAACTTCCCTTCGAAAGGGATCATCTTTTGAAAATTTTATTAAAATGTTTATCACTATTCCTTATTGCTTTACACAAAATTATTTTAATCGCTCAAAAACTTCAAAGAAAAAGATGGTTTTCATTTATTTCGTACATATTTCTCATGAAATATATTCTGACAGTTGTCAATATCAATTAATCAAATATTTCTTACAAAAATTAAAAGCCAACTAAATTATTATTTTTATTAAGTTTGTGCCAAAAGTAAACTGCCCTTTGAAAAGGCCGACTGAAAAAAAATGGACGTGCATAACCTAGATGTTATAATAAGTACATAAAAGAAATTTCAACATTCTACTGGTAATAATTTTTAGTTATACGACAAATTCCAAAAAACACCATGAACAAGATTTTAGTCACATACAAAATTTCATAATTTTACAGCTAATCATTTTTGAGTTATACGTATACGTCTATATAAAAACGCCACGCCGAAACAAGTCAAAATTCAGGAATGGTTAAAATGAATATTTCTGTTGAAACATGAAAACCAAAATTTTACACGATTATATTACTTCCTTTACTTTGTACACGGAACAAATCAAAAGAGTTTATAAACGAGTCATTTCACGACTGCAATCAGTACAAGTCATATTTAAAAAGCAGAAGAAGAAAAATAATATTTATAAGAATTCTTTTAAGTTTGTTTTTATATAAGTACAATAAATTTTTCAAAACTTACATAACTTAATAGTTGGTAAATAATAGGTTCTATCCCCGTAACTTACATAAAAATTTCAGAAGACGAACAAATGTGTAATTGAAAAAAAATACAAATTATAACTTTCGCTACGAATCAGTATGGAATCATTCTAGAAACCAAAATACAAGAGTTAGTAATTATTTGCATTCGTCTATTACTTTAGGTGAAAATCAAACAAATTAATGTTAGAAGATAGAATTTTTAGTGACCTAAATCTATGGCACCCTTATGCAGTGCTTCGTAATGCTAAGCCTACTTTATACTTATGCATAGTTCATAGATGAAATACAGATTTATTGTTATTGAAACTTATCGTACTAGTCATATTTTTAAATGTCGAATGTTGAAACATTGGTGTTTGACTTTCAAAATTGCAACTAATGTTGGCAAAAATGTATGCATTCGGTAATTCGATGATAATGAATGAACGAACCAAATAAATAATTTGTTAAAATTGGAATCAATTTCACATGCGAGGCGTAAAGTAATCAATTTTAAATTAATCTCACCCGCTCTTTTCATATTAACACGACCAAAAAAGGCCATAAATTATTAGAGCGCAGTGTACAGTGCGGTAGGGGTTGCGGATAGATGGCACCACTAGCCGAATCCTCGCCCATCGCAGTAGACTATGGACGTGATTATTATTAAACAGCAACAAAATGAAATCGCGCGAGATTTATGGAAGCTTTAGTGTGTTTATCTTCCGTGGGCGCCATTTGTATATTCAATTATTGTTAATTTGTTAGGCCAGCCGACATCCGTGATCAACAGGGCTCATTAAACATTCAAATGAGATTGTGTCTTTAATTAACTCGCGTAGATAACAGATAAATTTCCTGCGCGCGATATATTCAAATCAATACAAGACAAATTAGCCATTTGTTTCCGGCCGGACAGCAGTCACCTAGTGACATCTATGGATGGTGATGTGTACACTGGGATATTACCGCTGCCACTGGATGCGCCCAACCTCACACCCCCAGTCGCCAGTGGCGTACGCGGATACATCTCCCTTCATCATAGCACCACAATAATTACAAATAAATAGTGACCACAGGATATTACACTGCTAAACATTAAATATACACTTACCTAATTCTAAAATTATAATAATATAACAAAGGGATCAAATTATAAATAATTACCTATACTTGATTCAGACATAAATAAATTAAAATAAAATACTGCATACGGTGGGACAGATATTTCATAATATTATGTTTAAAATACATGCTCGTTTATTTTCCATAATTTTCGTTTGTACATATTTTTCTTCAAGATTAATTAATAATTACATTTATCTAAAAAGATTTATTAAATGAAATACTTTTTCTTCATCGTAAGAAAAGTGATAACTTCTTAACTTGTTTTCATTCTGAAAAATGCATCATTCCGGTATCTTAAGTCATTGCTGAGCAACTAGAAATAAATATAAATAAAACTGTATATTCCGGTACAATTCTTTTCAGTTGCCTAGCAACGATTTATGATATTATTAACTTTGACATTTATAAAATTAAATACAAAATAATTAATGTTTCGATCGCATCATAAGTAGGTCTTCTGTAGTTATAATATTGTTCAATTTCCAGGATTAATATTATGTTTCCTACTAAGTACTACATATTATTTTAGTAATAAACTTGGTCTTTATATTATTAAGTCTTACTATAACAATATTAATAATTATGTAGATTTAAAAAATATTTTTTTTTTCAAATAACAGACAATTAAAAAAAACATTCTTAATATTAAATTAAAAATATTCAAGTAAGAGTAATAGTCTACTGTATTCAAAACGATTTCACGAATGAAGCAACCCTATTTTGTTGGCCAACATAGAATATTATTTTAGTACTTAAAATACAATACTATAATAATGTGGAAAAAAATATTCTTATGCATTTCAAAATAGTTGTTTCAAATCAACAATGAAACAAAAATTTTAATTATTGTAGACATTTGATACATGTAATAGGATTCGTAATAATGCGCTAGTGTGAAGGGCGTGGAGAATTCCTCCGGACGCTCATGCCCGGAATGACCGGACTGCAGATCAAGTTACCTTTGGTGTATCGAGAGCGTATTTTGTTACAAACAATTGTGTGGTTACTCTGTTGAAATGATCTTGTTAATCTTGCCTAATATTCTACACTCATCCTGCAATCTCATTTCATCAATAATTCACTTCTGATAAGCTTCTTTGCAGCATCCTCAGCTATTTCACATGTTACTGCCCTTTGTTAATAGTCAATGCATTACGTATTAACTAATTAAATTACACATAACTCGTATTAGAGTTGAAACCGAAGCTGAATTATTTGGTATTCAGCCTATTGAACTATGTTTCCTCTATTCGGTATTTGATCATTTTTTTGCCCTAATATTCGGTTATAAGAAATAAATAAAGTAAAACGCTATTTGGTTACGTAAACTACAAAATTATAATTAATAAAAAAAGAATTTACATATTATTTGATGGCAATATATATAATAAATCGAGTAATAAATAAATAATTAAAATATAAAATTTATAATTACTCTAGATACATCAAAGTTGCCCAAAATACAAATATTATACATGAGTTTTATTATTGTTTAACCTCAATATTATATCTGCTACGTTTTATTTTACATTGAACGCTCTAACATATTACTGTCAATCAGAAATCAAGTCGTAACTATAGCTATACGCAATCCCATGTTAAACTAAACTCAGGGTTAATAGTTATTTATGTAACTAGTGCGTACAGAAAAAGATATTAGTCGAGTGCTGTTTAACACACTATGTTACACACGTTTGGCATACAACATTTTTCCTACCGATGTATTAATAAAAATAAGACCATTAATATATGTGTTTATGTTGCCTAGCAACGGTATTAGTGTGTGAAAAGTAACGAATGCTTTGAGGACACTCGACTAATAAACACTCATTTTACGCACTAGTTGCATAAATAACTACTTCAATATTCGCAAAATTAAAAGTGATTTACATGACAAACATTTTTATTGACACTTGAGTATTGAATTTTCTAAAGTTACCTTGACAAATGAATGAATACCTAACGATTTATTTTTAATTGTCCAAAAATTCGAAATATGAAATAGTGGAGGACATTGTCCAAAGCAGTGAAATTAGTGTGAGTTGAATTCATAGTAATCCCAATATTAATCCGGTAATTCGGGATTTCTTAAACATGACAGGGAGTTTACGGGCTGGCCGATTTGATATATTTTTGGGCTTATAATGTTGTACGCTCTAGTAATGAACACGAACAGCGAACGGTGTAGATGTGGAGGGCCGTAACTACCAGTGCTACCAACTGCTCGATTAATCCCTGCCAGGTAAGAAATTACCCCGGATTAGACCTACGCATTTCCGGAAAGAATGCGTTCAGATGTTTCCGGTTCCGGTGACACGAGGGGAGATCTTCACTTCACATCACTTGAAAAATGGAAACGCATTTGCAAGTAAATAAAAGATACTAAATATAAATATATCTTCACCTCTTCGACACACTTTTCAGGGTGTGGCAGATTTTTATAATACAGTTACATATTTTTCTCTATTTTTATTAACTTAACAACGCTTTACAATTTACATATTAATATAATTGTAAAGTTAATATTTTGTAATCATCTCGTAAATGTAAATTGTAAAGTTTATATTTTGTAATCATCTACTCTATAGGATATGTTTTGAACATTAATTAGGTTTAAAGGGTCAGAAATTATATTGTGTAACTATTGTTATTGATTGATATTTTTATTAAACAAATATTAGCAATTTTTACTTCAAATAATAGGAATAAAAAACACTGCCATCAATTTAGAAATAAAATTAGTGCACTGAAAATAAATTTAAATATATTTTTCAATTTACAAAATGTACAAATTTATGAAAAAATAAAAATAAACTTTATACCACAGTTTTTAATGGAATTATAATCACACAAAAAAGTTGAAGTTTCAATAAACAAAAAAAAAATCATAAACAAAATACATTTTGCTTAATCACTGGTTACCGAAATTATTATTTTTAGCATGAATATTGAATTCATATAATAGTTATTTGTGTATCAAGAGCGTAAAGTGAATCTTTATTGCTCGTGTTCGTAAATTGAAGCGCGAGCGTAGCAAGCGCTACAATCGAACTAGAGCAATAAAGATACTTTACGCTAGAGATGCACACATAATTTTTTCTACGACTTTACTAACGAAATAAAAATTAAATTCAATCTTAACCAATTTCCTGTTTTGTGTTGTTGTAACCATGACGATATGAGTAAATAAATAATCTAAGCGAGCAAATTAAGTAGGTACTTTACCGCTCGTTGCTTATGGAGACGCGCGGTAAAGTATTTATTTGCTCGTTCCTCAGTAATCATTGATATTACGATGACAAAAGAGAGCATAAATATCAACTTTTCATGGTGGTCGTACAAAAATTGATTTATACTGTAAAAGGTCATTTCCCTCAGAAAATGACGAAATTAACCTAATTCAATAATAAGCAAAAATATGTAAAGACAGACAACGAACCTGTTCCTGTAGATATAAAAAAACGGCAGAAGAGGTTGTAGCAGATCTACTACCCAAAAAAATGAGGTACAACAAAAATGTTTAAATATTTTCATTACTAGTCAGGGAAATGCAATTTTCGCGTCGTATTTTAGGAGCGAAAATAGTATTTTCGCTCCGGTTTCAGAAAAAGGGCATTTTTCTGTTCCTTCCAATAAAAAAATTAAGAATAAACCACACAAGTAATAAAAAAATAATTGTTTTGCATATAACTTTAGGATAAATGGATAGAAAAAATACCAAATAAAATTTGTTTACAAATCTGTTAAAATATAAAAGCTTTAATGTAATTTTTGTGACATTTGAAGATTAAAAATATTCTTATATTACAATTTTATAAATTTTAAAAAGCAGTATTCTTTCTGTTTAGTAAATAAAGTTCTGCATAATATACTACTATTCAAAATTCACTATAATTTATAACAAATTTAAAATTATAGTGAAGAAAATACTAAACAAAAAAGTATATAATATACGAATTGAGAAATTATAATATAAAAAAAATAATTACAAAAAAGAAAAAGATAATGTGTTGGTCACATAACTTTTTTTATAATTTCATCGAGCACAGTTTTTGCTTATCATCACGAAGAAAAACGTAACTTTGAAATAATCATCAAAAATTGCGATGTCGATCTTTCTTATTTTATAAAATATTTTTTGTTTTCTGTCAATTAAAAAAAATCTTCATTACGGACAGCTACGTTAGCAGATTGCACCTTCGTAATCGGTAAAAGCCTGAATGATATATTTATCTGGACTTAATTTCTGTTCTGTGCTGCACCATGTACCTCTATCTATGGCGGCGAACCTATTCTAACCTATCTTCTATAATTCACATTTAAGCCGGGCAAAAACAACATTGCGGCCCGCTGACCAGCGCCCAGCGCCCGACTTCGGACTCGGAACGAAACACAATTTCCCCGGAAACAGCTTGGAATATCCGATAAGTGTCACCGGGTGTCATAAAAAATAAATCCGGTAACTTTTTGATAGCGACCATGTATTTCGTTACATGAGACACATTTGTTTTTGCTCCCCTCGATACAATAAGTTCGTGAGTGGGTGGGGATCCATAGGCGGAGAAAGCTATTTTCACAGGGGCACGACAAAATGAATTCAATTTTTTAGCTTACAATCAAACTGCAAACTTCAAAATTCAAAGTAGGTGATAGATACACATATGTATACCAGACAACAATGGCTAACTTTCGAAAATAATTAGTAATAATTGCAAATAAACCATTTTCTTGATTACATTTACTAAAACTCAATTATCAAAATTAGTGTTTCAGAGGTAAACTAAACGCCTCTACTGAATATGTTTAGTTTAAAAAATATTTATTGATAGATATAATTGAATTACAGTGAGACATTTTTAACACTGTCGCCTATAACGAAAATTCGCTTATAAAAATGCAAGGTAATGATAGGTCTTCGATACGAATTAATTGTATAAAAATTCGGATAGTGTCGCCAGTATTAGCGATGATGGTTCATTTAACATCTGGATTTATGCATCTTTTGACGCTAATGAAATATCTGTAATTTTCTGATACTAACAGCACTAATAAAATAGAGTTATATTTTTTATGTATCTATCTATTATTAAAGTGAGAAAAAGACTAAACATGATTTTTTCCACAATCTAGATATATAATTTTTACAAAAAACAAAACATTGTACTTTTCTTTTTAAAGAAAAACTCAACAGTACAACAGTATATAACTGAACTTAATGTAAAGCTAACTACAATATTTTTTATTCCTTCTTGTAGAATGGTAGATATTTATTGTACAATTATTAACTCCATACCAAAATTTATGACTCCTGACGTATAGATGGATTAATAATCATATTTTTATTGTATTTTGCTCACTTGTGAATAAAGTTATTTTCTTTGTTCACTTGTGATTCAACATGCCGCTTTTCTCACTATTTAAATTGAATAATAATGAATTTTACTAACGATTGTGAAAAAATAATTCTTTTATTTGTGAACTTTTTGCTGCTGAATAGTATTTGCTAAATTTTCAGTTAAAGATTGGTATTTCGCTCGGTATTTCGTACAATTTAAACTGAAGCAAACGCCAGTAACTTCATCAGTCAGTCGGTTTCATATTATTTATCGACGAAAAAGCGAACACTATCCGTAAACGATACGTGTAACCCAAAATGTCCTGGTATGTGACCTTTGACATGCGTGTCATAGGTTTGCCATCACTGGTATGTTGTATAATGCAAATTTAATTAAAAGTTGTACTGTTTTCATAGATCTAAGTTCATTTACTTTTGCTCCCCCAGTCTTCAGAAATAAGCCTAACCTATACCTACTGCGTCTGTAGTACCTCAAAATGTAATTTTTTTGTAAATCCATTTTACAAAAAAATTACATTTCAATCCATTTGACTAACATATTGTGTAACAGGTAAACACTTTTTATAAGTAAAAACTATAAATGTAGTACTTGAAACCTCATTAAAATTTATAACGTCTGACGACGCAATATTGTTGCTTATTGTAGACGACAACAACAATTTATTCTTAATTATCTATTTACGTCTAGTGATGGATAAATGTGGATTCATATCATACATGAAAATATAAGAACAACTTTTAATATATCCGAGTTTTTGCGCATTGCTGAGCGCGACAATCTGCTTGGAAACAACATACAACACCCCTACTTAACCATTCTAGTCTCTCTCAAAATGTCGTTCCATCCAAAACCTAAAAAACCTGCATCTCCGTCCAGAACAAGAAAAAGGAAATCATGTTAGAAATCAATACTATACATACACATTGTACACGTTCTTCAAAACTAATATACGAAGTCTCGAAAGTTGAAAGTTGTTGGTATATTACGGCATTCAGAGGCAGCGGCAAGGCGGTGCATTGTGTCCAGAGTTTTATTAAAGTTATCGCCATCGCCAGGTCATTAGTGGAGAACGCTTCCGCGACCGGGCCATGTTTACTCCGAAAAAATACATAAATATGCGACGCATGCACGACCAACAAAACAAACCACCCCCAGCGCCATCTGTTGCTAACGTCACATTTTAACCAAAACGCCAAAAAATTAAGATATTGGAAAAATTTGTTGCCACTCAACAACTAATAACTTTTTGCGATGAGAAATAAAAATAAATTTCATATTTTTATTTCTCTCGCCGTATGAATAGTAAAGGACCGTATTGTAACCATATTCAATAAGTGTTGTATCGAGGGTTACATTTTCCATCAAAGTTTTGCGGTGTAAAATAAGATGACGAATTTTATATTTCATAATAATAATTCCTCAATAATTAAATTTAATTGTTTTTTTTTATTTCACTTCACCTCAATTCTGTAAAGAAGTTGCTAGCTCTTAGTAAAGATACTAAAAATTTTAACCAATAGAAATATTTATAAAAATGATGTTATAGTAACGTTGCTAAGAGCTAGTAACTTCCTTACAGAATTGGGGTAAAACTATCTTACAGAAGAATATGAAAATATACAACAATTAATGTGTATTAGTGAAACTATTTCAATTAAATATTATTTCATTCTGGAGCTACTTATAAGAGATTAAATCTTATTGGTATGTCCTGTCATGTCATCTGTCTTTAGCCATGTCGCCATGTCATTATTGGTTGCCTGATTTTAAAAAGACAATCGCGCTTTTGCATTTCTTATAACTTGCGGAGTGGAGACATGCATGCGTCCTGGCAGTTACTGTAAGCTGTAAGTTACTGTAAGTTGTTATCTTAATTCTGACTACATATTTTTCAGTTGCATTTTCACCACTATGCTTTCTATGCTTACTAATGAGGAAGTTTAACGTTTTTCGAACGTTTATGAACAAATCATTTGGACAATTTATACGAGATGTCTGTCGTAATAGGAAATTTCATTGAAGAGATTTTAACCGAATTTCATTTTTAAAATTTTAACATAATAGCATTAGTTTTGGTAAACATCGGTCAACCTAAAGTTTTCTCGTTTTCTCTTACTAATTAAATTATAGAAATTTAACAAGTTTTACAAATTACCTATTTACAAAAACAAAAAACAGGGCTATGTTGGTTTTCTCAAGAAATAATTATTAATAAAAAGTGTAACTCTCAAATAGTTATTTTAAAATTAACGCATAAACACAAAATACAAAACTGTAAAACCTCTATTTTTGCACAAGCAGTAGGTAGTGTAATAGATTTTTTTTAATGTTACAATAACTCATTTATCTACATATTAAACACATTTTCAACATTTGTATACGACCAAAAGGCCTAGATAATTGAATAAATGTAACATATTATACCAAAATTTATGGCACATTCAATAAATGTCACTAATATAACCTATATTTCTGCTGCTGATAAACATATTCATAAATTCCACCACATGTTATTACATTTAATTTCATGTTTGCAACATCACTAACAAAATAAACATCCATTATTATACACAATAAATATTACTTACTCTGCGATGTTCATTTATTAAATTAGTTGCAACCACAAAGAGAATCCGTCAGAGCACAAGATTATTCCACATATGAACAAGTTACCCGTACAATCACACACTCAAATGAATGTACACATACACAATGGCACAATGCAATTCTAATATTTACATCCACTCTGTTACTAATAAATATAAAATGTAGGATCTCTGACATTTTTGCATAACGAACACTTACATACTAAACGTAAAATGGACACGAAAAAATGACTATCACCAAACTTGCCACAGCTGGCTTGATGCGCGAATTCAGAAAATAGCAAATATTAGGCGCGTTATTCAAAATTAAATTACGTTATATTTTTTGACATTATTTTTATTGTAGGATTTTTGTTTGGATTGTTTTGTCGACTGGATGTTAATAAAAGAAGGTATTTTTTGGAGTTGCAGTCATTTAATAAAATCCACTAATACAGTATAAGTCAGTTGGTTGATAACTGTTAAGTAACATGTACGTGATAATTAACTGATTTACTTGATCCTATTTTAATACCATTTATGTTAGTCTGTTACCTGATTTGAATGTATATCTAATATCTGTATATTTGATTTATGTTTTGTAAGTTATCAGCACCCTGATGAAGACTGATTTACAATGTATTAGTGGATTTTATTAAATGGCTGCAACTCCATTAAATACCTTCTTTTATTATTTTTATACATTTATTGAAATTACTGTACTTATTTCGGCATTAGCATTTAAATATAAATCACACTTATAACAATTATTAACTTTAAATGTTAAAAAAAATAAAATATAAGTAACTGTTTTGAAAATTTGATGTGAAATAAATACCAATAAAAATATGTATAAACATAGGTATATGTATACAAATATTTCTTTACATTCTCAAAATATTTGTGCTCAAAGTACTCATTTTTGAGTGATATTTCAAAAATGGGCAAAGATACAACATGACATCACTATTCGATTTGCCATTTAATTTGCATTTGTATACCCGAAAACTCATAATTATTGCACAAATAATAGAAAATAAGTGCCCAGAGAATTTGAGAAGCCGATTTGTTGAGTCGAATAGCTAGTCTTATTTAAATTTTATTATTATTATTTTTGTCAGTATTTATGCACTATTTTGAACGAATATGGTGAATTATATTTAATTATAAATTAGTAAGCCTTTTGCCTTGACATTCTGCAAACTTTTTTACTTCATAATTTTAGTTTCTATTAAATTATTTATTATTCCTAGATAAATGGAAGCAATTAAGCAATATATAACTTTAAATATTATATAAATTGATATTTATGTAATACTCATGAACCTTAAATATCTTTTAAAAAAATTTCATTTAAAATTTAAATTGAGATAAAGGATTTTTAGATGGAATTCAATATCTGCGTTTCCTATTTTATACGTATATGTAGTACTTATGGTAGATAGGCGGTAAAAAGTGTAGTGAACCGTGATAATAGTGTGTATTCGTTTAAAATTCATGATTGTGAAGTAAGGCTTATTGATATGCATGCATTTGATATAAAAACAAGCATCGTGACATTTAAATACCAGGGGTTGCGTATGGCGGTGACAGTCTCAGTTAGCCGTGGATTTATTTGATTGTTTTTGAATCTGCCGTGCGTGCATTCCAAGTTCCGTTTATTGTTCCATGCAACTCCTCCAAGATATTGATTTCACGTCTGTAAAACTCCCTGAATGCGGTCTACCCTTTGGAAAATTCTCTTTACCGGTATTAGTGACATTAGCGGCCGCAAGGGGAGGCCGGAAGTGGAAGTCACTCCGTCATTATGGATGAAGAGGTGCTTAGTGTGTGATAATAGATGCTTTTAATCTCAGCATTTTATCAGAATACCAGAGTTATTATACACAAACTTCTTTCCCTTCCATGTTTGTTTTTCTTATCCTGTGATAATCTACTGGATACTCAAACAAAATCAAACGTTTCCACGGATTTGGAGGATTCAATTTTATTAATTTCTTTCCAAAGAAATTGCTTACAATTTTTCAACAAAAACATTTCAATTAAGTTATTTGTAATATAACATTTTCTCTGTTGTGTAAGCACTACATTAATTACGAGTATCCGAAATTTATATAAAAGCATAGGACTATAATGCCTAATTCACATGGGGCAAGTTGCCACAAATTTGCTGCCTGAAGAAGAAGTACTGAAAATTTAAAGTCTTAAAAACAAATATGAAATTATTTACATACACTATTTTAATAGATGAATAGTTAGTTGTTAGTTAAAACTTGCCGCAACATATCTATGTTTTATAGGCACCATTAACTTTCCGGCAAATTGCCGGTACTTCTTCTTCAGGCAAGAAATTTGCGGCAATTTGCCACTTGTAAACTAGGCGTAAGACGTAAGACACTATAAAATATAATGATGTGCGTTTGAAAAAGTGTTACTTCACCTATATTTACTTCATTAGAATATTATACGTTTTTTAGATTGACTTATTTATGATAAAGCTATTGAATACTTACGGGCAAATCTGTACTATTTACTCGATCAAATAATTGGGTTAAACATACTATTAGGTACTATTAAAATATTAATCATATATGACTGTATATTTTTCCAATTTTTGAATATTTTTTTTATAATTAAATCATTAATATCTATTAATTTTGTAACAAACGATCAAAAATCAATTTCGGCAATGGCATCTATGTAAATTAATGGAACTGATAATAATGTATTGATTTTCTCCAAATTATACCCCCCAGTTCTGCAAAGACTCGTGTAAACAATTGAACTTAATGTATATTATTGTAAAATAATTTCAATACTATTATTTTTGTTATATTTTGTTGCATAATTTTTCATTGTTTAGAAAATATATTTTTTAATAATAATAATAAATAATAAATACATACATACATATGTTTTATAATGTTAGCTAATTTATTAGAAAGTCATTTTTTACTTTATAAATAAGTAAATCACGGCTTAGTACTCATCACTAGGTCTGCTATTTTGACAAATATAAGATAATTGTATTTACGAGTATACTGAACGACTTTACATAATGTTATATTCCAGGCGCACTCTAGCTGGCGTGGAAACTGCACCACAACACTCGCGGAATTTGAATTCAGGTTCTCAAAACCGCAATCGGTCATGCTACCACGATTTTGATTTTATAATTCAAATTTTGTATTTTTCATTAATACAGGCCCGAAATATGTTAAATTCTTTATAAAAATCAGAATGAGTAGCTCAACATTAATTGAAATGAAATCCATAATTGTCAAATTTAATTCTGTTGTATGTTGTACTTGTACAACACGTATAACAAACAAAAACAGGTGTCATTTAATTCACAACGAGTTTAATTTTTGTCACGTTTGGCAAATCACATTGTTTATATGATTTAAATAATCAATACTACTACTCGTTCTCGTACCAGGACGGATGAGCGGACGATAAAATTACATTATATATTAATCACCAAAGAGCTATGCATCTCGTCTAGCTGCTGATGAATTTTTATTTTACAAGATTAATTAATGTCGAAATGGTTTCAATTATTCAAGGTGCAATTGCTACAAAATAATCACACACATTTATTTTCAACTTTGGTTCAACTACTAATATGAACAAGGCCTATATTTCATTATAAAACAATATTTTTTAACATCCTCCAATCCTCCGTATACACAAGGAGAATGTGATAGATAAAAATCAAGTTACGAGATTGTAATGAATAAGTATATATTTTTTTCAACTCTTTGTAGAAGAAATGCCAATGATTATATATTTTTGCAAATTACTGGTACCTGAAGTACAATGATAAAATGATTAAAATAAAAATCATTTTATCAAGATGTTGGACTGGGATAATCAGAATTAGTTTCTGGGTTTAATAGTAGTAGTAAAGAGCGATTTGTATTAATTTTTTATATAAATATTCAAGAATTATTTTGCGAAATATTTTTAGGAAAAGATTTAATTTAATTTTTTTAAATATTATTTTCATCATTTGTTGTATTTAAGTTGAAGGAACTTTACCTCATCGATATAAGTTAATTGATTTATGTATATTAAAAAAATACATTTACTTTTATATTATTATTTTTTATATAGAAATATTAACATTGATAGTATTAGAAAGAGGTATTTAAATACTGAAAGTGGATATATCGTAAATGTACTTCAATACATTGA
Source organism: Stenolophus ochropezus (assembly GCA_035578165.1). NCBI lineage: Eukaryota > Metazoa > Arthropoda > Insecta > Coleoptera > Carabidae > Stenolophus > Stenolophus ochropezus. The sequence goes on along the minus strand of JAQOWZ010000005.1, from coordinate 13,252,597 downwards.
ATTTCTCATCCGACACATTTCATGTTTAAATATAAATTAAGTCACAAAAAGATTCAATTTTCAAGAGCAGCTGTTGTACTTTTTATAGTACTTAATTAATAACCATAATTTGACTGAAATTAGAATTTTGTACAAAATATAGAATTTAACGTAAATCAATGATTTTCTTAAAAAAAATTGATTTAAAATTTAAATCAGGCCCTGAATTGTGAAACATAATGATCACTATAAAAATAACCATTTGGTTATTCCACTATTAATTATTTATTGAAGTTGACTTTATTGTTTGTTATGTATTAGTAATATGAAACTTAAAAAATAAGAACCGGAATTTTCATATCTTGTAACGTCAGGAATTTAATATCAAACCATACAAATAATTGAAACAACAATTTCTCATAGACATCTCTTTGTTCCAAATGGAGTTGCAACTGAACTCGTAATAATAAAGTATCTGATATACAATTAAAATTTTATGAATACCAGCAATTTGATAATTTACTAGAATTGCCAAGTAAAAGCCATGAATTCAAAAAGTAATTGCAATACTATTAACTCTGTTAACTAGGCATGTAGGTAGTTAAGATGTAAAATCATTGTCTAATATGAAATATATATGCAAAGAGTATAATACAATAAATGAATATTAGTTGAAAGGGTTAGGCGAGTGTTTTATTAGCGTACGTGTTGTGAGCACTAATTCCTGCTGAATATAAATATGCAACGCCACTTTTAGCACGGAAATAACTTACGACGTTTTAATACAGAAGTTTTATTCCCGTAGGTTCTCACAATGGACAAGTTCGTTGCTTTGTCTGTCTAAAAAGAATAACTTCGCATTTTTTGCATTTTAATTTTATGACAAATTATTATCAGCGTGGGGATTTTATAAAATATGTGTGTTGCATTAAAATGCTGTGTTAAAAACTTAATTAAGAATGCAACTACTGTTCTGTTTGTCACAAAAAGTAATAAAAAATTAAACTTATCTAATTTAGCGTTGCATTGTAAATACTGCAGCACACGCAGAGAAGAGAATTTTTCCGGATGTGTCAGTTATTTGTTACTGTCAAGAACAAAACTTTACATATAAAAACCTTCTCCAAGAAATAAACTTATATTTCACGGTTCTTCTACGCTTTCTTCTACTACTAAAGCACCATTCCATTTCATTTCACACTATCTACGACTACAATTACATTTTCACTTACTCTTTTTATATACCTTGAAACATCAAATATTTTTGAAATACTTATTTATCTATCCGAAGTTATTAAATATACATAGACCCTAAGATATTGTGTTGAGTAAGATAAGACCGTAATTTTAAATAATCAGAGTGCAAAAAACCAATCTCATAAGAATGCACAGATTCTCACAAAAGTTTAACTGCCTCTGAAGTGCCGTCTACTTTATTTTCTTATAAAAAATAGACTATAGGGTAAGCAGTTTACGTGCTAATTATTAGACCAGAATTTATTAATAAGTTAGACTAAGAATGAGATTGTTCATTTTTTATATTTTATCCCCATCTTAACAAAAAAAAAATATTTGTTACGTACTTGTAAACCATCATTTATATTAACTGTTTATTCACTATGGAAATTAATTTTTACAAACTACTAACCTGTAAAACTTTTACAAGTTAGCTGACAGTATTACAGGTTAGAAGTTGCAACGTTTTTATTATTACAGGTTTTTTTCTTACTGCAATACAAATTTTTGACAAAACATTAGTAACTGACAGGATTTGGTTATAATTTTAATATTATTTATAAGTGAATACCAAATAAAGTATTGTACAATATAGGCAAGGTAATAGTTTAACTGTTTCAAGGAGATGACAGGTTTGCCAGTTATTTCATACTATCAGCAGTAAAAACTGTTTTTTTTGCTAATTATGTAAAATAATATTGTCAATATTACCACATCAACAATATTAACAAACATTAACGTTCTAGTAAGACATAAATATATTTGTGAATTAAAATATTGATTAGATTTAATGGCATGTAAAATACAAATTGAGACAACAAAATGTCGTTTGCAATAGTTCGGTAATTGTCCCGGTTATTGCATAAGAATGTGTCGTGAGGAAATCTGGCCAAGTTTCGCTGGCAGGGTTGGAGCATTTTCATGCACGGGGCCAACGTTATTGCAAATTCTCCTTGCAACAGCTGTAATGATCTTTAACTCGTTTTCGCGTAATTTTATCTGCCACGTCCTTTAGCCAACACATGCAGTGTACGGCGCGCATTTACCAACTACCCATTGCCGACTGCAAAAACTACAAGAATGTCGCAATATTACCATTCGAGGAATTAAAATACAACTTCGGGCTGTCTTACAAATTGCGGTATTAACGACATTAACCTTTACACAACGGAAATGCATATTGTTTTGCTTTTTTATACTTTATTTAAGAGACAGAAAAACGGTTAAATGGGCAAACTTGTGCTATTTTTGTGACTAATTTAATGCTGTAAAAATCGAACTATAAAGCATTTATATAACTGTAATGAAAAGTATTGTTTACTAGAATTGTCCTCTTATACTCAAAAAATTAACAATGGGTTTGACATTTCAAAATTTTAACAATGATTCTGTCATAAAAAGAGCAAACTTATCAAATGTTGATTAAAATCTCAATTAAAATTAATTAAGCGGAAGTGGAAGTTTACTTTGTAATTTTTTTATAGATAAATATTTCGGAAAGGTAGTAACTATTATGATGATTATTTTTTATGGACGGTGATCTTGATTTAATTAAATTAAGAAAAGATTTGGCATACTTGACAGTGAGTGAGCACCCTTCTAACAGGTAGTAAAGGTTACGGTGACAGGTTTTTACGGACGGTAATTTTGATCTAATTACATTAGGGCAAGAATTAGAGTACTTCACAGTGAGTGCGCACCCCTCTGCCAGGTAGTAAACATTACGGTGTCTGATTTCTACAGAGGGTGATTTTGACCTATTTATATGAAGATAGGAATTAGAGTACTTCACAGTCACTGAGCACATGTATTACAGGTAGTAAACATTACGATGACTAATTTTGATTTAATTATATTAGGGGCCCGATTCTTCATTATCATCACTACTATGAAAGTAAGTGAAAAATTTCACCAAGTATCACTTATTTTATTTGATGCTACTCACAAAAATACACAGTAGCTTGTAAGGAAAACAAGTGATATATTTATTATTTATCACTAAGATGATATGAGATGCTGTGATTTGTTTAGAATCGAGCGCTGATAGGAATTAGTGTATTTCACAGAGAGTGAGCAAAATTTCAAGTGGAACAATGAAGTTAAATCGAATTAATTAACTAGCCATTATAACATATTCAGAATAAATAATAAAAATATCTGCTATTTATAGAAATATCTAGTTTATGATTACAATTGGGCATCAATGCACATTTTAAGAATCTATAGTACCAATAGTATAAATATGAAATAGAAAATAATTAACCTTGTAAATAAATATGTAGTATTATTTATAAAATCATAAATTTGAGTGCATTGGCTCCATCATTTGAAGAAAGGAATAATTCGTAATGTGTTGACGGTTGACGTTTTGAGGTTAGGTTTCCGAGAAATTAACAGCAATGTTTGTTGAGTTTTTAGCGAATGAGACATTGAGTGATAGAGTGGAGAGCGTTTTATTGGAGTGGAATCTTTGTAACTGTTGCTGTGTAGGGATGGGTAATCTCTGTTGCGGTGGCCTGAATTAGGTTCAGCCGCGGTATAACATAACAACATGTGGGTACTCATAGCCATAAATTAAAGCTATCGTGCTTGGAGTGGGAAGCACCTTGTATGCCTAAACTACCCAGATAGTAGCGGTAATTAATAAATAATGATTTAACATACCACGACAACAACACACCTCTAGCTAATTACAATTGTCAAATAAAACAAGTGTCTATTTAATCACTAAGATTAGATAAGAGCACATTCTAACAGTAAACAGTATCAATATCTTGGAATAGAAAATATCATTCAGTTGGTGCATAAGCCAAAACAAGACATCTTTACGTGTTCATCTTGTGTACATCCTTCTAAGACAGTGTCTGTCAAATTTTTTTCCTTACGACACATTAGATTTAGTGAATTTATTTTGCGGCACCCGGGCACTCTAAATAAAAATCCCAATAAAATTACATATAGTTTATTAGTGTTAACAACAACAAAAAATTCTAATTATAGTAACAAAGAATGTCATTGTTCTATGGACATAATAATCGTGACATAAAAATGTTAATAATGAAGGCTTAAATTCATTTTGAGAAAGAATTTTATCAGAACCCATCTCTAAATTAGATAAACAAACACGTAATTTTACCTGTTCCAAAAGTCTCACATGAAATCAAAAGAAAACGGAAAGGAAAAATAATAAATTAAAAACTGTTCGGAAAAATTTAAAACTAATTTGTGACCTTATGAAACAATGCGCTGGAAACAGGAAAGATTTTTATTGCCCCACGATGTAGAGAAAAATACAAGGATCTCCCAAAAATGGACTAGATACAATGTAAATTATGTAAACTTTGGTGGCATGGAATTAACACCACATATTCTGGACAAAAATGACCAAATGTTTTACTTTACTTTTATAGTAACTATATTTTAAACTTATTTTACTTATTAAATTTATTTCATTCTTAAGTAAAAACAATGGACTATTCATTTGAAAATAATTTTTAATTCGTACTCCAGAAAATATTTGAATTAAGTTATTACTTCATGTTTTGATCTAGACCATAAATTATTTTTAACAATCCCTGATATTGAAAAATCTTCGTAAACTAGTTATAATTTTTTTTCAAAAAACCAAGGTCTATCATTTCTTAATAACCTGATTGATAGCTTGATCAAAGAGCAATAACATATGACTGAAATGATTTTAAAAAGCATGTGTATAAATTTATTGGGGGAATAATGTGTGATAATTTTTGATGGTGCGAAGAAAGTAACGTAAGAGCAAGGAATCAGATTCAAATCATCATCGGGCAAGCTGCCAGCTTGCAATAGCTCCTAATACTTCCAGCGGTCGTTCGTAGAGTTGCATTCCGGCCAATCTGTGTGATGTAATACCACAATTAATTTTACTACCCGTGTTATCATAGTGTGCTCTGCGCCAGCTTCCGAACCTGCCACATGGCGGCGTTGCATGTAATATGCCATGCCATGGCGCACTCTGATCTTTATTATTGAACACTGCAAATTATATTTTATGGGCGGACACGGATCCATGGTTGGCGCGGACGCACGTAGATTTATTGTTATTAAATATCGTAACGCATGGTTAGGGTGGTTGGATCTATTCATCCCGGCCCCAGATGCACTTCATTTGTATCCAGTGATGTATTATTTTGATACAGGACACAATTTGTAAACTGAACTAACTAGTTCTGTTGTATTTTGATGCAAAATTACATTTTGTGAATCAAAACACACTTGCCTTTTGATTTCATGCATCTACATTTCCATATTTTTGTTCTTCATGTGATTTCAATGCACACTACTATAGACAATGATTTAGTTTTAAAGAAAATTAAAACTACTATATTGAACATGTTTAAAAATCACTAATTCTGTGGTTTTGAGAAAAAATCAGTTGTCATTTTTTGGTCAAATTGTGTTAAATACTTTGATACATATTTATATATATTTTCATTTGGTTAAGGGTATTTTTTGATGAAAAACCAGTTATGTGACTTTTTTTAGGAAGCATCCATTGAAATGCATGTTAAAATGTATTTACATCAATGTTACCATTCATGTTTTTCATACTTTTCTATAAATGATCTCAGATAGATATTCGGAGCCAGTTTAAAGTATTTATGTAGTTGACTTGTGAAACTTTAAAAACGAATAACTCGAAATAATGTAATAGTTCCTTAATGGTTTTCCTCAAAACTACAGAATTTATATTATTTACTCAATAAAATAAATATCTCCGAGATAAAAAGAGATAATTACATTCTGTTTATAAATTTGGCATCACTGTAGCTATTTCGTTAAAAAAAAAATTAGAAACAAAATTTTATAAAATTTAAAAATTTTCGGCTAAAAATTCGATATTTGCAAATATTTTCGGGTTTACGGAGAAATACAGCATCATCCGCTGTTGTTACTATGTACATGAAATATTTTTCTAACTCTAATCATCGAAGAGTGAGAAGTAGTAGTAGTAGTAAAAAGAAATGGTAGCACTTACATTTAATACTTTTATTTTATAATATTAATTCATAATTATAAAAATTGTTTTGGAACCCACAAAAAAGGTGTGCGCACGCCTATGCCTGACTGTATTTGTCAGAAATATATGTCAGTGTGTACCTATGCGCATGGAGCTTGTAATGAAAGAAAGCCGACGAGAAACAGGAGCGATTGCCGCAATGTACATTCAGCACATCTAATAAAAACGATTGCATCGTCATAAAGTCAAAATCATAACAATATCTTGAACCAGACACCTTATTGGAATTAAACATACTTTGTGAAGTCGTGTCGAATCCCGCGGGCTGCAAAATCATCCACGGAGAGCCGCATGTCGGGTTGGCCACCCCTGATTTGTAATTATGTGACAATTATAAATCAGATATGTCAATATAATGCACTTAACTTACTTGGTAATACATACAAATTAACTAAACAGTCTTAATTTCACTATCACTTCGTACAAACACTATACACAACTGATTCCTAAAATACAATTCCCATATTACTACTCGTAAAACACATTATATCTTTAAATATTAATTAATTAACTCAAATTAACTTGCATCATACAATAGTAATTAATAATAATTATACAATTCTCACAAAACGAAATTAATGTAAGGACATAGTTGATATGAAACAAATATTTAAATTTTATTAGTTCATACTACGAAAAGCCTTTTGCTTTGAAATTATTATCTTTGAATTCGACCCATTAAAATAAAGTTTTGAGGTAAATATTGCGCTTCTACTATTATTTTCTGACAATTAAATTTATTGTTAACTTGTTTATTTTATACATGTATTAACAATTGTTTATGTAAGAAAAGAAGAGATTTAAATTTTAACCTCATAAAAAATTTGCTAAAAGTCACTAAATAGTATATTACACACTGAGGGACTAAAGTATATGATTTAATTCTGAGAGTGAGGTTTATTTCACGAACCATGGGCGAGGGAAATAATCACTTGAGGGATTAAAAGGCACTTTTATCCTGTGATATATACATTATTTTTTGCACTTCCGCATATACATTTTAAAATAATAATAATTTGGTTATATTTATATAAATTGTCAAATAGAAGACAGCTTTGAATACAAAACATCATTATGCACACAGGGATGAAGTTCATATTTAATCCCGCAAGTATTAAAACTGTTGCTTCAGTATACGAGAATGAAGAGTAAAGTAGGCTTTCATTCCCGGATGTGTAAAAAGTATTATTACGGCGTCCATTAAAAAGGATATTGAATAATTGTCGTTATTCGATGTTAATTAATTCATTAATGGATGTTATGAAGAGTAAGACGAACAGACAAAGCAACTTGATTATAGTTATTGTTCTTCATTGTGTTTGTGTGAGTGAAGTGATAAGGTGTATTTGGCAATTTGGCGAATAAATTGATTTATTGTAAATTGTGCTTTATTTAAAGTTGGAACCATATTGTTCTTAATATACATATCCATGAAGATATGATCTAATACAAATATTCCTATGTTACAGGAGATGTGAACCGGTACCAGTATCCACTTAGAGTTCACTATTGTCCATTCAGTGAAACAATTCGCAATCGAATCCTTTGTCCGATTCCGAGGACGAACATGGCAGCATACGCCAAACACGAATATAAATTTTTACTTAACCTGTTGAATTCACAGGTAGATAGAAATGGTCGGCAGGTAATTTCATTCAATGTTTTAGTATCATCACATGAGAATCGATGTAGTATAAATAAAGTAAATGCCCCGTGAAATATTGATATCTGTATTAATAGTTTATACGCAAACATGTTTACCATATGCATTTTCTTCTATTTATTTATATATTAGCTCAAATAGAGAAAACCATATTTTCCCTGAAATTATTATCAAATAATAATTATAACAGGTACTGTACAATTAAAAATAAATAAATTTGTAGAAGATTAATTTTCCTTCCATGCATATTTGTAATTTTCAGATTTCGTGATGTTTCAGTGCAGTGTTGTAATTTCCTTTATATCTGTTAAAAATGATTAAAAGAAATACGAAATGCGAGATTAAAAGAGTATTTGAATCAAATGTTAAATTAATATAAAAATCTGTAATCAAATCAGTATGTTTAGAAATGTAAATGTAATTTATTACACAAATTTTCAAGATATTTAATGATTTCTACAAGTTTTCTGATTACTGGCATATCTATTATGAATTTTCGAAATCAGTTATAGTCCTAGTCCTACAAAAATGAACTGACTACATTCCTGCATTCATCTGTTCCTTTTATGGTAATAAATAGGTAGGTTTTATATTTAAGGACCCTGAAATTAGTTTTTTTAAACTTTTTTGAGACAGTGGAAAAGCAAATTACATAGCTTTGAGAAATAATAGTTGTAGTTAAAATTTGTTATTGTAATTGGAAAGATTTACTCATTTGGCAATGGTCCATCGCAATGTAATTTAAAATATTTATTTTCTACACTTGTAGCGTTTCGTTTAATCCAAAGAAATCTAAATCTCTCGTAAAATTCCAACAAACGAATCTTACACAGCAGTTGCATGTAATTTGATCGTGTATAAAAGTTGAGCATGTGCAGTTAGAAAATCTTAATCAGGAATCTAAATGGGGAGGTTTCATTGCAGCGTTTTGCAGCTTGTAGTGGGGCAGCACAGATATGATTTGGCAAGTGTTCCTCATGCGCTATTTGGCGGAAGAGTGGATTATCGTTATAATAACACCTGGCGGAGTGCCAGCCAACTTGTCGGAGTCATTACAACAAAAGCAATTACAGCCTGCAGCCCTCACAGCGCACGCGCAAGGCTGGACACTAGGTTTACAACACCATCCACAAACATTTTATTTTAGGTAGGTACTACTATACAGATACACTCAAAACCTATTTCAAATTTGTGTCCAAATCGTTTTTAATTCTTACATTATAGTAACAACTCAAATAAAACGTCGTGAAATTCAATTGAATTAACACAGTGTATGAAATAACCAAGAGCAACAAATATTTTTATTCGTGCTTTATTCGACAAGACGAGAAATTTTTCTGTTAAAATAAACTTTGCAAACGCGCCAAATTTACAAGAATTGGTTATATGTTGGCGGAAAATTCAAAATATTGGAGATTGGCATTATCTTAAAAAAATATCATTTTTGATTCGTTTTTCTGTTAATATGCAATAATCCAATAACTATTCGTAAATTTTTCCAATAAAATCATGGCTATGAAAATCAGTCAATCAAAATGCTTGAAAATGCTATATACGAATAACTGGCAGCTATAATAATTTGTTGGTGCTGATAGCCACGTAAATATGACATACAAAAAAAATATTTGACAGTGACGGAACAAACTGTAGCACCGATTAGTGAAAAATGTTTTATAAACGCTGATGAAATTGCTCAAATGAGCTCATAACAATTCATATACGCATAATACCCCAATAAAGAAATAAAGAAAATTTATGGACATAATTTAGTGAATTTTTTAGAAATCAGTGTATTTTCTTTCTAAATATTAACCCATAATTCGCTTAAAATTCCATATTTAGAAAATTCCATGCACTCGATTAATACTGTAAGGGGCCTTAAAAATTTCCAAACCTTGGGTCCCCCTAACAGTATTGAAATATTATAAAAAATTATTGAAATTAAATCAAACATTTTAAGTGCTTAATAAAATAATACAAGCAATGAAATATCTAATAAGAGAAAAATAAAATAATAATTTTCATCTACATTTTTGCTCTACAAAGTTTCTCTCAGCTATCAAAACTGAGCAAAATATCAGATTCTATGCTAAGGTCCAGGTTACTAGCTCACTTTTATAGAGCGCTTTTATGAAAAATAACGTCTAGCCTAGTATTGTAATGTAAAAGGACGCTTGCTAAAAGTGCTTTTATTATAAAAGTGTGTTTGTTGTCGTCCAGAAATACAAATCTTTTTTGGCATATATTATTATATTTTTTATTTTTTTCAACTGTAAATTTGATTTTTTTTATTTTTTATTTAGAATTTGTTTTTTAGTAATTTAAAAAATATTTTTTGAAAATATTGATGAATATAAAATTTTGTTAAAAATTAGGGGGTCCCTATCACTTACTTAGTTTGCTTATGTTATTAATATATCGCTAAGTTAATTTCAATCTTTGGAAAATGCAACTTTTGCTTCACATTTTCGTCGTTGAGGTTACCATTCGTTACATTTTGAAAATATTTCTCACATCTCACCATTTGCTATATTACCCTTGAAGATCCAACATGAATTTCCACAAAAAAATATATACAAACTCGAACAAAAACACAATATGATGTCAAATCACAAAATAGCGAAGAATTACAAGCACAAACTTTATTCTTTGTAATATTTTACAAGCAGATAATATATTGTCTGATCCTGATATACTATAGTATATCAGGATTCCAACTACTTTGAAATTTGAATTTTTCTCGTCTCAGCAAAACATGAACATATATTTTATAAACATATTTATAAAATATATAGGAATCATACAAAATTTTCGAAATATCAAATAATAACAAATATTTTTTTAGAATATAATTTCAAATGTAAGTTCTATCCTTTCTAAATAAATAAAGAAGATAATTTCAGTTGAATATTATGTATTTACTATCAATTTTATTAACAATGAATGTTGAAATAAATAAGCAATGCAATTTCAATGGAATCGTTGTTGTGTGGAATGGTGCAGAAAGGTTAGAATGTAAACGTACTAATTATCTCTTGCGCCTGCACTGCCGCAAACAATGATGCTCTTTTGATAATTTTGTGTAATTGTCGGTGTATTCTCAACTGCTTATCACGACAAACTTCTTTTGACAATTACGCAAAACAATAAAAACTTCGATAGTCCAATTTTGAACAACATTGTTGGCACAAACAGTACTTACTCTGTGTCTAACAATACATTACTGTGATAAAATGTTTACAAGGATTATAAACATTAAATGAGAATGTAATTTTCACATATACACACGGAATTACGAATTAACTACCTATTTATGTGCTATGTGATTTAACTGTTGGTTTAGACATTGTATTAACAATTTAGACGAATTCTATTTTTTTACATAGAAAAATCTGCACTCAAAATCAAACTTTTAATTTTGTGGCAATGATATTTTAATTTAATTTTTTTATCGTATGTGTTAATAATAACAAAATTTGTGTAAGCTTTGTACCGAAAAGTCTCACAGATAGCTAAATATTTGAGATTTTTTTTTTGTTTTCTACTATTTAAAGTAACTGGACTAATTTTTTGTTACAAACACTATTTTTTAGATACTTATACACGATTTTTTCTTTATAAAACTGCTTTATTATTAAAATAACAATTTATTTCAATTTTATTAATATATAAAATACAAATGCATATTTTTAACCACCATGTAAAGTAGAAATAAAAACTATTCTATCATTGGGTTTAATAATATACTCTACCGTATCCTAAAATGCAAAGAAAATGTAATTTTAAATTATTAAATATATAATAACAATTATTTTACCATTAATTCCCAATCTGCATCGTTTACTAAAACTAATATACCTGGTCTCCTGTTAAATCAAAACAAAAATTTGAAAGTTTTATCTTTATTACTACATTTGTACTTACACTGAATCATCTTGTAAAAACAATTCCGGCCGTTCACTTAATAAATTGTCTCTAATCCATATCAACAAATCTTTTATTTTCCCTGTAAAATTTGAATAACAAATTAACTCAATAAATATTTCCATTAATCGTAACTTACATTCGATTCTGTCTGTTAAAGGAAGAGAAACGTTATTTACTTTCTTTTTATTGACCAGTAATTCAGCACCTCCTCTAAAATACAAAAAAATGAATTTGTGGAAACAATTTAATACCAATTACTACATACCCAAACTCTATTACTATAGGTAACATAGATACATCTCCCATTTTAATCTTAAATATTATGAATTATTAAAAAACATCAAATTTTACAAAAGTTTTCATTCATAACCTACAATTCGAAACACATGTTATCCGTCAACTTCTCCTAGTGTGTAGCACATGAACTAATGATATTGATTCAAAAAAGCGCTTTATTCAATTTATATATGTTGGTATATTTCTTTAATTTATATACACTCTCAAAAAATACAGAAGCTAGTAAGATCTCCATATGTATATATTTTTTTGTTTATACCGCTTAAACATAAATCAATTGTTTAGAAAAGTGAAATCCATTCAATTGTTATTTGCCTGTAATCTTGTTTTTCAATCCATTGGAAAAATAATTAATATGGCTTACCAATTAAGCACGGATGTCAACCTATTATTTTTTTTTGTTCTTCAATCATTTAGTCACCAGTAAACTATTCGTATACTATAACACAGCATAAAGCTTATATTGGCTTTATTCTGTGACTATATTTTGGAAATATGAAATATCTATTGTACATTTAAATTTATTATAATTGTATATTAAATAATAAAGTTCAATAAAAAAATCATTTATTATGAACATATATTTTAAAAATATATTAAATAAATGAAACATTAGGAAAAACTTACTAATAAATATACAAACGAATTTGTAAATTTACTATTTTTACTTAAAAAATATATATATTTTTCCCGTTTTACTTATTGTACAACCGTTCCTACTAACAATAAATCTAAATACATATTTACCAACTGATAAAATAATTGCTAATAGGAACAGTTTTCCTAATTCAAGCATATGTCAGTAAAAAATGTAATTTCTGTCTTATTCATCTTCTGGTTGTGGCTTATTCTTCTTCTTTTTTTTCTTCTTCTCTGATTTGGGTTCTTCTACAGGGACCTCGGCTTCAACTGGCTCCTCGACTTCTGGCCCTTGAGATTTCTTCTTCTTTTTCTTTTTCTTCTCTGATTTCGGTTCTTCAACAGCTTCTTCCTCCACTGGTTCCTGTTTTACTTTTTTCTTTTTCTCTGATTTTGATTCTTCAGGTTGTGTTTCTTCTGCAGCTTCTTCATCCCCTGCTTCATGTTTCACCTTCTTTTTCTTCTTTTTGGGAGTGGTTGACTCTTCTTTTACATCAGCAACTTCCTCAGTAGTTTCTTCCACCTTAATCTTCTTCTTCTTCTTCTTTCCGGAAGATGATGGTTCGCCTTCCTCTTGTTTAACTTCTTCTTTGAATGAGTCATCAACATCAGAGAACTTTCTTTTGCCAGAAGGCAGAGTGAAATCATCTGCTGCAGAGTAGGTTTTAACTTCACTGAAATCATTAGAATTATTAGAATTTTTATTTCAGTTAGGAATTCAAATCGCATTGGAATCGATTTGAACCCATTTTAATATTATATTTCTCGATCTTTATTTCAAGTTGTTTCCATTTGAATTGTATTAATTTAGTTTAATTTATTTCTTGTTTTCAATTTGGAAAACTATATTTTTAATTATAAAAAAAAATCGAAAATGAAATTTGAATCCTTATTTTTTTAAAATTTTGAACAGATGAAAAACCGCAAACTGACCGTTTTTTTTTAAGTTTAAATTCCTGTTAGGTGGAAAGGAAAATTACCTTTTAGAGTGATATTTTTCGAAAGCAGCCTTTGCTTTCCCCGTTCCGCTGATTCTTCTAAGATTTCCATCTTCTAGTATTCTTAATCTCGCCTCTAACTTCGCTTTATGTTCTGCGCCCAGATCAAACGTTGTGTCTTCACCCAAGGCGTCTACTCTCGTGGCCAGAGCGGCTTTAGCGGCCAACATTCTGGACATTTTGCCTTTATTTTTTGTACTGGATTGTCCTACTAACTGAGTGTGATAAATCAAACCATACTTTGGAGTGTCTTTTTTAGTTTTTAGCGCCCTGAATAAAGCCTTTTCAGCACCTAAGATCTGTACAGTTGAAGCAGGATGTTTAGCTAAATTGATTAAAGAGCCGGCATGGGAAATTAATCTAGCACCGACCAATTCTCCCACTAAAACAGTGAGATTGGGGGCCATAGCCATCATACGAGCTTTTAAATATTCATACAATTGAGTACGATAATTGGAAATTTCTAAGACTTGATCGCAAAGCTGGTGGATGTTTATAATGTCATCTTCGGAAATTTCAGTTCCCATGGAGATTTCAGCCGCTTCTTTAACTTTCTCTTCAAGTTCTTCAGGTAGAACATCTGATAAGTCGGAAGCAGACGCATTATCGCGAGTACCAATGATTTTTACGGTTTTGACGAAAGCTGTGTTATCTGTAAGAATTTTTCCTAATTCTGGGAAATGCCATCCGTACCATTCTCGGCATCGCATTACGTAATTATTTAATTCTTTATCCAAATCATCTAATAAACACACGGCTTGAACTATCATTGTGTCAACCTTATCAGGAGAGAATTTCAATTTATAACGTGAAAGAGAATGAGCTAAACCAAGAGCCATTGCAGTCATTTCTTTTTTAGGGAGGCCAGCAATTAAACTGTCTACTTGAGAACGAATACATCTCATCAATTCTTGAATTGAAGTATTTGAAACACATTGTAAATTAAGTTTATCCTTAATTACTGATCCTAATTTTGCATCTGCTACAGCTAGTTGATCTTGAACATCCTTATCGACGTATTTTTTGAGAACTTTCTTTAAACTTTTAGATAATTTTCCCTCAACAGCTGCTGTAGTAGCAGCCAAAGCTTCAGTTGTATCAGCAAATTTCTCAAAATGCTTTAGTTTAACACTAAAAATATAAATTAATTTCGGTTTGAAACTGTCTACAAAAAAAAACTTACACTTTATTAGCCCGTTCGGGAGTTTCAAAATCATTAAATAAGTTTTCTGTCTGACTCAATTTTTTCTCATCTAGCAACTGTAAAGTGACAAATAGAAATAAGTTTATGGATAAAAACCACGTTTTATGTACTAACCTTAAAAATTGCGTAGCCGGCAGGTGTTTCGAATAACACCAACATTTTGAATACTTCCTTTACTTATTTCACACTAATAAACACTATGCATATCTTTATTAAAAATATAGCCTGTTAAATATAATAAAGTTACACACTTGCACGTGTAATACAAATCACACGCGGTTTGATGTGTGAGCGGAAGTTTATAAAATATTTCTTCTGCGCAAAAGTTACAGGAAGCTGGTATTAAGCGGAAAATATAAATTTATCCACAAAGTAGTAAATTGCTTCTTATTTATAACAAATATAGATAAATAAAGTCATTAAAGAAAAATAAAATAAGTTATAAATCTGTGTATGCAATTTCTGAATTAATTTAAGTAAATTTTATACATTTCATCCCTTGTCATCTAGTGCGTTCGTTAATGTAATTTTGGAGTAAAATACACAACATAAAACTGAATTATAAGATTTCAAATTGCTCTCATAAGTTAAAAAACTAAAAAAGTCATTGTCTTCTTATAATGTAAAACCGTTCTAACTTGAAAATATTAGATAAAAAATAAAAAAAGTGAAATTACCGAACGCATTACAAGTCATTTGAAGTGACATGACATACATTTCTACCAAAACACGGATACATATGTTATTTGACAGTTTGGTTTTTGAAATTTTATCTTAATTATTTTGTAATGTAAATTTATTTATAATATTAACAATGGCAGGATCAGCATTACGTCGCCTTATGGCTGAATATAAACGTAAAATAAAAGTTTCTTTCATTGTTACATGACTAATAACAAATTTATTTTAGAATTAACATTAAATCCTCCAGAAGGCATAATTGCGGGACCTATTAATGAAGAAAACTTTTTTGAGTGGGAAGCTTTGATAACGTAAGACTGAAAAAAGATGTATCATTATAATTTTTAATTATTTCATTTGAAGGGGACCTGAAGGCACATGTTTTGAAGGAGGTGTTTTCCCAGCGAAATTAATATTTCCTCCAGATTACCCTTTGAGTCCTCCTAAGATGCAATTCACATGTGAAATGTTTCATCCAAATAGTAAGTAAAATTAATAATATTTTTTTTTTATTACAACTTATTTGACTTTTAGTTTATGCTGATGGACGAGTTTGTATTTCCATTTTACATGCACCAGGAGACGACCCAATGGGCTATGAATCCAGTGCAGAACGTTGGTCTCCAGTTCAAAGTGTTGAGAAAATTTTATTGTCTGTTGTAAGCATGTTAGCAGGTAAATTATTAAATCATTTCATTTTTACAAAGTTTATAACAAATTATTGTCAATTGTTTATCAGAACCAAATGATGAAAGTGGAGCAAATGTGGACGCAGCAAAAATGTGGCGAGAAGATAGAGAGGAATTTAACAGAATAGCACAAAGAATTGTTCGCAGAACTTTAGGATTATAAGTAATTGTTAAAACTTATAGTTTTATTCATTATGTTCCGAACAGTTGAATTTATTCTTCGTTTCAACAGTTTTCAGTTGGTATGAATACATTTCACTTAGCCAAATTTTCAAAGTCTAATTGTCCAGTATTTTTATGTCACTTAAATCTAAATACTTTTCATGTCATTTAATTTTTAGAAATGAAGTGATAGGGAAAATTTTTATAGATAACTTTGAGGTGGATAATACTGAACATTTTGATGTTTGGCGATGTGGTCACGTGGGATGATACGTTCATTTGTTTCAACATTTTTATTTTTAAGTTGGTAGTAGTGTTTGTTTTGTTTTTGAGCAAGCCAAGTAAATTGATGTCATTTTAAAAGTTTTATAAACATTTGTTTATTTGTGTACTATTAAGATACAATATTATTTCCATATTATATATTATATTGTTATTTATTAGCTTATTATAAAGGTTATTTGTGAATAAAAGTTTGTTTGATTTAACCTTAAAATATGGATGATGATTACGATGACCGCCCTTGGGATAATAACGATATTGGCGAAGATGATGTAAATATAAATATTTACAAGTAATATATGTTATCTTATTATTAATAAATTTAGAGCGATGCTGGAGATGACCCCATGGAAAATCCTGCAGAGGTACTTATGGAATGTGCGGAAAAATTCGCTACTCCTGATTACATTATGGAACCGGGAATTTTCGCACAGTTGAAACGGTATATACGAATTTGTTTTCTATGTACTTATTTTACATCACATATTTTAAAGGTATTTTCAAGCCGGTGGAAATCCCGAACAAGTCATCGAACAGCTGTCTCATAATTACACAGCAGTAGCCCAAACTGCTAATTTACTAGCAGAATGGTTAATTTTAGGAGGTGTAAATGTAACAGATGTTCAAGCCATGGTTGAAAATCATCTGAAAGACATGATTTTAAAAACTTTTGATCCCAAAAAAGCCGATACAATCTTCACAGAAGAAGGAGAAACACCCGCGTGGTTAACAGAGATGATAGAGCATCCAACTTGGCGATCTCTGATTTATAGATTAGCGGAAGAATACCCGGACTGCCTTATGTTGAATTTCACAATTAAGCTTATTTCTGATGCTGGTTTCCAGGGAGAAATCACAAGTATATCCACTGCAGCTCAACAGATTGAAGTATTTTCCAGAGTATTAAAGACTGCCATTACTGGATTTTTGAATAACACCGAAGATTTGCCAAATAGTATTCAGGAATGTGCCGTATGTACAAAACAAATATTTAATTGATTTGTTCTTAATTTTGTTATTATATTTAGAAAATGGTTTGCCATGGACAACATACTTACGTATATAGTCAAGTTTTGATCCATGTATTAGCCAGAGAGCCCAAAGGAGGAGCCAGTATGAAACGCCTTTCACAAGAAATCACCCGGTGTGCACAGCAAAAGTAAGAAAAACACTACATTTTACATTAAAATGGAATTAATACATTTTTATTTGGTAAATCGATAATTGTGTTTAAAAATAATATTGATTAGAAAAATTTGTAGATCATTAAATTGTATTTATTTTTTAATAATAATATAAAAAGTAGTCAAACTATTATAAAAAAAAATAGCTCAACAGATAAATACCACTTCTAGTCAAAATGTGAAAAACTCGTCCAAGTAATCCAATAACAGAATAACTTTTCCAGCTCATGAATTTATATAACTAATTATGTATGCTCTTTTAATTATTTTCAGAATTGATTAACTGTAATATTTTTGTAGTGGACACGATGTAACTCCAATTACAATGGCACTTAACGGAGCAGCCGGCCACCCACAGGCATGTGGGGCATTAATGTCCATGTTATCTAGGAATACTCTAAATCCAGCAGATATTACGTTATTATTCCGAAATTATTCGAATCCAGATCCTCCACCTATAGATTTGATACGAACTCCACAATTTTTAGGTATATTTTATTAGGTCTAATTGTAAATTTCATAGACTATATAATATATTTTTTAGAATTATTAGTAGATGCACTATTCAAACCAGCAGTAAAATTAAACCCGGAACATAAACCAAAATATGTTTATTTATTAGCATATGCAGCGAGTGTCTGCGAAACTGTTAGTAAAAAAGGGCAAAAGAAAACAATTAACAAAGACGAATTAAAGCCTACAATGAATGCAATAGAAACAGTACATAAAATATGTAATGTTAATAAAGGTTCATCTGAGCTTATAGCTGATATTGCTACTTTGTACCAGTGTATGAGGTAATTTGTCATTTAAAATAATAACTATTTAAAACAGACCAGTGTTATTTAAAAATGTTAGTAACTTGCAATATGTAAGTGAGCCATGGAATTGGAACAAAGTTACAAAAAACCTGACGTTTGAACTGACGAAAATTATTTTAATTGTTTTTGACTTATGCATTTGTTTCTTATTTTGTTTCAATATAGGAGTGGCATGAAATTTTAAAATCAGTAAAAATATGTATTTATATAATAATATAATACTTTGATGCTGCTAAAAATATTCTAATTTTTGCAATATTTCTATGAGAAATTAATGTTTACACATTTATTTAGTTATGACGTCAATTTCCCTAATAGTTTTCGGTCGTAATTTAAAATTGGTATTTTTTGCGTTCGAAAGGCTTAACTGAACTTTTCATATTCTTTCAAAGTCAAAGGATATATAAAGATTAATTTTAATAAAAATGAAACCATATCACTCCCCTAATTCCATCGTCAAAAACAAAAACGGGCAAATAATGTAAAACTAAATTATCCAACTTTTATTTGAAATATTTTTAGCTAAAATTAATTATTGTATTATATATTTCCAGGTTTCCCGTTGTGTCAGTAGGCGTGGTACGGTGGGTTAAATGTACAGTAACAGAACCAAGTTACTTTAAGCTATCTACAGAGCACTGCCCAATACACTTAGCATTATTAGACGAGGTGGTAACGTGTCATCCACTTCTGCATCCCACAGTTCTTGAATTGTTGGTTCAGTTGTTTGAATCTAAACAAGACGAACTGGAAATATTGGTCCAACTTGAAATGAGGAAAATGGTTCTAGACAGGATGGTGAATCTCCTCAGTGCTGGATATGTAGTTCCTGTTGTTAAATACATTAAGCTTTGTTGGCAGAAAGGAGATACTGATATTTCTTTGATCAGATATTTTGTTACAGAAGTAAGAATAATAAAATAGAGTCATTAAAAAAATATTGTTTTTTAAAGGTTTTAGAAGGAATCGGGCCTCCTTATAGTTCAGAATTTGTACGATTATTTATGCCTATGGTTGAAAATGAGGAAATTACCGGAACTATGAGAGGGGATGGCGAAAATGATCCCGTTTCAGAATTTATTGGTAAGTTATTAAAAATTCTATATTTATAGAAAATAAAACTACATTTGTTTTTCTTTCAGTTTATTGTAAAGCAAATTATACCGTTGTTGGTTGATTATTTTCAACGGAAGGTATGTTATGTTTATGTAAACATATTTTATTTATATGATCTTTATTACAAATACGATTGAAACTAAAATTGTTATTTTTCGTCCCTCCACATAAAATATATGTTTATTGAAAACCCGTTTTTAAAATATCTTGCATTAAGTGAGATACGATTTTATAATGAGCGATGCGTTGTGATATCATCTCTGTTCATTATAGGTTCTCAAGCAGTGATAATGAGAACACTTTTTTATAATATATGGTTTTAAAATAGTTCATTGCATATGGAAAATTATCGTTTATAAAAACTAGAATACCACAATAGCATTTATTTGATGTTCAAACCTTAAAGTTCACAATTCTGCTTGACTCACATACCGGATTAGCGACTTGCATGTTTCTGGCTAATAGGAATCCTTGTTATAAATGAGCAGATTGCGTCAAATATATATTTTTGAAGATAAACTATTACATACAATTTCGAAAGTATTTTACGATTTTATATAAATTTTGTAAATTGCGATTATAGTTTGAGTCAAGGTTTGTTTATATTAGAAAGTTTTTAGGCGATGCGTAACAAGTAAAAAGAAACTACAAGTAGGACTTATATAACATTTTATTGAATTACATAGACGAGCAATAGCTATTAGTATAACATAAGATCACATGTTTCTGGAAAAATAAATAAGCTTGTTACACTACCTAAGATCACAAAATGCTTTGGTCTGTTTAGCTACAAAACGATAATTGCACAAATGATTTCATCAAGCGAGTTATAATGAAAAAAACTGGGGAAGTACAAAATACCCTGGTGACGGATACCAATATCCACTGCGGAGTGGTTTCATGACTGTCTGGTATCTGGGACGGGGGCGGGAGCGGCGTCGGCGTCGCCTTCGTTCTCTGCGGGCGGTTCATCGCTCTCGCAGTCGATGAACTGCTCGGAGTAGTAGTGCGGAGTGCTTAAGTAGTCGATGATTCGGCGTGGCAACGGGAGACTGGGGATGAGATCTTTACGCACTAGTTTCAGGATTACGAATCTGTAAATAAAATATATGCTTATATTTACTATCATTCTTTTCCTTATTCCTCATCAAATATTCTTATTTCTCATATTCTGAATGTTATTACAAGGCCTAGAATTTTTATTTTCAAAATTCGTACCTGCACATATGTTGTAAGCTTTGAGTCTGCTTAAATCTAGACACCGGATGAAGAAGCTGCACCCTCATCGGTCCTAACACAGGCCGTCGATGCAGAAAAAATAAATACCTCCCACTTCGAGAATGTTCCACCGCATTTTCAATAAATTCTATTATAGTATGAGATTTGAATTTTGTACAACTTCCAAAACTAAAGTTTCCTGTAAAAACAATGTTATTATTTTGTTTCAATTCTTATACTTAAGAAGGAATGTACCTTGATCGTGTTCGATTCGCACATGACGAACTCCACTATTTAATTTAAATGTTAGAGAAAATATATAATGATCATCGCTACTATCTCTAACTATGAATGAACCGTCTGGTTCATTAGATAATATTTTTTCGGCTGCTTCAGATGAAATCGGACCCCAATACCAGCCATACTAAAAATGAAATTGTGACTAAAAGACTTTAAAGTTAAATAAAAATATTTACATCTTTAACTTTTTCTATACTGGACGCAAAGTCACCCGGTGGATGAGGCGTAGTCTTGTCTTCCGCAGGAAGTGGAGGCAAAGCCCTAGAAGCTATTGCTCCCTTTCTAGATTCGTTTTCCAAACTAATAGTTTCAGTATCACATTGCATATCGTCCTCGTTTATCCTAGATGCGTGTCTTCTACTCTCTGGCGATACAAAACGTCGAAATCTAAACAAGTTACATATAGTCTGCTTTAAATTAGACGGAAAGTTTCTCACAGGACATCTTCTATTATTTTTGTCATGTTCTATATTATTATTTGATATGTGCCGTTTTCCAATTTCATAAGATTCTTTCACTTTTTTATTCTTTATAGCGAATGAGTTTTTCCTATTCTTATTTTTATTATTACTATTGGTTCCATTCACGCAGTTGCCTTTGCAAGGCACAGAGGGGTTCACATTCTCTCTAGGTATTTTATTGTTATTTGTCACTTTGTGCGATTGCTGATCACTCTTGGGTTTCTGTTTGACTTGTTTGTCCTTATGATCTGAATCACTGGAATTGGAGTATAAAGTCTGTAGATATTGCCTGACTTCTTGCAAAGTCATGTGAATAGGTTCGTCGATGTGACGAATCGAAGTCCCAGGGACGCTGTGTCTTTTACCCGAAACGTGTTCATTCGTATACTTCAAGATGTGCGACGACGTTTTCAGTTTGGAAGCAGATTGCCTTACGTGTGTCATACATTCTGGTTCGTGTTGGAAACTGGAAGTGTTTCTTCGTCGTTTCCTTGGCTGGGGATTTCGTTTGGACCTGAGAGGAGGCTTGACTACATCTACAGGGACTGCGTACATGTCGCTGTCGAAAGGAACGTTGTACAGATCACTTATTTGGTTTGAAGTTAAAGTATCGTGAGAAACTGCTTGAGTTATGAAACTCGAATCATCAGCCTTACAAGTCGACGGGATGGATAGGGAGTTGTGCGAACATGACAATCGCGAGGATCCTAGTGAACTGCGTGAACTTGGTCGGACCGATCCGTTATGATTGTGGCATGGACTGAACGGCAACCAGTCTGAGTTCCAATACTGCCGCGATATTATATGTATTTGTTTTTGGTGAGGTAAAGATTTATACAAAATTGAATTTCTGTTTAGTGTTACTCTACAGCAAACCTCCATTGCGTCTTTGATGACTGTGAGAACAAGCTGATCCGCTAATTTATTTAACCAGTTTGGAATTTCGTCTTTTCTAAGCTTTCCAGTAACGGGAGGCTTATCTTGAAATTCGGGAGGTGGTTCGATTGCTAATGTATGTTTAGAGGATGAAATTTCGTTCCAATTCGGACCTTTTTTTAGTGTATTAAAATTTTCACCACACATTATATCAGACATATCATCTAAAGAATCTGCTTGTGATAGAGATTTATCTTCACAATCACTATTTTGAAACTGGAATGACATGAAGGTGTAATCTTTAGGAGATGAAATGAATAAAATATTTACCTCTAATGCTATCTGACAACGTCCACTACGGCTATCTCCGCTCATGCTACCACTAGATATAGAACCACTAGTTAGTAACAAACCACTATCATCACTTAAAATAAAGGCCTCGGACCAAGTTGAGCAAGACGGTGGTGATTCCATAATTTGCAAATTTCTTTTCTTATATCAGTAAATCAAGTCGAAGTTAAATCTGGAAATCAACATTTATTTTTTTTGCTTCAGGTGATTAAAAATAAACTTACTCAGCTATCTCATGATTAAAAAAAGGATTATTAACTTAAGGCTGATGGAATTGTACATATTATGCAAAGTAATCTAATCACTAATGTACATTTAATACGTCAAATTACTATTGATATGTAACTAATACAAGTAGAAAAGAGAAAATAAAATAGACGGGAGACAGCTGTCAAGTTCTGTACTATTTTATTTATCGGTAAAGTCGTCAGCTATCATATTTGCACATTTCGCGCGGGAAAGTGTTTGACGTTTTCTGAAGATTCGTGGTTATCTCTGTTGACATATCTGCTAAATTTTCCATTCTTATATATATTTACTTTTAAGTTTCATAGTATGGAATCACCTAGAAAGAAAGAAAAATATGATAGATGTAAAAAGATTGTTAAACAATGGGAAACCAGTTTTGCGAAAAGTTTCGGACGACCACCCTCGAAGGTATTGTACAGTTATAATTTCTTATATAAAATATTTATTGTTTTAATACTTTAGCTTGATATTAAAGAAGCACACAGAGATGTTCGAGATGCATATTGTACATATTTTAAACTTAAGACTGAATTTCTAGAGGAAACTTTAATGGATGTGTTAAATGAAGATGATGATAATTTAGTAGTAAATAATTCTGCTGATTCTATGCAATACAGTTCGCCTAATATATCATGTATTGAAACAAACGAAGACTCAGTTAATTCATTGAAACAGAATATAAGTGCAGATATTGAAAATCAGCCAAAACAAGAAGAACCATCCCAAATAGACGAAAAAGTATGGGGCGAACATTTAAATAAGAATATCCCAGAGGAAAAGGTACCAAAAAAAGAGAAAAAGGTAGATTTAAATTCCACTTTTGCTAAAAAATTATTTGCTAATTCTAAATTCTCTAAACGCAATCCAAGGAAGTCTCTCTCCTCAAGACATAATTCTTCATTAAATATTTCTTTATCTCAACCTACTACTTCTGAAACGTGTGAAGACGTTGTACCTGATGATTGTGATGATGATGTTTTATCGAAATTTAATTCTACTTTGCCATTGAAAACTGGAAGTCCCTCATTTGTCCGGTCGCAGTCAGTCAATGTAATTTCTCATTTATTAGGCAGTAATAATCTTTCAAGTCGTAAAGTTGACACAGGGTGGTTGCAAAGAGTTTCCAGCACAACAGGAACAAAATTACCAAATTTCATTGAATCTTCTACAATTAAAATAAATTCTGACTATAAAGAAAATAGTAGCACGATTACGGGTAAAGAACAGTTTGACGATGATGATGATGTAATTAGTGGTTCTGATGAAGAAACATCAAAAATATATCATGTACCTAAAAAACTTAAATTATCACCGACTGTGAATAATGTTACTCCTCAACAAAACACAAATAATATTAACGTTCCTAAAATAATATACGAACCAGAAACCTACAATGAAAAAACATTAGAAACGGAAACCAATGCATCACAAATAATCGATAAAAATGAAAAAGAAAATATTGAAACCTTAAACAAAGTAGAAAACACAGTGACAGAAAATAGACCATCAAAAAAAAGTGAGGAATACGAATTCAAGTCTGAAGATGAAGGCAGTGATTATGAACCTGCTAACAGAAAAAGAAAACGGAATTCTAAAAAATCAGGAAGAAGAAAGCAAAATAAAATAGAATCAGATGAATCACAAGAAGAAAAAATTGTTAAACGAAGAGTAAAAACATCAAATACGAAAAAGACAGAAACAAAGAAAACAGCAAAAGGAAAACCAAACACACGATCAAAGAAAAAAACCGAGTCGGAACCTAAACAGGAAGATAAAGAACCCGAAGAATATGAGATGGAGTATTCTTTAAAACCACCACCTAAAACCGTACCTCGATTTAAAAACTTAAAGAAACTTGCATCAGATACTATTACCGAAGAACCAGTGGTTCTCTCTAAACAAGAAATCGCTAAAAAGAAACTACTCAAAAAAATCGAATCTGGATCTTTGAACGAAAATTACGTCCGAATAGACATGAAGAAAAAAGTTTTCGTTAGGGGTAAACGTCACATGAATTTCACCAAATACAAAAAACAAATGTGGAAAAATAAAAAGAAAGCCCTATATGGACCAGACATGGACATGGGTGGGTGTGATGGTGGTGAACTCGAATGTTTCAAATGCGGAAAAAGTGGTCACATGGCTAGAGCATGCAAAGAAAAAATTGTCGATACTCTTTTACCACTAAATGCCGCGGAAGAGGAAGAATGTCTGCTGCCATCCCTAGAAGAAGCTTCACAAATGGCTAGAGAAAGTGCCTTAGCTGTTAGAATTCCAACCATGCTGTCCAAATCTGGAAAAGATGAATTATCAGAAATTGAAAGTAAAGATTCTGATAATGAAATGGGTGATGATGAAGAACTAGAAAACTTTATGCTCCATACAGAAATTGTGGATGAAAGTCACATGAGAAGTCAACAAGAAAATAATAAAAAATGGATGCAAATATTAGAAGAAAATACAGTAAAACCATTATATGAATTACGCGAGGACGGTAGTTTACCAGGTAAGAAAATTAAGAGTCATATAACAAAATAAACGATAATTAGAAAAAAACGAACTTTGAAAATCTAGTTGATATTTCAAAAAATAATTTAAATTTTTGTGTCAGTAATAATATAAAAATATAATAATTAATTGCATTTTACAAAACTAATAATAATTTTGAATTTAAAAAAAATTACCTTATACCTCTGGTTATTACATAATTTATTCTTTAAATTCAAAATTCTTATATCTTATATTTATTTACAAGTACAAGTGATAAAATGTTAAGCTGAATATATAACTTCAATATAATTTTTATTTTTCGAATATCAATGATTATTTTTAAAGATCGGTTTATTATTTTTATTGTACTATTGTATTTTGTAATAATATAGTAGATAACATTGTGAATATGAACAATATTTATAGAAACACCAAAAGAAGTCTTTGAAGCTTTAAAACAATTCGGTCACAAAACATTCCGTGCGGGGCAAGAACAAGCGATAATGCGTATACTCTGTGGGCAGTCGACTCTCGTGACTTTGAGCACAGGTTCTGGAAAAAGTTTATGTTATCAGCTACCTGCGTACTTATACTCTCAACGTCAGAACTGCATATCTTTAGTTATTTCTCCTTTGGTGTCCCTTATGGATGACCAGGTTTCAGGGATGGGCACATTTTTAAAGGCTGCATGTTTACATACAATGCAAACAGCCACACAAAAGAATAAAGTCCTTCAGTTAATTGAGGATGGAGAAATAAATGTTTTGTTAGTTTCTCCTGAGGCTGTAACTTCTGGGGAAAAAAGAACTGGGTTCGGGTCGATTTTGAGAAAATTACCACCAATTGCATTTGCTTGTATTGACGAGGCACATTGTGTCTCTCAGTGGAGTCATAATTTTCGGCCTTCATATCTGGTTATTTGTAGAGTTTTGAAAGAGAGATTAGGAATTAAAACAATTTTAGGATTGACTGCTACTTCTACTTACGCAACTAGCTCAAATATTTTAGAACATTTACAAGTAATATATTTAAATTCATATACCAAAACAAATACTAAATAATCAAATTTTAGGTCCCTGGTGGGCGAAATGGTGTGATCAGCGATATACCTCTTCCAGATAATTTATTCTTAAGTGTTTCTAGTGATATGCAGCGGGATGCAGCATTAAGGAACCTCTTTCTAGCCAGTCCATTTGATGAGTTTAATTCTATTATAGTTTATTGCACACGACGCGAGGAATGTGAAAGAATAGCTTCCTATTTACGAACAGCTATCAAACCGAAAGAAATTCCTGATGGAATTAAAAAGTTTAAAAGTTTAAATAGTGTTGCTGAAGCTTATCATGCTGGTTTACCTTCCAGTAAACGTAGGACTGTACAAAATGCTTTTATGAATGGATATTTAAGAATTGTTGTTGCCACCGTTGCCTTTGGTATGTAAAATATTTTTTTTTTAATAATTGAAATACAGTCAAACCACAAAAAATAATTCACGTTCCATTTTCGGTTCAATTTTTGTTTATTTTTTTGTAATTCAAATTCAAGATAAGATTTTATATATTTAAGGTATGGGAATAAACAAATCAGATATTAGGGCAGTAATCCATTATAACATGCCCAGCAGTTTCGAAAGTTACGTACAAGAAGTCGGTAGAGCTGGTAGAGATGGACTTCCAGCTCATTGTCATCTATTTTTAGATTGTGAAGTACGTTGCCTTTGATTTATTTTTTATATTTTTTTCATTTACTAATTAAACTTTAGGGTAATGATCAAAATGAACTTCGTCGGCACATTTACGCCAATTCAATGGATAGGCATGTAATTCGAAAACTTCTTCATAAAATATTCGTACCGTGCGATTGCAAATCAGTTTGTCCACGACACGAAGTATCATTCTCTATTCAAGAAACTGTTAAGTTGTTGGATGTACCAGAAGAAAACATTTCCACTTTATTATGTTACTTAGAACTACATGAAAGACAATACTTGGAAGTTCTAACTCCGGTTTATACACAGTGCAAAATAATATCGTATGGAAGTGCTAACAATATTAAAAAAGCTGCTAAAGATTGTCCGCCTTTGGCAATGGCCTTGGCACTTCAAAATAAAGATAAGGACATGACTGAAAATGTATTTGAATTTCCGGTGGTGGATGTTGCTGCTGCTATGGGCTGGGACAGTGGAATAGTTAAAAAGAAACTAAAGAATTTAGAGTGGATAACAGGTATGTAGAAAATAAAAATAAATTTTTTTATTAAATCCTGTGCTGTGATAATATTAATTTTTATCAATAATATTTGCAAAAATAACCCGTTAAAATTTTGATATTAAAGTAATTACATATATCTTTTTTTAGACGGTCGGGTAAAAGATTGTAATTTTGCTAATTATAAACGCTGTCGTCGTCATAGATACATAATTATTTTACACAACATTTCAAATGTAAATTCTTTTCTTCTGATACATTATAGTTCAATTAAAAGTACGTAATCCAAGAACAAAATTTAATTATTATGACAACAACCTGATTTTTTTCTATAAAAATAGTAAAACAAAGTCATTTTAAATTAATTAAAATATTAATAAATTATAGATATAATGCTTCATTTTTATTTTTGAAAATGAGACGAGGGAAGTTGATCAGGAACGTGTAATGAAGAAAATTGCTTTATTTATTTTCTTTTCAGAAAATAATATGCCAAAACGATCAACATTAACAGTAGAATTCTCTAATTTGGGTTTCCATATTCGTGCCCCTGGAAATCTCTCTTCAACTGAACTGGATGAAGCTTTGGACTCTCTGTATGCTAAGAAAAAAGAACAAGAAACAACAACTTTAAAACAATTACAAGTTGTACACAATACTTTAACAAAAGTTTCCGAAAAATATTACCACTTATGCCTTTCTGAAAAATATGGTTCAAAATCTACACAGCTGAAAACGAAAATTCGAGAATATTTCAGCTGTGAACATCCCTTGAAAGATGTGGAAATTGAAAATAAAGTAATTAGTAATGAATCGCAAATAGCTGCGGATGTTAGGAATATTGCTGCAATGTATAGAGATAATAACTTTACTGGGAGAGCTGTAGCGAGAATCTTCCACGGAATTCAAAGTCCGAATTATCCAGCTGTGATTTGGGGTAGGTGCAGATTTTGGAGAGCGCACCTTAGTTCTGATTTTAGCAAATTATGTCAAATTGCAACTGCTGAGATTTTAAAAATGAAATAATTTTTTTGTGATTTAATTAATATCAAAATAAGTTTTTTAAAACATCGAATTGATTATTTTAAGTTTGCTTAATTTTAATAAAATTTGGCTTTAACTTTCATGAGATTTTAAAGGTAAAATAACTTTATTAATGTGATTTTTTAATTGAATTTGGGATTAAATTAAAGTGTTTTTTAATATACTGGTAAATTTTTTTAATCTTCCCTGAGATTTTAAGCTGAAGTAATTGTATTATTGTGATTTTTTAATTGAATTTAGGATAAAATTAAACTATTTTCTTATAATAATGATGATAAATTTATTTATCTTCCCTAGTGCTAAAAATGATGCACTTTAACAGTCTTATCTTTACAGGTGTTTTTTATTAATATAAAATTGTAAAATAATCTTAAGATATTTGAACCAGGTGATTTTTTTAATATAAAATTATAAAATAATCTTAAGATATTTGAACCTTTTAGCCATGTGCATAAAACTTTGTGTCTTTTATTTTTACACTGGTATATAATTAAGTTTTCTAGAGCCCACTGTACAACCATTCGTATTAGTATACATATTCAGCTCTACTTTTGAACAATCTTTGAACAAAAGGAACACTACTTAATTATGTTACTATGCGTTTAACATATTCATAATTGTATTTAAATCTATGTGTTCGTTTATCTTGTAACTTTCCAATTTTATCCATAGATTTAATATCCCGACACTTTGCACAAAATTCCGACGCAATAATATGCATTGGACTTTTATAATATACATTTTTGTTCGCCAATTTTTTGTTAATTCTATGTGCCCAGGTATGAATTATAACTTCTAAAATCGCGATTATTATTGAAGTAATTCCGGGATAAACAAACAGAGTGGGCAAGAGAAATAACAAAGCTGGGCTCATGTCCTGATTTTCTGGAATGTGTTTTTTGGATTTTTTAATGTAAGCACTTGGAATTTTAAATTTTATTCGCCGTTGCTTTGGTGAGGCTGTTTCTTCTCCCGTTTCATGATCGTACTCGGATGGAATCCATTCGCCAGTTTCGTGATCGCGGTTTTGTTCGTTTTCTCCAGTTTCCATGTCCATTGTAATCTGGAAATGTTATATATATAAATATAATTTTTTCTATCTTTTCTTATTTCGCTAGTATTTTGTAAAATAAATGGCCAGAATACACTATATTAGCTTTTTTGAAAAACTCTCAAAAATTGTTGTTATTAAAAATACAACTATAGAAGAGAAATTTGCAGAAATCCAATTTTCCGTACCAGCTCTAAACCCCTTAATTTATTATGTTTTATTCGAGATGAATTGAAACAAGAATAGATGATTATTGATCTTCTAAATCTTATCTTTTTTTTTATGGAATAAAAGATTTTATTCAATTTTTTTTCACAAATGTTGACCATCTATTAAAATAATTTGTTTTTCTACTTCTTAGTGAATGTCTATTTATATTACATTCTATTATTTTAAATAGATTTTGACAATTTATTCAAAAAACCGGTGAATATATTTTTTTAATACAGACCCAAAAAATTTCAGTTAAAAGTTTACACGTGTATTTAATTTTAATTAAGTACATATGTGTGTTTGTTCGTCAGTCAATGTAAATAATTTGAATTAAATTAAGAAAGCAAATGAGCAAATTAAGGATATTTTACATACTAGCATCAAGGAATGTAAACAGCTTAATATAATAGAAAAATTAAAATTTCATAATGTTTCAAGGACTGTCAGTTAAATTTATATCTAAATACGATTATTGTCAACGACATTGGTTTCCTGGCTTTTTCTCACATTTACGATTTTGATGAGGACACCTTGACCTTTGAGTCTTTACTATTGTTTTCTTGGCCGCAGTATGTTGTTTTTAACTACTATATAATTTAAACTATTAACTTGCGCCAGCACCAGCTTATACACTTCTCACTAATAAGGAATATTTTAAATGAAAATAAAATATTGATTCAACAATCTTAAAAATCTAGATAAATAGTCTTTGATAAGATTAAACATCAAAAATAAATTAACAACTTTTGATAACTTAGGTACACAGACTTATTTTTAATTTATTAGCTTATTTACAACTCTAATTATCATATTAAATAAATATATTTATTTTTACTACAACTAAATATATTTACCGTTTCAGTTATTGCATTATTTAAACAAAAAAAATCACAAAACATAAATTTGCAACGTGAAAACAAAACTTATAACATTTTGTTTTCCGTTGCTTGCCAACTATTCACTCGACAACTCAACTAACTCTAAACTTGCGCGTCTTCACCGCGACTCGCCAACTTCGGAAACCTGACTGCTGACTGCAATCGAGGTTTCATCCCACTGATACCACAAGTGCAATTTTTTATCACTTATGTGACGACATTAGTATTGTTGACAATAAATAACACACAATATGTACATATTACATTATTTCTTAAAGATATTTTAAATAATTTATACATTTGGTTGTAATTATAATTGACGTAAATAGACTAAATTACAACTTACTGTTTTAAGTGTTGTTCCTAATTTTATTAATAATTGGTTACAAGCTTGTGAAATTCCCCATAAAAATGACTTGTAAATAATTTTGATAAATAAAATAAGTAAATGATAAATAAAATACAACACAAAGTTTCAAAACTGTCAATCAGATGTGTTTTTAATTAAACATGAACGCTGGACGCAGGCAATGGAAATACCTTCATCTTCAAATTAAAAGATATTTTATTTAATAGGTTTAATATATAAATAAAAAGGTTATATAATTAATGTATCATAAATGCTTTCGGTTTGTTTTTAAATAATTAAACAGTATCTAATATAAATCGATTTATAATTCCTGGAAGCCCCTCAAAAAATATTTTGGCGGCACCTCTGTCTGGGAGACTGGAAGAACAAGAAGAAGAGAACAGAAGCTATGATGTAAATGGAGAGAGAGTTCTTGCAACTCTAAACAATCTACAAACAAAATATTGAGAATTATGTGATAAAGATTATATACGAAAAACGTTGAATTTGTATATATGTTAGTATTGTGTAAATAAATATTATAGTGATCTCATATATGTTAGAATTCTCCAAAGCGTTAAATTGGATATGTCGCCATTTTTCTCGTCTTGTCAAAATTAAAAGGTAATGTAAATATTTTGTTTATTTGAGATAGTTACTATCATTAATGATATTTCTTCAGTTACTGATATTGATTTGTACTTATATTTAGCAAATTGTCAAACGAATTTTGTAACATTGTTAGGTTATAGTGTTCCAATAGTAACGGTGCTCTATATCGCAATATACAATATGTTCGCCAATAGACCTTTGTTTAAACCAGAAGTAACTTCAGTGAGTAAGTTGGTTTTTGTTTTTTTGTAAAAGTTCTATTATTTTAAGTTCAGATATTGTAGATATGTGTTCACCTGTTAGTTCTCACAGCTCTGTTGAGCATCAGACACAACAACCAAATTTTCCAGAGTGGTTAAATGAATTTAGTAAAAAATGTGCAAAAATATGTGGATCAAGGTGTTCAGAAAAGTTGGACGAAATAATGGAGCTATATATTCAGTAAGTCATTGTTTTTAGCAGACAATATCATGTCGTAAATAATTGAAAAGTAAAATATTAATTTTTATTTAAACTTTTCAGAGAAATAAAAAAAGAAATATCTTTTTGTGATTCAAGTCCAAATAGAGCATCACTTATTGCAAGCAGAATGAATAAAACTTTAATGTTCTTCTATTTATATTACTCAGATATTAAAGAGGTATTATATTATTCTTTTTCCGTTTAATGTCACTTATCAACTTTTTTTTTTAGTTTTTTGTAATATCACAATGGCACGAAAATATAAGTCAGTTGCTGCTCTTCTATTGTCGGTTAGAGCTAAAAGCAGCGTATAGGGTGCATAGAGGGAAAGACTCCGATAGTCTTGTATCCTCTAGAATTATGACAGCGCTTTGGACATATTTATTTAATAATTATGAAGCTATGATTCATATAGTGCTACAAATACCACATATTAGTCGAAGACACAAAGACATTCTTGATCCAATCTTTCGGTATGTAAATGATTCATTGTTTTTGTAAATGAAAGAGAAGGAATTGTTTTGTAAGATAGTGAAACTGCTGAAGTAATTGATATGCATATTTACGTTTAACCCGGCAGTGCTCAATTTCATTACATGAGTAGACGAAACAAACATTATAACATTAACAAGTAGAACTCAATTTTTATTTACTTTTACTATCTACATTTAACTTAGTAATTTACTCAGATTTTAGAGTTACGTTCTATTTAAAAAAAAATTGATTTTTTTAATATTTTTAATTTTTTTTTTTTACAAAACTTAGTAATTTACTCAGATTTTAGAGTTACGTTCTATTTAAAAAAAATAGATTTTTTTAATGTTTTTAATTTTTCTTTTTTACAAATTCGATTTTAAACATTTTAAAAACGAAATTCCATTTATAAAAACAAATCATATAAATTTATACATTTTACAATTTTCATAATGTATCTTTCCAAACGAAATCAATTCTACTACTTATTTTAATTTTTGCTTTAGGAAATTATTAATGAATAAAAAACAAAAACCTTTAACAGAATTAGAATATCTCCGAAATTTACTTGCATTTAAATTATGGAAAAGACTGTATGGTAAAGAAGATAAGAAAGCCATATCCCAATTGGCTCTTACAGAGCTGAGACCTCCTATTTCATTTCTTAGGAATTATAAGAAATATAAATTCTTACCGCCTTGTGGAGAGAATGCAGATGTTCATGTTTATTTTGTTACGGGCCTTTTCGATTTAGATTCAGCTATTAAGGTAAGTTTTAGATAGTCATCTAAAGATTATAATTAATTAAAAATATTGTAGGAGTATTTGGAAATTTGTAATAAAAATAAAAGAACTGATTATCATCCTATAGAGAAGAAGACTTTTATATCAGAATTTTGTTCGTCATTTGAAGGAATCGATTGCACTCCAGATGATTTTTCAGTAAGTTATTTATTTTAGTAGAGGGTATAGTTTTATCTTAAACTAACTATTCTTAGGATTCGTATATGTTAGACAAAGTAAAAACAGAAACTGTTGAAGAAATTGAAGATGATTGTATAATCATAGAAGATTCAGAAGAACCTCCAGTGCCGCGTGTAGTAAATCCAATCCCAACAGAAGTTATAGATTTAACAGCAGATGAACCAGAACCAATGAGCCTCACTGATTTAGAGGATGAGGTTCCTCAGTGGTGTAAAGAGCTCATCAAACAGTCTGAAGAAGTTAAGATTACTCCTCCACCATCCCCAATCATGGAATCATCTGTTGAAACGGAAGAATTGAAAATGGAACCCATTACACCACACAGAATCTTAACCCCTGTGCCTATAACAGTTAGAGAAACTCTGACTCCAGTTAAAGAAATTCTTTCTTCAAGACGCTTACCTTCACCTGTAAGTGAATTCATCACACCCAAAAAAGAAATCGTCACACCAAGAAAAGAAATATCCCCGCCTCCACCTATAGAAGAAACAGATAACAGTGAAGGTTTAACAGAAATTACAAGTACATCACATCCAGTTCAAGATATGCCCCAGGAATCTGTGGTTGACTTCTCTGAATCCGGGAGACAATACGCAGAGAACTTCGAACATGTGGATTCCACGAGCAACATCAACGAAGAAGAGTGCGAGCCAGACATTGATGAACCCACAATCAAAACATTTGTTGTTGAGCGAACAGTGACTGACGGAATTGTTTGTAGTGAAGTTATAAGTGAAATAACGCCGGAGTTAAACGAAGACATTAGTGAACATACTGTGTCCGCCGTTTCTAATATCGATTTCGAACAATTCGCCGCTCAAAACGTTTCAAACGTAGTGGAAAACGGACTTGTCATCTCAAATGTTACGGGTAGAAGTGACAATGCTATGGACTCTAGACTAGCGTGTGATAGTGACGAACTAACTGACGAAATTCTAGATGAAGAGTTAACTGACAATAATAACTTAGAAACACAAGTGACGGATAAAGAATCTGAAAATTCATTGCACAGTCAACATGAAATTGACGATTTCACATCACCTGCTATTGAACCGGTTTCGAAAAAAGATTATTCTAATTATTTAGCAACTTTGGAGAAAGGGTTTTATAAAAATTTTAATAATCATGATCCAGATCCTGAAATACACGTAACCAAAAGAAGAAAAACTGATGAGCAACCAGTAAAAACTTACGCGAAACGAACAGTGACTAAATTTGATGTTGATTTACCAACACCAACGCCCACCCCAGAATCTCTTCTCTCTGAGTCAGACACGGAAGAACGACGAGTGCCTGTAAATGGAGAAAAAGTCTGCAGGTTCGAAGATGTCTGGGAATCTATTTACACTAGAATGTTCAAACTGACACCAAAAGAATCTAAATTACTAATGCCTAACGTGATGGTGAAGAAATGTAATCCAAAAACATACATGCCTGATTATGAGACGTTCAGCAATGCTGCAACAGACAAAGGAGAAATTTTAGAAGAATTAAGAAACCCTTTCACGATAAAAAATCTTTATGGAAGTTCGTCAACAGCAAAGAAGATTTTGGAAAGACAAGACTACCTGAAGGAGGGAGAAGAGAATCCTCGGGTGCGAGTTATAACGCGACCCCGAGTGATAAAAAGACCAATTACAGCTGGAACCGTCGGCCCTGCGAAGGAACCAACGATGCCAGATCTCCTCATACCAGCGCAGAAGAAACGAGGTACAGGTAGTCCAGATTTGAACATTAATTTAACTTTGCCAAAATTCGAGTCACTTTCATTGAACAATAGTTTCCAACATCATTTTTGTACCGATATTTCGACTTGTACTAGCGCTACCAAATGTTTCATCCCCAATTGCGAACCTGTCCCTGAAACCTCTAAATTAGAAATGTCATGTTCAGGAATCTGTTACGAGAAACCTGTTGATCAACCTTGTAGTTTTAGTCAAACTGATAATGTTCCAATACCTCCAACGAATTCCGCTCCCGTCCAACCAATTCTCCCCGCAGAAATCCCCTACTGGCATGAAATCGAAGAATCTCAACGTAAGCTGGCATCTTCCCCATCCGCGAATTTATTAGTAAATATTAATTTAGACAATTGTAATACTGACCATGAAATTCATTTGCCAATTAAAAAACGCAGGGTATCTAGTTTAAAAGTAGAAATAAAAGATGAACTTTCGTATCCTTCCACTCCTATGATAAGCATTGCCGAGCTAGAAAGCATTGAAACTGAACGGAATAAAGCAAATATAAGTCGTCCGTTTAAAACTCCCGCAGAACTTAAAGAAGTTCCTCCCCTACCCCCTTCTTATTTATGCAACATCAACCCTGTTCCCACTCAGATGGTGAGCGATAACTTTAATATAAACCACGCGTATAATACTCCTACTATAAATTATCACGTGAACAACGTCCCAGTAATAAATTTTCAGTATAACCCTCATTATCAACTTCCCTCTATCCAACCTATCATTCTTCCCATGAACCGAGCCCCCAGTGCGAATTGGGACCCCACTTATGGCTACGTGAAGGTTCCGACTGCTGGCAAGTCGGAAGCTTCCGGAAGTGGGAAGAAGAGAACCTCTCAAGTAACAAGAACAACTGAAAGAATGAAAGACACCATATCAGTCACGAACAGGACTGTTCCAAAAAATAAATCATTAAAATCAAAACGAACTTAATTTGCTGATAACGATACTCTTTCTTATAATCACTTATTTTGCATTTCAATCAGTATATTCAAGTTACCATTTCTTGTAATGGCTGTGATGTTTTAAGTTTCATTTTTACCTCATTTTGCATGTAATGAGATTTTTATGTTGATCAACGATATTCTGAATTAAGAAGACTTGTGAAGACTACAATGTCCAGGCATAAACTTACATAAGTATATTTAATTTATATAATGTAATATTCTAATAAGTCGTTGTAACGTAAGAAAGTAATTTAATTTTTGATATAAAAAGCATGTCGTAATTTTTCTCAATGAAGATATAATTGCTTGTCTTGTATACAATCATAGTTCCTGTTTAAAGGTCCAAGGAAGCAAGAAACGACCGAAGTTAAGAAGAAAAGTAGAACAAGAAGACGAAAAGCTACACGTACGTGAGTTTTACTTGTATCAGTTACGGAATTTAGGTATGATTTCTCCCTTTCGTTTGCATTTTATTTTTTTAATTTCACTAACTAATCAAAACATTGTGGGCCTTCTCCAAACTCGGGACCAAAATCTTATTCTTACCTTATATGAAGGTATTTTATTTCATTTTCCATATTTATATATTTTTAAAGTAATAAAAAAAACTGTGAGCACCGTAGAACCGATCGACCGGCACTACTGAATATGTACGATTTTACGAGGAAATGAATTCAAAATACGGTTTTATTTTATAATTAAAAGTTGTAAGTTCGATGAATCGATTTTTACCAAAAATGAATGTGCTTTGATTTCAGAACCGCATGTTTTCTAAACGTGTGCACTTACCTCGGTTGGGCAGTTCAACAGATATCTAAATTAAAATAATCAAAACATATTGTTAAATGTTTAACTTCAGGAATATCTGTAAAAATATTTAAATATAAAAATCGGAATTATAGCACTATTTGTTTTGTATAATATATACCGGTCAGAAAAAAATTGAAAAAATATATAAAATTTCATTTTAAATGAAAAGTACTCTGCTTTGAGTAGATCTATTTTTATAAGGAGACGATTTATCAAATATATTACGGATTTTCAAGGTTATTAAAATGTTATTCATTTTATAAATGTTATAGTAGATGTAAATATGGCAAACTTTATTTCTGCAAATTATTACTGTGCCTTGTATATTTTAGTTAAGACGTTCATAAATACCTACTTTATTTTATTTTCTCTGTCTTTATTTTAATTAATTCCTATTTTGTTTATTTTAAAGCATGAATCATTCACCTAACATTAGAAATAGGATATACTGTATACTAATTTAGATTTAAAATTCAAAAGTTAAGTTTCTAATTGGCTGATATATTTATGAGGTATACATAAATTGTATTTTGATTTGTTTTAATTTAATTTGCATTTATTTTTTTAGGACCTCCTGCGGAAAGCTCACCACCTCCCACCCCGATTGAACAAAATCCTGAAACCACCCCATGGAGATTTCCAGTTTTTTAGCATGAGTTTCAGTGTCAGGTTGTCTTGTTGCGTCTTACTTGATGGTTAATTTAAACGGAAATGATGACAGATTACGCTTATATATTTATAAACTTACTTTGATTTTTTATAAGAGGGCTAGGCTTTGAATTTGCGGAAAGATTTAAAAAATAAGCATTTTTTTATTGAACGAAATAAAATTTACGATTGACTTACATTCAATAATGTAATAAATTTATTATTAAAATATGTTGTTTTCAGTTATTTTTTTAGCCATATTTCAATTTTTTTTTTTTTTTTGCTTAGAGCTTTTGTGAATTTAAAAAGTAAATGCTCCCTCGTATTTTTATTTAGCATCACTTATTTTTTCTATATTTATTGAAGAAGTAGCTTATTTCATTTATTATTTTATTGTGTATTGTAATTTTAAAAATGTATATATTTGTCTGTGATTATTCATTTGTATTTTAAATCTGTCAACATTTCAGATATCAAACGTGTTAATACTATTTCAAATTGTAAATAATTATATTTTATTATAAAATAATTTCTAATTGTACATAAGATTTTTTAGTACAAACAAAAATACACTGTATATTAAATTCTTGCTTAATAATCTAAAAATTGTTTTAATTACAAATATATTAAAAATTTGTACAATGAATTGTTTTTTTTTTTAGAATTTAACATTAAAATGTACCGAATATATTTTCAATCTGTTATTTTAAAATCTGGAATGGATACTCATTTGTTTATTGGTCGCAATATATTGTTTTTTTGTTTTATAGTTCTCCCTTTTATCCCATACCTTTAACATTCTATATTTTTACACTAGTTTTTTTGTATTTTACGTCCTAAAAAAATCATCGTTATATACAGATTGAGAATAATATAATTGGTGAGTTCATATTTATTTCTTTTAGTTCAGTTTGCAACATTTGCATCTTTGTAATAGTTTTATTATTTTTACTCTTGTTTTTATTTTTCTTATAAATGTTTCTAATTTGGTAAATTCTGCTCTAAACGTTAGAATATGGTGATCTGTATTAATTTTATTCTGTATTTCTTCTATTTCGTGAATATTGATAGTTTTGGATTTTTTCAATTTTGCAAATTAAGTGATTCGTTACAAAGAAAGGTATCGTAGAATAAGTGTGATGATATTTTATGCCAGTCAATTTTTAATGATAAGGGCAGAGTCTTTTTTAAAACTTTCAGTTGTTTAATAATTTTTAATATAAATCCCATTATTTATAATATATTTGACCTAGCAAATGTTGTAATCTGAAAATTTTAAGTATTTGTTTGTACACATTGCATTAAAGTGGTTGAATCTTGTTCGGTCATTATTCAACTTTGTTTATGAATTAAACCAGTTGTAAATGTCAAGTTGTGTCGTATACACAATTATTGTCCATATATTTTATAAATGTTAACTGTAATTTTTGTAAATAATATATTTTAATAGTGTAATAATAATAAATGTGTTTATTAACAATAAATTGTGAATACATTTCATATTTGGGTGATAGAAGGTATGAATATTTGTAAGTAAACAGATTATTTTTCAATTTGTGATAATTAAGTATTAAAAAAATATTAGTGACGAAAATAAAGTTAAAGAATGATATATTTTAGGGACAAAAGTATTTTAATATTACGTTACGTCATACTTACAACTGTCAAAAAATCATCAAAATAATCCATAACGTAGTACTAGTATAAACAATAATAGAAACTGATGTTACATGTTAATTACTTCAAAATGAATTACGTTTACTGAAACGGAATTAATATATTCCGGTAAATTTTAGATTCAGTTTTAAGATACATAAGAGTATTTGTGACGTCATCCATGAATTGTCCAGTTTAATTAAACATTATTCTCTTATTAGTAAAAATTAACTGGATTTTCATAAATAATTGAATTTAACAAATATTTTCAAATACAACAATTATAAATAAATTTATGGATTCCCTCATTTTTAGTTTGAAATAAAAATACAAAATGAAATGAATTAACTTTATTGAACAAAACATATAAAATAGTGTATTAAATGCCACTTCTATCAGTACAAATAAAATATCAATAAAGATCGTACAATAAATATATTTGTGCGAAAGATGAACCCACTTAAGTAACATGTTTCTAGAAAAATTCGTGCAGACTTATGCAGTAATATCGTAATCGGGAATACCAGCCCTACGCGACTGCAAAAATTTGATATGAATCTCCGTTTCCAAAATGCTGCTTCTTACAGCTGGGTCTTCGCGCATCGCATTACGCCATTCCATCTGCAAACAATAATGTTTCAAATTGATATTCGATTTTTCAATAATAATTGCGTGCATAGAAATTTATTGTGTAAAGTGGGTAGTGCATTATTAATATAACATCGAACAACTTAATTATCTTGTTACATTGATCGAATAAAATGGAAACTACGACATTTTATTTAAAATGAAACGGAATAGTACTAATTAAAAGAAAATGTTATAGTTATGAGCGCAACAAGAAAAAGAAATGGTAAGTAACAATTTTTTTCTTAATTTTCAATAAACCGAGAACTGTCATATTGATAACCAGTTTTACCAATGACTGTGTGTAAATTTATTATACTTTTTCAATAATTTACAAAAATATGTTCAAAGATTTAAAAAAGAAAAAGAATTACTTTGTTTCTTCAATGGACTGTGGTAATATACATACCAAGTGTTTGTATCTGTCCTTCTTCATTATAAACTGATTTCCTCCAATAAGAGGCAGTAGATCAGCTCTCTCACACCAGGGCCAAACCATGTAGTCCAGCATTCCGGGTTCTTGTCCACCAAAGAAAGTTCCTCCCCTATTTGCAAGTTCTCGATTAAAGGTTTCCAATCCTTGCATTATTACATTTTCATGGTCATCCAGGCAGCTCTTATCATTGAGAGCTAGCACTTTATACATAGCACTAATTATCTATAATGAAATCACAATTTTTTATCAATAAATAAAACAACGTAAATTATGGTAATAACAATGTACTTAAATATAAATTATTGATTAATTTTTCATTGTGAAAAATAAATAAAAAGTGTAACATAAATATTTTATGGTACCTGGTACACTCTATTGTTAACAACACATTTATTTTTCAACAATGATTCTTGTAATTTTGTTCATTACTTACATTGCCAAATTGTTCGACAAGTAACCGATCCTTAGCCTTTTTTAAAGGGTCTTTAGGATATAACGGTCTCTGATGATATTTCTCATCCAAATAATCACAAATAATCAAACTTTCGGTTAAGAAGTCACCATTATCAAACTCCAAAAGAGGAACCTTTCCTAAGGGTGATTTATCCAAAAGCCATTCTGGTTTGTGAGTTAAATTGATAAATACTGTGTCATATCTAAAAAAATATTAAGGTCAGTATGTGCTAATACGGTCCTGTGGCATATGATAAATGCACTTCCGAGGTTAAATTTAGACTTTTTCTCACGT
Source organism: Stenolophus ochropezus (assembly GCA_035578165.1). Classification (NCBI taxonomy): domain Eukaryota; kingdom Metazoa; phylum Arthropoda; class Insecta; order Coleoptera; family Carabidae; genus Stenolophus; species Stenolophus ochropezus. Next base: position 13,210,827 of record JAQOWZ010000005.1, on the reverse strand, counting down.
AAAAAATAACATTCTCTTTTAATACAGTTCTTTAAATTTCTGTTTGAATAATGTTGTTTGCTTATAATAATTACTGAAACTAGGTAAACATTTAAATACGCAAATAAAGAAAAAAGGCAAATAAATCGATGACTACTCGAATTAACGCTAAAAATAAGTGAAGGTCGCTTTAGTTTATAGATTCATAAAAAGGAAATGTGTAATTACATTGTAATATTAATTATTTAGAGTAAAAAATAAACAGAGCATACTCACGGAATTTTTTTAGCGTCAAGCACCAAATGTACTCTTTGGGCAAAAGGGCACATACGCATGCTGTACAGACGCAGTTTACCCTTTTGTAAAGGCGGTTGCCGGGAACCTGCAATTATGTTTATTTATATAAATAAATAATTCATATATATATTTAATTCATTTAATATGAAAATATTTTAAAAATTCAATATGAAAAATACGAAGAAAAATATTTTATCTCTAAACATAAAAAGTATCATTTCCGGTTCATTAATCTTACCGAAAATTAATAGCTCGCTATTGGTATTTATAAATCATAAGTAAGGAAATTGTATTTCCGGAATTGTTTGTGTGTATCAAAAAATCATCGCTTGTACACACATATAACAAAACAAATCATAAAAATAACTTGTGTTGTATATTTCTGTAATCGACACTTATGATCACAAATACTATCTCCCTTATTTATGTAGTTAAGCGGAAGTAAAAAAAATGCCAAAATTATTTAAGTGGAAAATTAAACCGGAACAACCGTTAAATTAATTGTTGATGCTTTTCGGTCTTAGTCAGAGTTACAAGTGGGCCATAGAAATTCAATACAAATGATACCAAAAGATAAAAATAGACATGATGTCAGTATGGCTTAACTTGCTATCCTTAAGACACAAGGTGAATAATCTAATACTTATTTTTAAAAATTATGAATAACAATAAAAATTATCTGAAATTATATCATATATTTTATTAATCAAACAAAAACAGGACGATAAATGGATAAATACAAGAAAATCCTGTTTGTCCCACTACATGCATTTGATATTTCGAAACACCGGTCACCTCCCATATCTTACCTTTTGCAAGATGTTTTGCACTCATGTTTCCACGTTTGTTAAAAAATTAAGTCTTATTTTAATATATATTATACAAAATATATTTATACACCTCCACACGGAGTTATTGATGTTTACTATATACTGTTACAGAATATAAAATATTGTTCCTTGATTGTTTACGCGAACATTCACTTCGCGACCCAAATATACGAATGACAGAATTTCATGTTGTGTCACAACTCTACTACTTATAAACAGCTGATTTATACTAGCGCTTTCTGTTTTATAGTAGTGAAACAGTAAAGCAAAATATTTCTGCCTTCTAATAATAGTTAACTTTAATAAGTAGTTGGTAGTAGTTCAGCAATTTCCTCATAGGTGGCAGTAAAATATGTTTGGTTAAAATATTTTTAATAATTACAGAAATATTGTCATTAATATTATACAATTTATATAAAACAATTATAAAATTGAAAAAAAAAAATATTCATATTATAAAATATTATTCTTATATAAGCATATATAATGTATTTTAACAAGGTCCTGTGGCGCAACGGATAACGCGTCTGACTACGGATCAGAAGATTCCAGGTTCGAATCCTGGCAGGATCGCATATTTTTTTTCTTTCATATTTCAAATTTAATTACTGTCATATTAATAAATTTATTTATTTATAAAAAAAAAATACATTTTACAACCACATTTATAAGAGTTAAAGAGAAAAAACAGTCCGAAAATAAAAAAAACCTAACGATTTTGCATTATATCCACATGAATCAACTGGCCAACGGTCAAAAAGGCATGCAATTTAATCTTAGACAAACAAATCGATATATCCAATCCGTCAATATTGTATGTCAAAACAAGGGTTCAGAACAACGAAAAATGAACAGATTTCTAAAAATTTGTAAACTACATTTTTAAAGTGTGCATTTTGGTTCTAGTTTATAAAACAAGTGAATATAATTAAATATCAATTGTTATTACAAAATAAAATACGTACTAAGTAATAAACAATAATTTCTTTTTAGAAAGTCTCATTTCAATTTTGCGTATATATTCGAAATAATTAATACTCATCAAGAAAAACGAACTATAGTAAATATTATGTACATAATATGTATAATTTTCACCATAGACTAATGTAGTGAGTTTTGATTCCAGGAAGATTTTATAGATAAAATTTCAATACTTGTATAATTAATAGCACCTACATGCAAGTTTTGACCCTCATTACTTGGAAGTATTGCGGATAGTAGACCAGCAAAAATAAGGTGTTATTTGTCAGCAAGAAACTGAAATTTCGTTACTTTTCTGTTTTTAGTAACTGTACGAATAATAAATATAACCCCAAATAGCAATAAAACAGAACAAATAGAAGTATCCAGAACAATTATTATATTTGTATACAATTTAACAAAACAATTACATGAATATAACATTTTTTTATTGAAAAACAGTAAAGTTATACTTTGTATCGTTTGTCCGTTGTTTGTTGACTATGTTGTGGTAGATTTAAATTCTCGGCAGTTAATAATTGCTGTCTGTATCCATATTCATGAAGTGCACCCCATGTAGTATTTTATTTGGAAATTAATGACCGAACATAACTGGCTGAGAATAGTAATTATCATCAGTGTGTTTAAATCGTAGTAGCTGTGCTGCGCATTCAACTGTTGAACCAATGCGTTTCGTATTTCGACAAGGGGAAAGCAAAACCTGCATTTCTCTATCTGATTATGAATTTGTTTTGCATTTTGTAACCCTTAATGACTGGATGACTAATTGGGAAACCGAGTGGCTTTGTTTTCACACTTTCGGGGTGCTAATATAACACTAAAATGACAACTGAAATTAAAATTGTTTTCGTTCTGTGCACAAACGGTTACAATTTTTATTTCATTATTTTTTTAAGTTAATTTTATTTGCATATGTTACCAATATTTTGTCTGTAACTAGTCCACACAATATTTGCTTCCCTTTATACATTGCTAACCATAGTACTATATTGGTTGACTATTTTTTTTTGTTTATTATTTCTATCTTTTATTTTATATTTTATTGTTTATTATGATATCTTCTTTCATATTATGTAAATTTAATTGTTATTTAGTTTTATTCCAGTTCTATTAGTATAATTTAGTTCGATTGTATATAGTTTCTTTTCAAATTTAAAGTAGGTATTATTCCGCTCCTCTTTCCGATTTCACAATCCATTTTCCAAAATCGAAAAACTATAATTTCACTAACAACCCTTAACTCATTCTGAATCAGCTTTAGATTTCTCCCTCCGAAAATTTCAAAACACGAATTTACAAGTGTATGCGACGCGTCTCGCATAAGCGCCCAAGTTCGTAGGGGTTGATCGTCGCGTGTCTTCGTATCAATACATTATTACGTCATTACGGGGCGCGTGGCGGCCGACAGGCATATGTTTCATACACGATTTCACCCGAACATGGCTAATCAAAACCGAAATTCCTATCAAGCGGCACACAAGCAAATCGCGGAAAGCTAAGGGACTGTAATGCGTGCCGCATAATAGCGATGCAGACAGGGGCCTCCACTATAATGTTATTGGTCAGTGGAGCAAAAGTCAAGCTGTTAGGGTGGAATGAATAAAATGCTGAGATTTCAAGGGGGGTTATTGTTACATGATAGAGAAACTGTCATTTTTATTTTCGGGGGAGTTCAATTCTACTATTGTTCTATTTTACTAAGAAGAAGGCCGGAATTTATTGGTAGTTGCACCAAAATAATGACGCACTAAATGTAATATAGAAAATTTAGGGCCTATTGCCTATAACAATATTCTCACAACTTATACTCAATTCTAGTTGTCTTTTCAACCCCAATTTCTATTATGTAGTGTATTTATAAAAACTGCTATTCAGTAAAAACCATTCTTCTAGGTATTACATGTAAAATTTAGATTACACACCTTAAAACATAAAACAATATATGTGTTGGGTTCAAATTTATAATTTTACAAGAAAATTGAATTGTATTCTTTCAATCCGGTGATATTTACCCTCAAATTCATAGTTTAAACATTTTTTTAAGTATATCAAAAAAAAACGGGTATAGAAACTATTTCAATGAGTGTATCATCCGATTTTAGGGAAAAAGTTAATTATCTAAAGATATGTTTTCTCCACATATGTACATACATACAAGTTCTTTGAAACTATTCGGTGAAAAATTAAATAAAAAAAAACTAAATTTCTATATTCCACGAAGGAACTGTCCTCCAAGAACAGGGATTGATTATTTTTTAGAGTAAAGAGCTATCTAGTTATTACAGTAGGTCATATACAATTCCTATAAAATTTGTTCTCCTGATGAGATGTAGGGTGTGATAATATTCGATCATAAATCCTGATCGAGGGGATTCTGGGTTTTCGGATGTCGGCCAGTTCGTCTGATTGACCATGACAAATCAACAATGAATTGACTAGGGGGCGGTGCGGCGCCACTGTCGACATCCCCTGCTTCACGCTTCACTGCCCCCGCCAGAATACAATCAACTCCGGCTATGCTTATTTATCGCGTTCCGATGTTTTCTTTTCACTCCACGGGTAGTTTTGTTTTAAACTCAACCGTAAAGGAGCTGATTTCGCTTTGTGCGAAACTTTATGTTTGCTTTACAAAAGAAAACGAATTATTTTAAATTTAAAAGAAAATATATTCACGTACTCTTATGTTCATACATATATGAAGAAAGAATGAAGTTCCGAATAAATACATTCTTATATTCAATATATGTAGATATTCATGAAATATGAATTCATTTGAACTGAAAGTTATTAAATTTTTATTTATTTTAGATTCAATAGAATAGATTGTTAAGGTTAGATTAAACTTTATTACGAATATTGTTGATTTCATAAAAATATTTTTTAGTTTTAATGTTATTTAATAGATAAAAATCAACTGCGACCACTACCGAATAAAATAAAAATGTAAATAATATATATTTTTTTCGAAAAAGTGACAAGGTTAAACTGGTAATTCCGGTTGACCTTTATTTATCAGAAGGTAATCAACCCGTACAATTGATTTTAAAAGCTTAAATATGGACTTTCATTAGAATTCGTATAATCAAATTTGTTCACTATACCATGTACAACCGGATGAGAGGCACCGCTAAGATAGTCTAAACGTCTAAACCTCTTGTAAAAACTTTAATTGATGGCATAGGCGTAGCGAGAGGGATACCAGGGGCGGTGTTTGTACCCCTCTATGAAATTATACGTTATTAGAATTTACTTAATTAATCTTTTAAGAGACAATATATTTATCCACATTATTGAATTTGGTTTTGTTCTATAATTTACAAAATGTAAAATAGGAACTGTGATTTTGATATTCACTAATACGTGACTGGCGCAACGTAGATACGCGAGAAACATACTTTTAGCAACACAGATTCAGCACTACGTATTAAGTAATCTTTGCTCATTTGAACTTTCAATAATCTTAATTCTGCACTCTGCAGTTCAATAAGACTTTACAAAAATATTTCTAGGAGTTACTGCAGTGTAGTGATTATGATACGAGTAAAATGAAAAAAAATACATAAAAAACATTTTGCAGACTCAAAATTATGCACAATCACTATTATACGATACCTGAAAATATGTATATAGAATAGAAATTAGGTAAAATACAAACCATTAAAAAATACGCAGAGGTCCGAAAAAGATAATGATTATACATATTTATGGTTATAAAAAAATTTAAAATAATTGGAAAATTGTAATAATTTTTACCCTCCCTGAAAAAAAGACCTGGCTACGCCCATGTATGTTGGGCATTTGTTAAAATCGCGACAAGTCAAAATAGAAAGTAGCGATCTGGAAAAATACAAAATATAACTGGAAATGTAAATAAAATATAAACTCAATCATTCCAATATGGAATTACTATAGCCAAGATAGAATTTTATTATTTCCATTGAAAATAAGTACTTACCTATTATTCTTTTGTTGTAATTACTAGTTATTGAACACACTTATCCAATCAATGATTAACTATTGTCTATTCTGAAATAAAATAAGTTTGATAATGTAGAAATAAGAGGACAGTATTGTTTTATATCTAATCTATTTTATAACATGTAGAGGTACCATATACATTGCACATATATATTTGCGTTCTATACAGATAGTTTGCGCCAAACATTTTGATCAAGGTACGAATTTTGTGTAGAATAATCACAGATTCTGTTTAGGATTAATACAAAAGAATGTGATCCTGATCAAAATGTCAGACTCACATTTTACAGTTACGTACAAACACTCCGAACATTGAGGAGTCTTTCCTTCGTAACTCGAGGAGGAGACGAATCAAATCAAACATTTGTGGACATGAGTTAGTTTGGACAGATGTATCAGCAAGCTAACGATCAACAAATCTCCTTTTCCACCAGCAGCGAAAATTAAACTACAGCGTTTTGACTTAGCAGAAAATATAAACAACAAAAAAAACTATTACCAACATTGGGTTAATGCTGAATGTATGTAGTGACATATGTATTTTAATGAGAATAGATATAACCCAAATAAAATCTATTCTTGATTGTTGTAACAAAAATAACAATGGGTCCAGTTTGTACTAAAAAAAACCTATTTTTCTTTTTCCTTTTACTAGATATTTGAACATATCATGAGCTATTGCGCAATACAAAAATTTGAGAGAATCAACTACTGTCAAGTCTGTAATTCTGTTTGTTTTCCTACATCGCTACCACAGAATAGGTTTATACAGAAGCGACAGTAAGACAGAGAAACGAAAATTAGAGAGAGATGGGGAAAGCCAACAAATTTAAAGGGCTCATTGTTTAAAATCAGAAAGTTTCGTCACATCTTAGGGAGAGATAGGGGAAGCCAACAAATTTAAAGGTCATAGAATTGAATAGGGTAACATGAACTGCACCGACACGGAGTGTCGCTTCTGTATGTAACTATTCTCTGTCGCTACATCATTTTACTGTTTTTGTATTCAATCCCTGATATGAATTATTTTGTAATTGATTTCTGTTATATATATTTTTTAAATTTTCTGTTATGTGTGTTCTGTAGTTTATTTTTGCTGCTGTACGGGTTCATTCTTTGTCATACAAATTCTGGATAATCTCCTCTGATATATAATTAATATTATTTTACATCGCTATAACGTTTGACTAGACATTTTTAGACTGTTGATACACAATTACACTGTCATCCAAAAAAACAGAATTTGACAAATAAATAATTGATAATAAATAGAAAGAAACCTCTCAAAATCAGTTTTTTTGGACTGGTAAATACAAACAGCCTTAGTAAATAAATACATAAATCTACACTATACAATATGATCAGTTAGATTCTTTAACATATCAGGGCAGAGGGTTAAAAAATTGCAGGAGTTTACAGAGTTCACTGTAAAGTTAACAGTAAAAATTGCATTCCCTTATCATAAAAGAAAAACATTATATCAAAATATTTGATAAATTTTAATATTTGGTTTAAAAGTCATTTTTATAGTCCTTTATATTCACCAATTTATTTTAAGGTAACCTGTATTTTTTTTTGTCTTCGAGGTCAGAATTATGTTAAAGCGTTGATTGAAAAATATATAGTTAAGCAAGCCTGTATGTTTTGGAATCAGATTCGACAGAGCCATCTTGTTCATGATTCCATGAACTACTTTGCGGAATTAAACAGACAGATAAATAAAGATGTTTTACATATTTACTGATTTTTTTGGTATCTCTTAAAATGGTCCTTTCAATAATTCATTGGTATATTTTAAAATAGTACTAATTTGTATTATTACTATTTGACGTTTGCTCTTTTTTATAATATTTGACAGAAACGCCTGTTATTAACCCAAATGCAACCAGACATACAGTAGTTATGTAGGTGAAACGAATTTTCTCATAAGCTTGCTTACCTATATATTTTTCAATCAACGGTTAAAGGTACGAAGAAATGCCATAAGCGTAGAGGGCATTTTCTAATGTCACAAATGGTGTTGAATTTAGCATGTATTTGAATTTAGTAATTTACAGTATGCCCGTATACCCCTGTAATTTTCCCCTGATGCCCTTTACACCCAAACCAGTCATCCAGCACGCACACGGGGTATAGGAACATCCTTCACTCACATCGGGAGGCGGCGAGTCCAGTCGGTGCCGCTGGCGGGCGCCACTGGGCTGGCCGGTCATGCGTAGTGCGGGTAGGAGCCCAGTGGCGGCGCGCCTAAGTGGGGGCCCGCATGGTGGCTGATGCTGTGGGTCCCCGCTGCGATGTTCGAGTACAGGTTAGCCGACGGCGTGTTCCAGTATGAGCCTGGCGAGGGGAAGATTGATGCTGGAAACAAACAAACTGTTCAAAAATAGGAAAATAGGATACTCATATAATGCAAAATTCTGGAAATCATCATAAATATAGTAATATAGAATGAAAACAGTCGGTTGAATGGCTGAGCGAGCTAGCGCACATTTCTAACTCGCTGTGACGTCATTCGAACTTGAGATCGTATGTTCAAGTCCCAGCGACCGACAACTTGTGATTTTTCATAAAATAAAATACATAGCTATTTGTACATCACACTCGGATGCTATAGACTTGCCATGTACACATCTTAAATAGAAGTAGCACTGGAATGAAACAACCGACAGTACGGTAGTTAGAACTGCGGCTCGGTGAGTTCTGTTGCCCTGTGCTCCGCTTAGGAGATATACAGGAACACATTATAAATAGTCTCGAACACTCAAGTCATCTTTAGAGGAGTTTCAATATCTCATGTTTTTATGAAGAAAAGATGTAGCAACAGAAAAAGGTAAAGTATTGTAGAAAATAGTGGATCATAACATAACAATAAGCAATAACGATAAATAACAATACAGATAGAGAAACAACGAATGCGAAAAACTAAAAACAAATAAAAAACCACTAACAGAATTTCAGATTTGAGAGGAGTAGATGTACTACAATCATGTCTTCCAATTGTCAACTTGATAATTGGGCTCATGGACTCCAGCTCTGAACCAAAAAGAAGATCACTAAACTGATAGTCACTTGTCTTTTTTATTTGGATTGGACCTTAATTATCAGATTAAGCTCGTAAAATTAGAAGCAGTCTTCATTTTACTGATAAACGCATTAGTGGATTTTTCTAAACATATTGAGAGAAGCTAAAATTTTATAAATACCGCTTTGTCATTATCGTTTGAGAGCCAAACCATGATTGGCTGTAAATAAGAACTCACTAAAACCACTAGGCTTTCCAATTTTTCGTTGAATATCAGGATGTGTCGTAATTCATTTCAATTTTCTTTAATGATTTTAAATTGTGTGGTGAATGAAATAAATATATTCCACATAAATATATAAATAATAATATAACTAACGTTACACCTACACTACATTTTACCACGCCCTACATTCTTTGAACTCAGCCTCATCTATAAAAATCTATCACCTTGACGTACACGTTATCTAAATCGAGTTTCCCGCGATACTCTAACGACATGTAGTTCTCACATCCTCCACCTATCTGCAGCGCCGCCATCTTGTCATTTGCATGTGCGTAGCTCGAGTGCTTTGCAAATACTTGCCTGTCACCAGCAGTGAATATCGCCAGTGAATTTGAATACAGAGTGATAAGTGTGCTCCATGATGAGTGTTTGATGGCTAATGTTGATGAAGAGAAAGATTTTTTCCGGACTTAGACAAACTTTTGTTTTGTATGTTTCGTCTATTCGGTTAGTAACATTTTTTTTTCGATTGGATGAAAACTGACACCTTTCTGTAATGTTTTCGTACCGGAATATGAATTATTCTGGTGTTTTGTTGTACAGTTGCTATGTACTATGTGTATCACGAAGGAAAAGTGTCTTCCCGGACTCCTGGTGTTGCTGACCTATCCACCGTCGTTTAGGAATATATCACTTTTCCTACTAGATATACAATATCCTACTTCCTTTTTTTAACCTTGTACGAAATATTCTTTTTTACATATATTCGAAATTTGCATAGACATAGTAAGTAAAAGAGATAAGGAGACCGTATAAAAATCATTTGACAAGATATAATAGGTGTAATCCAGGCTTTGATCTGTTTTAAAACAGTTCAGTTTTTTATTAATTAGCGAATTTTTTATTGAGATTACAACTTTTCGCTATATATATGAATTTTAACTAATAATTCGCTAATTATACCCACAATGTGAATGCATTGGTAGTAACCAATGTCTAGAGCGGCTTTTAACTATTTATTGTAAAAAAATTGTCAAAGGAGTTAAATGAATGGAGGTTTTGTTTGAATGAACACTCCAACTCACAAAACTTTAGTGTTTGAGGTTCTCTTTTTACTCTTCGCTCGGTTCAAATTAAAGACACTCACAAAGTGCCGCCTGCACCATCTGGGTTCACTTTATTTCAGTGGCGTCGCCATAGGGGCAAGAAAAACATAAAACACGTAACATATCAGGATAAAAATTAAAATTTGGAATGTTAAGTGTATTTTATTTCAATTTCATTGGCCACATATCATAAAATTTCATTTGTATACTGAACAACAATAAACTGGAAAACGATGCCCACAGAAAAAAATGATATAATGTAAAGAACGTTTATCAGATGTCTTTTTGAAGCGTATAGAAAACAGGCTGTCCTCTCTGTTATTGGATAAGGCGTGATGACATATTTCACGGTACAGTGACGAAATGACTTCGTTGGAATGACAAATCTGCACGCTCATGATCTCTCTCCTCTTCATTGGTCGAGTAACAACGTAATGCGTTCTGATTGTGTATTGTTTAGCCCCCTAGCGGCTGCGATAGAAGTGTCCATTACACGTCATTTAACTTGCCTTGCTCTCACTCTACCCTAACCCTCTGCTCAGGCTGTAGCTCCACTCTTCGCTGCTCGCCAGTGCGAATAAGAATATTGTTAACTAACTACCGCGCTGCACTTGTTACTGTTATTGCCACTACTGCATATGCCGAGAAAGAGAGTGAATCACAGATTCTGTGAGAGTGTAGATTTGTGGAAAATCGAGCAGACAAAGCGGGCAGTTTGTACTTTTCAATAAGTAAAGTAAATAACAAAATAACGTGTGTCCCAGCCTTTGATTCTGTAGGTTGTTGTTCTTTATACCTGTGTATTGCAGTTGTCGTTTTGCGATATAAAATTGTAAATTTTGTTGAATTATGCTATTAAAATGAAGTAATATGAGGCGGATCAAGTAGATCGTCAACATACACATACAGATGGTGAATGGTGAATTTTTTAACATTTAGAGAAAATTTTAATCTATTACATTTTGCTACTTCATATGCCTCAATGACACGTACAATAATTTTATTACATTCTTTCGGTAGCTCTTCTCTTGTTGCCAGCAATATACTATATAAAATAGTCCGGCACATTATCCTCCCAACTATTGTTAATCAGCTGTTTACTTTGGATTACTTTGGAACAGCTGATACATTTTATTATATTTTAACATAAGAAATGAAGGTAGGATAATAATCGGTGCCTTCTTCCATTACGAATTAATTTTAATAAAAACAAAATAAGTGAGGTTAGAAAGGACGTTGAGTTGAGTCAGAAATAGAAATTCTTGAAAAATCCTAGAACTTTCAGTACGGTTCAGAACCAGTTCGGAATCAAATTCACTCTTCACACTTCACACTCGCTCTTGGAACAGTGCATTATAAGTTCTGAATTTTTAAATCGACTGGTTGGAACAATAAAATGGCTTTGCGCAAACTCAGTAAAGTTCTGAACGGTTCTGGACTTTTGTTGGAACAAACCTAAAATTTAGCAATGTATAAAAATATATATAGGCATACATGTAATATTGTCCTCTGCAATATGGTTCCTTAGTTATCAGCCGGACAGTTTTCATTTATCAAAAACTGTTTTCTCATGTTAAATAACTATGACAACACTTTTCTGGGACACACGGTACGTGTATCTCAGTGTTACGTTATATTTTTTCAAAGGCCATTTTTTAATTCATACCTTTTCCTACTAGATTTAAAGCGTGATGGAACTCCTAAGTCTCCTACTCTACGTATGTTCATTTCTGCCCTATTGTTATTTATGTCAAATTCCTTTTGTTTGCTTTTAGGAAAAGTATAGTGTGCCACTCGTTCAGAATTATATGAGCACGAGTCAAAAAACGTTAAAGTATCATATGGGAAATAGGTAACTTTCTGCACTTGTTGCATAATATTACTAGAAGAGCAGCTAGCCTTAGGAAGGAGGCGTAGCTAAATTATAAGTGAAGCTTTGTTGAATGTATTACCTGTGGAGCTGGGAATAGCGGCATGCGGGCCCATGAAGCCGCCGAGCTTGGCGCTGTGATGGTACGAGGACATGAACAGCTCGCTCTGGTACTTGTAGCTGCTTGGGTCGCTCGTGGCCGGTTGCGTCGCCGCTGCTAGTCCTTGGAAGTCGAACTTGTACGCGTACCGCTTCCCGTGCACCTTCGTCATTATGTTCTTGTCGTAGTAGTATCTGCAATTAATACATACTGTTACAGTACATGTACAATCATCACTATAAATTACAGTTTTGTAAACAAAGAAAAGACCAAACGTACAAAATTGCAAATATAATGTATTATATTCAAAAACTATCAGTTAGATACATTGGCGACTTATTTAAAATTTGTTCCAACTAGATATTCCTGACGGTTTGTAACTAGTTCATGTTTTTGTTAGAACGAATTGTGGACTGATTCAGTAGCATCAATGTCATTACTATTGGCTGTTTTAGGATAGTTTTAATTGTACCTGAAAATAAATCTATACCTATGGAAGGTAAATAAAACATTTCACTGACTCATTACAAATAACTCCTTTTTAAACTAAATTACGATTTTGAGGTTATTTATATCAATTGTGACAAGTTCTGACTAACAGTATGTAATTAATCCGATCCTCTGACTGTTTTGTCTGTCAAAGAACTGATTTCAAATCGATTACAAAATTGTAGAAACATCCGATTAGCGGCCAGAATTTGTGTAGATTGTTGGAACGCACTTTTTAAATTGCGCATGCTTCGTTCAGTTCCAAACAAATTCTTACACTACACATTAAATTAAATCTCTAAAAAAATCACAGGTATCTAGCTACTTCATCATAGAGATTAGCGATTTCTTTAAGAACATCAGTTCACTACCGGACTGTTCGTAGATAAGCCGCAGCTGATTCTGGTATCCCAAAATCTATTAAAGTTTTCCTCAAGTTGACTCCCAATTCGGTAACAATTGTTCCGTTTAACCTGTTACTGTTCATTCCCAAAAAATTGTTAGCGTTGTCTCGAGTTGGCTCCCAATTTGATGACACTACGATTCCTCTAAAGCCTGGTACTGTTCATTCCCAAAAACCTGTTAGAGTCTCCTCGAAATGGCTAGCACAGCTTACAGCTTTGGACGTATCCTCTAACTCAGTTGCATTACAGTGCGATGTAGTTATTTCGTGAATATAGAACGATCGTCATAAAATGCTTAATCTTAAGTTGAAGTTCATAAAGAAACCTACATTTACATATTATAAATAAGATTAGATATATTGTCACTGTTTTGCATTGATTTGGACTTTTTCCTAACAAAAATATTATTAAATCAAATAGCAAATTTCTTAGCCAGGCTAAATTATACCTATTAATAATAATTAGTTAACTCCTTATTTTTCAAATAAGTAACTTGAGTCTTTGGGTAGTTCTTTAATCTGCGTTAGATAGGGGCATAGGGACATTATTCCAGAAGATTTTTTTTTTATCTAACACTAGAAACTGGAAATATGTTGACAAACTCGTTGCAATTTACGGTACATCGCGTTAAACTTTTCTTTTCTAGTTTATGTACAAGATCTCTTTTGGTCTCTGATGTCGTAATTAAAATTAAAAATCAGAATTACAAATACTAGATTATCAAATGGTCTAATTATGGAATCCAGCAATGTTTATATTTCATTTGAATTTGAATAATTTTTCTTTCTCATTTGCAAATAAGAGAATGACTAAAGTTAGTATATAAGGAAACAAAGTTCTTAATTCCCGTGTTTATCTTGGTTTATTCTGAGTAATTCCCATAATTAATAACCTCGATAATGTGATTACTGGAACTCGGGCGGGATGTCTGCGTTGGGATTCGATCTGTAACAACATTATCCGCTATCGACTGCTAATTGCTCCGAACAGAGCAATGGGATTACTCCCCAGGTCGTTAGGGCTGCGTTATTGTACAAGCCCTCAGCTGGGTACTCACCCTGGCTCGCTTACCCCAAGTTGAGTACCGAGCAGACCCACTGCATTACCAAATGCCATTTGCTGTCGAAGCCAACTCGAATATAGCGTTTTTATTTCATCATGAAAAACAAAACTGTTGGAAGCGATTTTCAGGTTTTCAAGCGGGGAGATTTATAGGCGAGTTATGGAGTGGTTAATTGCTGGACAAAGGTCGAATTGTTACCGCTGGGGGATTTTATTTATAGTGCTCTGAACTATCACAAATTTACTAAGACAGACAAAAAAAATTAAATGTGAAAAGAAAATATGCAAAATTTAGTAATATGATTATTAAAAAATTATAAATTTAAATTCTCTAAATTTTTATTAATAACCTGCCATTTCAGAACAAAAAATCATTGGCTTTAATAAAAAATGAGTATATTTTAAAAGTTATAAATATTTGCTTGTTGTGTAGCATTAACACAATCATTATTACATTTTGGCTATTGTCTTACTGTACATACTGTAACGAGCATAAGTCATTGCCGATGACTCAACGAGATCGACTTGTCGCTATTTCAGAATTTTATAGAGTCTGGAAGATTCGACAATAATTACTGGAAATAAAGTTTAATATCTAATGAAAATAAATAGCGTAAAAATAAATATAATCGTTTATAAATAAATGAATATTACTTAATAATTATTATATTAAGTATATATTACGAATCTTTAACCTGCGGTATTATCAACAGACATTTAATTTGAAAAGCGCATTTAATGAACAAAAGCCTGTAGAAATTTAATATTATATACTATAAAGGATTTCCAACATTGCTGTCAAAATTTAGATATCGTTTCTTTCATTAAATACGCATTTAAATTTAAAATTAAATGTTAAATAACAGACAGTCCACTTTCCTACCTTTCAAACTTGCCAAACAACAATATTTGGGATTCGGCATCCACACGAGAATAACTTCATACTGGAATCTACAGACATCACAATTTTTGCGACTTTTTTCAGTATGATATTTTAAAACGTAATTATATAACAAAATGTAAATAAGAAAGAATTACTTCATATATAGAGCAACAAATCAGACATTGTAGGTGCGATTTAAACAAAAAAGGTTCACTTAATTTTTTTGCAAGACCTCATTTTTTAGATTTTATTCAATAAATTAAGAGGGTCTCAAAATTTACCCAAAATTATTTCAAAAATTTGTTGAAAAATGTTTGTAAAAGCGTATTTAATCATTTAATGCGATTTTTTTCCAAAGTCAATGTCGAAATGTACTTTTTGGATTTTATTACATTATTTAGAAAGTAATGAATATTTACTAAAGAATGTTAGAAAATTGTTTATTGAAACATTTTAGAAGCAGCTGATTAAAATTTGGATGTGATATAGTTTCCCCTTCTAATAAGTAATTGATTTGGCGTATTATGAGTGGTTCACACCTTGCTAAGGTTTTATGCAATACATTAAGAAGGATACAAAATTTACAGAGAATTGTTTTAAAAATTTGTTGAAAAATGTTTTTAAAAGCGTATTTAATCATTTAATACGGTTTTGCTTCCAAAGTCAATGCCGAAATATACTTTTTGGATTTTATTACACTATTTAAAAAGAAATGAATATTTATTAAAGTATGTTAGTAAATTGTTTATTGAAACATTTTAGCAACAGCTGATTAGAATTTCGATGTGTTTCCCCTTCCAATAAGTAATTGATTTGGCGTATTATGAGTGGTTCACACCTTGCTATCGCCGTCTCTGTCTGCGTTGGGGGCGGCAGCGGGGCGGTTCCGGCCGGCGGCCCGGACCGGAGACGACCACATCCTCCTGGAATCCGGCCGCCGCCGCCGCCCGCGAGACGCTTATTGATTTCTCAATTACATCTCGACAATTCACAGCCCGAGCCGAGCCAAGTACCCTTTGTGCCGCACACCAACACCGACTCACTACCTACTGCTTGCTCAATCACACTATTTTATTTTCACACTCCAAATTTACCAAGAAAAACAATAAAATTGGTAATACAAGTATAATTATTGTTTGATTGGCTTGCTAATACATTAACATTCTGTCAAGAATAACAATCAAATAGATGAATGAGAGGAAGCAATATTTCTTGCAAATTTTTCCACAAATATTACGACTGCTTTCTTAAGAAACAATTTGGTTTTGGACATCTCCAAATTTGCCAAGAAAAACAATAAAATAAGTAAAGAAAAGGAAGTAAATTATCATCTAATTGGCTTGGTAAATTAGTAACACTCTAAAATTTACAAGAATAACAATTTTGGCTTGGAAAGTTGATTAGAGTAATATTTCTCATAGGGAATGTTAATTTTGTTGTTCTTATAAGTAAGCCTAGATTATGTTATAAATAAATTTTGTTTTTAAATAATATTAATATTATAAAGTAATAATTATTTTTCCAAAATGTTGTACATCTCAATCCCGTTTACCCTAAAAAAGGGAAAGAAAATTTCTTACAAAATCTTCTAAATGTATTAAACAAGTCAACTACATATTGCTTAATGAAACTATGTCATTTTTGATTAGAATATTTTATTGACTGGTCAATAAAAAGGAATAGGACATACATTTTTTGGAAATCACATGTTTTTTTTTTCCTTTCACACCCTGAGGGGTTTTCCTCATGAGGTGGTACGAAATCGGTCATTCTTATTTTATTTTTGTCTAAAATTATTATTCGATTGGTTTTCTAGTACATAATTTATTTGTAGTATATTTTCTATTAATGGGTTCTAAAATTAGTGATTCTAATTTTGTTTTTCTGGATGTGTATTTTAACTCTAGTTAAGCCTGATTATTTTGTTTATCATCTAAATGCAACAAAAATTATGACAATCCTAGTTTGTAGTGACTGTAACTTCTGCTATATAAATCAGGTTTGTTCTATACCTTCCACAACTGTACTGTCTCATTGAACACGACAATATTATTTTTTCAGTCTCTCAACCAGAGTTGAACGTGTGCATTAAACTAGGAGGATTAAATCCTTTTGTTAAATAAATTTTATTGACAAAGATCCTTATAAGGATGTGCCACTAATATGTGAGTTCTGAACCATTGGGACACAGCGTTATTTAATTTAGCTATTATTTGGCGACAATGGGACTCGAATCCCAAATCTCACATTCTCCTTAAGTAATCAAGTAATCATTGAGCCACTGTTACCCCGTTGCTTTTTAATTTCTACCGAAATAGGTTAAATAAATTTTATCGATAAAGATACTTATAAAAGATGTACAACTAATATGTGAGTTCAGAACCATTCGGACAAAGCAAATCTCACATTCTCCTTATCTAGTAATCATTGAGTCACAGTTTCCCCGTTGCTTTTTTAATTTCTCCCGGAATATGTTTATGTTCTTACCGGAGCGCCCTGGAGAGCTTGTCGTAGTTCATGTTGGGCTTGGACTTGCGCTCGCCCCAGCGCCGCGCCACCTCGTCTGGGTCTGTGAGCTTGAACTCCCCGTTCGTGCCTTCCCACGTGATGCACGCCGCGTTCGACGAGTCGCTCAGCAGCTCCAGCAGAAACTGCCATAGCTGGATCTGCCCTGAACCTAAACACAAACACCACATTGTTAATAATAAGTTTAAATTGTAGGGGATACGACAAATATTTGTTTTGTTTAAAAATTATTGGTTGTTATCGGCTTTTGTACAAAAACATATTCAATAATGGACGATTAAAGATCTTTGATTTTTTTTCAAAAATAGTTTGACTCTCGGTTTTTTACTTGCATACTTCACAGCAATATTTTATTATTATTCGCAAAAAAAAACCTTAAAACTTATTGTAAAATTTTTATTTCATGGAGATCCAAATACAAGAACAGGTCTTAATTGCTGAGAAAGTTGTAACAGGCCGAGGCATAAGCCAAAGTCTTAGTATTTTGGGGATGTTCGGACATTCCGTGTTGTTTGTTTTTTTTTTCGCGCTACTGAATTAGGCTTAAATATTTAAAAAAACAGCCCGTTTGACATAACCCATCAACCTTAATTTTTTAAATCTAAGTTACCTCTGTTTACTGCTAAGTTAATATATAAAATAGTATGGTATTATTCTCCTAGGAATGTAAAAAAATTATTAAGTTCCGTCGTCATTAGTATGTTCTGTAATGCAACCGGTTCGACCAGATTTGTGGTTGACAGTTCCGTAAGTCCTGAAATTCATTTATCTGTTTCTATTCAGAACGCGGTTCCTGAAAAAGGTTGGTAAAAAGTCAGACCACAGCAATCGGAGAACATTTATGGTTTTCTTGGTTTTATAATTCCACTACGTACCGTCATCTAATAGCAAAAGAATCAAATATGACATTTAACGTCACCTAATAAAATAATGTAAGCAAAGATGAAAATGTCAATTTTAAAATGTATTTGATTCAAAGTCAAAGTGTCCCGAAATAGGGACAAAATTTCAGGGACCCTGGTTTACCCAGAATCAAGATACTGTTTTTCTTTGGTTAAGTTAAGCAAACACACTGAATGAATATGTAGTTAAAATTCAAGTAGCTAGAAAAATTATTTATTATATACGACGGTTAATAAACAATGTAGAAACTCCTTTTGGTTTAGATGATTTTAGATCCTTAAGCGGTTTTACCTACATCATTGTCTGTGATGCTTTGCTGACCTGCCTTTTTTCGGATTACGAGATAACAAATTCAATTTGATATATTGCATTTGTAGATTGCCATCAGACTCCATAATTTCAACCACTTTAAAAAATTTCACCGTGAGGTCCCCTCGTTTCCCACGGCAGGAGTCAAGTATTCGCTCAACCTGAACAGTCAGATTCTTGCCCCGGTAGGTCACGCACTCGTCACGCGCCACGCACGCCTAGTCACGTGGCACGTTCGCCGTTTCGTCATCACCATCACGATCACGGTTAACTTACCCTGCGCTGTCCTGATTGCTAATTTATGTGTTGCCTAGGTTAATGGTGTTATGACATAAGTAATGATTGAAAAATGATTCGAGGGGGATTTCACATGGGGGTGTCAGTAAATATATATTACTGGATGTGTATTAGCTTTTTGGGCGGGTACAATACAAGCAAATTGTATCATTAACATTAGTAATATTTGACGTTAAAATATTACAATAATTTTTTATTATGTACTAAGAAAAATTAGAATATAATTGACGAAATGAGAGCTTTAAAAAAAGTTAAAAAAAATAACACCACTATGGCTTTTCATAATAATAACAATTTTTATTAAAAAATGACAAATACTATGCAATTTACAAAAAAAAATTGGAGTTCAGTATTTGTAAGAGAGTGTCATTGTCCCTCTTCCTTTTAGTTATTCTATATTCTCATGGTCGTGCCTAAATTACGTACATTCCTTTCAAAATATTTTTTTCTTGAATTATTAAAAATTATATTATACAAGTGGTGAGTTTATTGTTGATAATATTTTCATGTCACGAATATTAATCCCAACGACGAAAGTTTCATTTTCCAAAGAAAGTCTCGATTTACAATGGCTTTCGGTTATCATACTGTTTTGAAATATATAAAAACATGTGTTCTATTTTAGAATTTTTGGTTCTATATTTTGTTGGAACATATTCTTTATTAGCTAGGTATTTAATCATCTTACATTTCGACAGTTCTTATAACAGATATTACAGTGGCGGATTTGAGGGGGGGGGCGAAGGGGCGATCGCCCCCCCTTAGACAGTCCAACTTTTTAAATTTCAAAAATAATAATAAATAAATATGGAGCGCAGAGGCGTCTCACACACAGACATAATAAACATTTGTTTCACTTGGAGCAGAAATGTTTACGACAAAAAATATTTGCCGAAATATTGTTGTGGAAAAACTGCCTAACTTTTATTGAATCTGATATTCCAGTCAATGCAAATGAAGTTCTAAAACAATTTGGTGCTGATATTTATTTATTAGAAAATAAATTATTGACAATATTTATTAGACTACCTACATGTATGACTACGGCTGAACCTAGCTTTTCTGTATTAAGAAAAAAATTTTGACCCGATTCGCATCGACGGAAAAAAAAATATACTGATTATAAACAGGCCATGTAACCGAAAAAAATACTGGTTAACGGTTTAACCTTATAGAGAACGTTATAATAATAACGGTTTTAGTTGGAAAACAGGTTTTTAAAAATTGGAAACCGCTTTAAACCGGTTAATAAGTCGGTTAAAAAAATAGTAAAAAGAATTCATTACAAAAATCTTTATAAATCTTTAATTAAAAAATTAAAAAATACACTCTAACTAACGAATATTTACAAAACTTTACTTCAGAAAATCGCGGCTCACCTTTTATTTGTAAATTTTCCTAATGCTGACAAAGAGACTACCTACTTTTATGACTCTCCAATAAAATGTAAATTGGAAAAACTGCCATAACTCATATTCAAATATAAATAGATTATAAAGATATAAAAAAATATTAAATATTTTTCGCGGTAAATGATATTAAAATAATGGATAATGTTCGTTAAAAGTTAAAACCGGTTTATTTATTTTGTGGTTAACGGTTACCGGTATTTTCGGCCTTAAAAATATCGATTAAAATTGCGGTTAAAATTCTCAATTTTCGTTAAAGATATCGGTTATCGGTTTTTATTAACCGGTTTTTTAACCGGTTACATGCCCTGATGGTTATAAATTTAGTTGTTTTTGTTTTAATTTTTAATAATTTTTTTTCTAATTCAATGATTTTGTATTAATTAATCAATTTTGTGGTTAATATTATTATATATTTTATTTTTTTATGATTACTTCAAAAAAAAAAACTGGAATTCGCCCCCCCTTAGGAAAGTTGCTGGATCCGCCACTGAGATATTATATTGGTATAATTTTCATCAAGTTCATTTCTTTGACTTTAAAATGTCTAATATTAGGTCAACAATATCCTTAGCCGCAAATACAATTTTAGTATGCAATGAAACATCCATTTTTAACTTTCCTTTAATGATTATTTTTCTAATCAGCCATCTGGAGCTAAATTTGAATTTATGTTTTAGGTTAGGTTCGGGTTCATATTAAGAATTTAAGTTTGCATTTTGATTCGGTTTAGCAATTTCTTATTGAATACCATATGAGTAATTCGTTCATTTATAAGTACATACTAAAGTCCAGGTTGCTTGATATTGAAAAGTTTTGGATCAATATTGGTTTACTTTCGGAAAAAATCATCTTTGTAATTTTGGTTTCAGTTTGTGTCAAATTTTAGGTCCCCATGAAAATATCTCAGATCAACTGTTCTCTGTTCAATAAGGAAACAAAAATATATAAAGTAGGATTAGAGATTTAAAAGTCAAAGAAATTAACTTGACGAGAACAAATAACAGCCGAAGTAAATGAATTTTAGTTTAGTCATAAAGCTCATTGTCATTATAAATTAAGTAGTAGGAAAATTATTTCGTACAACTCACTATATTACAAGATCTACCGCATATATTACAATGTTTCATGTCTGATACCCATCCGACATCCGATACTGTGTGCACCGTTGCTTGACTTTATGGGTCACATGTGACTATCCATTTCCCAATCACAATTGCAGCTTAATTATTCTGTGGCATAGTTTGAAATTCCTTGATTTCCATGGTAGTGACCAGGTCGAAATTCCTGTCGGCGAGTCAATATAAAATTCCTGGGCGCATTAGCATAGGGGGCTTAGCATAACCGGTAGCGGAGCATGTGTTCGGTGGAGGCGGTGGCGACATCCAGGTGCATGTTGTATTAAATCATGAGCACATGCCGCAGCTCCCACTTCCTTCCGCCATATTTGCAAGTGAAATCACCGCCGTGTTCTGGACTGGCTGGTCACCGACGAATAATTACATCCAGCGCGACCTTTTTATAATTCGGTCAGATCTACCGATAACCACACATAACACATGTTCCGAGGAATAATCACTTCGGGTTCACAACTTTACGCTACCTGCAATTATATCTGACGCCCATGAAACTAGCTAGAACGATCTTGTCATTGTTGGTAATAGAATTCTCATAAATTTGGGATGACTTTTGAATTACAAGTAATTTCTGTATTTCTTATTAAACAATACTCCTCACACTTGCACTTCACATATATTTTCATATTCTACATTGTAATACAGTATAAAAAAAATATTCCTCTCAAAGAGGTCTAGGCTTTTAACTTTAACTAATCCGAGACAAATCAAGATAAATAAATGAATATTTTGTAACACATAAACTGTATAAGGATTATCCGTCAAACTGGGATGTCAGGTCACTTTAGTCACCCTTTTCTTTGGTATAACATTTCTAGATAGAATAGAGCCTCTTGTACTTCCCTAAAGTTTGGAGCATATTATTGTGAATGATTATACTACCTTCAACACTAATTCATTTTTTTTCTCTTTTTTAAGGTATATTTTAAAGTTGATATACAGTGTATGCAACGAAACACGGAACATAAAATTTGTGGATACCCTGTCACCTGATAGATATAGAACAAAATTACAAGCATACAAAGTTGTTCAAAACAAAATTCTACATCAGACAAGATCATAACTGATGCAACAGAACAGAAAATCAGTGATAGTTAATGGGATGTCATTATAGATTTGATCTTTTTTTTTTTGAAATTAATTTAAAATGGATATTTTAATCCAAATTCAACTTAAATAATATTAATATACGGACAATAAATTCCGGTTTCTCGGTTTTCCCATTTTTCTTCGAATCGTTCTAAATAACGTATATATAAAGAAAACATTTCTTTATGTAACTTTGCCCTTAGAATCGACTGGTGTAATCGTTGAGATTAAATCTCTACCCATTTTAAAAATATATCTAAAAAACTCACTTCTTTGAGATACAGATTTGAAAGTAAAAATCTCAGTAAGGAAAAGAGCTAATTAAATTTTGTTTGTATATCTGAAATCAGCGCATCGAACTCTATCAATATGGACTCTTTTCAAAAAGCAAATTTTTGGTCCTAAAATATAACATAAATTTAAATATTACTTGTAATATCTGATTTGTTTTCGAACCACAGTCTGACGGGTTATAGATCCCTTGAGTATTTGGTAGAAATGAACCAGGTATAAAATTTTTTCACCTGGTAATTTATGATTCATTATTCAATATTAGTCGACTTAAAAATTCTTATAAAAACTATTTTCATGTAGATTTTACAAACGTTACAAATGACTATCAAATCTAAATCCAGCACTCAAAAAACCATTTCCAACCCTCAGTTTGGAATCAATACCCCATAAACAGTTTTTCCACAAAAATTTATCACAGATTTGCTGTTCAAACAATAAAAAACCAGTTAAATGTGATTATTACATCGCCTAATGCATATATAATCACTGAGTGGGGCTGTAGAGGTTAATATCCAGAGGGCTGGGGGTGAGTGTGGTGCTGACCTGCACGCACGCAGCTGCAGCGCCACGTGACCCGTGACGTCACCGCCACGTGTAATTACCTACGTTTGTTTCTACTTTGATTTCACCAAGACATGCAATTGGAAATATTTTCAGTTTCACATAGTCACTTCTTGATCCATGATTTAATCATACAATAAGTTTTATTATCTCCCATGGTTTAGTCCTGCTGTTAAAACATAATCTAACGCACAGGTTTCCATGGCCTTAAATAATATTTATTCGTAGCTTGACAAGTAGTTGTTGCTATAAATGTTTTACACAGGGCCTGACCATGAACGGTCAATTTAGGTTATTTAGAAAGTCATTGGAATTATTTTTGTATGCAGAATATTAGGTATGTGTGATTTGATGGAAGTCTGAATATATTTCAATTAATTTATTTAAACTAATACTTCTAATCACAATTTAAACCAAATTTCTTGTAGCAAAAACCGGTTCCAGTTAAATTCTATTCCAGTTCTAATAGGTATTATCTTAGCTATGTACCCGTTTTTTTTTTTTAATATACAATTACCTGATTCTCGATTTATAAATATACCCGGTTTTGGATTTGGAGTTGAAATTAAACTGTTCTTATTTCTAGAAAGGGTTTTTGGAACTGCGATATATGTACATATAAACTGACAAGATTTAAATTTTAAAACTAAACTAAACAAAATTTCTCGATTCTGGAAACTGATAATATTAGTATTTATTTAAAATGTATCAAATTCTCTGTCATCTGTACATCTCTTAATAATAATTCAGTAATAAAGTTATAAAAACTCTCCTATTCTGATTCGAAGATACAGATAATCGCCTATTTCTACTCGTAGACTGGATATCTGGTTCCTTTTTTGTCGGTTATTAACAGCTTTAGTTCCTAGCCTTTAAACCAAATCTTTTGAATTTATTCTAAATGAATAATTTTGTTTATGAACCATACTCGCCATGTAATATTTTGTTAAAGAATCTAACTGCGCAACCACAGTTAGCGTATCTCTATCTATTTCTGTTTATTAAGATCTTTTTTAATTTTATACAATCATAGGAATGTTTCATATTTTAGAAAACAAGACGTTTGTCGCAACAAAAATTACAGTGAACCACGTTAACTATTGTTTATAGATTTGATACCAGGTGTTAAGTACAATAGTTGCTTTTGCTACTTACTACAGAAAAAATATGGTTTAATGTAGTTATCTTTATTTGTTCATTGTATTGTTAAATTTGTAATATCTGTATTACTAATTTTAAATTGTCGTCTAAAATATTGCTATATTTTAGGAGTACTTATTTACTGGAACAATAGTTCACCTTTTAGTAATAAATTTATAATCTCTTCAAATGAATTCATTCTACAAAACACTTTTTACAAATTTGACGTTTCTTTTAAATTGTTTGGTTACGAATAATATTTTAGTTGAATTTTGTTTATAACTTGTAATTATTTCTAATTTAATTACAACGTGGCAGATATGGATGCAAAAATGGGTGAACTGCATATGACAAGTTGGGCGCAATTACACCAGCTCCGGCAACTTGGGATGTGCCCCAGCATTCAAATTACCGGGCGTTTCCGGGCGCTCCGCACCACACGTAACATGTCGATATTCAGAGACATTAGCAGCAATTCATCCGGCGCAAGTTCCACTGCCGCTGCGCCCGTATCAACTCAATCAAACTTTATAAATTACCTGCAACAATACAGTCAAACGGCCACGTAATCAAATTACACCCCGTCACGGCAAACAAATCAAAAAACTCGTTAGCCGCAAAAACAAACTCTACAAGTCATCAACAAAAATCTTACTTCTTCAATCCTAGCCTTCAAACTACCGCTTTCATAATCTTTGAAGTTTGTATATTTGGAAAATTGTACATAAATAAGAAAAAAGTTTTATACATTTATAAAAAGTGCTTTTTCTTTTATTACATTTTTGTAATTATTTACAAAAACACTAGAAATAAAATTAGATGCCTCGTAATGTCTGGAAATTTCAGTTTTAGTTTTCTTTAATTTATTCTTTATTCCTGGTTCTCAAATTTTGATTTGTTTGTTCATTAATACGGGAATGTACTATATTTACGAAATTTTATGAATTTTTTTTATTTACTCGAAATTTGCATCAATTTCTATAATCTTTGATCTATGTGCTACAATACAATAATTTTCTAAAAAACTTATCTTATTTATTAGTTAACGTTTTACTTATTTATTTCCTTGGGTTCATCTAAAAATCTAAATCCGGGATGCATTTCTTATCCTAATTTATTGTCTGATTTTGTGCTATTTTCATCTTAATTGATATATGTATTCGTTCGCTTCTGAGTTTGTTGTGGTTATTGTCACAATTGTAGTAAATGCTCTATTTATACACTTCAAAACATACCCTAGTTTAGTCCCGTACAATTTACTTGTTCATATTTTTTATGAAGTATTTGTTCCTGTTATCCTGTTTCCTATTAATTGATTGTTAAATGTGCTTACATTAATTTCACAGTTCTTACTATAAGTTCAATTTGCTTTTTTTTAGATTTTTTGTTGTTATTTATCCTTTTTAAATAAAAACATTCAAATTAAAATTTAGAGAATTATGTGTCATAGCTGATGTTTGTAAATTTATTTGCTGTTTCATTTGTGTTTGCTGGTGCTGTCCTGTAGACAAGACAAGACTTGACTAAGTCTAACTCTAGATTAAAAAGTGTTCTCAGATTGTTTCGACTCTACATGCTATAGATAGGATAGATAATTCTTCGGCAGCGTTCTTTTTCCATTTTATTTCAGCCCGGGTGGAACTAGTTTCGCATAATATATTTTTATTTTGAAAATTTAAAATTATTATTTAATGAGTCTTGCAAATTGTCTAGAATTTTCTTGTCTTACTCTAGTATAAGAAAGTCTTATCTTGTCTTGAAATTTCAAGACAAAACTTTTGCCAGTCTTATCTTGATACTCTAGACAAGATAAGATAAGAGTCTAGGAAGTCTAGATCTAGACGGCAACACTAGTGTTGTTTAACTAGCAAGTATTTGATATTTTTGGACATTATACTTCACCAATATCACTAGTCTTATAAATTATATTGGGCTATTAACGCACAGAAATTAGACATTAACGTATATTTTAGATTCTGTAACAGTATTCTTATGAGCGCAAAATATAGAAAAATATAATTACATTTATATAATAAATTTTCTCACCTGAACTCGCCAATCTGCTGCTGGTTGGTCCGAACATTTGATAGGGATCTGCAACAATAACAACCATGAATTTGTATCCTATGTGGTAGACTACTACTGACACATGTGTAAATAGCATACGTGTAAACAGAACAAGCAATTACAGCGCAAGGGCTCCCGATGGCCCTTCAGGTCAATCAGAGCCGCCGCGGGCTCCTAAAGGGTTACACTTTATACGCCTTCATTTCCTCTATCCTCCAGCTGTGTGCTGCTCTCGTGTTGCTTTATTACCCCGCAACACAAGGGTTAGTCAACAACACGGTTACTTTCGATTTTATTAGATGCCTGATTGAGCTTAATTCATAACAGGAGAAAAGAGCAAATGTGACACGATGACGATCGAAATGTTCAGTCATATTTTTGATATATAGACAGGATGAAGCTGTAGGTATTTGCCGAAACATTGTTTAACAAAGGAATAACGATAAATACTGGCTCTTTATTTATTACCTTTTCTATTTCTATTTTATGAATTAGATTTTCAAAAAAAAAAAATAATCACAATATTAGAGGAATAATACAGTTAGTTAAATTATATAGAAATATATGTTGGCTTTTATACACATTCCCCACTGTATTTCAGATATAATATCGTAATTTCAGAATCTTTACTTGTATTTTATTAGGTGATTGAAGCTTCTTGACAAAGAACTAGGAAAATAATATACAGTATTAGGATATAGTCCAATTTATTTTAAAAAAACTAAATCAACCGATACTGGTCAAGTTTTTGAAAATAACTTGACTGCATCTGAGTTCTGTTTCTTATTTTTTTAATCAATATATCTTTAAAATTGTTAAATATTGGCTTTTCTAAATTACAGTTGACAATTTTTTTTTTCTCTGGTATAAACTTGATATTGTCTGAATAAATAGATATATGCTTAAATACAATTAATATTATCTGAATTCACTATTTGACGCTTTCTGATATCATATTATTAAGGTTAATTTGATACACAAATTCCGATTTCTGAGAATAATATGATGAATTGAAACTTTTAATAAAAATACAACTAAAAAAGTTATAGTTGAACCAATTAAAAACTTGAATTGTGTTAATACAAATTATGAAATTTGGATCAAAACCATTTAAAAGTTGTCGAGCCAATAATGAAATAACTCATATTTGTTTTAAGTTGTGATTTCTTGGCCTTTTTGTAAGTGTTTTTCCATTGCATGTACAAGAGAATAGTTCTGTCAGATACATAACGAGTACGTACTTCGCACGAACAGTAACTAAAAATAAAAAGCTTCCCAGTTTTAGAACTTAAATACAGCGATTTTTCTAGCCGCACATCATCAGTCTGATGAAGTTTATTTGGTTTTTTGCCGGTGATTATCTTACATGAGGTAAAAATACGTTGTTCACGCTACGCTGCAAACAAATAGGATCATAATTTTTATCTACTTGCATAAATAATCGGTGCATGAGGTCGTTAACGAGATATCTTTCTTATCGAAAAATTAATATGCGGTATGATTTAAATTATAGCCAGGAATTGAGTCTAATTTTAAATTTGTAATCACAAATATAACATGGCAAATTCTGATAGATAATTCTTGATATTGTAAGCGACAAGGCCTCCCCTGTCCACTTTTTCACATGTTTAATATCCTTGCCTTACTTACAGTATTATTGATAGAGAAAAAAAGTTATTTATTAATTGTATCTGTGTGCTATATGTTTAATGTAAGTCTGTAAAAAATATATTTACTATTGCAACGTGTTGTTTGTCAGATGTTTTGCTTTACAGCTAATCACTGTTTTTTTTTAAATTGTATCAATTAACCCGATAATTTTATATAATTATTTTGTGTTTAGCTTATATAAATATCACACTTTAACACCCCTTTTTACAGAATAAGCTAGTAATAAGGGTCAGACCCACATGAAGATTACTTAAAGTTTCCGCGTTTAATCTTATAGTTGAACTAAAGTAATATAATGAATTAAAATACATATGTATATAATGAAGACAGTTTCTGAAATTGCATTACTTTTTATTATAACCATTTGTTATCAAAATAAAATTAATATTTTCTATTGTTATATTGACTGTATATGGTAATTTAATGAAATAATTAATTTTGGATAAATAAATATATATAGCACTAACGATCTATTGCCTATTGTTTGGTATATCACAGAGATCAGTAATGATATATTTATACCGTAGACAACATATACTGTATACCGTATTCCAGACACTCTAGCTGGCATAGGCAATACACCACAGGTGCCATATATGTACAGGAAAAATTTGTGAACCTATTTGACTGCGGGATTCAAATTCGATTCTTCTCATGAGAAAACAAATTCCAGAATAATTTTACATTATTAATTTTACATGTAATTTTTTATTTTATTATAATTTTATTTAGACTGTAATTATTAATAAATATTAGATGATTGCTACAGATTGTGAAGAACAATTTCCAAAAGGAATTCTGCTGGGTTGGACGATGAAAGGATTTGCAAACAAATTGTAAGTTTAACTTACTTTTCTTTCTTTGTGTATAATTATTTTGTTAGAGAATAAAATTCCGGAGCTCATAATATCACAGTTTTGTTGGGTTACGGAAATTAATACAGGCTGTATAGTTCCGAAAAAGATTAAATTATTCATTCTCCGGTGTTTATTAAAACTTCTCACGAAATATTTTGGAATTTGATACGTTCATTTCTTAAAGCTAACAGCTAGAAACAAACACCATGATAATTTAGAATGTATATAGAATTTATATTATATATTATATTAATTTTTTACGCTATGATAATTGACCCGATTTTTATAGAGGAAAATAGATGAACGGGAACATAACACGTCCCGTCAAAATTAAATTTATTTTATAAAGACATAGCTACAATATTTATTAAGCAGTGCGCGGTCAATTTTAATAAAATAAGACTGTAAATAGAACTTTTAATCATTTAACTATAAAATTAATTATCATTATAAATTACTATATAAATAATTTTTTTCCACTCCAACATAAATTACATAACAGAGTTTAAAGTTTTAGATTTGATTCCAATCAAATAAAAATTACAAAATACCCAAGTCGTTTGGAACAACATAAAACATTAAAGTGCAAATAAAACTTATTACAAAATAAATACCTTCGGTACTTGAGGCCTTGTTCCATCTGGGAATGTTATGCCACAGATGAGGATGATATTCTTAAAAGAAAAGAAGTTTAATTCGCGTTACTTTTTTTTTGTAATTTTTTATTTTAATATATGCAATATATTTGTTAAAAATTATTTCCGATATATTTATTATCATCAGAGATTAAAAAAGAATTTTATGTGTAGCATTCAATTAAATTAAAATATTATTTTAACAAACAAAAATTAATCTAATTTAAGTTGGAATTTCGAATTTTGGCAAATGTTATTTACCAATTATATGTCACTCAAAAATTGCCCCTTTCGTGTATTTTTCACATCAGCTACAAGTTCCAAGAAAATAACAACTTAAGTTCTATAAAAACAACATTTGTTATATGATTATGATCATTACTTATTATAATTTTATATACCTATAATAATCTATATTTCCGGAGTATCAGCTCGCGTTTATCTTTGAGTAAGTAATAAAACTGAATATTGTAGGACACGTTTTCCAAACCGTGTAACTGTCTTGATTGGTGAGATTCAGCCATAACTCTCATCCCCTCTGAATACAAATTCTTTTGGTGTGCGGAGGGTATTTTATTCCGCACATGTAGGAGTATATCACCGTTATCTCGTCGGTTGCGTGAATCTCCGGCTCGTCTGTGGGCGTCGG
Organism: Stenolophus ochropezus; assembly: GCA_035578165.1. Lineage (NCBI taxonomy): Eukaryota > Metazoa > Arthropoda > Insecta > Coleoptera > Carabidae > Stenolophus > Stenolophus ochropezus. The sequence continues at coordinate 13,180,057 of JAQOWZ010000005.1, read as the reverse complement.
GACGGTGACGTGACTTAGACGCCGCCGCCGACGCCTTATCTGCCTTCATATCGCGGCGGTGCGTTCGCTAAGTAATCGATGTCCGACAATCTCGGAAAGAGTTCAAGTACTTGGGCGATGTCTTACTTCAATGGAAACATTTTCAATGCAATATATACAAACGTTTCGCTTCAAAAATTAATTTGAAATTTGTGTATGACAATATTTAGGAATAGAATTGGGAACGCCTTACAAACAAATATACTTATTGTACTTGTACAGCAAATTTTGATAGTTGGGTAATATGTATCTTCGGTTTAATTTATATTTTCCTTGATAAGCGTTAAGAATAATAATATACAAATTAATGTGCATCGAAGTATAGAATCTTCAAATTTATTCCATATCGGTAAGAAGCACTTACTGCCCTTGATACTTAAACAATTAAGACGCCTTACTAGTATTTTACAGTATATTAAATTAAGAATGTGAGTATGAGGTTAATTTTGGAGTATATAATACATGCGTTGCTGTGGAAATATGGACAACTATTATTTTAGTAGTTATTTATCGTATAAGTGTGTTATATTACAAATGAGTCACGTGAGAAATTTTTAGTTCACGAGGCCGTTAGTTATCTAACATACGTGTGCCGTGCAACATTTTATCCAACACCTTTTAATCTTTGATATAAAATAAATAAAAGTTTTTTTTACAGTCGAAATTTTAAAATGACATTTAATAAAAAAAATAGAGAAGATAAGGTTTCATACCGTAGTTACAATGATACGAACCAACAAACAGTGAGTTATAATTTCTAACCCATATGTGTTTTATGACGTACTTTATTTATCTAAAAACACTATAGTTATAGCGTTTAATTACACGGTTTTACAGAAAAGAAGCATTAACATTCCTAGACTAATTCGCAAATTATATTAAAAATATTTTGATCTATTAATAAGATTATTAAGAAATAATAGTGACAGAGTATTGTATGCACCGCGAATTATTACTTTGTATTTATATCCTCGAGCAAATAAATAACATAAAGTTTGTTAAGACACTTGTAACAACATTTAAACAAATGTATTCTATAATGAAAACAAATTCAAATATCAAAGTGGATGCTATAAAGATAAAAAGCCTTTTCCTCTCAGAAATGTTGTGCCAGTAAGAATAATTAAAGGAAAATTGGAAGAAAATTTTGTAAACAAAATAGACTGCATATAAGTGCATAATAATAAAATAATTATTATTTCAAATATAATTATGAGAAAAAAATACTGCTGTTACTAATAATTCTATTGTTTTTCCACTTTAAATTGAAAGTAAAGCTGTTATAAAGCGCGGTGGGTTTTTGGTGTGAAAGTTGTGCTAATTCGCAGTTGAAACAGAGCTAGCAGTGACCGAGGCTGGTTTGGCGGGAGTCGGAGCAATCAGTGAATCGGCAACGCAAACGCAACGAATTCAATTACGCCAGTCATTTCGAACGAATTATCCGCCCGAGATTGAAAACTGATCAGTTCCCAATATACGAGTACAGGGAGTCAGGGAGGGAACCCAGCTACAAATCAAAACATTTCAGATTGTTGCTGGCTTAATTAAGGTTAAAAATTGCCATTTTACAGCGAAATAGAACTGCCCCAAAATAAAACTCTCGGGAAGGGCTCACCATAAAGAAACAATCAATCCGTACACCGAAAATACGAATGCGATTTGAAACTTAGGACTGAAGTTCGGGTCTTCGTAATTTCAGTATCTTTTAAACAATATACAAACTATTTTAGAAAAATATTATTAACTTAGGCCCTTGGTCAGATCAAATTCAAGATAGTAAGTCTGTAAGTTGAAGTAAGTCAGTTATTACAATGGTTTTCCTTAAGCCATAAAATAAACAATCTTACATAACGTACCCGTCATTAAAATAAAGATGGACAATTGGCTAGGTCATGTACATTTTATATTGACAAATCCAATTAGAAATTAGGAAATAGGAAATGTAGATGTGAAAATTATATCCGTTTCCTGCTAATCTCTGCGGAGAGGCCTTGCATTTATGAGGTTATCAACCTACAGCCTCTGCAAGGAATCATTTGAACTTAATGGGTAGATTCAACCACGAATGGTGTTATCCTGCTGGACTTCAAATTATTCTTTTCTGTGTCTTTGTCAGTTTTAATTTTTGAACTATTAAATATTCTGTAATGTTACATCACATCAGTTGATATTTTATCCACTAGATGGACATACCTCTATTTATTAATTATTAATTAAACATTGTGCTGAACGTCGACAGACTTGTAAAAACCAATTCTTGATAGTATGAGATATTCTTTCGTAGTGAACACGTGCAGAACAGTTGCGAGGAATATTTGTGATTTTTCTTTAAGTGTTTGTGTTGTTTTTATCCGCTATAAACTATCAACCTACATGTAATAAAATTTTAGTGTTTTTCAAATGTACATTTTGACTTTTACACTATTGGTTTACCTATTGCCTGTTACAATGGCATACAACCACAATATACGAAGTTTATACAAGCTACAAAACGGTGAGTCCATTTATTATTTTACATTTTTTTTGTAATATTAATAAGACGAAATAAACGGGTTAGGGAAAAATACAAGTAATATATATTCGTTGTTGTTATAACTAAAATTGAAATTAAAAAAAAAATGTGTCTTAACCGTTCTGGCACTTAGATAATCCGAATTTTTCATATTTTCACGATACTATTGGTTAGTGTGTGCACGAGGATATGTAAATTTCTTACATTAATTTTAAGGATGGAAGCATAAAATTTTTGGAAGTCATTAGTCCTTGATGAAGGTTTAAGAGAGGCTTCCTTCCTTCCATCAACCAATTCTCCAATAAAAAAAACTTACACGAACCAAATCATTATACAACAGAAAAATTGGTTACTGTTGAACAATCGGAAAGTTGATATGAACTTCTGAACTTCTTTTAGAAATATTAAAATGTATATTTTTTCATAAATTATAATTTTAAATAAGTAAGTTGAAATATTTTTGCAACATGCGCCAATAAAATGCAACTAAAACTTGTCACGCAACAATTATCAAACATTATGATCAATTGTGATATTTGAAGTATTATATTTTGAAAATATAGTAATTAACAAATCAAACCATGCTGTAAGAAAAACTATGCATCTATATTATCTACATTAAACGTATAACATGCTACACGATCATAATTATTTTTCGCCCGTTCTATCGAACCAAATTTTTAGTAAATAAAAATTTGAAGCGTCTTTCCGTCCTAGTAAACTACATATCAACAATCAATATCTGAAATCAAACATCATCCCTTAGCCTTAGCAGATTTTACCATCCCTTCTGGGAGTGACACATCACCCCATGTTTACAGTGCGTCGCAAGGGACGGGTACACCAACGCCTAATGTGACAATTATTGAATCAGGGCGCACAATCAGGTAATTATTGAATCACTGGGGTACAATTGTCGCGTTATTAGTGCTGAGTCCGCCTCTGGCACTGATCAGCCCTCAGCGCAGATCAGATGAAAGAGAAATCATCGGCGACTAATCACCCTAGGGCCCGGAGGAATGAGCAATGATAAAACTATTACTACAAAGATGGGATAATAGTTGCGGAATTGTTATAAGTTCGACGAGGGACGGTAGTTGTGATCAAAGAAAGATGAGCTAATGGTTTTAGATAGGTTGTTAAAGTATGTTTAATAGTGTTCATCGTTTCTAGATGGAACATGACCTCTAATTTCTAAGGTAGCTACTTATTGTCTGTGTAGACTGTCAATCTACAGCCTCTACAAAGCACCTACAGCTCATAATATTTTTTAATTCACTCGGACACATTGGTATCATTATTTAGTGTTAATAATTGGCATTCTCTTCAAATCTCACACTCGCGTCGGAATATTTTATACAATTGGGTTTTCAAAAAGTACAATTTTTAAAGATATTTTTAATGAAATCTAATTTTAGGGTTTAACAGAGTATATACAATGATGTAAAAATTATATTGAAATGTTCATTATTATTAAATTTAATAATAAATGAGCGAACTCTGTTATCAAATTCAAATAAATGGGAATGGATTAGATACTTATATATTAAAATATGTATGTATAAATTATCCAAAGATACGGAAAAGATTTACTTCAATTCGGTTTGAAAATTTGAAACCTGGGCATCGATATTAACTTAAACGTCTGGAAAATGAAAAGTTTTTGAGAAAAAAAGCTCCTCGGAGAAATTCTGAAATATAGGTTTTTTCGATTTTCTCATATTTCACTTAATCGTTCCAAAGAAAGAATATGCGGAGGAAACATTTCTTTTCAAAAAATATATTTACTGACAACCAAAGTGCCGTTAGAATTTAGTTAAATAAATGATTAATATTCAAAACATTTATTTCTTTTAATAAAATAATTCGAAGTAAAAAAGAAAATCTTAAAAAAATCCTATGACACAAATTAACAACTCAATAGTACTTTAAACTCAATAGGAAAAACACTATTTCTGAAGATTTATCTCTATAAAATACAATTTCCTACTGCTTTTTATTCGAGATTTTAATAGGATTTCTTTAGAGTCTGACCCCTCGGAAAATGGATCCACCTCTGAATTTCTGATTTTTTTTAGAAAGCCACAAAATGTAAATATGTGGTATGTAGTGATAAATTTACCTCCCTTGATTTTTGGCGCCTAGTACTAATTTCTCCCCCTCCCCCCCTCTCTTCTGATGTGAACTACATAAAAAACTAATGATATCGTCTTGGTTGTCCCGCAGTGGAGTTTTTGTGCACCATCTTTCACTCGTCCATATCGCACGGTGCGTCGTGGTGGCGCTAATGTGTGACGGGCGGAAGTGACGTGCGAGGGGAACTGATCCCTGGGGCGATTAGTGACACCGACACCGCACCAAGACGCCAAACATATTGCATTACAACCGCCGAAACGATAGAGTGCCCGGCCCACGGAACGCATACGAATCTCGCCACGAAATGCGGCTACATTCACAGAGTTTATACACAAGTCTTGTTGCAAATTTCATCTTTGGTTTACTTTAACTCAATATGTAAGCATACTTTTTTCGTAAGAAAGTTTTAAGGTGTATATATGAATAATTTGAAAAAGTTCACTCTTTCCCAGGAATCGAACTCAGCGCCTACGCTTTGCTGGAACGTTGTCCAAATCACTAGGTTATGAAGACCTGTTAGAGACTTCTAATTATATAAATTTCGTAGAATCCGTAGTTTCTTAAATTTTAAATATTATTAGAAAATTTTAAAGGTCTGAAGATTGAATCTTATTCATATAATTCACTCACCGCACTTATTATTTTTCTATGGTTTAATATTAAATTTTGCTAAAATGAATGCTTCAAAAATCAGCTGTAAGTATTGCAAAGTTAAATGTGACTTGAGGAAATATATCAGTATATTTAATATTTTTTAATTTAGCCTTATCATAATACCAATTAAAGAATTTATAGGAATTTATTTTGCTAGAAAAATAAGAATGACAGTGCATTGTTCCTAATTATATATAAAAAAATGTTAGTTCTTCTCCCTAGCTGATAGTATGAGAACTACTGAAAGAGCTTTACAGATTATCAGTATTGAGTTACGTATACCCAGTTATAAACTATCAAATTCGTCAGTTCCCTTGTATTAATGTGCGGAACTGATAACTTCGGAAAACAGGCTGAAAATAAAAACAAATTTTATTGAATTAATTCAATAATCGCATGTTACAGATTTATTATTTGAAATTGTTTTTATTTCTTAATATATGATGTTTCATTTATGGATCGAAATCTTCAATGAAATATAAATACGAAAATTTGTCAAGTTGAACTCGTTATTAAAACTGTACGAAAACTCTGCGTTATACATATTTGAAAATATATACACCATGAACTAAGCAACGAAATGCTGTCTGTTAAAAGCTAGTGAATTGGCGCGTTTTAAACATGGGCAAACAGCGGCGTTCGTTGTGTTCCAGTGGCGTAGTCAAATGTTTGCGGAGCGGCACAGGGGCTGGATGAAGGTTTTCAGTGCATTAGTGGCCGAGTGGTGTGAATGCAAACACGACTGATGCGATGTTAGCTTCATTTCATTGCTCCCTTGGCGCTACTGCGAGGGAGCTTCCTCGTCCTGGTCACTTGTTGACATTGCCCAGGACGAGATTGATTTTGGGAGCGATGTTATGACCAAGAGGATAAGAAAAGAAATAAGAATAACAAAAAACCTTATAGAAGAGCTCGTTTAGAAATACTCGTGAATTAGTAGATTTTTTTAAATGTTTTCTATTCTTACCTGGTTGTCTTAAATGACTGTGTGGGTCTAACGATGCTTTCGTCATTCCTGATAACGTATTTGAGCCATAACCTGAAAAACAATAAAATTTATTTTAAAAGCAATTCCTTAAAATTATTGATTTTATTTAACTTTACATTATTTTTTAATATGAAAAAACATGAATCATAGTTCCTAGGCATTCAAGGAAAAAAGATTGATCTCTTATTTATTTAACCCGCATCGGTACCCTAAAACAAAGTAATTTAGAAAACAATGATTATATATACACATTGTATCAAAGGATTTTGTAAATAGAATCAACGTGAGAGATAGCTTTAAAAAAGGTCCAGAAGTTAATAAGGATGGACAGATCAGGTTAACAAATTTTTCTTATTATTCTTATTATCATAATAAAAATTTATTGTTACTATAAACTATATATAGGTATTATTGTATAAATACGAAATGTTTGCCACATTTATTTATTTAATCTAGACTATTTCGACCGCACATGGGTCTTCTTAAGAAGAAGAGATTTGAAAAATATAAAGAAGACCCACGCGGGATCGAAACGATCGAAATTGAATAATAAATGCGGCTGAATCCCAGGAAAAATCTCGTATTTATTCAACTACCCAGCCAAGAAACATCCCAAACTGCGACCCGTCATGTTGATTAAGATTTTATCATTTTCTGATCCGGTACTTTTAAAATTACAATTATTGTCATAGAAATGAGTAAAGAATGTTATTGTATTCAACCCACAGTACACCTCTTCGTTTACAATTCTTGAAAAAATAAGGCTTCAAGAAGACTTCAGATACATTATTTAGTATAAAGAAACAGGAATCCTAGATCCTAGGTGTTAAGACAAAAAGGATCGAAGTCTTAGAAATGTTAAAAATTTTACTTCTTTTATAGAAATGTAGATAGTACTAATTTATGGTTAATATCCAGTTACACCGACAGGAATTACATATTAAGCTTCACTTAAATTAAAAGTACTAGTAAATGTAATTTTGTTTGCAACAATAGTTAAGTTTATTTGATTTCAGCACTAAATTATTTAGTCAAATTTCGACGTAGTCAAAAGAACCTAAAATCACATACGTAATAAACAAATTAAAAATTGGAGCAAATTATTCCTAAAAATATACAAATTTCCTCCAAAGCGTAAAACGATTTTTAGGGGCAAAGGTCAAAGGTCTGGTGTCTTGGCAGGGTGGTTAGTGGTAAAAATATCTTTGGTTAATATTCTTGTCACACATAGTGGCTGGGATGCGTGATTGTTGAGATCAAAGGCTGTGGCCCGCGGCGTGCGATGTGCGATTGTAGGCGCAGCAGCGCTTGCTTTGACAACTGCGTTATTTGATTGCGTTGTTTGAGATCACAGCCGCCCGGCCCGGCGCCAGGCACAATTGTTTTACGACAAAGCCAAATCATAATTTTCACAGCAATCTAAATGCGAGCTAATTCTAAAAGGGCCCCACCATGCATGACAAGCAAATTTCTATAAACTCTCAAAGTCAACCATTTACTTCTGCAAACTACAAATAAATAGTTTCAGACTTTAAATCAAAGAAATGATTTTCAAAAAATATATGTATTTTGTAGAATCTTTATTTTGATTTTGATAACTCAATATAATATTCTAAATAATAACAAATTCAAATAAAATGTCAAAAGTTTTTCGAATACGTTATTTTCTATTATTAGTAAAATAAAGGGCACAATAGAAGACCAATGAAGTATCAATGAATTGACTGAAAATATTATGTGATAAATTAAACTACATAGACTTGCAATGCAATGGTACAATAGTTATTTGTATCACTAGCACAGAATAGTTACATACAGAAGCGACACTCCGTGTCTGTACCTTTCATGTTCCCCTATCCAGTTCTATGACCTTAAAGCATTGCATAGATCTTTAAATTTGTGCTCTTCCCCTATCTCTCTCTAAGATGTGAGGAAACTTTCCGATATTAAACAATGAGCCCTTTAAATTTGTGCACATTCTCCATCTCTCTCTAATTTTCGTTTCTCTGTCTTACTGTCGCTTCTGTATAAACCTATTCTGTGTCACAAGTCCAGAAACTGAACGTTAGAAAGAGTTTTTGGACGTGTGATACACAAGATTTTTTGCGCCGGTAACATTTGTAATTTATTAAAGAAATATTATTACTACTTAAAATTTTATACACTATAGGCTTTTATGTTGATAACATTGTGAATTGATATTTCTCAACAATTAACGTACTCGAATCATACAAGGTATAACACTAGTATAATGAATAATAAATCAAAAATAGAAGTTTTAATTAAAAATTTATCATTTCAATAAGGTAAATTTTGGCCGACAAACAGAGAGTTTCTGGATGATTTTGAATTCTGTAATATACTAGTTATATCGGACGGAGGCGCGAAATGTAATTTGGGGGGCTAACTTCTTTGATTACAAACATCAGTGTTGAGTTGTGTCCGTTTGGTATATATCTAAAGTCCGTCTTATCGAAGTTTTATTGTATATGAATATTTTTTTTTAATCGTTCCATCCTCATAGACTTTGAGTAGTAGTCATACATTAGAGGAAAAAATAGATCGTGAATTTTTGTGTCACAATATGTGCATGGGTATTGTAAATTGTTAAAATAATATTCTTGCAACATCGCCATTATCTTAATTAATTTAAATATTTTTGCCAAGTAAACTGAATATTCTTCGAAAAGTAAAGAAGCTCTTATTTTCATCATAAACAATTAGATTGTAGCTGTAGAATTTGATATCTTCGACAATTTGTGTTTGATATGGCGTAAGCCTTTAAAGCAGATTATAACTTTTTACATGAATACATCTAATAGTAGCAGTTAGCAACATGCAATGATGGTTTTCTAGATATGATTAAAATAATATCCATTGTTACTATTTTTAACTTTAAGGGAATTTTAAAGGGAACTAACAATTTTAATTTGAAAATATAACATGGACCTTTAACTTCCTCAAAACAACAAAAAAGCAGTTAAATCTCAAAGGCCAGTTATATTTTCAAACTCTACTGTAGTAAGTATGAACATATGACGAAAAGCCCAGTACTTATTTTGAAATCTCCGGTAATAATATGATGATTCCTGAAATGTTATTGAAGGCTATTTGGATGATAATTTGGTTGACAAGGCGTTGGCGTTGGTCGGTGGAGACAGCAAGCAGCAAGGCATGTCCTGCCCTTCTTTCTTGGCTGGCGTGAAGTATTTTGCCCTCGGATCGATGTAGTGACCTCTAGCCGCGTTCACGCACACAATACCACTTAGCGAACAGCGAACGCGCGGGTGTTTGGTATGCGGCGGCCGTGCGCCTGAAACAAGCCACTCGCGCAGGGAAACACCAGGAAAGGATTCTCTTGTCGGTTTCCAACCCACTGCGCCGAACCCACTCGTGTGGATACCGCCCCGCAAACACCAACCGGCTACAGAATATATACCCCGCTTTTAACAAATATGTTCTTTTACTTTCTCTCTTGCAACAAACACAAATACACAAGTGTTATGTTTAAATAAATCTCAAACCTAGAATTTTTATTTCCTTTTGCTTATTTAATCAAATCAATTCAGATAAATCTGAAGTTTCTGATGTACCTCGGCGAATGCATTAATTAAGTCAGTACACATATTATGTGAAGCAAGCAAATTGTTCCAGACAAGTGGAATGTAAAATATGTGATTTGGATAAAAAAATATAAATTAGATCTAGAATTAAAAGGTTTTTAGATTTTTTCTTGAATTTTGGATGTTCTATATTTGGTGGCTTTATATTTTTTGTATTACAAGTTTTTTTTGGTTCAAAAATATTGTTAATATTAAGAATTTGACTGGATTATTTTATTTAATGAGAAAATGAGAATACGGAGGACGAACACTGAATAATTAATTATGTTTAACTCATTATTACACAGACTGTCCATTTTTTGAGCCTAACTGTTGGGATCTCGAGAGTCGTAAAAAAGTTGGGTTAATTGGGACAAAGTTGGTGCATTAGTTGGTCATTTTAATAATGTATTTGTTTTTCAAAAAAAAAAACAGTGGTTTCCTGTAATGCAATGTTCTTTGCCAGAATTTTCACATCTCATGGGAACTTTTCTGCATTTGTTGCACAATATTAAGGATCAATTGTGGTAAAGTAAAACAGAAAATCTGGGATTCGATTCCCAAAATCGCAAACAATTAACAAGTCAATATTGCTATTCGAATATTTGGGTGGGTTGGATAAGTAAATCACAATATTTCACAATTTTGTGAGTTATACTTTCCTCGCGTAAATTATTTGCCATCTAACACACTATTAAAAGATTAGAAATCGCATGCAATAAATTCTATTTTTTGGAAAAATCATCCATATCTTTAGTATTTTAGTACCCTACGCAATGAGGGTGCACAGATAAGTGTATCGAATAACACGATCAGATAGCGAAGCGTAGAATCACAGTAGACAATGAATACGCGTGAAGCGAGCCACGAGCCAACAACCAGCTTGAAATTATCTACTCATGGAGACAGGGGGAGGAAAGGGGAGGGCTCTTGACTGACAGCTACATTCTCTTGTTTAAATACAAACGCGGGGCATTGCCACTAGAATAGAAAGTGGAAGATTATAGCAAAAAAGGGAATTAACACCATTAGGAATAATTTTGTTGGAAGGGCGTTAGTCAGATAATGGGTTGAATAATTTTTCAAATAGATACATAATTCAAAATGCGTATCTAAGATCAATAGATGTCAAATAGTATTTATAAAACATTATAACATTAAACATGTAACCGGTTAAAAAAACCGGTTAATAAAAACCGGTAACCGATATTTTCAACGAAAATTGCGAACTTTAACCGTAATTTTAACCGATATTTTTCAGGCCGAAAATACCGGTAACCGTTAACCAAGAAAAAAAATAAACCGGTTTTAGCGAACTTTAACCTTTATTTTAATATCATTTAGCGACAAAAAATTTTAATATTTTTTTTTATACCTGTGGAGAGTCATAAATGTAGGTAGTTTCTTTGGCCGTTAAGGTTACTTAAAAAGTCCCAAATATATACGGCCTTTGTCAACACAGGCAAGTTTAAAATTGAAAAGTGACCTGCGTTTTTCTGAAGATATTACGGGAATTTTTGTGAATATTCATTAATTAATTTGCTTTTTTTTATTGTTATATTTTTCTCAGATGGTATTTTTTTATTATTTTTTTAAATTAATTATTCTGTAATTTTTTTTAATCAAATTTTTATAATTAATTTCTTTTAATTAATTTAATTATTTTTTTAACCGATATATTAACCGGTTTAAACCGGTTTCTAATTTTCAAAAACCGGTTTTTGAACTAAAACCGTTATTATTATAACGTTCTCTATAAGGGTTAACCGTTAACCAGTATTTTTTTCGGTTACATGCCCTGTTTTTATTACATTTATACATTTTCAACATCCTACTAGTCAATTTATTCTTTTTCTTCAATTGATTTCTAGTAATGGACAATAAGAGAGGGCTCCAATGTTACAATTTGGAAAAAGAACAATCAGTATGAATTACTGTATTTATGAAATTTATTAAATGAATAATCTCATTATCATCCAACAATCTAATAAGAGAATTTCAAATATTAAAACAATATTTTCAAATTCATTTCTCTAAAATTTGTAATAAGAAATTATGAAAATGGGTGTATAATACCATTATAATTCTGTATCTAGAAACGATTGGTGATATATTTCGAATTGTATTTTTGATCATTTTTTTATTTGGGGGGTAAAATTTAAAAACATTGCTCCGTATTACGAACGTAGTTTTATAATAGAAGTATTTTTAGAAAAGTTGTTTCTACATTATAACCTTATAACACTGGGCGTTACTTTTAACCAGTAAGTGAAGCACGTGAGACAACGCCTCACCATACAAAACGAAGGGAGAAGAATTTTGCACTGTATTTTTAAATTTTGATCTTCTATAAATTTTTAATTTAGCGCGCAATATATTCACAAATCTAGTTATCACATTTCCACTGTTTTCCTATCCTATATTGTCGAATAAAGAATTCATGCGCCCAAAGCATTGCCGTCTACAGAAGAGCAGAGGCAAAATTTCTCCTGCCTCAAACTTCTCCAATGCTTTTGTACAACTGAGCTGTTTTTAAAATGCTCACAGCGTTATCGATTTTTCTCTCGCTACACTACATGCTTCAGAAAAAGGATTCTGATTGGTCTGTTTGCATATGGACGAGAACATGCGATTACATTGAAAGCTTTTGAAATTTTGGCCGTTGTATTTGCAGTTTTTCAAATTTAGAATAAGTGGGTGTGCTCACCGGATATCTTTAGATTTTAAAATTAAGTTTTTCAGTTCATATAGCCTGCCTCACCAACATTTTAGTTTGCGTGCCGCCACTGCTTTTAACAAAAGCGCTCTATAAAAGCGAGTTCATAATACGAGCTACTGTTTCTAAGTAGTACTTAAAAAACCTTTATCTACTCTCACCCTATAATGATTCCATTATTTTGCAAGTTATTGCATGTGAAGTGTGTCATTAATGAAATCGTTTAATAATGAAACTAAATCATGCCTAAAAGAACAATGTAAATTAAATGGGACTTTCATTATTATAACATTTCTTTTAACAAATGAAAAACATGTTTTTGAAAGAATGGTAATGTAAAACACCGGTTAGTACTGCTAACGCTATAGTATCGCAGAAAAATATAGTACAAATTATCGTATTTGGATTTTATGTAAGAGTTTTATCTCAAATTGGTGACATTGCATCGGTGTCATCTCAGAAGTATACTGAACGCAACCTACCATCACCTGTCTACCTGTCATATTATATAAATATAATAAATTATTACAATTCTATTTATTTTTCTAATTGGTTCGTAGATAAAATATTGTATGACACTCATGTGTGAAGTACTTTTATGCACTCATTACGGTTAAGACACTCGCTTTCGCTCGTGCCTTAAACTCCGTAATTCATGCCTAAAAGTATTCCTTCACACACTAGTATCATAAATAACTATTATTATTCACTTGAAAATTTGAAATCAAAGAATCATAATCTAGTTAACATAAAAAAATGAGAATCAAAAAAGGTCACTCATTCATTTACAAATTTGTTCCCAAAGTTTGACTCGAACAAATTTGTAAATGATGAAAAATGAAAAAATATACTGCTGTTTAAAATTTTTGATTCAGCTCATTGAAAACTATCTTGCTTAACTTTTGTTTCATCTACCTCGATAGAATAAGAATTAGGATCTTTGGAATAAATTAATAAAAATCTATAATTAGAAATATATTAATAATTATCAATAACTAGGGGTGTTCCTTTTTTATAATGTCTTGTAGGATTCCCATTAGATTTCAATTAATTGTAATTAGCATCCAGCCGTCATCTGTCGCTTGCACAGCCACCAGCAGCGCACAAACAACCGAAACCGAACTCACAGCGAACAGTTCCTCGCCCGGGGCATTTTCGCGCTGAACAAACTTAATAATAGTTGGCGTCGGGATTATGATGAGTGTGAACAGTCGAACATCGCTGGCGTTCATGCGCCGCTGCCTGGGATCACAGGCGAGAGACAGTCAAAGCCAAGCTGATGTTAGTGATGTTATTCTATCGCGATTTCACGCCTGGTGGAACCTCTGCGCTGTGTAGCCTACGGCGAGTGTAGGGCTTTGTTACTGCGGGATGCACAATGCACAAATGCAACTTAGTTTGGAGTTGCTGTTGCACACTGCAGATATTCACATTCATCAATTTAGTTAAAATCACCAAGAAAAGCTTCAATTCTGATAATATTTAGTCTTTGTCAAATGAATTGCAATGCATACCGGAATGGTATTTTGAATTTTTATTTTGTATAACTCATAAGCAATAAATAAATAAAAATTTTCACGACATAGCTAGCAGCAAAATTAGTAAAAAAGAAATGTAAATTGTCATGTCACAGGGATACACTCACTTTTCAGAATAAAGAGATATTGAAAATATAATCACAGAAGAGACAGTTATTTACAGGCAATACAAAAACTAAAGAAGAAAAAACTTCAGGTTCTAACCAAATACAAAACGAAGCATGGATCAATTGTACCGAAAATATTTTAAAGGAAATAACGAAAATAATAAACGACGTATGAAGAGGAAAAGGATTATGAGAAAAATGGAGGAAGAAGACTATACAGAGGCATAAAATTGCTAATACCATATTCAAGATATGCAATGATATTAGAAGAAAAGCTAGAAAAAGAAGTAGAGAATTTAAATTATAATTGCTAAAAAAGAGAGAAGTAGTCATGTCGTCTGTTTCTGAAAACATGCAAATGAAAAACTGCCTTCTAACTGGGGATTCGACGTCACAGGGTTGCAATGAGCAATGCCGTATGTATTATTGACCTAGATGTCTAGGCTTTAAAAGTTGTTCTGTTCGAAAACCTAGTTAAATATAATTAGATTTAAACCTAACTTTTTGTGATGAAAATACAAACAATTAAAAAAATATTTGCAACTTTATGAATATTGGTATTTGGTAATAAGGACAGCGGTGATTCATTTCTATGACAGATCAAATTCCAGAATTGACCAAATTGTTTGAAATTCACAGTAAGTTGTAGATCTTTTGCACAGACTGATTAACACTCCCGTAAAGTAAAAGTGCAGAGAACTTCCAAATCTCGATATTTAAAAGCCTTTCATCATTAAGCAAATAATTATAATAAAACAAAGTAGAAGAAGAAACAAATCCTGAAAAATTACTATGGTTGAGATTACCAAAAATAAAGTTAAGAAAAGGCTAAGTGGAAATATTCCATTACAAATTAGAAAAAGAAAGGAAAATGTAATTGGAAAAAACCGTCCTGTGAGGATACATTGTAGAGCAAAGTCAATGTCATCTCTGTATAAAGTTCCTAAAAATAAAAGCAACGCGATAAGAAAAGCTGAAAAGATTTCCTTTCGGATGTCCAGCAGTGTCTGGGTAACAGATTTACAAGTAGGAAAGTGGATAAAAAGGCGCTGCTCTTACACATAACCAAAAGGGATATGAGTTTGCCAATTCGGAAATGTCCCGCCAGTAGTTGTATTAGCTCCGGCTGCCGGCGGAAGAACTGCGCACCACTTCGTGCCCGAATTTCCTGTCGCAGCGGCAGGGGATTCTCGCCCTTATGCCCCCCAGCACACCGCCCCTGATTTATTGCTCAATGGTTATGGGTATCTACCAAGAGGTTTGGCCAAGCCACGGCTTTTGTTATGTGTGCGAGAATGAAAAGTTTTTTCACATAATCATAATATGCCTCGCACCTTGCTTATAAAAGAGGCCTAGCTCCACTTAAATTTTCTTTGGCTTATTTTACACACTATGTTTGTTAAATTAGGACTATAGGCTAAAAAGGCGCCTAACACGGGACCCAATTTCGTTCTAAAATCCTTTTACCTGAGTTATGTACGAGAAAATAGAAAAATATTTAATTTCTTGCTCAAAAATAAATAATTAAATGAGTTTCCAGTTTTACACGGTACTTAATATCGTCTTATCCTAAATTTTATACGAGACTAAAACCCGTGTCACACTGACTTAATACGTAGAATGACCGACAATGGTTCTGTGAATCTAAGTTCGATTCCATATCAGATAGAGAACCAGAGAGGTGCCATTTGATAAACATTCTCTAAGGCATAATTATCATTACATAGCATTTAAAACCGTATGCTGATTCAATATTTTATAAAGAAGATTTTTTTTAATTCATGAATCTCACAGAGATTTGAACCCAGAACCTTCCTATTGCTGGTAGAATGCTCACCTTACGCTCACTTTGCAATAGAGTTCAAATCTCAGTGAGATCCATGGTCTATGTATCAAAAATTTATTGATAGCATCATTGCTTATCATCTTTTAACTATTCTTTATTTTTACATCTGCAAGTGGTACGATACCTGTAGTATATTATGTTAGTAATAAATTTTTAGAAACGTGTTTATAAAAAAGTTAAGTACTCTACTTTTTCTACGGCTGCAAATTATAGAAGGAAAATATAAAATTTCAGACTGTGCATAAAACGTTGCGAATCCATAACTCCTCCAATTCTGAATGAAATGGAAACTAAAGTTATGTTAAATCATATTTAAACAAATAGTGAACAAAATATTTATTAATTTATTATTATTAATGTTAAAAAATATCTGATCATTTATGGATAACGAAATTTATTATTTTTGTATTCTGTTAGGTACATCCTTGTAGTAGTAAATTCAATTTAATCATCTTTTAAGCTTAAATATTAAACCTTGTTATATCTATGTAAAAATATATACATGTAGATAGTATTCGAACCCAGTACTTTTAGAAGCTACATCCATAATTCTCATCTTTGCGGTTTGTGATTTATTGCCCAGTGATTTTGGATATCAGCAAGGCTGCACATTGGCCAAGACAGTCTTTTGTAACGGCGGGATGCTGGTGGAATGATACGCGGTTGTTTTGTTGTGAAGATTAGCGAATAAGAAAAAAGGAGAGAAAAACCGGTGTGAAGGATGATGAATGTGCGGTGAAAATGGAGAACCACCGACGGAAAATCAAAAACACCAGGAGGAAATTGTGTTTTTCCAAAATATAAATAGATGCTCGACTTAGATATTTAGGTTTGAGGGCTAGACAATATATTTTGAATGCAGAATAAAAATAAGCGGCAAACAAAAAAATATGTTTTCGTGAATGACATATTCAAAGAAAAATGCTCAACCAAACATAAAAAAATTATGCCTTATTTCTTATAAGTATATTTTAGGAGTTTTATTTCTTGACTATCTGTGTTAAGTAAATTTTGCCATTAATACAAAATGCTTTTTCGTTTGGCATAGTTTTAGTTTATACACTTTTTTACAATATATTGATTATTAGGTTATTATAATCTTTAAAATGTGAGTAACTGTTTCATAATTCTTAACAGAATATTAATGAATGAGGGTAATTGCTAGGCTGCGAAAAACAAAAGTCCGGGTAATTTTTTTCCGGTCGGTGACAAATCATTCCGTAAATAAAAATACCATCATATTAATTTCATAATTATTGATAATACAAATCGATCGAGAAAAAAATAGTATGTGTACCGTGTAGAAAAATTGTCTTCCCGGACTCCTGGTGTAGCTGGCCTCGCCTACGGCTCGTTCCGCATCCACCATCGTCCGGGAATGTATCACTTTTCCTACTAGATACACAATATACTATTTTCTACACCAGCTATGAATGGCAGGAGAGTGATGTTTAATATAGGCCGTTTATAAAATATTTTATCATTACCACAACAATGGGTAAATATAACCTACTCATTTTCATTTAAGGACCTTCATTCAACTCAAATTTTAGTAGATATCTCTTTAATTTATTATTTTTAAAGAGCTATAGAGATAAAAATTCACGAAAAAAGTTAAGGCATATTATTAAAATTAATACTATGTTATTTTCAATATATAGTTTTTGTTATTGACTAGTCTCATCATTCAAACATAAATTTTTAGTTTTTATGCAACCGAAAGAAAATATCAAATGATTTATATTCTCAAAATTTCCATTCGCTTTTTCAAATTCAAACTTATTAAGTATTGTTGATGCAAGCAGACATAATGTAAGAATTTACTATAAAATAATTAATGGAAAAAATGAAATAAAAACTCACCTTGCGATTGTGTTGATGTGTGTGAGCTCCATGATCCTTTATATGACGTATCTGCAACAAACATAACCTGTATGAATTTACAATCAACAGTTTATCTGCTTACACTCTTTGTAGTACCAACATAGTAAGCTACAAGGTCGTATATTAGAAATATAATAGTATTATTACCTGCAAACAGCATAGAAAAATTACTAAACGTCCCACTCCGGCTCAAATAGTCGGCAGAAGTTTTAATATCCAACATGGCGGCCAGGAAGGAGGCAATTACTTAACCATAAACAAGAACGCATCAACCATATCCATAACACTCACAAACACGGCCACTCCGCGGGAAATTTGAACTTGTACCACCACTTCCGCGAACCGCGTGTGTCAGTCTGCATGTGAGTGACTACACACTTTTTCTCCGAGCTTTTCCTCCGAGCTTTCGGAGGCGTGGCTTGGGGTGGCTCGCAGCCAATCAGCGCACGGCATCCCCAATGGCTTGTTGCGTCACACGCAAGCCCCGCCCCCGACGGTGGTGTGCAAGTTCGCCGTGAAGTGATTTTAAAATTGATTTCTGTAACGTGTTATCTGGTTAATGTTATAAACTTTGCACGGTGAATCGCTCAGCGATTTTGCAATCGAATTTTCAGCGTGAATATTGAGAAGGAAATTGCGGCCTGATCGACATGTGGATAGAGTTTTTCTCAAGCGCAGTTTAATTTCAGCGAAACTTTCCGCTAAACACGAATAAACAAGCTCTTTACATACATACATCTTCTTCCAAATATTAAAACTTCATTTATTTCACAATTTCAATATCATTTTTATAGTAAATTTCAAATTAATATCTTTAACATCATTTTTAGGAGATACAGTCCTGTAAGTGCTATTAGAAGAAATATACCACAATCGTTTTTTATACAAATAAACAATAGTTTATTACTTTATAGCCATATTTATTTCAATGAGTAACAGCCATTACAAGCGTACTTTTTCTACGACTATGAAATGAAATACATAAATATTATGTTTTTTGGACGTCACTGTTTCACAGCACACTTAACGCAAGGCAAGTGTTAAATAATGATAATTTTGAAATGTGATTGGCTCAAGTTGAGTAATGAAAATTAAAAGGTACGATTGGCTGAGAACTGTTATAAATATAAATGTATACATGGCCTGAACAATCTAAGGTTGATACCAGAACAGTTGTTTAATTTTGCATTGGAAATTAGCTTGGATTGATAATCAATTCCAGAAATATAATAATTTTGTTCTTATTATACCTACGTCATAGTATATTGTGCAACAAATGCAGAAAGTAACTTATTTCTTAGAAGATGTGACAATTTTGACACGAGACGAAATCGAGTGCTGGAATCACACAAGATGGGTTGTAAGTAATAAAGCATGTGTTGCACACTAACCTTTTTGTAGGGTTACAGGTTTTGACATGATTAAATCAGAATTGTTGTATTAATAATTTAATTACAATTATTTTCAAGAGTGCCAATACTTAACATAGGTAGGTACTTGTCAGGAATAATATGTATACATGTGTTTCATTAATAACATCTAATGTAGTGATTCATTTATAAACACATTAGATATTCGTGTTTTATATACTCGTGACTAAAATCACGTTTATTAAACTTAATACATAATTTTTTTTTATATCTCTTTATAAGTGTACATGTATATTTGTAGAAAAAAAAAATCAATTTTACTTATTTGCAAAGACGTTTTAAGGATAAAAGTATAAAAAAAGTTGTCACACCATGTAATAGATAAATATTAAAATAGGTACTTATTTGGACACCACAAAAAACAACTTTTCAGAAAAATATAATAACTGCTCTAGTTAGATGTAATAAATATTAAATGATGTTATTGCAGGGGAGTCAGATTTAGATATTTTCAGTATTTTTCTTCGAATATGAATATGAAATTAGGAAGAAATTGTATATGAAAAAATCGCAGCTGTCATAAGAATATGAAGGGTGTCTGGTGAATGACGTCAGAGTTGTGAAAACTTGTGTAATGAAATTTGGCGTTATCACAGAATCTGTTTTAAAGCCGGAAATTTACGATATTTAATTTCGTTTTTACTCAAATGTAGTACGGCGACGGCGACGGGCAGCCAGAGTGCGACGAATTCCAAATCGCAGACTGGTTCGTTTTCCACCAAACCAAATTACTTTTTAAACCAATTTTACAAATACGAGTGAGCCATGAACGCATGACCCGCACGCGAGAAAGCCACTAATTAAATTTACAACTCAACACGACCAAAAGAAAATATTTCACCCCTAATAACAATTATCGTAAAAACCAACTGAATATTTATAATATATATTTAAAAGTTCTTTATTTCTAACCCTTTTTAATAGTTTGCTCATTTTAATGCAAATTACAATTTTCATATACCTATTTATATTATATTCTATTTAAAAGTGCATCTCTCTACGATAGAAATATACGATCATATATTCACCCAGCAATGGTGATATTATTTATATACATGTATGAGCATTTACCATTTCTGTATTGATCTAAATTTGCTTGTCAACTAAAGTTGATGATAAAAATATTTATTAAATGGGACAGTTTTACCACACCAAACTAATTTATGGTACACGCAAATTAACATTTTGGTTTTTTTTTTTCTTAGTTTTTAAACAAAATAAGTTTCAATATAGGGTTGACAGTTGTGACGTTTATGAGTACCTATACATATATCACATTCAAAATTGACAACTTGTAGAATTAGAAAATAGTGCACTATAAAGCAAAAGATTACACGCTGTAGTCACGAAGATGAACAATAGATAGTTTTTTTTTTAAATGTTGAATAAATTAAAAAACTGCCTTGAACTGTATTTCATTAGGAAGTTCGTTAATTGTTAATAAAAATTGGTAGATCATTGTGTTTCATAAATTAGGTTCTAATTTTATTTCATACTTAAGCTTGTTTTAGTCTGTAATAAAATTTGTAGTCATTGCTTTTAGCAATTCTAAAATACATACATGATTTATTGCAGTAAAATAACAATCGGATTTTGATGATTATTAAAACGACGTGTGTAATTCGTCACAGTGAGAAGAGAAGTGGCTATCAATGTACCAACTAATCCGTATCTGTATAATGAAATTCATACACTGACTTAACTTTTCAAGTGTTGCATCCTCCCCCTATATCCCGCTGGTGGGAACGTGTTTACTTTATTTACCCCTGTGATGTTTGGATTCAACCCCCTGATCCATCCCACCATGTATACTCCGCAAACACGTACAACCAGTACCCAGCACAGATATATCACACACAATGTCATCTAGTAGTGGAACGGGTGCTGTGCTCAATGATTGCTTGATTGTATTGTATGATTTTTGATGCATTAGATGCGCAATTGTTATTAGGTGGATTGAAATTGATAGTTTGTGAGAATTTTTGTATTTTCACTCGCTACGATGGGAATTATGAATTTAATAATTAGAAGCAACGCTACGCTAAAATGATAATATTTGATAAAAAGTAACAAATTTTCATTTATATAATGTTTATTACATTCATATTTATCGGTTTGGTGTAAGAATAACCTTATTATTATTATTTTACAACAACATGCGTAAAATATTTTTTCGAAGAATTAAAAAAAATGACAAACTGTTACTCCCGGTCAACCGATTTTTATAAAATAAAAATATAAACTTATCCCTAAGCTTTCATACCTGTCATGTTTCATTCGACAAAAAATAGGTACTCATCAACTTATCACAAGTATAGCAGAGAGTTTAGATTAAAATGTTAATAGAAATATTACCTAAGGTACTTGTTTACTAACATTTTATTTACAATCGGTGTTTAATACCTTTTTTTTCTAGCCAACCAAACAGTTAGGAAGTAGTTCATTACTTATTTACATCACTTCCCGGCTAGCTAACCTAATTTCTTAAATGTCATTGTTATTTTGACAAGTCAATCTTAAAGATAATACAACGTTCAGTCACTTTTTCTTAAGCTTTACGCACTTCTGGTGGAGTACATTTTAACTCACTATCAAACATAATGTACTATTACTTGAATTTTAATTATTCTTGTTACCAGCTTAGAGACTTTACAAGAACAAGTTTAAAGTAGGTCCCGAATCTACCTATAGGACACAGCGGTATTTTTATTTGTAGAAATATTAACGAAGCATGAATTAGATCCTAGATCTAACATTTCACTCAGTTCGAATTAAAGCGTAGTTTTAAATTTGAATTTGAAATATTTCAATGTAAACCATTATTGATCAGCCAGATAGAGCAAAGTAAAATGCTGAAATTGTTTTCATATTTGTCTAATTTTCTCATAGCGTGGAGATCACATATGTTTGATATATCTAATTTCATGTGATTATGATTGAGATTTATAATCCGGCGAATAAAAATCCGGGTAGTGTTGTATCTTTTTTCACGGATGACTTAGCAATTCCCACGAGAGAGCCCACGTGTCTGGTCGCGTGGCCGAATGGCCGTATCGCAGCTCACTTCGCACCGCTGCCTGCCGATTGTCCGCTGTCATTGTCGCTAAATTGTCAGCGTATGTCAATTGTCACCGGCTAAACAAATGCCATTGTAAAAACACAAAAGCCTTAGAGCATCCCTATCGTGTTGATACTACACGAGCGCCGAGGGATACACAAGAGGGCGATACCACCAGCGGTCTGACTTCGGATAGATAATTATCCTATTTGGAAGTGAATTAAACTAACCACAATAGATGCGTTGCTCTTATCTTAAATTCATTATTCGGAACAGTAAATATACATGCTTTTATAATTCGTACATGACTGCTTCTATTCTTAATATGAAATATAATTATAGAAGTTCGACAAACTTTCGGTTCAAATAGATTTATGGTATTTGATCGTGAAATAAAAAATAAGCTGTATGGCAAACAAGTGTTCTTGAAATGAAAAAATAAAACATTGATCAATGGCGTAACAATGTAGATTAAAAAAATGCAATAATCCTATAACATGATATACTTCACGAAATAATTATCTACGGTAAATTCTCGTTAGAGAGTGAATATAATTTTGAATTAAATCACAGCCAAGTCGTTCTACTGTTCAGCTGACGATAATTTTCGAGCATGTATTTTAATATCAGATCATTTTGAAGACTCAACAGCATTAAAATTAAATAGCAACTAGCCTCTTACCATTTACGCAACTTCAAAACTGATGTTTGGTAGTCTCGTCTTACCATCATATTCTTTTTAATTGAAGCACTCGCATCATTCAAAAGGCAGCGCGTCGGATCAGACGCCGCTTGATATTAGGAAATCCTCCCAATTTACAAGCAGTGTGACTATCTGCAGTCATTTTCTATAAAATTATACAGAAAAAGGTTAGGAACATAAGATACGTCATTTTGTCTAGTCAGATACCGATGTTTTTGATTAAAAAAAATAATAATTGTCAAGACCAGCGAAAAAATATACCATACATTTAGGAAAAATTAAAGTATTTGGAACGTGAAATTTAAGTTATATTCCGAGATGTGTTCGGGTTGACCGGGCTCCTTGAGTCACCAGACCCGTGTTCCACGGAACACACGGAACACCGATAGTTATGTCACTGTCATTAATAGACTACAATAACCACGCATTTGTTTGACTGATCTTACTAACAGCTAACATTTTTAAAACTTATTTGGACAACTGGAACATATTTCTATTTCGCAAATCAGTATAGATTTATAGAAGTAAAATACGAGTACTAATCTAGGTTTAACAAAGTTGTTATTCGATTCATAATAATGATATTTACAGTTATATTTCTCGGCAGCTTAAATTATATTTCGCGGATGGTAATGCTGAAAATATATGGAAAATATATACACAGGCTGATGTAGATTCCGAATCAATGTCACTAAAATGCAAGTAAGCAAACAAGTACCCTCGCTATTTGAGACAAGCTAGGAATGTTGTGACATATAGAAATTTGACAAAATATGGATTATGAAAATGCAGTGTACTGTTGAACACGAGTATACTTTGCCTAAATATTTATTGAGAAGTTTCACTATTTCATAACAAGTATTTATTATTTCTTTATTTATCAATGGAAATATAAACATTTTTTTAAATAAATGTTTTCTTTAATGAAAAGTTGTAATTATTGTAGTCATTCTTCAAAAAGAAGTGCTTTTCTTTTCTAATTGGTAATTACAGAAAGATTTCACTTCTTTGAAAATGATAAAAAAGTGAAATGTATCGATAAGAGAAAACAATATGTCAAGCCTCCATTATTTTCCTTTCTCTTTCTTCGAAACAAAACTGCGGGATGATTTTTTCTGTAGAGCGTTATTTTTCTCGCATTCACAGAATAATTAACAAATTTATTATTTCACTTCTCGAGATGGAATCGTGAATAAAGAAAAAACCCTCGGTGAGTCCTACGCGAAGAAAAATGAAAAGAAAAAGTTCCCCTCATTTCTTTCTTAAATGAAATACGAATTAAAGAGGAGGAGACACTTTTTTACTTTAATTAATTCCATATATTTTGCTCCCTACCGTTTTAAGTTTTCGCTTACATTATTAGACCAGTTTTAATCTATGCAAAAATATGTACAAAACATCTTGATACAAACACAAAAATGTTAAATTTTAAAATCGCAGTATTTTTTTTAACGCTAGGTTGATTTTTGTAATATATCAAGATTTATTAATGTAACAAGTAGATAATAGCTGCAAGCTAGCTTGGAGAGTGCACCATTTTTCAAAACCATGGAAATAGACCAAACTTAAGTTTCTTTGAATATATGTATGTATTTGTAACCTTTAATTGCTATTATAGTCAAAATGAAAATTAGTATAAACTTCAGCAACCAGCAATACATATATGTAAAGAGGTTATAATGCAACTGAAATGACATCTTTTTTATTTTTATAATTTTTATTTTAATGACAATTCATGTTTATTCTCAATATTAAGATTATTAAATGTTATTTCTCGGTCGTGTATTGGGAATGGAATGTGCTGAAATTAAATAAATTAAATTACGAATAATGTTGTCCTTATTCTTAAAAATAAGTTTATAGTTATCTTCAAGTTCATTTATTTGGCTTATAAATTCCTACCTTAGTTAAGAGTATTGTTGATTTTTCTATAGAAATTGTAAAGATTGAAATATCTAGTTATATCTGTTTCACCAAAAATATATCTTAGGTCATCTGCATTCTGATGAATGAGAGTAAGCAATTATTTATATAAATTGTAAAAACAAATTCTTTTATTATTATTTACCTAAAGTTAAGTACCTACCACAGAACGGCTCGGTACCTTTGTAATTAAGGCGTTCCTACTAGGAGTATTGTGCTATAGAATGAATAAACGTAAAGTATTTCAAGCTACTTGATAAACAGATTGCATTTTAAATTAATCACTAGAAGTAGAATGAAGTGAGGGAAAAATAGAAAATAACCGATTTGAAATGATCAAGAGTTCGAGTTACCTAGGAATATTTCATTACATTGTAGTTAGAACTTTTTGGATATGCCATTTTGACTTAAAAAATTAATAGGCAACCTTAAAATTACAAGCTTTGCTTAGAAGTAGGTTGTTACAAATAAAAATACAGAAATGATATTAATGATGAATTGTTTTATTATTATTTTACAATAGCACGCAGAGTCCTTTTACTGCGATATGTACAATGGGACAAAGGGTAACAAGGCATTTTTAAACGAAATTGAAGTAAATGGCCATTACTACCAGCAACCTCAACTAGAATTATTTATGATTTGGTTGTGTAAACAAAAGTAGATATGAAAAATCTAATTGGCCCGTACTACGGTCACGGTTTTAAAACATGGTATTTTGGTGTTTTAGTTAATACCGTGGTGGTATGTTAAAGAAGCTGTTAACACCGAGCACACCCAAAAACCGTTCACTTAAAACACCCAAAAACCGTGATCGTAGTACGGGTCATTGTGATTTCCTTAACATAACCATAATAAAATTATGAAAAATAAAGTAGTCTTGAACAACTATTTGATTTTTCAAATACTTGAAATATTACTCCTTGACTTGACTTGAAATATGGTTATCACTACTTGATTTGTACTTGACTTGATTTCAAGTTAACTCAAGTCAAATACTGAATTTCAAACCAAGCCGTGAAACTCTATTATCAATAGTTAAAATATAAGTAGGGATTACTCAAATTGTAAATTAAGCCGAAAATCCAAAACCAATCAAGGTGAGATGTTCAGATTTATACAACAGACAGATAAAACAAACAAGTCAGAAGTTTTAAAGTACTCTTTGTTTAAGAGTAGATAAGATCGATTAAAAATTACTAAATATGTGCATAAATTTTAATTTATGTATACCTAGATATGATATGTTTTGTTATTTGTTAAAGTTAAGATTGCACATGATACCAATTGCATACACTCTGTTAACCTATTTGTTGTTGTTAGTACGGTGTGTTTTTCGTTCGTGGTAGTGGATGAAAGTGCAAGTGAGTAGTCGTTTTGGTGGTGGTGCTGGGAGCATTGGCGGCGCGGAAGAGAAGAGTGAACAGTAGGCAATCGATGTGCGCTGCCTCGTTCCCATGGCTACACTTCCGGAGCGCACGGCGTTGTCTGGCGCGCGAACCAACACCAACACCACCACACGCACGCACCCACTACCACACACCATCAGGATTCATTCTTCTTTCGCACTATCACACCTAAACGGTGACACTGTGATTGAATCTAATAAATGTAAAAGGATTTGAAAAAATTATTAATTAGTAGAGATGGGACCGAAGCCGAATAATTAATTAGTTGGTATTTGGCCTATTCGGCCATATTTTCACTATTTGGTATTCAGCCTATTCGGCATATTTTAATATCGAATATTCAGTTTCAGGATTCATTCTTCTTTCGCACTATCACACCTAAACGGCGACACTCTCACCAAATCAAATAAATGTAAAAGGACTTGAAAAATTAATAATTGTAGAGATGGGACCGAAGCTGAATAATTATTCGGTATTCGGCCTATCCGGCTATATTTTCACTATTCGATATTCGGCCTAGTCGGCATATTTTAATACCGAATATGCGGTTACAAGATATATGTGAAGTACCAGGCTGTTTTGTTATGTTAAATTATGTAAATATACAGATAATAAATTTTTTAAATAAGATACATACCTATGTTTAGATATTATTAATGTATGTGCAATAAGAATAAATAATTTATCTAGTTATATTGTTTGCGGTAAATTTCTCTAAACTGAATTAATTAAATTTAATAATAATCAAACAAGAAATTACCTTTACAAAAAATTGGGCGAGCATTTCAGAATAAAAAGGATCTCCAATCACGCTTTCAGTTTGTACAAAAATAGGTATATTATTCAGTAAAGCCGAATATTTGTTTTTCGGTTATTCGGCTGAACTGCTATTGGCCACATCACTATTAATTAGTAACAGATTTTAAGA
The DNA here is from genome assembly GCA_035578165.1 of Stenolophus ochropezus. Lineage (NCBI taxonomy): Eukaryota > Metazoa > Arthropoda > Insecta > Coleoptera > Carabidae > Stenolophus > Stenolophus ochropezus. Next base: position 13,152,584 of record JAQOWZ010000005.1, on the reverse strand, counting down.
TTAAAGTTCTCAGATAGATTTAAGAGATTTCGTTTTTTAAGTCAGGAGTGATAGAAATTTTATGGAATTTAATAGCAAGAGCATAAAATCTGTGGTAGTAAGTGTTATACCATATTATCTCTGGTTTAACTTCAAAAGAATTTGTAATTAGTCAGTTGTTTGATTATGTTCGAAAAGACGAACTATCGTTACAAATTAAACAGTAGAAAAACTAAGCGAATTATTTCTTTCAATTTTATCTCTGTGTTATTTAACATATATTACACAGAAAATAGTTAACAGTTGACACTTTTACTTATAAAATAGTAACCACATAATACGATACGACAGTAAAATAAATATTAATTCATTGTTAATTTTAGAAAATAAGATAATTTCTGGATTCGTTAGCTGATAACTGATATAAGCTTAATTATAATATTTTCAGATTTATCATAAATGTATATAGTATATTAAAAATATACAATTCTCTTTTTCTTCAGTTGTAGAAATTTAGTGTATAGTAAATATAAGTCTGGAAGTAATTCTAACTTTCAGGTTACCTAATCCCTTTTTGAATATTTACATATGGAAATAGAGAATACGTAATGTGGGACATTTGAGTTGAATACGGAATAAAAGTAATATGTGGAAATATATGTATTCAGTAAAATGTAGAAATTTAATAAAATTTCTGGCTAAATAAATATCTAAACTGATTTGGTTTAGGCCTTTAATATAATTTATTTTGAATAACAGAACTTCAGGAAAAAGTGACAGACACTATATGATGTACGCTACCGACAACGAATCAAAAATAATTTTATTAAAATTCGCAAAATTAAAAGGAAATTAACGTTTTTAGTGCCACTGGTTTTAATTTAACATAATTTATATTTTTATAATAAAACAGAATTACATACATTTAAGTAATTAGGTATGTTATTGCTTGTATTATTTTTAAATTAAATTTTTACATAACACAAATTAATAATTTTAATAAAATTCTTTTTTATTCCATATTAGTACATTATGTTCGTTTATTCTCACTTATACACTCTGTTGTGTCTCTCAGAGCTATTCAAACATAATAATTTTCTTCTAATTCAAAGAGAACAAATTGTCAAATTTATGAATCTTAGAGTAGTCACACATTTTTTTTTAACAAAATTAAAAATGCGTTGAAAAAATCGGGAAAGGAGTGGTGGTTACCATTATTAATTTTATTTACATTCAACACATTGCAAATTTGATCCAATCATATCAAAATATCTATACAAAATTTGAATGATGGACCCCAAATGTTCCATGTGTTTCTTTACGTTGTATCCTGGGCCGCAAACGACATAACCGTTTCCAGCATACAATCCCATATCTTGTGTATGATCCGTTAGCGGGAGAGGGTTGCAAATAGCGTCAATCAGGCGCTATTCATTAGTCACTTGTTCGCTAAGTGGCGCGCGACGCCTGTGTGAAGAGTGACAGGCGAACAAAGCCTCCGCACCATCAGATAATGCATGTTTTGTACCAAATTCGCACCCGAACCGCGCAACTATCGCCAAGAAAGGAAATGTGTTTGCCTTTGTTTATAATGGATGGATTACGCTATGGAAAACTTCTACAACACGGGGAAATTAATTTCAAAACGAATTACAAAAACCTACATCTTGGATTTCGTCCTGATTTATATATAGTATCGTATGGGCGGTTTCGACTGGGAATATGTGGAATGAGGTCTTGCATGATTTTTCATTTTTAAACTAACGAAAAATATTAGACCCGTATTTTTAATTTTTCCTCAAATTGGCTTTTAATAATGAAAAAAACTGGTACTAAAAGTGATGTCCTTAAAATCGCGGCTGAATTATCTCACTTCCCACCTTGTCCAGTGATGTATTAAGGTTCTTACCAACATCGTGTCAAACAATGCTTTAAATCACAGATTGTCCACTTTACCAACTTTCAAACGCGACAAACCACAATATCTGGCATCCACACGTGGATAACTTCACACCAGAACCTACTGACGTCACAATTTTTACGACTATTTTTATAGTATGGTACCTACTATGAAATGATATTATACAGAGCAACAAATTAGACATTGTACATTCGATTTACACAAAAAAATGGTTCACTTAATTTTTTTTGCAAGACCTCATTACATATTGTCTATTACATTTGTTGTCTCAACTAAGACTCTCAGACTAATTTCTAAAAGACATTAATTGGTTGTATGATTCATAATTATGAAGTCATTATATTAGTTATCTCTTCACTAGTTCTTAAGTTTACATGCCACAGCCTTATCAACTGTTATAATCTAATTCACTGCTTTAGTCGCCTCAAATAAGCAACGATATTGTGTCATGTCAAACGTCATTAATTTGAAGAGGTTTCATGTACTACGTTTAAGTATTTACTTGTACAAAATGTCTGTCTGTTATAGATTTTGTTAAACAATCCGCTATACAAAAAAATAGAACGTTTTGAATAATCCACTATAAACTATATAATTCTTACTATCAACTATCATTTATTTACTTTTTCTTACAATGGGTTCTCATTCCTCTTGACTAGACAAGTTTACTACTTCTAAACGACATGTACTGGATTTAAGGAATCCAAGTGATCCCTTCAACGAGGTAGATGAGAAATATCACGTGCAACTAATTCGAAATGAACTGATTTTAGAGATTCGGTCTCGTCCACCTAGCAAAAAGAATACCACTATTCTGGTATTAAGCAATTAAAGATTTATATTTTAAATTCATATTTGAATATTTTTTTGTGTTCTAATTTAGTTTCAATCATAATTGAATCTTAAAAATTAAGATTTTTAAAATATAAATGTAAAATTGAATTGATATAACTGAAACATTTCAAAAATACCTATTTTTACATCAAACATTTGGTAATGGTATATAATAATATATTTCCATTCGTTTATTTCATAAAAAAAATGTGAGATTTGTACGATTGTATGCTTCACTTACACCATATAAACAGTTTAAATCATTGTAGTAAATGAATAATATTTTAACAGTTCATATTTTACTTTATGCAAATTATTCTTATCACTGTGAAATCTGTAGAAATATTTTTAAAATTCCCAACAAAAATCCAAGTTATCTTTGAAACAATCAAATGTTACAGAAAAGTAGAACGCCTAAGCTCAGCTATCTGGATCAGAGAGATGTCAGAATTAGAATGTTAATGTAAAAATGTGTTCAGAATTCATTACTGCAATCAGATAGAGTTGAAATTGAAGCAATAAATTAGTTTGGAGACAATGCTTGAGAAATGTGCTTAATTGCTTAACTATTGTGCTGAAAATAAAGCTCATTTGCAATATAAAAACAAAAGCTCATTTTTCACACCTTTAAATGACACTTTCAAATTAGGCGGACGTAAAATATTGCCACTTTGTAATTGCGTCACTGCCTTATAAATAAATATATTCAAAAAATATGGAATATAAAATATAATAAATAAACATATCAGTCACTGTTTAGAATCCGTTGCTGTCAGATTGAGTAATCACAGTAGTAACGGTTGTATGAATATGATTGTTTTATATTGCATACTTCTATAATTATCAAATTGTTAATGAAAGTATGAAAAAATGTAAAAATAAAATTATTATTTTAAGCATTTGTCTACCAACAAATAACAAATAATTGTCTAATATTAAAAACACATTTTGAAAAAAATCAAACTTCGTTATTTACAATTCATCTAATTTTATCTAAAGTCATAAAGTGACTTTATACTTTCTGATTTGCAAATCTCCTTTCAATCATGAAAAATGAAAGAATATCTTATTTTTGTCAGGGAAACTCATATTCACATTTTTTTTTTTTGAAAAATATCAAGAGTGACAAATTAAATAAAAATGAAAATATATTCAAATTGTTAAATTGGTAACAAGTAAATATAGGTACATAATATTATTACAACTATTCGCATGTACCTATAATGTTGAAATCAGTTTTACGAGTACCAATACGTCAGAAAATTTCAATATCTCCCTGAAAAAGAGTAGGCAAAAAAAGTGAACGGTTGCCAGTGTGTGGTGATGCGAACTGCACCATAATGATAGTAATCATTTCAGCGAAAGATTTTCAGGATTCACGGCTGAGAAAAATGCATAACTACTGTAATTTCAGCTCTTCATTCTTCAGCCGTAGATTACACGCACAAAACAGTTGCACATCGTCACAGGCGACGCGATCCGTGCGATAAATTCATTGGGATTTCAGCCGAGCGAATAAAAATAACAAAGCACTCTCACGTATGGAAAATGGCAACGTTGCATTTTGATTCGCGGCTTTTATTCGGCGCCGTTTATGAAACAGCTTATTGAGAGCGCTGTTGCCATGTGGGTGTTGATAATGAAATGTTCTTTATCATCCCGCGTATTTTTAGATGGCGTTTTGCAATTTTAAAAGTTTCAATAGGGATTCTATAAACCCAAAATAGCTACACCACACTAAAAGTACTTTATACAGACTATTGAAAACTGAAAATAGAAAATTTTATTTTAAATCATATTAAATTTTTAGCTTCTTCATTGAAATTAGCGGTAAAAATATTGTTTCATTAAATTTAATAAATTTGGGATTTGATAAAATATTGTAGATATTTCTTTTATATGTATAATTATATAGTTTGCATCGGATCTTATTATCTACTTCAATTAATAGTTTTATCTTAATATGTATACCTGAGAAGAAATATTTCAGATTTTTTAGAATTATTGGTTTTCCTGATTTGCAGAAAAATGCAATTGTCTATAATTTTATCAAAATTATAGAATAATTATAAATAACAGATTTTGAAAAAATATGTATCAATTTGAACTCATAATCTTTCGGTTTTAAAAAGACAATGACCCATAACTTACGTATTTACATTGAAGTATTTACTTCAAATTTTAACTATTTCAACTGTCTAATGTCAATTTTTATTTACGAAATACTAAATTACATATTAAGTATTATTTATTTGGACTAATACATATTTCATTTGAACAAACATACAATCTACTTTGAGAGAGAATTAGGTATATTTAATGTCTAGAACTGACATCTCGAAATTTGACATTTCTGAAATAGTGTTACTTCGGATGTGGGCCATTAGTTTTAAATAAAACATCACAGTCTTTACTAAATTACTCTGAGTAAAATAATTTGTATTAATTGATCTTGAATGAATTTGATTTTGGATTGTCTGTTGACGAAAATCCTAATTATAAATTACTCATTTATGTACCTATTTCGACTCTTTATTTTTTTAAATTTATTTAAATGATCAGACAATGGTGTTTGTCAGTGAAGTTGCCAGGACAATAAATACTGGAAATAAAGGTTGTAGATTGGGTTTGAACCTTTGAGCCAAGGTTGTTAAATTAGTATGAAATCATGAATATCTGTATTTGTTTTCGTAAGTCGTATTCTAGACTTTTTTTAAATTTGTATATATATGTAAGTTAATTAGTTCTATTTGAAATCGTTTAGATATAGAAATAAATTGCGTAGTACTCTCTAATAAAAATGGGCGTTGAAATAATGGCAACATCGTCATAAACAAAAACTCCTTGTTGAATGTAGAATCCCATTGAATACAAATAAAACTCGGCGTCGTCCAGCGCGGCGAGAAGTGGCCTAGTCCGGGTTCGAGTCCCGGAAACGGGCTGCCGGCGGATACCGCTGTCTCCGGGACACTTCCTCTGCCGGAGCGAGCAATTTCACCCGGAGCGCGCGCCTTCCGCCCGGCCTCGGCGCACGTCGGCAGCGCTCGGGGGCGGTCGGAACTGCCCCCCACGGCCCGAGCCCCGCGCACGGTAAGGAGGCGGAAATACACGAGCAAAGCAATTAGGCCGTGGAAATTGTTTTAAACCAGGATTTTCATATTACCAACGATGGGACGTTTATTGTTGTTTTATTGCAAGACTAATAAACAATTAGGAATTAAGATTTTTACTATTTCATATAAATTTGTACATAATTAATAATTATAAACAGAATTTAAACCATAGACGGCATAGACTATAAAGGTGCATTTATGCTCACCACATTTAAAAATAAGAAATAAGAATAAGAATATACTTAAATTTAAAACAGTTATCAAACATGAGTCGGTTTACGCTGCAGGTATAAGAATAAAATATAAGAAGTAGGCAGTAGCAAAAGCTGATCAACTTTTAACTTTACGCCTTATTCTTAAACTTTTTGGCCAAATGTACATGCATAACAAACGTCAAACTAGAACTTAGAGGTATATAACCTGTAAATGTTTATTGTACTGACAAATTACGGCATAACAATAAACTCTTCTTATAAAAACATGAATGTTTATTATAAAAGTGGGTACTAATACCAGAGTAATAAATATAATTACTTTTGATTAACCAAAAAAAAATAATGTCACCATTTTATTCCTTATTCTTATTCCTTAAAACTGGCAGTAAAATCTTCTCTGTCGTTACGCCTAAGATTACGCTTATTCTTATTTCTTATTATTAGTTCTTATTCTTAAATTTTTGAGCATACACACATCTTAAGCAGAATTGCTTAGGTTATACTTAACCTTGTAATATACAATTGCTTATAAAATACTTGTTTGAGTTGTTGTTACTGAGAGTGGTACCATATGGAGAAAATTTTGAAAAACGTAATAAAACTGTTATCGTTAACGGTTTCTTTAACTTTATATCCCTAACATTAGGTCCTCATAAGGGCCGGACTAGCCCATTCGGCTACCTGGCAAGCCATATGGGCCACCTTCCTCGTAGTGCATTATTATTATGTTCCAAATATATCCCATTTTATAGACAATTTTAGGGTTTTTAGGTTCTTTATATACAAAAATACTGAGTATTACACGTGGCGTGTTTTATATTTCAATGCATTTATTATTCTGGGATCTGTTTATGAATTTTATTAAAATGGTGGCAATCTAAATCAAATCTTATTATATTAATATAAACGAGAAGAGTTTTGCTTGGCTGTATCGGTTATTATAACGGTGTATATAACTTTACTATTCTAACCGTAGGAAATCTGCTGCTTCCAAGATGAGCTAACAGAACGCCCAGTGGCGTCGGCAGGTTATTTTTATTTATTAAATATATTTTTTATTAAACTTTTCTCACACCAGAAAATCAATCTCTTCAAATTTTTAAAAGAGCAGTGTCTCAAAACACAAAGTTCAATTAAAGAAATTTATGAAATGAAATATTTTCTACGTCAAAATGGTTTGGCATTCTCTATTTATAGTATTATCTTGAACTCAATGATACGAGTTACTTTATATCACTGGTTCCCATTCTCTTGGTTCAGTGGATATTTTTTCTAGGACGAATAGTGTTGCTTTCTAGACAAGACAAGATTTGACTAAGTCTAAGTCTAGATTAAAAAGTCTTATCAAGATTACAGATTGTTTCAAGATTATATTAACATGCGCATATGCTTTAGACATGGACAGATAATTCTTTGGCAACGTTCTTTTTCTATTTTACAATAACTGTTTCAGCTCGAATGGAACAAGCTTCGCATGATATAATTTTATTTCAAAAATTAAAATTTTTATTTAATCTATAGTCTTGAAAATTATCTAGAATTTTCTAGTCTTGATCTAGAATAAGAAAGTGTTGTCTTGTCTTAAATTTTCAAAACAAGATTCTTGCCAGTTTTGTCTTGATAATCTAGATAAGACAAGACAAGAGTCTAGAAAGTCTAGATCTGGATGGCAACACTATAGACGAATGTAGTTATGGAACCCTTCACAAATATTACTTTTTTTTTCTTGAAATCAAACTTCAACTCAAAACATATATCATAATAGGAAAAACAGAACAATAATTATAATATTAGTATTGCGTATGTTGGAAATATCTGATTTCTCTAGGGTTCCCCGGAGCATAATTTGAGAACCGCTGCCTATTAATTTTATACTTAAAGCACCCTAAATATCCAAAAATATTTTCTAATGTAAGAATTGTAGGAAAGCTATACTTTGTTAACTAAATATACTCGTATATAGATTCTGGATTTTACGTATAATATTCTAAAAACTAAAGAGTTTTTCGTAGTTATTGTTATATGATAGGGTTAGCACAGTATTGATATATATTATATTTACATTGTGGCATTATAATAGAGTGGTTTAGGTTGGCGCCGCCACTGGATGAAGTTGTTAAGGGCTGATAGGTACATTAGATAATTCGGGGCTGTGCTGCTGCGACGCTGGCAGCAGACGCGCGTTATCCGGCTTTAATTTAAAATTAATATAGCGCAGGCGGCGGGCGCCGGAAATGAGCTTCGGGGACGCCGTGACGGCGTGACGTCACAGCTCCTCCGCGCGGCAAGACAACCAACCCAAACACACGGATTTATTCTACACAAAATGCTTTTCCACATAAATCCACTTCCATGTTTATTTATTCATTTCTTAACTATTCAGTATATAAAACAATATGAAGAATTTCTTAAGTCATCACAAATATTTGACAATGAATATAATGTACATAGACATACATGAAATATAACCCCGTTGTAATCATAAGGTTTAAAAAACTAAATTAAATATTTTCAATGTCGAATGATCTATTTCAATAATAATAATTTTTACGCATTTTATGAAATTGTCAATTAACTCATTTTAAAGAAATAAACGGAAGAAAAAGCATTTATTTAATAATTTTATTGAACTTGCAAATTATCAAGTATCTAAAAAGTATGTCACATTAAAGTATTAATATCGGTTTTAAAATATTGTAATCTGTTTTAATTACATCATCTAGATTCTATTTAAAATTTTATCTAAACTGGACAGAAAATCAAATTTATAAAGTTTCATAAAGTTTAAACAAAGAGCTTTTAACCATTGGTATCTTGTAAAAAATAGATGTGCCGAAACGTAATTATTGATATTACCTTATTTAATTAAATATTGAATATTATCGTATCGTTTATTTTTTAAGATTTTGGAGGTTGAAGTAAAAATACTGGTTTTTGTGTTTCAAAAAAAATATTCATGAATTATTAAAACATAAAACACAAAGCACGTATACAAATATAGGAATTTTTTTATTTCATAATAATCAAGACAACGTAAACCGAAAATGTGTAGAATTTCCTAAGACAAGTTTATTAAACATCTTTCAACAGAATATTGTGAAAATTTAATGCACTTTCAATTTTAGCATCTTCATACCAGAACCGCCTCCGTTCCTAAAAAAAATACTGGAGCAATGTTCAGAACCATTCCAGTTCTATGACACCACTTAGAATGTGAATTAATTTAATGTATTTGCATCAATATATTTTCAATTTTCTAAAGTTTTCTTAAAAAATGATTATAATTTGGATTAGACGTTAATTTAGTTGTGTTGGATCCTAAAAAATATTTTTTCTGTGCAATATTGAGAATTTATTACAATTTTATACTTGTGTGACTTATGGTGGCTGTAAGAACACAATTTAGAAGTTATTTTACGAAAGTATGATATGGTATTTATTTATAGTTCGCTAGTAAGAAGCAAGTCACAATATTTTCATGACAATTTTCCACGAATTTGCCTGTAATAATTCCAAGAATTCTTCGTACACGAATGTAACGAACGTAATCAAGACACATAACTTTAATCAAACAATAAATTTGTGTATCACGAGTCTGGGTTGGGTTGGGACCGAGCTACGGCAACTAAAACTCATTAAAAGTTAGTACAAAGTACCGAGCGGGCGACACAGATGACTTGAGCACTTGTTATTATGCTACATATCGCGTTACACACAAACTTTGTACACAACTCGGCCTAAGGATGTTTTAATAAGAGAAAATGCCTTTCAGCTCTACTGTTCCACGAGAATTCATCAATAATCATTTATAGACAACTTCATTTACTTTCAAACAACAATTGAAATCGTTCCAGTGAAAATTAATATTATTAATTGATAAAATATGTTCACGGATTTCTCGACGGACGTAAAGGAGGAATTATATTAATAATTCATGCAAAAATTTTGTTAATTTTTATTAAAATCCAATATTTTGTAGCTTGTTTTGCTACTTCATTAGAGATAAAATAAGTTTTAACTTTTATGTTGAAATTGACAAATTTTGATGGAAACATAGCCTTAGTCTCAGGTATAAAATAATTTTGTTACATTTAATGTGTTACATTGTTTAAACTATGATATTATTGAAACTTTTACAATTTTGAAGTCACATGGCCGGAAGACTGATTCGAATTTATTGTAATCAACAAGTACGGCGTTACTTCTTCTCAACAATATTATTAATATACAATGCTTTATTTATTTTATTATTATATCTATTTGTATTTATTAGATTTATTATAATTAGAAATCTTGGGCAAAAAATTCAGGGTACATCAATCAATAATAAAACCTACAGTATTTTACAGGTGTGAACTTCATGTACCTACCAAAAACTAAAGTGAGACGTAGAACAAACGAGATGTAATGCGATTATCCATGAACAGACAAATCACGACGATGGTACAGGGAAGGACAGTAAAGAAGAAAAAAAGTATACCGAAATTAAAGTGGTTTAATAAAGCGATGGAAAACATTGAACTGATTCTTAAACATAAAAGACTAGAAAATAAAATCTGCCAATTGAAAAATATTGAAACAATTTGTGAAGAAGCCAAGGATCTCTAATTAGCTGATATTATTATTAACTAAAAAACCTTTGAAGTTGAAGCTTTTACAGTAATCTTAATATGAAGAAATTCACTAAATTTTAAAAATATAGATAAGCATTTAATCAAGTTGTTCAATATAAAATTGAATAGAGAAAAATTAAGAATGGAGGTAAAATTTTTCCTGGTGTTTCTATAACAGTTTAAAATTTTATTGATATCCTTTAAAATGAATGATTATTGTTCTTTTTTAAAAAATATAGTTATTCAAGTATCAAGGGCAAATAAGTAAAATCTCCAGTATTCCTAAACCAACGGAATATTTAATGCTCGCAATGATTATTGTTTTTGTATGATCGACGCAAAAACAAAATTAAAATTTCGGTCTATTTTATTTGCTAACAGTTGTCATTTTTAAATTAAACTATATTTACATTACCGATACCCTGGTCGATTACCGATAAGAAATCAGTTACCTTCCAGTAATTTGTAAATATAATTTACTGTCTTGGTAACCAGATCGGATTAAATAATTATTAATTTATTAATATTTAAGAAATTAATTTGTGATAAAATATTATTGTAAAACATAAAATTTAATATATAAAATTTACTTTTATGAAAAAATTTAGTTTTTCGTTCAAATATCCGAATTTAATTAATATATTTTGATTTAGGTTCTTATCTTTCTTCTCATTGTTTCCATTATTAGTGGGTATATGTATATTTACAATCTGTTTATGTTATAATCAATACAAAATTAGCGCTTTATAATATATACAAATTCTTTTGGTTTTTCATCCGGCTGCATCCGTGCGCCACCAATGTTCGCGTCGCGGAACTAACGGCCAGAGACATCTGTCAGGCGACGCCTATAACTAACAAAAGACGCCGAAACAATAGGTACCCCGACACAGGGGTGAAGCCGAGCTGTTTATTGATTTCAAGAGGGTTGCGAGATAGGCAGACTGGTAGACAGATATGTTTTATTGGTGGTAGAAGACCAATGCTTCAATACTCTGGATTTATTAATTTGAAAAATTTGTAAATTTGATACAGATTAATTTTTATCACGGTATTAAATAAAAATTAAATTTGTTATAATTTAATTTTACTTGCACATATGTTATGTTTTTTGTTTTTTGTAACTTTATAATATATGTAGTTTAAAAAATCTGTCATATTGTTAAAAATCTTTTCAGAAAAAGTTCATTTATATTCGTGAATTATTTGTTTTCATTTTTATTGTTTATGAATTTTAAAATATTTTACTGTTTGTTTGCGTTTGTACTAAAAATTATAAAAATGTATTTTATATGTGTAGGTATTATGTTAAGTGTATGCCATGTCCCATTTGGTAAAATATGCACATATGCACATATGTACAGCTGCTAGTATGAATAGCATTATTTCTGTACGCTATTATTATTGAAATTTCATTTCAATCATTGTTGATCCGTTATGACATGTTTTGCACTTTCTAAGGTAAGAGCCAATTTCACTCTTTATTTCCAAAGACGTGAAGACTAAAATATCATTTTGATTTAGAATTAAATAATTTTTAGTAATACCTCATAAGTTTCCTCCTGCATGGGCGTCGGGAGAGAGGTGCAAGGGGTGCAGTTGCACCCCCTACTTTTAAAAGCAGAAAAAAAGAATAATTTATGTGAAACAATAATTGTTTATTACTGAAAATATTTTTATTTGAACATAAGTAGATAGCTAATTGAATTATTCTTTAAACAAAACCTGTTGCTGTTCAAATTTGTTTATCCGTTCACTATGGTGTTATATATTGAACCTCGTTCGATTTGTATGTCGATCATATTTGGTTAATCTGATGATAAATAAAACAATAAAATATAATATCGTATCTTGTATGATAATACTTAAGTTAGACGCCAGGTGAATGTAATTCACTATACTGACTTAATTATCACTATATTGTATTTGAATTTATCACGATTCATATCATTTTGAGAGAAATCAGAGAAGGAACATCATTAGATTATATAATATTAAATATTTTCAACTTCAATTAAATTATAAAAGGTTAATTAGGTACTTATTTTTTAATTTATTGATATATGTAAATATTAAAATAGGAAAGTTTTTGCTAAAATTTATATATATATATATATATAAAAAAACATTAACGATAAAATAGATAAATCTGAGTGCACCCCCCTGAATAAAAGACTACCGGCGTCCTTCCACTCCTGGTATTTATTAATAGTCATAATTAAAGTATTTAGCTATATGTTTATTAATTTGAATAATAAAAATTGATTGGATGTACAGACTCTAAAGATATAAATTCAAATTCTGGTAAGAGATGAGTTTCGCTTCTACATTCCGTCTGTTCTCCAAATCCGTTCACAGGAACGCACTTCAACACGAATCATATTTTTTTTTGAATTTTATAAAAAACTACTTTTATCTATAAATATTTTAGAAATTAGAAAACATACATTTGATTTGGTTTCTTTAAAGAAAAGAAGCAGTAATAATAATAGTAAGGCTCATTTGGATATCGTAATTAGAATTTGTAACAAACAGTCAGTAGGTAAGGTATTGTCTTGTGGAAAACATTAGAAAAATAGTGATTGATAGAGTTTGACTGATTTTTGACAAGCCTTTGTATTCATATTTGTATTTTGTATCAAAGTTGTTATTGTTTATTGTTCTATATGTTTTGTGTTCTGTATTGTATTATGTTATTAAAGATTAGTTAGTTAGTGTTGTTAAACTTGCGCCCAACGAATATTGTGAGATCTAGGGTTAAAATTCCATTAATCAAATAAAAACATCCACTATGTTTAAAGGGTAGGGTCCTTCAAGAAGCTATAGACTAAAAACTACACAAATAAAACTTAAATATTTAAAAGTCGTCTCGAAATAAGTACAGATATTAGCTGATTTGTTCCATTTAGGAATAATATTGATCTGTTCTTTTTCCTTAATTATCTTGTACATCTTTTATTTTCTCATCTACTTCCTCGTTATAAACATGTTAGTATTAAATTTTAGTAACTATTATTATGTAAAGTGTTGGAAACTAAAGATGAGCTGTGCGGCAGGTATAGAAAATGTCATCAAACACTGGAGGTATATTGTACATAATTTTCTATTGAATAAACATAGTACAAAATAATTGTCTTTGACATTTTACTTTTTCTTTACAGGCCCTAATGACAAGTGCAATAATTTCTCTTGTCCCGCCTCTAATAGTCTACGATTAAAAATTTTTCATAGTACACATACAACTATGATATGTCTACCATTAATTAACGTCTAAATTTAATTTGTTGAATAATACAAGTAGCCAGTTAAACAAACCGATAAAAACACAAAAACTTATTTGGACAACTGCAATATAGTTGTGCTTCAGAAAAACTGTGAAGTTGATTTAACAAAATGGTCTAGCGCAATATTTTTTCAGTAGCTCATCTCATATTTCCAGCACTATACTTTTTTTCCTAGTCTTCCACTTTCTATTCTACTTCTTTCTCCTCTTTATCAACATCTAGTCCATTTATACCTCAGTACCTCCAGAGTCTAGCATTTATATACTACCATGACCATTTTTCCTTTCTTCTTTCCTTTTCTGTTGTGCTACAAATCATCATCACTCTCTCCGCCTTGCACGTGTCTGGGCAATATAAAACACAACAGCAGGCATGAGTCCACGTACACCGCTAGTGCTAATGGGCGCCGCACGTGGCGCTGGTGCAGCGGGCCACTTCACCGGCACGCACCACCAGCAGTTGTTATCGATGTGCTTTTGTTTGTTAACACGCCCCGCGCTCAGCGCCCGCTGATAAATATGTTACAAACTGTTTTGCATCTTTGCGTTATGATATAATGGGACGATTTTTCATTTTTAATATACACGTGATATGGAATTGTATAAAGAAAAGGATAAATGTAATAAAATGTGAGCAAAAAAAATCTCATATGGTCAACTTATAAAGTTCGGTATTACAATTTATTTATATTTTAAAGATTTAAATGTAACATTGTGAATTCATAAAAGTACATAATATAGGAGACATTTCCTTAGCGTAGCATTTTTTACATTGGTAATAAAACCCTGACTTGTTATTTTAAAGAATTATTAGACCTCCTTCTATTTTTTAGTAACTGAGTATACTACCGTAAAAGGGTTGTGACTTACACCCTTAAAAATATTACCAGTAAATTCCGCGCATCAAAGTACCTTTATGTACAAATTTTCATTTAAACGCGCATCTCAGAATAAACCGGAGATCCTTGGACGGTAGTAGGCCTTTGGACTTCCGCCCCGCCTGGTGGTCTGGCTAAACCGCTTTCCAGGGCTAGTTCAGCCGGCCGGGAATTGGAGCACGCATCAAAGGGTACTCTAATTATTGACCTTCTGAAACCAGAGCATATTCTGGAGCTCGTCTAGATTGTGTTCTAATTTCAGTGGGTCAAGAATTAGAGCAATTTAAAATGTATACTCTAATTCTTGGCATACTGAAACCAGAACTCATTCTGGAGCAGATTTCGCTGCTCTGAATTGTGCTCTGGATTCAGTGGGTCAATAATTAGAGTATTTTAAAGTGTTTGCTCTAATTCTTGACCTATTGAAACCAGAGCACATTCTGACATGTTTTTGCCGTTCTGGATTGTTCTTCGGATACAACTAATTTAATTCTTGGCCTGTTTAAATCAGAGCGCATTCTAGAGCACTGATGCTTTGAATTTTGTTGCGGTTTCAGTAGTTTTTGAAAATTTGAACAAATACTTCAAAATGTTAATGTTCGGATTTTTAACTTACTGAAATTAACGCAAATTCAAATATATAAATTTTGTTAATTTATTCAGTGATATCAATTAATTATTTTTTTACTTTCTCTTCATCCATTTATTTCTTTTTTTCTTGAAATTTTATGTTTTGATTTTCGTAATTATAAGAAATTTTGCCTCTAAGGAAATTTTGAAAAGTCGGCGTCCCTGGTGATAAACTTATGAAACCATTTAGGCGTTTAATTTGTTCTTGTTTCTTACACATTTCTTTTATATCTATATTTCATTAAAAATATATTAAAAATTCATAGTCACCTTGGGTATATTTGTTTTTAGCATGGAAATATTTTTATTTATAGTTGTTGTGTAAATACATGCATAGTGTATAATAAATTTTAAAAAGAGTGAAATATCATGTGTATTTTTGTACAATTACCACCTCTGGGTAAAGAAAACAAAAGCATGCGATCCAAGTTTGCATCGGGTGCATGAGATCTCGTGTAGTCCCAGCATCTTGCTGCAATAGATTTCCCTAACTATGACTAATACTCGGTATTTCCGCTCTGGAATGGTGGAGCCACACGTCCCTGCCATTTCCGGTGCCCGTGGCCCGAGGAATTCATGATCTAGGCGGCGTGGAGCGAACTTTCACAACCGGGAACAACAGACACACGCATACGCAATGCTGTCATTGTGTAGCACGGAGGTTATGTAACAACTTTGCCGGGGAAAAACTCAAGTAATTATGGGGGATTTTTTGCCAAGAAGACCATTGTTCGCCTAGATCATTTACATAAATATATAATTCAGATTCAAATTAGTAAATTATATTTTATAAAGTATCAATTGCATTTCAAATTTGCCAATTTTAATTCAAAAAATCTCAAACCTTTTTTCGTTGTTTGTTATCTTTTTCTCAAAGATTGTTGTATTTATTTTACAATTATAATATTTTAATTAATAAAATAATTAATTGTAATTCAAAGATCGTTTAATAATAAATTACAAGTATTCGAATTATTAACTTTTACTACCTATAACAAGAGGTGTCGTTTATCCAACGAAAAACAAATACTGCTATCATAAATATTAAATTAAAAACTATCTATACATATTTTGGAATTACAATGGATACATTTCAAACCACTATTATATTCATTATAAAAATAGATAAATTTGAAATTAAATGCCTACTTCATACAATACCTACATGATTTCAGAAAAAAAATAGACTCATTTAAAAAATAATATTGGAACTTTTAAAATACAGTTACATTTAGAAAACTTATTTATTTTTGAGAATGTAGAAAAGTATATTTCACTTACCACATTTTGAAACTGATCTACTGAGTGATTCTGTAAGACTATTATATCCTTTAGGTGATCCTACGTGAGAATGAGATGATTTTTCTGATCTTTCTTGTCCTAGAACAAACATCAAAGATTGTTATGTTAACTAAACTGGTACAGTCTGAAAAACAATACAAATTTAAAAAAATCTATAGCATGTACTCTTAAATATCGGATCAGTTGGGGTAATATCATTTAGTATTGACAGTCTGTCTGTTCCCCGAAGTCATTCAAAATTTTTGAGGGTACCATAATCACTATGCAATTATGCACATAAAAACAGATTATACTATTCTCTTTTTACAATATGAAACTAGAAAACAAATAAAATTACATTTTATCTTCCATTATGACAGATAGTGGTTCGGAAAATATTAATTCTTTATCATCAAATTCCTAAATAAAAGTGGCCCCTATGGTTATTATTTTTATAAGACAATAATTATTTCTTCAAATAATAAATTTGACATATTTGAGTCATAAAAATAATTCTTTTGCTTTTCATTGTTGTGTAATTGCATAATAATATGTAACAGTGTTGCCAATAGTAGGTTGACGAATATCTGAATTTGATTCAACAAAAGACACTAGAAATCACTAACTTTAGCAAATGGTTTATGGATTTAAATATTTTGGAGGGAAATGGAAAAGGGAACATTTATATTTAACATAATAATACAAAAAATACTGTGGATTATTCATAAATATAATTTATCTAAACATATATCTATTAAATTTAATAGATTCCGTTCATAAATAAAAATACTAAAAAGTTGTCTCAACTGCACTAGCACTGCCGTGCTCTGAACCAAGGTTCTTAACAAACAACAAACTTTTGAACTTGATAATATCAATTATCAATTTCACTAGCTGATTTAATATTAAATTAACAATAAAATAACCGGCGATGACAAGTTAATATAAACTCTATATTCAGACATGTCTGAAATCAACAAATTGGCAACAGTGATTTGTAAGTTGAATACGTAAATGTTGTAGTGGAGTTATTACCCGTAAAAAGTGAAAGAGTGTGATATTCGGCAGGCATCGATGTTCAGGGGTGAAGAGCGTCCGTGAATCAATATGAAGCTATTTGATCTGCGCGGGCGTTACTCAAATTGATAGTGACGCGTATCCGGTAGCTAATTGACGTGTGCGCAGTGATTGATGCCTCACATCCGGCCGCCATGTTGTTAATTGTCCGCCCCAGGCCACCCCCGCTCGCGCCGCCGCTGCCCCAGCCGATTGTTCTAGCGAAAAATACATATTTCATAGCCGTGCGATTTTTCTCTCGCTCGTTATGTACTCGGATGGCATACAGCAGGCCGCTCGCCACATCACCGATTGATTGATTTTTTGCTTTGTTTTGGAGGGAAGGTTCTGACCTTTATTACCTGGATGAATGGACCCGGAATCCCGGACTTTATTTCGGATACTCGTATTTCATTCCAATGGAAATTCAATTGCAAATTTTATTATGCCGTAATTCTTTTCCTTCGAAGAGAATCATGAGTTCTATCACATCCAAATGTGACGTATTTTCCCTTTAAAAGTAACTAATTACCTACATAATTTCTAGGTGATTATCTATATTATTTGTGTAGTATCATCTCGTGGAAATGTGGTGGCTTATAAAAAGGCAGTATTTAGGATCTGTAGGTCCCTACACTGAACTTTTGGTGCGGGCCGTAGGGGAGGAGGGCGGTATTTTATAATTTTAACAACTAGATGTTATAGCAATCCCATAACTATATAAAATTTTAGCATTCTACGGCTAATCATTTTTGAGTTATGCTAGATACATATGTACATAGGAACGTATATACAGACGTCACGCCGAAACTAGTCAAAATGGATTCAGGGATGGTTAAAAAAAATTCCGTTCAAATCTTTAATACGTTATTTAAATAATCAGACTTAGAAATGAAAATATCAAATAATATTAGTGACTAATTAGAGTGCACCTACACTTAATACTATTGAAGCTATGATAATATCTTCATAACTTATTTGTCTTAAAATATCATTTTCTATGCTGAGCAAAGCCAAAACTTTGAACATGTCTTCTAACATGGAGGTTCGAAGTTATCAGCTATCAGCTGTCCTATCCACTGAAGAACTCAACCGAATTGTCACCGAATTACCCCACATAAAATAACTACGTCGAACGTTGACGTCTTTATGGAGGGCCGGCAACGGATTAAATATTAAAACATATAAAATTTAAAAATAAAGGTTTGTTTTGAGGTGCAGGTCCCTTTGTGGCGCAGGCTAGGTAGCCTATGCATGAATATAGCCCTGTTTACTTGGCTTGGACCGAGTGGTTCGGAACCCACTATAAGCGATAGGTCCCCTGTCCGGTTACTGGACTTCCCTCCGTTGGATATCTCTGCAATAAAGGTGATTTGGTACATTTATTTCCCATTACTAAGCCGTGATTTATAATTATTTATTTAATGCTCATTAGCACTAACAAGGTTTAAATTTTAAGCAATACTTAAAAAAATGCTAATCTTGCTAATTTTGACAGCGATAGGAACAAAAAACTTCTTGACTGATTGATAGATGCAGGTAAAGTTGTTGGAATTGAGTCTATTTACAACCAACATGTTTCAATTCCGAGCGGGCCTTCTTTTGGGGAGTGTAGGTCTTTATGGTCCACGTCGGGTTGTAGCATGTTAGAG
Organism: Stenolophus ochropezus; assembly: GCA_035578165.1. Classification (NCBI taxonomy): domain Eukaryota; kingdom Metazoa; phylum Arthropoda; class Insecta; order Coleoptera; family Carabidae; genus Stenolophus; species Stenolophus ochropezus. The sequence continues at coordinate 13,133,129 of JAQOWZ010000005.1, read as the reverse complement.
TTGTAAATAAATCCACAAATTTCGTTTGAATTCCAACAACCCTTTTTTTTAATATTTCATTTTATTCCGATGTGATAATCTCTATTTAAGGGAAAATTAAAATTTAATTAACTTTGATGCAATATGGTTCATGGTGAAGAATACTGGTAGCTACCAGTATATAAACATACATTGATAGTTAAGATCCTCTTCAGGGTGTAGTTTTGTGCATGAGAGTGGTAAAGTAGGGTAATATTTGTTGTATATAATCATGATCAAGATCTTAGTGACGCCAGTCGACCAAAAAAGCTGCGAGTATCAAATCAGTATCATAAGGATTCGAATCTACATGATATGTGGTTTGATATATTATTCCTTGTGCAAAATTTGTCAGAACAAATGAAACAATTTTTTACTGCTCTCTTTGTTTACATCTCTGCAATCAATATGTGTGTCTCTTTCGCAACAATAGTCGTTAATTGTGGCCGGTGGCAGAGTAACGGCGTCTGGACACGAGACACACATCGTGGGAACCCCTGTACACAGCTCGTGCCCTAATTGGTTAAATGGCTTGAAACATATGCCGACCCACCCCTGGGATACATGTCAACATTCAATAATACATATATCGCACTGCATCTACAAGGGATCCAGCTGATCATCAACTCGTGATTACAATGCTTTATGTGATTTCAAAACAGGGATGATGTTATGTTTCCAAATATTATCACGCCTTTTCATTTCAATGAATTTATCAGTATACATATATTACTGGTAACCGCATGAGTTTAACCTGGGTTAGGTTTGCTTCCGAAGAAAAATAGGACCTTAAATAGAAAATATACTTGATCAAATTTTGGTGTAAGTTGAAGCATTCACATTCAAATTACATTGACAATTTTCACTCTCACTCGAACAAATTGCCGAGGTAAATAGGATTAAATACATAACAAATAAATAATGTAGCGATCGCAAGGTCACGCCGCGGGCGACGGCTGCAGGTATATCGCAGATATTAAGCTGCCAGAATATTCGAGAGTTTAATTGCATATAAACCCAAGAGGAAATGATCGCGAGGACACTCTGATCTCTGACATTAATACGAGTGTTGAACATAAATAGTTGCTGACATAAACATCGTGTAAATAAATTAATAATGCATAGTATTAAGTGTTTCTAACATTCTTATTGTTTAGGTCTTTATTAATAATTATTACTCTTAAATTAGTGTTTATGTTTATTCATAGTCTTACTTATTTTTTATTATCTTTCTATAATTTATTATTCGTTCATTAAACTTATTTATATAAATATTTGTGTTTCAATTATTTTTACACTTCACCCAAATAAATAAACGTTATAAAAATTAATTGACTATCGTATTAGTTTCGGTTTTCATCACAAGCATTCGTGATAATGACGGCAAGAAAGTAAAATTCTAGTCACAGTTGTGTTATAAATATGTGATATTTTTAATATTTACATTTTCTAGTCAACGTTTCCATGGGTAATTCTAAAAATTGACCTCCAGATCTTGCACTCCTCTCAATTCAAGTTAAAGTGCAGAACAAGAATTCTTGCAAAATAATTTAAATTTTGAACATAATAAGATAAAATGCTGGCTCCGCTATCTACGGCTTGCGGGTTTTATTGCAACTCAAAGGGTTTCGAATCCCGCTGTTTTTCATTTCATATGCCCTTATCCGAATTGCTAAACATTAGTATAGCGTTAAATTTTGTATTTTTGATTTCAAGATAAAATATTTGCAATTGCAGCTTTTCACTGTTCTTTAATTTTATATATTAAAAATTTGATATAGCTGAAGTTTTAAAATGCTCCATAAAGTTGTCAGTATCATGGTGGGTTCAGATTAGGATATAAAAAGCCTTGGGCTATAAAGCTCTCTGTGTTGTATCTGGCGTGGAGGACATCTTGCGCGCTGTAATTATCACGTTATCTGCGGACCGGAAGCCGACAGTCACGCCGCAGCGTCGGGCGGGAACCGTGCGAACTACTTGACACTATCTCCGCTCATTTTTCCCAGCTCCTTTACCAAAAATAAAATACACCGGTAAATATAATTTCTCAGCTGGAAATTATTAGTCGCACCGGGTAAAATATTCTTTTACAGCTTCCAATCGAGGAAGAAATAAATAAAAGTGAGAAATCGGAGACGCTTTTACTTTTTACATTCTTTCGTTGTTTACAATATTTTCTTGTACTAATGTTGATTGTGATATTTAGAGATTTTGAGAGATATTTACAAATTATGAGTTTACATTAATTTTTAACTATTTGTAGTATGATATCTTTCGGTTCGTTCATCCGTCTTCTAGACTAAATTTATATGAACACTTGTAAAGTTAATTCAGCTTAAACTTTTTATCAATTGTCAATTTTTTTTAATGTTTTTTTTAAATTTTGCCTATGATTTATGAATGGAGGTAAATTTATACTTTGGCAAAAAATATAAATTTAATGATTTTTTTTATTTCGTTATTTATTTTGTAACAGTGGTCAGTTTTATGTTAGCCACAATTGATTTTTACTGACCTCTACATACCAAGAATTTGAAACTTGGAATTTGTCATATATACAAAGTAACGAATTTGACAGAAATATATCAAAGCGTTCTTTTTAAAATGATGCAACATATATAATATTGAGTTAAGATAATTGTTTTAGGTTAGAGTCTACTTTGTACCATTTAATTATTTGAATTTTTTCTTCAGTTCAGTGTTATGATAATGGTCAAACAATGTAAAGGGCGTTTTAGACGATCATAAGTTTACATCAATTTCTACAACTTCGTATTGTTCAATGTGATTCTGACACTTTACACGTTCAAAGAAATTTGACTGTTCATAGTTCATATGCTATGACATAGAAATTGTCACTTAGAGCATGTCCTAAATTTCAAGGTCGTTTACTTCAAATTTTAGTTAATTCTAGGGATTATGTTGTTATCACATGTCAAAAGTAAAAAATAAACAAATGTGAAATCATATACCATTGTGATCAACCTATATTTTTCTTTTCTTTATTGATACCCCTACTTTATAAGGAAAAATAGTTAAAAAATTTTGAACGTGTAAAGCGGAGCCATTTGATCAAAGAATATGATGTAAAAATATGACATAAAATAGTTCAAATACTTTGATCGTGTAAAGCCACCTTAACACTACTTAATATTTAATAACGACGTGAATTTTACAACCTGTTTCATTTTAAAAAGAATACTGTGATACATTACAGTCAAATTCGTAAACATAGATACGAGAAATCTCGTATTTCATGTTAAAATAAACCCACAGTACAATAAAAGAGATAATTTGTAATAGTACCAATTTCAATATTTCGAGATTTTAGCGGATGTCCATAAGGTTATTAAAATATGTTTGCATATATTTAGCGTGATGTCTATCGATTCGTCCATTTGTTTTAAGTTTTTTTTTGCAAATATTTGGAAAGCATACTAGCTTACTACATGGTAGCGTATTTATTTATTACATAAAAAGTACGTGAGAATTAAAAGAGATAATTTATGTTCTGGTATAAAAGAGCCATCAAATCCCCACACTTAACTTTACATCATCATCACCAATCTAGCAATTCTGCACGCCTTCTACCCTCTTTGTGCATCCCCTGGGTCCCGTATTCCCACGGGTGATGGTACAGTAGCGCCACGCGTCAGACCGCGGACAATCTATCAATTACCAGAGTCATGGTTCATGGTGCATGGTTCACGGTTCATCCTTAGTGCCAGCGGTAACCACTGGGGCGTGGCGGATACAATAACATCCCCGGGACTTGGGGATCGCGGTCATCAGATTGGGAAGATGAGAGTTCGTTGTTTGTTTGTTTAGGCAGAGTATAAATACGATTTGGAGTTACTACATCAAATAAATAAATGTTTTCATTCTTAACTGCATGTCAGTGTTGCCAATTTAGTGGAATTTCCACTAAAACTGGTGGTTTACAAACCCCTATTAGAGGAGAATTGTTTTTAGTGGCTGGTGGTTTTACTTAGTACAGGACACTAAACCTCAAAACCATTAAAATGTTTTTATTTTTTTCATGTCAACTCATTTGTGTCAAAGGTATTATATTTCGTTACGGAAAGAAGCAAATAAAAATATAAATAATGTTTGTCTTTCGTATTTGGTGCACAACATGGTGTGGACCTTCAGCTATTTGATTTACCAAATTGGGAATCCCAATCCTAAAACGTCTGCATATTTCGATCAATCGATACATTGATGTTTAGCTGCAAGATTATTTGAATAAATGAATGAATCGAGTTCCATATTGATTTCATTTAAGTTAAAACTTTTAATAAAAACCAAGAAGACGTTGCGAAAGTTGATGAACAGTGGCGTTATATTCATCTTTTGAATTGGATTAATATATAAAAAATACCAAGGCATTTTGGTACGAAGTGAAGACATATCTGAAGTAAATAAATTTAAAGAATTATTTAATTTTTGCTATTTCACTATTGATTTTGCCTTATTCTAACGCTGATTTGAAAAGACTATAGTAAAGTCCAAACAGAGAAACTGAATGAAGTTAGAACTTCTAGCTTCAATTCTCACAGTTCGAAATGTTTTTACCGATTTTACCAATTAAGGTAATATAAAAAATTGGAACTAAGGTGATTTATTCCACTAAAAATATAGATAAAGAGAACTATTCTTCAGAAGAAGAAGTTTTACTTTTATTACAAGTGAATAAATGTTTAAATAATTATAAATTGTCTTGTTTTTATTCTCAAATCTTAAATGGACCTCCATATTTACTGGAATCTATCTGTCATAGGTAAAAAAACACAAGAAATTACTTATTTATCTAGTGGTTCTGGTGGTTTGAAAAACCGCTGCTAGTGGGCATGAGAAAAAAATAGGCAACACTACTTCCTTCCTAAAAGGAATATTTACTTTTTACTCTTAGATCTAAAAAGACGAACTAAGAATTAAGAGGAAAATGTTTTTATAAATTTTTGGTGATGTGAGTTCCTGATTAACGAATTTGTAAACTTCTATCCAAATGATTGCATTAGCTTTATTAAAGAAGTATTTAATAGATTTTACAACAAAGAAAAATTCAGAAAATCATAATTAATTAAATAATGTTGAATGGGTAAGAGATTTCAATCCACAATATCTTTCTACAAAATATGTTCATTCGTTCACACCATTCGATTTTTGGTTAGTCTTTCCTTCGATCACGCGTCGTATATCAAAGTCGGGGTATTGTACCACCCCCGCCGGGGTGTGAAGAAGAAAGGAGGCAGGCTATTGACACCGCGCTTCCTTTGTTGCTTCGCACAGCCCTCAGGCAACGCAAAAACCAGATATACCCGCCAATGAATATCCCTCACAATTTTCAAAACTCTGCAAGGGTAGATTTAATACAAAATATCTCAATATATCGAATTTAAAATAACATTGTAACTTTTAAATAGGGATTAGTCTATTTTAATATATTAGATTTAAATAAGTGCATTCTATAATGCAAATGACAATCTTTGTATCAGAAAAATTGAAATGACAAATTTATTTATTACACAACAATTTTACTTATACTACTAGTACTCAATTAAAATTAACACCTACAGTTTCTGTAAAGCAGTACATACTTTACAGTAGGTTGTAAGAAACATCGATATATCATTTATTTTATAGTTGGCATCTCTGAGAATTAAAACTCAGGCCTCATACTTTGCTCAATTTATGCGCAATGCTATATGTGAGAAATAACTGAAATAAGAGACGGCAACAGAAACACTGCTCCTTTAGTCATTATATTGGGAAACATAATCTATTTAAACTTAAACATCCAGATTCATGGAGATTAGCCATTAAATCCATATTTAGTCCCGTATTTTACTCCGTTTGGAATTCGTAAAATGTTTTAGTTTTAGTCAATAATTTTTTAATTTAGTTTAATTTAATAGAAATAACGTTATTAAATCGTTATGTTGTTGATTTTTTAAAAGTTATATAACGGTGTATAACGATTTTTTTTATAACTTTACGTTAACGTTATCTCTTCCTTATTTGTATGTTTATAAGTGATACAGAGGAAGGTTTGTGGCGATATTTGACAACTTAGAAGTAAATTAAAGAGATAAAGCTTAAATATTATAATTAATGGACTATGACATTGGGAGAATTAGCTTAACTCCGAATATAACTCCAAATTAGTGAATGTAACGTAAATGTGAGAAAATTTAATTTGGACTAAATGTGGTTAGTTACCTCCAAATTAAATCTTTCTTATGAATGTGGCTATAAAATATTACTGGTTTTAAGATGAGAATCATATAACTGCTTTCTGCTCATCTCTTATTTCATGAACAGTAAACCAATTAAAGTCAGCAACGATTGCCCAGACTCCCTCTTAATATTAATGAATTGGAATAACAAAGGAATATAATGTCAAGTTCGCAGAAATAAAAACTTTGTAATTCTGACAAAATGATGGCGGAATTGAGTCATAACTGGAAAACATGACTAATAATTTCTGATTTGTAATCGTCGTAAGAAATGCAGTAAAACAGCAAGAATAGCTTCGTAAATATACAATTCAGATCCAGTAGCAGTGGAAAGAAAACAAAAGCGCAAAACAATCGCGACAGCCCGGCAGCAGGCAGCCTAAGGAAAATAAAAGACATCTCAACCGAAATTATAAATTCAAACGGGAGAACAAAAAATGCGAAATACAAAAGAACGGAGACATTCGGAAAGTTCTTCGGAGAAAAAATACACAAAAGAATAATAAAAGTGTGTTTGCTTTTGAAATGAATGATTTATTCTGGCCGCGACGAGATGGCGCGCGAGCCTAGGACCGGAAGCGCTGGCAGCCCGCAAATGGCAAGCTTTCACCTGCACGTGAACTGTGACCTCTAGCAAAGCAAAGCTCCCCTGCTCTGACAACTACTTTTTATGTATTAAGATATTCTATTACAAAAGCTTCCGACCAACTTACAGCGCATAAATTCCACCAGCTGTATTTACTACAACACGGCCATTGTACAGCTTAAAGTGCTTTCTAGTTTGTCATTTTATATTGATGGACTTCACTACAAAAAAGAATGCAAGAAAAATGGAGCAGTGTAATCGAAAATACTATTTTAGGTTCTACGGCATATTTCATACTTCAAAGGGACTATGAATAATAATTATTAAAGTTAGGTTAGGGCAGGTACATAAACAAAAAGTAAATACATATTACTTAAAAGAAATTTATGACTAAAGAGTAAAAAATTGCGATATTAGTGTTTTACAATAAACCTTATAATAAATGTATTCCTTAAGAATTTTTTAGTTAAAATTACTTGCTCCCGTTAAATATATTGACGGATTTTTTTAATAGAAACGGCAATTGATAATAAGACTAAATCTTTGCTTACTTTTTATTTATTAGATAAAACTCAAGAAAAGGTAGGTATATTTAAATAAAAATCTGAAAGCAAATATCTAGAGAACTAAAAGCGATATCAAAGTTTTGTTTGATTTGAAATTTAAAATGGCCCAACGATGTAAAAACTTAGCCATTTAATTTTCTTGACTGAAATCAAATGTACCTACCAAATTTCATCTAAAAAGGTTAATCGAAATTACTGAATCGAATAAACAATAACAATGGGACAACTTTTGCCCGTTTTTTAGACTTTTCAAAGTAGAAATTTTAGGTATTAGCGTTGATTAAAATATATATATTTCGCAATCAACAGAAAATGACGAGTTAGATAATGATTTCTGAATTTATTTTGCATTTTACAATTTAGTATATTCTTGAATATAAAGAAAAATCGATTACAAAACAAAATATAATTTCTCATAATACGTAGGTATATTTCATATTACCTATTATTTTATATCTGGTCTTGAACCCATTTATGAAGAAAATATGGTAGTTGCTATTTGTCAAAAAAACATGAAAGCATAATGTGGCATAACAATTGAATTTGATGTTATTCATTATACCCGTGCTTAATTCAATAACGTCTTGCATTTCGTCGCTCTTGACCTTGCAGATATGTAGATTCTAATTCAAATACAGACTTCCGTCTATGAATGAAAATGTTAATTCTGTTCATTTACATTTAAAAACGTAGACTTTACACCCTTTTCTTTCTCTCTGTCTGCTCCTGCTACATGCGCGCCCGCTGCGTGTATCACTCACTCACTATCAGGAGCTATCGAGGGCTATCGGTGTGTATCGGCGCGGTGTAATGGCGTCTGCACATCAGACAAGGATGGCACGCGAGGGAGATAGCGCCGGCTGAAGCCAATCGCGGCGCGAGCATGCTGGCGTTGCCATGGCAACCGCACGGCGGCGCAGCCACCCTGATCCAAGCCGGTGATACACCATCTTATACTACAGATCGCGGGGCTTAGCTTTGCGTTCGCTCGCGATCAAATAAAACACTGCTTTATTTACCAACATATAACGTTTCACTTGTTTTATCGCATGACTATTGTCTTTATTAAAAAAGATTTATGGTTTGAGAAGTTTACTTAATGGGCAGCGGTGGTGAGATCTGGGTTTAAATCCTATAACTTCACCAATATTTATTCAAATAAAAATACGGCTGTGTCAAAGTGATTCGGAACACTCGAAAAGCTGTAGGTTCGTTCGTTGATTGAGAAATATACATTTCAATCATCCAATAAATTTCAAGTAAATTTTGTCACGAAACAAGTACCTTAGTAATTGAGACTCTGCTTCATCTAGGAATATTATACCACAGATAGTAATAAGTAAATAAACATAAACATATTCACCGATTGAATTTTTGGGTATATTGCTTTTTTGCATGTTTGTGTAGGAATGTTATTTTTATCGCACTGCGCACATTTACAAAATAAATCTTACCCAAAGTGAAGGTGAGAAGTAGATTAAATATTTTACTATTTACAAAAGGATTTACATTTTGTAGCTTATTTCTCCACTTTTTGATAATATATAATTTTTTATTTTGAATGTGTACGATTAGGTAAATTTGAACTAGGAATTAAGAATTTAAAATAAAAATAGAAATCTCGAATTAAGTTATTCCGAAGATTTACATATGGCCTTTTTTTTATCTTTTTACAGAGTACAATTCTATTAAACCTAGAGGAATGAAGGTAGTGTTGGTACTCACCGTGCGTCCTCTTAAGGTCGCTGGACTCGTCCCGGGACCTGGAACTGACGTCCTGGACGTCATTCGGCCGAGACGTACTCGCGACTCCCGAATATAAATCACTAAACGCACTACCCGCACCAAGAAAACCACTACGGTCCTGCAACAAACACACCTCAAATTATATTCTGCCCTCATTACATTTTAATTTTACTAAAATATGTATATAGCAGAAATAGTATATCATGCACCAAGAATGAGAAGAATATCACTATTGATCTATCGCCAAGATTGCATATCTAGGTGCGAAATAATCGTGGGATATAATATTCACAAAAATAAAATAGGCTGCCTTTGTTCTTACATTCTTTGATTAATTGTTATTATTATTAACCTAGTTTACAAATAAAGGTAAATAATGATGGATGTCTACGAGTAGGCTAATAGTGAAAAACAGTATTAAATTTGATAGTCTGTATTTTATGATGTACGAGTTATTAATAAAAAATAAAGAACGAAATCTAGATACTAGGAATCTCTGAAACTGAAGAAAGGATATTTGCTATGTTTTCAGATGGGTTTTTATAGTATCTAATGATCTGGATAAAAAAATATCAAATGAGGAAATATTAGTAAAGAATGAAGATAGACAATGTATCTACGGAATTCATGCTGACCTAGAAAAATCAAGAGCAATGCTGAACTTATGCATAAACAAACTAAGCACGTGCTTAGGGCCTCCGCTAAATAGGAGCCCCTGAGAATTTTTATCAAATATTTTTTTTCGCAGATGTATAAAAATATATAACTTAGATTATTTTAACAAATAGATCGCTATTTTGTAATATAATTGCAGCCCAGAAATAAAGAAGGAAAATGTTTGAAATCATTTCTTGTCAATGTGATGTATATTAGTATTTAAAGTTTATTTTTTATGAAGAGTTTACCTATTCATAATGATTATTGAATTATATTTTGTTAACACAGTCAAAATTTTAATTATGCTTCTGAATAACTTTGTTCGTAATAAATTTTTGTTTATATATTTTGTACACTAACTAACACACTCCGGTTCTTTTTTCTTGAAGATGATTTATTTGATAGTAAGGGGTCTCGGAATAGATCAAGATTTGAGGTTTGTAAGGTTATGTACAATAATAAGAAGCTTTATAGGAGAAATCTTCAGAGACAAACTACGAAATAAGTCCAATTAAAGTACCTAGCTGAGATTTGTATTTTGTGGAAATGGAAACCGTTAAACATTGAGCAGCAGAACAAATAGATGATGGCCTAGGCTTAGACTCTTGGAGTAAACTTCCCATCATAGAACGATAAATTAAAATCTTTAGCTTCTTTATGTTTCTTACGCAAGTTTTAAGTGATACCTATTAGAAAAGTATAAACTTGTGCTAACCTGGAGAGCCTGTTTGGCCTTCTCGACGCTCTGCTTGAGCTGCTCGAAGGTGCTGGGGTTGCAGAAGCGGTAGGCAGGCCAGTCGGGCGGCGCGGTGAACTCCTCGCTCTTGATGCCGACGCCGACGCCGACGCCCAGCGAGCCGGGACACGCGCTCGCGCCGCGCTTCAGCTCCAGCGCCGACTGGTACGAGCACGAGCTCTCGTACATCTTGCGCCGCAGCGGGCACTTCTTCCTGTGGAAGGAAAATATGTTAACAGGGTATCCTTACAGAAAATAATAGGGCTAGTATGAATCCAGAAAGAGACTATATTTGTTTTAAGAATCCCATTCTGTAAGATCTTGGTCTTTATATATTATTTATGACATATTCGTTACTTAACTACAGTAAAATCCTGTTGTAACGACGTCGAAGGTAGTTATGAACCGACGAAAATAAAATACAATTATTATAGGATTATAACAATTGATGGTCACATTTCCGAGGTTTTAACTAAGTTTGTTGTTATAAGCGCTGTCGTTATAAATGGATTTTACTGTAGTACCATTATCTGTTCGATGTTACTATGTAAGTTTGGCGATCACCTGTTCTATTAATATAACAAAACAAATAACAAGAAAAATAAAAATTAATTTATTAAAACGCATTTTTATTCTCATACGATAAGTAAGCTTCAGAAGTCTCATATGTACGTATTCTATACCAGCATTAAAATTTGGGTAACAGAAACAATGGTACATAAGATGTACCAAATCAAAATTCTTAACAAATTATCCCTAAACTTATATTGTCATCAATATTCTTAGGATGAATAGATCCTCAAATATTTCAGGAACTTGTTTCGTAAAGTTTTTCTTGAAGTTTTTCGTGCACTTTCGAAGTAACTAGTGTACAATATCTACAAGATTGGAACATATCGAGTCGATTTACGGTAACTCCTCTAATTGAACGTTAAATTACTTATTAATTTTAATCAGACATCTCCTGTCTTGATCAGACACTAGCGTCGGATTTGAGAACGCAATGTTTTTGAATTTCGAAAATAATAATTAATAAATCTGAAATCATATGCACAGACATTGAGAAGAATTAACTTATAGTGAATTTGATATTCATATTCATATCAGTTCAAATGAAGTTCTGATACAATTTGGTGCTGATATTTATTTACAGCAAGTATGACTATGACTGTAGCTTTTCTTTATTGAGAATATTAAAACTTTTTAAAGGAGTTGGATTCGAAGAAAGTTTTGACTCGATTTGCTTCAACGGAAAAGAAATTGATAATAAATCTAGTTATTCTTTTGTATGTAGAATTTTAATTTTTCACAATTTTTTCTTATTCAATGATTAAATTCAATTTTGTGGTTAACATTGTTATATATTTAATTGTTTATGATTACCTAAAAAAAAAATCGGACTCCCCCTCCCCCCTAGGAATGTTTCTGAATTCGTCACTGCCAGACACGGACGGGTTGACGGAATACAAATATATTATATCTGAATTCTGCGCGAATCTAGTTTATTCAATGAAGAATAATAAGTTAACTTCCACAGATTTCGATAACGATTACATATTTTACCGTAGAGAAAACTTACCATAAAGAATATACTATAATTTAGTATTTAAATTAAATACATAGATATAAATATATCTTACATAGTTTACATTTAGAGGTAAAATATTAGTAAGTGTAAGAAATGTTGTAAAGAATAAAAGAAAATAAATACTGTGTAATTTACAGTTGTGTGTCCAGTGTTGTTGTATCTAAATGTCGTGCGGTGCGATGAATATTTAAACATGCGAATTAGAGTAAATAAAACTGTCAAATTAAGTGAAGCTACGAAATGTATTTATCCATTTCCGCATCATGTTGTGCTTAGGACTAGCGTGGAGCCCGTATTTATCTCGCTTTATTTCCTGTGTGTTAACTACTAAATTATTCCGCACTTAGTTCTTTCAATGAATTCGCCAAGGAACATTTATAACTCCATTCATACAGGAAGCCTAAATTCTACACCATTCTCACCCAATCATTACCAATAACGGACCCTGTACTCTACATAAACTCTTCTCAAATTTTGCAAATTTAATGACTATATCACTTTCGGCTTATTACTCATTTATGGGCACACCAATTTACTTTATCACAGGTGTTGTTATAGAAGGCATTTACCAAACGTCATCTCTCGAGGAGTCTAGCTGGCGTGGAGAGTACACCACTGGGGATATTTTTATATGCGAAATAAATGGAAAAGAATTTTTGTTAAAAAGCAAATTATTATTTTTATCTATTTATTTTATTCATATTTTCAGCGACCGTTTGCACATTTTTAAATTAAATGACTACGTATTAAACTTCTTTTTATAAAATGCCTACATAAAAATTTGTATTGCACTGTATACTGTGCATACGTACGAATATGACCATACGAGTTTATGTGTCATCATAATAAATAAATTTGTTTGCGGAAAATATAATATTACTTCATAATGTTGTTAAAAACAAAGTAAAAAATAAAATGAATGTATAGTTTTTGTACTATTACTCTGAAAAGAATAATTCCCGTTCACTAAATATTTTACGCATATAAAATTATAATTTAATTTTTGCAAAATAAAATTACTGTGTAGTAAAAATAATAACAGGTTTCATGTTTGTTAAATTTTTATGCGACTGTTAAAAAAGATTATTGTAGCTATGAATCATTTCATAAAATAATTTTCATTTAAACTTAAATATATTTTAATTATTTAAAATTTATTGTCGTAATGATGATAAGTAATATTTTATGCATTTTTTTACCGTTGTACATTAAATAAATCATTAATCAACGAGCATTCGTATCTGTCGCAGAGAGTTTAAAGGATCGAATTTAAATTTGAATTATTATAAAATTACAAAGAAATTGGTAGATACGTTTAATAAATTTTTAATTATACCTGCAAAAAAATTCAAAATTTAATTCACCAAGTTTTTAATTAAAAAATTTTAATTTGTTTTTAACGAGTATTTTGTAATAATTTCATTTATATGAGATTGACAGTTAAATTATTTACTATAATAAAAATAAAATTATTTTATTGATTTTATTTATGTTCTGAAATTATACTATGCCTAATAAATTTAATTATAGTAATAATATTATTTATAAAGGTTTACAAAAATGATTTATTGAGACAGATATTTATTTTGATTAAATAAATTTATTTAATATTTGAAATATATATTTTAAATTCATCAATAAATTATAAGGAATTAATTATTAATTAAAGAACAATATAAATAATTTCCTTTTTTCTAAAGTCTAAATTTTAATGTTTCAAATTAATGGTATACTTCGTTAAATGTGCAGTGCACCACTGTTAGAATTTATTAATTTTAAAGGAATATTTAAATTATCTTCATACCTCATTTGTATATCCGTTTACGCCCAAAACAAGTCACAACCTGTACCACTACCCCCCTGTGTAACTCTTTCCCCGCACTCAAGCATCTCTCACTTTGAATTTCCCGCGCCAGGTAAACAAGCACTAATCGACACCTGCACCAATCACAAGAAGTATCGGCGTGAACACGGTAGACAGCTCGCGGTTCGCGCTCAACAACACCAGCAGCAGATCCAAGGCAGCAGTGACGCTCGATTGTCCGTATCCGGCGTTCAATTAACGTATGTGTACAACAGGAAACGGTCCCGGGACCGAATCATCTACGTCTATTACCCAACCGAGTATTTTTAGACGCCGGAATTTGCATTTTTCAAATGTGAAATTTTCTGAGTCAAAAACGCAGATAAAAGGAAGAGAAGATACAACCCAAAAATTAGATTAAGTTTGAAAAAAAAATGTACCTCATTATTGACACAATAATCTTAACTTTTAGTAAATTAACTTATATTGATTATTATTGCTGCGATTTCTTTAGATTGTGCTTAAATAAAGAATAAACCATTGGAGCAATAAATAAATCATTTTACGAAAAAGAAATTTTATTGCATACAAAAATATCTATCAGTATAAACTTTTTCTCGCCACTGTTGGCGACAGCATAACTTACTTCACATTTTTTTATTTGATTCGCATTACCAGTACTTCTAGAACGGTAATTATGAAAATCATACTAATTTCATTTAAGTACATTTGGTCATCTAGAAACCAACAAAATATGAATTGTTAAATTCCAATTTAAATTTGATCATAATGAAGTGGTATACGCAATATTTATTATTCAATTTTTTCGTTTTCTCCATATGTAAAAATAAGACATATGTTGAGACCATTTGAAGACGTCATATCTCTTCAGTCTGTGGGAAAATGTACATCGGTGAGACTGGTAGAACTATTTATACAAGATTAACTGAACATCAACAACCGATTAGATTGAACCAGCCAGAAAAATCGTCAGTCGCAGACCATGCCTTGGAGGATTTTCATGAAATAATATTTCAAGATACGAAAATTATTTGAAGATCTACATCTTTCAATACAAGATTAATTAGAGAAGCCATTGAGATTTTTAAAACTGAGAATATTAATCTCAATCACAACGTTGGTTTGGACATTAGTGAAGCATAGCTTCCTATATTAAATATGTTATAATTCGTTAGTTAGTTATTTATTTACTTGCTCTGTTGTAATTGTCATTACCCTGAAGAAGCAGAAGCAGAAGCAGTTTATGCTGCCGAAACGTTGGGTTTAATAAATAAAATATTACAGAAAAAAAACTAAAAAAAAGTTATTTTATTCAATTACTATGAGTTTTGAAAAATATTTTATTAATTGAAATTTATATACATATGTTGAAAAAGAAATTGTATTAACATTCAATTAACAATTTTGTAGGTAAAAAACATTCATATATTTGATGAATTGCTATTCTTGCAAGACAATTTCTTGCCTTGTCTTGCTTTGAAAGTTGTAGCTCTTGTCTTGAATTTTTTGCAAAAATACAATACTCTCGTTAAACACTAAAGTGAATCGATTTATAAAATTCACTGGTTTGAGAATAATTACTTTGTTTAATTGTTTCGTTTCTAAAAATTAAATATATAATTTTAAAAAATGAAAATTATTGGTGACAAATTTGTGGGTTGTAATTTTCAATATAAAATAAAAATTATTACATCTGTGTGTACGATGTGATCAGAAATCAGAACATATTTCGAATATTTTATCGCATTTGAACGAAATATCGTATCCAGTTGTTTGCCTGTTAGATATGAAATGCTGGTTGCATTGTCTTAAGTATCATCTAGATTTTTAAAATACGTTTAAAATGCATTCTATTTTACAACTAAAATTATTATACAATATACAGGAAAATAACCAACTGTTAAATTTGTTGGAATACAATTCCTAAAATATTGTTTGATTAAAGAAAAGTTTCTCTTCTGTTAGCAGCATAACCAGTAATACTTATAGACTAATAAAGACATTATTTATTAGTCTATAAGTCAAATATATATTTTGGACAAAAATATATTTCATATAAATAAAAAGTACTAGATTGCAGTTATAACTTATATTTTATTTATACAACTATTGGTTTGAACGTTACAAGCATCGACAATAAAATATGCAATTTGATAGCAACCCAGTAATATTTTATTAATATTCCAATCAAAAATTTAGTCGTCTTATATTATATTTGAAAGTATTTTCCTCCTCAAAGCAAACAGCATTTTCATTTTGCGTGCTGCACCGACTATTAAATCTATTCTGTGCTGTAATGAAGGCAATATAAGTTGTTATAATAATTTCATTATTCTATCTGAACAGAATCTCATAATAAAATTTCCTTGTCCATTAGTATTCTTTCCGGCGGTTCGCCTTCGTGTACGCGATTCAATTTTTATTTAAATTTTAAACGAATAACGACCGCTAATATCCACCCCATAAATCCATTATTAATTAACAACTTCCCGAACAACATAGCACGGAACTTTCACTAAAAATAAATAAACTATGCGTGCAAGGGATATGCAATGTTATTTACTTGCATTTCAGGAAAGTGGAGAATATTAACTAGTTTACAACGATGTTAAAACGTACTTATTTAAAACAAAAATCATTTGGTAGAAGAATCTTGGTTAAAGGACAAACATTTTTTATGTTGTATAGTTAAGTAAATTTTATTTTGTTAATTTTATTATTATTAATTCAATAAATATTTTATTTCAAACAGTATAACGAATTTTATACTAATCATAAAAAAATTATTACGTATATTTGTGTTTTGTTATACTACAAACAATTATTAAATTTTAAGATTGTTATACATATTAATTGAGTTTTTTTATAAATTTTATTATTTGCTCAATTAAATTTTTATTTATGAAGGAAATCGTGAATATAATAATAATATTGAAATTGACAAAGACCTGATTATAATATCTATCCTTCAATTTATTGTCACAATTGGCAGTAGTAGTTATGTACAATATAACTCCTGATTTTACTATTTACCGTATGTTTTATTAAAAAAATAAATTTGCTAAGCTGTTCTGTTTCAATTTGTAAAAATGAAGTCAATACTAATATTTTTTCTTGCTATTTTGCAAATAATTTTGTAAAAAAAATCTAAAGAAGTCTTAGATAAAATTTAAACTGATACACATTTAGAATGTTCTTTAATTTGTAGCAAACCTATTCGATTATAGCAAGAAAAAAGAGGTTGAGTAGGCTTACAACATGAATTATGATTGATGAAAAACGATATTCAATTTTTATAATAAAAAATATAGACAAGTTCTCTCAAATTTCATTATCTTTTATTTAATTACTTCAATACTACACATATATAACGTTTAACCACGTTATAAATTCCTTTGTTATGATTAACATTTGTAAGTAATAAATATAATAATAAAAAATATATCGTTAGTATTATTTATTTTGATGTTATCTTGCAATCATACCCAAAATTCCCAGGTAAATTCAAACAGACAAATAATAAATTTTTAGTTTAGAATTCTTGTCTTACAATTCACACTCTTAAGAATTAATAATAATCTTAAAAATATTATTTCTTTTATTTTATTATTGTAATGCTCCGTGGTATGTCAGAAATGAGTCACTACAAATAGATTTAAAACAATATATTAAAGAATTAATAAAAAAGTTAATAATTTAGTATTAAATTTGTTAGATAATTCAACAGACTGAAAAAGGACTAAGGTCTGGGTTTAACAGCTTAATTAAGAAGTACCAAAAATCATAAACTATGAAACTGATAGAACTTCAAGAGGAATTATTTGACGCAAGCCATTTAATTTTATCACCTTTGCTTGTTGGTTTTCTTTTTAATCAATTGTAAATTAAGATATAAATAAATAAAAAATATATTGTAGTGAAATTGCCACTATTTACCTATTTCTACTTAGAACCCTTAATTTGTTTACAATTCCCTTTTTACAATTCACAATTCCAAGTATTAATAATAATCATAAAATATTGTTACTATTAAATTATTTGATTTGTCTAGTGTGCCTTGCAATCCTGTTTAAAAGACCTTGTCCTTCTTGTGTTATAATTCACACCCTTAAAGACATGAAATTATAATTACCTTAAAATTCCTGCTTAGAAGTTCTAATTAAATAGAAACTGACAAACACTTCATTTGTTCCTGCCTTAGAGTTCACAATTTTAAATATTAATAATACCTAATCATAAAATATTGTTGATATGGTTTATTTTGTGATATGCCACTTGCAATTCCTGCTTAGGAATAAACACTGCATTTGTTCATGCCTTGTATAGTTCACAATCTGTTTGGTTTCATTCTTGTGTTACAATTTACACTCTTAAGTCTTAAGTAGTAATATAATATTACAAATAGTATTGTTTTTATTTTATTAAAAAAATGTAATTATAATTAGTTAGTTCAAATTAAATTGAAACTGACAAACACTTCATATGTTCCTGCCTTAGAGTTCACAATCTTAAGTATTATTAATAATTAATAATAAAATTGTTGTTATGGTTTATTTTGTGATATGCCACTTGCAATTCCTGCTTAGGAATAAACACTAAATTTGTCCATGTCTTACAGTTCACAATCATAAGTATTAAAACTATTGTTGGTATGGTTTAGTGAATTTGATTTGTCTAGTGTGTCTTGCAATCCTGCTTAAAAGTCATACAGGCAAACACTTTATTTTTCCTTTCAATTCTTGTGTTACAATTTATCATTAAAGTATGAATATAATCTTACAAATAGTATTGTTTCTATTTTATTAAAGAAATGAAATTATAATTACCTTACAATTCCTGCTTAGAAGTTCTATTAAATAGAAACTGACAAACACTTCATTTGTTCCTAATCATAAAATATTGTTGATATGGTTTATTTTTTGATATGCCACTTAGGAATAAACACTGCATTTGTTCATATCTTACAGTTCACAATCTTAACTATTTGTTTATTTAGTGGTATCACTACCTTGCAATTCCTCTCGGGCGTCCTCCAAGTCCAACACAGTCACAGAATCACCCCGCATTCACCAGCACAGCACTTCACACCGGCAACGAGCACGCACCTTCTCGGTGGAGTGCGGATGTTCGGAAGCGCGCAGCAGGAAGTGTAGCAGGACCTGCGGAACACGCCGCGGAGCCAGGAATGGCAGGAAGCAATATCGCAAGTGCCGGTTCCGAGCAGGGCGGGGATTCGCCCCCACCACCGCGCGCTACCCCGGAGGTGCGATACCCCGAAATAGGTGTGGATGTGGCGGACAATGGGATAAAGGGATGTAGGGATGAGGCTCATTCATGTACTTTCGCGTAAAAATTATGTAGCATATTTTAAAAGGATAACACAAATATTCAGGAATAATAATTTATTTTAAATTGTCATAAAATGAACAAAATTTAAAATTTTACACAATTTATTGCTAACTAACAATCATAATTTTTACAACAATTATTCGGAACCTATTAAGATACTCTACTAAATAATTAGTTGTTTGTAATGTTTACTTTTCAGTGACGACAAAATAAAAGAAATATTTGCTACGAACCAAATTAGATGTAAAGAAGCGTAAAGTAAGCAAAAAATAGAAAAAGGGAAAGACGTTACAAATTAGACAGAATAATATAACGTAATAGAAATCCCGACACCCGAAGGAGAAAAGAGGTTTAAAAGCTAATAGTAGTTGATGATTAAATATTAAATAATTGGCCAGAATCGTTTTTATTATCCTAAAAGTTTCTTTGTTGATAAGCTTCCATTACGTCGTAATAATAATACTTATCAGCAGCAAATAGAGTATCTGAAAATTAAGAAAATTCATTATACTCTATAAATACTTGACTGTTATTGCTTATGTGTAAAATAGACTGCTATACCCAAGAATGAGTAATAATGCACAAAAACATACTGATTCTGTAGAGTTTTGTTTGTTTTAAAATACTATGTATAGAATATCAATGTACCTAATTTTGGATATACCTAATATGACTTGAAATCATTTCTATACTTTTATAAAATTGTAAAAATTTCCGTCATGTGTAACTGTGAAAATACAGAAATTGATGTCTCATAGACATTTTCAGAGTTAAATGTGTCATTGTAAACAAAAATCCATGCAAATTGGTACATTCAACAATAGAGCACAAGTCGAGTTGATATACTATTATTATAATTAAATTGTATGACTTCTGCGATGCATTTTCCATACCAGTAACAAATACCCATGACATCTACAGTAATAATAATACATCGTAATTAAAATCTGCTAAACTGCTATAACTAAAAGTTGTAACAGAGTAGTTTACCACACCTTGAAATGGATAATAAGCTGAGAATACATTATCATTAAATTATTGTATCTGATTTTTCTGAAGTATATCCTGAACAGTAGCTAAGATAACCTCAATGTTACATACTTTATTTGTAAATATCATTACCCGAATCTATGATAACAGATGTCACACCTAGCAATCCGTAAGAAGCAAAGATGATATATTCTTACATAAACGATTATGTTAGTATCCTTCCTTATTAAACCCCCCCCCCCGCAATGCAACTACCCTTGTATGTATTCCATTACCAATACAGCTCCGGGTGTGTGTTTAAAAGCAGTATACATTTCCCAACGTAACAACATCCTTCCACTTTCACTTACCTATTTTCCAGCTGCAGCCGCCGCGTCCTGCTCCTGCTGTCCTGCGGGGCGCATGGCGGCCCGAGCATGCGCCTGCGCGCTGGGCGGAGTCAGGCTCATCCCCACCAGGGGCGCGGGGGGCGCGGGAGACAGGGGTAGTGATAGAGGATTAGGATGGGTAAAGTGAAGGTGAGGGTTTGGTGTAAATATACAAAAACACATGGGTATATCTGTATATCAATAGAGGGATATTATTCAAAGAAGTAGAATGTCATGTGATTATTGTGTATGTATGAGTATTTTACTTGAATTTTAATTGTGCAATTATCTGTTTAGAATCTCTGCAAGGAATTACAAATTGTATGCTATTTTTGACCTATTGGATACAGCGATCCAAAATTTGGAAATCGAGCGTCAATTTTCAATTTCCATCCAATGGTAGATGAATCACACTAAGAAGTAAGCTACTACTGTCCTAATTTCTATTATATTAAATTATTTTTATCTGTAGAAGTATTGGTAATCGGCATTTGATACAACATTAGAGGTTTGTTCCAACTAACCTCAAAATCAGTTCCGACTAATTCAAACACCTAACTCTGAGCGTTAGTCTGATCGATTCCAAATCAGTTATTGTTAATCAGAACTTACCTTCCGTATTTATAAATTTATTTTCAGGTACAAGTATAACTAACCTAAAGCAACTTATAATAATTACAATGAGGATTGAGAATCAGTTCAAAATTCATTCAAAAAAAAAA
Organism: Stenolophus ochropezus; assembly: GCA_035578165.1. Lineage (NCBI taxonomy): Eukaryota > Metazoa > Arthropoda > Insecta > Coleoptera > Carabidae > Stenolophus > Stenolophus ochropezus. The sequence continues at coordinate 13,111,739 of JAQOWZ010000005.1, read as the reverse complement.
TTCATCCAGGACTGTCTACCTTTCGCGCATGCGCAAGCCATGTTACAAGAACTGATCACAAACCGTTAGAAATGTATAGTTAGAACAAACTTATTATTTATTAAAACATTACAAATTATATCTTAGTTAACTCACATTTGACTATTAAAATTATAGTGACGATAGATTCATAATTTAGAATATCCTTAGACGGCTGGCTTTGTTTTATTAAAATTATTAATATTTGCCAATTCCTTTTCGAAAAAATCTAAGTTATTTTAGGAATTGGTAATAAAAAAACGATAAAATTGCAGTGTTTATTGTATTAACTAAATTGGTACCTAACAGTAACTTCATTTTAAGTATAACCCACAATCGTGAGTTAAAGTATGAGAAATCATTTCTCACTACATTTGAAACATTGGACCTGCGCATATAATGTATATAGGTATGTTTATTTTTATTCTGTAAAAAGTATAGTATTCCACTCTTCTCATTCGACTTCGTCTTGTGTCGAATCATTCATACTTTGTAGGAAAAAATAACTCTCTGTACTTGTTGCACAATGTACTATTTACGACTAAAAATGAAAATCAGGAAAAGGTACAAAATTTTATTTATATTTAAAAGTCTCAACTCTTTTGACGATGTTATTATTGCGTCTTTAAAAAGAAATTAATAAATAAATGTTAGTACCGTAGCTGAAAGGATCGCGTTGTGAGCCTTTTCCTTCGGAAGTTGTGGAAATAATTAAAACAAAAATATTTCCTTCCATTCGTGCCTGGTAGTAGGAAACGTAACACCTCGCCACGGTTTAATTATGAAGTGAGCTTAAAGCTCAACAGGTAAATGCGTGATTGAGCTTTCGTGAGATATCGCATCAGATCGCAATCGTTGTTCATTCTCCGCTTCTCCCAACAACTGTCAACCTGCTGAAACATTTGAATAACAACTGCTTTTTATCCACTGCACACTAGAATGCATAAAATATATGCCAGTGTTTTGTTATGGAAATTATCCTGCACGTAACTTCATCTGTTTTTCATAATAATCGTATTAATATCACAAAGCAGGATTTATATCGAAATCCTGAAAAACGCAACATTTTTTACAAAAGGACGATAAAATATATGTTTTCAGCAACACATAACTTTTGAAGTTACCAAAGGTATTCAAATATCTTTAGATAAGAATTTCAGATATAAAGAACTCTTTGGAAATCTTCATGTTACTATATTACGCATTAATAAAGTTTTCCTACATTTCATACTATTCCTGTAACTTTCAAATTCAAATAGAAATTTAAAATATTGGAATATTCAATTTTCGTTTGTTTACCTCTAGGTATTTCTATATAAACATGTGTGCATACCAATACGTAGGTCAGTATTTTTATAAATAATCCAGAACGTGTAATTTGACTGTAAAAGACTTGGTAAGTTTCCAGTTAATAATATTAATTAATAGATTCTTATAAGATCGCATCAGAAAAATCGTAGGTACATAATATAATGTAATAAGCAAATGAAGTATTTAAATTAATATATTATATTCATCCATAACCATATCTCAACAAAAAACCAAATTTTAACTGATCGTCCAATATGATTTATTAGCTTTTTATTCTTATTAACTGTAGTCTTCCTAAGTCATGTACTCCCAAGGAGGTACTAAAACCTACGCCAGGTTAACCTTTATGCAGTAACGACCACAATTGGATGATTTCATTGCTTACTAACAGTAGGTAGATTCTTTATTTACTAAATAATTACTGTACAAGCATATATTTTACATCGTTGTTTTAAATTTATTTTACTTACCAAATGAAGGAATACCTGATGGTTCCGGAGTAAGTATTTTGCAATTCTAGGGACCAAGTTTACGCAAAAAAATTGTCCAATATTTATAGTACTAAAATTTAAAATAAATCGTTAGTTTTTTTTTTACAAATATTTTTATTTATTATATATTCTTCATTTCAGACATTGCTTAGGAGACGTGAAACAACCGTTTTGATTGGAAGAGTACAAAAATTTAATTTAACTTTGACACATAATACAAAGATAAATCGTATTAAAACATTTAACAAATTGATAAATGTCCAACAAAATAGCAAACATCGTACAAAACTTTGCAATTAGTTCTTCCAGCACTTGGACATTGACAGATCCTGGGGTAGTGTAGGGGTGTCCAAGTTCGCGTGACCGCGTGTCCATGAATCTACTCCGGCTGTCGTACTTCTTGCAGCAGTCGTCTCGCCTTACGTCATTTCCGCTCGCGTGCACGCGAAGATAGCCGAGAGTGGCCGAAGCGATGGCCCTTTGACCCGCGGTCAACCCCCGGCAAAAGGGGTTGTTCAAACCAGGGGGGGAAAGTTTTAGGGAAAATTATGTGGGTTGTTGAGTTTTAAAATAAATGAATAATGTTTATATAAATTACTTTGTGAGATCAATTAATTTTTTTTTGCTATGACCACTATGGAAAGTGGCACTTTTCTAATACCATAAAAGCTACAAAGTTGTTAAAGTGTGAGAAATAATTTCTCTACGCATGTGCAGTGTGAGATATATTATTTCTCACAGGAATTGCCAACACTGCGTGTGTAAAGGTACTCTACGTAAATTTATTTACGCCATATTGTTCTTCATGTTACATAGATTTCGTGCTTGTCTTTCTATTCCGCAACATATAATAGCGTGCTCGTAGAAAAAGTGTGCCACTGGTGCAGAATCACCTATTTTCTACTTATTCTACACTGATTCCAGCACTCGACTTCGTTTCGTGCCGAAACTTTCATACGTCGTGAGAAACAGGCGACTTTCTGCATTTGTTGCACAATATAGGTACTATTTTTCATTACTACCCTAGACACATACCATTATTTACCTGTATTTAAAATGAGCAATTGTTATTCACTACTGTTTGCTTGCTGCTTGGTAATAATCATTTATTATTTACCTAGGTAAATAACGCAAACTATCATTTTAAAATAAAGATAGGACTCCTAATCCAAATATTATTTACTTAAACTTAAGAAAAGGGTCAGTTATAGATTCACAACTAAAATAAGAATGCCAAAGGAAGTAAATAAAATAAAAAATCCAAAATCAAAAGTGAGGTTAACATGCTGAAACATCATATATAAAAATAAGTGTAAACTGCATACTCAATATTAAGAAACAAGTAAATATTTAATGATAAAATCTTTGTTATTATCCAAATAAACTTTTTTTAAGTAGAAATGAGATTTAAATACTGGTAGTAAAAAAATAATAACAATAACAATTGAGAAGACCATTATTGACTAGCGTCTTATATTCCTTGGTTGCTTCACACCACGAAATACTATCAATGAATATAGTTTTCTCAACCTTGGTGTATAATATACTATTATATGAGACAGTACAGAGTTTTTTCTCAGCTAATAAAATGCTTTCCATTTGATTTTATTATCCACACGCATTTACCCGCGACCACCCCACCGTTTATATCTGGCTCTCAGCGCGCCACGCATTTCATGTAATTCGTTCCATCCATATGAAGTGCTTCATACTTGTAGCATTATAATACACACGCGCACTAATTCGCTTCACCCACCATTACGAATGTACGCGTGCGGTGTTTGCTTTCATTGCTAAATAATCCCAGAGTGCTTACGAAAGGAAACAAATGGGATCATTACGAGTTACAGAAAAGCGAATCAATGAAACAAACATTCCACAAATATTCTGCACGGAATGATATTTGCAGCGAAGTGAATTTATTTTTCTAATTAATTTGTTTGCACATGAATATTCTTTAATTTTCATTGAAATTCTTTTATTAATTTTCCCTACAGTTTGTTTTTTCTAAATTTCTGTTTTATTACACTCCCTAGGTTTTGCTCTATTTATTTCTTCCAAAATATTCCTTACCCTAGACTTAGAATGTACCACAGTCTCTCTAATTCCTATTCTATTTATCGCTTCAAAATAATTATGCCCTAGAATCTGCTCTTACTTTCTTCTAATTTCTCTACTTATTTGTTCTAGAAAGTGCTCCATTTTCTCTAATCCGTGATCTACTTATTACTCCACACTTAAACTCCTGTTTTCGTTGTAATTTCTTGTTAACTGTTTTATTTATTTGTTTCAATTTACCAATATCTTGCCTAGTTTTTATCTAATATTTTTGCTCTACTTGTTTCCTTATTATTAGTCTCAAACTTTATCTCTATGCTACTGTTGTTTCTTGAATATGTATTTAGTTAATATAACGTTTATGGCAAGTTTTAGTATTGTACAAAAAGTTGTAGGTATATCTGCATGTTTTTCGACCAAAGTATTAATTTTTGGGGTTATTTTTATCCCACCTTCTACCCTTATATTTCTGGGTGTGCAGAATATGATTTACTTATTAAAAATATTTGATTATAGTTACATTTTTCTATTTATTTGAACCCAATGAATTCAATTTTTTATTTATTTACTTAAGGTCTCTTCTAGGATATAGACTATTAATTTTCTTTTATTGTTTATTACTGTTCCTAAAGTATAATTTATCGTTCGTTTTCTTTCTTAATAGCGGTAAAAACAATAAAGTAATTATTGGAAAATGGCGTTTCTCGTAAAAATATCATACTACATTTATATTATTCTCCAATAAAAAACAAAAAAAAACATCTTATTTGTATTGCAAATTTGTACTCCGCATATACTCGCGTGTTTTGTTCCCGCTCATAAACCAGAAAAAACAAATGAAATTTTCAATAACAATTTCCTTTGTTCGCTAATAAATTCGTCAGTTTACAGCAGTGGAATCTGAAAATGAAAACTCACTCCTCGTACGACGCGAGGTTATGTTTTCGTGACGTAATTATTGTCACGTTGACAGGTGACATTGACAGATAGACACAAGAAAGTAAATTTGAATTTGATTATATTCCGAGTGTCGGCGAGAAGAAAACTGCTTTACCATGGGGACAATTAATAACGGCCGTGTTGTCGTGCCGTACGCGATTTGTTTGATGTAATTATGATAGAACAAGCTCCAAGTGAACTTGAGCGTTGCTCGGGTATTAAATACGTATTATACGACTTGATGACTGCGGGACTCTCGCACTGTTTGTTTTTTATTTAACGATATTCAAACTGCCGGCTTATTGATTATTTTCATAATATTATATATAACTTACGCTCATTTCAGCGATAACTTTTTGGGCTACTTCTCTTTTGGGTAAAAACTAGCTTTACGGGTAATTGCATGTAATAATAATACGAAAAATAACAAATTAGACACACGAGTTTTATGTATATAGGTACATACTTAAATCACATAATTATAAGGGTTTGTGGTACAGTGAATAATATTATTAAAAAAAAATTAATTTGAATATTAATTTTGATTTTTATTATCTAAATATACAAAATCCTAGCTATCAATACAGTAAGTAAAAGTATGGAATAAATAGGCATATGAAAAATCGCTTACTATCCGGAGTTTGACTTTTTAAAATTTAATTCCTTATTTATAAATATTGATAATAATTTATACCCGTAAAAGCGAATCTCGTCGAACTTACACGAACTGATTCGATTCGTATACTGCAGATTTATTATTTAAGGATAATAAAACAATACTGGGAAGCAGTCAATTTATTAAAATTTAACCTCGACCTGAAAAACAATAAATAATTGTTAGTTTATAGTTTTTCATAGGAGCGCACTGGTTTCGATTTTTGCAAAAAAAATATTTGTGATACACATGTTATTTTATATCATGACCTATTTGTACATTTTATTTATGAATAACCATCTCTTGGTGATTAGTTTAGTATGGTTGAATTTCAACCAGGTTAAATTTCCTCATTGGATTTGAAGAAAGTTTTGATCTGATTCGCATCGATTAAAAGCCATCAGCTAAATTTGATTTTATTGTTTGTATAATTTTCTTTTTTTGTTTATTCCTATTATAATTTATTGTAATTCAATTTGTCAAGAAGCTCGTAACAATTTATTGTTTGAAATTATATTTATTTTTTTGAATATGAAATTGATAATATTTAAACATCAGTAAAGATCACCAAATTTCAATTATATAATTTAAAAATTACGATAATATGTGAAATTGGATCGTCTATTAAAATTGCGGTTGATATGCACTAATATGATATTCTTAAGATATTTGTTTCAGTACGAGCGTTTCTGTAAACACTTTCAATATTCCAACAAAGAATAATTCCTAATCGTGTTGGATTAAAACGATAAGCTAGGTCGCTTAACCAAACACGACGTCCCAGCTGATAACATTCAATTATCACCCGATGTGGTGGGTGCGGCCGGCCACCCCTGCAGCCCTGCAGCGCGGTATATGTACAGGTAACGATATTGTGCGCTAATCTAAAAGGACTTTGATTTGTAACCACCTGTCGCCCGTGATTGAAACTAAGAGGCTATTAGCAACCAGCTGAATCATACACTATCATAGATTGATGATACCTTACCTTCTCGCAGCAGTAAGAGTAATCTCTAGTCTAATTTTAAAGAATTCAACACGAGTAGTAGTTTTCAATTTGGAAGCTTTGCCTGACGGGAACTAAAGAAAATAGTCGAAATTTTCCTTTTTTGTACAATACATATATGCTATTCTGGTTGCATTCTAATTTTGCTGAAAAGATGAATTGAAACTGATAGAACTAACTCGTATACATCAAGCGTTGGAATTATTATACATATGAGATTACAGGACACACATTAAAAAAAATACCATATAGACACACGACGGTATTTTTATTTATTTATAGACGATAGGTCTCAGACCTTATAGTCCAACTAATAGTTCGAAATGGAACATGCTGACCTATTAAGCCTACGATTCCCATATAATAAAATATTATTTACATAACATACATGTTAAAAAAAAATTAGAATCATAAAAATATAGTACAAAGCAAAAAAAAACCAGCAACGCTGGCTCATTTCGCTTTGCGACATCACAACTACAATTACATCTTCAGCGTGTGCTCTTATTCATGGGCTGCTGAAACTAGAGCACATTCTGGAGCAAATTTGACTGCTCTGGATTGTGTTCTGGTGCCAGTGTGTCAAGAATTAGTGCATTTAGAAGTGTTTGCTCTAATTCTTAGGCTGCTGTGGGTCAAGAATTAGAGAAAGCAGAAGTGTTTGCTTCAATTTTTGGCCTGCTGAAACCAGAGTACATTCTGGAGCAGTTTTGGCTGCCATGGATTGTATTCTGGTTTCAGTGAGTCTAGAATCAGTGCAGTCATAAGTGTTTGCTCTGATTCTCGGCCTGCTGAAACAAGAGCACATTCTGGAACAATTTTGTCTGCTCTGGATTGTATCCTGGTTTCAGTGGGTCAGGAATTAGAGCAAGTGTTTGTTTTAGTATTTTTTTCTTGTAATTCTATGTTCTGATTTCAGTCATTATAAGAAATTTGCTTCCCAGGAATTATTGAAATGTCGACGCCAATAATGCCAGAGGAGCATAAACAAAAAGTTAAATACCGCTTTGTCCGAGTGCTTCGGAATCCACTATAAACTTTAGGATTTCGCTGAATCAAAATTAAATTAAAAATGAGAAAAAGTAGTAACATTTATAGTTAAGTCTTTAGTACTATAGTGATAGCATTGATTCGTTTTTATCGTGGACAAATATTAATTGTTTACACTAGGATTTATTAGTTCTTGTTCATTTTGCTCTTTATGTACCTTAATTTGTCGAATTTGGCGTTTCTTCTAAGTTTTCTGGTCGAGTGTTATTGTTTTCAGATCATTTAAAGTTTTTCATCCAGATTTCTCTTGGTTTATCTTTCTTGATTGTTAGCCCTGTTTCAATCACCTACGTACATAATCCAATCTGTAATTCTTTTTTTTCTGTTTTCTTCGTTATTGGTAATAATTTTTTCCTTATTGTATCCATTTGGTTTTGTCTGATATAATTCTGACAAATTTGTATTTTATTTATTTTGCCTATGATTTGTACCTTTATGGAAACTTGTGTAAATTGCACAATATATTAGCTAAACGTTTTTAGAAAAGGTATTCACATTTACCACGCCCAGAGGGGTGCAATAATTTATTTCTCACTTATATAATTGTTGGTTATTATGGTTAGATTTGCAGGTGTTAGACTTTTTCTCCTGTGCAGATGTTTCCCTGCATTGTCCATCTAGTCCGCTCCTCGTACAACGAAAGCGGCACATACACATGAGAGGAATAAAAGCAGGCAAACATGTATTTAATGGGTTGATTTATAGGCCCGCTAACTTATGATAGCAGTCCGGATGGCGGTGTTAAGTTGATTGAGGCCGAACACGCATTCTCGGCATACATCACGGCCTCTTTCAAAACACGGGGAGATTTTATTGCTGAATAATAAACACTTATTTGATGCAGACACATCACATGTTGTGCTAAACACCAAACCTGGGCCATGGGATTTTTGTTCGAATAAAAATGGAAATTAAATGTGTGAGGGATGAAAAGAATTTTATTCTTCTACAAGATAAACATCAGAGTCATAAAAAAATCTGATTAAGTAAAACAACGTTATTTGCAGAATGAATGCAAATAGAAATTCCATTAAATTCTAAGTATTTGATTACTGGTAAGGTACAATAAATAGTAAAACAAATTCTGATACTCAGAAACACCAACGCTTATGTTACATTCGACACTTATATTTAAAGGGAGAAATTTGTTGTCTTCTTCCGAGTTTTCTGTTATTAACATTCATAATATAAAATTTCAATGATGGGAAGTATGTGTCATCTTATAATTTGGTGCAAATATAACATACACTGTTATGAATTCATTCATTTAATTGAAGATTCACCTCGCTTACCAATGATAATTGAATAATAAAATTTAGAATATTTTTACACTATTAAAAACAAAATATTCTAAATAATAATTTATTAAACCTGAAATCGTACAGGATATATAAATTAAATTCTACATACCGTGAGTTTATTTTAACATGTAACATAGGAATTCGTATAGCTGTTGTTACGACTTGATATTTGATTGACAGCAATGTATAACAGCGTTCAATTAAAATGAATCATAGTAGGTATAATATTGAGGTTAAACAATACCTAATAATACTCATTTACAATATTTATGTTTTTGGGAAGTTTGATGTGTATAGAATGTTTTAAAATTTTGTATTTTAATTTTTTAATTATTATACATATTGCCATCAAATAATTTAAAAAAAATTCAAGTACTGTGAAATCAGGAGACTTAACACGCCACTCTATTTATCCACTACGACCATTCCAAAGATTCCAACCACTTGGAAATGTGTTATTTAAAAAAATATATCTCAATTTGACAATTAATAATGTCGTAGGAAGTCGTAACCATGAATATGGTAAATTCCGTGTTTCACGTTAAAATAAAATCAAGGTATACTTAAATTTGCATGTAAGTAATACTGGTTGCATCTTATTTACATCTACGAGTATTACGAGGTCTGTAAGAAAAAGCGTATGGTATCCTCAAATTATGCGTTATTAAAATATTAAAAAGGATAAATATAAAAAAAAGTTTTAGCCAACAATAACTCGTTGATAATGCGATATATACGAAATGAAGTATTTCAAATTTTTAAGTATATACATGTACAGTGGCAATATCTACCATCTTCGCTGATGAAAGAAATAAAAAATAGTCATATACATCATCCACCCCCAGGCGTCCGCTCTGTACACACAAGGGTCTGCAGTACCCAGTAGCAGCATAACTAAATGTGCATATGTAACAGCCATAAAGATCTATCACTGAGATAGCGTATGAATTATTAATGCAGTATTAATTACTAGATACCGTTTTAGCAGGGAGACAACGCGCCCCGCGCCCCGACGCCTGATAATGTTATACACGGCTATCGCAGCCGCTGTTATTAAATCTGCCCGAGAACAAACTGCACTGTCACAGCCCTGACACTTGACACCAGATTATCCCAAGGTTAATTACAAGATTTTCACGCTCTTCAAACGCATTACAAGGGATATTAATGAAACTACGTACCAGCATTGTGAAGAATGCAACGGATTTCTATGTTCCGATTACATTTTCAGGACAGTAAATTTACTGGTGGATGGATAAAAATTACTGGATTCAGTCAGTTTATAAAAAAATATTTTCTCTCTTACCGGTTTCGACGTCATGTATAGATCTTCTTTAGGGATTGATAGTCCATTTTTGAAACGTGATTATAAATGTTAAAAATTATAACACAAATGGATGATGATAAATTAAAATTGTTTAAAAATATTTTGTGTTTCTAACACCAAGTATCACCAATAAGTTAGTGATTTCTAGTGACTTTTGATGAATCAAATTTAGATATTCGTCAATATAGTATTGGCAACATTATTACAAATTATTGAATGGTTGTTATATACAAGTTATTAACACAAACACAAATAAACAAAACTGGAAGCATGAAATAACAGACTTGATTTATCAAGTTTTTATTTTAAGAACAAATGAAACATACAGACAAGAACTTATTGAAGAGTCCCCTCAACTACGATGGTTATGGGTTTATCGAAAGACAAGAACACAATACCGTCGCAAAAAAGCCTTTGGTAACCAAATCATATGGAAAAAGAAAAAAAAAAGATCGAAGAAGAGATTAATGCAGTGCAAAAAGCAGCTAAACACAAAAATATAAATTGGAGAAATATAAAACAACTAACACAAAACAGATAAGATGGAGAACAGCATGGAAAACACCAAATATAGGTAAAGAAAGATTAAATATTTGAAATTTAAAAGCAACTACCAATTCGTATATAATAGTTACGATATATATATATATATATATATAAATATATATGTACGTAACGTCGACACTTAATAGGAACATGTTACATGTTAGAGTGACCATATTGTGCAATAAGTGAATAAAATGATATTCCTCAAACTACACAAGCTCCGTGGAGAAAAATACTGAAAGAAATAATTTCTCACACATTTCTCTCATGATTGTCGAAAATACGCAGCTCTGAAGCTAAATAGAGTTTGAGAAAAGTACCGTGGTCGTCAAAAAAAATATTCTCGTTATAATAAATCAATTTTATTAGTTCTGTTTTTTTATTACATATTTTACAGTCAAATATTACAATTTCAATTACTCGAATAAATAATACAAAGTTTTTAAAGTTAATTTTAGGAGTACAATTAATATTTATAATGATAATAATATATTAATATTTACCAATATCCAATGATAATACCTGAAATGAGTATAGTTTTAATTGATTTATGTCAAATCCGGAACAAATCGGAGAAACAGGGATATAGCAAAACGGAACAGTATATTGTTCACTGAAATCCGGGACTGTCCCGCGCAATCCGGGTCGTCGGATCACTCTAAACACGAAGCAACAATTAATGTTTTATTTAAAAATGAAAACTATTATCAATTCTTTTTAAGAAATATACCTCTTTCGAATTGTTAGAGATCACGACGACTTCATGTCGCAGACCAAAATTATTCGGTACGAAGCGGTGTGTAAAATGTTCTGAAGCCACTGCGTTTGAAGATGTTAACAAAATATTATTTAGCGAAATGTAAACAACAATAGAAAATTATATTTTTATTGCACTCTATAGTATAGTGGTTTATTTATGTTTGATATTATTGTTATGCGACCTGGTTTTTTCAGTACTTTATAGGAAATACATGAGATGTAAACTATGCAATATTTGTTTATTCTTTCCGGTTTTTTACTCAGTATAGTAAAGTAATAAATATTTGTATATGTGCACAAAAAATCGGTCCAATATTAACCCCATCTGAATTTCATACCGTACAAAAACAAGCCAATAGTCGGCAACATCCAATTCTAATTTACGATACCAATCACAGTCGTCATGATTCATCCCCATCCATAAAACAATGCATCGAACTCGAGCATTCGGCTCAAATTCCTACTGGTTCAGATTGGGCGCGCGTGGCGGCGCGGCGGTCGCTTCCGCCTGCGAATGCACAATGCAACTTCCGCTGCGGTGACAACTGACTGACGCGCCACGCACTGCCAACGGCGGGAGCGGCAACTACAGTTAGAGATACATTCGCATTCACGTGGGCCACATACATCATCGCACAATGAGCCGGCGAGGGTACACACCCCTGCTGGGGATACACGCTCTACCAAGGGACGACTTCTTAAAATGGAGATAGCTATGGAGATGTCGTTAGCGAATGTCAAATTAGATATATATTGCATTGCTAGATGTACCAATATTTTCCATTATTTATTCATACATAGATGTATCTTGGCAACTACGTGATCCGAACGCCCCAGTGTCTAAAGTCAAAGCTCATTTATAGTCTATTTTTTATTAGAAAGTAGTAGATGTCGCTTCGAAGGCAAAATAAGAATTTCAAATATTGCTGGAACTGGAAAATGTGCATTCTTATACTATATAAAGTTTGTTCCCACTAGTTGATACTCACGTCATCAATCGTAACTATGTGATGCAAATGGTCAAGAGGAAAAGATGAATTGATGACATCACCTTGTCGGGTGAAATCGTTTTATTTCCTATGTAAACAAATGTGAAAATTGACAGTATTATATAAAAATAATAATTATAATAGATAACATATACAAAGAGTTGTAGACTAAACTAACGAAACTACCAACACACAATGAAGCACAAATTATTGACGCCAAATCATCTTAAAAGAGGACTCATATTATTTTTTTTTAAATATTTGAAAATGTTCTTTATTGCGGTTACAATGCTGTTTCTAGATGAAATATTATTGGATGAAAGTAAATTATTTATCATTTTATATTTCTGAAGAAAAACACTGTGCTATTGTTGATTAAAAATTTGGATCCTCCTATCTTACTTAAAGCTACATTTTTATAAAAAAAAGACTACAGTAACATGTAGTGTAATTTTTATTGTGAATGACATCAAATATTTCTTGCAATTTTTGTTATTGAAATTTTGTCCAGAATTAAATGTGAGATCTATGGAAATTGATATTTAGAGACAAATAATTAACTAAATAGTAATATTTATTTTTATATTGAGTGATTTACAATTCATTATAAACTGCAGATTTCTTGTAAACCAACAATATCAAATTACAAGAAAATTATTGTAAACAAAGTACCTACCAGTGTTATTTAAAGCTTTATTTAATACTAAAGACGTTATACCTATACAAGAAAAACTCATATTAGGCATTTACACACAAAACAAATTTTTCATTAACCCTCATATAGTCTCTACCGCCGTATATTTCTCTTTTCAAGTATACATAAATATGAATATAGATATTTTGGAAAATCTAGCATTGATTAAACATGAATATGATGACTCCATTTTGAAGGCGATCCGGAGTTGAACGATTCATGGTGTACATTTCAGCTTTCAGCTTTTCAGCCGCAGGGAAAAGGGAGGATCGATGATTGTATGGGCGGTGTATCATACACCCTTCATTCGACATGTCGCAAATCATACCGAACCAAACTAATAAAGAATTCAACCGACCACTTTTTATTCTCACTGATGGATTTTTTTGCTATTCACAAAATAATTTTGCTATGGAAATGGAATTTTTTCCCAGGTAGTATTAAACTGAAAGTGCCACAAAAAACGGAATTAAAACATTCCAATACACGATACTTTAGAGAACAATTCTGCACACACAGGGGTGTCATTAAAAAAAATAAATATCTACTGTTTTTTGATAACACATTTTGAACCCTCACAAGGGAAGGTCACAATGCTTCGACTAGGGAATGCAATCCCGCATGCAGATTTCAATCCAGGTATTTGCGGGATTGGCTAATCACAATCCCGCGGGATCCAGGTATTTGCGGGATCCCGCGGGTTATAGGTAAGACTTTTCAGAAAAACCACAAGACTAGCGCACTGGCGCTCATTTGTGAAAACAAACAACTTAATTTATGAAATTTTTAATTATTTATTAAACTCTTAAAGGAAAACTAGTTAAGTTTCTATTGATAAATTAATAGTTATTTATGGTACAAGTGTGTTACATTACAGATAAGTTAAGTGGGAAAAGTTTAGCTCACGAGGCTGTTTTGGTATTTTCTCAAGTGACTTAGGTAATTAACACACGTGTGCCATACAACATTTTATCCAACACATTTTAATCATTAATATAAAATACATATAAGATTTTTGACAGATGGAATTTCGAAATGACATTTAGGAACAAAATAGTGTATTCAAGTTGTATGTCATCTTCAGAATCATCATGAGCAGTTGAAATAGTTTTTTCTTGGTTTTTCTTAAACTGTAGTCTTTTTATCATAGCTTGAATTTCCTTCCGTATTACATTCTTTGAAGGTAAATTAAAGGTTTCATCGTTCATTACTTCAGTTTTGTCTTCTTCATACTTAAATTGTCTCTCCACAGTCCCGCAATCCCGCGCGGGATCCCGTAAAATTTACGTGCTAGATCAATCCCGCATGTAGCATGCGGGATCCCGGTATTTCGGGATCCCGGTATCCCGGTATTGCATTCCCTAGCTTCGACCCTGAATCGAATTTTTTTTTTGCTTTTTATAAATTGAGAAAATAACGACATCAACACAGAAAATAAAATTTATTTAGGTTTTATATTTTGCTTAAAATATTCAAGTTATAATAGAATAATAAAACGAATTATTTATTATTTCTAAAACATTTCTTTTTGATACAATGACAACTCAATATAGTTTTACTTAGGTAGGTAAGGCAACTAACGAAAAATTTCCAAAATTTTTTATATTACTATGTTAACCATGCTTAATACAATGTTTCTTTCTATTGGCTGTTAATCATTATACGATTTTCCTATTAATTCAGCAGTTGAAATGCTTTTTTTTCTTTATGACACATTTATTATAAAAAATACCCGGGGGCATTTAAATTTTGTTTATCATTAAAAAAAAATCTGAAAAGACATATTTTTCATATACAAATTATGTTCTAAATCATAATATCTACAACGACAGGTGCTATAAATTTGGAAATCGTCTTATTTTAATTTATAAAAAGTAAAAAAAAGTCTCTTGACATTTTCTTCGCAGTCTACTATGACAAAATCACATGGAAATATTTTTAATTTTATATTGAATATGTAATAAATTAATAAATGAAAAAAAAGAGTATAATGTTTCAAAAATTAGATGAAGTCTGAAGAGTAGATCATCAATTAAGTGACGTGGATTGACCGTTATCATGGACGATTAAAGATGTTTTGAAAAATGTTGTGATGCGTATATTGATTAATGGAAATTTTATGATAGCAAAGAGTGGGAGCATTTGGAATCTACGAAAGGGTTGTGGATACATTTCCGTTGTGGTCACTTGGTCGTGGTCAGTGATTTGTAGACGACATAACGTCTTAAACAAAAGAAACGCGTGATACATTGTTTTCCCTCGCCAAAGTTGCCTGCGACGTCGTAAATAACTGACACCGAACTCTGCACTGTTTATTATACGACCACTGTCCACTATTTCAATACAGGATCAACGCAGAAACCGTTAGCATGCCACTTGAGGAAATTGGAATAGGACTTACAAGGCGTATATTCACCCTAAATAATGCGAAATATTGATTTATATTTAGTACAAATAGAAATATTGTATTAGTAATATTAATATTATTATTAGAAGGTACATTTATAGATGCACGATATATTGGGTACAGTTCTTGGTTCATTTTATATAGTTCGGCTCTGGTTTCAATTTTTTATAATTAAAATTCTAGTTTTTGAATTCAAGTACGAAAGAAACAGAATCTGACTGATCGCATTACCCAGCTCATGTCATAACTTCACCAACTCTTCTCCGTTGGTGAAGTTATGACATGAGCTGGGTAATGCGATGAATTTCATTGATGACGATTATGATAAAGGACTCAAAATAACACATAATCTCGAGAATGGACAAACACACAGTAGTAACCTTAAAGGAAGTTTATTTACAAAATTTACATTATAATTTATTATAATGTAAATTTTGTAAATAAACTTCCTTTAAGGTTACTACTGTGTGTGACAAAAATTTATACGATATTTAGCCATCAAACAAAACATTATTTCTTCATCTCATTAGTGCAAATTGCTGCCATACATACATTAGATGTCACCAGATGATATGGACCAACACTTACATTAAGTGCATTGTTTGCATATTTATTAACTTACTTATTTTGACCGCTCTTTTCGTCGACACTGTGTTGGAGTGAGGAGATTTCTTTTCCCCTTGTCGATGCTACCTGGCATCGTAAGGTTGTGCTTGTTGAGTTTTTACATTATTGAAATTAAAATATTGTTATTTTATTGGCAGTAATAAAAAAATTGTCAGTAATACTGAAGATATTGTGTTAGTAAGTTTTAATTTTATTTATAAACAAATAGTTAAGCAAAACACGTTTTTAATTTTTTATCAATGCTTAAATTTATTAAATGAAGATGTTAAGGATGGGGACATTTTTTTTCGTATCTACATCTAGTTCATAGGATAATATAGATTTTCAGAATTTGTCATTCTTTTTACTTGAATGTGAAATAGAACAGATGATAAAAACAATGCTATTATTGTATCATCAACCCGTTCTGTAAATCATTCCGCGATCATAGCGAATTGTTCTGATGTATGTACGATTGAATTCATTAGATGATGGAACACGCCTCTTAGAAAGTACCTGTCACGGACCAACCAAATATTAAAGGAAAATACGAAAATCATCCCACCTTACCATATTTTATAGACAATAATCTGTTTTGGTGTTTTGGCCACTTTCTCACGAATCCTGCATGGCCACAAATTTATTAAATTTACTGTTTAAAACGAAACTAAACTGTCAATTCCGAATGCAGATCAAGTGTCCAAACGTTAAGGTCTCCAGTAACATAGGAAACATTCCTTATTGTTATATTAAATATATTTTGTTTGGAAATATTGTACTTGTTATCGAGCACTATATTCGAACCCGCAATTACTCCTGCATGGAAGCTTGCGATGCCTATCTGGAATTGAATGTTAATATCGGATGAGATTTTTAAGATGAAAGCTATAGGAAGTGATCTTCATCGGAACTTATAATTAGTGGGTCCGTGGCATGTAGCAAAGTAAGGCGAAGTCGTTAAATCGTTTCACAGGCCAGCGATCAAAGCTAATTATCATCATTATCCTCTCCCGTGCTCAGCGGTCTTGTTCCGCGCACCCAGCCGGCACTAAGCCCTACTGACAGTTTTCAAAATCGCGATTGTGGTGTGCCCATTGTTTCGGAAAATGTCACATCGTCCGCCCTACACAACCCAGATTGCTGTAATTCATAAAAATAGTTCATATCGTACTAATTGTTCCTTTTAATGTGGGAATATTATCTGTTTTGAATTAAACACCGGATTGAGATTATATTAATGTGAATTTTGTTTTTCAGCAATACAATAAAAGTATGTATATTGAGAACTTGGTCCATGACAATTTATACTTGCATTTTAGTTGAATAGGTTGTCTGCCTTGTCTGCAAGCGACCTAGAACTTATATTGGGCTCCGAACCAATCGAAATTTCAAAACAGAACATTTTTTTTATTTGTGGCATATAGCTTAATAAGTATAAATGACTGACTTATTCAAAACTTGGGGATGCTGTTCGTTGTATATTTTTTATTCCCATAAAAACTAATTTTTATTAATATCCCGCTTGAAAAAGTATATTGTGCCATCACCATATTTACAATTATTTAGTATTTATAGAACAAACCTAATGAAAAATTTAATTTTTCCATATAATCGACATGGCTTCAGAGTCGTTCTTATGGAATAATATCGGGAGACGACGAAAAAAAAATATGTGCGCACAAGAGAATGAAAAATGCAACTTACTACCTTCAAAAAAAATGAAACTTTTAATTTAAAACTGTTTGACGTTGAACTTCGTCTTCGGCGCATTCCACAGCTACAAATTTTATAAGAGAAAAATATTTAGTCATAAATATATCTGTTACAAACCAGATCTCCCAACTAATTGCAAACCCAAACTCTGAACGTTATTCGGCTGTTCATACTGATCCCGATTCCCGAACCAGTCGTCTGAGGGTCAAAACAGTCAGAGAATTGGAGCATGTACTGTTAGTCAGAACTTCTGAAGATTTAATTTAATGAACCACAAAATTATATTTAATTTTTAAAAGGACGTGTTTTTAAAACCGCCTACATGAACTAATCAAACCGTCATCTAGTTGGAACAAACCTATTATTTATATAAAAATAACTATTATGGCCGAAATTGTGTAAAGATGTAAGGATAAATAATATATGGAAATAGATGTAATAGATTAAGCTTGTCATCCCATTAACAGATCCTCTTAGCCACCCCAAATATTTACTACGGAGAGTAAACTATCTTACAAAGTCGTTATTTACTACAATTCCCGTCCATCCCTCTCAATTCCTCTCACACCAGCTCAGTTTAATTTAGTGGAAATGCAATACACTGCATCCCCAGGCCCTAGGGCGACCCCTACCGCTCCGGCTAGGGTGGTCGCCACAATATCGCCAGCTCAACACACACGGCTTCTAACGTCTCGCTAAGTGATAAGGGCGTGAATATGCTGCTTAAAATGTGCCCAGATTTGCTTATAGACATCTTATCACAAGAATTATAGCCCAGAAGATTTGATAGACGAAAGGGAGGCTAATTTAAATGGGGGAAAATGGAATTTATGTTTTTTTTTGTATACTTGTTTGTATATTTTGTAATATAACCTTTACAGCAATCTAAACTACTTAGGGCCGGTTTTTCAATCGCTGGTTAAAGTGCTGGTTACCTTAACCATCGGTTAACAGAAAAATATCGCATCGAAAATCTGATGTAAGTTGTCAAAAATACACATTATTTACTATTTCGATGAGATATTTTTCTGCTAACCGATGGTTAAGGTAACCGGCACTTTAACCAGAGATTGAAAAACCGGCCGTAAGTAGGACATTTCAGTGTATTAATAGCCTGGTGTAAGTATTTTTTTTAAGGATTCTGTGCAAAATATATCAAAACATATCAAAGGTCAAACAAACTTTACTAAATAACAATAAATAAGGTACAATATTTAAAAACTTTATTTTTATTTATTCTTGATTATAAAGTAATGATAGGAATAAGATAAAATTATAGTAGTCTACATTAATGTATTTTTCTTTTAGTTTTTAGCTTTTTTTTGTTTTTCAACTCTACAGAGAAATAGAAAAAAATAGGGATATCATAAATGATTGGTGTTAAAATATAAGTGGACAATTTCAAACATTATCGCCATATTAGTAGCATCCACTAATTTCTAATAAATACATAAATTGCATGATGTTTCTCACAAAGTAAAATAATAATAATTTAAAAAGTTGTTCTTTACTTACTGATACTTAATACAGAACCTATTTACCATCGCGGGCGTAAGACAAACCCCAGATGTGGGAGAGTTGAGTTTTTTCGTTGGTCTTCTTTATATCTTATTTCACTGTTCTCTGTCTTGAGTTGCTTTCTTCGCGTCTTCCCACTGTGTTCCTCTTCTTTCCACTACATCTTCTACTTCTTTTTAGCCACGTTCTTGAGTCTCTTGCTTTCTTTCCTCTTGTTTTTGTTTCTAACACCTGCCTGATTATTCTTTCCTCCCACTTGCTTTTTACAAGTCCATACCACCTTAACTATCCTTCTTCTTTTTTCATCTATTGATTTTACTTTTAGGATTTGTCGGTATTCTGTATTTCAGATTTTGTTTTTTCCCTCAATTTTTTCTTTTTCTCTTTGGGTCAATGTCCATGCTTCTGCTCCGTGTATGAATATGAGTGTTACTATTTTCTTGACTATTACTACTCTTGAAGGAATGAAAGAAGCAAAAAAAGGTAAGAGGTAAAGCGCAAAATATTGGAAAATGAAGAAAATTGAAATATCGGAAAATGCTTTGCGGATTACATGGTCATCATGGCCGAGGATGAAGCAACGCTGGATAAAAATCTGGCAATATACGAGAAAACGCTTCACAGTTAAAATGAAAATCAACTGAAAAAACTAAATCCATAATATCAGGAAGAAACGAAAAACACCACACAATTCAATTAACATAGAAAAGCCTACATGAAGTTCAGAGATTTAAATATTTAGGATCGATAACTTGGACGACGGAAGATTTGATGAAGAAATATATGTAAGGGAAAGGAGAACAACAGACGGCAAAGAATTTAATAGTATCAAACACTCATATTTCTAGGAAAAAAGAAATACCGAAAGCCGAAAGATACGAGTACAAAAGTTGTTCTTTAATATATTTATAAGCAATAATTTTAACTGGGTGTAAAACAAATCACAAATAAAATGGGAATTATAAAACTAGTACTGTAATTTTTATTTTACGTACTAAAGTAGGACTTTTCTGTTTGGAATTTAATGAAACAGAATAATTCAGCTATGTTCCTTAATTTATCAATAGCAACTCAAATCTGCGTCTGTTATAGCTGATCCCAAATCATTAGACCAAATATTAGTATAAAAATTGTAATCTGTTATCTCCGTACATTAAAATCTCATTTGTGAGCGGTGCACGAAATGAAAAAGTAAATAAGTCCATAAAAAGAAAGCTCAGCCGCTCCGCAGGGAGCCTGGCACGCGCAAAAAATCCCAATTAAAAAAACAAATAGAAGAACGAGTGTTAATTAGCCCCGCCGCCAGGTTAATTGCCAGGGGCTGATTACCCGGCCGGGGGCGAGCGCGAAATAATTAAAAGTTTGTCCAACATTTAAACGTTCGCGCCGTGATATATTGGTATCTGCACCGGAAAGCCTGTATGTTTCAACTAGGACGCCACTAAATCCTGCTTTTTATATCAGCAGGATTCATCCATCTACCAGATAGCGCCAAAATAGTAAAATTGATGATGCTGCATGTCATATTTGTAAAAATTTGTAACTGATTGTGTGCTATGACGCAAATAAAAGATAACTTTTTAGTTTTGCTACATACATGCGGAATTTATACACAAATTACGTTGATAATAAGCTATTTTTATATTCTTTTGTAATAGAATGCGGTAATAACAGAAATTCTTAATCTAAAGCAGTTTTAGGCTTAAATATGTTCAAATTAAGCTAGTGTAAAATATTGAACATAAATTTTTAAAAACATGTATAAAAACTAGTCACCTGAACTATATCGCAAACATTTAAAAACATCGAAATAATTAATTTTTAGTGAGTATCATATTTATTCTTCGATGTTAAAAGATTTTTCCCAAATTTGTTCATTTTTGTGGGTATTTTACAAGATTTACAAAATAAAAATATATGTTTAATCAATATATTTTAAATTGACTCATTTTTAATTAAAGTTAATAACGAAAGTTCAGCTACGTTCAAATCAAAATAATAGGTACTTGCATATTATACAAGTTATATTTGTTTATTAAATTTACACAAATATACAAGACAACGTATACAAACTTAATAAAATATTTTATTACATCTTGCACCAGCTCATATCAAGGCCTTTCGTATGATACCAAACACACTATATGTATATATACAATGCCCACTATATATGAAGAAACCACAGCATGGAATATATACCTTCAGAGTTTTTTCATTTCAAGTAACAAAATGAAATAAAACGTATGTACCACGGGCATAATCAAGATTATAACCCTCAGGAAATTTAAAGCTCTCCGCTCCGCGTCAAGCTTTAAACATTCTTCTTTTGATTATGCTCTTATAACGTACATAACGTATATTAAAATCTTCTTTCATATTCCATAAATCAGCAATCAAATTATACTCTAAAAATCATCTTCCATGTTATTTCTTTATGATTCTGATAGGTATGCGAAAGCATAATTTAAAATTCAGTATAACGTTAACGTTATTTGAAAATATAACATTTACAGTATTTATATTGTTGCTTTGTGAAAACTCCCTGTACGAAATTCAATTTGTCACAAAATACGTAAAGCCTTCTACTTATATTGTTAGGGTAGTGATTAGGGCGATGGCTTCGGTATTAGTCAAATGTTACGGTAACGGTAACCCTAAAGCTAACCGTGACAATACTTAACGCTAACTGTAACGCTAACGTTAACGTTGACGGTAACCCTAGCGTTAATGGTAACGGTAACATTAAAGTAAAAAATAATGCATATTGTATTGATGACGTAACTTGTACTTGCCAGTTGTTGTTACAAATGAGACCTGTAACTTACAACAACAATATAATAAGTATTGTCAAACAAACAAATGTTTTATTTAGTAGTAAACAACCTTTTTGCAAGAGTAAAATGCCGCAATAAGAAACTGTAACGTATTCGCATTTCCCACTCCCGATCGCCGGCTATAACTCACGGTATGATTAGGCTGACAATGAGAGTTCCTGACGAGCCATAGATCACGGGGATGGTTCCACTGCACCCGCTGTTTAGCAGCTGTAAATCTGCAGGTTCCGCATCCGCGTCCTTCCAGCCGCCTCATTATCATATTAACACACACGGACACATAGTCGTAAATCACCGCCGCAGGTATTATCCAAATGCTGAATTAATTACCACCAGGGATCCGATCATGATATGGATAGTAGCCTGGATTGCGGTTCATTGGGGAATATCATTACCAACCTCCAAATCACACTTGGATTAAATATTGTAGTATCCAAATCGGAACACTGACATAACCTATGTAAAAACAAACACCCATTTAACAGAGAATACAACTTATTCAAAAAGAGAATAAAATGTTTAGGTACATATTATAAACATGAATTTAGTCACAATAATCAATTTTATTTAATAAAAAATAACAAGTTGACTAATATATTGTTTCTTCTTGTCATGTCGGAATATGACATCAGTGGTACCCTTGAAGTTATTTTTTTGAAAACTACTTTTAAGTTAAACTTACCGTCCAATACTACGAAGGGGGTAACACCAAAACCGACCAACGCCATTATTTTCTTTATTATTATAGTTATAAAAAAGCTATATCTATAAAATTTTAGGAGACCTATCTGAGAAGAAAATATTTTTTAAACCAGTGGTAGGTACTCAAGATACAACAAAAAATTATATTTTTTGCAAATGAGAAATGTATATAAATACATATTTTTATAAAATACAAAAGAACAAAATAATGGAAATCAAATCAAACATTATTTATTTGAATTAATGAACACTTATTAATAAATTAAAAAAATAAAAATAAATAATTCAGAAAAAATATGCTATCTAATGATATAAAAAATACGTTAAATCCATTTGAAAAAACACATATAACTCCTTGTTCTAACTATTCGTATTCCGTCACTGGTCTAAAAATATATTTTCATCTTTGATAGGATGTCCCCTTTAGTATCCTACAATTTTATTCTATAGTATTTTTTCTGTAACTATAATAATGAAGAAAATAATGACGGTGGTCGGTTTTCATATTACACCCTGTATACTCTTAAATGTTGTTACATAGGTTTCGAAACATCTGTAGGCAAAATTAAAAAAGTGAAATGTACACTTTTTTAATTGTTTATTTATAAATGTTTGTGTTTGATATGGTTAAAAGTTTTTCAAATGTCAAAATTGCTTTTAGAATTTAATTTTCCATATTTGACATTTGAAGACGTTAATTTAATATAATCTATAATCTAACTACGAGGAGCTGTAGAAAGTTATCAGAACTTGTCTTTCTCTCCGTATATTTCATTATGTGAATAAAAAATAATTTGTAATCTAAATAAAATATAAAACTTCTATTTGATTTATATATATTTTTGAATTGGACATAGTGATAAATATAATTTATATATTTAAAAATTTAAACAATACAATACAATACCAGATAACTTTTAAAAAATGACAGCTGATACACCAAATGAAAAATATATTTATAGTTTAAATTTGATGATGCACTAGCCAATTAGAAAGGCTAGCTTCGGAAGTTAAAAATTTACTTAACACGGTAAAAAAATATAAATGATTATAGTCATACTACATAATTTTTTCCATCATGCGATCATCTTTTTCACATGCCATTTCATCCCCCACCGTAACAACAATTCCATCTTATTCCCCCTAAGGTAGGTGTAAACCACTAACCACCGTAATTAACCACAACCACCTACGAAATCAAGCGCATTAGCAGAAAGCGCTCATCATTGTTACCATCACACATTGTGTGTGAATGTGCGTGTGCGTGTGTGATCGAACTGTCAATATTTGCCTTGAGTGACTTGATGATGTGATACGTGTGTTGTGTGTCCATTATCACACACGTGCCCAGGGCGTTACTTGATGACAGGAACATCATTTTACACTGCAAATAAATAAAAAAGTTAAATTGGTGTATGCTGTCAATTTATGTTGAATTTACAAGTTATTTAAACAGATAAAATCATCAGCTTTGTGTAACAATTTTCTTTTAATAAGTTTTCAACCACTCAAATACCGACTTCTTCACTTTTTGTATGTTAGCTGACGATTATGGGAATCGAACTACAAATCTAAGGCTTCGTGTAGTTTGTTCAACATGAGTTTCTCTTTGTTTTCACTTCACTTTACTATTTTTTAATGAACATGACAATTGTCACATATAAATAATGTAGTTTCGACGACAAATTTTTAGATAACTAATTTTGTAACTTATTCAGTGAAAACGAAACTTTTTTGTAAAAAGAAATGATACACATATTTTTTTTGTTTTTTTATAAACTGCTGAAGTTAACGATCTTTGAAAATTAATTTAAAAAATAAACAACAATGCTATTTATGATATAATTACTAGACAAACCTGGCATATACCTTTACCATAATCAAAAACAAAACTGATTCTTCTTATAATTACTGGAACTGAAATCGAAATCGTTAATTTAAGCAGTTATCATTCTTGATTTGTACTTTACAATTCACATTTATGTACTCATTATTATTTTAATTTCTCATATTTTATTGTAAGTTTTACAAGTATACTTATACTAATAAGTTGATATAAAAAGTATAGGAAAGCATTTTAAATCGCCTGAGTGGTATGTGAACAACAAAACATCCAAGCGATTACAGTTGCCTGTAAATTGTTTTCCCGTGGCCAGATGCGTCATTTCCTGCTTTATAGGGGTGCTTTCCGACGCTATTGATTTTCAACTGCTACCCCTATTCGAAACCAGATGTCCGTATGTATTCTAATTCGCTGAGTTTGAAATATGTGTCTTCAATGTTTAATAAATATAACATAAAAATAATAAAATAATCATGTATAGATAAATTGGACAGTTTTTTCTTTAATTAAATATAGTACATAAAAAATATTATAAATATTTGTGTAATTTATTATCGGAACAAAACTTTTCAAGATAAATTGGTATTTTTAAAATTGTTATAAATATATAACAGTGTAAAATGTGAGAATAAATATATGAAAACTTGAAGCAAGGTTGCTATTTTAAATAAGTTTTTTGTAGGGTGAAGTGCAAGTATCGGACAAAGTGGTAGGCGCCGATGAACAGAGCGCCGATGACGTAACCCGTCGCGGCGCTGTCCACCTCCGCCATGTTGGAAACTATTCGATTTTTCGACGACAGTCACAAGGCCGAAACTAGTGTAGCGATACCGAGGCTCTCAATGGCTAGCGTACAAAAAGACATGTGAACAGTGTCCACAGCGAAAGATCATGGTAGTAGGTATGGCCAATATGGAAGAGCATGAACGAAAGATCGTCTTAGAATTCTGTCACTTGCTTGAGAAGTCTAAACAGCTATTCAATGGGTTAAGGTAGGATTGCAACCTTATTTGTATGCTGTCAAAGTGTTTAGTGCTAAATTTATTCATCAATACGGGTAGTCGTTGAGAATTGTTTTCTATTTTAGAGATCTCCCTCAATATGGGCACAAGCAATGGCAAGCATATTTCGGCAGGACGTTTGATATCTACACGAAACTATGGAAATTCCAGCAACAGCACAGACAGACCTTAGATACGAAATATGGATTAAAACGATGGCAAATAGGAGAGATAGCATCTAAAATTGGTCAGCTGTACTACCATTATTAGTGAGTATAATAATGATAAGTATCTAAAAACCATTTAGATGTAATATTCGATTGCTCATTGTCAACAAATGTTTGTTGTGCGATTTCCCGACTCAAAGGATTTGGCATTTTGCCAATTTTGTTATTCAGAAATTTTACCCGGAAATGATTAATGTACAAAAATAGATTCGGGAATTATCAACTAAATTATTTTTAAATTATCTTTGATTTTCATTGTTATTTAACACGCGGAAAAACATGACAATTATCATTTTTTATTTATTGTGATCGTTGATTATTTTGATCGGTTGCTATCGAAACCGGTGAACAGTTTCAATGTGTCATTGAACACATTCAATTTTATTTCTATTTCTTGGAAAACAATTCGTACTTGAAAAAATGATATATTGTTTGAAGATGGCCAAAAAACTGTCAAAATACTCCAATTGAAATCTGGAGTAAATCTCGTGCCAAGTAGAACACTTTGTACTCCATATAGTATAATTGTAAAGTGTGTTATATTTTATGCATTTCATTCTGTGTGTAACTTTGAATATATGACGCGATTTTTGTTCAAGTAATTTGGACTTCTTACGAATTTAATTTATCCTGAACCGCGTTCCAGATTTTTTGCAGTTTTTTGCAAGAAAAGTTCTGCCAAAAGTTGAAAAGTGTTTTGTTGCTTAACAATAACATTTTGATTGATTGCAAACATAACAGTTTATTGGTATTTATAAAACTAGCGTGTCATATAAAAGAAGATATTTGAAAATTAAAAATTATTTTTGAAATTATAACTGCCGGACATAATTGTTATTTTGGTTTTACTAAAACTAATCAAAATGATAATTAATTTTCATCAATCTAAATACTTAATTACAGTTTATTATTTTATAATTATTGTTGTAAAAAAACTATTGTTGAATTCATATTTCACTGCTGGATATGAATGTGATTTTGGTTGCCTACACTGCACTTTACCAAAACTAATCATCAAGAGGAAGACGATAATCAAATTCATCAACTTTATTAAACAATATTTAATTATAGTTTATTATTTTATGATTATTGTTTAAATATAATTAATTAGGTTAATATATACACTGACTAAAGTTTTAATTATAGTTGTAATATTTATAATGATTATTTTTGTTTCAGTTTGCGTACAAGTGAAACAAACTACTTGAACGAAGCATATTCATTTTACGCTGCAATCCGAGGTCGTGCGTACTACTCCAGAGCTGCAAAAGAAGATAGGTTTGTATAATTTTGTACTATTTCTCCAAATGATTTATTTGTTTAGTTCCTCTTTTAGGTCGGAGTTGATGGTGAAGAAACTCCGATACTACGCGCGATTCATTGTGGTATGCCTTCTCTTGCGACGAATGAAGCTTGTGCGGGAGTTGATCCAAGAATTGGATAGGCACATTTCGGATTACACGAGCACTTACGAACCTGACGACCAGCTGGAGTGGAGTCTGGTGTTGGATGAGATTAAAAGCTTTATTACTGCCGATGCGATTGTGTCAGTTATACATGCCGATACCAATCCTATCGTCCTTTCCCATAGGTAAGACAAAACATTTTTATTAAATAAATTCATAATTAAATGCAGCCCCCAATATAAATTAATATTTTTCTTAATTTAATTTTATTAATTTGTATTTTTTAATTCAAAATTAACAAAAATATAAACTGTTGCCACCGAAGAATCTACAGCCACTATTGAAATTATACGCTATACAATAAAATTGTTACTAATTATTTTTTGCAAAAAACCTAAAAATAACGAGAGTACACGGTCACTTTAGCTTGAGCGATTTTTACAATTTGAAGTTCCATTAAAATCGGTTTAGCCGAATTTGCCCTACACGTACATACATACAGCGGACGGACCGACAGATATGACACTAAAAATACTCAATACATATGAAGATCTTAATTCGTGAATATCTGTAAAAATCGATATTATACATAGATGCAGTTCAACCTTGTTTTTTATTTGGATAATATTGGGATATTAAACAATCAGAAAACAAGATCAACCAGCTGTTATTTTTTCGCACTTTGTTCTTATATAAAATACACCATAGTATCAACGGTTTCAATTATTAGAAATCAAATTGATTACTAAAATCAGACATCGGATTAGGTTATTGCTTATATTATTAATATCTAAATAAAATATTAAAAACACTTATCACTTACCAATGGCACTAAAAATATTTATTACAACTAACCCATCCTTAATTTTATGAATTTTAATAAAATTCTTTTTCTACAGTTGGACATAAAGTACATACTTTATGCCCTCTTTTGAGTTTGTAAGGATTTATTTTTCACGCACTAGTGCGTATAAAGAAGCCGTTGCTAGGCACTCGACCAAAAAACACTTACTTAACACAATATGTAGTTGCATAAATAACTATTTTGATTCGTTATTATTACGTCATGTAGTATTTTTTACATATTCCGATGTAGTTGTGAAACAATGTACTCGTATGTGGCTGTCAATAACAATAACTCAAATATATTGCTTACCCTCTTTGTTCACCTGGCTTACCAACATTGGCCAAACAACCTTATTGTCTAACTAATTTTTATTGAATTGCAATAATTTAAAATTCAATTTCGTTACCTTTATTAAAAAAGTAACCGCCCTTCCCACGTTGCTTACCAACTTAAATCGTCTTTACCAGCCTAAACTGCCTGACTAATCTTATTGGAAGTGACATTTATTTGTGCAGATTAAGTCCCCTGACAACGCCACCGGTAGAGAAGTCCCAGTTCATGACTCTAACCCTGCAAGAGATCCTAATTGTGGGCAACTGCGCCGAACAAGTGAAATTCTCCGAGCTCACCATGGACATGTTCCGCATGCTCCAAACCCTAGAACGAGAACCTCAAGACGACTTCAACCACATATACGACGCGTCCCCCGCGCCAAACAGAGTTCCCTACGTTGTACCTGGATCCAAAGGGTAAGTGCACAGTATCTAACCACAGAATAGGTTTATACAGAAGCGACAGTAAAACAGAGAAACGAAAATTAGAGAGAGATGGGGGAAGGCACAAATTTAAAGGACTCATTGTTTAAAATCGGAAAGTTTCGTCACATCTTAGGGAGAGATAGGGGAAAGCACAAATTTAAAGATCTATACAATGCTTCAAGGTCATAGAACTGACTAGGGTAACATGAAAGGTACCGACACGGAGTGTCGCTTCTGTATGTAACTATTCTGTGCTCTAACTCGAAGGGAAGGGATTCAAATGGTTGTTCTGGAATAGGTACTTGGAGAATGGAGACAGACCAGTGAGAAGAGAGAACCCGCATAAGTATTTGTTATACAAGCCGACGCTTAGTCAGGTGTTGGTGTTTTTAGCTAGTGGATTTAAGGAATTGCCTTCGAATGGAGCTTTGTTGTTGTATTTATCTGCCGATGGGTGCTTTTCTACGACTAAACATCCCGAGGACAGTAAGTCACACATTCACTTACATTTTCACTAACTTAGTTGTTCATTAGTTTAGAAGCCTGCACAAAAAAGCTTATAAACTATTTTTAACTAAAAAAATAAATTTAATTTCCTGTTTCTGTTTTTCTGTAAATTCCAATTCTTGTCACATATAACACACCCACCTATACCATCTTGAAAGGATTTATTTCGGAATAAAATAGATATGTAATAAAACATGGTTTTTTAAAGAAAGTAACTGAATAGTATTTGTTTGTCGTGTTAGTGGGTTATGACCTCGGCGGTGTACTGACAAGTAGCAAGCGAGATAGCGAACACAAGAAGTCGAAGGAAGCGCACTGTTTGTACCCTGGAGACCTGTACCCGTTCACTCGTCGTCCCTTGTTTGTGATAGTGGACTCGGATAATAGTTTCGTGTTCCAACATATTCCGAGGTACTTCGGACAGCCCTTGGTCACCTTGATGTCGCCTCAAGATACGCCGCCCGCCTTTCAAGGTACGAAAACTTATTTCATTTCTTTTACTGAATGTATGCATATTCATTATCAATTACAAGGGAAAAATATACTGATACTTTTTGTTTTACTTTCTTAAAAGTATCTTAAAAAGTATTATAGTACTGTATTAAAAAAAGATGAGCAACTGGAAAGACAGCTTTAATCACTATTATAGAATGAAACGCAAAATAATTTTGTTAAACATATTTTATATTTGCGGAATTCAAATATATTATAGTTGCTCAAGGAAGTTTTTAAATATTTTATAACATATTTCATGTACAATAAAATGAATTTTTATCGAAGATGTCTCAGTTGCTGAAAAATATGGAATTTTTGTAACTTTTGCTTAACAGACACTGAAATATAGTAATATTGGAACATGTACTAGCGGCGCTAATTCAATCCGAGAGAGACAGCCTGTCGAAGAAGTTTAAAAAAATTTCTAATATCATAAAATGACAACCATATCAAGGCAGTAGAAAATTGTATTGTGCAGAAATATGATCACTGTAAACGTATGATAATTTTCCAAGTGAACTTTTGCAGGGTATTTTCTCTCTCCGCACTGGGTTGCTATCGATTCATTATTTATAGGAAAACTGAAAGTCAAATGAGATTTACGAAAATAATTCCACAGATTTTCATTGTCTATATTATTTATTACTTACCTAAAAAAGGATAAATGTGTATTTGGTTGCCAAATAGATTTGCAAACCTTAATACAACAATTTTACATGTCACCTTTCTACTTTAAAATTTTGAAATTCACACTTAACAAGAGCTGTCAAAGGCACACTTTCTTTGATCGTGAACAACGGTACGAAACTTGTGCATCAGAATGTATGCCATGTCACTTGCGTTAAAAATACGCATGCGAACATGTGTTAGACAATGATGGATATACCTTGCACGAACTATCTCTCTCGGCTCGCTTTTTATAAAAAGGGAATATATAGCAGTGCACGTTTCAGTATTACTATATTTCAGTGCTAACAGATCTACTTTTTAATATAATATATAGTGCCGGATTAACTTTGAAGAAACCCCTAGGCAAAATATTTCGTGTATCCACTTCCCCTCCTGTTAATCACAAAAATAATAAATGAGAATAATACAAAAATACATAATTAAATTAATTAAAAACTTTTACATATTTTTTTCTTGCGAACTCGGAAATTGTATTATCGAAATCCCGAGTGTTGCTTTTATCATAGTTTATAGATAAAACTGCAAAATTTTATGTCTTTCCTGACTATAATAGAATTGCATAAATTTCAGAAAACAATTTTTCTAAATCCTCATAGTAAATATTTCGAAGCTTTTGTGAACTCATATATAAAATCATCATGATTTTAACCTTTTTTCAGTTCTTTTTAAGTTAATAAAAATAACCAAATAAATATTTTCCTTCCTTGCAATAATCTTATAAATAATCTCACTGTACATTGTAGCGTTGCAGCGTCCATAGGCAATTTTCTAGTTTTCCTTGTGGGTAATATGGCCATGAATAAATGTGTTTTTAAATATTTAACATTTAATCATAATTTTAATTTCATTATGCGCTATTTAACTCTAAAATTTATTTTCAATATGTATTTCTTTAAAAAGTTCATTTGGAAATGTTTTTTACTATTTGAGAACCAGAAAACTGGTGAACAATATCAAATAGTGCATTGTACATAGAGCAAATTAACTGAAAAAATAGTGTATAGTATTTCAACTACGCTAAACTTTCCATTGGAACATAAAATATATTTGCAAACTATAATAAATTAAAATGTATGCCGTGTAGATCAACAACACAACGGCTCGCTGTTCACCCTGTTCCTGCACTCGCCGCTGACGGCATTCTGCTACTGCTGCAACCTGTCCAACATCCCCATCCACCACTGGGAGCGCTGCCAGAGCTACGTGGACCGCTTCGTCACGGAGGCGTCGCGCCTCTTCACCAGGTCCCGAGTCGGTGAGTATGACGAAGGTAGGTTGGCAAAGCGGTGTTGCTCTTGCTCTGACCTAATCTGCCTTCTGCTTCGTTTCTATTCCATGGTTCATGTGCACTTACAATCATCGGAAAGCCTGACATGGTAAATGTTAAATGTAGAAATGTGGTCTTTGTAATGTGTTTATATAAAGAGGTGCTTTTCGATTGTTGTAAATTGTGAGTCAAATATGGTTGGTAGTTTAATAATTAATATAATATTTTACACATGATAATATTTTTATTGCTATTTTCGTATAAAATGCATGCCCTAAATAATTATCCAACTATATTTGATATTAATCTTAAACTTTCTGATATATTTCTAATTCTTTTTATTTCTGATTGATGTGCTTCATCAATGTTACCCGTACCCTTGATGTTTGTAAAAAAATACGTGTTAAAGTAATATACCGAGTGTTTTTTTTTGCGCGTAAGAGATTAACATGGGAAATCATTTTTAGCCGGCAGATGCCCTCCGTTTTAACTGCGGTATTAATAGGAAAATAAAAAAAAATATGTAATAAAGATTCACTTTACGCTCTTGATACACAAATAACTATTTTCTAACCCTATATAAATTTATCCCCATTATTTCATTGTTTTTTTATTAATTATTCTAGCCATATTTCAGGACAGTGAAATTTGACTCATAATTCACGCTTCTCGAACAATCACAACCAAAAATCAATTATTCACATTTATTTTATTTGTTGCATTGCATCACTCGCCTACGGCTCCTGAGGTGAATTTCATTTTCGCGAATTTTGACTATCATACTCCCTTATAAAATAATATACTATTATACGATTAAAAAACAACGTAATGTACAGGTATTTGGTGTTATTTGATGCAAAATTTTCTTCCTATTGATATCTCAACTATCATTTGTCAGTTAAGACGGGGGACAACGGCCTGCAAAAAACTGATTTTCAAAGTTCACCTTAAAAAAAAATCCGTTGTACCGTATTATTCTGTTTTAAAAAAATCGATCTATTACTGATGATTTGTAGTGTTATTTTTGTTTAAAAAATTAGTAAAATAATTTTTTTCGGCAAGAATATATATTTTTATATAAATGAAGTATAAAATTCCAACATTTTTAAAATCTTTTTTCCTACGACCACTGTTAAAAATAGTATTTTTAACGGTTGCTTAGCAAGTTAAAAATAACAGTTTATAACAGTAAATACTTTTAAAACGTTGCCATTGACAACGTGTTAAAAGTAAAAAACAAATTTACTTTTAACACGTCTTATGTTCAGTTGTTCATAACAAATATATCATGACCTGTCATAAATGTCATTCTAATGCTTAGTGTTTATTTACTAATAGGTACATAACTGTGGTCGTAGGAAAAATAGTGTATGATATTTGTGTTAAAAGTGATTTTATTTCGTTCGTGGGGTTTGTTACACTCGACTTCGCCTCGTTTCAAACTTCCCCACTCACTCATAAAATGTCACTTTTAACACTTATATCATAAATAACTATTATTTATACTTCACAAGTCAGTGTTATTTATTTATAGAAATATTTATGTGTATAAATTCCTATATTTTTTACAATTTGATGAAATCATTGTCGTTTAAATCTGATCTAACGAAAATAGTCTTTCTATATAAGTTGTTTAGGCATATGTTAAACCAGTGGTTTCCAACCTTTCTGAAACGCTGCTTCCTTTTTCATTAAAAGAAAAAAATGCTTCCCCTCAATTTTTTTAACAATCTGCTCTGATGCTTTAATTTATTTAATGGGCTACAAAACAAAATACTATATTCTTAATAAATATAGTTCTTATTTTTATAAATAAAAAATATTCTTTTTTGACATCGATTTGACTTTTTTGTTTGTTTGTATTAAAAAATGATATTTTGGCAAACGTAAGCAATTCTGTACTTAATAAAACAATATGAGGTGGGAGGACTATTTTCATTAGTCGACTTTATAGTCAAAGATTTGAATGTATCCAAACTTAAGGCACAGAATAGGTTTATACAGAAGCGACAGAGACAGACAGAGAAAGGGAAATTAGAGAGAGATAGGGAAAGCAAATTTAAAGGTCTACACAATGCTTCAAGGTCATAGAACTGTATAGGGGAACATGAAAGGTACCGACACGGAGTGTCGCTTCTGTATGTAACTTTTCTGTGCTTAAAGTACATACAAGTAATAAGTATATACCACCTTAAATGTTTGTAAAAAATGAATCGATATTCATTTGTTTTTGTTTACAATTGTGACGTTGTATGACGTGTTGCAGACTCATCATACTTGCAATTCTTCGGCGACGACTTCCTGCGCCTGCTGCTGCTGCGCTACGTGTTCTGCGACGTGGTGCTTCACCTGCACCGCGGCTTCAAGGGCCGGCAGTACCGCCCGCGCTGCCAGCCGCCGCTCCCCGAGGCCGAGTTGCTGGAGCACCCCAGCCTGCAGCACCTGGTGTTCGACCTCGCCGCCCACCTGGAGGTGCGCGCGCACTTCATGGACAACCACGAGATGGACTGATCCACGGCTTTGCAGTGTGTGGGGTTTAGACTACCGCAGCACTCGGGGTGGGCACCGTACGCGCTGGCCATGCTAAAGCAAGTGATATTATGGCTCAAAGGGCACAGACTTGTAGTTACGGGTGCGTGAGAAGGGAGTTAGTTACTCTAGAGCTTTCCACCTTCTGTATTCAAACCAGTATTGATTGATTAGTTATAATATGTACATACACAGGTCATTCAAAAGCCCGCAAAACTCTCACTGTCTCTCTCACAAAATCTCAACACTCATTTCCTCTATCCTCCAATTAATTATATAGTTATTCAATATTTATTATTAAAATAAAACATTATGTAGTTGTCTGAATTATAAATATGATTTTATGGGCATACGATTTTGCCAAGTGATGAAAAAATGCATAGATAATTTCGCAGAAGTTTATAATTTTTGTGAGAGACACATTGACTGCATCGTTAAACGTTTGAACTTCTAGTCAGCCAGATTATATCTGACTATTTTATCGATAATAATCAGTTGGTTATTATCTCGTCAACAGTCGTTGGCAACCTCGTCGTCGAAATCTCGTCACTCTGTGACACAACAAAGTTGACGGTAGTTAATGTAAATACATAGATAAATGAATTGCCCCTTCCCTTCTTCAGGCCGCATCCTGCATCCGAATACGCCATTTCGTCTTCATTTCCCTCGGTTCCATTGTTGAACGTTCGACATCTGTACATACGCCGCAGTAGCTAGAGTAGAAGGTTTCTTTCTCCCAGAAAGGTTATATAACACAAGGGACTCTTTCAACTTTTAATATTTACACTGTAGTTGACCTCACTTCGAGGCATGTCATTAACTCACTTGTCATGCGCGATTTCGGAACAATATTTATTGCACGCAAAATATCTATTTATAAAATATTTCATTTTATTGCAAAATATCCAAAAATGTACTCAATGCAAAAAATATTACCTTTCTGTAGAAAAAAATATGGGAAAACTACTACAGTATTCATAGAAAAATTGGTATGAGAGATACAAGGGAACTACAGAAATATTTTGTGAATTGAGTGCATTTTGGAAATATCTGCGAA
This sequence comes from Stenolophus ochropezus, assembly GCA_035578165.1. Lineage (NCBI taxonomy): Eukaryota > Metazoa > Arthropoda > Insecta > Coleoptera > Carabidae > Stenolophus > Stenolophus ochropezus. Next base: position 13,076,188 of record JAQOWZ010000005.1, on the reverse strand, counting down.
TACTCGTATTAATAATCGCTCAACTAATAATACATTGGCGTACTTCGGAACTAATAATTTGTACAACAAATATTTTTAAACACAATGTCCATCGTACTCAAGGATTAGTATTAATTATTTTTTCACAAATTTGCGCTGATTATTTTAACCACAATGTTCCTGATTTGTTTAAAAGTAATAATATCGTAATATTAAGAATATTAACCTGCAAAATTCGCCTTATTGTAAATGCTTAGCCTAAAATATTTAAATAAAAAATCTACGTATTTTTTAAAAATATAAAATTTATTTTGGTTGCTGTTCAGTAACATGCTTGCAATAAATATTAAAGTTTTCACGATTATTTTATTATCAAACGCACAATCACGTTTTGCTTTCGTTCACACTTTCATAAACTTTGAAATAATTACGGAAGGGATACGTGCTCAAATTTTAGGGACTGTCATTGTTATTTCCTTTCACTTCCCTTCACAATACGTTTTGAGTTTTGTTTCTTTGTATACGTTTTAATATTTGGAATATTTTAAAATAAAAGTAGTTTTTCTTTTTTTAATTATTTGTTTTTGGACGTTTAATTTGTGTCTGGATTTGTAATCGGCAGTTGTTAAGAGTTTGAGCACAGATTCGTACGTAGAATTATTTTTCATATCACAACTGCTGCCCTCTACTATATCGTGACGTCACAATACATCGCCTTCATGGATGTAGCGAATAATCCTCGTGAGTCGTCTAAGTGATTGATATTTTCATAAGTTAGTGTGGTGCTGCTCATCTAGAGTCTTACATTTCCGTTGGCTGTCATCCACAAAACCATGGTGTTCATGTCACTTTATTAACCTAATCCACTCAAGGCGCTCGACACAGTCTGAAATTTCGACTGCGGAAGAAACCATCAGTTTACGACCAAAGTAGCTTTCGAAGAGAGAAGCCTTATCTTCGAAAAAATAAAATACACCAAAATAGATTTTATTATTCTTGATGGAAAGTCGAAATGGCAGACCGTGAATACGGATATTGCTTATAATATAATTAGAGTAAGTGAACATCGGTGTAGTCACGTTTTTTTAATATATTTTTTACACACTTTTCGAAACACCACTAGATTTTTTAATGTGTTAAAATTTAAAGTACCTTCTTTGTACAGTAACAAATACCAGAATACGTATTAATTTTATCAAGTAGGCATAGAAGCAAGCATTCAACTGTTTTGTTCCCAGCGGTAACTACGATATCCTTGTTTCTTATTAGATATAGTTGCTATTTAGAATTTTACCAAAGATTAATTTATTCTCATGTAAGGTCGAAACTTCTAGTCTGAAACTATTTATTAAAATAAGCAATAATAATATATTCCGATACATTGGCAAGATTCCAAGTAATTTATTTAGTTTTTTGTCCCAACTAGAATTTTTTACAGTGTATAAAATGTAGTTGTCGTTTTTCTATAAAATTATTCTGTGATACACATAAAAATTTTAGTTTTCCTACTTCTACATTATTTAATCAGTACCTCGTATATGCCACAAATAAGTAGTAAATTTGCACCCTACACTAAAATAAGACTTTAATTTTTCTCATTTTATGAGTAGGTCAGGTAAACAACAACTTAACACGAAATGTTGACGATATAAACAAATAAGCTACGGTTGAGCGTCAAATTTCGTTGTAATTTGATGTGTTAAATGTTTTATTCGTATTCCTATGTTCATTTGTTGTTAAGTGTTGTTTAGTGTTCCCTTAATGTTACAAATTTCTGTGAAGTTTGGATAATACAATAACATTCTTTATATTTTTTTACATATAAATCGAGAACTAACATCCGTCAATAAATACAATAATTTTATAAAAATATTTAGAGTCACACTTGCACTGTCAGTTCTGTTGTTATTTTAAGATGCATAAGATGATGCAACTTCTAATATAATATTATTATAATATGCTATGAGATAAAGTTAAATATTTAAAGAACTTAACAAATGAACTCGTTAAAAATGGAGATGTTTTAATCATTTTGTGTCTCATTTCATGTTCCGTTCCCATTTTAATGTTTCATATTATTAATGTGACAGTTTATTAACTTTTATAAATAATTGTATTTAAGGCGTAGCATTTAGTTAACAACAAATAATTTTAAAATACAAATATTGTACACATTATTATACTGATTCAATAAAAAATTAAATTGACCCTTGCCTTTTAAACAAATTGTACATATTTTTTTGGAGTTTGTTTCAGAAAAAATAGAGAATCAACAAAAATAAATGAGGTAATTTTTATCTTTTTAATCATTTTTATTTGATTTAAATCAACAAAATTAATTCACATGGACTCATTGTCCATGTTTTCTCGTTTGCGAGCGCATTTTAATGAATATTTAAAAAAAATAAAGTCAAATAACCAAAGTAATATTTTAAAAGCAATTATTTTGTATTTTTATAACGAAACTATGTTCTGTATTTATAAATATTTTGTTGATATTTATAATTTCCAATTAAAAAATATATAAATAGGAAAATAATTCGTCCATTGTGCACCAGTCTTAACCAATATTCGACATGGTTAGGTTAAAATGACATCTTTTGGTCTTTTATTTTTTAGTCATGTAACAATAGCAAAATGGTGTAGTTATACCGAAACGAAGATTCTAATCTATTTTAATTATAGGTAATTAATTTTATCATAATTATTTTTTTATTTTGTCATTTTTATTTAGAAATATATTATTTAAAATAATTATATAACTTTCTATATTAAAAATTTGATTATTTCGTAGTATATAAATTAAAAACAACTGAATATTTTTTGTGGATAACATTTTCTTATTTTCAGATGGAATTAGGTTTATGGGGCTCTCTCTGGGCAAATTGTGCTCTGGGCACAACATTTTTCGCCCTACCCACTCTACCCATTTTAGCAATTGGATCGGAGGACAGTTTTCAAGCTGACGAAGATACTAGCCGGCAAGACCATGAGACCCAGACTGTAAACTTCTCCGATTCGGAAGGGAGTACTCAAGACTGCGAACAAACCGAGGAACAAGAAACATTTGAAAGTGCCACAGCCCAGAGCATTTGTACTGACAGCAACAGTCTACAAAGTAGCTCTGAAACGACTGAAGTAGAAGATAAGAAGACTGAAACTGTAGTTAAGAAGAAGCCTAAATCTTCTCAACGAAACAGGTGAGTAAACAGAAATAGTTTTCAAGCCACAGCTATTAATTTAGTACATATGCAACAATAATATTAATAAATATTATTTTGAAATTTTCCTAAATTTTTTATTAAAACCGGAATAAATTAAGTGGGAACTAATAAAAAAATTGTAAGTAATCTTAAAGTAGTTATTTCGAAAAATACTGTTACATATTTGAGAAATAAATAAATAAAGATTATATTTAAATATAATGAATATATCTATATAGATTATTTTAAATGTTGTTCTGTTGTTCATGAAAAAAGTTTTATAAAAATTATTTAATATATCTGAAATATATGATTAAGTTTTTTTTAAATATCAATGTTAGTTTTTAGAAGATCTGTATCACAGAATAGTTACATACAGGAGCGACACACCTTTCATGTTACCCTATTCAGTTCTATGACCTTGGAGCATTGTGTAGACCTTTAAATTTGTTGACTTCTCCAATCTCTCCCTAAGATGTGACGAAACTTTCCGATTTTAAACAATGACCCCTTTATATTTGTTGCCTTACCCCATCTCTCTCTAATTTTCGTTTCTCTTCCTTACTGTCACTTCTGTATAAACCTATTCTGTGTCTGTATAGTGATATTCATGTTTTTTGTGATAATGTACAGGTGTATATTTGTTTGTAGGTACAGCAGAGAAGAATACCGCTGCACAATCTGCCCATATACGTGCACGACTGAGAAGGCCTTCCTTCGCCATCTTCGCAACCACACCGAAGGGGAAGATGATAAGCCAGAAGGGAAGGGTCAAGAAACGCCAAGACTGTCCTGTCCTGTGTGTGGCAAGGACCGCGCTGGCGAGTCTGCACTCAATAAACACATGCTTCGTCATCGAGACCAAGACAAGAACTTTTGTTGTGACATTTGTTCTTTCAAAACCATACAGCTAAAAAAGGTAACAAATATTTACAAACAGAACATATTTTCTCTGATCTAACAAATTTACAAACATGTACTAAGGTATTTGGTAACATTTTTAGTCCGACAAATTATATATTTTTATATAATATGTAATGGAACAATGTAAGATTCAAATAATAAGAATCTCATCATTTCATTGAGGCATAAGGGTCATATGAGAATTCAATCTACTTGTAGACAATTTTTACTTCCATTTTAGTGGTACAGATTGTCAACTTACAACTTCTGCAAGGAACCTACACCTTATTGTGGGTTCCAAACCACTGGAATACATCGGAATTTTTAATTAAATAAAGATTGGCGAAACTGAGATTTGAATTCCAAATCTCATACTCCACTCAGTTTGAGTTGAAATGCCCTAACCAAATAAGCCACTGCTCAAAAAACGATGCAATATTTGTTTTAAAGACATATATTTAAGTGTTAATTATTTATTTAGGTGAAGTGTAAAATGTTATAAAATACGAATATTTATATAGCAAGTAATGAAAATAAAAAAACAGTCTTATTTAAACGAAAATAACACGAAATAAACTTAACGATTAGTAAAACATACTAATTATTAACTAATATGCATTTATTTTCTCACAATATTTATTTCTACTTTACAAGTTACTCTTCGGACCGACTGCCTCTTCTCGACTCACTTCACTCTCCCTACTGACTGACTCTTCACTAGCTTTACATTCCCTGACCTCTACTTCATTCTAACTCTACCAGAGTGCCTTCCTGAATGTGTGTATGCACTGACTAAATTCTCCAGGCCGCGACACTTTTATACCAGCGGGTAAATAATCTCAAACTTCTAGTTTTCTATAAAATAAAAAAAACAATAGCGGCGTCTCTCTTATCTCACTTGACCTTTAGTGAGACTACCTCACCAGACAGGTCAGCCGCGATGACTCACAGTCACTTTTTGTAGAATTTTTATAAAAAAAATCTTCGACTAACAGTTTGCTTGTTTTGTTCGGAAGAAGCGATATTAAGCAAAATTCCAATACTCAGTATTTATGACAAGCAAATATGGTCAGTCTATTGTCTAAGTGTATTTTCTGAATCTAACTGTTATATAGTATATGTCCAAGTATTAATATATATGATTATATATTGGGATAATATAATGTTATCTGCAGCTGATCCAGCACAGGAGAATGCACACTGGAGAACGCCCACACCTCTGCCCACACTGCGTGTACCGAGCCGCACGACGAGACAACTTGAGATCCCACGTCCGCAGGGTCCACAAACGAGATAACCTCACCTGCGACACGTTCAGTCCACGGGGGATGTTGCTCGTCCCTTCTTCGGTCAAAGACACTGCATCGGATAGAAAGGACATGTAGATGTAAACGTGTAAGCTCCTAAACCTAACATTCCTTCTACTATCACTTACAATTTCATATTAATTAAATACTTTTCAATTATTCTTCATTGTTCCACAAACGTCATTTTCACCCAATCAGATGGCGTCATTTGATGGTCGTAGGTAGTTTTTCAGTAAAGAAATTTGGTAAAACCACAGTATCATAGTCATGGTTACATTTTGTTGATATCAAAAATTTTATGTTTGAATTGTTGTCATTTGTGAAATAATTAAGCGAATATAATTCGAGCTAAATTTACTCGTAATTCCTGCGAAGTAACGAAAATGACTCTTAAATCACTCCAGCTTCGCTGTCGTGATCGAAATGTCATTTTTGACCCTCGTTTGTCTGTTACTACGCAACAACTATTCGTAAATTTTTCCAATAAATTCTTGGCTCTTATTATATTACTTATGATAAATTTTATAGTCAAATTTTTAAATTTATTATTCTAAGCTAAGTATTTTGTTGTTATTTGTTGTATGTGTGAATAGTACATTATTTCTTTATTTGCAGAAATCCGAAATCAATTCCTCTTAAAATTTTTAAATTTATTATTCTTTTATTATAAATGATATTATTTTATGAAATTGCTAAGTGTTTTACTGTTATTTGTTACATTTGTAAATAGTTTATTATTGCCTTGTTTGCAAATGTCCGAAATCATTTCCCATTAAAATGTTAATAAAAGTAAGATGGCTGAATTGTAACATTTTAATTATATACTAAGTTACTGTATAATATTTATAGTTAAAGTAGCTTACTAATGTACATGTTTTGTTGTTGATATGTTGTTGCCTACTTGTTATTCTGTTGCTAAACATTTTGTTAATGCATAAATGTTATGTAGATAACTTCTAGAAGTAATGTAAAATCAAATGTTTGTGATATTATTCTGTAGTAGATAGAAAAATTTGTACGGAAGTCCAGTAATTACGAACAAGACTGCTACTTTCCACTGAAGAGTAAGACATATTGATGTGTTCTGTGATTGTAATATTAAGTACTTTTTACGAAAATTATTGGTGTTAACTGTATATTATATCATTTATGAACTAGTATATTATACTTGTAAATTTTTAAGTTCTTTTAGAATAAACTTTTAGTCACTATTTAAACTCTTCAAATAAAATTTTTGTTAACAAGTAACAGTTGGGAATTATTTCTCATAATTTCTAGTTTGAACCATATTCAATAATTTGTTATAAAACAGATGTGATGATTCATATTAAAATTTGGTGAGTGCGTAAGTATATTTCTAATTTTAAAGAATTTTATAAAATTAAGCTGACAAGAATGAACTTTACGACTTTTGCAGATACGTTTTCGTGGGTTTAGAATCTACGAAGTCGAATTAAGAATTTGAGATGTTAAATTTATTTCCTTGCTGAACAACTTCAATGAAAAATTATTATATTAAATTGTATTATACCATAGAACAAAATGTATATTATATATTATATTGTATTATTTTAATAAATAATTAAAAACGCTTACCTTCATGTATGTGCACGAATGTCGAAGGGTCGAATCCTCATAATATTTGTGTCCCTTTTAAGTTTTTAAAATGTTTGCTTCGTAAAGTTGATACGAAATAATAAATAAATTAATAAATATTTATCGAAAATGTCTATGGCGCATAAAATCTTGTAAATAGTTACATATATGAAGAAACGCCTAAATTTATGTTTTGGTGATCCAAAGTTGAGATGGGTGTTGCCTAAATTTACATCAGCCGATAAATTAATGGTTATGACTGAGGGAATAAGGGTGTCCAGTGCTTTATGTCCAGTTTTTTAGATTTGAGAGAATACTACCCTGCTACAGATATTTGATTATTACTCCAGAATAATGTAAACATTAATTATAATTAATAGAGTGAATATGAATAAATAAATGTATATATTTTTGTGTTATTTTATTGAGAAATAATTATATTATAGTAAAAATACATAAAAATAAATTGTATTAAAATTTACTACTTCAAATAATAAAACATACTCTAATTTATATCAAGATTGTACGTATATAAATTAAATATATATCTAAATATTAAAAATGGCATTTCTTTTATCTGTTTACCTTTTGTCTGTGTGATAAAATCTATCATAATTTCTGTGTTACTGCAATAGAATAAAATAGCATACGTTTGTCATATGATTATATATTTTTGCAGTGTTTAAAAATGATAGATTTTAGCTCAATATTTTGCTATTTTTGAGTTAGATGACTAGGGACTAGTCATGCGTAAGTACAATTTGAAATTTCTAAACATGCTGGTGTATTATAGATCAATTCATTTTACTTGGATCAAGCATAATAATTTTTTGAATACATATATGACAATTTAAGAAATAATAAAATAATGTCTGGGTGTATATATTTTTTTTTCGCCCTTGTTCTTTGATGTAGTAATGTTGTGCTATTAACAAATGAATAAATAATTGATCCAAGTGTTTTGAATGCAGCAAATTTAGAAATTTCCCTATCAAGTCACTGCTCTGTTGTGAGCGTAGAGTGGAAAGCATGTTGAAGGTATATGTACAAATAACGATATTTTTGGTAACTTCATACACTTGAGTGTATCCATGTGTTAAAGAGTAAAACAATGTTAAAGAAATCACAAATGTGCTGACACTTCAGATGCAGTGGTCTCTGCTATGCGGTGATGTCTCATGCGTGTTTCATACACAATTAACTTATGGCAAATTCACAATTTGTACAATTACGATTACATTCGCACACTGCGAGAGACATATAATAACTGTATTCCGTTTTGTTACTTAAAATTTATTATGGAAAAAAAATTTGGTATCTTCAAAAAGGAATAATTATTTCTGTGTCAAAAGGTAAAACTCATTTTAGAACAAGAAAACTGAGTTCTGAAACTTGGTATACAGTTATTACTTTTAAGACATGAGCAGTATGAGATTGCATATAGAATCTATCTAGTACGATGAACATAACTTCATGTAACGAAGTATAATATGACATACGTGACATGATTACATAATTTTTTATTGTAACGTGTCAATTGAAAGACAATCAAGGAAACAACAGATATGTACCGTTAGTGTGCTTCGATTCGAACTGAGCAATGAAATCTGGAGTTCGATTCCCAGAGGCACTAACAATTTATTAAAATAAAAAAGTAACATTGTCACAGATCATAGTTTATTTAAATTTTGGCCATAATTGTAATCAGTTAAATATGATGTTTTTAAGCGATAAATCCAAAATTTATAAAATAATGAAGTAGGCAAAATTAATTAATTTTACAATTTTGAGCTTTTTGAGAATTAAATATATTTTTTCTACGACCACTACGGAAACTGGCACTTTTCTCGTATTGTATAAAGTTTTAAAATTGCGTATTTTTACAATCGTGTGTTAGGTGTAAACTCATTTCTTACAGTAATTGTCAACATTACGCCCGAGACTACGCCGTATATTTCAAATAATCTTCGCGCATATGTTGTAACATATAACAGTGTGGTCATAGAAAAAGTATAATGCCATTTGTGCAAAATCACCTATTTCTCATTTTGTGTGATTTCAGAACTCGACTTCATCGCACTATTGAAACTTTTACAACTCGTAGGAAATAGGCGACTTCTACACTTGTTGCACAATATACTATTGTATAAGGTTCGTAATCGGTTTCCAGCCGATAAAAGATCTTTAAATCACTTATAAAGAAATATGCTGTTTGGAGACCTACATTTTTGAGAATACGTTACGATTCATTTGTGTTCATACAAAATAAATGACACCCTCCTCTTTGCAAAAGAAAATGGAAAAAAAATGTTGTAATTAAATAGTAACTATGGCACACACATCATATATTATAATTTGAAAATTTATTAACAAATAGATTGAGAATTAACTACGCATGTTAAGAGATCCCTAAACTGCATATTAGCTTTGTAGAATGTGGCGAAATCGGTGACTTTTGATAATTGTATTTTGAAAGTACCATGATCTGTAAATAATTTGAGATGTGATGTAGTTTTACAAGTCATATTATACTTCGCCATGTGCTAACGATGACACAAGCTGAGTTACTACTGAACAAACAGAACAAATTATTTAATAATCCAGTTCTCATCACATTTGGTCATGATCCACCGTTTGACGAGATCACTCAACAACAACTTATGTACACAGTCACTGAACATAACAAACAAAGGCACCAACTAAGGAGAACACGTGATTGTCCGGCAATCTTCCTCATTTGGCCGTCTTGGGCAAGTGGCGCTTCATGTGAAGGGCCAGATGGTCGCTGCGCGCGAACGAGCGCTCGCACACCGTGCACCGGAAGGGCTTCGCGCCGGTGTGCTTCCGGTAATGGCGGGTCAGTTCGTCTGAGCGCGCGAAACGCCACTCGCATTCTGGCCACTGGCATTGATACGGCTTCTCACCTAAATAAAAACAAATTACGTTAGAATCAGAACATGTCATTCATTTTTATTATCTACTCTTACCTGTGTGTATTCTTTGATGAGCTTTCAGGTGAGAACTTTTTGTGTAGACTTTCGTGCAACCTGAAATAAATAAATTTAAATTAGAAAAAAAATAGATGACAAAAGCATGATTTATAATAAAACGATTTATTTTGCGGGAAAGAAAATTTACTTTTTCTTACAAGTACGGTAGAAGTGCTTTTTTCTTCCACTCTTTTGGGTTGGAGAACTGCGTATTTCTCCAACTATAGAAGAAATAAATGAGTGGGAGAAGTCCATGTGCTGATTGATTTTTTTATTTTGAAGCTATTTACAATTTGAATTAAATAAAATAAAATATAAAATAGTAATTATTAAGCAATTTAAATTTAAATTTTTATACTAGTGGGCTATAAAAACTTTATAAAATATACAAATTGGAATAATAAAATCAATTTTGAATAATTTAAAATGAATATTTTTACATGAATACTTTTTAAACATGTTTATATTCAAATAAAAAGTAGTTAATTCAAAACAAATAACTAATTAATTTTTAGTATCCAATTAATTAATAAATTCAAGCACAGCTGCCGCACTTGTAAGACAAATATCGTACTTAACTCTTCAAAGAAGTACGAGCTTTTTCCACTTGTAAAGTAATGTACTATTTTTATGAAAATATTACGCCTCAGTATTTTTTCCAAATATGTATTAAAAGTACATAGAAGAAAATTAATGTAACTAAAATAATATTTTCTACTTTTTATCATTTTACTTTTGAATTAGAAGAGTATTTGATATCTACTATTAATTTAAATAAATATGAACAATATAGTCAATATAGTTTAAATGGGTCTGCAAAATCGGTTGGTGTAAATAAACAATTTGTTGAAGATAAAGTGTTTCATTACTAATTTACTATATTATAGTATTGTCTTCAATCGAGACGCATACATACATAATCTAATAATTAAGGATTTTATAAATATTGAATGTGACATACAAAAGTTTTTTCTATTCCTTTTAAATTTATATTTATTTTTTAATATGTTTCTTACCCATATAGTCGCAGTGGTGAACTCTTCTCTTCTCCAACTCCGGATTATTTCTCCTGTTATATTTAACCTGCACCCTCTGCTGTTGGGGATAGGGTGGCGGGGGCGTCCTCCTGGGCGGTCCTTGCATAGTCCCCCCCGGGCTCCCCGGCTCTGAGCTGGGCGGCGTTAGTGGCGACACGTACATCAGCCTGCTCATGGGGGGATAGAGCGGCCCCGCCGAGCCCGGGCTGTACTTGAAGGGCGGCTGCTGGGGGGTCGTGCCCGGGTGCGGCGCCGGGGTGCTCCCCGGGTGGGGGGCTGACGGGTGGGGGGCTGACGGATGGGGAGTATTGGATACTGCGGGGTGTGGCGCGGTAGGAAGGGGGGCATTGGAATGGGGAGCTACCGGATGTGGGTGGGGATGGGACTGTGGGTGTTGATGCGGGTGGGAGTGCGGGTATTGACCGAAGGGGGAGGATGGGGTGTTCATGAGGTGGATTGTTGTGTTCGGCAGCTGCAGTATCTACAACGAAAAATTAAATATAAATCATTGATGTTTAAATATATAATTTAATAACAATCTTTGTGTTTTCCGTATTCATTTTTTCTTATACAATGCAATTTATAACAAAAAAAGGGTAAATTAGTTTCTTACATCTGGATTCATAAAAGGATTAGCCGCTTAACTTTATATTGAATCCCGTTTTTGACTCCGTTTCGTAAGTAAAGGAATTGTCACTAACTGCAATTCCAATCCCAAGTCATAAAAAGAATATCTGTTATTTAGTTCGAAAGATAACTCTACTAAAATAGTTTCTTAAAATTAGCAATTTTTTAGATGAATATTTTGATTTTTACAATTTAAAATTTATGGCATTTTATTGACAAAAGTTAAAGTGGGAGTTTTTTTAATTAATATGAAAGTTAGTAACTCCGAATTTCCTTCCGGTTTTATTCTGTTTTATGAATAGCTCTAATACCAGAAAATTTAATCTGGAATAAATGTAGAGTTAGTTAACTCCGAATGTAATATTTTTCATGAATCTGGCTGTTCGAATAGAATTTTTATTTTTACCTTATTTGTAAGTAGTGATGGGTCACTGGAAATTTCCCGTCAGGAATATTTTTATTTCCTGGGAATTTCCTGAGAATTTCCCTAAACACTTCCCGGAAAAAAATCGGGTATTCCATTTTGGATATTTCTGGGAATATATGGGAAAATTCCCAGAATTCTAATAACTTTACAACTTCATAACTATGAGGGAAAATTGGAAAAATTTATACTTAATACTTAATAATTTTACCTGCAGCAACATCACCGTTATTTAATTTTCTTTAATTGTTATGAAATAAAAAAATTATGGTGTGCCTTTGATTTTTATGAGGAAATTTATCTTTAAATTTTCCCCATGAATTCCCCGGAAAATATCCCCAGAAATTCCTAAGACAATTCCCCAAAAACTTCCCGGGAAATATCCTGGAAAATTTCCTGAAATATTCGTTCCCGGGAATTTACCCATAACAATTTGTGAGTGAAATTGTAATGATGGAATATTTAAAATAGAAATGTAAGTACCTCCCCCACTTTCTCCGTCTTGATCTCAAGCGGACTGAGCAGCGGGGTGGGCGCGCACAAGTCCTCGGTCACCTCGAGCTTGACCTGCGCCTGGCCGGCCCCGAGCGCCGTGCCCACCCCCAGCATGTTGGCATTCTCGGGGTCGATGTTCTGGATGCTGGAGGCGATGTCCTCCCACAGCGGCGGGCGCAGGAACACGTCGTCGTCCCCCGGGCCGGGCAGCGTGCGCATGGACACGTAGCTCATCTGCTGCTGCCCGCCGCCGCGGAACGGCATCGGCTCGAAGAAGTCCTCCAGGTGCGCGTCGCGGCGCTTGTCGTCCGAGTCGTCCAAGCGCTGCAGGCGGTCCAGGTCCTGTTTGCTCAGGAAGGATTCCAACTCGCTGCTCTGGAAATACAAACAGTATTAATAAATGAAGAAAAGAAAAACAAAAGAATTTTTTAATCTTGATTATAAATTGGTTTTTTAGCAATGATAAAACAAAAATCGTTGATTATAAGTTGAAACTTATCTAGTATCTATTATGTGTATAAAATAATAATATAATAAAGTATTCAGGACCGAATTTATTTTGATGCGGGCCTCAGAGAAAAAGTTTGGTGGAGGCCCTTCTTCAACAAGGAAGAAAAATTGATAAATATACGTGACTTTTTTTAATAAATTGTTTATTTAACAAATACTTCAATAATTATTAATAACATTTATCACCCTGATGAAGACAGATTTACAGTTGAAATGCTGAAATTAGTGGATTTCATTAAATGATTGTTATTCCAAAAGTGTTTTCCCAATTACTAATTAACCATTCGAATAAAATCAATTCTGTATTGATAAATATAAAATTTAGTTTTGGCAATTTTCTTGCTTTCTTCTTTTGTAAAATATTTTATAATATTTTCATACTCGTAAATGTCATTGTTGTTGTTCAGAAGTATTAGATGGTGTTTTAGACGTTGTTCGATCATACCGTTCTCAGTCTATTTTTTAAATATTGTTAATTTTGAGAATGAATTTGCTGCGGTGCAAATTGTTATGAAAACAAGATAATTTCCCAAAATGATTTTCAAGTTTGGAAAAGGATCTTGCACTTTTTTCTATTATTAAATTATACAAAAATAGTTCTCGACAAAAGCCACTAATATTTTCCTCTTCTAGTAAAAATTAAATCATTCCATTGTACGTAATTAAAGATACAAGTACATAACTTTTGATGTTTTCTAGGTTGGCTCTTTCTTATTTTCCAGTAATGTAAATTATTGACAAAATTGTTAAATTGGCGAGGGCCCTCTTTTGGTGGGGGTCCTTGGGCTGCAGCCCAGTTTGCCCACCCTTAAATCCGGCCCTGTAAGTATTGTTTATAGTAAGAGGAAGGAAGAATTTTCTATTGTTCTAATGCTGATGCAACCAACAGTACTGGCAAGCATTTCAGATCATCTAATGTTCACTAATATGCAGATGCATTACATTAGTCATCGGTGATACAACAGTCCTAGATAGAACAAAGGCTCAAGTTTTGTGATAAGTTTTGTTTGTATGTTGTCAATTTTTAATCTATTCAAGAGATTTGTTAGTAGTTTCCTAACCACTCGGACACAACAATATTTTATTTGGTTAATAGTTTGCGTTAGCATAGCTGAAATTCCACACTTCATTCAGTTCGAAGCCATCTCTGCTTAAAAAACTCATTATAGGGCGTTTTAGATCATAAGTTTACATCAATTTCTACAACTTCGTATTGTTCAATGTGATTCTGACACTTTACACGTTCAAAGAAATTTGACTGTTCATAGTTCATATGCTATGACATAGAAATTCTCACTTAAAGCATGTCCTAAATTTCAAGGTCATTTACTTCAAATTTTAGTTAATTCTAGGGATTATGTTGTTATCAAATGTTAAAAGTGAAAAATAAACAAATGTGAACTCATATATCATTGTGATCAACCTATATTTTTCTTTTCTTTATTGATACCCCTACTTTATAAGGGAAAATAGTTAAAAAATTTTGAACGTGTAAAGCGGAGCCATTTTATCAAAGAATATGATGTAAAAATATGACATAAAATAGTTTAAATTCTTTGATCGTGTAAAGCCACCTTATGAAAGGATGTTTTATATGATCAGATATATGCAAGTGTAAATGTTCCCTTAATTCTTTAAATTTATAATGAGTCAAATTTACAGTGGAACAGAAAACTATGCACATAAAGAAAAAAATTATAGATGATGTAGAAAGTTTTTTTCTGTTTTACATGTTGTCAACAAATTCTTGGTACAAAACAAACATGAAAATCAATTTGGATTAAAAGGGTTTAGAATGTTGTACCGTGTAAATAGAAATAAAAGAGAGCTAATTGATTCAGTGTTTGGTTGTGTTAAGTACATCTTTTGTGTCTTCGATCACCACACAACACACAATAAAATCAATAACAATACCCTTGCTACAAAACCCTTGCTGGTAAAATTGCAGTGTAACGCAGATCGGAGTTGCCGTGGTTACAGGCCATTGTTCGGGCGTCAATCACACAGGTGCGGACAACACGCGTCGCGCTGATGTTTGCTTTCTCCGTGTACTAATTACCATACAATGCGGCGAGGTGGAGGCGTCTTGCTGGGATGCCTCCGCACTCGCACACGTGCCCGTGCTCTGGCTGATTGCTTGTAAATGCTCGTGTGAGTGTTGCAACAGGAAATGCCAAATTGGTCCTTCAAAATGCACACTTCATATTAGAACATGACAACCATATGACTTTATTATATCTTTTTCTTCTTTATGAGGCTGTCGGTTGGTCTTCCTTCACAATTCTTGTGGTATGTCTTCGGTTTGATTTATCCAGATTTCTTTCAACCGTTTTGATAATCATTCCGATAGTTGCTTGGTATCTACCAATTTTTATTTCCCTCACAATACTTGTGGTATATATTCGGATGTATTTTTCTAGTTATCCAGCTTTTTTCCATTGTTTTAGAAGTCGTCTTGATAGTTTCATGGTGTTTACTAATTTTTTTCTCTGTTCTGGTAATTGGGCTAGAATCTAGACTATACATATTCGGTCTATTCTTTTCCTCTTTTCTTTATACATTTTATGTCAATTATTTTATGAATTCATCATTCTTTATTAGGCTGTCGGTTGGATTTCCTTCACAATTCTTGTGATATGTCTTCCGTTTGATTTATCCAGACTTCTTTGTATCGTTTTGATAATCATTCCCGATAGTTGCTTGGTACCTATTAATTTTTATTTCCCTCACAATTTTTGTGGTATGTCTTCGGATGTATTTTTATAGTTATCCACCTTTTTTTCCATTGTTTTAGAAGCCGTCCTGGCGGTTACTTGGTATCTACTAATTTTTGTCTCTGTTCTGTTGATTGGTCTAGAATCTAGACTCTAGATATTCGTTCTATTCTTTTCTTATTTTCTTTATACATTTTATGTCATTTATTTTATCAATTCATCTTCATGAATAATATATAAAAAGCAACTTAAATAATCTTTATAATTAATAATCTTAATACGCCCGTAATAATATAAATGTAAAGGAAATATTTTTCAAAATTCCTAGCGATTCATACTTTCGTCTGTTGTGCAAGGGGTAGTTATCAAATATCTTACGACAGAGGACTTAAAACCAACCCAACTTTTTAAGAAGGTTTAAAGAACAATTCGAGAATAACACTTGAACACTGAAGGAAGGGTATGCGAGCCATTAATATTTTTTGGGAGGATGAGAAATAATGATAATTATGGAGGTAAAGAAGTTCTTGAAGAATTCAATCAATTTATTAAAACAAAAATACACACCAACATTTAGACTTCAATTAAATTTTCTGCAGAGTGATATTTGATGAAAAATTAAGTTAATTTCAGCAAATATCATCCTAAAAAAAACATAATTGAAGTCGAAACAATGGTGTGTATTTGTCGTTTAATAAGCTGACTGAATACTCCAAGAACTTATTTACCTCCTTACTTCACACAGACAAGAAATATAATCCTAATTGAAGTTAGGAATGTCACTCGAGAGTTGAGGAGCCATTCTATGTCCCTTTCTCGAGGATGAACGTCGATTAATGTTTGCAGAAATCTAAAATTACTATATTCCGACCTTAGAATTATGGTGCTCAGGCAATCATTTCAGACACTCCGTTCCCATACAGACAGCAACTAAAACCGAAGAAAAACATACGATTTTTTTTATTTCATTAAAACATCCTTCCTACAATCCAGATTTATTATTTGCTTGAACCCTTAAAAGCATGTGCTTGCTATATCATTATTAAAAGTATTAAGAAAAAAAAAGACAGGCAGAACGTTGAAAGTGGTGGAGGAGAAGTTTATTTCATCGTAAAGAAAAGAATGTAGAAAAATATTTAAATTTAGATAATAAAAAACACTTGTTTATTCCACAATAAATATTATATTCGTGACGATCGTTTCGTCCTTTCGGACATCATCAGTCTGAAAACCCGGTTTATATTTGAATTACATAATAACTTTATATTAGAATGTGCCCCGTTGAAAGCACCCTTGCCGCCGGCTATGTCCCTCCCTCGCTTTATCACCTGGCCTAAATGCTGCTGCTAACGTCATCCGCCCCCGCTGGTCGGTAATGCGGTTTTAATTAACGAGATGGACATCGAGGGCGGCCGCGACAGGCGTCGCGTGACTTCGACGCTTAGCGCCCGCTGAGCGATGATTCCACGCTTCTTACCCCACGACTAAACGTGAATAATTGGTTTATTTTAGACACCATTCTAGGAATCTCTATGTTTCTTTCAACTCGAATACTGATTTAAAAAGGATTCCTCTGAGTAATAAATAACAGTAATTTACCAAAAAAAGAAATTAAGTATATTAAATTTAAGAAAATTTCTCAGAAATGTATTCAAATATTTCTGCAATTTTTGTAATAATTAAGAGTAATGTTTAGTGAGTCAGTATTTCTACGTAAATATATCTATTTTTGAACTAAATGGTCAGTGTTTATATAAATGAAGTATTAACCCGACGCCGGTATTGTTGGGTGCGATATACCCCAGTCAAATTAAATACATTAAATATTGCTGTAAATTTTTATACTAAAATTATTTTAGAATATCGTATGGAGCTAAACAAAAACTACTCCTGTATATATTTAAAAATTCAAAACATATCCAACTATGAACTATATTTCTGATAGATAACTTTCCAATATAATTTACATAAATATGCATAATTAATGAAAATATCTTAAAAATATAATATTAATTTATATATATCTCCGATAAAAATAAATTTGCATGAAATAAAAGCAACACATTTATTTAAAAAATTAATGAATGGGGTATCATATACCCCACCATTCCACTAACGTCACATTTTTTAACCATACCGGTGCTGGGTTAATATCAATAACAATACTTCTAATTTCCGAGATCTTCCTCAAATACCGGAATTGTGCTTACAAACCATAATTTATAAAGACATAATACTTATAATTAATTTTAAATATATATAGGTGTAAATTTAAAAAAACTGATAAAACTTAGTTAATAATCTAATAAATAAAATAAGGCTCTTTCCCTTTACAGGAAGAAAAGTGAACATTGGTGAATACTCCCAAAAGAAAAGTGTGTTACGATTACAAGTATCTCCAAAAAAAATGTGAGTCACTTCGATTGTTAGAGTTTCTATTGGGAAACTAATTTGCGCAGTTTTGTCTTGACAATAACAACTTTCATCCTTTGTTTATTAATTTCTATAGTGCTTCTATTTCTCGGTATTGCATTGTTTGTTTCTAATATTCTCTAACGGTGATGAATGAACATTTTGACAGCACGTTTCGAGTGAAAGATCTTGTTAGAGCGCAGCTATGATTTTTGTCGTTGTTGACAGCTCGATTCGTTGATAAATGTGAATCCATTATGCTGCTATTGTTTCTACATTTGGAACAACACGTTCATTTCTAGCTTCGTACAAGGAAATGCCCATAGGATGCCAACAAAAAATGGAGATTTATTAATATATGAATGAGAGGAGACGGAGCTTCCATGTCCAGAGACTTGTTACGGAATTAGTAATCATTTATCTCTTAATATGATTGAAATGTTCGTGGGTTTTGGACTTTTTGCGGACGTGTAGCGAGGTTTGATGGAACCTGCGCTATTTATCTTCTTTCAATTTCAACATCTTATTTCACTACCTCCAACATCTAAATTATTGTTTTATTTGTTTCAACTTCTTTACAGCACGATTTTTCATTCGAACTAAATATGACAATGATGAGGAGTTTAAAATATATCATCGTTTATTATTCGTCTCAATTAGATTTCCTAAACAAATTATTTATATAGCAAAGCGGATTCATGCAGACTTTTACATTTATATTTAAAAATGTATTTTAGTACAGTAATAACAACTATAATAGATTTTTTTAAATAATAATGGTAGTAAGTGTTCCTATGGTTTGAGAATGATTTTGAAAATCTTGACTTCGTCTTGATCTTCATTCATCCTAAACAATCGACGCAAAATCGAGAAATTTTAGAAATATTTGGAAGTTTTTGTTTGACGCAAGTTGTCATTTTAAAATTAATCTTTGATCGTTGCTGTTACCATTTATTTAATTATTCTCCAGTCGGTAAGGTTCGACTTACTGCTTTGGAAACTCAATAGGTGAACATCACAACATATCCGATCGTAAAAAATAGTTATTATATATTAAGAGCAGTAAGTATTCTCTACCGCACTTGAGCGATCCAATAATCCGAAACTGGTAGAACACTTTACTATCCGTAATGTTGATTTAAACGTTGACTGTTACTAAGTTATTATTTACTTACCGATTTCCCTTTCGGTAAGAAATACCTTATCTATCAGTAATGTGTAAACATAACTTACTGCCTTGTAAAAAAATACCCGGTTGTGCTAAAAGAAATGTACCTTATTTTTGAAAAATTACGAAAGTGAAAACTAGCTCTTCATATTATGATACCTATTGATATATGAGAAATTCTTGAAGAAAACGGTAATGCCGGTATATAATTGGTATCTTAATTAGAATTTCTAGAAGTAGTAGTCGAAAACACATTTACAAATTAAAGTCGGCAATATCTAAGCTTTACGTCTTATTGAAACATCATTTGCATTTGATTTTTTCCCGCTAGAACAAATGCAAAATTAAATCCTTCAAGTATCCGTTAAGCAGTAAAGTTTCGGTCCTTTAGATGTGAGATAAAATAACAGCTAAGTGTTAATTATGCGAAGATCCATTACAATTTAATTAGGAAACTAATGAAATGCATAGTTAGCTCCTCCGCGAATAAATCTCATTGGTCGCATGAAATTCGTTAAATTTACGAGCAGCACATTAAATTTTCCATGGTAATTTAACGGGACAATGTTTTATTTATCTGGCCTGCAGGTGATTCCACATCATCGTTAGGTTCCCGTTAGTGGTGGTGACGTCACGATCGACCGGGAAGCTTCGTATTGGGCTTCATTTGTTTGAAGAAGCTGATGATCGCAGCCTACTGAGGTTATTAATTTCAATTAACCTATAGCTCACAACGCTTAAATTTTAAAGTAATGAATGCATTTATCTTCCTCACAACATCGTAATTTATCATAAAATTGTGTGATTCATTCATTATGACATGGAATACACATGTCGGTCATACAGTTTCATTCAGTAAACTTCATAATGATAATTATTATCCTTTCACGCAAATTATAGTAATTTAGATAAATTAAATCCTGCACCTCAACAGCTGCTATTTCAATCTCAATTTCTCCAGCCCTACATACCAACATTATTTCAGAAAATTATAACCTGTCACAATAATATAATTTTCAATTTTCCATAAAATTCTTACAGTGTTAAGTACATGGAACTAATTATTCACTCTATTGGTCATGGTTTCAATTATTAACTCTGGAAAATATAAAGCTTTCCAAAATTTAATCATAGTTTATAACAATAGTTCATTTTTTCCTTCCAAAATGTTAGTTAATCAGTAAATTTTGAAGTATTACTTAAATATTTAGTTATGTTGAGAAGAACTAATTGTACAAAATCCATTTTTTCTTATTGTAGACATGGAATTTTCAAACAAACAGAATCCTTTATTTGCTGGAAGAACGTATTTTTTTAGGGATAAAATTTGATAAAAATCATAGGAGAATCGCCATGGTTACATATTGTTGATATGAAAAATTTTGTTTTAAATTTCGCTCATAATTTCTGCTTCGTTGGAAAAAATAAATAACTTATTAATTTAAGATAAAAAAAATAAAATATAAGTAAAAGAAAATTAATCATATTTGTAATAAATAAGAGGAAGATAAAGTATTGAACACTATACTTTTTAAATATAAATACATTTACAATTAATAAAAATTTATATTTTTTGCTTTAGCTATGAGATTGCCAAAGATTTGTATCAAACTAATTACCATACATTTTTAGTTTATTTTAATTTAATAGTTTCATACTGCTTTAAAATGCGCTATACAGGGTGTCCCATTTAAGATACGAATGCATTGGTATCTCGAGAACCGTAAGAGCTACGAGGTTGGTTAAATTAGACAAAAGTTGCCCCGTTAGGAGGCTATTTTAATAGTGTTTTGTTATTTGCGAAAAAATGCATAGATCACTAGATATAGGCGAAAATGTAAATTTAGCGATTTTCTTTTTTTGCTTATTACTTTGTTATATGAAATAATACGAGATTCTAGTTTGCACTTTCTTAAGGCACTTTTGTATGGTGAATTTTCAGAAGTACTCAATTTTTTTTTATATCTAACCATTTACGAGTTACTGCTAGCAACTTTTATTTTTCATATGGAGGTCATATTAAGCTATGGTATTTTTAAATAGAGATTTTTTTTAGCTTTACAATGATATAAAACAGTAATAATTTATTTTTATAATTAACAGAAAAATTAAGAAAAATTGTAATTTAAGCTAAAATTGCATTGAAAAAAGTAAATCGAAGGCTGCTGTGGAAGAAAAAAAACTATTTCATAACATATATGGCAACAAGTTTATTTAATTAAAGTTAAAAATACAAAAATAATTTGCGAAAACTTTACAATAAATTTAGTTAGAAAAAAGTAAATCGAAGGCGGCTGTGGAAGAAAATAACTAAATTTATTGTAAAGTTTTCGCAAATTATTTTTGTATTTTTAACTTTAATTAAATAAACTTGTTGCCATATTTGTTATGAAATAGTTTTTTTTCTTCCACAGCAGCCTTCGATTTACTTTTTTCAATGCAATTTTAGCTTAAATTACAATTTTTCTTAATTTTTCTGTTAATTATAAAAATAAATTATTACAGTTTTATATCATTGTAAAGCTAAAAAAAATCTCTATTTAAAAATACCATAGCTTAATATGACCTCCATATGAAAAATAAAAGTTGCTAGCAGTAACTCGTATATGGTTAGATATAAAAAAAAATTGAGTACTTCTGAAAATTCACCATACAAAAGTGCCTTAAGAAAGTGCAAACCAGAATCTCGTATTATTTCATATAACAAAGTAATAAGCAAAAAAAGAAAATCGCTAAATTTACATTTTCGCCTATATCTAGTGATCTATGCATTTTTTCGCAAATAACAAAACACTATTAAAATAGCCTCCTAACGGGGCAACTTTTGTCTAATTTAACCAACCTCGTAGCTCTTACGGTTCTCGAGATACCAATGCATTCGTATCTTAAATGGGACACCCTGTATAGCGCATTTTAAAGCCGTATGAAACTATTAAATTAAAATAAACTAAAAATGTATGGTAATTAGTTTGATACAAATCTTTGGCAATCTCATAGCTAAAGCAAAAAATATAAATTTTTATTAATTGTAAATGTATTTATATTTAAAAAGTATAGTGTTCAATACTTTATCTTCCTCTTATTTATTACAAATATGATTAATTTTCTTTTACTTATATTTTATTTTTTTTTATCTTAAATTAATAAGTTATTTATTTTTTCCAACGAAGCAGAAATTATGAGCGAAATTTAAAACAAAATTTTTCATATCATTTCGTATCTTAAATGGGACACCCTGTATAACAAACTGGTCATCAAAAACTCCTTAAGTAGAAATACTTATACAAGTAAGCAGAAGCATTATCGTAACATTCCACTTTATATTTTCTCTGGAAATATGAAGATTTAGTAAAATTGTGTAAGATATACGCACAGATAATCTGTGGGCACGCGTCTCGTAAGAAGAATGGCTGCCGACCGCCCGCTTCGCTCAGTGTTTCCCTCTAGCGTTGAAGTATAATATACCCACGGTATATTTATGTGCGTTACGCTTTTATGCTCCACGTTATCATAAATTTAAAACGTTATGTTATAATAGCTCATTTCAGCTTGTTTAGTAATGCATCATTTCTAGTTTATGTCGGGAGTTACTTTTTATTTCTACCTGAAGAATAATTGCTTTCCGAGCTATGTTCAAAGAAACTACTTTGCTTAATTAAATTAGACAAGGAAACAAGGGAAGACGAAACATATTTACTTTATAAATGATGAACATTTGTTTAAACTTGTAGGTAAGGGAAGTATTGTTTTAGATCAAATTTATAAATAACGAGTTTTTGGTAAATGAGCCAATTTCAGAATTTTCGATGATATCGGTCACAATAACTTAAATATTAAATTAAAATAAGATTTTATGCAACAATAACATAAAATTGATGTTTTTAATTAAACCGAATGCGAAAATTATACTAAGAATTAAAAATACAATTTTACACACGTGTTGCATACAACATTTTTCCTATATACAACCGAAATATTAATAAAAATTAATAAACTATAAATAAAAAATATTGTCAAGTGTGCCACGAATTGTGTGTAAGGTATTGTTACCGTAAAAATGGATTATGTTAATATCTAATCAGTTAATAAAATGTGTTATATTTATTTTACCTATCCTAACAGCTAAATTAACTACATGTTTCCTATAGAAACGCCCAATTACTTTGCGGGCACTAATATTTGAAAAATAGTTTTTAACCATTAGTGATAAGCGACTCTTTAAAAACACCCGTTCTGGAAAAAAGTTTTATCAACGACCACTAATGTAAATGACAATTATTGTGCAACTTATAGGTTTTCTAAGTGTCACATTACGTAAGGTCATGTGTAAAGTACGCCATCGCAAATGTAGGGAATTTTTGATTAACCGAAATTATGATAGCAATATAAATAAGACAAAATTAATTATAAGTAATTTAAGACATTATAACTAATGACGAAATAAATAAGAAATGTTCTACATAATAGTATTGTTTTATTGGGTTGTAAATAGTTTCATTTATTATTTAGAGATTAACAGTTTGATATAGTCTATTTTATGTTTTGTAGTTTACTAGTGATGTGCCAATTCGCCTAAAGTAGCTACAACCGACAGATTATTTATTATCCTAAGGCAGAAAATTGTATAAAAATATTTAACTTAAAATTATTACTTCTGCAGTCTTCATTGCAGTCGTAGAGTAAAGTTTGTGATTCAATTATATACCTAATCGCGAGTAAAGTGACTTTTATGTTTCTATAACAATGCACTTTTTTATTTTTTTATTAATATGTAATAATTGCTTATTATTATATATTTACTTATACAAAAATAACATGTAATAATAAAAGAGAAGCTATTTAAATGGTAAAATATAATTCAATGTAAATACGCACCTGCGTAACAATCACTGCAAAGTTTCATCAGAGTTGCAGCTTCAGCTGAACACGAAGCGAAACCTACGCTCGCTAGATTTATCTATTATTTATTAATGATTCTTTAATTACGGTCATTGTCGTTTCCATGGAGTAATCTGTTAGTCCGTGCCTCGACCCAGCGTTCAAATCATCATTATACACCAGGGTGACTGGCGGAATCGTTTAGCTTACGGACAGCAGTGAATGCATGTGTAGATGGCGCAGTAGACAACATGCAATGTGCGTGAAATTAGCCGCACGTGGGGGCAGTTAACGCGTAGGGATGTTAACTCATACTAATGGGAGATTGTATCACCTGGACACAATAATGAAAAATCTATTTTAATATGCGTTTTACACGTTTAAGGGGATGTCTGACCGTATATAAATTTGTTATTTTATGACTTTAACTCATTATTGTAATTAAAAGTCGGATGTATAATTAAAACCAGAAAATTTACAATTTTTGTTTTGTGTTTATTATAGAGCTATTATTTCAAGAATCACACTTTTTTCATTAGTTTGTCTAGCGCATACTGATGCTGATGTGATGCATTTACGTAGAAAAAAAATTTATAACCCTAGGTACGAGTTTCCTGTATGTAATATAAAAATATGATTTCGATTTGGAGATCCAATCGGTGTGGTTTGCGGACTACATTCTGGGAAAGAATCCTGAAACTCGTGTTACTGCCCTGTCACCTGTGCAGAAAATGAAAGTATTTCTATGTTATTGTGCGGATTCTGAATTCTAAAGAGGAATTGGTGAAGAATTGGTATACACACAGACCACTGTGTCAAAAATATTTTATGAAATGCTTAATCGTGTTGTAGAAAAGGCTGGAGAATGAATTCGGTTCCCAATAACAGAAAATCAAATAATGCAGGTCAAAGAGAAATGATTGACCAGATTCCATTTCCCAAAAGCTATTGATATTATTAAGTTATTGACTGCTCACGTATTAGATTTGAAAGCCAACCCAATTTTAAGAGAAATATGTAAATCGGAAAGGATTTACTAATAATAATGTGCAGGTTACAAGCGATCAGAATTGTGTTATAACCGCGAAACACCCAATTTCTCATATTGTAGATAGGTGTATTTTGTTATCATTGTCCAATGTTTTTTATTAATTAGTGATGTACTCTACGACTAAGTAAATTATCAAAATTTCGATTGTTAAACGATTGTAGTTGTTATAGTACAGATTTCTTAAAATAGTAGGAAAGTCTATGGTCTTCTTTCTATGGACATCATTTCTAGAAGGAATAGTGCCTCAAGTAATTGGTGATCTATATTACTTGAATTTTACTTGTGTGGTACAATGTTAGTGAGTATCGAATCATTATGTGATAACCAATCCAATTTTAAGGTTTATCAACCTTATGATTCTAGTCTTTTATTCACAAATGTATCGGATCTCTTGTGATAGGCAATTTTCCGGCATTCCGATTCTGAATAGGTAGTAAGGAAACCGTGGTGATGTCATATAACAGATTAATGTAACAAATGGGACACGAACTGTATGGAATTTAGTATTTATTGCAGAGTGACCTTATAATAATGATAAGTACGTGTAGTTAAGTGAACCATTAATAATATGTAAACAGAGGTTGATTTATCTGCGTGTGTGAATTCCTCGCGGCTTCAGCGTTTCCACCGTGCGAGTCTGCAGTAGAGGCGAGAAAATGCGGGACATTTATAACTGACACACACCATCAACCACGAACATGGAAATGAATATATTAGCTCGGACAAATCCTCGCAGCAGCGCCTTATAAGGGACCAAGCTTTCAAAAACGATTTCAACTAGAAATATGGGATTTATGGGAAAGAGGTCTTCATATTACACGAACATTTCTATATCAACTGCGATGACAGTATATAATAGTATTCACCTTCGCAGTAACTCTAGAGTTTGTGGTAAAAATGGCTTATCGAGCTTCTGATGTATGTGTACATTTTATACCTAGAAGATAACTTTAATAGGAAGATAATTTTTTGACTGGTTGATGAATGCAGATAAAAAAAAGAACTCCAACATGTTTCAACCCCATGTGGATCTTCTTCAGGGACTAAGGACTTACAATGTTTATTAATAACTTTATAGATACATATGTTACTTGTTACGTGTAAATTATATGGTTTGAATTGTTCTATAAACATTTTTGAAAACTAAATTTTAGGTACATATAAAATTTGTAGTCAAGTTGATAAAAAATTAAAACAATATTTATGGAAAAATAAAAATATATTGTTTTAACTTATTTAACAGTTTTCTCTGTGTTACACCATAATGGTCAGAAGTGAACTAATATAACACAAACCTTCTTGTAAGATATGTATATTTAGAAGTTTAAATTTTACGACATGTCACATGTTGATCAGAAGAACCAATACTTTTTCGACCTATTTTACTCAAAATTCTTTCCTTATTTTATATTAATTCTATATTCTGCTTCAATTTCAAATTATTACACCATTTTTAGCTTCTTCCTTGACATGTCGAGCCTGATAATAGATCAATAAAATCCAAAATCGAGCGCTGACATAATTTAAATAGTTCCTCTGCATTTCTATTGATTTCCTAGACAAATATTACATACTCGTAATGCAGAATATTCTGGAGAAATTTATTGACTTCTTGTAAGAATAGGTTTTATTCAAGTAGTTTTTTAATTATATTCAGTGAATATTGTTTGTTTACCTACTTAAAAATAGTAATAAGAATTTTATTATCATTATATGTTATGTAGTTTATTTTTCCTTATTATAATTTATTTAATATTTTCTTTGGTTTCGCTCTTTTAATCAACTCACTTTTTTTAAAAGTTAAAAGTTTTCACACTGAATGGAGCATGAAATCTGATTTCCAGGGTAGTTAACTATTACCAAAAAAAAAGTGTTTCCACATTCAGCAGTTATTTCGGTTAATAGTTTGCAACTTTGGTAGTTGTATCCTTTTAGTTTGGAATCCAAGCCACCAGTGTTCAACTCTTACAAGCATTGTCTGCTCCATTATAGCACGGAGCTCATCACTTATATCTTCCATCAGAGTGTGTATGTTCCAGTACCACATGGCCTGCTTGATTTATGAATGAAAAGTCGAGCATCGGAGCCGATGCGCTGTGGGGCCACCGAGCCGACAGGCGCACGGCGTCTGTTGACAGGATGAACGATAGACCCCGGGACTCGCCACGTCTCTCTACGCTGCTTCATTTGCATCACAACAATTAACAGCCTCTCAAGGACTGATCCAGTTTCAGATGGTTTGTAAACCACATTGTCACTAAATCATATACTACTCGTATTTATATGGTTTCTATGTTTTGAACATCGGAAATAGTTATATCAATTTCAGGAAACGTTACTTGTAGGTATGTTCTTATAGATAAACAGGGTTTTATAGTTCTTATTATTTATTTTTTAATGAATGATAACTACAGACAAAAAAAACTGCACCTGATAAATATAAAATAAAAAAACAAAAGAAAAACAAAGAAAATTTGGTAGTTCGCAGCTTACTAAAAGTTTTTCTATCAAGAATGTATTTCTCCTCTATAAAAAACAAAACCTGAAATTGCTTTTATTATAAAATTTTTACTAAGGTGTTTTAACGGTTTTCACATTCTTTTGACCAGTTAAAAAAATACCCATTCTGATGTCTAGTATATTAAAGAGACATGCATAACTAGCTAGATCTTATAATAATAATAATACCCACATACAAAATTCAATAATACGTAATACCTATTCTATGGCTAACCTTTTTTGTTATGTGAAAAAATTTAAAAACCCTTCGAGAAAAGTGCCCTTTTGGCACTGCAATAAAAAAGAAAGATGCATAGTGAGATACATACAACAGTCTCATATACAAAATTTCACCATTCTACGGCTTATAGACTTCTGCGATAATTCAAAAAAAAATCCTTCGAGTAAAGTGTCCTTGTGGCACTGCCGATTGCAATAAAAAAAGCAGATGCACAGCTGAATGCTACAAACTAGTCAAAATAGATTCAGGCATGGTAAAATCGTACAAGGAAGTAAAGTGTAAAAATACACCCTTTTTGTGCCTTCAATCTAATCAAACTATAATTCATATTGAAGCTAGTTATTTAGATTGCTATTGTTTTTTATCGTTCTAAATAAGACAATGAAACGTTGCGCTGAATAAGAAGATTATTTTCAAATTCAATCTGACAGTTTGGTTTTCAACCAAATAAGAATGACATATGAATGCCCAGGCCTTATCCATTTCTGATTAGTTATTTACATTTCAGAAAGACTATATTGGATTCGGCTTATTGTTAGGTTAGTGTTTTAGCTTTTTTCTGGGTAACAATGAGTTGTAGACTTTCTTCGGGATTTTCCTTAGCCGTGCTCCATTTTCCAGGGAAATGTATTTTGGCGGCGCGCATGTGTGGTTTGGCGGAGGCGAGTCGGGGTGTCGGGTTGGCTGTTGAAGGCTGCGCTGCTCGCCGGCCGATGATTCACGGGGCCGACACGGGGCACGGGGCAGGGGTCAGCACGCGGCCTCGCGTCACGCACACGCGACTGACACGAGCGTGACGGGCGCCGGGATGCGCGTGGTCGAAACAAGAATGAGAAGAAAAATAAGATGTCACGGAAAAAAATACTTATAAATTGTTTAAGAGTAATTTCACTAATGTGGACTTTCTAATAAGACTCTCAGGCGAATGGAGATTTTCACTACCACTACTAGTAAATATTTTTAGGGCCACTCATCAAAAGAAACATATACTCTGTTCATGTTCAGATAAGAGTATATTTCGTGTCAATTAAATCATTGAGGAGGTAACACTTGCATTACATTTCCCTCGTGCATGAAAATTCTCACAATTATCTCTCATTCTGACAATATGTCAAAAATTTAATATAAAACTATCGTTTTAGTGAAAAATTTACGTGAGTAAACATGGTTTGCATTTTAACTAAACACAGTGTCGGAATCCCCAGTCTTTATACTAGGCTTTACTCTTACTTATTTGATTTTTATAATTTAAATTATTTTGTTTTGACATATATAAACTACTAATTGAAACCTGTGGCATAAAAAATGGCTTAATTTAAAAAGCATTTTATTTCTCAGAGATGAATATGTCCGAATGATGAAGTAATGTACGTGCTAGACTCTGTAGTTTAAGAGTGACCGAAGAACATTTTCTATCATTTTTTTCAAATATAGTACATAATCGCAAGTTTGAGGAACCAGACTCACGAGTTCAGTGACACTTCTAATCTCATTTTGCCGTTAAACGATTTAAGTATTGCTCTGATGTACAGAGCAGCTATTTAGAAACAATTTTTCGCTCGTCATAAATAGGGTGTTTCTTTACTTATGGATATATATAACGTACTGTACAACAGAACAATTTTTTTTATCGGAAAATTAATGTTGGTTTAATTATAGTAAACATTTTCAGTGCCATTAGTTTGGCTTCTTTCATAAAAACAAAATAATTGAAATATTGAACAGGTAATTTCTTGAATTGTTTATTTCTAAATAAAATATTAAAAACTTCTATCAAACTAGTGACACTAAAAATGTTTATTTGAAATAAACTACCCTCAATTTCTTAAATTTTTGTTCTATTAAACCAAGTTATATAAGGTTGATCACTAAATATAGAAACCTTCTGTATAAATATATGAACAATAATTGCATACTTATTATATTCGTAAATTTAATTTTATAAAGATATAAATAACGGACTTGAAAATATAATTTGAAAAACAGATGTGACTGAAGATGCCTGAGATAAAAACGTATGAGGTGGGGTAGGGTTCGTACACATGCCTCCGGGCGCTGACCTGACGATTGCAAGTCTGCACGTTGTCTGGCCATCGTAACCTCGTGCCGTTAATTTAGTAATGGCCACTTCGTCTTTTTATCACCCATCACCCTCTCTCAAAACACACAACACACTAATGTCCCTCACACACACACACACCAACACCACATGTTTGAACAAGTCATTTACTTAAATGAAAAATGTTTTTCGTGTTGCGATTATACGACGAAGCTTCTTTCCGCCTTTTGTTTGGACTTTACAGGAAAAAGTGCATCAAAGAATTAAACACACATGAAAGAAAACAGAGTTTCTATTCTAACATTTAGAATGCATTTAAATAAATGAAGATTTAGCTAATTTCGCCAACATAACAATTTTATCTCTAATTAGTCGTGGTTTAATATTTCAATTTATTTTTCTTATAATATCCAATAACCGCTCATCTACTGATTTTGTACTTGAATAGACGAATATACGTCTACGTATATTTCGAACTTACAAACCTGGATTTTGAAGCCTGAAGGCATTTTATTCACAAATCACTTTTTAATCAAATGTGACAATAGAACGTTTTAGGTATGGTCTGAAAGTCCTGAAGCTAGCTACCATTAACAGAAGCCACTATGTTGCTGAATAACAACTATCTTTTAAACACAACTGATCTATAATTTCTTACATTTTTAAATTTGCAGTCACAGGAAGATTTTAGTATGTATATATAAAGAAAGTTATTTTTAACACAGTCACTTAAAAAAAATGGTCGATACGACAAATATGGTAGGTAATCAAACTTGGTATAGTTTTCGTCAACTTCTTCTCTAATTTTTAAATCCGTAAAATTGGTTAAAAAATACCTACGTATACCTTTACATACCGTGTGTTCCAAGAAAGTGTTGTCATAGCCATTTAACATGGGAAAACGGTTGTTGGTAAATAAAAACTGCCTGGCTAATACCAGTTTACTTCATTTTAATAACATAATTCAGTGAAATTTACAAAATATAATTAAATATTTCGCCTGATGTTTTTATATTTTAAAATGACAACTGTCAATTCGTGATTATGAACATATTATGAAGTTATAGTAACGGCCTACAGAACAGATGTCTTCAGTTCGATTCCGACTTAAGAACACATATGTATCGAGTAGAATACAGATAACTCGAAATATATTTATAATGAAAAATTTTACAAAAATGCATTGCAAGAAAAATCATTATAGAACGCATGTTTTAATTTTCCCTTGTTATTTATTTTTTGCATTTGTGGTTAATAGTTTTTTGACCTAATAAATTATCATGATAACTATACATAATACACTACTTCTATACTTAGCTGTACCAGTTTTTAAAGTATCGACATTGTACATTGACAATAACATAAGTTGTTTATTTTCCTACTTGTGATAAATTATTCATTTAGTAAGAATGTACCATTTATTGCAATCTGTCGCCTGTAAAGCCGGCCCCACATTACTCGCCCTCGTGTACTCGTGCAAATATATACAAATATTCAAGGGCATGCATGAATACCGAGTCCGACCTCCCATATTACTCGTGCATATTTGTGATCGTGCGTCCTCGGTAAGACTTGGGAATATTTTGCAAGCAGTCATTTAATCGCGCCAACTTTAAATTTGTCAGTCAGTATCAGTATCACAATGGACATGGACAACCAAACTGGCAACAGTGACATACTGCTCATTAGTGCGGCGTATGTTATTTTAACTGGGGGATATATTTTATTAAATAAAAAAGAAAGACGCAAATAAGATGGTGGATGGTTTCCATAATATGGGTTCTTGTTCATAAAGATCTATAAATTCATTAACAATTCCATAGGAATCCATTTATGCAATGCACTGTCACCTATAGGATACAACAACTCGACTTATAGTGCTGGACAACATAATTGGGAATTGGATTACATCACCCCCTACTAGCATACCGTAAACATGGGATTATCCCCAAATTTATGGTCCAGAAATGCAGAGACTGATTTCAAATTTTTAAATAGGTATATATAATCCAGGTAAAAATGTTTGGTTCATACGTACTAAAACAAACAAATTTTTATTTTATTTATGTAAAAACTAATTCAGCCTAATGTAGAATAGTTAATTTTCTTTCCATTTTTGATCCTCATCACAGTTATAAGAATGTGAAATTTTTATTAATACCGCCCTTACATATTTAAGACTCATCACCCGTTGTGAGGGTTAGCCGCCTCTATTACCAAGCTTAAGGGATTAACCAAATATCTTGTCCTGTACTATACTACAAACACGAAATATGACGATTTAACATGAACTCTGTCAAGGAAATACGGAGTGATGTAGGAGGTTTCACGAGTAGTGTGGGAGCATTGGCAAGTACGATAGGCAAGCATTGGCGAGTGTAGTTTTTCCTTTGACTCGTGTCAAAATTACCGACAACGGATGGGAAACGCCGAGTACGAGTACAAGTAATCGCGAGCATGGCCAAATACGACGAATATCGCTCCCACACCAATCGTCATTGTCGATATTTGTCAATACTCGCGAGTAGTGTGGGGCCGGCTTAAGATGAATGAGTGTGAAGAGCGAAGAATAGCTTTTGTTTTATGCGTGTATTTTTGCAGGGGTTGCATTGTGCTAACAAGGCGTGATGAATGCGTAACGCAGTTGAAATGTAGCGTAACCAGAATAATGTAACATATGCCCGGTTCTCCAGCCCATGTTCTGCTCCGTTGCTGCTCACTGATAAATAGTTTCATCAGATCATAATCATAGATCAAGGCCTGCTCTGATTAAAACCAAACAAACTTATAAATCAACACGTTTACAAAAATACACGTATTGTGAAACATATCATTAACTGTGTGACATACATTACAAATACAAAAATGCTAATTTCATTTTTTTTTATAGCCGCGTATATGTTTTTTAGATTAAATAAATAAATTATCGCATTAACCGAGAAGTATTTCATAATTCATTTTATCATCCTGCACAATATCTAAAACTAGAAATCACTAATTGATTTATTTTTAATTTGAACGTACAGTATATGTAACTACGTTACAAAATAAAATAATAAATAATATTTCCAATGCCAATTCAGGGGTTAAGAGTTAAGTCCGTTTTTTATCTATTTCCTTTTAACAATGTTAGTTAGTTGTAGCAATTGGACATATGTATTAAGTTATATTGTTCAACTTTTATTTTATTACAGTAATGTAGTTTTCAATCAAGAAGAGTAATTTAAATTTCTCCAAAACTGTCACTTATAATAAGTATTTGGTTTGTTTTCTCATTAGTTTTATAGTTATTGGTTTATAGTTTCTTACTTTAAAAAATCAAGGATGGGTTTTCATAATATTGGTTGCAATCATTTGAACTTGTTACGATATCAATTGAAAATTTTAACTACAAAGTGAATTTGCGATTGAATAACAGCAGTAATCGTTATTTGTGGTCGATACATAACATGACTAATAAAGAACACAGTATATTGGTGTAAAAATGTCTTAAATTTATTGCAAATTTGAATTTGATATGATCAAGGTCATGGCAAATAATGCTAGTGAATAGAAATAGAATAAGGATATGTTGATCCCTGTAAAAAATAATGTGTAGTAACGTTTACAAATATTGTTTTGATTATTACATGTCGTTTTCAAGTTGCAAACGAGGCATGGAAGTTAAAAATACATTGCAAATAACAAAGATTTTCTAGCCATTTCTATAAGTATTTATCCAGGCTACGCTATTCACATTAGGGCGTCAATTTTAAACAGGTCTAGGGGCGGCAAAATTGATCCAGAGCGCTGCTTTGTTGTAACAAATAGAACATAGGTAATATATAGTTGTACAGGTAGGAATTACAATGTTGTTTGTAAAACAAAAACTGTTAAATTTGAACGACCGTCACAAAACAGTTATCCTCGTTTTTACAGATTGTGGAGCAAATTTATTGATTTCCTAACTGTTGATTTGTGTCGGCGTGCATTACAGATCCATTTACTTATTTTTAGATCATTACACAGGGGAATACAATTTCTTAGCACGTGTCTAGAATCAATTTCTTCATTGAGTCCTGCTACACGTGTAGGAGATAAAATTTAATTGATATGATTTTACTCGGCAAATAACAACCACAACGCGAGAGCAGTATAGTACCTATTTCTAGGAAATAGCCAGTTGTAACATATTAAGGAAATGTGATTTAATCGACCATAAAATAGCCTGTAAATGAAATGCTTATACATAAATCCCTCCGCAGAATGTCGGATTTCCTATTACAATTTCTCTTGGGTGTATTTCTGTGAATTATTCGCCATACCGCTGTGATATTACAGTGCGGACAGGTGGCTGTGAAATACGGTTACAATTGTTTTCAAATGTCAACAAGGAAAATAACAATAATTTAGAAATAGATTAAATTAAATGGAATAGATATGTTTAAATGTCAGATGAATATTTTAAATTGAGTTTGCACTATCATTGTTATTGACAAATATTATTGCAATATTATTAATGTTACTATTATTAGCTCTGTTGGGGCTATAATTAAAGTTTCCTGCAGAGAGTTTTACTGTTGGAACAACTATATTTTGTTTGTTTATTTAATTGCTTATTTATTACATATAAATAACTGTAACTGTTCTAGAACGCCATGCAGGAAAGAATTAATGTAGTAAGTTAGTAATGTCCTTTTAGCACGAAGACCTAGATAATTTAATATTTTAGCTCAAATATTCTTTTGTAGCTTGTTAATGTATCAGAAATGGTGAAGTAATATTGTAAATTGTGTGGTTTTCAGAAAGTTTCGTTTATTATCAGAAATCGTTTATTGTCACTTTTTCCAGTCTGTTATTCTTTTGCCATTTTTATAAGGGTGTATATTGTGAACATTTGATTCAAATGCTATATAAAATAACGGGTTATATCGCATACATCAAGAAATCTTTTAATTACAGTTTGTTATAATTTATTATCTTGGTTAATCTGACAGCGTTGCTTAAATAAGTTCTCTTTCAATGACTCATTCGTCATAAATCAACATATTAAACAAATTCAAATCTAAAATGACAGATAATTACTACGTACGTATTCATAACCGTAGTAGGTATGAAGAATAGAAATCTACAGGACTTCTAACAGTAATAAAGCTCATACGACATGCCCTACTTTCTTCCTCTTGGAACTAAAAACTTATTACACCCAACAAAATTTGTTAATAATTATTTGTATCACTAACTCAGAATCTTTAAGTGATTGTAGTAATATTCATTTACCAACAAACTTTCTAACAAAAATGACGTCAAACATATTAAATAAAGTCTCATTTGATTTGGTACATACTTAGATAGAAATACAGATTTAATTAAAAGTTATGGAAAATAGTTTAAAATAAAATGACATTAAAAATTAAAATAAAAATTATTTTGGGAGTAAAGAAAATATAATGATAAAATAATAATATAATTCTTTATCATTTAATAAAATGTTAGACAAATTGGGAACACTATTGTACGGAATCTATGATTTTCGCTTGGTGTTTACAGGACCAACATAATTTTTGTTTCTTCTATTATATACGTAGCTGTTTCATTTTACTCCAAAAGTTTTCGAACGTACGACGATCATACGGTACACTGAAATAATTGACACGTCACTATGAAATAGCGGCTTTAACAAACTGCAGAGCATTAAAACAACTATCAACCATTAAATAATAAATTAAAACTAAATTTACAACCCAATAAAACAATACTATCCATAGCATTTCTAGTTTAATTCTTCATTAGTCTTAATGTTTTAAATTAATTATAATTTATTTTCTTTTATTCGTACTCATAAGATAATTTTGATAAATCAAAAATTCTGGTACTGTGCGATCGGCATATTTTACGTACGGTCGTCCGTGAGCTAGCAGCTACTTTTATCTACGAAATTGAATCAGTAGTTTCATAAAACTACATTTCTACATTTCTTAAAAAAATATAAGGACGGTTGAACAGACTATAATCTGCATGATTTCCAAAAAAGTGAAATGATTGTCACTTTATTTTAATAACAAAAAGATAAGCAGATATTGTTGTAGTATAATATAAATAATTTCTTATACTTTTCAGGTTTCTCTTTCTTCTGAAACAATCCCACGGACTAATGTTTCTTAAACGGCACATTTGTGTGAAATACGTAAGTTCAGCATTAAATAAATATGCTAGTGTGGGTATTAGTTACAAGATTACAGCGATACTTTAAACCGTCACGCTTTTTAGATCCTATGCGTACGGTAGTACAGCATCGTGGACAGACTTATAGCGTGCTAGTAAATGAATTATTTATCCACATTACCCATACAACCATTAATTAGCATACCCAGAATATTTATGTTTTCGGTTTTGTAGAGAGAGCTGTAGCTTTTCTACTAAATCGTAGGGAATTATGGTATCTATTTTAAATTGGAATGGAAATTGAGTTCATAAACGAAAGCTCTAGAAGCAGACATTTAGTTTTCAAGTCTTGTTACACAAATAACTTATCCCTTCTATTGATAATGAATATTTTAATTGTTAAAATTGTTTTCCATTGTTTCGGCTATTGTGTGTAGAGTTCTAAAACGATATATTATTTTCTGCATGTTTGACTTAACTTGTGGCATATGTAATTTTTATTAAATCTGTACCATAATGTGGAAAATAGAACTAGAATAGTAGGTAAATTAAAATAAAAATTGCAGAAGGGATCATAGTCTAGCACGAATTTAAAATTCTACTATTTTTTCTGTTTCGGATATCATTAACATTCTTTACAAAACATTTCTGACAAATTTCCATTAAGGGAAATTTTTGGTAGAATAGTATATTAGTGACAGCGAAATTTTGTCCCTTACTTAGTTATTTTGTTTATTTAATGCAGTCATACCAATCCTTGATAACAAAATGTTACCAAAAATAATTTTAGAATGAAGCTCATAAAACATCAATAAGTATGTGAGAATATGTCATTCTAACACTGAAACAGGAAAAACAGAGTTTTTAATTTGATCATTTCAGTTTTTGTTTAATTGGAGATTGCTTTGCTTGTATTGTAATATGGAGTTTTATTATTTGTTATGATCCAAAATCAATTAACTTGAAGAAGTTGATAATTTTGTTGTATCTTAGTATGCTTTTTTGTTTGTTGAGAAGAAATTATCATATACATATATAAAAAGGATAAATATATTATATATTGTTTGTCAAAAACTACGGTTTAACAAACGTAAATATAATTTCAAATCATTACGTTTGAAAGCTACATATAATTCTATTTTGCTAGATATACCTATTTTGATATTTAAGAATTTTTTGTGTATTCAACTTGTACGGTGATGAATTTCTTAATCCTTAATATTTTTGCAAAATACGTGGATTTAATTATTTTGCATTTATTGATTATAGCATTCTTCGTTTATAACATTTAAATTCACAAAGTTCCTGTATTTTTATGATGAGAATAATAGCATATTATACTGTTTGTTTACGTATATGTAAACGGTGAGCTCAGCATCCTTTGAAAGGAGCAGTTTACGGCCGGAGCCGTGACTGACATGTCAGTGTCCAGGTGACATTAAACTGACCATTAACGTGCTCGTTACGCGGCTCGGCTCACTTTACGACTCTTCAGGATGCTCCGAACCGCTCAAGACGACTCAATTTGAGAGGACTTACAGCCCTTCTACCACAAGTTATAGACAAAGCGGCATTCTACCTAGTTTCACTTTCAATTTCAACACATTGTAGGGAAAATAACATCAACTCTGACGTTCAATTTCTAAAGGGGATATTTTTTTTCATTCTTTTAAGAATTACTCTTAACATTCTTTTTTTACACTTTCGGGCAATAAAAAGGTTTATTGATTTCGTTTTTAAGACAGTAAATTTATTTTTTAGGCGGCCACTACAGAAAATTATTCATTTCTATTTAATACACTGTATGTCTCAAAGAACAATTGCCCACGACTATATTATTTCAATTTCGGTCAAAGCCAATTAACAAGCAATGAGCGAATGTTCTCGCTTCTTTTTATTGTTGTTGTGGTTGTCACTATTGCCAATTTATAACAAATCGATTGTTATTGTGAAAATTATTGAAATAAATGTCCAATACATAATTTTTTTATGTGGTTGTCTACAAAATATAGTGTACAACTCGTGAAAAAAAGGTCGTATCAATGCTCATATACAATTGTATTCGTATGGATATGAATACTTTCCTGCATTCGATACACAATATACTATTACTGGTTGCTGTATCTAACAAAACGATAAGTAAATTCACATTTAGTACAAATACACAGAAATGATTTACTATTAGAATAAAAGTGCAGTTACTAATTCTATAATTATTATTGCAGTTATTTCTGACAAAAACACAACTACAAATGACAAGATTTTGATAAATTGAAAAATGGAACGAATGTTTAGAAAATATCATGGAACCGGATTTTCGTTTTTCATGAATAAATTTTAATATCTCATTTTGGATACTTTTTTTTTACTGATATTGAAGGAAAAATAGTACAAGAATTGCGGTAAGAAATACTGATCTGTGACAATGATTTTCTTCGATCGGTACAATGTCTTTGCCGTTCTTAGTATTTATACTGTTAGGAAAATAACATTAAAATCTAGTTCTAAAAGTAAAAAAAAAGTTAAAAAAAAAATTTATACAAGTTTAAATCTGTTCAAAATTAAAATAAAATTGTTAATTGGCACTATCGCATATTTAACATACTCGACTATAATACATGTGAAAAATGTATTTTTACTCAGAACATTGATATATTCGCAGAAAAGGTAAAACTGTAAAAGAATAGTACGTCATTAATTTAAAGACTTTTAGTGATGTGAATTCTGAGTTAGGTTTATAGATATGTATAATAGTAGTAGAAGATAATAAATATTGTACTTTCAAATTTTCTATATTTTGTCAATCTTTCACTTTGTAATTTATTGTCTTAATATATAAATTCCAATTTTATCACTATCTAATAAATAAACCGTTAATGTATGAAGTCTTTACGGAATTTCCATTTTATGTAAACTATCAAAGCTATAATTCGCGCTATAGTCAATTAGATTACTTCAGTCTGGTCCAGTTGGAGTGGTGGGGAAAAACAGGTGACAATCTAACCGTCGCCTACGCTGATGCCCGAGAAGATGCGTGGGTAGATAGGAATTACGATCTCTGGACAAGTTAGCCCACTATTGTAACAAAGCGGCACGAGATCCTACCGAAAATAATACACCAAAGTGGAAGAGATTGAAAGGATAAGGGTTTGAATTTACCTTCTCAATGGTTTAAGTCTTTTCCTAACGAGCCATTCTAGATTTCGATTTAGGGGTGTCTTTTTTGCTTGTGTGACTTAGATTTATTTTGGAGATACCAAGCAGCCAATTTAACCAGAAATAGAAGTGAGAGAGATTATTAAATTCTTACAAAACACAAAAAGAAACAAGATGAATGGGCAGTGGTTAGCACGATCACTAAAGATTGTGGGATCAAAGGAACAAACCCACATCTCATCAACTATAATTATACATATTCATACACTTGGAAGCGGAAATATACATAAGGACATTAAAATAAGAGAAATAATAGTGCAATACTTTATTACTATTCCTTGACCTCATAGAAATCCAAATGGGTAAAATGGATCTTGAGACCGAATTATCAACAAAAAATCACGAAAAGTAAAGTATTATTTCCTATGGCCTAGAGAGATAATCAAACAAAATCAATTTAAATAGTAAGAAGTGCCACGATATTTTAATTATTTCATAGGCTACTAGTATTTAAATTATGAATACAACGGATAAAACTACATATTATAAATACAAGAAAATAAATATTATGGTATTGATCATTATTTGTGATTCGCATCACGAGAATGATTTTTGGAGATAATACCAACACATTTTACGGTAAATTGAGTGATTTAATACTCGAACAAAAGTTTATTATGCTATATACGATTCATAATGCATAATTTATGTGACAAATAATATACGGTTATTGATATGAACATAATTTTATAGTTTTTCATGTCTACAAAAAGTAGTATTTAAAAAAAGACAAAAGGACAATTCGCAATCATGGAAATGTGGTAGTATTATCTCATTATGGAAATGTTAATACTACGTTATTAATTACAGCGTTTGCATTTTCCGTAAATAATGTGACATTTGTAGACAACTTTGCTTGCGGAAATTTTCCAACGTATCTAATGAAATGACAATTTACATATTGTAACACTATAACAAGACAACCTATAAATTTTAGCCCATATTTCTGCAGTTTAAATCAATTGTAGAAAAAGTGTAGTATGTGTAAGATTTGATTAGAAATTATATAGATAATCTTTTGATATATGATTAAAATGACCTGTCTTTAGTTTTTGCATTATATATTATTAAAATAAAACACTGCATTTTCTATTATCTTGTTGTACAATATCTAAAATTAATGCTCAATAAATTATTCAGATTCCATGCAGAACATTTCATAGAATTTTAAGTTTCTAACATTTCACAATAAAAAATTATGTACCTTATACATAATTAAAATAAATAACAAAAATATTATACTCGTATGATTCTCAAATAATCTTCGTTTTTATTCTAATTGTAGTATGCTGAAATATATAATTAATCTGAGCTTATTGAGATACCTATACATATACGAGTAATTCTACTATTTTTGTGAATGTTATACGGTGCTAATACATATTTTATTTTCTAAAGAATAATATAATTTCCGAATGACAAAGGAATGCATTTAATTTTATAGTTGTACCCAGTGATTATCAAATCAAGAATGTAAAATTTCTAGTTAACATAAAGAAATAGAGCTGGCGTATCTGTGAATGAATGATTGAAAAAGGAATGTGTACCTAATTGAGTAAAATTAGCATATTTAACGTGTTTATGATATTTATGAGCTGAATTCTAATCTAATTATAATTCGACTTTTGCATGAAGCCACTGGGAGACATCTGGAGAGTATTTTGCTTGTTTTTGATTTGTAACGTAAGGCAGGAAGTCCATTAGCATAAGTATCTGACCTTAAATGTTAGTTATTTTGTATAAATAATGTATCATCATTCCTTTTTTTCCTCGTATGGAAGAACAACTTTCCTTAAGCAGATTTTGCAGATAGTTTATATGGTAGAAATCAGCATTTTAACTATTTAAAAATATGGAATAAATGGAAGCACAAGAAATCGTTTTCCGAAGAAATAGAGTCGTTTGTTATACTTGACAGATGATATCCTGATATGCAACTGTGGAATAGCTGAAGATACGGAGAAATTAAGATAAATATCTGATTTTCTTCTAATGAGAACCGGCTACCGGTAAGAAGACAAATTACTGTAATTTTGTAATTGTCTACTCACTATGCCAACCACTGAAAGTTTCACTAATATCTTTTTACTTGTCATTCCCTTATATGTATACATATCTTATTTAATTTTTATTTTACATTATGTATCAAAATTTTGTTGTCTTATATGCTACAGAGTAGAGTTTAGATGAATGAAAAAACAAACAAAAAGTATTTAAAAATTTGTAAAATTTCAACAATAATTTTCGAAAGTTTTGAAATAAGCTAAGCTATAAAAAATAAACAAGTAAACGACAGTGGATCTACAAATTAAGTTGATTACAAATATTACAAAGTAGAGTTTGGTGGGAAAAAGGTACCTACACATTTGCTAGAATAGAAATTGTAGCTATAAAATTTGAAAATTATATCATATTACGGTTATTTCTAAAATAAAGAATATGTACTTTTACTTTTTATATTGATTTCAAACTCTGAATTTATTATTCAACCAAAAATTAGTTATAGCGCGTTGTTTAAATTAGTTTATATTTCGTTTTCATTCACATATTATACCGCAATCGCTCTCTGATTACCAGACATTACTTCGTCTTTATTCTTGCTGGTTTGGAGAGAGTACCACACGTGCCATATTTATATGAACAATAAATTATTTGAACGTTACGAATCACAGCAGGTGATTTTATCTACTAGGTCATTAGAAACTACTTTACTTACACATGTAGATAGTTCCTGTGTTGACCCATATAATTTTTACTTTGAATTTATTATTACGGATTTTTTTTTGTTTTTATTAAACTAAAACTTGTTAAACTGTTACCAGTCCCATTGCAATCGCTTTGTTCAGGGTGGACTCTACAGTTTTAAATTTATACAAAGGTAATAAAGTTGGTGTAAATCAAGTTTTGTTAAATGATGGTGATCTTCCAGTAGTGAATGCACGCCCACGCATGTCTAATCAGGCTATCTGCAGCGCAGCTCCATATATCAGACAAGACGCAGACGCAACGCACAGGTTGCAGTTCGTTTACTACGCAGTGGGATCCAATTTTAGCTCCGTTTCACTTTTTCCACCACACATAACACACTTGCCAATACAAAGTCATTTCGTCCGTTTTTGTTGGTTTAACAAGATGGATTACTCTTGAGATGGTTACTGAGATTAGTTGGAAACCATCTACAGGGAATGAAATGAAGGTTTCAATTCATAACATAAAAGAACAGTTTTTGCATTTTTATAACTTTTTCGAAACACAAAAGGATAATTGATATTCATTGCAGTATAATAAGTAATAGATTAAGTGTCCGAGCGAAGTTTCGGTTTTGCCCAGTTTCGAGGAAAAATATTGGTTTCGAATTAGTGTTTGTGTCGTATCTTGCTCTCTTGGGTTTGTTCAGAACGGTTTTACTCGCCTATTTGTTATTGTTTGTTAATTAATAGTTTTGTTTTGAACGTTATTTCAATTTTCCTCCTTTCAATGATATAATTCTTACTTTTTATCGTTATTCTGAGGCTATTGTTGTTAATACAAAAATGCCAAGTGCAATATGAGGCAAGATCAAATTAATTAAATTCTAGAAGTTAGAGTTAGAATTAAGGAAAAAAACGTAACATTATTTAAGATAATAGCATATATTATAACAGAACCAGTTAGTTAGTAACAAACACTTCTTGAAAAGAAAAGATATTTGTAAGATGGTGATAGATAACTAAATTCCTTGTTTAGTAAAGATAGTGGGAAATATAACGATCGCATTTTTATATTACTAGGGTTTTTAAGAAGCGTGCTGTTACATTAGAATATTAGGAGGGCAGACGCCACTGTTACCAAAAGGGCTCTATAAAACTGAGCTTATAATACGGGCCAGTATCTCTACAAAAATAAATTTATTTTCTAAAGAAATAAAGTCTTTTATTTAATTTAATAATGGAATACCTCAAAAGATGAGAAAAATATTAGACTTCTGTGTTTAATACTACGTAAGTTTCGGTTTCGGCTGAAAATCTTGTTTCGGTTGGACACCCTCCCCCAAAGAAATTTTAATGAATTTAGTTTAAATTCATAAAAGTGTATCTAAATGTCTAAAAGTTTATTGAAAATCTGATATTTTATTAAATCATGTAATTTTTTTGTTGAAACTTTCGTAATAATCCGCGTTTCATTTATTCCGAGGCCGGAATATAAGTACCTAATTTTTGTACGGTAACTTGAAATTCGGCTCCGCAAGTTCTTCCTCATTCCTTGCTGCTTAAATAACTGTAACATAATATTTTGAGCCTACTGACAATTATTTTTAAAATGTGTCATTAACTCTGTATACTGCTTTTTGTGTGACTAGCTTAAAGACGCGAA
The DNA here is from genome assembly GCA_035578165.1 of Stenolophus ochropezus. Taxonomy (NCBI): domain Eukaryota; kingdom Metazoa; phylum Arthropoda; class Insecta; order Coleoptera; family Carabidae; genus Stenolophus; species Stenolophus ochropezus. The sequence goes on along the minus strand of JAQOWZ010000005.1, from coordinate 13,032,382 downwards.
GATCAAACACATTGTGCTTATTGTTTTCCTGTCAGTTGTAATAGTTTTGTTCAACAATAGTATCCCAGGAATGTATCCATTGGAGAAGGCATTCCAACGTTGTGGTTGTGCGTATTTTTTCACCCGCAGATAAGCTCGTAACATTTGAACCGAGTGTGCGAGTACACTTTCACGTAGAGTATGATCTGTTCGCTGTTCCATTGTTTCGTAAGGTGACCGCACACCGCACGGTACCCTTGTGTGGAGCGTTTGCGGTCGTGTAATTACTTGTAAATGTTACTCCGTGCCTAATGGACATATTTACTTCAACACCACTCTAACATTACGAGAAAAATAAATTATATTACTCTTATTCATTGACATATCTATATTACAAGAGCAATTCAATAAACATTTTTAATAGTTCAATAACTATTAACAAGAAAATTACTGTTATAACTTGTTACGTATTAAATATGTTTTGTTGTAATAATAATTGTAATTATTTTTATTGTTATAAATTAAATAGAAGTGTGTAGGTATAATTTTCTATGAAACAAGTAATGGAGATTTCAATGCTGCGTGAAGACACATTAAACAGTTTTCCTTTAATATTTTATGACCGCGGTAATCAGAACTGTTAGAAAAATTAACTCACTTTCATACAGAAGCGAATTTAAAAAAATTATTAAGTTATGAAGTTAAGGTAAAATCAATATTATATTGGTAGTAGTATTTATAACTGTGTTTTTGGTATCATTTCATTGTGATTTATTTTTTTTGTTGTTTTCATTAATTTTCCTTTTTTTATTCGGCTGTCATTTATTTATTTTGTATTCCCTTCTGTCTCTTTCCTTTGTCAATTGTCAGTGATTGACATCTGTATAACAGAAACAGAAAGTAGATGGAATCATACAAGTATACAGAATAGAAAAACCCAAAGATATTTAATATCTTGGTACTATTGTGAAAAACGTGCAAACTTCAAATTTTCTGTAGAAAAGGAAAAGTCTGTAATAATTGTAAAAGAAAATCACCACGAGCAATACGGCAACAAACATGGCAAACAATTAATGAATTTATACAGATTTTGTTATACTACAAATTAAAGAGCCCCTTCTCCAAGAAAAAGATAGAGAAATGATAGAGAAAAATTATAATAAGCCCCTCCCGTTCATTTCCCAAAATTTCTAAGCTTCCATTTCCCCCGAAAATAAATCCTGACTACGAACCAACAATAATTCTTCAATATCCATTAAAAATTGAAATAAAGCGTCTTTTATTGATCTAGGCATAAAAATTGATTGTCTTATAATATAGCAACGGTGAAGTTATTTTCTAGTTAAACACGTACATTTCCTGTGACATTATTATTTTATTGTTAATTGATGGAGACGTAAACTAGCTTAACTACCAAGTAACCATGTGAGTCGATGGTTAGACGACGCAATGGGTAATAACTTCATAATAAACAGCAAGACTTATATTTATAATTATGATACAACGATATATCTTGGCACATTTTATTTATCCTACTCAATTGAGTTTATTGTCGGTATATCATAATTGACATCCATAAAGCCACCCTTTGTGAGACCACCCACGAAGCCCACCATTTCTGCATTTGGGCCACATAAGCTCACATTTTCCATCCCGAAGTGGGAGTACATCTATAATTTCACACCAGGCCGATTACTCGGCGTTTTTATTTCTATTATAGCGGCGTACCACGTGCTGAGCTGGCCCGAGCGCAGCGCTGTGATCATCGTGGTTAATTTCGTTGTTATTGTTTAGATAAGTGAGTGAGTGTGATCGCGATTTAAACCCGGAGTGTTATTAGAGAGTGAGAACTACACCATCATGATAATTTGTAAATGATATGTAGGCAGGACAATGTATAGCTTTAATAATTCTATGAATTACCAAATTGATTGTAAATATTTTTAGATGCAAAAGGAAATCATTGTTTTGTTTGTTATTTTTAGAATAAGGCTAATGTAAAAATGTTTAGAGAAAGTGGAAATTACAATGAAGTTAACGGCATGACACATCGGACAAACTAAAAATTCAAGAAATCTGTAACCGATAATGGGTACACCGTGTATATACACGATAACTCAATTTATATCAAGCGGAAAATTTCAAATATTTGAATTTAATTGTTTATTTGTACCAGAAAGAGTTGACTGATCATACGGAAATGGTGCTTGCTCTTCGAAAAATACACTAATTACAATATTTAAACATAATTTTTAGATTAAGTTATATTATTAGTTAAACGTTGTGAAAAATATTGATAAATTGTGCATATCTTCGCAAAAATTATTACCGAATTTGATGTAATTAGCATTTTAAAACAAGCTATAAATAAAAAATTAGATTACGTATATCGTGTAATATTAAGTTACAACTGACTGACCAATCTGAGTCGTAGTTTTTTCTGAAATTCTTGAAATGGAAACGAAGTATGGATACTTGATAAAAAGCAAAAACAAATAAATGAATGTATTTATTAATAATGATGAATTGGTCGCGTGCATCCAGTGAAATGTGAATTTCCCGGCATATGCCAAGGTTCCATTCCATCTTGCTCATTTAAAATTCAAATCTCTCTGATTGCTTATAATTATGATTCAGGAACGTTTTTGCGGCCATCTAGATGTAGCATTCCGCGATACACTTGCTTTAATTATTCCCTTACACAGACTTCACGTTTAATAACCGCTTCTAATGCGAAACAATCATTTATCTAATTAAACAAGAAAGAGGAAAGACATTAAGATGTTAGACTTATCGACACGATCTGGGGATATTCATTTTAGTTTAACGACGATTCAATTTGCAATTTGCGTAATTGTTAGATTTATCATACACTTTATTACAATTGATATCTACATAATTGCTTCATATACTGGCATTAAACTGTATTACCATTTTTCTGATCAACCAATTCGCTATTTATGATGAAGGCTAATAAATTCAGCTTATAATATATAATAATGTAAACTTTAATTACGATAAATTATATTCGGAATCTATAACATGTAAAGGTTCATATGAAAAACAATTAAAAAAAAGATACAGATATATAGAGAATGCATGCATTTAAGAAACAAAATAGTTATTTAAACAACAAGGGCTGTGTATTTTATGTTGCTGGTGAATTATATTTAAATATTTATAATATACACTTTGTTTTGACATTCGAGAATTATGCGTAAATAATGATTTCCTCTCAATTACCATATGAAAACAGCTATACGTAACAGAAATATATATTAGCACACAAAAAATAAATTTAAGAATATCGCATGTGGTGCTATAACGAAGTAAAGCAGAACTAAAAAGCAGAGTAATTTAGTTTCTGTGAGATACAAAAAAAATATTAATAAAATAATTTTATAAAATTTAATAGATATATAATTAGGGATAATTATGCATATGCAATAATAAAAATGTATCGATACTTGGGTATCGAAAGAAAAATGTAGGGAGCAATGAATAAAAATATATATTTTTTACTTAAACAGTAAAACAATTTAGGAAGTTTTTCCTCTAAAGAAATAAAAAAGTGTGTTTCGTGTTCAAAAAATATTAATCAAAAAGTAACATTTATATTTTGACTAAATTAAAACTTTCCGATACTCGGTTAAATGTAACTGGTATCAATAAAAATGAAAAGATTAATATCGATACTAATATACCGGTATCGAAAGAAAAATATCGATACTTGTATCGTATCATTAGTATCGGAACATCCCAAAATATAATCCCAGTTCTTATGAAAAATATTTTTGAACTGTGTACAAAAACATTTTGGAAAATGTTTAAGGGCACTTACAAATTCTGCATATTTTGAAGTAGAAGTTGAATTGTTTGTTACCTGAAAAAAAAAAACGAAATTAATGCTAATAAAATAAATAAGTCGTAAAATAAGAGATAGTTAAAAATTCTTATAAGATGATATAGTTTCTCTTCTAAAAATAAATATGCGTAACAGTAGGCATACAGTCTGTGGCAGCCATAAACATGGTTATTACCACAGAAACGATCACCTTGGAGGAAACCTATAACTTTAAATCAATACTGCGTCTAGAAATACTTGAAATAAATATTATCGCCATAATGGAAATAGTTGGCTGCATTCCGTCATAAGACAAGCACGCTGCAATTATTGTAAATTATATGTAATTACACAAATCTGTTCCATGATCTTAGAGACAAAGATTCAATTGTTAGGAAAGGTAGTTATTTCTCAGATTTATATGTTTATGCCAGGATAATGTTCTGTAATTGCTCTTAAAAGTACCGGAATTATCACTTATAAATAAACAATATGTGACTCATAACACATACGCTTATATGCGTGGATGTGTCATTTTTTATGCATTTTACGTGTTTCATAATATTACAGTGTTTGTTTATAAACAACTACATAATTAATCTACAATCGCGCAATATATAGTTTGGAAGTAGGTAATATAAAAATTCTATTAACTTTAGTTCAAATATCTGTCTGTTATAAATTAAAAAAATATTTTTCCTAAAAAATAGTCTTTTTAACGGTTGCTTAGCAAGTTAAAAATAACAGTTTATAACACAGTGAATACTTTTAAATCGTTGACATTGACAACGAATTAAAAGTAATAAAACAAACTTACTTTTAACACTTGTGTTAAAAAGGAACTAAATCTAGTTACCTGTCATAAATGTCATTCTATAATGTTTAGTTTTTTTTTACTAATACATAACTAGGGTCGTAGGAAAAATAGTGTATGATATTTGTGTTAAAAGTGATTTTATTTTGTTCGTGGGGTTTGTTACACTCAGCTTCGCCTCGTTTCAAACTTCCCCACTCACTCATAAAATGTCACTTTAAACACTTATATCATAAATAACTATTATCTTACAGTACAGGTACTTCATGTATAATTTTTTATTGACTAAAATACTAAAAACAACTATTATTCACAAGTGACTAAAATACTTCAGTATATAATTATTTATCAACTATTCATTTCATTTTCAGCTCTATTTCTAAAATTATGTATTAGATACATGCCTATTTCCATTATTAACTAATAGTTCGACAAGAAAAGCTGTTAAATAAAATCATTTTTTTTTTTTACCTTAGTTTATTTGTAAACTCCGTCAACATGCCTCTATTTTATATTTACTGGTAAGGTATTTAAAATATTGTATTTTCTATTTTCGTTGTTGTTTTAGAAGGAAACAATGTTATGCAAATAATGGAAGGACTGTATATCATATCCTCTAGTATTCACATCATAAAGTTTCTTTCAGAAAGAAATGGAGGTTGTCATTATGGTGAGATATGTGCAAACAGTTTGTTGTAACATTCTCGATGGAATTGTCTGTTTAGATAAAAAGCGGAAACGTTCTTTACTAACGCCAATATTTACTTTTTTCTGGCGGTACATTTTATAATCTACATTGTTTAATTACTTTTACACAAATCATTATCCACACAAGCTTGTAGATAACGAAACAAATAATATTATTTAGTTTTTTATGGAAATTTGCTAAAAATTTAAAATAAATAAGATAGGTGATTCACACTGTTTAAAAAAGATATATTCAGGTTTTATTGTTTGTTTCTATGTGAAACATAGGAAAGGAATTTTAGCTATTTATAAAAATTTCTATTCTTTAAGTAACTTTCTGTATTCATTTTGACTATACATGAAATTAATACCTTTTTTTAAATTTTGATTACATTAAAACATAACCTTAAAAGTTTTTCTAGCTTTTCATTTACAACTGGTATTTCTATTTAGATACATTAATTGAGTATATCTATCTTACATTTCTTAAGAATAATTAGAAATTGTAGTTATTTAAGCTGCAAGTAACGTAAGTACATTATAACCTTCGATAAAGTATGAACTGAGGTGGAAGTTGCGGAGCTGAAGTTCACATTACCGTACAAGAATTAGGGACTTACATTTCGAGTAGTTTGTTATATTTTTCGCGCCACCAGCAGCATTTAATTTCAAAAATATTTTTGAAGTATTTGTAAAATGTGACACTTGACAGTTCAGATTTATTTATTTGCAACTTTATAGGTAATTCGTATGATTTTTATAATTACCCTACTAGTAGGACAGTTATTTTCAAAAACATTTCATTAATAATGATAACCAAATAATAAATGTTATCGGAAACTTACGACTTATGGTGTAAATTATATTTAACTACGTGAACGTTGGCGCGACAAAATAATTTCAAGTAAAATGTAACGATGTAGTTTTAATTTTTGTATAGTTGGAATTCAAGTGGCCGTGTATTTTATTTTTCTTGTTGATCAAATTTAAAATTAAACATCTGTTATTTTCCATTTTTATATTGTGAACTAATCTTTTATATTTACATGTTAATTGGTAACAATTTAAAATTACCATATATATTTAATTATTGATATTATCTATAAATGAAATTGGAAAATTAAAATAAATATATACATATATGTTTATGAATATAAATTTATTTAGTTTTGTGACATATTTATGTTTTTGTGGTTTAATATTTTTCTTTGTCGAATTCTAATAACGAAAACAGATATTTGTTTAGCAATGACGTCAGTGCGTAAAAATGACCTATACCTGGAGGCGAGGACCTAGAAAATTTTGTATGCTTAGTTTCTAATTTTTAATATCTCATTCCGATGTTTACTTTTCAATGTAGCATACAGTAGCTTTATTCGACTCAATTTATATCTTTATTTTCATTCAAATTGCTTCGCAAAACCATTTAAAAATAATTGAAACTCACATCATATATCATTATCAACAACAACAAAACGATTCCATCTGTCAGAAAACAAACAATCATCATCTGGTGGATTTATCTTAGCAGCAGAGTAGTTTCAATTCATACAAGAATGAAAAAACATAATTCGCTCCATTTATCAAAATACGCATATCTGATTGATGGTTTTATTTAAATCGGACGCGGGATCCAGGTTGGCTGGCATTGTCACAGCTGGCTAGATGCAGAGATGTCCAAGGGCTTAATAACTCGTTCCATTATGCTGATAAGCTGCAGTTTGCAATGTCATCGTCAGCCACACAACAAAACACGCACGCTATTTGTGAATTATGATAATGTGGAAGAATCAAAATCATTCCATATAAAATTAAAAAATATTTTTAATGCATTACAATGTAAGAACCATTTGTTTGAGAATTTTAAAAATTATATGTATTGTTAAAAAATTAAGCTTATGTAATACACGAATAAATAAATTGAAAGCATTTTAATAAGCATTGTTTTGCGAACAATTCGTTTACAACTTATTTCCTTTATAGTAATTTAAATAATTTAAGAAAACATTATATTTAATACTTAATAGCGGTTTTTGGTGTCCTTTATGCATTTATTTCCAGTCACTAAAATGCTTTATTATACACTGTGCAATCAGTTATAAATTTAGAAACAAAAGCAATAGGTCATAACGTTCCCTGTATATTTTTAAAATGTAATGAGGTCTTGCAAAAAAATAAGTAAAACTTTTTTTTATTTCAATCGAACCAACAATATCTAATTTGTTGTTCTATATGCTGTATTCTTTTTTAATTAAATTTTATTTTATATAATATGACTTTAAAGTGTCATACTAAAAAAAAATTCACAAAAATTGTGACATCCGTAGATTTTGGTGTGAAATTATCCACTTGTGGATGCCAGATCCCAAATATTGTGGTTTGACGAGTTTGAAAGTTGGTAAAGTGGACAATCTGTGATTAAAAGCATTGTAAGGCATTTGTGTGCCATTATATTTTTAGAAAATTATTCAATTTGTCTGTTACTGTAAGATAAAACGTCATTATCACACGAGAGTCACAAATTTTATTATACTTTCTTGAGATTCTAATATATTTATTTCATTCAATTTTAACATGATGTACTCTTAAAAGCTACGTAGCGTAAAATCATAATAAATGTTGAAATATAAAACTGATGACATATTAAATGCTTAAAACATAATTACGTAATGAGCATCGACAGAGGCAGATAAACTGCGAATGTAAAATTTGAAGAGAATCCAGAAAATATTTTTTTGAAAATATTTTAAAGCGATTTAAAAACAAACAACAAATAAACGTTATTTTTGTTAACTTTATTAATTATCATTAATAGTTTTCTGTATTTTCCAGTGAAATATACAGAAAGCGATCTTCATCAGATATTTTAATGTATATCTTGTTTCTACATCTCATCCACCTGTTCGAACAGGTATTTTGATCTGCTTCGATGATTCCCCTTTTTGTGGAGGTCCATGAATAATTTCGCATTAGGCTACTTATCCCAGTGTCTCCAATCAACCTCCCGCCACTGGGATCAGATAAGGTAATGCGATTTCAGTAACACACTGCGTCATATCGCCCATCGTCTGGATCTGGACACAGTAGCCCCACATGGCCTTAATGATCACTTGTATTGCCCGGATTATACACTATGTTTATTTTTTCAGAGGTGACCAAGATGTACTGATAAATAAATGAAGATGTATTTAGATTTGACGAGAGATTTCCAGCAGACTACTTGATGAGCAGTCATTTTTATTCTTCACAATGAAGACAGGACAATCACAGCACAACATTTTATATTATGTATATATAAAACTAAAAAGTAATTGTTAAACCGGAAGTTTAGTTGCTTTAATTATTACTATTTTTGTTTCAAAAACAGAATTGTATATCGAAAATAATACGAGTTACTTTAATCTACTTAGATAAATTTAGTACACAATTAGGAATTTTATTAAAACACTCCGCAAATTTCAAAAATTAATTCACTGAGTGTAGAGAACATCACTTACAATGTTAAAGGTTTGATTTTGTAAAAATATATAGCAATTATAAAAGCATGCAAAAAAAATATTTGTTTGCATGTGTCTAGGAAACTATTGCACAAATATACCTAAAAGGTATAAAGCAATTTTCAGTGGCAATGAGATTTAATCACAATTCTTATTACATTTAAAGTTCAAAGATATTAAATAAATCACACAAAACTGACTACTTATTGCATATAATAATTACCTCCCTCAATAATAATTAAACAAATGTGTGATTAAACCATAGATTGCTACTACATAGGAACAAAATAATAATTATAAATTCTAATTTTCATTATTACTATAATTATCCCATATCATACTACAAGTTAATATTATTTATATTGAAAAGGACAATTCATTTAACCTTCAGATTTAATTACACATATCCACTGCTGAAGAGCAGAAGAGATCGATCCACAGGATCTTAGAATGATTAAAATTGCAGAGATTATTTGTACTTCAAGTATGATTAATGACATAAAATGCACATACAATATATTTGTTGAGCTTACGTTAGGTTTTGTTAAATTTAAAATATATTATTACTAAAATTGCTACATGTTGCAAATCATCTTCTTCCGTGAAACATTTTTTTAAAGAATAAGTTTTTAGGAATAACAATCTTATTTCCTTTCGTTACATTTTAGTAGTATACGATGTCAGCCTACAGCCTCTTATGGGTACTTACTTGTATATCTGAAAATGAGTTTTTGAACATAATAAAAAGAAAAATAGATCAGCATAGTGGGTTCACCCTATAAACCAATATCCTGTTTAAAAGTAATATTTTAATAAACTCAATCAAGAAATGAAATAAAATATAAACGAACAATTAAAATATAGCAAGAAAGAACACATCTGTTCTGCTCTTAAAACATGAAATTGTAACTGAAACTTAAAATTAAAACAGTAAATGGGAATGAGCCTTTAAGAATATTTTCAAGTTGGCAAAAGCTTATTTAGAAAGAGTGAAATAAACATATAGAATAAATAATGTATTAAAGAGAAATGAAACATTAACAATATTTTGACTTCGACGTTATGAGGTTAAGTATAAATTCAAGTTGGACATGTTTGAAAGTTTGTTTGTTTATTGTAGTAAAAATAATAATTTATAATATAAAACCACATATGTATTTGTTAAATTGTTACGGTTGGTACGATGACGACGTCTTATTTCATTTTCAATAAGTGGTAAATGAATAAAGAAATAATACTGGTTTCTTTTGACAATCGAAATATTTTGTAGAATGCGACATTATTTCCAGATTAATTTATTTAGTAAAATTTTCAACGCTGTCACCTGTAGTGTACGTAATCACGCTGGATGCGAAATAAGTAATCTGTTTCTTGCAGTCTAATAAATCATCCATTTCATCAAAATTCACCTCTGGGTTGTAACAAATTTAAATTAATGACAAATAACAAAAGTTAAGTTAATTTTGATACTTACCTCCAAAATGTGTGAAACGTAAGGTAATTCTTATTTAGTAAACATATTCTAATATAATAATCGAAAATTTAATATTTGACGTCTAATAAAGTTTGTAGGCTGCTTCAAGTACCTTATAATTTATTTAGTTGATAAGTTTTGTTTATTAGTTAAATAACATTATTATGGATAAAAAGAAAAATATTTATTTGGCATGTAAATTTATTAAGAATTTCATAGGAGGGAGTTATCTCAGCCCTTAAAGCATACATATAAATAAGTACATGTATTTTTGTATACATTAAAGTTTCCAGAATTACGATTTAATGCCGCTGTCTTTCACAATTCAAGTAATGGACTTTAAATCGTTAAAAATGTAAGTAAAAACTATTCAAATAAAATTCCATCTACATTTTGCTGAATAAATTAAATGAACAACTGCATTATCATTATTACTGTAATTATCCAGTTTGATAGTACACGTACGAGTTAACAATGTTTAGAAAAGGAAATTTACTTAACCTTCAAAATTAATTGCAAATTTGTAGGATTGAATGTGCGTTGGAGATCCATTCACTGCTTTTTTGCCACATCTTCACAATGGCTGGAAATTACAGTGATCGGTTACCCGTACCGCATTATTAGACTTGTCTTTCACTCAGGCACATAACACCGACGGTAATCGTTGCTAAATACTAATCTCACTTCGTGTGAGTAATAAAGATTCGCCTAGGAATAAAATGATTCGTTTTTTGCACCAGGTTTACAGTTAGATTGGTGTCACTTTTTGCCATAAGTAAAAACATGTAATTTTCAATTGTTGTAATTAATCAAGTTTTTGTTCACGCCTCTAAAGAAATTTTATTATTTTATTGACCCGAAGTGGGATTCGCACCGCCTTCTTCCTACGGAAAGTTTAGCGATTTAATTATTGGTTAGCAGATGAGAATTATAGTTGACATAATTACAAAATTGTATATGGACGTAATAAATAAAAAAATAATCAGCTTTCTACATTCTATTCTTCAAAATTTACTTAATTTTCAATAATAGCCTTAAGGACTAGAAATTAATTTAATTGACTTCTAGGAATTTCAATTACAAATCACAAAATCGTGACATTTTTCAAATTATTTTAATTCGTACACAAATGTTTAAATTCACACAAACAAATCATACAAATACACAAAAAACAGCAATCTTAATAAATCAAAGTGATTCCTTTTTTGCCTAACAACTGAATATTTCTATAAGATAAGACTCCTTTTATATACATTGAGTGCACATGTAGCAAAAATAATTACACAAAATATAGAACTTTGTTCTAGAAATTTTAGAGCCGTAGAAAACATCATCTATAGTCACAATGTTGTTTCATTAATTCATAAATATTTGTTGCTTTCAGTTGGTAAAATAAATATAACAATTATATACCTAAGTTAGAATTAGAAATGAAAACCGAGTTAATTAAGTGTCCCGAATAGGTTCTTTGGAACATCGAGAAACGGGATATACGACTCAAAACAGGGACAAATCCTGAAAAACTGATCACAGTATTCTGTAAGAAATATATTGGGAATCATATTCATCTTTGTTGAACCCTTATTATTTTTTTATTTTGAAAGCAATGTGATATTTTAGTGTTTTAAATTTACCGCTTTAACGGTGATAGTTGAGAGCCAAACTATGATTGGCTGTAAAAGAAAACTCACTTGAGTTTAAATAATCTGTATATTAAAGCGTTTATGAATTTAAATTTTCTTCAAAACGGAACTTTATTTGGCTTAATTTAAAATGAAAATAGTATTCATGATTTATCTACATGGATTTTAAACAAGCGTGAATATACAGTTACTGCAAGAATATTTGTAAATAAATCTAACTCATAATCTCGTTTAATCCTTACTAAACGATATTCTCTCTGCTTCCATCCATTTCATTGTAAGTGTGACGTTGCACATTAGAAACAAAATTAAATTTCGAAACAGCTCCCATGGCGTACATCACTGGGAGTGAGACGGGGTTATATGGTGCTCGTGTATGAGAGAGAGACAGTAGAGTGGTTTATGCTGCAGTAACGAGATAGCGCACGGATCGCCCACGCGCCATCTTTTCTTTCTGTGCTTAGGTAATATACAGGTTTCCATTGTTCGCTGCTCTGAGCCTTCATGCCATGCGTATGATTGTGGAAGGGTTATGCAGGGTTGGATTCATAGAATTTTAATGCAGGAAATATGAAGAAAGACGAAATGATGACGGAGCTTTATAGAGCTTACAACATTGTCCAGGTTTAGGTCTTTCCTAACACTATTACTGTTTATTGTTCATCGTTGTAGGCATTGCGGCCCTTGCAGAGCTTTTGCCGACTTCACTATTTTCCTCTACTCGACCCTGTTCTTAACTTTTTCTCTCCAATTTGTTATTTTTAGTTGCTTCTTAATAACTAACGTTGTGTCTAGCCGTCTAGGTTTAGGGTGACCTCGTGGTCTTGTTCCTAGAGACCTGTCACTAAAAATCTTGACAGTTGGTTTGTCCTCAGCCCTTCGTATCAGATGTCCAAGCTAGCGGACCTGCTTTCTTTTTATTATCCTGGTTAGATCGGAACTTTTGTATAATTCCCTTATTTCGTCATTTCTTCTTATCCTGCACAGATTTGGTATTTGGTTCTTCTTCTTTGGGTCCATATATTCTCCTCAGGATTTTTCTCCTAAATAAGTTTAACATGGTTTCATGTTTCTTAGATATTTTTAAAATGAAATGTTTTTTCATGGATTTGATTTGCGCCGATCTTAAAGTTTTTTTTATATGATGCTTTCCACCCTATCTATGCTTCATTTCTCAACTCAGGAAAAATGTCCAATTATTTTGGAACACACTTCTATACTATAAATATGTAATCATTCTTATTTTTACATTTTTACGAATTACGAAGTCACATGATTTACTATAAAAGATATTTAAGGCATCATTATCATCATCTTCATATGTGGCATAGTCAGTGGTGGCTTGAGGTGTAACACGAAGGGTGGGCTACAATAATAGAAAAATTTAAGGTTATTTAGGTTGCAGATGTTCAGCCTACAGCCTCTGCAAGGGATATACAGCTACAGTTTTTAGTGGATTTCGAACCAATCGGACTCAGCAATATTTTTATTTGGTTAAAGATGGGTGAACTTGGTATTTGAACCCCAAATTTCAAGAATTGAGTGTGAGTTAGATCGTGATATCCACTGCTGTCCGTTTTTAAGATATCTCCTTGGATAATATGAGTCTGTTTTGGTTTAGATATAATTACTATACAGAATTTTTTTAAGTAGATATTCATATATAATTATTTGAATATGCATTGTGTATCAAGCCAATTTTTGCATATGAACCGTTTCCAAGAACTATGCAAATAGAGGAGATTTTTCCAGGTTCATTCAGGTCGGTGCGTGCATTGTGCCCTGGACAATTTGCATAGCACACGCACTGTCTCCGTCTCTGTTCCTCTCCATTCATGCGGCGTCCTCCCACAGCCATTGTGTGCGATCGCGGATAGGGATAATGATAATAATAACCTGTGGCAAACGCGCCGATCTATTGATTACCACTGCGACGAGATGATATATTAGAACCACTTAAATTATGACTGTATTGTGCAAATAGAATGGATATGGATTATGGATGCGTCTGTAGAAAATGGGTGGGCTTTGGCCGCCGGCTAGCAGCTTGGACGCGGACACTATATTATGCAACTCGGGGATTTTTGCACTTTGGGTATTGTGCCTTGTTAAGGGTTTCCAGCTACAATGAGACATTAAATTTAATTGGTTTTGTAAAAAAGAGATTCTTGGTTCTGGAAGGCATCTCATCTATCAACCATTATTAACTGAATTGAAAATTAAATAAAAATGACATTCTTTTATTATACACTAGAGCATGTATTGTTTTCAGAATAAATATTGTAATGTGCTCATCAAATTTTCTTATAATTAACTCAATTTCTATAACATACAGAGTGTGTTACAGAAATATGTACAAGAATTGGGATGTTTCTTGGCTAGATAATTGCTAGTGATTCGACGAATACCAAGTTCAGCTTAATAATAAGCGAATATCGAATATTCGATGGGAGCATGCACACACACTTTGCTTACTTAATTTAGACTTTATTTACATATTTCCAACTTAAACTGAACATGAAAAAAAAAACTCTAATCGGAACTAAATTTTTGTGAATCCTGAATCATTTCTGACGCCACAAACTGAAGTAAAATTAATGTAAAATTAAGCGGATTACATTGTGACTTCTGTCACGACCCAACTACAGCTAACACTACCTAAGACAAAAAAAATTGGATGAGAGGCATGTCCACCATCTCATTCCCTTATTACAAAAATATCAACATCTAGATACCGAAGGCAGAATCATAGTTCATAGAAAAAATTCAGTCTACAAACAAGATGAAAACTAGGCCCGTATTTTCTATTTTGTTATAAACAAAATAGCATTGTACTGTACTTATTTTTTGTAACTGAATATTCGGTATTAAAAAAGTCGAATACCGAATAGTAAAAATATGGCCCAAAAGGCCGAATAATTATTCGTCCCATCTCTAGCAATTGCATAAATTCGAGATGTTTACTGGAATTCAGCTATAATTTGTTTATCCAGTCTATCGTTTCGATTTGACCTCACGTGAGTCTTATTCAGGAGATGAAATTTGAAAAATATATGATGCAAACATTAAATTAAAGTTGTGATAGAACTCGTCGAGAGAAACCATATTCATTAGTAACTTTTTTTTGAAAACCTTCTAAATATTGAATTAAAATTCTTTACAGCTCTCACACTCCACTCAGTTCGAGTCGGAGCGCGCTAACCAAATGAGCAACCACTGCCTGTGTATATTAATTTACCTACCAATTATTAAAAATGGCACAAGCGCTGGTAACTCAATTGGTTAACATACTCCCACTCAAAGTGAGTAGTGTGTGAGATCTGGATTTCGAGTAGTACGAAAATTACTTAATATATAAACTAATATACATGTACTATAAAAATGCAAGTAAAACTTATAATCTCCAAAGGATCTTGGAACCAGAGGCGTAGACAAGGGGTGGATATAGGGATGAATCCAATCCAATTAAGAATTAATTAAATACTTATTTTTTACATTATAAATTTAATATAATAAAACAAATAAAATAAAAATACTCTTTTAAATTATTAGAGTTATTGTAATTATTACTTTTGTTGGAACATTGTGCTACATATAATGATATTAAAAATGTAACATATACAACCACCACATTTTGTTGATTGCGCTATTATTTTATTATCTATTTCAGTATATTTTCATTTAAATGATTCCGTATTTTATTTCTTCTACTTTCTTCACTTTTGAATATTTCAATGGAACATTTACACAAAAATGAAAAACTAGTAGAGACGACATATTTGTTTATTTTATTATATTTTCTTATATTGTGTACGTCTACAATAATTACAAGATTCTTATACAATGAAAAATAGTTTTAATATTGAAAATAGTCGAGCATCGCGATGCAAATCATTTCATGCATGTACACAGTTTATCTTAATATCGGCACTATTAATTTAATTAAACTGTCACAGCAAATATATTGTTGAGTGATATTAATTATTGGTTCGGTAATTATTCATAATTTACATGCCTAATTATTTCATGTGTAAGGTTATGTTTTACATACTGACTTTCATTGCCAATATAAAGTAATTGGTACATGGAAAAATGCATTCCTAGAGATTACATTTCTTTTTTCTTTATTTCTTATAAATTAATTTAATTACAAAAAAGGGTGATTGTAATTACTAATGCGATTATAATTCTATATTCATATTATAATCTAGATTGGAAGTAGATTTATTATTATATTAATAATTAAAATATAAAATTAATATATACATAACTTTTTAATATATAAATAATTTTAAATTAGTAGTTTGTTCTATAGTTTTTTTTGATAGATTTAGTATTCCAATATTCAAATGAAACATGTACTGAATTAAATTATGCATAAGTAAATCATATTTCTGAGAAAAACATATCCCGGAATATATTTGAATAAGATAAAAAAAGTTTACAGAATAATAAAGTTTAAAAAAAGTATTTTTCTTAAATTCAAAATAATGTGGAAGTATAGAATTTAATTTGCTAATAAAACTCAAAAGTACCCTGATATTAAAAGAAAAATACATATAATGAGAAGATGAAATATCTTTACTAATGGTAGGATGTAAATATAAATATGTTGTCATATTATTTCGGCTTACTGATTTTTTGATAATACATAGCTTTATAAACCATATTGAGTAAGAATTGCAGACTGCAAGTTTGACAGATATTTAAAAATTAATATTGCTCTTTTTTCTTGAAAGGATCAATCATTATCAAATTTAGTTTAAACCTAACCTAACTATAATTCTTATATATATCATAAAGTTTATGAAACTATACATAAATTTCAAATAAATAATATTCCAGTCAAAAATTAATATTAAAATGTTTATATAAATCTGTGAAAAACCAAATTTCGTGCTACAATTAAGTATTAAAAAGTTATGAAGATATTTTTATTTGTACTAAAACAAAAATAGCTTGGAATTCTGCTTTTACGGAATAGTGTTCCGTTTGGCAATTTTACCAGATCGTAGATCGCTTACAAAGTATTCAATTTTATCTATAAAATAGAAACGGGTGTTCAGACATAGCAAGCATTTTAATGCGGTTGACATTTGACTATTGAAACTCATCGCGTACAATTTCACGTTCGAAACATTTCTGGGAACATTTAATCGCTGTTTCAATCTGAAAGTAAATTCCTTTTATGGTTAAAATAATTTATGTGGAAGTAAAAATGATGTTTTGCAATATTAATTATTTTCTTTTAGTGGTTTCCAGTTTATTTCGCTTCTTCGCATAGGTTTTCATCAGTAATGTTTTACTTTTATTGCTGTGGGTAATTTCACCTTTAATGTTTACGTTAATTAGGAGGAAAACAGTTTCTACTAGGAATCACTTTACTCACTCGTTACAAAAACTACACATTCATGAACATGTAATGTTTGAACTTTTATCTGTTAACTTTAACTTGCTAACATAAATTTATTTAAATACCAAAGGTATTCAAATTTAATTATTGGTTGTAAAAAATGTAAAAAAGATCACAAAATTTAAATGCATCAAAATGTGTCACATAATTTTAATAAAAAAATATGAAAGCAGAAATAACACTTTTACAAGAAAAGGCCTATTTTTCTTTAAATAAAAGTACGTAGATATGTATATTATAAGTGCTTTATGAATATAGGTATTTATAAACATTGAATAATATTGATAATAAATATTTAAAGAATAATAATACTATACGAGTAAGAATAAGAAACGTAATAATAATAATGATATTAATAACAACATAATAAAAATATAGTAACAAAAGTACGTAAAGGAACACAATAATTAATTTAAAGAAAGTTAAATAAAATATACTTTTATTAGTTCATGTAGAAACTTCGATGTAACTTGGCTAAAACTGTATAATAAAAATGTTGTCTACTTTTTCTTTATTAAAATTACTCAAAAGAGTATAATAATTTTCTTTCATTAAAAGTATGAAAGTTTGCAATATTATATTTTTATAAAAAAAATTAAGTCCTTTCTTTGATGATAGACGAAGTTGAAAAATTATTTGTTGTTTTATTAAGGGCAATATTATTTACAACTGACATGTAAGTAAAACTTGAAAGATATCAAATACTTTAGGTACTTGAAACTTGTTATAACTAGAAATGTTTTATTATTATAGATGATGATACTTTGTTGATAACCTAGTATAGATGAGAAATAATGCTCGCGTGATTGTTATATACTCGATCATGTTACTTGTACTCATTATTATTATTATTAATAAACAAATAAGAGACATAAAAAATGGTAATTGTTTTTATAAGGTTGTAAGAATTAATTTAGACATATAATATTTACAAATAACTTTGCTATAAGACGAAACATTTTGAGTAATTTTATAGATAAAGTTATCCTAATTTAAATAGAAACCTTTCTCTGCTAAATTACATGCGTATATAGGCACATAAATTGTCCATATAGGCATAAATCACTGCTTTCGTTTCATATCTGTCGGAGAGCTGAACGCGGCGTCACACAACGAACTCTCAGTCGCCCGTTGTTCTGTTTATAAAACACACTGCAATTTGTATACGCCTCCTGGAATAATCTAGTGACCTACGCAAACCGAACAGACTTGTGGGTGGTCCGTTATATTTAAACGAATAAGGAACCGACCCGGCACTAAATCTACCTGCCAGAACACGAATATACACCGAATTTTTTATCCTTTTAACAGAATATTAATTTTCCTTTCTGAACTATTGAATGATAATATTACTTTGGTCTAAATTCAGGAGAGTTTTATAAGATGGATTCAGTAGCGGATCTGAGGGAGGGGCGATGAAATAATAATACATAAATCTTGGATGCAAAGGTCTCTCACATACATAACCATCATAAAAAATTGGCTTGATTTGGAGCAGAATTGTCAAGAATAAAAACAAATATTGCTCTGGAAACACAAATGGCTAACTTTTATGAATTTTCCGTCAGTGCAAATGAAGTTCTGAAACAATGATAAGCTGACATTTAATTTTTAGTAAATAAATTATTATTATTATTATTAAAAAAGATTAACGGGTCTTGCTTTAATAAATATTATTAGAAATGTTATTTTAGACCCGAAAGAAATTATTAAGTGATTTACTAGAGACGATATCTGGTGATTACATTTATTTTTATAATTTCGTGCTATAATTTTATTTCAAGTGTAACATATTTGTTGTTATTAAAAGACTAAATTTGGTTTTATAGCATTTTTTATTTAGTCCATATTATTTTTTTTCTAATTCATTGATTTTGTGTTATTAATAATTTTTGCACTTAACATTATTATAAATATTATTGTTTATCAGAGAATTTATTAATCTGTCAGTGGATTTTTTGTAAAAATTCGGTATTGTTGGCCAATTTTGTTAAACAAATGATAAGTACCCAGTCCGTAATGGTACTTAATAATGATCTAATAGAAAGTAAGTAATTAATAATTACTAAAAGCAGAGAAAATGTTTGTGGCAAAAACCAGTAACTAAGAAATGACTAATGAACTTCCAAAAGTAGAAGCTGTCATCTGGACACCTTCATTTGTCATTTCCTCCTAGGGTATCCTCAGAAGCAAATAAAATAATTACTTAGCTACCTTTCAATTCTGCGGCAATTTTTCACTCACGTAACGTGATATAGCGAAGACAAATCTTCTCTGATGTATTTTTACATGCGGTTAAGATTCTGGGAAAGAGTGCAGCGATTAGGCAAGAGCAGTTTCCCTGCAAGCAACGCACCGTCTAGAAAGTGGTACGGAAGTTCTTGGGTCGTGAATAACTCAAGATATTTGAATTCATCGCAGTGTTAATATGTGAATTTGGATCGCACCTGGTCACCGAAATTTGTTGAGCATACCAATTGGGATTTCCGACTCGCGTTAGAAAACTTTAACGTAGTCATTAAAATTTATTTTCTCAACTAGGTACTTCATGAAATAACGAGTTTTATAGAAATTCTTATCATAAATCATTCTAATTTGGAATATTTCAGGTGTACAAGTTTTAATTTATTATTTCTTTCTAACCCTACATTTTATATTGAAAATTAATAGTAAAAGTAAAAATGGGAAAATTGTTTGAAAAAAGAACGAAAAAGATTATAAAATAGAGGAAGTTCCTGGCATAACGTTCATTCATGATAGCGCATTTACTACACCAATCACGTATGTTCTGCGATCCAAGGCAGCTATGGCAACGATGCTCAACCGTCTTCAAGACGTTTGACCTCTACGTTGTCTTGGATCAAACACATGTAAATGTTTTCCCTTCTAACGCTTGTTAAACAATAGCAAATCAATCGATTCTTTCATGTTTTAAACAGGTGAATGGGGAATTAGTAAATGTGTTCATTAGATTTTGTTTCCGTTAGCGTGAAAATGTTTTTTATGGCGGAATAATCATAAAAATGTGCTAAAATTTTTACGGTTTAAACACAGAGGTGATAATTTTATTCATGACATGTTGAAGTGTTAAATTTTGAATTTATGGTTTTCACACTTTTGTATTTTAACATCACATTTGCAAAATGAGTGACTATTTTTAGAAAAATTAGATTACAATAAACAAATTTTCAATTAAAAAATAATTGAACCTGTCAAATTATTAAGAAGTGCAACTTTCAAATGTTACAACACTTCATAAAAAATTAATTACTTAGCTTCCTTAAATGAAAAATTAATTAAGTTGTACTTAATTAAGAAACTAATTTTCAATTAATATCGCATAAAATTATTGTATAGCTTATTTTAAATGAAGTTTGGATCATTTATATTAACGATACTTATGAATTAATAAAGCATAAATAATTAAACTACTTTAATGAAAAGTTATCTAAATTAGACGTAGGAACATGTTTAAAATATCAATTACTATATACATTAATAGATTTCAAAAACGTTTTAAACAAACAAATTATTTAGTATGATACTCTGTTTTATGAGATTCCTGTAATGGATATATTTCTAGGTCTAGATGAGCTAATACCAAATTTTCAAACAGAATTTGATTATCATTTGATAACTAGTTATTTGGCCTTAAAATAAGTTTATCTTGAATAATAGAGATACCATTATTTTTTTTTGGAACAAAATTGTTCTTTTTTTATCTCGATTTCTACCTTAAGAATTATTACTTAAAATAGCTATTCACTTAATAAAGATACCGCGTCTAAAATAATTTCTTTCATAAGGGTCAGAAACATAGCTATGGTAGAAAATGTAACTACCGTAATTTTTTCTTTTTATTATCAAAATTTTTTTCTGGCCAAAATATTCCATAATGATTTGCAACTCCTACACCAAATTATCGTAAAAAACCAAAGAAACTGCGCTGCTTCACAAAACCGGTAAACGGTGATTCGAATCCGGAAATATGAAGCATTTAATCCGTTGCCAAGGTCATCCACTATCCACTTCTTGTGGACTCAACACTAGTTCTGTTGTCTGACATCCAACAAGAAGATCAATAAATGTTCTCTCAATCCAGCCACAGTACAGTTTCAATGATTGACAGCCAGACTGAGAAAAAAGAAACGATATAAGAAACAGATATTAGAGACAAAATTAGACAAACAATTTTTTTTTTAACAATTACCACGGACAATTACAAAAATTTTAGCATCTCATTTTGAATGTTAACAACAATACTAATTTGAAATATAACACAATAGAATCATGTTTCTACAAGATTTGTTGCATCAGGTCAAATGAAATACGTTTTGTTTATTCACAATAATAATTACTTATTTTTTTGCCTTTAAGCGTAGTGATTTAGAAATTCTTTGGTGATTTTTTTTACTTGTATTTTTATGTAATTGTCAGCTCACTGCCTTTGTAAGGGACCTATAGCTTATAGTAGGGTACAGAGGTATTTTTATTTCGCTAACAGTTGGCGACGATGTAAAACGAATCATAGCCCTTACACTTATCTTAGTTCGATTTGTGCGTTTTGTTTATGAGGATTCATATTTGGTATTAATGTAGTTCTATTTTATGGAGTATGTTTCGTGCTTTCTGCTTTTTGTTTCACGTTTCACAATTATTTGATGTGTACCTTAAATATTAAATTACCATATTTTTAGTTTTATAGAAATTATGAAATCCTGCTTTCTGCAATCCACAAAAATAAGGTCATCATTGTAAAATGTTAAAATTGAAATGTAGAGACCATGAAACGAAATTATTCATAAACATTTTGATAAGTATGATTCTTATATCGCTTTTTCTTAGGTGGAGGTCGGAAAAATGTTCATATAAGTCATCACATCATATTAATTAGACTGACATGTTAAAAAATAATTATATATAATGAGAAAAAATGAAGAATAGCATATTCATAAACAGATGTACTTGCTTAGTATGACCTATAGCCTAAAATTCTATCAACTCTCTCCTCCTGTCATATTTTGATGATTTTATTATTCTTGTTTTTATCTTAAGGCAACAATTCCTGAGTGTATAATTAATTTATTAAACACAGGTTTGGATGTAAGTACATATCATTTCAGATTATCAATTTGTTTTTTGGTTGTTGAGCATGAGTTGAATTTTAATGAAAATTATGAAGCAGACTTACTTTGGCGTCATCAGTCTGACAGATTACCAGGAAAAGAACAGAACACTCACCTGAAAACACCAAGGAATTTATTAAAAATGTACAAAGAAAGAAATTTATCAGATATGCTAGTGTATTCGAAAACAGTTAGATTGTATTAAGATTATAAAAAAGATATCATTGTTGTACGTTGTTGGATTTAATTCTTGGAAAATATTTTGCTCATGCAAATTTGAAGTGAAGTATTTTATTAAAAATTTCATCTGAACTCAAATCTTTACAGTATAAAATTAATGAAATTAAATAAACATACTTGGTTATTCCACTATTTATTGTGTATTGTTACTACCGTATGTGCGAAAGGATAAAATGATCTTTTAGTAATTTCAGTTTTCAAATAAACTAATTATTACATCAAATATTAAACAAATGGCATTTCTATGTTTGAATTGAAAAAATATTTGCTTCGCTACTGTCTGTTGAAGTTTAAGAGATTCAGTTATCTTCTTCAATCCGCTGTGTCCTAGTAAACTGTTTACTTTTTTAATGTTCGCTTATTAGCGATGCAAAGCAGGTTCGTGAAGAGAAAAAAGAATTTGGTGGACCATATCACTGACAGAATCTCACTACGTGAACATCCGCGTTTATATGAAACCTTTCAGACATTTAATTTGTGACGAAACCACTTAACAAAGTTTCCATGTACAAGGAAAAATTAAGATATGATCCTATCTTTCTGTAACGGTTTGTGACACACGAAAATACTACACGCGTTAACTTGTCAAGACTGACATATGAACGGAATCGAGAAATGTACATTTCGTTTCAACCTGAATCAACAAATTACAAAAAATTGTACCCGAGACAAAAGATTTTTCAATCACGGAAAAGATTAATAAACTATCAAGGTTTATTAGTTATTATTTACAATTTGTTATATTGTATATTTTGGTAAAGATAATTTAAAATTATAAATATATCATTTAGAGTGAGTGATATAGATATTATTCAATGCTGATTGTGTCAATTTACTTTATAACAGATATCTTTAACAATATATTTTATATTGTAAAAGATTGTTACCAGCCATAATCTTATATGGATTCTAGCTAGCAAGAGGTCTGTTTTTATGTGATAAACAGTTGATGTAGAATGTAACTAGGCGGGAATCGAATTCCAGTTATCAGAACCATAGGTCAGTTAATCTACTAAGTAGAGTCTACTCATACGTCTAATCTAAACCATGGATTTTGTGAATCACTGTCTTAAAGTGTCGAATTTATTATTATATTTCTAAATTCCTCAACCCATTGATTTCAAGCATATCAATCCTGTGCAAGGTTTTCCTTACCTCATTCCCTATTTTTATTGTTTTATCTATTCAGGTCTTTGTTGGACTACATCCCTCTTCATTTAGTTTTTAAAATCTCAATGATCTTATTTACTAATTTATTCGATTTCATTCTTTTCATGTGCCAAAAACCGTCGCTTTTTTTCAGTTTCGGCATTATTGGTTCTAGATTTATCATGTTTCTTCGGTTTTCTGATAAATTTATAATAAATTTATTTGAATTTTTACTGATTTAATTGGGTATATCGCTGACCCAATGATACGATATGAATTCAATCTTAAATCAATAAAACAGCTATCCTCCTACTATTTGTTCCAAAAACGTTTGTTCAACCTTCCAAAACAGTCTATGATTACACATCATTATGCTCCATAACATTTTATTTATTTTAGCTAATTACACGTTAGTGAAATTTATTACATCGAATAAAGTTTCCTAAGTAGATTCTTATCCATTATTAATCGATTAATTGGTAGTTTTTTGTTCGACATTTGCTCACAAATTTTCCAGTTCTGATCCGTTTGGAACATTTCACGAATTTGCAATTAATATTTATAGGTAGTCATGCTGAATCGTGATTCAGATGTTAATTAGCAATGATAATTAATGTAGAAATTATTACAGACATTTATGGCAATTTTAATATTTACTACTGTATATTATTTATAACACAAGAATAATATTTGTAACTATAATTTATTGTTAAATAATGAAAATTTTACGAATTACTACCACTGTTAAAAATTAAACAAAGTTAAGTTATGTAAAACTGATATTTAAATGTACAAAAATATACTAAATTATGTGTGTTGCACTAAATTTCGTAACGATTTCACTTCTCAAGAAGTTGTGGAAGAATATGGTTAAGCTTGAAAAATTTGCGTAATTCTGTGCTTGTCAAATTAACATGGATTTTTATCTCTAGTAATTTTTTACGCCAATTAATCAAACCGAAATCTTCTTCATTCATAACGCTAGTAAAAAATTCGAAAACAAGTTTACACATTAACATTAACGTATTTTCTCGAAACTCATCTCACCATTTGATCAAGTGGTCTGTGACGTAATGCCCCCACCATGAACGTGATCTTCACTTGTTTCTCCATCGGTCAGTTCATTCATAAAAGGGAAGCTGACCAAGATTCCCAAAGCTGTTTGTAAAACAAAAGATAGCGTTTTGGAAATATTAATCGGTTTGACCTCTCTCCGTAAACTGGTTAATTTTTGTTCTTTTGTTTTTAGTTCCCTTGTTTTTCCAGGTTACTTTGTGGTAAATTGTTGCGAATGCGAAGAATTTTAAAATGAAGATGTTTTTAATTATAGGAGAAAGCTTTAAAGTACGAAATAACGGTAGAAATTTATTGCGTTGTCACTGGTACAAGTTAATAAGATCCGGTTTGTTTACATCTTGCAATTGTTTTCAATTTTTGCTAGGCATGATGAAAATTGACACAATGTGTATAACTTTCTTTATGAAATGTGTAATACAATTTACTGTTTTGTTACTGGATTATAAGAAAGGCTGCAATTAAATTTCTCTTTTTATTGCAAAATACATTTAGTGAATTCGAATTCGATTAATCTTATAAACGAACTTATATTAACTCTTGCATCAAATTTAATACACAAATTTCTTCTCATAATTTTATACAGACCAATATGAATTTATTCATGAAATACATTATTTGCAAAATTTTTAAAAAATGAAAAGAAAAGTAGAATTAGTAATGTCGAAACAAGAAAACAGGCAATTTCAGAAATTTGGACGTACCAAAAGAATGAAACCTGGATGGACTTGAGAAGAATGTGATTGACATACGTAAAAACGAAAAGAAGAGACAGAGGTAAACGTTGAAAAAATAGATAGATATAATAATAAAAATAAGTACAAGAAGAGGAAGAACATTAAATGAAACCATGGCTTAGAAGCAGAAAGATATAAGATAGAAGGATTCAGATAGAATACGAAGAAGAAAATAAGTCGACTGAAAAGAAAATGGTTACTGACTTCTCTTCTAATTTGTTTGAAGGAGAAAAGTAAAATGATATAACGTATGATGGTTATATTGTTCTTGAAGCATCTACTTGTATTACCTTCCTATTCTATGCAGTAATAATGAAGCGTATAATAAGGTTCGCGTTGGAATGTCGGGAGATGCGTGTGTTTGACTAGGATTTAATTACTTGAACGAATTTAATTATTAACTATTTTAATTAATACGTGATGTTGCGTGCACGATTTTCATTAGCTGCTTTTTACTACTTTGTTTTTTGCAGAGTAATGAATATTGTTAATGTAACACAACAGTAATTGTTCTGTTTCTGGGTTAAATATGTTGTTGCTTTTTGCGAACATTATATGAAATGCTTAGGAAAATAACGCACAAAAACCAACAGAGAGATTAACTGTTAAAATAATTACTTAGTTTTTATAGATAATCTTACCATAGTTAAGGAAGACATTATTTATTTATTAACAATACCATAACATATTTACAAACCAAATGAAATTAACAAGTACTAAATATTGACTATCTCTTGCCAATCACTTAAACATCATAGACTTGGTTGTGACCAGCTAATAAACTGCTAATAAACGTTCATACTACCAATTAATATTCCTAGAAGAAATAGAAACTCTAATAGCACAGGATTATTATTTTACTTTTATTGTACTTCAAGCGCATTCGTACTGAAGGAACTATTTAATAACTAAAATAGAAAGCCTATTATTATACACGCTTAAAGTTTGCAGGATGTCACAATTTTTATTTTAGTATTAAGATACAAATCTGAGATCTTTCCTAATCTTATTTGAGAGCAAACATACTAAAAATAGCAAAAAATGTCGAAACCGCTAACATTTCAAAAATTCTCATCGTTGATAAGAACTTCAATTCTGTGAAAAAAGATAAACACTTTAGGCAAACATCTTTAAAATCACTAAGTGCACAGATAGAAAGATTCTTAAGTAAATAAATCTAGTTGGAATATTTCAACGAGCAATTAGACAACTTTTGGATACTCGGTACTTCGAGGTCAAAATAAGAAATGGTTAGAGTAAAAAAAACAGGCTATTAATTTTATTTAATATTGATTAATTATTATTTGGAGCATTCCACATTTTTGAATTTATTTCATACAAATATTTAAAATATTTGTTTTTAAAATATTTAAAAAATGTGTTTTTATTTAGTCGATGGGCGTCGTGTTCCAGGCAAAATAAATTGACGCTTTAACAGATACCTATATTGTAAATAATAATTATTTATTTAAATGTTTTCATTGGTATACTGACATAATAATTGTATATTTACATCATTATTATTTTCATTGATGTTCTGGCAACTAGCAAAACCAATAACAATTCTTTCCCATTAAAATGTATGACACTTTTTTATTTTTGTTAAGACGAATTGCCCCTTGTTACATGCAACATTTTATCTCACAATCTTACAAACGTATATCCTAATTAAAAGATCAAATATCAGAAATTTAGAATAAAATCAGCGAAGTAGTTTAGGAATGCGATTACAGAAACTCATAATCCCCGCGTAGGTATTATTTTCTCCATAATGTACTTCGTACTCAGGCCTTTAAAAAATAATAATTTGCAGACTTTTTACTCCTAATCGATGTTGTGAATTCATTGATTTAATGGAATGAGCACAAAAACCGTTATGGAATTTGAGAATCAGCATTTTTTTCGTATGCGTTTTTTCAATTCATATCCAAATAATCGATATGTTAGTAATGACAACGTTTATCAAGAGTGAAGCAATTTGACATTTCCGCGGCCTTGGATGCAGCTTGGCTGAAGGCGAATTTCACGCGAAGGTGACGACGACGAGTATTTTTGCAGAGAGGTATTTTTGCAACTGCTAGTGCTGCATGTAAATTAGACAAGTTTAGGACTCCGGCGATATGTGGACGGCATGTAAAGCAACGGATTTGCATTTGAAGATTTATTTTATTGACAGTTATATTTGTAGAATTTGTTTTATTATTATAACCTCGTAAAATTGCTCGTATAAGGAGAATATCATTTTAGTAACATTAAATTGCATTGTTGACCAATTAAACTTACTGACCTTGACGTTTATATTTTTGGTATTATCTTATAAAAACAGCTACAGCTATCTACTTCTTAAAAGACAAATTACTTTTAAAACTGTACACTGATGCAGTCAATAATATACGAGTACCTGTACCACATTTTCGATGGCCACTATTGGGGCATTGGGATCTCGAAAATTGAGTTATAAGCAGTGTTCCCTCTAAGGTGTGCGTGCGGAGAAAGATAACAAATCCAAGTATGATAGATTTAAAACGAAATTTATAGTAGATTGATGAAATAACCACAATACTACAATTCGCTTTTAAAAATAAAACTTTTGAAATTAAAATTAAAATGATTAAGAAATTATTAAGTTATGATAAAATAGATGTCATATTTGAATTTAAGCTCAAAAAAAGTTTTTGCTACAACTGTCAAAAAATTTTAACATTTTTATTCTAATACATAAAGTAGAAGACTTTTTCACAGTTGTTACGTTACCTTGACACCGTGCGCTAAGTATCTGGGAATACGTTTTTTCACGATGATGGAAAACATTTCTTCACTCAATTTATATAGATAAATAAAATATTATAATTAATTATACAAGTTAATTATAGAAAAAATATTGTTTGCATTTTGTTCGCTAAATGTTTTTGTGCGTTCGACTGATTTTCTCACGCACTAAAACATAAACTAACTTCGCGTACTTAAATTCATAATTACTATTTTACTTTTTTGCTTAATTTGATTTAAAATTATAAATAAAGGGTTATAATAATAAAATAATAGTCAAAAAATCCAATTACAAGAAAACTATTTCATGCAACATCTCTTACATATGGTGTATAAAGTATTATAACAAAATGCTATTAAATACTATTAAATGATAAAATAACAAATTAAAAGAAATTTCTTGCGACTCGTTTTACGTCTGACTTATTTGTTTATTTGTGTTGAGAAATATTTCACTCTGTCCTTGATTGGAACAAAACTAGATAAAATCAAATGTCCGTGTAAGAAAAATATAACAGTATTTATTAATAGTAACCTAACTACGCTAAAGTTAACGTACCGGTTAACCCTGAACGACAAATAAAACTAATCAAACGTCGTCGCAGGAAAAATTACATAAAACGCGCGTAGAGTCATCTATATCATTGACAATTATTATCGAATCTAACGTTTTTCATTGTTGTCCTTGGCATTATAGCGAACACGGTTCGCCGAGATGCAGTTGACAAATGATTGATAACATTATCGTATTCATGAGACGTGAGGATATTAATTAAAGGATGGTGTTATTAAGAAGGATTTTTATTCTGTCCCCAAAGATTAATGACGATCTTGTGCTATCTAGATCTCGAAAGTGAATTTAACATTAGATGTGTTTCTAGACAGCAAAGAAATAAAATCAATAAAAAATTTACTAATGCAGTTTTACTAATGACGTGCGTCTCTATATCAGCTACGAGTGCCCGAAAAAAAAAAGTCTCTCTGAACAGATTGATACAACCAAAAATAAAAAAAAATGAAATTTGTTAATTGTTAACAGAAAATAATTGCTGCTGATAAACATTAAAATTCATAGTTGAAACCATAGGCGATAGCTACTGAAATAATTGATTTTTTATGTTAATAATTAGAAACTCAAAAGTTGTCAGCTTTGATAATAAAACTCTATTAAAACCCAATCAATATTCATGAATTTAATTACAAACATTAACATACATGAGCATCTTTAAAACAAAAAATAATTTAAGATGAATGAAGAAAATACTTCTAAAAATAGTCGCCATTACATCATAGTTAAAAAATCTATGAATAAAATTCCATTTTGAGAGAAACAGGCATCAGACGTTAAATCATTTCGCACAACAGCGCCGTCAAAATAGAATATAATAAACATCAGAAATGAATATTTACTACGACTATTTTTATGACTTATCGCTCCTTGTTCCATTCACGAGATTCTGAAAACATTTCTTAATTTTTTCAACAACACCTGAATAGGAAGGCAATAAATTGGTGATGAAGAAATTGAGTAGAGGAAATTACGATCCTGTTATTTCATTTAGTGTGAACTAGTTATTGTCCTATCTTATCTTCACAATAAGGTAAGGTTAGTTTATGAAGGGTTAAGTGTGCCTTCGGTCACACAAAAACCAGGACCGCATTCAGGAACAAAGACAAAATATTTTAAAAACGGGTTTTTCACGTTTTCTTGATATATAATCATTTTTAAATTACAATATTACACTAGTTTTTTTCATTTTGTATAAATTCCAATACTATGAAATTTTTCTGATATATCTGTGATCAAGAGAAAAAGAAGTAATGTCCTCTCTTAATGAACATAGTAAATTACAAACCACTCTCTATTCGAGGATGCAGTCACATTTATACGTACCTACAAATAAAAAAAAATATTTATAATAACAAACTTTTTACAATTATTTTCATATACTTAATTGTACTTTATTTCTATTTAAACCTAACATTAATATCCAAAGTAAATTTCTTTATATAGTTCATTTTTCGTGTGGTAGTTTTCACGTCATTATCTTCTGAATCTAGAAATAAGTAATATATCTACTGTCTTTGTCATACACTCGTTTGCCAATTTAATTTAATTAACATCCTAATTGCATTTAAGTTTAAAAATGAGCTATTTGTAAAGGAGTCAGTGAACTTTTTTTATCTTCCATATTTATAGATTAATTTTTAGATAAAAATAAAATTAACCTAACATAATTGATAGTAATGACATTGACTGTACAAAATCAGTCCGCAATTCGTTCCAACAAAAACATGGACCGGAACTATCCATAGTCCGCGCATGCGTAAACCATGGTACTTGAACTGATACTTGAATTAATCACAAATCGTCAGGAATATCTAGTTGGAACAAATCGTATATCTATCACTTTAGTAATTTTTTTAGAACCACTACCAATTATCTATAACGTCATCAAATTTCTATCCTACTACTAATTTTAACATTAACGTACCTAGGATTGTTATAAGAATCACAACTACCGCACATTTTTGGTTGAAATCAGAGCTCATAGAACGAGAATTTTAGGACATTTTTAGATCCAATATACCATAAGTGGTTTGTTCAATAGTTAATCAATATCAGAAAATGAAGACATTATCAATAAATATTATTTTATGATACATACTTTTATAAAAGTAAACAAAAGCTTAATATCTTTAAACCGGTTAATATAATTTTATTTATCCTCATATTTTGCTCAAGTCAAAATAAATTTGTTCCAATTTGCAGTTTCTTGATATTTATGGTACGTTGAAAGAAAAATTACGATAGTTGAAATTAGCGAGAAGTGGGGCAATTTTCCTTTTTTAAAATATATCGTATACGGTCCTGTGTGGGTCCGTGTGAAGCAGACTAACAAGGAATGATTCCCAAAGTCGGTGTAACTAATGACTTTTAGTTCCTCGTTAGTGGCTTGTGTCTCCGTGACTAAAACGACAGTAATAGATTACAACGACTCGGCTAACCACTCGATGGCCCGACGTCACACAAATACAGGTACTTTGCTCGCTGTCCTATCAAGCCAAAATATGTGCCAATGTGGTTTATAGCCCCTAAATGGGACCTTATATTATAATCATATGTGACAGGTATTAGAGTGTAGATATTTTCAAATTCGAAATTGAAAATTTTCGACAAACAAATAATATCAATTACATATTCACATATGTATATCAGGTAAAATACTTAAATGCCCAATAAATGCTTCAAATATAAAATTTAAACGCCAAAAAAATTGTTTTTGAGGTAAATTTTTAAAATTTCCTAAACCCAGTTTTTATATGAAAAGTTATAACCGCCATGAAAAAATAACTTATGCATATTGGTTTGCTGATTTTAAATAAATTTTTGTATTTGGCTAAAAGACTCAAACAACGTCTTACAGAAATATAATAGAAATAATTTTATGAATTGTTATTAACATAATACAATTTCTTCTCAAATATATAAATATTAGCATAAAAAGCATTTTCTTCTTATTGCCTCAAAACTGGATAAAAAATGGTGGATAAGTTTCTTTATCATAAATCCAGCGAATTCTCATTAATTATCAAGGCTATTTTAATTGATTTACGTAAAGATACTAATAATCTCAAAATTATAAATTATAAATCAAAATATCTACATTCATTTGTTAAAATATTGTGTCGATTGTTTCTTCCTTTCAAAAACATACGACAGAATAATTATTTATGGTTTTATAAAGATTAAAAAATACATTGTTATGAAGATAATAGGTACAACTTTTTAAAATTTTTAAATATGCTAATTTTTGAAGTAGTTTTTAATTTTATGTGTAATATTGTTTGTGTTGTTGTTATTTATTCAAACATTGTCTTTTATGTGAATAATTATGTTTCCAAAATTGGCTAAATTTAGAAATAAAACTTGAAATAATTCTCTACTTGCATGTTTATGACATATAAAACATGTGGGTCGTGATCTTTAATAAGAAAATGAAATATTATTAAAATTGATTATGTAAAAGCCGGATAAGATAATCTTTTGCATTTTAAATATGGATGTAGAATGTTAGATATGCTACGTGTAATGTGGGATAAGTATTCTCCTTTTACCAAGTAAACTAAACATTAGACCTTAGTTCCGTGTAGTATACTATTATTAATAATTAAATAAACAAAGGTTGACATATGTCATATCATATTCTTTCAGTTGACACTATTTGTGTTATTTCTATTAGTAACTATTTCTCCATTCTTCTAATTAGTTTTATTAAAGCATTTAAGTGTTGAGTTAATTAGACAGGAAATATTTGCAATAAATCATGTTTTGTAATTATTTGTTAGTGTTTTCATTGAAGAATGCGTGGGCATCAAATTCCACGAATAAACTTTTTATGTCTTTCATGGAATTCTAAATTTGTTGGTTAATATTTGTGTTGTATGTAAAAAATTCATTGATAAAAAACTCTATTCATGTCCAAAATTTTATGGTTTAATTTGACCTTTCACCTTAAATAGAATGAAAAATAAAGAACCTATTAACTCAGCACGTCACCTACCATTTGTCAAGGCACAGAACAGGATTAAATGTACTTTTTTCTAGAAATATTTAATAATATTCAAAAGACAGTGTGCACAATGAAACGCGGAACATGGGATTTTTAAAAAATTGCTGATAATCTCTCTCTCCTGGTTGATTTAGACTTAGAGCAAAACTACAGAGGAACAATTTCGATCTCACCTGATATAGAATTTATTTTTGAACAACTTTGTACTGTTGTTGTTTTGCTCTAAATCTATCATGAATGAGAGAACCCGTATTGAAATCCCATCTTAAAGTCCTATGGTTCACATTTCGGTGCACACTATATATTCCATTTTTGAGTACTCGTACCGCTTCTTTTATCTTTTTTATTCGTATTTCCTGCATTTCGTCTTCATTCGCTTTTTTTGTCTGATGTATTAAAATTTGTTCAAGAAGTTCTATCTGGCTATCTTCATTTGTAAATAAAAGCTCCTGGAAATGTTTCTTCCATCTGTTTACGATGTTTTATTCTTCCTTTACTAGAGTTCATTAAAAGATACACATTGATTATTTCACTTTTTAAAATTTGTTGAAAATATTTTGATGACGATATCCATACTATAAATAATACATAAATGACTAATGAAATTTTCTTCTCCTAAATACAGGCCTGTTATATATGACGGAAATTGACTTTATAATCAAATTGCGGAGTTAATTTATCCTCTATTTATTTTCGCGTATACATGACACGTGTATAGAGACACGTGCCGTTCATACAGAGTTGGTTTAAGGGGTGACCGGAAAAAAGTTCCAGTAAACTAATGGGGTGAAGGCAAACATTCAATTTCATCATATTTCAACACTTTATTTTATTTTTTCGACCAAACGCCGTATGTTTATAAGGGAGCTATAGTACCTATCAACATATCATATTGATATCGACTTCAACATTTCGATATTTTAACTCATGTTCAGGAATGAAGTTCATATCAATTATTTTTGACAAAAATAAAACTGCATTTTAATTTCATATTTATGAGTTTGCGTAAAATGTACAAATTTCATTGTGATTTGATAAAAACCGGTCAACAATAAAAAAAACTACCGTAAAATCAGTTTATAATGATACCGTTTTTAGCGACAAACTGTTTATAACGTCGAAATTGTGATCAATTGTTTGAAAGCCCACATACGCTAACATTACTTTACTTTTATCGACTACAGCGATGAATTTTATGGGATCCCTTCGATGTCGTAACTGAATTTTTCTGTTATAAATTTTCAAGTAAATTTAACAAAAAAAATCTCACATTAGAGCAAAATAATTCAGCGTTATAAATTCGAAATAATATACCAGTAAAGTCGTTTTACCGACGAAGTTAAACAGATTTAGTAGTTATTGAAAGAATTGCCGTATGGTAACATTTACCACATGTTTTTTCCTCTACTTCTCGTAAATCTGAAACGGTAAATAACAATTGCGGAATATAAAAAAATCAATGTGATTTAAATCTGATTTAAATCATTGGTTTAAATCAAGTGATTCAAATTAAAGCGACCCTGCATTATTAAGTTCGTTTCAGTTTATCTTAATCATAATTTTAGCATATTTTTTTTAAGACAATGAAATACATTTTTTATATTGTACAATGTATGTTTTATAGACGAAAATAATTTTATTTTTAAATATACAAAAATCAAATGTATACATTATTTTTCATGTACCTATATAAATTACTTTCTCAAAGGATACATAAATACTAGTATTTTTGAAATTTCAAAAAATAACTGACACATTGAATTTAATACACCATTTATTATTTTATTCTTGACAGTTATTTTGCATGCAAAAATTTGAATAAAACATTTAAATATCCATTTATGCATCTATTATCTAGTTATTATGACAGAAAAGTTTCAATGAATCATTAATTAAAATATCGTCTTGAGTATCAAATTTAAATTTTAAATCTCAACATTTATCTTAGGTGTGAAAAAAACTAAATCTAATTTCATCCTACGGTTACAGAAAAAAATAATCAGTTTTATTATTAGTTATAATTACTGTCACTAGTTGGCCACACGTGCGGATACCCTGATATCCTGCAGATAACATCTACATATCATCTAAATCTAAATTATTATATCGAGATATCCGCAGATATCCACTTTACAGTTAGTCGGAGCTGGGTATCGTTTGTAATAGACTCACGTAGGTATTTATGTGAGACATAATTATTAAAGGCGGTAGGAATCAGCCAATAACTACTCGTAATCAAGAACTAAATCGTTGTAATTAAAAATTGGTTACTTAAGGCCACGAATGGTAAATTGCTTCTGTGATGAAATTTTTTGTTAGTTTTCACCTCGTTTATATTCATATTTCGTTTTTGTAGTCATAAGGAAGTTTTTTGTTTTAAACGGTTATTACTATATTTAAGTGATGATTTTAATAATATGTTAAGTTTAAAGTACTTAACAAAATATATAGTAGCAAAATTGCTTTGTTAGAAAAAAATGTGATATTATAGGTACTTTCTATGTTATTGTGGAATTTTTTATTCATATGAATACTCAATTCCTTTTCTAATAACCATTCAAAATAAAATTTGATAACTTTATGTAAAATGATTTCATGCCATCAAAGAATTTAAACTCTTTTTGATTTTTTTATCTTATATTATATATATTTATATTTTTTTTATTAAATTGTATTAGCATGGCTTCCTTTACTGAACATGTTGTAATTCCTTTCTTAGTTACCTGTTTACTTGCTTTGTTGTATTTGTCATTACCCTGAACCTGAAGAAGACAGCATTCTATGGTGCCAAAACGTTGGGTTTAATAAACTATATCTAAAAAGTTGTTTTATTTTATTGTTATGTATTCTGAAAAATATTTTATTAATTTTTTGTTTTCTTAATTATTATATAAAAATATGTATTTTAATAAAAAAAAATTGTTGATGCTGTTTTTCAAAATATTTGACTTCATTCATATTTAGTTAGGTTATCAACATAACAAAAACAAATATGACCTTTATAAAAATGTCATACATCAATATTAAAAAATTATATAAAAAATAAAAGATTGTTTATAATTATCTAACATTTAGGGCCGGTTTTTCCATCTCTGGTAAAAGTGTCGGTTATCTTAACCATCAGTTAATAGAAAAATATCGCATCGAAAGACCCATGTATGTTGTCAAAAATATAAGTTATTTACTATTTCGATGCGATATTTTTCTATTAACCGATGGTTAAAGTAACCGGCACTTTAACCAGAGATGGAAAAACCGGCCCTTAAAGTAAATAATTATAAAAATTGGAAGATTTTGAAGAGTTAGATTATGTTTGTACAGAGGACGATCAGAATCATTTCGTTTAATATAGAGTAAAACTTGAAAATGAGAATTAAAACCGTGTTGTTATGTAAATAAAACTTTATACGATATCTAAAACTGATATGGAATGATACGGTAAAATTACTGCCATTTTATTTCCTGCAGCAAATTTTTATAGTAGAGATATTTGGTAAGTTATAAACGCAAAGTGTATTGTAATATTAAATGTCAAATAAGCAGGTAATATTTATACCCGTGATGTGCAATTTGCGTAGATTCAAGCCGTATAACTCCTGTTCTTCAAGCA
Source organism: Stenolophus ochropezus (assembly GCA_035578165.1). Taxonomy (NCBI): domain Eukaryota; kingdom Metazoa; phylum Arthropoda; class Insecta; order Coleoptera; family Carabidae; genus Stenolophus; species Stenolophus ochropezus. Next base: position 12,995,752 of record JAQOWZ010000005.1, on the reverse strand, counting down.
AATATCACCGATCGTTCCATAAATTTACCAGATTTTATCTAACATTACAATGTACTCCAGCAATTTATGAACACGTTTAAAATTTATACGAGGTAATCAAATAATCAAGTAAGTGCACAGCCACGGAGTAGAATGCCATGTGTGGTTTATGACATATCATACATTGTTGAGCACATGAGCTCTGCGTTTCGAAACGTTTAATTATAATGTAATGAAAATTATGGTTTATTGTTATGTTGTTAATCATCGCCTACTTCATCAAGTTTTAATTGTTGATATATGAATTCAGATTGCGCCCACTACTGCTTTCTCCACATATAGATGTCACTAATTGTTCTTTTTAATCATTAAAAATTCTCTGCTTGCCCGAAAGCTCAAAACATTCAGAACTCTCTCATGTCTTATTTTCATTAAGTTTAATATTTACTGTGTACTTTCTATTATTGGGGATTGCAGCTAAGAGAGACTCTATCTGACGGCCTGAAATGGAACCTTTGCAAACTTCACAGGTTATTTTTTAACCATTTTTTGTATTATTTGCCATTTTTTATAATGGCATCTAATTGTTGTGTCCAACAGCACAATTCTTTCAAAAAATGACATTCGGACATTAATTTTCACAAATTTAAAAACTGATTTTGGGGCTAGTGAATTGGTTAATATAGAGGTAATGTTTTTTTTTTCATTCTATTGAAAATGATTTTTTTTTGACGTAGGATAAATAATTATTTGTAATAATGAATTATCTTTATTATTAGTTTTACAGTGTAAATTGAAAAAACTGCTGTCCCTTCAAATAATTTATAATCAGTTGTACATGGTAGTACAGTCGTTATACCGTTTCGAAATAAGAAATGAAGTTAAGTATTAAATTAAATATGTTTGTGGATATTGAAGATAAATGTGATGAAGATGAAAATATTAATGATGGTTACCACAAAAATTCATTATTGCTGTTATTGCAAGCATGGCACTATTGAACTCTCCAATGTTCTAAAGTGCACTAAAATGCTCATTTAGTTTTGAATTGCATTGTTCCGATGAAATTAATTTTTAATATAATCTACGGTAGATATTGGTAAGTTTTACTTGCATTCTAATGGGAAGAAAGTCAAAATAATTTTAATACTTAGGTACTGCAATTTATTCTTACATATATCAAACAAGCAAATATTTTTCAGAGGGTAACTTTTCATAAATATTTTACCAATAAAGTTCTCTTGTTAATCTGACTGGAAATGTTACATTTTTTCTTAATATAAATAACCTATTTCCTAAATTTTAAATTCTTGTTCTTGTCTTGGTTGAACAAGTCTCCTGAATGTTGAAACATTATCGTTTGTTATTACTAATATAAATTACTCTATTAATTTGTCATGGTAAAATATATGATTTATAAAGCTAATGTATCAATATACTTGCTATAATTATAATATAAATCAATAGAATATTGAAACACTTAATTTTTAATATTTGAAATTACACATTATGTTGATAAGCACATTAGAATACTCTGAAAGAGAGTTTAATATAAATTAGCATACAGTGTCATACAGAAATATTCACATTAACAATAATGTTGTCGTGCTTAACAACATTCTTGTTCTGTACAACGAAGACTGCTTACATTAAATAGATTTATAACTACTTTTTATATTTATTAGCGCTATAAAATAAATAGAAATAAACTGTTTGAAACATTATATTACTTTGGAAAACTAGACATTTTCAATTAAAATTTGGATGTTTATTTTTATTTCCAATTTATTACCAATTCAAGCGTGCCTTAAAAATAAGAATTCAATAGTTTTAAAAAGAAAATTGTGTTTTAAATACCTGAAATATTCCAAAAATAACAATACTTACTTTAATGCAGAAAATGAAAAATTTTGGAGAAAAAAGAAATTGTACTCAAGATTCAATTCTGTTTTGAATATTCGGAATCAGCGTATCGAGATCTATCAATAACTATACAATTTTTGAAATTTTTTTGATCAAAATTAAATAAAAATAGCTTACGAAGATAAACTATTATGGAAGATAGTTTGTTTGAAATTTTAAAATTTTAATTCAAAATTTTTATTTCTGATCATCTAAAACATCTAAAAAAAAAATACAAAAATATGTAATAATTGTTAAATTATTTTCTATCGCAAACTCGTTCAAATATCAAATAAGTGTAATAAATAAACAATTAGTCCCACACGTAAATAAATACATCAACTTAACCATTCTGTCACATATACACATTTAATCTGCATATAGTTGTGCCGCTATTATATTTATTAGTCTGACTGCAAGTAAAGGTAAAAAAACAATGATATCATGCTCTATTTTTCCAGTCTAGGTCACTTCGAACACTTATATTTTACGAGCAGTGAGCAGTTAATAAAATTAACTTTTTCGCTACTAAATTAATTGATTATTAACAAGTTCACGTACGAGAATAATAAATGCAAAGAAACCTCAGCGCTCATGGAAAATTTCGCTTCGAATACCAGGTTAAATTACACATGATTGTCTTGGAAAAAACTACAACAAAAACTAAATTTAGGAAGATTAAAACCCAGCTTCCTTGTTTGGTTTTTATTACATTTTTTATCAAAACCCATCGAGAAAGTAAACTTTTACTGGGAATATAAATAGTAGAAACAGAATATAATTATTGATTACTGCGAATTTTGATCGATAAATTTGCACCTATATAATTAAAATATTGAATAGAAGTTTCTATTTGTTGATAACATCAATTGTTTTTAGGTTATATTGTATTTGAATGTGACGTGATTTAAATATGAAAACTTACTACAAGGTGGGTTTTTAGAGATGAAAGAAGATTAGGAATAGACTCACCTGAAAAGAAAATATATAATTAGAAATAATTATCACATATTTTACCAATGTAAAATTTATAGATTTTTTCTTTGAAAATACGTAAGGATATTCCGTTTTTATTTATTTATTTATCATTTTAATTAGCTGATAAATATTAAAATGACTGACTTCTCTCATTCATAGTAATGAATTTTGAATATGATTGACAACAAACTTATAAGATTTGCTATTTGTAATTCGCCCAAGGAATATATTAAGCAATGATTAGTGGTGCTTATATATACTTTGTCTTACTATAATTTCTTTGTAATCTAATAGATCAGAGCTATATATTTGTTTGCTATTTTTCTATACTTTATACCAATGATTCTTTTTTTTGTAAGTTTCTTCAAACTAATGAAATTTTTCACTGTTTGTCACGTGTCTATATTTTAACTATTTTTTTTTATTTGAGAAAAAAGCTCAGCCGGGAATAACTTCATACGTACATTTTTCAAGATACAAAAATATTACGTTGCTTACTACCACTATGTTATAAAATATGTATTGTTTCAGATAAGTATAGGTAGGGGTTTATCATGGTGAAAAAATAATGGGTATAAATTTTGGTGACTGATTTTACCTATATATTTTTACACGGGGGTTTTTGTTTGTTTATATTGTATTTATATTTATTTATTATAATTTATTAATAAATCTATTTACTGAGATGGTGTTGTTAAAGTACATTTTTATTTTACTGGAATAATTATTTGAATGAGATTTTTAGGCATATAATTACTTAGTCTCGTGACTGAAATCTTGATTTTAAACATTCCAGGTGATTAATATACCAATTAAAGTAAGGCTTTTTCTTATATTTTTACTACAAAGCCCTTGAATTATTAATTATTTACAATATATAATAAATTGAATCAATCTATAATTATTAAAATAAGAAATTGAAAACGAACGACAGTATATAATTACTGTGAATAAAATAATTTAAAGAATTGATGAATATTAATAGAAAATAGTTAACATACAGCATAAATCAATATAAAAAGAGCAATAAATAGCAGCAGAACGTGTGAAAAATCCAGTGTACGTGTTAGTCAATCACGTTTTAACTCATAATGATATATTGCATCCACCTACTGCGGCATTCTTTCTGGAAAATGCGTACGCCAGGCTACGGCGTCGAGGGTTTTTATGTGATCTGGAACAAAGCCGTTATGCAAATAGAGTGATCTACAGCTCGAGCACTTCATCAACTATGCACGGTCAATGAGAAGGTTACCAGAACAGATTTATTGCTTAGATGGGAAACTATTGTTCTTTACGCAGAAAATATTATAAACATATTATCATACAACGTAGATTGACAGGTCACGACGAAATACATACCGTATAAACAATTCGATCTACAGAATTGCTACTAACTACTCAATAATGTTACCGGTACTACACGCGGAATGTTTAAACTACTGTAAGGTTTTATTTATTTAGGTGAAGTGTAAAAATAATTGAAAGACTAATATTTATATAATTGTTTAATAAACGAAATATAAAAAATAAAACATAATAAAAATAAGAAACACTATGCATAAACAACTATAAACAATAATTTAAGAATAAGAATTATTAATAAAAACTTAAACACTACGAATATTTTAATTAAACATTTAACACTATGCACTATTTATTTACACAATATTTATTTCCACCAACTATTTATGTTCACTATGCGTATTATTTTCAGACTATCCTCTCGGACTTTTCTGGTCAGGCTTAAATAGTAGAGCAATTAAGTTCAGAATATTCTTGTACCTTCGAGGCCTCAGAACAATCAAGGGCAGCGAACGAATCTTAGCAAGTCTGCTACACTACAATTTATTATGGAAATTATTTTTATTGTCAATCTTAAAATAGACGAAATAAGAAAAGAGGTGCTAAAGTCGTTCGATATTTTATCAAATAAAATATTTAGTAATGTTCACATTGCAGTGTTAAAAACGAATTATGCAATGCATTGGGGTGCCGTTCTTCTGTAAAAATATTTAAAATTGCTGATTCGAAATTCGAAATTTCAATAATTTGAATCTTTTTTTTTTATTGGAGAGAAGTATAAAAAATAATATTAATATTTGTAAATACTATGGGTATTGCTGTAAGAAATATTTTTAATAGTTGCACAATTCTATATTGTTGTACTTCCCTTATTCAAAATATTACGCTTCGTCTCTGAATTGGCAACGATTGTATTTGAACCTTAGATCTCTTTCTCCGCTAAGTTTGAGTAGGAACGTTTTACAATTGAGCTCCCACTTACTTAAGATTTCCTTTGCCATGAGTATACCCTTTTCACATGGAGTAGTAGAGACTCCTTAAGTTTCAAGGCACTCAGAACTTACTTTGATTTCTTATGTAGTACCAACATTAAAAGGTTTTGTACCGGCCATGTCGGATTTTTTCTAATACACTAATAAAAATATTGAATATCACACACATTATTACCAATTTCACCGCTTATAAAAACAACATAGTTGTGTGTGTAATTTGTCCTGATTAAGTCGCCTTATCTGATTCGAATGGCTAATCTTCCTTGTCTAATGCGTGGCGTAGTTCTTGCATCACATGTTAATCGATTACAAGGCAATATTTTTATATCGCGTACCGTTCATCTCCACAGCTGAGTGAGCCATCGCCATCGCCAACTTACAGCTTGGCTGATTGAAGATCGCTGGAAGAGTTATACGCGACTAGCGACCACCCAATGCCTGCGCTACTAACAGAAAGATCTTCCAGAAGGGGATATAATTTACCTTTTTGCCTAGTAATTTTCAATTGGCAACTATGTAGTTACACGGAATTTATAGATGATATAGTTTCAACTAGTAATGTTAGGTTATGTACATACTAAGTAAACAGTTGATGTTTTAATAATCTTAATATCAATTCAATGCAGGTTACCTTTAAATTATTCAACTACTGTATCCAGTAATTATTGTGATTTCACAATAAGTACATACCCTTTGTCTAATTTATATGACAAATCTAGATCAATTCATGCAAGTAGGTATTATGCAACATAAATATTATTTGTTATTTATGTTATAAATATTTTTATACCTAATATCCAAATTAATAGATATTGATCAGATTTGTAATTTCAAAGTTATTAGTTTTGATATATTTTGTAAACACTTACTCGTTACAGACAATTTCAACAATGTAAGATGTCAATAAAACTAATCCAACTTAAACAAAAGCAATAAAATTTCCCCAACCAAAACATAAACTAAAAAGTTTTACGGTAATAGAAATCAAAGAATAAATTGAAATTTACTGTAAATAAATTTAAAATAATGTTGCGGTTAGTATTGAATACATGAATGAAATCTAAAAGCAAAACTAGTTTTACCTATATGGAATTTAGCTGTCTGATTTAAAATAAATTTCATGTAGCAATAAAATAAATGCAACAACAAACAATATTTAAACAAGATAACGGAAGTGTAAATTCTAAAGATATATTTATTCATATTTACATTTATTATGCAGTACTAGTGTAAGCAAACACTCTTATCATAAAACTTAAATAAACCATGTCACACAAACCTAAAAAACTCGTTAAATAATACATTGCAATATGTAAAATTACCTTAGAACAGAAATTTTCTACATTTACTAAAGTATCTAATGTTCACGTTTACTCATATAAATATTCATGATATTTTTATGTTAATATACTCATATAAAACTATAATATAAACAATAACATAAAATTTAATGTGAATTTTAGTTCAATGTAATACACATTTCTTTACCCGTAGCAGCAGAAAGAAAAGAGTATACAATTTCTAATCAATTATTATTTTTGACGTTATTTTATGTCTGAAGAATATTGACTTATGAAAAAAACATAATTACTTTTTCGTAATAAGTATTATTTCCGCCCAACATATACTATACTTACTATGCTACGTTCATCAGTGGAAATTTTAAAACTATGTTTTCATTATCGTCTCAACTTTAAGCACAACATCTGCGTGTCTTGACTATTTATGTTTGATGCTTAGTTAATTACCTAAGAATGAAGCGTTCAAGAACTGACATTTCTTTCAATAATGTGAAAATGTGCTCGTCCAGGTCGAAATAAATGTTGGCGCACTTTTTATCCGATAATTTAATATTACTGTTTTTAAAATAAGAATAAGAGTAACATTCCTATAACATTAAAAAAATAACAAAAATAGAATTATATATCTAAAGATAATAAATAATTTCATTTAAACAAACTTAATATATTTTATTAGCAATACTGTCAAATCTTTTGAAATTCGAAATGCTACACTAAAACCTCTACCGAGAATATGTACTAGAACGTAACGCGCATGCGAATTCAAGTCCAAGTACAAGCATGGACCTTGCTAATTTGAGTATAAGTGAAATTCAGAGTCGATGTGCGCTGACTCTACATTTTTGTTACAAATGGCTACTAATGAATGCATACTCTTAGCGAACAATTTTAAGCTATCTTGAAATTGTGCTAACTTTGAATTTGCTTGTTAATGCAACTTAACTGCTGAAAATATTTTGATAAATACAGGCTGGCCCAATGAAAAACTATTAAAAAGAGAATTGAAAGACCTTTCGAACGGAGTCATGTTCGACACCTTTTCCCATTTAAAATTTTTGAGGTGCAGTCCACCCCCATTTTAGGGTTGAAGTTATGCCATTGGTATTAATCCGTTCAGGTGCCCCCTTTATACTAAAATTGACGTGTTCGAGCGTTTTTTGCAAAATTGATGTTAAGTGGCCAAAAATTGCGCTGGTAATTTTCATTGGGCTTCCCTGTATGTACCAATTTCAAGTTTTTTTTTATACCCAATTAATCAATATGAATATATACTCGTAAATCAATAAATATTATTCATATTAAACAATTTTTTTTTATTTGCCGTCCGGCGCCCTTTTAACACGTTAACTGCCATGAGGTACATCTTATGTGTCTCACTAAAATATCCTCGTATGCTCTGAGATACATCGTTTGTGCCTCAGTGTTTGAATACACATTATGCTCCGTGGTCTAATGTTTGTACTTCGCAACGCATATCTGTGAACGTAGTTTAATTCTCGGTGGCCTGACAGACCAAAACCTATTCTTAGCGCATGATTTTTTTGTTTTTTGTCTCTGAAATGATAAAATACAGCACGATACATGTGCCTCAATAAAATTCTTCAAATTTGAAAGCGACATTAAAAAAAATCAATTCTGTTATCATACTTGTATTTTCTAATATGAAAACACCCTAAATCTGGAAAAAAGAAAAAATGGCCCAAGGGACCCACCTTTTTTTTTAATGGTGGCAGTTAACGTGTTAAAATTGACATCTTGGGCTGTCGCCCGTTTACGCTCGCCACTTTATCCGAGCCTGAACTTGCCTACCAGCGTTTCTTTCGGGAACAATACTGTGGTATTCATTTGAAAAGCTCCTCATTTGTGTGGTGCTCCGAATTCCTGGTTGGTGTAATTACCGGTGAGGCTAATAGAGTAATTTGAGGCTGCACTCTGCCCGCCAACTCCATCCCGCGCTGACCGCCAGAGCAAAGGCCAAGGCCTGCGTTACCGGAGCAGTTCCTGCGCCTCGCGGCTACATTTCTAAGTGACATTTCATCAAGGCTGCCGCACTCGCGCTGTCCTTGCCCAATATTCACATTTTTATGAATAATTCATTCGCCAGAAGGAAAATTATAACATTGCAACAGTTTAAAAATGTCAAATTCATTGCTACTGGTAATTAACGGATATAATTGACGCTTATGATAATTTGATTAAGATTTTGCAATTTTACTTATGCGGTTTTCAAGTTATATGACTATGAGTATCATTTATATGATAATTAAAATAACTACATTTTAAAAGATTTTTAAAATGAATTTAATGGTTCTATTTGTTACTCACTTGTAAACCACCATTTACAAGAACTGTTTATTCACCAGGGACACCAACCTTTATAAGGCTTAGTGTTGCCGTCTAGATCTAGACTTTCTAGAGCGTTGTCTTATGTCGTTTAGATTATCACTACAAGACTGGCAAAAGTATTGTCTTGAAATTTCAAGACAAGACAAGACTATTGTTCTTGATCAAGACGAGAACATTGTAGACAATTTTCAGATTCTAGATCCTAGATTAATTAAAAAAAATAATTTTCCTAATATAACTAAATCATGTGTAGCTTGTACCATTCGAGCGGAAACAGTGATGTAAAATAGAAAAAGAACGCTACCGGAGAATTATCTGTCATTATCTAAAGGTTATGCGCAGGTTAATGTAGAATCTTAAAACAAACTAGAGTCTTGATATCTAGACAAGATTACAGAATACAGTAATAAGTTAATAAATTGTAAAATTTTACAAGTTAGTATTAGGTGCATTGTTTGTTTACATTATTGTAAGATATGTTTATTATTTTGTTACATTAGTAACTGGCTGGATTTGGTTATAATTTTGTTTTTATTTACAAGTGAATAACAAAAAAAAAATAAGAATAGATAACAGTTTTTACATCTTCAAGGAGGTAACAGGTTCGTCAGTCAGTTATTCCTATCAGCAATAAAAATGGTTTACCATTGTGAAATACTATAATATGGACTTGGAAAATATAGTAAACTTAACCTTAAATGAGAAATTTTCAATTTTTTTATAATTACTGTTCAATGTTTTTAAACAAAATGAAAAATGAGTTTGGAATGTAATACCAATGTGCGTAAATTGCTTGAACAAGAAGTGCTAGAATTTCCTGTTGTTCCTCTAATTGCAAAACATCAGAACATCATCCGCGGAATCCTCTGCCAATTAATGCGCGCATGCATGAATGAACTTGCGTTGTTTTGGTCGTGTTGTTAGATGTGTGTTTGTTTATGTGGTGGAATGTAATATGCGGAGGTGTCGGCATTTTTGTCTTCCACTGCTGTTGTATTTCTTACTCAGCGCGCACGTAATTCTCCTTAATGAATAAATAACTTTAGAACGCTTAGTGTTGCTTGGGAACGTTCAATGAAATTTTATTAACAAGAAATCAAGTGGATAGGGAATTAATGAAGTTGTAACCAACACGAATATTATGTTTCCTACTTCCTACATGCTCCATTCATCATTTTTAATTTGAATATTTGTAAAGAGGTATTTTCCAACAAGACAAAAATAAATGTAAATAAATATATCAACACTGTTAATGTTCACAAAAAAATCAGGCAAGAATATAAATTTAAAGTATGTTTAGCTATTAATGTGACAACAGTCCCCATGTGAAAAGTGCACCACACGATATATAATCATTGTTGAAAAGAGATATGAAAAATATGTCATTATTTGTTAAAAATAGATTATACATATTCAGTAATAGTTAGCTCTTATGATGTCAAAAAATACTTTCAATTTGTTAAAGCTGTATTCAAAATGCTTAAATACTACGTTTTGTCAAGCAGGCCTGGATTAAACCTCCAGCGGTCCCTATACAAAATATATATAATTCAGGCCCCACATTTAAAATGTTTTTGGTTTTAGCATTGACAACTTAGCTCATTAGCTAGATGTTTTAAAAATAGTAAGACAACATAATTTTGACATACATACTCGTATAATATATTTACTATCCCGATTGAACCTGGGCCCCTGAGAATTACGGGCCCTAGAAATTTGTCTTCTATTTATTGGTTAATCCGGTCCTGTTGTCAAATTGTAAATAAAATATTATTTACAGCAATGAAATCAGTGAAAAAAGTCATATTTTAAAAGCAAACGCAGAAAACCTTATTAGTACAAATAAAGAAACTAGCATGTCCATATATAAATAATCTTTAGCCAATCTAAGATATTTATTTTAATTGCTTATATTATTTTCACATCTATTTTCTTCTCTTTTAAATATCATTTTACACTTTCGAGTGTCGAAATTACACTTCTTATTTTATGTTGCTTATTATATCCTTCCACTCCATTTAGTGTTTTGCTTCTTTTCTTACTTTTGACAACTGATGTGGTTTCTTTTTAATATTACTTTTACACTATTATGCTAAGTCTTTCTTGGCCTTCCTCGTTTACTATTTCTTCATTACTTTCCCACACTTGTTTAGTTTGTATGTCTTCTGCCATTCTTATTAAGTGTACGTACACGCTAGTTGCTCTTTGTCTATTGTTTTCTGTACGCTTTTAATTTATTCTTAATTTTGTTTGTGTTTCGTATTCATTCGCTTATAGTATTATAAGAACATCTATTTCCTCTGCGAGATCTTTCTACTTCTAGTCTTATTACTTACTACTACCTGGTTCTCTTCCTTATACTAATGTTGGTCGGTATATTGCTTTGAATATTATCATTTTTGTTGATTCGTCTATTATTTAAAACTTTATTATTACAAAGAATGAAACTGGAATGTCCATTTTTAAATAATCTTTAAGCAATCAAAGAAATTTATTGTTTTCTTTTAGATTTTAATCGCTTATATTATTTTCACATCTATTTAAATAGTAATGTTTAAATATTAATGAACAACATATTTATAAATTCAGCTATTCTTCTTTTCTTACGCTATAAATCTCTGGAAACATTTAGTGAATAATTTACGCTTGTACAAGTAAAAAGATCTAGCATTTCATCTATCTTTAATCCTAGATAAAATCTTCAAAGTGACCTTAGAGGCGTGAAAAATGGTGAATAAGTGTGTGTTTGCATCGTTCATCATTACTGCAGTTATTTATTAGTCGTCTAATGTCAATGCGAATTGTTTATTACACAAGAAGTCTGCAGGCTACTATGCATATCCTCGTGTCGCAACCTGCATTCCTCGGTAAACGCACCGAGATCTTTTGTGCAAGAAAAGACGAGATAAGTCGGGAAAAATCCGCATAATGCACAAAGGTCGTATCAAGCGATCAGCCATTAGCTGTCCAGAGGTGAATTATGTCTTATTTTGCGATAGATATACTCTTTTGGGTGTGGTGTGCTAGACATGTGCGAAACAGATCATAGATGATGTATTGGAAAGGTTATCGAACATCTTAAGGGTATACTCAGTAAAAAGTATTGCATCCTATACTTTAAAAGAAGTTAATAGGAATTTGATAAATCATAAATATAGTATGGAATTATGATAACTTTTTGCTCTATTGCATTGAATCACACAGTAAATCGAAAAAAGCAAAAATTGAAGAAATTAGAATTATTGACAACAAACTGATGTTGAGATTTGAATAAAGGGGAAATCTTATTTATTATCATTCTCATTGGCACACAAGTCTAGGATTAAACTTCACCCGTCCTTTTAGAATTTTTACTTGCATTTATAAGTTGCCAGTCCAAATCTACTCTGCTACGGAATTACAATTAATTCGAACGCAGCGGTATATTTTATTTAGTTATTAGTTTCAATCGGAATGCGCTAACCAAGTAAGCCACCGCTGCCCGTAAATCTTATTCACAGGAGTAGATTATTTTGCAAAATTTATTTTAACCTATTAAGTAACTATTTTTTTTGTTTCAGTACGTCAGAGCTTATATAAAAAAGCAAACGTTGACAAATAGGTACCTATATATAGAACAAACACTAATATATATTTACTTGTTTATATGTTTAAAGCATGTTATTACTGTTTTTTACTATTTTTTAGTTAGTTATGTTTCTGTTTTTAGTTCATATTGAACTACGTATATTATATTGAGAACTAGAATTTGAAAATTAGGAATAAGCAATTTGTCTAAATATGAGAATAAAGGGAAAGTTTTGATTTGTCCCAGTTCCTCTAAAAAATGAATATGTATGCCAATATTAAAAAATGGGTTGTAAAATATTCGTTTAGGTCTATTCAAAATGTTTTGTATTTAAATTATCGTTTTCTGAAGCATTTTAGTAAGAAGTAGCCTGGGTTTTAGTTTTAATGATTGTGTTATGTAAATATATTGGTTAGGTAGTTTTATTGTTATGGAATGTGCATAAAGTTTTCTATTTTTATTAACAAGTCGAAACTAGTTCAAGTTTCCAAGTTTGCCTCTAAAATCTAAAATATATTCATGATCCAACTACTAACCGCTAGACTATTTTCTTCTAGCAAGCCTATGAATAAATTAGCGAGTAAAATTTGATTAAGTAACCTAGTAATTATTTCAAAATGATCGATCGGTTTCGCGTCGTTATAAATTTGTCACGAAAATAAAAATACGTGGAATAATAACGGCTCATGCGTCACAGTTAATCGATTTACATTAGGGAATAAATTCGATGATTTGACGTAAAATAAATACGTTATTTATTAGCTGTATTAATCGACAAGGTTAGCCGAGAAAAAACAGAGCAGAAAAAACTTACTGTTATTATTTCTCAACGATTTATGATATAGGTACTAGTGATTAAAATTAGCACGGTGGTCGAACGGTTAACGACGACGATGATTGTGTGCGACATTCATGGTTCGACTCCTAGCAGATCAATTACCCAGATATGTTAAATGCGGGCAGTGGTGGCTTCGATCGCTTATTATATCGTTAATTAAATAACTTTTTAATGCCTAAGAACCGTAAGGTTTTGTTTGTTTTATGATCAATTCATTAATTAAATTAAATACCTTATTTCGTAGATTTTTATTTTGGCTAATCTAACCTAACGTAACCTGAACTAACCTAATATAACGTAACCTAACCTAATCTAACCAAACCTAACATGATCTGATCTAACCTACTTTCAATTATAAACCCTGGTTGCATACTTTGGTGTGCTTTTATAATGTTCATTTGGTTAACTATTTGGTGCGTTTTTGTTTTTTGTCATAGGACGTTTGTTTGTTGAAACCAAATTTAAAACAATGATGTGAATTAAATCTAAATGTAACTTAACCATCAACATAATTTTAATATTAAATTGTCATTGACATTTATGTCATTTAGAAAGAGTTTTTTAACAATTATCAATTAAATACTTGTGCTCGTTAATGCCGAGTACAATGTACAGTATTGTCTTTCAATTAATTCAACGTTTTAAAGATGAAAGAATAGTGCCTTTTATGCGTGACGAAATGTAAAGGCCAGTAATAGACTATGAGCAAAATTAGCGTTATAAACTGTACAAGTCTTCCCGTCGAATGAAAAACAAGGCATTCTAACATCAAGTTAATGCCACGAGTCCCAGCGACAAAAACCAGACTAGACAAGTGAATGAAACGAGGAAGACGATCCATGAATCGCGAGTCACTTTTTACTCCTGCTGCATTTCCGGTGCAGCCGAGCACGCGCGAATACGCACGAAGACGCGCGAACATTCCGAGAAAGAGAAAAACACTCAAGATCAATTAATTTTGAAATTGTGGTTATTTGTCAATTAAATTAATTAAATTGGGTATCAGTAATGAAATAATTAGATATCGGCTTAAATGGTTGTAATTGAAGCAGGAAAAATGTTATGAAGGGAATTTTTATGGTTTGAGCCTTTCTACTGTTTTCACTTTTCTACGAAATAGGAAATAAATAAAACTTTTCTTTTTATGTTACATAAATGAAAGGTCGTAAATTCGAAGAGATGTACCTAGAATTGTAAACATTTTACACCTGGCGAAGTGAAGTCATTAAATAATTCACACATTTAACAAGCTTCATTTGCTTCCATCTTAACCTCATTTTCTCCCGACCGCATAATATTTCATTCATTATTTACATATTATGTTTATAGACACAATGTAGCAAACATCGTATTCAGTAAATTGTATAGTGTGGTTAAATCCATTACGGTTGATTAAATTTCAATAAATTGATTTCATCCCAGTATCGTTTTGTTACCCTATTTTATTACTTGTCTATGTTTTATAAATTTTTAATGGAATTTGAATAATTTTTTTCTTTACAACTATCTTTTACAAATATGAAAGATTTCATCCCTAGGTAGTTTGTTCCCAACTCGGCAATATTTTCGTAGTTTTTGTAACACCTTGGGAAGGTTACGTGTAGGTCAGCTAGCCTGAAGCCAGGCCTGTCGCGGCAACGGTACTGGCCGTGTATGGAGCACCGGGTACCCGGGCCGCGGTCCGGGTAATGTATGGGTGCGCGGCACGAGAACAGCGGGAACATATTGCGCGCTGATGGACGCCTGCAGGCCGCCGGAGAAATCAGGAGGACTGCAGGAAGTACCCAGCACACTTCACGCAAGTACTTTATACTGTACGCTAGTTTTAATTTGAAGCAATGGCAAATAATGTGGAAAAATAATAAATGTTGTTTGTGTTCGTAATGGTTAAATAATTAAAAACAGATGTGGGGTGGGATTCCAAAACTTTGGTTGCTGTCATTTGGACTTATTATCGTATCAATTGCAAATATCAACTACAAATTATACTTGCTATTCTAGTAACAGTAATGGTTAATTATGGTCGATACGTACAAATTCTCATATGAAGAACACTCTACAAGTCTACACTGATAAGGGAATGTCTTTAATTCATAGCAAATTTGAATTTTTGCCATGGTGACAATTGAAGTTTGACGTTTGTAATTGATATAATAACAAATACAATTGTTATTTGTAGTTGTTACGAGTTATAGAATCCTACCCGGGGATGGTTAGACTCAAAGATACAGGAGAAAAAAAATGAAGGAAGTTATACAGAAGATACTAAGAAATAAAAACAAAAAGGTAAAAGCACATACAGTTTGAAACCTAAATTTGTATCAATCATAAATAAATCTAGGAACTCTGTCTAGTTGGACTCTTTTCTATTAAAAATAGTTAAGGTCTACTAAAATAAAATTCGAATCATAGCAATTCAATAATAATTAAGTAATCTCTTATTTTTGTAATAAGTATCCTTGGTTCTGGATAGTTATTTAATCCAGATTACAAAGGCGCATCATCTCATCTCATCTGTGACACAAAATTCCTATGTACTCGTAGAACGGAGCCTCAAATACTGGAGTTACTTGTTTCGGGACATGTTTTGCTTACATTTTAGTGATGCAAGTCGCCTACAGTCTCGGCAGGGTCAGCACACGCTAAGCTCATGTGCGGTAACCCATCCAACTGAACATGGCGGCCTACGTTGCTTATCTACAAGATGATACAAGACACGCTACGACCACATAACCGTATGGCTGACGCATCGTCCCCTAAGATGTTTAAATTTTTTTTTAATTCAACTCTGGAAGCTGCAAATGTTCTGAGAAACTCAAAGTAATTTGCGGTATACCGCACCAAACTGTTCTTTTGTAATGGATAAGGTTTTTAAAAAAACTCTAAAAAAATCTTATTCTCACTATTCTTAGGTGATATATTTCAGCCCGGTTTCTGTCATTAAATGACTATTATCCAAAGATTTCAACCGGGGAAGAAATTATACCAAAAAAATGCATATTGGGTTGCGGCGCTTTGTTGAAGTTCATCGTTTACTTTCTTTCTTAGTCTTGAGTAGTTTTATGTAAGTTCTTTCCCGGTTGAAACAAATATAACACCTAAGAACAGTGTGAATAAGACTGTTTAAAAGTTTTAAAAAACTTATCCATTACTTATTCTTCATACTTGGACATTCATCCTTCATCATTTAACTGTTCTTGTGTAGATTTATGGTATAAGGGCTGTTAAGAGGTTTATAACGATTCTTTGATTTTTTCATGACCCAAACTACACTTGCAAAACTAAATTCTAAGTGGATGAAGCGAAAGAAAGAATTTTTTTATTTCTATTTTTGCCTGTAAAACAAATAATAGTAAATATCATCTGCACAACTAAATCATGAATATAAAGGTTTAATGGTTCCGCCCTACATAATATAGAATGGTATTTTAATAATCAACTTTATTTTGCGTTAAACTACCCAGCCGCACCTTTAATTAAAACAAGCCGTGCTGATATATTTATCTAAACTGCAACAAAGCATCGCGCTGGTAATGAAATGTTAGTAAGACCAGTGAACCCGGGTGGCCATTAGAGAGGTCGCAGTTCAATTATGAAAGCAATCAATATGTGGCTCCGCTTCCGCAACTGTCAATATTTACATGAGGCCTTATCCCCGCGCGTGGCCTGCCAATTAACCGCTCGGCCGCCAGTAATGGCAGCGCTTAATTAACGTCCCGACGCCAGGAAACAAGACGTCGCTAGGGGATTGTGACACCTTCAAATTACCTCGTTACAAAAACGACATCGATCATCAACATTTGTACCCTGTATCATACGAACTATAAGGTATCGACAACTTTGGTCTAGTGGTTATCATTCTGGCTTCACAATCTAGTTGTTGTGGGTTCGAACCCTACGAATGCATGGATGTATATACACTCTATTTCCCGCAGTTGATCCTAACGTCCACAATGGATGAAACATACGAAAAAGATTGTAGAATAATCTAACGAAACTACCAACACACAATGAAGCACAAATAGTCAACGCCAAAATCACCTTAATAAATGTCATGTATGATATATTGAAGTTTAACCGCGGTTACAATACTGTTTCTATTTCATTTTTGTCATTAGTTAGATGATACATATGTACACCTCTGCAATATGCACGATAATGAGATAGCAAATAAAAGTCTAATCTATGCCACGCGTATACGACAAAAATGCAAGATAAAAGTTTAATAATTCTTGCAACAGAAATGTCGTCTTACTTAATCCAGTAAGCTTTGGTACCTCTCGGTATGAGACTTGTAGAGTTCATGTGTTTCGGATTCTTCTTCTAAAAGTTTTTCCGTTTATTCCTTTTCTCTGTGAGATTTTGAATATTCCTCCAATTTCCACCTCGGTCCTCGACAGCCAGTTTAAAATCTTGTTCTTTTATTCTGATAGGTCTTCCTCTTTTCTTTTTTCGCATTGGCCTTGTTTCGTAAAAGTGTTTTGTTATTCTGTCTTCTGTCATCTTATGGCCAAACCATCTTAATTCTCCATCTTCTATTAATGTTTTATCGATTTTGTTTTCAGGTCTGCTCTGATAATTATGTTTCTTACTATACCGTCGTGTTTCACCTGCTACTTTCCTTAAGTGCCTCAATTTTATACTTCGGATGTTACTTTTACATTTTTCTGTTAGGCTCCAAGATTCGCATCCATATGTTGGTTCTGGGGTCATTTTTTTTTTCAAAATACTTCAGTTTTGATCTCTTTAGTTAATTCTTTGTTATTTTATATTCATACCATAGTGCCACTAACATTCAATTACATACAACGTTGTTAGTGGAACGATTGATAAAGCAAAAAAAAAGTTTATATTCTGTATCATATGTCTCTATAACCTTGTTTAAAGAACTAAAAAATCGGGTTATTAATAAATATTTACTAAACTTAAAAGGTTTATTCATGTATATCTCTTAGTTCTTAAATAATAATTAAGGTATCAACGTTTTATATCCGGTTATTTTTTGTCACTTTTACAATGATTTGTTTATAGGTATATATCAAAACCTAATATCGTAACTAAAGAATAATTTTGTTGAATTTGTTTTTGTTTATTATGTTCCACGTATGTCATTTTGTCAATAAAAATGGAAAAAGCCGTATGCGATGCAAATCTTAGATAATTATTTCTCCTTTAACGTATCTTGATTTATAACCACTATTTTGCGATAATCGACTAGTTGGACATTAAATATTTTAATAGATAGAAAATGGTAGCTTCAAAAAATAAAAGCAAAATTTACATTTAAATAGACAACTGACAACACAGGTGAATATTCGTTACTGTTTTACAAAATGTAAATTATCAATTTTCTATTTTAAACAATTCCGGTAATGTACATAATACTTTTAAAAACTGGTTTTATAATTTTGATTTATTTTCAGTAATGATATCACTATTAAGAGTATTTATTATTACTACTAGAATATTATCATATTATCTGCCACATGAACACTGTGATATAGGAAGTAAAAAAGTATTGTTCCATTAATTAACTATTCATTGTTTCATGTCCTGAATGTATTTATTAAAGCTCTACATGTACATGTGTTATTATTAGTTACCTTTTACATACATGATAACATCTAATTTGGAAACTATTTCTTTGTGTATATGTTGCAAGTTCCGAGAAAAAACAAAATAATAATTCATTTAGATCGTAGATATCGTTTTAATATACCTACAACTCCGTAAAACAATTTAGTTATTAAACAAATGAAGGATAAGTGACTCATCGTCCTCGAATGTTCGAAATGGAGTGCTAAATCACTTATTTGTTCTTTCCTCAGCAAAAAACATCTGTTTTTAATCGTTAATAAGTTTATAATTCCTTTCTTTTAACATTTAACCTCTTGACCTTGTACATATTGCATAAACAATTCATTAAACGCGAAAACGAAACTTCCACATCATGACCGTGAAGTTCCTTTCCAAATTTCCCTCTTCAAGTTTAAATTCACTTATATTGTTTAAAACTCTATGATATTTATTCAATTCATAACATTCTCTACGGTGAGTTATAGTTTTTTGAAAACTAATGTCATATTTTTAAAACTAATTATTAAAATTTTAAATAAGTTTAAGCAGCAGTATACTTTTATGACAGGTTGAAATGATATTTATTTTAATATGTTAAAATTTTTAACTAATTTATATGAATGAAATATTCTTCTAATCGTCATCTATTTATAGCTAATGAAGTTGACCCACACTAACACACCGAAAGAGTCATAATGAATTAGTGTCTCCGTTCAAATGGAAATAGAAATTGCTCAGATTCTTTATTTGATTAATATCTTGGAATCTGAATGTTTATCGCAATGAAAGAAATAATTAATTGGGATGCTCGCTTGGTCACATTCATTTCGCTTACGAAAGGAATGTTGGGATTTAAATTGGAGCAGTTTTATATTTGGTGACAGAAGTAGGCTTGACATTTTTTTATGTTTATATTCATATTTTAATGAGTTTTCTCTTATTAGGATCATAAGTCAATTTTTTTAATAGTGTAATAAATGATTTATTTTATCCTTGTAAACAGTTGACGTTTCAATGATAAAATAAATGAATGGATATATCGAAGTTCATGTGTTTTCTCAGGAGGTAATGTAAATAATTCTAGGGGAATTTTCCTTCATTAGTGTGCCTTCATTGATTTAATTTAAGAATAATTATTTTAGAACAACACGATCAGTGTGAAAAAAATTGTTTTTCTAAAACAGTTCCGGCTTATCTCATAAACAATATTTTATTTTGGTCTATCATTATCTTATAAAATAATATCACGACGATTCTATACCGTCATCAGGTGAACTGGCACTGTTAAATTAAATTAAATTAAAATTTTTATAAGGTTTTGCTTTATAGAAATTAAAATCTGGAACATAAATTACAGTATCCCAAATTTTTAACCAAAAGTAAATACCACTGTGGACATGTAGACCAGCAATAATGTAATTAAAAATGCAAGTTAAATGTCAAAAAACACACACACAACAAGTCAACATGTTATATTCGAATGGTTATATGAATTTTGAGAAAGTCCCGCTACATCGTTTTTACAAATTTGGTAATACTCCCTTGACTCATAGGAACATAAATACGCTTTGTGATACGGTACACAGAATGGTTATGAAGTTATGTCATTTGCAATTAGGTATCATGAAACAAACTATACTTCAGGTCTTGTTCCGTATAGCACCGGTTTGGTAAATAAAATGTACATACATATTTATAAAATTGGTGCGACATTAAATTTGTAAAAAAAGATGATATGGCGAAGAAGGTTTAATTTTAAATAAAAATATACTGGAAGAAGACGTCGTTGGAAGAAAAAAAAACTAGAAAAGTACCTAAAGAATATAAGCAGGTGCAGATATAACCAATAAAATGATTTAATTCGTTTAATTAACGGTAATATTGCAACAAATAAGTACTTGTTAAATAAAGCAACGACTACGAATTCTTTTAGTGTTATTAAGCAGTTGTTAGTGCGTGTGAATTTCACGATTCATTGAGCGAAGTACTCGAACATGGTCCACGTGCGTATTATGAATCTGTAGCCGATATTCTATAACTTTCTCGCGGTGTACGGCAGCTATAAATCCGCAGTAACGCCGTGTGTCGTGTAGCTGAGGTAGTCGTCTAATGCGTGTCTGTGTCTCCACGCTTTCCAATACCCATTCATTACAGGATTACTATCATTTTTCCTTTGTTTATGTCTCCTGTGGATTTATAGCTATAGCGGTGGCGAATTTGATAAGGGAAATTCTCTCCTTACTAGGTGAAATGACAATATTTACACACTGAGTTTCTATCTCTGAGGAACTAATAAAATACTCGCTTATTTGGACTTCATTAACATAAGTACTCTTTATTGCCACTAATTCACGTTCTTCTCAGACTCATCCATGACACTTTTGTTCCCTATTGCCCATAATAGGAGAAGAAGAAGCTTTAGTAATTATTTCATAAATTTTAATGTCAAGCTAATAACTTAATGTAATTCTAATAGAAAATAAAATATGAAATATGATATGGTGGCTACTATTAATTAATAAAATACAGCTGTATTTAACTTATTGAAATGTACTATAAGTACTATAAGTTATTTGGTTATACTGGTATAAGAAAAGGCAAATCCAACAATTATTATTAAAGTTCATTCTGAAAATAAAAAAAAATATATATCCACTTATTAATGTACCTATTAATAGAAAAGAAATGAAGAAATATTGCTGGCACTTTAATTCCTTACAAATTTGAAAGTACATTAACTTTTACATTGTAACTAATTTTGAAAAATAATACTTATTGACTTGTTTTGATTGAAAGGAAGCGGTGGCTTACTTGATTCTCGTTCCGATTGCAATTGTGGGTGTAAGAAGTATGAGATCTGGAGTTCAAATCCAAAGGCTCTGTTTAATATTTGGAATCCACTATAAGTTGCAAATGTAGGCTGGTAACCCATATCAATAAAATGTAAGAAAATATTCTCACGAAACAAGTATCTCTGATACTTGTTGAACAATTACAATTAGACTCAGGTATGAATGTACCTTTCAATTTTCTTATGTGTTAATATATGTTGGTATTCGAAAGGTGGGATTCCATAGCTTCGGTTGCAATTATTTGAACTTGTTTGCAAATATCAACTAAGAAATGAACTTCCATTCATATAAAAGTAATCGTCATTTGTGTTTGTTATGGAACGAGACACTCTACAATGATGTAAAAATTAAATTCATTGCAAATTTGAAGGGCCACCAAATATCTTTCCGCGACA
The DNA here is from genome assembly GCA_035578165.1 of Stenolophus ochropezus. Taxonomy (NCBI): domain Eukaryota; kingdom Metazoa; phylum Arthropoda; class Insecta; order Coleoptera; family Carabidae; genus Stenolophus; species Stenolophus ochropezus. Next base: position 12,973,719 of record JAQOWZ010000005.1, on the reverse strand, counting down.
TAAAGTCGAAACTTATCGGAGGTGGAACAATACTTCCGTTTCATTTTTCGTACCATTAGAAATTCTACTTTTGAACAGTAAAAATGAATGTTTTTAATATTTGAGATGCTCGCCGCAGATATTGCTATCATTTGTTGACTAATTAATCTCTAAGAGAGTATACGTTGGCGAGAGAAGCGTACAGGTGTCCTCTCGATCTCTAATGCCACACACGACACTCGCAGTGTTAAGCAGAGCAGCCTGTACGTTTCCTCATCTCAACGCTTTCACTCACTGCTCTAGTATGTGTGACTAACGGTTCCTGTACGCCGCGGGCAAAAGACGTGAAATGAAAATTGGGCAAGAAGACCAGCTATATTTCACTCATAATCCGCGCTAAATCATTCTTCTAATACCACTAGGATATACCTACTTACACAGCACTACAATAGCTAAGGAATTAGTGACGTGCTTTTTTAGTACAACATTATTTGTGAATTCAATAGCTCGGTAATTGACAAATTCAAACAATTCTTTTCTTTCTTTGTGCATAATCAAACCGCAATAGATCTATTTTACAACTCAGTTTTGGATAGATCTTATTTATTTACTTATATTCGACATATAAGTTGATGACTAGTACATGAATTTTTATTATACCTATAATTAAGTTTATGTTCAAATGAAAGTCGAAAAGAAAACCAACTTCGTTATAATTTTTAACAAAGGAACAGACAAACAATGAACGATAACAAAAATTAACTAAACTCCTAATAAAATATAATATAATTTGACAACGTACTCTTTAGAGCATACTCTACAGATTGATTGATATATGTATCTACCTAAGTACTTCGATAGCAGCTTTATTTTTTCACAGTTTTAAATATAATATTTAAACTATATTATAGATTATAAAGCTTCACAAAATTTTCAAACAAATAAATAATAATGCACTCAACAGGATCTGCTTTCCTATGCTCCTATTTTCCATGTAACCTTGTACCAGCTGTAATAGATTCATTGATCACAGTGATTTATCCTAGAGAATTAGTGTGTCGAAGGTCCTTGCGCGTATAACTGTGATTATGAGCCTGCAGAGCAACTGCAACTGATACCTAGGTTCAAGGTTTCCGCAACAATTAACATTGGCAGCGCCGTACCCACCGTGTTAAATCATAGCCGATTTGAACTTGAATTCCTGTGTTTTGTTTGATTGATTGATTGCCACTGATGCTGATGTGAATGATAATTATCCCGCGAATTAGATTACAAACTCAGAGATGTATAATTACTTTGTGTTTGCAAACACGTGGAAATATGCAATTACAGAAAAATATGTATACATTCCACATTTTTATATTTCTACAAATATGTAATTTAATTAGTTTTTCGCGCTACCGTTGACGTTAGCATAACGTGCATATTTCCACAGCAACCAAGTTGTAAGTTTTATTTCAATTTTTTTTTCGCGCTACCATTCACGTAAGTTATCTTACTTCCATAGCAACATAAGTCGGAAGTTCTTGATAATTTCCGTTATTTGGTTACCATTGTTAACGGAGTTATAGTAGGGTAAAAAATATGAAAATCATACGACATTCATATATATTTGATCGTCTACCAACGGGCAAAATAAACTATAAAATTTGCAGTTTTTAGGAAGGGGCGAATTAATTAATTATTAGCTATTATTATTTGGTTAACATTGTCAACGGATTGTTATAGAAAAGGAGAGTCCTAATAGTACTGTAATATGAATACATTTGGTCATCTAACAACGTGAAAAGTTAACTATAAAAAGATGCTAATAAATAAATTTGATTTGTCAAGTGGCCCATTTGACAAATACCTTAACATTATATGATGTTTATTGCTGTTGTTGGCGTTACCACCCTAGAAATTGATAAACGAATTTCACAAATGTTATTAAAGTTCATTTAATACATCGAATTTTTATTTTTATTTTTTTTTCTGTTATCATTACAGCTAGCATACACTTAAACTCCTCCTTATCAATCATTGTACTGTAAAATTAAATTTGACTTGTGTTTTTAGAAACCTAATTGAAATAAATCTAAAAGATAATTTTTTAATGAATACACATTTTTGCAACCAAACATTGAATAAATCATTTTCTTTTAGTCGTTAAAAAATATACTGTATTTTATTATCGTGATATGGGAGTAATTTTTATAGTTCTTCTCCATGAATCATTACAAATTTGTCAGATTTATTAGTTATAAAAGATATAAACATTTCTGACACCAGTAATTTGTATTTCTGCCTGATTTTTGTCGTAAATTATTTTGATTTCTTACTAATAAAATTTAAAATGTAGGTAATTAAAATTGTTTATGTTTTTCCGTCATGTAATCTGAAAATTATAAACAATGTGTAAAAGCATTTTGTAGTATTGTTAGGATTTTATGCATAAATGCAGGGCTGACATTTAAATGGAGTTAAATAATGACATATGTTGTTGTCACGGAGTTGAAATATTGCCTATGCATATATAATCTGAAAAGCTGCGTCGGTAATTAAAAGTAATTTAACTTATTCGTGTGAGGGAGGCAAAGCGGTCTCCGTAAATTACACGGAGGAAAAATATTTGCACACTTTGTTTCATTTTCTTAATTTATTGCACTTGATTAATAATTACCGCGGCCTACACGCGAAGAAGATGAAGATGCACTGCCAGAACAAAAGCAGTGCTGGTAAAGACCTCACTCTTCCATACAAGACTACTTATCATAAGCTGAAGAAAAATTTACTTGAGGAATAAAACATATTTTCATAAATATTATTGATAAAGATATGATAACTAATAAGTCTGTTAATCCAGTGGTACAAAAATTATTAGCTCCTAGCTTTAAGTAATGTGTAATTTTTTGTGAATTACGAAAAAAATAATACAGAAATCAATGAATCAAATAGTTTGTAAAGGTTGTAGGAAAATCTTTAATTTTATTGAAATAATTCTGAAACAACCTGTATATTCAGTTTTAATTAAAAATATATATTTTTTTCGAGTTTGTAACTAAAAAATTAATAAATAAATAAATTTTAGGATACTTTGTATCTGTTAATTTTTTTTTTAGCTAAATCAGGAGTATCTACCTAGTTAATAAAATCAAAATAGGATACACAATATTTCCTGCTGCCGAAACAAAATTAGAGAATTTTTGGGAAAACAAGAGTTTTTATGGTTTGATTTTCTAAATTATATTTAAAATATTATATACGAGAATATTCTAAAGAAAATTCAAGGTTGTAATATATGTATTTATGACGAATTGAGAAATTAAATGGTGACGTCGTTAAGACAGTACACTATATCTATTTATGGGTGCATATGAGTAACTTAGTATTTTTTATATTTTGAGGTAATAAATTTGTAATAAATATTTCAAGTTCGCTTTTAATTATATTTGTAATGAAATAACGATTAGTTGACATAAAATTACATGGTATGAATATGCATTTTCTAGTTTTTCTTTAATTTTTTTTTCTAGTTATTTCTTTGCAGTTATAATTTATTCAACACATTTTTTATAAACCTCGTAAAAAATTCTCGTGTATATTGCTTCACTTTTGAACGGAAATATTTTATTAATGAGAAAGTTTTTACATTGTAAACATTTCTTGAGAAAATCGTTGTCACATAACGCAGCATAAATACAGTCGTATTGAGAAGTTATTTATTGAATTTGTGTGTTACGGGTCTGTAGGAGCATTAACATTTACAGCGTTTGATTAACGCTAGGGAATTTCTCCATTCCGCCTCTGTGTTGGCGCAGTAAAGAACGAAAAGTAATAGGTTATAATGGCAGAATGATGTAGTTGGTACACGCTATAAAGATTGCTGGCTACATTAATGTGTTTGTCGAACACAATTACTGTTGTACGGCCCTGTGTGCAACGCTGCAGGATCATACTTCAACTTCATTATAAATGTCACTAAACCGCCAAATGTCTTATTCCTTTCTTAACATTTCAAACATTACTTACAACATATTTAAATTACCTATACTCGTTTTAATGTATATACACAAACTGTTCTAAAGTACTATTATAATGAAGTGAAATATTAACATTTTCATAATTAAGAGAGAATAATTCGTATTGGTACTCGATGGGACATATAATCATTTATTGTAAAAATACAGTGACTTACAAACCAAGTGTGTTATTTTATTCGTATTGTTTTTATCTTAATTTTCGGCTAATGAGGTACTTGACAAATTTTTAAATTTTGGTATATGATAGCTTGCAAAAAATAATATACCCGTATTTTAAAAAAAAATAATAATTAAATGTAATTTTACAGTAAATAAATAATATATTTCTTGGGAGACGATGACGTCAATTAAGTGCATTCGAGGCGAACCAAGGTGGATAGAGAAAAAAATAGCGGACATAAGTGAAATAGCAACAAGGCACAGTAACGGATGCTGTTTCTATTTAACGCGAATAATAAATAATTGCTGATATACATTTAATTAGTTTAATGTCAAAATGCATAAATACATGTTTTCTGTAATTCACTAGTTTGTCATTAAAATTATATTATGTTCACCTATCCCATTGCTACAAGTGAGTAATATACGATACTATACAGAATAATGTCAGCTTTAAAATATAACAAAATTATTCATTATGAACCCATTTTTTAAATAGCTCCCTCAGTAATATAGATTACTTTTTCTAAAACTTCATTTTCGTATACTTAAACTAATTTCATTTAGCAAACCGCTATTGTAAAAAAACGTCATGTATAATAACATGATAAATGAAAAACGCATTCCTTTTCAATAAATTATGGGGGAAATAATTTTACAAATAATTAAAAATTAGGTACTAAATACATAACAAAAAAATAGTACTACAATGTGTGTATATATGTGTAGAAATATCAAAAACTATAAATAATGACTTAATTATTTACGTAAGTAAATAAATGAGTGTATAATGTAGATCCATTAAATTATTATAGACTGTTTTCTCCATATAATGTGATGCCAAAATAAAGTACAATTTCGTCACCCGACCTAATATTAAAATTGCAAAACATGCTACAGAAAAACCAAAGTAATCAAAATGTATTTCATAATTCCATATTACTTTCTTATCCAACGTGACTTTAGCTTCAAACAGTTGAATTGAATCTAAAATGTCATTTACTTTTCCATTTCCAACAATTTCTAACCGCAATGTTGGCGTACATGGTGCAGACACAATTCTATTTATTACAGAATTCTTATTGCTGCGTAAAACAAATGAAAATCGTGACTGCAATACATGTTGCGAACAATTGCCAATCGAGAATGAATTCGGATGGTATTTATCGCGATTTATTAACAAGAATACAATGCATTATTGACAAATATCTAAATGGCACAGAAATATTATATAAAAAAAACATTATTACACACAACATTTCTATGATCCAAATTTAAATCCAGGCAACGATATAATTCATTAATTACCTCCCGATAATAATGATTTCACAGCGGACCTCCTAAACTAGCTATGAGTGTCAGGTAGATGTCATTTAACAACCAAGTTACAATGAAAATATTGTATCATTACTGTCTCTAAAAACAACTTACTTATTACTTACTAATTTATTGATTCTTATTTTTTTTTTTGAGATGCAGGTAAATAAGAATTTATTTGAACCATGCGGTATGCATGTAATTTTTTATCATCTTAATATTTGAACATGCTGATTCATACAAGTATGTGAATCCAAAACAAAAATTAACATATTGCTAATATACTCGTATACCTACTGTGTCGGAATTAAATGTATAATATATACCTAACATATATTCCAAAATGTTTTATGCATTCCATGTGTTGAAGAAAAATGAAGTTCTAAAAAATTGATTTAATTTTATTTCAATGAGTACTGAATTGAAATCGAAATTAACTGTTCAAAACTTATATATTTTTAATGAAATGTATTTAATAAATCGATTTAACATTTGTAGCAAATACTGCATATATTTTATTAAAGTTATTCTGTATTGGAATAATATGTAAAAGAATAAATCATGCAGCAAACGTTTAAATTAAAATATTTCATTTTTCTTCATGTACCTATTTGTAAAATATTTGTCTAATGTTCTGGTATTCTAATAGTCGCATTATTACCGAAGTATAAAATGTAACGGATCATCGGTTCTGCATATTTCAAGTCCAAAACCTGAACCATTTTTCATTTATATATTTTTTTAAAGCAATTTTAATCTCGTGTCTTACACTAGTAGAGGGTTTCGAATCATATAAATTTTGTTACGAGTTGGGAAGCGTGAGACGTTCAGCCACCATTACCCGTTATAAAACTAACCACATAAAATACAAAAATGATTTCTCCATGTGTATACGCAGCAAGCAACGGCTTTTAAACTGTTTAGTTTCTCTTCTCATCACAATGATCGCGCGTAAGATCAAAGTCTATCAAGTTTTTGCTCCTTTGATTACTCGAGAGAGAAGTCGTTTCCTCTTCGATTTGAATCTCGATCAGCGATTGATTCGCAGAAGACGATTGAACTGCATTTGCAATACATATTTAACAGATGGTTATTATATTCCCGGCATAAATGCATCGATAAACCATTACTTAGTGATCGATTCAGACTTGACAAATGAGGAAATTATAAATGGAATAATATCTCACACCTGGTTACAAGGAATAAAGAAAAAAAGTCCTTTGCATCTATATTAAAACATTAAATTAAAATTATATCAATTATTAATGTAGGACACTACTATTAAATGAAATCATGTATTAAACATTTATTTTAGATGACATATTAAAAACATCTTACGTGTATTTTCAACATTACTACATTATATATGTTATTTATATGTGGCTAACCACAGACACTTCTAAATTGCAAGTAAAATTATCACAGTGCAACAATTGTAAAATTTCGAAACTACTGAATTAAATAAGAGTGTTACTAAACATGTACTCCTACTCCTATATATCTACAAAAGTATTACCGGTATATTTATATACTACTATTATTTACTGATAAATAAAATGTCAAAATTGTGTTTCATTGTGCTTTTCATATTCAAAATATCATCTTTCGCTGATTCAATTAAGTCCGTTTCCTTACCCTCTAAAGATCAGAACACCGAATTATTGTGTAGATAGAAATCAATTGGTCGGCCACGTTACTTACCAACATTACTCAAACTTCTCTTGCCTCGACCATAACCGAACGTGTTGCCGTCTAGATTTAGCCCGGGTTGCACAAAGCTTCATCATTTTTGATTAATGATTAATTTTTTGACAGCAATGTATTTTTAATACGTGGCCATGGTAACAACGTCAAATTAATCAGTGATTTTTTTGATTAGAGCCTGATTAGCCTTTCTGCAACCGGGCATTAGACTTTCTAGAATCTAGTCATGTATTGTCTAGTTTATTAAGATAAGACTGCCAAAAGTCTTGCCTTAAAATTACAAGACAAGACAAATCTTTGTTATCCTAGATCAATACTAAAAAAATAAACACAATTTTGAAGACTCTAGATAAATTAAAAATTTTAAATTTTCGAAGTATAAATATGTCATGTGAAGCTTGTTCTATCAGAGATTAAAAACAGTGATTTTAAAATAGAAAAAGAACGCTACCGAAGAATTATTTGTCCTTATCTAAAGCATGTACGCATGTTAATGTAGAGTTTTGAAATAATTTAAAGTCTTGATATCTAGAAAAGATTTTTTAATCTAGGAATTAGACTTAGACAAGTTTTGTCTTGTCTAGAAGACAACAGTATAAAGTTACTAAACTGTAAAATATTTACAAGTTAGCTATTAATTTTACAAATTAGTAGTTGCATTGTTTCCATTTTTGTGTTGTGTTTTGATACATTAGTAACTGACAGGATTTCGTTATAATTTTAATTTTATTTACAAGTGAATAAGAAACAAATTACTGTACAATATACCCAAGACAACAATTTTTATCTTGAAGGAGATGACAAGTTCGCCAGGTAGTTCCTCCTATCAGCAGTCTTGTCTTGAAATTTTTAGACAAGACAAAGTTTTGTCTTGTCTTGTCTAGACCGCTATTATGAATGATAAATATGTAATCATTGACATAAATAATAAAGAATGCATTTTTGATAAAAATATTTAATGGATTAATACTGTTTTATGTGACATTCTTTAAGAAAAAACTGCAAAAAATATTTCTCACTGTTTATAATCTTAGAAGAGTATTTATATATCTTATATTTTATTTGAACTAAAAAATGATAAGGATTTATATCAATGAAAATAAATATATCAAAATTTAAACAGAATATGTATCTGTATAATTTTATAGTTCATGCTAAAAAAAAATACTTCTAAAATATAATTAGGTCAAGTTAAATAATACTCATTAATATCGGAATTGATGTATTAGAATGTGGGAACTTTTTATTAGTGGCTTTCCTTACTTTCAGTAAAGCAATTCTTATAATTTTAGATAAAAAATGACTTAACTTATTACTGTTTTTGTAATTTCAGGAAAAGAAGTAAAAAATGTCGGGAAAAGAACAACCAAGTAAACAGTTATGAGCAGTATATTTACGTATGAGGTAGCAGCAAACCACTTACTAATTTCAAATCAAGTTAGATTAGTTTTTTATATCTGATTCAGTTACAGGACCTCGACATTCCAAACCATTGTATTCAATCCTAACCTTCAATTCGGTTTAGCACCGCCGTGAAATTAGCTTACACTGAAACTAGCTGCAGGCCGAATCAAGATGTGACATATATTCTTTTTCTTTTGTTCCAAACTAGTGCAGCTACAGTCAAGGACAACTAATTATTCATTTTGAAAAATATTTCAATTTCAATGACATGAATTTTATGTAAAATGATTTATTTAGGAAAAATATTGGAAATTAATTTATATGTAAATATGTCTGATGTCATATATGTAATTAATATTCATTTTTTCTTGAGAAACGTTTAGTTTAGATCATATTTATAATACATCTTAGTTAGTTTTGACATATATGATTATTAATTTAATATAAAAAAATATTTATTACTATGTATTCATTTTTTAATTATACTATTAACAGATTCATTTATCTTTTAACATTTGAATATAGTTGAGCTAATAGGATGATAATCTATGGATCAAAGGAATGGTTTAAATCCGGCCATTCATTTTAATAATGCGTCTAACAACTCATATGAGGAACAAGAAATAAAAATCCAGTCTTATTTTGATGCAATTTACTTGCTACATTATTATAAAGTAGGTAATTAAACTTTGAAAAATAAAAAGTTATATATATTTGTCTTTTATACCAATCTAATGAAATAACTTACAAAAAAAAAACACAAAATATTTGAGGATTTTCATTTGTATGTTTTGCTATACTAAGAAAAAGTGATTATATTTTGGTCACAGTTGTTTAATTGGAATTCATAATTTACTTGCAGCAGTAACCTAAGAAACAAAAGTTTCTATGTTTTTTTTTTTTAAATATATTGTATTGCATTATATTATTTGTTATAAAAATAAATATTATTTAATTTCTTACTTTAAATTGTAGTTCTACACCTACATAAATCATTTAAAAAGTTACGGTAAAAATAAGATTATAGATCAGAAGGTAGATTTGTTCAAATTTCTGGATTGCGAATTTTTAGTAAATTAACACATTTTAGAATTCCTGCACTCCGTTTTTGTTACTTTTACAATAATAAATATTTGTGTTTGTATGAATGTGACCGTTATTATTAGTGTTCGTAATTTTTTGATCAGTTACAATTTTTTACTTTTATATGTAGCGACCTTGAAATACTGATTGGTAACCGGTATATGAGATTAATATAGAATAGATATAAAAATGTTTGCATGACCTATCTAAGAAAAGAATTACTATATTTACTTGAATTAACCCTTTTTTTTTATATATTTACTGTTTATTCTTTATATATACTACACGTGTCTTATCCTGTCGTTAAAGTCGCCGAAGCTACTGCAAAAATAATGAAAGTATTACTTTAATAATTGAATAAATAAATGAATATAAACATAAACAGACTAAATAACAGTTATACCGAGTTTTCTTTGAAATTCGTATTTATAGTAAGGTTATAAAAAGAAAAATCACTAACCAAGATATCCGTTAAAATTTGCAATATTACTGCTATAAGTTTAACGAATAAAATATCAATGTTTTAATATTAGAACTAATGAATGTAAATAGATATAAATAACTAACCGCTGTGCCGTGAGAGAAAATAAAAAAAACACTAACCTTAAAATATCCAAAACGTCAAAAAACACTTCACTACACCCATAACCTCAACAAACTGCACAAGAAACGTAACTATTTCTTAAGTTTGCTTGATAAGCAATACAAACAAGAAAAAACTATCGATCAACATCTTATGAGTTTTTATGCAAGATAACGCACGCACGCACTCTAGATCCCAGATTCTGTAGATGATTAGTGATCTGTAATGGACAATAGAAAGTGATATGTTGACCGTAGCCGCTTGACTGAACAAAATGTTAGGTTTGAATACGAATATCATGTCACTAGTGACCTTAAAGAGATTTATACCGTGCGCCTAAACTTGTTTGCAGCCACTGGATGATGTCGAAATCCAAATGGGACTATATTTCATTTCCTTACCATATTTTGCAGAAGGTTAACACACTCGGTAACGAAGTAAATAAATAATAAAGAGATAGTCTATGACTTTATGGTTATATGCAATAAGAACGATTTTAAAAATGATGAAAGTTCATTTATTTATTACATTCTGTTCAAATCATTAAAGTTGTTAAAATATTAGTAAATATTTATAATGTATTTTTATTCATCGATAGATAAGGCAGCTATTATTTTTGGTAAAATTTTTCAATGGTATAAGTTTTTGCTAAATGAGCTCTTGTTAGGACCTTATAAAATTCGTTTTTAATTTCTGCGAAGAAGATGATGTATGCGTGTATCCACTCTTTTATAACAAAATTACAAATACGAAATTGTAATTTGTTTTTGGTAATTATATTTTATTTCAATGTAGGAAGAACAGATATATTTTGGTGATATACTGGTACATATTTATTGAACCAGTTAAGAATGTGTATAAAATAATTTCTTAAAAAATAATATTACCTAGTTATCAATTTACGCTAATTTTTGTTATTACATATTAAAAAGAAATATTTTTTTTATAATGGCATTCAATATTTCATACATTGAAATTATTTTACTTTGCATATAAAAGAAGTATAAATAAACTTCGTAAAATAGAGTAATTTTTAAGAAATAAAAAATAATGAATAAATTCATGTAATGTGTTGGTAAAAAGGTTTTATCAATAAATCAATCGTAAAAAGACATAAAAAACATATGCGAGAGTTTAATTAAAAAAAAATTAAACCGGTACAATGAAATATATAATTTTACAAATATTTATATAAAGCAACAAAAGTGAAGAACTAAAATATAGGTCGAAATAGAAACAAAGCCTCCCAAAATTTGATTGACTTCCAGAAATTACATTATCATATTCAATGACCAATCAAGAAAAATTTCAAATCAATTTAAGATGTTTTATACAAATACATTTAATTTATGCACACTTATTTTTCCTACTTCTAAAGTTTTTTTTTAATTTCTACTAATAATGATTTCAAATTCTTACTCACCACCCAATATTTATGCAGGAGTAGTTTAATTTTTTTCTTAACATACCTGTAACAAAAATAATATTAATAGAACAAAATTTATAGAGTAATATTAAAAAAATAAATTTTAAAAATATGCGGTTACGGTTATATTTTTCCATAACACGGAAATAGTAAATAACTCCGTATCAGATCTCGTAAACATCAAATATTTAACCGCGTTATCAAGTATGGCAAATATTCATACCAACGATTCCTTGTACTTCATTAATCATAAAACAAAACATTCATAAAGAAAAACACTCAGAACATATGGTCCGGCAGGAGAAAATGTAAATTTATTAATCTATAACTCGCTGTAAAAATCAAAGCAGGCCAGGACAATGCTGTCGAGTGCGTATATATCTGTCTGCATCCTTTCAGGCTCGAGACAATCACGCTATAAATCAAGTAGCCTGTGCAGTATTAACAGCTGGCTGGATCTCGAGTCCCATGGAATGAGAATGTAGCATTTGAATATTACATATTAATTCTAGATAGGAATGGTTCAACAAGAGGTGACAGGTTACAGAGTGAACAATCACCAGTTATTTCCTGTTATAGGTCTTCATTCCATATGCTTGCTCCATTTTAGTTGTAATTTATTTCTTCTAATTTGACAGATTACGAAAAATGTCATAACATTTTCTAATTTTGGAAAAAGCGTTACACCCAAAATGGATCTATAGTCTGTTTTTTGCAAGGACGTCGTATGGAGAAGAAAGAAGTAGTTTGATTATGTTTCTTGATTGGATATTACCCCAATAACTCAATCTTATAAAAAAATTGATTACAATTATTATAAGAACAAGTACTTATTCAGTTTAAGACAATTTTTAAACGACAAAACTGAAAAAATATATCAGTATCAGAATAATATATTCAAAGTTTAAGCTTTTTTATTCACTTGTATATCCATGCATCCATCCATCCATCCATTCGCAGTCCACACATACAAGGAAAGACATTGTAAAAATATTAAAATCGTGTTCGAGGGACTTCAAAACGTGCTTATCCGATTTTTATCATGATTCCAAAACATCTCTTAATGAGAGGCGAGAGGTAAAAATACCTAAAAAAAAACAAATATGTTAAGTATACAAAAAATACGATCTTTTTTTATGAGGAAATAGATGGTAAAGCAAAAAAATATTAGGAATGTATCAATAATAAATTGTTCATCTTCTTCTATTTATATGTAAATGACTTATCGTCAGAAAACAATTGATGCAAAAACAAATAAACATCCTAACAAACATGTTATAGCATGTAATAGAATGAGTTCACCTCTAGGAAAACACATAACCTGTTGGTTCGTGCAGACATTTGCAAATTACAGGGAGTCCGGCATCAATATGCAAAATGGCGTCATGAAATGTCAGTGCTGCTATTTAAATGACAATGTAACAATAGTGTCATCTTCATCTATATTCAGATACCGTCATGCACGCTAATTATGTTATACATGGAGAAATCTTCTCTCTCTAAATGGAAGAAACTGTTTACAAATGTGTTGAATATGTATACGACCACTTGGATTATGTGGAGATGGGTAGGTCAAAGGTTAATGATGTGTAGATTATGAGAGTGAGTAATTTTATTAGAACATCATAGAAAAAAAATAATTTATGTACTTATTTGTTGTAACGTCTTATTTATACAGGTAATTATAGAAATTTCTTTGAGTGATGTTCATACGGTGTAAAAAAAACTGTTGAAACGTTCAATGATGATTCAGACACATTCTTCAAATATATTTAGAAAAACGTTAAACATTTTATTACTAAATAAAATTACAATTTAACTACCTAGCATTTTTCAAATGTACAATAACTACTACATATATACATATCTCTACTACATAAAAAATATTGCTGGGTTTAATAATAATTTTGTGAAATTATGTTGTGATTTTGTATTTGCCTTTACCGTTATTATTACAAAATGTAAATATGATTATTTTGGCTCTAGGTCCTTTGTAGAAGTTGTAGATCGGCATTTCGCACCATCAAAATAAATCAAATAAAAATTTAAAATTCTGCTATGAAAGAAATAAAATAAAATAAAAAAATCAACACCACGCTAATTTTCATATTTTGTATAAAAAATCTGATGTGGCCAGCACATAATCTCTCACCTGTCCTCTTTACATTTTTTATTAATATTTACATTTTATATATTTCATAATCCCTGAGTTGACTGCTTACACGGTGAAATGAATTATTAAAATAACTAGTATTTACATTATTAGTACAATTCCTTTTATAGTATTCGATAATTATTTTTATAATATTTTCACTTTTAATTATAATAATTGTGATTCTCAAATTCAAAGCATTAATTTCCATAGGTAATAGCTATTAATTAGGATAGTTGTGAGTATCATAACCGCCGCAGATGTCAATTTTAAGACATCTAAAGCTTGGTATGATATATAACATCCATAGTTTATTCAATAGTTTCCCGTTATTAATAAATATTACTTTATAAAATTTTATTGTGAGTAACGTTTTCATCATCAAATCTGGATGGGTGGATATGACTGCTGTATTATCCAATTGTCCCAAATTATTTTAATAAATCGGTAATGTAATATTTTTACCATACTGATTTGTCAAAATTACATGGGATACAATTATGACCTAGTTACTTGCTTACTTTTGTGTATGTATTATGTAAACAATAGCATAATATCCTGAAACTGGTAAACACAATCACAATTGTAACAAATTTATCGAATCATTAATTACTTATAATTATATGGGGCTAGGTAGAAACAATTATGAAATATAAAATTTTAGCTAATGAGATATTATTAAATTATTATTTACAAAAATTCTCTTATATTCATAATTAATTATGATATCTCTGAAAAACACTTCAGATCTCCATGAAAATACCATTTCCGGTTGCACGACTAACACCAAAATTTAATCAGTACTAATCTAAGGTGTCAAAATATTATATTGAAAATTTCACCAGTATTTGACTAATTATTACGACACCATCCATCCACTATCCGATTTTTAGCATGATTCCAATACCTCTCATACTGAGTGGCGAGAAGTAAAAATCATTATAACATTACTAGGCATTACGTGGCGAAACATAAAACATTGTTTTTTTCTTCTAGTAACAAAATTATGAAATCATAAAAAAAAACAAATACTCAACAAGTGAATCATACTCGAGGTCAAAACAGCAGAGCCTATTAAACAAAATCAAAATTATAGTACCTAATTCTCATGAAATGATATTAATAATCACAGTATCATATTTTCCACCCACATGTAGCGCGCCATAAGGAAATAATTCATTATTCCATTTAATATTTTTGCAGTAGATTATAGATATTGCAGTACGAAGACGGAATAAAATGAAACGTAGGTAGAGATCGAAGTATCGGCCCATCACCATCTATATTAGTTGATATCTATTGCACATACATTTTATTTCCTCTAATGATTACTTCCATTCCATTTATCTTCCTGAATGGTTCGTTTCCGGTCGGTCTTCTTTATCCCCCCTCCCCCAGCAGTCCGTTGTTTTCTCCGCCAGTGTTTTGTTTCGCGTGGGCGATGATTGCACTCGTATTTAAACATTATGATTGTTGGTACAATAATCGCGGTATGCCATGGAGCGTAAACGTGGGCGGGCCCCATTGTGTCGTGCGAGTGCGCGTGTGCGCGACACGAACACAGGCGAACGGCCACGGACATGCCCGAAGGCAACAAATGGTAATAAGGGTGACATGGGACTAAGATATGGATTTATTCATGGAATACACGTATGGGAGATTTGTAAGAATGAGATAGTGAAGGTATTGAAAGTTCAAGTTGTTATTGAATTGTTTTAAACATGAATGGAACACATGTATTCATAATTTCAAAAATAAACTACCAACGGTCAATTCCTTTGCAATAGAAATTTTACTTTTCATTCTTCAGTCTTCGATATATTTCAATCGTTTTATTCAACATACTTGTTCGATTTGAATTACAGTGATAGATAGTAGACACTGAACCACTTGGATACAGTGGTATTTTGTTTTCTAACAAATTTATAGTTCGTATTCCTAATTAAATGTGTTGCTGATATTTCTAATATTGTCAAAAAATTATACGTGAGACCTCTATTGGTTCTAATTGATAGTAAAAGTTTTTGATAGATAATATCATTTAGACTACACAAATCCAGAAAATTTTAACCCCTATTTTTCATCACAGACCATCTTAGACAGAATTAAAACTTTACACGTATAATATTTTATAAAGTTTCAAATTCTATAATTTAAAAACCTTCTATAGAAACAATAGTAACAGTTACTATTAAGTGTACCTTTTAATACGTAGTTAATACTTTTTATTTACGTAGTTACACATTATAAAATTGTAGCTTTAATGAAACTAATTGAGATTAGAAATAGTTACAAACAATAAATCAAACTAAATACTAAGGTAGTAATAAATCATATCAGCATGTTTATATGAAAGTATTGCCATTAGAAATTTCTCATTTTACACCTTTATTCACACCTATAAATTATATCATAATTTGAATTTCCCGCGAAGTGGAAAACAGTTGTGAATTTACAACTCACTTGACCAGTAAATATCAGAATAAAGAAATATATTATTTCAACTAAAACTCAATATTCCTCGGTTATTTTGAATTAGTTAACATCAAGTTTAGGGTTTGATTTAGAAAAGAGATATATAATTCTCAAAATGTATCTATAACATTAATAACAACAAGTAATTTTTTGAACAATTTTATTACTAAAAAATAAATTAATTAACTTACAAGTTTTTGGAACTTTATGTACTCTTATTCAGGGGCGAATATAAAAACTTTCTTAGAGGAGGGCAAATTAATGGTTTTTATTCCTTAAGTCACAGAACCACATATTAGAGTAAAAAAAATAATTAAAAATTAAAATTATACATACAAAAGAAGATCTAAACTTGCGAATCGGGTCAAAATATTCTTTGGATTCTACTCCTTTCAGCAGTTTTACTTTCCTTGTGTTCAGCCGTAGTCACACTTGCAGGTAGCGTTATTTACTTATTAATATTATCAATAATTTATTTACTAATAAATAAATATCAGCATCAATTTGTTTCAGAACTTCATTTTCAATATTTCGACAAATAGTTTTTGTTCTTGACAATTTTGCTCCAATTCTAACAAATCTTTATAATGTATGTGTATATTTACAAAACTCCTTTGCTCTCCAGATTTATTTATTATTATTAAAAAAGTACTAAAAATATACCAATTAGAACTTGGGTTATCCACATTGATCATAAAATATAACGATTATTGATTTGTCCCTTCAGACATTATTAGAGGTTTAGGACTGATAAAATAAATATAGATAACTAAGTGTAAATTTATAATGTTTTATTAAATAATGCTTTCCCCTAAGTGCCTAATACGAATTATTTTGTAAAAAGTTATTTGTTCTAGCAATTAATGGTTCATTGTTGCACAGGCCTTAAGTATTACACTGTCTGTGGTTATAGTAATTTATACATAAGTTTAAAGTTCAGTTATAGTTACACACTTGAAGAGTAAAACAATGAGATTATGAAGTTCAAGTAATGGTTATCTAAGAATAGGTTTCCTATTACCGTGGATTATTTCTCCAGGGACGGTTCTTTAATAATTTACAGCAAATTTTGAATTTGGCGCTGTGTAAAAACAAGTGATTGTGGATTCACAGCACAGTCGAAGAGTAAAACAATGACGCGCGGAACGTGTGGTGCGTTGTTATGAAGACAATTGAATGGCGATGTACAAGATGTTAGGTTGTGTGTAGCTTGTGTCACGTGTGGAGTATTAACATACAGACTGTAGCTCTGTGGGCGATGGATGATTACATACTGCGGGTAACATTTCTATAATAAGGGATTAGCACTTCCTACATACGGCACACACATAAGAGAATGTGCACGAAATTAGGGGGTATAGTAGTTGGCATTAGCAACAGTTAGTTTCGTTCATAAAATGGTACAGCACACGATTGAATGAATTGAGAAAATAGACTGCAATTCACACAGCACTATTATAGGCGTTGCACGGTAATAGAGAAGTTATGTTATTCATGAAAAGGGGTATAAAATTAGACAAGCATATAATTATTCCATTTTACAGACTTCCACATTTAAAATGGCAAGGTATACAATTTGGTGTAATAGCGCCTATATTTATTTAATAAATTTACTCTCATTTAGCACTTATTATGTAAATTTCATTACCATAAGATTAACGAAGAGCACACAGTTTTATAAAATCCTTCACGTTTTGAAAAAATTAGTTTACGGTACCTACACAATCGCTATGTTTGTTTTACTGATGGGTCAGTAAAATATTAAAAAATCAAAATTCCAATTAAAAATAATATCTTTTACTCATAATCTAAAATGGGTAGATATTCAATCTCATCGATTAGACTCTTAGAGTAAAGAAACTACTAGTAGTATTATCTAGTAGTAGTTTTTATACTTTAAGATTAGACCAGTCAATTCTTAGGCAAAGCCATACAAAAAATACTTTCTCCGCATGTACGTTCAAATTTAGATTCAAAAAAGAAGATTGTCAAGCATTTTGTCAAAATCTATGAATTGGTAAGCTTATGTAATTTTATCCGTAGAATCGATTGATGAGGTCGTCGAAGTCGCCGAGGTCGTATCTTGATCCATTAGAGGGCTATGCTTGAAATACTTCTTTTCTTAGTCTGAAAATTTGGAATCAGCGCATTGATACTTACGTAAGTCCAGATATTAAAATTTTTGAAGAAAAAAGTTCCCGAACGAATATATTTGAAATTCCATGAAAATAACACTCGTTATTTGAAAAATTAGTCACGTTTCAATCACATAGCGTCCTTTGATAGTGGCGGTCTGTTCTGTGTTGACCACAGCAGATTTTTATTTACTGAAAATATAGAATTACGTAAAGATTGGAAATGAAACAGGTGAGATGTGAAATTTATTTGTGGGAAGAATAGTGCGTCATAACATAACCTATCCTTTCATTTTAGAAACAATACAATCTAGATAAATAAATAATATCCCTACTATAAACAGCAATATGCTCATTTGCATTTAAAGCAAAATATGAAAACTGTAGAAACTATCTTCCGTTCCAATCTCGCCTGACAAATTTATTTGAGTCTCGGAGTTAGAATTTATCAATAAATCTAATCCCGGCAAACAGGTTTCCAATCTGCTTTACTAATAGGCGCGCTATTTCAATTCACACGCATTTTGTTATTATAATTATCGCTAGCTCACGTAAATAACGATATTATCTAGGGTCCGCAGCTTTCTCTGGCTCAAATCTTCTACATGTACTCTATCTCCACACACGCATAGATAGCTCGCTTGATATGCGGTAATTGAACGTAAAGAACTTATATGTTTGCGGTTATGTTCTTCCTGAAATTTTAATTAAAATATGCCTGCGTACAGTGAGATATGTTGGCGTATTGTAATTATTATACGGAGTTTAATAGTAAAATTAAATTATATGTAGTGTACATATATGGTACTAAAGAAATGAAAACGCTATAAAGTTTTGCAAAGTTGATTCAGAGGTGATCGGTTTATAATAGAATTCAAGGCATTTCACTAAATAAAATGTAATAAACTATCAGACTCTATTAATTTTTAAAAATCTAATCTTAATTCGATTACAATAAAATCTCGAAATAGCAAAATAAGTATTTCAATCAAAGGCGCATCCAGATATTTTTTCGGATGGGGTTTTCAAATACAGATTGTTCATTTTAAGTTTTACACTTTTTCTATCTCATAGTTCTTTATTAAAAAATAATAAATACAAAAAAGTTATCGGAGAACGAAGGGTCACTATATTTTTCGACCTTACCGTTTCGGTTTTTATATCCCGATATTTTCTCTTATTTTTTCGACAGTTTACAGGCTAATATTCATTTTTCAGTAATATTTGCATGCTCCTCTTCGTTGGTAAGTGTTAAATTTATATTGCATATGTTTAACAACTGGAGCAACTCATAAAGATCAATAACTTCTACAAGGAAATGGAACCTCGAAAGTAAAAATTCCCATATTATTTTCAAGAACAAATTTCTTCCAAATTCAATTTTTAGATTTGTCATTTTTAATCTTTAATAATGATTCATAAAATATCTACAAAATTTCGTTGTAATAAATAAGAATTATTTACATTGCTTATTTATTTTATTTTTTGAAGAAATTTACATTTTAAAATATATTTTTGGGTTAAATTGTAACGACAAACCTATCTAAGAATGGAGCAAAACGATTGAAAAAATTCATTTTTTAGTTTTATAAAATTATTATAAAAACAGCAAATATTACCATATATGTTTATGTATGAAGGTATTGTAACTAGCAATATATTTTATAGAAATTATTACAAGTCACAAAAACATATGTGTCTCGTTGATTTACAGTTAAGCATAAAAACGGCATAAACAAACAAGCATGCGTAGAATATTAACCCGTTATACATGCTCATTGTTTCTGGCTTATATAACGAATCGCCCATCCATAAAAACTCTTTATTTACTCCTGCATTCCACGCGTGATCAGGTATCAATTTTTTTGTCTATTGAGTCAGAAGATAAATTAGAGATATTCGAAATTGGTTATCCGAATAAATATGTATTAAATTGAGCTATCAAGCAGTTAAATATTTAAATTAATTCTGATATTAAGTTTCCTCCGCTTGTCGAATATTTAATGCATGAACATGTGTCAATTCAGTTCCACTTTGTTGGGATGCGTGTAACATTACGTGAACACGAGCAGGGATTTTTCACTCTACTGGCTCTGAATGGAATAAATTGATACATTTTTGACCATATGTGTAGAGATCGGTTCTAATTTTTAAATGTGTACAAGGAAAGTAATAAATGAAATAGTTGTAGGCCATTTTTCAATAATATAACCTACACGATTTGTTCAAATTGTGAAATACAAAATTTAAAATAATATACTTATTCAAAATATTAATGTATAATTTTATAATTCAATATATATTTAAATTTAGCTACAATGTAGTAACAATTTTAACTGTATAATAAAAATAAATAAATTGTATTTTAATGTATATAACACATGCATAATATAAATGAAAATGATTATGACCTAAATAACATTTGACCGGTGATTTGGAGAACCCGAGTTCGATACCGAAAAACCAATTCTTGACCGTATATTTCTCACAAAAAATACTACGTGTGATGCATTCTACTAGTTAATTAGCGTTGTCTGTAAAATACTCTCTTCGTAACACTATACAATGGGCTCTTTCCGTATATTCAAATTCAACAAATTTTTAAAATGTTTTCAATAATTTGCTACAAAACAATGATAATAAATATATAATTTCACTTAAAAAGTATATAGTTTAGTTATAATAAATTATAAAGTTTTACCGCTATTTCGCTATGACGTATCTCTATAGAAATGGACATATATTTTTCGAGAGACGAACATATAAAGTGGCTTAGAAAATTTAACCCTTCGTTTGTAAACACACAAAAACATTTTGATTTTCTTGCTAAGAGGATTATTTTTACATATAATTATATTTTTATTCTTCGTGTTTATTATATACGTATTTCTTGTTTTGTCGTACCACAGAAGACCACTGCGGCGATGTAGAAATTTCAAAGGCAATAGAACGTCACGAGCTAATATGAATTTCAAGGGAAATTATAACAATTTATTTATCGCTTATTTAACTTAAAAAGGAAATGAAAATATGAAAAATAGTCATACACAAATTTCTATTTTTGAAAAATAAAATAAAAAAAACCGTGGAAACAGCCCATTACTGTGTGGTGTGTTATGGGAAAATATTATATATTTGGATTATCACTCAAGTCGGATTAGTTGATTATGTCGGAGAGGAAAAAATTGTTATTTTTATAATAAACGTGGCTACAACATTTTCAAATATATATTGTTATATTAAATCAATAGTTGTTAACCAATTTTAGAGCTCGCATCCCAATATATAACTACGTTAATAAGAAGTAATTAATTTCATGAAAAGGAAACTGCATAAAAAATTACAATTGCAACTCTTGGTGAAACCCTGTATAAATAATAGAAAATATTATAAAACATTTGGTAATGTTTCCAAAAGCAACTTCTGAATTATTAGGTTATCATCAGAAGCCGGCCATGACATACAGTCGGTGATAATTAGAGACACGTTTCGCTCTTGTTGGAGATCATCAGCATAGTGTAACCAGCCTCTAGTGTCCAGGTTGCTTACTAACCTTAAGAACCACTGTATTAAATAATAAAGAAGAAAATAAGTTTCAGTTGTTAGTATAGCTGAATTATATTAAAAAGTAATGCCTAATATTATAATTCTAATAATGCAAAAATACACCAAAATCAGATTAATTAAAATAATTTTAGAAAATAGCTAAATGATTAATAACAACAAACAAAAGTACATGTTTTATTTATTGTTTCGTAGAGAAAGAAGTAATTTATTCCACATTAGTACAAAAAATTTGTGTTGATGGACAAATGACCTTTTTCGCAAATACTTCTGCCTGTTTTTATAAGAAACAAAAAACATGGAAAACAATTCCTGATTCATCGAATAATGTAATTCCTATTCTGATCATGCATACATCAACATTCAAATCACTCGACATGTACACTCGTACACACATTCCGAATCGTAAGTCACATATTGATCGGCGATCAACATATCAGCATTTATATACTCGCGGAGCGGTAGGCTATTATGAAATATATAACATGTAAAAAGGCAAGGCTACGCCACCATAAAAGGTCATTGTGTAAATTCTCATATAGAACTTATAAATAAACAGTTATTTCCTGAGGTTGTACGCATTTTTACGCGTAAAGCAGTGAACTGAAAGATCAGCTGAGCTTGCGAAACGAAGCTCAGTCTCAGCAGTTTGTGGTCGGAGAAGTAAAGATCGAATACGTGACCACGGAGACTACATGGGTGATACGGATCGTAAATGTAATGACAACAGCCAAGGTGAAATGTTGACATTCACGGATAAATGTCCACTCAATCGCAATCGACACAGCGAGCTTACTTTGGGAAAAATTCCACTACGAGTACATTACTTTTAATAAATGACATTCAGACTTAAGAAAGCCGCAGCATAAATGGGAGAATAATCTGTCAGGATTTCAGTCAGTAAAAACTATATTTTCTAGCCTAATCTAATTCAATTTATGTACACTTTATGTACTATTCGTAAGTACGTACTTTCAGAGATCGTCATAAAACGATTATGGGCTCTGCATTATAAAACTATAAAAGAAAAGTTTAGCGCAATCTATCGCAAATTGTCTGGGGTTTCTCAGAATACGTTTAGTTCCAGGGTTTGTAATATATACAGATCAAAGGACTACCCAAGACCCAGGAATATTTATTAAATATGATCTAATTATTATTTAATTTAATCTCGCTTACACGTTCGCTGTTACTCCTTTTATTTATGTTAGGAAAAAGTCAAATGCTGTGCCACACAGTGACAGTGTATCTAGGCTTATTGTTGACGAATAATTTTAGATGTCTTTGTGAACTTAACTTTGGGAATATAAGCATTTTATGAGGATTCTTTGATATTATATTAGACAAACTGTACTATCATGAATATATGAGGTTAACTTCAATTTTGATTTCTTCAATCCATCGTTTACGTAAGTTTAACTTACATCCATTGCAACGTTATAGAAATAACTGCCCTAGTAGAATAGAATAATGGAAAACATTAGACCCGTATTTTTTATTTTGCCCCAAATTGAATTCTAATAATAAAAAAAATCTTATTAAAAATGATATACTTCAAAACGTGGCTGAATCAACCCACTACACCTGTTGTCCAGTGACGTATCAAGGTTCTTACCCAACTTTATTTCGTTCCAAACATCAAATTTTATATTTTAACTTCCAAACTGAATAAATCTGAACTGTCAAGTGAACTGTCACATTTTACAAATACTTTTACTTTATTTGTAATTAATAGCTGCTGGTGGCGCAAAAAATATAATAAGGGACTCGAAATGTAAATTCCGCAGCCTCCACCTCAGTTCATACCTTCTCGAAAGTTATGTACTTACAGTCCTTGTAACTTAAATAACTATTTTTTCCATTAAAATATGACTTAATGGATGCATTTTCATAGCTCTACATAACATTTTATTCATACACTTGTAGCTCAATTGGTTTAGGTTGCTACACAACTAAGTGGAGTGTTTAGGTCTGAGGTATAAATACCAGTATCGCTAACTATTAACTAAATAAAATAAAACAGAGTAAAAACACAGAGATAGTTATTTGATACTAATTAGATTAATAGTGGAATGATAATACCGCAGTGAAGAAGAATGCGGAGCATCCACAGTGGATAAAAGTGCACATGTAAAACAGAATCTTCGTTGACAATAAAGTGCGGAATAGAAAAACCGGTAGCAGTAACATAATACCGCACTAATTCAGGTCGTGTAGCGTGCACGGAGTCCCAGCTCACCATAATGGAAAATAGGTGTATCTGATAGTGCAGTAGGCGCAGAATGTATCCACCGCGCTAGACCGACAGATATTTACTGCTATTAATTTGCGGCTTTTTGCACGGGTCGGAGTTATGACCGTCGTTACGTTTACGGAAAGCTAAACTAAATTTTACCTTGTGCAATCAATTGTATACATTTGCAAGTATTAAAGTTAAATTAACCTGTGGGATGGGTAAAGTAACACGAATTGATTTATTTGAGAATAAAGGGAAAACTTGCAGTTATAGTACACAGATAATAAACAAACATATATTTGTAAAATCAATTATAATCATTTCTAAATAATATTAATTTTCAACGTCTGTTACACAATATTCCCAAAAGGACAAGTACCTGAAGTATCTATAGGTTTTTGTTTTACTTGAACTACAAAAGTGACAACGGTGTTAGTGTTAGTATCTCGTTAACTTTACAGAACGGGAGTTCTGAAAATTTTGGTTAGTTTTAAATAACCAGACTAACCAGATACAAGCGGCAGTTAGTTTGATTAGTTGGGTGAGATGTTTGCCGAGAATTACTTTAATTCAAATTATTTCTTTGATTTTTTTTAATATTTAAATATAAAAAAAGAAAATAAATATAATTAATAAAAACATTCACTGCCAAATAGTATATCAATTAACTGACAAGTGACAGATACATGGCTTACGTGTAAGATTAATCGGTGTTTTGAAATATCAAGAAATTTTAATAACCACGAGTAACCGATTTCGTGGTTACGGTTACTATGGTTATTTCGGAATACGAGTATACTATAAGTACGAGTATGTTCCAGATCACTCAGGTGCTCAGAAATTGGTTCATCCCACATTTTCTGTTTTATTTTATTTTTTCTGTCAGTCAAGCGGTTGCAATATAAGTAAATAATATTTTCATGTCATTTGCGCACATTGTGTTTTAGATACAATTTTTGAAAATAGGCTTCGAGTTCAACTAACAATAGAACTCCATTCGCCCAAAAGTTAGGAATCACAATGATTCAGCTCACTCTTGCAAACGAAATGTAAACTAAGGTACTCCATACTTTCTTGTATTTTTCGGGATGAGCCCATTACAGTTGGCAATGTTGAGAATCGAACCCCAGAACCGCAATCCGTAATTTTATCGTTAAGGTGTTATTACACGGGACTTAATACCGACAACTTATTGTCGATTTCCTACAACTTATGTCATTTCGAACAACTTTTCTCTTGTGACAGTGTGACTCATTTCGAGTAACTAGTTTTCGGTCATGTTCGAAACAAACGAACAACAATCGAAAAAAAATCAATAAATGTCAATTTGGCATTACTCAAGACGTAAAAGAAAAAATTTTCGATTTCAACGTCGTCGATATTGTTCTCATGTGATAACACCTTTCCCTATTCCGAAAAGAAACAGATACTCAAAAATCACAGATTCTTATTTAGCGATATTTACGTACATTTATTGTTACAAGTTGTCAGTCCACATCATCAAGAAAAGAACTACATATTTTAATGCATTCCTAACTATGAACACAGTCGTAATTTAATTGGTTAATAATCTGGGAATCAAACCCGAGATTTTACACTCCGCTTAGTTCGAATCATGCTAAGCAATCAGTACATTATATATTATATTAATATAAACTTTAATAATACATTTAAAATCCCTGTGTGTACATAATGTAAACATAATGACACGCTCCATATATGTGAAACCAATTTTAAAAAGTCTTTGCAACGCATGAAATGAGTGTAAAATCAATCGGGTACACATGTTGTCACCAATCGTTATCTTAATCGATCGCGATTTACTATATTTCATAACGACTCTCTATTCCTATAACACCGACTTCGACTTTGTAAAAATGTCTTTGTTATGACGGCAGTAAAAGAAAGTAACAGTAATATCGAAGACCACGGAAGAGAGGCGTTGGGATAGATCCTATCTAGTGATTTATTGTCACCTCTGTTGATGAAAACATAATCGAACACTATTATGAAACCATTAACTTAGAAGATACATAAAAAGATAATTTGAGAATAAATATAAATAATATATTAGTTCTAACCATCTAGCAGCGTAGGTTGTCTTTAATATAATTTCATAAAGAAGACAGTGTGTTGCGAAAGAAGAAATTAATTTAAATGGCTGTTCTAGGAATTAATGTTACTTAACAATGGATTTGTTTATTGCCGTATTCATATTTCAAATTAGTAGCAAGAGAACATGCTATTAACGCATTCCTTGTCTTTCGTTTACAACGGCTCCAGGGACGATATTACTTCAGCCTACACGAGGACTTTACAATTAATGTAAATGGAAATAATAACAAAACATTATTGTCCTAATAAATTAAAAAAATACACATAAGTAATAAGGGGTACGGACGTAAAATTTAAAATTTCAGAATAATTTTTACATCGTTATATTCAGTAATTCTTCACGTTTTTATTTTTTTTTTTAATAGAAAAAAATTAACTAAACTAACAATCAATCTATCTCATATTTGATAGTTGAGTCCAAATTTTCAAACTGAATTGAAATACTATTACCTTTCTGGTTTTCAAAATATTAGATATAAAAATTTGGCCAAAATTATTGATTTCTAGTTATAGCAGAAAATTGTGAAATATTACTATTTCCACAACCAAAGTAATATCTCTAATAGATCATTTTCATGAGTAGATTTTCAATTTCAATTTTTCAAATATAATTTCGAGATCTCTTTTAGCACTTGACTTCGATTTTAATATCCTTCTATAAAGTGAAGTGGTATCTTCCGATTCATCATAAAAAATTACTTTAATTTACAAATTTTTGTAGTCTAAAAATGGTATGAGTAAAATAATTTGAAAGATTTTTCGAAAACATTTTCCAAATGGCAATAAGAAAAAAACTGGGGAATTATTTTCTAATTTATCGAACTCTCAAGTTATATTTAATCAGATTATAACTATCTGACATTTGTTAAAAAAAATAAAAACTACATAAATGATTCCCGGAAATTAATTCTACAGCATTATTCTCACTACAGTAATGACAGGATTGATTAAAACGTAGACATGCAGCAATCAATGAAACATGGGTTTAAAGAAACGACTAAAAATATACAGTGATTTGCTATTCAAATAAAACAGATATTCATTATTGATCATGTTATTGAAATACTCGTAGTATTGGTAATAGGAAAAAATGTAATGATATTCCTTGAGTAAATATCTTTTAAGCACATTTAGTAACAGTTATTCCTGAAAATGTTAAATAAGCATTTGAATAAATAACATATTGAGAGATATAATTGTGTCTATTTAGCGCCATGAGGAAAACATTTCGAAACACCTCATCATGCAAAGATAAATATTTGCATCCTCCCTGCCTTAGAATTACCGAGCAGTATATAATTTGATATAAAACGCAATATTTTAATATATTCACAGTCTGTTGTAATAAAGCAGTCGTTTCGCCATGCGCTCGGGTAGAATTACTCCGCTCTAACATTTAGCCGCGAAAAATACTAAGCAGCGACGGCATCTAATTATCCATGATGTTAAACGGCCGACTAGTAGCTAATTGCAACAAGATCACTTTATAAATGTTACGAGTAAATCACTGGGATTAACCAGAGCACTTATTACTGTAAATGTTACACTATCATTTCGCGAAATTAACACTAAATGATAATGAGAGCGTGCAACTGTTTACAAATATCAAATTCTGCTGCTTCATTAGCATCGCATTCCCAAAGAGAATAGAACTTCAAATATCACAAGTACTTAGGTATTCACCGGGAATTCTACTTGTATTACGTTTTCGACCTACAGCATGTACTCTTTTCTAAACCATCCTGATGTACTGATATTGACATTTAATAAATAATATATTATTTATTAAATGATATTGACTACTTTTAAACTTACGACAAAAATGTACATTGGCATCTTTGACTTTGTAAAGGCACCTTTTGTTACGGCTTAAATTTGCCCCTTACCTATATTCTTAAACCCCGTCGCATACAGAGGAGTGTAATAAGTTAACGTGTGTATCTGTTTATCAATGTCTGACTGTGGCACCATAGCTCCTTAACGGATCAACCGATTTTGATTTAGTTTTTTTATGTTTAAAAGGTGACATGATCGAATGTATTCTTAGGTATAATTCAAGAAAATCTGTTCAGCCATATGAAGATCATCAGCTCTTTTCTAGTTAATGAGAGGATGAAAGCAGCTTCCACTGGTTTGATCTATTCAAAAATTGGTATCAGGTTTTATTTTTATATCGATATAAATCAAACTTGATTCATATATGTATAAATTACTTACAAAATAACATGTAATTGCATATGTACTTTCCTTTGTTATTAATGCAATTTTTTGCAGTAAAGATAACATCATATAACCTAAAGGTCTATTTTTTATAATATCATAACGGTCGAATATCGTCATTATGCGTAGTAAAACACATAATGACAGACTGATGAAGAAACTAATTTTCTCTCTACAATAAAGTACATTTCATATATTGTATAAACTCAGTTGTATTTTGTGTTTTAAACTTTTTATAAAAAAAAAACATCTTTTTTTTAGCGTTACCTATTTCGAAAGGAAACAGAGTCTTAAAAATCACAGGTTCTTATTTCGCGATATTTATGTACATTTTTTGTTGCAAATTGTCTGCCCACATCATCAAAAAAGTACTGTATATTATAAGTCACGTTAAAGTAAATTTTTACTGCGCGTGTAAACGTTGTCACTGATATCTACTTAATGTCGTATTCTATATTCTAGTCACCACAACTCAAAGAAACTATAAAATTACTTTTAAAAAACTATAAATGTGATTTTATTTTATGAGACTTCAGAGGATAGAATATATACTTATATTAGATTTAAATTTAGAATTTTATATTGAGAGTAGGAAAGCTATGTTACGTTCATTTGTGTAGTTAATTTTTATTTGTTTATTTTCGTAACAAAAACCGTTTTGAAAGCGAGTTATTATTGAAAAGTCATAAAATTTATTTGGGAAAGTCTAAAATATGAAAATTTCATAGTTACTTTTAACTGTTGCGCAAGTAAAATTTCCATAACTTTCCTCTTTTGTCTATAGAGAAAAACAAAAACAGCAATTAACAAAAAAACGTCAATAAATAAAAAAACACATTCCAATCTAATAATTACTCAACGCGGCTATTTTCCATGTTTTAAATATTTATGTTGTTTACAACAGGAACGGCACTCTCGGATGTTTACGTTTTTTCACCAGTTGTGGAATTGCAATAAATAATATTTAATTTAACCAGCACCAAACTGATTCGAAACGCACATAAGTTATTGTGTAATCGAAGTGCTACATGTGTTAACGCACGGTACCGTTAGCGTACGGCTACAGTGACGGCGACAACATTTTTCCAAAAGGGCACAAAGTAACTATGCTTCATATTTTTATTGGTTCCCGGACAAAAGCCCACAAGAAAAAATCAAAAACTTGACTAAGTCAAAGTCTAAATTAAAAAGTCTTGTTTAGATATCAAGACTCTAGATTGTTTCAAGACTAATCCGCACATATGTTTTTAATAAGGACTGATTATTCTTCGACAGCTTTCTTTTCTATTTACAATCACTGATTCAGCTCGAATGGAACAAGCTTCGCATGATATATGTATGTTTTGATTTTTTTTTAATTAATTAATTAATTATAGATACACCAATGCAGTCAAAATAATGAGAGTCAATCGTAATTTTTTCCATTTCCTTAGTCATTTTCTTACAAGTATTTTTAAACATTCTAATATGTAAGTAAAAATCTTAATTGCAATACTTTTTCTATCCAAATTTCATAAAAATCTGGTATTCTTATGTGAATATTTTTGTTTTAGTTTTCATTACAAGTAACACTGAATGGTGTACCTACAAAATGTGTATCAATTACATTTAACATTTTAATTAATAAACTATAGATACACCAATCTAGTCAAAGTAATGAGAGTCAATCGTAATTTTTTCCATTTCCTTAGTCATTTTCTTACAAGTACTTTTAAGCATTCTGATATGTAAGTAAAAATTGTAATTGCAATACTTTTTCTATCCAAATTTCATAAAAATCTGGAAGTCTTATGTGAATATATCTGTTTTAGTTTTCATTACAAGATACACTGAATGGTGTACCTACATAGTGTGTATCAATTACATTTCACATTTTATAAAATAATAATGTTTCTGTTTCTTAGTTAATTCCATTTTTGAAGTTACGCACGCTATAGATAACTGCACCAAACCATGATAAGTAGTAACCACACTTAAATTCTGACATCATTACTACAAATCAGAGTCAACGTGGTTAACTGTAGTTTTTGTCGGGAAAAATCGCCTTTAGTATAATAAAAATCAATATGTACGTACTGGTTCTGAAACATGTACAATCTAGGATCATGTACATTTTTTTGCTTATCGGAAAAATTGTGGCAATTATTAAGTTATTTTGATCCCTGATGAATATTTCCCCCCTCCGGCACTGGTTTGGGCATTAACAATGCTCTGGTCTTCCCATTGACTTGTCCCCGCAGTACAAGTCCGTGTGAGTTGTGTTGTACCGAGCCTTATACATTCATGTTAACAAGATAGTTCCGTGCGTCTTCCATCGGCTAAGAAAGCTGGGAAATGGCTTTAATGCGCTGGACACTGGACTTAGTTAACAGGAGAAATTGATGCTGATTGCATCTGTGCAAAACTCCTTCATTACCGATACAGAAAAAAACACAGATAATTTGGTTGGAAAACCACAATAAATTTTCTCCAACTAGAGCAAAGTGGAAACTGTCCTCGTTCCTTAACGATTTTAATTAAATCTTAATCAATACCGACAATAAAGAACAATATCTAATACGAAATTTAACCTAAAACAAAAGAATAAATATAAAAATCTATATCACATAGGTAATTATCCAATGTTGAATGTGCCAATCTGTGTGTCCTTTCATTGATTAAATAAAATTTATAACAAATTCCATATGAAGCATAATTATGTAATAATAAAAATTTAAACCTTAGAAGAGTGTTATTAAACGTCATACCACGGGCTTCAAGTTGACTTGAAGACTGCAATATAGGGAGCATTTTGTTGTGGGAAATAATTGATAAAATATTTGGCCTTAGAAATAATATTCTACCAAATTACATTTCTACCAACAGCACATTTAAATTAAATAATAATAAATATTAAGGAAGTATGTCAAATTAAAATAATTTTTAAAAAGCCTTATGAATTTTTCTCTTAAATTTATGGAACAATTTTGGAATAAATTTCCTTATTATTCTTGTCCTACTATTTATATTGAAAATTGTAAGTATACCTATGCTTTTAAATAAGTCACAATAATTTTTCAAATATATTTTTGTAGTCAAAAAAGCAAACACCCCACCAAAAATTGTTTAACCTCTCTCGGAAATTAAAGCAAATTCTTTAAAGATTATTGAAAATTAAATAATAACAATGGAATTTATTTTCTAATTGAAATTTTACGTAATTTAAGTTAATTGAAAAACTTCTTCGTTCTTAAGTAGTTAATGGTATTCTGAAGAATTCATAATGTAATAAAGAGAAGTGATAAATAAGAAACGCTAGTAACTCACCACAAAACGGTAATTTTATCGCAATAAATTCTAGCCGCTTACCTGAAACAGAAATGATAATAATTAAAACATGTTTTAAATACTTAAAGCTATTTATTACTAAGAAAGTAAGAATAATGTCGGCAATTATATTTGTAATAAGCGCTATCTGTGTAATTCAAAGCATTTTATAAAAACAAGATAATATATATAATTTCTCCGGCAATATTTCCAATCGAAGTGATAATCGCAGCAGGTTAATTGCTACCCGTAGTTTCTATACAGAAAACCGAAGAATTTGTTTATGCAAGGTTTCCAGATAACGCTGATTAGTTCAAGATCACAGCAAACAAGAGTTATTATAGACAGTGCGACAATCTAAATGTCTCCAGACAGATCTAAATTCAAGGAAAGGTTCAGATTTTTTGTAATGACAATAAACAATTTTATCTACAACTATTGAAATGAGGGTACATTATATGTGTGATACTACATATAATATACTACTCATATTACACAAGTGTAATATGAAACGTTATATTACACGCTACACTTTTCTGTAATAAATAGAGCATATAATTTAACACATAATATTTAATAAACTGTTAATTTAATAATGATATATTTTTTATTATAAATATCAATATAAATGATTGTTAAAGTATAATAAATACAATTTGAATAGTTATTTTGACATTTAAGTGCTACTGTGGCGCCATCTGTTAAGCTATATATGAATTACTCACACCTAACTGAATATTTAACAAATAATATCAGATTTTTTATATGCCTGTTAGTTGTAGATAAAGTATAGTATTTGACTCGCATAATATGGCTACATTACACTCGGAAGATTAAATATACTCGCTACCGCTCGTATTTTTAATTACATCCTCGTGTAATATAGCCTACATATTATGCTTGTTAAATAATATACTATTTTCTACTCCTTACTGTATATTGACAACCTTCCTCCATACTATCATGTACGGATTTATATGTTATCTCCACACCATATGCGGATATGAAATTCACTGTCAATATGTAATCTTCAAAAAAGAAATAATATTTTTTCATGCGTCTACGTTGGCAACATTGCTTGCTTTAAACGTCAAAAAATAACTGACTTGGCATAACCCTGTTCCGTTTGTGACGAAAACGTCTAATTCTACTGTAAATGATTTTTTGGTATTTGGTCGTAGAAAAAATAGCCTTTACAACTCGAGTGGAATGCCTTATTTTGCACGTAAACCTTTGAGACACTCTCCTTCGTGCCTACAAATTCGTTCTCGTGCGATATAGGCACCATATCCACTCTTGTTGTATAATATACTAGTCTAGAGTTAAGGTTATATTAACAACTAAAAAGTATATACATATTGTAATATATTTGAAGCAGCTCATTATAAGTATTAGTTATTTTATTTTTAAATCTAATGTTACTCAATGTTAGCAATAAGAAAGAGTATCGAATCGCGAAGTTCATATGAACTGTATGCCATATTTCTTCTTCTGGTTCATTAATACAAAATAAATCTTGTGTATGAAATTGGTGCTGCACTTCCTACGAAGAGAAGAAAGGCTGCTTCGAGTATCATAAAGTATAGTTCAGTATCAGTTAGTCAGTTTCCTATTTAGTAGCAATTTATTAGCACTCAGCTGTGTAAGCAACAATGTGCGAGCTACAGAAAAGAAAAGAAACTAAGAACGATTTAATGCTAGTGTTTTTCTATCTACTATCTATAACAGTTATGGCCAAACAGCGGCTCTTTGCAGGATTAGTTGCGGCTCGCGGTAAATTAGCAAATTATTTTATTTTTAGAAATAATGATTGTTAATTTGCATTTTTACATACTAAAAGAATTGTATTTTTACATCCATATCTTAATTTCAAAATTGTTTTGTACAAGGTTTACAATACGCCGCAACTCGCTCGTGTTTTGTTCGTTACAACGTAAGATGATGCGAGAATTTTTTTTGTAATAATAAATGTTTCTTGTATTTATTTTAAATATAATTAATATTTGTTTATTTATTTATGATATAACACTTGAAAATATTTGATTAAGGCTCTCGAGTAATATCAAATTTTCAAAAGCGGCTCGAACTAACTAATAGCTTGGCCACCACTGATCTGTCAACTATGAGTATTACTTTTCATATAGATATATATTTTTTGGATTTATTCTTCTATAGGATTGTCAGTCAGAAGATGAGATTTAGGTATTTTTGCTAAAACAGTCACAGATTTTTAGTCTTTGAATTATTCGTGATTGTCAATAATTTTTCTTTTGACACTAATCCTAAAACGATTTTGGTTCCCGTTTAAATCTAGAAGTGAATTCCATCTCTTCCCTGTTAATTTTACATAAATTTTTGTGGTTTATCCGAAGTCTCTGC
Organism: Stenolophus ochropezus; assembly: GCA_035578165.1. Taxonomy (NCBI): domain Eukaryota; kingdom Metazoa; phylum Arthropoda; class Insecta; order Coleoptera; family Carabidae; genus Stenolophus; species Stenolophus ochropezus. The sequence goes on along the minus strand of JAQOWZ010000005.1, from coordinate 12,939,460 downwards.
AAAGGATTTACAGATCATAGAACTTGGACACAGTGGTGCTTCATTTGATTAATAGTTGGGGAAATGATAATTGAATCTCAGATCTCGCACTAATCAAGTAAGACACCAATGCTCATCAATACCTAATTAATATCGAATAACTATATCATAACTGTTGAAAGTCGTAACCGTTGTCTACCGACTATATATACATTTTTCTGCTCAAGAAAAAAATTATAGCAAATATGTAACATCAAATTTTTCTGGTATCATCGCTACTACTTTCGTGTTATAATTCTTTAGCCTTTAATATAATACATAGGTATAGGCAAATACTAACATTTTTGAAGAATTTTGTTAGAATGCAGAAACATATAAGATGAAATTTTATTTTTGTAGCAAGTCCGGAATGACTTCCTCTTGTTGCACGTTTCCTCGTGGCAGCATGCAGGTTCCTATATTACCGACTAATGAGTTGGTGCAATAAATCAGGCGGTTTCATAACCTGCAGCCGATGCGGTGCTGGTATTAATTGTCCCGCGACGGCAGGACGACTGCGGGCGCTCCGATGCCACGCAGATACTGTCTCCCCGGAACATTACTTATATAACGAGACAAGACGGGGAGGATTTATCGCAAGCGCACTATGCCTAATTCTATGTGGATATTTCTCCACGCATGAATCATGCCTTATCAACTACTTCCAATGCAAAACTTACATTTCTTCATGGTGTAACATGCTGTTACGTTTTGAAGAACCAATTCGTTTTTAGGTTAAATTAGGAATAAATATTTGTGACTATTTCTTCCACATATTAATCACTCCTTATTCTCACTTTTTCTTACAAATCATTTAAGGTATAGTTATTCTACTGGAAATACATATGAAATCATCAGTAATGAGAATTTTTATCTAGAGTAGAGATGGTTTTGGAGAAACCAACTATAGGGAAACTAAGAAATACCATCGTTACCGAATTGATTCGTGATTTAGTATGTCATTAAAATTAAGTAAAATTGTTATATAAAGGTACATATGCAATTTAAGGCTTTACTTTTGTCCCCTACTGTTTAACAATCAATCAGCTATAATATACGCAGTCGAATCAATGACACACAAATACACACATATATTCGCAAAATTCTAATTTGGACTGTGAAGTCTGATTGCCAATATATGTTATAATATCATATTGTGTAATTAGTATCAAAAGTGATATATTCCTGGTATAGAAGACAACTGTGAAATAAGGCGCTACTCACAATAGTCCAAAAAGTACATTTTTCCTAGGAAACATATTCTATTTTTTACCAATCGAAAGATTAGTTTTTTATATCTAATTTGAACTTCCCGGACATATGTGATTACTAAATTCGGATGAAGTCTCATCTTACAATGGGGAAGTTTACCGATTTTCTTTTATTTTATAAAGAATGTCTTCAAAAGAGATATTCTACATTTTATTCCACTCGAAGATTCCTAGATTTCTCAAAAAATTTTATATAAAAATTACGTCACAGAAGTTCTCGAAGATCTAAAAAGTGCGTAGTAGGTTCCCATGACAACAAGGAATTTTAACTTCAAATAGATTATTATAAGTTATAATTATTCATATACTTTCGATTAAAAAATATTTGACGTGTAATTTCAATCACGCTATACTTCCCCATTGTCTATTGTTGTCCAGGAATATATCACTTTTCCTACTAATTACACAATGTACTGTTATTGTTAACAATTTTTTTACATCAATTAGAACTTCCAAAAAAGTGGGAAAATAATAATTTTTAGTCCATCAAATTTTCTATTGATGATAAGATTTACTCAAAGCGTGGTGCACTTACAGTGATCATATATATTAATTAATTTCTTTTATAGATTTACTTGAAAGTTTAGAAAAACGTTTATTCCATATTGAAGTAATTATTCCTACCTAACCGAGTAATAGCAAAAAGATGTTATGATGAAAAAACCGTAGGTAGCTGAGTGGCAGCAATAACTCGGGAGAAATGAAACAAGACTTGAATGATATGTTTGTGCGTCTGTATGTACTGAGTACACACTCGGCAGACACAGAAGGCATTGCAAAGTACACTTACACACACGTCACGTGACTATTGAGTTTCTATTAGGCTAATTGAATGCCCGGTTTTAAGTTACTGCCTCCTCACGACGCATTAGATTCCACAAATATTTGGGAGGACGACCTCATCAATTCATTTCCACAAAATATAATTTAATTTAATTGCGTTCATTTCATAATTTACAGTGCACAATATCTCAATAATATAATATATAAATGTTTTCATTGAAATATTCATATATGTAAATATCAAAATTTGGTCATATACCCCGTTAGGTTAAAACGTTAGAGATAAGTCCAGAACGAATTATACTCATATACCAAAAATATTGAACAATGATGTATATAAATTAAGTGGATGTTAGATAAACTAGAATTTTTGGGATAAAAAATGAAAAACAATCACTGGATTTTACCAAAACAAATATTATACTAAGAATTAAAATTAAAAATATTACTACTTGGTGATAAAAAGAAATAGAAAAGAAAAATGATTTATATTATGTTGAAAAAAGTATCATGCGTGTTGTTATTGATTTTACTTGAATCGGATTCGAACATTGACCCCATTGTACAATAGTATTATAGCCACGAGAAGACATAATGATATATGTATTTATATTTGAAAAAGTCGAATTGAAATATCAATAAGTAATGGGGATAATTGCGGCCGAGTATAGTATCAAGTTCCATGAATTTTTATAGTGCCATATATCAGATGCAGAGATAATAAGCTTGTCAAAGTGTTATTTATGTATGAGGATTAATTCATAATATCATCTGCATATTAAAAGCTTTTCCAGCGCAAGCAAACAGAGAGAATTAATAGAAAAACGATAGTCCGATTGATTGCAAGTTGCAACGCGTGGGGGTCCGTTGTTTCCAGCAAAAATAATGAAATCGCGTTATAAATGTGATGGCATATAGCGTGGGCGGCAAGTGCTTTCAAAATATCCCCAGCAACGATAATTCATCATTCCCTACTAACCAATTATGTATACGAAGCCGGAGAGAGGCTCTAATGATTTTTCACAATTCGCACGTGGGTAGTCGCGTCTAACGTAACGTACTACGATGACGGACTCTACCCTCCCACTTGCCTTGATTTTGTTTTGTTATATAATGGTTTGAGGTGTGAAAACTTACAAGTTCCTCTCTACCAACTTTCTCTCCAGCTCTATTCTTTTCCTGAACAATGCCTGCCTGCCTCTAATAGGATAACTCTAACTGTTATTACACTTTTTTTAATCTCCTATAAATCACGATATTTGCAATCTTTATCACGGGTTTTGCAAGGCAAAATATAAATTTGTGTAATTAGTTCTCGATAAATTCATTTCTTCCACTTTTAAATACCAAACATTAGGTCAATGATATTCAGGTATAGATTAAGACAACTCTAGAAAATTTTAGGTTGGTCTCACTCACAATAGGGTATTCTAAGTTCTTTTCATTTTTTAATATTTTAATCTGTACTTGAAAATAATAGATCGAAAAGCTTCTAATAAGTCAGAAAAAAAATCTTAAAATTTCAATAAATTGCACCCTACAAAATCTATAGCGCGTGTGAGGTCAGTTTCACCGCTGAGCCAATAGCAAATCAGCGTGAGGCGATCATATATATACCTATTACTAATAGGTATATGGAGGCGATTGCTCTTTCAAATAGTTTCCGAGTCCATTTTTCGAAGGTTGTATTAGAGGTGTATTTGTATATAGTTATGGACTCGAAAACATTTGTCCTGAGATATTAACGGTGAAAAATTTTACATGTTAGAATACATTCATTGCAATAATAATCATTACAGGAATGTTTAACTAGATATTCCAATTTTCACAATTTCCTGGTTCATAGTAAAATTGCATTTATTATTAAGGGTATGAATAATATTGTTATAAATAATATTTACATATCGTATTTTAACATTGATCCTTACTGCTAATAATGTTAATATACTTTTAACTTATGTTTCTTATGTCTTTTATCCCCTCTGGAATATTACAACAAAATCATTTCATATTTACTCATTTTATCTTTTAAAAATTAATTAGGTACAATGTAAATATATTTATCATATTTTATAAACTGGTGAACAACTCATTTGTTTTAATAAATAGCCTGAACAATTCATAAATTTTTATCTGTTAAACTAAAAGTTATATGTAAACGGTATGAAAGCAGACCCACAGGACAAACACTTTACATGTGACAATAACAGATATTTCGAAGAACTATATTTCTCCCCCTCCTGTTTGACCAGTTGAAGTCAAAAGGTAACCAATTATTCTCGGTTTAAACAAAACATCTAATTTCAAATTTCCATACATCATCCTATATACTAAAAGGCATGTGTCCGTGATGTTCATTTATTTTCATCACGACGATCGCCAAATTTTGTGGACAGCCTAACTGCCTGAACCATTAAAGAGATTGTTGTAAATTTTTTTTTAAGTTGCAGGGAATAATGTGTAGTTGTGCCTTTTGGGGGTCTCATATTTTTACTGTGAATGGTTCTTGTGTAAAAAAATAAAAACTGTGCAAAATTAATAACTTGAAACAATGGATCCTAGTAGCCATGTCTAAATTTAAAAAGAGTCACGAGGTCATCTGTCACTTTTGACAATCTGTCTATGAACTTTAAACGATTGTAACTTCTTATAGAACATTGATATTAAAGAAGTAAATACAGTATCATATATAATAGTCTTGAGCAAAGGTGTTACAACTAATTTAAGTTTAAAACATAACGTATTTAATTAATATAAATTTTGACGTTTCCAATGTCAAAAGTCAATGTTGCCAAATGTGTGATGAAGTAACTAAATTAAAACCAAATATTCCTAAAGTAACTTCTCTGAAGACGGTGACAGTTTTATTAGGATTGACAATATTAATTTATAAATTTAAAAATTAACTACTATTTTTTAATACAAACAGTGTTGCCAATTTATGAAGTAGGTAACAAAATAAAAATCAAAAATTTCTAAATAAAATAAATTGAACACTTTGCTGTGATATCAAAAGAAAGAAAACCATAAGGGCCGGTTTTAAAATGACAAAAAAATGTGTCATGTCGATCTGCATTTGTTTTGCGCAAAAAGTTGTTAGAAGTATATTGTCCTTGGGTTTTAATGAAACGACACAATGTGGACTGGTGTGCACGAATGACAAAAATATTCTATGTCGATTAGTATTTGTTTTTTAAAAAATTTTGTCAGAAATATGTTGTGTTTGGAAAAAGTTGTGAGAAGTATGTGGTGTTTAGTATCAAATGAAAAGGCTCGATAAGGGCTGGCATGTAGAATTAACAAAAATGATCAATGTTGATCGGCTTTTGCTTTTTGCAAAACTTTCTCAAATGTACGTCGAGTTTGGTCTCAAATGAAAGGTCTCATTGAGAGCTAGCGAGGAGAATTGACAAAACTGTTCCATTCCGATCGGCTTTTGTTTTGTGCAAAAAGTTCTCAAAGGTATGTCGAGTTTGGTCTCAAATGAAACGTCTCGTTGAGGGGTAGCGTGCAGAATTGACAAAAATGTGCTATGTCGATCGGTTTTTGTTTTTTGGAAAAAGTTGTCAGAAGTGTGTGATGTTTGGTGTCAAATAAAAGGTTTCGATAAGGGCTGGTGTGCAGAATTAATAAAAATGGTTAATGTTGATCGGCTTTTGTTTTTTGCAAAAAGTTTTTAGAAGTATGGTCTCAAATGAAAGGTCTCGTTGATGGCTAGCGTGCAGAATTGACAAAAATGTTCCATTTAGATCGGCTTTTGTTTTCTGCAAAAATTTCTCATAAGTATGTCGAGTTTGGTATCAAACAAAATGTCTAGCTGAGGGCTAGCCTGCAGAATTGACAAAAATGCGCCATGTCAATCGCCTTTTGTTTTTTTGCAAAAAGTTGTCAAAAGTGTGTGGTGTTTGGTCTCAAATAAAAGGTTTCATTGAGGGCTAGCTTGAAGAATTGACAAAAATATTCCATGCCGATCGGCTTTTGTTTTTCGCAAATAGTTGTCAGAAGTATGTGGTATTCGATCTCAAATGAAAGGTTTCATTGAGGGCTAGCGTGCAGAATTGACAAAATATTCCATGCCGATCGGCTTTTGTTTTTCGCAAATAGTTGTCAGAAGTATGTGGTGTTTGGTATCAAAATAAAGGACTTGTTTCGTGAAAAATTAACAAAATTGCTTATTGTTGACCGGCTTTTGTTTTTTGTGAAAAGTTTTCAGAAATATGTCGAGTTTGGTCTCAAATGAAAGGTTTCATTGAGGGCTAGCTTGAAGAATTGACAAAAATATTCCATGCCGATCGGCTTTTGTTTTTCGCAAAGAGTTGTCAGAAATATGTGGTATTTGGTCTCAAATGAAAGGTTTCATTGAGGGCTAGCGTGCAGAATTGACAAAAATATTCCATGCTGATCGGCTTTTGTTTTTCGCAAATAGTTGTCAAACGTATGTGGTGTTTGGTATCAAAATAAATGACTTGATAAGGGTTTCGTGAAAAATTAACAAAATTGCTTATTGTTGACCGGCTTTTGTTTTTTGTGAAAAGTTTTCAGAAATATGTCGAGTTTGGTCTCAAATGAAAGATCTCGGTGAGGGCTGGCGTGCATAATTGAGAAAAATGTTTCATGTCGACCGGCTTTTGTTTTTTTTCAAAAAGTTATTACATGCACATCGTGTTTGGAATCTAATGAAAGGTATTGGTGAGGGCTGACATGCAGATATGAAAAAACCGTTTTATGTCGATTGGCATTTATTTTTTTTGTACTGACAGCGGAGCTCTAGGGAATGCTCGGCGTAGCCGAGAATTCGCTATCACTATACTAAACGATTAGATTCACTATATATCTATATATCTATATATCTATATATCTATCTATAGATTCATCACGAGCATCGAGTAACTTTTGTAATCGCCTACAGCCTGAACCATGCAAGTGATTGTTATAATTTTTTTTTAATATGTGGGGGCTAATGAGATCTGGTGCCTTTTGGGTGTCTCATATTTTTACTATTAGTAATTTTCGTGTAAAAAATTAAAACTTTGCACAAATGCTGCCTTGAAACAATGGATCCCAGAGGCCATGTCTAACTTTAAGAAGAATCACGCCGTCATCCGTCACTTTTGACAATCTGCCTATGAACTTCAAATGATTATATCTTTTAATAGAACATTGATATCAAAGATTTAAAAACAGTATCATGAATAATAGACTTGAGCAAATGTGTTACAACTCATTTAAGTTTAAAACATAACGTATTTAATTAATATAAATTTTGACGTTTCCAATGTCAAAAGTCAATGTTGCCAAATGTGTGATGAAGTAACTAAATTAAAACCAAATATTCCTAAAGTAACTTCACTGAAGACGGTGGCAGTTGTATTAGGGTTGACAATATTAATTTATAAATTTAAAAATTAACTACTATTTTTTAATACTAACAGTGTTGCCAAATTATAAAGTAACTAAATAAAAATCAAATATTCCTAAATAAAATAAATTGAATACTTTGCTGTGTTTGTTATCAAAAGAAAGGAAACCATAAGGGCCAGTTTTAAAATGACAAAAAAATGTGTCATGTCGATCTGCATTTGTTTTCCGTAAAAAGTTGTTAAAAGTAGGTCGTCCTTGGGTTTTAAGGAAACGACACAATACGAACTGGTGTGCACGAATGACAAAAATGTTCTATGTAGATTAGAAATTGTTTTTTGCATAATGTTGTCAGAAAAATGTCGTATTTGGGTATTTTCAAATTGCAAAAGTCAATGTTGCCAAATGTTTAATAAAGTAACTAAACAAAGAACAAATATTCCCAAATGAAAGGTTACTGAGGACAGTGAATGTTATATTAGGCTAGGTCACGATGAGGGCTAGCGGGCAGAATGAACAAAAATGTTCTATATCGAACGGCTTTTGTTTTTTTGTAAAAAGTTGTGAGAAGTATGTGGTGTTTGGTATCAAATGAAAAGGCTCGATGAGGGCTGGGGTGTAGAATTAAAAAAAAAGGTCAATGTTGATCGGCTTTTGTTTTTGCAAAAATTTCTCAAAGATATGTCGAGTTTGGTCTCAAATGAAAGGTCTCGTTGAGGGATAGCGTGCAGAATTGACAAAAATGTTCCATGTCGATCGGCTTTTGTTTTGTGCAAAAAGTTGTCAGAAGTATGTCGTGTTTGGTATCAAATGAAAGGTCTCGGAGAGGGCCAGCGTGCAGAATTGACAAAAATGTACTATGTCGATCGGTTTTTGTTTTCTGCAAAAAGTTGTCAGAAGTATGTCGTGTTTGATATCAAATGAAAGGTCTCGGAGAGGGCTAGCGTGCAGAATTGACAAAAATGTTCCATGACGATCGGCTTTTGTTTTATGCAAAAAGTTGTCAGATGTATGTCGTGTTTGGTATCAAATGAAAGGTCTCGCTGAGGGCTAGCCTGCAGAATTGACAAAAATGTACTATGTCGATCGGTTTTTGTTTTTTGCAAAAAGTTGTCAGAAGTATATCGTGTTTGATATCAAATGAAAGGTCTCGGAGAGGGCTAGCGTGCAGAATTGATAAAAATGTGCCATGTCGATCGGTATTTGTTTTTTGCAAAAAGTTGTCAGAAATGTGTGGTGTTTGGTATCAAATGAAAAGTCTCGTTGAGGGCTAGCGTGCAGAATTGACAAAAATGTTCCATGTCGATCGGCTTTTGTTTTATGCAAAAAGTTGTCAGAAGTATGTCGTGTTTGGTATCAAATGAAAGGTCTCGGAGAGGGCTAGCGTGCAGAATTGACAAAAAATGTGCTATGTCGATCGGCTTTTGTTTTTTGCAAAAGGTTGTCACAAGTATATTTTGTTTGGTATCAAATGAAAAGTCTGGGTGTGGGCTAGCGTGTAAATATGATAAAAATGTTTCATGTCGATCGACTTTTGTTTAATGCAGAAAGTTGTCAGAAGTATGTCGTGTATGGTATCAAATGAAAGGTCTCGGTGAGAGTTGAGGTACATAAATGACAAAAATGTTTCATGTCGACCGGCTTTTGTTTTTTGCAAAATATTATTAGAAGTATATCGTGTTTGCAATCTAATGAAACGTCTCAGTGAGGCCTGACGTGGAAATATGAAATAATTGTTTCATGTCGATCGGCATTTTTTTTTGCACTGACAGCGGAGCTCTAGGGAATGCTCGGCGTAGCCGAGAATTCGCTAGTCCTATATACTAAAAGGCATGTGTCCGTGATGTTTATTTATTTTCATCACGACGATCGCCAAATTTTGTGGACAGCCTAACTGCCTGAACCATTAAAGAGATTGTTGTAATTTTTTTTTTAAGTTGCAGGGAATAATGTGTAGTTGTGCCTTTTGGGGGTCTCATATTTTTACTGTGAGTGGTTCTTGTGTAAAAAAATAAAAACTGTGCAAAATTAATAACTTGAAACAATGGATCCTAGTAGCCATGTCTAAATTTAAAAAGAGTCACGAGGTCATCTGTCACTTTTGACAATCTGTCTATGAACTTTAAACGATTATAACTTTTTATAGAACATTGATATTAAAGAAGTAAATACAGTATCATGTATAATAGTCTCGAGCAAAGGTGTTACAATTAATTTAAGTTTAAAACATAACGTATTTATTTAATATTAATTTTGACGTTTCCAATGTCAAAAGTCAATGTTACCAAATGTGTAATGAAGTAACTAAATTAAAACCAAATATTCCTAAATTAACTTCTCTGAAGACGGTGACAGTTTTATTAAGATTGACAATATTAATTTATAAATTTAAAAATTAACTATTATTTTTTAATACAAACAGTGTTGCCAAATTATGAAGTAGGTAACAAAATAAAAATCAAATATTTCTAAATAAAATAAATTGAACACTTTGCTGTGATATCAAAAGAAAGAAAACCATAAGGGCCGGTTTTAAAATAACAAAAAAATGTGTCATGTCGATCTGCATTTGTTTTGCGCAAAAAGTTGTTAGAAGTATATTGTCCTTGGGTTTTAATGAAACGACATAATGTGGACTGGTGTGCACGAATGAAAATATTCTACGTCGATTAGAATTTGTTTTTTACAAAATGTTGTCAGAAATATTTTGTGTTTGGAAAAAGTTGTGAGAAGTATGTAGTGTTTAGTATCAAATGAAAAGGCTCGATAAGGGCTTTTGCTTTTTGCAAAACTTTCTCAAATGTACGTCGAGTTTGGTCTCAAATGAAAGGTCTCATTGAGAGCTAGCGAGAAGAATTGAAAAAACTGTTCCATTCCGATCGGCTTTTGTTTTGTGCAAAACGTTCTCAAAGGTATGTCGAGTTTGGTCTCAAATGAAACGTCGCGTTGAGGGCTAGCGTGCAGAATTGACAAAAATGATCCATTTAGATCGGCTTTTTTCTGCAAAAATTTCTCATAAGTATGTCGAGTTTGGTATCAAACAAAACGTCTAGCTGAGGGCTAGCCTGCAGAATTGACAAAAATGCGCCATGTCAATCGCCTTTTGTTTTTTTGCAAAAAGTTGTCAGAAGTGTGTGGTGTTTGATCTCAAATAAAAGGTTTCATTGAGGGCTAGCTTACAGAATTGACAAAAATATTCCATGCCGATCGGCTTTTGTTTTTCGCAAATAGTTGTCAGAAGTATGTGGTATTTGGTCTCAAATGAAAGGTTTCATTGAGGGCTAGCTTACAGAATTGACAAAAATATTCCATGCCGATCGGCTTTTGTTTTTCGCAAATAGTTGTCAGAAGTATGTGGTGTTTGGTATCAAAATAAAGGACTTGATAAGGGTTTCGTGAAAAATTAACAAAATTGCTTATTGTTGACCGGCTTTTGTTTTTTGTGAAAAATTTTCATAAATATGTCGAGTTTGGTCTCAAATGAAAGGTTTCATTGAGAGCTAGCTTGCAGAATTGACAAAAATATTCCATGCCGATCGGCTTTTGTTTTTCGCAAATAGTTGTCAGAACTATGCTGTATTTGGTCTCAAATGAAAGGTTTCATTGAGGGCTAGCGTGCAGAATTGACAAAAATTTTCCATGCCGATCGGCTTTTGTTTTTCGCAAATAGTTGTCAGAAGTATGTAGTGTTTGGTATCAAAATAAAGGACTTGATAAGGGTTTCGTGAAAAATTAACAAAATTGCTTATTGTTGACCGGCTTTTGTTTTTTGTGAAAAGTTTTCAGAAATATGTCGAGTTTGGTCTCAAATGAAAGGTCTCGTCGAGGGCTAGCATGCAGAATAGATAAAAGTGTTCCATTTCGATCTGCTTTTCTTTTTACAAAAAGTTGTCAGAAGTTTATAGTGTTTGGTATCAAATGAAAGTTCTCGGTGGTGTGGGCTAGCCTGTAGAAATTGCAAATATGGTCCATGTCGATTGACTTTTGTTTTATGCAAAAAAAAAATGTCAGATGTATGTTGTGTTTGGTATCAAATGAATGGTCTCGGTGATGGCTGGCGTGCATAATTGAGAAAAATGTTTCAGGTCGACCGGCTTTTGTTTTTTCAAAAAATTATTACATGCATATCATGTTTAGAATCTAATGAAAGGTTTTGGTGAGGACTGAAATGCAGATATGAAAAAACCGTTTTATGTCGATTGGCATTTATTTTTTTTGTACTGACAGCGGAGCTCTAGGGAATGCTCGGCGTAGCCGAGAATTCGCTAGTTTAAATCTAATGATGCCTCGAAAAGCAGTTTAAAATTTTGGTGAAGAATTCCCTAACTAATCGTCCTCCATTACTTCTAATGTTCTCCGATTTTTCTCTGGGTACAATTAAGCACGCGTGCGTTATCACTAGCACTATCATTTGTTCTTGTAGTAGACCGCCCACCCACGTATCTTTCCATATATGCACTATACGCAAGCATACATAACCTAACACAGCGTTCGGTAGGCACTAGAAGCTCTGTAGCTTTTGTTTCATTGTGAATTTGACGAATGGTGTCTCGTGTTTCATTTGTTAAAGATGGTAGAGAAGCTACAGCGACGTAGATAGATGAATGAAGATGTGGGTATTTATTTTTTTCAAGTTGGTAGCTACTAAGGATAAATCATTAACCTTTCTTGATAGTCTAGAAAATTATTTATTATTGCCTAGTGCTTGTCATCTATTGTTAATTGTGCGATTAAAATAATTTATTTTTCTTTTTATGTTGTTAACAACATTTATACTTGTAGTATTTTAAAAATATATTTGATAGCAATACCTTAATGGTTAGATTAGCTTGTTGTTAAGCAAGAGATTGAGAATTCGTATCTTGCAATAAAAAAGCTATTAATTAAACCTTCGGCCGAGAAATACAAAAAAAAACTAATACATAAATACATGCATTTATAAAATTAAAAGATTTATGGCACAATTATTTAATAAAATATTTGCAATTGAAGTGAAATTTTTTTTTCTAAATAAGTTCCTTTTTTATAAAAAAAAATCTATATTAATAACAAGGTACAATTTATTTATAATTTGGAAACTTAAATTTAAATGTGGTATACCTATTCGTAGTTTTACAAGCAGTCAATAAATTGTAACAGATTTTTAAACTTACTATGTCGTATGGAAATATATAATTTGTAAAGAGTATAACTGATTAAATAGTACTAATTTCCTTCTTTAATTATTCTAATGATACATTTTTGCTTATTTCAATTTGCATATCTGTATAATTAAGTAAAAATATTTGTTTACATGTTTTTACCGTACACAGGATGTTGCATTAATTAAAGGTGAGAGAAAAAATTGTAGCCATGAATCGATTTTTAAATGCAACTCAGTTCAGGATGTGAAGCAATTGTAATAATGCACCATGTTTACACATCACTTATGCATTTGAATATATTGTAACATTTGTTCAGGATGCAGGAAAAGACATGATTTGCAAAGAAATTGCTTTAAAATGTGAGGGTGCCATAAATTATTGTCAATGGGGTTTTTCAAGACGACGTATTTTTAAAAATTTGTATTGCAAATTAAAATTTGAGTTAAATAGAGTGAAATGATGTAAAAATTATTATAAATGTTAAGTATTTGTAAAAGTCTAATTCAGTGAAATGCTACCACCTTTACTTTTGCATAGTTTCTGTTTCAAACAAAACATTAGCTAATATTTTTATTTGAATTGTAATATAGGTATACAAAAATCAAAAATGATGGAAAACACCACCATAAAGATTTAACTTACATCCCCTCCAGAAATGTCGCCTTTAGCACTTATATAATAAACAACAATTTTCTTTTCATTAAAAAAATGTGACATAGTAATTTATCATCCTCGAATGTCGATAAAACAAATCATCAATTAGTGAAATCATTGCGAAAGTTATAATGCGGTTTAAAGTATTTAAATTTTGTTTTATTTGTAGCAAGTTGACCACAATAAATTATATATTCTAGTATCTAGAAGGCGGTATTTATACATATCAACTTTCAAAAATTTAATAGCCGACAAAAACTCGAAAATATGGTATTTAAATGATAGTCGGTGGCTGTGATCACGATATAAAAATTGTTTTAAAATGTTTAACATGTGTATCAGAGTGACGGCTAAATAAGCCTGGATTATTTCAACAAGTTTTAGAAATTTAATGTACGAGGCTATGCTGGGCACTTGAAGCCGATATTATAATAATTTTCATATAAATTATACGTTCATGTGATATTTTAATAACGCTCGTTTCAAAACTGAAGAATGGTGTTGAAGCTCTGATGCTCACTCAGGCTGGGTAATTTGCTCGCCTCGAGGATAATAACGTATAAATTATGAATTTTAAAGTACTTCCAAAAATATTTCCTACCATAACAGTACTTTACAGTGAAATAAGGACACTGTCCTTTAAAGGTTTTATATTTAACTTATTTACTACATAAAAATATCAATTCTTCACATAAATTAGAAAAAAATTACATATTAAGTAATAGCTATTTGTGCTGCTACACAGTAAAGTAGTTCTGTTCTATTCGGAAAGAAAAATTGTCATAAGAATCAGAAATATCACACATACATTACAAAATAACTGATACTCATAGTTTTCGATTTATTCGGTAATTATAGATTATGTTCTTCGCGGTATTTTTTGTTTCTTATCGTGGAAAAATTAGTTCATCATTGTCACCTCTATTTTCCATGTTAAGTTGCAATATTAAATCCAGAACCAATAAAATTTTTATATTCTGTTCCTATATGACAAAAACAATTTTATAATTATAGTAATTTAGAAAGACTAATGAGAGCAACCATCATAAGTAAATATCTATTATTTATTTAGTTGGGTAGGAATAAAACGACTATTTTTTATAAGATTTCTTATTTATACTAAAAATTTACAAAAAATTACAAATGATAGATTTTAATCTTTACTATGTCACTTTTTTAACAAACGGTGTCCAAAGAAACGACATATAATTTGATCGCCAATTTTCAACATGTGAAATAAATTATACCAATAATAATTATAACTGTCAACATTTGTTTTTTCTAAAGTTGATAAAATTAACATGTCATTCCGAATTAGCATTTAAATTTCACACATTTCCTATAAGTTCAGGGTTAATTATAGATATAATATTATGATTTTCACACAGTAGTTAGAAAAGAAATAACGTATTAATTAATAAATTGTGAATTAGAAAAACAAAAATCAATTATAACATAACTAAAAGATAGCAATTTAAAAAACCTTTTATGAATTTTTTGCTGCATTATTTCTTGTCTTATATTATTATTATTATTTTCCTATAAAAATCTTAAACCTAACCTAACTTGTCTTTTCATTATGTTATTTAATTTTGTTTTAAAGTAAGAAATAACACAAATTTTAAGAATCATTAATAACTTTAGAGGAGATGGTAGTTTAGTAGAATGGTCTGCTAGATCACTCGATCTCAGAAATCTATAGATTCTTTTTATTGGTGATCAATTCAGAAGTTTGTACCGGGGGAAATATAAAAAATTTAGATCATTTAAATTCAAATTCAAATCAGTTCTCAATATATTACAATTGCCGAAATATCATTGAATGTAATTCGAAAGTTTTATAGCAGTTTCAGTCATTACTTAGCAGTTACTGGAGGGATATTTGAAAATTTATTGTAATTATTGTTTATTATACTTTCTTGTTTGTTAGTTGGTTTATTAGTTCTTTATTTTGTAATTTCTTACAATTAAAATTTAATACTTCGGTCAAATGCATTCCCTATGATTTATTTTAAATGATACAAGCAAGTATACATTGCTTTCAGTCAAATATCAGGTCTTAACCATGGATATGATAAATCCCGCTGTTAAATCACGTCAAAAAATACTCATCACGGTATAATAGAAAATTAAGAGAAATTTGAAATTACCGCGCTTGATGGCACATACTGGAACCAAACCACGGTTGGTTGAAACGTCAGAAGTTCATGAATGTTTGAGAATCGTAATATGTCATGTAGTTTTGGTAGTTTATGATGAATTGTTGCAGGGGCTTGGTTTGAGAACTTCTGGTGGTAAAAAGTGGATCGGCTTCGTTTGTTGAACAAGAGGCCGCTTAACCTACATACGCCCAGAGCATCGCGCTGGATACACATACACCTCTGCACTGACACGCACACATCTCGTGGGTCGGAAAGTGTTTGCCGAATATCCGCAGATTCTTACACCGATACATTATGTTTTTTCTTTTGTTTTTTCACTGACCTCGAATATGTAAATGGCATTCGGATATCGGACATTTACTACGACGTTTTTTACTGTTATGATTTTTTAAGTGACATTTTTAACATTTTTAGAATGTAATAGCTACTTGAAAGTTAGGCTCACGCATTAATTTGTGTCTCATTGAGTTGCTTAACAAGATAATTCCGTCAACATTTAATTAAATCAAATTGCACTATCTTTAACATTTCTCCAGATAATTCTTCTACATTTATATTTACGACGCAATTATTTTCATTATTGCACTTTGGAGAAAACTGATAATACTCACTTAACAATGTGCAATACCGCCATTTCAAACTACAAAAATTTCAATGTCTACAGTTTAGTTTTCCTTCATTTCTTGTAGTCGGTCACTAAGGATTTGTGACGGTTTTTTCCGCAATTATCAATCGATTATTGTTTCAAAATTCCAGCGACTTGTACTGTTCTATGATCATAACAATTTTCCTTACATTTAAATGGCGAAGGTTGCAAACTCATAAGGAACCTATAAATTGACTCTGAAAAACTTGGACACAGCAATAATTTTGTAGAGACCTAAGTCCAACCTACAACTGTATTATTTATTTTTTCTCAGACTACTTACTTCTATATTTATTTTATATATTTTATATCAAACATATATATGATGACAAAGGACATAAAATGTTCATTATGTGTTTTGGCATTATGTAAATATCGTGAATATAAGATACAGGTTTTTGTATTTAGTCCGTTCAATTCATTTCATCTGTAACCCGATAAATCTAATCACCTCATTTTATTTGCAAGCTCTGCTTTTTTATTGTTATTGACTATATCAAAAATCCATTTCTTTTGGAATGTTCTGGTTTTCTTCTGTTCTTGTTGTCGGTGTGTATTCATCAGTATTTTTTTTTCTAAGCTTTCCATTCCAGCTTAATGGTTTTTGGTTCATTTGATGTTTATACTTTTCTTGTATTGCTATTATTCAATCCAGAGCTTTCTTTATTCATTTTATCTCTTCTTTTCTTCGTGATTTTTTTTTTTCTGTTTGAACCACTTTCCTCAATAGTCGAGATGATTCGTTTTATTGTATCCAAACCAATAAAGTAGTCTGTTTTCAAGTATCGTTGTTATTGATTTTAGTTTTATCATTTATCTTAATCTTGCATTTCTTATTTAATCCATTTTAGACTTACGTATTAAATTATTAAATTTTATTTCGTATATTTCACATTTCGTTTGTGCAATGGAAGCAGGCTAACAAATGAGGCACCATTACCACTATCGGCAATTATTTTCATTAAAAAATGTCTTACACTAATAAGCTCTTTCTTGCTGAGTAAAAAGTTAATAAAATTATGTCTTATCCGAGAATTATTACGCCAGTGAGCAAATTACTACAGAGTGTAAACCTCAACTACAGTTTTTCTCGAATTAAAAACATCTTATAAGGCGAAAAATTCCGCAAGCATTTTAATTCAATAACGGTACCGTCGGTGCGATGATATTTATAACAAAGTACCAAGGCTGTAAATTAATTGAAAGTACATGAAATGTAAATAATTGCAGGATTAGCTCGCGGTGTGTTTCTTATGGAGTCCTGCTTGGCTGGCGAGGTGGATTTTTCGCGTTCGATTGCAGTAAATAGCCAGCACGTGTTTCCACGGTTGGCCTGGCCTGGCTGCTTGACGTTTACCGCTAAATTATGGTTATTACCGCATCGGATGATGTTTGCTCTCAGTTTTTATTCCTCACTTTCAACGACGACTCGCGATCGAGCTTACATGTTGCTAATAACTGACATTTAATTAGATATGTATACATTGATCAGTGGAAGGAGTCATTCAGGTATAACGGCTTAAAAGAAAATGTCACTTGGAGGCTGTTATCCGAAATAATTACATCTGAAACCGTTAACAGTTAATGTTGAAAAATTCTGAACCGAAATTTAAAATAAACAAATCAACATTCGAATTAAAAACCATTAGAATTTATAAGTTATTGCTCTCTTATACTTTGTATCAGTTGTGACACTACATTTTTAGGTGGAACATGTCATCAAGTACCATAGCTATATGTTTCGTAGCAAGAGTTTTTTGTATTTTAGTGGTGTATGCTGTCAGTCCAGTGTCAATGCAAGAATTTCTAGCTTAAAGTGATTTCCGAATCACAAAGTGTTATTTGTTTCGTTAGTACTTGGTGACACTAGGATTTGAACTCCACACCTCAGACTTTACTTCACTTAAATCACCGCTGTTCCTATTTTAGTGGAGTAGGTTTTCCAAACTGACTAATATACGTCATAAATTTAGTGAATTATTCAAATAATCTACAATCATTTTGTTTACAAATTTGTAAATTCGTAACATTTTCAATAAATAAGACAAGAAATTACTAGAATTTAATCAGTTTAAAAAGGTTTTATTTTCTTTCCTACCGGTTTCAACCCGTCAAAAATCTTCAGGGGTGTCGGGTTGAAACCGGTAGGAGATGAAATAAAAGCTTTTTCAACTAAGTGAATTCTAGTAATTTCTTCCTTTATCTACCAGTCAGGAAAATCCATCTACCATTTTCAATAAAACCGTTTATTTACTTTCTAAACTACTTAAAATTAACCCATTACTGAATGTGTTATTTCCTTTATGAAGAAATTATTATTGAGACATTAAAATACGTTTACCAGTTTACCAGTTATCACATTTAGCTGACGTGAAGAGTACACTAGAGAGAAAATTTTTATGTGAGAAAGAGAAAGAATTTCACTTGACGGGACATGAACTCAGTTTTCCTAAACCAAAACTGATCATATAAAATCATTCACCTTTATTAAAAAGTAATTATCTGGAAACATTTACCATTTAAATACAAATAACTTGAATACTAATAAGTATGTATCAGTTCCTCTCATAAATGTTGAATCAAAAAGAGAAAGAATGTTTTGGTGATAGATAAGTCTTTCTTTAAATCATTTATAACATTTCGAAGAAGGTGTATTGAAATGGATTTAAATTTATATATGTACTAAAATTTTATCATAGGTCATGTAAAGAAATATTTCTTTCTAGTTTAAAAATGGTACATCATTTATCAAAAATTACGGTAAATGAGAGGCGATTTCGAGGTTAGGTCCATTTATAACGATTATCAAGTCATCCATGACACGTGTCATATTTGGGCGTAATTCTCTATGTCACTATAATATGTCCGAATGATTGACAGGCCATGTAAACATAAATTATTTAACTAATTCCAATTCTGGATTGACAAGTACACAAGTTGGCTAAGATTTTGAAAGAGAAATTTACATATGAATTGATGGACTTGCAAGTGTCAAATGGATGGAATCTTTTGTTTCATGACCACCTACGTTTAACCTAAAAACAATTGATTGATGAGCTGCTAATTAAACAATAATTGGAGAATTAATTACTTAACGGATACCAAGGAATATCATCTCATAAAAGAATTGTTTGTTGATTGTTTTATTGCGTTGTTCTTTGTCTTTTTGTTTTCTTTAATTAGTTTTTTGATTTAATGATAGAACTTTATTTTTACTCTAACGGCTTTTAACTACTATAAAAATTTTATTATTTAAATGCTGCTAATGGAAATATTTAGTTTAATCTGTAACACCCTGTATTTACAATGTCCTATTCTCTATTCTACTTGCTATTGCTAAACCAGATAAATTGTAGACTTTTAAGAACAATTAAACGTCTAATTAAGCATAGTAACGAAGTCAACAAATAACAGAATTTTTCTGTTAAACAAAGTAGGATACGGAACAGTTGCTGTACAAAAACCAAACAACTTCTGAACAACAGAGAGTCGGAAATCGTGATCGCAGATCAAATCAGAGTTGTGTACCTGCGCAATCAATCCAGATTAATTAACAATTAACTGAGATCTCTTTCGAAAAGCAGCTTCCATTTCACAACCGGCCGAAATCGGAGCAGTGCGGAAAGAAGATGGCGATACTATTTCAAATATTTGATGAAGCAATTTACCAAATTGAAAAAATGATACACATACTTAATAATATCTTTAAATTAATGTATCTATTAAAAAGTAGAGCAGTAATAGAGACGATAAAAATGAAGATTTTAGATTACAAAAAAAAATCCCATTCATGCACTATCTTTTATAAAAGGACAATGTATGTTTATAAAGTTATTTATTAATAAATATTGATATGCATTTCACACTAGTTTTAAATGTCCGTAAACTGACATTTAGTTTTTTGATGGAAAAAATATGTTCCAATTACCGAAATCAGTGATAAAATAGTATACCCAACACTAGGTAGTAATCCGGAGAAATATATTCAAAGGTAATTATTTGTAGTATATAACTTTTGCATTAATTACTTGTATTTTGGTACTGCAGGTTGTCAACCTTTTGCTGAGATACATATAGAGCTGTCAATCAAATAAAAGAGCGGTAGTCCAATGTCTACTTTCTCCACATTGCTTATATACCAACAAAGATTGAGTCGGCTTTTCTGTTCATCCTACAACCGTAATGGTTGATGACAAAATTCAGTATGTCCATAATAAAGAATAATTCTTTTATCCTACTTAAAATGCGAGAGATAAACTGAAAATTATTAACATTGTTTTTTCTGGATCTGTAATATATTTTTTCTATGAACTCTATGGGAAGTGGCAATTTTCTCACACAGTCACACTACTGGAACCTTGAAAGTGGCGTATTTCCCACAATCGTTGGGGTAAAGCGTGAGAAATCATTTCTCACAATATTTGCCAATACCACGCATGTGCAGTGTGCGAAAAACAATTTCTCACAGTAATTGCCAACATTGCGCATGCATGAAGGAGGCACTCTTTGTGAGGTTACCTGCGCTATATTGTTTTTTATGTCAAATAGGCTTAAGTGCATATATTTTTGTTCTATAACATTTATTAGTGTGGACGTAGAAAAAGTAAAATTTTTGTTTATATTTTTTCTTTTGCGAAAAAACTTATTAATAACAAAGCAACAAACATAGGAACTTACATTAAAAAAGCTATGTTTTCGGTAGTTGTAAAAATATAATAAGCAAAACGGGCGGAATGTAATAAAAACGTAATACTTACATTCCTTTTAACTTAACTATTAACTATTCATATACAAGCAACGGGGATCGATTCTAACTAAGTGTATTGTAAGGTCAGGGGTTCATATCCCAGCGTCGTTAAATATTAGCTAAATAAAAATATCGTTGTTTCCTAAATTATAGGTCCTTGGCATTTTGATTTATACAATTATGTCTAGCTATGAAATAAAATAATATTTAAATAAAATTTTATTGTATCTTGAATAAAGAATTTTATTTTTTAAAATCTTCCGTTGCTTGTTTGTTTATATATTGTCAGTCATATAAATTATTAAAAATAGAAAAATATGGAATAATTCAGTCATATAAATTAGGTTAAGAGAATGTGATTAATTACTGATCTGTTATTGAAGACTTGAGTTGACAGTTATCTTAAAACGACAACATTTATTTATTTAAATACATCTTAGCAAATTTTTTATAACCAAAATAAAAAACGTAGGATATAACTGACCACGTTTAACCATTCTCCAAAATCCTGCAAGTTTTTTCTTGGTAGAAAAAACAATGGTGGGCACTGCACTTTCTCTGTTCACCTGCTGGGTGATCTGGTTCAGCGTGAGCCGATCGATCATCGCATCAGGTGAATGTAGATCGCCCCCACCAGCACCTGGCTGAGCCTGGTAGTCTTCAGACTGCGTAGCTGGCCGGCAGCAAGATGCTGAACCGAGCGCGTCACGAACCTGACATTTCAGACATGACGCAACCACAGGAAACGGAGGAATGGATTTGGTTTCTATGGAATGCGCACAAACTGACTTACATCAGATAGTGAATAAAAGGGGCAAAATATAAATCAAATAAATACACTAAGCACCACATATTATCCATTACAATTAATAATTTCATTATGAATAAAACACTTATACGATGTTATAGTGAAGGAAACTAAAGTTGAGCTATACAGCAAGAGAGTGGTTTACCGAATACGTCATCAAAATTTTTATTGGACAAATGCATAGTACATTTAAAGAAAAAATCAACATTTTGTACAATACATATACACATTTGGTACGATTAACATTATTTATCGTTTAAATTTAATTTATTGATTATTATTATTAGTAATAAAATCAGGACAACTTATCCGTGGTGGCTCGTTAGGTGACGGATGTTTATGTCTCAAAAGTAAACTGATACCTTTGTTTTACTAAATTATTATAAATTTTATTGTACTAGTTTCTTTTAACAGTAATTCATTTTTAAAAATTTCTCTAACAACCATGCGAAGCTCGGTAACAGGATCGTTTGAATCATACTCACGTATGAATGTTCAAGTGAAGCAGCTCCGGCGCATCCCTCTGCTGCATCAGTGTAAACAACACAGACTTGGACGTTGCCAGCACATCTACTCAGTGGCATTGGGAATCAAGTGAGGCAGCTTTTCTTTTTGCTTCGATTGCAATGTTTCCCTCGAATGATCCAGTATATGGATTATTTAGAAACACCTTTTTTAAGGTGGAATAATGACGATAAGAAAGTTTTTTTTACTTACGAAAAACCTATGCCTACATTAAATATAAACAAAGTTACAAATGTAAAAGACAATGTGTATACTTGCAAATTTAAAAATTCATGGATTTGCATTTCATTTGGTTGTATGGCAGTTATTATTTAAATATACTTTTTTGTCTGCATTTTTAGTTATTATTGTTGCTTGGAATAAAAACGATTTTAATGATTTACTTGTGCGCTTCAAAGTTAATAAATATTTTTAATATTTGGTATGTAGGTAATATTTGTATTTTTAAACTTCAATATAATTCTTCTTTGCAGTAAAGCGTATAGGTAAATTATTCATCTTGGTTTAAGAAAATTATCAGGCACTTCATACTGTTAGTAGTAAATGTTTCATTCTTTCAGCAACTCTTCAAATGCGGACACTATATATTATTCAGTCTGACGCATCATCGAAGTCTCTCTACTAAAATTTTAATTTTTGAAACAAATGTCACAATGAGTCCGTAAAATAAGTGAAAATAATTATAATTACAACATCAGGTACTAGTATTTACAAATTAAAAGTTAATTTTGAATTTGGCTACCATGAATATTTTTTATTATTTCATAAAGTAAAATCACTGCCAGATTTATTTAGCAAGAATTTTAACAATTTGCCTGAAAATGATTTTTAAATGATTAAAATAATCATATTATCTGTAATGTAATAAATTAACCAAAAATAGTAAGTAATAAATTTAATATACTTGTAGGTATGTACTTATGTAGATATTCTGTGAATGATAAAAGGAAAATGGAAATGAAATAGCTATAGATAAATTTAAATATTAAATAGATTTAAAGTATTCGATTTTGAAAGCTAAATTTCTATTAAAATTTATTTTTCCGCTAATAAAAATGCTATAAAACTTTAATATTTCAAACATTTCGCTCCTTATCAAAATATTTCCATCGAACGTTTCTATAACATGGCAGGTACATAAAAAATCCAATAAAATATAAAATAAATGTCTAATATTACTAACAAGTATAAATTATGATTGCATACAATTATTAGTTCATAATCACTAGATGGAGATATGAAATGTGGGATTAGTTTATTGCCTTTTTATGACTTAATTTGCAGACGTTAGTCAAATGTCACTAGGTCTAGAACAACTGATACAAAAAAATCTAATATACCTATCTAAAAAAAACTTTCCATTTATTTATAATCCAAAAATTTTAAAAATTCATTAACTACTTTTTAAACAAAGGTGGATGGGTTTCGGTATACAATCCTTAAGAATTATAATTTATATGATTTAATTGTAAAAATAAATTTCACATCTGAAATATTCCAAAAATACCTATTTTTTATCAACAATGTTTAGAAAATATTCATCATTGATAGATAGAAAAATAGGCACGAATACAATCTGAAAAACCCTACTATTCGATTCTACAGGAAAAGTTACGTAAATAATTATTTTTTCCACAAAAAAAGTTGCTCACTGAAAAATAAAAATTTCGGTTTTTCCAAATAACGTACATGTAGAGAAAATATTCCTTCATGTAACTTTTCCTGTCGAAACGAAAGGTAAAGTCGTTCAGATTGTATCTCTACCTATTTTTAGAATATACTAAAAAACACACTTTTTTGTGGTGCAACTTTGATGACAAAGAGACCTATCATTAAATAGAGGAAAGAATTTTGAAGCTAACTAAAACATCAGCGACTTTATTAATTCCTCTGACAAATAAAATAAAACTCACGTAAAAACACTTTACTCAACGGTTTCTCCAAAATATTTTTTTTGTGTGTACAACAATTTATCTCTGGCTACTTTCCTGCAAATTTACTTTTTATTATTTATTTCTATTATCTACTTGCGTACTTAATATTTTTTCATTGTATCGAAATATATTCGGTTTAAAAAAAAAAGAAATTTAGATGACCCCATTGTATTAAATAAAAATAGTATCTGTGTTATAGAAAAATGATATCTGATTTATGTTGTATCGATTAAATGTTGCGAATTATGGGTAAATATGTTAATAAGCGTATTCCGTTGTTATTATAATAATTACATAGCTAACCATGACGGATGTAATATTATGCAGAATAAAATAAAGTGTATCACATTTAACATTTGCTTTTTCTCACATGGCCTTCTATAAGTAATTTGCTTAATCTTTATTATTCATTTCATATAAAAATAAACACCGAGAACGATTAATTTCCATAGAAATTTTATCGCACGAATCATCTCAGATAGCGTTAAACTTTTATTGCTACAAACACATTTCATTTTGCAACATTTCAAAACACATAATTACACAGATTATCATATCTTTTATTTAGATTACTCGTAAATGTAGCACTTAAATGGATACAAACTGTTCTAAGTTCTGGTTTAATCACAACAAAAAAATGCACTAAATCTTATAGATTACATTCTAATTGTGAGAGAATTTCAAAAATTAAATTATACATTTCGATAAATAAATAAAGAAAAAAAAACACGTGAAAACATTATATCTACATAATTAATGTGATACCTACCAAATTATTTTATTTTTTTAGGTACTTGTATAAATAGTTATTTATTTTAAATAACTAAATATAAGATACTCGTATATTCATTTGTTTTAAAAATAAGGTAAGTAGTGTTTTTGGAAGCATTCCACAAAATAATGCTATTATTGGCGATAAAGCAAATATTTAAAAGAAGTTATAAATATTTTTTTGTCATAAGTGAGGTAATATAACAAGAGCCATGAAAATATTGGAAAAAATTAAGAATAGTTGTTTTCGTAAATTTTTATAATAACAAAAATGACATAAATTAGAATTATATATTCGCTTGATTATTTCACGAAAGATAAAAGTTTAAAAATAATATTTACATATGAACAAAATATATCTACGGTGATTTCTACTGTGGGTTTATAATTATTTTTTTAATAAAAACTGTATATTTTCATCAAATGAAGCATTCTGATTGAATGAAAATGACGTATGTGAAATAATCTTAGTAAAATTTAAACCAGCACATTATTCGAAAGAATTTTCATGAGTAATGCTAACGAAGCACGAGGCAAGGTTCGAATTTGAGTTAAGCAATCACGCAATCGACTATCTGTCTAATGTCTATTTATAGTAATCAATCAAAACGCGTATTACGGTGCTGGTGGCGTTTAACTAAAGTCAGTCAAGTTCAGAGAAAAACAAAGTGCAGAACTTAGGTAGTCGGCGGCCAAGTTTCTCCACATGAGTGCACCGCAATCATGCGATTGAGAAATTCTATACACCACGAATAATTATAACGTAAATTAAGAGCCAATTAGGACGGCGCTGCACCGCATTGCACAACAGGAGCTCATGCAAACATGATAACCACCACATGCACCCATAACTCACGGAAATGCAAACACCGCCATTTCCCATTACCGACCATTTACTAAAATTATTTCTTGCATGTTACTAATATTTATAAACTGCTTTTATACATGTAAATAAATAAATATATCATTTTATTAAGAGCTAGAATGCCCAAGACTTAATTTCTGTTAAATATTTACTTCGGTATATTAGATATACTTTATTATATCAAAATCTTCGATAAAATCTGGTATACTCAATAATGTGTAATAAGTGTAAAAGTTTTTGATAATTTTTCCCCAGTATTTCTGTTGTTTGACGTGCACTAGATAAAATGCAAATTAAAAAAAATTGAAAAACAAATATATAAGGTACTTATGTACTTTTTCCTTCTAGAAATGTTATGCCAATAAAAGATCAAGAAAAATATCTCCAATAAAAGATATCTAAAAGGACTAGTTTCATTGTAATTAATTTTATTTCAAAACTAATTTAACGAATATGGCATTTTCTCAAAATTTACTTCAAAGTCTATAACAATCATTACGCCAAAATATTATATACCAGGGTTGGCCTGATTTAAATCGTGATTTAAATCAACTGATTTTTTTAATAAAAATCATGGATTAATAATAAATATTTAATTATTTGCTATATAAAACTATTAATAATAACCAAAATTTGTTTTGTATATAATGATATCTTAAAATTTGTTAATCTTCCTAATTTTATTCAGAATGATTAGTTTTGGTTTTGAAACAACATTCTACACAATAATCGGAAAGTGATTTTTAGTTTGTACCTACCTCGTTCTTAGGAGCAAGTTATAAACCTACGTTTTCTTGTTCACTAACACTCCAACCATTAAGGTAACATTACTAGTAATGTTGAAGATTAGTTTGTGTAATATAAAATACATCATCATGATATATTTTATAGGTGTACAGATTATCTACAATTCTAGTTGTGACATCTTTGTACTTACGAATAATGATACTCGTATTTACTACTAGATCTTTAAAAAAATTAGATCTAACTGGCTTATTTTTCTAAATTTATATTAAAATTTACGATAAAACCATTGAAGCTAAATGTCAAAATAATATTGTCATTTATTTTTTCCAATTAATTAAGTATTTGAAATCCAGATTCTGTAAAAGATATATTGCGATGATGATAGCTATATCAATAAAGTTATACATTCTCTAATAAAGTTAGCGTGCAACTGACTGATGATGAAAGTTAGAAATGTATAACAATGAAATGAAATAATGTTTTTGAGAGCTGCTGGGCACACCGCAAGCTTGGGATTGCATACGGCCCTGATTTTTAGCGGTGAGATAATGATGATTGTCGGGTTAATTGACATTTAGAGTAGCTCCCCGGTATCACGCAGCTATAGTAGAGCACGAGGCGGTGAATGTGGATTATGAAACAATATCTTCGCTTCACAGAGGACAGTTCCAATCAAACACGTAACCTAAGCGTTGCATAGCTTTGCGGTTGGATTCATAGGTCAACAGTTAATTTAATTCTTTGTGGATGTAATTGTCAAGGGTGATGGAAGGGAAATACAAAAGTGGAAGTTCATTTCGAATCAGATTAAAATAACATTTACTTTTGGACGGTTCACGTGGAAAGTACATTTTTTAAGTAATTATGTTTTGGTTATGAATCTCATAGAGATATTTATGACAAATCGAATTATTAAAGCAATATGCTGAAATCATATTAATTTATTTATATTTTTACAACATTTTCTCATTCTCACTTATTAAATCCTTTTATTATTTCGGTATTTATGTTTCTTCTAATTCTGTGTATTCCAATTTCAGTTCTTCTAATTATTGGCCCCCTTTCTTTGTCGTTTCCTTGTAACAGTTAAATTAAAAGCTATCTTTTTTAAAAACTTTTTCTTGAGTTTGTAATATCTAGTATCTATCCATTTATTTATTTTTTATAACAAAAACAACAAGATTTTTATCGTGTACTTTTTGTTATAATTCTGATTTTTTTTTTGATCCGCAATATATTCCTTTATATTTTTATTTAAATTTATCAAAATATCTTTTGCAGTTTTTCCTCAACAAAGGTTTTAGTAATATTTCACTAAAATTTGTCAGTTTAAATTTGAGATACAAGAAAGTGTAGTGTTGTCCAACCGTAAGCCGTATTAGTTTCAGTGTGAAATTCTTGGTTCTCCTATTTCTTCTGATATGCTAAACTTTTTCCCATCCGTCATGTTAGGTGAATCTCGTATGAAATGTCAGAATGAATCAATATCTGGGTTGGGTTATAATTGTCTCGGAATGAGTATCACTTTTATTTACGGAATGAGCGAAGTAGAGAAAGGATCATAGCAGAGCAGCCGGAGAGAGTTGCCGTTGCCGAGACATCCGCAACGCATTCGGCGGTGGAATTAATGCGTCCCAGACGATTTGGGTCAATGTGCGAGCAAGCCAATCATTATAGGAAGCACACTCTGCGCTTAATCACTCGCTAACTGCCACTATTATCACTCCACTTACAAAAAAATACAAACTGAAAATTGGACACGATGATGACATGACATATTATTATATTATTTAAAAAAGAATGTCGTTCAAAATCCGATGTGTTCGACATTACCTTCCAGTATTGGACACTGAATATATAGTTTCTATAGATTTTCAGTTTTTACAATAACAAACCTAAATTCAAATGAGTTGGAGACATTCACAAACATTTTCCTTTGCAACCTGTTAAAAATTGTTTCAACCTTATCCAGGGTTCGGACAAGCAAGTCTTCCTCTAAGGAAATTGGGGATATGCCATCCCCATTTACCTCAATCTTATCTGAATGTCTGTATATAAACCAAAGTAATGTAAGATTCTATCAAATTTATTATTATAATCATCATTCTGATTCATTCAAACAAATTCAACTATAAGTAATATTTTACATGAACGAGTATACGTAAAAATCATCGGTTGTAAAATATATTATGAATATATTTAATTCCTTAGTCTTTTAATATTCCTCCGGTGATCTAAAGTGTCGCATATAATTAGCGGAGTATAAAATTTGAAGTTCAATTCACAATTTCGTCTACTAATAACCAAATAAAAATACCGCTGTTTCTGATTGGTTTGAAACACCATAAACTGTAATGTTTTACATACGCATAGATTGTCAATTTAATAAAATTATTTAGAAACAGATGAATTCTTTTCTTGAATTCATCTTCTTCATTTTCCTCAGTGAAATATTGGTATATTACTTATATAATAATAAGACGTCACAGATTATTTTGTTGTATTTTTTTTTTAAACCATTCTCAATTATTAAAAAAGAAGAAACATTAAAAAGGATACGAATAAATTTCCAGTTTTGAGCGGACAATTTATAGTAAAGGTTTTATAAGCTGAAATATAAAATGTCATTAAAAACCGTTGAAACGAATTTGTTCTAAATATGACCATATAGGTTATAATAAAGTGATGGAAAGAATGGCAATATTTATAATTGTCAAAATGTACAATAGTACATATCTCAATTCGTTGATACGCGTAAACTATTACAGATTTTGATTTCTTTACATACTCGAAGAGATTAAATTACAATATTTTAATATTGAAAACGACAATATTACCAAAATGACTACTTCAAGTTAAATGCACAGCAAGAAATGACTAAAAGAAGTAATTAAATTGTGTGTGCATTAATACATGCAGCGAAGTTTATTTAGAAGGTAAACAAGTATATTGTCATAACTTGTATTCCACAAAAGGACAAAATTGGAAGTGCTCATATGGCATAAGTCTCCCATTGTAGTAAAGCTCTATTTTACCTCCTGGAAATTACATTCATATATGTATGTCGAAATCGTCATAAGTCCCGATTTAAATATTCCAAAAAATCTAAGAACAGGTAATTTACATTCAGGCTTCGGTTTTCGCGAGTAAAAAACAGAATAAATAAGCCTGGGTGCCCAGGTTATGGCCAGGCTGTGCGTTAGCACAATGCACATTCGTTGTAAGTCACTTTTATAGCTTAAAAATCCACAAACACATATCGACAAATTGCTTGAATTGCTAAACAGCTAAACCGCGAACCCTCGAAAATTATTGCTCTATAAAGAAAATAAATGTCGCGATGCCAATAAAACTTATCGGACGTGCGAATTTACACCTCGGAGCTCATTGCGAAACATTTGTAAATGATCGCGGATCATTTTATTGTGGAGCGGAATCTCTTTACACTGCAAATGGACCCGAGATATACAACTCTGCACAATCAAATCCGGTTTGTACTTCCAAAATTTAATCCACCTGTTAAATGAATACTACGTAACGATCTTTATATTTCATTCCTCCTTTAATTTATTTTAGGCAGAATACGATCAATGACAAATAAGTTATTAAAAATGCAAATATTCAACTAATAATTATACAGTAACAAGAACTCACGTCATCAAGAAATAGTACCTGAATTAATGACATCATTTTGATATCACTTTTAATCCAATAAATTTATATCAAACACAATATAATAGTTTTATATTTTGTTACTTTAGTTAAGTTTTTATAAAAACAAAGCAAAAAATAGGAACATTGACACAACAGAACAAAAAAAAAAATAGAGCAGAGACAATTAAACACAGACAAAAAAAGAACACAACTTAATTCATATTGCTGTAAATTATTCAAGTAACTTAACCTAACCTAACATAACCTTGTTTTTGTGTAAGAAGAATGGCAAACTTTTAATAAGACAGCAAATGATAAAGATTTTTTTATAAATCATTTATAACTGTGAATTTTGATTTTGTGATTATAAAGTTAACTTAAAATTAAAAATGAAACGTATTATATCCAGTAGGCTGATTGCACCAATATGATTTAATTTAATTGTTTCCTTTAATAGAAAATACCGTAACGATATAAAATGTCCAATTAATTATTCAACAACGCTGTCAAAATCATAGGATACCATTTTTTGGGAAAATAAACTGCAATCTTGGGATGCAGTCTGTTTACTTAAATTTAATTTCGGCCTCACTTGGGTTGATGATGACGAAACTAACCGAGGTTGATTAAATTTTAAATAAACGGATTGCATCCTAAGACTGCATTTTATTTTCCCGTAACTTCTTCGGTCCATAAGAATCCCCAAATTAACATTTTTTATTTAAGCGTGTAGCTTAAAAAATAAGCTTCGCTGGTATATATTTGACATAGCACGTATAAAATGAAATTATTAACATAGCAATTAAAAAAAAAATGTAAACCATAATTTCACAACTATTGCGGCTTGAATGGACCAATAGATCAATAATATAGTCATTATTTTTTGCCAATTTTTATTTCGCAATAATGCGTATGAGCAATTGGAAATTAGATTATAAAATAAGTATTTCTCAATCTCGATTGCTGTAGAATACCATAGTGATATGCAAAAATATAGAGTAATAACAAAACTAAAAGTCACTATTATTTCATAACAAAGATTCATCTTAATGTCAGCGACTATAACAAAATAGTTGTCAATATAGGAACAACGAACAACGAACAACAAGGATTTTTCTTTCACAACAGAGATTTATCTTCTGTAATTGTTGTAAGATAGATTTCGCACAGTGTAAGACAAAACTCACGCCTCTGCAAAAACGGACAATGCAATTTATATTCCACTAATCTATTATTCATTTTTGGCGTTGCGTTTCGCAATGTTCTATTAATATTAATTTCCTTTAATCTTCTATTCAATTATCGTGAAATCGAATGGTATTCGTTGTTATTTTCTCACGTTATATGGCCAAACATTTATGCAAATAGATAATGGAACGCTTTTGAAATTGATGATTTATATATTTGATAATCTTGTAATTTTAACATTGTACTTGTACGTTAGTTGAGAATAATTTATTTGACTATCCTTTTAAATTAATTAGTAAATGAAATGTTTGGCCGAAATTCTAACCAGATGGGTTCAAGGCACGCGAGGGTACTGTTAGTGGGAACAAAAAATCGATGGTCGGCTTCAAAATAGATAATTGTAGCTACTTTCTTTTAAATTTCAAATGTTTGTTTTTGATACTCAATCATTTCAAAATTTAATTGTTAATAATAACTGTAAGATTTATTACTATAATTTCTAGTACTTAATAAAAACAACAGACTGGTTCATTTTAATTAATTTGTTAATTTATCTTAACAAACAAACAACAAATCTTAAAAACTTTGATTTCATTTTGTACTTGTAAGTACTTGTTATTGATAACTGTAACAGAAATAATGTTTAGCGCTATACTTAACCCAACACAGCCTTGGTCACACATTTTACATGTTAAATCCCTATGACCAGATGTTCGAGTCACCACCCTAGATAAAGGTTTTAGAAATGATCTATGCGACATGAATATACAATTCTATATTAATTCAGTTTTTTATGTTTTTACTATAAAAAAACTTACAAGCAAATGTCATTACCAAATTTCATAACACCGGAAATGTGTCTCAACATTCTTGGTTCCCATATAAATAAAACATTTCTATGAAAAACATGTTGACAAAATATGAAAACCAAATATAGAACCACGGTAAAAAGTGCAGTTGAAAAGGTAATCTGCGCGAATAATGAATTGTCCATGGTGACAGCAAGGGATCCAGTGACCCGTGAAGAAAAACAAATGCAGGAACTTTGAACCCGATGTAGGTATTACGATGTAGGTAATGATCACATAATGCGCTATCAAAGCGTTTATGGAACGATTTGAAGTTATCTTCCGCGTTATAAACATTCCGAGAGAGGCTGGCTTTCTTCTAGAGATGCAAGTTCACCGGGATACAGCCAGATTGATACCTGATAGCGATATTGTTGCTCACAGCCTTTTGTTGTTTTGCTGATTGAGAAAAACAGATACAGTTTGGAATTCTATATTTAACAAAAATTATACTTATGTTTGTTTAAAATGTTGCGCCATTATAAAGACAAATTAACATTTATATCAATAATCTTTAAATTTAATTCTTTGTCGGTTATTTTATAAGCTATTAGGTGTTGAATTTTTTTTTTTTTTGGGTAACCTCTACAATAGAAACAGAGCTTACATTGTATTCCGAATCAACTAAGTCACCGCTGCTTTAAATAAAAAAAGTTAAAGTATTTGTCGCTATTTTCCACTATTAATTTGTATTACGTTGTGTTTCGACTTCTCAAACATCTTCAAACGAAAGGAAATCACGAAGAGTGTTCATTTATTTAATTTCTAGTTTTTAACAAGTTCCTTTATGAATAGGCTACACAAACATTACCCAATATAAAATATTGATAAAGCAAATGTTACAAGGAAGTACTGAAGAAGATAGCTTTGCAGAAGCATATTTGGCATTTATTTCTTTTGTTGTCCTGGAGCCTTCAAGTATTTTTACTTGCATTTTAGTGTAAATTTAACAGGTTACATTTTCTGTTAAGTAACCACTGTATGTAATAATAACCGAAAATCACAACTTTCGGACAATTTGCAATATAGCGGTATGATCAATTGTGAAAACCTAAAATTGCATACTCCAATCATTTCGAGTCATGTTAATTAATATCGAGTAAGCCACCTCTTCCCAGAAGAGTAATTGTGGGAAAAGTTGATAAATAACTGACGTTAACCTGATTCGACATCGAATTCGAGTTATGAAGACCAAAAATCACTTACTTATGTAGGTACTTATTAAGCCACAGAATCCATTCTCTTTTTATTATTGTGTATAAAGAAAGTACCAACAAAACGGTCACCTTCCCAGGGCAAATTCCGGTCATCCATTAGTAGCTTACCGAAAAAGTCGCGATAGTAAAATTTTTATTCGTGTGAACATCATAAAAACATCTTTACAGCCCTGGGATTGTTTGTACTATCACAAAAATTTCACGAATATAAAACGTTGCGGTTTATTGCCGCGTAACAATATTATGACGAACGTGACACAAAATTCGTACATGTCGTTGACTTCCTGATTTCCCGAGATAACATTTTAATTTCATTTTAGGCTTTAACAACAATTTTACTCGTCATGTGACAAATTAAACCCCAGTGAAGTGTAAAAAGATAATTAAAGTGTGACTAAATTAATTGCGATGTCACACGGAATACAAAATAAAATTATCTCGAATTTTCAGACATTTTAAACAGATTAACTAACTACATACAAATTATGGTGGCAAAAAAAAGAGCTACCATTGTCATTATTAGTATGAAACTCTACACAATTTTGTGAAGCTAAGACTAAAAATTTACCTGCTCGCTTCACTGTTGCCCAAATAATAGGCCAATTCTGAACAAATCTGTAAGTCTTACTCTTACAGACCTGTAAATCTGTAAAAAGTGAAAAACGCATCTATTTTTGTTGATTAATATAAAATTGTACATAAGAGTGGCTACTTTCGTTGCGATTTTGTTCATTATTTACAGATTTACAGATCTGTAAGTCTTACAGCTTTGTTCAGAATTGGCCTATAAATTTGGTTAATTGTATTATTTAACAAATTAAATTTAGACGGTATGTATGGATGAATGACGTGTTGCTCCAAACAAGGAATTGATATAGAATTAGGGTTGTTGATATTTTTCCCGACCCACAGAAACTCAAGTGAGTTTAAAAAAAAACACGACAAACTCTCCCGAAAAAATTCACTCGAAAAAAAAACTCTTAAAAAGTTCATATTTTATTACAAAATAAATTTTTGGGATATTTTGATTTTACAGACTTGTAGTAGTTTTTACTTACTAGTTTATTGTTAGATAAGCCTTACTTACAAGTTAACATCGGCCAAAAGGACTATACGGGTCAGCCGATACTTTACAAAAAAGCAGAAAAAAATGTTGTAACCGTATTAAGACACAATATAATTAATTAATTAATTTGAACTACTGATATCTAAAATAATTCAACATAAATATTTATAATTCATATATTTTTACGTTTCTAATAAAACAAGTTCTTTTTTTATGAAAAACCCGGGTTTTTCTCAACCCTGTGAAGAATTGATGTTAAACGACTAAAGAGGAAGTATGTATATTGTATAAAATGTTAAATCGTGAAGAGCAGATTGTTTGAAGCAATGCAAGAGAAATTATTACACAAGTCATTGGGATATAAGAAGAAGAAGCAAAATGTAACAGAATAAAGTTTCGTCTAAAAACGATTTTTTCATTATTTTGTATTATACTTTCATCCGACAAAAAAAGATGCGCTGTCTATGTTTGATGAACTGAATTTTGGTTGCTAGCACTATAGACACATGAATTTCACAATTATCAGTTTATTTCAATTCACAACATTAATTGAAAATGCAAATTTTTATTTCGAAATGCAGTTGTAATGATTACAATGAAGTATTTGTTGAACTTTAATACAAATTCATTTGTAACATCCGGCACCAAAACAGGTTAAAATCGTGACGATATTTATTAATTTCATTCGGCAAAAATCAGATAAATAATCCCGGTAATCAATAATTACATCTCTATCAGCACCTGTAGCAAAGCTATAAATCTGGGTGTTACCATCGCAGTGTCGGTGTTGAATTTGAATGGAGAGTCCGCAAGCTACATCTCACTCGCGAACTATGAACCGAAAGGTTAGCGCGACCAGGACACCGCCTAGAATTCCGCAGAAAGTGAAGCTGTCGTCGGTGCTTTATGCCTCATTCAATTAGCAGCAAATGGCATATCATTCGCACGGTATCTACCGAACAAGAGGAGGCAGAAATTGCAGAGGTAGGATACCTGTGTTTATACATTGTTGCTGCAGCTTATTACAATGTAAAGGATATATAATTCATCACATATTTAAATATTTACCACTTTAATAAAGTAAGTATTTTCATTTTATTTTAAATTGATTTCATTGCTATTGTCATTATCAGGTATGACACAATATTTCTACAAGGAACAGGGTTTTAAGTACTTGTGGTATTTGTTTCGTTACAAGTTTTACTTACATTTTATTCTGGGTTTCAAACAACTTGGTATTTTTATTTGGTTAAATATTGACAAAACTGGGATTTGTACCCCAGACACACTCCACTCAGTTAATTTATAATATTAATAAATAATTCAAAAATAGTCATCGGTTAACGTAAAAATGGATATGTATTTTATTGGGATCACCTAAATAAAAAAATCTATATCAATTTTCAAATAAAATATAATAT
Source organism: Stenolophus ochropezus (assembly GCA_035578165.1). Lineage (NCBI taxonomy): Eukaryota > Metazoa > Arthropoda > Insecta > Coleoptera > Carabidae > Stenolophus > Stenolophus ochropezus. Next base: position 12,903,633 of record JAQOWZ010000005.1, on the reverse strand, counting down.
ACCTAGCAACTTTTTTAAAAAGAATCCAAAAGTAGGTATTCGAGAAATAGATTATTCCAGCTTTTTGTGATATAAGTGGCATTAAAATAGGTGCGAGAAAATGTCGTCACGACAGGCTTGAGAAAAGACAAGTGAAGAAAATCCTTTCAGTAACCGGGGATTCGACGTCACAGGGACATGTTGACACTTCTTAATTTTAAAAATGTGTTTCAAAATATTTGTATTAAAAATGTAGAAACATATGGAATTTTCATTCTAATTTCATTTGCCCTATGTATATTTATTATTTAAAATGTTCGAAAGATTGCCAAAACAAAATTATATTCAATAAAAATATAATTTTATATTCAAATATCAATTTTATAATTTAATATATATATATATATATATATATATATATATATATATATATATATATAAATCTAATGGTTTCATACTCCTATAAGTATATTTAGGGTAAATATTAAACCTGTACGTATACATCTTATTAAATGTACATTCACTAATGGTATACTTCTGCTTATGTGTGTAATGTTCAGTGACATTTTTACAGCTTTCCTCATTGCTCATCATAAACAATGTTACCAGCTTACAGCCCATAAGCAACTGTTAATTGTATGTTGGTATTCCTGGCTGAATAGCCATAACGTCGCATTTGTTAGGTTAGGAAACGGCGAAGTTGTAAATAAGCATTTTCATGTTATTACTCCATTGTTACGGGCCTTATTTAGTGGCAGGAAAGTGGAGTTCTGCTGTCTCTGAATATTAAATTAAATGTAAAGTGCTGCGAACGCAAGAATAAAAGTATTTATTGTGCTGGCTGTTTGTTTTCCGCCATTATGGCGGCTGAACGACGCTCTACGTTATTTTGATTTGTGCTGTACGGCTGTAAGCTGTAAACCTACATACCTACATACTAGGAGGCAATTTCATGCTATTATATATTAAATAATTGCAAAATGCATATCTATAAACACTTCACTGAAATATTCTTTTTATTTTCATCCGTAATAGATATTTATGCAACAGGGTCATTATGAAGAGGTTTATGCCCGACGTAATAAAAACCAAGTAATGCTCCCTGGTACATATAATACAACCCAATTAATTCATCAGATTTTTAAAGTAAAATTCGCGATTGCTTTTTTTCTATTCCTTATGCCAATATTAATATTAATTTGTTGCCAATATTACCATAACAACTAATAATCCCCGCGCGGCTATTATGTACCCAATAATGTATCTCGAACTCACATCACGTCAAACAATAACATATTAATAAGACAAACTTATTACCATTAATAATTTAAAAAAAACATTTAAACTGATAATATCACCTTAATATAAACATAAATGCTACATGGTTTATATCTCTGGTAAATCAACTTTACTGTTTAGAAACTGCCTTAGATTAATAGTTATTTATGTATTAAGGGAATAATCAAAAGACTATAGAATAAGGAAATATTGAAAGCTCAATGTGGAGCGGAGAGCTTTAAATTTCCTGAGAGCTATAATTTTGATTATACCCGTTGTACATACAACGTTTTATTTCATTTTGATACTTGAAATAAAAAAAAATCTGTAAGTATATTTTCCAAAAAAACCTGTGGTTTCTTTATAGATAGTCGGCATTGTTAGATTGTTTGTTCTTTAACAAATTTAATTTAATGGAAGTATCAAATATGTCTGAAACATCACGTTCTGATTATTCTGACGAAATATTAATGGAATTAATTAAATACTTACTTAATCGAAATTAATATTTATTGCATTTATTCTTTGACCATAATTTAATTTGTTTGAGTAACTATTGCTTAGCAACTTTATATGTCCCCGGGCGATAAAACACAAATTACGGTCGCATTTGAGAAATAATATTCAGCACATCACTGAATTTATACAAATGACAACAGGATTATTTTATATTTTCTGTATGTAGCAAATGTTTGAGTTTGATGAAAATTAGTAAGATAAGATAAAAATTCGTTACAATGTTCGCAATTTTCATAAATATGTGCTTGAATGTAATGTAACTGTATGTAGAAGTAAATAAAAGTAAAAAGTAACTACATATAGATTGTATCGACATTTTATGTAAAGAAATGCAATTAACATAAATGCAACATGTCCAATTATTGAAATAAGTATAATTTATGCTAGCAGTATAGTATTTCCAGCAATGTGTAGAAATGAAACGGTACTTGTTCATAATAAGGAATCCATTCACTCATCAATTAACGTCAAAGATATGTGTGTGCATTAGTACAAATGAACAAATTACCATTTTGTGATTACATGAATAAAAGAACGAATTTCATCGCTTTCGTGATCCCGCGTAGGTGGTCGCCAGAAAATTAAATTAATATTAAATATGGGACAAGGAAGCGTGCTTGGATGATTCGAGTCGCGTTTTATTGATGTTGCTGTTAATTTATGCGCCTCAGACGCCATATTTCACTATCTATGAGTTGCCGCACGCACGCCATCTACAATTTCACTCGAATTTATTACCCCAACTGGGAAAATTATACGGAGAGAAGAGTGAAGAAAGTATCAGTCAGGATAGGAATATTCGCTACATAAATAAAATCAACGCGTTTCTTGCTCACTCTAGTTACCTTCCTTAGTGTTAAATTCAGACAAATATAAATCATAGTTTGTTTCATTAAAGTCCCTACAAGCGATCCAGTACAAAGTTTGAATTGCCGAGATGAATTCTGGTGGGAAAGGAATCCGATTTCGGATTATTTTATGTTGAAAGAAATGTTAATAAACACAAAGGCCCATATTCCGAGCTCACTTTTATAATAAAATCGCTTTTAGGAAGCCTGATTTTGGATTATATTTATGAGGCCAAAGGTCACTTTTAACAAAAGCACTCATAAAAATGAGCTCGGAATACGGACAAGAGTTAATTTTATTTTATGTGGATATGTGATTTGATGTGAAATATTTGTATGGAAACGTGATAACAGTTTGTATTTAATTTCAATAAACTTTATTTGATTTCAGTATTGAATTGCCAATAATATTGAAAATATTGTGTTACTAAGTTTAAATATAATTGTAAACAAATAGTTAAAAAACACAATTAAAAATAATATTTTATATTGATCGATTGTACCACTAAGAGTTAAATTTTAAATTTTCTGTAGGCTATATTCTACAGAAGTAAAATATTCTAATGTATTTGCCATGGAAGAGTGATATATTAGTAGAATATTTCTAAAGAAGAAATTAACATAAATATTTCATATTTATTTCAAACTGTCATACAGACGTCAGCTATATACGACATTTAAAGTACTTGATAAACGTTAAATATATCCTAATTATGCACATGTGCAGTATATTCACTGATATACTGTAAACCTGGTTATTAAGTTAATTATGCAAAGGAAATATTCAAGACCACTATTAAAAATTTGGTTAATATTTTTTTGTTCAATTGTATATTAAAATTTAAGGCTTGTTGAACTAAAAGAACATACGAATCACTAATAATTTTGCAAGAATTTATAAAACTACATATAAGATAAAAACATGTGGAATTTTTTCACTGTGAGAAATCATTCCTTCGTTGACCGTTCCATTTTAAAACATTTAAAAATAAATTCGTAATCTCTCCAAAAATGCAGCTCTTCCTCAAACATAAAAACTTTTATATCTTAGGTTAGGGGTTACATTTTACGATCTAAAAAGTTTATGTACTTTTTACAACTTCTTTGTCACGAACCAAAACAAAAAACATGGAATGATTCAACTAAAACTGACCTTTATTTCATAATCTTGTAAGATCGATCTGCGACGAAGAGACGGGGGACGTGAAGGACATTAATTAAACACTTATTTTTCAATTTATAAACTGCTTTTTTGTGCTCTGACATTTACAAGATGTTAGTTATGAGTAGAACATTCCACAGACTTGTATTTTTCGATATAATAACACAGTGTGAAATAAATAGTGCTATTATTTAGCAATATTGCATACATTACCATGCTTCCGTGAAATTTGTTTATTAAATTATTCTTTATTATCTTAATTGCTTTATATTTTTGCATATGTAAACAAGGAGGTGTTTATGCAAATATGACTGCGGCTATCTACCGAGCTGAAGTGCGGAGAGATTTGGAATGAAACGATTGTGTTGGTTTAGTATTGAGTGCATCACATCACATATGAAGTTTATGTGTGTATTGGCATTGCTGACATGTGTTTTCAATTTCAAGGCTGCGACGAACATTTACAGTGTATTGCGACTTTTCATTCATGCTTTGTCGCTAAATGCATCAATAGGAAATAAAGAGAAAATATTTTACTTCTAAGAATTTATGCATTACTCATATTTATCGAATACACCAACATGTCTTTGTTAATCAATTTGTTAGATTTGAAGTAAACAAAATGATTCATCTAAGAAGTTTTCTTCAAACTTTTTTTTTGGCTTTTCCTTTTTCTGAAGAGTTGTTGATCCTTATACCGGGAACTCATGTTATTTATAATAAACATTAAGTTAAATTATCAATTGATGTTAATGTTCATTAGAAAAATATGCAAACACACGGACATTATTTGATATTTCTTTTAACAGCAAATAAGAAAAAGTAATAAATGACACCCGTAATAGTTTCTAAGAATGATTTAATCAGAAAGCAACATTAACCTCAACTTAAACAACCGCAACTGTCATTCGACTTAAAAATTTTAAGCGATGACAACCGAACGCTTACTTTCCTCTGTAACTAAACTTCATGGGTAGCCTAATTAAGAATTAACTGTTCATTCATAACCTTTGTCGTGTGTCCCGGGTATTATGTTTATTTTCCACTCCTATTTTTATCTTTTTAGAGTGTTCTTCCACCTTCTCTTCGATCTTCCTCCTGCTCTTCTTCCTTCCTCCTGCATTTTGTTCATTCTCTTTTCAATATAGTTTTCAACCTTTTTCATAACATGTCTAAATCCCCCAATCATTTTTCTTGGACCTTCCTTGATTTTCTATCATTCTGACAATTTCTCATGTCATTCCAAATCCCGAATCTTCGTCATTTCTTCATAGTCCGCTTAAGTTCATTTGCCCCGTATAACTTCTTCTCGCAAACTCTATTGGACATGTTTTACTGCCATACAAAAAAGCTAATATATCGTATCAAATAAGTAACTTCTAGTTTAACATTTTTTTCCAAATTTCCTGATATCAGTGTCAGGAGATTAAATATGCAATTTGATAAAATTCGTACGAACGGATAGAATAACAGACAGACCAACATTCATCAAGCTAAAAATAGTCATAACGAGAAGTGGATAATAGCTAAAACCTCGAAATATTAAAATTGATATATCTATTATACTGCCCGTACATGGCGGTCAGTAAAATTAAATTAGCATTAATTTTAATATTTATGGGACAATTAACTAAGAAATAGATTTATTTAAATAAACGTGTATCTCATACTATAAATATTACATTGACGAACAAAAAGGAAAAAATATTTGAACGATATTTCCTGGTGATATTTAAGTATAATAACACTTTGCTGTAAATCGATATCAATTTGCTTGAAAGCTTATACGTTTATGTCCAAAGTATATCACAGAAAGAATTTTTACGACATTCATAAATCGTTCACTTTCGCAGTATTGCAAATTACATATTTCATATAGCAAAGGACTGGAAATACTATAAATTTATGTTGTCATTGTTGGAGAACCTTTTGATATTTCCGATGGAAAAATCGTGATGAACTTATTTTAAACGCTAGTTTCTATTCCAACCTTTTCTCACTAAAAATCCCTGCGATCGTGATTGTTCACACTGCCTTTTTCGGAGCCTCAAATCTCAGATAGGAACTCGCAATCTTGCAAGTTGGTATCATAGTAATGAATGTCAATTCAATATTGTCACGCTTCCTAATAAGGAGTTGGATTAATACAGATCGTCTGATTAAAAACAAAATTAATTATTGTTGCCATTTCAGTTGGCTGCACTGGCATACTTCTTTTGTTTCTTTGACATAACCTCACATTCTTCAATGAGATGAAGCCTTATTAATTACTATTGATTTATCGACCCCATATACAAAGCGGGAGTATTAGTAATATAACAGTGAACTTTACTGTTAGGTATTCTACTCTATTTAGAAATTATACCATGTAGTATATAAATTAAACATGTGTACTTTTTCATACATGGATATGAGAATGACTAGTATTTTAATTAAATACTATACTCGCAAGCAAATATGCCTATCAGAATTGTATGTTACATATATTTACATCTGGTAAACGGTACGCACATTCTAAACAAATGCATCTGTTCTTTATCTATCTCTACATTTCTTATTATTACTACTTTTAAATTCAAGATTATACAGAAATAAAGTTATCAACGATGTGAGTATATTTATTTATTTACAAAAAAAAAACGGTATGTCCCACCAACTTTAAAAAATAATTACACAGGTATTGTAACAACAATCGATTGAGCTATAAGCGAATCAAGATTTTTCCTAGTATTTGTTATCCGATATTCGTAAATTTTCATGGAGTTGATGTTTCCAACCTTTTAAATGACAAAACCAGAGCCAGATTAATAATTTTTTGTGCCCTGGATCATCTCACCTCAGCGTGTGGTCCACCTTTCCTCAAAGCAGAGCTTAAATGGATCACTAAATTATTTATGACTGTATACATATAAAATCACATGTTTAGGTTACGTTAAGTCTTATTCACATATTTATATGACACGACTACTTCGGTCTAATTCGTAACAAATTAGTACGAATTATAGTAATTGACAATGTCCAATGCACTGTCATCGACTTTCGTAATTTTAATTAAGTTCATATGTAATTTTCTTTTTTATAGGGGTTCCTTTAACATTCTCGGGTCCAAGGTAGTGTTGCCGATTAGATCTCGACTTTCTAGACTCTTGTCTTGTCTTATCTAGAATATCAAGACAAAACTTTCTTATTCTATATCAAGAGAAGAAAATTCTAGACAATTTTCAAGACTCTAGATTAATTAAAATAAATATATCATGCAAAGTTGTTTCATTCGAGCTGAGACAGTGATTGTAAAATAGAAAGAACGCTCCCGAAAAATTATCTAAAGCATACGTGCAAGTTAATGTAGAGTCTTGAAACAATCTAGTCTTGATATCTAGACAAGGCTTTTTAATCTATACTTAGACTTAGTCAAGTCTTGTTTTAAAATTTTCTAAACAAGACAAGATTTTGCAAAGTTTTGTCTTGTCTTGCCTAGAGGGCAACACTAGCCCCGGGGCATCTGACCAGAATGTCCATGGGTTGTTCCGGCTTTGGATAAAAAATAATTATAAATTCTAATAAATAAATTAGATAATATTATATATTTCCAAAATTCTGTATATATCCAGCTGCAAATTTTGTGTTGGTCGCATATATTTATAGCCGTAAGCGTGAAAGAGTTAAGGAACTAACAAACGACCGTGATGATTTCACAAGCTGCGATTCGATATTTTTTCGATATAAAAACTAGCAAAGCAAAATTTCACAATCACTTTTTTCGCCCACGCAATCTCCACGCATGTCGTGCGTGCTGGAGAAATGGCCTCTGCTGATAAGGTGAAAAATGAGCGCGTACTTTATGGTCCCAGCGCACGGCAACTCCGTACAGCGCCAATTTATTAACGGGTGTCCACTGCGCCTATATTACTTTATGCTAATTCAATTTCACAAAAGTGCTGCATGCAGGTTACAAGTTCATTCCAATAGCGTGAGCTGCGTCTAATGAGCGCGCTATCTGTTTACGTGGATTTGCTAAAGTAGAAGAGCAGATTTGCATAATACAAATGCATTATAATATTTCACGAAAATAGAGATGCTTATGCTTATATGCATACTCTATGAATACAAATTAATACTCTTCTCTTATATGGAGCATCCGCTATACACAACACCTGCTCCACAAATTACTTACCTTTACATTTGCATGTGTAATTAATAATCTTATATTTTAATTTTTAAGCCAAAGTAGTTACACTGTACAAATGTCGCCATTTTACATCAAGTTTCTACCAGTTTAATCTTGTTGAGAGTTACCAATTTAAATTAAAACAAGAACATAATGAAGGTTTCAATAATACTTCGATGTAGGTACATACCTTGTACATATCGTGCGTATCTTTTAAAGTGAAACATGGAATTTTTCATATCCATGGTTACGACTTGATATTTGATTGACAGCAATGTTTACTTGCTTGTCTCATTTAAATTGAAACATTGGGAACGAATTTGCTATTTTCATTTTAGGTTTTCAATTTTTCTGACAGGTGCAACAACAATTTTAAGAATCATTAATACCTTTAGAGAAAATGGTAGAGTAGCAAAATGGTCTGTTTTTTTGGTGACCTATAAAATGTTTCTTACATTGATACTTCTGTTAAAATCACTTTAAATGAGACAAGCAAACATATTGCTGTCAATATGATAATTCCACATGTTTCACGTTAAAAAATACTCAATTGTAAGCCATTTTGACAAATAGTCTGTTTTATAAAACTGTTTGCAACAATTGTAATCTCAATATCCTAAGAAAAAGATAAAACTGAGTATGGTGCAGATAAAAATTTTATCTATTTCTTAGGATATTGAGATTACTATTATTTTAAACAGTACTATAAAATAGACTATTCCTCAAAATGGCTCACAATTACATATGAATACTTATGTAGTTGTTACTATCTAGAAAAATGAAAATGTGATTAATAGTGCTGCTAAAAGAGGTGGAAGACCAGAACTGCTCAGACCAACCTCATATGTATGTATATAAAACATATGAAATATGATTTTTGTTGTTAAGACAACAGTTGCATTGTAACAAATTTAAAATAGTTAAATTGGAGATACGTTAGAATGATTATTGCATACATTGGAAGCAGAATTATATTCAACAATATTACTCCTAGACAACAATCTTGCTGAATCTAAATGAGAATTTCTGCATTATGTTAAACACTTCTTCGCACGGTACAATATTTCCTCGTGCCGTATCATAGCAATAAGAGTAATCTTTATGTGATCAAATTGTGAAATAGTCTTCATGTGTCACGATGCTATCTATTAATTAAAAATATGCTTCCTGCTTGTAATACGGGATAAATATCACACGGAGGATTTGTATTAACGCTTTCTCGCCGTGTATGATGCATATCTATCATTTAAACTTTGTGTATTAAACCGAACACTGAACGCTGAATTTTACACCAGCACAAATGATATTGTACTTTCTCCCATTACGGTGTTCGAAAGAATAGCACTTATCAACGTAACGATCTCACACACGAAATGTGAATCGAACCAGTAATTTCTCGCGAAGAACCAACTGCGTTGATTAAAAACAAGCGAGAAACCATTGATCCAAATCTTCCAAAAACTTCCATCTTTTTCATAGACATTCGAGAATAAACGGGGTCAGAAAATTAGAAGCAAGTAACAAATTAAAAAAATATCTTTACTCTGCAAATGACTCTTTCATCGAACACCACATACATAATAATAAAGATATTATAATTATTATTACAATACCATATGAAAACATGACGTTACCTGTCTATCCTGAAATGAAAACATAACAATCACACATCGTTAACGCCTCCGGTAGAAATATTTTTACGCATTGTGGTACGGTAGAGACACCCGGTATTTTTTAGCTTTTAGAGGATATTAATAAAATAATTATTATTATAATAACAAAGAGAGCTTACAAAAACAGTAACTACCGTAATTTATCGGTCAACAAATTATTGGAGAAATTGCATTAGTTACCAAATTTGATTATTTTGACTGATATTGATTTTTCGTTGTTTTTCAAATAGTTTGTTGCAAAGCCTAATGTATATTTTTAAAACAACTAGCTTTTTGAAATCTATGATTTCATTTTAACTACATTTGTTTTTAAATACAAAGTAATCCGCTTCGCTTCGCTTTGTGCTTATAATGTTGACAATTATTACTTGAAAAATTTTAAAATTTATTGTTATTTTGATCGTATGTTTTGGTGTTCATATTCAGTCCACAGCTGATTTTTATTTTAATATATGTATTTCCTAACTACCCAAATAGGTACTTCATCTATTGCATTATTGTGCAATCCTAATTACTTTTAATCCTGCAATTTTAATTTAAGCTTCTCTGACTTTCCTGTTGATTTATGTCGTTATCTTTTACCATTTTGGTGTTGTGCCCAAATAAAGATACTTATTCAAGATTATTTTTAGCATATTGTACTGTTGTAAATTTCAATATCTGATAGAATATGGATTAGATCAGTATTGTTCGATTCCTTGTGACATGACATCAAACAACGATTTATCAAAATGCTTACTTAATACCAGTAGTAAATGCTCTATAAAAACTCCGCAAAAAACGCCTTCATGCAGTATCATTCTTCCTGCAAAAAACTCGTTTACAATTATGTTTTTCTCCTGGTGAAATAATACGGAAACAGTTCACAAATTAGCAATTCAATGCGTACGTACAATGTCAGCAGATACTTAACTTATTCTGCTTTTTATAGAGCACTTCTTTACGAATGGTATAACAGGAAAAAGAATACACAATATTTATTTCATTTGTAATTTTCCTTGCATTTATTTTGAATAATTTAACAAGGTAAAACAAATAAATTAATTTACACTTATAAATTATTTTGACAAAGTATTTTTATTTTGGAGGATACTTGGTCTGATGCAAAGTTAAAATTTATGACATAATGATATTATACTTAAATTATTCAAATAAAATACCGCTGTATTAAAGAAGGGATATATCATATATCACATAGGAACCTCACTATAATGTCAGTTAAAATTATATAACACAAATAGAATTCTCATGTCAGTTTCATTGTTATTATAATTCAACTATGAAAGTTGTTTATGATAAATATTATATCGACTTTTATATACATAAATAAAGAAGGTATTCTCATAATAATGATGTTAGTATTATTTCTTCTTTCTATCTCATTAATCTTTTTACCGTTTAGTGATTTAGAAAACTTCTGGACATTTTGACTTGCATTTTATAGGAAACAATTTTCAACCAACAAACTCTACAACAGGCCCGGATTTAAGGGTGGACAGACTGGGTTGCAGCCCAGGGGTCCCCACCAAGAAGGGGCCCCCACAAAGCCAAAAATTTTGTTAACAATTTATATTATTGGATAATAATCCAGCCTGGAAAATACCAAAATTTATGGGCTTGTAAGTTGTAACTTTACTAATGTATAACGGAATGCCTTATTTTTTTATGATAGTGTCTTTAGTCGGGACCTATTTATGTATAAGTAATTTAATAATTCAAAAATTGCAAGATCTCTTTCAAAACATTGAAGTCTTCTTGAGAATTTATCATGTTTTCATGATAACAAATTGCATCGCAGAAAGATCAATCTTAAACTTAACAATATTAAAAAATTATCTGAGAATGGTTATGATCGAACAACGCCTATTACTTCTGGACATCAACAATAATATTATCATATGAAGATATTATAGAATATTTTACATAGAAGGAAGCAAGACAAATATCAAAATTATTTTTTTAATTTTTTAATATAAAATAAATATTCGTTTTATTGACTGCACCCCCGAAAAATCTTTTGATCATACCCAAATCCAGAAGTTATTTCCTACATTAAATATTATGTTTATCAATACAGAATTGGTTTTATTTGAATGCGTAATTATAGTAGGTAATTAGTAAAAAACTTGGAATAGCAGTCATTTAACAAAATACTCTAATACACCAACTTCTCGACTGTAAATCAGTCTTCATCAGGCTGATATATAGTATTAAAAATTGTTTAAGTACTTATTTGTTAAATTAACCATTTATTTGAAAAAACCATAAGATGTAGATTTTTAATTTTTATTCCATGTTAATAAAGGGCCCTCCCCAAATTTTTTGCCCAGAGGCCCCCCAACATAAATCCGGCCCTGCTCTAAAAGGTTAAAATATCACTGTACGCTGTAGATCCTTTGCAGAAGCTACAGGCCGTCAACAAACACCACTAAAACGCAAGTAAAACTTGTCACAAAAAACAATACATTATGGTATCTTAAGGCCTGTTCCATTTACGAATGTTGCGCCACTTGGATTTTAATTTTACTATACAAAAGGTTTACAAATTCTAGAGGTTTTTTAAACTCTCGGAGAAAGCGGTATTTTTATATGATTAAAGATTGACGATGTAGGGATTTGAATCCCAGACGTTAAACTCTGCTCAGTTTAAGCCAAAGCGCGCTGACCAACTGATCCATGGTTCCCTACTTTGATTTCCATATTAATTTGTAACATTGTATACATTTAAAGTTGCAAAATAACAAATTCATTAACAGGTATTGGATTCTAATTGATGTGAGTTGTATCTCATAGCATCCGCTCATCTACAAGATTGCAAGTAGTATTTGAAGCAACAGTTAACCTAAATCTGGAGAATGCAATAATCCCAACAATTTGTTACATTGTGCGTTCCGCGTTGGTACACTACGGACAGCAAAGCTTGCACGCAGTTCGACCTAAATTCCGCAACCTAGAGTTTTGTAACGCCGCAAAGTCGTTGTTAATGTCCAACGTCTAATGTTGCTGTCTGTAATAGACAATACATCATGAGCCCAACTTACACACATAAATCAATCCAGCAAAAATATTCGCAAAAATCAGGTTAATGGATAACGGATTTTGGTTGCTAATATATCAAAGATTTATTTTACTTCGAAAATATATAAATCCTCTTTGCTACTACTTATTTAGGTTATCATACAATTTAAACTTATTAACGATCATAATATTTATAGATATTTTTATCTCGTAGTTATTTAGAATATTGTAAGATATCGATTACTAGTGTATTTAATGAAGAACAAGGCCAAGAAGGAGAACATAATTAATTAAAATGCAAGAACACAAAATGCAATACATTACAAAATTAATATTTTTTAAAAACATTCTTTTGTTACATTACATACCTATATTGTGAGTTTCAGGTAAGATGCAATGTTTTCTAATCTATCATTACTACGGATACCAGTTATATATACCACCGTATCATTCCAGATGATAATGTCAAATGTAATCATAATTTAAAGATGTTTGCTAATGAAAAAAAAAAGAAAAAATTAATGGTTACTTGATATAATTCTCGTAATACATAATTTGAAAAATGTTTGTGACATGGGTACTAATTCAAATTCATACCGTCCTAATCCAGTTTCGAGAATATTTACAAAATTTAAAAGTGATGGATGTTTAGGTATAAAATATAAAGAGAAAAAATGTGCATAAAGAATAAAAGAAAATAAAAATAATTTACTACGTGCAATAGAAAAGAGGGTCCTCCACCATAGTAGCAAATTAGGTAATTGATCACGTATATTCAATCCAGACTTTAATTCTGTATGCTAGGAATTACCTTAACATCTACGTCATAGAACACTTACAAAAATATTTACGGCTTAACAAATAAGAATTAAGACTTTCTGAAACTACAAATCGCTTTCAAATTAGATAAAGTTTGATATAAAAAAATTAAAATGAAAATAATGGAAGACCCCCTTGTCTACAAAAGCTTTGACAAATCAATTAATTTTTAGCAAAATTTAATTTATATTATTATTAAAAGACGAAAATTTGTTATAATTTATAATTGCAAATATATTGATTTTTATTGACACTAATTCTAATTTATGTTATTAGTAAATCTATATATTGTGATAAGTACATTTGACATTGATCATCTATGTTTTATTTTATCTGGAACAGTTCGGTAGTATAACCGATATATACAATAATCATAAATTAAAAAATATTGCATCTTACCTGAAACTCACGATAAAACCATTAAAACAATACCTATAAACAGTAATCGTACCAACACGTTACTTACAAGATTAAATAATTATTTTCATTGATATTTCAATATTAAAACAAATTTACACTTGGTATATTAACTTCATAAAATAAGTGACGATCGTTTCTTCAAAAAGGATCATAGTTACTAATACAACAAAATGAAATAGCATATTGTCTATAGATGTTTCCATATTTTTTTATCTACAAATATCGGCAATCCAATTTCGTTTAATGAAATTATACTTACAAATGCCCAGGTTTTTGCAAATTGCAGTAACTGTACTGTAGTAATTAAAACTCAACTACATGCTTCTGTTTTTAATCACGAAGGCTTTTCAGAATACATTTGCGTATTTCAGTTTTCGTAATGAAGTTGTTTATGACATTTTTTAGGTTAATTGGATCAGATCAGATCAATCATACTTATTACTAAGAAATTTCGAAATCGCAAATATTATTTTTTAAATCTCATACTTGTAATTAATTTGTTATCAATCTGTTGCTGTCTAAAATTAGCGGGAATTTAGACTCAAGTGGAGAGTTAGGTTAATTATTATGACATGTATTAATCATACGCTCAACTGAATATTAATATTTATCTTTATCAATGTTAAACTGCTACATATTTTACTCACATATAATTTGTACACCAGTATTCAAATTAATTCGTATACATATTTAGAAGTAAAGACGGTACTTGGATTTTAATGAGGATTTAATTTATTCTTACTAATTATTTCTTTAATTAGAGTTGATATGAGTACATTTCAGAATTTAAATAGTCACAAGATTTTCAGGATGACGTTTTTCTTAATTTTCTTATCTAAAATATATACATACATCAAAGTTATTTTAATAAATGTAGTCAATGACCTTTTCGGTACAGGAATCTGAAGTAGTACATTATAGATTTTAACTTGATTGATATTCATGCAAATATTATTGAATTTTATACAATTAGAAACATGTACTTTCCAATAATAAAAATGACTATATAAAATGTTACACACAGTGTTACCGCATTTAAATAATATAGTTCTAAAAAAATTATATAAGAATTGATAAAAAATCTTATGTCATATATGACAAAATATTTTTTTGGATGGCCACAACAGAAAATTATACATTTCCATTTAATACACCATCTGTCAAAAGGTACAAATGCCCACGACTTGTTATTAGGTGACGGATATAAATACTTCTTTCTTGACCAAAACGAATCATATTTAAGCAAAATTATTTCCATTCCGATCAAAATCAATTAACAAGCAATGAGCCGATTTTTTCTCATGTCTTTATTGTTGCTATGGTTACTACTATTGACTATTTGATAGCAAACCGATTGTTTTTGTGAAATTTATTGAAATAAGAGTCAAATACATTATTATTATACAATACCTGTAAATTATTTTTTATGTGGTCGCCAAAAACATATAAGAATACTTTTCTGCACTCGATACACAATGTACCTACTATTTCAAATATGTTTAAACAACTACAGTATTTTTAAAGCTGAGACAGCAAAGAATATTGTTTCTCAAATGTGTTACTGAGTTTATTTACAGATTTAGTTAACATGGGTACCAGGCCGTATAACAAAAGAATATGTGTAAACATTTCATGTTTCATTGTTACCATGACAATGGAGTAAACTGAATTTTGATTGATGGCATTTTATCCTTGCGTTGCACACATACAAAATACAATTCGCAGTTTTGTAAAACTTTTTCTTATTCATTGCATTTTAGTGGAGCAATGTGTCATAATATTACAGCTTCAACAAAAGATTTGCAGCTTATAATATATTCTGAACCATTCGGATATCGCTTTATTTTATTTTGTTAAAAAGTGAGGAAATAAAATCTATGCTCACGTCTAATAAAATTATTATAAAATAAACAAACCTAACCTATATTTTGTACTTTCAATAATAACTCCCATTTTTAAAAAAATGTAAGTTATTTATTTTTATTAAATTACTACTTCCTAGTAAAACTATAACAAAAGCATGAAGTAACTTGTTTAAATGTGTCATATATTGCATACCAGGAGATAATAAATTACTATTCCGTTGGTCAGGTGACAAGTACTTACTGTGTTACGCACCACGCATCTAAACATGTGAGTAGGGCTGTACATAAGGCCCCATGCGGTTGCCGGAGTTCACGTTGCGACATACCAAGCCATATTGCTCAGGGGTATACAAAATAGAGAAAAGAATTAGAGGGAATGTTGTCTGACTGAGCGTTGAAGTCTCCGATATTTGTATGATTTTCTTCAATATTTCAGTTATTATGAAGAAAATGTATAATTGTTTTAAGAGTTTTAAAATGATATGAAGTTATTATTTAAAAAGGTATAAATATATAATATTAAATCCAGAATTTAAAACCCAGCTTCGCCAATATTTATCCATTTAAAATTATTACAGCGTTTGAGTGGTTCGAAACCCACTATAAGCTAAATATTATTTAGAGGAATGCCGTGGAATTATTATTTTGATTTCATCTACATTATGACCATAATGCCGGATTGAACCAACAAAGCTTAAATTTTAAGTAATACTTAAACAAAAAAATGCTAGTCGAAAGTTTGACAGCAATGTTAAATAGTTCATTTGACATTTTATTCCGATGTGATATTGTTCATTTAAGGTAAAGTTAAAATTTAAGTTTAACTGATACCGAGATAGTAAATAACGTATATTTTTGAAAATTGAAGTCATTTTTTTGATGCGATATTTTTCTGTTTGACGACGTTTAATGTAACCAACATTTTAACCAGACGTAAAAAAATCAACCTTTAGTATTTAAGAAAATTGAATTTCTTTACAATATTTATATTTTCGAATATATTAGAAATTTTATTAAAAATCTCAAAAAATGATAATTTTATTAATATACTTTTATCTATGATTGCAAACAGAGAACAGAATTATAGAAAAAAAATCTTGTAGGTTAATTATTTTTACACAATGAAAGCTATTTAGTCTTTGCATAATGAATCAAGTGTAAAATGTTTCGAAAACTTAGCGCATGCAACTTATTAAGCTACAAAAACTTTACTCCTATATTATATTGAATGTTTTTTTTCCAAATAAGTTGTTGAATTTTGGGCATCCCTGAGGATAACTGTCAAACCTAATGTCAACAATCGAGGTGTCGTGTCGATTCACTGTGTGTAATTCATACCCACACATCTCTTCGTCTCTGTCTGCTCTCCAGCAGTCGCATTCCCCATAGATCATCTTTCTCTATTCCTTATACAGAGTACAGACAACACTTTGTAATGGGAAAAGTAAATAGTCAGCACACACATCAATAGATCGCACTTCTGTTTTCATTCTTGCGATACGCTCTTTTGTTTTGTTTATTGGAAACCAGAATGGCATTCATTTGAAGGATTTTAGCGGAAGTTTTAAGACTTCCGGCGGAAAGAATGTTAAAGTTCAAAGTTCTGTTCTTTTGTTTTTCAAAAACCAGAATGGCATTTTGGCGGAAGTTTGAAGACATATTTCCGGTGTAAAGAATGTTAAAGTTCAATATTTAACAGTTTAACTTTGGTTTTTTTGTAGAGTGCACTTTTTGTGTAAAGTAATAAATTATTAAATTATTAACTATGACGTAAATTGAGATTTTTAATGTAGTAAATACCCGAAACCAATTTATTGCTATTTTAATTTTCCGGTGTATTAAAGATACTGTTATTTATCGATTATTTAGTCAAACATTCTTTCATACATTTTAGGCTGTGACTAACACATGATTAAATATAAAAGATGGTAATAGGAAGTAAAAAATCCGTCGCTTGAAATTAATCAAATATTGGCAGGACCTGAAGCTTCATTATTAAGGCTTTTTTTGTCTATAGAATGTCTAAAATTTTAATTTATTACCTGGAAACTATTTTAATTTGTTTTTTCCTGATTATAATAATCCAAAAAATTGCAATTAACTAGAGTTTTCTTTTTACGCGATAGTAAGAAAATTTCAATTTACCCACTTTAAATTTTTTTCTTAGAAGCAAAATTTTAGCTAGTCTTTACTTCTTCTACATCTTGCCTCTACTATTTTAATTGGATATTCGCCTTCTTTACGATTCTCTTCCATTTTTCTCCACTATTTTTTCATATATTTCTTACCATACCGGTATTTTATTGTACGTATATATTTTTTTGCCATAATGCACTTATATACATGTACATTATTTCCTAATATATTCACTTGCTCTATATTTTACAGGTGGTTACTATTTACATAATATATTGTAGATTTACTCTATTTACAAAAGCAGGTGCTCTATTTATTTGATATATTTATTATATCAATAACAATTATGAATTTCTTTAAACATGAATTAAGAACAATGAGCAAAGTCAATAGGTATATAGTTTTCGGTAAATGATTGTATAAGATATTGCAATAATAATAAAATTCTTTAATTGAAATCTAAATAGGAATAAAACTTTTTTTACCAATAAAATGTCATGTTTACTACATAAACCTTTGCTTTTATTGTTTTATTATTATTTGAATTGCTAAACAATAATAATTCATATATCTTTAACATATTTTATCTGTTGTTTAAAGCCATAAAATTATACAATTATGAATATTGATAAATTGCATACATATAAACTTCAAATTCCATCATTGCTCAATTCAAATTTCATAATTAACATTAAACTTTTAAAATTTACAAACAATATTCATAGAATTACGTAAGCATTTTCCAATATAACAATTAATACACCTTCCGTAGTAATAAATTCATATTTTAATTACCATTCATTAATATTTTTAAAGCGCAAAAAATCTCAGAAAACTTACAAGTCAGACGTCCAATGTGGGTGATAATGTAGATTCTTTACTGCTTACCTGTAAAGAAAAATAATTTAATCACAAGCCAACTACAGAAGCTAAAATATTCCTAAGCGACTCCAGTAGCGATACATCATAAATTAATATCTTAGAAAAGAAGAAAAATATTTTGGAATTTTAAATAACTTGTATACCAGGAGGTAGGAAATCTTAAGAGACTACCTGTGGACTAGAAATTGATATTAACATTTTTGTTGATTCCAATATTTTATTGACGCCGTAAGTAATTTTCTAAATAGACATATGGGAGATATAAAATTATAGATATATTTTTATGGTAATTTCCAAGATTTTATGGATAAGATACCTATATGAGAAATCAGAATCAGTAATATGAAGTTAAATGTAATAATTTTTATCCCTATATTTTGCATATAGAAACTGCATATTTTACTTATTCGTAAAAGTAGGCCTATAGTGCAGGTCAAGTAAATTTTTAAACAAAAGAATGTGATAGTCTTTTCTTTTGTAATTGTTCCCTGGCTATAATAAATTTGACGCCACCACTGTCCTTTCCATTGTTAATAAATATATAACATAACCTTACATATTTCTCCACAGCTTTACAAAACTGTTAATTTATACCGCATTTGACATACAAAATCACTTGAAACATGTACTAATTACAATAATTAAAAACAATGTGCATAACAAAACACTAACAACGTATAGAAAAACAATGTATAGTAAGTTAGCAACTCCTAAGACCTGTAATTTATCTCTCTGTGCACATTCCCGCATTGGACACAGTCTAATAAAACAATTAGCACTCACCTAGTTATTAGTGCGTCGTGTCCATGACGATCACAACTGACACTTCTCTGTACATAAATTGTCCTGGCAACACCCACCATTTAATACTTAATGGCAATACATTAGCCGTTTAATTAATACACTGAAATATTATTTTAATCACTCTTAACATGATCTGATAAACGAGAAATGCAGCGAATGCAAAAAGAGAAGGATTTAGTATGGTTTCACGCGTTGCACTTTAGAAACAAATAAAACAAACACATTAAAACACGGAAAACTACAAATATGTATGTATGTACAAATATGAACAAATTCGCATCGGTTGGTTCGTTGATAATCGGCTGTACTCGGTCTCTAGCGAAATCTCTTAAAAAATGTTTTTAGTTTTAGAAACAAATGTTTATTTAGTACTTTTGTAAGCTTAGTTATTTACTTATAATTCACATTATGCATCATTCCTCTCATATAACGTTATCAGAAAATAAGAGGCATTTTGTTTTCAAATATTTTTTTTATTAACAATTAAAACTTTATTAACATATTATTTAAGTTATTATTTCATTAATTTAATATTTTGTTAACCAGTTTACATATAATTTTTCTTTGTCATTAAAATAAAAATAATAGAAATTTTAATATCTTTACAAGATTCTTTATTATTTTGAAGCGTTAAAAACACTTTAATATTCTTCTATACAGTGACTCCCTGTCAAAATGATACAGATGATCTCTCAATATGTTTTTCGTTATAAGTAGTGATTAATAAGCAAACAGATTAAACACAAAAAATGTATACTACAAATTATTATCTTTACCCTTCCCTTAATACAAAAAATGAAAAAATATGAAGTCGAAATATTACATCCCTACACAGAAATAAATGTTTACAGAACCACCAAATTTAGAGACATACTGAAAATGATACAGTACGGATTTTTAGAAAGATTCAATATCACTCTTAACTCTTTAAAAACGACAACTTCATCTTCCCAATACATTCGTAATCATTAAATGTAGTCCCATAGTTTTTCATACACTAATTATTTCCTATTTCTATAATTCATTAATTGTTGACTGTTTTAAACTTGAACTACGCAGTTTTAACTTCTACTGTTTTAACTATAAACTTTCTTTTCACATCTGAGTGACACATTAGTTATAGGTGTGGTGTACGAGTGGACAAGCGAAATCTCTTTTCCAAAATTGTCCGGAAAATTTTGCAGATGAGGCTAGCTTTAGATATAAGATAGCTTAGATTAAGTAGTTGACACGCTTTATTCAGTTCTTTTCTTTTTTGGCCATTCTCAAGAAAAAATTTGGCTTTTATTAAAACACAAACAACAACTGGAACTATTACAGTATATATTTTTAATTAATTATAGTTCTCAATTCATTTCATTTTCTTCCTCCTTTGTGCAAATAGATTTATTTTTGCTAAAAATCACTTCCAAAATTAAAGTTAATATAAAGTTGAAGTCAATGGCAATTAAACATAAACCATCAAATACAATTTTTTATATCAATGATCATTTATTTGTGGATGTTATATTAAAATTTCAGCGATGGACATCGATGATGTTTTTATAACATATCTAATGTCATTTAATTCCCAGTCAAATGCCTACTTTTTTGCTTTTACCTTTTAATTTTTTTAGCTTTGCTAGAACTTTCTTTTATGATTGTTAAGTTCGTAACGAGTTCAACGAGCTTGCTGATAATATAAATCAAAGACAATCTATCTATTCATGGTAACAAAGCAATTAAGTACATTGTTTACAATCTGCGTTTACAATATCTATCTTTAGTTGAATTCGCAATTAATTATCGATGACCGCACCCATAACGGATGAAGTACTAAATATGTGAGTTATTACAAGTTAAGTGCGCAGAGTCCATCATTACAACGCAACCCAGTGACCTTGCCCGTAATAACATCGCGGGCGCTGACACTTGCGTTGTATTTGGTCATCGGTTGCAGCGATAGGATATACCGTTCGCTGTTCTGACCCGTGTAAGGGTCAGCGCATATGAGCGCCCTAACCTCTCATTCTGGGCTACGCCTCAAGTGTAATTAATAATGAGGCTTACCGTTAAAATCAGGAAGAGAACGCGGATTCCAATGGGAGTTTCTACCATTGCTATGCTGACCAATTAGTCAGCCGCAACTACGGCCAATATGTTATAATAAAGATAGCCGTACCCGTACGACTCACACAACAATCATGTTACAACTTTCGTTCAAAAATTAAAATTAATGTACCCGTAGAAGAGATATATTAAATATGATACATGATAACTGAAATACAAGAAAGACATAAAGATCTAAAGAGAAATGTAGTAGAAATAAAGAATGAATTTAAAATTACAAATTCCGGAAAGAAGACACTGTAAAAGGTAAGACACAATACAATAGTTTGATTCTTATTCTTATCATTGAATTTTAAAACTCTAACTATCTATTATAATTAATGAGCAAAGCCACAAACATAATTTATTAAGAAAGGAAAATAGTTAAAGTTAAATAAATATTTCTACTAACTTTGTACATAGTAAAACGGGGTTTTCCTTGATCAAAAATATAACTTTTTTAAATTTGTAAAAAGCCGGAAATTTAAAGACTTATGTATTAATAAAATTTTCATGATGTACCTACCTATCAATACAGTAAATGAAAGAAAAAAAATAGATATCTTTTAGTTAACATTTTTTATAATTTTAATTATTTATTTATAAATATTGAACATTTTACATTAATTTTTGGATCATAATAATTATAGTAGTTAATTTTCAATGTAATTTAGGTAAAACCTCATAATAATCCTGGACTGCAGTGTGAGATCTTGGGTTCAAGTACCAGCAACGGCAACAACTAAATTCATTAAATAAAAATATCACTCCCATCCATAGACTACATTTACAAGTTCACCTGAAGTGCACTTTCGTTTTGGCATAAATTTTGATTTTAAAAAGACGCCTTTCATTACTATGTAAACACTGCCATACTTTACTTATTATAAGTCAAGCCAATTCTTAAAGCTTGGTGCATATAAGTGACTTTCAAAAGATCTTGTAAAAGTAAAGCAAGTTTACTTTGTTATTTATTTGTAACCTATGTTATCAGTTTTCTGCCAGACAGTGACAGACAGATCCCAATTCTAAAGTAGAATACCTTTGAAAATCATGAAAATACGCGTTTTTAAAGTTGTCAAAGTGCATTTTTACTGTACGTGTAAACGAAATCAATGTCTATAATTTGAAAACCTACATCACAAAAATGTAAAATGTAGGAACTTGTGGCTTCGTTCCATCTAGTAATGTTATGCCATAGACGATGATGAACTCCAAGTATATTATAAATAACCATTGCCCTTTTTTCTACATTTCCATCACTTATTTACTTTTAATAGTCCTGATTGCAACATGTGATAACATGTTATTGCAACCATAACAGCAATGTGTATGTAAAGTATAAAACCGCAAAGCAATCCCAGTTAGCGTTTTCCCCATCTCATATGAACAATTTCCATCGGCTGCATTTTTAGTTTGCGGTGTGGAGTGCGCGTGGTTAACCCCTGACCCCTGGGCGCTGCGAGATTCCATCACCGGCACCGACCGGCTCCGGCGTGCTGGTGCATGCATAGTCTGCACGGCTACCAAACTATTCATTACCGCGGTAGTTTAACGCGAATGCCCCCGAAGGAGCCGACTCACAAACTTTTATGGGGAGGATGAGGAACTGTTAAATATAAACGCTACGACCTACGAGTTTACGCTATGACTACGAGCTGCAATTTTCTCATACTCAGCCAAGATTATACATAAATATTACTTTATATAAGTTGCTATATCGTCACTTATGGTGGGTGGTCCAAACTCATAATGGTCAATTACACCAAACAAGGTTGGAACTGGAGCTCAATTAGTTCATGCACTCCAATTGAGTGTAAGTGAAATTTGTGGTTTAAATCACAGCGTCACCACATTTTTTTAATTAAGCGAGTACCTTTGACATCAATTCATTGACTCTTTTTATCTATTGCGCTGATAGTTCAAGCCACGAAATTTGTCATTAAAATATTTTAAAAAATTATTTGAAGATTAACGATGCACCAATTTAAGGATTTTTTATTAGAAAAATTCTATATGTTGCGAAGATGAAATCACTAGTCCGATCTTCAAATGATCGAGAAAAGTGTGGAGTAGACCAGGAGAACGATATTTTGAATATGCACTTTATCTAAAGACTCTGTGTCACAAAATAAAAAAGTACGTGTTTATTATCTTTATTTAAAAATTAATATATAAAAACATGGAAAACCCAATGGCCAATAGGACATTTTTTATTAAATGTAACTGTTATACTTAAAAACTATGATTTTTCGTTGCTTTATATTACAATAAATAATACAAGACATTATATTTCTTATTTCTTTTAAGAATTTAAAGATAAATAATTAATTTTTCTACAGTATAATTGAAAAAATAGTTAAACTTCATGTAATTCAAATACAAATTCTATAAATTATGGGAGAGTTAGTAAATCTGGAATTCCAGTGGTTTTTCGAACAGAAAAATTATAAATTTACAAAATTATTTCTCATTACACCAATGATCAAGAACTGTTCTTGACCGTTGGAGCAATTTATAATAAATTTATAATTTTTCTATTATCCGTGTTAAAGATTTATATATACTCACTCGATTTTCTGTTTTTGTTAAAAATCATTTTAAAAATACCATATATGATTCATCCTTGGTTCACCGTTTTTTGTTTGCAAATATTTAAAATCTGTAGGAGGCTTTTATTAAAGTAATGAACAACCATTTTTTTCAGTTTTATTAGTCATATTTGTCAGCATTCAGCAACTGTAAGCGGTATGTCCCAAACCACTTAGACGTAGTAGATTTTTATTATATATACCAGAAGTTGCAAATAAAACAAAACAAGTAACAGGTGTTACTTGAAAAAAACTAATAACCTGTACCCATAAGTAGAAGAAAAATAAGTTATTATCTCCAATCTAACCTCACAAACCACCATTTTTCAATCACAATTAAACCTCTTCCTTCTTCTTGACCTGGTCAACATTCCGGGACTAGTAAGCAGGTGGTACATCCGTCTCTGTTGCTCTTGCACTATCTGCGCTTAGCGCTATCGCCTTCGTGGAGAGCTTGCTCACGAATCCGTTCCTCTGCAGGTCTCCGTGCTGGGTCGCTGCCAGCCAGCACGAGCACAGGCTGCAGTGGAGCTTGGAGCTGTCGGCGAGTGAAGACCCGGCTTATTAATCAATTTGATTATTTTCGTATTAACGGCGGACGTGTGTTTAGACCTGGCCTTTGAACTCATGCGTGATGGAGAATTGCAAGAGGTGTCATTTTTATGAATCAATGATGGTGATGGCTAGTCATGAATGAAATGTGGAGATTTCCACTCCGAAGAACAAGAATTATGGCTGATTCACTGATAAATTTGTCTCTTCTTCCAACCTTTTCAAAAATATTCATTTGTCACAATCTTCTTTTTTGATTTGTTTCATTGTTTTCTCCTTCTAGTTCTTGTTCAGCTACATGTTTTTTTTTTATTTGTATTTTTGTCCTGAATTTTTTTTATCACATTATTATTCTCAATAGTTCCCTTTCTGCTAGTCTTAGATTTTCTTCGTCCGTTTTTGATAAAGACATTGTGCTAGCAATACTATTATGGAAACCAGGACAAAAAGGCAGTTAAAAAATAGCTATGAAAAGTAGAAGAGTATTTAAACAGGGTAGAAATAATTAAATGGCAAAAGAAAACAGAAGAAAGTGAAATTTTCTTTCACGTTTTTAAGCAGGAATTTGGAATATTGTTTACTTTCCGAGATAATCGTTTTATCTTTATTGTATACCAACTGTTATTACAAATTAATGTAATTTAAAAAAAGTTGAGGATGAAGTAACCTTTTTTTAATATAATTGTTATAATTTTTTACTTTTTATCAGGGATGGGAGAACGTTAACATAGGATTACGTTATTTCATAGTATTGTTAAAAAAATGAAAACGTTATATAACTTAAAAAAATGAAAAACATAACGTTATATAACGATTTATAAAAAAATAATTTAAAATAAGAGTACCTTGTTCTGTAATTGGTAATTACCTGCTATAAGGCAAGTATTACTAATTATGTTACAAATATAACATAACATACGTGCAATCGTATTGGCAGGTTAGAAGGTTTGCGATTGGCGCATTTGAAACAGTCTTCAAACGCTACTAGTGACATATTTGTGTACATAAAACATATAAAGAAAAATATTAAAATATCGGTAAATTAGGAATTTATTCTCAACGGCAAATGACGTTAGAGTGTATCGTTATTTGTTACGCTAAAATTAACGTTATTTTGTTATTGTTATATATTTTCCATCCCTGCTTTTATGCATTGTTGTTTGAGATAAGTTGATAAAAAAGCACACTGTTTGTATGGCAGGGTTCGAACCAGAAAAAAATAAGCAAGGAACAGTCTTCATGGCGTCATCTTTTGATTCAAAAAGTATTAGATATTTAATAATTTTTAGACAAACTTTGCAAATTCTAGAAAGAAAATACTAAAATACTCTTTCATATTTTGTATTATTCGTGATATTATTATCGTCTTTAATCCTTTTTCTTTACACTGACAAAATAGTTCTGATACTAATCTATAACATATATCGTAGTATCATGTAAAATATAATTAAACCGTGACGAGAAATACATGGAATTTCTGTTCCTTACTTAACATAAATGTTAAGAGACACATAATAATACAGGAAAATCATAAATATTGCAAGTACTTACAATAATTTATAAATAAACAAGTTACAGTTTCACATGTAATAAAATAATTGAAATAACGAGAAAAGAAAGTGCGGTTATAACAAAGTGAAAATAAACAAGATCAACTGATGTAAATAGATCAATTAGCGGCCTGTGTAACTAAAATATCACAAACTCAATTAAGCAGGAACAAACAGGTTAAATAGAGCAAGAAGAACATGCGCAGTAAATATGAATGATTGGAATTGTTGAAATCTTTTATTAAACGTATTAACATGTAATCCATTAGAGAAAGAGTTCATAGCATTGTTATGTTTATGATATAAAATGGCTTAGGAAAGAAATACCATGATATTACCACAGCGATATTGCTAAATGCACAATAATAATCTTTATCTGACACTTTCAAAGACGCCGAATGGAATTGTCATTTGTGCAATCAGAGTTTTCTATTTTGTTATTGTTCTCTTTAGGTTAAGGACTTTATGATTTTTAAATTCGATACAGTTCATTTAACTCTTTGTGAGATAAATGTCATAGAAATTACAAAAATGTGCTATTCTATTTTAGGAAAGCATGGAAAATTGGAAATTTATTCATGTTTCAACACGTTCATTAAAAGTCATTATTTTCTGAGTTAGAAGGGAACTCCAGGTATTTAACCCACTATTAATCTGCGTCAATCATTATTATTATTTTACCAGATCACGAACTTTCATGCTATACATTTAACTTAAATACATTATATTTATTAATAATTGATATAATATTGTTACAATTTATAATAATTTATCACTAGTACCACATTCCTGAAGAAGCTTAAATACCTTTTCCATTTCATTCATTTCAATGGAAAAATTGACTATTTACTATATTTTTTAAATATTCCTGTTGGTACGATTGATAAGAATATTGAATTTTTATTTTTATTGACAGTTCTGTTTTGTAGGTTAATTTTAATAACATTTTATTATATAACTTACGTAGAATAAAATATGACACGTAAATTAGCTAAGTGAAATTTGCTGTAAGTAATATAAAAAAATCTGATTATGTTCGTAACTATATTTTACGATGATTAAATCACTATTTTCATAAGTTAAACACTTTATTTCATACCTTAAGCGTAAAATCCTCATCTTTCATTGGCCCATAAAATCGATAATTAAATGCAAAATTCCCTTATCAGTTTCTCGCGACATAAAGATGCACATTCCGCGGAATTGACGGTTTGATGTTCTCCGAATAAGGAAAAACATTTTTCCCCAGGCCCGGATTAAGGATGATTTATCTCGCAAACAGGGGACATCTTGACTTTGAATAGCAGCAAGGGAATTTATCGCTATGAGGATGTCATTAGCGAGGCCTTATACGATGATAACAAATAGGATAAGATGTGTGAACGTGTATGCGATTATGAGTGGTGTTAATACCAACATATTTAGCGACGTGGTTACTGTCATTTGTTTCTTATGGCAGATTTTAATCTCAAATTATGCTAATTTTTTTCTCAAATCAGGAAAATTGTTAATTTAACATAATGTTTATCCGAAAAGAAATATAAACAAGTCACATTATTACTAACATTTTTCATTTGAAATTTACAATCTGTAGAACGTTAAATTTTATTTATTTAAAAGATAACTCACAGGCAGATATAATTGACACAATAAACCTAAAGTATTAATGAAATTTAGATAATTTAATTTATAAATAAAATAAAATTATGAACAAGAAAGATGAGGATATTACAAAATGAACATTAAAGATAAAAATACAAAATTTGTAGCAATTTTTTTAAATATATAATAAAATTAAAACCGAAGCCGATATTTTAAAAATTAAACGATTATAGTTCTTGCCACTTTTATTTCTTTAACTATTATATCCGTAATATATCCCCATTCAATCTTAATTTTTGAATTACTTTGTCCCGTCTCCTTGTTTTTTTCTACTTTGAAATATTGGGCGTACCCACCATATCCGAACTCTATTAATATTAACGGTCTTAGTAATAATTTCTGTTTTTTTTTTAAAGAACATAATTTCGATTAATTTTCACTACTAAGAAAATATCTCTATTTTTTTCTATAATATTTGTATTTCAATCTACTCGGACTGTGATTAGCTATTTCTGTTAACCACCAAAGATTAAATTTGGAGTAAGCAAACCCTTCTGCTAACCATAGCTAATTATTTGTTGTGACTAGGGGTAGGCGATATTGGAAAAAATATCGAAAATATCGATATTAAAAAAAATATCGATATATTCGATATATCGAAGATTTGATATATCGATTATATCGATTTATTGGATTATCGATAAATCGAATTACCGATATATCGAATTATCGATATATCGAATTATCGATATTTTTATTAAAATTTTTGTTTGTTTGTTTCAAAATTGAAGTAAATGTCGCCCAGTACCAACTATCAAAAACAAAAAATGCGTTTCGAAATAGAGGACTATTGACACATTTTCTCGCATATTCAACTGTTTAGGAATTATTTGAGAAAGAAGAAATAGATGAAAATCAGTTTTTCGCCATTTTCTTATAAGCTATGGGGAATTTTGGGATAACAAGGACACCGCTAAAAACCGCCCCTCAGATGCGCACAATAACTCGCATTTAATCGGAGTCGTAGCTCTTACAGTTTCTGAGATCCCAATGGTGGCAGATGAAATATGGACAGACTATATAATTATTCAATATATCGAATTTATCGAATATGCGATATATTGAATTTTCGATTATAACATATATCGAATTATCAAATATGCGATATATCGAATATACTATATATCGAATCATCGAATATGCGATATTTCGAATTATCGAATATGCGATATATCGAATTATCGAATATGCGATATTGTCGCATTATCGATATATCGATATATCGATATTCATTTATTTTAAATATCGATATTCGATATATCGACTATTCGATAAAGTAATCGATATATCGCAAAAAGTACCCAGCCCTAGTTGTGACCGTCGTACTACAAACGTGCATGTCAATCTTGTGCGTTTAAGAAAACAACTAACCACTAACTACTAATTTCTGATTGTGAATGAAGTTCATAAATTAAGAAGTTTATTTTATGATCCAGCATTGAAATCACTTTCTTATTAGCTTTGAATAATGAATAATTAGTAATTTATGTCCACTGTATTTTTATCCTCCTTTGTATTTCCGGTATTATTTATCACACATTGTTTCAAAAGTGAAATCAATTCAAATTTCTAAACATCTGTGAACAGTGAGATTGTATTCCATTTACTGGACATAATAAATTTTATAGACTATTTCACTGTTACGAAACCTCGTGGCAGCACAAAAGACTATAACCCGAACACATATATGTTTGGAGGTAATAACACACGTTATTTTTATTTATGTGTAGTTAATAAAAAATATGAAACCAACGGTGACAAAATGAGGCCAGTTTGAAACCTTGGCGATATTTATTTCGTGTATTTGCTCAGCACTTTTGGTGTGAAACTTTTCATTCAACCACTCCTTTTCTATCAATTCTAATTTATATATATTATATAGTAACACAATTAATTAATAATTGTCGATAATAATATTAATAGCTGAATTTTAGTTCCACTTTATAATGAATTTCGGGTTAAGGTTTTACTGAAATGATTTCAAAAATATAATCAAATTATTTATGGTTGTTGTATCGAATACTAGAACTATATAACCTTAAAATATTTGTTTCCGTATGAATTCATTAAAAATAAAACTCCAATATAGAACAACTAGACATATAATGTTAATTATTAATAAAAAATATTTAAATTACTTCATAAGCAAATCAAATTAAATCTAACTGAAATTATAATCAATGTATGCAATATCTTTGTACATTCTACACTTGTAAATAACTATTCTTGATAATCTTTTTATTCATTTTTTTGATACATTATTATTTTCATCACCCAATGTTAAATTTGTTAGTTTTTTTTTTTTATAAGAATGTCGCTTTTCCATTCGTAAATATTGCGATTTGTCTATTGTAATTTTTGTTGTTTAATTTTGTCTAATATTTTTACGAAGTGTATACAATAAAAATGTAAATCTATAATGTAAATAACTTTGCCTCAAATGATCACAGTGCAAATAATAATTCAAATATAAGACATATGAAAAATGATTTTATAAATACGAATGATAAAATCACCAATACCAAGTATCTGTTCCCGTTATTTAAATAATTTAAAAATAGATCAATTAAGTCATACGTAGTACCGTAAGGTTAAGCGATTCGAAATATGTAATTAAGATTTGGAAGTTGAATTAAAAAGCACTGGCCTTGGAATTCCTTATTTCTATTATTGTTCAACACGTAGAAAGTCGCGGTATTTTTAAGAGAAATGCACATATTCTTGTTCAACCGTAACGAACAACCGTATCCTTGTTAGTTGCACATAGGCGTTTTTTGTTTTTTGCCCATACGGTGCTATTTAAAAAGATTAAGATTGACATATTATTACAGCAAAGTGATATTGATTAATATCTCGTAGGTATCTATTAAACCCCGCATAAGCTAATAGATAAATATCGATTTATAATTTATTAGAAGAAACAATTATTACAGCAACAAAAATTTGCCATAATATGTAATTATTGGTGCTGTTTACTCAGAGTATGGATCAGTAAAGGTCAGCGAATTGTAAAATCATTTTCTTACACAATTTTCATGATCTTATCGCGGATTTTGAAATCTAATTTACTCAGAAGTCAAGAGCGGGTAATTTATTAAATACTGTAATTAAAACTACTTATTAATTATAGTTTTTCTGGCTCTTGAGCAACTTTGATTAGAAAAACCACATTTCATTGCACATAATTGTTGTTAATAATTAGTTCCTTCTATAATTTCATTTAGGTTTAATATTATTTATTTCAGGAAATAAAAAGACAGTTTCATATGATAAAAAAGTAACTACTCTTTTAGTTATCATCCGTTGCACACTGTATTCTTAGATGAACCGGGTCTCAATTACCTAATGCCTAGTTCACAAGTAGCAAATTACCGCAAATTTCTTGCCTCAAGAAGAAGAAATACCGACAAGTTGCCGAAAAGTTAACGGCGCCTATAAAACCGAGAAACTTTGCGGCAAGTTTTAACTAACAACTAACTTCTCATCTATTAAAGTAACATATATAAATAAATTCATATTTGCTTTAAGACTTTACACTTTCAGTACTTCTTCTTCAGGCAAAAAAATTGTGACAACTTACCCCGTATGAACTAGGCATAAGGTTACATGTTTCATTACGAATTTCGCTTGCATTTTAGAGGTGTAGATTATGAGTCTACAGCCTCTAAAGGGAACTACAGCGTACGTGATTTTTTTTATAAAGATTGGCGAAGTTGTAATTTGAATCCCAGATTTCAAATTCCGTTCAATTCCAGTGAGTCACCACTGCCCGTACTTTTTCTAGCAGACGCCTTATTTATGACAAAGTTCATTTTCTGACTTTTAAATTCACGACATTAGGTCAACAATGCCCTTAACGCCTTAAACTCTTAAGCGGGTATCAGACGTATGCATATATCTGCAACTGATTTGACAGAAGTTTCTGCGACACGCAACCTGTGATATCAGACGTACGCAAAATTTCATGAAATACAGTAATTTTTTTAATTTTGAAGTTGGTAGTAATGGTTCTAGTTGCTTTACAATTATAGATTGTTAAATGGATTATATTAGTATTTTATCGAAATAATATTGTAAATTATTTTATTTGTCATTTGCTTGATGTATTTTTTTTCTTCAATTTGTAGTAGGAATTCCTCGGCTGCCATAACACTTCTTCATTGCTCATTAAAATAATGATGTTATAAAATTCTTAATTTTCCATTTTTACTGCCATTTTAATACTTGCACTGCTAACCACGTTTTCCAAACAAATGTCAAACAGTCTAGGGTATTTTGCCCCAAACAATTTCAGTACGCATGCGCATGTTACAAGTCGCTGGTATCTGCAACTGGTTTTCAACCAAATGTTAAACTAGTTGCATGAAAATAGTCGCACTATCACACGTCAAAAGTTGCCCGAAATGCTTGGGGTTGCAGATTATATGCGACAAGTTGCAGTTATGTGCATACGTGTGATAAGGCCTTTATCAAACAGGTAGGGTTCGATGTATACTTCAGGCGTACCTAATTGCTTACCCTCAGGGAGTAGATCAAGTATTGTAGGGGTCAAAGAAATATTTGAAATATTTATTCGAACTATGCTTATTTAATTACTTTATTATTATTCGCAGTATAGTAATTGTGACATTAGTTTTTACTGTTAAATATCTTAAATATTTCTTTGGAATTTGAAACTTATGACGACAGGACTTGTTATTTAAAATGACATTTAACTTATATGTTTTTATTTTAATCTTTTTTCATATCCTTTTCAACAACTAGGAAAATGTTTTACTTTTATGATTTATAGTTTTACCTTGGTACACTTTATTATAATACTGATAATGGAAAATGGAAAATATTTCAAATGTCACGTTTGGAAATATGAATAACAATTATTAGCATAATTATTTCTCTTTTATTTGACATTTTGCTAGAGTAATACGAATGTATATAAATAACAATATTACGTTGAATATATGAGGCATATCTCACCGTTTATAAAAAGTCTCAACAAACATTTGAATTTTTATAGTATATAATTGCATTAGATTATATTGTTCACTCACATGTTCTACGCCGATACATAACATCATTTAATAGAAAATACGTAATATTATTTTAGCATTATGACTAATATTCCAAAATTTCCGATTTTGTTGAAAAAAATTAACTACTGTTAACGATTATGGTTTCACTGATCTCACTATTCTATTTTATGAAAAAAAAAATTATCTCAACAGATACGATGAAAGAATGAAATCTGACAAGACTGAAAATCATATTTTTCTGGATTCTCACCGATTTTCGTTTCTAGAAATTATATCCGTTGAAATAAAAATTTGACCTTTATAGTCTTAGATATGATTTGATATTGCAATTATTATGAATTTTTGAGTATAAAATGATTTTGATTTGAATGTAATTGGATAGAAGAAGTGGTATATTAAGAGTAATTATCGTTTGGGCTGGCAGCTCCTCGCGTGTATATTTTTCCCCGGCGTGGGTAGCGGCCTACTGATTACTGCAATAGCTCGCGCGATACCATCTGACCTCATGTGTAGCCCAGACGGAGGTTACGCTGCCTAGCTCCAGCTCCAGCTCCACGAAGGATTTACAATTTTCTAGATTCCCCAGATATTCCGCGCTACACACAAATATAATGAACATAACTGTTGATATGTATAATAAATCATATGCCGGATAATATACCAGCATACTCCAGCCAATGATCTACACAATGTTATTTAATGCTAATTGAATCGCACACAACGGTTTTTATTATTTAAATTAATGTATTATCTACGCCACTACCTATAAACTTTTTACAATTATTTTAATCACTTCTTTTAAATTTACTATGTAAGAGAAATCAACCAGTCGTCTGCTCCTTTACTACAGAACAATATGAGCCAAATGAAACAAGAAAACTAAAATTAGAGTTTAGACCTCTGATATGGTTCACATTTTTAGTAATCTAAACTCTCTTTTAGCATTTCTAGTTTTACTGCTTATAAAAACATAGGTATTTCTCTAAAAAGTGTAATAAAATAGAAAAATTACACGTTTTTTTTGTAAACTGTAAATCAGAAGAAAACAAGTTTAATTTACATTCGTAAATTGTACTTTCAGAAAGTATAATTATAATACAGAATACTTATTTGTATTTCAGAGGACAAAAAATGTAATTCGGATTATTCCATTGTAATTCAGAAAGTGTTAATATAATTTAAATTAATCAATTGTGAACAATTTCAGCTGTGGTTCATGTATAAGTAATATTAAATCAAATAAAGAATATATTGGATTTTTATTACCTTAGTATCAAAATGAAACTATTGGCTATTCACATGCGCCGTCGACTTTTTTAAGGTGCAATTTTATTGAAATTAAAAAAAATCTAGAGTGTTACAAGGTTTTCGGAAAAATAAAAAATACGGGTCTAATATTGCTACGCACAGATTAAAACGTTTAAAAAATGGAAAAAACTTGGAATACCCTATTGAATTTTGAAATACAACTAACAATAGTGTAATCTGGTAAGCCCCGAAAGAAGAAAATAATCGATGAATAATAAGTTCATGTAAATTAATTTGGCAATGAATAACTTAGATTTTATTTTTACTTTATTAAAAGAATTTCATTTCAAAAAGTAAATTTTGTATGTAAATAAAACGAACTAGAAATTATCCTTTTAATATAGTTACCGAACCTTCAAAATTGCAATCCGTAACAAAAAACCAAATAAAACATAATATTTTAACCAAGAATCCGAACAATTTTATTTCTTGCGGTTCAAACACATGCTTTAAACGTCGTTAGGATAATATTCCAATGAAATTCTCTAAATTCAAGTCAAAAGTCGTAAGCCCTTAAACTTTTTGTTCGGATCATAAATAAAACGTTGTGGCACTAATATCAGTGTCTACTTAACACAGGGACGTGCGGAGGGCTGGCCGGTAGGGGCACTCATAATATAATGACGTGTCCGTTGTATCCCGGCACAAAACAAACATAGCTCCTAAAATAACACCCCGCCGAGATCTTGTATGTGTAGTGGTGTATGCCATTCATGATCACGCCCGGAGGCGAATTTACAAACTCTACATTCTCACAGAAAAGAGAAAAATAAAAATATAAGAAGCAAAACGTAGAATATATATTTTTGCTTCATTAAATGCATTCATTCATAATTCAACCTCTGGAATATGAACCTGCAACACAATTGTGTGTTTTTGGCAAAGCTAAGTATATTTTAATAAAGTATTTAAAATTAAACAATTAAAAAAAATCAGTTGGGGACACTATGTTTCTTTCTTATACGTTAAATTATACCTACGCATTTTTTGTTGCACTTCTTTCAAACT
This sequence comes from Stenolophus ochropezus, assembly GCA_035578165.1. Classification (NCBI taxonomy): domain Eukaryota; kingdom Metazoa; phylum Arthropoda; class Insecta; order Coleoptera; family Carabidae; genus Stenolophus; species Stenolophus ochropezus. Next base: position 12,868,270 of record JAQOWZ010000005.1, on the reverse strand, counting down.
TATTTCACATGAAAGTCAGATCATTCTACGGCTAATTGTTCTTCATCTTCCATTCGTTTCATGTCTTCGAACTTCCCTTCAAAAACTCGCAACGAAATAAATCTTGTCTTCATTTATTTCCTATATATTTCTTATGAAATATACTCTTACAGTTGTCATTGTTGTTAATTATATACTCAATTTATTAACAAGAAATCAAATGCATCCTACAAAAATTACAGCCAACTAAATTAGTATTTCTATTAAGTTTCTGCCAAACGCATAGTATATTTTGAACATGCCGACTGGATCCAAAAATTGAGGATCAAATTCATAATCACAACTAGTTAGATTTTGAGTTAACCGAAAATTAAAAAAAAAAACACTACGGCACACCTTTTATCAATGCCGATTGCAATAAAAACTGGAGATGTAGAACCAGATTTTATAGCAGTCCCATATACAAAATTTCAAAATTCTACGGCTAATCATTCTTGAGTTATACGAATTACATACATTATAACATACGTACGTACAGACGTCACACCGAAAATTTACTTCGTACAAGGAATTAATAACAATCTACATTCATTACTATTTACTATTGTATTTTAAATTTATTGTAATTAATGAATATATAATTATCAGAAAACGAATGTTGTTATTCTGTTTGTGTTGGTAATACGCAACAGCCCCTAATATTTCACAAATCCAAAGACAACATTGGGACACTACATCCATTCATCCGCTCTGCATGTATCTCCAACTTGTTGACCTCACACAGACTAGAGTGGGGCTCTAGGGCTCCTCACACGGCAAACAAGGGTGTCTTGACACCTCAAGAACTTATACTCGACACCGGACAAGTGAAAGATATCTTACAAAGAAAATCGTTTTTATGGGAAAAAATTGTCACAAGGGAAAAGAAACATAATAGATATGGAAAGATTCGAATAACGTTAAAAATGTATTTAGTAATGATTTGCTTATTTGTTATTTATTAATAACTAGAGCAGAAGAAATAAATAATAATGCACTATTTTATAGAAAAATTTAAACTGAACTTGAGATCTATGATAACCTCTGTATATTTCTTTTCAAACACTATAAGCTACTATCCCATTAAAATGTTAATAAAAGAGGTTCTTGCTCTCAACAATATGGAAGAGTTTTTACCTGTTGTACTATTAATAAAATAATAAAAATATTACTTTTTTTATAAAATATAATAACGGCAATAAAAAATTCGATGTTTACACCAGATAATTTCCTTGTCCGTTAAATACACATTTTTTCTGCACTTCAGTTACAATTATTTCACTTGCAAGTAACATTCAAATTCATATCTTCGAACTTCCCTTCGAAATAAATCATTTATTGAAAAATTTTATTAAAATGTTTATCACTATTCATTATTGCATTTCACAAAATAATTTAATCGCTTAAAAATTTGCAAATAAATAGATGTAGTCCTGGATAAAGTTTTCATTTATTCCCTACTTGTATCTCACGAAGTATATTCTGACTGTTGTCATTATTGTCAATCATATATTCAATTTCAAAATAAATCTCTCCTACAAAATTAAAAGCCAATTAAATTATTATTTTTATTAAGTACCTGCCAAAAGTAAAGTGCCATATTGAGAAGGCTGATTGGAACTAAAAATGGAAGTGTTTAACTAGATGTTCTCGAAATGCCATAAATAAAATTTCAGCATTCTACGGCAAAATGCACTTTTGGGAGACAAACGTCACGTCGAGACTAGACAATCTGGATTTAGGAATAGTCAAAATATATATTTCCGTTGATATCTGAAAACTGAAATTTTTAGCGATTGCAATACTTCATTTACTTCGACAAGAAAGTAAAAAATACTTTCAGGAAATTATTATTATAACAAAAAAACCGTTTATCGATAGGTGTTCTATTACAGACGTTAAAAAAATATGCATATAAAAACCACCTAATTAAATTTAAATACTGCACTTTAGGGCAGTGGAATCAAAATAAACAACAAAAAAACTAACATCAATTCAGACTGGCATTAATTAGGTGCTGTTTGTCTAGTAATATACATTTAAAATGTGCTAATATTATATTCTACATTGTATTTAAATTGAAAGTAAATAAATAAACTTTGCTCCCGTAAGACAATAAAACAAATGAGCGATTTTCAATGTCACTTTAAAGTACACGTATGCAAAAACTCAACCGACTGCATGCCTACAAATGTCAAGGGAATTTTTCTACTAAAGATCAAATCGAGTTTGGACCTCCTTATGTTCTCTTGTTCTTTGTTTCTGGTGTAAAAATAACGCATTAGATGGCTGGGATGAACGTGTTCGTGTGTGAGTGAGAAATAGTTGCACGTCGAACAACAATGATGAATCGTGCTGCATACGCCATCACAGATAGAGATTTGAAAGATTGGAAATGTTTCTTGTTTGCTGCGAGCTACTAACATCATATTCGAGTTTTTGCTTCAACTTCTAGCGAGAATGAAGCAATCTAGCAAACTGTTATTAATTTTGAAATGGTTTCCACAAAGATCTTTACTTCTTTTCGCTTGTTGTACAGTTTATTCCATAAAACAGTATTACCCACTGCTGATTGTAAGAATCTGCTTTGTCTTATATTTCGGTAATAGTAGTTTTTCTACAGAGCAGGTTTTCCATTGAATACTTCTTCATACACAAAAAATACTAAGTTTTTGTCAAGTAAAATAGAACTCAGGAAATGTATTTTGTTTACAATCGGTTAGTAATATTTCCAAAAGGTTGGGAAGTGTAGTGTAAATATAGTTGGGGTTGGGAAGTTGATCCTTTCCAACCCCAGCTAAATTTACTTCACATTTTCCAACGACAATAAAATCAATAGGCGATTTTTCGCGACGAACCCAATTTGATTTGGCTAATGAAATTTATGGACCAGTACGTTTGTCAAATTATTATCCGAGCTAGCAGCTCGGTTCATGACAGTGGTAAATCGGTTGTCTCTTTCAAATGTCTGTACAACTCTATCTTCGGCTTGTTTACAAACGTGACACTTGGCACTTTTTAAAATATATTAAAAAAAAAACTATAAATAAATAAAAAAAAAAAAATTGAATAAGAAAGACTTTCGAATGGTTTATAGAAATACTTGAAATAAAAGTTGACAGAAGTTCTGCTAAAATGCTAAATCAAGGTAAATATATATTAGATTAATAATTAATGTATTAATTTGACAGCTTTGACAGGTTTTACCAAAGCAATTTCTCACGATATGCTATATGACGTGACTACAATAACATTTGATGAATTATACAAACAACCTGCTTAATTTTTGATCCGTCGCGAAAAATCGCCTAATATCAAACTGTCTCCTTATTTGACAGATCATCAGCACCAAATCAAAACATTTGTTTATTCAAGTAAGAGTATTAATTACATATTGTAAATAAAATAGTATACAAACCTCGGTGAAAAGTTTCATTGTGTCTCGGGATACAACAAATTGATACATAGGCACCCAAGCAATACATGTTATAGGCAACCATTTATGCATTCAAGTAATTCATTATAGGTACTTAGTTCAATTTATATTATGAAAACAAACAAATATTAATTTTTAATATATAATTTATTTAAACGATAATATTACATTTCCATTTATATGTTAAATTTTCTAACTGGTCCGATTTTGATTTCTGTTGATTTGAATCTAGGCGTATTCCATTTGCTACTTTGTACTGATTCAATTTATACATTTGAATTCGGATCAGTTATTTCTCATTCCATTTGACTGGATCACTTTATCCCCTCTACTGAACGAACTGATCCTAAGTAATATACTTGCCGGGGTATATCAAAAACAAAACTTTTATTCCCTTCCAAATGGATCATCTTTTGCAAAATTTTACTAAAATGTTTATCATTATTTATTATTTTTGTCGCTCAAAAACTTGCAAAGAAAGAGTTGTTGCTACATATTTCTCACCAAATATATTTTGAGGTTGTTAATTTTGTCAATCATATTAAATTTATTAAGAAGAAACCAAATGTTTTGTATAAAAATTAAAGCCAACTAAATTATTATTTCTATTAAGCTTCTGAGGAGATGACAGGGCAAAACGAGCCCAATGTCACACATTTAAGTTACACGACCCTGGTATACCATGCATTTAATGAATCAATGGAAAATCCATTGGTTAATGGAACAATATCAGATTCATATTCCAAATAAAAAAAGAAGAATGAAATTTAATCTTTGGTTATATTAATCTTCTTCTACTATAAACACTTCACATGTGTTTGTGTGTGCAACATAAAGAGAACAAGAGAGGAGCAAGTAAATTATACGTACAACACCTCTGCAGAGAGATAACCGACGAATAACAAATAATCGCATTATTGCTGCTTATTGACGGAGATCGTAGATAGCCGCAACGGGAGAAAGAATGAATATCCGCTTGCTACTTTACACAACCAGTTAATGTATTCAAAATTCAGACAACCTCTGCCTGGATAAACAACAGCCCGGCATTTCATCCATTCCATTTGTTACACATTTTTACGATCATCACATTATTTTCCATTCTTTTGTTTTTAATTAAAATGGAATCTATTTTCTATGCAAAAAGGACACCTGCCAGCATGATTTTCCCTTAGGTGCAATTTGTACGCAGAGGGCGAGGCTAAACGGTCATACAGGAAAAATAGCATTCTCTCCTGAGGTATAGGTATATACTATTTTTAACGATGTTTTTATTCATTACCATTATTTATTAATATCATAATCCATGCCACTAATTTAAAATTTTAATAGTATTTGCGAAATGTGAATTGTTGTCATTACAGCTTGTAAACATAATTTTATTTTTAATCAAAAAACGTGTAATTGCTATTAACATATCTGGATGTCGGTTTGAAATCCGAGCTCATAGAGTGTAGGATTTAAGACACATAAGATCTAAAGTCTGGCATGATTCATAACATCCATGGTTTATTCAATTATTTGTTGCTTTTAGAAAATGAAGACGTTAAAAATAAACATTATGGTTAGTTATATTGCCTAATGCAATTTTAACAAATCAGTATGAGTAAAATATTAACCTACACATTTAGTTATTACTTAAATATAGTTACCAGCTTACTTTTAAATATGTAAACAAAAGGGATCCTAAACCATTTTTTTTTCTAAAAGAACAGAGTGAATAAGCCTAGTAGTGAAAACGTGACTGAAAAATATATCGTGGTAAGCGAGATATCAATTTTCAAAGTAAACAATTTTGCTCTTTCGTCATGTCTTCGCCAGTGATAATCAAATGTGATTTAGTTGTAAAATTTATTTTTCGTGACAAAAAAGAACATATAGTATCATTTTCATACTTCCAGGCCGCATGCATGTCACTCTTCCGCAAGTTCTAAGAAATGCGGACGCTTATATTGTGTAGTTAAGAGTAAAAGTAATACCTTGTGTGGCGAGTGTGGAAGTTTGCACGACGAGCGAAGCGATTCGGACAGTTGCATACAAGGCATACAAAGACACTTTTACTCCGAATAACACATACTTTATTACTTAATTTAATACTTTAGATCTGTCAATTGTTGATGGTTTTTATTAACTTTATTCTTAGGTTATCTAGTTTTATAGTGACTTTTAGAGCAATATTATAGATGTCGCTGATTCTACGTAGTTTCTATGGATAGTTATTTATTTTTCTTTTACTCCAGCGGCGTAAACGTAAAAATTTCTATTCCGGCGGCGTAGAAATTAAACTTCAACTTTGTGATATATGTTTCAAAAGATGTCACTTACATTACTAAATATATTTTACAAATGAAAAATTTTTCAAAAATATGAAAATATTTATATTTGTAGATTGATGTGGTAAGAGTGATATTACAATGAGCATTCTGTGTACACAAAGCCCATTTATCGTCGGTAGTCCGTGTCCATTGCAGCTGCCGCCTACGCAATCTGCTCACAATAACTTCATATCGACATGGCGGTAGATTTATTCCCCGGCCAGGCTTCTGTCCGTGTCTGGCGCGGGCAGACTGACCAATACGTCAGGCGGCCGGCCAGGACTCCGCGGCCATTTACATATTCCGCGCTATTTATTGAATCGCGATACACCAAACATATCAATTTCTCTAGCTGTCCAGCGTAATGAGTTCCACGAACTAGTCAGAGGCGAATGAGGGACATTTCTACGGAAATGTGATAACAGATACCAGATAATTGTTTTTATAGCAAAAAGTTATATCGGCAATTAAAAAAAAAATACTCGCATAACTATTACCGTGTTCAATTCATATTTTATTCAACTTATCACAAAAATGTATTTTAATTGTTCCTGCAGATAGTCCATAAAACAAAAAAATAATTTTCATTATCTCAAAATCTCTCCATCTATTTTTTATTTAGGGTACCGTCAACTTTAGCAGATTCGACAGTTACTTATATATTTATAATAAGAAAGATCTTATAAATTTTGACATTTCGAGATTTTAACAGATATTCACGAATTAAGGTCCAATACATACGTTTTTGAATTTTTAGCGTAACATCTGTCCGTCCGTACATATGTATGTTCGAATATATGTGTATAGTGTACAATAAATTCGGTTACATGAATCTTGAAAAAAATCATATTTAAACATCTGATATCAACCACATACGTTGATCAACTTTTAGTAAAAATTGGTTTACTGAAAATGACAGTGTACATACTCCTGTTATTCTATTTGCAAATATTTAGTAACAGAAAAATATACAAGTAAAAACTTTTCTAAGGCAAACAAAAAATAATAATTAAGTGACATTTCATTAACAGCTTTTGGTATGTTTTGTGATTTGGCACTGTGCGTCGCAATCGCTTTTGAGAGATGTCGCCTGTAATCCTTTGTCAACTGTTTCATGTAAAAGAAAATGACACATTTTCTCAAAGATTATATGACACAAGTTTTTGATAAAATTAAATTTTCTCTTTACGTAATATTTATATCAATCTCTACATTATTATAACAATTGAAAATTAGAATAAGAAAGGTAAAATATTGTGTCCTCCTAAGTGCGGAGCTGGTGGCAGGGAAGAGAAACCTTGATGGTATCACGTATGATTGACAAGCCTAACGCAATTATGAGCGTTGTCGCAACGATGGATTCGAACACTTCGCCGGCCAATTAGTGCGACGTGGAGGACAAATCTTCCGCTGCTCCGGCCGCTTGACGTAGATTTATCTGCTACTGAACGATCACAGACCCACGACTTTGGCTTGTTAATTAACGCATTCACCCGGAAACTAGGCTACGATAATATACATTTATGTTCAACAAAAACATAGGACAATATTGATTTTTTTTATTGTTAACTACAAAAAATACAGAAGAAATTAAATCATGTTCATAACTGCTTAGAAATAGGAAAGAAAAATAAAATTTAAAAATTTATTCGATAGCAAAAAAAATGTTAAATTATCCACGTAAGGAAAGGGAAACAGAATAGTTTATTGGCCAGTATAAGATCTGACGTTCAAATTTCACTCTAGCCAACTATTAACTATTAACCAATTGAAATATGGCTGTATTCGAGTGATTCAGAACACACTATAATCTGTAGGTTCATTGCATACATTGTAGATTGACAATACTGAAGTGAACAAGTTTTAATGAAATTTACATTAAATATTAATTTTATAGTTTATCAGAGTACAAAGTATTTATAATGTTCAATATTTATAAATAAATAAGTAAAATGAAAACAACATAAACAGGACGTTTCGAGCATATATAGGCCTGCTTCGGCCAAAAAGCTGTAAAAACCATTAAAAGCTGCTGATGATGGGCTAACTATGTCCGAAACGTCCTGTATTATTTTTTGACTATTGTAACAATAAAGACTCCAGGAACCTAAAGGCCTAAATTTATACAAAACCTATACATTGAGTTCCCAAAATATCATTAAATAAAATTAAAAGAGTAAGCTAGTCCCTGTGACGTGACGTCGAAATCCTGTCAAGAGATAAGTTTTTCATACGCTATTTGCTAAAAGAGAGTATCATTATTTCTGTTTCTCGTTCAGCGTTCTTCATTGGGTTCTTTACAAAAAGAATAAGTAAACATGTGTAATATTTTTACTTGAAGATCAATAGAAATATATAAACGTCAACAAAACAAGAACAATTGCAAGTCATATTGTGTATCTCGAATTTATATTTCCTGTTCCTCACTGGAATGGAATACTCCTGGGAAAAAGCAATAATAATCTTGGCTGATCCAAACGTCAGTGTGTATCTCATTTTTCTACGTACAAATTTCTTTACAACAAAATATTAAATTTCTCCTGATCATATGTAATGACGGCAATCTAACATTGTTGAGATCATCCAGATATAGATAATTACCTCTCATATGAAGATATTCACGCCTTCCTGACATTGTTGATTTATGACTGGAAATTTAGATGTACAAATCAATTCAGGTCAAACACCTATAATTTATATGTTCAATCCCACTCGGATCGCTAAATAGCACGAAACAATACAGTGTTCGATAGCGCACTACAAATGTCTGCAGCGCATTCTCTCAGCAATAAATCTACAGTCATTATCATAAACATGAAAATCGAAGGCTTGATATACACGCATTAAGACTGCATTCTGATTTTTCCAGATAGGAATTCATACTAAGTGATACGGCTTTTATTCGCGTTGATTTCAGTGGCGTAGATAAATTTTATATCGTGTGAAGTGTTCGCGGATTTTGTTTTAGTTCGAAAAGTATCCTGCAAATAACATCATTTGTTTCAACATTATTTAAGTTTTTAAAAAAGGAAGTCTGATTTATATTGTAATAACGAAACTAAAGATTTTTTTTGTGCAGTGAACTACCCTTTTCTATTTTCCCTTTACCTACGCCACTGTATGATTTATAACTCGACATTGAATCGTAACGGAATTCTAAGTCCCGTGAACTTTAAACAAATTGTGATGCAAATATCTGAGATAAAACTGTCATATTTGAAACCATATGTTAGCGGGATCATTTGGTCTATTGTCTGTTTCAAGGATTGTATCAAACTTAAATTATAGTAATGATCTTCAAAAAGAACAATGGACAATTTATTCCTTTCCTTGGGGAGCTAATAACTAATAGGTAGTTTTACAACGGTTTTGGCGCCTCTCATCTCCTACGCCCAAAACAAATTGAAAAAAGTATAATTAATTTTGCACGGCGTATAAATTTTCGGAATTCTAGGATAGTATACTTTACACACCTTAGGTGAATATCCTTTAAATAGTTTATTGTTATTCTTAATTTTCAAAGACACATTAAATACAACTGTAAATATATTCTGTTTTCAAAATAAAATATTAGTCAAATAAAATTTTAAAGTATGTACCATACATGTAATAATCACTGGTGTTGAAACGTGCAGCCAATTTGTCTTTTAGGTGGTTGGAAAACATACTAGTTCTTTGTAGAAACTGAAAAATGAATAAAGGAACACTGATTCACAACTATAGTTAGATGTAAAAAAAATCTATTGTAGTTTAATAATTATATTGCGCCTCAAGATTTCTCAAATTTCAGAACAATAAATAACAATTGTGTAGGTATTGAGATTGACAAAATCAAAGATCCGAAAGCTTCTTATTGGTTCGAGTAATGTTTCAAAACACACTCCTGTTACAAAATTTAAGGGTATTATAGTTCTCGCCAATGTCAACATATCCCTTAACTAAAAATGCAAAAACAAAGAACAAGAGAAAATTGTGAAGATAGAAACATCTATTTATGCATTCCTGTAACGACTATTTTTGCAATGTATTTTCATCATGATTATTGCCCAGGTAAACTGCGTTCTGCTAAACTTACCTCCGGTATTATCAACAAACATTTAATCCAAATGCGCATTTAACGAAAAACCTGTAGAAATAAAATATTATAAAGGATTTCCGCAATTAAAATTGAATGTCTGTTGATAATTCTGGGGATCAATGTTGGATGTATAAAAGTTAAGGAAATAAGTTGACTATACATCAAAAATATAATACAGAGCATTAATACATGAGTATAACTTCTTATCGTTTCAATCAAAAGTAAAAAAACAGGAATCAAACTTTAACCTGCAAACTGTGTTTAATCGAAACGTACAAAAAATTAGTCCTTGTTAAGATTTTCCAACATGATTACCATCGTGTATAATGCATGAAAATAGTTCTTGATAAGATTTTCCAACAGGATTACCATTTATGTGTAATACATGAAAATAGTCCTTGTTAAGATTTTCCAGTAGGACTACCATTTGTAAAATTCCAGTAGTGTAATGCATTTATAATGATCCACCTCTAGAAAAGCAATCGTCCTTCCATTTTCCGTTCCCGTTTGCGCAACTCGCATCCACCCAATCATTTCTTTCCTGCTATGGATTACTTCCGATGGCGCATGCGTGCGAGCCGTTCCGGAGCGCGCGCACGGAACAACAGCGGCGTTTTTCCACATTGTTTCCCTCTAACACGTCACTTCCTGCGCACGGTTACATGATGTATTACATCACACAAACGACTGCACAAATAATCTATTACAACGGCCACGTGCGCATGCGCCGGTGAATCCTGTGAAATGTTTATTAGCTCGCCGGACCATTATTATAATGGACGCCACTTTGTGTATGCAATTACGACTTTTTTCTAATTCGTTCTGATTTATGATTGGTTAATTGCGTACGGGTAATGGGCTGTGCTTTACGGCTGCTTAATGTTCCATATATTGTATTACTGTTTTTTATGCGCCGTACATTATTATATGACTGACAGTGTGCGTATATCATATTTATATAAAACACCTACGTACGTGCTGATAAATTACATATAAATTCATACTTATATTTTTCAAATTCTTCATACTAATCGCATTCAAATGAGAACACAATAAACAGTATAACATTATTATATAATTTTATTATTTATAATACTTAAATTGAAATTCTGTAAAAATCAGAAATAGTTCAATTATGTTTTTCTTTTTTTAATATAAATTACAAAAAGGTAGAAGATATAATAAACAGCAAGTTAAACACCTAATAGTGGTAAGTCAAGTTTTGTATTCTTATTTTCATATTTAAAACTGATCAAAATCTTTGGATTGTAAATGAGTGAAGATAAGATTTAGGATTCCAATACCAGCGTCGCTGACTGTTAATAAAATAAAATTATATATTTATCTACTATAGGCTGACAATTTACACCACTAATAAAATTGTGCACATCTGATTTGTTTTCATCTCATATATAGATATGATGTACAAACAAATAAAAGAGACAAATAACAAAAAAAAATCATAGCAGAAAATCATGAATCTTTAAAATATTGACCCTGTTAGAAACAATCATTCAGATAACAAACTGGTACTGATGTGCTCATGAGATAATGAAACAAATCTTTCAATTTTTCAGAAGTCCATAACAAATTTAAATACTGATGGTGTTTTTGCAAGAGGAAGTAGAAATGCACGCAATAAAATTCCATCCATTTTGCATTCCGATTGTATCAGGAATAAATAAGTAATAATTTGCATCACTTAGTGCGATCTTCTCCATAAGTTAGCCCCATCTACATATCTTCTCCGGCGTGTAATTGCTCTATAACTCGTGATAATCTTAATGGCGTTAGGATTTAGTTGCGTTTCCGTAGAGGCGTAGGTCTATTTAGGCCACGCAAGGAGGAATAAATCGCGGCGATATATGAGCGCAGACACGGCCGGGGCCCGGGGGTATAGGTTCGCGATCTGGGTCTCGGACAGCCTGCCCGCCTGTCAGATTAACGATAAACATTGTTTATTGTGTGTACCACTACTCGACTTTTAATTGGTTTTGGCTGTTGACAAATTTGCACAGATAAATTGTTTGAAGGACAACACACACTTTTTTCCTAGTATGTAAATTGGCAGGACACAATGGCTAGTCTTGTATGTTTTAATATTCAAATTTAATTCATTGTTGAATGATACAGGCAAATTTATTTTCGTCAAAACACACTATCTTAACTTTTCATCTATTGCTGAGTAGGATAATTTTTCAAAATATTATACCCAATGGCTGCTCGTGGCTTTAAATCAAGAGATTGTTGCAACTTAAGAAATTTTCATAGACACTGTAAATGCCTGTTTCGATAAAATATCAAAATTATCGTAGAAATAAAAAAAAAAAAACATAAAAGTACATATATTGTTTTGTTATTTCTTTATGTTACATTTCTGAAGTCATAATGGGATATGTGACCATAATCGAATTTCAATGTATGTCATAAAATATAAAAACTAACAATTATACCTTCTCATTATAATAATAAGAACTAAACATTTGCTTGCAATAATAAAGTTATTAGCAATTTAATGTTCTAGAGAAGGGACGCGTGACGTCAGTATGGAAGTATCGTGAAAAAAGGCAGGTTTTCCGTTTCTAAAGCTCCCAGTCTATCTTTCGTCTTTTACGATTCTACCATGACGACGTGACATCCCTTCCCCAAATCTGGGTGTTATTATTTTCTGGTAAACTATGAAAAATGAATCGATTTAAAAAATATGGGTACCTATTTTATTTTTTGTCTAGTATTATACATGTAAAAATAAAAATATGGTCACATACCCCATTGTGAATAATTCTAATAATGTTATAAAATATCAATTATGAAATATTTTATGTCTTTCATTGCAATGTCCATAGAATACGGAATAAACACGATAAATATTATGAGCACGCTGCTACACTAGTGATTTAGCGAAGGAACTGCTTAATTTGCAGTGCCGAATTGCGCTTCTCACTCCGAGTGTGAATGCTTGCGCACGCATTGATGTAATTAGAATTCAACACTTCAGCGGTAACTTAGATACATGCCTTAAATATCTACGAGTATTCTATGGAATAACTTGTTATTCCTTACAATATTGGATTCTGTAAAATACATGACAAAAAAACTGATGTTTGTTTAACAAGACAAATAATGCACATATAAATATTTGAATATAAGATATATATGAGAATAAAGAAAATTTTATTAATATAAGATGTATAAACCGTATGCAAGATGCCAAGATTATAGTTACGTCCTCAAGTTTTTCGATATGTAATCATTAAATAAATCACCATCACAGCTTTTGTACATCTGCAAAAAATAACTGTTCCATCCATTAAGTAATACTACTTCACGTATGTATTTAATATCCACTTTGCCATATACTCGAGATTTAATTGCGTCTCATTACAGGTAGTTCGCAATTTGTAGCAAAGGCAGTGCAGATTACCTGTTGAGGCACGCACACTACGAGTCTCTGTAACCTAGTTTACACGAGCGCTGCACTTTATTTACAGAATAACACATTACGCCTCTGTCTAATTGTGCCTAATTATATGATACTGATATCGCAAACAGAGTGGGTTTTCTCTATAAAGGACTTTTCTCACACTATATTATTTGTTATTACAGTGTTGAAGCTCAGGAATGCCGCTTTTTGTACACAACTTGTTTACAATGTAATAAATTTAATTGTGGTTTATTAAATAATTGTAGATCATCGTTGATAAAATTTTTCTCTAACAAGAAAATCTTTCCATCATTTTAATTATTAATTATATATAATTACTACTCTCTATCTAAACAATTTTCCCTAGTGCATTTTAGTAATTTTACGTTTCATTTGGACTGAGTATTTTACCTTACAATGGCTAACTAACTCACTTTACCTACTGACACGAATAGACAATGGATATTTCAAAACATCAAATAGATAACAAACAAATTTATTTGAAATTCTTTTTCGTAGCACCTATCAGTAATAATGACATATTACTACAATGCGATCTTTTTCAGACAACATATCATTCGCTCTCTCTATACCAACCAGCAATTGTAAATTATTTTTTAAATAGAAATTTACAATGAAACATTTAGATTTTTAGCAAAAAATTGTTTAAGACGTAGATATGTTCATTTCAAATTTACAAACAAAATTTAATTCTCTTTTCGTTCCTGACATTTCTGCTCTCAAAGTTGCTACTCAAAAAAGTAAGTTTTTTTTTTGTATATAGGTATCTTAGAAATAAAAAGATATACACTATCAGCAATAATCGTTGATATTCTACAGGCAAAGTTACCTAAAGAAATGTTTTTTCCACATATATCTTCTTTGGATTTCATTTAAAACAAACACCAATTCAACATAAATATTACTAGGATACAAGTGAAATGATCTAAAAATCGATGAGATTTTTATCTCAAATTAAACAACCTTCTTTATTCCAAGTATGAGGTTACAGTACAGTAGTACAAAAAAATCTAGTCCTGACTTCGTAGCTAACAATCAGAATGTTTCTTGTTGATATTAATTGCATATTTCTTACTGTTGCTATCAGCATAGTTCATTTTTAAAATTTGTAATCATTAATAATAAATATAACACACTTGTAATACTCCTATTCCAAAAAATGAAATCACAATTGAATGCATATCAATTAACAATTTGCTAATCTTGCAACAATCTCACGCTGTCCATATCTTATTTATATAATCGCTTATAGCTAACAATTATTATCAGTCATATATCACGGTATCCATCGCCATTCTCCGTATTCATTATCCGCGAGTAGCTCGCGCGATCGAACAATTAAATCATCCATATTCATCGATCCGTGTAAAAATAAAAAGCCATTCCTAATAGCATTGAGAGAACGCCCATGTGTTGGATTGTCCTTACATATCTGTTATTATAATCGCATATACAGACACGCATGCAGTTTAGAAATGAGTAATTGTGAATGAGCTGTGAGGTACTGGGTTATGGAATTGTTCTTTTACCATTTTATACGTAATTTGTTGTGCCTACAGCGGTTTTTAAATGCTACAATTACATCACAAAAAATTATGTTGTTTTATAAATAACTTTTTTCTTTTAATGTTTTACTATCGCTCAACTATAAGATCATATGCAGATCGAATGACAATGATATTAATGGACCGAAAATAATCATAATTCATACATAACAGGTAATCAATTACCTAAGTTACTTGTTTGGAAGCAAATCATTTACTTGCATTTTAGTGGTGTAGGTTGTCAATCTACAATCTCTGCAAATGACCTGCAGCACAGTGGGTCCCGAACCACTCTAACACAATTGTACTTTAATTGGTTAGAGAGTGAAAAAGCTAGGATTTTACCCCATACTTCGTACAATTTGAGTCACGACAAATGAGCCACCTTTTCCCGCACATTTGTAACTTCATTTGACTATGATTTAATTATGAAAATAATATATTACTTATTAAGAGTTGTAAGATGCACATTACGCACGAAATGGAACTGTCATACAAGAGTCGCGAGGCGGCAAGTTTGTAATTCCACAAGTGTGTAATTGCGTTAGAACTCGAATTATGTTAGAGGTATAAATAAGATAAAATTAATTATACTTAATTTAAAACATTGCGACTAATCAAGATATACACAAGAAATGTTGTACATAGCATTGTTTTATTTTGTTCCAGTTTCAATTTATGATTTCGAGGTTTTGTGGTTGGCACTATTAACTAGTGTCAATGTCAATTTTCTTAGTGTATTCTGTGGTATGATCTAAAAAGAGTCAAACAATTTCGAGTAGTAAAGCAATTACGCATGCACTTATGGAATTACAAACTCGACGCTTCGCGGCTCTTGTGTAATTTTCCCCTTCGTACGTAATATGCATTTTACAACTTTTGTAATGTACTATTATATTAAGTTTAGATTATTGAAGGATGACAACACTATATAAATATTAATTGCAAATTAAATTTACAGCTAAAATATTGGTAATACCTACGATAAAATTTGCAGGTCTCATAAGCTGACAATAACACCGATAAAATTAAATTATTAATCAAATATTATACCGATATATTAGAGTGGTTCAAAACTGTAATCTGTTGATCCTTTACATGTAGCTAAGTACAGAGGATATCCAAATCTCGCCAATTCATATCAAAAGAGAAAAAAAGAAAGAAAATAACATATCCATATTGAAAAATATTACTGAATCAAAATACTTAGGTATATACAGTGGCTCACAGAATTATTCGTACACCTAAGTTTTCTATTTAAAAAGTGAAAAATAGAGTACTTTCAAAAATAATATTGACATATTACTGACGGGATCATATTCTCTCATATTCCAGAAATAAAATGCAATAGCCAATTATGAAAAAAATATTAATTGTCTTATGTAAATTAAATAAAAACAAAATGTGTACAAAAATAGGTACACAAAATTATTCGTACACTTATGAAATCTTGCATATAACGAGTCAATATTTATATTTATAAATATAAAATATCTGTGATTACGTAATTACCATTTGTTTGAGTATTTTGTAAAAGGTTTTTTCTAAATTGGGTCGCAGAAAACAAAAAATTATGGTAGTTGAAAGACGAATCTGCTTGAAATGACATTACTAGTGTAAATCTTTAAGGGAGGTTGTAAAAATTGTATGAATATTGCTCTCAATTGTTAAGAACATTAGAAGTAAATATAAAAATGTGGAGTAGTTGAAAAATATTTTCCGTGAGGGACCGTAAGAAATTTTAAATCAAGAGAATGAACGATTTATTGAGCATTAAATGAAGTTATATCCTAAAAACCCCTGAATAAATTCACAAAAAATATATCTGAAATTTTTGGAGGATCTATTGAAACATAGACTATTCGAAGAACTCTAAGAAATTTTTATTTTATGGCCGTATAGTCATAAGGAAGCCCTATATATTCCCAAACTATTATGTTCCTGCCGCCATGTTTCAATATACTACATAAATTGCAGTTATTAAGCTCAGAATTTGGATTTCTGCAATCAAAAGATTTGCCATTCCACTGAAATAGGTACAATTAACTTTCATCCACAAAATTACCAATTTCCAAAAAACGCAATCCGTGCTAATGTACTATTTGCAAATGCGAGTCTCTTTATTTTATTTTGTTTGGAATTATAGGGCCTACGTTTTACTATAAGACCATTAAAACCAAAATTTCTTAAAGTTCTTTGAATAGTCTGTGTTCCAATAGACCCGTAAACATTCTTAGTTATTGTTAATGATAATTTATTCAGGGAATTTTTAGGATTTGATTTCACTTAACGCTCAGTATATAGTTTATTCTGCTGACTTAAAAAAATTTAAGGCCTCCACGGGATATATTTTTCTATTGGTTCTCATGTTTATATTTACTTACATAAGGTGCTTAACATTTAGTGCGATCTTGGTTTAATTTTGACAACCTCCCTTAAAGAATTACACTGGCAAAGTAATTTCAAGTAGATTCGCCTTTCAACAACCGTAATTTATTGTTTTTGTGATCTACTTTTGAAAAAACCTTATACAAAATACTCAGACAAATGATAATTATGCAATCACAGATGTTTCATATTTATAAATATAAATATTGACTCGTAATATGCAACATTTCATAAGTGTACGAATAATTTTGTGTACCTATTTTTTGTATACATTTTGTTTTTATTTAATTTACATAAGACAATTAATATTTTTTTCATAATTGGCTATTGCATTTTATTTCTGGAATATGAAAGAATATGATCCCGTCAGTAATATGTCAATATTAATTTTGAAAGTACTCTATTTTTCACTTTTTAAATAGAAAACTTAGGTGTACGAATAATTCTGTGAGCCACTGTATGACTCCATAAAAAGTAAGAAAATTATAAAAGTATTTGTGTTGACCATGACTGATCACTCATGTAAGGATATGATCAACACATATTTTTCCTAATTAAAAAATATATTGAATTGCATATTGAAATAGTTACATTTTAATGGCAAAATTAACCTAATTCCCGTTTCTTCATTAGCAGATTGGGCTCGCGTGCTTTGCTGTCATATGCCGGTGAATTTCGCGGAACAGATTAGAATAAAATACGAGAGAGCCATGGAGCCAAGGTCTGCCGTGTGTAATTGTGCAATGACACACACTAATCGCGAGCAGTGGGCCGAGCCGACAACTGACAAGCGCCCTTCTGATGCCTGACAATGTTCTCCGCCATTTTTACACCAGAACAATAGTGTGAACAATTGAGGAATATGAAAAAATTACCATGAGTGCTATTGGTGGATGGATGTGAAACGCTTGGCCAATAGAGAAGAACTGGATGGCGAATATAATTACCGCATTGCTTTTGTTTTCTTAAATATTAAATCAGACAAATTGACGAACAAAATATAAAGAGGTAGTTTTTATGAATAAAGGGATTTTGAAGATTTTGTGCTAATATGAGGGTGACAAACTCAGAAAGTCGAAGATTGTTAGCCCGATGGTTTAAAATTAAATAATGCTCCATTTTACATACTAAATCTTCATCCCATTGCCCTAAACTTTTATAGTTTAATCTTTGATTAATTTTTGACAGCAAAGTATTTTTAATAAGTTACTACGGTAAAAAAGTCAAATTAATCAATTGATTCGTGAATCAGCTTTTCTGAAATGTGTTACAATCATTTCTTAATCTAATTGCTTAATTAATAGATCAAAAATATATGTTCAAATGGCATTCCAAATATGTTTTATACCTGAGGTTATAAAGATCAAGTAATGCTTCATGATGCAACGATACTCCATGTTTTAGTTTCATTTCTCAATAACCTAAATTTTTCATAACATTTATGAAGTGGTCTACTAATAAGATTACTTCTTATCTTCACTTTATTCCAATGTCAATAACAGTTTGCACTCAATATTACCATAACAACTCATAATACCCACCGGTATTACATAGCCCACTATGTACCTTGTAGTCAAGTATATCGTAATAAATAATAATCTAGTAGGAAGACATACAAAATACAGTAAGAAGCTGAATTTACAATATTAAAAAAAAAAATGATAACACCAGGCTTCTAAAAGAAATAGGGATAAAACGTCAGATTGCAAACTACGCTATTTCGAAGAGTAAAAGGAAAAGAATAGAAAAAATATATCCCACGCAGTGGCATAATAATGAAGTTACGGGTCTGTGTTCGTAAGACAATCCGGGCCCCAATATAGATTTCAAAAAATGTAATAACCCTACAACATGATACTTCACAAAATCTTTTCTACAGCTAATTCTCATTACCGAATGAATAGAGTTTTGAAGTAAATCATAGCCAAATCGTTCTACTGTTCGGTTAACGATAAATTTTCGAGCATGTATTTTAATATCAACCTCAACATTAAAATTAAATAGCAACTGAAGCTTGGCGGTTGATGGCCGACTCGTCTTACCATCACATTCTTTTTAATTAAAGCATCACATCATTCAAGAGGCAGCGCGTCGGATCGGACGCCGATTGAGATTGAGAAATTCTTCCTATTTACAAGCGCTGTGTCTAATCAGAAAAACAGCGACGGTTTTGAATAATAATAAAAAATAATAATTGCCAAGACCTACGGAAAAATATACCATACTTTGTTATAATGAAAAATTAAAATAAGAGAAGGTCTTTTTTGGAGTTGCAGTCATTTAATAAAATCACAATGGGTGTATTAGTAACACCGGTAGTTACGCCACTGATCTCACAAAGTTATTCATTTTTCACTACACCTTCTCTTAAACCTATGTTAATTTCAAAACTTAAAAGTAAAATACCTGCATTCTTGTCAGTTGTTATTTGGACTGCGATGATCTTTATTAGAAAATAGAAAGATTATTTAATGTCCAGTATTACAGTTGGAAATTTGAAGTTATTTAAACAAACAGAACTAATCGTTTAGATGACAATCTTGATAATCATTTAACATTTCGATAGAAAATATCTGTTTAGAAAGCTTCAAAAACAAATAAAGTAAATGGGTCATAAGCTCCGGTTGAAATAAGTAATGTATTCTCTATTCAGTTTTGAGAAACAATTGTCGTTTGGTCGTTTGCAAGCCGGTGTATTTGGCTGACAATCAGCGTTGAGCGTTGTGTGGATGATGTGTGGTGCCTTTGAGTGGGACCACAGAGCGGAACCGCCAGTGTCCTTCGCTTCCTGCCGTCAGAGCCCTCTGTCCCTCCGGTGCCTAATGGCTTTAATCTCCCGCATCACTGCGCCGGGTAATCGCCGCTAATTTTATAGTTAAATTGCCTAAACGGTCAGAGATGTCATCTGGATTCGGGATTGTCAAAATGTTGCGCCAACAATACCACCACAAAAAACAAAAGTCATATCCTCTATCACTAAGAAAATAAAGGTTTTAGAACAATATTTACAACCTTTGCATACACATATCCAAACCCCTAAAATACAAGTAAAATTATCATGAATCAAATTCCTGCGGTAGGATTATTATTCTTCTTCTTCCTCAATGATATCGTTTGCTGTTAAGCGTAGAGATTTAGAAATTCTCTGAACATTTTACTTGCTTTATTTTAGAGAGAGATCTACAGCTTATAGTGGGTCCCGAATAAATTGGACTGTCGAACACAGCGATATTTTATTTGATTTTTAAATTTCTTTTGTGATATTTTATATATTTTTGTAATTATTATTTATTTTAATACATTTTTCATATAACTTAATACATTATTAATAAGTTAGACTAAGATAACATTTTCTTCAATAAATTGTAACTTCAGCTGTCAATTTAAATTTAAATGAATCTTCCACAACACATTTCTGTGAAAGAATTAAGGATGCACATTTAAATAAAGATTCTGAATGTCAACAGTAACTCATAACATTCGTTATGAAATATTTAAATGATTCTCTAGTGCCTACTGATGATATATTTATTTTCACATATGGCACTTATAAATTATGAATGAATGTACAATGTGTGTACATTACCAATCATATATTTTTGTTTACTACGCATATTTACTCATATATTACATTAAATATTCATACCGTTTTTTGTAGGGCTCCCGAATATATCAACCCACTATACTTCTACTTCTTAAAAGCCTACAAATATACACCGTCCTCAAACGCTAGGAATTCCGCATAATTTTTTTTAAAATTTTTATAATGAAATATTTATAAATAAATAATAAAAAATAAAAAACATAGGTAAGTGTCCTTGTGACTTCGAATACTCCAATAAGAGGGGTGTTTATTACTTGTTTAATATTGGGATTTTTACGAAACAAAAATGTGCATTCGAAAATAAAAATTATTGGGAAAAATTATGATTTTTTATAAAAATCAAAAATAATTGATTTATTTGAATAAATCAAACAATACTGATATATAGATATTGAAAGTGATACATCTTACATTTACCAATTACATATAAATCAAGATAATGACAAGAAATGCGTAAATTATACACCTACGACGAGCTCTCTGTCTTTTGCGAATCAATACAAATCTAATACAAAAATTTATTTAGAAAAGAATTCAGTGCTGTAAGTATATGTAATGTGAAGAAAAGCGATTGTGTTTTGTTATAATAATTAATTTATTAATTTGAAATTGTTTATAAAAAATACAATTTGAGATTAATTTTATAAAATTATATTAAAATCATTATTAAAAAACTATTAATTTAAATCAGGCCAAACCATAAAAATAATATATGTTGAAATAAAAACCCCATTTAATTGAGCGATTGAGCCTGCTGTTTGTTGGTCACTGGTTATCAATGCCTTCCTTTCCGCAGTCTTTGTCCGTATTTTAATAAATACCTGCAATTATAGCAGTTTGTATGCATTCTAGTCTCATTGTTTGTGTAGCAAGCAATAAAATTTCAGTAACGACGCAGTAACTCTCCATTCTTTGTCGCCGGCCCTGCCATCGTTGCTTAAATTTCCGGTAAAACTCGTTGTTTAGGAATGCTCACGCTTGCGACACCCACAACTGCAGATATCGTTTCAACTGTCTTTGTGTGGTCACTGTTTGTTTACATCACTTCTAACAATCGTTTATCTCCACTTTTATTATTATTTCTCGAGATAATTTATGCTAATGCGACATTCATGTCACGACTTATTACAAATATTTGTATAAAATAACTTATTTTTAAATGACTAAACATGGTCAACAATAAACAACATAACCAACATTATTATTGAATCTTTCCAGACATATTTTTCAGTTTGACACTTTTATTTTAAATTTATAACAGGAAAAACACCTTTTAAAACTTCTTGCGTCTTTATAACTATATAAAATGTAAAAACTGACTGATTATTCATACTCATACATATATTTTATTTTACTGTCAATACAAATTTAATATTAAATCTTTAATAAGCAAGTGTCAGATTAATTCGGATAAGTAATGCATTTCACATTTATACTTAAGAAGAACAAGTAATGAAGTTTCAGAATCTATTATTATATTTTATAATTTTTTTTATATAATTTATATAATTTATAAAATTTATAACATATTTTATATTTTATATTAATTATACCAAAATTAAAAATTATTTTTTAAGGAATGTTAAATTTCATTATTACGTTTTGAGACGGAATTATTACTATAACTGGAATAGGTCACTAGGATAGTAGACAAATAATATTTTTATTTTCTCTTATTTAGTATTAGTGTATTTAAAAATTAAAATACTTACATATATAAAACTACAGATATAATAAAATACAATATTTACTGAGCCTTTTGCCTTAGAGTAGACGGTACTGTCAATAATAATTTACAAAAAAACAAACATGAATAATGTATTTCCTGTAACATATACTAAAATAGATAACATTTCTTCTTAATATATAAAATTCGTTACGTAATTGTGTAACATATATCTTTTTATTCACTCCAAGTATTTAGTTTCCAAATGTATTTTTGAAATCAGATACCTATCTGGTCGTTTGAAATTTGTCAAATTTTCTTCTAACCTGTCAACCAAATTAACTTGTTCATTAGATAATTATACATTAACCTATAAATACTTATCATGACATAGATTCAATAAACGTTTAATAAAAATAAACTGCGCACAACATTCCAACGATGTAAGCTTGAAAATCAGAATATGACAAGGCATTAATTTGAGTAATTAATACGCGGGGAATAAATACGGAGAAACGTGTAAAATCAGTCATTAACACGGCTTCACACGAGCCGCTATCTGAGGTTCTACGGATCGCGTTATAGTCGCTGTAAAGCAATAAACAGATAAATCTTCTAATTTCTGTTGAAAGGAATCTTTGTCAGGTGCCGCGGTTGTAATCCTTTGAATAATCAGATGAAAAGTTTTAAAAAATGCACAATAACAATCATTTAAATTATTTCACGGAAAAGGTAATCCAAAGAGTCAATACAAAACAATTTCTGAAATTAACATAACCTAACATAACATAGGTAACAAAAGAATTGTTATCAGTGCAATAAAAATAGTTTTCATCTTATTTTAGAAGTGACAATATTAATTTACTTTACACCGGGGTTTTTTTTTCAAAGTGTACTTAAAAGATTAATATGGGAAAGCAGTTATTTTTTTTGCAGACTGTTGCCCCCCGTTTTAATTAACAATAATGGTTATGCTATCTATAGGAAGATAAAAATATCTGCATCAAATGATACCCAATAATTATACATTAAGTCGTATTTTAACCCAATAAATTAATTTTTACATTTCTTCAATTCCTTAATAATACCGATAGCCATGTTCTTTGAACAATAAAAAAAATGTTGGACGTTTGACGTTTTATCTCTCAGAATTCGGTAGCTGATTTTTTTGATTTTATAATAAGCAAATACTTATACATACATAGTTATTTTTTGAACAAGAATAAAGTGACTATAATACATTAGTCAATGAACAACTCATCAGTTTGAAAAAAATTGAATAAAATGACCAGGGTTATAGCTTGTTCCACAATTTAGTAAAATGACCCTCACAACAGGTAATGGTATGAGCGGAATAATTTTAATAAAATTAATCATTTCGGTGACAGATTAAAAAAATTTAAGGTATTTGAAAATTTGCTTTTCACGTTAATATGTAGACCGAATTTAAATTTTCATTTATTCCGGCTGTTTTCTTTCGGTACTTGGACCGCCAATTGTTTAGTGGTTCGCCTCGTGGTTCGCAATGGAGCGTCAAAATAGTTTTTTGAATATTTCTAGACAATGTATAAACTAATGTAATTCGTATTTTATATATTAAACCAAATTTTTATCCGGGATCTTACATTTCTCAGTTGAAGTCGGAGCGAGCTAACTAACTTACGTTTAGTAATATAGTTCACATTTTTTCCCTTTTAAATTCCTGCACATTTTCTTTCAACATATTTTGAACAAATTTATAATCATGTTGTTGAATAAAAATAGATTTAAATGTTAATAAGATCAGCAGTAGAGAAATTATCCTAAATGTTAACATAAGACCCTAGTCTATATATCATGTAGAACACAGCATAAAGTTCATATCTAATTAATTTATTCATCTACCAACGAAAGCCTCCATGCAACAGATGAATAGGTCGATATATTATTATTGATTTCACTGAAATTCCTTCTAAGGCAGGCAGAACATTTAGACGAATATGAAATTACAATTTAAATGCCGGGGAATACTTAACGGACTACTGAATACTCACAAATAGCCAAGAAAGTTGGAACAGATGTAAATTATAACATTTGTAAGACATGGGAAGAAAATTCAATAAATATGGTAGTTATAGGTTTATTATTTACGGTATACTACTTTTCTTTACGTATAAACAACATCAACTTTTATTTATTACAGGTATTCATTTAATAGTTTGTACTTTCTTCATTGAAACAAAAAGCTGAATACAAGCAGTTATAGAGTACATAAAATAATAAATTGCAAAACATTTCACATTCTTGTAAGACTTCCTATTAATTTATTAAAAACATCATAAGAAGCAGATCAATTGTAAAAAAAGTGCTATTCTAAAAATTTTATACATAGCTATTTGGTATTTTTATTCATTACTGAGTACTAATATAATTTTTTGATTTCGGTAAAGATGAAATTTGTACAAGAAAGGATATTATAGCTAATGGAGAGAAAAACCTCAAAGGAAAAGTTAATAACTGACTGATGGTTGTTTAAATATAAATATATCAATCACAGCTTATTACCCATTGCTGGGTGTGCCAATCTGCTTTTTCGCTTAATCGTTTTGCAACCAGAACAGTTGTATGGTTTTGGCGAGTCTTATCTGATCGTGTAGATAAGCAACATAGCCCGTCCTGTCCAATTGGATGGGTTACCGCACAACGGCTCGCTGTATGCTGACACATGTTTCACTAAAATGCAAGTAAAACATGTCCTAAAAGAAGTACCTCGAATACTTGAGGCCCTATTTCACTTAGAAATGTTGTGTCACTTATGAAGGTGAAGATGATCAGTAAAGTTATCTGTATTGGGGAGTAACAACATAAGAGCGATTTTATGTAGGATAGATGCTAAGGAATTTAACTCAAACTAGTACCCTGGTTTTTAGAACCACGGTCGGTTATTTTTCTCACTGGATTTAATTAATGTTCTCGTGATGATTTCGGCACTCCCTTTAGAGGCCTGATAAATCAACTCTTGACTTGAAATTTCAAAACAAGACAAGACTTTCATATTCTAGATCATGAAGAGAAAGTTCTAGACAATTTTCAAAATTCTAGATTAATTTATAATTTGAAATTTTCAAAATATATTTAAATATATCCTGCGAAGCTTTTTCTATCCGAACTGAAACAATGATTGTATAATAGAAAAAGAACGCTGCCGAAGAATTATATGTCCTTGTCTAAAGTGTACGCGCAGGTTAATGTAGAGTCTTGAAACAATCTAGAGTCTTGATATTTAGACAAGACTTTTTAATCTAGACTTAGACTTAGTCAAGGCAACATTAATAGATCTCTTGAAATAAATACAAAATCCTAAAATAAATGCGTTGTTTCGGTAAATTCTTGGACTATTCCACCACCATTATTTTTTATTTGTATTTTTCTGCACCTTCTGCTCTTAATTAGTACCCGGTTTTTAATGTTTACGATGCCTATTCTGCCAATGCGATTCGTTGTTATTTATACCTGCAGTTCCTTGGCTTCACGATAACAGCAAAATTACGTTGTTCGAACCACGAATTCGGTGCGAATGTACTATCTCGACAGACAGTACACTACTCGCCGTTTAGTTATGATACAAGGAGCAGAGATTTCGGCGCAGCAGGCCATGAGATTCGAACTTGTTTGTTTTTTTAACAACTGCCTACGTAAATTGTTGACTTAGTTATGTGAGGTTAGGATGAACTAAATAACGGATTTTCGGTTGTAAATTTTGGTTTTTATTGACACACTTTGTCGAACGACATAAAATATTGATGTTGTATTTATGTTTTCCATTTGTGAAAAATTTTAATTTCTAAATTATTCTCAACTTATAATTACTCCACATTATATGTAAAAGTATAGTTGTAGCTTGTAGGTACCGTAATATCTCAGTAAAAAAATGAATTAACAAAAGTCGCTATTTGAATAAAGAATTCTGTATACAGATATTTCAAAATGTATGTAAATAATAATAATATATAGTTATTACATTTCTTTTTTGTTTCGAAAATCACAGATATAATAGCACATTACGTACAGCTAACATGTTTTGTGTCTCTGAAACTAAAGTTTTAATATAATCATACGTAAAAATTTATGAAAATTTGTAATCTTATTTTATTTTGTCTCGTAGTCCAGTAACACAAAAAATAGCTCTATGTAATGTGCGATATATTTTTTGCAGATATGGAAAAAAGCGAGAAAAAATTATATAATCCCTTGAATTAATTTTCATGATTTTACTTGATGATGTATTTGATTTGTTTGATAATTCCTTTTTCAATGTCGAAAGTACGCCACTGTTTCAAATAATTTAATTAACCCAACTTAACACGCATAAATCAGTTTTATTCCTACAATAAAAGAAGTATCTATAATTCTCCAGCCGCCAATATTTCCCGTGGCAAAGGTGAGCCCCCTGCAGGTAGGCAGTGGCGGCGGCGCGGAGCGGTAACGGGGGCACCGACACGGCGTTACTAAATGCCGGTACCGAGTGCCTGCACGTGATATGTCAGAGGGAATTTTATTTAGAGATCACTAGTGATTTATTGCGCGCCTATGACATTTTACTTTACGATCGGGTTTTTGTAAGAATAGATTTGGTGTAATGAAAGGTTAATGATTGAAAACTTCATTATACTGATGAGTATTGTAAATATTGATAGTAATAGATTATTAATGAACAATATTTATTTTAGTTATTAGCAAAGAAATTATAAGGAAAATACAATAACATACACAATTTAAACCTAAAAATTATCACTCATACTTTATTTGTTTATAACCCCTTTAGAAAATGAGAATACTTTATATTTAGTACAAAACAAATGCACAGAAATGATTTTTGAAGATTTCATTAAAATGTTTATCACTCCTCATTGCATTACACAAAATTATTTTAAGCGCTCAAAAACTTGCTAAAAAAAATAGATATTGTATATAAAATTTCTACATTCTACGGCTAATCATTTTTGAATTAGGCGAGATACATACGTATATATGTTTATATGTACGTACAGGCGTCAAACAGAAACTATTAAAAATGGATCAGGGATGGTCAAAACGGATATTTCCGTTGTAAATGCAATGCTTCTTTTACTTTGTACAAGGAAATAAAAAGCAGTTACTATTACTACAATAATTATTAATAATGGTACCTAACGAAATATTTTCAGTTATTTCTTAAACAAAAACACTTATTATAGATTTAACTATACCTATTAAAATTTTTATTTTACTCGTATTAACATCATGTACTTTTTGGTTTCCCCTTCGGTTTTGAAATTCCACAAAAAACAAGTGAATATTTATTGCTTCCTCAAGTGTTTTTCCGCTTGAAATCCCCTAAAATAGTTAAGCCGGAAGTGGAATTATTCATTAAAATCAACAGGTTACCTAGC
This sequence comes from Stenolophus ochropezus, assembly GCA_035578165.1. NCBI lineage: Eukaryota > Metazoa > Arthropoda > Insecta > Coleoptera > Carabidae > Stenolophus > Stenolophus ochropezus. The sequence goes on along the minus strand of JAQOWZ010000005.1, from coordinate 12,840,365 downwards.
TCATTACACCTAAACAATAAATTCATATGATTCTCATTTACCCTGATGGTTAATTATTAGTTGTAAGTGGTGTTGGTGAGTTTGATAGTTTCCTTTCACAAAATTAACTTCCTAGGCCGGAAATTGGTACTCTGGCTTCATAATTTCGTATGGGAAACGAATGGGTCAGTTCTCACTTGTTTTCTGTAATTTTATAAATCGGTGACCCGTGAAAATGGAATATGTACACAAAACAAGTGTTTACTAACTGCTATATTAAACTCCTACATTTTTAAACGTTCTAATAATTGTGTTGATGGCAAGGTTTCTAGTAAAATGTTTTTTCTACTTTGGTTCATAAAATATGACAATGCGCTGGTTGCACATTTTAAGTTAGTGGAAAACAACTCTTATTTTATTATTCTATTCTATATATTCACATATCTTCACAGGCTGTGGTTTCTGTGAATTATCTAGCATTTGTTTGTATATATCTGCTCTTTTAATTTAAAGTAAAAAATAGTGTTTGTATAGGTAAACATTTTAGATATTTTTTCAATAATTATATTACTTCGGTTATTATTTGTGAAATGTCTTACATATGAAAAAATAATAAACATGGTTCAATTTTTTTTAGTATTATTAATTAAAAATACAAGGACTAAAAACACTCATATTGAAAAACAGATGCATAAATTATTTACTGTTAAGCAAAGTAAATAGAATTTATCATACATTTGTAGTATTTTATAATTTAACATAATTATATTCGAATAAAACGATCTTACCAAAATTCTATCCCACATATAAAAACACAATCAAAATTAGTTCAAGGATATGAATTACAATTATTTTATAAAAAATATCAAGTATTACAACATGTCTAACTGTAAATTAATTTAAAAAATTGTAAATTTCCTACAAATTAAAGAAATAATGAAGAAAATTATTGGAATTAAGTCTAATATATATTTAGGCTACTTACGACCAGTTTCGATCAAATTACAAAAAAATATATTATTTATAACATTCTTTTAAACTATCAGTCAAAAGATTTCTATCATTTCTGCAAATTGTTTAATATATATAGCATCTAACCAAAACAATATCCCTCGCATTATCCCAGGTAGTAAAAACTCAGTTTATTATTACTTCAAGGATATAGAACGCGAAATAAATCTAGCTAGCTGGAAATTTCAATGCGCCGTCGGAAAACAAAACACGTCGGTATTATAATTTTCCTGACAATTATCCGTAATATTTAACCATCGGTTTTTCCTGGAAAAGCATCAATAACTATCAGTTCTTGATCGCTTTATTTATTTATAATAACTGCATGCAATATTTCTCAATAAATGAAACATATTTCACTTCATCACGGTGATTAATAATAAAAGTATTTCCTTTGCAAACGAAAAAAATTGTATTGTACAGTCTTTGATTGTTTAGTGATTAATATTCTATGCGGATAGGTTTTACTGTTAAAAATACCAGAATAGTTCGTAGAAATGGGGAAAGCAGAACGGACTGCAAAAAGACATAAATTTGTCTGTTAAAAAGAACATATTCTTGTGTAAATATAATTGTTTTTCTAAAAATTTGAATCATTATGTACATAGTTAGCATGCCGCGACTCGAACTGAACGAAGTGTAAAATTGTAACAGGATTTCTCGTGTCGCTACAAAATAGTAACAAAATAAAATAAATGGTTGCATTGGAGTGTTTTGAAACACAGTATAAGCTGTATGTATACCTTGTTAAATCTATAGGTTCACAATTTGCACCATTATACAAGAAAAATTTGACGCAAAGAAATACAAGTAGTATTAGCGAGAGTATTAGAGTTCCTCTTAGAAATAGTGTGTCATGTAAGAATTTATTATGGATACAGATTTAATGAAATATTTATGTTAAAATATTTTATAAGTACCTACGAGTATATATAAATATAATAATTTTGGTATAATAATATTTATAAAAAAAAAATGTTTAAATGTACATATTTTTGTAGTGCATTTTATTTTTAAACAATATTTATATATTTATACTATGATAACTACTTAATATTAGTAACAATAAAAAATAGCAGATACTGTTGGACAAATACTTAACACACTGACTTCACATTTTACAATAAAGTGTTGTTAAAGTTGGGATCTTGTAGAGACATGACTTCAACTTCATATGATATTAGTAGTTGACCGGGAAATATTAAAAAGAAGTAAATACCTAAACATTTTATATGTATTATTAATAAATTGGCATTACTTTTTGGTTAAAAAATATTTATAGATTTGAACTACAATAAATGAAATAATCTTAGTGATACATATCTATGTAAAAATTTGGAATAACAAAAATCTGTTTTAGTACAAAAAAGTTCAACGTCGGTATTCGATGAAACATATTATATTATACAACAAATTTGAACTTTCTGTCATCGTTGATCCACATATATCTTTTTGTCTTGTACTATTTCATAAAACAATTAAAATATAACAATTAACAATGGTATATTTATTTTATATAAAATTTAAAATGGATTTTACTTAATAAAATAATTAGAGTGCTAATGCTAAACCTTAGGTATTATTGAAAAGGAATTGTAAGCTATTCGATTTATGTTGTAGCAAATTTAAGCCAGTGATCGGATTAGGTTAGTGTTAATTAAAGAAACAGTTTCTCCTACACAGAAGATAAACGAATAAACCCAATATTTGATTTGTGTGTGTCACGCAATGGGTAATTAATATAAAATCAGGTTCTTTCGATTCAGGCGCGATATAAACTAGAAAGAAAAATCACTCTGGTTTGATAGACTCGACAGAATAAATTGGGTAGGATTTAATTAGATCAGGAATTAAGTATTCATTGGCGGTTGATTTGGTATTAACGCAATTAAAACTATATTACATAAATAAATAATGAATAAATAAAATGAAGATGTAATAAAAACTAACCTCAATTTTTAACACAATTCTAAAGTTTTTCCCATGTTTGCTCTTTTTATTACAACTGCATATTCGTTGTTTTAAGTAGGTACTGGTTTTTTCAATAAATTTGTAATTTTAACTTGTAAGACGGAGGATAAATTCATTGAAATCCTTTTCGATAAGTTATTATTTTTATTGTATGTATATAAATTTGTGATTTAAATATTTAAATCCATTTCTCTACGAATTAAGATTTATTTTATTGTTAATTTAATGCATAAGTACTATTTGTCACTTGTGTTGTATTAACCTAACATCAAAATTAAATTTTAAGGGTAGATTTTATTTTTATGTGTTTTGTAGTATTTGAAAAATAGTGCCAATTTCATTTGTTTTGGATTGCCTTATAGTATGTATGTATATAAATTTGTGATTTTAATATTTAAATCCATCTCTATACGAATTAAATTTTATTTTAATTTAATGCGTAAATACTACTTGTCACTTGTCTTTTATTAGCCTAATTTCAAAACTAAATTTTGAGGGTTGTTTTTATTTTTATGTGTATTATTGTGTTTGAAAAATAGTGTTTTAACGTTCATTTTTAGGTTAGCATTTTTATAATGTGGAGTAAATATAAAATTTGAGTTGACATCTGTAATATTTGTTGTCAAGTGTCAACAACAATACTGGTTGAAAAACAATTGGTCCTTTATAAAGAATTATACAGTTCAGACCAAATGAAAATGGCAGCAGAGGGAAGCTGTAAAAATATTATTTATGTTTACTGGTAATACAATAAAATAATTCTAGGTATATATCTGTATCGATATTTCGCATTGCAACGATATTGTTTAAATTATATTATCACTCAAACCGTTAAAAACTTGTCAAATATATGTAATAGTAAAGTCTAAACTCACTATTAGATTCTATATTTGACAAACTTTAAACATCTTGTTTGAGTGAAAATATAATTTAAAGAATATCACTACAATGCGAAATATCGATATAGTTATTACCAGTAAACTTTTAATAAACAGTAAATAATATTTTGACAGCTTCCCTCTGCCAACTTCATTTGTTCTGGACTACCTAATTGCACTGGCATCTCTCGTGTAATGTTTTGACATTATTACCTGCATCTGTAGCCAAGTGTCAACAAAGGTGGCGCCGTTGTTCTGGTAGCAGTCCCCAGGATGTGCAGGCACGATCTGGTCGTCGCCTGGGGTTCGCAGCAGGCAGCACACGCCCGTATCCATGCCGCGGCGCCACGGCACCGAGCACCAGGTCACTCACAGTCACGGGCCACGAGCACACACGTTACGGCACCAGCACAGCTCGCTCGCTCGCTGCGCGCACACTCACGCCGTGGACAGCACTGAGCTGCCGGCCCGCTCTGGCGAGTGTGTATGGAGGGGGGTGGTGGAAGATGGGATTGGGATTGGGATTTGGATTGGAGATTCTTAGTCCATTGCAACTACAAGGGATATTTTATATTATTGTTATTAAATCTGCACATGCAAATCTAAAGAATTAAACAGTCAACTGTCTTTTCGGAAATTACGTCCAAATTCCGAATTATTTTCTATCTTTCTAATTCTTTAGATTGCAGGGGCTGCTATATATCGTATGTGAGATTCTTTCGCCCATTGCAACTACAAGGGATATTTTATGTTATTATTATAATATCTGCACATGCAAATCTAAAGAATTAAACAGAAATATATCTGTCTCCGGGAACTACGTCCAAGTTCCAAATCATTTTCCATCTTTCTAGTTCTTTAGATTGCAAGGGCTACAATTGTGTGAGCCAAGAAACGCAAAGATAGGATTCTTTTGCTCATTGCAACACGAAGGAATATTTGATATTATTATTATAAAATTTGCACATGCAAATCTAAAGAATTAAACAAAAAGACGTTCCGGAAACTACGTCCAAATTTCAAATCATTTTTCATCTTTCTAATTCTTTAGATTGCAAGGGCTGCAATATACAGTATGTGTACCAAGAAAGGTGAAACATAGAACTTTAACATGGGATTTAAAAAAAATACTGATACTCTCTCTCCGGATAGATTTAGAGCAAATTTATAACAGTTTAAAGTTATTCAAAATTAAATTCTACATCAGATAATATTATAATTGATGTAACAGAACGACTACAGATCGATATTTTTTAAATATAAAATGTAGGGATTGGAATTGGAGATTCTTTCGCCCATTGCAACTCTAGGGATATTTTATATTATTATTATAAAATCTGCACATGCAAATCTAACGAATTAAACAGACAGAGGTCTGTCTTTTCGGGAACTACGTCCAAATTCCAAATCACTTTCTATCTTTTTATTTCTTTGGATTGCAAGGGCTGCAATATACAAGAAACGCGAAACATTGGACTATAACATGCGATTTGAAAAAAATACAAATACTCTCTCTCCTGGTAGATTTAGAGCAAAACTATATCAGTTCAAAATTAAATTGTACATCAAATAAGATCGTAGTTAATGCAACAGCACTACAGATCGAGATTTATTAAATATAAAATGTTATAATTTCCTAAAAAATCTGATAGCTATGGAAATAAAATAAAATATCAATGTGACAATTGTGACAGTTAATGACAAGAAAAAGAATCTGAATTCAACGTCCGTCTGGAGGGGTGTGGCGGAAGATGGGATTGAAATTGGAGATTCTTTCGCCCATTGCAACTCTAGGGATATTTTATATTATTATAAAATCTACACATGCAAATCTAAAGAATTAAACAAAAGACTTCTGTCTTTCTGGGAACTACGTCCAAATTCCAAATCATTTTCTATCTTTCTTATTCTTTAGATTGCAAGGGCTGCAGTATACAGTGTGTCTGCAAAGAAACACGAAACATAGGACTTTAACATGGGATTTAAAAAAATTGCGGATACTCTGTCTTTCCTGATAGATTTAGATCAAAGCTATACCAGTTCAAAATTAAATTTTACATCAGATAAGATCTTAGTTGATGCAACAGCACTACAGATCGAGATTTATTAAATATAAAATGTTATAATTTCCTTAAAAATCTGAGAGCTATGGAAATAAAAGAAAATATAAATGTGACAATTGTGACAATTAATCACAAGAAAAAGAATCTGAATTCAACGTCCGTCTGGAGGAGGGAGGCGGAAGATGGGATTGGGATTGGAGATTCTTTCGCCCATCGCAACTCTAAGGGATATTTTCTATTATTATTATCAAATCTGCACATGCAAATCTAAAGTATTAAACAGAAAGACGTCTGTCTTTCCGGTAACTACGTCCAAACTACAAATCACTTTCCATATTTCTAATTCTATAAATTACAAGGGCTGCAATATACATTGTGTGCAAAGAAACGCGAAACATAGTACTTTAATTTGAGATTTAAAAAAATTGCAGATACTCTCTTCCCTGATAGATTTAGAGCAAGACTATACCAGTACAAAGTTGTTCAAAATTAAATTGTACATCAGATAAGATCATAGTTGATGCAACAGCACTACAGATCGAAATTTATTAATTATAAAATGTAATAATTTCCTTACAAATCTGACAGCCATGGAAATAAAAGAAAATATCAATGTGACAGCTGTGACAGTTAATGACAAGAAAAAAAATCTGAATTCAGCTTAAATAATATTAAAATACAGGCAATAAGAATTATAATCAGTGATTATTAACTAAACTGTCACATAGATTTATTTATTTTTTTTACATTTTTTATTTAATAAATCTCGACTGAAGATGTGTTCTTGCACCTGTCATGATCTTATCAGAAGAGAGAGTACCAGCATTTTTTTTTAAACCCCATGTTAAAATCGTATGTTCCGCTTTTCGTTGCACACCCCGTATAACTTGCAAATTACAGCAAAACAAATATATACTGAAAGATATGTTTCACTGTGTACATTAATATCAGATTCCAAATTACATAATAATTGGCATTTCAGAAATGATAGCAATAAATGAATAAATTTGCTTGACTTCACTGTTGATATCCTAGGACCTAGGAGATTCGCTTCCTAATCGTATAAGTTTAATATCGTATCGAAACGAAATATCTAATGGGTAATTAAATAGTACTGTCAAAATTTCGATATACATTCAGAAGTTGTAATATTCGACCCACGAAGTATAAAAAAAAAGTACTACTGAGGTGTTAATCTATGAAAAAAGTGTTTTTTACAAGAAATAGTAAAAGCCCTTGCCGCCTTGTCCTGTAATTACATATTTAACTATAAGCTGTTCAATGGGCATAAATGTATGAAAAATTTTCAGTAGTTCATTAAAAAACTTATGAATACAGTATTCTTTACCTAATGGTGTCAATTTAACATATTAGGTTTTTTGACATGTGTCTCTTTTATTCCAAGAGTGCGATATTTTGGTCAATAAGCATATTTTAGATTACTAGAATGTTTTTTAAAATTTTATTATCTACATTTTTTTAATACTGAACCTATGTAATTTACAAAGGCAGGTAACTAACAATAAATTTTTCTTTAACGTATTTTTTAATAACGAACTAATTTAGATAAACTTCGGGATTGCGATTATTAATATTATATTACAATAAAATCTAAAAAATTCTAAAATTTTTGTTCAAATTTTTTTGCATATAATTAATGGCACGCTTACCAGATATTTTTCTTTTAAAAACTCGAACTGGAATACATATTGGTGCCTATTACGTGAAAATATGTATACGCGAATAAAATTTAAAATATTTTATCGGTTCAAAAGATACTGTAAAAACTACTCACTGAATTTAGAGTTATATATTAAGTAAAAAAATAAATAATTTTAATTCATATACCGAAGAAATATTCTGGTTGCATTAGATTTTTATTTATGCTCCTTTTAATATATCGTATTAATTTAAATTATCTAAAAACTCGTACAACCACATTATCATTCTGGAAAATTATGAATTATCTTTTCATTTACAAATATAAAATTGGTTAAAACAAACAAATCAACAATTTAATGAAAAATGTAAATAATAATTCTAATTATGCTACGCATTAATTATATTAGTCATAATAATACGTAAAACGATAGCGAATGTTTACAAACAAATCGTTACGTTTTCCGCTATTACCCATTATCTTTATTGAGAGCAAATTATAAATAAAAAACCCAAATATTGACGTTTAAACCAAATCTTAAAATAGATGTGACATAACATGCATCCATAAAGTATATCGCTCATACAATAGATGAATCACCTCTACATCACTCATTACTTAAGACGACAGAGGAAATGACAATTTGCGGTCAAAATTATCTTCAAACAAACGAAAATCGCGCAAATATTTAAACACTACTTCCTCATAAAAACCATAAAACAATCAATATGCAACCTTCACCTCATATCAATTGTTTCAACTTATATTGAGCAATGGAGCGAGTCTAACAACGGTATTAGCTACAAATTATATTGATTTGCTATGATCAAAGATTGCTATGGGATATGGAGTGATTCAGTAGCTTATGGCATTGAAATATGATGAATGTTATAATTATTTGTATTCGCCTTAAGCAGACTGATTATTTTTTATTACAACAAATGTTAATGCGAAGTTAATTATTTTTGGAACGTGAGTATTTGTAGAATTTAAATTATAGCAATTTTTTGCTATTTACAGTTAGAAAATAATGGAAATTAATTTAATAATTTAAATTGCTCATATTTTATATTCCAATTATAGCTTCAACAAGATATGTTTAGTCGGTCTACTATAAACGTGAATCATTTCATCACATACTGCTAAATTTAAAAATTAAAAATTACTGACCTGTTATAATTTTAATTATAATGTCAAATCACTATTTTCGTAAAACGGCTATGTACTCGTAATAAAATAATATAAAACGATTTTGTGCCGTCTCATAAAAATTAAATAAATAAATGTTATTAAATTTGATAATTTTTAATTAATAAAGCTTTATCAAAATCCACTATAAGCTGGAAACCGCGTGCGGAAACTGTTGGTTTGGAAATTTATATATTTTAAGGTAGGTATAAACATTAGCGTAGCTAGATTTAGAGGCGGAAAAATCAAATTTGACTGATTAGACCAAATAGTATATTTTAATGTTTGTGTCAAGAGTGCAAACTGTATTCATTTTTTAATGTATTAATTCAATGTATTTTTTAAATAAAAAAGCTACTTATTTTTTATAACAAAACATTTGTTATTGTAATAGGGGGGAATAGCATCCAGCAAAGATTTTGCCCTGGACGCTAAAAATGCTAGCTACGCCACTGGATATAAAGACTTCCACATAGCAAGAAAAGTAAAACAGGTATAATAGTATATAAGGGTTCATGATAGTCATTATTCGGAAGATGAAATTTGCGTCACGAGCCGCCGGCGAGTGAGGCAAATAATCTGATTGAATAATGACCATAACCCCGAATATAATACTATAATTTTTCTACTCCTGTAAATTGGAAAAACGCATACCTAACTATATTTTAGAAAATGACAACATAAAAATACACAATAACAAATGACTATACCGTCAGCTGTTAAACAGCCGTAGAATCAGTGATCCATAGCACGGCAGATTTAAAATAAACGTGAATAATTGATTTCAGATTCTGTTATTGGTCGAGAAGAAATATGGCTACTGTAACTAATCGAAATAATTGAAATAGTAAGTAGATATATATTTATACAGAAGTAGACAAAGTACTTTAAAGTACTCTCCATGCCAGTTAGATTGTCCGAGAGATTACTTGTGATGGTGTGGTAAACACCAACTGCGTTATTAATAATTTGCTTTAAATATATAATCATCAACTACGGTGCTACATTTCTAGATACAGGACTGCAAGTATAGTCGTGGCAACAAGAGAAGAGCTACCTAAAGAATGTAATGAAATTATTGCACATATCAATTGGGCAAGTGAAGAAGCAAAATGTAACAGATTAAAGTTAACTTTAATGTCAAAACATTTATTATTATGTATTATGCTTTTATTCGATAAAATATTATTCGCCGTCTGTGTTTGATGACGAATTTGATAACTTTGGTTGTCAGGACTATACCTCATTTCGTGAGATGTTTTACTTGTATTTTAGAGGTATTAATTGTGGAAATTTGCGAAGCTAAGTTTTGAACCCCAGGTTCTAGGTCTCATACTCAATTCGAGTTGGAACGTGTTTTTCAAATTAGCCCATTTTAAATAAATAATGTGAAAATGATATAACAAATTTTATGTACTATATGGTTTTTAAAAAAAAAATACCGTTGGAGCAGTTAGAAATTATGGTAAAATATAAAATATATTACAAATCAAATCAAAAATGATCTTTCGTGTTTACATACTTTATTAAAATTAACTTCCCCACCCTCAACCCTTTCTTTCCCTCTCTTTTCCCCGCACTCAAAACTACTTTCCTCATCAACGCCTGTCTCCGATTGGCTGATTCTTCCCAGCCAATGAGCTTCCGCGGTTCCTCGTTGCTAGGATACGCGTTGCTTGTGTTGTGTGTGGTCTGTAGTTCTCGACCTGTTAACAGAGGCGCTAGGTGTAGGAACACACTCACACACGCACACTAGCCACGGAATTATCGCATGTGTGATTGCGTGCATTATTATTATAATTACCAGAGCAAGTGAATTAATTATACGTAATGTTTTAATTCAAGGATTGATGAATGAGTGACATTGAAGCCGTGTTACTCGAAATGTTTTTTTAGAGAAGTAGGTCGGTGATTTAAATAACAGCAAATTAAAGTTGACTAATTGTTATAGCGGTTTTTATAACTTCATTATATTTTTGCATACTTAGTAGGTATACGAGCATACACAATATAAACTAAGCTGTGGTTTTATGCATTGCATACAATATTCTTAAAATTTATTGGTATTATAGTTACTTATAACTTTTAGTTAATATTTATTACTGAGATTGTATATTCTGGATATATTGTATACAGGGTGTTCATTTTATTTTGTCCACTATTGCTATCTCGAGATCTATAAGAGCTACTAGGTTCGTTAAATTAGCAAACAATTTCTATTTTACAGCACTATTAACATGAGACAAACCAATTTTTTTTAAAACCAGTGTTTCGCAAAATACGGTTTCAACTTTTTTATTTTAAGTGTGAACCTATATTTTTTATTTGCTTATTCAATAGAAGTTTTATATTAATTAAAATATGACAATAATAAGAGTGCCATGACGGAAAAAACGAAATATACGTCATTTTTAAACCTAGAATTAGAGTGCCTTGAATTAAATATGTGTATCATTGAATTCAGAATACAATTCTCTATTGAATAAGCAAATAAAAAAATAGGTTCACATTTAAAATAAAAAAATAGAAACACGTATTTTGAGAACCATTGGTTTTAAAAAAAAATTGTTTGTCTCATGTTAATAGTGTTGTAAAATAGAAATTGTTCTCGTAGTTCTTATAGTTCTCGAGATTGCAATAGTGGACAAAATAAAATGAACACTCTGTATAGGGTTTTTAAGAGGCCTGATTTTACATTATACCCTTATGAGACTAAACGTCACTTTTAAAAAAAGCACTTATTATAAAAGTGAGCTCAGCGTAAGGACCAATGTATTTGGTGTTTTTTATCTTTTTTTTAATTTAATTCGTGAATTTACAATTCATAGTCTAAATTATAAAATGTTATTTAGCAGCGTAGAAACCATTATTATTTTTTTTACTGTCGTGTCATATTGTCACAACAGTAAAAAAATATTAATAAGGATTAGATTTAAACTGCGGTCAAAACCCTTCGACGGTTAGGTATAGTAGAAGAAGTATCAATTTATTTAATTATAAGTTTTCTGATTTAATGAATTATCTTCTTGTTATTAGTTCTCCTTTCAAGAAATGATATCTAACAGTGACCACATTGAACCTACTGTTCCATGTTTATATTTTTCTATCGATTCTATAGCTGAACTCTTCCTCATTTGAAGTACTATTGTGCTGTTTCGAATGCACCTGATTCAGCGTTTATTGTTACATCAACATCGGGCTAGCCGTGGTGGCATAAACTAAATAAACAAGCGAAGAACCAGTCGGACATTCACTACAATAGATATTATTTTAGAGGAATAAAGCGTTGCATAATGTTGCGTCTGTTCAATAGAAAGTAAGTTTTTTGAAAAGTCCTGGTTATGAAATATCGGCTATGGGTTCAGTTATGGGAAATAAGAATTGGAGAAATGAATGTTGGATTTGGTATTTGTATTTGTTTGTTCCCTTCACATTCAAAAAGGAGATTGCTCTTTTATTTCTCGGTTATGTATTATGTTTACAAACAAGAATAATTTATAGTACTTTCAGTATTTATGATTGTTTCACCACAGTAATTTACTGTTTACTATGCTATATATTCTCAATTGACCGAGGTTGTTATTGTTCATTATTTACACAACAATTTTTACACACATGTAAAAAAATAGATATGAAAATGGGCGCCAAAAACAAGACTTCAAATTCATCATTAACAAAAATTAACTTAGAATTATATACATATAATGAGAGATATGTAATCATTGACATTTCGAAATTTTAAATTATATCTACGAATTAATGTTATTGTAATTTGTTTTTAACTATTTTTAAAGCGATCTCGAGTTGTCATTACTTACTTCACAGGAATTATGAATATAACATTTGTCAAATAAATTCATAGCTCGAATTATATTTGCTTAATTATTCCACACACGTTATTTTCACCCAAGGAGAATGCTTCATTTGATAGCCTTAGAAAGTTTTTCAGTGAACAAATTTAATAAAACAACAGTGCCATAGTCATGATTACATTTTGTTGATATCAAATATTTTGATTGAACTGCTGTCGTTCGTGAAATAATCAAGCATATAATTCGAGCTACGAATTTAATAGGTAGGTACTCATAATTCCTGCGAAGTAACGACAACTCGAGTTAAAAATGACTCTTAAATCACTCCAGCTTCGCTGTCGTGATCTAAATGTTCTTTGACAGTCGTGGACATTCGTTTTACTGTTACTATGCAACAACTATTCGTAAATTTTTCCAATAAATTAATGGCTCTTATATTTCTTATGATTATTTTACGAGCAACAGTTCAAACATAAAAAAATTTCTATCAACAAAATATAAGAATATAATCATAACGAACTCATTGTGGTTTTATCAAATTTAATTGCTAAAGCTTGATTTTCTCGTGGATAAAATGAAACATTCTACTTGGATGAAAATAATGTTTGTGGAATAATCAAAACCTAATACATTTATAGATACTGATTCAGATTATTTTTATATAAATTAAAATTAGTATTATGATATATTATAAGCTGTCGTTAGTAGTTTACCTTATTAAGACTAACTTAATATTAATTAAAAAAATAAAAATCTAAGCTTCTAATAATTAAAACCTAACAATGCAGCATCCCATTCCTGTTTCAAGCCATAAATCTTGTGGCATCTTGACGAGCCGCCACTGCCGGGGGCCAGACAAGACAAACGCACCAACATTTCACGCCGGATTATTACTCTGCGCCCCAGTGACAAGCGACGCCTACGCCACTGCCTCCGGACATTAATTAGCAATAAATATTCCGTTATTGATGTATTATTTAGCCACAACATAGAAGCTCTATCTACCCGGTAATTGAATGTTTGAAAGATATCGTTTCTGGGATGTGAATTCATAGGACACCTGTTCAGGCTTCATTAGAATGTTTTAGAAAAAATGTAGCATAGTGGTCCACGTTACTTACTAATTTATGTATAGTTTTTCTACACTTATAATAAACAACAAAAAAAAGGTGTCTACTTATCTGACTATTTTTTTTTCTACGATCACTTTAATAAGCTCTTATTATTTATTTCTACAAATGAAAAGTAATTTAAGTTTTGTTAATAAAATAATTAACCAACTGAAAATAGCAGGATGGGATATTTTTAATGTGTATTGCGATGGGTTTTCAATCCAGTAAGGTATGAGTATACAAATAAACGATCGGTAGCGATTTCAGAGCAACGACTAAATTTATTTTAAGAAAGACAACTCTTATGGAATAAATTCATCAAATAAATTCTAAATTTTAAGAATATTGTTGGGATGTTTATGCAAGAATCTTAATAAGCTATAAGGATTTTACAGGTTTTGGGTTATTCGACTCGACGTCGTTTCGTTTCTGCAATAGGTAACGATCACTTACTGTCCTTAATACTTAGATAACTATTTCGAAAAATTATTATAATATAAAAAAGAAATATAATTACCTATTTCTTATATTTAAAATTTTACCAATTTTGAAATATAAAACACTAAGGCAACCTAACCCAACACAACCACAAAAAATGGCTCAATTAGTTGGCACGTTCCTATTCTAATTGAATGGAGTGGAGTGTGATACAGGATTTAACTTCCCGTCGTCGACCAAATAAAATGTAAAAGTATCGTTGTTTCTGAGTGATTCGAATTCAAAATCTTTAAGTTTTAGAACTCTAGCGGAGACTGTTACATACATAACAATATGTTCCACTAAGCCCTGTTGTGCCGTAGACGTATAATATACATTATACATATATAAGAAAAAGTAATAACAAGATATCACGGTTTATTTTTTACTTAATGGTAAGAAGTACAATTTTCTATTTATTATGATGTTAACTACATACAAATGAGTGACATATCTTTAATTAAATACAATTTAGTTTAGTTTGTTCAGCAATGATTGTTGCTAGACAAGCAATAAATAACCCAATTATCATAATCTCGTAGTAGCCGTGTTAGGAACAACACCACAATTAATTCTATAACAATAAATTCACCAGCCTTAACAATTATTTACATTCACTGCATTTGTCAATCACTTAGTTGGATTTATTCAATTCCGATCTGAATCTTATAAATATTTAAACAGTAAAATATCCGCGTTGTCCCACTGAACTTGGAGCGCCAAATTTGGCAACCTGTCGAGGTCGATAAATCAAAATCGATATGGGATGTAATTTGATTTTTTATTGGTGTAAGTTTGTAATTACGGTGGGTAATAATTCGTGGTACTGTTATGTAGTTTGGAGCAGGGAAAATGCTTCATTTTAGAAGATTAGAATGTCAACCAGTTGTTAGAGAATGAGTTATGAGTGGTTTAGAAAGCGTGAACTTTATTTACGATGATGTGTTAAACGCTTTTAATAAGTGTTTATTTTCTGGAATATTAGCTTGTTTTATGCAATAAACTGTAGCTATATTGCTATAACTGTTAATGAAGTGCTAAATTTATTTTCTTTTCCTCACTTTAGATCCGAGATTTCGATCTTAAGCACTTGCTACTGCTACTGAAGAAATCTTATTGAATGAACATAAATATGTAAACTGTGTACGTAATATATAAAAGAAAGCAAAATATCAAACCTTTCGACTAACTTTTCCTCTTTCCATTTTCATTCTTAATTTTCGGTCTCAGAAAAATTAAATTAAATAGTAATACTATGGTTGCTAACTCAACCAAAGCCTTAATATAAAAATCTTTCTTATTCTAAATTAAAACGAGAAAATTCTAGACAATTTTCAAGAACCTAGACTAGTTAAAAAATATAAATTTTCGATATATAAATATATCATGCGAAGCTTTTTCCACCCGAGCTGAAACAGTGACTGTAAAATAGAAAAAGAACGCTGCCAAAGAATTATCTGTCCGTGTCTAAACCGTATCCGCAGGTTAATGTAGAGTCTTGAAACAATCTAGGTGAGTATTGATATCTAGACAAGATTTTTTAAGCTAGACTTGTCTAGACGGCAACACAACACAGTATCTATTCTTTTCTAAATCTACTTCTATTTTTATTGCAATTCCATAGTGGAACGAATGCTTGAAAAATACCAGGAAAACGAATTTTCGTTTTTCATTAATGAATTTAATATCACATCATTTTGGAAACTTTTTCATACTTTTGATCGTACAAAAAATTGTATAAGCATTATAAACGGTAAGATAAAATTATATATAAAAGAACCTAAAAAAATACTTTAATAAAATACAATAATACGAGACGTTTTAAAAACATTTCTATCGAAAATTAATGTGTAGTAAATAATGTGGGTTCTAAGTTTTTTATTTGATTAAATTATTTGAACATCAAACATTCAATTTTTTTTTAAGTACAATCAAAGTAAAAACTAATTTTATTCTTTGATTTGATCAGACCTACTTGATAATTAAAACAATTACCTACAGTTTTAAAAGATTTCATATGGATTTTCTTTCTAGCTTTTTCGAAATAGAAACTATGAAAGGAATTACTGTAAGCAAGTATATTAAAATTAATTTCATCGTTAATTCGTTTTTATTTTGAATTTTATGAATATTGATGTTGATGTTAATTTTCTATTTGTGTATTTATCGCAAGAACGAAACTAGCTTTCCTGTATTTTCTAGACGTAATATACTGCTTATAGATTAATTTATTACAATACAATATTAAAGAGTCGTCGAATTTCTCACGTGTAATATTGGCAATAAATATGTACATGGTAATATGATATTAATGCAAAGAAATCCTAACACCAAGAAGATATATGCCCATAAATAAACCCACACATTTGCTAATAGTCATTCACACATGCAAAAAAACATATGACTAATATCTGTTATTCTTATTTTACTATACAAATACCTGCCGTATATGAAGATTTAACATTTCCTTACTTATCATAAATGAAGGAGACAACGCATTCAATAGGTTATTAATAAATTTCTACATAAATCATCTTGTCTTCTATTCATATTTTCTTCGTTTTTAACCTTATTTATTTTACTGGTATCTCATTGGTTTTGTTTCTTAATAAGACTTAGCAATACTTTTCTTAATAATTAATCTGTTGAAATCATTTTTCCAATCATAATCCAGTCACATATGTATGAAGATTTGAATTTCATGTAAATATTATAAATATTATCAAAACGTAAGAAGATCCATAATCTTAAACAGATTAAAAAAACCAAAGATCATTAATAATATTATTGAGAATAAACATTAAAGGTAAAATGGGATGAAAGGAAAAGTATAAAAACGACAAAGAAGTATGATGTATGATTGGATAAAATGTGTAATTTATCGTCGCTGTTGCACGACGAGTGTATCACATATGACAAATGAAAACAATTTTTTCATCTCTTCAAAGCCTTACTCCGTCTCACCTACACAGTGGAGGAGAGTTGACTTTTGTGAACCCGAATAAAATATATTTTTGCATCTATCAGAATATAGTTTATTTTTTTCCTTATTCTTATAAGTAAGCCTAGATTAAATATTGTTATAAATAAATTTTGTAATAAATATTTTCCAAAATATGATTCATCTCACCCCTAATTGCCCTACAAGAAAAAATCAAATCTTGGGTATTGTAAGACAATAACTTTGGAAGATCGATCGTCTTTAGTAGATCAAATGAAGACGACTTGAATAAAGGTTTGTTTGGTGTAGGTCTTTAGCGTAGTGTGTTGGAATTCGCTGGGAATACAAGGCACACATAAATGCCAATTTCCCTGAGGCGACGCTCAAGATATCAAGGATTTTATGATCGCAATTTCAATCTCGTTTGCGCGGGATTTATCGGCTATCTCCTGCGGATTATATTTTACTGCTCGGGAGATTTCTTCTGACTGTCCATGATATATGCGTGTTTTCACAACCGCATAACACATCAAATTTAAATTCTTCAAAGGATTGGATTCCATGCGGGAATATCATTATAACATTTTTATTATTTAATATGAAAAAGAACTGTTTATAGCTATAAATGCACAACGATAAGTGCATGATATTGGTTAAGCACAGTTACAAGTTGAACAGGTTAAGGTTAATTAATCAATAAATAAAAGAAAAATTTATAATATGCGTAGGATTCCAGATTCATTCATTCGACTGCGGTATTCATAGCCCGAATTCAAATTTTAAGGATAAAATTCTTTGGCAAAAATTTCCCAGATAAAATGGCCAGTATGGTGCACTCTGCATGCCAGCTAGATCAGCCGGCTAGAGATGTCGGATACACACGTCTTCCACGGTATAAAACATCATTATTAATATTTGCAATAAAACAAAGTAATAAGTCTTGAGTTACTTATGAGTTTTTATTCTTCTTTAAAGATTAAGTTAAAAAACAAATATAATAATAATGTGCAACAGAACTCACTGAGCCGCAATACTAACTGCCGTACTGTCGGTTTGTTTCATGTGACAGTGCTTCTTCTTTTTAAGATGTTTGGATGGTAAGTCTGCAGCATCCACGTGTGATAAACACAAATAGCTGTGTTTTTATTTTACGACAAATCACACGTTGTCGGTCGTTGGGACTTGAACTCACGATCTCAACTTCAAATGACGTCACAACTAGTTAGAGATGTTCGTTTTTATATATCTACTTGTTCTTTTATATCATATTATTTTTCCTTAAAGATTTGGTTATAATACAAATAGTTTAAATCAATTAAAAGAAAGATGTAGCCTGGAAAATCACTAGCGCATATAAACTGTTCTCTACGTACGAGGATAGACTTCAAATTGACACACCTATTTTTTCCCTTATAAAAATTCGATTCGTATTAATGTCCAGTTGGTACAACAAGGCTTAAATTTTAAGCCTCAAAAAACTGTAAATTGGGATTTTGATAGCAATGTAGAATCGTTTATTTGATTTGGGTCAATAAAGTAATATTATTATTATTTTTTGTTTTCAACGCTGTTTTATATTTGATAATTATATAAATATAACCAAATAATTATTATTATAAAATGAATATGCAAAAGTGAAATAAATAGCGTATACACTACAGGACTAAAATGCCTTTAATCCTTTACACTCAGGATTAAATCATGCACTTTAGTTTCTCAGTGTATAATATACTATTACTTTTTAGTTCTTTATTTTACCCTAAAATTAATTTTCTATTCAACTGCTACTACAGTATGTGATTACTTCTTTTTGGAAAGCTTTGATTCGTAATCCGTAGGTAGTTTCTATTTAAAGTTGTAATCACTGAAGTAGGTGTAGTGTCTGTTTTCCTTTTTGGTGAGCAGTGAGCTAACTTCGCTGGTGTAATCAGAGTATCTGAGTAGTATTTACTGCGGGTGTGGGGCTATCAGATGGTAGTGGTGGCTGTGGACGAGGCCACTAGGTCAGCGGCGCTCGCGTGCTGGCGTCACGCCACTACATCACGCTTGTCACGCGCTATCACGAGGCCTTCCATCTCTTCATTTTCAACACTGCAGAGAACATAGATGCAGGTGGAGATATATAATCAAATTGGAGCGAAGAACAAGGCGAAAATTTTAACACCAAACAACTAATCATATTAATACAGAGTGGGCAGTAGTGGTGGTGAAATTTGATTCGCTGAGAATGTCAGTTATAGTATTCAAATTCCAGCAACATCAATCTGTAAACAAAATTAATACTGCTGCGCCCGAGTGCTTCAAAACACCATTAAAAATGTAGAAAACCAATGTTGTTAGTTAGTAAGTTACCATAGGGTGGAGAATTAAAGAAAAAGTAGAAGGAGAAGACCTAGAAAAATACAATACAGTGACAAATAAATAGGTCTTGTATGGAAATCAAATGAAAGAAATACCATTGACTGAATAATTGTATTGTATTAATAGAGTTATTTAGTCAATGGAAATACCATAACATCAGGACTAGTTTGTAAACCAAGGAAAAAAATTTAACTGACTCAAGTCAGCTATAAGAAGTAAAAGAGGACAAAATAAAGTATAATAAAATGGTTAAAGAAAACAAAATATAGGAAGATATGGAGAAAAATAAGGAAACAATTCACACAAAATGGGGACTACCCTAGATAAAGGATCTAGAAAACTTCGAAAAGAGCGACGTAACGTAATTTTTTTCTTTATAAGGAAAATAGTTTCAAATTACCATATTAGAAAAATATGAAAAAAATAAGCAGAGTAGAGTACCCATTATGAATGTTTTTGCTTTATTTAAGAATTATTTCTTAAATGTATATTATAACCAATACTAATATGGAAGCCAAGAGTATAAAATTAGCGGGCCCAGTTACAAAATGTGGAAGATGAGTTAAATAGAGTAGGAATAATAAAAAGAATAAAACAGATAGGAAGCGAAACAATTGACACAAAAAATGGGCTAACAACTTCCTAAAAGTGTCATAACAAAATAAACAATTATGTTAGAAAACCAATATGGATATTTTTTCAGTATATTTATTTAAGCTTGCTCCTTCAGAAACACAGTATCGAATCCTCGATCTGATATTATGCCGACGAGTACAGGAACACTAGCGATTCAGTCCATTTCGCGAATCAATCCGTATTGTGAAAAATATGAGCCATATTCCTGGTCTAGTTTAGATATCTAGATGTATTTATAGAGGAGTTATTTTTAGATAGGTAATGGTTTCTACGGGAAAGAACTTCTATTCTTTTATTTTTATTTTTAAGAAGTGATAGCTAGTTAATAATTTCTATCATGCAAACATATTAGTTCGAATCAATAGCACTTATTCTGCATCAATGTTCAATAGTAGATTCCACTTAACGGACTTTTTTTTTACAAAATACAAACTTGGAGAAGTTAATGCTCAGGTTTCACAATCCATTTGTTGCGAGTTCAAATCCCGTAGAGGTATGGATTTGTATTCCTTTCATTTCATCATGTCACCTTCAGTGGAAGAAATTTAGCTTTCTTTAAACATTAGAAAATTTTCGCTATTAAACACTAGACTTGTCTTCCAAAGTTGTTCGAAGTTAACGCGATTGCACAATTTCTAATATGATAGATCATAAATTTCCTTTCATAAGTACTAAAAAAGGATAATGCAACCAAAATGCCTCACTGGTTGTTTTTATTCTATTATAATTCACTATTTTTTAGTTTATACGAGCAGTGGTAGCTTACTTGGTTGGTCACCTTACTCCGGCTCAAACTGAGAGAAATGTGCAGTATGAGGTTCGATTCCTAGCTTTGCCAATTATTAACCAAATAAAAATACCGCTATCTATAGTAAAAAAAATCAGATTATTTTCAAATCCAGATCCTTAACTGCAAAACAAATCATTGAGAAAAAGAAGTAATTTTTCTAGTTTGAGTTTTTCCACATGAATTGAGTATGAACCTGGGATTCGATTGTCAGTTTTGTCAACTATTAACCTATTTCTAAGTTATATTCGAGTGGTTCGCAAATTACTACAAACTGAAGTGTTATGATTTTCGGTTTTAAAATAAATTTGTCACGATTCCACGGAGTACTTGATGCTCTGTTTGAACTAAAAAGGTTTCGTCATACATGATAATGATGGTCTACAATATAAAATAAATTGAAATATGAATGATAAATCTAATAAAACTCCGAATATGGAAATCCCATTCTGTATTCATCTTCTGTTTTGTTTTGTAATGAAGTTACACAATTTCGCGTTGGCTAAATATAGCAACATCTGATTTCATGTATTTAAGTAAAGTCCAATCACTGCTTTCTGCATATAATTACTTGTATTTCTCAATCGTTAGTCAGAGAGGTTTGTTATAATTTATCTGTTCGTGAGCAGTCCACATGTCCTCGTTGATTCACAGGCTGCATGTGCATGTTATCCCGAACCGTTTATAATTGAAAATGAGTTACTAGAAATCCGACATCATCGGTGCCGTGACTGGCTGCCTGCTGCGAACCTAATTGTCGGATAATTCGCCGACTAAAAGTTTTAATGCAGGAAAAATACACTGATGGTGAATAATAGATATGCCATTTAGCAGCCATCTATTTCTATATGTTGAGCAATGCTGTTTGTTGCTTGTTTTCATACATACCACACATAACTACATACAGACTACAAACAACTATCTAATATATACCTATCATGCTAATAATTCAATTATTACTATTCTCATTTCCTTATTAAAGAATCAAATAGGAATTTATTTGCTTCGGAACCATTTTATTTCCATTTCAATTTCTGACTATAATGATTTAATGATGCAAAGAAGTTCTTGGAGAATTCAGTCAATTTATAAAAATATAAATAATGAATGCAAGTGATCCAATGATATGGATATGTTATAAAGTTGTTTTATCTCATGACGAGCAGTTTAAAATTTAACAAATATCATTGGGAAGAAGACTTATTTCAAGTCGAAACATTGGAGTATATTTGTATTTTAATAAATTGACTGAATTCCTCAAGACCTGCATGCTTTACCCCTGCTTCAATATTAGGTATTAATATGTACTATTTGATAAACTGATTATACTTACAGCAATTTGTTTTCCGCAATTCACAAAAATAATTACGAATTACTTACAGCTGTATTGTTTTATACGAATGGACTAAGAAACAAAACAAAATAACAATGAACCATTTCAGAAAATCAGTATTTAATTAAATTAATAAAATATTCATTAATTTATATTTATATTTTAACATATGAGTATGAATATTTTAGTTGAAATGTGCAATTAATTTTGCGAATTTTGGTAAAATAACGTACACTATAATCAGCACACTAATTAAAATACTTATCCATATCCTGAAATACCCAATTTGTAAAGAACTAGATCGTAGATCAAATTATGGTACATTCTGGAGTAAATAGAAAGAATTATTAACGGAAATTAAGATTAAAGATGTACACAAAAATTGGAGAAGTAAATAGATAAAAGACTGACATAGGTAAAAAATGGTATATTTTTGTATTATGTTCAAACAGAATATTACTAATTAATATATTTCTTGGGTATAATTATAAAAGGATAACTCTAAGTCCTCATTGTAAAAAAATGTAAAAACTTCTGATTTTTTATAGTAAAATTACTGAATAGGATATGACTAATTTTGCAATAGTATAGTTTTATACTGCAAAATAGTAATTTCATGAACTTTTCAAAAATTCACAGAATTGCACAGGCATCATCGCTTAGTAAACACATTTAAATATCCCCTGTAGCAAAGTTGGGATTTACCATAACAAATCCTGATTAGTATCAAATAAAATAACTCTATTACTTTTACAAAAACTCTGTTTCATTATTCAATATAATAACTTAAAACTATCTTACATCTTAAGACAATAAAATAATTCAGTTAAATCTCTTAGTAAATTCACTTTTATTATCCTAGTTACCTTATAAAACAATTACAACTTCCTTCAATTGTCATGGCTGCTGACGCATCGACCGACTAATATATCAAATAATTTTTAAATAATATGTAATTTGCACAAATTAATCGCTTGGCCACAGGCAAAGATTGTTATTCATTAATTGCGCTATCGATAGTCAATTTTTATAAATGATGCCAGTGTTTTGTCTTATGTCATGTGGTAAAAATGGCTGATGAGGAAATAAAAATATGGCATTGTTTTTTGACTAATGTGACTCATATAAGGAATTTTAATTGTTTCGCAATTGTTTGCTAATCGGGAGATATGTTACGCAACATGTTACGAAAAAGTTCATTTTTTATAATCTCAGATAAATATCTAGATATACATCATCATCATTTGTAGAACAACATTTCTAGATGGAACAGGGCCCTAAGTATCGCAGAGGTACTTGTCTCGTACAAGTTTTAGATGACGGTTAATCCACTTAGTATTTTTTTAAGATCCGACAGATATATGTACCGAGTATTTCTTAATAAATAACTGAAACATTAAAAAAAAATTAATGTCATCAATGTCATTCTTTTCATTTATGAAGGTGATTTTGTGTGTTGGTAGTTTTGTTTGTTTACTCTAAAACTTTGGAAATCACATGGTTACAGTTGATGATGTGAGGATCAACTGCGAGAGAGTACTTGTTAGTAATTGTCAGCCTGTAGCCTATGAAAGGAATTTTAATTCCATAACTCTATATTTTACTCAGTACAAGTTAAATTATACTGTAATTGTATTCAGATTTTTACTAAGATTTCTTAGACTATTATAATTATACAGTGGCTCACAGAATTATTCGTACACCTAAGTTTTCAATTTAAAATGTGATAAATAAAGTACTTTCAAAAATAATATATACATTTTACTGACGGGATCATGTTCGCTCATATTCCAGAAATAAAATGCAATAGCCATTTATGAAAAAAATATTATTTTTCTTATGTAAATTAAATGAAAACAAAATGCATACAAAAAACAGGTACACAAAATTATTCGTACACTTATGAAATCTTACAAATAACGAGTCAATATTTATATTTATAAACATAAAACATCTGTGATTACGTAATTATCATTTGTTTAAGTATTTCGTAAAAGGATTTTTCAAAAATGGGTCGCAAAAACAAGAAATTACGGTAGTTGAAAGACGAATCTGTTTGAAATGACTTTGCCAGTGTAAATCTTTAAGGGAGGTTGTCAAAATTGTAAGAATATTGCTCTCAATTGTTAAGAACATTAGAATTAAATATAAAAATGAGGAGTAGTTGAAAAATATTTGCCGTGGGGACCGTAAAAAAATTTTTAATCAGCAGAATGAACGATTTATTGAGCATTAAATGAAATTAAATACTAAAAACCCCTGAATAAATTAACAAAAAAAATATCTGAATTTTTTTAAGGATATATTGAAACATAGACTATTCGAAGAACTCTAAGAAATTTTTATTTTAATGGCCGTATAGTCATAAGGTGCTCCTACATATTCCCAATCTATTATGATCCTGCCGCCGTGTTTCACTGTACTACATAAATTGCAGTTATTAAGCTCAGAATTTGGATTTCTCCAATCAAAAGATTTGCCATTTCACTCAAATCCGCAAAATTACCAATTTCCAAAAAACACAATCCGTGCTATACTATTTCCAAATGCGAGTCTCTTTATTTTATTTTGTTTGGAATTGTATGGGCTAGTTTTTACTATAAGACTATTAGAACCAAAATTTCTTAAAGTTCTTTGAATAGTCTATGTTCCAATAGACCCTTAAAAATTTTAGTTATTCTTAATATTAATTTATTCAGGGGATTTTTAGGATTTGATTTCACTTAACGCTCAATATATAGTTTATTCTGCTGACTTAAAAATAATTTAAGGCCTCCACGGAGAATATTTTTCTAATGGTTCTCATTTTTATATTTACTTATAAGGTTCTCAACATTTGAGTGCGATCTTCATTCAATTTTGACAACCTCCCTTAAAGATTTACACTGGAGAAGTAATTTCAAGTAGATTCGCCTTTCAACTACCGTAGTTTCTTGTTTTTGTGACCTATTTTAAAAAAAAATCTTATAAAAAATACTCAGACAAATGATAATTATGCAATCACAGATGTTTCATGTTTATAAATATAAATATTGACTCGTTATATGCAAGATTTCATAAGTGTACGAATAATTTTGTGTACCTAGTTCTTGTACAATTTTTGTTTTTATTTAATTAACATAAGAAAAATAATATTTTTTTCATAATTAGCTATTGCATTTTGTTTCTGGAAAATAAGAGAATCTGATCCCGTCAATAATACATCAATATTTTTTTGAAAGTACTCCATTTTTCACTTTTTAAATATAAAACTTAGGTGTACGAATAATTTTGTGAGCCACTGTATATTTTTTGCTTCAAATACCACATAGGTGAAATAAATCATATTATACATTATATACCTTTTTTATAGAATGGACAAACAGGATTAAAGTATTAAAATAAATTAAAAATGGGACATTAATAATAAGATGTATGATACGTAATAGTTTTAAGATACCAACGAATTCACAACATTGGTATAAAGTCAATAAATTGATGACTCACTTAACTTCATGAGAGAGAACTGGAATTACATATTTTATAATATTTACCTCTGTAGTTGTCTGAAATTGTCAAGGAGATATTTCCCTTAGCCCAGAATTTTTTAAATCAGTAATAAAGTCCTAATTTTTTATAATTACAACATTTACTGAACGGTATGACGTGAGGTTGAAGCTCAATACATTGTACTGAACTTTTGGTTCAATTATTTAGACTAGAGAGTCATTCTGCATGCGCTTCCAGTTCTCAGTTAAATATTTAAAAAAAAATCGTTGGAAATTAAGAAGTTTGCAATTCTAACAGTAAATTTAATGTTTTGATTTTGATCATTATTAAAAATGTTGCCCTCAAGGAAATTTTCAAAAATTGGGGCCCGTGTACAGGAGTAATATTATGAAGAAATTATTTAAATGATAAAGAATTTCTCGCTGGGATCAATATTTTATTGTATCACATTTTTCTTTCATTTTCGTCGATGACATGTTTAGGTAAATAAATGAACAGTCAAAATATTAAATCAGGTTTTCTTATCATGATCATTTTGAAATATTTGATTTAATAACATATTAGAAATGTTTGCTTATTTAATTTTCATTTAATGACATATTGAAATATATGAAGAGAGTGTTTACCGGGGGTAAAGTCAAGGTGCAAACCGCGAGCATATGTAACCTCCCCCACTGTCGCGTGAGTTCGGTCGCTCGCACAAGGAAACACGGTTTCATCAATCTACATTAGGGTTAAAAGCTTTCTAAATGAATTGCGCACGCTATCTGCAAATCAATACAACACCTCGGCCACTAAGGGGGGGTTGACTGGACACAGGTAAACAGCACAGGACAAAGGATGAGAGAAAATATAGGGGGAAAGACTTTATAATGAGAACAGGAGAAAGGTATTTTGTTTTAGATGCATACTTTGATAATAAATAACAGATGTTTAGGAAAACATACGTGTTTGGGTGGTTGAAGACCATGTAAATTATACAGGGTGTTAAAAAGGGTAACAAACACAAACATAATTTAAGTCAAAAAGACACTAAATTTGAGTCCAACTACAAACTTGTTTTTTATTTTAATATATTCTATGAAAATTATATGTCAACATTAATTTGTAAACATTTCAAAATTAAATAAAGCAGAATTTTGAAATAAACAGCTAATATTTTTTAAATAATATAAAGATTAAATGGAAATTAAATGCAAATATAAAAACATTATAAATTTATATGTATTTTTTTTCTCAATTAAAAAAATAGTTATTTATATAATAAGTAAGGTAGTTGTTTAACGCATGTGAAAATTACAAAATGAGACGAAGGCGAGTTTTATAAGAGCAGAATTTAAATAACCACCCAGTTTCCTTACGTGTTTCATACAATATTTTTTCTACTTCCGTTTGAATAAGTTTGGATATGAAACGACGAATTTTTGACATTTTGTGACATTTGCAAAATAAACAAAAAAAACAATACCAAGGACTGCTTAATTTTGTTTGTTACTAAATTACTACAACAGAATTATTGGTTATAAACAGATAAACGTTATAAAATAAAGTTGTCATTATATTATTAATATTTGTAAAGAAAATAAGAATAATGATCTCATTATTTTACTAGCGAACTAATGGAATCAATAGTCTAATTGAAATTAGTGAAATAAAGAGTCTCTTATTAAAAGGAAGTAGAAAAATATATTAAATGTTTTCTAAAATTGATTAGCGACGAATTATTGAAAATGTATTGCGATATCAATACTAGATACAAAAAAAAGTAAAACAACGAATTTACATATACAACTATATTTTACATTGTCAAAATTTTTATTGTTGTATATTTTTCCACTATTGAGAAAATTAATAATATCGATTAATTTTGTACTCTCCAATTTACGCCCACTAATTTTGCAAAGACCAAAGAGAAGTTTAAACTACATTGTAACTGTTTAAGTTAATAAAATAATGTCAGATTCCATTCCACTATTGGAAAATACAAAGCAATTATATATAGAGTAAATATAGAAAACTAAAAATTTTAATTTTTAAAACTGGATATTAAATTTTTAAATATGTTTTTCCAAATATAATGTAACATTTATATGTTGATTTGTATTATTTGCACATGTACATTACTAATTAAAAAAAAAATACGAAAAATATATTGGATACAAATATTCATTGTTTAAAATTTTATTATATCATTCGTAATATTAGTGCAAGGAGAATAAAATTGAAGAAAATAAGAACTAATTGTCTATATTATTACATAGTTATAATGTACATATCTTATTAAATTAAAACATCAAAATACATATTAAAATAATCTAAAATTTCTCTGATAAATGCATGAACACAGCCTGGTACGATAATATCATTTGGTGTTATTACGAGCATGGTATTTGAGCTTTACGACGATTATTCTCCGCGACTAGTTTGTTGAAGACGTGGACCAGTTGTCCGCCGCCATCTTGCGGACGTTCTTTGTACAAACTGATGGTAAAACAGGGATCTAGACGCCCTCGTTTGAGTCCGTGGTGGAGGAAGGCTTTGAACTCGTCTGTTTGGATAGATGGCGGTTGTGCGTCGTCAAATGTTCCTAGAAATAAAATATGAAATTAAATTCAATATTACGATAAATTTAATAAATCTATGGAAGAATATAATTACCAATTAAGAATTATTTTATTTGTTGCTATAATTTCAGAAAACAAATGTTACAATCTTAAAATTTTTATAAATCCCGACACCTATTTTTTATCTGCACTTTATAAAAGGAACATTTTATAAAGCCAGAATATCTTTTTCACATTAATTAAAAAAAAATATGATTACTTTTTTTATATCTTAATATTTTGTTTTCTTGTATATTTAAAAATTTTAAATTATTCTTCTATTATATCAAATTAAAATATGATATAATTTTAATTTATAAATTTACTTTGAATTTATATACTTTATTTTATGCGCCCTCAAATGCGGGCGTATTTGGCTTTTATCGCTGGAGGGCGTATAAGGTTGCCAAGCAATAGATATTCAAACAAATTAAAATTGTGGTTAATGAATATTGTCGGAGAACACAATAAATACAATATAGCATTCACAAATCTTTTCAAATTCCTTCCCATATAAATCTTTTGACTTTTCAGAAACCAACTTGACTTGTGCAACATCAAATTCCATTAATATTTTGTCAGAATAATCAGTATGTAACGTTCATTTATATTTGACAGTGTAACTTCGATTATATTAAATTTGTTTAAGAACAATCTTACAATGACAACTATCTATAAAGAAACCACAGCATGTAATATATACCTACAGATTTTTAAAATTTCAAGTACCAAAATAAAATAAAACGTAGTATGTATACCACGGGAATTATCAAATTTGTAGCACTCAGGAAATTTAAAGCTATCAACTCCGCGTTTCCTCATGCTATAATCTTTTGATTCTTGGTATATAAATAACTATTATATAAATATGCGTAAATTACTTATTTATCATATTTTTGTAAAATATATAATTCTGTAATTTATTGTATAAATTCCAATAAAAACTCAAATTTGGGATGTATATTTTATTATTTTTATTTTAACAATTACCGACCGTCCAATATACATTGACTTCTGTCAAATCCTTTACTTTGTTTATGCTTAGCTAATTTCCAGTGTACTTTTTCTTGAATCTAGTTTGTTACTATTGTTTATATCATTCAAGCTCTATTGCTACGAGAACCCATTATTTTCTATAGCTTCTCCTTTTTTCTACTGTTTTCTCTCTTAGATTAAATTTTCATGCAATACGATGCTCGTTTTGTCTTTTACCACAGATTAGTTACCTACAGAAGCGACACTCTGTGTCGGTATCTTTCATATTCCCCTATTCAGTTCTATGTCCTTGAAGCATTTTGTAGACCTTTAAATTTGTTCCCTTCCCCTATCTCTCACTAAGATGTGAGAAAACTTCCCGATTTTAAACAATAAGCCCTTTAAATTTGTTCACTTTCCCCATCTCTCTCTAACTTTCGTTTCTCTGTTTTACTGTCGCTTCTGTATAAACCTATTCTGTGCTTTTACTCACCAAGAAACGCAACTACAACCCCCATCTCCCCACCCTGTTGCCCAATCTCCTTCCCAATCTTCCACCCCTGTCCTTCATACACGGCACCATCTCCACCGACGAGGAACCCGTAGCCTATGTCTGTTAAGTTCCTCTCCTCCATGTGCTGTTTCTGTATGCTCCTCACCAGCTTATTGCACGTGGCCAGCGTGTCACACGTGTCCGTGCCTGTTTGTGCCATGGACACGTGGTGCACCGGAGGGAGGGAGAACATAGGAAGAGTAAGTTGGGTGGAGGGAGGCACGGCTCGCCATCCTGAACGCGAGATCAGGGTGTAGGGGATGACGACTGGATTTTCTCGATCTAGAAATGAAATGCATTTTAATTAAATTAATAATATTATTTGTCTGCGATTTTAGGAAAGTAGTTCTTTCCTGATAAGAGAGATGGCGTTGGGTACTTTTTTACATAAAAATCTAAAGTGGCCGGTGCATAACATCCTGTCTTACAATTATTTTTGTACTTGTTAAGATTTTATTTACTAAAATGGGAGAATTAGAAATTCATATTTTCTTTGTGTTCTCGAATTGTTTCTAGCTAGTTACTTTAATTCTTAAATTTTAAATGTCAAATTGTGGTTACACATCTGAAATATGTATGTTAATTCATTTCGATGCGTTGATTTAAAATCTTCAACCTGAAATAAATTATCCCTTCTACGTTCTGAGATATTCAAACTCAGTCACAACTCAAAAATTCTTCGAAAAAGTTACGAAAAGAAATGTTTTGTTTTGTTTCTGATTTAAAAAATTTGAAAAGTATATATTTTTGAAAGATTTAAAGTTTGTACACATAATATTTAAATTTAAAACTTAAAAATTCAATTTTTTGAGATCAAATGGGTACACTTACATTTGGATACATAGACGCAATGTAAAAATCTATGGATTCAGTTGAGATATTATTTCCCAGGTTAGGCTTTTTGGAACACTTGCGTGTCTAATTGGAAAAATAACCTTTTTGCTTTATTATACGCAGAATTTTTTTTTGTTTGTGTGGGATAAAAACACCTGCTATATTAGTCATCATCAAAATACTAAAAATGTAAATTTTTATTTATTTTTGTTACTACAAAAATACGTAAATATTTTTAGAAGTTCGTAAATATTATTCAATGTTAGTTTAGCGATAGTACATTCAAAAATAAACGAACCAACAAGCAAACACATGTACAGAAACAATTGATATTTCATGTTCAATGTGTGTTATCTATAGATAATAATAATTAATCATATTTTATCTTTTGTGGCTTATATTTCCCATGAAATATGTGGAATACATGACATATATTTCACATAACTCATAAAGTTAATCATATATAAATATAAAAGTGAACAAAACATTATAATAATTGCTGGTTGACGTCATAAGAACAAAGGAGTAATTTTTGCGATAGTTGCATTATTTTTAAAAAGATATCATTATTATATTTACAAACAAAAGCAATTTTATACAAAAAATAATGTATTTTTAATTATTTTGTTATGGAAATTAATATAAAAATAGTATAGTGCAACACTGATACTTATAATGTGAAATAGATAAATATAAGTTGTATTTAAAACTATTAAAAACACCAAAAAAACAAATATGTAATCACGGTTTTAATTAATTAAATAAAAATTGTGAAATAAACCCGATAAAGTTGCGATTACAGTTTGCAATTTAAATTTCTTACCTTCTTCAAAAATCAAGTAGCACCCTATAACCAGTCCCGTACAGAACAAAAGCGTGAGGAAAAGCACCCAGAAAATCCTCACACAGTTGACTCCAGCCTCTCTCTCCCTGTAGCCCAACAATGGTCTCTCCTCGTCCGGCCCTGCATATTGCACACTGTAGCTGTACCCAGCTTGTTCTACTACTCGGTAACATGATCATCACTCAAGTACATCTCACACCGTGCAGTGTGGTTTACTTACCATCTCGAAGCCAGTCTGACATGTTGGTGTCACATTCTAGCTACCACTGACAACAACCTAACCTCTGACGACTGACAGTTCACAAAGAATAAAGAACCAGATGATGCGCGCGGATAATGCGCAGGAAATGAGCAGTGGCGGCGGGGAAATTTGTCGCGAGGGGGCTTCATATAATAAAGCGGGTAATTAGTGTAATTAAGTCAATGCGTCATTTCCGATTTAACCAAACACGATAATTATAATGTATGAAACAAAAAAACTAAAACTAAATAGTAACGTACGTATTTTGAAAATGTACCTATTAGCTAAATATTTTGATTTCGACAATATAAATATTGTATATATTGCTCTTTATTGTTACATTATTGATTATTGATTATGCATTGTTAGTTAGTTTTCTTTATTTCTTTATTACGCGCAACCTACTAATTTTGTATAAAAACAAAATAAAATGTTATTTTGCATTGAAAAAATTTTAGAATTTATTAGATAAAATCAGAGAAATATCTACCTAATACAATCCAGTTATTATACACGGTATTTATTATAAATATATTGCTGTTGGTTATAAAATTATAAACAGCAAGTAAAGGTTTTCTTTTCATCCATATGTATGTCAATATTCGTTTGTTCTTAAGGTTACAATAGCACCACACGCTTCCTAAAAGATATATTAAACTATATTTTACATAGTGTGCGTTTTATTCAAATCTATAATTAAAAATAACGTACGAGTGAAGTTAAAAAATGAATTTTTAATTTTCAAAATAATAATCTGAGCATTTTCTTTAACTAACATTTTTTAACACCGTTTCTATCCAGTTGTTTCATTTAATTTAAAAACGCCGTTTCTGTCCAGTTGTTTAATTTTATTTATATTTTAATAGGCTCTGTAAAGGAAGTGGCGGATCTACCGTGAAGCTAATGAAGCTTAAGCTTCAGGGCCCGCGGGCCTGGGGAGAATTAATAAAACTGTAAGGTAAAATATAATACCTATGTATAAATATTCTGTCATAGAATATATATTTTATATACATTATATTGGAAGGGTACAAAGTATAGGATAGGAGATTTATGAAAATTCTCAATTTGTCATTTGTCAATCCGTAATCTATCAATATGGTTTAATTTCAACAATTTATTTATAAAGACAACAAGTACCTAAATATGAAGACCTAAAAATCTTATGTCCAAATAAAAAAAATCAACGATTAATTTGATGTTGTTACCATGGCTACGTATTAAAAATACATTGCTTTGTGCAACTCGAGCTTAGACTATAATGCTAAAGCGCTAAATATGTCCGAATTTATAAATAAACAAAGAGTTTTATAATGTAAGCAAACGAATAAAAACAAAGATAATTTTGGATAATGACACAGGTAAAAAGTTGGTTATTCACTGCATGCAAAAAGTTTCGAATAGAAACAAAAAAAACTTAATTCACAGTTTTTCCAAATTTAACTAATCTATTAAAAAAATATATTACTATACCCTTAACAAGTTGCGAAGCAGAAATAAATATAGATCCACAATGCTCGAAAGTCGGGTAAAGTTCTATATTGTTAATAGAAATTAATATGCAATTAAAAATGGCCGAAAAATTATGTAGATAGGTATGTATTTTTTTCTCAATTTTGTTTCTACCTATGTATTTGTTTACTTACGTACATTTTATAATTTTATTTTAATTTTATATACATTTTTGATTAAAATAAATATATTTAGGTTTACAGTAATTTTTGCAATGTACTTTTTTAGGGGAGCCCCAAATAATTTTTGCTTCAGCCCCCCAAAAAACTTGATCCGCCACTGGTGTAGGTACTGCGTAATATGAAATAAATAAAATATTTTTATATGAACTTTTTTATTTTTAAATTAATGTTGTCCCTGACTTGTTTTTTTGTTTTAGAATAATATTTTATACAAATAAATTAAAAATATCACTAAGTCCAGAATATTTTATAAATTAAATATGTTCCATCTCTGATTATCGTTTCAAAAAAAACCTTCACTTAACACCACTAATCATCTGTCGAGTGTGATATGCGTATCTATGCGGAATATTCGCTCATTTGATAACCGACAGCTAACTGTTCATGCGTTTTGCAATATAATACGCCCCTGTAAACCGATTGTTCCTAGAATTATCACGAACCCTCATGCATACAGAGCATTGTTGGAGTCGCACATGAGCTCACATATCAATTATAGATCATTGAACTCTAAAATGCATTAACAATTGGGAATTATTTTTGTTTCCGCATTTGTGATAGCTTACAATAATCAAGGTTAAGTATATTTATATCAAACAAATAATAAAATGAGGCTATAAATAATATTTATATTTGCGTGAACTTTGTAAATAAAAACAAATTAATAAGAAATTTGATTGTTGTAATAAATAAATAAATGAACCACGTACTTGATAACACTATTATTAAAAATATAAATAAATAACAAAAAATTATGTCTGCAAGACATATCTTCCGATATTTTATATTTTTTGCCTTTTAGAATAAATAAACTTTTATCGTTTTTGCCAACATTCATAATTCAAAGTTACACACATATTTCTACGACATATTGTTTTAAATCAAAATTTCAATGAAACATTTTAATAACTTCTGTGCAAGCTTCTGTTTATTGATTGTTCATTAAAATTTTAATTTAATTTATATAAATTTAGAATAATTAGGTTTTAATAACAGCGTCACAAATCATGTTTCTTTTATTTTCGTGTAAATATACTACAAACTCGTCAATTATGGATTAAGGAGAGCAGTAGAATATTATAATACGTATTCCATCTGTCTAAATTTACAATAACATATATTTTTAATATTAATGAATTAATATTTATAATTAAGAATTAAGTCACTATTTAATAAATCAAGTGATATTTTTTTAAAAAAGTAATAATGTAATTAAAATCAAATTTTATAAAATAATACGTTATGCCCAAAAATTTATTTTTTTCCAACAATATTAAAATAATAATTATCATTATAAGCAGCAAAATCAATATTCTTTACATATTTGAACTCTGAATTCTTTCTCGACTGAATTTTTGTATTAAAAATGTAGTAGTTCGTATACAAGTCGTACGCACAAGGAGCTCATTGCAGGTTTATAATTTTCAAGTTCCACGAATGTGCTTTACAGAACAAAAGTATCTCTAAAATACATAATATATCCACTTTAAATATATTTTTTAATGTTTATTTTTTAAATTTACTAAATCCGCACCTGTATCTACCCACTTACATTGTCCGTTCTACACATTTCGTATTATTCGCGCGATTTAACACGTTAACTGCCATGAGGTACATCTTATGTGCCTCACTAAAATATCCTCGTATGCTCTGAGATACATCGTTTGTGCCTCAGTGTTTGAATACACATTATGCTTCGTCTAACGTTTGTACCTCGCAACGCATATCTGTGAACATACTTTAATTCTCGGTGGCCTGGCAGACCAAAACCTATTCTTAGCGCATGATTTTTTTGTTTTTTTGTCTCTGAAATGATAAAATACTGCAAATTTTGTGCCTCAATAAAATTCTTCAAATTTTAGAGCAACATTAAAAAAAATGAATTCTGTTATCATACTTGTATTTTCTAATATGAAAACACCCTAAATCTGTAAAAAAGAAAAAATGGCCCCAGGGACCCAACTTTTTTTTTTAATGGTGGCAGTTAACGTGTTAACGTTAATTCCTTTTTTCAGCCTGAATAAATTTGTAATTTTCACCGTTCAACATGTAGAATTCTCTTTAATCCTTACTATATCGTGGTTTAGAAAGGTTAAGAACACTTTGTATGAAAATATCTATATTTTAACATTCATAATACAACTAATAAACAGTGGCACATTTATAAGATTAAAAATAAATATACGTGCATTGTTTTATATTATAACAATAATAAATATTCACAACCATTCTATATTTTCTATTTTGATTATTAGATTTGATTATATATTTGGCTTTTATACATATAACAAAAATACATTTATATGCCATGCGACATTGTTATAAACATTGTTGCGTTTATACCGGGCTTCGAAAAATTAACAAATGATTAAATAAATAAATATATCATTTTGCACCTAGTCTATATCTCGGTCTATATAGTCTTGAAACATTACATTATGTAAGTATTTTTATAAAATATATCTCAATAATATTAAGACGGTTTCTTATTAAGTCAATGTAGTTTTGTATAATTTGTTTGTAATAACAATTTGATGAAATATATTTATTACCCATATAAGCAGAGTCGTAACTAGGGTTTTGGGGGCCTATGTCAAAAAAAATTATTTGCGCTCCTACACCAAGAAATAGAATATCAATTTTGATAAATAAATATTTTATTCTGCTCTAAAAAATAAATACACCAGATATTAAAATTTAATATTCTCGATTATTTTCATATATGTATGTTATTATTTGCCAAAAATTTAAAATTGATTTTGATCTAAAACAATATAAATGATTAAAATTTTGCGCCCTTACAAATTTTGCGCCCGTGGTGTGCGCCCTTTTTTCCACGCCCTAGTTACAGTACTGCATGTAAGTATAAAATATATGGAAGGAGTCATAGACTCCAAAAATAATTACAGAAAAAAACAATTCTGGGAGAAAAGGTATTCCTAACTAATTTTTTGTTCCTCTTAGAATTGGGTCCTCTCTTCCCATAAAATTGAAATACTTCCATGGTATCGGCTAATATTCCATAAGTTTTTACTTTTATACTCGAAAACGGATAAATAAAAAAAATTGAACAAAAACATACCTTATGTTGAAAACAAAAACAAAACAAATTTCTTTTATAATTTCAAAATCCGTTCACCCACTAGCACTACTATTGTCACTTTCTTGACTTTCAATCTCTTCTTTCTTCTTTTGTTTCTCTGTGTCAATTTCTTGCCACTTTCTAAGGTTCTCTTGACACATTTCTAACATAGGTTTAGTTTCTGGCAGAAGATTATTTAGTAAAGTATAACAAGGAACACAGATACCCATTAGGAAACCGACTTGCGATGCTGCTTGTTGATCTGGTTGCGTTCTGTCCATCATTGCTATTGGGGTGCGTCCAGCTGCTCGCTCTGCGTCTCCTTGTTGGTAGAATTCTTCGAAGATTACTTTTACAGTTTCACTCTAAAAAAAATATTTATTAAGTAAATATATACGATAAAACATTTTTGTTTTCCTACTTGTATGTCCCAGGGTTTGGCACTAGCACAAAGATCGCTTCCAGTCATAGAAACAGCCAGAATCAATAGCCTGTGCTCTTGATTGGTCCATGAGAAGGATCCATCTTGAACCAGCTGAGACAATCTTGCTTTGTTTGGGAAAAACAAAGCTAGATCTGTTGCTAAGATACAGTGCTTTATCAACCCCAAAACTTGCTTGTATTCACTACTAGATAACTTGCTGAAAATGTTATGCCCTTCCTGAAACAATAATGACGGAATTACCTAAATTGTAAATTACAAAACAATAAACGCTGATTTTGTGGACGCGCAAAGGTTTGAGTTCCACTTCAAATTGAACGAATTTTGAAAACATTTCAACTAAAGAAGTAAAATAAATTGAAAATAGCCTTTTTGCAATAGACATGATCATGAAAGCCCGTAAGCAACAAGTTTTTGAAAAAATCTGTGAAAATGTAATACCAAAATATTTAAGTTGGCATCCCACCGCCAAAACAGAGATATTCTGGACGATTTTAAATTCTGTAATACTACTCATAAAGGGGCGGAGACGCGAAATAGTTATTTGTGCTGCTAGGTAGGAAAGTTGTTCTTTTCTGGTCCGAAGGATATGTATACGGCCGAGACACAGTCGAGGCTGGATACTTCTTGAGGACCAGAAAACAACTTTTTTTATCTTACACAACAACACAACATTTATATGAGTAGAAATTAATTCATATATGAAGTAAATGACAGTCATTAACAAAATATCAGTTGCAGTTGTGTGTTTATGTACATCTAATTTCGAATAGATCACTTTTGATCACATTTCTATAATAAATTTAACCATTCTTATGACAGAAATTTAAAGTGTTTGTAACCCTAGGGTGCAAAGTACTTTACCGCACGTGGTTGCTTAGGGAAACTACTTTACCGCACGTGGTTGCTAGGGTAACTACATTACCACACGTGGTTGCCATGGAAACATTAGTGTAGTTTAGGAATGACATGTTTTGCACATCGAAAACAATGAAGAAATGTCAAGTTTTTTTGACAGTTGTAGGAAAAAAATATATTACTTATGATTAATTTTTAAGTCGCCGACATTTTTTTCACTATTCGATTGACGGACCTGCATGACGTGGTAACGCTTAAAAAAAGGTCAAAAATTTTCAAAAAGACAAGACAGACATCAATAAATAAGTACACAAAACATGTACTTTTGTTCGCCGAAGCGGCAAAAGCGTTAATATGGCAGATTTAATTGTAAATTTTCGAAAAAAGGTAATTTTGTCATAATTCATAATTAATAAATTAATTAATTAAGTTAATTTTGTTTACTAAAATTGCAATTTATTATCACTGAATTCTGTAATATTATTCAAATATTTTTTTAAAGTTTGAATCCCTGTGACACTTTCAAAGTCGACGCCTATGTCCAGAACACAATTTTCTTAATTTAGATACCTGCATATACTAAACTTATTTAATTGAAATCTTTAGAAGTTGCAGTGGAGTTTAAATGTAG
The DNA here is from genome assembly GCA_035578165.1 of Stenolophus ochropezus. Lineage (NCBI taxonomy): Eukaryota > Metazoa > Arthropoda > Insecta > Coleoptera > Carabidae > Stenolophus > Stenolophus ochropezus. The sequence goes on along the minus strand of JAQOWZ010000005.1, from coordinate 12,801,910 downwards.
TAGAAATGAGGGTTAACTAAACAATGCCGTGTAATCACATTGTGAGCAGTAGTTCACATAATTTGATTTCATTTCAGGATAACCATATCGCGAAATTGAAAATTACTGCGTTGAATGTTGAGAAATTCAATTTCACGCTTATATGCATTCGTACATGAACCAGTAAATAAGGATAATCATGTTCATTTACAATACGCACTAATCATACAATGAATATGTGAAAGCTATTTACAATACATTTTAGAATAGGTGGATAAGTTGGTAGAATTTAGTTTGCAAATTAAATTCCTAGCTAACTTAAACTCCTAGCACCCAAAAGTTTTAATAATTAAAAATTAAAAATGAATTGGAAAATTTTTACAGACGTTCACCAAAGTGAATTGCACTCATCATTTCATAGATGTACGACATATCAAATCATCATGAAAATTCATGTCTGTATTTATAGACAATTTCATTTAAATTTCATATGATATTCTCTTCAACTAAGATACAATGTCTGGAATGTAAAGTATGACAATAGAAATACTTTTTATGTAGTAAATATATCATAATAGAAATCTGTGAAGAAATATCTACTACGAGTAATAGACCCATCGATTGGTAATAAACCAAGAATAATATATTTAATTCTTTTATTCAATTTAACTGAAAAATATTTGTTGTTAAATGCCAATATTCGTCAGTTTAATTTTCCGTGTATTTCTTAGTCCGTTGTCGTGTTTCGTTTGTTTATGTTTATGAACAAGAATGAGCGGGCATTTCTCGCGTACCTGTTGTAGAATGGTGACAGTTTGATTGAAGTGATGGTGTTCCATGGTTGAAGTGCTGTATATTGCTGCTAATGGTGATTCTGTGTCCAACATAAACTTGTTATTCTTTCCACGGTGATCCAAGTCATGGCAGAGAGCTCCAATAAAAAGTGCAAGGCTCTGCGAAAAGAAGAAAACAAAGAAAAGAGGTAAGAATGTAACATGTAAGTATGGTTATGTTACATTGTCATAGCAGCTTTCATTTCTATAAAACCTGGACGTGAAAGTAAATGAATATTGAAAATATAAATAAAATGGAATATACGTTTAGTTTTTTTATATTGTTTGTTTGTTGTACTTTTATATTTTAAATTTTCTGTTTTACTTTACATTAAATTGCTGGTGTGAGGCAATCAATTTTATTTGTTAATCACAAATAAATATACCAGGATTCAATTTCAAATGTTTTTTTAAAAACAAAACAAATGAATTTATATTGTATCGAATTTCTCGGTTTTGTTTGTCATGTTCAGTATTCCAATAGTGTACAATACAAAAATACAAAATAATGGTATACAGATATTATATCGACTTGAAATTTTAAGAGAATACAAACACATATTTATAGAAAATAAAGACGTGTGATTTTGAAAATGTTAGTTCCAATATCGCCATGACCAAAACCAAAAGATTGTTTGGTTATAAGAAAGAGAGAAAATTTTCGTAGCTTTTAATCCCGGGTTAAACGATTGGAAATTCAATATTTCGTTGAAGTAATGCAGTTAGTGTTCCCAAATTGTAATAGTGAATTTTTCTGCGACGTTAATTGACTTTTATTCTCTGGATTACAAATGAACTGGTACCTCGGTATTAACTTAATTACAAAAATCGATCGATATAACGTGGCTAACTGTTGAAGCAACAACAAACGTTCATTATCATTGTAAAAATCCGGCAAGAAAATTGCTTTATTTTTCACAATTAGCTCCACGGGGTTCCATCTGTTTTGGAAATTTGTCAGAAGTTATTTGGAGGAAATGAAAACTTTCTAGAGAGGGATTTCGACAACAATGCACGCGTGGACAAATTAATGTTTGAGTTTCAGTTCGAGAAGTCACATTTCGTTATATAGGCCGTAGATATATATCTTTTGTTTATTTGTTTATCTTTGTTGCTAATGCAAAGAATCAATCAGTTATATATCAGAATAATCTTTTTTGATAATTTCTTCTAGACCACACAATTTGGTAAAAATAAATTAGTGAAAACTTTTTAATGTTAAAGAATGAATATTATTTCTTAATAAAATACTGAACAGCCCTTATCTTTCCCTGTTTTATAAAGTAAAATATTTTTTTTCTAATATCAATATGGAAAGTGCCACGTTTCTCTCACTATATAAAGCTTCAAAGTTGCGTATTTCCCACAATAGTATTGTATTTCGATGTGATATTGTCTTAACTAAAAATTTAAGTAATACTAGTGCAAACGGCCATTATTAGTGTTAGTGAGTGCAAAATAACAGATAATCCAGAGTTTAATGTGTTTTGGTGCTAGTGATACAACATCCAGAAATTCACAATTCATTTCTTATGTGGATACAGTAGCCTTTATAACATAAAAGAATTTGAAAAAATAAGAATTTTTTATTTGGTATTTCATATTATTAATGTATGGATATACCGAGGGATATACTATCTTCCTGTTATATTTAGAGTATGACTTTGTAGATTGCATAACATTGACAATTAACATGCATTAATTTTACCCATGTATTTATATTTTCTAAAGTAGAACAAATTTTACAGCACGCAATAAAATACATAATACGATTATTCCGCACCGTCTCATACCGAGCGATAAAATGCAGTAAACGAACTATTGTTTTAACATGAGGTGCAAATTCTACTTAGAACAAAGCCAACTACAAAGTAAATTTATGTCGTTCACACGTAAAAATATATCAAGTGGAAATAAAACAGTTTACGACACCTCTGGGCAACTCGTATTTATTACTCTTACAATAACTGCCACCTTAGTAGCACATATTACAGAATGGGGATGAAATATCAAATGCTGCAGTCTTTATAATCCCTTGTTTCATATTGTTATCTTCTTCACGTACAAATCTGATATAAAATTGAATTATTACATCGTTAAAGCTAATAAGGGAGGTATATATCAAAAAGATGTATTTTCCATATTTATTTTTGGCAGAATTTATTGGTTGCGCGGAGAACTTTGCAATTAAATTACTGAAGGTTGTATTAGTTTGATTTAGTAGGTCATTCTCCTGGTTTATATTTTTGGGAAAGCAAGATATATTTTTCATTTTATTCGGAACAAAAATATTTTTGAAATTTATGTTATTTCATTTCACTACGAACAAAACCAATTTTTCCTCAAATTAAATTGTCGGAATATTGTAATGCAATGATTGAGGATTCAACTTTTCAAATTACTTTTATTTAAATATAAAAAAATAATAATTTATTCTGATTTGTTTGTTAAAATTTATAATTATTTTGTCAGTAAAATTAAATGTATATTAAACAATTTTATTATCGATTTATTTTAATAATTGTGTATAGTAATAACAATAGTAGGATGTAGTTTTTAGTAGTTGAAAAAGTTGAAATTGAAATAGATTTTCATTTGTATGTAGACAATTTTTACTGGCATTTTTAGTGTTTTACGTAATAGTCCTGCAGGTTCTACAAGTGATCAAAAGCTTATTTGTGTCATTTAGTAAGAGCGATATTTTTTGTTGGTTAAAGATTGGCGACACTGGGATTTAAACCCTAGATCTCAAACTTCGCCCAGTTGACAGCACATTACAAAGTGAGCTAGTTGTATGTAACGATTTAAAAAAAGACATATGCTTTAGAGATGATAAAAGACTAAACTTACCTCATTTGGTCGAAAAGCATTCTCCGAATTCTTGATAATGGTGTACATGCTATTGGATACCGAAAATCCATGCGTCCAATTATGATACGGCACTCTTCTATAATTCTTCTTCACAGTCAGCACAAACCTTATAAGATTATTTTTCTCAAACCTCGTCAAACCAAACAAATCACTAAACATATACAGCGCATGTCTTGCCTTTTCATAATCATCCAATTCAAACGGATTAAAAAAATAATCTTCCACCCCTATAGCCTGTTCCGGAATGCCTTCTCTCAACGCTAGTTTCACTTCTTCTTCCGCACATGTGTTATGATAGCTCAAAACTTCTAAAGCGACTCTGTACTTCTGCTCAGATCTTCTTATCTTGTCGTAGAGTTTCGCGTGGTGTAAAGCAAGCCCACAGTAAACAGCAAACATCTCGAAAGCTTCCTCATCTTCTTTTGTAAACTCGCCTGAACGTTTGTTCACCATCTGTACCACCCCGATAATGCTTCCTCTGATGAAAATAGGCATGCAAAGTATAGTAAGAGTTCGGTATCCAGTTATTTGATCAACTGTTCTGTTGAATCTTGGATCAGCGTAGGCATCGGCGATGTTCAAGATTTCTCCGGTCATGGCGACTTGACCAGCAATGCCAGTACCGAGAGGAAAGCGAATTTCTTTCGAAGTGTTTATCTTTACGTTCTCTTCAGCGGTTTCTGTGGTGGAAGAATTGTTGTGACTTTCAATCCCAACGTCGAAGATTGTAGCGTATAGTTCTTTGTTTTTTGAGTCGACAAGGAATAAAGACGCTCGATCGGCGTCTACTAAACGTTGAGCGAAGTTCATGATTTTGATGACAAGCATGTCCATGCTAACCATGTCCTGGAAAATGGACCTGGAAGGGGAAAGATGTTAAATTACACACAAAAGTATTATAAAAACAATATAGGTAGTTTATAATCGTCCGCATAAATAAATAAAATTTAATATTTTCTAAGCTGTTAAAATGCAATGTTAAGAATAAACTGAAATTGATTTAATTATGACATTTTCTTTTTTATTTGTGAGAACAGAATTTTAATTAGGGCTATCAAAAATCTAAGATTTATGAACAGATCAAGCATTTCATGATAAATTAAATATTTGAAATGAATCCTAATCAGATATATATCTTAATTAGAATCTACATTATAATCCCCTTTCAAATTCATTATAATTTTTAATTAAAGTTTCAAAAGGTTGTAATGTAACTATAGATTTCACAGAGAATCTAGAATGTATAATTATTCAATTTAAATGAGTTTGCATTTGCATTTCGAACGGTTTCCTTTTCACATTATTCGACAACTGTACTTGAATTTACAATGGTGTTAATATCTTATGATTTTTTATTTGATTTAGATTACTAATTATTGCAATAAAAGTGTTTTCATTTTACTTAACGCAATTATTAGTGGCTTACACTGCAAATATAATCAATTCAGAAGACGTCAACTTTAAACTAGTCGTTATTTAATATTGAATATTTATTATTACTTTTCAAAGTAGTGAAGTTATAGTGAAATATTTTATGAAGATAAATATGAAGAAAATTACTGCAACTTTTATTCTTGTTAGGAGCCAAACTATTATTTGCTCTAAGGGAAAATGTCATTTCTATTTCCGGGGTAGATACTCACGTCATCAGTTTTTGCTGCAATAATTATTAAACTTTTATCTTGCATATTTGTCGTACACGCCTGGTATAGATAATACTTTTATTCGCTATCATTATCGTCCTTGTTACAGGGAGGTATAAATGCTATCTGCGTCTAAGCAACGACAAGAACCAGTAGTGTAACCGTGGTAACAGACATTTTCTAATATTTAAATATGTTATTCATGATTCATGCCATTTTGACATCGACAATTTGTGCTTAATTGTATGTTGGTAGTTTAATTATTATCGGTGGTTATTGAGGTAACGCAAACGTAAAGTCGTTCCAGTAGTTTCTGGTAAAAGATCGGAACACTGATTTCGTACCAAAAGCCAGTATTTTAGGATTGTATTCTCTCGTTTCTTTAATTTTTCTATTGTATTACTTTTTATCAAATATTTTTATTTTTTTTATTACAATCATAGTATTTATTTTTCAAAAGGTACCAAAAATTGATTTTAGGGCCGAAAACAAATCGACGATTCATTACTTTCGCTGACCGAAATAATATTCCGTTACTTATCTTATACAAATGTTTACTATGGGTCATATTTTCTTTTGTTTCTTTGTGACGTCAATGCTACTGTTTTCATGACTATAAATTTCAAATCTTTTTGAAATAAGGATGAATTGAGTACTTAAGGTTGCGAAAATAATTATCCGGTTTAATTAAAACGAGTGGTAGATAGACAATACAGTGACAATTAACCTAAGCTGCTCGTCAAAGCTCACTTCCGTGCACTTCACACGTCCTTCCACAATCCTAGGCATTTCATTCCTCTTAATACAGCTTCGTGCGGTCCTATTCACCATTCATAGGGCGTGATTTCCACGAAAACGCGAGAACTCAACCGGCCAGCTTCACTGCTCAATAACAACGCATCCTTCTCAACTGATTCAGACCGAACACGTATAATACCTCCACGATGAATGGTTCTGAGAGATTTATTTACCTTCAAGAATGAAAGCTTTTATTTATTTTTTAGTTTATATGTCGATAAATCGTATTTCTTTCAACAAACAGGATAGATAGAAATGTTGAAAAAATTTCTGTTTGAGTATGACATTCGACAGAAGTAAACATATATTTTTTAGAATTATGCCTTTTATCCCTCACTGGAAAAATATTTATTGAAGAGTAATGCTATTGTGATCCTGTTGTAAACTCCTTCTGTATTTATTTAAAATTGTCAATATCTTCAAACACAGAATTATCAATGAGATTTTCCATGTTTCTTCTCTTTAACACGCCGACTACGTTTTTTACCAATCATGATGCAAAACATTTGAAAATTCAACTAATGGGAACAGTATTATACTGATAAAATTTTGTTACCCTGATAAATTTCCGCTACCAATAAATAAAGTGTTGTTACTGTCAGTTAATTGATATTTCAAAATAATAGAAGTTAATTGTTTTACTTTGCGTTATTTTTCGAATTTATCTCACTAAAGGCCACACATCTACTCTAATTTCCTCAGATAAACTTATTTCACTGAATTCATGTTTGTTACTAAGCAAAAATAAATCGTGCAAAATAAAAGTTTATCGATAAAATGAGGAGATTTTATGATATAACTTCTGAACATTTTATAATAATGGCCAGCAAATGCGAGATCTTGCAAAAGAGTTTCTGGGCGTATGATACACATTTTTTTTGCGACGATAACACTTCTAATTTATTAAAGAAAATACTCCTTAAAATTTTAAACATTGTAGGTTTTTATGTTGCTAACATTTTCGATTTATTTGGATATATAAACAATTCACTTGTTTTATTGAAAAAAATTCAGTTACATGTGTTCTAATCAAAAAAATAAAACTAATGAGAATTGATATTTTTCAATAATTAAAATCTTAATCGCACAAAAAGAGTTTAATATGAATAATTATATCAAATGTAGTTGTTTTAATCAACAGTTTACATTTTCAATAAAATAAAATAAATTTTTTTGAGAGAATATAATGCTAACATATTTAAGTTGACATTCCTACTTTTTCCGGCCTTGACCGGCAAATAGGGAGTTTTTGGACGATTTTGAGTTCTGTAATACTAGGCATACCGGACGGAGGTGCGAAAAATAAATTAAATGATCACCCATGACAAATCATAACAATGCCATAATAGAATGCCTTCACAGATAAATCCAGATGAGTATTTAATTTGTTTCAGCTAGCAATGTACCGTTGTCGGCAATTTTAAAATGAAGGCAACAAGGTGTAATATTGCCCTTTGGCAAGTCGAGTTATATAACTATCCGTTCTTTTATTAAATATATGACATTTAAAGAATTACAAACAGAATTTTCTTTAAAAAGTTCCTAAAGTTCAGAAGTATTTTATTGTAGCGGTTTTTTAATATTTTTTTATAACTAAGTATATATTTTAAATCCGACATATTTACAAAATGAAAAAAATGTAAGTGGAATAAAAATAATCAAAAAACTATCATACGTCTAACAAAAATAAAAATTCTATAACATGTGCATATGTGCACATAAAATTCACTTCACGTTTTACTATTGTGTTGTGTGCTAAAGTGGATAAGTACAATAGAAATTACATTCGATTCTATTTAATTAACGAATGCAAAGCAACTGGATTTTTCCGGAGTGGAGGATGCACGGATGTACCTAGTATTGTATTTCCCAGAGTGCATTTAGGCGGAAGTGTTTGATGCGGTTGGTATCTATGCTACAGATGCTGTGGTGTTTTTTTTAGCTTGTATACTGACGTTAAATCCATTGGTGCTGCTGAATTTATTTGAGGATCCGATGGAATTTTTTGGTTGCAGCGGTTGCTCAAAACAAAAACAACGTCTTAATTATTTCAGTTGTTTACAACAGTCAAAGTGTAATATGAGTATCATCTCTTGTTTTATTGTAATTAAAGTTAACGGAACATCAAAGAAACTATTATATTTCAAATAATTATTATGCACTTTGAAGTAAAGGATTTACATATTATGATGTAAAACTATGCATCTAACATAGTGTATTTATTAGATATTTGGAGTCTAGTAATATTCACTTCTAGAAGATTTAAAGCAAAATTTATCTTACATGCTTTTTATTGTTAGAATAGCGTAGTGAATAAATTTCGCGTATAAATTAAAGTTGTGATTGATTTTATCTTGAGAAATAAAAATCTTATTCAAGGGAAGTGTAATAAAAAGAAGTGCAAGTAGAAAAAGAAATAAAATAAGTTGTCGGAACACAATAGCAAGTAAACGATTTCCGGAGTTGTAACCAATAATGCTACAAAGGGTTGTTTACAAACTTCCAATCATTTGTTATTCTTCCGGGATTGTCAGGCGAACTACAGCGTTGTACGTTATATTTATTACGTTTTAATCCAATGTCACACTGAATTAATTACAAATATTCCATAGTTTTATTTTTAAATAGAATCTACTTAGTAGAAAATACGTATACACTCAAACCAATTAGTCTCCGTACACCAGTAAAGGAAAAAAGTTTTCTATTCTTTTAAAGTTTTTTTATTGAATAAATACACGAAATAAATTTTATATTATAACTTACTATATTAATAAATGTATTGTCTTCCTAATTTTTCTGTAATTAAATCGATAAAAAAGTATTATATAACATCTAAGTACGCCAATTTCGTCTCCGTACACCTATAAACTACAATATAGAATCATGAATCAATGATCTTTTGAACGGTTTGTCCATAGTTCCCACTTATTTTCTTGGAGTTTGGGAGTCAGTTTTACCCCATTCTTCTACCATAAATATAGTAGTTTTTCATATTCTTTTGACGTCTTGTTTTACACATTTTTTTTTAATACATCACAGATATGTTCAATGACATTCATATCTGGGGACTGTAGAGGCGTTTTTAATTATTGTCTACAATTGTTCAATAACTATTCTTGCAGATTACGTGTGGTATGTTTGGGGTCAGTATCCTGTTCAAAGATTTAAGAATCCCTTAAATTCAATTTTTCAGCACATTTCTCCAAATTCTCTTTAAAAATATTGAAATAATCCACTTTCTAATCAATAAAAATTAAGTTTCCTACACCTTCTGCACTCATACAGGCCCATACAAGCACAGATCCTCATCCATATTTCACTGTTGAGTATTTTTTTAATTTTTATTTGTTTATTTTTCCTTTTGCAAACAATAATTTGCCCATCTGATCCAAAAAGGTTTATTCTGGTTCATCTGAAGCAATTATTGAGTTCCGGAAGGTTTCAGTGTGTTTGAAATATACAAACCATAGAACCATACTGAAACCTGAGAGTATAGAGACTAGTTGATTTGAGTGAATATATTTCAAAATTTTAAATTATGTATCCTTCTTCTATGCTTTACAATAAACAATTAATCTAATCTAATCTTCCCGTTTTAATTTGACTGTCACATTAAATAAAGGTTTAATTAATATTGGAAGTAAATTAATAATTATCATTTAGTTAATATATGTACATATTTTAGACACAGCAAATTTATTATTGGATCAATAATTTAAATATAGTGTAGTAAAATTTGTAATTAACGTCTATAGAATGAGATATATTTTTAAGTTCAGGAAAAAATTAATATTACTCCAAAAATGTATCAAATCACTATTTTTAATGTTACACATTTGTATTTAGATTTCTTTGTCCTTAATGTAAATTTTAAAATCGAATTTAAATATTTCTTCAAATTGATAATGCCCAGTTGCACCAATAAAGCTTAAATTTTAAGCGACACTAAACCAAAAAAATCTCTTAAAAATTTTGACCGCAATGTTAAATACCTAGTTCATTTTTCATTTTATTCTGATGTGACATTTTCTGTTTAACGAAAACTTTAAAATGTTTATTTTTGAAACGTATATAGCAATCGTTCCATACGACTAAATGGACTTCTGTGAAATGATATAAAATACACATAATTCCATTGCTACTAATATGAATGCTTTGTTAGCAATATTCTAGATTGTGATTCAGGTGATTATAAAGATCTAATTTGCTGAATCATTTACTTATCTGAAATCATACTACCAGCCATAGGTTTTAAATTTAAAATGCCTATTAAAAAAATTAAGAATTGCTGAAAATCGTAAAACTAAATAAAACACTTTAATTCCGTAAACAAATTAAAAAATTTGTGACATATAGTTTGCCCGTATTATGGAAATAAATTGTCTTGATGGTTTACTTGTTCTGTAAAAAGCTAAAAGTTTTTTTTTAATATTAACGTATCATCAAGTACGTAATTAGAATTTAGTAATAGGTCATTCGTAAATAATACTAATCACTGTTTTCATTTGCAACTGAGTACGAATGAAATTCAAATTATTCCCTTCGAATATTCATGCCAAAACCATTATCCATCATAATATAATTTGGCTGTAGTTGTCATATTCAATCTGCATATTTTTGAGAACAAATCACAAACATTGCATGACTTACTTGACAACAGCGAGGAGGAAGTCATTCAGTTTCTTCTGTTTATTCATGGTCAAGTAGAGTTGTGCGTAGTGAAGAGCTATTCCACCCCATACCAGGTAGCTAGTGGCAATTTCTTCGTCTTCTTCGTAAAAGGGAAGCTGGGGATCTTTTCGGTAGAGTTCTAGAACTGCAGCTAGTTCGCCGTCTGGCTGCATTACGGCTTGGCAAAGGGTGTGGCAAACTCCTTCCTGAAAGAGAAGAAAAGAGAACATATTAGATTTTTAGAACACAAATTAACAAGTTAATAAATGGATCTGTGCTCCGGTGGTTAGAATAATCTGTTCTAGTTCTGAAAATACAAGTTAGGGTTACATCGAGTAAATATATCATTATCTAAATGTCTAATAAATCTGGGGTAGGATTCCATAATTTGTAACAACTTCAAATAACCAATAACCTTGTTATGTATCAATATCAATTACAAATCGAAATCTGTTTTCTTAAAGGCAATAGCAATTTCAGACATTTTCACATCAGTATGGAGTGTTCTTTTAGTTTTGTTACGTATCAACCACAAATAACGATTACTTTCATAGAATTGCATGTTCACTTTGTAGTTGTTATTTGCAATTGAATTCATAACAAGTTCAAATGATAACAACAAAAGTAAAGGAATAGAATTCCAGATATGACGCACTGGGTGACTGATACATTTATTTGTTTTTTTATTTACAAAAATTAATTGATCCTCTTGGTTCAATTGAAACGCCAGATAGAGTGTCCGAGAAGTTTGGTGACCACACTTCAAAATATAAATATATTATTATCGGCATTCGCGATAAAGAAGTCATATTCAGCAATTTTCATGAACAAAATTGGTTTGACATATTTTTCTGGAAATAGTCAAAAAAATATATTTTGTGCATTAAAACTGATCTGAGAATGCAGCATTTAAACCATGTTGCTTTTAGCAAACAGCGTTCTTTTATTTTGAAAGTAATTTGGTTGAAAAACTACCCTCGACTATGTCTCAGGCACTTATCAAATTCCTATATTCCTTATAAAAAACATATTCATCCAGTTTCTAGGCAATACATATTTTCGTGCAGAATTTTTGATTATTTTTAGAACACTTCATATATTACTACAGAAAATGGCCAAATAAGATTAAAATGAGATATTTTTCTATTTCCTTGTGAAAGGGAAAATTTAGAGAACAGTAAATAAATACATTTAGCACAATTTCCTCTGTAGGCTGTATAACAATAAATATCTATTTTCTTGGAAGGCGCTACAACAGCGTATAACGAACCCGGAAGTTGAATAAATGATCATCCGTTTAAGAGTTTGGACTTCCGTTGTCAAAACTTAATATTTCTTCCAAGTTTTCATGGCACATAATAAAGTAATCAGCACATATATAGCCTGTTTTCTTGCCCTATTTTCCAAACAAGTTTTCCAATATCCGAAACCGAGATTCTGTGTTTTTCTTTTATATTTTACATAAAAATATTCTTATGACCATAAATAAAAGTTAATAGTTATTTATGATGGTTAAAAGGGTTTTTATTTTGTAAAAACGGACACAACGAGTCGACGCGTAACTTCTACATGTACGTACATACGAAAATATACAAAAAACATTCGATTTAAAAATTAATAGTAAAAAAAAATAAATATTGCATAGCATATGAATTAGAGTTTATATCGGTTGATAATAATACATACAAATTAAATTGAAATTTTTTTTGCCAATATGGATAAAATATGTACAGTGGCTCACAAAATTATTCGTACACCTAAGTTTTATATTTAAAAAGTGAAAAATGGAGTACTTTCAAAAAAATATTGATGTATTATTGACGGGATCAGATTCTCTTATTTTCCAGAAACAAAATACAATAGCCAATTATGAAAAAAATATTATTTTTGTTATGTAAATTAAATAAAAACAAAATGCATACAAAAAACAGGTACACAAAATTATTCGTACACTTATAAAATCTTACATATAACGAGTCAATATTTATATTTATAAACATGAAACATCTGTGATTGCATAATTATCATTTGTCTGAGTATTTTGTATAAGATTTTTTTAAAAATAGTTCACAAAAATAAGAAATTATGGTAGTTGAAAGGCTAATCTGCTTGAAATTACTTTGCCAGTGTAAATCTTTAAGGGAGGTTGACAAAATTAAACGAAGATCGCACTAAATGTTGAGAACCATATAAGTAAATATAAAAATATAAACCAGTAGAAAAATATTCGCCGTGGAGGCCTTAAATTATTTTTAAGTCAGCAGAATAAACTATATATTGAGCGTTAAGTGAAATCAAATCCTAAAAATCCCCTGAATAAATTAATATTAAGAATAACTAAATTTTTTTAGGGTCTATTGGAACGTAGACTATTCAAAGAACTTTAAGAAATTTTGATTCTAATGGTCTTATAGTAAAAAGTGGGCCCTATAATTCCAAACAAAATAAAATAAAGAGTCTCGCATTTGGAAATAGTACATTAACACGGATTGTGTTTTTTGGAAATTGATAATTTTGCGGATTTGAGTGGAATGGCAAATCTTTTGATTGGAGAAATCCAAATTCTGAGCTTAATAACTGCAATTTATGTAGTACAGTGAAACACGGCGGCGGGATCATATTAGTTTGGGGATATGTAGGAGCTCCTTATGACTATATGGCCATTAAAATCAAAATTTATTAGATTTATTCGAATAGTCTATGTTTCAATATATCCTCCAAAAATTTCAGATATATATATTTTTAATTTATTCAGGAGTTTTTAGTATTTAATTTCATTTAATGCTCAATAAATCGTTCGTACTGCTGATTAAAAATTTTCTTACGGTCCCCACGGCAAATATTTTTCAACTACTCCTCATTTTTATATTTACTTCTAATGTTGTTAACAATTGAGAGCAATATTCATACAATTTTGACAACCTCCCTTAAAGATTTACATTGGCAAAGTCATTTCACATAGATTCGTCTTTCAACTACCGTAATTTCTTGTTTTTGCGACCCATTTTTGAAAAAACCTTTTACAAAATACTCAAACAAATGATAATTATGTAATCACAGATGTTTTACATTTATAACTATTAATATTGACTCGTTATGTGTAAGATTTCATAAGTGTACGAATAATTTTGTGTACCTGTTTTTTGTATGCATTTTGTTTTTATTTAATTTACATAAGAAAAATAATATTTTTTCATAATTGGCTATTGAATTTTATTACTGGAATATGAGAGAATATAATCCCGTCAGTAATATATCAATATTATTTTTAAAAGTACTCTATTTATCACTTTTTAAATAGAAAACTTAGGTGTACGAATAATTCTGTGAGCCGCTGTATATATTTATGTACCATATACCTATTTCAAACATTTTATCAATGAATTCAAAAGTATCAGTGTATTTAAATTATTTATATAAAAACAATTGTTGACTTTTTAACTCTCGCCACTCCGTAAGCGCGGTATTGGAATCACGCTAAAAATCGGATAATGAGTTTTCAATGAATAAACACGTTTTAAAGTCCCTAGAACATGATTTTAATGTTTTTACGATGATGTGTGTTCGTGTGTGTGGATGGATGGATGAATGTAGTAACGATTACTCAAATACTAGTAAATACAAAAAAGTTGAAATTTTGGCTATAACATTCTGATACTCTAGATTAGATATCATTAGATTTTGGTGTTAATCATGCAACCGAGTGCTGTTGCTATGAATATCTAAAGTGCTTTTCTGTAATATCTTAATTCATTATGAATATATGACATTTTTGTACATAACAACTCAATATTATGTCACTAGTTAAAATTTTATAGTTTAAATTTGTCTCTACGTAGGCCCATTTAACTATTAATAGTAATTAATAATTCGGTAAATTGCGGGTAATCCGTTTACCTACGGAAATAAGTGTTTTACAATTGATAGTGACAATTATTATATCTGACAGTGAAAATATTATAAAAATAATTCTAACTCTAATTTCTTATTAATTATTTTAATAATTTATTTTACCAGGTCAGCAGTCGACGCATGGATACTCATACACATGTATAAAATATAAAAATTAATAAAAAGTGTGAAGAGAACAGGTGAGAGGTTATGTGCTGGCTACATCAGATTTTTATGTATGTAACTTTTTACAAAACTTATCATTATTATGTTTACATTCGACAAATGTCTTTTAAAAACATAAAAATGATTGTATACATTAGATTTTTACATCATAAAATGATGTTTTTATTGCTAAAAACAATTATTATTTCTGATACTGATCGTAAAAAAATATTGGTGTTAGTTCATTGTTTGTATGTATTTATTGTTTTGTTTTTACATTTAGCATATATTATATATTTTCTAGAATTTTGAAGCATCAATATGATTAACAAGCTCATAATATTAAAAAATTATTCATAACCATTAATATATTCTGAACAAATATAATATAACGACATTAATATTATAATCCTTGACATATTTTGCGGATAATTTAAATTTATTACCCTGTTTTTATAACAACGAGTGAAAAACAAATAAAACGAATAAACGGTTCATATTATGCAGAATTTTATGATAGCATGTTAGAGGTTATTAAAAGTACATTCCTGAATACAAATTTTGATAATTATCGGTCTTTTGCACCTCATTTCTTTCTAAAATTATAATCATAAAGAGCGATCTATATTACAAAAATTCCACAGGGCAACAAGATCGTTGCATCACTTGATAATTGACGTCATCGACGAACAGACGATCTCAAACTTTCCGGAGAATATTCAGATGCGAGCTTGAAAAGCTCAACGGGATTCAACATACAATGTATGTCATACGCAAAATAAAAATGAATTAACGACAGAATGTGAGTTTAATCTCTATAATAGGACTAAAAAACTAGACTAATATTATACCTCTACTACTTATTGATTTTTGAAGTAGATTAAATTAATTTGTTGACAAGAATTACATTCTTGGTTAACTTTATTTTTCAAGTAAACAAACAAAATCATCAATTATTATAAGTTGTACTATGGTGTCACGTCCTTTTGCCGAATAGCCCGTTTTGAATTTCACATATAATAGTTACATATTGTGGTACAGAATCCCTCGTAGGAAGAGGTCCTCACATAAGTTATTTGATCCTTGTCAAGATTTACTTGTATTTTAATGCTGTAAAACACAACCTTTTCAAATACTGAATATTATATTATAACGAAGGAATTGGATGGTCACCATGCTTACCAACATTGATCCACTAGAATCAGTCACGTTGAATGTGGGCCACACATAGAAAAAAATTGCCAAATAGATTTTAATGAAATTTCATATTTATGTTTCCGATATCAATCATCAATGCACAAATGAACAACTTTTGGTAAAAATCGGTCAACCAGGAGTGACTAACTTTTTTCTTTTTAAACATTTTTTGCGAATATATCAAAAGTTTTATTCTTATAACAATAACATGTTGTTGTTACACATTATGGTGCTTTTTAAAAAATAATAATAATTAAAATAATAAAGAGTGCTTACATTTTGATTGTTTTTGTCATTTCATATTGTTATTCAACGAGTTTTGTTGCAGAACATACCATAATTTCTTTTTAAACAACTCGTTTGTCTTCATGCTAACAAGCAATTATTTTAGAAAATATAAATGTGGGCCAAAAAAAAAATACAATAGCTATGTGCATGTATAAAAATGTGAAAAAAATCCCTTATCATATTTATTTAAGCTTATGTGAAACTATGTTCATATTTCTTTTTCTATATTTTATGTTTAAAGTTTTCTATGAAAGTTAGTTACAATCTTTTTCTTTTTTCCATGTTGACGCGATCAGTTTTATCGTAAGTAGTAAAGTTTAAATTCTTATTTTTACTGATCTGACATGGCAGGATTTTACAATCCCTTTGGATAGTGTTTTACGGGTACAGGACGCCATATTACATCAGTCTCTAATTACACAGTAATGGAGTATGCTAGGTGCATTATCAGTTAATGGTTTTCCAATAATAATTCTTTTATATGTTTTGTAGCTTCATAAAGTTCTTCCATAGTGCTTACAGATAAACTTTAATTTTAGTTTGTTGATGGCTTATACGCTATATTGCTTCATAAAATCTATATTAAGCGGATGATATTTTCAAATAAAATTGTAATTATGATCTATTAGCTCGTAATTGTGATATTAGATTTAAAATGAAATTTTGTCCTCGCTTTGCAGAAGAGTTATTTGATTATTAGTAATATTGCGTTTTATTTGATCTGGTAATAGTTAAATTAATATAAAATTGGATATTTCGACAAAATAATTTCATTGTTAAATGGAGTACCTACATTATTGTAAAAATTATTATAAAATCGCATTCTTGGATAGAGATCGGTTATTACTAAAAAATAACATCACTATTTATCTTTCATTTACTTTTTCAAGAAAGTTTTATTAATTTGTTTTTCGTGGGAATTTTACATTTATATTATTGAGAGAAAAAATATGACAAGTTCCTATTATAAATGAAATCTGTTACAGTAAAATTAGTAACATTGCAGTTAAATGGCCATGGTTTTCGATTATTTATATTAAATTTAGGAGTGAATTTAATTATGTTCAAAATTTAAAATGAATTCGTTTAGAAATAAATATTTTTTTGTATTCCTTTGAAGGAAACATGTATTATCCCTTACGTCAAATTTAATTATATATTTATGTATATACAGGGTGGTCCATTTAAGTGTGCCACCATTGCTATCTCGAGAACTATAAGAGCTACGAGGTTGGTTAAATTAGCAAAGAACCACCATTTTAAAAGACTAATACAATGAACAAAAAAAAATTTTTTTTGACCTGTGGATCTCAAAATACGGGACACAACTTTCTTATTTTAAATGGGAACATATGTTTATTTTTAGGTTATTCGATAGAGTAATTTTTTCTGAATTCAGCGATATAAACATATCATATATAACAATATCTTATTTATTTTTAAAATATAAACTTACTTCATTAGGGAAGCTTTCTGGAAATCTGGGATCTATAATTCCTTTGGACAATCGAACAGGTTCTCTGGTTTTTGCGACGAATCCAGGAACACTAGTTTCGTCACAAATTTGTAAATCTTCTTTTGCTACTGGATCTGCTCCTATACATTCGTTGCCTACATACTGCACCTGTAAAAAAAGTATTCCTTATAATATTTTTATTGATAGAATCATCTTGGATATTATTATGGAATTTCTAGAAGGAACAAAGACTCAAGGCATTTTTACTAATTTATCTACTGCGGTACACACACACAAATTTCAGTAGAGAAATAAGAAAATAAATAAGTGTTTAATCTTAATTTTTTTATTTATTTTTTGTTATTTTTGATTGTTTCATTTCTGTCTTTCTGTATGAAACATCATTCCAACTCATCATAATCTAAACACGAAGAAAATTAATTTATCTTACCAGTATTCCACCGCGATTCCTTTCAGGAATAAATAACTTGAAACCGTCAGCTCCAACAGCTGAAGAAATACAGTTGGCCAATTCCCATAACACGTGGTCTTTCGTGGGTTTTTGTTGAAGGGAATGCGTCAAGTCTTGAAGCATCTGACGTTTGTCTGCATGAACGCAGAATTTCCATCTGCAAAAAAAAAGAAAATTGAAATAATACACGAAAGGTCCATGGTTTATGATCGGCATCGGCTGTGAATATTAGGCCCTGTGGTGCCCTCTCCTCCATACCAGCTAAAGTAACCGACAAGTAAAGATCCTTTACATTATAAATAAAAATTGTTATTAATATTTACGATAAAGCTTATATACACATTTATTCGTATAAACAGGTTGTACTCTTTTGAGTGACGTCAAACTAAATGTTAATTTGTAATACCTTACACCGAACATAGATAATAAATACCATGAGGACATCCTGTGTGGTACAATAATATTTACATATTATATATAATAAATGGTATGATCATTAAAAACAAATAAATATAAATGTACATATTTAAATAGCAGTATAACATATGATAACTTGATAACAAAAATGTAAATAAATATTGTTAAAAAAGTTCGTTAATATATCAAATAAAATCAACATGTAGAATTTTTTAAAGGTCAAGACCATTTCCTTTCCACCTTTTGTAATTGATTGAAAAAGACGTTTTCATAAAGAATTTTCCAAAACAAAAGAATAACTACATGTACAGCTTGTGATTCAATAATGGAATTTATATGTTTGTAGATATATCAGTACTTGTATTGACAATGACATTTAAAATACCAAATATAATGTAGCCACTTAAACTACATGTTTTAACCTTGTCTTAAATATCTTGGGAATTATTGAATTTATCAAAAAGCTAATATTTAAGAAAGGGGAAAACATGTACCATTAAGTGCCTCTCCTCTAACGCTCACCCCGCACCCATGAGTACTTTTTCTTGTTTAATTTGGTGTACGGTTAGTACCAAATCTCCAAAACTACTGAATAGAACCTTTTTGTAGAGATTTTACTCTAGTTTAATTTGGTATACTGTTAGTTTTTAGATAAAATCAATAATTCCAAGTTATTTAACAAAAGGTGCAAACATATACCATTAAGTGCCTCCCCCCCCCTTACACTCACCTTCCACCCACGGGTACTTTTAGTACGTTGTGCAGGACACTCGTATTTTATTAACATTTGTGCCAAGTTTCAAAACTTCGGATTTTTTTCTCCTAGTTGACGTTTTTTTTTCTAATTTCACTGGACTAAATCACGATTGACCGATTTTAATTATTATTTCTCGCTATTATTGACATAAGTATAACATCTACAGCAACATAAGTTTTATTGTTTTGTTACTATTGCCAACGGAGTGTTATAGAAAATATCTATTCTATTATTAGCGTATGAAAATCATATTAATTTCATACATATTTGGTCGTTTAATAACGAGCAAAATTAAGTATAAAAAGTTGCAAATAAATAATTGCAGATAATTGCTGCTGGTGGGATTCAGCTACTCTCATACGGTAATATTATTAATTTACTTTCCTTGCTGCTTAAATAACTATAATTTTAGATTTGTATTCGCTGGTGACTATAATAAGGATGTGATTTGTTGAATCAAGGATTACTCATACATCCTTGTATTTATGGAGGTTAGTTTATCTACGTGTATTATACCTTGATAAGCTGGTCTTCCGGACACTCTTGAGTTGGTCGGCTTTCTTCTTAGCGCGTTGAGACTTGCGGATAATCCAGCGCTCCAATTGCTCCAATTCTACTTCCTCGATAACGTGCCGCTCCAGGAAGTCTGGATGTGCACGCAGGAAGTTCGCCACTTCCTCTGAAACACAAGAATAACACTCTGTTATAATTACCGCCAATTATAAAAATGTTCTCGAGATAAAACTTCGTGACAAACAGAAAAAAATCAAAAACACCTTGTGTCGTAGTGTCCCTTCTTTAGAATCAATATATATTTTGTAGTTTCGAAACCGATTAAAAATTAAAAGGATCATATGGTATATAAATCAATTCAACAATTGTTGTGTTTGAGTACAAAAATTTTGTATGTTTTAGTTTAGCTACATATATAAATATTAATTTCTCCGTTTATTTGTTTGTTTTAATAAAATAATTGGGTAAATATTTAATAAAAACATATTTAGCGGGTACAATAAAAACAATTACTTATGGAACTAGTGTGTAAATATATTTTAGTCGAATGATCTTTAACGAGCACGAGATAATAATCACTATGTTACACAGGTGTTGCCTATAATATTTTTCCTACAACCGAAATATTAATAAAAATTAATTATTATAATTAATTAATTAATATCACTACGGCGTAATTGTCTACAAACTCTAAAGAGTGCATAAAGTATATACTTTATGCCTGGCAATAGGAAAAAGCATTTTTATTTATTTTATGAACAATGTAAAATGTATTTCCATGTGACAAATTTACCATTTGTTTTCTAGCCTGTAATGCCGACTAATTGTAAGTGCAGTACACTGTGTTATCAAATTAAAATTTTAACGTGTGTTAATTGGTCAGTGGTGGCACATTGGTTAGCTCACAGGCTTTGTACAAATGGCTATGGCTTATAACATTAATAAATTAAAGTACAAAGTAACTATAGTGCTGTACGTTATCAGGTTAAACATTTATATTTCTCTTCGAAAATATGTGTATTGAGTTCATGACTGTTTGCGGGAAATGAATGAAATGAGTGAAAAAGTGACAAAAATAAACTGATCGTAACTAACAACAAACTCTGGTTGTTAACAAATCAATATACAATATTTGTTTGGTGGCATGCTACGCTATATAACTTGGACTAATTTTTAAACTACTAAAACAGCAAAATTCAGAACATCAATGTTCTAGAATGCGCTCTAGTAGAAGCAGGCCAACAATCAGAGCATTCTGAATACTTGCTTTTGATCCATTATGAGTTAAGGTTTCAGCAGACCTACAATTAGAGCGAACACTTCTCAGTGCTCTAATTGCTGACCCACTGACACCAGAGCACAATCCAGAGCAGCCAAATTTGCTACAGAATGTGTTCTGGTTTCAGCAGACCTAGAATTAGAGCAACCACTTCTGAGTGTTCTGATTCCTGACCCAGTGATACCGGAGCACAATCCAGAGTAGCTAAATCTGTCCCAGAATGTGCTCTGGTTTCAGCAGGCCAAAAATTAGAGCACACGCTGAAGCGTGATCCAATTCCCACTCGGTTGAACTAGATCACCTGCAGGAAATCAGATGCCCTGGAAGGTGGTCTAGTCAGACCACCAGGCGGGGCGGAGATCCGCAGACCACGTGCAACAGCCCATTAGACATTTTTAATTTCATGGAATTTATTTTTGATGAAATGGAACAATGTGATGTACAATGATATTAAAAATGTATACTTTGAAGCAATGTTTACTTTATTGTTGCTTTTAAAACATTTGAATACATAAACCTCCTGATCTAGGACAATGTTAAGAAGTTATCAATAAAGAAAGAAGACAATAAAGATCTAGTTTATTTTAATACACTCTTAAGTTTTATCTATAAGAGCTTGTCGTAAAGTTGTAAGTTATTGTTGCTTTGCTGCTAAACATAAACTTTGTAAGATTTGTATAGAGACGATGTATACATACATTAGATAAAATGTAGAACAATATATTTACATATTGCATTATTTATACAATACAGAAACATGACGTGGGTATTTATATATTTTTTATTTGAAAACTTCATTATTAATTTATATTTATTAAAAATTCAGCATTCTCCCGATAAAAAATATAACAATTAATATGCGCTGATATTTGTGTAGGTAAAATCAAATAATATAATTAAAATATTCATGTCTGTATCTAGTTTTAGTAATTATTTCAATTGTCAACTATGCGCGATGCACCAGTATACAAGTGTCCTTTGTAAAAGACAAACCACTGGGATTTCGAGAACCGTAAGATATACAAACTCGGTTAAATTGGATTTAAGTTGCCTTATTAGTTGACCCTTTTAATGAGTTTTATTTTCCTGATAAATGCAAAGCTCACTAGAGTAAAAAAAACTGATGTGCAAACTAGAAACATCTATCAGTCAAAAAATAAATTAACCAAAAACAGTTTTCTACTTATATCTAGCAACCTATACATTTTTTCGAGAAAACAAAATCAACCTTGAAATGGCCAACTACAGCGGCAAGTTTGCCCCATTTTAATCGCCTTCGTATCTCATATGGTTCTTGAGATTCCAATGGTTAGCCTCTTAAAACGGACACTCTATATAAGTAGAATCTTGTGAAAGAAGGAGGCTGGTAGATCTCTCGATCTGATTAGATCACTTTCTGGGGCATCCGAGTGATATGGATACTTCAAAATGTGATCTAGTTCAGTGGATCAGGAATTGGAGCACGCTTTTATTTGCATACTGATTTTTTATCACAATCTGGAGTAAACTGGTGCTTCAGAATGTATTCCGGTTTCAATCGGTAATGAATTAGAACATACTTAAGTGTTTGCTCTAAATCTAGGTCAGTCTAAATCGCATTCTGGAACAAATGGCAAAGCTTCCTCAAGCTTTGGCTCTAATTCTCAGTCTGTAACAAATGGCTGCATCGGAATGTGCTCTGGTTTTTAGTAAGTCAAAAATCTAATCATTCTGCTCCAATTTTTTCCAATTCTTTCATGACAATTTATTTAAAATAATTGCAGTGTATTTTATTCGTTGGCTACATCTCGATTCTAATATGTTTACATAAATGGTTTATATGATGTCACGTCGATCGATCGAGTTATCAAATTATCTACAAATAATCTTGTTTGTTTCGTTTGAATTGAGTTATGTACTTGTGATTGTTCGTTTTCATTTAAAGGCTGTTCGAGAGGTATGTTTTAATATTAATTTTAATTATTAAAATCTAAATGAAATGTGCATTTGTAGAGAGCAGCAGATTTTTAATGAATTAATAATGTACATATAAATGTTATAATTCCTGACGTCATAATCTAGTTACCAATATTGACGACGTCTCTTCTCTCCTTTTTATTTACTGTATTGATGCTCCGGAATATAGTAATGGTTTTAAGTTATCACGGAAACGAATGTTATTTTTTGCCGGGCTATGTATTACACTAAGATGTTGATAATTTATATTGTTTTTCCAATTTCCAAATTTTGACAAATCTATACTTTTTAAACCAATTACTATTCGTATTGTTTCTAACATAATTTCGTTACTATTTTATTTTGCAGTTTAAAAGTTTGAAAGTCTTAAAATATGTAGCAATGGCAACAAAATGCAAGTAGTTGTATTTTGTTTTCCAGTTAGTGGCGAGATGGATCGGGCAGCAAAGTGAATTATTTGAAAAGTTTTTCCCCAAATAAAATGTTTAAAATTAGTTTAGGAAGTTGTGAGAGAGAGAAGTGTGAAATTACCTGCGTTCATTTGTGGCGTGGAGTGCGACATTATTGGGTTTACTTCATTTTTCGTCAGTGGACCTGGAACAAAAACAAAGTAATTGAAATTAATAGCACCCTCAGGATTGCTACTAAATAACGAACTAGCCACCGCACGCATTGCTATTCATTCTAGGTTTCGTTTACTTTACGAATTAGCCCATCTATTATTTATCTACCACAACATATTTAAATGTCATATGACTTAATTTTAATACTGAAACGTATGAATCGCTATAATTATATATATAATTATTAATTTAAAATAAAAAAAAACCTATACAAAATCTATTATTAAAATTTGCAAGAATAAAACATATGGGGCCGATTTTTCCATCTCCGGTTAAAGTTCCGGTTACCTTAAACATTATAGTTAATACAAAAATAGTACAACGAACAAATGGTGTAATTTGATAACAATATACGTTAACTATTTTTATTAACAGGTATGGTTAACCAGAGGTGAAAAAATCGTCCAATAATGTAAAATTTATATTCATTATATTATCTGTAATAAATTTTAAATCGATTCAATATTATTTAAATATTGACGGTAAAGTAAAATAAATGAACAATTAATATTAAACTAAAACATTTGGTGCAACTCACTATAAATAATAATAAAATACTACAAAACATTTGTTTTACAAAAGCAACTTTTGAATTGACTTATTGGGTGATTAAATATTTTGTTGTACGAGTATTTTAACCAGATTATGCTACCTTATATTAAATACAATGTACAAAATAAATACTTCTTTAAATAATTTACGAATTTGGAATGATAGTAAGCGATATGCTTTTTTCAACGGCGTTTTTACAACGATTTCTTAGAGTTTGAAACCTGAAACGTGTGAGTTTTTAGTGGAAAATCAATAAATTATAGTATCATTTTTTATACCATTCAATTCAGATTACTGCAACGATTATTTTAAAGTACTTATATGAATATAAAACCATATTGAAGAAAAGCAGTGATATATTGCAAATAAGTTAATATATTTAGTAAGTATATATGTAATAAAACATTTTTAATACATAAAATTGTAATTTTTATTTGAGAATCAGTTTGAAAAATAGTATGAAATCAAAACTATTATTTGACGTATTTTTACTAAGCTTAAAAAATTTAAATTTAAGTAGTGAAAAAAGTGTTGCTTGTAGAATTTTCTGTTTTTCAATTTTTTTATTATGTATATTATTTAAATTAAATAGGATATGCGGTTTTTTTAAAACAATAAATGGTAAAAAGATTAATAGTCATAGATATTTTATTATCTTATAATATAACAAAACGATTTTGCATTTGCTTTATATTCATTTATTAAAATGATTTTGTTTTGTTCGAAAAAAATGAAATGCTACAATAATGATTAAAAACTGTTGCATTGGTGTCGTAACCAACCCCTTCAGGCATTTAATATTTCCTCTTACAAATTGTGTTTTTTATCTCCATTTTTATGCGATACAAATATTGGTCAGACATGAAATATGAAAAATCATTCGCTTGTATCTCATATTTCGTCCTAAAAAAGCGATCTCGTGCATTGTATTGCCTTGTTCGCTTTTTGTTCACTTCACATGGTAACTCGATTGTTCTTTCTACTAAAACCATTTAATCCTTTTCACTTTTACTGCCCAAGCAATAAAAAATTCAAATTAGATTTCAAATCAAAGGTTACAGTAGACAGAAAAGGTTGTAAAGGGCGAAAATATTTACAAATTAAATTTAATTCAACGTCATAATTAGTTTCTTTACCGAAGTTTTTAACCTCAAAAGTTGGGGATTCTTGGAGTTTGAGGTTAAGTTAATTCAACTTAATTGAAAATCTCATGATGGGAATTATCTTTCTACGACGTTTACCATCATTATCATTACGAGTTGCAGTCTTAAGACGATATTTTTGGCGTTTCTTAGTAGTGTAGATAGTCCTTATATCCTTTATACAATAATAAAGGAAATTGCTTGATATTTGTAATCAGATAAATAAACTTTTACTACATTGCTTGTTGTACCAATTTACTTAAATTCTTGGATTTCTCTAATTACGTATTTTACAAAAGAATATGTGGCCAGGACAATAATTAATTCTATAAAAATTAGTAAGCAACTTACACGGGAATCTCGCTACATGTCAAATCAATATTAATGTGGAATAACTTTTTTCCGACTTATTTTGGTAGGTACTAGTGGTGGCAAAGTCCGGAAAAATTTGAGTCCGGACCCAAAGAAAAAAAAAGTCCGGACTTAAAAAAGTCCGAACTTTTCGGACAGTGTAAAATGCACCTTCACGGTCCGGACCCGTCCGGTGCATTTGTGTACCAGTGCACGGTCCGGTCCGGTGCGGTGCATAAATAAATTTACGAAGCAAAATGCATCATTTTATTGAAGTAACAGAAAAATGAACAAAAATAAATAAAATAACTTTAAAATGTTACTTTAAAGATAAGATATTGTATGATAAAAAGTAATACGGCGTTCTATAATATTTAACTAATATAAAACATTTTAACAAATTAATACTTATAAAGTTTTCCTTATCACTCTATAGAATTAAGAAAAATAATACAAAAAAAAAACTCTTACCTTCAATGAAGAATAAAATAAACAGTATGAACGAAATTGCACTAATATTTTTCGACTTCTTTCACTAAACACGAATGAATGACGAATGAAACAATGAACCTGGACACTCGAAATAAGTATTGCATTTTCTGGGAAGGTAATATAATAAAATCCTGAGAATTATTTGGATCCAACTGTAAAATGTTTACAGGTATCCTAAGATAATGGGTTTTCCGATTCTTCATTGAAAAAGAAAAGAATTGTTGCCATCTGCCTTGTTCTTAATCCTCTTATTTACAACCATCATACCTTATAACACAGCCTTAGTTGGGCCGAGGTATAATACTTTTACTTATTTAAGTTAAGAATGCTAAATAATTTTTTAGGATGGAACCAGCCGGGTCCGGACTATCGCAGGTCCGGACTATCGCAGGTCCGAACACGGACGGGTCCGGACTCGGACGGGTCCGGATTTTTTCATTAATAGGGTCCGGACTAAGTCCGGACCCAAAGTACGGACTCAAAAAAATCCGGTCTCCGTTGCCAGCACTAGTAGGTACTAAATAAAAAGTCCTTTTCTTAAGATTTTTTATTTGCTTCACCTTTTAGGCGACACATTTTAATGGCTTGGACGAATTATACCTATTCTTTATATGTTCTTCGAGTCTCTGAATACGAACCTGATATAAAAATTTTAAAATTCAAAATGCGGATCCAATATGGCCGATCAAATATTTCAAAAGGCTTCAATTTTTATGAAGACTGAAATTTTGAAAATAAAGTCCTTAAGAAAAAAATAACGAGGGTTTTTGGCTTTGGGACTTTTCGATTAATATCGTTTGCAATTAGGCATGTATTCCAACTTTAAAGAAAATTCATTTTGAGTATTGAATATCTGCGAAATATAAATAATAATCTTCAGCGGAAATGTACCTTATGATCGCTCTAACAGTCTGTCAGCGTAAGTTGAGTAAACTTTATAATTGAATAAAATCCAGAGAGCGTCTGTGTTACTTTTCGGTATCATATGTTTTGATGTGACGTCAGTAAGGCGTGTATATAATAAGGTTAGGTTTTTCTATTACTGGTAAAAGCTTTCCAGCGTTTTGTAATTCGAGCTACTGTTTTCAATAAACTTCAAATTTCAAAGAAAATATATGATATGAGCTTTTTCTTTTGAAAGGAATTTTTAGCAACCTTCAAGCTTTGTTTGTAAATAGATATTAATTTTTGTGTTTGTGGGCGATTCTTTTGAATGTACTAAATGAGATTTTTAACAACTTTATTTGAAATTTTAAACGGGTTTTGTTTATTTAATTTAAAGATTGTGTTTCTTAAAAAAAGAAAATTATAAAGGTGGATTTAGTCCTTAATTTTTACAACCAGGAATTGCTATTTACGATATAACTTTATATACTTAAAAGCCCTGCCTGTAAAAGATTTCGCCCATCCTGGAGCGGAAGTTGATCATTTTGCAGTTAAAAAAATTATTTGTGTATGTGCTGTTCCTTTTTTTTGTATGTTTTCATTTTTATATTGAAAATGGACATAAAAAAGAATGTCTATGGAACACCAACTGATAGCAGTTGTTTATTGCAGTTGAAAACAAAAAAGCGGAAACTATCAATTTTGGATTATTTTTAAGAAAATTTATAACAAACATAATAGAAACTTGCAACTATTTTATTGTATGCATTGCACTATTTTCCTATATAAATTACATTTTTGTATGTACCTGTTCGTATTTTTCTACTTTTATAAAAATTTAGTTTGCCTTTGCAATAAAATTAAATGACTGATGTATGTAGGGTTTACAACCTGTTATGGAGAACTGGGAAGCTTAGTGGCTAGGCAACAAATTATTCCAACTTGAAGGCTCAATTTAAAGGGGAAGAATAGTTATTTTTTATACAAGACGATAAAATAATATTTTATCGACAAGCGGAAAGTGTTAATTTACGAGCGATATAATCGCGAGTGAATTATTTTTCGCGAGTCGATAATTTAATTTTATCGTCGTGTATAAAATTCTATTTTTTTCTATAGCAGGTTTTGAAGAGAAAAGAATTAGAAAAATTAAATTAATATTTAACAATTTTTAAATGTCAGTAGTGTGCGTTGTTATGGAAATGTACTTCTAATAAACAAAAGTTAAAGTACTTTATTATCTACCTTTGCTGTTAAAGTGTTACTTTATCTATCCTTGCGGTTAAAGTGCTACTTTATCCACTATTTTAAATTGATAAAATTTCACTTTAACATCTGCTATAGAAAAAATGGTATTATTATTCATACCGTATTTTCAATAACGGTTTATATTTATTTATCTCTATAATATTTTAATCTCTTTTCAAGTGACAAATTGAAGTACATATAACATGTATTATTATTAGAATACGGTCCATAGTACTTATTATATGACGGAAAAAAGTACCTGCCTAAAAAAATCCGTACCCCAATTGCCATTGCCAAAAAACTTTATAAGGGGTCATCGCTTTATTCTTTGAGTTTCAAATATCTATTAATACAATTATACATGTTTAGTAAAAAAAATTACTTGTGTTTTCAGCCTTCTACCACTGCAAGAAGCTAGGGACTATACTTGGGAAGCCAAACAGATGCACAAGAAACTCCTCCCACTAACTAGCGCTAAATTTGAATAGAACATTGTTATTGCGTTTACTTTACTGTTTGTATATTTGTATTTCTATCAAATATTTTTGTTATTTTAATACGATTATTGTATTTGAAATTAATATTATAAATAGTATGTATTAAAATACTTTAAGTATTAACTTCAATTCAAATATAAACAGAATTGTTCCACATTTCTTAATTTGTAACATGTTAAACTGACTTATGCGTTCGCTGTAATGCGTAATTTAGGCCAGTAATTTAATTAGTGCATCTGTTCAGCGCCCAAGTTCATTTGGACACAGCGGTATTTTTATTCAGTTAAAAATAAAAAATAAAATGTTACCCGCATAAAAATTGCAGCAAAACAATTTTTGATGCAAATCATAAAATTAGAAAAGAAAAATAATTTAAACCTAATGTTAATAACTTATAAAACCGAGTCTTATAGCAAAATTGGGTATCGAACCCCAGATCTCATATTGTCGGTAGTACAAGTCCAATCACGTCATTTAACTTTACCTATAATATTTTTAATGTATAAAACCGAATTTTAAATTGTATTCTGTGTTTCATTTTTATGTTCCTATTTTACGAATATTCTATTGAAATATTTTGCAAATAATTGTGCCAATGGAATTTGTAATATTCTGAAAAAGTTTTGATTATTGGAAGTTGTGTGCTTTGAACTTGTAAATGCGGTTTGCACAACAACTGAATTCCATAATAAACAAACAAATTCCCAGTGCACTTGATCTGCATTCAGTGCAGATGGTTGTAATTTTCATAGCTTTGCAGTTGAATAGTGTAGTTGAGGGTGGTTCGTTTATTTGTATTTGTAGTCTGCGTTATGGAACACGTTTACATGTTTACAAGGTTTGACAAGGGTTAGGTTCGCATTTTCGTGTCCTAAAGAGTTTACACCGAATTTAAACAGGGTTTACGCCGATAATTTCATTACAAACAATATTGGGGAACTTTATTACTTAATACGGGTAAAAAATTCTTTTCACTACTAAATTGAATCATAGCCGGCCTGAATACGTAATGAAATATGCGAACGAACATGCAGAAGCCCTTTATTAAGACTAGAATATATTCTCTCGTATAATTTACTAACAAATTTCAACACATGCAGACTGGTTGACTGGTTTGCTTGCTTGCACTTGCAATCAAGCGGAATTTGAAATTTGATTTAGGTGTGGTTCTCAAGATTCACAACAATTAATCAGAATCAAAGTTGGTATTAAATTAGAATATGAGCAGCGTTGGGTCAATTTGCGTCGCGCCGACTCGAATTGACTGGACTGTAAGCAGAGATGTTCTAAGCAAAAGAAAAATGGTACTAGTTGATGTGGAACTTTATTATATTATATTATATTATGATAAATATTAAACAAAATATATAAATTTTAAACATTTAAACCAGTTTTTAAATATAATTAAGGATAACAGAAAATAAACATTGAATCATTAAATAATCATTAGCCTTTATAGAAAGTGTTATTCTTTGGTAGATTCATTATTATAAACTCTATTCGTTGCTACATATTGTTTAATTAATGCTCAATAAAAATAAACAAATATTCCCAGTTATAACATGTAACGTCCTTCTATATTAACAATGAGGTCTTGCATGATTTTTCATTTTTGGCTTTAATTGATAGAATAATGAAACATATTAGACTCGTATTTTTTATTTTTCCCAAAATTGCTAGTGATTCCTTCCCACCTTCACTTTATCTCAAACGTCAAATATAATGTATTAATTTCCAAACTGACGAATTGAAGAATCTTTTTTTTTCATACATACAGACATTTAATCTCAAATTTTAATCTACATATTTTTTTATTTTCAATTTGTTTTCTCCTACCAAACAATTTCAATAAACAACTTTTTGAAAGTATATTATATATTAAAATGATATCTATTATATAACATAAAACGTAAATAAAAAAGAATTACATCATATAGGTATAGGTTCGATTTAAACCAAAAAAATATTCACTTGTTTATTTTTTGCAAGATCTCATATTATGTAAATTTTGTCACCATAAGTTCCTATACTCAAAAGTCATTCCGAAACTATACAAAACTCTATCCTACCCCAATACTCTACGCTGATATAGTTTTGGAACACACCCTTGATTACTCGATGTACCAATTAAAACAAAAATTAAAAAATACAAATAAATTTCAAATTGTACTAGAAATCTAAAAGAGGTACTACAGTACTAGAAATTATTTGCGAGTACTAGATCTAGTACATTTGTACTAGATGGAACATCCCTGACTGTAAGTAGTGGCGAATCATGAACTCATGACCCCTCCAGAATATTTATATCTTTACCATTTCTTGTATAAAAATCCATATTAACACCTATATTGAATAGATAGAACATTACTTCTTAAGGTTTGTCTCTATAAAAGGGGATTAAATTTTAATTAAAATTAAAAAAATATACGAGTAATGAATTAATTAAATTTCTGTGACGTACCTATTAGCACACTAGGTGAACGAGAAATAAAAGTAATGATGACCTTAATTGAACACAAGCGTGTGTCATACTGCTTTCTAGCTGGCAATTTGACGTCACAAAGATACGTTCCTTTATTTTTTAAAATTGTTTTATTTATAGCGAGGTAAATTGCCATTTATTGAGAAATGTTAAGTTCAAATTTAAATTGTTTCAATCTATTGTTTCGTATCGTGATCCATGAATATAAAGACTTATTCCGTACGTCTAGTCCAATTTCGAAGCGTTGAACTTACGTTATCATAAACAGTGTCCTCGGGTCCGGCTATCAGACGTTCCGGTGTTTAAATCCGAGAACGTTCTAGTTCCGGCCGTTGTAGAAACTGGTGTAACGGAAGGAAAAACTGCCGTCAACTTATCGTCCACAACTAATGGTCCGCAAAATTGAAAAGTCTATTGAACTTACTGTCCTCCATTTCTTATCACATTACAACAATATTTTTCTAAAAACTACGTATAAACTTCCTTCTAAACTTTCAATAAACTATATGGCAATATAAAATAAACAAAACTTGTATATAAAATAACAAATGATATTATAGGATTATTTCTTCATTTATTTCTGACAATAATTCGATATAAATGACCATATACGTTTGTTCGATTTCGATAAGACATTTATAAATGATTCTCCTTAAATCTTAAAGCTTTCACAAAATTAATCAAAGAAGTCGTGTTTCGTGACCTTTTTCAAATACATATTCAGATACAAAGACCTCAATTTGTAAAAATTAATAACAGTTATACATTGATTTCTTTACGATAACGTACAAAATACTGAATAAATTCTTTTTCAAATGATTTAAAAACATAATCAATTTCTAGCTTTATATTTTTCAAAATAAACTTCTTGATTATGACTACCCAAAATACAGATAACACAAATAGGAAAATTTCAATGTGGTTAATATTACCAATAAGAGACACTACATTATTATTGTACAAGTACAATTACCGGATTAAGACTCCAGCGGACCCTAGATAACTAATCATTCAGGCTCCATTTTTATATACTAGCTTATTTTTTGATCATCAACTGGTGCAGTGTTTGTTATCAATTAATCAGATTTATAAACTGATTTAAACAACGGCCTATAAATAATTAAAAAAACAAATTTGCAATATAAAATCAAAGTAAAATAAAGTATATATTCTCTATTTTATAAATTTTATTGGTACATTTTCTTTTCTATCCAAAATACGGTTGTACCTTTTTAAATTTTCCACCTAATCCTACTTGTAACGTTTGTAACCAATTTCATTTGTAGAATTACTGTCGTTTACTCATATATTTTTTAAAATGTCCCTCATTTTTTTATAATTTACTAATTTACCAACAATAGTTTATTAAAATTTTGTTTTTTTATTTGGCCTTCCACAGATACCGTACTTTCCTACATATTATTTTGTATATATAAAACTAATTTCAATTCTGTGTCGTGGCATCGCATTTCAAAAATAGTAAGAAACCATAATTTTGCCATAAGTATATAAATACCTGATATAATATTTAATATCACAATTGAATCAGAGTCCATCCGAATTACGGGCTTTAGAGATTTATTTGTCTTACTTGTCACAAGCCACAGGCACACACACACTCATCCATACTTTCACGATTTTTACAGCAGTAACTTATATTTTTTGTTTACAATATTATCTAATTTGTATCACTCAAGGCTTATTAATTATTGTTGGGTATGCCTTTCTGCTATATCTTGGATTTCAGTAATGATATATGTACTTATATTGTACAAAGCGTTTATCAAAAGTCACAACATACATTTAGCAATAAATAAATGCTAAATTTCAACACATAAAATCTGTTGTTTGTCAAAAGCACGCTTTTCATTATTGATATTCTAGTGAAAATGAAAGAGGAATATTAGAGATAATATATGGCTAAAGTATTTACAACAAACATTAATTGTAAAGTGTCAAAATGAAAATACAAAGTTATATTTTACAGTGTGTAGGTAGTATCCAACTTAATCTAAAAACAATTAAACAAAAACTAAAAACATCACAACCATTTGTTTTAACTTTCTAATTTTAATCCATCAAAAAGTTGGGTTAGGTTTCACAAAACAAACATAGCAATCTTATCATCTTAATTATTATTTACAGCCTCCTAGAAAAACTAAATTCGGTTCGTTCTTTTTTCATTCCATTGATCTGCAATTATCACCGCTGATAACTCTCTCCGTCTCTGTCTGCCTCAAGTATTTCGGGTATGCAATGCGACTACCTCCAGTTCAAGGCTAGGAATTCAACACTCGATCTAGAGTTACATCTGCCTTCCCGGTAGAATTAATTAGGAAAGTTGGGCTGTAATCAGCGTAAAATATGATGCGCGACACGAGCATTTTTGATGTTTGAGATTAGCTCATTTGTAAGATGTCAAAGGACGTTAAAAATGAAATTAAAATCAGACAAATTTGAGGGTGCTTGAGAATTTGCAGAATGGTTTTCATATTTAGAACGAAAGGCCAAAATATTAACAGAAAAAATATTTATTGAGAGTGTTTGCTCATTTTACAAATCTTCAACTTTCTATTGGTCTTTTTTTTATTAGAACATTTCTAGAATATACTCAAGTATCAAAAAGATTTGTTTATTGTCAATTGTTTTTACAGCTTCTACAATGTTAGCAAACAGCAAAATGTTACACGGTGATACCTTAAATTGACGACATATTGGCCCAAATTACAAACACACCGTTATAGATTATTCTAACTTCGTTTTATCATTTGAGGATGTTGTAATAGCCTTAGTAAATTCTTAGGATATTGTTATGGAATGTTTTCTGTAAGCTACTGTAGACCTAAGCTTTTGGATACCTGATCTGCATTCGGAATTGATAGTCTTATATATAGTTTTAGTAATACACATCAAAGTATATAGTTTACCTGTAATTCTGTATTCGTGAGACAGTATCTAAACATATTAGTTTTTACAAAATATGGTAAGGAGGTAAGAGAGTGATTTTTCAACCGTTTTCTTCAGGGTTTTGTCATATTTTATTATAATGTAATTTTTTTAGTTCATTTTAATCTTAAATATAATTTTTCTAAATAAATTCTCTCTAAGAAAAAATGTTTGTGTTCGTTCTTCTCGCTTGGTGACTTGTATATTGCTGTGCAGTGCTGTCTTAGAGCCGGAGCGGGGCGGAAAAAGTACAGCAACACTTTTTTTAGGAACGGAACTCATTTGGGAAACCAGGGAGTTAAAATTTAAAGGGCATTAAAATTTCACAACTCTCTTTTTGTTGAAAAATGTTTAGTAAACTTATCTTGGGAAATTTCTCCAATTTTAGGTTTCGGCTAATGGTAACACTCAATATTTAAATGGGTTAGCGAATATGAAAAATTATTTGTTTTCGGTATTTTTATTTTTTACATGATATTAATGGTAGTGCATCAACATCTTCAAGGTAACTCATCATTAGATTAATTCTGAAAAATCCTTCCGTGTTACAATATTAATGTACATTTCATGTTATTATTATATATCTCGCGCAACTTACAAATAAGTCAAACATTATAGGAAAGGAAAGGTTGTAACAGCGAACGAATTTCATTTAACTACAAAACTATTTGTTTATTACTATCCCTGTCTCTGTAACATATTACCTCTACTGCTGGGATCTAACTAATGTGTAACATTCTCTTGTATACACCCTATTGCATGCTCACTATGTGAGGGAAAAACAAGTGCAACAAGTCGGAGGCTAGCAATTACGGAGTGTTTGAATGCAAGTGACCGGAGGAGTTCCTAGTGCGCCCATTAATCTCAGGAGTTGCGGACTTGCGGGGTAATTGTGCCGACCGCGACATGGATTTGCAGCCACTTTGATCTTAAGGATATTGATAATGTGCATATGGAACTGGAACTGGAACTAGGGACCGTGAAAATAAGGGGCACCAAATCAAATATAAGAAATAGGAATGTGATCTGAAGGATAAAAAACAGCTGTGGCTATCGCAAAACCGAGCAGCACTATCGAATATGTGCGCTATGCTATAAAAATGTTATTTTATTACTTTTTCAAATTTTTTGATACTTGCATATGTTCTTTAACTTTTATATAATATTTTTTTCAAAATATTCACAACAAAACCTAAAAATTGGCAAAAATAATATGTATCAAAATTTGATCAACTTGTGCTATATTCATATCAGAATTGGGTTACTATATTAATAGATAAATAGATATAGATAAAAAAATATATGCAGAAAAGATAACATTTCTTATAAATTGAAGTTCGTTATTGCAAATATGTCACATTTTGATTAGGAACAGATATTTATTAAAAAAAAAGAAATAATTTAACCTAACCTGACATCCTAACCTAACCTAATTTAACATAACCCGACCTAGCCTAACTTAACCTAACCTGATTTGTTCTATGTTCATGCACACACATATATACATCAAATTAATTAATATATGAATATTTCAGTTATAATCCCTGGTGCGCTTATGTAACATACTTTGGTGTGCTTTTGTAATGTTCATTTGGTACAATTTTGTAAGAAAAAATATCATTTGGTGCTCTTTTGTCATACACAGGTTCTTTACAAACCCGGATTACAAGTAAAGCCGGCAAATACATATGATAATCACGTTCCGGTCCGCGTTTTGACTATAAGGTACATGCTATACCCGAACATATTTCATCACAACATGTAATTAAAAACAAAAAACGTTTTGAATTGAATGCTTATTTTTCCAAAAATTGAAGTTTGAAAACAAATATGTGATTGTTTACCGTTGCATAAATCAAGTGGGGTGATATATGAGCTTCAATAGCTCCTGCAATATTTGCACTTGTATACCTGTTTTTGTATTTATCCGTATGAGTAAATCACACATCAAAGCGTTGCGGAGATAATAAAATTCGCTTAATGGTATATTTAACAGCTCATACACGTGTATGCCAATTAAACTGTCGCAGGTGCCATATTTGTTGCCAAATACGTCAAATGCACACGTATGTAACAGCACATCAGGTTCGACGAATCAAGAGCTGCTCAAAGCACCGAGCGAATAGTAAACAAATTTGTATTCATCAACACAACTTTACATCCTACGTATTCAGGATTTGAGTGTTTGCAACACTGATAAAAATGAGGACGTACAAAACGAAATGACTTTTAAAATAAAAATTCTATACGACCAGGAAATATTCTGCTTTATGCCCCTTTTATTATGTCCTCGAAATATTTTTTAAAACGTGAAATATCTACATATT
Source organism: Stenolophus ochropezus (assembly GCA_035578165.1). Lineage (NCBI taxonomy): Eukaryota > Metazoa > Arthropoda > Insecta > Coleoptera > Carabidae > Stenolophus > Stenolophus ochropezus. The sequence goes on along the minus strand of JAQOWZ010000005.1, from coordinate 12,765,179 downwards.
CATATTTTTATATTTGCTGTATAGGTTCTAGTACACTTTTGTTTCATGTGCTTTATTCTCTTTTTTTTTTAAATTACTGTCCAACATTTGTGTTGTAGTGAAAGTCTTTGTTTTCAGTAATCATCAAAATTTGTTCCATTTTTTGTTTCTGCTTGTTTACTCTAAAATGTACCGAAATTGCTCCGGTATTAGCTTCAGTTTGTATAAAACCTGATCTACTTTTATTCTACATTTTTACTCTAATAATATTTATAGTTGTTGGTAATTGTTTAATATATTAGTCCGAGCATGATATAATTTCTATGATATCTCTAGTTATTTGTATTTATACTACTTCGCGAAAGCCTTTGACTTAGTCGACCACTATATTATTAAGTAGACTTCTTTTTGATTTTGGATTCTCTGATGACTTGCTACAATTTATGTCTTCATATCAGAGCAATCGCGAGCTTCGTGTTCCTGTTGATGGTATTACCTCTAAATGTTATTACGCAACCTCTGTTGTTCCGTAAGGGTCTAATTTAAGGTCATTAATATTTCTTCTCTTCAACTATAGCGTCACTGATTATTATTCATCATTCTAATGTTCTTTATATGCAGATGATTTGAAACTTTTCAGAATTGTTTACAATGCTAATGATTGTACTCTACTACAGAATGATATAAATAATGTTTTGGTTGGTCTTTAGTCTCTAAGCTTTTGTTTAATTTCAGGAAAAGTAAAGTGATGACCTACTCTCTAAAGCAAAAAACTATTCCATTTAATTGTCATATGAATAACACAATTTTGGAGCGAGTAACTTTATTCAAAGCTTTAGGAATTCTGTTCGATCCTAAACTTAGCTTTATTCCCCATTTTAATGATATTCGAAAAGCTTCTTACAAAAATATTAGCTTCATAATTCGTAAAACACAATTGTTTTATAATTTACTTACACTAAAATATATTATTCATTTGTGCATACCAAACTGGAATACGGATTACAATCCTGTTTTTATCAAACATATACAAGCTCTGGAGAGTATACAGAAAAATATTTTTGTACTAATTTCATTTCTAATTACTCCAAATGTCTAATTGAATTCAATGCAGTCTTTAGACTGTCATAGAAAAAATCTATAAACTTTTAAATAATCTAATTCATGATGCTCATTCGCTAGCCAGCCTAAATTTTATAGTACCTCACCGTAAGTTAACCTTTATATACAACATCCCAAGAACTAACTACGAGCTTTGTTCTCCAATTAACCATTTGTTTGCTATTTTCAACACTGTATCCATGTACATTAACAATCTTGACATTTTCTGATACTCAGTCCAAGATTGGAAAACAAATTATGAACTATTTCTTGTTTGATCTTTAGCAACTATATTGAGTTATATTTATTTTCTTTTTATTTTTAATATTGTCACTTCATTATTTCATATTTTTCTTGTAATTGCACTATATTTTTGTACTTTTGTAAATAATCCTCTGTAATTGGGAACATCGTCCTGTTGAGTGATTAATAAATAAGTAAATAAATTAGCAAATTGTCTCTTTCTCCTTTTCTATTTTTTGAGTTCAAAATTAATTCTACTTCGCTGTAGCATTATTCATGATCATATGTAAATGTATTTACTCAGACCGAATGTGTTTAGTGTATAAGTCTTTCCTGAAATATAACATTAGGGACAAAGGGGTTAGAGTAATGCGATAAATGGAAGTTGACTTGGGTCAGATTGTAATCTGGATTGTTCAAACCGCAACTTGTCAATTTAATATATTGGTTTAGGGTCTCCATATTGTCCTCTCTGATAATGACTACAAACATGATCTTATGGAAATTGCAATTCGGATACACTAAGATCATGATAACAAAAGCCAAAATACGTATGGAAGAATTTTCATATAATTAACCATGTTTTAACGACAACCGAGTAAGAATTCCATCAAGTTTCTTTTATATATTATGAAATTTAATCTTTTGATACATTCTTTTCATTTATCTTAATAGTATGGTAACAATTTATTTGCGGGTTTTGGTACATATTAAGATTTCGCTTCTGACTAAATTGCTCGCAAAAATTTGTTTAAAAAATCAGATGTGTCCAACACATTACCTCCCGTTTGTATAATATATTTTATAAAAAAAATCATTATTTCCTTGCATTAAATTTTTAACACTGTATCGGAAAACGAAGAAAGCAGTTATTTTTGTCGTAACTAAAATCTACTCTTGTATATTTTTTTTATCTTTTTGTATTTTACAATAAAACAAAAAGGTCATATTTACTTATTTTATCTTTGAAAATTATTTACGTGAAATTTGGCAACAGCGTAGGTTAAATTTTGTAAACATATGAATATCTCATCTGGTTTTTACATTGGTATCGTGGACGAAAAATCGTCACAGACACACACACATTCAAATACACACACGATAAAATCGGCATGACGGTAAAAATAGTAAAATCGTATTCTAGGGACCCTAATTCGTGCTCATATGTTGAAAACTCACACTCGAGAAATTTGACCAATAACAATACCTCCCTTATATTGATAGGCAAAGACAATTTAAATTTTTTCGATGAGAAACTAATTCTCTACAAAGATATCTAAAAATGAAGGTTTTTCTCTTTTACAATCTTAAAATAGGTCGAGATATGGTTATTCAATTCTACTGAAAAAATACGTACTTATACCAACATTCATATTTTTATCTCAGTGAGAATACAAGACCGAAAATAGCCAAAAATCTATAAAATTTTGTCGGCAAAGTAGAATTTTGGGTTCAAAAGATAAGTGAAAGTATATTATTAAGAAACTGTTTATAAGATACGAGTAAACCACATGCACATACAGACCCCATAATCAATTAGGTATTCCATGTAGCAAATCTTCCATATTTAGCGGTAAGTCGGTCGTAAATATCTCGTGAACACAATTAAGTCCCCGCAGTGTTGCACGCAATGCACTCCCCATCTCGTTGTAAAGTGGAATCACAGCCGATTTATGTCCAGCAACTCGCGATCATACCGCGAGTTATGGTTATAGCCCGGGACATATTCGCTAATACGGGATTTATTATTATTGTTATTAGTTCTGCTGTAGATTTACTAAGAATGGCATAGTAAACTATAGCTGGCTTGCTGGTTTTTGTCAAATAAATATACAACTATGTAGCTACCACAAGCACTGTGGTTCTATGGTCGCGCGAATAGTAGAACGTGAGAGCTCGGATTTCATTACTAGATTATAGGCTGGTAATTAACCATTACAATTTAATAGAAGCGTAGAATTACCAGCTGTGGTTCTGTCAACCCGAGACAAATCCCGTAATTTTCACAGAAAAATTCTCCTCTGTGATATAGAATCCAAGCCAATTGAAATCTAACAAACGTTGTCTCTGATATACTAAATATGTCACTTACGATATCAGTGATTTGCCGACATCAGCAGCTCCTTTTACACCCATTATGTAATAAATTTTTATTTTAAAGTAGATTGGCACATTCATTTATGTGTAATAACTTTAGAACAGTACCTATATTTTTTTATGTAATACCTTACAAGAATCATTTAAGTACTATACTCATTATACTGACATAAGTGAATTATTATATCTAAACTAAATATGTCAGTCTTATATATAATTAAAATCAAGGTTTATCGATCTATTGAATATGTGAAAAATAAAAAAGAAAGTCCCAGGACTTTGATCTTTAAACTAAGATAAAATCCTTTGTTTGAATCATCGGCTTGAATATCAGTGGAAGTGGATTTTTTTTATAATTTCTTTGTAATTCTTAAGATAAACAGAAATGTTTGTTATATTGACAATGTTGGAGTATTCTATTACATTGTTTGGTGAATTTCACCTTTTGATTCCGTTTGTCATCAGAAATCGACCAGAAATACTATATATTGACAGATTTGAAAGCTTGTCGTTATATTTTCTTTTGAACTCAATAAAATATATAATTCAAACAAGATTTTTGTTACGTTAGTACAAAAAAACAAGTAATCAAATTGACGAATCCGTGTTATATTTTATAATTTTTATAATCATTAGGAAAAAGTCTATTATTGTAAAGAGAAATTACTAGAACATTGTATAAAATTATAAATAACATTCAAGTTTAAAGTTTCGAAGTATGTTTACATTTTGTTATTACCAAGAGAGGTATGTGTCAAACTGATAACTCCGTATCTAGTGAAATCCAAAGTTTTCCCTCTTTCCAAGTTACTACGAGTGCAAGAATTTCGAAAGACTTGCTCCTTCATTTCTTATGAGCTTCGTACACTGTGAAATTGCAAAATATAAACTTCATTTTGCATCATATATTTCCTTGCTCTTATGTATATAAAATAAAACATTCTGCATCAGCTCCGAATAATCATCATCTATGCCTGCAGCATAAAGTTCCTAGATGGAACAAGGCTTCAAATTTTAAGGTTTAACATCTCAATTGTTGACTGTTGTTCAACTTTGTGAAGTGGGATAAAGTATAAATTAGTTGCATAATTCGAGTTATAGTTTAGTACAATCGGTAACTGCTCTTGAAATACCCGAGAGATGCGCTGCTGTACTTGAGTACCCCTGGAGAACACTACTAGAGATTCGTTGTCTACCAAGAATATCTTCAAGATTAAATATAATGCATAGACAACAAAGTACATTACAATGTGCCACAATTTACATATTTATTGTTTAATATTACTTATATTTATTTAAACAGTAAGTAATATTTAAAGCCAAATTTAAATAAATAAAAACTCCGAACAGAATTAAAAATTCTAAAGTCGTAGTTCGAGAACAAGTTCTTGTCTTTGGAAGAAAATAAAAGTTTAACATTAGTTTAAACTAGCCTGGTTGAAAAAATGAGATGAGATTACTAACCAGGTTCTCAACAAACTTATAATTACAACAAAACGAATTGTTTACATGTTTCGCAATGAGACTTAATTTTAAACTTTTCATTTTTGTGAGAATAATCTATGTATTTTAATAACTAAAATCTAAATATTTTGAAAACAAACAAGAAAGTAAATAATCGCATTCGTGGACTAATTTTCATTTATTAATTAGATTATTAGGACATGATAGGAAGACATAAAGTGTTGTATACACCATGTATCATTACTTTAAGAATCTCGTGATTTATGAGCAAAGTTCACTCTAATTTTTACCTGATGTTTTGTTTATTTGTGCGCTTTTAAAAATTGCAATTACTTATGCGCTGTTTTTAATCAATTTTACAATACAATAAATTTTAAAAGTAAGAATTAAGAATAATAATTAATAATAAAAATTTTGATTACTAAATTCAACCTATCGCAAATTAATTTTTAAATTTATTTCGCTTGGATATATCATATTAATGCGCTAATTTTTTAAACATTGTGTGGTTTGCACATTTTATTTTGTAGCTCGACAGGCTTTGTATGCCCTGGGCAGACCTTACAGGACATGAAACATTGCTCGTGAGTCTTCTTCATGAGATGAACGTGATGAACATACATATGTAAATAAATACACGGTAGATAATAAAAAATGCTAAATCTACATGTATCACATGAATGCTTGCCAAAAAAATAAAAATAAAAACATTAAAAATACAAATATAGAGAAGAGAAGATAATACCATTTTAAAATTTTGAGATTGAATTTCTTAATATACTGTTTGAAATTTATGCTTGTACAAATCAAATTTAAATCTAATCTAGTATTTAGTTTTTTTTTCATTATTAATATAAGAGACATGAATTTATCGGTAAAATTTAAGAATATTTGTTGCGTAGTAATAGATGACATATGAGTATCAAAAGGACATCATGACAGCGATGCTGCAGTATATTTCAGCGTTTAAATTCATGGCTCGAATTATATTATTTCGCGAATGACAAAACTTCAAACAAACAATTTTTAATATCAACAAAATGTAACCATGACGTTGTAACGGCGTTATTATCAGTTTTTTCCCTGAAAAATTGCAAATGAAGCATTCAAGTGTGTGGAAAGCTCATTAATATAATATAATTCTTGAGAAAACAATACTACAACTTAGTTTTTTACGACCACTACAGAAAGTGACACTTTTCTCACTTGAAAGTTGCAAAATTCACATTGGTGGGTTAAAGGGTTAGAAATCATCTTTCACAGTAAATGCCAACAATGCGCATATGTAATGTAACTTTTTCTGATGTTACCGGCGCCATATTGTTTTTTAAGTGCATGTATTTTTGTTTTTGTAACGTTTTGCAGTGTGGTCGTAAAAAAAGAATAGTGCAAAATCACGTATTTCGTACTTTGTGATTCTAGCAATCGACTCTCGTCGAAAATTTCACACCTCTTAGGAAATGGGCGACATTCTGCACTTGTTGCATAATATACTATTATCATTTCATCCTTTTGGCCATCATCATGATGAGACAAAGGCCAAATATTAACCAACAAATACCTCAGTGTCCGAGTGATTTGAAACTCATCACAATTACAAGTTGGAGGATCCTTTGAGAGGTTGTGGAGCAACAAAGCTTAATTTACTCCAAATTGAAATGCATTTCCAGTAACGTTCTAATTTCTGTATTATCAACTTACTCGTAGTTACAAAAGTAATTACAAATTGTTGCACGAACTTCGACTGTAAGAACTGCTCGAGGAATAAATAATTCAAATACAATGTAAGAGATGTTAAGTCTTTTAGATGTGAAGATAATTATAATTTATAATTAATGAAATCTTCAGTAGTGAAGAATATGTCGCCGACAGTGTGGACAGCGCATAATTCTTCATTACTTAAAGTCATTAATCTGTAATTAAGGCCTGTTAATATCAACTTTTAATTAATGATTGTTCTCGTCCCACTAATGATGTGTAATTTTAATAACGTTTAATTGAACTTCAAGACAGAATAATTAGAACACATTACGCACTGGCTACTGCTGTTGTTTTTATCAGTAGAGAATGCTATTTTGCCACATTAATTAGCAGGCCGTTTACGTAATACCGCCTTTTAAGACTACGCAGATCTTTACGTTCATTCATTATCCTGCACTTTTTCTTCTCTCTAACTTTTTATTCCATTAACATCAACTGCATCGGATGAGAAAAAATGTTAAGTGCGCTTAACGAACCGTTTTATTAACTAACTTATAATTATTGTAAATTTACACAAATTTACAACATGCGCACAAAGTTTTTATCGGATTATTAATTGATAAAGTAATTAAAGATCGTAAATCTTAAATATGAAAAAGCTTAAGAATATAGTTTAAAGTTATGAATGGTATTCGAGTTTCTTAGCAAAGTGAATACTATAGTGGTTAATTTGCAAATAAATTAACTTAAGCGACAGTTTTAATTTAATGATATATTACATACTATTTTTAATAAATAATACATTTTTTCAAATGCCATAAATTTTGAAACCAATATATACTATGATTATTATTGCTACAATTGACTAATTAAAATAAAATATATAAATAAGTATAGTACACACAGAACCAATCTGCTTTATCGCAAATATCATTAATAATAGATTTATTCCTAAAAGCTAATTTACCAATACCAGAAATCAACTGCCGAACACTCTAATTGAAATAGTAAATTATAAGACAGTATTGAAACGACGTTAAGATCCCAATGTAGTTATGTTTGAAGTAACCAAATTTATAAATCATACAACCGGGATATTTTTCGAAAGATTATAATACGAGTACATACATATGTATACATTATTATTAAATTCATATTATTCTTTGTCTGATCACTAAATATAATATGTTGGAGATAAGATTAAAGTACGTAAAACTTAAAATTTCCTCAAATTTTAAATTGAAAAATATAGGTATATGAATATGAACGGTTTAAAGAGCAGGGATTTTACTTGAAGTCTAGTTTTAACAGGATTAAAAAAAAAACACGGGTTTTTCACAAAAGCCCAACCAATTATTTTAGATATCAGTAGTTCATATTAATTCGTGAAAATTAATTATTTCATTATTTTTCTACGAAATACGAGTATTAATACGGTTACATAATTTTTTCTGTTTCCCTTTTCGACGTACATCGATTGACACGTGTAGTCTTGTTGACCAATGTTAGCTTTATGTTATACTATTAGAATCTTATAATCATAGTTTATTTATGTTTGTATAAATTTGTATGTACCGAATAAATTTATTTTTTAAAAAATATATGCTTTTTAAGATTTTTTTTTGACTTTTTGGGTTTTTAAGTGTTTTTTTTAATAACCCGGGCTGTTTTTTTGGGTGGGAGAAAATTGGAAGAATCTTGAGTTTTACAGGATATTATTAATTTAAATCATCAAAGCACAAACAAGGTGATGATGATTAATTTGAAACTTTTAATTTTGCCACAGCTGCTTTGTATCCCCTACGCAAATAGCAATCATAACATCGCCGAATTCCCATCTCCTCGTATCCTATCTCCTTCGCAAATTACTTTTAAATAGAAGGCTGTCAGGCCGGAGTAATGAATAATGCCACCCTGACAAACGACACTCTAAATTGTCGTCTCCATCTGCCTACGAACGCGTTGGTTCCATACTGGAGTGTTTTTAAATTTCCCTAGCGACACACGCAACACATAATGAGAAAGGCACCCAAATTCCACACCGGAAGTCATGTCAAACCGAATTGATTTCCTCGTTTGACAGCTTCATTGTACCAACTCATTTTACACACTTAATGGCGAAGTTCGTGCAGAGTATTTCGACTTCCCTTTCAGCACAATCGCCTCATTTGAAAAGAAATAAATTTGTTTTCAACTTGAATAGTTGTTGACATTATTAATTTGTTTGAAACAAATATTTATAATTATCATCCATAAGAAAATAACAGACCATAGCATAGGTTGTATTTAATCAACAAAATGCAAATTATATTTTGGTCAAGGCATGGATGGGTAGTTAAGTTTTCATAATTTTAACACTTTCAGTTCACTGTTCTCTTTCTACTACATTTTGTTAGTGTAAATAAGCTTGAAGACACATACCGAGCAACAAAAAATCACATTAAAATTATTTTTCAACGAAGTTTGATTGTTATGACCAGTTGTACTTTAAATGGATATCACATCGGAATAAAATATCAAATAAATTTAACATTGCTGTCAAAATTTCGATTAGCTTTTTTTTGTTTAATTGTTGCTTAAAATGTAAGCCTTGTTGATTCCACTGGGCATTAATGTTTATAGCAAGTTTCTTAAAATCATTTTTATTTCCAAAATTTGCTATTTACAAATTTTAAAGAGAATCTAAAAACTATACTTCCACTTTCTAATAACACTGTACACCTAACGGAATGAAATATTATAAAGATATAATTTCGTGGATATACTACATATTTTTTTCGTTTACATCAACCCGAATGTAACGATAGGTATTTTAAAAAGAACAAATAATCAAATTGATTATTTTTATGAGTTTATATTTTGTTATTGTTATGTACTGCATATTTATAATTACATTACAATAAATTCATTATAGATAGCTTTCCTACATGTGAGTATATTAATGTTTCTCTAATATTGTTTGTTTGTTTCAGGATTTTTGCAACCATTACAAGGCGAGTAAGTGCTTTTTATTTATTTTTATATTTAATTCCACAAAATACTTTGTATTATTTTCATTTGATATGGTTTCATATTTCAATATGCATTTCAAATGAAAATTTCGCTTCACTACGTTTTCACTATTTCTTTGCACTAAGCAGTATTGAGTACACATATTACAAAAATAAAAATAAAGTTTATGCCGTTTCAAAGAAAACTAATTTGTATTCATATTCGATGCCCAATACACTGCAGAAAGACTTTGAATTTAATACTAAACAACAAAATAAATTATTACTGCCAGTAAACGAAAAACGCTAATGCTTTATGGAAAATGAAATATGAGTAAGTATTTTGACTTATGACATTGAAAATTAAAAAATTACCTTCATGAAATTTAATCCTCCCACGAGAATTTTAATTGAATTTTTAAATAATCGATGAGAAACTTTCACCACAATAACAAACAAATCTTGGTACACAATGAACTTCTTTAAATAGAGTAAGTTTGTTAAGTTTTAAAAACACTAAATGAATATTTTTCAATCCTATCAACACTGGATTTGTATTACTTTTGATTATAGCTTTAAAGTTAGAAATTTGAACGATAAACTCTTATCAACAATTAATATTATTGGATTAAAAAAGAGAATAAATCTAATCTGAAATTGTTTTGTTTTTTCAATGTGCAGCATGATTATATTTTTTAAAAGAAAATCAGGTGTTTCAAATAATTACTCTAAGATTTATCAGTAAATCTTTACCAATCAAAACAAAGGTCATTTTATAATTGTCATGGTACAAATTCAAATTGCATCTATGAAATATTTCCACATAATTTAAATTTTTTAAAAAATAGAAAGAAGAGATGTGGTAAAAAAGAAGAATGTATGTGGTAAAATATATAGGTACCTTACTTATTTTCATTGGAATGTAAGTAGAAGTTGTGTCAATTTTGATTTTTATTATAAGTTAATTTTGAAATCATTCATATTTCTAATATATCAGTGATAAAACAGGGGGTAGCGTAGTAACCTCTCTAGTTTTGAAGGTGAATTAAAAAAAAAACTATTTGACATATAAAAGTTTTACTTTCAGTTTCTTCAACTATGGCACAAGAAGTTTTAAATCATCTAGTGTAAAAAATTATTTCTTGCAAATAGAAGCTGTTATTGTTAAAATATTGCTGCAGGCGGATTCTAAGATTTTACGTAGCTGTATGAAGTATATCTTTTCATATGAGGACTAGTTCCAAGCGGATTGCATCCTCCAAGGTTTCTGAAACTATGCTTAAACCCTTCCAGTCTTTAGATACCCAAAAGAAACGTCTCCTTCAAAATAGTCATTAAATTTCGAGCTGTGTGGGCTGCGGTTCAATTCTGTTGGAACCAGACATTTCCTGCATTAAATTTTTCAAGAGCTGGCGCAAAAACTCTTGGATCATGGTGACATACCGAACAGAATTCTCGGTAACGCGCGATTCTTCTGTGTTCGAGAGGTCCGTTCTCGCCTATTTCTTTTAATAAACACACTTTCTGTTTCTTTGAAGTTGTCAACCCCCAAAAAAACACATTTTCTGTCGGCAATTAATCTACGACATACCTATTGCATGTAGGTAGATAAATGTGCCTCATCCTGTAGTTACGATTTTTGTACAAGTAATTACTTTTGTATAATAACTAAAAACAGAAGCTACAGTCAAATTTTATTAGGAAGTAATAGAGATCGATAAGAATATGTTTCATTACTTTTGCTTTAATTGACTGGTTTAAAGTTTAAAAATTGTCTCATTATGAGTTACAATATCCTGCGAAAAAATATATACCTATATCCTTTGCAGCTTATTTAGAAATATAATACGAGTATTTTGAAAAGAAAATTAAATGTGTCTAACACTCCACTGCTAATTCGCAGTCTCTAAAAATTATCTTGTTGACTGTAAAATTATCGCGTTGAGCAGTTATATTTATGTTAGGAATTACGTTTAAATTTGACGCTAATTTTCATAAACAAAATCATAAACTTTTTATCTACCATAAAAACGCGGTACTTGTAAAAATGTTATTAAATTTTACTAGTTTTTTACTTTGAAACTTATACTAAGTTTCTTTTGCCGCGTCTGTAAAATTGTTTGTAGTATTTGTCGGGATTAGAATGTGAAAAAATATCGCACCAATCTGTCTGTCGGTCGCCATAAAGCATGAAATTCTGGTGTCACTTATTTTGTTTCTCTTTTATCTTGTCTTACTGAAAGAGTAAATTTATTCATCCTTTCGGATTCCTGTTTTTATTTTCTTTGGGGCGGTTCGTTAATTTACATGAATAAAAATCCGTGAATTCAAGAGAAGTCAAACTGTTATAATCCAAAGAGTTAATGCACTGTGGTTAACCTAGAAAATGAACGGTTATTTAGGTATTTATCAAATGTGAATATCTTAAAATCGTCCAATAAATTACGTTTTTTGAAATATTGGACGAAAAATAAAAAAAGCAATATTTCCTGCGGTGTATATTATTAATTATTTTGTTTTCAAGTATTTAAAAAGTAAATTTCGTTTATGCTACAAGGGATGCAAGTAGATTATAACATTCGAGGAATTATGACTGAGGCGAAGCGGACTTGAAATACTTATATTCCAAGTCGGTTATTATATTTATTGCGCTAATCACTAGTGATTCACAAACTACATTCTCGACCTAAAAACTGTCACTTACAGTTCATGGTACGTAATATACTATTTTGTACTCTTACAATAAAATCTGTTGATTCACAGATTACTATGCGATAAATTTTGGAAAAAATACTCCTATTTCTACAGCATTTATTAAAAAGCTATATTTACAATAAAAAAATATAATGTCTCAACATAATAATAGAAAAAAGTGGGTTATTGAATGAAATTTAATTTAGAAAAAGTAAATTTAGTGCATTTGTTGGCAACAATAGCTGTCATATTGTCAGATTGATAATACTTGTTAGATCTGATACGCATAATCATAAAACGATGTGTTTTTAAATAACAATATATTTGTACAAAAATAAAAACTAATTATTGATTTTATATTTTTTCTACAAAAAAATATTATAGAAACCTCTTGCGTGAACTTCTTTCCCGGATTAGATTTGTATATTAAAATAGTCATACAGAAAAATGGTGTTCCAACACTTGATATGTAAATAAGTATTTATTACTTCGATTGTTTAAAGCACTAATGTCTATTACTCTATATAATATTTTATTGAGAAGTTGTGGCTTCGGAATTTTTTACGCACATTATGAATTGCTTTATACTTGAATGGCTCTCATTGTCAGTGTTAAAAATAACTAACCTAAAAAAATTTTATATTTCTGTAGTCTGAATTCGTAATCGCAAAAAATTATAGTTTATAATTAGTTTATGCTGTCAATAATTATCTTATATACACTTAATAAGCTATTATTTAACATAGTAGACACTGTTATTATGTTTTGTGCCAAAGCTTAGAAACGAAGGGTTTCCCTACCATTCATGGACAACTATTTCGTCAAAGTATGTTGCGTGTTGGATTTCAATAACCTACCCCTGTTTCTGAATAAGATTAATAGTATTATAACTGATTATATTACTATAATTTATCATTTTCTTTGTTGGGGAAATAGACCTACCACTTTGTAAATAAAATTACACTCCCCTGAAATCCTTTTTATAAATTGGGTGATTTAGTAAAAAACTTTGACAAAATTGAGTCCTTTCTGCTACTTTTTTACAGCATTATGCAAAACAGGCCTATTACCCGTAGTCTATTGTCCTGCCAGGACATAAAAAACCCGAACGAATTTTTCTGACAGAATATAAAGTTTACTGCCGAGCAGGACACTTCCTTGAGCCTTAATTAGCAAATTGTAGAGGACGGACATTTACATAATACCATCAAATACCCAGGACTATTTTTGGAAAGGATAACGGCCTCAGAATGATGAAGTAGTGAATTAGAATAATAACTGCAATTTAAATTACTTGTAATTCCGAGAACAAAATTTGCTTTTATGAATAATATTTTCGGATAATCATACAAAATTTTGTTTTCCTGCAATCTTGAAGCCATGAGCGCCGACTACTTAGGGGCATCCGGGCTCATGCCCCTAAGAAAATGTTTCCTAGGGACAATGCCCCTACGGACACTTTTCCCTAAGCGCAGAATTTTTTTTTACATCAGTAATAAAGCCCTAAATTTTAAAGAATTATAGTATATTCTTCTATTTTTAAGTAACTGACTACTACCTAAAAAAGGGTGTGAGATACACCCTTAAAAATATTACCAGTGAATCACTCGCAAGAAAGTACCTATGTATATCATTTTAAAATTACCACTAGTATTGTTACAATTTCAAATTGAATATCAGCCAATAGGAATCCATATGTCCGATAGTAATGTGCGTCTCTGGATATACCATAGAAATAGATCCTGAGACGCTAACACTCACTCCCGCTCAGCGGGCCTCCGCTCCGCATAGTGGTTGGACTAGACTGTCTTTCAGGGCATCCGGTTTGCGCTTTAGCGTGTGCTTTAATTATTGGCTGGATTGTGCTCTGGTTTCAGTGAGTTAAGAATTAGTGCATTTTGATTTTGAAGTGTTTGCTCTAATTCTTGGTCAGTGAACCAAATTAGAGCAATTATTCAGAATGCTCTGATTCTTGGCCTACTCAAACCAGAACACATTCTAGAGCAGTTTTGGCTGCTTTGGATTGTGCTATGATTTCAGTGGGTCAGGAATTAGAGCTCTCAGAAGAGTCAGAATTGTTTGCTCTAATTCTACGTCTACTGAAGCAGAACACATTCTGTAGCAGTTTCGGCTGCTCTGGATTGTGCCCTAGTTTCAATGTGTAAAGAATTAGAGCATTTGAAAGTGCTTCCTCCAGTATTTTTTTCTTGCATGTTTCGGTTTTGGTAATTATAAGAAATAATTTCCCCCAATGAATTTTGGAAAATTTATTTTGGAAATGTCGGCGCTCATGCTTGATTAATATAAATAAGCTATTGTTGGCATTAATGATTAAAAATTAATAAATCATAAAAAAATAAGTTTTTGTAATATCATATATTTTATCAGTGTTCAAAGCAGTAAGTTATGATTAAAGATTACTATTTGGTATTTGGTTTTGAATTTTTACCGAACGAAGAAATGGAAAGTAAATGGTAACATAGCGACGATCAAATATTAATTTGAAATGAGATTCATACAAAAAACATTATGAGCATTGCGGACAAGTTAATGTTGATAGGAATTAATACTTACTTTAATACTTTAATATATTTTTTATTCCAAATTTTTAAATGCATTGTGTTTTGTTTTTTCCTTATAATTAAACAAATAATATTATTATAACCCAACTTATGTACATGATTGAATACATCATACAATAGTTAAGAAACGATTCACATCTGACACTTTTACTACTCCAATTGAGACCTATGTGGAAAGTTCCTAAGCCACAGCTTGTCAAATTGTGAAAAATATGTTTTTTATAAGCCATATTTTAAAAACTGGCAGATAAAATTGCTTGCATTACTACAACATACCTACTAATTACAACGTTTTATATACCACTTGGAACATTTCATAATCATTTGCATTTTTTCAACCACTAACAAATTCATCTGTTAAATGTGCGAAATTCATTTCAACGAGAAAATAATGCTAACTAACCTACTTTACTGCGCAGTGTAATATAACCTCAAAAGCACCATCAAAAAATAACTCTTTCGTGAAAAAATTAAAATTACCGGCGTTTATTCACTCTGATTTTTTCCACGAAAAATGAACACAAATAACAGTGTTTAAAACCGTATTAATATGCAGAGTATGTTCATATATGCAAGCGGTATAATTTATATGCTGCTCGTAAATGTTAACTGAAAAATGTGTTCTCTAATTTTAAACTATGTTTGTGGCCATGAGTTATTTCATCTGGTCACGCGAATTTGCCTTAATTGTAAAATGGTCAGCGAGAATTTATAGACGCGAGTACTACAGGTACAGTTAACCAAATTTGAATATTTTAATAAAGATCATTTATTTTTATGGGAATTGCGCAACATTTAAAGTGCATCGAAAATGATGCCATTAAATGTTGCAAACATAATTGTGATGTAATATATTGATATTCATATCATTTTTACATTGTGACGCTAAAATTGATCATAAAATAA
Organism: Stenolophus ochropezus; assembly: GCA_035578165.1. Taxonomy (NCBI): domain Eukaryota; kingdom Metazoa; phylum Arthropoda; class Insecta; order Coleoptera; family Carabidae; genus Stenolophus; species Stenolophus ochropezus. The sequence goes on along the minus strand of JAQOWZ010000005.1, from coordinate 12,749,422 downwards.
AATAAATGGAACTCATCATTATCATTAATAAAAAGTCACAAAATTAATCAAACGTTGTCGCATTGAAAAATGATGTTGGCAAGAAACATTATCATTCATAAGGGCCGGTTTTTCCACGACTGGTTAAAGTACTGATTATCTTAATTGTTTAGTAAAAAATATCACATGAAATTGGTAATATCGTTTTCCAACTCTATTTTCATTACGATGCAGGAATATAAAAAATAACATAATAAAATTTGTATGTATGAGCAAATGCTTAGTTTTACTTCAATTTTCCAATTCTCGTCTATTTCTAATACATAAATTAATAAAACAATAAAAACAAAGATTTCATCCTATTAAAGGATAAAATGATTCTTCAGTTTTTCACAAAAGCTTTTACTCAAAAGAATAAGAATTATTTGATTGCAGATGTTTAGTAAATAACAATGAATAAATTGTTTTTTCAAGAGTTCTTTTGTGTCTTTGTACCAGGATTTTTGCATTTTAATAATCCTGGACAAACAGAATATATTTTAAACTTGGTTTGTATTTTCTTCACAAATTTCATAAAGAATAAAGAATTTAATAATAATAATAAAGCTTTATTAAAGTTGACGGGTGAAATGTAAAGATAAAAACGTATTCTGCCTTTATATGAACCTCACATAAAATTTTTCATATATAAAATATGAAGATTGTTTTATGTCCATTAATATAAGTAATAGTTGTGTGTTCTGCAAAGTAGGACAAATATTTTCTTTTGGTTTAGGGATCTCTAGTCTGATTATACGATAAGCATAGAAAATAATTAATTAATATTATTTCCCTAGTACAACAATAATACCATCATTTGGTTACAGAATATAAACAAATTGGTTGTAGGCCTGCGATCTTAAACTTCGCAATATTTTTTTTTTAATTTGTTTTAATTATTAGTAATAAATATAATATTTAAGCAGCTCGCATATTTTTTTATAACAAATTGGCTCGAGCTAGGTCAAAGATTTGGGCAAATTCAAATTAGTTCGTGACGTATTTTAGCCTTTGACGTTTCTATAGCGTCGCAGTGGACATCTACGATACCACAAAACAAGAAAAATAAAACTATTCTGTTATTATACCGCAAAAATAAAAACAACTATAATTATATGTAAAATAGCAATCGAGACTGCCTTGTTGACAACAAAAACAATATATTTTTGTGTTTACAAATAAAAAGTGAAATTTTATGCGCTATGTAGTATGTCTGTTTCTCTCATCTTATCTGTCCTTTTATTATAGAGGCTATCTTAAGGAACAAATTAATAGCAGTAAAAATCTCGTACACTGACTAATTTATTATAAGTGAACTAAAGAATTTTATATAAAATTACATATTTACATTGTTTTATAGCAAATTATTGAATTGAAATTGGATTATTGGTGTGTATTTGTGTTTTATTAAATTAACTGAATTCTCCAAGAATTTCTTTACGTCTTATTGAGAACAAAATAAAATATTTTAAATTTACATACACGGAAAGAGCTGTTTACCTTTCCTTGCATTTGATAAATATTGTTAACTTGTTCTGACAGGTTGTAGTGGATTCCTAACCAGTCAGAATATTTATTTGGTTAATAGTTAGTTGGTATTTGAACACCAGATTTCACACTCCACTCAGTTCTAGTTAGAGCACACTAACCTAGTGAGCCACCGCTGAACGTTCCACGACATTATATGAATATTAATGAAACTCGAACCACCTTAAGAAATTTGTGAGGAAGCAATTTTTAATATAAAACCAGTTGAAGTAAAAATGATTAAAGTGCTAACAATTCCTTCCTTTCTTTAATTTAGTAAAAGGCAGAAGACAAAGCCATGTAATTAACATTTTTTAATATCGTAAAATGGAAAGTAAAGTATAAGGAAGATTTGAAGGATGAAATAATTTAATCTGTTCCTCCTTTGCTGGCCACAATTTCCCTGGAACAGTAGCATATCTGTTTGTGGAAAGCGCAAAGTTTAAATGAAATTACAACCATTTCCCCGGTTTTATATTATTTTAATGTAGTCCGACTTCATCACCAACACCACGATTTACAATAACAGTTCAGTTTTTCTTCTACTTCAACAGTTTCCAAAGTTTAATTGTTTTCCGCAAAACTAACAATGTGTTCATTTCATTATTATTTCCATTTAAAAATTTGTTGGATTCTATTATTCAAGTAATTAATCAAAACTGTAATAAAAAAACACTTTAATTATCAAGAAAAAAATAATTGTATACCCATTTCATTAAAATAATTACCTTGGAAAACTGTTGTAAAAACAAGTTAAATTTTAGTTATTTTTGTATAAAAGTATCAAGGCTATTGTAATGATATTTATGCCTATTTGTATTATTTAATATAGATTTTTTTGATGCATTAATTCTCAATTTCAAATAATTTTTGATAGCCTTTTTTGTTTTTGAAATATTTGAGTTGAAATAAAAAAGAAATAGAGACGGACTTGTTTGCATTGTAGAAATTGTAGTTTTAGTTAAAAATTAAAATAGTTGTTTATGTACCATAACATTTTGAAGCAGAGCACAAATGTTTGTAAGACATCCAAGGGTATATCAACAACAATAATACGTTCAATGATTTGTCATTTCTTAATTACTTGACACTTTAAGCCAATGTCATTTGTTAGTTGTTAATATTACAATAGCAACTCATAATACCCACAAAGATTTTATACACTACATATTATATCTATAGGTAACTCACTAGGTTAATAAGTTTCTTATTATTCTTTCGTTGTTGAGCTTGCAAATGTTTAAGATATTATACTATTAATGTGAAGATATCTTATTTGGCTTGGTGATTTATATTATTCCTGCATTTTCTAAATTGTAAAATGTATGCAACAAAAACAATAAATTTTATATTATTATTGCATACATTTTACAATTAAGAAAATGCAGGAATAATATGAAACAACAAACCAAATAAGAAATCTTCGCATTATACAATAAATTATAATTTAAAGTTCAGTAAATTTAAGGTCATGGGTTAAGGTAAAGTCATGACATTAACTAAACTATTATTAACTAAAATTACCTGTGTAACCGAATAGTTTTAGCACTTACTATAAATCTGAGTCCCTAAGTTGTTGACCTGTCTCATTAAATTGCAATTAACCTTTATCAACGGTACAGGAATTTAAACTTTTTATTTCAAGATGAATTTATTACTACATATTTTATTATATAGCTGATATAATCATATAGTCAAATAAATTATGAAGAAGTAATAAAAATTATATACACATACCTATGTAAATAATTGGGATATGAACCAGTGCTACTTTGATTGGGAATTCCTACAATAAGCATTTTAGCACATTTTAGCTGCTGACATTTTATTTTAAGTATTTTTATAGTTTACATAAAACCGAGTTCAGTAATGTATTCTCCAAAACAGCTGTGAGTGTCTAGAAGGTGACATCTGGTAATGTCCTCTATAGCAAAAATTTGTTATTATCGAAATCTGTGAAAAGGAAGATTAGACAGTACGTATTTGTAATTTTATACGCCAAATAAATATTGGACTAAAAAATTCAGCAAACTTGATAAAAAATTAAGTACTTGTACCATACTACAACCATTAAATGATACTTAAATAATTAAAATTAAAAACTTTATAACTTTAGTTCTATAAAAACAAAATAAATTATAAAATCAAATGCCGACAAATGTAATAAATCAACAATAAATTCAAAATACGATTTAAAAAATAGCTTTAATAAATGAAATTTTTAATGAATATGAATTGTTAGCAAATTTATTAATTGCTCCATCCGCGAATGAAGATTTAGCTAATCAATTTTAAGAATCAGCAATGAAGCAAGTGTTTCTTGTCCGGTAGAATTCTGTAAATATAATTTAATTCGCTTTCGTCATCTTTTAATAAAATTTCTACCAAACTGCAACATGACGAAAAAGAATAAAAAATATATTTATTTTTCTTACAAGCTCTTTTTGTTTTGGTTACATAATGTTTAAATTTTTATAGTTTCCAAATTTCTGTAGGCGCTCAATGGAATTGACGTTTTGCTATACAATAATATCTTTATATAAAAATACATACCTATATGATATTCATTTTCTCTATTTTATTTAGAAACTTTCAATTTACCTTTTGATTCACACAGAACTATATGCTAATTGGTAAATAGACAAAATGTATAACGTAGTGAGATCTATCTACAAAATGAATTGCTTCAATCAAATTGCCGATAAAAATCTGGTTCGTATTAAGTCTAGACAGTGTTCTAGTTCTTGCAGTATTCCAATATTCAAATGTGGATCAAATTAATCTTTTCCTTTTAAAAGATTTCTAACCTCTTTCCTACTATGAGCAGAATGGAAAATAAGATTGAAATTTTAATTGTGTATTAATAAATTTTCTCTGTTGTTTATTTGTTCGGTTGTTTGTTAAGCCTTGTTGATTTCCGCTTCACTATTAAAAGATGCTAAATAATTCGTGGTGGTAGATGATCTGTTTCTACAGAATTCCAAGTTTAAATTGAATTACGAGCATTTCCTATAGCCTTATATGATTTTAATCTTGCTAAACTTCTTCCTCTCGGGTCTGAAAAGGGATTTAAATTACGCCGTCATCTTATCAGCTGATTATTTTCAACAGAACTACCACTTCATCGTAATTTATATTCCCTTAGTTTTCGCAAACTTATCAAATAAGGTTATTATTTATACATAACTTCATTATCTCACAACATGGAAACTTAAATTGAATTTTTCATTTTCTTTGAATCTTTCGTTACAGAAATCCAAAGAGAGTTTTATTGTCATTTTATTTTTGCTTCAAATGGTAGGTTTTTTTTGATAAGTTTTTATTAATAATTAAAAATTCGATATTTCTTTATTTCAAAGCTACTTACAGACAAATCTTAAAGATTATTACTGTCGACTTTTAGACGCAAAATTGATTTTATACAACTCAATTGTTCCGAAAATATATATTTCTAGATTGAAATATATTGATATAAACACCTCGCGTAAGCAACAATGTTGCGTCATGCAAAGCGTCATCTATTTGTACTACGTTTATGGTGTAGGTACATATATCTCAAAAGAATTTTCATTTTACATTACAGACATATGTGATTTTAAAATTGGACCTCAATATTCCAAAAATGGCTAGATATACAATCTCATTAACTATATTATTCAATAATGGAACAATAATAATGACAATAATAACTTTATTTAGTATTTCATATCTATAATTAAAATGATGGAAATATAATTATTTGAATTTTTAAATGTGACTCTTCTTGTCTTAATTAAGCGCTCAATAAAAGTTACTGTATGGATTCGGTCAAATATTCCTTTGAATAGATCTTTAGAATCTTTTTCAAATATAAATCAAAGTTACAATATCTTTGAAGTTGTCTGAACCTGAAGTATAGTTAATGGTCTTTTTATTGAATTGTACAACACAATTCAATTATATTTCATTCGGATCACATACACACTTTCGTTTCGTCTACCTTTCTATGTACGACATTCATTAATAATATCTTGTATAGAAGTCTGTCTATTCAACATGCTCAATGTAGTAGTCTATTTATAATATTCACAAACAAACTTGATATGAGTACGAGTATGAGTATCAAACTATCATATAACTTTTGGTTCAAGAAATTTGGAAGCAAAGTTTCTAGTTTATATATATTAAAGAAAATCTAAAAGCAGATAGATATAGAAGATTATTAAATTAGCTAAGGGAATTCGATTATTCATATAAATTGTATCTCTACCCATTTATGAAATAGGTATACTAAATAATAATTTTTTTAAATACCTTTGTTTTAATCATATAATTCAAGAAAAGTGTAAAGTAAGGATTCACAACCTAAATATGCCGTCTATAATTAATAAGTAAATCAAATAAAGCCAAATTAAAAAAAAGTGAGGTTGACAAACTGAAACGTCAAATATAAAAACAAAGACAGTCTACTTTTTTTTAATATTAAGGAACAAGTTAATGTCAAAATGTTTGTTATTGCCAATATAATTTATTTGTAGTAGAATTGGGATTAAAATGCTAGTGAAAAAAATAATATATATACCACGATTGAGAAGACCATTATTGACCAGTGCTAGGTCAATAATGATAGTCTTCTCAACCTTGGTGTATAAAATACCATTATATTCATAATAATGTTTCAACAAATTCCCACCATGAAATCAATGAATAATATATAATTTATAATTTATGTGAAATAGCTACAGAATAAAACTGAAGGGTATTATTTTACTTTCCACGACAATATTTCATACAAGTCACTTATTATATTTACAAGCTTTAGTAACCTCGCGGTGAAGGGTCAAATTCCATACCTGAGAACTATTAATCAAAAATACTGGTGTGCCCGAATGGCTTAGAATTTACTACAAGATGTAATATGTAGGTCCCTTGGGGTAATAACCTGAACTATTCAAATGCAAATATTGTATCAGGTTATCAATGCAAACTGTAACAGGTGGATTTGTGTCTCATGATCCAGATTTACCAACAGGAAGCGGGACATATCCGTAATATATAGAAATTAAACAAATTATCAAATATCTATAGAAATATAAATTCTGATAAATATTTTCTTTAGTACAAATATATTATTTTAGCGCAATATACGATGCAAAATTAGCATATACAATAATGAATATTATTTGTATCAGTATATGTATGAGAGGTAGCTAATATGTTCGCTTGTATGTATGTATATGTATACACTTCTTATCAAGAAACATACATACAATATTTTTATTTAGTTTACATACATTACATAATATTCAGTCATATATTGATTTAGTTTTTTTAATATGTCGTAAAATATTCAGCTTATATATGTTAATTTTATGGCTATTTTAAAATAGATGATAAAATTACCACAAAAGGCATGTTCTAAAATTATCTTTTGGAAATTCTAAAATGTGGTTTATAATAGGGGAAAGTAGCCTAATTTGGACCAATTTTATAATATTGCCTATATAAAGGAACGGAAGAAGTGTCACTAAAAATTAAGTAGTAGAAAAGAAACTCCCTAAGTGTACCTTCAAAATAAAACCATTTATTAAATTTTAAATACCATTTTTAATAGTAAAAAATAAATTCAAAAAAATCTTGTCATCGGTCCAATATAGGAAACCGGTTTCCTTATTTGGACCGCTAGCTTCTTAAATTGGACCATTAGCTTTCTTAACGAAAATTACAACAATAGAACCTTTTAACTACAGCACTATCTCCAGCACACTGAGAATGAATCCAAATGCGACATTTCACATATTGTATCATATTTTCTTCCTTGGTTTCTTCACACAATGTACAAAACCATGAATTACCATTTTCTTTTTTATGTTTCGCATTTTGTCAGAGAGATGGGGAAAGGAAACAAATTTAAAGGGCTCATTGTTTAAAATCGGATAGTTTCGTCACATCTTAGGGAGAGATAGGAAAAGTCAACAAATTTTTAAGGTCTACACAATGCTCCAAGATCATAGAACTGAATAGGGTAACATGAAAGGTACCGACATGTCGACGTGTCGCTTCTGTATGTACTATTCTGTGCCGTAATCACAATTTTTGTCGGTCCAATTTGGGCAACTGTTTTCGGTCCAACTTGGGCAACTTGAATATTTTATACTTAAAATTATACAAAAATGTCAAAGTAACATAAACTCATAAAATTGTAACAGGAAATTATAGTTAGATAAGTAAGCTTTGTGATGATATAAGAGGACTTGTAATTACTTACGTTTGGACGAACTAACGGCTTTCACTCTTACATCAAAATAACAAATTTTCTTCGTAGTCAAACAAATAACCCTTCTCCTAATGTAACCATGAGACATTTTTTCACAAACACGATTACATTAATCTGGTCTACCTCTACGTATAACAAGTAGTCTATCTAAAATCGCACAGACTTTATCAATCTTTGGATACCACAGCGGTCCAAATTAGGCTACGGTCCAAATTAGGCTACTCTCCCCTAATAATTTTCAAAGTTTGTAATTATAAAATATTAGGACATGATAATGAACAAAAGAAAACGAATTGTACGAGTAAATTTTTTTTTTTTTTTTGATTACCTAGACGCTACACTTCTGACAACTAGCATGCCATATAAGTAGCAAGCTCAAAAAGATTTAGAACCGAAGAAGTTAAATTTGAATTAAAAACTTTCGATATATAATCTAATGAAAAAAATGTTACCAAAATACTTGATACCAAATTCTACTAGTAATACATGTTTTCAAAATAACCTAACCTCATTATTATTATTATTACCTACATTTTATTTGTAATAAAGAAAATAGTATTTCTCCCATAGTTCGTACTATATTTTAAATACCTATAATAAGCATTTTACAAATAATAATAAATTTTGATTCCCAACACTTGGTTCTTTCGAATATAACCAAAGTTTTACGATGTTCGAAAGGACCAAAAGTCTGTTATTATACTTTTATAATAAATAATGATAAACCCAGTACAAATTTGTATTATTTTAATAATTAATTGGTCGACTTTGTATTCTTGTACAACGTTCCTTTTAACAAAAATCGTAATTCAAGAATTAAGTAAATAATTCAAATTTCCTTTTCTTCGCTCAGTATATTTTAACAACTGATGCACATTTCGGTTGCAAAGCAATCATCATCAGGGTACAATATCTGATATTGTTCACCGAAATGTACATCAACTCTTCAAAAATGAAGTTAAGTCCTGAAGTTATTAAGTTATAACAAATCAGCATCCATTTATAAATGCGGAAGCCACTCACTGTCCTTCTCCTTGCGCCTCAAGCAACACCCAACCCGGTGCAAGAGACCTGTCCACATGGCCCCATGTCGGCGGAGCGCTGCCGATGTAAACACTCGCGAAGGCGCGACTCCAGGAGTGCGTCTGCAGAGTACCGCGGGCCCGGTGCAACTGACCAAGTGCGTGGCTTGTTCGTGTTGCCACGTGCTGCCGACGCATGCGCAGGAGACTAGGATGCAGGACACTTGGAGGATGCCAAGGATCAGTTCATTCTATATATTCATATTTCAGATGCTCTTCAGTTTTAATTACGCCAAATCCGCATTCATATGTTTCAATGCGCTCATGTTTCATACAGAAACTTATTCAATTTAAAATATAGGTAGCTACTTCCAGAATTTTAGAAATGTAAATAAAATATCAGGTTCTTATGATTTATAAGTTCGTTGCTCTAGTCTTAGAAGAATATAAGGGAAGATTTGGTATTTGCATTTGTTTATTCGGTTCCCATACAAAAGGCGATTGCTCTTTTATTTACGGGCAGTGGTAGTTCATTTGGTTAGCGCTTTTCAAATGTAAAATCTGGGGTTCAAATAATGATGACGAAAATATATCGAATAACTAAAAATATTGATATTTAAAAAAAAATATTCCGAAAATTTTATTTCATACTTTAAACCTCTATATTTTATCGAATCGATATTTTAGAATGAGTGATTATGTAAATAAACCTATTTATTCGTTCCGTTAACACGAATGGTATTGTTTGCCTACATTACTATCGAAATTACCAAAAGAATATACCTTATAATTGGTTCCTTTCCTCATTCATGTATTAGTTTATACACTTAATACTAAATAAGTAACCAACCATTTGAAATAATGAATGTTCGAAAATTTTAGTATTACATACCTACATTTTTTCGTAAATTTGAATGTTTTTTTTGTATCTGCTGAATACTATTACTTTTTTAAATATCGAATATAACATAAAACCAGAAATAACATACCGATATGTCCACTACAAGCTGTAGGTTCCCAGTCTTATTACGTTTCTATTAGGTGTTATGTTAAAAAAAATAATAAGTAAAGTACTTTCGGAGTCGTTCTACTAAACACCACTGCTCCCTCCCCCAGTTTTTCAATTTCCATTTCTGTTCTTTGTTCTGCCAAATGAGACAATTATTTTTATAGCATACTCTCCTCCCCTGATTGTATAATTTGGTATCATACCTAACCAATCAATTCAATTAAATTTAATGCTTTATTGTCGTTCCAATATTAATTAATAATATTTTCGTAGAAAATATGTATAATAATTGAATTCAAATTATTTTTAAAACTTTAAATTTTTTCTTGAAAGAAGATAAATTATTTATTGCACATATGGTACCTACGTGCAAAATGTTCTGATGCAGAGTATTATGTTTAATTTTAAAACTTTATTTTTCTCAGTGTAACCAATAGCTGAACTGTGTGGATATTATTTTTATTTTGGATCTACTAATAATTTATTCTCTTAAAATAAAACTGTTATTGACACGAAAAACATTTGTGGCCGACGCTACAAGATTTAATGGATCTCTGAAAAACTGAAAGCCTGAAAAGGTTAATGAAGAATTAAGACAATACGTGGGTGAAATTAAAGGTACTTGCCCAGAATTTCTACTGTAAGAAATGAAAGGACTGAATAAAAATGATTAAAAAGCGAACAAGTAGAATTAATGTTTGGCAAAGAATAACAAAAAATAGTGCGATTTCATTTATAATTACTTTTGCTATATACGGAGAGATTAAAAATACTTGTAGCCCACGTAGTACACAAAAAGTGATTGTCGTAATAAATAAACAAGATCTTTTTTTACTCACGTGTGTCACTTTTTTAATCTCTTATTTATGAATGTATTAAGATAACAGTATAAACTGTAATCTATGATAATAAATATTTCATGGAAAGAAATTCAACGTGATCTTAGGTTTTCTGATATGAAGATATTAGAGGTTTTCCGAAAAAACAATTTTTACAGAAATTTACATTGATTATTCCATAAATGTCATTTTCACTAAATCGGAATTATTCATTTGATGGCCGAAGGTAGTTTGTCAATGAAGAAATTTGATAAAACCACAGTATAATAGTCATGGTTACATTTTGTAAATATAATACGAGCTAAGAATTTAATTGGTAAAATTTGCTTATAATTCCTGCGAAGTAACGACAACTCGGGTAAAAAATGACTCTTAAATCACTCCAGATTCCTTGTTTGAGATCTAATTGTCATTTTTGTTACTCTTTTTTTTACAAGAAATTCATGGTTCTTATCATATTACTTAAGATTATTTATTATCATTTAAATGTCATTTTGACTTTTTCTAAGCAATAGCTATTTGTAAAATTTATCGATAAATCGATAAAAATCTATGAAAATAGTTATTAAACTAATAAAACATTGTTGCACATTGTTAACAATAATAATTTGTCATTTGTTTGGTTTATTTGTGATATACAGTGGCGGCTCGATAGTACTTGGAGCGCCCCTCCCTTCCTTTCAATATTTTTTTAAATTATTGATAAAGCCCAAATAAAATTTTAAAAGAATTTATGAGTACAATAATAACAATAATAATAATGTAATTATAAATTATCTTCTATTATAGCCTAAGTATGAACAGTAAAGTAGGTCTTTTTATTTTAATTATAAAACCCGTAATTCGGTTTTTGAAAATTTCTGGTTTTTTAAAACCTCTAGTACCTACATCATATTAAAATATGTAAATTAATAAGTAAAAAAAATCGCTTACTCCAAATCTGTTATATAATGATATATCTGTACCGCAAAATGGCCCCTATCGGACTTCTAGAAAATATATCCAGAACCAATTTTAAATATTTTGAAATCATTTTGTGGAAATCGAAACAAAGTATGATAAAAATCTTGAATAAGCTTTCATGTAGAGGTCCCTGACAATGACTAATTGTTTCATTGTCCCAGGAGACCAGGACTGGGGACAGAAATATCCTCGAAATAAAATTTCCCGTCACGAAGGCGTTTAATATATCTAATTTTCCGTCTGTTTGCCTGCCCCTGCCAAGGTGAGGGTAAGAGAAAGAATTTTATTACAGCAAGAATCAATTTGCTCATCCTTCATCCAACGCGGTTGTAGTAATCAGGTTGAGATGACTAATAATTATGTTGGAACTTTTCTCCAGGAAATGTTTATTCAGTGTAAAAATATACACCGGTAAATCGCATCACAAACAAATTAATTTTGTATTAAGAATTATTTTTAGCTTTATCTTGTATGGATTATAGCAAGTAAATTAATGTAACAACGAGAAAATTAATTTACAAAAATAGAACAGATAAAATGTGTTATTATTTTTCAGAGATACAATAATCCGGGTTATACGAAGATAATTATAAATTAAGATTTATAAAATCCCCATTCAAATTTACTCACTATATTGACTTTAACTCAACTCAATAACTGTCACAGCAATGACAGTAAGCTGAAGTAAATAGTTTATTAAATTTTAGTAATGTGTGTTGTCAAAATATATTAAATATTGAGTTCTACAATTCAGTATTCATGAGGTAATATATGCCTTCAAAAATATTGTTAAACTGGGTTTATTATAAACTTCAAATTATAAAAAACAATTATTAATGAATATGAAATAAAAATATATACTTTAACAAACTCAATAATAAATAAGAAAAGCAAAATGCAAATTGTTAAAAAAATAACGGTCAAAAATTATAATAATTGTTTTTTAAAAATATTAAAAATCTTAATAAAAAGCTTTAATAAATATGAGTTCGCAAACGACCTGTTACGATACGATTTTTAGAAGTTTAAAGTTAAACCTGCAAATTTCAAATCGGTTCGACTATCTTCGATGAACTTCGCTCGAAGCCATGGATGCAACATTTGCAATAAAAATAAAAATTGTTGTTTTTTGTCGTATTTTTATTATACCGGATATAATATTAGTACATTTCATTTCATTTGAAAAATATGTAAAATAAATAACAATCTTGATAAGATCTCGTTTACTTTCAAATTTGAATGTACATAATATTCCGATTTACATTTGATAAATATTTATTTGAAGCAGTTCATTTCAATTCAAATTCTAACGTAGAAGAATAATATATAAATTATATTTTAGTGACTTCAATATATGTTGTTTGTATATTAAACATTTATTTTTTTGGCTTTTAAAAAAAAAGTTTTATGGGTTAAGCAACAAAAGAATAGGCAATTTTCTTTCACATCAAATTCAAATTGCAAAGCAAAAAAGATGATTAAAACTTTGATTAACAATGAAATCAATCTAAAAAACACCGGTTTTATTAAGCAGACAAATGAGTGTCTAACAAAACGAATTCTTTTTTCATGAGAAGTTTTTAATTAATCGAAATGTAATGTGACAGTGACAAATCGCATCGGAATCCGAACTTTTTGCATCCGTACTTATGAATTTCCACTAATCGGTAATTGATGTTTTCCTACTTTGCAAATTTTAAACTCAAACGGAAGACTATTTGCACACTAGTCACGGGAAACAATATTTGTTAAACGACAAACTGTAGTTGTTCATGTGATAGAAATTAATTAGCAATATTTGTTGGATGGTACATATTTGTTTAGGCTTGGTACGGACCGTACCTGTCATGAAAGTAAATAATTTATTGACTACAATACCAGTCAATCTATACAGGAAATTAGATACTTAAACATACTCAATACTTAATATTGTAATTTGTAATAATGTCATTTCAAATGACACTTTGTAAATTGTAAATACATTTCGAATAGTTTGATATATGTTTACTCAATCTAATGTAAATGAAATTTAGGTTTTTATGTTTAATTTCTTAATTTATTAAAACTTTATCTAAAAATACAACTTCTAAATATTTAGCGTAAAAGTATGTTTATTCACCAGAAAAATCTTAAAATACCCATTTGTGGGTCCAAAATTTTGATTTTTGAAATTAGACCATATTGATAGGTAAATTTATAAACAAAATTTAATTATATCTTTTCGTTGCTGAGATTTTGGTTCTCGGGAACGATAATAGATAATTCAATTCTGTTTGAAAATTTGAAATCGGCGCTTATTTACTTACATTTATGTCCAGGAAATTTTGAAGAAAAAAAGTTCTCAGTAAAAAACTGAAATTTCGATTTTTTCGTTTTTTTTCCTTTCATTTTTTTGTCATAGAATCGACCAAAAAAACACTTTTTTGAGATGCACCTTTGATAGCAAAAATATCAGCATCGAAAAGAGATTTTTAAATTTTGTTTGTAAATTTGAAATCATCGCATCAACTTCTATAGACACGGACTAAAAAATTTTGGACCCAAAAATTAGTATTTCTAGTATATGTATACTGTGCATGAAAAATTTTAGAATGAATAACTAAAAATTGACACTTCATATTGTGATGTAAAAAGATTAATTTTTAATTGGAAATATATTTTTTTAGTTACCCATCAGTTAAACAAACAATGAAAAGTGAAATACATATTTTGTTTTGTATTGAGTCATAGATTACTAATGTCTGTACACATCATATATTTTTAGATAAAATTAATATAATTTTTTCATAAAATTTATTTAGAAACTTAATCTTATTTAATATAATCAAGAAATGATAACGGTTTTCATAAAGCTGCAAATATATCATGTCCCAAATACCATAATGTATCTTACAAGAATATACCGTTGTGCATTTAAGTAGAAGATATGGCATGGTAATATTAATAATCATATTGTTCCTTACAATTTAATTTATCATAATTGTAGTTTCGAACATTAAGTAATTTTCTTGTCGAAATTCTAAAAAACCAATCCATGGAGTTATAGCGAAATGATGTTGAGATATTTATTGCACCGTCAACGTCTAAATTATGTGGAATAATTCAAACGGCTCTAGCATTCCTCATCCCACATACATGTATTCCAGTCGAGTTGTAAATTCTTCATTGGGAAACTATGCAAATCAGCACGTGGATGACACGGATCCTACGGCCATTCCACAACTAATTACTTTTAACTTTGACCTTTTCCTAAAAGAACTAGTAAGGAAATGCGGGTAGTTCAAAACTAGCTTATTGTCAGTTAAAATTGAAAGCAGCCTAAGGAGTTTCATTCGAGAAGCTTATTAGTATTAGTAGTAACAAAAGAAATCTGTTGTGGACACCACATAACTGCCTTGTGCGTTACATTATAAACATTTTTGCTGCACTTCATTTAAACTTTTTTCACTTAAATGTGAGATCATTCTACAGTTAATCGTTGTTCAGCTTCCATTCATTTCATATCTTCGAACTTCCCTTCGAAATGGATCATCTTTTGTAAAATGTTATTAATGTATTTTTTACTATACTTTATTGCATTACACAAAATTATTTTTATCGCTCAAAAACATATGCTGAAAGTTGTCATATACTCAGTTTGCATTAGACAAAATTATTTTTATCAAGTTTCTTTCTGAAGGAAAGTGCCCTTTCGAAAAGGACGATTAGATCCCAAAATGGAGATGCAAAACTAGGCGTTATAGCAATGCCCTAAACAAAATTTGAAGATTCTACGGCTAATAATTTTTGAGTTATGCGAGATACGTACGTACATACAGCCGAAACTATTCAAAATGGATTCAGGGATGGCCAAAATAGATATGTTTGTTAAAACCTGAAAACCGATTTTTTTCGCGATACAATACTTCCTTTAGTTTGTACAAGGACATAAACAAGGAGAGTAGTTTGGATCCTAGTATAAGTAGTAGGATATTAATAACCAATAAGTTACTGCTTTGTCAGAATGGTACTCACTACAAGCTGTAGATTTCTTGCTGAGGCTATAAAATGGTTAGTTGCATTACTATAAACTAGATTGCTAATAAAATTGTCAATAATTTTATATCTTAGTTAATGATGAAGAGTATTTAAGAAATTAGAAATTGTAATTTTATTGTATTCCTATAACTTCCAGTTTGGCGTATAATTTGCACTATTATTTCTGATATTTGCTCTTATTATATTGTTTCAGAATTTGCTTCCGTTCAAGTATTTCCTGACCTATTTTTACTTCAGTACTTGTTCTAAGTTCATCTTCCTTGTTGCAATTATTTTTGACCCAAATGTGCTCTAGTTGTCTTATACATTGCAAATTATTCTATCTGCCCCATATACCTACACTGTAATCATTTGATCTATTTATTGTCTAATACTTCCGTATTTGTCTTATTTTCTGTCTAATTACTGCATATATTTGCGACTACATAAAAGTGCTTTACTTGTTCTGT
Source organism: Stenolophus ochropezus (assembly GCA_035578165.1). Taxonomy (NCBI): domain Eukaryota; kingdom Metazoa; phylum Arthropoda; class Insecta; order Coleoptera; family Carabidae; genus Stenolophus; species Stenolophus ochropezus. The sequence continues at coordinate 12,733,301 of JAQOWZ010000005.1, read as the reverse complement.
CAGTGAGTCTTCAAGGTTAAAATCGTTTAATTATATGGAAACCTTTTTTAGATTAGTAGGTAAATTGAATACTGGATTGCAGAGACACAACTGAGCTTTCATGTATTTGCTATTAATCCCCTCCCAAATTAGATACAACATACAAGGCTTGTTGGTCTAGGCCTACGAAGCGTATAATCTTTCTCAAGGATCGAATCAGTCTGAAGTGTATATCTGTTTTACCTCTATACAGAAGATGAATAGAAATTTAACCTATTTACACAAATACTTAAGATTTAATAGCATTAATTATATAAACGAAAAGACTTCAAGCAGTTTCAACAAATCACATTTATCTATTATCAGATATTAAATAACTCCAATTCAGTGAAAAGAAAGAAACTCCTATGCAACCAAAACTACATTTCAGCTAAGCAGATTGTATTGCATCGTACCTGCAGAATTATTTAAAATTTAACTAGTAAAACTTCCAATTTATTTACTGAACTTATTGGTTATAATAAACATTGGTTAAAAAAACTGCTTTACTTTGATTTAATTTTGAAAAGTATAAGTAGAATGACTCATCGCAGACGATCTGTCTGATCAGGTAGTCTCACTAATAGGCCAAGTGAGATAAAAGCAATGCCGCCAATGTTCAGAAATTTTGTAGCGTCCGGAAGAGTCAAGAAGGTTCGAGATTAATAACCCGCAGGTATAAAAGTGTCGTATCCTGAAGAATAGAGCAGAGTGAAATCGAGTTGAGTTAGTATGCAGTCGAGTAGAGTGAGTTCAGAGGAGAACTAAATAAAAAAAAAAATTAAAATCGTGTGAATATTATGTTGGCAATTAGTGTGTATTACTAATCTTTAAGTTTAATTTGTGTTATTTTCGTTTAAATCAGAGTATTTATAATTTTTATAGTTATTTAATAACTTTAATATAAATTTTCGTGTTTTGTGACTTTTTGTTACAGGATTATTTGTTAGTATTTGTTATTCATTTAAATTTCAATGAACAATTAATAATTAAAACTAAATAGCCAACAGAAAACGTCCCTAAGTAAGAATGTAATTGCTTTTTATTATATTGAATGCCGATATACATAATTAACAATGTTTCTGGTTGCTGTTTTTTATTTAGTTCAAGAGAAAATTTCCAAAGCACTGAATCTATGCAATGAATAAAAACAGTAATGTATATATTTATTTAACAGTACTAAAGACAACTTTGAGCCCCATATGAAAATAGAAAGTTGGCATTAATTTCTCGAAAGTATTCGAGTAACAAAAATTTTAAGGACCGCTGTCAATTCTTCGTAAAAAGTTTGCAAACTAAAAACTTCTATGAATTGAAACAAAAAAGTAAAAAGTCAAAAAATAAATTTGCCAAAATCAATTTTTTGCTCATATCTAGTGAGCTATGCATTTTTTTCTGGAAAACAAAAACATTATTAAAATGGTCAACTAATGTGGCAACTTTGCCCCAAATTTCACCGACTTACAGTTTTCGAGATCCCAATGGTTAGCCTCTTAAAACGGACACCCTGCATAGGTACTTATATTCCAAGTCGCTTATAACATTTTTCGCGCCACCAGCATCAATATCTTCCAATGTTAAATGTTGGCCACTTCACAGACCATATTTAATTATTTGCAAAAATTTATGAATTTGCTAATGTATGAAAACTGAATGATTTTCATAATTATCTTACTACGAGTAGTAGAATAGTTATTTTTAATAACTCTACATTGACACTGATAACCAAACAATAAATGTTATTAGAAACTTTCTATTTGTGTTGCTATGAAAGAATTTTTTTTAAATATATAGCACTAGTGTATTTTGTTTGATTCACGAAACATTTAGTTTGGCCTAGTGATGTTCTGTTGTTTGCAACTTTTGGACAAGCAACTAATTTCTCCCTTGTTTACCAATCGGACGTTATCTACATTCCGATTTAATGTCAATCAATACCACGAGTAAACAATTTACGATCGCATTCGCATTCACATTCAGCTTTCAATAACCCGGTCCGGAGTCCGCCAACTTGATACTTCGTGGCGCTGGTAATTGCTCTGCAACTACGAACAACCGCCGCGAACAGTTGAACAGAAGCCGTTCGCTGTTTGCATATAACGCTGCTGGCATCTAGCGCCAATACGACGAACACGGAAACAGTATTAGGGGGGTACTTCCTGGATACTTGATATCGAGTGTGGTCTTTTGTAACATAGAGGGAACTACTGTACATCAATTTGATAACTTGTTTGTGTATGTTGTAGAATTTGCACACGAATTAGTTCATAAACATAAATTTGTACTATGTTACAAATTTGTATTTTGACTACACATTGAAATCCATTAGCAAATGTATTTTAAATAAATATATCTCTCTCTGTATCAGATTTGGTTTATAGCAGATGTCGGTAATATATTCATATTGTGGAGGACTTTTACCTGACTGTCAACTCTTGGACACTTTAGCTGGCGTGAAAAGTTCACTAAAGTAACCATTTTTATGTTTCCCATGCACAGTCTCTCAATTATGTTATTATTATAAACAAATTTTGAAACATGTGAATTAGTATTTGTTAAAATTATACTTTTGAAAGTTAAGTATTCACAACCATAATCATAAATATGTAGTGTCATTATTATTGTGCTTTTTTAAGAATATTACAAATGTGTTTACAATTTAAATGTGTTTACAATTTAAATGCGTGCAAATAAAAACTATTTGTTTTGCTTATTTAAATAATGTTTCTATTTATTTCAAATTTTATTATAAAATAAAAAAATGCGTTATTACATTATTAAAAATTTACATGCATTATTAATATATATTTTTGTATTGATTTTGAAATATTAATAACTAAAATAATTAAAATGAAAAGTGCATTTATTATTTAAAATTAAAACAATTATTTTCCCAATTATATTAAACCTATATGATGTTTTTATTAATTAATTAAACAAATTTATCATCACTGCATTTTCTGAATGTATTATAAATGACACATATCCATTAATGCAATTATAATTATAGGTAATCGTATAACTAAAACAATTAAAAAATTATAAAAGTATATTTAAGTACGTATTTTTCTCAATGAAAATTTTAATAAACAGATTTTTTTTGACTAATTGGCAGTTACATCCAGTCTGAATCTGAAATTAGATTCCAAAATTCTCAAGTAACACATATGGCAATTTTACTTGTATTTTAAGTGTGCATGTCTTAAATCTACAATTTCTTGAAGGAATGACCGACAAAATACCACAAGAAAAAAAAAAGTTTTAACTAACAGTAATACGAGGGTAAAATTAATAACATTTAGCTAATTATATTTTTTTTTTTCAGAAATATTAAGGAATATATGTACCTATATCTAAGTCACATTTATATAAAGCAAAACTGAATCCTTAATAGTGAATATTACGTGCAACAGTATCTCACTTTGGTTAAGTAATATAGAACAATATCCAGATATATTACATTTACTAGTAAAATACAATCAGATTATGTGTAAATACATATATTATTCAGTGATTTTAAAATCTAGTGCGATTTAAAAAAAATACTTTTTCTTGATTTCCGAAGCATTATAGACAAATATATTAATGGCTGAAGAATACCATAAAAATTGTAGATTAAAGTAACAATACTTCCAACACACAATGAAGCACAAATTGTCACACATTCATATTATCTAAAAAAAATGTACTTGATACAAGATTATTTATATGTTCAAGGTAATTTGCGAATATTAACATGCAAGGCAAGAAATATGTAAGAAAATGACTATCAAGACAAGATTTTTATATACAATAGTAATAAAAGACAAAATAAACTTAAATATCTTATTTCGCTTTTCGAGAGAAGACAAAAAAATTACTAAACAAGACAAGTAATCTTGTCTTGTGAAATACTAGGTTTCACTTTCCTAAAACAAGTATAGATACTTATAACTGGCAACTAGTACTCGTAATCTGTCAACTAATAACTTATTATTAAATATTGCACCTTAAAATCAAATGAAACACACGGTATATCTGTCAGTTCTTAGAAAAATACTAACTGGATTAACCATTATCTAATCTAACTTACATACTCTAATTTAATATGTGTGACCAGTTTAACTGTCACATAATTAACAAATAAACTCCTTTTCCTATTCTTCTTTGGGCTTTTCGATATTAGTATGTGTACCGTGAGTATTTTTAAATGCGAAACCTGGAATTTATCATATCTATGGTTACGACTCGATATCTGATTGACAGCAATATATACTTGATTGTCTCACTGAAAATGAATCAAAGGGAACGAATGTGACATTTGCTTTTTGGGTTATAAAATTTTCTGATAGGCAACATCAATTTTAAGAATTAGTAATAACTGCAGAAGACATGGTAGAATAGTAGGAATAGTCTGCTAGATCACTCGATCATACACACCTAGATTGTTTTTATTGTAACCTTTAAAATCAGAAGTTTAAACATTTAGATGAAGTAAATTAAATTCAAATAAATTCTCAAAATATTCCAATTGTCCAAATATCATTATTGCTTAAAAGTTGAATGATTTTTTTAAAATGTATTGCACTGTTTGTATAGCAGACCATTTTACTATTTTACCGCTTCCTCGAAAGTTAATAATAATTCTTAAAATTATTGTTGCATTTGTTGTAGACCTATCAGAAAATTATGCAAAATTGTATAACCCAAAAATGAATTATCAAATTTGTTCCCTAATGTTTAATTTTAAATGAGACAAGCAAGTATACATTGTCAATCAAATATCAAGTCGTAACCATGGATATATATTCGCGGTATATCTCAGCGAGGTATAGCGCCTGTGTGATCATGCACCAACAAGCCACTGCTGCATTCCTGCTACATACTCACGTTCGACAGCACGTATGTACCGCGGAGTGTACCGGCTCCTCGCCGTGCCGGGCGCGCTGGAGTCCATGAGCTGGGGCACGCCGCTGTGGCAGTTGGCGTGGTAGCGGGACCGCGCCACGGGCAGCTCCGAGCGGCTGGAGGACGACCAGGATATACCTAGGGAACAGGGACGGATTTGCAACGGTTCATTACCAAAACACGTCATGAAAAATCAAACAGAGCAAAATGAAAATGTTGGTTTGGTTGTGGATTTCAATGTGAATTAGAGCACTCAGAAGTATTTACTCTAATACTCTAATACCACAGAATAGGTTTATGCGGAAGCGACAGTAAGACAGAGAAACGAAAATTAGAGAGGGACGGAGACTGTGCACAAATTTAAAGGGCTCATTGTTTAAAATCGGAAAGTTCCCTGTCATCTTAGAGAGAGATAGGGGAAGGGCTCAAATTTAAAGGTCTACACAAGGCTTCAAGGTCATAGAACTGGATAGGGGAACATAAAAGGTACCGACACGGAGTGTCGCTTCTGTATGTAACTATTCTGTGCTAATACTTCACATTATGGAGCAGATTTAGCTGCTCTGGATTGTGCTCTGGTTTCAGTGGTTCCGGAATTAGAGCATTCAGAAGTGTTTGCTCTAATTATAGGTCTGCTGAAACAAGTATTCAGAATGGTCTGATCTTAGCCTGCTTAAACTAGAGTGCATTCAATAGCAATAGTTTTGGATTTTGTAATGATATACCTAGGGATAAAGGACCAATTTGCAAAGTTTTATTAAAGAAAACACGTCAACATGAAAAATCAAACAGACCAAAATAAAAACGTATGTTTGTTTGGTTGTAAATTTCAATGTATCTAATAATTTTACTACGCTTGTCGAAAACACGCATTGACGGTCACAACATTTGTAAAATATAATAATAATGTACCTACGTACAAATCTGTAACACAATATCAAATTTAAAATAATATAATCAACATACACATTTTCTTTTGACAATGGGTGAATATAGCGCGAAATATCCAAAAAATTAAATGACAAATATTAATAATCAGGAACCTAAAGGCCTACAAATTATTTATACTTAACGTAAAATTCTTGAGTTCCCAATAAAACCATCCATCGCCAAAATTATTTTCTATGCAGTTTAATAATACACATATTTGGTGCAAATGCTATTTAATTGTGGAAATATCTTGACAAATACCACTCGAAGTTTGATTTTTAGCGCTGAATATTTTGTTATTTATAAATATTCACATTTGTTTTCTTGATGGTAATTTGTTTCTAAAATTTGGCCTGTCAAAATCTTTTCAACAAATTATCCAGTAACCAAGTGTTCATATAAATAAAACAAAAATATCCGACCCCAATGAGAGAAGCTACATTGTTACTTACAACGAAGAGAAGCTGAATTAGTACATTTTATTGTTTTTATATAAAAAATAAGTGTATAATTATCTATATTAAGAGATTCTTTAGCTTAAAATAAAATATTTATTTTTAATTTTTTAATCTGTGTTTTTTGGAAAGCTCGCACCCAAGCGCCCCTATAGACCAACCGCCACTGAATTAAACGTCAAAAGTTTAATTGTTAATTGGCTACTTACATTGTTTCATGGTATAAAGTTCGAACAGGGTTGGACGGAAGAAAATAGGCCCATCGAAAAGAATAGAGTTTAGGACCCTATTCTCCACGTGAAATGGTGGCTTTACTTGGGTATGTAAAATTTAATTTAAAAAAATCGTCTCACCTAAGGGCCCAAAAGGTTAGGGCCTACCGAGAAATTTCTCGGCATACTCGGTAGATTTTAAATATTTAATTTTTTTAATACAAGCTTCGGCGTGTGCTCTAATTGTTAGCATGTGGGTAAAAAATTAGAGCATTTAGAAGTATTTGCTTTAATTCGAGTTACGCTGAATCCAGAGCACATTCTGGAGCAGATTTAGCTGCTCTGGATTGTGCTCTGGTTCTAGTGCGTCAGGAATTATAGCATAGAAGTGTTTGCTCTAATTATAGGTCTGGTGAAATCAGAGCACATTCGGTAGCAGATTTGGCTGCTAAAACCATAACTCATTCCGGAACAATGAAGCTATACTATTCTGGTTTCAGTAGACCAAAAGTCAGAGCAGGTATTCAGAATGATCTGATTTTAGCCTGCTTAAACCAGAGTATATTCTAGAGCACAGGATGTTTTGGATTTTGTAGACCAAGTACTTCAAAATTTTCTTATTCTTGACCTACTGAAATCAAAGCAAATTCTAAAGCTATTTAATATTGTTGAATTGTTCTTTTTTAAAGATTAGTTCACTAGTTCACTTAATTTATTGAGCGATGTGAAGTGAGCTAGGAGCTCAGTGCACTGTAACTTGTTAACTTATACGTTAGACTAGACAGACATACTTAAGTAATTATGTAGAAAAGTAAAGAAAATAAAATTAATTTTTAGTTTGCCTTCATTTTTTTGTATTATTTATTTTTCTTGCAATTTTTCGTTTTGATTTTGATCATTAAAAGACATTGTGCCCCTAACAATATTTTGAAAAGTCAGCGCCCGTGGTATTCAGTAGTGACATTTAAATACAAAGTTTCGAAATATTGCAATACTATCAAAATTCTTTCGTTGTTACTAAATCAATCCATTTACCATTGCACTAGAATTTAAAAAATGTGCATATTAAAAATATCAATGAGAAAAATTAATCAACAGTAAATTAATTTATAAATGTAATACTAAAAATGGCAAGAAAAAGAAGGTGTGTACTGTAGAATGTATTTTTGATAGAAGGTCATATAATCATATGTTTTTTCCATCTTTGGTTATGTTTTGACAGCTGTTTAAATCCTAACTTAACAAACTAATACCTATATCATATGCAGGCATGAGACATTTAAGATAAATCTACACTCATTATTTATAGTCAACAAAGCAAAAGAACTATTAATAAAAAATAAGCATCAAAATTTAACAGTTGCCTCTTTGTTTTGACAACCTAACCTATCGTAACTAATATATTACGTGGAGGAAGTTTCCCATCAGTCAAACATCGTATCCATCTTCGTCTCCACTTTCGAATTTCGCTGATCACTAATCGATATGGTTAATGAGCGCGGTCTATTATGGGTAATGTATGTGGTGTATTATCTCATAAACGCCACGCGTCATGTGTTACGACGGCGGCCAAGACCAACGGCCGCGAGTCCGCCGGTTCCTGCATTCAAATTCTATTGTCACGCGCGACAGACACATACGAATGCGAGCAACATGCTGGTTTCAGAACCAGGATGCGTATGTGCAAAGCGTAGTTTACTTGGGAAAATGGATTTTTTTTATTTAAAGAGATAAGAGATAATAGAACACTATACTGCAAGTGAGTGAAATAATCATTATAAATGAGTTAGATGCTTGACGCACGAGAGCGAGTCTGGTAAATTATCAAGAATATTCAGGTATTCACATTTTACTCACGTGTGATATATATGACGTTTTATCTTACCGTATATATAGTTTACTATATGAAATTAGTTCAAATATATGAAAACGACGTTTTTGGAAAAATAATATAAATTACACAGGGAACGTCACAATCGGTTGATAATATGATGCTATTTAAAAATGAATTGTTAATAAATAATATAATTATTAAATTTTAAAATTATAAGTACTATGTATAATTAAGCATTTTGTTCACTTGTGAATATTTTGTTTACTTACTGAAAATGAATACATAAAGTACCTACCTCAAAAACTGTTATTAGGTATAATATAATAGTATATTGTGTTATTAATAATAAAAGTGATATTTTGTGAGACGAGTATGGAAGTTTGGACAAGTACATGAGAGGCACATAGACATGTTTTCTTCAAATGTAGATATTTAAAAACAAATGTTGTTAATGGTTTTAGTAACTTTATTCTTAGATTATCTAATTTTATAGTGACATTTAGGGTGATATGACACGTTTTTATTATACAAGTTATTTCTTTATTTTATTTTTACTCCGGTGGCGTCTTCATTATTTAGTTATAATATTAAAATACAAAATTTACAAATACTGTAAATAATTAAATTAATGAACGATAATCATTTTCTCAGAACTATTGATAAAGTTTGTTTACATTACAATAAAATAAAATTGAAGTAAAATATAAATTACATTTTATCTATATTGCACAGGAAGACGATACTCGTATATTTATAATTGTAGAAAATCTTTTTGTTTATCTCTACAATTATTAATATTTTTATAATCTTAAAGATAACGTATTTACAATAATTATTTGTACATGCGTACAACAGTAAAACAGTTATTTATGTAACTAGTGTGTAAAGTATGTGTATTTTAGTCGAGTGCTGTTCAACTCTATAGCAAGAGATACAACCCAAAAATATTAATAAAAAATAAATTCCAATAGTAAATAAAACCATTGATAATTGTGCTACTAATGCGCGAAAAGTATTTATCAAGCACTAAGACGTGAAAGGTCTTTTTACAAACTCTACAGAATGCATACTTTATGCCCGGTAGTAGAAAACTACATTTTTAAATATACAACTTTTATTTATTTTTTATGTAGTACATTAAAAACTCATATGTTGAATATTTGAAACAAATAATATTTTTGAAAATGCAATTTATAATCTACTAATAATTTAAACTAGCATACTTTAGTAGTTTCAATGTGTTTGCACCTTACAAATACGAATTAATATTTATACTGATTGCACGAATGTAGGCTTTGGAAGCACGCCACCCGTTCCTCTCACCGTGGTCTGTTTTCATGTCTGTGATCCTCTTCCCTCCCTGAGTGTATCTGTCCCATGTCCTCCGCCAAGACGGGGAACTATCGATCCCAGCTCGTGCCTCATGTCCATGTCCCTATGTCGTGCGCCCGCTCCATTCGCTTACAATACACTCATTACAAGATAACGCAAATAAACATATCCTAAGTGTACAATGGAAATTAATTCCAGGATAATGGGCTACAGACTAACTGCTTACGCGATCGTAAGCTTTTTGTTAATTCTTCCTTGTCGAATAGCAAAAGATTCATAACAGATCTAGAAATAGGCACCTAAACTTCACAGAAATTTAGATAATTTATATATTAATTGAACAACACATTGTAAAAACTTACTTACTGAGAGCAACTGATGGGAGAAACGTGTTTTTTTTTTAATTTGAAATCCTTGGTCTATTAGGTTCGGGGCTAGGGCTGGCAGACTTTAAAAACTAAAAGTCGACTTTCAACTTTTTGAAAAATTGATTTAAAAATTATCAGAAAAATCGAAAAAGTCGAAATATTAAAAAAGTATATAAATATAAATAAAAAGTTTTATAGAATTTTTGGTAAAGGCAGTTTTTTCTTATAAATAAACTGTACACCTGAAATTGGCGTTCAAAATTTCCTAATTATATTTTAAATCTGTATTAAAGTATTCCAATAAAAATGCATTTTAAATGTACTTTGCTTAACTTTGTATTATTTATTGTGTCTTATTTTCCTGTTATATATTTTCAGTAAACAAAATTTGTACTAAGGAAGTGCAATATTAATTTGTTAAATATGCAGATCTAAGATAAAATTATAATAAATACTGTAAATTATTTGGTTTATTCTTCTACTCTAGTATTATAAAAGGTAAGGGTAAAAAAATAGAATAGATCTTAAAGTTTCAAATAATCGAAAAGTCGAAGTCTAAAAGTGGAGATAGTTATTTGAAAACAAAGAAATTAATGGAAAAATGTCGGCGATAAAAAAGTTGATATTATCGAAAGTCTAAATTCAACTAATCGACATTATTCTTTTCAAAAATCGATCAATTGACTTTTTTGTGTGCCGGTTATCTTAAATGTCGGTTAATAGAAAAATATCGCATCGAAAAACTCATGTAAGTTGTCAAAAAAAAAATTATTTACTATTTCGATGTGATACTTTGTTAACAAGTGGTTAATGTAATCTATATCTTAACTAGAGGTGAAAATATCGGCCTATAGCCTTAATTTTTTCAAATTTAATAGTGCAGGTTATAAATTTACTCTATAAGGGCTGTAATATTTATAGATAGGTGTCTTCGAATCAATTGGATATAGTGGTAGGTATATTATTAAATTCTATCATTACATTTCCTCAATGCTTTCCGGCTTTTCTTCTTCTTCTTGAATCTCTTTCTGTTATTTTATCTATCAGGTCTTTCTTGATTTGCCAATAGTTTTCCTTTTGTTTTTTACTTATCCTGGTTGATTCGTTTGATGCTCATTCGTTTGATGCCTAAGTTGGTTTTTTAGTTTCGTCTTTTATTGATTCTTTTTTTATTATTTCTCTTAAGACTTCTTAATTCTATCTAGTTTAGTCTTCCGTATTTTTGTTTACAAATTTTAAGCTGTGTTATTAGTTAGCGCGAAAAATATAATAAATAAGAAATAATATTCATACATGTATAGGTATGTACCTACATACTTTATTATAATTTCTGTGAATGTAAAGTTGTGTGTAATTTGCTTGTAGCGTAAATAACTATTAATTAAAACATAAATCTTAGTCAATAATTGAAAACATGATTATAGTAAACTTAAAAACTACTACAGCAGAACAAGTTGTAATAAATGCTTGTTAGGTGATATCTAAAATCTTTTGTTATAAGTACTACTAAAATGAAGTAATAAAATTCTATTACTTTTTATCTTGCCAAACAATGGCCAATCTGCAAAATTGTAATCACAGGCATCTTTCGCAGAATTCTTTTTATAGTTTCATTAAATTGAATTGCGTTCATTATAAAATTATATTCTAATCTACAAGCTCATCATGTAAAGTGCGATATAACTCATTGTAATCAACCGTTCAACTCGTTCACTTCGACAAATTAAAAAACGAACAAAACCTGAAAGCGATATTGCCAAATTGACGCAGAAAATGGAAAACCATAAAAAATCCAATTTTATAAAAAACAAAACATCATAAAACAAAATCGAATCCACAGTGTCAACATTTTTCTAGAAAACAAAAGAAAATAAATCCGGTGTAAGCGGAGTCTTATAAACATAAATTCCTATTGATCGGAAAATCTAAAAACTATGAACAAAAGAACAATATTCCACAAATTTAATACAGGTTGGAAATTTTTATCTTATTTGATTTAATCTATTTTTATTAAATAATTATATCTCTATTGCTTCACTGCAAATATATCTAAGTAAATATATTTATACTGAAGAAGGCTTTTACTGTTCTTTTGGTTAGAGACCATCGCAGGTATCATTAAGTCCTCTGCTAGATTTAAACTACGCAGCAAAAATAAAATTTATTTTAAAATACCTGTGTATATTTTGTAAAGTTTTAATTAATTTTGGAAACATTTCATTTATATTTGTGTTTTTATTTAGTTATAAATCACTAATATATGAGGTTTTACATATTGACTTTATTTCTAAATTGGATTAATTAAATGTTATATCATAAAATTTTACTGATATTGAATTTAAGCTAATTAAAATAATATTTATATTATTACTTATTTAATATAAATGATATTATAGAATATATTAACTGTGTAGATATTATGTTTATATTGCTTGTTAATGTTAAACTGATATTGATATTAGGACTTTATGAAAAGGAGGTATTAGATATATTGGGTTATAAAATTTCCTACAATGAAATTTTATAGCTATTGGATTTAAGTGAATTAGGTTGATATCTTTATTATTACTTTTCTATTTCTGTATAAATATATCGCCATTATTTAAATTTTGTCGATTAATTATAGTAGCCATATTTCAATACAGTGAAATATGACTCATAATTCAATATTTTCGACCAATCACAGAACCAGAAATAAATTAATCACATTTTTTTTAAATCTACCTTGTTGTGGATCACCCTTCTTATGACCGTCTGACAGCTAATGGTACAGTCATTTCTTATTTTGTATTTTTATGTTGTCATTTTCAAAAGTGTTTATAAGTATTTTCGAATTTACAGGAGTAGAGAAAGTATAGTATTATATTGTGGATTATGGCCATTATTCACTCAGATGTAATAATAATGTACTATGTACTATAATATGAATGATATTACTACGGAGCATTACCTGATGTATATAATCTTGGGCCTAAACTTCTTCATAATGCTCTTGGTACACAGATAGTAATGGGGTAGGTGACCAATTTCTAAATTTGGTATATGTGATAGCTTGTACAAAAATAATATACCCGTATTTTTTTAAAATTGTTAATTATTTGTTGTTTTGAAGTAAATAAATAATATAGTACTTGGGAGGGGATTATGACGTCAACTACGTTCATGAGAGGGGTGAAGGTAGACAGAGACGGAAATATGTGGAGTGAGTGAGATAGATAGGTTTATTGCCACACCTTCAAATTTTAACCAATTAGCGTGCGAACTTAGTGAACGTCATAGTAATGGACGCTGTTTCTATTTAACGCAAATTACTAAACAATTGCTGATAAATATTTAACTTTTTTAATGTCAACGTTCATAAATAAACATACTTTCTATAATTTAATAGTTTTTTCATTAAAATTCTACCTTGGTCACCTACCCCATTATTATATATATTTTATAAATATGTTCTAACCTAACTTTAGATAGATTACGACGAATACTAAATACAAGGGCTACTTGAAATTGTTGTTTGCTTGTAATCTAATAACCGTAACTTTTGCTTTTGTTTCATATTTCTGTGAATTTGGCATGTACTGTTTATGAATATTCATTTATTTTCCAAATTGTCAAATCTTAGGTAATTTCGCACAACTTCTGTGCGTTGTATATTGTACGTGTAATTTGCATGTGACTCTATTGCTCTCGTGAATATTCATTATTCTAAATTTTCTGCTATTGATTTCCAGTCAAAGTTGGCCTTGCATTTTAGTAGCAATTAATTAAACTGACTGATGATTGTAATCGAAAAAATTGATGTGCGATCATGTGGTATGATCCGATATTGTTTCGTGATAATTTCAGTTTTTGATAATGACAAATGAAATTCTTTTTGTCAATAACTCCCAATAAATTAGATAAATATTGATACAGAATATTTTTATAGCTAAAATAAACACAGATAAAAATGAAAAATGGTTATTACTTAATACAACTATCAAAATTTATATTTATAGTTTTGATTGATGATCGGAATTATTTGGAAAATTTAATTATTAATTTTTCATATTAATATAAAAACTACTTGGAATCAGTAATAAAAGTAATTTTGAATTGATTTATGGAAAAAATATTATTACTTCTATAATAATGAATTGTATTTAAAAAACAAAATTTATTTATAACAACATATAATCTAGGCTTACATATAAGAATAAAGAAAAAGCTATGTTTGAAAACTAAAACAGCCAGTACGGTTGTGTGGTCGTGGCGTGTCTTGTCTGATCGTGTAGATAAGCAACATAGCCCGCCCTGTCCAATTGGATGGGTTGCCGCACAACGGCTCGGTGTGTGCTGGCCTTGCAGAGACTGTAGGCTGACAACCTGCATCACTAAAATGCAAGTAAAACATGTCACGAAACAAGTACTTCAGGTACTTGAGGCCTAATCGGCTTCACCAAAAATCTGGATCTACTTCCGGAAAACTAAGTAAGGGCTGTCACAATAGACCTTCTAGGTCGCGTTGACAAAAAGCGACAAAACGCTTAAACCCTCATATACATACAATACAATACAATACAATGTTTGAAAACTACAAAAAAATATTTTATTCGGATTCAAAAAAGTCCACCTTCAACTCTCCTCCACCATATAGGTGAGTCGGACCAAGGCTATGCGGTTAACAGATTGCTGTCATTTGTTATATGTGGTACACTCCTCGTGCAAACAGCGACCACAAATTACCCATTTTATCCAATCATTCTTCTTTATCTTCAGCTTTTTCATTATCATCATCCTCTGATTAACAAGAGTTCTTCATAGCTCATGGAATAGCAACTAGATCATCTACCTTTTTATGTGCGAATATTTTTTCTGTTTACCGGTTCGATTGATGTTTTTAACAATAACTATCCTCTGGTCCCTCTCTCCTCAGCATAGGTGGTCCATGTGTTCTTACCGAAATAGTAATAAAGTAATTGTTTATATAACGTACAATTTTTTTTGGCAATTTTTTAAGTACATTTTGAATTATTTAGTGTTGACTGCATTCATTTTCAAACGGCTACTTATACCTACTGTCTCTAAACAACAAAATTAACATTCCCTATGAGATATATCACTCCTAAAGTTTAAGACCAAAAGTTCACCTCTCTTACCGGTCCATCTCTCCCCCACTTACCCTATATAAAAAAGAAAACAGACTTTTAACAAAACATTATGACTGTTGTTACATATACAGTGAGAAAAAGGAAATATTTTTGAATATTAGATAGTGTTTATTATCAGAACCATAGTTTATTTACTTATTAAATACTTTGTTATACGTTTGTTAGTTATTACAATGCGAAAGTAAATGATAGAATTGTAATTAATGATTAGTAAATATATTTATAATACCTACATATGCGGAAATCATTAACTGAACATATGCTACTCTGCTATTACGCATCTGATTCTGAATTCTTGCTTTTATAATTAATAATCCTTTTTTCTAATTAGCTCAACAAATAAATACAGTCATATTAATAACACATGTACACACATAATTTACTGCTTTGTAATCCGCAATATATGTCCGTATAAATCTTCACTGAGCAGTTTAAAGTGATTTTAACTGTAAAAGATGCTACATATTCAAAATAAATCCGAATCAGTCAGTTGGAACTGATGCCTGTAGTCGTTATAATTTAATACAAATCAACTCTGTTGCACATTTAATAATTACAGTTATAATAACTGTCATTGTTAACGTGCATAAAGTTTTTATTGGCTATTTTCATTTGTTTACTCTGCCATTGTTATAAAATAACAGTTGAAAATTACAGTATTAAAAGTTATAACTTGCACGCTATGAATATGTTTTACTTGCTGTCCAACAACATAATTTTATATTAATAAAATATATTTGGCATTAATAAATATGGGTAATATAATTATTTATGAAGCAAAAATTTATTTCACTAAAAATTTGTCAAACAAGTTTTAAATAACAATAATTCAAAAGTATTAAAAATATTAATTTATGAGATTTTGTTAAAAATATTTATTATAGTTTATAAATATCAATTTTAAATTTTACCAATTTAAAATGTATTATTCAAGTTGGGTTTTCAAATAACAATTTATTTGTCAGTGTTTATATTATACATAAGTTTCATTTATTTTGTATTTATTATTACATTAAAGTTTTGTAGCTAGAAATTAAACCATAGATCTCAAATAATTAATCTTATTCTCTATATACTAAAACAAAACCACCCTTCAGAACACTCTACCTGTCATAACCTCTACTACATCTAAAAGACTCTATTTAGCTGCCTAAAAGGTACTCAAGTTTCATTGCATCAATAAAGGGATTATTACCTTAAGAAAATCTCACCCCGGAACGCTCCTTTGATTGATCTAGTAATTAATATAATTATTACCAAGTAATAAAAAAACATACTACCTGGCTGCTGGAAATGTGCTCTAATTTTACTAGATCAAAAAAGTTTTTCAACTAATAATCACACTTACTGCCTGAGCGCTCTAGTAATTAATCTTATTCTTCCCCTAGCAAAGAAAACTGAATAGCGAATCACACTACCTTGAAATGCGCTCTGGTCAAAAAGGGATTATTACTTGTACAAAATAACACTCCGGAAGATTGCTTTTATACCAACGCGCTTTTATAATAAATCTAATTTTTACCCTGCTAGCAAGGCAATACAATCTGAAGAAAATCACATGCATTTTCTTTGAGGCAAATATCAAACACCAAAACCAAAACATACAAGAAAAATGAAATACATGAAAACATTTATGAAAGCTCTAATTCTTGGTCCACTAAAATCAGAGCACAATTCAGAGTAGTCAAATCTGCTTCAGAATGTGTTCTGATTTTAGCAGACCTAGAATTAGAGCAGACAGTTCTGAGTGCACTAATTCCTGATCCACTGAAACCAAAGCACAATCTAGAGCAGCCAAAATGCTCCAGAATGTGATCTAGATTCAGCAGATCACAAAATAGAAGCGAACACTTTAGAATTATTTAATTCTTGACCCACTGAAACCTAAGCACAATCCAGAGCAGCCAAATTTGCTCCTGAATGTGCTCTGGTTTCAGCAGCCAGACCATCAGGCGGGGCAGAGGCTTGAGGGCCCATTGCCGTCCCGGTGCCCCGTAGAGCGGGACTGAGTGCTAGGGTCTCAGGATCCCCGGTATATCTTAAGACTTTTTACGGTAAAAGTCATTTACTAAAAAAATAGGAGAAGATACAATAATTCTTTAAAATAATAACATTTCTACGCTAAGAAAAATATTCCTTGGGGAAATGAACGCCGATGTCCCTATGTAGTCGGCGCCTATGCTTTGGGCACTATACGCTTAATGTTTGAGTGAACAAGTTGTTAATCTAATTCTTCCCCTAGGAATCAAAACCACATAGCGGAACACACTATCTGGCTGCTTGACATGTTCCCTAGTTTTAGTAGGTCAAGAAAGGGATTATTACCTCAACAAATTTCTACTCTACTTAAAGGTAAATATCCTAATTGTTGGTTCACAAATTCATTCATTTGGTTTTATGTCTTCTTCCTTCAGAAGGTTCAATTAGGTTCGAAGATTCTTGATCGTTTTAATTTAATTTCACATAAATTTTAATGCCAAACCTTTATTATTGTATTTGACTACTTGAACACTTTTAAAGAAAGAAAACTGTTTATTGAAGTCGTCGCCTTTGTGCGGTGGCCGCCTGCAACAAGTGTCTGGTGGCGGCGGGTGAGAAAAGTGGTTCACCTTCGCCGCGACGCTCGTCCTTGCAAACAACAGGTGGCGCCGCTCCGCTGTCATTGTAACCGCCACGCACCACGGGGACTGCGGCGGAGGTGTGAACGCTGGGGACTCGGCTATTAGATGATATGTGAACGTTTGGATGGAATTATATCAGGAGAAAAGGAAAGAGTGTTTTAGAGGGACAAAATGAGAGGGACTGTTATTAGTTGTTCAATTGTAAAGGGGTATGATTTTCGTAATACTTGACATAGTAATAAATAAAGAATGTCGATGATTATGGTTTATTTTATTTCTAATCTATTTCTAGAAGAAATAAATCTAGAACATATTTCTAATAGCCACATTAAGAGAGAGCTCAAGGTTGTTCTGGAATGTGGTTTTGTTCAGTAATGAGGTATGTCACCATAATCAAATTTCAGTATACACGTCATAAAATATAAAAAGTAACCACTGGAGCTTCTCATTATAATAATAAAACTTAAACATTTGTTTACAATAACAAAGTTATTAGCAATTTAATGTTCCAGATTTGGGACGTGTAACGACAACATGATAGCAGTTAGTCTGTTTCTTACGGTCTCACTGTATCTCTCTTCATTCGCGATTCTACTACGTTGACGTGACAGCATTCTTTCCCCAAATTTATAATAATTATTTTCTTATAAACTACGAATTACGGATCGATTTAAAAAAATACGGGTATTTTATTTTGTTGTCTAGTATCATATATTATTATAATTTATTTTGTCCGAGCAAGTAAACAAAGGGGGACGATTTATTTGTTCCGAAGGGTGATTTAGTTCCGGTAAAAATCTAATTGGCCTTGTGCAATAAGATCATAATCTGAGCAGGCAAGTAGTGTGTTCCATGATAAAGAAAGTAAAATAAAATTAATTCTTTGTGCGCTCAGGCATAGAGAAGGTTGTTCTGTACGATGATTTAGTTTATAGGTAATAAGCCATAACTATTAACAAAAGCATAATCGGAGCAACCAGGCAATGTGTAACAAAGGGGGAAAAATTCGATTAATTACTTAATCGTATTGGCAGTAAGAAGGATGTTCCCGAAGGTGATTTCATTCGATTAAAAATAAAATTATTGTTTTTGTGTAACGAGAGTTTTTGCGCTTTTCTATTTGCCATATCGTCCAGCTTTGCTCTTGAACAATTAAAATTTACCTATTGTTTGATTTTGAAGAATTATCCGACAATGTCTGGTATTCGGTATTTGGCAAATTTGATAATTTACATTACTAGGTATAAATACAAGTATATCTGAATATTTATTTTTTCTGTTTACTGTACGATAACCCGTAATAAATAATAGTCAAATATAAAGTGTATTGACCTTTTAGATAAACAACTAGTGAAACACCAATAAACCGGATTGTGATTTTTAAATAGTAAAGTGAGAATGAAAGACACGCGCAGAAACACCGCCGAATTAGCATATCCACGTATAATGTTATTACAGCAATGTATCATTGTGCGTTGCGGTTCGCCTTGACTGTGAGCAGTAGTGTGGGGACTTACCTGGCCCGTTACTAATGGGAGGCAGTCTCCGGACCCCCGGCCGCATGCCGCCCGTTACCCGGATCTCGGTGTTCCCCGCCGCGCCGGAGATCACTCCGGGCTTCCCCCCAGCTGTGTTCACGAAGATTTGCACCTGCAAACGACAATGTTGGAAGTGTATTTTTTATCACAAATACGGAATTTTTTTAGGATATATGTTACACAAATATGGGAAGTAATTTATTTTCTCAAAATGCGAAAATGTTTCAAAGTTAAGCACATTAAATTAATATTTAAAATTTGTACATATCAATTCTCCATATTGTCAATTGTATATTAAAAATTAAATACAGATCGAATAATGCAATTCTAATCTAAGTTTCAGGTCTGTTCGAAAGAAATTTTAATCGTAAACGTTGGAAGTGTATTTTTTATCACTGATTTTTTTAGAATATATGTATATACAAATATGGGAAGTCAAATATTTTTTCTCAAAATTCAGAAAATGTTACAAAGTTAAGCACATTAAATTAAAATTTAAAAATATCAATTACGTTTCTCCATGTTGTCAATTGAATATTAAAAATCAAATACAGATCGAATAATGCAATGCGAATTCAAGTTTCAGTTCTATTCGAAAGACATTATAAGGCAATAGACTGACTATAACAAATTTCTTGTACATATAAAATGATTCTAGATTCAAAATAAGGATAGTTTTACTGGCACTGGTACGGTTTAAATTAATTATAAAAAGCAGACATTTACATTAGATCATTTAATTTCTTATATTGTTAATATCTAATTATTATAAAATACTATCAAATAAATGGCACTAAAAATATTTATTTCAAGGAAATCACGTTTCATTTTGTGAATTTTTTTAAAGAAAAATTGTTTTATTATCGAACGGCTTATTATAAATAGGAAGGTACCCAAAAACTTTGATTCAAGGGTATAAAACCTTCTATATAGGTAATTGTTCCGAATCCATTGCTTTCATTCATCTTTCTGAAAGTATCGAAACATGATTCCAACGCAAAAATACCACTGCTCTTGTTTATAGACACATATGAAATTAGATCATAATAATGTCTCTACAACTGCCATGAAAAGTTGACATTTATACTCTTAATTGTCATCTTAAAGTGGTTACGAAAGAATGAGCAAAAAAATGTTTTACCGTTCGTCTCACGGAACAACGAACATATTTAATTTTCTTAGATAAATATGTTTAAACATATTTTTTTATTTTTTGTGAAATTTTTCATGAAGAATGATTGCTGAGAACAGAATATTTTATTTATTTACTTTGATAATCACATCCTTATCTTTGCAGAAAAAAAAATGGTTGAAAAAATTATGTGTACATAATAATAAGCAAAAAACTATTTTCAAATATTTCGACAAGAAATGATTAAGTTGAGGTGTATCGATATTTTATTATTTTGGTTCATTTGTAGTTGTAGTTTTTATTCTGAGAAATATGTACATACTTGTAATTAATATTAAGAAGTGTTTGTCTGTTGTAGGGATAATTGATGGTTATAGTTTTTGTAGCGGCTGTATCGACTGATAACATTTCCACTAATTAGTCTTCATTGTTCAATATTGGCTGTTAGTGAGCATTATAAAGTAAAATAAACGTTTACAGCGTCTATCATTAATTTCCCGGCGGCTTGTATCGATATCCTTGCAAGCCACACCCTCTCGAGCTTTACTTCCTTTTGTCAAGCCTTACATTTTATGTTTTTTCTTTGTGATATTTTCAATTTTCTTCCCATACAGCTATCAATCTTTCTTAAGGAAAAATTCTAAAAAAAGTTGCGACTTGGCGTCAAAATGAAGCTGCATGTATGTTCTGATATACATATTATAATGTGGCATTATTGCTGACTTGATGTATCTACAAAGAATTTAAATTTTAAATTCTTCCGCGTCCTTATGCATTGCAAATCTTCTCATTAACATAATAAGATAACGATATTTTTCATTACGCTATTTTAATAATAAACTAAAACTCATATGCGGAAATTACTGCATTACATACAGCTATAAAAAAGCGTAGCGTTGTCTGAGTTGTCTCAGTTGCTTAGCGCGCTCCGACTCGAACTAAGATATGAGATCACTACACCGGTGATTCTTAATCTTTTTCCCAGCATATTGTTATGACCCAAAATAATTATTACTTCAAAATTATAATACGAGTATTAACAATACATCAACATTGCAAAAAAACTGACTTATTATAAAGCCAACTGGGCATTAAAATATATATCTATTTTAATGCCCAGTTGAGCTAACAAAAATTAAAATTTAAGCAACACTTCAAGGAAAAAATTATACTCTTAATCGAAATTTTGACAGCAATTTTGAATAGTTCATTTGACATTCTGTTCCGATGAGATATTGTCTATTTCAGAGAATTTAAATATTATAGAAATAAACAGAAAACATATACTTATTAGTAAAAAAAAAGAATTGTTCAAAATTAAAGCATAAAGTAAGTACTTATTTTTGGATTGGTTTGTAAAGGTTATTGCTGAATTCCCTCCCTCTTTCGAAAATTCCTCGAAAAAATCTTCAAGAACCTCGATAAAATTAAGTTTATTTAGTTAATTGTGTTGCTTCTACTTTCTAATGACAGTTGAAATAACTAACCACACATAAAAAATCTAAGCCCTAAAATACATCAAACATTAATATTTTTCTCACAAAACATAACGATGGTGAAATAATTACGTAATCTGTCGTCTTTTTAAAATTTGCAAAAAGTCAAGGGAGGGCAAAAGCCCCCTCTTACCCCCCCTTATGGGCGCTCATGTCAACATTATTAATTAACAATGAAGTCAAACAGAATTAAAATCTAATTCCAATGCATACATATATTTACAAGCCTTGTTCATCTAGAAATGTTATAGATAATAATGGTTATAAGATTTAAAATATACTTAATCTTAATATAACATAAACGGCTTCTTACTCTTTACTGGGTGTGTCAATCTGCTTTATCACACATTTTGGTAATGACCTATTTAGTCTATAAAAGTCATTTTCCAGATGTTATATTTGTATATTAGAGTACTTTTGTCGGTTACTAAATAGAATATTCTAATAAATATTAACTTTTACAAAATAATTCTTTCATATATTTTTGCTTAATTAGTAATCTGCTTTATCGTAGACATTGTTATATTTACCTGAAAAATAAAATACCACACATTATTTATCTGGCACTTCAGTTAGCTTAAAGAGTGCACCAAAGGGTCCGTTTTTATCTGAAATTTTTTGACAAGATTCGAACTCAGATTGCTTTGCTTACTAAACCAAGGACTCCAGAATCAATATCAGATGGTTGCTATTTTTAAATTAACCAAACATTGTTATCTCTCTTCCTGTTGTTGAAATTATTAGTTTTAGATTAGATTAATAAACTAATAAAACAGGTTTAATAAATTTTGTTTGAATTTAATAAGCCGCTTTCAAAACTCTGTCAATAATAGCAGGCAAATACTTCTATTCACGAATTTTTTATCGATAACACTCAGGGCCGGATCTAGAGTTTCGAGCGCCCCGGTCGAAAAAAATTTTGGCGCCCTTTTTATCCGATAACGTAATGTATAATATAATTTTACTGTTTAGAAAATAAAAATAATATTGCTACAACATAAAAAAAATAACAAAAATATAATTATATTTATAAAGGTAATAAATAATTTAATGTAAACAAATATAATATATTTTATTAAACAATGTTAGTTTAATATAAAAATCACAGTAAATTACTTTCACAAAGAAAAACAAAACTATTAAACAAAAATTGACAGTATTATACACCAAAATATATACATATAACACATAACAAAACTTGTACTAAGGAATGAATAAATAAAGATAATTTAAAAATATTTTTTTCTGGCTTTTAAATCGACAAAATTTCTATATTTATCTGTCATGTCAATGTTCTTCGCAATTTCATTTTCTATAGACAAAATTGCCCAATTATTTAATCTCTTATTTTTCATTGTAGACCGCAAGTATGTTTTAATGAGTTTTAACTACGTTCGCAAGCTGCAACAGTCACATAATATTCTTAAAGATGTCCACAAATTCGGCAGAAGTGTATACAAGTCGTTAGGTTTAAAAAATTTAAATATTTTGACCGCCATCTAGTGAGTTAAAAAGCAAATTCAGTAGCCATCTATTGAGTAGAAAAATATTTAGTAATTAGTTATGTAGTGAGCAAGGTTTAGCTCTAGGAGTTTGACTTTTATCACCTGATGCACGGGGCTTTAGTGATATTGCATTCTGATTGGGTGAAAGGACCTTGCTAGCTTCGATTGTAAATGCACCTTAACTTTTATGCACAAAATAAACAATTTGAATATATAAATCAATAAATATTACTGATATTAAAATTTATTTCATTTTTTGATTCGACGATCGGCGCCCCTAAAAACTTAGCGCCCCGGGCGGTCGCCCGTGTCGCCTGCCCCTTTATACGGGCCTGATAACACTTTATTGTTTGTGATTCATTTCGTGCCAGTAAAAATTAAAAATCGTTGAAGAAGAAAGAATGATGTGACAGATGAGAGACAGCAAACGCGAACAAAATAAATACGACGTTTAATACAGAGCCTTTATTAACTTTCCTCATAACGCGAAATGAAGTCTACATCAACTTGAAAGAGCAAATATCTTCGATACACCTCCCCAAGTCATGACTTTAGCGACAAAATGAAATGTCACCGGAAAAAGATTTTATTCATTCTGAGTAGGAAAATATGAATTTAATAAATGCGAAGATATTTGCAGAAATATTTGCACAAATAAGCAAAATGTAACAGGGTTTCACACCTAAACAAATATTTAAAATAATTTCAATTTAATAAATTTATTTTAACATAAAATTAAAACAAACATACCTGTTGGAATATTAACTAAATATACGAATTATATTCGTTATCTACAGTCAAGGCTTTCAAGACAAAACAAAAAAATGAGTTATAAAAATTTTCTTTGCACGAGTTGAAAATCTGTTATTTTGCATATTTGTATAATATTTTCTTTTCTGTATTTCTACTGTCTTCATGTACAGTCATAGAAAAAGTATAATAAATAAAATATGGACATGGATTCATTAAAATTATCTATTTATTTTTCAGTTCCTGTTTTCGCTACAGTGCTTACAACAAAAAATAACATAATTTTTCAAAACTTCCTACAAACAAACCACTGAATATAAAGTAATTAAATTTGGTAGAAGGGTAAATAAAGGATAGGAAAAGTGCGGTAGGAAGAGAAAATAACAATTATTTGTATACTTTTTAAATAATAACTTTTTAAAAATGGACCTATTTTTAGATGTACAAAACACTGTTTATGAGTAAACAAAATATCTATTCAAATTTGAAGAGAAGTTTCCAGAAAATTATGCGTTTTTTATATTTTCCTTGTGCGGTGCAATAGCCCCTTAATGTATCATATCGTGTATTTATTTATCATTTTTTCTATTTCAGTAGTAAAAAGAATTTTAAACAAAAAAGATTTCATTATAATATGCAGTAGAAGAGTTAAGCCTATTAAAGTTTTGTAACTATTTTCTAAAAGAATTATGGATTTTTTATAAAAATATATTTCAAATACCATATAAATCGGTTTGAAATATTCATTAAACTAAAATGAAATTTATAAATTGAGTAATATATAACCTAAATTCTAGCAAAGCTTTATTAATTGCTCTCTATATTCGAGACACTCCACATTCCAAATATGAGTAATTGAGTACCCTTGAAAATTCGATTGAATCAGAACCAATTTTAGCAAAAATATATGATCGATCTAATTATTAGTTTTTAGAGTCAATATTGCCAAATGCTTCACGATTTATAAGATATCGAAAAGTATTATACATGTCTCTAAAACCAGTATTTTCTTTACATTATTGGACACACGTTGTATAATACTTTTCGATTTATTTTAACTTCTTCTCCTTTAAATCTTGAACACTTATTTTTTAATACCCTGTATGTATATGAAGTTTTAATTAATTTAAAAACTATTTTCTAAAAATATACTAGAATAATTAAATAATTTCAATTAGAATTTATAATTTGCGCGACAAACTTGGATTACAATTGTAATTAGTAATTAAGACGGTAGAAACGGGATGAATTGCTACAATATTTAAAGCAAAAACTGCTTGATGAATGTATACAAATTTAATTAAAGTTTTCATAATTTCCCATTTTTCAGATTTGTGTTTTCTTTTATTCGAAATTTCAGTACAAAATTATGTCGAATAAGTTCTAGGAAAACAAAAATTTTTAATTCAAAACTTAACAAAAAACGTGCTGAAAACATCAACACATTCAACAAGTACACAATATCCAAAAACATCAATTAGGAACTTTTAGATGACATAAAACAATTTACATATGAACATCGTCTATTAATATCCAACAGATATGGAAAACATAAAAATTTGTACTTTTATAAATTTGTCTTTTAATTTTGCTACGTACAAAAAAATCTGTTTACGTTACATTCAATATTTGATGGGAATGCAAAACACGTAAATTTTTTAAAGTCTCAATTCTAGTTTTAATTCTTTTAATCTTATTTTTAACATTTTTTAAAAAACCTGCTTAAAATTCTAAATTAGTATACAAACAATTTACATAAAAACGACATCTGCTAGATTTGCAAAAGTTATAAAACATACAAAATTTTCAAAGAAAACTTATACTTTTAAAAATAAAATATGAAAGAATTTTACAGAACATGTATTTTGTTTTCAAGGTTTTGCAAATTAATCTTAATTTGGTTTATTCTAAAATTTTTAGGCTGCAACATATTTGTTGATTCTAAAGAAAACTTATACTTTTAAAAATAAAATATGGCAGAATTTTACAGAACATATATTTTGTTTTTAAGGTTTGGCAAAATTAATTTAAATTTGGTTTATTATAAAATTTTTAGACTAACATATTTGTTGATACGCATTTGGGAGTGTACAACAACAAACTATACCTGGAACTGGGGCTCGGGCACGAGGGCCATCTCGTCTTCCTCCGAGATGTCGGAGAAGTTACTGGAGCTCATGGCATGTCCGGCGCACTCGTGCAGTAGCAGTTTTATTACGCTCTCGGCTAATTTTACTACTGTGCGATCGCAATGACCACTTGGCATTCAAGGGACACCGGGGGGTGAAGCCCTTCGCGCAAGCGTGCTCAGTGACGTCATACCCATTATATCTTAAGTGCCCTACTGCACGAGAGGTGAGAGTAGAGTAGATACGTGCAGGATATAAGGAGATGACTATCGAAAGACATATTTCTCTCTATACACCAGTGGCGTATGATACCGAGAAAGAGTAAAAACTAAACATAATATAAAAACATATTTATCTCTTTACTATATACTGAGTTAAACTTCAAGAATTTTCAACACTTTAATAAAATAAAAATATCTATACATTTGATTTTAATGAAACAATTGTTGGAATTTGCAGTAAAATTTTAGATATCAATGAAATAAAAGGTTTGAAATTAAAAGCATTTTTGTTTTGTGATATGTGTATGTGCATTCTCTATGCATTTATGCTTTTACGTTGAGAGGTAAAACGAAGCACAGACAAACTAACACACCTATGCATCAGGCGTTACCGTCAGTCAGTGTTGCCGTTTTTAGTAAAATTGTACTATATTTAGTACAATGGAAATTAGTTTATTACACTTATTATCTCTTTAAGAAATCTAGTATAATTTGTAAATTTAGCAAGTTATGACGTTTTTATTATCATTGACAGTTGTAATAGCAGATAGCAAAAATTGTCTTGGTAATAATTTTAAAATTCGAGGTTCTATTATTTAATGTAGTGTACTGTTTTTGTTTCCCGCTCTTTTGCTTTTGTTTCCATAACTTTGCTTAGACTTGCAGGGCCGGATATAGAGGAGGCGAAGTGGTCGACAGACCACCCCAAAATTTGCAAGGGGCGGCAATTCAAAAAAATTATTTAAACAAATATTTTATACACACTCCTATTATTTTTAGAGTATAGTGTTAAAATTATCATTTGCCAAATATATTAATAATATAATAATTACTCGTATATACCATATATTATTTTAAGAGTTCAATTATCAATTAATGTACACTTTTAATTTATTTGCGCGCAGTTCGGTTTTCACACTTTAATCAGGCGCAGAACATACTTGGAAGTTATTTGTAAAAATTAATAACTGCCAGGAAAGTGTACATAAATAATGATCTATGAATGACAATGACGAGGGCATATCAACGTCATCCTCAGTTGATGAAAAAATTGAAGAATTGAAATTATATCGTTCGATTTACTTTTTTTTCACTCGGCAAGCCTCGTCAAGGAAAGTGACAATCACATACTAAAAACATTATCTTCGCACAAGTAATTTTACAAATTATTCTAAGAGTTTCAATGTTGTGAACGGCGTTTCTTTTATTTCAATTTGAAAAATTTTAAAACTTTAACATTGATTTCAGTTAAATGGGGTAGGTGACCAAGGTAGAATTTTAATGAAAAAATTATTGAATTATAGAAAGTATATTTATTTACTAACGTTGACATTAAAAAAGTTAAATATTTATCAGCAATTGTTTAGTAATTTGCGTTAAATAGAAACAGCGTCCTTTACTATGACGTTCACTAAGTTAGCACTATCTCACTCACACCACCTATTTCCGTCTGTCTACCTTCGCCGCTCTCATGAACTTCGTTGACGTCATAATCCCCTCCCAAGTACTATATTATTTATTTACTTCAAAACAACATATAATTAACAATGTTAAAAAAATACGGGTATATTATTTTTGTACAAGCTATCACATATACCAAATTTAGAAATTGGTCACCTACCCCATTATTCACAATATCTACAATTTCATCTTTAAGTTTACTTCGAAACCACAGTAACAATTTGTTTTAGTAAAACAATTCTTGAGTTTAATAAAGAAAGGAGAAGAGGCCTAAGCCTAAGTGAGATCAGAGTTAAAATAAAACTTCTCCCTCTGAATGAGTCACTGATATATTTTCTTATTATTTTTAGCAATAATAACAATTTACTTCACAATTTGAAAATAGCAAACATTAACTTCGTTGCAGTCATAAAACTACTATTAATTCTCATCGATAATAAATTAATTAAGAAATGTACTATGAAATACATATTGCATACAATATGCAGTATTACTCATTTTGTTGTTAAATACTTAAACATATTTACAAACAAATTTCAAAATATAATCTTAATATTTTCTGTACTCACGCCACTCGTAGTTTTTATAAACAAGAAAAAAATTCCTTTGACATTTATTGCTATAATTCTTGGAAAATGAAATTAATAAATTATTTTTATGACAGTTCTAACTTTTGCATTTGTTTGTAATTTTATTTTAATTCATAAGTGATAATATTTATATAATTTCCATTTTGATTTTACATCTACAAAATAAAAAATCTGATGGTGATTTCGTTGAAAAATAAATTTTCCATTTTTCTGATTTAATTAGTTTAAGATGGTCGTGTTTTAATAAACTATTTATATTTTTCTGGTCATTCTTTGCGTTGTACTACATTTACCCTTCTTGTCTGGATATCCTGGCAGAACTATACCTATAATCCTCCTCGTCAGTCCCTTATACATTGCACCAACTTTGAATATTGCCCAGTGTCGATTGGTTTAGGCTCCCGATACAAATATTAGTTTATTCTATAGATTAATTAAGTCGAGTGTTGTTTGTCTTTGATATATTTCAATTGTTCCTGGAGGGACGGTTTAATTAAAATTGGAACTATGAGAGATTTATAATGAAGGTCGGCTTTTAATATTTGTTATTTATTGCGTTTTATTTTCAACCGTCACTCTATTGTTACAAATTATTTACTGCTGCATCAACCAAAACATTTATTTTTGAATTATGGTTACATATTAATTATTGTTTTGTTTTATCTGGAAATGTATTACTATTCGTTACATATTAAATAAATTGAATTTCAATTACAAATGTTGAATTATTTTGGTTTAAAATATTGTACTGTGCTCTAAATTAATAAAATGGTTAATTTTGAATTTTTATGTATGTAAACTTGTAAATATTGTGAAACAAAATGTAAAAAAATGTTTAATTGTTCATAAATCTCAATGAAAAATAACATTGAAAGTGTATATTTTTTCCTAAAATTTGATAAATGAATTTGAGAATTTGTATCGAATGCAGAAACATGCTACATATTCTTGTACAAGTATAAAACTTTGAGAAATACTTTTGTTTAATTTTCTGGTTGTTTAAATATGTACTGTCATAGTTGTGAACTTATTAAGATCGTACGGTGTAATTATTTTTAAATTTATTTAAAACTTTGATGATGTCTCGCTTAACTACTTTTTGTTTAATTTTTCATAAATTATTTACAAAATTTGAGTATACTAAAATGATAAGAGTTGTTTATAGATTTTGTTGTTTAATGTTTTTAAATTATTTAATTACAAAATTTCTTGTTTGTATATATTATTGACGATAAAAATGATAACTGAAATAGTGTTTTTTATATAATTTCTTATAAATTAGATAGCTTAATACAAAATTTGAAAGTTATTTTCTTTTGTTTTTTCATATTTATAATATTTGATGTGTCCAACACATTACCTCCTGCCACTGTAGTAATAATTGTGTTTTTTTTTTCATTTTAGTACAATAATTCTAAAATTAGTTTTATGACAGTTCAGAATATTTTTTCATAGCACTCTTTGAATAGTGGGGCGTATACATTTTAGCCTCTACACATATTATATTTATATTGCTCGACATTGTATCTTTCAAACATTAAATCTTGCGCACCTTTTATCGTGCACACTTTTAATCCGCGAAAAAAAGTTATCTTACACACATTTTATCTTCGCCAACGTTTCATCTTTAAAACAGTGTAATTGTAACATGTTTATCATTAGATAAAATATTCAGTAATAAATTTTTCTGAAGATAAAATCTGTAAAAAGATAAATGTGTAGAACACAAAATGAGTGGAAGTTAAAATTTGTGGATGATAAAATGAATTGGAACATAAAATGTGTCCAAAATAACTTTTTTCGCGGATTAAAAGGGTGCACGATAAAAGGTATACAAGATTGAATGTGTGCAAGATACAATGACGAGCAATATAACACGTGTGGAGGATAAAATGTATACGCCCCTGAATAGTTATATTTAAATAAATATGATGTTTTGCACTTTTCTCAAAAATTTTGTTATGTAAGGGTATTACATATGTATATCGTTGAAAAATTTGTCTCCCTCATTGAAGTAGTCTTATAAAATAGAAATTGTTTGCTAATTTAACCGAACTTGTAGCTCTTAATAGTTTCAGAGATAGCAATAGTGTACCAATTAAATTAAACACCCTGTATAGGTAAATCATAATTTACTAACCATTCTAGATTTGGGTAACGATATTTTATACCGTAAAGAATGTTCTTTGTACATTATCTACCGGGCGCTCGAGCCGGCATAAAAAGTGCAATACATAATACATTTAAGTAGAATATGCAGTGGCTTATGATGGGGTTTTCCAAAAGCATATATTTTAAATAAATTTATATTGCAAATGAAAATTAGAGTTAAATAGAGTGTAATAATGTAAAAATTAATATAAAATAATAAATATTTACTATCGCACAGAAAACAGTAGTTATCTACCTTCAAGCTACCGATCAAGTAATGACGTCATGATAAATCTTTATTAATTTATTTCTCGTATTTTACTAAGTATTTTAAAAAATAAAAAATAGAAGTTTAGTATTTTTATCCACAACTGTCAAATAATATACCGATAATTCAATCATCTTTTATGAATTAATGACCAGCGTTACAGTTCCTAATTGAATAACATTGACAGTTCTATGGAATAATATTGTAACGTTTATGTATTTAGGTGAAGTGTAAAATGATTGAAATATTATATTTATATAAATAAGTTTAATAAACGAATAACAAATTATAAAAAGATAATAAAAATTAGTAACACTATGAATAATCGAATACATGTATACACTAATTTAAGAATTATTATTAATG
Source organism: Stenolophus ochropezus (assembly GCA_035578165.1). NCBI lineage: Eukaryota > Metazoa > Arthropoda > Insecta > Coleoptera > Carabidae > Stenolophus > Stenolophus ochropezus. The sequence continues at coordinate 12,701,887 of JAQOWZ010000005.1, read as the reverse complement.
ATATTTGATAAAGACTTAGATACTAAGAACATTTAAACACTTAATACTACGCAATATTTATTTACTTGATATTTATATCACCAGTTATTTATTTTTATCACCAACTATTTATATTTATGTCAGCAACTATTTATTTATATCACCAACTATTTATTTATTTCTTCAGTGACTTTCTGCACACTCTGACCGATACTGACCTCTTCCAGCCGCACGACGCTACCCTTATATACCTGCCGCCAATTAATCTCTCGAACATTCAAGAGCCTCCCGGATTCTATAACATCCCGAACAATAGCGGCGTCGTCGTAGCCCACTTAACCTTTAGCGTCACTACCTGATCACCAATTTGTAGAGTATACAAATTAATAAATATAAATAAATAAAAATAATGAAATATGTAGAGTACAAAATATATCTATTGATTGATTAATTGTACATAACTACCGAACATAACAATAACACGATAACGTGGTGATCTAGCAGTCTTTTCGATTGCTAGATCCCCACAGGTCAACCGTGATGACTCATTTGCGGTTCCTCTCGTTTAAGTAAGTTTTTCTACATAAAAAGTCAAAGTTACAATAGTTTTATTATTTTTCATACTTTTCTTTTATTTTTAAGCTTAAAATGTAGCTAAATAACACCAGAAATAATTACCGAGCTATTGTTATTTAAAAATATATATAAACAAATATTTTTCATGTTATATTTGTAGATAAAGTATACTATTCGCATGTAATGGCTATTACTCTTTCGAATGATTTACAACATTCGCGTTCGCTCGAGTTGGCAAACTTCATTCTCAAGAGTAATAGTACACATTACATGCTCATTTCATATACTATTATTTGTGGATAAATATATAAAGACATATAAAAAATGATGGAAAATTCCATTAGCTAATAATTTTTACCTCACCTTGGTTACCACGTTTTTGTAACAATTAGATATCCTGTAGATAAGAAGTGTGTATAGACTCTAACGGATAAACTTTAACAGGATAGCAGGAAAAACTTAAGATAGTACTAAGCCTTATCTTCGTCTCTATTTCTTTTATCCTTTACAACAGCGTATATATTGAATCCGTACATCATCCTATCATGCCATCTTCACCTCTTTCTAACCTCTGGGAACCGAACCTCTCCAGCTTCCACCTGCATCAGATAGCGGGCAGCACGTGTACTGGCGGGGCGCTGGGGTCCGCTTTGTCAGGAGACCCTACGACGACCCTGAAACCCTGAGACCCAGAGAGGAGATGCGAAGTTCCAGAGGTTAGCAACGTAACTGTTGAAACGCACGCCCCAGGCGCATTCCAAGCGGTTTGAATGAAGATAGACGCAGTGGTGGCGTGCTCGCATATTTCCGGGGAGCAAGCAAAACATTTTATAAATTTGTATAAATATTTTCTGCAGCTGTTTTACTTTCAATAATATTTATATAATTTTATTATATTTTAAATTAATCATTAATTATATTCTGAGAATCTAAGTTCGAAGCCTGGCATATCGAATTATTTATCATCTATTTTCCGCATAAAATGAGTCCCATGATATACTCTTTACACCAGTTAGGTTAACCGGGAGGTGACCTGTGATAAACGTTCTCTGCAATAAGTGTATCATTATCCAGCTGCGGGTGGTAAAAGTCGTGACTGCTTTGTTCAACTTAAAAAGGACTTTTTCTAATTTTGTGTCACTTTTCGAAACTGACTGACTGAAGGTTTTGAAACGCCAAATTTTTCATAACCAGTTAGAAAATAAAAATTGTATCAAAATTAGAAAAAAATCTTGTATGAAACAAGATAGAAAATGCAATTTTGTGCAGTTTGTGTAATTTTGCGGGATCTCGCTTCGCTGAGTTCGCAAATATCCCATCGTTACAAAAATTGAGACATTTTCTATCTGGTTTCATAAGTAGCTATTAATTTTTATTTAACAGTTCATTTTCAAAACATTTTAAAATTGCTCTTAAATAATAATTAAATTTTGCAATATTTTTCTGTTCAAAATCTACTGTAGAAAATATAGAAGTTTAAACAGGACGAAAACTAGCAAAAAAATAATACACTCGCGATTTCATTGCTCGTTAATTCACACTTTCCGCTAGTCGACAAAATATTATTTTATCGTCTTGAACAAATAGTAATTATATCTTACAGAAGTGATTTCGAGATATTTTACGCATTTATTTAATTAAAAACAATTGTTATTTACAAGTGATTAAAATGTTTCAATATACACTTACACAGTTCTGTCATTTTTAAACAAGGTTTGGCAAAAATCATGATTCATTTAAAAAAATCAAAATCTGTTATATTATAATTAAAGTTATAAAATATCATTCAATTTTAAAATATTATTATATGCAGCACATATTTTGTTTATTATTAATAAAAACAATTAAAATTTTATTATAATTTGTATTTATTTATCTTTCATAAAAAACAATAATTTTTATAAATAAAATCAGTTGATTTAAATTAGGTGAAATCTGCAATATAATGAGAAAATTATACATTACCAAATTATTTTTTAAGTAGTATAACCATAGCAATCATATATTGACGATCCTTCAGTAATTTCGGTTATTTTTCCTAAAACGTAGTTTCATATCCTCTACTGTAAGATAAAACATTGTACATTGTACATGAGTGAAATGTGATTATACAATTATGAGAATTTACCCCCCGCTGTTTCACTCAAATTATATTATAATCTACTATTTTTTTAAGAATACAGTTGGTTAACATGAACAAAATAATTGAACATTTAAAAGTGCAGTCAGACTGCTTTATCACGTAGGTAATATCGGTAATGATGTATTTTCACAGCAAAAGTTGCTTCCTTCGAATTGTATTTTGAATACACCATCACAGGGGCCATTTTTTAATTTCTGTTTGGTGGGTTTTAATCTCGAATTATCAGATTAATAAATGGAATAAGATATTAAAATTAGACTTAAAATTTTAAGTTATTGTGATAAAGAAAATTTAAATGCAAGTAAACAAGTCCTGAAATATTATTTTTTACTTGTGGTTCTGTATAACTTGTTAGCAACTTAATTTAAATAGAAGTAAAAAGGTTCAGTAAATCATCTTAGCGACTAACAATAAAAATATAAATTAAAAAGTGAAATGAGTATTATTTCTTGTTGTATTTAGCTATTAAACTTTATACTTTGGTCGGACTTGAACTCAGGTTATCAAAGTAATAAAACGATTTATTAGTTATTAATTTATGAACCATAATGCACTAGCTGTATAAAGTTTTTTGCTAAAGTTGTGTCAACTTTCACTATTGACAATTTAATAAATAATAAAGACGGTTTCTTCGATGTATGTACTCCTGTTTCTTCTAATTATGTCGCGTTATTTATTATTATGGAGCTAGTCGTTCGGTGCATAAGACTAATGATATTTTCATATGTGTTTGCACTTAATAATGAATTTATTCTGTGGTGATCGACAGATTTAAAATATAATGAATCCAAAGTGAAGCTGAAGAATTCCAAAAAATAATAATGTAGTTATAATGTTTTTACAATGCAATTAAAATTGGCTCTGCAAACTTGCACAAAATAATTACAATAATTTTTATGGGTTTCCATTTATAAATGTTTACACCGTTAAATGAAATAAATTACAAATAATAATAAATAATTATATATAAGTAAATGAGTTTATCGTTAATAAATAAATTCTTCCATCGCATTTTTCTTTCTAATAAGAAATTGTTCTGCTAATGGTAATAAAAAGTGTTTTAGTTAGTCTTACATAATTACGCGTATAATGAAATTCATGGTACATTTAAGATAATAGTTCATTTAGGAACAACAGTTCTGTGCGTTTATCGTAGAGTAGACAAACACTGTATAAACAGGGAATTAAATTGATGGAAAGTAATTATTTATTCCTGAATCGTGCGAGTATAATAGTAATCTATGCTACATTTAACATTTATTATGAAATTTCTTTCTGAAGGCAAGCAAAATTAAAATTATTCGTTTGTTAAACGTTATCAACAATATTAAACAGAGAAATTTTCTTCTAAAACTTAATGTCTCATTTTAATTTTTACAATTTAAAAATAAAGATATATTTCTGCAATAGAGAGCTTCGACAACTGTTGTATTTGTCATATTTAAATGCTATATTTTTATATTTATGAATATTTGTTTTTACAAACGATGTCATGTCATTGAATTATAACTACTTATATGGTAACCTATACATATGTTAAAGTTTATAAAAAAAATAAGTTATTGTATAGTACTTATTAAGTAACTGAATTTTGGACTTAAAATTAGATTAAATTGAGATAGGTTAGATACAGCATATTTATTATTGTATATACACATAAAATGAGTTATTATTATTATTAAAATATAAACTTAATTTTATCTTTAAAGTTAGATTAATATTGGGTTAAATTAAGATAAATATATTACACTCTCCTTGTACTTTTATCCTTATCTTATCTACCTTGAAAATTACTTTGGATAATGGCCTAGAACCATATCCTCCATAAAATATAACAAATAAATCGACATTTGAAAAAATTAAAAGTTGGATCAAAAGTTAGATAAGGTAAAAAAATAGATTAGGTAGAATATTGTGCGGCAGAATATTTTTTTGGGGTTTTTAACAGGAGATATTAGGTCGAGATCATAGGATCTAAATAAGAAACATAAAACTTTTAAAAGTTAAGTTAGAATAAGGTATGACAAGTTAGGTTAGAATAGGTTAAATGTGGTCCAGAATTAGTATAATGTTTTTAATACTGGAGGTAGTTGTAGTTCGAGATAATAGGATTCAAATAAGAAACATTAAACCTTTAAAAGTTAGGATAGAATAAGGTATTATAGTTAGGTTAGTGTAGGTTAAATGTGGTTCTGAATTAGTACAATGTTTCGTTTTGTTTTAAATTGAAATGAAGAAGTAACGATTTTTGTAGAATTTATGGTATTTCTGTTGTAATATTGTGTACAGATGATAAAATAATGTGAAAAGTTTAATATTGGTAGTGAAACAAGTGAATCGTTGTTCCTGCTACATCCCAATTTCCTGCTGCTGTCTGCACCACTGCTCCGGCATGAATGAGATCAATATGGTAGTCTCGAATCAAACCTGTCGTAGAGGACGACACCAGCCGACGTCCGCCGAAGCGGCGCGTAACCTCGTGCTCTGTCGGCCGCCGTCGTCATTGTACCGCGTGCCGGCTTCGGGATCGCATCACCTGCGCTTCTTACGTAACGCGAGCACTTGTTTCACCTCGCGATGTAATATCTCTGTGACAGTTCAGTTCGCCAGTTCACGGGAAACGCCCACTGGACGCAATGTGCGGGTGCTGAGATGCTAGTGAGTGTAGCCATGTCGCCCCTCCGACGGAGAAGTTGTTTCCTGGTGCTTGCGTTCGTCGTGCTCGTGCCCTTCTTCGGAATTGTGCTCTTCTCCGCACCAGGTAGCGATCTCTGTTTACATACAACTTAGGTTAGGTTGCAGGAATCACACTGAATTATTTATGCTTTACAATTTTGTTCAAATGCTGATTTGCATTTGTTTATTTATTTCCGGTAATTGTTTTCTGACAAGTACTTATTGTAATCTTAAGGTCAATTCTAATTGTTTTAAAAATATAAAGAATCGTATTCAAATCTAAATGTTCCGCACAAGTGTCATTTGTTTACATACTAAAATAACGGTGCGGCAAGTTTCAAGTTTCTAAATATATTCAACTGTTTTTGTCAATGTAAACATTACTCATGAAATTTTATGTTAAATTTCAATAAATAAATTTTGTATTATATATTTATAACTGTTTACATCAGTACACTGTTTTGGTATTTTGTCAACAATATAATTGTTATATTTTTTTAGGTTAAGTTTATATTCTTGCAAACTAATAAAATATTTTATTTAAGTAAATTTACTGTTGTTGACCTTTCAACAATATTTCTTGTATATGTTTATAATAAAATAGAACGCTATATGTGTTTGATCAAATCGGTTCAAGATATAAAATGCAATAAATAATAATTTTACTGAAAAAGCAAAAATAAATTGTTCGTTATAAACAAATATTTTGTTTTAAAAAAGTTGTTTTTATTTGCTAGTTATAATCTATTTTTATTAAAAAAATGTATTGTTTTACGATACATTTGAAACTTTACTATAATTATTATTATCTTGATGTAATTGATATTTACTAGATAAATGTTACAATATTAGTGTACGTAGATGGAACACGCCCCTCTCGACTATTTACATTTTGCTCGCACACAAACACACTGAATAAATATGTACATGTATGTTTCATCACGTCTTCTACCCATATTCATTTAGTTAAGTGTAGCAATTTTGCTGACAAATCTCCGTATATGATATTTTAAACTATGACAACTAATGGCTGTACTTGCTCTTATTAAAATTCTTGCTTAGCGTAAAATATTTTCACCTTTTTTCTCGCCTTTTTTGCTCATAAATTGTTTCAAAATATTTATAAACCTTATGTTGTTTAAGAATAGTTCTGTTGATGAATACGAATATTCTAATTTCCAAGTTTGAATTTCAAATTGAGAAACGAATTTTGAATTTCGTTTTTGTTTTCGATATTACTTGCATTTATTTGCTTTTCCTTGTTTGTATAAAAATATATTTACCGCGAAAAGAAATTGTCTCTTTGGGGAACGCGATAGTAACCTGCTTAATACAAAATCCGTCGCAAAATCCTAAATTACTAAAATACATACTGATATAATAAAATAAATTTAGTACATATTCTATAGTTTCTTTGTTATTATATTTTTATAATTTTATAATTAAAAAAAATCTTTTCTGTTTTATTTATTTTTTCTATTTTCTGTTACTTACTTCCTTTTGAATTTATAATTTTAACGTGAATTTTCGAAAATCGACAGCACTATTTAAGAGGCTGTAGGATAACAAAGACAACACTATAATTCAAGTTAAATTGCTACTTATTCTTCCTGAGACTGCCTTTAAGCATTTTATTCCAGATATATTAATTATTAATTTATTTATTTATATCATCTTTGTTTGTTACATAATAGGTACTGGTGTATACCGTATATAGCTTTTCATAGTATTATAAAAAGGTAATTCAAAATTATTATAAAAAAATTAAGGGTATATACTACTACATGTATTGATAACAATGAAAGAGTTTTTGCGCAAAAAAAAATCCTTATATATCATTTTCACGAGACAAAATAAAATAAATAAAACTGAACATATTCAGTATTTAATCAAATTAATAAAATGTAATTTCTATTTGTGTATATTTCATCGTATTGCTACAGTAGCAGTGGAACAGAAATGTTAGCTGTTAGTAATATACATTTTTTTTGTAAATTTCCAAAAAAAAATCACATCATGTTTAAATACTGTCTAGTGTATCTATCAATTAGGTGAAAAAGCCATTAATTCCTAATTTGTGCAAATATGGAAAATGAAATTAAGATTTTATCTTAAATTATTATGTACAACTTTTTGAAAAACAAAATGTTGTAAACAAATCAGACAACAAATTTTATCAATTCAATTCTTTAGTACGAGGGGTATATGTCAAGATTATTTCACTCATTATAAATTTCATCAATCATAATGTCTCATTTTCTATTGTTATGCATTTTACATAAGTGATACATAGCTCCGAGCTATTTGATCACTTGTTTAAAATGCACAACAATGGAAAATGAGACAATCTGATTGGTCAAATTTATAATGAGGTAGATAATCACTAATCTATTGTAGATTGCAAAATATACTTAAAAATGATAAAAATTTTCGATAGTACCTTGACCTCGGCCTAGAGTTACATAATTTGTAATATAAAGTATTATTTTAATTTTATTGTATACTGTAATTTATTCTTTAAAATGATAAGGTATAGTCACCTCGCTGTAACAATTCAATGTTAGTGCGTCATTGTTGGTTATTATTTCAGAAAAAAATGACACAATAGCATTGATACAGTGAGGCGACTATAACTGGGTTATTTTTATACCCTTAATTGGTTATTATATATTAAAACACTGTACACTGGACTGACTGGACTTTTACACAGGAATTTATAAAAGAGGTGGAATTCTTATTTAACGACTTATATAGACCAAAATACAAACATTTTACTTCGAAATTTTATATGAGCAACCTTAAAAGTGTTTTTTATCAAATCTCTATAGTCGATTTTTCACACGACCGCTATATCATCTTCATTGAGTGTACCTAGGAGTAATGTAAAATTTACAATGTATTCGTTAATGTTTCGTGATCTTTAGGAGAAATTATGCGAATAAAGAATGATTCCTTTCATTGATTTGGCATTAAGATATTTAGTTTTTACTATCTATGGGCACCGAATAATTATTTGAAAGTCAAAATTAGAAATTTCACTTTTAAAAATGCATGAACAATTTTAGTGAAAGTAGTCTAGCAGATATTTAATTATATTTTTCCTTTCGCTGTACAGTAAAAATATTTTTGAGTGATGTAGAATCAAGTTACCTGTGTGCGGATGACGTCATGCTAAACAACAAAGCCCGCATATGTTTTTGTGTATGTGGGAATTATAATTACTGTGAGAGAACCATGACAATGAATTATTATCTTAGCAAAACAGTTTACGCTATGGAATTAATATTTTAACCTCATATTATTATAATACATTACTACATTATCACATTTGAAAGGGGGAATTCATCATATTACATAAATATGCTTTATATTTTAATAATAACTAACAAATTATATGTAGTTTGTCCTAAAATACTTAACGATATTATAAATAAGAAAAGTTCTTAAAGGAATTTGTGGTCTTCTAGATATAATATTTCTAACATAAAAATTGACTATTCACATCAGCTTGATTTTTCAAAATTTATGAATGCCCTCTGCGATGTAAATTTATCACCGATTTCTGTGGTAATGTATTACAAAGATATTTAAAGCATTATTCTTGCTTATTTTTCTCCAAATGAATAATTATTATCATAATCTTAGCATAACTTGTACTTTAGTCTTATGAAGATATTTTTTATTAAACTAGCTATTCTATAGGGTAATAAGATTCATATTTACTGGTAACATATACAAATATTGTTGCAAAAATTAAAAATGGAAATAGTGCAAAATTAATTAGAATTAAAACAAATTGTTAGCTTTAGAATTAAACAAAAAATTGACATTTGTTATATTTGATAAGAATAAAAATTAATAAAATAATGCTGTTCTAATAGTAATTTAAAAAAATTGAATCATTATTGATATGACATTTTATTTATGAAGTTGAAAACAGTAGTTTGAGATCTATAACTCGTATTTCAGTGATGCGATCATGCACATAAACTTTAAAAACCTACTTTCTGTATTGTTTTTATAAAAATATTATTATTGCCTGATATAATACATCGTTATTATAACATATAGAAAGCTGAAATTGCATAGTTTCGTAATTTAATCACATAAGTGTTTTATATTAATAACTATTGCTAGGCACGAAAATTTTTGTATAAACAATTGCATAAAACTTTTGTGCAATATTGAGCATTTGATTTAGTTGTTTTTTTTTTTAGTAATATTTGGAACTGTAAGATCACATTAATATCTACATATTTCTAAACAGTAATTATTTTTGTTTAAACAATTATGCTAACTTTTCCTGTTATATTGAGCAATTGTTTTGTGTTTTATAGGAATTGGAAAATCGCCAATGATTCTAATATTATTTTGGCAAGCTCACCATTTGGTTTTATTGTAAAACAACCGATTTGAATATAACGTCATAGTTGAATAATTTTGCAAATGTTATTAATGTAAATATGATACCTACTACAAATAAAATACAAACAAAAATAACAGGTTTATATTAAACATTACCGCTTTAATAATATTTGTATAAAAATAGCAATATAGCAGTATGATAATTGATATTTATTTAAAAATAATTTATATTTTAAAATATGGAATGTATCATAATTACATTTTAATTATGTTTACTCCATCTATTAAAATATAATAATACTTTATTTATATTTGCACTAATTTGCATCTGTTAAATCTCAAAACATTTTTAAATTTAATGCAAATTCTATTCAATGTGATTAATTATAATTTGAAATTGTTTGAAAATTTTGATTTGGCATTTAAAAATGACATTTGACAACAATAAGTAAATCTACCGCTATTACCAATTTAATTTACTTCTCTTTATATTTTTCTACTTTATCTTTTGGAAACAAGTCCGACAACATTTCAAACTTTTGAAAATATTAATACTCTTTATACAATATTATATTATGTAACAAGCGAGCTTGTTTTATAAAGGTCATTTTACTTACAAGTAGTGTTTTTTCTTGATTTTGTCTCACAAAAAATGCGAGACAAGACAAATTTCAAAGCAAGACAAGACAATATATTGTCCTTCAAAAAAATTGCAAGAATAGCGAGATTTTCTTCAAATTTTGTATTCTTGCATTTTCTAGATTTATTATATCTACGTACCTTATATTTGTCAATGAAATATTGTTTTATCCAACACTTATTTATTAGTTATCAACATATCTAGAATAGTTATGAGTAATGTAACTGCCGCAGATGTACCTAGGTTTGAATCCCAGCTCGAAAATGAAGATATTAATAATAAATATGATTTTATTTTACTTTCAATAACATTTTCGTGATCAAGTCTGTCTGGGTTTATATAAAACAATTGTAACAGTTATTGTTTTACACACTTTTGAGAAGTCAGTAGGGTAATAATATTACCGTATATACTGTTATTTCTTATTGACAAAGTTAATTTTGTATATGTAAACAACTGTTTATTACCGGTAAAATATATTAAACCTAGAAATATTTAGACTATCTGAATATCCACTAATGGTTTACAGTTGAACTATCTCACCTTCCAATGCGCTGTATTTCTGTTAAAAGTTTATCATAGTACGTATATAATAAAATGATTATAAGTATATTTCCTTATTCTTATCCGTACAATAGTGCGATTAGCAACTCAAATCGCATTTTTCCGAGTCTGATATCCCATGACCGATAATATTTCCCGGTATTATCCTAATTTGATCGCATAATAGCGCTATCGCTTTGTCGTACACGCACGGCTAAGTACAGTGCATTGTATCAGAAATAAAGGAAATGAAAAAAGGAATTGGATTGTAAAGAAATTTTCCACGCAACAAGTGAATTAAATCCAATCAATATTGCCATCACAGGGGACGGGTTTGTTTGTTGCAACATTACGCTATTCACTTGCATAGAATAGGAGTAGTAGCGAGTGAAGCGAACAGTTCGCCAACTAGACACACATTACCTGGAGATTGTTGAGGAAGGAAAGGTTTAAAATCTGATCACATCCTGTCATTACAATACAGTCAATGTTATGATACATTAAATCTAAAATTGCATATTCATAGAGTTAAGTATGTGATAGTGGTATATTAATATCATAATATTACTCTTATGTTCATCTAATAGAACTTTTAAAATACTATATAATCTATAATTTGCCTGAATCTGGGATCACAGTTTCATGTACATTACAATTAATTTCCGATATGGTGTTGAATTTTGGAAAATAACTTAATATTATAAAAATAAATTCCAACTACTAGATTTTAAGCAATGATCATGCAAAACACTTTAAAATTCAACCAGTGGTAACAGTATTATATTGATAAAATTCCTTTACCCCAGCGGCGCACTCAAGGGGCGGGCTCGTGGGGCTTGAGACCCCTTCTCCAGACCATGAACGTTTTTCAATTTTCACATTAAACATACTTAAAAAGACTTTATACCTCACTCTCAATATTGTTATTTAATTGTTTCAAAAATTAATCAGAAAAAAAATATATCTATCAAAAATTTTATCTTTGATTCTTTAATAGACATATAATTATTTAAACACAAATCTTTAAGTAATAAGTAAAAACTGACTGCGTTAAACTTATTTGGGTTCCCAATATAAACTTTAAGTTTCAAATCGACAGATGCAAAAGGCAAAACAGAAAACTTCGTTATATGTAGCTAAATAAGTATAAATGGTTGACTTATTTACAAATTGAAGATGCCGCTTATTGTAGATTTTGTATTCTCAAAATTTTTTAACCATGCAGTTTGCTTTCGGGTTTATTTATTGATTTATTTATTTATTTATTTATTTATTTATTTAATATTGAGAGAACACTACAGCCAGAAGACCAAAATAGTTTGACATAAACATACATAAGTTTAAAACACATTAAGAAAACATAACATGCAACTACAAAGTAATTGCTTATAAATAATCGTACATAAAAGAAACGTAAAGAAATGTAATTTATGATTATTGATGAAAAATGTCAAGATGTTGAAAATAAATATTGTACGTTCACATCACTCTATTAATGGGAGAATTTTTGTAAATGTAATTTCTCTATGGACGGAATTGAATAAATTTTGGGATGTCGTCATTTTTACTGGAAAATGTAAATTAAATAAATGAATAAAAAGCTGACTGTCAATCATGCTATTTAAAGCTTTATACATAAACATAACATCATTAATTGTTATTCTATTCGCTAAATATACTATATATGTACATCATTATGTCAGGTATAGACACATAGGTAGTCAATATCAAATCATTTACATAGAATGACGATATTTTTTTGCACAGATTCCAACAATTTAATATTGATTTATGTTTGTTGCTAAACAAACAAAAAATCGTGTAAAATAGATTATCTTTCTTGTGATATATTATTTTGTTAGTTAATCGTTATTTGTAATACATTATTAGAATATAATTTCCTTACATTTTTTATTCGTCAAATAATCCTTTGTGAAATTGACTGACTACCAACAATTTTTGTTTATCAAAATTACTTACTACTTTTATGTATTAACATACAATAAATCAAAACATTCCCAAACAGATACCGAATATAGTAGAATATCTTTGACCATAAGTGGTCCAAAGTAAAGTAAAATTTGAACATAACAATTTTATGCCCGACTAGCAATTTATTCACAAATCTTAACAAGCACATTTACAATAACATTTACATTGCATAATATATACAAAGTGGGGTATAGCACACACAAACATAATATTTTTTTTCACTACATGAAATGATTTACTTACTTACGACAAAAAATAGTAAAACATCTCAAATTACCCTTACTACCATTTGTAAATAATATATTGGAATTCAATAGTAAAAACAATTGCAGATAAATCAATTAATTAGACCAAATTCAATATTTTATGACAAACATTGATTTCGATTAGGTATGGTATTTTTAGCGATAGAGATATCTTCGTAATGGAACTGCAGTAATTAATAAAGTTTAATCCAGTGCAGAAATTCAAACAGATAATTGTACATTCAGCTGCGGCGTAGAATAAATACTCCATCAATGGTTCTATTCCATTCCTGGGACGCTTTGCAAATAAAACTAGCAACGAACTGTTTAGCTGTTTGGATTAGCGTACTATTAGATAAACACGGCGCCGGGCTTACGGCATAGCTAAATTATTTGCATAAAGGTTGTGAGAGGATTATTTGATTTACGAAAATTTAACGGGATAGTTGGGATAATTATTTCATGGGGTATTCAAATTGGAGGATATACATGAAACATAAATAATAATTATTCACACGTAGTTTATGAGGTTCGTGGTTTAGTGATCTAGTTCTATTGGGTAGACGGTAGAGTAACCAATGACCAGTAACATATTAAGTTAACCCGCAATTTTTTTGCGCTCTTTTAGATATAATATAAATTTAATCAAAAACAACTATACTGCATTATCAAAATATAGTTTTTTGACATAGTTTACTTATTCTGAAAAACAATTGCCAATAAAAACTCAGTATTTTTTCAGATTTCATAAAATTAAACGATGATCTAATAAAAAATCTTTATATGACGAGGACTGATGTATTAATGGATTTTATTAAATGACTACTACTTCCAAAGTTATCTTCTAAATGTAGAATAGAAATTAATACAGTTTATTTCGAGAATTGTAATTATTATCAAAAGTTTTTATAATTCTAGAAAAATGGAGAAGTTGGCAAAACTAATGAATGTAAAGTACATATTATTATCATGCATTTTTATATTTTAAAATTACAATTTATAAAAGATGCCACGGTATATATTTAGTTATTTATAGACTGAAAATTTCTTGGAAAAGAGAGATAATAAACTGCAAATTAATTTACAATTTAATTTCCTAGTAGAAAATATAATTTTAAATTCTGAAATTTTCTATTAGAGCTAGCGGGAATTGTGAAATATCCTAATGAAGAAAAATGAAAATAGATTAAAAATTTGCATATTTTAATATTGCAAAACAATTATTAATGCATGAAAAAACAGTTTCCAAGTGAACTCGTGCCAGGAAAACAGGATAATCTTCCTGCCAGGATAATCAATTTCAAATTAAAAATTAATTTGTATTTGATTAAAAATATTTTGCCAATTACTTCCACTTAAATCAGTTTTGTAGAATTTACGTCGTGTTTTATATTTCAATGTGCACTGAAACAAAAGAATGTAACAAAATACAGCTACTAGGTAAATAAGGATTTCAGATATATTTTATTTGAAAAAGGTCCTATTTGACATTGATCAGTAAATACAATAAAAATGAAAATACTTTTAATTTGTCTCCCGTTCCGCTGATTGTCAGAGTGTCATTTACCACAAGCGCCATTTTATGTGAGAATTAGATAGTAAAAATTTTATTCTGCCAGATTCGAACTTTTATTAGAATTACATCCGGTTATTGTATTTACTAGCTCTATATCGAAATAAGAAGTTATATCCGGAATTTCTATCATATATTCTAATTTTCTAAAGTGAATAATGTTATCAAAACCAAATATTAGTATTTGTAATTACCAATATTGAAACATTATCTGGCGGTTTTTGTAATTTTTCGACTTATCTAACTTTCCCTTTTTTGTCATGTTTGCTGATTCGGCCTGGTGGATCAGCTTTGTTCGGTAAAATGAAATTTTGTGGGCCTTACATTGCAATTTCACACGATAGACGTGATTTTCATTTTTATTCCGCGTTTTAACGAGAAAAATTTACGTGGAATGAGCATAAAATAATTTCCCAAGCAAATTATGGTTTTATCGCGTTTTTTTCTGATTTAAATCGTGCTATAAATTCGGGGTTATTATTTATATCAGCGTGTCCTAGCAGATATTTCTTCAAATCTTTTTCTGGATTAAATAAATTGGCTATAAGATAATAAATGTACTAGAAGAACCGGATGGGCCTGAAGATAGATAGAGTGAAATTACGTCTTAAAATGTTATCTATATATTATAGCCCGAGAAAAATGGCGAACGTGAGAAAAGGAAGACAGATGTATTAAATTATTGGCGGATTTGTAGACAAAGATTCCGTGTATAAAACTGACTTTCATGCATGCAGTTTGTGTGAATATTAACGGGTAATGTAATGTATCATATTCTTGTGACAATATCCGTTAATAGTAGTAACTTGTATACATTTTTTTTTATTTAAAGCTTTAGCTCAAGATCTGAGGTTTCGAGAGTCGTACTAAGTGTAGTATATAATGACAAGTTTAACTTGCATTTTAATGATGTTCATTTACTCTAAAGATTACACGGAACCTACAGCTTATATTGGGTTCCAAACCACAAAGTAGGTAGTTTTTATTGGTAAAATGCTATTTTAGTTCGGGATCCCAATATTAGATAGTAAAAAAGATTGACACTTTGGTCCCTATAGGAATATCATTTTATTATGGTGCCATATGAATAATGATTATAATAAAAAAGGTACTGATGTCGTCTAAAGATAGTATCAGATAAGATAATTAGTTAGGTAATAAAACAGATAAAGTATTGAAAGATTTGTGGCACCTTTTTTTATCAGAACAAGTAATTGTGTAAACATAATATTTACTGATAATAATGATGTTGATACCAGAGTGAAGTAATGAATTCCACATATTGTTTTGCAATGATATAATCTGAAATCGAAATATAAGCAATATGATTAGAATATTGAACAATTTAAAAAAAGTGTATGCCAAACCACTAAAAGTGCTCGACACAACTAAATTAAAATCTTTCCGAAAATATTCCCTCATAATATATTACATGTGTAATATATGACCAACATACATATCCGAGCGCTTATACGCTAAAATAATTAAGAAAAAATGTCACTAATTGTAATTACAACTTTCGTCATATATTTACCTCCCGCCTATCAATATATAGATAAGGGAGGTATTGTTTTTGGTCAGATTTCTCGAGTGTGAGTTTTCAACATATGAGCACGAATTAGGGTCCCTAGAATACGATTTCACTATTTTTAGCGTGATGTCTGTATGTCTGTGTGTGTGTGTGTGTGTGTGTCTGTGTGTGTGTCTGTGTGTGTGTGTGTGTGTCTGTGACGATTTTTCGTCCACGATAACTCCAATACGATACATGTAAAAAATATAATATTTGGTATTTAAGACTTATATTCAAATATGATGAACTGATTAGTTTTTGAGTACAATTGGTTAACCGGAAGTAGTACTTTACTTGAAGCTTTAAACCGTTTTTCCTAAAAAAATACCTCTAAATACCATTTTTTCGCAAATTACGTTATTATTAAATATAAAGATTTTATAATTTTTTACCGATCTGCGTATTTACGTTTATATATAACTTCTAGCTAGATAGAAAAAAAAATATATAAATTATATTAATTTTATGTATCGTTTAGGCTAAGGAATTTTTATAAAACAGCTGAGTTTTTCATATGTTCACAAATTTTGACATATGTCAAATATAATGTAAGTGAGTTTAAAAGATAAAATAAGTAAATATGAAGCAGTTTTGTTCTAAAATTAAAAATAGTGGAAGAAATATATAAGGAATGTATTTGCATACATGAATCAAGGTAAATTCGGTTCCGGTTTTAGTAACGTCAAAAATAGCTGTCATATTGGTCATACAAATTTTATGAAGGAAATTTTAGGTATGAAATG
Organism: Stenolophus ochropezus; assembly: GCA_035578165.1. NCBI lineage: Eukaryota > Metazoa > Arthropoda > Insecta > Coleoptera > Carabidae > Stenolophus > Stenolophus ochropezus. The sequence goes on along the minus strand of JAQOWZ010000005.1, from coordinate 12,684,842 downwards.
AATTAATAATATTCTGAACTGCAATAACAAACTAATTTTAAAACTACAAATTAAAGGTATTAAATAACTTATATAGAATATATGTATTACTACAGTTGCGGGAGGTATTGTGTTGGACACATCAGATTTTTTTTTGATGCGTTACGATTTTTGTTACCTAAAAATGATCAACACTTGCTATCATTGTCAGAATCTTAAATATGCATTTCATTTAAAATCTATCAACTGAATTTGTTCTACGGTACAGGTACATACATTTGAACAGATGGTCGAGTGACATAGATTCAAAATAGTCCAAAATTATTATAAAAACTTTAATTCGTGAACATTCGTCAAAATCTCGAAGTGTCAAAAATTGTATATGTATATACATATATTTACAATATCTTTTTCTAATATAAGTATGTCGGTGGTGGTTCTTATGAAATTCATCAAGGTAAACCTCCTTTACTGTAAAAATATACCAATCATTATTGAAATCTGCATTAAAGCATATTGTCAAATCCAGTAACCAGTAGTGTATGAATGAATGATTCTATATATTGACTTCTTGTCGTGATTACTATGTTTCGTTCCTTTTTACATGTATTTTTATCTCTCTAAGTAGAATTTCTGCAACTCGAATATTTCTCTCGTTTAAAGTCCCTTTGAATATACCGTGTGTTCCAAAAAAGTGTTTCCCTGGGCATTTAACATGGAAAAACGGTTTTTGATAAATAAAAATTGTCCGGCTAACTAGTTGTTAGTTGTCACCATATTGTGCAGGACAATACAATATGTATTTTAACGTCTTATTCAATTCGGATTACTTCATTTTAATAGCATAATGAAAAAGGGAATACAAAAAGTAATTCAATTTTTTCACCTGATGTTTTTATTGTTTTACACCCGCAAAATGACAGTTATACATTTGTATTTGTAAGGTTAGAGTAAAGGCCGACAGAATCAAAGGTTTTCAGTTCGATTTCGACTTAAGGCATTTATAGTATAACCTTTCTGTTTTATATATTGATAGTAGAATATAAAAGTATTACTATGTTTTGTAAAAAATATGAGAAATAAATAGTATTAAATAAACCATAAGAAAATAATACATAATAAATAAATAAATTTATTAACAAATAATCTTTCAACAGAATTAATCAAGATATTTTTATAAACAAATGTGTTCTTAAGTCGGAATCTGAACTGAACTGAACTGAACTGAATATCTTTGATTCTGTAGGCCGTAATCACGAATTGACAGCTGTCATTTTAAAACATAAAAACATCAGGCGATATATTCAATTTTTTTTGTAAATTTCACTGAATTATGTTATTAAAATGAAGGAATCTGTATTAAATGACATGTAGGAACGCAAGTAGTATTGTCTTGTGCAATATGGTGATTTAGTTAATAGCCGGACAGTTTTTATTTACCAAAAACCGGTATCCCATTAAGGCCGGGGGATAGCGAAATATTATATTTATAGTCACATTTAATGCCCTGTATTTTAAGAACTAAACATAGTAACATTCTGTTATTAATTATTGAGAAAGATACCATACAGGACTATATATTGCATAAATTTTAAAGTTAAATTTTTTTAAATAAGCGGTTAAAAAAATAATTGAATGTGAACATTTTTTCATTTTTCATTGCCGGCATTTTAAGAACCATTCATTTGTATATAAATATTTTTTATATTTCTTTGATGAATAAAATAGCTAAAGGTGTCACGAAGTGCCTGGTATATTTTATTTTACAAAATTTTAAACATTTATCGAATAAAATAATTAAACATCTGAAAGTGAATATTTCAGTAACTTTTATTATTTATTTTGTCTCCTTATACACATAAATATTGAGAAAAAAAATATACCAGGCACTAGATAATGTTGTCAGCAATGTACTATATTTTTTTCGATGTTATTGTTTATTTAATAAAGGAATGGTTATCAATTTGCTATTTACCCTATACCTTCACATGTAAATTTTAGTTCCACTTTTTCTCACTGCATTGTCGCATAATGCTCGAGCTGTCACTTTCACTTAGGGCGGTCCTAGCTACCCTAACACTAAGTTCTAAGAATATAGGGTAAGTTAGCAGGTTCGTTTAGATTTTCATTCCATTTTAATGATTGCGATATACACGATTTTCTACTAGGATGCAGTAGAGCTGGTTGTGCTAAAAATTATTGCGGATTTTGAGTACTTTATGCATTTATTGTTTATCACTAAAAATGATTATGAAGTGACCTAAATACTTCATTATAATCTATACTGTCACTTTTAAAATTTAATAACAAAATTTCTTGTCAACAATTAATTTTTATATAAAATAACAATAGCGATCGAGTATAACGTTTTAATATAAAACGCCGATAATGTAAGATAAACCATTATATGCATCGTATCGTATGTGAATGAAATATCACTATTCGTGCGAAATATCATTCTACTGGCACTTTTGAGCTCGTGGGTTAATCTTTTCACTCATGTATGTAACATGCTGACCATATTACTTGAATACCAATGTGGGACAAAACATTTTAAGGCCCAAAAAACATAATTTATTATGAAGAGAGGAATAAGCGACTGATGTTGGTGATGGAATAAATAAATAAACAGGAATGCAGTCGGAAAAATTTATTTGGCTAGTCTAGGCCAACGTTTCGCTGCCTATTGCAGCTTCTTCAGGGCACATTACATATACTTTGCCCTGAAGAAGCTGTAATAGGCAGCGAAACGTTGGCCTAGACTAGCCAAATAAATTTTTCCGACTGCATTCCTGTTTATTTATTTATTCCATAATTTATTATCTTTCAGTGATTCGTATATGAGAATAAAAATTGATTTATAAAATTTTTAATAGATTTTAAATTAAGTAAATAAAAGAAAAAACATTTATAACACATAAAACGTGCTGCTGGTAAATAAATTTCAAAAAGTTAAAAAATATATTCAACAGTAAAAAATAAAATAGTGTGACATTTATATTAATACAGGGTATACCACTGGCCTTCACCAAACTATAAGAATATTTATAAAAAAACTCTTATTTGATTGACGTTAGTTCCACAACATTTTTCGGGACATGTACATATGGAACCAGTGCATTGAAATCCAGGATTTTCTATCGCAATCAGGGTCGTCTGGTCACCCTATTCATATGTATAATGTTTATTTCATTCACTTACAATATAACATAATATTGTTTCACACAAATAATAGGGGAGAGTAGCCTAATTTGGACCGTCGCCTAATTTGGACCGCTGTGGTATCCAAAGATTGGTAAAATTTGTGCGATTTTAGATAGACTACTTGTTATACGTAGAGGTAGACCAGATTAATGTAATCATGTTTGTGAAAAAATGTCTCATGGTTACATTAAGAGAAGGGTTATTTGTTTGACTACAAAGAAAATTTGTTATTTTGATGTAAGAGTGAAAGCCGTTAGTTCGTCCAAACGTAAGTAATTACAAGTCCTTTTATATCATCACAAAGCTTGCTTATCTAACTATAATTTCCTGTTACAATTTTATGAGTTTATGTTACTTTGACATTTTTGTATAATTTTAAGTATAAAATATTCAAGTTGCCCAAGTTGGACCGAAAACAGTTGCCCAAATTGGACCGACAAAAATTGTGATTACGGCACAGAATAGTACATACAGAAGCGACACGTCGACATGTCGGTACCTTTTATGTTACCCTATGCAGTTCTATGATCTTGGAGCATTGTGTAGACCTTTAAATTTGTTGACTTCTCCTATCTCTCCCTAAGATGTGACGAAACTATCCGATTTTAAACAATGAACCCTTTAAATTTGTTGCCTTTCCCCATCTCTCTGACAAAATGCGAAACATAAAAAAGAAAATGGTGATTCATGGTTTTGTACATTGTGTGAAGAAACCAAGGAAGAAAATATGATACAATATATGAAATGTCGCACTTGGATTCATTCTCAGTGTGCTGGAGTTAGTGCTGTAGTTAAAAGGTTCTATTGTTGTAATTTTCGTTAAGAAAGCTAATGGTCTAATTTAGGAAGCTAGCGGTCCAAATAAGGAAACCGGTTTCCTATATTGGACCGATGACAAGATTTTTTTGAATTTATTTTTTACTATTAAAAATGGTATTTAAAATTTAATAAATGGTTTTATTTTGAAGGTAAACTTAGTGAGTTTCTTTTCTACTACTTAATTTTTATTGACACTTCTTCCGTGCCTTTATATAGTGAATATTATAAAATTGGTCCAAATTAGGCTACTTTCCCCTATTATTTTATTCATAGTAATGAGTGGTGCCATTACTCATGAAAATAATATTTGGATTTTTGAAATATGTCGTGAAAAAAATGTTGTGTCTAACACGAAAGGAAAGCACTTTTTCCACTCTCACTCGAATGCCTCACCCGCTGCGCTCGTGAGTCACACACGAGCTCGAGTGGTAAAAAGATACGCTTTCCTCTCTAGTTTGACAAATAACTATATGAAGGTACCTATTATTTTTCTAATTTGTTTTTATTATAATGATAAATTTATAATTTTAATATTTTTACATTCTAAAAATTATTTTATCATTCAAACAAAAATTAAATTTTGAGCGTAAATCAGCCAACAAATTTAAAGGTCCACAAATATTCTGTGTCTGAAGTAAAAGCTTCCGGTCTCTGATACAAAGGTAATAAAAACAACGAAAGTTGAAACTCTTTAGCTCAGCACAAGACCAAAAACAGTTTGCTTATAGAGAGCGAATTGATAATTAAACAACAGGGATTGTTCATTTTACTGAGAAATGAACGAAGGGAATCGGAAAAGTAACCAATTTTGATTGGTTCATAATGTCATAAATCATATGAAGTTGCGCCCCTTTTATTTTGCTCGCAGTGCCATCTCTTGAGCCAGAAACAAAATAGTCTGCCTATCCCCCAGCCTTAAAAGCCTATGACAACACTTTCTTGGAATACTCGGTATATATGTATTAATTAAGATACTCTAACTAGAGTTCATAAATTATAGTTTATCAGCAAAACATTAAATTTGCTAAGTAAATTTAAGGAAAACTGTATCGAGCTGAGGGAAAATATTTCTGGTAATATTTATAATATAAATTTTGTAAAAAAGAGGTGTTTTTTCTATATTTATTTTTGTCTTTTCCATAGCTCGAAATTTCTGCTTTCTGTAAGTTGATTTTTTTTCCTTTCCTTTGAGATTCGTATTAGGGAAGTTCCATTGTATGTGTTAATAATTTCTGCATTATAGAACCCTATTCTGATTGTACATCTATAAAGTATTAAAGCTAGTTTTATGGAGTACCTATTACGTCGTCTAACAGAAAAAAACACTGGGATTGAACGACGAATACATTTCCATAGAAGGACAAGCAAAGCTAAGGATGATGTTTACTTTATCGATTGTTTTAAAGCTTTCCACTTAACGTATTTTTCTCTTCCACACGATTAATTTCTCTTTGCGGGTAATTTGGAAAGATGCATGCACTGGTTACACGCTAATAATGCGATTACCGTATTTAGAGTTAATGCACGGGCTGCACTATAAATTGCATTGTGTGAGCCAGGCTTTAGCTAAATACGGTCTGGATGTGTTGGATGCTTATCAGAACATGCGATTGACTCGTTTAAAAGCAGATTTTATTTATTTTATCGGTAATGCATTTTGTATTATGCAATGGATATCATACTGTATTGTGGAGAAAATAGACAGTTATTATTTAATGCATATTGTATGACAATAATTTGTAATCGATATTGTGCTTTTGTTTTTTATAATAAATATATATTATAGTTTTTTAGTTAAATACATCAATAAAACTTGTTGTATATCGTGTAATAACTGTGATATTGTTGTCATTGTTGTACTCAAACAATATTTCAATTATTTTATATGTTAAGTAATTTTTATATACTTTGTTGACAGTTGGCGCGACAGATTAAAATTTGTTATTGTAATAGTTAAATAGATAAGAGAAAATAAAAACATTTTAAGATCTCTGCTTTCAGATTTGGAAGATTTGTTTTTTCGGATCCAACTCCTTTAAAGAGTTTTAATTTCCTACGTTCAGCCATAGTCATACTTAATATATTACATTAATTTATTTATTATTTAATAATTTATGTAGCATTTATAGACCATTTGTTTTCCCATAACAATATTTCGGCAAATAGTTTTTGTACTTGACAATTCTGCTTGAAATCAAATAAATCTTTATGTGTGCATATATGAAACGCCTTTGCGCTCCAGATTTATTTATTATTATTTTCGAAAATCAGAAACCTAGGCTTCAAAATTCAATTGATAGAAGAAGATATTGTGTATTGAAAAAATAGATAAACCATAGTAGCATCGTCATGGATACATTTTTTGATAAGAAAAATAGTTTGAACAGTTTTCATTCGTGAAATAATGAAGTAAATATAATTCGAACTATGAATTTAATCGATAAAATTTGCTGATAATTCCTGTGAAGTAATGGCAACTTGTGTCAAAAATGATCCTTGACACTTATTTGTCTGTTACTTCGCAACAACTTTTCAGTAAATTCATGGCTCTCGTTATATTGCTTATGATAAAAATAAAGTTAAGGATGGTTAGTTATCCAGCAGACATGTTTAGGGAGGAAACACCAGACCGGAACCAAGGTGTTATTAGCATCAGTGACTCATATGAATAGATGTAATTGTGTATAACCGGATATAGCTATCTAGATATTCGTGATAGTATTGAATGGGTCTATGTTTGTATTGATACTTACTAAATACATAACGTCCTTGCATGATAATCATGCCGCCATATTTGGCGAAGGGTAGATTAGATAAACCCAAAGCAATTGTTACAATACCTACTCAATATATTGAACAAGATATGACTATTCAATTTAAATTAATATGAAAATTTATTTCATATCAGTTGACCTTATTATTTTCTGAATCTGTAAGTAGCTTGTTATCAATCAGTAGATATTAATTAATTAATTTCCTTTGTGATTTTATAAATACTATAAATAAAATATTATGATGCTTATTTTCTTATAAAAAAGTATTGATAATTCGAATAATTTTATGATATACTGTTATACACGATCTGTCATAAAATTATATGTAATACTATTATACATGATCTATTACATATTAAGAGTTGTAAGTTGCATATTACGCATAAAGTGGAAAAGCGAAGCGGTAAGTTTGTAATTCCACAAGTGCTTAATTGCTTTACAACTCGAATTATGTACTGTACTTATAATTGTCGTAAAAACTATACTTTCTCTACGATAATTATTTCTGTATTTCGATCACCCTACGAACACACAGGAGACTGAAAGAATTTATATATCACTAGTAAAAAGTACCAACTACAAAACATAAAAACAACTCAATCTGTCAACCTCAAAATAATAAATTGAATCTAATTACAACCCAATAAAACAATACTATGTAGAACGTTTCTTGTTTATTTTTTCAATGGTCGTTATGTTTTAAATTAATTTGATATTGCTAACATAATTTCGATCAATCAAAAATTCCCTAACTGTGCGAACGGGTACTTTACACTCGACCTTCCGTAATGTGATATATAGATAATCTATAAGTTGTACAATAATGGACATTTACTTTAGTGGTCGTATAAAAAAGTAATTAGATATTAAATATCTAATGTTTGTTTACATCAGTTTGCTTCACTTTTGCACCATATGTGTTAGATTACATTACATTTATTAATTAAAAAAAATCTTATCAGAAGTGATAAATAAAATAACTAGTTTATAATTTTATGTAAACATTCATTCATATTTACAAAAGATATGAACTTGTACTTACAACAGACGCTGATACTTTTGAATTCTACCCTAACATGCTAAACAATTTTGGCGATTTATAAAAACAATAATTTTAAATTTTGAAATTTCTTGTACAGTAGATACCATATTACAACTTTTCCTCTGTATTCGTGTTGCACTATTGATTTCCAAGTCTGATTTGTTACTGCGAAGGAAATTTTTGGCTGGATTCCACAAAACTAGAAACACTAAAAACAGTGTCTTCCAATGTTACCTTTATTTACAAACCTAGAAAATATTGCAGTAATTTATATTAATTCTTGCATTATTATATATCTAATTAAATGATGGCAAAAAAATATAAAATACATTGGATTAGATTAAGTCAACTGAAAATAAATTGTAAAATGATAGAAGAAAATTATTATAAATCGAAATTTGGGATTTCCATGATTTTTAATATAAAGGTATTAATTATATAATTTTAAATATCGAACTAATTAATAATTTTTACTTTGTTATGCTCTATGTAACCCTAAAATTAATTTTTATAAATCACAACATAAGTGACTAGAATTTTATCGGCAATTTTTGCCGTCATAATAACGACTGCTTGTGACGGAAATTGGAAAGGATGCAGCACGACTGTCGATTTTCTAAAGTAACAAACAGGAGGGCGCTGGGTAAAAATTACAAGTAAAATTCTAGATTGGTATTCGGCATGATAATTCCTAGAAATATATATTTTTTCAATTAATTACTTCTCACAATTTTAACGGACGTTGTATTTAAACAATGTCTATTTAGTCGTGAAACCGCTGCAATGACAAACGGAGATAATTGTCGGCGTGATATGAATGTGAAAATACTACAATTTCATTGGATGACAAATTATGGATGGAATAGTCAATATATTTTTTAATATTCTTGTAAAACCTCGTTTAATTGTTAGATCTTCTATGATTCCATGTATATAATAGTTATTTATGTATTAAATGCATAACTAAAATCTATAATATTGATTATGATCGTGGTACGTACAAAGTTTTATTTTATTTTGGTACTTGAAATGAAAAAAATCTGGACATATATATTCCATGCAGTAGTTTATATACAGATAGTTATCATTTGTAGATTGTTTGTTCATAAACAAATATAAATATAATATAATCGAAGTATCATTGTCACTGTCAAATATAATGGAATATTAATGGGATTTGAGACTGCACAGACCAATTTGGTTTCTAAACATTCTTGATATTCACATGAAAAGGATTTTGAATATTTCTGTGAATGCTAAATACTTAAAATTAAAATTTATTGTATTGTTTGACATTTATTTATAAACCACAATTTTAATTTGTTTGAATAACTTGTTTAGCAACTTTATACGCCCTCAGGCGATAGAAACCAAATTACACCCGCATTTGAGGGCGTATAAACAAGTTCATGATTCCAAAATGAAATAAAGTTATAAATATATTTTAAATCAAATACGATTTGATTTATTTCATCTCGATGTCCTATATTTGTGAAAGATACGGCTCTATTGGTCAGTGACAAGTGTCAACCCTTGGGAGGTCCACTCCACAAAAACCGTCACCCGAATTTCATCACATTATCACTTCCATAAGCAAAAATTCCGCCATTGGAGTCGACAAACCCCGAGGCACTGCTTGAATACTAACAGATATATCATCCTAACCCTAAAGGGCTACTGGCTGCTGGAAATCAATAAACTACCCTTAGCTCTAGCCCTAGCCCTTCACAGCTGTCTGGTCGCAGACGAAAAATCTCCAGATCTACAAATAAACTTCGACTTCGTTCGGGTTGTCACTAGCTGTATACGTTCATTGCCAATAATTACGTTTTCTATAGCACTGATGTTCATTTCTTTAACTTTTAAATCCTTCACATGTTAGAAATATCTAGGTATACTTATTGGCGAAGAATAATAATTATAATAGGAATAGAAAACGATGTTTTTAAATTTTGACGATTCTATTAAAATTGCATTGGTGGTTACGAATGTTTTGATCTAATGTTACTGATTTAAAGAAATAAGTTTGATAAATCTGTACAAAAATCATTGAAAGGAAATTTATTAACAGATCAGGCACAAAAGTTTTATTGATTGGGTTTCTAAGACAGTAGCTTTTACTGGTTGCTATAGCATCTAACAAACCGGTAAGAACTTCATACCGTTCTAGAACGGTAAGTAGGTTCATGGTTAGTACAAATGTACAAGAATGATTTAATAAATACATTTATTTTGATTAAAATTAAAAATGCAGTTACTAATACTATAATTATTGGTAAGTAATGGTACTTTGGAAATTAATTTCGCTGTTATTTCTTACTCAAAAACACAACCACAAATGACAGGATTTTGACACATTGCAAAATAAAACGAATATATGAAAAATAACATAGAATGAATTTTAATACACCTCATTTTGGACACATTTTTTAACTTATATTGAGGGAAATTTAATTTTGATTCAATTTGATCAACTGGCCACTGGCATTTGCCCCCATTCGACTGGCCCTCCGGGAATTTTCCCGATGTCCCGCCGGGCCCTTCCGCCTCTGGAAGAATCCAATGATATTGTTGTAACTTACGGCCTTTAAAGTACGACATGTTTTAATTGTAAGTTTTCAAAAGATTTTTAGTTTGTTAAATAAATATTGTAAGGCAAACTTCAGAGTTGCTGTTTCGTAAAAATACCTTAACTAATATTTATTCTATATTTTTACTGTCGTAATTTGCAATTATAGAAGTATGATAAGATCAAGTTTATGAAAAAAATTGTAAATAGCAGTACTTCAATGTGTAAGAGAAAAAGCCGAACTTATTTGAATTTTATTTTAACGTTGTTTACCATACGACAGTTGGCAGCTGTTTAGCATGTTAGGTTAGGATCTAATATTATCAGCATATGTTATACATATCGTATAATATTTTGTCAATATGAGTGGATATTTATATAACATGTTAAAATATTTTATTTTATTTATCACTTTTGATAACATTTTTTTCAAATTATTTAATATAATAAACGAAAACATATTTGAAATTTAAAACAAAACCATACAAACAACAATTGATATTTGATATCTCAGTATAATTAGTGGAACTATTTTTCGTTGAAAAATAAACTAAATATTGATATTTTCATATAATTTTGTGCATATAATCGAATGGTGATGACGCCCAAACTATAAACCTAACCATTTAAGCAAGGGATACCCCTAAAAAACAAATTTTTAGGTTAATATTTAACCGCAAATATCTACATCTATCTCTCGGCGATAAAAGGTAATTTAATATTGTTAGAAAATTTGAAATTAGAGTCTAAAAATGAATAGTTTTGGAGAAAACTCGAGCAAAAAACTGAAGTATTGAAATATATGTATATACAGAGAAAAAAAATCGTTATCTACCTTTTCATGTACAAACGAATGGTAAAACGGTTAAGATTATATTTCTTCAATTTTTTTAAATATATTTCAAAAATCATTCTTTTTTGAAGTGAAACTTTGAAAGCAAATATCTCAGAAACGAGAATTAGAAGTTGCAATCAGTGCTAAGTTATGTATCAATATATTCTGCAGTCTAAAATAAAATTTCGTCCTAAATACTGGTATTTTTGGAAATTTCAACACAATTTTATACATATACAATTGTAATAATAAAACCAGCAAAGGAAAATATTAAAACGTGAAACGTGACTAGCAATAAATAATTCAAAAAATTATTGGCTCTCATGGCAGAAAAAACACAATACGCATGTTCACAATAGGAAAAACAAAACTTTTTTCATATTTGTGTTACACCGATAACAAAATTTTAAAATATTTTGGGATTGCAATAATACTGTCATCTGCTATATTTTGCTTGAAAGCTCTCATTGTCCATACCGTCATTTTGATCTAGTTTTTGCTAGTAATAATAAAGTATTTGTAATTTTCATTGCTAGTATATTTTTAATTTAAAATATGTATATGTTAAGTTGAGTTGTCAAGGGAATTTTCATATGTATGAGTATACTTTTAACTAATAAACATTATAACTTTTGTATGCCCAAGTGTGTAGTAAAATAAAATTTAATCAATTTGAAAGTGTATTCCTGCGGATGTCTGCTCCACGTCTACATTTTTTCGTGTCATTTGTGTATTTCCCTGGGCTATTGATCTATGTAGCGCAGTACGAGTAGTCACTTCGCAGCTGCTAACCGCCGCACTAGCGTGTTATCCTAATCCAATGTTCCCGCGCCAAGATACGGCGACGGTGCGATATACGGAATTAAACACGATATACCCAGATACAAGTGGATTCAGAGCTACTGAGCTTCCGAAGCTAATTTGGCTTTTAAATTCTGCAGATAAGATTAGGATAATTCGGGAAGCAGTTACTGTATTAGATAAAGTTTTCTCATGATTATTATTAACTATATTAAGAATAAGTGAATTGATAGTTACTCTGTAAATTAAAATACTTTCTGGTTAAAAAAACAATCAAAGAAATACTTATGTAGCTACAATATGAGTTGAGGCAGTGGTGACTCATTTGGTTAGAATGAACCTTAAAAAATACAGATTTTAAATTTTTAGCGTAAATAGTATTTTTTGTATTAAGTGCGTGAGGGGTAACTTTTTCAAACACAATCGAACTCACTAGAAACATTTCGCGCACAAAATATAAATAATATTTTTATTTCTCTATATAAATTGAGTAAAGAAATGTTTTCCATCAACGTGAAAAAACGTTTTTCCTGATACTTCGCGCACGGTGTCAAGGTAACGTAACAAGAACAACTGAGAAAAATCGCCATCAATGTGCATTTTTATTAGAATAATAATGTTAATATTTTTTGACAATTGTACTTACGAACTCGATATAATCAAAAAACGTAAATTTTTGGATTTTGAAAATAATATATGTTGAAAGACATCGATACGCTTTGAATGCTATTTATCAACATGTACTAAAAAAAACAATATTTTTTATTATTTCAGATATAAATGTTTATGAAAAATTTTAGAGTAAAAACTAAAAATTGTAATAATTTTTAATTAGAATTGTGAATTTTTAATTTTTTATTGTTCCATCAGTTAAACAGAAAATGATTGTGAACAGTAAACCCGTTTTTAACTCAAATGCTGAAAGATTTTGTAGAACTTTATGTTCTTCTTTAATCTTATATTAATTAAATGAACATAATACGTGGTAAAATTATATAAAAATAGCCTTAAATGTCGTTGGACAATTACTTGCTGTCTGGCGTTTTTTCGTCAAAATCGGCACTGAATCCCTTTTGTACCAAATATGTTGTAGAGAAAGAGGGAACTAGTAATTTTATTTCTTTTCATAACAAAGGATAAGTTAATTGATCTCTGATCCGGAATATTTCATATTAATTTCAAATATTCTTTTGAATATTGACTGCCTTCTTTTTAGCACTCATTTTCTATTTAATATTATTACGTTTATTTAACATACCAATAGAGTAAAACACTCACAGTATTTATAATATTGATTAGTTTCACTTCAAGAAAGGAGAAAAATGACGAATGGCGAGTGTAGAGTAGACTAAGTGCAAATGACATAGAATCAGACCACTCGCCTATTTATGAATTGCATAATATGCAATGTAGCTTACTGGTATGTCAACTTAATTATTTAGTAAAACTTTTCTTTTTATAATGTCCGGAATACGATTTTTTATATTTTATGAAAGTACACTACTATTTTGATTTTTCTTTAAGCCCCCCCCCCATTGAAATAAATACTTCAGTCATGCAGATACCGTACATGAACAAAAAAAAATAGTCTACAAGGCTACAAGAGTGACTAAAAGGTTTATTTTTTACCAATAATTTATTGCTGGTTGTCCAGAATTTGGGACGGTAAATTATAATTATTAACACTAATAATTTTTTGTTTTGTAAAATGAGTACTCGATTTTTTGTTATGCCATTACATAAAAGATAAAAGTACTTTATAAAATATCCCTAAATAAAACATTTTGAGTATCACATTTTAAGAGTAAAATAAATTCAGGAAACTGCATGTCATGTAGTTAAGGTTTTTAGATATTATCTAAACAATAAATTAAACAATCAGTTTATTTGCTCTGTCAGTGTGTATACGCTTGTAAAGTAAAGATATGAAACACTAACATTGACACATATCCGTTTACTTTCATTTCGAGTGAAACCGCTTTGTCGTAACACGCTATAAACTTAATTGTTCCACTTGTTACACCTGGAAAAAATTCTAACCTACTTTACAATGCTACTAACATTACATGGGTTTATTTACAGAACAGTCTCACATACTTATCATATTTGTCTTACCGAGTCATTCTCACGGACATACGCATTGTGTTCTATCCTTGTTGCTTACATTGGAATTGATAGTGAAATATTAAAGTCATATTGATTTATCGATTGAGTGATTTATACGGGTATTGAGGCGATGTAAACTCGAGTTCAAATGTCACACATGATTATTAGTTAGTGGCATTGTTCATAACATACAAATTGATAAACGTGCATTAGTCTACATAGAGATATGGTCTCTGATGCAGACAATGTAATGGAACATTATTAATAATTTGCGTTTCAGACATTTATTAAATATAGTTCAATTGATTTGCAAACTGTAACGCATTAATGCAAAAAAGTGTGTTTCTTTTAATTGCTATTTTATGATTCAGTAGCTCTAGGATGTAATTAAATACGTAACCTTGAAATAGTTGTAAGTAAATATGTAAATTATGAAACAGATAACAGTCAGAAAGTAATCGTTAATTGAGCATGTAAAATTTGATAACAGCTTTACTTGACTGATTTAAAATATGAGTATGCAAGATCAGATTTTTGATTTTTACGAATTGATAAGTGTTTATAAAAATTAATTACCGATTAGTGATTTGTAAATATATGATAATAATTCACATAGCAGAGATCAAAGATTAATTTAAAAATGACAACCTATAGACCTATACCAAATAAAAAATTTCTAATATTATTATTATTATATAAATAATGGTAATATTTCACTTAGCGGAGATCAAGATTAATTTAAAAGTGACAACTTATACTAAATAAAAATTTTCTAATATTTATAGATTTTAACTTCGTAATTGAGCCGATCGTACAAATATAAGCATGACAGATGTCGAGTTGAAAGTTTCAATATCATCCTATACTGGTAGGAAGAACTAATCGTCCTTAATAATTAAATATCTATTAGCTCTCGCCAACTACTATCGGAGAAATAATTATAGTCAGTCGGAAATAAACATCAATAATTTTTACTGTACGCTTTCGATTTTAAAATTCACATAAAGCCTGAACATTTCTCTTTAATATGTGCAAAAATAAAAGGTATTGTACAGAGTGCAATTTTTAGTAATATAAATAAATAATCAAAGAGATTTTTACAGCTTTTTTCATAGTATTGTTTTTAAATTATGAATGTCTATTAGATTACTATATTACTTTATACAACAAAATAAGATAATGTCATCTATAATGTAAAAGTAGATACATATTTAAAACAGAAAATTTATTCAAATTAATAATTTAGTCATATAGGTACTCAGGACATTAAGAAGATTATTATGCAATCTCGACTATAACGAAGTAAAGCTTGGTGGTGCATACAATACTTTCTCCTACTATAATTTCTTAGTAATCTAATTAATAGAACAGAAATTCTTATTAAAAATTTGATATATTTTGTCTACACTTTATCTTAATATCATCTTAACAACTCCGGGTGTCAATATTTGCGGTGATATTATAATTCCTGTAATGTAACTCATATACATATCATGAATTAAACGTACTATTACAACAAAATATGAACTATACCGGATGGTGATTCAAACACCCAAACATAAGAATTTAACAGGTAAAATCATAATTTCGTACTTTCCTGCTTTCCCAATTATTTTAAGTAAAAAAGCTTTAAATAACAGTTGTAGATCATAAAATTTTGCATCTGAATTAAAAATCAAAATTAATTTTACATGCCTTGAAAGCTCAGGTATTAGGTATGAAAACGAGACAAAAATAACAAATGTTTAACGGTTTATTTGTCAAGTTAGTTGCGTTAGTATATTTTTATTATTATTCTTTTTTTGTCAAGTTATGCTAAAAAATATAAATATTTTATTTTGTTTTTATTTTTTAAATTCATCATTAATTTATGTAATATTGTTCACTTCAACAGTAAGTTCAAATAAAAATAAAAATTAACTAATGCAGCGAACTTGACAGATAACCGTTAAATATTTGTTTATTTTTGTCTCAATTCCACTACTACCGCTATTTTTGGGATTATTAACGTCGTTTTCATACCTAATTTCTGAGCTTCAAGGCAAGCAAAGTTATTTTTGCTTATTACTTCAGGTACAACGTATTATACTCTACACCTGTTATTTGAAGCTTTCTTACCTAAAATTACGAAAATATGATTTTACATGTAAAATCCCTATGTTCGGGTGATCGAGTCACTACCCTGTTTGTGTATATATTATTGTCGCAATAATAACTGTTTTTTTTTTCTTTACAGGTGAGTGAAAATTCCCTTCCATTCGAATCTACGTCGTTGTATGTGTAAGTCCACTTAATATTTCTTTTTATATCTTTTACTTTTTTTACATTTCTCGAGTTTCAATTAAAAATAACCTCACTAATTTAATTTGAAATGTTATTCTATAATGCCAAATATGAACAAGTACAATCCAATATCGAATTTAATGTGTTTCTTTGCCCTAACCTTATTAAAAGTTGTTTGAATTAGAGCGCAATTTGCCCTAACAGAATTACGCCATTCTTTCTTAAGTGCAGCAATATTTCATTAAATCAATGAATTTATTTCGCACAATGCACTTTCCAGCACGAAATCAAATAAATAAAACTTTGTTTTTAGTTTTTCCATTGAAGTTTTTGCAAAAAAGAACAGTAATTGCTTTAAATCACGGCAGAATTTGACGCAAAATGATGGAAAAACATTTATTTTCCGTTACTTAGTGTTTTTTGGTGAGAAATGATGTTCTGGGTTGCAATCCCGTTGAGATATGCACTGTTGATTGTTTTTAATTAGCATTTGTGCAAAACCTATTAATTATTTGATCCAATTAATCACAAGATGGAAAATACAACATAAACAGTTTCTGCAGTTTTTCATAAATGATTTATTTAGCCGTTATATTAGTTTATAGATAATCCAATCTATATTGAGATAGCTGTTCATGTGTCAATATTTTAATGGCATGATAAAATTATGTTATATTAAACTTCAAAATTAAATCACATATTATTTACTCCTAAAACATTGTATGCAATGAATTATTGCAAATTAATTTTACGTTTTGAATATAAATTACATATGTCATTCGGAAAGTGACCACAAAGTCTGGTTTAGAAAATCGAATGGAGTTGAATCAAATACACAAATACATGAAAATTTATCGAAATAAAGAAAATGAAAAATTTAATAATAAAACAGTAGTACAGTCGCTATACGAAAAAGTTGAATTAATATTATCACTTTGTGTAAATGTTCTTAAACTGGAAATTATCAAACGCTTTAATTTTTATGTCATCGGATATATTTGGTAATTTTTAAAGAAAATTAGGATAAACGAATATTGTGAATTGACTGCACATTAATAAAAAACAAGTGCGGATTTAAGGGGAGGGTAATGGGAGTAACTACTCCCCTGAGATTCTGGTTTATTTATTTGAATAAATGAAATATTAACGGAATAGTTAAAAAAACACAGATAACACAGGTAATAATAAAGAGTATTTGGATAATTTGGAAACCAAAAATTTAATAAATTTAATTGATATACTAAGGGCCGATATTTTTATCTGTGATTTAAATACAGGTTATCTTAAACGTCGGTTAATAGAAAAATATCGCATCGAAAAACTGACGTAAGTTGTCAAAAATTTACATGATTTATATTTACTATTTCGATGCGATAATTTTCTATTAACCGCTGGCTAAGGTAACAGGTACTTTAACCAGAGATAAATAAAGTGTACGTCGAGATGTAGATATTGATGTAAAATATGTAAACGACTAGTTTTCTAAAAAAAATACCGGGATCCGCCATTGATAAATATACATATGTATGTAATTATTTTGTCTTGGAACGTCTCTGGTGTCATTTAAAAATGATAATAAAAACCAAATTTTGTATCCACATAATAGATGGATTATATATTTTTGTTTATTAACAAAGGAAACAATATACAATTGTATTTAATATCAAATATCATTATATTTTTTATTATTGTATCCCAAATTTGTATTTGAATTATAAATATGTCTATACACAAAAGGATAATTATAATTATTAAACTTAATGATACGTACATTAATAAACGAGTATCTTTTTCATGCTTATCTTTCTATTTATGTCATACATATACCCATATATATCTCTATTTACTATTTATTGGTAATTAATACTACACATATTTCAGACAACAATAGATCTCATATATAATTTAGTGAATATTTCATTAATGGGCACATTATCAGTAAATGATCTGTAATTCCATGAATTAGAAATTTATTTTGATATCGTAGTAAGCGTTGTTTATGTATAGGAAATTAATATATTTTTGGAGCGCTTCTATTTTAGATAGCTTTATTTAAAATGTGACAACACATATTTTGTTATTGACGCAAGTCACCGATTTACAATTAATTCAAACATGGACAAAACAAAATAATTACAATAAATTTAACCATTTATATAAATGACATACAGTTTGTTATATATTTATTTTATTTAATTAATTTTTGTTTATTTGTCAAACAAAAACATTTTAGAATTATGTACATACATACATATATGTTTGTAATTTACAAAATAAATTATAGTGCTCTAAATTAAAATTGGCATTGTTATTAGGTGACAGTGTGAACATTCTATCACTTTTAATACATAGAAAATGTAATGTTTTCCCTTGTTGCGCATTTTAATTAATATAATATTTTTTACGATTTCAAATTACGTCAGTGCCAATTTTAATTTGTAATCTACACACACAACCTTTATGTGTTGACATAGTAAACAATACAGATCCTAATGGAATCATTTTTTAAAAAAGTAATTTGTATTATTAAATTTGCTTTGCATGAACTGTATTTTTCATCATATTTGATATGAAATAATAAAATAGAATTTTATGGAAGTCTGCAACAGCAAAATGCAAGTACTTGCATATTAAATATTAAAAATAGTTACTGGTATCATTACATAGCGTGCTGGGATTCAAATTAAATAGAATGTAATATTTGGGTTCGATTCTTTTTTACCTGTGGAAAATAAGGCCCTTTTTCATAGTGTGTTGATTACAGTTAACAATGGTGAAAAAAAATTAAATCGTCACTACATACTAGAAAATAAAAAACAATTTCTGCGTACCACTACATGTAGCTAATTATTGCTAAATGTTAATCATATCTTCATTAATTAAAATAAATTCTATTTCTTTTATTATTTAGTTTTCTGCTATTAGTATATCTATTGTTATTTACTAAAATGTTACTAATAACATAAGAGAATTACAAATTACCATTTCTTTTATTTATATATTTACTTATATAGCGACAATCGATCCGTTGGACACCATTAGAGTAAATTCTTATTATTGACAAATTTTCGGAGTTTGGACAGGTGGCTCAATTGATTTGCGAGCTTAATATATTTTCTTGTAAATGAAACACTATTCAAAGAAAAGAAGCAGAATATTAAATTAAAAACTACTATAGGAGTAAATAAAAAAAAACATGTTCAAATAAACGATAAGTATTAAATTTGTATTCATTTAAATACAAGGTGATTCAATGTTTACATATAATAACAGCTTAAACAAAATTAATGATTCAGTTTCCTTACGTTCTATCATTAAATAAAATAATCCATTCAAATTTTTAACATTAACTATATTTTTCAGCAAAAATATGTAAAACAAAGAAAATGTAAAACTTCTAAATATTATACGTAAAGAAACTCAGGAATTGCATTTTTTATATAAAATCCGAGTTTTCTCAATCCTTGTACAAATACAAGTAAAATATATAGAGATAAGATAATGCTTTAGGAGTAAGGAAAATTACCCTAAAACATATCGATTGAAATCAAAGAATGCATTGGAAATCAGGAATGAACGCGCTTGTAACCGCGAATTCTCGCAACTGCAGCGGTTTATGTGATAAACCACAAAAATGTTCCGGAAATTCTTTGTGATTGCTCTCACTTTTCGTCTTGTGAGGTTACGGATGTCAGAGCACAATAAAATTATTCGCGCAATCATTTGTCCAAATCTAGCGGCAATTTATCAAATCTGGACGTACGCCTGTTTCATATCTCAGGCAGGTGGCAAATTTTTCTCTCCAACTTTAATTTCCCAAGAGGAACGAGTCAGACTGCGAGCTCACATGTCATATTTCACTAGCCATGGCTTTGTCTTTCCTAATTAAGCGCGGCCACGAACTGCTAATCACTCAGTAAGGATCATGATTACTTCCAGAGAAAGAAAGTTTGTGATAGATGTGATTTCCGATCCAAAGGGGATTCTTAATAGAAGTTTATGGAGTGTGATTCATTACTCACAGTAATATACTGCTCGCAGGAGTCAGAATCCAATATCCAATTATTATTTGTCGAGGATGTAAACAGAGCTTAGTTTATTAATTTAATTAGTGTGGGTATTATTAGTTATCATTATTGGTTTATTAGATTAACTTTAAAAAAATATATAATTGAAATTTTTACAACATTGCGATAATATTTACAAATAACATAATGGTAATCTTTGTTGAAAAATGATAACGTATCTGTCTTCGTCTGAAATAATTTAAACAGATAAGAAATATTGGAAAATTATACGCATTTAATTCTTTATTTTAAACGTTATTATTGTTTATATTTTCCCTATTTATATATTATATACGATATGTGTATACTGTTTATTTATGTTATTAATCTGGATATTTTCTATTTTTAGATATTAGTTTACATCATATTTTGCTCATGATTGTCTTTCAATTTGTTAATAATTTGGATAATGTGTACATGGCTTGTACATTTACTTATTAGGATATTTTTATAAAAATTAATATTCTTGTATTTTTCAACCTGAGGAATTCATTTTAAGATATTGCTTTATCATATTCTGTACTCATTTTTGGGTATAAGGAATTTACTTAAATGACACTCTACTCACTAAAAGTAAACAATTAATAACAAGTTGCATTAACAAGGCGTAATTTTTACCAACTCTTAAACAAAAAAATGCTAATCGAAATTTTGACAGAAATGTTGAATAGACCATTTGACATTTTATTCCGATCTGGTATTGTCCTTTTAAGAGAAACATAAAATTTATGTAATATGGGTGCAACCGGCCATACGTTTCTTAAATTGACAGTTCCATATTTTTATTATTGTAATGACTACATCGAATTTAAGGTTAGTTGCTCCAACAGAAAAAAAATTATAGCAATGTTGATTTGTGGCGGTACAATAATGTCTATTTAAGGGAATAGTATATTGTACAACAAGCATAATCTCATTTCATACGAGTATGAAATGGTCATTCCAATCGAGTTGTACACTATACTTTTTCTGCCACCACGATATTATGTACTAACTAATTTATATTTTAATAATAAAGATATCTTGATTTCATTATTTCCTAGCAACTAGCTACAAAACAAAAATTAAATTTTTGACAGAACCGTTCGATATGAAATTATATCTCATGTTGTCTATGGATACCGTGAGATATGAAAATGTGTATACAATAACTATGGCCGTATTTATTTTGGACTTATTTGGTACGTTTAAAGTAACCCAGAATTGATCTTGAACTGACCCAATTCACCCAGCTATTTAGCTGGGTTGGTGAGTTGAAATTGTTTTCTTTCTTTGTTTACACACATTGCTTTCTGTTTCTATATCTCTTTGATGTTGTATCTTTTATAGATTAAAACAGAAAACTTAAATAAATAACTTTAATGAATAATATAAATTTACCGTTTAAAATTTTCACCATCTGTAAAATCTGATTATTTATTTCGTACCAACACGGGTAAGTTCAGGATCAGTTTAAGGTTGTATTAAAATTTCCCAAATAAATACGGCCTATGTTTCCGTAGCAATAATAAATATACAATAAGCAAATATAATGGTCGTATGAATCATGTAATGTTCGAGTAAATAAAAAAAAGTTTTAATTTTGCAAGTAGCATCTCGTACATAACCTATAAGTCGAGCAATCACATACGCGCTTTTAAACGCATTACCATCCACTCTTCTTAATCGCTTTTTAACAACGTAACTGCCGTAGGATACGTCTCACTATTAGCGCGTATTGTTGCGAATTGCGTCTGTTGTGCCAATGTTCCACAGCCAGCGTAGATCCTAACTGCTTTCTGCTATTTGCTGCTCTATCGTAATTCAATGCAAACGACACAGCGAACGAGGAATTATTGCTTTGGAAATGTGTCATTAGATTGCTTCCATGCCCATGGCTGGAATTATCGTTTATTTTTATATTTGTTACGCTATATGTTCTGTGGCATTACCTCTAATGTTACGACGCATATCATGCGTTTATTCTTAGAATTTCTTTGCAACTCGATAAAAAATGTAAAGTACTTGGTTTATTTTTAGTCTTTAACTTCAAATGTAGTTTTTGTTTTAGTTCTTGTGAGTTTTTATAGTCTCACTGGGAGACAGTAATTTACTAGGCTGGGATAGTTTTTTGCTTCTCTTGAGCAAGAAAATTAATAAAAACACTCAAAGAATTTTTTTCTTTGCAATAAAAAGAGAAAGTGTACTATTAAGTGGAATTGATATTGTTCAAAACCCTTGAAATGAAACGACAAAAAGTTTGTTGCTGTATTACAAACAATAATTGTTAATTTTAGAATCTGGAATCAGGATAACATTTGAATGGGTGAAATTGTTTTTATTTATTATAGATTATTGAAGGTATAATTTTTAAAGTAACCAATCTACTTTTCAACATTACTAATTAGCTTCAGGTGGTTTAGGTCAGTGGTTAGCAACCAGCGGCTCGCGTACCACTAAGTGGCACGAGATGACTTTTAAAATGGCACGCTAAGATTTTAGCTCAATCCAATGTTGCCAGATTCCAGGAATTTTCTTAAAAATTTAACAATTTACCAAATCCATTTAGGAAAATGATTTACAGTAAATATATATTAACGATTTTAGAGTTTTATTGTCTATAAATATATAGATAAAGCATTTCTTGGAATTCCATCATATACTAAATAGTTATCTTGATTGTGTTTGTGTCCTGTGCAAGATCTTCCTTTCGAAAATCTTGTGCTCTACTTCATTTACGCTCAATCTTTTTCTTTATTCTATCGAATAAATGTTTTGCTACTATTTTGCTACAGTTACTGAGCAAGGTTATTCCTCTCTAGTTACCATTTTGTGGTACCAAATGGGATTTAGTTATACCTGTGTACAGTTTATTTTATTACATTTTTTTTTACTTTAACTTCTATCTTCTTTTAGTGGTACGCGACATGGATGAAATTTAAGAATCCATAAAATGTGACACTTCATTGCATAATATTTGCCGATCGCTGATTTAGGTCATGAATAAAACTTCTTAAAGCTACAGCATTAAGTTGTGAATAAAATGTTATTTAGCACTAAGGAAACTTGTGTATTAAGTAATAAAAACAGAAGTAGAACAAAATGTTGTATTAATGTAACTGGATATTAATAATTGTTTGATTGGGCTAGTCAGCTAGGCGATAGAATTAAACTCTTGCCAGGAGACCATCACAGTCGCAGTAGTTCTGTTGTAATGTAATCATGAAGACTGAAGGTTAGTTTCACAAGACCTAGACCTAGATATTGTAGTACATGATTAACCATTTGCAAACACATAACCTCAACAGGCTACAACTGTCTACTATCTCATACAATCTTCATACACCAACTGTCAGACAACAATCACAGTATGCGGGACTATAAACAAATTTTGTTTATGTTGCATGACCTACTATCATCTCGTAGATTTTGTTCCATGATGAAACAATTGTAAATACATAACCGGCGCAATAGAATATTTTGTCAGTACAGTACTGATTTTCAGACCCTTGTACTGATAAATAAATTGTAACATATTGTGTACTGATTTTTTACATACTGTACTGAATGTACTGATTTTCGATATTTATAATTATTTTTGATAGATGTTTAAACATTTTCATATAATTTAATTATTAACTAAAATTTCTACCTCTCGACATGGTTTGATTTTATTAGTAAGCAGGGCATGTAACCGGTTAAAAAAACCGGTTAATATAAACCGGTAATCGATATTTTGAACGAAAATTGCGAACTTTAACCGTAATTTTAACCGATATTTTTAAGACCGAAAATACCGGTAACTGTTAACCAACAATAAAGTAAACCGGTTAAAAACCTTTATTTTACTATCATTTAACGCGAACATTTTAATTTTTTTATATCTGTGTTATTTACCTATTTGTATTTGAATCTAAGTCCTGACAGTTTTTACAATTTATGATTTATTGGAGTGTCATAAAAGTAGGTTGTCCCTTTGTCACTATTAGTCAAGTTTACAATTGATAAGTGACCTGGGTTTTTCTGATGGTATTACGGGAATTTTTGTGAATATTCGTTAAATAAGTTTCATTGTTTTATTCGTTATATTTTTTCAGATGGTAATATTTTAATTTTTTTTTAATTATTTTTTATTATATTTTTTGTAATTATTTTTTATTATATTTTTGTTTTTTTTTTTTTAATTAATTTTTTTACCGATATATTAACCGGTTTAAACCGGTTTCCAATTTATAAAAACCGGTTTTAGAACTAAAACCATTATTATTATTACGAATAAAATCGAAGAACTACATGCCTATCACATACTATGGGTCACCCTGTATTTAAATAGTTTCTGTACTGTGGTATTTGGAAAAAAAATTAATAAAAATTACATTGGAATTATTATGAAACATATAAACATTTAACAATGATTTCGACCTGCATTGAAAAAAAAAATTATAATAATATATAAAGTAACATACTTTAAAAATATTATTTTCATTAAAAAAAAATTCTCTGATCGTAAGAAAATGATAACTTTCTGATTTGATTTATTCTGAAAAATTCGTCATAAAACATGTTACAGTTACCATGATTACAAAGTAAAATCGTTGTGAAAAACAATTTCTCATGTCAAATAAGGATAAATAACAATTAATGATTAGGCAATTAGTGGAAATATAAATTATAAATTTAAGAAAAAGCACTTACGATTTTCGAGGTTCTGATCCATCCAGTTTTCTAGAAATGTTTTCAACCATAGTTCTTTCGCGGTTTAAATATTTCTTCTTTCTGCATTTCTGTCATTATAGAAACATACCTGAAACTGTCAGTCTATAAAAATATAATATTTTAAATATAACTTTTGGATAGGTTATATTTTAATATCTACTACTATACATTTTTAAATTACACATAAGAATTAAGAATTGAAAATTATATTATAATTTCTTTAGCTCTAGCAAAATAAAAAATATTTTATATTTTTCTAAACTACTCATTAATAAAAAAAAACTGTTAGTTATTTTTACAATTATTAAAATATATGAACATATTTTACAATATTTGCTGCACTATTATTTATAAAAAAATATTTTGCACTCACCAATATAAATTGCTGCTTCTTTAAGAAATTATACCATTTGAAATAGGTTCTGCTTCATTTCTATCTATTATTCCCTAAAAATATCTGAAGAAAGAAATTTATAAAAATTGCTTCATCTGTAAATTATATCAATATAATATTAAAGTGGAGATGTTGGTCCCATCCTCTATTATTTTACATTTGATGTTTAGAGGATGGTTAAGCCCTGCCACCACGACAAGGTCTCTCCACGACGGCAAGGGGGGAAGGGATGGTTTTGGGTTTAAGGAAAGGAGGAAGACTTAAAACTATTGCGACTTAAATCTAACCGCGACTAAAAAGTTATTCGGCGCGACTTAAACTATTGCAGTGTACTTCCAGCGAAAAGGGTCAGGGGTATTGGCATGAAAACCAAGAAAGAAGTAGAAAATGAAAATATAATATTAATTATTATAGTCTATGTACAAACTCACTCCACAATTAGACATTTCAACACGCTAGCGGTCAGACACCCTTCCGGCCCTCCAGTACTAACGCCCAAAATGGTAAAAGGGCAGCAAGATGCACCAAGCACATCCGTAACTCTAACTTATAGACACGCTAATACGAGGGCGGTATCACAACCCTTCCGTGCAACCCATACCAACGACCAGAATGCTGTAAGCAGAGAAAGGAGTGCCTCGACTTATAATATACTACGGGGTATTGCACATTCAAAATTCAAATATTATAATTGGAGGACTTTAAAATCAAAAATTATTTTTTTAGGGAAAAATTAATGGTTGAAATTAGTAATAGGAGTAAATTAAAAAATTAAATCTAGCAATATTTGTACAAAAATGGCATAGTAAAAGTTGTGTAATATTTACATTTATAGTGAATTAAATAATATACTCATAAATAAACAAAAGCAAAATAATTAATAAAACAAGGCACATTATAAACCTAAAATAAGTTGTACCTAAAAGCTCGTCTTTACTGAAAACTTCCCGGGTAGTTTTGCAGTAAGGATTTGCTTCCATTCATACATCATACCTTATATCTATACACATCACATCTCAGTCCTAACCATCACACTATATATACATTTTCATACATTGTATTTAATCATCACACCTTATATTTAATCATCACACAATATATTCAATCATCACACCATATATTCAATTATCACACCATATATTTAAACATCACACCATATATTTAAACATCACACCTTAAATTTAATCATCACACCTTAAATTTAATCATCACACCTTATATTTAATCATCACACCTTATATTTAATCATCACGCCTTATATGTAATTATCACACCTTATATTAATCATCACACCTTAAATTTAATCATCACACCTTAAATTTAATCATCACACCTTAAATTTAATCATCACACCTTAAATTTAATCATCACACCTTAAATTTAATCATCACACCTTAAATTTAATCATCACACCTTAAATTTAATCATCACACATTATATTTAATCATCACACCTTATATGTAATCATCACTCCTTATATTTAATCATCATTCCTTAAATTTAATCATCACACCTTAAATTTAATCATCACACCTTAAATTTAATCATCACACCTTAAATTTAATCATCACACCTTATATTTAATCATCTCACCTTATATGTAATCATCACACCTTATATTAATCATCATACCTTATATTTAATCATCATTCCTTAAATTTAATCAGCACACCTTAAATTTAATCAACACACCTTAAATTTAATCAACACACCTTAAATTTAATCAGAACACCTTAAATTTAATAGCACACCTTACATTAATCATTACACCTTATATTTAATCATCACACCTTATATGTATTCATCACACCTTCCTTACATCTAAGCATCACACTTTATATCTAAGAAGCACACTTTATATCTAATCATCACACCTTATATCTAAGCATCACATTTTAAATTTAACCATCATACCTTGCATTCAACATACCTTATATTTAATCAGCACATTTTATATCTAACCATCATACCTTATATTTAAACATCACACCTAACCATCATACTTCACATGTTCACTCCACACTTTATACCTAGATCTCATTTCATACCTAATGTGCCAAGTCTTATTAATTTGTTTAGGAATAAATTTAATGCAATATATTTGCATGATACGGCATCAGTTAAAGTTAAGATTAAACAATGTCAACAATGTATCACGAAAATAATTCAAATTAAAAATGAACTTATGGGAATTAAATTTAATGAAGTCGTAAAATATTCAGGGAGGATATTATTCTTAAATATCAAAATTGAAATTACTATTTCAGTGGTGAGAAAAAAAACTGAGAAGTACCTGCTTCCCCCCTTACGTCTATATTTTATATCTATATCTTATATCAAGCAAGTACCTGGAACCTGAAACAATAAAAATATGAATTAGTTTATTTATAATAAAATTTGTTTTTAATAATTATAAAAAAAATATTTGTACACTAGTTTCAATAATAATATAGTAGTAGTAAATCGCAATAAATTATTAAAATTCAAATTAAAAAATAAAATTATTAATTGTGCTCACCTGATGACTGCTGAAAAGACACTGAAGATTTCTGTGTCGTTAATTATCATTTTAATAAATGAATAAAGGTAGGGGGATTACGAAATAGCTAACAGTTATTCAACGTTATATTAAAATTATTATATTAAATTAATAGTAGGGTATTAGCTAACTCTATCAAGTATAAAATATAATTTAAAAAAAAAATATATATGTATATGTAAATAGAATTGTAGTGTTACCGATGTCTAGGACGTACGAAATTGGCACACCGAACAATGGGTAAGAAGACATAAGTGAAATATATGTTTCTAATTAATTTAATTATAATTGTTACATATTTCTTTTGTTCTACCATATAGTAAAAAAATATACAGTGTGATTGAAAATGTGGAAAGGCCCTTTTATTTTATTTTATTATAACAGATGTACACTCAAACCAACTAGTCCCCGTACACCATAATAAAGGAAAAAAGTTTTCTATTATTTTAAAGTTTTTTATTGAATATTTATATACACGAAATAAATTTTATATTATAACATACTGTATTAATAAATAAAATAATTTATTGACTTTTTTGTGAACTTTTACCGTAATTTTAACCGATATTTTTAAGGCCGAAAATACCGGTAACCGTTCATCATAAAAAATAAACTGGTTTTAGCGAACATTAACCTTCATTTTAATAATATTATTTAGTGCGAAAAAAATTGAATTTTTCATATCTGTTATATTTGTATTTGAATAAGACTATATGAGTCATGACAATTTCGATTTTATTGGAGAGTCACAAAAATAGGTAGTCCCTTTGTAAGCTTTAGGCATCAAGTTTAAAATTAAAAAAATTACATACATTTCTCTGAATGTGTTATCGGAATTTTTGTGAATTTCTAGTTTGATTTTGCATGCAGCATGAAACATAATCGCTTTTCATTTGTTCCTAATATTATTATTTTTTTAATTAAGTTTTCTATTATTTTTTTTTATTAACCGATTTATTAACCGGTTTAAACCGGTTTTCAATTTTTAAAAACCGGTTTTCGAACTAAAACCGTTATTTTTAAAATGTTCTCAATATGGGTTAACCGTTAACCAGTATTTTTTTCGGTTACATGCCCTGTTAGTAAGTGACTTGGTTAAAAGGCTTGATTTTGAGAGGAACTGTAAACTTTAGTACTAGCAATAAAATTACAGCTGTATTATTGCTATAATTTTCCATTTGTTTTTAAAGCTAATGTAGAAGAAGCAAAAATAATATTTTAAAAGTTATATTCGGATTTATAAATGTTTTGCCTGAGAATATTAAAAGCCTAGAAAAAATCAAATTTAAAGAAACTAAAACAGTATTAAATAAAACACTGCTTTAACACAATAGAAGAATTTTTAACATTAATCATCGTATACGAAATCAAATTTCATTTTACCTCTTTTTTAAAATATAAATATAGAATAGGTTTTGTACTGATTTCATTAAAAAAATAAATGGTCACTCTAACCATCTGACAAACAACAATCACACTATTCTAGACTATAAACTTCTTGTGTACCATTGAACGCCAATATTTTATGATACAACAAAACAGTAAAATAATTTGCAATTTGTACTTGGTGGGACATTTTTAAAATAATTAAAATAAAAATAAATATTCACTTGGTTTTTCCACAAATATTGTTTATTTCTTGTAACGTAATTTCGTGTTCTCGGATATTATCAAACAATAAGATTACAATATTTTTATCTGCGTATAGTTATCTTCTAAGAAAAATATTACTAACGAAAAGATTGAATATAATTACACATGTAAAATTATTTTTTTGAACATGTTCGAAAGGAAAAACTATCATTACAAAAAATAAACAATAGTTGTGGAAAAACCTGTGAATTTTTATTTCAATTATTTTTTTATGAATGTATTAAGCAAACATTTTTTGTTACCCTACATCTTACGTTTTATTTCACTACATGAAGGTAGCGGGGCTCATTTATCCATGGGGCAATGCCCCTAAGGAGATATTTACCATAGGGCAGCATTTTTTTACATCAGTAATAAATCCCCGAATTGTTACTATTTCAAAGAATTATTTTATTTCCTTCCATTTTTAAGTAACTGACTACTACCCTATAATAAGTGTGATTTACACCCTTAAAAATATTACCAGTGAATTATTCGCATCAAATTACCTATGCACACAAATTTTCATTTTAAAATTCCCATTAGTACAGCCACAATCACAATTGAATATCACCCAATAGGAATTCAGATGACCGGTTTCAATGCGCGTTTCAGGATATACCGGGGATCCTGAGACGCTAGCACTCAGTCCTGCTGTGCGGGGAGCCGGGGCAGTAATGAGCCTTCTGGCCTCCGCCTCGGCTGGGGATCTGGCTAGAACTCTTTTCAGGGCATCTTATGCCCTGAAGATGATCTAGTTTAGCCGGGCGGGAATTGGAGCACTCTTCAGTGTGTGCTCTAATTCTTGGCCTGCTGATCTAGTTTAGTCGGCCGGGAATTGGAGCACGCTTCAGTGTGTGCTCTATTTCTTGGCCTGCTGAAACCAGAGCACATTTTGGAGCAGATCTAGCTGCTCTGGTTTCAGTGAGTCAAGAATTAGAGCACTCAAATGTTTGCTCTAATTCTAGGCTTCCTGAAACCCGAGTACATTCTGGAGCAGATTTGGTTGTTCTGGATTTAGTGGGTCAAGAATTAGAGCATTTTGAAATGCTTGCTTGCAGTTTTGGATTCTATAGATCATGCTCTGGATTGAATGGATCAATAATTAGAGAATTTCAAAGTGTTTATCTAGTATTTCTTTTTTGTTTTGAATTATGTCTTCATTTTGGTCGTTATAAGAAATTTTGCCCCCAAGGATATTTTAAAAAGTTGGCGCCAATGCAATAAGGAAATTATTGAAATTTTGTTGATTTCGTCGATTTAAAATTGTACGAATTAAGGTCTTCGCAAAACGTTTTGACTTTTTTCCGATTTTAATAAAACATTTATGCTTCTGTCATAAATTTTATAAGTTGATAAAGTGTGTGTAAAAATTGAAATATTAAAAAATGTATTTTAAGAAAGTTACTCTAAAAGTAAGTTTTATTTGAAAATATATATTTAGTGTTTTTATCGCAAGCGTGCATATTTGACAGTGGCGGTTGGTTCTGTGTTGACCACAGCTAATATCTTCTTTTTTCCTAAACCAAATACATACATACTGTAATTTTATTAGCAAACTAATTAGATGTAAACTTGCTTTTTATAAATTCGTAATTAATCTTGCACGTACTATACTATTATCCTGATATACACCATCTCGGCAACCACTAACCTAGAACCTATAATAAACAGTCATGTCGTGCAATCTGGCTCGTCGTGACTCATGTCTAGGGTCGCAGATCCAGGCTGTGATGGAGATCTCCACGATTCCTGCATCAGCAGGCGTTGGAACAGCTGACGTCACCGACACCGCTGCGGCTAATTGCCAGGTGTGAAATGCTGACGTCATAAGCCACGTTTGCTTTGCTTATTATGCTAGGTGATAAAAATTTAGAGCACAAACGTGTACCGAGCTGTATTTGCTTGTAAATACTGACGACAGGGTTTTAGTATTTAAATTTGACTTGAAACAGAATAAATAAAAATTTGGACAAATTTTTAGGTTAAATTAGTTAAATAAATATGATTTGAAGTTCGATTCCAATTATTTTTTAACATCACTATCGCAACTTGTAGATCTTGACCTTGTACATTAAGTGGTAAAACAAATAGTTATGTGTGAGAGATGTTAATAAGTTAACAATACCAGCATTTAACACTTGGAAGATGAAGATACTTTATGATTATCTTACATTAAACTTGTTTTAAGTAATTGAGTAGATAGTTTGTTGGACAACATAAGTTCAACCAACTAACTTATTATCCTATTAATTACTTCCAAAATTCCCCACTGCACTGGTTCATTTATTTCTGTACTTTATTCGTTATACTATAGTAACACATAAATACATAATATGGGAAATACTTTTCTATTACTGGTTGTATACTTTTGTTTTACATTAAAGTGTATAGTTAATAATTCAAATGTATAATTACTAAATGCAAAGTAAATTCAAGTAAAAATTAATTAACTTCTCTATTCTACTGTTCTATAAACTGTAATTCGTTTTTAACGTTTCAGAATATTATTTTTAAATTATTTACATAATGAAACAGAAATTGTTAGGCAAACTTTTATTATATCACATTGAAAACTGATTCATGAGCGATTTTTTTTAGGTTCGACTTAGGGTTCAGGTGCAAAACACACTATACGCACACACATATATTTTTCATACCTTCACTAGTTATTATATACAAAACTACATATAGAGTTTTTCTGCTAATTTTATACTCATACATTTAAAAATACTTGTTTATTATGGATAATTAATTATTTCTGTAACCAAAACAAAAAGAAACGAGTGAAATTTATTCAAGTCACGTTTTATTGAATTGAATCCTTGAAATTATTTCGATTTTTGGTTAAATCCATGTTCGGATTTGGCTTCATTTCCCTGAATTAAAAGTGAGTGTACGACTAATCGTTCATCAACTTTCATTTATTTCATATCTTTGATATTCCATTAAAAATGGATCATCTTATTTTTACAAATTTTATTAAAATGTTTATCACTATTCCTTATTGCACTACACAAAATTATTTTAATCGCTGAAAAACTTGCAAAGAAAGATATATTATTTTTATTTATTTCCTACATATTTCTCACGAAATATATTATGACAGTTGTCAATGTTGTTAGATGTCAATTATATACTCAGTTTATTAACAAGATATCAAATGTCTCCTACAAAATAACAAAGCTAACTAAATTATTATTTTTATTTTTCTGCCAAATGTAAAATGCCTTTTTGAAAAGGCCGATTGGAACCAAAAATAAAGGTGCATAACTAGATGTTATCAGTTCCATATACAGAATTTCAATATTCTACGGCTAATCTTTTTTGAGTTATGCGATAAACGTTTACTTACATACATAAGTAAGTACAGACAACACGCCGAAAGTATTAAAAATGGATTCAGAAATGGATATAATGGATAATTCCGTTGAAACCTGAAAACCGAAATTTTTCGCGATTACAATTGTTTCTTTAATTTATACAAGAAACTAAAAATTTAAAACGGTCTCGTTTATCGTAGATAATGAAAATCATGTTAATTCAGTGGTTTCTTTTATTGATAACATAAATTTCCTGGTATCGAACGAATGTATAAAGTTATGCCTGTCAAAGTAAAGCAGGGAATTTTAAAGTTGAAGCGCTAGATAATTCTGTAGATTTTCCTGCTGTCATATTACAAATGCTGCCTACAAAAAATAAAACCAACTAAATTATTATTTTTATTACATTTTTGCCAAATGTAAAGTGCCTTTTTCAAAAGGCTGATTGGAACCAAAAATGAAAGTGCATAACTAGATGTTTTAGCAGTTCCATATATATGTAGATTTTCAACATCTTTGAGTTTTGCGATATACGTATACTTACATACATACGTTAAGTATAGACAATATGCCGAAACTATTAAAAATGGATGCAGAGATGGTCAAAATGAATATTTCCGTTAAAACCTAAATTTTTTTGCGACTACTATACTTTCTTTACTTTGTACAAGGAACTAAAAACCTAAAACGGTCCTCTCGTCTCTTATAAATTTATCGTAGATAATGAAAATCATGTTAATTCGGTGGTTTTTTTTATTGATAACATGAATTTCCTGGTATCGAACGAATGTATAAACTTATGCCTGTCTAAGTAAAGCAGGGAATTTTAAAGTTGAAGCGCTAGATAATTCTGTAGATTTTCCTGCTGTCACATTACCATAGTGTGTTGCATTCAAATTTGTTCTCGGTCTAGACCGAGAGATTCCGCGAAGTGCAAATCTGCAAATCGTTTCTCATGGCATTGCTTTGTGTTTGTGGGAAAGCGTAATGCCTCTCATTGCGCATTGTTTTCATCAATTTCTTGCTCGATTTCATTTTACTGCTCCGAGGAGAGATTTATAACTTCTTGTTGCAAATATCTTAACGTACCGAGACATTTTTGTACACATTGTGTTATTCGAAATAACATCCTGTTATAAAATATTAACCGGATTAGAAACGTACGTACAATGTTATTTATTTTTGCTTTTGTTGTTGGAATTATAATATTTGTTCATACAGCACCTAAATATTTAATAACATATTAAAAATAATAATCAAAACCTAAAAATATTATCATCACACATATTTTAAATATGAAATATACGAATAGGTTCTTTAAATCATTAATACTTAGTTTTTCACCAGTGGATCATTATAATCGGATATTGTAATTTTTTTCTGTGTGGTACCATGTACTATTGACAGTAAATTAATTGAAGGAACAGCAGTTTTCATAAATTTAATTGTAAAACTAACAATAAAGATAATCTAACAATTCGTGATTGTAAGTAATTATTTATCTTACGTTCTTGCTAATTTTTAATTTATTTATCCAAATTTTACATCTATATTGCTTATTTACTAGTCCCAAACTAAGTTTTGAAATTTGTGAAAACTAATGTCCGGATGTGTTTTTCTTAAATATTTGCACTGTTGGAGACAACAATTAGATGGAATTGTATTAAAATATTTATAACAAAATGGCAAATAGTACGCAAAAATTGTAGAAGGTTGACAGTTACTATTTATTTTAAAAAGTACATTATCTGTTTAATAAAAATACTGATCAAATAAATTGAGATATTTTATTAATATTTAATATTTTGGGTTTTTGCGATGTAGGTACAATAAAGGTGAGAAATTTGACAAGCGATAAACACCTACCACATCCGGTTTCCTGTTTACACTTTTCTAAAATTCGCGATAAACAAATATTATTTTTAACTTCATAGCTTAAATATTTTGGCACTTTGCGCTTTCAACACCAGTCAATTGCGAAAACAAATTAAAAGTAAGTGATAATTTTTAGAAACTTTTAAGCTATTTCATTAAATTATGCAAATATCTGATCAAAGTTAGTTAGGATATCTGAAATTTTATCTAGAGATTTAGTTGGGAAGTTGAAATTTTATTCATGTTGAAAGTTATCTGGTAAGTTCATACACCTCGAATGAATTCCAAGTTACAAACTTCACTTCCAAAGTACAAAGTGCATTCCTGACTTGGCGGCTTCCTGCCCATTGCAGCAGAAATCAGCCACCAGCCCAGGTCAGGACCTCCGCAAATTTACTTCAACTTAAATTCATACAGTTAGCGAAATACCTTAATAAAAGTTCGGCTACATTTATGAAATTGTAATGAAAGTTCGTCGAGATGAATACGATTGGCATCAGGAATACAAAGTTAGTTTCATGAAGTTATTTTTATACCTGTTTTTGGTCAAATATAGGGATAAGTTTTTTCTTGTAAATAAGTTTCCAATTTTGATTTTCAAATTAATGTTTCTCTCTAAAATAGATTCAGTATTATAATGCCAACAATTTACGTTTGGTGTTATTTTATGGTAATAGTATGGCAGCCAATTTTATTGAAGTCATCCGATATTCCCACATTTTTCGAATTTCTATTTCAATTTGAAATACAAAATTAATAAACTTTCGATAATTTTAAACGTTTTTATATGCTATTTGTCATCGGTTTCAGATAGTTTGAAGGGCAAATCTTTGATGATTAATTGAACGAATTTGATTTCTTTCTAAGCTCATTTTTTCTTATTAACTGCTTTTAAAATTTTCAGATTGTTCGTTTTCTACTTTCATACATCAGAGTCAGAGTTGATAACAACTATTAATCACTTTGGTACACTTCCATATGTCATCATCTTTCTAAGAACACGCTTGCCGCAGTAAAATTGATGGAAGTCATGATGATATGCATGAAAGTCACCTCGGTCAAATTTCCCAGCTTAGGAAACAATATAAATAATAATAATCTTATTAAACTTAGATCAGATTCTAGATGTTAAAAAAGATATGAAAACTGATTTTGTTCGTATTAATATCTTTCAAATAAAATAAAGCGTCGAAATATGGTAGAGAATTTGAAATTAATGCTCTGGAAAGAATTTATGCATAATGCATAAATAAAGGAGTTTTATCATTTCAACGAATGAATTTTTTCAAGAGATAAAAAGTGTTTAACGAATTTTAACCGCTGAAACACATTCCGTATTTTGGTAAATATTCGCCGTAACCGAATTTGAATGCATACTTTTCATTTAATAAACAATGGAGGTAATCAATGAAACATCATTGATTATATTTCATCCACGTATATTTCAAATTCATTGATTTTTCCTTTGAATTCCTGGAATGAAAACATGGAAAGCGGCGATATTCGAAATAATAGTTCGCGGAGTTTTCGCGCAGCAATTTGTCCGTAGCATTTTTGGCGGAGCAATCCGGAGCCGGTCCGGGTAATTAA
Source organism: Stenolophus ochropezus (assembly GCA_035578165.1). NCBI lineage: Eukaryota > Metazoa > Arthropoda > Insecta > Coleoptera > Carabidae > Stenolophus > Stenolophus ochropezus. The sequence continues at coordinate 12,648,315 of JAQOWZ010000005.1, read as the reverse complement.
CGAGCAGCATTCCGGGCAGCACGTCCGGATAAAAAACGATCCCTGGCTCATAAGCTCAAGGAGAAGGATTCGCTTCAATGGACTCAGGAGTTGGGATCAGGACCGAAACAACATTCGGGGTTACTACGTTTTATGCTTCAGGAATGCTTAAAAAATTTGTTATGTAAAACACAAATCTTTCTGCTATTATACGTTTAGTATACTTAGCTTTATATATTTTTTATATCTTTTCTATATAAAAAAAATCTAATGTTGACACGACATGACCTCCTTGTACGCTAAATTATACACATTTTTTGCTGCACTTCATTTAAATTTATTTCACTTGAAAGTGAGATCATTCTACGGCTAATCGTTCTTCAACTTTCTTTCGTTTCATATCTTCGAACTTCCTTTTGAAATGGATTATCATTTGTAAAATTTTATTTTAATGTTTATCATTAGTTCTTATTGCACTACACAAAATTATTTTAATCGGTCAAAAACTTACAAAGAAAGAAATATTGCTTTCTTTTATTTCCAACATATTTCTCACGAAATATATTCTGACAGTTGTCAATGTTGTCATTCAAATTATGACTACAAAAATTAAAAGGCAAATAATTATTATTTTTATGAAGTTTCTGCCAAAACTAATATCCTTTTTTAAAAAGGCCAATTGGAACAGAAAATGGAGATACATATTTACACGCTATAGCAATTCCATTAGCAACTACTTCCGTTTCACCTTTTACGATTACTTTGTAATATCACGAATATTTGATTAATTTATTACTCATTTATTATTGGGTTTTTTACAAAATAAAAAAAAAACACGTCTGTAACATATTTATTGAAAAACAAATCACTTTTTTGATGTCTTGAATTTTTTTATGGTTAGTTGCAACAATATTACGTCAATCACATCGAAATAAAATGTCAATTGAAATATTAAATATTGCTGTCAAAATTTCGATTAGCATGTTCTTTTTGTTTAAGTGTATTAAAATTTAAGCATTGTTGGTACAACAGAACACAATAACTGTAGGTTATCGCTCTGTAATACAAGTTTGTTATAGATTAGAAATATTCGTATTGTATGTGAATTATTAAATTGAAAAAATGCAGGAACAATAAATAACAGTAATAATCCCGCAAAGTAAACACAAATAACAATGAGCGCACATTCAGAGTTTACTAGATTTATTGCACAGATAAAATATATTCCACAAACTCAAACATCTGATAGGGCTTAATGTTTGTTCTGTTTTAAATCCAATATGACGAATAGCTACATAAGTATAATTCTTCTTCGCTTTGTGCAACCTTTTTACACGGACAACTTCAGAGCAGTTGGATGCGTTCTGCATTTAGAAGATAGTTTTCACCTTTGAAATAGAGAACATGCGTAAAATCGCGCCGCGTTACAAACATTTTATCGTTGTATGTACATTATGAAAACACCAATGCTGTATTCATCACTTGCTAGTCTTTGAAGTCTTCTTATGTCAACTGCAATAAGAAATGACTTTGTTTACGTTGAATTTGCATACTAACATAAATTTTAGTTATATAATTTGAAAATAATTGAATGACGTTTTAAGAACGCAATAAATTGTACGGCTTGTTTTTCATTATTTTTATGCAACTGCAATATTTACTTAAAGCTAGATTCCGCCTTTTGTAATAATTATGTACTATGTATTGTGCTTTAAGTTTTGTGACAAACCAGCCTTTACTCAGGTTAAAAAATGAGCTGCGAAAAACGAAGTGACATAAGTGAACTGCCATTTCCACTACGCTGATTTTTACAAAAAGTTGCGCAATTGAATGAAGCTTAAATATGTAATTTCATTGAAATTCGTTCAGGCGAATTTGTTTTATATGTCTACATAATACATTACGCTAAAACTAGTCACAGTTCGAAATTGATTTGGTATATTATTAGAAATCAATCAAATGAAAAAAAAAAAAAAATACAGGGTCTAACCTAATTTATATTTTTTGTTTTGAGTAGTTACCAGTAATATTAATAATGCTAATAGTTTTTTACCTGCGAGGTGGAAAATGTTTCATTTCAGCCGAGGGCTTATATATATTACCGAGAGGCGAAATGAAACTCCCACCGAGGTATGTATACTATTTTATTCACAGTCATCCTTTTTTATATAAATTATTATTATTACAGTATTTTTTGACAACTATTAAAATTTGTTTTAACCTATTTTATTGTAGAGATTTATGACAATGTTAGTAGGCAACCTCTACATAAATTCTTCCAACCCAAGAGATGGAAGTGCAATTTGTTACTTCCAACCCAAGAGATTTGTCAGTACAGTTAGGAATGACTTCCAAACCTCCAAAAAGTTAGGAATCGGCATATTACTATAATGATTGTGAATAAAGTATATTTATTGCTAATGGTTAGGAATTTCATCCATATTCAGTAATAATAAATTTAGCTTCATTTAGAAATAATTGAGACAAGAGCCAAAATATTGAATGAAATGGTGAGTTTATTAAAAATTTAAAAATAATATTTATTTCCAAAAATTTAAGACTAAATTGTGCATGCTTGGGCACGAGACGAAGTCAAGTGCTGGGGTGCCATAACATTATTTCTCATACCGCATGCATAGTGTTGGAAATTTAACTCACAATTGTGAGAAATGCCCATCTTTTACGCTTTGTATAGTGTGGGAAAAGTGTTGTAGAAAAAAGTGACTGTTACTTGTATTGGACTTACATGAACATCACTGTATACTGTCTCGCGTCCCGACTTACATAAAAAAGTGTTTCTAAATTTTATTCGAGCACGTGGACTTATCATCGCCTGTTCGCTTTAATTTTGGAAGATATAGGGAGCGAATACACCGACCAATGTCTATTGATGTAAACATGGTTCATGAAGACCTTCAATTGGATATGATTAAAACTATCCTTAAAAGGTATCTTTATTCGTTGCACATGTATTAGCTATATAATAAATCTCCCGAAAAATCTAGATTTACAGATCAACATCTTTCATCAATTTTGAGAATTTTATCATCTCAAAAAATCCAACCAAAATTTGATGAGTTGATTAATAAAAAACGATGTGAGTTATTTTCGTGTAAAAAAATATTAGTTTTTATTATGTTATTTTGTAACCTATTAATTTTCTTAATTTTTTAGTTTTTTACTTCTTTTGTATGTACGTATGTATAATTACATTATTCCTTCTGTGGAAATAAACATTTTCATAATGTCGTTGGTACCTAAATAACTATTTTATAAATTATTCTACAGAAAGGGTTTTAGTAAGAGAAGAATGGTTTTATTTATTTATTTATTCAATAATAGAATATTAACAACCTAAGTTTATTAAAATTTTCACATAATAATAGAGACAATAATTAATAAAACAATATATCACATAATTACAACATTAATTTTTAGTATATATACCTAAGTACATAATGTGCAAACAAGTGCATATTGTTACGAACCATAAGAAAAATTCATACAAAAAATATAACTGGAAAAATATTTTATTTTAATAATTGGAGGGAATGTATTCCAATTTCTAAACAGAAGAAAAAAAGTTAAAAGCCAATGCGTAGAAAAACTGCGATGTCATATTTAAGTAAATAATAATCCAAACATGAAAAACTACTTAAAAGCATCCATTATGTGCGTAGATATATAAAGTAAAGTTTTATTCTACAAAATCAGAAAATAAAACTAATTTTTATAATGGATTTCCTTTTTATGAGTCACTTTTCATACAAAGCACTATTAAGCCGCCTAACTGTATTATGTGTGATAATGCTTGCTGATGATTTTTTATCGTAATGGGCGGTTTACTGTTCGGTGTATCTAAAGTATGATCGTTTGGTGTTCCAGGAGCAATATGATATTATCGCCCGGTATTGTTATTATGGGAAATATGTTAACAACTAAGCTTTTAACCTAAATTCAAACGCGATAAGCTTGCTCTACGACAACGTAGAACCGTGTTATTAAAAACAGTAAATATTTATTTAAAGAGTAATTTTTGTTACGATACATTTTAAAACCGTTTTCATCACCGTCACTAATAATTGTTTATTGCTATGTATATTACGGGCGAATGTTATTGCTAGTATTTTTTATCTATAAATTTATAAGTTTGCCATTAAAACGGACGTAAATTTCATTATTTTTCAGCAAAATATAAATATTTATGTTGTTTGTTTATAATATCAGTTTTATTGCTTTTCGTTTTTATAGTTCAGTAATTGGAAATTTCATTTATTTTTATACATATTTGTTTGTAGTTCAATGGTTTTAATTTAATATGGAATTTGTTTGTACCATTTTAATACCAATTCTTTATGGCTCTTCTAAAATGGCTCGAATTACATTCAATAAAAATTCTAAATAGAAAATATTTTATTTTGCAAAAAGTAATCAAAATATTATTTGCATTTTTTATTATTTCCTCTAAATTTAAAAAAAAATCATAGTTGAATTAATATCAAGAATTAACATAAGGAAAACAGTATGTATTTTATATATTTTACTTGTGACTGACTTGTAAACTATCATTTATCTTAACTCTTTGTTGCCAGGTAAATTAATTTTTACAAGCTACTACATTGTAAAAATGACAGCTGTCAGATTTACTAGTACCTAGCATGTTAAGATGACACCTGTCAGTTTTACTGGCTAGTAGTTCCATTGTTTATTGTCTTCCAAGGCTTACGATATATCATTTAAAACAATTTTTGACACAAAATTAGTAACTGTCAAAATTTGGTTTTAATTTTAATTTTATTTACAAGTCAATAACAAGTAAACTATTGTACATTATACGCCAGGTAACAGTTTTTACTGGTTCAAGGAGATGACAGGCTCGCCTAAACGGCTCGCCAGTCAATTCCTCCTATCACCAGTAAAAACTGTTTTACCTGGCTAATATTGTAAAATACTATTTTATCGCCCGATTTGGTACGACAATAACATCCGATGTTCTGGGTTCGATTCTTTCGTGTTTTTTAAATACAAGAAGTTTAAAATCTTTATTTATCTAGAAATAGAAATAATAATAATAATTTTTATTATGCCTATTGGTATTTCCATATATTTAACAACACTTTGCGTTGCTAAGTATTTTAATGGGAAATGAGGTGATGAAAATATACTTACAATATCCATAACTTACCCGGGATTCGAACTGGAACACTATCACCAATCCACTTCAGTCGGTAAAATAAGAAAACTTTTCTTTCAAAGTGATAATAATGACTTTGATTTACGTTTTCGTTCCGTTGCTATTTTAAATTTCGGCAAAAGTTTCGATATCTCTTTTTTCGGTTAACGATTTTGGTTCTAATTCTGGTTACTAGCCCTGAATTTTGTCATCTCGATTTGATTATATGTGAGATCCTGTAAATAAAATATCTCTAGTATTGTTTTTGGAAACAAACTTTTTCGTTTGTTACCGTTGACGTCAATCCCAATGTTATTGTGAATAACGAATAAAAATAGTTGGAGCAACCGCATTGTTATTTTATTCTCATTTGTGGGACAATTCTCCATTGCCTGAAGTTGATAGAACTATCTAATATGTACTTGTTCATAAAAACTTGTGGAACTGAAACAAATTTTCATTCCCCAGTTACGAACTGGTGTATAAACTAATTAAACCAGTAGTTCAACTATATCCACAACTCAGAACAACTAAACAACAAACATAATTACAAGAATTTACAAAAACAACTGCAATCCACCTTTCAACCCGCCAAGGCAAATTGGGTTAAATCTCATCTTTTAACAATTCATAACCCTATTACAAAAACTGATTAAAAAACTCCCTTATTGGCTTAACCATGATAAAAATTCATTTAAATATTGAAGGAGAGAAGGCCAATCTGGGGAAAGTAGCTCAGTTCTTTGAATTTTAATAAGAGGCCTCATGTAATATTTCACCCAAATCCGACCGCCGGACACGTGATAAGGGGGAGCGGAACAAGGGGGTTGATAAGCTTTTTATAGCGGCATATTAAGTGGACATTAATTTATGATTTCATTTTCACGTTTTGTTTATATTTTTGCCAGATTTTTTGCCATTTTCATCCTCTCATCACGAGCTTTCGAATTTTCCATGACTCCATCAACAGTAAAGAATCGTAACATTTACTTATTTAATCCTTGGCCTTTCGAAAGTTTGGTGTAAGGCTTTGAGTAAATATCATTTTAATTATAAAAATTATTAATCATCAAATAATATACGAGTTAATTACCGAAATGGGCACTAAACAAATGAACCATTCAAGGATACTTTTATACGTGATCTGTGAACTCGACAGTAGATTCAATAATAATTATAACGAATTTTTTATTTTTATTTAAATTTTTTTTGATGTTTATGTTACCAACATTTTTGCCTCCTATTTTAACATTATTATTTTAACATTTATTTTTTATTTTCTTTAATATGTATTATTACCTTATAGTACACATTCAGCTAATTGCAAAAATATACATCAACTCTTTGATTTGAAATTTGACAAATCGTTGATTTTGATGTACAATTACAATTATATTATAATTATATATTGTTTATGTAAAACTAAATTTATTTTTCTTTTCAGGTGAGTGTACACTTTCATCCTTTTCAAATTGCCATGGTTTTGGAACGTAAGTTGTTTTTTTAATATATTTTTTTTCTCCAATTATAAATAAAATAATTTGACTTCATTTAGATAAGAATATATCATATATGAGCCAAATTGTTAGAGAATGACATTCTATCAGCAACGGTTGAGAATAGAAATTATATTATTGATATATTTTTAACTGCGGCTTTTTTTTGTGTTTTGATTTGAGTTATTATTTATTACCAAATTATAACTTTTCATCGTTTCTACCTTCTCTCAATTATATATAAGTATAAGTATATATTTTAACATGGTAAGCGAATTAAATATAAAGCATAATTTATCTTTAATATTGATATTTACATGAAACAGGTAGACACACCTGTACAGATGTTAAAAAGCCGTTATAAAATATTTATTTATTATATACAAATTGTATCAGAACATAGAAATAGCGGATTGCCACGTGTTAACAATATTACCTTATTATTTAAATTAAAATACCGTTCTAATTTGATATATCTAGTTATTTATAAACAATCTGTGGAATGCAATGAAGCGAGCAGAATTATAGCAATCTTCACTGATATTTCACTGATACTTATTTGCATTGACCTATTTCATAACATGGCAATTTTCGTGTTATATATTGAACGCGAACAATATAATTACGCTGGTAGTGAATAAGTTGTGTGGTGTGTAACTGTATTCGTGTTATTGTACGCCGTGAAGTTATCGCCAGTTAAGCTCTTGTTTGTATAGAAACTTCGCTCAAGTTTGCATCAAGTTGTTGCACCAATTGCCATTGGACGAAACGGGGCTTGTTTGTAAAATACAAAACTTTGAACAAATGAAACTTATATTTCAACTTAAATTGGAAAAGATTTATATATTTTTATCATGCCCTAAACTTTTCATTATATGTAAGAAAAGTCTTTCCCAATGGTTTTGCAACTCATATGAAACTATTGAATTGCTACCGTTTCTCACAAACTTTATTTAAAGTGACTATTTGAATATATAATATTCACTTCAATGCGCATCTGCACACAAATACAAAGTGTTGGATTTGGTTAAATTTGATGTAAATTTTATCCACAGTCCCATGTTTAACGAGTGCTCTATTAAGGTCGTATGCACATAGTTAGTATATGTGTGATAACATTTAGTTAGTATTTTTTACAATACTTGTACTGTAAGTTTCTCATTAATAAAATTTCAACACAGTAAGTTGAACTTTTATTGCACAATTGATATTGCTTACCAATATATTAATTATATTACAGCCCTGAAACGTAAATATTTTGAGAAAACGTTTCTTTACAATTATTTCCTATATGTACTATGACAAAAATCTAACAACTGTTAATTTTCAAATCTACTTTTCTATTTTTTTTTTATTTTACTAATGTTTAGTCATCGACCCTAAAGACCTCAATTTTATAAACTACATTCTCAATCTAAAAATGTCATTTATGGTCCACAGTATGTGATTATTTCATTCCGACGAACATTAATTTCATTGACATTATGTGAAAATGTAATAAAGTGGATATTTTAATAATTTATGTCGTACTAGTATGTTATTTTTAATTAATGATATGAGTAAGTGATACATTATGCTTTAGACAACAAATTGATCTTGACATTAGGATAAATTGTATAAAATAAGAAACAATGACAGCGGTAGACTATTTCGCTAATTTTATTCAATATTTCTGATCTAGTAATTAGGTTATTAGGATATTGTATCTATAGTATCTCACCAATTCATTGAAGAAGAAATGGTAATTGCGTATGTTGCTACATAATATTAGAATTATTCGGACTCAGAGGTATTGTTATTTGATTATGGCAGACGAAGCTGAGATTTGAACACAGTCCATTAGGCTGCTCATATTATGAAATTATAGTAAGTATATTTGCACCAAGGAGCTTACTGCTAATGACATGTAAACCCTTAATTTTTAAGAAATAATTAAGGAGAGATTTAATTTTTTAAATAAATTAAAATTAATATTTTCAAAGTAAATAATGTTAACTGATATTTCACTAGTGTTACGTGAATTTCCATATTATTATTAGAACACACGTTTATATTCATTTCAAAATTATTACAACAACGTTTTCAAAGGATATATGGTTTCATTAACTGTTTTCGTATTGATCGAACATACTTTCCACATTTTGAGTACATGTTCGTATTCTGTTCAATTACTGAAATAAATTCTACACTGATTCCGATGAGGCTTGAACTAGGGTTTTATTGTTTTTACGAGTTCGTACATGAATTGGGTTGGTTCGAATTCGAAAACCATTCTTCTACATCGTCGTCCAGTGTTTCTACGTTTGAAACAAATTCTTCCAATTAGTCGACATGGTTGTATATCCACTAAGAGCATTTATATGTATGAACATATGTATGTAGGAAGTGAAGCAATTTTGTAAACAAGAAATTTGAAAAATTGTTATGAGAACGTTACACGAATATGGAAATTTCACGGTTATGTATGTGATTTGCATAGAAAGCATCTCATACTATATAAGTTTTATAAAGGAACAATTTTAAGCATTAATGTTACGCCAATAACTGTAGCGGAACTGTAATAAAACTTTAAAATTTCCTCAACTTTTACGAAGACGTTTTATATTTTGTACGAATTTTGTTTTAAATAGCGAAATATTCATTCGTTGTAAACCGATATGAATACAGTAAGTAGAAATTTTATATTGTAGTTATCACATAAATGTTAATTTATATTGTTAAATATTTTAAATAAATACATAATAATAGGTATATTAGTGTGTGCGAATCTGCGTTAAATAATAATAAAGTTATTAAAAAAAAATTTTTACTAAATAGGTAGTTGTAGCTAGTGTTCAGAGCACATTCGGAGACTATTTTTGTATGAGGAATAAGTAGAATGTTTGACGTCAGTGGGATTCACCTGAACCATATCCGGTGATTGTACATACAAGACCGCAGACAGAAACACTGATAATAGTGTTTTTGTTTTAAACTAGATTGCGAAATATTACTTTTGCATTTGTTAATGTAAAAAAAAAATTCGCAATGTTTATGAAACCAAATATTCTATAACCAGCAGTTGACAGCTAGTTCACAGAAGAAATTAAACAAATATTCTAAATTACACATTATATCAATTTTCAAGTGAAATATATTAATACGTTCTGTAATAATATCAAAATGATATTAGAAAGCGACAGAAATAATTAAATTGTAATACTTTATTTTACATTTTGGAGACAAGAAATAATCTTATTACATGTTAACAATTGTTACTTCTCATGAGAAAAAAAAATTCTAGTGCAATATTTTATTTTATAAAATATAAGAAAAAAAATTGTGACACAATATAACTATAAATAGGACCTAATCTCTAAAGTTTGTGTCTTAAATCTTGTTAAAATATATTGTTCAGTGTAAAATTACTTCACAGGAATTAGTAAACCACAATTTGTACCTACACCTCCAAATTTATAATAAGACAAACTTAACAGAAGTTATTAGTTCGCTTATACCATAAACCTAAAGTAATGAATATTAGAAGTTTCAAATTTTCTATCCCAAAACTTAGTTGCGGCCAAATCTATATTTAATGAACGAACTTTCCATGTGTTGCATGTGGCAGCTATTAAAATGCATCGTAAACTAACAAAACAGAAAAGTTGTAAGATTCTGCGCCATCTGTCGCTAGCTTTGGTTGTACCTCTATTTCCTCATCTACTCAAATTGGGGAACAAACTTCTCGGTAACTAAAAGCTTTAGCAAACTAACAACTTGACAAAACAATGAGTCATTTACCAAGGAAACCGAGTATGAAGAGAAAAGTTTATATTTTTAGTTCCGAGCCAGAGCTACCTTGGCCAATTATTTTCTAATTTCAAGTTGAGGAAAACTATTAAAGTTTTGCTTTGCTCTCGTAGTTTTTATTACGTTGTAGTTTTTTGTGAGCTATTAAATACCATTAGTGCAATGCATTGCAACTTTAATTCAATTGAAAAAAATGAATTAGCTATTTAGAGTTATTTATTGTCCGTCACTGTTAAAATGTTTTTTCAAATCCTGTTGCTGAAATGCACCGGTTTCCATGTCAACTTGACATCTTGATAAGCAGTTTCGGAATGTTTTACCTATCTATGGGCTGAAATTATTTGCGACTAACATTATGTACGGCCTGAATGTAGGTGCTTCAGCTACCATTGTGTAAGATTGTCTAAACCCAGGTGTTTTCTTTTTACCAAGAATATTATCTCCGAGTAACTTGAATCTACCCTAAACATGGCTTCCGCTTCCTTTATAAATGGAGGTTATATGATCTTGTACTATCAAAATTCTTCGTCCGTGTCCTTACGAAACACCCCACTGAAACATGTTGAAATATAGTCAGAATTGATCGCGCATGGTCATTGTCTCTGACTGTCATTTATTTTGACGTAAATAAGCATATTTGACAATAAATACAGTCAAATAATTTATCGATTTCAGGATATTAAGCCTTTGTTTACATAGACAAAAGTAAGAAGGGTAACTAAGTCATAATTGTATCCCATGTAAATTTGACAAACTATTACCATACAGATTTTTCAAAACAACGTATATACAGGGTGGCTGATTTTTCATTGTCCAGGCCATATCTCCTGAAATATTAAATATACAAGAAAAAGCTAAATAGGAAACTTGTGTAACAAGACCTGGTCTATAAAATAGCGTTAACAGATGTTTTCCATGGCCTACTGATATGGCGAAAAAATATTTAACTTTGTTTTTTCAAATGGAACACCCTATATGTTTTTACGGAATAAGGTTCTACATCAATTTCTCTTTACAATTATGTATAACAAGTGGGGGTTTGTCTTTAATTTATGCTTAATAATGCAAAATATAAAATTATATAAGTCGGCTGTGTTTTTTCATTTTTAATCACTATTTTTTTTATAAATCTGATACAAGTGTTTATTAGAAGTGTTTTATGGTTTTTATTTAATTATTATTTGATTTGTGAAAACAGCAGAGCATATCAACATTTTCACTATTTGTGAAATTCGTTTTTCTTTTGTAATTACGAAGTACAACACCTTTTCAACAAATAAATACTTCTGTCTGTTTCTTGGCAGTTGTCTACAGGTATAAATAATAAAATAATTGCAAATCACAGCCGTCTCACATAATTTTATTTTTTACATTATTAAGCATAAATTAAAGGCAAACCTTCAGTTGTTTTACATAATTGTAAAGAGAAATGGATGTAGAATCTTATTCCGTAAAAACATACAGGGTGTTCCATTTAAAAAACCAAAGTTAAATATATTTCCGCCAAATCAGTAGGCCTTGGAAAACATCTGTTAACGGTATTTTATAGGCAAGGTCTTATTACAGAAGATTCCTATTTAGCTTTTTATTGTATATTTAATATTTCAGGAGATATGGCCTGGACAATGAAAAATCAGCCACCCTGTATATACCTCCAACTGTCATATCAATCCATACAGACTTGATCACAAAAACGTAACTGACAAGAGAATTTTATAAAATAATATTTATTAATTACGTAAAACCGGTAATCTATTAAACAAACCATGGATGTTACCTATTATACCAGGCCTTAGATGTCTTAAAATCCACGCTCTCCGAGTTTGGAATTCAATTGACATCTGCAGTAGTTTTATATAAAACTATTGGTAAATGAGTTTACGTTACCTAGCAACGGCTACTTGACACTTTACAAACTCTTCTAGGGCTTAAAGTTGTACTTACTGTAGGAAAAAAGTTATAGCCAATTAAATTTAGGTTATAAATATAATATCTAGATCTTTTATTTCATCTCTTTATATTTTAAAATACTCTTCTTTTTGGAGTACTTCAGATCCGTTTAGTACAATATAAGATCACTTTATTTTGCCCCCAAAAAAGAAAACACCTCTAAAATATTGTTTTCCATATTTCTGCCGCAGTCGGGATTCTTTTAAATACTCGTTATTACAGTGAGGTTTATGGAATTTGTCACATGATATACTATTTAATACTCCTGTTTTAAATCTCACAGTTTCACGTCACTAAATAACATTTTATTCACAACTTCACACATATTGTAGCTTGGCGTTTTACACAGGATCTGTACTACCTAAAGCTAGCTACCTCTTGCTTATTCAGTACGGGCTAGACAGATGTCATTATGTAAAAATTTGTCGTACTTTTTTGTGTTTCTCGTCTGCCCTAATTTATAGTCGCAGAAAAAATCTTTTCTCTGTTTCGGAATTAGAATATCATATTCCAGCACGCTTATTGATGTTAGAAGGAGCTTCATTCTTAAACGATTTTTGGTTATATTTTGTTATTTGAGATTGGCATGACTGCATTAAATACACAAAATATCTAGGCAACTGACAAAGTAATTCTAATTTATTTGGGAGACCATGAAACAAATTGCTTGTGTTACTATCTATAAAAGAAACAAATCAGTCACCAACCTAACTATTCTATCAAAAAAATCCCTTAATGGAAATTGTCAAATATTATTATAAAAAATAATGTAAATAAAAGCCGAAACAGAGAAAATAGTATAAAACATTCGTTATAGAAGGCAATTCAAGCACTCGTTCGTTCGGGAACGAGCGCGAAGCAAATTCAAACTCGTGCTTAAAAAGGTTGCCTTCTACAACTTATGTTTTAATATACTATTCTTCTTTATAATGCCTTATTTTCTATTCCTCGCTTAACCAAGCTGAGCAACAATGTTTTTTTGCATTCACAAAGTTCAAAATGTGAAATCGAGTTTTTAACGATAAAATTTTATATAAAATTGACGTTTAAAATTTGAGCGTAGTAATTAAGATATTAATTTATTTTATTTCAGAGTAAATTTCGTAATAAACGGTCTCCTAAATGGGCATACATATTTAAGTCGTTGGTTCTCTTTGAAATTTTTAATGAATGTGCAAAGTTTCTAAATATGAATAAAGTTCTGCTAGGGGGAAAACATGCAAAGCAATTAAAATTTACAATCCAGAAGTTAATTGGTTTCTTGTGGACATAAGAAACCTATTTCGCGAATTGGTCGTCTGTGTGCCATTGTTTTAATTAAAAACCAAACGAATTTTTTAATTGAATACAATTTTCCACGATTATGATCCGAAAAATTAAGCTTTTAAATTTCAAAGGCTTTCATTATTTTTTTAAAATAAGTTTACAAAATTAATCGTGGGAATGAATTCTATAATTAGGTAAATTCTATCTTTGTTATGATATTCCTGAAATACCTCTGGATCTTTATAGTAGTTTTCAACATTGCCCATATTAAATCTACTTTAATAGTTGAACACGTTGCTTACCAAAGTAAATCAAGTACATTAGATGGAAAATTTAAGAATGGACACCGTTGGGACGACAATGTTTAGAATGCATTAAATTTTCGAAGTATAATAAATCTACAAGTAAAAAATGAAAATTTAAAGAGTAAAAATTTTTTTTGTGGATCTTGATTTTGGTTGTACAATTTGATTTGATCTACTTTTACACTAAGAAGCAATAGATCTTTTTATTGTTAAATTTACGATTTTGCAAAAATTGCGACGCAGGAAGATTAGTTGTCTGCCGTTTGTCCTATGATTCATTTGTGCATATTCATATGTACCTATTAATCTTGGAGTTTTATTTAATCAATAAATTTAAGGGTTTGCTGGGAAAAAGGACAGCGTGAAGTAAATCCGTCATTGCGTAGTGGCCATTATATTATTTTTTATTTAATTGGGGAGAATATAAATTACAACCCTTTAGTAATCACTGACTGCATTTAATGATAATTGGTTCTATTATTTGGAAACAATAGCAAGGAAATAATCACAAATCATACTAATCAGTATAATAACCAGAAATTAATAATCCTATTAAGGGACAATGTTACCAGCATTCCGTCATATTTCACAATTCACTGAATCCTGTTCAAACTTATATCAGGCTGCATAAATTTATTCTATTTACATTTGGAATTGCACCCTTTTCAAGCAATTACCCCGAGTTTCACACAAATTATGTTTGATGGGCGGATCTACCTGACCCACATATAAAACGATCTCTGTTTACATTAAATTTTCATTCCGGTTTTTTGCAACCCAGTTGTCGCACAGTATTTCTTACAATAATCATCCTATATTTTCTTACACACCGTTTCAATAAATAAATTTATCATTATCATCTTTATTAGTACATTCAATATTTCAGATTTTGCTAGATTTATATTTGATTTACAAAGAATATTTACCAGATACCAGATTATTAGAACATTCTTAATTATACCCAATTAATTACTTATTTTAACTTAAGTTTATTTAGAGCAGAGTTTCTCAACGTGGACGGTAACGCTACTTTCAGGTATTATTCTTTTCAGCGGTTTTGGAGATCAGAAAACCTAATTTTTAAATTAGTTTCACTTTGTTAATTTTGAAATAACTCGTCTCGTAGTCGTACTCTATGCGTATTTTATAAGATTTAAGAAGCTTGAAATAATTTATAGATAACCAAAGAAAACTATATTTCAAAATTTATAAAAATATTATTTCCTATTTAAACTACATTTTGGGCCTTCTACAAGCATGGGTTAATATCATATTTCTTTTAGATATTTTTTTTTGAGCAAGAGCAATAAATTTTCGATAAGGGACGTATGTATAGAAAAGTTTCTTTAATGAGCGGTAGGAAAATTGCATCTCTTAAAACATGAAAAAGTAGGCGATAACCAAAAAAGTTTGAGAAATCCTAATTTAGAGCATCAAGCTGAATTTGAAATCCACATTTTTGTAAAAATTATCATAAATTTTCATATGTGCATAAGAATTTTTCATTTGATTTGTGGCAAATTTTCCAAAAATGTATCAAAAATAAATATCTTAAAATTATAACACAATATGAAATGATGACAAGATTTTTATTTCTGTAGGTTGGCATCTTTTTCCATGAATTTGTGTGTCAAAGTCTTGTGACTATCAATCATATTCAATCAATTTATATTTTCCAGATGTACGTATACATTGAGATTTCGTCCAATAGATACATATATTGAATTACGTTTTTATAAAATCACTATTTAGACATTTCAGCCTAACATGTAGCATTTTTTCTTTCAATTTTTAAACACCGTAACAGCTAAGGTCATGAGGGTGAGCAGGAATGAAACTCACACACAATCCGACGATGTCGGCAATTTACATTTTATTACTGAATTTGTGGGTTAAGATATTGTTATCCCCTAATATAAGTTTGATGGTTGTCGTTATCTTTATGAAATCTTGACAAATTATACTGCTTTTCATTCCGCAGTGTATATATATTTTTTGATATTAAGAAAATGTAACCATGATTATGATACTGTGGTTCTATCAAATTTCTTCACTGAAAAACAAACCTATGACCATCAAATAAAGCATTCTGATTGGGTGAAAATGACATGTATGTAACAATCATAAAAAATATATTGTGACACGTGTCTGGACAAATTAAATAAGTAAATAACAGTTTTCTATATAAATGGTTTGGTTTACTTTTACTTTGCTTTAATTAGATTTTTCGTTTTTCTGTACCTTAAAAAATATTTATAATTTAGATTTACCTACCAATGACTTAGTTTGGATCTTACTTTTTTGGGACTTTTTTAATTATTTCTTGTTGAATCAATAAGTTTCACCTTTTTTTCAATTTACAATTTAATTACTCCCCCTAATCTCCCCCCTCTTATGTACACCATTTTTACAGTACCCCGAGTACCCACCTATTTTATTCATACCAGGACACTAACATGATTTCACTGTTTGGACCTGAAAATAGAACAATGTATCTCCAGTGATTTGATTTCATCCTCTCATTATCCAAATCATCCCAATTTACTTGGGCCGTTCAATTATCCCAGATAATTCTTGCACCTTTACCTGCGCTGTTCTTGCGATTGGATCGAGAGCCGTGGCCCAAATGGAAATGTTTATCCCAGTCTTCTGCCACCCACACCATTATCGTGGGCACGTTTTCTACACTTGCTCTTGTTTCTCTTTCTGTCTCTGTGCTGTTTACAATCCAATGCGATGTTTTTCATTTCACATGGGAACACATGTATGGTAACAAAGAGTTGTTTTTGCCGTTGTATTGTTTATCGATGTTAATTAATGTTTTGTTATCGTCAAAGAGATAGCGGTAATTAAACGATGGTTTATTTTAATTTTATTGTTAAACATACACAGTATACTACTTTGGAAAGTATTGTGATAATAATTAGAAGAGAATGTATTCTTATATTCGTCAAACATTAAAAAATATGATGTTTTATTACTTTCCGTTATTAAAAGTTTAGTTTTATGTTTATATTTTTACTTGCAACAGTATTAAATAATGATATTTACTGATATTTATCTAAATAATAAACAAATTTGTCAATATTAATATTTATATGTTTTCTTAAAAAAAGATAAGTAATATATTTAAAAAAAAGACGAATAAGGAAAAAACAATAAAAAAATAAATTTTATGTACCTCCTACAGCAATCATAAATACTAATCGTTGCTAGTGTTACTTTTTGCATTTCACGCAATTATACTTTTTTTCAGTGTACATTATACGTCTGTGTAACTTGAAAATTGCTTGAAACTATTTAAATACGGAAAAGTTTTATTGGGATTCCGAAGGACCATAGTGGCATAGTTAAATTCTTACCAAGATGTTGTTACTTTAACAATGAACTCTTATTACTGAGCGCTCTGGTAATGCTAATATGTAAATGTATTCGAATTACAGTATTGTACTTAAAAATTTAGGGTACATACATATATGTACGATGGTGTGTCCAAAAGTTTTCGTAATGGGTAGTTTGGAAGGTTGATACAAATAAACAAAAATATTATTTTTCTATATAATCACCTATTACATAAATATACTTCTCACTTTTATTCATTAATATTTCAATACCTTTGAAAATGTAGTCCGAAGTTTTGTCTTCTAAGAGTGCTAAAACTGCCGACTTTAGTTCTTCCTCCAGCCTTGGAAATTAAAATCGTATGCATGGAGCATTATCGCGTAAAAGACGAAAGCTTCGATTCAGTTTACTACGCCGCTTTTCTTTCAAAGACCACAATACTTTGTTTCTTAAAGTCTATCAGCAATAAGTCCTGGTTGTCCCAAAAAAAGGTGGCCCTAATCAACATGGTGGACTAAGTAACTTTTGCTTTACTGGGCGGCTTTTTGCGTGGATATCTCCACTCATCTCCGGTGACAGTGACAGTAGTACAACATTTTTATTTGTATACACAAGCTCCAAAAACTCTTGATAATAATCCACCCGTACATCAATTTTAAAATATTATTAAATTACAAGTTAAAACTGCTAATGGAACAGTTACTCGGGTACTACAGAACTTTTTTATTCAAGGCATCTGTGGCAAAATATGATGACAATTAAATTTATATTCTTGTAATGAAAATAAATCATTTTTATTATTCATGAATTAACCGCAATTAACGCATTTGACTTAACGACGTAAACCAATTTATAACTATCCAATTTTATGTGAACATTTCTGATAATTTTATTGGAATTCATTCGTTTCCGTATAAATATATAAACTTTTATGGTACATCAAAGATTCCGCTGGAAAGCATTAAATCAATTTAAAATTATAATTCCTCGTATAATTCTTCTTTGTCCTTAATTTAACTTTTTCTGCTGGCTCTTGAATATAACATCAACCACGAAGTAGACAATAAGAAAACAATGTATATAAAAGTAAAAGAAATGAGCATCGGACATTATAGTGAATTGTTGCCATAACAACTTATTTATTTGTGGGGTCGAAAGTTGAATCTTGGCAACGGGGAAAACAAACAATAAAATAAAACACGACCGGAGCAAACGTACAACCGGACTGTCAGAATTTCAGAAGTTTGGAAGTGAAATAAAATATTCCTTCCTGCTCACTGAAGGAATGAAATGACTCAACCGTAAAAGACAAATTTCTACAAATTATTTCATACATTTCATCCACGGCGGGGATTTTTCAGTAGAAATCATTTGAATCTTGATTTATTTTTAAATTACAAAATATAAGTAATATTTTTAATGCACTCGCTTGCTAGAATGGAAGAATGCATTAATATTAGGAATGAAATAGTTCTCTACGTATTTTAAAACTATTGGATAGAAATTATCGTCATCCTACTGTCCTTAGGGGACATTAATCCAAGCTACTATCATTGATAGCCCTTGTAAACATGGCGACAACATGGATAATCTACAATGCTATCAGCTCTGCACATATTTATTACCTGATTAACTCGGTGTATTATAATGCGCTAAAAATGCTTGGTAAATTAGCATATGTACATTAGTAAAAACAATATCATGAATACGAATAGGTGTACATTTTAACATTTTTGGAATAAACGTTGAGGTTATGTTATCTTGCCCGTGAAATCAAATAGTGAGGTCACCGAAATCATAACTCTACCGTTAAGGTTTTCCCCAAAAACTAATTTCTTACTTCTGAATTTGAACGCAAATATCTCAAGAATGCGAAGATAACATGGAGACAAAAATTCCCGAGCGAAAATTAGAAATTCTGTATTTTTCCTTTTTCTCATTTTTCACCGAATCGTTTCAGAGAACGTATGTACGAGAATATGTGAAGAAAATATTTCTTTATGTAACTTTGCCTGTAGAATCGATTCGTAAAATCGTTGAGATTGTATCTCTATTCACTTTTGCAATAGCAACAAAATTCACATTTTTGAGGTGAGGCGAATTCTTGTTAAAACTTTGAAATTAGCACATTGAGATGAATATAAGTATATTAATTTCTAAAACCAAATTTTTGACCCTAACATAGGTATTTTTCTTAGATGTAAACACAATTACAAATTTAAAACTTAAGCAGTTAAACAAACAATCTTTGTATCGAGAACAACAGTCGATATCGAAAACGATATTTTCAGTAAGGTGTATAAAAAAAATCTGTTTATGGTCAAACAGTAAATCTAACTACTTTTATAATTGTTATAACTTGTATTTATAGTTTTAATCTGTATTATTATGATAGCTCATGAAAACATCGCAGGATTGATGTCAACACAGTGATCTGCATATGTAAATTTTTGTTTATAAATGAAGTCCAGAAACTAGATCTTTAAGACGACATATTTGTTCTTCTTATCCTTGTACAGGAATCATTTATTAGTGGTAGTGGTAGTTAGATTCAGATGGTTCGGGTACGTGAAAAATTTCGATGCCACATCATGTCAAGATGTGAGTAAATTGATAATTATGGTCATGGAATTTAATAATTCATATTTTTTCAACAGAAGATTAGAAAAAGTAGTTCTGTCCCCAATCCTGTTTGCATCAGCTTATAACAATTATTCTTTATCTCGCTACTATACAAAGCCTGCAATCTCTTTCGAGCTGCTTGCTGGACTGTGGTTCGCATGTCGCCCGGCACATGTGAATGTGATTTACATGCAACAGAACTGCGATAATTAACACCCGTACGTTAACACATGGAGCGGCCGCTCGGACATTGGGCTGGGGCATAGCGACGCATTGTAACGCGACGTCCAGTGATTTACACGCCGAGGTTTTATTATGAACGAGTTATTGATGGCTCACCTACTAAATGTCATATCAGGATATCATTTTAAAAGTAGTTTATATTCACTTTCCTTCATCATCATTTCCATATAAAATTGAAAACTAAGAATTAATTTTATATAAAAATTATGTTCAATGATCATTATTTACGTATTTGAAATACTCAAAATGTGTACGTATTAGGTTCGTTAGTTGATATACAGTCTACGATAAAATCTTTGTAATTTGTGTACGATAAAATATAAAATAAGATCTTTTTCATTTTGCATTTTAGTTAAAGTATGTACTTATATACAATATGTACAACTATTATTCTGAATTGGAACGGAGAAGAAATTGTTATTTCAGATTATTTGAAGGGTAAAATAATGAGTAAAAAAGTAAAAAGTTGAACATGTCAAACTGGTTGCTGAATTTAAAATTTTAAAAGCATGATATCGCGGTCACAAAATCTACTTCAAGGCAATTTTGGAATGAAGTTTTATATAAAATGTTATTAAATGATATAAAAATAATGGTAACGATAAAAATTTTAAAAAGTATATTTATTGGAATGAAATTTGAGGCATACTGGTTTTGACATTGATTTCTCACTATAAGTGTGTCTATTTATCTTTTAATATTATCAATGCATGCTTCTGTTTTACACAAAAAAGTTTGGTTAAGTTATAAATAGCCGCTTGCGTTTTTACTTCAATTTTAAGTTTTCCTTAAACGGACAATATCACATCAGAATAAAATGCACATGAACTAATTAACGTTGCTGTCAAAATTTTGATAACATTATTTTTTGTTTAAGTGTCGCTTAAAATTTAAGCCTTGTTGGTGCTACTGGACAAAACAGTAAAAGTGATATTTTGTGTGGCGAATGTGGAAATTCGGACAATTACATGCGAGGTATAGACAGTTTTACTCTAAAAGACATATTCCATTTTTTCTTCAAACTCAGGTATTTTTAAAAGATAATTTACTATTTGACGTTCAATATATAGGTTATCTAGTGTTATAGTTACATTTAGGTCGGTATTATAGGATTTTATTTTACAAGTTATTTCTTATTGGTTGATTCTGCATAGTTTCTATGAATATTTATTTGTTATTTTTATACCGGCGGCGTAAAAGTAAAAATTTCTACTTCGGCGGTGTAGAAATTAAACTTCAACCTTGTCAATTACGTCACGAAAGATGTTACATTTATGATTGAAGAAAAAAAGTATTTATTCAATTTTCGTTTTTATAAAATAAAAAAATAATCTATAATAGTGTTATTTCTAAATCAATTTATTAAAATTAAAAATTGAATTTGATCTTAAAACGATATGCACATAGATACATGGTGATTTAATCAAAAGACAAATTAAGTTATCTGAGTAGATCTTAGAGTGCTGCATCCTTCGAATAATAAGTAATAATGTATGTTGTGAATATTACAAAGAGAATTTGGTATTCCCCGCATCGTAGGTGAGTGTATTATCCGATGCATTTAGATCGTGACGAACGGTACCTGTGTCTAAAAACTGAAACTGTTGCAAGATGCCAGCGCGGTTGATTGTAAGAACTGCTCGCCGCACACGGTGATCACGAGCCAGTGATTTATTTACGCAACGGGAATTAAAGAGCCGTTAAAATTTCATTAAAAAACTCGCCATTACATCGTTTCATGTGTGCTTTACTCGCGGATTACTGTTAAAGGCTAACAATCAAATTCACGCCTTTGTCATTACAAAACATCTAATCATCAGACAACAACATCTTCACCTATTTTCATGATGAGGTCTTCAATCTTGTTATGAGATCCGCTAAATTAGCAAGGCAGTTGAAATTACTTACTGTGGTTTTCCTTGCAGTTACAAAGATAGACTCGTAAATTACTTACAAAAAATGTTATAAATACCTGTAATGTTCTCCTCGTGGCAACTATATTATAAGAGAAAAACTTCGAAAACTACCTGATTATTTATTTTTTAACAAAAACTCAATATTTCGTGAGAAATAAACAATAGTTATTTATAGAACTCATAATTTTATACAAATACATATTTTCTTTGTTAGGTATATTTTCAAAATTTGTAGGTATATTTGTGTACAATACATGTACATAAAGTGTTTCTGCAAATTTTGAGATTTTCTGTATTATTCCTCGTTTTCTGACTCCATAAGAACGAAAAATTTTTAATTAGCTTGAGATTCACATTTTGAAAATTTAAACAAGCAAAATGTTTCATTTAAAATATATATACGTGAATATTTATTGAAACCAACCTTTGATTTAAATTTTTTAGTAAATTTACACTTTCTTTTTAACAATATTCATGTTTTCGAAATTAAAAATATATCACCGCGCGCTTCGCAAAGTGTTCGTCGAAACTACAACCTGTGTAAAGATAACAGATGAGCCGGTTGATAGCGAATTGACGCGACGAATGAATTTGATCCAAGATTTTTTTTCCTTAATTCGTGAAAAAGCTTGACGCCAATAAAAGCCGGCTGGACATTTACATTTATGTTAAAAAACATGATATTTGGTCACCTTTGGAAGTAAATTCTGTCCACATTAAGTTACGAGTGATGGCTAGTATAAGGACTACGATTCTGTTGATTGGTTAAAATTCAAATCATGTTTACATACGGAAAATTTTAATTATAAAAGGTAACGTTGAAAATTAATAGTTCTAAACAAAATTTTAAACATTTATTTCCACAATGAGCGCATTTTCATAAAAGTAATTGCGCGACAATCTAAATTTCGTGTATGTGTGCAACTGGCTTAGTTCAATGCGACATCTTCTCTTATCTTAACGTGAATATAGATCTTTCAGACTGATTGTAAATTATTAAAATTTTCATGATGTCACTTCCATTTCAATAGGAGAGAGAGAGGCCACTTTCCACTTTTTAATTTTAAAATTTATTTATAAATATTTTACATTTTATAATGTTTTTTACACTCTTAAATTAATTTTAAGTTTGAATTTCTTTAAATTTGTGCTGTTGCAGAATTCTATTGTATTCAGGTGTTACAAAATCAAATTTCCTTGCTTGAGATTATCTTGAGCCCTAAAAACGGTTCTCCCATATCGCACGTATGATATATACCCCGTATGGTTTGTGTTTACAAGATACCATTCATTCTTCCCATTCCCGCGGTGATAAATCCCGCAGCGCGTCGAATCGGAACCGGTTGGGAACCGGCACCGGACTCTCTGGCTCACTCGCGGGCTGGCCGGAACTCGTTATGTCCTGAAAATAACCGCTCTGTATGTGCGCGTTAACGATACTATGACATCTGTGTTGTTATTGTTGTTTTACGCAACCTGAACCGACAAAATATGATACCACAGCGGAAATACACACAGAGGAAATGGTTTTATAGATGAAAAATAAAAGTAAAATGGGAGTACTAGTGAACTCATTTCGCTTACGGCGAAAATATTTTTATATTAATATCAGTGACTTTTTACCAATGTCCGTAAATGTTTTACAATTGCTTTGTAATTAAATAACCCAAAATATATATTTAAGAAGTTAAAATTTGAAATTATTTGCTGTTCTAAACATTAACTATTTATTTTGTAGAATATTGGTTGCAGTTTTTTTTAAGCAGAGTTGGCATGATTTATATTCCGGTTTACCTAAAATAAAATATAATAAAAATTATAGATTTAAATCAAATTTTATAAAATAATATATTTCTTGGCTAAATTGTCGTATTAAACATTGTAATAATCCATACACGGCATGACATATTTAAGCGCAGGGAGCTCTTCTCACCTTCGCACGTAAGTAAGTTTTTAGTTTCACGACAAAGTTTTGAAGTATATATCTGATATTCCCACTTTAAATATTTATTTTCTTTAACAATTTAAAATTATGATCGTTGTTAGTAATTACTTCATTATTGCAAAAAAGACCATGTTTTTTACTGTAATATATAATTTTGGTAAATTACGGAGGAAATTTTTATCAGCATTTCAAAATCTCTGGTATTATATAATTTTGGTAAATTACTACCGTAAAGAAGAAAATACACAGTTCAAAAAAGTAACCTACAATTCGAAAACATTAATAACTATTAGAAAAGAATATTAAACTAATTTCGTACAATTATTTTCAACAGAAAATAAACGCAGATAATATAGTCAGTGTACGTGAAACCTTTAGTCAACAATAAAACCACATTCACATTTGAATTCACTGACTCTCCAAATTTAAGCCATTTATTTATCAGAACCTTGTACATATTGAAAAATACTTTTGGGTTCCAATATTTTTAAATTGGAATATAATTTTGCAGACCATTTTTTGTTATAAAAATTTGTAAAATAGGTGATTTATTAATTTAAAATTGTAAATTCCGGATAAAATATAGTAATTAATTTCGTAATTCCATAATTTTTGTTCCTTATCTATTTATTTTACATTTTCTTTTGGTCAAGTATTTTATCTAGGTAAAATACCAAGGAACGATATTTCATGAAATACCTAACTTTAGTTATACCATAATTATTATACGCATTAACAGTTAATTAAATATACATAGTCTCTCTTATAGTCCAAGGAAAAAACACACAGGGAACAAAGAAAAACGATTTTCATTCATAATATATGATATCATATATAATTGTTAAACGTTAATAAAATATTAATTATGTTACGTTAAATTTTTGATCTTTTTTCTGTGCTTTTTCGTACGTGTTTTTACATTAGCCAGACAAATATTTGAATTAACGGTCTAGATTTTAGTTCTTGTTATTATAAACAATTATTTTTTTATTTAAAAAACTTGTTAAAATTATTTTTAAGGTTTTAATATTTCTAATAATTTGAAAATTTCTGTGTTGAAAATAATGGAAAAATATTTTTTCATTTCAAAAACATGCGATACATTTCGTTTTAATGAAATATTCAAATATATACAATTTTTTTTATTAGAGTGGAAAAAAGAAACAAGCATATTTCCTTGATTTCCATATGAAACAAAATACATTACGGTGTAATAGATGCGTCAGATTAGCCAGTTTTTATTATTCAACAGGAGTTTTATCGCGGCATTAAAATGTATGAAACCCACAAAACATAGAAATAATCTCTGGGATTTATCCATGATTGATTTAAAAAAACTCGAACAATTTATAACTTTGGCATAAATTCAGCCTGCGAATCTCTTCCGCCAGGGATTAAGGGCCAAAGACTTCGTTAACTCTGCCTAAGTGCTTATAAATTCCTAATCACTTTATTCCATAATATCTGCAGATATTTCAGACTAACCTTCGTTAAACATTCAGGCAGGATGTCTACCAGAGCATCAAACATTGATCCCGGACTTTATTTTCTGCAGTAAATTGCACTCAGGCTCGCCCAGTATTTTAGAATTAAATATTAAGACGACAATTATTTGCTTGTTTTACTTTTCGTTTTCCTCAATTTGATCGTTACTTCGTTCGAACTTCACAAATTGAAACTTCCAACCTTTAAATGAGTAAAAACACTCTTGAAAAAAAAGGCAAAAGCGAAATAATTACTGACAATATTATTAAAAAAATATATAAAATTAAATTAATGTCGTTAACCAATAATCGTTTCTTGTTATTTGGTTCATTTAATAAATAGAAGCGTAATGTCTATGAATAGCTACTTTGCTAATAATAACTTTGATCACATGGCAGTTAAACTTGTTTTACATGTTTTAATTATCAATTTATTATTCCAGTTGCCTAGCAACTCTGGCATTGCATAAAAAGAAAACATACTTTTTATTGCCGTATTCCTATTACCGTAACAGCGTAATATAAAAATAAGTGAGTAATTACAAGTTTACACCTTTTTTATGGGGCGAAATACTCGGCTTGTCAGTGAAGGCACTGAAGTGAAGAAGTTTAATCAAAATGCATTCGATTTCAAACAAGATATAATATTATTTTATCTTATTACGAAAGGCTTTTAACTTGTAATATAAACTCGTTTATTTTCTTCAATGATTTTAACGTTTTTCTTTTAATTTAGTAATGTTAGTGTTTACTTATTTATTTAATGTAGTCGACTGATTAAATCTGAAGATGAAGTTGTATATGGCAAACTTGATTTCAAGTTCAAACTAACTTGTTAACTACAGCCCAACTTCTTCGTCGAGACATCATCAATTTTCAAGATTAAAATCAAATTATATTTTCGAATTTGTGTATAATAATCGTTGAGACAGTATTGCTAGTGGGAATCATCTGTCACAATATTCCTAGGTGGAAGATAACCTCAAGTAATTATGTTTCTATTGCAAGTTTCATTTGCTTTCATTATGAAGATTGTCATCCTATGTAGAGTTGTTGTGTTCTTGTGTTTTAACTTATCCAATTGGATGTTGAGGTTGCGTACCAACGTTAGTTACACGACTCTTGCATTATAAAGATAAACCTATCGACATAACTATTTTTTTTACAGATTATCAGCCTACATATAAGAATGGAACTTAAGAACATGATTTTGAATATATTTTTTTCTTTTATGTAACAATATGGAATATTTTCCAAATGTTACTGTAGAACTGAACGTTTGGACATTTGATCCATAATTGATAGCAGAGCCGTAACTAGGGTTTTTAGCGCCTGTGGCAAATAATTTATTTCCCCCCCTACAACCAAGAAAATTAAAAAGAAGAGAATCAACTTCTAATAAATAAATATTTTATTCTGAATATTCGCTGGTCCAAAAAATTAACGCACCAAATAATATTTTTTTTTAATTTGTCTATTTGTAAGTCATTCATTCCCAATAGATAAGAAGTAAGATTTAACAATTTTTAATTTAGACCGTTCACACGGGTCTGTAGTAATTGGTAAAATTGTTGCAACTATCTGTAGATAAGTATTTGTCAAAATTATAAAAATAGACTTTATAAATATTTGATCTAAAACCATATAAATGATTAAACAAATTGCGCCCGTATTAATTTAGGGTCTGTGCGTCGTTAATATATTAGAGCAATGAGTTCTTCGCGGTATAATCAACCAAAGAAGAAGATAGCTTAAACAATATTTTTTGTAATGTTCATTTCATGTCATTGTGTAAATTCATTATCTTCATCTTAAATCGTTATTCTCACGATCATCTCGCATTTATGTCTTGTTATCACTGTTATATCTAAAACTAAATATAGTTTTTTTTAAATCAATTCTAAAGTACGATATTACTTCGCAAAGTTAGTCAAAATAGTAGGTAAAGTAAAACTTTACAGACCTTTATGTAAAAATTGAACTATACGGATTCATTTGTCAAACTTCAATTAACCTATATTTTAATAGTATTATATTTCTGCAGTTTACTTATTCTCACTCTTATAACAATAACAACATAAAACAGGTCATATATTATTTGTTTCCTTAATAAATAATAAACAAAGTAGGTAGTAGTATTAATAAATTTGTCGTATTGTTTTTCATAAATTTGACTTCATTTGGTAATGAATTTGATTTGCAACCGTTCGTAAAAAAGTAATAAAACTGTCGTCACTATCAATATAATCCATATCTACTCTTATGTCCATTATTTAAAAGTGATACCAGTACTTGAAATAACAAACATATAATTATGTCATCCTATTGTTGAATTTGTTTATTATTTACCTTTCATAATAATTTGTTGGTTTTAATGCAGATCACATGCAGACCACGTCTAAGCATGTGTAAACAATAATGAAAATTATAAACAAATATTTGGCATTGTGACAGTGCCATTGTTATTAAAGCCATCCCCGTCGCATTAGCTAACTGACATTTTACAAATACATAAAGCTATTTATTTATGTTTTAATTAATAATTTAAAAATTCCGTAAAAAATATAATGTATACCTCAGCACTAAAATATTCATATTCATATTCCATATTCATAATAAAAAAAAACTTTAGGGGCTTGATACAAAAATAACTATTATAGGTCTCAGTAATAGTATATTATTTAACAAGCATAATATGTAGGCTATATTACACGAGGATGTAATTAAAAATACGAGCGGTAGCGAGTATATTTAATCATCCGAGTGCAATGTAGCCATATTATGCGAGTCAAATACTATACTTTATCTACAACTAACAGGCATATAAAATATCTGATATTATTTGTTAAATATTCAGCTAGGTGTGAGTAGTTCTTAAATAGCTTAACAGATGGCGCCACAGTAGCACTGAAATGTCAAAATAACTATTCAGATTGTATTTATTATACTTTTATAATCATTTATATTGATATTTATAATAAAAAATATATTAATAATAAATTAACAGTCTATTAAAATATTATGTGTTAAATTACATGCTCTATTTATTACAGAAAAGTGTAGCGTGTAATATAACATTTCATATTACACTTGTGTAATATGAGTACTATATTATATGTAGTATCACACGTATAATGTACCCATATTTCAATAGTTGTAGATAAAATAATTTTCTCCTCTCGAAGAAGGCAAATGACTTAAATTTTATAGTAAATTTCGAATCATATTAATCAGCGATATTTTATTTGTATAGTAGTTGACGATGTTCTGCAGAGACGCCGTTCAATTCAAGTCGAGACACGCTAACCACCAAAATGCGTCTAAAATCCGTGTAAGATTATAGCTCTGAAGAATTTCCTGACTATACTGCAAATATCTCATAATCAAATTCACCTTCTTTGGTGGTGGTTCGTGCGGTACCTCGCCATATCTCCCCATCAGAGCGACTTGGCTAATGGACGGCGATGGCGGGATAACCGGAGTGCAGTCCGGGTAAAACACCCGGAGCTCGTGGCAGATCGCGATAAACAACGTTCCGCAGCGATCGAGAATTCGCCGAGCGCACGACAAATATCTCGCACTTACTCCCAGCCCTCGCTAGCTTGTTTGCTCAGCTGATGAGGCTGCTGGATTTTTAGATATTTTAAATTGTGATATTGACAAAAATAAAGAATGGTACTTGACGTTTCTTATAAGTTTATATTTAATATTAAGCAAGGTAAATTCTGCTACCCGTGAGTCTACATAATGTAATCTCTATTTTCTGCATTTATTTAATGTAAACCATAAAATCTTAATTTACAGTTGTTGATTTTACTTTGTCCATTATTGCTATTTTGGGAACCGTAAGAGCTGCAATTTGGTCAAATTTGAAAACAATTTTTATTTTATAACACTGTAGTAGTAGAATTTAGATTATACTGCTGGCACCACCCTTGTTGCAGCACTGAGTAAAGAAATGTTTTTTCAATCAATGGTTCTCAAATTGGGGGAACAATTTTTTAAATTTTAAATTGGAATATATATTTTTTATTTGCTTATTTTGTAAAGAATTTTATACTGAATTCAGTGATATAATTCCAGACAATATTTTTTGCTGAAAAATATATGTTAATTTCATATCAGTTTTTATATTGTGGATAAAATAATATCATTACATTTATATTAGTCTTTAAAAGGGGCCTAAATCATGAAAATCTTGATAGTTGGGCACCCATCACCCATCTAACTAAATGTAGTAGAAAGTGTAAATTTGAATATTGAAAGAAAGCGACCCAAGGTATACAGAAATAAATCTGCTTTCGCCAATGTTTCGCTATAAGCAGAAAAATCTCATCTTGCGTAGGACAAACGCAACTGCAACGAAGTTCATTAGCTATCAACCTCATATTATTCGAACTGGAATGAAAAAAACAAGACAATGTGCGACAGTGTGACAGGCGGAATATTTAAATATTTATTAAATTCACATATGTCAACACAATCTTTTGATAATAAAAAGTCAGGTATTAAGAAAGATTTATTTTTATTCTGACTTTCAATCAAATAACGAAAATTAAAAACAACAATAATGTTTAGGAAAATATATTTCAAATAACCCACCGCACGCCATTGATAATAATAGTATTATTAATTGAGTCCCTATATAACTTAATAAGTAGAATCACCCACCGTGATTTTAAAACCTAGTTCTATTATCGGCGAGATAAATTTTTTACCGTCTATTTCTCGAATAGAAATGGTATTTGTAGTATACTCTTGACGGCAGCAATAGTTCCCAGAATGTGATATCTATATATCATTAATTATTAGATCATTACCAATATATTCATTAAAGCAAGTCTAGCACATCCTGCAATGTGTGATAATTCTAAGAAAATTGGATTCTTCAGTGTTATAAGTGGTAGTTTCTTGTCTTTTGTATTTTTCTGATATAAATTTGGAAAGTCCAGTTTCTGTTGAACGATAAGATTTAATCAATATGAATTATATTTCAGGAGTAGATAACAAATAATTTGTCAAATTCCGGTTGAAATATGATGAATGGAATGCATTCTGCATAATTGTTCCCAAACTTCCTGTAGAGTAGATCAATTTCATTTTGCAATTGAGCGTTTTAATAGTGCATTTATTCAAATTGTCATTGTGAAATTTAATGGCTTACAGTTCATGACGGTAATGGGTTATGAACTACCGTATTATCTCGTGTATAATACACACCTCGCCTCGGTATAATGCTCATTATAATCGTTTGTAATGATAATAACCAAAGACAATAAAGACGTATGTTGTATTTATCACTCTGTTATTTACCACGAAATTATACACATCTTCGTGTGAAATTAGTTATTAGCTACTTAACTAGTATGAAGTACTAGTTTACAACATCTATCAATAATATACCTTTGTATTTTAAGTTTTGACTTTGTGATCCTGTAAATAATAATACAATTTTAAATAACATTGCCCTTCATATTTTGTATTTCTCATTACAATGAAGTTATAAGCGTATGACAACAGTCTTAGTTTACTTTCTTTATTTTTAAATAATTAATCTTAAATTTAATTTTTCGAAATTTTATTTTATTATAAATGTTTGAATAATTATTCTTTATGGTTATATTTATTTTATTATTTTAAGAATTTGCAAAATATATACAAAATATATAAAAGTTGATTATAACTATATTTAGTAATGTAATCAATAATTCACAATTATAGTGTCAAAAAATACATAAAATTATAAAATGCCTAAAATCATAATGCTGTTTTCTATTGTATTTCAGATTGTGGTACAGGTGTTATAAGTAGCAGTATGATAAGTCTATTTAATCTAGTGATGGAATAATTCGAATAATTCTTTCTATCGTTCGAATAATGGACACTTGTAATTTTGTCGTTTCAGTTGTATGACCTTGGAGCATTGTGTAGACCTTTAAACTTGTTCCCTTCCCCTATCTCTCACTGAGATGTGAGGAAACTTTCCGATTTTAAACAATGAGCCCTTTAAATTTGTTCACTTTCCCCATCTCTCTCTAATTTTTGTTTCTCGGTCTTACTGTCGCGTCTGTATAAACCTATTCTGTGGTATGACTTTAAAAATTGTGTTTAAGTAAATACGTTATTCCAGGTGTACAATTTCTGTTTCAAAACGTTGAGAATCATTCTGTTTTACAATTTTGTTATATTTACATGCTAAACCCCAAATTTGTTACGCCGGTACTCACTAGTATGCGCCACTCAAATTTTAATTTTGTAAGTGTCCATTGTATCATTCGAATGTTTCCATGACTCGAATGACTGGAATGATTGTCACGCGAATGTTTCAGTAGACAACTACGTAATTTGATACCTTGCTAGCACTACATCTCTTTTTTGTCGGAATTGTCGCGACCCTGTGAAAGAAAGCTTTCGCTTTCGCTTTAGACCGTATAGGTTCGGTATAAGAATAAGAAGTTTGTACTACTGATAAATAAAAAAACTCAAATAAATAAAATATTTAATTCCTGTACAATGCGGTACGGAACAAATATAAAACCACCTACAATAAACATATAATGATGTCATTCTGAGAATAGCGAGGCAAGGAGTCTCAATGAAATAAGAAATATAATTCAGATAACCAATTTCATACTACGTGCTCTTCAACGCACTATAATGCCCTTAAAATATAAAAAAGTGTTTTGATATAATAACAAATTAGTTGTTTATTTTGCAAGCTTAGGATTAAGTATATTACGTTATTAATATTACTTTGTTAGTGTATTACAGTTTAAGCATTATAATAAATTAGTTTTAGGAGGCATATTAGCTTTAATGCTAAATAGTGAAGCAAAAAGTTAATTTATATTTATGAGTGCGTATTATAAATAATTGACAGAAAACATCCTACTTCATAACACTATAATCTCCTAACATCACTAATTAACTGCAAAGCCAGTACTCAGCCCTAATTATCCTGCGGAGATGCAAACATTGTAGTGCTAAAAATGCTCGCAACACGGCGCTATCTACCGGAACGCGGGTCTAAGATGATACAGGGAAATAAACACAAGTTATATCGTGATTATGCTGTTCTTACTGTAATTAGATGGTTAGTTAGGTTATCCCAGTCTGCTACTTTGCATTTATTATGAAATTGTTTCCGCGGTAATGGGATTGCGACGAGTGCGGCTAAATTCGGATGATTAGAATGGATGGGAATGGAGAAAAGAAGAGGACCTTCGCTCACGATCACTTTCGTAACGAATATGCAGATCAGAAATTGGTTCGTAATTTCTTGTCAGTTTTAGTTGACTGGATAGCTTTCTTAGACTGAAGAGAGGGACCAAGAACGAACCTTAAAAATTCAATTTTTAGGTTTTTAGCCTAAAATTGTGTTTATAACTATAGCTAACGTAAAAATTCCCAATTTAATTGAAAATGTGAAATTCCGGTTTTTTCATTTTTCTCATTTTTCACTGAATCATTTCAAAGGAGGTATACGCGAAAAAAGAAACACTTCTTTCTGTAACTTTCCTCATAACTTCGACTGGTATATTTGTTGAGATTGTACTTATCTTCATCCATTTAAGAGATATACAAAAAAAACACACATTTTTGATGTGCATCTTTCTGGGCAAAAGTAGCAGAAAAGAAAAGAGATAATTAAATTCTGTATGGAATCAATCCATCTACATCTATCAGTACAGACTATTTTCAAAAACCAAAATTTTGTACCCAAATATGAGTATTTTTGGATTATTTCCACTGTATATCAATAGTTTTATAATGAAAACGTATAATTTGTAACTTTTCATGTTTTACTATGTGAGATTTATATAAATAATTAATTAATGTATAACGCACAATAATATGATTTAACTTATAAATGTTAAGAGATTATGTAAGGCATATTATTAATATGAGAGATGTATCTTAGAGGGGGCAGTTACTGTAGTGCTGCTGTTAAGAAGTGTCAGTGAAATAAAGATTGTGTATATAATTGTGGATTATTTATGCGTGTGAGTGTATCTCATTGCCGATATTGATGTGATTTATTACAATTATTATTGGAATTAATTTGGAGATTTAAAAAGATTTGAATTTTTAATTGGAAATGTTAATTTTTTTAAGCATCAGTTAGTCAATGATTGTGTAACCTAAATCCATTTTTAACCCAAAAGGTAAAAGAATTTTGTAAAACTTGAATTTTTATTGAACCTTCTGGTAATAAAATGAACATTACATAATACGTGGTAAAATAGAGTAAACTTGTTAAATAAATAGAGGCAAAATGGCCGGCAAAGAACTGAAAAGAACTGACTGAAGTTTTAAGGAACATTGTATAAAATTTTGAAGTTAATATTTCTTCTTCTAATTCTCCATCCAGTCAAGAATTTAATCGTAGTAGATATTTTTCTTAGCGAGTATCTACACATATCAGTTATAAAATTATATTTTTTATTGTAATAACTACTTCATTAACTCATGCAGATAATGTAAGGTTGTTTTTCTCGTACTTTTGACATTTTACGATATTTTTGACATTTGAGGGTTTATTGCGTACTTTACACAATGCGATTTACTGTAGTGCATGACTTTTAAAATGAAAAATAAAAAATATGGAACGTATATTGATGGTAATAAGTATTAGCTAATTTAGTACTTTTAAGTTCAAAATGAAGTAATAAAATTTGACTATGTATTTGTAAGTAAAATATAGACAAAAGAAACAAAAATTCAAAATAGTAAGTATATACATACCTATATTTAAAACAGTAATTTATTGTGGTTATTTTACATAATTTGGTTTTTTTGATCTATACATTATTTTAGTATCATATTATGATAGCCAATATAATTAGTCATGATATTATACTTACCTTGTAACACTTGTATGTATTTACTATAAAAACACATTTTAATGTTTTGCCAATTTGCTAATTTAGTGATTCATTTTTTGATTGTTTAGCAACCCATAAATAACTGTTTGAGAATCAGAATCTAAATTTATATCATTCTGTAGGTGTATAATCCCACTATGAATAATGAAGCTTAATATATCTTGACGATTACAGTTATTTGTTAATATTTTTATCCCTGGAACGTATTGCTCATGAGTTGATAAGGTCAGCAGTAATCTCTTGATACATTTTTGACATAATTACATAATTAATATCATGTAACAGTTATGTGTACTTTTAGGAGAGTTCTAGTTACTCTATTTGCAATAACGGAAATATGCTTTATTAAATATGATACCTGTCCAGATGTCGCGAAATGAAATTGTGATTACAAGAATTAATTACAAAATTTGGAAAGTACATATTATTTTTGGCATATAATTATGCTGTAACCTTTTCAGAGAAATTTTCAATTTTAATTAGATAGGCAACATTTTTCCATGACATGTCAGAAGTAGTTTGTTTCATTTTTAATTATAATAATTAGTTTTGTTGTCTAGTACGTCGAAATGTATTTTTATTCTGTAATTTCATGATTATATGCTTGCGTGCACATATTGCGTTTTACACGTAAATATCAACTTTGTATGTTTATTTACAACAGATGAGTAACAATTTAAATGTGTTGCATTAGCGTATCTAAATTAACTTTATGAATGTATAACGTGTTGTTAAATATCAAACACATTCCCCTAAATTACTTAATCCCAGATAATTAATTTTATCTTAAATTGACTAAACTGTCTCTAATATTTGTCTTTAAGTTTACTTTCTAACTGCGTAATTATAAAATAAATTTTTGTCGCTCTCTAAAACAGTTTTATGTACGAATTATTTATGTAGGTCTCTGAGGAAGTTTATAAAAATGATACCATATTGATTTCTTGTACATCTAAGGAATATTGTCTTAATTTCTCGAAGAAAATGAAAAGTCAAATAAAAATACAATATTGGAAATTTAGTATTCCCTCTGTACAACATTGTTTATGAAACAAAGACTTTTCCACAAGAACGACTAAACAATATCGAAAATTGGATAAAAAATTCCTATTCCATTCGCTCAAAGAAAATCCGAAATGGCTTAAAGAGAATTTAAACGATTTTCAAATTTATCCTGTGATTGTAATTTAAATGAAGTCAAAGAAAACAATTTTTTCGCTAAGCGGATTAGGACAGCTTTGTTTGTAAAAGTTCAGCAACAAATTCAGGGATTCTGCACGCAAAACATCATTTAATTACATTAGAGAGCAAGAAGGAGGTTTATAAATATTCATGTCTCAATTGCAGGAAAGAATCAGGACGCAGACGCCAGGACTAATTAGCAGCTAAATGATGCCTATAATTTCATTACGTGACTTATAAACAATCATGAGACACTTAGCAGAGTGAATCATATAATACATACATGCTAATCAACGATTTAGCAAATGCACGAAAGACGCAATTTGTTTCTGATTACATGCTAAATAAACAAAAAACTTGTTTGATTTAAATTTTAGTGATTGTCCAAGATTTGTTGGTTTAGCATACTACCACAGAATAGTTACACACAGAAGCGACATTCCCTGTCGGTACCTTTCATGTTCCGCTAGTCAGTTCTATGACCTTGAAGCATTGTGTAGACCTTTAAATTTGTGCTCTTTCCTTACCTCTCTCTCAGATGTGAGGAAACTTTCCGATTTTAAACAATGGGCCCTTTAAATTTGTGCCCCTTCCCCATCTCTCTCTAATTTTCGCTTCTCTGTCTTACTGTCGCTTCTGTATAAACCTATTCTGTGATACTACTATACTTTTGACTTGCTTATTTGTCTATTCAGTTTTGTTTGTTTTTGTATCAATGTAAAAATGAAAATGGATTTCTGATAAAGAATCATTGTTTGTACTTGTATGTGTCAGTAAGGAATTAAAAATTAACATATTCAATAAAAATTTGAATATTTCTTTGCGTTCTGATATATTTCCAATAACTTTAATTTTTTAATATCTAAAATTTTGTAAAATCTAAATTTTTATTTAAAATTGGTATTTAGAGTTAAAAATACAATAATGTTTGATGAGGAAAGTATTAAAATTTCGAATAGGTTTGTAAAATTGTCGACAGTTTTAATTTTTTGAACCCAATTACTTAATTGTATTTAAAAGTTATGTGTAATTTTTCGTATAATTCAATAACATTCTTCTAAAAGGGGACCGATAATATTTCATACTTTATAAAATACATTACCGTTGAAGCGAACGTTAGTTATGTTGTCAACTTTTCAAGAAGACATAAAATAAATCAAGAAAAAGTCGAGTGTTCATGTTTATGACAAATGCTATGATAAATAATTCTGTCGCGGCTAATAGCTTTCGCGTATGAAACACTCATTCATTTTATCAATTACTTTTCAAAAACACATTCATCACTTTATGTCCTTCATAAAAACTGCATTTTCTCGGCGCAAGGCTTTGATTTCGGTTTATGGAGAATTCTTTCGATAGTGTAGTTCAATGATTTCTCTACAATCGTAGTAGACTTATTTTAACCGAGTATTTTTTATTGTTACTGATTTGGTAGGTTGCGAAATTAGGTTAAGGAATTAATGTCATAATAAATCTTAGTTAAAAATGACTGTCTTCTCTCTTGGTGTCACCAGTGCTGTGCTTGTGATATTTTTAGACTTTTTTATATTGTTTGCGAGGTTAGAATATTTTGGGAACTTAAATTACGACGTTAAAGTATTTATTTTTATTTTGACATAGTAAATATGTTAGTGACTTTCTTTTATCTAAATAAATGGTGCTATAAATTTTGTTTAAATAATAAAATATTATCTATACTAATTATTTCAAATACTATTTTTACCTCGGTTTTTACAATATTTTTTTTGTGTAATTAATGTTTATTTATTTTGTCACTAATTGTTTCACATATATTATATAATGATTTCAATACAGTTTTTATGATTGAAATAATAAAACTACTCAATGACAAATGTAAAAAACATTTCAAAAATATTTAATCAGATATTGACGGTTCTTGGTTTTTGCATTAACCAAGGCGGCGAAATGATACTTTATCGTATTTAAACGTTATTTTTTGTTTTTTTCTAATGATCTCATACAAACTCTGGATTTATGCTTTTCTTAGCGTTAATGGCAGATAATAGCGTCGTTATTTAACTTCTGCTCTTACAAAATTTGCCTGCGTCTTGTAATTTTCGCACGCGTTAAATAACCACCTTTGTTTCCTTACTTATTACATAAATAGATATTATCGTTGATTGAAAAGTATATACAGTGGCTCACAGAATTATTCGTACACCTAAGTTTTCTATTTAAAAAGTGAAAAATATTGATATATTACAGACAGGATCATATTTTTTCATATTTCAGAAATAAAATGCAATAGCCAATTATGAAAAAAATATTATTTGTCTTATGTAAATTAAATAAAAACAAAATGTATACAAAAAATAGGTACACAAAATTATTCGTACACTTATGAAATCTTGCATATAACGAGTCAATATTTATATTTATAAATATGAAACATCTGTGATTGCATAATTATCATTTGTCTGAGTATATTGTATAAGGTTTTTTCAAAAATAGGTCACAAAAACAATAAATTACGGTATCTCGTAGCTCTTACAGTTATTGAGATAGCAATGGTGGCACACTTAAATGGAACACCTGTATAACCCTTGCTGTAACTATAGGTATTTGAAGGTACTTCCCCTAACTGCTGTTTTGTTGCAGATCTGAGCAGCGAGCAAGTGCTGATGTCACGGCTGGCGGAGCTGCAGGTGCGGCTGCAGTACCTGGACGCGCAGTACCGCGCGCGCCAGGAAGACGTGCAGGCGCTCTCGCGGTCCATGGCGCCCGACAACGGCTCCTCCACCAGGAGCCCGCTGCTGCAGCTCAAGCCTGATGTGCGCCAGATGCTCAAGAACATGAGTGGTGAGTTGGAGGATGATTCTTCATTAGTTATGATCAATTCAATGTGATGTCTTCGAATATCAAAACGTGTTTACCTGTTTTGATTAAGTGATGTAATATTTATTACATGTCAACGGGGTGTTATAGAAAATAATAGTCCTACTAGTCGGATAAATATGAAAACTACTAATTTCTTATATATTCGATCCACTAGCAAGAAAGTTCAACAAATAAATAAATCTGAACTGTCAAGTTGCCCACATTTGACAAATATTTCAATATTATTTGGTTAATTGTTGCCGTTAGCGCGAAAAATGGAAAAATATAATAAGTCTCAGCAAAGAATAGGTTTATACAAAAGCGACAGTAAGACAGAGGAACGAAAATTAGAGAGATGGGGAAAGTGAACAAATTTAAAGGGCTCATTGTTTAAAATCGGAAAGTTTCGTGACATCTTAGGGAGAGATAGGGGAAGTGAACAAATTTAAAGATCTACACAATGCTCCAAGGCCGTAGAACTGAAGAGGGTAACATGAAACGTACCGACACGGAGTGTCGCTTCTATATGTAACTCATCTGTGGTCTCAGTTCGTACATCCTTGGATGTTATAATATTCTTACATCTAGGAAAATACTTAAACAAGATCACAAGATTTTGGAAAATTTAATGAGTACAGTTAAATGTAAAAATCATTGTTTTTCTAAAATTATTGACATTCATAATTTTTATCATTATTTTACATGTAGTCTTCAGTAGTTTTGTTTTGTTTGGTTTTTTCTCTGGTGATCATTCTTGGTAATGGTCATTTAATGAACTGGTCGGAAATAATTTATTACTACAGAACTGTGTGAACAAGACTTTCGCAAAAAAGTTTTTCTAAAACCTTTTCCTAAAATACTATAAAGCAATAGTAATTTAAATTATTATTGTAGAGTATCAAACGTAGGCAGCGGTGTGTCATTTAAGTAAAGCACTTTGAATCGACTTAAGCGGAGTTACAATCGCAGTTTCGCCAATCTTTATCTAAATAAAAATATCGCTATGTCCGAATG
This sequence comes from Stenolophus ochropezus, assembly GCA_035578165.1. Classification (NCBI taxonomy): domain Eukaryota; kingdom Metazoa; phylum Arthropoda; class Insecta; order Coleoptera; family Carabidae; genus Stenolophus; species Stenolophus ochropezus. The sequence continues at coordinate 12,608,886 of JAQOWZ010000005.1, read as the reverse complement.
ATTAGGAACCCACTATAAGCTACAGGTCCCTTACAGATGCTGTAGCTTGAAAACTTGCACAACTAAAATGCAATTAACATTTGTCCCGAAATAAATATATTACGATATTTAGGAATATTATTCCATAAATGAGGATTATGATCAATTAATAACCAATGCTGTGCCGGACATATTTATTTTTCACAAATATTATCCAAAAAAAATGTATGGAAAATACTGCATAATTAAAATATGGTACTGCTGAAAACATCAAATTTGTAAATTATTTTTGAAATGCTATTTAGAGATTACTACAAAGTAATAATATCAATTAAAAGACAAACAGTGATTAGGTACTTCAAAAAGCAATGAAACTAAATTTCTATTTGATTTCCAAATATCTATAACCCCCACAAGATATCATAATCTAATAGTTAATGATTATAAACTAAACCACAACACATTACTTGTCTTAGTATAATTCTAACCCTAAACTGGTTAACATTGTTGGTGATCTGTATATAAAGATAACTTCGTAATACCTATTCGGGTTTATGTCTCATTTATAAAGTTCAATTATTATTCTTATCACCATCCATCTATATTACTACTTCCTTTGTTAATTAAGGTATCCATACTTCAGAGAATATTTATAATTAGACCAAATATGTAGGTAATAATTTTTCATTATGATCTGTAGCTGAGATAAAATGATGCATATTATCAGCCTTGTCAAATCCTATACACTTACAAAATATGTACATTAAAATAACTTGTCTTAACAAGGACCTCAGTTTTCTTTATGAAAAAGCAATATTAACATTACTTTATTAATAAAATGAAAACAAAACAACCTTTTATTTAATAAAAATTAATTTTAAGACAAATTTTGTTTTAAAATAGATTAAATGTAAAATACAAATTTCTTCTAAATAATTTATTGAAATAAGAATATTTTTTTGTATTAAACATTATATACGCTAAATGAGAGTTTAGCCTTGCTTAAATAATTAAGAGTATAACAAGTAAAAGAGTATAATTTAATACATTTTGCGTAAAATGTAATACTTTAGTCGTGCAACCACAACTAATTCAAGTATACCACCAATGTCACGGTTAATCAAGTGTGAAGTATGCCGTTGTTATTGATTCGTTCCTTTTTATTTATTCTTTTTTTGAACACTTCAAAAGTGGTCTACAATACGCAAAAAAATGATAACATAATTTAAAAACTTGACAGTTACAAGAATAAAAATAAAAAATCATGTATAGAGCAGAAACAGTTTGATATTTATTGTAGTCATGAGAAACAAATTGAACACCTGCGAGGAAAAGAGAGCAAAAAAATGCGTTGTCATGGCAAATTCATCTTAATTAAAAATTATAATCTCCTCTACATATTTCAGAATTTATTATTTTCATTACAGTCATCATCATTATTGATCTAAAGTCCTTGAATATTGTAGGGCTAATGAGAAATTAAAGTGATAGGTATTCATAAAATGGGCCATTTATTTCAATGTAATGGTGTAATTATTTCATTGTATCTATCAAGAGTAGAATAGTAGAAGTCGAAACCTACGCGAAAATTAGATTAAAAACAGAATAAAACCTAAAACCTATATTATCATTTCATTTGCACATTTGTACTACTTTTACTTGTATAATTACTAATCGTAATTTATTTGAACTGTTTATTCACCAGGGAAACCAACATTTTCAAGCTTCTAACGTTAGTATGTGAGAAGTTGGTTTTAATTTTAATTTTATTTGCAAGTGAATAACAAATAAACTACTACACAATATATGCGAGGTAACAGTTTTTACTGTTTCTAGGAGGTGATAGAGTCGCCAGTCACTTCCTCCTATCACCGGTAAAAACCTTTTTACCTGGCTAATACTATAAAATACTATTGGGCTATCTCTTTCTTATTTTTTAAATGTAATTGTATTTTTTTATTAATTTAATAAATATAACTTGAAAATCTTGATAAGACCGAAAAATATTTTGCAAACAAACAACCTCTACCAATAAAATAAAAAATAAAACTTGTAACCAACTAAGTACCTTCGTTATTTGAGGTCCTGTTCTATCAAAAATTTTGAGAAATGAGTGAGTGATAATAATTCAACTATTGTTTACAAAATAATAACTGAGTGGAATTGTAATTGTAGAATAAAATGGAACACCTGAGGACAAACGAGATGAAAAAATTAAATTTTCGTCGTCATTCCAAATCCATCATAAATAAAAATTAATATCACAAATCTGGAAATTTGTTTTTGTGACAGCAGTTGTCATATCTGTTTGCGTCTACAAAATATCGATACAAAACCAGCAGCACATCAGTGATGAATAGCGCGTCATCTCCTTGTTGAAAACAAGAGATTTATCCTCTAAATAGATCACATTTGCACGTGAATTTCCATTCCAGTTTCCGCCCATAAATCCCAAACTCTCTAACTGCTGATAAATTCCTCCTTTGAAAAAATTTAAAAAACATTCCTTGTACAATCCATCTTGTCCTACATAATGACAAAACATATCTCAAGTGACCAGCTTTTCTTCTAAAAACCAAAGCCTTCAAATCATCCATTATTTATGAGAGATATTAGGTACCTATAAAACATTTTCCTTACGAAGAAGCATCACAAAAACCACAGCTTGACAAGAAAAGGTTCCATCGTCTCATATTTAATTAAAATCGCTTTCACACATCATGTTCTTTATAAATAATACTGTGTATTATTGTATTAATTATTAAAACAGTTCATATATCAAAATAAACAAGCAAGAATTTATTACCTTCTCATCTGGTTTGAAGTCCTACGTCAACTGAATTATTTTCTTCCCGCATCCTATTAGTGGTTTTTTCTTGAGATAAATTCTATAGCTATATTATTACCGAAATCCGATAGACATACCTAGAAATGATAGTAATCTGATAAAGACGTATTATTTAGAAAACCAATAAACATTAGTTTAAGAAAATTATTTGTATTTTTTAGAAGTTGTATTCTGATGTTCTGATTTATTTAGAGAACATTGTGATACATTTGAATGTAGCTCTGTCTGCTTACGTCTCTTGTAGAATATACAAAATATTAGAATTGCTTCTATAAAAAATTCAATATACTTTTTTGCTGTTGAATAAATAACAAATGTCATTTCAAATTCATATTTTCTCAATTTTATCACAAAAGGTGTCTACCTTTTGAATATACAAGATTTTGCAACATAAGTTTGAATATTTTATTTTTAGACTGATATTTACAATTTAAAAAGTTTGCTACAGGTAAAAATGGATTAGATTTTTGTTTAAAGTTAAAAAAGAAATGTTACAAATTATTACCACTTTCGAATTCATTTATTTAATTATTTGCGTTATTGATTACACTAGTATGTATTATAAACATATCACTCTAAGCTTTTTACTTATTGCTGGGTGTTCCAGATTATTATTACTGTAGATACGATAATGATGTATTTATGTCGTCGAAGGCGTTTATCAGACGCTATTTCCATTTAAACATTAGTAAAAATTGTTCTTATCACGTTATTGTAACATTTTATATTTATTTATATTTATTTTATATTATATTACGGGCAGCGGTGGCTTATTTGGCTAGCACTCGCTGAGCCGAGTATGAGATCTGGAGTTCAAATCCCAGTGACGACAAATCTGTAACTAAAAATAAATACCGCTGTGTCCGAGTGGTTCGGAACCCACTACAAACTGTAGGTTCCCTGTCCTGTAATTGAACTTCGATCTGTTAGAGTAAATTAAATGAAATGAAATATTTCACAACTTTTGTACGTTTCAAACTTTACTATGATCTATCACAGTGTAAAGTGGCTACAGCATTCATTCCTCCTAATTTTTAAATAGAGTATAGTGGAATACTAATAGTAGACTATATGATGTCACATAGTTTTGAGAATTCCATATAAGTAATAAAATTATAAAATTTTCTTAAACTTCACAAAAATTCTTAGCGCAACCTTCTCCAAATTGTTTTTAATCCGCAAGTTTCGTATGTGCCCTGGGCCAGGCCACTTGAATATTTCACTAGATGAATAGCAGCCGGGCGCCTTGACAAGCACTTGGCGTGTTGGTCGCCCTACGAGTCCTGAATAGGGAATGTCCCTTCCTGTCCCTTTCCTGGACTGAGAAAAAGCCCGCAGGAACAATACAAACGGCCTGGCCAACTCAATCCAACACACCAGTACATAAATTATTGCAGACGAATTGCCCCTTAAAATATTTAATAAATACTTCCCGAATTCCTTCCTGCCAGCCTGGACTCAGGAAGAAAGTTTAAATATTTATAAGACAGTTATTAGTAGAGATAAATTTGGAGCGACAGTTACAAATTTTACCTGTAACGTTTGCAAGTTTTACATGTATTCTACGTATAGAATCAATGAACGTTTACATGGGATAGTAATTTATTCAATACAATATGTATTGCAGAATGAGGATTAATCGACTTTAGGAATCCTTGTTTTTCAAACAATAAATGTTTTTTTTAAAGACGGACGAAAGAACGTTGATTAGCGACATTGATCAAGTCAACTTTTGTTTTAACCACACAACTACATTAGTTGAGCTTTTTCCTCTCTATCTCTGTGTGTGTGTTTATTTGGAGTTGTATAAACAAATAAAGAATAGAATCTGCTTAATAAATAAGTGCTATTCTGTTAATAATTGTATGAAAGCACTTGACTCATTGAGAACCATATGCCTTTAATACACAGTTATACATTTAAGTGTTGATTACTAAAGCATAGATTATGGGTTCAAAAACCTTTATGTCATTTAATGAATTAAATGAATGGAAATTTAAATTCAAATAAAATTAATGCTGCTATAATTAATTTACTTACTTCCTGAAAATTTTTATAATGTAAGCTTTATATTGTGGAAGTTATTAAACTCATAATTTCTGCAAAACATATATATGAATATTAATGTTTAAATATTACATTAACCATTAATTTTTTTTACTTTTAATTGATATATTGAATGTTAGTTATATATTAACTGTCCAAAAATGTATATGTGGTGATTTGAATTGATAGACTTTCGGGACATCCGGGATGGATGCTTTTGGAAAGTTATCTAATTTAGAGGGTCAGAAATTGGAATGTGTTTGTGTTTACTCTAATTCTTGATCTGTTGATATTGTATCACATTCTAAAGCAATATAGTACTCTAGAATATGATCTGGTTGCAGTAGGTCAAAAATCGGAAAATACTTACAGTGTTCTGACTCTCGCTCTGGATCAGATTGTTAAGAATGAGAGGATTTTAATGTTTGCTCTGTTTCTTGACCTGCTAGAAATAGAGCATAAAATAGAGCAGGCAGTGACGCTCCGGAAAGTGATCCAATTTCAGAATACCAAGAATCAAAGAAAGTACAAAATGTGTGTTCTAGTTCTTGTCTTGATGAGTAGTAGGGGAAAGTCGGATAACTATATCTTCAGTTTTGATTGACATAATCTCAAATTAAACCGTGGTATGCCATTTCTTATTAGACTTATTAAATATGTGACATCAAACAACAAAACCCATTATGTTACCGGGTCACTGTTACCGCTTCTGTGTTTTGATGGATTTTGCTATTATTTGTGTCTTCGAGAAAATAAACAGTAAGTAGTGTATTTTTGCTTGGTTTTTGAAATGGAGCATATGGGGGTATTGCTTGATGATCCTCTTTACTATAATTAATAATATAATGAGTTTTTTCAAATAATCTGGAATAATTATATTTTTTAATTTATATAAATATAATGTACCTGTCAGTTAATCAGGCGAAATGCGTACATTTTATCCCCGAGCGCATCATAAACCGACATGCCAATAATTATTATTCAAAGATCAAAGTATTATAATTTTTTAATTATGTTATAGATACCAAAATATTGACGCAAAACAAACAAAGCAGAATGGGATGACAAGATGGACGATCTAATAATGACAAATGCTTCATTTGCGATGATGGTGGTAAAAAAATAAATGTAGTTTAAGTGTTCGGTTTGTCTAAAGATAGACACATGCTTTGTGCTCCGGAGTAGATTTTTCAGAAAGATGTGTTTGCGATTAGGGTGATGTTCAAAAATCTGTTTGCATAGTGGATCTTTTCTTTGCAAATTATTTGCTTTCTTTAAGTAAAAAATTCTACCTACTTTATTATTCCTTCATAAATTTTGAAATTGTTAATATTTGCAAGTATGTGTTAACATGAGTTAATACTTTTAATAAATTTCACGTTTAACATTTATTAATATATTATACAACTTTTTTGAAGATGCGTACCGCATAGGTCGGATAATCTTGCACATTGCTACTTTTTTATGTGTCATATGTTACCGCCAAGAGGTGCATTTTTAAATAAATTTAAATGCAAAATATTGTAACAAAGACCCTAACGTATATTATTGATTTGTTAGAAGTCAAATTCTTTTTATATTCGAAAATATTTTAATTTTGGCTTAGATGCCGAAGATATCCGACTCTCCCCTATATTCTGATAGATAGCTGATAGCTGCCTGCTACCCTGTCAAGAATCAGAGCAAATTTAATATTCGGCCATATTTTCACTATTCGGTATTCACTCTATATTATTACCGAATATTCGGTAACACGAAATAAGTAAAGAACAACACTGTTTTATTATCGTAATATATGTTATTATAGATAATAAAGTATCTACAATAAGAGTAAATAATCTATCTAGTTAAATTGAAACTGATTTAATTAAATTTATACGCCCCTCTCCGCATCGAAGACTACCAATAACGCTTTCCGATTTTAGAAAAATATATTATTTTGTAATGCGGAATATTCGGTTAAAATTTCGCCGAATATTCGATATTCGGTTTTTCGGCTGAACTGATATGCGTCACTTCAGTGAAACCAGAGCAAAATTCAAAGATTTTAGGGTAACTATATAAAAATACCTTAAAAAGGTAGTAACTAATCAAAATAATTCTATTTTCAATTATCTTCTTTGTTATTAAACAACGAGAAACAATCTAAAGCTTGTAATATAAGTTTAGACGCTGGGATTTAAACTCCAGTTCACACACTTCGCTTAGTTCAAATAAGAGCGCGTTAAGTAAGTGATCCACCACTGTCCGTGATCTCTATTACCATATAATTATTAATTTTAATAGAGACATTATACCACAGCAAGAAACAAGTTCCCTTGTATGGGAATATAATATCTGTTGAAATTATACCAATATGTATTAATGTCTTTTTCCTGTGTAATTATTCCATGCCCGTATTTGCGTTTACGTATCTTATCTAAAACGAGAGAATTTCCCACATTGTAACGGTTATTTTTAAGCTGTCTGCTTTTACACAACCTAGAATTAAATATCAGAAAAATAGATTATTATTCATAATTACGCCGCCTCGCAATTATATAAACGTTTTCCCATACGTGGAATCGCGGAAAAACAATAAAAACAAAAGTGGATTCAATCTACGAGATGAGGTATGAATTTATGACTGCATGGATACAGTTATAATATGAGCTTCATACATTGTTGTAGCCTACTATCCCGGTTTTGTTGTAAATGGTAATTTTGCGGAAATTCACTTAAGCAAATTGAAAATTATAGCCACTGACTTACCGTTGCAATGCGGTGGTATATTTTCTCAACCAGTGCGTGTGTGGGTTTTAAATTGATATAAATGATGATTGTTTATAGCTTTGTTGCATAGTGCTAGTTGTTAGTTATTTGTTACACTTGTTTCCGCTATATTTTCAACGTTTGTTTTTACATTTATGATGCCTAAATAGCAATGATATAAAATTTGAAAATAACACTACAAAGATCAGTTATAATAATTAGTTGTTTTATAGAAAAAAATATATATATTTCTTTTACTACTACTTCTTTTAATATTAAAGTCTTCCGAATACAACTTCTCTTTGAATTTGTAAGATAATGATTTGTTCTTAATGAAACTAACTCCAGGAATTAATTTCATCTTCCGAATACATTTTGACATTTAGAAGTTTTTACAGATATTGACAAATATTACGTTTTGTTAATTTTTAACATAATGTCTTTTGAAATTGTCTAGACGTATGTAAATGTAAAATATTATATTAGTAACAAAGTTTCCAAAAAAATATTTCAGGAAACTTATTATAAAACAAACAACAAACAAAAAATTAATGCTGACTGCTGATAGAATTCACGTTCTGTATTTGCTTCTAAGGCAGTCAGAGCTGCTAAATTATTATTATATTTCCAATAACATATAAGCACATATACAATATACCTATAAATATATATACCGCTCGAAAGGACAGAGAGATGGTCCAAACATCACAGTGCAGACATATATATGTTTGCACCGTTGTCAGGTCTGTGTGCTTTGAGCATGCGCCGATTATCTGTGATTCTATTGGTCAGGAATTGTTTCTTCGAATTTTGAATATGAATATATCTATGAACTGTCAATGAGTTTTCATTATTCAGTCATAGATTAAGGAAATATATTTGTTCAGAGTATTCAAATAAAAATGAAATATACTTCTTTTTTATCACCTGATTTTGTTGTTTCTTTGTAAAGAATTTTTGTTGTTTCGTTTTTCAGTATTACGTATGTATTTTTAAATAAGTATTATTTGCAAATTTCTAACCCTTTCTGTCCCTTTGTATGTATTCAAATTTTGATCCGTTAATAATGTACTACAGTTTTATTAATATTTCGCAGTTGTTCAAATTCAGATTTTCAAATACTTTTGTATTTTTATTCTTAATTTTAGGAAGTGTTCAATTTTTAATTATATTGCTGTAATCCTGTAGTAAAGGTTAATCTAATCTTTTTTGAAAAAAACATAATGTTAATCTTACCTGCCATAGTAAATTAAGAAATGTAATTTTCTAACTTTGTGGTACTCATTTTTTTGAAGATAAAAATAAAAACAATTCTAATTTAAGTAATAAATAATTCAAAATAATATACATATTCATATTTCAATACATTTCAAATATTTTAAACAGGCACGGTTACTTTGCGCACGCGCTTTTGTGTGACTACATACTGAGTGACAAGGACAGAGATTGTTATGTTGGGGACACTTTCCTCTCACGGGAGAGATAGCACTCCAGCGGTATATATATTTATAGGTATATTACATATACAACAATAAAATTATGTGAAACTAACCTCCAAATCAGTTCGGAACTGTACGAAGCACGTGCAGTTAAAAAAAAACGTTCCAACTAACTTCAAACCCAAACTTTGACAGTTAATCGGCTGTTCCTACTGTCAGAACTTCTGGCAACTTAATTTAATTAACCTCAGTATTGTATTCAAGTTTAAAAATGAGATGTATTTAAAGGTAGTAAGTGAGTTTTTTATTTATCTTCCATATTTATAGATTTATTTTCATGTAAAAGTAAAACTACCCTAACAATTGACAGTAATGACATTGACGGTTCAGAATCCGTCCGCAATTTTCCAACAAAACATGGTCCGGAACTATCCATAGTTCACGCATGCGCATATCACGGTACATGAACTATTTGATCACAAACAGTCAGGAATATCTAGTTTTAATTTTTTTACCGGTTTCAGGAAATTAAGCTTTTGTTTTCATAGACAAAAGTAAGCAGGGTAATTGATATTTACCATACAAACATTCAAAATAACATGGGATAATTGGATATTATTACTGTCACAAGTGATTTTTTTTAATAATATTTATTAATAACGTGATACCGGTAAATTTTTGAACAAACCCCAGATGTTATGAATCATACCAGGTCTTAGATGTCTTAAAATATTCACTCTTCGAGCTCAGAATTCAATTGACATCTGCGACGGTTATGATACTCATAACTATCCTAGGTATGTTAATAGCTATTAAGTCAGAAAAAATATTATAGATTAATTATTTCTTACAAAGTAATAACTGTTCAGCTGATGCTTAATTATCTGTTAGTAGCTTGCTTCAGGCTGATCATGTTATGTTCACATTTTTTCTATTGTTTAGGTAACTAGCATAACAAAATAATGATCGATTTTGTTCTGTCTCATGTAAATTAGGTCAAGAGTATGCTATTAACTTACTCATTTTTTTATTGATGATTTCAATTCATGGTTATTGACAGACGTCTATATTAATACAATCGATTTTATGGTACTAAATTTATTATTCATCAGCCGGTACGGTTGTCTGTAGGTAAGCAATGTACCTGTCCTATCCAATTGGATGGGTTGCCGAACGCCGGCTCGATATGAGCTGACCTTGCAGAGATTGTTGACTAACAACCTGCATCAATAAAATGCAAGTTAAATCGGTCACGAAGCGAGTACCTCGGTACTTAAGGCCTTGTTCAACCTAGCATTGTTTCGCCATAGATGATGAGAATTATTATTCACATTCTATGTTTATACAATGAATTAAATAAATAATATACTGTCATCTACTCGTAGATATACACTGGTACTGATACGTGCTTATATGGATATAATGGTACCATCGTGCTATTTGGAACAATTTAATCCTTATTCGGTAATGCGTTGTAGAGTGCTGTGACAACAACGATCGTCAATTCGTCACCATAACAAACATGCGAGCATCAAGCATCAGCATCAGCATCAGCATCAGCTCATTTAGCACTGCAACCATGACGCTAACACGACGCTATATGTTGTATGCTGTGCGCATGGACTAGTGCAGCTTGTAATTAAGCGTAAATTGCTAATTCGTAATTGTCGACGAAGCCGGAGATACGGATTATTTAGACCGTATGCTAATTCGGTTCGCGAAGATGATTCATACTTCACTCGCTCCCAATGCAAGGAAATGTTCTAATGTGGAAAACAGAAAATGTTATCCAGTAGCGTAACCAAGGAGGTTAGCAGGGTACGCTTCCCCACAAGTAAAGATTTTCAAGACTTGTGGCCAGTTTTTCAAATGAACTATTTAATATTGCTGTCAAAATTTTGATCAGATTTTTTTTTTGACTTAGTGTCTAGCCTTGTTTGTGTAACTGGGCATTAGGCGCTTTTTCAATCATATTTTTTTTAATTCCTCTAAAAGAAATCTGAAGTGGACACCACATGACTGCCTTGTACGCTAAATTATACACATTTTTACTGCACCTTATTTAAATTTTTACTGTGACTGAATTCAGAATAAAATTCTCTACAGAATAGGTAAATAAAAAATACATGGACGAAGTTAAAATAAGAAAGTTAGTCCCACAATTGAAAAACCACTGGTTGAAAAAATAGCTATTTATGTATTAAGGGCGAAATGATATAGATTTTGGCCCGCGGTGCAAAATTGAAGCCCGACGCGCAGCGAAGGGTTACAATGCACCTAGGGCCAAAATATATTTCGCTCGTAATACATACAATATTTTTTGCACATCCGAAGTAGTATTACCTACTTCATCACCGCGATCAAAGTAAAACGATGTTCAAATCAAATTCAGATCATAGTAGTCTATTTGACATATGTACGTTGTCATGGATAACAATGAAAACAAGCAAGTAGTAAGTAAACAAAGTAGCAAAAAAGCGGTGACACGTCAAAACTTTATTATAAAAATGGGTGAAACTGGGCACGAATAGTTCTAGGGCGAAAATGACTACTTTTTCGCCCTCAGGCGAAAAAGAGTGTCATTTCGCCCTTAAAACAATGTTATTTGTCCGACTTTTACGCCCGGATGTGCAAAAACTAATTTTATACTCATTGATATAGTCTTGTAAAATAAAAATTGTTTACTAATTTAACCGACTTCGTAGCTCTTAAGGTTCCCGTGATAGCAATAATAGACAAAGTAAAATGAACTCCTGCATATTAAGATTTGATAGTTTACATTAGATAAATTTTGAATTTATTATGGCGCCTTTTTACAAAAAAATGCCCGCCTTTGGATTTTCCTAGTTACGCCACTGATGTCATCATTTACATATAGAATTGCTATGTTACACATATGTAATGTAATTTACGTATGCACTGACAACATCTTGTCTTCAAAACATACAAACATTTGAATACTTAATAAAGAAAATATAATCTTCTAATAACAGTAAATGAAGTTCGAAACATTACTAGTAATTTTATTTGGGTATCTTTGGATAAACTAATCCCTTTTTGAAAAAACGAATGACTAGAAAAGTAAAATTTATTAATTTGATATAAAATAGACAAATTCAAAAATAATAAAGATGTTTATAAATCAAGTTATCTATAAATATACAGTAATGTCCAAGTCACAATCCTCCCCCGTATATTTTATATCCTACACAATTCTCGTCATAAATAAACAATAACATTTTATTGAAAAAACAATAAAATGATCTTGTCAAATAAGTAAAAAATCAATACCAGTATATAAATAAAAAGGTGAAATTCTGCTTTCATTTTCATTTACCTTATGCCTCCTAAGAGAGTAACTACGTTAAACCATAAATTTTTGATGAAAAATATACACTTTTCTGTAATACTTTTACCGTTGAAAGAAACTATAAATTTGTAGTTATATATTTCAAATGTCTTACTAGCTATTTTCTTGTAATAAAAACATTTGTGACAAGATTCATCTTTCGTAAAAATCAGGTCTCAATTTTTCAGTTTCCTGTCAATTCACAAATCCAATCCATCAAATTTGTATGAATTTGATAAATAAAAGATTTCTTTCGATAGAATAACTCTCTATAGTACCATTTTTTATTTTTAATATTTGTTTTTCAATTGAATTAGATAGATTTTTGTTACTTTACTGAACATTGATATTTATTGCTGTTATTTAATCCAACATTGAAAAATCTTCTAGTTTATCGCAGATTTCGCAAATGATTGCAATTTTAAATAATTGGCATCAGGTCAACAAAAGTTCATAAATTACGTCTTTTGTTTTATAATATTATTTATTTAAAATAAAAGTTGAAATTAACAATTAATTTAATAGTAATAAAAACAATTTTAAAGGGATAATTATTTACATGAGAGAGGAAAACGATACATTACTGTCAAGGAGCCATATTGAAATACGAGGCAATTTATGCCGAGTATTTTATGGCTCCGGGTCAATTATTGGAATTTTTCTGAAGAATCATGTAGGTATTTTTTATCTGAAACCTTTGATTATAATAAAAAAAATAACTTTAATAAGTAATTCATGTTGTATATAAGTACTTATTATTGTGCTTCTTTTGTTTCTAAGGTGACAGAAAAGAAATTGTAAAAAGATAAAAGCCAACCTGTCAGTCACAATAATTTTCAATGTCTTCTGAAATTAATCACAGCGACGAAGTACCTGTAGATATAAAAGAAGCGGCAGCAGAGATTGTAGCAGATCTACTGCCCAAAAAATCATATATGAGGTACAAAAAAAAAGGTTTAAGTATTTCCATGACTAGACAGGGAAATATAACTTTCGCGCCGCATTTTGAAGTAAAAAATAAATAAATTTCAATATTTTCTTTGTGGAAAAAAACCTTTTATGTACATATTTGAGCTAATGAAATTGCTCGGAACATGAGTTGAATGCATAGGTTCTTTTTATAGTGCAATATAGATTGAGAAAAACCGACTTTGAACCCTAGGGCAATATATTTTAAATAATCGATAGATATAGTTGTTCGTTGTTTCTCTGTTGCAGCGAAATTACAATTGGACTTGCTGTTCGAATTTGCATCTACTCGTATCTAATATAGTAAAGTGTATACAATTTATGCCTGAGCGGTTACGTTTTCAATATAAGTTGCTCTCCCTTCGCAAATTTAAACTGTATGTAGACTGACATCCTGCACTATTTCCTTCAAACTGAATTTATTTGGAACACATGAAATTCCTGGGCTCTAACCTAATGTCATTCCAAATTGAGATTTATGCCTTCTACTTACATACATATAACCTACAAATTCAGGAGGACACTTTGATATAACTCAATTTTTATTTAATCTAACTTGAAACCAATACTATCTTCATGTTTAAAAGACAAATACTTGATCAATGTTTGCAGATAAACAACCTGCACTAACAATAGACAAGTGAAAATTGTTGAAAATAGTAATTATTGTCTTGTTGTTTCGAGCAAGTCCTTGGGAAAGGAAGACAATAGAAAACCAAAAATAATCGGTTAAACGTTTTCATCTTGAAATATATCTATCTCTTTTTACTTTTGCTTTTAAGTGTTAAGTTTAACAGATTCGCCGAAATTTTTACTTGCAATAGACTTGTAAATTGTAAACAAAAAAAAACCGCTATGGCCAAATGGTTCGAAATCCAATACAATAATAACCATGGATTGTGAAACATAAAACACAGTAAAATAGAGTATATAATAAATAATAAATTCATATTTTTGCGTTGAGGGTGTTTTGATGAAATACCATTTAATAAACTTTTCACATAGTTCACTTAGTTAGCTTGCTTCGCCTCGAACTGAGGGGAGTGTGAGATCCAAATCCCATCGTCGTCTATTCTTCAAATAAAACTTCGGAACCCACAATAAGATGTAAGTCCCTTGGCAATGTTGTATGCATTAGTAAAATGTAAATAAAAGTTTCCATGGAACGGGTGGAATCAATTATAGTCATTGATTATTTTATAAGAACTTAATATTGTAAGTTGTTAAACAATTACTGCAAGAACTTGACACTCTATTGCTTGAAGAAATGTAGTAGTATTGCAAAAAGAATATATTACACAAGTCGTTTAAGAAGGAAATATAAACAATTTACTGTTTCTGTAATATCTTCCACATTATCTCTGCGAGTATCCCAGCTGTTTTGACAAATTGCTATGCAGTTTACGGTAAACTCTAAACCATTAGTCATATTTTTCTTGTAGAATTTACTGACAATTACGCACAAAAAAGAAGCGGCGTTCGTTTACGGAATGTTTTAAGTCCTTCCAATTAATCGACGTGGTAGCTGGGAGAGGACCGTTAGCGAGCAACCTGTTACGATCACCGCTACCATCTGTTCGCGTTTCGCTAGGCGCTGCAAGCCATTATATTCGCATTACGCGCCACGGGCTTCGATCCGTGCGACAAATTGATTTCAAGGAGGTTTCTCAGGAAGAACCGTGCTAATACAAAACACTGTCATAATGCCTGTACTCTAAACGCTTATTATACTTTTACTCTCACTATGATCCATTAGCAATACAAGCAACAGGGCCTAAGTTGGAAGGAAGAAAGCTGGATCATATTCCATAGCTGCTCAAGAATCAGGGCATAGGATCACTGAATCCTGCTCCCACGATGGTCCAGGGGGCAGAGGCAAAACTACCACCGATGCAGAAAATTACTTGGAGCCCCCAGTTACAAGGGGCAACCGGATGAATGCTGCTGATTGACTATTTCACTCTTTCGGCATTTCATTGTTTTAACAATTCCAGTGACAGTAGCAACAGCTGAGTATTCGTTGTCAAAATAAAAAATAATAAAAACCTATTTGTGGAATTTCATGGCTCAAGAAGGAGTAAACGACTTAAGCATTCTGGCCATTGAAAATAAGGTGACAAGGAATTTAAGGAAAATTTGAAGGATCAAATATTCGTTGAAGCGAATCTTCGTCGCTTAAGATTCCGAACTGTGTACGGAGTTTTAAACTGTGAATTGCTGATCGAAGTTTTCATTTATTAATAAATATATATTGAAACGATTTCATTCGTTTCGCGGTTTTTTTATTTAAATCTTTTATATTTTAATTAAACATACGACATCTCTAGTGCTGCTGACTGCTTGAGAGGCGAGCGCGGTCTGTAGAGTGAGTTGAGTTTCTGCAAGCTGAGACAACGGACGTATTTTGATAGCAATTTGTTTGTTCTTTTCTTTTCTTGAACATTATTTTTAAATTTCTCGCACACGTCACAATATCTTTTAATAATTGTAATTCAAATTACAGGCGTAAATATATGTAAATCCCGTTACAAAATTGTTTTTGTCTACCACTAGTAGTAACTTTTTTTTACTTGTTAAAAAATTGAAGTTAGCACTTCACACTTCGCACATGTCCCTCTGTCTCTCAAATGATAGTTTCGCCACTGCAGGGGAGGCTGTTAGATTACTTAGTCTCTGTTCCTTCTCACCTGATAATTTGAGTAGATCTTCTTCCAGGACATTCGAAAGATATGGATGTTACAGAATATGGTGTAGTTCAAGGGTCAGGAATTGAAGAATAGTTGTGTTTATATAATTCCCAATCTGCTAATATTGGATCAAATTCTAGAGTAGTATATGCTCTGAATTGTGATGTGGTTTCAGTAGATTAAAAATCAGAGATACTCTTGATTCTTAACCTGCTGAACTCGAAGCCCATTTTGAAGTAGATGGCTATCCTGGAGGTGCTGAATTTAGTGGGTCAAAACAGAACAATTTTTAGTGTTTTTTTATTGATTCTGAAAGTATAACATAATTCAGACTAGATATTGATGCTTCAGAATTAGTTTCAATGTATAGTAGGCTAAGAATTAAAACAAATTATGAATGCTGTGATTTATGCTCTGTTGAAACCAGAGTACAACCCAGAGCAAATAGATACTTTGAAATGTGCTCTGATTTAATTTGGCTAAGAATCAGAGCAAATACTTAAAAATGATTTGATCCTTAATTTGATTGGAGCATTCTAATCTGTAAATCTCTTGCAGATGTCATTTTTAATGTTTTTAAATACTCTATTTAAAAAATAGTCTCTACTTGATGTTATAAAAACTTATTCGGTTTTTCATCACATTATGAATAACCTTGAAGTACGAGCTGTTAATTGTTTCCCATCCTATGTATCTTCAACGAGTGCGAACAAATAAAAGTTGTAAGAGTTTATGTGTGTGTTAAACACATCGTGACATCATTCTCACATCTAGACAAACACATTACTCCGCATCTAATTACAGGTGCATAATGGCGAGGAAACTATTTTCCATCCTAGAGGTAAAAATAGACCTTATCCATTCCACAGTGGATAATTGCTTGGCGGACGTGCATAAAAATCTCGGCCTCACAAAATCATGTTCTTCATTTTCACCTCACCTCGGGCATCATTAGCCCGCACGCAAACGCCTCACGCGATTCCCACTAAATATACAACAAATGCAAAAACGTTCTAAAAAATTAACCATTCGTCTCATTACATTTATTCCCATTCATTATCCGCAAAAGTAAAACATTTAACTGTTTGAATTGTCATTATCTTTGCCACAGTATATCTTTTTATGACACAATATTGCTAAAATGAACACAGCTGTAAATATTTGAAGTACCCATCACGTATGTATGTATCATCATCAGTAGTTTATATTTTCAAAATTGTCAATACATATTCAAAAACAACCAAATCAAAAAGAAATCAAAGAGGGAACATAGTTTCGCATAAGAAACTAATATTTTCTTTTAACCTCAATTGAGACTGATTATATTTTATTATTGGTAATGGGTTTTCCAACTCTTTCATTTTTATTTACGTATTTATCATTTAGTGATTTCGAACATTATTTACCGAAAATAAACTGTAACAGTAACGATAAAAGTAATTTTTTTAAATTTACAACTTTTATCATAAGTAATATATCAAGAGCCAATCAAAAAAAATTTCCTAACCATGACGATCCTGCTGTTTTATTCGATGCAAAACTGCTTTCTTTGCTTCTTTCATCAAATGAAGCATTCTGATCGCGTGAAAATGACATGTATGAGAAATGTTTAGTCCACAAGGTCTTTAGATTGAGTGGGGTATTTGGTATTTTGGCCAAGTGAATTAGATAATTAACGCACGTGTCTCATACAACATTTTATCAACATCTTTTAATCATTGATGTAAAATATATAAAAGTTTTTTGATAGTTGCTATTTCAAAATTTAATAAAAAAACGTATGTAGAGAAGGTTTTATAACGTAATTACTATGATATGAACCAACAAACAGTCAGCTATAATTTCCAACCCGCTAAGTTATAACCTAATTTATTTATCTAAAATCACCATAGTGGCAGCTTTATAATTACATTGTTGGATAACAGTTATTTATGGTAAATTACAAATAAGTCACATGAAAAATGTTTAGCTCATGAGGCCATTAGGCCGATTAGAGTATTTTCTTCAAGTGACAAGTAATAAATACAAGTATTGATTGCGAATACACCTTTTAATCGTTGATATAAAATATATAAAAGATTTTTGACAGTTGACATTTTAAAATTAAATTTAATAAAAAATAGAGTACAGAGGGTTTTATAACGTAGTTACTATGTTATGAACCAACAAACAATGAATTATAATTTGTAACCCATATGTGTTTTATGACCTACTTTATTCATCTAAAAACACCATAGTTATGGAGTTTTAATTACACGGTGTTGGATAAACGTAATAAAACATTTTTGCTCACAATTTATTGTTGTAAATGAACAATATGAAGTAGCAAAATAATTTGTTACAAAAATATGAAATGGTAAAATGGAATTGTATAAAAGTTTTAATTGGGTTAAAAATACGTTATCTACATGTAGTTTTATAATAATAGTTTTTATCATTGCAACAGAACATGTGCGCGTGAATTTTTCCAGAGTAAATGAATGTCAGAGTGTCAGTGTTTTTGAAATGATAAAATTGCGTTAGTTCAAAGGTGTCGCATTCAAAGCTCTATTACATTTCGCCTTGCTCTTTCCCTTTATGTTATTAAATGTAATAAAGTTTTTTGCAGCCTGGACTGAAATTAAAGTTCATACGATATGATTAAAGCATTACCATGTTTACTCCCTTTTGCTTTTATTAAGAATTATGTGATGTGTAGGTAAAACTAAAACAACTAAATCGTGAAAGCATGTCTCTTGCATATTATGAATTTAATTTAAAATTTTAAAATTCCTCGCATATGATGAATGTATAATTCATGATGTAGATAACAATAAAATTAATGTATGAGTATACGTATACGAGTCTACGTGTGGCTAAGCCAAGCGTGCAAAGAAAAATCACAAAGGAATACGCAACTTCTAGAAATAGCTTTGAAACAACATCAAATGGAGTATTTTTTATTTAGGTCACATTCATACCAGAGAGAAATAGGAAATAATAATTTCAAATGGCAATATATCGAAATTATAGTTTTCTATTTTTAAATGAAAAAGATAATGACTCGTAATACGAGCTCACTTTTATATTAAATCGCTTTTAGGAAGCCTAATTTTACATTATAATCTTATGAGGCCAAATGTCTATATTTTAAAAAAAGTATTCAAAAATTGTTCTCCTTATACCGGCCATAATATTTTAAACAGAGTGCTACAAAGTTATTGCAAAAAATAAGGATATATAGTGATTACAATGCAAAAAGTTTTTTTTTTTAATTCACAAACTAATGCCATTTGTTCCACTGGACTGATAGGTAAGTGAGTAAAAATTAGCAAACATTGAGCATATATTTTATTTAATAAATTGGATAAACTATTCCACAACTTAAATATAATAAGTTTTTAATATATACTAATTTTTATCATTACTGTGACCAGTGGTACGAAAAAAATTTGCTCCAATTAATTTACAATCATTTTTGTGAATTTCGGAAAAATTATTTTTGCATTGTAATCAGAACATTCAGTAATATATAAGATTAGGTATTTTGTAGCACTAAGTACGTATAACAAACTATTGTAGGTGTAAAAATAAAAAGTTACAATCGAAGCACTTAGTGTATATTTTGTTGAGTATATTGTAAAGGGTTTATTATATTATATTATAATGCATTTTGTATTGTGTTCATTTTTTGTTATTGTTCGTTGTTTATTTCTAGCTCTTTCTAGTAGCTAGAATAGTACTTCTAATAATAGTAGCTTCTAATTGATTATCACAATATACCTAAATTCAACTGTAGGAAATATTGTATGTGCTTTTAACTTCTTAGGTAAAAAAATGTATTAATTATTTGATAAATCTTAAAAACAAAATACTTAAATAACGGCCGACTTAACTTGTCTTGATTTACATTAATTTTATAATAAACGACTAAATTCTAACGATTTTCACTAACTCAACATAAAAATGGTTGGCTCTACAAACGCCAATTTATAAGATCAGCGTTATTTCTATTATCTACTATTTATTAATGTCATATATTTTGATTCACTAATATTTTACTGCTGAGAAAATTTTTTTTTTTTAAATATGTTAAATTCATATTCAAATACATTCAAAATGTACTCTAAATGTAATCATTTGTTTCTATAAAGTGGCAACGAATGAAATGCAAATAAATTCTAGTGAAACAAGAGGATTCTATCCCAGAATGCTGCACATATCGGAGCAGGAATTCATATGTGTTACTAGGATAATTTCATTCATCCAACATGCGTGGTTGTAGATTTTCAGCGAATTAGGGTAAAACGGAAAATATTCGCTGGGAATTTAGTGGTGAATTCATTAATGCAGATTTTATTGACTTTTCAAATTAATTAATACCCATTTCAATTGTGGTCTGTGCACACGATACAGATCGACTGAATTAAACTTTGAACCACACATTTCCAATTTTAATTGCTCTATAAGCCTTATTTTACAATATATTTATCACTACAGACAAACTATTTTCGATTTCGAGAACAAAACGAAGTATAATTTAATAATCGTCAATTTTAAAAGCAATTTTAGTTATAATTTTATTTTGAAACAGATTCGGATCTAAAATAGTTGCAACTTTTTACTTTCTTGTACGAAGTAAACGAATTATTGTAATCGCGAAAAATATCGATCTTCAAATTACAACGGAAATATCCATTTTGACTAATTTCGGTGTGCCCTCTTTATATGTACGTACATTGTTATCTCGCATAACTCAAAAACGATTAACCGTAGAATGTTGAAATTTTGTATTTGAAACTTATTAGATGATCGTATTTCATTTTCAAATGAAATAAGTTTTAATAAAGTGCAGCAAAAATGTGTACAATTTAATAGACGGACAAGGATGTGTTCACATTAGATTTTTTTAATAAGAATAATAGTGGAAATCAATATATTTTTGGTTTTTTAGTAGGTTATTGTTTATTATTTCTGATGTTTCTTATTTATGCAGAAATTTTACTAATTTTTTTTTACGTAATTATAATGCTCGTGATTTATTGATTGAGAGAGCACCAAATTTGTTTTAAACTTTGACCTATTTTCTCATCTTTGATTTTTATCGAAAATTTTCGCTGATGTTGTATTGTATTTTCTCTGAAATATCTCTTTCGTTTTTTAAATCACATTAGGCTGACCTTCGTCTCAGGTTTATATTGAATTGTATTTTGTAAGATTCCATTATCACTTGTGCAGAATTTAAAGGAAAGTCTTAATAGCGTCACCCCCACTCGAGGCAATGATATATCAACGGTTATTTCTCCGTCTTCCGCACGATTTCATTTCGTTATTTTGTTGGATATAAGTGAACCGATATATGAAAGAAGTTTGGCGAGCTTTGCTTTTTGTTCCGCGGGCTGCTCGTGTCACGTAGTCGCGACGCCGACGTGTTTGACAGCTTGAGTTACAGGCAAAAAACACAGGTAATGCGATCGCAGATATTCTATAACCCGCCACATCTATTCATATCACAACCACACAACTTTTGTGAAAAGAAAACTACTGTTGCACTATGTAAGAACATAGATAAAACTAATGGTGGTGCATTTTTCGATACGTTTTGAAGACTTACATTTGATAAATCTAACCTTTCACATTTCTTTGTACATAAACAATGGGTAGCAAAATGTAGTAAGAGAAGTCATGTAGCACTATACATCAAAATAAAGTAGTTAGTAAGGTTGGGAAGTTGAGATAAATGTTTGTAAGACTTACATTTGATAAATCTACACATTTTACGTTTAGTTGTTTCAACACCAAATAACAATGCAGAAATGTGACTTGTAATAAGAGAAATAATGTAACACTACCAAGACTTAGATAAAACTTATAAATAAAATAAAGTAGGTAGTAAAGTTGTGACATTAAAATGGATTTTGTTTAGCTGTATAATCTAGAATAATATTTGTGATTTTATTCAGGATGTCAATAAAGAAATGTTTTCAACATTCAAATATTTGTGATACAATTCAGAATTTATATATGTCTTATTTCGTTGTTATTGTATTTATTGAGAAAACAAGAAGACAGCTTAAAGTTGGATCAAAGATCGTGGAACAATCCCCATCTTGGCGTGCGGATCGCTTTCCGATTCTCAGCCCGGAAGTTCGCGAGTGTGCAAACCAAAGCTCGGGCTGCGATTATGAAGTGAAGTGAACAATGAAACTAACATGTAACTGTATCGTAGCGGCGGAGGCAAAGCGCATGCTGTGCGAAACGGAGGAGTAATTCTGTTTGAAGCCCGAAGGAAGCGACTGTTTAGCCCTTCAAATTACAAGGGGTTATTACGCTGGCTCAAAGGATGTGTAGGGTTGTGCATTTGTGGTACATGGCAGTCAAGTATCCACACACTGATACAACATTCTCGCGGACCTATATCATCCCCACATGTCGGCACTTGTCAAAATGTACCTAAAGGGATTATTTCATTCAAATATCGAGCCATTCAGAAAGTGCTATAACTTTTAAGGACAAAAAAAATGTTTTTGGCATTCAGTGAAACATTTTGGAATAAGATTTAAGTAAAACACTTCAGTATAGAATTTTTTTAGTGATTTCTAGAACCGAAGCTTATAATTGATTGGTTTAACAATCAAAATTAAATTTTGGTTTTACTTTGGATTTTTGTATAATTTTACCGAAATTGTTTCAGATTTCAAAATTTCTCATTAAAACAATTGGTTATAACTATAATATTCGCATTATTGTTCGTTTATTAATTATTATTTTCATTCATTTGAAAGGAAAACAAATTTTTTAAATGAAACAAAACTCATGAAATGGTTTCAGTTTCAGTTGCTACATTGCGGAATGTTACTTGTATTCGAGAAGCAATTAAGACATTCAATTACAGGAAACAAGAAGAATAGGAATGTGCTCTGGTTTCAGTATGTCTAGAATTAGAGCAAACACCAGAATGTTCTAATTATTACCCCACTAAAATCAAAGCACAATCCAGAGCAGGCAAATTGCTCCAAAATGTGCTATGATTTCAGCAGGCTTAGAATTAGAGTAAACATTTTAGAATGCAAGGATTTTTCAATCTTGCTATTAAAATATTACACAAAATTCTAGGTAAATACACATAGACAACGGGTTATGTTGCTATTGTTTGTTTGTGTTTATAAACATGTGCAAAACTGGCACATGCATGAATAAAACTTTTTGTTCCTTTACTTGTATTGTAATAAATTATTACAATCTCTAGACAAAACATTTTACGTTTTGATCAGCAAATGTAAATATTAGATTTTCGTTACAGTCTTCGGAAAATAAATTTTTAGTTCCGATTTTGGTTTTTAAAGGAAATGACTTTTCGATGTTAGTGAAAAAATTGACTCAAATAACATGTTAGTTTTATATTTATTTATAGTGTAAAAATCTAAAATTCTAAAATATTTTACGATTTCTAAAATTACTCACATAGTTGAAATAAAAGAAAGAAAGAATTGTATATTTAGCAATTTACATTTTATTTCAAGTTTCAAATAGCGTAGAAACATTTTACATAAAAGTGTAGCGCTGTATTCTGTGGTAAAAATAACCGAATTAAGTTGTGCAAGATTTCCATTTTAGTTTTACGAGTATGACAGTTTAGAAGTTCCATACTTTACATACAGTAAATTAAATAACAGTAAAAGATTTATCTGCAATATAAAAATCCTGCTGAAGCAGCATCGCTGTAATAAATGTACGTAGTCATAATTTAAAGGTTCGATTTGCCATTTTGAAATATCGTCAAGGATGCACAAAGCGTATAATAAATACAAGTAGCCCGAAATCTTCGTCAGCAGTCGCGAATCAAATTTATAGCGTTGATCTGTGCACAATGCGCTCCTGAAATGAAAAATGACGTATTGAATGTCAATATATTTTCACCTGAGAATACATAATAACGTTCTTCTACCCGCTGCGAGCAAATGTTTGACATGAGAATGCAAGGCTATAGCGATGCTATCTGCTCTTGACAGCGCTGTGAACGAAAAAGAATAAAAGTGAAGAATAAAATCATGTATTCTGGCTAGAATGCTGTCAAATATTTTACTACTAACGGCAGAAAGAGAATTTATTATGAAGCTTCAAGTGAAAAACTGCTCTGATTTATAGGACGCATTTCCAAATGCACAAGTTGCAACGGGAGTTGCAATCTCAGGAACTTTGACATTGGAAACCGGAGCGCCTGATTCCGATTTTTCTGGCGATTGTACGGAATGATAAATACTTAAAATGGGCAACGGTGGCATACAATTTTACGTGCTCTGATTTGAACTGAGCAATGAGATTCGGGGTCAATTCCAGAAACGCCAACCAATCCAAAAAATATATCTCTGTTTGCAGCGAGATACTTTTAATAAGGGAAACAAAATCAAACAAAATTTTGGAATAATTTCCAATCTAGTTATGTAGCAGTATAGTTAATAATTCTTGTACTATTTGCTTATACACAACTTATGCGTTTGTCGTAAATATTAATATTGTTAAGTATTGTAGATATCCACCCGATTTAGTTCGGATACGTTAAATTGGGAGTTTTAAAAAGTCTAACTTTTCACTGCATATCTGTCATAAAATTTCAGCAAGATTTCAAGTTATTACTAATAATAAACACAACAATAATATTCTTACAGAAGAAATATGAGAAATATTACAAAATCTATGTCAAATGTACTTGCCTCTATTGATTTTTAACTGCTAGGCTTTCTTATGTAGACTAATAGTAGTTGTACATAATAGTTGGTTATTTAACTACAATTGAAATGATTAATAATAGAATAACGCATAAGATCTCATTCATTTAAGTGAATAATAGATGATATTGATTTCAATATAACGAATTTTAATCAAAATAATCAAATATAAAAATACGGAATGTGTATACATACATATATGTATGTAACACAATTTTTTTTAGTCTTACTTCTATACCTCTGAACATACTTGAATAACATACCATTATTTCTGTCTATATCTATTCACTACACAACGATGAAAGAATTTCTTTTACGTTTGTAAAATGTAAAGAAATGTGTTATCCTGTACAAAAAAGATAAATAAAACTAATATAGGTGTATGTTTTGATGGGTTTCAAATATTGAAAGGTGAAGCTATGTATTTTCGAATTTGATTTTACTCTTTTATGTGGAACTAAAATAAAAACCCAAACAATCACCTAAAACAAAATTGGATTGAATAAAATTGAATCAATGTTTCCGCCAATAAATTTTATTACTACTGCCAAAATTACATTTGGAATTTATAAAAACACCTTTCTGGAAAAATATAAAAATATTTTTAACCTTTATTATTCCCGTCTTAGTCTCATTCTAATAAGATTTTGTACCTTATTCTAGTATCATGTATAGGTATAGTTAAAAGTAAATAAA
This sequence comes from Stenolophus ochropezus, assembly GCA_035578165.1. NCBI lineage: Eukaryota > Metazoa > Arthropoda > Insecta > Coleoptera > Carabidae > Stenolophus > Stenolophus ochropezus. The sequence continues at coordinate 12,583,414 of JAQOWZ010000005.1, read as the reverse complement.
AAAGCTTTTTCTTCAAAAGACATGACATCTTTTATGGCATGATTGACAAGGTTCAAGTTTAATTTGATTAAATATTAGCCAATAGGAATCCGTATAACCGGTAATAATACGCGTTTAGGATATATCGGGGATTTTTATTTGGTACATAGGTATTTTAACATTTAATTTAATAAATGTCCGATTTTGTTAATTAATTTCAATTATTTTGTTTTTATGAAAGAAACCGAACCAGTGGGAACTAAAAATGTGTATTTTAAGTGAACCACCTTTAATTTTGCGAATTAAAAAACTTTTTTATTGTGTTATCATTAGAAATTGTTATACATATACATATACATATATCCGTTTAATCCATAAGTATAGAAACATTATTTTGTATGTATTTATGTGTATATTCACATTAGGATAAAATGTAGAATAGAAGCAATCGCATTCATAAGACCACATCACAATTTTTATCAAGAAAAAATATACCGCCCTGTTTGAGCCGATCAGAACCCAGTACAATGTATAGATATCTAGTAGAGACAAATAGTATTTGTCACGGAACAAGTAGGCATATTATTCCATAGAATGTACTGTTTTTCCATACTTTTACTCATTGTTGTTTAAACATTTCCTCAACTAATGCACCTTAATCTCTTCCAGGGATGAGATTCACTACTGGTCTGTTCCCACCCACATCAATTCGCCTGCCTAGCGTGTATAACTTCATGCCGCACCTGCTGGACGATCCGGGTAGTTTACGTCCTGCCTACTTGCTAAGTAAAGGACGCGCGTACGTCAGCATGGTCCTGGGGATCCCCACCGTGAGGCGGGATAAACAGAGTTACCTCATGGACACGCTGCAGAACCTCCTAGAGGCGATTAACGAAGATGAGGCGCTGGATACCATCATCGTGGTGTTTGTGGCAGAGGTGAGTGAAGGTTCTTGTTTTTCAGGTTACAATAATAACTTAAATTATAAGTTTCATCGGAATAAAAAGTCAAATGAATTATTCAACATTGCTGTCAAAATGTCAACTTGCATTTTTTGTTTAAAAGTTGTTTAAAATTTAAGTGTTGATGCAACTACACAAAAGACATTGAAATAATTGAAAAAATATAATTGCTACGAAATTGTGGAACAATTATAATAATAATTTTTAATACCAGATATTAAGATGATGGATCACATATTAGGGGCGGCTCAGGTGACGCAGGTGAAGTACTGCTTCTCCAACCTGTAAAGTAACCTGTTAATTTTTTCTACTAAATTATTTTAAATTTTATTGTACTATAGATTGTTTCTTGAAAAATTAATTTCTCCAACAACAGCGGTCCTCGGTATAGTTATAATAGTCCGCCGCGCGATTGTATGAATCATACTCAGGTATAAATATTCAAGTGAAGTAGCTTCGGCGCATCCCTCTGCTGCATCAGTGTAAGCAACACTGGTTTGGACTAAAATTTTAATCAATAAAAATATTTGTAAAAGCTGTGATTTTCATATTTTATTTAGAGTCTACTATTTTTATTGGCTAATGATGTTAGTAACGTTGCTAAGAGCTAATAACTTCCTTACAGAATTGGGGTAATTGTCATTTCTAGTCAGTGGCAGAAGGGAATCAAGTGAGACAGTTTTCTTTCTGCTTCAACTGTATTTATTCCGTGTTTTGGTTCGCGCTATTCGTTTGCAATGTTTCCCTCGAATGTATGTGTATTCTTCGAAACATCTTTTCAAGGTCGAATAATGACGATGAAAAGCCTTTTTTACAACTTTAAAAAATAATAGTATTTGCAGTTCAATTGGACGTGCGGCAGTTATTATTTAAATAAACTTTTTTGTCTGCCCATTTAGTTATTAATGATTTCAGTAATGTTAATGTTACTCGTGTGCTTTATAAACATGATGGTTCGTCCGATGATATGCGATGTGCATTAGGATTTTTAAAATTAAAGAAACATTTTAGAACTATTGAATTGATGATTAATACCTTTATTTATTTATTTATTTGAAGGACTTAACAACATTTTGTTCCATTAAACTGGATCTGGATTAGTAAATTATTAAAAAGAATATACTCGGGTTCGTTATCTTGATTACTTATTTTATTAGTTAGTTTAAACAACCAGATATTGATTGATTTGTTTCATTATAGTTGAACGCTTCTTACTTATAGTCTAATTATTTTAATCACAGGCATATAACAATAAACGTTTTCATTTGCTAGTAAATAATGTAGTTTATTTATGGTGTCTATTAATATTATTGAATGGTCGAATGGCTATTGCAGTCCACATAGAAGCTATTTATGTTATGGTAATTATTAGTCATTGAATGGGTATTAATGGGTATAATTATTGCTTGCATTTAATAAACTACTCGCTATCAATTTGAATTTCACACCTCCAACAATTATGTCGTAAATATTCATAAATTTCCTGGACGTTATACCCAAAATTATATGTAATCTCGTAATACAAACTCTTGGTAACAATGTACATAGATATACTCGTATTGAGAAATATATTTGTTTAATTTAAACCCAAATTTTGAAAAATTACAAAATTAGTAGCGATTTATTATGACGAATTTGTTACAACAGTTGAACAACAAATCTAAATTCTGATGCTTATACTTTTAATTTTATTTTGCAGTATGCAGAAGGTTAGCTAATAAATTGCACCTTAAATTAAGTTACACTGACGCTGAAATATTTATGTCGTGCTTCGTCGCTAAATAGTTCAGCAAACTAATATACGGGAGTTATTAAAGTTATTATTAAATTATATCCGTGACTATACAAGTCAATCGATAAAGTATTGAAATTATTTATAGACAAATAAATTAGTTTCGTGTGACATGAAATAGTTTAATGTCTGCCGGAGATAATTTGCTATAAAATTGATACATAATTGATACTAAAATTTTCTATTGAGATATATAACACAGTAACACACCTGTTTGGCGAAAATTGAAACTTCTTATACTTTTTATTTTATACAATTTATTTCCCACGTATAAATGATCCCTGTGGTGTGCTCTCAATATCGAACACGCAACAAGGAACGCCAACTTTAGTATGAATATATTATTACCAATATTTGCGATGAAGCAGATTCGTACACCCAGCAATGGGTAATAATAATTAAAATAATATATACCTATAATAATAATAAATAATTTAAATTTCTCGCCATTTTCATTCCTTCTGGTTTTCAAAGTCTGTAATTATTTAGTTGTCATCAACAAACATTGCGATTAGCAAAACATTTCAAAAACGGGAAAAGTTCTTTAGAGACACTCAGCAAATTGAAATATTTGGTCGACGAAATGAACCCGATTCATCGTCAATTCAAAAATTCGAACAAAGTGGTTCATCAGTTACCGAGGTTAATATACCAAAATAACATAGAAACTGTCGGTTAACAAAAAATATTGCCTTAAGATGGCTTTACACGATCAAAGAATTTGAACCATTTTATGTCATATTTTTACATCATATTCTTTGATCAAATGGCTCCGCTTTACACGTTCAAAATTTTTGAACTATTTTCCTTTATAAAGTAGGGGTATCAATAAAGAAAAGAAAAATATAGGTTGATCACAATGATATATGATTTCACATTTGTTTATTTTTCACTTTTAACATTTGATAACAACATAATCCCCAGAATTAACTAAAATTTTTAAAAATGACCTTGAAATTTAGGACATGCTCTAAGTGAGAATTTCTATGTCATAGCATATGAACTATGAACAGTCAAATTTCTTTGAACGTGTAAAGTGTCAGAATCACATTGAACAATACGAAGTTGTAGAAATTGATGTAAACTTATGATCGTCTAAAACGCCCTTTAGTAGTGAGAGTGTTGCTCGAAGTCCTCGAAAGTCTTTTACAAAAAATAAACATTTCGAAAAGCACCATGCAGCAAATTTTGACAATGGATCTTCATCTACACCATTCGAAGCTTCAACTGACGCAACAACTATTGGCAATTATGCAGCGAAGTTAATTCGCTGATTGGGTAAATTTGGCGAACATCATTTTCAGCGATGAGGTGCGACATGACTTTGACTGTGCGGTTACGTGAAGTCACATGTTTACACGAACAAACCGAGAACGATTCCTGAGTTAAAGAACGAAATTGAATTTGTCATTGCGAAGATCGAGCCACAAATGTGCGAAAATGTCATTACAAATTTTGTAAAAAGAGTAGGAGTTTGTCGACAAAGTCTTGGCGATCATTTGTCCAATTTTTTCCACACATTCGCGCATTCTATACTGATTAGTTTAAAATAAAAGTGTTTAAATTTTTCAAGTAACTAATGTGTTTTATTCAAAAATTAAAATTGTGCATTCTTGTTGGGACACCTATATTTACATATTTAATCATTCAAAATAGGTTTTTCCCTTACATTCAAATTAACAAACTAATATATTTTCTACAAAATTATGTTAACAAACATATAAATACACTTAATACTACTTATATTAAATATATTAAATTTTCATCGCTATTCAGCTAATGGGGAAGTTTAGCGTGGTTGAAATTACATGTGAAATATCTTTTAGTCGTAAGTATATGAGTAATTATAACTTAAAATGTAATTGAAAATTAAAATTATGTTGCCAATTATTTATAATTAATGATTTATCTTCGAGCCACTCTGACGTCACAAGTGAGATATGCGCTTGCGCAGAAGGGATGGTGAGACCTGACTTTTTGAACGTAAGTTGTATCTTGCGGCATTACACTACACGCTTCTCTGTTGCCATGGGAACCCAGCTCGCGCTGGTTTAACATAGACGATATGTTCTCCGCGAGCCACTCTGACGTCATTTTTGTATAAAATTTAATTTTTTGAGAAATCTAGGCATCTTTGGATGAAATAAAATGTACAATATCACTTTTGAGGGTAATCTTGATAAAATAAAAAAATAAAAAAAACATGTTAAACTTCCCCAATAAATTGTGTGACATATTAGCCCCATAGAAAAGCTCAGATTTACTGATGAATTGTACTAGGAGAAACATATGATAAATAAAAATTGTGGAACATACCTATCGTTCCAAGCTTTTAAGCTTACTATGTTTTTGTCTAAGATGTATTAAAATAAAATAACGCTTTTATTCAATTTAGCGTTGGAGTTCTGATGATTTTGTATAAATTTCAAATCCCAATCAAAATCCTGTCACCTTTTCTGTAGAACGGATCTTAAGATGTGTAAAATATTTTTGTTTGTCAAATCTCAAATGGGAATTTTTAGTAGGGGTATAAAAATAAAAGACGGAATACGTTGTTGTTTGGAAGTCGCGGAAATTTTTCCCGGGCACGTAAATTCATACTTTGAAGTGCAGAGGAAATATTTACATAGTCTGGCGCGGTGTTTACCACTAAATTTCGGCGCAGCTTTTGTTTCTTTTAGTTCCGCAGCGCACCGCAGGCGGCGAGGAGAAACACAAGAGGCTTATTAAATGTTAAAGTATGTATGTGCTATGTGCTGCCGAGGCCTAACAATTTATGTTGCGCGCCTGTCATATTTCATATTTAGAGTTCCTTGCAACGTCACACCATCTTGCAAATTAAATTTTTCACTCTAAACAATAGAAAATGTTATGTCGGGTATATTATTTATATTTTTTCCTATTTTTTAAATTTAATACTTAACTGCTTCCTCGCAATTTTTGAGAAAAGAAAACAGAAAGAGAAAAGTACAGCTTTTCTTCGGATTTTCTATATTAATTTATTAACAAGAAATTTTAAAATTTTTAAATTCTCTAAGAATACCACAGATCAATTTACTTAAATAATATCAGAGCCGAACACATAGTAAAAAACAAAAACAATCACTGTTTCCCCAGTAGCGGAACTAGATGGAAAATGTTAGGTGGGCCACCGGGTGGGCACCGGAAAATCTTGATGGGCCGTGCCATTGTTATATACCGAGTGTCTACTTTATTTTCTGAACATAGGAAATTCAATGTTACTGTTTTCATTTCCAGGTATAACTTTATTACCTATTAATTTTAGAATTGTGAGATATGTATTTGTTTAGAACTAAAAACTGCATCCAATGAGGCAAAAAGAATTGGCCAAATGCCATTATATATTTAAAAAATAATAAATTATTTTTAAAATATTCAAGCAATTTTCAGTAGGTTTCATGGAAACTGAACGACAGGTTTAAATTTTTTTGAAGTTGGAGCGAAATAATCTATAATGTTACGTTTACTCATTTTAACTAGCACTAATGATCAAAATTCACATAAACAGCATGATCTGAAAGACATGAAAACTACATGTAATCTGTTGTAGATGTAGTGGCAGATATGAAGACAGTCAGTTGACATCAATTATAAATTAAATCGGCATGCTTTGTAAAAGCGCGCGGCAATGACTATCACAAGTTTCTACGTAAAAGAGCGCAATTCTTTGGTTATACAAGCACCACCGTGCAGACACAATAATACCAATTAAATATTTCATGACAAAAATTACGCCGTCTTTTTCTTTTTACAATTTTTTAATAGCATTACTGTAATAATGGTATTATAAATTTTATTAATGCCTGCATTGTTTACGGGTGGGCCCGAGGGTGGGCCATCACTTTTTAAGGTGGGCACCGGCCCACCCTGGCCCACCTATAGTTCCGCCACTGTGTTTCCCTAAGAAATACCAAGCTCAGTTAGACAATTTCGAAGAACTCAACAAGAAAATGCTATTTGACTGAGGTACATACTTAACATTTTTATGCAGTTAATATAGCAAATCATCAGTTTTGATCTTGTTTATTATCTTTATTAATAAAATTTGTATTTATTTGATCAAGTGCTGACAAAATAAAAAAAAATAGCAAAAATTTCGTTTTTAAAGGAGTTTATTAATACATCTTACCTATTTAATTATTGTTCGATACAAAAATGGGACACCATTTTTTTAACTCAAATATCTTAAATACCTTTATTACATTAAGTATAAAGAACTACAATTTTAATCGTTTTAAGGTAAAGTGGCCATTTTATATAAAATGTAATACGCTTCAATATGTCGTAGAAAACATAATAATATACAATAGTGGGAAAATACTTGCATTTTCAATAACGAAAACAAAATTATTTACATCCACTATTGAACGCTTGTTCGTTTTTGAAAATAGCTTAACAACCTGAAAAGTCCTCATTTCTTCTACAAATACTCCGGCAATCCTTCAAAGCAAACTGTGCTGTGCAAACTAATAATTTGCCGGTGTCGTGTTTGGGTTATTTTTAGCCGGCATCGTGAACTTGTAGAGGTAAAGAGCATTGCGTGTTCGTATTAAGAAATCGACCCAGCAACCTAGAACCTGAGCCGACTGTAGCTGTGTGATTAGGGCTTTGTAAGGGAAATGCGAACTGTTAGCTGACGATTTCGTGACACACCTCGCAGGAAGGCTCCTGCGGCAAGGGTTGTTTGCACAGGAAGGAAATATTGGCTGAAAAAAGAGTAATTTTAGGGTGCGTAAGTATACAAATATTGAAGTGACGAAATTGAAATGGGTAAATATAGCACTCCAAATAAGGAATATTGAATTGTATCTTGTTTTATTAATTCGTCTTGTTCGTTGCTCCGTTACTCCGAATTCAAATTTCCTGTTTGTTTAACTATTTACACAAGCACAGTTTGTCATTATCTATATATTCTTAAGAGTATATCTTCTCTCATTGCTGTATCATATCATTTCTTCTTTTGAACATTTCTAGCAGAAACAAATCAACCACCCAAAGAAATTATGTGGTTTTTTTCGCTTACACAATTTCAAGTGTTTATAGTTTTTTCTCTGAATTCTTTCCTCAGTTTGGACAAATTGGATGTCTTAAAGATAAAACTGTATGTTTTTATGTTTCTATGACCTTTTAAAGAAATATAATAGTTATTTATGATATAAGTGTTAAAAGTGACATTTTATGAGTGAGTGGGGAAGTTTGAAACGAGGCGAAGCCGAGTGTAACAAACCCCACGAACGAAATAAAATCACTTTTAACACAAATATCATACACTATTTTTCCTACGACGCTAGTTATATATTAGTAAATAAAAAATATAGAATGACATTTATGATAGGTCATGATGTATTTGTTATGAACAACTGAACATAAGTGCTGTTAAAAGTATTTACTGTGTTATAAACTGTTATTTTTAACTTGCTAAGCAACCGTTAAAAAGACTATTTTTAACAGTGGTCGTAGGAAAATAATATTTTGTACTAAAGTTATTATTAAGCGCTGCAACTTGAAATGAGCATACATTTAAAATTCAAATACCAGTGTCACTAATTATTAACCAAATAAAAATACAGTTCACGGGTACCGGTGGCTCACTTAGTTAACTCGTTCCGACTCGACTTGAGCGGAGTATGAGATCTAGGATACTTCAATCTTTATCCACAAAAAAATACCGCTGTGCCCGAATAGGTCAGAACCCACAATGAGCTGTAGGTCCCTTGTAGAGACTGACAACCTGCATCACGGAAATGCAAGTTACGAAACAAATATCTTTAGATATTTAAGGCCCTGTTCCATCTAGGAATTTTGTGCCAAGTGCCACACATAATAAAAATATATTCATAGAGCTTCGGAATTCACTGTAAGCTGAAGGTCTTTTGTAGAGGATGTAGGTTGACAATATTAAACACTAAACTGCAAATAAGTGTCTAGAAATAAATGGAATATTCCTCTAGATTTCATCTACTTTTTATTTCTCAATGAAATGATTGAATAATATATGTATATTTTAGTAGATCGACTTATACCGAAAGTTGATGCATGTATCGATTACTTAAATATGAATTTATATTAATGAGAAACATCATGCTAAAAACTTATTCTAAATACCTTAACTCATAGATTTCTCCCTTTTTATGAAGCGATCGTTAAAAATTTGTTATAAACAACGTATTATATCCAGTGGTGTGCTACGAAAATTTTAACAAGGGGCTCGCATGTTTCCTAAAAAAATATTAAAATATTATGACAGGGAGGGGGGGGAGGCTGGGCGTTGAGAAGGGGCTAGGGGGTAGTTATTGAAAAAATATAACTTATATAAAAGAAAACTCGTATATTGTGCAAGACTACAAGTTCAATTCGCCGTTGTAAATCCCCTGTTTCACGTTTATTCAAAGGAAAATAGCCGAATAGTTGCAATTATAGCATATGAGGCGGAGTTAACGCGGTATTCTATCACTGTTAAAGTTAAAAGCAAATGCTACGTTTATAAATGTTTTTAAATTTGAAATTAATTGATTTTCGGAAAAGCAAAAATAATGTAGATATAAAAAGAACTGGGGCTCGCGAAATCACAAAGAATTTTAACAAGGGGCTCGCAAATTATTTAGAATTTTAACAAAGGGCTCGCGCGAGCCCCTGCGAGCCCCTTATAGCACACCACTGATTATATCCCATTGTTATTAGATCTGTAATTATCTCCAATATTATATTTGACGGTTGGCACAAATGAGTCTTCAAATGTTTAAAGATTATTACCTTTTTAACATGTTACATTTGCATATGACCACACCTAATACGAAATGGTAGTCATCCGCTATGAAATCTCATGAAACAAATCGCCTTCCTTTACCGCATTATGCCTCCCAAGCATGTAGTTGGAATGCCTCCGTAAACGTACGCCCACGCATACACATGTGCCGGTTGCTGGCGTCTCCTAGCAACTGCACCACGGAGACGGCATACTTGAATAATACACTGCATCCCACAGGAGCTGCGTGAAATTTTAACCACGTTTACATCTAACTAATTCACCAGCCCGTCAGCTGAATAAGAGTACGTTTCCTTGTTTACATCGCCCATTAAACCACGGTACGACACTATTTTTGGTTTATGGGGGTTGGGTTATAACTTTTGTGGGATACCGGAATGTATAGGGTGACAAATTATGGATCACATATACTGCTGTATTTACTGCAAGCTATAAAACTTTGTCTGCTGGTAGCGTAAGTGCTTTCCAAATATAGTATTGCCTGAAAAAAATTGTTATAAAATTTTTTGGTGTTTAAAATTAGTCTCAAATAATAATAATCTGTTGTGTACTCGCTTTTATTTGATATTTAATGTAATATTATTTGAATATTTTGCATTTCACAATGAAAAAAATAGTATTTTTTAAAATTACCTAACGTCAAATTTACATGGAACTAACTATATTACTCATCAGTTTTGTAACCTGAACGATTTTTGCCTTTTATCTATTAAATGAATAGTTATAATCAGGGTTGCATTGATTTAAATCACTTGTTCTACAGTTGGTATTTAACATCCTAGATGTACGAAAATTTGGGGGGAAAAGCATGTGGGTACTGTTATTATGAGGCAATACTTTCAAGAACTACAAAATCTGTTTATCTTCGTCGGTAAAACGACTTTACTAGTATATTATTTTCAATTTATAATGCAGAAAATTTACTTTGAAATGTATTAAAGTAATAAAAAAAAATCGTTGCTATAGCTGGAAGTCGCTATAACCGACAAAAGTAAAATACATATAGTTAGCGTATGTGGGATTTTACGGGTTTTACCGTAGTTTTTTATTATTTCTTTCAATTTTTACTTATTCTCTAGAATATGTTTTCTTCATAATAAATGCTATTTTAAAAAACAAATTTTTGAAATTATATGATTCCTTTTAAAAAAAATTAAAAAAATCTGGTCTAAACATCAGATTTTTTAAAAAATCGGATTTTTATGCAACCCTTGATATCATGTAAAATGATAATAACAATATGCGAAACAACGTGTATTAGAAAATTTCAGTTGAGAGCTGCTTCATATTAAATATCACTTTCGGTTGACCAGTCAAGTTATCTACTAAAATATTCAAATTTTACCTTGAAACGTGCTTTCAATTTCTATATGCAATTTTAAGTACAATCCTTACTCTTTCCTTAGATAGGACTAGGTAAATATGTATAATTTCTTCCATATATTTAACGTGCGTATTTGAAAACAGGGGGGATACATATTTTGACATGACTAACGACATTATTGTTGGTAAGACAGAATTATTTAAGAAAATATTTATATATAAAAATAATGTAACAATAAAACAGGGGACGAAAATCCAAGAAATTTTATACTAAGTTACTTTCAGTTTTTAAAATAATCTCTATAATTATATTTTATGTGGATAGTGCAAAATAAAAAGAATATAATTTCTTTACAGAGATCGTAAATTCAACTAAATTATCTTTGTTTGTGAAAATACATTTTAAGAAACGCTTGCGCCAGATTTCAATTTTTCTAGCTTAGAGTACAGTCCATCTACGTCATTCAGCACTTGAAATAAATTAATCAAGCAAATGTTTTTCCTCTGCAAACAAGGAAAAACAATGAAAAATAACATTTCACTATCGTAATGGCTGATGGGTGGCCTCAAACACTTCACTTCTGCAAAAACTCCATCTCCCAACCACAACCGAACTAAGAACCTAATGACGAGCCGCAAAGGAAGAAGAGTTGTTTTTCTCTCCCCGCATCTTTTATACATGATTTAAAGAAGAATTTGCCAATTAGACACGAATAAATAGCCAGTTTTTTTGTTCTTCTTACGAGAACATACTCGTGGGAATAAAATTATTTTAATGATTGAAAAACTGCAGTATTTAAATATTAAAAGCTTTTTGTGCCCCGTAATTGGCATAAGATGATAAGGAGATAAATCTTGTTACGTCGCTGTTTAAATAAGTGCTTCAAGATGAACAGATCTGTCTATGTTAATAAGATTATATTTAGCAAGTTTACACAATATTAACTTAGAGCTTTAACTGGCAATAAATAAACATTCAAGCAATAAAATGTCACACACATTTAGCAGTTTTACATAAGACCTTCACCATATTTCATATTGCGAAAACATATTATTGTTACTTTGTATATAATGTTATTTATACCATACCTATTTTTATCTTCTGTCACGTAGAATATTATTCTGAAATTTGTTTTACTTATACCTACATTAATATCAGAGGAATTAATTATTAAATCGCAGATATATATAAAAAGAAAATTATTGGAAATTTTTTGTTCAAATTTTTAAATACAATTAAATTATTTCTTATGTTCCAGAAATATGTTTATTTAAATTCCAATAAAGTATGTTTTTTTATATTATTCGAAAAATGTATAAAAATATAACCCAATTATTTACCTTTCCATACTCAGAGTAAATGTACATAAATATTATTTTCTCAACTTACACATTCTTTGTTTTTTAACGATAGTATTATATAATAAAGGACTTAGTATAAGGAAACCGATTATGATGTATCGAGATTTTTACGGATGTCCAAAAATTAAGATACAAATTTTTAATTCCGTTCTAAATAAACCCATCCGTAAAACAGACAATGTATGAAATTTAAAAAAACATATGAAATGAAATGATATTTTGTTTTTACAAGTTAATGTTTAATTCAGTTGAATGAATGTACAAAGATGAAATGTATTCAGTGAATAAAGCATTTTCATTATCCATGCCGAAGTAGATAACCTAGACAAAAGTGAATAAACTTTCAAACTAACCCTTTATAAACTTTCCGCCCTTAATTAATCATCCGCTCTGAAAGCAAAAGTCAACATTAAAAAACATGTTTTCAGATTAAAAGATTAATAGAATCAAAGCGCAGTAGCTGAAAATGATAAATAACCGTTCCGGAGATCTCGAGCGTATTCCGGTTAGAATCTTTCAGTTCCGCTCCCGCAAAAACGCGCCCGGCCGCGCGGGGGGATTAATGATAATGGGGATCGAAATGAACCGTTCAAGTGCCCCCCAAGGAAACGGGGGGCGCGACAGATGCCTTCATTGCTGTTGATTTACGCCAACACGCAAATTTTATCCCCAATATATTTTATAATGACTTGTAGAGCTACTCAAGTTTTTATTAGGGATTACGTTTTTGCCGAATTAATTTAACGACAACCACAGGAATTCACGGAAATTTACATGCAAATTTTTAATAAAAGTTCCGCTTTAAAAGGTAATTTCATATGAACACAAAACATGATTGCTTTTAAACAAGTGCTTGAATTTATCAAAACTTTCTAAATATTCCAATATGGCTGCTCTCTTTACAAATTATGAGGTAATTGGATATATTTCATTTATAATAAAAACCTAAAACATTATTGCTGGATGTGGCAATTTCTATTATCGCAGAACGCACTATATATTAATATGTACTACAGAGGAAGCGTACAGTTGTGGAATGGTAAAAAATGTAACTAAGAGGGACAGCAGAGAGATTTAAAATCGGTTTGTCTAAATTAAAGTCTAAAACACATCTGTACCATATTTTTGAACTATGAGGAGCGAATGCGAAAAATAGATTTACTTTGTAGAAAATTACCAAAAAAATGAACTAGACTTTTGTTCGTGTGAAATACAGAAATTACTTACACATCTGTACTGTGCGTACTTCGCATATAAACTTTTTTTAATTAAGTTGAATATAGTGTTTATATACACAAACATTTATTTATTTCTATACTCGTACAATAGAATACAATAGCAGGTCACATCAAAACTTATAACTGATATAACAAATAAAAAATATGTACCTACAGTGTAAACTTTACGAAGCAGCAGTCAATCAAAATATTCAGATTTTTAGGTTAAAATTTAAATATAATATAAAAATAGTTAAAACATGATATAGTCACTCTAACCCATAATATCACGGATCTCATCTAAAATTTATGTAGGCACTTAATTATCTATTTTTAATTCTTTTTCATTCGTGTCGGATTTGCCCATTATTCATAATCTATGTTATTCTAATGACTAATGATATGTAAAGGATGAAGCGATCATAATAATAAACATTAAGTAGTGGAATAACCAAGGCAATTATACAAATTAAAGAAATTCATTTTCATAAGGCACTACCTATCTATACTAATTATCGGTGTGAGTTTTTTGAAGTATGATACCATTACATAGATTCCGGTAATGATAAAATATTTTCACGGTATGTACCAGAAGTTATCTCCAGGTATTTTTGGTTAAAAACTGACAAATTTTTAAAAATGTTTTCACTGACAAAACCTTTGTTTTGTTTTCTATTTGGTATCTTTGGACATTGATATAAAGGTGGAATTCCTGCTAAATGAAGCCTCGCGATTCTCTAATGATTGGCCTACAGGAATGCCAATTACCTGCATCGGAATTAGTCCTCAAAGAACCCTTTGTGTTTTTAAATTCATGAATTGTTAACTGGTGCTTTGTAGTTGCAAATGGGTTCTTTACCTTGCCTGCTCCTGCTTTGTAAATTGTAAGAATTAATTTGAATAATTTATAAAGAGCGATGTTTTTATTTGCGAATTTCTGCGCTGGAGTACACGTACACTACTCTATATATTTTTACTGTCAAATTAAACATCATGTTAAAAGCACGGTGATTTTGTATTTATTAACGTTCCAGCAAACAGTACAGCATTACAAAAAGAGGAATAGAACACTCTTCATCGTTAACTGAACAACATGAAATGAGTTAACATTCATTATATGCACTTAACTAGTTTTTTGCAAATTAACATGATAGTTCACAGAAGTGACATTTATTTCACTCAAACTTAAAAAAAATGGTTTATCCTTAGGAATTTAAATTTAATGTCATTTAGAATAATGGGAAATGTTAGAATTTCAAGTACCTAGTTCCGATTCAAAGCATATTATGTTATTTTACATTTGTTTCTGACAACAACGTAAACAAAGCGGAATTTGAAATGTGAAATTTGATTCCCAGAATTACGAACTATTAACCAAACAAGACACCGTTGTGTTACACAGATTCAAGTAGCTTTCATAACAAATTTTATTTACATTTTACTCGTAAAAGGCTTTTAGGAGAATATGAATCAAATGTACATATTGTATTTTTATTTGTTTAATAGTTGAGGACGCTGGGATTTGAACCCCAGATCTCACATTTCGCTCAGTTCGACTTGGAGTATGCTAAACAACTGAGCCACTTTTGTCCTTTTCTTGCTGCAAATGTTATATAATAAAAATAAGGGATATATTTACTTCGCGAGTATATATCAATAATTCAATTTCAAAAAATTCAAATTGAAAATATTGTTTCTATGTTATTTATTATTTGTAATTTATAGTACGCGATTTTATATTAGGAAGTTTTATTTTTAAAAAGCGCAAGGAGCAATAATGCGGAAATTGAATTTGAAGGCGATAAATAAAACAGGAATTGGGGATTTTAAAAAGAATTTCCTGTTATCCTGCTGAATATTGTTTGGTCTTTTTCTATTTTCTTTAGAAAAGAGATTCGAATCTAACCCACTGGATTCCTGTTATAAATTATTTGAGCCCTTAAATCTTCAGCAAAGCATTCGACAGGCAACAGGAATTCCACTTGTTTAAGCCTATACTGTCTTAAATAAATCGCCGGTTTCGACTAGTTTTGAAACCACTACATGTCATATAGATTGTGATTAATAGTTGGATATTGAATTTTTTGCTGTCATTAATGGAGGAAATTCCTAAAGAACGGATCTATCGAGAAATATCAAATAATAGAAGTTTTTAATACAATGATTAATTCTACAAGCTTTTTTGATATCTGTAGAAAATTTATAAAGTAAATACGTAAAGAAATATACATTATATCTGCTTTTAATAACGCAAAGGATTCTTATTAGCCAAAAATATGTAATTCGCGAATATGTCCTGTAAAGTCAGAACGGAATTATTCAGAAACATGAATCGTCATTTCCTTTTTTTTCTGTTAAGATTGCTTTTGATTAATTTGAATATCAAGTAACTACTATATATTAATATGTTAATATAGTTATTATAAACTAAAAACCAACAAAATATCTACAAGGAACCTTGACATAGCCGATTAACAGGGATTTTTTTTTCCTATTATATGCCCCGCTAAATAATTAGAATCGCTGTCCTTATCTACTCGGCTATGGATCTAGTAGTTTGGAAACCTTTTATTAGATAATATGAACGACAGATATCAATGAGTAATTTATTTTTGCAAATATCTCATTTTAAAAGATCATATTAAATCTTTTTTGGTACCAATGGATGCAAAATTAAGTAATATAAACAAAGATGTCACTTACACCTCATCATATTTAGCAGAACAGATGATATGATAATAGCAAAAAATTGTTTTCCCAGCTTAATCGCATATGTCACGGTCTCACGTAATGTCATACAATGCTTAGGCTAGGCGCTTATATACACCTTTTTGTTGTACAACTATTTAGTTGTATGAAAAGTCCACGAGTTTATATGGAGGTGCGCATACTATCAACGCGATAGTTACTCGGCAAAAAAATCAAAAAGCAATATCGACTTCCTTTTCACTAAAATGTTGAAAAAATGTCGATTAGCTGCTCTATTTCTAATTCTATTGTAAGCGATTGGCGCGCGCATTCTACCGACTAAACAGTCTATCCTTGATTATTCAATAAATGTTATTTTCATTTATTCTATAGTATTTAAAAAAATTGTCGAGGTACTCCTTCAACTTGGCTATAATATTAGAAATATTCCATAAACTAATCTCTCGCTGTTTAGGGGATTTTTGTATCATTTTTTAAGCGCTTGTAAAGTAGAGCACAAGCGAATTCTTTTTATTTAGCATTGTTGCTACGCCTGAGATTATGGCTGATGATTCTGAAACAGGAAATCAACGTCAATTACATCGAATGTATGCTCACCTTCGCAACTAAACATTATAGTTATGATGAAATCGGGAAATGTACACAATTTGACCAAACAACTTAGTCGATGTAAAAATTGTATGTATGCGCTTAGCTCTTATAAAAAAAATACTTCTTGAGTATCACTGAAGTAAGCAGGGATGATCATAGTCATAGTCATAGTGCATCGCACAACGTCAGAAAAATGTATCTCGATTATTGGAATAGTATTTTCGTTGTTTGTCTTATCTTGTTATAAGTCTCACAAAAAGTTGAAAAGGGTTTATATTTCTTCTTTCTTATCAACAATGATCAGGCAATGGTATAAATTTTACCATAGTTCACCTCAATTTGTAAATTGATAATAAATAATCAGCGCAGATATTTAAGAATATTTCGTTTTTTATCTGTTGGATGGTTAGCAAGCTATCCCAGCGACCGATGACTATCATAAAATAAACAGTAGTTGTGCTTATCATATTCGGATGCCAGAAATGCCGTTTATACATCTTAAATAAAACTAGACCTGGCATACAAACCAACCTAAAGTATGGTAGTTACAACTGCATTTAGTTATTTTGGCTCCTTTTAGATGCTACAAGAATCCATTATTATTATTATTTCGTTTTTGACTTTGCTGCAATTAAATCAATTTTCTCCATTAACCTCCGTTGT
Organism: Stenolophus ochropezus; assembly: GCA_035578165.1. NCBI lineage: Eukaryota > Metazoa > Arthropoda > Insecta > Coleoptera > Carabidae > Stenolophus > Stenolophus ochropezus. Next base: position 12,566,029 of record JAQOWZ010000005.1, on the reverse strand, counting down.
GCAAATATCAGCTTTGAAGTAAGTAAACGAACACCTTTTCCGACCTTTCTCAATCTCGGGTTTCTTGTTAGAAAAATCTTGAAGCATTGATTAGTTTTAACGGCACACTCCCCAGCCATAATAGCAGATGGTTGGCAGTCCTCCAGAAGCCGTATATGTTAACAGGGAAAAAATATGAAATACCTAATCCCCCGAGCGTGACATGGGCGCAATGAGTGGGTAAGTGTGCCAGCTCCGAGCAGTTAGCCTATTGGATATTTGTCAGCGCCCAACCACAGTTTATTGAGATATTCAATGATATTTGGTGGGAAGGATAATCGAGTGCTTTAGTTTGGATTTCATTTTAATTAAATGGATAGTGTTGATTTATTCCAAACAGAATTGTAGCTGTTGATAATTGGGATTTATATGTAAATAAACGTCATCGATGAACTCAAATTTAGATGGAGTGTTCTATAAATCTCCTATCTACTAAATCATACCTAATAATCAAAATGCATAGCTATATTTAATCGAACAGCACATCTGATTTTTGTGTGCTATACGATTACACAAACAGTTTCAGTTTAAGTTTTTTGGATACCTAGAAGATATTTGTCCGCATGATAAATTGAGAAATGAATTCCACCCGTGTTCCACTATTTTAGTGATTTAAATTTTATCAACTGTAGATTGCAATTGACGAACAGCTTATAGTGGGTTCCGAACCAAAAATGAAACATCGGTATTTTATTTGACCAAATTTCTACTTATTTCTACATTGTACGTAGAAGTTCCGATTTCGTTTTTTCTTATGGTAGTAATTGTAGTAACACGATTCTCCATAATACTACTTTATTGAAAAGATTTATAATATATTACAATGTGTGAAATATTTGCTAATTTGTACCAGCAAAGTCAAAACATTAAAGATTTAGGTATTTATGAGGACATGTCATGTTCGTAAAATAAGCAATATCTATTATTAAAATATTCCTCCTTACAAAGAATTTATTTTAGGTACATTCTAGAAAAATTTAGGTTGGATTTGTTGTAAATTATGGACCTATTAATCATACAACTTGGGTTTAATTCTATCTTGTCATACGCTTCCTATTAACTGTCACCAAAATTCTGACTGATGTACTTTCCATTTACTCAGTCTTCTTGTTACTTCTACTCTATTTCATTTAAGACGAATTAATGTTGTTTTGAAATAACTGACGTGTTTCACATATTTTGTTATTTCTACAGATATTTGTAATTCTTTTAGCAGAATATTGTAAACACTTTATTTACTATAAATATATTTACGAATAATCAGTCCACTGAATCACGTAAAATCAAAAATATTGTATATTGTAATCAAAACAACAGAATCATTAAAATTTTAATGCATTTTTGCTTAATATAGTAGTTTAGCGATTAAATTTGTTCGCGCCAATGATTTGATGTTTTCTCACATTGCACAGACAAATAAATCATTGCAAACTATCTAATGTATCTAATATCCAGCTTCTTTTTGGAAGTCATGCTGCCTTTATAAAAATAATTGAATTGATCTGCTTGGTAAAGAAAAACACGACTTAATATTGAATATTTTACCGTTGAAAAGATTTTACAAGAAGTCAAATCCGTCTGAGAAAGATGCAGCATGCAAGCCCTCTGTTATTTCTTGTGGTTATATATCTTGTATAAACTCGGCTGTGATATAACATAGCGGTCGAATCTTCCCCTGGTGACCTACATATAGGGGAGTTTTTACTCCAAAGTTGGCAACCGTGTTCTGGCGCCCCAACTCGTATTTCACCAAAATTAAAATAAATAGTTCATGAAAATATGGCGCAGTCTTCTGCGAATCGCAATTATACACGCATGTAATTTCACATCATCATCAGCAAAAAAACTTGGCTTTGTCGCTATAATTGCACCTAATGATTACCGATTAAGGAAAATTGCCGGTAACTGTACTTTGAAACGTCTTGTCAATATATTAACCTGGGAAAAATTAAAACTGTCAGCACTATATTAACATCCATTTATCCGGCGTATTTTTAAGCTGAATAATACACAATTATTAGGAAATTGAAATTACTTATTTATAAAATAATAAATATGTATCTATATAAAATTTAAATGTATTTCTTTCAATTATTCTGTAAAGTTTTTGTGTTTAACAAGTTACTTTGCGAACTTTTGGCATAACCAACAAAAAAAAGGAGAGAAATATATACATAATTTGGACTGAATTAACAAAAATTTATTACCGTAGAATTGCAGAAATAGGTCACTGAGCATTCGTTATATAAATAAATAATTAAAAGGGTTTTTGCATTATTATTTCAATTTCTAATATACAGAAAATATCAGCGAATACGAACCTGCTTTAACTTTTTTATTACAAAGAAAAGAAGAATTATCTTTTTATAAATTTTTATAATATCAAATATTATCATGTTATTAACTGAGAGAAAAAAACAATCAAAATCTAATTTACACGAAAAGTCTCTCATTTTTTTTAAATGCGAACTTATCATTATTTTGTTAAAATGGTAACCGCTATTTTTTTGTGTTTTCAATGGTATATTACTTATCATAAGTCAATATGAAAATTTTAGAAAAAAAATAAGATTATTGAGAAATGTCAGAAATCAATAATTTTTTATTCAAATTTTCTACATAAGAGAACAGGTTCGTAATTTGGAACATTTGTTTTTAGTGATTTATTTTATTATGTTCGTTATTTCATGTTATAAAGCTCTTTTATATTGTTACATTTCCTTAATTTTGGCCAATTTTACATAGCCGCCTAAGAATTACATCTGTTATTTCTTAATTGTCTTATTTTTCTAGATTTATATTACACTCACTAACATAACTCAAACATTATCGTACAGGCAACAAAATGGCGACCTTAATTTTTTTTTCTCCGTATCCTACATTTCATATAATCAAACATTTATATAAAAAAAATCTGTTCCTTCTAATAAAAAATTATGGAAGGCGGTGGAGGATTCGTTTTCGTTGATATGCCTTGTAATAAACAAAGAAATTGTTACCATAACATTGTGGAATTATAATGTTTTTTGTTATACATATATTTAACATTCAAAAAATGAGAAAAAAATACTTGATTCATCCGAAAATAAAGACTAGAGTATAATGTTAAAAATTTGCTGGCAATATGTCACAGTTTTTGAAAGATTTATCTAATTTTGAACGTGTACCTGTCTAATTTCGGAACACATTTTTCAAAATTAAGTTTTAATTTTCCGTAAACTGTAATAAATCCATGACAAACGGTAAATTAAAATTCAAGATTCAGCGCACCAATTAATCCAAGAATGTAAACAATTTTTCTCACAAATGACTCATTAAATACTGGCATAACAAAAATTTTCCATTCCATTTCCATCTTCCCGTTTATCCTCGGTAATTAATTCCTGGCTCAGCCTGACAAAAAAGCCAGAAGGGTTATCATTCTGCATTCCCCGCGTGAATGGAAAAATAGGAGACGGCTCTGCTTCCACAAAATAATGGTTAATCAATGAGAACTTTAAAGAGAATATCATTAATTAATTAGCAAAGATTGTCTCCCAATCCATTGTACAAATGTGAAATATGAAGAAGTATATGGGATGTCCAAGTGTAAAGACGAATTATAATAAAAAGTAAAATATGAAGTTGTTTCTCCCAAAGAAATATTTGTCATAGGGCTGTATCTTATAAGTACATAGTAGTTAGCCTGATTCGATTTGAATGGAATATTCTGAGAAAACCATTTTTATAGAAATTTACATTGCAAATTAATTTTAAATAAAGTATAACGATATAAAATTACCAAGAATGGAACGATTAGTTAAAAAAAGGTAAAATCATAATTTCATTATGTTTGTTTGGTAGATATTTTTTTTTTCAATAAATCTAATCTCAATGTCAGTAAATATCGTTGCACTAAGTAAAATTGTCAAATAGAAATCAATTACCTCTTACCGTTCTCGAGATATTTGGGTTTAAAGTTAGACCCAAAAAAGAGGTTTTCAAGCATAACCTCTAATGAATCAAGATACGACCCCGGCATTTACCAATACCGTACCAATCGAATCTACGGACAAAATTATATAAGTGTACTAATTTTCAGATTTTTATTTCAATGTATACAATTTTTAAAACAAAATCGAGAAAAATCGTAAGTGATTGTAGATTTATCTTGATTTTTGACGATTTTCGTTTTTTATTCTAAAAATACATTAAACAAAAAAGTTATACACGACCCATTTAAGATTTTTATTTTGTATTATCGATCCCCTCCAATTATAGAAAGGATTCTGCTTCCCTGACAAAGCGTTTAGAATTTCCTTTCCTCAGAATCAAAGTTCTGTGTCAGATTTCAATAAAGACGTATCAAGTTCCCTGCTAACTTTAATGAAATGGTTTCGAAATTCTCAATCGTAATGACGGACAATTCACACAAATCAATAGCAAATAAAACTTCCTCAGCATCTTAATTAAATCTTATACATTTTGAAACAATTCGCGCTTGTCATACTCAGTGACAGCTGTCACGTTGTCACTGAAACATCCGAATATCACATTGACAAACTCCTCGGAGAGACTTGACGTTGTTTTGCTCAATGAAACAAAAGAAAGAACAAGGGACCCGTCGCATATTTTATTAACAAATTTTGTTTTATTGCGTTTTTATATTTGCTTTAAAATATTACTGGCATTTATGAAAATATTTTATTTCTTTTAGCATTACCTACCTAAAAATATTTTTTCACAAATACTGGGTACTAAAAGTAGGCTTATTAACTTTTTGCTTTTCTGGTTAAAAATGTCATTTTGTGACACCAGTATTAAAAGTTTGTTCGCAATGATAATTTCACCCAGAGTAGTTTTATTTTAATATTTTTTTTTAATGTCAAACAAATGCCAAACTGACAGTGGTTACTATGCAAATGATAATTCATAAGTAATAGAATACTTATATTAATCATTAATCGGTAGTCTATAGAAACATGGACTATAAAAAATATATATATAATAATTTCAAATTGATTGCACATAAAAAAATTGTTTATGTCTAATAATAAAATATTGTTTCTTATTTGTACATAAATGTATATGAATATACATACTTTTATACGAGTACATTTAAGTAGCAGTATTGTTTTCGAAACAATGTTATATTTTGTTTTTAATTACCTAATGTTCTTAGAAGTAATTTATTACTTTTATTACAACAATACATGTCCTCAAATAAACTTTGTTTCAAAGCTGTAATTTATTCCGGAAAAACTACCTAGTTTTATGTGTCTATTTATATTGATGGTTTCATTTGTGAAACTTTTTTATGTGAAAGAATATTCATAAAATATATTTTGTTATGAAAAACATTTTTTTGTGTGTTATATATAGCTTCTTGTATTAGTACAACGAATACCTACTGCGCACATATAAATTACATAGTTTCTTTTTAATATAAACAAAACTACATGTGTAAGTAAAGTACAAAGTTAAAATAGTTACTAATTCTAATGAAACAATATTTATTTACTTCTCATATTTATTTTAAACTTTGAAATGAAAAGCAAATATTAACTAAAATAACCTAACATTATCTAACCTATAAGTTTTTAAAGTCGGGAAATATATTTACGTACATGGGTTTTATGCATTTTTGATCAAAGGTGTCCTTTATGAAACTAGTTATATAATATAATATTATAATACTTGGTTTTATTGCAATAAGAATCTTACGATCTGTGTGATTAAAATAGAGCTAACCTAAACCTAAATTTGGTTTTAAAAGAAGGTAAATTTCGCCGTGAGCGATTTATAAAGAAGAGCGTAATTAAAGTAGCAAACTTTAAAGTACACGTGAGGTCGGAATAATAAAGTGAAGATTTTAAACATCAAGATAAAAGAAGTTGTTAAATTACGGACATAAAAGCGTATGAACTAGTGCGAAAAAGATTATACAAGACAGTAAAAATTCCAAGGATGAAAAACTGTTAAACGCTCAAAAGAAAATGAAAAGCCCCAAAGTGGAAATTGGAAATGACTTCATGGCGAAGAATTTTCTTATAAAACTTCTTAGTCTTAGTCCCTTTGTTTTAAGCCCGGAATTTTTTCTAAAAAAACAAATAATATAAATTCTTTGCAAGAGGTGAAGTTTTAAAGTTTTTCCTAGTTTTACTAATCAATTCTTTGATTCCTTTTTACTTCCGAAGTTGGATTTTACGCCATATAAATTATTTCGTGCTTCGGGAAGTTGGGAAAAAGTTTAAGATACTCAATTATTACTTACTGGAATTTGCAGCAAGCTATTCGGAAAACAGATCATGTAATTGACTAATTTACAATGAAATTAGCCATTAGTACTCATTGCATAAACAAAATAAACGAACATTTCAATCAAATTATCGTGATATTGTAGCTACCTAGTAATTATATTAATTTTTACATCAATTAATTAACTTTGCTAAAATGTATTTATAATATGAAACTTTTATAGGGGGATGTACAAAATTATGAATTCAATGTAATATAATCTGTTATTAATATTGTTAATAAAATTATATTAATTGATAATAATAGTAATGTTACAAGACCAAATAAAGGTTTCACAAATTGAGTTATTTTTTAGTTCAAATACTTGAAATGGTGGCAATTCAAATAAGCTATATTATACATTAAGTTGAATATATCTTCAAAATTGTATATTTATGAATGTGATTTATATTTCCATGGGAATATTTCCTTATGATTGTTTAGCAATAACCCAAAACCGAAGGAAAAGTATAATTTTCCTATCCGGTCGGCTATAAGGAAACCGTTACGATAACTTTGCATCCTAAAAACAGCAACACATAAAATAGAGATCAATATAAAATAAAATACAAACAATAAAAGCTCCATAAAGGTGGTCCGCATAATACGATGTGAATTTATATTTCCCGCTGTTAAATTTTCATAGCCCATTTTACTATCGACGAATTTTGGCCATATGATGTAGGCACTTTATTATAGAGCTCTAACAATGTATTAAATTATTTAATAATGAACTAGATAGAAAATCGAAAAGTAATTTTAGGCCAGCGGTTTTCTTTAAACGCCGCGACATTTTTATGTCAAATTTATTACTTTATTAAATTTTAAAATAAAAATATGACATAAATTTTTCACTTAATCTGAACAGATTATTTTATATACAGTGTGTGCAAGGAAATGCGGAACATAGGACTTTAACATGGGATTTCAAAAAATTGCGGAAACTCTCTCTCCTGATAGATTTAGAACAAAATTGCAAGAGTACAAAGTTGTTCAGAATTAAATTCTACGTCAGATAAGATCATAATTGTTGCAACAGCACGTCTGCAGTACGAGATATATTAAATATAAAATGTAACATTTTCGTTCAAAATCAGACATCCATGGAAATAAAAGAAAAAATCTATGTGTCCATTGTGACAGTTACTAACCTTACTTTGTGTTCAATATTTTTTTAAAATTATATTTGTACTGTTTTTTTTAATATTAGCACATTGTTAAAGAAATGAATATAATATCAACTTAAATAATATTAAATTATAGACAATAAGTATTACAATTAGTGAAAATTCTCTAAACTGACAGATATATATTTTCTTTTATTTCCATGGCTATCTGATTTTTAACAAAAGTATAACATTTTATATTTAATATATCTCGTATTACAAGCCTGCTGTTGCAACAATTATGATCTTATCTGACGTAGAATTTAATTCTGAACAACTTTATACTCTTGCAGTTTTGCTCTAAATCTATCAGGAGAGAGAGTATCCGTAATTTTTTGAAATCCCGTGTTAAAGTCCTATGTTCCGCATTTCCTTGCACACACTGTATATCTTAAACCTTAAAAAATGACAATCGTAATTTAATCAAAAATATCCCACATCTAATAATATATGTTTGTAGGTCATACGAATCACATAAAAATTTCAAAATAGTATTTTCACACTTTCTGAAATTTGCATTGCTAGTTGTACTAATATCATTTTGCCCGTATATGTAATGGCATACCTTACCATTCAATGATGGTATCAGTACTTAATTTCAGGACTTCAAACAATTATAATATTGGACCCAAATAAATATTTCGAGAACGTGAACAAATATTTAAATTTGGTTTAAAACATTGAGATCTAACTAGTTTAATCTTTCATGGCTATATTTCTGATAATTCCACTACTAAGACGGAAGACAAAATGCAAGTAGATAAATTAGATACATTTTTCTTTACCTTCCCCAAGGCATTGCATTTTTTTTCAATATTTTTGAAATGTCAAATAAATAAAATTATTTTCATTTCAGTTTAATGTTACACATTAGGTTCAAATGCTATTTAATCCTGAAATTATCTTGACAAATACCACTCGAAGTTTGATTCTTAGCGCGGAATATTTTTTTACTTATAAATATTCACACACAGCAAACAACTGCTCGTATATATAAAAAAATATCCGGCCAAATCAAACCTCTAGTGGAATTACTTTCGAAAAATATTTTTTATAATGATATCTACTAATGCCCAAATTTCAGCAATTTAAAGGTAAAATTACAAATGTTAAGAAGGAATTACTAATTTGTAATTAATTTGTATCAATAGTATTTTAGATTTTAGATTTGAGGTGGAGGGTGGATAAACTCCACGTGCACTGAGGCCTCGCATATGGGCCCATTGTACTGCCTCCAGGTGCACAGCTCCCTAGCTATCTTGAAGCCATTCTACGCTACGGAAGAAGGCTAACAAGTTGGCAGGTGGGGTTGTGCTGAGTGTTGCCTCGGAAGGCCACATATCCCCAAGCATGGAACCTCTTTTTAATGATAAAGTGGGGCATTCCTGAAGAATGTGCTCCACTGTTTCATCATCCATATCACATCCTCTGCAAAGTGAGGTGTTTGAGATTTTTATACGATGCATGTGCTTGTTGAAACGACCATGCCCTGTAAATACTTCAATAAGGAGTTTGAGATTGTTCCTCGAAAGCCTTATTAGGTAATTAGCCAGCTTGAAAGTCGGCTTAAAGATAAAAGATAAAATAGTATTATTGATGCCTAAATAAAATATGCAATATTTTTTAATAAATTTTATTAAAAAAATTACACATAATTTTTTATTGATTTCAGTAAAAGTAATTGTTTTTACCTTTAAAAATTATATATTTTTTCTTCATGGGTAGAATTCAATATGAATTGTTAATCTTCTCAATTTCCGGTGACACCACCTCCAAAAATTAAATATTGAGTTTGCTTCAAAACAAATATTAAACCAATTGATTTTGTGTGTTGATTAAATCAATATCCACTTGTTTAAACATGTTTAAACAAGTATAATTGCGTAGTAGGAAAGAAAAGCCATTTTTCCCAAGAAATAAAGTAATGAATTCATCGGTACTTCGTCAGCATCCTTGAGCTGACTGGTTCGCACGACTTTTGCGGTTTTTGAATTTAATACTCGTCAAAAGTTTTTTCTCCATACGTTGTTGCATTATATAAATGTGCGCTAATGAATAAACATCTAGACGGCAGGCTCGACGTATGTCATGTCAAATTTACCGCAAAATGCGAAATTTAATTTGCGATTATATTCGGATAAAAATTTACATAAAATTAAATTATATCCGTCAAGAGTAATGCAATTAGAGATAATTTCATTATTTTATTTTTTATTTTAACTTATTTATTAAAATTCAAAAATTATACAGTAGTGTACGAATGCATAATTTTTATTGGTAATAAATTATTTTTATTGCTAATAAATCATTTTTATTATTAATAAATTACTTTTATTTGTACAGTATAAAAAACAATTATAATAGTTTTATGGTACAAGTGTGTTACATTACAAGTAAGTCACATGAGAAATGTTTAGCTACGAGGCTGTTTGGCCGAGTGGGGTATTTTTCTCAAAGTAACATGTTATTAACACATATGTGTCTTACAACATTTTATCCAGCATCTTTTAATCATTGATATAAAATATAAAAAAGTATGTTTGACAAATGATATTTAATAAAAAAAAATGGTGTAGAGAAGGTATTATAACGTAGTTACTACGAACAAACAAACAGTGAGTTATTATTTCTAACCTATATGTGTTTATGACCTATTTTATTTATATAAAACACCGTAGTTATAGCATTATAATTTCATGATGTTAGATAAATATTTTAATAGTTAATAATTATATCGGTTTCAGGATATTAAACTTTTGTTTACATAGTCAAAAGTAAGCAGGGTAACTATGTCACTATTGCATACCATGTAAGTTAGTATGGTTAAAATAGTACCGTACAGAGTTGTCAAAATAACATGGAACAATTGTCATATCACATCAAACCATACAGACTTGGTCACAAAAACGTTACTCACATGAGAACTTTATAAAATAATATTTATTAATAATGTGAAAGCGGTAAATTATTGAACAATCCACGGATGTTAAATCATACCAGGTCTTAGATGTCTTAAAATCATCGCTATCCGAGCACAGAATTCAATTGACATATGCGGCGGTTATAATAATCATAACTATCCTAGGTATGTTACTAGCTATAGGTAATAATTACACTGCTGTAGGTCCATTGTAGAAATAAACGAACAACTCGCAACACTAAAATAAGTCAAATGTTATAGTTATGGAGGTCTTAATAGCTATAAAAATTACAAAGCTATTATAGAAATAAAGTAACAACCCGCATTACTAAAATAAGTAAAATGCTGTAGTTATGAACGTCTTATTTGTTCTAGAAATGTCATACCTACAAATAAAAGAAGTATATCAACACCTGCTACTATAAATTTATCAACTCAATTTGAAAACTCATATATCTTCTGCAAAATAACTTGACAGTTTGATATGTATAAGCAATAAAGTACATACAGAATACAAGAATGTACTTGAATTTCTTTCTAAAATAATCAAAAGGTTACAAATGAGTAGATGTTACATTTAATTCTTGAAATATTCATTTATTTTTATGGATTATGAATGTTAACCCTAACTTTATTTTGTAATTTCAATAAAATTGCCTATTTCTTGTATTATCTATTTCTTAAATAGGCAATTTTTACGATACAGACAAATGCCCTACTTTCTTCCTAATTTGGCAACAGATTTTGTGTATTAACCCTAACCTAGTCTAATCTAATTTTGTAACTCCAATTTCTCGAATTTATCAAATATTTGTCCAATCAATTCCTTAAGTAAGTAACTATTACAAAATTAGCAAATTTAGAAATTATGTCCAGTTCTTTCACCGATTTCGTAAATTTATCATCTGTGTCACGACATTCCTAGGTATCTAGCAACAAAGACTCAAGTACCAAGGAAACAAGTTGCAACTTGCATTTTAGTGATGCAGATAGATATCCTACAGTCTCTGAAAGCTAATCTCAATACGGGAAATAGACAGGACTAATTTAGCCCAACCTAATTTTTATTATGAAATTTGACTTATCTTGTCAGGGAGGTCTCGTCACATGATTCATTCATCTCCATATACGTCATGAAAAGTCGTGAAGCGTCCCTGGAAGCAAGGGAAGCACTACTTCCCTTGTGTTTTGAGAACAGAAATAAATTTCAATTTATTTGATTACATTTTTAATAATCTTCACAAATATTATAATTATAACTATACAATATTTGAGTATTATTGACAATGTTACATTGGTACATATTCAGTTTAAAACGGGCTTTAGATATATTTTTAATAGTTGCACAATTTTACTTCATTGTGCTTCCCGTATTCAAAATATCAAGCTTCGCCACTGCTGTCACGGTGGTTTTCTAAAAATATTTCTGATTAAAATTGAAAAAAAAATATTGGAAATTAATTAGAATGTAATGAGGAAACATGTAGTGTTGAGTGGGTAATGTAGGCCAACCTCAGCTCACGCATTTGTATGTGTAGATTCCGTCCCTAACCTGCTTGTCCAATTAACGTCAGGTAGCAACAATTTCCCGAATCATCCTCATGAGTGAATATTTAAAAGCATCGAAGCAAACACGAACGTGTGAATTAAGTAGACCAGCACTGCTGTTGAATATGACGTATCAGTTACGGACTGTCTAAGGGTTAAATTAGATTATAAAGGGTTGTTTCTCTTAATTGCGTTGAAAGCTTCTATTCACCATCGAACAAGGGGATAGATTAGGCGTTCCCACAGGACTACAGAATATGCCAGTTTGACAGGAATTGTTTATCACTAGTTCCCGAACAAGGATAAGGATTGACATGTTTTGTTTGAGCCCTACCCACTTAATTACTCACAGTAATTAACAAAAACACATCAAGCCGTGCTGCTTATAAACATAACTATAAATACCACATTTTGGGACAATAATCTCTAATAATATACCAGAAACAGAAGCTACTCAGAAATCTATCCTTACGAAAGCCCTAGAACAAAAACTTACACCAATAAAACTGAATTATTCTTCAATATATCTAGTCCTATCCCCCATACGTATATGAAAAAAAGTTTCTCGCGACATTTATATGAAAACTTTTACATCTATCTATATTTGATTTTCTACTTAAAAAATCATTATTTTTTCTTTATTAAAATACAAATAAAACTTAAATCATTGACGTAATTTAAACAGTGTATCTGCAAATTTATACGATTATTTTATAATAATAACTATAGGAAGAATGAAAAAATAAAAATATAAAAACTAATATTAAATTTAGATCAAGTATGTAAGTAATCATAAAAATATATTAAATTTTTAATTTTACTGGTTTAAAGTCCATATGTAAATAATTTAACATTGGATTACAAATAAATATATTTCAGAAATCTATATGGATATTATCAAATATATCAAGTATTCAATATTGAAATGTGTTTGGAAACTCATGTAATATTAATATATGTTCTAAAAGTTTTCAAAGTTAAATTATAAAAAAAAATGAAATTGAATCCTGGAATATAAATTAGACTACTAGTTCTCTAAAATATTGAAAAACATACATTATATCAATTTTTACTAAAATATTACTAACATTTCAAATTATAATTAAAGATTAAGAAAAAGTTATTTTGTTTCTATTTATATTAAATATAATATATTTTCAAACAAAGAAACAAAAAGTAATATTTTCTAGAACTTTTTAAAATAACTACCTACATGTTTTCTTTCTAATCTACTGACAAACACATTTACTTTGATTAGTATTGTTAACATAAGTTATTATATTGTATTGTGTTTCTATTGTCGTTTCAATGTTAATAACAATACATCTTTTGTTGCAGACTGACCTTGAGTACGTGTTAGAAGTAGCCAAAGAGATAGAATTAAGGTGAGTGCAATTCATTTATCAATTAATATTCATACCATTTCACATCCTTTTGAGCGTCAATGTAACTATAAATTACAATTGCAATTATAGGCGTAGAGTTAACAATAAATATCGCTTTGGTAATATCATTGTTTACCTTGTATGTTTTTATAATAAACATTCATAACGACATCAGTATTTTCATATAAATTACATTATTATTCAAATGATGATGCGAGAAATATACATTATTTTCTTCAAATAAACAAACGCAAGATTAAACTTTTATTAAATTTGCTTTTCGTTACACATAACAAGACAAATAAACTTGTTTATCTTTTTTATTAATTATAACCTTAAACAATTGTGACTCAGTTTCCAGATATTTGTAATCAACTTTGTGAGTTTTTTATGAAATAATTAATCTTTAATTGGCAGCGAATCAAAATACTTTTCTACGCGTACAAAAGTTAAATAAACTTTACTGAACTTAATAAAGGAAATTTGGGAAACTGTCAAAAAAATAATAAAACAATTTTTCAGAATAACTTTTTGGGTTAATTACAAAAAGTTTGAGAAGTTACACACACGAAAGTATAATGGGTCAAGTGGTAGTGAAATCAAACAAAAAAATGATATAGGAAAAAATGAATAAAAACCTATCTTCACATCTTTTAGTAAAGAGCTGGCTAAAGTGTCGATTATACTTACGTAGGTAATAGGAAAATATCATATGTAAAAACGGACGTAAGTTATCAATAGTGTATTGTGTATCTAGTAGGAAAAGTGATATATTCCCGGACGCTGGTGGAAATTACGGGACGAGATGAAGGGGAGGCCAGGAACACCGGAAGTCCGGAAAATCATTTTTCCTACGTGGTACACATACTATTTTCTTTTTGATCGGTTTATATTCAATAATAATGAAATAAACATGTTTCTACTTTTATTAATGGAAAACAATGGACTGCGTCCTGTACGGGAATGCTTTGTCACCGGCCGGAAAAAAAATTCTCGGACTTATTTTTCGTAGCTTAGCAATCAATGTTCCCTCTAATTTTTACGCTGACTGCGCGGTACAAAAGTGTATGGGAGCAAAAATGTTCAAAACGTATGTAAAAGTATGCAAGTGGGAGGGCCGGTCCGAAGCCTGAAAACACTTTTGAAAATTACATTTTAAAGCATTTTAATAACACAAACATGATTAGTTATTTACATAAGACTCAGGAAAATGAAAATGATACGATCTGCCGAGTATTTTACGTCTCCGATTCAAGTACAAATATTTTTCCGACGAGTCATATATTTTTTTTTCTGAAACTTTTGATTATATCAAAACAATTTTAAATTTAACAATTAAATCAGATTTTCTAGTAGTACCTACTCTTCTCTCGAACTCCCCTCTCTTAACATAAAGCAAATCAAACAAACGTTCAATGGCACAGTCGATATAAACAAAAGAGATTTCGTTTAACGTTTAAATGTCAAAGGACGATTTCAAATAATTTTTTGAACCTCTAAATTTTACTTTGTCTTGCGAAATTTAGATTTTTGCCATTTTTAGATGCAATACTTTTTTAAAAAGGAATTGAAAATATGGTGAACAAGCTCATTGTGTGCAGAATACAAAAAGAATTGCGCAACTTTTGAAAAAGTATTGCGCGGTCGTGTACCCGCGCAGCTTAGAGGGAACTTTGCTATCAACTACACTAAAATACCGGAATAATGCATTTTCCAGTTCGAAAACATACCGGAAAGGTGTCCGATCGAAAAAAATATATATTTACTGTTTCGATGCGATATTTTTTTATTAATTGATGATTCAGATAACCGATACTTTAACCAGGCAAAATTATCGGCCCTAAATAAATTATAAAACTCATTATTATTTATAACATATAACTTACAGATAAAACTAATAAAAATGCAATCGGAAAAGATGAAAATATTTATAATTTCTTGTTCCATTTCATTGCAATACAAATTTGCAACGATAATGAATTTTTGGACAGAAATTCCCGTTGGTAAAAATAATTAAATAATGTGATGATAGATAAGCATTTATTTATTTCTAATTAATAACTGATAATGTTAGAAATCTGCCTATAAAATCGGAAAATTCATTCGGATTCCAACTAGATTTTTGAAACGGCAAATAGTGGTTTTTTATATTTTACCCTTTAATTTATGACTTCATTGTGATTTTAGATTGATAGTGTTAGTATATAATACCTTTCATATATTATTAAAAGAAAAAGACCATCTCTTAATTTTTTCTGCTTTTAAGTGCAGAAATTCTATTCATGAACATTTTTGTATGGAAAATATATTGTACTTTGAACTTTGATGCAGAAACCTGTCAATATTTCAAGAGTATGCGTTCATCATAAAATATACAAAGTGCTTTATGCGCTGTTTTAACAGTTAAAACTAATTAATTTTGAATTATATAGAATGATGAGACTGCATTGTTTTGGTGCTAATTAGTCGAAATAAATGAGATGCAAAATAAATATAGCATCCGCTGTGCTCAACATAATTCAATTATTTTTTCACTTTTCCTTTTCGGATTCTTATATATTTCTGTCATATCTTTTACCTTATACAATATCAAATCTTTAAGTTAAATATATGTTATTTAAATATCATTCTTCAATTTTCACAATTGTTAACTAATGTAAATATAGGAACAAATTGACAATAGGATTATAATAAATAATAACAATAATACAAGGACATTAAATATACTTTATTCACAACCACTATTGTAATATGTCAATTCCTAACCTGTCAAAGGTTGGAAACGTATGTCATTTTTAACTGCAATGACAATCTCACGGGTGGGAAATACTTTAAAATCCCTTGGGGGGGAAGTGTTTAGTATGGTTGCCTAGTAATACTGTCATAAATCTCTAAAAGTAAGGTGATCAGTGCTGTCAAACATATTAAAATAAATTTAAACATTTGTTTTCATAGACTACTACCGTACATTAATTTAGTTTATTGGAAAAAGGCGATATACGAGTAGAAGTTAATTTGGATAATTGTGAATAAAATAGTATACAGTGGGAGTTTCATTACAGCCTTGCGCTATATCTGAGCCTCGAGGCTTCGCCTCTCGGTCATATAATAAGCCCTCGGCTGTAATGAAACATTTCCCACCTCACATGTAATATACTATATCAGTCAGAATTTCGTTATGCTATTTTTTACTTGATCCGTATACCTACCTATTTATTTCAATTTTTTTTAATAATTTAATTTTGTATGAAAATAATTATCAACTTTTATATTTTTTGAGAACGCGAGTGCGAGTCAGAATAATTATTATTGCTATCTTCGATGCAGCACACCAAACAACATGGTTGAAAAAATCATAATTCTTTTATAAATATCAATATCTTTGATTTTTTAAAACAGGCAAAATAAATAATGATTTCACATGCGATGAACTCCCTCTGTATAATGTCCTGTCGTGTACGAATTATTACATGTTTAATACGAAAATTTAATCAGGAATGAAGTCAGAGTTATAGTATATGTGTATTCGTTTATTAATTTAATTGTATATCTTAGAAATTTGGGTTTACTGGTTTTAGCTTTTGTTTACATAGACAAAAGTAAGCAGGGTACTAATTAATTGCGCGCCTCCGTTCGATATGAACTCAAAATCGTTCATAAACTCTCTGTTTGAAAATGTAAAAGGTTAATTAAAACCACTATTTTTAATTTATTATTCATATTATACTCGTCTTGTACGATTACAGTTACGTTAATTGTTGAAAAATGTCAATTCATCATATTTATTTTATTTTTTTAGGCTAGAACAAAATGTCACTAAAGTTTTTCAATAAAACCAATGAATTCTCTATATGTGTAGCCATGTGAATCGAAAATGTTACAACATAAAAACCTAGTTGTTAAAGTTTTAAGTAGTAATCATATTTCTTTAATAAATTAAAAGTGTCATCGGCGCAAAAAATCTTATGTATCACACGCCCAGAAACTCTTGTGAGATCTTACATTTGCGGGCATCGCTTTCGGCTCGGTCTGTCAATGTGAAATCGCAATTCTCGCAACAGTTCAGTTTCTGGACTTGTATACAAATAACAATTACCGTACAGAATTGTCAAAATAACGATAACATTCGTGATGCAAATGTTCTATAAATAAGTAAGAGCAGTGGACATTTTCGTTATAATAATTCATATATTAATTTGATATTGTTTCTAAAAATGAAATTTTAGACAAAATGAATTGAAAGCATTATCAATCATTTGTATATTTATCTGTTAAAATTTGAGACAAAAGTACCAAGAATAAGTAACTTTAAAATCCTGTGTTATGATAACGAATAAGTATTTAATTTAATATATTCCATCTGTATTCATATTCAAATCTCACTAAACTTACCCCCAGGTACCCGTCGCACATAGACAGCGGCCTAATCGAGATAATCTCCCCGGCGGCGTCGTACTACCCGGACTTCGAGAAGCTGCGCATCACCCTGGGCGACTCCCCCGAGCGGGTGAAGTGGCGCTCCAAGCAGAACCTGGACTTCGCCTACCTCATGTCGTACGCCCAGCCCAAGGGCACCTTCTACGTGCAGCTGGAGGACGACATCATGGCCAAGCGCAACTTCGTCACCAGCATGAAGCAGTTCGCCATCGAGCGCAGCGGGGGGAAGGTGCCTTGGTTCGTGCTGGATTTCTGTCAGCTGGGATTCATCGGTGAGTTGGAGTTTTTATATTGTATAAATAAAATTAAAATTAAGTTTTGATCACCACAAATCACAGAATTAAACGCGTAGTACAATATGTTTAGTGCTGGAAAAAAGAGATAAGCTACCGAAATATATAATGTTTGCCACTCACAATTTTAATTGTTTATTTATCATAAATAAATACACAAGATTCTTTCGTTCTACTATCCTGGACACTCACTATTAGTAACCTTTATTTGACATGAGAAATTGTTTTTAACTACCGCTTACTTGGTAACCATTGTCACTTTGGTCAATAATTATTTTTAACCATGGTGTAAAGTATGGATTCACAAATTAAATATGCCGTGTAAATGAAATAAAACCAAATTAAAAATGAAAAGTGAGGCTACAATTGAAACGTCAAATATAAGAATGACAGCCTACTTATGAATATGTTCATGTCAAAATGTTTGTTATTGTCAATATATTTTTTTCAGTAAGATTGGATTTGAAATGATAGTAGTGAAAAAAAATAATATATACACCATGGTTAAAAAGACCATTAGTGACCAGCGCCTTATGTCCCTCGGTTGCTTCGCACTTCGAGTCATAACTTATATAATAATACTCTTCTTAATCTTGGTATATAATATACTATTTCTTCACTTTATACTTCTTTTCTTCACTTTATTCTAGTTAAAAAAGAAATAGCGTGCTAGCATGCACGTGAATAAAGTTAAATTTTCCAACATTCATGTTCACGCCCGATCACGATCAAAAATTTAAAAACTATCTCCAGTGGCGGCGCTAGGCATTGTGGATTACAGGGCTCAGACTTTAAAACAGTTCATAATTTAGAAAAACAAATTCTGTTCTATATCAAATACCTTAATATGAGAATTTCTTGAAAGATACGCAGGGGCAGGTTTTATATTGTGAAGTATAAATTCTCACTAACTTAGAAAAATACCCACAGCATATCATTTAAGTTTTATCAAACAACCAAATAAATAAAAATAAAAATTAGCTAACCTTTATTTATTTCAACCAACAAAATTCAATAAATAAAATAAAATGAATTTTAAGCATACCTAATAAAAATTAGAACAGTACACGACTTCAAATTTAACAAATTGCAATATGCACTGGTTACTTGCTCTAGGAATAAATAATAAATAATACTCCTACATATATGTTTGCGTGTGGTGGCTTTAGCGCGGTTATTTCAAAAAACTTGTCCAAAAACGATTGCGAATGCGACAAAGATAATTACGGCAACATAAATGATGTTCTATTTTTAGTTATATTTATTTTAATTTAATAATGTAATGTAAATAACATGTAATTTTAAATATTTCCTTTATAATTTTGAAATTTCTACAATTACAAGAAAATCGTTAAATAATTATTATTTGTTTCACTTTTACAACTTTTTTTCAATATTCATTTTTTTTAAATCTCACTTATATACGAAATATTCACAAAATAAAACTATCATTTCTAATTAGTAGTCGATTATTTAAATTTGATTTATTCGTAATACTGATGACAGAAACTTGTCGTATATGATAATAATATGATAAAATGAAAACCACTCAACTAAAACGTAAGACATTTAAGTTGTAAGAAGTACTTGTAATAAAGAAACTTGGGCTTATCTAGAATGATTTTGGAAGAGGTTCTTTAACCTAAGATTCCGCAATAATAAATGAGGGGATTATGTGTTATTATAAATGATCTTTTTCATTACTCTGAGGAAGTATCATCATACGAGGCTCATTTAAAATTAAAGAGGTAATATATTAGACAGCCAGATATGTTCAGGGCGGTAAGGTAGCTACCGTACAGCTGCCAAGTATGGGGTAGGAAATAAAGAACCGCGGTAAATATAGATAAAGTACACACGTTTATCAAGTTCATATGCAATCTAGATAATTGTAAGCCAAACTCGAACATACTTTTTTATCTACTTTGATTAATTAACCTACCATTTTATTATTATCTGACAATAATAATTTTTACACGCAGAAGTAATCTGAAGATATATCATCCAATGGTTTATATTTACTTTGTGGATAAAATAAAAATCTTCCGATCTTTCCAAAATTTTACACGATTTTGATGAACAATCCATCCCACGTGAAACCTAACTCATATTGGTAAATCTGTACATGCGTATGTTATAATTTTTGAAATATTTAAAAAAAAATTTGAAATAAAATAATGAATATTGGTTAGCAGCTATATCGTCGGAAATAATTGGATGGTATAAAGATTAATTTACTATAAAATTTCTCGTCCATCAACATTTTAATTATTAGTAATATTATTGAAATTAGTGCATTATACATACATGCAAAATTTCAAATATGAGGTAGTTTAATATAAATTTGAAGTTTTGGGTATACTAAATTAGATTATTTACCGTATATGCATTTAACAATACGTAAAATTCAAAATTCGTTTCAAAGGCTACAGTCTGAAATAAAAACAGAGCATTTTAAAAATCAAATAAATTTCTTGTCCTGTATTCTGTGCTTTCGTATTACAATTTTGGAATACATTACTACATAATATTTTAGATTAAGTACGGTTATGTTAAGATATTATTTAGTAATGTATTCCAAACAAACATAACAATATGTAAAAACTCAAAATTCGCCTCAAAGACTACAATCTGAAACGAAAACAGAGCATTTTAAAAATCAAATAAATTTCTTGGCCTGTATTCTGTTTTCGGATTACAATTTTGGAATTCATTATTACATAATATTTTAGGTTAAGTACGGTTATATCCGGAATGTAACTGTCATTATAATATAAACTGTTCCACTAAAAAAACTTTATTCACGTCCAAAAAAATTCCTGCTGATTCTGAATCTATTTTCAGTGTTCTCTTGGTATTTTCCCCCAATATCAACATACAAACTTCCCGGCAAACGCCAAGCGCGATCCCAACCAAACACGCCTGGCTCCGCATAATATGTCGACTTTTTTATTCACTCGCATTACATAAACATAAATACGAAGATGATTTCCAGATTTTATTTTTATCTGAATCCGGTGTACACTTCCGTTTTTATTTCGTACCGTGCCTCGAAAATAAATTACTTATTTAACGGAAATTTTTCCGTTGGCGGGAAATTTATTTTTGAAGATGTTTCATTACTAAAAAGCCTACGTTTTGGTTTCGAGTAATCGGTGATGCTCTTTTTATATCCTAAAAGGCTTTTACCATTGAAATATAGTAATACTAGTGGCGCCAATTTAATGAGCGAGAGACAACCTCTAGCAGGTATTTCTGTCCTTGTCCTATAGACTATTCAAAAAGTTTCTAATAGAATGATAACCAAATGACTACAAAGAAATTATTATAAATACAAAGAAATAATTTGATGCAATCATAAATATGACATATTTACTTTAATACAAGCAATAAATAGATATTTATAGGAAAACTGGAATTCAAATGAGATTCAAAGAAATGATTCCATTGGTTTCATTGTCAAAATGATTTATTACGTACCTGAAAAAGGATAAATGCACATTTGGTTGTCAAACAGCTGTGCAAAGCTTTACACAACAGTATCGTACCATTCAATCACTTTTTACTTTCTTGTAAGAAGTAAAGGAAGCATTGTATTCGCGAAAAAACTCGGTTTTCAGATTTCAACGGTTATATCCATTTTGACTATCCCTGAATCCATTTGGCTACGTATGTACGTATCTCGCATAACTTAAAAATTACTTTGAGTATTTTTTTAACCCACATACTAACGTATAATCCGTACGTATTTCGGATTATAGATATCATATTTACGAATATCATAGTTAATATAGTGTTTAATAAACTTTACCACCAAATTAATAAATCAATTTACAGTTATTTAAAGCCGATTTAATACATTTATAAATTTAATATAATGTATTAAAAATCCATTTAAATTATGCTACTCTGGGTTCGAAACATCCAACTTTAATATTTACTTAGTAGCAATATATTGAAGTAAAAAGCCAAATTTTATTTACCTTTTTCTAATAATGTTTGTTTTTTGAGATGATTCTGTTGTTGATTTGTATTTCATTTGTAGTAAAGAACTTCCTGTACAATGCTTCAATAGGGTCGTTTATCTGTGTATTATTATTTATCTATAATTATTGCATTCATATAATTCGGTTCGAGTTATTTTTATTTCACATTCATTTAATTTTTATTAATATATATTCCAATAATATAAATATTTAACTGTAAACATACAGTGAAACATGCAAATGTTGTTAAATATTAAAAAGCAAAAACACAGAATCAATATAAACACCAAGTATAAATTTATTTTCACTTCAACTTTACAGGATTTTCTCATGCAATGTACAACGTAAAAACGTCAAACACAGAATTTACCATGTGTTTGATATTGGTCAGTGCTTTTTTTAGAATATTTGTAAACATTTAAAGTGAGTACTGTTATTATTTTTAAATATTAATTGGTTGAAAGTATTTACTTGTTTTTATGGAAAATATGTTTCGAAAAATTCACTAGTTTATTAACAGAAATTTTATTTGTGAAACAAAACAAAAATATTAATAAAATTATTACAATTTGTGATTACCTCTAAATTTTTAGAATAACCATAAATTTATATTCATGATTATTTTGTGCGTCCACGTATTTCAATGGATAAACACGTTTTGAAGTCCTTAGAACATGATTTTAATACTTTTACGATGATGCTTGTCCGTGTGTGTGGATGGATGAATGGACTTTGTCATAACGATTATTCAAATACTAGTATATAAAAAAGTTCAAATTTTGGATATAATATTTTGATACCCTAGAGTAGATTTTGGTGTTAATCGTGCAACCGGAAGTAATGTTTTCATGAAGATTTGAAATGATTTTCTAAAATATCGTAATTAATTATGAATGTATGAGAATAATATGACATTAACTAAAATTTTTTACTTCAAATTTGTTTCTACCTAGCCTCATTTAACAATTACAACTAATTAATGATTCGGTAAATTTGTTTTGTAGGTATTCTTAAGATAATTTATTCAGAATAGATCTAGCATTATCTCCAGTAAATAATTGAATGTTCCCATTCACGTACATTATCAATAAATTTATATCAATTTATATTTTCTCAATATCATATATCTTTTAGCAAAGTATTATCTCTATAAACAATAAATAACATGAAAGTAGATACATACACGTCTTTGTACTGTACGAGAATCTAAATTATTTGATCTGTAAGATAAGATATTGTAGCATTGAATTTCTTCTTCCTTTCCAATTTGATGTATTCTTGGGAGATATAAAAATCTTTTATTTACACGTTGTATCGTAGAAAGAAATAATTCTCTTCATACAATAAATAACTTAATGAACATATGACTAGAATATAAACTGCGATGTACAAGATAATATTATTTTTTTCCGATTCTTACCTTTCAAATTTAACGTTATTTTATTTACTTGTAGAACTAAACTATTTCCTTATTAATTTAATTAGTTAGTTTCCATTTTATTAAATTATTAATATACAAACAACACGAGGTTTTACATCATGCGTTTATATTCTCGAGTGACATAACTTCTAGGGTAAAAATTGGAAAATATCTTTATATTGTTTATACAATACTGCATCTAAATTGTTTGTTTACATCTTGATTACGACGGCGAAAATTAAAAATTGAAATCTGTTAGATTTTGACGAAGTTTTGTATGATACTAATGTAATTTTTTGTACAATATATTGGCTCTGATTCTGCGCACTTTCCTTGAATATCTCAATGTGGCAAGCAAACTTAACCATAAATTAATTTACATTTAAAGTTTGCGTTACTTACAACTTTACCAGTAATAATACTAAGTTTCCTATAACTATAACTATAACTACAATACATATAATAAAAATGAATAAACATCAGAAACGCGTGAAATCACAAAATTCATATATGTAAATTTATTACTTAGTCTATGCTTGAATTCATTTTCGTACCACGTCTTCGAATTACCAGAATATAAATCTACTAAAATTTTATTAGCAAAGTTGCGTAAGGAATTTTGGGAATGAAACTCCATGCTTGACATTTTTATTTATTTGCAAATTGTTTACGTTGTTTAGACAAAAAAACAACAGGTTACCAATGAAACGCATCTCCTCTTAATGCTTTTGGCCTCCTGACCACATAATATTTTACATAGTATCAAAGTTAATATTATAATGAAAAATTACATTCGATTTGGTTGCAGTGGTGTATAAAACTTTGATCGGAACTCTATATGTAAATTATTATTTTAAGTATTACATAAATGGCTTTTACTTTTATTGATGTCTCGAAATTCTACGCCTACAGACCTTTTTGGAAATGATTTCTTACTCAAATCACAAATTGAATTACCTAGTGTATAATCAAGTCGCAAGTTAATTTAAATTCATCGCGAAAACTATGTAATGAAGTAATTTCCTACACGTAGTGATATCTACTTTGCTTGTAGGTAAACTATTCAAGTCCGCGGAACTTCCGTGGCTGATCCAGTACTTCCAGATGTTCTTCAACGACAAGCCGGTCGACTGGCTGCTGGACTACTTCGTTACCACCCGCATCTGCAACACGGGCAAGGATTTGGTAAGCAAATTCATCTTCTTATTGTTATTCCTCGCCCACGCACTTCCCGAGATTTCATTATGCGTTAATCATCAGATAGCGGGATGAAAAGATGAAAAGGAAAAGTGCGTAATATAGGAATTTGAATTTCGCGTTATTATTTCATCATCAGTTTTATTATAATCGATGAAGTAAAACATTTTAGGTTAGCGTAATAAATATTAATACTAAAAGAGTGAATTATTATTATTTCATGCCTATAGCATTTATGATGTGAATTTTCTGATATCATGGAGATAATATATTAAGTATTAAGAACGGTAAGGCATTTTACCGATCGAAAACAATTGTTTGAAAGAGGATCGAAGCGACGATTTCAATTATTGTCAGAGATTGGTATTATCTGTCGTTCGTAATGCTAGTACTATTTTTTGCACGCTCAAAATTAGATTTCTCTCAAAATCAGTAAAAAAGTATCCAAATTAGGTTTATTAAAATTCATTCATTATGATTGTATTTTTGTGTAAGAAATAACTGTGAAAAAAATTCTTTAGGTACCATTATTTATTTATACTTAATGGAATATTATATAAATGTAATAAATCATTTCTGTGCATTTGTACTAAATATGAATTAACTTACAGTTTTATTAGACGTAGCAACCAGTAAAAGCAACTTACTTGGAAACACAATCAATGAACAGATTTCAAATAATAATATTTATTCATGAAATCCTTTAATTATTAAAATTTATTAATTCGTGACATAAAGTTAAAAAATAATTTTATACGAATTTAACACTTGTAATTAAAAATTTACAAATTCCTAAAATACAAATCCACAAAAATTCAAATAGTTCGTTAATTACCATACAAACCTAGTTGCAGTTATTAATAAATTACAAGTACACTGCGCTGACATAAAAAAGTGCATCACACATTTGAATCAAGTTTTTAAACATTGTTGTCCTACTAACATTTATATTTACCGACTAAAAAACACCATTACTGATTTCGTTTTTTGAAACAAATTCCCTAACTCAACAGCAGTGCAAAAAATTAAAAATTGAATCAACACGCACAAACAAAACAGCTGTCATTTATTCCGTCAACAAAGTGCCAATTACTCGCTTCTGTTCATAAAATAATGATTTATACCTAATGAAATATACCCGCACTAAAAATACAAAACCAGAAATTTATTGTTAATTATGGGTAGTGGAGAACAAAAAAATAACAATTCATAATACCCAAAATATGGAATTCATTGTATTGTTTGAAAACAATAAGCTTTTTATTTTCAACTACCTTAATTAGAATTTATTTTGGAAAATATGTTATTCAAATTGTATTTATTTGAATGTTGTGTAGAAAATCTGATTGATCATGTTTAAACCATTAAATAAATTTAGTAGCTATTGTTTCGATTCATTTTTGGCTGAAATATAAAACTATACAAAAACAATTCATTTTTAAATAATAGTATTTTTTGCACCAAGATTGAGAAGACTATAATTATTAACTTAGCGCCAAGTCCATAAGGCTCTGGTCAATAATGGTCTTTTCAACTATGGTATGTATATTTCAATCCCAATCCAACTTAAAAAAGTTATATTGGTCATAACGAAGATTTTGACATGCATATTTACTTGACGGGGAAGATCTGCCTGTTGCCTCCCCGGCGCCCCGCGGAACAGGACTGAGTACCTATTAGTTTCTCAGGATCACCAGTATATCCTGAGACGAGCTTTATAGTCATACGTCTTCCTTTTGACTGATATTCAATTTATAATTATGGCTGTACTAGTGGTACTTTAATGCGAGGAATTCACTTGTAATATTTTGAAGGGTGTAACGCACTCCTATTTTAGCGTAGTAGTCAGTTATGTAAAATGACATTTTAGCAAATAAAATCTAAATTACTGAGAGAAGGACAATATTCAGTTGTTATGATTACGATATTTAAAAAATGAGTTATTATTGAAAATATATATCTGTATTGTCTATAATGTAACATTTGACTAACTTGTGAATAATAATTGATTTTACTCATTAAAAAAAAATGCATATAGTACATCATTATTCGCTACTGTACGATAAAAAGTTGTACATTAAAAACGTAGAAATTATACTATTTTATTGTTCATGTGTTATTGGAAATAGCTTGGGAATGCAAAGAAAATGTAAATTTTATTTCAAAATATAATTATTAATTTGTTATTGACCCATCAGTTAAGCAGAAAATTATTGTTTAACACAAATATCAATATGTAAATGTATAAAAACAGATAAATAAATTCATATAAATGTATTTATTTCCAAGAATGAGTAACCTGTTAATCATATAATTGAATAAAAACTTATTTGTGCTTAATACACAAGATTCAACTTTTTTAAATTTTAAAATTCAAATAGGCAAGTTTGACAACAATTACTTTCCTCGAATTTTAATTCTTCGCCGTTAATGAGAAATTTTTAATGAAGAAAAATTGTGGTTGTGCCCATAGCGTTTGGAAAGCAAAATTCGCGAATCACATTTAACGCCTTTAATGAATTCTAAAGAGAAAACTTCCTCACTTTTATCTCAGAGGCGTGGGAAGCAATTTCAATTGGGGTGCTCGTATTAATTGTATCTCCGTGTCCTGTGCACAAGAGTTTAATTCAGTATTTTTAGATCTTTGGAATTCTTTGCTAAAATAAGCATTAAATTTTCAATGAAGGGTGGAATGGAAAATGGAACGATGTAATGGGAAAGAAATGATAATTGTACCCTATTTTAATTTTCTTTCTTTGTGAGCGGATAATATGAACCGAGGACTTTTGAATTAAAATTTTTCTTTTTACCGGTATTTTCCTTTCACAGTAACTGAATTATTGACCATTTTTATTCATTCCACTCTTTTACGTGGATCACTCGACCGAGCGCAATTTTATGAAAACGGAAATTATGACAAACGTATGTTTTATTCAACTCATATATGGAAAATATTACATTGTTTACATTGTTTGCCAATTTCAATAAAAATTACAATAATACATACATTTTTAGATGTATCTATTACATAAATATGCAATGAAAAACATGCTTGATTTATTAACATTATGTCATATCTATACCAATTTGCTTTATTTATTAATTCATAAATATTCCCTGTTTTAAAGTGTATTAAATTATTCTTATTAACACCAAATTTACTGTTTAACAATTTTTCTAATTACTTTTGTCTGAAATCTAAAATTTAGTTTCTTTAATTCGTTTTTTTATCTCAATGTTTTTCTAATTTCAGTTCATAATAATTTGTTTACATATTTTTCCACTCGTACAAACTTTCCCTACTATTTTTTGAAGTATTTTCCGTAAACTTTTCCTCTAGTTTCTTCAATAACTCTATTTATATACCTACTCCAGTATGAGTTCTAGTTATTAACCTAATTCATGGCAAAATGTTGTTCATTTGTTTTATGTTTTAAATTGTTCTGCTAAAATATTTTTATTTTACTAAATGTAATAATTATTAATATTTCAAAAATGTATAATTAATTTTATTTATTAATAATTCGAACTCCTAGTTCATTGAAAATTAAAATGTACAAATTCCGCGAACATCAGTAAAAATTAATTTGGAATACTACGCATATTTATGTGTGTATGTACATATATATGATTCAAAATATATTTTATGACTTAATGTACGACAAACAAAATTTAAAATGAAACCGCATTGTAATAGCAGGAAATAACATTTTTAGTCGTGGTTTAAATTCGAACTGACCAACTATTTATAAAGCATGCCTGTAATTGTGCAATTCGGTCTGAACCATCCAATTACGTTTAAAACAATTTATAGAGTATTTCATTTAAATGTGTACTATTTTATCGGGTATAAAATCACAAGCTTCATTTGCCTCGTATTTCCATTAAATTGCCCTTCAGATAAAAACCCTAGCGCCACTAAAATCTGTTATATTTCAAAACAATTTCCATCAATTACAAAATATGAAGAGCACTTAGCTTTGCGAACAAAAAACCATCTTCACTTATGAAAGGCGCTGAGAACAAAAGAGGAAGAGGCGCCCGGACAACGCGGGAACTATTAGATCTCGTAATGAGAGTGCAGCGTTGTAATAGAGCCCTCCTGGGCAAAATGGGGAAATAACAAAGGCCAACTTAGATATTTATTTGGATAGTGCATTCGCTGCATATTTGTACAACAATACAAATGTTATTAAAGTTGTAACAACTACTTCACCGAACTTACTTTTTCGGGGGTATATATTCTTGTTTACAGCTTTTAAGATTATTACATCCTTAGTTATTCTAACACACTGGTCAATCACCAAATAAACACTGTATGTTCTGCGACTCGAAAGTCATAGCTTAAAAGGTGTATTCCTTAGGTAATTTTAACTTGAAAATACCTTATTCACTCATGTCGTCATGTCCAAAACTCAATATCAAAGGCTTATGGACCGTTTCAAATTTAATATTTAAATTAATTATATTTATTTATTTAATTAAATTTAACACAAAGTTAATTATTGAAGCAATTGTTCCAAACAGTGTAGTCAATTTGGTGATTTTGTCATGACAATTTCATACAAAATTTGTTGATTTCAGACTTGTCTGAATCTAGTGTTTTTAATAATTTATCATCGGCGATTATTTTATTTTTAATTTAACATTAGTTCAGCTAGTATCAACAATAAAAAAAGATATACCTACATCTGTCTTAAATTTTTCGAAGATGGGAAGATAGTAATAGTATGTTTTACTTTGTTTATTGTTTGTTGAGAGGCTCGACTCCTTGGTTCAGAGACGTAGTAGTAATGGTTGAGAGAATAATTTATTTTTATTTATGGATACAATGTATTTAATTATAATTATGAATAATCCAAAGTATTTTAAATATAAATGTTCCCTTTGGTTTCTATTTCCCGCCAAGATATTTAAATCCGTAAATGATTTTCTGAAGTTAGTGATTTCTAGTAACTTTTTTTTAATCAAATTCTGATATTTGTCAACCTACTATTTGCAACACAGGTTTTAAATGTCCTGCTATTGTCTATTGTCATTTTAGTCCTTCCCAAAATTGAAGAAGTAACACTCTGAAGAATAGTACAATAGTAGGTTCGATTCGCATAAATATAGCAGCCGTAATGGATAAATTAAGCTATGGTTTGGGATTTGTCTACATAAACTAAACTCTTCATTTTTCCGAAATGATAATAGTCCAGCGTCGTTAGGTCTGGTTACTTCGGTGGCCAAAAACAGGACCTCATTTTTCAATCAACCTATTAGCAAAATTATTGTTTAGCAACCTACTTTATGAATTAATTCATCCCCGGTTTTTAAGATTTTTCTGCGTAAACTAAAGTCTTCATTTTTCCCAAAAGATTATAGTC
The DNA here is from genome assembly GCA_035578165.1 of Stenolophus ochropezus. Lineage (NCBI taxonomy): Eukaryota > Metazoa > Arthropoda > Insecta > Coleoptera > Carabidae > Stenolophus > Stenolophus ochropezus. The sequence continues at coordinate 12,535,993 of JAQOWZ010000005.1, read as the reverse complement.
GAGTGACATTAGGTCTGGAGACATCTGTGGCTAGAAACTGGATCTTCTTTTCTAATCCAACGAATAGAAAAGTTGTTATTTAACTAACTACGTTCTAACATTTCTACCAAAATAAGAAGTTGCGTCACCCTGCTGAAACAAAGTAAATATCGACATATTCTTGATTTGAAAATGAAGCCAAACAAAATATCGTTAATAAAACGTCAAAGAATAAACAATTATCACATTTAATAAAAAAAGTGTAATCATGGCCTACTGTAGTAAGTTTAATATCGCCCAAGAACATGATTGCTTGAAGTAGTTTCGTCTTAAATTTATTTAAGCAATATCTTTTATATACCACAATCACCGCTCATTATCCTGTGCACTTGAGATTCTGATTTCCAATTTTAATTTCGCCCTCATTACCCTACCTCGTACTTTTCCGTTGTTGTTCGCATTTTTCCGTGTTCGTAAGCCACCTGTAATAAAGGCCAGGCGCGAGTCGTTGAACACGCCGCGATCACCGTAAAGAGCGACTGGGAAGCGGAACGCGACATCTAGATCCTTAGATTATCTGCAGGATACACGGGATACATGTAGCACGAGGTTAGTCAAGCAGGGAACATTTTACGGTTAATTACACACATCCTATATGAGGAGGTAATTTGTTATGTGTAGTCAAAGTTGCTTGGGAGAAGGTTCAACATGCGAAAGAAAATTTACTGGTGGGAAAAACAAAATTTGTTGTTTCTTGTTCAAACCATTACATAAATATTTAATTTATTAGGATTAAGCTTTAAAGATAAAAGATATAATCGTATCTATCGTCAATCTACAATGTGTTTATAAAATATTTACGATAATAGTTGCCTGGTTGTCTGTATGGTGTCTGTAACCGTTTTTTTTACACAGTATCTTTATTATCAAGTATGATGAATTGTCAACGAAATAATAGTCATACCAACAGTATAATTATAAAAAATGCACATAAATAATGATAATTGCCGCCGGTGGCGCAAAAAATATAATAAGCGACTTGAAATGTAAGTACTTCAAGTTCCTCAAGTTCCTCCTTAGTTCATATATGCTCAAATGTTATAATGTACTTACTTTCCTTGTAACTTAAGTAACTATAAAAAATATGTAAATATCGCCTTTTGATCATTGATTTTATATACTCATATATTTATTCCTCTAATGATTCGACCGGTCAATTGCAAAGGTCATTTGCTCAGTTGTAGTCGAATGTGGGTAATAATAATAATGGGAATGTATATAATGTGCTATCATTTCATTAAGGAACCTATAGGGCGTATGAAACTGAAATGATAATTCTATATTTCTTTATAATTATTGCTTGCAATTTTAGTTTTCAGCCTGGAAGGGACATTCTGATCGTATTGAATTTCAAACCTCTCAGATATTTTTTTGTTAACAATTGGCGCTCAGTTTAAACTAACTAATAAAATGAATTAACTCAGGGTTACCAGGTTAGGCGATTTATCGCCAATTGGGCTATCTTTTTTGCAAATTTGTGACATGTTTTTGGTTTTTGCAACAGGAGATATTGTGGACTGCTTAAATATAATAAAGCGATTTTAAGAGATTTTGTATATTTATCACTTTAATGTGAACGTATGAACTTAGGTCACATTGAAAGTTAAATTGATCATCTGATTAATCATGGTTTGTTCAAATTTGCCGCCTTTTATACGAACTTGAAAGAAGTAAGTACAGAACTGGCTGGACTGATTACCTATAGCGGCTATAGATATGCAATATATCTATTAGTTAATAATGAGGTGTTCTGTGGTTAATATATAATATTCCTATATGAGCTGTACTTAGACAGCAGAGCAAAAACTCTTAATCATTTCCACGGCGTTTGTCTTCTCTATGTTGTTGTCTAATTACAGAGGGTATAAGAAAAAATATTAAACATGTTGAGAACAATAAGACTGGGCTTTGCTAAAGGCACTTGTAAAACTTTTAAACCAAGTAAAAGAACGTACCAATAATTTAAGAATATAAATATTTATTATGTTATCAGGGAAAAAATTATAATATTTATTTTTACATGTGGAATACAAAGTTTTTGCGATTTTGGGCGTTTTTTTACTGGAATTTGGGCAAAAAATATTACGTACTTCTGGCAACCCAGCCAGTCTCCGCTGCAAGTAAAGCAGGACTTTTTTCTAAAAGACCCGATATTAAATTATGGTTTGCATGAACCACAATTTATGTGAAGACAATTGTTGTTCCTAACATAACCACAGCTTTTATATAGTGTCTATTACAAAAGTATTAAACTGCAACATACTTTACTAGAGCACAAATAAATACGGATAAATTGTGTGGCATATGGTTTACAAAGGAGTTAAGAGAGCTCATATTACTATTTAAAAGTTATTCTCCATTCTCGAGCGTACTTTATTTGATAAATAATTCCTCGTAGTAAAACTCCTCGCGAGTGCAGCACTGCAATACTACGGCGTCTCAAGGCTTGCTATTATTGCTTGTATCCATTATTACAGTCGTAATGAAACGGTATACAAATTGCACTGCTATTTGTGCAGCTTAAGTGCGAGGTTGCGAATATTTAAACACTCTCTATCCTAAATGGAAAATTAAAACCCGGTTTAAGGAAACGGCATCAATATGGGAGCTATTACTGTACGTTATTACCTTGCAATGTCTGGGAACTTACAACTCACAAAAAACCTCGGCGGGTAAAAATACACAGTACTGTTGTTGGTGTAGCTGATGATATGCTTTGTAATTATAATTGAATCATTTTCTCAAAACTGGAACACGAACTACGTAAATATTCATTTACTGCATTTGTTTATTTAACAAAATCTACTAAAAGTATTCTTTTTCATAAAGTTTTAACATTTCTTCTTGTTTCGAAAAACAACATTTTATGTCACTAGTTAGTATTATTATGATCTCGTTTTACTACTTTTGATGTCTTAAGAAAATCTCCTAGGTACATTATAAATAATAGCTCTATAAGGCGCAATATAGAGCTTTATTATCTTTATGTATAATAATAATTGTCGTTTATTTGTTATTATTTAAAACTTGTATCGTATTCTCATAATTTTATTGAAATATTTTAAGCTAAACTTTTTCTGCCTAAACGGTTTTCATGTTTCTGATTTTGTAACATCATTTCTAGCAGTGACGACTTGCCCTTAAGTGCTACAAAGATACAGAACCACCAAGAATTTAAAATAAATAGGCCCATTATTAACTAATCATGTAAGTAAAATATATGTAAAAATCAAATAACAAAACTAATTCTTTATTTTACATTTAACAAAATGAAAGTAGTTATTCAATTACATAAAAATTACTCGTCCAACACCTGTAGTACTAAACATAGGAATTTCGGGTAAAAGTTGCGATAAACCATATAAAAAAAATTAAAAAGACATATTGAAGAAACAACTTCATTGGTGATTGTAAGGGGAAGAATGCTTTTTGAACTGAAATTAGAGTGATAGATTTATTCTGTTTGACTGAGAAAATAAAGAAACCCGAAAACTTATTGCCACAAAACTACAATGAAAAATTAAAGATAAGTTTGCCGAAAGACGTATTTGTTTAAAATTTAAATAAAAGCTATGAAGAAAATTGAATTGTATTGATTAATATTTTATTTTCTTTTTTGCTTGATGCAGCACACCCACAAATATGTAGCACGAGCCGCCAGTGATTACCTGATAATGAAACATCTCTCACATTCCTTAAGAGTCAATAAAATAGAATATAAAGTGGAATAATTGTAATTTTGCGATTTTCTTTAATAGATGTACGTCACCTCTAGAGTAAAACTCATATGACTAGCTATAAAACTATTCTTATACATTATAAAGTATAGTCAGCTAAAACTTAGGGAACAAATTTCTTTACTTCGCAACTAAATTGAAACTTTATAAAATCCATATTCTCACTTAAGTAAATTTACTTGGCAACTAAATTTGAAGTGGGAAATAAATTTATTTACAAATCTGAAGCTTTCTTGATCCGACTTATCAAAAGAGATTTGAAAAACAAATCCACTTTATTTTTGCTTTATTTTTTATAAACTATAATAAAAAATATTCGTGTACAGCTTTATGAATTTTGGTTGTAGGCACATGAGTTATAATTAATTTAATAATAAATAACTACCTTCCCAACGAAATAATTGTAAAGGGATTTATTGTAGGCTTAGACTTTAATTCCAACGTTTAAGTTTAAATTTTGTCATTTCATTATGCTAATTGTATCTCCGTAATTTCTGTAAATGACTTAAATTTTAAATAACTTGAATGTTGTATTTAGCTCTTATTTCTCCATTATTTTACATGCCTACGGAATAATGGCGTACGACATTGTTACCAATTTGAACACCCAAAAAAGTTGTAATTATTTGCAGCAAGAAGAGTTAATTTCATCCCGGTATCCTTTCTTCCAGCCCGCATTCAATCCGAAACAAAACACAATCATCGCCCAATCTCATTTGTGTTGCTCGCTACATAATAAACATCAAAATTTCACCAAATTTGCTTGGCAATATTTCACGTTTCATGAACAAAGTTTCGCAACTTCGTGTTTTCAGTTTATTTACGCTGTTGTGCGATCGGCTATTGTTCTCCGAATTCTATCGCCAGTAGGATCAGAGCTGGCTGTGTCACTATCTGCTGTTATTTTTTGGCGTGCAAACCAAAATTGTGTTTTATGAATGATGCTGTTTGATTTACCTGATTAATTGCTAAAATGATTAAAATTTAATTCCACCTCGAAAACAGGGAACCGTATTGGAAACAGTGATTTATTAATTTTTGTTAGATACAGACAGGTTGTCAAGCTATAGAATTTTTCTTTCACTGGTCATTGATAAACGATGACTATAATTTTCTTTCTCTCGGCTTACAAAACGTGCATAAAACGTAATATTAGCATAAACGTAATTTTGCGATGCAATGTTCACACTGGTCGTAAACATAATACGGAAAAATTACCTTTAAAATAAATACATTGTATTTGCTTTTTTGTATTTAACTAAAATCCAGTTAATTATAAAATAATTGCATACATGTTGTTGATTGTCACACATACTATTTTTATATTTTATTTGACAACCTACACTATATACTACAACCAGACCTCAACTTTCAAATGTTACTGGTTTTTACACATAACAAAATCATAAAGTTCAACCAAATTCAACTTTACGTTACGCATTATGCTCAGAAATAAACATAAACTTAATATGTTATCACTATGTACACTTCCATTTATTGATATTATTTAAACTGTACGAATTACATTATTTTTATGTCATTGTTGTGCACTATATCCATTGTGACTGGACTTTAAGTTTTATATTCTTTGGTACTGTAAATTTGCATATTTTGAAATCAATACGAAAACTATTTGGAGTCAATAACTATAATTTGAAAAATTACGTATATAAACACAAATCTATATTAAAAACTTGACGGTAACAGAAGGTTCCTCATTCGCGTTCCACGGTGGATCAAAAAAAAAAACATGACACAGTCGGCTTGTCCTTAACTGCTGCAGAACCACTAATAATTTAAAATAACAATGCCATTATTAATTAGTAATATAAGTACCTTAATAAAATATATGTAAAAATCAAAAAACAAAATTACTTCTTTATTTAAAAATATGAAGAGATACATAGATGAGATGAGAGAATTCCGAAAATTGATTGCCATAATACTACAATGAAAAATTAATAGATAATTTTGCAGAAAAGAAGGGAAGACGTATATGATTAAAATTTAAATTAAAACTATAAAGAAAATTGAATTCTTTTCAATAACATTTAATTTCCTTTTTTGTTTGATGCAGCATATCTAAAAATATGTAACACGAACCGCAACTGAAATGAACTAGTAAATTTGGTGGCCAAGCAATCTATATAATGTACGAGTAGATCTGCAGCGTACAACAAATCTGTGCATGGACTCATGGAAAAACGGTTACAAATGACATATTTCAAATGCGACTGCGATGCACAGTAAAAAGAAATTGCTATTACCCTTTTTCGTTGATATTTACAATACATTATAATGTGATTCGAGCCATACACGAAATAAATAATAATTAGATCTATATTTAATAATAATATGTGAGATTATTTTGAAGTAGTTAGTGTTAATTTAGTATCCGAACATATTCAGATAGTAGGAAGGTATGTGAATAAGGAAAGCTAGACTAATATTTATAGGTAACATTGCGGAGGTGAGTGGAATTGTTTCTTGTGAAAACAAAACCTGCAAATCGCCTAAAGGAGTATCTAGATCACTAGGTATTTCTCAGTTCGTGAACTGCTGGGATTCTACGTAAAAACAAGTACTTGATCTTTGCTCTTCTATCAGATTTAAAATGTTCGTTGCGTTCAAACTTTCTTATTGCTTTGTATTGAAACAGAACTTGAATTCACTGTGTACAGGAATTGGTTGCTAAAAGTCTTCCAATATAAACGAAGTAAAATTAAAGTTGGAAGAAATATCCACTAACTATTCTATTGCAGAGTGCTTGCAGAGGATATATTCTGACAACTATAGCATCATTAAAGTATAATTAAAGTGGTCTCAATTCATTTATCCCATTTTTATGCGATTTCCTTTATTCCTCCTAAAAGTACAGTGCCATTTTATGACAAGATTTATTAGTAAATTAAAATTTACTCTACTTCTATACTTAAAACTCTGTTTCTCATAGGCACGTAGGAACATTGAAGAGAAAGAAAAAAATATCTTGGTAATGCTCATCTCTTACATATTTTAATTCTAAATGTTGTCTGATAAACACCACTTAGCATTTACAGAGCAAATATATCATTATTATGAAAAAGCGTAAAGTTGAAGAGATACAAGAATCGTCTGATCTATATAATCTATAGTACCTCTAATGATCTGGAAAACTTGAGGTTATCAGCAATTGTTAACCAAAGAAAATTTCGCTGTTTGTAACAACCTCTACCATTAAACTGTAAGCAAAAGTTTTCTCGAAACACGTACCTAAGTAAGGGAGTCTCTGTTCCATCTTACCACTTATGATGAATTCCTTTTAGGACAATGAAGTATCTCAAAAAGTTGAGTATTTATTATAATTAATACAAGAATGAAATACATATGAATACATTATTAATTAGTAAACTAAAATAATTGAGAAATAAATGCAATTTTATCGACCGTATGCCTTTCAACAGAATGGTGAGACATTATTTCTTTGAGTAGTTACTCGTTGTGGGATTTAAAGTTGAAATCTGTGTTGTAAACAAGATTGTAAGTGAGAAATATTATCCATGAAAGAAAGCCGATGAGTATGAATTTAAAAGAATGTTGATGCAAGTTAAACCGCTGATCCACTTTCGGATCCTTGAAACTTTTCATCTTCACGAACAGGCACTTTGTATTCATTAGGTTAGTTGCGAGAAGAAATATAGTTAGTTATGATGTCGTTGATTCCATTTTACGGCTCTTCCGTCACTTATTCCGCGCTGAATAAAGATGACGTATGAACGGTTAGTGGTGTAAGTAGCGATGCGCGTGTGTTTTATACACAAACATCAAAGTTTACGCGGCGGGAAAAGTTGCGGAGCGGAAATGACGTAGCAGAAACAACGCAGATAAAGGAGGGGATGCTGTGCTGATGCCAACCTGAGATACACACAACAAGGAAAACATTTTAATGTTTCAAAAGCGGTGGGTTGCTAAGGAACGGGATGTGTGCGTACGGAACGAAATTTGATTTAAAATTTGATGTTTTTCTTTACTTTCGCATATAATTAAATTATTTCTCTCAGCCTTTATGTTCACAATGTGCCCGGAGGCAATTTTTAATGAACAACTTACTTTGTTCTCTCTACTATTAGTGATTCTGTGAGACGAAACGAGACGAGAATTTTCTTTTCTTGTATCGTTTCATTTTAAATGTAAAATATTTTATCTTTTATTTCTCGTGTCGAATATTATTATTTTATCACAGTCTCGAATCTCGCTAAGATTTCTCGACTTTTCAAGATATTCAGGGAAATATCAAATAATTTTATATAAGTACAATATAACTATAACCTCTCCCTATACATTGTCTTTGCGTACCAGATAGTCATATAAAATACACTAAAATGATGAAAATTCAAGCTTCTGAATTATTTTTTTAAATGAACACTGTTCAGTTTTGGAATTTTTAGATTAGCAATTTTAATCTGTTTGTTGTTGATGGTTTTTAGTAAGTTCGTTTTCGTTATTAGGTTATTTCATTTTATAGTGACATTTAGGATGATATTTCAGGGTTTTTATTTGCTGATTCTACGTAGTTCCTATGGATATTTATTTTTCTTCTACGCCGGCGACATAGTAGTAGCTGTATTTCTAGTTGGGAAACAAGTCACAAAAGATGTCACACATACGACGTTTGAAGAAAATTTTAAAACCTCAAGAAATCTCTGCGAAATTATTGAAATTCGATAAACTCGATTTTTTTTTCTTCGAAAAGAAACGAGCGTGATTCGAGAAATATTTCGTCTCACCCGAATCCATTATCTACTATTTCTAGAGATGCTTCTTGCTTGTTAGCTATTTTTCTAGCTAATATTTTAGTATAGTTTATCTCCAATATACGGGCGAATACCGGGTTAGCGCATTCCTACTCGAACTAAGTGGAGTGTGATCTGGGGTCCAAATCCGAGCTTCGTAATTCTTGAAACAAATAAAAAAATACATTAAAGTTGAAAATTTTAAGCTGAATGATTGGATACTACTATATGTACTTCTCTCAAAATCAAAAGTTGTTTATTCCGACCATATTATGTGTAAGATATATTGAGGTAAAAAATATTTCGAACTGTTACACAAAAATTCTCCTAATAAAGAATTAAGAACATGTTTTATAAGAAAACTTTATAAAACGTTCAATTCTTCACACGAATAATTAAATATTTTTCTTCTTTCATGTCAAAACCATTTATGTTATTCTGCGCGATTTTAAATTTAAACGTCATGATATATGAAAAAAGTTTCCTCTGTAAAAACTTTCTAATTCTGTAAATAATTGAAAGCAATTTTTATATTTGTGCAAAGTCAACTTCAGAAAAATTTGAATCAAATGTTTTGGGAAGTTTTGTAAAAATGATAAATGTTGAAAATAAAACGAACCATCAATCTGGCATGATTTACCGGGGTTAAAAGAACGCAGTGCCTTGAAATAGATTGCGTTGCATTAAGAAACACAATTTGTTATTTTTATTCAGCTGCAAGGAATATTTGAAATTTGTTACCCTTGATTTATAATCCGTTCTAAGCAGCGATTCGTCTTGTGGTTAAAAACTTGTAATTACGGCAGGGATTTTCACGCGACTACCACAAACAGGTGTCAGCATTGATTCGTTTTTTAACCCGATGCAGAAATAAACGTTGCACGCAATGCTAAAATTTTTCTTCACAACTATTAAAATTATTTCACATAAATATTCAATCAATATTCAATATAATTATTCACCATACACTACGTACTTCGATTCAACCAGAATTTTCATGCAAATCAAATGGAAGTGTTCTAACATTATACAGATTATGGTTTGTAGAAGCACAACATTATTTTCCACAATACTATTGCAAATGTAATATTTTTGAAAATAATTATAGTAAGGAAAAAACAATTACGTAGTAGAAAAACAGAAGTTAATAAATAAAGTCTCAAATAAGTTTAGGAAAAATTGCTATGAAATAATTAAATTTAGAACAAAATGAACGTCTTGTTGTGACGTGTCATTCCTGGTTTCCTGGCTATTGAGTGGTTTATCATAATCTTAATTCGCTAAATAGGACATCATTACTTGTGTTTCTCTTTCACCTATTATGCTGATAGTTTGATTACGAAAATTTTATTACTTTATGTGTATCACAGAGTTAATTAATTATTAATTAATTAATAAGTAATGCTCTTCCTCTGTCGGAATACACATTCCAGTCCTTCCTATAATTGAAGTAGCTCTCTGAAGAGTCTCAGTTTCGAGGTTCGGATCACATGGTTGTAGCTGCAGCCATATTGTTATTAATTAATCGATCTCTACTCTAGTAAATTTAATATCTCCCGTAAATCCTGTAATATTGAGATGAAGGAATTAGGAATTAAGTTGAAGGAATTAGGAATACAACGTGAAGTTATATATTAATGTTGTGACGAATTGCAGTTCCACCGAATAGCCGAACAACAAATATTCGGTTAAATTTTATCCGAATATTTGACCGAATGATATATATTTCTATAATCTGAAAACATAATTGGTGATCCTTGTTACGGAGTGTCGAAACTCTTTTATTTGTTAAGGTACTTTTATATTTATTATTAAATTTAATTATTTCAATTTTAAGAAAAATTAAATGACGCGAAAAAATAAAACTAGTTAAATTCTTTACTCATAATGTAAATTCTTAAGTAATTATTAATTAAATATCTTTTGTTTAAAATTTATCAGCTATAATTTTATTGTTTTACATAACAAAAAGGGTTGTACTTCACTTGTTTTTTATAACCGAATATTAGATTTTAAAAATAAATATTCGGCTCAATACTGAATAGAGAAAACATGGTCTAATACCGAATAATAATTTGGCTTCGGGCTTCGGTTCCATCTGTTATCATTTAAGTGTGTTTTTAAAATATTGACTTAATTAATTTCAAATCACAATTTCCAATTTGGCTTGAAGTAAAACAACTTGAAACAAATCTGCGAAATTTTCTTTAAATTTATTAAGATCTCTTGATAAAATCAATATAGCGTGCGCGGTTAATAAAGGTGGCTGTGTACAGGAGTCATCAATCCTTCGGAGGTGGGGTAATGAAGGCGAGGAATAAATTACCCGGCAGACGCCAAATTTCAATTTTAAATAAGTATCATCGTCCGAGGAATGAATGCCAAGTGCTCCAGATTAAATTTTGAGTACGGTTATTAGGGCCACGTAAGGGTTTCAAGCTCAGAATGTGAAAAAGGGTGAAGGACATAATTGAGAATATAGGAACTGATGCGTTAGATTAATTCCCAGCTATTTTTAGCAGGATTCAATTATTTACATAAAGAAAGGATGAATGCGTCGGACAGTTCAAATTTAAATCAAACATTCCACAATGTTTCTGATGCCTTCCAATATGTGACGTGACGGTACTTCAGATAACATATCACCAATGGTTTTCAACATTCTTTTCTATTATATTTGGTTTGATAAACATGACTTTAGTCATAAGTGCATAAAAACGAAAATCTAAAGGGTTTCTAAATAAATTACTTATAGGTACTCCTCTTGTCAAAAGAAACTTTTTTATTTCATTTAGTGATCCTAATTAAAATTGAAAATATATTTTTTACAAGTTGGAGTCATTTAATAAAATCCACTAATACATCACCGTTTCGACAGTAAATAAGTCATCATCAGCTTGCTAATAACATACAAAATATACAATCAAATATACAGACATACATCAGACATACATTCAACTCATGTAACAGACTTACATAAATAGTATTAAAATATTATCAGGTAAATCATGTAAATTATTTTTCCTACGACCACTGTTAAAAATAGTATTTTTAACGGTTGCTTAGCAAGTTAAAAATAACAGTTTATAACACAGTAAATACTTTTAAAACGTTGTCATTGACAACGTGTTAAAAGTAAAAAACAATTTTACTTTTAACACTTCTTATGTTCAGTTGTTCATAACAAATACATCATGACCTGTCATAAATGTCATTCTATAATGCTTAGTTTTTATTTACTAATAGGTACATAACTGGGGTCGTAGGAAAAATAGTGTATGATATTTGTGTTAAAAGTGATTTTATTTCGTTCATTGGGTTTGTCACACTCGGCTTCGCCTCGTTTCATAAACTTCCCCACTCACTCATAAAATGTCACTTTTAACACTTATATCATAAATAACTATTACAGAAATCTTTCGTCAAACATAGATAAAACAAACACACGTATGTTACTTAATAGATATGAACCAACCTGACTTATACAGTGTGTGCAACGAAATGCGGAACATAGGACTTTAACATGGGATTTCAAAAAATTGCGGATACTCTCTCCCACTATAGATTTAGAGCAAAACTGCAAGAGTACGAAGTTGTTCAAAATTAAATTCTAGGTCAGATAAGATCATAATTGTTGCAACAGCAGGTCTGCAGTACGAGATATATTAAATATAATATGTAGCATTTTCATTCAAAATCGGACACCCATGGAAATAAAAGAAAATATGTATGTGTCAATTGTGACAGTTAGTAACCTTACTTTGTGTTCAATATTTTTTTAAATTATATTTGTACTTTAATATTAACATATTGTTAAAGAAATAAGAATAAATTCAACTTAAATAATATTAAAATATGGACAATAAATATTATAATTAGTGAAACTTCTCTACACTGACAGATAGATATTTTCTTTTCCATGGCTATCTGATTTTTAACGAAAGTATTACATTTTATATTTAATACAATCTCAATTACAGTCCTGTTGTTGCAACAATTATGATCTTAAATGATGTACAATTTAATTTCGAACAACTCTGTACTCTTGTAGTTTTGCTCTAAATCTATCAGGAGAGAGAGTATCCGCAATTTTTTGAAATCCCATATTAAAGTCCTATGTTCCGCATTTCGTTGCACAGCCTGTATAAGAAGTGTTTAGTTGAGTAACAGTCGAAAATTATAATAACCTACCACTAGCCATTCAAGGGCCAGAAAACAGCGAAACAAGAATCCCAGAATAAAAGGATCTGGGACTTTGAGAAATAGACAATTGTTACAATAGTTTATTCCCTGTGTACATACATATCTTGTTAAAAATGTGTGATATTTAATTAGTTTTACATTAGTTTTGTTTCGCTGTTCTCTTGCCCTTACTACATACTTTTATATTTTTTGAGTTTCCTAGTTTTTCCAGTTAGAATTAAAACAGGAGTGCATCGTAATTATATAGAAAATAATAATTATTTTATTTTAACCCTAAGCGTAAAGTAAAAATATCGAATCAGGAAAAAAATCCTGTGTTTTAAATATTGTGATTTGAATTTTTAATGGAAGTCATTAATGGATAACACTAATGGTACTAATGTTAATTCCATAATCATTAGCGTAATTATATTGCGAATTTCCAAATAATTATCTATTAATTATTCTGTCTCGAGTTACATATTAATTATCATTATTAATTAGACTTCCAGTTTAATCAAAGTTTGAAAATTACACGACATCTTACAAGACAAGACTTTAACTTTATACACTACACTAACTCTGATTAGATTTAAAATAATTAAGTTGAAAACTCTTCATTTGTAATACGTCCTATTTAACTAATTATATGTCATTCTACGATAGAATTATCTCATGTATCCCCACAATGTATGTAATTCTATTGATAGACTTTTTTTTATTGAATTATGCCCTGTCGCAAAAAAATAGGTAAATATTTTTTTTTAATAATTCGGAATCATATCTCTAAAAGCATATAATTTTTCTGATAAAATTTCAGTGTCACTATCTGTATATTTTACAGCGTAAACATTGTAAATAAGCAAATTGCAAACCTAATAATTCCGAGAAAACTCAACAATGCAAAAATATTCCATCGACATGTCAGCACATGTTTGAAATCACTCGTTATTCGTTCCATATTCTGGAAATGTATGTAAACATTATTCATCACTGTTACCAACCACGACTGCATGTATTGCCAACTGCCATTGACGTCACTGCCTTGGAAATAAACCACATTATGTCCCTTATACTCAGATTCATTCAATTTCAGAACAGCACTTGAATGATTCCCATGCAAGAATACAAATTCTATCATTCATCTCAGGATGCTGCTGCGTTTATTTAATTTGTTGTTTGTATTGCCCGCTTCTTACTTTAAGCTTGTTTACTCTTCAAACTGAGAAATCAAATAAATTTAAACGTTGTGTTGGAAGTTTTTAAACAATTCAGCATTATATTAAGAAAATGTGAAGTAAGCATTTCGGAAACTTCGTACAATCAATAAAAGTTTGAAGAATTAAAGCAAAAGGAAATTTACTAAGTAATAACTGGAAAAGTTGAAGGATAAATTTTACAAGAAAATATTTACATATTTCAAAAGGAGATACCTTCATTTTATTTCCTTTCTCTTCGTTCCTATAAAGAATATTTATTTGTTTTTTATTTGCTCTGGACCTGGTGCCTACTTAATTTATGTTGAAAGTTTTTAAAATATTATTCATAATCAATTTCAGTATTATATTTATGCAAAATCTAGATATTCTATAAAATATTTAGTTTCATATAATGTATCATATATGGATCATACACGAATTTTCTTAATAATTAATAAGGTTTTCTTTTGTTTCAGAAACACTGTAAAAAAGACAAAGACCAATTTTGGGTCCACTACAAACCATCATTGTTCCAACATATAGGGACACATTCTTCCTTAAAAGGAAAAGTCCAAAAACTTAAGGTAAGTCATTTTTCAAATTTCAAACGTCTACATTATGCCTGAAATCTTTTATAACAGAGCTTTAAGTTTCCTAACAAGTTTCGATTAGGATAATTTGTTGGAGAACTATAGGTTACCAATGCGTTCAATTCTTTTCAAAGGATGAATGGAAATGAAAAAAAGTTATAATTAAATCACTGACCAGCGCATCACAATTTCGTTAAATCTAGACTTATATTTTACCTTTACGTACGGTTTACTGATTTGTGGAGTAAGAAATATAGTGTAGTTAAGAAATTCGCGTTTTATTTTTGAGAATCACTTAATTGGGTAACCGTATGGTACCCATTGACTGCTAGTGTAATATTATGTATTTTAGCAGATCTCACAAGATATTCAAAGCTGTAGTTAAGATTTTTGTAAGAGGAAGAATATAATAACAAACTTTAGCATTAGGATTATAAAGTATGGATGCTTCAACTTCAGTTCTCTATCAATGCCATGAATTAACATTGTCACATAATGAACGTTAATTATAAGTTAATGATCTGTTTTAAGTATAAAGTTGAGGACCTGAAAGCATCGGTCGTTTTTACGGTCATTAATTTTGTCATAAAATGCTAACTAGAAAAGTTAGATGTCACCATTTGCAAAGTTTTAGATGTTACCTGCAAAATTATCTAATAGTGTACAATTTTGTTTTACTACTCATTTCTTACTACCTTAACCATTAACATTTACATGTATAGAAGACCAGATTAAGTTTTACGTTACTTTGCAAATTATGAATTCATATTATTCTCATTTCTGTACTCCTTATCAGAGGTGTATTGCTAGGAAAAGAAATAAGAAAACGTTATTTATACCATTGTCTATCAGTAATTAGTCTTCCAGAAAATATCGAAACGTCGTACCATCAAAACAGTGCCGGAACTATGTTCCGAAGTGTTCCGCCTTGAAAATACCACTGTTTTTACGTATTCTTATAAATATTCTTGTATATAATAGGTTAGATGACCATAATTGAATTTTAATGAACAAAGTACTGAATTGCAGAAAGTACTTATATTATGAATGTTGCCAATAAGAAATGAAATATTTTTCAACAATTATTTATTAATTCGCTTCCGTAACTGTGACGTACATTAAGTGCAAACGCTGAATGGTCAAATTTGAAGGCGTGGCAATAATACCTCGCCGTCTTGTTACTATTTCGCTCACACAAACTATTCCTCTCTGTACACCTTGGTGCGCCTCTCATGCACTTAATCGTCGCCATCGTCCCCTCCCAAGAACTTTATTACTTATCTACTTCAAAACTAGGTACACATAATTAAAATAATACAAGTATATTATTTTTTTGCAAGCTATCATATATATAAAATTTAAAAATTGGTCACCCCATTACAAAATAACAATAATTACTATATTTTATCGTAATTGAGAGTTTTAGTAAGACTTACCTGTAAGTAACAGGGACTTTTATACTTCGAAATTTTAGTGCATTTGTATTAGATGTTTAGTAATCGACGAGAATGGGAATTGAACCCAGATCTTACATTATGCTCGGATTTCATGCAGTTTAACTATTGTACTACCTCTGCTCGTATTACTGATTTGATTGCATGTGCTAGTCTGCTTTAGCGAATATATCGGTATTATACTGAAAAGGATATTTCCACCTCAGGGTCATATAAATGATGAATAATTTGACTAGTACACACTAGACCGCAGGTCCCATGCTTTGAGAAAGATAATAATAAAAATAACAATCCAATGCCATTCTAGCAAGCCACAATGTGATTTGATTCTGATTCAGAAAGTAAAGTGAATAGTTCCATCATCAAACCGAATCGTTTCTAAATGCGCGCTTAAGATTTCCGCGTGAGGATTGGCTCTGGAACATCCTTACTTCCTTAAATTGTTTATCCTGGATATTCTTCTTACGGTTATTACCCAAGTGTGTTTGGAGCCGCATTCAAATTATATGTTTTCGAAAAAGAGCGCCGTAAAAATATTACGTTTCCAGCGATAAAAAACAACTCGCGAACAAAGGGGTAGTTTCGACCGCGAATATTCTTTACCCACGTAAAAACTTGACTTTGTAGCGTATTCAATTTTCAGTACCTTTGATAAAGGATAGTGATGTGAACGTAGTTGAATTTCAGCGAAAATTTTATTGAACTTCAAATGGTTCCATTTATTATAAAAAAAAAATCATCTCAACCTTGGCACAAAGAAAGATCAAATATAGATCGAAGAGATGTAGAGATGTCTCACGACTCGATAGCCATGTAGGGATGTATTCCTTTATTCCTTAGGTAAAATTACATTAAACTCATGTCCGGAACTCATATTACAGAATTTATGGGCGATATTAAATTTAATAGAGCTACCCAGGATTCGGTACACATTATTTTATTTATTTTATTATTTTTAACAAAGTTAATTACTAAAGTAATTCTTCAAAATATCCTCCTTCTACATGAATACATATTCTAACTCTTCCCATAATTGTAGCTCCCTGATACCGAGATTGATTACATCGAAAGCTACATATAGTATGTTTTCAGTTTTATTTCAAAATACCAAGGAGGTTGCTGGAAGTATTATAGTGATAGTTGATAGTGACAACGATAAATTGCTTTTATTGTTACCATTGTGTAAAAAAAAGCGTAAAAGGGAATGGGTCTGCGATTTTATAATCTCGTAGACCAGTTGGGTAAAGTTAAAAACAAAACTACTTTATTTATACTTTCAAATGAGCCCAGAGAATTTTGATTAACGCTTAGTCATTACTGAAA
This sequence comes from Stenolophus ochropezus, assembly GCA_035578165.1. Taxonomy (NCBI): domain Eukaryota; kingdom Metazoa; phylum Arthropoda; class Insecta; order Coleoptera; family Carabidae; genus Stenolophus; species Stenolophus ochropezus. The sequence goes on along the minus strand of JAQOWZ010000005.1, from coordinate 12,518,697 downwards.
ATGATATTGAAAGTCTGTAAAGACAGTACCGATGTTAGCTACGTTATAAAAATTTAGCCGACAATCAAATACGATGTGACGTGGCTTACATCGCAAATGTAGCGAACATAACGTACTAGTGTCTATGTGGCCGGATATATTGAGCATACTAAAAGCTATTTTTTAATGCATTGCGAATATAGCGTGGCCTAGGCATAAAGCCATAATATTATGAGTTAATTTATCCCTTGGTTTTTTTTGCACATACTAAACGTTTCATGTGTCTTCAAAGTTAATATTCGAGAGGTCTGGAGACTTCGGTAACCAAAGAACTGGACCTCCTCTTCCAATCCGCTGGTTAGCAAAGTTATTATTTAAATATGTTTCTGTCAAATTGGGATGGTACGCCATCCTGTTAAAATAAAGTCAATATCGGAATATTTTTGAGTTGAAAATACAGTAACAGCAAATTATCACCTACAATATCCGTAGGTTTTTGATAATTACGTAATTATTTTATGACAATGCCGAAAGCAAGTTGCTTGGTAACCGCCCGAGGTCGAAGGCGGAGGGCTGTTACTTACAAGCAACATTCTTTAGTTGTCATAAAAATATGTTATTTATCAGTGATCGAGAGAAACTCGATGATAATTTTTCCATAAGCTAAATATGACATTTTGAAAGTAAAACAAATAATTTAGGTTTAACAGTTGTCAATAATTATTATTTACTTAGCAACCTTATGGTATAAATGATAAGAGTGTTACGGCTCTTTTCAGTGTAAATGTGTTTTGATTGGCTAGCTTCGTACACATGATCAAAAGTACAGGGATCCGATTAGATATATTTTAGGCTAAAAATTTTCGTAATATATCACAAATATAAAACTTCAAAGAAGAAACAATTGCTACAATTAATCAACAAAAAATGATAATCATGGGCTGCTCTATTAAATTTAATATGGCCATTAAATTTTAGGCATGAGGGCCTAAGGCATTTTTGACTAAAATTATCTACGGAATATATCTTTATTCTATGGCTATCGAGTCGTGGGTCACCTGCATAGAAAATATACTTTAAAAATCATTATTGGAATTATTATTAGACATTTTAATTATTTATTTCTCAGTATAAATATTTTGTTAATCTATTTTCTTATTTATTTACTTAATTTCAGATTAAACAAAAAACCGGAAATTTTTCGGACGAATTTGTGGCTACATATTCGGATGGATCTACAGAAATAAAGTCAGATATACTACTGGGAACAATTGTAGCATTATCATCAATTTTTACGTTATTGATAATAATAACAATAATTTTGAGGATACTCCTTGAATAGTAAATCATTCTAATTAATGCTGGAAAGTAAGAATGTTAGGTAAATGTTTAATTTATTTTGAAATTTAAAAGAAATGAAAAAACTAAAAAAGAGTATTGAATCTAAATTTTAATTAAAAGCATTTTCTTCATTTCAGATAATATATGTAAGTCTTGGAAAGAATGGGACTCCATTGAAAAAATGTTATTGTTTAATTATTGATGTATTTCTAAAATTAATATAAAAAAATAAGTTCATTTCAAGAAATAAATCTATTTTTAATTCTTTAATATGGTTACTACGAAAATAAAAGACAATAGTTTTGATATAAATTTCAAAAAAAAACTATTTCTTAATAAGAACCAGAAATATGTGTACTAATAAATTGTAGGTATTATTAAAACGTATCTATGTATATTTGAAGTTCTAAATATTAATTAATGCATCTAACAGAAAGTCAAATTTTGATACCTACCTTTGTAATTATATGAAATTGGTAACAAACAACTGAAATATAGAAGTTCATTAATTATTCCCATACTTTATTTCTACAGATTATGGATTTGGTTTTGATTCTTCAAATGGGAGAAAAGAACAAATTAATTCATTCATGTTCAGTTTCCTCGTATATTTGAAAATCTAGAAGCAGGATCAAGAATATAAAAATTATCAGACGGCGAAACATGGTTTTCTTATATAATTTTTTTATTTTTACCTTTTAAATTAATGAACCGTTTTCATTGCTCCTTTGCTCAAACTTACAAGGATTTTTATCTAAATTCATATTTACTTCAACAGATTAAATTTTTTACTTTAACTTTAAACATTGTGTCACTAAAAATACAACGCTTTTTATTTCTTCAGTAGCACTAAAATACAATGTAAAATACCTATTTTTCGTATTTTCTACTTATATTTATTAAGAGAACTATTGAAAATACCATTGCAATTTTTATATAGATATCTTATGATTAATGAAAACAGTTCATATGAAACTTCAGGTGAAATATTATTATGTAGACTCTCTAGCATTTAAAACCAACACAATCTTGATAGTGTTAACTTATTAATATTATAAAATTTCTAATTATTATATTTTATATTTTTTTATATGACATTCTACAATTTTTTTTAATCAAGTGCTTTAAAATTTATATTTTCCCTTTCAAATAATAAAGAGAAGTATATTTGAAATAAAGTGTGAGCTTCAATCAAAACATTATTAAAAGCTTTCAATACGTGTCATCTACATATGTAGATATATTTCGCCGGATGCTTTCGATTCATTAAAGGATTTACATATTGAACATGTTACTAATTTGAATTTTACTGTTCCCAGGATAAACAGTTCGGCAAGGTGCCGTTGTTCTTCCCGCACAACAACCCGGAAGCTGAAGTAGAATCCGGAATCAAGGCCTACAAGTACTACACCCTGCATAGGGCCTATCTGGGGGAGACCTTCTTCTGGGGGTTGTTGCCGCAACCTGGGGATCATCTGCTCTTCAAATTTACTTCTCCCACCTACATCAAGAAGTAAGTCCAAATTTATATTTTTATCTTTCCTAGATATAATTACAATTTAAAAAGAATATACGGTGAACATTCATTTGGGATCCGTAAACGAGTATAGTCGATTACGTTTAATTGGATCTGCCGATTTTTTAGCCAAATTTCTAACAATGGAAATTTACGTGGAGACGTGGACACCACATAACTTCCTTGTACTCCTATTAAATTATACATATTTTTTTACACTTCATTTAAACTTATTTTATTTGAAAATGAAAATTTTGTCACTAATTCTAATGATTTCAAGTGACAATTTCAAACAAAATATGTTGATTTTAGATATGTCTATGAATCTACTGTTTTTACTAATTTGTCATCGCCGGTTATTTTACTGTTAATTTAATGATGTTGATGTTATCAAGTTCATATGTTTGTTGTTCGTTGAAACCTCGCATGTCAGTTGTAGTAGTTGAGAGACATATTTTTATTTTTGGACAAAATATATTTAATTTATTAGAGATTAATTTAGATAAATTATATTTATGAATAATCCAAAGTACTTTTTATATTATTATTTTAAATATAAATGTTCTCTTTTATTTCCCTCCAAAATATTTAAATCCATAAATTATTTTCTAAAGTTACTGATTTCTAGTGATTTTTGTTGAATCAAATTCAGATATTCGCCAACTTACTATTGGCAGCACTGATTGTTTTTGAGATATGGGAGAAATTCAAAAAACCCTTCGAGCATAGTGCCCTTTTGGCACTGTCGATTGCAATAAAGAAGAAGGTGCACAACTAGATATTATAGCAATACAGTAGAGATATCACACCGAAACTAGTCAAAATGGATTCAGATATGGTCAACCGATATTTCCGTTGAAATCGAAAAACCGAAAGAAGTAAAAATTATTAATTAAGACACAATTTACGGGTTTAATTGATACTTTTCTTAGTTGGGATGGTAATGATTGACTGGGTTAAACGAAGTACGATTTTTATCTAATTATAAAGTGCAAGACTTAGAGTACATCACAGCGAATAAGTATCCTTCTCAGTATACACTACAATGACTGAGTGAACACCTCTCTCACGGGTAGTAAACATTACAATAACTGATTTTTACGAAGAGTAATTTTTAACAAATTACATTAGGGTATGAATTAGAGCACTTTGCTCGCAGAAAGTAAATATTAAGATTGGACAAAATTAGAATTTAACAACTACATAACTACACTCTACTGATACCTCCTAATTAAAGAGGTAAACCCCAGAGAGATTACTGAGTTAAATTATTTCACTATAGTTCTAACAGAAATACATTTATACTATCGTATCACTAACTAGTAGAGTGCCTCATGTTAAATCAAGTTCTAGTCAAGAGATATTCTTGGAATATTCACTTATTAATAACCAATATGCTTTTATAGTAACAAATTTTAACAATGATATTAATTATTAATATGAAATAGCGTCTTGATGTATGATTATAAAGGGAACGATGCAAAGATTTTGGAATAAATTGCATATGTATTGGCATTATAGTCGCGTAGATAGGGTACTAAACTATGGATGGAACAATAGAGTGCAGGCTAAATAATGCACTTTCTATTATATGCTCCCAATATCCCAGGGTGGTTTACTCCCCAATTTATATACGCCATTCCCTTGAGCTTCTAGTAATTCACGGGATCATGTATAACTTATATTGTATTATACGTAAATTTATAGAAGATAAAACGAACAAATGCATTTTCAACATAGTGGTTCTTGAAAAACAGATCCATAATACTTATTTTTAATAATAATAATTATCCGTACATAAATTAGTTTTCTTAGAGCTGAATGTTTATACAAAAAAATAATTAATTAATATAATTTTTGATTCCATTGTTGTTCGCTATTAAGGTCATCATTACTTAGCTTGAGAGTAAAAACAAAACTAACTGAAACATGAAAGATTCTTTTGGTTTACTTTTCATTAAAATTAACACGCTAGCCAGGCTAACAGCAGATTGACTAACAATATACACCGGTACCTATCCGGAGAATATTCTACCGGTCCCCAATGAAATTAGACCCAATAAACAAACTAAAAAGATCATTAAAAAATCATAATATAAAATTTATATATTGTACAGTATTTAATTATATATTGCATATATTTTTTTATTACCGGTCCATATATATTTTTGTCATTTCACCGGTCCGTCTAAAAAAAAAGGTTGAGAAACACTGCAGTAAATTACATTACAAATTTACAAGTCATCTATATCTCCTGTTAATGTAATGTTAAATAGTTAGTTTGTGACTAAATCCAAGGTTTTTTTCCTGGTAATCATTAGGGTAATGGTTTAATTTTTTTTAAATGTTTTTTTTGTCCGTTGGCTGAATTAATTTTTATTGGAAATTGAAAATATAGAATAACAATAATGAATAATCTATAATAATAAAAATATCCACAATTTTAGCACTTAAAAATAACATGTGAACGAGTTTATAACTATGTGTACTAAACGCTCATTTTCAATAGAGTATGTGACCAAATTTTGATTTTTATATTTGATACTAGTTTCTAAGAAAATAATTATTAATAATTTGGGAAAGAAGTATTGCGACGTCGGCATGGTAGAACCGGAAAAAAGAGAGATTGGGAGCGAAAGAGATCATGCTATCGTCATTTATTCGTTCTCCAACTTATTAAATTGCTAATAATTATATATTTGCAAAGTCATGTTTACCTTTTAGTATCATAATAAGCTGTAGAGGTTAGTTTTATATTTTATAACTTATATACTGAAATTCAATAATGGAAACATATCTCATTGCTTTAATTTTAAAACCACATGTACTTATTTCATAAATATAATTCGTTCATTTAAAAATTTTAATGTGAAAGCAAAATTCATTTTGACTCTTTAACGAAATCTGAATGGTACTTGAAATCCTCTTCCTTCTAGGAAGAAAAAGCCAGTAGAAAAAGGGTTGATGGATAATATTCCTCACGATGCAATTCGGAAGAATGATCCTTTCGTTGTAGGTGCTATAAACTAGAAGGTGTTAAAGTGCGCGCAAGATGTGTTGGTTTTGTTTTGTGGAGGTGTAGTTTATCAGCTGGATGTCCGCCCCCATGTTTGCAATGCGATGTGTCCAGTAAAAGATGGCGCTAAAGTAACGATCGATGCTTGTCACACTCTAATTGTATCAGTCGTGTTTGTGTTTACTTTCTCTGTTTGTGCCCAGCTAATTTATGTCACCTGATAGCATATTTATGAAATTTCATCATGTTTAACTACATTACCTAATTAACCCTATATTAAACATTCACGTGGATTTTATTCCGAGAATTAATTATTCGATTGCAAACATTTTAAGGGTTTTAATTGTTCTTACAAATTATAAATTCCATTAGAGCCGATTCATTAATTTTGCCAGCCGTTAACAAACCGAATTTTTGCTTCATTTCACTTATAAATATGTTTAAACATTTCGGCGAAAATTATTAGAAATTCAATTAGAAACTTTTGGAAGGATCAATGCGCTCAAATTAAAATCACCTTAGATTTAATGAATTTCGGCATCAGCTGAAATCTGATATTACTGAATATAATTTCTCTGGATTTGGGGTTGAGAAGTTTAATTTTCAATTTAATTTTAGAAAAGTTCGCACTGAAGCAATAATTATAAATTGAAACGAATATTAATCAATATTAGGAATAAATTAATATCATATTGTAGAAAGATTTTCGTTTCCTCCCAAATAAATACATATATATTTCGAAATTCGAATATTCCAGTTTACAGCAACATGACAGGATTTATCGCTTATATTTAGTTTCAATTCCAGATCTCACATTAACTGAGTGAGCCATCGCTGCCCGTAAACAGAATTTTTAGAAAATATGGTATACCTTATTTAACAATATTTATTAAACTATTATGTTCAATTTCATTTATTTCTTTTAAAAATGGTTAAAATATATAATGTTTTTATTTTTATTTATCTCTTTTGCTGTTAAACGTCCAAGATTGTAAATTAATAAGCTTTGCAATAATATTTTGAGTTGGATTTGAACCACAATGATATACACAGGTAGCTACATTTTTATTAATAGTTAACAACCCAGAAAAATCGAATTCCAGATCACCATCGAAGCACATTTTCTCAAAAAGTTGAAAAAATTATCTTTAAATATTTATTATACCGAGAGTAATTTTTAACGTGAAACATTTGATTATCATATCCGTGGTTACGACTTGATATTTGATTGGCAGCAATGTATACTTGCTTGTCTCATATAAAATGAAATATGGAACGAATTTGACATTTACTTTTAAGTTTGTATAACAAGTGCAACAACAATTTTAAGAATCACTAATAACTTTAGAGGAAATGGTATAGTAGTGGAATGGTCTGGTAGATCACTCGATCTTACATATCTAGATTCTTTTTATTAGTGAAATTTAAAATCAGAGTTTGTACAGTGGAAAATCTTAAAAATTTATATCAATTATAATTTCAAATTCAAAACATTTCTCATAATATTATAACTGCCCACATATCGCATGTAATTTAAGAGTTTTATAGCAGATTGTGTCATTGCTTACCAGCTAATGGATGGATTTTTAAAAATATATTGAAATTATTGTTTAATTGTTCATTATTATACTTACTTGTTAGTTCGTTGGTTTATTAGTTCTTTATTTTGTAATTTCTTACAATATTAAATTTTAATATTTTAGTCAAATGTATTCCTTTTGTTTGATTTTAAATGAGAAGCAAATAAATTGCAGTCAATCAAATATAAAGTCGAAACTATGGAGATGATAACTCTCCATGTTTCACATAAAAAAAACCAACGGTACAATATACATTAGAAAATATCAAAAAATAGTTTAGAATAACTTATGATAAATAATTGGTTTTCATGATATTTTCTACGAGATAAATATCTATTACCCGTAATCAAGATTCGTGAATGAAATAAATGAAATAACGGTCTGAGATTACAGAAAGAAATCCATGTTGAAATCCGCGCATCAGCCGAATTGAATCTCCGTCCGCTCTCATCAACTGAGGTTTCCTCTCAACAGCTAGTCTCCAATCACGACAAAATAATTTCTTAATCTTCTTCAGAGGTTAATAAATGTTTACCGTTAGGCTGCTCTGGGATCTATCAAGCTGACAGCGGTTGCGTGTCTGCGAAAGAATACTGGAGTTGATTGTGAGAACAGAAGGGTGTACTTGCACCACCACTAGTCGATAACACAGGCGTCTGTAGGAATGCCCTCAGATTCGCGCTGCCAAGAATACCCCAAGCCGGGATAATTAAGATGCTTTGTGGCCTAGGCTTTTTTATTTTATTAAATGTATTCTGCAGGGAGACAATAATACGGAAATTGGATGTGAAAGCGATAAATCTAAAGGAATTGAGGATTTTACAAAGGCTGCGTTATCCACATTCTATTTGTGAAATGTGGAGATTCTGGATCATGCACTTCTTATTCAAAGCCTGCATTTTTTTATTTTATGTGATTTCTTTACTCTTTACCTTTACTGACATATGACACTAGATTACTTATAAGTTACCAATAATATAAAACGAGGGTAAGTGGTTTATTATTTTAGTTTCACTGTCAAACAGACTGAAGTCCAGTAACAGGACAAGAGATCTACAGCTTATAGTGGGTTCCGAACCACTCGAGTACAAAAGTGTTTTACTTTTGGTGATAGATTTGTCGTCACTGATATCAGCAAGTTGGAACGCGCTAACCAATTGAGCCAACACTGCCCGTTATAAGCTATAGTTGTTTCGCTGTAGCTGTACATTACCAGCCAAAGTTAGCAAGTTCGAGGAATTGATTAACGTTTTAATTGAATAATCGATATGTCCTAAGTGTTCGGTACCTATCAAAAACAGTAGTATCTCAGCAGAAGTTCTTTATAAGTTAAGCCGACTATTATTGAAAATAATTCATGATAAAATTGTTTACGACCCATCATATGCAACAAATAATTTTAAACTGATCTTATATAAACAAATGCTAGAATATAACAGAAACATTTTATTTCATTATTGTGCTTTAGGTTAGATGTTTTTAATATTTTTAACGAAATAATGTATTTTTTTGTTTGCAGCTTTATTTTAGTTGTTCGTTGTACAAAACATACGCAAAGCTTATTTCTGTGTATTATTTTTACAAGATAATAAAGAATTCAGTGAATAAAACTTGAGTTCATGCTTCAGCATATAAAAGAAAAATAAATTGTATTGTAGTGCGTGCATCCACTCAATGATAATCATTCTAATACCGATTCCCTCATTGAATGGATCCCTGAAAAACACTTCGCAAATGAAAATTCCACTCCTACTTCCGTAATTCATTTCCCGGGACGATATTTGAAAAGTGCCGAGCCTGTGCTGTGTCGTGTACGCGGGATTGTTATGAAGTGGAAATATTAAAAACGAAAGCAAAAATTGGTAGACACTTGGAAATGGATTGTCTTATTACGACCGGAATTTAAAATTCCACAGCATAAAAAATTGATTTCCACTGGGATCCTGACGGGGAAATGAAAACCTATAAATGAAATGAAGTTTTGTTGCCCGGAGATAAATATAAATTATAATACCCGTGGAGCTCTTTATCGTTTTATTGTTTTCCCCTAATCATCGTACAAAAAGTTCCAAATACTTTTCCAAGACATTCTCAAAAGTTTTATAATCAGTAATTTAATATAATAGTTATATTATATAAATAATAAAACATATTTTAATGTTAAAAACAATCTTAACGAACACAAAATCATCGAATTAAAAAATTATAATTATTGTATTAAACAAAAAACAATTACACATCAACAGAATAACTATGTAATCGAATTTAGTCCACAGCTTTCCTTCGATGCGAATAGAGTCAAAATTTTCTTCAGATCCAACTCCATCTCCTTAATATTATGAAAATACATGGGAGCAAAACACAAAAGTTTTTCCTGTAACATACGGTTACTTCTAACTACGAAAACCAAATTGTCGCAGACTGGTACATGGAGTGTCCCGAAATAGGGGTATCCAAGCAGACTGTTCCGTACTTCTGCAACTGATATAGGGTGCGATTTTTTATTACGTAGATGCATCTGATATTCAGTTAGACAGTTATTTTTTTTATTTAATTGCACAGCAGTTCTGTTCGTTGACTACTAGCAGTTATACATCCATCTTTGAAAAGGTTACATCGGATGTACGCATATGCAAGCAATATTTGAAAGTTATAAAGAAACATAAATCAACATAACCAATGATGTTGACTCAGCAACTACTTTAGTAGCATGTGTAGTAAACATTTTGAGTAACTTTGGCTGATGAAATGCCGTTTGTCAGATACCACAATAATTGCAGTTACTGCTGCAGGGTGCTCTTTGATTATTGCAGAACTGCGATACATCTGTTGACAATAAAAAAAACTCACCCAATCAGACTAGATCACCTTCCGGGACATACAGTACATTGGTGCTCATTTATGTTTGCTCTAAATCTTGACCTGCGGATACTAAAACATATTCTAGAGCTTATTGGTATTTCGAAATGTGATCTGGATTCAGTAAATTAATAATCCGAGTTGTAGTTCAAACACTCAATGTTTGCTTTGATTATTGACATACTGCAATTTAACCACATTCAGAAACAAATATTAATGTTCCGAAATGAGCTTCGGTTTCAGTAGATTAAGAATCAGATAAGAGTCAGAATATTGTTCTGATTGTTGACCTTCTAAAACAAGTGCATAATCGAAAACAGATATTAAAACTCCGAAATGTACCTACGCTGGTTTCATTATAGGTCAAGAATTCAAGAAAACAGATAAAAACGCTCTGAACTAGATCATAATCCAAAGGAGATAATAAAAAAATATTCAAAACACGTATGTTTGTTTTCTAAATGATCTAACCTTGTAACAGTACCAGTTCTGAGTTTATTCACTTTATTACTATCTAAGTCAAGAATTCCCCCTTATCAGAAATTTCACATTTCCAAGATATTCTAACTCGAAGCAGCGTTAGATAGAATTTTCATATTTTTTTTTCTCAGCCTTTTTTTAATGGAGGTAGTTTATCTTTGAAAGACACCACAAATACCCAACCTTGGAATCGAACAAAAACCACCAGTTTACATACAAACAACAAAATGGTTTGCCCTCTTTTTGTTTTTATTGATTACATTTTATTTCTGGGTTTTATGTTTAATATAAATAAATATGCGGTAGAAAATAGAAAAATAAATTGAATAAAATAAATTAAGCATTATAGGATTTAGCGAATTTGGCAATTAAAATGTATATAAAAATTTTCAGTTATATGGTTGTTAATACCAATAAATAAAAGAATTTTGCATATGAAAATACCTATTTTATGATATTTTCAGCGGAATCCATACTAAATAGGTATTATTTATTACAAATTATTTTTGATTCACATAATAAAAGAGTCCTTCAAATAGAAAATTAGTCCACAGCAAAGTGTCGTAATTGCGATATTTATTGTGTGGAAGAAGCTAAAAGAACATTTTATTTATGTGTCAAATATGAACAGAATGTTTCGGTGCGTATGTTGTAACTAAGGCGTCGTGTCCACAATATTATTTTCTGATTTTTTCTCCGGTTTATCCGAGATAAAGTTTTCAATAAGACGGTCTAAGTTGAAAGAACGAGCAAACAAAAAGTACAATAGGATAAATGAAAAGGAACACATACTAACCGCCCTCAGCTTTTCTAATCCAAATTCAAGGCGAAGCGCAGAGCCACCTATTTATCTAAGCTTACCAACTACACACAGTGGTATAGCGTAATGACTTCTGCCAAGACTGCTCGTTCAGGGCTTTCGCATCATTTATTATCGAAGAATGCGCTTTAAACTAAATCGCATTTCAACGTATATATTTAACAAAGAAAGGATTTTACTTTTTTAATTTTAATTTTAATTTTTTTAATTTTGCAAAATCTACATCCCTGAATATCGCAATATTACTTTTTTGGCCCTGTTAATTCATTCATTAATTTTACCATATCCCACAGTCTTCCGTTGAAATCAAAGGCTGCTAACATCAAACAATATTAATTTCCCAATACTGTTTGTTACCCTTTGTGCTGTATTAACTTTTGTATTTTCCATTAAAGTTCGGTATGATGACAGTGACTACATATAGGTTATGTTGTTTGTTGTAGGTACCTCTTCCGCAGTGGAAATGCAGAGCACCCTTCAGATAAGTTGTACAACACCACAGTTGAGGTGCAGCCCCTAATTCACAACCCCATTACTAAAGCGATGAATGTTACCAGCGACGGATTCATCATAGTCGGTAAGTTCGTTTTCTACTCTCACTTTTTTACAGTGAAAGTAATATGAATAATGAAATATGCACTCTTATCAAATAAATTTAAATAAGTTTTGTTTTTTGAGTTGATTCTTACGTCATCAATCGTAACCATGTGATTCAAATCGCCAAGGGGTAAAGGGGGTTGGTAATATCATCTTTTTGGGTGAAATCGTGCGATTTCCGAAGTAAACAAATGTCAATACTGATATTATTATATATATACAAATAGAATATCTAATGAAATATACAAAAAGATTCACAGATAAATTAACGAAACTACCAGTATATCGTGAAGCACAAATTGTCGACTCCAAAATCACCAAATGACATGAATGATATATTCAATATTTTTAAATAGTTAAAAACGTCCGTTACAGATATTACACTACTATTTCTATTTCATTTTTGTTGTTGGTCAGACTCAGATGGTATGTACCTATGTACCTATCCCTCCGTAACACTCTGTGCGATAATAAGATAACGAATAAAAGTCTCATCTATGTCTTGCGCATACGACAAAGATGTTTGATAAAAGTTTCATAATTCTTGCAACAGAAATTGATGACATGAGGATCATCTCGGGAAAACAGACTTTGAATACATATATTTATTATTAATTATTACATTGTTGAAGGAACAATCTATGTAAGGTTCATCCATTTATGGCATAGTAACTAAGTACATTTTATATTCGTAATTAATATTACGGTTTGTTTCACTTATCGGAAGTTGCTTTTTTAACTGCAAATAGTGGTCTTTGTTGATTGGTTATTTAAGAGATCACGTAGTTCTTATTTAAATATACTTCTATGAAAAAGATTTCAACAGAACAGTCGTATTTTATTTTCACACAATTATAATTCATACATCTGTCAAATTATATATCTATCAATCAATATATTGTTTTATATTATTTTACATAGATACATAAACCAGAGCAACCTAATTTCAAAATTAAATTAATATTTATTTTAACACCTTCTCCTAATTTTAAAATTAGGTTCTTCCGTTTACATTTTATACATAATATTATTCTTCATAGTATTAAATTTATTGTAATTCAAGGGTTTTGTCAGTATATCAGCCAACTGTTTTTCACTGGCACAATAGTTTAAATTTATTATACCTTCTTGAACTTTTTCATTTATGAAATAATATCTCACGTCTATATGTTTGCTTCTTTTGTTAAATTGTCCGTTCTTTATTAGTTTTATTGTGCTTTGATTGTCCACATTCAAATCTATTTTAATATTTTCACCTGTTAATTCTTCTATTACAGTTTTTAAATACATGAGTTCTTTCACACAGTCAGCTGCAGCTATATATTCAGATTCGGTGGTTGAGAGAGACACTATTGGTTGTTTCCGCGAGCACCATGTAATTGGACCACCACAAAACATTATAACATATCCACTAGTGCTTTTCCGTGTACTTAAATCATCTGCGAAATCTGAATCACTGTATGCTATAAGTTTGTTTTCATTGGAGTCTTTCGTATACTTAATTCCATCATTTGTTGTCGATATTAGATAGCGTAGAATTCTCTTTAGATTTGTAATATCTTGATTTGTGGGATTTTCCATTTTTCGACTACAGAAATTCACAGCAAAAGACAAATCTGGTCTGGTTTTATCAGTTAAATAAAGAAGACTTCCTATAACTTCTCTGTAAGGAAATTTTTTAACTTCTGTAGATTTTTCTTCATTTTGTGAATTGAATATCATCGGTGTAGTCGTAGTCACACTCTTTGCATTCTGCATTTCAAATCTCTCTAATAAAGTTTTTGTATATTTTGTTTGTTTTAATTTAATGGAATGTTTATCTCTCTCAATTTCTATTCCTAAAAATGATGTTGGGTTTTTATCTACTGTAAATTCAAAATTGTCCTTTAGATTTTTCAGCAGCTTTTCACATTGTGCTTCATCATTGCATATTAACAGTCCATCATCTACATATATAGCTATGAACAAAGTTCTCTCTTTATTTTTAAAAAGACAGTGTTCGTTTTTTAAGGATATTAATCCACTGTTCTTTAAAAATAAACTAAATTTTTCATTCCATTTTAGCGGAGCTTGTTTTAAGCCGTATAGCGATTTTTTAAGTAAACAAACTTTATTTGAGTTTTCTTTATTTTGATATCCTTCTGGTATCTCCATGTATATTTGTTCATCGAGGTCTCCATATAGGAATGCTGTTTTAATATCAAATTTGATCATTTTATAATTATTTTTAACTGCTAACGCGAGAAGAATTCTTAATGAGCTCATATTTACTACTGGGCTGAATGTATCCTTGTAATCTACTCCATATTCTTGTTCGAATCCACGAACTACTAGTCTCGCTTTGTATGTTCCATTGTCCTTTACACGAAATACTCATTTACTTGATAATATTTTTCGGTTCTCAGCTTCCTTCTTTTCTACATAAATCCAGGTATTATTTTCCATTAAGGAATTTTTTTTCTTCTTTAATAGCTCTTTTCCATTTTTCTTTTTCAGGTCCATTTATCGCTTCTTCAAAGCTTAACACTGCATAGTCTTGTAGTCTTTTTGGTATTTTTATTTCTCTTCCTCGTCGAGATACACTTCTATTATTTGTTTCTTCTGCATACTTTTCATCTTCGTTTCCTTCTCCTAAGGTTTCAACTGGTTCATCAAGTTCATCTTCTACTGTTTCTATTAGTTTTTCGTCATTATTATCTTTTTCTTCTTCATCATCATCTTCTTCTTCGTTTTCTTGAGAATATAATCTTACTCTTGGTTCAGTTTTATTTTCTGGTTCTTTAAAAACAACATCTCTATGTATTTCTATTTTCCTGTATTCTTTATTCCATAATCGATATCCGTTGGGTGTATAACCCACAAATTGATATTTCTTGGTTCGGGAATCGAGTTTCTTTAAGTAGCCTAGTCTTTTTGCAAATGCTGTAGAGTTAAAAACTTGTAGATTTGACAAATTTGGTCTTTTTCCTGTCCATTTTTCAACAGGAGTAACTTCCATGTTATACGTAGGACTTCTATTTAGTAAATAGGCTGCTACATACGCTGCTTCGCCCCATAATTCTTTGTCTGCTCCAGAATCAAAGATTAAGGCTCTGGCTTTTTCAAGAATTGTGCGATTGAGTCTTTCAGCTTTTCCATTAAGCTGTGGTGAGTATGGCACTGTGTAGTCTAGAATAATTCCTTTGTTTTTACACCAGTTTTTAAATTTATCGCTGGAAAATTCGCCGCCATTATCGCAACGTAATTTTGAAATTTTTTAGTTTTTACTTCTTACGTTTTTCTTGTTATGTTTATTTTTACTTTACTTTTTACTTCTTATTGGACTGATCTGAGAATCTGGGAATCTGGGAATCTGGGAATCTGGGAATCTGGGCCCATAACCTGTTGATTGGTTATTTAAGAGATCACGTAGTTCTTATTTAAATATACTTCTATGAAAAAGATTTCAACAGAACAGTCGTATTTTATTTTCACACAATTATAATTCATACATCTGTCAAATTATATATCTATCAATCAATATATTGTTTTATATTATTTTACATAGATACATAAACCAGAGCAACCTAATTTCAAAATTAAATTAATATTTATTTTTTACTACAGTATACTTCTTGGCTAAAAATGTTATAACTAGCAACTCTGTATTCAGACAAAACTTTTGCTTTTTCACGTAAAGAATAGTTTTGATTTTGAAATAAAAAGTTAAAATAATATTCATAATGCGACGAAAATCAAACAAGCAGGAGTGAGTTAGGCAAAAATTACAAGTAAAATTTTTATATATTTCTTTCAATTAATTCTTTGACACAACTTTGACAGACGTTGTATCTATTATTTGGTCGTGTAAATTCCGCGGCAATTGCCAGTAACTGACAATTATCAGTGAGATTTGAATCAGATTGATTCAATTCACCAAAATACTGTGATTTAATTGGATGATAAATTATGAGTAGAATTGTCGATATAATAATATTAGCACAATTAATACCGCCCAGTTTATTAACTTTTAGTCTATGATTTACAACTAAATAGAAGGTACATAAGCTGTTACTGTTTTCATGTTAGCGAGAGCTGGGTTATTCTCATTATAAGGTAATCAATGTTAGAAAATATCTTGTTTAAACTCTGGAATAGTACACTCATTCGAATGTTCACGTAAATGTGGTTGTACTGTAATTAATGGTAAATACAAAGTTTTTTGGTCAGGTGTGCATAAATAATAAAATAGAAATGATTTGATTAGATTATGCTGGATAGGTATAAATAGTATTTTTTTATAATACATATTAACCGTTTAATTAAAATACAGATGCTATAAATAAATAAAATTCTGTAACGAAATATTCGCGTCGTGTTTTACTTCTATTTGACCAAAATTTGCTGTTATATATTCTGCATATCAATTTTACGATTCGCTTTTAAAATGCATTAAAAAGTGAAAAAGGGACTCACCGATTAGAAACCACTGCTATACTCAGTGGCGTAGGTTTTTTTTATTCCACAAAAGGAACAAAAAAGGAATATAACTCATATTAGCAAGAATGTGTTAATGGCTTTATAATTTATACCTACAACAAAAAATAGGAAACATTACATCCGTTTATAAATTGAAAACAGCAATCATAATTTGTTTGCGTTATAACGTGCTAATAAAAGGGTAGAAAAAGAAGTAGCAAAATGAAAAAAGCACCAACAGAGAAGTGGAAATACAGGATATACTAGCTAAGCTGCGTCAAAAAAACTTATCACTTATGTAGGATTGATATAATCAGTCGAAAAAAGAATTCACAATATTTACATCACTGTTAAGTTATAAGTCTAGAACGGGCAAGGGAATAATACAAAGTAACTTTTAATAACAATGTTAAACTGACATGTAACAAATATTTTTTTCTAAAAACACTGCCACAAACTCAAAATTAATGTCATAAATATCGCATGGTTTATAAATTACAGGTATATTATAAAATTATATACAAAAATCATAAAACAAAACATGTATACAAAAAATATAAATATGAAAAATAAATGTGAAAATGCTTACTTAGAGTTGTAGAAAAAAAAACATTCTGTTTGCAAAACCTTGTTAATTTTATGTTTATATTTTAAGTACCTACATAAAACGATTTTGTCTTCACATATAAATTAGTTAAACAATACTTCAATAATTTAGTAAATTCACTAAATATTTAAGAAAATGTAAATATTTAGTGATCGATCCGAGCTGCAAATTTCACTACTTATAATTTTCCTCAAACCGTTCGAAGAACAAAGTAACAAAACAATACAGTCAGTAACCATGGTTACTTGTTTAGTTGTTCATTCTGCGAAGTTTATTTCACACGCTTCTCCACTTGCGTGAATTTTTTATGATTAAAGACGAACAATGGATCGCAGCAGGGCTACCAACTACATACAAGACTGCACACTAACGAACGATACGTATCTCTAACGATACATCACTAACAAGAATGCTAATGAGCGGAGAAATATTAAAATTTATAACTTAATCCTCAACTGACTAAGGAAATATGTAGAACATGAAACCATACTTACGGTGCCATCTTTTATGCAAATTTGATTTTGTTAAGGTATACTCTCAAATGGAATTTTAATTTATTACAAATTTGCATTTTCGGATATAGGGTATTATCACGGAAATATTCTAAGTCATGAAAATTGGAGATAGGTAAATAAATGTATCGTAATTTATGATGTGAATTTTGCTTTCCACAAAATTTGCATTATTTATAAGAGAAGAGAGGTATATTCAAATTTAACATTAATTTCCTAACACGTAATAAAATAAACGAATATAATGGCACAATAAAATCTACAACGTATAAAAGAAACAGTTTACAGGACCGTATAGTCGAATTTTTGGCCCTCTATCACTAAAAACAGAAATTTTTAATTCTATATCTATATTCCTTCTTCAATATGGCATATATTCTATTCTATAATTTTGCCAAAATTATTTTTAACAGTGTAAATAATATCGGTTCTTGGGGGAACGTTAAAATGTTCCATAAAAGATATAATAAATACTTCATTTAATTTTCCACTCTGTATTATATAAATGTAAAACTAATTGTTTTTATATTTAGAATATTAAAAAGCATCTGCCAAATTTAAAATTTTGAACCGAATTTGAATATGTCACCTTATTCTTGAGTTATATGATTTCAAAATTTGATCCCAAAATGAATATTTTTGGCAGTACGACAAAATCAAACTGATAGAGACTCGGAGACCTAACTATTCGTTCTTGTGGATAAAAATATATAAGTACATCAATTTCCTTTATTGTTGAACGACTAATAGAATTTTTATAAAAAAAAATACCTCATCATTTATATTTATAAAAAGGTTCAATGCAGACAGAACCATTCGCTTTATTTAATCACGAATTGGATTATAAGTAAAATTAATCTCCATACATTTGAATTTATTGTTTTATGAATCACGCATCAAACAGGAAAAACAAATTCATATAAAGTTGTGTATTGCCATAGAATTTACTAGTGACAATTAATGAAAAATGGCGGTAATAGAATTTGGATGAAATGTAAAATGTCACCCTAACTAAATCTCTATTAAAATTGATGACATATTTAACCTAGATTTATTCATACATTCACATGAAAGTGGTCGTTTCATTATGTAGATAATTATGTTCATATTAATATAGGTTATGTATGAATCAGTATTTTACATCGTAATTCATTGAATAAATAATCTAGACAATGGCAGTATTTCACTATTTAAATTACATTATTCCGAACAAATATGCGATTTCATATTGACATTCTGATTCGAAAGTCAATATTTCCGCTGAATTTTATATTAATACATTTAATGAACTGTAAACATGACTATTTCAAATTACTGCTTCGTTTCATTAAAAGTTTTTATTCGTTTATTGCAAACATTTGCAAAAAATATGCGCTTCAAAATTAAGTTATCTACAATATATTTTTTTTTATAAAAATCAATTTTACATTCAAAAAGTATTAATTGGTGTTTGTACTTTCGAACATAAATATCTTTATAATGATTTTAGTACCTACATAAATAACCATTACATAGTAAGTGATTTAAAAGAAAAAAAAAACGATATTTTTGTACAAAGTTACCCCAAGTAGTATTTTTAAAAGAGAACTTTTAAATTTGGACATACTTGTGAAAAAATCTTTTAATATTTATTATGAAATTTTCAGCAGCATTCTTATAAAGTTTCGACTTTGTTTCATTCGTTGTTACTGTTTGAAAATCTTCCGCAATTCCAAGTTTAAAATATATTTGAATGCAGATTTGTATTTAATAACTTTTAAATTGTTTGCATAGTTTAATAACAAATTTATAAATAAAGTGTTTTGAAATTGAAATGCTATACAATTACAACAAACAAAAATAAATACAACAAAAAAGATTTAACGCGTGAGATCCAGGCTTATCTCCAAACGTGAAAATCATAGCAACGTATAACCATACATTTCAAATAACATATGGTCTGCTGCGCTTCAAATAAATCTGCTGCGAAACGAAAATTCCCTGTAGACCGAAAATCGCAGAAGGCCAAGCCAGCCCCTTAGCGCATGCGTGTTCTTCACGCCACATAACCTAAAAAGGAAAATAAACAAGAAAAAATAAATCTCAATGTAATTCCTATACGAGATGAGATTTCTCCCGTTGTTTTAATTAAAATTGTTGCCTATCGCTGAATCTTAGCAAATGGCGGGGTCGGATTCAAATCTGACGCGATAATTGATGTGTGCAGAGGATGTAAAAACCACGCTGGGAATAAATCATGTAATCTACTCGCGATTAAACAAGTGATTAATAGCGGAATTTATAAAATATGAGACGACGCACTTTTATGGCGAAGTAATATCGTAAACGCTTGCATTAATCTTGAATTAATGCCATGATTGCTGTCATTATACCTTTTTTCAAATGGCGGCAATTAGTTACTGACCCCTTTAATTAATTATGACCACTTAATACACTTGTCGCTAATACCTACTCCAGAAATTTCTTCCTGAAACTTTAAGTACAACGTTACTTAGTTTTAATATTCTTTATTCACAATCATTATAGTAATATGCCGATTCCTAACTTTTTGGAGGTTTGGAAGTTAGTCATTCCTAACTGTATTGACAAATCTCTTGGTAACAAATTGCGCTTCCATCTCTTAGGTTGGAAGTATTTATGTAGAGGTTGCCTAGTAACATTGTCATAAATCTCTACAATAAAATAGGTTAAAACAAATTATAATAGTTGTCAAAATTTATTTTAATAATTATTTATTAAAAAAAGGATGATTGTGAATAAAATAGTATACATACCTCGGTGGGAGTTTCATTTCGCCTCGCGCTATATCTCACCTCGAGGCTTCGCCTCTCGGTAATATATATAAGCCCTCGGCTGAAATGAAACATTTCCCACCTGGCATGTAAATAACTATTTCCAAATATCTAGAAAACGATCAAAATCCGAGTGTAATCCAGAAATTATTTATATACATCCCTATACATAATATCAAAAATTTAATATTGTAATCATTTAAACTAGGTCATTAATTCGTTAACTAAATGAATGCGAAAACTGTCACTACAGGGTGAATACTGAAAACCTTGACATAGGGAAATAACATGGGAAAACAGTTTTTTGCTGTTTCCATCTGTCCCGCTAAATAAAATCGGGTGTATATGGTGTCGTTAGTTAGATTACTTAATTTTGCATCTAATAAAACCAAATGTTGTGTAATATGGCCTATTCTAACTGAAATATTTGATAAAATAAATTGTATTGTGAAGGTTATCCTTCATATTTTCGAATAAGAAACGTCAAAAAGACAATGCTCCATAGCCGAGTGGATACGAGGGTCGGATTCATAATATAAATAATCTACAAGACCTGGTTCGAGACCACCTCGGCCCTATTTTTTTTTAATTAAATTACACTTAAATATTTTTATTATATCAGAATGCTCAAATTTTGATACAAGGTTACGAATACCAGCAAAAATATTTTGAATATCTCTTAAACTTTTGCCGTAATAATAAAGTTTTATAATATTTATTATATCTTCTTATACCTACTAAATCCATTTTGAAACATGAAATACAAAAATTATACACCAAAAACTAAATTCGAATTAATTTTAAAGTTTGACAGACAGCAAATAATAATTCTATTAAATATTTGGATTTTTTTTATTTATAAAAATATGAATATTGCTATTTTATTAAAATAGTCTGATATAATAAAGATATTTTAAGCAAAATTTAATTAAAAAAAAGTAGGGCTGAGGTGGTCTCGAACCAGGTCTTGTAGATTGAATCCGACCCTCGTATCCACTCGGCTATGGAGCATTGTCTTTTTGACGTTTCTTATTCGAAAATATGAAGGATAACCTTCAAAATACAATTTATTTTATCAAATATTTCAGTTAGAAAAGGCCTTATTACACAACATTTAGTTTTATTAGATGCAAAATTAAGTAATCTAACTAACGATACCACATACACCCGGTTTTATTTAGCGGGACAGATGGAAACAGCAAAAAACTGTTTTCCCATGTTATTTCCCTATGTCAAGGTTTTCAGTATTCACCCTGTATATTAGTTTTTAAAATAGATTTTAATACAATTTCTAAAATTCTACTTCCTTATTTAAAATAATTTAACGGATTGATTTCCTTGATGCTAAATAATATTTTATTTACAACTTAACATGGCAGTGCCTTTGAAATCTTTCATATTCGATGAATTGGTAAACATTAACAGATTGGACTAAAATTAGCTTCCCATATTTTTCAAATCATCAGCCACATACGGCACTATAGTAGCATTTTTTTATATATTTTATTGTCTTAATTTGCAGTTGTAGAAAACATGTACGTGACTATATATTTAATTTTTTATGTACTACTAAAATGAAGTTTTAACTTAAGGTACTGTTGCTGTGTTGTAAGTGAGTGTAAAATTATTATCACATTTGTTACCACCTTACGTGAAAAGTGTAAAGTACTAGGGATCTACATAGGTTATGTAAAAAATGGCGGAACAAGTAAATAAATGAAGGGAATAAAGAATATCATTAGATAAAACGAAGTTTTGTATTTCGTTTTACGTGACATTTGAAGTAACAAATGGAGGAGTTTAAGGCTGGCTCTTGAGGCACGAATCTTGTGCCTTCTTCCACTTCGTGATCTGATTAAATTTTCAGCATCGCCGAGAAGATATGTGCCTCACGACTGCCCGTGGAATTAAATAGTAATTAATGTTATTATGAAGGCGTGTGTGGAACACTAGCACTGATTGTCGACTGTTTGCGCTGATGAGGCTGTGTTTGTATAAACACGCGCTAATATACATACCAGTACTGCTCTACTAGAATACTGCTATATTGATTTTTGCAAACCACTGCAAGTTTATTTAATAAAAGCAAATCTTGTTTGTCCACGACTTGAATAAATATAAGTGCTGTCAGGAAAAATAAATATAATACCTAAATGGATCTTTATTGAGGTAAATATTTGTTTTCCTCATGTCTTTTAAATAACGGACATGAAACTCAGAATATTAATTTCATAAAAAAATATAAAAAAATAAAACATTAACGTGAATTAAAAAAAAAATTATCAGTCTAGAGTTCACTGTTTGTCCAATCAGAATATTTGATGGAAGAAAGCAGTATTTTAGCGATAAAACACAATTCGAATAAATATCATTTTGTTGTTTTCTGTTTACTGTTTGTTATTAAAAATAAAATAAGCAACGAACAACTAAATTTAAACATTTGCGTTCACGTTACAGTTGTTATCATCGGAGAGGTGACTTTTTGGCCATGCGTAGAAAAATTTTGGATCTCGTCAGGAAGTAGCGCGAAAACTGAAT
The DNA here is from genome assembly GCA_035578165.1 of Stenolophus ochropezus. NCBI lineage: Eukaryota > Metazoa > Arthropoda > Insecta > Coleoptera > Carabidae > Stenolophus > Stenolophus ochropezus. The sequence continues at coordinate 12,495,602 of JAQOWZ010000005.1, read as the reverse complement.
ATGTCCCCTAGCTATGCCTCTGACTGAACATTAAATATGAATATTTGTATTATTAAGGCTGATATTTACATTGAGTTGAAAGATTTTTATTGTATGTTGACAGGTGATAAATATTAACAATTAAACTGCAGCAATAATTAATCTAATTTAAAATTTAATCTAACCTTTATGCATGGTAATTCCCACGCATTTCACACTTTTAATTTATGGACATCAATTGCCAATGTGTCAAATATATAATTGGAATTAATTTAATCCACTAATTAATAATTACATTTCATAGTAAAACTAATTTGAAATTATACCCTTCAGGTAAATTAAATTTAATGTGTCTTATTGAATTTTAATTACATCATAAATGTAATTTTCTGAATCTGGAAAGTTTTCAAAACATGTTTTCCTCGCTCTCCATCTTGTTTTTTATTTTCAGTAAAAACAATTGAAATTAAATCTGTGGTCGCTGAGGAGCGAAATGAAATATGAAGGAATTCCACATTTTCTTTTTATTCTCTCAGCTCTGAAAAATCTATCTTGGTCAACAATTTCTCTTACAAAATTTCAGTACACGGACGCAGACTGAAATTTGAGTTAATATTTACATTTTTCTGCTACAAACAGCAAATATTTGTTTATGTATTTCTGACATTTTCTTCAAGAATTCTCTTGCTTTTGTTTGACTTAGATATAAAGCAGAAATACGCTTTTATTAAATAAATAATATTATATTACTAGATCCTTTTAAAATTCTAAGAATATGAAATATTATATATTAAAGGACGAAAATATTGCGCGGAAAAAAATTATTTCAGCCATTGCTATTTGCATATTAGCTTATATTTTTATAATAAGCATGTTTTGAAGTCACTAGTATCCAATTTTATACATTTAATTTTTTATACGTCATATTTAAGATTTTTAAAAAATATTAATTGTAACTCCTAATTATTTTTAATATTAATGAAAAAGCAGAAATACTTTTTCAGTTTTTCACTACATTAGATATAAACATCTATGACTAAAAAAATACAATTAAATAACACAGTATTTGAATTTTCCTTTTATAAAAGTCAAAGGACATTAGATTTTCATTTAATGATATCTTGATTTTTTTATTACTGGTTAACAGATAAAAAATATAAAATAAGGTAATTACATGTACCTCCCAAATTTTGATGCAATTTAAATTAAATGCACGTCATCGTTATTTGGAATTCAGGTATTCTGTGTATAGCTAGTTTTATGGAAAAAAAAGTTTGTCGCATTTTAGAATCTAATTTATGTTTGGTTAAGGTCCGTAGTATTATATTTGGATTTATTTTAATTTTTTATTTCAAGAAAACAGAATAATAAAACGGTTAAGAAATATCTTTTAATAAATAGCTCTATAGAATCCGAGATAATATATAAATTAGATTTATATAAATAAATATAGTACTGAAAATTAAAAATTTAAAACTACGAGTACTTGGAGTATTTAATACATAGTATAATTAAATACTTTTTATTTTTATAACATTTTCATGTCTTTTTATAATGCATTGTGCTTGTGCCATTTTTCACACAAAGAGCTGCATAACCTCATTTCAAATACATTCCCCTTAACATTCTGAGAGAAATACGACAAAAACAGCCAGAGTAATTTAGTTTAAAAATATTCCAATTTCAGTGACAATTACAATCTAAACCCAAGAAATAACTCTTGGCCAAATTCCTCCATCAGTCTGCGCGCCAGACTGGACGGAAGCGAAGCAAAGCATTGTTTTGTCCATTCTAACCTAAAATTAAGAAATTCCTTTCAGCTAAGCGGTCACGCAAGAATTGCGTGCGGCGTTGGTGATAAAATAACACGAAGGATTTGATTTGAATTGCACCCGCACACGCATTCAACATTGTTTTGTTTGGTTGCTAAGAGGGATCGTAGAATAAAATAAACATAAATATTATGCTTTTTGTCGCGATAATACTTACAAGTATTGTTATGTACATAAATCAGGAATTATCCAGACTTTTGTGATAAATTTTATTTACATTTCAATTGAATGAAACATAAAGTGAACATTGCGACACATAATAGATTTTACAAAGATAAAAGCACATTGAATTTAATACAATAAGAACTTTAAATACATAGAAAATTCAGTTAAACAAAATTGTAACTTTGTAGACATTTAAGTGAACATTAAACGGTGAACTCAATTATTAAATACTTGTTCTGTTCCCGCTTATCATATGTGTAGTTTTATATGTTTTTGTATACATTGTTCATGTACGTTAGTTTTAACTTATATTTTGTACATTTTTTTATATTTTATTTTACTGCTGTATTTGTTGCTGGTTCATTTCAGTGTATTAAATACCTTCCCTACATAAGTCCATTACCTAGTCCAGAGTCATAAAATCCAAACATCTATTCCAAAAACTCTTTGTGAAAAAACAATGGCTTTCCTTTCTCTGACCCTTGTCATCAACCCTTAACTTTCTAAACCACCCCCACCTTTTGTCTGTATCTAATACCTTATAAAATCCACACAGTTATCTGAAGACGTCGATTCGAGACACTTCACTATTCCATTTCAAATTTATTCCTATTACAATTATCTTTTCATATTCAAGATAAACAGTTCTTACTCCGTAACTTCGCGACATACCGAATCCACATCCAAAATTAGCTGAGTACACTAAGAAACACCACCGAAACACAGAATAGGTTTATACAGAAGCAAGACAGTAAGACAGAGAAACGAAAATTAGAGAGAGATGTAGAATGTGCACAAATTTAAAGGGCTCATTATTTAAAATCGGAAAGTTTCCCCACATCTTAGGAGAGAGATAGGGGAGGAGCACAAATTTAAAGGTCTACACAATGCTTCAAGGTCATAGAACAGAATGGGGGAACATGAAAGATGCGGACACGGAGTAATATGTAACTATTCTGTAACCAAAATATATATGTATATATATAGTTTGTACTTGTACGTTTTCATTTTAAAACTCGTCACTAGTACAACACATATCATGTGATCTCCAAACCAGAGGATCACAACATAAATTTGGTATCAGAAGTGAGTTACCAACGTAATTTGGTCTCTCAAGAGTCATGATGGGATACCAACTACCTAAGTTGATGTTAGAAGTGTGATACCAACATTGGTGTTGCACGAAGGGACACAACATAATAATAATTATTAATAAATATTATAAGTACATAATTAACAACAATAAATTTTTATTTGAAAGTACTGTTTTGTCAAGTTACGCTAAAAAATATAGCAGTTTTATTTTGTTTTAACTTTTTAAATTAAAAATTAATTTATGTAATATTATCACATCAACAGTGCTTACAAATAATAATAAAAATAAACTAACGCAGCTAACTTGACAGATAAACCGCTAAACATTTGTTAATTTTTGTCTCAATTCCATGGCTACTGCTACTTTAGCAGTGATTTACGTCGTTTTCAAATCTAATTTGTTAGCTTAAAAGGCATGTAAAATTAATTTTGCTTATTGATTCATATGCAGAATTTTATGCTTTTTACTTAAAATAATTAGGGAAACAGGAAATTACGAAAATATGAATTCACATGTTAAATCCCTATGTTCGGGTGTTCGAGTCAACAATACCTACTCTCTTTTAGTAAAAATCATTTAACTGGAATTAGAAGTTTACTCGTGTTTATATAATGTAAAATGTTGTGCCTAGTTATTATCAATTATAATAGCATGTTTTTGTTTTTGTTCCAGGTAAATTTGACAGCACAGGAATAGCAGAAGGAACAGTAGACGAAAACGTAGGACAAGTAAATGTCCTAAGGTTAAATGTTCATAGTGAGAGTGATAACTGGGCGATACTTAGTGAGGTGAGTTTTTCTTTACATTTTCATCATAAATGTAATACTGCTCTAAATTATAAAAATAAATCTGTAACAACTTACTGATATTTACTATCTAAAGTAGATATTTTCTGATATTAAATATGAAATATACTGCCGAAACGAAAAAAAAAAAAAACAAAAGCACTTAAAAAGAACTATATACCACGAAATATTGTTCATCTTAATCTAAAATATAATAAAATGTTAAATAAATTCTAAATTCTATATGAAAATTTGGAAACATTTGAACACATTTAATTATTAATAGTATACTATACTTTATTTCCCGTAGTTGATCCTCACATTTTCTTTGCAAGGAACAAGGATTATTAAAGTTTTATCTTACATCTTTGTTGTACGTGCATAACATAGATAAGACTTTTATTCGCTATTTCATTCAACTCTCGACAAAAATGAAATAGAAACTGTAGTGCAACCGCCACAACGCATATTTTCAAATATTTAAAAAAATTGAATATGTCATTCATGTCATTTATGATGATTTTGATGTTGACATTTTGTGTTTCATAGTGTGTGATAATTTCGTTAGTTTAATCTACATCCAATATTACATTTGTCTATAATATTGTCAGTGTTTACTTCGAAAATGATGAAAAGATGATGTCATCAATCCCTCGTCCCCCGCAGCGATTTGAATCAAATGTTTACAATTGATGACATTTGGATCAACTGCGGGAAATAGAGTGTATACATTTTGAATTTTTTCTGTTAATACCTTATACTCGTAAAAGATTAGATTGGAACGAATGAAATATTTGCAATTTCATAGTATGAAGTGCAGGAAAGTTTTATTGAAACATTATATGTATTGGGTATTGTGTTATAAATTTTTATAGCGTTTGAGCTCGTGACTGAAATAATTCGTTTATGGTTTAGTGGTTAGTAGGCATATAAACAGAAACAATACATCATAACGTTCATATCGAAGCAAGTCATGAAGCAGTGTTTTATTTCCATGACTAATTCCGTTCCACGAAGTCATACGGATTGTGTCACCTCGACACATGTTCCTGTAATTCCATCCAACAGATTACAAATTAAATTCAATCCGTCAACATTGCTCAAAATTAATTATACAGCAAAGTTTGCTCCAGTATAGGATGCTTCAAAAACAGACAATCCTAACTCAACTCACAACTATTTGAATATTTGAAGTCATCACTTCGATATTAACAGATAACCAAAAAATTAAAAAGTTTTAGAGGAAAAAATTCCTCAGCGAAAAATTTAAATTTAAATTTTATTTTATTTTACGTATAAAGCGAACCAGAAAGTTTATGTGTTCTTTATATATCTTTTCCCTTAGATTCGAATGGTAAAATCATTTAGATTGTATTTCTATGAAATTTAGAAATATGCTAAAAAATACACTTTTTCTATAACTGTCAAAAAAATATGATTATGGATTGCCGTTTGTCTGCGAAGTACGGCCTTTTTCCGTTGAATTACATACCCATATCAATGTGTATTGGGTTTTTGTTGTCTTAGGATTGATTAGACATTGGTACTTCGAAAATAGACTTACGGTATATTGTAATGTAGATTAATTGTAAAATTTACTATAATAATTTAATTATTTCATACATTTTTTTAAATTTCTTGTTAAAAATCATGATTTCCTTTTCAAAAAATCTTAATATTGATTTGCCTTGTCTGGAAATAAAAACTACTTCCTTGACCTGACTTTGTCTTGCCTTGACAAGGAAAAAATTCAAAATCTTTATTTTTATTCTTCTGAAACACTAATCGGCATTGGGATCTTCCAATTAATACATTCAATATTTTCTGAAAACAAACTTTTAACCAAAACATTATTATTATTAGAATATTTCAGTTTCGTAAACAGGCATTTATACGTTTAACAGTAACAAAATAAAAAATAATTCCTTTCTTATTGGGTACACACTTTATAATCATATTTGTGGAATTTAATTTTTCTTAAGAAGATTCTTTTATTATCAGAGCCGGATTTAATTTTAAGCAGGTGAAGAGTCAGCTTCAGGCCCCCAACTTAAACGGGCCCACATTTTTATTCTCTATTATAGATTTTTTAAACTAATAACAAAATAAAAAGCATTAAACAGAGCAACTGATAACAGAATGTAGTTGAGTGGTCCAGTTATTTTTTGAAATCAATAAAACTTTCACCCTTGAAACTAATAGCTGTTTATTACTTGGAATTGTTTCCAAAAATATGTCGCATATATTAAAAATAGAACAGAAATTAAAAAAAGAAATTTAGTAAGGACATTGCATCAATTACCTATGCTTTTTATTAAGATAAGTTTATCGGGAAAAATAATAGAGATTTTTAGGTTTAGGCACGAGTTAAATAATTATATAACAAAAAAATAAAGTACACAAAGGGCCCATTTTTATAATCGGTTCAGACCCCAAAATACATAAGTTCGGCTCTGCTTATTATTTTAATAGGCTAATAGAGTTCAATGAACAATGTATACAAATGAATTGAATGTTTATCGCTTTAATACTAAACTGATCAATTTGTTGCGTTAATTATTTAATAAGTTTTGTCGTACCCTGGGCAACGAAGTTTGCCAATCTAAAATGTAATAAATGTATTCCCCATAATGAAATCTAACCTCACTTGTTGAGTGTCTGCGTGACCAATTACATCGCTGAATTTTTCATGACGTAAGCACGTGCGGCTAACCTCAAAATTCTACTGAAGCGGGAAAACAATGTGGAGTGATTATTTGCATAATGATCGTTTGGCTGTATTAATTACTTCTCAATTTAGTTTCTATTGCGCTGGATTGAAATTGAATTTGGTACGTGCCATTTTGAAGTCATCAGTATGGAATATGGTGTTATTGATGATACAATGGATATGGCTGGAATATAAATGCTTCATTTGGCACACAGTTACAGATACAAGGTACTGTAAATAATAACCATTTCCGACAACTTAAAAATTGCTTTTTAATGTTATTGCAAGTATAACACACATGAAAGTAAATAGACATTTAAAAATGTTTTATTTAAAAATGATACATTGTATAATGGGATCTATGACCATATTTTTTATTCCATTTTAAGATTCTGTACAATAATTTAAAATATCAAAATTTTTTAAAATCGCTTAATTGTTGATAATTCCGGAGAAAAATAATAATAAAGTTTTGGAGAGGGGATATGTGACGTCACATAGGAAATTAGATAGAGAATTTGAATTCCTTCGATAAAAATAGTCTATCATAGAATAATCTACATTAGGCAGAATACCCAAATTCCATTTTTAAAACGAAATACATAAACACTAAAATGATAATTTCAGTGAAATTATAAGGTAATATTTTTGTCATTATTATTGGAAGTCACAATGGTTAATTTTAGTTTTTATACTTTTTTTCCTTCAATTCTACAATGGTCATGTAGCCCATTAGCAGGAAAAGTGATATATTCCTGCACAACAGTGGACAATAATGGAATGAGGTTACCGCCTCGAGTCTAGTAACCACAGGAGTCCGGAAAGTTCACTTTTCCTATAATTAATTGAAATTCTTTCTGGTTGCCTGGCAACGACCATACAGGAATAACTCAATTTTTGGAGTGAAACCCAGGCAAAAAGTATTCTTTTTTCTTACGATCCGAAAAAATACAATAATTAAACATTCATCTACAAACGTTGTAGAAAAAAATGTACGTTATTCTAATGCAAATAGTAACTCTAAACCTACAAAGTTGATTGGGAAACTAAAAATTATTTTGTAAGACCTGTTCTTAAGCATTGGTTCGTCTTTTATTATATATAAACATAAGTTTATAAGCTCTATGGCACACATACTTAAATTCAGTAGTCAGTACACAATATACATACATATATATTCTTTATAATTTTATTTATATTATAAAATAAGTGGTTACTGTTACTGTTCGCATTTGGAAAAAATCCTGTTTTTCGGGTTTTCGGTTCGGGCTCGGTGTCCCTACCAAATACCTAATTAAACTTAACCTAATTTATCAATTATTACTGTGTAGTTTAACCCTAATATTATTAATAAACCAGTTACACAAGATTAAGGGCGGCTCGTATATAGACACTTTGGAACTGCTGTACCACAAGTTTTCTCGGTATATAATTATATTTATTAATCTATTTATTACTGCTTGTAATAATCAATTTTATCATGATTTATTGTGTATATAGCTCTCTTATTTTATATTAAAGATTTTAAAAATACATCTAGCAACACTAAGAATGGCGAAGAATGCTAGCAGTACTGTTTATCGCATTGTCATGTCAAATATCAAGATAGCTTATACATATGAGCGCAAGCATTTACATTCGCAGTAAGAAGAGTTATTCGGCACTGCAAAACAAGCAGTTCCTTCGCTAAATCAGTACTTTAGCAGCGTGCTCATATTTATCGTGTTTATTACATATCTTTACAAATTTAGACATTACATCAAGAAACAAAACAAAGCAATTGTACTGTCATGTTTATTATTTTTACGATAATTTTGATATTATATTGAAACACGCATTTACAGTGTTTTTGAAAATTTCGTAAGTTGCAGCCGCCACTGCACAAGATCCTCACACATATGCGCACATGCCAAGACATTTTTATTAGGATCCAAATAATTAAATTAAGTTGAAAAACACTATCTAAAATATTTTTCAATAGGGCTTTCATAGGTAATATAAAGTTATCGTCAAAAGTAATAGAGCAATTATTGCATATATGATAAAGATGAAAATTAAATTCATGTTAAGATAAACACTGTATAATTTTTAGCACCCAATTGATACATTCTTGAGTAAATAAGTAGTATTTAAAAGATTAGTATTGCATGTAGTGTAATTTATCCGCTGATACTAGGCTGCAATTACCGCATGTAGGCTACCCGTCGATGGCAGTGCCGTGTCGAAGGTTAGCGGGTTAAGTGTGGTGTTTTTCCGCAGATTCACATCCAAGAAGACACGAGGTGACGGCGTAGCAGCGGTTGGATCGCAATACCGCGCATCAAACACCGTTATGCGTTCGACCGCTTGCCGCAGTGACGTCACTCCCCGCCTACTTCAAGTCAACTCCTCTGTGATATGTAACACCATGCGAGCAGCGAGAAGATCTGACAGCAACACAATCAAACGAGAAACAAAACACGCCACGCTTTACTTAGCCCAAAGTAAGATAACCTCACTTTCTTACCCTACGCATGCGGAATTTCATTAATGATGTGGGAAACTGCCGAAAACGAACAACCTTTACACGGTATTCAGTATGAAAGAACGATATTTAGTTTTTAAGTAAAACTTCATATTTTATTGATAGTTTTTCTATAAATTTATTTTGAAAATATAAAGTATATAAAAAATTTAGCACGAGACCAAGTCGAGTGCTGGATTCACTTTAGTGGGAAGTAAATTATTCTGCATACATTTTTTTGTAGGACCAAACTACTAAATGTTTTACAACAGAAATACAGACATAAATACTGTGAGAAATGATATTTCTCCCACTACACCTGCGCAGTGTTGACAAATATTGTAAAAACTGATTTTTTACACTATTAATTTTGTAAAATATTCAAAAATTTAATATTGATTACCTACTTCAGTTACAATATTATATTATAAAGAGTAAGAACTTTAACTGTTATTAATTACAAACAAGATATAATCAAAATATAAAAGAGGAATTTTTTTGGTTAAAATAAGTTGTCAAATTTTGCAAATTTACTACACCTCACTATTTAAATTTGTCAATTATCTACATATTTTACTTTATTTATGCCTTATTTTTCTGTGCGATATGGGCTATTTTTTCAAATTTGTGATGTGTTAGTATCCTTACAATAACGAAAGTTATTATTTCAATTTTTTCGATTAATTATAGTAACCATATTTCAAGACAGTGAATAATGACTCATAATTCACTCTTCTCGGGCAATCACATAACCAGAAATCAATTATTCACATTAAGTTGGTTCACCCTTCTTACGGCCGTCTGACAGCTGACTGTATTGTCTTTTGACATTTTCATATTTTATGTTGTTATTTTCTAAAATATTTATGCGTTTTTACAAATTTACAGGAGTAGAAAATGTGTAATATAATATTCGGGATTATTAATAATCTATTATTATTAATAATAGTATAATAATATTAGATATTATTATCAAATGCCAAAAAATAATATATTTTCAAAAGATAAAGTTAACAATTTTCACCATATTCGTTGATACCTAATTGTAGAATTCGTACAATGGATACTGCCGATGCATTGTAATGGCATTTTTATTATTCAATCCTCTTTGTTTCATGAATATGGCAACTAACGGTGGATAATTATGTACCCTGACAATTAAATTGAATAATCGGATAGCGGCAGCTACGCGGAGATTGAGTGGTTAGTAGTAGCGTTAATTCAAACGCCACATTCACCAACTATTAACCGAATAATACCACTAGTTTTAATGGTTCGGAATTTACTATAACTTGCACTGTTTGGAATACCATGAATGAAACAAATTCTTGTTTACTGTTCCTTAAAAAATAAATACAATTCATGAATAATTGAACTAAAATTTTAATCGCTGAATTTTGCACTTAATACAGTACAATAACAAGAAAGGTCAATTATATTACGAATTTAATTTTGAAAGTTGAAACAATCGTTCAGTAATCTATAAAGTTTACATTTAAAAACAAAATGCCATTCGTATTTGATAAAAACTAACAAAATAAATTTAAAAAGGAACCAATTATATTCGTGTAGATATTTTATAAAACTACTGAACAATTTTACTTCCACTTTAGTTGTACAGATTATAAACTTACAAATTCAGCAAGAAACCTACAGCTTATAGTTAGTTCCGAAGAATTTTGGACATTAGAATTTTTTGGATAATAGTTGTTGATTGTGGGGTTTGTACCTAAACCCCACATCTCATACTTTATTTGAAAGAAATACTATCGCGTTAAATATTCCTCTATCGAACTATCTCCAATATATCATCATTATCGAATTTTGTAAAGCAAGCTTATATTAAAATTGTATTTTTCTAAAAAAAAAAATTAAAAATTATAAATATTTGGTTGTGTACCAGAAGTAATAGAGGTAATGATTTTTTTTTTCATCAACGAGAATTTCCGATTTATTATTCATGATTTGTTGTTATTTATTACCCGCAAACTGCCTGAGGTTTGATTTAAATATTAACGGTTCAATAACTAATTAAAGAGATGGACTGATACTAATTTAATTGAGCTCCTTTCTATTAATGGTATCTTCAGTTTTCTATATTTTGTTTTACAAACAGGAATTCTAGATAAAAATGATATTACAGTTGTGTCTGGTATCATGCATTCTAAACAGAACATCTGCAAACATGGCCTACTATACAGCGTTAAATCTCATATTTCATTTTACAGTTATTGGTTTTGAATTACTAGATGATTTTACTAAACAACTCGTAGTCTGCAGTTATCGGAAATTATAAATAAATAAAAACGTATATAAAAGCATTCAATCAGAATCCAATTTATTCTACTATTTATTTTATAAATCATATTTTTATCACTGCTGAATAATTATATTAATCAAATATAATTGTTTCAATCGTGAGTTATATTGGTAACACTTTTTCACAATAAAAATATCAGGATACGTGCAAATTAAAATACATACAAAAATAAATTTCTAGACCAATGAAATCACCCACTAGTATCGCAGGATTTCAGTTGAACAAAAAACTTTACATTTATTTTCGTATTAGAAATAAACTATTTCAGCGGTTATTTAAAATTAAAGTGATCTTACTTAAAGTCATTTAAGATAAATGATTCAAATATGTCGTCTAGAAAAGAACGTTGGCATTTTTCGTGAACAAAGTATGATTTGGAGAGGAAAAGTTGGCATTTTAGCTGCTGTCAGTGGCCATTTCACAATGGGGTGTAATATTGAGGTTAAGTTAAGCTGGAAGTAGAAAGTTTCTCATTTGATTGAAGTCAAGTAAAGTTAGTCTGTGGCTGTCGAACCCTCGCAGAAGATTCGTCGTGTCTCAACACCTGTGCCATGAAGTGTTAGAACTGTACATTAACTGTGAGTGTAACTAGTTGATTGTATTGTACTGACTGAATTTACAAGTTTTCAATCCTGTAACATAGCAAATTTGAACTATTTTCTTAATGAATACTAAACTGTCCAACCGACTGATGTCTTTTTGGCCATGACTCTACATTCCATTCGTTAATTGTTGGTGTCTGGTTTTTTACACTCAGTTTTTATGCAGAATCAACGAAAGTTTTTTTGTTGCTCATTCCGAAATCAAAACTAGCATCTAGTTTTATACCGCAAATGGCAACTAACTATGCAAATGTTTTGAAATAAAGACGCCTATGTAATGCAGTCTTCTCAGTGTTAACTGTTTGCCCCATTTTCCCACTGTGTTCAGCTGTAAATAAAGAACACCAACCTTAATCCTAAATATAACAATTTAATGTGACAATTGTTATTTATGTCTATAGAATTATCTTTTAAATGTTGAACTGAATGGATGATGTAAATGTATTAAGTTCTTACCTCCGTTTTTATTTAATACTTAAGTGGTTACGGTGTCTAAAGTTTTGTTATAAAGTCGCTTCATATTCTAAAACTGGTGACATTATCAAAAGAGGACCAATTTACCTTAATCTTTTCACTTAACAATTTGTTTTACCGAATTAATTTAGTATTTGACCAAAGATATCTTTATTTTAAAATATATGTACATATTTAAAATATTTTACAGTATTAACAAAGAAGTGACAAAGAACGACACAGCAACAAGCTTTTCACAAAGGAGAGCAACATTTCAAAAATTAAACACTTCTTGAAATCGCGCTATCCTTTGTAAAAGTTGCCATGAATAAATTAAATCGCGCATTCTTCATGGCAACTCATATCTGTTCTTCCTGTTAGATTGACATTAGTGGCACCACAAGAACTGCAACATAGAATTTGTTATGCTACGCTGTATTTGATACATGTGTTTACAGTGACTGAACATGGTTTCATTTCTCATACTAATCATCACGTGAACTGAACCCCGTCCCTCTGTGTGTTTATATTGTTGGAGGATGAATTGCTTGTTTCTTTCATTCAAAATATAATCAAAATTAAGAAATTTAATGAGAAATTCCATGTGCCACAGCATTTCATTTGATTTATTTTAGTGGGCTTTCATTTGTTTTTTATCTATTCAACAAATTTTCAGCTTCCTTTTTTTCTAAATTATTGAAACAATAATAACATTTTTAATTTATATATATTCCAATTTAAAACAAGTAATATCAAATAAAATTATTTAAATGATGAAAATAATAAACGTTATGTTCTTTTCTCTTAACTATGTTTTGAGCGTGAATGTGGCAAATGGAACTGAACAAATTATGTAATCTTAATTTCTTAGGAATTGCCATTGCCTTAAAGCGTATTATACTAAACAAACAAAGACTTGAAAATTTGTAGAAATGGTCAACCGTAGAAAAGTAAAGTGTAATTTTGTATTATATGGTCATCATAACATAAGCAAGGTATCCTCTGAGCACATTTAGCATGAACTACCACATCTGTGCCATACATTGTTGTTTGTATTCAATATCGACGTTGTTTGATTCACTTGTGTACATTTGGTGTCATTCACTACATAATCGATTAATGTTTCATTGCTGTGTAAAAATCAAAATATGTATATATTTCTAGATATATGGTCTTAATTTATTTTTATATTAAGTAGAGATTTCAATTTTAATGTATTCTGTTTCCTATTTTAAATATTTAATAAAGAGTGTGTTATGTTTTAACATTTAACTAGTTTATTAATAGCGTATTTTGGTACATATTAGTATTGTGACTCATAAACAGTAAATGCCTGAGTAGTTTACCATATTAACCTAATAGCTATAATGATTTTATTTTTTTACTAACACTCAAACATACATAACTAGACTTTATTTTGTCTCCGATGCAGAATCAAGTAAACGTAGGCAACACTTCCTACATAATACCTTAAAGCATATAAGATGATGACATATTGCATCTACAAAAATTACTTCATATACTTAACACACACTTTATTCCTAGCATCTGTAAACTTATTATTAAATACAATAATAATTTGCTTATACAGGATGGTGACTCAAATACCTGAACATAGGGATTTAACATGTAAAATCAAATTTTCGTCATTTTCTGGTTCCCTAATTATTTTAAGTAAAAAATTCTGCATCTGGATCAATAAGCAAAATTAGTTTTTTACTTTATTTGTAAGCTCATAAATTAGGCAAGAACATAACGTAAATCATCCCAAAAGTAGCGGTAACCATAATATACAAAAAATAACAAACGTTTAATGGTTTATCTGTCAACTTAGGTAACTTTGACATTAGTTTATTTTTATTATTTGTAATTATTGTTTTGTCAAGTTACGCTAAAAATTATAGCAATTTTATTTTGTTTTGCATTTTTTAAATTCAAAATTAATTTATATAATATTGTTCACTTCAACAGTAATTTCAAATAATAATAAAAATAAACTAACGCAGCTAAGTTAACAGATAAACCGTTTAACCGCACGCTAATCTGGGGGAAACATGGAAAATTGAGATTTCCGACGTTACTTAGGTGACGAAAATCAATAGATTTTTTTGTAAGAGTACAAAAAAATATTTGTTCTCATTGATTCAGATGCAAAATATCGTGCTCTACAACTGATATTTGAAGCTTTTTTTACCTAAAATAATTAGGATAGCAGGAAATTACAAAAATATGATTTTACATGGTAAATCCCTATGTTCGGGTGGTCGAGTCACCACCCTGTATATATAATTAACATTATTAAAGTATATACAACATCTTTATATACATACAGTATATACTATATTTCTGGTACATTATATATACATATTTATAACAATACACATACCAAAATTTAATAACATTAATATAACATTTTATAGTTTAGTTTAAAATTATAAACAATTATAAATCATCTATTAACTTGATTCTGCAAATATAAATAAACAATCTTCATTTATCTACACACTGAATATTCATATTTTCTTCAGAGTCGCTAAGAAAATAAAATTTATTTGTTAATATCATTTAAAAATTTTAAATATCGCCTCTAAAAAATCAGCCTCATTTAAAATTGCCTCGTGTCATTTGTTTGCATTATTTGACAACCACATTTTATTTGAGGCTATTTTGTCTCGAAGTGATTTTATTTTAGAATATTTGTTCCTTTCTTGTATTTATATCGTAATTTCTTGACCCAGCAAAATTATAAATGTTAATATTTGCTAATTTCGAATTTCGCGAACTCTGACCTCCTACCTAAGCCCTAACCTCTACTAATGCCTCAAAGGGCATAGGCGCAGCAGTAACTCCATCTACCGCTTCCCTACTAGGCTCCGGCTGACCAGGTGGAATGCTGAAGTTGAAGCACTGAAGTAGATACGCTGTGAAGATAAAGATGTTGGCCTTTGCTAAACTCTCGCCTAGACACCGATGTCTTCCAAAACCAAACGGTAAGTAACTATCGGGGATGACGACTTTGTTATCCACCAGGAAACGATCAGGACGAAAGTGCTCTGGATCTGGCCAGCACGTGTTGGCCATGAGAACGCCGTGCATGTTGGCTACCACCATCGTGTCCTTAAAGTAAAATAAGGTTAGGTCACATAAACAATGTAAAAATTCTTCCAGTTTCTTGATGTTACGTGTAATGAGTTACGTTATTTCATTAATAGATGGCGACTCTGCTTATCCAATAGTGCAGTTCCCGTAATACATTGAAATAGTCATTGCCTTATATCTCTCAATTTCAGAACTTTCTTGGAACAAATGATTGACGCTGACAACTCATAAACTTGTTTTTGCATTAATTCTCGAAAACAATTAATTTGCTTTAAATAGAAATTATAAACACGAGATTTATTTTATAAAAATGCGCTTGAAACATTCTTGAACTGATCTTATTTTACTTTCCATCAACAATGCACTAGGTAGGTTATGACTATTTTTATAATATGTTATCCAACCTATCCTATCTATTCAAAAGTGCATAACAAATTCGATTACAGTATTTTTTATTGAATTTAATTTCAGTTTCTAACTTAAATACACTGAGGTGATCAACTTCTATTTAAATAGAAGTTTTGGACTTATTTAAGTCCATTTGCAAATATTTCTTAAGGGAAGAACGTAAGGTAGGTACTTGCAGTTACAAGGGACAGTGAAAAGACAAACATCGTTTAATTCAATGAAATCATATTAGAAAAGTTGTAATAAAAAATAACTCTAAATATACTATTAGTAACCCACAGAAAATTCACCAATAATAACATGTTTGTTATTTCAGGTACAGTGATGAAAAATTTTAAATAATGGACATATAAGTAGGTATACGAGTAGATTATATCGATAGGCGACAGTACTACTAACTGTATTCCTCCACATTTATGTGCAAGTGATTTAACATTAAATTTATTACCTGATAATATTTAAAGTGAAGCTAAATAATAAACTGCAGCAGTATATTACTATTAAAATATAGGTGAATGCAAGTTTGAAAGATGAGTCTGTAAAGTTAAATTTGGCATATGAGTCTGTAAAGTTTTAACTTATCTATTATAATATTAGGTTTTCATGGGTCGTATTTTAAGCCTGTACATGTATTGATATATACTCATACAATACGTTTTATTGATAGTTACTATTTAATTGTATTTATGTGGCTCGCTATAGAATCATCTGTAATTTCACTTTAGTGTTTGATGTCAGTAAAATGCGCGGGTGTAATGTGGGTTGACTATATAACGTTATTGGTTGTTCAATAAAGGAGAAGTAAATTGCGATAAAATCAATTTTTGTTTTGTTTAACTGTTGATATAACTTTTGTTATCTTATAAATACTTACTTTCGGAATAAAATATCCTTGTAAATAACTATCTCGCAACGCCCTGTGGGGCACTCCAAACGTCCTTCCCATGAACATCCTGACGCCTTCCAGAACCACCGCTTCCATATACGGCATGCTGAAACAACCATCAATCCATATCAATACCAATTAAAGTCGACGAAACAAACTTATTATCTTACTTGGCTCTGTCGGATAGCATCGGAGGCCTGTCCCTGCCTACAACGCGATCGATCTCTTCCTGTGCCTTCCTCTGGACGTCTGGATACAGCAGGAGATAAAGGAAAGTAAATCCCAGTGTTTTACTCGTCGTTTCCGAGCCTGCCATGAACAGATCCATGCACACGGCTAGCAGCTGCTTCTCAGAAAAGCTTGTCTTCTTGTCTTCCGAACGTAACACTTCGATGTAAACATCCATCAGGTCTCGAGTCACCCCTGCTTTGTACGTAGCGTTATGTTTGTCTAATTCTTCATTGAGAAACTCCCAGATTCTTTCGTGTGTATGCAAAAAGAGATTATATCCCGAAAAGTTTGGTGCTACGTATCGCAAAATAGGAAAGTGGCTGAACAGTGCTCCCACCATATCTAAATGCGTAAATAATTCGGTTAGTAGCCCTTGTAAAGTTTTCATTTCCTTGTCTTCTGGGTTGTAACGATTGTTAGCCATCATTGTCCATAAAGTATTAAGAATAGACACTCCAAAAACATCTGTCATGTTTAATACAACTCTGCCTTGTGGTTTGACTTTATCCATAAAAGTTTTGACTAAATCCTGTGCTTCATCTTCAACCAATGTAGCCATATTTCTTCTTCCAAAACCAAATTCTCTTAAATGTCGTAAAACAAATCTTCGTTGTTCCACCCAAAATTCTTCATCTGTTAACAATAAACCTCTTCTTATACCCCAAGTTCTTGTTTCGTACAAAACACCTTTAGGTCGTCCGCTAAAATCATCCTCTGTCAAAAATTCTTTCAGAGCATCGTATCCATCAACAATTACAATCTTATCTTTCCCGATTTTCAAACCCACGACAGGCCCGTACTCTTTGGAAAGTTCCGCAGCAGCTTTGTATAAATTTCCTGTTTTCTGACGTAATTTGGAAACTACTAAAGCGCAACCAAAAATCGGCAACCATTTTGGACCTGGCGGGTAGTTTTTTGGTTTTGTGGAATCCAAATAGGCTAGGAGGAACAAAATAGCCACGAAGAAACAAATGGCGAGCCACATTCTGTAACAAATCGGTGAAGTTTATAACGAGTTACGTAAGAAATGCATTGAAAGGGAAAGCCATGCATCAGAGAGTTGTGTATTTTCCGCGTAGTACACAAGTTTCAAGTCTTTCTTCCGCGGTGTGGAGAAAGTTGCAAGATGCGATTGCATTGCAGTTGCACTGTTTATTTGACCGAAACTTACTAAAATTATTATGCAACGAAACTTGAACAGTTTTAATCATTTCCCGGTTTTAAGTGTTTTTGCTTATTTCTCCATTTGTTTTCAATTACAAAACTTTAATA
Organism: Stenolophus ochropezus; assembly: GCA_035578165.1. NCBI lineage: Eukaryota > Metazoa > Arthropoda > Insecta > Coleoptera > Carabidae > Stenolophus > Stenolophus ochropezus. Next base: position 12,477,261 of record JAQOWZ010000005.1, on the reverse strand, counting down.
TAAAAACATTTAAAAAATTGGTACTTACCCGAAAATTTTGGAAATACGTATTATATAGCAACAATGAGATTGCACAAAGTAACAATGAAGTAGCCACTCATTTGGAATTAGCTTTGAAGTTCTGCTGCATGTCTGCGAGGGTAGCACTGTTGCACTTTCACTATCAAAGAACCTAATTTTCTTGCATCTGTATACTAATATAGCTAGTCTCCCACTTCAATTCTATTCTGACATGTGCAATTTCTCTTTAACCCTTTGTGAATTATCTCGCCGACTTTGATAGTTCCATTTTTACAATTTTGACGTACGTCTCGATCGCTGGTTGCGAACCTATGACCGTGGTTTTTAAAAGTGTTTTTTTTTTTAATAATTTTTATAAATTATTTTTTATATCGTGCTTTTCTTCATTCCTTGGTCATTGAAATACTCAGTGCAGAGGCGCCACTGGGCATGGTAACACTGGTGTCGTAATTCATGGTATCACCCCATTATTATTAATTTTTTGACGGCGACTTATATTTTTTGCTCTTCACTTATAAAAGTACAAATTATGAAACAAAAAGGTAACATAAATCGTTTTAGATAATTTTAAAAGTGAGAGCCAATACAAAGGATCAACTGTTTCTTTGTTAATTAAATTTACGACATTTCCAAATTATTGGTACAGTGGCGTAACAATGCAGCTAGGGACATGAGCTTTGTTTCTTAATTTCGTAGGGAGGGGCAAACTTTTTTCTAAATAAATAATAAATTTGAATTATAGGTATATTTAATAAACAGGTACACAAAAGAATAAAAAAAAAAAACCTATATTCTATTTTCCGCAGTTGGTCTTCACGTCATCAATTTCTGCTGCAAGAATTATTAAATTTTTATCTTGCCTCTTTGTCGTATACGTATAGCATAGGAGATATTTTTTGCTATCTCATTATCGTACCTGTTATAGAGGGAATATATAAGCTAACTGCGTCTAACCAACGACAAAAATGAAATAGAAACAGTAGTGTAACCGCGGTAACGGATATTTCCAAATATTTCAAAAACTTGATTATGTCATTAATATCATTTCTGCCATTTATTAAGATGATTTTGACGTTAACAATGTGTACTTCATTGTGTGTTGGTAGTTTCGTTAGTTTAATGTACAACTCTTTTCGTACGATTCATTATATTTGTTTGACTTTTATTTACTTCGGAAATTACAAAATTTTATCTGATAAGATGATATCATCAGTCCCCCTTCCCCTCTAACGATTTAAATCTCATAGTTTCGATTGATGACATGAGGATCAACAGCGGAAAATGAAGTGTACTTACGGAGGTTTTAATAGTTCATACTTTATATCATCAGGTATTGTTGAGTTATTAAAATAGAAACCCATATCAAGTGGGTCGCAAGAAAGTACAGACAACTGAATGTTTTTAGAATGAAACTTAAATGCAAATCTCTACCTGTTTAATAATAAATTCACCTGTGTAGTGAAAAAGAACAGTACACTCTTCAAGGAATCAAAGCTCTGTGCAACTGCAATGCAGTCACAAGTCAAAATATGCTCGACTCCTACACAACCTTTGTGACTCCATACTTTTTAACTTGGCTTCAATTAAAGTTTCATTTTTTATAGTTTATAATTGCCTTCGCGTTAAAGTGTTGTTTGATCCATTTTGTAATGTATGAAATAAATATACCCGTATTTTTTAAATCGATTCATTGTTTGCTGTTTACGAGAAAATAATTATTTAAAATTTGGGGAAGGGATGCTGTCATGTCATCGTGGAGGAAGCAAGAAATATTAGAGATAGACTGACTGGCAGCTTAAGAAACCATCTACCTGACTTCTTCCACAATATTACCTTATTGACGTCTCCGAAACATTAAATTGCTAATAACTATACAATTACGAACTAATGTTTAGTTTTTATTGTTATAATATATAATGAGAAGCTATAGTGGCTATTTTTGTATATTATGACAGCGCGTCGGATCAGACACCGCTTGAGATTCGGAAATCCTCCCAATTTACAACGGTATGATTCTCTGCAGCGTGCGGGCAGTCCTTAGTTTATAGTAATATTGTACAGAAAAGTAGGAACACAAGAAACGGCATTTTGTCTAGACAGATAAAAACCGACGTTTGTGAATACAAAAATAGTAATTGCCAAGACCAGCGAAAAAATATGCGATATTTTGCTTTAAGGAAAAATATAAATTGTTTTAGAACGTGAAATATTCCACGGAACACGCGGAACATCGGTAGTTACGCCACTGTATTGATACCCTCGTTAACACTATATTAAAAAAAAATGACCCACTTCGCCATCACTGGTCTATATAGTGAAATGATTTTTCTTATCTTTATTAATTTATAAATATAAAACATAAACAAAATTATATGATACATACAAAGAAATAATAATAAGAAAATAGGCATTGTTATCTTTGTAGAATATATTACAAATTAAAAACAACGTCAATGAATTTAGTGATTAATGTTAATAAATATTTTTACTTTAAATCAATGGTAACAAAGTTATAATTAAAATATACCATAACTTATTAAAATATAAAAATGTTTTTGTATACCTACACAAACCTATGTCAAATTAAAATATTATTTTTTCTATAAACTGCATATTAAATTAACAAAAAACCTAAAATTGATACCGGTAAAATTTCCTTCTGATCAAGTTTTTCAAAAAGATGACTAACTTATGATATTGATGTCAAAAACTTAAATATGAAGTTTTATTAAATTCTGTTCAACCGAATTTGGTTTACGCTTGTCAACGTAATTCTAGACAGATAGATTCAAAGGATCCACCATAATAGATACGGAGTGTAAATGTATATCTTCAATTTGTTTCAATACTTTAAAATTTTGGTATTGCAAAATCCGTTAAATTACAAGAATTCCCTTTACATGTAATAGTCGGTAAAAAATATAGTGTGAATATAATTATTTTTAAAATAAAAATGGCTTAGAATTAATTTTTAATTTGATTACTAATTTTAATAGAAAGTAAAGATTAAAATTCTAATTATTTTCAATGCACGGGACTTACAAATAATATTACTCAATAATTTGAACTTTATTATCAATATTATAATTAGAAGGTTTGTAATATTTTCATTTGATTTTTATACACGTGCCAACCTGTTTTTTTAAATAACTCCAAAGAATATATAAAAATATTTGTTTGAATAATACTTTTCCAAACAATTTGTTTTTAATTTATATTTCTAATTACATCGTTTGCTGTGATCCATAAAATAAGTTGAGATAATTATGTGTGCATTTTTATGCGATAATTTTGAAATAGTTAACGAGACCGACTACAGAGACATCTGTTGGAGATATCAAACATTATACAATGTAGTGCGAGTTGCTGATCTACTTTTATGTTTGACAATGTGAATTGTCAAGAGTAGCACGTGTTTATGTTTGAATTTTTGAAATTGTGAAGTATTTATTAATCTACTATTTAATAAATGTAATTTCATCATGAAAAACAAACCAATTCGCCATAAAGATGATAACAAGTTTAAGGTTAGTGTTTATTATGTATATTTATAGATTAATTTTAAAATTATGTTTTAGTTTCAACCTTTTGCGGAGCGAATAGCTAATATCGATGTAAATGTTTTCCACAAAGTTGCACATCCAAATGAAGATGATACTGAAGAGTTGGAATGTCATTTTTATCAGTGTTTGGAAAAGTGGAGTGTTCTAAACCTTACTTTAGGTTATGATGAGTTTTGCAAAGAAGTTAGAGGGATTATAACACTTCCTCAGTTAATATTTAAGAAAGATTATATTGTAGAAGTGCTTATTAAGCATTTAAAAAAGAAAGATGTGTTGTTTATACAGCCATTATTGGAGTAAGTAGAAATTAAAGAAAAACCCCTACAAATCTAATTTATCTTTATTTTAGACTTGTAGTGGCTTTGGCAAAAGACCTGACTAAGGATTTTTATCCTTATTATACATTATTTCTGTCAACTCTTATTGATTTACTCAATACGAAGGATAATGAGATACTAGAATGGACTTTTCAATGTCTGGCTTATTTATTTAAATTTCTCTGGCGATATCTCATAAAAGATATCGACAATGTTTTTATCAGTTTATTGCCTTTATTGTCTGATGTTAAACCACCTTACATTCAGAATTTCGCTGCAGAAAGTTTCTCCTTTGTAGCAAGAAAAGTAAAAGATAAACCTTCTTTTCTAAAACTCATTCTCGACACTGTGGACAAACGTCAAGATGGCATTGTCGGTTGTGGAAAGTTGTTGTTTGACGTTGTTAGGGGCGTTGGAGGACATTTTCATAGCTCAGCAGAAAGTGTCTTGCAGTTTTATTTCGAGTCTCTGTCTGACGAAAAAATACCACAAGATACATTATTTAATGTTTTACAACAAATTATTATTAATATGGTTTCACATATTCATAGTAAAAATAGCGAAACTTATTGGAAATCTATTATTTCAGTCATAGAAAAATCTCAAAGTAATGAAAAGAACGTTACAAATTTAGAACTTTTATTAAAACTTGCGGTATTAAGTTTAGAAATAAAACAAGGAAAGTTTTTAAACAATCCGGATATTTTAATAAAGTTATATATGAAATTAATTGCAAAAGAACAGACGGAAGTTGTTTTATTCCAATTAATTAAAATTAGTTCTTTAATTTTAACTTCAAAAAATATACAACTATCTCAGGAACATTCAAGTTCTCTCGTTCGAAAAACACTTTTATTAGAAAATAAAACTGTTATATTAGACTTCATTGTTAAATTAACGTCATATTCTGCGTTTGAACCCTTAGTTTTACCAGTTTTCTTAAAATATTGTGGACAATCTTTAGACTTGAACGCAATTCAAGTACTTTGCAAAATTATTTTAGAGAAATCTCCATTATTTCAAAATGGTATCGGATTAAAAAGTTGGAAAAAATATCCACTCGAATTCGGTTCCAATTGTAGCAAAGTTATAGATTTTTTATTAAAATTTATTGATGTTGAAAATATTAATAAAGTTAGTAGGGATGAATTTATTTATGCTGTAATAATTTTACCGCACGTAAATTCTGTGAATAATAAAGAAATCTTAAAAATTTTAAACAAAAATATTGAATTTGTTCATAAAGAAATAAAAATTAATATTGAAGTTGATTCAAAAGATAATCTAGAAAAATTGCTATTTCTTCTCGCAAATATTATTGAATGCACTGCGCATATTACCGATTCGGAATCTTGTAATGATATGTTTAATTTAAAAAACAAATTAATTCCAACTCTTCTAGATTTATCTCAAAATTTTCCGTACACGGTGTCCTGTTTAAGAATAATAGACATCATTACAACTTCTTGTGAAAATACTTCTTTTATTTCTTACGAAAATCTTAAAAGTATTGATAAAAAATTATTACATTCATTTTCGTCTCCATTTCATCAAATTAGATTATTAGCAACTCACATTTATTCACAATTCGAAGTTTGTAATGAGTTAAATGAAAATCTGGAAATAGAAAATGAATCTTGGAATGTATTTACTCTTCTGCATAACGCAGAAAGTATTGAACCACTAGTTCATACTTACAGAGATATACTTCATAATTTATCAAAACTAGGATACGATAAAAATCAAGCAATTATTTGTAAAAATAGTGAATTTAATACTGTACCGTTGCGGTATTTCCTGGGAGCTTTGTATATGAATTTTCAACTTTTGTGGGACCCGATTATAAATTTAATTGAATCTTACGCTCATGGTATGAACGCGGCTTTATTTTGGAATGTATTTTCCAAAGAATTAAAAGGAATTGTTAGTTACATTAAAAACGACATTGATGTATCGTTTAGTCCATTAGATACTGAGGTAGATTTCGTATCTGAGTTGTACTCAAATATGTTTAAAGTTGACAATAAGCCTGACTTTATAAACTGCAGAATTTTATTGTGGAAAGCCATGACTTCATTCTCTGACATCGCTGAAATGAAAAGTAAAGATGTGTCATTTTTAATGCTATCTTTTATCGAGTAAGTAAACATAAACTTTTTATCTAAGTATAGAAATAATTATTTCTTTCCATTTTTTAATATCTAGAGAAGAATACCGGAAAAATAATATTTTTGAAGCACTTACATGGAATATAAAACAAAATGACGATGAAGCAGTAGAAAATGAAGAACAGGAGGAAGAAGAAACACAGGATGAAGATACAATAATAAAAAAGAAATTAACCGAACCTGTACCATATGCCGGAAAATCTAATTTAAAGTAAGATAGTTTTTTATTGAATATAGAATTAAAACGAGAATAGTTTGATTTAAACATTAAAAATACTTTCTTGTTTTAGAATGTTAACAACAACTTTAACACTTTTCTCAAAAATGCGAAACCCAAAAACTCTTTACCGCGAATCAGAACTTTACAAACTATACCTAGATTTTCTAAGTCACCGCAATGAAGAAATTCAAAAACTTGCATTAGATTGTATTATAGGATACAAACACAAATATTTAGTTCCATATAAAGATAATTTATATTCATTAGTTGACGATAAGAAATTTAAAAACCAACTTGCTTTATTCCGAATTGACAAAGAAACTACTGTAGTTCAAGAAGAACACAGAAAAGAACTTCTCCCAATAGTTCTAAGAATAATTCATAGTAAGATGATTACTAAAACTGGTATGAGAACTGGTGGAAAAGCTTCTGGACAATACAGAAGGAATTTAATTTTAAGATTCTTGGCTGGTTGTCATCAGGATGAAATGATGACATTTATTCACATGTCGTTCAGACATTACTCATCATTTTTACACGACGATCCAGAAATAATGTGTAAAGAATTTATAGAAAATATAAATCTAGAAAAGTTCATACCGCCCAAACGATTACAAAGTACTTTAAATTTACTTCAAATTGTTTTAGAACAATTTGGAGGCCTCATGGGAACCGATTTATTAAATTATTTATTAAAAATTTTATTACTTATTGGTTCTGCAACTTTAGGAGCATTTCAACAAAAAAGTTTAGTACATGGAGGTTACTTATCAGCATTAAGAAATATTCGAACAAGTTGTCAGTCGATTTTGGCTAGATTTTTCTCACATTTTGAGAATTATTTGTGGTCCAACAAAGAACTAAATGCTGTTTTCGATATTTTTGTTTGGCCCTATTTAGATAAACTTACAATTGAAGGTATACATAGCCCAACACCTATTTTAAAAATGTTTTATCAATGGGCAATGAATCCAAGATATTTCGTCTTGTTAGTCAAATACCAAAAAAATAATCCTGAACAATATGTGTTACCACATGTAATAAAACTATTTTTGACTCCTAAAGTTCATCCAACAGTCAGTAACACAATTTTAGAAATGCTTGAAAAGTTGTTGTTATTGAAAGAAGATGAGTATGAGGAAGGAATTAAAAAAGTTCCTAATTTAGAAGTTGATGAAGTAGTTCCAATCGCGGATAATATTAAAGAAAGATTAAAACTTAACGAAGAACTAAATTATGGTAGTTGTATTCTATTACCATTTGTAACAGATGTGTTAGAAAAATTCAAAAAGAAATTATCAAACAAAAAGAAAACAATGAACCAAAGAGAGTTATTCATAATGTCACGAATTTCAGAACTGGTGTGGGAACCAGAAACTTGTAATGTTGTATTGAGTTTAGTGATTCCAATGGTTGTTAAAAAAGCATCAGGTAGTGTTTCGGAAGAAACTATTTTACAGTTAGTTCAAACTGTTTTCAATTTAATTAAATCTGTACATGAGCCTCACAAACATTTACGAAAATTGTCTCCACTATTTGCTGAAGTGACTTCCACCCCAACCAGAAAACTATTATGTGAAATTCTAAAGACGATTTCTAAAATGATTGACATTGAAATGTTATCCACAACTTCCAAAGTGCTATACGAGTTGAATGCATATAATAAAAAATGGTTGGATCAACCAGATTTCGATAGACGACATCAAGCATTTAAACTCGTCGATGAATTAATTGAAAAAGATCAAATGAGTTTTGATCTTGGAGCTATAATTATTTATAATTGTTTTTATTTGATAAGGAATGAAAATGATTTAGCACTAAGAGAAAGCTCCAAAACTTGTTTGAGAAGTATCGTTCCATATATGATTCAAAAATATCAAATTCAATCAGATAAAGAGTTTTTGATAAATGATATTTTGTTCCAAATGATTCGAAAAGGATTTAAAAGCAAAAATGAAAACTTCAGACATGAATCTATTTCACTTTTAGGACACATGGCTAGAGAATGTTCAAACAGTCATGTTGTATTAAAAGATTTAAGTATATTTGCTAACAAACAAGACTTAGAAGTTGATTTCTTCGAAAATATTATCCATTTACAATTATACAGACAGACTAGGGCTTTAAACAAATTTAATCTAATTTGTAAAGATTTACTCGTTCCTTTAAATCCAAGAACTTGTACAAATTTCCTTCTTCCACTAATTTCTTCATATTTACTATCAGAAAAATATGCCCAAAAGAACAGTTTAATAGACGGAGCAATTGAAGCAGTTAAATCAATATGCCATATGTTACCTTGGCATCATTATGAAGGAATTCTCAAATTTTATTTGGGAAGACTTCGACAAAAAATTGAATTCCAAAAACAGTTAGTCAGATTAACAGTTGCTATTTTGGATGCCTATCATTATGATCTCTCCAAGGCTGAAAAACCTGCAGTAATTGAACAGGTCATTACTGAAACACCTAAAGAAGACAAAGATCAATCCAATGAAAATGAAGAAACAGAAAAAGAAGATAATGAATCGTCCTCAGAAGATGAAGAAGATATAGATGATATTCTGGACGAAGATCCAGAAGAAACTATTGAAGAAGAAGCTACTAAGGTTGAAGATGTACCAGCAATTCAAAGAACAACTATTTTGAGTCCATCTGCAGCTAAACGCGTCATATTTAGTATAAGAACTGTTCTTTTACCTCAACTAAATAAAGCTATGGCTGAAATGACACACTACGAAGGTTCTCATAAACTAAATAGGAAGAAAACTGGTATTGAACGAGAAGAAGACGAATTACAAAAGGTTCCTATATCGCTAGCAGTTGTTAAATTGCTTCAAAAACTCCCAACTTATATTTTAGATCGCAACTTACAAGGGTAAGAAAATAGAAATTTTATTATAAATTTTTGCTATTTTGTTGCTATTTTAGGGTTTTTATGAAAACATGTACATTTTTAAAGTCTCCTTTAGACAGTGTCCGAAGAGTTACCCGAGAAACATTGCAGAAAATTATGGGAACTCTTGGACCAAAATATTTAGGATCTTTAATTAGTGAAATGTCTACGTTATTAAATAGAGGTTTTCAAGTACATGTTCTTGTTTATACAATCCATGCCGTTTTGGTTTCTCTAAAAGAGTCTTTTGAACCAAGCGATATCGACAAATGTTTACTCACAATTTTGGACGTAAGTTATTTGAAAATTTTATACTTACCGAAATATCTGACGTTTTATTTCAGGTTTGTAAAGTTGATCTATTTGGCAGTCTTGCCGACGAAAAAGAAGTCGTAAAAATAACCAGAAAAGTATCAGAAGCAAAGTCGACTAAAAGTTACGATACCTTTCAAATTCTTGCTCAATATATTACAGAAAAATGTTTGATAGATCTTTTACTTCCACTTAAGGAAGTACTCATGCATTCACATTCTTTTAAAATTGTTAATAAAGTTCACGAATGTTTACGCCGCATAGTTTTGGGTTTAGTTGATAACGAGTTTATTTCTGTAGAATCTTTATTTTTGTTTGCGTATGGTACATCATCAGAAAGCATACCACAGTTTATTGCGAATACGGAAAAACCTAAATTAACTGAAAAAGAATTAGAGAAAAAAGCTAGAGAGAAACCAGATTGTTTTATAATTCCAAAACCACCCGTATATAAAAGTGGTTACCGTTTAAATCATGTTAAGAATTCTTTAAAAACCAATGCGCATCTCTTGGTAGAATTCGGTTTGAGATTATGTTATTTTATTTTAAAAAGAGATAAAATAAAAGTGAGCGACTACGTGAAATATGTTGACCCATTCGTAACAGTTTTTAAAAATTGTTTATCATCCCGTCATGTTAAAATGTGCACACTGACAATAAACTGTTTGAGTTGGATTTTAAAATACGAAATACCAACTTTGAAAGAAGAGATACATGAAGTAACATCCTCAATATTCGAATTGTTGCACAAATACGCTGCAGCTGGACTTAGCAAAGGCGATAATTTTGATCTCGTAGTTGCTGCTTTTAAAGCAATGGCCATTTTAGTCCGCGATGTAAAATACTACACAGTTACGAGGGACCAACTTAAAGCTCTTCTCCTTTATGCTGAACAAGACCTTCACGATTTCGACCGCCAAGCCACAGCTTTTGCGCTTTTGAAAGCGATAATAGGTAGAAAGTTAACTACTCCTGAAATACACGAAGTGATGGATAAAGTTGCTAAATTAAGCATTACATCAGAGATGCAGCATGTTAGATTGCAATGTAGACAAGTTTTTCATCAGTTTATGATGGAATATCCACTAGGGAAGAAATTGGATAAACATTTGGCGTTCTTTATGAATCAGTTGAATTATGAACTGCAATGCGGAAGAGAATCAGCTTTGGAAATGGTCTTTGGGTTCATCAATTCATTCCCTCAAGTAAGTAGTTTTCTTCACATTAATTATAAAAATATAATATACTTAAAATGGGCGGTTTTTATCCAGTCTATCCGGAATAATATTTCAGTGATATTTTGTTATATTTATACTGATTCTAATATTTTATTATAGGAAACATTGCAACAACAAGCAGGAATGTTCTTTGTGATGTTAGGAGTAAGATTGGTTAATGATGAATCGCCGGAATGCAGAAAGATGGTCGCCAAATGTCTACAAATTCTATTAGATAAACTAGAAAAAGATGATCGCGATACTTTATTTGATATTGTTCTACAATGGTTTAAAGACAAAAAGGTAAACGAATATGTATTGTATTAATGTACAAAATAAGTTCACATAAAATTAAAAAATAAATGGTACGAATCATTTTCATTTTCTATTTCAGCTCAATCATCGTCGTCTGGCAGCCCAAATGTGCGGAATAATCATCCAATCTGAAAAAGTGAACTTCACAAGTCGCTTACCTGTACTAACTCCTATTATTAAATCACAACTTAGTCCTTATTTAGATGACGACACTCCTGGCAAATTTGTCCGACTCAGACCTCCAAACGCCCCTGAAGAAGACGATGAAGAAAATATTCTCCCAAGAGATCATCAACTTTTCCAACTTCTCCAGATGATGTTAAAACTTTGCGCACATTGCCCCAAATTTCTAAACCAGACAGAAGACATTGAAGACATTTCTCAGCATGTACAAACCTTACTTGCTTATCCACATGAATGGGTGAGAATAGCTGCAGCTCAATTTATTGGATATGTTCTGTCGAAACTGAAAGTTGAACACTTGGCCGATTTATTATCAAATAAGAAATCAGATGATAGTGGTTACTTATACAGCGATCCAGAGAATTCTGTAAAATCTTTAACCTTAGATCTTTGTGCCCAGCTACAGCCAGGTCACGTAAAACCAGAAATGGCTGAACAAATAATCAAAAATTTAGTTTTTATGGCGAGAGTGCTGCAAAGTGTTCCGATGGGAAAAATAGATCCGAACGATGAAAATGATGACGTCAAAAAAATCATAAATCTATTCTGGTTAACCAAACGCATGAGAAAAATAGTTAACAGAGAAATTGTGGAAAATGCAAAATCTACAATTTTAAGAACAGAAGTCTTTAAATGGATCGCTGGAGTAGTTACAACAGTAGAAGAAGATAAAATTAAAAAGGTTTTGAACCATCTACTTGCGCCGTTGGTCAGAGAAATGTCCACAACAGAAGAAAAGAACGCAGAGTTGAGGCAACTAGCCAAACAAGTTGCAAATTTATTAAGAAAGAAAGTTGGTCAAGAATTATATATTTCTACGTTGTCAACTCTGCAAATGCAACTGAATGCAAGAAGAGCAGAAAGGAAGAGAGAAAGAACGCAATTGGCTGTTACTAATCCAGATATTGCTGCGCAAAAGAAAATTAAGTTACAAGAAAAGAAAAAGTTAGCAAAGAAAAGAAAAATGGAGGGAATTAAAGGAAAAAGGCCTATGAAAAAGAGAAAGAAAGCTGTAGATTTAGAAGAATCTGACATGTTTTAAATATTGTATATAAAATTGTGTACAAATATTTTAAATAAATTTTTTATATTAGTTAATAACAAATGTAATTTAATAGTGAAGCAAGCACATTCAGTTTTTTTTTTAGAAAACTACTTTATCTGTCACATATTTTTAATAAATTTTTAATTTTAAAATTAAAAATGAGGTTGGAAATGGGGGAATCATTAAATATTTAAATTACGACTAATACAATAAAAACTATACAGCGTATGGAAATGTTAATAACAAATTCGGAATTTAGGAGGTTCAATAAATTAAAATAAAAATACAAATATGTAAGTACTGAAGAGATACCACATTATAACAACTCCAATTCTCGGGAAATTACAAAAGTGGATGGTAATTTTTAACGAAAACCACAAATTTTGCAGCCGTTTCCGAGACAAAATTTAATTCTAAACAAAATACCCTTTATAACATTTTTCCGTAAAGTCAACCCTTTCCAATATCCAAAATCCGACTATAAAATTTAAGAAGGGGCTTACTATCAACCCCTAGGGGCTCCCGTTATATTCCGCACTAAGTGTAGATCCCTCCTACATGTGTGCAAAGTTTCATCAAAATTCGACTCACCAAATTTTATGGCTGTAAAAAATCCCTGGACTGTAAATAACACATGGTTTTTGAACTTGAACCTTAAATTTTCGGAGTTAGACCTGAACTCGACCACGTAGGCTCCGATGCCAGCGACCGTTTTTGGGCCTTTCGCTTCATTCTTACGTAATTCGAAACGTTTACAACCTGCACAGTTATCTTAAAAAATATTATTGAAATTTAATTTAAAAATGTGTATTTTTGTGTAAGTTTAGGGTTTAATACTTTTTGATCCACTCATCGGATAAAACATTTATGGTGCTTACTTCGGAATTTAATATAGATTCCAAATTTTCAAACCACAACTCAATATCGTTTACCGTTGAACAGTTGCCGTCTAAAAACCAAAAAAAGGGTTACAGACAATTTTTTTGGTTTTTTTAACTTTGCGATTGACTTCCGGCCGAAGAGCTCTTTCGAGAAAATGTTTTTTGTTTTATTTTACATAGAATTTAATGCGGATATTATATTTTCTACGCACAGTTTTGTATGTTTAACTGTATAGGAGTTACAGTCGAATAAAAAATAGCCACAAAGTTAATTTTACAATTTTTATTACTATCCGTTTCTCGACTTTTCTACACGTACTACCTTGTATTTAGTTTCAGCCACTGGACCCCAGACATCTATCTGCACTCTTACAAACATATCTAAAACTATTTTTTTTTCAGGAAACACTTCAGACTGGATAATTTATTTAAAGAATCTCCTATAACCTTGTACAGAATACAATATAGAAAAAAAATATAATTAAGTGGTATTTATTTAATGTAACATTCATTTTCTACTTTTTATTTTGCAAAATATCCCAAAATTATTAAAATTAAAATTAGATATTTGAATTTGAATGTATTATTGTTCTGCTCATTTAAATATTGAAAGTTAAACATTAATCAACTAATTGAAATATAAATTTTGAAGAAAATATGGTGTTAAACAATAGTCGTCCCACACACATTCAAAATTCTCAACTTGTTTGACCTCCGTCTTCAATGTTACACAATTCCATTCAAAGAGAAAGTATCGTATCACTTCAACCGCTGTGTAGTGACAGTTCACGTCGAAGTAAACTAACCATAATGTTCCGTTTTAGTTTATTCCTCCTGTGTTTCACGTTGGTGTTGTTATCATCTGCTGCACCCTACGACCCAAATGACGTGGAGATCAGTTCAGTACTTCCTCCAGAGGGCACCTTCGAGGCGTTTTACCAGCGAGACGAAGAGACGGGATCATCCAGAGCAGCCCACTCTCATGGCAGTTTCTTCAAGCATAGAAATCCTGCATTAGTCGATGCGAAAAACGCCGCTGCTTATGGATTTAGATTTGATGGTGGCAGAAGGTTTAACTATGAATAACCTCACAGGAAATTAGGTAAAAAGTGAAGTGATTAGCAAAATGGGAACAAGAAAAGTGAATTGTAATAGTGTATTTCATTAGTTTACTTTTATTTTATATACATTTATACGTACTGTAAATATGTTATGTATATTTCGAAAGAGATATGTACATACTTTTATTTTAATCAATCAGTAAAAATATTGTAATACTTAAAAAAATAATATTAAAATAAGATTAATAATTAATAGAAAAAATATAAATGTTATACATTTGTAATAAAAATTTGAAAAAAAAAATAAAAAGCAAATCTTTGTTGTAATCAAGATAAACACATTATTAGAAAAAAATAGTTTTAAGTTAGGCATAATAGTCACACAAGAAAGATAAATGTTATACATTTGCAAATAAAAATATTAGTTAAAACTAAACAGTTTTATTTCGTTTTAATACCTATATGTACACGAAACTATTAGATTAAAATTTATATAAATTATTATTATAAAAGTTTTGTTAAGGACAGAAATAAATTATTCAGTCTAATCAGACATCTAAACTCAAAAACAGTGAATACAATTTTGCACAACAACTATTTAATTCATGTTATTTTCCAAATATAGTTTTCACTTTATAAATCATTTTACGTTTTAATTATTTATAATTATTAATCTTTGAATAGTAACTGTTCAGGACGTTTTTAATTTTTAATTCTTATTGTTTTCTTGCACAATTGTAATATTTAAAGTTTATTTAATTTGTTGATTTGACTAAAAATTTAATAATTAAAAAAAAATGATATATTTTATAAGAATTATCAACTGGTTTATTAGTACAATTTAGTTAACTGTTCGATTAGAAAAATATTAAATCTGTAATTTAAAGAATGACCAGTTTATCTTACGAGTAAAGCTGGTTGCAGACGTATTTTTATTGGCAGTAGAGTTTACAATAATGATTGTTTAGTGAATTTTAAAAGTTTTTAATAGAAATAGATTATGAAATTAATAATATTTTTAAACTCTTATATATTTGATGAGTAATTGGAAACAATTTCGGTTTAACTAGACTGTATATTAAAAATATGATGAATTATCCGGCGATCATTAACGCATAATAGTTTTAAAAGTAGTTTAGTGTATGAGGTCAAATAACCCTCGTTCTAGTTAGAAGTGTCAGTGACCCTAGCTGTCAATATCTCCAGGTGTATGACAGCTCAACCGGCGAGGAATGATAATGGGATGGGGAAGTAATTTCTAGGTTGCCTACCCTCTGGCTCTATCTCGGATCTCGCATCTCGGCGTCTGTGGACGGAGGTGTAACGTACGAATTAATTAAATTCGGTTTATTATTTACCCAGCGGACGCGACCAAAGGGAAGCTTGATTTATTTCAAGAGGCTGAGACTAATAAATGTAAATCATTCACACGGTTATCCGATAAAGAAATTCTTTAGGGATGCGTCAGAAACTTTAAATTGTTGTTCTAAAATTATATGGAAACACAAACTGGAAATAGTAAATAGATATAAATTTGGTACGCAGTGTTGCCAGATATACTATAATTATGGTATTTCTCCCTTAATTTATTATTAAATAATATAGATAATAATAAACAGTAATTTTACCATATTTCATAAATTTTCACCATAAAAATAGCACTATTTTAAAAATATCGTTTTATATTTTTGAAACACAAATTTTTTATTACACGTCAAATGTATTGCCAGTTTACATTGGAATATTTGAATTTTGTTTGTTAGTCGTCCGTTGTAGGACACTATTTATTTAATTATTTATTACAATAATTATTATAAGATTTCAAAATTGATTCATTATTCGCAGTTTACGAGAAAATAATTATTAAAATTTGGTACAATCGTGGTATTTCGTGAAAAAACAGAGTAAGAAACAGTTTACCTGCCTTTTTCCACCAGCCTGTTACTGCAAACTAATTTTAGTTTTTATTATTATAATGAGAAGCTATACTGGTTACTTTTTATATTTTATGACTTATATACTGAAATTAGATTATGGTCACATACCCCATTATTCTCATACATCAGTAACATGAACTTCGGCACTGCAAGCTGCGAGACTACTTATCTGACGCATCATTGAAGTCTCTACATGAACATATTAACTTCCAACCAAATATTTCAAAAAAATATATAAACAGTTCTTAAAATTAAAAACAGTAAGCTACTTGTGGTTTATAATCCATTGTTGATGTGCTAGATGCTTTGTAGAAGATATCGGTAATAATATATGGAATGTTCATTTTAAGTGGTACCTACACTATTACTATCTCGAGATCTATAAGAGATGAAGAAATGTTTAAATTAGCAAAAGATTCTATATTAAGAGACTATTTTAATGAACTATTTTTTTTCGAACAGTGGTTCTCAAAATGCAAAACTAACCATTTTTTATTTTAAATGGCAAAATATATTTTTATTACGGCATTCGATTAAAATAAAATTTTATTTAATTTTTTTTCTGATTTCAACGATATAACATGTTCATAACTTCATTAAAAAATATTTAGGAAAAATGTTTTTTTTTTTTAATTTTGAGAAGTATAGTTCGGCCACGATTAGATCGGCTACGTACATTTGTTTCAACGAAAAGTCCTTGTTGTACGCCACTGGCGTCTCTAGTGACCAGGAACGTAAAAAACTGACCGCGAACAAATTAGGTGGCGAAGTAAATAAAATTTCAACCTGACGTAAGCCTAAAACCATGAGAATAATTCTTACTTGAAGACAAACGTGCTCTTCTTTCCTTAGTAATCTTTCACAAAATATTCAATCTTTAATTACTGAATCCCTTCAAGGAAACTTGAAACATTCGAATGATTAAATAGTTTGTTTCCCGCCCGCTGAGAAGAAGAAATATTTGAATTAGTTGATTCAATTGTTGATAAGAAATTAACGAAAGCTATTGTTTCATTTTGATTATTTTTCAACGCTTTCTTGGAGATTTAAATTGTGGCCTCCAAATAAGAAATCATTTTTTTACGAGGAGTGAAATTGTATTTTCACTCTATTGTTGTTATTGATTGGATTTTAACAGGTCTTTTATTTCTAAGGTTATGTGAATGTTTACATAATTTTATATGTGAAAACATTTTTCGAATTATGCAAGCGTTTTTTTTCTGTAAACAATTATACCTAACCTAACCCATATAGATTTATTTCATTTTATATTTATAACTTATAAAATTCTATTATAATTATTATTCTGTATGCTTCTGTAATTGACGTTATTTTTTTGCATTTTGTATATAAAATATACTAACTATTTTTTATTTAATTTTCAAAATTAAAAAAAACGAATCTACAGATATCTTTCATCTTCAAACTAAAAAATATTTATACAAATCAGGACAAAAATAGTCTTAATCTATGCCATATTGAATATTAGGTGTAAATTTTTCTTATAATTAGGTACTCATTTTATTTTTATAATAACCATTATTAAATTATTCTCAAAAGTTAAATAATATTTTTCATAAATAAATAAACAAATAATATTGTAAAGTTAAAATAACAAAAGTGATATTTAAAAGTGACAATAATTACGCATTTATCTTTTAAGATAGACAGAAGTTTTGGAGTAGTATTTAAAACATTTTTATCTTTTGAGCTGTAGAATTCAACTTGTTCCTAATTTAGAAATACTTTCCATTTGCATATTAACGTGGAAGAAGTCACGTAGTTTTCTTTTTCTTCCGAGCAACCAAATAGCTTCAAATCCAGCCTCCCTTGTTGATAAATCAAATTAATGATAAAGTTATTATTCACATATCTGACGGTTTTATGCGCCAGAAATATTTTTTACGAGACGTGAGAACATTTTTGAGTATTGTTCAAAGCATCTTAGAGAATATATAATCTCCCTAACGGCGGATTTAATTATTAAAGTGGCTTTAAAGTTGTCACAGTTCAATGGCTGCTTTGTGAAATAATCGCTTTTTTATCTGTGCCCGTTTGACAAGGCTTTTATAAAGGAAAGAATAATCCGAGACAGTGTTAAAGTTGGTACTTATTCTTGGAATTTCTAGCATTTCAAACTTGTGAGGGCGATGTTTTTTGTGTATCACACCAGGTTTTACACTTACGAATAGCGGAAAAGCCATAAAATGAAAGAAATTTGTAGTGTATTTATTATTGTTTTATCTAACTATATCAAAGTTGTTCTTGACTTTATCTTATAGCTTTTGAACCTTACCGAATATATATTTTATTACCCGTGTTAATTCAAAATAAAAGGATGTTTTTTTTTATCTTTTGAAATAAATTAATAAAATTATCTTTATCAAATTAAAATATCTATTGAAATATGCAATACTTGTATTTGTAGAAATATAACTAAACTTCATTTTAAATAGAAACGTCTAATAAACGCCCTCGTCCATAAAAATATTATTTCTGAAATCTACTATATTGACACACTTAGTAAAAATAATGATAAGTAGTTATATGATGATGAGAAACAGTAATCGGCTGCAATGAGAGAGTGATCAGTATAACACATTTCGGATCTATGAATAAGAATAAAAAAAACATTTCGAAGTATTGTTTGATGTTTTTAAACTTGGGCATAAACTATAATAGTGTTAAGGAAGAAGGAAGAAGTTCTTGGAGAATTTAGTCAATGTATTATAATACAATTCACACCAAAGTTTCGACTTCAAATAAATCTTCTTCGGGGTGCTAAACGTTGGTGTGAATTATTGTCGAGCATTGATATCCCTTATTATAGTGTTATTAGTTCATTATTTAATTTGCTTTTCTAACAAATATTTTACAAAATAATAATGATGAAGCAAACTTAAAATCACTGAATTTGCTCTGTATTATTATATCGGCACGCGTTTCGTTTTCTAGATTTTAATTGTGCATTATTTTGAAACACTTTTTTCTCTTTGTTCTGTTTCTAAAAACTATCGAATTCTAATTAAAAATTTCTTACGATGAATCGAGGTACGCGTACCGTGAGACTCAATGAAACGAGGAAAGAAAAAAGGAAGAACAAAAGAGAAAAAAAGAGTTAAAATATTCGGAGAGAAGTCTGTGGTGCACGGAGGAAACGGAATCTTCTCATCCTCATCCGATATGTTATTGATGGAACCCCCGTATTATTTCAACTTTTCCACTTAAGTTATGTTGTAATTAACTTGTATAACTTCAAATTATATGCCGTACTTGCGTCTAGGATGCCGGGAGAGTGACCACCGCGCAGGACCGCCTTCAGGGAAAAATGCCCTTTAAAAATATTTTTCAAAAAATTTTTGGTACTATAAATCTATACATGTTTTGATCTTAGATTAAATCTAAATAACAATTCTTCACGGACATTAATTCTCCTTTTTCTCCTGGCGATTTGAATTACATGCTTACTCATAGAAACAGATTTTATATATGTACAATATAGAGGGTATCTTCAACTGTTCTGTTTTTCATGTACTTCGTTTATATTTTTATTTCAGACAATTTAAAGTTTTGAAATACTGTATTTTTAAACGATTTACTTTACACACGATGTGTGTAAATTACAAATCATTATTGTCTCCCTCGAAATAACCTCCTTGGGAAGCCACACAGAGCTGAAGACGGTTCTTTCTACCGTCATGGCTGTGCTGGAACTCGGATACTGGAATTACCTTCAGCTTGTCGGTTACAGTCGTTTAAATATTTTGGAGTGTCCCAAAATATGTTCCCTTGGAGTGATTTTTCAATCTCAGGAACCAGGAAGAGGAAAATATCACAACAACTCAAGTCAGGCGAATAAAGAGGCCATGAATGTTTTTACTCGCCAAAATCACAAATTTTTTAAAACCATTTCTGCACAGGTTTTTGTCATTCCGAATGAATTAGTCAAAATCTGATGAACGGTGGTGCGAGTCAAATTTAACTCTTCCCAAACACTCAGTACCGTCAGTCGACGATCTAAACGCACCAGATCCCAGATTCCCATTTTCATCAGTTCTTGAAGATGAAGGCCTACCGCTGCGTGTTTCATCTTCAATTGACTATCGAAAAATCTAGTCCCTTGAAATAACGCTGTCCCCGTAGGTCTGCTTAAATTTTGTAAAAATTTCCATTGCACTGTCCCCAAGTTTGAAACAAAACCTGATAGCGCACCGTTGTTTAAAATTAAGGTTATTCATTTTTAGAACGCACTAAAAAAACTGTTTTACGAAAAAAAAAAAACGCTTTGGATAACCAAACTACTCTAGAGAATTCAAATTCGTACTAAAAGCATATAACATGTTCACCTGCCTTCCCTCCAAGTCCCGCGTTCCAAGTGTTACCAGATCGAACACTGTTGCCAGTCTTATTACTTAATTTTCACACCTCGTAGACAATATGTTGTGTCTAATGTATAATGATACTAATAAAACGCAACTTTCAATAACGTAAACAATGCAAGTACAGCAAGTACTAACCCGTAAAACTGACAGCTAATTTGTAAAAGTTTTACAGGTTAGAAGTCTGTAAAAGTTCGTTTCCCTCGTGTCACCATTATTAATATATAAAATGGTTTGGATTAATAATATTGTTGTCTATTTAGCCACCATGCTATACGCACTTATATAAAATTTTCACATGTAAAAATAACTACAAAACGATTTATTTCCTGAATACGCTCCTGTAGGCCGGTGACTTCCAGCCAGGAATTATTACCCTTAAACATTAGTTTTGAGTTACGGTCTTTGCTGTGATTCTTTTATCGTAATGCGGTACTTGAGACGTCAACGAAATAGTTGAGAATTTCAGTGAAAAAATGTTGTTAACAACGTAACATTCACCTTGGGTGAACAACCTTCGTTTTGGAACCGGCAAGTGGAGCGTACGATTTTTGCGTCTCAATCGAAGAAATAAACAAAAGTGAAATTGAAATCAAGATCACGGTTATTGACGATATCGATTACGTTGCTTTTGTTCTGAGAAAGTGCGTGGCTGGCATATTTTCACGAAACCACACTTTTTCATCATTAGACTCCACACACATGCTATTAAAATTTATGTTGCATACATATATTAAATAATATATAATGTACTTTCTTTTTCGTATTAGTAAGATCATGCTATACTTAAAATTGAATATTGAGAAATGAATCTTTAGTTCTCGAAATGAAAGTAAGGAAAACATTTTATTTGTATCACAAAATAATAAATGTAATCTTCTTCTCAATTTATATGAAAAGTAGAAGAAAGTTTGTTACGTATTTTAAAACATTGTAAATTATATTTCACTTTCTGTCAATATTAATAAAGCTATTAAAAGCAATTCAAACTATATTATAAACTTTTATGTTACTATACTTTTAAACATAATTATTTTTTACTCTCATAGTTAAAATATGATTTAATGTACTGGTCTCTGTTGCGCTAAATAACATTCTATATACAACTGGATCAGTTTTCAGTTGTGGCTTTAGAAAGTTTTACACACAACCCTATCTACAACCTACTAATAGTTTATTATAAACTGAACTGAAAAACATTATTGTGTAAAAATGAATAATCTATAATATTTTGTTGTGTTAATTTGTAATCGCATTTCGAAGTACAATGTGATTCATATTTCATTTATGAATTTTTATGTACCTACCCGTTTCTAAACTCATGGCGAATGTACTGTTTATGAAACTTGTTACATAAAAATTTATTATATCTAACGAGTAACCTAACAAAAATTACTCTCCTCATTAGGTATTATTTTTTTACTTCATTGTATGCTGCACATCTCTTTTCTATTGCAATCGGTGCCAAAAGGACACTTTGCTCGGAATGTTTTTTTTTTTAATTTCGGATAATAGCACTCTTCAGAAGGGCACTTTACTTTTGGCAAAAATTTTTGTAAGAAACATTGGATTTCTTATTAATAAATTCATTTTGACATCTGTCAATTATATTGCGGGAGAAATATGTACGAAATAAATGATAACAATATTTATTTCTTTTTCAAGTTTTCGAACAATTAAATATAATTTTGTGTAATGCAATAGGAGAAATTTCAAAACATGATACATTTCGAAGATAATAAACGAATTGAAGTTGAAGACGGATTAGCCGTAGAATGATCTCACTTCCAAGTGAAATAAGTTTAAAAGATGTGCAGCAAAAAATGTGTATAATTTAGCGTACAAGGAAGTCATATAGTGTCCACAGCAGATTTTTTTATTATACTTTTAAAAAATAAGCTTAAATCAACGTTAAATATTTGTCGGAAAAATTCTGAAGTAATCTATAGCAATTCTTGTTTTAC
This sequence comes from Stenolophus ochropezus, assembly GCA_035578165.1. Taxonomy (NCBI): domain Eukaryota; kingdom Metazoa; phylum Arthropoda; class Insecta; order Coleoptera; family Carabidae; genus Stenolophus; species Stenolophus ochropezus. Next base: position 12,454,782 of record JAQOWZ010000005.1, on the reverse strand, counting down.
AATTCTTAAAATAGACATTATAAGTAGATATTTTTGAATAATCAGTTTCAAATATTTTGTATCGCTATATATTGGATGTTCTTTTCCTTTCATTCTAATTGACTATGATACGACAGGTGACACACAAGTGGAAATATTCTGTATGGGGTTAACAAACGTCCACAAATCATTTGACCCCTGTAATCTATGACAGTATGAGTAACAAATGTTTATACATTAAAAGGTGCGATGTGATAAGTTTGAAAACATAGGCGCGCAAAAATAAAAAAATAGGGTACGTTAAATCGTAATGACAAACGGATGTAATTTTGACCGTAATCATTATAAAAATTACAGGGTTCTTGCTTCTTGGTTACAACTTAGATCTCTGATTTGTGGTAATGTTAACGTTATGGATGAATAGTTAAAAAAATGTGGCAAGGTGCAAGATACAAGAAGTTGACTAAAATTCAATGGATTTGTAAAAAAGATTTTTATAAATAATATTTCTTCATTATTATTTAGATTCAGTAGATAATCTATTGTGGATATGATTTATCTTTTATTACAATGCGTTATTACTAAAGATTAAATCAATAGGTACTTGAAAAATGAAAAATATAAAATGTTTAATAAATAATTAAATTAATATTGCTAATGGGTAAAACAACTGATTGTGGTTCTAAGTTCTAAGAATCCGAGTTTGAGTTCCATCGTTGGGAATCAAACCTCAGATCTCACACTCCACTTATTCCTGATGTTTCTTTTATTACAATGTAAATAAAATTAGTTCGATGACAAATTAGTGGCAAAGGCTGTGAAAGAAGAAGAAAATAGTAATTTTCACGTTGACAATTGTCAATTACAGTAATATTTATCTTTCACTTCTTGCTGAAAATTAGCAACAATCCAACAATTCATCATCAAGATGAAGAACTCAATTTTTTCAACTATTTTCTCTATTATAAAAAGATGAACATTATAGTGCGAAGTGAGTAAATGAGTCACTTTTGTTATGAAGATTGATGATCTGCACTTTCTAACAATACGATGCACAATTCTCCAAAGAAGCTAAGTAAACTCGTTTTCACTTTCCTTAAAAGTTGCTCTGATTCTAACTTATTTATAGGACAGAATAGCTATTTTTCTTCATTAGTATTTAAATATTCCTTCAAATTTCTAGAGACACACCTATAGAGATAAACGATTTAAATTTAAAAAATAAAAGTTGTTTATCCCAAATATGCACGCGTTGATATACATTATAAAGCATTTACTTTCTTAATAATAACCATAAAATATAAGTGAGTAATTAATTGAACCTTATAAACATCATCGTATATGATTATATGAGATTACAACCACACTTTAAATTATAATTTTATTGCTCTACTCTATATTTAAATTAAGATTCATATTTGCATTGTTATTGTATTTTACACAAATGTTTAAATGATATACAATATAAATATTTCTTGTTTACTCATGTAGCGAAGTTCATTCGTCCTTTTAAAATTAACGACTTTTCGTTATTATCTTGTTAAATACATATACAAATTATTATGTCTTAAATTAAATTGTATGTTATTACAAAGGGTAAGAGGGGGAGAGATGGACCTACAGGAAAAAAAATCATACGCACTTGAAAAGTAGATGATGTAATTGCTACTCCATGAGTTCTGAAGAACTGTTGTTAAATGGTTAATCAGAGGATGATGATAATTAAGAAGCTGAAGATTATAAAAACGAATATGCGGGATGAAAGAAAAATTATTTAGAAAAAAGTTAAAGAATTGGTTATCGCTGTTTACACGAAGAGAGTACCACATATGACAAATGACAACAATCTGTTAAACAGTTCATCTCCTCAGAGCCTTGGTCAGTCTCACCAGTAGTGGAGGAGAGTAGGACTTTTTTGAACCGGAATAAAATATTTTTTTGTACTTTTCAGAAAATAGTTTATTTTTTTCTTTATTCTTATAAGTCTGTATTATATTTTGTCATAAATAAATTTTGTTTTTTCAGTATTATTCAAGATTATAGAGTAATAATTAATTTTCCAAAAAGTGGTCTATCTCACCCTCCTTAGCCTACGAATACTTTTTCTCAAATTTCAATGAAATTGTTACGATTGAAAGGAAACAGTTTTTGGCTTTGAAAATGTCGATTCAGAATATACAAAGATCTTACAGTCAATGATCTAATCTAACGAAGAAAAAAAAAACGAAAAGGTAACCAAAGAAATGAAAAATAATGACCAAAGAAAAATTGTTTAGAACAATTGAAAAGGCAAAAGAATATGTATTAAATGTAGAAAAGCATCATGCTCAATAATGAATAATAAAAAAAAACATTTGGTACTCATAAAATTTAACTCAGTTACTCAGTAGTACTCGAACTCGACTCAGAACTACAGTGGAACATTCTCTCCACTAGAGAGTAATAGACCAGACACTATTGTTACAGATTTTTAATATTCATTTTCAAACTTTTAACTATGAAAACAATATTCCTTTTTATTAATATTGTAGCCAAAAACTACACCTACTCTACTTTACATAAAAAGCAAGTACTGTTATTGTAGCATGACGTCATCGGCGTCCGTGGACAAGGGCGTAATAAAAAATTCTTTACGGTTAGAGCGTTTAAATGTAAAGATGGTGAGAATTTGTGTTATCGGGATATCTAAGCATCGCTGAGTAGCATCAGCGCCTCGTGGGTAGATTGATGGTAATACTTGATAATCCTTGTTTTTTTACTCTGTGGTAGCCCGACTCTGTGATGGATCATAAGTTTCGATGAAGCAATTAGAGATGTTTTCATAATTTTGTCTTTTTGTACCGGGAACAAGTTTCAATGATTCTACGAAGATTTCCAGATAATAGTTTCCGGTTGAATTTATGTCGAGAACAGGACAATTTAGCCTCATTATTTTGTTGGAATAAAAAACTCTAACTTACTGGTAGTGAGGTTATTTTTAAATTTACCTAATTCCTTATTAAATTTTACTAGAGTTATTTTGGTAGTAATGTACTAGTTTTCTTATCGTCTATTACTACTTGATCATTTTTATCAGAACTTACATTTCACTCCAGAACATAAGAATTATCATAGACTGACACCATTGGGTTAGTGGTTATCACTAATGTTTCTTAAACAAAGAATTTCGGGTTCAAATTTCAAATCTTGCAGAAGTATGAATGTGTGTACGTTTTTGTTTTCAGCATATCATCCTCTGTTGCTTATATATATACTCTTATTAGTAGTAGAATGATTGTTGAACCAAAATTTAGTATTATACAGTTGAAGTTTAATTTCAACGCCGCCGAAGTAGAAATTTTTACTTTTACCTCGCCGGAGTTAAAGTAAAATAAATAAGTATCCATAGAAACTACGTAGAATCATCGAATAAGAAATAACTTGAACAATAGAAACCTGTAATATTGCCCTAAAGTCACTATAAAAAATTGATAACCTACAAATTGAACATCAACTAGTATATTACTTTTTTAAATATCTACATTTGAAGAAAAAAAAGAATGTGTTATTCAGAGTAAAAGTGTCATTGTGTGCCTCGCATGCAATTGTTCTACTTCCTCGCTTGTCACACAAAATATCACTTTTACTCTAATAATACATACTATTATTAAAATTCGTAAAATTAAGGGAGGTACACTGGAAATAAACATTATTAGTTCCAATGATTTTAAATGTGTTTTTTACTATTTTATTTAGATATTAACAATACAAATAATTTCTGATTTCAATTATTTTGTTTTGTCGTATTATAAACTACTACACCGTATTTTTACTACGAAAACCGAATTTGATAGTCAGATTTACAATAGATATATTTTCCACAGTTTTTAATATATATTTAATATCCAGAAATCAAGATGTTATTAGTTCTTATGAAAAGACCAATAAGAAAACAGAAAACGAAATAACTTAGCTGATGCTAATAGGTACGTATGTAAAATAAATGTAAAGAGTTAAAAATTAATAAATCTAGTAAAAAAAAAAACAAAGTATAATACAAACTAGTAGGACTAAAAATGTTGACTTCATTTTAAGTGCAATAAATTTTGCTAATTTAATAATAGTATATTGTGTTATTAAGAGCACAAGTGAGTCGGACAATTGCATGCAAGAGCAGACACTTTTACTCGGAATAACACATACTATTTTTTATTCAAACGTAGATATATAAAAAATAATTTACTACTTCACGTTCAATTTGTCAGTTGTTCACAGTTTTATTTTGACATTTATGGCGATATTACGGTATTCTATTGTATAAGTTATTTCTTATCCGTTAATTTTTCATAGTTCCTATGTATACTCCGGCGGCGTAAAAATAAAACTTCAACCTTGTTATTCACGTCACAAAAAATATCACTTTTATGACGTTGGAAGAAAAAACTATTTTTGTTATCAGTACATTATGCAGTATTTGTCATGTTTTTCGTGAAATTTTAAAACCTCTTGTCTGTCTGTGCAACAATAAAATATAAAGGTCTCAGTTTTATTTTAGAGACTGAATCGGTTGCATTTTAATAATTACTCATTAATAGAACGCTGAAACAATCGTGAAAGGATGTATTGTAAAGCACAAGAAGAACAATATCCGAACTGGCGAAAGATACGAGAAAGAGAAGAAATTTATAGAACAAGATTGAGAAAAAAAACAAGTCGAATATCAGTACCCAGAGGTGTAACCAGTGATTTTATAGTGGCCTGGACTTAATATGGAGCCCTGTGGGACAAATGTTCTTTGGTGGTACGTGACACTTCTGCCCTCAAACTTTCTTATCTTACGTGAACCTTACAGACCTATATCAGAAAAACACTTACGGAAACCTTACCTGGGAATAAACACATCCTATAACATATTTTATAATTTACTTGTAAAATGAAAGCAGTGAATCCTTTTTTGTGATGTTTTACATATCAAACATTTTGTAACCATTGTCTCTATTTATTATTATGCATCAATTCAGTCAAAGTATGCTATACAACTCAGAAAAGTATTAACAGAACAGCTATGTTAGGTTGAATTAAGCGGGAACTGTCATGAACTTGACTGATAATAGATAAACGAATTGCTTGCAGCGTGTTTAGTCACTAGTGATAGCAAGAGAGACAACAAGATCCTAATAAACATACTGTAGAAAGAGATAGCGAAAAAAACGAAGTTGCACATGTTGGAAACACTACATTATATAAGACGTATATTGCATAATGGTATCAAGATAAGTACAAAATCACTGGGAGTAACAAACAAGTATCTATTTGCTTATTAGTGGTATAAGTGTTGGAAGGACCCATTTTCCGTGCACTAATCCTAATATAGATACTTTAGAAAGAGATGGCGCAAAAAAGTATGATACACATTTTGGAAACACACTGCATTATATAAGACGTATATTGCATATTGGTATCCAGATAAGTATAAAATCACTGCTTGTACCAAACGAGTACATATTTACTTATAAGTGGTATAAGTGTTGGCCCCATTTTCCGTGCACACTCGCCGGCACTGGCTAGCGGCTAGTGTGGTCCTTGTCCAGTCAAGGGCAGCCGGTGTCGGAGGGTGTGCGCCCCTGCCCGCGCCGCCAGCTATATAACCCGGAGCCGCGGTTCCCACGACACGACACCCCAAGTTCATCCCGAAAGTGCAGTGTGTGATCACGTGAACCTCTCCAGTGAAGATGTACGTTAACTTCAGGACGATTGTGAGTTACCTTCCATTACACTGCCAATCGCAATAGGATTACTTTAGTCGGGTTTTGTTATAGTTTCAAAAAAAAAAACGATTTTAGATTATTTGTTTAACTCCGAAATTATTTTTTAATAAAATTAGCTTTTATATCATCTACCACTTATTATTCTCTGAACCAAATCGGCTTTATAGCAGATTTATTGATAATGATACTACTACTACTAACGAATGTCACTTTATCTAACGTGGGAATACACCACAATCCGTCATTTTACCCACTATATGAAAAACCTAATTTAATTTTATTAATAATTTACAATTACCAAAAATTAATGTGCGGTTCAATTGGTTTGAGACCCTCTATAAATAATTTATAATGCACACCGGTATGAATTAAGATTTTGAATTACGCTGGTATTAATTCATCATAAAATGAATATCTTTGGTAAATGGGAAGTAGTAATTTTAAAATGTTTTATAGAATGAGGGATTCGATTTGATACAATTACAAAATTTTGGGTATATTTATTAATAGCTATATTTTATGAATGTGAATGCTTTATTTTAATTACAAATACGTATTGAACAACATGTAAATTTATTCATTCATTTATAATAAAAATTCTTCTGTTTAATCTATTTCTTACTATTAATGTTGCAATAAATCAAATTAAGCTTGTTAATCTACAATTTCTTTTTTTATTTATGAGAAATAAGTTATTGTTATTGTTGCATGTGAATAAAATGATTAGTTATTCCAATTTATGATAAACACTTGTTTAGTTTTACTTCAAGTGGTAAATGAATATTAATGCAAGAAACGAATTTATTGGCGCGGCAAATTAAACCTCTCATTTCTAAATTCATGAAACTATTTAATGACGTACTCATTTAATAAAAAAATGAGTTAGAATTATTTATATCTTTCACGTCTTGGTAAACTTTATAATAGCACAAAATTATAATTCCGAGAATGCGATTTACAATTTAATTACATGTTGAATTAATTGTAAAATAATTAAAAAGTATATTTTTTGTGCAGGTTTTCTGGACGACGATGGTGCTTTGTATATCACACAGTACAGCATGGTGGTGGGGCAGTAGCGATCCGTAAGTATTATATTGTAGTTACTCAGGTATCAAGGGCATTATGAACATATTTATGACCGAGAGTATAAATATCTATTAAGTAATGCTTCGTGGAAAGAAAAATGTAATTCATAGATATTAAAATTTAGTTATTTTTTATGTAAAAAATATTTAATAACAAATTTTGATCTTTGATTCGAATAAGGGAAACAAATCACAGATCATTAAATGATATTATAAATTTATTTATGATTGATGTTGATGTTATGAACATAAATCTTACTTTAGGTCTTATTATATTTTAAAAAATTTAATTAATTTATCGCACGGGTTATTACATACCCTAAATTTCATTTATAATCAATAACTTATTATTATACTAGTACGATAAACAAATTTAAAAGAGACAAAATTTGCTGCTTGACTTATCGTTAAGATCACTGAGATATTGCAGCTTAATCCAATTAGATTATGGCAAATCTTATTATTATAAATTATAAAGAATCTGATTTTTTATAAAAAAAAATAAAAAAATAGATTTTTTTTATTTAAATTGTTTTTTTATATTTAAATTAGATTTTTTGATTGATCACAAAATAGCATTTATTATGAAAAAAAACAATAATAAAAAATAAGGAAAAAAATAATTAAAAAACAATAAGAAAATCTACAATAAAATCCGTTATTAAAATACTGCTTATATCGAAAAATTGTTTATAACGCCGAAGTATTTTAGAGTTACAGCAACTTACGATTCTAGCGACGAAATTTATGGGTTCCCTTTGATGTCATTGTAACCGAATTTATTTTTTTTATTTGTAAGTAAATTTAACAAAAAAAAAGTAGTCCAAAAATTTTCTGCGTTATAAATTCAAAATAATTTACCAGTAAAGTCGTTTTATCGACAAAGTTAAACAGATTTAGTAGTTCTTAAAAGTATTACTACAAGGTAACATTTCCCACACGTTTTTTGTTATTGTTAAATAACAATTGCAGAACAAGTGATTTTTAAAACAATGATTTTTTTAAAAAAATCAATGCAATCCTGTACAAACTGTTTTTATAATTGTTGCATACCTAGTAACAGACAAACGAGTGTTAAAAAAAGACATCTCTGTCGTGATATCACAACCCGAATTGTGGTTACTTCGCAGGAATTATGAGTCAATTTTACCGTTTAAATTCATAGTTGAAATTATATTTGCTTTATTAATTCACGTTTGATAAATAATAAAGGTAAATAAACATAACTTTTTCACATCAATAAAAATTTATCCAAGACAATCCTGTTGTGGTTTTATCAAATTTTTTAATATATTTCAAACTACTTCCCTTACTCACTTTTCAGTTACCCTCATTCCAGGAACCCCCAGAACACCCCGCACTTCCTCCCGCCAGTGTACTACCAGCAGCGTCTCCTGAAGACCCAAGCGCCGTTGCCCTACTCCGTAGGTGCCCCAGGTCCTGGTGAGCAGCAGCAACCGGTGCCCGTGCCCGCCATCCCCGTGCAGGTGCCCCTTCAGGCCCAGCTGGCGCCGGCCCCTAACTTGCACCACGTTCAGTTGGTGCCTTGCCTCTGTCCTGTCTCGCCTGAAGGAATTGAAGAGCAAGTGCAAGGTCACTATAATAACAATAAAGATAAGGTGCTTTAAGACAAATTCAGGTAGATGGTAACTTGTTAGTGTTTAAAAATATACATAAAAGAAACAGGAACTAAACAGCTAGACTGGTTACACTAGTGTACACTGTGCTAACCTGAACTATTCCATATTTCACCATAAAATTTTGGCCAAATCCGTCTACGAATTTGACTGACATTTTTTTACAAAATTATTTAAACAAGTTAAGTTTTTATTTTATACCAAAAGTAAAAAATATATGTTTTCACCATATTTGTATCATTTATATAATCGTACAACCACTTATGTTATTTGTTGTTGTTTTATTTGTAATTAAATAGCAATGAAAATTGAATTTCAATAAGTGCAATTTAAAAATATTTTTTATGTATTCAATTAGACAATTAGACTGGCATTATAAATGTCTAAGTAAATTTTCTTAACCAATAGTAAATATATTTAACTGTTTATATAAATTTGAATTGGAATGATGAAAAATTACGAGTAGGTTAGAAAAATATGATATTGCTTTAAATATGTTTTTATAAATATAGGTAGTGTATTCTTAATTCATAATATAAATGAGACTGAAAATGCACCTAGTAAATACGTAAAAATCATAAAATATTTATGTATTTAATATATTCTTCGTTCAGGGAAATGACATATTTTAATAATGTTAATTATATAAGTATTTATAACAAAAAAGAGCAAGACTGAATGTAAGACTGAGACATAATGTATAACATATTTTATATTTTCTAATAAAGAATTCAATTATATCACTTCAAAGTAATTTCCTTCCTTGTTCCGTTTCCTAATATGAAACTAGGAAATGCTTAATTATTTGTAGAGCAATTTATAATTATCTCACTCTATAATTTTATAATCATATCTTACACTCCAGATGTTCAACTTTCGATTTTATAACGAGATGAAATTACATCAAACAACTTTTGTCAAAATTTTGAAAAACAGTTACTCTACTTAAAACAGGCTTTAGAACATAGTATATTTCTACAAAAATGTTGTTTGTAAACTACTTTTTGGGTATAAAACAAAGAAAAAACTTACGTGGAAAACATTTGTTGAGATCTTGACAATGTTACAAGTAAAATTGTTAGTTTTGCTGCTGTTTTTTATTTATTGTGATGCACAAGTTAATAAAAATAAAAGGTAAGTTTGTAGATTAATAAAAAATAATAAATACTGAAAATAAAGAATAAATATTTAAGGTTAAACAAATTTTACTTTTATAATATATAATTTTTTAAGTCTTCTTATTTTTTTTAGATCAAATATTCCTGAAAAATCCTCAAACCATCAAATTTCTCATATCCAATATATTCGTCGTCATACCACCCTAAAACCAAAGCAACAATTTCGATATTTACGATGGAATGCTCAAAGATACAATCGAAATCGTTACCGAAAAAATTGTCGTTCATATAGACCCAGATATAGAAAATTACATCGTTCTGACCGACAACAGAATTATGTAACAAAATATTCAGACGTTGTACGATCTCCTGTTAGAAATAGAAACCTGCCACCTATATTTAATGGAAGGAAACAATGGACAAAAACATCTTGGAATAAAATCAATGGAAAACCGAAAGAATATATTCTTCAAGAACCCTTACCACTGTTAGGAGGTAGTCCTCCAACTTTACCATTACGAGAAAAATATTACAACAATTATAATAATCATAATGAGAAACAAAATAATTACAAATATTATACAAATTATCCTAATGTAAAAAATGAAAACTTTCCAGAAAATATTAAAAACTCAATTAAATTTACAAGAATAAATGAAAATCTACAAAACAATTGGAAAAATGAAGACAGAAATATGCAAAAATATTTAACGAGTATACAAAAGAATACAAATGAACAAAACATGAGAGAAGATTATTCTGAGAATAAACATCAATTATTGAATAATTATCAAAATTTTGAGAGTACAGAAAATAAAGAAATGAATACTGAAAATTTTCTATCTAATATTCATATTGAAAATAATAAGCCAATGGAAAATATTACACCTCAATATAATAAAAATATAAAGTTTGTTGTTCCAAATAAGACACATTTTAGAAATATGACAAAATATGAACGTCTTCCAAAACCAGAAAAATATTCAGACGTCCAAGAAAAAAATTATGATGACATTTTCAATGGTCATACATATTCTAAAATTCCTTCCGATGAAAATAATACTGAAGAGAATATAGTAACTGTTTTGCCTATTTCAGATGAAGATTTCAAATTATATGAAGATGAATATTCAAGAAGATACCCGATTACAAGTGAAGAAAAAAACAATGAAACAAAAAAGTAAACCTATCAAATGTTTATCATGTTAGTAAATGAATAATGTTTGAGCTGATTTTATTTATTTTAATAAATATGGTAAAAATATTAGAAGTTTTATTTTTCTAGAAATTTAGTAAATTATATATAAACTGACCCAGATCTAGATAAAAATCCAGTTTTAACAGAAGTTAAAATTTGGGTTAATGTTTAAGAAAATGTAATTAGAATTTCTATATTTTGCACATTTTGGCTTGTCCAAAATTTCTAATAATGTAATAACAATATAAATGTCTCATTTCTTTTAAGATTTGTTGCTAAAAAAGTGTAACACTGAATAAATACTATACCGAATGATATCATTCTTTCATTAACCTGAGATTCTAAAAAATAGTAAAGATTGTAATTGTAATGCATAATTTCTTTTCTAAATTTTCAGAGAAAAACCAAATTTGATTATTTATAATAAACTTTTTATTTTCAAAAATTATTTTTATTTTAACTAAAGACTACAAATGTTGGCTTTCAAAATATGGTGTCTGCTCTACTATATGTAGATGGGCAGTTTTCTCATTTTGTCATAGTCATAGGTTCAAATCCATTGTAGGCAAGGATATATGACTTATACTTTTATAATTTGTATCTATTTATTTTATATATTATATACATAGAGCCAGAACATAGAACGGTTTCTCTTTACGTTTTGGTAGTGTAGGTGCAAAGGATCTAGAGGTTACATTGAATTTTAGTAAAATTTGGTATGAGGTACAGTGAAAGGAATAAATATTTATCTCTGAAATTACTCCAGTTTGTATGGGCGTACTTCCTTTTGTGTTTATTTTGTTTTGTAGCTTTCCACTTGCAACTATTTGGAAGAAAGTCATCGACTTACACCGGATATCTTGTTCACCGCATGCGATTTTTTTTGTCATCATGCGATGTTAACAGGATCATGACAGAGGATAGAAATTCTCTGCATGTCTTATGTGTTCAAATAAAATGCTCACGGTTCACTAATTGCATCGCTGCAGCATACAGATATTTTGTTTGGTTTAGGATGTTTTGTTTTGTGTGAAAGTTAAGGTTATGTTAAAAAGATAAAATAATTAATTGTTACTCTGTGTAATTTGATTAGGCAGAAATTATTACATTTCCAAACACCTGCAAAAAACATCACATATAACTACTACATTATAAAAAATTTACAATAAAACAATAAAAATTTGAACATTGATCCAAATTTGTTACAAAATATACTTATGATCATTTTCTCCTATAGAAGGTCATTAAATGCCATGCATTTTATCAAGTGAAGACTACGAATTCTCTTACTAAATGTTCTTGTAGTTTTTTGTTTAAATATTGCTTTGCGGAAGGGAAGAGAAACCTCTGAGACATCTAAGGACATCCGGCAGGGAAGTTCGATGAGAAACAAGAGAATAGTTCATTTAGATGATTTATGGCCAAGAAAATATTTATTGAAAGAAGAACACTGTATTTTACTATATATTATAACTAAACTGTAAACATAATTGTAGATTTTCAATTAGCAAGAATAAATAAATAATAATAATAAGGTATATTTAATTCAGAAAAAGGTTTCTAGCATAACGCATCATAGAAATCTCTTTAAGATAGATACGTACCCTAACCAGAAAAAACCCTAAAGAAATAAATAAGTAGTTGTTTCTTTAAGTTATATTGAGTTGCTTTGATAATGTTAACAACAAACTGATATTAAACATTGGGGAACAGTGTACAATAAAAGACAATCACAAATTTTGATTACAAATTTATAATATATTAGTAGACATAAAGTAATAGTAGTAAAAATATTTTAGTCCAATTGAAACATTATTTTCTTTTTACCCACAAATTGACAAATTATCTTACAAAAAGGTGGAAATATCAAATTTGAGGTAACACTACGAAAAGGTTAGTGATAAGGTTCTATACATGTATACTGTATACATTACCATGTATTTGTCATCGTTTTTTGGTCCTAGGACTAAAAATAGACGTTTTACTACAGTTGTAATGATAATGAAATAACATTCTGAAATAAAGTTCTTTTATTATAGAAAATTGAAATAATGGTGTCAAGTGGGCGAAAAAATATATGTACCATAAAACATTATTTAAATGTTTACTCTCTTTCAGTGTTGGTAATTTATTTTCAGTAAATATTTAATTAATTTTGACTGAAATCCTCAAAAAAAATTATTCGATTATTTGTCAAAATGTAATTTTTTGCCCTAAAGTTAGTAAAGTGTCAAGTGTAAGTGGTTTAGGTTTCAAGCTTGTTTGCAAACAAGCGTAAGTAGATCTGAACCAGCAAACAAACGAATCAATTTCCTTTTTGTGTACAGGTAATGATTGTCAATGTCGATAAAACTCTGAACTCTGAAATTTGAGCAACAAATAGTTGGAGAGAGTAAGTTTCACTGCGTTCTGGGTGAGTTCGGGCGCCTTTCCCGGTGGTGTTAGCGGCCCCGGCGCACACAATCCACGTCTAATCCACCGGCGTATATAAGCGCCCGGGTTTGACGTCTCGTCACTCAGAACCGAGCAACAGACCTGACAGGCATTCGTCTGCTACCCAAGCAACATGGTTTCCAAGAGCATGGTAAGCTTGGTTATACTTTAAAAAATCATTTTTATATAGTTTTTCAAAATATATCATCACAGGTTTTGGGTTTCAAATCTAAATAGTGTGACCATAAATTTGGTCTTCAAACTACAATCAAGTAGTGGTAAATTTTTCAAAAAATGTTTCAGTCACTATTCAAATTTTTACATAAATACATACCAAATTTTCAATGTCTGCTTTTGGCGTATTTGTAAAATTAATTGAGTGTCCATTACATTTTTGATAAACATGTTCTGGTTACTATAGTAATAATATGTGAAGTACCTGTAGAAAAAAATCATCTCGGGTTTTTAGCAAAAACTAATCTAAATGCTTAATACAACCTTCTGGTTTTAGAGTTTTCTTCGAACAAGAATTTTTCCCAAATTTTAAGAAACAAAAAAATGATACATCCTTTAATGGCTAATAAAACTTGAAGGTATATTATCTGATCATTTCTTATAAATTTGGAAAGTATAATGTTTGGTTGCATTAATAACATTTTAAGTTATAGATCTACATATCACTTTAAAATAAAATATCGCCTTCAACATTGCTGTTGTTATTTGGATTAGCATTTTTTGTTTAAGTGTAACTAAGGGCCATTTTTTTCCTTTGTTTAAAGTATAAAAACATTTTTATGATAACATTTTTATAAAATTTTTAAAATGTACAAAAATTGAGATATTAGAAAACTACGATCGAAATTTTTCCTATAATTTTGATTTGCAATGTGACATTTTTCTGTTAAAAATTGGCCCTTAATTTAAAAAAATTATTCATATAAATTTTTTTTCATAATTAGAACAAAAATTTCAAATAGTAGAAAATTTGAAGATTCAATTTCCGCTTATGTGTAAATGTAATGTTTGGCGTAGTCTTTCATAACTTTTATTATGTTTTATAAAATATTTCAAACAGTTGGGATAAATTTTGGTTACAAGTGATTTTATTTATTGTTTCACAGGGGTTTATATTTTTCAATATTGTATTTATGTTTAATTATTGTTGTATTTTTTTATTAAATCTATTTACTGAGACGGTGGTAATAAACTGACCCCACGTTGGGCGCCATTTATAACATTACACAACTCAACAAACTATAATTTAACAAATATAAATACAAAATTAGAAATAATTGAAAAATTAACATGTCAGAATTATCTACATCCACAACATTCTGTGCAATTATTCTTTACTAACCACTTGTTACATATTTAATTTAAAATGTCTGCGGAAATGTATAATATAATTAGATTATATTACTTCAATGATCGTTAAACATCAAATAATAATTGTAAACGCGCTACGTAGTTAGTAAACATCCACTACATTCTATGCGAAGTATTCTTATTACTCTATTACACTTTCATTTTATTACAATGTAACACACCATCACCTGACTACTTCGCCATTAAAACCTTTTTTATTGTTGCATCCTGTTTGTAACGTTTCTTGTGTTTGCAGATTGTCTTCTTCCTAATCGTTGCCATCTCCTGCGTGCTGGCGTACCCTGGTGGAGGAGGCGGTCATGGCGGGTAAGATGAAAGTGGAGGAAGGAAGTTACGAGAGCGGAGCGACCTTGCGGTAACAATCGCAAAAAACGCCGGTTACTTTCAGTGAAAGTAATTCCGCTCTGTGCTTCTTTTTTCAAACGCTCTGTGCATGTTATTGAACTTCGCTAAATAATTCATTAATTGTATATTAGGAGATTCAATCGCAATTGTTACCGCGATCTGTAACATGTCCCTTACTTAATTTTCTGGAAAAGATTGTAGATTTTTTATAAAGCTAGATACTGTATGTTTTTTTTTTGTGCAAATATGAAATTAACAATATTAAGGAAATCTAATTATATAATGGTTCAAGAGTTTAAAATTATTATAAAAGTTATTGGAAGTAGTTAAAATTTTCTAAGGTTTGTGTTTGTATTTTTGTTGAGAATACTCAATGAATGCATTCGTTTTTTTGTGTTTTTACTACAAGTTTTCCCTACTCTAAATTATGATATATGTTTATAATAAACTAATTGCTACACTTTAAATTATGCGTAATGGGAATATGATACATAATTATCTTTTAATTCAATTATATTAATATGCACTAGATATTAATTAAAATCATGTAACTGTTTTTAGAAACGGTGGGCTTGATAAGCTACAATTACATATAAATTAGAATTAATTTGCAAATTAAAATTATAACAGTAATTTACTAATTAAGTACAAATTTGTTAGCAAGTGTAAATGTTAGAATCAGAATTGTTAATTTGTATCATCTATTTTTTAATATAAGGTATTATTTTCTTATTGAAATAGTAAAGATTTTAACTATTCATATTGCGTGGCTTCGAAAAATACTAGACATTTAAATTAAGATGTGAATATTCAATTTTTTGTTGGTAGCATTGAAATAAACACGCAAGTATTCGTGTAAAACAATAATAACGCCAGACGATGTCTACATTATTAAAAATAAAATTTCTTGTAAAAGAGCCGTCAAACTTAATAATTCAGGGATGTTGATAAAAAAGTCTGTTACATTTTTATTTTAAATCCAACAGAAACATTAAAGGTATTAAGAAATTAAAACATTCTTCGAATAAAGATATCACAATTTCAAATACTTTTCACCTATTTATAAATACGAAAGCAAATGGCCTCTTCAGAACTTTTTTACGATTGAATTTTTCTGTTTGCTAACATTTTCTTCAAGAAAGATGCTATAAACCATGCCAAGTGAAATATTTTATTTGATAATAATATTCATTTGCTGAATTTTGTATAACGTTCATAGCTACATATTCAACATAGATATTTCGGAAGAGTTATTTTTCTAATTTACAACCACTGTATCAGCTCGAATGGAACAAGCTTCGCATGATATATGTTAATATATTAATAAATTTAAATTTTTTATTTAATCTAGAGCCTTGAAAATTGTCTAGAATTTTCTTGTCTTGATTTGGAATAAAAAAGTATGAAATTTCAAAACAAGACTTTTGCCAATCTTGTCTTGATAATCAAGTGAAAACAAGACAAGAGTCTAGAAACAGAAAGTCTAGATCTAGACGGTAACACTAAATCTGAAACCCAAGATATGTTGTTTCAAGTCATAGCTATCCAGTCATCCAACAACACCAATTTTTACTGAGTCTGTAGTTTTTATACAGTGAATCGTTTATTGTTGATGATTAACAATTTCCATTTCTTTTTCAATGATCAGTGATGGATATTTGTATTTTCCGTAGGCACCACAAGGTAACCATCCACGTTCCAATCCACGAGAAGACCATCAAGCACACGCACACCAAGTATGTGACTGTCCACCACGGCCACGGCGGTGGTGGCGGTGGACACGAAGAGGGCGGCTGGGGAGGCCACTTCCACTCCGACCCCTTCGGCGGGGACATCCACCACCACTAGAGGTCCACGCGTGTGCCACCTTCGAGTGAAGGATTGTGGACCTGTTGCTAATTCTGTGATCTGTAGATGTAGTTACCATTTCTTTTAATAAATGTTGTCTTTATTTTTCTTTACATCATTCTTTTATTCAACCACATACAATAAATATTCATTAAGTTTACAAGCACAGTGTCTATATGGACTTATGAAACGCTAATTTGTTACATTGTTGTAGTAAAATGTATAACCAAAAAATACTATAAATCCAGTTACAACAATATCTGGATCTGGATTAAAAAATAATGCACAGGAATTGAAACATATTTTTTCTACTCCTGTACAAATATGTATCCATTATTTAATTTTTTTCGATTATTATATTTCAAGATAGTAAAATATGACTCATAATTCACTTTTATCGGCCAATCACAGCACCAGAAATCAATTATTCGCGTTTATTTTAAATCTGCCGTGCTGTGGATCACCCTCTTTACGGCCTTCATATGTTGTCGTTATTTTAGTAATATTCGGGATTATGGTCATTATTCACTCAGATGACTTCATCTTCGCGAATAATGACTATCTTAATCTCTTATATAATAATATAATATTAAACTTCATTTCTGTAGCGCAGATATTTTTTTTTTAAATTGTTCGTCTTTGATAAACACTTGTTGTTAGGAGCACCCACGTATAAAAACTACAGAGAATGTAACACCCGGAAATTTTGGCAACACCTTCAAGAAGAAAGTGATCTCTATCAATTTAATAAATAGATTACCTAATGTATTACCTTTCACTTTATTGTTTTCTCCATATTGAAATTCATGAATTTATTTCCTAGATATTTTGTTTCCATTTTTAAAAATAACTTTTACATTATCTGTATCAATTATTATGTTTAATAAATATTCATTCGTATAAATAAATAAATAAATATTGTTTATTTGTACTATAAGTCTATATAAAAGTTTCTCTAAATGCTACATTTCAACGTGGGAGACTTGTAAAAAATAAACTAGGACAAGAATCAATATAATAACATATTACGATATTTTATTATTTATTTGTTTAGCGATATGTTTTGCTGACAGTTTGATGTATGAAGACTACTTACTGCAGAATTAATTACTGTTCCTCCTACTAATATACACATCATAATTATAAGTGACAGAGAAATACGTCTCGAATGATTTATTCGTTTGTGACATAAACTTATTTATTATAGCATTTACTCACATGTTCACTCGCATTAAATATATAATCATTTTAATTAAGATCTTTTACTTAATATCCGTCCATTTTAGAATACTTTTTCACAAAATGTTATTCCGTTCCAAACAGACATATACAGGTCTGAACACAACTAATGGATTCAATGTTTATAATAGTTTAATTTCGGGGGTTCAATTTAATTTGTTCCACTACCTTTTACCATTTTAGAATTCGTTGCGGTCTATTTAAATTTGATTCCAAATTTTATTACTGTTATTAAATCATTATGATAAATATATGAATTCATAAAAGTCTTCTTCGAAATTATTCCTAATAACACATTAGTTTCTCTTTAAGGTTTCATTCATTGAGGTTATATTTTCTATTGAATTATTCAACAATATAATCTTGGTTTCCATGACAACGTAATAGAACAGATGCATGATTGAAGAGCGAAAATGTTATTATTGTGCAAGAACAAGATATATTTGTCCGTAACAGATGGAGAATTTCTACTAGAATTGCAAATTGTAACATGTGTTGTGTTATGTGCATTTATGTAAAAGTGGCATTAACCTTTTGTAGATCAGATTTATATTACAAAATGAATGCTTCCTATAAATATAATTTAACGACTTTATTTAAATATTTTGTAATAAAAGTTATTGATATTAATAATTACATATTTGTAAATTACGGATACATTTTCCAATGTCAAAGTCGAAGTATACCTACTTCTTATTTTTGTTTTCTTTTTATATTTGAATTATACTAATGAGATCTCCGATTGATAGAAAATAGAAATGTTTCAATCTTATATTCAAATTGGACATTTTCTATATGTGGCATTTGAAAAAGAGGAATTATATACATATATTAGTGTCAATCAGAAAATGACAACATATTGATATTAATTTTGAAACACTAGTTATACTGTCATGTTTCAGTATATGGATCTCAAATTCTTTGATACTTGCTTAGAGATAAGTTTTACTTGCATTTACACCCCAGAAACCTGCAGCTTATAGTCTACTCTAAAGCATTGAAACACAGCAGTATTTTATTTGGTTTCAGCCACACTGGGAACCAAACCTCTAATTTTATACTCCACTTAGTCCGAGTAGAAAGACGAAACGAACTAATTAAATGAGTCATATATAGCATCAGTAAATATAATATATATTTCTAACTATTTGATTTTAAATATGACTAAATTCAATGTCTTACAAAATTCTGACAAAAGTTATTTCTGTGATGAACATACCGTAATAGTTAAAGTAAAGCAAATGATTAAAATTGTTTGTAAATATTATTACAATCTACTAAAGTGGAAGTAATTTAACATCATGTATTTATTTTAGATATACTATTCTACTAATGACCTGTTTACAATAACAAATTCCCAATAATACTTCATCTGTCAATGACTGGCTAACAACTTTATACCTCAATAACTTTAATTTCCATAATTTAACAAAAATGTGTGTAATTAAACTTTCTACTATCATTATGAATGCCTTGCATTACTTGCTGAGATCAATCACATTAGCGGGTGATCTGCAATAAGCAGAAATTGCAATAGATCAAAGGAAGTGGTGCTGAGAGCTTCCGTTTTCTCCCAGCGGTGGAGTGACCGTCGAAGTTATCGTTGAGAAATGAAAGTGAAAGAGAGCGATTGTGGTTAGGTTTAGCGGTTTAGGTCAATGCCATTATGGCACGCCCTTTGATAGCAAATTATTAATTGCTATTTAATATAGTAAACGGGCAGCGAGGCAGCGGGCTCATTTATTTAGTACGCTATGATTTAAATTGAGTGGAATGAGATCTGGGGTGCAGTTTTCAGCGCCCGAAGATAAAGTTAGTTTTCGCGCCCTTGCCTGGCGAGTTCTAAGATTTTTCTGCGCATGACAAAAAGTCACCTCTCAGATTATGGCGACAGTAACGCGAATATTTAAATTTAGTTATTCGTTGGTTATTTTCGTTTGATGATTTTATTTTTTCGAAAGCTTTTGTAATTGAAAATGACATAACAAAGATTTTCAATTAAACTAAATTAAGTAATATAAAATTAAATCATCTAGAATGAATCTTTAAAATTTATTAATAAAAATGTAAATTCTATTTCGATAATAATGATAAGAACTAATTTCAAACACATCTACAACATAAGAATTGTAATCATAAAATAGCAAATTTTTTCAGAATTTTTTGAGTTTCAGTCAGAACATAAAAACCTGCATTTTGTAGCATATTTTTAGAACATGGAGACAGAAAAAATTTAGTAATTAAAGCAACAATGGTTCTTTAAATAAATAATTAAATAATGCAGAAGAACAGAATCAAGAAACAATGGTGTAAATAAAATATTAAAGCAACATAAATTATTTTATTTTTATTTTTTTGCTATATTATCTATGAATATTCGAAGTAATATAATTTGAAATTTGTTCTATATATTAATCTCCGAATACACAATCATTACATTTCAGAATTAAACCGAATATTGACACCAGAAGTGCGTTTAATACAGGGAAACATTTTATTAGATTGTTAAGCCAAATTTGCAATTGAACAGGGAATGAATCTTGGAGATATTGGCTTTTTTATTTAACGTTTATTTATATTATTTAACGTTTACGTGGTCATCTTTAGTTCTAATTAACAATATGTCGAAATGTGGATCACATTATTAATTTTAAGTTAAATGTTAAGACTATTGTATAAAATTTGTAACAAATAATATTGTTATTAATTAGATCTCAAGCTGATTCCAACCACGAGTCGAAACGTCTCGTTTTAATAAATAAACGTTAAATAGAAAAAGCAATTATCTCCAAGATTCATTTACTGTTCGAAAACATTTTATTTTAAAATTCATTCGTGATTATGTAACATGTATTTGGCACTCCTAAATGCTACGCCCGGGGACAGATGCCCCTTTTGTCACCCTCTAGCTACGCCTCTGCGGCCATTTTGTCCGTTATATTAATGTCCGTTATATTGATGTTATACCGTATGAGTATTAAAGAAATTTACAATATTAGTAGTGCATACTGTACGAGTATATCAAAGTTATTAAGTGGTCACCCAAATAGATATTTACTATCAATTATAAAACGGACGATATAAGAAAATTAAAAAAATTCTTCCGGCTCTGATGATTAATCATACAAAATTTTATGAATTAGTGTGTAATACAGTATTATGAGTTGCCAAACTGATCTGATTTTGACATTGTGATACATTACAGAAAAGCAATGAAAGTTGTAGATACTTTTTCTTTTAAATTTATGTTTCACTATTGATTGATATTAATTTTTTATGATAATAAATGTTGTATGCGGGATATGAAACCATGACCTATAACAGCATAACATCAGTAGGTCAGTTACCTTCGTAAATATTTTTTTATAACAAGTAACTAAACGAAGAAAAATGATGTTCAGTTTAACCTAGATCGTTTTTTGATTAACACTTTTAATTTTTAAATAGAAACATCTATAATTACATATTGGAATGCAAAAAGAGGAGAAAGAAAATAGAAATTCATAATGAGAGATTAAAAAATTGTAGAACAAAAAGTTCAACAAACAGAATTTCTAGAAAAACGGTTCCACATAATCAATGATTAATGTATATCTATGACTAATTTATTTACACAAATATAATATACAAAGAAATTGTAATTTTCACAAATCAATTTAAAAAATATATATTTTATATAGGAGTAATTAATTTTAAATTTAAAATTCTAGTGAAATAACAAAATTGGCTACTCAATTTTGCTTTCAAAATTTCGATTAGTATTTTTTTGTTTAAGTGTTACTTAAAATTTAAGCCTTTGTTGGTGTAACTGGGTATAATAAATCTAGTAATGATCATATATTTATTTATATAATTAATATATAAAATTCTAATGTATTTGATTTGTAATTAGAGTTTAATTGGCTAGTGATCATTAAGCATGAAGCATCTTTAAATAAACAAATAAGAAGTATTTGAAAAACTTTACTTCCGGTAGTCCTGTGTACATCTAATGTGAAACGATAAACACGGAACCTCGCAAAATAATTTATAACCTCAGCTAAAATAAAAAGAATTAAATCGAAAGTGGACGCGGAATGCAAAAAGTCCGATAGTCGAACAGTGAATGGTCTGAGGAGAGACACAAACATATAGATGCTATTTGTTCGCTTTTTTCTACGCCCAGAAAAAATGTGTAGAAAGCGTGATGAATTTCTCGCAACGAGCTTTTCTTTAATTTGTTTGTTAATTGATAAGGGGATCTTCATTATTATTAACATATTATTTTTGATACTGTATACCTATAATTAGTTAACTTACATATCGTGATCAAAAAAAAATTAATAAGAATCACATATGTTAGTTGTTTTACTGTACCTACATACATATACATATATCGACATAAAGAAAGATAGAAATGAAAGTGAAAATTCTAATTATAAATATATTACCATAGTTTTTGTGCCCATGGAAAAAGTAAGATTTAAAGATTAACATACACATTTGTCAATGTACGTAGATTTATTATTTGTAGACTTCACACATATATTACTCATAAATATTTAATTAAATGATCATCTGGGATTAATATCTTCGAGAAAATTTATTGCAAATAATATTAAATATTATCCAGATTATATATGATTTAGTTTTTGAATTTATTTTAAAAACATTAAATTTAAGTTTAAAATATTTATTTTTTAGAAAGTAGATGAGTTCATTTTGACTACAACTTTTGTTATATTGTCAAATTTGATGTAAGTAAAAAAAAGATAAAAAATATACATGGAACAATTCATTAAACAAATAATAGAATAGGTACTGTGCTCAAGAAATTTTTAAATTTGTAATCATTGAAATGTAAGATTTTACCGGTAATCTTTGTAAGTAAGCAAATAATTGGTTGGGATACCGCACAATAATTTGATTTGTAGAAAAAGAAAAAATTAAACAATGAAATACGTGCAACACCTGTTCGTTGTTTTTACTTTTTAGTGAAGTTGTAGGTCCTTAGGTATACGCACTATCCACACAATTTCTGGGGTTGTTACGTAGAATGAAAACAACAATATACAAAAGTATATACAAGTCTTTATTAAGATCAACAATAAACAATAAAATAGACAACAACTATAGACTATAGACTAGTAGTAGAAAAGAAATAAATAGTTATCTTTAGTGATGTCCACCTTCATCGCCTCCGCCATATCCGCCTCCAAATCCGCCTCCGAAGCCGCCTCCATGTCCGCCCAGGTCTCCGCCTCCCAGTCCACCCCCGTGCCCACCGCCGGAGGACCAGTCGTGCCCACCCCCGATGCTGCCTCCGTGGCCGCCGCTAGAGGCCCAGTCGTGGCCACCGCCGCCGCCGCCGCCTCCGTGACCACCCACTCCCAGGGTGCCGTGGTCGATGCCTCCGGAGTAGCCGATCACTTTGTAGTAGTCGTGGTCGCCGCCGCCGCCGCCCCCAACGTGCTTGTACACGGTGTGGGTGTGGTGGACATGTTTCACTTTGTACGGGACGTGGATGATCACTTTCTTGTGGTGACTGTGGATCATAATGCAAAATTATATTTAAAGTTTTTAAAAATTATAATCTAATTTTAAAACTCCTGGTTTGACTAACACTAACTTGATAGTCACGATGTAATATTAATTTAATTATATTTTTTAAGAGCACAAAATTTGCTTTTACAAAAAATAAAATCTTTGAAACTATTTGCACACATTGTAAACGGCAGAGGGGTTATTTCTTTAATATTGGCATCATCCTTAAGATTTTTACCTACGTAGTTGCCAATAATCTAATTTCAAACATTTTTTAAGAAAATATATTTACCTTATTTGCATTTTTAACAAAATTTGTATGAGCTTTTATACAAAAGGACTGAATATAATAAATACAAAAATATAAATACCTATATTTTATATTTGGAATATGCTATTTTTATAATTTTTTTTCTGTATAAAAATACTAGCCAATCTCATAATTTTAAATATCACATATAATCCTATAAGTATTTTAAAATTAAAAGAAATATAGAAAAATTATTCTTCTTTATTGTTAAACATCTATTATTTTATTTCACTACACTTCGCAACACACACTTTGAAAATATCAGCAAAATATTAAATAAGAAAATTGGAAAAGTATTGCTATAAAATTACCATTAATGAGAGAATATGTAATAGTTTCATTTATATTAAAATTTATTTACGCTCCACGAACACATTTCGTTAATACTTGTATTATTGAAAATGTTTGTTTATATTTTCTCCATGTAAATAAGTTTTTAAACTGTTAATAACACAAGTTTGTTATTAATTTATTAATTAAAAAAATAAACTGAATAAATATACGAAATTATATTAATAATTTTGATTTATTAATAATGAAAATTTCTATGAATTCAAATAAAGTGTTTGATCTATTTTGAGAAAGAATTATCTTGCTTTATTTTTTTTATTCCCCGTACATCCTCTTGCTAGTAGCAGTAGCAATTTATTTTCTAGAAAGTTTATTTTAATGACGGACGTTAACAAGCGTTTGAAATTAAAAATTTAATAACTAACAGGCGTTTTTCTTCGTATTATTAATTGTAAATTAACTGTATGAATAAAAAAACTTGTTTTAATTTTAATTACCAAATCAACTCTCTGAATGCTTGTTAAGTATAAAAAGACTTCCTCAAAAATTAGGCTAGCAGGATTTGAGAAAGATTATTTTATTTTATTTGTTTTCATATTTGTAAATGTAGATCACTAGGCAAAATATTTTATTTTAATAGTAGTAAAATAAAATAAAATAGAGTGTAGCAGACTATCAATTATATATTTTTTACTGAATCAGAATTAAATAATTAAAAAATAAGTATATTAAGCTTTAATGAATTTAAAGTCCGATTCTTATTATTGCTGAGACTTATTGTTAGGTAACAATTCAGTTGTTGTCTTTTTTAAAAAAATACCATGATAAATTTTGAAGAAGATGAATGCATTTTTTGGCTATTATTTCCCAATTTATACTACAAACAAAAATAAACTATTCAATTTATTCTTCATTTTATTTCCTATTGATTGATTGTATGATGAATGAATCTCAAAAATTTCATTGTCAAGTTCAACCTCATCAATAACCTAATACTTGGAATTCCATTGCCAAGGTTAAAAACTGTAAAAAAACAAAAAACTTACCCTCCCCCACCACCACCTCCGGCGATCGTCTCCTCAAATACCAGAACGAGCACCACAACAAACTAAAACAAAACAACGTCAGCCTACCCCATTCTATGTAGCTTTACCCAGGGTACATGGTAACGAAGAAGCACATTGATATTCTTCACTAAATACTACAAACCAACATTAGCAATTTTTTTTTGTAAAAATGTTTAAATTAATAAAAAAATAAAATTAAATCAGTACAACAATAAGAACATTTTTTTTATTATTGTTGGTAATACGAAACCAAAAAATGTATCTTATTACTCGTTATTGTAGATTGTTTTTTTTTAAATTTTGTAATTTTTGTATGAGGTAGTCTGAATTTTCCTTAGTAAAAACAAAAATATTCTCATATTTTTTTTTAGTTATTTTCGAAATTTGATTTTATTACATTGTGAGCAATATTTGGTGATAAGATTAAGTTATATTTTTTTTTAAATGTGAAAACTAATAATGTTTTATGAAAAAATAGTTATTTTGTTTTGAAAATTGAGGTTAGGTTTTTTTTTGTAAAAGTGGCGGTTGTCGTGACAACGTGCTACTTCGTCACCACAACTTTTGTTTCTTACCGCCAATCTCAAGGCCACCATGATGGTAATCCGATAGACACACACTCACAAACCGCTGAATTCGTTGTGGTTGTGAAGCTTCAGCTCGCGCTTATATATGATACAGTTTCGCGCCCAAAATGAAAGGAAAGACACGGGTTTCCTCCACCAAATGTAAATCATTGAAAGTAGAGAAAAACCATCGAAGCGAAGCCCTCTGCAGTGGGGAGACTTTCTTCGCCTTCACTTAATGTGTATCAGTCAGTCACTTTGTAATATACATTAGTACATGATGGTCACTCCTTTCTAATGCCAAATAAAAAATGTCCAAATAAATCACTATTTTTGTTTTGCAGGAGAAGAATGAAAAATTCGCCCAGTTTGCTCTCGGACAGCTTAAGATGCACCGGTTAGGTTAGGGTTTCTTGGTGATAGGTTAGGGTTGTAAGGTTATGATCTGTGATGATGTGATGTGTACAGGTTATGTGTTTACTTTCTCAGCGTAATATGTTTCTCTTCATTGGGTATGTGTGTATCTTATTAAAATTATCTCATGCTTCTTACTTGACCGATCGTAGAAATCTCCTTAGAGAAACGGTATTTCTGTATTTATGGTAATGTTTACAGGGAGATGTATAATAAAAGTGAAATAAACTTGTAATATTAAACTAATATATCAGTAAGTGTAACAAATGCTTCATTTATTATTACCAAGTTTATGAACATATTAAGTTCATTTTCAAATGAATGAATTTTAATAAAATAATTATATATTTTTTTAATATTTCTATGCAATCGGAAAAAAATTATATATTCACTGGATTTCAAACGAAATCCTTGTTTTTCCAGAACATTGTATCGACCATTATATTTTTTTGAAAATTATTTATTTCTTCTTCTTTAGCTATACAACAGACAAATAAACTGTGAATCGGAGTCTATAACAAGATTGTACGTAATTACAAATCTGATTAAAACGATACTTCCATTACCTATGGGAGGTAAAAATATTTCAGTAAAATTCATTAATACTCAGAAATTGAATAAAAGTCATCAAATTAATACATGTGTATAAATTAACGCCACAATTTTCAATCAATTTTTGTGAAACAAGAAAATATTAGTGTGTTTTTCAACAAGCCGAACCGGTACTAGATAATACATCCAGCTTTTATTGACAAGTTGCATACAAAATGGAATTGAGGTCATTAAAATGCTATGTACATGAATAAAAAAAAAAAACACTACTGAAAATAATATATGTGTGGTGTATTTTAGTTATGTTCTTTAAATATTATTTAACAATTTTTTTTCTGTTGAGAAATATTTACAAAATATGGCAGAAGTTAACTTCCATTCGCCTGATTTTTACCAAAAGTTGATCAAATTGTACAGTTGATGTTATATTTCATTATTAAAACTTAATTTTTAAAAATAATCAAATTTTAATTTAAAGATCTCACTGCAATTGCGTTAAAATGTAATAATCGAAATTGGAATTATTATAACTCCTCTAGAATAAATATAACAATATAATAATGTAACGAAAATATATTCCACAAGATTTTTTATTTCTTTACAAAGTTTTTGACAACTTGCCTATACATACATATATCTTGTAATTAGATTAATTTGTCATGTTTACCGAAAAATAAATGGATATTATTGTAATTTGTCGAAATAAATTAATATTACGTAATTTGTTGTAATTTTTTAATATTTTATCATTTATCGTTCATAAAAAAAATGGCTGTAACAAAAAATATTGAAAGACTTTGGAATTTTATCCAATAATAACTGGACCAAATGTTTAGTATATTTTTATTTCAATATTTGACTTGGAAATAATAGATTAAAGTAACATTAGTTTCTAAAAATATTTTTGTAATTAGCTTTAGTATGCGCATGCAAAAATATGGGAAGTAATTTAATATTCTACAATAGATAAAAACTTTAATAATATAGTTTCTTTACTTCGTGTTCCTTATGAAAAATAATAATCTTCCTCAACAATTAAATCGAAATTTTATTGTTACAGTAATTTTAACTCCTAGCAAAACTGACATCTGACTAGTCATGTAATTAGCACAAAATAATTATAAAACTTTCCAGATTTTTTAAATTAATTAGTCACGAACTTATTCGCCATAATTTAAAAGAAATAAAAGAATTCTTATTTGCTGCATTTTGCTACAGATAGTTAATTAAGGAGTTCAGTGCTCCTAAAATTAATTAGGAACCGAAACTTGCAAATAAATTGGTAAAGTGTTCAACAACTGTTATACATTAAACAAAAACTAACCTGATTTACATTACGCAAGATTTAATTATTGACAGAGATACTTATATGCTTCCTCATGTTTCTTGTCAATGAATGTTAAAGATATTGCATAATTATGCAGAATTATATACCTTAAAGAAATAAAAACAAATACTGTCAAAATTAAATGTTATATATTCAATAAGGAAGAAAGAATAATTAATAACTGCTCCTTAATTTTTCGGATGTATATATACATATATAATGATAATCATAAATTAATAAGTGCAATTTTTTATTTGTAAAATAGTTGTACTTTTTAATAAAAAAATAATTGCATTCGAATTGATTTTGTGAAATCTATGTATAGAAAATGTGAAAATTTAATTCTTCAATTTGAAAAGATGAATACATGTTTGCTCTTAATCGTTAATGTTTAGTACAGATCACAATGAAATATATTGTTTAATATATTTTTTAACATATATAAAAACTTTTTTTAATATTCTATTTAAATTATGACATTTGATATATATATATATATATATATATATATATATATATATATATATATATATATATATATATTGAGATTGAGAACAGAACAAATTATTAAATTTAATAAAATGTTACTAAAATAAGATTTGTGGTAACAAACTTTATTTTTTAAAAGTGAAATCTGTTTAGAAATTTGACACACCTAACAATATTTAAAAAGTTCTGTTAATATTATTATTATATGCATGTATTTCTTTATTAATTCTAAGAGAATTTAAAGTAGTTCGTACAAAATAAAATGAATTTGTTTTAGAATATTCTTTCGCGAAAAATCGCTGCACGCTATTCCCTACTTCCTCTACTTTCAGTTCTAAAATTAGTCGAAATCTCCAGTTTCGTTTTCTTTATTCCGTCAAATTTCGATAGAAATGACTTTCACATCTTAATGTGTTTAGATGCGTTTGGATCATTGGATTGACGAGATATGGAAATAAAAAAAATATAGTGAAAAATGTAGGACGTGTATTTGAAAGTGATTACCAAAACTGAATATAGGCAATTTATTCTTTTATTAAAAAGTAAGACAGAGGCTATTGGGTCACAAGGTTTCAAATACAATAATAACTGTATTCAGTAATGTTTAAAGACTATTAATATTTTGAGAAGAAAGTATTTTATTAGTATTATTTTAATGTTTTAAATGTGAGAAATGGAACGTGAAACAATTTAAACAGGCTGCAAATTTGTGTTTTAAATTACTATGTTCATTGATTCAAATTCTTCAAGTCACGCAGTAAAACAAAATTGATTATGACAAGTTACAATTATATATTTCTATATAGAGCACTAGGCAAGAAAACTATTAATTTTAGAAACTACTTCCACTAATATTTCATATCTGTAGTTTGTAACTATAACAATTATATAAATTTACTATTAAAAATTATTTGTCTATCTTTCTAACTTTTTTTCTACCTTTTTTTCATACTAATAATAATTATTTCTTTTGGTTTCCATATTTGTACGTTGGATTTCATCAAGTTTGATGTTTTTGTGCATTATTTGACTTGACTTGATATTCTGCCTAAGCTACGTGACTTAACCAAGTATCAAGCAATTTCAAGCTACTTGGTATTACTTGATACATAGATTGTATTTTAAATATATATCTAGAACTAGAATTAAGTGAGTATATTGTAGTAACCACGTACTACAATCCTGCAAACTCCGTCATTTTAACTCCAAAAATTGTTAGACAACTTTAAAATTTTACTTAGAAGTAAGGTGTTAAAAATAAAAAGTCATAAATAATATTATTAATTACTTGTTTCATTATTTTACAACAACACGCATAGTCATGCTTTTACTAGGAGGATTTGTAAAATACGACGAAGGGTAACCAGACAATTTTTAAAGAAAAATAATGTAAATGCCCAATTTTTTTTTATTAATATCAGTATATTCTCAGTTCTTGTTGAAAGACAATTTTCCAGGGCTTTCTAACTAGTACAAAAACACAGAATAATTTAGGTGGTAACTTTATTAGAATCCTCATGGTCATTTTTTTTTCTTTTATTACGTTGGATATTAGAATAATTTATGATTTAATTTTGTAAATAAAAGTCTATTGAAAATCTCATTGTGATTTCTTTACACTACATAAAAAAATGGTAAAAAACCAAGTATTCTTGCAGAACTATTCGATTTTTCAAATACCTGATCTTGACTTGATTTGAACATCAAGTCAAGCTGTGGAACCCTACTTGTACGGGTCTCAATTATTTGAATATTTAATTTTATTTTCTTCGCTATATCTTTTTTTATTGTTCAATTTCATAATTCATTTTACTTCGTCTTGTGCTACCTATATATTATTTATTGATTCTAATAGTGTTTCTAATATTTTCTTACTATTCGCTTTTTTTCGTCAGAGTTACTATAACAAGACAGCTTGATTATTTTGATAAACTTTTGTTTTGTTTAGCAACGATTTTTTTTTTGAAAATAAAAAAAAATGCTACAAAATTTATCTGACAAAGACAGAAAGGTATTGTGGTATGTGGTGCAATGAAAATGAAACAATATAATTATTATTTTGAAATATTAATTACTATCACACTCAGATATAAACAATAACAACTGTTTATTTACTTGGTAGCGAAAATGTATCGCTATAAAGGAGTTTTATAAGTATAATACTCTTTCCATTGGTTGTTTATTTTAAACTACAGTCGTTAGAATTTATTATTGTTATTGTTACAATGAAATACATTATAATGTTTTAAAATTGTTTTGCTTATATTAATGATAAATTTATTTGTAGAAAACAAATTATATTTCAGGTTAACCATTTTCATTACATAGACTCTGTTTTATTATAAATTAAATGATTAAATTATATATGTTCTGTAATTTGCAATTAGCAACAATAAGCTATTATTTCTTATCCATAAGTGAAAAATTAGTATCCATTTAACATCTGCATTTATAAGTATAATTAAAAATAAAAATGCATAATTTGAATTTCATTGCATGTCTGGTTTTCTCCCATAAACAAGAAGATAACGTATAACACATTATTAACTTGATGTTTTTACATAAAATAAGCAAATATGAAATATGAGTGTATGTATTTTCTCCTATGCTAACCATAGGGTAAGAATTCCATCTGCTATCATAATTATTTTAAGAACAGTTTAATTATATTGACTCAACAGTCGGTTTCTAAAAAAGAAGTGATTTTCGAAAAACACAAGTACACAAGTATTAATAAATTGATCAAATAAAAAATTTATTTTAAAAATAAAAATGAAAAAATTGTGGATCTTTAATATTTCAATAATAATAATAAAGAATTTTAATTAATTTGAAAATATTTATTTTGAACTGTTTATTTTAAGAAAAAAATATTGAGTTATTGAGAATAACGGATTAATAATTGTACTGTAATTGGCAATTGAAAATAAGATACAATCATATAATAAATAATAATATATTATTTATTAAATGGTACAATATTCAGTTTTCCGGTGACTTTACTCCATCTCTTGGACGCTAGTTGAACTTGATTTTCTTTTCAGAGAAATCATGTTCTCTTTACCATGTGAGTAATTATTCCTTATGTATATTCAAGATTAAATTTAAAGAAATAAACGCCTTTACGTTGTTCACCAACAGCACACCTGAGTGTTGGTAAATACGTGGGAAGACCGGTAAGTCTGATGAAATTGTAGAAAACTAGAACGCCATATAAGTATGTTTCCATCTTCACGGATGTGAAACCACATCACATACATTTGGTTAAGGATCGGAACAGACACGAATTTACAAAAAGAAAGTAAAACCGTTGATTGAAATATTTTTTTCAATCAGCGGTAAAACATATAAGTAATACAAGACGATGAGAGTAATAAATTTTTATTGACACAAATTTGACACATTTAAAATTTATTTACGACTTTACCTTTGTACACGTGTATGTATAATCATTTAATTTTATTTGGATAATGTTATTATTTAAAAGCTACAATTAATTGGAAAATGCTAACAGATTTATTGTTTCCTCATACCATAAAAAAGAGAAATGGGGATCGACATAAAACCGTCTTTAGAAATTTTTGGTGAATAACTCTTAAACAAATTATTAACATATGTACACAAATATAAACAGGCAGCGTTGTTTCACTTGATTATAGTGTGAGATCTAGGTTTCCATTTCCAATTTATTATTATTAACCAAATAAATATACCGCTTTGTCCGTGTGGTACGGAATCCACTATAAGCTGTAGGTTTAAAGGTTTGAATGATGACCTACTCCAACAAAAGGCAAGTAAAAATGGAACGGGTGAACTTCACTTCTCGATTTCACTTGCGACCCAAACTCTCTGGGCTGATGCCCCAATCATGATATAAAAAAGTAAGTCTTTAGATGTTTGTAAACTAAGAATTCAGAAAAAAATATTGTTTCTTTATTTGTACAACAAGTTGAAATGGCAAACGAAACATATAGGTACAAAACAAGATGAGGCAATTTTTGCCATTAATTAAAAGATATCTTTGTTTTTTGCATATCTAACCTAATTTTATGATAATATTAAGCTGATCAATCAGGATTGAATATGCCTAATACATATAATTAGTTTACGACTTTGTTTATTTAAAAATCCAACAAAATTATCATTTTTATATAAATTAATTAATATATGTGGAAATACGTACACAATGTTTTATAACTTCTTGAATAACATCGTTAATGAGACATATGCTTCCTTCCGCTGCAATGCCCTTTGGCGTAAAAATACAATACAACAATTAATAACCACACTTTCTATACATTAATATCCACAATAATCAACGGATCCTCACTATCATTTCCTATTTATTTCTCAGCAATTCCGGCTTTGAAAGTCATGTATTCGAATGTTGACCACAATAACTTAATAAATATCAAATATTGTTATTACAGCTATAAATTCGAGAGTAATCATTTGCTAAATGCCTTCTTCCTCGTAAACAAATCGTTGCTACCAAACAAGTTTCTTACATTACCTGCGGTGATAAAGAAAGACAACATATGTTATTTACACTAAAATAGTTCACATACATATACTATATAAACGTTTAGCGATCGATGCATAATATTTGGTAAATATATGCAAATATATCATAACGGTTTATTATTTTTTATTCAATGAAATCAGTGGTTTTGCGAATATTTGATAAATAAAAATACATTAAAGCTGGTGATTTTTCAACTTATAAAAATAAAATAAACAAATCATTTTTGGGTGTGCCAGATCTGCGATATGACTGATATCGGTATGAAATATATTTACACCGAAGAAAGGAGGCCCAAAGGAAAATTTCCCTAGGGACAATGACCCCAAAGAAGACATTTCTTTTAGCCCATTATTTTTTTATATCGGTAATAAAACTCAGAATGGCTATTATTTTAAATAATTATTATACTTCTTTCCATTTTTTTGTAACTGATTACTACCCTAAAATAAGTTACACCCCTAAAAATATTAACAGTGAATTCCTCGCAACAAAGTGCTATGTATAGATATTTTCACTTAAAAATTCTTAGTAGTTCAGCACAATTAAAGATTGAACATCAGCCAATAAGAATCCATATGACCGGTAATAATATGCGTCTCAGACTACACCGAAGATCCTGGGAAGGAACACTCATTGCCGCTCGTGGTAGTGGTCTTTCGGACCTCCGTCCCTTTCCGTCTGGTGGTTTCAGCGTGTACTTTAATTCTAGGTCTGCTAAAACCAGCACATTTTGGAGCAGATTTAGCTACTCTGGATTATGGTCTGGTTGCAGTAGGTTAGGAATTAAAGCACTCAGAAGTGTTTTTCTAATACTAGGTCTGCTGAAGCAAAAGCACATTCTAGAGCAGATTGAGCTGCTCTGAATTGTAATCTGGTTTTAGTGGGTCACGAATTAGAGCACTCAACTCATAAGTGTTTGCTCTAATGCTAGGTTTGCTGAAACCAGAACACATTCCGGAGCAGATTTTGCTGCTCTGAATGGGGTAGGTGACCAAGGTAGAATTTTAATGAAAAAACTATTAAATTATAGAAACTATGTTTATGAACGTTGACATTAAAAAAGTTAAATATTTATCAGCAATTGTCTAGTAATTTGCGTTAAATAGAAACAGCGTCCATTAGTATGACGTTTACTAAGTTCGCACGCTGATTGGTTAAAATTTGAAGGTGTGGCAATAAACCTATCTATCTCACTCACACCACATATTTCCGTCTCTGTCTACCTTCGCCCCTCTCATGAACTTAGTTGACGTCATAATCCCCTCCCAAGTACTATATTATTTATTTACTTCAAAACAACAAATAATTAACAATTTTAAAAAAATACGGGTATATTATTTTTGTACAAGCTATCACATATACCAAATTTAGAAATTGGTCACCTACCCCATTGTACTTTGGTTTCAGTGGGTCAGGATTTAGAGCACTCAGAAGTGTTTGCTCTAATTCTAAGTCCGCTGAAACTAGAGCACAATCTAGAGCAGATTTAGCTGATTTGTATTGGACTCTAGATCCTAGACTTAACTGGAGTCGGTTATTCAGTCGCTACCACGCTGTCATTTGTTAAATTATTTTACTCTTTTTATTGATATTATATTAACAAGAACAATACAGTTCTAGCTTATTATGTAACAGATGTATTATTTCTAAAAACAATTGCAATTATTATTGTTATAATAAAACATAGTAATATTATCTTAAATTTACAAGTGCAGGAAATTTCAATGATGCGTTCAGACACATCTGTCAATCCGTACATATTGAATCATTTGTTATTGGTACCAACAGCTTCAGGTTGTTCAGGCCTTATGTAAATCACTCTAAAACCACGTTTTCTTATCAAATTACGAATAATTTAGCACAATAATAACTTAAGTATTACATATCATATTTAAAAATCGGGAGAAGGAATATTTTTTTACAAGAATAGAAAGGAAATGTATACAGATGTTCGAATTGTAATTAAAAGATTTGTTAATACATTAGTTTCAATGTTAAACCTTAATAACAGACAAGACTATTTTCTAGTACATAATAAACAGTAACAAACAGTGCAATTATCTGCACCATTAACTGACATTTGCTAGATTCTTACAGTTGTAAAACTTCATAATTAATACTGCAATATTATTTATCTCTTTATAACATAAATGACAAATAATTTCCAGAGGAGATAGAATTTCTCTGGTGAAATCATAGCTAGGTGTTATAGTTCTCTTTCATCTTGTGTAATTTGCAGTAATCTAAGGTGAATAACACGATTTGCTGCGCATGTTTCACTTTATATTTATTGCATTCAGTGACAGTAAATGAATTATTATAAATATTAGAGATTAGAAATATGAAAATGGAAAATTAATTCGGATTGCAAGTGAAATAGAAAACTTTCTGATGTCTTAATAAAAATAAAGGCTGAAACTTGTAAATAAAAACAGATATCTATTGATATATACACACAAGAAAAAGACATATGGGAACATTACTCCGACCAACAAGAAAGCAAAGGCATGCTAACCGGGGATGCAGAGAGTGCTTGGAACCTGGGCGCGGTACTTTAGGGGAGCTGGGGTAATATTTAAAAAAATATTTATATATTAAGAAAAATAATTTTATCTTAAAGTCTTTAAAACATTTTCATTGAATTCTACAATCATATTATGTATACAGTTAATAACCATTTTTAATTAAATATTTGTGTTTATTCTCCTTGCATTAATGTAAAGTTAACTTAAAGTTTGTACCAAATTATTTGCAAAGGTACATGCTTTTGGTACTCCTCCTTTAGCGCAACGGAATGTTAATACCCTGCTGTAATACTGTACACTAAGGGATTTAAAAGAAAAGTAATTTGCATAAATGATTTTAATATTAAATTTTATAATATCAACTTACATTTCTGAATAAAATGCTTACTAACCTGACAACAAAGCAGAATATATTAACAAATACACCACTATAAATATAACAGAAACTGATGTTCATTAAATTTTGACACAGTTCTCACAAACTAGTTAAGAACAATAAATTGATAAATTATGTATGTGAGATTTTCTTTCGTTAATTATATTATATTTTAGATGTTCTTAGCCCAAAATTTAAAAGAATTCTGCTTTGTATTATATATTTTGCGTCGTAATTCGGATAAGCGAAATGTAAGCTATGCAGTCGTCAACTTTCGGCAACGTACACAAATTTTTCTTTAATGAGTATGTTTCCTGCAGTTGATCCTCACGTCATCCATTGTAACTATGTGATTCAAATTGTTAGGGGGGGATGGGGGATTGATGACATCATCTTGTTGGGTGAAATCGTGTGATTTCCGAAGTAAATAAATATCAAAACTGACAGTATTTTATACAAATATATTAATGGATGAAAAATACAAAGAGAATTGTAGATTAAACTAAAGATACTACCAACAAACAATGAAGCACAAACTGTCAACGCCAAAATCACTTTCATTACATATTAATGACATGAATGATATACTCAATATATGTCAGTATATTTGATTGTATGTTTTGTATCTTATCAGCAACCTGATGAAGATCGATGTACAGTCGAAACGTTGGTGTATTAGTGGATTTTATTAAATGACTGCAACTCCATAAAAGACCTTCTTTATTCTTTTTTTCTTTTATCCTCTGTAACACGTATGGTAATGAGTTGGTCTCATCTAAGATATGCGTATACGATAAAGATGAAAGATAGAGTTTAATATTTTTGCAACAGAAATTGATGATGTGGGACCAACCGCGGAAAATAGAGTGTATGTGAGATTTCATTTATTACAATTGACATCCTGACAGATTGTAAATAAATTCATTAGACATGTGGCATTGTCATGTGTTGGCATTTTACATTATATCGAAAGTGTACAATTTGTATCAGTTATGCATTTTATTACATTAAATTTCTCCTTGTCAATGCTAACGAACAAATTGAAAATAGAGAAAAGTTTATTACTAAGTTTGTCCATTTACGATACTGCAGGCTGTTGATTCTAAAATTAGATTTTATTTATGATAGAAATATTAAATATTACTAATGTTTGATTCAAGGATAAGATCAAGATCAAGATCAGATCGATTTATCAAGAAAGTTAAACAGAAGAAAATACAGGAAATTACTGCATTAAATAAACATTTACCTTCAGTGCATTTGAAAACATTACAAAATTTAAATTTTGGATGACGAACATTTGTAGTATGGTTTATATTTAAACGGTTTCTGGTTTGCTTACTTAAATTAATCGGACTGAGATCTGGAGTTCCAATTCTAGAACCGACAATAACAAAATAAAATAGGTAGAGTTGTTTCTGGGTAATAAGACTCCCACTATAAATTAGGTTCCTTGCAGAGGTTGTAGAAAACAACCTATTTATATAGCTAAAATTCAGGCAGAGTGTCTATAGTAAATTGTATTTTCATCTACGTTTGATCTGTCTTCTAG
Source organism: Stenolophus ochropezus (assembly GCA_035578165.1). NCBI lineage: Eukaryota > Metazoa > Arthropoda > Insecta > Coleoptera > Carabidae > Stenolophus > Stenolophus ochropezus. The sequence continues at coordinate 12,417,247 of JAQOWZ010000005.1, read as the reverse complement.
TTATAATAAATATAAACAGAGAAAAAGTAATTTTAACTTGTGTCAATAACGTGGTAATCTGAAATGGAATTTAATTTTTATTTTGTTATTGAGTTTTTGTGATAGGGAGATACATAATTATTATATAAATTATTTATTATATTAATGTTGTTTTCAACTTCAATTTTAAGATCCAGAAATAATATATTTTAGAAAAATATTTTTGTTTCTTATAAAAAAATATATATAAAAAAATATTTTTAATTATTTCTACATTGCAACAGCTGGAAGTATCGTCTGGTACATGCTTCTTTCGATATAAATACGTCATCACGAAATGCTGAACGATATATTACATTTTTTTTTTTAATTTATTGTTTTATTAATTTTAATATTATGGTATATTTAATTACCAATTTGTACTTTTAATGTTTTACTGTTATTGATATGTGTTAGGTGTAAACTACAATTTAATTCCAGAACTCATAATGTCAATTATCGGTCAATAGGTTACTTGTTGTACACAAGTATCACTGTTAAGGCACGCCAACGATTTACCCATCTCTATATGAATGATGAGGAAGTGCGAAACCGCGTACATCCCATGTTGGCCGGCGTATGCCGTGCCTCGATCTGCACTTTCGTCGACCGGTAATACGAGTTTTATACACGTAAGAGAAAGACTTTCACTGATGTTCGCTTGCCGCTGAACTTGAAGAAAGTGGGGTGAGGAGCAAGGTGAAGCCGGTTCGCGGACAGCTGCGCGGGGACAGAGGTTTGCTTTTATTTTAATCCATTGTGGAGCACTGGGTAATTACCATTGGCGGAGGTGCAATGGAAAATAACGACGGGATAAATTAAACGCGTAGTATAAACAGTGTTTTTTTTTTAGGTGACTTGATTATTGGATGTAGATAATCGAATAGTAATACCATTTAATTCTCAAATTCAAGTTTTAATAACAGCGCAAGATGTTCATTCGTGAACATTTCTTCTATTAGCAGTTAAAATTGATGGAACTACTGGACGATTAAATCAAGCTAGATTACCTATATATCAAATTGAATCGCTTATTCCCAATTGCATGAAGTAATACTAAAACAAAAAATATTATTCGAAAATTTGACGACAATGTTGAATAGTTACTTTGACATTTAATTCCGACGTGATAGTCCACTTAAAAGAAATTTATAACTTAAGTAATATTTGTGAACCGACCAATATTCTTTCAATCGTCTGTTGACTAACTTTAATTATTCATTTGGAGCTCATAGTAGGTATTAATTTTGAATAGTTTTTTTGCTCTTCAACCATATAAAAAAGTCTTATAACATATGCATTTTTGCAGGAAAACAAAGACATGGTTAAAATGGTCCCTTAATGCGGCAACTGTGGTCTAATTTAACCGACCTCGTATCTCTTAATTTTCTCAAGATTCCCATGCTTAACAAGATATTTGGGATACCTTGTGTAGTCACCTCGAATAAGCAACGATGATCAATTATGACAAATGCATTTTTAGAGTATACAGTTGATTTTTTAAAGTATCAATATATACAAAATCAATGTTTGTCCTAATAAAAAGTGTCTGTTTGGTATAGATTAAATTACCCAATCCACTATACGTTTTGAGCTATAGTCGCCTTGTTGTATCAATGCTAGTGCGTCATTGTTTTCTGAAATGAAAACCAACAACCATAATATCTGCTGTCATTCTCAAGAATGTGACAGTGATAGCAGATAATGTGGTAGTTAATTATCATTTCAGAAAACAATGAGGCAATACCATTGATACAGCGAATGAAACCTCACTAATATTATATATGATACAACTTCGTTGTTTATTCGAGACAGTTATATATGAGTATAAAAGTGCTGTATTTGTCATGTAGGCTGAAAACTTACAGATTCTGCATGGTCAGCACATTAGAAAACTTTAGATTTTTTCCTCACCTCCATTTAAACCAATGTAATTAAATTACAAATTAATATACTTTTCTCCTATGAAGCGTAGGATATTTTCACCTGTTTTGCAATAAACATTATTTGTTTATACTACTACAACTTTTAAGCCTAATGATGTGTGAAAATCGCTACAAGACTAGTTATTTACTCGCCCTAGGAAAAATTTCTCGTACGCCACTGGCTATATCTGCACTTGTTGCTTGGTTTCTTTGACATTGGCATTTAATTGCAAATTCCCCGTACTACCAACGCATGCTTTCAAAATTTCCAGGTTTCCACGATGGGCTTCAAGTGATGTTCTCTTCCTCGTTGCACAACATTTTCACGCCTTCAAGAAGAAAAGGTGACGTCAATGTTTCTCATCCACTTTTCGAATTTTAATTATAGGTTCTCACAGATTTGTATGTATTCGATTTAGGAAGGAAGAAAGTAAGGAGATATTTAAACTCAACAATACTTATAGAAATTTCTTTAAATGTGCTGAGCAAGGTTATTTTTACATGTCAAGAAAAGTATTAGAAATGTTTGTTGGTATTCAAAGCTTATTTGTTTTATAAAAAGAAATCTACCGATTATTAATAGTACATAAAAAATATGAATAGAAAAACAATTTCAATAATGCTAATACGAGTATAAAGAAAGAATAAGTATTTACTTACATTATTTTATTTTCAATTCGTAGTACTTATACATTTGTTTATGAAGCCGATAAGCAAAGACTTTATGGTCGAGTCCGTAGGGCGACACAAGAACTTTTTTTTCTGAAAATTATCCACGGTGAAATAAAACATTACTTGTTTTATTGATCATTTTCTTTCATTTTTGATGGAGTAAGTTTGACAACCTAAAGCACTATGCAGGACCGGATTTATGTTGGTGAGGAGGAGGCCCTTTTTCAACATGGAATATTTTATATATATTTTTTAATAAGTTGTTACTTTAACAAATACTTGAATTATTTTTAATACCAGTTATCACCCTGATGAAGACTGATTTCCAGTCTAAACGTTAGTGTATTAATGAATTTTATTAAATGACTGCTACTCCAAATTTTTTCCTAATTACTAATTATATAATAAAAAGATTCTGTACGTTTTTTCTGTTATTAAATTTTACATAAATAGTTCTCGACCAAAGGCAGGTTGGCTCTTTCTTAGTTTCCATTAATATAAATTGTTGACAAAATTTTTAACTTTGTTGTGTCTACTTACCCTTAAATCCGGGCTTGGCATCATGTGAAATCGAGTAATTGATTCCACTCGTTCTATGACAGCATATAAAGGTTTTCGAACCATTTAGACCTACCGGTATTTTTATTTGGGTAATAGTGGGTGACACTGGAAATCGAACCCCAAACGTCAAAAGTCAAACTCTGTGTGTTTCTTTTAGAACGGTAGGGGTGGCAACCTACCATCACCTTCTCACAACCCCCCCCCCCCCATCCCGAAGACCGATTGTTTTCTTAATTACAATTTGTGTTTGTATCGGAATACTCTATATCTATCAAACCCCCTCGAAGATAATAATAAACCCCCCAGGTAAAAAGTTCTGAAAGAAACACTGCTCACACTTCCCACAGTTCGAATCGAAGCGAGGTAACCAAGTAAGCCACCGCTTCCAGCTGATCTATTTTTACAAAAAGTTAATCCGGACATTAAAGCTCAAATTTTAAAATTAGACTTACCAAATGTCACCCTCCAGCAATGTAGCTGACATAGCTAATATACCCCGAAGGCATTATTGAGGCAGGAAATTGATGGTAAAGAATTTGTCTTGGTAAGATTCGAACTCGGGTTGTCATCATCATAAACAAGCATTCTACCCACTAGACTACGAACTCAATATTAATATTCAGTAGTATTAGCAATTAATTTCTATTTTGTAATTTAAATATAAAATAATAAAAGACATTATTTATTGTTCGCAAGAAAATAGAAATGATAATATCTCTTTATTGCTAATTATTAATAAATATGTAATTACCGGTAAAAAGTGCAAACTATCTGAGTTTTTCTAATATAAAAAGATAACAATAGAATTACTAAACAATAAAATAATTTCTTTTTAATTGTAACGCTAATATAGTACAATTTCTAATCCTCATACCTCATCATCTGTCGATTACAACAATATGAAGACGTGAATGTCAAAAATTAATAAGAACTTTTAAGATCATTTTGATGATGAGAAAGCCGGTTAAAAGCAGTGTTTAAGTTTTTGTTCGCTTTCATAGGTCGTCGACATTACCGAAATTATAGTAATAAATCATGCTTAATCTGCTAATCTAGATATTAATATTATTTAAACAGTGTATTACATATAAAATAAAACGAAAACATTATTATATAAAGTGGACCACAAAAAGAAGAGGTTAGTTTTTGTGCGCAAAAAAATTAAGGAAAAATTCGGTTACGTAAAGTATCTATAGATCAAATTAGAAAGGATATTCTTGAAAGAATATATCGTAGTTTTCATAAAATAATGGGGTCATTACACATTCTATTAGAATTTATTTTCTAATACCAAAAAAATATTTCTAAAGATAACTCTTCAACAGTCTACGAAACAATGTAGTACTATTTCTGTAAATTTAGTCAATTCTGAATTATAAAATCGGTATTTTATTTTAAATAACCTTTTGGTTTATTCGATTTTTTTTTCGTAATTTTAACAGAAAACTTAAATCAATCTTTTTTTACACCACTTCTAGCCAAATTTGATTTATACTTATTCACATACAAAACGACGGATAGACATTAGAGATGAGCACGTGAGGGACTTTTCATTCACGCTCACGTACAATCACGACTAAATAATTCGAATCAAGCTTGTTCACGCACAAGCAAGCTATAAAATACTCATGCACGATCAAGCCCGCGGGTCACATTCGTATCCCGTTTTTCAGTATATGTATATTTCCAATTCCTTCAATTTTTTAATGTAAAATTATTATCTATATTCTAATATCAATAAATTAACATTATTTTTCATCTTTTCAAGTATGAAATATTATATACCGCGAAAAAACTGAAAATCTTAAGAAATAAATAGAATTTAAAATTTTTGCATTTATAAACGTGAGTAAGGTAAAAAATTGAAAAACAATTATGTTCACGCGTGACACACACATCGTGACCCGCCGTGGCCCGAAAAAATTCACGACACGCGCCCACCTCTCAGAAAGATGATTCAAATATACAGGGTATATGTAGGAGGTATATATGGGAGAATAACATGAGAAATATTTTTTTACAGGCTGTTCTCCCCTCGTTTTAACAGACAATAATGGTAGTAGTATCAATACGTGTACATTATATATATAAATTAATTATTTTAAGTTTGACGTTTGACTTTTTATCTGTCAGAAATCGGTATATAAAACATTCATAGGTCCCTATATTTTTTAGAAAAAAATTAACAAATCATTTAATTTCTCATATTTAAAAATTAATTTATACGATTAAAATATTTCATAATATACATGCGTTGGTGCATTTGATTCAGAATATTCTCTGTTCTTATTTATATCACAACTATTATTGTCAGTTAAAACGGGGGACAATAGCCAGCAAAAACTAATTGCTCATGTGCACCTTGAAAAAAAAATACTCAGTATATGCTGTGTCTGGTAAAAACTACAACATCTAAAAATAAAAGTATCTGATTTATAGTAGGCTGAATAGTTTCTTATGAAAAGTCTGCATACAGTTAGAACTTCATTATATAATACGAATAAAATTGTAATAATATACATAATTTTATATATTTTCTATAAAATTTTCACAAATTTGACCTTGAATTCATATTGTATAACAAATTTGAATTGCTAATTTATTATTTATTCAATCTTAAAATTTCTAACTTTCTAGAAACCATTTTCGCTGTTTATAGACGGTTAATTAATATATAATTTAGCATGATGACAATTATTTTATGTATATAGTCATAAATGAGATAGTAAAATTTAATGTATCTAATTCCTGCTTTAGTGTCTAATTCAAATTTCTTTTGTGAAAGAATTCACAGAAACTTTTTCTCACTGTTTTTTATTAAATTTACTACGAGAAAAAACACTTGATGTAGGTATTTTGTAAGTATTAACTCGAATAATTGTATTCAAATATAAAGAGAGCAGTGAATGAAAAGATAAAGATAAGGAAATTGTATAACTTGTGTCTATCTACTTTTCCTTTCATCATATAGATTTATATATGTACCTAACATATCTATATAAAAAATATTTTAATGAAACCTATAAACAGATACATTTTAACATCTTATTATTCAATTGTTACTATAAATGACATTTTACATTATTTTTTTATGTTATGGTGTCATTATTTTAGATTGAGCTTTTCTATTTTTTTAACAAAATTAATAGATTTTTCAACTTATGTTTGATTATAAATATTTCTGAATTAACTTTTAAAAAATATGAAGCCGGGAATTTGGGAGCATTTAGAAAGTGTCCGCACCGGACTTGAACTTGGGCTTGCCAGAGAAATTATCCTATCAAATAATGTCAAGGTGTGTGTCTTTGCCAATATTTCAATCATATCAAACCGAATCAGTTATTACACCAATTAATTCATAACCGCATATGAATATTGATGAATAAGAGTTTCTCGACTCGGATGACTTTTCTTCAAGAAATTTGATCGCCCCAGGGGATCATTCGAAGGGAAAAGTGATATTAAATTGTAAATTGTGTACCGTGTGCTGCATTTGCAGACATTTTTGGCGGAGAAAGTTCAGAAATTAATGTCTGCATTTTTACAATACTGTCTCCTCCTCACAATATAATTCTCATTATTGGAACATTGTTTTGATTAATTAACTAATGCACGTATCATAATTAAAATAATTACACTATGGAGATATTAAATATTTTGCCTACAAGATATGAACGATAAAGATAGTAGTTATTGTATATTAATAACTTAATATAAATAACAATACTAAGAGTACCTTCCTATAGTAATATGATATCATTGATTGAACATATTGTACGGACCACTAATTTCGGAAGAGTAGTAGAGATATTACATATGAATATTTCCCCAGAATAATTTTAATCAATCAGGTTACAGGATTTTTTGAATTTCGACCAGTGAAAATCGAATATCAGTGAATATACTGTACATGTGCATAAGTTGAATAAATTTGACGTTTATCGTGTATTAAACAGTGTGCCCCGTAATGCAACCGGTTCGGTTGGTAAAAAGTAAGACTACAACAACCAAGAAATATTCCTGGTTTTTCTGGTTTTAAAATCCTACTATAGATATCATCTACTAACAATAGAATAGTATGACATTTAATGTCATCTAACAATATAATGTAGGCAAATATGAAAACCATTCTTTATTTGTAAAAAGTGTTTCATTTTGCTGTCATATTGGGTTTTGTCAATTTTAAAATGTCATGATTCAAAATCAAGGTATTCCGAAATAGGTAAAAATTTTCAGGAATCTTGATTCACCCAGAATCAAGATCCTGGTTTTCTTGGTTGAGTTAAGGAACATACTACATATGTCATAAATGACGTTTAGATGACAGTATAAGTATTTATAGTAATACCTTAAATATATTTAATGTGAAAATTTTCACTCTTGCATGGCGAATATATTAGAATAATATTCGGGTATTTCCCAAGCATTTGTGATACAACTATTGAATATTTCCCTGGAATAATTTTACCCGACCAGGTTACAGTATTTTTTAACTTCGTCCAATGAAAATAGAATATCAGTGAATATACTGTACATTTGTATAATCTGGATATATTTGACGTTTATTGAATATTTTAATGTTATAAATAACATTTATATGACACTTTAAAATAAATATTACATATTTATAACAATACTTTATATACATGTACTATATGTGAAATTTTTCTTTACAAATATTCTACTAATGTATCTGCTTGGCAAATATATCAGAATTTTTTTTCGTACACATTCGTGCATTCATTTATTTCCCATGCACTTGTGATATAACTATTGAGTTTACAATTATAAGTAAGTACTCGTATGTAAGTTCCTCATAGGTCTGATTTCTGTTAAATTTGAATTTGAGTGCTCACGATTACAGAGAGGTTATCTTCCTATATAAAATCATAATGATGCCGAAGACGTGATATACTTATTATGAATATCTTTACATAAGTTCTGCGCTTCTAGGTTTCTCCAGTTCTCGAGGAAGTGGTTTCTTCCTGGTCTTCTCCGTGTAGTGCGCATTATTGGCTTTTCTAATTGCGACCTGTGCCTTACAGCCTTACACCATTATCCACCGATTGACCGACGTTGCACAAGAGCCCCTTTCACTCACTTTCCTACCATCTGCGATCTTTTTCTCCACATTAAATCATCCACATCCAATCAATATTCATTACTAATTACTAATGCAAGAGTGGAGCTATTTACTCAGCGGTTGTTCTTGAAATGCTTCAGTAAAAAGCAAAAAGATACACATCTGTTTTAATTTGTACAATCAAAAAGTCCAGATGCTAAATAGTTTTATAGTAAATAGTTTGTATTATTTGCATATTTATAAGTGATACAAATTAACATTTTACTAATTAGATTTACACGCGGATAATTATTTTATTGCTCTATTTTTATTAAAATGAATGCAATTTGTAGTACTGAATAGCTCAAAAATTCATTTGTATAATACTTTCTATTTACTAATTATTAATTAGATGTGATTTATTAGTATTCTACATTTTCTTAACAACACAATACTTTATTTAATTAAATGCTAATTATCAATAAATTTAAATATTTTTAAATAGCCCAAATAATGATTGGGAGATGACATATGGTAAATATTCTCTAGGTATGTGAATAATGAAATCTGTGATAAAATAGATTGATTCACCCAGCAATGGAATCGTCATGACCGAAACTTTTATTTTTTAATTAGAAAAGCATCCGCTTGGTGTTCGATCAGAGTTGTCAATTATAAAACAGGAAAAACACAATTTCGTAATCTGCGCCATTAAAATAAACTTCAAATAGTCAAAATCAAGTATCTGTAATATTTAAGGTTTTATTCATAGGAATACTATTGACTATTGTATAATAGTATATTATTCAGTGAGCATATATGTAATGTGTGATATTACTCATGAGAATGAAATTTCCTAACACAAGCGAAAGCGTATGTTGTATATCATTCAAGTGAGTAATAGACATTACACGCGAATAGAACAATAACACTATACTTTATCCACAACTATAATACTTTGACAGATAAATAACAGTAGCTTGCATCACTATATTACAGCATATTTAACGCAAGGCAATTATTTCTAGTGTTATTAGCTATGATTTAGCTTTAAATAGAAAAAAAATTATGAAAAATAACAAAACTAGTTAAACTTTGACTTTTTATGTACAAAAATTAACTTAAAGGTAATTTTGTTTCTACTCTTTTGATGGGTTAGATTTAAATGTGGCATAACGATTGAATAATATTATTCCATTGAACTGACAATATTATTCAATTAGCAACAATAACAAAGGTCATTCATTGATTAAAAACGATTGAATTATAGGTATATTATTTGACAGTTGTGGAAAAAAATTTTAAAAGGCAAAATAAATTTAACTTCTAAAAGTAATTATGAAATAAAACATGCATCCAAGTTTTAGTTAATATAAAATCGGAGATTATAATAATTATTTTATTATCAGTATATCACACTTTCTTCTCAATTCTTTTGTGATTAATAGGAAGAGAAGGTATATTTAAATATGTTAATGTAAAGCAATTTTATGAAGATCCCATAAGTAAGGTCGGTGAAACTTGAGTTATCTGAATAAGGAGAATTATTTATAAGAAGTAATGTATGAGTTTCTCGTCGTCTCTTTAAAATAAGAATGAAGAGGTTACTGTACGTAAATGGTCTGTGCCAAAAAGAGCGGATCATAAAAGAATTATCATCAACACCTGCGTAACTAAAAGCTCCTATAAGTTTCGTCTCAATATATATTCGAATTCTAACAATTGATGATTCTCGTTTACCTTAAAAATACTAATCTAAAAAAAAAACATCTAATATAACCGTCAAAAAAGTTATAACATTAAACTGTTCTTATAGAAATTGAAAGGCCATTAACTTAAGAAAAACCAATAAAAAAAGAAAGACAAATAATATAAACAAATAAACAAATTTGTAATCATGGTAGTATTTTTTTTATTTTATTCAACAAGTCAATGAATCTCTGAATGAACGTATTCAATCATCATCATAGAAGATAACATGTTGACGTTCTAGTTTTGAATATCGTTTATTTTATCAACAGGTTTGAAGAAGAATTATTGTACATCCGGAAGAAAGGCAATATGATATCTGCGGTGTGAAATGAAGAATCTATCTTGAATCAATTTTGTGGTTTGGAAAACTAACATAACCAAATTTAGAAGATTGATGGTATCAACAGACAGCTGAGTTATATATTTGAAATGAAATTTAGATTCAACATGATATTTGTTTTAAAATGAGACTAGCGTAAACCAAATTTGGATAATAGTTTTAGAAATTGATTTCTAATGAAAATGAGAGTTACTTTGTTTAGGCATAAATAAGAAAATGTGACATTTTATAATGAGATACATTTCCTTCCATTTAAAGAAAATGTATGGCAGATTTAAACGTCACTTATTAATAGGTATTTATTTTATTTCTTATAAATAAACACATCAAAGATTATTAGAGATTAGAACCAGGAAAAATACCATGACAATAGCTTCATTGCTAAAATTTATGAATTAAAAAAAACGTTGTTAGAAACCACTACTAGACACTTCATATTTCATCATGATATATTACCTATTTTATAAGGCGTGCCAAATTTCTTTTTGCAATAAAAAAATTTATATTCATAATCTTGCAATTATAAATTTAAAGAAATAATGTTTTAAGAGATATTTCTAATTAAATTTTTTAACATCTACTTATTTAGAGTTTATTGTAAGGTTAAAATCCGAATCCAAATCTTAATTTTTTTACTACCTATTCGACACATAAAAAAGACCCATGTTATGTACTATCCACGACAGCTTGAGTGCATGGGAAGTGACGTCTGTTAAACGCCCCCCACCTTCACTGCATGAATTTATTACCCATCAAGCAATTGGGTTCGGATCCTATGAATATATCTATGTGTCCGCTAAATATATCCAAACAGTTCATACACATTGATAATGAGGATGAAATGATAAGACAAGTACAAATATTTATACCCTGACAGGAATACGAACTCGAGACCTCTAGTACTTGAACCGGGCTGGTTCAGAATGAATAATAGTTCGAGAGTGTTATATTTATTTATTTAAAAACAATGAAGTGTTCTACATCTTAAATTGAAAGTTATGAAAACACACTTTAATTAATGTATTGTATTTAGATCAGATTAATTTTGAGTTTTGAATTTCATTTTGTTTTCCATAAAGAGATTTATTATTAATTTACATATTCCATATTAAATTAACTTGGTTGTGTATTTTTTAGAGATTTTTAGACAAATTGAGAGAAGTTGCTAAGTGCCAAAAAGTCTAATAAATTTTGTTGAAGAAGAATTTACAAAATTCTGTTTACTTTTACAAAAAAACAAGCTGCGCATCTTGAAATTCTTCCGGCGTTTGACATTTTTTAGTTTCAGCTATTTATCTTACCTAATTTATTAAATTAAGTGCGTAAAATTTTCAAATTACTTTCAAATTGTTTAACAAGTGAACTTGTTTTGTTGCTCTCTCTGGGATGCCGCGCGTTATCTGCGAATCAGATGAAAAAATAACAACATGTCGTTAGGCGCGGCAGGTTCCGTTGCGTTGCTTTTCTCCAGCTCTTGACCCAGACAAATTTTTCACTAATTCATTCATACTCCGACTGGTCTTGAAGATCAGGTTTTTATTCTCTTTTTTCATGGTTTCTAACTTTTTAATTGCCGTTTTTATAACTGTAGTAAAATTTAAAAGTAGATCTGTTCTCTGGACCATTCATTGATAAAGACATTAAAACCAAATCAGTTGTATCCGGAAAAATAAACAATGGAACTGTTTTTCTCATTCCCAGTACAGTAGAATTTAAAGTTTTAAACGTAAAATTCTGTTTATATAACCATAACATTCCAAAACATATACTTATTTTTGGATCAAACATTTTGATTTTGGAAAACAATGGTTGACCTAATTTTAAATTTTCAAAAAGGAATGAAAAATTTACCTAAAGAAATGTTTACTTTGCATACATCTTCTTTAGATTGATTGTGTGAAATATGGGAAAATTTAAAAACTAAATTTCAAATATTTTTCATTTCATGAATTTAAGTAAATATATGAATGTCTTACCATTCTTGACATTCAAAGTTATGCCTAAAAAAATAGGTTTTTTAGGGTACTTACACTAATTTTTAAAATTTTATTTCAACGGACATAATTTCTAGAAAGGAAAACGGAAATTATTAAAATTCTGAAAATTGGTATGCCTACCAATATAACTTTTTCTGTAGAATAGAACTATGATGTTGCCGAAGACGCAAACCTAACCATAAAAAAACTATTTTTATAAGTACCTAGCTATAGATTTCAAAGCAAATACCTGTCTCGAGAATGGTAAGAAATAATTGAATTCTGTTCGAAAATTTCAAATTAGCTCATCGCTTAAAAAAGTATCTCGATTAAAAACCAAATATGTGTTTTAAATGTTCTTATTTTTTACGGAATCCTACCAAAAAATATGTACAGAGTCAGTGAGATTTCTCTACCCATTTTTGGAATATACACAAAGACACATTTTTTTGAGATGCTTGAAAATCTTTCAGTTCGTCTCGAGACACACTGAACTAGTGAGCGCCTATTGTCCGCAATACTTCCTTTTATACAGTAATAGCACGAATTGTTGTGTCCCCTCGTATGACACCAAATTAAGTTGGTATCACACTTCTGACTTCAACTTATGTTGTTGGTATCCCCTCATGAGACCCGAAATTAAATTGGTATCCCACTTCTGACACCAAGCTAAGTTTTGTCCTCTCGTGTGACACCAAATTACATTGGTATCCCACTTCTGACACGAAGTTTATGTTGTAATCCCCTGGTTTGGAGATCACACAATATGTGTTCTACTAGTGATGGGTTTAAAAATGAATATTCTCTGCTGCACTTGGCCACTTTCGTATACGTGGATTCAGGGTGACGTAGAGTTACGGAAAAATATGTATCTCGAGGTATGTACGAAAATTAAATTATGACGGTACTCGAATCGCTATCTTTAGATGTCCTTGTGTATTTTATGAGGTGTTTGGTATGGAAATGAAGTTGGGGTGGTTTACAAAGTTTAAGGGTTTAAGGAATAAGTCATAGAATGGAAAGTTGTTGGCTTTTTACAAAAGACGGTTTTGAAATAAAAGTTTGGCTCTGGGCAACAAACACAATAATAAAAAGAATATAAAAATACGTACAAAATATAACTTAATAATTAACATGCATGAACAATATTTACACAAAACTATTAAAATTTGACATATAATCAAGTGGCAACACAACATAATAAAAAAACAATAAAGAAGTTGTTAAAAAACTAAATTTTATATCGATATTTACAAAACTTGCAATCATACAGTAAGACGAATTAATAAAAATAGAAAATAAAGAAAGATGTAAGTAGTCAATAAATACACAACAAAAAATAAAACGAGATTTTTTATATAGAAATCTTTTCAAATTTATTAGGTGTGTAGTACAGCTCATATTATTGCAGTTGTATAATTAAAGAAATACCGATAGAATAGCAATCTCATATTCGACTCCGAAATTGTTATAACGTCTTTATCATTTCTTCCCTATCAGAAATGCGTAGAATTGACAATGATATAAAAAAGAAAACTACTTTATCTCCATAATTAACATCCAAAATTGTAATACTGAATTTTTATAAACAATAAAGATTATTTCATACACAATTCAAAGAAATTTGAAGGTACTTCTTCGCTTCAAGGTAATGATATGCGTTATTAAAAATGTTTAATTATTGTAATTGTTTGTCACGTTAAATTTGAAATTATAATAATTGAAATATGTTTCTGGTATTGTTCAAAATAAAATATGAATTATTATCTTTTAATTTTGTAATAATTAATTTTTATCCGCAACTAAATGATCGTTAATTCAAATGTATCTGGTTACTGTGTTCAGAATTCACTTCTTTTCTTATTTTCACATTTATTTGACTGCATCTGTAGTATGAGTTTTGATATTGTAACATAATTAAAATAATAGAATGCTAATTTTTAAGAACATAGATATAAATTTAAACGAAAAAGGAATAGAGCTTTACGAGCGACAAATTGAATGCAATTTAAATCTATAAAAGTCGGATTTACTGGATGGAAGAAAGTTACAAGTTCTCCTTCAGTAGTTAATAGTTTAACGGATAAGCATGACTTTAAACATGTAAATCTTTTCACGACGGAAAGTAAAACTCAAAAATTTACAAGACTTTTCCTACCTGTTGCTTTCTGGATCGCTGAGGCATCTGAAATGAAAAGAAAAAGAAATTTAATTTTAATAAACATGGAATAAATACTGGAGTTTGAAATACTCCCAAATCATAATAACATAAAATTTAGAACGAAAATATTTCGATGTATGCATTAGCTCTACACTGATATATCGATGCCAAAACTGAACAATATAAAAAAAACTATTGCAAAAGTGTGTCAAAATAAAATTGGAAAAAGCCTATTAGGACAAAATGGGACAAAAATTAATGATGTCACATTTACTATAAGGTCACTAAAAAAATAATTCATAAGTCATAAGAGAAAATTATTTAGATACGATTGGAGACCATTGAAAGAAAAGGAAAAAACGTCGACGTAACAAATGGAGAGAAGAGATCTATACAGATACCTACTACAGTAGTAGGTATCTGTATAAGAATACAATAGAATGATCACAAATTGAAAGGCCTTTATCCAAAAAGGTATTAACCAGCAATGATTTTTAAATAAAGAAATATTATAAGTATTAATTTGTAACATTACATTATATGTATATATATACATAATTATAAAAATTAGATTCTATCAATGTACAATAATTAAATAAAATACTAACTTTGTATCTTTATTGAAATTCTTCAACGCTTTCAATCAATGTGCCTCCTAACAATAAAAATGCTTTTGGTATGTGCCAAATGTAAACATTCATAGAGACCTCAACATGTGTATAATGAAAAAAAAAAACAATCAAACAATTTAGTGCTAAATATCTAAAAAGACTTGAAGCCCATCCAAACAAAAGTGCAGTGAAATTTTAAGATAGCAGGAAAACATTTTCAATGTACAAATCCTCTTCATGTAATTAATTTGTTATAGTTATTTGTATCTTTACTCATTATCTTATATTTAGATAGATTATAAAATTCTTAGAAGATATACTTTTTGATCTAAAGTAGTAACAATAATTAGCAACAATTATCATTTATTTGTTTCAAATCATCATTTATAATTTCCTTCCAATTATTAGCTTGTATTAAACAGTGTTTCGTCAGGAATCACAGTCTATTGAATACATTATATCAAATTTATTAAATATGAAACAATGTTTCTTTCATTCGCAATAAAAGAACCATTAAATTTCTTCAAACTCTTTTCTAGTTTTCAATTTTTTCTCTATGTGCTTTCACACTCTTCAATTATATAAAAATATTTAATGACAATTTTGAAAGTATCGTGGCGTATGAGTATTTTATTGCTCATCTTCAATCTCGTCTATCGTGCATCTCTCTTCAGAGAGAGTTCATGGCTCTGGATGTCAAAGGGTCCGGAGCAGACAGTGAAAGGATCCAAGAACTTTCCTTTTCAATCATACGCATGCGCGTCGTAGTTTATCATGTAATAATTAACGCGTAAATTGCAAGAGAAAATGATGTATATGTTGTAACGGATAAACATGTATGTCTATGGGTATTTGAACCATTTTTTTTGGATTTTTTTCTATTTTCAAATTATATCAAAATAAAGACCTACCTCTATTTTTTTACCTGTGACGATTTATGTGTACGATGATTTGAACATATTTTTATATTGTATTTATTATTGTTTTAAAGTTAAGGAACTCGACGTTCACTTTTTTGCACAAATAAAATAACGGATGATTAAAGAGTAATCAATTTTATATGCACAATAAATTTAATTATACAAATGTAGTATTTTGAAAATTTCCTAGAATTAATGGCTAATTAAAAAATTAATTAAAAAAACTCTCAAACTATTTTGACTTAACAATGTTAACCTAGATATAGTGCAAGTTTTTAAATTTTAACATGCATACCAGAATAGTTCATACATTAAAAATTTTCTCAAATCATAATAGTCTCATTTCTAGATTTTAGATAATATAGTTCATCAGATTAAATTCTCTAATAGCACTTATTATATACAGCAGCAGAAACAGTTTATATATTTTTAATAATATATGAGAAATAATATTAATGCATATTTGTATTTTTAAACAAGTAACATATATATTTTTTCTCCAATATGATTTTATTATACAAATATTATCCAGCTACTTCATATAATATTCAATTGTAAAAAAAAATCTCTAAGGTTAAATAAAGGCATATCTACAATCTGTAACTTTTGCAGAAAATGAATAAAATTTGGGAACTATATTTATTGTTGTTTCATGTGTCTTATCTTTTCTTATAGCAGAATTATATTAATTTTATAATATATTCTCAGATAGCATGATACGAACAGATTATCTACATATTTGTGAATGTATTATTAAATTTCGTTAAAATCAAGGACAATATTTTTGTTATCAACAATAAACATGATATTAAATAAAACATGTTTCATTTAAAGTAAATTGTAATGTAGTGTTAATAAACTGTGGTTTGAAAATAAATAAAAACAAACATTATAATGTAGAGTAGTAAAAATGAATTATTATTTAAAGTAATTTGTAAGGTAGTGTTACTAAACTGTGGTTTGAAAATAGGATATTAAAATAATACGATTCTTTATGAATATTCTATTTTATTTGTCATCATCAAATTATGTAAGGATATATTTATTTTATTTTATTATTATTACTTATTACTTTCCGACAGATTATTATATACAGTATAATTTAACGAAACAATTTATTTTTCTATAATGCTCTTCTTCATGTCCTTTTTTTCCATACTTAATTTCGTAAAGTATTTCTGTTAATTTTAATTAAGAGTACATAAAATTATTATTTTCAAAATCTTAACGAAGTTGATTAGACTTCCTAGTAATCTGTTATTAATTGTGAATATTATAATTAGATGAAAGATAAATTATTTCAAAATACAATTAAAGTATTATTAAAAAATAATTTTTTTAAACAAATTGTTGAAAATTACGGAAAGACCAAGTTTACAGCAGAAAATAAAAAAATCTTAGAGAATACAAAATAATATATAAACTTAATGATGATTTTAAAAGCAACAGTTTGAGCTACCATATTTACTGTTTATGTTTATAGAAACGTAATGTGAAGTTTATTTAACATCCGTGCACTTTTTACATTGATATATTCGCAATTGCAGACGACTCTGCTGGTATTTAGTATGTGTGAAGTGTAAGTTTCCCTTGTGCCATTGAAGTATTCCCATCTTTTCACCTGGTGCTCTGGGTCAGGGTTCCCCCGTTCAATGCCAAGTCCGCGCTCTGCCGGAGTATAAAGCTGCCGGAGCCTCTCTGGTCCTCCACTCGACGCAGCGAGCTCTCTACACATAGCACGGTGGGAAGCATGGCCACGGCTTCCGCACTCATAGTAAGTACCCCAAGTATTCATTACATCCCAAGTCTTAAGGTCAACGCATATTGGATTATACTTCTGGTTGTAAGGGTGTAAGGTCATTCAAAATATAATTCTTCGGTATTGTACTCAAAAGTGTTTATCATATTAGAAAAAGTAATCCAATATACGTTCTTAAACATCAAATAATTTGAAAGATTTAACTTAAAAAAAAGTTTATAAAAACTATATTTTGTGAATCAAAAGTAAATATTTTTTTAAAACTGTATTCAAAAACATTTTATCGATTTTCAAATATATAATTATAAAATATGGATTTTTAGCTTTGAAGCAAAAAAGTAAAAAATATTATTTTGAATCCTATTTTACTTTATTTAAAAAAGTAATTAATTATTAGTTTATTTTTAAATCTTTCTTAATAGATTTACCAGCAATCGAAATTAAAAATGTTCTCAAAAGATCATACAGATTTTATGAGGTTGGATACTTAAATGAAAAATGAAAATAAGATTACAGATCAGTTTATAAAAAATGTTTAGGGATTGTCGTCCCTCTTATTTTCATTTTATATATTTTGGGTTTTTTTTTGTTTAAAATAATTGCAGATGGTACAAATAAGTATTATAAATTAAACATTCAATAAATATTTTATTTTATTTTATTATTTTCTGTGTTGTTAATTTTTGTTTTTTTTTTTGTTGCAGTTAGTGGCAGTACTGCCAGTACTGCTGGGGCTTGTAGCCTGTTCACCAACCTTTGGAAAGGAACAGTTAGTATTCTTATTTTTTATTTGGTGTAGGGTTTACCAAAATATGCAAAATCCATGTTTTGAGGTTAAAATTTAAATACAGTAATTCAATATAATAATAGTATCGAAGTATGTAGTGACTTTCGGTTTCAATATTCCATTCGTGTACTTACGGATAAATACCGGAAGATATTAATTTCTAAAAAGTTTATTATATGTTCCATACATTGATGTCACGTGTATACTCGTAGATAGAAAGTGTGGATTATTTCATATGCAATTTTTTGTCAAGTTCATGTTTCTGCATAACCATATTTGGAAGCTTTTTATTGTTGAATATATACTATCATTTTTCATAAATTAATATGAACAATTAACGATTGCTAGTTTTGATTGAATGATTTATTGTAATATATTTCTTTTGAAAATATAGCTTCAAGTACAAAGTTTTGAATAAACATAAAGATAAATTATATTTCTCAAGAAAGAAGAAAGTACATATTGTCAACTGAATTATTATAATTTAAGGATGTAATAGTAAACGTTATAAACGTTTACTCCAAGTTCAAGTGTCAGAGATAGCAGATATTTTATCAAGCTGTAGTTTGTACAAACACTATATTTTATACTTTCAACAATAATTTTAAAATTGCAAGTGTATAATTTTAAAATGACTTAAAATTTAATTCGAATTGAAAGCTGTTAACCTAGAAATATTTTTGTCTTAGTGTACACATTCGAGTTCACGTGCCAGAGATAATACAAGACGTCCACCACTCTAAAGAAGTAATCCACGAGCACCACGACCATGGCGGCGGCGGAGGCCATGGAGGTGGCGGCGGTGGCGGTTACGGAGGAGGCGGTGGCCACGGAGGCGGCGGTGGAATCACCACCCTCATCGTCAAGGATGTAGGCGGCGGTGGTGGCGGCCATGGCGGAGGCGGCGGATACGGCGGAGGCGGCGGGTTCGGTGGTGGTGGCGGATTTGGAGGAGATGATCACCACGGAGGCGGATTTGGAGGCGGCGGTGGATTCGGAGGTGGTTTTGGAGGCGATGACCATCACGGAGGCGGAGGAGGATATGGAGGCGGTGGTGGTTTTGGAGGCGGCGGTGGATTTGGAGGCGGCCACGATGACCACTTCGGAGGCGGCGGCGGCGGCTACGGAGGTGGCGGCGGATTCGGAGGAGGCGGAGGATTTGGCGGTGGCCACGATGATCATCACGGAGGCGGCGGCGGCGGATACGGAGGCGGTGGAGGATTTGGAGGCGGCGGTGGATTTGGAGGCGGCCACGATGATCACCACGGCGGCGGCGGCGGTGGATACGGAGGCGGTGGTGGATTCGGAGGCGGCGGAGGATTTGGAGGCGGCCACGACGACCATCATGGAGGCGGTGGTGGTGGATATGGAGGAGGTGGCGGCGGCGGCTTCGGAAGCAGCGGTTATGGCGGAGGTACTAGCTACAGTGTCAGTGGCCACGACGATCTCGGCGGTGGATACGGAGGCGGCGGCGGAGGTGGATATGGAGGCGGCGGTGGATTTGGAGGCGGCCATGACGATCACCACGGAGGTGGCGGTGGAGGATTCGGAGGAGGCGGTGGTTTCGGAGGCGGACATGGCGGAGGCGGTGGATATGGAGGCGGCGGTGGTCATGGAGGCGGCGGTGGAGTCACCACCCTCATCGTCAAAGATGTAGGAGGCGGTGGACATGGCGGCGGCGGTGGATACGGAGGCGGCGGTGGATTTGGCGGCGGTGGTGGATTTGGCGGCGGTCACGATGATCATCACGGCGGCGGAGGTGGATTTGGAGGCGGCGGCGGCTTTGGAGGTGGTCATGGAGGAGGCGGTGGCTACGGAGGCGGTGGTGGCGGAGGATTTGGAGGCGGCCACGATGACCATCACGGCGGCGGAGGTGGATTTGGAGGCGGCGGCGGCTTCGGAGGTGGACACGGAGGAGGCGGTGGATACGGAGGCGGCGGTGGTCATGGAGGCGGCGGTGGCCATGGAGGCGGCGGTGGAATCACCACCCTCATCGTGAAGGATGTAGGAGGCGGTGGACATGGCGGAGGCGGTGGTTACGGAGGCGGCGGTGGATTTGGCGGCGGCGGCGGACACGGAGGCGGTGGTGGTTATGGAGGAGGCGGCCATGGAGGTGGCGGCGGAGGCGGTCACCATGGTTACAAATAAACATCATAGTCAGTACCTCACTACAAGTCTGTATTTCACATTACCAACCAGGGCGCAGTCTCTCATCTTAGGGCTAATTACAATTCTACCACTAATTGTAAATATGCAAGTCAAGCTTAAATGAGACTGTCTGGTGACAATGTCTAGTAACACAAGCCCAATTTTCAAAACGTTGTTTCGAAAAGGATTTTGACCATTTTCAAAACAGCGTTTCTAAGGCAGGGCTTTCAGTACCAGCCAATATCTGTACAACAACCGCTATACGATTGATATATTAGCCGCAAAATGAGAGGATGTTCCCCGTTGCCTGTGCCTGTATTATTATATCTAGTTCATGATCATCACCACATCATCTCATCCATGTAAATCATCATTAATGTTTAATGTATGTACTCATTGTGCCTTCAGTGTTTGCCGTGTGAATGTGTATATATTATTGTTATTTTTTTATAATAAATGAAAGTCTGTTAATGCTTTACACGTGAGTTTCATTCTCATCACCCGTATAAAAAGTTAAAAATGACATTACCGCACATATCTACAAAAAATGTAAATGTAAAAAATGAGAGAAAACAGAAATAATTAATGGAAAATTTAAATTCCTTTATAATTATAAGAAACATCCGCGCATTGCAATTTTTCTCTCAAAACATTTATCTCCATAAAATCAATACTTCATTATTCATTAATCAATTAATTTTCACTCAAGCAGCCGGTTAGCGTGCATGGAAAAATGTTCCGTGTAAAATAGAAATCACATGCAGATTTCAAGTCCAAGGTGGGGCTATCTGTTGAAATCTACCTTGTACCAACATTCAACATGATCGAGGCATTAAGTGTGCATTTTTCAAGATTAGGGACATAATTTATAATTACTATAATTTGAAAATGAAAAATTATTATTTCGTTTCTGCGCTCTGCCATTACTAGATCTGCCAATAACTTTATCGTAAATTACATTTACTAATGTCATCCTTAGAGCACTTGAAATGAAATGAACATGAAACCGATAAACTATTGATCAAACCACGGTTGATATGCATCATACCAGGTTTTAGATCTCTTAAAATCTTCTCTCCGCGGCGGTTATGATATTCACAACTATCCTAGGTATGAAAATCGCTATAAACTACAAATAATTTTCTTTGCAAGAGTCCAAATAAGAACGGAATAGAAATTCGTGAAAATCCACCAAAATCACAAAATATTAAATATATTAATATAAATCCAACAAACGAAATTAGCAATAAAAACTATCAAAGCTAATCTATTTACAGATGTAGCGAAATAATGTAAAAAGCAAAATACATAGGTACTTGTTTTTAATATTATTATTCAAATGTTATATAAACTGCAACGATTGTGTGATAGATATTTATGTACAAAGGTGTTTATCAGATGTGAGAAACTTACAAATCCAAACAATTCTTTTAAGATCTTTGAAAGTTGCTCGCGTTTAAAAACAAAAAGTAATGCTTTATGGTGTATGCCATATTATGTCTTACTATATAAGACGTCAGAAATTTTAACAAAATTTACAAAGTAATCTATAAATGCGACTGCTTTTTTTCTACACTTTATACGTACTGTCGTCATTAATAAATATTAACATCCGGGAACGACATAAAATGAATAAACCACATGATAAATCACATAAATAAATATCGCATTTGTTGTCATGTTGTCTTTCTGTTCGCTTTCACACTCTTCTGTTTCGCGTCCCTGCCTACTCGATGTTGCGGAGTGAAATGGACAACTTTGATCGTAAATAGAAAGTATTTTTGTTGTTCTGGAGATTACTGATAGTGATAACATTATTTTAGTGGGTACAGAAATGCCCGCACTTTCTTAGATCTTTAAATAATTGCCTTGTTTGAATATTCATTTGGGAACGTAATTCACGCTACTATGTAATTAAACTATCTTTATATATAGAGCACAATATAAAAATTTTGGAAGGATAGTATCTTTTCTATGTAGTTTTTGTTATGATAAAATTATCTACAACATACAGAAAGTTAAATATGTGTAATAATGAAGAGCAAAAATAGTTATTTAAGCTGCGAATAATGTAAATTCATGTTACAGTACGAATATAGTTTGTTGTATTAAGTACTTACACACATTCCGAGTTGCTCATTATATTTTTCGCGTCATCAGCAGCATTTAACTTCAAATAATGTTAAAGTATTTGTAAAATATGGGCGACGTGACAGTTCAGATTTATTTATTTTTATATTTTTATAGTTAATTTCGTCCTTTTCTAGACGACAAATGTATAAGACATTAATACGATCATCATAAATATTCTAGTAGAACAGTTATTTTCTATAACACTTCCTTGATAATAATAACTAAATAATAAATGTTATCAGAAACTTACGACTAATAAAGCTATGGAAATAAGTTATACTTTATATAAACAGTGACGTGAAAATATAATATAATTACAAAGGCACATAACTAACAAAAATAGAAGCACAACATTCGGAAAAGGCATCAAGTACCTGTTTACTTGCATTTTATTTTATATAGTTGCAGTGGCGGATCTAAGAGAGGGGTAATACGCGATAAGGCTATCACCTTCCCTCTCGCTTGAAAGAATGTTTCTTTAAAAATTTAAGATATCGTTGCCTTACAAATTATAAACAAATAAATAACAGAACCTGCTGATGGCCAGTTTGAGACAACGAGTATTTTGTAGTTATGAGAAAAAACCGAATGTCGGAGAAAAACTTCTGGATCTTTTGTATTTACATCAGGATAAGGAGTTGGATCCGATGAAAGTTTTGACTCGATTCATATCAACAAAAAGTCGTCGTCTAAATTTGATTACCTATATACGTAGATATTCTGTTGTATGTATTATTATTATTTATTTGATCCGATAATAATCTTATCTAATTCAATGAATTTGTGTTAATTAATAAATAAAAATGCCTTAAAAATTTAGTTGATAAGACAAAAATTAAATTTATAATAAGTAAGTTTGGAAAAAAAATAGAGTTTAATAAAAACAATAGTGAGTAATAGATCAAAAGATCGTGACAAAGAGACTTATGATACTTTATTTAATATTCACATGGATTTTCACATTATTTACAGACATTCATTACAATTTATTTTAAAAGTATACTAGTATAAACATCAGACGAGAAAGCTTGAAAATTTCATATTTCAATGGTTTTATTTAATAACGTATTTTCAATGTCCTCTTTCGTCGGAAACTTAAACTGAATTGCAACCAAAACGTACATCAAGATGTTTGCACTTATCTATAAAAATAAATACATAATTTATTAAAAACATCATTTCAAAAATCTATCCTTAAGAAATGAAAAAAGTTTCAAGATTAAGTAGTATTAGATCATTCGATCATTGTAATTACAATTAAAAATAATTTCAACATAGACGAATTGATCGAATGTTTTTTTAAATAAAGAGTGTTCATAGAGATTTTATAATTTTACCGGGGCTAAGATCTGAAGATTATACGTGAAGATTCCACTTGCTGAAACTCCTCTGTAATTATGAAGTTGAACCACGAAAGCTCTAACAATCTGGTACTCTTCAGGTCGAGAAATTTGAGTCGAGTACTCCAGCATTATAGACTTGAAACGGTGTATCTACAATTTCACTTATACTAGCAGCGAATCTTTGGTGAAAGACTGGTGTTAGCTGTTAAGGCTGAAGAGTTTCTCGTGAGAAGCAAGTAGATACGACCATGGGACAAATAATTTTTAAATACATATATTACGTATAATTTGCAATATAAAATATTTTGCTCTAGTTAAAACTGTGGCAGGACAGGAAAAAAAGATAAGTCCATTTTGACAAAATTCGAGAGAAACACATGTAAAGTTTTAAAATTTCTTAATATTTAGATTTGGTTTTACTTGGTCCCGGTTTAACTAAGTAACTTCTATACAAGTCATTCTTTATTATTTTTGATCTTTATTTATTCAAAAATTACACGAGAAACGTTTTTAACTCAAAAATGGACTTTCTGTTTTTTCCGGAAATCACTGAAATAAAATTAAATTTAAATTGAATAAATACTTAAATCTCAATAAATAAATTGAATAAAATCGAAATGGTAAATGATTTAATATGCTGCGATATAGGTATATGATGCAAATGAAATATTGATTCTTAAAAAAATATTGAAGTGATTATGAATAAATTTGCTAAACAAAATCATACCTTGGTTTCTATTTGTTGAGATGTACCCATAACTATAAAAATTGCATATGAGTGTACGCATATATAGTACCAATGAAAAAAATTGTTCGTATTATCTTCAGGTGATACATTTGAAAATGTGAAATACATAATTACAGCATACCAATGAAACACCATTACAACCAATTCATTGACTATATGTAATAATAATTGTGGATTCAAACACTGATTTAATTCTACCAAAATCTTCTGTAAATGTACATAACACATTTGCAGATATTCAATTTTTTCAGCGGGCTTCATAATGTAGCTAATCCTAGCATGAGTTGATTTACAGATATTTGTTTTCCAATAAAATGGAAAATTTATTTTATGTTTTACAAAATCTTTCATTGGATGAGCTGGTTTATATTGAAGAGTATTAACAATTTTTGTTTCAAAACAACAAAGCATCGTTGTTATTAGAGTACAACTTGATCCAAAAATCGAAAAGAACATAAATGAAGTATTATGAATAATAGGCATCAAAAATCTGTCATAAGACCAATCAAAAACAAATGTATCTAAATAATTGAACATAAAAAATGCAGAGTACTGTACAAGATACTGCAAAAATACAACGACAATAAATATGTAATGAGTATATGAATATGCTTGTAAAGCAGACTCACACAATAAATCTTCGTCTGTCATTTCTACAAAGCTATTAAAAACTTTACAAAATTTAGGAACACGAAATAAATTAATCATAATTAAAATCAAAATAAAGATAGAAATAATATTTTCGTTTACACCAGCAATATAGGTTAACAAATGATTTCTATTATCATTAAAAGGAGTTATAAACTTTGATAGTATTTTGTTTAAATGCAGTACATTCAAAAAAGCTAAAAGAATTGTATAACAAATCCAAAACTTAGAAGTTTTGAACACACATTTATTATTTTCATGATCCCATGTGATAGCCATAAGACCGAAGAGTCTATTAATGGTAAAGGTAATTCCCATACACTTGCACACACATAACTTCTTCGCCATTTTCGGCTACTGGGCCCAAGAGGCATGGAACTGCAGAGCCACTAATACGTATGACACTATCGTGCTTAATATCTGGAAGAGAAGAACGTTTTAATATTTTTATCTGCAATTTAGATTAATTAAAACCATGTATGGTTGTTAATATTTGATGAGAAGTGGGAAATTATCGTCATTTGTTATAATCTAACTGTCAAATATTCTAGGTTATATTGACATTTTTCAAAAATGATCTTGATAAGAGTATGACTATTAGCGTAATAAGTATTTTGGAGTGAAATATACGCTACCAAAGAATGTTTTGTACACATGACAAGTTTTTTTATAATAAGTTCATCAATATTTGTTAACTTCGACAGCTAGCTAACGATAACTTTTAATATTAGAATAAAATATTAAGTAAAATACTTATACATGGTGGTTTTGACTTAATGTCATAATTATAAGGGTAAGTAGTATGACGTGTAGATTACGAAACAGAAACAAAATTCGACTTTTCTTACTGCTGTTTTAATTAACATTTAATGAAAAATATAGTTTTCAAAAATACATCCAAAATTAGTTGTATACGATATTAATTTTAATAATTAAATAATATTTTTAACGAAAATAATTTTGTAATAGATAAATAATGTAAATGCGTTCCCAGTGGTCCAGTGGTACCAAAAATGTTAGTTTCAGGAAAAGTACCCTTAAATATGCGATTTTTTTTTAAAAAAAATACTACTTCCCCTTAAATTTATGACATTAACTTCAAAACCAACCTGTATAAAACTAATATGCTGTACTATTTATTATTTATTGTGATCCTTTTATCTTGTCGGCTTTCATCAGGCGAATGAGTAAAATGATGATAATATAATAATTCTAGTTCACTCTTGAGGACATTTAAAACTATTGTGAAAATTACTCCACAGTGGCAACTTTTATGTAATAATGGGAAACAATGTTTTACGTGCGATGTGGGATTTATATATGTATAATTATGGAATTACACTTTCGTGAAACCTGAAGTTTTATTCTAATTTTACTTCATACCAATACACATATTAATAAAAAATAAATAGGAATGTGAGCACTCTTAGAAAATAAATTTCACATTTTTACGATGATTTTTAAAAAGGGAACCTCACTAAATGTCAATCATATTAATATTAATATTAATAGTTTTTCCCGACTTCGTTTGGTAAAAAATTTGTATAATTTAACGTACAAGGAAGGCATGTAGTGTCCACATTTGATTTCTTTTTATTAAGATCTTTGATATGAAATTTCATATTTTCATAGAAATTGAAACATTAAAATATTGGGTAGGCCATATTGAATCTGCCATATTCAATTTTATAATTTTTATATCGTATTCAGCAACTCAAAGAACATATAAGAATCTACTTTTAGATGATTTGTCCAAGCCATTAAAATGCAGCGTTCAAGGGGCGAATTCTGGCGTTGGGACTTTTTATTTGGTATTAAAAGAATTCGAAAAAAAGTTATTTGGCATTTTGTGAGGTTCCCTCGTAAATGTAGGTAAATATGTACGTGTGTTATTATTATAATTTTTCTTATTTTTTAGTTTTAAAATTTTGTCCTTCATTTTTCTGAATTTGATTTCAAAATTTATAATATTTGATAACGAATATTTGATTAAGAAATAACAAATACATATGCAACTAATTTTCATAAAAATTACTATATATGAGTATTGTGCATATAATTTTTTTTATGTAAATAAATAATTTAAATATATTTAAAATGTGTAGTTCTTATGACAAACTGAGAAATATAGAATGTATTTGCAAGAATATTTAATTTCGATTATATTATTGTTTTTAGTCATCTATATGGTTAATTTATGACTATTAAATATACCTACATACATAATTATTGTAAAATTTATCAAAAATAGCACCAAATTACTCACCTGGTCTCAAAATTATCCTTATAACCGCACCGTGTTTTTTCCACAAAAGTTATAATATACATATACTGTTATTTTATGATATTTTCTACTGATAAGTGTTTATTGTTCTATTATTTTATTAAATTATTTATTGTAATAGTTACATAATTTACATTAATGATTAGTTAAATAAATACGTCTTTCAATAAATGTATTAATTTTGTTTGTATTAGTAATTTCTTAGAAGCACCTGTATCCTTTCCCATTGTTTTACATTATGCGTATTGTCTTACTGCGTCCATTGAGTTAAAATATAAATGATTGTAGCCTATATTTAATAGCAATTATCTCAATATTGATTCCTACTTTAATTTTTATTTGTTATCTAATTGTGAACAAAGCACGCAATATTTTAACTTTTTAACATAAATAATTATGAGGAGAAAAACATTAAATGAAGAAAAAGTCAAGTACTTATGCATTATTTACATCCATGTGAAATTGCTCTGCGTTTATAGTTTTTTTTTAATAATTATTTTGTGTTTAGCCTTGCGATGAGATATAAAATTAAAAGATAGTTATATTGTGCACAATATACATATAAAAAATAAATACGACAATTAATTATTTAATTAAAAGATAATAGAGGGCACAAAGTTGACACAAAAATAAATCTGATATTAAGATAAAATAAAATTAAATATAAATTAAAAAAGATAAATGAGTTGAAAATAAAAGTTTTTCTCAAAAAATGGCGGCAACATGAAATTATAAATTATCTTGAAAAGAATTAAAATGATGAAATCTTGAAAGGGTTTTGGTTTCAGATCCGGTTTTAATAAAATAGTATGTTTTTAAATGGAAATATGTACCAATTTACAGATTTTACTGAAAAAGTTTAAAAATAGTCAAAAAATTTTTGCAGAGGATATATTATGCTAAATTGACCTATACGTTACACTGAGAAATTGTAAAAATGTTTTAATTAGTAATAAAAATTTGTCATATTTTTTTACATAAATTAACATGAAATCAACAAATACGTAAAATATGTAAAAATGAAAATAATTGCTCTTATCATACCTAGGATAGTTATGAGTATCATAACCGCCGTAGATGTTAATCGAATTCCGAGCTAGGAGAGCTAGGAGAGCGAGGATTTTAAGACATCAAAGGCCTGGTTAACATCCGTGGTTTGTTCAATAGTTGACTGGTTTCCCATTATTAATAAATATTATTTTAAAAAATTCTCTTGGGAGTAACGTTTTCGTGATCAAGTCTGTTTAGGTTGATATGACAGCTGTATCAGTTGTTCCATGAGATTTTAACAAATCTGTAGGGTAATATTTTTCTCTGTTTCGGAATTAGAATATCATATTCCAGCACGCTTATTGATGTTAGAAGGAGCTTCATTCTTAAACGATTTTTGGTTATATTTTGTTATTTGAGATTGGCATGACTGCATTAAATACACAAAATATCTAGGCAACTGACAAAGTAATTCTAATTTATTTGGGAGGCCATGAAACAAATTGCTTGTGTTTGACAGATGATTAAACAGAAATCACTGTCACCAACCTAACATTCTATCAAAAAAATCCCTTAATGGAAATTGTCAAATATTAGTATAAAAAATAATGTAAATAAAAGCCGAAACAGAGAAAATAGTATAAAACATTCGTTACAGAAGGCAATTCAAGCACTCGTTCGTTCTGGCACTCGCTGCTTCGCGCTCGTTCCCGAAATTCAAACTCGTGCTTGAAAAGGTTGCATTCTACAACTTATGTTTTAATATACTATTACCATACTGACTTGTCAAAATTACATGGGATATAATTATGACTTAGTTACCCTGCTTAGTATTGTCTACTTGTCTAACTTTATTATATGTACCTTGTACATATTGTATGTATGTTACAAAATTTGTGCTAAAAGACTAAATAGAAACAATAAACGACAAAAGAACCTTATATTAACATTAAAAACTCGGTTGTGTGTTTTCGTAAATTAAACACAAAGAACCTACCAGAACTATCTATATTTTCTTTTTAAAATTTAAAAACAAAAGTGTATGTCAATAATGCTTTTGCAAAAACGAATGCGTAAATGTCTAATACTTACACCAGCAATCAATCCGATACTAATATTGAATACTCCTGAAGCTGATAGCTGTGGTCTTAGCACCCGGACAGTCGAAATTAGCATTTCAGCCTGAAACAAAGGACCATCGCGTGTGGATCACTGATAACATCACCCTTCACAGGGTGTCCATACCTGAAGACTCTCCTGGGGCCGCAGACGACTGATGGGAAAGCCCTCCAGGTACGATAGGATATCTCCCTCCTGAAATTGATCGGCAATTGTCCTGATAAGGTTCTAATGAGCTTTGATTTGCTCGGATTTGAATGGTATTGATTTCTTTGGAGCTTTTTCATCAACGATAAAAATGGTAGCAATTTATTATAAATGGAGAATTCCTTTGAATGTTTTTTTTTTGTATGTATTTATGGTTTTATTACTAGTCTGGTAATAAGTATTGATTAGTGACATTAGATAAAATAAAATTGGTTCACATTATTACAGATTTTATCCATCTAAATATTTGAACACAATTAATGTTATCATGATGTTATTAACATCTATTGTTAAGTAAATAATAGATTGCTTTATATTGAGTATACAATTTTATATGCTACATGGAGTAATTATTATTAATGAATTAAACATTAATATATTTTATTGGGAAATTTTTCAATTATAATATAATATGCGAGTGAAAATAATTTGACAGTTTTTGGAAAACTTGTTGCCAATTTGCTACAGAGGTTATTACCGGGAATAATCTCTAGAGCTTTATTCTCACTATAATAATGACAGTACTGGTTAAATCGCAGATACATGATAACCAATGAAATGTCAAAAAATAATAATTATTAAGTACCAATACCAAAAGAACATGATCCAAAAAAATTGTAATAGCAAAGATTTTATTCCAACCAACAAGTAATTACTACTGTAACCAAGGCGGCTTTTTTTAACAAACAATAGGTACATTTTATAATATTTTTCATTACTAGCCAGGTAAAACCGATTTTATTGCTAGTAGGAAGAAATGACTAGCGACCTTGCATATATTATACAATTATTTACCAAATAAAATTAAAATTATAGCAAAATAAAATATATGTGAACGTTTTGAAATATTTATTTCTAAGGTACGATGAGACTTTTTTTAAGTGTATTATAAGAAATTTATTTCAGACTACTTATAAACAAAATAATTGCCACAATTTTACACTAGTCTAAAAATAATTTATTATTTTATATAGACTGTGTTTTATTCAGTAGTATTAAATATAATAAATTTAAAATCTGCACTTTTTGTGATACTTACAGGGTCCAAAAGCGATTCGCTCTCAATCAACAAATACGTCATTCCTCCAATAATAGCCATTGTTTTGAATTCCAACATGTAGTACATACTCTTATTGTTTGTTATTCCTATCATCCATAGGCTAATCAATAAATAGTAACTCAGTATCAACATCAAGACTGACAATCCTATTGTTAGCAACATCATTGGATTCAAATATTTATTCCATTCTTTAACATTAATTATTATTGCACAATGCATTCTCTGCAGCTTTTGCAGTTTAATTGTTAGGTTAGTTTCTGGTAAGATCTTATCGAGAAGAATTGGATTTTGGCTGGCGGATCTTTCAGCCCAGAGGTTTTCTTCAGACGTGTCTTTATTTTGAAGAACTATTTTGATTTTTTCGTAGCACTTTTTTAAGATGTGTCTGTATACTTTTACTTCTAGTATGTAGCTAAATATGTATATTATTTGAGCTACTAATGATACACAACTTGAAGCACCCCTCAAAATTATATATTCTTGCAATCCTGATTGAAATGCGAATATAGTTACGTGTACGATATGAATTATTAATAGAAATATAGTTATACATATGTATATAATTGTATATGTTCTAAAACGTTTCATATATTTTTCATCGAATATCTTATCCATGTAAAATAAATCTTTGTTGTTTATGATAGAACATAATCCATTTAGTTCTTTTACTCGTTGATTTATTTGTAAAACAACTGAACAATAAATAACAATTGTGCTCATTTCAAACAAAACTAAAGTAGCAATTTGTATGATTCTATCTCGACCAGTTTGTGATAGTATTGAAGTAAGAAAATAAATATTAAATATCAACATAGAAACAACTAAAAGAAATATACCAAGAGATAATAAATACAACCAATTTGAACGTCGAAAACTATATTTGCTTTCTTGTGTTCTGTGAGGACAGTCATAAACAATTGGTGTTACCCCAACAAGAGCTCCAATAATAAAAATCGGTCGTAGTAAACAAACCAAGCAGTCATTTGTCTCCGTTTCTTTTTTTATTGTATCTTCAATAGTTTTAACAACCATTTCAAGCGATTTAACACTGTTTTTGCGTTCCATTGTTGATGGAAACTAGAACTACACTGCACGTATGTGAAAATAATTAATGTATGATCGATGAATATTTTATGAGATGACACTGGCGCTATCTAGCGCATCGAGGATGAATTAAATGGAGGGTAACACGTGGATGTTGTACGCAGTAGGAGTATTAATTGAAATAATTTTTCAATTAGGTTAATTAGCCTCATTCATAGATGATATGATATTTACGTTTGATGTGTTAATGTTTGCTGTGGACAAACTTCAAGGAATGTTCATGCTAATGCAAAAAGATAACACGAATAGTTTTTTGCTTCCAAGTAATGATATTAGCGAATGAATCAATGGTTTTTAAAGTTTTTAATGTTAATTGCTATACTAAGAAGTAATTTATTACTTTTATGAACTCGGTTATTTATAATTCGTCACATGTAATAAAAAAATATAACTAGACAATATCGATTCTCAAATTTTATAAATTATTATTTCCTATCCTATTTATAATAAAGAGAATTTGTACTCAGTGGCGGATTTAACATTTAAGGGGTCTGTAGCGTTACAAATTATTGGGCTTCTTAGAATAAATTAATAACTACAATTTATTTTTTATTTTTTATCAAACAATATGTAACTAGACTTTCCAGGGGTTACTGACAAAAAGAGGGGACCCGTTTCCGCTTAACACAATTACCTATATTTAAATAATATATACTTTTTATTTTTATTATATTATATAATACACTCGTATATTAAACTCTGTCCGTTCAAATGCAAAAATCACTGATCACTGAGTGAACAATTTTCTTTAAGATAACTTTTAGTTCCAGAAAAAATGAGGGAAGATCAACTGTGTTTCGTTTATCTTTTCAAAAGGTGATAGTCCAGTCAATTACTCCAGTTTACCTTGCTAATAACGAAAAATACTGTACATCATTTATAGTAGTGCAAGTCTAAATAATAGAAAAAAATACTCGTTTAAGAAGATAGATAGTTCACTAGTTACATTACAAATCAGTAATCTTATGAAAACCTTTTACAAAATATTACCTTTCTCCGTAAATGCTTTCCTTGTATTATAGGGCCTGAAGCGGCCGCTTCCATCGCTTGTTTGTAAATCCGCCACTATATGTACTCATATATTATTAAATTTTGAATTGCATATTAGTAATCTAACACGTAAGATTAATATAAAGAACACTGTAAAATAATAAAAAATAATGAATTTCACTTTTTCTAAGGTGCACTTAAAAATAACTAAATGACTAAAAAACAAAATCACCAAATGTACCAAATACTAGTAAGTGAAACATTTCTTACATAAATTTGTATTTCGTATCAAAAACTTATAAATTTAAAGAAAATTATTTAATATTCTATCTAGGGTATTTCGAATCGAACTAAATGTAATACCTAATGATTAATTGGTACAAATCGAAACTCATTGTTTGGTGACAACTGTTGGAAACGAATCGTTAAATTTTGTTCTGAGTTCTTCCTTATTTATCGTGCGTGAGCCAGCGGGATATAAATTATTCAGACTTGATTGGACGCGAGCGCGAATAAAGTCACTCAAGTGCCCACCTATCACCGCTCCACTAATAATATAAATAAATAAATTTCAGAGACTCTTCAAATAAAGACGTTGAACAAAAGAAATAAGGAAGAACAACACAAAATTATTTAAGTAGCAACATAAACAAAATATATTATTAAAATGCAGGTCAAAAATCAGGACCCTAGAAGCCTTTTTTCTATAAATGAATAGCAGGTACTAGTGTCCGACCGAAGTTTCGGTTTCGGCCAGTTTCGGCCAAAATGCTGGTTTCGGCCGCAGTTTCGGTTTTGGCAAAATTGGCCGAAACTTCGGCCCGATCGAAATTAGTGTTCGTTTGGCGTTTTCTGGTTTCATTCGCCTATTTTTTTTTATTGTTTTATACGTTATTTATTTTTTCTTCCTTACGAAGACATAATAATCAATGTAGGAGAATAAAGTGCATTATAAAAGACCTGTTAATAAGAAATAATTTTTGAAAATACTTCTTATTTTATTTTGATTATTAGTGAGGTATAAGAAGTAACTAAACTAAACACTACACACAATCGAGCTAGAGCAATAAAGATACTTTACGCTAGAGATGCACACATAATTTTTTCTACGACTTTACTAACGAAATAAAAAAATAATAATACCTTCTTTAGTAAAAATATTACTTCTACAAAAATAAAGTGACTGTCTAGTAATTTGTAGTCTTTTATTTAAGTTAACAATCGAAAAATATCTTAAAAGGTAAAAAATACACTAGATTTTCGTGTTTAATAATGTAACTACATAATTTTCGGTTTCGGTCTTTTTTTGCCGAAACTAGAAGAGGAGCCGAATATTCTGTTACCGTTTCGGTTTCGGCTGAAAATTATATTTCGGTCGGACACTAATAGGTAGTACAAAATAAATAAATTCAAATTGATTTTAATAAATATATAATTATTTACACTCAACAATGTAGTTATTTCTTATTTATCAACAATAAAATATGTAGATATACATATGTAGATTCGTATTATTTGTGCTCATATTTATTAATCGCAAATTATTATATTAATTATTTTTTTTCAAGAAAAAAACTAGTTTTTAGTTTCTTTTTATATATATAGTAACAAAACTTCAATAATATTATAGGTTAGGTTAGATTTCCTACACAGACTGATTCTTTATAATAAATATTGACCAACAAAAAAAAGCATCATATTAAGAATACAATACAAAGAAGTCAGTGAATATGTCTCTATTATTTATGTAAGGAATGTTCCATTTGCTAAAGTATCATTTTCAAACAAACTTGCGCTTGGTGGTATTTTAAACTGTACAGCCACCAAAACATACATTAAAATGTTTGCGCAGATCTAAAACAAGAAAAATTAACATCTTTGTAATAATTCTTATGAAATTGTATTTACTGGAGCACCAATTTGAAGGTTAATCGTAAACATTCCACTAGCAGTGAAGCCCTTATTGTTGCTTAATTGTTGGACGAAGATTCGAACCTGTTGGTGCTCTTCAGGAGAGGTGATTCGAGTGGAATACTCAATTAAATAATTAATTAACCTCTTTATCTACAATTATAATTGATTACACGTCTGGGATATTGTAATTATGTTAATGAATGATATGTAGGTATGTATATGAGTGTATATTTAATTATTAGATACGAAGGAGATGAATTATTAAACTGTTTATAACGATTTTTTGTGTTTTCCATTATAGAAAATACTAATGTTTGCCTAAAAAATAAATAATGAAATAATATTTAAAGTAAATTGAAATTTAGCAACCAAAATAGAAATAAAAATTCTTATTTTTACAATTCATCAGTAAATAAAACAAACTAGCAAAAATATCAATTAATAAATAATTATTTAAATCGCTAATTTTCGCTTTTTAGTATCTTATTTAATTAAAATTAAAAATAAGTGAGTAAAATATTTAAATCAGGATTTAAAATAATTGTAGTAATATTGTAGGCAAAATAAAATTCTTATAAATTTTTCTTTTATTTAATATAATTTAAAAATTCAGTATTCATATCATCTTGATGTAATCCGTGTTATTTGATATTATAAATTGCGTATTTTTTGTGTACTTACAGAAATTTCAACATGCTGTGCCACATTCAAAAAGGTGTAAACATTACACATTCGTACAATAATGAAAAACCAGTTGAAAAAATTATTAGTTTTATCCGAAGGACTTGTATCATCGAAGGTCATGTATATTATAACAGCATAGATGTGTACAATCAAAATCAGTAACTCGCAAGTCATGTGCAATAAAATCTGAGGGTTAAAAGCGTCATTAAGCGTATCTAAATTCATTCTAATTTCTTTAAATTGCGTCTGTAGATATTCAAGAAGTTCCAAATTATTGTGGCATTTTTTTAAGTGCTTATTTACGCATAAACTGTACTTAATATTAAGAAAAGCACATACTCTTTTATCTTCCTTAAATTCTTCTAAGGGGTGAATTGGAGTAAAATCTAAAGAGTATTCCATCTTGTTGTCAAAACAACATATTAGACATAAGTACAGTGCGCAAATACAAGAAAACACTCCGTGGAGAACTATGAAATTAGTTTGTATTATTGGCATTACCAATCGCTCATAATTCCAATTGGTATCAAAATTGTCGAGACTATTCAAAGTAAATATTATGCTGTATTCAATAATATAAAATATAAAAATCAATAAACAATAATGGTTGGACATACTGCCATGCTTTTTTAAAGCTCTGTAGCACAACAAATCTTCCTGTGCCAGTTCCACTAGTTTATTACTAACTTTAACTATTTTCGGAGTTCGATAAATATTAATTAAAATCAAAGTAACAGTCATCCAAGATATAGTCCCTTCAACAATAACCGCAATATACCCCAAGAACTTTGATCGATCACCACTGAAAGGTTTGATAACAATGTCATATATCTGGCATATTCGAGCCATGTAGAGACCTATAATTATTAGAGAATAAACAGCACCACATTTCGAGAAGGAGTAGACGCATTTGCCATCCTTGTCGTGCTTCCAGGATATAGGTAATAAGCCGAATATGCGACACAGGATAAAAGTTGGACGTGAGCTTTTACATATGCAGTAAGTGTCCATGGTGAGATTGATGAGCTAGTTCTTCATCCAAGATGCACGGAACTGAAGGGCTAGCAGGACGTACGATGTTATTATACTAGCGATCTACAAAGAAACTTAGTTGAAAACTATTTTATTAACCTGAAAATACAATGGGCTCCTCCACCAATTTTCTTTTCGATAACAGAAATTCTTATCTTTTCTATGATCTTATGATTTCGTTCCTACTGTTATACAAATCATAATAATTTGGAATAATGACACATAATTCTAATATGTACAGTAACATTTTTTTATGTTTCTACAAACAAGAACTAACATTATTGGAGGAACCTACTGCAATGACTAAGAATTACTATTTTGTTCGTGATATCTATTGTACTGTCCGGAATACTTATAGATTTTAATGAAAAATTATATTAAAATTTGTTAACACTGATTTTAAGCAAAATTTTCAAATTTAAAAAAAAAAACTTAAAATGTGGTGGAAGAGTCCAATGTCCATTTAAATTATTAACATTTTAATTATTTTTTTTTTGATTATTCAATTTATCAAATCCATTATTTCCACATAAATTAATTGTGACGTTTTTTCTAATTGTATATTTTACTATTATAAAATAATACTAATATTCCGTGTTTTCATATCAAGTAAAGTTTTATTCGTTTTTTTAAATTTCTTAAAGCAGAATTTAAATTTAATCTTTTTTTTATATTTATATATCCAAAAAAATTAACTGCATACGTAAATTTAATAAAATATTCTTACACCAGGTTAAATGGATAAAAATATGTGGCTTCTATTGAAATGATAAATGAAAATCGACACAATCTTGACATAGAAATATAAAGAAATAAAAATATCACAATGTTTATTACTCATTCTTGAAAACAGTAATTTCCGTTGTACATCATTCTGTTATTGACATATTTTCATATTTACCAAATCTACATCAATACATTTGATTTACAAAATTTTGTGTGAATGAATTAATGAATATAATTAATTTTGTCATACCTTTTGTCGTAAGTGTTACAGTGGTACTACTATTCCGCGTCCACATGCATTGGTAATGAAATATAATGGGTTATAATTACTTACTGATGATATCAGTGTGACGTCCACATAGAATATATTAGAAACCGATAGCTCTGGCTTGAGCGTCCGTATCGCCGTTATCATCATCTCTATCTGGATGAACAAAACACAAGGCAAGGTAATTAGGTAATGCGTCGTCGCTGTCGCTTGTTTTACCTGCAACGCCTCCTCTGTTTGTAATTTTGTAATTGGAAAAGTTTCCAGACATAAAAGTAAGTCGTTACCCTGGAGATGGAAACAAATGAATTTTTAATAAGCCAACAGGTGGTGGCATGAATTTACAGATCAAAGATATGAGCAGTTGTTTAGTATAATTAATTACTTTTTAGAAATTTTTATAATTTTTATGGAGGTATGAATGTGTGATGTTATCAAATGTAGAATTTCCCAGATATTCATAAAAGTGACATGAATGTGAAATATTGTACAAACTAAGAATTATAAATTACTGTCACAATTTATAATAACAATTGAGCTTAATATTATATTATATCACAGGATATACAACCACAATACCGTGTGTCCTAGGCAAGTGGAGGCATTTAATATACGTATAGGAAAACAGTTTTTGGTAAATAATAACTAAATCACCATATTGCACAC
The DNA here is from genome assembly GCA_035578165.1 of Stenolophus ochropezus. Classification (NCBI taxonomy): domain Eukaryota; kingdom Metazoa; phylum Arthropoda; class Insecta; order Coleoptera; family Carabidae; genus Stenolophus; species Stenolophus ochropezus. The sequence continues at coordinate 12,378,639 of JAQOWZ010000005.1, read as the reverse complement.
AACAATACTGTATACCTAATATTTCTATATTTTATTTAAAATTCATATTGCTTTATTTTGATTCAACGAAAATGACAAAAACAAATATTTTTTTCTTCAAACGCCATAAAAGTGACTTTTTTTATAACTTGCTTCACACGGTAGATATTAAATTTCTACGCCACCGGAGCAATTTCTACAACGCCGGAATAAAAGTAAAATAAATAAGTATCCGTAGGAACAAAGAAGAATCAGCTAATAAAATAATTTATACAACAGAAACCAGTAATATCGCTCTAAATGTTACTACAAAACTGTCAACAACCGACAGATGTAAATTAATAAACTACAAATTGAATTTCTTTGAATTAGCTATTAAAATGAAGTAATCTGCATTAAATAAAATGTAGGAATACATGAAATATTTTCCTACGCAATGAGGAAATTGGTTTTTATTTAACAAAAACTCTTTTCCCATGTTAAATTCCTGTTACAAAACTAGTCTGGGACATTACCCAGCGTACATAATTTAACATAACATAACCTAATCTAACATATAGCTATCAATATTTTTTTTTGATATCCTAATATATCTACAGGAACTAAGTTATTCTAGTATTTTATTTTTGATTTTTATTTTTATATACATTATACTTATAAAATAAATATTGCCCAGTCTAATATTAATTACAGAAGAAGAAAAAAAGTAAATATTGATATTTTACTTACAACATTCAACAATCGCGTTTGTTTTAGAGTACAAAATACCGCTAACCCTATTATTATAACACTTTTTAGTAACATATATTCATAAGCAATATTATAAATTCCTTGTATCCAAAAATTTATTTGTAAATAGTAACTAATTATTAATACAGACAATAACCCAATATAACAAAACATCATTGTTGGATTTAACGTATCATTAAATTCTTTGTAATTTTCTATTAGTACCAAGTGCATTTCTTGCAGTCTTTTCAATTTTTGTGTAATCGGTAAAGATATTAAATTTGAATGTTTGGAAGAAATTATTACTATTTCATCTTTTAGAGACATTTGTCTGTCTTTTAGATATATTATTGCTTGATGGTAACATTTGTGGAAGATATGGTGATACATGTTTAATTTAAAGGCAACATAAAAAAAGTAAAAAAGTTGGATATTGAAACAAGCGTATACTTTCAATTCGTAAATTACTGAAATGAAGTTATAATCGTCTAAGCTTCCAAAAGTATAAATCAGGTTTAAAATAATAAATGTAAAAAGAATTACAACATATCTTTTATTGTAAATCTTAAATTTTTTCTTACTTTTCTTGTCAAATATTTGGTTAATAAAATAATATTTACTGTTATATGTTATTGCTGCTAATCCATTTAATTCGTTCGAAATATTATTTGAATGAATAATATTTCCTAAAATACAAATACATGATACAATTCCTAGCAAAATAATGCTAATTATTAATAACAACTCAGTACGATTATCCTTATTAACATTTTGTAACAATTCATAAACTTTCGTATATAAAACATAAACGAGAAACATAATTTGCGTAAAAGAAATAAACATGAAAAAACTAGATCGTGAAAAAGTGCAAATTTTTATTTGTTTGTTGTTGTGCTGACATTCGCATTTTATAGGAAAAATGCCAAAAGTACTTAACATACAAATAAAGGGGTTCATAATGCAAACCAAACAATTATAAGTTTTCATTTTTTTAGTTTTAAATGGTTCGACAGTTGATTTTCTATGAAAAGTTTTTCGAAAGTATTTACATTTATCAAAATTTTTCATTCTTTGGTTTATTTTAACTGATAAAGTTTTATCCACAAATGCTTCAACCACCATTTTATATTTTGTTTTATTAATAATTTGACAATTTTAGAAAATTATTTTGTATGCAATAATTTTTTAATAACTGGATTGTGATATTTTATCTTACTTCAAATTTACACTTAACAATTTATTATTTAATATTTAAAGGAAATAAATCTATAATCAATACTATGTATGTTGAATTTAATGTAACCACCATATTTAAATAAATACATCTGATATTTTTAGGATTTTCTATAAGATTATTTCAATAAAATTTTGGATAGTCAAATGGAATTAAATTTAGTATTTTAAACAAACAAATGAATTATCACTACAGTTATTAAATTTGGTTTAAGCACAGGCACTGGTAAACATTATGAAACACAAAATACAACGAAATAAACTAATACATCACGCGCACCGGTTCAGCGCAGTATGTAATATTCGTGCATTATTTATTTTTTTCGGAAATTAGAGATGCGTTGATAGTTTGTTCAGCAGATAATGTACTTTCATTAGAACGGAGTCAATTAATATTCTATTATATGGTGGCAATTATTCGTTAATGTATACAGGGTGTTCATTTTATTTTGTCCACTATTGCTATCTCGAGAACTATAAGAGCTACGAAGTCGGCTAAATTAGCAAACAATTTCTATTTTACAACACTATTAACATGAAACAAACAAAATTATTTTAAAACCAGTGGTTCTCAAAATACGGGTCCCAACTTTTTTATTTTAAATGTAAACCTATTTTTTTTATTTGCTTATTCAATAGAGAATTTTATTCTGAATTCAATGATATAATATTATTCCACTGATTCCGAACTTAAAAATAGAATTCAATTATCTCTTACCGTTCTCCAGACATTTGCTATCCAAAAAAGAGGTTTTTCAAACAAAGCCTTTTAATGGGTCGAGATACTATCTCAGCGACCTCAAAAGTCTATCAAACTACAGATAAAAAAAACATAAGTGTATCAATTTTCAGGTTTTCATTCCAACGAGTGTAATTCTTAGAAAGGAAAACAAAAAATGTCCAAAATCGAGAAAAATTGTAAGATATTGTCCTATACAATTAGATGACTAGTTATTAGCCGGATAGTTTTTATTTACCAAACACTATTTTCCCATGTTAAATGCCTGTAACAATACTTGACTGGGACACACTGTATTATAGCTGCTAACTAAAAAAAGTAACATTTTTATTAGTAAGCAAATAGAACGTCATAAAATGTAGAAAGCCATGTCTGAAGTATTTTTATGGAAAATTATAATAAAAATTAATACCTGCACAATTATATATAAATCACAGAACAACAGAAATATGACACTTAGGTTAGATGTAAGAGATGTGATAATCTGTAAAAATAATATGAAAATAAATATAAATATTTAACTTACAACATTCAACAAATGCGTTTGTTTTAGAATACAAACTATCGCTGACCCTATTAGTATAAAACTTTTTAGTAAAATAAATTCATAAGCAATGTTCCAAATTCCTTGAACCCAAAAAATTATTTGTAAATAGTAACTAATTATTAATACTGTTAGCAGCTCAATGTAATAAATCAACATTATTGGATTTAAAGTACCATTTAATTCATTGTAATTTTCTACAAGTGCCAAGTGCATTTCTTGCAGTCTTTTCAATTTTTGTGTAATCGGTAAAGATATTAAATTTGAATGTTTGGAAGAAATGATTACTATTTCATCTTTTAGAGACATTTGTCTGTCTTTTAGGAATATTATTGCTTGATGATAACATTTGTGGAACAAATAGCGATACATGTTCATTTTGAAGGCAGCATAAAAAAAGAAAACAACTTGGATATTGAAACAAACGTACACTTTCAATTCGTAAATTACTGAAATGAAGTTATAATCGTCTAAGCTTCCAAAAGTATAAATCAGGTTTAAAATAATAAATGCAAAAAGAATTGCAACATATTTTCTATTGCAGAACTTAATTTTTTTCTTGCTTTTCTTGTCAAATATTTCGTTAATATAATAATATTTACAGTTATATATTATTGCTGTTAATCCATTCAATTCATTTATAATATTACTTGCATAAAAAATATTTGCGAAAATGATAATACATGATACTAATCCCTGCAAAATGACGATAATTATTAATAACAATTCAATAAGATTATCCTTATCAAAATTTTGTAACAATTCACTAACTTTCGCATACAAAACATAAACGAGTAACAGAAAAGTTAGAAGAGACAGAAACATGAAAAAACTAGATCGCGAAAAAGAGCACTTTTTGATTTGTTTGTTGCTGTGATGACACTCGCATTTTATAGGAAAATATCCAAAAGTACTTAATACAAAAATAAAAGGGTTCATGTTGCAAACTAAACAATCATTGTATGTTTTCAATAATTTTTCGTTTTTATATGGTTTGACAGTTGATTTTAAATGTCTTTTCAAAGTATTTACATCCATCATAATTTGACTAGGTTAGAAAATTACTTTGTGAAATCACAAAATTAATAATCCTATTGCTTTACTGTTTTGATGACTAGATGAATACTAAAAGTAAAAACAATTATGATATTAAATTTTATTTAAAATTTATCAATAATTAACTATTTAAAGTCTAGAAATCAATAATCAATACTATATATGTAATTAAAAAGCATTTAATTGATGTAATAAATTTAATGTAACCACTATATTGAAATAAATGAATGTTATTTATTTATACTCAAGAGAATTCAATTTAAAATTACAAACAAATGAATGATCAACAATGTAATTAAAATATTTTTAAGTACTGGCACTGATAAACGTTGTCAACCACAAAATAAAAATAAATAAACTAAAACACCACGTGCACAGTTTGGCGCAATATGTAATGTACATGTGTGCATTATTAATTTTTTTTGAAAACTCGAGATGCCTAGATAGTTTTCATAGCAGATAATAATGTAATTTAATTAGGAGGCAGTAAATGAGTAAATTAATATTCTATTATATGGTGGCAATTCTTTGTTTAAATAAAGTCATTACAGAGCAATGAACATACATATTGTATATGTAAGCATTAATAAATTGGTAGCTGTAATTAATTTTTACATTAACCAAGCGAACATTTTGTTTTTATTCTTTCTTTGAGTAATTTCTATTTCAATTTCAATAAATTTGGTATAAATATATATAAAAATTTTAAATTTATTTCACAATGTGAAAAAGCATATAATTAATAATTTAAGATACTTCTCTAATTCTTCCCGAATCAAAACAAAACCACGGTTCCTAAAATAATAGCGCTCTAGAATCACTAGATAATATGGTAAAGAGTATGCTCTTTCTCGTTACTGGACTGTAAAATATTTATTTTGAAAAAAATACTTATCCGTTATAAAAATACATTTAGCAACAAAATTAAATTAATTCTAACAAAATTCATATTCATATTTTTAATATTAAAGAAAACAAAGGTGATAAATGAGTACTCTTAGAAACACATTAATCTAAAAGTACGCAACTAACATAAAGAGTACGCAAATTATGCTAGTACACATTTGTCATATTTAAAAAAAAATTGTCCAGAATAGTTATATCCAGTCTATTTTTGGGATCCTTGTATTTTCCTCCACATCCTGGGTAATACAAATCTTCCCTGTTTCCATCGCATTGTTTCTTAGGGTTACGGTTTAGTTTTAAAATATTTCCAAACAGTTTTTAATTTATTATTGTCTACTGGTTCCTGTAAATTAATTTCGAAGGGGGATGAACATAAGATTTCTAAAAGTTTTCTTTTGATTTCACGTGAGACTTTTTGAATAGGTAAAATTTTCGCTGGTGAAATTGTAATTATATCATCTACAACAAATATCTTAGTACCATAAGCTTTTTTTTCATATCTTGAATGAAAATAGGTTTAAACCTGCCTGGAGAATTTGGAATTGTCTGCTTTTAAGCGTTTTGTTGAAGCAACTTTATGTAAACCTAATGATGACGTAATGACTTTTAGATTCACCTTCACTAAGTTGATTTTTTATTTTCTGCACTAATGCAGAAGTAAATTTTAATTGTCTATTGCTTTGTCATTTATAATTAATCATCTATAGTGAAAAAAAATCAAAATGTAGTAGAACAAAACAATAATGTAATTTAAACTAAGAATACGCATGCACACTATCAGATTTAAATTCCTGCGCAATCTTAGATTTTAGGTAAATTTAAGTAAAAATTAATTTTACAATAATAATTTAGATGCCTCTGCAATCGCTACTGCGTACTCTTAAACTAAAATGTCAAAACTAACCTCTCAAAAAGAAAAATAATGCATTATGTCAAGCTGAATTTACTGGAAATTATTAGTAACCAAAATAGTACTATAGTACGCGAAATTTTTATGTCTTGTCTATTTTTTAATAGTCTTAACATAGAACGATGATTTTTTGTAGACTAGATGAATACGTAAATAGGTCTTATTTTGACTTATACACCAGCTGAATGATATTTTCTGTTCCAAGATATTGATACTGCGTACTCTTAGAATGAACGTACTCTTAGCCATCCTTACCCTAGATAATACCTGGCAATGGCGGGATTTAAATAATTTTATTTTAGATCATTAAGTAGGTGCCCGGATGAAATACGTCGGTAGCTTTGCCTTGTATAAAAAATGAATGATTAAATTAAATAATATATGTTATTAGAGAAAGGTTTATGATGAGTTATAATAAAGTAACACCCGACAGATGCCTAAAAAAATTATGAATTATAAACCTGCCTAAAAAAGATATACAGGAAACAAATAAAGAACTTTAAAAATACAACTTTTAGTTTTATAGCGCGAAACTGTGCTATATGCCCGAAATAAAAACAAAAGCAAGAATTTTGGGGTCCAAAATTTTGGTTTTTCAAAATAATTCCCATTTGCAGACGTCGATGCGTTGGTTTCAAATTTACAAACAGAATTTAATTATCTTTTTTCACTCGAACGGTTAAAATTAAAAAAACAAACGAAAAACAACAATAATCAAGAAAAATATAAAGTGTAAATACATAAGGTACACCCTACGATTTTTCTCGATTTTTTTTGGAGAAAAAAACTGTTTTGTTGTTTTTCTCATTCGTATTCTTATGTAGAGAAAGCAATTCTTTATGTAACTTTGATAACTGGTATAATCGTTGAAATTCTACAACAACCCATATTTCAGATATACCGAAAAACATACTTTTTCAAATTTGAGACCACAAAATCTCAGGAACGAAAAGAGGTAATGAAATTCTGTTTGTTTATTAAAATCAACGCATTGACCTCTATCTACTATTTTCAAAACCCAAAATTTTGGATTCAAAATGGATATTTCCGGATTAAATTAAATATGGTAACATTTTATATTCATGTCATTTTGAATTGGAAATGTGAAATTTTATATTTTACTGACCCATTCGTTAAAAAGACAAAGATTTTCTACCGTAAACCCGTAAGGTAAAATGTGAAAAATCCGTCATGCATGTAAAAATTATATTAAAAATAAAAATATAGCTATACACGAGAGCAGATACTTACAACTTTCAATAAATGGTTTTGCTTGCAGATAACATATATACCCATAACCACAATAACAAATGTTTTCATCAAAATAAGCTCATAGAAAATACTTTTAACTTCCATTAACCATATTGTAATTTGCAATAAACTGTTTAAAAAGATCAAAGATATCATTCCTCCAAAACAGATCAACAAAGCAGGATTAATTCCTTTGTTAAATCTTTTAAAATTCTTTACTATTAAGCAGTGCAATTTTTGTAACTTTTTCAGTTTATTAGTTATAGGAGCAGAAATTAAAGGAGGTTTTCGTGCAGAAATTATAACAATTTCATTTTTTATAGACATAATTCTATCTTCCAGGACAATTTGAGTTTGCTGGTAACATTTTCTTAAGAGTAATCTATAAATATTAATTTTAAAGGAAATATATAAAGTGAAAATAACTATTAAATTAAAATAAACGTACGTTTTAAATTCGAAGAAAGCAACAAAGAAATTCTTGTTTTCCGAAGTTAAAGCAAAATAAATAATATGCATAAAAAGAAATATAAGTATAAGTGAAATGTTGTAGTAATTACTAAACTTAAATTTCATTTTTGTTTTTCGATCAAATATTTGATTCACATAAAATTTTCTGCTGTTATAAACAATCCAAACTAACCCCTCCATTTCCTCGATATTTGTTTGTATTAAACATATAAAACAAAGGACAAAAATCAATGCTACCAAACCTTGTATAATAGAAGTGATCGTTAATATTATTTCAATTTTATTTGCACTAAGATTGTGTAGCAATTCCATTATTTTACTATACAAAATAAAACAAAGAAAACTAATTTGAATAATTGATATACAGAGAAAAACATTTGAACGACGAAATGTACATGATTTTAAATATTTGTTATTATGGTTACAGTCACACTTTATTGGATAGATACCGATTAATCCAAGGAAAATAAAAAATGGTTTTATTACACAAACTAAACAATCATCATGAGATGATGAACTGGTCACGAAAATTTTTTGACATTGGAGAGGTTTGATAGATGTTGAGCGATACATTTCTATGTAAATAGTTTACAGAAATGTTGACATAAGTTGGTAAATAAGAATCAATAAGTATAATTAAATTGACACTAGTAATGAAAATGGATACATAATGCGATCCTTTTAGTAATATTAATAAGATAACACTTATACGCAAACATATTTTATTGATTCTCATTAATTTTTTATAACATTTTTATCGGAACCATCACAGAACTCGTATATCATAATACTATTTTATATTTATGAATACTAATGAACGATAAAGTTTTATTTTTAAATTTGTGCAGTAATGAGTGAATATATTATTAATAAACTAATTTTTAATATTACTTAAGCAGTAATATTTTGAATATTGAAAGAAGCTTTCAGAACTCATAATTATTAATAAATAGACAATATTTGGGTTTTAGTTCTGTAAAAAATTATTAATTACAACGTTTCGACAGCTCAGGGCTGCCTTCGTCAGGTAAATAACAAATAAAAAATTTTAATAAATTTTTATTTTTATTTGTTATTTACCTGACGAAGGCAGCCCTGAGCTGTCGAAACGTTGTAATTAATAAATTTTTACAGAACTAAAACCCAAATATTGTCTATTTATCAGTAATATTTTACTGAATGAATAGATTATTGTGCTATTTACGTTGAACTATAAGTTAAATAGTTGGAAATTAAAATTAAGTGAATAACTGTCAATAATTTATAATATAAAATATGAAACTGTGAAAGTAGGTAATATATTTAATATATTTTTTTTAATAATATATGATAATAATAGAAATAATAATAATTTACCATAAAAAAATTCTTACAATTTTTATTTTTAATTGTTTTAGAATAATTCTTTATAATATAAAAGTAATAACAATAGATTAATGTGTATTAAATTGCAAAGTAAATAATAATTAATACAAATATCTCAAGTCTTATAGGTATATTAATGTTTATGTAATTAATAAAAATCATGGTATCCTCTAAATATATTTTTGTTACAAATATCAAGTCGAAAGTAGTTTTTTAAGATTGCGATCATACAAAAGTAAGTATTAACATTAATATGTAATTCTCCTCTTAGTTTCTTAGTTTGGAGAAAATATCAGACTTATAATCTATGTACAAAGGGTTTTTTAAAGAGGTTTATATCTTATTATAATTTCGTTCTAACCTAAATAAAATACAAATCAGTAAAAGCGAATTAGTCTGCGAATGAGATTACTTTTTTTCTTTTATTTCAAAGTCAGTGTCATTTTGTTGTTTATATAATAACAAATAATAATAACATAGCCTAATAGTGAAGATAATATTTAAATTTTCTTCCTAATCCTAATAGATAATATATTTATAACAAATTGATTAAAAAAAAAAAACGTTCTGTTTATGTCGTACATATTTAAAGTGTCACCGATAATGAACGTAAAACTGTCTTGTGCAATTATTCGGAAAATTTTATATAACGTGCTTTCAACTTTAATAGACACTCCCTCACACGTATTACTCCGTTATATCGAGATTTTAGATAGTGAATAGACTAATATCGTTCATAAACAATAACATAATAGCAACACATAAAATCCTTTATAAGTAAGAGAAAAGTGCAAATGATGTTATTGTTCTTATTATGACATTTGTTTATAATTTCCAATATGAAGTACTTTCCGCGTAGGTCGGTTAAATAATTCTAGAAAATTCCAGCGAAGAGTTGACTCGACGTAATTTCTTGTGTTCCGGTTTGTTAGTGGAAGTGGAAGTGGCAGATGGCGGATGGCTTCCACTTTCACTGCTGCTCTGGGCCTGTGCTCCAGAACTTTCGTCATGCCACGCAATCCTTTCACGCACTGGCACAAAAACAAAACACTTTCCTTCAATGCATGCCACATTGTCTCCAGATCGCCACAAAATGGAGGCAAGAAAGTGGAGGTTCGATTGGAACGCGAAAACATGCAGATTGGTAGATTAACATTGTATATATAAATGGCATCTACTTTATTTTAAGTTCGATATGAATATAGTGAGTGTTTTTTTAAGGTGCATAGTAGTTGTGATACCAATAGGAAGATAAAAAAAATCTGCATCAAAAGACGTCAAATATATGTACATTATGTCGTATTTTAATCGTACGAATTAATTTTAAATTTCTTCAATTTCTTAATGATGGCCTTGGCATTTCAACAATAAAATAAAAAAATTTGACGTTTGACGTTTTTTTTTATGTCAGAATTTTTCTCAAGTGACTTAGGTAATTAACACACGTGTGCCATACAACAGTTTATCCAGCACATTTCAATCATTGATATAAAATATATAAACGTTTTTTTGACAGATAACATTTTAAAGTGACATTTAATAAAAAAATAGAGTAGATAAGGTTTTATAACGTACTTACTATGATACGAACCAACAAACAGTGAGTTATGATTCCTAACCCACATGTGTTTTATGACCTAACTTATTTATATAAAAACTCCATAGTTATACGTTATAATTACAAGGTGTTGGATAAAGGGATATAAAATCAAATAAAATCATAGCTACCGAATTCTGACAGATAAAGCATCAAACATTTTTATTTTATTGTTCAAATGTCAAGGCTATCGCTATTATTAAAAAATTGAAGAAATTTAATAGCTATTAACCTATCTAGGATAGTTATGAGTATCTTAACAGCCGCAGATGTCAATTGAATTCCGAGGTCGGAGTGCGAGAATTTTAAGACATCTAAGGCCTGGTATGATTCGTAACATCCGTGGTTTTTCAATAGTTTACCTGTTTCCCATTATTAATAAATATTATTGTATAAAGTTCTCTTGTGATTAACGATTTCGGGATCAAGTCGGCCTATAGTTTGATGTTTGATATGATATGACAATTTTGTCCCATATTATTTTGACAATTCTGTACAATAATATGTTTTCTCTGTTTCGGAATTAGAATATCATATTCCAGCACGCTTATTGATGTTGGAAGGAGCTTCATTCTTAAACGATTTTTGGTTATATTTTGTTATTTGAGATTGGCATGACTGCATTAAATACACAAAATATCTAGGCAACTGACAAAGTAATTCTAATTTACCTAGGCAACAGACGAAACACAAATCACTGTCACCAACCTAACTATTCTATCAAAAAAATCCCTTCATGGAAATTGTCAAATATTATTATAAAAAATAATGTAAATAAAAACCGAAACAGAGAAAATAGTATAAAACATTCGTTATAGAAGGCAATTCAAGCACTCGTTCGTTCGGGCACTCGCTGCTTCGCGCTCGTACCCGAAATTCAAACTCGTGCTTGAAAAGGTTGCCTTCTACAACTTATGTTTTAATATACTATACCATATTAACTTGGCAAAATTACGTGGAATATAATTGGTTACCCTGTTTACTTTTGTCTACATAAAAAAAAGTTTAATATCCCAAAACTGGTAAAATTATATATACAATTAAAATACTTCATAATGTATATGTATTTGATGTCTTTTGATACATAATTTTTTATCTTCCTATTGATACCAGAATCATTATTGTCAACTGAAAGGGGGGACAAAAGCATGCAAAAGAACTAATTTTCCATATTAATCTCCTACATGCACCTTGAAAAAAAACATGCGGTATATCTGCTATTTATTTTATTTTTTGTTTAATTAAAATATAATTAGATTAATGTTATATGCATTAGGTGTCTTATATCTAGATACAATTGTTTTATATTGTATTTATTATTGCAATTATACACATCGTTGCTCTAATTCAATGCACTTGCAAATAAACAAATGACAAATATGTACACAGTACACCTACTTTCCCCAGTACGGTGGTTAAGTTTGTGACATGAGAATTAGATTATTATAATTTCGGAAAGGAAATAAAGATGATAAATTCATCTTTTTTATTATTAAATTTGCAATTTAATACAAATTTGTCAATTGGGTACAAGGACCAGTTTTGGAATTGGAATTGGATTTCAGCCAGTTAAAATTATTTACAAACTATTTCCGACATAAAATGCCATATATGGTGCAGTCTCATCGTCAGTTAAAGTACCAGGTACATGGCATACCCAGTAATAGGTAATTTTTCTAACGATATATTTCATTATTTTATATTTTATAATATATAAATTGGTATAGGTATATTATATTTATATATTTTCAGCCAGCCTAATATTTCGAAATTTCTTAGGACCAGATATAACAATTTTATTTTAAGTTAAAATATTATATTTATTGATCCTAATAACTATTAAAAAATTGTTTGAGTTAAACTAATTTTTAATCTACTCTTACATCACAATCAACGATTTCTGGCCTAATATAATTTATATTTATTTACTTTCAAAATAAGTTCAGTATTATTTTATATAAGTATTCATATATAAATACTCTACTGTATTTAATATTTATAATATTCTTGTGATCATATGTAAATTTAGCAATCAATCATGTCCTGAATAAATGGTACAAAAAAATAATTTATTTATTGTAAGATTTAGTTTCACGTATGCATAATTTGCATATGTAATTTGCATAATTTCTACGATTAATAACAAACAACTGTTAGGTAGGAAAAATTAAAAGTATGGTAATTCAGCTCGTAGCCACATCTATTTATACGGTTTCTACTGCTTGTAGTAGCGAAAAAAGTAGAGGGGAGTTTTGATATGATATTCTAGATGTTAGTAAGATTGACAGTATGGCGTTCACACTTAACGACGAGCAATATAAGTGTTTATTTATTTTTCAGTATCTTAGCAAGCATGTGAACCATGTAATCGATTTAAAACAAAACAATTAATAAAGAAATTAATTTGTTTTTTTATTTTATCAAATTTTAGTCCATAACAACTATCATTAAAACAATAAAATTTTAGCAACCACAAAAACAGTATTTATTTTAAAATAAACAATTGACAAAACAATGAATAAAAACAAATTTCACTTTCAATATCATCAAATTCAAATTATAAACAATTGATCGAGACAATTTCATTAAAATAATAAAATTTTAGCAACCAAAAAAAAAACTGTATTTATTTTAAAGTAAACAATTCACTAACAATCAACAAAAACAAATTTCACTTTCAATATCATCAAATTCTAATTATAAACAATTGATCGAGACAATGACACAGAATTTCTCTGTAAACAAACTTGAATAAATAATTGTGTAACAATAAATAAATTTCTCTTGACAATATCATTATCAAAATCGAATGACGTTTCCGAGGAGGTTAATGGCTTGCAACAACTTCCGTCCTAAAGAAACCAGCGATCCTTGCTCAGCAGATGTTGTTGATGCTTGCACTCCCACTTTGCGCAAAGCTGGGAAATTACATATAAATGCGGATTGGAACTGGACCATGAACTAGACAAGTTGTTGCAACGAAAGTTGATTTATTGAAAAGTAACCGTGGCAATGAGGAAAATTATGGTGAGATATTTATAACGATAAGTAGATTGTTGGTATTATGCAGGTATTTATATAATTGAAACATCACTATTTGCCAGTGAAAAGGAAATCTGGTTATTAAATTGGGAGTAAATGGTTTGTTCCAAATTTATAATCATTTTAATTTGGTATCATTAAATAATTATCAATAAATTGAAATTGATATATAGTCGCCTCGCCATATCAATGTTATTGTGTCATTGTTTTCTGAAATGACAACCAACAACCATATATGCTGTCACTGTCATTCACGAATAGACAGCTGATATTATGGTTGTTTGTTATCATTTCAGAAAACAATGACTTACTAGCATTAATGCAGTGAGGTGACTATATAATATTCATTTTTAGAGGAGGCCGGGACTTGTAGTTCCCCGGATAAGTTGTTCCGTTGAATATTACGGCGAGACGAAATGACATATCGATATTAGTGAAATGCATTGAAAATCATTAAGTGATTGCTCATTCGAGGCAGCTATTTTAGTTGCACTTGATGCGCTAGTGTATCAGTGATGTCACAGGTGGTTTCCGAACCTTGAAAAAAAAATTGGGGCTGAAAGTTCGTTGGTTTCGGTGTTGGTTATGAGTCGAAATATCTGAACAAATGCTTTGGCGGATGATCTGAAATGGACCTATGTAATATGCACTGATTCATAATTCAATTTAATATGTCGAGAAAAAAATATTGAATGCACATTTGCCCAAGTTGATGATCTTATGATGATTAAGACTACAAATCGATGTTATTGATCTCATTTTCAGTAGAAAACACTTATATCTAAATGTCATTTATTTTTTTATTGATAATATTCATTCTTTCTGTGATAATTTAGAATATATAGAAATAATATTTGCGTTACATTATGTTCAATTGTTTGTTTTTGAGATTAATATGCCTAACATTACAATAATATTAAGTGTTATTTTAATTGTACGCTGATTAGGTTAACATAGAATTGAAATATTTGTAAAATTAGCCTTTTTATTTATAAAATCTAATTTATAGAAACTGATAGGGTTAGCAAAGATGACCGGAACAACTTTCCTTAACATCGGAACAACCAGCTCAAAAACGGGATTTTGAGTCACCCAAGGTTATAAAGATCATGTAGTCCAATCAATATTTTGTCAGAAGTAACAAACCTTCCTGATTTTATCGATAAATTTTTACTTTGCATGATTTCTTTTTGCTTAGTAACAAACATGAAAAAAAAACTTCATGATAAATCCAGACTCAGAAGCAGGAGTGGTTTAAGTAATGTTAGTTTGCTTCAGTGATTTTGTTAAAGGCAAAAAAAATAGTACTTAAAAAATAGAAGTTCAAAAGGTCGTGAGATATTTGATGAGATAAATTCCAAAGACAAAGAAAATGAAACAATTTAATAATTATTATTTGGTAATATAAATGAAATATCAAACTGATTTTTATAAACAATTATTTATTTGGCAGCGGAAATTTATCGGTGTAACGGAATTTTATTAGTATAATACTGTTTCCATTGGTTAAATTTTCAAAAGTTTTGTATCATAATTGGTTAAAAATTAGACGAAATTTATCATTTAAAAAATAATAAACTAGAAAATAAGGAAAAAAATATTTAAATTTTGTTGCTTGTTGTATCATTGAAATCTCCAAGATTTATATATTAAAAAAGAGCTTCATTTAATATTTTCTTAAATACAATTCTTATCTAATAATGAAATGTGGTATGAACTTTTTTTTTTAATATTAGAAAAAAAAGTAGTTGTAATTAAAGAATATAAAATGATTTTATAAATAAAATTGTTTTTAGTAATTCTTAATATATTTTTAAAATAAATTACATGATATTATTAATTGTATATTACAGTATGTTATTATTAGTAGAATATTATATTATTAACACAGTTTTACCGCTGACGAAAAGACTGGTGTGTCGTTGAGAAAAAAACCTGTCACCTCCTTGAAGCAGTTAAAGCTATTACTTTGCGTTCATTGTGGAATAGTTTATTTGTTATTCACTTGTAAATAATATTTAAACCATAACTTAACTCTGTGTTACAAATGATGTACCATATAAGCGGTTCTAATGAAAAATAATTGTGGGTCCCTAAGCTAATAGTGACAAAAATATTGAATTATTCAATAAATATTGGCAAATTTTAGTTGTAAATTTAATTTTTAAAATAAATATTTCATTTACGCTACATTATTATATTGTTTGTCATACATATTATTAAACTATCTATGACTAATAACCATATTAAATTAAATTTCTATTTCCAATCATACATTTTTAATTTTTTCCATAGACCATAATTTTGTCAAAAGTAGTGTTTATGTCTTATAACCTAGTTCTTACATCTTTATCTTATTTTGCGAGAAAGTTTTCTTCGGTAATTTATCCACTATGTTATTACGAGCTTCTGCGTACGTTTTTATTACAGGCTCTTTTTGTAGCGTTTAACATAATTATATATACTGTATAATATATTGTGATAAAAACTGTGAATTGCTGTTTGTGCAAGGAATGTCATTAATCATGAAATCGAAATTACTAAACTTGTTGATGTTCTACTCATATTCATTTTTGGGAGGTACCTACCGAAAAATTATCTGTTATGGTTATCGAGTCATTGGAGAAAAAATGAAATATAGTTTTTTTCAACATTTCTTTTTAAAATTTCTCCCAAAGAAGCGATTGGTAAAGTTCTTGAAATTGTGTATTTGGTATAACGGGCAGTGGTGATTAAGTTGGTTAGCGCGCTTCGAAAAATATCGCTGTGACTGAATGGTTCGAAACCCACTACAAGCTATAGGTCTCCTGTCCTGTTACTGGACTTCGATTTGTTGGACAGTGTAAAATAAAATAAAATAAAAATAAAAAATACTCGTATTTACAAATAACAAATTATGCAACTTTAAGAATATCTAGAATTAGCGCATTGACATCTATTAATCTAGTTATGTTGCTTTCTAAAAATCAATTTTTTGACATAAAAATTTATATTTTTTTAATATTTCATCCAAAGAAATATTAAAATTCTAATTAGGAAAACATAAATTCCAATAATACACCAACGTATCGACTGTAAATAGGTCTTCATGAGGGTGTTGATAATATAGAAGATATATAATGTATAAAAACATTTCCTATTTATTAAGTATCCAATCAAAATTAAAATTTTAATTTCTTAAGCCAACCGTCAAGCATACGAGTACAATAATTCTGTACTCAGCATCCTTTTTCCACTAAAAAATTTCAAACTAGTGAACTACACGATTATGATTATCAAACTATTTAAAGGAATTGAAATAAAATACTCGGTCAGTTTCAAAATCTTTAATAGCGAGAGATACAATACGTATTTCGGCTTACCTGACGCTGGCCTAGTAAGCCGAAATACGTATTGTATCTCTCGATATTAAAGATTTTGAAACTGACCGAGTATTTTATTTCATTTCCTTTAAATAGTTTGTTAATATGTTTCAGTTTTAACGAGAAGTGACAGCCGAATCTATCAACTTGATTATGATTATGTGTAGTTCACAACATTCCTAGATTAGAACACGTTTTAGTTGTGTTTTCAAAGATAACTGCAATATGACAAATAAGTATATTTAATGTTATAACGCAATTCAAACAATATTGAACTTAATATCCAATATCGTATGTAAAAATATATTGTAACTTACTAATGTACAGGTTCTAATAGCCATAGTAGCTGAAGGACCTTTAATTTAAATATAAAAAAAAAACAATATTGAATTCTTAGCTAATTCATCAAGAATCTTATCTGCTGAATTCACAATTTCTCGGTGAATATTTAATAATATTAAAACATTTAACTATCCTCACCGATAGTAAGTTTTAGGTAGAAAAGTTTGTAGCTGTCTCAGAGTTGCTTCATCCATGTCACAAGTAACAACACATAATTTTGGAGGAGTATCAAGAATTTTTTTCCTTTATGGTAAAAACTGAATGATTTATTAAAAGCAAATAAAACTCTCCAAAATAGTTTGTTTTAGTAAATGTTATCTAATCTGATAATAAAAAAATCAAGAAAAAGTATAAATACTGAAATTGTATAATATTTTTTGGAATATTTGCCAAACGCTGCAAATTTTGCAGCGTTCAATTCATCTTTACGTTCTACCAGTAATAAGTATATTTATTCGAACTCTTCGCATATTTCTGCAATTTTCAACAGGACTGAAGACAGGTCAAAATTTTAGAGTGGGCAATTCAAATTTTAAGAATTTTTTTTTTTAAATAAAAATTATTTGATTAGAATTATAGTTTTACTAGGGTAACGATGATCGATTAGAGGTTGTTGTAAGGAAGAAAAATTTAGTCGTAACGGATTTGTTATATATAGTGGGTAATGTTGCTTACCAAGACAGTTTTACCATCATATAAAAGCTAAAGTTGAAGCTATGCAAATTTAACTCGTTTCATGTCACATAATTTCTCAAATGACCACAGTTATATAACACTAACGTATTTCCTCATTTAGTGACCTGTGATATTTTTACTGTGCAGGTGTTGGCGTTGGTCGCCTGCTGCATCACAGCTCTGCTGGCCAGCCCCGTGCCGGGAGGGAAGAAACAGTGAGTACATGTAGCAACTTGCAAAAACTGGCGCGAGAAAGTGAAAATTCTTACATGCACACAGTTTCCATATTCGAGAATTTTCTCCACTAGTATCTCATTGTTGGGATGCTTACTAAATTGGAAAAACTAGAGAATTGCGTAAATTAAGAGAAAATTCTAGAGTTACATCAAATTCATATTAATAAATAAAATTAAAACGGAAAAGAATTTTAATTGTAGACAGCTGGATTAGTAGTTAGTGCTCAGGCATCGCAACTTAGGTGGTGCGGGTTCGAAGTTCGAATCGTTCGGAGAAATGAATATATGTATGTGTACCACTTTTCTTTGACTTTAAATAATCGTAGTAGTTGAGCAATCCTTACAAATTAAAGAGAAAAAATATTACATTGCGGTATGGGGTTTTCCATGTGGAGGTATTTTAAAGAAATTTATATTGCAAATTAAAATTTGAGTTAAATAGAGTGTAATGGTGTAAAAATATTATAAAATGTTAAGGATTTATAAAATAAATTCGAAAAGTAAAACAGAAAACGTGCCGCTGTAACTTCCTGTGACGTAGTAACCCGAATGGACCCATGTAGTCTAACTTCACTGAAATACTACCACCTCTACTTCTGCGTGTCGCGATAAATCTTAATAATACATGGAAAATAAGTTAATAAAGTACTTTTTAAAATACGTATCTAGTATTTTTATTTGAAGAATATTATTAAAAAAAAATTGATGGAAAACCTCATTGATAAAATTTTCTAGCCATTCTGAATTTTAAGGATATTGCTATAAATTTTAATTTATTTAAATTGATACTTATGATATTTATATTCATATTATAAAATGAAAGTACCTATTACATTAATAATAGAAATGTCCAATTTTATTACTTCTCATTTTCTATCATGTGTCATTCGAAAGCTCTTTACCATTGGACAACAACACATTTAGGAATTTACAAAAGTGACAATACTGCATATTTACCGTGATTTCAATTTATAACTATGTAAATCAAAATATAATTCTAAATGCAATAAGACCCAGAGGTGATACGATTTAAATCATAATGGGGTCTTGAACAATTTTATTATTTTTTGAAAGATTTAAATGTGAAAATTTTGGCTTCTGATATCATCTGTCTTCACCAATAATGAACAAACTGTTAGTTGTACAGGGTATTGGTTATTTAGTTATTTTCATATTCGTATAGCTAAACTATGGTTAAATACAAATTTGTACATATGTAGAAGAAAAAATTATTATTAGGCATTAGGCAAAAAAAAAAAACATGCAGTAACATTTTGACACTGGCTGGCCGTATTTATGTATCCTTTCCGTAAGGTCAAAGAAATGCGAACGCGCGATCTTAAAAAAATCTTTCACTTTCGTAATCTACACGTCGTACTATACTCACCTTTAAATTTATGACATTAAGTTCATTTCCACCCTGTATATGTTTCTTACATTGATATTTGTCTATTACAAATATTTCGTATCATCTGTGGCTCAAATTTCTAGATTACAATTTGACGTAAATTAAACAAAATACTGGCACAATCTATCCGTTTTATTTACATACTATTATTTTTCTTTGTTTCAGTGTAAAACATAGGATTCACGTTCCAACAAAAGTCCATACTATATTCGTCACAAAGTTCGTAAAAGTTCCTGAACATCACCATCATCATCACACGGTGAAGAAGGAGCATCATCATGAACATGATTTCGAAGACAGTTATGGCCATGAAATATAGTTAGGTTAATGTTACACTAATTGTAATTCATACAACATATAAGACTTACAATCAGTATTGATTTTGTTTACTGTTATGTTTCCTTTGTTTTAAGATGTTCTGTTACTATATTTTCCTATTTTTGTTACCAAATATGTAAATATGTAAGAAAAATAAAAATATTGAAAACATTTGATTTGAAGCTTTCATGCTTTCAGCTTTCCTCTATCAAGCTTTCGAAACGAAAATACAAAGACTCAAAACCGAAATCAAAACATTTACTGAAATGTAAAATATACAACCGATTTCTATTTGTTATTATATTGTTTATCCATTTACACTATGACATTTCTTACTTTTAGAAAATTTAATTATTTATATCTTTGTTATTTTTTTCTATAAAAATATACTCATCTTTTGATCAATATTCTTAGTTGAATCTAGGCCTCAAATACATAATAAGATAGTTGTCTTTATTGCATTTTAGTATGTAAGCCTGTAGAACATAATCTGCAAAAGATCTAAAATAGCGTCCCATGCCACTTCAATACAGTAGTATTTTTAATAAGTTAATGGTTTACGCCACAGGAATTTGAAACCCAGAACTCACACTTCAGTCAGTTCTAGTCTATAATATAATATACATATATAGTATATTATATCTAACATTAGCCATTTTCGATAATAGAAACTCATTCATTGATATTCTACACTCATAATCTTTCAATGTAAATCACTTTCTTGTGTTACAAATAGCCGTCTTTTATCAATCATATACGTTCATTCATTTATAATGTAATGTGTGATCTATGCATTGACAATTGTTCCGTAATATATCATCATTTGTTATGTCAACAATCCATTCAGTATACTATGACAATATCAGAGTAAATTGTCGTAATGAAAATAAAATAAATAACGAGAAATAGTTATATAAGAAATGTGGATAAAATTGCTAGAAATCTATGGAAATAAAATAGAAATTTTATTTAAAATAAAAATTTCCTTACTTATAGTGTAATTGTACCTGTATATGTATATATTATTAATAATATACACCTTTTGCAGTTTCAGAATCACGACGTGCAAGTAGCAATAATTTATTCGAATTCGATAAATATTTCAATTCAAATAACATTACTATTATAAACGTACACATACAATATTATTTTACTTCATATGCGAACAAGAAAACTTTTCTTTTAACAAGTTATAAGGAAATAGTCAAATTAATTTAATCTAATATTTATAGCTAGAAATCTCTGGGAAATAATTTTCAGGTTATGTTTATCAACTATTATGATTTAGGTCATTTTGAAAGTCATAAAAATTTTCTTTAAAGTTTCCTTTTTTCTATAGCACTATATTCTGCCTAGGTTTTATTTAGTTAAACATGCTGGACAACTTGTAAAATTTTCTATTTTTAATTGATGGATAATTAAAAAATATATTATTTTATTACAGAAGTAATCAAGTTAACCCATAACACTAATAGATTTAATAGTTTAAGAAACTTTTTGGCAAAACAATACCTCTTATTATACACAATACACATTCATGTCAAAACAAGTACTTATCTTACATAATAAAAAAAAGTTGTCACTTACAATTCCGGCTACCGTTCCTGCAACAAAAAAATCATTATTACTACAACGTATTTCATTACACCATACAGCTAGTTATTTTTAAATACCATTTACTTGTACATGCATGTATTAGATCAACGTGTAAAAGTTTTAAACTACCAGCTTTCATCAAAAGTGTCTTTAGAATAGTTAGCAGTTCATGACATAACAATGCTGACCGAATATGCAATGTTAATTTATGTATTCAACACGGAACATATACGAATTTTGAGTCATAAAAATGAAATATGAAAGAAATCTATGTAAATAAAACCTAAATGTTACAGAGAAAGCATTTTCGAATTCTAACATAATTGCAATTTTTATTTTGGGATTAACATGGTTAGATACCTGTTATTAACAGTCATTCATAATTTTTTGTGGAATAGAAAATAATTCATATTTAAATAATATACAAAAAACTGAATATTTATGTGACTTGAACATTTGATGGGCGTGCATATAAAAAATTACTAGTATTTAATTAATAGGTCATTAGAAATTATTAAATCGAAATACACACAAATATTTTTATATGTTATTAAGTGGTCACATACATATACATGAACATATAGGTACAGTATTTGCAACGAAATGCGGAACATAGGACTTTAGCATAGGATTTAAAAAAAAATGCGGATACTCTCTCTCTTGATAGATTTAGAGTAAAACTACAAGAGTAAAAAGTTGTTCGAAATTCAATTCTACGACAGATAAGATCATAATTGATGCAATAGCATATCTGCAGTATGAGGTTTATTAAATATAAAATGTAACATTTTCGTTCAAAATCAGACAACCATAGAAATAAAAGAAAATATCTATGTGACATTTGTGACAGTTAATAACATGTCATAGTAGGTAATGTTATCTGATATTATTTAATAAATTATTTTATAGTCTAAAATTACTTTGAAAATGGATATTTCGTCCGTAAATATAATTAAAATCTTATCTTACTTTTAACTTAATACTTTTTTAAGTTATATTTGTAATGATAGTATATTACTTAAGAATCTAAGTTCAGCTTAAATAATATTAATATGACAATAAAAATTACAATCAGTGATACTTCAGTAAACTGACAAATAGATATTTTCTTTTATTTTTATTTTTAATATATCTCATACTGCAGACATGCTCTTGCAACAATTTTGAACTTATCTGACGTAGAATTTAATTTTAAACAATTTTGTATTCTTGTAGTTTTGCTCTAAACATAGCAGGAGAAATAATTTCGATTTTTTTTCAAAATAAGCTTAAATTGAGATAGAAAGAAAAAATGAAGATAAAAATTGATTGACGTTTTGCTAAATTTCACTTGGTAAGAGCGAACTGAACAATGTCCAGAGTCGATTTAAAGGGTGTGACGGTATCTAGTGAGATATATAGACGTCCTAAACGCTTAAGTGGCAATTGTACCGACTAACCAACACTGGCATATTTTTTCAAAGAAATTATCAACTATCAAGTTGCAAGCAAAAGCCAAAAAAGTGAAACAAAATACCGCACTTAAGAAACGGTAAAACTTTTTCAAGAACCGGCTTCTGCTGCAATTGTAGTAAGAAATGATCAAGATAATGGCAAGTAATGCTGGCGAATGGAAATAGGATAAGGGATAATAATGCAAAAATGGTGATCTCTGTAAAAAAATGTTTAAATACGTTTACAAATATATAGATTATCACGTGTCGTTTTAAGTTATAAACGATGCATAGAAATACATTGCAAATAACAATGTTTTTTTAGCCGTTTCTATACGTTTTATCATTATTTATCCAGCTACACCATTGACATTAGGGCAACAATTTTAAACAGGCCTAGGAGCGGCGAACACCTTAATCCTGCTGGTTGTACAACGCATAATTCTACATGTTAAACAATTGAGCTACTTGTATTATATGTTGTAAATTGCGATAATAAGAACTAAATATAATAATACATTAATAATACAATATAGTACAAATAAACATTAAAATTCCAAAAACAAATTGATTTGGGGCATTATATTTAATTTAAAATTAATACCTTCATACATGGTGGCCCAATGAAAATTATCAGCGCAATTTTTGGCCACTTAACATTAATTTTGCAAAAAACGCTCGAACACGTCAATTTTAATATAAAGGGGGACACCTAAATGGATTAGTACCAATGGCATAACTTCAACCCTAAAATGGGTGTGGACTGCACCTCAAAAATTTTAAATGGAAAAGGGTGTCAAATATCACACAGTTCGAAAGGCCTTTCAATTCTCTTTTCAACAATTTTTTTATTTTTCAAATCCGATCATTAGTTCCAGAGAACAAATTTTATCAGGTGTTCAAAATTGCCATCAAGTAGGCTTAAACAAATGACAGAAACTAAATAAACAATTCTTTCGACAAGTTGTTTGTAATAAACAAGTAATTTGAAAGACGGATTTTTTTTGTGAGGTTATTTGAAGTCTAAAGTTTATGCCACGGTACCCGGATTTTTATAAGATTTACGGCAACGTACCGTACCTCCAAAATTTTGAGCAAAATCTTTATTATTGTACGGAAGTTGGTGGTAGTCATTTTGAACACCTAATAAACTAATACTTGAGTTTCTGTCATTTGTTTAAGCCTACTTGATTGCAGTTTTGCACACCTGATAAAATTTGTTTTAGACGATATTTCTCTGGAACTAATGATCGGATTTGAAAAAAAAAAACTGTTGAAAAGAGAAATGAAAGGCCTTTCGAAATGTGTCATGTTTGACACCCTTTTCCATTTAAAATTTTTGAAGTGCAATCCATACTTATTTTAGGGTTGAAGTTATGCCATTGGTACTAATCCATTTAGGTGTCCCCCTTTATATTAAAATTGACGTGTTCGAGTGTTTTTGCAAAATTAATGTTAAGTGGCCAAAAATTGCGATGATAATTTTCGCTGGGCCACCCTGTATATAAAATCTTAAGAGTATATTATAAAATAATATTAATAGGTTGTTTACTTATAAACACCGTATGATTTATATTCAAATTTATTAATTATAGCCTGGAGTCCATAAAGTTTTACTACAAGCTTACTAACTTTATTCTCCCATTATTTATTGCCCAATAGCTGATTAATTCACTTCCAGTTCTATTAATAGAAACAAAATTATGACATTTTTTTCGAGAAAATAATATCGATCCCGTTAGAAATCGGAAATGGGACTAATAGTCCCAGATTCCGCACCAATAATAAAATAATTCGTATGAAGTAATTAAAGAAATTCACTTTCTCTTGTTTGTTATCTAGATATTTCATATTATGTCCTCCGATGTGCCTTACATAGCAAATGGAGTTTCTAGAACGATTGTCATTCTTAAGGCAAGGATAGTTTATGTAAAAATATTGCATTACATAAACTTCCGGTTTACCGAATTTTAAGAAAAAGTTGTTGAGTAGGTGATACTGTAACAAAATAAGTCTTATTCAACAAAAAGAGAAATTAACTCATTTAGGTACACTGTTCTTTCAAAATATACCAATTCATCTTAATTATACTCATGTGATTTATATAACCTCTTAAAATTTCGTTAATTGTTAATGGTCAAACAAAAGAAAAAATACATCGTGCAACAAACTTTATGTCTTTATTTTATACGACCAAATTGCAATCAAATTTCCATTTTTGTACTGCTATTTCATCAAAAAATATTGACATAGATGTATAAAACAATAAACACCTCCATATATATAAAAAAAATAAAGAAATCGCTTACCACACATGAAGCTAATTGTTTGTGCAACATTTAAGAAATCCCAGGAAAAATTCTACGAAAATTATTTTCTCTTTAATTGTATGAAAAATATTCGAAAGAAAAAATATATGGAGTCATATCTTTTTTTTTTGAAGAATTATAAACCAACTTCGATTATTAGTAAAATTATACCACATTTTGGAGTAATTATATACTAATAAATAATAAATTAAAATAAAACTAAGCCAAATACTAGGATAATAGTATAGAACAATTAAAATTAGGAACTAAATAATATGGTACTAATTACCAGAGAAATTAATACACAATAAATAGACAAATATTAGAACAATGCCAGGCAATACATAAATTTTAAATTAGACTTATTGAAGCACATTGTCGTACAAACTACTACACAAATTACAAAGAAACTGGAAACAAAATATATAATAATAAACAAATCATGAAAAAGATAAAAGGAAAAAAGTAGGGTAAAATAATTGGAGCAATTAAAAAAATTGAATGCATAATCTGAAATAAATAAATAGAACAATCTCTGAAAATAATAATAAAATACTATAAATAAGAAATTATAGGATAATTAAAAAATAAGAAAAAATGCTGTACTCTCTCTTCAATATATTCACATAAAACAATTAGAGCAATCGCTGTTATTTATGTTAATTTAAAAACTTTTACATATGTAAAATTTTTAGCAAGCAGTTTATTTTTAGTAAAATATTCCTATTATAAAATCATCTCTCATAATATCTTCTTAATTTACATAAAACCACGAATTTCACCAATAAAGAACTCACCTATATTTCCTGTGTTAAATATCATCTAAAAGCACAGATATCATCTTTCTAATGTTGCGTAAGTGTTTTACAATATTGTTTTCTTTGCTCATATGCCAGTGCTGTCCGAGTGATACGTTTTTTTCTCGGGTGGGGTTATGGGACACTTCCTAGGTTTCCAAGTGTGTGCGTGTGTGTGCGTGAGTGGGGTGGAATATTGGAATCAGTGCGTATGTATATAAACACAACATTTGTGTCACTGTAGCATACCAGTCTGTGGTTTAGAAGAATTTACCAGTCGAAAAATGGCCTTCCTTAAGTGTGCTGTAAGGAGAAATTATTTTTAAGTTTTTTAACAAGTTTAAAAAGTGCAGTGATATACCAGTTATTTGATAAATATATCGACAAACTACTTTTCGAAATTGGATGTGGCATTCTATTTTACTAAAAATTATATTACGAATTTAATGAGAATTCACCTGGAATTTTATAGACGACAATTTTTTTATGAAACAGTAAAAATATACTACAAATATATTGGTTCGTATTACGAGCTCACTTTTATAATAAAATCGCAATTTTAACGCCCACTTTTACATCATAATCTTATGTAAAATTGAAAGTTAAAATCACGATATTATTATAAAAGTGAGCTAGTTCGCTTTTATAATAAAACTAAACCAATAATTACTAAGTAAAATCTATCGGTAAATCATTCACACCATTTGCTTTCTTATTCTCTGAAAACATTAATAACCAATAAATAACAGTATTTACTTGCAAAAAACAACCTACTTATTTCCATGGTAACGTGCTTGCATCTCATTATCATAAACACGTAATTACAAGTCAAGACTCATCTTAAACTACTTCAGACGCTAATAGAATAACAATGAATCTCCGGATATAAAAGTCTATCGGGAAAGTGTAATAGGTGAAATGTTGTATAATAAAATCGAGCGATTTCGATATGCACTTATACGGGCGCAGTTATGACCTGACTTTCCTTTTCAAAGGTTGTCAACATTGGGCTGGTGACATTCAGGATGTCACTAGAGGAAATCGTAATAATGGGAATCGAAATCGAAAAGTAGATGATGAGCGAAATAACGATTTAGTGGGTGGTTTAGATCTTTCTTGATTAGCATACTTTCTTTCAAGGTTTCTAGAAATGGCAAATTTGATTTCTAGCTTGACAGGGAAAAGTATAATTGAATTAACTCATTAATAAAAGATTATAGTCGATGATCTATTTGTTTCCTGTCTGGAATACCTTTCTTCATGGTTTCTGTAAATAAAAAAATAACTTTCTTGAAAGACAAAGGCAAGTTTAAATAACGAATGAACTATTTAATAAAACGAAAACAAAACAGTCTGATGTCTGAAAGTTTAATAAATAATGTTTCACCAAGAAAATTCGCTTTTGAAATCACCAATTGTTTTTTGATTATAAATTATTTATACAAATACGCGTATATAGTATATTACTGCAGCTTATTATTTATTTATGGGTGTTCTATAAAAAAAAATAGTACAAAATTGTATAAATATATCCTAAATTGAAATCAAAAAAGAAATTTATCAAAAATAAAATTTATTATCGGTGTCACAATACTTAATTTTAATTCTTTGAAAATAAGGAAATACTATACAAAACAGGTGGTACTAAACTTTTACTTCTTAAGTGAAATTGTAATAAATATATTTTTGGTACAAATTTTATAACATTTTTTTATTCTTTGTATATATAAAAGCACATATATTTGGTCTTTGTTTCATATGCTTGCTTTTTCAAACAGATTAGTATTTTAGTTTTTGTACCTAATAATATTTTTTAATTAATACTTTTATTAGAATACAATATAATTTATTTAGTAGAGATTTCAACGATGCGTTAGACAAAAAAAAAAGTTTTATGAATTAAAATACTTAATATAAATATAATAATTGTTCTTTTTTTAAAAGTAAAATGATAATCATTAATTTTCACTTCATACTAAATAATTTAAAGAAGATGTATTTCTGGATCAAGAGCTTTAATTTAAATTATTCAACTGGGTAGGAAAACTTTTTGCGTTTTAAATTCACAGTATACTTTTTTCTCTTAGTGAGCACATCGTGGTCCACGTGCCATACAACGTGCACACCGTGCACCATCACCACGTGCACAAGGTGGCCATCCCCATCGTGAAGCACGTGCCCATCATCAAGGAAGTGCACTCCCATCCCATCATCCATCATGACGTCCACGACCATCATCACGGCTGGTGGTAAACAACTCTTCTAAATCATCTAGTGTCATATACCCTCCCCATAGGTACGTATTTATTATATATTCATACAGTCATACCATATTATGGTCATATATGAAAATATGAGTAGTGTTTTTATTTTCTCAATTGGTTAGTGAGCTCCAACTCGAATTGAGTTGATTGTCAGATCTGGGGTTTAAATCTCAGTGTCACTAAACAAATAAAATAACGCTTTAACAGAGTGGTCCGAAACCCTCTGGCTGGTGTTTGACTCTTTTAGGTATTAAAGGTCTTGTTTTACCTAAAAATGTTATAGTATAGATAATGATGTATGTATGTGTATAACCTACAATATACTAAAAATAATTGTTTGTTTCAGAAAAACCAAATCAATAGTGGAAGAAAAGGATGTTGTATATTTGTTTATAACCTGTATATAGTATGTTATGATGTACAAATTTAACAATAAATATTGTTACCAATACAAATAAATATTATTCGTTTCATTTTCGTACCATTTACAAAGACAAAACTGTTATTAAAAAAATACATATTTTTCAAAAATCTATGTAAATTACTTGACAAACTTAAAATCGAAAAAAAGAGGCAGAGACTAGTATATTTTCCACAAGTGCTTAATTGCATTACAACTCGAATTATGTACTATACTTTTTCTACGACTACTATTTGACTGTTTTTCGGTCACATCACGATCTTACAATACACTAAAAGAAGTGACACATCAACATCACTAGTAAATAGTCAACTACAGCACATAAAACAATTAGGGCAAACTGTCAACCTCTAAATAATTTAAAAAATATGAGGCATATTTAAAACATTTATAAGATATCACATCAATATCGGCAATGAGGTACACTCACTCGCACAACATGTGTCTTTGTCTTTTAGTGAGGTCGGAAATCATTCCATTTTCCTCTTCATCTTTATCCTTTATCTGAGTTTTCTATTTTTTTTTTTGCTGTTGATGTTTTTTTTTTATTTAATGAGTTTTCCTTTTCTTCGTAGTCACATGCACAAATAATACACCACAATTATAATATACAATCTTTATTTACTGACACCTCTTAACATAACAGCAGCACTACACTACAATAACTGCCCCTTCTAAGACACATCGCTCATATTAATAACATGCCTTACATAATCTCTAAACATTGATTAGTTAAATTAAATTATTTTGCGTTATATATTAATTAATCATTTATATAAATCTCACACATTTCACTAAAACATTACTATGTAAAACATTTCTTATCTATTTCTTCATTAGTCGTAATATTTTAAATTAATTATAATTAATTTGTTTTATTTATACTGCTAACAATTTCGATAAATTAAAACTTCACTACCTGTGAGATGGCGTACTTTACACACTGCCTTTCGTAATGTGACACTAGAAAACTTATAAATTGCACTATAATGGCTACTTACATTAGTTGTCGTAGAAAAAAAATTAAATATGTTTTTCTGCAATTTCAATACAATAACTTATAAATAATTTATAATTTCGCAAATTTCTAATGCATTATTCTATAAATAGAACATGTTTATTATGATTCACGTTAGCAAGTTTATAAATAGACAACCTACAAACGCCCTCTCATAAAGTGAAATTATAAATATCTACGTTATGGTATCTAGAAAATATCAGATGAAGCTGACAATGTATAAGATCGAGAGCAATATATTTCAAAATTTCTAAATTCTTTTACAGAGTACTTCTTTTCTCTAGATTTTCTTTCTTCCCGTTGAAAAATATAGAAAACGCCTCGCCCGTAGTTTGATAAAAATTGGTTTGGCTTAGGAATGAGAAACGCTACTGGATTGAAATTTATTGGAAGAAAGTGACCAAGAGATACTATTTTTAGTTTACAGTAACAAGACTTGGCTTGTAGCTAATATATTACGTGCTGATTTAAACTCAAATTCAGACAGTTGACCGGAAGAAATTTCGAAATTTTTATGGGAAAAAGTATCGTAAAACAACAAAAGTAGATTACATTAATCCGTACATTAAATGAAAATGCTTGTTGTAATTAGAGTAAATGCTGAAATTAAATTTTATAGTTTGAGAAAACAAAAGGAAGATTTAAACGAAGAAAAAAAATATTTAAAGGAAAACAATGCAAAGCAAAAAATAAGCAATTATCTTTTAAATTTTATGAATCTGTACATGTAAATGAAATATTTAAAAATTTTCTCAATTTACAACAATGTTTTAATAAATTAAAAAAAAATCAAAAACGATAAAATGATGTCTAAAATAATATGTTTGAAATAATGAATTGAAAAAAAAAACATTATTTTGTGGCTTTATTTTCAAATTAAATATTATTCAACTATTTTAACATCATTGATAATATATGTATGTTTTATTTTCAAATAAAAGAATTATAAACGAAAGAAAAATATTAAAATTATAAAAAAATTTGTATATCAATCGAGATATCAATAAAATTATTAAAACAAAAATAATAAATCAGAAAATAATTACCACCGCCATATTATAAAACAATTAAGTTTTTCCTTGCGTAATCTTTAAATTTACCACATTTTGTATTGTTTATAGAGTCTAATAAAATTATTTTATAATGATTTCATTCATGTTTAAAATTGTAGTCAATTACCTGTACAGAAAGAATATTTTCTAACAAAATGTAGAGGAATATATGATCATGTAAAATACAAGGTGTTTCAGGGCTAGTGTA
This sequence comes from Stenolophus ochropezus, assembly GCA_035578165.1. Classification (NCBI taxonomy): domain Eukaryota; kingdom Metazoa; phylum Arthropoda; class Insecta; order Coleoptera; family Carabidae; genus Stenolophus; species Stenolophus ochropezus. The sequence continues at coordinate 12,347,378 of JAQOWZ010000005.1, read as the reverse complement.
ATAAACTTTAACAGCTTATTCCTAAGGTCATTTTGAGCCAAAAATGTCATATGAAGGTATGACATTCAATATACTTTTCCGAAAGTATCTTGATTACAAAAATTAGAAAATTTCGAGTTATTTATAGAACTTCAAACTATTGTATTTTGGTAACTAGACGGAATAGTACCTAGGTTCATATGACATTTTTGGCTCAAAATGACCTCAGAAATAAGCTGTTAAAGTTTGTTACACTAGTCCTGAAACACCCTGTATAAATAAGTATATCAAATGTACATAATTTATATATATTACGAATATATTTTTTTATTTTTGAAATGGAACCTCATAAACAAATGTGGAAGAATAGGAAGTTTAAATAAGCGGCAAATTTAAAGTAGAACTTTCTAATGGCTACTAACGCTATCTGTTTAAAAAATCGAGAACGGTGTAGAAATTTTTCTTCACGAAGTTCTGAAGAATTCCGTCGGAGGTCTCTGCTATGCTATCATATTCTTCATTTCTTAAATATTACAAACTGAATATATTTTACTGAATTTCGAAAAATAAATAAAAGAAAAGTAATACAGTAGAATATACTCAAACACAAACAAAATTTTCTGCGAATAATAATTTGTTCAAAACGTAATCTACCCGTACTTTGAAAAAGAATGAATTATTTACTATTTCTAGTTCAAGATGTTATTACTATTAGCAAAAATAAAAATAATACATTGATGTTAGTATCTAAAAAAAAATTTAGCATAATATGTAATATAAATATAAAATAAAAATAATATTATTATTATTATAATTATTTTTTTATTATTTTAAAAAAGAAAAAAATACGAATTGATATAAAATTTACAAATTAGCACAGCAAATTTCATTAAATTCTTAAAAATAATAATTTTCGATATTTTCGATAAAAAGATAATTTTTGAAATTAATTTAACATGTCTATACATTACAGGGTTGGCAAGAATCATGATTTATTTACAAAAATAAAAAATCATTGATTTAAAAAAAAAATCAAATAAATCATGATTTTTTTGATTTTTTTAATTTTTAAAGATATTTGAGTTTTACTGCACTTCTTAATTGTTTTAAAGAGCAATATAAATATTTTATTTCGTAAAGAAAAACGAAATAAAACCAAAATGATTCGTCTGAATAAAATTAGGGAGAGTAAAAAATATTTTTTTACTTTTTAAATATTTATATTTTCCTTGTGTTATATGATAATTAAAATGATAAAATACCATTTAGTTTTAAGATATTATTTTATACAGAACATATTTTAGTTATTATTAATTCTTTCGTAGCAAACAATTAAATTCTTTTTATAATTATTATATTTTTTTATCTTTGATTTAAATCAATGATTTTTATAAAAAAATCAGTTGATTTAAATCATGATTTAAATCGTGATTTAAATCAGACGATTTAAATCACGCCAACCCTGATAAATTATAATAAAGGCAATATATTCATAGTTCATGCTTCTTATTAAGATCATAAAAGGTACTCATTTCTATAAAATTATAATAATGCATTATGTTTTATAAAAAGGAAATGAACATTTCGTAATCAGAGCAAAAAAATATCAATCCAATCTTAAGTACCTTTTTTATAACTTTAAAAAAACTGCATTACTATGCAAAATATAAATGTGTGAAAGTAGTCCACACAGTGAAAATTTGCGCGTTGATATTTTTTCAAAGAAAGACATTATTCTTATACGTGAGTAAATTAACTATCAGTCCAGATATTCGCCAAGGAATTTATATTAATTTTGTCTAGATACTATAAATACTTCAGGAAATCTCTCTCACAAATCATTCTTGGTTTAACCGCTTCAAAAAACGATTTATCTCATTTCGTGTTGATGGACATAACAAATATGGCTTGTAGAAAAAACTAAATGCTATTAGCAGTAGTAAGAGGCGGTATAGAAATTTTTGACACGCGTTTTTTCGGTTAGATAATTGCATTTTAATGAAAAAGAAATATGATTGATAAATAACAAATGCTAGACAATTTTTGTAGATATAGGAAAATCAAATGCAGTTACAGAAGTATTATATTATTTTCTTCAGTACCGTACGGTATGATGGCATATATTTTAATATGTTTGCTAAAAATTATATATTTAGATTTGGTAACACGACGCCAATTTACCGCTAATTTTTGATAGATATAATTATCCCAATTATCTTAACAAAGTTCTAATTAGATTGTAAAAATTTTGAATAATTCTTATTAAAAAATTGTATTGTTTCCCTTAAATGGACAATAACACATCGGAATAAAGTGTCAAATGAACTATTCAACGCTGCTGTCAAAATATCGATTGGTATTTTTTTGTATAAATGTGTGGGAATCAGAATTTGAAACAAGAAACATAGAAGAGTCAAGTTAAGTAGGCATAGAGCTGATGACGTTTAGGAATAAAAATGTTTATTAAAAAATATTGAATAAAACGATTTAATTACTGTCTTAAAATTAAGTTGTGAGTTTCATTGTGTCTAACTATTTCCCACAAATTTTACTTCAAATTTAAGTCTTTTTGGAGCAACAGGGTATTAATGAATAAGCAAAATGCAAATCCTACAACTCAATTTTAACGTTTTAATGTTTATGTCTGAGTATGTATATACATATGTATATGAGGATCGTAAATACATGGTAACTCAATTTCTATGAAGCTCAAAATTATAAAAATTAATTTTTTAAAGTTTTAGTCCAAATTTCATTATGATTCCTTCAATATTACATATTTATATAATACCTGCCAAAATTTACAGTTGTGGACAATATACGTATGTATATTTATAATATATTTATTTATTTATTTAGTTATTATATTCCGAAAATTCTGCTATTATAATATAAAGCAAAGTAATTAAACATTTGGGTTAATTTTAAAACTAAAATAATATCACGAAAGTGTTTCCCAATTAGTTCTACCTAAATTCCTGGTCGTCATGGCTACAGCTCTTGTAATTGTTCTTACAGTAAATACTTATAACTGGAGTGGCCGATACTACAAATTAATTTATGTTGAGATAAAACGGATGAGAGATAATTGGGTTCGCACGTGCTCTGAATTAACGAGAGCACATTATTTGTAATGTCATACTTTTATTACAATACACTTGTTCATAATTTAATTGTAGTATGCACAGTTTATAGACCGGAAGTAGATGTTTATTTAAAGTGAATTTATTTGCAATTACAAGCATTTACAAGCATATAAATCATAATAATTAAGATGAAAGATAAAACTGTTTTCTAGAATTTATTTTTTACAAAAAAAGGCATTGAGTAAAACGTAAGATTATGTCTGAATGTGTACTCATTATTTCAGTCCTGATCGTAAAATTTATACCATATTAATAGTACCAAAGTTTTTACCTCTAGTATAATTTAATTTAATGATACTGCAGTACAAAAGAAGACGAAATACCTTAAAATACTTTAGTAAAGTTTTATGACAAAAGAGGTCAGATTTTTATTTAATTCGTAGTTCGTTATTATATAATTGCGCATGGTCAGTTCTTAATTGGTACTTGGGTTAGAGATAAATGAACTACTGGTATTACAATATTAAATTAGTACACAAGATGTTCATTTTTGAGGAAGTGTATTAAAATACGGATGCTGCAAGTTATCTTTACGCAGAACAATTGCTAAATAAGCGATGTCCTTTTCCTTTTCCTCAACAATTCACTAGTTTAATAATCCTGGTTATCTGCGAATTTACCAACTGCCTGATAGATGCCCTGGTCGAGTCAGATGAATTTTAGAAGTGGAATGAATTATTAAATGATAACGAATTACAACTGATGGATAAACAAATGAAAAATAAAAAAAAATGTTACTTCGTAGGTTCGCCCCCTTCTAAAAACCAAAAATCTAATATCTCTTTTATTATAAAACGATAAAAAGATGTTTTTCGTCTTCCTTTGACCTGTAGTATCTACCCATTGAAAAATAAATAAGAAGTCTTTAAACACCCTGTATTTATACTTTAGGCAACATTTATTAAATGTTACCATCTGACAAGTCTTACGGGACTGTAGAGTGCACTCGGAGGAATTCGAATTCAGATTGCCAGAAACTTAGCCCACCCATCATTCTAGTTATGGACCTCATTTAATAACTGTATTTAAAGGTAAAAGAAATAATTAACAGAATATTCGGGAAAAATATCGCTTTCTTTCGATCTGATAAATCATATTTGATATTTATCTATGTTTTAAAAAGTGGAAAATTCCGTTTCACTTACAAAAACAAATTGCTGTCAACTTGCTTCCGCTATAGTTTTCCACTAATTCCTCAATAACCTTCAATCATAACTTTCTTTTTACGCCCTTGGGCGATCTTTTAACATAAGTACTTCAGATTTCTATATTGTTGTCCACCATATATGCTAAGTTTTATTTATTAATATCTAGTAGCTTTGGGCCTTGCAAGGCAATTGACAATCTATTATTGCTTTCTTGTGTTGTGTAGATATGTATCAAGAATCGCTTGTCAATTATTCATGATTAATTATCTTGCACTCATAATAATTAAATCAATGCAAATTTTTCAATTAAGATTTTCAAGTTGAAATGAATTCTTTTGTTGTTTAATTAAGAGATAATTATGTATTGTTATTATTTTATTACTAGATCATATTTAATTGATTTCCTGAAAGATGAAGATTGTGTAGTGATGATACAGCATTTTTTGCAATCATTTTCGACCTAGAAATTATATATTAAATGTATAATGTATACATATATTTAACTTTGTTAAAAGTAAATTAAAAATAAAAAAAATGCGAAATTGATAGTAATTATAACAAATATCTTGTAACTTATGAATTTTCACATTGTAATTATTTGGTGAACAAAAAATGTAACAAGGGAAGAAGTTTATGATAAAATCACAATAAAGATAAACCGATTGTAATTAAATATATATATATATATATATATATATATATATATATACAGGTTGGTGACCGCGACCCCGGAACATAGGACTTTTACATGTAAAATCATACTTTCTTAATTTCCTGCTTCCCTAATTATTTTAGGTAAAAAGGCTTCAAATAAAAGTTGTAGAGCATAAAATTCTACATCAGAATAAATAAACAGAATTAATTTTACATGTCCTATAACGGCAGAAATTAAATATGAAAATACTGAAAATTAGCTGAAACATAGGGATAGCCGTGGAAATGAAACAAAATTGTTAAGAAAAGATTGACATTTTATCTGTCAGAAGAATATAATTTAAAATCGAATGTTAGTGACGTTAGTGATAATAAAAAGAAAAGATTGACGTTTTATTATCACTAACGTCACTAACATACGATTTTAAATTATATTCTTCTGACAGATAAAATGTCAATCTTTTCTTAACAATTTTGTTTCATTTCCACGGCTATCCCTATGTTTCAGCTAATTTTCAGTATTTTCATATTTAATTTCTGCCGTTATAGGACATGTAAAATTAATTCTGTTTATTTATTCTGATGTAGAATTTTATGCTCTACAACTTTTATTTGAAGCCTTTTTACCTAAAATAATTAGGGAAGCAAGAAATTAAGAAAGTATGATTTTACATGTAAAAGTCCTATGTTCCGGGGTCGCGGTCACCACCCTGTATATACATATATATATGGTGTTATTATATACCCAAGGCCTGTAGTATCACCAAAAATATTTTTTACAAAATGTGATTTTAAAACACTAATGTTAAAGGTAATTCGCTTTTTTCAATACATTTGCAATTTAAACGACATTTTTAATTCAAAAAACAAAACTCTTAACAGTATTTGTAGATATTTTGTTTATGGGCTTAATTCGCAATGATTTATAGTTGTTCCATATCAAATTTTCAAAAATCTATTTTTCCTATACAATGGTCCGGTCTCCAGATCAGCTATAGAGTACCTGAGAAATGACGTCGGCTAAATGACATCTAAGGTAAAAATATGTCATTATATCAAAATTTGCAATAAAGCAGTGCATAACTCATAAGCCGTTAGTAATATATTTAAAATGATTGCGAGTACAACCTTTAAACTCATATTTCTAAACATATGTGTCATTGACAATGAAGAAAAAATTTATAGTGAAATTATGTTACCAAATAACCGTATTGACATGTATCATCATACTCAACCTTGAAAATTTTGATTACGTTAGTTTGCATACTACTCTATTTCAAATCGGCAAATCAAAAATCATAAGCTGAATACCTAATCCTCTTCGTATCACTTCATTTGACTTAATAGAAAAACTCACTTTCTTCTTCCAAATTATAAATCCGAATAAAATCTCCATAAACATGTCAAATTTCATCACTAATTTCATAACAATACATTAACCTCTCTACCTTGCATAATGACATTAACATTGACACAATTTCCCACAAACACAAACGATTTTTCACGCGAAATAACAAATAATCTATAATTAAAACAGCTTGTCATAATTAATACATGCAAGTTCAAGATCCGAGATGACATAGAGAACAAGAGAAAGTGAATGTGAAACAAGATAAGACTAGATTACATTGCTCTAGTGATGGTAAATGTTAGCATCGAAGATTGCTATGGAAATTAATGATCATTTGTGATGTAAGGAATCTTCGCGATGAAAGACGACAATGAATAGAGAAATCTACAGGAAGAGCACTGAAATACATTCAGAATTGTTAGAGAAATGTTATTTCAAGGAGTGAAATGTGTTAAATAATATTTATTTACTAGTCAAGTCTCAAAGATTAAAGACTCTTTGTGGGTATTATGTGGGGACAGGTTATGAATAGGACAATTCAAATTCATACCCGCCCTAATACTTTCTACAAAAATATTACGTAGCTATTGTAAATTTATTTATACATGAATTTCTAATGAATACACAATATATTTCTATTTATAAATATAATTTCAAAATAGCATCAAAAATTATCAAAAACTTGAGGACTTAGAATTAGTATCCAAATTTTAAGCACATCGAAATATAGCAACTTTAAAACACATTTATTCAGAAACCTCGATCTATAATTTGTACAAATACCTTTACACCTAACATATATCTTTCTTGAAATAAATTGATCAAATTTATTACAAAAATTTAATGCTAAAATGCAAGTAAAATGTCCAGGCAAATTCCAAATCTCAATACCTAACAGCAAAATAGATTATTGGGAAAGAAATTTTGATGAAAAGAAAAATTACTTATATGTGTATTTGAAGAACAGTGCTGTGTAGAAAATTTGGGAGGTATAATAATGCAATTGAATTATTCAGGAAATCGAGGCAATATTTCAATCTTTTTTTATATTAAAATGGCTAAATGGAAGGTACTAGGTATATCCTAAAAGAACCTACAAAATTCAAAGAGTGATTTGGAAACAGTCTTGATGGTTGAATACAAATTTAAGCTTTATGTTCTAATTTTTAGTCTGATGAAGAGCAAATTACTCTAAACGACCTATCTACAACATAAAGACCTAAAATTATTTTCTAATACTAAATTCAGTAATCAGTAGTATTCTAGTTCTAATTTTATCGAGGATTATAAATCAATGATCCAACAGAATTCATCAAGTAAGATCGATAGTACTATAATACAACTAAAACATATTAGTGAAACAGATATGATGGCTAAAGCAGGCTTTTCTTGAAAAATACGGAAATTATAAACATATAAAATCTAATACTAAGAAAAACAATTTTCCGAGTATTATATTTACGCCGTAATAAAAAATATTGCTAAGTACACAAAAGAGAAATTGAATCAATTAAAATATTGATTATAATTTGGTTGTAAAATAAACATAAAAAATTTAATATTAAAATTTTCCTTTCATAATTATCGTTTAGAAAAAACAACAACACTTTCCAATTTTGTGCTTACAATAAACATCAATTTCCACGGAAACGTAACAATTTTCATATTAATTAACTATTACTTCCCAAGAATAAACAAAAGCATTTAACTTCCAGTTTCTTTCCTTGAAGGCATGGGCAATAAATGAAGATCGCGCCTTTTTCATCCTAACACACAATAGCCCGTATCTCTCGGAGATCTGCCTCCAGCTGAGATAGAAATTAACTTTTTATTCATTGCAAATTGTGAGATGCGGTAAGTGACATTACAGGAGTATAAATAAAAACAATACAATTGGATTGTGATTAGTAATTTCTCTCATGTTACATTTTTAATTAATTTGTTCCCGTAAAGGTTAGATTAATTATTGGCTTAATTATTTTCATTAGTACAACAATAGTTTGATTAGTTTTCACATTAGCGACACTTTTCATGTAGCATAATTAGTAATTATTATTATTATCAGTATTCTATCAAGTAATAATTGCACATTTTACATGTTTCTATGTTTAACAAGATGTACATTACTAATTTGATAAGAACACACGTATTTCCTCTTTTATTTTTATGTTAAGTAGGTTTGTTACATAACAAGTTTTATTTAAAAACTAAACTAAACATTTTCTAAAAATAAGTGCTATGTACATTTTTTCATTGATCCAAAACTGAGTTTAAAACAATAAAAATTGCAGTTTTTTTAATTGAATAATTGTAATCAGATATCTTCTAATATTTAAAAGAACGAAAATCTCTACTTTAATTTTGTAATAAATGTTCCACTAAGTGCCGACTACCAAAAATATATTTAGAATCACATTGATTTTCGTCAAATTAATCCTACAGATAGTGGTAGCTAACTATTCCATTTAGGAATGTTGTGCCAAAGATGATGATGATGAGTAACGATTGTCAACAGATGTTTTATATCTGAAAGACTGAAAGGTCGAAACAACCTCCACTAGATTTTATAATAAATATTGGTAAACGTAGTGGAAAGTATTATTGTTTTATTAAATAATATGTCCCACACAATACAGACTATCAAAAGTATATTATTAAAATACGTGATATATATTAATTATAGTGAACTTTCAGGCTATATAATTTATAGTTAAACAATTGTTCAAAAAATCATTTGTAATTTGGAAAAATCCTTTCCTTGGAAATTACCGAAACAAGTAAAGAAAATAAATATGTAGTAGAATTGCAACTTTTGGAAAGATCTAATTTAATTTGATTTCATATTTTCAACAAGAAGAGACATCTCATGTTTCAGGAAGCATTGTAAAATTTTCAGTTCCTTAAATAGAGCCTTACCATCAATCAATCAAATTTTATTGTATATGCTATGCACATCTTTGCAGTGTTTTAATAAATCTAGTTATTCCATTCATTTAACTTGCTTATATTAAGAGTAAGTTTAAAATATTCATTGCATACATCTAACCGTACGAATCTCTCTGATATGATGATATATTTTATCATTTATTGATTCATCTGTTGTCTTATATTCAAATATTTCCGTTTTTTTCTGCTTTGAATTTCGGGAAAAACAGAATCTATATACAGTTATTTTGCTATATCCGTTGTGCAGTATTGTGATCGATTCTGTGACTCTTCAAATCATGCGTAGTACCCAAAAGGTAACTGTTTCTATATAGAATATAGGATTCTGCATAATTATAGTTAACAATAAAATTTTGAGAATATCATTAAAGATCAGAAATTAGTGAAATACCCTATTATCGTGGCAATATGTATGGGGCACAACCTACACACGCGGCGGACCTGAGTTAAATTATGAATCCATTATTAAACCAGTAATCGCATTCTAAAAAAAAAATTTAAGGAATTAAGTTTTGTCAGTACCAATAAGCTATTTCAATTTCTTCAATACAGCTTTTTAAATAAGAACTCGAATGAGATCCTCCACCATAGCAGCAAATTAGGAAATTGATCACTTATAGTTAATCCAGACATTAATTTTGTACGATAGGAACTATCAAAGTTCAAAATAATTATCCGTTTTTAACATCTTCGTCACAATAATAGACCTTTTTCTATCACACATCTACCCTATTTCAAATTCTTGCTATTTTCAACCCTACTGTCAGTTCAGATGTCATATTTTACAATTAATTGTAAATTAATAGTAATTCAATAGAAAACATAAAGCGTATTTCAAAACTAATCTAAATTTAGAAAAAAAAGTTGTTAAATACTGTGCGATCAGGGAAATTTGTGGTAAAAAGTAATCACAATAAGGAAATGAAAAATATATTGAATGACATAGGCAGCAGTTATGCTAGTGGCTGTCAAAACTGGGTCTATAATATTCGTAATCATTTATAATTTATTTTATTAAAATGCTTACTATGTATGCATATTTCTAAGTAAGGAACACACTAATTGTTTATGACATATTTATATGTTTTTATAACAGTTAAAATAGATCAATTTACGTAATTGAAATTTTTAGTGAACCCCACTATTTGAAAATCAAGTTACCTGAACATCTACGTCACAGAATACTTAAAAAATATATTACGGCTTAACAAATAAGAATTCAGACTTCCTGAAATTACACCTCGCTTTCAAATTACATAAAGTTACATATATAAAAAATAAAAAAATATAGTTGTGGACCCCATTACAATAAAACAACATGAGATTCCATGGCATCTGTTATTAGTTTATGCAATTAAAAAAAAACAATTTGTTTTAAACGCGAAGTCTGTTCCGGAAGATTTTTTATCGGGCGATTATTTAACCATGCAAACAGGAACCGCAAGCCGTTTCCAAGCCAATTAAACGGATCTCCTATCGGAAGAAGGTAAAAGTTAAGAAACTGAAATTAAGTCCAACCGGTCAAACTGGGTTTAAAATTCATTTTGACATAATCAGTATCTGTACATTAACCTTAAACCTGTATTAGTGAATTTCACTCCAGTTTTGTGATTTTTTGTTTCTTTTTCAGCGATATACATTCATGCTTACTTGTGTTAAATTGTAAGTTTGTGTGTCTTTAAACATAAAATTTCCGTTAATACTTAATAAATACATTAAATTTCCATATAATTCATTAATAAAAAATGTACCGTAACATATTTTTAAGTATAACAGTTTACGCGTAGAATAATATAAATATTAAATAACAAATGTTACAGTAGTTCCACGGTCAATGAATATTTTCAGATCTTGATCTTGATCTAGATTCTAGATCAAATAATAAAATCTATGATTATGCAAGTTATAACTTGTGTGTTATAGTGTATGTGGTATTATCGCCGAACGAATTAAGTGTATTAACTTATATAATAAATAATATAAGAGAAAGAAATTAAAAATGTGGTTTACTTAACATATTTGAATTTATAATATTATGACGAGAAAATTAAAAAAAAAACTCTTCTAGTGTTGTGAGTTCACAGATATTTTTGACATGTATTTGACACTGGTTTTTTGCTCTTCCTTTTGTGTTCTTGTTCTTATATTGTAATTATATTATTATTTGTATAAAACAAAAACAATAACGACAAGAGTGAAATATAACATCTGTCCTGGAATGGTATTATCATCTTGTGATCTTTTTTATAACTTATTCCTGATCTGATCTAATAAAATAGATTTCAACACAAAAATTGATCTTTGATCTGATCTAGAACATTTAAGACATGAAGATCAGTATTTCTCAAAGTGGATGTCGCGGTACCTTGACGTGCCTTTCTTTACTTGTAGGGGTGCCACCGGCGATTTAACATTGTACCTACATATTTTGGCAACTGTTGGATCTGAGCATTTGAACCTTTTTCTTCATGCTGATGTTAAATGATTGTCCGAAGAATGAGTATTGAATCGTTTATACTGTAACGTTTTATTTATTTAGGTGAAGTGTAAAATTGATTAAAACACTAATATTTATATAACTATGTTTAATTAAAGAAATATGAAATATAAAGAATAAATAAAAATAACTAACACTAAGAATTAACAAATATAAATACTAATTTAAGAACTAATTATTATTACTAAAGACTTAAACACTAAGATAATTTATTTAAACAATTAAAACTACGCAATATTTATTTCAACACTATTTATATCACCGTCTATTTATTTATATCACCATCTGTACACTACACGTATTAACACAAGACTGTCCTCGCGATCTTTTACTCGGGGTATTTATATAAAACGATTCATTCTCGAACATTCGTCGATTCCTTGTAAATCAGAACAATGGGAAGCGGACGGACGTGTTCTGACAAGTTCGCTAGCGGTCGCCGCTCGCGCCGCCGCCCGCGCCGCGACCTTGGGTTCGCTACATTGCCCCCTCCTTAAGACTGTTTCGTCCCGAAACAGTTCGTTATGACGAAATCTGCATGCATCACCCTTGGTGCATCTGGAAGTCTTGAAGAAGTAACAGTCGACGGTCCGTTTGAGCTCTTCTTGACCGGTAGAGTTGAAGCTGCAGACTAGAATTTCCACTCCGGTAAAGCGGAAGATTGTTTCTAACATGCTTCTAACAATCCTCCAATCCAAACCATCTAGTCCACAACCTATCTTCGGTACTGCCAGTTTCATGATGTCGTTTTCCAACAGATGGTCCTTCATGTCGCACAGCGAGTCCCATAAATTGCGGTATGACGGCTTCTGATGTGAGTATTGTTTCGTAACGAGATAGTAAATGTACCGCTTGTGTTCTACGTTATCATCCTTCAGTTGTAGCGTTTTCCCGACAGTTGGACGTTGGTTGGCCAGTTCTTGTACTCGTCCAAATTTTCTTTTAAAAACTGAAGCGATGCCGCGGGACATTTTAATGTCTTTCGCTACACAGTGAGCGAGGGAATATTCTGGGGACACGGTGAACAGATCTCGTTGTTCTTCTCGTGTCACGCCATACCGTACTTTGTGACCAGTGGAATGGCTTTCCATAAAGTCATCATATGTGGGTTCATCAGCTACAACCCGGCGAACCGTCGCTCCACAATGATCGTCAAAATTATCACCAGCGAAAGGGGCTAACCGATTGAAGTGGACTACTCTCGGCTTTCCATTAGGTGTTTTCCTAATTCTGTAGACCACATCATTTATTCTCTTTACGATCTCGTAGGGACCTTCCCAATTCTTTTGTAGCTTCGGTGATAAGCCACGACGTCTTTGTGGATTGTAAAGCCACACCAAATTCCCAGGTTGAAAACCACCTTTTTCAGCCTTGACGTCATACTGGTCCTTCATCCGATCGCTGGCACCTTGAATGTTTGTGCGGACTTGTTCATGGATGTCATTCATTCTTCTCCGTAAGTCCGTTACATAGTCCTCCCCGGCTAGATCTTCACCGGGTTTACTGCCAAATACCAGGTCGCATGGTAAGCGCAACTCCCGTCCGAATAAGATGTTAGCTGGTGTCTGCCCTGTTGTCTCATGCACGGATGAACGGTAAGCCAACAAAAACAGATGAAGATGTCGGTCCCAGTCTCGTTGATGGTTAGAGACTACCTTTGACAAATACCGATTTATTGTTCTATTCATCCGTTCAACCATGCCATCAGACTGCGGGTGTAATGCGGTAGTTCTGGTTTTCTTTATTCCTAATATCTTGCAGATATTTTGGAACAGAGCAGACTCGAAATTCCTTCCTTGGTCGGAATGTATCTCTCGCGGTACTCCAAATCGGCAGATGCATTCTTTCACCAAAACTTCAGCGACCGTTACGGCTTCCTGGTTGGGTAATGGGTAGGCCTCAACCCACTTAGTGAAGTAGTCCATTACTACCACTATGTATTTATTTCCCTCGTCAGTTTCTGGGAATGGTCCGGCCACGTCAATCGCAATGCGTTCAAAGGGACTTCCAACGTTATATTGGCGCATTGGAGCTCTTCTTTTCCTATGTGGCCCGTTACTTCCCGCGCAGACCACACATTTCTTGCACCACTCTTTAACATCTTCTTTGCAATTTACCCAGTAAAATCGTTGGCGCACTCTCTCAAGGGTTTTATTCACTCCAAAATGTCCAGATCCGTCGTGGATCTCCTCCAATACTTCCGGTACTCTATTCCTAGGAATTATCAGCTGGGTCCTACTCCCAGTACCTTCAGTATTCTCTATGACACGTTTCAGGAGGCCCTCTTCAACCACAATAGAGTCCCACTGCGCCCAGTAAGATTTTACACTTTGTGAGTGTCGTGCAACATCTTCCCAAACTGGTCTACTATCGTCACGTTTCCAATCCCGTATAATTTTCAAGTCCGAGTCATTCTCTTGGTCCTTGCGAAGGTCTTCCGTTTGCCAACTATCATTCACTACTGTTGTTCTGGCGATGGTCGAGAGTTTTTCTTCTAGACGACTGCAATGGTTGCATTCGTCCTGGCAAGGTCTTCTTGATAATGCGTCGGCATTACGATGGCTTGTACCTGCTCGATGCTCAATAACGAAGTTATATTCTTGCAATCTTTCAATCCATCTAGCTGCCTGACCTTCAGGATTCTTAAATTGTAGCAGCCATTTGAGAGCAGCGTGGTCAGTTCTTATAAGAAATCTTCTACCGTACAAATATTTGTAGAAGTGCTCTACGGATTTCACGACAGCCAAAAGTTCTTTTCTGGTGACGCAATAATTCCTCTCTGGTTTTGACAAGGTTTTACTAAAATAGGCAATAACCTTCTCTTGTCCTTCTTGTATCTGGGAAAGAACGCCACCAATTCCAACGTTGCTGGCATCTGTATCTAGAACGAATTCTCCTTCTGGTAAAGGATAACTTAGGACAGGTGCGCTTGTCAAGGAATATTTAAGTTGTTTGAACGCAGCTTGACAGACCATCTCCCAGATAAATTTTCTGCCTTCTTCAGTAAGCCTTGTCAATGGCTTCGCTATGTTGGCAAATCCAGGTACATAACGTCGGTAGTATGTACAGAGACCAAGGAAACTTCTCAACTCATGTTTATCTCTCGGTACTGGCCAGTCACTCACAGCCCTTATTTTCTCCGGGTCAACTGCAATGCCCTTACCAGAAACTACGTGTCCAAGATAATGCACTTCTTTTTGAAATAAGTGACACTTCTTTGGACTGAGTTTCAGGTTAGCCTGTCTCAATCTTTGGAAAACCTCTTCCAAGTTCTTCATGTGGTCCTCGAACGTTTTTCCTACCACAATAATATCGTCGAGATAGACCAAACATGTTTTCCACGACAGTCCAGCCAACACGGTTTCCATAAGCCGTTCAAACGTTGCAGGGGCATTGCAGAGCCCAAATGGCATAACAGTAAATTGCCAAAGACCGGTACCGATGGTAAATGCAGTCTTTTCTTTGTCTCTTGGGTCTAAATCCACTTGCCAGTATCCGCTCTTTAGATCAAGAGTAGAGAAGATCTTTGAGCCTGCCAATGTGTCCAGTGTATCGTCTATTCGGGGTAGCGGGTAGCTATCCTTCTTCGTCACGTTGTTAAGTTGACGATAATCGACGCAAAATCTTGTAGAACCATCCTTCTTCTTTACTAACACCACTGGTGAAGCCCATGGACTGCTTGAAGGTTCAATCACACCTTCCGTCCTCATGTCCTCAATAATTTCTTCTGCTTCTTCCCGCTTCGCCAGTGGTAATCTTCTTGCTGTTTGGCGGATGGGTCTTGCGTCTCCGGTGTCTATTTTATGATGGACTACATTGGTTCTTCCTTTGTCCTTCTTGTCCAATTGGAACACATCTTGAAAGTTGCCAATTAAACCCTTAGCCTTGGTTTTCTGGTCGGCGGTCAAGTCCTGGAACGATGATGACAGCTCCTTGATTAGTATATCTGGAACTTCACAGGATGTGTTGTCTTTGGCCTTTACAGTTCGAATAATTGATGATACCGCTGAACATTCACCTACTACGGTCCCTTTTTTCAGTATAACGGGATAAAAATTTATGTTCATTACTCGAACTGGAATTATCTTGTCCGATTTGAGCAAGGCTTTTCCAATTACAATTCCAGTCCCAGTTTTGGCATCATCGTTTTTCGGCTGGAGCATTACAATGTTTCCCTCACAGAAGCTACCCTCTAACTGTGCTTCCACGATTGATTCACTCCGTTCTGGGAGGGTTACATCTTCCGTTATCAATACTCGCATGGCATTGTCGTCTCGTGGATTTAATACCAGTTCTTCATCATTGACCATCATCACTCCATTCTTCAGGTCAAGTTTAAATCCATGCTTTTTCATAATGTCCATGCCGAGGATGAATTCATCTTCTACATCAGCTACCAGCACACGATGTTTAATGTAAGTTTTTCCAACAGCGATGCTCAAATCTATTTCTCCAGATGCGGAAGCTTGTTCTCCTGTGGCTGTTCGTATTTGCCACTTTGTTGGAAGTAGATGTTTTCTGCTCAGTTTTCTTGCTAAGTCGGGTCTGATTATTGTTTTTGTCGCACCCGTATCCAGCAACATTTTAAACGGCCTTCTGTCGATAGAGCCGTCTACATAGATGCTGTTAGCTTGATGATGAATGGATGCGACATAACTAATAGATTTTGGGGCTACTGGTTTACGGGTCGACGATTGCCCCTTCGCATCAACCCGGCTTAGTTTCCCGACTCCTTTTCATTCTTTCTTGGTTCTGCTTTCTTCTGTTGTTTTCTGCAGAGCCTTTGCGGGTGACCTAATTCACCGCAATTCCAACAGCGGAGTTTCTTTCTTCCAGAAGCATGAATTTCGGATGTAATACGTCTTATCCTATCATCTAGATCTTCGGTGTCTTCGGGCCTCTCAGCATCGATATTTCGCACTCGCGATTGGTTACGTGAAGCTTGTTTCGCAGCTTCATGGTCTAAGGCATATGAAAGTGCGTCAACCAGAGTTTTTGGTCGAGCCAATCGTAGTGCCTGCTGAGTTTCATTATCTCGGACCCCATAGATAAAGGCTTGTGTAGCTAGGCATTCCAAAACGCTGTCAGGAGCTGTAGGGTGTGCAAGACGAACTAAACGAGCTATATCAGCTTCGAATTCTTGAAGGTTTTCTTTAGAACTCTGATATCGGTTCCTCAGTTGTGTCTGGTACACTTGCTCCAGATGCGCATTGCCATATCGCATATCCAATCTCTTAACAAGTTGTTCGTAATCTTCTTGTTCATCTTCTTTTAACGTTTGTAGGATATCGATGGCTTCTCCACGTAGCGAAACTGTCAGCGCAGTAGCCTTTTCTTTGGAAGTCCAGCCATTTGCTTTGGCAGCGGCTTCAAATTGTTTTGCATAATTCGGCCATGATGACTTGCCATCGAATTCGGGTGCTTTAATGTGCAGTTTTGAATTATGTTCCGCTTTTACTGTTTTGTTTACTTGAATAATATCTGCCACATTAGAATTTAATACAGCTGGCGTAATATTAGAGAAATTTTGCTGCAACTCTTCAACTTTTTTCTCGTAGGTTTCTATTCTCTCTTCTAATATTCTAGAACTTTCTTTCAATTGTTCGTTTAGCTTGTCCTCCAAACCTTTAGAATTTTCCATTAATTTCTCCTCCCATATTCTAGAACTTTCTGTTAATTTCGCTTCTAAAGTTCTAGAATTTTCTATTAATTCTTCTTTTAAAGTTCTAGAATTTTCTGTTAACTTTTCTTCCAAAGTTCGAGAACTTTCCGCCAACTTTTGTTCTAAAGCTTTAGAATTTTCTAGCAACTCTTCTTTTAATGTTCGAGAATTTTCTTCAGATTTTCTAGAACTTTCCTCTAATTTGTGTTCCAATGTTTTATAACTTTCTTTCATTTCTTCTAATTTTTGTTCTACAGTTCTACAATTTTCCATCATTTTTTTAACAAAATCATCAATTTCGAATAAAAACTCATCTGGATTTTCACCAACTTCTATTAAGGATTGGCGTAGACGAAGTTGTAGAACAGACTTGGTTCCCGATGTCTCCAAATCTCGTTCTTCCAGTTCCCTCTTGAGATCGGCCACTTTTAATTCACTTAATTTTACTTGTTTAGTCGCCATTTTATTTATTTTTATTTACACTTCACAGTATTTATTTAACCCTCACACCTGACACCAATTGTAACGTTTTATTTATTTAGGTGAAGTGTAAAATTGATTAAAACACTAATATTTATATAACTACGTTTAATTAAAGAAATATGAAATATAAAGAATAAATAAAAATAACTAACACAAAGAATTAACAGATATAAATACTAATTTAAGAACTAATTATTATTACTAAAGACTTAAACACTAAGATAATTTATTTAAACAATTAAAACTACGCAATATTTATTTCAACACTATTTATATCACCGTCTATTTATTTATATCACCATCTGTACACTACACGTATTAACACAAGACTGTCCTCGCGATCTTTTACTCGGGGTATTTATATAAAACGATTCATTCTCGAACATTCGTCGATTCCTTGTAAATCAGAACAATGGGAAGCGGACGGACGTGTTCTGACAAGTTCGCTAGCGGTCGCCGCTCGCGCCGCCGCCCGCGCCGCGACCTTGGGTTCGCTACAATACATACGAGTTACAAGTAGAACTACCTTACTTTTTTTGAACAAGAATACAAATTTAAATTTTGTGAATTGTTGAAAAATGAATTTTTGTTTACTAATTTTGTTTAAAACTAATGTATTTGAAGAAATGAGTAAAGTAAATTCCAGTATACAAAAATAAGAAATGAAAATTTGTTAAAATTGTTCGATAAAATTAACTTTTAAAAGCAAGATAAAATTTTGGAAAATAGAGGCAAGTTGAAAATGTTTACAAGAACACCTAAAACAAAAGAAAACATAATTAAGTTGATTTATGAACATTTCTTAACATTGAGAACACAGATTTGCTAGTATTCTATAGATATACCTAATGATAGTTTTGACTGGACAATATAATGTACATGATGGGGATACTTTTTAAAACAATCTGTCAAAACAGTGCTCATATTACGAAAAATAAAAAAAAAAAATATTGATTTATGTTTACATACATATTTAATTTTTCTTTGAAGTAAAAACAATTTATCTTGATCTAATGATTTCTTAGATAACATTTTCGAGTTTTTATAAGAGAAAGAAATTAAAATTAAATTAATGTCCAACATTTAGCAATTTTAAAACCCGTCCTATAAATTTTCACTTAATACCGTAAAGTTCAAGAGTAGAAGGTGAAGGTTATGTTACAGTTTCCAGTAATCTATTTTACTATTTCCTCTGCGCAGTCAATTACCCATTATTTTTTACGATCACTTGCTCTTACATGATCTTTCAATGCAACTCTTAATGATCAATACAGAGAAAGTCCATTCTCATAGGCCTTCTTCTTGTTCGGGTCATTCCGGTGGCAGCTAGAAACTCCGGAAATGACCGAACTAGACGACTCGCACCCGGAGGCACCGGAAACAAAATACTGTCGTTTATGGCGCATGTCACATGTTTTAGTGTTTTGTTTTTCAATGGGCGTCGTGATACAAACAAATTCGTCAATGGAACGTATTTTCCGGTTCCTATGTTTTGTTTGATGTTTAATTGTTAATTTTTAAATTTAATTAACGCACGCTGCAATTGGCAAGAAAAGAATGAGGACATTAAATTATATGAGTTCATTATTTCTACAAAAATTGCACCGAAATTATAACGAAAACTTACAAACCAAAAAATATGAATTTTACCTACTTTAAAATGTAGGTAGGTTTAAATTAGAGATTATATATATCATATTTTCATTAACTAATCGTCAAATAAATTTAAAGTTATTGTTGTTAACAACAATCTTTTAAATAGGTTATTTGCAGATCAATCTTTAGACTTCTTTTATATTATCCTGAGATTGTGTGACTGATTTTTTATATTTATTTCGTAGAGATTTCAATGATGCGTCAGAAGATCTTGTAAACTAGTTTGCAGATTCATATTTATTATTGTATTTTGATCTATTTTTTTATTGTATTCCTTTATTTTTAAATCCCTGTCTTAAAAAAATTTAATTTAAATAAAAAAAATCCACTTTTTTATATTAAGATACAAAATAAATTATCTGAATACCTAATTACCTTCAATTTGAACTTCAGTTTGATAACAACCAATAACTATTATTTCAGTAAGTAAAGAAAATTAATAATACTTTAATAGCTTATCATCCTACGAGGTGTAAACAAATGTCTCCATGGTTACAACACATTTTTCTACAACAGATCAGACAGATAACAGTGACGACACAGTGTTTTGTTAATAGTTTTATTGTCAATAGGTGATGACACCTTATCTTCAATATTCAACGTGTGTAACTATTAATCACATGAATGTAGGTTTTTTTGTACAGCAATTATGTTTTTGTATACAACTTGAAACAAATTGACGATTTAATTATCCATTATGCTGACAAAAATAAAAGTGAAAACTGAAGACATTAGTGGATAATTACCACATAAAGGATGTTTTCATTATGACAAAAATAGTAAATACGTTTTTTTGTTTTAAATTAACCTCTATTAATATATCAACAATGATTCAAAAGAAAAGAAAGTTAGAGTACATCAATGGGTTATTCCATTTTATTTCGACATTGAAAAGGAAAAATTGCTTTATCGTTACATCGAAAACGATTTTATAATATCGGATATTGTTAAATTGTTTTTAGTAATTTTTGTTTTGTAAAATTGGTACTTTCTGAGTCTGCACCCCACGGTAAATGTCAATATGATAACCTCAAATATTTTAAAACGTGTTTTAACACAATTTGGAATTATTATAAATAATTGAATAAACAAAGCTAATTTAAAATGGTATTAAAATATATAACAGTAATAAAGTGTCCAATTCTTTCAACAGAGGGTTGCCATATTTTACATAAACCGCTAGATTATGCTTAATTATTTGTTTTTAATTTGAATTTTTGAGATTTCTATAAAATAAGTGTAACAAATTGTATATTATACTTGTTTTATATAATTATGTATTGTTCCATTCGTGTTCGTCGTGTCCCAAGCAACTCATGTAATAATGTATCGTTTTATAAAACAAATTTTATGCGTATCACTTGAATAGATGATTTTATATTGTAATATTTAAAAGATAAGACATGAGAAACTACAAATAAAAAATTGCGAAAAGTAATATACAATAATAGTATATTGTGTTATTATGAGTAAAAGTGATACTTTGTGTGGCGAGCATGGAAGTTTGCACGACAAGCGAAGCGAGTCGGACAATTGCATGCGAGGCACACAAAGACACTTTTACTCTGAATAACACATGCTATTTTTTCTTCAAACTTAGAAATTTTAAAAAATAAACTACTATTTGACGTTTAATATGTAGGTTACCTGTCAGTTATTCATAATTTTTAGTAACTTTATTCTTAGGTTATCTAGTTTCTATAGTGACATTTAGGGCGATATTGCAGATTTCTATTGTATAAGTTACTTCTTATTGGCTGATTCTACATACGCGGCGGCGAAGAAATTAAACGGCGGCTAGAATAAAAAATTATATTACGGAGGCATAGAAATTAAACTTCAACCTTGTCAATCACGTCACAGAAGATCACTTTTATGAAGTTTGAAGAAAAAAATTTTTTAATACGTTTGATCAAATTATAAAAATAAATTTTTGAAATGTAATTCTTGCAACTTCAAAATGTTTTTTTAAATTTCATCTATGCAATATTTTGCAACATTTCAATGTATTGTCAAGATAAAAAACGAAGAACTAACCTCAAATTAATTACATACATATCAAAATGCATATCTGGAATTCCCCATCTAGAATTAGAGTAAATAATTAATTTCAATGATATTATCTTTTAAAAAATTCAATTTAATTTCTTTGAAAGTGTGATTCAGCACTAATTAGGAAATTTCTTTTGAAAATTGCAAGATGGGGACTTCTTTGCTTACTCATCCACCAGCCTTTCCTTTCTTATAAATTACTTCTCTTCTCAAAAGATTGTGTAATCCTACGTGTGTTCTCAAAGAAAGCAAAAGTTCCGGTTTAATATATAAATTATCGGCTTCTAATAATATATTTTCACACTATAATGAATATGAGCCCTGTATTATTTCATGAGAAACAAAAGAACTCTCTCGAGACAATTCAAGGTACAAAATAAATTAGATATAAAGTTGTTATAAATATATTATGTTGCATAAATTTTGTTTCATGTTTCATTCTTTATTTTCTTTACATGAATTATTCATAAGTCATATTATTTATTCATTGATATATGTTCATTAGTAACAAATATTGTAAATATAAATAAATAATAAATCATTGCATTTTAAAAATATGAATTATACCTATATTTATTATATTGTTAATATATTATTTTTGCAACTTTTATAAAATACAATTAGTAAATACAAGATCCGTGCGGTTAAACCAGGGGGCACCAAATTTATCAATATGCTCACAAATAGTTATTTAGATTTTTTCATTTATCTTTGCTCTATAATGTTTATATTGTACTAAATATTACCGGTATCCTTTATAATATTCCCAAAGGAGAATAAAAAATTTTAAATTTGGTTTGATCTTTAGATTTTGCACATTGAGAACTATCAAAATTTTTGTATTTATAAATCAAACAGTTGACTTTAATCCATTTTTTGATACAACACCTATTTGTTTTACAATTGAGAACTTTTCGTCCAAACTTACAGAAATAAGTAAAGATTTCTTTTTATTAAGTTAAAGTTTACAATTTTTATACTTTTGTCAATTGTCATTTAAAAAGTTAGTGTTACAGTTCGTTCCAATTTTGGTACAAATAACTTATGAATATTTTTTTATTTATATACAACTTATTATACATGTTAGCCTTGTATGTTATATATTTGTATAATTTTAATGTCGAAACGTTGGCAACAATTCTTTTCAACCACTCCATACATGTACTTACGCATTTCAAGATGACGTTTGTTACGTAATGTTGGGATTATTCAATAAACTTTCATCGTTTTTATGGTTGCAGTTACCATTTTACTAACTGACCAATTAATAAAATTCACCTTGCCTTTCTGGTTAATAACACTGATTAATTTTTTAGTTTTGAAAAAAGAAATCTACTGCACGCCTTCCTTCTGTAGGCGGTATCAAATTACATATCGATACTACTACTTAAGATTATATCATCACACATCTTGTGCATTTAAAAGAAGAATTAATAATGTGGGATCTTATTCTAAAAGAATTGGGTACTTTCTATTTGAAATATGCGTGAAATGAATTAAATAATACATAACCTGAACGAATAGCTAATGTATGATTAACGCAGGAAAATGATATCTTTATGGTTGTTAAATGTACTGAGGAAAATTGAATGACTTTAAGATGGTAATATATGTAAATATTCATATTTTCTTGTATGCATCTGTATTATCTTTATTAGCTATAAAACATTAAATTAGATATGCTGTATTATATGCACATTTCTTATTATCAACTGTCATAAAATAATTGTTTTTAATTTGGTATAACAATGTTTGTATTTGAAATTTTAAACTTTCAAATTTGTGCCTAATAAATATACAGTTATTGTAAAGTAAACGTATTCTCTAGATGAAGAAAGCTTCAGGTACCAAAGGTACATTATACAAAATTTACCAGCCTAATACAATCAAAACAAAAATAAATAAGAATTGAAATTATGTCGTATAACAGTAATAAAAAAAAGATTTATTGGTTCGTCATTTGTTTCTACTTAATAAAGAAGATAATTGACGAAAATATAATGCAAACAGAACTATAATGAGTTACCAATTACCTATTACTTAATGTAGATTCAATATTTAAATTACCATTAATTACCCATTTTAAAAGATTTCGGTTTACTTTATATTACAGCATAACTCTTCATGGTTGTATTGTTATCTGTATTCTGTTTTTACTATATCATTGTAACACTATGTATGTATTTCTAATGTAGGTGATGATGGATTAAATATAAAATAATCCGAAATACCCAAACGTACATGATATTCAACAATTTCTAATAAATGGAACACAAGAGACCAAGAGCATCTCATTATTTTACAAATTACAAATTCCCAGCAATATAAATCCTTATAGTGTTAAAAATATTAGTTTAAACCAATGTTATTTCAACCTTATCTAGGGTTCTGAATGTCTGTATTAGTGATACAACGAATGTGCGCATTTGCATTCGCATTCAAGAATATTCGCATAGTTCTTGACATTCGCATTCGCATTCGCAAAATTTGATGCGAATATTTTGCGAATATGAACGACAGGAAAAATATATAAGGTTTAAATAATTTTAGGTAAATGAAACAAAAAAATATGGATTTTTTATTAATTTTATGATAGTAAAAATATTAATAAATCAACAAAAATGACATTCCTTTTAGTACAAAGAAACATTAGAAAAGTTATTTATTATTTCTTCTTATTACCAAGTACATACACTTAGCATTAAAATAAACGCTTACTAATAAAACAAAAAAAAATACTATTTAATATCTACTAATAATTGGGATGAATACATTACTAGCAGGGTACGTATAAAGGCTAGTCAATGTGTAGTTTCTTGCTACACACCAATGTATTTTAGTTTGTTTTTCCACTTTTCTCTCGCTCTAAAAATTATAAATAGGCACGTCAAATCAAGCTTCGCCTACTGACATGAAAAACTAAGGTACTCTCATAATTCATGAACAGACCGATAAATGAGCAAAGAAAATCAATTAACTTTTTCTGATTCATTTCCAGCATTTCTCGATATTTGTCATACTTCATAGATTTAACAAGTTTAAATTGCACTCCAGTTGATTAAGCATAAAGTCAATATTTTCTCTTTATTAATGTACAACTACTCATGAAATTATTTTATATTGGCGCGTATTTTAATTAAAGACAGTAAATCATGTTGATTAGTAAAATTGCGTATAATTTAATACTTATTTTTCCGATTCACGATGCAGACATCTGTCAAATTTCTAATCCAACAATTTAAAAATAATTTTTTGTTGGAGTGATTGACAGGTATATTTGGTTTGAAGAAGATACATTGCGTTATTCTCCAGCTGATTTCACTTTTATCTCGCTCCTGACCTACAAGGGTCCAACTAATAACAAGTGTGAAGTTAGGAAGATTAATTTCTTGCACGTGACTATACTTTCGCTTTCATATTTTACCGCGAAATGGACATGAAAATTTTGGTACGCATGTCAAAAGTCATTAATCTAAATATATACGTAGTAGATATAATATTTTAATGATTATATATTTCTAATCGTAAATATAAATATATAATTTTATAATGATAATTTATTAAAATTAATTTTTTCTTAATTCTGTTAAATTCTTTTAAAATTAAAAACTAATCTTTTAATAATTTTCTTTTCGAATTGAATAGTAAATAAATTTTGTTAGGGAAAAAGAGTTCAAATTAATTACACCAATATTTAAACTATTAAAAATTAGGCGAGTTTGCTGAACAGTATTTAATTATAATTATATCTCTCTGTAACTAGTTTACTATATAAAAACATCGCATCATCTTTGTATTAAACAAAAGAATGTTAATTTCTAATCTCTTCCTTATAGAGATGAATGATAACATCTTATTTTTATTCTTTTGTTAGTAATTTGTCTTTTTCATCACCAACTACTGCCGTTCGGGCACCATCTTCTATTAGACCTAATGCCTATTTAGTTACACAATGGACTTATTATGAACAAGAAAAAAAACCTCAGCCTTTACTTTCTCGCGCCGAAGTTCACGGATAGTAAAAGTAATGCGTTGTCCACTCTGGTCAAAGACAGATAAGATTCTTCGCAGAGGATTACAGAATTGATTAATAGAAGAAAGTATGTGGTATTTAAGAATAATTTCTTGAAGCCTATTAATTATTTTTATTTATAATCCAAATTTTTCAAATGGCCTTTTAACATTAATTATTATCAAGTCAAGTAAATATGTCGTTAATTCATAAATATATGGGCTCCTTGGTCTACAACTAGACTCAAATTTCTTATCACCTGTTTCTTCACTTAAAATTGTACCTGTGATGCACATTTCACTTTAGCTAAAATAGCAGCCAGGTGACATTTGATAAACGCCCACCAAAGGTAAAATTTGTATGACGACATCTACTTGATTGATTTTCTATATATGATGACAATATTTTAAAATAGTCTTTTGCCCTGATGATACTACAATTGGTAGCAAAACGTCTGCCTTAGACTAATAAAATTTATTAGTTGACTGTAATCCTGCTTATTTCTTCACTCCAGTAAAATTTGTATTTGATTTTTATGAATTTATTATTTTTATCTTTTAAACGATAAACAGTTTTACGCCTTTATGTACCATGCAAGAAGTATGTGCACTAAGTCTTGTGTCAATGCCCCCTCATTCCATTATTTTTTTATATATACTTAAGCAACATCGAACATGAATTCGGCCAGGTAATATATGCAAATAAAAAAATTGGCACCTTTCAATATATGTAGTTTTTTATTTATTTGTTACGATCATATAGACATCAGTTTTTTTTGTAATAATAAACAAAATTAGGTTTATATGGTACAAAATATAATTAATTATTAATAATTAAAATAAATGCAAATAAACTAGTGACTAATTTGAGCTTAATAGCTCTTAAAGAATACATCACACATTTGAGGGTTTGTGATAATTACAACTTCAATTTTACAATTACAATTTTTGAGAGAGTAACTTATTTAATGCCTCAGACGGTTCTTCTGCTACATCTGATGGTAGTTTTTCTTCATTAAATTCGATGTCGTACATTTTTTTGTGCGCACTTTATACAAAAATCATGAAAAGACTGAAAGAAATGAAATTAGTTTTCAAACAAATTTCGTAACAACCGAAAGTACTGAGCTTAAAATTGTTATTAAATAATAATTTAATTTTTCTAAATATTTTTTCTATAAAATGTGCTATATAAAAAAATTGAATTTTATACACGAAGATAAAATAATATTATCGACTCGCGAAAATTAATGAACACTTTCCGCTAGTCGATAAAATATTATTTTGTCGTCTTGTATAAAAAATAACTATATATCACATATCTGGATCGATATTAGATAAAAGTAGCCTTATATCTCCTCGTTTAGGTACATGCACTAATGCAAATTATGAGGGAACTTTCAATCGATATAAATCTCAAATATTTTTTTCCGACTTCATTTGGTACCAAATGAAAAGTCCCAAAGACAAAAACCCTTGGTAATATGGTCGCTCAAATATATTAAAATATTTCTATGTTTAAGAAAATAACTTTATACGGTTTTTAATGATAATTTGTTTATTATTTAAACATTTAATTACTCAATACACATTAGGCTGTATTGACAAACAAATAATTTTGATATCATAACCGTATTAGCGACCCAAAAAACAGGAGATATTATTAGCTCAATGATATAGATAAAATGAAAATTTCAAAATTACATAATCGTCCTTGTTCAAGGGGTGTTAAGTTTATAATGGGAAAGAAAACCTTTCGATTTTAAATATACATTTATGATACTTCACTGCTTTATTTAAATTGGTATTCGAAGGCTTTATTTCTGCTCTGACCGGTCTCGACCCCACATGGATCTACATTCGATTGACTTTCACTCCCTGAGGAAGACTGGAAGACCTAAGTGTGGTCGAAATCGGTCGGAGCCAAAATAAAGCCTTCGAACATGGACTGAATTCTAGTCATTAATTCCCTATCCTATTCATCGACCAATCGAGAAAATCCTTTGATCATGTTCTAATCCAAAATAGAAAGTAATTTGAAAAGTCATTTATAATAGTTTCATTCAAAATTTATAGGCATACATAATTATTGTTTATAATAATTTTCAATTACTTTCAATATACCCATGAAAAACCTATATGTAATACCTCTCAATAAATTAATGTACAAAACATTAACTTGTTAATTTATTATGGTTTTCACTAAGAAACATAAATAATGCACAGCAATTAAAAACATATTTGCAAATATTCGAAACTTCTTTTTATGTAATACTTGTCTTAAAACATAAAATGATGTGCCCATCTTCAAGATTTTCTCTTTTAATATGCATGTCCTCCTACTACACTAATTAAACGGTTTTATTAATTAGCACCTTTAAAAAAATGTATAAATAATTTTTATGGCTATTATAATTAAAAATTGGCAATTAGTATTCAAAATACTATAAGTTGCAAAATGACCAATGAATTATGATATTTTTTAGATATAGATATTGCAACAGGGATTACCAATAAAACAAAAAAATATATACCTTATGAGAGGTGTAGTATTAGAAATAGTCAATTACTTTTTATGACGATAAGATTATAAAATTACATATCTACATATGTATACACACCAAAAAATATCGTGTAAAATTTAACACTAAAGTTGGTCTATATAGGTCCACACCCATTAGTGAAAAAATTACCACAACAGCATTTGGTTAAATTCTACTCCGGAGTTTGGTAAAATATGTTACACTAAATTTTTGGTACAATTTCACATTATAGTGTTTACAGTACACCGGTTTTATCTTAATTTTACCAGTTCTAATGTTTCACCCATACACTAAAATAAGAAAAAATACTCGTAAAAGAGTAAAATGTTACTACATATAGTGTATAATTTTACGCCGTATAAACCGTCTGACACAATGATGTGTATCATTTCACACTGTTTTTAGAAAAAAATAAACTCAAACGTGTATATTCAAAATATTTATACCAGTTTTAGTGTAATAACTATCTTATACCATACACTTAACTGTGTAAAACTTCAATATGGTTTACACCGAATTAGGTACATTTATACACAAAATAGGGTAGAAATAATAATAATAAACAAATGTAATTTTTACTAAAGAAATGAATTTAATTTAATTAATTAAAATTTACATTATAGAACATATAAATATTCTTTGGAACAATATAACACTTATTGTTAAAAGTAGACAATTCTAGTGGTTCTTTATAAATTAGGAGTTGAAAATCTACTAAATTTATTTTTTCACTATTGTTGGACACAACATACCCATATAAATTATCATCAAACGATTCAGATCTCCAAGGTATGGTAATAAAGAAAAGAACATTTTCTATACTAATAATATTTTGTCCGCCTTCTTGTATCATTATTCGCTTTAAATCCTGAAATTATGCTTATTTAAAAATATATGTATATACCTCTTGCAAATACGTAGATTAAAACTGTTAATTACCTCAACATTTGTATTTTCACCATTTTTTTTTGCTGAATAAATGTTATATTAGATTGGGAGTCTAATTTTTGTTGAATATCAGTTTCTGATAGTATATCAAATGGACGTGATTCATGTACTGATACTGAACTTAAAGGACTTGGTACTATTTCTGAAGAAGTAGCTGTAGCTAACCAGTTACAAATATCTACACCTGATGTTGTATTGGAATGTATTATTAACGTAGAGGTAGATGGTGTATTTACTAAAAAAATATCATTTGTAATATACTTGCTTATCAAAATACTAATATATATATATTAGTGTATTACCAATATCAATACTAACAAGTTCATTTAGATTTGCAACATGAAGTGTGCAATTTTTATTTGCGGAAATATAAAATATAAAGTATCTTCTTCTAATATTTCTTCTCCTAAATTAGGAAACTTTTTTCGTGCTATAAAATTGGAAAAAGTTTAATTATAAACATTAAAACAATACCGTTTACTTACCCATCAGAGTTACAAAATCCTGATAATCTGCATTTTCGTTTATTACCTGCCCACTTAATATGATTATTATTGTTCAATTTAAAAGGCAACATTACATATTAATTTAAATATATTTAGTTGGGTTTATTATGCCTTTTTGCACGAACAAGGAAAATCTCATCAGCGACGACCTTTCGTTATCTAACCAAGAATAAGAATGATCTCGCTTGTTTGTAAACACTGACAAGTGTTAAAACCAATAGGGTTGTGATGGAAGCCTCATCATTACACTTGAATATGTAAAAAAACATTATTCAGTGTAAAAATAATTTCATTTTATAAAATTACCAAATCATGTGTAAAACTGGATAAATACATATGTCATTTTAGTGTACATTTTATAGTATACACTAAATTTGGAGAAAAGGATAAATATGGAGTAAAATTACCTTGTTTCACAAAATTAAGTGTACTACTGAATATTTTTACACGCTTCATATTTTACCAGAATCAAAATTATACCAAAAATTAGAATTTACTAATTATGGTGTTGATTTTTACACTGACTACAATTACCACTCCGTTTGGTAACTTTACCACTCTAAAATTTTTTGGTGTGTATGCCAGATTATGTGTGCCAAAGATTTATTTATTTCTGACATTTAATTTTGAAAAATAGTAGGTTCTTAGGCAATGTTTATAAAGAAACATTTTACAAAAGGCAACAATAAATGCATTTAGAACGCTTTAAGAAATATTGAAAACACATTTATTTGTATTTCTGATGTCAATATTTATTTTATATTAATGTATGTATGTACATATGAAAAGAAGTTGGTATATAGAAACTGCTATAACTAAAAAGTAAAATCAAAATTTATATATTTGCAACATAAAAATAGCTTTTGTAGTCACTCTTCATCTTCAAGCAGCCATGTGCTCGTGAGATAAAACTGATAAAACGAATTCAAACAATCATCAATGAATAGTAAGCTGTGATTAATACATTTAATTATAAATAATAAAATAAATTGTAATTACATTTATGTACATTGTAATATTTTAAATAATTAGTTCCAAATATAAGATTCTTTAACTTTCTTCTAAATTTTATAAAGTATCTTTGGTTAGTTGGAAGATCAACCTTAAGCTGAACCTCGCCATTGATCTTAAATATGATCAATAAAGTGTTAATTATTATTATTATTATCATTATATATTCTCCCATTATAACATGAAATTTATTCATAATTAAAAAGCAGGAAGAATAATAAAATCTAAATCATAAAACAAATTTGTATTGCAAATACATCTTCTCTATCTATTGTGTATCATTTAATGAATATTAAAATGCTGAGAAAAGATTGTTTTAACATTGAATACAATCCATAATTACTGATTGTAATATAATAGAAAAAAGTTTTCATAAAAGTGTAAAAATTTCTATCCTGCTGCGTTAATTGGAAAATTTGCATAGGTTTATATTTCGCAATAGAAAATAGACATAAAATTCGCACACTCTTATAAATAATAGGTCAGTGCGGTTTCAGAGATGACATTTAAAAAATAATTATAGCATAGCGTCATAAATATTTAAGTGAAATTTCTGTCAACATTATTATCTATGCGTTTGTTTGATATATTATTGTGAGAGTAACTATAATATGCCGTTTTATTTTTCAACACCTACTTATGCATAACTTAAATGAAATCAATAGTGATGTAGACAATATTAGGTTAATGGTTAAATAAATTACACGTAGCTCTACAGTAAATAGGCACATAAAATTTGTCGACATTTATTTTGAATGTTACTGTCAATAAATTCACCAGTAAACTATAACTGACTTTTTTTTCTCCAATAAACAATTTGATTGACAATCAAGTGACTTTAAAATCAAAATTTCGTGTCCAAAAAACACACTTTCTTGAGGTGCAACTTTGAGAGCAAAAATTAATTCCCGAAATAAATATTTTGGACTCAAAAATGAGTATCTTGGATTTATTTTGGATGTATAAACACAATTTTATGCTAAAAACATAAAGGTTTATTTTTTACGGTTTATCCTTAGTCTCCCATATTTCTCTTTTCAAAAATCAAAAAATCTAACTATATTCTACATTAACTTTAAAAATAACATTTATTACTTAATGGAGCAATCCTGTATTTCCTTCTTCACATCTGGGATCATACTAACCTCGTACCGTTCCTGGATATTCCGATATTGCCCCCCACAATAAAATTTCTTAAATCCCGCCACTGCTCTTAAGTACTCATAGCATAGGTATATGGAAACCATAATTAAATATTTTGTAATACATATTTATTTATCATGTTCAATAATATCTCCACTTAGATATAATTTCTCCTTGTCTTTATATTTAAAAGAATGTGTAATGAATACGCATCCGGAAATAATAACCATCTTGACTTCTTAACCATTTTCCTGTGCTCATCTCACCGTGGTGTGTGATGTGCCATGTAACCATAATGTCCAAGAGAAGACTGTGATTATTGATGGGTCTTTGGGCGGACACTTTCATCTTCCTTATGTCCGCGCGAAGAGAAAATAGGATATGGGAGGATTTTATGGACAATGTAGATACGGAAGATGTACTAGACGTAAAACATATCAGAGATTGTTACTGCAAATGACTGGCTTATATAAAATAATAAGAGTTTTGAGGTTATCTTGTTAGTTGTTCCTTGTTACATTGACGGTTGTGACAGTTATGGCTAGTTGCAGATACGGACTTTTCTTTTCCTTATTTATTGCTACCTACACTGTCTATTCATAACATTCTAAATTCTCATATATTTAAAAATTAAACTGTTTATAATCTTAAAATAAATTATAACCACAAGATTGCTTAGAAATAAACTATGAAAATTAAAATAGTAAACATTGTTAATACTTAAGTAATTTATTCGGTGACTTCAATGATACATTAAGAAAAATATCTAAATAAAATCATTTTAGTCCACTTGTTACTATTTTTAATGTCAATTTCTGTATAAATTTATGCCTTACTAGTATGTATTATCCAGGGTTGCATAAAAATCAGATTTTGTTTTGATTTTTTTTAAAAAGGTATAGGTTATAGCGACTTCCGATTATATAGACAAAATTTTTGAGATCCCTTCGATGTCTTTATAACCGAATTTTACTGTAATACATTTCAAAGTAAATATAATAAAAAAAAACACACATAAGTGAAAAAGTTTCTGCATTATAAATTCATAATAATAGGTATACCAGTAAAATCGATTTACCGACGTAGTTAAAGAGATTTATTAGTCTTGAAAGAATTGCCACATGATAACATTATTACTTACACGCTTTTTCCCGCAATTTTCTTAAATCTGGAATGTTAAATTGCAAACAAAGTGATTCAAATCAATGATTTAAAAAAAAAAAGTGATTTATATCAATACAACTTGTGCTGCAGTACTATTATAAATTAATATCGCGGGAGTACGGGTGTATTATAAGATATATAATACTCAAGCGGGCATTTTGTGTTGCTATGATAATATTGGCAACAAATTAAAAAAAGAACGATTTTTTTTAACATCACTGAATATAGTTTTAATTCCAACTGTATAAACATATGTAATAATGTTATTATATGTTTGCGGAATAAATTTTTAATTTACAAGTGCTTCAAAAAATATGAATAGTACTTAAAATCTGTATAGAAATTTTACACCTATGTATTTAATTGATTTAAGAATAAGTACTACAGTTTATAGACTGTATAGACATCCAGTTGGTAATAATATGAATATAAAATTTTACTACATACTTTGAACAGTAATAATCGTATCGATAATAACTTACTAAAATAATATTTTACTGCATAAAATATGCATTTCTCTTTCATAAATAGCTATGAAACATGATCATCATCTGCAAACTAAAACCTAACATCTGTTATATAATTAGTTATTATCCTCTTGCTATTAAACACACAATCATGTACATCTCCACAAACTTCACCTTCACGCGGAAACTAATCCAATATTCATTACTCTTCTTCTTCAGCAGTGCTTAAAAATGGCATTATTTATGGTTAGAAAATTACAGTAAGCCATCCTGCAATTATTCTTACGGATGCTGCGGAGTCACAAGTGCAATAAATTATGCAGCTCGTGAAACTAAGCCAGATGGGTAGATACAGGGAAGTATTGTGCGATTTCCATCAACATCTATGTGGGACTTGATGGTGATTAAATTAGGCCCATTGTTCACAACAATAAAGAAAGGAAGATTTCCTCGTAATAAGAATTAATGGTGTATAGAATATATAGAAATAACTAGTTCCCCGTTTATGAAACATTATGTGCTGGTTCCTTAATACTAAATTATTAAATGAGTACTTCCTATTTATAAATAAAAAAATATTAAAATATAAACAATTAAAAAATAATAATTCACCAATTATTTATGTTTACAAATATCTTCTTTAAAATAACGATCTGAACCTTAGCAGTTTTTGGAAGTTCATATCATGCTATTGAAAAGGAAATATATTTTTATTTTCGTACATACATTTTATTTTTTGTATCTTCTTTATTTTATGGAATAAAAAGGTTGAACTGTAGCCTCAACCCTCAACATCAAAGATATAATATACATGATGGAATTGAAAGCAGAGCACATGGTTTTACTCCGATGTTATTACAGATACAAAAATATACAGAATAACAAAGTTGTAGGAGACGAAAGGTGTCATTTGATTATAGAATAAAATATTTTTTTAAACCTATGGTTCTCAAGTTACAGTACAAAATTAATATTTTAGCGTATTTTTTTTCTGAATTGAACCATGTGATAATTTTATATCCTTACATAATAAAAATATTGAGAAAAATGCGATAGAAATTTAAATACTGCGTGTATTAGCGAAAACTAACCCACCATTAACTTTTTTATTAGAAGGAATAGAAACATTTTCTTTATATAAAAGTTTTTTTAATTATATTTACTGTTTCAGGACAAACAGAGAAAAAAATTACAAGCAAACGACTATCAATTTATATTTTTCAAATGGGAACCTACTATTATTTTGGTAAAATTAAAACCTCCATTTTTTTTCCTTTTAAATAATGTAAAAAGAATGAGCGTAAAAAAATTGCGAAAGAAGATAATTAAGAAATAACTGACATAATTCTTATGCGATATGTAAAATTATCTAATGTAAACTTTATTACGTGAAATAACGACCATAATAAGGTAAATCACGTAAAACAAATGCTCGAAATTACGACTTTGTTCTCCTTTACAGAATATTTAAATAAAAACTATATGTGACATTTTTCTATTCTCTTATTTTTTTCGTAAAATTTCATACTCACTTACGACAACTAATATATTCATTGAAAAGAAAAAAAATGGCGGTTTTAAATTTACTAAAATTTAAAAATTAAGAACGGTAGTCGTTGCATTCCAAACCGACAAATTTTTTTGTCTCTCTTTTTTTATCAACTAGCATATTTCATATTATAAAACTTTTATATAAATAAAAATTTTCTATTCCTTATAATAAAAAAGTTAGATGCTTCAGATGGTGATGAATTGTTTGTATATTTCTTCAAGTTTTTTCGATGGTTGTCTATTTCGTTTAGCTTTATATAAATTCTCTTAAAATTATATAATAAAGGCTCATAGAATTTAAAAACTTGAGACAATATTAAATATGGTTACTTTCTGTTTTATTTTAGACATATGTAGTATTTTAAGGTTGGGTATAACATTAATATTAAAAACGATCAAATTTGCACTTAATCCTTCTCTGCTGCAATCATCTTGAGCCCATCTATTCTATACCCATTAAACTTTTACTTTCCGGAAATGCATCAGTACTGCACAGAAAGCCTTCTGGTAATCGGAACGAAGACGTCACGACTCTCATCCTCAATTTCCGGTTTCCACAGGAACAGCTTCCATCGATTGTTTATTGTCACAAGGTGATTATGTCACTACGCGGTCAATGAGGAGAAATCACAGATGATGCGATGATTGAAGATTTAATTATAGGTTAGGTTAGGTTATGTGCGATATGATACTACGCACTACCGGGTTTTTTTTATAGATAATAGTAGTAATTTTTCTAATAGTAGGTTGGGAAATTTTCAGCAAATGTTTTATGTAATTTAATATGAGAATTAAATGTAATTTGGGCTTGTTCATATTTACACATCAGTGAAATTTTGTGTTGGCGAAATGAAATTTTATTTTGATTGTAATAAAGATAAGAAAATGTTAATTGCTACTAATAAATTTCAAAATAATATTTTACTCCTCAATATAAAAAATAACTCATAAAATTAAATAGACATCTTCTTCTTACGGCATAACAAGCTTAGAAAAATGAAATCCATCGAACTTTAGTAGTACAGATACCTAGTACATAATACGTTTGCACATTTGCTTGCATTTTAGAAATATATGTTTTCACATTCAGACATTTTCTAAATAGTGAATACAAAAATTAGACCCACATTAGTATTATTTATTATGTACGTAGACATTAATTTCAAACATTGTTTATTTATAATAATTAGTTAATTTGGTGTGGTGTAAATTAAATATATATCACTTCTCTTAATTAAAGACAAAATACTAAAATAATATCTATAGTACATAGAAGAATTAAAATATAACCAAAATAAAAGATATTATTGTAAGTGTATTGAAGTTGTTCCAATTTTAGGGGAAACCGAAGCAGGCAAATATTAATTTATTTTTTTATAACTTACTTTTATAAATTTTAAGATATCCAGAATTAATATTATATGTAATGTTTTCTTTTCTATTGTTGCATAAATACAAAAAAGTGTTAAAATATATTATATAATCCTTTAAGTAAGCAATGATTAAATTGTTTGAATCAAAATCAAAAGTCATTGCAAGCAATCAATATTTATAAATTTGTTTATGCCAATACAGCAATTTTGCATTTTGCAAATTAATCTTCTCATTTTTGAAAGTGACATATTTATTACTGCACATTATAATCATCTTTATTATTTATTGCACGTTAGTGTCACAGTATCTATTAAATCTCAACGATTTATTATAAAAAAAATACTTAAAATAACCTTTGTAGCAAAAATGTATACATAAATACATGCATAAATAAATTTAAAATATCAAATAAAATTCTAGGACAAAATTTGGTAATGTTTCAAATGAAATGTGATAAGGATACCTGATCGAAACGAAATTCGACTGTCTGCTAGAATGTTTAATTTCTTTTTCATGCAAATTAGATGATGAAACTACAATAGTAATATATTATTTTTGAACACTTTAGCGGTAGATATCTATTTGGCTATTTACTTTTCTTAATCACGTATACTTAGGCAAACAATTGACTACTCTACTACTCATTTCACTGAACCGATAAACAAAAGAGAAATTAAAACGGAAACATGACACAAAATTTTTAACATTTTTTTTATTTAAGTAAAAGTTTAAATATATTTGTCTTATAAATACACTAAAAATTTGACATATTGGTCGCCTTTTATTTTTTATATAAAATATTTTAAAAATATCCAAAAACATAAATCGGTAAGCTTTGTTTTTAAATTAGGATATTATTATAGGATAAGTAGGTACCAACGATAAATTATGTTTCAGTAAAATTTCGTTCATTTAAATTCGTAAACTCAGAATGAATAACGTAACATCGTAAAAAATATATATTTAAAATAATTGCTAAAGGATAATTAGGGTTACTTAATATTGCAAAAAAATTAAGTTTAACCCCGGGACAAGTTCAAATTTCCCTCATTATATTACATAACCAATACCTGCTCAAATTTAAAAGAAAGTCAAAATTAATGTCATTGAGAGTAAAAGCTATCCGAGCGAGAAAAATTGTCTTAAATTGCATTCTAGAAGAATCAGAGGCAGCGTTATGTAAACTGACACACTTGTCTGTCGAGATTCAGAATGAGTATCAATTTTCTACGCACTATTTGTGGATTTTCCACAAACGGATATTTCAAAATCAGGAAAAAATATTCATACGTAACTAATCAAATTTTTGCGGACAATATAATCGCTTCCATTGTTGCACATATAGAAAGGAAAATAAAGTGTCGCCAAAACCTAACCTATCTTTTGAGCAGACAGTGATTATGGCTTATTAGTTTTCAATCGCAAGCCTCTAAATATGTAACTTAGTAACAATCTATACATTTCATAAGAAGTTTAACACTTGTTTTATCTTACTCGAAATCGTATCTGTTCATTATCTTCTTTTGCGAAAATTGTCCTATAAATTACACTGAATAAAAAAAATTGGTGTAAATACTATTCAGTATTAAGATCCTCATTGCCGTTGGCCAACTTTGCACCAACGTCAATTCTGACTCTGGGCAGTGGTTACCCTTACTGATGAGCTCTAAGAACAGCGAAAGACGTGTCTTTAGTTTCGTGGTCTTTAATGATAACCTATTATACAATGATACATTATTTATAAAACAAGACTGACTGATTCTTGTTTATTAGAATTATTATCTTATTTATTAAATGTCAAAAATATATACTTATATATTTTGTTGTAAAAATCTGAATAACACAAGACAAATAAATCAATAAAATGTTCACTACGTCATTACCATCACAATAGATGCAAGAAGACAGAAGTAGTACCTAGTGAACACAAACGGACAACAAACTATTCTCTTGCAGTACAGGGTATATGACGTCACCATATTTTTTTAATTCCAAAATTTATATTAAATATTGGCACTGTTATAATATCTAAATCCTTATATTCAATGGTGAGCTAAGAAATTTTTAACAAGGAGCTCGCTGTTTTTTTCTCTGAAATTGCATGAACTAGTACATTGACAGCAATGTGGAAGACTATGACTGACAAATAAAAACAAACAAAAATTCAATGGTTTATTTTATACAAAAAAAACAATCCAATTACATAAAATAATGAAAACAATGACATTTGTAAATAGTCAAAAAAAAGTACTAAGAACTGATACAAGAAAATACTATTTAAGCTGAAAGCTGCTACACAGTATTTCATGACTTCGTCGATTTAAAAAAGTATCTAATGAAAATAATTTAAAGTATTATATTCTCTTTTTGAGAAAATAGTTAGCAGGAACAAAAAGGGGCTTGCAAATCATAAAATATGTAGCTCACCACTGATTATACTGCATTTAATCCTAAAATGAATTTAAAAAAATCATTCCCTTAGAAAATATACATATACATGAAAGGTGTGAAATAAAGAGAAAAGCGAAAGTAAAAAAGTAACTGCATCAGATTCCATAAGATTTTTCCATAAATAATATTTCAAGTGGGTTGTTTAAGACAAACTCCTTACCTAGTAGTAGCTGTAAATATAAAACATCTTATAAAACCGAAATTTCTCTTTTTTATCAATTTTAAACCATATAGTGCCTCGTTTACATGTCACACCATCAGCCATCGCTTGCTGATTTTACGCGCGCCTTGATGCAACGGATGACACCGTAGGCATGTTGCAAGTCAGGTGTGGCCTCAGCATATCACTCCATCGCGATGCGCTAACCGACTGTAATCGTCAGCAATGTACTAGGTTTATCGGTTAAGTAATGCCTGCATGTTGAAAGGCAATTGTTATATCATGTAAGATCTATACCAGATTCGCAACTTTTTTTCTGTCATGAAGGGAGGTATTGTATCCTTATCGATTTTGGAATGTTTCGAAATTTTGACATATATCCACAAATTAACTACAAGATGTCTGAAGGACACAGGGAAACAAGTTTTAAAAAACAATGTATTTTAAATTCTGACGTCAATGGCACCATTTATCGTTAAAGAAATAGGTTAAATTAATTAATGGACATAAACATTTTTCTTATGAAGATCTATATTACACCGATTCTGCAAGTTTTGCTAAACATCTTGGCGTAGGTACTAAATAGTAAAATAGATAGTATATGAAAACCTGAAAATTATAAATACAATCAACTACCCGCATTGGCAGGTAAGAGTCTCCGTGGTACGAGTTTACCAATGTCTAGTGATGCCGTCTAGATCTTGTCTAGACGGAAACACTATACCAATCTCCATTATCGAATATGTCAATAATATAGTATATTATTTAACAAGCATAATATGTAGGCTATATTACACGAGGATGTAATTAAAAATACGAGCGGTAGCGAGTATTTTTAATCATTCGAGTGTAATGTACCCATATTATGCGAGTCAAACACTATACTTTATCTACAACTATCAGGCATATAAAAAATCTGATATTATTTGTTAAATATTCAGTTAGGTGTGAGTAGTTCCTATATAGCTTAACAGATGGCGCCACACTAGCACTTAAATGTCAAAATAACTATTCAAATTGTATTTATTATACTTTTATAATCATTTATATTGATATTTATAATAAAAAATATATTATTAATAAATTAACAGTTTATTAAAATGTTGTGTGTTAAATTATATGCTCTATTTATTACAGAAAAGTGTAGCGTGTAATATAGCTTTTCATATTACACTTGTGTAATATGAGTAGTATATTATATGTAGTATCACACGTATAATGTACCCATAATTCAATAGTTGTAGATAAATATATTTATACCATAAAGTATATTTACCAACCCTCATTTCTCGGGTACTCTAAGTGGCATGGAGATTGCACCTTACGAGCAACTTTTATGTGAGAAATAACTGTTGTAAACATGATGGGACTTAAATTAATTTGCACAAACATATTGGTTTATAATTTCGTTACGAAAGTTTGGTAATTCAAGAATCAAGGCTAATTATGTCAACAAATGATACCAGTTGGTCCAGGCGATCCATCTGCTCGTAGGTTTTAAGATAAATGAAGAGTTTGCACTGTACTAGTTTTCATGAAACTACACATTCAATTTTTTTAAATAAATGGTACCATTTAGTATATTTTTATAAAAAGTCGTCAGACTTAGTGGAATATTATTCGTGTCTTTTTTAAGGTTTTGAGATTTTATCAGAAATTTAGGTTAGCAAGTTTTTCAATTATATCAGAAAAACAGTGGTTTAATTATTAAGGTGATGCGATTCGAACTGAACAGAGTACGTGATTCGGAATTCGATTCTCAACATCGGCAATTATTAATCAAATAATGGTGTATATGAATAGTTTCAATAATGTAATAATTTAAAAAAAATAAACAGGTTTCAATTTAAAAGGTACGAATATTTATGTATTATGGGCAGGGATTGTTCACTTTCTGGTCTTGATCTAGACTAAGAGTCTTGTCTTGTCTTGAAATTTCAAGACAAACCTTTTTCCACTATTGTCTTTAAAATCTAAACAAGGCAAGAGAAGAGTCTAGACGGTCTAGATCTGGACGGCAACATTAAATGCTCTCCTAGGGTTGCAGCTGCAATGATGGAGAAAATATGTTCTATATGATATTATTAATAATTGTAGTTATTTCAATCAGAAAAGTTACATGGTGAAGAAAAGAATCGACTCATTCAAGTTTGGACAACATTGTGATAGTTGGATAACATGTAATTGAAAATTAAAATCTGAGGTAATAAGGTGATAATACTACTACATTACTATAAAACGAGAAGAAAAGTTGAAAAACGCATTACAGTAAAAGAAGAACGAATCTTATTAAATAATAATATAATTAATAAACAAACCTTCTTTATTGTACAGTTGATTTACAGCGATTTTCAATCCTGTAACATTAAATGTCAACATTATATAATTGTCACAGTTTACCTAATTCCTTATTCTAACATAATACTTAACACCACACAGCCAAAGCAAATAAAGTTCATAATAAGATTCCAAAGCAGGACGAGCAAACATCGGATTTAGCAACAGTTGTAAAGTGATTCACAACCATGCAAATAATTTGATAGACACGTTAAGTGAATAAAGAAATTCTTTCTATGCTACTGGTATTGGCATTCCCAAGGTCTGTTAAGGCAATTCGTGTGCTTTTCGTAACGGGTTGAGCAACAAGATTTACATGTGAAAACATCTTTTAAAATTATACATTAGTTCAGTTCAGAGGACAGGCATTCTGATTTGCCAATATCTGTAATTAGTGTGACGGAAGAGAATTTCTAAACAATCAAAACTTCCGGATGACAAGACAAAAAATATGCTCAGGCTTCGAAACACAGATGTTACAGGTTCCAATCTCGCGGAGGGATTTTTTTATCTTTCAATGTTACATTGGGCAATATGTACATGACCTAAGTAGTATTTAAATTTAAAGGAAAAGTAGTTATTGGAGTAAGTTTGTCATTTAGGAAATAAAACATTATTATTGTAATCATTTTACATATAATATATTCCTATATTCTTTACCATTTTTTTTTTAGAATTAAATATCGAAGCAAGATCTTGTTAATATACTTATCTGTTTGAAATTACTTGTAAATTCTCATACCAAAAAAACTTAAACAATTCTACAATCCGCACGCCAACATAAAACATTAATTACGAGTAATTGTATATTAATATAAAATATTATTTATGCTTTCTTAAGGCCAGATGTGGAACAAAAAATGTTTGGATTGTTCAAATTGAAGGTTATTATTTGAACAATAAAATTTTTATTATTGCAAAAATTACAGGAATTCACATATTTTCTATGTAACTGTTGCAATATAATAAGATACACTTATGGTAGAAATATTTT
Organism: Stenolophus ochropezus; assembly: GCA_035578165.1. Lineage (NCBI taxonomy): Eukaryota > Metazoa > Arthropoda > Insecta > Coleoptera > Carabidae > Stenolophus > Stenolophus ochropezus. Next base: position 12,305,144 of record JAQOWZ010000005.1, on the reverse strand, counting down.
CATGTCATCTGAAAAGAAACATTGCATAATAAATAGAGAAATCAGCAGTTTCAATATGGGTGACCCTTAATTTAAAATTCCCGCCTTTTTGTAATGCGGAAGCATCGATTCGATTAGAAAATTGTATGTCAACTTAATTGCAGATATTGGTAAATCAGAAAACTAACTTTGTTTCTTGGAATGCAGGTACTTTGTTTAATGATAAAATGTGAGTTTAAGATTTTTTTATGGTTAAGCGGACTCAATTTTTAATAGAATATTATTATATAAGGGATTATGATAGTCATTATACGCGAAGATGATTTTAAAAAAAAACGTAAATTATTTATTTCTGGTACCGAAAAGAGTAAATATAATAAGTCAAATTTCATTGTCCTGAAATATGGCTACTATAAATTAATCGACAAAAATTTAAATAATGGAGATATATTTATATAGGAATAGGAAAAAATATTAATTGTTAATTAAAAACCGGTCTATAATTTAAGTCATATAAAATAAATGAAATGAAATAATTTGTTTTAATTATTCCGGTAACTGATTTTAGTATTTGCTTCAGAATTTCCTTAAATTAATATCTTCTAATTGCCTATTTTTTTTCTCTATTATTTGTCCTACTTTAATACTTTCTTCATAATAGTTTTACTTATTTAGTTATGAATATAAAACAAGTCGTTGGGATCGTACCAAAGATTTTTTTTTTCATTTTTATCTTCGCTAATAATAATATTATTGTGACAAAATAATCAATATTCTTCTTACATACCCGTACATAATGTTAAATATCTACTAGTAAAATATGAATTATTAAACAAATTTTCTTGTATTAATATTTATGATAAGAAACTGTCTCATATATATCAATTACAGCTAAATTTATTAACATATTGAATTAGATGTTATCGGAAGAAATATCTCTAGCTGAATAGTAATTAGGTTTGATTAAGCCTAACTTCCTTAATAAGGCTAAATAATAATTACTTGCACTTTCTTCATTATCAATGTTAACTTAGAGATAAATTTAAAAATGACATCAATATCCGGCAAACCTATACGATAATAATATTCCAATATTTAGAAATTTAAATTTACAGTGATAAATGTCATTTCCTGCTTTCTTCAATTACAATTACGAGAAACAATTGTTTTTGCAAATTGAAAGTCTATAAAATTAGATTCTTTTCACACTTTCTTTCACAAAACAAGGGTTAGTACTCTCGTAATAGACAGTTAATTTCAATATTCATAAATCAAACAAACTGTCATTTCTAGTAAACTTATATTTTGAATAATCTGTAATATTCACAGTAAATATTATAAGTCATAATCTTAGATTAGAGATTTGCTCGTCCCGGATTCTGCAGGACTATTGTATAATGTATAAAACGCTTAAGGGATAATTAAAAAAAATATTATTTAAAATTATTAATATTCTTTTTCCTTCAAATAAATAATGATAAGTAAGAATTAATTTGTCCTGATGTAATATTTCTTGAGTTCCTGAACAGGGATGTTGCGAGGATTGGGCCAGGGTGCCCATCCAATTGTCAACTGCAAAATTTTGAATGAAATGAAAAGGAGAAATCTGACTATGATCTGATATATTAAGAGGCAGTAATTATTTGTAATGAGTCAAACATAGACACTGCAATGGAAGTAGTGGAAAATTACATGTACGTACATATGTATACAGCATTCCTAACGATATAAGTGAAATTAAACTAAGAATACGACAATATTAAATCTTTAACTGAACACTACAAAATTAATTGACATAATTTTTTTACAAAAGGAGCTACAATTTTTACCAAAAACCATTTAAAAATACGACAAATTTTAAGTTTAAATAGAAAATATAATTCATTTTTAAAACTAATTAGAGACACAAAACTCTTTCTAAAGTGTATATCATGAACATGTAATTATTATTATTGCAGTTTCAAGGGCAGGACGCGAAAGACCTTTTTCTTGTTTTGAAAAATAAAGACTTAGTTGTAAAAAATGTTGAAAGGCAATTGGCAAGAAAAATGAACTTGGACATAGTAATACTCGTAGACACCTTTGCTTCAAGACATCCTAAACGGATAATTCTAAACTAAATATAATTTAATAGAAAAATATCGCATCATAATAATTAAGGTAACCGGTACTTTATCCAAAATGAAAAAAGGACCATCTGAGTTGTTTATAATGTAATTTTCTTTAATTTTTTGTTAAGTAACATTTATTTATTAAACAATGTCGGACCGTCCTGGGCCCACCCAAATACATAAAATTGACTAGCGACTTCACTGTTCCTGAAATGCTATACCTGCCTACAATTAAAAAAATGTGTTTATTAGAAAGATGTCAATGATATCAACGACATGTCACTCTATAAATTCAATGAATGTATTATTTTATAAAATTAAAAATAATGTCATAATTTGTAAAAGTTACATCTTTGATTATTTATTTATCAATACAACGAAAACAAATAATTTGTTATTTGTATTTCGTGTAGTTTAAGGACGAGCAAGCATACTAAATTCATCAGTCAGTCAGTCGATTTCTTGTATTGGTTTTCATATTAAAAGGCCTCACTGAAGAACATAACCACAAAAGCGAAGACCATCTGTAGAGATGAGTGCCACCCCAAATATCTGAGTTCGCCATCACTGATATACAACACGCAATGTGGTATGCAGTGTTCTCCACACTTGCACTATCAGTTTATCTATTAATTAATGAATTTCCAAGTGTTGATGAACAAAACCCGGATAGCATCAACCGGAACGCACTAAGGCTGCCGCGAGGACGTGCAATTACCGATGAGCGTGATTACCAGCGCTAGGAAGAATTATGAATGAATTCAGACGTGTAATTGTGGGGCAAATTAGCGATTTGCTTATGCTAAGCAGGGAAATACAACTCGTCCTCGCAGCAACACCATGACAAATAATATTATAATCACGTAAATTCTGGAGTAAACGATGTTGTACGTTCTATGTAAATTGTTACATGACAGGGACTTTTCCTCATTTGGTAATGGTAGGTTTCACTGCATTTGCGTACATAATTTTTAAATTAATGTTACAAATTTAAATTGTTGTCGGATATTTGCTTCAGTAAGAAATTTAAATACAGCTGACTCGCCTGAATCCTGACCACAAAACGATCGAATTATTTTGAAGTGCATTTATAAAACGATTGGTGATCTAGTAATCTTTATAATTTTATGTAGTGCAATTTTGTACTTATACACAAAACTTTAAGGTTGTTTGATTCGATACACTTATGGCCGGTTCCCCCAATGTTACTTAAATTTTAAGTTTCCCTTAAATGGACAATATCACATCGGAATAAAATGTCAAGTGTGCTATTTAACATTGCTGTTAAAATTTCGATTAGATATGTTTTTCTTCAAATATTGCTTAAAATTTGTGTTTTTGGGGTAACTGAGCATTAATATTATTATTTGTTATTCGTAAAAGTAAGAGTAGTTTATTTAAAATAAATTGTTTTAATACCATTAACTTGATAGGAGTTTTAAATATTTAGTAGCTTTATGTTTATGAAATATTAAACCAGAGCTCGAATTGAAGATGAATGTAGATCTGAAGTATGAAATAAAAGTAATTCGTAGATATATTAGTGCTCATTTTTTGAGTAACTAGCAATTAGAACGTATTCTAGGATCGTAGTAACTTTAGAGTACCTAAGTAATTAGAGCATTTATAGGAATTAGAAAAATACTGAAGCAATAATCTCCGAAAATAGGATCAAGCAGAACAAAAGTAGCTTTCTATGTTAAATAACTATATTGGAGTACATATTTAGAGTAAATAATTAGAGCCTTAATAAGAATTATAAAAATACTGAAGCAAGAATGTCCGGAAATATAATCAAGCAAAATAAAAGAAGCTTTCTATCTTAAATAACTAAATTGGAGAACATATCTATAATAGTTTATAAAAGCCAAAGTGAATAATTCCCATAAACATTAAACAATAATTATTGAAATGACAAGTCTGTCGGTTCATTTTGAGAGTTATTCATTAAATTCCATCAAGTACCAACTATTAATTATGTTTCAATTACCAATATTTTTACCATGTGACTAAAATATTTACAATAAACGAGAGAGCTACTTATAATTAAACCAGAATTTGCATTCAATTTTTCAGTATGAATCTGTCTGATTAACATATTTTTTAATGCAGAGCAAAGCGAAAGTGTTGTAATAAAAAACTAAAGTGACAAATGATTTTTGAATAAATAATTGTAGAAACCACACTACACTTGTGATACACGTAGCGATGTTATCTATTTAAAAGAGTTGTGCACAGATTGCTCTATTTCCGTTGATATTTATATCGCAGTTTCTTTACCGTTTTTGAATTTTAATTATCCTAATTTATGCCCAATGTGGAGAAAGCCGTATTAAGCCAGCATATCACCAAATCTATCTCCCACGTATTTATAGCTTTCAACAATCGGGCTGTCGATCAATTCGTTGGTCAAGTTGAATGTTGGCATTAATATGTTAATGTATCGACACGGCCAGTGTTAGTGGTCTGGAGATCAAGGCATTGCAAGGCTGGGCGAGGTACTTTCTACTCGCTGGACAAGATTACACAAACGAGAGCAGGTTCGCACAAGTTCATGGGCCGGAAGGAAACGCAGTAGGTGAAGAAAAAATTAACCATTTTATACGCCATAAATCAACATTCTCACTTGCCATAAACAGTTAAGAAAATAGAAGAGATAAAAATACATTTACTTAAATTAAATTAATTAATATCCAATATAACATTACTATTTTATTTCCCTTATATAGATAATATTGAAATAAATATTTTTATTAGGTGCAACAAAATAGAAATTATTCTAGAAAGTCTGTAACAAAATGTTTGCTCTCTTGAACTTCCTTTTCAAATTTTGTTTATTTATGTAAAACAAAAAGGAAAAATTAATTTATAATATTGTTCTTTAATTTTAAATTTATCGAAAAATTTTAGTCCAACATATTTCGATGCACCTCTAAAAATTGTATTTACAGTATAATTAAAAAATTAGTGGAATGTTCTCTCAATAACTTAATCATTCGAATTTGAGAAAAACGGGAAGATCAAAAGAATCGAACTGCAATTTTTTATTTCCAGTTTTTATTATTCTCTGTTCTTGAGATACTTGCGTTCAAAATTAAAAATTTATGGTTGCAATTTCTAGAAGGAAAAAAGAAAAATTTTTATTATAAATTTCTTATGTTTAGTTGCATAGGTTATAGTTAAATGAAATGTCAAATGAGATGTATCTAACTAAGCTGAGCAAATGGGTAATAATGATCCATCCGCTAACCAGACAATAATTGTGTTCCGGATATTCATTTTGGATTAAAATATACTACAATACATAATTGTTACATACTGAAGAAGTCTTTTTCACACTCATCTACATATTATAATAAAAAGATATTTCACACTACATACAAACTGACGTAATGTAATATCAGGTGTTTGGAAAACTTAAGACGAGTTATAATTAAGATTAATCCTCTTTCATATCTAAATTTAATACTTCAACCAGTTTACTAATTAAAATCAGCTTCTACGTTGTTAAAATTGTCGTAAAGAATCTGGTTTCAAATAAATGTTGCGTCTTGCGTAATATAATAATTGTAGCAAACAGATTAAATTCAATTTTGAAGATATTTAAAATTTGCTAAAAATAGTGACCTAAGCACACATATTCTTTTTTAAAAAAAGATAATGATTTCTTTTCTTTACTATTTTCACACATTTGAAATATGAGCCCTGTGCCAAATAAGTATTTATTTATTTATTTACTCATTACATAATAATAATAGTAATGTGAAAGAAATTAGCGCAAATCGTCTAATCGTCTTCATTCTTTTAAACCCAGAGGTTTTATTTCTTACATGTGTATTTTACATATTTAAATATTTAAATTTTATTTAAGTTCAATTGTAGTTAATTTCATTAAGTAAAGCAAACAGTTAAGATGTCTTACTTTTGCGCAGCTAATTTTGGTAATTAATAGAATGAAATTTGTTATGCGAACTTATATTTGTATGAGACAAGACCCCCATGTATCTCACACAAAGAGTCACAGTATTTTATTACAAATTTGTTCTCCTTCATGGCAAAAATAACTAATTTAATGATGAATTTATAATTCTAAAATTAACTGTAATCGTAAAAGTGTCTGTGTATGGGTAGAGGTGTAAATCAACCGAAAGTCGTAGTTTAGCCCTGCAGCCTCATCTCTTGTGGTAAAAGCCAATGTGTGCATTTTCCTTTCACTTTCCTCCATCTCAGGCGGTCATCTTCGACAGCAGACAGCCTTTGTGCCCTTTCTCGTCACATGTGATTGCAGGTCACTGGAAACGTGTTATACAAGCAGATAAATTGGAGTACCTTGAAAAAAGCAGGCCAGAAACAAAGGAAAGAAACTTATTTTCATACTCGTATAATATCAGATAAATGATGAAATGATGTACTTTAAATTAAGTAAACTAAAAAAATACTCTTCTGTAAACAATAGTTTTTAAAGAGAATGATTATAGTAGTTTATGATACACGTACGTAATGCAGGTCTTTTTTGCATATGTGGGTCAGGTTTAGAACTGGAATGAAGAGAGTGTTCTAAGAGGCACAAGTTTAAAAAAAGTACATTACGCATATGTGTATTAAACTATTTTTTGTAACATATTTACTAATTTCTTTATTAAAGGATTAAAGCTATTTGACAGTAGATGTGATTTGTATTTTTGTTGAAAAGTCACGTTACAATTGTTTGACTACAATCACTTTCGATCCTCAAAACCTTAAAAACCATCTCAAATCAAAAATAAAATATATGTGTCAAACAGACAGAAATGTCAATTCTAAATAAAAACTATTGTTATTTTCTGATAACAATGGGTTCAAGTGAAAGTGACGGTGAAATATTACAATGTAATCGGTGAATAACTAAGAAAATTCGTTGATGTTATAGGAAATTTACTTACAGAAAAATCTCTATATCTGTTTTTATTTTATATAATATTAATATGTATGTATATCACAATGAATAATAAATAAATTATACTGATTTGATCGTTTTTCTTAAATAACGCTGGAATATTACAATTTTTTGTAAACTGTACAAAAAAAAATATTTTTGCTTGCTGGTCGGTAATTATTTTTAATAATTTTTTCAAATCTTCTACAAGTTTACGTAATATCTAATACTAATAAATGTCTAATATTGTGTAATTAATAGCTACTCCAGTGGACCAAAAAATGTCTACTTCAAGTAAACTACCCTTAACTTAACTTAAGGAAAAATATTATTGTTTTTAAAAACCTGAGTTTCATTATAATTTGTATAGAAGTGTTTAAAAACAACTTAAATTAAAAAACTCAATTTCTCTTACTTTAACAATTCTTTTTCTAATTTTACATACTAAAGGATATACGGTATTGAATAAAATAAAAAACATAATTTGAAAATTAGACTTAAACCCATACATTATGAGGCTGTAAATATAAGCCTAAAGTTGAATAATATTTATTATTTGGTTACCACTGTTAACGGAGTATTACCAAAAATGTTTGCCCTACTAATAGGGTAATTATGCAAAATTTACTCATTCCACATAGGTATATTTGGTCGTTTAGCAAAGGGGAAAATTAATAATAAAAAGTTGCAAATAAATCTGAACTATCAAATAGGTCACATTTTACAAATGATGTAACATTATTAAAGTTTAATTTCTCCTGTTGGCGCGAAAAATATAATAAGCGACTCGGAATGTTATTATTTACTCTACTATTCTTGTACTCTATAACAAGAGCTCCGGCTCCGCAAGCTCAGTCTCAGTTCATACCTTCTCGGAAGTTATATTGTAATTACATTCCTTGTAACTAGCTTAAATAACTATAAGTTTGTATTCCTATTACATTAAAGCAAAAATGTATTTAATAGATTTTGATTTTGTATATCACGACGAAAGGATGTCCTAACATCATAATTATAGTTTTAATTTAATAGAAATACTTCCTAACTCAGTTTATAGAAAATTGCCAATAGGGAAGTTTAGCGTGATTGAAATTACATGTGAAATATTGTTTAATCGTAAATATATGAATAATTTATAACTTAAAACTATAATTGAAAGTTAAAATCCCGTTCCCATTTATTAAACTAAACTTCCCCATTCATTATATTAGAACCGTAAGGATGAACTAGCGTTATATAAAGGCTGTGCCATAGAAAAATATGCTAATTAAAATTTTCCGGAGAAATTATAATTTAAAATTTCTATCCGTAAACAAACATAATTAGCAATAAGTATAAACTAGACAATGTGTCACTGAAACTTATATTTCTTATTATGTTGAATCTATTTCCGTTGAACAAGCAGTAGCAATATCATATGTCAACATGTACATCTATAAAAAGTACGCAAACCTACAAAAGTGAAACCCAACACAAATCATTCTTTATCGACAAATAATTTTCAATCAATTAATAATTTCCTTATACTGACAGCATTCCAGTTCCGGAAAATGTGATAATAAAGCATAACATATTTTTGTGAACATTTCACCACATGTGAAAAGGTTAAGTGTTGTTTGAGGAAATTTGGTGTTTACTTATCCTTATTAAAAGTGTTAAGTAACTTGAAGATGTTTTACAATTTTATTTTGCTAATTAACTTTTTTGTCATTACCTGCAGGAAGCGTGGATAGGAAATGTTTGAATATTTTAATAGTCATTCGGTTAAGCTGCTTTCCCTATAATCAAAACAATATCGTACGATAATCACTTATTTAAATACGCGAAATAATAAAATCATCATATCTTATGACCTCTTCATGTGCCGTAAGGTGTACTTTCTTCTATGCACTTTTACTAATAATGTACATGCGTTTATGGTCATCAAGATTATCACCTTCACTTACAGATGAAAAATGTTAATTTTTAAACTATTAAACGTAAACTATGTAATGTAATAGAAATTTCGCTTTGATATTTATTCAAGTTTAACTATAATTTCACAACCTTAGGATCAATACACTGAAATTATTTTAATTAAATTTTGAGTTGTAAATTTCTTTAAGGAAAATTAATTACTTAAAAAAATAAAGTAGATCTGCTTTCTAAATTTTAAATCAAATATATTTTTTTATTTCACAGTAAACTAGTTTAATTAAATAAAATGGCAAATGACAATCAAATAAATTTATTAGTTCAATATGTTTTTTTTTATATGAGAGTAAGTCAAATACCTCACAAAAGTAATCTAACCTAATCTAACAAAAATAAAATTTTATTGTTATCAGATTTTATGTCACCGTAAAAAAACATTTATTTATCGTACGGAATGAAATAAATTTTCATCAAATTTTAATGGTTAAATTTTTTTTTTCATTTTCATTAGAGATTTACGTATAATATAAAAACTATTCAAAATTGTTTGTTTAAAATGCTGTATCCTATTGTTTATTTTCTTAATAATATATAATATGACCTATATACAAACATTGGAGATTTGAAGGTGTACAGAATTTTAGACTAAACTTACCTATAATATTATAATATATACATACTGGGCCCAAAAAATAAAAACCAAACAAATTTGAATAGAATCAAGTTAAGTAGGTACTTGTACAATACAATAAACAAAAAATATTTCTTAAATAATTTAAATTACATACTTGCTAAATAGTTTTAGTTCTATAAAAGCAAATGACAAAAAAAACTAATGATAACAAACTCTAAATACTATTTAAAAAATGTCATCAGTAAATTATATGACTAATGATTCTGAATTAAGGATAGATGTGTTCATTGATTTCGCGTATTCGATTCGTTAGCAATTTTAATATTTGCAAAATCCACGAATGAAGATTTAGTTTCCTCATACTCTATTTTAAGAACCACTAATGGATTCAAACCAATGGGCTCAAATGCCCCCTAAAAATGTTCTAGCTATGCCACTGTATATAAGTATTAGGAGTATCAATCTCTTTTTTATTTGATAAAAATGTCATCCTTCAACTTATTATTTCAAGTAATTCTAACTGATGTAACTAATGCTTTTTATTCAACAACGAGTACTTGATTTATCAAAATAAGTTTCAAGTTAAATTTCCTACTTATAAATTTTATACAGACTTATAATTATTTAGCATTTATGTTTATACTCTTTCCTACTTATAATATATTCAAATTTCACTGAAGCTCTGTACACTTATCTCTGAGAAAACGTCTAGATGATATTTTAATACGCATTGTTACCGTCGTAATGTGTAACATTTACAAAGTCAATAAAATGCAAGAAAAGTAGAAAAAGTAGTTGTGCTACTTTACTTTTTCTTTTATATGAATTCTCACGAATATAATTTTGTCGCGGGTTGTTTGATTATACTTTTAACGCGTGTAATTAAAACTAATTGCAATAGTTAGTAATTTTTGATTACTCTGTTTAGCATTTAAACCGTCAATTATTTTCTTGGAACCGGAAATAAGAGAAATCAACAAATAGTCACTGAACTAGATGAAATTTATTTCTAACTGAACCTGAACTTTAATTTTTAATTGCTTTCAAATATTAAAATGTTATAAAGTTTTATGATTTTCAATTTCGTTTCACTTTCTTATACTATTGAAATAATGCGTATTGCACACAAAACCTAACGGAGAAAATGATACAGTCAATAAAAACTTGTAACAGAAAATAAAGACATTAATGTCGTTATAGTAAGTTATTTCAATTTCTTATTACTTCCATGTTTTTTCCAATGTATTTATTAACTAAATTTATTTGTTTTCCTGATTACCATAAATTATAGAATTGTATGGATAAACACTTAATACAGTGATTGTATCGATAATATCGTCATTTAAAAAAACATTAACAACTTTTTTTCCAAATATATCTATACATATTATAAGCATTGTTTGTTAGTAATTAGTTTCGTATAATAATAGAAATGTTTTCTAAGAGTTATTAAAAATTAGTATTTATTGTTTTAATACTAAAATATATATAAAATAAAAGTAATGAAATATAACTATTTTAATGTTATTTCACAATCATAATTTAAATAAAAGATTAATAAGAATTATAGTACCTAATAATTTTAATAAAAATATTAACTATTAAACGTTAAACCATTTAATTACTCAAACATTGGGTAAGTAAATGACAAATTTATACCGTCGAGACTATTTATCAAACTTTAATTGGCATGGTATGTGCACCAAGGGCCATTTTATGTAAGAAATTATTCATTAAGAACCACCGGTAAAAATGTATAATTTTATAATTGTATCATAAGTAATGTAATAAGATCAATGAATTTATTGGTAAAATTGACAAACAGTTATTTTCTTATATTTTTTTAAATACAAATATTGTAGGCATAGTACAGTAACCATTTATACTAATAATAACGTTTTTTTTTTAATAAGACGTAAGGTATCGATATTATCACATTTAATTTAAATAAAAATTTTAAGTCCTAAAAAATAATAAAATGTATTAAAATATTTACTGTTATGTATATTTTTTCTCTGTTATAGAAATAGATAATAAAATATATATATCTAAAAAAATGCTTATTTCTCAAAAATATTTTTGTATCAAAAAACAGAATAATAAAAATACATAATTACAAAATATTCATTACTACAACGCCTGATCTCTAAAGATGCGGTTACTACAGTTTTTTTTTATTTATTCAAATGTTTTTTCCAAAAACCGTTACATTTACAGGGCAAGTTTGTATTTAAAATTTTAATTCTAAATAATTATGCAAACTTTTAGGTTATATTTCACTGTCACTGTCAAATTTCCATACTATAATTGAAGAAAACAGAAGATTCACAGATAATTAAAACAAATGAATTTGTTGTTCAGACACCGTAAGACACAGTTTTTCACTACACTGTCCTAGTCAAGCAAACCATGTAAAACAATTATTTGCCAACATTTCCAATGTAATAAAATAAAAAATAATTGGAAGGAAAGATCACCCCCCCTAGTAGGAACTAGCCGGCTCGCCCGCCCGGTTGGGGGAACTGAGAAGGACAAGAATGGTATATAACCGTTGAATTCGACGGGATTTTTCAGTAGACCTGTCTAGTCTCAACGCAATACCAAACACCAGTTTGGTACCAGCAACATGAGGTTGTGGATTCTTTTGGTTAGTGATCAATCTGATTATTGGTGAAGTGAAAGTGATGGGATACTAACTTAACGTAAGATACTAACTGCATGATCTTAATCTAGATGTAAAATCAGTGGGTACTTTATCACAAATCAAAAATTTATTAATTTCAATATCACTAACATAATATAAAATACAAATTAACATTATTTAGATACCAATTATATATAAGTATTAACATGATCATAATTTAGATATAGACTAATTTTGAGTTCGTTCTTACATTATAAAATCAAAAAATTAACGATTCAGTTTTCACATTTTAAACAGGAATGAACAAATTTAATATATCAAATATTAATTTCATGTTTTAATATTAATATAATAATAAAAATAACATTTCTACGCCATATTTTGCATCACATAAAATACAGTTAGACTTAGGTACCTACTTATAATTGCAAGATTTTATCAAAATTGTGTTAATATGCATGCTACACTCTAATAACATATAAGTAATAACTATAACATTAAAATTTTAATAATTCATTAATTTTAATTTGAATATTGCATGTTATAAACATTTTCAATAATACTTATAACTATGAATATAATTTAAATTTATAGGCATATATTTATCGATACATCGATATAATATTACAACTAATGCACATTTTTTCCTTTTAAGTGTAGACATATATTTATTTCAAAACTAAATGAAACGTATTATATTTTCAAATATAATTTTTTTATGAATATTTTGAAACAAAATTAGTTTTATCTCACGCTATTCAAAAATTTTAATAAATGTTACTTAATCCAAGTAACTTTTGTTTAAAAAGCTAAATTTTAAACAAAATGAATATTTACCCATGATCAACAATAAAAACTCATAAATTTATAGTTTCCCACATTCTCTACCCATATATCAAAATATAATTTCATAAAAGATATGTAAATAATATTTCTAATTTGTTACTTAAGCATGAATAAATGTTTCGTGTGATGATTTATTTCTATATGCAGAATATTTTTTACTTCCAATCTATTAAATTAAAATATTATAAGATTTTAAATCTAAAAAAAAAACAAATTCATAGATATGTAAAAAACAGTCTGCAGTCTATATTTCCATAAAAAAATAAAAAAACTTGTTGCAATATCAAAGATAATTGATGAAAACAAAACAAAAACTTCAGCTTTCTAAAGTTATTATTAGACCATTCCAATAAAAAAATTTCTATGATGCAATATTTTTATATGCACGATTAAGTTCCCATCAAGTTCAACGTGCACTCAAGTTCAATATAAAACTATGGGGAAACGAGTAATTCTTTTTTATGACATGTTGCATGAGTTATTTCAAACTTTATTTACATGAACATAAAAACAGAATAGAGACATTTATATACGTTCAAATTGTGTAAAGCTAATTGCCGTTTTCTAAATGAGGAAAATAATTTTACATGCCATTAATTTTCACGCACAAAATTAGTTACACTGCTAAAATTTCACACAATACCTTTCCCAAAATAATATAAACGTACAATTATAATTATTAACTTTTTATTTTCGCACCTAAAAACGGCTTTTTCTACTTACAAATATAATCATTCTATTATGTACTTTCTTCCTAGTCTTCATCAACAAATAGGTATATAAAAACGCAAAATAATTTCTTACAATTACTTTAATTATTAAAAATAAATCTTTCGTCTCACAATCTTACGGGTTTCTTCTTTCAAATCTAAACAAAAAAAATAACACTTGAAGCAGTGAAATATTTGCTTTCAACATAATGCATGTGCAGTGTGAGAAGTTTCATTTCTCAAAGTAACTTACTTTAATTTATCAACTCCATATTGTTCTTTATGTTTATTAGCTTTCGTCGTAGATAAAATATAGTGTGCTACTCGTGCAGAATCATCTATTTCCCACATTGTTTGATATGAGCACTCGACTTTCGGAAATCATGCGAAATACGCGACTTTCTGTGCTTATTACATTATTTCTCTCTAGTGACATTACTTTCACATGTAGTAGGAAATTATGGAGTTTCTGTACTTATAAATTATGAAACATCATATAAATTATCCTCTCAAAACAGTTTTGTATTTCTTCCACCATTTAATTTACATTTAACATTTAATTTTTCTTTTGCTCTTCTCTTATACTGAGTTTAAGATTAATATTTTAAGATATATTTATAAAAAACATTAATGCACTTGATCAATTACAATTTTTTTTCAATATTGTTAATTTATTTATTATTTAATTTTTAATAAATTCTCTAATGTAAATAGAAATGAAATTTCTTTTTTTTCTGAAAGGTTTGCCTGGGCTGCGCGTTGGTGGCGCCATCACTCAGCAGTCCAGTGGCAGCGGAAGCGGAAGTCAAACAGGAGGATGCGGCAGTAGAGCAGGCAGTAGCCCCCGTAGAAAACACAGACGCCGCCGCCTCTGAAGACGCCGCTACCCGTGCCAAACGCTCCCATGCCCCAGAGGGCATTTGGAAGAAGAAACTTGTCTGGAAAGAAGACTGGAAACAAGTCTGGAAAACCAGCAAGAAACTTATCTGGAAACCCGAGTGGAAGAAAGTCCAAGTGCCAGTCTGGAAGGAAATCCAAGTCCCTATCTGGAAAGAAATACAAGTGCCAGACTGGAAGATCGTGAAGAAACCTGCGTGGAAAGAAGTGCAGGTTCCTGCATGGAAAGAAATCCAAGTCCCCGACTGGAAGAAGGTGTGGAAACCAGTGTGGGTGGAAATCCAAGTGCCTGTCTGGAAAGAAGTGCAAGTCCCGGCATGGAAGAAGATCTGGGTGCCTGAGTGGGTAAAAGTTGGAGTCCCAGGCCCGCATTACCACGGCAAAGACCACAACGGCTGGGAGCTCATCTCTCACGACTTGTGGAAAAAGAAACTTGTCTGGAAACCTGTCTGGAAGAAAATCTGGAAAACAGAGAAAATCCAGAAGTGGGTGCCAGAAAAGAAACTGCAATGGAAAGCAGAGTGGAAACAAATCTGGAGAACCGAAAAGAAACAAATTTGGGTAACCAAACAAGAAGAAATCTGGAAAGAAGAGAAAGTCCAAATCTGGAGAACCGAAAAGGTTCAGAAATGGGTACCGGAGAAGAAGCTGATCTGGAAAGACGAATGGAAGCAAACGTCAGTGCCAGTGTGGAAAGAGATCCAAGTCCCTGAGTGGAAGAAGATGTGGAAGCCAGTGTGGGAGAAGGTGTGGGTTCCTATCCACCACGAGGAACACCACGAGTCCCACGGCTGGGATTAACCCATATTGGGTTGGCTAGTCAGCCGACAGACTTAGACTGCTGGCACTGTTGTATATACTTTCATTCCATTGACCACTCTGCTGTTAGAGTACAAAGAAATCCACAATTTGTAATCGATCCATTGTGTACAGTTTAAGATGAATGGATCTTTTTTGTTATACTTATTTCGCTATGTGTATGTATATTTGTTATTTTATTGTTTGTATCGTAAGTTTAAGAAATACAATATTTTTGTGTACATTCGCATTTTTCACTTACTTATAGGCTTCTTCTTCAAAAACATTTCTTCTACTACCAAATCATTCTGGTGCAGAAAAAAATCCGTACCATATAACAATCTTGTGCCATTACCACATTTTACAACTAAATATTTAATATAGAACCCAAGGAAGTACAAAATATTTTAAGTAGTAATAACACAGACGTCATCAAAAAAAAGTTTGAAATTCAGAAACAAAAACTGATCATATGAGAAAAATTACTCCTTACATATTTGTTGATATTTAATGATTTTCCAATTATTCTTTTTTAAATTAGTAATATTTTTTTAACCAGATCCAACTTCATACATTTAATTCCACGACTGGCCGAAACGTAACATCGACAAAAGTCTATTCATAAAAAATAAATGAGTGTTATCCAAATCAGCTGTGAAAATTATGAAGGAAATTTATTGGTAACCTACGGGAAATTATTCTTTATATTTAACCTAACATTTCAATTTTCCTTCAATATGGAAAGGCAACCTGTTTGAAATGAAAATAGTTGTAGAAAACATCATTTACATTCGATTACTCGAAGCCACATCATCTCATAACAGGGATTCCCTGATCAGCGCTTTCGCTGTTGTGTAAGAGGAGAACAATTGCTCTCGATCAGCTTCCTGTGAGCACTATGCTCTTCGCTCGACTGCCAGGCTCTGCTCAACTCGTGACAGAAACACCAAGACTTTCACTCCACCACTATCAGAGATGTACTCAGATATATTTACAGGAAGTGTGGCTTTAAATTTTTCCAAATACCGCAGAATTTTCATAAGGGGAGAAAGTACGCAATAATAAAAATTAATAAACAAGTTATTCACAATAACTGCAGTGTTCCATGTAATAACTATAGCCACAATAAACAAAGATTAGTTATAGACTTGCTAAGAACATAAACATCGTAAACAACAACTGTAAAATATAAACGTGAAGATAATTTATTTGAATTATACAATATTCACTATTTTACAAATAATAATTTAAATTTATGAACAGTTTTCTTTTCATTTCAACACACGCAGTACATTTATTTGAATTGTTTGGCAACATTGTTCTATTTGTTGACACTGTCATCTTTGACACTTATACGACTGTCCGGTTCTACGCAACAACAAATCAAAATTTAAAAAAAAATCATGGCTATCTGTATTTTCTTAGGATTACATCTGAATTAAAACTACTCAATCTCTGAAACAGTTTATTTTTGGACTTCTTCTCCAAGTCCCTTAAATTCATTTATTTTTTAACACCCTATATATATCATTACCGACATCTGCGACAATGCAAATCTGAGACACACAGCAATCGTAATATGCCGTTAGTGATACTTATTTTTCATCGGATCAGAAATAGAACCAATTTTACTGATATTATTTAACATTGTTATAGAATAATTGACATTCCCTAGATTTGAATCCTGGTTGTCAAAATAAAAGTAGGTTACATATTCCCAGTATAAAAATCACATAAAGTTTATGATTGTGACAAGTAATATATCATATCCCAAATAATGCAACCTACATTCACAACATAACCATTGTAACCGTTTTGGCCACCGGTGTCTCATCTTAAGGCAGATTTATTATTCACAAAAAGAAACATGAGTGAACATAAATATACGGTAACAGTTTCGACACGTAATTAAACATGAAAAAATACAAACTGTTTGTATTGTATTCTGAATTAATACTGCGAATGATGTCATACAATATGCTTACATTTCAATGAATAATTTATTTTCTTTGGCAGTATTTTCACTAATCATCGCGTATTTAAGGCAGTTATTGTTTTCATACTAAATTTTGACATTTTGAGTTTTCAAAAGGTGGTTGGAAAATGAGATAAATACTATTTGTTTTGATTAAGTCGTTTCTATTCCAGATTCTAATATCAGTTATATCTACTAATTGATCTACTTTTACTATTGTAATTCTTAAATATTTTTATATACCATAACTTAAAAAAAAAAACTACTTTTATTTAAAAATTAATAAATAAGTATTTGTAGTTGTCCTCTAGTGTGATGGCCACAGTATATTTTTTATTCATGCTTTAAAAAAATTGTTACAAGTATTGTTGACCATTGATTGTGCTTTATTATGAAATAAATAAATTAAAAATCATCATCTGTCGATATATTTACTTGTCAATTAATACAACTAAAATGTTCGAATCACGAAAATACTTTTTCTTTTATTTCCCATATGTGAATTCTTCCAGTTATATGGTATAAGATATATCCGTAAGCTGATAATATTCATCATTAAAAACGCAAGTAAAATCTTTATAAGATGTAAACACTTTTAATACTAGAAATTTTATTCCTTCTGGGGAATGTAGGTAATAATATAATATTTACCTAAAGTTTTTATTTTTTAAGCCTTTTCTTTTAATGCGGCTCTGTACGGCAGGTAAACAAGGTAAGTAAATGATCTTAAGAAGTGCATGAAAACCAGAGTTCCATCTCATCCCACTGACACGGACGCACACATGCAACGCGGTAAACGACCCGGCAATGCAAACCACAAGGTCTATGTGAACCACGGCCAAGCAAAACGCTTTCTAAAAACAAACACCACCTCAGTGCCTTATCTCCGTTCCGATTTGCAGCCTGGCTAACTTCTGCCTCCGATTCGCAGATAACGCCACTTCACACTTCAAAACTGTGTTATTATACTGCTAAATAAACTACTTATGTTCACATGTTTTTTTTTATATCAGAAATTATACAATGTAATCAACATAATGGCATATAATTAACAATGATTCAAATATTCGTTCAGAACACTTCTAGACCTTCAAGTTATAAAAGTTTAGACACTATAATGTAATTTTATCAGTAGAAATTATGATCAAACAGAACTTATGGTTTTCAAAATTTAGTTGAAAGGTTTTGCTCCAAACACTTACAGGGTGATCAATAGCAAGTGATAGCCATGTGACCTGTGTAATTCCCAAATTTGATTTCGCAGAAATAAGTAGGTATTAATATATGTATAGCATTTGCGTTCATATGCGCATATTGTTATTATTTATTGTTCGGTCAATATGCTGTCAATGTTTCAAGTATCCCTAGAAGAATAGTTTTTTAATCTCACTCTATTGATCGTCCTGTTTTTTTTTTTGTTTAACACATAAGTATAGAAAAATTAAATAAATACACACGGATAAAACGCAAAAATAAGTATTTTAAACTAAACGTTGAAACCAAATATACTAAAAACTAAAAGATAAGATCAGCATAAAAACTTGGATTCAACACATTGAAAAATATTTTATTACCTAGATATGTGTATTTTTTGTTTTCACCTATTTTTCCCAAAAATTAAAAATATTACTCATTTATTATGATATTGACCAAAATTAAAGGATATAAATAAAATTTGCTGTTATTACTGACTTTAATTTTTTCATTGAAATATTTTTGTTTTACTCTATTCCAATTGTTCATTATTTTAACAATGCGCTTATAAAGTTTGGTTAACCAAACATGGACGTAATTAGAATTTTAAAACAGGAGGGGCACACATTTTCAGCTTCCAAACACTTCATATTTCGTTTATGACTGACGAGATTATTGTTGTTATGGCTGCATAATTTAAGAAAATATTTATATATAAAAAGAATCTTACTAAGGGGGCGGAAATGCAAACAGGGAGGCGTTCTCAAATACTACTTGTCTGATGCACCATTGAAGTCACTGCATCAATGTATTAATTTGCATTCAAAATATCACATAAAATAGGAATATATTATTTCAATTTGACATATATTTCATATCATAGGCTGGTAGTTTAATGAAATAAAGAAAGAAGAATTTTAATCATATGTATATTATACAATAGAAAAATACTTGGCGTAAAATGTGAGTAATATAAACAAGAGGAGAAAATCGAGTAAAATCTTGAATGTGTAGGATGAGTAACGCTTGCATAACAATCGACAATTGCCGTCCGTTTGCGCAAATATTTGCATGCTAATCGTTTATCGTTTGTTTTGGTCCGTGAGCAAACTGACAAGTGAATGAGTTTGGTAATCGCGTATGTTGATTTGACGCCTAGCAGGAATTTTTCTAAGGATTAGAAAGTCGCCAACTTGATCTTTCCTTTTGGAGATCCTTGTGCGAAAATGAATACGATCTTGTACTGTAGATAAATATTTATTACACTGATTTACTAAAGTGGTCTGCGTACACAGTAACGCAGACTAAAAATAGAGAGTGAAATATCTAAATGTAGGTAGGTTTACTTAAAGAAAATAAACATAAATTGTCGTGTGATTTGAAATTCCACTTAGTTACATAGGATTCGTTTTTACAATAATACGCAAACACTTGGAGAAACTTAAGACGGAAAATTATATATAGCTGTGGCTTGGGAAAAAAATTGACTTATAAATTGACAAACTAGTTGATTTGCTAAAGAAATAATTTAAATATGCAACTACTACAGTATTTCTCAATTTTTATTGGCCTTAGGGACCTCGGACACCATATGAGTTACAAGATCGGTTAAATGGGACTTTTTATACACCCACCTGAGACCAACTCAGATGTGTTTCTGTTTTTTAAAAGCTTCTCATAGGTCACTAGGTAACAGCGAAAAACTGATTGTATTTTCTTTCTGAAATATTTTGATAACAATTAAATAAATTTGAAATAGATTAGATAGACACTTTTAATGTTCATTCAATAATTTAGTAAAAATTGTTTTCAGGGGTACATTTTGGAGTTAACACTAATGTACTATTTTTAAAATGGAAACAACGATTTTAACTTTAAAAAATGCTATTTTTTGCTATGTAAATAAAGTAATACATAACATTTTCTCCAAATTTTTACTGTATTCAACACTAAATTTCTTATTTTATTTAATAGAATATGTAGGTATCTTGTTAATAATTAGAATTAATTATATATAGTTTAATTGCACACAAGAAAGGTATATTACGAAAGGAATGGATACTCGGAAATGCAAATAGAGAGGAATCGAATAAATGAAGACAGTATGATCCTCGCCATACAACAACGAGATTGGGATATACAGAAGCAGGAACAACAGAGCAGAATAAATCAATCCAATTACAATAAAAGATACAAACAGATACAAACAACAGAGATACCACGTTACATATTAAACCCAAAGAAAAACATCAAAATGATAGCCAGATTCAGATGCGGTAACGAAGAAAGAGACAACCAGTATTGGTTACCAAAGGAAGAAAGGGGGTGCAGATTATGTGGCAGAGAGGATGAAACACTGAAGCATTTAAGGGAATATTGCAGAGAAGTAAAAAGAGAAGATAGAGGGGAAATGGAGCTGTTAGACGATTTAGGATCAGGCGAGAAGTGGATGAGCGAAATCATTAAGAAGAGAACAGTAGCATAAATGTATTACACACACACAATGTAGAATAAAAATGTATATGTTATTTCTGTAGATTCTAAGCCACTTGGCAAGAATAAATATTAATAAAATAATAATTGCAGCAATAAACTGTTATTCTAACAAAAATACATTTCTTTCTAAAAATGTTTAAAATACAACAAGAATGACTTCACTTTTAAATTTCTCATAACTAAAAACCTTAGTATACAAAATATCATCATAAAATCTCGACAAAAAAATTTTGTTAAAAATATTTAAACTGACCAAAAATGTAAAAAGCGGCAAATATGTAGGTATAATTATCTCGTAATTCTGGCGTAATTTATTGCTGTATACTAAGTAATGAAATCCTATCCCGGGATTCGAACCTACAACTACTAGATGGTGAACCCAACAATGTCGATAAAAAAATATTAATACAGGTAGAAATTTTACTCTGAAAGTTTTAATAAAACCAATATGTTACATTAAAGCAACAAAATACTAGTAATAGAAAAAATATGAATTAAGAATTACTTTCAATTTTGAATAACCGCACATTTCATTGTTGCAAAAAGTTCCTTCGCGAATTCGTAGATGTCTCTGCTTTCTCCTCTGCCAAGTATCCTC
The DNA here is from genome assembly GCA_035578165.1 of Stenolophus ochropezus. Lineage (NCBI taxonomy): Eukaryota > Metazoa > Arthropoda > Insecta > Coleoptera > Carabidae > Stenolophus > Stenolophus ochropezus. Next base: position 12,283,433 of record JAQOWZ010000005.1, on the reverse strand, counting down.
CAAGCGGAAATTTTCCAAACTAAATTGCAATTATCCCCTCTCTGTTTTCTTCACTTTCTTCTGGAATCTAGAGTGCATTAGCAATGAAGACAGTTGGTAGTCGCTCGTCACGAGATGTAGAGAGTAAACAAAGACATTCGTAAAACCTTGCAGGAATCTCCGAGTGGAAAGGAAGACACTTTCTTCCTTTCTTCGAATGATTAGTGCAAATATTCACAGAGGTGTGAAGCACGAAGAAACTTATCAATGTTAAAATAAATTATCAGGGTTTCTATTTTCACTATTGAAAGGACGGGGCTTTGTTTTGGAATTATAAAAAATTAGAATTGCCATTACTCGTAATTGGCATTTTACTAAAAACAGTGGCTGAATTAAGGAGGGGTGGGGGGAGAATAACAAGGCGATTTAAAATACTTAAAAACTTCTATAATGTATTTTGACATAAATGTAAACATATCAGTATATCAGTCACTGTTTATTTCCCATTTCTTAGTCACCAATTTGCTTTTTTCACAGATTTCAATGATATATTAATAACATAATATTATGCAAGTTAAATTTAACGCCCTATTCCACGATACAAGATTTGTAAATGAAAACAAAATTACTGATTTCAGTCTGTTCGTTTAACTTTAAAAATAAAAATATAATTGTTGTACTCATAATCATCATTCACTAGTTGATTACAACCAACTTTTCGTGTTATAAGATATTAAGGTACCTATTGGAAAATATTTCTTGCCTGATATATTCTTTACTTATATATTAGGAAACCGATAAAAAATCGTAGGAGTGTTTTATCGATAGTTGTAAAAATTACGACACCTTAACTTTAACGAATAATCAGAAAGTATTAATAGAGTATTCCACCTAAATAAAATTCTATATTTTTGGTTAAATTAATTAATTAATGTTTTTGAAATGTGCAAATAATTTTTAAAACAATCAAGCAAAGGTATATATTGTTGCTTACTGGAAATTAGTTGAAAAACCGGTAGATGGCGAAACAATAATCCGAACTGTGATTATGTTCACATATTGAATTTTATATTATACCTATAATGGTCTTCGAATTATTTACATACATATTTTGGTACATAATAATATTTTAAAATTTTAGTTATGATATTTTAGTGGAAAACCTCTAAACACAATAATTAACACAATTATATTTCTTTATATGGTACTCGGTTGTCATCTAAAGATTTTGCCACACTATTGAATTGCCCACCATCATGAAGGGGAAATTTATTAATCATATTAATATTTTGAAAAATGTTTTTTGGAGCGAAATTGAATGCTTTATCAGTAAATAAAAAAAACGTACCTATATATAATATTTTTTAATGATCAACTTTTACTATCATAATAATATTTCGTTATTAGCTTTGTTTAATGTTATGTGCCTGCTATTTTCATAATTTATATATAACTCTAAATATGGACATTATGTCTATATTAAAGTATTCATCAAAAATTTCTCTTTGTATATCTCTGAATAAGATATCATCATCATCATTATTGAAACTTTTTGTTAACTGGTTAACGTTTTCCTCGTAAGATGTCCGTTCTAATCTTGTTAATACTCAATTAACAAATTGTAATTGCAAACAAAACAAATATATTGTTCTAGAATTTCTAAAAGAATGTAAAAAGAACAAAACATCACGCAAAAACGACATTTTATTGCCATTACAACAACACACAACGTTTGTTTACAATTTCATTTTTACAATCGTTATAAACATTTCGTTTTTAAGAGAAAACAATTTAATTTCGCCAATAAAAACACGAGAGATCGCTTTTCACACATTTTGAACAATTAACAACAAGAAAAAACTTTCGGATGATATAACCTTTGCATCATTTTGGTAAACAACGTGACGAGTTATGAAAAGAAGAGGAAAAAATTGTTGAAGTAATATGCAATGCAAAAGCAATTTAGAAATCAGTTGTAGCGTAAATTCCATCGGAATACAAATGAGTTGTGAGAGTGACACTCGTAAATTATAATTTTGTAGGCGGTGAATTACAAATTCGGTTTAGTAGACCAAAATTTACAAAATAAACACTTGTTTTCCATGTTTCATTCGTGAAAATTGTACCTAAATATTTTGGGTTTTTTTTTAGAGAAAAGTTTTTCGTAGAAATTTACTAAAGTATAATAAAGGTACTAACATTTTATTTGTCGTAAATAGCTATACTATACAGTTTTTTTTTTTTAATAAGAAAGATTTAAAATCATAAAAACCCATTTATTAACTGAAATAAATAAATAAATCACACTCCCATATTGGGTTTGTCAGATCTGATTTATTAGAAATGTCGGTAATGCTAGATTTATCTCGGACACTCTTACTGGCAAGGAGAGTAAACTACAGTGAATATTTCTATATGGAAAATAGATAACAATTACAACAAAAATTTTCTGGGAACACATATCTGATGTAGAAAATAAATATTTCATTGAGTCATTGACGTATGTGTTATCATTATCAGCTGATGTGAAAATTACACCGAAAAGTTTTGAACTTTAAATCTATATATTAATTTATTAATAGCTAAATAATTTTACATATAAAAAGTGTGATACCTTGCTTGATGTAGCATTGAAATCTCCAATTTTTTTACTGAAAAATTGTTAGTACTAATTTGAACAATGTTATACCATAAATATAGGTATACTCAATGGTCGAAGCGAAATGTGGAGAAAAACCAAGGATTAATAAGCAACGTGGACGTCTAATTCAAAGGCTGTAACAAAACAACTAGATGTATGTTGACTTTGCAGACTGTAAGATGACAACCTGACCACAAAAACTGAAATCAAATTTACCATGAATTATATATCTCTGATACTTAAATACCCTATCCCTTCTTACAATGATTTCATGTATAAACTATACCTACTTGGGCTTTTCAAATAATTTTCTTCAGTGATCTATAGAATAATTATTTGATTCATTTTACAAAAAAAAAACATATTTACTGACAATTCATAAGGTTTATATAATCTTATTCATATATTTTATCAACAAACAAACAAATAATCAGTCGATGTTCTGATACCTAGACCTAAGTGTGTTCAGCATTTGTTAATCTGGGTGACAAGTGACAAATCACGTTCTCAATGCTGTAGGTATATTAATTTATATGTTGAGATCTTCGGATAGAGTTACAATAAGCTGGGATCGTTGATTACTATACTTTGTGGGATAACTAGTATTATCATTTCAATGAATATATCATTTACAGCCAATAAAGCTAAAGATTTCTATATATGAGTATAATTTTTTTTATGTATAAAGAAATTTCTTTAAAGATACAATACAAATAAGCACACACATTTCCTACTGCATATTTCCGTAACTAAAAAAACATTTAACTATATATTATTACAACAAGTAAAAATAAGTTAGTATTTGAGGATAAAACTAATCACCAACAATTTTCCTACAAGTGCATTCCAGAGAATTACTAGAAAAACCATGTTCGCAGCCAGAACCATTTATTCATCATTATCATAACAATGAAATGTTGTTGTGTTTCCCTTGGCAACCCACTTCTGTCAGAGTAAATAATGCAATGGGAACGAGCGACGCAAATGTTGCCAATATTAGACGCGAAAATGACTGGGTTTCTATTGGCGAACCTTTCTGCGTCAAGTGTAAGGTTAGGTTCGAGACAAGTGCTTTACTTTCACACTGATACAAGGATCATTCCAAACGCTAGTTCAGATAACAGGAAACATTTATTCCTTACGGACAGTGACCACCAAACGTTGGGACAAGTTTTTCTTGTTTTATTGTGGAAAACAGGAAGGAATTAAAAATTCATATTTACGACAAAAATTCGAAAACTATTTCCATGCATTTGTAGGAAGTTAATTATTAAAATTAGAATTTTTATATTTTAAACGTAAAATTATGTTTTCACACCTGAAATATTCCAAAAATACCTCAGCAAAAAATTGAAATTATGTTTTTTCTATTCTACTATTACAGAAAACTTTTTCTTCATATAACTTTTTCATTATAATCGACTGGTAAAATCATCGATTTTATCTTTACTGATTTTTAAAATATTATAAAAAACATTTACCTATTTATTTGAGGAGAAACGAAAAAAAAGGTAATTCAATTCTGTTTCGAATTTTGAAAACATCGAGATCAATCAATAGAGACTATTTTTCAAAATCAATAATTTAGGCGCAGAAATAGATATTCTTGGTTTATTTGAGGAGTGTGTAATTGGAAATAGTTACAGTTACAAATAACTATATTCAATTTAATTAAAGATTTAAAAATATGTAGAACAAATTAATTGTAATTTATACTTTATTGTTGTAACTGAAAATAAATTATTACCATAATATTTTTACATTTTATATTTTTGTAATAATTTATAAAGTAATAACAATAATAATTTATTTTTTCATGCAATGATAAAAATATAATTAAAAAAAATATTTTATTTATTATAAGGAACTTAACAACAATGTATAATTAATCATAGTTATAAAAATTGTAATTACATCCAATAGCCTATGTAAATAAATAATTATTCAATTTAAATCATATTAAAATAATGCTCTCTTCTAATTTGCAATAAATAATTAGTTCACAGATCGTTAAGAACTAATGAGCAATTATTAATCTAAATAGTAATTTAGCTTTGACTAAAAACCGCCTGTCCTATTCTAATGTGGGAAATCTTTTGAGAGCCACTGCTTGAATGCAGTGAAAAACTTTTCTCTTTCAAGAAGTCGTAGACTTTAACTTGACATTCCCCCGCGGATAGAAAACAACGTCGAATCAACTGATCTCTAATGAAATTTAAACTATTAGTGCCAAATTTAGTGGTCTAAATACTATAATTCAGTGGAACTTTTAAACTCAATCAATTTCGCACTTGAATTTCATTAAAAACACAAATTTATGCTGCAATAATTTACAAGTTGTAGATATCGATATAGAAAGTGAAGTGATTTATAAGAGGAATAGCTGTTACAACTGCAGCAATTACTACAAAGTACAAAATGACAAATATTGTTTTATTAATTTGCACTTGTCTCATTACAACTGTTAATAAATAAACGTTTCTGCATCTATTTTACTCTGTAATGAACGATAAAACCAAAAGTAAAATATGCATATTGCTGGCTAAACAAAAACATACTTTCAACGTATTAATTTTCGTATTAAACTTTACAAGAAAAATACAAATATAGAGTTAAGTTTCGATTTATCTAATTCTCATGTTTAATAGTATACCAAGCATTAATCTATATAAAACAATTTTTATTCATTTTTAAAATCTGTGGTTCAACATTTCTAGATGGACCAGGACTTTAGATACCTAGAATATCTACCGGTTTCTTAACAACTTTTACTTGCATTTTAGAAATTGCAATAGAATCATTGAAGGATATTATACAGCAAGGTTGAGAGGACTATCATTATTGACCTAGCGTCAAGTTGTGACCCTCGGTAGCTTCGCACCTAGGGACATAAGGCGCTGGTCAATAATGGTCTTCTCAACCGTAGTATACATATTATTTTTTTCATTATATTGATAAGAACAAAAATTTTGACATGAATATTTACTCGTTTCTTAATATCCACAGAAATAAACTAGACTGTCTTTGTTTTTATACTTAACGTTTCAGTTTGTCATATTATTTTTCAAAAGTTGATTTTTAATTAGGTTTTATTTGATTTATTTATTTAAATTACATGACAAATTTAAATAGTGATTCCATACGTTAAATTTTTCTTGAGTTAAATGATTCAAACAACAGTAACAGATTCATACATTGTCGAAATGCACTCGAAAAAAAAAATTCCAAAAAGAGTCAATGTTCTGGGGAGATTATAAGTGAAAATCTAATAATGAAATAGAGTTTATTAAAGAAATTAAGGAGTTATCTGTTCACAAAGTTTGACAAATGCGATGAAATCAGTACACTATTTTCTGACCATATTATAGTACGACGTTACTATAATAATACATTCAAATTATATATGAATTAAAAATAAGCAACGCATATTTTGAAACCGAAAGTTTATATAATTAGAACAAGTTTAGAATATCATGCAAGCAATAACAAAATAGTACCGCGTCCTATGAATGAATTATCATACAAACGATTTAATAACAATTCCGTTAACGTGTGTTCACGTCCGCACCTTCCGAAATTGGCCGATCTACTTTCAAAATATTTGCAAACAAAATTGGAAGCCGCCCGTGCTTAGCTAACTATGCATCTCATTAACTACCTAACCTCACTAATTTTCATTTTAGGTGTACGCTTTCCTCTTACGCATATTAGAAATTACATTAAATTACTCAACAGTTCGATGATCTAATAAACAGCAAATGGAATTTTCTTCAGATTTTTTTTTATATAATTAAATGTGACCTTTAAGCAATTAATTGCATCCGCGGAATGTGAAGATCAACATTTTTTTTATTGTTTAGTATGTTGATATAATTAACTTTCTCTAACAATGGCCAATTATTGTACGATGTCCATATGTTGTACATTAATTTATTCATTCTCTTACCGACTGAAATATCATAAATTTGATAAAAAACGACTTATCTCATTATCCAAGTAGGAATATAATTAAATTAAGTATTTGTTACTGCAGTACGATTTCATATATCTAACTACATTAGGGCAAAATTAGTAGTTTTTCATAATGAGTGAGGATCTCTTTCAAACGTTGTAAACATTACGGTGACAACATTTTTTCTTATTACTAGCTTGTAAACCGTAATTTACTTGGACTGTTTGTCGTCAGGAAAACTAACATTTACAAGCTACTAACCAGTAAAAATATCTGTTAGATTTACTGGTTAATAGTTATATTGTTTCATTGTTGAAAACATAAGATTAGTAACTGTCAGAATTTGGTTTTAATTTTAATTTCATTTACAAGTGAATAGCAAATAAACTATTTCCTAAGCGGCTCGCCAGTCATTTCCATCTATCAACTGTAAAAACCGTTTTACCTTGCTGATACTGTACCTAGGATAGTTATGATCAAGACTGCATGGTTTGATATGATATAACAATTTTCCCATGTTATTTTGACAGTTCTATACGGCAATGTTTTTACTATATATACTATACTAACTTGTCAAAATTACATGATTTACAATTACGACTTTACTTTTGTCTATGTAAACAAAAGTTTAATATACTGAAATCCGTAAACTATTATAGTACAGGACAAGATATTTGGTTAATCCCTTAAGCTTGGTAATGGATGCGGCTAACCCTCACAACGGATGATGAGTCTTAAATATGTAGGGGCGGTATTAATAAAAATTTCATCTTCTTATAACTGTGATGAGGATCAAAAATGGAAAGAAAATTAACTATTCTCCATTAGGCTGGATTAGTTTTTACATAAATAAAATAAAAATTTGTTTGTTTTAGTACGTATAAACCAAACATTTTTACCTGTATTATATATACCTATTTAAAAATTTGAAATCAGTCTCTGCATTTCTGTACCATAAATTTGGGGATAATCCCATGTTTACGGTATGCTAGTAGGGGGTGAGGTAATCCAATTCTCAATTATGTTGTCCAGCACTATACCTAATCTATTGATCTAATTATATGAAGGCAAGAATTTGAGTACTTCACAATGGTTGAACACATTACAGTAACTACTTTTTACAGAGGGTGATTTTAAACTAATTGCAATACGGCAAGCATTAGAGTACTTCACAGTGAGCAGACCCCCTTCTATATGGTAATCAGATTACGGTGACTGGTTTTCACGGAATGTGATGATAAACTAATAACATTAGAACAAGAATTAATACGCACTATAAGAAAATAAATATTACAGTGTTGAAGAATTAGAATTCTTCACAGTTTAATTATTAAACCATTTAATTAGAGCAACCAGTTGTATTCTAATAAGAATACGTATTCTATTTCCCAATCCTTGTAATATTTGTATTAAAAACATTGCACCGTCCTAAATATGTAGGTCTATGTAATTACATATTTATACAATTACTTTCATAAATTCAAGTACTTCTCACCATTAATCATAATTACTACCTAGACATACATCTCATCAAATCTAATTTTAATCCACTTCACATTAAATTCCTCACAAGAAAAGCTGAAAAGAAACATGTAAAGAAATAACAACAACAGCTCAACCTTCATCGGTATTCGTGGAGCGAGCACTTTTACTTTCAAGGACTGTAGTGTCGATACACTTTCCGCTGGACCACAGAGGTCAGCTCTGTTGCCGGTAGCGAGTGAGATTCGTCACGGATAGTGAGCAAAGCGGCCTAGAAATACACACTATCCGTGAACTTGTGAGGTAATCATGAGCTAAGAGGAGGATTATGTTGTTGCAATGCACATCCTGTTCATATTAAACTCATGAGTCATGAGTCATGACCTACATCAAATATCAATGATCTTTAATAATTATTATTATTACAAGATTATGTATCCGGAGTAATAAACAAATACAAATATTTAACATTAATAGTATATTACATGTGAGGTGGGAAATGTTTCATTACAGCCGAGGGCTTATTATATGACCGAGAGGCGAAGCCTCGAAGCTCAGATATAGCGCTAGGCTGTAATAAAACTCCCACCGAACTATGTATACTATTTTATTCACAATTATCCAAATTAACTTCTAGTCGTATATCCCCTTTTTCCAATAAACTAAATTAATGTACGGTAGTAGTCTATGAAAACAAATGTTTAAATTTATTTTAATATGTTTGACAGCACTGATCACCTTACTTTTAGAGATTTATGACAGTATTACTAGGCAACCATAGTAAACACTTTCCCCCCCAAGGGATTTTAAAGTATTTCCCACCCGTGAGATTGTCATTGCAGTTAAAAATGACATACGTTTCCAACCTTTGACAGGTTAGGAATTGACATATTACAATAGTGGTTGTGAATAAAAATAGTTTTATTGTTTTTCAAAATATTCCCCACGATGGTTCATACTCTTTTGTTTTGCACCAATTTCCAAAGCAGTTTTTCCAGTACAGATTGACGTATCTTTAAATATGCATTTTGAACCGCTTCTTCTTGCGACAAAAATCATTCACCACGGCTAACTGTTTATGTAAAATCTTGTGTATGCTTCTCATACTAATGCTCAAAAATTCCTCTTTCCAGAATGTCATATGACGAACTTGCGTTATTAGTCCGCGCACAGTATCGAAGTTTTCTGGTTTCTGGCACAATAACTAATTTTAGACGACCTTCTTCCAATTTTTCCGTAAGCAAAGGACGGCCACTAAACCAGTGATATACAGTGGTTTTCGATAATGCTTTATCAGATCTATTGTTTCGGATACATGAACTTTAATGTACAAAAATTATTGATAGGAAAAAAAATACATAAACCAAGTACTAAAATCTAAAAAAATGCTAAAGTACAATAAATAAATAAAAAATTATGTAAAGTAGAAAATAATAACTATTAGGTAGTAAAATAGAACAAATCTAGCGAAAATAAGTAAAGCAATTAATGGGAAGAATGAATATTGGACAATCAATCGATGAGGAATTAATAAAACTGGATTAAAATCTAGGACAAATAATTTGTATGGACAAGTGTAGTAAAAATATTAAATCAAAAATAAAGTATTATGAATTATAGAATCAGAAATAATTAATAATTATGTTATACAAATAGAGTAGAGAAAAGGATAAATTGCACATTTCTACATTAATAGGATAGCAATTAAAATGTGACTAGGCATTTATGATCAAATAAAAAATTCAAGAAACTATTGAAATGCATATGAATAAACTAAAATAGTTTTCATCATATAAATTTGTTCCTATCTTAGTATTCTGGAAATAGTTCCAGAGTTTTTATGAAGATTGTTGCTCCAGGAGCCAGTTTCTCAATCTTTTTTTCTTTTCAGTTTATTTAAATCGTTCTAGCTTCAATAGCCAGTGCTAATAGAACTAAACCTCATATAATTATCGCTTTGTAAACAAAATTTATGAAAAAGGAGTAAAAAATATTGGGACTATTAATAATTGAAATGAAGTTTATTCAGATATGACAAAACTTATAATCTTACATATCAGCATCAGCAACCTACAGTATTCATCTCACTGCTTAGCATTGTGTAATTAATTAAAAATGACACCATGTGCTCATTACCATAAGCATGAACGATTCTTCTGCGTCTATCCCACAGGGTATTTATCTGTCACATCTGTGATATTTAGAATCCTGCGCGCACGAACAAAGAACAATTTGTGTGAATATTACCATCAATGAGACGTGAACTTTGCGGAGAAGAAAGTGAACTCAAGATCAAGACCATCAAGATTTATAAACGACGCAGAGTACGAACGCCAGCGAAAGTTCCGCTAATCGTGGAAACGCTCACACACGCGCCAGCGGCCGGGGTTGGAGAGGTTGAGGATACAATCGTGAAGTATCGGAAATGGAAGATACAATTGATACAACTGATTGAATGTGTGGGCTGAGGTAATTAAGATAAAAGGTTAAAGACCAATCAAATCGAAAGCGACAATACGTTTTACACAATCTGTCAAGCTTTAAATGTCTAATTGCTGGATTTTAATTAAATAAAAATAACGATGTAAATCGTGATTCGCAAGGTGTGTTCGCAATCGCAATAAGAGGATTTTTTAGCTAGTTGGGTACATAGAGGAGGACGAACAATCATATTTTAAGATTTTTATGGCGATGTGTGTAAATTTGTGTGAATACATGTGAGAACTAAATTTTTGTCCAGCATAAAAATAACATTGAAAAATGCCTTTTTCACGCCACCGTTGACAACTTACTTCCATAGGGATTAATGTTTCACAAGAGTCTGTACTGTTCTTAGTCTTGTTTCAGTCAAGAGCTACAAATTTCAAAACAAAACAAGACAAGAAATTGTCTTGCAAGAAATATGCAAGAATAGCAAGATTCTTGTACTCTTGCCTTTTTTTGCTAGTCATAATTCTAGATTTATTATAAGAACATACATATAAATAAATTAAAATACAATAATATACTTTATTTTACTTAATCCATGAACCTTTCCACCTTTCGGTGCAAGGTTATCGGAGTAGAGCGGATTTAGTGTAGTTTCTTCCAAATGTCTCTTCATTGTTTTTTGTCCTTTGCGTTCGATTGACTTTTTTGACTCGGCAAGCCTCTTTAAAAAAGTAGCATCGCACGCACTAAAAATACAAACTTCGCGCACTTAATACATAAATAATAATTTTATTCGGTGTTTTTTTGTAACCATTAAAATTTTTGCTTATCATAAATTAATGTACCTATGTAATAAATATATCAGAAAATTTCATTTCTAAAATTCGTTTTATGTAAATTACAGTAAGTAATATAACATTAACGAATAATAAAATGAAATGAAATATTTTGCTATCACTGTAAATATTCCTTTCAAATGCAAATTTATTTTCATACTAGTATGTGCCATTTCTCAAATTTACACATAATTTCTAAACCAACAATGACAGTGCTGTATGAATTGCAATGCATACATACACTCAAAGCATGTATTCGAAATTCTACTTGTTTCATTTTCACACAATTAAATTCGCAAACTTGCAATGAAAATAATTAAATATAAAATTCAATCTGTTCTATTAACTTCAAAAAGTAATTTTGTAAATACCATTATTCGGGAATATAAAATTTTGATAATTTCCATGGGAATACTAATTCGGAGTTTTGATTATTTACTTAGAATAAAAAAAATCCTACCGTTATAAATCCTTGTTGTATCTGTATCTTGGATCCTAAAACAATAATTTACTATTAATTTCGCATCATTCAAAATTAAAAAAACATAATTAATTCATATATCTACATATAGGTCATTTATATTTGAACATTAATTATAATATTTAAAGAACAAAAACATTAATTTACACTTTTATTCCACAATATTTCAGTGTGACAGTTAATTTTAAAGATCTCTTCAGATAATATATTTCTAAACAAATTACCACGCCCAAAGCATTAAAAATTAATTTAATGAATCATTCATTATAATTATTCGATTATCATCATAGAAAGTACTAAACACGACTATTTACTCAAGTGTTGAAATCAGTTCAAGTTGTCAATTAAATTTACAATGCTCAATTTGAATTGAAGATCAGTTAGCAATAACCACTAAAAATGTTTCAAAACAAGTACATTTTTGCTTCCATTGGCTATGTTACACGAAATTCATATTCCATTATTACAAACAATTGAAAGTGCAAGTCCATTAAGTCTTCAATCATTTTCTCTTTTATTTTTTCTCACAAAACAATATGCTATAAAATTTTAACGGAATTTTATAAATTATACATTGAAATTAGTTAATTACACACTTACAACTTTTACTTTTTTCTAACATAACGTTTTTTGATATTACACACTCATAAGTAATTTTGTAAATATTTTAAAGTTTGATCATAAATTTGCTGCTTCAAAAATTAGAAAGTTAATAAATAGTGAAAAATAAATAAACTACTGAACATTAAGAAATAAATATATCATGTCTTCTCCGAATATACCTACATATTTTGACGTAGCATACTGCGAGATATTAACAATATTTTTTCCGGTTAAATATTTGTTATTCAGTTTCGACTAAATTTCTTCCAGTAGTTCAAAAACTAAATAAAAAAAATAAGTAGACATGTAGACCAGGGATTCTCAAAGTGGGGGTCGATATCTCCAGAACGATCACAAAAAATATTTGGATGTCGCAAAAAAATTGATTACAGATTTCTTTTCAGATATTTTTGAAATTTACTATTGATTCATGTTTAAAAATATTATAAATAAAAAATATATAAAATAAATTTTACTGCTATAAATTACACATATAAATAATAATAGTTAATGTTGAGACATATACATACAATATTTTCCTTTTATTTCTAATAGTAAAAGGGGGGCGTGGACCAAAAAGTTGTAGAAACACTGATTTGGGCAACTTGCTTGCTTAATACGCTAGTAATCTAAATTATTTCTGTATATTTATTTTGTTTTGTATTTCACTGCTAAAATCTAAGCAATCCAAATAAGTTATAAGATTATTAATTTTGAAGATCGCATTCCGAATATAATAACTAGTTAATCTACACGAATAGGTTGTTTTCCTTATTTAGAGTAATAAATTGGCTGAAGAAAACAAGAGAAAGGAAAATAATGACAAGATAAGCGAAGAAATGAGGACTACCCCAGAAAATATATCTACAGAACTTCGAAAAGAACAAAATTAAGATCAAATAAAAATAGAGCTTGTTTTATTTGTTGACTCTCTTATTTTCCATCAGTATGACTTGATTGTAGTTATTTTTAACCTACGTATGTAATTAAACCTCTAAATATTAAAACTATGCCCGTTCAAATGTTGTTAGGGTCCTAATGGCAGCTATTTATTACTCGTCCTGTCGTCCTGGGTCCTAGAAAATATAAAACAAAGCACAAAGCCCAGCGAGGAATTACCGAAATACTCACGCAGTCTCATATAATCATATTCCGTTTATAAAATATTATGGTAGATATGAACAATTATAATTAAATAAGAAATCACAATACATCTTTTTTTCCATGACATAGAGAACTATAAATTATAAAACACGACCAGAAAGAGTTTTATTGTACGTAATAAATGTTTTAAAAGAGTTTGATTGTTTGAAAGTTCTTAACCTACACGAGTTATCAAAATTTCAGTAGGTATGCCTCCCACTGAAATGTTTTCATTCCTCGCATTAAATTAAAGCACGAAGAGATTTCTACAATAAAATGTCGTAAGAAATGCATAACAAATAAATCACTTCAAAGGAAATTTATGATTGAATGGTGCAGTTACTTTCAGTAACAGCACTAAGTAAGTTATTTACACGCAGTGTTCACATAACAATAAATAAAGCGAAGAAAGCAAAGCGTAGCATTGCAATGGTTGGCGATTATCTAAATAAAAGTTGCACATGTTTTGTTAGTCATTACGGCGAGAAATTTACACCGGCACGCTTCCAAACCATAACTAAGTAATACCTCATTAGAAAATTAATGTTATTTAACTTGGTATCATTTGCATAAGAACTAGAATAAAATACGACATGGCAATAATTAGCGTAATATTTATTATCCTGAACATAATAGACTATTCAAATTCAAATTTTCTCAAATAAAATTTAGTTACTTAATACTAAGTCATACATTTCCTTACGAATAGCGATGATATAAGATTCTGGGATACAATATGCAGCAACGCTTTTTTTGAGTGGCAGGCATGGGGTAAATGCCCGCGCAGTTATTATAAGGTACTTTATAATATTTAGAACAAACCGATATAGACATTACGATTAAGTAGTAGAACGGAAATATTCGCATTTTTATAAAAATTGTATCTATCAATTAGGTTATTGTAGTAAGATATTTACATTGATTGACATCACTTGATATTTACATACAATCATAGGCTTAATAATGTTCTTGATACATAAATAACTTATACTGTAATATTATATTTATATAACTCAATTTAATGAACGAATTATAAATTCTAAAAAGATAATAAATATAAGCAATACTATAAATAAACAAATAAGCATTAATTTAAGAGTAATAATTACTAACACAGACTGAAACACTAAAAATATTTATTTGAACACTTAATACTACGTACTATTTATTTACACGATATTTATATCACCAACTATTTTTATTCATCACCTTGCGCCGATTACCGGGGGGCATCGGGACCCTGAATTGTTATAATTTTAAAGAATTATCGTACCTCCTTTCATTTTTTAGTAATTTACTACTACCCTAAAATGGATGTTAGTTAAATTCACATCAAAGTACCTATATACACAAATTCTCATTTTAAAATTCCCACTAGTACATCTACAATAACAGACTGAATATCAGCCAATAGTAATCTACATGACCGGTAATAATGCGCGCCTCAGGATATACCAGGGATTCTGAGACGCGTCGGGGAGGCAGTGGGCCTTCGGGCCTCTAACCCGCCTGGTGTTCTAGCTAGAGCACGCTTCAGCGTGTGCTCTAATACTTGGCTTTTTGAAACAGAGCATATTTTGGAGTCGATTTAGCTGCTTTGGATTGTGCTCCGATTTCAGTGGGTTAGGAATTAGAGCACTCAGAAGTGGTTGATCTAATTCTAGGTCTGCAGGAACCAGAACACATACAGGAGCTGCTCAGGATTGTGCACTGGTGTCAGTGGATCAGGAATTAGAGCACTCAGAAGTGTTCGCTCTAATTCTAGGTCTGCTGAAACCAGAGCATATTGTGGAGCAGATTTGGCTGCTCTGGATTGTGCTTTGGTTTTAGTGGGTCAGGAATAAGAGCATTTTAAAGCGTTTACTCCAATTCTTGACCTATTGAGAACAGGGCACATTCTGGAGCAGATTTTGCTACTCTGGATTGGGTTCTGGTTTCAGTGGGTCAGAAATTAGAACACACAGAAGTGTATGCTCTAATTCTAGGTCTGCTAAAATCAGAGCATTTTCTGGAGCAGATTTAGCTGCTATGGATTGTGCTCTGGTTTCAGAGGGTCACAAATTAGAGTATACAGAAGTGTTTGCTCTAATTGTAGACTTAACCAAGTTGATACGATATTTTTATAGGAAATGAAAACTTTATAACAATCAAATTTACCTACCATTAAAAAATTACAATAAAAAAATTGTACTTTGTCAAACCGGTATCAAATCCGAAAGATAAATACTTGTATACATTTTAAATTATATACTGATATTAAAATATTCGTATGTAGCACATTAATATTATTTTACATTATTAACAAGGTAAAACCGTTTTATACTGGTGATAGGATGAACTGACTGACGAGCTGATTAGGCGAGCCTGTCACTTCCCTGGATCTGTAAAAACTGTCACCATGCGTATATTGTACAATAGTTTATTTGTTATTCATGTAAACAATGCAACTACTAAACTTGTCAATTTTACTGGTTATTATCTTGCAACGGTTAGTCTTCCTCGTGAATAAACAGTTGAAATAAATAATGATATACAAAGTAACAAATAAACTCATTTGCATATCTCCATATAAGAGCGGGTATTTCAAGCGTCCAAACTGGTAGAATTCTGCAACAATTTGTTTGTTTACAAACAAGAATTTTCTTGTCCGGCGTATGCCATCACGTCCACGCGTCCAAATGCAATAGGAAAGTGCGTAGCCAGTGCGTGATGTGACCAGCTGGGACTTTTATTTTCTTTCGAAACCGCATCAACTTGCTTGAATCTCAAACTAGTTTAGGCACACGTACGCCATGTCAGAGTGCCATAAATTTCTTCTCCTAATGCACCAACTGGTTCCATGCCATCAAATCAAGATGAAACTCGAGATCTAGATGAGATTAAAATAAAGAAATCTTCATATTTTACTTCAGACATTAGTGAAGAGACATTGAATACCAATTTAAATTAAAACAAATGTAAGAGCTCTAGTTTAAAGGTTAAGCAACTTTCTTTGTGAGCAAAAAGTAATGCGTTTTAATTATACATAAACAAAAGCTATCTTTTAGTTTATGTTCTAATATTACCTAATAAAAAAGAAAATACTATAGAATTCAAGTACCTACTGCAAATTTTCCAATTTAGTGACGACACGACACGACAGAATTAATTAATACATGATACAACTTTTACTGAAACATACATATTTGAAATTCTCTTTCGTTCATCTAATTGCTTGAAATTATTTCATCAAAATTTTCACCGTCACTTCATCAGTAAACATAAAAAAAACTGGTACATATTTTCTAATGTCGGTAAAATTAATTAAAAAGAAACTAAACAGTTCAGTTTTTGAATAAAATCAAGTTTTAATATTTCCGGAATTTTACACTAAATTTATTTAAGAAAAAGTTTAATCTGAAAGCTATTTCCGGATTGGAATTACAACATCCTATAAAAAAACTAATTGAATTATGAAATAGAGATCACTTTCTCAAAATGATCTAGTTTTTTATAAACAAATAATTGATTGAAAAATGATCAATACAGTCAATTTCATTCTCACGACATACCCAAATGGAACAGAATTAGAAACAGTGTAGACACTTCTTCATTATTTACATCTATTTATTGGGTCAGCATTATTATTTATTTGTTTAGTATTTTCAAACACTTTTAGTCACAATTAAGAAAATATGAGCCTTGAATTTTTCATAAGTAATATAATAAGAGCTATGAATTTATTGGAAAAATTTACGAATAGTTGTTGCATAATAGAAGCTGGAGTGATTTAAGAGTAATTTTTCACCCAAGTTGTAGTTACTTCGCAGGAATTATGAGTAAATTTTACCAATTAAATTTATATCTCGAATTATATTTGCTCGATTATTTCACGAATAACAACAGTTCAAAAATAAAGTTTATGATATCTACAAAATGTAACCATGATTGTGATACTGCGGTTTTATCATATTTCTTCAATGAAAAACTACATACGGCCATCAAATTAAGCATTCTAATTTTTGACTCCTGTCTATTACTACGCAACAACTACTCCGTATAGACGGGAGACAAAAAAGGCAATTAAATCGTGACATCGAAGCTCTAAAGTCTATTTTTTATAAGAAAGAAGTGTGGGAAAATAAAAGCATGTTTTTTTTTTTGATTGGATAATATTGGGGTATCATCTATTATTCAATCAAAAAACAATATAAAATTGCTTCTATCTTCACCACACTTCCGTCATATAAAATAAATAGACTATAATAATTTACTCCTGGCCATTTTAATTGTATTTCCAAGGTGATACTAATAGTTTAAAATGATCTATAGAACTTACATTGATTTTCATATCACTAAATAAGATATAACTGTATTTTAATTGATTAAAAATAAACATTTGAAACCTACGAATATTCTTCGAACAAATTTGATACATATATTGCAGAACTGAATTAATTGAAATTTATTATTCATATTCTACATTAATATTCGTAAAATTCCAGTTACTCATACATGTATGTAGGAGTAAAAGAAACTACTTATTACTTGTAATTGAAAGGTAATAAAGCATTTTTATGTGCAATCACAGAAATTTCTACACCTTGTTACACATGTAAATAATATTTATTGTTATTAAGATACACTAATTTAACAAGAAATACGTACAAGTGGAAAGGTATTTCGAAAAATAATTAAAATGAGTACTTGCTAATTTATTGAAAGTAGAATGTATTACGACATTTTCAGACACAAGTATTCCGAAAATAATAAAACATATCGAAATTGTGTTTTAAATATATAAAAATTACATAAATAAAAAAAGTTTCGCAGTACGCGACCTCATCTCATTTCCAAACTTTCTTATAAGAAAAATAAATACAAATCTTAAAATATGCTAAATAAAATTATTAAAAAAATTCTAAAAACCTGCTCTAATCCAAATTCATTAATTCTGCAAGAGAACACATGATGGAAAGTTATCTACCCATAAAAAGAAAAAGTGTTGAACCGTAAAGGAAATGATTGCGAGTCAAAGAACCTCTTAAGATAGTGGGAACATCAGTGACAGCGACAAATATAAATAATTCACGGATCACGGACACGTCAAGACCTAACCGGTAAATAAGAAATGGTGATTGCCATGCGTGCAGAAAGATTCAGCATCTTTCTTCGGAATTCCAAAAAATCAAGCGTGCTTTACCAGCAGGACCGTATTGGCCCACGGGAAAATTTACATACAATACATTTCATTAAAATTCCTCATAATATTTTCACCATTAGGACCACAATCATTGCAGAACATGACTTGAACATTTCTAAATTTTAAGAATATTATACATGATATAATTATCTTATGCTCATGCAGTATGCAATGGCAGATTGTATCAATATAGCTAATTTATAAATTTCTTTTAAATTGACAATATAGCTGTCTTAATTTCAATAAGCAATTTTTCTTAAGTGTACCCGTAAATCTAAGACAAATTGGATCTACACAGGGCCGGACTAATACTGTTGGGAGTCCTAAGCACTACTATTTCGGGCTTCCCGTTCAATCAAATAAATTGTCCTAGACAAAAAAAAAATTGATTATATTAACAGAAGATAACTATAATAACTAATATAATTCATAATCATCATAATTCATTATGAATAGTTCAACGTTTCATAAAAATTATATTTAAATAATAAAATATATTACATTTACAAGAAACGATTTTAAACATTTTCTGTCCACATTTTTGGGATGCAAAATCTTTGTTTACTTCTTCGAAACTAATTTTTCACAGGATATCAGCTTCTATGCACAGCAACGAAAGTAATCTAATATCTGTTTTATTCGGTTTAATTGCGAAAACGATCATTTGACGGTGCAATTTGTAATCATTAGTCAAAAAAATTCGTTACAAAATAGAGATCTATTTCTTAAAGTAATCTAACAAAAAAATGTTTACATCTACGGAAAAAATATTTGATGGAAATTCTCTGGCTATTTAGCGAGGATCCTAATCTTATGTTTAGTTTGCTTATGCACAAGTCCAGCCCTGAATCAAACTGAAAACTCATTCAATTTTAAAAAAAGGAAATAAGCGACTGCTGGATTTGATGGAAGCACGGAACAGTCAATTATTAGTATATTGTACAGCAAGTGCAGAAAGTTTTATGTTTTGAGCCAGTGTCAAAGTTTCGGCACTTATGTTGAAATCACATTTCCCCATCGTTTCACATATTTTTATTACAATCAATTCCAGCTTTATAGATACCACTAAATACAAAAAAATGTTAAAATTGTAATCGAGGAATCACAAAATATGGTTTTTCATCAAAAAATTGTATGAATAGCTGCAGATAAAAATGTCAGATTTGGAAATAATACCCATGTAATTGGAAAATAAATATTCATTGTCCTTCTTAAAATAATTATTATCCGTAACATCCTCTTATGATTTTAGCTTCAACCTTACTGTCTCTACATATAGGATTAAAAAAAATAAAATTGAAGTTATAGTTTATTTTGAAATGTAAAACTAATTTGTCCTAAGTCCCATCCTGATGGTCAATAGGAAGAAAGTGAATTATCTGATAGACATGTCCATTTTTGCACCGTGCCTAACAAGATAATAGCCTCTGGAGTGATCGAACAACCTTCATCTTGAAAGCGAAAACGCTGAAATTTGAGAAATGAAAAGACTTGTATTACCGGCTTCTCTATTTGCTCTCGTCATATCCTCGTTGTAAATCACTGGAGAGCCGTGGTGTACTGAGCTGTTCAAAGCCAATTAACAAGCAAGCAAGAAAGTTATTGGTTATCGAACACGCTCGTTAAAAGAAAGGAAAACTAGGAAAATTTAGGCGCGAATATGTAATTTTACAGGCAATTATTTAAGGGAAAGTCTGCTATTAAGATGGACACTATAGAGGATGGGTTGATAAGATTTATTTATCTATACGACATGTAAAGTGCGATGACCGTTTTTCCGTCTTTCTCATTCAATAAATAATAGAATTTGATACAAAATAAACATATATCTGTGCCTTTAAGATAAATAGATATCTGCAATAGAATGACTACGAAGAAAACGTATCTAATTTGCAAAATCAAAAAGAATTCGAATATCAATAACACGATTATGTACATATAATCTTTCAGAATTTCACCAATCTTTATACAAAATATGTCGAGTGGTTTTGAACGCATCAATAGCAAAATACTAAAATCAAGTAAAATGTCGCAAAATATGTAGGTACCGTAGAAATCAAAGTCACTATATTCCACTTAGGAATATTATTCCTTAGGAAAGAATAAATTTTAAATAAAACAACTCCACTTCTAATTTGTCATCCAATTAAATCACATTATTTAGGTACATGGAACCAATCAGATTCAAATCTCACTGACAATGGGGTATTCCAAGTTTTTTTCATTTTTTAATATGTTATTCTATGCATAAAAATATGAGACCCGTATTTTTTCTTTTCGCCGAAAGGTTTCAAACACGCCAGAAATTTTTTTTTAAAGTTTCAATAAATTACCCCCTAGAAAATCGGCCGTGCGTGTGACGTCACAGGCACTGAGAATCAGCTGAGAACATCATTCGTAGGTCTGAGTCAGAGGCGTGGCGCGTTCGAACAAGAGCCAATAGGCTGAAGCGAGTGCCTTCTTCGTCACAACAAGGCTGATACTGAATTTTACGTACTCGATTCAAATGCATTACAATTTCATTTTCATATTATGGTATTAAAAATCAGAAAAATAATAATTATATTCACTTTAATATTACTTATATATGGTAAACAATGATATCCAATAAGAATTTCTTTAAAAGCCGTAGGCTTGGAATACCCCATTGTCAGTTGCTAGCAACTGCAGCGGAATTTACAGGACTAAATAAGCGTCGATTAGATACAATGTTCGTTAAAATTGTGACAAGTAATTAATTGAAATATATACTTATTTCGAGCAATTGTCATGACGAATACCATTCGGAACTAGAATTTTACTTGCAATTTTTGCCTAACTCACTCCTTCTTGTTGCTTTTGGAAAATCGTCACTCGTATTGCACACTCGTTTCGATTAAAAAATGTGAAGTAAAATTGTAGTTATTCTAGTGGTATTACATATGATAATTTATTTTTAATTCTTTCGCAATTTTATAATTCATACGGAATTGATCATTATTGAATTTTACTATATTCAATAAATATGTTCATAATAAAAATAACTAAAGCTTTAACTGAGTAGGTCACCGAAGTAAGAATTGAAATCGAAACCATTAGAGACATTAGGAATAGACATAACAAAAACAAACCTCAAAACTATTATAATTTGTAAATTATCCATTTGTAGTGCAAGTTGGGATAATTATATTATTTTTACACTTTATAAATTTAGTGAAAACAGCTAGCAGAAGTAAGTTATGGGAGTTGATCTGCAAGTATACTCATAAAATCATATATCAAAACATATTTTCTCCAAATACCGAAACCGGATCTAAAACCGGAATTTTATTTTATAATAATCGAAACTGAAACCAGCTTATTTTAACCTTTCTACCATCATCCCAGTTCTAAAAATGTTCTTTTAAGGATTCATAAAGCAATACATTTTAAAATGTAAGCAAACACAAACAAGACTGTTAATCCACACAGTTATCTGCTCTGAACAAAATAATAAAATAAATAACTACTATGAATATAATACTTAAATATAAATTGCTTAATCGGCAATTTATAAGGTTGTTATTTGTTTTCCTTTATACTATTTTATAACCGACTCAATTCCTGTGGTAGTAATCTAGTACAAATTACTGTAATTTTACTCCTACAGCTCAACAACAAAGAAAATGACAGAAGTATAAATTGAAATATAAACGCATACGAAAATAGAGCACCAAAATTACACAAAAATGCATGTAGATACTTTCGCTTTCGTGAAGACGTGATTTAAGTCATATCAACAAACAGTACAAAAGGAGAAATATTTATTACATCCATTTAATTAGATTAAACACAATCATGTTTAATTATACATTTAATGTTGAGAGATGAAACTAATTTGAATAAATTTAAATAAACGCATTAAATGCAATCAAAAGTTTCAAAGGCCATAAATTCGGATTTTAGAGATGTATTCAAATTTATAACATATAACAAAACATAAAAGTAGATATTATGAATACATTAAATTTCATAAGAAAAACATAATATAGACATTTGATTTCTTGACCTTTTATCTAAATAAACTTGAGAAATTTTAATGAGATGTTGATTGGAAATGAACTTGAACTTGAACATTCATAAAAGAATTTGTAGTCGACACATATTTAATAAAGCAATCTCAAAATATAGGGACGATCATTTAGTCCTTTTGAACATCATCAGACTTCAGACCATTAATTGAAATTTGTATCAGAGCAAAAGCACGAACTAAATTTATAACTACAGTTTGTAGATAATAAAGAAACGTATTTTTTCATTCATGAATAAGAAGGGAGGTTGGTTTTTTAAAAATCGTCAAGTATTATTTTTTTTTCTATTTTTACCATTTTAGTTTTTCCTTTCTAAAAATTGTATCCTTTTGAATAATAATCTGAAAATTGGTATACATATGTAATAATTAGGAATCAGGGCATCCATATTAAGTCCAAAAATTTTGAAGAGAAAAAGATCCTGAGCGAAAAACTGAAATTCCCAAAATCTATATTTTTGTATTATTTTGGCTGTATATGAAAAAAAAAATAATGTGAAAAACTAAAAATTATAACTTTTCATACCGCCTGTAATTCGAATTAACTTGGATATGTGAACAGATTTTAATTTATTATTGGGAGTGAGAATTTAAATTTTTTTACTGTTATACAACCAATGATTTTGTACCGTAACCTCAAATTTAAATAAAAAAATTAAAAAAATGTAAATGTAATACATGGTAAAACGGAGTAAATATGTATGTTAAATAAATATAGGCATAGTGGACCCGGACAGAACTGTTTGTTAAAATTTATAATTAGAGGAAAAATTTTATTAACAAGTATCTATATCAACTTTAATTTTTTTTTTGTAATAAATACTTTATTGCTGCAATTTTCTAATTTAAAACCGCAAAAATAAGCAAGAACTGCACCAAATTATATCCCCTAAATTTATTTGTTTATGTATTTTACACTGACAGTACCGTATCGAAATAAATTGAGAAGTAAACAATCAACAATACTATTAAAATTTCGATTCATATTTCAATGTGTCATGCACTCCAAAATATACTTTTTGTAGTATAGGTATTATTAATAAGATTGTAGACTAATAACACATAAATGCAAGTAAATTATTTCTTATTCAAGAATATCGTGCAAAAGAAAATAACATAAAAACAATCCATCATACACTCTATATTATTATAATTAAAATAATTATAAGTAGGAGAAGTGTCACATCAAATTAATAATTATTTGTATAGAAAAAAAAAAGTAAATATAATTACACCTGCTCAAATTGAAATGTGAAGTGTTGATGTGTGGGAAAATGCTCTAAATAAATCCATCATCTACAGACACCGTGACTTGTATATTATATTGTTGTATTTCATTGATGCATCAAACACCAGGTGAAAATACAGTAGCGAGAAAAACGACGAGAAATAAAATTTCATTTGCTATTCAAGTTTTACTATCGTCTAACAACCTAAAAACACACAACAAAACAAACAAAACTACCGGAACTCAGACTTCAATTGTCTAAAGAAACAATTAAAATAAAATTTGGGTTTCATTGTTTTCCAGATTGTTCTGCACGTTTTGTGATGTATCCTGGTTTTATGTAATCGTAATCCAAAGAGCTAATTTAAATAACATACATGCACTTCAAGAAAATATACATTAAACATGGGAAATTCAAGAGAAAACTTTAACAAGTTTTTAATTAATACAAATTCATAATAAACTTTATTTTTTATTACACCTGCATCATAATTCTGGTTTAACAAATTAAAAAGCGTGCGAAAACCCTACTTTAAAATCTACTATGCTGTAAAGTCACTAAGCATCAACAAACACTTCTTCAATATCGTCCATTTTTATCATAATGAATTACGAAACAACGAAACCACATAGTAACAGTAAGTCAGAAAAAAAAATTGTAAAATTAATCAAAATCCAAATTATAATGTAAATATAATCAAATAAAAAAATTATGTATGGCATACATTTATAATTCTCTTTAAAGCACTAGTACCGTTAAACTCATTACACGTAATTTAAAGACAATTATAACACTAATATCATAAAAGGTTTTAATTATTATTGTTATACTATAATGGTATATAGCCTAGTTGTGTCCCGAGATGCAAAGCAACCGAAGGACATAAGGCGCTGGTCAATAATGTTGTTCTCAACATTGGTATATATGTATATTAATTTTTTCACTACTAACATTTAAATCTCAATCCTACTTAAAAAAATTATATTGATAATAACAAAGATTTTGAAATGAATATTTACTTGTTTCTTAATATTCTCAAAAATAAAGTAGGCTGCATTTATTTTTTATTTAACGTTTCAGTTTGTTAACATTATTTTGGTTTTTTGATTTGTTTTTATTTAATTTACTTATTTAAATTACATTTCATACTTAATTTGTACGGGAGGCTTGAGTTTCTTTAAAAAGTGACAGTTTTCATTGTTAACCATGGTTAACAATAATTTATTATTTACCTATGACCGTGGGTACCAAGTAAGCGATAATGAAAAACAATTGCTCATGGTAAATAATGGTTGATAATAGTGGCTGTCTAGTACATAACATGATAAATTATATTAGAGTGAGTTAAGTTGCGTTAGATTTTTTTACTTTTCCCGGAAACCAATTTTGGTTTTGTCTTTTAAAATTATAATATTTCGATTTCGATTCAAGTTGTACTATTATCACTTAATGGTGTCGGTATTAATTTTCGATATTAATGAATTCCGATCATTATTCATTATTCTTTGCAGAGGACTTTTCATTATTTGTAGGGAACAGAATTCACTGACATCATGGACGACCATACGCACCTATTAATTGGTAATAAAACTTGATAATAAAACACAACTTAATAACAGTGTGGACTTGTTAATCATATATTTATTAACCTATCAAGTTTTTCCATCATCTATAATTACTACATCCCATATCGTGATCAATCAATCTAGAGATAGATGGATCAATCTAATGAAAGATTTAATCCGGTATCGCGTATCAGTCGGCTGTGAATAGCGCGTAGAAGCCGGACAAATGCGTGAAAGTGGCGGCGTGGAGTTACGTGTCCGTGTGGAGCATGAGGTCGCGATGGAAAGTGACCACCGGCTAGCGGAAAGTGAGGTTCAAGTGCAGGAAGCCTCGCGGAAATGGAGGATCAAATTGCGGCCTTGAAGAAGTGAATAGCAATTTGCACGTTGGCAAATCATAAAATTAGCGTACGTTAATGATGCTCTCATTATCGTACATGTTACAAAGAACTGTTTTGTCCAGTTACGCTGAAAATATAGCAATTTTATTTTGCTTTAATTTTTTAAATTCAATATTAATTTATGTAATATTATCATATCAACAGTGTTTTCAAATAATAAAAATAAACTAACGCAGCTAACTTGACAGATAAACTCTTAAACATTTGTTAATTTTTGTCTCAATTCCATGGCTACTGCTACTTTAGACGTGATTTACGTCATTTTCATATCGAATTTCTGAGCTTACAAGGCATCTAAAATTTTACTTGTTGATTCATGTGCAAAATTTTATGCTCTACAACTTTTATTTAAAGCATTTTTACTTAAAATAATTAGGGAAGTAGGAAATTACGAAAATATGAATTCACATGTTAAATCCCTATGTTCAGGTGTTCGAGTCAACATCCTGTATACAGCATGTGCAACGAAACGCGGAACATAGGACTTTAACATGGCATTTCAAAAAAAGTGTACTCTCTCTCCTGACATATTTAAAGCAAAGCTACAAGAGTACAAAGTTGTTCTAAATTAAATTCTACATCAGATAAGACCATAATTGATGCACAGAAAATCAGACAGCAATGGATATAAATTTAAATTTCTATATGACAGGTTATATTTTTTTCATGTAGCACACACTGTATACTATCTACGTCCAACCAACAACAAAAATGCAATAGAAACGGTAGTGTAACCGCGGTAACGGATATTTTCAAATATATATAAAATTTTCAATTTTTTATGTCATTTATTAAAGTGATTTTGATGTCAACAATTTGTGTTTCATTGTATGTTGGTAGTTTCGATAGTTTAAACTTCTTTTTGAATATTTTATTTATTATTATGTATATTAGTGTATAACACTATCAATTTTCATATTTGTTTACTTCGGAAATCACAGGATTTCACCCGTTAAGATGACGTCATCAACAACAAATATGTGAAATGTAGAATAAATTACAGTAGTTTTTTTGGTAAATTTCAGTTTCCCTCTCCTAGAGATTCAAAAAAATTGAGAACTTAAAAGATTTTAATAATAAAATAGTCGAGAAATAAACTTTAACTAACTTAAAATTGGAAGACTTGTAAATTCAAGTAAAAGAAGCATCCTCTTGTACCCAACAAGAAGATCGAGGTTTTTTTTCTTTTCCTCAGTTATCTTCTATGATTTCCATTTGTTTCTGTCAGCTACTATTTTCTTTGCTTCTTTGTTTTATGTTCTTCTTTTCCATTGTCTATTTTATGGAGTCATCCCATCCTTTTTCTGGTTTGCCTCTACTACTTTTTTTCGGACGGTTTTATATCCCAGATTTCTTTGCAGGGTATTTGTTTACATTCTGTTTATGTGCACGTATCACTGCAATTTATTTACTTCTGTCTTATTTGTTATTTCGAATTTTGTCCATTTTTTTGTCGCTCCTCTCACACTTTTTTAAAATGTCATTTCTGTGGCTTATATTTAATTCAATTGTCTTTTATTTAGAACCTATGTTTCACAACAGTATAGTAATATAAGGATGGAATATGGTTTTGTATACAGTTGTTTTTATGTGATCACTGATGTTTGTTATTAATAATTACAGTGTTTAGCGCATAGTATGTTTTCATTGCTGCTTATATTTTGTTGTTTACTTCTTCAGTACTGTTTTTATTCTATCTGTATGACACTACCGAGGTATTTAAATTAATCTACTTGTTCTATTTTTATGTTTTTAATTGTTATATAGGTCAATGATCTTTCCTGCTACCATGACCTTTGTTTTTTCGCAATTTATTCTCAGGCACATTCAGTAGTGTTAGTTGTTTTAAAGTTTAAATATCCAATATGTGTGCTTTTTACTCTGCTAAAACTCTAGATAAATGAAAATTTTTGTAGAGAAACTGGCAACAATAAAAAAGAAATAATGATATGCAGAACTAACATACCCGTAGAAATCGCATATAGCACTTTATGTTTCTTCCTACTTCGAGAAATAAGAAATACCAACTTTTTTATATTAATATGGTTATGATCAAATATCAATTATTGAAAGCAAATTATAGTTTAATTTTATTTGTTTATCGAAAGTACAATCTGGAACTACTACAAGTTCTGAAAAGTTCATAACTTTTATATTACTTTAAAAAGATTTGGATTGTCAGAAGTTTTGACCAAAAAATAATTTAGTAACAAATTTATGTTGTCTATTTTGTTTAGACTATACTGATATCTCCATTACCAAAAATGTAGATGAATAATTAATTGAAAATGCCCCTTAATACAACTCTGGTTTTTCCAAATTCATTTATTACCTCCATACGTGTTCACAAGCACGTATGAAACATGTATAATGATATGAAGAAAAAAATACGAATCGGTTATGAAACCAAACGCGTAGATACCAAAATCTAATGCATACAATTGTAATACGCCACAACTTCAACATTTTCTAAATCATTACATCTCCGCATGACTTCAATCATTTCACCAAAAAAATCTAGCAGGCCTATAATTTTTCAACGTAATTTCAATTTCCCAAGTTCGAGAACATCATATTAGTAAATGAAAGCGTAGACGTTTTGCTATAAAAAGTAATTAATTGTCAAGTATTATGTCTGCGTAAAAGTAAAATCATAAGGAAGAACTTAGAACTCAATATGGCTTTTTATTTACTTATAAGGACAAAGAAATTCACTTCTACTTTTTCCTGAAGTTCAATAAATCAATAAATAACTGATTCTGTATTTTAATTACAAGAGATTGAAAGATTAACAACCATAGTTTCTATTAAAGGTCATGAATCGTAGATCAAATCTGATATTCTATACTTCATTAACCACGAATAGAAAATAATAAAGTAATATAACAAATGAATAATATATAAATATCAATAAAACAATGAGCAAATGAATAACGTATTTGCATTTATAATTAAGAGCACCCAAAGATCTGTAATTCCATTCCTGGAATCGCAAATTAAAATATTGCTGTACCTTTAAGTTTTAGTTAAGCAGTAAAAAATACGATAAATTAACTATAACAATCAATTTTTCTTTCTTTTATATTTCATATTTCTATATATTTCTAGACAATGTTCACTTTATTGTTATAAATTTGCTATAATTAAAGAAAGTAGTAAAATATAGTAGTTAACATAAACTAACCTTTAATGTTGTACCACCTTCAAACATAAACAAAACAAAATCTTTCGTTCATGCACTACTGATATTTCAAATAGTTCTAACACATAAGTAACTACTTATCACAACCAATTTCACGTATTACACTACTGTTTAATTTAAATGTAACAAATTATTACAAAAATGTCATAGAATCATCACACAACGTTTACAAACGCGGCCATATTTTAGCAACTGTCATATTTCTGGTCAAGGCTAGGCAAGAATACAAGATTAGAAGCAGAATTGAACAAACACGTAAAGTTCTGTAATAAATGTTATACATTAATAAATTATTTTTCAGAACTCTACCTATAGTTATTGAATATGGAATAACAAAAATATTTGTCTTTTTAAATCATATTTTGAAATTCAATTATTAAAATTTTTAATATAAAATATTAAAAAAAACAATAAAATAATATAAAGTTTACCACTTTAAAAGTTATTTATATAAAAAGTAAAAAATACGCAAAATATAGTTTTAACAGATGAATCAAGATGTTTACAGATAAGACGCAGGCCGAGTCCGTAATATCAGAGGCCCCTCCTATTTATTTTTGGAAACGATCTCCAAATTATATTAACAATTTTATTATGAGATTATTACAGAAAAAGTATTGCAAAATAAAATTTTGTAGCAAGCGATGATAAGTAGGCAGGTATGAAACCAGTTTGTTTATGAAGAGTTAAAAAATAATTGTTTTGTAATATAATTTATTCTAAAAATGTCTATACCCCAAGGAATTACAAAAAAGGCAAAAGAAATGGAATTAAATTTGCTACCAATGAATTCACGGGAGCAACATGAAAAATAATATGTCGTAAACAATAAGTGTAGGTGAGCATTTAAACAAGTAAAAAAAGTTTTATTAGGTGACCATGATAGTCCTTTAAATAGCATTTTGCGTATTCTAAACAAGGGCCGACTTTTCATTTTTTCCTTGGATGTACAAATTATTAAAATGCCCAAAATCAAAACATATAGTTGCACCAAAAGGAAAAACAAATATTAAGAGAGGAATGAAGGGAAACTAAAAATTAATTTTATTTTCTTTTCTTTTCTTATATCTTATGTCCGTCTTGTCTACATTAACAAGTTACAGAGCACAGAGCTCCTATAGCTTTCGTCCCATCACTCAGTAAATGATGTGAACTAGTGTCATGAACTTATCTTTAAAATAAGAACAATTCAACAATGATGTAAAAAAATGGTACGTTAAGGGAAATGTGTCCTTAGGAGCATGATTGGTGTAACATTAATCGATTAATATTCCTGAGTGAATTAATACATTTCATAGCTTTAGAATTTGCTTTGGTTTCAATAGGTCAACAATCAGAATATTCTTAAGTAGTTACAATTAGTCTACTTTTTAAGCTACTGAAATCTCAACAAAATGCGCTCTGATTTAAGCAGGCAAAGAATCAGACCATTTTAAATAATTTCTGGTCCACTGAAACCACAACACAATACAGAGCTTCATTCTTCTAGAATTTGTTGTTTTCATCAGACATAGAATTAGAGAAAACATAGTGCAGCCAAATTTGTTCCAGAATGTGCTGTGTTCAGTAGGACAAGAATGAGAGCAAATGCTTTAAAATGCTCTAATTCATGACCCGCTAAAACCAGAGCACAATCCAAAGCAGCTAAATCCACTCTAGAATGTGCTCTGGGTTCAACAGACCTAGAATTAGAACAAACTCTTTTGAGTACTCTAATTCCTGATCTACTAAAAGCAAGCTCAACCTAGAGCAACTAAATATGCTCTAGAATGTGCTCTGGTTTCAGCAGCACTTCTGAGTGCTCTAATTGCTGACCTACTGAAAGCAGAGCACAATTCAGAGCAGCTAAATCTACTCCAGAATGTGCTCTGATTTCAGCAGATCTAGAATTAGAGATAACATTTCTGAATGCTCTAATTCCTGACCTACTGAAAGTAAAGCACAATCCAGAGCAGTTTACTCTGCCCCAGAATGAGTTCTAGTTTCAGCAAGCCAAGAATTAGAGCACACGCCGAAGTGTGCTCCAATTCCCGACCGGCACAACTAGATCACCACGCGGGGAAGAGGCCCAGAGGTTTGCTGACTTTCCGGCGCTCCGCTCGGCGGGTTTGAGTACTAGTGTCTCAGGATTCAGGATCCCCGGTATATCCTAAGACGCGCATTATTACCAGTCATATTGTCTGATATTCAATCTGTAATTATAGCTGTACTAGTGATAATTTTAAAATGAAAATTTGTCTACATAGATAATTTGATGCAAGCAATTCACTGCTAATATTTTAAAGTTATAAATCACACCCATTCTAGGGATGTAGTCAGTTACTAAAAATGGAAGGAAATACAATAATTCTTTAAAATAATAACATGGCTTTATTACTGATGCTGCACTAAGGAAAATGTCTCCTTGGACCTTGGGGCATTGCCCCTACGAAATTTTTTCTTAGTGAGCCCTGATGCCTCCATGTAGTTGGCGTCCATGATTCCAAATAGTCCCTAAAGTAACGATTTTGGGGAATGTGTATAAAAAATTATTTTTCGCTATAAATAAAAGCTTAATGCCCGGTTTCATAAACGAATGTCAAATCTGATGTTAGCTAACAGATATGTTAATTTAACAGCTTGCTAAATTTTAGAATTGTTTCATAAATATAGCAAATGATTTTAACACTTGTGTTAACTAACACTCATGCTAAAAAAAAAGTACTGTATTTTCGTATAAGTTGGTAATAGAACTATATTCACAACAGTTATAAAATTTAAAAGATGACAGCTGTCATTTTATTATCGCTGATTAAATTTACCTATTTTGATGGTTTGGCTATCGCAAATGAAACTAAATAAGTACTTCGTGTTTGATACAAAACCACACGAAATAATCTAACATTTTCCAAGCCAAATAGATGCTTATAAACAAAATACAGTTCGGGGCTGTTATACGTACAGCTTCAAGGGAGGCAAAGGGGTTGTCCTGTTCCTGTACAACTCAGGTGACTGAAGGAGTACATGGGTACAGTCAATTGCTCCGATTACACCAGATAAATGAGCGATTTGGAAAAATATTTTTTTTATATTAATGATGTCTTCGTTTGTTGGCATTTTTATAAATAATGGTTTTAATATAGCAATTTGTTGGGTTACTTTCTTAATTATTCGCAATATGGAAGCCTTACTTATATGCACGTGATGTCCCAAATCATTTTGTAAAGTTCCAATAGCATAATATCGCAAAGCCATCAATAATTGAATCATCGGGCAAATAGGTTTATTTCTACGTGTGGTAGCTAAGTTTTCACCAATATGTCCAAGTAATAATAGGAAACAGTCCTTCAAAAAACGAAAACGAAGTTTAAATTCGTAATCGTTATATATAAATGTCAAATGGGTTGATTCTGCCTCGGTATCGTTTCAATGACATGACCCATAAAGTAATCTTCTGAATCCTCGGAGGTAGAAATCATTTTATATTTTTTATAATAATAACTAAATATTTTTGAACAATTTATGAACAAAATATACAATATTTTGACATTTGTCAAATTTAACAGTTGGTTAAATAATTTAACACAACGAATTTGACGAGTTAAACTAGCAAGAGATTTAGCAAGCTGCTAAAATTAGCACTGATTTATGAAACGTAAATTTACGTTTAGCAGTGTGTTAAAGGTTTAACAGCTTGCTAAAAATTTAGCATTCGTTTATGAAACCGGGCATTAATGTTATTTTTTACGGCAAAAAAATGTATTTAATAGAGAATATTTTTAAAAATTGATTTCATATTAACAAGTTGTAAATAAATTCGCAAAGAGAAAAGGAATTCATCTTAATTTTAGTAACGGTTGGGTCAATTGCGGAACTTTCATATGTCCAGCAATTTAATCATAATTTATTCTGATATCTCCACGTTTATATATTAATTACACGTTACATATTACTTATGTATTTCATAGTAATTTAGACGTTATAGTTTTATTACTTAAGAACAGGTTCATCTATTATTGCCATATATTACAAGCTATGAAATAAATATAAATGTTGGTACGTTATTAGAGATTATATAAAGTTCAAGAGTTGATCGTGATCTTGAATTTAAAGTAGTATTTATAGATTAGTCCCACTGTAATTGTAACCGTAAAATTTATAATGAGCGATTAATATGTGTTTATATGTGTGTAATTTTCAATAAAGTTAATAATGTAATTAATTAATTACAATTACAATTTGATTTGTTGATTTTTTCTAATTTCATAAACAAATAGGTATATCTTAATGGCTTATTGTCAATTTATGGGTGTCACAGATCTGTAAATTTAAAATATTATTTTGCAAAAGAAAGTTTATCACTCAAGATATATCAAAAATACTAAATTTTCTATTTGAAAATGTGCTATCTTTAAAATGTAGCTCAAAATATTTTCAGTAATAATATAGGTAAGAAGAAAGTGAGAATAAATTAAAAATAATTTGATAGATTACTAAAAACTGGGGAATTCTATTTATATTTAATTATATTATTTTTTGTTCATTTTACTTATGTGATGATATCTATCTGACATGTCACCAAAAACAAAAGCAACAGAGATTATTCCAGGGGGGATAATCTCTAGAACTTTATCTTCACTATAATAATGACAATATTGGTTAAAACGGAGACACGTGACAAAAAGTGAAACATTTCATTGGTTAAAGAACTGTCAAAAATAATCATTGATATTTAAACCTTAACTTAACGATATTTTGAACATTTCCAATATATTAATGGATGATAAAGAACGAACTTCAGTGTAATAGAAGTTTATATCATGGCATATTGACGCTATTGACGGTACGTTTTCTATCAATATTTTACAATACCGGTACTTGTACGGCATCAATAAAGTCTAATAAAAGACGTACATAAATTTTAAACACTCTCCACTTTCCATATGCCCTTGTGAAGCCGATTTACAGATGATACAAAGAGTAAACAGCATTTATCGAACAATATTTATGATGATTGTTGTCTATGAAATACAAACTGTTTACTAGAATTGTCATGATATTAGAATCATATTATAATCAAACACATTTGCTAAGTTTTTATTTTGAAGTAACCGGAATGTAAATGATACTATTGATTTATGGAGTGAAGAAATAAGCAGGATTGGAACTGATGAATTTTATTAGTCTAAGGCCTTAGACCTCCAGTCGCTTAACACCAATTCTTACACTATTGATTTATATTTTTAACTATGTATTGGCTATTAATTTTTATTAAAATACTCCCACAGAAAATTTTGTCAAAATCTAAATAAACATCCTGATTTTGTTCATGTATTTTTGTGTGTTTGTATTTTTCCCAAAAAATAAACTAATAACTAAATTTGAGCATTTTAAAGGAAAATTAAAGGATTTTCCTTTTTATAAGATTGAAATTTTCAATATTTTCATTTGTCATAATTCTGTCATTTGAAACTTTTTAATATCCTTGATTCTAGTTGCATCCCTTTAATGAAATATTTGAGAATGTTTCTCATCTGTGATGAAAATAGAAGTCCCTTTTTTGCAGAAACTGTTCTTTCAATTTATTTTATTGTTGTCTAGATTAAAGTTACCTCATATGTGCGTGCTTAATTTTAACGAAATGACATAAGTGGTATTTCGTTTTAAAATCATCAGTTATTACTCCAAATCTCGTGAAATGACGTTTTTCACTACATGGAACGAGGAGAGAACAAATCATCTTACCAGACCTAGAATCGGACATGTCGCCACACACAAAGCTGTGTACACAATATTTATCAATTTCTGCCGTAAGAATTGTTAAACTTTTATTTTGCCTCTTTGTCGTACACGCATGGCATAGATGAGACTTTTATTATGTTATCCGCGTATAATACTGTCAGTTTTAGCATGTATTTATTTCGGAAATCACACGATTTCACCCGGGATGATGTCATCGGCGGAAAATAGTGTATTTATTTACAAGAACAGAATCTACCATATGAAACAATATTCAGATTTTTTTACATAAAAGGGATCGGCAATCTTATTTAAAAAAAAAATCCATCTCCGAATTTTCGTGACGTCATGAATCACAAACTCACTCAGAAACATACCTGAGTTCTATCACCTACACATACACAGATGATACAAAAACAAATGTGAAAAAAATTTACGTAAGTTGTCAAAAATACACCATATTTACTATTTAGATACGATGCTTTTCGATTAACCTATATGGTTAATGTAACCGATACTTTAACAACAGTGTAAAAATCGGCCCTAAAGTATTAAGAATGGTAAGGACATTTTACCGACAGAAGACTATTGCTTTTAGGAGGAAGAACAAAGCAACGACTTCAATCGTTTTCTGATTCTGTTCCTAATAAAAAAACTCTAATGTGACCAGCACATAACCTCTCGCATGTCCTCTTTACACATTTATTAATATCTATTTTAATCTAATCAGATCTAATCAGGGCGTCAGAATGTTATATCCAAAATTTCAACTTATTTATTCACTAGTATTTGAGTAATCGTTACAACATCCATCCATCCACAAATCCATCCGTCCATCCACGCAAAATCTTAAAATTGTGTTCTAGGGTCTTCAAGACGTACTCCATTGTAAATCCAGTATCCGACTTTTAGCATAATTCCATTATATCTCTTACTGATTGGCAAGAAGTAAAAATTAAATAAAATAAAAATTTATTTTTCAAATGTCTTGATTAAAGTTACCACAAAGAGTGTTCAATTTTACCAAAATGACATAAGTTATATATATAAGTAAAAATTAAATAAAATAAAAATTTATTTTTCAAATGTCTTGATTAAAGTTACCACAAAGAGTGTTCAATCTTATACATATTACATTTATCAGTTATTCCTCCTCGTGAAACCTTGCGCTTACATCACATCCTCACTCATCCTTCCTGACCTTGTGGGGATGTAGGGAAAGCTGAAAGCTGGTGCCCCACCGACCGCGTAGACTATATAACGTCTCGGCCACCAGCTCTAGGCAGAGTCTCAAGTTCTCTAGCACGGCGGTGCACACCATGAGGTGTCGCTGGAGCATAGTGGTTAGTGTGTTACAGTGTCTTTTAACGGGTTTACTAGTGATCTGAAGGCCAGTGCCAAGGGTGTCCAACTCCGTACTTTAGTGACAGTTTCAAATGTGCTACGGAAATATGTTTCTACTGGTTAATTGCTAATAGTTGACCAGTATCAAACTTTCTGGGTTCGATTCCCGATATATCCAACAATATTTTCCAAATTTTGTAAATTAAAATTTTTATTTGTTTTACCCATTAATTAAAAAAAATATTTTTGGGTAAATATTTGAGAAAAAAATAAACAATTTTATTTTAATATAATAAAATATTGGATACCCACTATTATGAGCACCTTGGACACCTACAAATACTAAACGGAATATTTACCTTCTGGGAAAGTGAATTGACTATTAACTATTACCATAAAATATCTATAATAATTTTATCTCTAATAAAATATCAATTATTAATTTTATAAGTCATAAATATATTACCAATCACAAGCCTTCAGATCTCTAGTAATTTAATAAGTAGATTATTAATTTTGATAGATATATAATAACACGGTTTGTATTTAACTGTCTGATAATAGTGATCATAAATTTATATCAATTATTAAATTAAAATTATTTATAAGTTTACAATTTCATTTTACCCTCAAACATTATATTTGTAAATTAAATTAAAAGACTACTATAACGATAATTAATAGACCGCAAATTCTCCGATTAAAATTCTTTGATCTATAGTTAAACATGAAATACTTTTTTTCACATTCAATTGTTGATCATTTTTAATACAAAAAGGGAATAAAAATATTTCAATTTAAATGAAAATTACAAAATGATGTATGATAAATAATTAAATCTTTAATCTACAATTATGATGAACCTTTTTTTATTTAAATGATATCAAAAAGGTATACAAAAAATGATATTCGGCTACATCAATTATTGAAAATTTTAAATATTTTAAAATGATTACATTCCTAATTTTAAAATATAGTAAATAAAGTTAAACTGGCACTATATAAAATTACAGTGAGCTTGTCGAAATAAATTTGAAATTTCACAAAATTTTCTAGAAATAATTAATTTGCATTTTTTTAAATCTACCGTGCAAAACTGTTGATTCATTCATTTCTTCAAAAATTCTTAAATCGAAGTGATTGATCAACACAAAAAAAAAAAATCTTATAAATGTTGTAATACCGATTTCTATAAATTCATGCAAATAAAGCGTCCGATTGTTTTTTCTTTGCTGTAATGTCACGGTTATACATGCGTTTGTTTTTGCTGGGAGCGGGAGAAAGCGGTTGGCTATTGAACTTGAACCATTTTTTGTTTCACCGGTTTCATTTGTTAATGAATGCAGTGAACGTGCACTGCGAATGCATTGCGTGATCGGATGATAAGGATACCAACTCGTCTAGAACGTAATAAGACGGTTTCTACACCAAGCGGAAAAATTAGGAAAAAAGCTGTTAGCGGTAATTAGTTACTTTTGATTTCGATGAAGGAATCAGTGGTAATTATAGAAATGAAATATCTTCGCTAGAATGAGATTATTCAACCAGGAACTTACAGTTTTTCTCAATTCTAATACTTTATTAGCATAAGCTGTATCGAATAAAATTACTTTTCCAATCAATTTTATGAACAAATTCTTTTTTACTTTATACGACTAAAATTTTTGTCTTTAAAAAATATCTTCATTTGAGATCCAAAGGCCAGACAGAAATAAAAAAAATAATTAAATGGTTCTTGAATATAAAAAGCCACAAAATTTTGATTAATTTAATAATAATAATATTTTTGGTTCAAAAAGTTAAAAGTTAAAATATTGAAATAATGAAAAATAAAAAAAACTATAGTATACTATGAGAAATATTTAGAGGTTTAGAAAAATTAATGTCATCATTCTATTCATAAAAAAATATTGGGTATGAATAGACGATGAATCATTTAGATCTAATATAAATGTAACAGTGCACTAATTTTTTACATTTTTTTTTTGCATATTACAGGTTACCCTAGCGGTAATATTACATGCCGCTCTAGTGGCTGCAAAAGCAATTCAGCCCTTCTCGCAGCAAACAGCTAAGTTAACGCAATCAGCAGTGTAAGTATATATAATAACTAATAACCCATCCGTTAAGTTGACAGTTCCTTTTTTATAGATGAAAATATATTTATTTATTATGAGAAAAGTGAAAAAAAAATATTTTGTAAATTGTTGGATATGCAAAATTAAGTAACAATAAAACAAACCCATAAACAAAAAAGCAAATTACATTTTTTTTAATAAAAGAAGAAATGTGTAATAAAATAACATTTGTCTCTTTCTAAAAAATTATTAATTTCGAACATTTCTGTCATAAAAAATTATACTAAATATCAAAAGTTATAATTACGATTATCAATTATTCCAATTAACCGTTTATTATTTTTTTAGCGAATAAAATAATAATTTTATTCATCGTTTATAATGTTCCATTAAACTTTTTCTTTGCTATTTGTTCCGCTATTTAATAATTATAATGTATTTATAATATAATTATTAAATTTTCAATTTATTCAAAAAGGTAATGTAGTGAAACCTCTTTGTATTATACTATTATACATCTATGTATCAAGATCAAGAAACTCAAATATTAAAATGTCGTTACCAATTTGGAAGTAATTACGATATTCTCCAATTTTTATCATTAATTACCCAGGTTTTAGGATAATGAAATCATTAATTAATTAAAACAGAACCTGAATTTAATTTACAAGTGTAATTTAACCTCTCTTGTTACTTATTTCTTTGGAATTACATACTAGACCCGCAAACAAAAGAGTTGGCTATGACTTCTCTGCACCGGCACAATCCCCAGCTCCTGTATACGGTCCACCAGGTGGTGCATCCGGTGCTCCATTAGGAGGTGGCGACTTTGGTGGCGGTCACAGCGGTCCTGACCTAGGTGGACATGGAGGCGGTGATCTCGGAGGTGGCCACGGAGGTGGCTATGGTGGAGGCGGCGATCTAGGAGGTGGCCACGGAGGTGGCTTTGGAGGAGGTGGTGATCTAGGAGGTGGTCATGGAGGTGGCTATGGAGGAGGCGACATAGGAAGTGGACCATCGGGCCCAGGTGGCCATGGAGGTCCGTCAGGTCCGGGAGGCCATGGACCGTCCGGTCCAGGTCCCATCGGACCGATTGGCGTTGGAGGTGGAGACGATCACCATCATCACCACGATCACCATGACCCAGGCATATGGAAAAAGAAAATGATTTGGAAAAAAGACTGGAAGAAAATATGGAAACCAGCCAAAAAACAGATTTGGAAACCAGAATGGAAAAAATACCATAAACCAATTTGGGTTCCAGTGCAAGTTCCAGCTTGGAAAGAAATCCAAGTACCTGATTGGAAGAAAATCTGGAAGCCAGTTTGGAAAGAAATTAAAGTCCCTGCTTGGAAAGAAATTCAAGTTCCAGATTGGAAAAAGATTTGGAAACCAATTTGGGTACCAATTAAAGTACCAGCATGGAAAGAAATACAAGTGCCTGACTGGAAGAAAATCTGGAAACCAGTTTGGAAGGAAATTCAAGTACCTGCATGGAAAGAATACCAAGTACCAGTATGGAAGAAACACTACGTTCCAGAATGGGTTAAAGTTGGAGTTCCTGGAGAACACTACCATGGAAAAGATAAAGACGGTTGGGAATACACTTCTCACGACTTATGGAAAAAGAAACTAATCTGGAAACCAGTGTGGAAGAAATACTGGAAGACAGAAAAGAAACAAATCTGGGTTCCTGACAAGAAACTGGAATGGAAAGAAGCCTGGAAACAAATCTGGAGAACAGAAAAGAAACAAATTTGGGTTGAAGACAAAAAATTAGCTTGGAAAGAAGCATGGAAACAAATATGGCGCACAGAGAAAAAACAAATTTGGGTGGCAGACAAGAAACTTGAATGGAAAGAAGCCTGGAAACAAGTCTGGAAAACAGCAAAGAAACAAGTATGGGTGCCAGACAAGAAACTCGAATGGAAAGAAGCATGGAAACAAATCTGGGTCCCAGCTTGGAAAGAAATCTGGGTCCCTGCGTGGAAACAAATCTGGAGACCA
Source organism: Stenolophus ochropezus (assembly GCA_035578165.1). Taxonomy (NCBI): domain Eukaryota; kingdom Metazoa; phylum Arthropoda; class Insecta; order Coleoptera; family Carabidae; genus Stenolophus; species Stenolophus ochropezus. Next base: position 12,243,112 of record JAQOWZ010000005.1, on the reverse strand, counting down.
GTCTGGATAACCGAATGGTTCCCATCTCCAGATCACCACGACCATCATCCTCCTTCCCACGGTTGGGACAGGAAGGACAGTGAGCCTGCAGCGCAACAAAAACCCCCATCTCCGCCACTGGAAACCAACAATGTGTACAAACGCAGTCCAGAGGCGTCCGTCGCTTCCCCGGCCCAGCAAAAGGCACCCAGTAATCAAAACTGGCAGTTCCCAGCCCCGTAATTACATGGAATATCTAAGTTGTACATAATTCCATTTTATTTTTAATGTACATTTTGACTGACATGTTATTTTTAATTGTTTGCGTGTATGTGTTTGTGTTGTTTTGTTATTTTTATGTGTTACCTGATTTTTTATAACAATAAACTAATCTTAAGAATAAAGAGTACTTTTTTTGCAATGATGCGTAGGAAAACCCAGTTGAGAAAGTAAAAATCAGTGAAAGTTTATTAACGTCGATTAGCATATTTTGTGGGAGGGTGAAAGTGTCTTACTAATCGTTGCCAAAATAAACATTCAGTAAGCTACATCTTCTAGAACATTCAAATGTAGTGCATTTGCATATTACATTCTTCATTTTAAAACAACATAAATTTAAACTGCAAGATATCTCAAAACAATAATATTTTACACTCCAATATACAATAATTAATTATTAATTTTATACTTACCAAGCCATATAAAAACGTTCTAGTTTCTGATTCAATGAAATTGGTTCACATGCAATGAATTTTTATAAGTTCAGTTTCTATTTGACGTTTAGCACTCGACAACACAACCAACTTTCATTTGTTTATTTTCACATATTTGTCATTTAATTATCACACCAGTCGTTAACACACACTATTACTTTTTATTGTCAATACACAAATGTCAAACCTAATCTCCATTTTGAAATAAATAAACAAACCGCAATGCCAACTTTGCAAAACAATTTCGTATCGACAATCAAAATTAGCGGGAAAGTATTGTGAAATTAGCAGTTTGTATTTTTTCAGGAACAAAATTGTACTTTCCAATGTAATAAGCATCTTCGTTGCTAAGATTTAATTAATCTTTCGTTGTTTTTAATATTAAAAATGAAATTGCCATGTAGGAGAAATTATGAGTACTATTTATTGATTTATAAGATTGTATTAAGGTTATTTAAATATTTTCAATGAAACTATCACCAAAAAAGTTGCAGTTCTCATATGAATATTAATTTCTAAAATAACAGCCAATTAAACGCCATTTATTTCAAATACTAACGGAAGTATTTATTTATATTCGAAATTTCTCTTTCGAAAGACTTAAATTTAATTGAAAATATTAATATTTTTGATTGCATATTAGGTCATGAATATGTATATTAATCACAATTTTTATTCGAAACATTGAAAGTTTAATAACAGGATATATACGTTTATATTTTTCATGTAGTAACTATTTCCATTTATATCATTATACATACATTATTTATTTTATCAAAAAACAGGGTAAAAAAAGAAAAAATGTTTTACAGATTTTTTTTCTTTTTTTTGTAATGGTACAACAGGCACTATGAAAAATAAAAATTTTACCATTTTCTATGAAAATTAAAAATGTAAAAATTTGGAAAATAAATTTAATCTCCTGTAAAAATTAATTGTAAAAAATTTTCTTCAAAAAAATTTTGTATTATTTACCACTAAACTATAAATATACATTTATTTTCAATTATTTCTGAATACAAAACAGAATCTGACGGTCTGGTCTGACATTTATCAATGGTCAATATAAAATTACTTATGCAATTCAAAAACGGGAATTCCTAACAGTAATTCAGATAAACATCCTTCAATAGTTATTGTATCACTAGTACAGAAACTAAACTTTTACGAGAGCGAGTTTATTTTAACAAGCCGAGCTGAAAGCTAGCTTGCCAATAATATGAGATATCGCGCAAAAGAGTTTCTGGAATCTGGACATATGATACACAAGATTTTTTTGCACCGATGACACTTTAAATTTACGAAAGAAATATTATTATTACTACTTAAAAAATTTTATACACTATAGGTTTTATGTCAAATACATTATAGGTTCACATAAATATCTAAACAATTCACTTGTTTTATTCAAAAAAAAATAGTGATATTTGTTCTAAACTAAAAAATAAAACGAATATGAATTGATTTTTTCAACAATTAACGTGATCATAATCATACAAGACGAGTATAATATGAATAATAAATCAAAAATAGTTTGTTTTAGTTAACGTTTTACATTTTCAATAAAATAAAATTAAAAATTTTGACAAAATATGATACTGGACGATTTTGAGTTCTGTAATACTACTCATAATGGAACGGAGGCGCGAAAAATTTATTTCTGAACAATTTTTCTTCTATAATTAAAAAAAAATCAAAAGTTTTGAGATAAAATACTATCACTACAATTGGGTAAAGACACAAATTTGTATTAGTCAGATTTATTTATCTTACGCAGTCATTTGTCTGTGCTTTATGGTCAATATATGGTCAATATACACCAGGTAAAAATAAGTAAAATAAAATATGAGAAAGAGTATGGGAGAGTCTATGGATTATGTCCCAAATATCCCATCTATAGACAATTTTGGGACATAACTCATAGTCATAATATTATTAGAATTGTGTTCATATGATTTAATACTATATTGGTGGGATGATTGTAAGATATTTAGGTGGGCCAACTTGTTATAAAAACCAGTACCAGTCCAGCCCTGACGGATCATTTGCTGTACATTTATGTATTGTTGGTTGCAGTATTCTTAAAATAAAAGTAGAAATTCTTTTGTTGTGATTTTATACTTGCAAATACAGAATCACAAACTATACTAAATTTAAAGAACGAAGTGTAGAGAAAATTAAATTGTTAATATTTTTTCACACTTCGTTCTTATAAAAAAAAAAAACTGTAGTACTAACACAACAATTAATTTTTGTAGTAAAATTTATTCATCATTGAAAAGAAAATAAACGGATATATTGAAATAATATTCTATTACAGAAATAAATAACAAAATTATATATTATAAATAATTTAATAACTAAAATATAATAGATAGGTATTACAGGTACCTATTCATTCCAATTGATTATCTTCGAAAATAAATGACTTGTAGAAAATTTATAGTCATGTCCCGGGTTCCACTTTATGTTCGTAGGGATTCCATGGAGGTAGTTTAGGTAAAGGAACCCATTCATGGATTTCAATTGGACCCCAAATCTTTCTCCAAAATGGAACTAATATTTTCTTTACATGCCATTCTTTCATCCAGCGAGCCTTCCATTCTACATGTTTTTTCCATATTCCTTTGTCATCGTAAGTTGCTGGTCGATGGAATTCTTGGATGATTGGATATCTGAACACAAAAGAAACAAAATTTTACTAATCTATACACAATATAAAATTATTATAATTTTTTTGTAACTTACTTAATTTGATTTTCATTATTATCTTCCTCGCTTTCATTATTTTGATTGGTTTGGGGAATAAAAGAACATATTACCACTTGTAAAACTAGCACAACAATTAGACAAACAATCAAAACGTTCTAAAACCAAAATATAAATAATGAAAACAAATCATTGACTTCAAAGGCAATAAAACTAACCAAATGTCTCATTGTTAAATTGAAAAATATTATTTGTACTGTTATCGTCAATTCTTTGGCAGCAAATGTGATAGCCAAGTATTGTTTACATTTATATACTTGGAATAAACACACAGAAAGTATCGGAAAATAATATACATGTAGGTCAATTGGAAATTCATGCATTTGGAATATTTATGATCTTATTATTAAGAGACATTTAAACTTTCTTGGATAATAAATACTATATATGTAGGACGCATTTTTATTGTTATATTTTTACATAATATATTAATTTTCTACTAATAATTTTGATATTGTTTTATTTCATATATATTTTTGTAATATATTTCTTATTTATAAACGTCATGTTGTTTACTATTTAATTAAAAATGTTTATTTCAACGTTCCAACAATTTTAAACGTGTAGTTCGTGTCGCACACGCCAGAGAGAAGCACAAACTTGAGCGAACGGAGGATCGTTTTCAGATGTAGCCAATGAAAACGCAGAACAACAATTCTCTTCTTCTAAACGTCAGATCAATTCAAAACTTGACCGTTTAGATTTGAAACGAAAGGAAGAGTTGTGAAAGAAGTGTTGTTTACTTAGAAGCTTTTATATTTAATTTATTTGTGGTATTCGTTTTATTTGCTGTTGTTTATAGTGTTCTTATAATCGTTGCATATACACAATGGGAGATTTTAACTTTAATGCTCCTCAGTTTGTTGATTTTACCTGCCCAGAAGCTTTGGAGAATAATTATAGTGATGAATACTTTGGTAAATATAATTCAAATAATTAATTTTTTTATTTATGATACATACAGTTTCATGTATCATTTAATCATATATTTTTATCAAAACTATAGTACTCGATGCAACAGGTCTTTTTACCGGTTAACCCTTTATTATTTAACAGATATGGACCACGAAGAAGAAATAATTGAAACAATAACTGAAATTCACAGAGAAGAGATTGAGGAACATATAGAAATAATAGATGAAGTTGATGGAGAACATGAGAGACCAAAACTTCGTAGATCTGTAAGTGCTAGCGAAATTTTGGTCATCAGTGAAAAAACGGACGACGATGCATGCGATTTAGGGTAAGTAATTACTTATTAAATACAAACAGAATTATTATTTTTTATTTATTCCAGACCAGCAATGGAGTCCTTGAAATTGTCTGAGAATAAACCAAAATCAAACTTAACTCGCTCAAAATCTAATTCTACCTCTACCAATAGTCTCAACAAACCTTTAAATCAAAGAGCCAGAGCAGTTTCACGTGTAAGTAAAAATAATTTACTTGAAATATTGGTATTTTCATTTCAATACTTCAGGATGCGATTAACAAGATTGGTTATAAAAACGACCAGCTTAAAAGAAAAATGTCAGTGGAAAACCTTCAACCGAACAAGTATATCAGTCTTGCTGAAGCTGTATTGAAGTTCCAGCGCGGTACACCTAAACGATTTCACACAGAATCTGCCAGAACACAATTTAATAATAATAAAAATCATGCCTTAGCTTGCACTGTTCCACAATCGCCAATGTTGTCGACTAAATCTCGCAGCAGACCTACAAATTGTATCTCGAAACAAGACCAGGAGAACATGGAGGCAGAAGAGATGAAAAAGTAAGTGTTTTGTAATCATTCATAAATTTTGCACAACATATAGTATTTATTATGTGAAATCATGCTTTAAAACCATTTGTCGCCTCACATTGTAGGAATCAAATTAAAGCTCACGCAGTAAATTATAAAATTCTTAGAGCACCTGTACTTAACGCCAAAGTAGAAAAGAAACCGAATACAGTACCACAGCCATTCAGATTTACCGAAGTACATTTCCACAAGGTAAAATTATTTTTAAAATCTCTTATTTCTTTTACAAAATATTATCTTTCAGCCGACGTTGCCTTCTAAAACAGAAGTTTACGAATTCCATGCTCGCCCTGCCCCGAAAACTACTATGGCCCCAATGAAACCAATCAATCGACGGTCTGTTATGCCCACAGTTGCTACAACGCCTACTTTCATGAGAAGAGCGAAAGAAACTTATCCCAAATACGAAGAAGTAAGTTCTAAAATAAATATTTGTATTGTGTAATTATTTTTTGTTTTATAGTCTAGCGTAACCAAAACTGAAACATTTAAAGAAGTTGTAATTCATCATGACGGCTTGCATAAACAATTACCTAAAAACATTAAAAAATCTGGAAAAACTCCAGTAAAGACGAAGCTTGAACCTTTTAGTTTTGAACAAAGGGACAAGATGATGCAGAAAAGAAAAGAAGAAAAAATTAAAAAGGTAACTGAAAATCCTGGTTGTATTCTTTCCTGAAATAAAATATTGCCCAGTCCCAACTTATATGTTATTGATTAGAAAATGTTCTTAACTGTTGTTAAATAGGATAGGCCAATAAATTTCTGGAGTCAATTTTGGAAGGAGTTTATTTCATATCCGACCAGTTTCGACTCCACATGGGTCTTCAGAGAAAAAAGTCCTTTCATTCTCTGAAGACTTTTCAAATCCCTGATGGAAGGCCCCAAGTGGAGTAGAAACCGTTGAGAGACGAAATAAAGCATTCCAAAATTGACTAATTTCCAAAAATTTATTGCGTTATCCTATTTGCTTTTATTTTTTTTTTAATGATTAATATTTGTAGTTTTTGGAAGAGGAAAAGAAAGCTCGCGAATTCCACGCTCGTCCAATTCCAAGTAAAATTGCGTGTGGTTCTGGTCAAGTTGAATCTAAAGTTGCTAAAATGTTGCATGGAGACTCTACATCCAGTACTTCTTTGAATAGTCTTAAAGTAAGTTTAATTTATAAACAACAATCAAATAATTTTATGTATTTGACGGGTTTTTACTAAATTATATTTGTAGAATGATGAGAATATGGAACCGCAAAACCTATTTAAAGCTAAACCAGCCACTGTTATCCATAAGAAACCATTCATTCCAAAAAAAGAAGATCGGCCACTTCTGGAAATCTCGGAGTTTCAATTAAATACTGACAAGCGAGCCAAAGAGCGCGAAGAATTCGAAAAGAAAATGAAGGAAAAAGAAGAAGAGTATGAAAGAATGAAACGCGAGGTATAAATATTATATTTTTTTTTGAAGAAAATTTATGGCAAGTTTTGTCTTACAGCAAGAAGATAAACAAAAGCAGCTTGAAATAGAAGAGTACAACAAATTGAGAAAAGAGACTGTCCATAAAGCAAATCCCATCAAGCATTACAAAACGCTAGAAATTCATCCTTCTACTAAAAAGATTACTTCTCCAGTAAGCCCAATGATTTCCAGAAAGAGAATGGATTATTAAAACTATTTATTATTTTTTATACAAGAATGTCAATTCATTTATTATTGGACTTGATCATAACTCTTTGGAATGTAAATAATATTGCATTAATAAAGTTTTAATTTGTATATTTGTCTTTCGTATTTTTTAATATTTGCACATCAACTATCTTCCGTATTATCTACATTTTTTACAGATTCGATACTCATCGGAAGAAGATCGCCCCATTCTGTTGCTTTGGCACATCGATAAGATGTTCTAAAATTAGAATTTATAAGCAGTATGATAATCAATAATTCATTTATCTTACCTTCCATGTTTTGCTGCTGTAAAAATAACTTCTTCTAATTTGCCTTCCGAGGTACACATCCGACATATCACATGTTTTGATCTTACAAGAGTTGGGCTTACTATTCTTGGCCAAACATCTGCTGTGTGTTTTCTTTTCCCTTAAAATACATGATTGGTATTTTTCAGTTTATTTAAAATTTCTATTTACCTTTTCTTAATACTACATAAGAAAATTTCTCCTTGGATAATTCTGAATTTTGTCCTACAGGAATTGTTGTGTAAGTAATTTCAAAATTACAAAGATTCATACTTTCTGCTAATTTTGGGCATGGGAAGTCATGTGCGCACTAAAAATTTTGAATTAATATTAGTTATAATTCTTTAAATTATTTTCATACCGGGCTAAATACATGTCCTTCTCCAGTCTTATTTCCAACTTGTAATATAAAATCTCTGGCTTCATTAACAACCTATAGAAAAATATTTACAAATATATTACAGAAAGTAAATAAAACTTACTTGAAAACCAGCAGCAGTTCCTTGTTCAACAATAACTAAATAATTCTGAGTTTTATTCCATAATTTTAAAATTGTTTCTAATCTTGATTGCGAAGACGGTAATTCTAATAACGAATAGGCACACACTACGAGATCATATGTAGTCTAAAAATAATATAACATTAATGGAATACTATTGCTTATATCAACTCGGACACTATTTATGGAACTATCATTCGTCGCCAAACATTTCAAATTTTTACCACCATTCACATTGTTACAATTTTTATCATTTATCTATTTCAATCATTCTTTCAACACACTATAATATTTCTACAACAACTATTTTTCTTTGTATGAAGTTCTCCAATTAAATTTAAGTAAAAATTTTTCAAATAAAAATTGTGCATATTTAAATACTTCACCGAAATCACTAAACAAATAAAATTTTGCCCGTTTGTAGTCTGTATAATCAAAAACAAAGTTTAATAAACATTGCTGACTTGTAGTAAGTCAAGGAATTAAAACAAAATTACAAAAAATGTACGATTTTAATTTTGTTTCATTTTTATAGCGCACTACAAATGAGCAGTATTCGATTACAAAAGATGTAAATTAATATCAGATGTGTCCGCTTTTTAAAATAAATAAAAGTAAAGTACTTACATTAGTTGCGGGTAAAAATTGTCTATAAAATACACCTTTTAAGTTAGGCTCTTTTACTCCGGTACCTCCTTTAAGTAATATTAATGCTAAGTCGTTCATATGAACAGAAGAATCTACATTAAAATATTCAAATATAGTTTTCTCCCAAAATAATTTCGCTGCCCTATAAAAAATACATACATTTCTACTATTTTAAATAATATATATAAATTTTACCATGTTCCTGTCCCCACTCCGGCCCCAAAATCAAAATAACTGCGCGGTTTAAATATGTCATCTCTAAATGTAATTTCTTGAAAAATTCTAACAAGTGCCGCATATTCTGCTGCTGATCTGCCTAAGAGATATTGAAGGGATTTGTGTATGTTGTAATCAATCGGTGCCCAGTGATACAGTTTTGTTTTTAGTAGTTTTGTCACTTTTCCTTTAAGTTTTCTCCTTAAATCTCTGCGCTCTTCATCAGTCATTATTTCATAGTTCGGATTTTCCGAAATGAGTTGATTTTCGATTTCATTTCTCTTATTGATATAATCAGAGTGTTCTACTGGTGGGTGACGTGATTTTAAATAATTGACTAGTGTGCGACTTTCAGTAAGAATTTGTTTCGCTGGATAATCTATAAAACAAGTAAGTAACGAAATAATTTAAATATAGGTTATATTATACCATTTAATGCTATCTCAACAGCACTGACGAATTCATTTGAGAGGCTGATTGTACGAGGTTTAAAAACTCCTGGGTGTTTTCTGGGTTTGAAAATTCCTTTTTCTATTTTGTCCAACACTTCTGGATTAACCTCTACTTTCGGTTTTAATTTAGTAGAAAACTAAAATTTTATGTTATTGTAGTTATTTCTTATTTTAAAATGCATTTATATATTACATACAAGTCTGATGGTTTTTGTTGTTAACGTATAAAATTTGCGAGACATCATTTTCTCATTTTTAAAATAATGTTTGACATTTAAAATAAGTGTATTTTAACCACGTGTATAATGAAGCTTGTGCGCAAACGCAAAACAGTGTCGTCTCAATCGAAAGAATATTGTAAAATAAATATTCTATCTATCTTTTCTAAAAGTAAACGGCGATTTTAGTAATATGCAACATGTAGTTGTAACAAAGAAACAATATGTTACTAATAAGGGCGAGATATTAGTGTTTTATTTAAATAAAATGATAGTGTTGCAAAATATTTTCCATCGATGTCGTTTGTAACGTGCGTCTATGGTTTGAACCCGGCAAGCTCAAAATCTCGCATATCGAGGTCACTGTGCAGAATCAAGGCGTCGATATTAGACGCCATGCGTCGGAGTGTCAATAAAAATATAAATTCTAGTATGTAAACAGTGCAGTGATTTTTAATCTTTAATTACTCATGCAATATGAAGTTTGCTGAACACCTGTTGGCCCATATAACCCCAGAATGGAGGAAACAGTACATAAATTACGAGGTAATTGATTTATACTAATGCGAGATACTGGAGACTAACAAACACACTTGCGCAGGAAATGAAAGCATTGTTGTACGCTGCGGTGGAACAGGCACCTTCAGGGGAAGTTGTGGAACCGGAAGTGCTGTCCAGATACTTTGCCAAATTCGATGAGCAATTTTTCCACTACTGTGATAAAGAATTAACCAAAATAAATACGTTTTATTCCGGTAATATAACAGAAATAGAAAATACTTTTCTATTAACATTATTGAAAGAACAAGAAAAATATATAAAACATTTTTTTTACTCCCATCACATAGATCCTAGGAGAACGAAATATCCGGAAATATCTAAGAAATTTTGAAATTTTTTGGGAATAACCTAAAAATTTATATTTTTAAAATTAAGTTCTAGTTTACTAAATTCTCCTCTCATTAAATAAAATGACAATAATTAAGAAACTCGTTTTTTACTAAATTGTTTTTACAAATTAAATTTATTAAAAAATAGATTATTTAGTTTTTTGTAACTCAGTTTAAATATTTTTTTTAATATTCTTTTAACTTTAAATTTAACGGATAGAAATTATAATACTTACAATTTTTATTTAACTTTGAGAATGTAAAATTTGAAATGTCTTGTAAAAAAGGATATAAAATTGGTTCATTGCGTCATAAATTTTTCGCTCGTTCTTTCCAACATATCAAATATTCCAGAAGTGGCTACTTGAAATCCTTCATAAATCTATTTTTAAATCATAACTTGTAGAAAAATTGGCAGAAGCAACTAGAAAATATTCGAATTTGCGATCGGAACTATTTGCTGCACAAGACGACGAATTCCAAGCGAAAGAGAAAAAGCGCAGAAAAATACTCCACAAAAGAAACGTGTCAACAAAGAAAATGCAAGAGCTCAAACTAGCGTTCAGCGAATTCTACCTCTCTTTAATTTTGCTCCAAAATTACCAAAACTTAAACTTTACTGGGTTTAGAAAGATATTAAAAAAACATGATAAGGTAGTGAATCTAAGTTTATTGTAGATTAGTATTACAGAAGTTTACTTGCAGTTATTGTCGGTTGAAAATGGAGCTAAATGGCGGATTAACCATGTAGAGATTTCTCATTTCTACACGAATAAAGACATCGACAGGCTCATCCATGAGACCGAGTCCACCGTGACGCATGAGCTGGAGGGCGGGGACAGGCAGAGGGCGATGAAGCGGCTCAGGGTGCCCCCTTTGGGCGAACAGCAAAGCCCCTGGATCACATTTAAAGTTGGACTATTCTCTGGTTCATTCACCGTCTTGCTAGCCGCTGTCATCATATCAGGTTTTTTTTTCACTTTTTGTATATTTATATTACGGAAAGGAATGTTGCATTTGTTTAAACAACGTCATTTTTATCACTGTCACATTTTTCAAATTTATTTATAAACAAAATACGACCCTATTAAAAGCAGGTTTAATACTAAAATAATAGCAATTATTTCAAGACTTGCCATTTTGAAATTAAACAGAATGATATGAAATATAATATTATGTCAACTTGTCAGCTGTCGTTTTGTGTTTTATTTGAATCAGAGCCAACTCTTTGGCAATTACCGTAGCACGTGTACCTATCATGTAAAAATTACCTGCATACTACACTTTAAAATAAGTGTTTAACTTGTTACTCGAATTTAGAAATTTTATAAACATAAATTTTACATTTTTGTAATAATTAACTAATTACGTATTTAGATCACGAGTTTTAATTTCTGAAAATAAGCAAAACAAATTCAAAATAACTTTCCCAGAATTATTTCATCAAAACTTTAAAATATTCCGATTGGGAAATCAATGATTCAACTTAGTCTTCATATTCAAGCCACATGTCACATTTATAAATGTTGAATGAAAAACAATCCTGTTTAACAAAAGTTGAAGTCGAATTAGCTTCTGATTAACGGTTACCTAATATTAAGAAAATTATAGTAATAACGGCAATTATTCAAATATGAAAAACAGTTGAAAAGTAGCAAAATAAAAAAAACATATATTTCCAGCTTTCTTCCACCGCACGGACGACGACTGGCGCATAGTCTGTCGTCTTTACCGCGGCCCGTTGCTTATAATCGAGTTCCTTTTCCTCTGGGGCATTAATATCTACGGCTGGCGGTCCTCAGGAGTGAATCATGTGCTCATCTTCGAGATGGACCCTCGGAACCACCTCTCGGAGCAACATGTTATCGAACTGGCAGCAATATTCGGTGTTGTATGGTCACTTAGCGTACTAAGTTTTCTGTACAGCTCTGCACTAGCCATTCCGCCTTACGTTAACCCCTTGTTGTTGTTTATAGCCATGTTTTTGTTTTTGTTTAACCCTACAAAGACGTTCAGACATGAGGCGAGGTTCTGGACGTTGAGGATTTTGGTGAGGACTAGTTAGCGTCCAAGGATACATGAACAGGTTGAATTTACGCCTTAGAGTTCCCCGAATCTACAGTTAACTAGTGAGCATTTATTATTGCTGTTATAAAGAAAGTTTTTACTCGATCTGATGTGTTCAAATATTCTTGGACGCACTTTAGATTCCTTTAAATATAATATTTTATAAAACAATATTTTTAGATGAGAGTATGGCTGACCCCATTTTTCTACGTAAACTTTTCTGATTTCTGGATCGCTGATCAATTAAATAGCCTAGTAACATGTTTTACTGATCTCCAGTTCATCATTTGTTTCTACACTACCAATGGTGACTTAGAAAAAGGGCATGGTACTATTTCTATTGACGTACAAATTCTTATGGGTTTTTATTAAAATTTTGTTTTAGATGCGAATTATTGCGTAGAAAAATTTCTAATAGTTCGCGCTTTTATGCGCGCCTTACCAGCGTGGTTCAGATTTGCGCAGTGTTTACGACGATATAGAGATACAAGAGAAGCGAATCCTCATCTTGCTAATGCTGCAAAGTATTCTACTTCTTTTCTGGTTGTGATATTTTCTACTCTTAGTATTGTTTACTCAGGTAATACAATAGTAAAATTAATTACGTATAAAACTAATTTTCTAGGTATATCACTAAAATGCATTTTAGAGACCTATATTTTTTGCGCTTGCGTTAGATGCTACTTTGTTTTTCAATGGCTCTCAATTAAAATAAGTGGAGGTTTCAATGCCTTACAAAAAACTAATTTCAATTCTACAGGTAGATCTCTAAACGGCATATTAGACAATTCTTTACTTAGAATTTAATTGAGATAACGTTTTATTTAATTAACTACTTTCACTTAAAATAGTAACTAGTTCTTTATATTCTGCTTTTTATTATTTTCTTTAACATTTATTTTGTTGAATGTTTTTTGGATGTACATACATTATATTTATTGAATAAATGAATGATTTGTAGATCAGTATTCAACGTCCCAAAATCCGTTTTTCTATCTTTGGTTAGCTTCTTCTCTGGTTAGTTCTTGTTATTCGTATTGGTGGGATATTAAATTAGATTGGGGCCTATTTGATGATAAACCCGGAGACAATAAATTTTTACGAGAAGAAATTGTTTACTCTTCCACAGTACGTTATAAAAAATGTTACAAAATTGTTTTCCTATTTATTTTTGTAATCAAATTAGGTTGAAAAATATTTAATTAGTATTTCCACTTAAAAAATAATTCAAGATTGTTGTGATCATGAAAATAAATTGGAAACAGTTTCTGAACATTTTGCTAGTAATAATTATAAAAATATATTATACATGGGTAATAATATTTTAAGGCATTCTACTATTTCGGAATAGTAGAAGATTTTATATTAAGATTCGGATGGGCACTATCAATGTCCTTAACGGAATTAGGCTACATTCACGCCGATTTAATGGTAACGATATTAGCACCACTTGAAGTTTTCAGGTACAAACAAATATTTCTGTAATAATCTGACAAATATAAATATTTTCTTCGTAGGAGGTTTATATGGAATTTCTTTCGATTAGAAAACGAACACTTAAATAATTGCGGTAAATTCAGGGCAGTTAGAGATATATCCGTAGCGCCTATAGACTGTTCGGATCAAACCCAAATAATAAGAATGATGGACGATGAAAATGGAGTTACAAATAGAAGAAAGAAGAATAAGCTTGGACTTGCAAAGAAGAAGTTGCATCCTGGTGCAACCGTAGAAGGAGAATCTACAGATGACCCCGATAGTTAAGCAATAAATAACGCTTAATCTTTAGCACAAGGAGTATAGTCAGATTATTATAGGCTAATAGAAAAAGTAAAATACATTCTACTACTTTATACCCAGTAGTAGGCTAATTCTAAGTAGATTTCTATAAATATATTACGGGTACTCTACAAGGAATTTACTGTAGTGAGATTAAAATCAGATACATTTGTATTAGTTTAGGGTCTAAGTAATAATAATCATGGCCAAATATTATTTTAATTACAAATTTATCTCAACAGAAAATTTGATTCCATTTAAATTATTGATAGAGGATAAATGACGTCAGTAGTATTGGTACATTGGTATAAAAACAATTTTTTTCTTGTTCTTGTTCTTGTCAAAAGTTATTGGATTATTGATGGTAAATCATGGAATTGACTACCTATGCACCTGAATGTAGTTCTGGTTGCATATCAATATCTTCTTTACATAGTGACCAACTGAAGACTTGCACAGATAAATTATTTATATAGCACTATACTACATTTATTCTAGAATAAATTCTTCAGTACTTAAAGAAAGATTCTATTAGTGGCAGATAAAATTATGAAATATAGGTTGCCTTTAATAAAACTTTTATATTTGACGGCTTTTTTCATTTATTTGTAATTTGCTTTATATTAATGGCCGGTTGCACCAATAATACTTAAATTTTAAATTTTCCTAAAATGGACAATATCACATCGCAATAAAATATCAAATGAACTACTCAATATTGTTGTCAAAAAAACAAAATGTAAGCCTTGTTAGTGCAACTGGGCATTAAATTAATAATATTTATAGCAGCTTAGGTTTTGTGAATAATTAGAATTCGTTATAATGCCACTATAGGAAATAATATTATTTAGCCTATAATAATATGTCGTACTTATAAAAGTAACATACGTAAAATATCAATTATTAATGTGATTTATTTTGTTCCATTCTAGTAACACTTCCATCCCATATCACGTGTCATATTATATTTTTATACTTCACTAATTTATTGATAGAATTGTTGTTAGATCAGTATTTCTGTTGTACTTCTCAAATTTTAAATTAAAGTTATAACTCTATTACAAACTTTTGTTTTTTCGATTAAACCTTTCATTGTGTGTGAGAACGAAAGTGGGAAGTAAAAATTAAAAAAGTAATCTAATTACGCGAACAAAAGCTTGTCGGGTAAATAAAGCAGAGCCATCTGGACTGCTGAACACAAAAATGAATTTTGTTGAGGTGCAAGGTCATTGGTGAACGCTTAATTTAATTTACTTTTGGATGTGAGGGTGAAATTAATTTACTTCCAATCGACGGTTACTTATGTCACTTTGATGCAATTAGGCTAAAATTTTGGCAAATTTAGTTAGAGAGATTATGGAGAATAGAGAGCGTAATGTTGTTCTTGTTGTATAATCGGTCCCGGAGGTTTAGCGTTGATGTAATTATGCTTAACATATTTAATATTTAAAACGTTTTACACATTAATAAGGTCACTACAAAACGCTCACTTAGAATTTATAATCTGCTCGTGTTCCCAAAAAAAACATAAATTATTGATATCATTGTCAATTATATAAATTACAGAAATGAAGATTTTCATTTGATGTGAAAAATTCGTAATGCATTGATATGAATTAAATATTAGCTTTGTTGAATAGCCATGCTTTTAATTCAAAAGAAATTTTTTTTTTATTACATAAAAAAAGTACATAACTACTGATTGTATTTCACTCTTTGTGCTTATCCAAAATGCAACCAGTTTTACTTTACTGTATAATCGTGCATATAATATGAACTTAGTTTTATAGTACATTCCAAAATTGAACCTGAGTAATCGCAGTTATTTTTTCAAAAACCTGATGCATTCACGAAACACGATTCCTGGTCTTGGTACTTTTTAGAAACTAAACTAACCGCGATAGATTAGCTGTTACGATCTGGTTATTAAGTTTTGACAGTCTAAGCTATGACACGCCTTTGTTTTGGTTATTTGTAAGCGTATCCCTTGATCGTAATTCTATAAGATAGATGAATTCAAAAGTACTATTCAAGTATATGCTAGTATTTATTATCTTGTCAAATAAATTCTTTATCATCTTCCTCTTAGCTACTGCCATTTAGTATAAAATTATTTAAAAAATACCACGTCTCCATAATCTGTCAAAGACAGTAATTTACAATTTAATAACGAAGCATAAACCATACTTTTGAATTTTTAACATCTTTTGAGTTGTCATTTGAGAAGCGTTCCGTTTCTTAACCGTGGTGTCGATCAAATTGTAATAATGTTACCGTAACCGCACCGAGGTTCATTTTCGGAATATACTATAGTATTGTAATTTTTAATGCATATTCTATTGTTTGTAATAATTAATAATAAATAAATACCAATCCTTAAATAGACATTATCGTATCAAAGTAAAATCTCAAATGAGCTTTTCATTATTGCTGTCAAAATTTCAATAGTATTTTTGTTTTAATTAAATTATACTTTTACTGGTGCAACAGAGTATTATTGTTTTTAATTTATTTATTAATAGAAACAAAAATTAATATGCAAATGCACTTTACTCAGAGTTTGACAACATGAATTCATTACCAACCTACGTTAATTTCTATTTTCGTCTAAAAAGAATTCTCTTAACGCACCTACCAAATAAGTAAAGTTAATCCATAATGCAACCAGATTAACTTTGGTGTATAATTAAGCGTATAATTTTTACAAAAAATGTTTTGTCAGTTTCTAGTTGTTTCTAATGTCAATTTTAATTTATCCTATATAGAAAATATTAGATAATTATAGAATGTTCAATATTTCTGATAAAATTATTTACAATTTGTTTGTGCAACGGGATGATATTTAAAAAACCTACGACAAATTCTATTTTTGTCTAAATATTTCCATTGATGCACTAAACATAGCAAAGTGATAATCCATACTGTTTGTTTTGAATTCGGAGAACAAGCATAGGATTATATTTAGTACCTACATAGGTATACTACATAGTTTTTTTGTGTTTGTTGTAATTATAACGATTTTTAATTCTTAAGACTGCTCCCGGCATACATTTCGCTAAGTTTTAAATTAGAAATTTCTGGAAGAAGACAAGTCCATAATTTTTTATTTTACATGTTTTAGTAGTTTTAGTGTAAACGAATAGTAATGTAATAGGCAATTTTATGCAAGATATATAAAATTTGTCTGCATGTAATGGCAGGTTGCACCAACATTACTGAAATTTTAAGTTTCTTTTAAATTGACAATATCACATCGGAATAAAATGTTAAATGAACTATTCAACATTGCTGTCAAAATTTCGATTAGCATTTTTTTTTAAGTGTTGCTTAATATTTAAAACTCGTTGGTGCAACTGAGCATAAGTAATATAAAAATTTATGTATTTTTTATTTTGTAAGTTTTTGTTTTACCGCAAATAATTTGATATATGTGTTTTGTTTAAGGGTAATTACGATTGTTTCTTAATTTGTTTCCAAGTTTGTGATTTGTGTGTATGTGTGCGCAGACTCTCCAGCATGCAGATAAAACAACGAAAGCACGTCGAGTGGCAACTGTTTCTCCTCCGGCAGTTATTGAATGAAACTGTCAGGAGTTGGCCGGGCTTCGTGTAGTGACGTCTTCACAGCCGCCCAATGGCATGCCGCGCGCACTATTGATTCTCCAACATGGCTGCGATGTCAAAACATATGGAGTGAACTACAACAAAATCCACACTATGACCAGCACGTTGCTTTCCTTCTGCCTATTTATATTTCATTTTTGTTGTGTTTACGCCGAAATTGAGTTTTATCCGGGTAAGTGAAATATTAATTATGTCACACATGCATGCTCATATGTTTGAAGTTTTGTTTTGTGTATTGGTTAAGTGAATTACCGCCAAATGCAGATTTTGATTTGCATATGTCATTTAATTCACATGATTTTTAGAAATAATAGCCAATAATGCAATATTTTATTATTATTTCTAACAATATGTCTTGCATGTTAGTAATTGCTATTGAAAAATGCAAATTAAAATTGATTTTATTTAAATTGTTTTTATCGTTCTAGTTGTTTATTTAAATGTGAACGAAAGATACATATGTTTTAAGTTTTTTTATCTAACCAACTCTAATCTTAACTACTTCCTTTCGATGCACGTTCTAATTTCACGAATTTACAATGCAAATGTCTAACTAAGGTGTTGTATTCGAAAACTTAATTAAACTTTTAAGCTTAAAGCTCTGACGACATGTAATATTAATGCCAAATTGTTCTATTCCCGTGGGATCGCTTTTTTGTGATTCCTGATTTATCGAATTTTGAATTCGGGGCATGGACCTGTTTTTCGTTTTTGGCAGATGATAAGGTCGTTGTACTATCTGCTCAGATAGACAGTAATCCATACTCTTCATTCGCATTTATAAAAATTTATTGTCATAGAAAACAAACTGAAGTTTTTCATTTTTTGTTGAAAATAAATTGGATTTTGTTGACGTATATATTATCATTTGTTATTTTTATTTTTAAGGTATTTTGATTCAATTTATTTTTCGATAATAATTTTTGTTTCTTTCTCATATAGAAACAATAATAAATAATTCAATTTTCTAATATTTTGATTTCATTTACTTTTATTTTGTTTCCTAGCACATGATTTTTTTTGTCTTGAATTAAGTATTTTCTTTTAAATGTTATTTAAATTTATTATTCCAATAGTTTTGTTATTTTTCAATGTACAAGGATATTTAATACTCCATTTGTTACATTCAAAATTTTCTTTCACGAATGTAGAAGTATAATATTATAAATATTATTTTCTAACATCTGGTAGCTAAAATTTATTGAAGACAATTTTTGATAAAATTAAATATTTATTACCATGTCTAATGTCAAGAATATGTTAACTATATTGTGTATTTCACAATTTAGAAATTACATAAATCTTCCTTTTTCTTGTCAATATTATAAATTTAAAATATTCATATTTTTCGTCAAATTGTGTAACGCAAATTGTAATGTAGGTTAGAATATTTAATTTTTATTATAACATGTTTTGTGTCCCTCAACATCGATTTTTTATTGTTTTTTTTGTCATTTTTTTATGTTGCTTGAACGTCATTTTTTATCAGTAAACTTCCTGCCGCTACAATATTTATATTTCCATATATTTATTTTGATTCGCTTCATACACAAATTTCAAAAAAATTGAGTACCTTTTCTGTAATAAATATTATATTTATAAATAATTTATTACGGAATATATTGGGCAAAAGTGACCATATGGATCGATATTCAATTATTTAGTCATTTTTATCTTTTGTGTAAAATTAATCAACTATATCAAAATATGTTACTATGACAACACTATCCATAACAATTTATCATTTTTGTTCTACTTTAGTGTACATTTATTCTTTTGTTCTATTTGCGATAAGGTTATAGGTTAGGTTTTTGTAGGGAAAAGAGATAATCTGATTCTGACGGCTTTCTTTTTGTCTAAGCTGTCGAAGACAAGCAGTGATTTTTCTAGAAATTTTTGCTTTAGATAGATTTATTTTTAAACTAGATGTCATTTTTCTTAGACATACGAATGGAGCAACGTACGGTGGAAGATTTTTTTATAGTGTGAATTTTCTACTAGGGTGAACAAAACGTATACCTATTTGATAAAAAATTCTTTTATTTTGACGTAAATGGAAAGAAAATTGTATTATCAAGTCAACATATATAGGTGCAACGACCTTTTAATAATTGACCAAAAATGTTAAATAAATAAATGTATCTATCATGGCTTATTACCCATTGTTAGGTATGCCAGTAAATTAATTCAAATTTGACAAACTCATTTTATTCTAATTTATTATATCGTCTATTTAATTGTCAATATTTTGATTTTTTTGTTAATTCTACTTATGATTTTAATGAATATGTATACATACCTATTTGACAAATGATTAAATATTTATGATATTAATTACTTTTTGAGAGTATCGTTATTGTATTTTATATTTTATTGCTGACAAGCAATGTTAAGAGATGGTTGGTTACCCATCCTGTTACTAAGCGTGCTTTTCTTTGCTTGACAGGAATGTCAGGTATTTATGGTAATATATCCTTGCATATTCCATTTTAAAATCTGTATATTTAATGTTAGTACATGTCGTAAATGAATATCCTTATGGTATAAAGTTTATGGCAGTGAAATAAAATGAAGCGGAATTTCTGTTGACAACGTTACAAATTTATACTTTCTTGTCTTGTGAGAGATTGTAGAAAGAGGTTAATGATAAATTTTATAAAACAATTTTTAAATAAATAATACAAATATAAAAAATCTGATGTGGTCCAGAAATTTGGAGAGAAAAAAAGTGTCTCAGTATAACTATGAAAACGTAAAAATTCAAGTTTTTATTGTAAATTTGTTTAAATTGAATCTCTAATCATTTTTAGAATATACTCAAAAGCACAATTTTTTGAGATGTAAATTTAAATAAAAAAATCTCTCAATTCTTTTTGAAAATTAGAAATCACCACATTGAGACTAAGAGCTATTGGCGTTAATAGGCTCCTCTATACTTTTATTAGCTGTCCATTTTTTGTGTTCAATATAATTTTTGAACGCCCAGAAGAAAGTGCAGTTTTAGATTTTTTAGCTTATACGCTTATCACTATAATAGAGATTTATGGCAATAAATTATATATATTAAACATATTTTTTATTATTTCGTACTTAATAGCATGATTAAGAAATATTATTATAAAATATAAATATAATTTCAGTAAATATGATATTTAAATATTTAATTAGATGTTACAAGCATTTAGAAAATCTAGTAGCAAACATAAAAAAATATAAATATTGTCAAACTACCTACATTGTGAAAATAAAAGATAAACATTATCATCATAAAACAGGATGGGTTAACGAACTTAGTATTTTACAAAGTTATTACCAACTAAATTTAATTTTGCAATTTAGTAAAATTTCATTATTCCATTTATTAGGTGTATATTCCGTTATGACAGATATTAAAGCCTGTCTTTTTATTTATTTGTATTCGAAGTAAAAGCTGTATATGGAATCAAATCAAAAAGGAAAATAAGAGAAGAAAGGGAACAATATAGCACGCTTCGCGTAGGATGAAATGTATTTACGTTTTATATAAACGCATGGTGTACCTGATAGCATAGCTTTATTTCTGCTTTATACAAAATGTACGGATTTCATATGACATTACCAATGTATGCGGTTTGCGAAAGATAATAAACCAAATGGGAAATATGTGGTTGGGATTACTCTAAATTTGAACGCCTCCTAGATAAAATAATAGTTATTTATGATACATGAGGTAGTATTGCTAATATTTTCCCAGCCATGTATATTAAAATATATCACACTGATTTTCACGGGCCTAAGTATTATAAATTGACAAGCTATGGCTTCGGAAAATTTTACACCCGGCTTAAACAGCCTGAAGTTAGCTACAGACGACATTTGGTAAAAATAAATCAACCTGTACTATTTTTTTCTACTACCGGGCACAGTGCCGGATTACCCATTAGGCAGAGTAGGCAATTGCCTACGGGCCCCGTGTCTTTTAGGGGCCCCGTGCTCCTCTATATTGGATTAAAATAATATTGATTTAATTTGAAATCGATGTAAGATGCAAAAAAAAATAATTGAAAATGAACTAAATTTATTATTTTATTATTAACTAAAGTCTAGATTTTTTTAACTCATACAGTACTCCGAAATGCGGTAGCTTTTGCCTTTGTATAAATTATGTAGAGAATAACAGATGTGATCATGATAATAAAATATTAAATAGACGGCCACCAACAAAGATATCGGTTAGTATTTAGTAGAATTAAATAATAGACATTTCATTTTCCGTGAATCATTATTTCTCCCGTCAGAGAAACCTGTAGAATGATTTTGTGTGATAGCGAATTTGAGTTTTACTTGGGTAATATAGTGTTGAATTTATGTCGTTCTGTCGTTCCTTACTATTGTCACAGCTATTGCTTACACTGTAGTGTATGCATATAAAACCTAAATATAGGTATATATATATTAGTATGTTTTATATTGTCATTATTGTTGTTGAGAAGAAGTTAGAGCTTGGTGCGCAAATAACAGTATTTGCCTCGAGCGCAAAATTACCTAGGCACGGCCCTGCTTATATTAATATTACTGATACTCTCCACATATTTTATATTATTTTTTGAATATCTTATTTAAAACTGTAAAGTACACATTTTCTTTCATACTTTTATATTCCACTAGTGAGTATAGGTATATTCTATTAATTTTTTAACAGTATGTTAATTTTTTGTATATTATTTTATTAAAATTGTTGGGTAGTAAAATCAAAATCATAAACTTATTAGGGGAGGGGGCCCCGAGATTCCAATTGCCTAAGGGCCTCCACATGGTTTAATCCGGCACTGACCGGGCATAAAGCATATACTTTACGCACTTTTCAGAGTTTGTAAAGAGTCACTTTTCATTCTCTAGTGCTTGAAAACTTTATGTTACCTAACAAGGGTTACTTTTCACTCAATTTATCAATTGTTTTATTTACCTTTGAAATTAATTTTTATTAATATTTCAGTTTTAGGAAAAATGTTGTATGCAACACGTGTGTAACGTAGTCTTTTTAGTCGAGTTGCATAAATAACTATTTCTATTTTCTATTCTTAATTTGCATTCGTTTGTGGCTTGTTTATAAGCTCGTTAGACATTAGTTTTGTGCACTCTGGGAATAAATTGATGTTTATCAAACATAAAAAATTGCTTAAATGAGTTTTCAATATACATTTAAAAAACTCTAAAAATGTATATTATTTGGACCTTTGGGAATAGAATAAACTTACTTGAAATATTTGTTAAAAAAGTATTCAGTGCTTGATAAATTGAAAAAATTAATTTACTTGTCAAAATATTTTTTAATTAGTATGCGAATGCTATTTATTGCTATTATTACCATAAAAGGTTTTTACAATGAAAACCATCTCCTCTACAGTAAACATTTTCCTAACATTATTGACAGATTAGTAGAATTGCAAATTTTGAATAATAGCTATTAACATACCTAGGGTAGTTATGAGTATCATAACCGCTGCAGATGATAATTCAATTACGAGCACGGAGAGTGAGGATTTTAAGACATCTAAGGCCTGGTAAGATTCATAACATCCGTGGTTTGTACGATAGTTATTATTTTATAAAATATTTTTGGGAGTATCGTTTTCGTGATCAAGTCTGTATGGGTTGATATGACAGCTGTATTATCCAATTGCACTTCTTTATTTTGACCAACAGGTAATATTTTTACCATACTGACTTGTCAAAATTACATAGAATATAATTATGACTTAGTCATCCCGTTTGCTTTTGTGTATGTAAAAAAGCTTAATATCCTGAAACCGGTTAATTAATAAAATAACAGTGAAAATGAATTAATTTTTTGTAAAAAAAAAATTCCTTTCGATTTGGGTAATGATAAACGCTCTAATTGAAACTGGGGAGCAATAATATGCGAAAAACGATATTCATATGTTAAAAAACACCAGTTAAAAATATTCAATAAGTACGTATCATTTATAAAAAGCAACCCACACTACACTTAAGTACAAAATATCACAGTCTTCATATTTTCAAGTAAATTTATTTTATCCAACACCGTGTAATTATAACGATAAAAGTATGCTGTTTTTAGATAAATAAAGTAGGTCATAAGTCACTAGTGAGCTAAATATATTAGCTCACTGTTTTTTGTTTCTTATCATAGGAACTACGTTATAAAACCTTCTCTACACTATTTTGTTCCTAAATGTGATCTGTCAAAAATTTTATATGTATTTTATATCAATGATTAAAATGTGTTGGATAAAATGTTGTATGGCACACGTGTGTTAATTACCCAAGTCACTTGAAAAAATACCACAGTCGGCCTAACGGCCTAATGAGCTAAACTTTTCCCACGTAACTTGTATGTAATGTAAAACACTTGTACCATAAATAACTACTAAATTGTTATTTGCACAACAATAAATCATTTAATAAAATTAAGTATATCACATTACAAAGAGTAACAAAAAATTTAACACTTGAATTTGGTAAATACTGTAGTAATTATTTATAATTAGAAGTAATTAGAGTTAATTAAACGCTCGTTTAATAAGAGAACATGTATTCAAATTTAGCAAACTTGAGAAAATATTTGTTGAATTAATTAAAATTTTGAAGACTTAATAAATTATGAATAAACTTATTAATTAAAGTTTATTTGTGGTAAATCATTGTTCAAGGAGAACAAAAGAGAAAACATCTGTTGGTGATATTTTACTACATTTTTATTTGAAAAATTGTGTAATGAGAAATGCTGTTCTTGAATAAATCAGTACAGAATTTATTAGAAAACAAATAAAAAATTAAAAGTTGTATGTTGCTATTTATGTGTGTAGTTATAGGTTGTAAATATGCTCGTAAATATGTTGATTCATTTTCTTACTTTTATGCATGAGTTCAATTCCCGCCGAATTAAATTCTAATTCTTTTTTATTTCCTACGTAATATTTCTTCCTGTAGTGCACTTTCCATGTTAGCTAGAGGGTCTCGGGGTCAGGAATCACATCTGAATAACGCCGTCTAAAATACAAATATATCAATCTGAAACAAACATTAGTGGGTAACCAGGATATTTTATTTATTTATAATATGGTTGAAATTAATTTTTATATAATATTATCTATAATGCGAGGCAAAAGAATTTTTGTCTTTATAATGATGGAAGTAATTTATGATGTCACTGTCAATATTAATTTGAAATATTGTGAAATATTGTGACTATAAATTATGGAATAAAATTTAAAAGGTACATCAAAGAAATATATTGTAATTAATTTTACTTAGACTTAAAATAATTTCAGGTAACTAATAGATCTTTTATGATTTATTTCCGTAGAATATTCTAGGAACAAGTAATTATTATATTTCTCTATTCTATCCTCTTTAACAGCGTCTCATCGCAGATCAAATATTAACTTACTAACTGTAAAGGATTCATCGACGTACCTACATCAAAATATACTCCGGCGCTTTAATACCCACTATATTACTAGATAATTCATTTATGAGCTTAAAAGCTCTCCAAAGCACATATAATACGAAATGTAAATGCAATGCGAAAGCTTCGTTTACAGCTTTTATGGTTTTTAATGTTTGGTCTCCCAAAAACTGTTCATTTTAGAAATACTGAATATATATATATATATATATATATATATATATATAAATATATATATATATATATATATATATACCTTATTAAATTTTATTCAGATAAGTTTTTGATTTTTCAATTAGTCACCTGTAAGTACATATGTAGTCGTTCCATGATAATGCAGACTTCACGTCATCAATAAAATGTTACCATTCAATAAAGTCTTCTTACCTTTTTTATGTGGAACATAACAAGATAATTTTATATTTTATTATCCTATACTCCGTTTTTAAACCATAGACAGCACTAGACGAAGTCACATTTACACCACAGCGTTAGTGAAATACTAGTAGTTCTGAAAATAACTGGTTTTAATCGTTAAATATCACAAAAAGAGAAATGAAATAAAAACACGGGCAAAATCAACAAGAGATTTGACAACTACTGAGAGTTTGACGTTTCAATTTCGTTTGAGAAGGTTAACTTAATTTTTTTTCTGGTTAAATGTGGCTTCATGAAATGGCGCAGCAGCCAATCACAGACTTTGATTTTCTCACTAGAATTTCTAGTTACTATCTATAGTTTAATTTTTCTACTCCGTAAACCATGTGCGGATATGAAATTCACTGTCAACATCACACCCTGACCAAATCTGAAAAGAAATTGTTCATGATGCATAAAACTTTTATTTTTATTAAATAATAAATAACATGAAAATATAATTAATTATAATCTTAAATAGAAAATTGTTAAAGACATTATTTAATATTGAAAAGAGCAATTATTCCTTTTCCATTTCTACTTTACGTCAAAAAATAACTGACTATAACTCGAATGGAATGCACGCGAACATTTGAGGTATTCTCCTTCAAGTCGTACAGGCAAATTCTTTCTTGTGTGATATATGTATGTATGTATGTAGATATCATATCCACTCTTGTTGAACATTATTCTATTGACAGTTATGCGTAGAATAAAGTTTTATTTAATATTTTTCTCCTGATTTGAAATAAACTGTCACTTTATATGTTTGAAAATTGACACGTACTATAGACTACTTTATTCCCTATGGGAAAGGGGTAAAGGAATAATTTAAATGAGGTAATTAAGTTAATGACAGTTTCAAATCTCTTTGACTACAGATAAAAATTTTATAAAAAAAAGATCACTACAAGCTTGATTCTTGGAGCGTATGTCTATTAAGAATTAATAAACGAGTATAAATTAAGTTATTTAAATTTAATAGTCGAGAGAAAAGTTTTGTATGCATTTCGGTAATAAACTTCGTTAATCCCTTATCTTAAAATTATTACTTACAGTTTCGAGTATAAAACCGTAGTTTATTGCCTTAATAGATAGGTAACTATTAACTATTACGTCATAACAAACATAACATACTTTAATTTTATTGGCATCTGACAAATTAGATTTTTATAAATAGATATTAATTAATTATTTTCAGTTTATTATTTTTTTTATTGTGTATATTTTAATTATTTGTACTTCTTGATATTTCGTATTTCCATGTAATAATTCTATTGTGGTCTCATTGTTAGGTATGTTAATACCTAAATTGTCTAAATATAGTTATTCTACAATGTTCCGGCACATACATACATTACACAATCACAATATGCACGTTATGCAGCATAATTAAATGACCCGTAGATTGTGTTTAGTAGATCAACTAAGTTAGGTTAGTTTACTTATGCTAATTCGTAGACAATGAGACGTTAAATTGATTTTCTAATCAGACATATCTTAAGCGAATTATATTTTAGCTGGAAATTTTAATAACACGTTGTTAGAATGGTGTGAATGGTGTAACATAAAATTATTTTAATAAAAATTCAATTTTGAGTGCGGACCTCTATCCATCAGTGTCACTGATGAAAATTTAGTTTAAGGATTAAGGTTAAGAAGTCATTTTTGTTTATTTTAATTAAGAATTTTAATTACCTTTATGAGTAATAAGGTGTAAGGTCAGGTTTGGGTTTTTTTGTTGTACGGTGTTTTCTTGTGGACTTACTCCCGGGAATCTGTTGGAATAAGGCTAGAAATTTCTATTAGTTGCTGTTTGCGATACTTGAGCGTAATGTGAGTTGCCTACATTATAGACCGTTAAAATAGAACATTTCTAGTGTTATCTCGAATTTCATTACAACAGAAAACGCTATTAACTTCTACGGTTTTAAGCCTTGTTGTTCTATTGTCTACATAGTTATTGTTATTCTAATTTTACAATGAGCTTTGTTCTGCGAATGGAATTTGTATTGATCTGTTTGTTTTCAGATTTTCGGAGGCCGGATCCTATACTGAAATGGGAGAATGGTGAGTTTTTGAAATATGTGAACAGTAGATAACAAATTCAATGCTTGTTTGATTCAGAAATTTAATTTGAATTCTTTCCTTCTCCTACGCTTCGCTTAGTTAATTACACAATTCAATTAAATTCTTAAAATAAATAATGAGAAATTAATTATCTGGAAGAAATCAATCAAATTTCAAATTTGGCACGTCATTCTGTCGAAAAGAAATTATTTTTCACTTTATTTTACTTCATTTTAATCTTGGGCAGTGTTATTTAAAAGATATTTGCTCTGAAATTTGCTTTAAGTTCCAATAGATTAAATTTAATTATCAAAGTCGTAACATTTACAATAGTAAGATTAATCAGTTTAATTTTGAAGGATATGAGGTTTAATTTGTCAATAAATAATTAATCATAATAAGTTTTTTAGCAGATGAGTACACATTTGTAAAAATATATTCCGGAAATTTTATGAGACACTAGGCGTTAGGCAACTTTGTTGCCTGGGTGTGAAAAAATTTCCGCCTTGTAGTAAATTTTAAATGAAGTATTTTTTAGCCGGTCATTGAAAAGTAAATAAAGAATAATAATGTTGCTGTGATACGATGATCGACTAGGAAACAGATGTAGGGAAGAAATAATAATCAGACGCAGTCGTAAGGTTTGTTTTATATTTCGGATAAACCGACGTTTCGATCATCACTGTGATTATCATCAGGGTAAAATCGGGTCAGAAGTTATTAAAACAAACACAATGAACTTCACTTCTCAGTGATGATTGAAATGTCGGTTTAATCGAAATAAAAAAACCTTACCACTGCGTCCCGATTATTATTTCTTCCCTATATCTATTTAAATCTAAATTTATATTGATTAATCTTCTAATCTTAGACACTCACAACATTTTATTATTAAATGTAATTAACATTTCAAACCTATGTAGGCTTCTATTTTTAAATTCTATTAAATGCAAATTTAATTATTTAAAGCAACTTGCATCTAATAATTAAATTTCACCGCAATATTAAATTATTTTACGTCAAGGCAAACTTTGCAACCAACTTTACAATTCTCTGTGTAATTTTCATTTGTAGAATATCCTCTAGAAAGATTAATTAACAATGTTTATTTTTACGTCTCATTTGTTTTTGCCGTTATTTTTTGTTTTTGCAAAAAAGGTCAAATATGCGAAATATGAAACGAAAAATGTGTAAGATCTTTATTACTCGGAATTTAAGCTTGGAGAGAGATTAATTAAATTTAATCCTTTGAAAAATCTGAAAATTAACTAATAGGATTAGCGAGATAATAAGTTATTTGAAATTTTTTAATTTCAAAAAAATTACTCAAGAAAATAACAAGAATTTTCATTATTTAAAAGATTAATAGACATAATATTAATTGAAAATTGAAATATGACATGAATATTTTCTTAGATGGTTACATATTTAATTGTGATCTCAAAAACAAACAATAGAATATTTGTATATC
This sequence comes from Stenolophus ochropezus, assembly GCA_035578165.1. Lineage (NCBI taxonomy): Eukaryota > Metazoa > Arthropoda > Insecta > Coleoptera > Carabidae > Stenolophus > Stenolophus ochropezus. Next base: position 12,214,092 of record JAQOWZ010000005.1, on the reverse strand, counting down.
TTATTTCAATATATTCGAAAAATATAGTGACATTTGTTAATTCGAAAATTTGAATGATCTCATTTAATTGTAAGAATTGAATACATCCTATTTAAAAAGTTTCAATTTTAGTAATGAGGTTAGGTTTTTTATTTCTATCAAAAATACAATAACAACCGAAATGAATTATTAGACGTTAACAATTTGTAATAAAAAATTAAAAATAAATAAAATGAGGTCAAATTGTTGTAGAAATAACATAAATTCTTGTCCATGTTTCATATAGCAGATAAGGGTTTTTATACAAAAATATGTTATATGTACCAAATTTTGTATAACTTCCAACATCATTTATCTTTAATATTTGAGTTATGGCCATGAAAAAGTTGACATATATTCAATTTTCTCTCAAAATTCTTCAACTTTTTTCGCATATTAAATCAACAGAGCCATCTTTGGGAAAATAACAACTGTTTTCTCAGCTGAATACATTTACAAGTTTTACATTTTAATATGTCGGTCCCTGCGAAAATAAGAGGAATAAGTTATAAAGTTCAGTGTTCAAACATGAACTGCAAAAAGAATAAAACTGTATGTGGATTTCAAGACCGAATATAGGACATGTAAGACGAATAAAGTCACAAGAAATACTGTTTACGAGATGGAGAAAGAAATGAGATTATTTTGGTGGAAAAATTCTCTTAAAAAGCTTCTCTATTATATTTATTCCAAGATAAAAATAACTTGTTTACGGTATGAAATGTGAAATAAAAATTTACAAATAATAGCATACCGTTTTTAAATGTTTACGTTGAAATGGAAGCTTATAATTTTATAATATCTATTTTTCCTAAAGAAACTTCTTATCTCTAGACAAGAATAATTGAATAAAATATCTACCTACAATATAAAAAATCAGGGTTCGATTCCAGGTGGATAATAAAATATTCTTCAGTTTAGATCTGTTTGATCTAATGATTAAAGATCATTCTGAAGCAAATAAACGGAATACCAACAATTGGGATAATAAAATTACTGTACATTTTGGAGCGAATATACAGAACAATCTTTAAAAACTAAGTCAAATAGGGTAAAAATATAGAACAGTAAATAGTTTTACAATAATTAGTAACTGTAACAGAAACTAGAGCAAATTTCAAATAAATTACAGTCGTTCTAGTACAATAAGTACATGGATTAATAAAAATAATTACCTACAGCAACAAGGTATTTAACGAAAATAACTAGATCAAGAATTAATAAGAAAATAAATAATAGACGTTAAATAAACCTTGGATAAATACTAGGATCATAAATTTATCATATTTAAAAAAAAATGCTAATCAAATTAAGAACAAAAATTATTTGTAAGTTTATCAACATAATTATGTAGAATCATAGACTATGTAATATATTACTTAGTCTATGGTAGAACCCAAATATACTTATCTTTATTAACTGTAACAAAAGATAAAGTAACACGTCTACAAGATGGAAATTCTAATGAATAAGTAATAGCATTGAATAAGTAATAATTAAATACTCACTGGTAATAGAATTGTCTGAAATACAAATTAAAAGTATTACAAACTTTATTTTTATATAAAGATGTGTATATTTACATAAAACTGATATTAAAATGTAGATATAAATTGGACTATACAAGCCAGAATCATGTAACTCTACGAAAGTACATAATTTCCTATGCACGCGAAGCACAGATACGCGATGATTAAATTTCTAAGTTTTTGTATTATTCTATCTCTTTCCACGTAATGTGACAGACAGTGAGTGTACCTTGCCTGTACGAATGAACTGCGCTAACCGTGCACAAGGGATGAGTGCACTTGGCCTACGCGGTCGCCTCCTGCAATAAAATAATCTTATTTTCATGACAAAATTAAATTAAAAAATATAAATAAGAATAAGTAATATAATTTTTATTTTGCTATTTTTGCAGGGTGTGCACTGTGCACCTTGCACATATGGATGCAGGCCACTTTATAAAATTTCTGAAAACAGACCACATTTTGAAATATACATATTAATATGTGGAAATTAGAATAAAAACTAAAATTTGCAAAATTAGAATAATAAATAAAATAAGCTGTGAAAAATAACTACTATAATAAATTGAGGAGTTATACACTTAAACAGACTAAAAATTAGAGCAAACCTTGTATTAATAAATAAATTTAAAAATGCGGGTAAATAAAGTACAATAATATATTATTGCCGTGTGTAAACAAACAACAAAACAACTATATTTTATCTCAATATAAGTAATTAGCACGATGTCTAGCGTTAAGTGTTTACGAGCATAACATTTTCAGTAGTACGTACGTAATTATTTTATCTCTTATTCATCAAGAGAAACCTAGAGATGTAAATAAACATGTTGTATAAATGTGCTATTTAAAGTGTAACTGAAATGACTCCAGACGTATTTTAGTCACGATTCTATTTGCTTTGATAATCCTGTGTACACTAATAGAGTGTATACATTGTACATAATTACTGAACGTGAAATTAGAATTATAGCAACAAAAGCTTTGTTGGAGTGCTTTACAATTTATTTCATTATTTTATTGAAAAATTGGTTACATGTGCCATGGGCGTTATTATTGACATTCATAACCAAATATATGTATTGATTTACATAGTTGTTTGTTTAATTAAATAAATTAACTGCACATCCCACATGTTTTTGCTGACACATGCATATTTGTATAAATTGAAATATTATAGATTTATAATTTCCAGAAACATCGCATCAATTTCTATTATTAGAACGGGTATATCTATAAAATGGGTATATAACTACTGTTACGGCTAGAAATTTAGAATAAAATAATTTAAATCACGCTATCTCTGAAAGTTAAATTTATTAAAATCAAGCTATCCATTTTATAATCGTTTTCCTTTGAAATCTAGTATTCACTAATTATAAAAAAATAAGAATAAAAATTGTTGACATTGAAAGAAAGAATTCTCCACTAAAACTAAAATACGGTTATATACAAAGTAAGAATATAATAATTAATTACTATGATTTATTGTTAAACATACTCTCTCCTTGTAGGGAATTTGAAGCAATTTGAAGCACTCCTCTTCTCTTTTGTAACACTCTATTTTGAAGCTGTTGACTAAAATTGTTCTTCTACATTTGTATTCCTTTTTTGTCTTCACCTGTACCCTACATTTCAAGCTCTCAAATTTACAAGATCGTATTGACAACGTTTATAACTACAATCACAACAATTATTGCAGTCAATTCTACGGACATTTTCATAAAGAAAGGTTTTCTCGGCTTATTCGTTCTTTAGAATAATTCAGTGGGAAATACGGAATATCAGTTTCTCGCTCGGGAACTTTTTTTCTCAAAAAAACATTAATTCTAGACTTCTGTAAATATAGATGCTCTGATTTCAAATTCTTTTCAAAACAGGATTCAATAATCTCACCTCTAGTTTTTTAAGTTGAAAGTGAGGTCGAGATACGACTTCGGGAACCTAACCAATTGATTATGCGGACAAAATTTCATAAACATAACTTTATATTTTCTTTTTGACGGGTACAATTTTTGGAAAGAAAAAACTAAAAATGGCCTAAATCAAAAAAAATCGCAAAGAGTACATGTTACATTTTTCTTGATTTCTATCGATTTTCGTTTTTTCGCTCTAAAAATTGTATCCACTGGAATACAAATCTAAAAATTGGTACACATATATTTTGCCCGTAGAACTGATTAGTGAGTTCGCCGTACCTCGATCCATTAGAGCACTATGATCGAAAAACATCTTTTTTGTATCTAAATGTACGTAAATATTTCGAGAACGACGGGAGATAATTTAATTCAGTTTGAAAATTCGAAATCAGAGCAACATTTATCCAGAAAATAAAAATTTTTGGAGAAAAAAGTGTCTCATTTTTCATCGAATCGTTCATGCGGAGAAAATATCTTTCTGTAACTTTGCTTGAAAAATTTACTTTACATTTTTGAAAAAAAGGTGCAACTATGAGTGCAAAAATCTCAGGAACAAAAAGAGATAATTAAATTCTGTTTGTAAATTTGAAATCAGCGCATCGACGTCTTCATTGTGGACTATATTTAATAATTTTGGACCCAAAAATGGGTATATAATTTCAGCTGTGTAAGAAATATTGTAGAGTGAAAAACTAAAAATTGTAACTTTTCATGTTTAACTATGATTGAAATTAACTTGGTGATGTAATTTTTAATTGGAAATGTGACTTGTTATTTTTTTTATTCATCACTTCAACGAAAAATAATTGTATACCGTAAACCATGAAACAGGGCCATGTGCTTTCTCGCCATTTATTATACTTGTTATTGCACGTAGTTTACGAGAATTATTAAAAATTTGTAGAAGGGACGCTTTGCCGTCAACTTGGTAGAATCGTGAAAAAGAGAAGGAGGCTGGAGCGTCTACATTTTTCCGCGATCCTACTATGCTGACGTCGCAAATCTCTTTTCCAGACCATTATATTGCTAACAACTTAATTTTATAATTATAATGAGAAACTATAGTGGTTAGTTTTTATATTTTATGACTATTCGCTTATGATCACTTAATTCCCGATTGTATTTTTGTGAATGAATATTTATTATTTTTTCATACAAAACCTTTTGACACTAATGTTTCTCAATACAGTGAAAATTATCAGCGCAATTTTTGGCCACTTAACATCAATTTTGTAAAAAACGCTCGAACACGTCATTTTTAGCATAAAGGGGGACACCTGAATGGATTAATACCAATGGCATAACTTCAACCCTAAAATGGGGGTGGACTGCACCTCAAAAATTTTAAATGGAAAAGGGTGTCAAACATGGCACAGTTAGAAAGGCCTTTCAATTTTCTTTTCAACAGATTTTTATTATTTAAATCCGATTATTAGTTCCAGAGAAATATCGTTTAATACAAATTATATCAGGTGTGCAAACCTGCAATCAAGTAGGCTTAAACAAATGACAGAAACTCAAGTATCAGTTTATTAGATGTTCAAAATAACTACCACCAACTTTCATACAATAATAAAGATTTTATTACAAACAACTTGTCGAAATAATTGTTTATTTAGTTTCTGTCATTTGTTTAAGCCTACTTGATTGCAATTTTGAACACCTGATAAAATTTGTTTTCAACGATATTTCTCTGGAACTAATGACCGGATTTGAAAAATAAAAAAACTGTTGAAAAGAGTATTGAAAGGCCTTTCGAATTATGTCATGTTTGATACCCTTTTCCATTTATTTTTTTTTAAGTGCAGGCCACCCCCATTTTAGGTTTGAAGTTATACCATTGGTACTAATCCATTCAGGTGTCCCCCTTTATACTAAAATAGAAGTATTTGAGCGTTTTTTGCAAAATTAATGTTAAGTGGCCAAAAATTGCTCTGATAATTTTACTGGGCCACCATGTATGTATAAAGATGCGATTCTCAACTTGTTCCTCCTTCTAGACCAAGCAGCGGAAGAGTACGCGTTGGAGCAATTCACCAACTACCTCCAAGAGCAGCAACGCCGCTTGGCGCAGCAGGAGCAGGAGCCAGACTTCACGTACCGGGCGCGCCTGCCGCTAGAAGAGACGCCGCAGTTCGCGGTGCCGCCCTCTGATCCAAGATACTTCGACTCTGGATCCGATACTAAGATAGGTACGTGCAGGGAACTGGACACGTGGGCGGCTATTTGTCCGACAGTCGGGGGTGTTTGCTTGTGCTTGTTTAGGATTTAAAACGCATATCTTACAAATCATTGATTTTCAATTTCAATCAAATCAGAAAACAGATTTTATGAGGGAATAATACTTAATGTCGTTATAAGTATATGGAACAGAGACGTATGGTGTTTTAATAAATACTTTTATTATACCTGCATCATAAACCTTGTATTTATATTTTGCGTTCATAATGGAGTTAAAAGTTAAAAAACAATATGTTACATACGTGTTGCATACAACATTTATCCTACAACCGAAATATTAATACAAATTAATTTCAAAAGTAAATAAAGCTATTGATAAATTTGGCACCAGTGCGTGAAAAATGTTTTATTGCCTAGCAACATAAACTTTTCAAGCACTAGGACGTTACAAGTGACTCTTTACAAACTCTTAAGAGTGCATAATGTATGTACTTTATGCTAGATAATAGGAAAAAACTTTTATTTCGATATGCATGTTTTACGTTTTAGAAGGTTGGTACTAAAAGACATTTACTTTTAAATAATTTAATAAATATCAATCCAATTCCAACTGAAACACATAAAAATAAAAACAGTATAAATTCATTTATGTTGCTAGCGAAAAATACAAGTTTTATAAAACTCGTTCTTTAATATACTATTGTGAGCAAATTGAAAACTAGCAATTTTTATTAGTTTTTATTTGATCGTGGTTAGAATGTGAGAATGTGACATGTAGTCTAAAAAATATTTCTCTCTGAGGATACTCTATCAAAGTTTATCTAGACTCTAAACCATTTTGTTGTATGACATTTAGCAGAGCAAAAAAAGTATGCTTTGCCACTAGTACAGAATTACCCACTTAACCACTCATGTGATTCCTGAACAAGACTCACACTTTGTGTGAAATAGGTTTCATTATGTACTTGTTGCACAAATACTAGTAGTAGGTGTAGTTCTACAGTAATTTAATTGAAAGATTTAATTGATTTATATGTTTCGTATTCTGAAAGAATTTCAAATAAACAAAGATTTTATAAAATATTTTAGTAACATTTTATTTATGATTTGAATTCACTGTTTTCGTGAAGCAATTACATATGTGTTAAAATTTAAAAATTGTCACTAATTCAAGAAAATTTTAATTAAATATAATAGGCAGATAAAATGTTAAAATTTGTGCTATTTTCACATTCATTTTGCAAGATTAATATGACAGATAAATTTATGTATGTAGTGCTGGTGACGTATAAGTATTTTTATAGGTCTCCAGTCATTGACCTCTAAACATAAATGTATACTATTATATTCAATATTACATTGATGGTTTTTATTAAAATAATTAAAATATGTATATAAAACATTTGTGAAACGATGAAATTTGATGCTATATTATTATTAAATTGTTATTAATTCCATTCGAAAAAATTTACTTTCATATAAAGTATTCATAATACAATCCAACAATTTTAATCTCTAAAACCCTATTGATAAATTTAAATCTGCTAATAGAATTAATTGTAATTTGAATAAATTATTTAATAATTAACATTGAAATCATGCCATTGATATTGTTAAATAAAATACAATTAAATGTCTATTTATATATTCATAAATTTAAATTCACGAAGGAATAAAGGACTACAGCCGTCAAAAAAATTCTGGGGCAGAGATTTATCATGTAACAAAAAACTGGGAGTTTACAGTTTCAAATTTTTGAATATAAATAATTTATGTGAATAAATTACATTTTTTGTTGCCAAAAAGACAAACTCGATATCTTGTTTGTAGAGTTAGAATATATTCGCAAACTCTTTATGCAATTTACCGTCTGCAAATATCGCTCGCATGTTCGTTAAATCAGCAATAAATAAAAAATGCTCTACAATTTATTCAAGCGCAGGTACGATAACGAAATACTTAATGCAGTGAGAAATGCGTACTTTATACAACTTTATAAAGTAAATATTTGTTGAAATATAAATATTTCCTGGGCATTATTTGATCGCTGAATGTAATATTCACTGCCTCGTTTCAAGTTCTTATTGGCTTTGCTCTTTTATGTTTAGTTTTCTACTTAGATATAAGAAGTACGTCAAAGACTGAGTAAACATCTTACGTAGCCTATATGTAAGGAGGTCTTTTTACATTATAAATCAGGCTAATTTCTTTATGTCTTACTTTGATTTTTTCTTCTTATTTTTCATTGCGTCCTATTACATTTTCGTAGGAATTTACTATATAAACAAAGTATAATGATGTAAGGGTATTTTAAATTTTATTTCTCTTATGAGCACCAGTTAACTGATTTTAACAAGAAATTTTTACATTTTTCAAATGTGTTCCTCACTTTTATTAACAATTATTATAAACTATTTTTGTTTTTTTTTTTTTTTGCTAATTTAGTTTATCTTTAATAAAAAAAATGCGTATAGTACAAATAGTGTACCTACCTTGTTATGTTTTTCGACATTTTATGAGTTTTTCGCAGTTCTAACTGAACTAAAGACCTGATTTTAATTTTAGTGATCTGATCTGATCCGAGTAGCAAAACCATTTTATTAGGAAATGAGTCTAATTTGAATAATTATTATTTGAAAATTGAAATTATTGATGCGTTTGTTAAAAAATATATAGTAGGCAAGCTTATAGGAAAGATCGTTTCACCTACATAACTGTGAGTCTGGTTGCATTTGAGTTAATATCTGGCGTTTCTATCAAATGTTATAAAAAAAAGAACAAACATCAAATACACAATAATACAAATTAATTCTATTATAAAATATACCAATGAAATATTGAAAAAATTATTTCAATATATACAAAAAATATCAGTAAATATGTAAAACATTTTTATTTATCTGATATTTTATCTTTCCGCTAACTACTTCATGAAATCACGAACAAGATGGTTCTGTCGAATCTGATTCCAAACAATGGTACGCAAAAGTCCTAGAGATAATATACTACAGAGGAAGCATACGCTTAAACAAAATCACGACCACAAAAGGGGACCTAAAATGGCGACTGATGACGTTTATGGTTTATGCATACCAATAACGTAGCTAGTTTTTTTTATCAATACGAAATATGTATTAAAATATGAAAATCGAAGTTAAAATTATTATACTGGTGCACTTAGTGCTCATCTCTAGTAAATTTTTACATGAAGAAATAATGAACAAAACTCCACTACGTCGAAAACAGAAATGAATCCCTACTTTTACCCACATGAGTTACTAATACAAATGGAAATTACCTAAATTCAAATGAACCAATCAGGCCGCCTAAAGTAGGGGATGAAAAATGGCGCGATTTTTTCAATGCTAATTATACCATATGCGTCCTCTGTAGTATATTACCTCTATGGCAAAAGTAAATAGGCTTGCCTATTTACATATGTTTGATAACGGTAAAACAAAAGATATTAATTTTAGGATTTTATTATTTCAAATTCGGTTATGTTAGATTAGGAAGTCAGTATGTATGAATATAGGTTATATTCTTTAATCTATAATAATATGCAGTACACGAATGCTTTAATGCTTGTGGTTATCGCCCTAGCTTAAATCTTTTATGTGGAGTTGAAGTACCTACGTCAAAGAATAAAAAAAAAATCTTGACATATGTAAGCAGAACTTTCTTTGTACATTATAAATGTAAGCACTCGACCGTTTTATGTCTTACTTCGATTTTCTTTTCATAATGGTGTTTTTAATACCTTTTATCAGATAAATATTTCAGTGCGTGATAACGCACTACCAAAAAGTATTTTCTTGTTTGAATAAGCGATGCGGTTGGTAAATAATTTATTTTTAAACTGAATTTTCTCAACTCACTCGAAGTAGTAATTAAAATTTTAATTAATTCTCAACGAATTACAGCAAAATTAGCAAGAAATTATTCAAGTTTTTAAAAGTTCGCATGTCAGGCCACAATATAATTTCATTTAATCTTTTTACTGTGAACATGCATTAAAGTTCATGTTGAACTTTTATAAATCATATTTCAATATGGAAAATAAAATAAAAATTTCCATTACTTCTCAAAGAAATGCATTTGTAGGACTATAGATTAAATTACAAAATTTTAATAACTTTATTTTTAGTTTTGTAATTCAATCTTTAATAAGTTTTTTTATATTTGCAAATAAAACCTTAAAGTTTTCTTTTTGTTAGACGCTTTCTTTGAGTAATTATTAAAAAAAAATAAGTTATCAACGCATAATGACAAAACTTTAGTTATTAGTTGTATTGTTTAAGACACATATTTTTTAAATTGTCTATATTTTTTAGTTTTCAATATAAAATTAGAAATAAAGTTTTGTTAAACGACCCGTATAAACAAGAATCATTGTTATCAGCTGTACTTTAAAAGTGGGAAACTTTTGTGTGTTTAAGAAATAGAAAAGTTCAAGAAATTTTGTCGTGAATGTGGGCGAATCGAAAGTTTTGTGCTGGGATAAGAATGTTTAGCGACCTGTGATTAAGATAAATGTTCATGCCAGGTTACATTGTGTAAAATGTATTTTTAGGTGTATTTAAGTACATAATTCTAAACTAAATAATAGTAATTTAATAAACATATGTATTTCACAATGAAACACTTGACAAAAATATTGATATATATGAACTATATATTTAAAATAATATATAACATATTCCATATAATCGCAATATTCGAGTGGTTCAGAACCCACTATAAGGTGTAGGTCTTTTGTACTGTTACTGGACTTTGGTTTCTTTATATAATAAAATTTGCGTGTAGTATGTTTCATGAAATGTAATATTAAATTAAATAAGGCTTGATGAAGGTTTTTGTCAGAAAAAACAAGTGAAAGCACTCACAAAATAATAGTGTAATATGAATATTACAAGAGAATGTATTTAATTTACACAAAATATGATAATTTAATATATTCTAAATGATTTAATTTTTTGTGAAAAATGAAGTACACTTCTGCTGCTTAATAATAAATTTGTATGTAGTACATACAATAGAAAATAATAATAGTATATTACTTTACTAGTGGGAGAAGCCCGTACTTCTTCCACGAGTAAAGTACGCTATTTTTTCTTACAAGTACGGCAGCTGTGCTTGAATTTAATTATTAATTGAATACTAAGAATTAATTAGTTAATTTAAATTAAATAGTTTTCATTTGAATATAAACACTTTTAAAAAATAATTATATAAAATAAACTAATTTAAAATTTATTATTAATATAAATTTCGAAATGTTCGAAAGCATTAAAATATTTATTTCCCGACATTACTGGAATCGTTTGTTCGGTTGCTGCTGTTGCCGCAGCAACAATATCTTCCGGCAGATTCATTTAAGTTCAATTAAAACTATTTGTACAAATAACTAAAAAACAGACACATACGTAGTCACAATTAATTTCGAGGTTAAAACGCTGGGAGATTTTGATATAAGGTCAACGCATTACAGCGCTAACTCCATTTCGCTTACGGCGGAGGAATAGTGGTAGAAGAACGGACTTCTCCCACTCAATTTACTTCTCCCACAGTTGGAGAAGCATGCATTTCTCCAACGCAAAACAGTGGGAGAAGTAGGCACTTCTACCGTACACGTAAGGAAAATAAAATTTAATTCTGTTCTAATCTTACAAATTATTTTGGGTTTTGTAAGTATTGTTATAAATTTACAAACTCTCCTACATGTTATTGGTATTTAGTCAACAAATAGCATGACAAAGATTTTGTCCTGTTTCATATAAACTAGAAAAAAAAAAGTATTGATGGCCTCTACTCGTTGTTATCATGGGGCAACTATAATTTTAGAGAAATAATTATTTTTTTACAATATATTTATATAAATGTTGCCAAGAAATTGTTATTAAAAGTATCTCCTTTTGCAGAGGACGAGGAAGATGATTTCGATCCAAACTTCTCTCCATACGAACCACCTCCAAACCAAGAACAAGATCCATACCAACAATCTCGCTCAAATATAGAACCCAACCAAGAGTCGCCGTACTACTCACAAAACCAAGAATCACCTTACTACCAACAATACCAACCACAAGACTCTGAGCTTAAAACTAACCGTATTGAAGAGATCCTTCCTTCCAAAGATAATTCTAACACACCTACAGAAGAAGACAATATCATTCTGAAGACAAGACAGGACGGAAGCCACAACAACAAGCTCCTGGAGAGCGACTTGCTTCGTATAGCGAATGGGTATAAACATCGAATCGACCACAATGTGGATATCACGCCGCTGCAGAATGCTTTGGAGGATGACACAGCAGGGGTGTATATTATTGCAGTCGTAGCAGGGATTTCCGCGGCCGCTACTGTTGCGCTCATTGCTTTTGCCATCGGGTGGTACAAGTAAGTGGAAGTTTTTATTTTAATTTATAAGAGAAAAAATTAACATTATAACCCTGTTGAGAAACAAAGTTTAAAATAAAAATTGAGATGTTTTTTGTTATGTCAACTATAAAGATAGGTTATGACAAATGACTAACAAGTGCTGCCATCTTATTTTGCTGCTTTTTGTTGAACCTGTATGAACTTTAATCACTATTAGCAAAGACATAATTGACTAATATTTTGCCTCTAAGCTTTACTCATTTGCTATCTAGATATTTGTCCAAATAAGTTTCTAATACGTTAACGCTTTGTTTGCAAGAATCACACAACTGGATAACTTTGTAATACAACCAAAAAAACCATAGGCAGCTATCAACGTCAATAGTCCTTGATAGGAATAGAAATTTATCAACTGTTGCACATATGGACTATAAAACAATAAAAGCTACTAACAGGCTGAGATAGCTGGTATTCAAATATATCGGATTATTTCGAATTGCGATACAAAAGCACTGACGTCACGTATTTCCTCCCATAAAAATAAATGAATCTACAGAGATTTTACCGACATATCAAATAAGCGACTATCTTTACAATATTGCATGAAATGAATTGAATATTATTTAGCAGTAACTAAGCCGATGTCACGTCTGTAAAATTTGTTCGATGTGCAACGAACCAAACTCATGTGCGATGAAAAATAGAAGCAAAAGAAATGTTCTGTTGCTCATTTCACATCAAAATCGTTTTACTAAGTTCACTAATATTTATGTATCTTCTATGAACATAATTGCCAATCTAAATACTTGTTTTGTTAGTGTCATATTCTAAAATTCGCCATTCACTTATCACGAGCATTTACAAAATCTCGCACGTTATTATTATGATCAAAAATATGCTCGATTTTGCTAAGTAGGTAGTGAATTAAAACAATATTCATCCTTTCATAGTAAATTTTTTAATGATTCTTTATATTCTAATCTTATTAAGCAAAAAAGGGAGTCCACCGTGTCCTATATATATACATTTCTTTCTCTTAACCATTCTTTACACAAATCTTCCATTCTTGCTTTCAATTTTATTATTCACGTGTATACAGGTAGGTAATAAAATGATAGTTTCATGTAAACTACTATTTGGACTCAAATTGAACAATGTTATAATTTAAAAAAGTTGTAAATGTAAAAATTATCATACATGTATATGTACAAATGAAAGCAAAATCGGTACGAACACAAGAAAAGTAGGTATAAAGAAGATTTCATAGGATTTCGTCATACAGAGGTGACATACTTTGTAGTTATTTCGTCGCACACGACATGACGATTCGTCGAATATCGAACAAATCACACATTTGTGACATCGTCTGTATTATTATCGACGTTAACTAAACTTTACACTTTTAGTCAGTAGACTTACAGTGGAGGCAGTGTGAGATTTTTATATTTGTACATTCATTAATTTTGTGAATTGCATAGATACTTCATGAGATTACGTATAATGCATTGATGTGGTATCTAACAATGAACCATATCTAGTTCTATAATTGCAATTTATACAAATGGTGTAAAGTTTCTGTGATAAATAATAAACTAGTCAAATGCAATAAATATGTTTAGATAAATAATCATCTAAATTTCAATGATATTTAATTTTTATTTTCTACTATAACTAAACAAAAGAATAACTGAAATCATGAAGTTGTTTTATTACAATTTAAACCCGTAACGGATTATAAAAAAAAACTAGTATTCATTACTTAGATAAGTTTGTAATTTGAATATAAAGCAAAATAAATTTAATATCACAAAGACTCATTTAAATATATTATTCATTCATTTTTTGCTTCATATTTAATGCAGACAGTATTCATTCATATAATAAAATTAGTATAATTGTGAAATTTGTCTCAGTCTTCATATTTGAATCCAGTCATACTATTATTTGCATATCACTATATATTACATCGTTAATCTGTCTTGAATTTTGCATTTTACTTATATAATTAAATGTAATTTGCATGTGATAAAAATTTAAATTGTTTCAAGTGTTGTTAATGCGTATTTACATATAATTTATAATATTGCATGAATTAAATGCATTAAAATTGGAATGACCTGCTCTGGTTCTGAAAATCTGAATGCAAGTTCTTTTTCTCTAATGTGACCACTTTGGTGCATTCTTCACTTCAGCTATAAATATATGTACTATTACCAAATATACTCGATAAATCAGACCTGGTGTACCCAGCTATGAGTATTTAGTAATACGTAAAAATTTATGTATTTTTATTTATGATTATTTTAAATGCACGCAAGTATTTTTGTTTAATGTATATGTCATATACATATGTATATGCGTAAAATGTTGTAATATTGGCTGCTTTTTTATGTGAATAATATTAGAGTAAATTTATTTATTTATGTAATGGAAGAAAAGGAGTAATTGCTGGGTTTCAGTCAATAAAACGATTACTTCACATCGACGTATATAAATATAAAAAATAAATAATAATGTATATTAAATTAACAGTTAAATACAACAGTTTCACATCCCGGCAATTCCTCCTTTTAAATTATTTATTTATATTTATTACATTTTTTTTGTTGTAAAATTAGATTAGATATTTCGTAAAACTATAAATGTTTATGGAATAAAAGCCTTTGACGAATTTTCCTCTCAATTTGATTATCTACTAACAAAGTATTATTCCCATTAAAATACTTTTAAAGTTAACCGGATTATCCAACCGGACTATTGAGTGATGACCTATAAGATCAAAGTATAACTATACCTTGAGCGGAGTGGGTTTTTTGTAGGTGAGAAATGGCGGGGAGTTGGGGTAAATGAGAATAGTTTGTCAGTTGAAAGGTTAAATCGCATTGTTAGTCGGTGATCTGCATAATCGAAATCTAAAGGTATTTTGAAGTGCTTGAAGCGATAACGTATTTACGTCACAGCATGGATTATTAGACAGAATAAATTGCGCTTACAAGTCGCAGTAAAAATAGAATTTAATCAAATTTATTAGTTTTCTTCATGTATTGTATTTTTAGATACAAATATGAAATAAAATAAAGTAAATATTGTACAATAATCGTTGATCGTTCTGACAACTTCAGTTTGTGTCCTGCTGAGACAAATCTTAAACTATGTATGTATTTCCTTTACAAATGTGGCAATATCTGATTAACAGACGCTCTCTTAGTAATATATTATTACCGATATCTGTGATAAAGCAGATTGGCTTACTAAAGAATATATAATAAGCCGTCAGTGATATATTTATTAATTTATTTGTAAATATTTTGTTTGCAATAAAATTGACAAAAAATTATTACGCAACCAGACTGACACTTATGTATTTATGGAAAACAATAGTCAAATTGACGAATTACATTTTTTTTATCTTTTCGTATAAATACTCAACATTGTAAACTAGTTTATTCATCCTAGCGGACCTTTAGTTACATATAAAATACTTTATATATTTTACTTTATAGTCTTTAAAATATTTATAATTTAGTTAATGAAAATTATTTAATAAAAGTAACATATGCATTGTCTGATGCAATATATTAAAAATAAAGACCATTTAATTAACTAGCTATTTTAAAATACCTACATAAATTCATTAACTTTTTTGTGTTTATTTAAAGTGTTATTTACTCCGTATGTTTAGCAAAAGTAGAAACTGAATATTATTTTAGTTTTATTATTATTAGCGTTAGATGTCTAGTTACTACTAAATAAATAATCCAAATATCTTTAAGAAACAAAATATTAAAGTATAGTGCTTTCACAGTCCCTAGTGATTTCACCTCTTTACTAAAAAAAGTTCAAATTTTTGACTTCTGGCGTGAACCTTTTCTTAGACTATACAGAGGAAACATTTAACTGGTCAATTCCTTTGTTTTAGGTATCATTTTATCAAACAGTAAGCTAAAATAAGAAAGAATGAAGAGTCGATTTCTCCTAGTTGATACTCATGTCATCAATTTCTGCTATAAGAAATATTAAATTTTTATCTAGCATATTTATTGTATGTACATGGCGTAGCTAAGAATTTTATTCGCTATCTCATTATAGTACTTGTTACAGAGGGATATATATTACGGTGTCTGCATTCAGCCAACGACAAAAATGAAATAGAAATAGTAGTGTAACCACGGTAACACGTCATTCATGTCATTTATTAAGGCGATTTCGGCGTTGGCAAATTCTGGCTCATCATTTTATTTAAATTAACTGATTTTTTAAAATAAAAATAATAGTTATTTATGATATAAGTGTTAAAAGTGACATTTTATGAGTGAGTTGAGAAGTTTGAAACGAGGCGAAGCCGAGTTTAACAAACCCCACGAACGAAATAAAATCACTTTTAACACATATATCATACACTATTTTTCCTACGACCACAGTTATGTACCTATTAGTAAATAAAAAACTAAGCATTAGAATGACATTTATGACAGGTCATGATGTATTTGTTATGAACAACTGAACATAAGACATGTTAAAAGTAAATTTGTTTTTTACTTTTAACACGTTGTCAATGACAACGATTTAAAAGTATTCACTGTGTTATAAACTGTTATTTTTAACTTGCTAAGCAACCGTTAAAAAGACTACTTTTAACAGTAGTCGTAGGAAAAATTGATTTTCAGCAAAGCTAAAAAAATACAAATTATAATGAAAATGTAATTATTTCCTATTAAACTATTAATAACAACCAAAATAAGTTCTGTATTTAACAATATATTTAAATTTAATTTTATCACTTTAATGGGGATGTTTATCGTGGTTGAAATTACATGTGAAATATCTTTTAGTCGTAAATATATGAATAATTATAACTGAAAATGTAATTCAAAGTTAAAAATATGTTGCCAATTATTCATAATTAATGATTTATCATTGAACCACAATGACGTCACAAGTGAGTTATGCGCTTGCGCAGAAGGGATGGTGAGACCTGACTTTTTGAATGTAGGTTGTATTTTGAGGCTTTACACCACACGCTTCTCTGTTGCCATGGGAAATCAGCGCGCGCTTGTTAAGATAGACGATACGTTCTCCACGAGCCACACTGACGTCATTTTTGTATAAAATTTCATTTTTTGAGAAATCTAGGCATCTTTGGGTGAAATAAAATGTAGAATATCACTTTATATTGTACATAATACTGTCAGTTTTGACATTTATTTACTACAATATGATGACATCATTTCCCCTTTGCCCCTTGATGATTGAATCACATGATTCCGGTTGATGACAGGTGTATCAACTGTGGGAAACAAACTATATACTTATAAGAAATACGAGTATGTACAGTGAATTTAGTCTGCTTTTATTAAAATATGCTTTAATTTACGATTTTCATTAAATAAAAAGAAATGTAGCAATTAAATAATAAATAACTACATTGAAAGACTTTATTTTATGCGCAAAAATAACATATTGATAACATAACATTTAAGTACCTATGAGATATTAAAGAACAAGAATTTATATGTTTCATATATAAAACAGCAAGACACCATCTCTCATAATGTATAATTTATTAATATTTCACTTTATACTTTTAAATAAATAACAACAATTTATTTCCTCTAGAATTCTGTATGAAAATATATTTCAGGGATGAAGATAACTTATGCATTATTATAATAAAATGCTTCCATACAAAATTTGTATTCATTATTCGAGTCATCCATTTCGTGCATTACTAATTCAGCAAACAATTTTGTTTTCCTCTCAGGTAACTGGTGAAAGCAAAAACAAATAAGGGAATTCGATCGAAATGTTGTTAAATTCAGACGACAGCTGTTTTCCACTGGATACCCTTAATGTAGTCCTGTTCCTGTTTCCCTAAAAGCCTCCAGGATATGTTCCTGAATTATCCTGGTTGCTTCCAAAGTAGGTTAGTAAAATAAAATAATAAACGTGCAGTAAACGAGAATTTACAAACGAAAACGAAAAGTTTAATTTAATTAAAATGTTTTGGTTAGTTAAACAACTTTGGAAAAAAGCAATTCAAAATTTTGAACGCCATTAAACCAAGAACTAAATATTAATGATATGATTAATAATTGAATAGTTTTCAAAAGAAAATTATAAAAACGAAATTAACTATTTTCTTTGTTTCTAAAAACTAGAAATTGTTAAAAAAAACTGTATATACGATTGAAAAATTCATTATAGAAAAATGGTCCATTATTTTAATTGAGTGACGCTAGCCCAGCAACTAGTAATATAATTGAATTTTTCTTAGCAATGATTATGAATAATTTATACTTTACTTTGCTATACTTATACATTTTTAAAAATAACGTTAATGTTGGTTTGATTCCGTATTATTTGAAATTCAGTTCAATCTGTCACTGAGGTTATAGGATGAATAACAATGTTTTAGATGGAAAACAAATATCATATTTATAAAAAAAATATAGGTCAACTTCCTACGCCATACCAATGCCGTGGACAAAGGGAAACTAATTATTTATTTATGAAATTTATATAATCACGTTTCCTTCAAAATATGTGTATCACGACAACACGAACGGACACACGTACATTAAAATGTAATGTGATATATCCATGAGTATAGTTATTATATTACATTTATATACTGACAAATCAGTATATATTTTATTTATTTGTAATTATAATACGAGTACAATAAAGTATTATTTTACTTTATACCATTAAAAGCTCTTTTGTTATATTATATTGTTACTCGGTTACATTCCAGAACTACCTTTGTGATATTGATGCATCTGATCTACCTGCAGATAGTGATCCGGTTGATATAAATTCAAATTAATAATACCATAATACTTTAGAATATGCTGGCCTAGCAAGAGTTTAATTAAATAAGTTTATTATTTACAAGTACTTACACTTACAGACCTGTTACTTCATATTATGAGCAGATGTATATTTCATTTCGATGTAATTATGTTGTCCTCGATGTTGTCCAACTTTGGATTAAAATAGATATTCTACCACTTAATTAGGTTAAATGATTTATAAGTTCCAGAATATGATCTGAAATGTGTAACTGAAAACAAAATTATTAAATAAAAATACCAATTATATTATTTTTGTAGCAGATAATAAGTGTGTTTACAAAAGTGCAGAGGCAAAAATTCTCCTGCCTCAAACTTCATCATGTGAATATTCACAGTGTTATTGATTTTTCTCTCGCTACACTATACTGCTTCAGAAAAGGGAATCCTGATTTATGCCTCATGGGCTTTCTGATTGGTCGATTTTCACGTGGACGAAACGAACATGAGACAGAACTGAATGCTGAAGGCTTTTGAAATTTTGGCCGTTGCGTTTGCAATTGTTCAAATGTAATATAACTGGGTGGACGTGGACACCAGATATTTTTAGATTTTAATTTTAAGTTTACTTTTAAAAACTGGCAGCATATTCTTCTGGTATGCAGAAAATAAATGACGTTCGGAGCTTCGATGATATTGTTAATTTTCTGATAAATGAATGTTTTTATTTAGTTCCTATCGCCTGCTTCAACAAAATTTTAGTTCACGAGCCGCCACTGACAACAACCCATACTATTGATATTTTAAAAGTATTCTTAAATAATAATTTAATTTTTCAAATTATGATAAAATTAAATTATCGACTCAATTTCATCGCTCGTCAATTAACGCTTTCTGCTTGTCGATAAAATATTTTTTCTTCTTAACAAATAATTTAATCTTTCTATCACTATCTTCAAAAATGCATTTTAAATATTCATTTAATTAATTGAATTTTAATTTGGGTTGGTATTCTAAGAAAATATTTGTATTTAATTAATTTAGTTGTTCAAGAAATTTAACAAGATTTATTATTTACTTTTATTTACATTTTTAGGAGTAATCATAATTTAAGTATATACAATATACACAACATTCTTAAATGGAACACAGCATATGTACCTAAAGTACTTGTGTTGTGATACGTTTCACTTACATGTTAATGGCCTCGGCTGTAATTCTACGGTATTGGTGGACCTACAGCTTATATTGTGTTTTTTGAATCAATAATACATGGACAACAACTGTTCTTATTATTAAATAAATCAGATTTGAAATTTTCATGATTATAAATCAATGAAAAATTTATCCTTGGAAATTCTTAGTGAGATTTTATGACGTCATAAATTGTTTTTAAAACATAATCTAGAAAGCTGCAAAGCTGGTATGTTATAATTTATGTTTTTAAGTAGTACAAGCTTTATGAAGTGGAGATGTTATCCTCATACATCGAATAAAAAGCAATTACACATTTCTCACTTCTCACGCTTCGCTATTCCATTTCTCTAAGTTGCTGGTGTATTAAATTCCTGCGAACCGTAGGCATCCCACGCGTGACCTAATGGCAGGCGCCTGAATATGCATTGGCCGCACCGGCACCGCACTACCCGGGCGTCTAGGGAGATATCGCTCAGTCAAGGCGAGTTCGAGTGTTTAGGAATTTTATTGCGGCTCACATGTAATTGGGGATGTTTTGGGTGAATAGATCGGGAGAATAATGATCAGGGAACGAATGGATATAAAAGCGGGGCATGAATAATAAATTGCTTGACTGAAAAATATGATAGTAACCTGGTTCGGTTCTATCAAATACCACAGAATAGGTTTATACAGAAGCGACAGTAAGACAGAGAAACGAAAATTAGACAGAGATGGGGAAAGGCAACAAATTTAAAGGGCTCATTTTTTAAAATCGGAAAGTTTCGTCACATCTTAGGGAGAGATTGGGGAAGCAATGAATTTAAAGGTTTACACAATGCTCCAAGGTCATAGAACTGAAAAGGGTAATATGAAAGGTACGGACACGGAGTGTCGCTTCTGTATGTAACTATTCTGTGCAAATACCTCAAAATCATTAAAAGAAATTTTAAATGTTACTGTTTAGTAATTTCTAGGAACTTTACCTCTTTTATCGTCATAACCAAATTGGTGATAAATATAGCCTCCATGATTTTATCATTCTCGTGCCGAAAAACACCTACCTATATATCGTGTAACCTGCCAGTAATTTGACTCGAAAACATGTGATTTTATTAAAACAGTTATCTTGTCAGATTGCTAGGTAAGAAGGTTTCGTGATCAACAGAAATTCATCCGCAAAATAAAAAGCTATTCTATAATTACAATAGATAATCGAAAAAAAGACGACAAAAAGTATACCTCGGATATTTTACGATTATTAGTTATTTTACAATTTATAATAATTTTTTTAGTCGCGTTATTATTGATAAAAAGTGTTATTAACACATAAGTTTAAGTTTGTATTTAGTTCATTTGACGAAAAAATCAATAGTATGATTGTCTGGTTTTGTTAGTAAACCGTCAAATATAATTCGCAACTGATACTTTGCGATAAGTTATAATTCTGTTTGTGAAATGTTGACTGATATTAATCCAAGATAAAATATGAGCATTGTTGTTTTCAAGGCTTATTTCATATTGAATTACTATGTCAAAATTTCCTAAAGTATACAAACCATCAATTGAAACAAAACAATCTCTATCCTTTATTCTGCCAGCACGTGTTTCAAATGTTTCAGTTTTGATATCTAATAATAAAATACGTGAACACATGTATTTTGTTTATATATTTACTTTTTAAGCCATTTCAGATATTTACAGATTTGCAGGTTATATTGGTTATTGAATCGCTCAGATAAAACGCAGTGGTGTAGCTAGTATACTAGTTGTGAGGGGACAAAAATAATAGTGATATATGTTTTGAGAATAAAAAAAAACATTTTTATTTGCCGTCGCTTACGTTAACAGTGACAGTACTCTTATTCTCAGGTTTTTATTTTCCTATTTCGTTCTTTCTTGTTTATCCTGTATAATGATAATGTAGCTACAATTTCATTGTATGTTTTTTTTTTATTATTTAAAAATAAGTGTTTAATATTTTGAGAATGCTCTTGTGCTTTCTTGAAAACCTTTTTTAATTTTCGGACTTTTTTTTATTTCCAGGCATGATACTTCCTTTTATTAGTATTAAAATCTCAAGCAATAATGGCTCTTAGATATATGATATTTATCGCGATGAAAATTAACTTGAAGCCACCAAGCGCCAAAAACCTGTACGCCATATTTACAATAACATAGAATTTAGAATATCGAACAATAATGGTAATATTACCTGGTACCGACTTCTTGACATTGACAGAAGCATTAAGGATACGGGTTTGGTGCAGTAAAGGGAAATTGTTAATGTCAATATGGCATAGTTCCACCACTGAACTATGTATAGGTACATGAAGAAAATTACAAAATTATAAAAAGGAGTAAAATAAATAAAAATGCTATTCAATGTAAAGTTAACTCGACTTCCTACTCACATTATAAAATAATTTTTATTTTTTACTTATTTCTTATTCTATTTTATTTAATTGTGCCTTTGCGGGCGTTATCGTCAGTAAATTATAAGCTACATACCCCTTACACGATTTAACAAAGATTCCTTAAACAGTGCGATAGAATTCAGAAGAACATTTAAATTTCTGGTATTGGTTAGCAAAAAAGCTAGCGAGTGACCAATTGCCCCGCTGCCCCCGTTGTATCTACGCCACTGACACAGCGTTATTTTTGTTCCGAATTAAACTTAAATCTCCTTTTTTTTCGCATTTCCATTCTTCCTAACCTAACCTAACCCCGTATCATGATTCAATCCCCACTTAACAGGATTGGTCAGGCTTGACAGTCTTCTGCCACTTACAGTAAATGGAAGTCCTGCGTCACCTAGCCGTTGAATAATTTAACAACATCGCATCGCATGGCAGCCAGACAGACTGGAAGACAAACGAGAGTGTGGATGTGGATGGTTCGCGAATAGATCCGGGGGACTGGAACACTTTCAGGGATTGTAATTGATATGGACGCCGCTCTGCCGCTGGAATGGATTGGATAGGCGGCTTATAAGAGACAATGATAGAGAAGAGAAATAAATAATGAACTTTTATCTGACAATCTAACACATCTATGATATAAATAAATACTAAATCAATCACGACTTATTACGTACTACTCGATGTGTACTATTTAAGGAAGCAATCAGAAAATAATTGGGGTAGGAAGAAAAAAACTTTAACTTACAATCAAACGATTTTTACCAAAAATTGAACAACTTGTACTATTAATGTCAGAAGATCAAATATAATGTTTTATTAATATTCGTGCAATACACGAATGGATATACAATTGAATGAACAGATAGACGAAACTCAAAACGTATTGTAAAGATCTTAATTTAATTGATATAATTACAATAATTCCCTTTCGTATGTGTGGCTGACTGTTTAATAATCTACTAATTTATTGTACTAAGTAGGTCGTACTCGTACTCTTATTTCATTATCAAAACTGGTTTGGTTTTTAAAAAGTTATTTTTTCAATTCCGCTCTTTGCCGCCCTTTTTAAATTGCTGCCTTAAACAATTGCTTCACTGCTTCACACTGAGCCTATCCTGCATACAAGCTGCGCCTAGGCAAATAACAGTGTTACCAATAGTAGGTTCATAAATATCTGAATTTGATTCAACAAAAGTCACTAGAAATCACTAAGAAAATGATTTATGGTTTTATATTTTGTAGGGAAATGGAAAAGGAAATATTTATATTGAAAATTTTAATATAAAAATACTTTGGATTTAGCGTAAATATAACTTATCTAAATAATTCTCTATAAAATGAAATAAGTTCTGTCCATAAATAAAAAAATAAAATAGTTCTTTCAACTACTACCACTTCCGTGCTCTGAACCAAGGAAGCGAAGTTCTTAACAATAAACAAACTTATGAAATTGATAACATCAACTTCACTAACTGATTTAATACAAATTAGTAAAAACACTAGATTTAGACATGTCTGAAACCAATAAATTATGTCTGAAATTGTCATTTGAAAACACTAGAAGTAGTGACAAAATCACCATATTGGCAACACTGGCAAATAATCTACATATTCATAACAAGTTAATTTTCTTCGACTCAGTAAACAAATAACTATTAATTTTATTACAGGCATCTGATGCGTTCGAGTGGTTCGGAATCCACTCGAAGATCTAGGCCCATTGTTCCAGTTAGAGATTACTGAAGTTCATAATAAATTTAATTAACAAATTGTTAAACAGAATAAAATTATTTGTATAATAGCTCCTGCATTGTTGTTAATTTTCCCTCGAAAAAACCTTGTTTTGTTTTTAAAATTTATAACCTCAAATGTCAAAAAATATTGAGGTTAAGTTATTCACCAAATGGGTTAATAATTAATAAGTTCAACCGTAAATGAATGAAAAGCAGCAAATTTATTCTCTACAACACGGAGTGCATGAATAAAATGTATAGCTCTTTGCTTTATTGCAGAAAGTTTTTATATGTAGGTTATACATGTGCCGCTTACTAAACTACTAATACCTTCTAAAAGGATCCGAACTTTGGACCAAACTCGTATAGAAATATCGTTCAACATTGTTTGCGCCCAGAATTCCTAACACCGTAAAAAGGGCTTTGGGGAGAAAAACAAGTGATATCACTCGCAAAACAATATCGTAACAACTTTAAGGTCGATAGATATAGTCTGTTCACGATAAGATCGAATTCATATCAGCGCAAAATCTAACAAACCTACTTGGTTTTGAACCATGTTTTGGGAAAATCTAATTAATGTTTAATGTTCCACAATATTATTTACTTCTAGTATATAAATTATGAAATTAAATTATAAAGGAGTGCCGATTTAGATTATTACATTTATTTTCACATGTGTTATTTGCAATATTTATATTTGTGAAAAAATTCCTGTATGTTTATGAATGTTACTTTTGTTTTTAAAAACATAAGAACAGCAATGTCAAAAACAATCAAAACAATGCTACCCTTGACGCTACTTTCGGTGTACCATAAAGGAAACTGAATTACAAGCAAAGGAAAATATTTTTAGGTTAGATCTTGTTTGAAATAAATTTGTAAACTAATACGAGTTCAAGAATTGAGATATACAGAATAAATCTTATTTTATTTATGTGGAAATAACTATTCAACTAATTTTATCGTTTCTTAAAATTGTCACACTTGTAGCAAAACTTTTAATGTTCAAACTTTGATATTTGAAAAGTTTCTTCATGAACACGTTTTACTCTTACATATCCTACAATATCGCAGATTTTCATTATGCACTTTACAATTACATTCAAAATTTATATTATATAACTCAAATCAAGTTTTATTCTCTGTGCGAATAAAATATATTAGTCCTTAGGGTTTATTTTACCTTTTTACGTGACTCCATTGCTAAAAAGATGGTAAGAAATAAATTGTGCTCGTTTTTTAAATAAAATCTTATTCTTGGCGTAAGATCATTGTGAATTGTATGAAGATGAGGCCTCGTATAACTTCCTTGTGAAGCGTAAGACAAAACTCAAGAGTAACACTTATTTCGTTCGTAAAGCATATATACGAAAATATTTTTTGGTTAGGTTAAATATAAATGATTGTAGTCGTTTCAAAACAATGAATTCACGTCAACAACAAAAACTCACAAATTATTGACGTACTCTTTATTAAATTTATGTGAGACAAAATAAAATCGTTTTATATTTTACATGTTTTTGTAACGTCATATCCCCTACGAGAAAGTGGTTTATTAAGCGCTTTTTTGTACTAGAGGAAATCACTATCATTGTTTTTCTTAAAAAACTTTGTGCTGTCATGTATATTACTAAAATTTTATCAATTTATTTTTTTCTAAGAGATTTTTTACGAAATAAAAAATACCCCATAGTGAATGAGGGTGTAACAATATATGTAATAGTATATTAAACAAGAAGTGCAGAAAGTTTTCAATTTTACACGTGACGTAAAAACCATTTTTGTGGGAAATAATTGGTAACAGATTTTCGCTTTCGCAAGATACTGAGATTGTCGGAATCACAACCGATCATTCTCCCAACTGGACCACGGATTTCATATAAAAATTAAAAAAGTTTTTTTAGGGGAATACATTTTTGATAAAATTAGGTTAAAAACAAAAAGCTGGAAAACTGAATCCACGTGCAACTGCAATACTGACATAGTTGTGATTAGAGCTTAACAGGAAATAAGTGAAGCACTATGAAACCACTGATTGTGAGCTGAAAGGGTTAACCGCTTGGAGCATTTACCAGACTTTGGTCGGATGAACCCTTAATCCATTAATACAACAATCATCCATCGACAAACATTCCTATACAAATATGTATATTATTTCGGTCTGGTCTACATATGTACAAATAAGACTTTACAAACTCTACAGACCAATTTTTTTCCAAATTTATTATTATTTGTTTTACTGTACTACTGTAACCTTTTTTTACATGACTAAAGTGTAAATTGTTATAAAATACGAATATTTATATTACAAGTTTATTAAACATGCTAAAAATAACAAATAGTCTAATTTAAACAAAAATAATTCAAAATAAACTAAACGATTAATAATTCGTACTTGACACTAATTATTAACGAATATTCAATTATTTTCAAACGGCAATATTTATTTCTACGCTATTTATTTTTACCAGATATCAATATTTATTTTAACAAAGTATATATTTCTACTTTACATGTCACTGTTCTGACCAACTAACTCGACTCGACTATGCTTCACTCTATTCTTCTTTCTTCGGTAACTCTCTGCAGACACTAACTAATTTTTTCAGTCCGCGACACTTTTATACCTGCGGGTAATTAATCTTTCAATATTTAATCTCGAAAATTCTAGAGTCTTCCGGGCTCTATAAAATTTCGTACAATTACCTCTCTTGACCTTTAGGGAGACTACCTACCAGGTAGGTCAGCCACGATGATTCATCGGCAATGCGTCACGCTCGTTACAGTACGTTTACTAATGACGTGAGTATGAGATACATTTTGGGGAAACATAGAAACAAGAAAAGAAGAAAATTTTATAAAAAAAAATCTGTTCCATTTAATTCAAGAATGCGTCACTTGATGTTCGCACATAAATAACTATTATATCATTTATGAAATTAAGTCTAATTTTAGTTTTAAATTTATCATCTTTTAACCTTAGTAACTAATAATTTACATGTTGTCTTCTTCTGCAACCTGCAAGTAAATACTTCATAATTTATTCTGTAACATGTTACTACTTTAAATTTTACTTACATTAAACGATGTTGATATTTCTGACCGTACCGACTAGAGTATGAATATGTGTGTTCGTCCTTATTACTATCTCCATCTACTTGGAGTACATAGCTACGTGAAATATTATAAGAAATACCTCCATAATTATCATCAAATTGAAATAAATTGTATAAAGTTCAAATACAAATTATTGATATTTCTCATAACAAAGGGAACATCAAATAGTAGGTAACTACTTTCCAATGTACAATGTAAAATTATTTTTAAAACATGCTGAGTGGTAGATAACTGAAAATAAATCAGAGCCAAAGCCACGTTTGAAAGACTTCAAATCGCATGAATATGAAAAATAAAGTACTCGAAAGCCAATTCAATTTTAATGAATTCTACATTTAGCTCAAATAATCCTCGCTTACCAGTGGTGTACCAGGATTTTCCATTCAAAAAGATACTATAATCTGAAGGATATAATTATTAAGTGTAATTACTAAAAATCTGTTCATTTGCATTTCCATGTTTTCATATTTTTAATACCAGATTATTTTTATTACTCCATAACTAATGGCCAGTATGCACGCCATTGGAAAATGCGCTTTTGGGAATATAAAACTAGTACATAATATGATTGTTTAAGCTTTTCTGATTTTTTATATGTTAATCAGTATTAAAAAATATGAGGTACATATTTTTTTATTTCATGAAAAAATACTGCATACAGTAGTATTTGGTGCCTTCCTGCTTACTACTTAAAAAGAGAAATCTAGATTGAGTGAAACAGGCCTAGTTTTAAATTTGATAACGCTGTTTATTTATTGCTTTGTTGTATTTTCTAATTTTTAACTTTAATTCTCACTTTAATTATTAGAGTAAACTTTCGAATGACGTATATAAAGACAAACGTTCTTCACAACTTTCTGTTTACGACCGTTGAGCGCTCCTTTTGAACAGTTTTAATTGATAATTAGTAATATTAAAATGTATATAATTGAACTTTTTTCTATTTTATTATAATCTATTGGCAACTAAAATTAAAATACATGTTATTTTTTTAAAGCAGGATTGCTTTTAAATATTGTGTGGCAACTTTGGGGTTATATCCTCTGCTTCTTTAAAGGGTATATATGTACATAATAAATAAATGTATCAAGATTATGTTTTATTCATTGTTGAGTGTAGGAAGTGGTGCAAAACAAAAATTTCTCTGTGTTCTTTTTCTTTTATCTCAAAAACAAAATAAATTTATTACACTTTTCACAGTGTACCACAGGGGCCATTTATATGTGACAAAAAAAATGATTCTTGTATATTTTGTACTATACATATAATTTTTTTTATTTCTTAAAAGCATTATTTTTTTGTATTATTTATTATTAATGAAGAAAAAGGAAATATTTTTTACTTATGCTTTGAAAGTGACATTTTTTTATTTGATGACAATAGCTGTAATTTATCAATTTCGATTGATCGCAGGTACCTATATACGTAACTTTTTACAGTCAATCACAATTTGGTTCTCTAATGTTAATGTGATAGTTTTTTTTAATTTATCGTCTTGAAATACCTTACTTTAACGTGACTACTTCAAAAAGAAGTATAATAAAAACGAAGCAGATTTAGTATTAAATTGAAAACTCTTCGAACTTGATATGTTCAGTCTGACAGTAGATTATATTTTCAATTAAATTCAACATATCAGGTCCATATATCTGACGTTTAATATATATTTTATTGTAAATAGAAGTTTAAATTGTTGTCGTATTTATTACAAATTGGTAGACATCTATAAAATGTTGAACATGCCAAAAAATAAAACAATACAAATTTACACTTAATTAATTTAATCACATTTATTTACTAAAATATAATGGCGATCGTTTCGCCATATTATTTAATAAATTTGATTAAATTTAGTGTAAATTTATATTGTTTTATACCTATCCACATATATTCGCAAGATAAAAATATGGATGAACTACATATAAATTTGTATTAGTTCATTATATAATATATTCAACGTAGAGCCGACAATTCTTTTAGATACTCCCAATATATATTTTGAAATTTAAAAATGGTGTATCTAGGTTATCTACTTTTATGTATAGTTGCAGTTAATATAATGTTCAATGTTATAAAAGTCATAGTGGTCGTTATTCGATACAAAATATTATTTTCTACTTTTATAACGTAATTTCCTTTTAAGATTGTCTTTTACTACAAAGTCCATCCAACGCGCTATACTTATTTATGATAATATTCAGTATTTTCCTACAAATAGAAATATAAAACTATACACCTTCATATATTTCTTATCCTATTTTCCATAAAAATTTTCATATCTTCGCAAACATTTCCAATATCAGCTCAGTCCGTTATCTTACAGAGTTAGAATTCGGTTTGGCCTACATTTAGCATACAACTTTGCGGCTCTCGTAGCGTGTATCGGAGAACTGATATCTCGCTATTATTTATTAACGACTAGCGACGATACAAATTACCCCTGCACGTCCAAACGCGATCGCCTCGAGTTCCTGCTACAGAAGACAGATGGCGCGCGCGGTGAAAGTTTTATTATTCTCCGTTGCCAGCCTCTACCGCGAATTATTCCTGATAATTGGATTTTTATTCTTTGCTCAACAACAAAGATTTATGCATGGGGTTCATAATGGATGGGTGTGATATATAAATATTAATACACTTAATAAATATTCAATTAAAACGAAATTTTATTGATTTTGTTTTCAAGGGAAAAAAGAATTTCTTGAATATAGTCTAAAAGAAAAAGTATTTGTGATTTAAATACATTTTAAATGTATTGGATATATATCTATATAGTGTTTGTTAAATAGAATATTTTTAAAAGTAAAGATTACTTGGTTCGAATTTTATTGAGGCAAAATATATTTAAACTTTTTTTTATTTCACTAACTTTTATTAGACAGCATTAGATGGTGTTAAAAATGTAGAAGAGAATGCACAGTAAGGCAATAAGGGTCATTGAATTCAATTAATTTTTGTAATGTCCATATTTGAACTTTAATCTACAAAGTTGTTGCATTTTATAAAAATATTGTTAAAAAGTTGAAAATTTAAAAATAAAATATTTTACATAATTTTGATCCAAAGAAACATTTAAGTGTTAAATGATGTATTAATTTCTAAACTAGAGAATAATGTAATTATTAATTTACATATGAAAAATTTAAATTAAATTAAATTTTAGTGGCAATTTCTTAAGAATGAAAAGAGATAATTCAATTCAGTTTTAATTCTTTTAATACATATTTGCAATCCGTGGTTCGAGTTCTATTACAAACATTAAAAATAAAATTTCGAAAAATTTAATGGTTTCGGACTAAAAAACAGTTGTTCTTAAATAATTTTTAGTTCCGCCCAAAAATTTATTGATGAAAAACATCATCGGCTTTATTTTGATGTTAATACGCAAACACAACTATAAAATAGTATAGAGCCTATAGTGTAGATTAATAGGTTGACAACTTGTATCATTAAAATGCAATTTAAACTCAGTGAATGAGACGGAATTCTCATTTCAAAATTTCCCTTGAATACCCAGTAGAGTTCAGGAAATAATAACGTATGTAAATAGTGAAAAAGAGAAAACTTCTCCTATGAATGTTTTATTTGCACATTTATTCCTAGAAACTAATGTAAAAACTGTCTCATCTAGTGTAAAAATAAAATTCGCTCTCCACCGTTCTCATATAGGTGTTTGCATAAAATATAGAGGTAATATGAAAAGAAAAGAACGTCTAATCTACAAACGCTTTCAGAAGTCAGATGAAGTAATTTAATAACGGTTTATGGTCTTGACAAAGTTTTTGCATATAATAGTAGGTATTTCATTTCTTCAGCAAACAGCTATTCAAGGTTAGGATTTAATTATGACACATGATTGAATTTTTAATTGATTTTAATATTTGGATAAAAAGAAACACATACTAGACAAAAAATTAATTAAATTTGGTATAGTTTCAGTGCAGGCCTTATTAATTAATAAAGTTTTTTCATCTGCCATTGATTATTATGCTTTGTGAATTCAGAATATTTCATATAATCCCAATAATTTAAGGATTAACGTATTGCCGTTTATTTACATTAATGATATATTTAATCCTTCACAAATTAACAGTTGGAATAATTAAAATATGAATTTAAAAATAGAATATTTGCAATTAAATTTTCCGGTACATTAATTTTAAATTTGTTTGTGACAATTATTTTATTTTTTCATTCAATCGTTATACAATTATTTAGAAATTAATATTTTGTAACATAATATTCTGTTATTTCTTCACATTTGGGGGATTCCAGTACAATCAATTTACTATAAATTAGTTAAAAACATAGATCGAATATGCATTATAATGAAGATTAATAAGGAAATAAAATTATATAATTAAAATACTCCTGAAATTAGAGTTTTTTTGTTATAGCGTGAATTACATCAATATTTTGATTGGCGACTGAAAAAGATTGCGACTGTTTTGGCAAGTAAAAAATGTCGTCAACAAGTCTGACGAATGAGCTTGAATAACAGAAAACTTTTAAAGAGTTATCAGTTGTATTTGTGTCATAAATAATTGAAATAACGTGATGTTTTAAAGAAAGAAGAATTACATAGTATTGTATTATTAATTATTGTATTATTTTTTATAAATATAATTTAGAAATAGCATATATACTTTAAGAACATTTTTGTCCACGAAGAAAACTGTTTAACATACAAAATATATTCGTGACGTCCTGTTGATTATTTAAAACTTTGTCATCGGATTTTCACAGTCTTAGTTATACTTTCAAATGAAATTGTAAAAAAAAAATGGTGGAATTCCTATTATTTTCACATAATAATGGTCCCTCTGGTGCATTCTCCATGTCAGCTAGAGTGCCTTAGAGGTGACACAATTAACCTATTTTTTATGTAAATATATCATTACCGATATTAATCTGTAATAATATATATATTTTTCTTTATCATTTCTGTTGTTAACTTATTGCTAACATTCATAAAAATTTTACAACAATGTAACAATATAAAATCTTTATGAAAAATATACACAGATATATTTCTTGAAATGTAGTAAAAAGGTAGCTTGTAAACCGTAAAAATTTTACAATACCCTGCATTTTCTCACTACTAAAGATTCGACTCAAGAAGTTGTTTGCATTGCTTATACGTAATGTTGGTTGCATGTAAGTGCTCCTGTAGTGTTCTTCCTTTGTAGCAGTGGTTTCAAAGAGTGCCTCACAGACAGATTATATATTCTGATTGATGTATTACGAATCGACGTACGTTCAGTATAACATGGAATTAATAGTACGTACAGCTCTTTTGAATGCTGTTATATTATACAGCCTAGTTATCTAGTACAATTAAATTTCTAAAATTGGCAATTATAAAGAAATATTTGTCAGGTAATTTTACTCATAATTTGTCATCCAATTAAATCAGAGTATATAGAATACAATTCGTGACTAGAATTTTACTTGTAATTTTTGCCTAGCTCACTCCTGTTGTTTTAGAAAATCGTCACTCGTACTACTCAAACGTATTGCCGGTAAAAATATAGTCGCTAGTAATATTACATATGAAAATATCAAATGTCTAGCCTAGCCAAACAGACGAACACACATATCTGTTAGGAATTTATTTTTTGTATAATTTTGAATATACATAGTAGTGATGTGACGAATAGCAGTTCAGCTGAATAAACGAATAACAAATATTCAGCGAAATTTTAACAGAATATTCGGCATTTCTGAATAATATATTGTTGTTTAATCTGATAGTGTGATTAGTGGTCCTCGTCGCGGAGAGGGGTGTATTTATTCTGAAATGCTCGCCCTATGTTTCGTAATTTCTTGTTTGATTATTATTAAATTTAATTATTTCAGTTTCAAGAAATTTACCGCTAAACAATATAACTAGATAAATTATTTACTCGTATTATAAACATATTAATAATTACTGATCTTATCTATATTCTATACCTTTTGTTAAAAATTTATTTTCAATATATTTATAAATTTTAATATTTTTAAATTAGTAATACTGGCATATTTAAGAAGATCAAAAAAGATAAAAATAGTATAAAAAAATTACGCATCGTTTTTCAAATTCCGTTCTTACAATACATATTTTTTTTACTGGAAATACATCTACCTGCAAGATACAAGACAAGAAATATAAATCATTATTTTTCAACCATAGATCAAAAGTGGCATCAATATCTATTCTTGAATGCATTTACGATAACACCATTATCGCCCAACATCTTACAAGTAAGTGTAGTACAGGGAGACTTTTCAATAGTTAGAAGTTAAAAGCTCTTCTGAAATCGAACCTGAAATGTCAGATGCACAATTTGTCATCCGTAACTATTTTCTACCATCATTAAAAGTATAAATAAAATTACCCTGAATGCAAGGTGCTAGAACAAAAAGCACGTTTCGAGAGGTTCAAATTTGAGACGACATAATTAACAAAATCTGCTTTCGCGTTGTTCGGAAAAATGTAGGATACTTGCACTGTCATAAATGCCTTTGTTAGTTTAGATGTATGAGAAATCGCTCAAGAAGATTTTTTTCAAAACAAAGCATTTTAAATCGAAAATTAATAATAACGATTACCATAATCAAAGTATTTTTAAAAGTATTAATATCTGTTCTGCATTGTACTCCAGTTTCAATAAATCAAGAATAAAAAATGTAAAAATATTTACTCTGATTTTTAATCTACAAAAACCAGAATACTTTCTAGAGCACCAGTATCTGCTCTAGATAGTGTTCTAGTTTCAATATTTCAGAAATTAGAATAAACACTAAATAATGCTCTAATTCCTATTGAAATCAGAGCAAGCATCTGCTTTAGAATGTGATCCAATTTCGACATATCAACAATTTAAAAAAAAAATTAAACATTATTACTTTTTGATTATTGACTGACTGAAACAAGAACACAATCCAGTTTACTAGCACAGAATAGGTCTATACAGAAGCGACAGTAAGGCAGAGAAACGAAAATTAAAGAGTGATGGAGAATGTGCACAAATTCAAAGGGCTCCATTGTTTAAAATCGGAAAGTTTCCTCACATCTTACAGAGGGATAGGGGAAGAGCACAAATTTAAAGGTCTACACAATACTTCAAGGTCATAGAACTGAAAAGGGGAATATGAAAGGTACCGGCGCGCAGTGTCGCTTTTGTATGTAACTATTCTGTGGTATTAGTCTGCTTTAAAATTAGAGCAATTACCGCAGCTGACTAGATCGCAATCCAGAATATTGAAGCTAAAAATTTGCTGGATTTATAAAAATTTTAATTGCACCACCCAAATAATTATTAAAAATTTGGGGAAGGGATGTCGTCACGTCATCGTGATAGAATCGTGAAAGAAGAGACTGGGAGCAAAAGAAACAGTCTACTGTACCAGCATTTTTCCACGATCTTACCACGCTGACGTCATACGCCCTTTCTCTGAAACCTTAAATTGCTAATAACGATATTATTGCGAACTAATGTTAAGTTTTTATTTTTAATATTATAACAAGCTATAGTGAGTGGTTTTTTTATTTTACAACTTATATACTGACATTCGATTATGGTCACATACCCCAATTTACAAACAACTTAATTAATGATATTAATGAAAAATGTTGAGTAGGAGGAATATTGATTAGAATTACAAAAAGAGATATCGCATGCGATATTAAGTAAAAATGTAAAAAGGTTAAAGAACTTTTTCAATTGTAATCTTTAAAAAAATTTATTATGTAAAATGATATTTATACGACATTGAGAATAAATAATAATGGAGTAGGTTATATCAGGTCATCAATTTAAAGATCAAAAATATTTTTAATTATTTAGATTCTACTCTTCAAGCTCAGTGAATAATTTACTTCAGAATAATTTTGTTTTAAAAATACTATAGAATTCATTAAAATATTTTATTATCAGACAAATGGTTACAAAAAGCTGCGTCAAAGTGTTCAAAGATTTTGTAAAATACAAATTAAATGAAATGCTTCAAATTTAAATAAAGAATGTGTAATTATTTACACAAAAAGAATATTTATTAATAAATCTAATTCATATTTTTAAATTGCTCATATTTTCAATTATCTACTGTTAAATTAACGCTGTACATATTTCAAAACACATTTATTCTACCTTTCGAAAGGGTGCGTTTTTTATTCCATTATGTTACCTACATCGACCCCTACATTATAAATATTTGAAACCATTTGCTGTGGAAATACTCGACCCTTGGTTATGTGAATTTTTTGCTCTCATTGCTTTTTAAATGGCCCAAATAAATAACACCTAATACTCAAAGATAATAAATAAAGACAAAACTATTGTGAAGCAATAATTTTTTTATTGTTTCATGTGTGTACAACTACAATATGTGTATTACACCTACGTGAACATAAACTTTATTAGTATTTTTATAACTTTTATAAATAATTTAATAAATGTTGGATTACTAATTTTTATTTAATAAGTAAATAACATTAGGTGTTATTTGTTACATCATTAATGGTAATGGCAGTAATGAATAATGTAGTTGCATATTGTGTTTTAAGAAAATGTGATATTTACAAAAAAAAGTAATTTATGAACAACTGAATATAAAAGATATGAAATAAATGTCATTATTGTTGTTTTGTAAATATTTGTTTTTTTTTTATAGAAAATTCATTTTTTCAAATGATGCAAATTGATCTTAAACATATTTTTTAAGAATTGTTTTTCCAATTCAATTCGTTTTTTAAATAATTTAATTAAAAATCTGGGACCTCAAACAATAATTACTGGCAAATTGGTACACCTTTAAACATACATAGATATACAGTTGTGGTTTAATTTCTAAGAGTAAAACTAATATTTAAAAAGGAATTAAAATTTTAATTTTGTTAACAAGAATAAATATGTGTGCAGTGTAGTTTCTATACAGGGACGTACTAGTACCACAGCAAATTTCCTTTAGGCCCTTAGGCAAGAAGTAGGTAATTTGTAGAAAAATTAATCATATTAATAATATAAATATTTATTGTACTTAAAATTTCTAAATTTCAACAGTACACTTATTTTAGAGTAAATAATAATGCCCTAGTATTCGTAGATATTGTCTATATTTTCTGTATTACAAAGACTTACACCACTGGTACTGCAAGGTTGTAATTTTAACCGACCCAAAAAAACATTGTATTTTGTTTGAAAAAATCATATAAAAAAGAGTTTTAAGAAAATTGTAGTTACAATTGAATAATACATATTTACGTTCAAATTAAACTCTTTTATTCAAATAAATGAAATAGAATATACAATATACTACTAAAGACTACTATAGGAGTACCGCCCTTAATTGTAAAAAACGGACAGACGTAAATTTAGTTTGCATAAATTTAAAACTGTTCCAATGTATACATACATAAAAATTAATTAAACTAAACTCCTAAAATAAAACAATCCATTCAAATTATTAACATTAAGTAACTACATTTCTGAACAAAAACACGTGAAACACAGAAAAAAAATAAACCCAAACATTCAAATATATTCAAAAAACAAAAAAAGGTAGGTTAGACTTTTTTTTATAAAAAAACTCCAGTGTTTTTCAACTCTGACTGGTTCAAAGGTGTTTATTTTTTTAAATTTTGCCCGTCTGATTAAAATTTCAAAGTCCAATTCAATTAATATTGT
Source organism: Stenolophus ochropezus (assembly GCA_035578165.1). NCBI lineage: Eukaryota > Metazoa > Arthropoda > Insecta > Coleoptera > Carabidae > Stenolophus > Stenolophus ochropezus. The sequence goes on along the minus strand of JAQOWZ010000005.1, from coordinate 12,177,150 downwards.
TGTGTATAACAAACCGGTACTCATGTATATTTTTAGTTTATTAATTCATTCATTAAATGTACAGGGTATCCCAGTTTTTAATGGCATAGCTTCAACAATCGATTAAAACCTAAAAATAAGGTGACCAATTCATTGAGGAAATTTCCGTAAATGCTTAATTCTAGAGATATTCACGTTTTTAGTATTGAAACAGAACTACTTTAAAAGTCAATTTTATAAGGACTTATCAACTATTATCCTAATGAGAAGTGACAAAATACTAAAATTCTGTTATAGAATCGTCGCAATTATTCACGAGAGCGGTTTGAATTACATTACAAAAATCATAAGTAGATATTCCATGTCAGCATATTTAGAATTTGTGTAAAATGAGGCATTTCGTTTCATAATATAAACAAACTAAATTTTGTATTGAAGTTCTATAGTAACAGTGTTTTAATAAGATAATAGATCGTTATGAAATTGATTATTTAAAGTAAATCTGTTCCAATAACAAAAACGAGAAAATACCTGGAATTAAGCATTTCCGGAAATTTTCTCAAATAAATTTGTTACCTTATTTTTAGATGTTTAATTTATTGTTGAGTTATGCCGTTTAAAACTGGGATTTCTTGTAGAACTTATAAATTTATTAATTATGTGCCTACATAAACATTTATCTACACTAAAGACAGGGTTGTTGCAATTTTCCCCGACCCAAAAAACTCTGCCTGGGTTTTCTTTTAAAAAACCCAAAAAACTCACTCCAAAAAAATTCCTAAAAAAGTTCATATTTAAAAAAAAATACGGTATGTTCAAAAAGTTACATAAATATAAATAAACTATGATTACAAGATATACATAATATAATTATAAAATTATACCGGCCAAGAAGACTATACGATTTAGTCGACATACGTCTTAATAGAAAACAAAAAATTATATGTAACCGTATTTATATGTACCTACCTACTCACATTTTTTGTTAAAATAATTAAATAATTAATTTTCAGAAATTAATGTGAACTATTAATATTCAAAATAATTCAAAAGAAGTATATATAATTCTTATATTTGACGTTTTTAATAAAACCCAGTATTACCCAATAATCAATAAAACCCGGGTTTTTTTTTTTAAACTGAGGTGGGTTGTGTTTTTTGTAAAAAAACCCGGGTTTTTCTTAACCCTGACTAAAGATTTTACTTTTTAGTTGTTACAAATCTCAAATCAATTGATAAGTCTGAAAGCTGAAAATGGAAGCCAAAAAATCTATTTTGGTTACCTTTTATTTAACTTGTATTTCGTATATTAGGCATTTTGAAGTTTTTTTTATTATGATTTGTTTTTTCATTGTTTATAAAATCAGTTTATAATAAAATATTTAAATAAAATTGTGTAAAAACAATAATTCCAAAACAAAATCTGCAACAATTGAAATCCATACATTTGCGGTACAAGTGAATGCAATTGCTAGTTCTGTATTCTCCTGCCTCACCTTGCCCTTCCTCCTTGTCCTCCATGTCCTCCATTCACGGTCGGCACTGACCACCCCCAACTGGCGGGGGGCGAGCGCCGAGCACCACGTGCTCGGCGGCATTCGCGCCTCAGCCCCGAGCGAGCCAGTGCCGCGCTGCCCGCGCAGTGATGTTCCAGAATGTCAAGAACTACCTCTCCAGTGTGACCAGCAATGTTGTCGACGCCACCAACGACATGTGAGCGAGACGCAAGCTTTGCTCTTTGCTTTACTTGTACACACTAGTTACTAGTTAGTTCACGCACTGACCAATAGAGTTATCCTTGCCAGACCTGTAACTTTTAAGTTCTCATAGTTTATAATTTGTTTAAAGTCATGTGATTATGATTTAACAACAATTTTTTGACCAATTTTTATTTGATTACTTCATTTTCAGTCATTTCAATAAATAACAATGTTTCCATCATTGTAAATATAAAATTATAAAATATTCTTTACGCAAAGCTTTTTTCACTCCACAAAATGCTTGTAAATATAAACCATGCCAAGACGTAAAGTCGTTATAGAATAAAAGGACTTCTTCATTCTTGTAATCCATACGTAAAATAAGATAAAATATTTCTTTCGTATTTAATTTCATTAACTGTTAATTTAACATAATAATAGGAAAAAATAAGTAGATTTACTTTTGTAGATTTCATTTTGACTTTGAATTTAAATAGAACACGAGGCTCGTATTTGCATTATTTTATTTGTACCATGTAATGTCATCTACGGGGAGATTCAAAATGTTCGAAACCTTTACACATCTACTTAATTATGGTTTATGGAACATTCACTTTTGATATAACAAAATATTTATTCTTCACTATAAGACCATTAGCAGACAATAATATATTTTGATATTGGCCAAAACTCCAATCGAAATTAAATATTTAACTAACCCTTGGCGGAACGGGAGGTATTATCTTTTAAGAAGGAACGGATAGTGGCAAAAAACAGTTTTTAGAAATTATAACTTATTTGAAAAATGGAAAAATTTACTTTTTAAATAAACTGTTTCAATTTTTCACATGTTTATACATATTATATTTTTTATTAAAAATAAAAATTATTCCAAAAATTTATTTTAAAAAAAGATGTCTATCTCATAGACACATACCCGTGCCGCAGAGGAGTAAAGATTTCTTTCATAAATTATTATCTGTTCTTTCGTTACATATAATCAATTTGTGTATGGTATTTTTCTTTTACAGTACAAATGTACAAATTTTATGCTAGTTCAGCTCACATTGACAATTATGGAATTCATTGTGATACAAGTATAGAGAAAATATTGAATATAATTCTGGAGAACAATTTATTATTGAAATTATTATTATATTTTTATTATTTTTTTATTTCTACAAAGAATTTAAACCTAAACTAGCCCGTGATAATTCAAATTTCTAATAACTTTATTTAATTATTTTTGCGCTTTAGGCATTCAATAGAATAAGTTATAAATAAAACGCAAAAAAGTTTTTTGTTTTTCCGTTCTTGAACTTATCCATTCCTTTCTTACTTTATTTGTCATATTTTCATCACGTATTGAATTGTAGAAACACTACGTCTTAAAGCCATATGTATAAATTAAGTTTTGTTCTTCTTTTAAAAATTGTTACTGCCCACATATTTCAATAAAACTATATTTTAAAAGCTTTTACTTTTTACCTACTTCTTAATACTTGTTAATATTTTCTAAGAAGACTCGTTCTATGAAAAATAGTTTGTTACGATAATATTTAAATGCTTCTTGTAGGAGTATCTTATTGTCTGTTATTTTTGTTTTTAACTGGTTAACATTATATCTTTGCTTTGTTATTGTTTCTGTCTCAATTTTTTATTACTTTATTTGTCACAAAATAATCTATTTTCTTTGTAAGTTTTTATTTAAGTATATTTTTCACAAAAGAAAAGTCAATCAATAATATTATTTAGTTATGCTCTGAGTTTTTAAATAATGCAAGTACCTTTATTTTATTTTTCTAAAATATTATAAAATACGAGCATGTACTAGTATTTGAATATAAAATTATGTTAGTATTTGGTCAATACATACATTGTTACGAATGCAAATAAAAGTAATAAATTTATATATTATTATACTTTAAAGTACAAATTAAAATATGTAGAAATAGATATATATTTCGCGGAATTTACTTTGTATTTGTCGTATGAATGGAGCTTATTTTTTTGTTCATTTACTATTTTATGAAAATAATTAATTCTTGGAATTCTATTTATAATTATTTTAAAATATTCTGACTACAAATTTAAAGCTTGATTTATAAATATAAATGAGACCCTTTAAAAATTATCTTTAAAATTCTGAATAGCAAATAAAATGCTACATTGTTAAAAATTGTATACGAGATGTGTATCAATTAAAGTTATTGCACCCCAGTTAGATACCAACTTTATTTATGCATAAAAAAGAAATATTAGGTAAATTCAGAATAAATTCTGTGCTACTTTTACAACTTGAGTAAACGATTTATTAATATATTTTTTTTTAAATTGTAAAATTATTAGCTACGTCATTGATTTTGTATATACTTTATAAAATCAATGCGTACATTGTGCAAAGTTTTACGACTTTTCAAAATTCAAATTTTAATTAAAAACTTTACTGGGTGTATTTATTAAATTGTATCTATAAATATATAAACGTATTTTTTTCTTTTCACGATAAATATAAATAAATAATGTAATGTAGAATTGCAGTAAATATTGTATTCAATTGTCAAAGATGACCAGTGTAACATATAAGTATAAATGATTGCATATGCTTTAAAATTAAAACTTTAATTTTGGTATTACTAAAATTTGTAACATTTATTTAAAAAATTCAAACGTTAATGTTTTTGTTATAACTATTGAAATTATTCTTTTTTTGCGTTAAACGGAATAACCCAAAATAAAAACACTTATATACTATTTTTATTACAAACACTATTAAAAGTTGATTATAGTTATTAAAATTTATTAAAAAGTAAAAACTTTACTTTTTTTTTGATAATATTTGAGAAGACCCAAGAGCTAATATTGACCGTGAAAATATTAGAAATGTAAATATGTTCCTTGTATATTTTGTTAATATTAAAAAAGTTTTACACGCTTCATAAATTATTAAATTTATGCAGTTTCTTGTTTATATACTACTACATATAAGTATACACCTATACGACTTGATCCAGAAAACAATTTATTTAAGTAAAGTAAACGTAGCACATGAAACATAATTAAAATTGATGACATTTGACATGACGCAACATCGTTGCTTATTAGAGACGACTATGTAAGAGAATTCATACTTGACTCTTTATTAAATTAAATGACCATCGTTTTTTTACTTGGACATCATATAAGACTTATACTTTATTTTTATTTAAAGAGAATTCCATAGTTATGTGTCATCTACTAAACATTGACAAATGATAACCAGTCGGCGATTTATAAAAATTTAGTGTGTGGGTACTTGTGTTGTATTTGGCTAAAAAAATATATGTATATATGATTGATTACTTTTGCCTAGCACCATATTTTGGAACGTTTTGCTAAATATTTGCCATTCATTTTATTTATTTTTAAAAAATCAAAATAAATACGAACATGAACACAACATGTACATTTTGGAACATAATGCATGTGTAGACGAATCAAAACACGAAACACGTTCTTTGTTATCGCGTCGTTCAACAATACAAATTAAAATGAGATAGTGTATAGAGACGTTATATGATTATTAAAAATTGATTACAAATGATTGTTGATGATATAAATCCGAGTATAAGACAGATTTTTGCAACTCTCTGTATAGTAGTGACGAACGAAACTGCTACTTTCGAATCATAGTATGAATTGTGATTACTACTTTCCAGTAACTGTGATCATAGTTAATTGTATGGTTAAAATCGGAAATCGTCATTGTTTAGTGTTACTCTGAGTAAACAGTACAGTATGATTTATAATTGCTACTCTCATATCTGTGAATTTAAATCGTGACCACGATCACAGTTTACTGTACGGATAAAGTCGGGAATCTTCGATACCAATCGAATTTGTTTAGTAAGGGGTGAAAGTACTACTTTGAATCACAGTTTCACAGTATGATTTGTGATTGCTACTTTCATATCTGTGAATTTAAACCCTGACTGCGATCGTAGTTTACTGTACAGTTAAAATCGGGAATTTTCGTTACTAACTAAATCGAACTGCTTCTTTTGTATCACATTGTGTTTTGTGATTGCTACTTTGTACTTTCATATATCCATGATTTTTAAGTGTTATTGTGATCACAGTTACTGTACGGTTAAATTCGGGAACTTTGTTACTAATTGAAATTGTTACTTCGTAAAACGTTTAACATATACAATAGCGAACTGTGACTGTGTTGACGAATCACAGGTTTAAAAAATATTCGATTGCAATCACCTGTGATTTTTCAATATCAGTGACTAAACCAGAGTTCGTGAAATATCGCTCGTCACTAGTTTAAAGTTACCTTATAAACATCGGTTAATAGAAAAGTTTTGCATCAAAATAGTTAATAACGTACATATATTTGTAACAACTTACGTCAGTTTTTCGAAGTAATATTTATTCACTGACGTTAAATAACCGGAACTTTAACCAGAGGAGAAAAAAATGGTTCTAAATAAGTTTAGTCTCCTGATGCTTGTGCCAGTGTACTATTGTATTTTTTTTGTGAGTATTGCGTAATAGATAAATATTTTGAAAGAAATTTAAAATTTCATTTAATGATGTTTTTAATGCATAGCACAGCTCATTATTTTATAATAAATGTGAATAAATCAAGTGCATATTTGTGTAGTTTGAAATTGTGTAACCATTTATATTATTTCCAAAATTAGCTGATTATTAAATTCGCATCATTTCAAAGGGAAAATATTTGAGTAAATAACTGTGTAACTATGCAAAACATTCATCATTCCTTGTTATTCCGGAGAGGATGATTTTCATTAGTAGATTTAAGGCTGCGTTTAGATATGATGGTAAAGTATCAATCAACATTACGTCGTTATTTAATTCATTAATCACAGCCACTCTCTCGGGACTCCCGAGATCTTTTCCTAATTTCCGTCCGTGAGATTCCCCGTTGTCCAATCAAAGGAAATAGGCTCTGGAAAAATTACCAACTTGCGCGCACAAACTACGCTGTGCAATCTACAAAGAATACGAACTATCACGGCAAAATAGTTAAAAGTTTTCAAGAAATAGAAATCATCGAATAGAAATTAAATGTCAAATGAATTATTTAACATGTCCACGTCCAGCTATTGTTGTTTTATTAAATTATACTTAACTAATGATACACTTGGAAATAGATCGATATACTAATATAACTTCAACATTAATTTCAATTGGAAAAGCTATAGGTTTTCGGTACAACATTTTAGACAAAAATAACACGACAGACGAAAATGCAATAAAGTAACCCTCCTCTCAAAATAATTATTAATAAATTATGAAATAAATTATTTACTTACAGTATTTATCTATTAAGCTCTTCTCAAATAAAAAACGTACCTAATTTATATATTTATCAAATATTGTATAAGTTGATGAAAAATTTGAAAATTAATTCTTTACACTATTTTTTCTATTATTTACCTAAGTCTCTTTTAAGAAAATAACATAATTCTAATCTTATGTTTGTAACTCTACAGTATTGTTTCTTCTGTTCATTTAACTAATACATTTCAGTAAAAAATTATACGAACTAAATTCTGAACAATTGTTTGTTTTCGATTATTTAACGAGGTTTGATATTCGATATTTATCTATTTTTAAGGCGTAGCTTTTATATATGGTAACTTTGAAATATAAGCACTTATTATAATACTAGGATCTTATTATTTATTATTGTAATTATTATTAAAAAATTAGTAAAAAAATTCCATTGGATCAAAACTTTAATTTAAAACAAAAAACATTAAATCCAATATGACTTATGTATATTATTTACTTATTTAACTTACTGTTACTTTTATGAATGTTGTGTGACTTTGAAAGAAAAAGTTGTTTAAAAAGGAAAGAAAAACTTTGGTTAAAGTTTCGCGATTTTGTCGCAACTTAATTTGAATATACGTTGCGTGTGTTATAATTCCATTTTCCATATACTTACATTCTTTCATGTAATACATTTTTAAAATGATATTAATATGTATGTGGTGCACTCTCATTTCCATATACAAGTGTCCTTGAGACACTTTAGTATATATGTTCAAAGTATAATGGTGACTCAGTAGTTAACACGCTAGTAAGGTTTTATTTAAAGAAATAATCATATTTGCTTGTTCTATTGCAACCAGAAATACGCAGATGTAAAGCGCTTTAGTAAATACGAGTATTATCTGTGAGTACAATAATACTATTGTATTGATTGTTATTTTATTGTCTAATTTAAATACACGGTATATAAATTACTACAATATACAAAATATATGGGATTTGTACACAATTTTATTGTTTGTTCTTGTTGATCCTTGTTTTACAAATCCGAAACAACTCACTGTTTTCCAAAATGTAATGGAAGGTAAAATAAACATAACTATTTCGAATAAAATAAAATACAATTATAATAAACATATACGAGGGTGATGATAAATAGTACGAACAGGTATTCAGAGACGTCGCTAATTTTCATAATAGTACAGAACAATAGACATGTTTCCGATTGAAGACAATTACCCCAATTCTGTAAGGAAGTTACTAGCTCTTAGCAACGTTACTAACATCATTAGCCAATAAAAATAGTAGACTAAATACAAAATGAAAATGACAGCTTCTACAAATATTTCTATTGGTTAAAATTTTTAGTAACGTTACTAAGAGCTAGCAACTTCTTTAAAGAATTGGGGTGAATGTCTGAGATCGGTATTCCTTACGGTTCTTAATGCTTATACTTGTTTTTGCACGATCAAAATTAGAATTCTCTCAACATTAGTAAAAAAGGTATCAAAAATGACACCAAGATATATTAAAATTCATTAAAGAAAAATGAAAATTCATTGAATCCATTTTGCAATTTTTTAAAGTTTCAGCATTTGTGGTTGAGTTGGCCTAAAAAGTTCATCACATGGGACAATTATATATGTAAAGAATTTGACTGGACATTCTTCGAATTCGGGTTCTTAGAACTAGAACAGATGATTTTATTCAGTAAATCAAGAATGCAATCGGTGAAATGTACAATTGAAATTTACATAAAAATGTAAAAACATCCGAATTAAAGTTAAAACTTTTTTGAAAGGTGTAGGTGTAAAAATTTGCGGTACAACAAATTATATTTGTTTTATGCTAATTATTTCAATTCAATTATGGAAGTTGTATTCCACAGGCTCTGCAAGGCACCGTACATTTCTACGCGAATAGCTTACATTCTTGGATTATGTACAAAGAGATCTAATCTACAAAGTGTAAGACCAGTTTGTTAAGGTCTTCATTGTTAGGACAATTTCTTGCTGCTGAGCTACCACTTCAAGAAGGTTAAGAACCTTTCAACAAAAGAAAAACTATTTATTCGTGAGAAATTATTCAATGAAATACGAGTATATGGTCTTAAGCAGTAAGAAATTTTAAAGTATGGAAACATTTATAGTAATTGTTGTAATTTTATGCAGTATACTCCCATCATACTACCAAGCTGAAGCTATGAAAAATAAGGAAAAACTAACGACATAAAAATGATTAGTTTGACACAAAATGCCCTTCAAACATTTTAATAATTTTATTGTTTTATTAAAAATCACACCATAGTTTATGATATGTTCGGGTTATTTATTAGATAAATGTTAAAAGTTACATTTATTTTAAAAAACGAATAATAAAAAAAGAATCACGCATATAGACTACATTTAAAAAAATATTAAGTACAACAAAATTAAATGTTAAAAAAATGCTTAATAAATAGTAATTAATGTTTAGGAATTTAAAAATAGGACAGCAATCTTATGTATATAGTTTTATTTCAATAAACCAACGTTTCGGCTATTCTATATAGTCTTCTTCAGGGTTAGAAATTATCAGATGAAAAATTTTAAAATATATCAGGAATTTGTCAAAAATTAAAAAAAGAAATTAATGTATGAATAAAATAAATTGATCCCAGAGCAAAATAATGTCACAAATTACAAACATTTATAATGATTACTCACAGAGAAGTCATTATAATAATAATTGTAATAAATAATTTGTCAAAAATTAAAAAAGTAAATTAATGTATGAATATGACCCAGTGATCACAGAGCAAAATAATGTCACAAATTACAAACATTTATAATGATTACTCATGAGTACATTTGAGTAATTTGTGACGTTATTTCGCTCTGTGATCGCTGGGTCATATTCACACATTAATATATTTTTGACAAATTCCTGATTATGTAAATCATCCACACTTATTTTACAATTTTTTATAGGACAATTTCTAACCCCTGAATAAGACTGTATAGAACAGTCGAAACGTTGGTTTTTTTGAAATAAAACTTTGTACATGACTGCTGTCCAATTTTTAACTTGCTTGACGTACCAGGACAGGCCCACCGGGATACCGGGACACTTCCCGGTGCGCCCTTATGTATGCCCTTAAATCCTCAAGAATTCATTCATTAAAATATAAAATAACATTTTTAAATTCGTATATATGTTTAAAATTAATTCATACTAGACAAAATATCGAAATAAATATACTACAGTCCGACACCAACTAGAGAGGATGCTATGAACGCGCTTTACGCACGCATTTTTTACTTCAACCATCTCGATACAAACAAACGATTGTTTAATTAAATTTTTAGTTTCATTTATCAAAAACCGAATTAAATAATTTAATAAACTAATCAGGTAAGACGTAAGAACCTATTTTCTTAAAATTAGTCTGTATTTTTTGTTTCTTGTTTGAAATTTTAAAAATTTCGGATATATTAAGAAACAAAAGAAATTCTTTGGTGAAGAAAAAAATCAGGCCATGAATTTAGAAAAATTAAGAAATCTGTAGTTAGAAAATTCATCGAAAACATGCTCAAATATAAATCTTTAAAAAAAAAAACCTCTAGACAAAAATAAAACTTCTACAGAAGGGAACAGTTTAAAATAAAGCGTTGAACAGTGACGTAATTATGGAGTAATAATCTTTCTGATTCTATTATTTCTGTTCTTGAAAATATAGAATTTGCACCGATACGCGGAATATAGAACTTTAACATGGAATTTTGAAAAAGTGCGGATACACCTTCTCTCGATAGATTTAGAGTAGAACTACAAGAATACAAAATTGTTCAAAATTAAATTTTACATTACATTAGATTATGCAACAGCACGTATTTAGTACGCGATATATCAAATATTATCAGATAGCCATGGAAATAAAAGAATCTTTGAGACAGTTTATCATTGGTAAATTATTTTAAAAAAATCTAAACTCAGCTCAAGTTATATTGAAGTATAAATAATAAATATACATATATAGCGTCCTTTATGTGAGTGTCCACCGCTCTCTCTTGAGTCCCAGTCCGTACCTGCGTTGACATCTATTTACTATCCAGTAGATCATCTTTAATCAATAGATGTAAACATCTCATGACTTATGAAATGGTGTTATAGCATCCATTAAAATTATTAAAAAACTAAAGTCGTTTATTTTTAAAAATAAAAAACTTTATGTAGCCATTCTTATTGAAATTCAAAAAGGAACTTACTGAGCTACAGATATTTATGACACGTATTTAGAAAGTCTACAGCAATAGTACAATATAATGCAAACGTACCTTTAATATGAAATAACATTTTTAAAATAAAAAGCATTGAAAATCCTACTTTTACTTTGTAGATTTTTAAAATTGGGATCACATATTTTGTTATAAAAAGTTATCTAACTTTATTTAACAAGGACGTAAATTTTCATGTTTTACCAAATGTTCCCAACCCTGAGGTCAATTTTCTTTCAAGCACTGCCAACTATTCTATGTGCGACCCCTTGAATTTCATGGTTAAATGTATAGAAACCCACTTAAAAGCGGTTCTATTCTACGAGCGTTGATGTATTTCTTTTTAATTTTTTTTTTTGCAATTTATTTGGCGCCTGGAGCTCCTTTTTGCGTCGATGTTCGACAATTCCTTTCTCAGGAAATGACGAAAATAAAGCGGTCCTTACCCTAACATCCTGTCAAGTTTGTTTATTTATTAAAATTACTCGCTTGAGTGAATCCTTTTTCTTCTTTCCTCGCGTTGAATTACAAAAGTGCTTGACAAACAAATTACACGAAATTTGACAAAAATGTAAATTAATTTATAAAGTTTGTGGGAGTTGTTAACTTTATTCTTCATTGAAATATGTGGTAATATCCGTTTTGCGATTAAATGTATCTTGCTTCCGTGGTTTTTGCTCTTTGTTTTCTTTTGGTCAGCCATCCCAATCCAATTAAAACTTTCTGATTGAGACAAATGAAACTTAAATTTAACAAGAAGAGACTGGCAGGGCATGTATGGAATAAAATATAAGGACTTTCCAACCAGCAAGTTCGAATTTCATCATTTTAGAAAAACAAATAAAGAAAAAATGTTTTAAAAACTATGTTGGCAAGAATAAAATTCATAATGTAAATTTGACTTCAGATATATTGTCGAAAAAAACGATTATAATGATATTAATAAATAATAGTAATATGATATACATAATTTATGAGTAAATAAAATAATGTTTAAATTTATTTGTTCTCTAAAACCACCATATGAACTTAAAAACTATTTTTTTCTACTTTTATATCTAACATTATATCAAAAGTTATTGAAAGTATACCAATAATACCTAATGATGTTTATATTATTATTATTTTCACAATTAAATACAAGTAAATCTGATACAAATCAAATTCATAAAATATAGAATGTGACCATAAAAACTTTAATGTATTGTTGGTTGCTAGAGTTTTGGTTGTTATTTCAAATAAATTGTATATTAAAACAAACTTTTACTACCGAGTTATAATAATAAAATGGAAATTGATAATATCAATATCATATGAAGTACTATTAATTAATTAACGCATACTGCAATATTTGAGGGGTCATATATAAATACGTATCTATTATAAAATTACAAAGGATATGAACATCAATCAAAATAATTTATTCAAAGTACATGCATTTCAAATCTCATATTCAAATATGAGAAAAGTAAATTCGTGTATTCCGAATAATATTGCATATTGATCTGAACCTCATTTTCTAATAAATTATTCCTGATGTTTTTAGTACTCACTTAGCATTAATTTTTAACGACTTGTCAATTGTTAGATATAAGTTGTAAACATATATGAGTTGTTAACATTTATTTTTATTTGTACTACGAGCAACTTAACTGAATAACAACTTTATCATGTCGTTAAAGTTTAATGACAAATAGATGCAAAAGAAGCTCTCAATCAACAAATTTATTGAGAAAAATTTCCTATTATGTGGAACAAACATTAAATTTAGCAGTAATTACAGAAATTAAAATAAATAAGGAAAATAGAGTACATTCTAAAGTTATCAGACAAGCAATTAAAAAGATGAAGAATTATTAATTAATAAATAAAAATAAATTTAAACAGAAATGTAAACTAACATAATAAATTAAACAAATCATATTTTTGAGTGTGTATTACATACAATCTGTATCTACATTTAAATAATATTGTATATATTTGCTCGTCTGTAATATAAAGGTGGTTCAAAATTATTGCATAAATTTGAAGTTATTTTTGCTATTCGCAAAACTAATTAGGTACATATTACATAGAACAAAAAAATGTATTCTTTTATTTTATTTTGTCTCTTATTTTAATGGTCTACAAAAAATGTACATTTATTTTTGCGAATGTCCTTAATTATTTTTTTTTTGCAATAATTTGGAAACATCCTGTATTTATAAGATAATAATTTTATAAAACATTATTGGCTGTTTCGGAGGTCAAAAGTTCAATAATATATTTGAAACATTGTGATATGTAATAAACTGTCAAAAAAAACTTTTGTAATGAAAATTTATATTTCTATTTACAATTTCCAGGAACTAATTATTAAAAATATAAAATATTTTGATAAATAAACATATGAACCTCGAATGCTAGTATATTTAATTAATATATCAACGATGTTATTTTCCCTCTACATACATTTTTCTACGCATTGCAATGACGGTCATTCTCTCCCACATGTACATGAAGTAATAAATTATTCGCTGTGTGGTAACAATATAATTTATCGCGGCTGCGATTTGCCATCATTTTGATCAAATTATGAGAATTGGTTGACATTGAACCAATCACGACACATTTTACAAATCATCGATACTGGGGACAACAGAGAGATATGATACACGCAATATTATAGGCAGTAAATAGTTCTCACAATTTTGTTTGATCAATAAATCAATTTTTATTGTGTTATAAGACAATGAATTTCTGTTAAACCAAATACATGAAACAGGTTATTATATTCAAAGTCACTTTGATATATTATTGAAGATATTAATTCAAGTATTATTTGGAATTGATTTTGTTGTTAAATCAATAGTAAAATATTAAACGTAGCTAATAGAAAAAATTGTAATAAAATTTTTTATTTCTATGATAAGTACATTAGTTATTTTTATTTGATATTTATATCATCGAGCATAAACATCTTATTAATTTCTTGTGATGCATACAATACTTTATTCCGAAATATAATTCTTAATAACCTAATTAATAGATTAGATATTTTTAACAATATTTGCGAAGTAGTTTATAAATAGGCCAGTTTAAGCATCCTGCTTTTATAAAAAACATGTTGTATCTTAACTTTGGTTGTAAATATAATATAATAAAATAGAATAAAGTTCAATTATGACATTTTAATATTAATAATTATACATACAGTTAATGCATGCGCACAACAGTCGTCAAAAATAGTGATGTGAAGAATGTTTGTCTATATACAGCATTCGAAAGTTTACCCTAATAAAAACAACAAAATACAACAAGGCGCTAAATAAAGAGCTCTATTAAATTCAGAACTAGGCCTGTTTCATTCACTCCATATTTTCATATTTTTTAATATAGATTAATATATATATAAAAACAGGAAAGCTTAAACAACCCTATTGTCATACTAACAATATTAAACAGACTGATCAATCGAGAGTGATAGTCACGTGAAATGCATAGTTCACATATTTTATACCGCGGAAATAAGTATTAACATCTACGATCACACACGTACATTGTTATTATTTATTATTCTGTCAAGGTGCGGTCAATGCTTCAAATATTCCTTACGTCCTTTATTTATTTATTTCAAATAGTTTTTCTAAATTATTTAGTTATTGGTTAAAATATATAAATAAATTATGTTTTTGAATATAATAAATTACTAAAATAAAAATTATTTATAATAAAAACTCTCAAGTCCTTGAACGTAAATATCAATTTTTTTTCCTAGAAATATAGTTTTTTATGTCATTAAAGAAAATTGCTGCTAATGTGACTATCACTTGCAATTGATCACCTGATGTACTTTGTTGTCGTTATTGCCTGCGCGTGTGTTATGTTCTCTGTAATACACTCCACATTTAAGTTATTATAAACAATAATTTATTAGTAAGACATAATAATTATGTAAGTATCGAAGGCAGTAGGTGCAAAAACCATTTTTTAATGTCTGATAGTTTAAAAAAATATATAATTACCTAATTTAGATATGATTTTATGTGTTATACTCTTTATCTAAAAAATAAATTTAGTATAAGCATTATTTTAATTAACTAGCTTTTATAGGTATATCACAGAAGGAAATATATTATTGTTAAAATAAAAAATAATATCTCGTAAACAAATGCAAATATAGATAAATATAAATACAAATTAGGTAATATTAGTTGTAATAATTAACACTAAGTAAAGTCACATCTTTTAAGTGAAATTAAAACAGCATTAATTCATATAAATTGAAATGGAATTTCAAGTGCAAATCTTATCTGAAATATTTGAAATTTTCTACATTTCGTGTAAAATTCGTGCCAACTACACGAACCATTATTTACACAAAAACTTTCTCATGTAAGTTTTATTTCCGTGCGTGTTAGTGTATCATTAGTGATTTTCCATTAGCTTCGCTTTTTGCTCTTTTCGTTTTTCTCTTTCGTCTTGCGATACAAGAATATTATACAATAGATACCATAAATACCTACATATGCCTATAAACAGATGATATAGGTTAGTAGTCAAGTAGACAGGATGTTAGATAGGAGATTCTCAGTTAAATTATGTACTTCCTAATTAACTGCTTCCAAAATTCCCTAGTGGTACATTCTCTAATTCCCAAACATGCCCGGACGTGTTAGATGGTAATTGTATCAGAACCATTACATTTACATGTCAGCTAAGGATCAAATTAATCAAGTTATTTATTTACTTGCGAAACTATTTTCATAAGTATAAAATAAATAAAAATAAAAAACTATATATTTGAATTAGTTATTGAATAAACCGGAAATAATTATTTACTTAACATGGCAGGGAGGTTAGTCTTTTCGAGACAAATAGTCATGAAAATGAACCTCCCTGACGAGATAAGTATCATATTTCTTCTGAAATCATACGAGAATTTAGAATGTATTTTTCGCGCCTCCGTCCCATTATGACTAGTATTACAGAACTCAAAATCGTCCAAAAATTCTCTGTTTGCCGGCACAAGTCAGTAGTATTAGGGATGCCAACTTAAACTTCTGTCAAATATTTTAATTTTATTTTATTGAAAATGTAAAACGTTAATTAAAACAACTATTTTTGATTTATTATTGATATTATACTCCTCTTGTATGATTATGATTACGTTAATGGGGTATTCCAAGTTTTTTTCATTTTTTAATATGTTATTCTAAAAATATTAGACCCGTATTTTTTCTTTTCGCCGAAAGGTTTCAAACACGCCAGAAATAAATTTTTAAAGTTTCAATAAATTACACCCTAGAAAATCGACCGTGCGTGTGACGTCATTTTGATATTATGGTATTAAGAATCAGAAAAATAATGATTATATTCACTTTAATATTACTTATATATGGTAAACAATGATATCCAATAAGAATTTCTTTAAAAGCCGTAGGCTTGGAATACCCCATTGTTGAAAAATGTCAATTCACATTCGTTTTATTTTTTAAGTTACAAGAAATGTCACTAAATTTTTTTAATAAAACAATTTTTTATATATCCATGTGAAACGAAAATGTTACTGGCAAAAACCTATATTGTATAAAATTTTAAGTAATAACAAGGTCGCTCTCGCAAATGTTTTGTTTCTGGACTAGTAATACAAATAACTATTACTAGTAAATGTCATTAGAAACAATTGAATTCTGAACATATAATTTATTTTAGCATTCAATAATTTATTTAATCCACAATTAATTATCAATTAATGACCTTCGTTACTGTTGCTAATTGAATAATATTGACAGTTTGATGGAATAATACTATTCAAACGTTGTCAAATTTAAATCTTGCCTGGCAAAAGAGTAAAAACCAAATTATTATTAAGTAAGTTTTTCTACATAAGAAGCCAAAATTATACCACTTTTGTCATTTTTCATACTTTCCTTTTCTATATAAATTTATAAACTGTAGCTAAATAATACTAGAAATAATTGTTTTGCGTTTAGTGTGCTGAAACAGTGATGCGCGCTATTGTTATTTATCTGTCAAAGTGTGATGACATATTTGGATATAATAAACATATAGTTTTCCTGTTATAGTTGTGGATAAATTATAGTATTCTATTCGCATGTAATGGCTATTATACATTCGAATGAGTTCCAACACTTGTTTTCGCTCGTGTTGGCAAACTTCGTTCTGATGAGTAATAGTACACATTACATGCTCATTGAAAATATACTATTAATTGTATTAATATATTAATTTGTTGTATTAATAGTAATTGTTATTTTACAATTTTTCAACTAAAATTAATTAATTATTAAAATCATAAGCTAAATCTTACAAACTATATAGATTATTTGTGAACATTGTTGTTAGTTTAGCTCATGGGCACATTGAACGTTGCCAGATCACAAACGAGTTAAAAATTATTATTATAATTTCTTAAATGTTTTGATCTTTCAATTTAGTTTATAAATAATAAATCCTGCTGATTTTGCGGTAGCCATTTGATAGATTACTGAAAGATTTGAAGAAATAGTATTTTATCTTCAAACTACTTTAAGTAAGTCAAACATGGTAAAGATTTTTTTTATTTTTCCATGCATCTGAGTTATTACTTTTCATACACTCGAACGTCTTGAATTTAGAAAATTTGAAATATATAATTATAATTTTAAAAGTTGAAGTTTTTTTTATTGTAAAGTAAAATATATAAATTCCAAATTATTTCACAAAAATAATGCTACCAATTTAGGATACTTTTGTTTTCATTTATTACATAACAATACAGTTATGAAAAAGTGTATTTATTTTTCAAAGGCTATTACCTTACTCATTCAACCATTTATTAATTAGGATGAAAATAAAAACAATAGAAGTTTTACTTTCCATTGTAAACGTAATAAAAAGAAAGGATTAAAATGATAAATATACTTTTTTCATCCTATTGTTCTCTAATATCAGTTTATAATTGACTGAATACGAATTTACATACGGACATTTGAAATGAAATTAATTTATCATTAAGGCATTATGGGAATTTAATATAGATTACTGTTCCCCTCGTATCAATTCTCGAAATAATTTGCTGAAATATTTACCACTTCATTGTATAAAATTAACACAATGGGTCAATTCAGCAATGAGTTTAACGTTTCAAAAGAGCAAAAAAAATATTGATAAATATATTTCTTTCCAACAAAAGTAGTAAGTACCTACCTAATGATTCAGATCCATATCATGTTCTGTAATCTGTTTTTTATAACAACGATTTGCTGGGAAGATATACGAGCAGTTGATCTTGTTTTCTGATTTGATATAAATAACCCAATATTATCCAATCAAAAAACAATATCCAACAGCACCTATCTTCCCAGCATATCATTCTTATCAAAAATAGACTGTAGTAAAAGTACAAAGAATAAAATTGAATTTAATTTTATTATATTTTGAAATGGGGATTTTGGTTAGGATTTCGAGTTGCGTCGACTTAAATTCTTTACCAATTTTCTTAAATAAAAATGGTCCATTTGGCGTACTCTTCAAGCCAGCTAGAATCATCGGAATGTGACGTCTAGCAAAGGGAGTAAATATATCATTACCGCTGAATCGATATATATTGGGGGTAAAAAATGATACATATATTTATTTAAGGCTGTTTTAGACTAGCCTATATATGGCACAATAAATATTACAAGAAATGGAACAATTTCTTGTACCAAAAAATTATTATATTTTGACGAAGTTTTCTATGATACTAATGCAATTTCTTGTACAATATATTGGCTCTATTCTGCGCACTTTCCTTGAATGTGCATGTCAATGTGACAAGCAAAATTAAGTTACATTTAAAGCTTGCAATACTTACAACTTTACCTGTAGCAACACTAAGTTTTCTATAACCACACTACATACAATAAAAACAAATAAACGTTAGAACGGCGTAAAAACACAAATTTCATATATTGTATGACAAATATAACTTATTCTGCTTTTTCAACACATTTACGATCGTATACAATAGAACCAATTTGCTCTTTGATACTAGCCAATTTAAATTATACCAAAATGGTGACAGATCTTGTACAATTTATAGGCTAGTCTATAATATAGCCTTTACATATAGATATAGAGGGCCGAAAGAGAAACTTTACGCCTTCGGATGAAATTTGAAGCCCGACACGAAGTAGAGTGCTTTTATTCGTTCATAGGCATAAATCTCTTTTAGCCCAAGGTTTGTACGTTTTACGCACAACTGCTATTAAATGGAATGTAATTTTTAATTAAAAGATGATATGCCAAAAACATCAAGCAGATGCGTTGCATTGGTCTCCTGTTGTCTTTGTGTAATCAAAGTAAGCAAATTGCAATGAAATAAAAATGTCAAATGTCAAGCATGAAACTTCATTCACAAATTCTTTACTAAATGTTACTAGAAGTTAATAAAACTAATCTAAAAAACTAGTAAATCGAAGGATAGTTATGAAAATGAGTACAAGGTATTACAAATCTATATAAATGTTTTTGACATTTTCTTTACCGCCCGGCGGTCGCTTTTCTCCATTTTACCGCTCAAGTGCGTAAAGTAAAAGTTTCCGTTATGGTAACTACATTGCAAATAAACAATTACGATACAGTTGTGCGTAAAATATATTTTTTAATGGGATTGAAAATATGAAACATTTGAAATTTCCGGTAATGAAAGATATGCGTTAACAATTTTCAAAATATGTTTTAAATAAAATTCAATTAATAAACAAGTCTGTATTTACATTCCACGATCTTTCTTATACTATTTCAGTGAAATTGAAATGGCAAATAATTAAATTCATATTTACTATTTGTTTTTAACATTTTATTTACACAACAAATTCATTTCGAAATATGTATAAAATTGTAAATAGCAAAGTTAATTAATTTGTATCGGAAAAATGGCTTGCTCTCAACAATTTGCTATCTTTTCAGCTCAATTGTAGGTTAGGATAATTGATAATTGCATGCGATAATTTCTTTGTTGTGGAATCTATCACCCTAACGCGTCAGTAAGTTTGAATAAATGACCGAAACTTCATTATTCCTGTTGGGATTTAGGTTAAAACAGGAAAGGTCCCTTAATAGAGCCATAATTTATATCGAAGTCTGTTTTCTCCTTGGAACTTGTCAAACCTGACCCTCGTGCAGTAATTTCCACCCTGTTTTAATGAGCTCTACAATGGGGGGTTACATAATTTTCTACCATAACTTTATTAATTATTCATTCGCTTCTGCTTCTTGTCAGCTTTTTATTTTGGAGATCGTGCTAGTTATAAAATATCTAAAGCGTTCAATAGTAGTTGTGAAAAAACATCATCAATAAAAGTCGTTAAATTAATAATGCTTTCTTCACCTTATTTATATGAGGCACATTAAGATCAACTTTTACCAACAAAAGAATTGAAAAAAATAAAATAATTTGTCAAATTCTCACAGAATTAATTTTATTGTTACAAAAAACAAATTTATCATTTTTTCTAAAAAATAAAAATGATTAGTCATATTTTATTAGAGAGAACATTTTCTTTTTTCGGGAAACAACCATACTCGGAATACTCGTGCATATAATTTTTTCTTAAATTAAAAAGTTTTTTAATTTAAAGTCCAACTTCAATATGGAAAAGACTTCCGACAACAAATAAAATTGATATAAAGGAAAAGGGGATTATTTTAGTTAAAATAACTAAAATATATTTAATTAAAATGTATTATACAAAAATAAAATAAATGCGAAAAAAAAACATTATAATGAAAAACGATAATTAATTTTACTCTTCTTATTGGACTAATTGGACTCGGTAAAATATGAGAGTGAGATACGACGATCCGAGACGAGAGGAATATATGTACATCTGTATTAAAAGCACAGTATTCGGCGTTAATCTCTGTTTTAAAATTATAAATATAAGGGAATCATAAAGTACCTATATTGAGTATATAAAGT
Source organism: Stenolophus ochropezus (assembly GCA_035578165.1). Classification (NCBI taxonomy): domain Eukaryota; kingdom Metazoa; phylum Arthropoda; class Insecta; order Coleoptera; family Carabidae; genus Stenolophus; species Stenolophus ochropezus. Next base: position 12,155,974 of record JAQOWZ010000005.1, on the reverse strand, counting down.
GCCCAAACACTAACGTCCAGCGTACAATTTTATTAAAAATTCCCAAAATCTTATGAGACCTTTAACAACTTTCCGGGAATATTGCCATTGGTAGTATTGCCCATAGCACATTGCTAGAGTGGCACACCCAGCAATGGGTAATATGCCCTTATTGTTATGTTTATTAATTTATATTATGCAGCAACTCAAAATGAAATTATGTCATAATTTTTGTCAAAATATCCCCTTGATACAGCAATTTCCTCCCTCTGTATAATGAGCCTGTAGTGGTGGGAGTTAATTAGCCCCCGTTCATTAATTATTCACGTACCTCGATTTTTTATTGTCAATTTACATAAAAAATACATCAAGCTAAGTGCTGATAATATATAATATATAGCTTTTTATTGCCGTAATGATGATTGACGTTTTGAATATTAGATGTTACGAATTCAAGTTCATAGTTCCGCTGGACCGAACTATCAATTGAAAGTTTTATCGATGTAAAAGTTTCATGTGACAAATTCGAACCCACGATGCTCAACTTGTCACAAATGATTGTTCTTCGATCGATGAATTCAACTTTTCCAATTTTGACCTGCTATTTTTTACCTTGACACTCGGGAAATCTTGCATCTTTCAATATAAACTTTGAACTTACGTTCTCATTGTAAATTTTTAATAACAGTAAGTAGAATGATATTATACTATATCTTCGATACAGAAATTTATATTATTACTTATTTGAATATCTCTGGAGATGTCAGAAAAGTAAATAGAGCAAATGAAAACAAAGTAAGACAATGACAAGATGAAATTAAATATAAACTAGAACAAATACTAGTGCAAATAGAACAATAAATAGTACAAAAATAAGAGAAATAGAAACGTAGTCTAGAATAAATAAGTCAAACAAATATTCTCACGTTAATAATCAGGGAGAATTAAAACCGAAAGTTTCTAAGAAAGGAATAAAACAAAAAAAAATCCTTCAGTATCTATATAACTATAGATGAGACGCCGAATAGATGCACTAAGTAATTAAGTTAATGGGCAGGGCCTAAACTGCGCAGTACAGTGTACGCAGAAGTCAGCTTTACGTATTACAAATAAGGACAAGTGAAACAATTCGGTTTATATTTGAAAGGAAGTATATATTTGAAATATTTTAATAAATACTATTTATAATATTAATTTCAAATAAGATAATCATATGCAAACAACAAAAATATTTGACAAAGATACGAATGCAAACAGCAAACGAGACGTAATTGCAGGCTTCACAACGATTCCGTTTTTACCGATCTCAATAGTCGTATACATGCAGCTATATAAAAACGGATTACCAATAGTAATGTTCTATTCAAATTTAGCGCTCGTTAGTATAAGTAATTTCTTTCGTCCCAAGTATAGTTTCATTATTCTAGATTTTTGTGTGAATAGCTAACCCTAACCCTATTTCTGTTTGCAGCTTGCAGAAGAACGTGAAGAATTCGGCTGACGTAGAATACCCGGCGTACGGGGTAACGGGACCCAACAAGGACGTGTCCCCCACAGGAGACCGGCGCCTGGCGCAGTCCGCGCAGATGTACCACTATCAGCACCAGAAGCAGCAGATCATTGCCATGGAGAGGTGAGTACGTGAGCCGACAGCGATACGAGCCTGACAGTCGGGTATAACCTGATCAATGGGCAGAATGATTGCTATCGCACGAGATGAGAGGAAAATTTTACCTTAAACTATAACACTTTATTGAGGTTTTTATCTCTGTTTTTTAACAGTTTCATATTCGTTAATAAAAAAGAGGTACTTTAATAAAGATTAAAGTTTACTTAAGTCCATAACAAAGTATGTCGTAAGTTCCTGATAACTTCTATTATATGTTTACCATTGTCGTAGAAAATATCTGTTCTACTAGCAAGGTAATTATGAAAAACTAACTATAAAAAGTTGCAAATAAATAAATTGGAATTCTCAAGTGAACTGTCACATTTTACAAATACTTTAACATTATTTAAAGTTAATAGCTGCTAATGTCTCGAAAAATATAATAAGCGACTCGGAAAGTAAGCACTTAATACAACTATTCTGTTCTCTTAAGGTAATATGAGTTTTCGCAGGCTCCACCTCAATTCATACCTTTTCTCAATAGTTACAATGTACTTATATATGTATATTCCTTGTAGCTTAAATAACTATAGTATTAAAGGCACGATAATTTCGTTACACCCAAAGTTATATTTTATCTGTATGTTTTAATAACTTGCGAAAACAACTATGTTGTAATTGTTTAAATAAAATTTAACCACGTACAATAGTTCAATGTACTCCAATTAGAAATATTGAATTAACTTATCAGTGTGTCAATTGTCAATCAATTTATCAAAATACTAGATCATATTCTAAATCTAATAAATGGAGCAATAAGTAATGTACATTAACAGGCAAATAAAAATAAGCAATTAAAAGCAACCTAATACAAAACTAGAAGAAGAATGTGGGTAGTAAATAAAGCAGATTAAATAAGAATAAACCCATATTTTTGGGCAGTGGTGGCTTACTTGGTTAGCGTGTTTCGACTCGCTGAGCGGAAGGTGAGATCTGGGGTTCAAATCCCTGCTACGACAAACCTATAACCAAAATTAAATATCGTTGTGTCCGACTGGTTCGGAACCCACACAACTTATAGTAGGTCCCAAGTCCTGTTACTGGACTGTATATTAAATAAATACTTCTTCATTAACAGATAAACAGTTAAAAACTCAATAATAAGGAATAAGAAAATGGAAGTAATTTGGAGTAAAAAAATAAAATATGAGAACATGTGTGCTTTCTATTATATCATACACTCAAATTTTTCAAACCATTCCAGACACCCATTTTCTTTCTGCGAGTCCATCATGTACCGTCACTCCAGGGACGTACTCAATGCTGAATGAGGACGGGCATTGCCCCCTTCAAAAAGATGCCAAACTACCAAATAATCCACCAGTTTAAAAATACAAGTAAAAGCGTTACTATCAAGTTAATAAATATACAAACAAACGAAGATATTAAATAGGGTCTTACAAAATCTTACAAAAAATCATGCTACGCTCCTGCCTCTCACGTCTCACCTACATATATTTTCTCGCTAAATGTTTTTCCGATATTTGCTCAGGATGACCGACCCATCATAAGTAACTCACTTCCATTCTTGCTATATTTTCCAACCCTCCTCATACATATGTATTTTGTTATCACGATAAATTAAGTGAATTTCACAACCTTGCATTTTCAATATCATGATCACTTTGTCCTACAAACTGTCACGTAGGTGTATTTATTTTTACGATTAAAATTTTCATCAACAACATTTTGATCTCACCTTCGAGTTATTTACTTTGTGCAACTTGTTTATAAATATTGGCATATTGAAATATGGAGCGTTAGTTAGAAGTTTAAATTTAGTGGGATTGTGTACGTGATTTCAAACATTTTTCTTAATGTCTAAACGAGATGTTTAGGAGTTTTATACAAATATTTTGAATACTAAACATATTTAAGTTGTGAGCAAATCACAATGAAAAATATTATTTTATGTCGCGTTGTCCATTGCGCGTTACTTTGATAAATAAAAATGTCACGACATATGATACAGACAGATATGTTGTGAAATTTAATCTCAATGTCACACTATTTACTGTTTTATCATAATCTACGAATCGTATTAAGTAACATCATAAATATGTGGATCAAAATTCAATGTTATCGTTTTAATATCTTAGAAATTTCTTATATTTTTTTCTGTCTCAAAATTATTACAAAAAAAATGAAATTATTTAAACAAATTTCCTCTTCTGATTTTACGATTTTCACCTGATGTTAATCAAATAAATACATTGATGTCAGAAGTTGAATAATAATTAAATTAGATATTATATTATTACTATTACCGCTATTACTAAAAATTTATTAAAGAACCCAAAGTGAACATATCAAAAAATTAACAAGTTAAAATCTATTTGATACAAAAATTATTTTGATGTCAGTAAAAATAAAAATATATTTTGAATGTAATCTGTAATAAATATTGTAATAACATTTACGTATGTGAATATATGAAGACTACTTGGTTACTTTCGTATGTAAATTTGAAAAACGGTTAAATTATGAATAAATTATAACGTTAATTAGCCATCTTTTGAACAGTTTGTAGGCTGCCAACTAGATGTTGATTTTTATTCTTACTGTAGTTCTTTTGCGGCTAAAAATAAAAAACCGTGAAAGTCTATTATTTATACATACAGAATTCCAAATCACGTTCCAGCAAAATTCAGGTACAAAACCACAAAGCCGAGCACTTACGAGATTAAAGTATTTACTAAAATCCAAATCCAATAAAACATATTAAGAGACAGTTTTTTCATGCATACATCTAGCTTTCTAAATTCTTCATACTTTCTATATTAAAACCATTTCATTACACCAGTGAAATATTAATTTAATTATGTAGTTTTGCTCACGAAAAAAACATACATTATTTTCTCATTAACTGGAAAAACTGGTCAGCTGTTGGAAGATAAAGTTTTGCTGATACTGTGTTAAAAATTACTTGACTTCTCGTGCATTATCATAATTTTAGGGAGGGAAAAACTATTTCTAGCCATACAAAAACTGGAGAAATTACTTCCGAAAGATCAATTTTTAGAAGATTAGCCTAGAATGGCTGCCAGTAAAAACGAGATACATTTACATAAAATCATTTACATTTTATTTGAATAACAGTCATAAAATTCAACATACATTTCTACAAATAGCATGTTTATTGTTACAATAAAAATCAATTTTTATTAATTTACCAGTAAATTAAATCTTAATATCCCGAAAAATAAGTTGACTGCCAAGAATAATGTATGTTACACAATAAAAAGAAATCAATAAAATAAAAACTTTCTTCAAATATTTTTGTAATTTCGAAATTATGTGCAAAAGAAAACATAAAAATAACCAGAGTATACTTCCACTTCCGATTGATTTTTCCTCAAAGTTGCTCAACTCATGCCATTGAAGTCAAAAGCTTAAATATGACATAAACAATTTACAAGTTGCTGGAAAAACTGTGAAACAAGTCTAATACATTAGAAATAAAACTCGGTCATGTTTCACACCAGTCAGAGTAACCATAAGATACGTATACTTCCCTTGTTGGGCTCATCAGTTTGATGTAACACTGCCCAGTGTCTTTGTTGATACAGGTATATACAGGGTTAATAAATTGCCGGTCTTTGACGACTCCTTAAAGAGTAGACTGAAATTTAGTGTAACCACCAAGTATTTTTTCTAAGTACTTAAAAATGACCTTTAATTTTTTCTAAATTATTTTATACGTGTTCTCACATATCTAGACAGAAGAATGGGTAGACCAACAAACTTCACGATAAAAATAGACAAATCGTAAAGCCTAGACTTTATTTCAAACGTAATAATTTAATTAATTTAAAAACTTTTAAATATAGTCAAATTAGTGAACATAATAAAAATCACCAAAATGAAAATCTTTCAAATATTAAATAATAATTACAATTTTGATTTGCTCGTAATCATTAATAAGTTATTTTAATATAACAAAACTGCATTTATTATTTATTATCTAGTGTAATGCATGTATTTGTGTATGATATTATTTAATAATAAGAAGTGGTAGACTGTATTATAAAATAATAGCGGTAAGAATACGTTGTGAGTTGTAACGAATTTGAGAGTTTTTTTGTTTTTCCAGCCGGGCAGCTGCAACAGTCCGACACGGCTCAATGTCCGAAGCAGAAAGCGACGAGGAGAATGAAGAGGGAGACTACACCGTGTACGAGTGCCCCGGTCTCGCCCCGGTAAGTTGCACACCGTTGTCTGCAGACACAACGTCTTAAACCGATTCTTTTACATCTTAGTTCTTAAACATCAAGGAAACCCTCTTGTAAAAACAAAAATTTAATGAACGTAAGTGCCAAGTGTCATTGCTTCTGTTGGCATTGTTATCGTTATCATTTGTTTTACAAGACATGGAGAAACAAGATGTAAGAAGTGGACTCATAGCTGCAAAAATACGACGAAAATAACTGTCATGAATAAATAAAATACATGCAATCTTCAGAGACGGTCATAAAAATTGTACCCTATCAAAAATTAATTTGTATTTGCGCGCCATAAAATGGCTACTTTCCTGACATTAATACCAACTTACATTAAAAATGTTGCACAACCTGTAACATTTTGTAATCAACTGATTATATTTGAAAAAATTATTTATTAATTGATCGTTTCATATATTTCATATCATCACAAATAAGAGTGCAAGAAATGGAAATAAATTGCATATAAAAATTACGCCGTGTCTCATGAACGGTCGTTATGTGTCTCTCTTTGTCCTTTTCTAAAGCATTATTACGTCACACAGATTACTCGAAGAATGATTCCTATATAATAATAAATAATTTCTGACATAACAAAACTTTAATTTTTTTGTGTATGCAAATATAATATTGAGTTGAATATCGAATTTTTGTATTTACTGAAAGTTTGTGAAAACAGTACTTTATAAAATATTAATAATAAAAACATCCGTATCATTAGAGTAACGCAAATTACTTAACAGCTTTTTGTTTATCAAATAAAATGTAACAAGAAGAGCAAAATCTGTGTCATTAGTATTTTATCAACTTCTTCGAATGATAATCGTGTAGTTTATGCTTCTTAGATTTCATGGTACAGTATGATTACTGTAGTGTCCACTTCTTGTGTATTCTCCATGACAAGTAGCTATTCTGACGATTGATGTTTTTTGTTGATGTTTAAGATCAGTTAGCTACTTTGACGGTAGAACTATAGAGCTGTAGGTGATAGTTGCAAGCAAATTAGTTTTGGCCCGAAGTTACGTAACAACTTTGTTGCCAAAAGCTGAAAGTGTTGTTGGTGCTAGAGGCATGAAACATCATTTCATGCTCAAATCATCAAGTCATCCATGCTTACATTGAGACAAACATGCTTTACGCTTAAAACAGCTTGATTTCGACAATGATTTCATATTATTAGACATTGTCATTTTACAGCGTAAAGTTCAAATTAAAATATATAAAATTTTATCATATTACAAATGCATCATGCAAATCATAATATAATAATTCAAAGCAACTACATTTTTTTATTCTAAAATACATTTAGAAAAAATTAAAGTAATTGTTTAAAGTGTCATTAGAAATTTTTATAGTCACCATAAAACCAACTACCAGCAGACATACAGACTTGTAACTCGAACACTTGAATACAGAGATTTAACATGTAAAATCATATTTTCGTAATTTCCTGCTTCCCTCATTATTTTAATTAAAAAAGCTTCAAATAACAGTTGTAGATCATAAAATTTTACATCTAAACCAAGGAGCAAAAATTTACGTGCCTTGTAAATTCAGAAATTAGATATGAAAATGACTTAAATCACCCTAAAAATAACGGTAGCCTTGGAATTGAGACAAAAATGAACAAATGTTTAAAGGTTTATTTGTCAAGATAGCTGCGTTAGTTTATTTTTATTATTATTTGAAATTATTTTTGAAGTGAATAATATTACATAAAATTATTTTGAATTCAAGAAATAAAAACAAAATATAGTTTTATTAGCGTAACTTCACAAAACAGTAATTACAAATAATAATAAAAATGGACTAACGCAACTAATTTGTCAGATAAACCGTTAAACATTTGTTAATTTTGTCTCAATTCCATGACTACTGCTATTTTAGGGGTGATTTACGTGATTTTCATACCTAATTTCTGAGCTTACGAGTCATGTAAAATTGATTTTGCTTGTTGATAATGCAGAATTTTATGTTCTACAAATTTTATTTGAAGTTTTTTTACTTAAAATAATTATGGAAGGATGAAATTATGAAAATATAATTAATTTTAGATATTAAATTCTTATGTTCGGGTGTTCGAGTCACCATTTTGTATATGCTACTTGATATAAATCATTTTTTTATTCATAAAAATATTGTTTTACAACATTTTTTTACGAATATGAAATATACAATTAAATCTTCCAAATAACTAGTACCATTGATGTCCGAAGTATAAGTATACATACATTCATACTCCCAAATAGATAATAGACATAAACATTAGTCAAAATCTGGAAATATTAAATTGATACGATTATAATAAATGTACGAGGTAGTTTGTAAAGGAAATTAAAAAATTTAATGTTTAAACCAAATTTATTAATTATATTATCATGCATTACATCCATTATCTATAGAAATAAATACAAAAGTCATTTTACAAATAATTTAAAATATATTTTAAATGATGAATATTGTCTTCCCACAGGCTGGTGAAATGGAGGTGAAGAATCCCCTGTTCCAAGACGACCCAACACCTGCTTCTCAAGCCGCCAAAGACGAAGAGTCTTTGCCTGACCAGAAATAAACTTCAGTCTTCTCGCACTCATTTCTCTTATGCACATCCGCCCTGCTGTAAGGCATCTCCTGTCTTCGTCTGTATTCGAATCAAAATATTTACCAAGACGCAAGCAAATATCAAAACTATCTCTCTGTATTCCTTGTACCTTACCTTACCTTCAATTGTAGATTCTCATGATCTGTGACTATGGAAAGAGTGTCATCTTCCGGCCGGTGTAAGAATTTGGAGTACTATGTACTGATGTGATCATATCTATTTTTGTTATCTAGGCAATGTTAGATGAATATATGTATATGTTGATGTTAAATACGCAGCAAATTACAAATTTTGTTGTGGCTGCTTGCTCATTACTTTATTACATGATCCGGTAAAAAAAACAATAACAGTAATACGTGCTCCTAACCTAACATTCGGAAATTGTTTGTAAATATGGCGTGGCGCTTTAAAAAACAAAGCCTGACGGGTTATAGACCTTTGCATGGAAAATAATAAATCGAAACATAATAGAATGGAAATTGATAAGATTGATAGTTCTTTATAGGACGAAATTGAATACCTGATTGAAACTAATATAAAACAAATGTACATACCTAAATTATTTGGCTATATATAGTTGCACATTGAAAAGACTTCTTAGGATAAGAAAATAAGTTATTAATTATTAATTTCACTTTTATTTAACATTTAAGAAATCATTTTCTACATTTAATATTTATGAAATTTATTTGGGTAATATTTGAATTATTGATAAAAGTAAGGAGAAAGTTAACTGAAACTTTTAAAACATTCTTTCTATATATTAATAATTCTTATTTTAACTTTAAATAAAAAAGAAATCACAGTAGAAATAAAAATAGAAAATAAGTTCGACCGTTAACAACAATTTAGTATTCCTCTATAGTTTAATAAAGAAACTAAAAAGTTTTAAGATTTTTATTTTTTTTTCAAAAATTTTTTATTTTCGGAAGGTAAAAGTGAATTTTTAATAGAAGTCCACAAATGTTTTATTTTTCTTTTTAGTATTGATTGAACTAAATCCATTTAACTAGAGGAAAGTATGTTTGAAAGTAATGAGCAAGTAATCTCATTTACTGTTAATTTAATTAATAAATGTATATATTTTTTGTAATTTAATTTAATAAAAAACAAGTTAGAATAATTATTATCATTTTAGGTTACTTGTTGAAAGGTCAATAATTTAGACAAATGTAAGATAATAGTAATTTATTATTTATATAAATTGTTACTATATTACAACTATTTTATTTAAATACCAAAATAGCTATATTTATACATTAGAACTAAATATAATATAAAATTCATATACAGCATAAATAATGTAATATTAATGTGGAATGGCATATGTGAGACTTATGAAATGAAATCTTCAATAAAAGTAGAAATATTCTTAATGAGTGTCATCTTAATTGTTTAATTGTTGCATGCAATACGCAGAAATCGCATTTGAAATTTTGTGACCATGAGCGTCGGCACGTTTCGTGTGTTTTCGTTCAGCGTCGGGTCGGAGTTAAGTACTAACAAAGATGGTGGCAGCTGTCAATCGGTAACTTTCTTTACAAACATTTTGTGTGTGCAGTGTTTTGTTAACGTTAATTAATTTAATTTTATGTTTCAATAATCAAATTTAACTGTGAAGTGTATGTAATTATTAAATTGGTGCATGTTGTTATCAAGTTATTTTACAAATATGTGCTACATGGGCTGGGTATGTTTATTATTAAAATTTTAAATCAGTTTTCCTACATAGATTTACATTATTTGGCATGATATCCTTCCTCATTCTTATGTAAATGTAATATAGATTTGGCAAAGACTACATTCCCAGTAATGTTAGAGGATATTATTTTTACTTCAGATGTGAATCCAATTAATAACAATACAATAAGATTGTTTGTTTTGAATATCATAAGCCTGCAAACACAATTTCTAAACCTTAAGACATCATTCTAAACTAAATTTAAAAATAAAATCATATTGATAATAAATGGCAATATTTATCTTACATCCTCTTGATTTAAAATAATTGCACAAGTAAGAGATAGGTTTCATTTAATATAATTACAACAACAAAATCATCGTATTTGGAAATTTATTTGACCTTGTTTCATAACACTACTTTAGAAAGTTCAATAAACAGTACTTTTAATTATGGAGTAATAAAAAATATAATTATTATAGATCGTGCAAGTATCTATATACACTATAAATGAACAGTTAAAAGTTAACCGACATTAACCATTTTATGATTAAGCAGAATTCTTTATCATTTAAAATTAATCTTTTTTTCAAATTGACGCGTCTGCAGATTCTGAGTAAAACAAAACATGAAAAATATTCTATTTATTGCGTGAGTGAGTGGGTTTTCCAGAAAACAAAATATCGATTTGTTGTCACGTTTTTGGTTACGTTTCAAAATTGTCTTTTTAGTTGCAGATCTGCCAAAATTAAAACCATGACAATATGATGCGATATTCAGAAATTCCTAGAGATATATCCGGAGACAGCCTTGTAACATTAAAAGCAACAGAAGTACGTATAATTAAAGTTTTATTTCTTGCCTACATGCTGCTTTTTGTAGAATGGTGATAGTTACGCTACGTACAAATCTATAGATGAGGATTCCGATAGCATTGATTCAGACAAAAAGCATTCACATAAGCAGCATGATGTTCACACAGATAAATCCAAAACAAAAGCTACCCAGAAAGTCTCCAGTGGACCAGGGCCGCCTATGTTTTACTACAACTATGGGTAAGTAATTTATCAAGTGCGTACATTGACCACGATTGATTTTTATGGCCTTGTAAATATAACACTGATTGTCTCAATTGATGAGATATACTACGTCTTTTTTCGGAAGTGTCATCCGACAATGATATCGGCCGTCATGCGACATATTCTGATATTCATTTTTTATTTTAATACGCACATTATGAATCAAAAATGTTAAACATTGTTGTGCTACATTTCTCTATAAAGAAACAATGTTATATTCATTAGTGCAACATGAAGTATACATGCCTTTTGGGTATAACTGAATATAATATAACCTGTTTAGTTGGCATACTTATTTGTAGTTATTTATTTGTACATTTAATTTTTATTATATTGTCTATAATATTCTTAATGCATTTTCCTTATAAAGTAGATCTATAATATTTCAAGTATTTCCAATTTGTTGTTATTTGAATATTTTTCGAAAAATAATTGTATCACTTGAATTAAAAACATAATTATACCACGGGTAAACAGGATAAATTTAAATTATGTTTACATTCAACACGTGTTTAGGAAAACATAAGCTTATTCTTTAATTATTTTAAATATGCACATTTGACTTATACACGTCAACGTGTTAAGATGTCGATAACTTGCTCGTATTATTTTCTTATAAAGTTAGTTAAATTAAAATAAATTTATATTAATACCATCTAAGTGCACGTTTCCAAATATTTTTTAGATAATTCCTAAACACATTTAGAATATTCTAAATAATTTTATTTTGTTCAGTTAAGGCTCCATTATATTTGTTTTAATTATCATAAGAAAATCTCTGCTAGCTATTTTTATTTATCTATTGATAATTTTAGTTGCCCGTACACTGCCACCAGCTTGCCATCACATATCAAGTCCCAAAGCCTTCCAAATCAAAACATTAGTCAGCATGCGGCATCCACGATGGTAGATCCTCTGTCTGTGGCGCCTGAAGACTTCGCCAGCCAGCTTACGCTGCTGGACTTGACAGTCTTTATGGCTATCACACCAGATGAACTCTCCAGCTGTGCATGGAACAAGAAGAACAAGCTGACTGTTGCTCCCAATGTTGTAGCTTTTACTCGTAGGTTTAATCATGTGAGTATTTTTAACCCTACTGAACTACTTCGACACTTTCTTAAGCATTTTATTATTATTGAAAAGAAAGTATTGAAATATAATATTACTATTTGTTTGTTGTATAAACGATTATTTTTGCAGGTAAGTTTTTGGACAGTACAAGAAATACTCAAAGGTACAACTGGAAAACAGAGATCTGAAATTCTGAGTCACTTTATTAAAATAGCTAAAAAATTACATGATCTGAATAATTTACACTCATTGTTTGCAATAATCTCAGCACTTCAAAGTGCCTCTATATATAGGTTGAACAAGACCTGGAGTTGTTTAAGTAAGAAGGATAAGCAGACGTTTGAAAAATTGGCGGAAGTTTTCTCTGATACAAATAACTGGTCGAATTTAAGGACTCACATGGAAAGTCTAAAGTTACCCTGCATACCTTACCTTGGTAAGAAAAATATTTATTTACTTCCAAACCAGCTTACATATTTCAATAATACAGAAATTAGCTGATAAAATCTCGCGTTAAAAATATGTAATTTATTATGCCGAATACATATTTTATCATGAGAAAATTGTCGTTTGAATTTGGTATTTATCAAAGGGATACAATATTCTTCGAATTAAATTAATTCCATTTTTTCTAGTAGTTCTGATCAGAAAACCATAACTAATAAATTAAAAATAAAATTGAAGGAAAACAATTTAAACCTTCAAACAATGAATTTTAATTTCTTGTTTGTTTTTGTGTAATTTTATTGTTCCCAGAACATAATTAGTGCTATGAAATTATACACTAATAGGAAGTAAACATGTTTAATATGCATTTGTTTTCAAATTGAAATGATATTTTATCCTTATTTACATAATTAAAAAAACTGGAAAATTATTGTTTATATTTTTCAGGATTATTTTTGACTGATCTGGTTTACATCGATATGGCTCACCCTCATTCAGGCGGATTGGAATCTCAACAACGGCAATTAAAAATGAATAATATACTCCGAGTAATATCAAATTATCAGCACTCAGACTATAGTAATCTACCCACCATTTTAAAAGTTCAACAGTACCTTAATTCAGTTCGATATATTGAAGAACTACAGAAATTCGTCGAGGACGACCAGTACAAGTAAGAAATATATAAAAATAAACACCTTAACATCCTAAAGATTTTTGTTCCTTTCTGTAATTATTTTATTTCTCAGGTTATCATTAAAGCTGGAACCGCCCTCTCCAGCACCAAGCTCATCTAGTTGTAGTTCTAAAGAATCCGTTTCTAGTAATATGTTAGATCCTAATACTCTTGCCTCTTTAAATCTATCGCCTGCGAAATCATCTAGTGGTTCATTGCGTCTACATACGGCAGTTACTTCTGGATCCAAATTCATACCCAGTCATAGAAAGTGCCGAAGTTTGGGAACAAAGTAAGTCCTTTTCTTCTTTGTTTGTAATTATTACCAGTTTGAAATTAAAATAGGTTTAGAGGTGAAGGGATTTAAAAATGTAGTTATTAATAACAAATAATTTGGTATACTAATTCATAAATATTAACATTATTATGGAGGTTACACGGCAACATTTATCATTTTATATTTTCAGTTAAATATTTAAAAATTCATCTACATGCCATTTAAACTTATGTTAAAACATGTAGTCTAATTTTGTTAAAACTATTATTATATTTCTAACTATGTTCTTATTATCACTTAATTTAAATTTATAATATTTTATTTTACTGGAGAGTATTTTTAGATATCTCTGTCAAAATTGCATTTGCGATACAAATGAAAATTGTTTATCTAGATTTCGTAGTGCAAGTCTACCTCGGAATTTCCATAAACAAGGTTTGCCTAACATAGGGTACTTTACCCCTGAGGGGTGAGTGGGATTTATATGTTTTGCATGGGAACTGCGGATAGACAAGTATCAGTGCAGTAGTAGACTTGCCTTATTCGTTTTCTTTGCTTTGGTTTGTAGGAACTTTAGTCTTTTGCTTTTCATTTAATTTAGTAAGGGTTTCAGTTCGCATCGTCATAAATTTTGTTTGTACATACAGCTTAAATAATAATATAAATAGCAATAACTGCATGGTAAGATTCAATAAACTAAAAAAACTCATGTAAATATAAAAATGAATACTTTGAAAGTCAGTAGTTAGGAATTAAAAAAAATGCATGAATTTGACAGGAAGAAAAATAATTGGGTATGTTTTTCTCTTAATGGGAGATGTTTTGTTTAGTATTTACTGCAAACCGCAAGAGACTGTCGAAGCCAAAGCCTTCCATTTACTGGATGATTCAGTATTGGAAGACACGGGGAATGGTCAGCAACTGTTGCGTTCTCCAACCAGAGGGGAGCTCCCTTTACAAGCTTCTCAACAGGTGGAGGAAGATTCGCAGTTGCTCACCAGGTGAGAAAATTATTTTTTCTATGACCACTTTGAAAACTCCACCTTTCCCATACTACATCTCTAAAGGCGTATTCCATTTGCCACTTAGATCAGATCTAACTTACATACATACATACAAAAGTAATACTACTTATGTCAAATAGCTTTCGCGCATATATTTCTGTTCTAAATTCATATTTTAAAATTAGATCTACGGAAGATTCCCCCTGCGAAGACCAGACCTGTCCGTTGCAAGGTTGTTTAAGAAGGAAAACAGTTCTAAAAGATGGTAGAAAACCCACCGTCACATCCTGGCAGCGTTACTGGATCAAAGTTTGGGCTTCATCGTTAGTTTATTTCTCGCCAAAATCTTTCAAGGGATACCAGAGATCCGATTTCAAACGAGAACCGTGTAAAATAGTTTCCATTTCCGGATGCTCATTTGAAATGGGAGACAATTCACTCCAGCCAGATATTTTTCAACTTGTGGACCACCATCGAGGTAAGAATTATTTAAGATAAAAGTGATTGTACTCTAGAAGTGATATTCTTTAGGCAATATTTACAAGTTTCGGGCAGGCAGCAAATCGAACGCGGAAAAATGGTGCCGAACTCTACAACAAATTTCTCAAGGGGATCATAAGCCTCTGCCAGCGAATCTTATGTCTTTTGAGTAATTCCTATACGTATTTTATAACTGCAAATTTTATATTGATTTGTGTTCATTTTCTGCTTGAATAAACGTGCAGGATAGATATTTTAATTTATAATTGAAATAAAGTTGTGATTTTTCTATACATTGCAAATATGTCTTTATTATTTAAATTACAGAATCCTACAACATATATTATTTCATTTTTTATTAATATTAGGATAACAATTTGCAAAGGGAAATTTTCTCTTTGTACATGCAGTTTAGTTTTTACAGATTCAGAAAATTCTGCAAGAATTACAAATTTTAATTTATTAATATGCCTACATCATTCCCCCTACTTAACAATTTTATTATTGCTGTGTTATCAAATATTACATATCATTTTTATTGTGTTTTTTATAATGACTCAACTAAGTTCAAAAATGAGATTTTATGTAACTTTAATTTCATTTTATTTACTATCGATACAAATTATTTTTACTACTTCAGAAAATTTGGTAAGAATATAGACATAAATGTATTATTTTTGTTATTTCGTTTTTTTTTCAGAAATCTAATTTAAATTTAAGTAATACATTAAATGATTTAGGATTATCAGTAAGTTATTACATATTAACTATTTGTTTAATAATAATTCTATATATTATTAGTTTTTAAGTCAACATGACAAAGTTAAAGGATTATTATCAAAAGAAATGCAAATGGCAGTAAGTATATTTTAATGGGTAATTTTAATTGTTTCAATGTCAATTTATGTAGCCAAACTTAATTAAAAAAGCTGGATTTCCATTTGAAGAACATTCAGTAATAACAAAAGATGGATATATATTAACGCTCCACAGAATTCCATTCGGACGTAAAAAATATTATACAAAGGGATCTCCAGTTTTGTGTGTCCACGGCGTTTTCGGAACTTCTACTAACTTTATTTTACGCAAACCTAATCAAAGTTTAGGTTTTCTTTTGGCCGATGCCGGACATGACGTTTGGTTGGCAAATACTAGAGGAACTCATTATTCTAGGAAACATAAATCTATACATGATTCGCGTTATTGGGATTTTTCATTTCACGAAAAAGGTATTTATGATTTGCGAGCAATAATTGATTATATTCTGGAGCTCACTGGGCATAAAAAGTTGGCATACATTGGTCATTCCGAAGGAACCACCCTTTTATTTGTTTTAACATCTCTTATGCCAAAATATAATGAAAAAATCAGTATAAGTTTTATGATGTCTCCTGTAGTGTACTTAAAAGGATCCAGGATACCTTTCTTGCCTTTATTAAGTCAGTTTTCAGATATATTAGAAGTAAGTTAATATAATTTCGGTAAAAACCGTAAACAGAAAAATGTCGTAGATTTCAAGCAAAATGTTAGGTGAAGGAGAATTTTTATCTTCAATATTTGAAATACGAAAACAAGAAGCTACAGTGGATCATACATTAATTCTCCTTTTTGGATTATTCTTTAATGTTAATTTGAATACTTTGGACTATAAAGCTTTTAATATATTTTTAACAAATGCACGAGGAATTTCTGTTAAAGAACTTATCCATTTCACACAATTATATAAAACCGGTAATATTGATAAATATTTAATATATACTTAAAATACATGTATTTTTTTAGGAGAATTTAAGTTATATGATTACAACATTGAAAATTTAGAAAAATATAAATTATTCAGACCACCTTCTTACGATTTATGTTCAGTTACTGTTCCAACTATTTTGTATTTTGCCCAAAATGATAATATAATTTCGTATGGCGATGTTAAAATATTAGATCAACATTTATACAAATCCAAACTAATTAAAACAGATCCAAATATATGTCATTCCGATTTTATAATGGGAGATAATGTGATAGGGACCGTATATGATAATATATTGAAAACATTAAACTCTAATAATACTTTGGAGGTAATATTGTTAATTATGTGATTTCTAATCATAATAATATTCATTTATTGCAGTTTCCTATTAAAGAAGGCAGAATATGTAATAAGAAGTGGTAAATATAATTATTGTATAACACATATATTATTATTTTAATGTAAATTTAAATAAAGGAAACTGGGATAATAAAAAAATGTATATTTTAAACGGTTTTTCATAATATGTACTGCTACCAACAATAGATTTGTTCCACCAAGTAACATTATGAAAACAACCAATACAAACTAAACTATTTAAAAAAACATTACAATATTATTTTGTATAAAACCATATATTGCTACGGTTTTTTTTTTAAGTAATAAATAACCATAAAATAAATAATACTTTTTAAATATATCTTAAAAATACAAAACATACATTTTGTAATTGTACTAAATAAATAATTAAATACAAAATGACATCATATTAATTTATATTTTCATATTAAAGTTCTTTAAAATTGAGAAATGTCTTTATAATACCTGTTAATTTCAATGTACAAAAGCATGCTGATTTAGTGATAAATGCACTAGTTGGCATTACTGTATGTCTCTTCAAAGCTTCAGTCAAAATACGCATGCGCAGCAACCGTCAAGATTTGAATCTGCTGCTTGTTACCGTCATTAGCATGTAGCTTTTGTTTTGACTTCGAATTTTAAAGTGGTTTTAATGTTTATTTTTTAATAAGAACAGTATATACAAGTTTTAACTATTGATTCAGAAACATCGTATATTGGTGTATGATTTATAAATGTTTTATTGAATGTAAGTAGAATAACCTAGTAAAAATTTATATTAGTAAATAAAAAATTTTAGATGACATCCAAACGAAAACATTCGTCAGGCTCGGAGAGTTCTGACGATGCAGATAAATCACAAAGAGGATACGAAGCTGACGAAGAAGGTGGTGTACGAGTGGATGACATTTACATCCCACCACCTCCAAGACCGCCAGGCACTATCGATGCCAGTGGACCTCGATTAATCATAAGAAAAATCGTTAATACTAATTTTAAAAGCTATGGAGAAGAAACTATGCTTGGACCATTCCATAAGGTAAAAAAAAGATATTGTTTATGTAGTGCTCTTATTAGAAACTTAATCGGTTTGCTTATTTGTTATTACCGCTTTAACATGCAATAAATAAGTTAAGGACATTATTATTTACAGAACTTTAACGCTATAGTAGGACCAAATGGAAGTGGCAAAAGTAATGTGATTGATTCTATGCTGTTTGTGTTCGGCTTTAGAGCAAGTAAAATTAGATCAAAAAAGTTATCTGTGCTCATACACAAATCGGAAAAGTATCCCAATGTACAATCCTGTACAGTTGCCATTCATTTTGTTTTAATAAACGATAAGGTATGTCCAGAATTATTTATAAATATAATTTAAATATTTTATTATTATTTTGTAAACATAGGAAGACGATCCGAATGAATACGAAGAAGTTCCCAACACGGCATTTTCTGTGTCTAGAACTGTTAATAAAGACAATTCATCATATTTTATGTTGAATAATTCAAAAGCAAATTATAAAGAAATCTCCACATTATTACGCAAACATGGAGTTGATTTAGATCACAACAGATTTCTAATTTTACAGGTAAAATTATTTGCAGGTTTATAATACGGACAATATTAACTACATTATTTTTTAAATAGGGTGAAGTAGAGCAAATTTCTCTTATGAAACCAAAAGCCCAAACCGAACATGAAACCGGAATGTTGGAATACTTAGAAGATATTATTGGAACTACTCGTTTTAAGGTAATTACTCGTGTATTTATGACTAGTTTTTATGAATTTAACTTTAGGAACCATTAAAACAAATCGATGAAAAAATCGAAGTATTATCTCAACTTCGAGAAGAAAAACTCAAAAGAGTTAAACTTGCCGAAAAAGAAAAAGACGCTCTTCGGGAACCAATGCAGGAAGCTGTTCAGTTCTTGCAAGTGGAAAATGAAGTAATGAAGAAACGTAACTTCTTATATCAGCGACAAATGTGCGTAATTATTTTGTATATTTACATTTTTATAATAAATTTATTTTAGAAAACAATTATCTAACAAATTAGAAGATAATGAAACTAAAAAGGGAGTTTTGGTGGAAAAAGAAAATGAAATGAAGGAATCTCTTAAAAATCTCTCAGAAGAAAAGAAGACTAGAGAAGCAGCTTTTTCAGAACGAAACAAGTAATACATATATTTTTTTATAAATTACTTTTTCTATAATAATTTCTTTTAGAAAATATGAAGGCTTGGTTAAGAAAAAAGAGGAATTTACTGAAGCTTTTGACAAAGCAAACAATAGAGACATAAAACTTCAAGAAGATTTCCAAGAAATTAACAAGCGCAGAAAAAAAGTTATAGAAAATTTAAAAGAAGAAAAATCTAAGCTTGAAGATCTTGAAAAAATTCCAGAAAGAAATAAGCAAAAAATAGAAGAATACGAAGGTCGGGAAAAACAATTGACAACTCAGTGTGAAACCTTGCAAGCGGAAAAAGGAAAACTGTTGGCAACTGTTCGCGACGAAACTAAAGGATTGCAAGACAAGAAAGAAAAAATTTCTACAGATCTTATCGGCTTAAAACATATCGTCGATAAAACTAAAGAAGCCGTAAGTCCAAATTCATTTTACTTTTAATTTTATTCTAATTTTTTTCCTTTAGTATAGCTTGGCAGAATCTGAGTTAAAACTATTTATGAGTAACGAAGAAAACGAACGCCGTAAACTGGAAGCGTACAAAACTACGTATGATAATAACAAACAAAAATTAACAGAGCGTCAGAAATCATTAAAAGAAATAAAACAAAGACTACCAATTGTTGAAAAGCAATACAAGGAAGCAATTGCGAATTTAGATAAAGCCAAGATAGAAGAAGCAAAGATCATTAATGAAATCAGAACTCAAAGAGTACAAGTTGAAGAGACGAGATCATCGATGCAAGCGTCCAAGTCGCGGGGAAGAGTTCTCGATTCGTTGACGCAGCAGAAAAATGAAGGGAAGTTGAACGGCCTCTTCGGGAGACTGGTAAGTAAAGTTTTAAATTATAAGTTTCAATCTGTTTTAAAAAAATATTTTTTTCCAAAGAACCAATCGCTATTACTGAATATATTTGCTACACGATAGTTTTTTTTTCTTTATAAAATTTGCATATTTAGCAGCCCGTTTATTTGAATTTTTTTTTTTTTTTCAAAATATTTACATTACGAAATTCTAAAAATGAAGAAAGCAAACTGTCACTTACCCTTAAAAGGTTTTTTAAACAAAATTTAAATACCATTGTTGTTAGAAACTTAAAGTTTCATTCAAATTTGCTGAACATGTACACTTATAATTCGGACGGATAGACACCGACATACAGCTAAAATAAAACTTATTGTAAAGGCCTGCTCCATTAAAATGTCGTATGTTAAAGTCAGTGTGATAACAATATCTTATTGCCAGTGGTGGTTTGTAAAAGAGATTCTTATAAGATTTTTTTTTAAAAGTTCTGGAAACTAGATATCTGGAATATTTTATTTGTAGGGCGATTTAGGTGCGATTGACCATAAATACGATGTAGCTATATCTACAGCTTGTGGGCCACTGGATAATATTGTAGTTGACACCGTAGATACAGCACAATGGTGCATAGAATTTCTTAAAAAACATAATATTGGACGAGCAACATTCATTGCTCTTGATAAGCAAGAACATTTGCGACAAAATGCTAACTCAAAAATAAATACGTAAGTTAAACTTTTATTATTAAATATACTTAAATAATATTAATTATTTATTAGTCCAGAAAATGTTCCAAGATTGTATGATCTCATAAAAGTTAACGATGACCGCGTCAGAACTGCTTTTTATTTTGCCCTGCGCGACACATTAGTCGCGAATGATATAGATCAAGGGACACGTATTGCATACGGTTCAAAAAGATACAGAGTTGTCAGCTTGAAAGGAGATCTCATTGAAATGTCAGGAACAATGTCCGGCGGCGGTCGGAGTGTCCTAAAGGGCCGAATGGGCCAAAAAGTTGCCGTTCAAAGCAACGTTATGAGTCCTCAAAAAGTAAAAGACATGGAAAAGTCACTAGAAAAACTAGAACAAAAAGCTACACAGCTCCGTGAAAAACAAACAGAATTAGAGTTTGAAGTTGAAAAACTTCAACCCGAACTTCGATCTCTTAAAACCGACTTAGAAAAATTCACAGTTGAAGTTCAATCTTTACAACAACAACAGCCCAATTTAGAAAAACAAATTAAAATGCAAGAGCTTAAATTGAAAGAATCTTGTGTTAATCAAGCGCAGTTAAAGAAAATTCAAGCAACAGTTGATTCTAAAAAACAAGAATATGATAAAGCACATAGTAACTCAGAAGTTCTTCAAAAGCAAGTTGATGAAATCAGCAAAGAAATCAATGATAAAATTGATAAGAAGATGAAACCAGTGAACAACAAACTCAACGAATCTAGTACCATGTTAGACAAATTAAAAGCAGAACTTATTAAACTGAGAGTAGCAATTAAAACTTCAGAAAGAAACGCCAAGAAAAGCAAAGACAAAATTGACAACATGGAGCACGAAAAAACTGAAGCGGAAAATAAACTACACGCAATTCAGAAAGAAAGAAAGGAAATAGAAAAAGATGCAGCGAAAATCATGGAAATTATTGAAAAAATCACCGAAGAAATGGGCGAAGGAAATGAAGCATTTGCTGAAGAACAAAATGAAATAACAGAATTGGGCAAAAAATTAAACAAATTAAAATCCGATAAAATTGAATTAGATCAAAAAATTGGAGAACTCACCAAATCTATTAAGGAGAGCAAAGATTCGGTTACGCGATTTGAGAAAAAAATAACTGAACTAAGTCTTCACGAAATTCCCGAACAACCTGTTGAAGAATTGCGAAAATATTCGGATGAAGAACTTCTCGAAACAGATACCAGACACATGGAACTAGAACTCAAACGCGAGGAAGATGAAATTAAAAACGCCCGACCAAACCTCACCGCTATAAAAGTACAAAATCCATTTTTCTTATTGTATTTTTTCTTATCAAATATATTTTTAGGAATTCAAAAAGAAAGAAGCAAACTATATTGAACGAGTGAACGAATTAGAAGAAGCAACTCAAAAGAGAAAACAAATGAAGGACCTCCGAGAAGATTTGAGAAAGAAACGGCAAAGGGAGTTCCACGCTGGATTTAATTTAATTTCAACTAAACTAAAGGAAATGTATCAACTAATTACTCTCGGAGGTGATGCAGAGTTAGAAATGGTAGATTCGTACGATCCTTTTGCAGAAGGAATTGTTTTAAAGTAAGTAAAATAAAATATACAATATATATTTCTAATTTTTTGTTCAATAGTGTGCGACCACCGAAAAAATCGTGGAAGAATATAACAAATTTATCTGGAGGAGAAAAAACATTGTCTTCCTTAGCGCTGGTTTTCGCTTTACATTATTATAAACCTTCTCCTTTGTATTTTATGGATGAAATTGACGCCGCTTTAGATTTTAAAAATGTATCCATTGTTGGCAACTACATAAAGGTAAGAAGAGAATTTATATAGTGTACATCAAATGCAGAAAGTTACATATTACTATTATAAAATTTTTATTTTCAGGAAAGAACTAAAAACGCACAATTCATAATCATCTCCCTGCGCTCAAACATGTTTGAGTTAGCAGACTATTTAATCGGCATTTATAAAACGTACAACATGACAAAATCTATCACTTTAAATCCGCATTTCTACCATACAGAAGATCAGAACGCCAATCGGGCACCAACACAGAGTCAAGTCCCTGCTAGTAACATCAATCTCCTAATGAACGGCACCCCCATCTCAGATCCTGCCTCTTTGTTTGAATCGGAAAGATCTGATGCTACTGCCAATGCGACTTCCACAGACAGTAGTGAAACGCAAGACAACTTTGAAACAATTAAAAAGAGTAAATTGGACGTTATTCAACTCAACGGCAACAATGAAACGATTAGAGAAAATGGTAACATTGAACAACGCGCACAACAGGAAAGTATGGAAGTTGATATGTAAATTTAATGTAAAAAATTTCATTTGCATTTATCCATTTTATTTTTCAATCATAGTTTTGTAATTGACTTAAATATAAATATAAAAATATATTAATTGATAAATGCAAATCATTCAATCTGATGGAAAACCCCAGACTTTCAAGCTCCCAGCATCCCTTTTTCTATCATAGGTATCTTTATCATCACAAGCATAAGCTAAAATGTATTGAGACGGGTGCCAAGCTACTGTAAACGTAGCGGCGTCCACGTTAATATCAGCGATTTTATCTCCTGTTTCCGTAAACCCTATGTCGATTATTAGATCTTCCGAAGCGGATGCTAAAAGTTGGCCGTCGTGGCTGAATGATATTGTTCGGACTGGCCAATCCATTCTGAAAAATGAAAAATAAAAAAAATTAAGTCATTTTCCTACATTGATTGAACATAGTACTTTGCTGCGTCTATTGTTACTAAATACATTTGTCGGACAGGTTTACATATACATGCTGACTTTAACATCCTGTATACAGTAATGTAGATAGATGTATATCGGATTTTTTTTAATATCAAAATAAAAATCTAAATATGACTGATTATTTTTATTATTTCGTATGTCATTCCTCGCATTTAGGAATAAATAATTGTTTTTGGATCAAAGTTTTTTGTATTATCTCTTATCAAAATAAGCATGCGACTGCCACCTGTTGACTCGCGTTGAAATTAATTTTAGACATGCCACTGCCTTTGTGGGTTCAGTTACAATTTTTTTTTTATTGTTATTAGCAAATATGAACTATCAGTAACATGTACAATGTCTCTGTTCTAAGATCTATAAAATATTTATTAGCGGGTCATGCATGTATGATGAAAAAAAAATTTTTTCTCACCTTGTGAATACTCTCATACATGCTAGTTCGTCTACATCCCATAAGGAAACTAATGCATCGGCGCTTCCAGTAGCAAAATACTTTCCAGTTGGATCAAATTCAATACAAATACATGTTCCTGGATGAGCTTTTAATACATGTTGCAGCTCCAAATCTGGATAACTAGAGTAACTATTAAATTATATTCACTAATTTAATATAGAAAATTTACCTTAATATATGAATACAACCCTGTCCATTTGTGAGAAAAAATAAATCACTTGTATTATTCCAAGAGATTTCATTAACTTCAAAATTGTACTGCTCTTCAGCTCGTATTCGATAAGTTCTTGCATCTATAAACGTAACTAAATCTTCTTTATTACCTACAGCTATAGTGTCTCCATTTGGGGCCCATGTTATGTTAATATTTTCACCCTTTGTTGGTATCATCGCGATTGATTTCTGGACTCTCGTGTCCCAAATACGGACAGATTTATCACCACTAGCTGTACTTAATAAATCGCTGTTCGATTGATGCCAGCAAAGTTGATCTACGGAACCTCCATGGCCTTTGAATGTTATTTCTTTATTCTGCAATTTAAATTTGTTGTACAAATGAATTATTTTATTGCAGAAAGGCGCTTACGAGGCGGTCTTTGTCTAAAGTGAAAATACAGACAGATTTGTCGAATGAGCCGGACGCTAAACGCCTTCCGTCGCAGCTCCAGCCCACGGAATGGACCTTTGATGAATGAGCGAGATATTCTTTTGATTTACTATGCGTTTTAAAGTAACTTTGCAATTCTTCTATTTGTTTTTGATACATTCTTGATGTTTTGGTAGCTTGGTAAACATAAACTTAACCTCAAATCTGAAAAACTTTAAAATAGAGTTCGTTCTAAGATGATTGTAAAACGCTCGGTTTAAATCTGAAAAATGGACTTACGAATATTTACTACTTTATATTTATTCATAACATAGCAATGATTTTTTAATATATGTATTATAAATTTATTAATTTATTTTAATTCATGAGTCATATTTGATTATTTAATGTTAGAACCCTTTTTGCGGTATTTTTATCGGTCTTATCTTCTTTAAATAAGGAAATATATTTCCTGTGTTAAAAAATATTGTCAGTATTAAACTACATAAAGATTAAACAGTTCGAAGTAAAACTCATCGTAATATATTACAATATTTTTATCATGGAAGATGTAGAAGAATACGATAATGTTGAAAAACCAGTTCAAAACGTTTTATTTCGTCAAACATCATTGGAAACTAGATTATCACCAGTACATTTATCAGAAGAATCTGGTTCAGACGATGAGGAACGAAAATTACCTAAAGTTGTGGACGTTATTGAAAAATCACGCGAAAGTATACAACCAAAATCTCCTATTGAAGAAATAATTCAAGAAAGTAATGAGGAAGCGAAAAAAGAAAATGAAAACATGCCAGTTAAAGATGAATATTCTGTTGGTGGAATAAAAGGTTGTTCTCGGAAACTGTTTTCAAATTAAAAATTAGAATATTGGTTTCGTTCTGTTCTGTTATGTAGGTTTGACATTTAATAAAATGGCTTCGCCAAGACCTAAATCTCCTCGTCCAACTGTGGGAAAAAATGACAAAGAAGAGTCATTTTGGGATAAAATTGGTACATTGGGCCGTAAAAAAAGAATAAAGGAAGGTATGTCATTTTCTGTAATATTAAGTCAAATGAAATATATAAATCATATTGCTCACCATATATGGTTATGTTCTTGAAAACAAAGTAGGCGTGGTTTATCTAGGAGTGTTTTGTTAATTATTATTTTATTTTTAAAGTACAAGAAGTTCAAGCAGAAGGAAAATATGCCATCGATTCCCCGGGACGGCCCACTAACCTGGATTATCCTCCTGAGGAATATACTTTGGGTGAGTAACAGGGACCATTTATTACTCCTGTCTTTCATATTTCTTTTTTATATCATAAGTATAAAAATAGATAATAATTGGGGAAAATAAGGTTTAAAAATTTATTATTAATAATATTGCTATTTCATGAGAGCAGACTTTTAATGTCAATTTACTGAAAGTCTTAATTTTTAACTATATTTATCTCAGACAAATGTATTTTATAGTATTTCCTTGATTTTTAAATTAAACATTCTGAATGCCAAAAGAAGAAAATGACAGTTCACGATTGTGTTTTATTAAACAAAAGCGCTGCATTCAAGATTTGCGCGATTTTTGGCCAATAAAAACTACAATCTAACAATGTTTTTTTTTTTTGTTTTGGAAAATATTTTACGATTGTAATATGAAATGATCATTTTAGAGGATAACGAAGAAAGATCTATGATTGAACCCAAATCTTTTGAAGATAGGAAATTGTTAGATTTGATTGCCATACTCATTGACTGGATCAACGACGAGTTGGCCCATCAACGAATCATTGTTAAAAACCTTGAAGAAGATTTGTACGATGGTCAGGTTTTGCAAAAATTGCTAGAAAAGTTGACAAACGATAGACTCGATGTTCCCGAGGTGACTCAGTCTGAAGAAGGACAAAGACAAAAACTCTCCATCGTTTTAGCACATGTGAACAAAGTTCTGGGTTTACAGCGATACCCACATAACAAATGGAGTGTGGAATCTGTACACTCTAAAAACATTGTTTCGATTCTGCATCTCTTAGTTGCTTTAGTGAGACATTTCAGGGCACCAATTCGTTTACCAGAAAACGTATCTGTTTCTGTGGTCGTAGTACGGAAAACTGGAGGTCAATTAGACCCAAGAGTTGTTAGAGAAGAGATTACTTCGACTTATGAAGATGTTGGTATGAGATGTGAACGGGATGCTTTTGATACTCTGTTTGATCACGCCCCAGAAAAACTCCAAGTCGTCAAGAAGGTAAGAATTTGTTACGAAACGATACTTTTAAAGAAATTTTTTGAAGTATAGTGTTCACAACTTCTGAATAGTGTTTAATGTATTAATCGAAACACTTGTTTGTTATTTATTGTTTTCAGTCATTAGTGACGTTCGTAAACAAACATTTAAGTAAAATAAACTTGGAAGTAACAGATCTCGATTCGCAATTTCATGACGGAGTATATCTTACTCTACTTATGGGTTTATTAGAAGGATTTTTCGTGCCATTGTACAATTTCCATTTAACTCCTCAACATTTTGAAGAAAAAGTTCATAACGTTGCGTTCGCTTTTGAACTTATGGAAGATGTAGGCTTGCCAAAACCCAAAGCTAGGCCGGAAGGTAAAATACAAAATAATGCGAATAATTTTATGTTAATAATTTTTTCTTGTAGATATTGTGAATTACGATTTAAAATCGACATTGAGAGTTCTTTACAACTTGTTCACCAAGTATAAAAATATAATGTAACTTGTTAAAAACAAGCACAACACTGCCAAAACTACATGATAATCCATGTAAGAATGCCTTATAGAGAACTAATTAGTTTTTTACTAAACTATAATGTTATTAATATAATATTGAATGTTAAACTAATGTATATATTTAATTTTATTGTATTGTAATTTATAATAAAAAACAATAACACTAAGATTCATTGTTTATTCTTTTAAAAATATCTTGTATATCTTTAAAAGTTATTTCAGATGCATTAAAACAATACTGATAGTATAATTCTACAAGGGTTTGTAACTTCGTATCACCGAAATTTTTACACGCGGAAATTAAAAAACTAGGACTGGAAAACTTCGTTACAAATACTCTGGTGGCATCTAACAAACAAGAAATGATAAATGCAGCGTTTGTTAGATTTGTTTCCGTATTTTGTGGGAATAAATAATGATCCAATTCTGCGATGACAATTACTTTTGGTAACTTCGGCAGTAAGTGAGTATCACTTAGTTTTATTACTAGATCTTTTGATTCCGGTATATATCTGAAAAAATAGTTGAATAGTGAAACTATACAATAAAAAACAGTTAATTTTCTATCTGCTTAAAAGTAACAAAACGTAGTAATAAAAATATGTATAAAAAGTATCACGTACATGAAATAAATTAGTTTTAATATTTCCTTGTTTGGTGGTGTAACCCAACTATTTGGCAATGTTTGAAATGGTGTAGGTGATATAAACCAGACTGGTTCACCTTGTTCCGCCCATTGCAAAGCACACTAAAATGTGATTTCTATTTTATAAACAATCACATTTAAATGTGAAGTTCACTTACATTGAATAAAATTTCTGTAGAATCTCCATGTAAAAATATTGAACAAGTATTATTTCGTTTCATTTCACTTTTATTTTAACACAAAAAGTAAATAATAATGATAGGAAATGTCATGTAATACAGAGAGGTTCCCTTAATCGAAATTCTACTCTATTCAATTGGCATTACAAGGTTAAGTACACTTTGATAAAAATACAATATTTATATTTTTCAGTTAATGTTTTATTTCAAGACCCTAAATTTAATAGTTAATTCAGTAATATATCAATAATAATGATAATTTATAATCAATTTATCCGTAATTATCTATCACTTTCATTGTACGATCTGTCATAACAATGGAATTTGTGATCACGGACCATCTATATAATTTTTTCTACTCCTGCTTTGAAAATGCAATTTTCTGGTTTGTTTTTCATGTTGAAAGTGACTCTTTGCAGCACTAATAAATGTTTGTTGCATTGTTGCTGTCATGGATACGCATCACTTGCGCATCACAAAAACAAAATTTGCAATAAATGTCAAATTATGTTTAAAAAATAATTTTTTATTTCCTTATTTTTTATCTTGCAGGAGTAGAAAAAATAGTGTGTATAACACGTGTTGAAAGTCCTTTGTCGAACACAAACGATTGCAACCTTCGCTTCGCTCAGGCTGCAACTTTCGTTTTGGTTCGACAAAGATAGACTTTCAGCACTTGATATACAAATAACTATTGTGATCACGCATGTGACAGTTGAACACGGATCTGACAGCCACCTGACAGCACCGTGTGATTTTAAAAGTTTAGGATTGGGGGTTACGACAAAAGGACCTCTGACGAGAAATCCCAAACTAAAGTGCGTAATGTGGGCAGCATGCCTCACTTGAAGTTTAAAATTTAAAGTCAATTAAACATTTTGTTCATAAAATAATGTATGAAAAACAATAGGTGTAAAAGAAAAAAACAGAAGAAAATCGGAATACCACATTTTATACAGAGTACATAAAAATAAATGTAGAAGAATGTCTTGTACTAAAAAAATACTCTAAATTATTTCATAATAAATATTATAAAAGTCTTGCCCTACACACTAAATGAAAAATTGGAACATACTACACTGTAAACTAAAACTAATTTGGAAGACAGCCGGACATCTACTTAAAATTCCCGCTCTTTGTTCGAGCACAAGCAGCTTTGGCTTTCTGGTTGGGACCAAACAAAGCAAACACCCATCTGTATCCATAAAAAAATACCAAAATTTAGGGTTCGGGTTAGTTCAAGGACCATCGTTATCGTCTCATATGCACTGTTTCGCGTTAAACCGCTATTCTCGCGTAATTCCGATTTTCGGGGGATATAAATTTACGCCACACCTATTTCAAACTAGGTTTTTCTTCTTAATAGCCTGAAATATTAATTATTATTAGTATTTAAATATATTATTTTATAAAGTATTGAAATTATGAAAATCGTAAAAAATACTTCTCATTGACAAAGAAATACTTCAAGTGATGTGACTTTAGAACTTCATTGAGTAGTCGCAATCAGTATCTTACCTGAATCTGTCGTAGAAAATATCTATTACAGATCAATTTATTGTCAATTTTGATCATAGTATAATCTGAAAATAAATTCAAACTTAATATTACTTCCAAAAATTTTATTATAAAATTTTGATTATATTAATCTTATTTCATTCTTGGGACATATATAACAACATATGAAAAATATCTAACGTCATTAAACTATTTGATGTTTAACATAATATAAATTCGCCAAATTATTTTTAAAATAAACTGATTCTGTTTTTCATACTATTTATTTTTACATTGCAATAATCTGCATAACATTACCTAACAATGTATTAAGCACACTGTTTTATTAGTACATAGTAATAAATTTATATCTTACACCCAAATTAACACAGGTATCTATGATTTATCAAAGACTACCATTCTCTAAATTTTACTTAAGTGCAGAAACAGACAAACAACTTACTATAAAATAATTAAATTAATACAACAAAATGTACAGAATTGGTCGTCGTTTGTTTATTTCTGCAAGGATACTAAAGGAACACACTTCAGGAGCTAAGCCTAGATCACTTTATTTATTTTGTGGTGGCATTATCAAAGTTTTGAAAATATTTCCAGTAAAAATTGGAATTCATCTACACTTATTTTAGAGAATGTTTCTAATAAAACTATACATATAAACTAATTTTACATTGGAATATCACAAACTCATATAAATTAATTAAAAATTCCAATCATTTAACCAGAAATTTCTTCCCTGCATCAGACGGTTTTTTTGAAAATATCCTCAATACATTATTTAAAAACATACTTGTTCTTAAATAAATTATAATCTTCAATTAGCATCGCAAGTACAGAAAAAAAATATTTTATTTCACAATATGTTAAATATTTACAAAAAAAATATAATAAATACGTACATGTTATTTTAAAAATTAAAAAATAATGAAAAATTAAAATATATGTTTTCTTTTACGATGCTAATCGAAGATTATGTTGTAAAAACTGTATGGGTACGTTTAATACTTAAAATCTTTACCGCATTTTGTACGAAAATTATAAAAGGATTTAATTGAGTACAATAAATAAACTTACCGATATACAATTTTCAATTAATATGGCACGAGATAAAGAATAAAAAAATCCTTTGTTTTATTGTAATGTATCAACGAGAATGTTTTCAAAATGTTTTGAAGCTAATCATGCGTTAATATAATTCGCTGAAGCCGAGTGTCTGTTGCGTTGTTTGAGAGTGGTGTAAATGATGCTGGTGATGTAGGTCTTCCAGAGAGCTGGTACTATTTGCTCCTGCAGGATGTTGTAAACTGTTAGAGTCCAGCAGGGTTGCAACAGAGGGAGAAGAGCCTAATCCTTGGCCTGTGCTGCTGGTATTGGATTGGTTCTGGCCTTCCTGACGCATGAGGTTTCGACGCCATTTTGCTCGCGCATTTTGGAACCACACCTAGAGAATTTATTGTTTTTTCAATGTTATGAATTTGCAAGTTGTTTTAATACTTGTTTACATAAATTTATTTATTCATTTGCAAGTTTTTCTTTCTGTACAACAATTTAGAATATATTAGATTACATTATATTTCAATGTATTTTTACCAACTCTCGCATATGTCAGGAAAGTAATGTAACTGACTAATAATGACTAATTTACCGTCCGTCCGTCTGGATGTATGTAGATACTTATAGAGCAAATATTTTTGACAGTTGTGATATTAAATAATAGTAATAGTCAATCGAAAATGGAAATACTGTGATAATATTAAGTTTAAGAAAAATATTTTATTGATATAGTATTGGTTTCTGTAAATATATTTTTTTACCTGTAGCACCCTTTTCGACAGTCCCGTCTTCTGCGCGAGCTGTTTGAGATCTTTGGCGTCGGGATTTTGGTTGATGGCGAAGTAAGACTTCATGGTACGGAGCTGGTGATGTTTGAACGATGTTCTCATACGTTTTGTCCTCTGTTGCTGTTGGTGTCCAGAACTAGATCCAGGTGAAGCCACTGATACTGAAGAATCGTATGACAGCGATTCCATAGATGATGATAGTTCTGATGGGTGCAGCAACTCTGGAAAGAGAAAAATTAATTTGTATTTTCAAACAAGAATAGTGAATACGTTCATATAGAATTATTTGCAATTATTTTATTGTTCAGGCACAATAGTTTTTTTATTTGGTTAAAGATTGACGAAGTTGAGATTTTTACTCCAGATTTCATACTCCACTCAATTTGGACAGAAACGCGCTAACAAAGTGAGCCACCGCTGCCCGTACGACTTGATCAGCTTTTTGTAAAAAAAAAACGGTCGATCGGAAGAAATTGTTTACTATTTTGAAAGAAATTATTTACATCTCTGATATGACAAGTTGGGTTTGTTGTTGCCACAGCTATTTTTTTATTAATGGTAAATCGTTACAGAACAGTTGTGTTACTGTACTATTCCCTTTTCAACAGTGACGGGATTTCAGCAATTTTATTGGAGGGGCAATAATAGTCTTTATACACATACATGCATAAACAAAAAACTTATATATAGCTCACAGGCAAAGACAGTCACTTAGTCCAGTAAAATAAAGTGAAATAAAAACGGTTCTGCGGAATGAATCTAAATAAACCCTTGTTTTGGTATTCTAATGACGGGCTGAAAATTTGGCATTGAGATCACGATTTAAAAGGTCACGAAAATAGGTTTTATGCCAATATCTCGCTTCATTTCGTATGATCAAGTGTTTTCGAGATATATGCTCTACAAATTTTATAATAACCTTTAACAATGTGCGATGCAAAGGAAGCGAGATATTGAAAAAAAAAAGATTTTCATGACCTTTGAGCTTCGATATCTTGATTTGCAATCGCAATATCATTGCCAATTTTTCTACCCGTCTTTAGAATGTCAAAACAAAGGTCTGTGCAAAAATTCAATTTATAAAGATTCATTCCGCAAGATTGTCCTTATTTGACTAGACTAAAGAAAATAGGTAAAGTTAGTCCCTCTATAATTTTATCTGGTTGTGCAAACTTTGGACTGCGAAGGGGGAAAACGGCATCTCTTGCACTTCCCCCAAATCCGGCCTCTACTTTTCATTGTAGTATTTATTGAAATAAGAATTGTAATATAAACAAACTACACCTCCGATAATGTAGAATTTTTCGTCCGTAATGACACATCCCTCTGGCAAACACTCCACACGAGTATCAGCCCTTGTTAGCCGGCTCTGCTGCGTCGTGGCTTACTACGTGATCAAGTGCCATGTTTGCAACGCACAGCTCTCGACCTGGCGCATGCAAACAACGCTCCAGGCTCAAGAACAGCACAAGAGTTCTATTGATTCTGACCCTCCTGTATTCTACTATTTGTTTTACTCACGATGAGGACTGTACGCATAATAAAAAGCGTATGAATAGTAATAACTGTTGCTGCTAAGATTTGTGTTTGTATACTGGTTATTCGAACAAACCAAGGGCGAAATTAATGAAAAAAAATCTATGTTGTTTTAACAAGAACAATTTCAAATACATAAAAAAATTGGAAATAATTTATATTGGTAACAGCACAAGAAGATTTTGAATAATAGTAATGTGACATGGCAAGTACCTACATTTTCCTAATACCTAACGATGTTTCCTAAAGTATTAAGAAACATCAAACTGATGTGTGTAACTAGTTTTGCCAAACATTAGTGCAAATATATTTTTTATTATAAACATGTAAAATCATTTATAGTGCATTATAATTTTGAGTAGGTTTTTTAAATCATCTGTAATGAGTGCTTTTAACGGCACTATTTTTTCAGACACTTGTATTAAAGTATTACACATATATAGAATAAAAATTATCGATACCATGTTTCTTAATACTTTAGGAAACTTCAAACTGATGAATCTAACTAGTTTTGCCAAACATTAGTGCAAATATATTTTTTATTACATACATGTAAACTCATTTATAGTGCATTATAATTTTGTGTAGGTTTTTTAAATCATCTGTAATGAGTGCTTTTAACGGAACTATTTTTTCAGATACTTTGTATTAAAGTATTACACCCTGATTTTATTGATACCTCCACTCACAATTTTGAAAATAAGGAGATCGGTTACTTCGTGGATTCCATATTTCGTAATTTGTGATGAAAATGGATGTATTTTTGTTATATATTTCTTTTAAATAAGTATTTTGTATTACTTATTCACAAAATTCATTAAAGTTATTTATATTTAAAACCAGTAACTAATTAGAATTAATTTTAATCGAAAGTGGTTCAATTTAAGTAAGATCTCCAGTGTAAGAAGAATGACATTACAAATACAGAAGTATTGTCCTGTCCAGTAGAAACAATATACGTGGAAAATGTCAAACAATTTCTGCAATTCCAGATTGTACGTATAGGAGTAATAGAATTCTAGTTGAAATGTAGTTATTCCATTTGTGTGTATGATATGGGAAAAATTATATCGCATCAATGCGAAGCTGTTGCGATTCCCATCGAGAAACATTTCCGATTTTTTTCCGTCAATTGTTATTGGCTATCGATGTTGTTCGATTTGGTATTCTGTGCACGCTCGTTCATTCTACTAAAATTCTCCGATTTGAGTTGAGTTGTGGAGTAAAAACTTGCCCCGGTATTTCGAAACCGGTACGAGACGACGGAAACCGCGAGCGACTCACGAATTCATACAGCGCCGAGCGATGGCGACCAGGCTGATTATTGATTTGCTTCGATCGCAAACGCAATACTAATTAGATAGCGGACAATGATCTGTGACATACGGAGACCTGATGCTGATTGATGGCTTGTTGCCAGAGATAACTCCGATCCAATTCGCTCTGGAAACTTTAACTTATTCATTCTTATTCTTATTCATTCCAATGTATTCCTTGCTGCACATACTCTTTCAGAGAATTATATTACCATGACTTCATAAATAAATATATTTACATTCATTTTATCAACATTTATGGGAGCACAGCTAAACTTAAATTTTATATTAGATCAAATAATATTGAACAGTATCTGCTGAGATTATCTCTAATAATCAACCAAGGACACATCGTTCAAGGAATTATATGAGTTTTATATATGAAAATTTTCAGTTCTTTTTATGGGTTCATTTATTAAGATGCGACAAAATTATGAATAATGGAAATGATTTGATTACAAAAATATATTTCAATCAG
Organism: Stenolophus ochropezus; assembly: GCA_035578165.1. Classification (NCBI taxonomy): domain Eukaryota; kingdom Metazoa; phylum Arthropoda; class Insecta; order Coleoptera; family Carabidae; genus Stenolophus; species Stenolophus ochropezus. Next base: position 12,120,875 of record JAQOWZ010000005.1, on the reverse strand, counting down.
TCTCTAAAACAGGACCAAATTAAGACAAATTTAACGTACAGAGCAGATATATGTGTTTGGTGCACGCATTTTTGAAATTAAGATTAAGAGAATAAATGACCATTTACTTAAAAATATAGATGATAAATAATTAGAAGAAGTAATAAATGTAATAAAATTTCATTTAAGATTCAAATATTTATATCTGTAACGTCGGAATGAGTGAAATCGGTAAGTTTCCTTGCAGCAGTAAGTTGACAACAATTAAACGTTTCATTAAAAAAACATTTGACAACAGCATCCAACAGGAAACAAGCAGAGATTCAATATGCTGCTAACTGATTTGAGACAGGGAGTGCACCTTGTATATCAGTGTTGTCAAGACATAGTGTACTCGTAGTTGGTGCATTAATTACCACATCTCACATCAATTAAAGCAGTGAGCTTCGGACTGTACTCAACATCCGGTCTCCAACTGTCCACTTGTCAACGACAACCCTATCACGTGATAAACTACGGAGAAGGAAACGCATGAGATATGATGAACGCGGGAATTTACAAAACGACAACTCATATCTTCACTTTAATAAAGAAACACATTTGTTAGAGCAAAGATAATTATTTTATTATTATTCAAATTGACTGTAATTTAATAATAATACAATTGACTCTATTAATTGTTTAAGTAATGTTTTTCAGAATTTCATTTCATTATCTTTATTAGAATTTGTACAACCGTACTTAAACGAGATTTGAAACGGCAATAGTTTGATTGCAAAATGATATTATTAAATTAATGGAAACAAATATAACAACACATCAATTAAATATTATAATGAGCAAACTAGTTTTATTTTCATATTGCATTTCAATTTAGAATTAGAAAGTTATTTGTTATGAAAACTTGTGTTTTAACTTTTAACCCAAGTTTCTAAAGAAAGGTGTTGTCAGAATTTACTATATCTATAATATTTATAATTCCTTTATAAGTATATTTCTTCACTCCATCATCCCTCCAGTCGCTTAACACCAATTTTTCTCCAGTCGCTTAACACCAATTTTTATATATTTTGTATCTCTATTTATTTATTTAAAAATCGTTGGAGACCACAGTTAGTGATGTTCTCATACTACTGATGTACTGATACATACTGGTATCGATAATTTTCTTTCGTTACCGGTATCTTACATTTTATTAATATCAGTAAAGTAAACCTAGTATCGCAACACTTTAATTTATTTAATAATATAAATGTTTCTTTTGTTTAAAATTTGTTGAACACGAAACTAACTTTTTTATTATTTCTGGGAAAAAGGCTTCTAAACTGTTTTTTCTTGTTGTTTGTAAGGAAATAAAGAAGAGTAGAACATTTAATTTTATTGTGAAACTTATAAAAATAAAATATTTTTACGTTTTATAAAAAAAAAATCTTTTAATACTTGAAAGTGCTTGAACATGTCGATATTTTTCTTGCGATCCAATACTGGTATCGATAATTTTTATTCGATATATTTGATACCCAAGTATCGATACTTTCTCAGTATAGAATAACTCAAAAAACAGTACAAAACAAAAGAGGTTTAATATTTGTATTTTAGAACCTAGGTAAGATAATGAAAAGCATTTAATGGTAGTGAAGTAACGAGCTGAGAAAAGGGCGATAAATAATGTGAGTAGTGTTAGTATAAGATGAATTAATTGGTGCATCACCCATCTGCCGGGCAGGTGTGGAGGAACAATAGCAATAAAGCGGGTTTGATTGCAGCTCGGCCGGACACGGAATGCACATTTTTTGGTGCCGCCATAATGCCGTCTCACGTCTCGCGTCTCCAATTGGCTACCGAATTCCCTTTATCCAATCAATGATCTCCGAATACTTTTCATCTGTCAGCGGCCGGCTGACCACCCACCGACAGCCCAAGCCTATAAATAACCGGACGATAGCGGCCGCGACGCGATCCGGGCACGGAGGCTCCCAGGCTACGACACTTTCCCGACGATAAAACAACCAGCACGACCTTAACCCCAGCCAAACCCGACAACAACTATGCTACGCTCACTATCCAATACACATCCACATAAAATACATTTCTTTTCTATAAACTTCAATAAATTGATTTCTTTACATATTCATAAATCTGCGTAATGAAATGAACTTGATTTCATCCTACAGGAAGATGTAAAATTGGAATTGAAATTTTAGGTAACGTTACAGAAAAAAAATTAGAGTCGGCGATTGGTGGAACATATTATTAATTAAATTTATTTTTTAATTTAATAGAGCTTGACAGAACGAAATGCTGTCACCATATTTGAACAAATAAATATGAATAAATTAAGTGATTATTTGTACAGTTTTATGAAATATTTTATATCTTTAATCATGATTGTTGGTACGCAACCAGAATTACAGTTCTGTCCGCTGGTAGGGAGTTGTAATGTTATTTTTTTAGAACAAATGACTATACCCGTTGGTCAGATAGATTACTTTTATGTTTATTTAAAAACAGATTTAACTTTAATTTACTTTCTTATGAACAAATGCGATTTTATGTTTTCTGAACGTTCTATAGTATTTTTTTGGTAGCTACCAAAATCGCGATCAAGTGTCGCATGAAATGGGACCATTTGACCTTAAGCACAGGGCCGAATTAACATTTTTTGTAATATATGCACAGAATTAAAATAATAACTAAAAAATGATTATTATAATTAACTGTACAAAAATATAGAAATTGAATTAATTTCCAAGAACTGCAAAAATATTTTTCAATACTGAAGCAAAAGTAGAAATCGAAACAATACCTATATGCCTTTCTATTCATCTGGTGTACGATTCACAGGGGAGGCAACTATTAACGTAATAAAAAAATACAGCTGTGTCCAAGTGGTTCCGAACCCACTCTAAAGGCTATAAGATGACAACCTACTCCACCAGAAGTAAAAATTGTCATGGACTGATAAAGTTCATTTTTCATCTGCATCTAAAACTCTTCCAGTGCCAATGAAATGTAACTACTGTTAGAAAACATTTTTTTTGATTAACATTAAATATTACGAAAATAAAATTTATTTAGGATATCATTTATTATTATTATGAAATCGCTTCAAAATAACCATTACTATTCAAAATAAATCCTTTAAATTTCCCGCACCGACAGACAAATGCAACACGTCAAAAGTCGCAGATTTTGCGAAAAATTAGTTTAAAAGAAGTAATCAAAGATTTTCAAGCATAGAAATGTAGAAGGAAAATGTTTTAAATCATTTCTTGCAAATGTGATCATTAATTATTTCATTTTATTTTTATATGTTCATAATCAAAAATCAAAAACACACACAGTTTGTGTCATAGGTGACAGCACTAAAGTATTTGACAGTAGTCGATAATTCCGAATTGTTAAAATTTCTAAATTCTCCCCTGTATTGCGCCTTTTTCTTCACGTCGTTTTGTTTTTAGTGTCGAATACAGCAAGACGGGTTGAACCTTCGTCACGTTGCAATTTACAGCAACACGGTTCGGGTAATGGAATATTGTTCCTGACAAGTCCCTGCACTGTTACGTCTTATACTTACTGCACTTGCAATTTGTTTTGGAAACCATAAACCGGGGACGCAGTTATAACAGCTCCGTAACGCTAACGATACAGTGTTTAGAGTTGCGGGTAACAATGTTCACGCAAATTATATTGGTTTTATACGTAAATAACACACACTTCTTTTCATACCGTACCAGCACAATGCGATGTTGTTTCAACAACAAATATGTACTTTTTGTAAAATATTTTACTATACTTATGCAGCTGTTATCGATAGTTGTTTGGAATTTCAAAGTAAAGTCACAAAATGTATTTTACTCGCGTATCAAAAAATATTGTGTTTCACTTAAATAGACTACTTTAAATTTACTTAAAAATACACATTGTGCATGGGGTTGAGGTTATTAATTGTTTATTTTTTCAGATTTTGCCTAACGTTACCTTCCGCTTCCTGTAATTTGTCATTTGTTGTACACATTCATTTTTTTTTCTTGTCTCATCCTCTCATCTAATTATATGTAATCGTCATTACAAACATGTTTGTATTTCTAAATTTTAAAAAACATATAAATAATTGTTTATTTTCAATTTATATTATATATGAAAATATTTAAATATAAGCAAATATTACAAACATCTGAATTCTTTTTATGTTTTATAATAACAAGATTTGATGAACATGATATTTAAATGAGAGAGGACTTATAAATACAGAATTATATTCCGTTCATCAGTTTTTAATAAACTAGTCAGCATTTGGAACGAATATTCAATTCTGTTCTGAATTTGCAGCATGACTACAGTACCTCTCTTATCTACACAAGCAGAAGTTAAAAATATTATTTTTTTTTAGACAATGTTCAATAATTTATTTGATATTTATTTCAACAGAATAGGAATTGTTTATCTGAATATACAGTGCTTCCTAAAATTAACGGACCACATATTAATATTTGAAAATTTTGATTATTTTAATTGAAATTTCAAGTATTTAATATAATTTTGAAATGACTTTATATATGATTTTTATATACGGTATTGCTTTGTTTCACTGAGTTTTTAGTAAAAAAAGATAAATATATTACATAGTAAATAGATTTAGTTGAGTTCAGATTTAGTGCATTAATTGCGGGGTCAAAGTTTTTGACGTTTTTTTTTTCAACTAAAATCTAGAAGCAGCAGTATTGGTGGAAGAAGATGACAAGTTTGATGTGTCCCATACATCGGTTTCTCGAATGATGAAGGTATATACTAGGACACAGACAAACACAAACAGATGAACAGCCAAGCGGCGTATTCTGTCCACAAAATTCGTAGTAGTTATCACAATTGTACTAGATGACGTTTAACTTTAACTGGGCGCATGTAAACTGCAGTTACCGTACTAATGCCATCTAGTTTAATCGTGATACCTAACTACTTCGAATTTTGTGGACGGAAAACCCCGTTTGGCAATTCATCTGTTTGTGTTTGTCTGCGACTAGGGGTGGGAACCCACGGTCTTAAAAGTTACTTCTGCGGCATTTAATAATACAATAAATCTATAAATGATCATTTCAATAAAGATTTCTTTTTTTAACCTACATCTACAACTAAGTATTTATTTTAGTGTACTGTGGGTATTGGTGTAAAAAATATAATATTCCCTCACCTAAATTGGCAGCAGTCATCCTCATGACCATCTCAGGGCTCTGCTCCCCCTGCTGGATCTTCCTCTTCCTGGGCCGGCCCTTCTGCCCCGTGGGGGTGTAGTACTGGTGCGTGGGGCTGTCCCCCCGGTACACCAGGTCCACGGGGTCGCAGTAGTCGAGCTGCAGCAGCTCGAAGTGCGGGCGGCAGTACACCAGCCCGTCGCGCATGCCGAAGTGGTCGCCCTTGGCCAGGGGCACGGCGCACGACGTGCACGTGAAGCATTGCAGGTGGTACACCAGGTCCCGCGCCCGCATCACTAGCTCCGTGGAGGAGATGCCGGCGTGGCAGCGGCTGCAGCGCGTCACGGCGAACATCCTGGGGGAGAGATTGGTTAACATGAGGTGCAGTTTGAAGCCAGAGGCGTAGTCCGAGGGAAAATGTATATACAGTAAGACCACAGAATAGGTTTATAAAGAAGCGACAGTAAGACAGAGAAACGAAAATTAGAGAAAGATGGGGAAAGGCAAAAATTTAAAGGGCTCATTGTTTAAAATCGGAAAGTTTCGTGACATCTTAGGGAGAGATAGGGAAAGTCAACAAATTTAAAAGTCTACACAATGCTCCAAGGTCATAGAACTGAATAGGGTAACATGAAAGGTACCGACAAGGAGTGTCGCTTCTGTATGTAACTATTCTGTGGCCAGAGGCAAAGTCCGAAGAAAAATATATTTACAGTAAGACTCCGTTAACGATTGGGATATTTTCCAAAAAATTTGAGCGATAAACTTTTTTATTGTTAATAGCAATTTTTATACATAAAATATTCACGAAAATAAAAAATAGAATAAATAATTAAGGTTTATGGAGAGGAAGGTTCGTTCATCATTTGACACTGTTTTTTTTGTGAAGAAATCATCTATCGTCGTTTACATTTTCTTTTTTTCGTGTTAATATAAACTGATCCATAGTCCATAAACGGCACGCAAATATAAAAGTAAATAATTCATACAATTTTCGAAAATCCGAAATGTTACTTCTCTTTCGTTATTAAAAGAAACCACAGTAAAATAAGCCAATTTTAAAAATTACCGCTTAATAAAGACCATAAACTAAATCGTAGATTAAAAAACTAAATAAATTGACATTTATGATTTTATTTGATAGTGACAATAAATTGGCAATTACTAATTTTATTTGATAGTAACAAATCTACAAAAATTCCTTGAAAACCGTTAAAATTTGTTTATTAAATATCAGTTTTTGTTTTGCATTTTCTACTTCGAAGTAGATAAATATATGAATATAGTTGAAGCTATTAATTTCAGAAATAGTAATATTGTAACAAATAAGATTACAGCAAATAAATTTTATGTGTTTAAATTTATTTGATTGTACTGCAAGAACTTTCTGAACTCGTAAAATATTATGTGCCTGGAAAAATTTGTTACTTATGTCACTATTTTTGAGTTATGGAAAAAAATGAATAAATTCTAGAAATCGGAAAAAATAGTACCTATATTGTGCAACAGGTGCAGAAAGTTACCTAAAAGATTTGAAAGAGTAATCGCACGAATGGAAAAAGTGATTCTGTTATTGATCAAATTTTTATTCGTTTTCATTTTTATAATATATAAAATTTAAAAATATTTTTCAATCAGGTGATTATTAAGTGGGGATGCGTAACATATAGCAGAATTTAAAAAGACAATGATTATGGCTAAAAATAAGATATGAAAAATGAAACAAGAATGTTTTGTGAATATTCTCGTAACTATGCAAGTGGAAAATACATAATATCACTTCAGAAAAATGGCAACATCCTTCTACTTCTTGTACAGCGATTGGCAAAAACCGTTGTGTTTTCTATATGATATGATTATTAATCAATACATTATTCAACATTAGTTATCGAGTTTCCTTGATTTGTGCTCGGTACAAACTCACAATTATATCCTGCTGATTGTTAGCGGGAAAAACAAACGAAAACAAGCGAACGTTGTATCCACAACCTGCTTGATTTTCAATCTTCAGCTGTCACGTCAACACACACTGCGATGCGACAACGGCTGCGGCCTTTTTTCTCGCCGATATATTTTTGTTTATTCCAAACCGGTATTTTTATATTGATTGTTGTTCTACAGGGCTTTTTATTACAAGTTAATTTTGTTTTCAACCTGGGCTTCAGAAAGAGAATATATTTCGCCTTTCTGTGACTTCAAATAAGTCTGTTCTTTAAAGAACTAATATACGATTTCATTATATTAAATACGTACAAAACTACTACTGCAATGTAAATCTGAATTTCGATTCTTCTCTCGTAGTAAAAAAGGTATAGCATACTCGTATATATTTTCATAAGTAATACGAGAGCCATTTATTGTCGTTACTTCATAGGAATTATGAGTAAATTTAACAGATTTAATTCATAGCTCAAATTATATTTGCTTGATTATTTCACAAATGACAACTGTTCAAACATATTTTTTTAAAAACAATAAAATGTAACCATGATGATGATACTAGGGTTTTATCAATTTTTTATTCATAAGTAATACAATAAGAGCCATGAATTTATTTGAAAAATTTAAGAATAGTTATTGCATAGTAACAGACAAACGAGTGTCAAAAATGACATTTAGATCATGACAGCGACCCAAGTTGTTACGTCGAAGGAATTGTGAGTAAAATTTACCAATAAAATTCATAGCTCGAATTGTATTCGCTCGATTATTTCACGAATAACAGTTCAAACATGAAATTTTTAATATCAACAAAATATAACCGTGACTATGATACTGTGGTTTTATCAAATTTATTCATTGAAAACTACCTACAGCCATCAAATGAAGCATTCTGAGTGGATGAAAGTGACGTGTGTGAAATAGTCACTAAAAAAACTGCCTATTTTCGTCAAATGAAGCTGCAGATTGGGTGCATGTGTTGAATACTGAATTTTATTTTGATAAGTGTCATTTTTGTGCATGATGTATCTTTCATTTTTTCTTATCACCGTCACCCTTATTAATAACGCGGTCATTGTAAATTACACGAAAAAATACAAGTACAATTTGAAACAATTTCGTTTTATTTTTGTATTTTTATTATTCTTTCTTTTGATTTCCTTTTTCCTACCGCTTGTCAAAACATCAATATTTTACCGGCTTTGTGAAAACATTCCACGTCAATAAAAACAAGGTATCGCTGCGAATTTCCCGTGAGAACATCACACGTGCAATTGACACTTGCGCAGCACAATGGCTGCTTGTGTACCGTGCGAGTCCGCCCGCATCCATGCACGATGTCGGCGACCGACGCCTCACTCGCGCACTAAATGTACCCTCTGCCTCCGGGCTTACGACACTGTGTGAAAAGGAAGACACTCAAGTGCAAATTGGCACTGATAGTGTGAATTAGATGAAAGAGTCAATATTGCAAGATGTTAAAATTATTAGGTATTCTCTTGAAAAGGTTTTTTAAACTAAACAAATAATAAAATCTTCCACTATTAGGCGTTTAATTAACAGTTCTTTATTTCATTTATCTTGTATTTTATATTATAATTTCCATGTTTTAACTTTTAAAATGATTTACTATAAATTCGACACCTACAATTTTTAAACATATGGAAAAATCTTTTTTCCTGAAATTAAACAATCTGAGCAATGGTTACATATAATTAATAATTTTTTTTATGTTAAACTAGAAGTTTTGTGTAAAAAGCAGAAGTAAATGGAAGCTTTTAGATAAATTTAAAATATTTATTTCATTTTGGAATCATAAACTTGTTTATACGCCTTCAAATACGGGTGTAATTTGACTTTTATCGCCCGAGTGCGTATAAAGTTGCCGAGCAATATTTACTCAAACAAATTAAAATTATGGTTAATGAATAAATATCAAACAATACAATAAACTGATTAAATAAGTATTTAGCATCCATAGAACATTTCAAATTCCTTTTCATATAAATATTTTAAATTTTTAGAAACAAATGCCAACTATCTATAAAGAAACAGTATGGAATATATAGATCTACAGATTTTTTAATTTGAAGTATTAAATTAAATAAAACGTTGTATGTACCATGGGTATAATCAAAATTATGGCTCTTAGGAAATTTAAAGTTCTCCGCTCTGCGTCGAGCTTTAAACATTCCTTCTTGCTATAATCTCTTGATTATGCCCTTAATAAATAAATAACTATTATTTAATTTGTGAAAAAAATTACATAATAAGAGACATTTGTCTACAAAATACAGCTTGTTAGAACTGTAAATAATGTAGCTCCTTCAGTTGAACAATTGTAGGCAAAATCTAATCAACAAATTTAACTCTTCGCAGTATAAAAAAAATCAAGTTTGCATACTTTTCTGCTTGATACATGTATACATCTTTTTGAATATTTGAATTATATTTGGCAATATGGGACAATGGCCTCTGAATTAAAACGAATAATATGTAATACAATAGTTTGCCAATATTATTTATTATTGGTTAAAGATTGGTGAAGCTGGGATTTGAACCCCAGAATCCACACACCGCTCACCACTAACAAAGTGAGTCACTGCTATCCGTCATTAAAACATTAAAGGAAAAAAAATATTTCAATGAAATTAATAGCAATTATTCTTCTCTGGTTAGATTAGTGCTTTATCTATAAACGTACATCCAATTAATAGAACTGTGCGTACATGTAATTATGATTAGTTTTTTATTAATTTCTCTGAAGATATTGCAGTATCTTTACAAGAAATCAGAGAGAAAACAACAAAACAAGTCCACCCTTAACGCCCACATGCAACTCATATTCTCCGTCCTTTTCGATTGACTCATCAAAACTTTATTTCCCGTTGTTATGACACGCAGATAACACGTAGTTTAATAGTGACACGCGCTATCTGACACTCGCATCGGAGGTGTCACGCGCACATGTCCAGGTTCGACCCCGGCCCTCGCGATGGACAGCCAGATACGCCCAGCTTGTTATAATGAGGAGGCGAACACCTATGACAACCTGTTACGTTATTTTTCCACAAGAGGTGGAAGAATGCGTTATGACTGAAGAATGCTAATTGCATGAATTACATTCATCATAGGTGATTATTTTCATGGGAACACAAATACAAATATTTTGTTTGCTATTTTTATTACTTATCGTAAGTCTTTTCATAAATGATATAATAAGAGCCATGAATTTATTGGAAAAATTTACGAATAGTTGTTGCGTAGTAACAGACAAATGAGTGTCAATAAAAGTGACATTTAGATCACGACTGCAAAGCTGGTGTGATTTAAGTCATTTTTGACCCGAGTTGTTATATCGCACAATTTATGATTAAATTTTACCAATTAAATTCATAGCTCGAATTACATTTGCTTGATTATTTCACTAATGACAACAGTTCAATCATAAAATTTTTATATCAACGAAATGTAACCATGACTATGATACTGTGGTTTTATCAAATTTCTTCACTAAAAAACTACCTAGGGCCATCAAATGAAGCATTCTCATTGGATAAAAATTACGTGTGTGGAATAATCAATTTTATAAACTGGACATTTTGCTGTAACCTCTGTCAAACGCAATTTAGCGATTAAAAATTATTGGAGAAATATAAATTTTTAATTAATTTGAGTGATTTTGTCGTTTCATTGTTTCTCAAAAAGGATATGTTGCAGAGCCTATTATAATTTATTTTATGCAACTCGTTGGAATCTATAATTTCATATTAATAAGCAAAATAAAAAAAAATACATATGTCGGCCAAAAATGTAGAACATTATGTGTGCGTTAGATATTTCTACATTACTCGGTTTTATTAAAGCACTCCGCTTGGCGAATACTTCGCGCTGTAAAATATAACCTACCAAACGTATATTGTAAATAATTATAAATATTGCCCCAATATTATCACTGCAGTATTGCAATATAATTATAAAAATAAACAAAGAATATACATTTGTTACGGCTTTCAAAACAATTCCTTAATAGAATATTCTAGTTCGTTAATAGCTTTGTACAATTTATTTCTTTATGTTGTATTAAAAATAACAAATCTTGTTAAATAACAAACAGTCAAGACAAAATTCTTTAAACTAAGAGTATAGAATGAGCAAAGTAGAAAAAATAATATAAAGAAAATATTTGTTAAGTGTTTATTATTTCGATCATATTTTAATTTAAAAAATGTTTGCCTATCCTCATATTTTTAGTTACCTATATAAAACAATGGAAAATAAAAATAAAATTTAAATTGTTTAGAAATACCAAGAAAGGCAACATATCTTAAAAACAATCTCTGCAATTCCGTAATCAATATTCTACAAGTAAAATTGTTTATCTATTTATCTATGTTCGAATGGTTAACAATCTACTATAATCTTTATGTTTCTTGTAAACTATAGATTGACATCCTGTACAATTACAATGCTAGTAAAATTCTCATGAAACTGCTATTTTTATTTATTTTATATCATGTCTATAGTTATTTCTACTGATTATACATACAATTGTACGCAATATTCTACGGCTATCAAATATTATCTATCTTACATCTCACAGAAAATTTAGATAGTTAAAAGGGACTTTGGAAAGATTAATCTATTATAATTTCACACAGCATAATATGTTAAGCTTTATTTTACTAAAACTTTTGTTTTACTAATCTAGTAACAAAAAAATCGAGATTGTTTAGTGAAATAGTAATATTAAGTGTCAAAATCCAGGTTTTCTCAAATATTATATATTTAGAGTAGAAATAAAATAAAATAAGAATGTTTTATGAGGCTATTTGTATTCTGGAAATGTGAATCTTGATTTGGGAAATATTTTCTAATGATTAAAAAACAGAATTCGGGCGAAGATCCCCAAATCGATACATATCAGTTTTGAAGAAGTTTCATTCATCTTAACAAAAAACGGATGGTCCTTTTAATTCCCAATTAAATGTTTGCGTTGACACACAATCAGATTCCACGAGAAGAAACAAATTCATGATAATTTATAGACACAATTAGTAAATATTCGTTGAATTTCGAACGTATCGGGGCGGGTAAAATAAAAATGCGAGGAATGATCGAGGCAGGCGTTGCACGGCTGACTAGATTCGGAATTCGACGCAGTCATAGCTGACTAATGGCGGCAGCAGGAAAGAGTAAACGCGTGTTTATGCTAAATATCACAGCCCACTGTCTAAAATCAGAAACTTGTCCCGATATTCTGACGTTTAGATGACTTCTTAAATTAATTGTATGTTTTTCACTATCATCAATAAAACCACAACTGCTCATTTCATTATAATAGGTGAAAAAAATCAGTGACCACAGAACCGACCGTCACTACCGAATATGAACACTGTACCTACGACAATAAATTATTATTTTTAAATAAAAGTTTCTCAAAAAAATATTGTCTAAGAGTATTATGCACATACTTCAGTATAAAATCTTTATCGAACAAGCAAATAAAAAAATATATGATCTCAATTAAAATAACAAAATCTGATGTGGTCACCACATGACTTCCGTATTCGCTAAATTATACACATTTCCATTCGTTTCATATCTTGGAACTTCCCTTCGAAATGTATCATTTTTTGAAAATTTTATTAAAATGTTTATCACTATTATATTCTTATGAAATATATTCTGACATCTGACAGTATTGTCAATGTAAATTTATTATGAAATGTTTCCTAAAAAAATTAAAACCCATCTAAATTATTATTTTTATTAAGTTTCTTCTAAAAGTAAACTGACATTTGAAAAGGTCGATTCAAACAAAAAATGGAGGTGCATAACTAGATGTTATAGGAACTACATAAATAAAGTTTCATGATTCTACGGCAATTGCAATGAAAAAGGGAGTTGTACAACAAAATAGGTATTATAGCAGTCCCATATTCCTTATTCAAAATTTCAAAATGTTACGGTTAATAATTTTTGAATTATGCGAGATACATTAGTAAGTACATATACGTACATACGTACGTACAGACGTCAAGAAATTTTTCGCGATTACAAAACTTCCTTTACTTTATACAACGAAGTAAAAAGATTAGGCTCATTGAAATAGTCTTGTAAAATAGAAATTATTTGCTAATTTAACTGATTTCGGAGTTTTATAGTTCTCGAGATAATACCAATATCATTTCAAAAATAGTCGTCAAACATATTGCAGAGACTTTAGTGAAAATATGTTAAATATCGAATTTCGAAAACAGTATGCTTACATGTTCGATTTGTAACGAAAATTTCAAATAGACTTTTGCAGTATTTGAAGCTCTATTGCTCTTAAGAATGTCGTTTCAACAATAAAATTCAATCTAAAATTAAATAAAGAACTTATTCAATTTTTATTTTCTATTTTTCTCGCTTCTGGCTTTGGTTTCGAAACCAGCGTGATAAATTGTAGTATTTATTCGGTAGTATAATTTTTTACGACGCGCCCAATTATTTACCGAAATCCGTAGAATTTGTAAGCGGTAAAAAGTGGAGGACAAAGAAAGGTTTGTGGGAGTTATGGCATCCGTTGGTCCCAACTATAAATTTCCCTCTGTCTTAATTAGGGTGCGTTAGCGACATAAATGGGCCTGGGAGCTTCCCTGAACCGCCCCTTACGCTACTGGGCTTAGTAAAACCAACATCTATCTTTTATACAAAGCAACCAATTTCATTTCCTTGAAGGTGTCTCTTAGTGGAATTGTAAACTTAAAGGTTTCATCCTTATTTTGAATTTGCAAAGCGGTTGATTTTATCATATTCGTTACCAATCACGAAATTAGATAATGAATGAAAATTAAATCGTGGCTTTCATTTTGAACACTTTTAAAAAATGTAAAAGAGAAGGAATTAGGAAAAGATGATTTGTCTAATCATGAATTTTACTTCCTTTGTAAACTATTTGCTCTTATTTACAAGGCAAGTAAAATTACTCAGGCACACATTCTTTTAGTTTTTGACTGGCTGTTTCTGTAATTTGTAGTTCAAATTGGAACTGATTAAAACGCAAAGCATTTTCTACTCAGTTTTTTTTTTAATTTAACATTGCTTATCACTATATTTTAAAAATTCAAAAAGTAAATCTCATATATGCAAGTATTAAAAATCAATTCGGATAAGTTCAATGAGTTATGCTTCAATACATTATTTGTTCCCAGTGGCGAAGCTAGCATTTTTAGCGTTTAAAAAATAAATTGAAGCTTTGAAATAATACATGAATAAATAAATCTATAATTTAATCTGTGTAGTTTTAACCGCTGCAAAGTCGGTAATTATATCGTTGTAATCTGTAGAAGTTTTCGATTCTATTGAAAGAATTGCAAGATTTGATAATCTCTATTGTGACATTGTTGATATGTATATAAATAAGACTTAATTAATTTTTTATTTGTTTTTAAAATTAGTACAGAGTAGTAGTTATACTTGACTTTAAAGTCATGTTTATTTATTAATTAATTTACGATTAAAAAACACATTTCAAATACATCAGGCTGTAACGAAAATATTATAAAGAAACTTATTGGTAGGCAATACAGATGCATAAATTTTAATTTTATCACGGGCACAATGCAACTGTTGTATTCGTCAACAACCTACTTTGCGCCCTTGCTACAAAATATACTTTTTGGTCTAGTCATTCGAAACTGATTTTGCCGCCCCCTAAATTGTGGCGCCCGGGCGACCGTTACTGTGTGTTCCGTTACTGAGAATTGAAGAAGACAGAAGACACAAAAAAATCTTAAATTTCTTTTGAACTTAATATCAAACTATAATACAATCAAAATGACACATTGGTTAGCGCACTTCGACTTAAACTGAGTGGAGTGTGAAATCTGAGGTTTGATTTTCGGCATTGTTAATTAACCCAAAAATACCGCTGTATCCGAGTGGTTCGGAATCCACTATAAGCTAAAAGTTCCTTGCAGAAGCTTTAGGCTACCTACTGCACCGAAATGCAAGTAAAAATTGTATGAACAAAATTCTTCTAGGTTTCAAGTGCCAAAGATTAATTTAAGGAGAACAAATGATCAAGTTGACAACTCCGAAAGTGCTAATATTTTTATTGTTTTTACGTTCCAATTCTTTAGAAACCTATTACAGTACCAGAATACCCAGGATAAAAGGATTGCCTTAAGAATTATACTCATATAATATTCTTTGCCGCCCTTATGAAACTACTGCCCCCAATATAAACTCGAGATAGAGAGTGTTGTTACCGGTAGTAGTCCTCCTTGCAGTAGATGTTGCCGTCGCGGGCGAAGCAGGTGAGCTCGGAGTCGAGGGGCAGCTTGCACTCGCAGCACTTGAGGCAGGGCGCGTGCCACTGGCGGTCCACGGCCAGGAGGTAGTAGCGGTCGTGGATGCGGCCGCCGCAGCCCGCGCACTGCGCCGCCTCCACGCCGCCGCCGCCCGGGCACGGCGAGCACGCCAGGCCCTGCTCGCGGTCCTTCAGCATCCTTACTGCATCGCTGGAACAACACGTTACTTACATTAGTTTTCATTGCAGATAGTTGCGATAAAGCAGATTTCGCAAAGAGTGGACCAGGGAAAAAAATTGTGAATTGTATTTCAAGCAAACATTTTTTGTCACTGGTCGGTGAGTGAGTGGAGTCATATATATTTTTTGAAAACGCTCCCCAAAACCGTTACTTTCAGAATTGTTGGGAGCACAGAATAGGTTTATACAGAAGCGACAGTAAGACAGAGAAACGAAAATTAGAGAGAGATGGGGAAAGGCAACAAATTTAAAGGTCTCATTGTTTAAAATCCGAAAGTTTCGTCATATCTTAGGGACAGATAGAGGAAGTCAATAAATTTAAAGGTCTACACAATGCTCCAAGGTCATAGAACTGTATAGGGGGAACATGTAAGGTACCGATACGGAGTGTCACTTCTGTATATTACTATTCTGAGATGGGAGTCTGAAAAATGCTTTTTATTTTATTTTTATTGATAGCCGGTTGCGTCAATATTATTTAAATTTGAACAAGATTCCATTAAATGGACAATATCACATAAAAAATGTCAAATGTACTATGTAATCTTGCTGTCAATACTTCGATCAGTATTTTTGGATTAAATGTTGTAAATCCTGTAGTAGTCACCAAACAACACTGTCCGTGAGTATCCATTTGTTTTTCATATCATTACAAATAGAATTTGGATTAAAAATTAAAATTTAAAAAATTCAGTGTAGGACCTACGGCTTGTCAGAGCGTTGCCTAGAGAGACCACTACAACATTCATGGGTTCAATTTCTGATGAAGACTCAACTTTTTCAAATTTTTGTTAATATTTGTTTTCTTCACATTGATTTCAATTTATTTTCCATATTGATTTCGTGACTTCAATGGGAGCATATTTAATTATATTATTTTTTCTTTTTATAACTCCTGAGGGAATATACATTTTGACTATTTTTTGACAAATTTTTCATAAACAAACTGACTTCCATACCTACATTAGCTTACTACTAAATTTGGTTTATAATAATTTTAGGTTTTTAATCAAATTTATACTGTATTAGACTGGAGAAATTTTACAAAAAGGTTTTGTATGTAACTCGTAGGGTTGTAGGCAAATTAATTTTTGACGGACTTGCCTGTAAGCTAAGTGCTTCGTCCGCTAAATTTATAATTTGCATATTTGTTTCATAAATACTTATTATTGAACTTTTGCAAGAGTTCTAAAACTATTGTTTAATAGTTTAATAATAATACCTATTATGTATCTAGGAGGAAATAGTTATTTACATACCAAATGCGGGAACGACTGGTTTCCGGAGGAGTGTGCCATAGAACGATTCCGGAAACCCAGTTCACGCAAGAGGTTTGTACAATATTTTTCGTACGAAAATCATAAAATCAATAATTAATTTTCTATTTGTACAAATATTTTTATTTATTGTATACACAAAATGATTTGTGGTTATGTGTTTCAGTACTAACAAGTGCTGTCAATCTGTCAGCATGACAGCAGTTGTTGCCAACATTGTATATCAAATGCACTAAATTTACTTTTTCTACATTAAATTTCGGTCAATAATCCCCTATTTTCTTTTAATATTATTAGGTAAAAGAATGTTTAAAACATTATACTATTTTATTATAAATATAGTTTTTTAATAAATGCTGTAGAAGTAGGAGTGTTTTTTCCAAAATTTCCCGGTCGCCTATCTGGTGGAGACCTGGGAAATTGACGTTCCAGGCATTGCTTAGGCAACGCGAAACAACACATTTCAATGCAAGAGTACGAAAAGTAATATTTGCTATATGTCCGGACGATGATGGAAAGTCGTGGAAGTCACTTTTCCTACGTGGTACATATGATTTTATTTTTATTTACGGAAAACAATGGACAGGCTTGAACGAGAATGTTTTGTCACAGGCCGGGAAAAATATTCCCGGACTGTTATTTTTCGCAGCCTAGCAACTACACTGAAATACCGGAATAATGCATTTTCCGATTCGAAAACAAACGGAAAAGGGGTCAATTTTCGTCCGATTGAAAAAAAATTAATTGGTATTTCTGGATATCGAATTCCGATTCTTATAAAAATGAAATGAAATATAAATTTGTAAACATATTCATTGACTGCATTTGTACACAAGAATTCACCCGAGAATATATAAATTAATATTAATTTATAAAAGATTGTTTTTGAATTGCGAATAAGAAATTAATCACCACATAAGCATGAAGTACCTAGATGCATAAAAATTTAAAAATGAATCTCCTGAAATTAATAAATACTTTGTTCAATTATTTCCATCACATTATAATTACTTAATTATAAAAAACAATAGAAAAAAAAGAAATTTTATTGTAAGGTGAATACTCTTCTTCTTCTTCTGTAATGTAAGCCTATGGCTTGTTATTTCCAACTTATGGTGTGCCTTGCGATTTTGAAGTCCAGCTGTCCTTCCAGCGCTGTGGTGGTCTTCCTCTTCTTCTTTCTCCTCCTACTGGTCTTCCATCTCTCGCTATTCTTGCTATCCGTTCGTCTTTCATTCTTCCAACGTGTTCATTCCAAAAGGGTCTCCTTACTCTTATCCAACGGACTATATCTTCCACTTCGCATTGTTGCCTAATGTCTTTGTTTCTCACTCTATCCATTCTTCTAGTGCCTGTTATTTTACGCAGGATTTTCATCTCTGTGGTTCTTAATATGTTTTTGGTGATGCTATTATCTGCTCTTGCTTCTGCACTGTATGTTAGTATGGGGCGAATGCATGATTTATATATTCGTACTTTTCCTGCTTGGTTTAAATATTCATTATTCCATATGCAATCGTTCAGGCACCCAGCTATTGCTAGTGCTTTGTTGAATACATCAAACATCATTACTTTTACAATATAATTTTTTACTATAAAAATAAAGTAACAATTGGTAATTCTACTATATTTGTTTCTTGTTATGATATGTTATCATTTCGTTTTTCAAATAACTTAATGTATAAGTTTTTAAAATTGTTGTCATATTTTAAAGCGACAATTAGAATATGATTGTAGGCACATCCATCGGATTTAACAATGGAGTGTCTCATGTTATGAGAAATAACCCTAGAATTTCAAGGCTGATTTTAACAAGCCCGTGAAACTTAATCCCCTCCAGAGATTCATTTCAGGCGCAAAAATAAAACAACGTTTCGTCCTCCACCATTACCGCGAGTAACACTAAACTTGCACCGCATAATGAATCTAACAAACTCCATTGATTTCCGTATTATATAACCGCAGTGTAAATAAACATGTGGCCATAATTATACACTGCACTGGCCAAATATTCATACTCGAGTTTTAATCTGCATTGGGCGGATTTGTGGCTCGGTTCATTATAATCAACAAGAATTACTCCATAGTTTCATTTGTTTGATTGCAATTATTACTGTAAATAAATACTTCACAAAATACATGAGGTCTACATAAATATATAAACAAATAATTATAAATTTATATACAAAACGGATAATATCTAATGATTTACAATTTTAATATAAATTTTCAGCACTTCGGTATTTTTTTTAATTTTGTTGGATACATATTATTTTCATTATTTAAGATATTTCTTAAATTAAAAAAAAATGTAATGATAACCTACATTATCAAAATCGTAAATAAAACGTAATTTAGCTGACCATTTTTATTATGCGTCACAGTTGTATTCGGGTAATGTAAGAATATATAGGGATAGTTTTAATAATGTTGTTATTCAGAAGATCAAACTGAGACTCAGGAAAAACAAAAAGTAGTTGTAAAGGAGATGGAACATTCTATGATAATAATAAAACTCATATTCATAATACACGATTTGCGGCCGGCCGATGTTGACATTCTGGTCTGCGTTGTACAATCATTATTTACTCAAATGTTACATTTAAATATATCTAATAGAAAAAGACAAAAATTAGGCAAGTAAATTTTGTAAGTTATAATATATTTTAGAATTGAAAATATTTTTTTGTAAGGAAGGAAATTTTCGCAATAGATAGCAAAAAAAAAACGAAAAGAGGTGCAGAAATAATAAGAGAAAAAAGAAAACAAGGCAATGGACGTTGAAGCTAAAAAATATTTAAAACTAACAGATTTATTTAATAATAATAGTGAAACATCCAGGTCCATAGAAATTTTTAATTGCTTTATTTTCTCTTAAATGATAATAAATAGTTTGAAGTATTTAAATTTTTCGTTATAATTTTAAAGGTAATTGTTATTAAAAAAATACACACTATTTATTAAACATGTGAGCCACCAAAATTGTTTTCCCGCGCCGGTTTGTAAATGCCCATCCGCCCCTAACCATTTACGATGTCATTTTCTTCTTTGTTTCTATTCTAATTATTACCTTTTGCTTACTACTATTTTTAAATTTTAAATTAAACAGAAAACTTAACAAGTGTTTTTATGCATTTATTTAACGTGGACTGACATTTCACTATTTGACATAATACTACCAAATTTAAAAAAATGTACTAGGCTATAACAGCACCAGAATGAGCTAAAATCGACCTCATTTGGGGCACTGTTATAGCTCTATAATTGACGTAAAATAGAATACAATATTTGCGACGCTGAGATTTGAATTCCATATCTTACTCCGTTCAATTTAAGTTGCTCGGGTAACAATTTAAGCAATTCGCACAATTCGCGACGTTGTGGGGTCCGTTTCCGTTTCCACCCCTGACAATCACGCATCGCCGTGCATGGCCACCTGCGCGGTGGTTGCGTGCGGACGCCGTTGCCGCCTAATAAATCGCCTCATTTGCTCGTCCGACTCGGTTAATTGATGTAATTAGCGACAAGCTCAGCGCAAGACCAATTATCAAGGCCTTATCGTCCTCAGCTCCAGTGAAGACCGAGCTTAAAGCTTCACGTATGTTTACGAATTATGGCTTATGAAATTTTAATTAAAAATTCGATTTTACTTATTAAAAATAATTAATCTTATAATTATATGTTTCAGAATTTATTTGATTTTTTAAGAAGGCACACCCAGCAATCAAGGTAATTTCTTTATGATTTATATTAAAAAATATTTTTAATACTTAACTTTTAACATTATTAATATATTATTTTTTGTAAATATCCTATAAATCTGTTTAAATATTTCGTAATATAACTTATAATTTAACAGCTACATTTTAGTTTATTACCGACCTTTATAAATATGTACATTTAAAACATAATAATACCAAATTTAATTTTTCTCTATGATTATTTTTTAAAATGTCATATTTATGTACCTGACATAGAAAATTTGATTTAAATAAAAAATAAGAAGTGGAAGTAATCCTACTAATTCAATGAAAATCCTGAAATAAAAAATAAGAGATCTGTTGTATAGTGTAATGTTCTCAAATTTCTAGACACACCTACATAGTCATAGAAGAATAAATTTCTAAATTAAATAAATAGAACGCAAAATAATATTAAAAAGTCTTTCGAATACAGTCGCCCGTTTTCGGAAGTACAAATATGCTTCGTGTACTTTATTTTCATTAATTGTATTTTACCTATATTCGGACCAAGGTTTCGTGGTATATTTGGAACATTTTGCGGCCGCTTAGAAATACTGGTTAAGTGGTTAGTGCGTAGTAAGAGAACACGAGTTCGAATCTCATCGAGATCAATTTTTACCAACTATTTCCCTGTTAAAAATGACCCCAGTGGTAAATCCTCGCAAATTACTGTGTCAGAGAGGCGACGTCTGGTAAAGGTCTTTTACAAATATAGAACAAAAATTTATTATTAATACTTGCTTTTTGAAATGAAATCGTTTTTTTTTATACTTTTACAATAAAATCTGTTGATTCGCGTCATCTAAGCAAATTAAAAAAAAAACACTCCTAAAGCATGTATTAAAAAACTAAATTTAATAAAAAAATGCAATTGCCCAAAAATCCTTTTGTCTATTAATAATAAAGAAAGTATTGGGATATTAAATGAAATTTAATACATTTGATAAATTAAGTGTTGACAGGTTGACAGCACTTGGCAATATTGAAACACCTATAACCACAAAAAAATGTGTGTAAACGATAAATAAATAAAACTAATTACTGATTTTGTTTTCCGTAAAAAAAAAATTGTACATGCCCCTTGCGAGTACGTTTTTCCTGGATTCGTTCTATTGCAGTGCCTGCAAGCTTGCGCCACAAAATGCTCATCCGGGAAAATTGATTTCCCACACTTGATATGTAAATAACTATTTAAATAACTTTTTATTGTTAATGAATATGAGATAATAAAAACGCACATAAACATTTATCCCCTGATGGCCGAGATTCTAACCCGATACTCTTTGTTTAAGAAACAGCAACACAACCACTTCATCATCTCAGTGCATAATATACACATTATAATAACCGACAATGGGTAACAAGCATTGAGTAATTGCACATTTATATAATTATTAAATATTCCACAAACAAATAATATTTCTTTATGTACATTTTTATTAATCATTTAGTTTTTTAAACTGTGTACTTTGAATTTTGAAATGAGTTGTTTAACAGCTCGTTAGATAATAAGTTGAACAGCAAATATCTCTGATTTCTACTCGAGTCTTGGAGTAATTGCTCTCTGATTGAAAGCTACAATTGCCCCATTAACAAAACACAATCAAGACAATAACTGACACATCGTATCTCACTTGAAGTAAGTCTTTATCTCTGGTGCTTGGCGGTATTTCAACTATTGTACAACGCTAGCAATTATCGGATTTTTGCACTTATGATGTACGGAGCTCGTTGGGAAATGTGAGATTATTACCATTTGCATCGACATGAAGTATGAAGGACAGCTAAGGACTTTTTCTTGGGAAGGAATCTTGTAATTGGAAGAAATATTAACGGACGCTGTTATTTATTACTTGTGAAATAATGGGGACGTGATTATGTTTAATGGCAAACATTTAGTTCATACAATTATAAGAATATATGATCGCTCATTTCAAAAAAGACACAACATCACTTACTCAAGAAGCTTTTTATCTTACATTAAATTAAAATTAAAAAAGAGAAAACATTTTGCTCTATTGGTTGCTTCTACAATTTTATATGAAATAGTAAATAAACAAAATAAAAATGACAAAATTATTACTGCGAGTACAATAACGAAACTTGCGGTTCAAGTACCAAAACAAACAACATTTCACTTATATAAAATGTTTCTAGAAAAGTTCCTGTCAAATTCATTTCTTTAACTTTTAAATCCCGTATACATATAGTTTTACAATAACCTTAATAACAAATGTCGAAATTCAATAGGAAGAAAAAATTTTAAAGATTAAAACATTCGGTTTTACATTCCTACTATGATTGTACTACAATGCAATTCTAAAGTTGAAAATATTTCACCATGGAAAAATAAGTGTAAACAATAATATTCTTAAAGATATATTGATTTGGATTATTTAAGCTTAGCAACATTAATTTTAATCATTCATTATTATATATAAAACAACCGAAATTATACTTTCAGCAAGAAAATAATTGCTACAAATTCTATTTAGTGTTTTAAAATAATAATAAATAAATAATTATTGTAAAGAGTTGACATTCTGACGCTAATTAATTATAAAAGGGTGAAAATTTTAAATATTTTTATTAAAATTGTAAAATTAAACTATTTTAAGTGAACATTTAGTTTAGCAACCAACAATACACGTGTGTTTTCCACATCACGAATTACAAAACCAGGCGCTTTTTTTCTCTACAACTTGTACGCAGCGCCAGTGATGATTCAAAATATTATAATTAGTGCATTATTATAATTATGTATAAATGACGACATGTTTTTGTTTATTATTATGCATAAAATGCATATGATTAATTAATTATAAGTTCTGAATTCATTAATAAATTATTATAATGCGCAAAAACAAAAGAAAACAGGGAATGTCAATAATAATTATAAATAGAAACATTGTTTATAATGCGGCAAAAAACAATATTTAGGGAGAAATGTAAAACTAGTCAAATGTAAAACATGTTTCGAAGATATACGAGAAAACAAAATATAAATAAACTCAGTATTCAATGCAAAATATGTCAAAATATAATGCAAAACGCATGCACAGTGTGCACCGATTTGAATAAATTTAAATAGCGTTCACTATCAAGTCACCATGCAAGACAACAAGTTGAAAAAACAAAACACTCACTTGATCCCACGTGTAGCTGTCAAATCGGAATCTAATCACCACGTACTAATTACACACTAATTTAGTTAGGTTAGAACTTACCGTCAGTTAGCATACGGCGACGGCAAGCTACACTTCTGCGACTGTTTTTTAGCCTGACATTGCCGCTGCCAGTGGGATGCTGCACAGGCCACGCCCCCTGCGATACGCAGACGCTGATAGGCCCCGCCCACCGCGAGACAGGCGCCGGTAGCCAATGAACCGCGACCACGGAGACATCCGCGCGCTCCCATTGGTGGCTTTCCCATGGCGGAGGGATGCTGCGGAAGAAGTGATTTAGAGAGAGATGGGATGAGATATTGACCAAGCTTAAAGAGGGAAGTTGTGAACAGGATGGGTGAACATCGGGAATCAATATTTGCGCCGTATAGTCGTTTCACGATAATAATTAATTCAACAAATTAATAATAACGAAATCGAGATAAAAATTTCTTCTGTTTCTAGACAATGTTTTAGTGGTCTCTACAAGTAGCACAAGTGACCATCAGTTTATACTGGGTTCCGAACCACTAGAACTAAAAATTACTATAACCAAATAATAATTGGCGACGATAAAGTTTTAATCACAAATTTCACACTCAGCTAAATTCTAGTCGGAACAATTACTGCATAAATAAAAAATCAAATATAGATAGCATATATTTTCTCGCTCTACAATTTACTTTTGTTCTAATGAAAATTAAATATTCTTACAAATATATTTTACTTAATTTAATGAAAAAGCTATACGTTTAAGTTGATTTAAATTTGTAATCTAAAATAATATAAAACAAAATATAATCTTAAATTTTATATTATACACTATAGCACTTACAACAAAATTTCCTTTAAACAAGTAGATACCTACTTCCTTTCTTTCCTGAATCGAATCCGAATTCGTATTCAAGATGTTTCCTAATTATATATTCTTTTAAACCCAGATTAAAGTATTCTAATAATAATGCATTTTTAATGTACTTCAATTTGGAACTTGAAAAGAGTTTAAAATATTATAAGGATATAGAGAAATACAAACAGATATTCAAAATATCATTATGATTTTTGGGAAATAAAAAGTTGTCAGTCAGTTTCAAATACCATTTACTACAAATATAATATTTTTAAAATTTTTAATAATATAAATGATAAAAAAACGATATATAATTTATACAAGATAAATTATCTATAGCTTCGAATGGACTACTATTTTCTGATCTTTATGGCTAATTATAACCAAAAACTAATAACGGATACAAATTCTTTATATCAAGACCTAAAGTTTTTGAAATACATACAAACAGACATCATTGCAAAAATATAAAAAAATATGTAATAGAGGTCCTGAAAGATGCTTATTGGCAAAAAAATTCGATATGTAAGATCAAAAACAGGGGCGCGCTTACCGGGGTTGCACTTTACCTGGCATCTTGGCACTGTGGTGACATTAGAAAGCATGTTTACAAAGTAAGAATAATAATTTTGTTTTAAAATCTTCAAAACATTTTTATTGATTTCTACAATATTATATATTCAGTGAATGACTATTTTTATTGTTTATTCTCCTTGCATATATGTATTTCTGCTTAACTATATCGGTAGATAAAATATAGTATGCATTCAAGGTCGCTGTTGTACAATTTTTTGGGCTATGTTATGTCATCCACACCGGCATTTGCACAAGATATTTTATTCTACTAATTTTAATATTATAATACAATTAAAAAATAGCTATTTTTAGTACAAGTGAGCAAAATATGTCTTTTTCTCACGGGTCCAGGAACTGGCCACACGAGCGAAGCGAGTGTGCCAACTGGAAAAGTGAGAAAAAGACATGCTCACGTGTGCTAAACATAATTTTTTCCACAATCTTAAAATATAATTTTTCTAAAAGAACAAAACATTGTACTTTTTTTATTTAATAACAGTACAATTATGTTTATAAATTTTAATTAAATTTAATGTACAGCTAACTACTTTCATGTAGAACGATATATATTAATCGTACAATTTGTAACCCCACCAAAATTTATTTTGCTCACTTAAGTTATTTACTTTGCTCACTTGTGAAGAAATTTATTTACTTTGCTCACTTGTGATTCAATATGCTACTTTGCTCACTGTTTTAAGTTGAATAATAATGTATTTTGCTAACGATTTTGGAAAAAATATATTACTACATTATTTTTCAACTTCATTAATACACCGGTAGAACTTCTACTGGCGATACTCTAAAGACTAATAATTATAGTGTCCAACCGAAGTTTTCAGCTTCGTTTTCGGTTTCGGACAATTTTGGCCAAAAATGCTGGTTTCGGCTGAAGTTTCGGTACATTTATGCCGTGTGTGGTTCTTTCGGGATTGTTCGGAACGATTTCATTCGACTTCTAATTTTGTTTTGTACGTTATTCAATTTTCTTCGTTTCAAAGATTTTTCTTATTTTATTATCATTATTCTGAGACTCTTAATGCAAAGGTGCCAAGTGCAAGATAAAGCAAGATCCTATTAATTTAATTTATATAATTAAGACAAAGATTTATTGTAGAATTAAGGAAAAAAAAAACATTATAACGTTAGAGAATAGCATACATTATAATAGAACCTGATCGTTAGTGACAAATGTTTCTCACAAAGACTACTTATTTGAATGCGATTATTAGAGATATTTGTGAGATGATAACCAAAGTTTTACTTCTTTAGCAAAGATAGTGGCCCACATTACGAATACGAACGCACTTTTATAGTAGGATCCCCTTTTAAGAAGCGTGCTTTTAAATTATAATCTTAGGAAGCCAGACGTTACTTTTAACAACAGCGCTATACTTACTATAGATTTCCATGTTTAATAAAAATTTAACTAAATATTAAGTCCACTATATAAGTTACAGTTTCTTTCATTCTTAGCCAACAAACTTGTTAATCCCTATCTGGTCGGTAAGAGAATTTCTTGTTAGGATCGGGGTTACCGTACCATTAGTAAAGTCAAACTGGTTTATTAAATGTTGACAAACTATATCTGTTTTTGACAATACGAATTCGAAATATATCAAATTACAATTAAACACTATAAATAATAAAATAAAAATGTTTTTACGGCTACCAAAAAAATTCGTTCACAGTTAGAAGCAATGTTAGTTACTGTATCTCGTGTATATTTTCACGCTCAAGCGACTCAAAGTAAAACGTAGGATATAAATCAGAGGTCCAGGGAATCTAGTTACCATGTTAATCTGTAAACAATGAACAAACGCAAGCGCAGTCCGCATCAGAGACAAGTGCTGACATCTGTGATTAACGCGGGGAACTCACTCCCTCGCTAGTTCCTCTTCCTTAAAATCTCCGCGCAGGAAGTGTAAATCTTGGAGGTGCAGTTGCACTCAATTAGAAACAGATATCCAGCCAACGGGAAAATTGCCAACAGATAATTAGTAGATAAAGGAGAGTGACAAATATTCACAAATAACTGAATACTATCTATGGAATTTGACAAGCATTGCATTTTTTCTCAACAACTTAAAATAAACTGAAAATGATTAATGCAGCACCCAGTATTATACAAACAGTATTTTTGAAGATTTTAAATGAGACAAGCAGTAAAAATATTCAAGAAACTTTTATGATTTATTTATTATAAATAAGCAAAATTAGATCCAAAACTTAAAAATACTAAAATAAAATTTAAATCGAAACAGAAATTTAAAATTGATCGGTAAGTAGACTATTTTTTAAAAGAACGAAATATGGATAAGGTAAAAACAATTTTACTCTGTTTCTTGATTGGATAATATTCCTCGTATGATTTGCAGCATTTGGATACTCATATAAAATGGATATTCCAAACGGGTTGTACACTATACTTTTTCTACGACCACGATATTATTTCCTAATTCATTTATATTTTAATAATAAAGATGTATTCATTTCACTATTTCATAGCAACTAGCTACTAAACAAAAATTTAACACTTATTATTTATGGTTACTGTGGGAAATGAAAATGTGTTTACAATATACTATGTATCCGTAGCAATAATAAACATACAAACATAGAAAAATAAAGTTAAATGGCCATAACCTTCTCCACACTTCGTTCTTATAAAAAATAGACTACAAAACATAAATGGCAATTAAAATAGTTTTTAATTATTGAAAATTATTTTTATACTACTCGTATAATAATACGAGTTTAATTAATATGACAAATTGGCGACAATGTTTTGAACTTTTTATACATCTAAAACTTTTTCAATAAAAATCGTAAAAATCGAAACTTAAAAAGAAACCGTTAATTTATTACTAGTACTAATTTTGTATATATAGAATAAAAAAATAGAATTCGTTTCAATTTAACCAATTACATAAACATGAATTAACCACATAATCATTGAAATCTGACAGTATATTAAATATTAAAACAACTCCAATGTCGTTTCTATAGAAAACGTTTCATTTAGATTAAATCTATCTTTGTCGTAAAACGATTTAAGTACTTAATGCAGCATTATAGTAAGTTGTTTGTTAATGTTACCTCAACAATTATTGAACATATTCAATAATATTATACAAGGGTTAAAGGAAAAAATATATTTATCTGATATTATGATGCGTTCGCAATGTTTGTGACCTGCAAATAGTTCGTAGGTTCTTTCTTGCTAAGCGTGAATGTGTGAACGAATGGATGCCTCTACTTTTCTGGTAGTTGTTCCGAGATAAAAGATTGTGGATTTGATAATTGCTTAATTAAAATATAGATTAGTTTTTGGGCTTAAGATCCTATCGTGCTTAGAATGATATATTTATTTGGCAGCCAGATTCGGAATACAATTCAGGATGTGAAACAAAGAATTGTTTATTTACCTCAAAAGATTACTACTTTAAAGAATGGAACAGTTAGCAGTTAAATAAATCTCCTACACAATGAAGAAATAGGAACACACTTTAAAACGAAACAAATATATCTTACAACAAGCATACATTATTGTAAAATCCTAAATATACACAGTTTTATTTATGAATATCGAATTGTAAGAAACTCATTGATCGCTAGGGACTTCGGAAAGTTATTTTAAAACATGAAACGTTTGATGGAATAGACGTTAGTGGAGTGCAAATGTTGCATGCAAGCCAACACGTGGTTGAAGATATTTAAAGTAGGCCATAAATAACTGCGTAGTTTGTCTGTCATTTTTCCAATATTCCGAAGATGATGTATCGCTTGGAAATGTCCACCCACCGACATTTCTGCGGCATTTTCTGATCTTGAGAACCCACATGAGCGCATCAGAGGCGTTGGAAAAATTAAAGTTAATAAGTTTTGCTTCGTGCACAGACATCTCGCCTTACTTCCGAAATGAAAAGCAATAAAACTAAATCAATTTATTCAAAATCCAAACGGAAATCCATAATGAATGCCCTCATTTTTTATGATTCAGTGTTTTACGATGGTTTCGGGGAATTAGCATTCATTTACAAAGGGAAGTACATAAAAGTCACGTTGTTTCCAAATAAACTAAACTATTAAACTCGTAATTAAATCATATTCATATTAGTTACAAGTTTTATAGTCCTATAAACTTGTTGCTTACACAAGTTATAAATTATAACCATTTCTAATTTACTCGCTATCAGGTGCAAATGCCCAAATTACACGCATGCTTCTAAGAATCGTAAATTATAACAATAGAATGCATATACATACATCAGGATTCAAATATTAAGAAATTAAAATCTAATTATATTTTTTCAAATCATGAATATATTTAAATGAGGAAACATCTTAATTTTAATTATCTCAAATAGTTATTTGTGTATCCAGGTCGTAAAAGTGATATTTTTTGGTCGAATTCGAAGTTTGCAGCAGAGGCAAAGCCGAGGTTAGCAAAGCAGATGAAGCGAAAAAAGGAACTTTTAGCCAAGGTCCACACATCATTTTTTAGGGGATTATAACAAAAAATTATAAATTTTCATTCAAAATTTATTTCTGACATCTGTCAAGGTCTACTTTATGACCGCTATTGTCACACCCAAATTCATTACTTTTTGTTTAATATATGTAACGAAATAGTTAACATTTGACTTACACTTGTAATTATATTATACAATAATTAATCACATTAATATGAAATGTCAAAATCAAAGACGATCAAACAGGCGGCCGATAATTTACACTTTGTGAGATGTCAAATACAAATTGATATTTTAAGGTTGCCAGCAGATACGTAAAACAACTATTTATGTAATAACCGCCAAAAAACTTTTTTCTCAACCTTTCGATCATCTACTACTTAACAAAATACGCAATTAAGACAGAATTGCAATGCATGCAAAATAGCGCTATATTTTTAAAATATGAAATAGCCAGAAATTCGATATAATTCAAATGCATTTTCTCGTTTTGGAAAGTGAGAGAAAAGAGTGGAAAGCGGCAATTAGACAATTGAAGGTGATAGGTGGTTGTTTTGGTGAAGATGCGTGCGATAACTTCAGCAGCTGGAGCCAAAGGCAAATGAGATCTCCGTTAGCAATTATCGCTGTAGCATCAATGCTCGCATCTATCATTACCAGGGTAAACACAGCACAATGGTCGCGTATCTCGAAATCGCCGCTTCCGTCCGAAGTACACACTAGCATTAAACTTTTCACAGTTACACCATGTTCTACTTCCTCAAGTTTTTTTCTGTTTGTGAAGTTGGATGATCCGGACGAGAACGGATGTAGGAGTTTACTTATTTGTTGTCAGAGAATAAAAATATATTGCCACAAAAATAATCATCATTTGTTTCAATAATTTTTCTAAGGTTGTATTCATTGGCGCCAACAATTCTAGAAGAGTTTTGAATGCAGGTGAAGTTAAAAGTGAACTTTGCCCATTCATGTCAATTGTCAGTTGTCAACGTAAAGCCTCTACAAGGAACATATAATATCTAGTGTCCGTAATTCGGAGGGGTCTGGAATAAATCGGGATAATAAATATAATATATTACGTATGTGAAAATTATGTCATCTTACTAATTTTTAAATTCACACGAGATGCCACAGAGTAGAATTTAGATAAACGACATTAATTTCATATATTCAAAATAATATGTAGGAAAAAACAGTACCTATTGGTAAAAATTTGATTGAAATATAGAATGGCCTGTATGATGAGCTTATTTTTATAGATCGTTTTTGTTAAAAATGCGTTCGTTAAAAGCGCTTTTATTATAAAAATACGTTCGTAATATGGGCCAATATGCATTTAATTTTACATTGATTTTATTTTAGTTAAAGCCCGTTGGTTAAATTAGTTTAAATTTCATTTTCATCCATAAAAACATAAAAAAAATCTGAATAATTCATAGCAAATGTCCCTTAGTTAATGAGCTAAGTTGCTAAGACTAAAAAATTTAAATATGGTGCCCGAATTTTGTCTAGAGCCTTTTGAATTCGAACCCCAGTCGAGTTAGACCGGACTAACCAAGTGTCCGTTCTTTTAAAAATAAGATGTTTTAAATTTTATCAAATTTACATTGTGTCTTATTTTAATTAGTCTCCGATCCAAAAACATATGTATATACGAGTATTTCTACTGTTGATTTAACTTTATTTAAAAATAAAATCAAAAATCTCTAAAAATATATATACTTCTTATTTCATGTCATGTCATGAAACATTCGTAAAACTATTATGTTCCAGTATAATTATTTATATATGGTAAGATAAATATAGAAGCCAGTTAAAATAAAATATTTATTGCATTGGTTCAAAATCCAAAAACATGTAGTCTTTTTATAATTAGGATAAATTAGAACACAACTCTTCAATAAGCAAAAAAACTAGTAATGTATCTACTCAATTTTTTCGAAAGAAATATTCGTTTTCGTTATGAAAATCTTGAAACTTTTTAGAAGAATATTTCGTTCCCAAATGAGTAGTCTCCTCCTGTGTGGTTTGAATTCGTTGTTGCTTGCATATTCATGAGTCAGCGTAGCGAACTAAGCAGCCCCCTGCCCAACTGTCCAGCTGAGCGTCCTGGACCTGGACTACTTTCGGCTCCCGTTGTCTTTTATCGCCCTTGTGGCCTCGCTCGGTAAAAAGCCGACCCCGGCGAATTCTACACTCCACGGATCCGGCATTTTAATGCAAGCGGAAGTCAACAGATACGATACGATTAAACTATCAGTATCAGGTATACTTAAACAAAAAATGCTAATTTTACGGATAACGGAAAGAGGATTTTAAATGTGCAACGTTTATATTCTAATATAATTACTTTTTCCTAAGATATAATATTTCTAGAAGGAATAAAATTTTATGAAACACGGGTTTATTTTTCGTGAAAACTTTACTTGCTTTCAGCTTTTGTAAGGTCACTACAAATCAAAATGTCATTTGGTAACCAATCCCGTTGGTCGGCAACGTTTACTGACTTTGCACAATAATACTTCCGAAGATCCGAAGGACATTTTTTGTTGCATTTTTTTTAAATCTTTTGATCATAACTTTACGATTTTATGTATTATTTTAGAATAGAAGTTTACTATGCAATAGACCAATGTAATTATTTAGAAGTACCTTTGTACGAGTATTTAATCATTATTTGTGGCTATTATGTTATAATAAGTTGTACTTGTCTTTTAGTGGTACAGAAAGTCAGATTACAGTGCCAAAACAGGGTTGAAAAAATCAGGATTGCTGCGTTAATCATAACCGATAATCATTTTAAAGTGTTATAAAAAATTCAACATTAAAAGAATTAAATATTTATAGTTACAGATCTAGCAATTAGATATATTTCGAAGTACTTATTACATGTTTAATATGAAAATTCATTTAATATAGAATTCAGAATTTAAGCATTTATGTGAAATATAGCGGTTGTCAGGGCCGGACTGGAAACTAGATGGGCCCATTAGGCGTTGCAAATATGTTGACCCACCTCAACATCTTACATTCATTCCTCCAATATACAAATAGCCTGAACACAAGTCTACTAATTACTAGGGCAATGGGTTATGTCCTAAATTTGTCCATAAACAATGGAATATATTCGGGATATAACTCATTATCTTTCCCATACTGTTTTCCCTATTATCTTTTACTTATTTATTTCCCGAAATTGGCCATATAAGGACCGATCATATAGCAAACATACCTACCTATACCTATATATTTATAATATGTGGAAAATTCCATAGTTCAACTCTAAAACACACAAACCACTTTTATTCGCTTTAACGATTAACGTTTTTCGTTTTTCGAATATGTATACAAAATAGCGAATATAACAGCCTTCTTAACATTTTCTAAAAATTTACGAAATATTTTCGTGGCCCACCCGGAGTTCGATTGAACAAAATGTATTATCTTATAAAATTTTATTTAAATCAATGATATTTTCAAAAAAAAAAAAATAGAATTTAAATTTAAATTTAAATCATACAAACCCTAGTTCCATACTAGTCGGACACAACAGCATATTTTTTTGATCAACAGTTGGCGATGCTAGAATTTGTAACCCAAATGTGACACTTCACTCACTCCAAGTCGGCTGCGCTAATCATATGATGTTCTTTTTTTTTCTTAAATTGTAATGTAAATGTCACTTTATATACTACAGTATTTGTCGGATAAATTTCAAATAAATAAATGTTCCCGTTAATATTTTTATTTGTTTTTTATTACCCAAATTAAAATTGAATTATTTAAATAATTTTCTAATAGTGGAGTGGGACTTATTTTTGAAACTCCCACGCCTCTCCAAAAATAAAACAAAGCATCCTTCCCCTGATCTGCTCTCCTGTGAAGTTCCCGTCGTTGACGCGTGCTTGTCGGCGCTCAAAGCAACACGGAACTCCTCAGCCCGGGACGCTAGCTCCGTGCTCCATGAAACTCGAGCTCGGCTCTTTGTGCTGCACTCAACAAGCCGAACCCAGGGGGTGATACAGGGGGCTCACAGGGGGAGTGTGAAGGGTTGGAGCAAGTGCTTGGTCCGTGCGGTGGTTGTAGAATTGGTGTTTTATATGGATAGCGGTGGCTCAATTTGGCAGCGGACTCCAAATAGGAATTTTAGCGCAATTTTGTTTTCGGTAGAGGCGCTGGTGGACAAGTTTTCAGGTTTTAATTCTTAGGTTAATATAAATAAAATATCGCTGTGTCCGAGTGGTTCGGAACCTACTATAAGCTCCACTGTAAATTAAAATAAATAGCTATTTGTATCACTACTTCAGAAACTAAACTTTTACAAGAGCGAGCTTATTTAATATAAATACGAGATCTCGCAAAATAATTTCTGATTTTTTGCGCCTATGACACTTTTAATTTTAATTAAAGAAATATTATCACTATTTAAAATTTTGTACACTATAGGTTTTTATATCAGTAACATTTTCGGTTCACATGGACATATAAACAATTCACTTGTTTTATTTAGTGACATTTGTTCTAAACTAAAAAAATAAAACGAATGTAAATTGATATTTTTCAACAATTAATGTAATCATAATCATACAAGACGAGTGTAAAATGGATAATAAGTCAAAAATAGTTGTTTCAATTAACGTTTTACATTTTCAATAAAATAAAATATTTTTTTTTTTGACAGAATGTAATGCTAAAATATTTAAGTTGGCATCCGTACATTTTGCTGGCCGAGGCCAGCAAACAGAGAGTTTCTGGTCGATTTTGAATTCTGTAATACTATAGTCATAATGGGACGGAGGCGCGAAAATAAATTAAAAATGTAAAGAAGCCAGAAGGCTTTAAATGTGTTGAAAATTGTGACGATAAAAATAAAAAACAAAATATCGTTTTAAAATTTCCATTGATTGATGGACGCGGTATGTATGTAGTAAGTAGATACATATACTTTAGGGAGAAATAATATTTATTTAAAAAGAACGAAATACTGCACTCAGTAGCAAAATTTTGATTTTTTCATATGCCAATAAATATCGTCAAAAAAAAATTATCAAGAATAGTGTACTCCGCAAAACCTATATTAACTAATTACGTATTTCGACCTGTAGACTTTGCAACTCTTCGATTTTTTATAGTTTAATTCTTTCTATTTTTCTATTCACACATCTTTATATTTACTAATTTAAGTAGAGTTACTAACTAACGAAAAAAAATGATGTTTCAGATTATTTTTATTGTTTTGATTCAAAACCTTATTTACATAGCGCAAAATTCTGGTAATTCTTAATTTTCATCGTCATGCTGTCTACATTTAGCTTTGCGCTAAGGGTCCCATTGAGAGGAATATGAGTCTAGGTATCAAATTCCAACTTTGGCAACGCCAACCATTAATCAAATTAAAAAAATAACATCTGTGAATCTGAATGTCCCTTGGCATTAAAAAGGAAACTTGTCACGAAACAAGTGACATCTATAAATGTTGTGCTACAGATGATTTTATACTTATACAAAAATATAAAATTATAGTTGTGGCACGTTTATAAATTATTATTAGGTTTACTTATCATTTAAAAAATTAATTAAAAATATGTGCTGATATTTGAAATATTATTGAGCTCACTTTTGTGGTTCCTAAAATGTTGCAGTGAAACAAGTGCAGGATTCTCATAGCCGCACATGATACCATGCGAGCTTCGGCGTCTTTGTGTCATCAATATCCCGGGTCCCGGCTAGCCTGTGGAACGTGCGACTAAGCCAACAACCCACAAAAAACAGTTCCGCGTCTCGTCGACTACAGCCTCTGCTTCAATGACGATATTAGGTTTCACCTCACCACTTGTGAAACAACTGTTTTTTCCACAAACAAAACATAAGTTAATCGCTTGACGAATTGCAAGTTGAATATGCTCATCAATTATATCCCATACTATTTGCAAAACACATGTTTAATTCGCTTCCGTTTTTTTTTTCTAAAGAACACAAAATTGTCTAGCATGCTAAAAGCGGTTGTTCAATTTCTTCCTGTTTTTGTTTTCATAGTTAAATTGAAGTTTGTAATGGGGTTTTTCATCATTTTTTATTTTTTTCTAATGGGGTGTTTCCATACCTTGAAAAAATTTTTAAATTTAAATTTTTTTTAAAATTCGCGGAAATAAGGGTGAAGTTTTTTAGTACCACTGGAAAAACGTATTTTATTGAAAGCAACATAATAAAAATTAATTATCAAAATTACATTACATAATACCCATATCATTTAAAGATAATTGTTTTGAATACACAATAATATTAAATATTATATCATTGTATTTAAAGGAATATTTGTAAAGTTAACAACAAATACTTATATATGATTGCATACATTTGATATCCTCCATCTAATTATAGGTTACAAAGTATTGTTCCAAATTATCCCCATTTCTTGCTACACATAATCCACGTTGAATAAATGATGCACTACAAGTCTCACAACTCATCACTGTAGGCATTCATTTTCACAAAAACTGCACTGCACTACACAATCAAAATAACAAACCAGTAAAGAAAGAAGATTAACAATAGTGTCGATGAAATTATGTATGTAACAATAGCCAGATTACATAATTAATTAAGCAACATCAGACATTTATTTGGCGTTATATAAACAATCACTTGTATAGTAGAAGAGTTAAATAAAATTATTATAAAGAGGCATCACCCAGTGGTCACATTAAATGGAATTATTTTTTTTTTGCAAATTAAAAAAAATTGTTCTGTGACCAGTATGTCGTGTAGTACCTATATTATATATATATATATATATATATATATATATATATATATATATATATATATTAATTTTCAAATAAAAAATTTGAACAGGTATTTTTTATTTTTTAAATATTCTTAATAATACACGATAAATAAGTGAATAAAGATTTATTGTGTCGACATTACCTGAACGATACTGTTTTATGTGTCAGAAACTAAGCAGAAGTAGAGGTGCTAGCATTTCAATGAAGTTAGACTCCGTGTCCGTTCAGGAATCTATGTCACAAGCGATTACAGGGGCACACCCCTTTTATAATTTGTCTTATAAATATTTAATATTTTATAATAATTTTTACAACAATACATTCTATTTTATTCTCAACTCAACTTTTATTTGCAACATAAATTTATTTAAAATTTCATGAAAACGCCCTTTGTATTGACAAATTTTTCATTTGTTATTTTCTAAAAATTTCCAAGTTTGTCTGATCTGAAAATAACATAGAATATTTAGTTGTTAGCGGGTAAAGCTGGACTGGAATGAACTGCAGATGAAGTATGTGTGCGTAGCTCTTTGGGTACAGTAGCTCATGGTAACCTCATGGCTTCGTCCTTGTCCTTGTTGCGGCGAGGATGTGTTTGCCTGGTGTGGTGTAACATGATTAGAGCGTGTTTGCTGTGTAAACAGCGGCGCGCTGCTGACATGGTGCCCGGCTTGCAAACCACCGACAACCACTTCCGCCTCCGTCAGACAACACACAGACGTATCACAGCAAACTTCACTTACGAAACAAGATAATTTTTATGAGTAGAATAAGAAATCCGATCCAGGATCATTGTCTAAAGAGGTTTTGCATGATTTTTGCGTTATTTTTATAAAGTATCAGCTAAGTCAAAATAAGTAGGTACAAGAGAGTAGAGGCAGAAATTATAAAACAGTCGAGAATTTGGCCTTACATCTTACAAGGAAACATATATTTTTTAAGAATCTACTTTAATTCCTTGGGATGCAGTGGCGGAGTTAGGAGAGGGCTTTGGGGGTTTTAAGAGTCTACTTTAATTCCTTGGTATGCAGTGGCGGAGTTAGGGGAGGGCTTTGGGGGTTACAGCTCAGGGCGACAAATATTTTTTTTACAACAATAAACACAAATTATATGTTGATCTAGTTTTTAATTTTAAGATCCCGGTACTCAGGCGGCAGAATTATAAATCCGCCTCTGATGAGATGAGCAATTATAGTAAAAATAAATAACGAATCTCCTTGACTACTACAGAGTTTTATAAATGAAAATCATTACAAACTTGATTATTTGAGCGAATGTCAGCTAAGCTATTAAGAATTATCATGATTAAATTAAATTATTTAAATTTAATGGCTGGGAGAAATGTTTTCTACGCTTTTCGGGAATAAATTTCCTTAATCCTACTAGTGAAAATATCGGTGGAGCTAATTACAGTATCGAGAATAAAACCTTAAATTACGGGCTTAATACATATATAAAACATTATAATACAACTAAAATTTTCACTAATTATTTATGCTGGGGATGTAAGATTTCCTAAAAGCTCTCTGAATAAAAATATATAATAACCAACATCTGAGATAAAGCATACCTAGTTAAGAATAATAACAATAAGCCGTATAAGTAATATTATTTTATTTAAACTTTAATTTATGGTATTTGTTGTTCCTTCCAGGAATATTGTACCACATATGAAGAAAATATTTTGATGAAGATTGCATAAAAATTAGGTAGATATGAGTGGAATTTCATATATGCAGAAAATATGCAAATTATGTAAAAATTATGAAAGGCAAATCTCTACAAAACATCCATAAGAACTTGTAAAAATGTAAGATATGAAAAAAATCCCATAATACTTAAGATATGAAATAAAATTTATCTAAGTTTGAGTTTAAGGAAATATGATCCCATTGCAACAATAACTTAAGCATAACAAGAAGATAAGCATCCTGAAAAATTCCCTCCTTCTATCAGTAGATCTCGGAGGCCTAGTCTACACGTCCTCACGGGCCTCACGTAATAAAATAAAATCTAACGCATTATGGTCAAAATAATATCCGAATAAACATGTTGGGTATAAAAAGCGATGGTAGTGTGCCATGATTCACGTGCAGAGTGAGGAATGCCATTACGAGTGTAGCTGTCATCTGATAACGCCAGCGCCTCTGGCGGGTCACAGGTGAACCACTGTGCACGTACGCATGCGCACCCACGCGAGATCACAGATTGTGCATTGTTTATGCCAGAGCTGATCGTCTGATTTTTCTCTTGCACCAGACATGTAGACAAGGATAGCTATGTTGCGAAAGGATATTCAAAAGTACAGATTATTCTCAAAAAATACGCTAAAACGGACAACCTAACTAAGAGCAGGAAAAAATTCAAAATGAAAGTAAAATTGAGTAAAGTCCTTTTCCATCAATAAAAAGTTTGTGCCACAGATGATGCTAATGATGATGGAGTGTGTAATTTATACCAAATATTTCGCACATAATAATGACTCTTGTAGTGCACTTCCTCCACCAGCTAAAGTGCTTGAGATGTTTAGTCAGGTTATAAGACAAAATTAAATCAATTCGACTCTGTGCATAAATCCTCCTAATCTATTTTTTACTTTCCTTATCTACCCCCTTATATACATTTTATTCCCAAATTAATACTGTCCAGACACCAACACAGAACATAATGTACAAAAATACAGACCTATGATAGATAATACAAGGAAACACAGGCGTAGTAAGAGGAGGGCCAAGGTGGACGCTTGCCCCTCTGGGAACTTG
The DNA here is from genome assembly GCA_035578165.1 of Stenolophus ochropezus. Taxonomy (NCBI): domain Eukaryota; kingdom Metazoa; phylum Arthropoda; class Insecta; order Coleoptera; family Carabidae; genus Stenolophus; species Stenolophus ochropezus. The sequence continues at coordinate 12,081,589 of JAQOWZ010000005.1, read as the reverse complement.
TATGTTACTATAGTCTTTTTCACGTAAGAGTGATCGTACGTCATACCTAGTAATAAAATTGTAGCCAAAACAGCAATGTTATTATCCCTAGCATATACCCAGTAAAATACACGGAACTTAGTGTCTTTTACTAATCAATGGTTGGTAATCCTGTACAACGTTGCCATTGTCGAAATGTCAAAAAATAATATTATTTTTGAAAAATGTCTAAAAATCGAGCTAAAAATTTAGGAAGTTGTGCTTTGACCAAAAGGATGTTGAGCCACTTATTAATTGTGGCGATGACGATGACGAAGATATAGACGGGGATGCTGAACAAATTTAAATTATTTTATATAAATAATTGACAAGATGATATATACACACATGGTATACTATGCAACCATCAACACTTGAATGTACCCTACTAATACTTGGCAACGTTGCATCAGGGAGCATTATGACGTACGATCACTTTTACCTGAAAAAGACTGTATGATTTAATTTAATTAATTAAATTAAATTTAATTTTTTTATCCATTTTTCCTCACTATTGAAATTAATTGTGAAACAAAAACGTGTACAAAGATCGTTCAGAACTCTCAAAAAGATAAAAATGTGGCTTACAACTCCAACGAGCGATGATAGATTAAATAGATTAAAATTGATGAATATTCATCAAAATATAGTAACTGAAGACCAATGTGACCAATATTTAATTAATTTTGGTTTTTGTTCTCATTCGTAATTTACTATTACATTATGTTACCTGATACCTTAAATCTTATTATTATTCTTATAGAAACATAAATTTTACTAACTTTGATTGTAATTATTCATATTTAGGTTTATTAAAAATAAAATAATCGGCAATTTGTAATATTGTGCCCGTCCCCCTCCTGAAAAAAAATTCTAGCTACGTCCATGCATGGAAAGCAGTGGCGTACAGTACATCAAGATCATGTTTGTCTCTGGAAAGGGGTGAAGTTAATGTGCAATGAAAATAAATGTTGTCGTTTTAATGGGTTTATGCTGAAACGCTGACCCATTTAGGGTTGTTTGCAGGGTATTCGCTGGGGTATTTTTGCGTGAGGTGTGGGCGTTGTTGATGTTTAGGTTATGTACGAGACTCGTGTGGTTAGGATTACAACAGTAGCGGTGTCGGGTTCGTGATAACGAATCTCCGAGTGTAATTAATTGTGGTTGTTTGTGGGAATTAAATGATCAAAATATGCAAATATTATTAAGTTGGCAGGAGTGCGAGTGATTAAGGGACGGATCAGCTTTCAACGACCAGCCTTGTTTGTTTTGCAAACTTGTGGCTTTAATTAAACAATATCTGCTATCGTGACAATCTACCACTGTGTACACAGATATCAACGAAATAAAACAACTTGTAATGTATGTGAACATATTCATAACAAATTAATTGCCATTCAACTTGTTATTGTGGTACACAGACTCATACACTCTAGAAAGGCTTATTTACTCATTGGTATCCATATGAAGTATACTATAAATTAAAAAAATATTTTATGTTAGTAAAAAATGTCCACAATATTAAATTACACTATTTAGTATTTGCTCTGTATTCTTACAAATACTGGAGTACATTATGGAGCATGTGCTCTGGATTGTGCTCTTATTTTTCAGTAGGTCAAAAATTAGAGATTTGTTTTTGTGTTTGCTCTGATTCTTGTCCTACTGAAAACTGAAACTAAAGCACATTCTTTGGAGCTTTAATATTTGCTCTGAATAGGGTGGTTGCACATTTTTTAAGAATTATTTTATTAGATAGAGTTTGTAATTTAAACACAGGAAATAAAGAAAAAAAAAATTTCGTTATAGTTTTTGAAATATTAGAGAAAAAATAATCGCGCCAAAATTTCTTGCTTATATTTACCCCCTACTCCTATGACGTCAATGGTCATGGCTCTAAACTGCGCGTGTTCGCCAACCAGTGAAGCTGTTTACTTATTGGTGCACTGCGACACCATGACCAATGACATCAGAAAATAGTGGGGACACTTTAAGTCACGTGATTTATTTGAAAATTTACAACTTTTTCCAATCATTAATAACTCTTAATTTATAGGGATTATTACCATTTTGTTTTCACAAATAATGTTTAAATAGGTAAATGTATCCATATATAATATAGACTTCCGAATTCAAATTTCTTGCAACCACCCTATTGTGCTGTGGTGGAACCACGCCATATTCACGATGACAATTTTCTCTTAATGCACCAATCCCTTCTGTCAATGTCATGAGAACGGTACCTGGTACCAGGAATATTGCCATTGTTTATTTCGCCATTCGAAAGTATCGCTTTGTACTTGTTAATGCAAGTCAATGTCAATATGGCGTAGTTCCAGCCTTCCAGCACTGATTTCAGTGGTTCAAGAATAAGATCAAACACGTATGAATGCCGTCTACTCTAGAATGTGATCTTATTAAAGCAGATCAAGAATTAGAACAAACATATAAGTGTACTCCAATGGACGCATACTGGTGACTACCGGTGTAACTAAAGTTTGACGTATACTTTGACGTAAACATTACCAAATTATAAAAAAAACAATAATCCTCAGTGTTTTGAAATACACATCGTGTCCCCGGAACAGCGTTTTCACTTAAACCACAGAATAGGTATATACAGAAGCGACAGTAAGACAGAGAAACGAAAATTAGAGACAGATGGGGAAAGGCAACAAATTTAAAGGGCTAATTGTTTAAAATCGGAAAGTTTCGTTACATCTTAGGGGGAGAGAGGGGAAGTCAACAAATTTAAAGGTCTACACAATGCTCCAAGTTCATAGAACTAAATATGGTAACATGAAAGGTACCGGCATTGAGTGTCGCTTCTGTATGTAACTATTCTGTGCTTAAACTTAAAATTTTTAGTCTTACTGCCAAGCATCAAACGTACGAAAGTGATTTTTTGCTAACTAACCAACCAACTGACATCTGACAAACATCTAGGGAACTAGTGCAGTGAAGGGACGGTATACCAAGACTGATCTAATGGGCCTTGGTCTGTCAACTAGCTCTCCCTACCCATAGGTGAGTGCACTGAAGTAAACAATTTTCGAAAACATCCATAGATACTTTTCCGGAAAGTGATGCAGTCAATCACCAGCCTCCCCGGACACCAGCCGAAGCAGGAGTCAGTACATCTGCCGCAAGATATCCCCGTCACTAAAATGCCATTATTTGGTTGACTGGTATTCAAATTTTAATTTTAACTATATTTGAGGGAATTTTTAAACAAAAGTTTGTACATGCATGTACATATTTTGACCACAGAAATTCAATGGTGACCATGGGTATATTCAATTATCTAATTAAATTTGAATGGGGTTTTCTTTTTTACTAATCGATTTCATAACATTTAATTAAGTGTTTCTGTACATCTATACTTTCTTATACTTCATTCGTTCAGCTTTTGCAAAAAGTCGCCCCAATTACTTCGTCTAAATATGAGTTACTTGATTCTAGCTCTGTATGAAGTAGTTTTTTGTTATACTGTTTAGCTGTGTAATGAGATTGAATCGAACCCAGGTGGTTTAGCAACAACCAGTTATAGCAAATAAATTGGTGTTTGTACAATCTGCTTCTCATTGAGTTTCCGTGCGTAGCCAGCATCTCCGTTTAGCATTCTCGTTTAGCGCGGGAATAATGTGTTGCAGTAAGTGTACGTACAAATAACGTACATGCGCGACTACTGTTTGCTCAGATATGGTGTATAGTTACCGTAAAAGGCTGAAAGCTACTATATAACTCGTTTATTACTAAGCCAAATATCACGTTACAAATTTAGCATGTCAGAACAGTAAGGCTGCACACATCTTGGCTTAATTTATGAACAACGGTAGAAACATCATCTTTCACCTCTGTTCTCACCACGACACACCATGCGGCGAAATTCCCACGAGGAATAATATGCGTTAGACACTAGTCAAATGTAGCTGCACTTCAGTATATTTCGCACTAATAATAAACTTAGGACTAAGCAAAGAAACTGTTAGATCCACCTTTTACTATTGTTGTTAATATTATTTTTAACAGTTTTAAAAATTAATTTTAAAATTAATGAGTTAGAAATTTTAACTAAAATTTGCGAAACAGTCAAAAAAAGCAATTGTTTTTCTCCACATTTTATGCTAATTTCAATACTAATTTGTTGCCAGTAATTGGCGCCGACTATACGAGGGTATTGAGGCTCATACTCCCAAGGAGTTATATCCTTTAACACAGCCTGAGTTGTTATTATTGTAAAGATGACCTCACATCATTGCGCGGTGTGATTTGAGCTAGAATCACAGTACACTATAATTTGTTTTTCAATTATCTTAGTTTAAAAGGACATAAGAAAAGTAAATAAAATAAAAATAATTTTAAAGACTTTTCATTGAAAATTAGACTTTTAGTTTTCTTTTAACCCTTTCCAGTACTTCGTTTGTTTTGTAATGCATTAATCATAAATTTTATATTTTGATTTTGGCCGTTATTAAAAATTTTATCTCTACGGAAACTTCGAAAAGTCGGCGTCCAGGTCATTATTAGTACAGCATATCATAATGCCCATCTGGGTATTATATTTATAAGTAATAAAATTAGATCCATGAATTTATTAGAAAAATTTACGAATAGTTATTGCGGAGTATAAACAAACGAGTGTCAAAAATTATAATTTGATCACGACAGCGAAGCTGGACTGATTTAAGGATCATTTTTGACCCGAGTTATCATAACTTCGCAGGAATTATGAGTAAATTTTACCAATTAAATTCGTAGCTCGAATTGTATTTGCTTGATTATTGCACGAATTAAAACAGTTCAAACATAAAATTTTTGCTGTCACCAAAATGTAATGACTATGATACTGTGGTTTTGTCAAATTTCTTCACAATCTATGGTCATCAATTGAAGCATTCTCATTGGGTGAAAATGACGTGTTTGGAATAATCCACACAATATACTTCGTACTCATGTAATTAATAAACGTACTACGAATAGTAAGGCATAAATTTTGTATTAACTTTTTAGAAAGCATTAATTTTCTAAAATCCCCTTCTGCTATCTAGACAGGAAGTAAATTTACAAAACGCTGTACAATTTAGAGAATTTAGTGCCCTGACATTGCTGCACCTGTCCGAAGTTCATCAGTGATAAATGCTCGCCGTCAGTGTTAGTTACTTTTATGATTCGAGCCGTCAGTCATTCCCAGTGCTGCCACCTATCCCGCTGTGCAGCAAACACTCGAATAAATTACACTGTAGCCACAACACATTCGGGACAAGTTAAAATCCCCCAGACGACAGACCAATCTGATTAGTGAAAATGTTTAATGAACATTTTAGTTTTACGACAAACTTTTATGTGACATATTCGTTAATGAGTTGAGTAAATAAAAGTAATGTATTTTGACAGGTTATGAAATCTCTGTCGTAAAGATGCTGGGAAGACTCTGTTTCATTTTTTACAACATGTTTCTAGGTTATAAAATTCTTGTGAACAAATTTTTTAGAGTAATTTTCTACAGTTTATGGTTTATTTTGTCGCATCACACAACAAATTTATTATCCTAGTAGTCCTTGAAAAAAATTTCAAGAAACAAAAGTACACAGAAACTCTATTTTCCCATATTTTTCGTAAATCCGACATTTTGAAAAAATCTTCAATTTTATTGATATCTTTCATATAAGTATATATTTATAAAAAATATTATATCAATGTTAAAAGTTCAGTTTTTTATTAAATAAAAAGCGGTTATTTTATCATTTGTTTTAACATACTTTCGCTAAACAAAAGTTGATGATATCAATAGCAACTGAGAATTGAAGGATGTACAATCTAATCTATATTTTGTAAAATAAGCAAGATGAAACTACATCTCTTTTTTGCAAGAGATATTATCTTTTGCACATGAATATCAGTGTGAATGGTAGGGTGGTTTTGTGGCACGTGTGTTTGTGTGTTTTTGGCAGGATGAAGGTGGTTCAAAAATCTAAAATGGGGCGGGAATGTTATCGCCTCTTCCGTTCTGATGTTGAACTTAATGTGACGATACCAACATGTAGAAGCCCAAATGTTCCGTTAAAATCACTAACATCTGAACAGATTTAAGATAAGACAGTTTTATTTGCAAAAAAAATGTCACATATGTTATAGACTACATTCTAAAAAAATACTAGTTTGCAAAGTGAAGAAAAAACTGGATATCTATTTTTTAATCTTAAAGTACTTGTTGTAAATATATCGTATAAATAAAGATTGTGCAAGTACAAACATAATTTCAATATATGATATATAAATATGAATGAAATTTGCATTCAAGTCATGTATATATATACAAAATAAAACAGTAAATTATAATATTCAATTAAAAACTGACACAACAATATGGAAATAAATATGAAGTCATGCGTGATATTGCTAAATAAATATGCGTTCATTTAGAAACTGAGTAAACGTAAATGGCAAGACTTCCAGGAAGTTTATATAGTAATAAAGTCTATTTTACATTAGTCATTTTTATAATTCTCTTATTGAAGATATTACAAGTATCTTGTATGTCAAAGACACTTCGTGTATGTATGCATGTAAAGAATTATATTAATTTTGTGTGATAGATTTTAAATTTAAACATAAGATCATTCTCCTTAGCCAAATTAAGACAAAGAATCCCTAATCGAGAAATTGGAAAGAAAGAAAAAATTTCTTTATAGAAAGTGAAGTTTCCCCGACTTACTAACTACATAATCTGTTAACCCATTAAATCACAGTATTTTGGCAAATTCGAATTACACGCTATGAATTTTCACTAATGCCGTGGTAATTTAGATAAAATGTCAAATGACAAGTAATTAATTAAAAAAAGTATATAAATATTTTTTTGAGAAACTGTCATGCCGAATACAAATTGTGAATAGAATTTTAGTTGTAATTTTTGTTATAACAATCAGTATTCATCATGAAGAGAAAAATTGCCGATAAAATTCGAATCACTATTGATTTTATATATTATAATTATTAACGTATGTAGATTTGACTTATATCGAAATAACAAATTGTAATTATAATTACCAGGAACGAAAATTGAGAGAAAAGTGCGTGTATTTTGAGGCGTTAGCATTAAAATTCCAGGGCGCCAGTTTGACAGTGAGTGGCGATAATGTATCAATGCGAGGGGCGGGGCCCATAAATCCTTTGTGACGCCTAGCGCCTGAACGGCCCGAGCCTAAATTATTTTCATCATTTCCATTTAAAACAAACACTCACATGATGCATCGCCGTTAATGCCGCATTCATTACCCACCCGGCCACAGCACACAAATTTATTATAATAGAATGTCAATTTTTATTTTCTCTCACTCTGCCCGACCCACGCTTCTACGATATGTTTACGAGACAGCCACTTAATGCCTTATTCTCTATCGATACCTCTCTTCTATTCCTTTTCATTTCCAATCCACAATCAAACTCTTCCATTTTCAGTTATTGTTAAGAATAGCCATCAACCATTGATAAAATTTTTTTAAGATAATTACATTGATTTTTTTTTGTGAATTACATAAAAATTCTTTTTGTTCTGTGATCATGTCGTGTAGTACCTACATACCCTTATTTTTTTTCCCGGGGTATGAAAACACCCACTACTATACAGGGTGTTCCATTTAAAAGTGCCACCATTGCTATCTCGAGAACTATAAGAGCTACGAGGTTGGTTAAATTAGCAAAGAACCACCATTTTACAAGACTAATAAAATGAGCAAAAAAAAAATTTTTTTCAACCTGTGGTTCTCAAAATACGGGACACAACTTTCTTATTTTAAATGGAAACGTATGTTTATTTTTAGGTTATTCGATAGAGTATTTTTTTCTGAATTCAATGATATAAATATACCATATTCTAATATAACAAAATAACAGAAAAATAATTTTGAATTAAAAAAATAAAAACAAAATAAAATTGCTATATTTTTTTAGCGTAACTCGACCAAACAGTTCAATAATATTAATACTTTAATAATAAAAATAAACCGTTAAACATTTGTTATTTTTGTCCCAATTCCATGGCTACTGCTATTTTAGGGGTGATTTACGTCATTTTCATACCTAATTTCTGAGCTTACAAGGCATGTAAAATTAATTTTGTTTATTAATTCACATGCAAAATTTTATGATCTACAGTTGTTAATTGACGTAAAATGATAACACTTTCATAATTCTATTCCATATCAAATTTTAGTCCTGTCCCATATCTAAAATCTGAAAGAAGAATCTAATTTCCTACAAAAAAATGTTGCGTATGGGTATATGGGAAGCATAATTAGTGAATTTCGTAATTAGACAAGTAGTCCTATTTTGTGAACATTTCCATTTGTTTACTAACAATGAACATAGTGTAGTTTAGTCTTATTTTGGTGAGTACACCTGGACAGTATATACTCATTTTTCAATTTAATTAGGTTTGAAAGAACTCAGCAACTATGTACATTCTTGTAAAAAATGATTCATGGTCCTACTCACTGGCTACTTTTAATTAAACTAATTAATGCACAAAGCCCCATTGTCCCTCAACTTCTTTTTAACATATTTGTGTTAATAAACCTTTATATTATCAGTAATTATCATATAAATATAAATGTATGAAATATGACAAGAAAAAACTCCCAAGTTTTTTAGGAGTAATTTATTGTCTAATATTAAAACTTTTTAAGATATGCAAATCTAAATTTTATTTGCAATTCATATAAAATATACACAGTATGCTGTAATTTACTGCCATAAAGTAAACTTAATTATTACTTTATTTGTAGTTAAAGGAAATTGTAAATAAACTTTTTCAAGTTATAGAGGTTGGAATTTATGTTTATTTTTATTACCTCAAATTTGATGTATTCTAATGTAAATACAGTAATTTATAAATAAAAGAGAAAATATATTTAAATTTTTATTTCATACTTTTTATAAATGATACTTAACAATTAAAAATATTTATCTAAACATAAATTATAAAGAAATATTATTTTGATTTTCAGCTATTATTTTTAACTGAGAGAGAACTCAATTTATTGTTAATAATATTAAAATACATAACGAAATTAAAATATTTTGTATGCATAAAGGTAGATATTGTAATTCAACTTATTACAAAAATTTGTATAAAAAGAGTAAAGTGTTAGATAAAATAGTTATTTTTGTATTAAGTTTGTGTTCTCAGTGCGTGAGACGTCAAAAAATCAATCTAACACATTGAAAACATTTCGTGCACAAAATACCATCAATATTTTAACTACAACTACTTAGGTATCATAAATTATAACATTTTTATTTATCTGTATAAATTGAGTAAAGAAATGTTTTCCATCACCGAGAATAAACATTTTCCAAAAGTGTGAAAAACGTTTTCCCAAGTATTTTACGCACAGTGTAAAGATAAAATAGCTACAGTGAAAAAATTGCCTACTTTATGAATAGTTATTAGACTAAAAAAGTTAACAGTTTTTGACAGTTGAAGAAAAAAATAATTTTATTTACAATTTTAAGTTCCTACAAATACACACAGAAGGTATAAACTGCACTAATATCATTATTGTACTAATATAACAAAATTAATTATTATTTTATGTAATATTATTCTCGATTTCTGTAGTGTTAATATACTAGATAAAAAACAATATTACTTAATAGTACATTGTAGATTTTATTTTTGACAGATTAGTATTTCGAATAATATAAATAATTTGATTGGGTAAGTCTGAGGAGAACTAAGTCGAAGTTTTAATTTAGAGTACTACTCATAAAAACTTAAATCAATGGATCATTTGTTAAAGTCAGTAATAAATAAAATATAATGTTCGTTAATTTGCATTTGTCATATTTTATTCTTCAATATTTCACAACGAAAAACCATCAATAAATAAATTCTATCGGATGATTCACTCGTTCATCTAACCTCCAATTAAAAAATATTTGGCGGTGATATTTCATCGCCACGCTTTTGTTTCTCGGCCTCCTTAGATTTAGATTGAAAGCAACAACCCCTGAAGACGATCGCATTTTTATGGCCGTCACTAAACAGTCGTCGAGATTGGACTGGGAGACTCCGTCCGAAAGTAAAACAGAAAACAATTTAGTACACACCCCGGGCAACCCATTCGTCAATGGAGAAGAAGAAAAAGAAGGTTCCCGCGCTCGAATAAGCCGGACAGAGAAGAAAAATAGTAAGAGAACAAGTGTGAGAAAGAGAAGGAATTGTTCTTTCAGCATGCAAATGGTATATAAATCAGACTGATTTGTTTTGGGTCCTACTGCTCCGAAGCAGTGTTTATTCATTTTCTACTTTGTTTTAGTTTTTTGTTTGTTGTATAAACAAATGCTGTTTCGTTGTTTTATTTTTTAATTATGTGAGGAAATAAAAGAAGGCATGGAGAAGATTTATTGTTGTAAATTTATTAGCGTGATGGAAATGCGGTGATAAAATTTAAAGTTAATAGACATACGCAATGAGATTTGAGAAATAAATAGTTAAATGGTTAATAAAAATCTGATGTGCTTGTATTAACATATTATCTCAACTTATTTACGTTGAAATTTGAAACTGTGTTTTGAATTTTCTTTAAAAATATATGAATGATATTTGTATTCATTTCTACGGAAGGTATTTATGGTATGGTACATATTTATAATATATAATACACGATGAAAGTACATTCCATTTATTTATATAAAATGAGTAGTAGTCAGTGTTATATAAAATACTGAAAAAAAAGTATTTCAGATACAAAATACCACACAAAAGTATTACTATTCTTTGGAAAAATACATTACATTTTGTATATTTGAAATATTCAGTATTCCAAATATAAAAATACATAATATTGCATTTCAAATAATTGTAAGTACTTCAAATACTTTTAAGTATTTCAAATACTGTTACGTATTTCAAATACTTTTGAGTATTTTAATAGTTATTTATGTATTAAGGTCATAATCAAAAGATTATCTTGATTATGCCCGTGGTACAAATAACGTTTTATTTTATTTTGGTTCTTGAGATGAAAAAAAAAATCTGTAGGTATATATTACATGTTGTGGTTTCTTTGTAGATAGTTGATTGTTAGATTGCTTGTTCTTAAACAAATGTAATATAACCGAAGTGTCACTGTCACTGTCAAATACCTTTGGATCGTTAGATCGTTACGTACTGATTATTCCGGCGAAAAATTAATGGAATTTGAGGCTGCACAGACCAAGTTGGTTTCTAAAAATTCAAAAAGATTATATGAAAAGTAATTTGAATAGATCTGAGAATGTTAAATACTTACTTTATCAAAATTAAAATTTACTGTATTGTTTGATATATTAATTAATTACAATTTTAATTTGTTTGGGTAACTATTACTTAGCAACTTTATATGGCATCGAACGATAAAAGCCAAATATAAACAACTTTATGTTCAAAATGAAAAACAAATATTTCCAACACGCTAGTAGGTATCAGTTTTACTCCTAATATACCATTTAGGCGTTTCTGCATTTTTATTATATTTTTATATGTATATTTTTTTCTTTTCGAACTCCAGGTCTGATCCTATGTAGCGTTTGTATTTGCACCTCCTGGCTTCGACTGACCGGTTATCTTTCTGGATTCGATCCTTGGCCGCAGTTTAGAGATCGCGCGACGCGGTTAGTGCTTTTTTATGTTTCACGAAAACCAGCACTGTTTTCATTGATTGTTTTTATCTACACCACGCTTCTACAGGTACTCTTACTCGGCTTCTATGTTTCATTTTTCCTAAGATTTGATAGCGATAACTACATTTCTGATACAGATTGAATTTTAATTTGGACAAACGGAAGTGGTAGGCTATTCTGATACCAACAGATTCAATGAATTTTTACTCTAAGATAAAATAATGAAAAAATACAGCGATTAGATTATAAATTAGACATTAGATTCGACCTTTAACAAACAGCCGAACATTTTCTATTTTTTCCTCTACTGTTTAACTATCGCTCAAATACTAAGATTAATAAATCTATTCCTTCATGCGATTGGGATTTGAACCCGTGACTTAAAGTAAAAGTAACATTAAGAGAGTTTGTAGTCTGTAGTAATTAGAACAAAAGTAAAAAAATCCTTTTAGGAAATGTACAAATTAGGCAATGTAATAATTTTATGAAAAAATCTTAACAATGAACATATAGATGTCACTAATTCAGCACTATTGAAAATAAATACGCATGTAAAAACATTGTGATTTTATTGTCTGATGATATCCAAGAGGATAAAATGATTGTTACAAAAACAAACAACATTTGTGGAAAAACTTAGTGAATTTTTGCTTTAATTATTTAAGTACAATTATAATGCCTCGAGCACATGGAGAAACATTTAACAAATTTCTTTCCAAATGGCGAGAAAACCTGGCAGCACAAAATAATGTCCAGTGTAGGAAAAGACAACTAAAGTCGTATGCGTAATGTAGAAAGTAAATGTGAATTTAAGACAATTTGTGAGGTGTTACAATTATTAATTTAAATTTAAATACTGTATGTGTGTGATACAAGCGATTATATAAATAAAGATTGACGAAGTTTAGTTTTCTACACTCTCAGCTTTTCTCTCGCTTCCAGATGTCAGCTACTTTCAATTTTATCGCCTAAAGAAGTACTGAATATTTGAACTTCATAATAAAAACAAATATGAAATGATTTACAAACGTTATTTTAATAGATGAGAAGTTAGATGCGGCTGCGAGACCTAATCTTTTCGAAACTTCTCTTGGTTTAAAAGTCTCGTTAACTTTCCTGAAAGTTTTCAGTTTACCTCGTCCAGAATTCATTTGAACAATTACTTAATTACTTTTAAATCTTCCGTATTATTACTAATCGTTGCCACTGTAAAAAATTTTGCATTTCACGCAAATATTGTTTCTTTTTAGTATATATGTATTATATGCCTATGTATGAAAGTTGAAAATTGCTTGAAACTATTTAAATACACAAAAATTTTAAATATCTAAAAGTTAATTCAAATATTAAAGCACCCGCAAGTAAATTATTATAGTTTCCGAAGAAATCATATTTTTCTATTTAATTCCAAATTCTAAATTTGTTACGTCTGTATGTTAAGCTCCGATAACTATTAGCAATAAGTGTTTCGGTTAAGGTTAAGTTGTGTGTGGCACCTCGACAACAAAGAATAAAGAATGCAAAACAAACGAAAAGCAGAGCAAGTATTTATCCCGAAAAAAGTGGGTACCAAGCAACAATTAATCGATCCACAAAGTAGCTGTGTTTTTTTGTGGTGGATTCTTTGGAAAGGGGCCTAGATCACAGATCAATAATACGCACTTAATCTGTGTCAACTCATTAGTCAACCAGGGCTGCGCTAATTTGAGGTTGCGGCAAAAAGAGTCCGCGGGATCGCAGAAGGCGTAGACAGGAACAGATGAAAGAGAAAAAGAAAACGAGCGTGGACTTTGTGCTGATTTGGTGAAAAACGGCTCTATATTTCACCCAGTAATTACACAAGCATTTTACTTCTGCGTTTGATGTTTTTCTTTACTGGTATTCAATCAAGCTAGACGTGTTTTTGTGCTATATCTGGAAGTTGCTGCTAGCCCAAACAAAAACGTCCAACATATATTTATGGGCAATTAATAATTACGGAAAAATTCTTGCCACAATTTTTTATCCTTTCTTTATTTACAAGCAAATTATTTTCCCAATAAACGATTTGTATTTTCTATAAATTTCAATAACAAATATTACTTTTCAAAAGTGACTGAATTATTACAGATAGGTACCTATATTCTTCAATAATTGATTATTTACTCGTATATTTACAAAATTCGGCACACAATATCATTGTCTATTTTACTGGTATATCATTACGGAATTAAAATTCACAGTTTCAAGTTTCAATTAATATTTCCTTTAGATGTCTAAAGCTACATTCCAATCATAGGTAAAATTAAAAAAAAATTAAGGCAATATTGTGTCTATATACTCCCGAAGTCTTTCGTAAATTTATGGGTCGAAAATAGAAATATTTATTTTAGAAAATAGTGTACAATTATGCGTAGTACGAATCTAATGCCCTGATTAAAATTTTCAAATAATGTTGCACTCGATAGAATCTCAAACCTAAAATCTAACCCTTTAATTTGAAAATTTGGAATAGATATTTAATAAATATCTTAGGCTTAGCGAAAAATTGAAATTTTAGGTTTTTGCAATTTTTTTACTTTTTCATAAAGAACGTAGAGTTAGAGACGACATTTCTTTCTGAATATTTTTTTCATAAAATTGAATGGTAAAAAAGTTTTTAAATACACTCAAAAACCACTTTTTTTAAGTGCAAGTTAAACAAGTGAATTTTGTATGAAAATTTGAAATTAGCGCGTCGAGTTCTTTCAACAAACATTATAAATAAACTTTAAGATTTTTAGGACGTTTTTGAAAAATATTCAATTTCACTTAATCTAAATACTAAGACTGATTTCATACAGAAATAAACTGTATAGTTATATGAGTAGTCAAGTTATTTGATGTGTAGGTTGCAGCCTACAAATTATATGCTAAGCTTATGAAACTTTTATCTTTGAAGACGGTCTGAATTTGAATCCCATCGCGTTAAAAATAAAGCAACAATTCCTATTGTTCATGTGGTGGACTGAAAGTGTTCTTTTTTCTCAACAATTGAGTTAAGGAAAAAAGAGCAGCATGAAGTTGTACAAATATAATTCGGTGGTTTTTTGTGGCGTTAATGAAGCGTTGTGAACAGGGCCGGACCCGCCCACTGCTTCCGAGCGCCGAGCGGCGGGATAATGACAGGACCCGGTGCGAGGGCGCACCTGCGCATGCGCATGCGCTAAACTCCGCTGCCACCGCAAATTGTCTTGCGAAATTTACACATTTCTCACCAGGACGAATAAATTTACCTTTTACATAGAAATAGTCAACGACCTTTGAATTGTTTTTTTTACTAAAAATTATTTAAAAAAATATTTGACGATTAATACATATTTCCAAATAAATATATTTCATCGGATGTGCCACATATATTTAATAACAATATAATAAAGGGCAGATGAAATCTAGATGAAATTTATTTATAGGCAAACCAGCATTCTCTACTAGGGATTGAGAAGGTATCAATACTTGGAACTTGGGTAACAAAAATATCAGAAAAAATTATCGATACCAGATTCGGATCAAACTGGATCCAAAGAAATGTATTTATATTTTCAAGAATAAAAAAATATAAGGTGGGTTGGGATTCTTAAAAACCTGGATTTTTCTCAACCTATAGGTATACTAGAATTAGTATGCAATATAAATCTTCCATCTGTTACATATTAGATAAATACTTTCCAAAGGTGCCTTTATCTTACACTGGATATAAAAAAGTATAAATAGTTACAAGTTATAAGATATTCGGATATGTAAATTATTGTAAATCATTGTAATATATTGTCAATCCACTTTTGCACAATCGTTGTAACCGGATTTTACTGTCACACATTTCAAAATAAATTTATCAAAAAAATATACGAGTAAAGTCGTGTTAACTTCTAAAGACATGTTAAACAGATTTAGTAGTTCTTGAAAGTATGCCCACATGGTAACATTACTTACACCCTTTTTCCTCCAATTTTCGTAAATCTGGAATGTTAAATAACTACTGTAGAACAAGTGATTTAAATCAGTGATTTAAAAACATCAACGTGATTTAAATCAATGCAACCCTACCCTATAGAATTTGTTTTGACAGTAAATTGTCATCAATTATTTATTTTCACATTTACAGTTATAGAACAAATTTCCCAGTTGATACAAACTAGCAACAGAGTGTAAATCCCCGGGTAATAACATTAAAGAATAATTTACACGTCCAATTAATGTGCAACAAACCGGCCACCCACTCGGATCATTCATATTCGGCTGTATATTTAGACATCAGGCTTCGCAAAGGCGCCTGCACCCCAGATTTACAGCTCGAATCGAGCACAATAAACCAAAGCTGGCCATGCTAAAAGCACAGCCAACTGTGACCGCGCGGAAACATAAATTCCCCATACATTATTTTGATTCTAATCGCGCAACTACGTTGTGAAATGCAATCATATTCTTGCAGCGAATTATTAGGGCTACATGACTCGTAAATATCCAGGAAGACTTTTCAAAGAAATTTTCATTCATAACAATAATTTCTTACTCTCTACTACTTGACTACTTCAGCTTTTTCATCTGCACCAGTTGTTCTCAAACTTATTTTCTCTATGGGATATTTCTGTAGTACGGAGGAAACTTAAGGATATAGCTGTACTGATAACATGTTTTTTAATTTGCAAATGTAATGGTGGTTTTCTTGAAACAAATATTTTTAATGTCAGTCGTTTAATAGGCGTTTTCATTTTTTATTAAGATATTAAACATACAATCTAATATAATAATGTCTAATTTGATAATTCGTTTCAAATATTTTGTTTTTTTTTTAATGGAACCAGCGGCATTAAAAATATAAGGTTTGTTCCAACTAACCTCCAAACCAATTCCAAGTTAACTTCCACCCAAACTCTGACCGTTAGTCGGCTGTTCCTACTGATTTCTGATCGATCTCGAAACATGTCTCCGGCAGTCAAAACAGTTAGAGAATCGGAGCATTTATTGTTAGTCTGAACTTCTGACAATTTAATTTAATTAATCTCAAAATTGTATTTAAATTTAAAAATGAGGTGTTTGTAAAGGAATCAGTGATTTTTTATCTTCCATATTTATATATTTAAAAAAATACATTCAATTAATGAGTGTGTTTACTCGACAAATTAAGCAAAATATAAAATATATAGTTTATTAAATGCGTTTAAATTCAAATTAAATGCGATCCGATTTAGATTTTTAATCTGTCAATTACATCTACATAGTTTTTATGCAAATGCCATATTATTGCAACTATGTACGTAGATAAAAATCAGGTAGGTAATTAGCATTAAGGATATACACCTTTGATTACTATAACATAATATTAAAACGTCATGAAATAAGTGTGGGTAATTACTACCGGTATTTAAATAAATTTTCATTTTAATCGCGTTTTCTATCACCTCGTAGCTACTAGAAAATTAATTTTTATACTTAGCGGATAACATCAAATCGGATGTATATCTAAATTATTCTGCAGGATGACGAACATAAAATTTTACACCTTTACAAACTAAATGGGAAACCGTATACTTAGAAAAAACGGATTATAGATATACTATAAGATTAAATTGCGTATGAGATATTTTCCACGGGTTAACTACATGTGTTAATTTCATTACTAAGTACTACTACACTGCAATTTAAATTAATCTGTAATCAACAACAGAAGAACACAAAAAGTGATGTATCTCTTTCACTTGATAAACATTACAAAAACAGCCTAGGTATGAAATTTTATAAAAATTAATAGAGTAAGAAATGTAGACCTAAGTAAAATAGATGTGTATACTAACATACGAGACTGTAACTATCAGTGAAGAAAATGACCAAAAGTGACCTAAGACGAATTATAGAACTAGAACAAATAACGACACAACTAGAAAATAGACAACGAAAGTCATTTAATCATATGAAAAAGAATGAACAAAGTAGAAAAAAGTAGAAGATTGAAATAGGAAAACAAAACAAGAGAGGTAAACAAAAAAGGGTAAATAGAATAACAGAAATAGAGACGGGAAGAGGAAAAACATTAGAAGTGAAAAGCATGGCTCAGAGCTTGGAAAAAATAGATTGATGAATTTTGAACTATAACGCCAAATCCGTCGCTTTAGAAGTTAGACTGAATAAGAATCCAAATGAAAAAGTAAAAGAATAAACTTAAAAAACACTGGAAAACTCAGCCAGTAGATGGTCATGTCGTCATGTCTCTTATCAACGTTAGTCCAATAAGCTTGTCAAAATACAATAATGTAGAATCAATTTTCCTTGTTACAATTTGTTGGATGTTCAATTTCGAATGTCTTATAAAATTTCCTAGGTTTAAATCTATGATGTAGTCATTTAACTGGGCAGGCTTCGAAAGGAACAATAGAAAGTATAATGCTTGTTGCGTGCACGTTGGGGATGCGTGTATCTCAAGTAGACAAATGACAGGTTATAGAAAATTGTTTCTTCGGAAAGGAACATGCGACAATCGGTCTGCAGCTTCCTCCAGCTACAGATACGCACAGTATTTAGTCACGACATGAACAGAACCTAATCACTCAAAAATTACCTTCTTCTATGTACAAAACCACAACTCAGATTACACACCACACACAAGCAAGTTAAATATAGGAAGAGAACAAGATTCACAATGAAATATTGATGATCTATTGTCCCGTTATTTTTACAAAATTTTAGTATTTCTTAGCTCACCTCAGTTGGATCACTAATTTGAACATTCTTTTTGTCATAACTGAGAAACTGAGATAAAGAGAGAAGAGTTGATCTTCCTTAGCCTTAGTTTGTAATCGCAGCTGAATAATTGGATTGTTTTTCTGTCAATCAACAAAATTGTTTCATTGCAGAAATTAAATTATTGTTATTTTATTTGTAATAATAATAAAATTTCCAATAATATTGAAGATAAATGTAAAAATTCTTAAGCAGTGAAAAGACATCATCAATATTTGTAACTAGACTGCGACGTGACACAGCGTGACACGCAAATCAGTTATGTAAACATATTCAAGTCGAGTCCTAGCCAACTTATGTTAAAAATGCACTACCATTATTTTAAATAAATTGACATTACATTAAAAACATTATTTTTCATTTTACAATATTGTGTTGAAAATACCATTAATATGCACCTTTTTATAATAACATTTTTTTCTTCTCGCTTTTTCAAATATTAATATCACTCAGTTACTTTTACAAGTTTTATTTCATTTTGTAATGTTTTTTTCACTTACTATTGTCAAATTTTTTTATAAACAAATAGTTAAAGAAACTCCAATTTAAAATACAAACATTATTTTGAATATATTGTTAGAAGCAGTTACTGAATGAAAATGTAAATGATACGAACATTATTTTCTTATTTTGATACCTTCATCTAGTTCGATGGATAATATACATATAGTTCTGAAGCTGACTACAATTGTCGTTCTTTTGACTATTCAAAAATCTCAGCTCACCTCATGTCACTTTAAAATGGTTTCGGAATATAATTATTTAAAATAACTACCTTACAATACTCTTCACATATTTCTGCCGAGACTCAATTTGCATTTGTAAAAAATAATACCTATTTTAATTTTTGTTGCGTAAAACTTATGTTTATTTTTTTATAGAATGCTAGATAATTTAATAGTTTAGAAACAATGCTAAATGAACTAATTTAAATACATTTAAATATAGTTCTGTCTTATGTTAGTTTTAAATTTAAACAATATTAAAATGAGTGAGTAAGCAACATGTAATTATTAACAAAATAAATTAAAATGCAAATATCTGGATTAATAATATAATAATCAACAAAAATATTCAAATCCGGCATGTAACAAGTGTGTAGCAGTAGTGCAGCAAGGCATGATACGAGAATAAAATGTAAATCTTGCTGTAAATTTGTGTTATTTATGAGAATATTCACATAACCTACTCTACACCAATTCCAGATTGTATGTAGCCATCACGTGAACACCAAGGAGGCTGAACCTAGCAACGGCGCATGCAAATCAACAAACTTTGTTTCCATAGTAACTAAACACACTTTATTAAACAAGTTATTCATTTTAGCCTAATTACAGTTCTTGGTTTCTTATAAATATATGGTACCTTTATAAAAAACATTAATTCTTAATTATTATGAATATTTTTTTAAATTGAAATTTACTGATAAATATTAAGATCTAATTTATATCATAATGGCATGTGGAAAAATTGTGCATGAATAAAATGATACTTTGTGCCGTGGAAATCAATAGGTTAATTGGTATTATTACAATGGGAGTAGAAACAAATCTAATTCATTTAGGTTTAATTACATATAAAATAAGTAATTTTATTATACTAGTATCCCAATGCAAATATTATTTGACTAGTAATATAATTAATGTATTTTCTATGAAAATATTACTTATCGCCATGCAATCTAATATCGTGTCATATTTTAACAAAAGGAGTAGAAAAAATAGTAGTTTAAAAATGTAAGCTATATGTACCTATATTGCTCATTTTGTTAGCATTTTAAAAAATATTCATGAAATATTTCTGAAACTGTTTAGTTAGTCCATCTCTGCGGAGTAATCTTTTGAAGAGAGGAAGAGAGTAAAAAAGGAGACTTTGTCAGATTTGTCAGAAATCTAATGAATACATTACCATAAAATCCCGTGTCCATTTGAATGAAAAGCAAATAAAGCGATCAAGCAATCACGCTCAGATAATCACTGCGACTAATACAAATTTCACGGCTGTCAATGCGATATTTACGATTCTAAGTAACGATTATCTTATGCATTAAATCCATAATATTTGTTTAGTTTTAATTTATAGTTACAACCATTTAAAAAACAATCAGCCCTCGGCTGTAAAAAATGCAAAACAGTCTCAAGCTCTGCTCAGGTGTTTTCGCTCACTGAAAAAACAATCTCACCCCTATATCACACTGCAACAAGAGTGAGGATCCCTTGCCAGGTCGTGTGTTTAACTGTCGTATATAACTCGGAACGAGTGGAAGGTAAAATATGATTTTATGGGAGCCCAACACGCCCACAACATAAATAACTGCAAACCAAAGACGCTGTGGAGCTATGAATGATTTTCAGATGGATATACCATTCCCATTTTTAATTGAATGTTTGGTTATGTATGAGAAGTCATTCACTTTATGTACATATACATAAATCATTACTGCTACAGTTCAATTTTTTAATCAAATTTCATTTTATGGACTTTGAACCCCACATCAGTACTATTTACTATTAAAATGCAAGTAAATCTATGGATGAATTGAGTACCTTGAGACTGTTTCAGCTAGGAATTTTGAACTGTAGAGAAACAAAATTTGTTTAGATTAAGAAAGACATGAAGCTATGGTTATTAACACGGAAAGTATATTGATATCTGTAAATAGTGATATTCGCGGATCGTTAAGCAAGCGTATATGGAGTGTAGCCCCAGAGTGGTTTGAATGCGGAAGACAGAGTCGGCGAGATCTGAGGCCCCCGCCCGCGATGACGGCCCGGAACCAGCGGAGCCCGAGTTGGCGACGTCGCCAGGCCCCACGGGGCCCCATCGCCGATCAGCCGCGCAGCGGGGCCCAACGGTGATACCATCAACCAGAGCACGTGCCGCCACTCAGCGATACTCAAACGGTATCAATAAATGGGACCCAATACTTCCTTACTTCAATTGTTCATAATAACTAAATACAGTAATACAGTAAGGTTATAGCTGTTTTCGTTTCGTATAATCATCAGATCACAGTAACTAAGTAAGTTATCATGTCCCTTCTTGTCGTCCCAAATCACCTGAGACAATAATGAAATCTCTTCTCCCCTTACGAACTGTGATATAAACGAAAAATTAGAATTCTAAAAATACCGGTTAACACTAAAATATTAAGCAGGGTCTTACTACATTCAAAATTCGGCTATTTAATCGATGTGACCCTTGAGTTGAATTTCGTGGAGTGAGAGATCTAGGGCTCAAATCCCAGGCTATACCAATGCTAACTATCAATCAAATATAAAAATATCGCTGTTTCTGAAACTGACTGACCCTCTAGAAATTTGTGCTACAGATATGATTGTTGTGTACCATATAAAATAAGTTTACAGAGTTCATTTAGTCCTTTAATATCAAATAAAAATATCTTTGCGTCTGAATTGTATAGAAAACACCACTAAAAGCTGCAGGTCTCTTGCACAAGGATGTTGTTTCATAATTGTTAACCCTTCCATTAAAATTCGAGAAATATGTTCAAAATATTTATATAAAAATATCTAATTAGTTTTATAGAATGTAATAAAAAATATTGATTTAAATTAAAATATGTAACTAGGAAAAACTATGTAGATGTAGGTACCTATTTAAATATGTTTGCAACATGATGAGAGGTTCATATTGTTTGTCTTTAAGAATAACTTTCGCACAATATTAGAGATTCTTTGTGAAAATTTATCTACTCAATAATAATAAATAAGAGAATTCTTACCTTTTAGAAGGGAAGTGGATATTCGTTTTCTTAAGCTGCATCCTAAATCTGAAATAGAAAAAATAAATTATTAGATAAAGTGGGGCAATTATTTTTTTTTACGATATTGTGAATAATAAACAAATGATGTTTATAGTTTTTGCGTAATGGTTAGCCTTTATAAATATAATCTCAATTCAATATAATATGTTGGTGTAAACGTTTTGGAGTTGCTGTAACAAGAAAAGATAAAAAGATATGTATAACAAGAGCATTCCCAATCTCCAATATCTCCGATAGGTGAATAGAGTCATTGTTTGCAAATGCCTATCTGTGTATCAATTGGAAAGTGAGCTACTGATTCTAGGAATGATTATCACTTGAGCAATTCCATTTCTTTTGTTTCCAGCGCTGGCTGCGACTTTTACTCGGGGCGGTGCGGTTAGAGAATCGCAGACGGCCTAGTAAACCCGTGATTAATGATTCGGTATAATTGTGTATAAATATATGGCTGTGGCTGTGGCTGCAGCCGATGTGGCCGCAGACCTGCAAGTCACAGTGACCAGCACATTGCGATTTCAGCGGAATGCGCTCCGGGTTCCGTATGGGGATGCTGCAACGTGGAATTCTCTCTAGCTGCTTGTCAACACGGATTTTACAGCTACGATCAATTATACATTCATAATATATAATATGTTGTAACAGGTCGTTTAGGAGCAGGGATGAGATAAAATTTAATTCGTTATATAAAGTTTTTTTTTATTTCGTTATTATAATGTTAAAATAACTTTTTTTCTCAAATTTGTAATAAAAATTCATAAAAAAAAATAAACTAAAAATATTTTAAAATATTAATACCTTATTTCGTAATTGGCAATTACCTGCTGTAAGACATGCATTACTAATTATAAACATAACATGAAACACGTGCAATCATATTGGCAGTAAAATGTTAGATTTGTGATTGATGCATTCGAAACAATCTTCAAACTCTACTAGTGATATCTATGTATACATAATACATATAAGGAAAAACCTTAAAATATCGGTAAACCAGGGATTTATTAACAAAAAAATAGCAATTGAAACGTTATTATAAAGTTATTGCGTATCGTTACGTTCATTTTCCATTCTTGATTAAGAGAAAACAATAGAGTTTTGTAAATGTGGAGAAATATTTGTAATGACTGGTTTATGGTGAATTTAGATTTTAAACTTACGATTTATCTTGCTGGTTTATAGTGAATTTTCAGGTATGAAATGTGTCTATCAACTACTTGTATTGGGACTCTCAGCTGTTTGACATTATTTTTGAGAAAATTATTATTACTATCTTATGGCCGGTTGCACCAGTAACCAATTGCTGTCACAATTGCGATTAGAATTTCTTTTGGAGTATTGTTTAAAATTTAAGTATTGTTGGTACAATTAATATATTACTCGT
The DNA here is from genome assembly GCA_035578165.1 of Stenolophus ochropezus. Lineage (NCBI taxonomy): Eukaryota > Metazoa > Arthropoda > Insecta > Coleoptera > Carabidae > Stenolophus > Stenolophus ochropezus. Next base: position 12,057,977 of record JAQOWZ010000005.1, on the reverse strand, counting down.
ACTGTATTACAATCTTCTTCCGTTTTTAATTCGTATAATAACTGCTTCTTACATTTATTGTAAGAAGTTGTTTTACTAACGAATTTACTTTTGATTAGAAGATTATCTAGACTGGTCGATAATGTAATAATTCCTTTAGAATATAGAGGTTTTATAATGACTGGATTCCAGGAATTATTGCCTTATCCCATCTCTTTACTCATTTTCTGACCTATTTATTCACCCTCGGATGTACTACAATTTCTCAAATTCTTAACCCTCACGTTCTTCTAATATTGTTTTCTACTGCTGAGTAATTGTAGTATTTATTTGTCTTTAAATGTGCTGTAATTTCTCTGGTAATTCGAATGCGTCGTCTATTTGTTTCATAAATTACTTTATTTAGTTGCTTCATAATGCTCTTTAATTTATTCTATATCTATTCTAAGTCACTAGTCCCAGTTGTTCTAATTACTATTATGTCTAGTGTCCCTCATTAAATTAGTTCTTATTCACAGTTATTGCTCTATTATCAGCATTAGAATATGTTCTAATTTCCCCAGTAATTCTAGTAGTTATTTTTTGCTCGAATTTCGTTACCTACCTACTTTTTCTTTAAGTTTGTTTTTTTTTCTTTAAGTTTGTTTTTCTAGTTGTTAGCTTACTAGGTACTGTATTTGCAACAGAATATTTTCTTGTAAATTGCTCTATATATTATTCCAATGATCTAGAGTTAATTATTAGTCTAAATTTTTATTTATTTGTTTCGGTAGCTGTTGAGATCCCGAAATATTTATTTCGAAAAACTTGGTGTAATATAAATATTTGATTTCACTTTTGGGATAATTCTTTTATCCATTATTTAATACGGACCATTAATTAAAAAAATCTACAATTAAAAACTGTGTTGGAATTAATTACAATGAATGTATTGCTAAACCTACATAAATGTTGAATTGGTACGGTATTCAATAACAGTAGTTCATATTTTTTACGGAATATAATTGTTCCGTTGTTACAGTAATGACAATTGACAACTACAAGTCATAAACAACAAACAACTAGTAAATTATTCCTGATTATTCTAATGTTAGTAAATAATAATTTATTCACCTATTACAATAGGTAATTGCGTTAAACTGTAGCCAATATAACTCCGGCTATAATCAGTTTCCCACGGCCTTGGTTCGACTCCCGCCTATGATTATAGCTCCGTATGAGTGTTGCTGTATTTCGGTAGGCCGTGTCACCCGTCACAAGATTTCATCTCGGACGAACGGAACAAAAGTTTCCATGCGTCACGGCCGTCAACAGTCAGAAAGTCAGGTTAGGTTAGTTGGAGATTGGAGGTTGATAGACAAAATGTTCAAACTTACTTTAGCTTCTATGGTTTAAAATTTAAAGGAATTTTAAATTATTACAGAGGCAACGAAGATGTTCTAAGTGTATTATATTATTGCCAAATTTATATTTATCGTTTCACTAATTAAAATTGTAATAATGCAGTTAAAAATTGCCACCAAAATTGGTTTTAAGTACGAGCACTTACCTATGTATATATGTAAGACAGTTCAGGCTTAGTTAGTAATGGGTCACTGGGAATTCCCCGCCAGGAATATTTTTATTTCCCGGAAAAAATCCCGGGAATTTCCCTAAACACGTTTTCCAGAATAAAATCGGAAATTCCATTTTGGAAATATATGGGAAAATTCCCGGGTATAAGGGAAGTTTTTGAGAAGAAGAAGGAAAATTCCCGATAATAAATTAACGCAGGCGCAGCTTTACCGACGTGTTCTAATCAGTCCCGACTAACAGTGTTAATATTCTAATAACTATGAGTGGAAAACGGAAAAAAAATTAAATCAATTATTAATAATTTTACTAGGGCAACATCACCATTTGCAATATTTTTAGTGTTAGTAAAGATTATGACATAATCGGTATTTTCTCTAATTTTTATAAGGAAATTTATCGTTAATTTTTCCCCAGAAATTTCTCGGAAAATATCCTCAGAAAATTCCCCAAAAACTTCCCGGGAAATTTTCCGAAATATTAGTTCCTGGGAATTTACCCATGGTAATGATACATAACATCCATGGTTTGTACAAGAGTTTATAGATGTCAGAAAATGAAGAAGTTATACAGGTGAAAATTGGGCGCTAAAATTATTATTGTAATTGTGTAATCATCTCAAGAAAAAAAGTATGTATACCTGTGAAACTTATTACAGATAAGTTTTATTATAGAATCAAGAAACAAATGAATAAGAAATTCGAATTTTAATTCAATTTATTCGGTAAAAGTGTATAAAGTTATTTATATGTGTAATGGCCCAAAAATTGCTTGTCGACTCTGATTTAGTTGAGGTAGCATTAAAGGCAGTCAACCCCTAAAAGCGAGGGTGAAGTTGGTCGCACCCTCGCCAATTAGGAACGCACTACATGATCTGACATCATAATGACGTCACGTCACGTGTCACGTTGCTTGTACGCTTGTTGATCTAGTGCGCATGGCTTCACACTCATTTATCTCCCCTTCACACACCATTCTCACCCTTATAACACCCTCCGTACAGCTTACAATCCCACGCGACCAACTCCAGTTAAGAAGAGATTTAATAATTATTTTTTGCGCGCATTGAATATGTCACTTGTTAGTTAGATATTTACGGAAATGTAAAAAATATATTTTATTGTCTGTCCATGGCTTGCTACGATGTGATTGTTCCGTTGTACAAAATGATTTCGCTCTTAACGAGTTCTTGTTAGTGTGTTTTTGTAATATAAAAATTATGGTTTTTGTTGGGAGCAAATTAAAGAAATGATTATTTGTGCAGCAAAAAGTTGTGCTATATATATCACCGTGTCGTTCTCAGGAAATGTGCTTTATGGGCTTTTTTCTAGAAAATAAATTAATTTACTTTACTTTATGGCTTAACTTTAGGCGTGAAGTTGTTTGTCCCATATTTGTTTTGTTTTAACATCAGGATACATAAAATATTAAACACCCAAATAAAACAATGTTAATGCAACAAAATTAACATAATTATTAGGAACCAATTAAATGTATCCCATGTACTCTTTGTTATTATTTTTTGGCAATAATAAAGATATTACGAGCACAGAACATTTTTGAATTTTATACAGTTCTAAAATATATAACGGTAGATTTCCACATCTGTGGTTGATTGATTTGTTTGGATACTTGATTAACTCGTGTGCGTAATGTAAGAAGCTTAAAAGTATGAAGTTAGATTAAAATCTATGTTGGACGAAAGATTTCTGTAAAAATTTATATCTTTTACTTGATAATATTTTAATACCATTTATGTAAGTCTGTTATCTGAGTTGATTTAATTGTATTTTGTATCTTATCAGCACCCTGATGACAGCTGATTTACAGTCCAAATGTCGGTATATTAGGTAGTGGATTTTATTAAATGACTGCAACTCCAAAAAAACACCATCCTTTTATTAAATAATTATTGTTAAATATATAGTACTATTTTATGTTTTTGATGAGGAAGGTTTTTTGTATTCTATGTAAACTGATCTTGGTCCATAAACTGCATGCGATCACGCGAATATGAAAGCAACAAAGTCGTGCGATTTCCGAAAAATTGAAATTTTTGCTGCTCTTTTATCACAGTATAATGAGTCAATTCGAAATAATAATTCTTACTGTATTTCTGTTTCTACCATACTGTTAATTGATATAGAAAAAGATGTATTATTTATAGTGATGTGACGAATAGCAGTTCAGCTGAATACCCGAATACCGATTATTTGGCGAAATTTTAACCGGATATTCAGCCGAATATTCGGCGTTACCGAATAATATATTTTTGTACAATCTAAAAGCGTGATTGGTGGTCCTCGTTGCGGGGAGAAGTATATTTATTCTGAAATGCTCGTCCTATTTTTTTTAAGGTAATGTTTTGTCTGATTATTATTAAATTTAATTAGGTATAGGTATCAGTTTCAGGAATATACCGCCAAATAATATAACCAGATAAATGATTTAATTTTATTGCAGATATATTAATAGTAACTAAACATATGTATATCTTTTGGTCAAAATTTATTATCTACGTATTTATATTTTTTCAAAGAAATTACCGCCAAACAATATAACTAGATATAATATTTACTCTGTGTATTGTGTAGATACATTAATAATAATTAAAAATATGTAGGTATATCTTTTGTTTAAAATTTATTATCTATATATTTATTTATTTCAACATAACAAAATAGCGTTGTACTTACACTTACACTTATTTCTTGAAACCGAATATTCGGTATTTAAATATGCCGAATAGGCCGAATACCGAATTCTGAAAATATGGCCGAATAGGCCTAATACAGAATAATTATTCGGCTTCAGTCCCATCTCTAATTGTTTATATTTTAAATAAAAAATAATAGAATGTAAAACTAAACCAAGAATATAATTTTTATTATTTGTAAATCTACTGCAGGATTGTAAGCCCTAGCTAGAACTTGAGCCCTCCTCCAGCGTTTTTTCCGTGTAACAGTACCCCGTCGTATTTCATCCCTCGTTACTAGTGCGGAAGCGTAATGATTTCCTGCCGCCCTCTGAGCGAGTGATTATTCGCGAGGGCGGACACGTGCACGGCCACGTGGTGCGCACGCGCGGATATGTAAACCCATTCATTAGTGCGACCACAGGGAAAATCCCACAGAGACTACGAACATGAGTGATTTTTGGAGGATAATGCTGTGTACAAATACATATGTGCGTGGAATCGTCATAGAAATATCAATTGTGATTTTACTAACAAATAAATAAGTTGACGCAATAGTGGTTTACTGCGATTAGCGTGATTATAGTTAATGAACAATCTCTGAAACTGACGAATCTTGATTTAGGAATACATATATTTGTCAATTACCAAAAAACAATATCTTCATTTCTAGATGGAACAGGGCCTCGAGTACCTAAAGTATTTAGTTTGTGACAAGTTTTATTTTCATTTTAACGGTGGAGGTTGTCAGCTTACAAACTCTGCGAGGGACCTACAGCTTATACATTCATAATTTATCATCCAATTAAATCACAGTATTTTGGTGAATTGAACCAATCAGATTCTAATCACGCTGACTTACGAAAATTATTAGTTACTGGCAATTGCCGCGGAATTTGCAGGACTAAATAGGCGTTGTATATATTTCGAGGAATTGTCATACCATTCGTGACTTGCTGTTTTGGAAAATCGTCACTTGTACTGCGCACTCCTTTCGATTTTCGTCGCAACAATCAGTCGTGATCATAACGACAAAAATTTCAAATAAAATTCTAGTTACTAGTGGTATTACCTATGAAAATTATTAGAATTTCACAAACATTTGGTCGTTTAGCAACGGGTAAAATTAAGTATAAAAAGTTTTGCAAATAAATAACTGTCAAGTGAACTGTCATATTTTCAAATACTTTAAAATTATTTGAAATTAAATGCTACTGGTGGCGCGAGCTAATGCAACTATTTTCATACTTCCTTGCAGATTAAATAACTATTACTTGACAAGGTTCGATATCTGGATCTCAGAACACAGCCATCTAGAATTGTCAAAAACGACCGATACATAAAGTTGAATTTTTATTGTGGACAGCTGTATCTCATTTAGTTTTTAGCATCACATCGAAATTAACAGGTGTGAAATATGAGGTTCAAATGTCAGCGTCGCTAACTATTGCACAAATAAAACAGTACTAAATGAAGTAAAATATTTCAAAAAACAAGATAATTGAAGTACTGTTACATTTAGTTGTGCCGTTGACAATATTTAAATTATAAATGTATGTACCCCAGTACGTATAGGTTTGTAGTTAATTCGAATTTACCCCCTATAATTTAATAAGCTCGTGATGGTAACAAGTTCACTGATTCCATTAAAAAGTAAATTAAAACCACATAGCAATTCCACGCTTCTGTACTTCTTGTCTGTCCACCTGCTTGTCCACGTGTGCTTTGCCAACTTATCCCTGTCTATCTCCCTTATCTGTCGATTATAATAATCGTTCTGTGATCACAGTCACCGTGAACAGAACACTTGAACAGCGTAGCCACCTGCGACCTGCACAACTAGCAATGTTTCCATGGAGACAGGGCAGGTGGATACAAGATCATTACTAGAGGATCAAAGAGGGTTGGGGTTGACAATGATGGGGCGGGATATAGTCAGTTTTTTTTTCAGCTCTGATGTATTTATTATGAATGAATGCAATTTATTATGTTATATTTGCAATAACAAGTTCCAGAGTTCATAAAACAGTCTATATGAGGCATCGTAAAGTCTTTGTTAACTGCTTATAGCCAGTAAAGAAGTATTTATCAATCAGACAGTTGCTGCCAATTCAGAATATAAAATTAAAAATCTGATAAGTATTAAAAAAATGTTTTTACATATCTGTTAAACCAGGAATTTATGTAAAAATTATTAACACAGATTCATTGATATTTTTAAGTCCAAAATTTTTCATTTTCCAGTTGACCAGTCCAGAAAATTAAAACTTTAGGAAAAAAAGTGCCTGAATGCAATAATGACATTCATATTATTTTGTTTTTATCATTGTTCACTGAATCGTTCCAAACAACGTATGCGTAGAAAACATTTCTTTATGTATCGAATCAACTTTTATAATCGTTGAGAATGTATCCCCATCCATTTTTGAGAAACACCTATTCACAAAAACATACATTTTTGAGTTGTAACTTCGAGGGCAAAATTCTCTGTATGAACAAGGACTATTTTCAAAAATCAAAATTTTGCACCCAAAATGGATATTTGTGGATCATTTCGGATGTATAAATACAAAGGTAAACAGAAATTGAAATATCGTTTCTAAACAATTCTCTGTCACATCATATTAAAAATGTTAAAATTTCTGGGACTATTCGAAATATGGTATTTAGCACAATTTTTAGACCTTAGGAGTTAACATCTTTCTGATATAATTATATAACCTTGGAAAACTTTTATAAAATTTTTCCTAATATACTTCTCATATTCCCACATCAGTATGTAAAAATAAAACCACCCTTAAAGCGCGTAAAACCTCCCTAACTACATCCCCTGTCACAATGTCACCCCAGGGAGGCGGTAAGCCTTGCAATTAGGCCCTTTCCTCTCTCTCGCTCCCGTGCCGTCGCGGCGCTGATTTATTCCTGCGACGCCAGCTGAGATTCTATCGCGTGTCACCGATTCTGGCCGTGACGGCGGAAAGTGCGTCATAAACGCGCGCAAGTGATTTTATTATTTGTAGGGTGGCAGACAGTAATTGTGGTTTAGCTGACAACTCCATGAAGGGGAGGTTATTAAAATTACTCACTGTTTAACTTTTGTGACATATACAGGAAGAATAATATTATTCTATCGCTTTTTTGGAAAGCGGAAAAGTTCCCACAATAAAAAACATAATAGGTAATAATAAATGGATCTACTATAAAAGCAATGAAAGAAGAAAAAAAGGTGTGGTCAACGCAAAACCAAACGGCATCAAATAATAAGCATGCAATAAAAAGTATCAATATAAATATATTTTCATATAAAGGTTACTACTTTACCTATTTGCTAACTACCAACAAAAATGAACAAGCAATTATTTTTTGCTTACATATGTATTGTGTATGTTTTACTGTTATTTAGTAAAAATGCACAGAAATGACTTGGTACATTCATTTATTACTATTAAAATTATAAATGCAAATACTAATACTATAATTATTAATAAATAATGGTATTTACTTATTATTTTCGCAGTTATTTCATACACAAAAACATATCCAGGACTGAAAAGACTTTTAAAAAGGTGCAAAATGGAACAAATATATCTCATTTTGGATACTTTTATTACTAATGTTGAGGGAAATTTAATTTTAATAGTGAAACAAATAGTACCGTATAAGCATTACGAACGATATAGGTACTACTGAATATTTTAAAAAGGGCTTTTATTGAACTTCCACTTCAGTTTGATTTTTGAGCAGTTTCGTGTCATTGAAGTGAAAACTTACTTAAGAAGTTCATAACCAAAGTCTAAGTATAAGTATGTTTTTCCCAACAGACAGTTGTAATTGTAAATTCAATACGTCACTCTTTGACATTCTTGTTGCCGTAGAAAATAGTAAATATATAACTGACATTTAATCCTTTTGTATTATACACTTAAAAAGTGTTGTAGTTTGTAGTAAAACAAAAATTTGTTTGTACATAAGTGCGTATGATTTGATTAAATTGATATATCTTTGTATTAAATTTATAGCTGCAGGGGTAACAGTATACATTGTACCAATGATAATAAATATTCGTGACTATTTTAGATAAATATCATTCTATTCTTTAATATATTTTGCTGAATCCTTTCATTAGGATATAATCCTCTTCACTCCATCACTTTCAATTTATCAAAAACTCTCGAATGTCCAAAAAAGTCAAAAGCCTTTTGCTATCAGCAAGTCTAACAGGCTCCATCATCCACTCGTCCGACCATATGAAGATATGATCATCCCCCGATTCGCAACGCTCGCTATTGAATGAAATTAGCGACAATGCGAGTTAATGCGGTTGAGGAGCACCCCAGTCAGGGGATTACACCGGAACATATGCTGGCTAAGGGAGGCTTTATTTGCTAACGAAGGGATCACTTATCACGGATATCAAAATTTATAAATTGTGCGCGGGTTAATTTGGACCATTTTGTTTTGGGGTGATCTGTAGGGGATGGAACCAAAGTAATGTGATTAATTTTCCCGAGAAATATTTATAGCTTTGGCTCTGACAGATTTTACCCTTTCATCAGATACCAGTTAACTATAAAAACTCATGTACTTTTTGGTTGTAGGTACCTATCTACTCGTAAGTATCTACATAATAGTTAAGTGTCAGTAGTTTCGCAGATAAAAGATAACATTAGTAAATATTGTATCATCAAAAGTTGTAACTTTTAACTCTTTAGATATATATTTTTAACGATTTTTGGTCACAGTTGATTTTTTTACCGATCGTCATATGATAAGGTATAAGGTATTGTAATTATTTTGACAATCTTTAGACGAATTAGTTTAGTTACATGGTTACATATTTGTAATATTATGTGTAATAATTCAGGTTTTTCATTAAAAAGATCATCACAAGAAACAAAGTATTGAAAAACCAGAGAAAAATTTTCGATTTTTGTTTTACAATTGCGAATTCCGTTTAGGATTTTTAATAATAATAATAAGTGAGATGTGAGAAAGTATGGTCTTGACCTTGAGACAAAAATCTTCAGGTCCACTGATTTGGTCTATACTACATTGGATATTTTAAGTCTTTATGTTTTGTGTATCAACCAATTTTGGGCGTTTTGGGTACAGTGCATATTTTAAACTAAAATTTGTGGGAATCTAGCGTTAAATTGCTGTCAAGCAAAATTACTAAAATATAAATAAGAAGATCTGTTCCTTATATGAGAAAAAGTTGTAAATTAATATTTGTTAGGAAGTATCTATAATTGGAAATGCAAATGTCTTTCTAGTAATATATCAGATTGTAGCTACTATAGGAGTATATGTGTGACTGTGGAATCTATAGAATTTGGACAATAGTTATCAATTTATAATTACCAATCATACTACTAGCTATTTTCAGATCAGAGTTTACAGACGTGTGCATAAAATTGTTTTGAAAAGTATGGTATTTTGGTTCTATACCTAATATTATTTTCTATTACAAAGGAGACAATGCATAACTTATAGTTTGTAATATGACAACATTTGTTGTATAATTGATATTGCGTATAGCACCTCAAAATCTGTTAAACGCTATTTGTGGGTGAATTTGACTTTTCGTAATTTTCTTTTTAAATAAGATATTTTGTAATATTTCTTTATAAATGTAAGTGAGTTTTCACTGTGCACAATTGTTGCAAGATGTAGACAGTTAGTTAGATGTAAAATAATCGTAAAGGAGTTATTTCTGCAAAAATGACTTTTTTGGGTATTTTGTAAAAAAAATTCATAGCATACCAACAAGAATAAAAATGTAAAAAATAAAGGAACGTTTATAAAATGATAATCTATTAGTTTCAAGTAACAATATTATTGTAAGTAGGTAAAAAAATTAAAAGAAATCATAAGTGCTGAAAGTTTTGTTTGAGTTTAATAATCTGCACACGTCTGTAGTCTTTATTATACTGACTGGTCAACTATTTCAAATGTTCTTTTTCTAGTAAGAATGTGATTAAATTAAGATCACTTGCGCTAATTAAAAGTGTAACATCTCTGGTTGCATAAGCAACTTTCCCTCTCGCGAATTAAAATTCAGTTGGGCTGGTATGCGCTGAATTTCTAAAAGTTGATGAAAATCTATCAAGTCATTATCGCAGCCATATTGGGTGGCAGGATCCCAGGAGGCAGTGAGCGCGCATGCGCATTCCTGGGCTACGTGCACAGCCTACTAGTCTGCGACAAGTCCCAGAAGTCCGGCCGATATGGACATAAATACTTTACCGGATCCAAGTGGTCCGTGATTTAGACCCTTTTGTTATCTCCAGAATTGTATATATGTCTTTATTGAAATTCTTATTCAGAGTGATTTAGCGGCGAGCCAAGTGTGATTAATTAGTGATGGGAGGTTATTTTTGTGGAGAGATCGTTCTCGCGATGTTGTGTAAGGAGAAGCAACTTGTTCAACAGAGACGTCGATTTTTTATTTTTCTATCACCGAGACTAATCTACTCTTTGTAACAAAGCATTCATTGTTGTTTATTTATTCCAGTCGATTGATTTTTTTTCAGATAGCTCTTTCTGATTTCTTATTTTACTTTTTATTTCTTTTACTTTACCACAATACAGCTGCCTTGGAAGCATACATTCTCAACTCCATTTTGCGCAGTTCTACACTAGCACTGAATAAGCATTACTGAAATGAAATTCATTTCAAATTATTTTCAATTATCTATTCGATTTTTTTATGGCATTCACATAATTCCGTTGAGGTACAAAAGGGAAGATAAAATCTAGATTAGAATTCCGTACGTTTTTCCGATCATTTAGTCATATATGAAATAAGTACTAAAGAACAAATATACAGGTGTATATTTTTTTTCTCTCACTCAACTACTAAACTTATTTGTTTGCTGAGGTGAAACAAAGGACCGAAAGAAAGAAACATACACACGTGATGTTTTTAATACAAATATTCGGGTATATTGCCGAGTAATTTTTTATTTTATTTGTAGGCCTTTTAAAAAGTCATCGCAGTAATCTCTGCTTCTGAATTCATCTAATTTTCAATACGCTGATCTAATCAAATTCATATTTGTTTTCCGGCTGTCTACGATGTTGGTTGTGCGGCGACAAGTGAATGAAGAAGTATTAAAGCAGGCGATGAAATATGAAACAATTTAATTAGCAGCATAGTGCGACAGATGCCGAGTCATCGCCGACAGTGGACTGTGCATTACCGAGGGTAGCAGTTAATTTATTACACCATTTTCCGCTGACATCTCAATCAGACAGTCACTTGTCTGCTGCCGCAGCCGCCTTTGCAACCGCACCCGTGAGAAATTAATTTATATCTGATTGAAAGACCACGCTGTCGACACCTAGACGCGCAGGAGTTTGCTCAGTGCGCATGCGCAGAGCTTTATACCCGACATGTTTTATGTTGGCGTTTTACGATCGCCAAATGATTTATTTGTTTTTGTTGGCTTGCTGTTGTTAATTGTATTGGACAGATGAATTTAAGTTTATGAGGTTAGGCTTTGCTAAGTAAGTAGAGAAGTGATTTTCCTTTGTTTAATTGTTTTTCGGTAGTTATCTCTCGGTTAATTAGATCATTTGTCTCAGGTCGACGGGTTATATAGGCTTTTAAATTGTTATTATGTATGTACTGCAAATATAGATGCAAAAAAATACAAGTACGTTTAAACACATCCTACTTTACATATTGATGATATAACCAACAATAATAAGAAAAGCTGCTCCTTAACTGTTTTATATGTCATGTATAAATTACCTATTGGGATATTTTACACGTATTTATTTGCATAGACTTTTAAAACATAAAATAGTTTTCCATATTGTACAAATGAACTTGTTTTTGAAATTGCAGTTAAGGATGATGTCCTTCAAAGGGTACCTAGCTGTAGCTCCCGTTTATATCCTTTGGTAAACACAGGAACATATGCTAATACATCACCCCTTGTATTTACACATTCTTTACACGTTGTTACATTTTTGACTTTTATTCATCTCAGCGCATACATCAGGATTATGAAGTAGGCCTGGAAATCTGTTTACACAGGGATTACAAACAAGTCGAGTAATTTCCGCTTGTCATTTGTCCGGCCAGGGCCAACTCTCTATTATGCCTATTCAAAGGATGTGCCCAGTTTTTTATTTTCACACCTTTACATCATAATTTTGTGGAGTTTTTCTGTTTGAAGGGATGGGTTTTTCGTTTTCGTTGTCATGTTAATTAGGACGCAATGGTTGATGGGGATGGAAAGGGTATATGTTTGTGGTTAGTACATTTATAGATAAAGGAATTGTTTGTAATGTACTATGAATAATTTGAAAGCAGATGCAATGAAAAAATATTAGCATTAGTGGACATTAAAAGGTAATTTATCACATATTTCGTTGACTGGAAATAAGCTTTCAAAGAATAGTGATAGTGTAATTATTACTCGGCGTTGATTAAAAATATACAGGTGTTTCCATACCTTAGAAAAAAAATTAAGGTTATATACTAGATGACATTCAAATGACAACAAAAATATTTTTTATGAAATTTGCAAAAATAAGGGTGGTTTGTTAAAAATGATTTTTTTAAAATTTTATACCGAGGTATGGAAACACCCTGCATATTATAAATAAAAAATAAGCATTAAGCCATAGTGATATATTTTTATTTCTTTAATTGATATCATTTTCATGTTTTATATACGCATACATTTTATAATGCCGATAGATTAATGTATAATTGCGTACAGCACATCTTTCAGAGTAATACATTATATCGGAAGAATTTAAATTTACCGTCTCATTATTTCATGTGGACCGATGCTGTTAACATCATTGACAGACATATCTTACTTACTAAAGAACTAACTGCTCTTTTATTTAATTTGTGTAACCTTAATATCTTCCACTAGGCAATATCACTGTTGTTGTTAACATTTAATTGAAATTCAGGAAGTATATTAATAATCTTCGTTCATTAGACAAAGGACATAATTCATACAAAAACAAAATATAACAATAACTAAAGTTAATTAAAACTTCATCGATCGATCGATTATAAGTTAAGTTATTCTTTTATATGTACAATTTTAATTTTTAATATTTTTTTAATCCAATGATTTTGTGTTAAATAATAAATTTTTTAGTTAACATTATTATTTACCATATCACTAATTTGAAAATATCAACAATAGTGGATATATAAAATTTTATGCTGTAATTATAGTAATGTAGAATTTTTGTAGAATGCATTGTTTTAGTGTGCAATAAAACAAACCCTGTCTTAATCTTATTCTGATGTAATGCATAAATCACTTGTTTTATGACATCTTGTTTTTACCTTCCGACACCTAGAATCTAGGTATGAAAGATATAGAAAAATAATGCAAATTTATGTTACTTTACTTAGTAATTTAAGACATATATTCTTCCCAAGTCATTTTTGATATTATTTAGAGAAAATTATTATGTTTGATATTTTAATGACAAATAATTGTTAAAAATAACTTACTTGCATTGCAGTATCAGTATTGTATACTGTTTCTCTAACTAGTTATTTTTTGACGTTTATAATGTTATGCACTGCGCAAGACCCCCACTCTAATCACAATTATTTTATTATCCGCCATTTTGATGAAAAAAGCCATTTGCTTTGTTTCTTTCATAGGCATTGGATGTGCACGTGGTAAGTGTATTTTGACAGCTTTTAACAATTTTTTGAAATAAAATGGTAGTGCAATAATAAATAGTGAAATAAATATGTATTATTACAATGTATTATTATGGTTCTTTTATGTTTACAAATGTTGAAAGGTTTTTATGTGAAAAGTTTTATTTGTAACAGCTCGTAATATGTTGTTAAAGTTTATAAAATAAAAGTTCATACATAATGGATTTAAATATAACAATATGTTTTTTAGTAGTTGATAAAATAATACGGAAAACAAAACAGTTCTTTGTTAATCCTTTAACATGAAATAGTTTTTACTGCAATGAAATCAAATTTGTTACATATACATTTTTTCACTTTATTTATACCTTCTCTTAAACAATATTACATTCCATATATTTATTTAGTAGTTCCCTTTAGATAAAATATTTATTCATATTTATTATTTAAATAAAACGTATTTTTAGGATAGAGTTTTTTATTAAAAAAATGTTTAAGGATTAAATAATATTGCAATAATACAAAAGAAATGATAAATAACTATTATAATAACTTAATTTATAGCTATAATTTTTCTTTTTTGAAATTAAAATATAGATATTTATGTATGCATGTAAATGGATACTAACATTTATTTTTTGTTTTAGGTTCCCATAACAGATGATTTCCCAATTAGAATTTATGCGGTAAAAACATAATTATAATAGAAATATATTTTCAGGACATTAAGGTAAAACCCAATCCAATAATATGATAGCTACTGCTACTGTAGTGATGTATGACTAACCCCCTCCCTTTATATGGCAACACAATATCATCATTTTTGTTTTTATTTATTTGTAACAACTGTATGTATTATCCCTATTAATAAGTTTAAATTATTTTTTGGCCAATGTAAATTAATTTTTATTCCCTAATTATGTGCAATAGTCTAGATGGCTATTTCTTTTTGTGGCCAATTCTTGTAAAATATTAAAATAGTTTGAAAGATTTTTTGGCCAACGACGATTAATAATTTTTATTCCCTAATTATGTGCAATAGTCTAGATGGCTATTTCTTTTTGTGGCCAGTTCTTGTAATATATTAAAATAGTTTGAAAGAAATTTGGCCAATCACAATTAATAATTTTATTCCCTAATTATGTGCAATAGTCTAGATGGCTATTTCTTTTTCTGGTCAATTTTTGTAACAGAAACTCAAAAATTTGAAAGATTTTTTGGCCAATTTTAATTCATATTTTTAAATCCCTAATTATGTGCAATAGTCTAGATGGCTATTTCCCTTTTATGGCCAGTTTTTGTATTTAAAAAAAAAATATCAATTCGTAATTCCCTAATTGTGTGCAATAGTCTAGATGGCTATTTTCTTTTTAAGGCCTATATTTTAAGTCAACAAAATGAAGATCGAAATGTTATATACGAAATATTTTTTTACCCTAATGATGTGCAATAGTCTAGATGGCTATTTCTTGCCTCCACCTTTCTTGTCACTGGTTGCATTCTCTTCCCTAACCTATGCCCCTCGTGCCTGTTTGACTGGTGTCCGGCAGGGTGGCATTCGGCTGACGGGTGGGAGGTTGTGTAGCATGGGTTGAGCGTGTGGTAGTGTTCAGGGCTGTACCACTTCAGTGCACTTGGGCCTCGGATCTGACTTTGCCTCTTTGAGTGGATGCCTAGAATGTCCTCTACTGTTGGTATATGGTTCTTTGTCGGAAACTCTTAGTTGGTCTTGGGATTTGAAGGGGTTTTGGGTGTACTTCGGTGGTACAGTAGGTGTTTACGTTTATCTGTTAAATGTGGGTCAGGATATTATTCCCTAACTATGTACAATAGTCTAGATGGCTATTTCTTTTTAGTTAAGTTTAACTTATTTTTATGTCAAGACCCAAGACAATTACATACGGTTTCCTTTTTAGAAGATTACTGGTCAATTTTAACTAAATTTCGTTTATTCCCTAAATATGTGCAATAGTCTAGATGGCTATTCCTTTTGAAGACCTGTTTTTATGTCACTGTGAAATGGGAGCTCAAAAATATTTTTTGGCCAATTTTAATTAAGAATTTTTATTCCCTAACTATGTGCAATAGTCTAGATGGCTATTTCTTTTTTATGGCCAGTTTTTGTATTCGAAAATAATGAAATAAGGAGCTCAAACGTTGAAACATATTTATTCCCTAATTTTGTGCAATAGCCTAGATGGCTATTTCTTTTTTTCCTGTTAAGGATTCCAAAAAAATTGTAAATTAGTTTAAGTTATGATTTGGCAACATAATATATCTTCTTAATGCTTTACAATTTAATATTTGCTTTTCATTTGATAATAGTAAATTCATCTCCTTAATTTCATTTTAAATACAATATTTTTAATATTTACTTTTTGTTTCTTATAAATGTAAATTCAACCCCTATATTGCTGTGGTAACTCTACATTTCAATTTAATTATCAATTTCAATTGTTTTCAATTTTAATGTATTAATCCCTTAGCTGAATATGATGTGACATAGAATTGGTATGGCATGACAGGGTATGGGTATGGTGTGCTTGTGTGAACAAGCGAAATCTCTGCTATAAAACTACCCAGGGAGTTTTATGGTTGAGACTAGCGTTTAGATTTAAATTAGTTTAGATTTAAGTAGGCTGTCACATTTTATTCAGTTTTTTTTTGCTTTGTATTTATTGTTAAATGTCACTTGTAACTTCACATCCTTAACATTTTTTTTATACAAATGCATATCGTCTGACTTCAAATTACTGCAGCAATATTTTTCTTTGTATTTTTTATGTTAATTATTTAGTTTTCCTCCAAATGATACTTTAAAACAAATGTTGCCAAATTATTTTCAGGAAAAGGAAAACGAAGATCTTCTAGGAGCAAGCCGAGGATATTAATATTTTTTCTTTCAGGTATTTTCAAGATTTCATCAAATATTGTGTTGCCATATCAAAAAAATTTTGCCCAGTTAACATTATATTGCAGGTTACGTCCACAAAACAAAAGTTACGTTTCGGGTTAACAAAAATTATTCGGCCGTTTGCAGCACGAGTATGCAGTGTTTATTTTAAATAGGAAAGTTTGCGCATTTTGTTGCAAAGTCAGTTGTTTGAGTTTTAAGTTGTGTCATGGGTTGAAGTTCTCTTATAGTTGTAAGTTGCGTCAAAGGTTCATTTCTTTAGTTTTAAAATGAGCGAAAGGTTGAATTTTCCTTAGCTTTAAGTTGCGCCAAGGGTTTATAGTGTCCTAGTTTTAAGTTGCGTCAAGAGTTGAATTTTTAGTTTTAAGCTGCGTCAAGGGTTGATGTCTTATTTTTAAGTTGCGCCAAAGGTTGACATTTTAGTTTTAAGTTGCATCAAAGGTTAAAATTTTAGTTTCAGTTGCGCCAAAGGTCATTTCTCTTAGGTTTAAGTTGCGTCAAAGGTTGAAGTTATCTTAGTTTTAAGTTGCGCCAAAGGTTGAAGTTTTAGTTTTAAGTTGTGCCAAAGGTTGAGATTTTCTTAGTTTTAAGTTTTATCTAGGCCTAAAGTTGGTTCCACATTATTTAAGTTAATACTTTTTCCTTTTTATATTCTTTTTTTTGTTTTCAGGTGATAATTGTATTTTTTTTTTGTTTTCAGTTGATGTGTAATTTTTTGTTTTCAGGTGATAAAGTTTTTTTTTGTTTTCAGGTGATGTGTGTTTTTAATGTTTTTAGGTGATAATTGTATTTTCTTTGTTTTTAGGAAAAAATGTTTTTTTTTGTTTTCAGGTGATAGTGTTTTTTTAGTTTTCAGGTGTTAATTTGTTTTTTTTTTTGTTTTCAAGTGGTAATTGTATTTTCTCTGTTTTCAGGTGATAATGTTTTTTTTTGTTTTCAGGTGATAATGTTTTATTTTTTGTTTTCAGGTGATAATGTTTTTTTTTGTTTTCAGGTGATGTTTTATTTTTGTTTTCAAGTGATAATGCTTTTTTTTTTGTTTTCAGCTGATGTGTTTTTTTTTTGTTTTCAGATGATGTGTTTTTTGTTTTTTGTTTTCAGGTGATGTTTGCCAAGACAAGTAATAATAGCTTCACTATTATTACATACACCCTTTCATCCCGGGGGTATCGAATACCGGGGTGGCTCTATCCTTCCTCCTTAAGAGAGTAGGTAGGCAGGATCGGGCCCCTGCCTAAGTGGAGAGACCTTGTCGTGGTGGTAGGGCTTAACCATCTTCTACAGTATTTTATTCAATTTTTGGTAAAGTACTGTAGAAGATGGAACCAACGTCTCCACATAAAATAATTAAATATTATTTTATAAAAGATTTGTTCAAACATATAAATTTTTTAGACATCTCATACGTATCTCAGAGTAAAGAAAATATGTTACAAAAAAAGAAAAAATAAAATAATATAAATATTTTTTTTGTATATTAATTTTTATTTGTAATCAGTTTTATACACTAAGAATTTTTTTTCGATTAATAAAATTTGTTATAGTTGATAAATTTTTATTACTTATATTATATGAACAAAAATTTATAAAGTCGTAAAGAAATTTAACATTACAGTCTGATGTGATATTGTTCATTTTAGGGAAATTAAAAATTTAATAATATTAGTGCACCCGTCCATTATTGACCAAACTATCTAAATTTCGGAATTTATCCTTATTTTGCGTAGTTTATTGCAGTGGCTAAAGAATATTTATTTTATTACTTATATTAATCAAAATTAAATAAATTTATGACAAAGTATTGTGAGAAAATCAAATATTTGTAGGCTTTTGAATTTCAGAAACAAAGTCACAGTATTATTTTTATTGTCCGACTGAAACACGATTTTCTGCAGAGTATTTGGCTCGTCTTGTAGTTTCGGCCGAAACCGTAACCGAAACCGAAACTTGTGTAGTTAAGTTAAAATGTAGTTAAATTTTTATTAAACACGGAAAACTAGTGTTTTTGAAGCAGGACATTTTTTTTGGCCAAAACTGGCTGAAAGCAAAATTTCGGTGGGACAGTAGTTAAATTTATATTCTAAATTAAAAAATCAGTGATCAAAAAAAAAATCGCCTAGATTTATCAAATGTGAATGCTGTTTCTGTTTCAATCTACCTAAGTATCATTGAATTATTAAGTAGAATAAAAAAATGAATACAACTCTTTGTATTTAATATAAATTAAGTAAAGAATACGTGATATTTTATTGGCGAAATAAAGTCACTGATATAATCTTATTATAGATCTGGTCTAATGGTGTAGCTCACAAAAGTCCTTACATTATATCTTGTGTCATACGAGTTATCCGTTTGAAACAAAAACCCAATGTCAATGTCACGTCTTATTCTTTTTCTAACCCTTCTAAGAATCGCGTTGTGGCGGCAGCCCTAACCTTTACATTTAATTTGGAGTGGCTGTGAAGCGATGAATGAGACAGTGTCGGCGAAACGACGGTATCGGGAGGCGGGATTCGAACCCGATAGGGCCGGGGCGGGCGCCACGGGCCATTTGCGGTTTGCCGGATGTCGCCTGGCCAAGGTCACCGCAGGCGCCAACCCGGCTGGGAATTAGACACACACGGGTTTATGAGGGAGAGAAAAGTTACGCAGGGGTGGACTAAGAAAGTGAAAGTCAAATAAATTTGCATAGAGATTTTTTTTTGTAATGTTTAACAACCGTTTAACTATCAAGGTCATATAAAACATAACAAAAAAAGAAAAGAAAAATTGTTCCCGCATACCTATTACGAAGATATTTTTTTCTTGTAATGTTTAACGGTCGCTTATCTTCAAAAGACACTTGCAGTGGAATGAGGGTGATAATGTGGAATAAATGACATATAATATACATATACCTACATGTTTCGAACAGGTAACACAAGACAGCTTGAGTTATTTTACAAAGTTTTTTCTAATTTATATTTATATACCTATTTTTGCCAAAGTCAAACTGCTTCTATCTACGCCCTATTTCGTTCTTATTAAAACAATAGTTTACTTCAAAATCCGAAAAAAATTAGATCGAGTGATAATCAGGTCTATTCTGTAACTCAGTGGTTAATTTTTAACCAGTTGCTAAATTTTTTCTCCAATGAAAATAGATAGCACCGGAGAAAATATCAAAACGTCACATGTAATGTTTGTTTTTATTTGTCAAAAATTTTAGCAACTGGTTAAAAATTAACCAGTAAGTTGCAAAATAGGGGGGATTGTCTCAGAAATTGAGGTACTTGTTTTCTTATTTTGGTAAAGTACTTATGATGTTCAAATATCCATTGTTGTGTATATGCCTCCTACCATCTGATCTCAATTAAAATGAATTTCATTAAGATAGTAAAAATCATTGTTTATATATGTAGGCTCTATAATCCATGATAAAGTGTGTAGTAGTAAATATTTTTTTAAACACATTTTTTGAGAGTGCGGCAAGAAATTTCAGAGTACGTACGACAAGATTCTTGCCGCACTGAATGTTACTAAGTGATATTTTCATTAATCTTTTGAATGTTGATACTGACTTTTCCACAAGATCGTAAAAAGTTAATTACAATATAGCTATTAATTGTGATTTTTAGAGAAATAACAGTAACAGTTAAGAAGTGTCTTTTCAAAAAAATGATATATGGTTTTAAAATTTTGACCTGAAAAAAGTTGTGATATTAAAACAACACTCCTAGCAATAATTTTACTCCTTGAATTTCAAATGAAATTGAATATTTTATAAATTTAGCGTTTTTCCAATTTCGTGAAATAAGGCAGATTCATTCTAGAAATTAGTGTTTTTATTGCTGTCATAAAATTAGATTACACTTAATTAGAATATGTTATGTAAGATTTTGTTTATTTTAATTTCACTTAAGTAATTTTACTTATTCGATTTATCATATAGGTATAGTTTATAAAACTAAAAAATTCATAAAAGATTAGCTATCTATACTATAAAATTCATACAGTTTATTGCAAAGTGATCGAAACTAACTTTAAATATTTTTATTCATTAGATAAAGTATTTAAGCAATGAACTGTAAGAAAAAAGTTAGTTTCAGGGTGATCCAATGTTCGTTAGTATTTTGGCTATTCCAGCAATGAAACGGATGGAAATGTTAGTAAATGCGAAGAATGTTTGTGTGGAAAGGTGTTGAATGCGGCCCTGGGGTGGGCATACGCGAAGTTAGCATGCGTGCGGCCGCGAATAAATGAGGTTATGCGCGGTTTAATGACGTTCACAATGGTTTTATAGTTGCTCGAGTACTGTTTTGTTAGTTCCGATTGTAACGTTTATAAATACACCTCATACTTGCAACGAGTTATTAGCTTTTCGGAATTACAATTGGCGTTCAATTTTATTCGTTTTGTGAGGAATAAAGCCTGATTTACGGCTTCACACCTGGAAGCTAAATACAGAATTGTGAACAAAGAGAAAACAAACAATCCATTCCTATTCGGGCGCCAGGATTGAAATTTAATCGGAAGATGCATCATGCGTGTTTATCAATTTGATTTATGTGCGTCCGACTTGAATTTAAATTCGGAAATGCGTGAGTTATTGCCCTATAAATCACGCATCATTAGAAAATAATTAGAAACTATGGATTGCACTTGAAATATTATCATGAATATGTTTACCATTGTTTATTAACTGCATACGTATAAATATATTATAATAATGCTCATTGCTTGCTGTCCTTATACTGACTTGTACTTCTTCATTCAAATGCAAATACTTATTAACAGACTTACATATTAATAATAGCAGGAACATGTAATACAAAAAATGAATATTCTAGTAGACGCATTCATGAATATTTGATGATTCATTGAATAAAGATCATCTTTCATCAGCAAGTAAAAAATATTAAGTTAAAAGAATTATATTTCAAAGATTTTTTTGTATTGATCGTATTCTGTATTTCTTGGAAAACTACTTAGACTTACGCGAATGAATACCATATTGTTTATTAATGACGTTGTTATATTGAAGGGTATAAAATCTGAGCAAGCATTTTGAGTTACTTTGGTAATATTGACAACAAGCATTTATTGACAATAAAAAATGACATAAAGTATAGAAAAGCAATCGCATTCGTGGACTACTCATTTTTTTTAAATTAACGAACGGATGAATTTTTTGAAAATCGGTGTTTGAAAACTCCTCTCGCAGGCCTTCTTCAGAGATTGAAGCCAATATAAGGCAAATATATTGAACTAATATTCAGTTTGATAATATTATTACCATTTATTAAAATTATCTGATCTATTAATTAGGGTATAAAGAAATGATATTAAGGCAAAATATTATATTTTTTGCATTTTCGGGAGTAAAAGTCTACTTTACTCTTCATTTTCGAAGACTGAAGTAGCACTTTTAATCCGTCAGGGATTAAATATGAATTTAATCGTTGGGTGATGAAATTAGTAAACAAAAAAATAAAAGAAATAATATTGAAGCAATAGGTAATAACGGTGAAATTTAAATATTGAATGAAATATTTCCTTTTTTTAACTATTTAATTATGTTTCCCTTATTTTTTCTGGAATATTTCATTGCATATCAATACCTATTGTACCAAATTCTATAAACATTATCTTTTTTATTTAAAAAAAAACAACGCCTGCATAATTACTCATTGAAATATTAGCTTGTCGTATATTTTAATATTATAATTTCATTTTTTTTTTTCACAGTAGGAAGGATCAGTGGAAATATTTTATTTTGGAGAAATGAAGGCCTTGGTGATCCATTTTGAATTTTTATTTTCGAATGTTAGGACGTTTCGAACCTTAGTGGTTCATCTTCAGCTATAATTATTACATGTATAAGTTATAAATTTATAAATTTAAAATTACATAAATAAAAGTTAAACTTAAATAATGTAATCACTCACCTAATTTAGATTTATTTTAAACAAGTGTTGATTAAATCAATGTAAAATACAATATGTTAGTTTAAGTATAAATGATACATTCTCATAATTTGAGAAGAAGTCAATTCAACTTGACCTCTTCTTGTTCTATGGTTGAACATGTTAAACTGAATTGAAATAAGTCGGAGCTTGGATAAAAACTAAATGAATTCAAAAAAATTTTTTTTTTTTTAATCGGCACATGCGCATAACAAAATCATCAAAATGGGGAGTAATCTGTTTATGTTTTTTTAACTAATATTCCCTAAAAATTGTGAAATGTGTGTAAGGTTATTTTTAAAATTTGTTTGGTGGTTTATATTTGTATTTTTATTTAAATTTATAAATAATGTTTCTTTTAGTAACCTGTTGTTTTTGTTTTTTTCCTTGTCTAGGATTTTGACATTAATAAAATCAAAGGTGTGACCAGTGTTGCAGTGATGTTCCACTAGCGCGCTATGGGCTTTATTTTTTTGTGCGCAATTATGTTTGTGTTGATAACATCTACTTTTTAGTGGTTGGCATGTTTCCCCTATGTATGACTTATTACATTGTGTGCAATTTATTTTATAAATACCATATAATCACAGATTAAACCAAGGAATAACTAAAATGCTTAAACCATATGACATTAAAATCGCAAATTCTAACCTAAAAACTACAAAAGAACTGTTCACAAATACTAAAGATAAAATTAAAACCGAAAACACAAAAAACGTAATTTATAAAATAAATTGCACACAATGTAATAAGTCATACATAGGGGAAACATGCCAACCACTAAAAAGTAGATGTTATCAACACAAACATAATTGCGCACAAAAAAATAAAGCCCATAGCGCGCTAGTGGAACATCACTGCAACACTGGTCACACCTTTGATTTTATTAATGTCAAAATCCTAGACAAGGAAAAAAACAAAAACAACAGGTTACTAAAAGAAACATTATTTATAAATTTAAATAAAAATACAAATATAAACCACCAAACAAATTTTAAAAATAACCTTACACACATTTCACAATTTTTAGGGAATATTAGTTAAAAAAACATAAACAGATTACTCCCCATTTTGATGATTTTGTTATGCGCATGTGCCGATTAAAAAAAAAAATTTTTTTTGAATTCATTTAGTTTTTATCCAAGCTCCGACTTATTTCAATTCAGTTTAACATGTTCAACCATAGAACAAGAAGAGGTCAAGTTGAATTGACTTCTTCTCAAATTATGAGAATGTATCATTTATACTTAAACTAACATATTGTATTTTACATTGATTTAATCAACACTTGTTTAAAATAAATCTAAATTAGGTGAGTGATTACATTATTTAAGTTTAACTTTTATTTATGTAATTTTAAATTTATAAATTTATAACTTATACATGTAATAATTATAGCTGAAGATGAACCACTAAGGTTCGAAACGTCCTAACATTCGAAAATAAAAATTCAAAATGGATCACCAAGGCCTTCATTTCTCCAAAATAAATTATAATTTCATGTTACATTAACCCCCTTTTTTACTTACATATTTGAGGATTTTAATGGCATTGATCTACCATTGTTAGTTCATTCTTTTATCATCAATATTTAGTATAATTTGTAAATTATTTCATTATTTTATGATAATTGTTAAATTAAATATAACAAGCGAAAAAGCAACATAAAAGCACCTACAGACTGATAAACGAATAAAATAAATGTAGAGATGCACCGCTCGAGTGTGCTTTTTCGTAATTTATTAGAGCTGTCGAGAGTCATCCTATTTGGTACGAAACATACGGTCCAAACTTCGCTTGATTATATTTTATGAAACGCAAAAGATATGGGTGCGTTTTTGTTTTAAAATATCATTTAACGCGTCGCGAAACCGCGTAAAAAAATATCGCATTACTTTACAACGATGTACCAATGTACCATTGTCAACAATATTCCAATATTGAATAATTATATTTGTGAAGATTTTTAAAAATTTAGTCAAATAAATTGAAATTTATTTTTGTTCTCATGGACGCTTTGCCACTGGTACCTCAGTGTATAATATATACTACTGTAAATAGCATACAATATTATTTAATTTTTGCTAATTATTTTAATATGAGTGAATATTCTCTTTCAGCAAGAGAGTTCATTACGTGACATTTACGGTGAATATATCATTTACGATATCTACTTTAAAGCAGATCTGCTAAACCCAGCAATAAGCTGTGATGTATTTATTTGTATTTATCAAACTAATTGTAGGTTTTTCGTCCGTTTAGTGGTAATGCAGCACCGAATTCGAATCCAGCGGTTTGGTAATTGGATGTCCAGTGCAAATTTATTTTTGTAATGAATGTGCTACAAATTTGATGAACAAAATTTAAATATACATTAGTCGTAGTGAATTCATTTCATAGTTGGTAAATTTATGATGGGAAGGCTGTGGCTGGCCGGTGTATTAATAATGAGTTGGCCTTTTTGCTCTCTGCATGCGAATTGAAATGATTTTACTCGTGCTGGTCCTGTTTGTTTACTCTCTGTTACACGGTTATCTGCATTATTAATCGTCCGGTTATAAATGACCCGGGTTCGAGTGCTAATGGTGCGATGCCCAGCAAACTACTTGTGTTTCAACCGGGACACCACTCTACATATTCATGTATGCACATACCGTATTCTATTTTACATTTGTTGTCTAATATTATGTCTATTCCGATGGCAGGCATTAGGTATTTTCAGTGTTAATTGCTCGATGCAAATAGTGCAATTTATACAGCATAATAACGCAAAATTCAGACCAGCAGAGTTCATACAGTTCTGGATTATTTTTCGAGGTGTTATCGTATTACAGCTAGTGCAAGCAAGTATAGTAACTGCTTAAAAATATTTTTAATTTAGTTAACCATTATTGTCCAATATAATGATGGGAAACTATTATCAGATTCGTATTTATATTAGTACTTCACTAGGTAGGCTGTCATGACCAAACAAAGAGTGATTTAAAATTTTATGCTAGCAGAAAGAGTTGTTTAAGTTTTGACAACAGTTGGTTATGCAGGTATTGGTAAAACTCTAGTATAATATGTCGTTAAAAATTAGTTATTTTTAATCGTAAAGGTGAGCCATTGTTCCTAAATAGTAGAAAAGGGGAAGTCTACTGAAACTGCATATTTATAATTTATAAATTCATGAAAAATTGGTATATATGTAATTTGATGTTATACGACAAAACGTCATAAAGTGTGACGTTGTCCAGTCAAAAGAATTCTGTTTATTGTACCTATTTGAAAGAATAGTATAAATTTATAAGAGATGCAACATGAAAATGAGCAAATTTCATAATAAAGTAGATATTAATTAAAATTCAAAAAAATTAACTAAATAAATTGTTCGTTGCCCAATTTTATAATAAAGTTGTATAACTCATTTGAATGTAATATAAAGCGGGTATTATTAACAACAGATTGTATGAAATGGCTAAGACATAATGAGGTATGTGACTAAATTTTAATTTTACATATATGATACTAGACAAAAAATACAATACCCGTATTTTTTTAAATCGATTCATTATTCGTAGTTTACAAGAAAATAATTATTAAAGATTTGGAGAAGGAATGCTGTCACGTCATCGTGGTAGAATAGTAAAATACAAGAGGTAGATTGGGAGCATAATAAACAGACTAACTGTCTTTTTCCACGATCCTACCTACGTACGTCACACGTTGCTAACAACTTAATTATTGCAAGATAATGTTTAGTTTTTATTATTATAATGAGAAGCTATAGTGGTTACTTTTAAAATTTTATGATTTATATACTGAAATTCCATTATGGTTTCATACCCCATTCTGAAGTTCAATTTACTTGAATGAAAATTCAAATTATATTTTCTGGCAAAATACCTTCAAAACAATTTTTGCTTAATTTATTTTATTAGGTATCGCTAGTAAAGTTTTTTTTAATTTTCTACTGATCTTCATTGATATTGTTTACATAGGTATAACTAAGTTTAGCAGATAAAAATTTACGAATTCTATTTTAATCGGATAATTCTAATAACACAGAGGTGTAATTCACATGTTTGCAAAGTTTGGGGTTAAAATTTCAGCTTAATACCTTTGGTATACTTGAGAAGTTGTTCCACATATAAATGTTGTACCATTAGGAAGAAAAAGTTGTTATATGTACCGGAAGAAACAATCAATTTAGTACAAGTATTATATTGGATGAAAAGCAAGGTATGTTACTATACTATTTAGAATTCAGCGAATGTAAAATTTCGCTGTTAAAACAAATAAAATCTAAATATCCATTCGATGTTGCTATAAGTTTGTAAGTGTATTGAGTATATATTTTTGAAATGAAATTGAATTCAGGCGTGAAGTATATGTTTCCCATAGTAGTGAGGCTGTGTTGTGGGATCACACTTGGAGAGCAATAAAGCTCGGTGTTGTCATGTAATTAGCATTCCCCATCGATAAAGCGGTCGGGGGCGGCGTTTGAGGCGGCGGCATGGGCCTAGGCGCCCGGCGGGGGGCGACCCCACACCACCACGGGGTTATTGAATTATACGCACATCCACCGCGATAAATCCCAAACTCTAATTACAAATGCCCAATTCCGATATACAGCTATCCAAAAACCCTAACCTTACATTACAATTGCTTTTCAACCAACATTATGTAATGAAATCTTGTTTCAAATAATATAAATTAAATTGAGAGTCTAAGGGCCGGTTTTTCCACCTCTGGTTAAAGTGTCGGTTATCTTAATCGGCAATTAATAGAAAAATATCGCATCGAAAATCTGGTGTAAGTTGTCAAAAATATACGTTATTTACTATTTTGATGCGATATTTTTCTATTAACCGATAGTTAAAATAACTGGCACTTTAACCAGAGATTGAAAAACCAGCCATTAGTTTACAAACTAATAAAGCAGACAAAATTACCTTTCAGGCTTAAAGTTCTTTGAGCTACAAGAAATGAAAGTCCATTATAACCATCGAGGAGGTATATATTTATTCTCGTATGATGTTGTATTCTGTCCCTATATTTCGAGTCGCATATTTTTTACGCCACCAGCAGTAATTAACATCAAATAATGTTAAAGCATTTATTTGTAAAATGTAAGCTACTTGACAGTGCAGATTTATTTATTTGCAACTCTTTATTTTACTTACAATGCTAGGATATTTATTTTTAAAATCCGTCGTTGACAATGGTAAACAAATAATAAATG
This sequence comes from Stenolophus ochropezus, assembly GCA_035578165.1. Lineage (NCBI taxonomy): Eukaryota > Metazoa > Arthropoda > Insecta > Coleoptera > Carabidae > Stenolophus > Stenolophus ochropezus. The sequence continues at coordinate 12,029,990 of JAQOWZ010000005.1, read as the reverse complement.
TTATAAGGAATTTACGACTGTTGCTAAGGAAGTTAGTTATGCTTACGTTAAGTGTGGCGCGAAAAATATTTCAAAATTAGATACGTGTTTCTGGAACTTGGTTCTCGACACACGTGTCTAATTTTAGTATTTTCAAATATTTAAGGTTAAGGGGTATATGTGACACATTGTTCATACAATTTTTATACAATTATGTTTAAGAAGGTAATTGTAACCATTATTTTTTAAAAGAAGGTCTAGTATCTTTAAGCGCAAGACATCAACATTCCCATTTGATTTGTAGTGATTTTGGTATTATGTCTATGTAATTATTAACCAGCAACTATGTACATAGAAATATCAACTCTCGATGACTGCCTAAAATTTTGGAACACACTGTACATTTATATTTCCTTAATCGAATCGTGGTGTTATACGAGCTGTTGGGATATAATTTCAAAAACCCCATAAATTAAAAACGAAATCATATTGTGTTCCTCTATTTATTTTTCTATTAAGTTTTTTATTGGTATAATAAATATGTGCTCAATGTAATAAGCAATAAGATATCAGAAACACAATTAATAAAGTACTATATAATTTTGATTTAATAACTTTTTTATTGGGACGGAGATGAAATATTGCCATTAAATTTTGAAATACTTTTTCTCATGCCTTGAAAAATAAAACCTGATAAGTATGTTATATTTATAAATAATTTATTCAAGTTGACCATTTTTATATGGAAAATAATTTGTATATAATTTTAATTTAATCAACTACAAATTGTTTAATATATTAATGAAAATTATAATTCTAAGAGAGAAAATAATAAATGATGAAAATGTCTGTCCCATTTACGAAGAAGAATAACAGGAAACTATGAATATAAACCCGTATAAGAAGCAAGAAAGATTGAAAATAGATACAGTTAGATGGATGCAGTTTGATTATCAACAAAATTGATTTCTAGAAATAAACGGATGTAAGCATGGTGGTCAATTTCTAATCGTCGAAATTGCGAAAGATAACCTCACTTTGCGAAGCAGGTGGTCTTTGTACTGCGCACTCGCATCGGCTATAATGGCACGCACGCATTCCATAAATGATTAATATAACCTCACATAATTGTGCGGCTTTTTTCCATCGACTGTCAACTTTTCAAACTGGTTGCAATTAATGTATTCCAAATGTTGAATAAAATATAATTTCTATATTTAGATGCAATGTTTTGTAGTTTTAAGATTTATATACCGCACAGCAAGTGCGTTGCTGTCATTTTAATTTTGAATGTTTTATTCGGAATGACGGATGACAAGATTGACATTTTGAATTATGGGTTTTGAATGTTTTTGTTGGGAATTCTTCTTGTTAGAATTGAATTCGTTGAATTATTTCTCATTTTTAACACAATTTTCAATTTAATGATGTTATTGTTTCAGTACGACGTGACTTATTAAAAATATTCTTGGATTCTGAACAAATTAACCGTAAGCAACAGGAAATGTTTTTGTTTTTTAAAATATTCGCGATATGACGGGAATTCTAATATGCTTGCTTTAATTGTATTAAAAATGCAAGTGAATTCATTACCATTTTATATTTAATTGAATATTTGTAACACAGTAAAGAAGAATTTTTACATACATTTTTTATACAGTTTTTCTCATACATTTTTTATTTCCTTTTGCGTAGAGTTAAAAATGAAAAAGCACATTTTGTTGTCTTTTATAAAATGAATTTATTATCTAGAAAACATATTTAATCACTGCTTTACGTAACTGTCATTTTTTTATGTTTTCAAAAATATTCATTTTCAAATTAAGTTTTTCTTATTTTATTAATTTTTATATTATTTGATTATATTATACCTACAAGTATATCTCAGACACTTAATAAATTGTATTTTTCGAAATATTCATTTCCAAATTAAGTTTTCTTGTTTTATTCATTTTTATATTATTTGATTATATTATACCTACAAGTATATCTCAAAGACACTTAATAAATTGTATTTTTCGAAATATTCATTTCCAAATTAAGTTTTCTTGTTTTATTCATTTTTATATTATTTGATTATATTATACCTACAAGTATATCTCAAAGATACTTAATAAATTGTATTTTGTTCAACAGAAGTTTTAAATACATTAAAAACCAGATCAACATATAAATTGTGGTCATTGGTGTAACTTGTTCCTATAGGGTATTAAAAAAAAGCCGCCCTGAACTATAGCTCTCCCTTAAATCCGCCACTGCCTAATATATACCCTATTTAACCTTAAAATTTATTTTAATGCAAATTACTTTAAAAATTCGTGAAATACAAATTTAACCACACAACATTACCTACCCTGAGAAACTATCCAAACAAACAAATTACCCTAGAAAAACGTTTAATTGTGTTTCCTGAAGCACAGAATCGGAAATGAAGCAGCTACATTTCGCCATAAATGTCTCCGGGACTGGAGAAAAAACTACCCGGTCGGCTGCTGTTCGAGCCTCGCTGGGCCATGACATGTGACGCGCGACTGCGTGTGTGGTCCGGGGTGCGTGAGGGTGTGCGATGATTAATTGATATGAGGGATAGGGGAGGATGGCAAGGGATATGAGGGAAGAGAAAATGGCGGACGGGAAATCGCGGAATTCTGGATAAGCGATCAAAGGTGATAAAAGAAATAAATAATTATTCCTGTGTAAAGATAGTGTCTTCGTTATACGAAAGAACAGGGTGTATAGACAGAAAAAAAATAGTCAATCTCAATGGCCAGGATTGGAGATTTGCAAGCGCTTAACATAATGACAATACTTACAATAGAGCCCAAAAGACAAACAAACTTTGTACCAAAATAATTCTCAAATCAGAACTTATTTTATCAAATGCCAAAATACCTAATGATTCAACAACAAACGCAACATACTACTTTAAAAATTGCTTTAATACATGTAATGGCTTCGACAGGAAATTTATTAATTGCACAATCATCGAACAAAGCTATGCTTCTACATAATCTATTTTAAGAATAGCCAATGAAACAAATCTTTATTGTCTTGCAGAATTCTTTAGATATGATTTATTCGCTTTTGTCATTCATTTATAAACTGACATGACGGAAAAGAATAAAATATATTTATTTAAGTTTAAATTTCATATTTAAACTTCTGATATTCACGGCACGAGTGGATCAACTTTTGGCAAAATTTGATCAACCAAACGCATTTGGTTTTTAAGATTTTTATAATATGGGGCAAATCATTTATAGATGGAACAGAGCCATAACCGCTAGGATACTCTTTCTAGTAACGTGTTTTACTTGTACTTTATTGGTCTGTACAAGGAAATTAAAGATTATAAAGGGTTCCGAATTACTCGAACATAGCGTATTTTTTTCACTCCATTCAAATGAAGTCGGAGGTAAAATAGACACAAAAATATGATACAAAATAACAAAGTTTATAATGTCAGGCCGGATTAGATACGAAAGTAGTAGTAAAAGGACGTACGAAATGATAAAAAAGTAGAGATATTCGCTTTTAATGAAGTATAAAATTAAGTAAATCCACTTTAGCAGTAATGATTATTATTTATGAACAATATCTTTGTCGGTTGATAAGATTTTTCCGCCGCGTGCGTAACAAAGCCGGGCGACATGTCTGAACCGGTTGTCCGTTTCGTGTGCTCTAATTTGCACGGCTAACAAATTACCGGCAATTAAACAAGCCAAGCCGTTGTGCGCACCTTTAATTGAATTAGAGTGATTGCCGTCTGCAAGGAGACAAATATAAATTGCCAAGTATCGTTTTACATCAATAACGCAACTTTTATTCCAGCCTCCTTTGATGTTCCTAGCGAAAATTGCCGCTTTAATTAATTGCCGTCTTGTTTTCTTTGCGCAAAAACCAGGTAAATTGACACAGAATTAGAGGTTATAGATGGACGAGTATTTATACTAGCCTACACACATGCTTTTTATCTCCATACGAACACAAAAATGCTGTAGTAAGCTCTGATTTTCTACTGAATGATTGCTACACTGTCATGAAATATTCCACAGATTTTTGACTCCGTATAGTTAATAGGAATTTCATTCATTAAAATAACCCATTACAGGTTTAAAACAGTGGCTACGGTATTCACATACTTTAGATACTTCACTTTAAATTTCATAAAAAATAATGGTTGATCCTGTTTACAAAACGTATTATCTTTGAATATATTATAACAATGTTATATATTCAAAGATTATTTTGAGAAGTCTTCGAATTAAAATTTAGTTCATATGCCTATAGATAATCTTAAAAAAATGTAAAACAATAAGGGTAAAGTAAACATCCTTTTAATATATTTTTTTCAGTAGGAATTACAATTAGACCTATTTGAAAACTATGTATGGATTTCGATCAACTTGATAAGGGAATGTAGGTACCCTGCAAAAATCTGATATACAGTGTTATAAAGTGATTTAATTATAATATAAAATTGATAAAGGACATTTCATCATATTTTTAAAAATTCTATTACAGATAGAACTGACTAGATCTTTGTATACAATTATAATTATTTTAAAAGGTATTTTTCGGAAAATAGAAAATCAAACTTTATATTAAAAGCAAGAAGTTTGGGGACTCATGTCTATTAAATTTTTCGACTTAATTTGGTCTTTGTACGTCTTAAAATATTGTATCCTTTTTTCTTGTAAGGGTTTGTTGTAATTTTTAAAAATGGTTAATTTCGTACTACATATTCGAATGATTTTTCGAATTTATGTGCAAGTGAAGTTTCAATGAAGAGAAATTAATATTTTGACAAGGGAAGCCACTTTTTTTGCTGTCATGAAAAAAATCTTGTCCATTTTGTAAGATATTCAAATTCCAGTCCTTCCTAATTAAGAACATAAGCTCTGGTCCATAAATCTGATATTGGCATTGAGATATGCACACAAACCATGAATAAATTCAGTGGAGTTTCATTGAAATATTTGTGAAAACACCAGCAGCACAAAAACTCCCGGTCCTAGTCCATAAATAACGGGCGCGTAGAAATAATTGGGGCTCTCGATTGTGGAATATTCTGGATTCCAGGTCAAGCCGAGGACGACGGAAGATGGAAAGACGAGCCAGAGAGCGATTCGTGTCGTATGGGTCAATGATGTCATTTATCATCGAATATGCAACGAAACATATGTGCAGGAAGCTGCACTTTAGAGTAATAGGTTTTTAATTAGATCAGGATTTTCACGCAAGAAGTTTGTGAATTTTTCCTGCTAAGTTTTTTGTTGTAAAATTGAGTTTTTGCTAGACAACTACCATTATTTACCTTTACTTGACATGAGAAATTGTTTTTCATTACCGTTTACTTGGTAATCATGATAACCTAGGACAATGATGAAAACTGTAAATTTTTAAAGAAATTCAAGCCTCTGGATCTAAATATTATTTGACTCATTAAACTTAAGAAAAGTGTAAACTATGGATTCACAATTTTAATTTGTTGTCTGCTTTAAATAAGTAAATCCAATAAAACAAATCAAAGAAATAAAAGTTTGATTAACAAATGAAGCGTGAGATTATTTTTCATTTTTGCGAATATTAAGAAACAAGTAAATATTCATGTCAAAATCTTTGTCATGACTACTATTATTCTTTTAAGCAGCATTGGAATTTAAGTGTTTGTAGTAAAAAAGTAGTACTTATACCACGGTTGAAAAGACCATTATTGACCTAGCGTCAAAATTGTGTCCCAAGGTGCGATGTAACCGAAGGATACAAGGTATCGTTTGCTTCGCACCTATGGACATAATGTTAGGGCTAGGTTAATAAAGATAATCTTCTCAACCTTGGGTTATAATATAGGTACTATTTAGTGACACCGTGCTATGTCACATAAGGATGGTATTATAATCATACCGATTTTGACATTTCAACGGATGCCTACGAATGACTAATTTTGATGTCCACAAATTTAGATCTTTTGATTTTTACTGAAAAGATTTTATTTTTATGAAACAAAGGTCTCAGATGATATTTGGTAAAAATCGGTAGACTTGAAGAGATATAGTTTACTATTTTAATTTAAGGTTTTTGCGAATAGGTAAATATTTCGAAAAAATTATTTGTAATGTAACGATGTTGTTTTGAATTCGATGTTGTTTTGAATTTAGTAGCGATGTGTCATACTTCTCTGGGAAAGCTGTGTAAATGGCTACGATAACCGCATGAAGTATTTGGCGGAACGTTCTCGGCTGCCAAGAGATTTCTCTAGCGTTGAGAGCATGAATCACGTACAGGAAAACTCTTTGGCAGGACAATTCGGAGCTATTTCGGTTTCCGCGTTTCTGCGCTCGATACATCAAAGCAACTAAGAGCCTTTGTTGAAAGCCACTCAAATAGAATTGGAAATTGTGCAACTGATAGAAAATAAAGGCTGCACTGTTCTCAACACCAAAAATATTAATTTTTTAAATGTGGCATTCAGAACACTAATATAAGATACAAAGCAATAAATTTCCACATTTCTTTCAAAATTTGTTATTTTGCCCTGCAATTGTCTGGTTATTTAAGTTTTGACAATTAAAGGTCTAACATGCAATCTTGTTGATTTGGATGTTTCGTGTAGTTAACAAATACTCGTGTTGAAGAATGGTGGTAAGAATTATTAATAAATAACAATATAAATAATAGTCAGTACGATTGTGTGGTCGTGTAGATAAGCAGCAACATAGCCCGCTCTGTTCAATTGGATGGGTTACCGCACAAATGCTCGTTGTGTGCTGGCCTTGCAGAAACTGTAGGCTGACAACATGCATCACTAAATGCAAGTAAAACCTGTCACGAAACAAGTACCTCAGGTACCTGTTTCGCATAGGAATGTTTTGCCGTAGATGAAGATGAATAAAAATAATATACCACGCTTTGAAAATTTTGACATCTTTCGGGATCTCACTAGAAGCGTAAAAGTATCCAAGGTTTAACCACAGAATAGGTTTGTAACTATTCTGTGATTTAACCAAAAAACAATTGTGAGTGTATAATCAAGAAATAACCGAGCCTCGAGCTTGATTGTTTTTGTTAGCAAAATTCGTAACAATTTTTTGGAACAGCGTTACATAATTCTTGGACCAGCATACCAAGAATTTGGTTAAGATTTGATATTTTAGTACCTCCTGTAATTTCGATTAAAGTGGCAGCCTTTACACATGCTACACTATTACTAGATAATAAATATTTTCTTAAATAAGATTTTTTGGATAAAAATTCAGTACAAATAATTTGTACTCTTAATCTTGTCATCGAGACGAAGGCCATGGCGAATTCGAAATCAGTTAGATTTGTTTGATTCGAAGTAGTTTAGTGGTAACATGTGGGACACATATGCGGCAGAGATTTGCCCGTGTTTCCCATGTAGCACGGAGTAATGTTGACTGATGGCGTCAGGAAACGAAGCGCGCGGCTTCAAAGGCGACCTGTCACAATACCCCACTACCAACCATGATCTATGCCTACCATGAATTATAGGCCTAATAAAATTTTTACTGTGCCATCACGCTACGAAAAAACAAACATCATGTGCTACACTTACACGCTTTTTATGCGGGATATTAAAGCGTCGTCTTCGGATATTATTTTCATTATAAAAAGCATGAGGGTGAATGGTTAGTGCTCCTGCACTACTGGTCACAGTTTTTTATTTTAACTTTCTTTTTTCGAATTATCTTTACCAAAAAAAATCGCTGTATTGAGATTTTCAAAAAATATCCTTCATTGTGAATCAATGAAATTGTCACATGATAGATTTATATTATCGTAACTTAATTTTTAATTTCTTACAGGAATATAACGACAGTGATAATTAATGATCAATGGTAACGATGAACCTTCTTTTTACAGGGAAAATTGGAAAATGAAGTACCTATATAATTCAAACCGTATTCACTGAAGATATTTATACAGGGTGTTTCATGCCTTCGGGAAAATATCTGGTAGGTATTGTGTGATATATTGTTAACGAAAATATCTATTGTAAATGAACCACTTTTAATTTTTAGAATTTTCATAAAATTTATTTGGTTCGTTATCAGCACATTATATAATATTTACCATATATTTTTTCCTGAAGTTGTGAAACACACTGTATGTATAGTCGTGGCAAAAACTGAAAAGTTACCTAGAAAATGTAACGAAATTATTGCACATGTCAATCGGGCAAGTGAAGAAGCAACATGTACCAAATTAAAGTTTTCTTTAATGTTAAAAAATTAATTATTAGGTACTACGATTTTATTCGATAAAAAAATATTCGCCGTCCGTATTTGATAAACCTCTCCCTTCCGCTTAGCTCAACTTTGGTTGTTGTCATAGGCATTTAACATGGGAAAATAGTTTTCGGTAAATAAAAACTGCGTCCGGCTAACAATTAAATTAACATATTGTACAGGATAATAGTACATTTATTTCTAGATTTCTACATCTACTTTAATGTAGATTTTAGAATTGCAATTCTAAAGTATATTTGCTGAGTCTATGTTATATCTATATTTCTAGACTACGAGTACCAAGTAGTAACTACTTCAGCAATTTTTTTGAAAGATTTGTGAAATAAAAACGTAAATTCTAGAGTACCCTTTCTGAGTCCGTTTTATATGAAGTAAGCACTACCTATTTTTAGCACGTAATAGCTACATTATAGATTAATTGTAAATTTGAAAGATTTGAATATTTCCGTGATTGATAATGGATGATCGGGGCGCCGCACGTAAAGCCGACACGTAGTGCGTACGTGTAACGCATTTGGGGCTTATAAGGCAGGTGAGGTGAGGAATCACCGGGACATGGCTTGTAGTCTCTCACGATCTCCGAGCCTTGTCTGTCCGGCTTTACTCTACCACGGATTTATTTTATCGCAGCGGCACAAGCGCTACCAAGCCGAAAGGAAGATAATTGTTCTAATAAAATTTACCTATATAGCTATGACATCCGATAAAGACTTATCATTATGATACTGCGATCAACTTACGGAAAAATATTGACTTGGAATGAATTGTGATGATTATTAAAGAAAACCTTTATTTGCTTCATACATTCTTCAGCTTTATTGTACCGCATAAATGATTAGAGAAAAACGCTACGTTTTAGACAATGTAAAATTGGTAGTTATATATTTTTATGAACATGAATATAGTTAGAATTGCACCGTCCAATAAATGTTTCCTTATCTATGTATTAATAATGAAATACGATTTATTTACCCATTATTATGATTTATTTATGAACTACAAAATATGTTTCAATATCTATAATTTCTTTTGTATTTCTTTTGCCAGTCGGATCAGATTAGATCATGAAATTAGTTTATTTCGGTTCAGTACAGATCTGACCTTTCTGATGTACCTCGTCGAGTGAATCACTTGAATCAGTACTGTGTAGAGGGGATATACAGATCCAGTCCAATGGAATGAAAAATAATTGATCCTTAAATCAAACATATAAAGTAGATTTGACTCTATGGGCAAATGATATACACGCCTTTAGTTATATGGCTTAGAATTCGCAAGTTATTTCATTTTTCTTCTACTATTTAATTCCCCCACATTTTTACTGTTGTATTTTTCTAGTTTCCTGCAATTACAGTATTTATTTGCTATAGTTATTCGATCTCTTATTACTACACTGATCTAAGTTAATTGTACAAAATTTAAAGCAAGCTTTAACAACAAATTTATAATTTTATAATTATTTTTTCTTATAAAAAAAAGTCAAGGAAACTATATAAATAATGCCAGTTACTATCACAACGCGAACTTGTTTTTAGGGACTTAAAAAAAATTTCTACTAAGTCAATCTATTTTCGATTTTTCTCTCAAACTAAATGAAAATTTGAAAAGGTTAAAACTGAATTGGCCGTTTTAGAACATGCTAAAACTTTTATCACGAATTCATTTTCATTAAATTAAGAAATAAAAATGTTTTCTCTCTTTGTAACTTGATCCGTGGACATACTGTATTATATTAAAAACTTTTCAATTCGAATCATTCGTATTTTATTATTCAGATTGACATGAATTTTACAACTAGAAATATATTGAAGGAATAAATCACACTTGTTTATTATTTTCTTTGTAGAGTAAAGTGTAAAATCATATATCTTTGACTAGAAACTGATTGTCCCAGCGCAGCAAGTACTATTCGTATTCGTACAGCGCAAACTACCATCTCTATCATAGGCAGCGATGGTTCGTCGTCATTGTCCGGGAAACAAAAGAAAACCGTACGGCGCGGTGTGATGTTACGTGAGCGTGTTGGGTGACAGTAGCACATCGCGACACGAGAACCACGCCTACGCACACACCGACCAATCACAATGCGAGGTGTCCGCGACCGAATCATACTGCACCGTCATATGTTCCGATGTCAATCGATATATCATAGATACAACGGAATCAACACGGGAAATGCTCTTTGGACTTCAGCAGTTGTATCACTGCGCGTATTTACAGAGCAACATCTTTTCCTGTTTTTTAAATTTCTTTGTATAAAGCTAAAATTGTTACAGCATTCGAACTTGTATGGTAATAGCCCCGTATATACATATAAAGTTGTTACTACTTTTGTTAATAATGAAAAATATAGTTTGTAAAATTGTGAGAAATATTAAACCCAAGTTAATTTTTTTAGAGTCAAATTTGCCTTGTTTGAATTAAAACGATCACTTTATTATACTTAGCCAAACACACTATTACTATTCATTTGTTTTGCACTGCAAAACATAATTAGATTCTATTTCTTTTAAGAAAACAATTGGTCAGGAATTCTACTTCTTGTACATGTTTTTGTTAACATTTTAATGGGTCGGGGTACCAGGTAGTGGTAACGAACCTATAACCCTTGTAGAATTTCTATTTTCATATTTAGTTTTCATTTTTATTGGATGCTGCTTGCTTATTTAACACTACAATTACTTATTATATTTGTTTTGCAATTACAAATAAATAGGAAACTTATGCCCATTTGCACCAATAAAACATTCATTTTAAACGATACATAAACAAATGCTAATCGAAATTTTGACAGCAATATTGAATAGTTCATTTGACATTTTATTCCGATGTGATATTGTTCAATTAATGAAAACTTAAAAGTGATAACCGACCATTAAAATTTTTTTGTTTTTTAAAATTTTTAAAATGTTGAGACCCACTGATTTATCATATGTCGTTACAGCCTACCTACTTCAGAATTGTTAACTGAAAATAACATACATTTACAAATAATGATTTTTGTATAATTACATAATCATTTTTTCAATATTGTTCCTATTTCCCAATTTTTATAAACCTGATGATTACCTAAAAACTTCTAACCTAATAAATCATATTGCACTTACCATTTGTTATTTCTGCATCATTTCACATTTTGCCATAAATTCTTCAATGTCCACGAAATGTTTATAACACTATAATAAGTTTAAAACACTATTTTACAATAAATATCAATATTTTATACAATTTTATAAATTATTTTGCCGTTTAAACAATATTTGTTACGACTGCAAAACACGTGAACAAAATAAACTCGAGACGTAACGAGTATTAACGAAGTTTTAATTAATTATTTTAACTTTTATGTCATCTATTCTTAAGGTCTATAATTGCCAAATTGTAAGATATTTCTTACATAAATCAAAAGATATTTCAAAGACTCATCGGAACACACGCATTTGAGACAATGAATGGAATTCTAAGTTAATTATTAGGTTCTTTACGGGCGAGCAGACATCAAAAGAGCGTTTTAAAAATGTTCTGTTCACTTGATGACAAATCGTGGACATTTTAAACACGGATCACAAAAACGCACGCTCAAATAAATCTCATGCGAGAACGAAAATAATTTTTAGATGACCCGGAGCGTATTTTCAAAGCGCCCTTTCACACAGAAAATTAATTTAGAAATAATGAAGTAAATACCTGAATTTTGGATTTCAACAGAATAAATTTCTTCATTTCTTTATGAATTTTGGGACTCTTCAACTCTTAGAATTTTCGGAATTAATTTTGACACTTTCAATAAGAATTTAAAATCTTCCATCTCTGCAAAAGAAATATAATATGTTACATGTATTAAAATTGTATATGACCCTAATTTTTTATTAAATTTAATGTTACATTCTTATGATAAGTATATTGTTTAGGAAATGGGATCAGATGAAAGGTATAATATGAGATGAAAAAATGTACGTTGAAAATATTTGAATTTATTAAAATTCATTAATAGGAATATGCTACCACCTTGTATTTACAAAAAACGAGGTAGCCCTTAAATAATTATGCATTTCTTTAAATAAACCTACGATAATTAAGTTAAGTAATATACAGAACGTACATAAAAGTAAGAATTATGAACATTTTTACTTGTCGAAACAATTTGTACTTTGACACTTGTTGCGAGTATGAAAACAGTGAACTCTACAATCTTCAAAGAAACAAAATTATAATTATAAATAACTTTAGAAAATAGACATTATAAAAGAATCCATCTTCTTATCAATTATATTATTTACAGATTGTTCAAAACAAAACCAAAACGACATTCTACATCTAAAAAGTAAGTATTTTTTTAATGTGACGTAACGTTTTTGATTCCTAATTTATTTGGTAAAATCTTCATTAAATTTTATAAAATAGAAAACAGTAATGATTCCATATTTATGTGACTATTTTTTTGTTGGAGTTCTTTTCGTAGATTCGTTTCAGAAAGTTGTAGAGTTCAATGCAAAATAAAACGGTATTTCCCATTTTGATTTAAAAGAAAAAATAAAATTTAGTATTTATTGTACAAATTAGATCGAGTATCGCAAAAATGTCCACATACAGCTGTGCCTCGAGTGCGCCATTTTGAATTGAATTCTAGATAGTAAAAACTTGTTTGGCGATATAGGAAGACAATGACATGCTTAGTTTATTTCTTTTCTGTGCATACCACGAGAACCGAGAATCCAAGTGGCTTCTGCAGCCACCAATCTTTTGTTTCGATTCTCTTCTTTTTGTGTACGGGGAAGACTGTTTTAAATACAATGAGCAGAAACATTGGTAAGAAATACATTTTGACAGATATATTACGGTTTTGTACCCAGCGCGAATCGAGTATATGCTTTTTTTCTTTATTATTTCATTTTTAACCACTGAATTTTTATTTTCAGCTGCTAGGACCTTATTCATGGCCTGAATGTTACATCAATGGGGACTCTTGAACAATTGTTACACCAAAACTAAAAAGACGATTAACTTCCATCTTTTTCACATAATTCATATTTATACAATATTCACATTTACTATATTTCTCAATATTTTTAATAATTCAATTCAAATATACAGATACTTCAACAGCGATAACAAAAGAAGGTAACTTGTTTTCTAACCAACCATCTTCTCAACAAAGTAGAGTCAAAAATAAAATTTCTGGAAACGAATGGATTTAAATCAAATATAACAAAACGCGTTAAATTATCCAGCAGAATTATTTTCCAGCTTTTCATTTTCGTCAGATAAATTTCTGTTTGACAACTTTATAAATAAAAAGCTTTAGTGTAATTCTAGCAGACTATGCTGTTAAAGACAATTAGTAGTTAGTGACTTTCAGATTTTTAACCTGAAAGTGTAAAACAAACTCGACTTTTTCGTGGTGTGAGTCCCGCAATATACTCGTGAAACAAAAGAGTGCAAAAGAGTTGACAAATGAAAAACGAAATAGAGAATTTATAAACTAAATTTATACTTTTAATATATTTAAAACTGTGTAAATAACTCTAATATAATATAATATCAGCGCACTCCTAATGTAACTATAGGAACTAAATTTTACGTACTTGCTTTATCAAATTTGATCAAATAGGAATTTGTTCTTTCGAGGTACTTTATCGTTAAAAAAGTAAAAAAATCTGAATTTCTGTGGGCACCAGATTAAAACATATACTTTAGTAAAACTATACGATATTTTTGCACTTTTAAAATAGGAAATGTGCCCCATCCAGTGGCCTAGATATATACAAAATATATATTACTTGTAGGTACGGCTTATCATTAGCTTTTATGTACAAATTCGAGGATGATGTCTCTTTCTCGATTTAACTTAGTTCAATTACCTCAGCACTCAAAATGCAATGCAATTTGTTATTGCTTCATCAATATTTATGATCATTATCAACATACAATCACAGAAAACAAAACAAAATGTAAATTTAGGAAATAAGATTAGGTATTTCTTTTAGAATAGCTAAAATAGTTCCATCAATATAATCAAATAATAATAATGGAATTTATTTGTCACTCAAATACTTAATATCAGAAATATATTTTTATTTCAGTATAATTAATCTTTCTTCTAATCACCAAATTCAACAACAATCTATACATTCAATAATATGCACAAATAATGATCCATTTTTTTTAATAATGAATCGACAATATTACTGCTCTGTCACAACAAAATGCTGTATTTCAATTTAAAAAAAATATTTTTCCATTGTCAAATTATTTATACTGGATACGAATTAATTTATTTAGTACCTAATTTACAGGTGACCTTAAATATATAAATAGATGTACAAATTGTAGTAGTTTGATAAACACAATTTGGTAATAAATTAATCACTCAAAAGATAAATAACATTAATAATAACTAAAATTATTAGTTGCTTAATTAATTCGTGTCCACTAGAAATACTAACCGTAATTTTGATAGTAAAAGTGTATAATTTTATGAAATATTATTTCGATGTTATTGTATTTAAGAGAAATTTGAAGTTTACTTTATGTTATATCGTCCATTATTATTTTAAATTCCTTTTATGTAATTTTTGCTTTCAAATTAATAAAGAAATCTTTTTTGTAGGATTGTAAGTGAATAAATGATTGATTCTGAGCATCTTGAGTGCTGTGGTATTCAACATAACCTATACACAACAATCGTTATTTACAACCATATGAGTATCTTATAATCTCACCCTATGAATCACCGTTGCATCAAAGTCCTTCTAAGTATAAATAAATAACAAAAATCGACGTCTTTTATTTCAGCGAGGAACATAACCATTTTGAGTATGACATTTATGACGCTAACCTAAAATCACTCGATTTCGCAAGAGAATAAATAATCACGCACTCTCCCCACACCTACTCACTCACGCGGTCACGTTCACGTTCATTTCACGCGAGAGATTTCACATAACCTAAATTCACCACGTAATATAATGACATAAGCCGGAAATATATAGAAAAAGTAAATACTATCAATGTTTTATGTTGTATATGGCAATAATTTTATTCGGATTATATTCGTGTTAATATAGCTACATTTGTGATTTACGAATATGAATATAACACAAATATATCAAATATTGCTCAATTTATCAAACGATTTATTGATAGCTTTAGTACCCAGAAGCGTTTCTCGTTTTTGATCAGCTCTGCGAAAAATTTGTTTAATATCACCCACAAAATTTTTTAAAATTTTCTTTCTATCAGTGTTTAATTTGTTGCAAAGAATTCTTAACCAGCAATTTTTTCAGTTCTGTCAGTACGACAGGGTATTAAATTCGGTTAATAATTGTGCGAAAATATGGAGTTATTTTGTAAAGTTTAATTTAATAAATGTAATTTGTTTTGCAATTTGAATTTTTTTTAATTTTAAAGTCAAATAAGTAATATATTGTTAAAGTGTAATAAATATTACCATAATGCACATGATACATGAAATGATTTATTTTACTATATATTTTCGACATATTTCATTTTACTACATATATAGCACAGTACTAAAATTAGTTAGAATAAAATGATATTTCAGTACAAATTTTTTTAGAAATATTTTCTATGGAGAAAAATTGAAAAATAACTATTTTAATTATCCCAATATTAAAGTAATTTCTTTTGAGAGTAGGTCCCATACCAACAATCAGAGATAACCAACACAGAATAGGTTTATACAGAAGCGACAGTAAGACAGAAAAACGAGAATAGAGAGAGATGGGGAATGTGAACAAATTTAAAGGACTCATTGTTTAAAATCGGAAAGTCTCCTCACATCTTAGTAAGAGATAGGGGAAGGGAACAAATTTAAAGGTCTACACAATGCTTCAAGGTCATCGAACTGAATAGGGGCACATGAAAGATACCGACACTCCGCTTCTGTATATAACTATTCTGTGTTACCAATTTAAGTTAAGAATGAATATCGGTTGTTTTTGTACTGAACTATATTTTACCCAACCAACTCGAGTACTGCGCATATCTCCACTCTCTACCTTCGCGCACATGTCCCTACGCGCAGTCGAGGGAGTTGGGGCTGGCGGGAGGCAGCATGAAGGGCGGGCTGCGCGGCGGGAGGCTCTGGCAAGAGGGCTGCATGGACCCGGGCCCTGGGTACACATCCAGGTCCGCGAGCCCGCCGTCTGAGCCCGAGCACTTGTCGCCTTTGCCTTCCTGCTTCAGCATCATGCGTCGCCATTTCGCTCGCGCGTTCTGGAACCACACCTGGAAAGAGAGAAAGAGGGTAGAAGATAAGTGTAAAACAAAATTATGTCATATAGGGGGCAGACGTCATAACAATAATATATGCAAAATCTATTACAAAATAAAAAATGTTATAATGATCATAACATAGCCATGGGCGAAACCAGGATTTTTTCCAGGGGGGACAAAAATAATTACAATTTTCTAATTTTTTTTTAATAACCATAAATATGTCTCATTATAATCATTTCCGAGCGTCCACCTATTTCGTATTAGTTTATATTTTACCAAATTTCTCAATCTAGTACCTACATATATTTTTCTATGTCGTATTCCTCTGCTTCAGTGGAAATAATGTGAAAAAATGTAGGAACCCCCCGGCCCCTCTCTCGCTAAGCTCATGAATATGGTGTCTTGGTTTTTTTTAGTTTTGAGAGGTTTTGAGAGAAAATTCAAGAATTTATGAAAAATGGAAACAAGCAAAATAATTATAAAACATAAAGTATGAAGCATAGTTCGCTTGTAATACAACTAAATTTAAAATCCGAACTACATAACATAGAATTATGTAGACAATTATCCTAACTTATGTGTACATAAACAGAAAATAATATATCATCGTATTTTGAAAAAAATCACAGAAGCGAGGGTTACAAAAATAAGTCCATGCAGGTAATGAAGTAGTCATAAATAGCACTACATAAAAGTACTTCAAGAATCCGAAAATCGAAGGACGTTTCTAAGATAAGTTTACTAAACATTTTTCAACAAAATATTGTTTTCAAATTTATTTTAACACCCTTTAAATTTTAGAGCCCTGATTACAGAAAAAAATGACTGGTGACTAAAGTGAGAAAAGTTATTTCTTGGAGAAGTCACGGGGAGTTAATTCAAAAAAGCAGACAAAAAATTGAACCAATGTCGGTAAGTAACATTGCTCTTTCATTAAATGGATATCAACGACTGTCTCCTGATATTAGTTAAGTGGTATCTAGTTCAATTAATCAAATTATTCTTGCCATTTGATCTAGAAAATCTCCCCCCTCTTTTGTTTTGGTTACGTGTGTAGACTAAATTATAATTAATTTTTATTTCACTTTAATCCTTATGTTTATATTGCAAATGGTACTATTGGTATTTTTTTATAGTAAAGTTTTACGTACTATTATTGTTATGTTATATTAATAAGGGTATTACGCACAACAGTGGTTTACAACTCAACTTTGATGTGACCTAAAGATTTGTGCCGTTAAATTAGAATGCGTTTGACTAGATGAAAGCACCAAAGGTATAATCAATTTGCTGTGAAATGCCTTGTCAAAATAAATTGGATTATGTGCTTAACGCACGGGGAGGAGACTTATACTGCTATGGAAATAAAGCCAATATGTCATTTGTTCAGTTATATACTCGTGCTGGAAAAATAAAATATCGGACAGAAATAACTTTGGAATTAAAGATCTGAAGCCCGATTCTTATATGCATGTATATTTTTTGTGCAAAATAAATTCGATATTGAAAAGAAACTTTCGAAACTCTGCAAATGTTCTTTTAAGGATCACGTTACCATTTTTAGGTCTTTGTATTGTTTGAAGACTGCATTTAATTTAAACAGAACATGTGAGAAACTGCGACATATGTGTCTCCAAGAAAGGACACTTGAAACTTGACATGTGCACAGAATATTAACATTCAACCGTATTTTAATTCCTACAAAAACCCCCAAAGTAAACACAATTTTCTAAACAATGATAAATACCCCTAAATGACATAGTCAAACATCAATGAAATATGACTTCCTGATTTTAATGTTATTCTTTTGATACCTTAACCTACACTTAACCGTAATGACAGTCAAGGAAAAGGACAATAAAGTAGATGAGGTGAAAATAGGGCCTGGTATGTTATTAAGTCATCATAATCATGTAACGTGATCTGACACATGGTGTGACACGTGACTGTCATGTGACTCCGAAACGTGACTTCCGTAGGGTTTTGTTACAAGGATTACTATAAGCTGGAAAGCCGATTGGTCCAAATTAATTTGCAGCTTTTTCATATTCGTATTCCGGATTCCGAATTTTCATAAATCAAGTACACAAAACTAAATTGCGATTTAAAAACTAAATGTAAACATATCAATATGAATTTACTAGTTTAAGAAAAATATCCTTCAATTTTTTAAAGTTTAAAATACAAAGTCACAATTTGCAAGTTAATGAACAAAATGTTATTTAGCGTCAATGAAACCAGTGCGTTCAAATCATAGATTAATAAAGGTAGTAGAAAAAAATGTGTCTGCTTCTTTTTCATTAGACCATAGTATCAAATTTTTTTCTTCAAGGAACCTCTTGAATATTTACTGAGCATTAAAAACATAAAAATTACCTGAGATTACAGGTTTAATGCTTTTATATAAATATTCTTTCTACCTATTTATATAAAGGTTTATATTAAGTTTGATAATTTTTTTCGGAACACAAATTCCACGGAAATATGCGAGTAGTTTGAGTAATGTCAACAACAGATCCATTTTGTTCAAAATCCTATAAAACATGTTTCGCCAATAACAGAATTTTTACAATTGGCACTATAATTTATGTTAGTCATTATTGTAAGATTTTTTGTGTGGAATGTAGTGCATAATGTGAAGGTAATAATTGGAACGTGTGACACAATTCCCTGGAATAGTGAATAGCGAGTGTGTTATGTAAAACTGTAGCGTTTCGCAATTTACATTTACAGCGCTATTGATGGCCTACGCAGACGTTGGAAGCGCACGCAAAAGGCTTTATGCGTCTGCGAACGTACCACTGCCTGCTGGATGTAAAAAACCAACACGCAGTCCGTGATTTCGTTAATTCATTACTTGGACGCTGGTGGTTTTTCTGCCGCGTAACAAATGATAATGGCCCGTTTAAGATGCCGGGCTGTAAACTGCTACAACTACTATTATCACCACGTTCAGTTTTATTGTTATGAATAGCGCTAGCTTTTGTGGCCATCACAAACCCGACGTGCACATTTTAGTCACCTGATTAAGGGCTCATGCAAGTTAAACGAGAACAGCCACATTGCGAATAAACGTAACTCTTCAACTGACTTCCACTGTGGACAGATACTGCCTTGACAACTGAACGCATTCTCAAACATTGCCGACTTCGATGGTCTACTTTATTAGACAACAATGTCTTTTCAATAAAATGGTCTTATGTAGAAGTTTTAAAAATAGATGTTTATTCGTTCTTGCCCAATTTCTTTTCTATATAAAAATAAAAATTCTTGTTATTCCATTATTACTTATTTATTTTTATTATTATTATTACATTATTATTTAAAAGTACATTAACAAAAAAACGAGTATCGACATTTTAGCATAAACAAAGCAAACTCCGCAACGAGGACTACAACTCAAGCGTTCAGATCACAGAAAAATGATTATTCGATGAACTAGAGTATCCGCAACTTTAATAAATATTGAAATAGTGAATCATTATTTTCCATCAAGTAGCTGAATATTAATAAAACATTTGCATTATTAATAATCACTTTAGTTAGCTTTCAAGCTTTGCAACTTGCAGGTTTGAATCCCGTAGAGGCATAGATGTATTTGTAGATGTTATTAATTCCATTAGACATTATCCACATGCGGTAGCTCATGATTTAGCATTCATGTTTTATAACCCAGAAGTTGAGGGTTTGAATCGCGAAGATACACCTTTGGGTGTTTGTATGTGTGTGTATGTCTTTTATTCTAATGAAATAAAAACATATAAAGCTTGTAATAACTCAAATTCAGATTAATTATTTCTGTCATTTTAACTGCTATTTCCATATAATGTGCTGTAGATTAAAAAAGATGTTTAAATTGCTGGCAGCAAGTCCTCTTGAAGTAAAATAAACTTGATTCTAAACTTTATTAAAAACGCTTTTCTAAAATAAAACAAATCTCTGCTCGTCTTCAAAGCAAACTGTCTGGATTTTTCTGACAAATCCTTGCGAGGAGGAGAATAAAACAAGATGGCCGGCGGGTGTGAGGGTTCAGGTTGAGCCGGGAAGGAACAAAGCAGAAGAATAAGCCGAGTCGGAGCCGGAGCGACATCTCCGGCTGCCGACGCCTAATTGGACGCCAGCGGGGGTGGGCGACGCCACCCCGTCATTTATTTCCCCAGCCTCCGTGATTTTAAAAAGGCGTGTGCAGCTATTGATTTTAACAGCCGGGATATCGGGGTAGAACCAGCTACTTCAGCCCCACAACTCTCAGAAAATAAGACAAGATTTGTTATCGGTTCAGATTTTTCTAAGAACCTGACTTACATTCAGGTCGCTGCCAATTATTTTTCATCTATTGACGACATATTTTTTAAACCTCTATAATAATATTATTATTATTATTAGCAAAATCTATAAAAAATAGTTTGAAATTATAGGTATAATCTTACCACAATATAAGGGAGTATATACGGTAATAATACTATAAATACATGAATAATTTTGTACAATAGTTTTGATAAGAATGTGAAATTTGAAATAAGTAGAAAAGTAGTGGAGCGCGAATACAATAGGTCTTTGATTCATCCATAGGTAAACAAGTTTCCTTTCGGATTTTCCCTCCCCAAATAGTATGAAGCGTCGTCTTTCAAGCCAGAGTCATAAATAACGCGCAGCGCACATCAACAATCAAAGCAAAGCAGCCGAGTCGGCAGAATTCCCCAGTAATTGCATGGGCCGTCACCAGACCGCGCTCACCAGACTACACGTGTTCGCTGCAAAACGACGCCGCCGTCCCGACGCCGCTCGCGGATGATGTATGCACATTACACGCTCGACATCCACTCGAGCCGTGGACGCGGCTACATTGTGGGGATTTTGTTTTAGAAATGAAAATTCAGAGTAGGCTGGGCGATGCTTTGTTATTTTAAGCACAAGAATGTTGATGGTGATTTATTTTTGTTTGACGTGTGGAAGTGTTGTTTTGGTTAGGTTTATAGGTGTTTTGACATTTCGGAATGATATTTTAATCAGTTAAGAAAGATTTAGTAACTGTTCTATTGGATGTGAAATGAAATTTGTTTCGTGCCTTATGCTGCAATAACAAATATTTATTCAAGTCGTACGTGTTCTTGACAAGACGTTGCACAAGTCATAGGCATAACTAACATCTGGTGACCGAACTAGAATCCACTATTAAGAAAAAAAATCGTTGTGTACTATTAATATGGATTTCATTTTTTTTTTTTGGTGAACGTGGTTTGACTACTGGAACTATTATCTTTATAGAGTTGACTTTTTCTTCAGATTTTCTTTTTTGTCAGAGGTCGCTGTTCCTTGTGTTTAATATTCCATACTTTTCTGTTTAGCGCATCTTTCTCGATCATTTTGTCGCTTTTTTCCCTTTCACTTACATTTTGCTTACTGTTCTTTCCAGATAGTTTTCATCGTATCTCACCACAAGTCTAAACTAGCTTAAACTTGGATCTTCGTTGATACTTTTACCACTCCGGTCATTTCTTGTTTCCTTCTGAATCCTGGTTCTCCTACATAGTTTTTATCCTTTCTCATTACATTTCTACAGTAGTTCAATTCTGGATCATCATTGATACATGTACAGCACTCCGTTCATTTCTTGTTTCTCTCATAATTTTATCTTTTCATGCTTTCAGCATAGTCAAAGGATACAAAGGAAAATTGTTTCAGGTGATGTATTAGTTGAAATGACCGGTATGTCTCTGTATAGTAAATTTATGAGGTGTAAGATGTTTTGACTATTTTGTACAAGGTTTGTATTATAGTAAGTTGAAATACACTATTGTAGAAGGAAACGATAATATTTCATTTGTTATACATAGATTTCATTCTTTCTCATTACATTTCTACACCAGTTCAATCATGGATCTTCCTTGATACATTTACAACACTACGTTCATTTCTTGTTACCTGTACAAATGAAAACTGTTTCATGTGTTAGTTGAAAAGTCCGGTATGTCTCTGCATACTAAATTTTACGAGGTATAAGGTGTTTTGTTAATTTTTTACATGGCTTGTATAGTAGTAAGTTGAAATACACCATTCTAGAAGGAAACGACAATATTTCATTTGTTATACAAAGTTTTCATTCTTTCTTATTATATTTCTACAACAGTTCAATCATGGATCTTCTTTGATACATTTACAACACTCCGTTCATTTTTTTGTTACCTGAGGAATGAAAATTAATTAGTTGAAATGTCCGATATGTCCCTGTATAGTAAATTTATGAGGTGTAAGGTGTTTTGACTATTTTGTACAAGGTTTGTATTGTAGTAAGTTAAAATACACTATTCTAGAAGAAAAGGATAACATTTGATTTGTTATCTGGTGATATTGGCAACATATGTTGGCAGTGGTGCTTGTCCAAGGACCCCTGGTACTTATCTACCCTCGCTGGAACTAATTGGCGCTGGTGGATGGGTGCAGCGTCGGCGTGAGTGATCGCCATGGCAACTGGCACACGGCACGCGGTGACGTCGCGATGCCGAGCGTCACGGCGGCTGCGGGTCGATACGCGCCGCACAAGACAACATGGCGGGCGCGAATCACCCGGAACGGACAGATTAACTTACACAAGGGCCATTTGCATCTTGGCAGCCACATCCTGTCATGCTGTGGCAACCAGGAATTCTTTGTTCTTCCCGAACATCATTTATACACAAAGTGAACTACGACACTTGTGTTTCTTACCGTATTCTATGAATCACTTTTTGGAGAAAAATATAGTTCCCTTATAACTACAACTCGTTCTCATCAAATTCTTCGAAGGTAATTATTTGGGCAAGACTAAGTTTTTCTACAAATACCTACTGTTAAAGTAAGCAACATTGATAATGTTTGTTTTTCGAGTTAAGTAAAAACATCTTTCTATTAATTAATATCTGTTTATTAGGGAAATATCTCGTGAACATAAAGGGATAATTCAATTCTTACTTACTTTACTTAAGCCTAAAATAATCAAAAGTTTCTGAAAAAAGCCGGGAAAAGTTGTAATTCAGAATTATATGTTTTCCTTATTTTTTACTGAACCGTTTTAAAGAACGTATATATGCAAAGAAAACTTTTCTTCATGTAACTTTTCCTGAAATCGTTTTGATTGTACATCAAACCATTTTTGGAATATACTCAAAAACATAATTTTATAAGATGCAACTTTGAGGACAGATACCTCATAAATAATATATTTATTCGATTTTGTGAGGAAATTAAATTCAGCCCATCGAGAACTATCAATGTGTATAACTTTCTAAAACCCAAAAAAATGGGTATTTTTGGATTATTCCATTTGTGTAAACATAATTTTCGGTTTTAAACTTAGTTAAAATTAGTTTACATTATTAATAAAAACCGAATAAAAATATTCACGATATTAAAGAATAGTGCATATATAATTTTGAATAAAAATATACATTCAGATGATAATTACCATTTGTACAAATTTTTCGTAAATGAAAAGCAAACTTCTATTGTTAATTCTCGGCCTAGAGCGTCGCGATGGTGGCGCCGGCGCTGCCTCAGCGGCTTTTTCCATTCACAAACAGTGGCGGGAGGGAGAGGGACGCCGGAGGGAGGCAGGCAGCGCAGGAAAAACTCGGACTATTAAAATCTCTCAGTCGACTGCAGTTGTTTGTCTTCGGGCTTGTTAGACGGAACTCCTGCCCTCGGCGCGATCAGGCCCGGATTACCAAGGATTTAAATAACAAGGGGAGGTAATAGAAAAAAAATATTGGGCCACATCAGGAGCATAACTAATCCAAACTAACACGTTACTGATATGTTATATTGCCCATTCAGGTTGTTAACCAAAAATACTTCAAATGAGATATGAGAAAATATCGCTGCTTAATTGTAATGACTACTTTAATAATTGCATTTTTTATTCAATTTTTTTTCCGGGATAGTTCAGAATAAAAACCAAAAAGACATAGGATCTTAATTACCTATAATACTATTTGATAAGAGACAAGTTTTCTTGTGTTTTATATATTTTATAACAATTCAGTGTCTGTAAGAATATACAGAAGTGTTTATGGAAACTGAAATCAATTTTTTTAATTTCTTATTCACGTTGTTTACTAACGCTTATCGATCGATATGCATTTTGGTTTTTGGTTGATTAATGTATATTATTAATATTTTTACGTTTAGAATTATGTGAAGTACGTCCCTGTCCACTTCCTGCCATCTTTTATTCTCCCTCGCTAAATTCTTTCCTCCGTTTCTGCTCCTTTATATTTTCAAGTTCTTTTTGCAAATACTCTCTATTTAAAGACTGACTTAGCTTTACAGCTTACACTTTTATATATGAGGATTTCCATTGTAATCTGTTCTATGCTTTTACTTTGTGATACTAGGGGGTGTATTTGCAAGCTACAGTATTTGTATACTGCAGATACAAACACAAATTTTATTAATTTAGAAACAACATTCGATATTTCACTGTTGAAGTAGTTTAACTAATTAATTACTCGTTGTTTCTTTAGAATGTTATATTGAAGAAGACTAATAGTAGATTGTTATGTCTAGACGTGTTGTGTTTTGTGCTTACCTGGAGCACGCGTTTAGGAAGGCCAGTCTTCTGCGAGAGCTGCTTGAGGTCTTTGGCGTCGGGGTTGTGGTTGATGGCGAAGTAGGACTTCATGGTGCGCAGCTGGTGGTGCTTGAAGGACGTGCGCATGCGCTTGGTGCGCTGGTTCGAGCCCGGCATACCCGGAGTGCCCGGCGACCGCCCGAACGGCATGTCCAAGTAGTCCGAGTTGAGATCTGCAACAACAGGAAAATTCCTATTATATTGGCTTAGGACAGCACGAAATCAAAGAAAGATTGCACAATTTTTCAACTGTACGCACGTATAGTTAAAGCGTCCCGACTCGAACTAGTGATTGTAAACTACTTTACTTAAATGCAGTAAAATTTTCTAGAAACAGATCTGAATTTCATTTACCTTATGTTCCTTAATGCAATTAGTACCTATGTACTTGCTCTGCAAGATGATCCTTTAACAGATGACTCTAGACAGTATTGGTTTTGGTTAATTGAATTAAATTTTGATTCTATTCTGAAATTCTTTTCACAAATGACAACACTGATATTAGAATTTACCAGCAAATTTTGCGTGCGACATCACGAGTGACGATTTTCTAAAGCAACAAGCAGGAATGAGCCAGGTAAAAATTACAGTTAAATTTAAGTCACGAATGGTAGTCGACATGACTATTCCTCGAAATATGTAGGTAAATTTTTTAATTGATTACTACCAAATTATGTCAAATTTAAATTGAAATAATCTAACATTTGATGAAATATTTGTGGCAAATGATTAAAATAATTTATATAGATATTTACGAAATACAATCTGCACATAATCATCAATTAGATCATACAAAATATTACTTCAATTTTTGATTTATTAAACCTTAAAGTCAAGTATTAGAGTAAATATTCGCTGTAAATTTCTGAAATTTTTCACTTACTACGAAATTTTCACTGTCAGTATGTTCTAACTGGACCGAATTTTTATTTTTTAAAATCTTGATGTCATTAGTTATTAAATTGTGAAGGAAATAGTCTAAAAAATGTTTTCAGGAATAATATTTAGTTCTGCAGACTTGGAATAAATTAACAATAATGTTTGCTAATCTAAGAATATTACTTGTATGTAATTATAATATAGTATGTATGAAGAGTAATAAGTAAAAAGTAAAATTTTCTCCAGTCGGCTGAATGCAAATTTTCAGCTGCAGATATGTGGGTAAAAGCGTATCTTCTTATCAAAATTAGCAATTAAAAAAATGGTTATCTTTGTTAACAAGTTAAGCAGCTCGTTAATTACAATCGACAACTAATTACTGCAGCTGCGTCGTCTCCAGCATATTAATTACCGATAATTATAAGTCACCATCCGTAAACCAACACAAGCCGCAAAAATATGAAATATTAATACTCTCAATCAATAACTAATCTATAAATTGAAATGCCATATGCAAATTTCACGTAATATAGGCGTTTTTTTGCAAATGCGTAAATAACTTACATATTTCAAGTAGATGAATTAATTGTGTTTACCGGAATTATGAAATGTCACGGTCTTAATATACTGCAGGAAATCGTAAAGAATTTTCAGGGAGTTATTTATTTTCAAAAACTTTGAAGGACGCATAATTTACATTAATTTTAAAAAGAAACTCGACAAATGAATAAAAATGAAATGGAAAATCAAATCAACTACTTCTAGTTTAGTTTACAGTTACAATATTGTCGACCATAAATAAATATTCACAATATACCAAATTTAAAAAATATGTACTGTCTGTAGTACTTGAGGACACAATTTCTTTTAAGAAACTTTGCTGATGTCGGTATCAGTAATAATTAATTAAATTTCTATAAAGACTAGCAAAGATGTACGCTGATAATTTACACAATTTAAAATGTTTAGATGTATAGAGTTATTTTTGATTCTAGATAGTGATAGAGCGAAAGCATTTCACAGTTAAGTATCAAATAATGATATTTCGAAAATTATGTCCCAAAATTAGTAAAAATGTAAAAAAAGACTTTTTTTCACTGCTATCCTACGAAGATATCATTATTAACCTGTTACTGAGTTGTGAAATTGTTTTTCTCTACCGCTTCCTTAGCAACGCTTAACAACGGTCAATAATGGATTATTATTAACCATGGTCAATTATGAGAACTGTCACTTTTTAAAGAAATTCACGCTTCTGAATTTATTTAACTCACTGAACGCAAGGAAAATATTATATTTAAATTTGCCGCCTAATTTCAAGTTGGCAATAGTTAAATTTCAGATTAAAAATTAACTATTTTATTCTGTGATCTTATTTCTTGTCAAATTTTTCGTGCGTTCACATTATATTAACAATGCAAAATGTTAATTTATGTATTTATTTATTTATTGCAATATTTATTGTTAAATCTTTGAAAAGGTAAGTGTTAATTGTTATATCATTTTAATTATCTTACTTTGTACATTTTTTTTAGGGTTATAATTACATTTCTATGTAAAAACACAAAACGGGTAACATTTATTTGTTATTTATAGTTGAAATTGATAGTGCAATTGTGACAAGTCAAATTTATTGCTGCAGAACCCGTATTCAATGAAGTTTGAGTGTTTCCTATATTTATTGTCGCATTTTGAATTTCTGACATCATTGACTGAGGTATGGGGCTTGTTGAAGGGTTCGTAGCTAGTAGTGAAAAAAATAGTATATAAACCACGGTTGAGAAGATCATTATTGACCAGGCGCCTTGTATCACTCGGGCTTCGCCCTCGTGTTACAATCCTGGCACTGGGTCAATAATGATTATCTTCTCAACCTTGGCGTATAATATACTATTATCAAATCAGATATTCTCTAAGTAGCAGATGATAACTTATTGACAGAATAATGCAGAAACAAATAAATGTTCTAAACTATATAAATTTTCACATTAAATATTTAAATAAGTCGTTGTTCAATACTATTAAAATTATATATGTACGAGTAAGCGACAAAGACAATAAAATGACTTGATTAATTTGTGACCCTTTACTTATATTCTCGTGTTTTCATAGTTGTCACTTCACATGACAAAATGAGTATTTCCGTTAAATCGTCAGATTTCCTTCCCAAAATGATGGTAGTCCTGTACATGTGATTAATTAAATTCTTTGGGTAGATAATTAATGAGTGTGTAGGGTGATAAATGAAGAAATAATGTGGTGTCTATCGACTGGAAGAGGAATGCACGAATATCTATTAAAATATTTCGCTACTGGTCACAGCATTTTTAACACGGCTGCAAAGCGAGTAAAAGGAGGAGAGTATGCGGTGCGGAGTCGCAGTAGGCCATGAAGCAGCTTCCCGTATCTTTTTTATTTATCAGCGCTGGTTGCTGGTCGCCGGTTCATGGATTACGCGCTTTTAAAGTTTTAATTTGCCGAGGCACTGATAAATGAAGGTATTTGGGTATCAGAGGCGGCTAGGCGCAAACAGGCGAGGCGAGGGGTAGGACGCGAGCAATGAAGATACGCGATATAACATGGATGCTTTATATTTTGCTTTGATCGCTCGTGATTCCCATACACCAGGCCGTACTCGCCCATCGACTAATGCTATTTTATTTCAAAAGGGTCTAGCGCGTAGAAATACAAATACACATCACTTATTGCTTGGTATGTCTCTATTGTATATATTTATATCTAAGAGTCAAACATCTCTCAAGAATACAATACGGTTCCAAATTGGTTGTTAGAATTACAAACGGTAAATTTAACCACTAGACCTAGATCACAAAGAATATACAGTGTATGTCCCGAAGTTGATTCTCAGGTCGTCAATAGATTGATGACATCATCTTGTCGGCTGAAATCGTGTGATTTCCCAAGTACACAAATGTCAAAATTGATAGTATTATATACAAATATAATAATGGATGAAACATACCAAAAAATATGTCGATTAAATTAACGAAACTACCAATTCACAATGAAGCAGAAATTGTCATCGCCAAAATCACCCTCCTAAATGACATTAACGACATGAATGACATATTAAAGTTTTTTTTTTGATATTTGACAATATCCGATATCGCGGTTATACTAGTATTTTTATTTCATTTTTGTTGTTGGTTGGACGCAGATAGCTCATGTACTTTTCTGTAACACGTACGATAATGACATAGCGAATAAAATTCTCATACGAAACCGACAAAGATGCAAGATAAAAGTTTAATAATTCTTGCAACAGAAGTTAAATGTCTTAAGAATCAACGGCGGGATATAGAGTCTAGAATAATTTCATATAAGAATTCCATTGAAGAGAATTATTCACCATTTCCTCATTTAACAATAGTTCCTTTACTATGAACAATTTTGTTCTTCATCTTTTACTCTTTTTTTACCAACCACCATGAATTGTATTTGTTGACAATGATAATAATAAGATAACATATGTATGATACAAAATGTCCTTTTTCATTTTTTCAGCGTATTACCGGTTACAGGATACAGATCTTGTATTAATAAAACGATTGTAAACTTAATTTAAAAAAATTTAAAATTTTTAATTGAAAATGATAAGCCTGTATTTTTACTCTTCTATTCCTCCCATCAGTGTCACCAGTTTCATAATTGGTACAAATTTCAGGTATATTTCTGTGGATGGAATCCTGGAGAAAATCCCCAAGCCAGTCCTGCGCATCGAAGGATAAATATTAGCCGTGGCTATCAGGCCGAGCCATCACAGTAGCGCGGTGTCTCCGAAACTAAGTCCTCGCGATGCAGACGTAGGTTTTTACCCACGCTCAAGCGAGCTGGATTCCTGCCCAACGTGGATTAATACGCCACTATTAAACCTAAATGCTTCCAGCTACTGTACCGGAGGATGAGAACTCATCACACGAATTTCATTCGCTCCTTTTATTTCTCTCTCGCTTGATGAATGAACGGAGATTTCAATGACTGACATTCCCAAAGTTCTACCAAATTTTTTCGAAAAAACTCATAAGATGTTTTAATATGATTTTATTCTAACTGAAATCACATTATTGAAAACGACAATTGCAAAGATTTAATTCTACGTAGATTTCTAAATGAAATAAAGTATTTTTGACAATGATTGAGATTCCCAAAGTTCTACCAAATTTTTTCGAAAAAAAAAAACTTATAAGATGTTTTAAAATGATTTTATTCCAACAGCAATCAGTTTATTGAAAACGACAATTGCAAAGATTTAATTCTCCGTAGCTTTCTAAATGAAATGAAGTGTTGTTTCCTCGCTGGGTAGATGGTAGTAGTGATTATCTCCAAATGTAAATCGCATAATAAATTGTGTTGTTAAGTAATGTTTAACACAAAGCTGCATAAATAATCGCTTAAATCTAGAAAGCCAGCGACCGGAACTGGCTCGGTGTTGCTAGACGGCACATGCGTACGCGCGCACGTAATGTGCACGGACCACGCGAGCGCGAATGTGAGGCACACACTAAATTCGGATTAATACGGGACTGACATTTTGGGGATTCTACATTTCATTTGTTCACAAGGACGCTACAACTATTTTAACATCTTATTTAATCAAAAATAAAGATAATTCTCATTTATATACCAAACATATTTTTTTTTTCATTGGTATGAGCAAGAGTCTGAAAATATTTTTAGATAGTTTTAATAATAGTAGAAAATGTTTTTCTTGGAACTTTATTAAATTAAGTTATTATGTATTTAAATATAAGTCGAAGTGCAATTTTTTCGCCACTGGAATCGTTATCCTTGGTAATATTTTCACTCCGGGGGCAAAAAAAGTAAAATATTACCTATAAAAAAAAATCTGTTGTTAGTTGCTTCATAAACAGCAATAGATTGGTAATAGCTGATTAACAGTAACATTTGCTATTTTTGTAATTTAATAATTTCATATTAAAGAGTAAAACAAATAAAAAAAATAACAAATCAACATATTCACACATTCAACTAGAAATGTTAGATAACACAAAATATTGAAGTATTGAATATTTATTAATGATTTATATTTGTATTTTGTGTTTGAAGAAAATATATAAGATGTTTTTCGAGGATTAATGTGAGTTTGTGTGCTTCATAAGAGAACGTGACAACTTAAATGACAATATTAGGTATTGTAATAATAACACTGGTTAACATTATTGTTCGATCATGAACAAAATTTTGTGTATATATTTGATTGAAAGTATTATTATAGATATCGACTGGAAGCAGCCCTCGTTTCGCTCGATCTACAACATTTTGCCTCGATCTGTAAAGATCTACTTTCCAACCTTGGTATACAAATTCTTATTATGGTTTCCTATGAAGTGTATTAACTTAAAAACAATAATTTTAGAAAATGTTTTACTGAAGGTGAAATATTTCTAGGATGAAACTACAACAGTTCCAAATAAATTACACTACCCATGTGAACTCAAAATGTGTGGATATCGTGATGATTTAGTGCCTAATATGCGTCCTCATTTTGTCTCAATTGTCGCAGCAAACAAATCATACAAAGCTGTTGTGCGCGCAGTTTAGAAAAAGTGTATCAGGACATAAATAAAGCTCAAGTCTTGGTAATGCTCTGCTGGGAGAGGGAAATAAAACAAATAAAATGGAGTGGCACAATACGGTCCGTAATCCCCTGGTGGTCGCCGACTAAATCAGCTTAGCTGCATCAGCACGTGGAGCACAAAGAGGATCAAACACTTGGAACACGAGAGGGAATAAAGAGAAAGATGTACAATGGGGTTTAATCAATTATAATGAAATATGAAAATCAAGCATTTACAGACAAATTTTGGCGCTTACGATTCTGCGAATACAAAATAAAAATTAACTGAATCCTTGTTCTGTCTATCTACCCCTTCAACCAAATTTGCTCTAAAAACTGCCAGTGTCGGGGTTTGAACATGGGTCATGGGTACGAATAGGCAGTTGCCCCCTTAAAGTTTCGAGCATATTGTTATAGAATATTTCTTATACTATAATATCTTTACATCTCCAAGTTATTTCCAATCACAGTTAAACATGAAGAGTTATAATTTTTAATTTTTCACACTAAACATTTACATATAAAGCCCAAATAATGTTATGAAAATTGGGTCTAATCTTTTATGCAGATATCTCAAGAACCATAAGAGATAATAGAATTCTGTTTAAAAATTTGGAATTAGCGCATTCATATTCCAGAAAAATTTTTGGTGCATAAAGTTCCCGAGTGAAAAACTGAAATTCCGGGTCTTTTTCTTTTTTTCTCATTTTCCCCGAATCGTTCCAAAGAGCGTATATCTTTGGTAAAACTTTAAGAGCAAAAATTTCAGGACCGAAAAAAAATAATTAAATTCTGTTTCTAAATTTGGAATTAGTGTAACGATGTCGATCAATATAGACTATTTTCAGAAACAAACATTTTAATCCAAGAATGAATATAAGTATAAGTTCTATTTGTTAAGGTTCATGCTTGGTGTCCTTTCATTTCATTTTCCAGCAGGTTCATGATTTGTTTAGGCTACCGACGAACTTCGCATCAGGGCGCCTACTAACTTCAGGCAGGCTCTGGATACTCAGATATTGCCTGTCCAGTAAAATTTCTGAAATCCCGCAATTGACAACATACATACAGATGATATCAGTTATGATTTCGAAATGTCAAAATCAGTACGATTATAATACCAATTTTATTATATGTGACGGTCGATAAAAAATAATCAACGTGAAATCGAAATTAATCAACGAATGAATTGGGTTCGTATTAACCCTCATAATTTCCATTCCATATGCAATAATTGATCAGTGTCGTCAAACAAATGCAGAGCGAATTTGTAAACAAACAAGGTGAGCAAATAAAAAAGGATTTAACGATATGTAAACAAAGTTTTTTCAGAGCTTTTTGCCATGCAAATAGTAATTTGTGCTTTTCATGTTGCGTGCAATCAATCAAATGTAAACGCAAATATGCGATTAGTTGACTGAACACGGGAACAGTTGAATAGCGAACAAGTGAATTGGACCAGACAACCTGGTAGGGATGAAAATTAAATGAATAACCCGGTGGGATTAAGGGAATTCATTATAAATAAGAAAATTACACCAATGAAATTCAATTATTAAAATACACAAATCAATGTTGGTAAGTAATATGTACAGAGTAGAAAAGAAAATAATTTTAATGATTATCATTTAACGGGGAGTTTGAGTAGGTACTAGTTTGATTTAAAAACTTTCGATGTAATTATTTTAAGTAAATTAATTTTGGAATATCGTACTTCATCTTAACGTAGTCGTGGAGATCGTAATCATTGTTTTTATGAAAGGAACTTGAAAAATTTTGTGAAAAAAATTATAACTCTATCAGCATTTTTTCTGGGAAAGGTAGCGTTGGAATTCTAGCGTTGAGTCGAAGGGCCGATTAAAAATGGTCCACTTCCGTTGAAGCGGGAATGTTGGAACACATTACTGTTTTACTGATCTCGTGACGTTAGCGATAACGGAGAAATAAACCGCGTTTACGATGCTACGCCGAATGGAAACTGATCACAGGTCTATTGTGTCTTATCGCTCTCCCGAGCTGTAAAAACACGTCTCAAATATTAAACAAATGCCTTCTTATTACTTGTTCTACATTTACACACACGTGGCGATGCATATAGCTCCATAAACTTCCTTATCTTTATTGGAAATACATATTTAGATTCGACATCTTAATAGATCGAATCCGGGAAAAACGCGGACATCTGACTAGTCAAAAGAAAGATGTTCAAAGAAATGTAATCACGATGGCCATTTCTCAACGATTTTCAGCCGAATCCTTCTTCTAGTTTCGCCCGAAAATGTAACAGAAACTTTAGTTAAATTTTTATTAAACGCGGAAATCTAGCCTTTCTCTTACCTTTTAAGATATTATTCGATTATTAAATTGAATATTTATTAGAAAAATCAGTTTGTTTTTGTAGAAATAATGGCTCACTTTTATAATAAAATCGCTTTTAGGAAGTCTGATTTTACATTATATTCTTATGAGGTCAAAGGCCACTTTAAAGAAAAGCACTCATAAAAATGAACACGGAATATCTATCACCACTTCACAAATATCGCAAATAATCACAATCACATAAGTAGTTTTTGTTTCTTAATTCTACAAATTAAATTAATGAGATCTTACCTCATCTTGCACTTGGCTCTTTAGTACTAGCAGCCGTAGAATAACAATACGAAAAAAATAATTATCTTTGAAATAAAGAAAATTGAAATAACATAAAACCCGAAAGCGCCAGACTCTATATATGAACACTTGTTTCGGTCAAGCCGAAGTTTCGGTAAATTTTTGCCCAAAACCGAAACTGCGGCCGAAACCAGCATTTTTGATCGAAACCGAAACTTCGGTATTATTCAACCAGGAGATTTATCTCATAAAATCGAAGCCCGGATATTTCCACTGACAACCGGAGTCTTCGGGTCGAACCCGTAGGCAACCGTGAATGTATTACAAGCGGGTATCGATTGAAAAAAGTAAGGAAGACCCTACTCCAGTTATTTCTAGTCGCAGCGTGCTAACCATTTGTGCCATCATTGCTGTAAAGTTGGTTTCCAATTTTCTGTAATTATTACGATAATTATAACCAAAGTAAGGAACAATGAGTACTCTGTGTGTATGTGGGTGTTGAATTAACACCTCCAGGCTTTGGTTCCCGATGTATAGAGACGTTAAAACAATCAAGCATAGCACAAGGCAGGTAACGAATGTTTATCAGTGACAAACGAAGGTGCCGTTCCCACGGCAACGCTGGCGCTATACAGTACAGAAGCCGGCATCACACCACAAAAATGCTGTACCTTAAGTGACTTGCATTCTCGTGATTTTTTCCACCATGTTAATAACACATCACATCGAGAAATTCCTCTCTTTTTATTCCTGCTCTAATAGTATAATTAATAGCTGTGATATTTTTATTAATTTATTTGTGGCTATTTTACGATTAAATTGCTACCATGGGCAAGAAATTATAAATAATATTAACAAGATTAGTGTCAACGCAGAATTCGATGATGACTTGCTTCTTTATTTATTTCATAATAATTCTTACAGATTTATTTTATTTCTCTTTCAACGTTTATTTATTGCTTCAATTCTTTATCGCGCCTTTTTTCACTTTTTAGATAAGCA
This sequence comes from Stenolophus ochropezus, assembly GCA_035578165.1. Taxonomy (NCBI): domain Eukaryota; kingdom Metazoa; phylum Arthropoda; class Insecta; order Coleoptera; family Carabidae; genus Stenolophus; species Stenolophus ochropezus. Next base: position 11,994,799 of record JAQOWZ010000005.1, on the reverse strand, counting down.
CAAGTACTGTTACTCCAGATACATAAATTTTACTAAACCGAAATTTTATAGACTGATAGCGACACGTTATTGCTTCCAGGTTCATATGTTGATGGAATACTAAACAAATTTTATTTTCTACTACAAATTATATTCCACATTAGAAATCAAATCTTATTCTAATAAAAATATAAGTAAAATCTCTTTTATTTTACCATTAACAATCAAATTATCAGCAAGGTAAGTTAAAGGCTTAGTAAAAATTTTAAATAAGATTCGATGTCTAGAATTTATTCTTAGAATGAAGAACGGATTAGTTATTGGATAATATTTCATTTCATCAATAGAAACTTACAGGGAAAACAAAATTTTTACTAAATAGTGATAAATATATGTAATTTTTCTGCAAATTTATTTCCGGATACAGTATTTTTTTTTATCTCTGAACATTTTTTCTTAAAATAATAAAAAGTTAAATTTTGGATTTAAATTTTTAGCTCCGATTACAATTTCAAGCAATGAAAAACCTATTTTATTTATTTTATTTATTTTATTACTTTTTTTGTTCAATTTAGGTTTTTTTTGTTCGTCGTTAACAGCATTTTGAACTAGACAAAAAACTATGATCGAATCTGAGCAACCTATGTCCCCACAATGTTAGATCTAACATCTTCGATCTTTCTATCTTCTAGTGATGATACCAAAACCACAACAGATTCATCAATGTCACCCACAAAGATAAAAAACTAGAGAAAAAGTCCTTTCCAAATTGCGTAGGATAGAGTAAGAGCTAACTGTTTGTGTACATCGCGACAAATGTTATCGACGGTGATTGCCCTGATAAGAATATCAAACGGGTTTTTATATTTGCAAGTTTCAAGTTACCTAATTTGGTGCTAGAATATTTTTGCATAGAAAGAAAAATTATTATACTAGATTAAGATGTTCATAATGTTAACATGGTATTAAATTTGAATTATAATAAAGATATTATCATCATTTATATGACATTTGTAGAAGGAACATGGCTCAAAGTAACATCAGTATTTGATTTATTACATTATATTTGAAAATTATGAATCAAACTACGATCACTTTTAATCTGAATAGAACTGGAATATATATTGTTTTAATTAAATAGGTGGTAATAACTTGTTTAAAAAACTGTTTCTATCTTATAAAAAAATATGTCTGAATTGAAGAAAATGAAAATAGAATTTACACACAACTAGATGATACAGTAGCTGCGAAAGAAATCATATTTGAATTACTTTAGATTCAAATTGAAAGTATTTTTTTTGCACGATACATATTCTAAGATATTTCCAATTGGGTTTCCAAAGCATTATGATTAAAAATTACTGATCGTTTAGTGATTTTTAAATATTACTACCCGAATAAGGAACCGTTATGTAAATGGTAGATATCATAGTAACGATATCAAAGTAAAATAAACAACGCTTGTCAAATAAAACTTTTCAAATATTTAGTTAATTAATAAGGAAAAATGTAATTTAGCAAGCATCACATTTTTATATTAATAACGAAAATAACTCTTGGAACAAGAAACAGTATTAAAAACAATGGCCCATATTTCAAACACACTTTTATAGAGCTCTTTTGTTAAAAGTGACTTCTGATCTCATAAGTTTATAATGTAAAAGCATGCTTATCCTTTCGTATGTTAGAATATTTGATTGGAAATGGAGAACGCAGCAATGCAGATGTCATTTCATATTAATGCACTGATTGGATTTATGTAGTGTGAATAATTGTGCGTTTGTCGCTTTCGAATCTGAAAAAGGGTAGAGTGTCAGTTTGTAGGGCAGTTTTTCCGGCGTTTCCCTCATTATCGCTTATGTTTTTGTGCGAGTCCTGACCTGGCCTACTTGAGTGTCGCAGCCGCAGTGCGTTAAGTGTATCGACAGGTTAATATAACGATCAGAATGGAGTAATTTATGTGAGCACCGTTCGCGCTTTTTGCATGGCTGAGCACTGTCGATCGCCAGTTGTTTTCACGTGTTTTTATGATTGAGCGATTTTACACCGCGACTGTCATGTACAGGAAATTTATGGAATTTTCAAATTGGATCGACAACATTTTTACAATGCATGCACTCGACATCGCCAATTAACTAGGAATCTTATGCGCTGACTTAATTATTCCGAGAAACATACAATACTGATTTAACTATATCACTTTGCTATAACAAATTACGAGAATAATTTAATCGGACCCTTCCTTTTGTCGGTACCACCCTGGATGGGTTTTGAGAACTTGTCTGTAACAATTTCTTACTGCATTTTTACTTTTATTACCAACTTAAACCCTTAGCATTGAACCTACAGTTTATATTGGGCTTCAAATCATTGGATAAATTCTATATTTTTTTGGTTCATAGTTCGAAACTCACGGGCAGCGGTGGTATTCTTGGTTAGTGCGCTCCGAATCGATCTGAACGGATTGTGAAACTTGGAGTTCAAATCTCAGCGTTAATAATCTTTTCATAAATACAAATACTGCATACACAAGTTTGGGATCCTTAGCAACCATACAATTAAAAATGCAAGTAAACTGTCCAGAAGATTTTCTAATCACTACGCTTAAAATTAAAAAAGATCAGTGAGAAAGAAATAAATAATCTTACCCTCTGCTTAGTTCAATTTTCAATAACATTATGTAATTCATTAAATAAATCGTTCTAAAAAATAGCTAAGTGAAAAAGTTTTATATACAAATTATTCACTTTCAAAGTGCATTACATATTTACAGACTGACAGGTGACCAGGAAACCGCGTCTCACAATCATTTTTGTTACACATACTAGTATAGCTAAGTTTCCTTTTAATTAAACAAAATATTTTCAACCTTCTGTCGTAAATGGTATTTAATTCTTGTATTGTATTGTTACTGTATTCTATTTCAAATGTTTTTCTCTCCACTGTCACTAGTTTCCTACAAAAACTGAAACAAAAAGCTCACTTCCTTTTAAAAATGGAGTAATAATACTGATTAAAACATAGCCACTACGTTTACATGACATCTTATTACACTCGCCCGCAAAAAATCTTGTTAGTTTACACATGATACACCTGAGGACATTCCAGGTGAGCCGTAATAGGCGGCTAAGGAATTTTCTCATGGAACAAAATCGTATCAACAATTAAAATGACATCAGACAGTTCGTTATGGATTTGTGAGGAAAGGCAGGAAATTATATAATCATATGTTTGTTTTCATGAAGTGTTATTCACTTAATTTAATTCCCTGATACCTCAACAAGAAATAGAATACTAGACTAAGGAAAGAAGACAAGTTTTTACATAATTTTGAAATGAATTAAGTTTAAAAAGGAGCCGGAAAAGCAAAAAATTGACTAAAAATCTTGTCTATCAATTAATATAAACTATTAAAATTCTAATAAAATTGTTATCAAACAGGTACTAACTTGCTCGTATTTTAAGAAGTTTTCTTTTAAATTAACGAATTAATAAATAACAATGGTTGTTTAATTTCCGTAAAATGTAGTATAAGAATTTGATATCCCGCAGGATTTTTCAGAAAAATGTTGATATCTATATTAATATTATGTAATCAACTTAGCAAATTGACAAATTAATTATGATTCCGAAAGGGCAAAGCTTAATAGAATAATTTGTCAAATTTAATTGCCCCTGAAAAAATTGTTTAGTATTCATCAATTGTTTTAATTTAATTTAGGCTTATTTTATCTAAATTGATCTATAAAAAACTGAAAGTATAACAAAACAAATTTAAATTCTGTCACAGAAAAAACATAAGAAGCAGTAAAAATGTAAATAAGCCCACAAAAACAAATTTACAGAAGGCAGAAGTGTTTTTATCTTCGGTTTTATTAATGGCCCTGTTATTTATAACATTTGACACATGCAAATTAGGAATTTTATTTAAATTCCGCGTAGATTTATTCAGTGCTGGTCAGTAATCTAGAAGTTGAATGTTCCACGCAAATTCAATAACTTAAAGTTTCCCACACTACTATACAGTTTCAATTTGGACAGGAATTTATTTATACTTTTGCCGTTGGTGGTCTTTCAATTTTATTTTTACCAAAACAAATAATTGTTTTATTTACATCATCAAAACATAATTGAACTTTTATTGGAATAAACATCCTACATTCAAAATTGCACTTTTATGTGTGCTTTTGGTAAAAGTGACATTTGGCCTCATAAGAATATAATAATGTAAAATCAAGCGATTTTATTATAAAAGTGAGCTCGGATTACAATTGATCTTAGAAAAAGAATAGATTTTTATTAGAGTTGTATATGTAGGTTAGAGATAAATTTTGTAAAAATAAAATTACATAATCAAGTTATATAATCCTAAAAGACAATGATATCGTTGCCAAAATAAAAATAACCACAAAATACGATTATTTGGTTCCCACACTAACCGGAACATTGTTTATCGGTTATATCCGGCTGCAAATTTGATATCAAACGTTTTAGCGAACTGCAAAAAGTCTCCAAAACCGCAAAACAAACAAATTGATATTCTGTTATCACTTTGCCATAAATGGAAAAAATAAAATGCTTTTATTTTTCACTTCCTTATACTTACTTATTACTTTTAAATGATGCTCGATTTTTCTACAAATACTATTGAAATTCAAGGTGTGAGAATTAATAATAATTAATTAGAATTGTGCATAGCTTATTAATTAGCTGTTATTTATATGCACATCATAGTTAAATTGACAGTTATAAAATTGACAAAAATCATAACCACAAAGCTATTAAGACTGAAATTAAGAAAAACTATAGAAGCTACCAGATAAATGATTTTTTACTAGTACACAGGTATCCCAGTTATTATATATTATCTTAAGATGTGACATAATACTAAAATTAAATTAAAAATTAATAAGGTACTACATAATTTCAATACAAAATTCAGTGTCTTGTCAAAAATAAAAACAATCTAGGAAATGAAATACATAATATGTGTTTTGTATTAAATAAAGTAATAACATTTCAGAAAAAAATCTATTAATTTTTAGAATTATATCACATTTCAATAAGATAATACTTGCAAGGTTGTTATGAAATTGTTATTTTAATGTAGCTCTGTTCTAATTAGAAAAACGTAAAAATCTCTGGAATTAAGCATTCCAAACATTTTCTCAAATGAACTTATTTTTTGGTGTTTAATCCATTGGTTAAGTTCTGCCGTTTAGTTCAGGGAAACCTGTATAGTCGAAAGTAGCAGTACGAGATCGCTTACAATTGTTTTTTCAGGGATTTGATCATACAAATTATTTAAAACCATATTGTAGTGTAGGTAAATATCAAAATAAAATATAAAAAGTATCTGCCAAGTAGAATGTCTATTATTAAAAATATCTGTAGAATGCGTATTTCTAACTGTTTTCAATATTAAACGAAAATAAAACAAAATGAGTGAAAATAGATTCATATCTAGCTGCACAAGTAAATAAAATTAAATGATCTAATTAAATATGCAATAATATAGAGAATTTACTGCCCTCTATATTAATATCGCATAAAAAGTCAACAGTTAGGAAATCATTTGCAAGCAGGAAGCGCATAGGCAAGGCTGAAGTTTCTCGGGCGTGATTACCCCATTAGATTCTTTTCGATTAAGCGGTAAAGATGGAGCAGTTTTGTCATCAGTAATTGATTTATTGAATATTGGTTATCGCGTAATTATCAGGTACAGGAATCCCGAGCAAAAAGCGACGCATTTGAATGGAAATCTGCTCGCGAGCCCGTTTTACATACTTCATGAATATTTTACAACTCATGTGGGCGGAAGGCGCTGCTAATCCTGCTAATAATAGCGGTAAGGGGTTATTAATGATATTTAGAATATTTTTACGTTACTCCCAATTCTCAAATTACTTCATCTTATATGTAAAGGTGATCCATAGATGAATCAGTGTCCATCGCAAAAGATATTTGTTATGTAATAAGTTTTCATTAAATTTAATATGTAGGTTATCATCTAACAATTAAATTTCTATTTGTAATGCGTTTCGAACAGTAATATTTGATTTGATTAATAGTTGACGACGTTGGGAATCAAACCCCAGATCTCACATTGTACTCGGAACGAGATAACCAATTTATAGTCACCACTGCCTGCTTTAAAGTAAAATAACAATAAGTAAAATATAAATTAATGACTCCAACACAAAAATTGACAAATTAAAATGCAATGTTGTAACTTGTTCTAATATAATGTACATAGAATTGTTTTATTGGGTTGTAAATAGTTTCAATTTATTATTTAGCAGTTGACAGTTTAACATAGTCGTTATTATTTTTTGTAGTTAGCGATGTCTACTAGTGGATGTCAATATTTTAAATGTATTGTATGACCGTGGTTTGATCGAAAAAAGTATAGTAAATAATTCGAGTTGTAAAGAAATTACACTCTTGTGAACTTACAAATTTGCCGCTTTTCCACTTCGTGCATAGTAAGTATCTTACAACTCTTAATATATAATACACTATTAAACTCAAATATGTATTACTTTACAATAGAAATATAAATACATTTTTAAACCGAAAGCATATATTACAAATTAAATGCACATTGAATCAAATTATTCACAAGAAAGATGAAAACACAATGGAATGATGCATTTCGTTATATCTTGTTAAAAAAATATGGTGGGATCTATTTTCTGTTTTTCATTTAAACGTAGTTTGAAGTTAAAATAAGAAAATTGAGCCTAATAAAACGGTAAAAAATATATTGTTATTGGTGCTAGAAACAATAGTTTTATGACAACCTGTTAACACACAATTAATTTTGAGTATTTCGTCTAAAATACCGCCATTCCAACAAAAAATCATTTAACAAAGCCGAGCGTTATAAAGTTTTAGTGTAGCAGGTGTAATTTTTACCCCTTTTTTGTACCTTTAAGGCCCGAAATCAGTGTCTCTTTACAAGGGATCGTACAGGGCGCCGCCGACGACTTTATAATCAGATGAGTGCGTGATTATTTGACAACACTGTATAATGTTTACAGAGCGAACGATTAGTGGTTCCCAGAATGGTTTTGGATAAAAACTTCGAAAGCGCTAGCCCGACCGGTCGTAAAAGCTATTTTATTGTTATTTTTGGCGTACGTTTGGGCACGAGGAATAAAACTGGCTTTGTTTATAGCGTTTTATTTCTGTGTGAATAATAATAAACCCTGTCATAAGTTATGAGAATGACGATATATTCACACGTAATTCTGAACGTTGTAAAACAGATGACATAAAAATGTTCGTGTACCTGTTCACAGGAATTTCGGCTTTTGCTTTTATTTCCAACTTTTTTTGGAGGTTAATTTTTGTGACGAAAAATTTGTTCATCAACTACGTCAATAAAAATAAAACAAAAACTGTCTAACAATACGCTGTGCCTGTTTTTACTTCATCTGTTTATACACACAAAACAAATGAATACATCATCACACCTCATGACTATATTTTGTTTTTGGACATTTCTATTAATAAAAAATGATGTTGCAGTACATATACTTTACATATCACATACACGTTTTCCTTTAATCCTCAATTCAACTTATAGATAGATTTAAGAATCCAACAGTGGATGAATGCATTGCAATATTTAGTATTTGTAAGTTCTAATCGAATGTGCTTTATTTTGAGTTGAATTCCACGACTAACGATATTTGTTTACAAATATGAATCTGTATGTTGTATAAACAAATGATATAGAGTGTGCAGGATCAATTATTACCGTTATCAAAGTGTGTCGGACTAACCCAAATATAAACAAGCCTCCCCCAATGAAACTTACAATTCATAATGCCAATATCAATATCACAAGAGCATTGTCTACTCCGTACAATGAACAAAAGATACGCAAACCTATTGTTAAGTACTGTTTTGACATGGATCATACGTATCTGCCTTCAAATCAGCTCATCCGTGAGATATAGGGGAAAATTACTTGTTAGGGTGGCTAGCATGGACTTTTTATTTGGATAATTCACATCGTGGTGAATCAAATGAAAACAGGGAGTAACAAACAGAAAAAAAAAGACAAAATAATAACGTCACTTCTAATGTTTGTTATTGTTGAAATGTGACATAAGTAAGCAATGTTTTTCTAGTGATGGTATATATTTTTTTTATTTGGCCTGTTTTGACTCAAACTGGTTCCTAAATACATAAAAGTACATAATTGATAACTTCAATCTAATGAAATATTCCTAGGTAACTCTAACAATTAATCTCTGGCACTTGCTCACCTCTTTTCAGTTATTTTCCATTTTCCGCTCACTTGTAGTTCCTGTTGTGAATTGGAAATGTACGAAATGCGATCTGTTTATCAAATAATATCAAGTAGTTCAATTGCCAGAAGTAGCTGCGATAAAAAATCAAGTAAGTCACGTAGTGAATTTTAAAAAAGCTTGATTTCAAATAAAGTCATGTCAGTGATAAAAACATCAACCTACTTGACTTGATAAAACCCTAAGTCTGGGTGATTTTTTTTATTTTTTTTTAATTTTTAGAGATATTTATTAGTGTTTTTTTTTTTAATTAAATTAATCATGACTTTCGTTAATTTTTAATGATATTAATTTTGCAATTTTTTATTTATTTTAAAAGCAATACACTTATTTTATTTTATAAACGGAAACAAAATCTGTAATAAAACCGAAAAAGTGGAATTGATGTTCTTATTCAAATATTATAATTACAACGAGTCATCTGAAGAAAACAAAGAAAAGTAAAAAAAAAATTAATTTTTGTGACACTTTTAAAAACTTAATTTTATTTTCAGTTATATGACAATTAAAGTGATACAATATTATTTAATTTTAAGATATTATTATATAAAGACCATATTTTGGATGTTTTTAATAGTTTTGTAGCAAATAACTACATTTTTATTATAATCTCTATTTTTTTATGTTTGATAAAAATTAATGATTTTTAATTAGAAAATTAGTTGATATAAATCATGATTTAAATCAGGCCAACCCTGGTGTATAAAAAGCCTAAAAGATGTATTTTTTATGATCAGTTTAACTATATAGGATACAATTCCAACAATAACCAAATAAAATACCGATTTGTCATAGTGATTATGAAACTGTAGATCTCCTGTAAATACACAGCTGATAACTATTCCTATGAATGTAGTGCCGTAGAAGAATATTTATGTAATGATTAGTATATTTAATGACGACGTGGGGTTTTTGGCTGTTGATATTCGCGTAATGACGGCGAGTGGTTGAGCGCACTTTGCTGAAGCGTGCCAACTGACCGCCAACATGCCGTGCTCGCCACTGAATCCACTCGTTCGCTGTTTGATGAGAGTTGTGCACTTCTACACGTTGCACGCTTCACTAATATCGAAATCACTCAATTGCAAACGTGGTATCGGAGCGTTCGAACCACCGATACGTTTTAATTGAGTTAACACGACGGCCATGTTACACTAACGACGCCACACTAAAAAACCCTATTGCAGCACTCATCCATTACATTTTTTAAACTTCTGCATAATTTTGAGGTAATGTTTAATACATTTTTTTAAATATGAAATGTGGTTTGAATTGCTTTTTCTAATAAATAATTAGGGCGTTATTTTTTTAACGAATGAAAAAATAAAAAGTTTTATAATAACTGGTAACTAGAGTAACCGAATTTGTACAACAGTGACTTTTCTGCAAAAAATCGGACTTTAGTTGTGCCAACAATTGTCTTTATTGTAATCGGGATAACGAACTTCACATCATCATTATCTTATATGGAAAAATAATGCAATGATATAATATAATGAATACAATATCTGTTCGATTTTCTAAGTTTTTTTTTTTACCTAACATTTCTTACAGCCTATATTCTCAATATAAATAACAACGCGATATCCCGATTAAGGAAGTATGAAATTTCCTCGCCACTTTGATTTTTTTCGCGGATACCGTGAGTTTAATTCAACGTTAAACATAGGATTTTTTATTGCTATATGGTTACGACTTGACATTTGATTGACAGCAATGTACCTACAATCACTTAATTAAGGCATTACACTGACTTCAAACGTAGCATCGTTACCATATTACACCTTACATATATTAGAGCCAGTTCACATTACTAAAGACAGAGCATCACATCGATAACAAAGCATGGTATCCATTCTACATTTCAACTGTTAATAAAATCAAAGCATCTCACCCTGTTCGAGTGTGGCACCTAATTCTTGGATCAGGGCATCAAACCTTTTAATAAGAATGGCGTTCGCACCAGCTTGTATTTATTACTCAGAATAATCGATCCCCATTTTTTTCACATTTCAAGAATAATACATTATTCTTATGGCTATTCTTAGTGCAAAATAATATTTAGGCATGTAATTTGATTGTTCTATGTCCCATCAGTCTTTGGACGACAACATCAACTTCTCGGATTTTCAAGTACATTTTACATCTCATTACTATTTTTGTAGTTATTTAAGCTACAAGAAATGTAAGTACAATGCAACCTTCGAGAAAGTATGAACCGAGATAGAGCTTGTCGAACTGAAGTGCAGGTTACCATACGAGAATAGTTATATTAGATACATTCCAAGTTGCTTATGATATTTTTCGCGCCATCAGCGCCAACAGCAATTAACTTCACATAATATTAAAGTATTTGTAAAATGTGACAGTTCACTTCATAGTTCAGATTTATTTATTTTTGCTACTTTTGATAAATTCGTATAATTTTTATGATAATGTGAACGCGAGAAGAGCATTCTGGTGAACTATAGATGCCATCTATTTTGTTACCAAAGTACACATAAAAACATATACACTAAAGAGTAGAGATTGCGTTGACTCACCAATATTGGCCGTCATGGCCTCGAGGTCCTTGGGCTTCCTCTTCCTCGGCCGTCCCTTCTGCCTGGGCGTCGCGGGGGCGCCGTTGAAGAAGGGCGTGATTTTGGGCGGCTCGGCGGGCGGCGGGAGGTGCGCGTGGAACTCGGGCGAGGGGAAGGGCGGCGGGTAGTGCTGGTAGGGCGCCGCGGCGACGGGCGCCGGCGGCCCGGGCGGCGGGCCCAGCGACAGCTCGAAGTGCAGGCGGCACAGCACGGCGCCGTCCCGCAGCCCGAAGTGGTCGCCCTTCGTCAGCGGGCAGTTGCACACCGAGCACGAGAAGCAGTGCACGTGGAACACGAACTCCCGCGCGCGCATCACCAGCTCCGAGGAGAGGATCGCTGCTTGGCAGCGCCCGCAACGTTTCATGCCGAACAACCTGGAGGATACAAATACATACTTTAATTCAATGACACGATGAAAGGCGGAAGACTTAATTCAGGTGTATCTAGGATATATAATAATAAAATAAAAATTCACATAAATATAGTTTTGTTTAATAATTGTACCAAAGGCATAATAAGGATGTTTATGCCTGTCCGAGAGCGACAATCAATTACTATAATTTCTTAATAGCACCTTATTATTCAAATCAATAATTAAAACAAAATAAATAAATATATTACTCATATAAAGGCACAAAGTTTAACTAAAAAGGTATAATTTTTAAAGTATGTGTGTAAAAATTTCAATATATGGCAAAAAACCAAAAAATAAAATATTTGCATTTCTATTTGTTTTTGATTTCGGGGCTCAAAGTCAGCAAAAAAATTCTCGATCTAGTACATAAAAATGAGGTAATACCTAGTTGGTGCTTAAAGAAATGTTTTACATTAAAAAACAGCGTTCTTTCACATTTTTTTTATTTTTATTCTCATTATTATTCTCAGTCTAGAGTGGAACAGATAAATTGCTAATTTCCTAATCGTTGGTCGATATATATTTTCGTTCTCGATTAATTAAGAATGTATAGATATTAGTATAAATAGCACAAATATAAAGTAGATATTGGCGACACATGAGTAATTTTAATCTATTTGAAATTAAATATAAAGTTTTAATTCATCTCTAACAAATTTAATAATTACATTCTCAAAGATTGTGATCTAAAAATATACTTAGTTTTATCAAATATTTTTGTGGTGTTTTTTATTGTGTAGCAATTTATAATTTGAATTCCACTCAATCTGCAGTACAGCTTGCTCTCGACTTGACAATTTCCTTCATATCTGGTGTATTTTTGTGGCGTGGAAGTCATACATCGTGGTTTTGACACCGGCTCGGAGTAAACAGTCCTCGATAGGCGAATAACAATCCGAACCGCTCAGGCATTAAATTACAGCTGATAAATAACATGTTAGAGTCTCTCTCATGCGTATTAGTCAAAGTCTCCCCGTATGATATATCGCTGGTCGGATGCTCAATGGTGTGTGCATATCAGCCACGATTAGGAGGTTATGTGAGTGGAGATTTGCGCATGACGTATGAAATGTCCACTTTCATATGTGTGACAGTTCAATCATACACAGATACTTATCCGAAATGTACTCCAGGATGGGATTCAAACATATTACTTCTTAAATTGAAAATTGATATAAGAACTAACACTAGATAAGCTTTATAAAAGTTTTCATTTATTCTTTGTCGCAATTCGGCAATTAGTAAACTATCAGAAAAATATAACAAGTGTTAACTGATTTATTAATTTATTTGTAAAATGGACCAGGTTGTTAAATGGTTAATAGCAGGATTGTAAAACTATATAATTTTTCTTTAATAATAATGTTTTACAAGATTAAAGCAGCGTTTAGGAAATGTTTTTCTCTATTACGGTGTTACATTCTTAAACCATTTTTGGTAACATATTGCTTTCAAGTATTGGTATGAAATATCACTATCACCAACCAACTATTCAACAAGAAAAAAGTATAAAACACTTTTTACAGAAGACGATAAAAACAGTCGTCTCATGCTATGTCCGAATTTCATTTTATGCGGGAAATTGTTGCTTTCTGCAGCTGTATTTTAATAAATTATTGGATAGGTATGGATTTAAATTAAATTAGCTATAAGAAAAAAATTCTTTATAAACCTAATAAAGATTTTTTTTATGTAACAATTTAAAAAAAGCACACAATGATCCAAATATGCATTTTTGATCGAGTTTCATACATTTTTACATATTTATAAAATAAAATTTACTGTTAACAGTTCGAAAATAAGTTTTAAGTTTAAATATGATTTATCAATATTTGAGAAAATATTACGTTTAAGATAGGATATGCATTCTATCCATTGTAAATGTATTTGACGGTAATATCCCTAGATACGCCCCTGCGTGCAAACGTCGCAAACGTAAGTAACAATTTTTTCCTATTATGCAAACCAGTTTAATTTTTCGCCCTACAATATTGTTGAGATACAGATTTATTGAAATGAATTTATTCCTGGTATTCGTGCTTAATGCGTTGCCATTAGTTTCGTGACAGGAGCTACTGCGCTTTATTTTTCCTTTTTACCAACCTGGCATAAAGATTAAAATATTGGCAGGAAATATCTACCACATATACACTCACATATCAACCTTCTACTCTCAATTGATAAGCCCAGTTTTACTTCCACTTACTTACCGGTTACTTTTAATTGGTGAACTTTATTCACTTCTAGCCATTTCTAAAATGACATACACAAATCAACATAATATTGCTGATAAAAAATTAAATTTTTAAGTGTTACTTTTAGATGAATGAGGATGAAGCTTCTTGACTGGTGGATGGAATGTGAAAAATAAAATTTTTGGAAATCAGTCAAAAAAGGTTTAAGCATTTTTTTTATACATTTTAATTTTTATTTTTACTTTTTGACGATTGTATAGTTTTTCTTTAGAAAATATACATATGTATTTTACCGTATTTATTTATTTATTTTTTTATAACACGACTATATTCATGTGCCGTTTTTTATAAAAAAAATAATTAAGGATATTCATATGTTAACGTACACAATAAAAATCAAACTGACCTACACGTAAGTGCCATGTAATGTATAATGTCTGATATATTGTAATTTTTTATAAATTGTATCATGTAGTCCCTGAGGAAGACCCAAGTGGAGTTGAAACCGGTAAAAGAAAAGGAGACGTAGTTTTCCAAAAACATTTTTGACTGATTTCCAAAATTTTTATTCTTCACGTTACTTTTAGAGGTTGCTTTCAGATGGAAATTTGGTCATGTAGTTGTAGTCTATTGATTCCAAATCTAGTTTTGAAAATATACTAAATGCATAGAAAGGAGATACCTACTGTTGACAAACTTTAGTATACACCAAGTATCTCATTCATCTCCATACTTTTATAGTTTCCTTTATTTGTATTGAATGATACAGTCCTCGAAACCTGCATAGAAGTTCTACCACTCGAGCTATTCACGTGAAGAGTTTTGCAAACATTGTGCGCAACAGTCCAGGCAATATAATCCCTGCAAACCGCCGAAAGTAGATTATCCCTCGGCAACTTACAACTGTATTACAATCCATTTAACCGACCCGGCTGTACCCCCGCACAGAGGCCCAGCGGGAGGCTGCGGGACCCCCTACGGCCGGGCCTGTTCACACAAGGGATGGCGGGCTTTCTATACGGAACTGGATTATTTCCGTTTTTATTGTATTTGATATTTAAATACGCTTGGATTGTGGGATACTGTATTCAAGGTTTCAACGCCTCTATTTTTTAGGTAGATATTTTGTATATTTTACACACGACAATAAAGTTGTTGGATTTGTAAAACATTCAATAAGACATGCAGGGTTACATTAAAATTCGATTTTTTTGATTTTTTAAAGGTATAGTTTAAATTCAAAACTGTGTTTTATTAACAGCATTAATTATGAAACAAAAAATCATTGTATAAAATAAGTAAAAATTTAAAGAAATAATGGAAAAACTACGTTAAACTCCATTTATAACGATATCGCTTATAGCGATAAATTTTTAAATACTGTAACATATTTAAAAAAAAATCTGCTTTATAAACACACCAGAAAAGTCGTTTTACTGACGATTTTGTAGTTTTTGAAACTATTGCCACATGTTAACATTACCCACATGCTTTTCCCCCCAAATTTTTGTATATTTAGAATGTTTAATAACAATTCCAGAATAAGGGATTTAAATCAATTATTTAAAAAAAATAATGTGATTTTTGGTATAGTTTAGAGATAAAAATAAAAACTATAATTTAAATTACATTTTATTGAAAAGCCAAAATTTGATAAACTGTTTGATGTTAAGAATATTATTTTAAAAACTTTTTTCTAATAACATTTTTCTCTAAAATGTAACAAAAATGAGTTATTAGAAAAGTATGAACAATACTTTTGCCGTAGGATAGACTATCTCATTACAACTTCCCGAGTATATACTACGCATTACTAAATATATAAAGTATCAACTTGGTTAATTGGGTAATTGGGTGCTTAATCAATTATTGAACTTTTTTGATATCTATCATAGATTATAGAAGAAGAGCGTAGACATAAATGTGTGTAAGTATCTAACCATTTTGCGTCCATGACTTTAATACTTAGATATTACAATTTTAAAGAAATATGTGGTACCTATATATATGAAGATCTGATTAATTTTTAGCAATAAATTGTTAATAGAAAATATTACTTGAAGCTATCCACATTTCTATTGAAATATAGGTACATTGTTTTTCGATATTTTATTATCACAAAAGAATGTTTGTATGTGCTCATTACATCAGCGTGTACAATTTTGTTTTAATTATTAATAATGTTTCAAATTTTTATGTTTATCTTTTTAGGGTTGTTGCATATCATTTGCTTAATTTAATAATGTTATAATAGTACTCAGCAAAATTGTTGACATATAGCTTGGCCGGCTTATTCTCACAGGTACTTGTAGCTAAATGTATATCCCTCCACAAAACCACCAAGTATTATAACACAAACATATTTTCCACATCAAGTAACATATAAAAATAATCCACTCGAAAACTGAACAATACCAAATCGGATTTGAAGGCAGAGTAACAATTCCTTTCGTACAAGCGTGCTAATTCAAATACCGCCAGTAGTCCAGTGCGGTACTTCATCCCTTGTTTATATAACGGAGTCGATTGTCTGCTTGGGCCACTAGATCCCGCATTTCACACAGTGTGATTTTGAACAATTGCTTCGGTGCACACAGCACTCTGATCGGTTTTGACGCAGAGATGCCGAAATTTTGATAACTCAATAACAGACTAGGTCTTTATAAATATTAATATTTTCACAACAGTCTACGCCACACCAAAGGAAGACACATTCAAGAATGCACCCCTCATTCTATCTTCAATGCAAAATAAATAATATGAAATTAGATATTTCACTAGGAAAGCCTATATTTACTTGTATTTACTGTAAATGATATATATCTTGTAGAGGTTTTCTAGAATCTAGTTCAGCAGAATGATATCTTCTTGCATATCTATATTAACCACCGAGTCGCCGGTTTTCGTGATCATTGCGCTTCATTCTCTTTGACGTAATATCGACCTTTACATAAGAGTATAATGCCATTTCCTTAAGAAGACTTATTTTTTTTTCTAATGTTTAACTCTTATCTACTAGTGGCATACGTTGTCAAATTTGCGGGGATTATGGTTATTTGATTTATAGGTAAACTATTAATGTAGTAATGTCCAATTTGTTAGAATTTGTGCAGGGTGATGACTTTATTATTTTCTTTATCGTAGAATGAGCATAGTTATAAATCATAAATGATTATCTTCGATTAAAAATATAGAGCCCTTATTATTTCTATTCTACTTCATCGAATAATTTAGTAAACCTACAATATACTCTCGGAGTATTATAATGTAGATTTTTGCTTCTATGGTTGTATGAATTGTTTCCTATATTGCAGTTACCTAAAAAATCTTATTTGTGATAAATTAATTTGTCAGATTTTCGCAGGACGATGACATAATTATTCTTAACATGGTATAGTTGACAATAACTTTGTATTTAGTAAAAATATGAGAAACCTTATTTTCATGGCAATCAAGTGTTTTTCAGGTTGTTCGCAGAATATAATATCTAGTGTAGGAATATTAGTATTTCCTTATGAAGGCAGTAATAGAAGGCGCAATACAATTTAAGTTTTTGCTTATTTGCTGGTATGATCTCTTCGTGTGTGGTGGGTAGTGGATGTAATTAGCTCGTTGGACAGAGTGGCGATTGGTCTTGCGCCACCCACGTCCATCGCTGATTGCATTTCATTAAACACCGCGGTTACCCGCGCGGTGCCCGGCGTATGCGATACCGACGATGACACGACCGCTGCACTTACACTGCTCCACGTCGTCTTATCACAGCATTTGCATGCCTTGGGAAGATCTTATTTATTGCTCCGTACCGGCGAGATAGACACCGTGCGCTATGCTTCCACTGTAGTGCGGGAAACTAGAGTTGAGCTGCGCGGCAAGGAAGAATGTTTCAAGCTAGTCGCTCCAGACTTAAAAAAATCCGCTTGTGCGTTTCTAATGTAATCAAATGGATCTGCGCCCACTGTACCGAACCGCACCGCGACGCGCTAAAGAAAGAAACCTGAAGATTTCTACAGCGAAATTTTTCCGTTCGGTATACTGACATAATGGACTTTCTTGTATGTGTCATACTGCACGCGGTGGCTTATGCCTTTATATTTTACAAGTGTATGTGTTCCAGCGACAAATGCGAATAATATTAAAAATTACTAGGGTCTCATAAAAATCAATTTTGTTCGTATATTTGGTACGCCACGATTTTTCTTTTCTATATTCCTTCTTCCTCATTTACAAAGACTGTAGTTGCAACTAAGTCATCTTCTGAGCTTGATTTCTAATAATAATCGTGTGAAATTTTCACATCAAGTACAATCCCGCAAGTAAAAGCGCGTCTACATGAACGACCCCTAAGAAACGGCTTAGTTATGTTCTTCATTCAATTCGCATGCTGTGCTAAGTTCTTCTAACTAGTATTTCACAAGAATGAAGAAAAATTCAAGATCTTGTCGTCAAGAAAAGAAAGCAGTTTTTCATTTTAAAACAAGACAAGAATGTATGTTCCAAGAAATTGTAGTGTATAAAATAATAAAATTTATTATAGTAAAATTTAAGGAGAATGTACTTTTCAAATACAAGATCTACCTCTTATTTACTGGAAACGGAAAGTTATAAGGAGTTCGGATGAAAACATACGAACGAGAAGATCAAGACTGTTTCCTTGATGTAGTTTCGAAGAATTAATGACTTATTAATCCTACGCCGAGAAAAAGTTATACAAACAATACTAGAGTAGTTAGCAAACTTACAAGGAAAAAGAAAAAATATTAATACTAATAGAAAATGTAAAATTGATTTTTAAATATTTCAAAATCAATCAAAAAAATCTTGACTGAAATCAAGATCCAGTTCAGAAATGACCAAGCCAAGAAGTATCTTATTTCGTAAGTTGGTGAAACAGTACTTCAAAGTATACTAAATGCATTTTATGAAAATGATGTATTAAGAAGTAGGCAATTCATATATTATGCATAAAAATTTTCTGACCAGTGACAGCCACAATTTATCATAAATGTTTTGACATAAATGAAAAATAGTTTTTAAAATAGTCGTTTAAATATAAACTATAATACATTAAGTATAAATAGTTCATATTAAACCTGTAAACATAGTTCAAAAAATAGAAATAGAAAATGGCCAGTTTCTAAAAAGAAACCACTCGGCCAGGTGTAGAGAAATCATTCAATCAATCATTCCACATACGTCTCGTCTGTCACTCTATATATACACTTTCCACTCTGCATTTGTTCTTTTCTTTGCGTGTGTGTGCCTGCACCCTTGCAAGGGTACAATGCGGCATATGCTGGAGCTGGTGTGATATCGAGCAACCCGGAGCGATAAACACAGGGGATGCAGCCTCATTGTGTAATTTGTATTTGTGATATGGGTGTAATTCTGGTTTGATACAGACGGAATGTTTTATGTGTTTTTAGGGGGAGTGGAACTCAGCGTGATGTTCCGGGGTCGAATATTTCCCTGTGATTTTCACAGGATTATTCCAAAGTGACGCCAGAGATGCAAGATTTGATAAATTATTCAAAAATAGTGTCAAATATTTAGACAATATAAGTCATTTCAAATTTTGAATGAAGTAGATAGATTTTCACAACTTACTGCACCTGAATGTATACTAAATTTAAAATTCTTTTATCCGTAAATAATAATGGAAGATATTACATACTTCATCAATTATTATAGGGACTAAGCTTATAATATATAGAAATCAAACAGATTTTTGAACTGTTTTACGATGATTACGACTTCTCAATCAAAAATTCTATTGAAGTTCTAAATGTAACATGTTTTCGTGGAAAAATACGTCTACAAACAAAATATAAATTTTATTGTTTATTTTTTTAGCCACTATTTTTAGTAAGAAATTTTGATAGAATAGATATTTTCATATGTTCGCAAAATTTTATAAATTTGAAGAATATCATTTACCTAATCAGCTATCCTTTATTTCGAACTTCTTAGCTGGTTTCTTGACTTTATAATTCGAGTGTTTTTTTCATTGTTTAATATGTTAATTGAAGCCATTTTATTGTAAAATGAGAAAAAGGTAAAATAAATTAATAAAGAACAGTAAATTAATACATTGTGCGTGTTGTACTGTAGATAATTCAAATTTAAAGAATATAGTAGATAGCAACTTAATTTAATTTATTCTCAATTGGTCATTTACAATATGAAACGAAAATTGATTGCTAGCATTTTGATATTATTTTTAGTTAGAATATAATGCAGATTTAATGAATATATCAAATCTCGTATGCCATCATCATCCTAATAACAGTGGTTGTTGTACCACCTTGTAGTCCTCCCATGTTTACATCATCGGGCTGTTTATTTATTAATCACGCTTCCATACACATGTATCTGTCATTGATATCAAAGCCGGGAGCTAGGCGTGTGCATGTGGTCGGGCTAAAATTAAGCAGCACATTAGTCGCGGAGCACTATTAGTGATGTTGAAAGCTTGTAGCGGGCGTGATTAGCGCTACGATGACAGACTTGTGGACGCCGTACTCGCGAGGATCAAAAACGACATGGGGAGTACACACCTCATGGCAGAATGGAATTCATTTTACCAAACCAATCTATTTCCATGCAGTAATTGTTTGAAATTTGTTGCATGTAACAATTCAGAAAAACCTAGTCACAAATTATTATTATTTACCGGTTTCAGGCTATTAAGCTTTTCTTTACACAGACAAAAGTAAGCAGGGTAACTAAGTCATAGTTGTATCCTATATAATTTTGACAAGTCAGTATGGTGAAAATATTACCGTACAGATTTGTCAAAATAACGTGGGACAATTGGATAATATAACGGTCATATCAACCCATACAGACTTGATCACGAAAACATTACTCACAAGAAAGTTTTATAAAATAATATTTATTAATAACGTGAAAGCGGCAAACTATTGAACAAACCACGGATGTTATGAATACCAGGCCTTAGGTGACTCAAAATCTTCGCTCTCCGAGCTCGGAATTCAATTGACATCTACAACGGTTATGATACCCATAACTATCCTAGGTAAGTTAAAAGCTATTATATGTTGAGTATATAAAGCAGTGCTTCCTATCGGTTGACGATGATTTTGGTTAATCCCAAATCTATTACCAACAAAATTAAAATCCAGAAAGATTTATATAGATTTTCAGTACAAATCATTTGTAATTACATAGCATTTGAAGTCAGTGTTTTGGAGTATTTTAATCAGGAGGTTTTGAAAAAGCTATATAGAATTCTTACCGTCTACAATATCGAAATTAAAATTTAGAAATATTTAAAAAAAATTATTTAACTAAAGAGGACAATTTTAAATTAATCAGTTATTTACTGATGACTTACCAATTAGTAATTTACTTGCATTGGAAACCTAATCGTTAATATTAAAAATATTCGATCGTATAAAAATTAATCAATGATTTATATATTTTCAGTCTGAATATTTATTGGTGAGCTGTTGAAGACTTCAATATTACCAGATCTAAGATCAGTTTGAACTAATCAGACAGAACTGAGTGTCCTGAATTATATATTTATATTTGTGTGACCTTTTCTTCATATGTTATCTGCTTTTAATGTGGAATGTGTAAACCTCAACTTTCCCGTAAATTTAAAAACATGGGATTAGAAAGAAGCTGGTGACATGGATGCTTTTTCCGTGTGGTTATTTTTATCAGTGACGTTGAGTGATTTTGCTCTATTTTCCCGTGTATCGCTGTATCATCTCGGAGATGAAAGCTGGCTGAACGGAGCTATTGATAATTACTGAAGATTAGGCCGCAGTACCTTGCTATCGAAACATCGCCTTCATATGTCTACGTCTGTGTCGGTAAGCGATCCGGGAGCTCGCTAGCTACGATTCATTATCGCTCTCGATCATTCAAATCAATAACTGGTGACATTGATTTTCACAAAGCCATCACAACAAACGAAATTGAAGGAGAAAATGTAAGTATTAAAAAAACCGTTTAAATATAGCTGCTCACTGGTTAACGTTCTCTTATTCGAACTGTACGCTCTGTGAGATTATCTCTTAGTTATGTTGTTGAAGAAATAAGTACAATTTATCATTAATAACCACTAACAAAGCACTGATACTACCTAACATAGGGTGTTAGGTATCCACTTCACTGCAATAGTTTTTTTTTGGCAACGCTAGTAATTAAATTCCAGTTTTCATTTCCATAGAATTTAAATATTTTTGGTTCAATTTGAGTAAGTAAATGTACATCTAAACAAAATTTTCAAATAACACGAGCCTAAATGAAATCAAGGACATATTTGTCGATTAAAATTAAAAACCTGTGTTATACAAAATTTTTGGTTTCTTTGAATACCTACATGTTGACAAATTTTATTAATTTCAAATAAGGCAACTGTGTTTCCGTTACGTGAAATGAAATATATTATTAACATATAATTATTTGCCGCCGGGATTTAATTCTACTTGCTACCTTGTACTGTTGCTTGTATTTCATTATATGTAATAAATGTGAAATAAATTTTTTATCGTAAGTAATATAATAAGAGTCATTAATTTTTTGGAAAAATTGACGAATAGTTGTCGCCAAGTAACATAACAGATAAACAAGTGAAAAAATGATAATTTGGAATTTTTTTTAGGAAATTCGAACACCTTTTTTATTTCTATATCTCAGTTCCATACAAACTGTATAATGTATGGGGGTAGATTTCTATGTAATAATTAATTATAAGAAACAATACAATTTAGTTATAACAAGGGTGTAGTTCTAGATTAATTTAAATTATGAATATGATAAAATTTATTTAAATTATGAATTTTTCTTAGGGAAAAATTTTCCTGAGAATTTTTTTTCAGTAGGTAAGTTTTTTCTTTACATAATTATTTATAATTTCCAGTAAGTTTTTTTTTATAAATTCAATTACTTGAAGGATATCAAGTACAAATTTGCGAATTTTTACTGAACCTTAATGTATTTGTAAACTTTTATTTAAAACGTATTCTATTCTCTCTTTTTACTTAATCTTTCCATTCTCTTTTCAGCCGTGCTTTCTCTTTTCCTCCCTTATTCATCGTCGCACAACCTTCGCGTGCTTGTTCCAGAGGCAGTGAACTTTACACTTTGATCGCCGGCGCTTCTAATGACCGTAATACGCACGCGAGCCGTCTCATTACCAAGTGCTGGCTGCCTCCACGCCAGCCACCTACAATCAGACAAATTGATTTTCTACTCTGCTATTTACACTTCAACACACATTCCCCAGCGCTGGGAACGGAGACATGTGGCTGATGGACAGGAATTTTAAGGAGACGTACGGATTATTATCTCAGACTTCTTTTTCAACTCTTTAGTATTGTCATAGGATTAGTTTCAAAACAGAAACAAAATTAAATGTTTACATTTACAAATTTCATAATCTCCATTCGATTGAAGATCAATGAAAACATTTTCATAAATCAATCTTTTTCTCAGTCTTATTTATCGTAATCTTTAATATGTCATTTGTCAAAGGAACTGTCTATGAAGTAAAATACGTTTTTTTGTACTTTTCTGTACCTAAGAAGTACCTCAGTTACTTAAGGTTTTGTTTCATCTAGGCAGGGCTTTCTTATCAAATTTTCGGGCCCCTCTTCCCCTTTTACAAAATTACGTTTCACTTTCACTGTACACATACATATATTTTGGATCTACAGTGACTTCAAACGAAAACTAGCTGACTTTGTTTTTTTTTACTTCTGTATCTTCCAATAAATGTAGAGATCTAGTTTGGGTCCATACTTACATATCTTTATAAAGGAAGTTATACCTCAAAAATAACAATATAAATTCAGGTAAAACTGGTGAATATTACAATGTACCGCACTCTCGATAGGTACTAATTTGGATAAAATCGTCACAGAATTTGTTTAAATAAAGTTTAACTTCCCTCCTCCCATTAATCACTATCCCTTATAAGGGAAATGAAGTCGAATGAATTATAGATTGTATTGGTAATGTTAGAAAGAAAGTAGATACATTATATTTTAAAATAATAAGAAAAAAAAATTAAAAATTAATTGCATAAATATTTTAGAAAAACCGGGCCTTGCAGGCATGAGGTATATACGGGCCTTAGGCCGTGGACCTAAGCGATAATAAAGCCCTGCGTCTAGGAATATTGTGCCGTATAAATAAACCACTTCTATGTCTAATAATTAAAGATAAAATATATTAATAGTACTTACATAGGACTAACACTAGTACTATAACTGAGAAACTACAATAATTTTATTTTGAGGATTTAAATACGTAGCTTCCTAAGAGTTTTCGGAAGAAGACATCAGATATATTGTATGGTATTAATATTTTAGTCCCAAAATCTGCAATAAATAAGATTGGCAAACCCAGCAATGGGTAATAAGCCATGAATGATATTTATTTACTTATTTTACTTGAAGTACTCGTGCTTTCCAAGTATGTGGTGATATCCGTATTTATTAATAGTATCTGGAGTACAGTTAGACTTTTCGTTGTTAATGTAGTCCTCTCTTAAACTTGTCATCTCTGACTGATGCGGCTAAAACAGTTGACAGTCTGCAGTTAATGACGCTGTGAGACAAGCCCACTAGAAATTTCACGTTTTTTGATCTATTTTCAACTATTTACGTCAAGTAGTATAGATAACATTTTCACAGTTACTTAATCTGAACTTTACAATTTTTACTAAGAAGTCAATTAAGATATAAATCATATGAAGGGTGTTATTTAGCAAATTGGTAGTTAATTAATCATGAGATATAGATCATTAATTCTGTATTACAATAATATTGTAACAATGTGAAAGTAATAATCTTTTATCTTTAACACAGTGGCTACTTCGATAATTCATTAATTTAACCACTTATCTGAGTCGGTAAGTCTGAGCGCTTAAAGGCAGAAAAAACGAGTACTAATATAGAACTCAACTTATATTTGCATAAAGTAGTAAATAGTAACGAAAGTAAGAACTACGGAAGAACTTAATATAGAAAATAATAAATTATTTTCTGTAATTGCTAAGTTTTCTCAATTTATTCATTGGATTAATTTTTATAACGACTTCACATCTCGGTTACATATATTAATTACTGAGCATGCGTGTTCAGCCGGCTTATTTCGAGACAATAAATTTAATTATCCAAGGTATAAACACTAATACCGTATCGTGATATCAGATGTAAATTTTATATCGTTCTTATTTGCATACTTGAAAATACTAAAATCTCGACACTTTACAATTCATTTCACGGCTTATCACATGGAAAATTAATTTCTATTGTTCAAGTGTCAAAGGCAATACAGGCCAATGGATTGGTGCCACTCCACTTTAGATAACCTGACAGGGTTGATAGACTGATGCCTTGTATTTCTTTACTCGTTATCGGGCAGTCTAAAAGATTTATTCTCTCTTTTTTTTTTAAAAAAAATTGAGGCATTGATAAATAAAATGATATAATTTCTCCATAATATCTGTGAATGTCTCAAAGTTGGTTTTCTAATACATTATACCAGGATTTTAATGATGTTCTTAAATATTTATCCAAAATTATTTAGTTACAGCCGTTCATTTTACTCACTAACTAATCCATAGATCGTCTCAAAATAAAGTTTAAATTTATGAACATACTGCAGAAAGTAATTGTATTTTATTTGTCATAATGTTATGCAATATATTGTATTATTGTAAGCATTCAAAGTGAATGCTAGAAGGGAAAAATAATTTTCTTCATATGATACTACGATTCTATAAATTTTCCGAATCGGAATAATATGGGAAGCAGGTGTGCATTATACTGTAGAGAAATATATACTAGTTGTCATAGCTTGGATAACCATAAAACATCCAATCAAAGAAATATCTACGCGAG
The DNA here is from genome assembly GCA_035578165.1 of Stenolophus ochropezus. Lineage (NCBI taxonomy): Eukaryota > Metazoa > Arthropoda > Insecta > Coleoptera > Carabidae > Stenolophus > Stenolophus ochropezus. The sequence goes on along the minus strand of JAQOWZ010000005.1, from coordinate 11,969,422 downwards.
ACAATAAAGCAGACTGTACAATTAACATTTGATGGTTTATCTCGAAACCGCGAGATGGACATGTCGCAACAAATTCCTGCCGATTCACCGGAAGTGAAAAACGAATTCCCCGTGTTCCAATTCGAATTTTATGTGACCAGTTTTTGCCGAACAATTAACTGTCTATTGGTCAACCAATAAGGAAACCGTTTCGAAATATTTCGGGCAGATGATTCCATGGTGACAACAGACAATTGACAGTCGCATCATGGAAGTTCGCAAGACAAAAACTCGCCCCGATTCGATTGGTTGAATTAAATTCAGAACGGGTTTTTCTTTTGTTCTGTGAACAACGGTTTCCAGCCAACTCGATTCTTCCATGCATTTGTTATTTATTCGCGATTGTTTCTCAATGACGTGTGCGATGCGTTTTTGTTCTTCTGTTTTGCTAACGATTCTGTCAAGGGAGAAAAACGAACCCGCTGCCCGGGCCCGCTTTTTCTGCGGGGAATTATTTCGAGATGACTTTTCGAGAAGATGAAATTGATTTACGAAAGAACAATTGAATTGATCGGAGATTTAACAAGTGTGTTGGCTGGAATTTATTTTATCGAAATCGTCAATTTGTTCCCGGGGTAAAAACTAGTCGCCATTTTGTTTCGTGAAATATCTGACAGTTTTTTTGGCGATCTAGTTAAGGCAACTGTTTATTGTTATGCGAATTTTAATTTTATAGCCGTGCATTCTTCTCTCAATGACTCGCGCTCGTATCCAATAAAAACAATCACCTTTCCAATCTTCAATCTTCTTGTTTACGCACACATAAATATAATAAAAATTTCATTGTTACTTAGTAATTGTATTTGTTTTTTCTTACATACCTATATTCTATGGACAGTTATATCTCTAATAGTAGTTTTAAAGAAAGATTATCTTTTAAAGTAACTAATATAATGTATTATAATTTATAACGTATGATTTATTTGCACTTCGATATTAAATGTTTTTTAATAGTGCAGGAATAATTAAGCTTTTACACTTGCAACTATATAATTAAGTTTGAAATTTTCGGTTCACACTCTGAATTCTATAATTAACAATTTACGAAAATATATTAAGTTATCAGTACGTTTCGTGACATGGAACATTTTACATATCAGTTGTTGAGTTTGATAAAAAAATGTAAGTAAATTTCTAAAATAGGTATGTCTTTATTACATGTTCCTTCCACGAATACCATATCTTTAGTAAGGTAGAATTCCTATAATTTATATCAATTTCTGTAAATGAATTTTCTTGAAAAGAATGTATATTATCGGGATTCCTTTCCACAATAAAATCCCTAATGACATCTTCAGTTATTCCTAATAAGATTTATTACGACCGCTCTTGAAGTAGCCTAGTCTAGTGACAAAAAACCGGTCAAATAAAATATGAAATCTCATTATTCCACATAATTACACGGCCGTAACTTTCTTCACTACGGGAAAAAATCTCTAGCGCTCAGACGGTCGCGTAGCGCATCATAGCCTACCAAGACTAGAAGCATACCGGGCTACCAGCACAGAAAAACGAAACTCGTAAATAGTCAGAAAAACAGGAATATAAAAATAAAACCATTCTAATACGTTCCCAGCAACGACGTACAAGAAACAGATAAGAAAGGAAATGTTTAACTAATGTATAGAATATTATAAATAATAAGTAGATCATATTTTTCCTTAGCAAAACACAAGAAGCAGCTGTTCACGTATGTTATTTTCTTTAGTTGAAAGCATACACTATCGGGCTGCGGTGGTTCAACTGGTTTGCCAACTATTAACCAAATAAATACCACTGACTCCCAGGGATTCGGAACACACTATAAGCTGTATGTGTAGTGCAAAGATTGTAGGCGGATAATATGTATCACCAAATTGCAAATAAGATGTTAAGGAATAGATGCAATACATTTTTAAATTTCACCTCATACCAAATTCTTTTTGGGTTATAATCCCAAATCAAAAATGAAGAATATAAACTGGGTATTCGATTTCTAATTTTACTAATAAAATGATAGGGAATCTATTCCTATATAGAATTTATACGTCATTGGATGTCATTATTAATCAGTTTAAAAATAGAACAGCCAGCTTAAAATTAATAGTACTAAAATAGTAATATGGAAGTATTAATATTTAGAACATTATTTGCTAAAATTTTAGATGAATATTGTAATTATATATAATATTCAAAATAATCAATTTCCTTTTTTGTTTGACCGTATTTAATTTCTTTTATTATAAATTCTACATAAATGCGATTGGGGGTAGGGGGCGACAAATAGATAAGAATCCGGGCCCGTATAGGTGTTTCTACGGCACTGATCAAAAATATACATTATTTATTATTTCGATGCGATACTTTTCTATGAACCGAAGTAACCGGCACTTTAACCAGAGGTGAAAAAATCAGCCGTAAGTACTACTAAGAACTACGACTTAGTTTTAAAACTGAGTATACAACAACATTTCAAAAGGATTAGTATTTTTGATGATTACTTCCTAAATCTTGAACAATTTGTGAATATATCGGCAGAATTGATGGGTTTAATCGCTGTTGGCGCCGTGTTCGTTGGACTTGCTTGTCTCCGTGGTCGAGCGAACCTGAACGACCACACATTATAAAACTGCACACACATTAACTGCAATAATTGTTCCGAGCGTTCTATAACACGCGGAATATATGTACATGCGAATGGCTTTACTCGACCAAGACCGGAGATTACATCTACTACATCAGATCTTGGAGCAGAGTCTGCCGAGGTAATCCCCAATTTAGTACAATATTCAATAAAAACTGTTAAATGTCAAGACATATGAGTTAATCTAAAAATATGATTTGAATCTTAAATTGAGAATATTTTCTTGGAATCAGAAAAATCAATGAATGTTGGTAAAAATTCTTGCATAAATTAATTTAGTTTTTTTATAGGTTAGGTGGAAGATCAGCTTTAGCTGCACCTCGCCATTAAGATAACCTCAATAATGTTATATTATTATTATTATTATTATTTGTTATTACCCATTGCTGGGTATGCCACTCTACTTTATTACATATTTCGGTAATGATAAACTTATATTTAGAATATTAGGCATTGAATGCCTAATATTTATAATATTGACAAATATTATCAGATATCATCTTCTACTTCTTCTAGTTGGAGATGTCGAATTTGGTAGTCATCATAAATGAAATTTGGTAAATCACATATTTATGGGTTGTGTAGATTGTTTGCTTTCAGAATGCGAACCTCATGCTTCACATATGAGAAACGGAAATAATATATAAGCACTATTGATTGAATTCAGAATTTTGTTCCAATTTTTAATAACCCCTTAGCTGTGGTCTTACGAAGGCAAATAAGGGTACTGGAATGACGTAACTATTTTAACTTGCAACACATGAATTGCCAAATCCGAGATCCCCGAGGACTGATTATCAAACACTGAGATATGTACGAAGAGAGCCACCAAGGAAACAAGAGCTAAAAGACGTGATTCTCGGTAACTACAAGTAAAAATTCATCGTGCAACTCCTGATGGTGCGTCGGTCACGTTTCGCACTTGTTGGAGCACAAAACAACGGCGTTTATTAAAAGCAAAGACGGGTAGAGCACGGCCCGGCATTCCGGATGTCTGCGGTGTCAGCTTCTCGCGCTACAGCTGACAGCGACCTCTAACCCTACCCACAGCGGAACCCACAAGATGATCACTTCATACTAATCTCGCAGATGCTTGGAATTGCTGCGGGAATGCTTTGCCGGTTGTTAAATTGTCCAGGAAGAAATACTAAACGCGAAATCAACTGCGAATGCAATTATGTTTTTATAAAATAATACACATTCGACATAACTTTCTGACAATTGCCTTTTGTAAATACAAGAATTTTATTAATACACAGGCGCTTTATTAGTTTCGTTACAGTAAAGTAGTTGAACTACATTTACTTATCTGATTAATGTTTACCCTTTTCTGTCACAAGCAATGGTAGCTCACTTGGTTTAGCACACTCCTACTTGAACTGAACGGAGTGTGAGATTTAGGGTTCAAATCTTAGCAATCTTTTGCCAAAAATAAATACCGCTGTTTCCAATTTATTTCTTAACCATTAAAAGCTGTAAATCCATTGCAGAAGATTTAAATTGGCAACCAGCTCCGTCAAAAACACAAGGAAAACTATCATGAAACAAGTGAAATTAATTTTTTATGCCAATGATGAAGATGTCATTGTATGACAGTTTATTACTTTGACTGTTGACTCCTGATATTTTTTATACCATCAACCTTCTGACATTCCTTCAAGTTTTGGAAAAATAATAACAGTTAAAATTTCCTTATCGCATAATCAAAAGTAAATCCACATAGTTGTATATTTATAACCTTAAGGTAGTGTCTCCGATAGTATCTCGGTTTGATAAACAAATAACCAGTTTATCTATCTGATCTGTCATCTGGCCAAACAGAACTGTCATCGCAATGTACGCTAGTGCTATTCGGGCTATGCCCTGGGAATGCGTTTAGCGTCAGGCCTGCCTCAGCGGGGCCCCAGCCCACCCGACCAGCGAGGTCCCGCGCAGGCATTTTTTCTGGAAGGAATCCCGAGGAATAACGAATGAGCCACCAGCACTTGTTTTGATTTAGGAAGTGTTGAACGTGAATATTTTAGCCGGTTGGTACTGTTCGAGGAAGGACTATTTTATGGATTTTCTTATGGAAGTAGATAGATAATAAGATAGGAAAAACATTAGTATATAAATAAACTACACTGTAGGTCTGAGATTACTGTGCAGTAAGTTTAATAATATAAAGTCACGAAATTAATGATATTATCTTCATCTGTAAGGGACAAGATTGAATAAATAGCGTACCTTGACTCGAACTGAGCAGATTGTGAGATCTGGGGTTCAAATGACAATGTCGAAAACTATACAATGAGTAAAATATCAAGTATCCGAATAATTTGGAATTTACTACAAGTTATAACTGCTTAAGTTTTACTTCAATTTTACTGGTAAGATAAGAAATTTGGAGCATATAGTGGATTTTGAACCAGTGAAACAACGGTGTGATGTTTTTATATGATAAATAGTTGGGGATGTATGCGGTTCGAGTCGAATCGAGTTAATCTCGTAAATATAAACTAGAAACAACAATTAATTATCGTTCTAGAGATGTTAATAAACAAAACTTAGTTTTAATTACTGTCTTAATTTATTTAAAAATGTAGGCATTTTCAAAAATCCCACTGATAAATAAATTTTCGTTTATATTCCTAATTTGAAAACTGGAAACTATATTTACTTAACTATTTTTCTAGTGATGTGTAAGATAATTTTTAGTATGTTCGTACTATCAACCTGAATATTTGTGGTTGTTCTGTATCTTCCCAAAATGAAGACATTTGAAGAAATGGCCCAGAAATAAGAATAACCGTAAAACAATATGGTGCATTAAAATGAAGTGGAATCGATTAGTGTAGCGTCGCACCTCGTCCATTGCGATAATAGCCCCACATAATAAAACGAATTTCTCGATATGACTTTCCATTACATTGTATCACTTTATGGCTAATCACACATATTTATCTTCCATTAGCTTCTGTGACCGGCCGAAGGTTCCCACATAAATTATTGAAGATTTATTTTATCGTACGTGCTAGTGACGTGCTCAAAGCATTTCAACTGATAGCATTTCATTTTATTCACATCATTTTTAATATACACGTCCATCTTGGTATCGGAACAACCCACACGGGCTTGTATCTTATCGGAACACCAGTTACTTCACACTTCACTGCTTGGGTATCACTGGCAAAAAAGGTAATGAGTACCGAAATGACAACAACCAAGAAAAATGGACCCTCATTCCACAGTCAATATTTTTTGCATCAATATTTTTGGAGAGACATATGTATTTAGAAATTGTATGTTATTATTTAAGTCTGCAGTATTGAGGGGTGTATTTCCCATGCAATTTCTTTGTGCAAATACAGCTACTTAGTATAATTGCATAGTTAAACAAATTTATATGCACAAGGTAGGTGAAATTACGGGGTGTTCGGAACAACGCAAATTTATGTAACACCAAGCGGCTATTCTAGATCACATCATAATATCGGAAGCTTGGCTAGTCACACTAATAACATGTAATGCGCGACTGTGCTATAAATCACATACAGGCTGTGCCAGAAGTGTACCTGCTATGGAGGAGATGGTGTAGAGAAGCCCACAGTTCGCAGACACCTGTACATGGAAACAATGAGAATACTGCTGAGCTCAACTCCGTTATTAGTTGAGGCGCTCTTTATGAAATGAGTGAAGATAGGCGCAAAGATAAGGCCACAGGAACGGACTCAACATATTTACTTTATTTTCTTTTATTTCAATATTTACCCTTCAAATCTTTTTAAATTATTTATTTCTATCATTTACTCAGTGTTTATATTTTAAATTTACTAAAAACTTCTATAAACAATATATCAATTATATAGATATATTCTCTGATTTATATGTAAATATAAGTAATAAATGAAAGAACTAGAGTGATTAAAATTTAAATACTATAGTGATACTATGAGTAACATGACGAGAAAGGCAATAGAATTTTTTAAAAATGCCCTAATACTGTCCTGTTTTTCGGGAAGCACTTCCTGATCCAACAACTCATAATTAATACATAAAATTAAATGAAAATTTAACTTCAAATTTTAAAATATTTAATTTATGAGGCATGACCCTTCAAGTTCAAATTACAAGATATTTGATGCCTCGAATCCCACGCCAATAGATATTATGCTAATGTGATTTAGGCTTTGTAGAATAAAATGAATTTGGAATTGCCGTTGTTTTATATAAAATTTTGAAGTTGCAGTCATTTAATAATCCACTAATACACCCTATTGACTGCAACTCCAAAAAAACATTCGTTTATTAATTATCCAATCCTATATTAAAAATGCAATTCCATATGTATTTTTCAATTTAAGGGAGGCATTGTATGATATCAATTTTAACATTTCAAAATTTTCATGAAGGACAAGAATATCTATTTACATTACGTTTTGAAAATTTAGCAAGAAGTTAGTCATAGTTCATTCGTTTGGATATATCTACAAACTATCAAATTTACATTCGTATTTATGAAATCTACAAAAAGTCTTGATTTCACTTAAGGCAACATCTAGAGTTGTTGGTAGAAAAAGGAACATGGATAGATTTTTGATGAGAAATTATGTCAAAGTGGCAATGCTGGTAATCAATATATACATATATCCAATAACTCCATGATTGCAAATTGCGGAGTAGATTTAGTCCTCGTGGCATGAATTACTTAATTCGTCCATATATCTGCCTGGTGGCCGGTGCGTTAATTTGAAAGCTTGACTTGCGTCTTGGCTCTAAATGAGTATTTACAGCGCCTTTGCAAATGACGAGGTCTAATCGATTGATTATACATGCACATACTGGGATATTATCTTTAATGCACTCGCGAGACCAGAATATGTGACCGACGAGTAGTTCTACAAGCGGATAGATAGTGGAATGGTGATGATAATGTGTTAGATTCGTGTTTATAGCTGAATTATGCTCAAACACGATAGGAGGATGGTCAAACACCTATTGCTAACTTTATTCGCAACGTTAACATCCAAACGAACTTCGCTTATCCAAGTTATATTATTCTATTTGATATAATAAGAAAAATCCAATCAGCTAATTTCAATTTGCCGGCTCAATAAAAAATATATCATTGTTCTTTTTCACTGACCGTCAAATATAATAAGGAAGGTGTTGTAATTACACCGATTTTGGTATTTCAAATGTGATTTAAATCTGATTTTAATCAATAATTTAAATCTATTCAATCCTGAATCTGAGGTAATTATTTCGTGAAAAATTTTATTTTTGTATTTTAATAGTGTCACCCTGCTATCTTTGCGACAGAATTATAGTTTTTAGTGAGTTCCGAACCATTCTTTCATCTCATAGGTTTTTATTTAATAGCTGTCGAGTTTGTTTTAATAATAACAACCTGAAATATAAGTTGTAGTAAGTTACAGCAGTCTTTTCGTATTTTGTGAAGCATGGAAGGAATTATCAAAGTAACACCTAATTTTAAAAGCACGCGAAGTATAAAAAGACGGGGCTCTATTGTCCCTGTGCAACGACCACGCCGTATTAATGTTTTTTAATAATATAATTATATTTGTGTTTGGATTCCCCGAGCCCGAGCACGGGTAATTAAAGCAGCTTCTTGTGCGAGGAAAATGACATTTGAGTGGACCACCGACCGGTTCAACCAAGCCGCTTTTTGTTCTAAACGCGGAAGAAGACGGGCAATTACATATTATTAAATGTATAAGATCAACAAAGCATTAGCTATGCTTTTGTTGTACCGACAAGAAAAGAAATTATTCAAATGAAATGCAAAATGAAATATATCCTGTTTAGCTTTATTCGATACTTCATCTAAAAATAGATTAATTCTTCCTGACTTCGGTTTTGCTTTCAGAAAATGTAAAAGTATATTCTAACTTGAGTTATCACATTTGAGTTCGTAATTGTCTGACAAGTATAAAATATGAAGCAATTTTGTCCTCTATAAAATGTTTATGATAAAGTTGTATGAAATTTGTTAATAAATACCAGACTTTACGATGTAGAGAGGATATAATTTTGCACATGAGTTCGGTTAGGTACCCGCATTTTATGAATTTAAAATTTTATGTAGTCTCTACACGACATACTAACATATAGGTTAAGTAATAATGGTGGATAATACAGGATTCATAAAGAATAATTACTAATAATAACTAATAATTATATCAATTCTTATTTAATGTTCCTTAACCTTTACGCTTTTAGATTTACACGATGATTCTCACTGTTTTATAGTTAGGAACATAGATATTATCCTCTGTTTATAACTTGTGAAATCCATAAACACGCCTTTTTCCTTACAGCAGCCTGACACGAACTCAGAACTTCACCTGTCTTGCTACAGCTAGAAAGCACAAATTAACAGTTATATTTAAAGCACGTTACTTAATAAATTACTAGGAATAAGTCAAAATGAAAGAAGAAAAGTAAATGGAGCCCTCTATTCTGTACTTTAATCGTTTAACACCAATTCCAAAGCGATAAGAAGAGAAATTGGAAAGCACATTTATCATATCAATAATTGCAAAAAATATCGAAATGTGAGATTAAATAAAACCAACAAACTAAATGTGGAAATGGAATGCCTGAGAAGTGACCAGTTTGGAAGTAAAAAATAAATTAATCAAAAAGGATAATATAGCGCTAAAAGCTTATTAGCCATTTACTGGGAAATCAGTAATAATAAGTATATATACCGAGTATTCCAAAAGAGTGTTGTCATAGGCATTTAACATGGGAAAACAGTTTTTGGTAAAAAAAAAACTGTCCGGCTAACAACTAAGTCACCCTACTGCACAGGACAATACTGCATGTCTGTCTTCCTATAGGAATACATCTTATTTAATTCAGATTACTTCATTTTAATATCACAATTCAGTAAATTTACGAAAAAGGATTAAAAATTTTTGCCTGATGTTTTTATTGTTTTACACGCGCAAAATGACAGCTGTCAATTCGTGGTTATCAGGTTAAAGTAACGGTCTGCAGAGTCAAAGGTCTTTAGTTCGACTCTGACTCAGGAACACATATGTTTACAAAAAACCTTGATTAATTCTGTTGATAGATAATTTTTTAATAAATTTATTTACTGCGTATTGCACTATTTCTTTGTAATTAATATCAATTGGAATAAAGTAATCTGTATTGTATAATATACATCCCCAATTTTGTAGTTGGTTTGAAGAAGACATAAAAATGGAAATAAGTTCTACTCTTTAATATCTAGTAGTACTTACACTCCGAGTAGCTTATTGTATTTTTCGGCTTTCCAGATTTATTTATTTGCAACTTTTTATAGTTAACTAGATTACCAACTACACGTGTATGAAATTACAATTATTTTACTAGTAGAGATATCGTTATTTTCTGAACACTCCATTTACAAAATATAATACAATATAAACTTTATCAGTCACCTACGATTTATGTTCATGTGCAAGTAAGTTATACTTATGTCAACAATGTTACGAAAAATAAAAAAAATACAATTACAATTTTTATAAATATAAACAGCAATTAAATTTCTGTTTAAGGGAATGTTAGAATTGAAGTCGTATCGATAGTGACAATAGAGTGTGGTTAATCTAATTGAGTTTTCTTGTGCGACGCGTGTAATTAGTGGTGCGTTGGTGTGTCCGCGTAATTTGTATCCGAGAGCATATTTCCAAAGCGGACTCGTGTAAACAAGCCGCGTGGCCAAGTCATGAATATGCAGCCGCCGCAGCCGCTACCGTCAAGAGCATGTGCGTGCGTGTGCGTGTGTGGAGAATGCAACTGCACCAGCAGGTGGAAACTTCAAGGATACATATTCGAGAGTGAAACTTAATAGCTCGCACTTTTTACACTTTTTAAATATTTACATAAACTGTAATTTGCTACTGGAGCCCAACATACTCAACACGAATTTCAAATAAAGAAAACATAAGATCATTGGAATTTAAGAATTAAATTTTATGCACATGAAAAACTCCTGATACAAATACCACAGTAAAAGCTCTTAGATATACACCGTAATAAAAATTGCCATAGATAATTTTTTAGTAAGGAGATTTGCTAATACCACAGTATCATAGTCATTGTTACATTTTGTTGATATCAAATATTTTATGTTTGACCTGTTGTCATTTGTTAAATAATTAAGTAAATATAATTCGAGCTGTGAATTTAATAGGTAAAATTTACTCATAATTCCTTCGCTGTCGTGATCTAAATGTCATTTTTGACACTCATTTGTCTGTTACTAGGCAACAATTAGTAATCTTTTTCAATAAATTCATGGCTCATATTATATTAGTTATGAATTGCATCAAAAGGATTATAACATAGAAATCAATTATAATAACAAATATGAAGTAATACAAACATTATCAATACTACAGTATCTACTGGACGAAAAGAAACCATCAAAACGATTGCTAAATCAGATGTGGTAATGAAGAGAGATACAAGTACTAAATTTCAAACGGCAAAAGAAGGTAGGCTTTGCGGAAGGGAAAACGGAAGACGTATCCTCGAGGAATCTAAGAACATCTTGCAGGAAAGGTCTGAGAGAAACAAAAGAAGAGGTTCTGTTAGGGCTATTTGGGTTCAAAAGAAGACTGGACGAAAAAACTATACACACTTAATAGTTTTATGATATTCGCCATAAATTTGGAACTTTTTTATTTGCTACAAATTTTATTTACTTTTATATAAAGACTACAAATATTTTATTTGACTAATCATATCTTGATGATGACTTAATATTGCATTTTATTTTCCCATAACTTCTTCAGTCCAGCATCCATCATAAAAGGAAGTTTAATGTATGTTGTATGACTTATTTTTACACAACGGTTTTTGAAATGTGTGGAATTAGATAATTCATAAATACGAAATGATATTTAGAGTGAAATTAAGTTGTTCTAAATGCACATATACTACCAGCACAGTCAAGCTTAACTAGAAATGAAATGGGTGTTTATCTATTTCAGTGTGTCTGATTGATAATTAGAAGTGAAGCAAAAAACGACCCGCCCTGTTGATGGCTATGTGTTGACCTGGGTAGGAAAGTGTTGGACGCGAGATAAATTCGTTGAAATTAATATGTATGCGTTAAGCATCTATTAATAAACAAGCTTTCGTTCTGTGCGGTCTGTAAATAATTATCATAAAAATGAAGTGCCCTAAACTATTCGGGCATCAGACACATAACAACTGTTTCATAGAATGATCGGCCCCGAACTGACATCTGTCAACCCGATAACGAATTCTAATAATATATGTACATACGTGTCCAAACATATATACCACTATCCCAACTAAAGAATATATTAATTTTTTATTCTGAATTAACCTGTGCTTATGTTTCAGTGAACACAAAAAGAAGAACGATTTAACGGTTACTTTAACGACCACTAAGTCAATAGCAACGACAATCTGTATTTACTCAGAAAAATGTAAAAATGCATAATTTTCTACATGCTATATCACTTCTTAATTTATCCCAATGTCAATATTGTTGTCAATATTACCACAGGTACTCGTATACATCTCTTGTTCAAGTCATTACAAAACAATAATATGCTAGTTCAATATAAACTTGCAGGTAGAAACAAATGAAAATGCAGCTAGAAACAAATGAAAACCAGAAGTTTTTTCATATTCTATTAATTACATTTTGTTTGAGCTAATATTAGCTCCACTGATATCTGAAATCTTTTGGCAGGTGAAAAATCGTTATCACGTCCACAAAATGGCATACATAACAATTACATCACAGATGATTAATAGTTCTCTTAAGATGCTACTTTATCTCTGCTACAACTGGCCACTTGATAAATCAGTTTCCAAATCTCTTCTCACTACTGAAATACGTTCACGTTTAGCGTAGGTCGAACAACATTTTAGAACTTGTAAATATATCTTCATTCTCAAATCTAGTTTTTTATGGAATAATACAGATATTGTGTAAGTTTTTCAAAAAAGATTACAAAAATGAAAACCATTATCTACTTCATCGCCAAGAGTTCTGAAATCGTGGAATAAATGTTTACTTAATGACATAGAATCATAGAAATTATATTTCTTAGGCAAATATTACCAAATTTACTCGCAAAAGGTCGTTTCATACATCAACGAAAAGTTTAACTTCTCTCTCTCACTTCCACAAATATAAAAAAAATAGATTTACTAATAAAAACATTGAACAAAAAATTGTAATAGAGATGTTGATAGTTGAATAATGTATATAATTAACGTAATTAATTATAAGTATAAAACGCCATTAATTTAGATACAAGATATAGATATTTACGGAAAGCAGTGGCTATAAGTTGTAGGTCTCTTGCAGATGCTGTAAGTAGACAGGGTTACCAGATTTACAAAATTCGAAATCGGGACAATACCACAAAAAAACTTTTGCAATCGTCTGACAACTCTCAAAGTAGAAAAACTACATCACTAACATGTAAGTAAATCTTAGCCCTATTTTATCTAAGAATGTTGTAGATACCAGAGATGACAGATACAATAGATAGTAAAAAATTTATTGATAATATAAATTTGTATAAAAGACATAATATAATGACTAAACCAGAACCGGTCTTTTATATGATAAAAGATGTAATTATGATGGTAAATGTATGAAAGGGTAAGCGGAGAAATTAAAATTTAAAATGAAGTTCAGAGCAGAACAATGGCAATATATTCAGTTTGTAGAGGAAGCGAGTTTTATGATTATGATTAAGTTTATGTTTATAGCATGTAAACAATTACTTATCAAACGTTAGTAGAACATCGCTATACTTTTTATGACTTATTTACGAGTATTTAACTCAACAATTTCATAATAATTAACCTATAAATATCTCTTGACATCGTAAATGTAAACAGAGTGTAGGATTTTTGCATCTAGGATCAGATTGTGTAGCGTAATATCACTTAATCTTAGCGAATAGCAGAAAAGTGAGCATTCTGTTAAATTATGTATGTAATTATTGTAACACGTTAATGCTGTTGTGTTGATTTAAGATTTCCGATAGTGCGTGGTGCGTGTGGGTTAATGTGCCGTGCGTTTTTTGTTTTTGCACGGCGGATCTGATAAGGCGATGAAACGAGCGCAGTCTTTTGTTTATCTACGCATTTGCCATTGCACGCATGAGGTGATGCAATTCTATTTGCACACTGCAAGGGCTGCATAATGTAATTCATCGCTTTTGCCCTTTTAAATGCAACAAAAATTATCACTGAAGTAAGTATAAATTTGACACATCTACTACAGCCAAAAGTCTGATCAGTGAGTTTTGGGCAAATGAAATTTTGAGAATTGATTTCACAAAATACAATTTCTGGAGGAAGTCTGAAAATGTCTATAATACGAAAATATTTTCTTCGATTTTTGACTATTTTCACCCAAATAAAATTTCCGCTGTATCCGAATTGTTCGCAATCCACTTTAATCTGTATATCCCTTGTAAATTTTAATAATGTTCTTATTGATTGTACGAATTCTCCCTGGAAATATTACAGTACGGCCCTGGTGAGATCCTCCAAAACAAGACCCACTTTGATGTTAGAGTAGTAGAGATATTAAGATAGTATGTAAGCTGATATTAAACAAATAGTATGCGTCTGTATGTTTATGTTTGTGAATGTATCAGCACGTTCTCCGAATGTACCGACATACATAACTCCGTATCTGATGACAGTTTGGACGATAATGCATCCATGATTTATTCAAACGCATGATTATGAATTTAAATATACGGGAAGGGAACGGTTTTGGTTTTGGCATTTGTGGACTGGGTTGTGTTGTCTCTATTGGTTGTGTAAGGAAGCCCGCGATTCGTCGCTCGCAGGACAAAAGACAAAACAATGCCCCATTGTCCAGCGGCAGAAGCGACTCGAGAGCCAATCTACATAATCAGCACACGCTTCGGCCTCACCTGTCGCAAACCAGGGATTTATGGACGCACAGACGTGCTTGCACAACGTCCAGATTTGCACAAACACACATAATATTCATAAATATCGATATCAAACATTTTTACATATCGTCACATGAACAAATTTTTTTTTGGTTTTTTATACATAACATTAATTTTCATAAGTAATATAGTAATAATAATAATAATAGCAAAATTTTCGAATACTTGTTACGTAGTAACTGACAAACAAGTGTCAAAAAACACATTTAGATCAAGACATCGAAGCTGGAGTGATTTAATGGTCAGTTTTTATCCGAGTTGTCGTTAATTCGCAGGAATTAAAAGTAAATTTTCCCAATTCAATTCAAAGCTTGAATTGTACATGCTTGATTATTTCACGAATGAGTTCAATCATAAAATTTTTGATATCAAGAAAATTGAAAATGATATGTGGTTTATCAAATTTCATTCCTGAAAAATGACAAATTACTATAATTGAGAATAGAACTTCCTTAACATCTACGTTACAGAATATTAAAAAAATATTACAACTAAAACAATACGTCAACAATTATAGAAAAAAACACGTCGTTTTCAAATTAGATAAACTTTCGTAAACAAAAAAATAGTATATTCGTCAATAACCTAATTTGCAATTGTTAAGTGAGTTTACTAACATTTATAGTGGCAAATTGTTTCTGAAATACACCTGTTAGCGATAAAGTCTAATTCTATAACTAATGTATAGAATACCTACACCAATTTTTGAAACAAAGTATTCCAAGATATTCTAAGGTAAAGTAAACATCATATTCGTGATGTTACCTAAATTACTTCCGTAATTTATGGATCACCCTGTATAGTTCACACGTTCATAACCTCACAAAGTACCTATCCTATAATAACAAACATCACAAATCTACTTAATAAAATAACCTCCATTACGAAGATAAAAACCCTGCGAACAGGACATAGCCTGTTAATATCCTCCACGTTAACAACCAGGTACGGACAAACGAGGGCTGTTCAAACAGAACCGGACTGGAAAAAATGTAATTTGCTCGCACAGTGCACACAGGCGCGGACTATGGCTTAATGACTTAATTAAAAACAACGGATGGCGGAAAAAAGATGTCGCAATGGTAACGGATATCGTCCACCGGATGAGAAAAGTTTTTTGATGAAATTCAACCCTGCGATGATTTTAGGCTAATGTGAGAATTTCTTAAGAATACTCATTCAACATTTCATTCCTATTAAATTATTTGCGAAATGAGTTCATGTTTTGTAGATGCTAGAATACAGACAGACGCACTGAACAATACATTATAAGAATTTCGATATTTCAACCTACATTATTTCACAGTAATACAACTGATTTCTATTGATACCTTCATTAATATTTTTTAGTCCTGAATCGAAAAAATAATAGATATTGTAACCTAATTTTTATGAAATCTGTCACATATACAATATCATTCTACTATTTTTGTATTACAATAATGTTAAGAATCATTATTAATAAAATATACATAGGTACTTATTAATATCTACTTCAAATAAATACGAAATTATTTGTTTCCATTTTTTACCAATGAATAAATAAAAATTGAATTGAACATTACAATAACAGTATTTTTATATCCTTATCTGCATTATTGTATTGTTTACTAAATGTTATTTTTATGTAAAATTGCAAAAAAATAAATAAAAGCGTAAATCTCCATAACCCATTTAATCTAACTGCAATTCACCATTGAGTTTTTGCAGTAGCTATTACACACATTATATAGGATTATTTTTTATATGTTATTTCGCACTTTTTGCTATATCCCATATTTCATAACATTGTTAGAAAGAATAGTACTTGATATTTTTACTTGAAATGCAGTGAAGAAAGTTGTGAGGTTATGCAAGGTCAGCACATTCCGAGATGTAGCATATATTATATCTCATAGTACTTTTTTGGAGAAGGTTTTCGACGAACACTTATGTGAAAAAATGTCATTCCCGTCCATCAGCAGGTAAATAAAAAAGTGAATATCTGTGTGTTGTCTGGTGAAAATACAGCCAAGTTAGACAATAAATATGCCGGTGGATATTCAGCATGTAACGTGATATCGAGTTGGAAAAATCAGAAAACCTCGGTGGGAATCAAAACGGCCGTATATAAAAATATAATTTTACATTTTTGTGTATTTATAGAGTCATAATATCGTTGTCAAGATCATAAACAATATTGGGTAGCATCTAGGAAGCTGTTGTTGAAACTGGACACCGAGGCTGAGACCAGCGGGGCGCTATATGACTACACTGTAAAAATACAGTCGTTACGCGAGCGCCAGCCTACTTGATCACAGATACCAAGTGACACATGTAATAACAACGTAGATATACTGAAAATACTCACCAGCACCAATGCCAGGACCGTACCCAACACTTTTTAAATTATTTACACACGAGTGTAAAGGTTGCCAATATTATGAGATTAATAATAGCTTTTTTTGTCCGCTAGAAACACATTTTTTGTTCTTAGAAAATTTCGCAGAAACCAACACTAAAGGTGCATTTATGCTCACTAGATTAAGAATAAGAATAATCTTAAAGTTAAAAATTTATAATATATGAGTATGTTTATGCTGCAGGATTAATAACAAGGAATAAGGAATAAGAATTAGACGGAAGCAAAAGTTGGTGAAGCTGTATTCTTAATCCTGTTAGCGAAATCGGCATGCGTAAATATGTATTGCATAGACAAATTTCGGAGAAAACTATAAAATCTTCATATAAAAACTGAAAATGTTAACTTCACTTTTGTCTAACCTACAAATATAATACCACCATTTTTATTCCTTATTCTTATTTCTCAAAACTGGTAGCATATCATTACGCCTAAAATTACGCTTATTCTTATTCCGGATTATTAAATTTTTCGAACATAAACCGACCTTTATATTCTTGAAGTTAAAGTTCTACGTATGTACCTTGTATACGTTCCCATCGATATGATATTGTATTTTTGGTTTCAAGACCAAAAATAGCATTTTTACTACCGTCACGGTGATAAACTAACATTCTTGAAATAGCGTTATTTTACTAGGTACTGAAAGAGTTGAAAAACAGAGCTATATTCAAATGGATGAAAAATAAAAATTTGAATGTTTTTCGCAGAAATTGAGAAATCTAGTCATTTAATGTTTTTTCTTTTCTCATTCTTTTTTCTGTCATCCTATTTATGTGGATCTCTCTTGGTTTATTTCTCTTGTTTTTATTTTTATTGTTTCAGTCACCTTTACTAGTCTATCCGAGTACCTACATATTTTTGTCGTCTCGATTTCTGGTTTCTTCATTATTAGTTAAAGTACCTATGATATTTTTCTGAAATCTACACTTTTCTTTTTGTTTTCTGTTGACTTACAAACGTGTTTATATTTAAAATCTTTTAATTATTAAGTATATTTCGACTGATTGAATAGTGTTTTGTGGGGTAGTTTGGAATCTCCCTGAATGCTTCCCTGGCGTATGGCAGGCCCGGCGCCGTGGCGCAGGACACGATGTAGTTTTATTCACGTGTTGTCACGTATGGACGGAACGAGTTGACTTCTGTCCCGACGGGACTCCCGTGGCGCGGCTGCTGCTCGCCGTCTCTCTCTTCATGAGAAAATAAAAATACACCCGTGATAAAAGTCACATGTGTATGATGTGTAATCCTCATACCTGCATTCTTCACACACAACACTTCATACACAGGAATTTTACCTAATTACCAATTATTGTGGTTCTCTAACAAAATAAAGATATAATTATACATAACATCCCCAAAATTAAAAAATGAATAGACTCATTGACTGCGGTAGCTTAAAAACCAATAAATTGTCGATCAAAGTTTCAACAAGGCTTGGAAACCTATATTTTTATAATTAAATATATAAAACATATTATTTTAAATGTATACTGTATCTGACTTAAACAAGACAAGACTTGACTAAGTCTAAATTAAAGAGTCTTGACTAGTTAACAAGACTCTAGATCTAGACTGTTTCTTCGGTAACGTTCTTTTTTTGTTTTACATTCATTATTTCACTCGGATGGAACAAGCTTCGCATGATATATTTATATTTCGAAAATATATTTTTTTTATTAATCTAGAGTCTTTAAAATTGTCTAGAATATTATCGTCTTCATTTAGAATAAGGAAGTCTCGTCTTATTTTGATAAGACAAGAGTCTAGAAAATCTAGATCTAGACAGTAACACTACATCTAAAATAATAAATAGTAGGTTTATGATTTTATCATTCTTGATTAATAAATTAGTTACTTTTTATAATTTTATTATTATTATTACTTTTTTACTCCAGTTAAAGTAATGGTGTCTCCAGAACACAATAAAATTTTGCTCAGAATTCACAACTTAAACATTATTTTTAACCCTACCTTATATTTTGTTATGTCTCTTTTATTTTAATTTAGTCTTAGAAAAGGTATGGTTACTCGTTTATAAATCCTTTAGGTTCTTGTTTTATATTCACTTGTGACTAAAGTGACAATTACAAAACTTATTATATAGCTGTAGCACAGTACACACAAGAACAAATTTTCATATATTTCTTTCGTGAAGAGTTTTACTTAAATTTTAGTGGTCGTGTAGGTTATCAGCCACAAGTCACTACGAGGAACTTACTGCTGATAGTAATATCATATTTATCAAATATCAAAATTACTGACAAAAAGGACAGCAATATTTTTATTTGGACACAGATTTGAGAATATGGAATATGATTCGTATCGAAAGGAAAAAAGGGAAAAGTTTAGTAATTATTAGTTTATCGGCTTTTTAGCGGTGATGCGAGTTCGCTTTTATTGTTGACCCATTATAACTGAATGCACGTTGAGCATTAAAAAGTCACGGGTACCTATTCAATAAAAAACATGTACAACTGGTATATCATTACATTATCTATTGTAAGTGCAGTAGATATAATTGCGTTATTAAAATGGGTAGATAATAAATTCACTTCCCCAATTACCCCGCAATGGAAGCATAACAAGCATTTTTTTCTTGTTTTACGACGTGCTAACAAATTGATAAGCAGGGTCATTACATTAAAAAACATAACCTTTCATTCATACAATACCAACATGAAATTATCTCAGTAAACAATTCCCTATCCGCAAAAAGCTCAAAAAACACAATTGCCTTAACGATTTCCGTTGTGGAACAACTCAATTACGGAACAAGTGCACCTCGCCGGCTAATTTGACACTCGCAGTTTGTTGTGTCACCGCTAGGCGGGGCACGCCGCATCATGGCCAACTAGGAGACAATTTGACACCGGAGTTAAAGAGCAGAACAAATGAACGTCAGCCGCGGTGGCGGGAACCGGAACTAAATACTCAACCGTCACGTGATCCCACTCATTTCCACCTTAGGATGAAATGTTTGACGTAAGAATAATTCCGAGATTTTTCAGATTAGATGAATGAAATTATGTGGACTAATTAATTCTTACTTATGAATGAAATAAAAATAAACTCAGATAAAAACTCACGTAAATGCTTCACAGATGAGATAGTAAACAAATGAACGCTCACCTGTAACAAAAAACATAAGTCAGAAATATAAAATTCACAGTTCTGTTTTACGGCATACATAAAACAACTTAATTAGCTTTATTTTTAAATCTCAGCAAACAAATTTCATAGTGTATTCTTTTCCATCGTACGTTGTGGTTAACTTATTTCATTTTTATAATAGGTTAATAAGTTGTTCAAATTGATCAAAAATTACATTTTCATGTTTAACTGGGATTGGAAATAATGTATGGAGATGTAGAAAGATTTTAATTTTTAATTTGAAATGTGATTTTTAATGTTTTATTGACCCATCAGATAAATAGACGATAATTGTATACTGTATACATACTCATTTTTAATTCAAGAAAAGAAAGATTTTGTAAAATTTTGTGTTCTTTTTAAATCTTATATGGTAATAAAATCTCTACAGTGGTTCGAGACAATTTCTCAGTGGCTCGAGCCACTATAAAAACAGCCTGACACCACTGCCTCTAGTTACTAAATTACTTATTTTATGACAAGATTTACTTGGTATAAGTTGTTACACTCTCAGTAAAGAATCTAGAGCCTGTAGTGGGTTTTGAACTACTTTGATGTTTACAGCTGTATTTTCTAATAAAAGCGATATTTTTTCATTTTTTCTGTTTTATAGCATTTTAAATAAATTTAATTCTACTTGTGACAATTTTTATTTGTTGCATTTCTTGTCAACGATTATCACAATTAATTCATAGTGGCATATTTGGCTAGTGATTATCGATCAGAATTTAAAACCAAGGTGTTTTGGGTTGAAATTCTTTGGATATATGGAAGTTATTGTCTTTTATTCCATCATATTACCCTTATTCGACTGCATATGACTTTAGTAATGGAGCTGTCGTTAAAAAAAATGCTTTTCAAATATTTTTTTCATAATATTGGAATTCAGTAACTTATTTGCAGATATATAAAATATTCTACTTTTAAATAGCTATGTTTTTAATTTCATGATATAACCTATAGAATATTTTTTTCTATTTTCAAATTCCTTCTGATCATAGAAACGGAAATAACAAAAAACATATTAGAGTGTTTTGGTTGTGGCTAGCATTTAATTTTAATTTCAAAGTGACATCGCTGATGAATATATTGCTTCAGGAATTAATATTTTAATTCTACTTGGTTAAATAAATGAATATGGATATAAAAGCCGTGTATATGACTGAGGATGTCTATATTTCATCATACTAAACGGTACTTCTAAAATATTCCTATGATAAAGTAAACATTTGTTAATTATTTTTGTCAGTGTTTAATTTCTAGACAGCAGTCATTAGCATAATGAAGAAAAACTTATTTATAAATTCATGATTTGGCATGGAGCTACAATGAGTAACTCGATCTTCGAGCATCCTGTAGTAAAGAATTTAGAGAGATGTCTAACGGAAGGCGGAAACTGCCACAGGTTTTCC
Source organism: Stenolophus ochropezus (assembly GCA_035578165.1). NCBI lineage: Eukaryota > Metazoa > Arthropoda > Insecta > Coleoptera > Carabidae > Stenolophus > Stenolophus ochropezus. Next base: position 11,947,810 of record JAQOWZ010000005.1, on the reverse strand, counting down.
TTTAAATTCCTGCAGATTAATTCTCATATTTAACATAAATTAGATTGGAATTCACATGTTTTCAAACATTATTTACAATATTTTAATGGCTTCCTAAAATGTGGTACCTTCATAAAAATACATTCTTACAAAATTCTCAAACATTCGTATATAAATTAAAAAAGTTTGTATGAATGTTTTTCTTCTAATTACAATAAAAAATTAAAAATAATAACATTTCTAAAAAAAAAGTCCAAACCTGTTAGAGTCTGAATTTGAATATAAAAGTTTTTAATTTAGTTTCTATTTTTCTCGATAATTTTTCGGTTAAGGTTTTCGGTTTTTAATTATCAACCTTGATTTATTTCATAAGTTATAAGTAATGAAATTATGTCTTTATAATGAAACCGTGGCCCTAGCAACTTTTAAGAATTTTACAATATACATACATTCAATGTTGGGTCACTGACCTTTTAATAACTATGGATGAAAAAGGTACACAGGGTGTTTCTATACATTTGCACGAAACTGACTAATTACAGAACAAAAATATTTTTTTGAAATTCGCAAAAATAAGGGTAGTTCATTCCAAGCGAAAAATCTTTAATGCCACTAATTTAATAGAATATTTAATTATTTATAATTATGTTATTATTGAAATAAAAAATATAAGAACAAATTAAATACACTATCAAACAAGATGCACTAAAAATGTTCGTAACGAATGCATTGCCATTATTTTTGCGAATTTAAGATTTTTTTTGTTCCATGATCAGTATATCAAATTATATGTCATTAAAGTTTTGTGTAGAGGTATGCAAATATCCTGTATACATAGTTAAAATACGAAGAAAACGAAAATGTTTTTGTGGAATGACCGAGGAAGAGTAGCTACTAATGGTTTATTTATTTATTTATTTGAAGCATTGCGGAAATTGTAAACTAGAAAATTATTCTGTTAAAATTCTTATGAGAACATGAATGAACAGAGGCGTTCACAGCAATTCTTATCTGAAATATGTTCACGCTATGAACTTCTAACTCCAACTGTCACTCCAGTAAACAAGCGAAGTTCGGAAACAAATGCCACGAAATTTATCTTCCTCAGCCGGCTTAGATAACGTAAATCGTTAGCAACGATTTTTCCATTATTTATAAGTGTGTATCGTGTTTTGTTTACACACAATGCCAGCTACATGCGTGTTAATGAGAATCGTGGTTCCTGCTTATTTTTATTTATTTGTCTAGCGTTTTATTCACTCCAGTAACCACCAAATATTTTATGAATAAATTTACTCTTCAAACATGTGTCTAAGCATCAGGTGTGCTCTTTATCTAGACAAGGATCGATTCATACACGAATATTTATATCTTCTACTCATAATTTGCTTATTATTTATTATTTTTTCAAAATTACATTGTTTAGCTTTGATTAATGACATGCAAATTTAAATAAGTACATACACTAATAGTAGATAATTTAAATAATAACTATATCACGTTTCTTTTAAGTTATTAACCATGTTTCAAATATGAATACGTAAATACTGTTATCAAAAATTAAGACAAATCATTATTGATTAGAGATTGGTAGTTCACGAAATATTTTAAATGAACTTTTCAGAAATATTCTTAAAATAAATTAGAAATCGGAGAACATTTTCTCAAGTCAAATACAACTTAATAATAGTGGGTGTCTAGGCTAGTAGTGAAAATATAATTACAAAATATTTAATTATATGGTATAGCAATACCCATTTTAGGGATTTTATACAAATTAATAATGTAAATATTCTAGTAAAGTTGAGGCGAATGATTTGATGAACTAGAATAACTATCGAATTAATATTTTGAATTAGTCATATATTAGATAATTCAACGTTGTTTACTAATGTAGTCAACTTCTGTTCGTAGTCCGTACAACTATATCCTCAAATAAAAATTGTACCGCCAATGATATTGATGAATAAAAATAAATATTTGATCATTATCATTGGCGATACACCCCTAAAAGAGTTCTGGCCGCAGGTGAAATTGAAAAGTGAACTTCACCTGTTCCATAAACATTTTTACTTATTTCTGATCCACTCGAATTTTTTATTTGGGTAAAGTTGGCGACATTGGCAATAGAACCTCAAATTTCACGCGTCACTCAGTTGAAGCGCGCTAATCAAGTGAGCCACCGTTGTCCATATTTTTTATTACTTTTAGGAAATATATGATGATCTAGAAATCTGAAATTAGTGTGTCATATGTTATTTTTTATAACGGTAGGTAAGATAGTCACCCCAATTCTGTAAAGAAGTTGCTAGCTTTTAGTAACGTTACTAAAAATTTTAACCAATAGAAATATTTGAAAAAGCTGTCATTTTCATATTTTATTTGGTGTGTATTATTTTTATTGGCTAATGATGTTCGTAACGTTGCTAAAAGCTAGTAACTTCCTTACAGAATTGGGGTAAATGTACACCTATATCTAAGACAAGTCCGTTCTAATGTGAAGTGTAGCGTTGCGTGCCATATCTTCGTACCCGTTCATTCGGAAGATTTAAGCGCCTGAACACAATGGAAGCGGAAGACGTTGATGCGCTACTCTACGAAATATTTCCATATTTTTCATATTTTATTAGAAATATAGAACGTAATCTGGTTATTTATAGAACGGGGAAGCGGGCTTATCTGATGCTCACGACCTGCGGAAATATTGTGCATTGTTCGGCTAGCTCGCTGGAAATGAGCCCAGCACTCCTAAATTATAAGAATTTAACGTTTTAATTATATACCATCTACTTATGACGGCCTTTTGTTTCAAATTACATGCCTACGTTTCACTGATTTATCTAAATTTTACTAATTTCATATCAGGATAATTACTTCATAAAAACTTCGGTTAATGTGCTATTTGAGTGACAAATGTCCTAAGTAATTTTTTTGATAATGTACCTTAGCCGAAACGGAAGTTTAGGACATGATGCCAAACAATTTTAAGTGCTTATTTAAAAACCCGATTAAAGGTTGAAAGAATACTGAAACAATAATCATTGTTAAGGTGATAGTTAAACAAAAATTGAAGTATGACCATTCGATTCCGGCTGAAATTTTAGAAATAGTTATAAATCAGCAGTACGAGATCACCTGCAGCCGTTTCCTTAAAATAGGTTTCAGCAATTATTTTCATATAATAGAATTTTTTATTTTACATATAGGAAAATTAAAATTGAAGTTTATTAGTTAAGTAAACTAAGTGTTTTACTAATTTTAGTATGTCAAAATTTATCACCGAATGAAACAACCAATGTTATTAAAAATATTTCATACTTTTAATTTCTAATATTTTGCGTTTAAAGTCAATTTAAAATCCGAAATTTGAATTTTAATTTACACAAAAGCATAAATTATAATTTAGAGTACTTTCCAGTAATTATTTAAAAAAAAAGTCAGTAATACATGTATCTAAACATTAAATGTGGAAACTTGAAAAACGGTTTATAGTTCTAGAGATACATAGAAACATTGTACAAACGTATCGTTCTAAAGATGTTAAAGATTAAGTACATAGAACATCGTACAAACGTATCTCGAGTAATTTACTTTTTAAAATTTACATATGTTAAGTTCACATCTCCTGGCAGTTATGCAAAACTTTTCTAAGAATTTTTGGGAAATCTCGAGCACGTCTTGTGTTTTCGCTTTACGATGTCCCGTAAATAACCGGGCTCTCTGCGTGATTTTCATTTTTACGATGTCGCTAAAATGTGAGTCACCTGCCCCGTGGACGATCTGGGATCTCTCTGGGTGTTGTATGTCGTACGTCGTGGACGTTTCTTCTTTTATGATTATCATACGTGGCTGGCTTGCTCTACCCATACTTCATCCAGATAGCGGACTGGAAATTTTATCTACAAGATGAGAGATTGTGTCATTGCTGGAATACTTCTAGGTCGTCATCTCTACTTCTTCCTTATTTTGAGAGTATTAATAAACCTGTTATGGATATGTTGCTCTTCCTCAAATTCTAATCTTCGCTATACCGTTCTTTTTTTTATTATTTTACCCAAATTTTATTTCTCATTTTGTGGAATGAATTAAGTGTCTTACTAATTTTATAATAGATAATATTTATGTTGTAATTATAATATTTTTTTTTCATATATCCTTTTTTATCACAGTATGCGTGTTTTGTTTATTCACGATGTCAAAATTTAGTGTTTTGATTTTTGATTATAAATAGCAACTATAAAATTACAACGTTGTTTAACCTCAAAATAAACTATTGTTACAGGTCTGTGGTCAAATGATTTACAATCTGTTAAAAGTTGTTTTATTTTAGTTCATTTTACTGCCAACTTTTCTTTTTCTTTGGCATTGTAACAATACGTTATCCTTTACTATATTTATTAGTCGAAACGTTTATTTACAGTTAATTAAAATAAACGAAAATATAAAATTACTTTTTATATTTAGTATTCTTCTTTATATTATTGCATAATATTTAAAAAAAAAAATGTATCCCATTACCGATATCTGTTTAAGTAAACCCAAAAACTGGTAATAAGCAGTGAGTTATAAAGCTACATATTTAGAAAAGAAATAAATATGAAACTAATTAGTAATGGTACTAAGTTAAAAAGACTCCTCAGAATAGATCAACATTGGTAAATACAAGCTCAAAATTGTAACGTCCTTGCAAAGGTTACAATATGACAACCATTAATTAAATGCAAATAAAATTTAGTTTGAAACTAGGAGCTTAGGTACTAGAAGTACTATTACTCAAAAATAAGTCACGAACATTGAGTAAAATATTTGTTTATTTTTGGATTTGATGATATAACTCAGTTCACTGAAATGCACAACAAAATTATCCTTACTAGTGGCCCATGTACTGGAAGTTTTCGAAGGATTTTTCTTTGAAATATGCCTCAAATGATTTAATAAAATATTTGTACATTTGATTTCAAAAGGAACTATGATTTTCGTTGTCAAACTACTAAAAAGTACTCTTCCTCAAAAATATGACTCAGATGATAAGAAATGAATTGAGTTTTTGTTATTTAATCACATGGATTTGGAAAGAAATTGTGAACTATAATTCAACTAAAACTTGTGTTATTAACGACTCATGAACGACAAATATAGTAAAATATGTCTACTTATTTGATTATGAAAAAAACAATAGTCTTACAAGTAAAACTTCTGACACTAGAATCTCATTATTAATTCCTCAAGAGTATTCCACAAATGAATTGTGTAAAACATTAGTGCATTTGGCAAGGCGTATTGGGTTCCCGTTGCCGTTGTGGCCGTGTCATTTCCCAGCCGGTAATAACGGTCGCGCGTGTGCCGACGGCTCCGGACGCGGCAGGTTCTCACGGTGCTGCTGCGCATCCTTCCTGCTCTGCTCTGGCTCTGACACATCACCACTCCACTCTTCCATCATCCCGGACTACACATGACCTCTGCCCAACATCTTACACGCATATAAATCTACGAGGAGGTGACTTATTTGTCCCCACTAGATTTGCATACAAATAATGCAATTGTAGTAAAAATAAAAATACGTGTTGAGGCTAACAAGTAAATTCTCATCTTACAATTCTTTTATATTAATACCTCAATTTACAAATAATAATAATACGCAATTTTCTATCATGGTTAAACCTACAAAATTAAATTTTTAAAATTATGTTGCCGCTCTAAATAATAAAAATATCTATTTCTCGGTTCAAAATGTTCTCAAACAGAATCTTTTTGCTTCAAAAATATTTGTTCTTAAAGTTGCAGCTCAAAAACGTGTGCTTTCTATATTCCAAAAATTGGTAAAGATAGATACATTCCCTACGACTTTGCTATTCATTTCTGTGGAAATAGGTACATGAGTTTTTTCTATGAAGGATACAATCTTTAGAAAGGTAAAACAAAATCCTTTTTCTTTCTACTAATTGTATCTTTGCGTAAAACCAAATAATTGTCAATGCCGCAAATGTAACTATTTAAGAGATACCTTTAAACAAACTGGTGATTATGAATATCTTCAAATGTAAATACCTCGAAAGTAAGAAGAGATAATTAAATTCTGTATGAAAATTTGAAATCAACGCATTGATATTTACTTCTAATTCCAAAATGTTGGGAAAAAAAATATTTAGGTTTTTCCTTATTTTTCATCAAATCGTTTCAAACAAGAACGTTCTTATGCGTATGTAGAGAAAACATTTCTTTATGTATCTTGTTCCGTAGAATCATATGGTGAAATTGTTGAGATTGTATCTGTTTATTTTTAAAATATCCTCAAAAATACTTTTTGTTAAGTGCCATTTTGATGGTAATTTTGATTGAAAATTTAAAATCAATTTATCAAGATCTATTAACATACAATTTCCTAAAATTTTCATCCCAAAAATAAGTATATTTGGAAATTACAGGTGCATAAACACAATTTCTCGTTGAAAATTAAAAAGTTCTAATTAATTTAAGAAACAACATCTGGTTTAACTCTAGATTATTATTAAAAGCGGTAAAGTAAAATGTTTGCAGCAACAATATTTGTCCAAGTAAGGCATAATATTATGGAGGAAGGTCGAGCCTGGCCGTAGTATATTTTTAGCATTACGTATGCGAAGGAAAGGACCGCTACACAGGATACGTATATCTGTAATTTATGCTTGAACTACATAACTATTCATACAGAACATTAATTTGTTTACTGGTTGATTTTTCAGCTCGTAAATAACAATTTTTCCGTGGTTGAAGGCATACAGAGTTAGCCTTGAATCGATGCATCTTTCACTCGATTCTTTTGCATAGAATTTTGGCGGCCACTAGTACAACAATCACAAATCACTGTGACTGGCAAATGTCGATTTCACATGAGAAATATGAAAATTGCGACGGCATGGCAGAATGAGTTCGTTGGTTCTCAGATTGTTTGGTTGCGAAATTGCGACACAGCATGAATGTCATTGTGAAATGCAGTTCTGAAGCACGAAATGCACGCATGCGCAATTGGCACACGCGTGCAACCGATCCAGTTTCGAAAAGATGCTTTCGAAAATCTGGATTATACCACTAAACATATATTGCTTCCCTCTATTAACTTTTTTGACTCCCCGTGAGGCAATGTTTGTAAATCTCTCTTCGATGCTAATTTTTTATTACTGAAATTTGTCTGGGAAAAACAGCGTAAAATAATAAATAAAATAGGTTCATACAGAGTTGATTAAGGCAGATGAAGAAAATTGTGATTTTCATTATTCGAATTTATCACTCATAAGTCAAAGATAAATGTAATTTCAATAGAAATATTTTTACGAAAAAGAATAATTAGTAGTAAACACTCAATTTTTGGATCCAAATTGTCAAAATCATTAAAGCCGATTCTATTCTTTGATGAAGTTTATACCTTTATTGTCTTGTACAAGAACAACAAAGTTAATACTGTACCACTTAGAAACTGATAACAGATTTGGAAATATAAATATTTCCAAAAGATATTGACTTATTTATTACTTCTCATTTTCAAGCAAGGTCGCCGATATGAAAAACAAAAGCTTGTAATTGTTTTCTTTGTTCAATAACAAAGCAACATAAGCAGCTTTTAATTTACTTATCAAGCCGTAGGCAAACAATAGTATCAATTATAATTGCTCGAAGGAAAGAAGTGAGAAAGTAATGTTTTCCCACCGTATTACGCTCTCCGGAGCGATTGTGACTGGACATCCACAAGGATTTATTGTCCGATGACAGCACTTGTAGCCTTATAGTATAAAAGAAGATAAGATTTGAAGATGTTGGTACTTCATATCTTTTATTTGTTGTCATAAATTTCTCAGGTGTTGAATCAGGATAATCTTTATGTCACTTCTTCAATGATAACCATTTACTAGTTTTCAATTCGTGGTTATTAACAATGGACAGAGAATTTTACAGTAGTTGCCAATTGATTGTAATGTTATTAGTTCCTTTAAACATTATATTCTTTTGTAAAACTAGTTATACTAGATCGTTTCAATTGTCTTCCAATTGAATTATAAAAAAATAAAATTACCAATAAATTAAATTTTGTATGAAACATACTAGCTTAGATGTTTGGTGTTTATGACGAAAAGAAGTAAAAAGAAAATGAAAACGGAATGACATAAAATGTAACGTGGGCCTATTTTGGGTGATAGGGGAGTGATAAATAATGAATAGTCGGATATTTATGTAAACTATTAATAAACAAAAACAAGCGGCGTTGATTGTTGTCGCGACCCAACACCGGTAATAAAAACAACACTATCGGTGATCGGTGATCGAATAATCTTGTACGCCATGAAAGGAAAAGTATTGGCAATAAATTGCTTTTATGGGCCAATATATGCAGATCTTATCTGCGGAGCTGCATAATTTTATCTGGGGGTCATAAACTACAGCCCGCTATCTTAAATGATGATTAAAATCTCACCAACGAACATGAGCGCTCCTTACTCCAAATGAGGAAATTAACACACTATTTTTCCAAACATGCGCAATACTCTTTTCTTTTTACCTCTTTACAACGTTCATTTCCGCCTGACTTGCAAGAATATTTCCGTAAAGATACGCAAAACCGGGAATATCTTTTACATCTATTAATGCATTCTTTACGACTGTGGACATTGATTTTATCAAAAGAATTTCCTGCCAAAAGAATCAATACTTTTATTACATATCACCATATATTATTATTACACTTACTGACTGCAATTATGCTTAAACGTAATTGCAGATTTTTATAGAACTGTGATAAAATTGAAAAACATTTGTTTTCGATAAAAAGTAGAAGCCGGATTCAAATTTAATTGGGTGTTAACTAACTTCACATTTAGTCTGGATTTAATTTTCTAGTATTAGAGCTATTCACAAATGAGAATAAAACAGGAGTTAAATTTTCAAGTTAACTCTCATATTAGTTACAATTTCTATTGCTTTAACTTTTGTCGCCACAAATCTATAACTTATGCCGATGTCACATCTGTATGATTTGTTCGATGTACAACGAACCATGGTCATATGCGTTGAAAACTAGAAGCGCCGCTATTCCATCACACAAAATCTTACGATTGGACTGGTGCTCATTTCACATCAAAGGCCTTTTACTAACTTCACTATTATTTATATATGCTGCTGGTACTATTAACTAGACATAAACGTAATTGTCAATGTAAATTCTTGTTTTGTTAGTATCATCTTCTAAAATTCATCATTTACCATCACGAGTATTTATACAAATTCTAACGTTAGTATTTTGACACAAAATATGCTCGATTTTGCTAAATAGTAAATTAAAATAATATTCGTTCTTTCTTAGTATATTTTTCAATGCTTCTTTATCTTCTAATCTTAACTCATTACGCAATAAAGCAAGATCACCCTGTCCCATATTCACCTTTCTTTCTCTTAACTATTCTTTACTCTATCCAAATCTTCGTTTTTTCCTTTTTTTAAAATTTTATTATTCAGGTGTATATAGGTAGATAATACAATGATAGTTTCATCTAAACTACTATTTGAATAGTCGCGAACACAAGAATAGGTAGTAAAAAGAAGAGACATGACATGTTATAAATTCACTAAATTATGAATTAGTTTTCAGTTGTTCTGTTTCGGACGACTCGAATAAAATTATTAAAATAAAAACAGAGACAAAATGTAAAATATTTTCCTCTTTTTTTTTAATGTTTTCTCGATATACTGGGCATTTTTAAAAACCAAAACTTTTTGAACTGAAATAAATAAATACACATATTTAATGTGAATTCTATGTAAAAGAATTTTAGGGCCGATTTTTTTAAGCTCTGGTTTAACCAGAATTTTAATTTCACTTGTCTTAACCATAAATTAATACAAAGATATTGCATCGACATAGTAAACATATTTGACAATTTACGTTAGTTTTCGATGCAATATTTTTCTATCAACCAACATTTATGGTAATCGGCACTTTAACCAGAGATGAAAAATCGGGCTTTGGAAATACTGATAATCATCTACAAATATTACCAATTTCACCAAACCTTGAGTTATTCTTAGAACTAAATAATAACTAGAGTGAGTTAAGGAGTATAACTTTGGTACCAACTTTAATCGTTAATAACTAATACCTTTTATGAATTCGAAACGGAGTCCCAACGGGACTAAATATGGAGTTAGTGGCTAATTCTTTTATGAATTTGGGATTAGTTGAAAATCAAATACTTAATATACCTAGTATAAATTTTACTTATTTATCGACGCTCGAATTGTTATTGACATTTTCATTTTAAATTAAATATAAACATAATCCGTTTTTATCTGAACGTATCCGCAGCAAACTTCCTTCTTCCAAATTTCTCTTTCCGTCTGACTGTCCTGTCTCCCCTCGTTTCACGCTTGCTCGGACGCGGTATCTGATGGCTCACGAACACGAACACGGGATTCGAACCCAGGCTCAATGTCAGGCGGTTCTCATGGTGTCGCGCCGAGTGTCGTGCTGTCATGAGAGCTGAACACGACACCGACAACACAAAAAGATAAACAGCCAAGGTGATGATTCCGAGGATTGATAATGCTTTTACGACCGAGAGGACGAAATTTGGAGGAAGGATGTTCAAAAATTCTGTAAGAAAACGATTCAAAGAATACATATATGCTTTATTGCGAGAATTTTTAATATGTAATATTAACTGTTAATATTATTAAATGTTTTTATGTTAATACAAGGTATTTGTGGTTTGTGGTTAGGAACGTGATTCGCATTTTCTATACAAATTTTAGCTTACAGTTATTGTAGACACGAATTTAACATATATTTATAAAAAAAATAGTTATTTATGATAAATAAAATTATACTCCTAAAATAAAATATCTTAAAATGCACATCATACTTTTGCAAGAAACCTACAGCTTGTAATGATTTCCGTATAATTCGCATACAGCGATATATTTAATGGGTTAATAGTTAGCGACGGGATTTGTACCACAGATCATTCACTGTAATAACAACAGTAGAAGAAGACTTAAACAGAATAGATATGTTAAATTGACAAAAGATAGAACGATATAAGAAAAAAAAACCGATTCGAAAGAAGTGGCTTAACGTGTCTAGGGTATTTGAGTATTTAATAAGTCGATATTTATGAAGAAAAAAACAAGAAAACGAAGATATTCTTTAAAATTGAAGATGAAATTTGTAGAGGTACCAGATAGATATATTAAAAACTTGTTACCTATGAAGTCAATAGCAGCAATATAAAATTGACTACAATGGTTTTTTTTTTTAAGTATGTGATCATGCAACTACTTTAACAATGGTTGTAAAAATAATTATTTCCTTAGGTCCAAGAATGGAAGTATATGGATCGTGTGATAAAGATTGCTCATAGTGAAATATGATAATATTATGAGAGTTGAAATATATAATGTCAAATTTAAGGTTAAACAAGTAAAATGTCAATGGTAAGGTTATACAAATGCGTATTACATACATAATTTCATGAATACGACATCGTCTTTTGGTACAAGGAGTAAAAATATAATTTATACTGCAGTTGTCATGGTAATTTTAAAATAACATTTCTGGAATTCTTTACAAGAAAAAAATTAAATAATAATGTCATATTTAAGTGGGCGAAAAAAATATTTTTTTTTGCAGGGTTCTTAAAAGTACAAATATTTGATCACTTCCGAAATGGATAATAAGCCGAAATAATAATTACGCGATCTTAATCTCGTCAGGTGTTTTTGTGAAAAACTGGTGTAAATTTTATCAATTTTAAAAATTTCTTGTCCGACATAACCGTCAGATTCCGTTTAATCTACAAAGCTGCCGAAATTAATTCCTTCTTATGATACTTTCAAAAAATATGAAACAGTTTGTCAAGATTAAATATTTAACAGTTCGATAATCTGTTAGCTTAAATATCACCATTTATAATCTAAAATAAAAACGCGGACAAACGAGAGCACAGTGTTCAATTAAAAAATGTATACATTAATATGATGAATACGATATGAGCGGTAATAGATATGCACGTATATATTTTCCTATAAGAACAGGTGTTTACCATTAATTATAATAAATTTACACTATTAAGTTTTTATATTATTGCGTAAACTTTACCCACATGCGCCAATATCAATGGGAGCATTTTGTCGCCGAGGTTTTCCCATGGTTTCTATTCGTTTGTTAATTAAAGGACAAGTTTCTACGTGCAGCTATAAATAAACACAAATATCAAAGTTAGATAACAACCTAAATATAGATACACTTTTATCACTACTTTATTTATAGCACATTCGTAATTCATTAAAAGTTTTTATTAATTATTATTTTGATCAACAAATATTTACTTTTTTACAATAATAAACAAATAAAAATGAATGAAAAAGGTTTTTTGTACAGAAATATATTGTAAAAAATTAATAATTAAAACATACGATATATTTTATCAAACTTTATAATCTGTAAGAGACTTCAATACTAAAATATACTGTTAAAATATGTTAGTATTATACAAATCCCATTTTAAAATATCTCATATTCCCTCATAGTAATAAATAGTGGTAATAAAAGTAGTAGTGGGTATGTATTTGGACGTCAGCAATAAAGAATTAATATTGATTAAGAAATTAAAGCTGGCGCTGGCTAGCGGCTGATAGTAGTGAGCCGTATGCTAATTACACCATGCAAATGAATGAATTATTTAGTAATTGCTCGCCCAGCGCTCATGTAGTTACATGGAGGCTCACTCAAGCCTTCTGCAGCCACATGCCATATGTCGAGGTGTCCAACACCTTACCTTCCGTACCACTACTAACAACTTCTTATTTTAGTTAGGACACATGATTTGACTTTATCCTAAATCAGTAATATCTAGTTCAATTCTAACACCGACAGTCTTGTCTTTCCTTATAAATTAATAAACGTGATAAAAAAAAGTAAATATTTCTTTTAAAGAGATCAGGATTGACCGTATTTAAAATGAAGAGTTTAAAAAAAGTCGTTTTATGAAATGCAATATTTATTAGATTAATTTATATAAAATGTATACCTACTCTTTTAAAAAAATTGAACATGAATGCACAGGAGCCGACACTGTGGGTGCTTCGGGGCTCAAGCACCCGATATGAAAATTGGTCGGTTGCAGAACATCCGACTATATTACACGACGAATATTTTAAATTTAGCTCAAGAAACTAAAATTTTTGTTTTATCCTTTGGAAGCCTATGTAATTTTTTATTTGTTTTTTTTTTCTATAAGAGTTTAGGAATCATTGAAAGACTGAATCTTGTGTTCTCTTATATACTGAATGTTCATTTTAAATGGGCCACCACTGCTATGTTCGGAACTATAAGAGATACAAAGTTAGTTAAATTTGCAAACAACTTCTATATTATACAAGACTATTAAAATGAGCGAAGAAATGGTACCCAATCTTCTTGTTTTATATGGAATACCCTATACAAATTAATTGTTAGTTAAAAAATATCTTTATATTGACATTATTTGAAAAATTTTACTTGACAATAGAAAAATTAAAATCAAACGTTAAAATCTTCGAGGAACATAATCCTAAATACCATTAGTAACAACAACAGATGAAACGGGCAGCGATGGCTCACTTCGTAAGCGTAATTCGACTTGAACTAAGTGGAGTGTGAGATCTGGAGTTCGTTTCCGCCAACTTTTCATCAAATTCAAATAATAATACCGCTGTGTTAGGTAACTTCTCCCGTTCCATGTCAACTTTACTAAAGCCTCTGTAAAGGACCTACAGCTCTTAGTTCCGATCCACTCGAACACAACTGTAAACGTCACTAAAACTGCTACGATTGTAGCGCCCATGAGTATGGTGAACAAGCGAAGAATCAATTATCATTGCGTATTTAAAGTAGATTTAAAATAATTCAATTGACGTGTTAACTGATAAAAATACAAGTAATTGAACTAGTATTTGAAATTAATTGGATTTTCCATTCCAGTCATTGTACAATTAAAATATTTTTTCTGAGGAATACATGGAATGGTTTGGTATGGGTTTATAGTTGTAATTATTATTTATGAGTCCAGAGTAGTGGTCATCAATGAGTTGTAGTTGTAGCTAGTATTTTTATAGCAGTACTTGAGTCGTCTTGACATGATGGTCTCTGGCTCACGCAAGGTGATGCATGCAAGTTTCCTGCCCCATGTTCCATGTTCCTTGTTCCATTCCTGCACTCCGTAACAATACAATTAACCGTGTTGTGTGCCCGCGTGTAGCACGGAAAGGAAATGGCTCTTGTACTTGTTAATTAATAATAGGATTAATTGCAAAACCAACATCAGCTCTGATAACAACTCGGGGTTACAAGAAAGAGTTGCGCTTAAGCAACGACAATTGCGACACACAAAAAAATAGATTTTTGCTTCATTATTTCTTCGCAGGAATATTATTCCTGTATTTACATTTTATATCTGTTACATTGTTTATTTCTTGTATAAGAATATTAATCTTAAATACTCGTACTCTGTAAACCTCGTTCAATTTTTTCAATTCCTGATCTTGTCTTACTTCAGCCATTCTTCCTAATCGTTGATCTATATATTTAGTCAATTTTCTTAACGTTTGTTAGATGTAGTTACCAGAAATTCTCTTCTAACTTATCCTATAATATATTCTATTTTTTCATTTAATTGATCCCTACCATTTGTAGTTTAATTTCAGAAAGCATCAATTGTGTTTTTAATTAATCAATTGTAATTGTCCATGCTTTATCAATTACAATTCCATGCTTTATATTTAATTCGAAATAGTAAGTCCAGAATCAGAAACCAACAAATGTAATTTAAAATTGTAAAATGTAATTCAGAATATACAAATCTCAACTGCATTTGATGCTGTCTGATTTACAGGTTACTATACTGACTTACATATTTTGCTCTCCCAAGAATTTATTAATTACAGTTGTTGTCTTCTAAATATCTTATCACTTTCTGAACAACAGTTGGAAGAGGTAGAATTATTTGTACCAGTGTATTTAGTAATACCTATCTAATATATTCTAATATTTTTAACATTCATTATATTGCTTTAATTATAGTCGTTCCCGAAAATTCACAAAATGTTATATACATTAAGTTACTTATCACCATAGGCATTCTAGTTAACCATATTATATAGCAAAAGATAAACAAAATATATTGCAAAAGGTTTTTTAATATTTCATCAAGAAGATTTGGAAATAAAGGATGAAATAGATTCAACGTTTATAATTGATTTTTCTATAAAGAAAAACTATAATATGACAACCAGTTCCCACAGACCATATGTCATGTCAATATAAAACGCGTCATAAAAGCGATATAAAAGAATAAAGACATCAACGTTATACCCACATTACGTTCAAACTGTATGTGTGACAATATACATCGACAATTAAATTCTAAATGACAATTTTACACCTCCTAAATCATTCCTGACAGGTTATAAGGGTAGCGGGCATATCTATAAGATGGATTTCTTTGATATGCAGGCCAATTTAAGATGGATGTTATTATAATTCCACAATTAAATCGAGCAAGTACCGGCGAGGTACACAGAGTAATTATTCTTTGTTTCGTAATGATTTTACTTATGATTTTAATTAGAATAATAGTGGAAATTATGTTGAACAGCTTAGAATTTTGTACTGTAATACATGATAATTATTGTAGGACGCCGACAATTTATTTAGATTCGTCACATGGCAGGATTTTTAATTATTTATAAAAACGAATGTTTTAAAAATACATGAAGAAACGTTGGTTTGGTTGTATAAATTATTAAAATATTTGAATAAGATGATAATTCGTTGTTATGTAGAACAAGTGAAACGTATAAACAATTTGACGTATGATAATATAAAATCCTAACCTGTATTTCGCCCATATCTGTCACTGCTTCTGTGGTACGCACTTTGCAAAAAAATGCAAATACACCTATTCACTACACTCAATAACAAGTAGCACAAGCAAGAAAATCTTGTCTAACAGCCAACACAAACTCTTATATGCACGACATAATTTAAACATTAAAACATTCATACAAGTCCGTATAACAACTGCAAGTCGCCGTTGCTACGTTACCGCTACAGACAAGCGCTGCTGTACCGACATCGACAAGAAAATTGCAAAAATGCTTTATGATCGAAGCATAAGGAAATTCATAAATTTGAACAAGTGAATGCAAAAAATTAATTGATCGGGTTTCTTAAGTGTGGCGTGCATTAAACCACGGACGACGCTGGATACCTGATACGTAAATATAAACTACGTAATGCCAGTGGCGGTTCGTCAATGGGGTACGCTAAAATAGTTGTACTCTAAAATAAATAAATAATGTACTAGTATAACGATTAATCATCTCTATATATCTTCTAATACTTATATCAGTTATCTAAATACAATGTGCTTAGTATGTAGAGAGCAAAATAAAATTATTTGAATAATAAGTTGAAATAAAAATTCAAGTAATTTGATTATGATTTATGGTAAAATAGCTTAGTAAATATTTTCTATAAATTAATGGAATTGTACCAGCATATAATTGCAAGAAGCCCGCAGATTTTATCGTTATGATCTACATTCATTTGTCGCATGTTCGCAGTCGTTCGTGTATCTTCGGTTGTCGTCGGGTTATTACCGCCGCCATGCTGGTACAGCGACATATTACAAGGAAACTCCGTTTTACGATTCGCAAATTTCAAGACGATACAAGGCAATAAATATTTATTTGATTTGATAAGCTTGTTGCAAATAAATTTTTAAGTTATGTGTTGTAATTTGTACGTTTACGACTGTGCCGTGTGTTTATGTTTCATGGGAGAGTGGGAGTTACAAGTATCATGGTTTGGGATATTACTTATATGCCCTGTTTTATGTTTTTACACCTTGTTCAAGTCTACTATCTCGTATAAATTATTTCATATGTATTCTCCCACCTGATACCATCGCCGCAAAGGCTGTTTGCTGTTTATTCATATCACTCCATTACAACCAAAAATGTTTTCATTATAACCTCAACACTGACACTTATAAATATGTCACTGCACTTTATAACACCGCCGTGTTTTCAACGTTTTCACTACACTTTTATGTATATGTAAATGAATACTTAATACTCCGTACCGCTGATCTTCTTTTTGGGCCAATTGATTAATTCGAAAACCTAATCTAACAAAACCAAATCTAACCACCATATTTATTTATTACGTATAATTTCAGCTTACCTAACCTAATCTATCTAGAAATAAAAAAAATAAGTCATATAAATAGTAGCCAAAAGACAACCATTTAAAAAATGGTCCATCAAAAATTTTCTTCGGGATTTTAATTTGAAAAGATGAACTCTCGATTAATATCGATAAACTATTTTCTATTTCTTTGTCTTGGATCTAGTGCGCCGAGATAAAACAAAAGCAACCGTTGCTAAACATTGTCATGGCCTACTAAATTTAGAAACACTACCAACTTCCATTTTCCATCGAGCTGATGTCATAACTGATATTTCCTGATTTCAATAGCACCGGTAAATTAATTAAGAATCCATTCTTCAATTCAGAATCAAATTATAGTCACCACATCTGGCGCTAGTACAAGTTAACCTAACAAAAGAGGCGCGAACAATAATAAAAAACATCGTTACAAAGCAAACATAACCTCAGTTAATGCGCCAGCGGACACGGTGGCCAAATGCTGAACTAGGAACAAAAGTACTTTGTGTTCTGTCAAATTCAATCTCCTACTTTCATGAAGTAATTTACACCTTGTGGAAAGCAGCGTCCGAGTGAGTTATGAGGCAGCTTGGTTGCTTGCTTGCTTGGTAACTGAGAACATCTGAACGAGTTTGGCGGTTTAAGCCAGGTGTTTTGAATATTTATAACAGGCTTTGAAACATTTGCCACCGACTGAATGCTAATATGTCTTTGATTAGTTTGCCTTTGGGATCGTATTTTAGGTTTCTGATATGTTAATTTGTAATTGATACTACAGTTTATAACTTATACTATAAATACCTGATACTGATTTTGTTTTAAAGATCAAGATAAGAATATTTCCTGTACCTGAAACAAAAGAGACACACGTTAAATAATAATATTTAATTAAGAAAAAATTAATTAAAAACTAGTTCCAGATAAATATAACAATGTAATGATGAGCTTTGATCGCAGTTTTGTAAAAGGTTCTGCAAGGTTCTGAACCGCTCGAGAACAGCAGTATTTTACGGAGCCATTTCGAAACCATGTATTGCAATTAAATAAAGTGAATGTTTTTAAAGTTCGGCTAAATGACTGTTATTATAATTGTGGTAAGGTTTATCGAATAGATCATTTAGTACAGTATCACAGAATAGTTACATATAAACCTGTTCCGTGACAGTATAATAAATATTTTGACTTAAGGAAAATATAACATGTTACATTTTGCTTCTTCTTCACTTGCTACAATGTCGTGTGCATAAATTTAATTTCCATCACTTCTTATAGTCTACTTTTTACGATTTAACATTTTGTACAATATACCATACGCCTTTGGTAAGACTAACATTAATTACTGCCTTAATTTAATTTATTGAATAATACAAATAACCAGTTATATGATTTTCAGAAACAAATCGATGAGATAATAAAAATTCATCTGGGCAACTAAAATTTAGTTCTACGTCCCAAAAACAATGAAGCGTACAGTATTAGTCCTGTTCAAGCACTTCATGCTAATAGAAACGTTAAATTCTTTCGGTAGCTCTTCTTTCGCTATCATAACTAGATGCATTGTTAAAGAGCGTTTTCTTATATGGGAAATTTATTTATGGCGTATTTCGAACCCAGGTTGCTAAAACCACAGCTGATCTATCACTATAATGAAACCATTTTCTGTATTCTGGATATAATTATTTTTAACTAAGATTTAATATGAACTTAAATATAGGTTGGGAGCAAAGTGGTGTGTTACATCTCCATTTAGGCGGTGTTGCGTTATAAAGAGTGTGATAATGAAGACACACAGCTAGTGTTTTGAAACACCGTGCAATTTGTGGCGTATCAGCTACCGATATTCACTTGCAATGTGTTCATGGCACGTACCCCGTCGCGTATAATTTACAATCACAAATTACAGAGCGCGGTACTAAAATTTCTGTGTAAACTGCTTTCTTTCCTGTCAAGGGCTACTTGCTATGCAGCTGCGCTAGACGGCTTACAGTCACCGACACCGCGAAGGGCAGAGATCTTTGTTAACGCAAGGTGCAAACGCCAACCTTGCTGGGAAATTAGCAGGAAATATTTACATTTTTGTCGTAAAATAATAAAGAAGATATTTTTATAACAAATTATTTTATTAATGGGGTCTTCCATGTGTTTTTTTATCATTTCTATGTATAAGGTACTTGAAAAAATTTTCAAATACGTATAGACAAAATATTTTTTTGGATCCAAAATTTTTGTTTTTGAAAATAATCCACATTGCTAGACACAGAAGCGCTGATATTAAATTTACGAATTATCTCGTTCCGTTTCTGAGATTTTTGCTCTCAAAGTTGCACCTAAAAATGTATGGGTTTTTAGGTATATCTCAAAACTAGGTACAGATACAATCTCAACAATTAAACCAGCCAATTTTACTGGCAAAGTTAGATAAATATGTTTTCTCTGTTTCGGAATTAGAATATCATATTCCAGCACGCTTATTGATGTTAGAAGGAGCTTCATTCTTAAACGATTTTTGGTTATATTATGTTATTTGAGATTGGCATGAGTGCATTAAATACAAATACAAAATATCTAGGCAACTGACAAAGTAATTCTAATTTACCTAGACAACAGACGAAACAGAAATCACTGTTACCAACCTAACTATTCTATCAAAAAAATCTCTTAATGGAAATTGTCAAATATTATTATAAAAATAATGTAAATAAAAGCCGAAACAGAGAAAATAGTATAAAACATTCGTTATAGAAGGCAATTCAAGCACTCGTTCGTTCGGGCACTCGCTGCTTCGCGCTCGTTCCCGAAATTCAAACTCGTGCTTGAAAAGGTTGCCTTCTACAACTTATGTTTTAATATACTATTCTCTGTATATACCTTCTTTGGAACGATGCGGAAAATATATTGGCCATTTTCAGTTTTCCATTGTAAAATTGTATCCGTTGAAATAAAAATCTGAAACTTGGTACATTCATGTAAAAAAAACCTCTTTTTTGGGTCTACCTTTGAACGCAAATATATCAAAAACGGTAAGAGATAATTCAATTTTGTTTGAATATTTTGTATTAGTGCATCCTTATTTATTTAAGTCCAGAAAATTCTTATTTTTCACTCAATCGTTTTAGAGAACATACATGGGGAGAAAATATTTCTAAGTGTAACATTGCAGAATCGAATAATATAATCGTTGAGATTGCATATCTGCCCATTTTAAAGATGTACAAAAAAACACACTTTTTTGAGGTGCATATTTGAAAGCATAATATGTCAGGAAGAAAAAGAGATAATTTTACACTAAAAATCTAAATATTTATATGCATCTAAGTTTAGAAAATCTGTGTTTAATTTAAAAATTCATATAAGAATTTTTCTTTTCTAATATTGTCCAAATTTTAAAACACACTGCTGATAACATAGCCCATCAAAATGCAGTAAAATGACACGAATCAAGTTCTGTAGGTGTTTGAGGATCAGTTCTGTTATGCCACATGATGCGTATGCCTAAACAGTATTCATAGTCGTACATAATGTATAAAGCGATTAATATTCCGCATAAAAATCCTTGTGGCGATTCTTTTCCGGTGTCCCCTACTGAGAGATTAACTCACATCTTCTCGGCCGTGTATTTGTGCCTGGGTAATTATAATTGCAAAGTTGATTATTTGATTAAATACTCCATTTCATTGTGGTGGGAAAGTGCATGTCGCTCCGTACCCCACCTCTGCGAATGCAACTGCAACTGCAACTGGTCTGCTCCACATTCCAAGCCGAGTCGCGACACAGACTTGTTAACCGATCATAATTCATAGCGATTTATGTTTTACAATAATTTATTATTATCTATCACATATTGCGCTACCAGTTTTAATAAGAAGCAGCGCTCAACATAAATAATGAACGTTTCCAGACGAACGGAACTTGTACAAAGTAATAAAATCAACAAGTACCTTCGCTTCGTATCCTTGGCGAAGGATATGGATATACTTGCGATTTTAATTATTAAAATGCCGGTATCGTTTCCCTAGCGTCAAATCACATTTACAAAAATAGATACAGTATAAATATAATAATTTTTTAAAAATATCAATCTAATGGATATTAAATATATAATAGAACAAGCCCCTTAACTTTTGCTGTGTGTACTGATGATTTTATTGTCATCTTGTTTTCAATAATAAGGTTTCAAATATGCTGATTGTGCTTAATACTTGGAAAGCTGAAAAGGCTAGTAAAATTAGTGAAATTGTCATACAAATTGAAGTGTTGTTCCAGAACCAATATAAATTATACTTTGACCAGTGGCGTAACTAGAGTTTTGTGAGAGGGAGGGGGTTAGGGTAAATAATATTTGCCAAAATTCAAAATACCTATATACGGGTATATAACATAAATTTCTAAAAAAAAAAATGAGAATAAATTGCACTTTTGAGAAGAAGAGGACTTTAAAAGTCAATGATGTTGACCTGTTATTAATTTTAAGAGCAAAATAAATAAACAAAATGTAACAGTAAAACTGTAAATACAAATATATAAAAAGGAGATTAAAACAATTCTGACTTTATTTAGAAAAACTATGAGATGTCTAAACTTTTTGTAATATTGATAACAAGAAATCATATCATAATATTATTAAGTTGATTAGAATCTCCCCTAATGGCATTCCTGGGTATTAGGCATTTTTCCTGATTTGAATATGAAGATATCAGGTTGAGTAACATGGGCTGTGCGTCGGATAAGTGGCCGAGGAAGACAGTTGCCGCTCTACGCCAGAGCTGGCTAGATGTGACAAGTTGCGTGAGCCGCGGCCAGGAAGTCGATAAGGCCGGGCTCATTCGCGTCACAAACCCGAGTCGAAGTTGACGGACACGGCTTAGTCGTATCACCTGCCCACGGGGACTTCCAATCTGCTTATATTCCCACTGGGACGCGACAGCGCGAAAATCAAAAATTATGTAAGCAACCGAACTATTACAAAAACGCTCCATCATGTTTCACATTTTAATCAACTTATTAATGTTCGTCTCAAATAGAAATGGACCTGTCAATCAAAATGCAACAAACAGTTGAAGGAGACGGGAACACATTTATCGTTTCTTTTTTTTTCAATGGTATGTAATATGCCGCATAGTGCATACTACAATCATCGTAGACCTAGTCCCGCGTAATAGTTGCCCTACGCAGTACAGAATTATAGTAGTTGTGCCTACCTATATCCACAAATGCTCAAAATTGCAGTGATCTAAGAAATATTATATGCGTAAGTTGTATCGATATGATACTTCGCCAAATACATTATCATTGTGGCACTTTCGTATTTTAGTGGTGTAGGTTGTAATCACTGTAAGAAATCTACATCTTGTAGTGGGTTCCGAACCATTCGTACATAGCAGTATTTTTATTTGGATAAATATTAACGTAGCTGAGATTTGAACCTAGAACTCACTCACGAGTTTCAGTGCGCTAACCAAGTTAGCTACCGTAGCCCGTCCGCCAACAATTAATCAAGTGAAAATACTATTGTATTCGAGTGATCAAAATCCTCTCTTAAACGTTCTATATAGAGGCTATAAGATTAACAATTTACAGCAATAAAATGCTACAAAACCTTCTCTTAATCCTTATAACTGTTAAGATGAAACCAACAATAAACAACTTGCCTATCGTCAAATATTTTTTTTTCGATTGGACGAAAACTGACACCACTTCCGGTGATTTCGCACCCGTAAGTGCATTATTCCCGCAATTTAGAGTAGTTGCGAGTCTTCGAAAAGTAACATTCCAGGAATATTTATTCCGACCTGTGACAAAGCATTCCCATACAGTACAATCCAATGTTTTCCGTAAATAAAAATACAATCATATTTATTTCATAATTATTGAATATAGACCAATCGAAAAAATAGTATGTGTAACACGTTGGAAAAGTGACTTTCCGGATTCCTGGTATAGCAATTTCTACCATCGTCTAGAAATATGCCACTTTTCCTACTAGATACACACTATACTATTTTTTAATATACATAAAATTACTTTCCCATGAAAAATATAATAACGTTTTTTGTAATAAATGTGTTCAAATACTATCAAGATTAGCACTAAATAATAATTTCCATGCAAAATATCTTTATGCTTTTTGGTCTTATCTCCCGGTAAAACAAAATCAAAATTTCATTGTTATTCAAAGGTATATTAAAAATAATACAATTGTTCGAATAAAATTTCCATTGTACAAGGAAATAACTTCGGCAATAAAATACTGGAGTTCCTTAATAAGCGTTTTAGTGACTCGATTGTTATTTTTCTTCTATACAGATTTTTTATTTTATGTTTAACAACCAAGATATTTATTTTAAATACAATGGTACTGATATTGAACCTTATAGTATTATTTTTGTTTTTATGTTATAAAACTAATTCATTTGTTTGAGGAGAATTGATTATTTTATCAAACCTTTGTCAAAAAATAAAATTTAGTTCCAAAGAAAGATTTTTATTACTTTAATTAATTTCAAATTTGTAACCCATAATTAAAAGTGGTTCACTGGACACAGTAACAGTTAGTGCCCATAATGTGAATTGTTATCTAAAGTTAAATTCAAATCGATATAAGAGGAAATCATTTTCACAATTCAATTGGTAGACATTGATGAACATGTAGTTATATATGTTAATATTTTTTACAAACATAATATGCTCAAAGTAAAAAGCAGAAAATATTTAAAAGATACAATTCCAGTTGCAGGTAATTTTCTAATTATAGCAATTTTTACAAAAATATTGTCTCGGAGTCTAGTTATGTGTTTCCTTGTAGCATTGGCAAAAAACAAAGAAAAAAGAAGAAAAAGCAGATGTCATGAGTGGCTTTACGTGCGAGTCACCTGCAAAGGATAACATAAATTATCTCAAAGATTTTTAATTAAAACTGTCATGCAAGTCGCTCGCACAAAGTCAACGCCAGAAAAACACTGAAAAATAAAAATATAATTCCATATAATTGCCATAATTCATAAGGAATCTAGAAATAAGTGGACACTGCTAGATATAGTTCTCTACAAGAAGCTCAAAAATCTGGGGACACGTCCAGACAGACGGACAAGAAACGGACAGATCCGTACCCTACAAAAATCTCTCCATACCAATTTTAAATAATCAACACATCTTATTATTTATTACAAATGAAAAGCGAGGACTAGATGATGCCCGGTCACCAATCGAACTGAGTGTAGTGTAAAATCTATTTACAAATAAAGTATCGCTGTGTCCGAGTGGTATGAAATCCGTTATAAGCTTTAGTTCCAATGCAGAGGCTGTAGGACAACGTATATCATTAAAATTCAAGAAAAACCTGATGATGCAAGCACCTTAGGTACTTTATGTTATGCCGTAGAAGACGAATAGTGAAACATGATGTTAGAATCTAGGAGAGAGATAAGTATACTCGTACTTGGTCATTTTTGAAGTATGTATATGGAAATAGATAATGACAAAACAATCATTGAATATGCAGTATAACTGTAATATTTTTATTTATTACAAACATTACCTTATAAGTTACCTTATAAATATCTTATATGTCAATACGAATTAACGGTTATACTATATTAAAAATAATTGCAGAAAAATTTTCTTTGACAACGAACAAAAATTTATTAAAATTATACTATAATAAATCATAATTTTCGATTTGTTGCAAAAAGCATTTATAATAGTTGTCCTTTTTTCCTTGCATAATTGCTATTTTTGTCTTGTTATAATCCGGACGAGTTTTTTGGTCGCGCAATGATCCCACCCGAGGTGACATGAAGTGTACAACATATTCGCTATCGGGATTGAATCCGGCTCACTTGTCACCTTATCGGAGATCAAACTGCCCGGCGCTTTGATCCGCCCGCGCCGCCACGCTTTCCAGATTACCGCCCAAAAAAATCACAGCCCAAACACCACAACTTAACCGGGGATTAAACAGAATAACGGTGAAGAAGACTTGACACATGAATTGTTTCCGAAGTTTAAAAGCAAGAACATATACCGGGTCAGAGACACTACAGACAAATATTATTGTATTATATTAATAATAGCATATTTATAATTTTTACCTAAATACAACAGAAAACACTATATTTATTCGAATTCTCAACTCCCTGGAATGTTAAATTAACACCAGTGCCAATTCATAAAACAGGAAGTATTCCAGCTTT
This sequence comes from Stenolophus ochropezus, assembly GCA_035578165.1. Lineage (NCBI taxonomy): Eukaryota > Metazoa > Arthropoda > Insecta > Coleoptera > Carabidae > Stenolophus > Stenolophus ochropezus. The sequence continues at coordinate 11,922,409 of JAQOWZ010000005.1, read as the reverse complement.
TTTGTTCCTTACATGTCGTTACCCTGTTTTCCGCGGAAATATAATTTTCCCATCGCTAAGCGCTGTCCAAGCTCACCTTGCATATCTGCGTGATTTTTCCATGAACCAATTCCACCATCAATCACTCGGGCATAATGTGGAGTTGCGGGTAATTGTCCGGCATTTATGTGGCAATCGGACAGTAATTTACTACGTATCAATCATGCCCATTCAATAACTATGCCAGCCGCTCTTCCAAGGCCATCAAATCTCCGGACCAGCAGCTGATTTTAAGACACTGCACCGGGCAGTGTCAAAGACGTCACAAAAATAAATTTACAAATATTAATAACATAAGTTTAGTCATGTGTTTCGAGAAAACCATTTCAAGAAATTTACATTGGAATATTTATAAATAAGTCATTCAATTTAGAAGAGTACCTAAGCGTGTCCCTATGATGTCGAATGTCTAGCTAAGAAACGGTTTGTCTTACTAAAGTAAGACATCACTACATTTGTTTCTCTTTCACCTATTATTCTGATATCTACGATTGGGATATTGGGATGTTTAGAAAATAAAAAAAATACGAAATTGTTTATACAATGTTCAATATTAATAAGAAAGTAATGCAATTTAGAAGAGTAAGCATGTCCCTATGACGTCGAATGTCCAGCTTAGAAGCGGTTTGTCTTACTAAAGAAAGACATCGCTATATTTGTTTCTACTTTATCTATTATTCCGATATCTACGATTGGAATATTGCGATGTTTAGAAAATAAAAAATTACGTGTAATATTAAAAAAAATGTATCACCGAATGCATCACTTGGTAAGGTAGATAAAATCTATTCACAGTTTTTTACGGATAAGTTATATAGAGATATTTTTTATTTGTGATGGCATCGTTTTGGAGATGGGTTGTTGCTGTTCCGTTTCCGTCCCCACTTGCGCTCGACAGGCACCACGCGCTGCTCATACAACTGTCAATATACCTCACACAGACTGCGTGTATCTGGGATCTATTGTGTGCTGACATGAAATTTCGAGCGGCGGCAATTTATCCAGCGATAAGTCTCGCTGCCGGAGGTAAATGGTCAAGTCGTGACCATTAGAGCGCCGCGCAAGTCCCTGCAGTCTGCACTACACTCCGCCGCGCTGCACGACACGATGTAACGAACCAGTGACAAGCCCACGGGACAACGACGGGGCAATTCGGGATTTCATTGCCGCAGCCACACCGTTACGAAAGAAAGCCCCAAACTACACTTACATCAAACTAACTACAGAGCCTATCCAGTGATGTAACAACAAAACCACGGGCCTGTGTTCCAGAGTCAATCCAGACCCAATGTAGATTTAAAAAAATTGATGTTATTTTACACAATTACGAAAGAAAGACCCAAACTCCACTTTCATCAAACTAACTACAGAGGCATCCAGTGTTGTAACAACGAAACTACGGGCTTGTGTTCCCGAGTCAATCTGGACACAATGTAGATTTAAAAAATTGATGTTATTTCACACCATTACGAAAGAAAGTCCCAAACTCCACTTTCATCAAACTGACTACAGAAACTATCCAGTGACGTGACAACGAAACCACGGGCCTGTGTTTCCAAGGAAATCCGGACCCAATGTAGATTAAAAAAATTGATGTTATTTCACACCATTACGAAAGAAAGTCCCACAAACTCCACTTCCATGTAACTAACTACAGAGGCTATCCAGTGACACAACAACGAAATCACGGGCCTGTGTTCCCGAGTCAACCAGAGCCCAATGCAGATTTTAAAAAAATGATGTTATTTCACACCATTACGAAATAAAGTCCCAAACTCCACTTTCATTAAACTAACTCCAGAAGCTATCCAGTGATGCAACAACGAAACCATGGGCTTGTGTTCCCAAGTCAATCCGAACCCAATGTAGATAAAAAAATGATGTTATTTTTTCTCGCCTTATGTATAAAAGATAATATATGTACATAATGTTTGTTCTGGTAATTTCGTTTCTATTGAAATATTTGCCAAGGCTAACGAAAAAACCATACTGTTTTAAGGGAAAATTTAATTATTATTGGAACGTGTAGCTACAATTAAAATAATTTTTTGACGTGTGTCCAGACCGACCGGGCCCCTTGAATCTCCGAGCCCGAGTTCCGTGGATCACACGGAACACCGGTAAGAAGGCTATCATTTCATCTAGCCACTTTGTACCTAACTGATTGTAGTCCCGATATACCCAACTGCACAGATTTCAAGATTTCATCACCCTGTACTCTAAATGTAATTACATTGTGAACATTGGATTATAATTTGTTTTACTTTTTCATATATTTATTTTCTTGTAAATGTGACTCAACATTCCTAGATGGAACAGGCCCTAAAGTAGTTTTTTTTTTTTAATTTTTACATGTATTTCAATAATGATAACCGTTTAAACTAAGGTATTTGGTTTCTTATATTATAAAAATTAAATTCAAATTTATGTTCTAATGTAGGTTTTGCAATCATTCCGAACTTCTGATACCTCTTATTTTTATTTGAATATACATGTCACGTTCCATTCAGTACAAATTGGAGAGTGCTAACCAATTATGCCATCGCTACCCATCTTTCAAATATTAAAAGAACTCTCCTAAATAGAACTGAGCCTTCTTACATACTTAAGGTACAGCTTCTGCAACGGACCTAGTACTTATTCTGAATCACTCGGTACAGCGATATTATTATTTGGTTTAAAATTGGCAGATTGGAATTTAAACATCAAATTTTATACTCACCTCAATTTCAATCGGAGCGCGTTAACAAATTGAGCCACTTCTAGCCCGCTCTACAAATAAATATTTCAGATGGCGAAATAGTAGTTAAGACAAGAGCCTCAGTTTCAAAATGAGAATTGTATTTGCTTTTACTTTCTTAAAGGTTCAAAATTTCGATCTTTGATCCATTTCTTGAACCTTCTTCCAAAATTTCTTTTCTGTACATCTACAAATTCTGGCATTTTGAGTCCCGCCCTCAATAGGTAAGACAGAAGACACACGCCAAATAATTACATCGTTTAGAACAAAACAAAGGTAGTGACGCTGCGTGCTGCAAACCGAGTCCGCATGAAGAGTTGTAAGTTGCTGCGGGTATCACTGCTGAAGAGAGACGACCTCGCAGCCCGCACTGTCGAGCGACGGGCGGTTCCCTGCGTGGAGCTGTCAGGAAGTACAGCCTCGCTGGACTGGAGGTCCCTCTCGGTTAGGAAGACTGATCGGTGATGGCTCCGTTACAACACGACGACCAACAAAAAACCATCGCAGCAAAAAATTGCACGACGAAAATCAAATGTTCTAACGCAAAATTCAACTTTTTTTATGATGTTACGAAATTTTTCTGATGAGTGATAATACCGTTGTAACGACCAAATAAGAAAGGAGTGCAACCTAAAATGTACGACGAAAATGTCAAAAAGTAAAATTCAGATATCTGAAGGTTTCACGAAATCGTTGAAACACACGATTTAAAAAAAATGCATTGTAAAATCTGGCTAGAAGTTACGCTGCCAGACAATATTGTTGTCAGCAGTATAAATTGTCAAAATGTAATGCAAAGACCTTAGGTGTATTCCATTTGCTACTTAGGTACATTTTCAAATTCATGTCATGTATTTTTATTCCATTTGACTGAATCAGTTTAACCCCTTAACAGAACATACTAATACAGTCGTCCCAATTGTCGAGGTAGATCAGAAAGTTCAAATTTGATTTAATTTGATTTGATCCTACTAGCAAAGGAATACAACTTTTAATTCGAACAGATCTGTTAAAATCTTCATCAAGACGTTTTCGTCGAACTGGAGCCAAAATTGAAGAGTCAACTGTTTTCAGTCTCCAATAACATGGGGTTCATACTACTCAGGCTTTGCAATACAAATGTCTTTGTCTTTTATTCCATTTTATTATCTTGAGTTTAGCGGTGATTAAATATTAGAAAAAAATCGTTTATTTACAACACTCCATAAATGTAAAATTTCAGATTTTTTGCCTTATTTGCACCGAATTAAAAACACAATTTTTTAAATGCTGCAAACAGGGTAACAGATATAAAAACACAGCGAATGAAAAATAACAGCACAAAAATAGAATGGTGAATGTCATGTGGTATTGCATGACCGAATGATTGAATCCCCCGTCGCGAGAGTTTGCTGTAGCTCTGGGCCCTAGGGGGATTATTTACCGGTTTCACTTTAATTATGGCTGACAAACCTACATTTCCATGGAAGCACCCGCTCATTGTTTTTTGTTACACGTTCTGCCTATGAATTATTATGTTTTACATTGACCGAATTGTCAGGATTTTGTTCAGTTTCATGAATTTAGCTTTTGTTTTTTTTGCATTATTTTATTTCTCTTTGTTATAACAGATTATAATGAAATGTTTAATATGAATGTGTTACAGGATGATGTTTTATTTTTATTTGGCAAAAATTGTATAGTATTAAATTTTTCTTTTGTAATAAAACATACGAAATAATAAATTTTCTTTTAAAGTATAATTATTGCCAACAAGTTTTTCGTGAGAAAAATATTTTAATTTATGTTGAGATTTACGATAGTGATTAAATTTTGTTTCATTTTTATGAAAACAAATATAAAACAAATAAAATTTAATAATTAGAAAAAATAGTAAAATGCTCATAAAAGTCATAAAAGTTTCCTACTGTTTCGTCTCCGTTTACAATATTGTCCAGTAGTAATTTAAATTGTTTCCTTGGGCAATAAAAACGACAATTTTAATTTAACTAATGAAAATATATATTTATGTTCCATAAATCGCCTACTTTCCTATTCCAACGACAATTCTCTTGCGCTCGCCTCAAATTGGTCCATAAATTCATCTCGATGCAGGCCGGTGGCGCCAGCTACTAACCGTTCCGTCAAATAGTAATTAAAAGTAAAAAATAATTAATTAAGCATTTGTTTAGCCACAGATTGTAATCTCACGTATCAAGCGTCATAAATTTTACATTTTTTCACAGTTTTCTATATAATACTTCCTCTCTGGTGAATTAATATACTCTTGACGTTGAGATCCACAGAAACGGTTTATGTCATGTGAAAATACACAACTCGGCGTTAATTAATGAATTTATACTTAAAACTGCGATAAACTTTTTATTATCTTACATTTATCTACTTTTATTCCTTCTTGTTAACAAAATTTATGAATGGAATTAGGTATTGAGAAATATTAAAAAGTTACATTGTTACAATGCAATAACTTATCCATAAAATCTTTTTTTGTACGAACTTTTCTTGTATTAAACTTAAAATTTGTCCATTCCCAGTCAAACAGATTTCGTGGACATTTATGTTGTATATGTTTTGTATGTTGTTTTATATCTTTTTTTGACTCCTGAAATAGACCTATGTGAGGTCGAAACCATCGAGGTTGAAAGAAAAAATTGGCTGAATTCCAAAAACTATCTCCTATTTAATAAACTACCTAGTTAAGAAACTTCCAATTCTAAAAAAAAGTCGAACTGTACCTGTGACGTATCTGCGTGAGCTGTTTGTCATATGTTTATATTGATTAAAGGACATCACTACGTTTTTTACGCATTTAGTTGTATTGAGAGTTATGCCACGAAAATTTATTTTATACGACCCGTTTACTATCAAGACATTTTTTGCGAAGAAAATGTGTATGTAAAATTACAAATAAATAGTTATTTAGAGGAAAGGGTATCTTTTTACATTCGTGTGAGAGTGGGAAAAGTGCTTTCCTTTCTTGGCAGACAAAACATTTTTTCACAACATGTTTCAAAAGTGGACGAAAAGAACCAACATCATGACAACCTAGGAAATTAGGTTATTCCTGTACTGTAAGCTGTTTAGCAGTGCAGTTGTTACAGTATTACCAATTCAGGTTCATCTTGTCAAACTGTGAAATAATGTGAAAGAAGAAAAGAACACATTATTGCCATAAGATTTTTAAAAGAATATTGTTATTAAATAAGAATTTTTAATATTACGAAATCGTCCAATATTTCATTCTAAAATAATAGCCATGTTAAACTATTAGTAATACTCAGTGGCGTAGGCAAGGGGGGGGGGGATTACGGGTCCGGACCCCCTCCTTGAGGAATTTAAAATAAAATATTCATATATATCCATTTATTTACATTTTTTAATAAATAAATAGATATACATACGTATGTATTAAAGTAACCTAATCTAAATTTAACCCCCCCCCCTTCCAAAATTCCTGGCTACGCCACTGGTAATACTGTACATTTTCCTCTCTAGAGAAGGAAAAGTAATTTTACTCACTATTTCCCTCGCTATTTCCCAAGAAGGAAGTGGAGCTTTCCATACGTGTCGTGAAAAAATATTTTCCCTTCTTTTTATTCGCACGCTTATAAAATTTCACACCAGTTTTACTGCACTGACCAAACAGCAAGAAAATCTATTTTATCTTGCATTTTTCTTATTAAACAGCATTTTTTGGTTATTTTCTAACAAAAAACTTTACATCGAAGGGTGGAAAGGTCCATGGATTAAGTAAGTAAAGTTTCTCACAAAACTTTGTAGCAAACTTGTATTACTATTTCTATTTTCAATTTTAAGCGTAAAGCGAAACTATATTGGCATGACATATTTACTGACGAAAGAGACTCAGATGAAGATGATACAATTTTTGTTTTTCATTAATTTTTGGAAAGAAAACAGCTTCTTGCGAAGTTTCCCAGACATGTTGTTGCAAGTGTGTACGAATGTTTCAGTTTCCAATTTCAAGCATAATCGATGAATGTGAATGTTGATACATCATTAGGTGGTGATTGCAGGTTTAATATTATGAATTCTTCCAATATTTCATTCTAAAATAATATACATGTTAAACTATTGGCAAAACTGTACATTTTTCTCTCTAGAGAAGGAAAAATAATTTTACTGCACTGGCCAAGCAACAAGAAAATCTGTCTTATTTTGCATTTTTCTTATTAAACAGCATTCTTTGGTTATTTTCTAACAAGAAACTTTACACCGAAAGGTAGAAAGGTTCATGGATTAAGTAAGTAAAGTTTCTCACAGGACTTTGTAGCAAACGTGTATCACTGTTCAATTTTCAATTTTAAGCGTAAGGCGAAAATTTATTGCCATGACATATTTACTAAGAAATGAAGATAATACAATTTTTGCTTTTTCATTAATTTTTGGAAAGAAACAGCTTCTTGCGAAGTTTCCCAGACAGATTGTTTCAATTTTCAATTTGAAGCATAATCGATGAATATGAATGAATTTATTGACATGACATATTTACTAAGAAAAGAGGCTCAAATGAAGATGATACAATTTTTATTTTTTATTTTTGGAAAGAAAACAGCTTCTTGCGAAGTTTCCCAGACAGATTGTTGCAAATGTGTCCAAATATTTCAATTTCCAATTCCAAGCATAACCGATGAATGTTAACGTTGATACATCATTAGGTGATTGCAGGAATGCTGGCGCCTGCGTCCTGCACAGGATCGCGTTCCCGTGGTCCGCGGTCGTGTTGTCGATAGCGCGGTGCCCGGCTCGTCTCCGCCGCGGCCACACGGACTGGCCACATTACACGCGCACATTAAACCTTCATGTACGCAGATAACAATCGGCTACTGTGAATAACACACACGCCATCTGATACTGCACAACACCAGCCGAAATCACCACCACGGAAAGGTGCAACGCAGCCAACACTTCGCCAAGACTTACATCAGTGTATGTTTTCAAAGAGATTTACTGAGGTTAATTTAACTTGAAAGCAGAGAGCAACTAAAATCATCTGAAGTAACCACATTTGTAAATTACAAAAACCGTATTCTTCGAAGAATTCTAATACGTACACCCTGTATGCAATAGAACCCTTACACTCTGTAACAGAATCAAGTACATTACCTGATGAAGACTAATGTATTAGTCGAAATGTTGGCTTGAAATAAAGAATTTCAACAATAGACTGCAAATCCGATCATTTTCCTGGGACCGTTACCCATACTTCAGTCGATTATCGCTCAACTTATTCAAGTACATTGAACTTAACAAGTTGCAGAACATGTCAAAAGCTACAATATTTATTTGTAACTTTTTCTTGTACTAATTCCAGAAATTGAGTTATAATTCTACAGAGTTATGTCATAAATATTACCTCTATGATTGAATAAAGTATCACTTGTCAAAATTGATTGACCATAAGCCATCAGAATATCTGTGTCCGTTTTTAAATTTATTTTAAAAACGTTTGACAACTTTGTCAAAAACAATTGTTTCAATTAGTTTGATACTGGATCGAATTATTAAGAGAATACAATTCTTATTAAAATCAGCCAATAACAACGCTAGAAAATGTACCATAAGTAGAAATAATATACAGTATATACTGTTATATTGCTCTATTGAAAATACCTAAACGATTGGTTAATTTATGGATGCAAAAATTCCAAAAAAATGAAATTTCTAAAAGAGCTACTAATAAATACTAATGTTCTCGACGATTCTTATTACATATTAAATTTAATGTACTTAATTCTGTTACACCATTTTTTTTGTCTGTCCACCGAATATTTATTTCAAAAAAGATTCTCTGCACCTGCATTATATGCGGGTATAGCAATAAATAATTACACAAAATTTCTAATTTAGAAGTTTGTGAAATTCAAAAGCCAAAAAAATTATTATCACCGGCAAATAGAATCGGTCATCCTTAGTTTTTTAAATGTTTTAAAGATGCAAAACTATTCAGAACGAACAAGCTAACTATTGAGCCACCAATATTCTTCATACATATATCACATTTTTAATATTTTTGATTCTGATGATTCTAATCATGTTTAAATTTTGAAAATGTCAGACACCTGTAGTTTTATAGAATTCGTTAATTCTTTTATAGATAGACTTCGATTAGCAAAAAAAATTAAATGTCAAACGCAAACAGGTGAGTATCATATACTTACGTAATACGCGAAGAAAGAAAAAAATATTGTTAGTAATTGTAAAGAAATAAATTTTTATTTCTTCCTTTTGTGATTCAATGGCTATTATCTCGACTTCCTGAATGGAGTGCAGTGATGCGCTCAAATGAGAAAAGTTATTAAATTAAAAATTACTAAAGAGTTAGAAAAAACTAGTAAGCAATTTGAGATTCTTAACGGATCCTGTTTTTTATTTATTTTACGAGGCGTCCTTGACGAAGAGTTAAATGTTTTCTAAGAAATTTACGCCCGGTAGTTAAAAGTTGATTCCGGTGTTACGTTCATTCGATTTATTTTATTATTATTTTTTTTTTTCATTTTTTATCGTTCACCTTCTGTGTTTCCTCTTTCAACATGTTTGCACTAAGTTAATCATTTAATTTTTGTTAATCCACCGGTCCAAGAAAATAACGAAATTTCCTGTCGTTATGTTATACTTTCATTCGGATAAGATTTTCTACTTGAATTAATTAATTATCAGAAAATAGTTTGAAAAAAAAAATGTTTTTGCTACAAATTTTTGAGCAAATAATGTTGGATCGGAAGGCTTTTAGAATAAACTAAAAAATAATCTTAGCTCTCATTGTTTACAAATAAATATTAACACTAAATACATATTTCAGGAATAGCTATTTATGTAACCCATTATAAAATGCGAAACGGTTGGATATTTGCTGAGCGAGACCCCGCAAAATCACATAAGTTACACAAAATTGTATTGTTTAACGTGTTTTATACAAGATTTTTTCTAATTTGATACAATTGGAAATAGCACACTTTTCGCAAAACGTTAGTTAATTTTGAACAGTGACACTTTATATATCAAAATTAGAAAAAGTAACATTGCATTACTCAACATATCAACGAAGAATTCTTTTTCTATTAAGCTTGTAAAGTATTGTCCTTAAAATTCCACGCAAAAAATAATATTTCCTAATTTGAGACGCCTACAGGCTATCATCTGTTAATAATCTGCTTGTTATATCATTAAAGCATTGCCCAACTGTCAAATTTCAATAAAAACCACATCAATGAACATTTCCCCGTGAGCTCATTCTATCAAAGTAACTCCTTCCTTTGTGTAAAAAGTAATTCGTAAGCTCTGGGCAGTAATCATAAGTAAATTAAGCAAAAACTGTAATATCGGTTGATGGCTAACCATCAACTCTATAAATATCACCGCGCCAAAAGGATAAAATACCGGGCATTACAGGAAACCGACTTTCTCGTTTTTTACAATCAGCAAACTGTTATTTCAGTAAAGAAAATGGTTGATTTAAAATCGTTTAGTACGTAATCATAAGCGTATAAGTACAGGTGGCAGATATAAAGTATAATACAAAAAGAAGAGGAAATAATACGATTTACATGGTATATTACTTAAAAGATTAACGCAGTAGAAAAACAACTGCTCTACCAACAGGACAAAGAAATAATATCAAATTCCTTTGTGAAGTTTCTGGAGCAGGATGCAATACACAAAAGCATCCTTTCAATAAAACGGCAATATTTTATTGAAATCGACTGTTAAATTAATATTCTTACCAAAGTTTTAATGATTTTTTTTTTAATTTAGTAATGTTTACTATAAAATTAAGACTACTTGCTGCAACTAGATGTGAGATGTTTGGAATCCAATACTATTTAATAATGTTATGTTATAATGTTAGTTTAGTATGAACTTTCATAAATATGTTTCCGGTTATTACAGTTTTGATTGCAGAATTTGTAGAAGGTGTTTTTATCTCTATGGGATGTGTGAACTAATTTGAATTTCGTTTGATGTAGGTGATAGATAAATAAATAAACAGGAATGCAATCGGAAATTTTTTTGAAAGTCTAGGTCAACGTTTCATTGTCTACCCTTCTTAGTCTTTGCCCTATGAAGCTGCAATAGGCAGCGAAACGAGGGCCTAGACTTCCAAATAAACTATTTCCGACTGTTTATTTATTTATCCATTTAACTTTTATATATGATACTAGAAAAAAAATACCCGTATTTTTTTAAATCGATTTATTATTCGTAGTTTACAAGAAAATAACTATTAAAGTTTTGGGGAAAATATGCTGTCAAGTCATCGTGGTAGAATCGTGAGAGAAGAGAGGTAGATTAGGAGCGTAAGAAACAGACTACTTGCCTTTTTCCACGATCCTACCACATTGACGTCAAGCGTCCCTTCTCCGGAAATTACTAATCACTTTATTATTGCAAGTAAATGTTTAGTTTTTATTATTATAATGAGAAGCTATAGTAGTTAGTATTTTCTCGAATATTGAAATTCTATAATGGTCACATACCCTATTCTAGACCTGGTCCGCAATACTGTACTAGCAATTATGTGTAAAAATTAGCAATTCGATAAAAGGTTTCATAATTGGCTGTATATGTACCAATTTGACTCGTATTATGCACGCATATTTGTAAACGAAATTCAAATTGTAAGTGCAGAGGCAGAAAAAATCGGTAGATCTGCATAATTTCACGCTTGTGAAAAAGCGGATTAAATTGGCAAACGTTGTAAGAAGAAATTTGAAAACACAGCTGCCAATTCAATTACGATTGTTATAGTGGATTAATATCCAGTAGCAAATGGAAATGTGTTTGCAGTCGTTAAACACTTGTAATTGCACTTAATTGTTAATTGAAAATGGAATGCTACTTAATATAAACTCGCATTTCTCAAAATAGCTATATTCGTGTAAATACCTTTCTTAATAAAAAAAATGCACTAAGTACACAATTCGTATTTAAACACCAATATCGATTTCTTCATGTTCATTCTTTTTATGTAAATTCTTAACTTTACGTCAACAATACCCTTATATTACAAATGCAAAAAAAAATCCTTGAATATATCCCAGTTTGCTGCTCGATAAGTGTAAACATTTATATACCTACAGTAAATCTGATTAATGTTGATGTAAGGTTAAGGATTTAAAATATATGTTTTATTATACCGTGTGTATCTACCACACTAAAAAGCGTAAGACTATACGATTAATACATACCCGTACTTTAAAGTGCCAAAAAAGATCATAATCTTATATTAAATATCCAAAATTATAAAATGAATGGAAATCAAAATTCTCATTCCGTTATGACGCAGGTGTAATAAAAAATGGCACGTGTCAATGCGTGCTTCAAAGACTATCTTAATGAATTATTATGCTAAAAAATGTACTTTGAAATTCAATTTAAGAAGCTGAACTATTGTTGAATTTATCTCAATGTTCTGAACGAAGTAAATAAATTCATAGCTTTCTTTTCACAAAATTTAACACATTGATTTTGATATTTCTATAAATACAATAACGATATTTTAAATTCAATAATGAAAAAATTTTGTTGGTTGATAGCAAAACATATCCCAATTCCGTAAAAGACAACTCAAAGCGCAGCAACCACAACCACTTAAGTCCATGTGTCGAAAAGAAGGGACACAATAAATGAAATAGTTACAGTGATCTGATAAACTGTGCGTTAAGTATATTAACATTTAGTAAGTAAATGGAGACTGACCTATAGTAATCCTTCTTGCAGTAGATGTTGCCGTCGCGGGAGAAGCAGGTGATCTCGGTGTCGAGGGTGCTGCGGCACTGGCAGCACTGCAGGCACTGCTGGTGCCAGCGCCGGTCCACGGCCTGCAGGTAGAAGCGGTCGGCGATGCGGCGGCCGCAGCCCGCGCACACCACGTCGTCGCTGTGCGCGGCCGGCGTGCCGGGCGACGTGGACGGCGCCGGCTCCAGCTTGCACGTGTTATTGTTGCTGGGCGTGGAGCACGCGCTGTCCGACGACGCCGTGGCGTCCGCGTCGCCCAGCGAGGAGTCGCACGACGGGAGGTTCGGGGAGAGGTCGCGGGAGGGGTCGTAGGCTGGCCCGATGTACCGGTCGTGTTGCTGCTGGCAAACAAACCAAATTAACAACACACTCTACCACTACATACATATTAAATATAACTTCTTTCCTTTAATAAATACTCATATAACTTCAACCAATTAATATTAATAACCCTATATCTATTTTGGTCACAATTAAATAAAGAAATAAATTCTACCTCTACCAAGACAATTTTAAATGTACTTTAGGTGTTGTACCTACAACTTCGGCAAAGGACTTACAAATTATAATGGAATTCGAAATATTTAACTCCAACTTTCCATTCCCCAATCCAAATTAAGAGTAAGTAATAAAGAAATTTCAGAAATAAGATAATATTTAATTTTAACTGTTTTGTAAAAAAGCAACAATTTCATAAAATACAATGAGACAAAGTTGCCGAATTTGGAAAGTAAATTATCACAGTTCGTCTATTTCAGCGATAGGACAAGAAAATAATTAATTTTGATAGTTTTGTAAAAAGGGAAAATTATAAGCTCTGTTCATTGACAATTCCAATAAGTGTAGACTAGTTCTGTACAGTACAGTACAGGGCAGTACAGGGTCGCTTTAGTAAACATTATTGACATTAGTACATGTAACAAGCAACTTCGGTTATAAACTCATTTTGTTACAGACTGGGAGTGTTAAAGATATGTATAAACTAATGATTGGTTTGTTGCTCGATACATCTGAATCTAACGAAGAATTTCTTAGTCAAGCAACAGTAAAGATGTTAAGGTTATGCGTTATGCCAATTCAAAAACAGTTTCAACACTAGATTTTATCCCCATTACTGCCTGCACTGTCTGGAATTACCTCGAGAGGTAGTTCAGAAAAATGCGTATTGGTGTACGTTAGTTCAAAAAAGATTTGTAAACGAACACGCTGTCCTAACTTACACTTTTGTCATAAAACACAGAAGTATAATAAAGTGTACATTTAGAACCACCTAATGCATGTCAACGAACAGAGCTAATAACAAAAAATTAACGAATTTGCGAAGTAAATTTTTGACAGTTCAACAAATTCAGCAATTGGACAATTTAATATTTTTTTGTGAAACAAACAAGAATTTACATTAAGGCGATACTTATGAGAATACAAAGTCAAAATTTACATTTCAATAAATCGTACTAGTAATAAATACAAATTTTATAAAATACAAAAATCTGTTAATTTTAATTCTCTACTCTTCTTTTAAATGAACATGAAAGTACCAATTTCATTTCTTTTTATACCGTCTACGTCAATATTATTAAATAAACTTTTTCAGATATCTAATACAACACAGAATAAATTGAATCTCTGATATTAAAATGCACTCGGCTACTAGTACAGTTGCTAAATAATAACTTAAATATTACTTTACGAAAGAAATGTGCGTCTTTCATCTCGCTGAATAATTCTTGTCGGTGTCTTGAACGACTTTAAAAAAAGAAATAATCCAAACTTATGTAGCTATCCGCGTTTTTATTTATTGGAGCGATATATAACGAAAAAATATCATAGCGATTTAGATTCGTATATTTATATGACAGGCTACTTGATTATAAAATATTGATCGCACGGGGTTTCGGGAATATTTTCCACACGGATTTTATGGCGTGTTGAACCTATATTTAATAAAATTTCAAGAAGCCGTAGACATAACTTAGAACGACTTTTTGGAACGGTAGCATATTTCAGATTTCACCAACTATATTTATTTACTCTACTTGTTTAATTTATACATTTGTCAATAAGATAAATAAGATTTTTACCTTGCGAACAAATAAAACAATCAAATGATAATTGAACAAGATTAAGTACAATTAAATGTTAATTAATTACAACTCTTACTTTATTTAACAAGTGATAATTAACATTATACTAATAAAGTACTGTATAAGCTGTAGTACAACTTGTAGCTTGTTTAATGCTTATTTAAATAAGTACAGTAAAATTGTACATTTCAGAGTGAATAACATTTTAATAACAAATTTAATTACTATTTAAATAACGACTTATGATATTTCATAAAATGAAAGTATACATGTAGTTTGTAGAAAATTAAAAAAGTGTTTCTTTTACCGACACTGCTGCACATAAATTAAGATATCTATATAATTCAAATGAGACTATAACTGGTATCTGCAACTATAACCTAGACGGCTAAACAAAAAGCTCTAGAGCCCGGGAACATTTTAGAAAAATACATTATTGTGGAAAATTTCGGAATTCAAAATCGTGTTTCAGAACCACGGCTCACATTGTTAGGGATGCCACAAAAAACAATATGACTAAAACAGAGTGTGAGATTTTATGTTCAATTCTGAATATCACCAACTATTAAGCAAATAAAAATACCGATTTGAGTAAATGGTTTGGTAGTCACTAAAAGCTATAAATCATAAAGAGGCTGTAAGCTGTATTCATCACCACTAAAATGCAAGTACACTTGTCATGAAATGAACGGTAATTGCTGTTCGATGTAACCTGCAGATTATTAAATAAAAGCGACAAATATAATAAAAATATGATGCAAGGAAAACAATGAATAGCTGTGAAATAGTTGGTAAGGAACTAGTGTTGATAGATCCTTTATTGGTGAATAGACACATAAATACGGATTCCTTTGTTAAAAATGAAATGATACAAGAATATATGCAATGTAAGAGTGACAAATATTATTAATTCCTTTAACCACAGGAGTACGGATTCCATTGTTAAAAATAAAATGATACAAGAATATATGCATTAAGAGTGACAAATATGAAGCAACGAGAGAGTTGGAATAATAATGCTATAAGGTTTATAATAAACTCATCGCTTGGTTATCCTTGGCGGTATGATAAATTCCCATGTTCGCATATGAGGCAGTATTTTTCAATCCCGTTGCAGACATACAAGATAAACCGGGCCATGAATTATTATTTAAATATGATTTAGCATACGCGGCCGTATAAATTACAATTTCTAATCTAAGAAATCGTACAAGTTAATAATTTATATAAACTCCATCCGGTAGCCGCTGCATGTGCAGCAGTAATGCTTGGCTTGCGTGCTCCAGCCGCAAAACAAACACCACGAGTTGCAACAAGCTACATACGCACACACGCCTTACTATTTTGATACCAACTATATTTTTCTGCTATAACTATGACTCATACTTTCTCTAAAATATAATTCAAAATTATCTTTCCTTCTTATGTACAACATTCTTAGAAAAAAAAGAGTTTCAGGTTAATTGACATTTTTTTTAAACGTTGCTTACCAACCATGATTTCATTGAGATTTTGCCCACCTTCAACAGTATATTAAACAACGAGTTTTATAAGACTCTTATAAAATGAGTTCTTTTATATTTTACATCTGTCATGTAGTAAAATATTAAAAAAAAAAATTTGATAAATTCAATTAATTTAGGAATTTTTTTTGGTATTTTTATTATTGTAATTGGTAACATTGGATTCAATGATTTGAAAGTTCAGGTCAATTATGATTTATGAACATAAAAATTTGTGTGAATGTCATCTAATACTAACCTTTTAAACTAAAAAATGTGCATCGAAATGAAGGCTTTTTCAATATGCTATTGCGTTTCACAATGATTTCATTATGAACGCAAAATATAAAATAGTTATTTATGCAACAAGTATGTAAAGTAAGTGAATTTTAGGCGAATGCATGAATCAGGCGTAGCCGAATGCGGAAATTATAGCACAAAATAAAAAACAATATGTTACACACGTGTTGCATTCAACATTTTTCCTACAACCGAAATATTAATGAAAATTAATTTCAAAAGTAAATAAAACCGTTGATAAATATTGTTAAGAACAACAAACAACAGTGGTTCACTTGCTTAGCAAACTCCGACTCGAAGTGAGTGGAGAGTGATATTTATGTGGCCGCTGCTTCTACAATATTTAACCAAATAAAAATGTAGCTATTTATATACTATAGCAACAAATACCACTAAAATGCAAGTAAAATGCCAAGACACAAGTATCTCAATTACTTAAAACAGTGTTCCATCTAGAAATTTTATATCATAGATGATGAAACTAAGGCAATAGTAAAAACATGTGCATAATTTCTTCTAAAATTATTTTGTTATTGCTCCTAATTCTTAGGACGAACAGGAAGTCAAATATTTAAGGTATGTGTTCTAGATAAGACTTACTTTCATATTAAAGGCATAGGTAGAGGTTGAGAAGAATAGAATAAATAAAAACAGCAAAAATTATTTTTTTGTGTCTTATTCATGCATTGAAATCACCACGTATCACTTTTATTTTTACATATGTACACTCTCTAATTTACTATTTTTCTTTGTTTTAGTAATCAGAAAATGTAATAGTGTAGATAAGACAAGTATCTAATTTAAAAATCAATAAAAGTAAACAACGTTGTATTTGTTATGAGCTGACCTTGCACTAGTACTATTAAAGTGCAAGTAAACTTTTCACAAAACAATATTTGAGATGATATCTTTTCTAAGAATTCAGCGCCATAAGAAGAAAAAAGTAAGTACAAATATTACGCACTGCAATATTGTTTGTCATAGGCGTAGGCAGCACGTCTCCTTTCGTGGGCACCTGTTGATACATTTAAAAAGTAAAAAGTGGATCTGGGATCGCAGCAAGCGGTGCTGGCCGACTGTCACACAACCGTCGCCGCCGCCTCGCGTCAAATAAACAACTGGCTTTAAAACCTGCTCGTTCTTGTGCCGAGTGGAGTGCTTGCCTACAGGCTTCAAACATCCCAACCGCCTGCCGCAAACAAAATGTCACGTGGATGGAAAATAAATACAGACAAATCCGCGAAATCATGGAAAGGAAACCAACTTAAACTTAGAATAACCATTACTAGTAAATGCAGTACTTCAACTACATGTTCGATCTTAATAGTTATTTAAATATGTAGGTCGTCAAATGTTTATTTAGCTACAATGTAGCTTATTACAGATCAATATACCCAACAGACATATCTACGAGAAAAACAAATGTTAAAACTATCTTACATTTATTTTATGTAGTTATTATACTATATAGCCGACCGATGTGGATTGGTAGCACAGGTTCTGGGTTCGAATCCCGAATAAGGTATGGATATTGTGAATGTCTTTTCAATCCAAAAATAATAATAATAATAATAACAAAATGTTTGTGGAAACTATCATCCTCATCAAAACATCACAGCTTTATATATTGTAAATATCAAAAATGTGTACATAATAATAGTATATTACACACCTATTTGGACATTGTCCTAGCGCCAAGTTGTGTCCTGACGTGAGAAGCAAACGAGGGACATAAGGCGCTGTGCAATAATGCTCTTCTCATTCAAGTAAGATTTAGTGAAAAACAATTTGTCAAATAAAGGTTAATAATAGTGGGTGTCTAGGTTAATAGTGACATTATGTTTACCAATAGATTTCTATTATATCATTATGCTATTTACTAACATACGAACAGCGATGGCTTAATTGTTGGCATGCTTCGATTTGATCTGAATATCGCCAACTATTAAATATTAATATACCGGTATGTCCGAGTGGTTCGGATTCTATCTGAACTATTAAAAATTAAAATTTTCACGAAAGACGTACAAGTATGTGTTGTGCATTTTATAAAATTATTTTTAGATTGATAAAAGTTGTTACTTGCTTGTTTTCTTGCAACTTTCTTCAAAAATTTGGAGAAATTTTACAAATAAATTTCCACTTCTGGTTGACATTTAGGGAATAACTAAAGTTGAGCAAATGGTGCAGGTTCATGTTTGAAAAATATAAAATTTTATTAAAATTATTTAATCATTTGTTTTCTCAATCGGACGAAAATCGATACTTTTCTTTTGCGTATTGCAGTCGGAAAGTGAATTATTCCGATATTTTAGTACAGTTGCTAAGGTACTAAAAATAACAGTTCGGAAATGTAAAAATAATGTTAGTGAAATCCGTTAGTATACGAAATCTGTTAGTTCATATGAGACTTGTGATATTTGCTGATCATTTTTGTAGTTTCTTATGACAAGTTGTGAGCGTGTATGAAAGCATTTGCAAGAAAATGAGTTCCTAATCATATCAAATTTCCTATTCATAAATGTATACGAGTGCAGCAAGTGCAGCTCGGCTGAATTTCTGTAAGTAGGTGGCAAGTCAATAATCATATAAACTCTCATATTTATATACGTTCAATTCAGGGCAAAATACCTATTTGTATCACAGAAAAATATGTATACGGGAAATAGATATTGTACAATTCCTAGATTTACATATTCACATGGACAATTATTAATTCATTGCTGAATAGACGCAGTCATAAATATTAATTTGTGTTGCTTAATTAGAACAAATGTATGCGACACATAGAAAAGGACAAATGAGACTAATTAAGTTGTGAATTGCTGTAATTCATCTTAAAAATAAAACAAGACCAAGATGTAAAAAAACACTCACTTTAAGTTGTTATGAGGGTGGCACCTTGCGGTGTTTAATTAAACTACAATCTACAGCTTGATGTTTGAAATTTACTTAGCAATCATTCAATATGGAGCGTATGTATTAAAAATAAATCATGGATTTTTATAATAACTTTATACAGCCTGGAAAGTACCAGCATATCATACTTTTTATATTTTAATAATAAAACAAATTTAATTGCGTCATTTTCACAAAACGTATTTTACGCCAATAAGAAGTACTACAGTATACAGGGGTATTATATAAGATATTAAAGAGCATAAAACGAAGTAAGAAAAGGTTTTAAAAAAAAAATTATGTACCCTACAAAAACGTAATAATAAAATTAAAGATTGTTTCCTTATATCCTACTTTTTGGTTAAATAAAATGTGACAATAAAACAGTACCTTACATGTCTTTTTAAATACACGTAAATTTTAATCCTTATTTAACAAATAAAAGAGCGCAAAAACATTAAATACGATCTGTTTAAAATTGAAAGTAATAACAAAACCATAAACTTTTTGAATCCATCCATTTTCATTACAATAAATTGCAAATCAACAAATTTACATCGTAACGTAACAAATAAATGCAAACCAATCTCTATGCAAACAATAATACTATCAAACACATCAAATTGTTATACAGTTATAATAAAAAAATTGAGTCTTACATGTGTGTAAGTGTCTTTAAAGCATTAGTGTTGTAAAAGACTTTAAATAAAATGGAAAATGCAATGCAACGAACAAGACCTGTTTGTGGATAAATTAATTCTATTGCATCTGTAAATTGTCATGGTTTTAGAAGAATGTTCGTCTTTTGTAACAAGTACTTACTGTCCATTCTGATGAGAATAAAGAATATAAAAAGTAGCCTGAGAAAGCCGCTATAAAAATATAGAGCATTAAAACTTTCTTCTGATAATCCATTGATGTAAGAAGATTGAAAATAAATGATGTCCCATTTAAAATTAATTTCAATTTAATAGGCCCGATTAAACTGAAAAGCTCATATATATTAAAACCAAAAAACACATTAAACATTTAATAAAGCTATTAAATTCTCTGATCGCTATAAAAAATTGAGCATTCAATACCTTCTGACATTTATTACTCATTGACGAAAGGAGCAAAATTTATTTTATTCCTTGTTTAGACAGCAGTAAATTTATAGTGTACACAATTTAACTTTTCATAAAAACATTTGCTTTGCCGCTTCGATTCTAAGTCGGCGGCGATTATGTCATGGAAATAAAATTATTTATTATGTGTGTAGCGTTTGATTCTCATATTTCACGCTACTCAGAAGAATCATAAAACTGTACATCCTTATAAAGATGCCGGAGAGGTATCATTGCTATTTTTAACGTTTATTTACCCACGCTTTCTTACCAACATGTTAATGGAGTTGTACGGAACAGCCTCAGTGTGAAAACATTGCTTATTCTAAAGCAGTTTTTCATCATTCACTCTACAATTCTTGGCCTATGAACTGAACATCATCTCTCAATCCAATATCAATTCGTCATTATTTAACCATCATCTGTGGCACAACATTTATAGGTGGAACACGGCCTCAAATACTTTATATACTTGTTTCGAGATAAGTTTAGATTGCAGTTTACAGAAAGAGACCTACAGCTTATACTAAATTCAGAATAACCTTGATAGAACAATGTACAATGTAAATAAACCTTTGAGGTATTTTAGGATCAGTTCCATTTAGTAATTTTTGCCAAAGATGCTCATAAAAACTTCAAAATACTTTTAATTTTGCAGAATCTGTAATGCCAAAAGTTGACGATATAATTTTACAAACTTGAATTCTAAAATGTATAATGAACTACATTATTTCTCTTGTTCATAATGAAGCCAGCGATGCCCGTATTTAGTCATCAATATGCAAAACATGAATACAAATTGAGTTCTTTTAAATATTATGGAAATAAGATGTTTCGTGCAACAATTCTATATCAGATAAATAGAGTTACTCACAATGTAATAAATAACAAGTAAACATTACCTCATAAGTTAACACCCCGTTATTAGAGCAAATTATGTAAATTAATTGCTTCTAATTTTAGTAATAAGTTCAGTATAATATCACGAAGACAGATGTTGCAGTATATCCACCATGAAAGGTTATCGGCAGCTACAATTAGCGAAATAAACATACATTCATCTTTTCTTATAAACAATCATTATCATGAGTAAAGAATTTCCAGAAAAAAACATTCTTATTACAAATAAACAAAAACAACGGAATTCATTTGTTGATTATTTTATTTATATACATTTAATTTTATTATTGTTTTTTAATGACATTAGTACAACCCTAGGAGAGTTTAGCCCACAGGTGAAATTGAGAAAAAGAATCTTCTGCAAGAGAACTACAGCGAATTTCGAACTACTTGTCACAACGGTATTTTTATTTGGTTAAAGAAGTAGCGGCTCATGAACTACATTTTGTATAGGCAGGCAATAGGACAGGAACTGAATTGAAATAACATTCATTTTAAAAGTAAACTTAAATTTAAAATTTAAATTTAAAGGTATCTAGTGTCCACGTCCACCTACTTATACTGTATTTGAAAAACTGCAAATGAAAAAGGCCAAAATTTCAAAAGAATTCAGTTTGGTCGCCTATTCGCATCTACCATGGGCCAACACACCAATCAGAAAGTATTTGAGGCATGCCTCAAAATTCCCTTTCTGAAGCAGGTAGTGCAGCGGGAAAAAAATTGTTAAACGCTGTGAGCATTGTAAAAACGGAATAGTCGTACAAACACTTTGATGAAGTTTAAGGCAGGAGAACTTTTGCCTCTATACTTCTGTATAGTCAGCATTTTGCGCTGGGCGTATGAATGCTGTATTCGGAAGTATATATAAGGATAGGAGAACGTGACAATTAGATATAGATCTTGTGAACATATTGCTCTCTAAATTAAAAATTTCTGGAAGACAGAAATTTTAAAACACAATGCAAAATTCTCTTCTCATTTTGTCCCTATCTCTCCTAACGAGCCTTCACTCCGTTCATTTCGAGTCGGAACATGGGTTGATTTGGAAATAATAACAAAACAAGCATAAAATCAAAAATATCTTATAAATTGTCAATGAAGGGTAATTAATAAAGGATTTTTTTTGTGAATGACTTGAAGCTTCCTGATGCCCAGTAGCACATATAGGTGTTTCTAAATGACGCCAGATCACAGGGCAATATGTAAATTTTAAATTATTGCAGTGTCATTATCGAGAGCAATAAATAATACAGACAGCTGGCGGTAGACTCCTTTTATTCTTTTTGTAGCCGTTGCAGGTCTTTAGCGCACCTGACGACTTGATCGGAAAAATTGCTACACTTTGCACAGTAGGCCATGGAATTTTTTCCTGAAGATTTTTACTCCTTATGTTTTTTACGCTAATTGACCGTGTTTGTAACCATAAATCAAATTTTAGATTAATGGAAGAAGTGTATGGTAATAAATTTAATTTTAACGGTTGTGCAAATTTTCAATTTGTATTCCAAGGAAATTGGATTATTACGCGAACACCATTTTTCATAATCGAACTTACACTAACCATGTATGTGGTTATTAAATTGGTTTTCTAGCATAGTTGACACAAGAGGATGTCTAATTTGAATACAACATTCTAAACGGTAATTAAATCAATATTCAATATAAAACAAAAATGATATATTGCTTAATCGAAATCCCTTTTTATGAATCCCATTTTTAAATAAAATTCAAGAAACATTAGTTGGTCATGGATATGCTAGGGATACATTACTTCGTAATTTTCAGCTCTTAGTACTTCTTAAAGTGCTTTTAAACGCTAATCAATTAATTAGAAACATATTTCAGTTATTCTATTATTCATTTTTATGTATTTATTTAAACTAACATAAGTTATAATTTTCTACTTTACATTGTCCTGTGATTGGCTTGTCCATTGGGCAATAAATATAATTATTATTATTATTATTATTATATAACTATTATTATTATATATTTATTACCTACTTATTTATTCCAATTAATCATTCATTTCTGCTTTTTATTTATTTTAGTAGGTATTTATTTTAATTTTCAGCAGGAACTTACGCTAAAGATTTCTAATAGAGTTAATGTGAAATTATTATTTACTGCAATATTATTACTACAACTTATTTCTATTTTTTTGTTAACTATTTTTTATTTAAAATTATATGTTGTCAATTTTGAAAAACCAATAATTTCCAACAACAATGTATTTAAGTAAAAGGCGGTTAAATATTACAGTCATATCCTTTCAAGCTGCTAGTATAGGTAATCATGTTTTTCAAATATGAATGTCTCATAACCGAATCCTCATTTCCGTTAATAAACAATTCCATTACTCGCTAAAGAGGCTCCATCCGTTTCAGATCATTACGTCCTATTATCCTTGGATAATTATTTCATCAGATGCGTCAAACCTAACCTCAAACCACGTGACATCATAATCATCCGTTGCACGATCGCGCACTAATGAAAGTCATCGAGTCATAGTCGCAGTCATCCCCGAAGCATAGCCAGGCACTTTATGTAAATGGAGATCGCAAATTATTAATCATTATCATTTTCATAATAATAAATTAGACTCGTTGACATCGTGATTATTCGTCGTGACTGCAAGAGCAGACGATGGCAATTATTGAATGTAGTTGCGACTGTTGCAACATCTCATGATGCATTCGCTTTGGTTACACTTAGAACCCAACGGATAAAAACTGATAGGTTTATATTTTAGTGTCTCAAGTGGGTCGAAACCGCTCAAGATTAAATTTTAAATAAATTGACTGCATCCCCATACTGCATGCTACTTTCCTTCTTTAGTCAAGAAGCATCCCTAACGTAATATATTTTAGTACTTTTTAAAACATGTAGTTAGCGGTGGCTCACTGCATCCAAATTGTTAAGTATCCACTATAAGCCGTAGGTTCCTGAAGAGACTTTAGATTAGGCTGATAACTCGTTCCACCATATTTCAAGGAAAAATTCTCATGATATAATTCTCAATTTTATCTGCGACCTAAACTCTTCTAGAGTTGTAGCACCAATGATGATTAAATAGTTATTTGTCAAACTAGAGAGGAAAGGGTATGTTTTTATTACACGAGCTCGAGTTTGACTCAGAAGCATAGCGAGTACGGCATTCGAATGAGATTGGAAAAAGTGCACTCCTTTCGTGTTAGACAGCATTTTTTTCACGACATATTTCAAAAATCGATTTATTCGGACGAAAAGGAGTAGCAACATGATAAGCTTAAAAATTAGATTATGTAAACTTTGACGTTTAGCAGTGCAATTGTTACAGTATTGACAATATACCAATACGCCAATTCAAGTTTAAGTTGTAAAATTATGAAATAAGTGAAAAAAAGGGAACAAGACGTAATTGCCATAATTTTTTTAAATTTTATATATTTTAATATATTAATGAATATTTCATTCTATAGTAATATCCATGTTACGTAACACTGTACATTTTCCTCTCTAGACAGGGAAAAGTAATTTTCCTCACTATTTCACGTGAAAAAAGAAGAGCTTCATATGCATGTCGTGAAAAATCGTATATTCTCTACTAATACAAATAAAATGGAAAACGTATTGTTATAAATCAAATATGCAAATAAAAAGAAAACTATAAAAATAACAAAATTTACATTTCTAATATTATGTTATAAGAGACATAAATACGTATTTCATTGTGTTTTATGTTACAAGTATTAATTAACGATTTGCGATAAAAAAGGATCTGCATACGTACGTTCCTCACTGATATTTGTTTTCAGTTTTCAGATCTTTGATGCTTCTTTTAAGGTTCTATTATTGAAAGATGACCATGTGTTGTCCCTATAATGCTTATGCTTATTTAAATTGATAAGGGTTTTGTATTTTATAATTTTATAATAAAAATCTTGTCAACTATTGATTTTTTTTTGCAAACTATGAATTAAAAAGAGTTTCCACGTTGAAGAATCGTAGTGCGAATTTAAGATGGAATCCACTTGCAATTCCGAAACCGTTATTTGTGCAATCGCAAGGAGAGCAGTGCTGGACCGGGCAGGTTGTGGTCCAGGGTCGTGAGAGTGATAGCTGTCAGAGTTGAGCAGCGCTGAGGGACCGAGGTTGTGAAGGAGGCGTGGGTCACGACCCCGCGGCCACGCTGTGTGGCAGGCGGGAGGATGCAACCTCTCCCTGCCCACAGAACGTACGAAAAAGATGATTTCAAATCGCTGTTCTAAGGAATTAAATTATTTAAACAATTGAAAAAATTAATTGAGGTTTTCAATTTTAGAAGTTAGTTTTTACAAAACATATTATTTTATCACATTTGCTTGTTGGTTTTTTTTTAACTAGTTCTAATAAAATTTTAAATAAATTTAAAACAATCTACTGATTTGAGAAGGAGGAAATTATTCTCTTTTGGTTTATTAAATCAAAAGTAATTTCTTCATTCGCTTGATTATATAACACAGTTGATTAAATTATTGTTTTATTTTTATATTCTATATATTCAACATCACTACTTTACAAATAAATCACTAAAAGCATGGTCAAACTACAAATTACGATTTAAAGTAAATAAAAAAAATTAAGTGCCCGTGATCTACATCTACATATTGTGGTGTAAAATTACAGGATTAAAGTCAATGTATAATTTTTAGGTAAAATTTTATTTAATTAATATTTGCGTTTCTAAAATAGAAAATAGATAGTTCAGTTCGAATTGAAACAATTTAAGTAATGAACCATTACTGCTATTTTAATAGAAATATATTCATCATTGACTCCAACAACCCTAGGAAAGTTTTGACCGCAAGTAAAATTAAGAAAAGAACTTCATCTGTTCCATGATAATTTTACTTGCATTTTGGCCTCTACAAGGGACCTACAGCTTGTAATGGGTTCCGAACTACTCGAACAAAACGGTATTTTTATTAGTTTTATTGTTGGTAACGTTGGAAGTCGAACTAAAATCTCCACTTAGTTCGAGTTAAAGCATGCTAACCAAGTTAAATACCGCTGCCCGTATCAAAATATATGAATAAAATTAAACTAATGACGGCGAATTTTTTAATAGATATTACACCTTGATTTGTATATAACGATAAATTATATTCTATTCTAAAGATTCTGTACAGTTTGAAGAATGATATTTTTGCTCTGCGGCAATGTAGGGTTTGGATATCAGCATCGGATATCGGGTAAGCCACGCGCTGTACACAGTTCCTCCAAGAGCCTCGGAGTAAACAAACGGACAGACGATAGCACGTCCCGCTGGGCTCCAGGCTCACTAGATAATGATCACGCGAAAATTAATATATACCTCCACCACCGAACCGTCATCGTATACTCCACACTTTACACAACGCTCACTGCGTCCACCGACAAAAATCTCTATTTTTAATTCGGATTGTGGGAGTACTGGATGCAAATATAAATTTAAAAACGATAGTTACAGGTCTCGTATCTTGCGAAATGTATAGGCAGTTTAGGCCAATACTGCACAAACTAAAAGTTCATTCATTTCTACGTGATCTGAAAATTATGTAAATGGAAAACCCACACAAATGGACAAGTTGTCTCCAACGCATATTACTTCATAAAGAAAATATATTTTTTTGAAATGTACAGTAAAATAAAAAATGTTATTGGCGTACAAAAAGATTCAAAAGTGAATTTAAAAGACGATATGAATATTTGGAATTACTATATATTTACATAAAAAACTATTAAGAAAATATTAAGTCTGCAAGATCAGTATATATATATATATGTATAACAAATGTTACATTCTTTTGGTCACCCATGATGCTTACCTTCATTCATCAAATGACTATTACATTTGTAATTGAATATTTACACTTTAAATATACTAGTAAAGAATTAAATAAAAAAATTCATCCAGCCAATAAGATCAATGTATCTTATCTTGCTAAGCTTCCCTTAAGTAGAAAATACTATATTAAAATAAAATGCCAAATTTTAATAATTTTATTAAAATCTTCCTAACGACGTTATAAATTGTAATACTTGTAAAATCTGAATTAATTTATCATTTTTCTATAAGCATTATCGAATAAAATCTGAAAAGGAAGCTTAACTTTTCCTTTTCCTTTACTTTCAAAAATTTCTTTTCCAAAAGAATGGTTCATGTCGAAACTAATTTTGATATATTTTAATTTGCTTGATGAAGGCTAATCAATTTGTGAGATCTGTCATATTTGAAATTTCGCAAATGAATTTGGTATTTCGCAAAGTCTTGTAGAAAGATAGAATGTCGTAATGTTCTTATCTTGCTGCATCTTCGCTGAACAAACATCTCGAGAATGATATTGGCTAGACACGCGCGCAGAACATTAATCCCTCCTCGGGATCGTAATATAAATAATAAGCATTTTTACGCATTTAATAAGACTCTTATATCTAGAGGCAGATCGCTCAGAGAGGGCTTACTCGCTCTGGTGTTCGTAATGCCGTCGAGGACGTATAATTGAAACACTGGATCGCTCGCCAGATAAATTTCCTTGTAAATATTGTTTAATACTGCGAGAAACACTTAAGATATTGGAAAGACGTGGAATTATATGTTGGTACTTGGTAATAATAAATGACTTTATCGGATATGACTTCTTCTGCGTTGTTTTGTTGAGTTTGTTTTGTTTCCACAGATCCGTCAAATCGTGAGCGCCTTCAGCAGGGTATACACGTTTGGTTTTTATTTGCGGGGTATTGTGTTGCAGAACTGTTAACTTCTACAGCTTGCTTTCCAAAACTATCGCCTTCCCACATTCCAGCAGAAATCGCCATCATAAATAAATATTGACAATATAATCACACGCACACAATAAATCATTAAGAAAACTTCCTTTCCAATATTCTGATACTCTTGTAAACCTTGATACCAATCATACTCATTTTTAAAGGAAAAAGGTTTTTTTAAATATCCATTACCTTTTTCCTCCTTTTTATATAATACGTCAATATTCTGTAATTTCCATATTACTAAGTGGTTTTAAGACATTAACCTTGATAGAAACATACACTTTATAGTTGGGTACGAACCACTAGAACCTCAGATTTAGGTAATTTCAATGTCTTTGAGATGTATTCTTATATACATTTATTATTATAGTTATTTTCATGTTTAAAAATATAATAAAATTCAAATAATATAGCATTAACATGCTAATATCAAATCAGTCGAGAAAATTCGGTGAATTTTGATATTCTATTACCCTGTCATCGAAAATCGATCGAAACCAGCAATGAAACATTTACAACTAAGAAACATGAAAGGAATCATAATATTTTATTTTTGCATATTAGATAGATACTTGTATTCTTAAAACCATTATAGCTGAATGCAACTAAATACAATGGATTGAAAAAAAGACATATACATAAACATAGCAATAGGGATGCAAAGTCTGTACACTGATCACTAGATTAGATGTTGGCATATTTTACTATTTTATGTTGATAATGATATTCATCTCATAAAAAATAATTAATAATTCGTAAAGTTCTAGAATATATTATTCGAATTAGCCATTTTCCGGAAGACACTTTAATATTACCTCAATATAAAAGCCTTTGAATTTGAAAGTCACTACTAAGACCTAGTGGCAAATCTAGTCAGATCAATCAATTTTTTAATACTTAGAATGTACCTGTAAACTTCACGTCAACAGTTATCAAGATTTATAACTGTCTTTTAATCACGTACTACACGCCTACATTGTTAAGTAATTTAAGGTTATATTTGAATCTCTACGTTTTGCGGCAACGTAGTAGTTAACGAAGCAGTCTTTACAAGTAAATAATAAGTACAAATGAACAGGGTGTACTGTAGCTGATGATATATTTATTTATGAGTCACGTGTTCTTCGTAATATTTATTTGTTCCTACCTCGAGTGAAAAATTCATTAATGACCTGGGTTTTTAATTACTTAAATCCTTCGTAATCCACAATTCATTTCTGCCGAGCGCGGTTCACACGAAGAGGAAGAATTATACCGAGTCGTCTGAGCGTACAGCGTACTTACAAGACATTTAAAGTGTTTCAAAGCAGTTCTCAATAAAAATCCAAACAAGACACATTCATAACTAAATAAATTATGACATAGTCGACAGTTATCCTGTACGCAAGGTCGAATCGCATGCGGATTTTTACACCGGAGCAATCGCCCGAGTCATGCAACTGAATATCAAATAAAATGGGAAGTCAGCGTGCTGCAAACAACCCAACGAGCAAAAAGACAACCTTATAATATACAGAAACTTTATACTTCGACGATATTTGCTTTCGTACATTTCATATAAACGTGAATATTGAGGATTGTTGTACGATTTTGTTTGTATTTTTCTAAGTTTGTATATTTGTGTGAACAGTTTTTATATTACTTTGGCATCATTGTAGATTTTACTATTATTTCAAATAATTTTTGTGTGAATCTGAGAATTACCTATTATTTAAATACTTCTTTCCATTCCTTTACTATTTCAACGTTATTTAAGTTTTAAATTTAAAATTATATTTACATTCTTGTACTATTTCAAAAATCTGTTTTCGGTAAAAATATAGTTTTAGAAAATAGTAGGTATTATATTATCAGTTCTTGATGCGCAGATATTCTAATATGTCTTTTAGATCCTGAGATATTTTGCTATCAAAGCTGAACCTCAAAAATGTTTGTTTTAGTGTATTCCAAAAATGGATAGAAATACAACCTCAATAAACATATCATTCGATTCTACGGAAAGTTTTTTTATCATTTAAGTTCTTTGGAAGAATTATGTGAAAAAGAAGAAAATTGAAAAAAATATTTAAATTTTTCGCAGAGGAATTCTTTTCCTTGGAAATTTGGTCATCTGTTTGCAAATCTGAAATCAGCGCGTTCAGATCTATAAATACATACTTTTCCTAAAACCAAAATTTTCGATCGAAAAGTAAGTAAGTAAATATAATGTGGATTTTTATATTCTTATGAACTAATGTAATAATTTGTCATGAAAATAGCATGCAAATTTGAAAATATGTGTTTTTGGTTGGCAAATTGTTATTAATTTTAAAATAATGTTATTATAGAGGTTTTTAATTTCCACTTAGAATACTGAGAATTTAGAAAGTAGCAAAACACCAATTCTTTGAGCGATCTATAACAAAAGCTAAAACAATTCACGTCTCTTGAACGTAACATCTTTTCTTCGTGAACAATACCTTGACAGGTAGGGCCTAGGGCCCAGTTCCCTTATGTTCTGACCCTCGCCTCGCACGAGGCCTAAACGCCCTTATCTCGCCATCTGCAGCGATAGGTGGTCCGGGGAGATTGACATGTCCAGCGCAAGTGACAAAGCTATTTTCAAACGTCTTACTCAAGACTCCTTCCGTGAATTTATGTTTCCCAAAATTGAAAGTGATGGAGATGGGACTATTTTTAAACATGTTTCTAGCGCTAAAATTTATTTGATATTACCGGGAGATTAAAAATAATTTTGGGCAGGTAGACAAATAATGTCGCGAGGATTTACTGGCTTCCTGTTTCGAAGTGGGATTCTTGGGGAAATGTATCATCCTAGATCAAGAGTTGGGGATATTTATTACTACACTAAAACTACACCTCGGGTTTAATTGCAAACACCTTTACAAAATCAAAATTTATTCTTTAAGTACTTCTTTTATTTTAAGCTACAACGAAAATAAGTACATCTTAAAATTCAGCAAAATATAATAAAGCGAATCAAATATAAATATTTATAAAATAAGGCCAATCTGACATCTGTTAAAAGAATTATTTATTTGGATCTTCTCTTTCGATTTAAATTATCTACATAAGCTTATTGCTCGATTATTGTATTTATATTATGATTTATTAATAATGTGAATATGAATACATTATGGTATATATTATACCCGCGCGGGCATTATGAATTGCTAGGATTATATTAAGAACGAGCTAAGTATTTCGCAAATTTTATTATATATTCTTATATTCTAATTAGAGTATTAAGAAATGATAGCTCAGAATGAAATATTACAAGCACCAAAGGGCATTGTTTGATGAATATGCAGAAATACTTCAATTGTCTATATTTATCAATCAAATTGGTATTACTTCCATTATTTTTATTTGTAATACATATTAACAATTTATTGTGAAAAAATAAGATATTAGTAATTTTTTTAAGTGCACTGGTACAAAAAATGAACGAGTATCTGAGAATTTACGAGTATTTCGACTTTTATACATTTCTTATTTTTTTTTTCTGTTACTTTTCGTTAATTACCTATAACAACTTACAAATTTATGACATTACTAGACTAATTTTTTGCAAGAGTTTTTGCTCTTGCTAAGGGCATTGGCTTCTAAATTCCTCCATAACATTTTGTGCAAGGTCTCTGCAATATTTTTTACCTTCATAACCTTCATGTTGGTAATTGAGTCTTCTTGAATGCATTAACTAAACTGTTCGTGACAAAAAATACTTCAAATTAGGCGCTGAAAAACCCGAGAGCTAAACCGTTCCCATTGTCGACTTGTAAATGTAAATATCTTTGAGAGGAAACACTTAACGCTGACACTTTTCAACAACATTTAGACGTCATTTCACGGAAATTAGAGGTAGAGAATTTCAAATTTACACCACGTCACAAATAATAATATACAATATGACATATCCGTGTATGATAAATAGAAGCTTATACAAATTATTATTATATAATAAGCTTGATAGTAGTCACTCATACTTTAGTCACAAGAGAATAAAACCGAGTACCTGTATGTATAAACAGAAAAATACAGAAAACCTATTATAGGTTAGATAATTGTTCAGTCTTAAATCATCCTTTGATGCCAACTAATTTCAGAGTAAACAGTGCTTGAAATCGTAATGTAACAAAAGGGGTAGAAAATAGTATATTGTGTATCTAGTAGAAAAAGTGATATATTCCCAGACGATGGTGGAAATTGCGGGACGACACGTAAGCGAGGCCAGAAACACCAGGAGTCCAGAAGTCACTTTTCCTATGTGGTACACATACTATTTTTATTTACGGAAAACAGTGAACGGTGTATTGTAAGGGTATGCTTTGTCAGGCAGGAAAAAATATTCCTGGTCTGTTATTTTTCGTATCAAACAAGTAACAAAACTAAGATTCTGAAACGATAATTTTTTTTGGTTCGAAAACAAACCGGGAAGGGGTCAGTTTTCGTCCGATCGAAAAAAAAATACATTATACAACAAGTTTGATAAATGTCACTACTTTATTTTTAAATTTATTTAGAAGAATCGCACACTACATTTTTTATTAATTAAAAAATTAAGAGACTATTCAAAAACAATTGCTTATCTACTTTACATAAAAATAGCAGCTAGTTTCAGGTGATTCAAGCCGTGTATAAAACAGTTCGATACCACAGCTTGTCATATTATGAATAAAATGTTATTTTCTTCCATGGTAACAAGTGTGTTAAGCCATAAAATAATTTATTTCGGGATAGAAAATAATCTTTTCTATATTTTTAAAATTATTTTGCTTGCAGTGTTAAATATAAGTAAAATTTTATTTCGCAAGAATTGCAAATTGAAGTGTAAAATATCCTCAAGTTGTGAATGAAAAATCCAAGTTTGTATCTTCTTTTTGCAAGAATGTAATGTTCTGTCTGTGCCCTTGAAACCAAAACGTCTCGAATATCACATACGACTGTGTGTGTGAGTGTGTGTGGAGATAAGCTGTTTACTAACGCATGAAATTTTGAATAAATTAAAAAGAGAATTAATACAACATCATAACAGTAAATGGGTCATATCTTGATCAGTCAAGAGTACAACCGTAAACGGGATTTAATTTCTTGTTTTAAAAAATAAACATTTCACGACGGACTTTAGATAGTACAGACCCTTGCAAAAGTTTCCACTGAAAACAAAATTGATTTAAATATTTCATTGTTTTCATAACCTCGGAATATATAATGCAAGTATTCACATACAGTGACAATATACTTGTAATACAGATATTATGTTAAAAATATGTTTACTATCTGTAGTAAAATTTTGCAATACAATGTGATGGTTCTTCAGGAATTTAAAAATAAAAACAAATATATCATTGTAAAGATTATAACTGACAGCTGTTCTCAATACACTACTTAATAAAAATAATATTTAAAACCGTTAAAATATGCGTTTTATATGTTCAGATCAATAAAAAAGTATACGGGATGATTACCATATGTTCCAGAACCTGTCATTTTAAATTATAGTTTATAGGTTGCAGATTTATATTAAAAAGTTTAAAAATACGAAAATTATAATTTGTACACAGCACCGACTTCCAAAAGGAAAGTAAAGGAGCTTAATTATTTGTTGAATACGTAGGGTAAAAATAAAATTATTTTTTTATGAAATGGTGGGAAAATAGACCGGTGAGTCATTTAAAACAAGTACATTGATAATAATAGTACGAAAAGTGCAGCAAATTTATTCGGCATCTAGAATAAAAATACGTTTTAAATTTTCGTTGCCAACCCGAAAATTAATATTAATTTAAAGAAAAAAAATAGAAAACAAATTAATTAATATGAAAAAGAATTGCTATGTATTTTATTATTTTAAGTCTTTGATAATTCGTATACATACAATTTATTTCGAGCTAAATCATAAGTATTTATTGTTTTTAATACATTAGGAAACAGTCTGAGACAAATAAGTATAAGTAGAAATTAATTATTTTGATGCTAATTTATTTCCATTATTGGGTGACAAGCTGTGATTCTGATATCCTGAATTCAAGACATGCCATTCATCCCATATAAAAATGTCTACTGTGGAACAATCTCCAGGGTAAATTGGGTGTACTCTACAGTTTAAATATATCATTAATAATATCTGCTATAAAGCAAATCTGGAACACCCAGCATTTAGTTTATTACTGTGAGTGATATATTTGAATTAAAAATGTAACTCCTGAAATTTCTTGCTGGCGTGTACTCAGTGAGCCTCTAAAGTGAAGCACCGTGACTCTTGTTCCCAACTTAATCGGTTTAGCGAATGATCTTACGTCAATTTGAGGTCAGCGACTTTCCGAATTTTTATTTTACCTGTCTTATTTTTGTCACTGACTTGGACCGCGCGTCTTCATAAAGTCCGTTGTTTGCAAGACGAGCTTGATAGCTGTCAACAGTAGCCGATCATATTCCGCAGGATTTATGAAAGGTTTTGTTGGTTCTGGGGATTTTATGGAGAAATCAGACGGTAAAATTGGTTGTTAATTAGAGAATTCGGCTTGCAGTAGCCATGTCCCAGCAGGGGAAATGCAACACAGGTAGATGCAAGAATTTGCCACCCAAAATTAAAAACATTTTCATTCGTTATTCATATGTTTATTTGCTAAATATGCCACTGCAATAACTTTTAATTTAAAACTGCCACAACGATGTCATATCTTAAAATTTTTATATTGTGATAATATCTTAAATCTTTTTTTATTAAAATCTCATTTTTAAAAAGTACAGCTTATTTCGCATTGCTTGGCTTAGGAATGTGCTTTATCATATATTTTAGTAATGATCAAGAGCGTAGGAACCGAGGGGGCTGAGGAAGACGGTTGCCCCCCTGGAAATTTTACTGGAGGGGCAATTATTTTAATATTTTCAATTTTTGATTTTTTTTAATTTCATTAAACTTTTCATGACACGCTGAATATTTGAAGAGTATTATTTTAATTAAAGTTTATTTAAAAAAAAATATCAAGATGCATATCCAGGTTTTTTGCTTCTGATTATTGGGGTATTACTTATTAATTATTACAGTGCAAATACATTATTTCCACTTATTGGTACAACATTTTCAAGCGTTTTGATTAGCTAGTTTTCTTAAGAATTATATTCTCTAATTATTAATTTCAACGATTCATTGCATATAACCTGACATTAATATTGATATATTTATTGAGGTCATATGTGTAGGTAATTTTAAAATAACAAATCTTATAATGAAACAAACAAATACAAATATCAGTTGAAGAAATAAACTCAGCAAACAAAGTGGTACATTCAACGATGTAGCAAGAACAAAATGTTTATTTCTATAAATAAATATATGCTTAGCGCCCTGCTGAGGAGAAAATTTATGCAGAGTTAGAAGAAAATTTAATTACAAAATGAAATACAATGTGCTGAGAAAAACAACAAATAAGAAGAGGTATGAGAAAAATCTAAGATAGAAAAGTGATTTAATATTCAGGATGCGTTTTTATTAACAAGAGTTCGTATCCAAATAAGAATCTGTTACGAAAGACGACGTTTTTGTTGAAATGCTACAGGTACTATCTGCCTATTATCGGTTGAGAGAAAGTCATTAAAAAATAAAATCACAGGCAGCCTTTGCGCAACTGTCTTTGTAAAACAAATACAGGTTTATTCTGCCTTATTTAAACTGGAGGAGAGAAAAACTGGAAAGAACTGCGAGTTTTTTGCAGTTTTAAAAACGTTTTAAGGTTATAAATTGTATAGTGCTTATCAGCAGCATTTGTAACTGTTTAAAATTTTTCCGTGTCTAAAGTTTTTGATAACGTTGATAACCTCGTGTCCATGACCCAAAATGCTTCCTAAAATATACAACAGAACTCCAGCCCAACACGGAAGATTTTTTTAAATATAGATTTGTTTCGCCTTTGCTAGAAATTTGTAGACAAATTTATTATCGTTATCATGCAAGTTATCTTCATCGAAAGACTATCCTCAAGGATGCTGCGATTAATAAAGAAATTCCTTGTTGTTATTAATAAATTCCAATCTGCCTATAATTTCATATATAGTGTCATATTTCAATAATCATCGAAATATATGAACTAACCAAAGAAGTAAAAATAACTATTGCCATATTAAATAAAATTTAATGCCAAAAATTTATTTTTATCTCACATTAACTAAACTATCTCCAAACATTTGTTAAACAATATGATTTTTAACCCCCACAAATTAACTAGTTTTTCATCAAAATACGACTCGCTGAAACTAAAATGACATTTGTGGTCAACTCAAATATACTGCAATAGAGGCGAAGGTAAAGATGTGTTTCTGCCTTAGGAAAATCGAAAAAAACATAGTAGAAGATATAATAGTATAAATTAGGTATTTTTGGTTAATTCTTACATTTTAGGAAATATTTAAATTGTAGTCAAATGCTTATTTTATCAGAAAAAAATACCCAAAGTATTCGAGATGTTAAATTATGATCAATTTACAATCTCTCTTACTCGCGCATAAAATACATTTTAAAAGTTTAGTGAATGGCTTCGAACTAATTCATGTTGATTTAAAAATAAAATCAAATGGCATTGTATTTCCCAGTGCTAGCATGCGATTTCCATCTTGATGTAAAATTCAACAAGTTTGCTCTTGTTTGTCGTGGTTAAAAATCGTGGCGAGGCGAGTGCGTGAAGCCCCTTGCCAGGAAATGAAATGCAATTGTTATTTTATTCAAGACGCGCTAAGTTAATGCAAAATCGCCATTACGTTGTAGATGGCTATCGGTGCAAACTGCAATGTTATGTTTTATACAAGTTCGGCGCTGGTTTATGTCTCTGCTCACATGTAGCTCCGATCTGATAGTTACGCGACGCGTGTACGTTGTAAATTACCAACCTCTTATTATTATTTTCCCCCGCAACATTACAATTTGTTTCATACGTTTAGGAGCTGTAAATCTCTATCCAAGCCAACTGATTTAATGGCCTGTCATCGACTTTTGGATTTATATGAATTTTTCATTGGTCGTGACCTTCGAAGAGATTTATTATTATGAAGAGAGAATTACAATAATAAATTAAAAATTCATTTTTCATTCACTACTTCCACACATAAATCTTCCTAGAGTAATTACTAGAAAAAATATTTAGAGGAATATTAAATCATGTAAAGTTTATAACTTTTGTCAACATGAATAAATTTATTCCCAAGAAACTGAAAATATACTAATAGGCCAATTCTAAACAAATTTGTAAGTCTTACAGATCTGTAAATCTGACAAAAACGCATGAATTTTTATTGATTAATGTAAAATTATGCAAGAGTGCGATTTTGTTCATTATTTACAGATTTACGATGTGTAAGTCTTACAGATATGTACAGAATTGGTTTAATATAGACCAATTTAACAAGGATCTATAAGTTCCTAAATTATTTATTTTTCATATCTTTTGAAATATGTAACTAATTACTACTTTTAAATTGACTATAAAATTAATAGTTGCCAAAAATTGAAATAATAGTTATTTAAGCTGTAAAGAATGTAAGTGCATTATAACCTTCGAGGAGATATGATCTGAGGCACAGTTTCTATAGTCGAAGTTCTTGTTACCGTAGGAGAATAGATTTATGGGTACTTACATATCGTTTAGTATATTTTTCGCGCCACCAGCAGCAATTAATTTCAAATAATGTGAAAATATTTGTAAAATTTGGGCCACTTGACAGCTCAGATTTATTTATTTCCAATTTTTTATTGTTAATTTTGTCCGTTGCCAGACCACCAAATGAATAAGAAATTCGTATGATTTTCACAATTATCCTGCTGCATGATAGTACAGTTATTTTCTATAACACTTCGTTGACAATAGTAATCAAATAATAAATGTATTAATAAATGTAATCAAATTGAAATTTTTTTTACTAACTTTACTAAAGTAAGGGATTCCCTTGTATTCGAGTATTCTATTATTTCATCTGAAAGCAGAAGTTTTATTAATTTATTTCATTTTTGCAAATCGTACATAGTATTTAGTTGTTACTAACATGTTATTTCCTGCACCTTCCGTATTCTTAGCCGATACTTGCAGCCATTGTGCGAATAAGAATTTCCATAAAGTGCGGTAATTGAAATATGCATTCATTGGGCTGGAATCCTAGCATTTCTGGGCGATAATTACGTGCACACGCAGGCTCCGTACACAGCCGTCAACAATTAACTAATTAAGCACTCGATAGATAGCGCACTCTGTTTACCGTGTGCAGCCGAGAATGAGGGACGGACGGCAATTTACCCACGGAAATACGGGATGCGAGGAGACAACACAAGGATAACTGTAGTAACGCTAGCTTTTTACACATCCAGACAGCGGTTTCTGTTGTTCAACTGTTCATTTACTGATATTTCAACAATAACACACTCTTCTTCTTAAAACTTCAACGGGGGAGCAAATATCTATTGTTACTCATGAAAAAAAGGTTTTAATTTAATTTATATTTCCGTTTGAGAGAATTAGCTGTTAGTACTTGCTGGAATATAACAAATTACCGTAGAATAAAGTAACTGACTTTTTTCTTTTTTCTATCTTGCAGGTATCGTCTGATGATGTCCGAAAGAACGAAACAAAATAAATAATGGAATAATCGAGTTACTTTATTTCTATATTGTCTACAGGTTAAGACCAAAAATAAAAAATGTTTTAATGTTTTTAATTACGAATTTTATTTTTTTTTCTAGGAAAAGCTGATTCAATTTGACTACAATTGTTCAACATCAACTAATACTTAAATTCAAATTCATCTTATCTATATTTTTCTAAAACACTGCTTTTCAATCATTTTTTTTTTTCAAAAATACGTTAATCTGAGTAAAAGAATTCAGAGTTCTATAGATATATTTAAATATTTTTTCTTATAATTTCTAGTTTAGCAAAAAAATAACATTAGGAATTTTATGTCTGATCAGGTGTTAATTTAGTTTAAATGTTTGCAATTCAATATACGAATAGATGTCTTTTAAAAGATATCATGTATAACGTATAATAGTATGAAATTCAAAAATCATTACATATTGTCAGTGTAGGTTGGTTACCTACAGAAATAAAATTTGGGTAATGTAAATTCAAAAGAATAAATGCAAATACCACCTATCATAATCTATAAAAAAGTCTTATAAGATTATGAATGCATTAGTGATATAAAATAATTGTTAAGATTTTTATCGGGTCATGTTGTTTTCGAGTGCCTCAATGAAAAAGGATTTACATTTACGTTAACAAGTTCTTTTTCATTAATTATTTTTAGATTTAAAGATACACTATTTACACATTTAATCAAATTTAAGATTTACCTACATTGTCAAGATATCAACGATAAAATTACTTACGAACATGGAAATGCCTCATGATTGATTAGAAGATAAAAGAAGGGACTCACCTGTAAAAGATAAATACTATTAAAATCAAAACAAAAAATTATATAAGATAAACAAGTCTCAAAATATTGCACATTATTAAAGATATAACCATATTTACTCACAAAAATAGATAATGCCAAGATCTATGTCTCTTAATTAAAAAAACTATATAAAATGTTACCAATTAAAGATTAGAAGTTTCTAGATATACTTTACAACCGGAAAAAATATAAAATTAAAATGAATCAAAGTTATGTCTCTAGAAAAATTTACATCAATTAATATATTTATAAATATTTCAAGCATAGAAATGTATAAAACATTGTCTACAAAAATCTCTAAACACAACAACTTTATTAACTCTTTTTGAATATTTTATTAGTTTTATCTAATTACACATTCTGAATTGGTTAAACATTTTAAATGTTTCGGTTGACTAAAATTAATAAATTTAGAATAGAAATTTAATCAAAATAAATATATACAATTAATAAAAAGATGAATCAGTGAGGATGACAAAAAAACCGGCTCGTAGATTTAAAAATAGCAACAAGAAGATACATAGAACATACTAGGACTAGTACATATTGCCAAATAATAATTTATACCTATAATAGAATAATATTTATAGAAAGACATTGTGAAAACAATGAAACAAACAGTGAATTTGTTACATGTTCGAAGCTCAATGAAATAGAAAAATAAAATCCACATTAATAAGAAATCAGAGAAAAAAATGTAACAGCCTAAGTCAAAATTGTTACAAGATGTATAAGAGAATTTAAACAGAGTAAAAATAATAAAATGAGAGGAGAAAACAGAAAAATTGTTGAAGAATAAACGAAGCAGAATAAACGAAGCAGTTTGTCTCAGAAGATATGGGAACCGATCCACCCCAGAAAATGGAACGCACGGTATTCTTCTTGAAACGTTTAACAATCATATGATGATATGTCAAAACGATGTTGCATGTATTAATAATGTATATAACAATCTATTGGTAATAAATTATAGAAATAATGTTAACTATAAACTTCGAGATAAAATTTTCTTTCTGTCAGCGCCATCTAGTCTTGTCTTTTGCTTCAAAGTTCAGTAGTCTCAGTTGTTTTGTTGATGCGTGATTTAGTAAACAGTATGATAACCATTTTTCCAATCCCAGTAAAAATAAACAAGTCTCCGCCTGTCAATAACTGCCATACGTAGGGATATTTAAGTTATGCGTTGAGATGCCAACGAATATCGCAGTTTTGCAATAACGAACACATGTATCTGTGTGTCATCACCGTTTGAACACGTCGCCAGTAATCGTGCTTCATACCCGCACACACATCACAAGAGATATTTTAACAGGCTTCGGAGGTTCATTCATTCTAGAGAAAAAAGATTTTAATTGATAACTATCTTCATTGATTCTACGTACTGCCTTAGAAGGAAACTGTTCATTCATAAAGACGGGCGATATGGCGTACATGAAAATATGCACATTTTCACATAAGTATTTCTAATGCCGAAGAATTGCAAGCTTGTTTTGAAACTGATGTCATATCCAGTATTTACCAACACAACGAAAATGGTACTTGTGGTGAATAAAGGAATGAAATCAGTATTCAATGGTGGGTTTTGAAAAAGCAATACTTCCGCGAATACTCCTGAATTAAGAGAATGTCTCTATGCTCAAAGTTTCGTAAGTAGAGAATATTTATTTAGTAATTTTTAATGAAATGCCCCCCTAAGAATCTGAATCAAAATTCATCCCAGATGTTGAAACTATAAATGTCATCATAAGGAAATTTGAAATACAAGATTGCATGATATTATCTTCTAACAAATAAATATCTACCTACAAGATTTGATTTCAATAAAAGTGTACTACATTCAATTGATTTGAATTAATGCTTAAAAATTACATCAAGTTGTAGAGTTTCATCCATCTTAATTTTCTTGTTTCCCAATTTCTTCAATCTTTAATCAAATAAGAATACCGCTGCCTCCAAGTGGTTCGAAAGGTAATATAAACAGTAAATCCCTTATTAAAAAACAAATGAAAATTGTGATGAAACAAGTACTTTAGGTATCTGAAGCCCTGTTCTATCTAGGAATGTTGAGCCATATTAGATGATGATTATCTAAATATTATATTCCCAGTGTGATGATTTTCATATAAATATTTTTAAACTTGATAAAATTAGAATATAAAATAGATAGATACTAATTAATAATTCATTTGGTATTTTGTTTGTATCTCTTTTGTCATTAACAGAGTTGGAGAAAAGTAATATTAAGAAATCAAGTTTTCGTGAAAATTTTGGGATTAAATGCAACAATGGATTTGTTAGTCGGAAAAAATAAATACCATTTACCAAAATAAAAGTTAGTACATGAATTCTGTTTTCTCGGGACCATTTATAAAAGGGCTCTAACTGTACTACAACATACAAAATGTATAATTTCTAAGAAATACAAAATTTAAAAGTCAGTGTGAAGAAATGAAAGTGCGGAGAAGTATCACGTTGGCCATATAATTTTTTTGTTGTTTTGTTCGGCGTTGAAACTGCGACTGCGATGGTTGAAATCTCACTTTGCGCCGTCGGCTGAAAACGGTTATGCCTTCTCGGTACGGGTGAAAAACCGTGGCAGGTTTCTGCTTTCTGGAAAAAACTGCGCAGAGATACTCGTGTTTGTCACGAAACTCACGTGGAGAGATCGTCCTGCGAGGAGCATGCGTCGTGAACAATAATTACACACCGGAAGACACCAGCGACGCGTCGGCAAAAAATCACGAGATGCATGAGACGCCACGAGATGGATATTATTTTTACACGACAACTTGCTCTTTCACATGTGAACCTCAGGACGGATAAATAAATAACAGAAGACTTGAATGATAAATAGATAAATAAAATTAATTAAAAACGAAGATATATGCAATGAATTGCATTTACAACATGAATGAAAAATAAAGAAATATACCGAATATACACACAAACACGAGATAACACTTCAATCAAAGGAAATACGAAAGAATATCAAAGAAATCGTTAATATGAAATTTTGTAATTGAAACCGGAAAAAGCCTAATCCATGAAATGCAGAAGAAGACGAAGAAGAAAAAATGCACTTATCTCTCACAAAT
This sequence comes from Stenolophus ochropezus, assembly GCA_035578165.1. Lineage (NCBI taxonomy): Eukaryota > Metazoa > Arthropoda > Insecta > Coleoptera > Carabidae > Stenolophus > Stenolophus ochropezus. Next base: position 11,879,770 of record JAQOWZ010000005.1, on the reverse strand, counting down.
TCATGCTTGTAGTCTTGAATTACATAAGAGAAACATGAGACAATCTACCGTTTAAATTCATAGCTGGAATTATATTTGCTTTATTATTTCACGAATGACAACAGTTCAAACATAAAATTTTCCATCTCAACAAAATGTAATCAAAACGATCCTATAGTGGTTCTATCTTTTTTTTTTTGCTTTCCATCAAAAATTTTTTTTATTCTACAATTTAAAGGAAAAATAAATAAAAAAGTGATACTTTGTGTGGCGAGCGTGGCAGTTTACACAACTGCATGTGAGACACAAAGAATTTTTTACTCTGAATAACATATTATTTTTTCTTCAAACGTAGACATTTTAAAAAATAATTTACTACTTGACGTTCAATTTACCTATATGTTATCAATTTTTATCTGTTAATTGTTATCTAGTTTTATAGTGACATTTAGGGCGATTTTACAGGTTTCTAATGAACAAGTTATTTCTTATTCGCTGATTCTTTTGATTTGTTCCTATGACCCAATCCAACCCTTAAATCTCTAAACAACAAAAGCCAGCAAAAGCCAATCTATTAAAAGTTGAAACAGACTTAACCTTATCAAACAAATATTATCAGCATACAATAAAATGTATAAACCAAACGAAACAAATTTATATTTCACTGTATGAACTCGTGAGCATTTATCACGGCTAAAATTTGGAGCATTTATTTCCTGGAGTGCGTGATAAGCCGTACGCGTGCGTGGGAGTGGATATATGTAACAAACACCTTCGGACATACGAAGCACACAGAGCTACACTCGGACATGAAGTGTTACGGCCACAGCTAGACTTATAGAGTCGTTCCACGGCGCAAGATATATGCTACCGGGATAATGTTGCTTTATAAGCCATTGATTGCGATTTATATGAATTAGACAACGTTTTTACTACAGCTCAGCTTATATAGATGCTTGTTTTTCTTTATTTCTAATGAATTGTGAGTGGATATTGAAAGATATTACAACTACTACTACTATTGTATATTTTCTTCGAAATGTATTCGATTCATATTTTTCTCGCACCACTCACATTCACATTGTACTTATTTATGTCATTCAAAGATTAGACATGAGTTTGTAGTAAAAATCATTGGCATACGAAATCATTTCGTTGATTTTACATAGCAATCATGTAAATGTAAGGTGCTCAAATTTGGTCATATTTCAATTTTCTTAAACAAACTGATATAGAAAACAATTACCTATGTAATACGAATGATCCATTGATATATTTATGTAGTGCTGAATCTAAATTTTCGATCCGAAGTACGCGTTTTCCCTGAGACGGTTCAAGACTTCAAGAATACTTTTTTCGTGTCCACTTTTACTTGAATTTTAAACATCGTTATCAGTCTCAAAGATCAGCATGTAGGTAAGAAATAATTTTACAGTATTAACTTATTCCATTGAACGGAAAGGTTAGTTACCAACATCAGACTGTATATCAACCAAAATAAGTAGAGTATTGTACCCTAATTTAATAAAATTTGAAATCAATCTTCAGCAAAAGAGCAAGACTCAGTAAGTAAATAGAATATACTGATATAGTACCTTATGAGATAAGAAGAAATAAGAGTAACAAATTAGGGTGAACATGAATAGTATATTTTAATATAAGTGTATAAGCCGCAATTACAGGCAATAGTGCTTTAATAGCTTTCATATAGGTATGTGTATAATAGGCTATTTTTTATTATACTTGCACAATATGGAATGGAAAAAAAGTATCTGGAATTTTGATTTTTAAGTTTCATTAGTTTACATGAATATTGATTAGCATTTATTGTTTACATTACATACTTTGGATTTTGGATTGTGTTATTGCTTAGCAACTTTAAGCACGGCGTGTTTTTTCGCACGCTTTTCAGTTTGTCAAACAAGGATTAGAATCAGGTACAAATACAGAAGAATTTCTGATGTTACCTAGAGAAAAAATTGATATAATTTTTTGAGTTGTTTGATCTCGTTCACGTTGTAACAAATAGGAACCGTATCGGTATCTACCGTAACAATTACCTATGTAATGCGTGTGTTTTGTCTGAACTAATCAATTAAACCCAAGTTTGATTCTTTCTTCTGCGCCATACTTCACCGTATCTTCTGCTGGTAGCAGGCTATGTAAGGAAGCTTGTTCGCGACCATTGTGTTGTCATGGCGCCACCGAGCTGCCAATCCGATCTCACCTCATAGGCGACTCGTCACAATAACCCCGTCGTTCCAAAAAACATAATTACACCCAGAACACTGTAATTTGTCATTCTTGGGAAGGAGCGAACAGGACTTAACAAGCAAATTGCGGTGAATCATAATTCCAGGGTTTTTCAATAACGTTTTTAAATTGTTGCTACCGGTATAGATAAGATTAAGAAACACAATTAGATGATTCAATCTTTCACGAAATTATAAAATTATCTCTTCTATTGCACAACAATCACAGCATCTGTACGAGTAACAGAACATCAGGTACCAGTGGTATACATAGTTTTTAACAGAGCAAATTAATCGAGGTGAGAATTTCATTGGTTTCTTTTTTCGCAAATAGCCTTTGTAAGGAACGTACAGAATACAGTAAGTTACAAACTACTCGCATTTAGATTTTTTTTAATTAGCTGCGCTGAGATTAACTCCCCAGTTCTTACAATCGAGCCGGAGCAGGCGAACTAATTTATTTGTATTCCAAGGAACCTTCAGTGTAAAACTTATCACTATTGACACTATAACCATATAAAAGTTTTGGCCGGAGGTAAAATTGAGAAGTGAACATGTTTCATGACTGCTTATAGCTTCTGCATTGGACCTACAACTTATAGCGGATTCCTAACCACCACTTTTTGTTAACAGTTGACGATGCTGGAATTAGAACCCTAGATCTCATTCTCAGTTCGATCGCGCTAACCAAGTGAGCCTCGAGTCCGTTGTCCTAATATTACTTGCAACCCCTACAAGAGATGTATAGCTTAGGGTAGACTCCGAACTACTCAAACCCACTGAAGTTATATTTACTATTTTTTGTAATCGAACTTATAAAACGGAACTGAAATAGTATATTGTTCAAAAAACATGAAATGGACATTCCAAGCGAGTTTTTCTAAGACCAAGGTATTATTTCCTAATTTATTTATATTTTAATAATAAACATATCTTCATTTCACTACTTCTTAGCAACTTGCCACAAAACAAAAATTAAATAATACGATTTTTGTCAGAACTGTGTGATATTTAACGTTGTCTATGGTTCCCGTAAGAAATGAAAATGTATTTATAATATAATATTTATTCCTAGCAATAGAATACAACATGTAAATATTTTAATGGTCATAGAAAAAAAAAACAAAAAGAAACTTTTAATAAAGATATCGATTTTATTTCCATTTTATTTATTAATTTAAGAAATTTTACAATTTATCAGTTACCAAGTTGATCGATTTATAGTCAAATTATGGATTCTTGAAGAGTTAGTTAAAAATCAGTAACACAAATGGATATCCAATTAAATGAATGTCACCCTGTTTACTGAAACATGTTGAACTAATAATTATTGGTGTCTATCCAACCGTACTGTGAAATGTATCCTTTTCATTATTGATACATACAAATAGATCCAGTATAATGCCTTGTCCAAGGCCTATAAGGCCAACAGGGTGTTCAGTATTCTACAGTTGGCTATCCTGCATGAATTTCACTGCAGCCAACTGCAAATATGGCGTCGGGGTACTATGTATTCCAACATAACAATCTCGAAGAATTTTGAGCGCTATTTCGTGTAAATATGAGCGAAAATTTATGTTGGACATGCATACAAATTTTTATGGGACCGGTGAGGCTGTTTCTCAGCAGGATTCGATCCCTGAATGGCGCGTGGAGTGGACGCTATGCGCGGTATTCCACTTGTTGCGTGTTAGGGTAATTTGAAGTTAATGATAGTATTTAAACGAGTGTTTTTGCCTAATGATATTGTGGAAAGCATTTAGCATATTTAATTTATGGTTATACGGCCTTTTTTAGATTGGCGGCCTAGGATCAATACTTATTACTTCACTGATTTCTGCCTTCATTTGATGCTAATAATTTCCACTGAGATTTATATTTACCATTTTTGATTCCTGGGAAACTTTACTTACTTTTAAGGGTCTTGGGAATTCATGTGATTTTTACTTCCTGCCAATTAGGTAAGAGATTTGAAAATCGTGCTAAAAATCGCATATCGAGTTTCGAAAAGTAAGGTTATTTCAAGTTAGAGAATTTAATTTCTGAAACCGCTGATGTTTTACTTCAATTCAATTCCAAAAAATAATAACATTTCATTTTTTTTCTCATTGCTGATTTAAGATTTTCGAACTAAATAGTTTCCTCAAAATCGTTCAGACAGAGAAAACATTTCTAGAGAAAATTTTCCCGTAGAATTTATTATTACAAAATTTTGTACCGAAAATAGATATTTTTAGGTGTGTAGCTGCACAGAATTTGACTAATATAAAAAAAGTATTTGAAAATAATTTTTGACATGTATATAGGTTAGGTTAGACACCGCTGTGGGAAAGTTGAATCTGCCACATAATTCGCGATGTTTATCTGTGCGAAATATGCTTTACATACCGATAAAAATTTTTGGTATGTCGAATTGTTCGCATATCTTTCGTGCATATTTTGCGCAGTCTTAAAAAGTTGAACAATTACTGGAATATGTTACCTGTTTGTAAGTGGAGTATGTCTTGATATTTTTTAGTTTCTTTGCGAAAACTGACCTATATTAATAACCTAGAAATATAATTCCTGTTTTCGTAGATAAAATTCTTTTGTTAAATACTGAAATATGGACCTATTGTTAGCATAATGCTAATCTGTTAAAAGCTGTTTGCTGGGTAATCGTTTACCAAATACTAGTAAATAGATAAGAAATCCGAAACCACAAAGAGGATTATAATCCATAAGATTTGGGGGAGATATTAGCACTTAATAATATTTCCAATACTTCCCAAAACATGAGGGTAAGGGTAACGATCTATCTTTATATTATATTTATCTTAGGTAATAAAATAGCATTTACAGGTTATTACTTATTGCTAGGTAGTGTTGCCGTCTAGACAAAGTCTAAGTCTAGATTAAAAGTCTTGTCTAGATATCAAGTCTAGATTGTTTCAAGACTCTACATTAACTTGCACATACGCTTTATATAATGGCAGATAATTCTTCTGCAGCGTTCTTTTTCTATTTTACAATCACTGTTTCAGCTCGGATGGAACAAGCTTCGCATGATATATTTATATTTCGAAAATTTTACATTTTTATTTAATCTAGAGTCTTGAAAATTGTCTAGAATTTTATTGTTTTAATTTAGAATAAGAAAGTCTTGTCTTGTCTTGGTAATCTAGAAAGTCTAGATCTAAACACTATTGTTGGGTTCGTCAGATTTGCTTTATCCTTGATTATTTTAATCGTAAAGAGCATTTATTAAACATTACTTGCACAGCACTCTTGCTGAAATGGAATGTGCAACACAGGGTCAATTTTTATAACATCTAAATGGAATATATGAAAAGTCATTTCATATTTAATTTAATCGAATTAATAATTATTGCTGCAATAAAGCAGATTGTTACACCCAGCAACGGGTAATAAGCCATGAATAATATTTTTTTGTTTTTCATAATATGTCTTCGAAATTGTATTTTTCTACAATGTAAATGAAGTAACGAACAAAAAAATCTTGCATAGATATGCATCTTAAGAGATAGCGAATATCGCAGTTATCGTGGTTGCAGAATAAATATGAAAAATAACTAGACAAATATGATTCTCAACTGATACAGGCAGAGTAAATTGCCTATGCCCTCATTCCAGAATCCGGCATTATGTAAATTGATCACATATGACGCGCTCATCATAACAACAATCTCGCATATTAATCTTTGTTTATTCTTATCTACATTGTTCTTACAATTTATTTCTTATACAATGATCGTGTTACAGAATATAAGCACACGTTAAACACAAATATGCGCATGAGAATGGGAATTTAACAATAATTAATCACATTGCATGTGCGAGAAATACACTTAGGCTTGAGATGAAGTGAGATTCATCTAGATTTTACATGAAATGACTGGAAAATTCAATACAGAAAACGTTCCAGTAGGCAGTCACAAAAAACTACGTAAACTGCAATGTAACATTTGAAATTATTACTGCGAATTACTTCTTGGTTGCAACTTTCATTTATTTTTATCAGGTGCAAAATAGAAGTAGAGGTTAGAGATACAAGTCATTTAACTGTAACATAAATCTTAACTTCAAGTTGAAAACCAAATTAGAATTACAGTATTTTTTTGATGTTTTGGTTCTTTCAATATAACATTATTTTTTTTAGTATTATTAGCGTTGAATAAGTTTCTTGAATCAAGCATTATGAAAACGATAAATAAGATAGTGTGATTCTTTCTCGATGTTGGTTCGTCGGTAAGAAACTAGCAGTGGTTCTCGGACACGAACAGACATACGGAAGCATCCCAAGCGAAACAGTATTTATTTTAATTCCACCAATTGTTCTGTAGATAAGAAGCGTAAATTACACGAGCGTAAAAACAGAATTATATAAATAATAAATCGCTCTTTTAATTCATATAAAATGTGGCCGAGTGTATGCATTATTCATGCGCTACGATGAAAATATTTCATTTTTTCCACATTTCCTCTTTCCCGTGGCCTCTACGGCCCGCGATCCGAAACAAAATCTAACTTAGCAGGGCTTGTTTCTTTAACTCTTCCTACAATACTATTCCACTCATTCAACACAAGTTTCATTCATATATTTCATTAAAACAATACCCGCAAATATTCCATTGTTTATTTATTTATTTATTTATTTATTATAACTATCCAACAGGCAAAAGCCCAATTACAGAACAGTATAAAAATTTGTGTTTACAAAGAAAAATAACCACAGTAATATACAAAGAACAATAAATTAAATAACAAGTAAGTAGAAATAATCTTACTTCAGAAAGATGACAAATACAAACAATGGCAAGTGTACTAAAATAGAAACAAGTACCTATGTATATATAATTCAAAGAAAAGGGAACTAATCGTAGAAAAATAAATTATAGTTTTATTTTATTATGAGTTATAGATTTGACAAACTTATTGAAAGGAATGCCGAACATTTCAATAGAAAGGTACTTTGTTTGGTATAAGGTACACATTCTATTTATAGGGGAAATATAAAAAATGTTGGTTCTTGCAGTAGACATGTAAAATATTGTGGTAGATCGAGTTGAGAGGGGGGGAACGTGGAAATTGAGAAGTGACAAACACGTTGGGTCATCAATTAATGAATTCACTAATTTATGTAAGTGACTGACTGAATATATTATGCGTCTATCGTGAAGTGATTTCATGTTGAAAATATGGAGTAAAATTTCATATGAGACCTGAAAATCAGGGTAATAACCCATAATTTTAAAATAAACATATTTTAAAAATTTTTTTTGAATTGCTTCCAGAGAAAGTGAATGATTATTATAAATCGGATTCCATATTAACGAACAATATTCCAGTTTAGAACGAATAAGCGAATAATAAAGTGTAAAAATAGTTTTAATATTCGTAAAACCGCGAGTGTTGCGAATAATAAATCCAAGTAATTTATATGACGATTTACATAAATCAGAAATATGAGGGATGAATGAAAGTGAGGGATCAAATAGAACTCCTAAGTCACGAACAATAGAACAACGGAATAAATCGGTGTTTGATAGTGAGTAATTAAAAGTGATACAATTTTTCTTTCTAGTGAAGGTCATGACTTTGCATTTATTAATATTGAGGGAGAGTTTATTAGCGACACACCAGAATTTAATTTTGTTAATATCGGATTGAAGCAAATGACAATCAAGAATGCTTTTAATTGGTCTAAAGATTTTGAGGTCATCAGCGAATAACAGTTTCTTGGAATCAATGATATCAGTGATGTCATTGATAAAAATTAAAAAGAGTAACGGGCCTAAATTTGATCCTTGAGGGACGCCTGAAGATGGTGAAAAGAAAGATGAGATATGACCAAGAAATTTGACAAATAGTGACCTATTGCTTAGATAAGACGCGATAAAAGAAATGAGTTCAGGAGAAATAGAGAAGAAAGAAAGTTTGTGAAGTAAAATAGAGTGGTCAACTGTGTCAAAGGCCTTCGAAAAATCTGTATATATGGTGTCAACTTGGCCATTATCATCTAGTGTTTCAGCAACGAAGTGAGTGAAATAGGAGAGATTGGTCGCGGTAGATCTCATCCCCATGAAACCATGCTGTGAGAACGAAAGTCGGTTTTTAATTTTGCAGTAAATTGAGTGGTAAATAATCTTTTCTAAGATTTTACTAAAATGAGATAACACAGCAATAGGTCTATAGTTTTGAATATCAGATCGGTCGCCGGATTTAAATATAGGAGTAACTCTTGTTTGTTTCCATATATCAGGAAAAGTATGTGAAGACAACGAAAGATTAAATAGATGTTGAAGAGCTATTGAAAAGGGGTAAGCACAATCTTTGATTACAAGACTTGGTATAAGATCGGGACCGCAGGACAGATCAGACTTCAATTTTTTGATTATATTCCCAATTTCATCACTAGAAATTGACTTAATTGAAATAGGATCATATGAAGGATGTGGTAGATTAGAAGAGGAACAGGAGGAAGGAGGAGTATAGACAGAGCTGAAATGCTTTGCAAAACCTTCAGCAATACTTTGAGGATCAGTTAAAATCTTGTTGTTATAGTGCATTGTTGCGGGAAAAGACGAATCACGTTTCTTTGAATTAATATACTGCCAGAAATGTTTTACATTATTGTTAATAGAATTTTCACAAGAATTAAGATAAATTTTATATGAAGCCTTAATATCATTTTTTATAATAGTTCTAAAATATTTAAACTTATCATAATAATAATTATTATTAGGAAATTTTTTGTACATTCTAAAATAGTGATTTTTTTTCGTAATATTTCTTCTAATATGCGAAGTAATCCATGGAGGTGAAATAATATTTTTTGATCGTTTAACGGGAACACATAAATCAAAGAAATAATACAAAACTGAGTAAAAGTAATCGCAAGCTAAATTAATATCTTTAAATTCAAGTAATGTGTTCCAGTTAAACTGATATATAAGTTCGTACAATTTAGGAAAATTTGAATGTTTGAAATTATAAGAAGTAAAATTAACTTTTTGAAAACAATTTTCTTTAAATTGAAAGTTATCAACTGTTACACTAAGTGCAGGATGGTGTAAATACTCAACATTAAGTAAAAGATCGCTATCTCGTTTGACATTACATGAAACATTTGATAAAACCAAGTCAAGAATTTTATTATTATTATTTAGTATTGTATTGAATTGATTTAGGTCAAAATAATCCATAAAATTATTGCATAAGGTGACAGTAGAACTTGAAGTATCTGATACAAATTGAGGAATATTAAAATCACCAACAATCAAAAAATTATTTCCATACAAAAATGGGAGGCTTTCAAAAAATTCAAAAATTTTAGTGTAACTATCGTTGGATGTAGCGGGAGGAATATAAACATTAAATACAAACAGATTTTTATCTGTTGTAGAAATTTTAACACAGACGATATCAATAGTGTCTGGTAGAAGATGTTGATAATTACTTACATTCACACTAGTGGAAGTAATACTATTGGTAACAAGAAGGAGAGCACCACCACCGCGTGATCTGTTGCACAGGGCGAATTTACGATCAGAGCGGTAAACACTGAAGGAGCCATCACTAAGTTCACTATTAAAAACACTTTGATTGAGCCAGGTTTCGGTGAACGCTATTATATCATAATGAGTGTTCGATAAGTTCTGGACTAGTAGATCAAGCTTACTATTTAAGCCCTGAATATTTTGGTAGTAGATTTGAAGTTTATTCATGGTGTTGCTGTTGGACAGTGATGATATTAGTTTTTTTTTGTGATAGTTGGAATATTACTTTTATAAGTAATGAATAAATTTACCTCCCCATTACGTTTTCGTTCTAGTAATTCAGTTTTAAGTCGTTTGTAATGGTTTAGTTGCATCGGTGTTTTATCACTGTTAATATAGATGTTATTCAAATCGGAGAAGTTACGTGCATTTTTCCCATTACGTATTAATTGAAGAGCATCTTCAGAGTTAGGAAAGCAAACTTTGGTTAAACGAGGAATATTTTTGTTTTGGTCAGTTGATCCGATTCTGAATATTTTAATATTATTAATATTAACATTTGGTGCGACTTTGTTGATTATATTAGATATTTTGTTTGATAAGTTTTCATTAGTATTTTCAGGAAGACCTGAAATGATGACATTACATTTACGACGATCACGTTGATTAATCTCTTCAATAACTTTTTCTATATCAGTAGAGTCGATGGAGGAAGAAGACTTAAAAGAGGTTTTAACGTTTTGTAATTCTGTTTTAACGTTAAGTAGCTCTGTTTTTATTTCCTTATTTTGTGTTTGAAGATTAAGAATTAATTCTTTCAGAGAAAAAATTGAATCAGTGATATTAATACAGTTATTGCAGTAAATTTTGATGGATCTAGTGCTAGTACGAGTGAAGCGTTGAACGTCGTCAGGAGTTAAGCGTACACACGCAAGATGAGTTGGTTTTTGACAACAATCACAGTTGATGCACTTGTCGAGATCTTTATCTTTATTTATATTTTTATTGCAATTTGGACACAGTGACATGACTGGCGATGATCGGTAATCTTCGTATTGAGGAAGGCAGCGGCATAAACAAACCACACTCCGCACTCAGGCCAATCAGCACGTCAAAGAATGAATAATTAAGACACACTAAAAATTTGCAATATTCGACCAAAAGAACATGCACCACATGTATAGTAAAAATCACTTATAACTGAATATAGAGAACCAATTTACACTTGAGATTTATAAGACACAATTCAAGGCAGATTACGAACAACTTGTATTAAGTTGAATAAATATAGATCACTTTAAACATTAGATATTGAATACTTAGCGCAAGGTCAACAATTTCTATGTTCAGTGTTCAGTGTAGTTAAATAAAAGTGAAAATTGTAAATATTACTATAAAAACCAAACTTTATTCCTCACAATTATTAATTTATATATATTAAATAAGGGTCGAGATATTCACCTTCTAATAAATAAAGTTCCTACTAAATTTATATGCCAAATAAAATATTTTTTCTTTATAGCTACATCCTAATAACTTACGAGGTACATGAAACAGCATATAATATTTATTAGACGTTAAATATTCCTGTTTAATATCAAATGTCAATTATTGATAGACAATACTGGCATTATAATAATATAATACTTGCAAGCTGAAAATTTACTAAGATTAAGAGTAAACAACTATTGACGCTGGTGAAAAATACCTTTTGTTTTTTAAATATTGCAGTTAAAGAATACAATTAATAATAAAAAATATCAAAACTTCATGTTAAGAAAAATTGCTAGCAATTAATGAATAATTTCTCGACAACAATGATAAATTTCAGCAAGCAAACGTCCAAGAAAAATTTCCTTCCGCGCAATGCATCATGTGGAAATTTGTCAAGGAACAATGTTTTTACAAGTGCGGTACACTAATTTGAAAAACAAATTCTGGTAAACCGAAACGACTATCATTTGTCTTGACCGGTGCGCGCTAAAATAAGTGTTTGAAATATAACTCGCGGTGTGCCATGCCGCAAAGGAACAGTCGCAGTAATTAACGATGTTTCCATCAAAAAAACAAATAAAAACCACCACAGAGATACACAATATTTCAAATAATAAATTTGGGGGACGTCAAAAATACAGCGTACACCAGTAGAAGTATATTTAGATGGATGGTGTTCACCAAAATACGACACCGATCTATTTTATCCACCTTGGCACATTTTAGAAAACTATCTTTTAAAATTATAAATTATGATTTAAAATAAAATTCTTCTTCATTTTTATTGGTACAATATTCATGGAAAAAACAACAATACATCAAATAACAAAAGTATAAAACTTCAATCATTCAATATTTGAGGCAGTACCTAATAATGATGATATTGAAATGCCAAAGGCTTTATGAATATGTTTATGCCTAAGGATATAACATCAAATCTCATATGCAATACTTTGCATATAAAACAAGATCAAACTGCACCTATCTTTCCTACACTTCGATCTTATAGAAAATAGATTTTAGTAAAACATAAAATTATTAAAAAATCGAGATTCTGTTATTCTAATTGTGTAAGAAATTATGTTGGCAAAATTTCCTAAAACAATAGAATGTGAAAAATGTCATTAATTAATTAAACTAAAATTTATATCTTCCCGACATCTTAATAAACAATAAAGAATATTTAAAAAATAATTGCATAATCAAATGTCAACTAAAATCCACAAATCTGGTGACAAAAAAACAAAGGTGTGGCATTTGTCACTTGTCATAGCTGTCAATGAACCCAATTAACAAAGAATTTTATATTTCGCATTCTTCCATGTTCTTCTAACTCAATTAGAACCAGAAGTACATACCGAGTGTTTTATATGGCTGTTATCACTGTGAGAATGTTTCCAAATTTATCAGCAAGTGAATCAATTCCAATTATTTATTATTTAGCTCCTAATTTGACGGTTATCTCCTTCTGGTGACATGTTTTTGGGGGAATTTGTGCTTACTGTTTCTAGTTCGATAACAAAATGTTGTCTAATGATGTCGAACATATTTTTGGCTTCCGTTTGTAGGAAATTTGGATACCAATGAAGTAGGATTTTATGGACTGCACTACAAAAAATTTATAGGGAGTGACGAAATGGAATAGCTGACAGTGAGAGGTGTTTTTATCGGTTTTATTTTGTTTCTCAGCCTACTTTGTTACGAAATTAGTCTTTTCTCAGATTCTTTCTGATGGTTTCTACAGCAAGGCCAATTAAGGAAATTAACAGCTTCTGGCGTAAAACTGAAGATACATAAGTTCCACAGTATTATTAGGCTATTTACTTCTTTTAATTTATATATCTTTTTTACCAAATAAATTTTATGTGTCCATTCTACATTTTTGCTATACAATGTAATAAATCTGTTCCATTTAATTCAAATTTATATATCTTCTCTGGTACAACATTCCTATAAGAAACAGGTGCTCAAATGCGTAAGTATACAGGTTGTCACTTCACAGCATACAATGTCTTCAGAACAATTACAGGATGTAAAGTTATTTTATTTGGTTATTAATTTTTAACCAAAGAAATCAAACTTAACAATCTCAAACTCCACTCTTTGTATCATATTTTTAGTCCTAAAATTTATTTTAAATAAATGTTAATTTACATTTACTTCAAGAAGGTATGTAGGAAATATTAAGTGAACATTGTCCTAACCACAATGACAAAAGAATAACGATGTTCTTTGAAAATGTTTAGAACCGCTGACCACATCCCGTGTGAAACATTTGCATCGCCAGCTTCGATCAAAGAAATAAAAGGACAACGCTGAAACATTGCGACATTAATATCCAATGCTGAAATTTATAATAAATTTATGGATTTATGCATTAGTTATGGAGAAAGCTTGCTAGCTGCACTACTGTGCTGGATATGTCCCTTGTATAACACCGTCCCACTACAGACGTCACCGAGAGATATATTGGCGCGAAATACGAATAAATTAGTTTACACGTGGCGCCACACAAAGAATGCCGAACATGCAGAGGGTGGAAAGAAGAATTTTCCACAAAATTACGCCTTCGACAAGGCTCAGTAATTACGAGATAACAAAACATATTTCTTTTAATCTCTATGAAAAAATAACAAATGATAACAATATGTAATTATAATACTTAAAAATAAATAAGCACTTTAAATGTTAAAAATTAAAAAATAAATGAAGAAATAAACAAAATTATTATCTTTATTTATTTTTTTCAACAATTTACAATTACCATGAAATTTTACAAAAATCTGTTTTCTCACGATGTTTAGAAAGCTTAAATTTTTTCCTCTTCCGTAATCATGGATTAAAGTGTTAGAGATTAGTTATTTACATATCAAATGAGAGAACGCCATTTTCCCCGATAAGTATTTTGTATCGCGAATTTGCAAGAACTAATATAACGAATCCAAGAAAAAAGTTCACGCAAGATGTTTGTACAATATTTTTTGTACAAAACACATAAAATCAATAACTAGTTTTTATTTTTCTACAAATATTTTTATTTATTATATACGTACATGATATGACAGCAGTTGTTGCCAACATTGTATACCAAATGCACTAAATATATTATTTTAAATTAAATTTCATTCCATATGCCACTATGCTTTCTTTTGTTATTATTATAATGTTTGAGACATTATACTTTTTATTGTAAATATAGTTTTTTAATTCATGCTCTAGAAATAAGTGTGTTTCCAAAATTTCCCACAATGAGCCTTCTCATAGGTACGTACTCTATATGAGTTTACCTATGCCTTATTATAGTTTAAGTCAAATAGTTTTTGTACGAGTTCTATAATATATAGCAGTATCTTAAAAACAGTACAGTGCACCACTGTGGGAAATGGGCGACTTTCTGCACAGTATACTATTTTTCTACAATTCCTACTTAGAAAGTGGAATCTCATAACACTAACTGTAGATAGGAGAAAATATAAATGTTTGGTTGTATTATTGTATGGTGCACTTTATATTTTTGTTTGAGATGTTAATGAATTAATGTAATTATTAGAGAGTATGCAAATTCGTCAACTACCGAACGGATGGAACGCCGGCGCAACCGCAAATAACCTGCAACTCCCGTCGTAAATTTCTCTTTGTTATGATCAACAGCGCACAGGTTCATATACCTGTCCGAATTGTAATTATATTTACATACGGACACTCATAACATCGTGAAATGCTGGAATGTATATTGCTATCGTTATTATGTACACACCACACTTTACAATGTGCAAACAGTCGCCAGCGTAAGTCGTAACTTACGCCACAAAACCACCAATGGGTCCTTTCACAGGAACTACATCATGTAAGAAACCACCATACACATATAATTTACAAATGCGGGAATAAATAACCTCTTAACTCTAAACGCTTGTTATACAAAAAATATATATTGAATTTGAATCATTTAAATGATAAGCATTAAAAAGTTATAGAACATACAACAAGCAAAAGCTGAATTCATGTATACACCTTGACAAAGGACTCACATGAAAAAGAGATATAACAAGCAAAGGAAAAAGGCGCAATTATTCCAAAAAAGACATACGGGATATATGTTTAGAGATGCGCTAAAAAATAATTATAACTAGGTCCCAACAATAATTATAAATGCTCCATGTTATGTCACAAATGAATAAGTACATGCAAATATCAAAATATTAAAGAATTATAACAAATATTCTTTATAAGTTATGAAAATTGTTTACATTATGTCTATAATTTAGCATTAAATTTTTTAGCAAAAATCGTAAAACTGAAAGATCTCCAATGGGAGTTATTTCTAGCATGTCCATTTTTAAATTTACCACATATGCTTGTTGGTTTTATTTTGAACCAATTGTAAATAGAGATTAAAATAAATTAAAAGAAAGTAAACGTTTTCGATAATTTCACACATAAAAAATGGTGGTGTTGCAAAATAGAATATTTGGTGGTTGGGACAATTATAGATTCCTTCACGGTTGGGTGCGGGGATTTGAAAGAAGCTGTTTATTTCCCGTGATGAAAAATAAGCTCAATCTTTTGTGCAATTACCCGTCACGTGGCTAAAAATAAAAAACGGGAAGGTACAGGGTGTTCTGCTGTATAAATAGTGCGTGAGTGCGTGTTGAGCGTATCGACACCTGCGCCTTCACAAATCACGCGGGCACCAGGCAATTACGGATTGTCTTCGAGCACGCGGCACCGCGCACTTCTAAACCTCGAGGTTTATTGCGCCGACCCCGACTTTGATATGACACATTGAATGTTGCTATTATTTAGAACCGGGAATGGGTGATCAATGTTCTTGTACATTGCTAGTAATTGGATGCTATTGCCAACTCACTCACGGATTTATATTTTCATATGAGGATATTTCAGCGCAGCGTTTTATGAATGGGTATCTCTGCACTTTTACTAGGTGTGGTAACTGGCTTCAGTTTTGGTTTAGCTCAACTTGTTGAAAGTGTAAATAAATAGTGAATTGTACACATATTTAGCAAGATTCAAAATAAGTATTACTTTTATTTCCTTACAAGCACGAGTATATTATGGTTTATTAATGATAGGGACAAGTTGCTGCTTTATATTGATAAAAAAATAATGTTGTTCAGGTTATTAAGAATTGAATATAAGGCATATAGTTATTTATGTATCGAGAGAATAAATTTAGGTATCATTAATGCTATCGGCTTCACCTCTGTCTTTTCATTTGAGGGATTAACGAAGTTTATTCCTGAAATTCATATAATAGTATTCTCTTGACCATTATAATTAAATAATTTAATTTATTTATGCCTAATTCTTAATTAACTTATGCTCAAAGAATAAAGTTTGTAATGATTTCTTTTGAAAACTCTGTCAACTGTCAAGGATATTTATTATTTATTTATACTTAATTCTTTCATTTACTTTATTCCCAGTGGCGGATTTATGCCACCTAGAAGCTACCGATCTTACATATCTAGATTCTATGTGGTACTTTTAAAATCAGTTTATATGGGTGGAGATCTTCAAAAAATTAGATCAATTAAAAGTCCAAATTCAAAACATTGAGTCATTGCTTAGCAGATAATGGATAGATTTTTGAAAATATATTGTAAGTATTATTTAATTGTTTGTTATTATACTTTCTTATTTGTTAGTTGGTTTATTAGTTCTTTATTTTGAAATTTCTTATAAAAATTAAAATTTAATACTTCTGTCAAATTCATTCTCTATTATATGTTTCATTATTATTAGACAAGCAAATACATTGCTCTCTATCAAATGTCAAGTTGTAACCATGAATATGATAAATCTCCATGTTTCACGTTAAAAATTTCTCGCGGTATAAGAAGCAGTTTATTCGCGTTCGGTAGAAAAGTAACATGGACCACGGAACAAGATTTGTTGTTTATATCATATAAACGTGCCCTTGTTCAATGTAATTTATTGAATTGCAATTAAAATTTTACATTTTATAGGTCATTTTGAAGAATAATAAATAAATCCGATATTAGCAAGAGATATTGAACATATATAGAGGGTTCTTTACTTATTTAAAAAAATTTAGCTTAAAAAATATCCAATCGAATCCCTGTTGACATCTGTCAAATAAAATTATTTTATTATTTTACTTTGAAAATGTCATATTTAGGTATATTTCATGACAACTTCCTCAAGGACGTTCCTTGTAGGAACAGCCCTCTGCTTTCGACTTCGGACGGTTACCAAGCAACGTCCTTTTGGCAACTGTCATAAAATTATTGCGTAATTATCAATGACCTAGGGATATTATTGCAGATAAGCAAATAATAAACAGTGAGCTATAATTTTTACTTAAATTATCAACGCCCTAGTAAGTACAGGTTACTTCAATTTTTTAATAATATTATGCACTTAATTGATAAAATAATAAATTTAATGAATTGAATTTATGACAATAATAACATTTAAAAGTAATATCTTGGACGATGAGTGCAATATGCAACTGCACAGTTATCAAAACCAAATAAAAATATTTATAACCTTGGTAATGTCTGTACCTAATTCATGTTCATAGCACACCACGACCTCTCCTAACCTTCATACGAACACTGTTCAAACAAAACGAAAGATTCCTCACATAACGCATAAAGTACATAGTTCAATACTGCTGCGCAGTGCCATAAATTAAAAATTTAATGAATCCTGTAAAAGTAGATGAAAATGGAAAACCCTGTGCGTAAAATACATGACAAATAATCTTCGGACGAGTGTGCTTACTGTAAATGTAAGTTAGCATAAGCTATTTGCTATGCTAAGCAAGCGTTACCGTACTAAGCAGCTAAGTAAACGAACATTTTTCCTTTACTTATTGACAGTTGTTGCATTCTTGCCAATAAATTAATTCTTCATTAGTCAGTAATTCGCTAATTTGTTGAGAAATATAAAGCTTGGCATAAAATTATAAACATAGTCATATGGTAATTTTTTCTACAACATAAATATTCATACTTATTTTATGGTACACATTAATAAATATATTAAATTTACATTTTATTAGCTACATTAAATGATTATGTAGTAGCGAGATATTTTAACGCGAATATATCTAATGTGCAATAAAAATAGCTTAGTAAAATCTTAATTAAAAATTGGGAAGAATGCAAATGAAAACAAATTAAGTAGATAAGTCGCGGTTACATAAAAATGGGATGTTATAAATAAACGCGAGTTACAAACAAGTGATGAGTCGTCTTATCGTCGCACTGTGGCCATAGACGAGAGATAACTTCCCCAGGTCAAGCGCGACCGGAGATTTTGTTTGTCTGCAGCCAAACTCACAATCACTACATTAAGCTCATAACAAATTGCTCATTACATTTCGGAAATAATTTCCCTAATATCTATTTCAGAGATAATTGTGTTATTTACCCTGTTCTATGGAATATAACATCAAAAATCATCCCGTCAAAAAACTTCTTACCCATCACATGTAATTCATTTTGAAATATCTGACAATCACTCAAACATATCGATTTATTTTATTTGATTATTCATTGCAGTTAATGCCAAAAATAATATAAAAACTGAAATTCGTGATGGTCGAGCTGCTTTTCAGTTAGCAGATCGTTCGTAGCCAAATTCAAAATTGTTTTTAAATTTCTAAATAACTGATCATTTTCTGTCATGGTAATAAAATAACATATTCTGAGATTGATAACAAATAAAAACTCTTCCTGAAGTTTTTACGCTAACTAATTTGTAGGTATATTTTGCACCACTGAAATGAAAATAACGCTATTTATTAAAAAGGCATCTGTGGTACTTATAACCTTGACTTGTGATCCTATTTCTTAAAGATAGCTAGTAAAACATCACGCTACAATAGTGAAAATAAAAATCCTCAATTCGTTGACATCCGTTAAAAACTCTAAATGTCATATGTAATACCACTAGTAACTAAAATTTTACTAGAAATTCTTGTCGTCATGATCACGACTGATTGTTGCGACGAAAATCAAACGAGTTCACAGGGCGAGTGCCGATTTTCTAAAGCAACAAGCAAAAAATGAAATACATTCAATTAATTATTTGTCATAATTTTGACGGACGTTATATCTAAGCAACGGTTATTTAGTTGTGTAAATTCCGCGGCAATTTCCAGTAACTGATAATTGTCAGTGAGATTTCAATCTGATTGGTTCAATTCACCAAAATACTGTGATTAAATTGGATAAGAAATTATGAGTGGAGTTGTCAAAATAATCATAATTTTGTACAACCAGTCCTTATGACATTGGGCTAGTGGTTAACGTTTAGAGTTTGCAAATCAGGCGTTACGGGTTTGAATTCTAAGGAGACAAAAATGTATGTGTTTTTAATTTTATCAAATTACTCTTATTCCATTAGTTAATAGTTGAGAGGCTGTTAAACATTAGTGAAAAATCAATTCCAATAGTGCATTTATTTGTAAGTCAAGCATTAAAAATAACAGTAAATTTGATTTTCATGTCAGAAAAATCTGATGCAATGAAGTATAAACATTTATTTTGTTTTTATGTTCACATAAAGAGCAACTTTATCATTTTAATTGATTCCACTTGAACACCTCATCTATTGTTCACGTTTTAATATCTTTATTCTAACAATCGCATTGTGCAGTCATATCCATTCTTCCCAAACAATTAGCCTTACATCATGCAGAAGACTTTTACTTACATTATAAGGTTATCTCTCCAAGACTGTAAATACAGATTAATGGCAGATCCATAAGATTATATTATAGATAACCAGTATTAAAATGCGCCGGGTGCTAATATATATGCAGGTATTATTACTTAGGCCGTGTAGTAGAATAAATTGCTACCCATAAGGGAAGTATGATAAATTTGAATTTTATAAGAACATGGCTTTTGCGTACATGTATAATCATTATTTGACCTACTCTGTATAATTTAATACTGATATGAGTGTTTGCCCCAATAAATTACAACATATTTACATATTTTCCAAAAAGAACACTACACAGGATATTGTGTAAGGTTAGGATCAATCACAATAACATTATTTTATCTAATACTAAATTGGTATTTTCGTAACTTTACTATTTTTTTTTTTTCAGAATACATATTTTTCGTTTACAGTTTACTGTTTTTTCATTTAGTTTGTTTAACGACCTCTACTAATAAGGTCATATGTAATCAAATGAGCATTGAATATAGTCTAACGAATTTAGCGATCTATATTTTTAATATCTAATAATAATTAATATTAGACAAATTTTACGTGCTCCGACTAAAAATACTTAGTATAAATAAAAATAAAAATAGCGCTGTCCACTAAGTCCACTACAAGGTGTAGTTTCCTTGTAAAAACTGTAACACTGAGAAATATGTATAAAAGTGTTTATGGAACAGGTGGAATTCATTTGTCGATTTCACGACCAATATTATTGTCAAAAATTATAATTTGACATATTTTATTTGTTCGTTAATAAGATAAATTGACTTTAAATAACGGTGACAATGTCGATGGCAAAATAATAGGGTCCTAGTCTTCCTATTACACGGCTGGTTATCACCTAACAATATCCTCGTCATCCACAAATTTCTATTGTTCTTTTGTGTATGTAAACAGAGTGTCACCGAAAGTAAGCCACCGTTAGCCAGCAGATGGCGTCCGGCGTCTTCCCTACGTTCGGTGCTGCTCCTTGTTATTTCTAAGCCGTTCTCGGCTGCCACTACACCGGCTTGCTGCTGACAGATGTCCGGCTCTCCACAGCCGAGGCAACTGATGGCGATTTTGATTTGAACGGTGCACGGCAAAACAGTTGTACTTCAATTCTGGGTTAAGTAGGGAAATTTCAAGAACAGTTTAAGGGGTCAGCTGTTAGTAAACAAATGTCATGTTATTTTCATAATTCTGCAGCTTTAAAGTCAATAATTACTCATAATATTACATCGGTTAAAATTTACTTCATTGTGGATAACATCACACTAATAATATTCCAACAATCTATTGAGAATTCTAAAAGTTTTTAGGAACTTTTACAAATTTCCATTCACTTTACTAAATATTTGGCGATGTTGAAATTTGAAATTCAGATCTCCATCCGTTCATTTCGAGGAGAAGCGTGCTAACCAAATAACTATGAAATGGGATAAAATCTGATCTGGCACACCCAGCAATGAGTATTAAACTGAAAGTGATACTCATTTATAATGTACTAGTAGGACTTCAAAAATGTAACATTCGATTGTTTCCTAGTGGTAGTACATGTCGTTGATTAGAAAAGTGATGGTCACTGTTGTTTATGTGGACTAAATTTACTTTATTCTGAATAACATTGAGAATTCTATACATTTCTAGGAATTTTATAAACCACTAATAGTTGTCGATGTTGAGATTTGAACCATAAATCTTGCTCTGTTTATTTCAAGTCGAAGCGTACCTATTAACAAAATATCTACGTTATGGAATAAAAACAGATCTGGCAAATCCAGCAATGGGTAATGATCTAAAAGTATTTCTTATTTTATCGTACTAGTAGGGATAAAAAAATGTAACAGTCGAGTGTTTGGCAGTGGTAGTACATGTCGTTGCTTAACAGTGATGGTCAACGTTGTGTATATGGACTAAATTTACTTCATTCTTGATAACATCCCACTATTGAGATTCTATATGTTTCTAAGAATTTTATAAACTACTAATAGTTGGCGATGTTGAGATTTAAACCCCAGATTTCGCTCTATTTATTTCGAGTCGAAGCGTGCTAACCTACGTTATGGAAGAAAAACAGATCTGGCACACCCAGCAATGGGTAATATCTAAAAGTGATACTTAT
The DNA here is from genome assembly GCA_035578165.1 of Stenolophus ochropezus. Taxonomy (NCBI): domain Eukaryota; kingdom Metazoa; phylum Arthropoda; class Insecta; order Coleoptera; family Carabidae; genus Stenolophus; species Stenolophus ochropezus. The sequence goes on along the minus strand of JAQOWZ010000005.1, from coordinate 11,857,712 downwards.
TTTATCGTACTAGTAGGGATAAAAAATGTAACATTCGATTGTTTGGTAGTAGTAGTAGTTGTCGCTGGTTAGAACAGTGATGGTCACCGTTGTTTATGTGTGCGACAGTTAAAATATGCGATCGGGCAGCCGTACGGGTATTGGCACACGGCGGTAAGAAGATAATGCAAATACCACACGTGGTTTGCCGTGCTGCTGGAGCAGTGTGCTCTGGAAGGCAGCCGCACTTGTTTATTGTGCCTACATGTAAAACCTTTGTGCCCGTACCGGCCACCGAGGCTTTTAAGGCGCAGATGAATTGCTGGAAACGTAATGAGTTTTTTACCGAATTCCCGCACCAAACTGGGGATGCTTAATTATTTTGACCATAGAATGAATAAGCTTCGACACCATAAATGTAACTGTAAGCGAAATCGGAGCGATGCAATCGAAACAAGTGTGCGGAATGAGAATTAACGCAGCTCACCTCCGGAAAGATATATAGCACCAGTACTGCTTTCCAAATTCTCACATTATATAAAAACTTATCACACATTTTACTTTACAGCATACGTGTGGTCGCTATATTTATTATTATTACTACAAAACAATACTCGTATATTATCCCTAAATGGTTACCCATCTACTACCATAGTACATTTCAGTTTAAATCTGAACAAAAACTATTTTTCTACAGAAATCCACATTACTTTTCTATAATACATTTCCTATAAGGGCAGGAATTAACTAGTATGTTGGAGTTCTTTGACTCGAATTGAACGAAGCATGAGATCTGGGGTCAGGCTTGCCAGATTTTCAAAATACGAAGTTAAAATTTGTTCATCAAAAATGATCAGTAAGATCACAACATAATTATTATAAAAAGACATATTAAATAAAATCTTGTCAGTATATATTCTGAGTAATAGGTTGTCACCAAATTTTGATTTTTACATTATATGATACAAAAAGACAAAAAAAAACGTATTTTTTTAATGAAATCGGGTGTCTGGCAAGTGTCTACCCAGTCTGGTATTCAAATCTCAGCGTCGCCAACTATTAGCATTAGCTAAATAAATATTGCTGCATAAAACTGTTACTGAAAACACTACAAGCTGTATATAATTGATATTTGATATAAACCATCCCCGTATAGTGAGTGTATGAGCTGTACATGTTCTCACCATTGCAATACCTATGAAAATAAAATGAAAAAAGAAACTGTGCCTATGTGTTTTTGTTAACTTTGCAGAAATTGCATGTACTTAATTAAGATGCAAGAGAAATTGGTCCTATATCTTCTAGGAATATTGCACATGTCGAATTAGGAATTTTGGAATTATATTTACTATATTTATTTTACAAATTCTGTGAAAATTAATTTCCAGTAAGCGTTATCTAAAATATTTACAATTATCAACTTCCTTCGATTGTCCATATCAGTAAAATTCCCAAAATGATTTTCCAATTTCCGCATTTACATGCAGCATGTATTCAAAGAAAAAACAAAACTAGCAAAGCGAGAAGATAAAAATGATTATTAATCGTTTTGCGGACGCATAATATTATCATTAATATTTTTCTGTACACCAATTTATAATATCAATACACATGCAAGTTTAGTTCTATTTGCACGCAACCCATTTTCATATGGTAATCAATTACTCACATAACTGCAAATTGCCGGAGAAAACTGCACGCCGCTGCGTGAGTTGGGGTTTTTACTCGCCTGTAGTTGGTGACACTGTATTGTAATTCTATTGTTTTTTCATGTTACAATAGTAGAAACAAATTGTAATTTGTATCATTATTCAAAGAAGGATTAAAAAGTTCATTTTCATTTCATAACATTTCCAGAGAATATTCTTTGTGTGTTTTAAATATTGGAAACTGGTAGTATTCGACGGAAATTTCGGTTTCGTTCAAAAATTCTACGGTCCGACCGAAACTAATGTTTGTGTCGTGTCTGGCGCTTTCGGCTTTGTTCGGAACGATTCACTCGTTTATTTTTTTTTTCTGTATGTTATTTTATTTTTCTTCCTTTTGAAGACATAATTATTATTTTATTATAGTTATTCTGAGGCTCAGAAGTTTAAAAGTGGCAAATGCAAGGAAAGGGAAGATCTTATTAATTTAAATTGAAAAAAAAAGTAACGTTATTTTAAGAGAATAGCACATATTATAAAAGAACCTATTAGTTAGTAACAAATACTTTTTGAAAAGACTACTTATTTGCTTGTGATTATTTGTGTTATTAGTGAGGTGGTGATAGATAACTAAAGTCTTTCATCTTTAATAAAGATCGTTTCTCTACAAAAATAAAATGATTTTCTAATGAATTGAAGTCTTTTATTTAGTTTAATAATCGAATAATATACCTTAAAAGATAAGAAAAGACTAGAATACCGTGTTTAATAAAAATAAATTAAATTTTAACTTAACTACATAAGTTTCGGTTTCGGTTACGTTTTCGGCCGAATCTAGAAGAGGAGCCGAATATTCGGTTACGATTTCGGCTGAAAATCGTGTTTCAGTCGGACACTAGAAACTAGAATAGATTGGCTCAAATTTGTTACAGTTCATAATAACAGTATTATAACTTGTAATTTTATTTTTACTAGTAGTATAATTTTGTGAAACAAATTTCTGTTGCTATATTCAAATGAAAATTATTAAGTTGAACTTTGCATTCTTGCAATTTTGATAATGTTATCAATATTTTGAATATTAAACTTGTAAATAAATATCATGAGTACCCTTTTCCTGATTTTAATTTGTGTAAATATTATATCGAATAAAAAATATTGTAAAGGAAAATTGGTATAAATATCACGAATTATAAAAACTGTAAAAGTTGATATATAATAACGAATTATTATTATTATATTCATTCTATGATAATATAAAATGCTAGTTATATTAAAATAACCCACACAAATAGGAATATACGAGAATAAAATACATTACTAATATAACCTTAAAATTTTGCAGCTTATATTGAGTTCCGAACCACTCAGAAATAGCGTTATTTTATTTTGTCAATAATTGAAAATTGATCCGAAAGTCCGTCAGTTCAATTCCAATAGAAATACACTACCATACGAAAAAGCTCCATGATGTAATTATTTGCTTATGATACAGTTTTTGGTTTTTATTTTGCAATATCGTCACTTGAAATCACATGTAATCACGGTTGTATTTCAAAAAATGTCATTTTTCTATCAGTAAATATACCTGCTAAATATCTCTAAACTAAAAGGTAAATAAAAAGATAACCCAAACAAATATTGATTCCAAGCCACAAACAAATACAAGTGCAAATGTTATCATTTCCGTTTTGTATTTTTATCACAGTTAGTTACGAATTCCTTGGGGAGTTACACATTTGTCACCCGCGATAGATTTTTGACAAGAGTCGCAAGATAAAGCCTACACGTCCTTCATTAAAATATGAAATGAAAAAGAGTTCTGGAATATTATCACCGCGTATGTTTAACCCACGTAGAATCAGATACGTGACAGTGACAAGTTGAAATTAACACAGGCTGATCGCGCAAGCAATATGAATTAATTTATTCTGAAATTCTAATCTACTTTCAATATTTACAAGATAAAACGGCCAGATAGACTAGAAATACCGAGTGGGCGACTTATCTTAATGAAATAGAGAATCACGGATTGAAGGTTTCTACTTTTTACACAAATGCACTTCATTATATATTCATGCAAATACATTGTTTTAAAGAATTTCTTATAAATATTTTTTAATTTTAACTTTTAATTTCACGGGCGGTAACTAATCCAATTGGACTACAACGTATCATCGTTGTACAGATGAATTAACATTGGTAAACAAAGTTACTGTGTGACATAAATATCTAGTAAGGCCCTATCTGTATTCTTCGATTATTATCAATATCAACAATATTAATAATAACTATTAGAATATGAATTTTATATACTAATATCAAATATAATAGTAGAAAAACTTCTTAATAATTAAGAATTTCTACTATTTACCTTATTCTAAATACCGAAAAATTGTAATAATGGTTCCTATGAAATAATTATGGTAGCAAAAAATAATTATTTACAAATTAATATTAAAATCTCTATGATGCATCTTCCACAGGTATTTTCTGAAAATAATTTGAACAATCTACTAACACATTATTTTCAAGAATATTTCTTATGCGCGTGCTTAAGTAAATCTAAATTGAAATAGAGAATATATACATTTAGTTAATGTAAATGATTTCTGTCTTGGATATTACAAATTATAGGCTGACCCCAAGTACCAATAATATGTAAATAAAATGGTTACGACATTATGAGGCATATAAATCTGTGATAGTGATAGATAATACGAAATACATACATCTAACTGATTACCTATTCTTATAATAATTGTTTTAACAGTTGATCATGTTCAATATTATACGAGAATAACGAGTCTGGTAAAATAGGTACCAATAAAGTTAAAATATATGTTTTAATAAAATTTTATAAATTTGTAAAATATGAAACGTATAAAAATTATTTTGCTAATAAATATAAAATTTTAAAACTGCTGATATAAACTTGTTTTGTATCGAATAAAATAAACTAACTATAAAAATTTTATCAAAAATAATACCTGACATTCAAATAATCTATAACACAAATAAATAAATTTAAAAATCTAGTTAAAAAATAAATGTAAAAAATAACAAAATAAATATCTACACAATTACTAAAAATATCCGCAATTTTTCACAATATAAATAAAATAATTATTATACAAATAAAATTCTATACATTGGACTTAAAAAAATGTCTGTTGATATAAAGCCATGTTCACCATTATCTTCCTTAAACAGATTGATAAATAAATGACTTATTAATATCTGGCAAATATTTATTGGTAAGATTTCTACTTAAATAAACTTTCGCAATTTAACCAAATATTGGTTTATCTTTTGTTGTTGTTTTTATCTACTGTCAATAGTTTGATTGCCTGATAGGAATACCAATTTTTGCACAATTTTTACAAGGGGTATTTATCATGAAGAGTTAATATTTAACTTTAATCATTGCATAGATTAAAAACCAAGAATTATGTAATGGGAAAACAGTAGCGAAGCGTCAGGAGCAAGCCGTCAGCCGTCGGAAAGTAAACTTTAGTCACAACTGGAAAGTTGAATTTAAAAACAAACGACGTATATTTTCCAAAAGAAAACTTAGGTACATACGTAAGTACACATAAAAATCAGATTAGAAGTTGTTATTTCTAGTAATAAATTATTATAACAATGTTTATACATAAACGTTACATACAATACTAAAATTCGTCTAAAATATAAATCGAACAAAAATTATCACGATATTTATATGTATATACAGGGTACCTACATATATATTATTTTCGTCTCTCCATCCGATATGACTAGTATTACAGATCTCAAAATCATAAAAAAACACTATTTTTGATATATTATACATATTATATTCGCGTTGTAAAATTACAATTATCTACTTTATTTGTTGAAAAATATTAATTCATATTCGTTTAATTTTTTAGGTTAAAACAAATGATACTTTTTTTTTCAATAAAATAAGTGAATTGTTTGGAGATGTATGTTAATTAAATTATAAATAATAAAATTTCTTTAAAATATTAAAAGTGTTATCGGCTCAAAAAATATTGTGTATCACATGCTCAGAAACTCTTTTTTCGAGATCTCGCATTTGCAGGCTCGACCTGTCAATATAAACTTGCTCTCACAAAAGTTCAGTTTCTGGACTAGTAATATAAATAACTATAACTAATGGTATAATTAAAATATACATTCTTACATAAAAACAAAATAACTGAAATTAATTACTAATCAGATATTTATCGAATAAGATATTTGCTTGTATTATTAATATTATGTAAAATATTAAAAACACCTATCAAACCAGTAGCACTAAAAATGTTTATTTCAAGTAAACCTTTCTAAATAATTTGCTAAGTAATCAGTACACCAAATAATAAACCATTATTTTTTGCAATAATTTTGAAACACCGCGTGTATACATCTATTAACAGAAAGAAATAAGTTCAAATCCAAGCGAAGATAATTTCAAAATTATTTTATTAACTTTTTAGATCAATGCTGGGTGCAACCAAAATATAATTTTGTGCATAACGTATGGAATATTATTTTAAGTTATGGGGTCCACAATCTGTGAAATAGAGAGGGTAGAATGACTAGCTTCGCATCCAAGTGCGAAGCTAAGTTCTTTATCACTTATTTGTCAAAATAACCCCATTGGTACACTCTACACACTAACTAAAGTGTCCAGAAAGTGGTAAATGCCCCCAACGATATAAATATATCATTATTGATTATCAAAAATTTGTATTTGTAAGATTTTTTTTTTCAGTTTAATTACCTATAAAAAAATACTAAAATTATTCAATTAAAAACAGATCCACGAATTTCCTACGTAACTATACTTTTTCATTTCTTTAAGAAAAGAAGGAATACTTTAAGACAGATTGTACGAACCAAACAAAATTGTTTACAAACAAATAAACGTTTAACGTTTTTTTATCACCAAGTTCCGGTTCCGAAATATTATATTCATTTCGACAAAATTTCCTCAAACAATAAGATTACTTATCAAAACACTTATACAAACCGGAAGTTTTATTTCATTTTCGACCTAGCAATTAACACGATAAGTTAACCTCAAAAATTAGATCAATTACAATTTCGATAGTGCGCTTTGTAAACAAATACAAGTTAGCTATAAAATTCTATTTCGTCCGTATTTGGAAGTCGGAACAATAAACATTTGAATAAAGTTATTGTTTGTTGATAAAATTGCTATAAATTTTGTTTATTGTTAGAAAACAGTATTGTTATGAATGATTGTTTTGTAGTAGGAATTGTATTACAATACACATCTGACATAAATATTATTTAAAACTAATCTTGTAGCTACTATTGTTATTTGAATTACTTTTTAAAATATTACCATATACATATTTACGATCCATATATTTTGCTTTGTTTTTAAAAATCTAAACATTAACAGAATTTTATTAGTAATATTTTTTATTTCTTCTTTGTATGACTAATATAAAACTATAAGATCAAATAATATTTCAAAATTTAAATATTCAATTTAGTAAAATTCTGCAAATAAACGAATAAACATTTGCTATAACTTTAACCCATTTAATAATTCGAAATTACAAGAATTGAGCAAAATTCTCGCAAACAAATGAATATAAGATTGTTGTGAAAACATTTGCCGCACGCTGTGTCAACTACTTATTCGATGAAGTAGATGAGTTACAGTTTAAACATGTTCCGGATTTGTGTGAGTAGCTAATATTACTAAACAAACTAGTTGAGTACTGTTTTGACCTTTACTTAGATTCAGAACAGAAAAACAGAATGCTTCAGCGAAATGTGTATCTAAACATTTGAAACATGAATATATTAATAAGGCGACTGTCAAAATTCTAACGAAATATAAAATAACGAATGAAGTTTTAATAAAGAAATTTACTAATATATAGCTTAATATTGCAAATTATGGAAATAAAAACTATAAAAAATGGATTTTCTAATTTTGCAGTTTTTGTTCAAAAATATTTACTGTTTATTTTTTTCTTAGAAAGGCAAAGAGAAAAGATTATTCATTTATAAATATATAAGAAAATTTTGTTACTATGCAATATTATCGGTATTAAAACAATTTTCATTTTCTATATTACTATTTTTCTTATTTGAAACAGAACAATCTCTAGATTCGATGGTATATTTGTACTGTACATTTAACTAAAAATAATATTATATAAAGACATAACATTAGCATGTTTGCATTTTTAAGCAACTATTTTCCAGAAACAGACAAATTTTGTGAACATAATCATCAGAATAGATACACAGAAAAAGAAAACATATTTTCATACTTCATAATAAATTTGTTTGAGAAATGAAATACCTACGCCATTAGATATTTGATACTTTAAAAAAGTATTTGACAAATAGTATACCGGCATTTTTCGCACTCATATTGCTTTTAAAAAAAAATATTTAAAACTTAAAAAGTCAATACCTTATATCATATAACAATCTTATAAATCATCTCTACATTATTTTATTTCAGATTTTCTATGTTCCACAAATGTCATATAAGATTCTTTGATATTTTTTTAACAAAACATAATTTTACGTAAACTTTTATAGGTTATAACATGTCTATTTTAACTAATTAAAAAAAGGAATACGAATACATGATTTTGATACATTTATCTTGCCAACTTAAAGCAAATTTTTTTGAGATTTATAATTTTAAGATTACAAGCAATTAAAATTATATTCTTGAGAACATTGAATTTTTCACATTTTGTTATACACACACACATAAAACATTGCTTATTTTTTTAGAATATATTTCAACAAAATCACACTGAAGAAGAATAATTAAAGAAGTCAAAATGTTAGAGTATATTTGTATTTTAATAAAATTAAACGGAATTCTCCAATGATTTCTATAGGTACCTCATAAGATACTTAAATCAAGTACCAAATCTAACAATACTTACAGTTAAGATTTTAGATTATGGGAGTTTATATAAGTAATTTGATAAATAAATATGCAGAATGTATAGTACTTGTTGCACGAGTTGTTGCATATATAAATATCACTAATCACTATACACATTCTTGGTTTAAATGATAATACAATCATATACCAAATCTGGCATATATTATGAAATAATTATTGTAAAGATAACACTAAAATTTTTGAGGTTATAAGTGACTTCAATCATAAGCAACATCTAATTTATTTGTACAGCATACTTTTAGTAAAAGGTTATGCTCTTTTATTTGTTAGATATATGTGTTTGTATAATATATTTATTCTAATGATTTCCCTATTAATTGTAAAATTCAATGAGAAATAAAGGAATAAATGATCATTTTATGTTTGATTGGTTATAAACGTGTATGAATTATATAAAATATATCTGGCTGAAGCATTCGGTTTGGTCGGGTAGAAGATAATAGATACACAAATAAGAGCACTGTTCTATACACATTTATAAGTGTCTCAAGCTCTCAAGTATCACGCCGAATATTAGAAGTGACACAATGTATTATTACTTGTTGCTTATAGAGCGTCGTTTGTTTGTAGTGACGTTTGTATTTGAGGTTAGACTTACCCAATGCATGGCGGGTTGTTGCGCAGACCTTTCCTCGAACACTCCCATCTGCGGCTTGGGTATTCGCTCCAGGCCCTGTAAGTCCGGTGCCGGAGTCACTGCGAGCCCATGTGTCACTGCACTGCACTACACTGTGGGGGTCCGGCTCATGGCATGCACGCACGGCGCGGCGCGGTCTAGGTACTCGAACTGAACGCGGGTTGCTGTAGCTGTGCACGGGACGACGGTTCGCGGCCGGCTGAGCCCAGAACGAGACTGCGCCGCTGGCACCGCCTACCCGGGAGAGGGGACAACGGGGCGGAGATAACCAAGTAAACAAACAATCCCGGGATATGGACCAATGCATCTCACCACTAATATCAATTACATTTATTCAACGCGATTCAGAAGTAACCATCGTAAAAACACACCTTACTTTCCGAATATTCCTTCATCTAGACAATCTTCTTAGATGCAGAGTTGAATTCAGGGGATGAATTTCTCCCAACATCATTGGTGAACCATAGTTCTAGATACTCACACGTGTTTTAAACAATATTTTTAAATATTGTTATATGACTAACATATTATAAAGGTATCATTCTTTTCTGTTTTCATTTATCCATAATTTGAAACTAAATGAGATATGTTTATAATATACTAACTTTCACGTAAATATTTTGTATTATACAATTGTAGTCCCTGAAGAACTCCATCAATAAGAATAATAATTATTTGATATTGATTTATCTGATTTTTTTTAATTTTTCCAATTTTCAATTTTATTTACCATTTTCAGTTTCACCCCGATAATAATTCTATAAATTCTAAATATTTTAATAGATATTTATGGATATTTTCAACTGCATAAGTAGGTGAAATATTAAAACAGCCCACAGGTCGTACATTACTGTCTTAATATATTAATTAAATGTAAAATATTTCAAAAAATATATTTCTACAACATTCAAATTCATAAACCAGGATTTTTTTTATTTCAATATTCAATATTTTTATTGTAAATAGGAATTACTATAATTACAAATTATATTATAATTATTTTGTAGTGGAGTTTTTGGTCTAGCAAAATATATAATTTTATATTTTTCTAGACTAGACGGTATATTAATGAAAAAAGTTATTTTCACTAGTAATAAAAGTTAATGAGTTAAATATAATCACTATTCTTTATAAAAAATATTTTGCTCTTAACACCAAAAACTGCTATTTCCGTAAACAAATATTCCATTTGAAATAGATCCTGCTGCATATCATTTACTATTCTTTATAAATATCTGATGAAAGAAATTTATAAAATTTGCTTCATCAATTAATGTGAAGATGTTAATTCCATCCTCTATGACTTTTGATTTGATCTTTGCAAGATGGGTCCACGACAAGTTCTCTCCACGAAGGCAGAGGCAAAGGGTGGTTCTGGGTTCAAGAGAAGGCAAAACTATATCGCGACTTAAATCTAACCGCAACTTAAAACTATTTTGGCGCAACTTAAACTAATACAGTGTACGTCCCAAAGAAAAAGGTCAGGGGAAATGGTTTGAAAGCCAAGAAAGAAGTAGAAAAAGAAAACGAAAAAATATTGTTGATGGGAATATTGCCTAAGTACAAGCTCACTCCAAAATTAAACATTTTAACGCATTAGCGGTCAAACACCCTTCCGGCCCTTCAAACTAACAGCCAAAATGGTAAAAGAAAAGCAAAATGCACCAAGCACATCCAAAACTCCATTTCTAGACACGCTATTACGACAGCGATATCAGTACACATCAACCCTTCCGGAGAAATTCTGGAGAAAAAAAATACTTAATTTAGGTATATTAAATATGTAAGTCTACAAAAAATTGGATATTTAAAAGAAAAAATATGTTTCATGTAGCGATTGTAAACATTTAAATATCTATCTATCTTATGTTATACACCTCATGTTGACCATATTGGAGATGTGTATGTATATATTGGTAGTGAATTAAAGAATATATTCTCGTAAATAAACAAAAGCAAAAAATTGAATAAAACTTGATATATTATTAACCTAAACTAACTTGTAAACCTTAAATCTAACCCTCACACTTTACATCTAATCAACATATTTAATCATCATATCTTCAATTCATTAGACCTTAAATTTAATCATCACATCTCACATCTACCCATCATATCTCATATCTAACCAGCACACCTTACATCTAAAGTTGGATTTATAACATAGAACATAGTGTAGCATGATCTAGTTTAGCATAGAAAACATAGAATTTAGTTTGAGGGTTTATAACTGTCGCCCAAGACACATTTCCAGTACACAATTTTATTTTTAAACAGAAAGTACCTTAAAAATAAGGACATAAGAGTATATAAATATGGACAATGAGATGTTGTTAATTATAATTTTACCTTGTCAATTTTTCCATGTTTTTCACATCCCTCTAGTAGAATAACATTGTATTACGACGATACATACCGAAGTGCGCCAATTATGCACGAACATAGAAAACACAGACGAATATTGGTCAATTCCTATGCTGCGCAAATCTAGGTTTTGTGTTCTCTGTTTCATTTAAATGCATACATCAATTTTAAATTGGACTTACATATTTCAATGTTACGAAAAAAATATATGTACATTGTACATTAGTTTTAATAATATATGTATAGAAGAAGAGCACAATTAGCTACTGAAATGCAAGTTAAAAGTAAAAAATATAAACGATACTCACCAAACAACTGCTCAAAAACTAATGAAGAATATTTCTGGGTTGTTTTGTTGATTACCATTTAAAATATATATAAATGAATAAAGGTAGGGATGTTACGAAATAGCTTAGAGTTATTAAATGTATAAAATTGTATTAAAATTATCATATTCCTGATCATATTAAAGAACTGTTATAACATGAAAATATTATTATATTAATATTTTTATTATTAGTAAACAATTTTAATTTTAGATATCAAAACATCCATTATGCCTATGTTGACCTGGACCATTGCTGGTTTTAAATAATTCATTACTTCCCAAAAGAAGGGTTGCTACGCGAAGTTTACTTAAATAAGGGATAAAATTGTAAAGCCAAAGAATAAAAGAGCAGATTAACACATAATATAAGCAAACACACATTTCCCAAACAAACATCAGCACCTAACCACAAGCATTCAACACTGCTCATCCTCAGCCCATAATCCTTCCCCAATCGGTGCCGTGCTGGAAATAACAAGCCAGCATCAGATAACCACGGTAACCATGTTCAAACAAGCAGTGGCGTCCACAGGGTAAGCGCACGCATCGTCAATATTGACAACTTCCACTTTGTGGCGGGCTGTAAAAGGTGTTTGCTCTTGCAATGAGCGCCTACACTGCTACAAAAAATGTGCAAACAATGCTGGATGGATGCTAATATACATATACTGGCTTTCGTATAAAAACTTTGCTGAAATGATGAAATTTATTGCACTAATATACTCAACAACACAGTATAGCCGAAACTCCTTACATATAGAGCAAGCCTTAATTCCTTGAGAAACATAGAACAGATGAAATTTCTTGACCAATTCTGAACAAATCTGTAAGTCTTACAGATCTGTAAATCTGTAAGAAAATGATAAAACGCATTAATTTTTGTTGATTAATATAAAATTATATATAAGCGTGGCTTTCGTTGTGATTTTATTAATTATTTAATGATGTATAGATCTGGCCTATTAGATTATAATTCGATCTGTTTCTAGACAAATTTTACTACATTGTAGTGTTGAGTCCCAAATTACAGAAAGTTTCGAAACACTCGGAATCAATTTTTATTTACTTAAGATCTGGCGACGCTAAGACTCAATTACCAGATCTTACATTTCGCTCAATTCGAATTGGAGAAACACACTTACACAGTTCAATTTTTTATACAAATCAAATGTACCCGCAAAAAAAAATTCCTTTAACTGTCAAGTAGCATTTCACCAGAACAAGAATCTTGCCTCGCAATTTCTTGTCTTGTCTTGCAATAGAAACCAGAAAATAAACAATTTTATCTTATTAATCTATCTAATTTATTGTTCTTTCTTCCTTGTTTCTTTAAAATTTGAATGCAAACATAGCACCGTTTGTAAAACAGTGCGAAGGTTCATCTTATTAAATTTTGAATAAAATATTAGTCAGCAGCATGGAAACTAGTACGTACCCATATTTTAACAAACTAGTTGCCTATTTCCCACAATCGTGGATTAAAATGTGATACATCATTTGCCACAGTATTTGCCAACACTGAGCATGTGCAGTGTAGGAAATATAATTTCTCACTGTAATTACCAACACTGCGCATATGCGTGACGGTACTCTGTTTACCGACGCCATATTGTTTTTTTTTATATCAAATAGCTTTCGTGCAAATATTTTTGTTTGTTTAGCAGTGGAGTCATAGAAAAAGTATTGTGTGCTACTCTTGCAGAATCACCTACTTTCCACCTGGCGTGATTCCAGCACTCAATTTCTTCCCGTACCGAAACTTTCGCACCTCGTATGGCAAATAGGCGACTTTCTGCACTAGTTACAATATACACTTTTCACGTTCTCCAGAAACTCAACTTGTCATTATACATTCTTCTCGCTCTTTTACTACGATCAAAATAATAAATGAGATCTTGAAGAAACCGATTTTTCTTCTTCAAAACATAGTTCTTAAAAAGTGAAAAAATAAATTGAATATAGAACAAATGTTGAAAACATATTTGTGGTTTGTAAACTGACCATGTCGTCCGTCAACACATCGTAAATGTGAAAGTGTATTGAAAAGACATTTGTCATAGATGACCCCATGTCATTTTCCGATGGTTTGCTTCACCTTTACCCCTTTGGCACGCGTCTGTTTGGTATTTAGCAGTGGTCAGTCTAATTACAGGCTGCGAGCTATAAGCCTGGCCCGAGGACAAAACCTGGGTATTATCTGGATTCACGGATTAGTGCGAGCTGTTTGTGTGGAGTACAGTGGCTCGCCTGGACACTCGGACATCACCTGCCCGCCCTGATGCTCTTTGTCACTGGCCACTCATGTGGCCACAGCGCAGGGGAGGATTAAAAAAACTTACTACTTTCTTCAAACAGTGAGAAAGAAAAAAGAATATTGCGATATTTTTTTTATCATCAAGCTTATTTCCTCCAACAAATATTAAAAATATAATTCAGATACTTTTATAATCACTCCCAAAATAGCAAAACAATTACTGCGAGCAGAAGAATTTTTAAAGTTCAAATGTGAAATAATAAATAAATTTAGTCTGATTCCTAAAGGAAATTTCGGATGTGAATAACTATAGAGAATATTCTATAAAAATTAAATAAAGCAAGCACTGGAACAAGTGAGAGAATATTATTAATTATTAATAATAAACTAGAAATACAAATCATTAGATTTCAGAAAATAGTTCGAGCAATTGCCGAAGAGATTAATGCACAAAATGGAAAAGAAATGAAATCAATTTTTTGTGCAACTAACTAAAAAAGAAATTATTGAAAAATTGGAGCAGAATCTATAATAAATTAGTAGAGCAAGTATTCGAAATTTGATTGAATCTGCAGCAATAATTGGAGGCAATAAATAGATTACAAATTATACATCGTAAATAGCTAAAATTATCAAAGATTTAATTTAAACTGATTTTACGATAAACTGGCAAAACAACTAACTATATAAAGAAAAATAAATTTAAAGAAAAATGAGTAAATATAGTATATTTGTGAACAAAATAGTGAAATATATTTAGAACAGTGGTAAACTTGTTTTAGTATTTCAGTCCTGCCCTGGAAAGTCCAGTGTCCACATCTAGTCCGGATAACGAGACGTGTATAAATTGGACACTTTAGTCTCAATCGAATAACAACCATTTTGTGTTATTGGGAAACACTGCCGATTTGTACACTTCTCACACCAAATGCATTTGTTCTGCTTGTTAAAATAGCTTCTGAATACTAATGAACGACCCACAAAAATACGCGAATTACACACAATTAGTTACATATATGTCCAGCGCCATTAATTCTAATATCACTAATAAATATAAAATTCCCGGACAAACAAATCAAGAAAGAGAAACTTAAAGTCATCTTTAATTTAAATGAATTACTTACAAAAAAATACTTTCTTATCATGATGATGAATATTATTTTTTAGTGTTTGATTATAGGAATAGTTTTAAAATTATGAATAATAATAGATAAATTAATATTACATATTTAAATTTTAAAAATTCTCAATAAGTCGTAAATTTTTTTCCAACAATAAAATTTAATTAAATGAGTTATCTAGTGCCCGCCCCACGCGATATAAACACAAAATCAACTTAATTGAAATTAATCAATAAATTAGTAAGTTTATTAGGCTAATAGGTGTAGAACAACTTCAGAACTTGTTGTCTCAGTAGGCAAAAGTTGTTTGAAAACGTCGAATTTGACAATATTAATACTTAGAATTTATGAAAATGCATTCTACCTTGAATTTTAATATGTGATTAGAAAGTCGCTTCAGTTTTATACGATTATTATTCATAATTCTTTATCTGTATGCCTCATCTTCAAGTTCTTCATTATGAATTAGCAATTCTTAGAAATCTTACTTAAAGAAATAGAAAACCTACTATGCACTGATAATGCAATCATTACGTAAATACTGAAGAAAGACAGTTTTGAAACACTGAGATTGGAACCCAATTTTCAAGTACTTACTCTTTTACTAAAAGTATTGAATACTCATTGAATGCTAGACATATTCTGTAGTTGATGAATCAGTAATTTGACTAAGAATGGAAAAAAATCATGTACATTATAGAACTTTGTATCCCTGCCAGATTCAGGATTAAGCTTTACTTCTTTAATATGAATTAAATTCGTCGGACGATTGTAAATATTAAACTCTATAATAAGTCAAGCATTATAAAGTTTCTAAAATAAGTACGCAAGATATTTCCCACTTAAAATTACCTTAAGGATATATTAAGGATTACACCCTTAACCTACGTGGCAAACGAATCGCGGAACACTCAGTATGTTTCTGAATTTATAAGTGGAGTATTAAATGAAATTTGAAAAAAAAATATTGTTCGTGAAATAGATAAAATTTTTATTGTAAATTTTCCAAAAAGTAAAGGGATTGATGATGATGTACAGTGAAAACTTTGAATGCAAAGCTGACAATCAGTACTTGAGCGGCTTACACACATCACGTATGGATACTTCACATCGATGTTATGCCTAAACCAAAACGATCAACAAGAGTCATTGCCAATAGTCAATACCGTCGATGGTACTTCAAATAACGAGACTTGTAAACCCGCGAAACAATCATTTTTATTGTAAAGCCACAAGCCTCTCATACGTAACTAGTAATATGAAAATACATTTCTGTATCCCCATGATACAAAATGCAATATTCAAATCTCCTTTAGGAATGATAAGTTTAAGTAAATTTATGATTCTTTTGGCCATTGGTACCGATATTACTTGTGATGATAATAATTTTATTTCAGTTTAAAAGATTTAAAAATATAAACCAGGTCGAGATATGTCATAAATTTAATATAACATATAGAAAATTTTTCATTATTTATTTTCTACAAAATGCAACAAACGCTTTTTAATCCATTTAAATTAATTTAAAAGTAATATGCGAATAGGCTGAGATTGTTGAATAAAATTGTATCAACACGAGATTGGATTTGTTTTCTTTATTCTATATGTTTTTATTTTGCAGTACGAATTAACTTCTTCCGATGCTATTTATAAAATAAAACAGTACAGTCTTAACATGATCATTAAAACTTGATACTTGTGAATAAATATTTTTCATTTAATTGTCATAACAAATGAATCATTGGAAATAATTCATAAAATATTACTAGTGAGAACCCGCCTTTACTTAATAAAATATAAAATAATGTCAGTGAGCTATGTATTTTAAATTTAAGTACATAATTTCGTATCGAAATAAAAATTAATTATTGATCATAACTGTCCGAATTTCAAATAGCATTTTGTGTGTTTGATGCAGTAGTAGGTGGGTGTTTCCCAATCGCAGAAACATTTAAGAGTTCCACAACAAACTTAAAATTATTATTTCACAATTCCCATTTTTATGATATTTTGTTGATAATATTAAATAAATAGATATGTAGGTTTGTAGTGAAAGATGCCTCAATTTTACACTGCAGTTTGGATGTTCCAAATAAAGTGGTAGTGGTGATTACTTGCCCTTCTATACATTTCTCTCTGTAAAAGATAATAGAGAAATAATTATTCTTCTTCCAATAGAAAGAAACAGATGCATAAATATGTTAAGGAGAGCTGATATGTTTAAAGCACTTCATTTTATTAGAGGTATTTTATCTATTGAAGTCAGATCATTAATATTTTAATTAAAAATAATGTTTAAATAATGCTAAACATTGAAAGTTATCACTTATATTCACAGAAATTATTAATTCTTCGTCATTCCATTTTTCAAACTACTTCACTCGGTCTTTCATTTTTATATGACCGATGTTCTAGGTTTACAAATTCATCAATTTTTTCTAAAGGTTAGACTTCGAGTTTTTTGAAATCATTGAAAATATTTCTTTTGAAATGTTAGAATTGACAATTATAAATAAAAAAAAGAACTCGGGACTTTTCGGCATAATTCGGTCACTATTCACAACCCGAAGTTCAAGTTTTCAATAAGTTATCTATCAGATAAAGCTAGATAATCTACGAATATATATATATATATATATATATATATATATATATATATATATATATTATCCAGTTTTGGAAAGACGGACTGACGTTTATTTGAGATATATTTTATTTTAAACTTTATTCGTACTTGGAAAGACCTTGTTGATCCAACTTGACATTGAACAATTACTGCTGGAAACATTTTTAATTGTTGTTCCCATATTTCGTTATGGTAATTGGTGATTGATGCAGTGGTAGGTGGGTGTGAAATCCCGTGCGTCCGGTGTCCAGGCGAGCCATGCATCACCACCGTCGCTCCGTCGCTTCCCGAGCGACGCAGCCGCCGTGCACCACAAATCACCCGCAGAGCTGCACTGATGCACGAGTGCAACACACCGTATAACCTGGTGACACCTAACATTGCAGCATACATGAAGCTAGATTCCCATTGTCGCGGGTAAATCAAGTCATTTTGGGGTTTTTATATGTAACAATTGACAGGGTGCAGCCACAATAATGTAGGATAACAATAGGGCCGATCAGGAGCGTCGTTCCGGTACTTTTTGGGGATGTTTAATAAACTTATTTTGGGATATTCATCTCAGTTTCGTTTTCTTAATGCTATTTATGACTACTTTATTACATTGATTCTTGAACTTTACATTACTCTATGAAAAGATACACTAGTTAATATATTCTCAATCCAATATGAATCATTAACTTCACATATATACATAATCTTATCCTCCTCTACCAACTACTACTTGTACCCATACCAAGTAAATGTATTTTCTTTTAGTCTTTGTTTTACTGTTTCCCAATACATTAGACAATTTTGCTACAAGGATGCGAAATGTGGGTGTTAAACAAGATACAAGAAAAAAAAATTCAAGCATTAGAAATGAAAGTAACTAGAAGAATTAAAGGAATAACGAAAATGGGTAGAATAAGAAACAAATAAATAAGAGAAAGACATCTTACAAGATTACCTAAAGACAGACCAGTTAAAAATATATGCAGAATAAAAGCCACTAGGGAAAGAAATAGAGGTAGACCAATCAAAATCTGAGATGACACAATAAATGAAATATCAAACAAGAAAAAGATAATCACACAAAAAGCTAAAGAACTAGCACAGAACAGGAAAGAGTGCAAAGACTTTATAGAGAGCTAATAAAATAAACGACCAAACCTCAACACCCTCAGGGTACTATAAGGAATTGACTATATATGTATTTAGTGTTTCCCTTATTTCTACATTTCTGATTTTATCTATTGGTTCCTACTCCTGTTATTCTTCTTAACAGTCTCATTTCTATAGCTTGTAGTCTTCATTTTTGCCTTTTTGATTCTTTGTCAAGGACCATGTCTGATCCATACACTAATGTTGGGATATATACTGAATTGTACAATCTTATTTTTGTTTCTGTAGATATTTTCTTTTAAATAAATATCTGTTCATTTAATAGGAAGTACAATTTTGTCGTATTTTAACTCTTTCATCAAGTTCTGCTTCTAGTTTCTCATCCTTAGTAATTATTGTTCTTAGGTATTTAGATTGTTTGACTTGTACTATTTCTCTGCCTTCTAATTTGAGTTGTATTTTCTGATGTATCTTTGAAATAACCATTGTTGTCGTTTTATCCATATTTATTGACAAATTGTATTTTTTCTGCTCTTCGCACCAAATTTGCAGATTATACTGCAGGTCACCTGGCTTCTTAGCTAACAATACTAAGTCGTCCGCAAAAGCTATTGTGTTCATTTCTATTCGTTCTAGATTGCAGTATCATCAGGTCGTCTTTTTACTTCTTTTACTGCTTGCTTTCATGATTTCATCCATAACTATTCTGAATAAATATGGACTCAGTGTTCCTCCTTGCCGCACTCCGAAATTGGTTTTAAATACATGTGATGATCTATTATTTGCTCTGACATAATTATCGGTTCTTTTATATAGTCTTTTTATGATTCTAATTAGACCTCTAATAACTTTTCTCTTGTTTAATATTTCCCATACATTCTTTCTATTAAACCATTAATTATATTTTATCACAAATTATTAAAAATTAGTATAAAATCAAGAGACCATAGAATTATAAGTAATATCTATAATTTGAAATGAATATTATATATTTATATGGAACTCCGGCTCGAATTGTCGATCAAATAAAATGCCGTCGATACTAACAATCTAAACTACTGCAAATAAGAATATCTAAAATTGGAAATTGTCAGGTCATATTATATATTTAAAAATTAAACATATTACCGAACTAATAGAAATATGCTCTACATATCAAATTTGTTTGCCTTAGATAATTAGATAAAGAAATAAAAATAACTAGAGTAAAAAGTAACAAAAATCATAAAACCAAAAGAACTTCAATATTTAACCTGTTATCACATTTAATTGTTGATATTACTTTTAACCAGTTGTAAATAAAGATTAAACAAATTTATATAAGTGGACTCTTACAATGAAATACTATTGAATATATTATATGTATGCAACATACAATGAGAGCAGATATCTGACAGTAAGATTATAAATTTATATGTAATATTTTCAGAAATTTGCAAAAAAAAAAACGCTCACTAACTGTGGACATGAAAAGGTGATGATAAATTTATTTACTTAATTAAATTTGTTCTCACGGTTGAAGATCTATCTATCTATCTAAAACAATATTTATAGACTTATTTCCAGAAAAGATCTGGCTGGTTTTGGTCAAGGACTGAACAGTAATATAGCACATGTTTTTATGTAAAAATAATTTTCTATATTAGTCGTTGGTGCTGTTGGAATTCAGCGTAAGGGGAGAATATCGCGTTTGGTATGCGTTCCGCATGGCACTGTGCACTTTGTTCTACTAACGCATTTATTTTATTTAATTCTATTGTACTTAGTGTGCAACTCTTCTTATTTGTACGAACGCCAGCACAATGAGTGCGAAGATTTACTACGTCAACTTTATTGTGCGGAAAAAATAAATAAATACTCAGCACCACGTAAATTATGTTTCTCCACTTTAATTGTACGATAAAAATTTATCTAACTTAGTTAGTCTTATCGCCTTCACATCAAGGACTACTTTTCTCGTGTTCTGCTAATTTTATAGCTGCATAATTGCAAATTGTAATTATGAAATCATATACATTACAATGAATAAGACTACATGATAAGGGCGATAACAAAATGTCATAAATTTAAATAAAAACATTTTAATATAAAATTTCCCCGACTACCACATATGTACCTAAATAATGAAGGTAACACAATTGTATTGATTTTAAATTTCAACATATTACCTGATGTCTACAAATCTTCACACAATATTTTGACTGTTTTTAGCGTGTGATCAAGAAGAACAAATGCAGTTGAACGGATTTTGATGAAACTTCATATTTACTACTTTTAGTAAAAATCATTCAACCGACAATGACAGTTTACTGTTGCCATTTGTAGGATCCTTGTGAATATTTTGAAACAAAAAAAAATATAGTTTACTGACTTTAGACTTTGAAAAATTACAAATATATTTATTTGTCTTCAATGTATGGTGAGAAGAAAACCGTTATGATTTTAAATACCCATACGAGACGATTTTGTTTTTACGGAACAATTCTAATAAGATTGTAAACATAAAATAAACAGTCGGTTCTTCAAAAAATTTGTTCACTATTTCAACACTGTCTGTTTGTTTTTCTATTGAACGTTGTGTTAAAATACGTTAAACAAAAGAAGTAAATATTTGGGTTGGAGCTCCTTAAAAGAGGAGCACTTTGTGAGTTTGAACGATAGTTTAATTGAAAAACCAAATATTGTACAATGGGAAAATTTTTTAAATTGTTATAAATGACTAACTTCTGCTATTTTTCCGGTAGTGTTCAAATTTCTATAGTAACATGCTTAATACGTTAAGATACATTTTAAGTTTTGGGAAAAAAGGATGTTTTTATATACATATTTGCAAATGGGTAAAAATATAGTAAATTTTTAACAAGCTACACAAATTAAATTTTTAAAAAATGTAAAATTAAAAATAATTTTCCGTACGTGTATACATGCGTACGTACAAACTTTATAATTAAACAATAGTTTCACAAACACCAACTAACTCCAGGCAATAAAAATATTCAAAACAATATGTGAAACATTTTCAACGGTCACTCCGATACAAAACAAAGAGAAAAAAACATTCGCACACGGCTCCCGGTAGTTCGTAGTTTCACCACCACCCACCGAGGCAGTGTGCTCGCTAACAATATCGCATCGGCGCGTATAACAACTGACACTCGCCTAGGTGACTATGATCCATTGTTTTCAGCGCTCCGGGCCGGATAGAAAAGGGCGGAGACATGTCAACAGCGGTGACAATTGACTGATATTTTAGCACGTTCACAGAGGGATAAATGCTGGCGGATTTTGAGCTGTATTACGCAGACAATAAGGGTGAATTTATAGTTAGGGAAAATGGTAACAGATTGTTGATGCCTAACCTACTGGAAAATTTGAAGGAGATATGAATTGTATTTTAAATGGAATTTAGTAAAATTATTCTACAAACTGCTAAAAGAAGGCGTTTAGCGTTTGTTTTTCGAATTTAAAAATAATTTAAATATGTCAGTCTTAAATAAAAAAATACAAAAGTTGATATCAAATGTATCATAAATCATAACTGATATCAGCTATCCAGGAATGGGAATAAGCTCTGATAGACAGATTTATTTATTTAAACCCAAACCCAAATAAGTAAATGTAAGATATAAATAGAAATGTTATTTGTCTGTTTCTGCAAGCTGCAAAGCAAAGTTAATAAGTAATTAAGGTAAGAAAGAGGCAGAGAATAGCTACTGTAGTGTAGAGAATGCTACTTAGCTAGCTAGCTTGGCTACCGAACTGCATAAATGTATTTCAATTTAAAGTGATCGAGGCTAATTTTTCAGTGTAATGAGATAAACCGGGCACCCGGTGCCGACGATAGCAGGATAGAATGGAGATTCGTATCGCTGGATACTGTTGATGAAATGACTGCGAGAATACCAACTCTACCTTACACAGGAGTCCTTGCTGTTCTAAAGCCTATATGATAGACAGAAAATTTTCTCATGTAACTTGTAAATCTTAAAGAATATTTACATTTATATTATTAATGGCAACTTCTATCATTTTATTTTCACTATAATAAGGAGCCTGAACTATTGCATGAATGAGATAAAAAAAACTTATAGATGGATACTACCATTTTGGTGTAGATACAGACATGCCCTCCAATTGGTAAATTGGATAAAATTAGTAAACGACAGTAGTTCTACAAGTAAAGTTGGTTACAAACATTACAAATGGGGTTAGGTGGGAATTTAAAAAGATACACATGTATTTTGGGTAGAAAATAAATTGTACCTATAAAATTAGAAAATTATGTTACGATTATTAAAATAGAAAATATGTATTTTATTTTATTTTATATTTTGTATATACCAAAAATAAATTATCATTTTAAATAATGTACTAAAACAAAATTCGTTAAAATTCATTGTTTAAATCAGTTTATATTTCATTTTTATCCATAAAATCATACAAAAATATGTTTAATTAATAACAAACACTCCTATAGTAGATGAGCTAAGTTGCCAAGAACAAAAAAAATATGAATTATGGGGCCCGAAATAAATTTTGTCTAGGGCCTACTGGAGTTATCAAGGTTGGATTAAAGCCATTTTGTAGTGTGACAATGATACCGTATATTTCAAATTGCAGAACTACCCAATTGAAATAAGGATACTTATTACAAAAATAAGAAAATATCTGTAACTATATGATTAGAATTTGATTTTAGTAGATCTTAACTATTTTACTTTATAATATTTTTGTTAGAAAAGAGTTCAACTCTGTATACATAGTGTGAACTTACGTGAGGGGAGTTTAAGCGTTTTATGACGATCCCTCAATTTCTGGTCTAGTCGTAATTTATTATAAAAATTTGAAATGACAAATAATTTAGAAATTTATAAGGATAATTCTTTTTGAGTATTTCGAATTTTAGAAATGTTTGAAATGAACGTTGTCTGTGGGGTGGGAGGGTTTGGAGGCGCGCAGCCGGGCCCGGTGGGCACGCTTTGTACACGTCAGTCGCACGCACGCAATGAGTCCCGCTTCATTACACGTTTCATTATGCGGCTCAAGCGCTGCGCAAACACCAGCCGCTTCTCCATGCCTTGCACACTTGCACTTCCTTCGGTCCTCGACCGACTACTACACATATGTATCTCTGCCATGCCGGCGCATTATTCATATCATCCCAACAGCATCACTGCTAACTATCATTCACTTACAAAAAAACAAGCGCGGAGAAATCATTTTATTACTTATTAATTTATTCATTTCTACATTAAATTCTCTACAGAGAAATTATCAAAAGCACATTAATTAAAAATACCTTCGAAGTTCGAACTGACTGTCTATGTACCTATGGTGGGTGCGAAAAGGGGACCGAAAAATGCCTAGTTGAGATTTCCGCTCCGAGCGGGAATCGCAACTCCACATGCAATGGAGATTTCTAAATTCAGTATGCTCGTACCGTTGATTCTACAGTATTTACAGTAGCACAACGATCGAGTTCGTGCAGGGTCTTATTTTCCGACACGGGCCCTCGCTTATGTGGATACTACCATGTTTCTAGGTTTTATAGGACATGGAGAAGAAGTCAAAATAAATTGAAAAATATTATAAATCATGTGTCCAAAAATGAACCTTTCACAGATATTAGGGTTTTAATTTAGATGTAATCCTACTGTAAATACTCCTAGCAATGTTTTTTTTAAATTGTAATGATATTAAAGTAACTGTAAAATTAATTCTTTCTGAACATTTTTAACCGAAAAGGCTATTTTAGCTGTTATTACAGAATATTGTGGCTTTATTCATACTTGTCTATCATATTCCTAAAATAATTAAATTTACCCACATATAATCCTGCAGGAAATAAAAATGATATTATACTTTTAAAATGAAAAATTCAAACAAATATATTTCTTTTTTCAACAGTACCAAAACTTTGTATTAAAGAGAAATGCTTTAAGAATACGCAAAATTTATAAGAGTTTATTTGACAATTCCTATAACTTCAATTCTTCATGTATAAATGAGAGATCAGTTAGTACGTTAAGAAACTTAAAAAGTTTTTAAAATCAAATATGATATCTTAAAATATTGATAATTTAAACTTCCGCAAAGAAGATCGCAATACACATAGACAGAACATATATTTAAGTTAAATGATTTCATTTTTTTTCATTATAAATTAAAAGTGTGTGTGCATGAGCCCCTGAACAACATTAATATGGAATTACCCAGCTTCTATCAAATTTTTTTAAAAAATTATATTATGATTTTCATTGAAAAGTAACTTAAACGTAGTATATTTTTCTTATTAACTAATTTTTCGAAATTTTGTCACTTACCCTTTTTTATTAAGACTGCAGTTTGGATATACGTGGCCCAAAGTCTTACAATATTCTTCTTATGTAACATTTCACTATACAAGTTATTACAGGACGTTTAATAATTTTGTCACTTTGCGCACGTTCCCCCACCTCCATGACATTTGTTTAATGTCCGCCATATTGACATTCCCTTTTCATGTTTCAGGGACATCACACGTGCACGTGGTAAGTGTTTTTGACAGCTTTCAATATTATATTTTTTAAATAAAGTGATAGTGCAACAAAAGTGAACTAAATATTATTTATAGGTAGTGTTAGTTTATTTTGTGAACAGTAAATTTTATTTTGTTGAAATCATGTCTTATAAATTGTGAATAGTTTTATAAAAATAAAATTTTTACTGATTGACAAAAATAAAATGTACCTGAATTGTAAGTTTCTACTATTATATTGTTTCCTTTAACGAATAAAATAGATTTTAGTTAATTTTGCTTAAATTCTAAGTGCTCTAACTATTGTTGATTACAGACAACTGCACAACTTGTATGTTAATAATATAAGAGAAACTAAGAACAATAATTATAATTCTTACATTTTTATCTTTATTTTAATATTCTAATAGTATAAATGTGAATACTAATATTTATTATTTGTTTCAGGTCAAGATTCCAAAGGGTTCCCAATTCCCCGATGACAAAATGACTTTGATTCCTTTATATGGTAACACAATATTTTTATTTATTTATTGCATGCTTTATGTATTTAGTTAAGCACCATTAATGTCATGCTTCTTTTCAAAATACTAATTGCCCTTTTTTATTCCCTAATAATTTTCAGTAACATATCTAGATGGCTGTTCCTATTAATTTGTTTTCAAGTTTTTTTTCAAACTATCGAAATACGGTCGCCAAGTATTTGATAATTCCCTATTATTATTACTCCCTTATTATATTTAATTATAATCTAGATGGTTATTCCTCCATTCATGTGTCTAGTTCTTGAATTTCATAATAGCGAAATTCGGTGCTAAAATTTTTGAATAATTCCCTTTTTGACTAATTTAATTTTTTTATTCCCTTATTATCTTCAACAGTAATTTAAATAGTTATTCATCCCTATTTTTTGACAATGTTAATTTATATTATTTTATTCCCTAATTAAAATTCTATAGTCTAGAATTTAATATAGTCATTTAGAAGTCTGTTTACTTATAGTCAATTTGTTTATTAGTTTTTAAATTTCACTTCCCTAAAAAGTCATTTTTTGTTGCCCCCTGTTATTGTCAGATTCAATTCTTCTAGACTCTAGATGACTATTCCTTTATTTTTGTGACTAGTTTTTATTTTTTCAAGTAAGGGGCTCAAAGTTTTACTTATTTAGTCAGTGTTATTATTTTTATTCCCTAATTTTGGTAAAAAGAGTAAATGGGTATTTATCGGCCCGGTCCTGAGGTTCGGTCCCAGACTCCGGCCGGCGCCACTTTCTTGTGGGGTTGTTCCTTCGCTTTGAAGCTCTTTGTTGGTTGGAAATTGACGGGGCTGGGTGCGCTTCGGAGGCATAGTTGGTGACAATTTCAGTTATTTTCGTAAATAGTTCTCCAATTATATTCAATAGTCCATTTATTTTTTTCATTAAGTTAAAGTAGTTTCATTCCATATTTTTATAAATAGTTCTCTATATTCAATAGTGGATTTATTTTTGTGATCAAGTTAAAGTAGCTTCATTCCTTCACCTTTTCTGTTCATTGGTGCATTCTTGGTTCTATGTACGGCATTCGTGTGCGTTTGACCGGTGTCCGGCAGGGTGGCATTTGGCTTTCGTGGGCGAGTGTGTGTAGGTAGGGTTGAGCGTGTGCTGATGATAGATCTATGCCTCTTCGGTTCACTTCAGACTCTGGATATGGAGTTGCCTCTCTGAGTGGATTCTCAAGGCTTCGCTTGCAGTTAGTGTGTTCCCGCCCGAGGTGCGACCCCTACCGAAGGCCGGCGACGATTTTATTTTCAAAATTTTTATTGCTAAAAAGGGGTATCGGGTGATGGTTAGCGATTTGAAACAAGTAATTGTAAAGTACGGGTTTCTTTCTGTAAAGTATTTTTATTTAATCTACATCCAAATTATTGTTCGGTAGTCTGGCAACTCCAATTTTTTAATTCCCAATAATGTTCACCACTCCAGAATCTTGAATAGTCATCTAGAGAGACTTTTATATATTTATGGCCACGTTTTGTAACAAAATGTAAAGTTCCAATCATCACTGCCAATTTTTTTTACTTTTCATTAATTTTTTAAATATAATTTCACTTTCCTAGGCTGCCCTTTTTGTTGCCTTTTTTTATTAATTTACAGTTCAGACTCTAAATGGCTATATTTTCTGCAAATATACATTCCACAATTTCAAGTTTAATTTTTCAAAAATTCAGCTCCTTTAACATATTGCCTTGCCATTGTTATAAAAAACGAAAATCCTCTGTTTTCCATTTATTTTTCTACAATGTGGAATAGCCATCTAGACTTTCTCTATTTTTATGCCTAATTCTTGTAACTACGTAAATTCATTCCTTGTAGAATAATTGTATCTTCCTATTTAAATTAAATAATATTTGTTTGCCATTTTTATTTTTTGTTAAAAAAAGATTATTCAAACAAATTATTGTAGTAGTTCCTTTCGTTTCAGTTTTTTAGAATCTAGAACAGCCATCTAGATATTTAAAATCAATTTTTGTAATAAAAAATAGGATTCAAGTCTTCTCTCTCTTTTAAAATTCAATTATCTTCCTTTCAGTCCCTTTAATATTACTTTTTTCAAATATATATTATTATTTTAATAAAAAAGTATTTATCCCTTTTATAATTGTAGTATAATTTTATTTTCCAGTTTAGGTGAAGAAATATTGTGTTACCATATCAAATAAAAATACATTTTAACTCTTTTACGATTAAATACCTATGTTAGATTTTAAGTTGACAAAAAATATTCGTCCTCCAGTTGCAGCTCTTCAAGTATCTAATTAGGTGTGAGACTTCAATAGTTGTAAGTTGCGCTAAAGGATGAAGTTGTCTTAGTTTTAAGTTGCGTCAAAGGATGAAGTTGTCTTAGTTTTAAGTTGCGCCAAAGGTTGAAGTTGTCTTAGTTTTAAGTTGAGCCAATGGTTGAATGTGTCTTAGTTTTAAGTTGCGCCAAAGGTTGAAGTTGTCTTAATTTTAAGTTGCGCCAATGGTTGAAGTTGTCTTAGTTTTAAGTTGCGTCAAAGGTTGAATGTGTCTTAGTTTTAAGTTGCGCCAATGGTTGAAGTTGTCTTAGTTTTAAGTTGCGCCAAAGGTTGAATTTGTCTTAGTTTTAAGTTGCACTAAAGGTTATATTTTAATATATAATTACCTTTTGCTTTTCAGGTTATAATTGCATTTTATTTTTGTTAATATTTTTTTCAGGTAATAATTGTTTTTTCAGGTGATACTTGTTTTTCAGGTAATATTTGATTTTTCTTGTATTTAGGTGATATTTGTTTTTTTTTGTATTCAGGAGATATTTAAATATATTTTTTTGTTTTTTGTCAATTTTGTGATTTTTATTTCCAGGTGTTATTTTGTTTTGTTTTCAGGTTACAATTGTTTTTGTTTATATTTAGGTTATAATTGGTTTTTTATTTTCAGGTGATATTTGTTTTTCTATATGTTTTCAAGTGATAATTATGTTTATTTTTTTCTTTTCTGTTATTACTTGTGTTTTTTCTTTTCAGGTGATATTTTGTTTTTTGTTTTCAGGTTATAATTGTTTTTGTTTATATTTTGTTGTATTTGATTTTCTGTTTTCAGGTGATATTTGTTTTTTCTTGTTTTCAGGTGATAATTATGTTTATTTTTTGTTTTTTTTTTTCAGGTGATATTTTGTTTTTGTTTTCAAATTATAATTGTTTTTGTTTATATTTAGGTTGTATTTGATTTTTTGTTTTCAGGTGATATATGTTTTTTCTTGTTTTCTGGTGATAATTATGTTTATTTTTTGTTTTTTTTTCCAGGTGATATTTTGTTTTTGTTTTCAGATTATAATTGTTTTTGTTTATATTTAGGTTGTATTTGATTTTTTGTTTTCAGGTGATATATGTTTTTTCTTGTTTTCAGGTGATAATTATTTTTATTTTATGTTATTATCTTTTCAGGTGATATTTTGTTTTTGTTTTCAGGTTATAATTGTTTTTGTTTATATTTAGGTGATATTTGATTTTTTGTTTTGCAGGTGATATTTGTTTTTTCTTGTTTTCAGGTGACAATTATGTTTATTTTATGTTTTTTTCTTTTCAGGTGATATTTTGTTTTTTGTTTTCAGGTTATAATAGTTTTTATTTATATTTAGGTTGTATTTGATTTTTTTTTTCAGGTGAATTTGATTTTTCTTGTTGTCAGGTGATAATTATTTTTATTTTATGTTATTATCTTTTCAAGTGATATTTTATTTTTGTTTTCAGGTTATAATTGTTTTTGTTTATATTTAGGTGATATTTGATTTTTTGTTTTCTGGTGATATTTGTTTTTTCTTATTTTCATGTGACAATTATGTTTATTTTATGTTTTTTTCTTTTCAGGTGATATTTTATTTTTTGTTTTCAGGTTATAATTGTTTTTGTTTATATTTAGGTTGTATTTGATTTTTTGTTTTCAGGTGATATTTGTTTTTTCTTGTTTTCAGGTTATAATTATTTTTATTTTATGTTATTATCTTTTCAGGTGATATTTTGTTTTTGTTTTCAGGTTATAATTGTTTTTGTTTATATTTAGGTGATATTTGATTTTTTGTTTTCAGGTGATATTTGTTTTTTCTTGTTTTCAGGTGACAATTATGTTTATTTTATGTTTTTTCTTTTCAGGTGATATTTTGTTTTTTGTTTTCAGGTTATAATTGTTTTTTTTATATTTAGGTTCTATTTGTTTTTTTTTTTGTTTTCAGGTGATATTTGTTTTTTCTTGTTTTCAAGTGATAATTATGTTTATTTTATGTTTTTTTCTTTTCAGGTGATATTTTGTTGTTTTCAGGTTATAATTGTTTTTGTTTATATTTAGGTGATATTTGATTTTTTGTTTTTGTTTGTTTTCAGGTCATATTTAGTTTTCTGTTAATACTTGTTCTTTTCAGATAATATTTTGTTTTTGTTTTCACTTATAATTGTTTTTGTTTGTTTTCAGGTGATGTATTATTTTTTTTCAGGTGTTATTTGTTTTTGGTCATATTTGTTTTTCTTTTGTGTTCAGGTAATAATTATGTTTGTTTTTTTTTGTTTTCTGTTATTACTTTTGTTTTTCTTTTCAGGTAATGTTAGCTTTTTTGTTTTCAGGCGAT
The DNA here is from genome assembly GCA_035578165.1 of Stenolophus ochropezus. Taxonomy (NCBI): domain Eukaryota; kingdom Metazoa; phylum Arthropoda; class Insecta; order Coleoptera; family Carabidae; genus Stenolophus; species Stenolophus ochropezus. The sequence continues at coordinate 11,827,052 of JAQOWZ010000005.1, read as the reverse complement.
AAACAGGTAATAATAGCTTCACTATTAGTACCTACCCTCTCATCCCGGGGGTGATGAATACCGGGATGGCTCTATCCTTCTTCCCTTACTTGAGAAGGCAAGCAGGATCGGGCCCCTGCCCAAGTGGAGAGACCTTGTCGTGGTGGCAGGGCTTAACCATCTTCTAAATAAGTTAATTCAATTTTGAACTATAATATAGAAGATGAAACAAACGTCTCCACAATTAAATAATAATGAAGTTAAATACGACTTACATAAATTACACAGTATAACGATGGGTAAAATCAATATAATTTTTATTTAATAATTTTTTTTCTGTTAAATCAGAAGTCATATGTAAAAAATAATAATGCAGACCCAAGGATTCAAGTTGCGCCAAAAGTGAATTTGTGTTTTTTTCAGGTAATAATTGTATTTTTCAGATGATAATTGGTGTTCTTAGTTTTCAGGTAATATTTGGTTTTTCTTGTTTTCAAGTGATAATAATGTTTATTTTTTGATTTCTGATTTTTTTTTTAAGGTGATATTTTGTTTTTGTTTTCAGTTTATAAATATTTTTGTTTGTTTTCAGAAATATATGCTTTTCATGTTTTCAGGTGATAATTGTTTTTGTTTGTTTTCAGGTGATAGTTGATTTTTTTGTTTTCTGTTAATACTAGCGATTTTTATTTTCAGGTGATATTTTGGTTTTTGTTTTCAGGTTATAATTGTTTTTGTTTATAGTTGGGTTGTATTTGATTTTTTCTTTTCGGGTGATATTATGTTTTTGTTTTCAGGTTATAAATGTTTTTGTTTGTTTTCAGGAAATGTATGCTTTTCTCGTTTTCAGGTGATATTTTGGTTTTTGTTTTCAGGTTATAATTGTTTTTGTTTATATTTAGGTTGTATTTGATTTTTTGTTTTCAGGTGATACATATTTGTTTTTTCTTATTTTTAGGTGATAATTATGTTTAATTTATGTTTTTTTCTTTTCAGGTGATATTTTGTTTTTGTTTTAGTTTATAATTGTTTTTGTTTATATTTAATTGATATCTGTTTTTTTTTTTCAGGTGATAATTGTTTTTGTTTGTTTTCAGGTTATATTTAGTTTTCTGTTAATGCTTGTTCTTTTCAGGTATAATATTTTGTTTTTGTTTTCACTTATAATTGTTTTTAGGTGATATTTGGTTTTTCTTGGTTTCAGTTGATAATTATGTTTATTTTTGTTTTCTCCTATTAATTTTTTTTTTCAGATGATATTTTGTTTACTGTTTTCAGGCGACAAGCAGGTAATTATAGCTTCACTCTTAGTACCTACTTTCTCATCCCGGGGGTGATGAATACCGGGATGGCTCTATCCTTCTTCCCTTACTTGAGAAGGCAAGCAGGATCGGGCCCCTGCCCAAGTGGAGAGACCTTGTCGTGGTGGCAGGGCTTAACCATCTTCTTAAGCACTTTATTTCAATTTAGCACTAAGCTATAGAAGATGGAACCAACGTCTCCACAATTAATTAATAATAATGAAGTTAATATGACTTACATAAATTACACAGTCTAACGATGAGAAAAACCAACATAATTTTTTTTTTTAATAATTTTTGTGTGTTAAATCAAAAATCATATGAAAAATGTAATAATTTCAACAATTTACGAGATACACACGTATGTACTTACGGAAATTCATAGGTACATACAAACGTTGCGTCGAATCTAGTCAAGTTGGATGCAGGGATGGTCAAAATGGATATTTCCGTTAAAATTTGAAAACCGAAATTTTTTGCGATTGTAATAGTCACTTGTGAATAGTAAATGTTTTTGTCACTGAAAATAATTACATAAAGTACCTCATAAATCGCTACTGTAGGACAAAATTAAATACTTTGCTCATTTTTAAAAATTATTATGTAGTACTAATAGCATCACCCCCATCTCATTAGCAAAATAAACAAACAAGAGTTCACCACGTAATCCCATGTACAAACCATGAGAGTTTTTGATATTTTTTTATTAACTCCGTGATCCGCTTACATGGAGGGTGAGTGATTGATAAAACACGGGAGATCATGACAGATACCCTACCGCGGTCACGTGGCTATTGTGCGAACAAATGAAGAGCAAACAAGCACACGTACACCCCGCCCGCCTAATATCAAGTACGCTGTTGCTGCGATTATAGGTTACGAATAATAAAAGTGAAATTAAATGACCCTACAGCTTGCTGGTGTGTGATTAATTGGTATGAGAACTGTACGATATAAGATTTTATCGATATTTTTGTGCATCACTATTAAGTAGATATTTCCCATAAGAAATTAAAAAATTAAATAGTACTACACCAGATACCCTGAGTTGGGCAACTCGTTACATATTTTCAAATCAAAAATCGTAGTTTGTCTTAAGCCCGTATGACGCGCTCAATCGTTTTGTACATTTTTGATGTCAATTTTTAATAGAGTAATTCATTGAACACGTCAATTCCTTCAATGTTTACTTCAATTTTTGAGGACAATGAAATAACAGAATTTGTTCTATTTGCTTTAATGATTTTGTAAAAATTATGCTCAGTAGATATGCCAACAGTTTCACGTCAAATAATTTTGTTTTGTTGGTTATGTTTTTAAGATTATCACCGTGATATAATAATTTGTTTCTTGTTTTCTCACATTATATTAAATCAATTTTTTCTCAATACCGGACGGTAATTTTTCAAAACATATTTTGTAACAGTAGTTCATCATTTATCATTGTTAAAATATCATTACCCCTTTCTCTATTTTGTAACCAACGCCCATGCCAAATACTTTTCTTTATAGTTTTTTTAATGTATCTTGTTTTTTTTTTGTTTTAATGCTATTACTGCATTCATTATTAAATTTGTAGTTGCAGCAACTAAAATCAAAAGAAAATTTACAAAAAAAATGAGCGTGTCAGCGTGTCATAAGGGCTTAACAATATTTTTTAACAAACCAACAATCTACGATATCTCTTTTTTCTTTCCATAATTCTGTCTAATTCTACTATATTGTCTTCTCCTTACTGTTTTTATTAATTTATATATAGAATTAAATTTTTGATAATTATTTGACATCATTTATTCTCCTAGGTTTTACATATGACATTTTTATTAAAATAAAAAATTGTAGAAGGCTATCACCGAACTGAAATGACATATTAACACAATCTTATAAAAAAAAAATGAAAATTTGAACAACCCGAATGAAGTACTTGCAGAAAGTGGAAGTATGCAGCACTTGATTCGAGACTTTATTTAATCTTTGTAACCATAACCGCATTTTAATTTTTTTTATTACCTACATGTTTGCAACTTTTTTTAACGTAATAAGAAACAAAACAAGAAATTGTAATAAAAATCACTGCAAATATTGATATCATTTTCTAAATTTATTATAAAACAGATTTGCACATTCATACATCATATAAAGCCGTGATGCATTTATTTATTTATTTATGATACAATGGGTAATGTGTCTATTTTAAAACCATTTTTCAAATAACAAATCCAGTATTAAAGTCCCACAAATGAAACCCAAGCATTCATCCTTTCACCATTCGTACAAAGCTTGAATTTACCCTACACCTTTTCAGCACCCTATGACCCACTACATCTGTATGTAGTGTTCGTACAGCGATGTGAAGTGCAGTAAAGGATGATTAGTTTGACTAGGCACTAGGCTGAAAATTCGCTATACAAACGTTCCGCTTAGATCCTCTTAACAGGCACGTGGTCCGCACGTGACACGTGACCAACCCGTCCGGTCACGTGGGCACAGCCACCCTCGATGTCGTGTGAGTTTTGGTGATTAAATATGATTTAAAGGTAAACGAATATCGAATAGTTGTTGAGAAATTATCGTAGTCTGTGGCAGGGTTGGCCTGATTTCAATCATTTGATTTAAATCATAATTTAAATGAACTGATTTTTTAAATTTATCGGACATAAAAAAATATAAAATAGGTATAATAAAAATTTAGGCATTTTTTGCTACAAAAAAAATATGTTCTATATATAACAATGGATTTAATAATATATTTAAGTTAAATGATATTTTATCTCTTTGTCATATAACAGAAGAAAAATATAAGTATATAAATGTATCTATAACTAAAAGTAAAAATTTTTTGTTACTCTTCCTAGTTTTATTCAGATGAATCGTTTTGGTCTTATTGCGGATTTCGTTTTCGTTTATGAAATAAAATATTTATATAGCTTTTAAAACAATGAAATATGCAATAACACTTAAAAAAATTTAAAAATCAGAAATATCATTATTTTTAAAACCCCGGTCTGTGGCACACAATTCAAAGATGGAACTTCTAGTGTCAGGGTATTTTGATTCCGGCGTGTAACTTCTTCAAAGGCCCTACTGTCTTTAGTGAATCCGTAGCCATACGGACGTAGAGGTAATTTATTTTAATTTATCACGTTATCATTAAATATCATATAATATTATTAAATCAATCACACAAAATAATACCAATTTATTTTTAATTACAACCAGTAAAATTAAAAAATAAATAAGATATTTTTGGTTGAGTTTTTGATTTATTGAATAGGTCACAATTCCTTCATATTTTTATACGACATTCTTAAATTAAAATTTTACATATGAATTTTTCATGTTTAAAATAGTTTGATTTTATTTATATATAATATGAATAGCACACTTTTATAAATTTTATCTCCTGCATGAAGACCCATGTAGGGTCGAAATTGTTGAGGTTTAAAAAATAAAGTTGTCGGAATTTCAGAACCTATCGCAACTTCATTACAAAAACTTCATTTGTTCCTGCATTTTGTGAAACACCAAAAATTTCAGAACAAGTTATTTTGGGGTACAAATAAATCATTCATATGTAAAACTATGTAATGTGTGTTCATATATAATTAATTACAAGAACAAATATTAGAAGACAGTTTGTTTAGTTCATGAACGAAATAAAATTATTCTGGGATTAAGTTTTAAAATACAATGGATTAATTTTATGCTAAAACAGAGCAATTATTAGCTTAAAAACCGAAATAAGAAAACTAAAAGGTAAGCAGATACTTTCATTTTCATAATTTTAATAATTATATCTTGATGCAGCAATTTTTGCATAATTTTACAGGTAAGGTAAGAATTTGTTTTATTGTTGCAGACTACAATTTATTGCACAATAATTTTGATTTATGTCTATATTTTAGTTAGGTACCTGTAATAATAAGTGCATGTTTTTGGCAAAAAGAAATAATTACAGTAATTATGTATTATTTAATTAATTAAACATGCATTTAAAAGATGCATTTTTAAACGCATCACATTAAGATTACAGAACTTAATTACGAACGAAATATGACTGCGTTGATGTAGAAATTTACATTTTAATTATAAATTCATACGCCACATATACAAACTTAAACCACTGCCGTATTTTACACCAAAATGATCCTTTTATGAGCTATAAAAATAGCGAAAAAATGTCTGTTTTTACAATTCATAAATTACGGGCAAGACAAATTTTTATCTCTTGTTCTGGTGGTACAAAAAACGGCAATAAAGCGGGCTACCTCGGTCCTGGTACTCATGGCTGACCTGTGATGACCTGTCTGGGGGTAGTTGTTATCACTAGCTGGGGTTCAGTGGTGCAGTGACCGCCGTATCACTGCAAGGTCTCAACTCTGACCTCCAATCACCCACAGTCAGGACCGTACTCACTAAATTGCATTCAACCAAAATTTTCACCAAATATAACATTAGGTACTACTATTCATTGACCCACACAGATACTTACCTTGAAATAAAGGGTAGAAAATAAGAAATCGCAATCATTTTATTTAAAATTTATAATCTATTATTTTTATTATTTGGAAATGTTTGTAAGGATTAACCACTTGATGTTTACAGTGTGTCCAGATTTCATCGGCCACTATTGTAATCTGGGAAACTGTAACAACTACGATTTCGGTTCAATAGGAGTTATTGTAGGCACCTAGGGGGCGATTTTAACGGTGTCCTTGATATCCCTAAATTCCCTATAGGTCATGAGAAAATAGCGGAAAACTGAATTTGGTCCATTTCTTCTTCCACAAATAATTGCAAAAATGTTAAATTTAAGGACACAATTAAAATCGCCCTCCCGATATATACAATATCTCCCATTTACCCAAAGTCGTAGCTGTTATAGTTTTCGAAATTATAATGGTAGCCGATGAAATCTAGACATACTGTAAATATCTTTTTAAAAATATTTTACAATGTCCTTCTATAACGTTTTAGAGATTTACACCATCATATCGTTTTCGCATAGACGACAAAATAACATAATTAATTAAATTTCCTAGCATTTAATTTAGAATTTTGATCGTGAAATGTGAAATTCAAATCGTTAACTTTTATTGATCAAGGTCCTTCAATAACGTTTTAGAGATTTACACCATCATCCCTTATTCGCATAGACGATAAAATAACATAAATAATTAAATTACCACGAATTTTGATCGTGAAATGTGAAATTCAAATCGTTGACTTTTATTATCAAATATTTATAATTAGATAATTCAAAGTAATATTTATATACCTGCTTTTATAAAAATGTATACTGTAAATTTATGCAAAATAACATATTTTATAAGTACTTCTCTGTACTAAGTATATTTATCATTTTATTGACAACTATAATTATATTAAAAATAAACAAATATGTGATATATAAGCCATATCACATTAGCACATACTAAAACTTTTATTATTAGTTTTTACGAATTTATCTTTTTCCTGAATTCAAATGTAAAACATTTGTACTAATAAAATTTTAAATTATCATTATTCAAAAATATTTGACCTGTACAATAAAACCCAAAATGATTATCATTGTATTATTTTATGTCTATTTAAATACTTTTTAGGACTAGGTCTTTGCTTTTAATTCACAAACAAAAAAAGCCTTTTTCAATATTTCTAACATGGTTTTCCTAGAGAACAATATTTAAAAAAAAATTATTAAATAATAATTTTAAAATTAAATGCAGTAAAATGTTATTTTTTGTATAAAGTATTCACTATATATTAATATATAAGTCAATTTTTAAAAAAGAGTTTGTTTCTCTCACAAATCTAGAAAATAGTTCGTGGTATGCTTAATGCTTATTATTGTGCTGTATTTATTAATTATAAATTTATTACTCGTTTACTATTGAGATGTTTATAAACTAAAACATATTTGTAATATTTTTATTTAAAAAATATACAACTCCATTTAGACAATTTCTTAGTCAAATCACTGATTTTTAGAATTTGGTTCTTCAAATAATTCTTTAAAAGGAAGAGCTTTCTAATCAAAATTCAGTAAGTTGTCGAATGTCCAGTAATATTATATCCGCAAAAAATGTCCACCCAAATTAATTCTGTACTACAAAATCGAGTCGTCCACAAATAGTCCGCGATTGGCAAATGATTATTCTATTAAATTTAAAATAAAAGTCAGTATTAAAGTCGCCCTTTGAGTATTGAATATATACGAGTAGATGTTCAATGAGCTATTAAGAACGTGGAAATGTGTGTGTTCTTAATTATTTGAAAGGCTAGCCTAATGATTAAAACACGCCTATGCGCATAAGTAATTCATACATCTCGTGCTCATAACACAATTTGTCAGTTGAGAGAACACAAATCCAAACTATCGCTGTTATCGCTGGCCGGAGATTTAGGAAGACGCATAAAAAACCGACAACATTCGATCTTCCCGACAGCCGAGTATAAAAATAATTTCGGTTATCGGCGACATGACCCGTGAAGAGGAACACCGAACACATTTTTTGTGAGGATATCATGTAAACCTTCGCCGTTCAAGTTAGATTACTATCGCCTGTCAGAACGACCGAACGCCAATGACGTGCCACATTTATTTTTATTAGTTTTTAATGGATTATCTCTCAAAAATCATTAATGAAAACAAACATTGATAATTGTTTAATTAAAACCACTGAACCAAGTAATTTCGATTTTCTGGTTTTGAATTTTACTTATCGCTCTAGTTTGTATTTTTCACAGGATTTTAAATTGGTGATTATTAGGAAAAGTTATGACAAGTGAAGTCTAATTGATGGACATTATCAACCCATGTTTCATCATACTAGGATTCTCTGACATTGCGAATTAGTTTTATTTTATTTTATGCTAGTATCTAAATAGATATGTTTGGAACTATTTCCATATTTTTTCTTTATATTATCCTAATATAAATTTACCAACGTTCTAATAATGTTGACTGTTGATATAAATAATTATAAACAATGAACTAAAACTATACTAAACTAATGTAAAAAATGTAAAACAAAACTAAAAATGGAAATTGAAATTAAAATTTATACTTATTTAACAATTAGGAAAATTATAGCATTTTAGTCAATACTTCTTGTCATTTTTAGACGTTTATAAAATCTTAAACAATACTTCATTGAATCATGCAAATAATAACCAATTTTACAACTTCATTACAACGTGTGAGGCAGTTTTAATTGGTTGCAGTGAAGTGTGAAAACAGAAATATGCTTTATATTGATAGGTTACTAACCTCTTATGAATCATCGACAACTTGAAATAGATTTAAAGCATTATTGGATTAAAACAAAATAAAAATCTATAACAGAGAAACAAAATTATTATTGAAATATCTAAATCAAATTTAAATAAACATTTAATATTTTATTGAAAATGAATACTATTATACTACTTCATTTTTGGTTCAATAATTGATCTATTTACCTTAAATAGTTTTTAATAATTTTATTACTATAACATAAACTTTGTTATTTACAAATAAATATGTAGGTATTAAACCAAATTTTATTTGTTATTATTTATCTTGCATCCGATGATCAAAAAATCTGATAAGGCCACAACATCACTTCCTTGAAAAATTACAATATTCTACTACGTCTGACCGTTTTCAAGTTAGGCGAAAAATTAAAAAAAAATCTTTGAGTAAAGTGCCTTATTGCAACTACCGATTACAATAAAATAGGGAAATGCACAATTATGACATTATACTAGTCCCATATACAAAATGTCAACATTCTATAGCTTATCATTTTTGATTTATGCGAGATACATATGTATATACGTACGAATGTATAGATGTCACATTGAAAACCGATATTTTTCGCGATTACAATACTCCTTTACTTCGTACAAAGATAAATGTTTCTTGAGTTAGGTGGAAGAACAGCCCTTTGGTTAGTCCAATAAAGAAAAATTATTATTATTATTATAAGTAAAAACAATAACCGTTGTTCTATTGATTTAGTTTGTAAAAACTGTTAATGGTAATTAATTAATTGCAATTAAAAATTATAAGGTAAAAGAAATATAAGCGGAATATTATATTAAACCGTAAGAAAAACTCTTCGACATCCAATATTTTTTCTTTCTTGAATATTAACTAATTAAATCGTCATAGGCTTCTAAATATTAAACTTAGTGTGTAAAAAAATGTTAGGTAGTAAATGAAATGCCTAACAACAGGATAGTGTATTGTACAGATGAGATTTTTATTTAAAGTGAAGGATTTTGGCATGATCGGATTTGAGAATGTGTCGCATATGAAGGTCTTGTGGCAGAGATAATTTTCGTTGGCCGGAGATAATACAAGCCATAAAACGGGAATAAGCTGCGGTGCGAACCCCGGCAAAGGCTACAGAGACATAGAGGCAGAGCAGAAGTTCGCTGGCATTCACGAGCCGCGGGATCGTAAACCGCTTATTATATAGACCAGCTCAAACCAAATGCTCAAAAATCACGCTCGTAAAATACTTCCCTCGTGTTTACAGCCAATGCCCATTTTTATACTTTTATCTCAATATATTTTATGCGTTTTGTAAGCTATTTACATTTCACTATTCAACTAAAATGATTTACTTATGGATAATATGCAGTAAAACCTCAAACTGCATTGTAAAATACTTCTAAAACGCTGATTACTGTTCTAAAATCGTAGCGAGCCAAACAAGTTTCTCCATTTTAACCGTGTGGCAGGAATTTCATTAATACTAAAGCGTCGAGTAAATAAATAAATATATCAACACTCCGTACACCCAATTATCGCATATGTTGACATCTATACTCCAAATATAAAACCCATTCGCATATTTTAACTAATAAAATCATTTTTCAACACCATTTTCTACTTAAATTAATCCATTTAAAATGTAACTGTATTTTCTTTAATTCCATTTTATTATTAAAATATCAGGTCAAATACGACAACTGCATTTACTGTTACCTAACTTATTTATTTATTTATTTTACACTGTACAACAAACCGGTGGCCAATTACAGGACAGGGGACCTACAGCTTATGCTGGGTTCCGAAACACTTGGTTACAGATTTGTCGTCACTCGGATTTCAACCCCAGATCTCACATTCCACTCAGTGAGTCAAAGCGCGCTAACCAACTAAACCACCACTGCCTGTTCTTACATGTTCATATTTTTTCTGTATTAGATGTTCTCTAGTGCGAATCTAAAAGTTCGATTTAAATATTATTAAAATTAAATGTAGCACACCCCGCAATGGGTGAACGTAAAAATAATAATAATTTCAATAATCTTATTATTATTAATACAATTTTAGTAATTACCTATATTTTTGAATTAGTTGATCAAAATTAGAAAATGTTCTTGTTGAATAATTTTTGATTGCCTAAACAAATCATTGAATATAAACGTGCTAGAAAAGGAAATAAAGGAGAAAATGTACGAACCTAGAAAAATATGACTTAGATTTTTAGAGTAAAGTTGAGTTTATACATCCGATATAACCCAAAAATCCTTATTTTTGGGCCCAAAAGAGATGTCGTTGAACTGATTTGAAATTTACAGACAGAAATTAATTTTCTCTTTTCTTTCCTGACATTTTTGCTCTCAAAGTTGCACATAAAAACGGAACGTTGGCCTTGTAGACAATAAAGGTTTTTTTTGCCTGAAATTTCGATTATTACGATCCACATAATAATTTACACTCTACATAAAGACGTAAAAAAGAAATCAACCACCGATTCATAAAGCGGCTTGTAAGTTAACCATTTAATTTCCAAGCACAAAAAATTCCCAACCACAAGTTGGTCTCCAGTTGTCATCGGTTGATAGTCAATGGCCCAATCCATGTAGCAGAATATAAACCAAATTCTTATCTACACCATTTATAAATGTAAATAAAACAACCAGTGGATCCACATTTTTGTGAGTGAATCGGCGGTGTTTCCCCCTCCCCACTTCCGATACCCGATGCGATGTTGTTCCCGCGATGTCACCTGCCGATTGTCAGGTTTTCCAACCAAACCGAGACCACTCCCTACTGGGCACTGGCCATGGAATTTACAGAAGCTCAACTGTATTTTAACTGTTTTTTTGTTTTTCACTTCTTTCAATGAAATAGAAAAATATCTGAACAGAATATTTTAAATTATGTATTATATACGGTTTACTACCCCTTACGGTATGGGTAGGTCTCTCAGATTTTGAATTAACCAAACCGGGAAAATACTATGTAAACTAGCTGCTACGGTGTCACAAAATAACGAATTATGTTTATCTGTCCATTTAATTTTCATTAAAGAAAAAATTCGATTTACATTCATATTGTGGCCCGAAATAGAAAAAAATATGTTCACATATTTTAAATATATCTAAATATAATTCTGGAAAATCTTTATGTATTTTCGTCAAGAATCGAGTACTCTGTGCACGGTGGCAATAAATCACAAAATGTAACAATTGATAAAGATTTAAATAAAATGCAATTAAGTAGTGAGTTATGAAAATATATAAATCCGGGACAAATAGATGTTCCGAGACCTTGTTTCCGGAAAACAGGACATACACTCCAAAATCGGGACAATTTCAGTTTTCCGGAACGTCTGAGAGCCTTAGATATGGGAGATCTAGAGATCTAGTATCGAGATTTTGTAGAATAAAATAGATGCATTTTCTCTAGAATTGGATATTAACATTTTCACGATTATTTCAATAATAAAGAATAATTTCTGAATATTCTGAAAAATTTCTGATTATTGCATCGTTATTTTTTATTTCCCCCTTAACTTTTATTTATCTTACCACCTCTATAATAAGAAATAGATAATATATACCTTTCAGTAGACAAACTTGGATACTGAAGTCCCTCTTGAACTTCATGGTTCAGCCGAAGTCGATTTTTTGGCCAAATTTCATCATCCAATTTGCGCAGTCCATGAAACTTAAAAAAAAGAAATGAAATTAAATATCAATTTAAATAAATTATATTGGTTTATTTCTTATAAAGAAATAATTTTAAATAATATAAAGAAATATTATTTAATGATAATGAAATTTTTATACCGTTTCTAGCGTGGACAAGTCAATTTTATTTACACATGAAATAAAAATTTTAATAACACTAAAGGCTTTGTGGGGTAAGAAGTAGGGCATTTTAAAACAGTTTAAAACAAATATGAAGTTATATGCAAACGTTATTTTATTTGATGAGAAGTTAGCCGCGCGTCAAAATCTTACCGCAATATATTTCTGTTTTAAAGGCACCGTTAACTTTATCGAAAGTTTTCAATACTTTTGCTTCTTTAGCAAGAAATTTGTAGAAACTTTTCTCTTGTGAAAATTATAATATTAAAGTTTGAGACATTGTTTTAACTTTATCTCTTGTCCTAAGTTGAACTACTTTGATTTGGAGAAATCTTGCCTTTTAATTTTTAGTAGACGCAGTATTACAAATATTTATCTATTTATTTACAATGTTGTTAAAATTTGGAGAGCCTAAAATTCTGAGGCCTGCAACAATTGTCCCTCCTGCCGCACCTCCAGTGATAAACACTGGCAAGAATATATGATAAGAAGTTATGTGTCTTCACGGACAAGAATTCTGAGAAAAGTACTAGGAATTGTGCGACCAGATTCGAATCCGAATGGTCCATCTCATTGACATGACTAAAACGTTTTTATAGTTCCCTAAATTCCCGTAACATCTCAATCCCATTCCCATAGCTTGATCCGGTGTTCCATCCATCTTCCACTTACATTTTACAATTTACTGAGCCAAGGTGGGTCGTGGGCCGAGATCGCACAGGTGGAGATAGCATCTAGCGCGCTCTCTCTCCCTCTCGCTGCACCGAGGTTGAAGAGGGTTGACTTACATCGGCGACAACTCAATCCCAAGCGGCTCAGTCTCAGATGTGATCGACACTCGGCCGATAGCCTATCTGATACTGATACAGGTAGACTGCAGACTGACTTAAGGGTAGTCGTAAATTTATTTGTTTTAAACTAACATAAAATTTGCGGCAGTAAAATTTTTAAAATGTTCGTTTTCGACACTGGCGCCAGTTACACTGTATTAAATCATTCTAACTATTCTTGTACTATTCCACAAGGCAATGTTCAATATGTAGTAAAATACGCTCATCCAAATTCTTTTCTCTTAAAAAAATCCAGTAAAATTTTAGATTCAAATTCTTTTTTATTTATTTCCCACATAAAAACTGTCTCTGGAGTGCACTCTCTGGTAAAAGATCTCTACGGTATAAATATATATCATTACCGATATCTATTAGTAAGGGGAGTGGGATGGACCATATTTTGGTAAAATAAAATTTAATTTATAACAACTATTTATTGTCTTAGCAATAACAATAAGGATACAAAATAAACTATGTTCTAAAAACTACAAAAAAATATTCTATTCAGATTAACAAAACTTCAACTCTCCCTCACTATACAGAATATCCGTTTTAAAAGGCTAAGCATTGAGATCTCGACAGATACGAAGTCGTTTAAAATAGGGCAAAGTTGCCACATTAGTTGTCCTTTTCAATGATATTTTTGTTTTCCCGAAAAAATGTGTAAGTGACTAGATATAAGCAAAGAACTGATTTTGGCCAATTTACCTTTTGAACTTTCTTGTTTCAATTTATACATGTTCTACATTCTACAGACACTTTTTACGCAAAATTGACAGCATCCTTCAAAATTTTTGTAGCTCCAATATTTTTCGAAAAATTCATAGTAACTTTCAATTTTCATATGGGGCTCAAAGATGTCGTTAGTACTTTTCAAAAAGATTATTTTTTCTCTTTCCAACGATATAAAACATGTACAGTAAAGTGAAAATAAACTAAGAAATTATAAAATTATTGATTTTTTTTTATTTTATAAAACTCTGTAGTCAACTTGATTTGTTACTTATTTTTATTTTACTCCCTTGTGTCTATCTTATAAAATAATATATAATAGGTCGGAAGAAAATATTTGTTCTACCAATGTGCCAATGCCACAATCTGCAGAAGTAATCAATTTATAGTGTAGTATAATTTGTACTAAACATTGATGTCGGTTGCATAAAGCTCTAATCATTTGTTAAATTTTTGACAGCAATAAGCTGATTAGTTAATCGTTACAGAATTTAAAATTTTGATGTCGTACTAAAAATTGAGTGAACTGAGACAATGATGTTTTAAATATGATGTGTCTAAAAATTCAAAGTGCACGAATCAATATATGGTAAATATATTTCAATTAATGTCTTCAGTATAAATAACTATTAACCAGAAAATATTTATTAATTTTTTATTTTTAGAAATTTGTCTTTCGTCTAGGTTTTTGTGAATGAATATGAAAATATGTAGCATTGATTAATAAGGAGGACATGTATCCTTCCCTTTGCCCAGAATGAATGATAGCGTGGGTATCAGTGTGTGAAATGCATGATGGGAGCATTGGCTCATAAAACGATGTAATTTTAATTCGCAACTACCGTAGTGTGTGCATTGCTTTAATTACGTCAGAGTAAGGCTTCGGTGCATACCGCACCGCCATTCATATTCATCAAATGTTACTTTAATTGTTGCTGAATTATCATTCTGATATAAATTGCACCGATGTAGATTACGGCTTTGTATCACTGCACAGGAATGGTAATGACTATACGATGCTCTCCCATAAATATCTACTACAGAATTCTTCTTCCATAGTTCGATAAAATTATTTATATTTTACTAGAATGTGTCTGTTTATTAATGACGTGACTATGAGGAACAACACAAACTAATGTTGATATCGGAATAAAGCATAGCAAAGAAGCAATTTAATTCCACCACTTCGAAAATTTTATTTAAAAAATCTGATCTATTCGTAAGATTATGAAGAAATGAAGTACTTTTTTCCCATAAATTATTTGTAATACATCATCGTCATCATCTATGGTATAACATTTTTTGATGGAACAAAGCCTCAAGTGCCTAAGGTACTTTTTTCGCGACAGTGGATACGTCTTACAGTTTTTGCAAGGGACCTAAAACTTCCAGTATGTTTTTAATCACACGGATACAGCGGTGTTTTTATTAAGATAATACTTGGCGAAGCTACAAATTCAACCTCAGATCAATTCGAGTCGGAGCGCACTAACCACATATCGTTTTACTTGCATTTTAATACAAGAGTCCTACATCTTGTAGTAAGTTTCGAACCATTTTGATACAGCGCTATTATTATTTGGATAAATATTGGCGAAGCTAAGATTGTAATTCTAGATCTTTCACTGCGTTCAATTTGAATCAGAATCCAATAACCAAGTATACCGTACTTGGTTGTTTATTAGCGGAAATTTTAGCATAAATGAAATCATGAAACTATTAGTTTACCTGTATTTATTTCTTTGTCAAAATACCAATTTAGGAAATCGAACGGGTTAGTCTCGGAATAAAATCTCAAAGTAGTTGCAGAAACTTGGGAGGTCATTGTTTTCAAACCGTTCTGAAACAAAACCAAATGTAAAAATTATAGAACCTTAGATATATAGGCATTATATTTTCATTGATTAGATTAAATATATTAATGTAAGAAATATTACAAGGAAGTATCTATCTTTCAGAAAATATGCACTTTCTCGATGACGACTAAACAAAATGTACTTATATTTTTTAATTGTAACTGTTTTTGTCATAAATAGGAAGTTTTAGTATTGGATATAAGTAAGAACCGAACAAAACTATATGGCGGTGCGTATAAAAATGTAGATTTATTTAGTTGTTGAAGCGGAGTACAATCTGTGCCTGTTAAGTGTATTCTTCAGTTCCGTAATGGCAGTACATATTCTGTTTAATTTCTTTTTCTTGTTGCAATATTTCCCGCTAGTAATGCGTGTGAGAACCCCAGCTGTAACGACTTGTGAAGATGCTAAAAATTTATCAGAACAGTTGTAAACCATTAATTTGCAGATTTAACACTGGCTAAGATAATAAAATGTGTTTTAGAGGTAATAATGTTAAGTAGAAAATAACACGCACATTAATCTTTTAACGAACACTCAATAAAATCATTATAAACTTTTTATTAAATAATTAAATTGAATAAGATTGATGGTTAATTGCGGCAGTAAATATGCAAGCTCTGGCACATGACAAATTCATTTACCCTTTAGGCCTTATACATAATTATTATTCCAGCAAACTACATGATTATTTCGTTTATATCTGCAATACCCTCGTAAATTACAACGCATGTATTCATTTCTCAACCTTACATCTCTATTAGCATCAAATAACTCTATATCCATTTACAATAATGAGATCGTTTCAGAAGTAGCTACCTTATTATATACAGCAAATTGTTCAAGTTACTAATTGTTTAATATTTCAGATATTTGCAATTAAGAAAATAAACATGTGTATGTTTCATTTTAATATATTTTTTATAAGACCACCCAAAAACATGAAATGATTATTATTAATTCCTAATGTATAGGTTATCTTATCTGGGCTAAAATAAAACAGTCGAATGCACAATAACCAAAAGTAATTCTTCCGTAAAATAGTATCTACACGGTTTCTCCATTAAATGAATTAATTCAATTAAAAATTTATGAGTTACCAACTGAAGTAAGAATAAAGTATCATTCGCTATTTAATTTGACGAATGCTGATTTAAAATTAATTTAATAATTGATTCGATATTCGATTGATTATAATTCTTATAAAGTGATAAATTACAATATACATTTGTCAAAATCATTCCTGGATTTGCAATACCAAATTAATTATATTAACCACATACTTAAAATTAAAACAAAAAATGACAATGTACCTATGAAAAGGTCCAAAAATATTCTTATAAGTTAATGTGGGAATGTAAATTATTATTTATTGTCAAGTAACATTTATTTAAAAAAAAACGTATTTTTTATTATTATAATGTGGGCATATTTTGCAATTACCTATTCTTGATTTTTTACTTTATACATGGGCCTCTTTATCATCTAATTTACTTGCAATTACTCTATACATTAAATTAATTTCTTATACTTAAGCAAGCCAAAAATCAGAACATTCTGAATACTTGTTCTAATTTGTGAAGTTATACATTTAAATCAGAATCAGACCATAATCCAGAGCATCATTGCTCCAGAATGTGCTCAGGTTTCTACAATAACAGATCTAGAATTAGTGCAAACACTTTAGAATGCTCTCATTCTTGACTCACTGAAACCAGAGCACAATCCAGAGCAGCCAAATCTGTTCCAGAATGTGCTGCGGTTTCAGCAGACCTAGAATTAGAGCAAACTCTTCTGTGTGCTTTATTTTCTGATCCACTAAATCCAGTGCAATCAAATCTGCTCCAGAATGTACTCTGGTTTCAGTAGACCAAGAATTAGAGCAAACGCTGAAGTGTGCTCCGACTGAACTAGATCACTTTCAGGGCATCATATTATCTGGAAGGCGGTCTAGCTAGACTACCAGGTGGGGAGGAACGGAGGTTCGCAGAGCTAGCGTCTCAGGATCCTCGGTATGTCCTGAGACGCGCAGTATTACCGGTCATGTCCGGTCACTGGCTGATTTTCAATCTGTAATTGTGGCTGTACTAGTGGGTATTTTTAAATGAAAATTTTTGTGCTTAGATACTTTAATGCGAGGAATTGACTGGTAATATTTTTAAGAGTGTAACTCAGCCCCATTTTAGGGTAGAAGTCAGTTATTAATAAATGGAAGGAGATACTTTTTCAAAGTAATAACTGCTTGGAATTTAGCCTGATTGTTTTTCTTAATCATTTTTGCTCATATTAGAACATTGGGCGTTCTACATTTCTGTAACGTTTGTTTATTTAGAAGAAATCATGAGTACAGTCTTGTGCATCTCGACTTTTTCTATATCTTTTCCAATAATATTTATTATTATTATCTTTTGCTGCTATTTTCATTTCTTGCTATGCCATATTTTGTTCTACACGTTACGCTCCTTTTCAAAATCACTGGTGTTCTCCTTGTTTTCTTTATACTGCTGTGGCTTGAATTCTATTGCTTGTCTTGTTATATTACTCTGATCCTGTCTAAAAGTGTCACTAATCCTTCGCAAAATTTTTTGTCTGATAGATTTTTATTTGGTGTTGAAAATAATAAGTAACGCAGCCTTCCAATTAAGTAAATTATCACATAATGTTTCAGTAAGTCGTTAGTTAGTTAACTTATACTAGTAAGTACAAAACAAATAAAACATGTCTCGAAACTAGTAGATTCGGTAATTGACTTCCTACTTCATCTAAGAACATTGTACCATAGATGGTGACAGAAATGATCAAGTCGATATATATTTTCTGATCAGATGAAAATTAAAATAAAGAAGATTTCGTATAGGTACTGCAAGGTGGCACCGTGATTTAACAGGTGTGTACAATGGCAGTTGTAATTATGTGTTTTCATTGAAACAGAGGCGATCTCATTAACAGAAATGGATTAAAAGCGAAATGAGTCGGATTGCAATTAGCCTCCGACCGTTACGGGAACAGAAGCTGCTTAGCATGCACGGTGCGAGTCGTCTGGACACCAAATTACACCGCCAATGCGCAGCCAATTTGCTCGCACACTCAATGACCCACCGTAATTTGCCTCTCACCTGCACCACCTCGCCTAATATAGATATTAACAGCGAATTATTTCTTCTTTTACCACCGCTGTACACTCACCACCAATGGGGATTTTTCCAAACTACTACTTTAAAAAAATTAACATTGCATTAATTTTGAGGGTAATTACAGAATGTTGCGTATGAGGGAGGCAGACAGTTTTTTATAACAATAATTTATTTACACATAAAACCTCAATAGGATCATCACGGTTACATTTTGTTGATATGAAAAATTTATTTTTACACTATTATTATGCGTTACACAATCAGATACGTATATTTGGATATTTGAATTTAATCGATAAAATTTATTCATATTTCCTGCGAAGTAACAACTCGGGAACAAAAAGGTTCTAAAATATCGTCATCAAATATAGGATATTTAACTGTCATAATTGGCTGTTACTATACAACAACTATTCTTAAATTTTGCCGATTATTTCACACGAGTTATTTTCACCCAACGACAATGCTTCATTTTACGGCCGTAGGCAGTTTTTTCATTGAATAAATTTGAAAAAACCACAGTATTTATCATAGTCATGGTTACATTTTGTTGATATCAAACATTTTATATTTATCATTCGTGAAATAACCAAGCAAATATAATTCTAGCTATGAATTGAATTGATAAAATTTACTCATACTTCTTACGAAGTAACGACAACTCGTGTCAGGGTCTCTTAAATCAATCCAGCTTCATCTAAATGTCATTTTTGACACTCGTTTGTCTGTTACTACGCAACAACTATTCTTAATTTTTTCCAACAAATTCATGGCTCTTATTATATCACTTAAATTCTTGGCTCTCATTATATTATGACAAATATTATACCCGTATATTGAAAAATGAAAATCCCATTCTCCTCAATCATTTCCCATTTTTTTTTTACTTAATGTACACGTATGTGACAATCTGTATAGTTGTTTTATTTTTATTTTAAATTTTTCATTTTGTTATTGCCCAAAAGTATTATAATTATGTTAAAATATTGCATTTAGAGAATGTGTGGCATTAAAATAATCAGAAATTAGAATTGTTGAGGTATTATGTTAATATCTTATATTCAAGTATTCTAAATTTTGGTAGGACCTGTACAACTCCTTAAAAGAATATTAATTTTGTTGGTAATTTTATTTTATAGTGCAAGAGGCAATTTTTCAAGTAATCGTTTTAAAATAACCCTGTTAAATTATAGCACTTTATGCCAAAATTGAAAAATTTAAGGTACAATTTACTTTCCCTAAAATTGGTTCAATCAAAAGTACTTTCATCCTCCAGTCAATATTATCCATCAAGAATAAATAAAGCAATTCCGAGTTGAATCCTCAATTAATTCGTTTCATAAACATAAAACAGCGAGTATGCAAATCCAGCATCGTTTCATTATGCAAAATTGCTTTAAATCCCAATGATTACGCCGACCAAGTGTTGATTATTTGCGAAGAAAGAATATTTCATATCTTGATCTAAGCTCCAGCGAGGAATTTCAAGGCGCTTCATTGTTTCGTACGGGTTTACTACCTAAACAATATTCAAATTAAATTGTTTCATAAAGCCTTCCTTCACTGCGTAAAATAATTACAGGCAGTTACAGATCTTTTCATATTTTTAATTACTATGCATGAGATTTATTACTGGAAAATTGTGGACGTCCTACTAATCCATTATAATTCATAAGATCTATATTTTGTAACCGAAATATTCGTTCCTGTTCTCAAGAAGCACAGTTTCGTAAATGAGGAAGTTTTTTTATTGTGCTAATATTTTTGTTAAGAAATTTTATATTACAAGTTAGATAAACATAATTTTATTCACATGTGTTTAGAAATAAAGCATGTAAAATTATTTAGACGAGTCACATTCTATACGTTTTCTACGACTGCAAATTAAGAAAAATATTAAGTTAGTTATTAACCACAGCTAGTCAAATCGTATAAACAGTATATTATGTAATACGATTCATAAATGTTACTTTATTTACCAGTATAAAAGATAAATATCTAAAGATTATGTAAACGATTGTATACTATACTTTTTCTATTCCTGCAAAGTGTAACCACAGAAATATAAAAAAGAAATAGATTAACTATTTTTACACTATGCCAGTTTTTCACTAACTTCAAGTATTTCAGACCGTGCCTAATATTAATGGTAGCTACAGCTTTTACGCGATTCAAACCCTTAATAAAAAGAGTTGAAACCGCAGCTTGTCAAGATGCGAATAAATGCTATTATACGCAATAAAAATCATTGCAATAAAGCAGGAGAAAAAATTGTAAAATTGATTGAAAAGTTCAAGAAAATATAATTTTCTTTAACACTGTTATTCACACATTTCGTGAGAAATTTTTAAAGGAAGTATTTTTTTAATTGTGTTAGAGAAAGTATAGTCTAAAACTCGTACGGGATAGTATTTCCACCATTCGCGAAACCGGGGCCACCCTACGACTCGGTTTACAAACTTTTATGCGAAATTTACCTATTCCATACTGGTTATAAAATAAGCCATTCCAAATACAATTAAAAAAAAAATAGTAATTTTAGATCATTTTTAGTGAATTAACAATTATCGCAAGCAGACCGTACTCTGGTTAGCAATGCCGCCTGTAAGTTATTCTTTTAAAGCAACAGAATTATTTCGTGCGTAAGAGAATAATTTTGAAACTTATATGAATATTAATTCCCGTACAAGGTGGTGAGTTCTCCCGTTGATACCGCATAGATGCAACACGTCCGCATAATTTGAATACAATATTCTTAATGCCTACTTACGCGATGTATAATTTGAGTGATTATAATAATAACAATGATAATTGGCGGCCGTATCCGGCAACCAGTGGGCCATGCACGACACAGGACCGTATCGCCAGATTTCACAATTGGAGCACCGATGAGATCCAGAGATAAATAGCTTTTTAATTGGGAAATATAAGTCCGGGTTTAATCCACATTTCCATACAACCGGCCATGAAGATGTCATGATAACTGCTCAAAGATTAAATTAAAATATGCAATGGGTGACATCTGGTGAAAGAAAAATATCATTTCCAAAATATAAGATAAAATTCATAAAAATGAAAAATAATGACTAATTACCAATATGTATCATCATATTTGAACACAAAATTTGGAAATGATAGCAAAATTTAATTGAAGATGGTGTATATCAGAGTATATTATTTTTTCCTGGAACTTTGAAATAAAGTTGACATTTCATCATTTCGATGCACAAAACCTGTCATTTTTAAACAACACTCATGTTACCCGGACAACGGAAGGTAAAGTACTTTGCGCCCTATAGGGTTACAAACACTTTAATTTACTATCACAAGATTGGCTAAATTTTTATAAAAGTGTAATAAAAAATGATCTATTGTAAATTAATTGCACAACTCACAACTGCAACTGATATTTTGTGGACAACCGTTATTTACTATCATAATATATTAATTAATTTGTAGACATAAAATTTTGAAACTAAAATCAATATTATAATCATAATGACAAAAATTAAGTGTTTATTTATTTATTAGAAAATTAAAATTGAATTTAACCTAAAATGAGACAATTATTTCTGTTCCTTAGTAGCATATCAATGTTAGTAAATAAAACATATTACAATATTTTACTTATGCCAGTAAATCTTTTTATTTCTGTATTTAAAGCAGTTGTAAGAAAAATAAAGTGTGTACCACGAATAGAAAATATTATTCCCACTCTAGCCTCTAGCATAATTGAACCTTTCAGCAAACGTTAACGTTATACGTGTGCGGCAATGTAGTATTTTGCACTCCTGGTACACAAATAACTATTCCGTCAACCACTTAAAGAAATTAATCTTCATATAGTAATTATGTTTAAACTGCAAACATTTTTCCTTCGCAAAGCCAATTTGAGTAGTGTTGCTAGTTAAGTTAGTGTTCTTTAACCAGGATGAAACGAGGTAAATAAAAAATGTTTGATTTGATATTTGATTTAATTAAATATTATATTTTATCTCATTGTCATCCGGAAAATTGCGAATGTGTACTTAACAACCTCTCCTATTTTATTATTGTTGTTAAATGACATTTAGCATTGATTTCCATGGTGCTAAATAACATTGTAAGTAACCTATACTTAGAAAATGATGTTATGGTTTTGATTAACCACAATCATGTTTGATTTTGCGGTTCAGATAGTTGAAGTCTGTCATTATTTCATCGTACTTTAGAGAACAAAATTGACTATCCGAGACGTGAAGTAACATACTACAGAGAGTAGAAACTAGAATGCTAACAGGTTCAGTGTACCCATTCTCCCGAGTTATACTTTATAACACTAAGTAATAACAAATGTAGATATGTAAGTCGAATAGAAAAATTACAGGACTATAATGACAATAGAAGTGTAGTTATATTAAAATTGAATAAGAAATGTTTGAAACCCATTTGTAAAAGAATATAAATTCACCTATCAACAATCCATCCAAATTGCCTGCCTGAGTAATCGTGTCATCACTAGTTTTTCTTACCCTTGTAACCCTACCGTGAGAGCGTCTCCGATAAGGGTAGCGCTCTTCACCCATCAGATACGCCGCCTTCACGACCGCAGCGCGAACAATAGCCGAACGTGACGGCCGAATGTGGAACTATCCCGCAGAAACGCGCAACTAATTGGGGAGATGCTATCGACTGCCCTCTGCTCACTGCAAATGCGTCATATCGCCCGTTGTTTGTTTTAGGCTCGCGATTCTTTATTGCTATTCAATTATTACCAGCATAGAAGAAGCAATTGCTGATTGCTGATTGCTATTCAATCATGGATGCCAGATATTAAAACTTATTGTTAATGGCTTGTTTTCATTGTAAATTATTTATGTCTTCTATAAAATTTCAGGAAGTAACACGTATCTTCATCTCTAGCAGAACATTTCTAGATGGAACAGGGCCTCAAGTAGGTACTATTTTCGTTTTACTTTCATTTCAATGATGCAGTAAATCAGTCTTACAGCTTTTACAAAGGATCTGCAGCTTACAGGTGTGTTTTTTGTTTCGGTAATAATTTTGTAATAATAATACCGTTCTAAAAATGGCAATATGGTCCTGTTCCATTGCCGAAATTTACCATTTTGCAGAAGATTACGAAAATATACAACAATTAATGAGAATTACTGATAATGGACATCAATGTTCGACTGGATGAATGATAAGGAAGAAGTTCTTGGAGAATTCAGTCAATTTATTAAAATACAATTCACACTATCGTTTCGACTTCAAATAAGTCTTCTTCAGGGTGATTATTGTTAAAAACGTTTCGACTTGAAATAGTCTTCTTCAGGATGATTATTGTTAATTTTTTTTAACAATAATCACCCTGAAGAATATTTATTTGAAGTCGAAATGTTGGTGTGAATTGTATTTTAATAAATTGACTGAATTCTCCAACAATTTCTTCCTTATTACTGATAATATTTTATTTAAATATAATTTTGTTTGCGAACTATGAGATTCAATTTTGTTGCGATGCCCTATCGTGTCATCTGTCTTTAGCAATTTCATTGGTTGCCTGATTTTAAAAAGACAATCGCGTGTCCTTATTTCTTACAACTTACATACAACATAAATACAAATTTGCATATAAATATAGTTTAGCAATACGATTATGAAAATAACTAATACCCTGTACAACTAACAGTTTGTTCATCACTAGCGAAGACAGATGACGTCGGAGGCCAAAATTTCACTTTAAAAATTGATATCTCGCTTACCACGACATATTTTTCAGTCGCGTTTTCACTACCATGCTTATTTCACTCTATTCTTTCAGAAAAAAAAAATTAAAAGACTTGGGACAGGACCCTATTGACGATGCGATGAAATGAATTTATTTTCTAAAAATACAATTAGTAAGCAGTTAGGTTAGGTCGAGACATTTGATTATAAAATGGCACATTTGGAGATGTAATTATTTTAATGATGTAAAGAAATAAAAATATTGCAAAATTCTTTGATAATTTAGCAAAATCTTAAATTATGCGGTCATTTGCTTAAAAATTATCATCTTGCAAAAAATTGAAACACCAAAGTGCAAAAGTGAATCCATGTTAGCAAATAATGTAAACAAGTGTTACTACATAATTATTTTCATCATCATATTTTCCGGATCTAAAACTCATTGTTACTAAAACAAACAAAGCTAACATGTACAGCGTAATTTGAACATCGAGCAATTAAAATCCCATAAATTCTAGTCTGTCTGTTGTGGTAATTTTTATTTGAACAATTCGTTTAGTTATCTTGTTAAGATAAGCGCCAGTTGTTGGCAAATTAACCATGTGAATTATTTGGATTGTTATGATTTATTCATTGTTTGTATGCCATGCACATCTTGCGTGCTTCGTATCACATTTCAAATTATAAAGCGATAAAATGAATTCTTTGGTAAGTGGAATACTTTCGGTTTTTAATCAAATTATAATTTTTGTCTACACGATATGTTTGTTAACACTGCAGAAAGAAAAGACACCACAAATGAATTTTACTGTTATAACTTTTATTTTGCAAAGAATTGTAAATGTAAACTGTAAAATTGCATTAGTAATTCATCATGTAACTTGATTATATACTATCTATGCATTTAGATTAGGTTAGAACTTAAGACACCTGAATAAAATTTGTGGTATAAAATGACTTTTCTTTATCTAAAGAGCCACGAATTTAATTGGTAATCAAGCAAAAATAATGTACGATCTATGAATGTAATTGGTAAAATTTACTCATAATTCCTGCGAAGTAACGATAACTCGGGTCAAAAATGATTCTTAAATCACTCCAGATTTACTGTTGTGATTTAAATGATATTTTTGGCACTCTTCTACTGCACAACAACTATTTATAAGTTTTACCGATTAAATTCATAGCTTGAATTATATTTGCTTGATTATTTCACACACGTAATTTTCACCCTATCAGAATGTTTCATTTTATGACCGGAGTTAGTTTTTCAGTGAAGAAATTTGATAAACATAAACAATAAATATATTTTGTTGATATCAAAAATTTTATGTCTGAACTGTTGTCATTCGTGAAATAATCAAGTAATTATAAACTTCGCTGACATGATCAAAATGTCATTTTTGACACTCGTTTGTTTGTTACTGCAGTTCGTAATTTTTTTCAATAAATTGGCGGCGCTAGACATTGTACATTACAGAGGCTCAGTGTTTAATAAAGAACATAAATAAAAAAAAAGATTTCTTTTTCTATCAAAAAACTGAAAATAGCCAAAATAGAAAAAAATCAAGATTTCTTATATATTTTTTGATTTTTAACTAATTTTGATACAGTCCTATTACAGGATAGCTCACTAAAAAACTTGAAATAGTGATTCGGGTGAGACGAAATACTTTTCGAATCTTGCTCGTCTAGTTTCGGACACGACGAGACCGATTTAAAAAACAAAGCTTCAAGACGAGAAATTAAATCGAGAATTTTAATAATTTCGTTAACTTCTCGGGGTTTTAAAAATTAAAGTCTATCACATTTTTTACTGTTTTCGTATCATCATCTAGATTTATTTTAGATGATTTACTTACTTTACTTGAAATAAATAAACTGCCTTTTATCAATAACATTTAATAAGTTCTCTGCAACAATATTTTCGAAAATAACACACTAATATATGACAAATTCGCGGAAAATGTACTTTATGGTATTAAAATTTCTACATTGGCTCGAGCCACTCAGAAATTGCCTGAAACAGCCTGACGTCCACTGCGGTCAAACATAAAATTTTTCATTTCATCAAAATGTCACCATGACGCTCCCATGTGGTTTTATCATTTTTTTTTGCTGAAAATTGCCTTCCTTGATCATATGAAGCATTCTGATTGGATGAAAATGAGGTGCGTAGAATAATCACTTAAGTATTCAGTACTTATTAAAATATTTTTAATGTAAATTTTATAGTTTCAGATTAGATTGTGTAGAAGAAGAATGTTCTCTGGAACATTGCTGATAAATAAAATAATAATATGTACATATACAGTAGACACTTGCGTCAGTAGGATGGTTTACAATTATAATTTACTATTTTAATCCGTCTTGAAAATGTTAAAAAACACCTCATATCAAAATATAACAATATAATTATCAAAGTAATAAATAACCAACATAAATGTTGATGGGTCATATCGCATTAATTCAAAAAAATAATAATTAACGACCACTGAAATTTATATTTCCAGTTATAATTCAGCAAAAACAATAAATGCTTTATGCACATCAACAATAATGCGCAAAAATAACTTAACGATTAATGTAGGTTGCCAAAAATGCAGACAGCAGCACTATAATATTTACATTTACATGACATTTTATATATTGTTTCCTTTACAATGCCCGGATTAGTACGTTCCACAAGATTTATTTGGAGGATAAGCTTTCTTATCATTTTGCGGTATTTACATTAATGTAATTGCCTCTAACGAACCGTGGATTGCATTTACATATACATAATTGTTCATATAGTCCGTCCACAAAAAGAGTGAATTATGTCATTGCCCAGTGCAGAAACAGAAAATGCTTGTAATTTCTTAAGAAAATGGTAATTCTTTTTTAAATTTTCACAATTAAATTTGTTATTTATTATTTATTTTAATTAGAGTACCTGTTTGGACAACAAAAAGAAAATTTTCTACCTACTTTAGTTACCCTTCTTGTCTGTGGGCAAAATTTCATTTTTTTATTTATATGTGATATCTACATGGCTCAATAAGTATTTATTATAACAAAAAAAATATATATTTTTCAACTGACAAAAAATTCAAATATTACCCCTCCAATAAATTTGCTGAAATCCCGCCACTGGCCAAACCAATCATAATAATTGACAACCATATAAGCACAACGTACAACAAAATAATTATGTAGTGCTTGATCTTGGAACGACTATATTTTCATAAAATTCAGAAGCTTAGCGAATAATCGCCTTAACAATAACAACACGTTTCCCATTTTAATTTATGTGGTTTGTTTTTGTTTTGTTGTTATAAATGAATGTTGAGAAAAATGAGAGGTTATGTTTACTAAAGTGACTCACAGAGGGTGGGAATATTAATGGAAATATTTAACGTGAGAACTTCTACTTATTTGATACTACATTGCGATATGCTAATTTTTAAATTCATTCATACTTGCGAAGATTATAAACACTACACAACACAGATTTTTTTAGTAATTTTAATTAATTTTCGCGAATATCTCAGACATCTGATTGTATTTTAGCGTGTAAAAAGAACTTCATATAATTGTAAATGAGCTTAGTAAAAAAAAGGTAAACAAAAGACCTTTTATTTTAAATGCTCCGGATATAACTTTGTTACTGCAAATAGCATATTATGTAGAAAGACACTGAAATGGGTTTATTATTTTGAACTTGAAGTTCCGTTCCCAAAATGAAGTCGAGGACAATAATCATTTGAGAAAGAATCGAACATTAGTCTCGTACAGGAATATAAATTTTTGCTTTTGCGAACATTCATTTTTCAATAACTATTAAAATTACATTTTATAAATACTGTTTAGTTTATGGTAATCTCTTTTGTCCTAATGATAATAACAAAAACCTTAGTCTCGTAAATTCGGTAGTAGAAATGTTAATACACTATTGACGTTCTACTTAGATATGTTTGTTATACCTATACGACTAAAAGTTAAAGAGCTTCTAAATTACAGAATAGAAAAAAAAATCTTTTGATTATATACATTTCCAAGGTTCTTTTATCGGTTGTATCCAGAATATTTGCTTTTCTATATTCTGGTATATATATTTGATTCCAATTAAGTGATCGTAATACTCTTAAGAATTATATTCCTTTTGGATATGATATTATCGAACATATTCTAGGATAATATCCTCTCTGAATGAGAAGAATAATTTCATATCAATACTCCAGAGAAAACTTAAGGTAAAATGGAAATCTCTTGGTTGATTAATTTAAAGTTTCACCTAGTTGAGGGAATTTCCTGTACAGCTCATATGTTATGATTAATGAGAGTGTTAGTGGGTAAACTGTTACCGTTGCGCCGTGGAAACTCGCTGGTGCTCGAGCCGACACTGCTGTATGCAAATCCAAGCTAGGCATTCTCCACATCGAGAGAATTTCATTCATTCCTGCCCGCGAACCCAGCACCGTGTGCGTGTGAGTCTGCCTCACTAACAGATTACACGCCGGAGAATAAATACTAACTCCACATACTACCAGAATAGGAGTGTGAAGATGGTGGGTTTCATTTAAACGAAATGATAGCATCCTGAAGGAATTATGCTGCTTGGTTAGAAGCTTTAAATCTAGATCGTTTTTCTAGGATTCTTATTGCTTCAGTGTCAACCTGCTTCGCTTATTCTTTTCCATACCCTCCTCGTCATCAGCAGATGAAGATGAGAAGTGAGCGTTTCATCTGAACAAAATTATAATATCACTTTGAAATTTTACTGCTTCTTTCGAAGCTCTATAATTTAGATTCTTTTTCTGCGATGGATCCTCATTTCTTCTGTGTTAAACTACTTTGCGTATTCTTATAAAATAATTTTGGCCTCAGGTGAAATTGAGAAGTGTATGTCATCTGTTTTATTACTATTTTGCTTGCATTTTGGTAAAGTTGTTAGCCTACAGCTTTTGCAAAGGATCTAATGCTTTTAGTGGGTTCTGAACCATTCAGACACTGCTGTATTTTAATTTGGTTAATAGTTGGCGCCACTGGAAGTCCAACCTCAGACCTCACACTCAACTCATTCGGAGTCGTCAACCAAATGAATCACCGTTGCTCGTATCCATACCTTTCTAACTTCTGTTTTATCCAACTATTTTATTATTTGTAATCTGTTTAAGTTTTCTTCTATATCAGTCTGTCACGTTTTCTTTTTCTTTTACGTTTCTACATTAAATTAAGATAAAGTTTATGTTTCTGTTGCATATGATCTCCATTGGATTGAAGACCTGTTCCTTTGTAGGAATGTTGTTGAACAGAATAATCGCATTTGTCCACGGGATTTCATATATATTTCATGAAACTGTATAACTTTTCTTCGGTGATTTACGGAGAAGTAGTGTTTGTATGTGCACAGCCGGGCGTGGTATTTGCGCTGAGAAGAAGCAAAGAAGCAACTGTGGGGCGTGTTTGTATATTGTGTATCGCACAGGCGTTTTACGACTCATTGTTAAGCCGCTAATGTTTCCGTCACGAGTTTGTTTTTATGAATGAAATGAAGATACTTCATTTCAAGAGTGAGAATCTTCGCAGCTTAACGTTCCTGAATTTCAGCCGGATTACTCATACCTCGCATACGTACCCAACTTCACAGAATCAGCACAGTTAGTAATGTTTATACTTCTTTACATTTCTTACACATTTAAATCGATTCTTATGTAACAGGGGAACCTTCATGATAACGATGACACAGGACTCATATGTAAGCAGGGCACAGACCGTAGATATGAAGTTACATTTATAAGAATTACAATGAACAAAAATAATTAGTTAACATACATGTGACAAAACGTTACAATAAAATGGGTTACATATTTATCGAATTAACTTTAAATTGTGTGATCAACTCGTTTGGTTCATCGCACCATGATCAGACTTAAGTGTTCTGATTTTACGTTGAAACTAAGCTCTTGGCTCTTCAGACGATGGAACACAACCTTTTTAAAATATGGCAAATCTTGGAGGAATGAGCGGAAATCATCTTTCCTCCTTAAAATAAGGTAGTTTTTAAATACTAATCTGGTTTGGACAATTTTTCACGAATCCAGAATGATAGTTAGGCTATAAATTTGTGAAGTTTATCATTATTTAAAAGTAAAGAAAAAGTTAATTCCTGATGTAAATCAAATATTCAGGTTTACATTTCATATTTTTAAACTTAAAGTATCCAAATTACATGAGATGCACTATAGTAAGAAGCTAAGAGAAATAGAAGATATCAGGGTTGCAGAATTAAATCTTGTGTCATTTGGCTATATATAAATTTATAGTAGATACTGTATACTCATGTTCAACGCATTCATCTAGCGTTGATCGAAATAGCATCCAATGTTCGATCGTAGACATTCTCCGGGTAATTTATCATAGTTGAGGTTGTGTATGTACTGGGTGAAGTGCGTATAGAGCACCGAGTGTACTCGGCTCGTAAATCCCGGCTGAGCAGGTTGGATGTAAGTGATTTACGCCGCAACCACATCCGCTAAGATGCAACCTTGCGCGGTTCTGTTTATGCCCAACAACCAACTACATTCCCATCAGGCGAATAGATTAACTCCACTATTATCACACCTCACTATCACTATTCGATTCGTTCGTTTCAATTTGACAACGGCCGGATTTTGCACGAGGCCAGCGGGGCCACGGTACTAGCCCTCCACCAATTGACAATCACCGATGACACTTTTCAACTAAAACGAAATTCGAAAAAAATTAAAAAGCAAGGTACTTAAAAAACAGTAACAAAGGAGTAACAAATACAGAATGATGATCTAATGACCCCTTTTTAACAAAATATTTTTTCTTAGGAATTTTGGAGGCTCTCACAAAATATTGGCCCTAGAACCTCAAAATTCTATATCCGGCTCTGAGTATGACTGAAAGGCGAGATTTTTACCAATACTGAAACTATTTTTCCACATTACATTATTAAGTAAATTGGAACACGAGATAATAAAACCTCAACCAGTACCTAATAATGCACTCATATAACTTGAATTGAATGGAGGATGACATGTTGAGTTTGATTTTCAGATACATGAACTATTAATTATACACAATAATATCTTGTTCTAGTTTACATATGCAACTTGCAGAGGAATGTGATTTTATAAGTTAAATATAATCGTAATGAATCAAATACGTAACTCATATATTCCCTTCTTTGATTCATTGTTTGTCTTCTTTTAGGTAAAAATCCTTATTAAATTTACATGTCAATAACAGTATGTTACCTATCAATAAGTTGTTTAGAGATTAGAGATAAAAACATTTTGTTCAATTATTAACTTCCCTAATTCCTAAAATTATAAAATCTATAATTCAAAAGCAGTTATCTCACCAGAATGAAGATTTTGATTAGATCTGTTATTTATTACTTTACTAACTTTCCTCATTCTGAAAATATTTATTTCGGATTTTCCTTATGTGAATCAGTCTTTCAGTGAAAAATCATAATAAATCTATAATCCAATTGTACTTTAATAAATTGTTTAGCACACTGGCACCATCACCATTTTAAAAGTGTAAAATGCAAGTAAAATTGAATAGATGAGTGTGCTATGTAAAATTAAATGAAGATTGTGATCAATTGTTTACTCTTATATTCATTTCTTTGATACTTGGATTGCTTCCTTTCTCACTTTAATTAAAAGTTCTCATTTAATTTAGAAGTAATACCTAAGTATGTCGCCATTAACTTATCTGATTTTAAAATATTTTTGTCATAAAATATATAACTCAAGAGCTGTCTAATCAGAATGATGATTTTGTTCACTGTATGTTATTATTACCTTATTACATTTCCTGATTCTGAAAATATTTATTTCAGGTTATCTTAATGTAAATTGTTTCCTCAGTAAAAAATTATAATACAATAATCTAACTGCATTTTGATCATTTATCTGGCAGTCATCATTTTAACATCCTTGATTCTAGAAACTTTTATTTCAGATTTTCTTAATCACCATTTTAACCTCCTTGATTCTGGAAACTTTTATTTCAGATTTTCTTGAGTATAATCGTTCTTTGGGCGAAAAATCGTCATAAAATCTATAGCAGAGCAGCAGCATTCTATCAGCAAGCTGTCTGGCGTCGTTGCTATAGCAACACCGTGTAACTCGTCGCGCCAACAACTCATTAGTGAATTCCAGGAGGCGTTCGCTTCAAACGTGTCATAAAAACACGACGCTCGACGCCTGCCGCGTCGCTCCGAGTATTTTTACAGCGGCCTCGCCTACAGATCGGATCATTGTTTTTCTCTCAGCCCTCAATGAAACCACTGTTCTGTATTTTTACATGCCGGATGGGGAGATTTGTCATTGTGGGTTTCAACGTCAGACGCCGTAATTACAGCTAGGATGAATTGAAGGTTGCGTTGCTTGCATACCTCAAATAAGAGACACTTTTTTAAGAGCAGATATCGTAATTAGTAAACTACGGGACTTTTTATTCTAAAGAAAAACTGGTGATGATAGCTACATACATTTTATCACAAATAAACTGTCACCATTTCGTGCGCCAGTTCAAGAGACATAGATATTCAGAATTATGTTATCATAACTCTATATTTATTTCATTAATAATAACAATGTAGGGATTTAAACACCATTTCATACACGGATTTTAATAAAATGTCATTTAAATTATTTTTTTATAGTCTATCTTTTACTTGGTAACCACGTTAACCTAGATCAATAATAAATTATTATTGACATACGTCAATAATGTAAACTGCTACTTTTTAACGATATATAATACATATATCGTTAAAAAGTAGCAGTCTAAAGAAAAACTGGTGATGATAGCTACAAACATTTTATCACAAATAAACTGTCACCATTTCGTGCGCCAATTCAAGAGACATAGATATTCAGAATCATGTTATCATAACTCTATATTTATTTCATTAATAATAACAATGTAGGGATTTAAACCCCATTTCATACACGGATTTTAATAAAATGTCATTTAAATTATTTTTTTCTAGTCTATATTTTACTTGGTAACCACGTTAACCTAGATCAATAATAAATTATTATTGACATACGTCAATAATGTAAACTGCTACTTTTTAACGATATATGTATTATTAGTTTTCTTTAAACAAGAAAAATGTAAACTATAATGGATTCTTAGTTTAAATTTGCCGTCTAATTTAAATTTAAAGTTAAATATTTTTTTTAAAAAATCAAGAATTTGTAGAATATACATATAAAAGGTGAAAAGGACATTATTGACCAGCAACTTGTGTCCCTTAATAGAACTGTACATCGATATACAATTTTGGCCAAGGTCAATAATGATAGTATTCTCAACCTTGGTTTATATAATTATAATATACAGTTATCGTTCTACATTATTCTTTTTTGCTTTTATATATTATAATCATGCGCTAATATATTTTCAATACGTGTCTATGATTGGTGCTTATCAGCCTTTTTCCAATCGAACAATTGTGTAAATAGTAAATGATTGTATTATTTCCTTGTCCTTATCCTGTTCTGTTATCTGTTGATCATGTAATTAAAGTAAATACATAATTTGTAAAATATTGACATTCTGAACATCTGAACTTGTACTTAAAAAAAACACATGATGCAGTGTGATTTTTTGGGAGATCGATTCATCCGTCCATCATCGTACATGAGCGTGGTAGTGTGCGGTATTTTAATTGGCTTATTTTCACCCCGTGATGCTGGATATATCTGGAGCCCCAGAGCGCGGCAGACACGGCTGTCGCAGTGACAGAAAGCAGACGGTGCTACTGACGTGGCCAAGCAATTAGTCATTCAAGGTGTTACACCTGTAGAGGAAGTTCACACCGAGAACAGGGGAACATCGCAAAAAAGATCTTTAAATCATTGCAAACAACTTTACATGTTACAATACTTATTTATATTAATTGTTAAAATTGAATAAAAACAGTAAATAGAAATAAAAACAATACGTACAAATTTATTTGTGGGGACGTTGTCAAGTAGAATGACATTTTGGATATAACAAACCGAATTCGAGTTCCATCGAGTTAAATTCTTTATCATATTTTTCCCTGTTACATGTGGTAAAGACCCATTTCACTTTAAAAATATCATATTTGCGATATAACAAATTGCTACACCCGCAGCAATAAGTTGAGTCAGTCACTTTTTTAACTATTAGGTCTTCAAAGACAATCTAAGAAATTTTCTTTGTCAATGGACAAGACATTTTATGAATGTGGAAAAACATGTACCTATGTTGTATACTTATTTCTTGATCAGAACACAATTTCTGTAATTCCTATATATTTAAATTTTGTTAATTTTCATGGACAACATATAAAACAGTACGTATTACAACATATCCAAAAATAAACGAAATCGTCGTATCATTTATGACCCTATTTGAATTATAATATGTATAGTTTCACCTTATCTTACTTTTTACAAAATTGAAAGCATAATTGACAAATGGAATGGAAGATTTCTTTACTGGACGTTGATTTAAAAGGAGGAATTGCTGGGTTTCAGTAAGTAAAAATGATTAATTCACATCAACGTTTCGATCCTACGCGGGATCATCCTCAAATATAACAGATTCACATCCTGAAGATGATCCCGGGTAGGATCGAAACGTCGATGTGAATTAATCGTTTTTACTGACTGAAACCCAGCAATTCCTCCTTTTAAATAATTGAAAAATATAATTAAGGAAATCGTATTGCGCATTATACAGTGATAATTCAATGTATTCGAATATGACTAAATTAACTCTAGTCTCTATATTTCAATATTTTTTTTTGCTATTGTTCAGTTTTCATTTATTTAAAAAAATATTATTTTAAAAACATCTTGGAGTAGTTTAAGGAAAGGAATATGATAACCTTCAATATCAAGTAGATACTTACATCGAAACAATGTTTGAAATAAATTCATCTCCATAGTTACTGATCCTGTTTCATCATGTTGACTTCTCGGATGATGTAAATTTCAATGTTAATTGGACCTCCTATATATAAGTGTTTTCTTGTTCTTTTAATTGGTATATATACGTGAAAATACCCGTGCAAAAATAACGTTAAAGATGACGAGATAAACGTCTGACCGATGTGCTTTCATCTCTGTCTGTTGCATTTGATTGGTGGTGACATGTGAAGAAATATTTGTTTCCACCTAAACTAATTTGTTCGGCATGGCCGTTATCAATCTTCAATTCTGACTGAAATGTCATCGCTTGGACACGGGCATTA
Source organism: Stenolophus ochropezus (assembly GCA_035578165.1). Lineage (NCBI taxonomy): Eukaryota > Metazoa > Arthropoda > Insecta > Coleoptera > Carabidae > Stenolophus > Stenolophus ochropezus. The sequence continues at coordinate 11,791,148 of JAQOWZ010000005.1, read as the reverse complement.
ACTCTGCCTACAACTCGTCTATTCATAGACAACACCACTTTTGAGAAATTGTCTTCTACATCAGATATGATTAGCTGTTTGTGGTTTCGGATACTGATAAACATTTCGGTAGAACAAGTATTTTTGGAAGCACAATCCAGTTATATTTTTACAAAAAATGTTTATTTGAATCTTGAACTATTTTAAAATATTATACATACAAACAGACCCGGACTGGCCCACCCGACGAGCCCTTGCTCTTGGGCCATGGAATTTTTTCGTAGATTTTTAGAAAATATCAAAAAGACAGACATATTCGTTGCCACCGGTTGTAAGATGATTAGATGGGGCAACATAATTGTAACGACCAATGGGCAAACTAGTTTTCAGTCCAGCTCTTTTTATACAAACTCAATGTTGACTTCATATTTTTATGTCTCAATATCGCTAGCATAGTAAAGTAATAATAATGTTTAAATCAAATATTTATTTATTGACGCTAAAATAGGAGCCTATTTACAGAAATTTATTTTGATCTTAGATTAACAAAACTATCTTCTAAATTTTTGTATTTACATTAATCATACTCAATTATCGATATGTGTAGTGATGGGACGTAGGAATATTCTTAAAAGCCTTCGAGAGATTAAATCCTTTACTTTTGTTAAACAAACATAAACATTATGATTTTTCGGACTCCCTCTAGCAACTTATTAAATCATAACTCTACAGTAGACAACAATTTGTTTATATTAATGGTTTCCAATCGGACATGTTCATACAAAAATCTAGAGTGCCTCAGGGTCCCATACTTGGTCCCTTATTCTTTATAATTTTCTTAAATGACATGACATTTTGAATACTGATCACGTACTTTACGCTGATTTAAAACTGCTGAAGAATATTTCTTCATTGAGCGACTATCTACAACTTCAGAAAAATCTAGACCTCGTTTTTAAATGCTGTAATGAAAACAAATTTGACTTAAATATCAACAAATCCAACAGTATTACTTTTTCAAAAAAGACTGCACTATATTAAGGCTTGATTCTATTTGCGATCTGGAAGCCACCTTTGATCCTAAATTTTCCTTTATTACTCACATCGAGCTCAAAATTTCTACTGCACTTAAATGCCTACGATTTATAATTCGTAATGTGGATATATTCAATGATCCTATTATCTTACGTTTGCTATTTGTTATTCTAGTTCTTCCCCACTTAAAATATTGTTCCATAGTTTGGAATCCACTTCATCTTAATATTCATGAATTATTAGAATTGTTCAACGTAAATTTCTTAAATTTGCTTTTTACATTTTAGACGGTAAATATCCGCCTCGAAGCATTTCTCAATCCCCTTTTCCCTACTACTTGATTCCTTCAACTTTGCAACACTAGAGCAAATTCGTAATGTTTCCGCTGTAATATTCTTACACAAAGTCACCCATAATAATATCGACATCATATTTCTTGTTAACAGAATTTATTTGTAGTTAACTAGATTGTCATCTAGATTCAAAAATAATTTTCATCTAAAAATCGCAATAACCAATACACTCTTAAAATCGCCTGTATTTCAGATGATAAATTCACATAATATAATTGAAAAAGGTATCAATATTTTCGACAACACTATTGACATAAAAAATGTATTACTTTTTATTAATTGCTTATTGTAAGGGTAAGGAGAGTTACCCTAAAATTGGGGTAGCTAGTTGGGTATTGTATTTAATAATAATAATAACATTTCCCAGGAAGAGAATATAATATAAAAAGATATTCCCTAACCTTAAATAAATTCCTAAAATAGAAAATTTATTAATTGTTTTGCAGATGTTGTGAATATGAATAGATATAATTGAATAACATTTTAACCATTCCCAAAAAAGTAATATCGTTTATTACTGCAAATGCTACAACCACAATATAACATTAAATTGCGTCCAAGATGTTGGTGTACTTGGCAAAATTATGCACAAAATATCAAGAAACAACACTATGTTATTTAAAAAAGAATGAAATGAAAATTCCCTCAATTTTCCCTAAACCCTAATATTCCCAGAAATATTTCTACGCATGTACAATTTACTCAAGCCACTGGGTCGGAAACTAAATAACAAATATACTTGCAGGCCGGAGTTTTAATTCAGATTTAGAAGGACAGTGTGAAGAAAAACGTATCATTTTATTTTAATCAAATCTTATAAAAAAAAAACATATATACAGAGTCATCCGAACATAAGGATTTAACATGCAAATCATAGGTATGTTCTTAATTTCCTGTTTCCCTAATTATTTTAGGTAAAAAAGCTTCAAATAAAAGTTGTAGAGCATAAATTTCTGTATTTGAATCAACAAACAAAATTAATTTACAAGCCTTGAAAACTCAGAAATCACTCCAAAAATAGCGATAGGAATTTAAATAAACATTAACAAATGTCTAACGGATTATCTATCAAGTTACGCTGCGTTAGTTATTTTATTATTAACAAAATAAAATTGCTACATTTTTGTTTTAATTCCACTTCTAATTTCTGGTTTCAAGGCACTAAAAATTAATTTTGCTTATTCATTCAGATACAGAATTTTATGTTCTGCAGCTTTTATTTGAATCTTTTTACCAAAAATAATCAGGGAAGCAGGATATTATGAAAATATGACTTGACAAGGTAATATAGTAATTTCACATGTTCGGGTTACCACTCCGTATATATTATTATTAGAATTCAAAATATGCAAAGAATAACATTCATAATTAAAGAAAACTATAAAACAGAATTGAATAGAAAATGAAAAATATTTTATTAGATTTTTTGTGGCCGGTTTTATAAGATTTTAAAAATATTTGCCCATTGTTCTAAATAGCTAATAAATAATTAAAATATTAAAAACCCATTTTAGCAAAACTGCGGATTTATTATAAAATAAAAATGATTCAGAACAGGATTTCCTTACTGCCTTAATGTTACACTTTTATGATTTTAATATATTTATTTCAGGTAATCACATAAATAATTGTGACAGAAATATATTTGATTTTATTATTAGACTGGGTTATGATTTTTTAAATATTTTGTTTGACTATTTTAAAGTTTTGTGTTCGTAAAGTTTTTTTAAAATATATTTTAATGTGAATTATAGTAACTAGTGCCCTACATAATTTCTATATTTTGCGACCTATTTATAAATCATGCATTCATTAGTAATTTCACGGACAAATTACGAAGAAACACCCGAAAAATATTACGTTATAATTAATCTGAAGTGTCATAGCAGTCACTCAAACTCAACTAAAAATAACTTCAAAGAATTCTTCATTGTTACAGCCGGAAGTTGTCATGTGCATAATTTAATATTTTTAATTTCCTGTTTTTGATTTATAAGCCTCTACTCCTTATTCATGTTATAGTTTATAATAATAGTAGTTCTATGAAATATTATATTATATGAAGATCACTTTGCATGCAGATGTTATCTGTGTGTGAATTTATTTGATTTTGATTATAATTGGTAATAAATTATAAAATATGATAAAAAATGAAGCTATAAATAATAGACTAATTGTATATTTATTTCGTTCTATCGTATAAATCATTTTCTACAAATTGTATTCAATGAAAAATGTACAAATAATATTTTATATAAAGTTTTACTAAATATAAATTATGATTAATATTATATACAAATTTAATTTTGAAATATATCGCGTACATAAATTTTATTTCATTTGATTTAAGTTTATGGATATTTTGTGCCCCAAATAATTTTGCTGTATGTGACCAGTTTGTCATATAAGTTTTACTTGAAATGCGTACATAAATACTTTTTGAAATATACGTGACTGACATTAATTAAACACTTTATTTCCAAAATAACATATTTATTTCCATATTTGTCTATAAAAACAAATTATTATTGCTTTAATTTTACTACCACATAATTTTCTCACCCCAATAAAAAAGCACCCCAACATCTCACGGTTCGAACATATTTTTGTAGGAGGCTTTTCTATATTTCCCTCTCATTAGAGTACTGGACAACCTACAAAACTGAATTGACAATACAATAAAGACATGTATATAGAGGCTTCAATGTTGGTTTGTGAGACATGGTTGTTTGGTCGCGTGCTAACAACAGGGGGTAAAAGTGACCCCTACTGCGTTATTAGTCAAATTAAAAGGTGGTGAGAACGAGGTTTTTATGATCCACTTTTTAAACAGAAAATCATTTCAATAATTGCTGTATATCTGAATTAAATAAACTCTTTGCTACTTAAGAAAAGGAGGTTTTTGAATAGTTTCTATACAAGAAAGGTTGTGGTATCAATAAAAACATAAAAAAATGCGTCAAATTATACCAAATATATGCACATTACGTCGTATTTTTCGATAATTGTTATCAACTTATTATTAGCTATTAACATACCTAGGATAGTTATGAGTATCATAACCGCCGCAGATGTCAATTGAAGGCCTGGTATGATTCATAACATCCGTGGTTTGTGTAATAATTTACTGGTTTCACATTATTAATAATTATTATTTTATAAAGTTTTCTTGTGAGTAACGTTTTTGTGATTAAGTCTGTGCTTTGATATGATATGACAATTTATTGTCCCATATTATTTTGATAATTCTGTACGGTAAAATTATTACCACACTAACTTGTTAAAATTATATGGTATACAATCATGACATAGTTACCGTGCTAACTATTGTCTATGTAAATAAAATTTGATATCCTGAAACCGGTAAAATTTATTAAAACGATATAAAATAAAAATAAAAACATAGCTACAGAATTCTGACAGATAAAACGTCAAAAGTCAAACATTTTTATTTTATTATTCAAATGCCATGATTGTTGGCTATTATTAAGAAATTGAAATGTAAAAATTAATAATATGATTAAAATACGATATAATGTACATGTATTTTTAGTGTCGTTCGATGCAGAATTTATTTATCTTCCTATTGATAACACAGCTATTATTGTCAGTTGAAACGGGGAACAACAGCTTGCAAAAAAACTGATTTCCCATATTACTCTCCTACGTGCTCCTTGAAAAAAAACTCGGTACCTATTATATGAAGATATGAAAATTGTATATAAAGTAAATTTCTATACCTATATCAAAAAATTATAGAAATTTCATTTCAACGATGTTATTATATTGATAACGTTGATTTAATTTAATGTTATTTAATAAACTCGAAACTAAAGTAAAATTAAATTTATTTACTTTTTGGGAAAAGTTTATATATTTTTTACATAAGTAAATAAAAAATTTTGAATTTTTTGTAAAGCAAACCTATTTTGTGGGTACAACTTCCACCTCAGTATAGACAAAAATTTGTGAATTTTTGTGAAGCATTTAAATTGTTGTGCAAAATTAAAGAAATATGTAATAATTAAACAATATGTATGTGGTGCATAATGTATCCGGTGATGATTTATTTTTCTACAGTAAACAAGAAAATAAATATTCGAGAAGACAGTTTGCAAATACGTGTGAATCTAGCTAAGGGCTTCAAGTTTCAAATAGATAACAATTACTCTGTTCAGATAAAGCCTAATATCGAATTAACTTGCTACACAAATATGGAAGTAAGAATGTTCTTTGTAGAATTTATTTGTTAATTAACATCGTTGGTATTTAGTTTTGCGGATGAGAAAATAAATTTCGAAAATGAGCGTATAAATAACAGTAGCTTGTTAATTTCCAACAAATGTCGAAGAAAAAACTGAGAAATTTGGGATATTCGAGAAATTTAACACTTTGGTCAATCATTCAGTTCATTATAATAGGAGTATAGAGGAAGATCTACACTTCATTAATATACAGAAATAATTAACAAGATCGGTTTTTAATTCCAGCGTGGCATAGTTGTCGTTTTCGAGGGGCATTAAGCATTGAGAAATGTCAGTTTTCCATGATGGCGTACTGCTGGTGTTTTTTGTTGTTCATTCATGTCAATAGACCGAATGATTCTATCTCTCGTTCGGTATTTGAGCCCATCCCAACTCTTATCTAGTTTCGAATACAACTCTATATATACCCAACTGTCTCCCAGTCTAATTCCAGTGCCGTAGGAAACATTTTTACTTATGTATACACATAAATTCGTCTCATTCCCATTCATAAGTGATAACAATATTATCAACAAATTAACAATTATCAAAAAATATAAATAAAAATAAATATTTTTTCTTACCATATGAACAAGTTCAAGAATCTGTAAGAAAAATGAAATTTCAATTATATTTTTGAATACATTTTTCACAAAATGACAAAATATTTAGCAATGGTATATACATAGAAAGCTAAGACATCACATACCAATTGACAACTTTTAAATTTTTATATTGATTTTGGCTTCTCTTATTTAAAATATATGTCACGTGATTTACTATAAATTTCGAAAAAAAAACTGAAGTGGCAGCGTGAGCGAATGTCATAGAAAGCTAAATATTTTTAAGTTGTATTTGTAATGAATGTAGTTTTCTGTACCTGTTTTTAAAACTCACAGATTTAGAGTAATATTTTATAATACAAATATCTGAAAAAATACTGTATATACAGAAGAATGACTTGTCAGTGATCAACTTACATAATTAATTATAATTGAATTAATAATACATTTATTTTATTCATAAAATAATTTTAGAATAATGAAGTGTACAAAAATAACCAATAGTTTTTTAATTATTTATACATATTATTTATTCAATGAATATTTTTGATTATTTTATTTTCTTAAAACGTATCAAAATTAAGTTTTCCGTAAATTTAATTTGAAATGAATTTGAATTTCTAAAAGAAAAATGGTGTGTGACGCTTATGTGTAAGCGGCATTTATTTCTAACGAGCGGCCCGTTGTCAAGTACTAAAACATGAAAATCGGTCTCTAAAACCAAAGGAACGATAGCTTCCCTTCGATAGCCGCTCACCTGTTGAAAGCGAATAAATCTCCCCAACCGTCTCGCTACTTACGGGCCAGTTTCCCCTACAATCACATCCTACAGATTGCTACATTTATTTTAATGCGCTACTGTTGTCATTCGAAGTTTTATAGTTCCGGTCAACTTGTTTTATTTTCTTTCCTTAAAAAATGTGAATTTCGTGTTGTTAGTTAACATTTCTCAGTTGCTGTTTTTGTGACCGCTTTAAAACGAAGATGTCACTTTTAAGATCAAATATTTTACTGGCGGCTACTACGTTTATTTTCCTTTTAGTGGACCGTTCCACCACATTCAAATTTAATTTATTTCATATATATAATTTTACTTGTAAATATAAATTATACTTACTTTTAAGTGTATGAGTTTTTCATGTTTGAATAACTGAGTTCTGAAACGTAGTAACGTTTTAGAAAAGAACAGAGATTTTATAACAAATACTATAGTGAGAAACATTAAATGCTGTAGTATGTCAGAGTAATTTCTTTTTTTGTCATTATTTGTGTTAAAAAAAGTTCTGATTTAAAAAACAAAGAAAATAGTGGAAGAATCCATTATACTTTCTTTCAATGAAATGTTAATGGAGAAGAGAAAAAAATGTGGAATATTGAAACAAAATTTATTACACTTGTACTTCGGTGAATACAATGAAAAACACTTTATTATGATTTATTTATTTGAATCATTTCACAGATGACGAGTACTCTTGTAAACTTGTAACACAAAAACGCAAGTTAAATCATCATTTCTATTCATTCAAATGACAAAAATAACAGTCTTTTGGTAATACAGTTACAATTTCTTTTACATTTCACCCTGTATTGATACTACACAAAACGTGTAATATGAAGTCACAAATAATGCTTGTTTTGAATGCTAAACTTAAAAATCAAAATTAGATTATGCACACATAGGGAAAACACCTGATTCTATAAACTCAAGAAATGATTTCACCACCAATTTCTACCAAACACAGTACAATGAAACTAATTGTAAGAAACACAAAATCCAAAGTGGTCGAAATGTACGTTTACAATAAATTCTCCTGCCAAAATACTGCCACAAATAATGCATAATGAACCTGAAAATATGTTACATCTAAATGCGCTAATAACAACTTTACATAGGTAATTAACAATAATTCCTTATGACTCATGATGTGAAATGATAACAAAACACGAGATTCTGGGGTTCTCAACAACCTTGTCAGTTTGTTCATTGATATCTACTACCACATCGTTGACATAACAACTGTAGATTGAAACAAAATACAATTGAATAAATAATATTAGGTAAAAAATGATGCACGAGAGACGAGAACGATACGGAGACGAAGACGAGACGAGACGAGACGAGAGGTGACGTCGAACAGTGGATGTGGATGCGGATGAACAGTCTGAGTCCTTCCGACGACCGATGAACAGAGGTGAAGTGAAGAGTGAACAAACACACATACACGAATACGATGTCTACGTTACGATTGATAATCAATGTATTGTTAACATTCCTCGCTACTAATGGATGTATTGTATTAAGGAAGAATCAACTATCCGTCACAACACACAAATATATTAATGTGTATAACCACAATAATATTATTTTATAAAATCATGAATACAAACATTCATTTAACTTAAATTATAAAACGATATATTACGACTAATTTGGCTTGAAAACGTATTAAAAAATGATTTATAAATAATGAACTATACTAATAGCGTGGTTATATATTATTAGGTATGGTCAGTCAAAAAGATAGTTGTATGAGTGTTGGTCCTTATTGCATGTTGGACGGTGAAGTCCGCAGCCTCAGTGGCATCAGAGGCCTTTGTCAACACACTAGAACAGAAGAAACACATGCTATATATCCCCAACGGTACACAACTACACATATAATCACCAAATATCTCTCATTCTACTTTTAAAATAAAGTGGCAATTTTTCCTTTTTTCTCTGAAGACAAAAATATTTACTTAGAAAGCGCTAAACTGTCTTCCTTTGAAAAATGCTTTAATATTCATTTTTTAATTGTTGTTAAAAGATTAAAGATTATTTATTGTTCTACAAGAATATTAAAATAGTTTTTATTACACTCATAGTTTAGAAAATACAGTTGAATGATTTTTATCCATTTTTCTTTTTTAGTTTAAGAAAGAAATACGGAAAATATGCTTACTTTCTTTTGAAACCCATCATAATAAAGATGCACACAAAGTAGGTAAATAATTTCAATAAACATGCAACTAAAGAAAGAAAGATAATAATAAATAACTAATAAGAACCAAATAAATAGAATATTTCCATCATAATAAAGACGCACACAAAGTAGGTAAATAATATCAATAAACATGCAACTAAAGAAAGAAAGATAATAATAAATAACTAATAAGAACCAAATAAATAGAATATTTTCAGATTTTTTTTTAAAGAATTGTATTTTACTAAATAGAAAAGGATTCTAATAACATAATCTAATTTTTATTAATTTCTTTGTCATATGGTTATTATTTTACATGTAAATATTGTACTTAGCTACTTAGCAGTACTTTTAGTATACACCTCAAATAATTATTTTAGCATAAAGATATAATATTATTTTTCAATAGCTTTGTAATGATGATCTAAGGTAAATGTGGAACTCACCCGAATGGCCAACGGTTAACATTTCAATGGGCAGTGATCCTCTCCTCCTATCTAGTAACAACTCGGAGTCTTTGCGGCTGAGATCCCTCCTCAGGCGGCTTCCCAGCGCCTCCTGAGCACACACAGTCTCCGGCCCGCCGGAACTACGGCGCCGCAGCTGCTTTTTACGTCGGGACGCCTTGCCGTTGAGGCTGGTGTGCCTCGTGAGCAGGTCGCGACGCTCGGGCAGCCCCAGCGGCGAGTCGGCGGGGGCCGAGCCTCGGCGCGAGGAGCGCGGGAAGATGTCCTGATGCGGCGGCGCCGGGTCGGCTAGACGGGGCTCGGCTGAAACCCAACAGCTATGTTACCATAAACGAGCAGGGCAGATGGGCTGGTTGACACAGGACTGACTATTTGTTTATGTATACAGGTGTAGAACAGTCAAACAAAATGATAAGTTCACAATCATTCGCCTCTCGTGCAGAATTATACACTCACTTGGAAAATATACATTAAAGAATAGTCTAAAGCGGGGAACATACATAACAACAAAAATTAAAGCTTTAATCGTACATTCATGATTAATAGTTCAATCCTATCACTGATTATTTTTGCACAATCAATAGATTCACACATATCTGAATTTTTTTTTAGTTATATCACAAAGATTAATAGTTATTATATATTTTGTAAATCAAAAATAATTACGGCAAATATGCAGTTCTGAGACCAACAAGATTTAACATTGTTCGCTTAGTCGTAGTCACACCAAATCCCTGTAATTATTAAATAATTTATTTATTAATAAATATTGTCAAATTGTAACTTATTTGTTGTAAATTTTTGGTTTGACAATTATTAAACATTTCTGAATAATTTTTGTCAATAATAATTATATTTTTTTCATTATTAATTGAAATTCTAAAATGACTGGTCCGTACTACGAGCTTACTTTTTTAAAAGTGGCGTTTCGTCTTATAAAATTGTACTATAAAAGCAAGCTGCCTAAAAGATCTTTTATTGTGCGTGCGTTTGTAATATTGGCCAATGTCTTTAAATGTAATAGATTCACAAAAACATTTATATACAAAAATAATAGCACATTCATTTTCATTCTCTGTAAAGCGGTTTATAATGTATATACAAGTTGTAGTAGTGGTTGTAGATCACAACTAACCTTGCTGAGAGACATCGATAGGCATGGAGCCTCTCCTTGGTAGCCGTTCCACAGCACGCAACACTCCGCCAGCAGAGGGCGCACTTTCTTCCGGCCGAACCAGCGACATAGTCACAGGAGCTGATCCTCGTCTTATATTTAATCCCTAAAATAAACATAGTCAAAACCAAATATCCCTATAATATTGTAATTATGTATATAGAAGTGTAAAAAAGAAAATTGGTCAAAATAATTGCGTTTGCAATACTAAATTATGAAAAATATATCTTACCGGAGGCATGAACTTGCGGGGATCCATGTTTTCCTTTTCGTATCGCTGCCCAGTGTCAGACAGTTTGGCGATTTTGGTGGCCTTCTCCTTCTCAAGAGCCTCGGGTTCGCGCTTATTGCACGGAGATATGACTTTGTTCAGTGAGTCGGAGCTCACTACGTCCGAGCCGCCTCGGCAATTATTGTTCGGGCTCAGAATGGTGATGGTCGGGATTGGCTTTTCTACGTTTTCGCGTGAACTATTCGACGAGTTAGATCTGCTACCCCCTTCGATGAGAGCCTCGGAGCATTTGGCCATCTCCGCCGTGGTGGACATGTACCGAATCCGCACGTACGGCTGAAGAGGCGGGAAGGTTTGCTGGCGAGTAAGACACTTGGTGGGTGGCGCAACGATTCCTCCCTGCATTACCGACGTTAGTTTCTCCGCAGCGGCTGAGCTAGTCATCGACGCGATAGATGGCTCTGGCAGTAGCGTTTCCGCACTCAACGGCCGTTCCTGTTCTTCCATCGACGAGTGGCATTGTCCTCCGCTGTTCGAAGACAGTAGTGAACTCTGTGAGCCAAATCTCAGCTCATCTTCTTCTCTTATGTGACTACTTGAAGACCTGGAGTTAAGTCTGACTTCTGGAAGAGCAAATCTGCTAGGAGGAAGACTCTCTCTCCTGATGATGGTTCTAGGTAAGGCGAGACCTGTCTCGACAGGCATTGAGTGTCTCCTAGAGGCCAGGTTGTCAGTGTCAGGAACAGCGAGAGACTGTCGCCTGGGGATGAAGTCCACTGGAAGAAGAAGAGTTTCGGAGCTTCCTCGGGTTTCTTCGTCGGCTTCGCTGATCTCTTCCGGTTCAGCTGCGTCGGATAATTCAGTTTGGGTTTCTTCGGCTTGTTCAGCGGCTTCGAGTTTCTCCCACCGTTTTTGGTTGTCCGATAACATCGTCATCATGTGCGTCGATAGTGAGCTTGACAAGAATCGGTGCCATTCCGAGAAGAGTGGTGTCACGACGAACTTGAAAAAACCTACAATGAAATTAAAAATCAATTTACTACGAACAAATCGATTCTTTCATTCATAAACCACGCATGGTATTTATAAGTTGTTTCTGGAGTTGTAAATTTTTCCAATATGTTCAAAAAGTTTCGAAAAGTTTGTATCTTACCGGTTTGTATTTTGGGCACAGAGGTGGACTGCCTGTCACAGAGCGAAGTGACTGGAAGATTTAGCTGTCGTTCGTAGTCCCCTTGCCTGAAGAATTCTTGGCACACTTTTAAGCTCCACTTATGCGAGATATCCCACGGACGGGTGGGATTGGAAATATCAGCGCATTTGAGAGCGATTTGAAGGATGAAATGTCGGTCTTCGATTCGCTCTAGTTTGAGGCTACCTTCTTCTAAGTCTTTCCTGAACTTGGAGATGAACTCCTGCTGTCGCGTGATATCCGTTGCAAGGATCAACGAGCGGATCTGGTCCTCTAGCTCGGCGCGACAGTGGCTCAGCTGTTCCGCCACGCCCGACTCCAACAGGCAACCCACGGCTGATCTCCAGTGGTGGTTTTCTAATACTGAACTATTCTGTAAACACAAATATTTGTTTAATTAATTGCAAGCCTTACTTATCTTCATTAATTTAATTTGCAAAGTACTTCAATTTGGACAATAACAGCACAGTATTAATGGGTCAAACAAAATTTGACTTATTTGAATATAATTTTTCGAACCGAATTTAATTACTCTTTCCCTTCTTGTGATATTTGCCTTCAATTCCTGGAATGTCCATGGTTGGGCCAAATTAAAAATTTTAATTTTATTTAAGTAGATATGATACTTCTTATTTTGAAACAGAACTTCGATATCTCTTTTAGATTTCAAGTTCTTTGCTTCATAGCATTCAAAAATTAACGACGATATAGTTCAGTGATATCATCATTTGATTCGACAGTCAAAATTACATTATTTACACTAATTTTAACAAGTTTTGAACAGGCAATGCAAATTTTTCAAATGAAAATTTGAATATGATATAAAAATTCTCTCTGCAGGAATATTAAATATTATACACTGAGGGATTAAAGACTCTTTAGTTCTGTGACATATACACGTTATTTTTTGCACTTCCGCATGTACCTTTTATAGTTAATTGTGGTACAAGTGTGTTACATTACAAATAAGTCACGTGAGAAATGTTTACCTCATGAAGTCGTGTGTTTATATTTCTCAAGTGACTTAGATATTATAAATATTTTTTTTGACAGTTGATGTTTTAAAATGACATTTAATAAAAAAAATAGAGTAGAGAAGGTATGTTATAAAACCTTCTCTACTCTATTTAGATTCGTATCATGGGAATTATGTTATAAAAATTCCCATGATACGAATCTACAAACAGTGTTATAATTTCTAAGTTTTGTTTATCTAAAAATCATAGTTATAGCTAGGGCTGCGAAAAATGAATCTGATCAGTCGATCGAAATGATCTCAGTAATAAAAAAATCGATCTGATCGATCAAAAATAAGAATTAATCATCAATCACAACATATCCCATATCGCACAGCCATTATAGCGTCATAATTACACGGTATTGATAAAAAATAATAATTATTTTGTTATATTTATAATATATGTTTGCCAAATACATAATAACTTTGAAAAAAAAACATCTTTTACAAATTTTGCTGGGTAATATAGGCTATGTTACACACATATAACTACTTTTTTTGTTGTAACGTAAGGCTTGTTTACATTGAAATATAGTAATAATTTCAGTTCTGCTGTATCGGTACGGAGAGACAACACAACGTAGAATAACAGAATATTTATTATAGTATATAACTAATAAGTAACGAGTAATACAAACACAAGAATTAATTCCTATTTAATCTCTCAGGAATTAAAAGTACTATTTTAGTCTTCGAAAATGATGATTAAAAAGAAAGGCTTTCATTTCCGGAAATGCAAAAAATAAATTATACACTTTATTGGGAATAAGTACAATAAATTTAACTAGTGATTGACTTCGTTGAGAGCAACAATATTTACTAGTAATTTTTTCTTGTAAACCATCGAGAAATTGAATTAAAAATCAACAAAGTTTTGTTACAAATTTAACTTCCCGCCTATCGTTGAATAAAATATATATTTTTTAATTTTGATATAAAAAGTGTCACTTTTAAAAATTAATTGACTAGAGGCCATCATAATGTTTGTGTCTCGCTATTCCCATAGGCAGGTATTTTAACTTTTAACAGATTATAATTTCTATAATTATTATAATCGATTTAATGTCAAAATTTATTTCACAACGCACATCTATCAAAAACAATTGTTTCATTGTTTTTGTTACTGGATTACATTACGAAAATATCTGGGGTGGTAAAATAACTAAAAAAAAAATGAGATAACGAAAAAAAAATATTAATAAATATTGTTTCTCTCGACGAGTTTTACCACTGATTAAAAATTTGATATATAACTAAATTAAAATGTATAAATACCTCGTAAAGAGCAGCTAAATGATTGGAAGTAGAAATCAGGAAGTGTTGGTTTACTCCAGGATGGTCCAAATCATGAGCAACGGCTCCAATTAATGAAGCCATAACTTCGAGCGGATTCATGTGCTTTCGAATCTAAAACAATTTTTCATTTATATTTTCTTAAAATTACAATATATTTTTTATAAATGAATACAATTTTATATATAAAAAAAACTTCTATGCATTTTTAAAAAAAAAGGAAATAATAAAATTCTAAATAAATATAATTAATTAAAATTCAGAATAAATTATTTAAACTAACCTTTTCTTCTTGAAGGAAACAATGCATTGCTTGTGTGACATCCGTCGCATGAATTGAATTATGATAAGGATTGGTACTGTGGTAACCTTCTTCAATCAATGCTGCAAAATAAATAAATCTTATTATATTGTAAATTATAAATATACGAAATTAATGTTTGTTCTTTTAAACTATATTTTGCATACGGGAAATTGAAAAGTGAAATGTTAATTAAAAATTTCATAAACAATTTACGTTTGAAAGAGTTGTTAATAAGCTAAGCTTAAATCAGTGTTTGGAACTTAATTAAGTAAATAAAACTCAGTCACGAAAGAATTAAACACACACGCAACCAACACTACGCGTACGTGAATAGATATCGGACACTCGTGGAACATTCAGTGACAGTTATAATTTATTATCTACTATGTACTTTTTATTTCGTAATCAAAGCGTTCGCCGATAATTTATATCGCAAAATGGCATTTACATTTGTCACTAAACCTGTTATTAGTCATATATTTTAATTATTATTTTTTTAATTCATTCCGAGAACCATAAAAGTAGAGAAATGTCATATGTAAATAGATTTTGAAATATTGCTAGATGAATTTATGTAGTTGCTATTTAAAGATATATTTTTACGGCAGAGAATTCCATGTTTTCGGATTTTACAAGTCATGTGATTTTTATTACACTTTCTACAATAGAAGAAAACTTTGTATGTCTATTAAAATGATATAAGCGTGG
Organism: Stenolophus ochropezus; assembly: GCA_035578165.1. Lineage (NCBI taxonomy): Eukaryota > Metazoa > Arthropoda > Insecta > Coleoptera > Carabidae > Stenolophus > Stenolophus ochropezus. The sequence continues at coordinate 11,775,623 of JAQOWZ010000005.1, read as the reverse complement.
TACTTGGACCTATGAAGTCACTCGTTAATTTCATACAAAAACACGTACTTTATCATTTAATGCATATTTATTTACTTAGCTTACAGAATTTTGTCCATACCAGCTTCAATAAAGACATAATTGTAACATATGATTTGCCACACTACAAGGATTTTTTGGCAGATTTGAACGTAAAATGTTAAATGAATAATAAGAAAATCATTGTTGAATTCGAAGGATTACATGGATTGATTTAAGGATGTTTCTGTTTGAGTTCGTTGTCTGTCAGAAAGCGAATATTTTAGTGTATTGTAGATTATTAAAATGAAGATAATATTTCACAATATAGGAAATGAATTTAAGATGAACTGGTTTAATTTTAATTTGTATAAATACAATAGAATACAGAATCATACATTCGTAGTCAGTTATGTACGGAGCCAGCAACTTAAGCTGATGCTAACAGGTTTCTAGCTTGCATTTTTAGATTGAATTTGTTTGAGTAGTTCAATTCTTGAACTTTTCATGTTAGGTGCACTGTAATAGCCTTGTAACTTTTGAAATTTGTCTGATCAAATCAGCGATGGTAATATCAACAATTATTAATTAAGGAAGAACAATAAATCCTGTATAGGATTATATCATTTAAAAAAAACAATCTAGACAAAGATTTCAGTAAACTACAGTAAAATTTCGATGTAACGGACTAATGCAAGTGAGGGGGTGTTCGTTAAAGCCGAAAACTCGTTTTATAAAAATAAGTCACGATCGGTGACTCTTGGATTTAAACATGTGTAATATTAACTGTTTAGAAAATTTTCACATTTTTTCCTTATATCCGGAGGTCACTTGGTGAGTCAATAGCTCTGTTTGTTGAAAATTTTGGTCAGTACAGTGTAGAACGATGTAGGTAGCATCAATGTACACTACATTGTTTAAAAAAAATGAAAGTGCAGTATAGTGCACATCTGTCAAATAAATATTTCTGAGTAATTTAAACTAAAAGCCACTAGGGGATGCTATTGTTAAATAGAGACTGGACTATAGTCTGTCTGATCCACGTTTTGATCCGGTCGTCATTAGGTGCTTTATTTTCGCACAAATTATCACATAATTTTATTTAAAGTGAAAAAATGATAGTTCTTCGAAACCAAAAGAATGACAATTTGTTGTACTTATTTACCGAATGATGTCGGTGAAGTAATGGAATTAATTAAAAAAAAAAAAAAATTTAATGTTCTTCAAACAAAAATAATTTTTGTTGACTGTCAGTCAAATATAATCCAATTCTTACAGTGATACTTCAAAATTCAAACATCAGTAAGCATAACAAATTTTATCATTTCCTCACAGTTGATTTGTGACGAAAAGAAGGGTCACAATAAGTGAAATCGTTTAAAAGATGTGATATTTTTGATCCTGGTATTTATTTTCTTGTTTTTCTTTTAAAGTTATTTAGTGAATTCTACAAATGAAACATTCTACAGGAACAAAATTTATTTCCTCCTATAAATTGTCAATGCGATATAACTATTTTTTTGCCCAAAAATGGCGGTAATATATGTAATCAGCCATATATGAAATGGCAGTAGTTTGACATATGAGAAAAGTAATGCAACTTGCATTTTCAATTGTACATTTTATAAATTTTAAAAGTTTACAAAACAATATGTGAAAATGCTTCATTATTGTAATTTGAACTGAAAAATAGGAATTAAAATAGGATAAAAATAATAATGAGATTAAAATTTGAATTTTCACAAGTTGATTTGCCCAAAAAATGGCGAATGATTGCGGTACTTTGCGTATCTAAGGACTTTAGTCGCTATGTCTCACTACCGCCATCTAGTAATTTTTTGAGCATTTATATGTGGTCAGGCATGACTTTAAAAAAAGCGACCGTAGATAGCGACTGCTGCTAGCTAATTGTTTACGGGTCGCTTGAAATAGCGACAACGTTACGTCATATATACTTGTCATGCCTAAAATCACTTACAAGTGCTCAAAAATACACTAGACGGCGGTAGTGAGATACAACGACTGGCTATCATACTGGCTCGCTATCTGAATTAGAATAGGCTCTCCGGTTTGTTATATCTAGGTTCTATTGCAAAACATGTCGATCAAATTTCGGTAATATATGAAAATATACATTAATTACAGAGTATTAGTGAAAATATTTTATTTATATATTACTTCTTTCGCAAAATTAAATAAAATTTTATTGTGACGTGCTTTGTCGTGCTTCTTAATGAGCAATTTCATTAGTTGCGTAATCGCGCGTCCGCATTTCTTAGAACTTGAGAAAGGGAGAGATGCATGCGGCCTGACAGTGTCAAAAAGTAACTGTATGTTTTTGCTTCTGTTGTGAAAAATAAATTTTATTAATGTCTAATAATAATTTTATCATTCATGTTAGGGAATGGATTAGCGACTGATGTGGGTGATGAAGAAATCAAATTACAATTGTAATTTTTATCACCAGAGTTCTAGTTTTCGAATGACTATGTTTGAACCATTTTATTTATAATTATTTATACGCTTTTAACATCTTAGTATTGAGCCCTGAAGAAGCTGTAAGTGACGGCGAAACGTTGGCCTGAGACTAAATAATAAAATAAATTGACTGCAGTTTGCAGTCTTGCTTATATTTTACTTTATCATTCATATACATATAAATTTGTATATAAACATGTTTTAGATATACGATTATGAAAATAACCAATACCTTGTACAACTAACAGTTTGACTATCACTGGCGAAGACATATTTCGTCACAGGTCAAAATTTTCACTGAATTTATGTCGTTTACCAAGAAATACTTTTAGTTGAGTTTTCACTAATATTCTTATTTCACTCTCTTCTTTCAAATAATAGTTATTTCTGGTACAAGTGTGTTACATTACAGATAAGTCATGTGGGAAAAGTTTAATTCACGAGGCCGCTAGGCCGAGTGTGGTATTTTTTTCAAGTGGCTTAGGTAATTAACACACGTGTGCCATACAACATTTTATCCAACACATTTTAATCATTGATATAAAATACATATAAGATTTTTGACAGATGGAATTTCGAAATGACATTTAGGAACAAAATAGTGAAGAGAAGGTTTTATAACGTAGTTACTATGATACGAACCGAAAAACAGTGAGCTAATATATTTAGCTCACTAGTGACTTATGACCTACTTTATTTATTTAAAAACAGCATACTTATATCGTTATAATTACACGGTGTTGGATAAATAAATAAATGGTAATGGTTGTGAATGTGGGTTTAGAAGTGACTTACTGAAAAGCTTCCAGACGCGAACCACATCGAGCTGGAACTGGTCGAGCAGGCCGTACCAGTGGAAGAGATGCACGCAGAGCACGGGGAGGCTGCGGCCGCCGGCGCAGGTCTCGAGGGCGAAGGCGTTGAAGCCCCAGCGGCCGCAGCGCGCGAGGATGCGGGCCACCTGGCCGTGCTGCACGTCGTCGAGCAGCGCGCCGTGCTGCAGCGAGCGCGTGGCCAGCCGCTTGCGCCGCCGCTTGTGCATGGTGAGGAAGCGGCCCGTGGGCGCTCCGCGCGCTCCCGAGATCTGCGAGTCCAGCAGCAGCCAGTCCGATGGCGTCAGCGCCGGCAGTGACGGCGGGGATGCTGGCCCTGCAACACACGGTTCAGTTTTATACATCATCAACAGTGTATAACATTGGTCATAGTTTCATTAAATACCAAAAATCGCAATTGTTTATGCTTTGACTATAGAGAGAATTGACCTGGAAAATTGAATATTCCTAGGGATTTTTATTTATTTTCATTCAATTTAGCTTTATCTCTAAATTGTTCATATACCGTCGAAATAATCTAGAAATACCCATTTTGGGCAAAAAAAAGATTGTTTCTGAAAATGATCCATATTAATAGATGTCGAATTTAATTATCTCTTTTCGTTTCTGAACATTTTGCTCTCAAAGTTGCAATTCAAAAAAGTGTTTTTAGTATATCTCGAAAATAGATAGGGATACAATCTCAACGATTATACGTTGATTCTACGTGCAAATTAATGTTTTATCGTTTTTTTCATTTTTTTATCGAATCCTTGTAAAGAAGTTCTACGCGGAGAAAACATTTCTTTACGTAACTTTGCGTTTAGCATGGGCTGTTTTGATCGTTGAGAGTTGGGATTGTATCTATCCCATGGGCGCCGACTACATGGAAACAGTGGAGCTCATGCCCCCAAGATAAATTTTCAATGGGGCAATAATTTTTTGCATCAGTACCGAATTGTTATTATTTTGAAGAATTATTGAACCTCCATCCATTTTTATGTAACTGGCTACTACCCTAAAATAGGTGTGAGTTAAACCCTTAAAAATATTACTAGCGAATTACTCGCATCAAAGTACATATGTATACAATTTTTAATTATAAAATTCCCAATAGTACACGAATTGATTATTAACCAATAGGAATCCTTATGACCGTTTTCAATGCGCCTGGTGGTCTGGCTAGACTGCCTTTCATGGCATCTTATGCCCTGAAAGTGATCTAGTTCAGCCGGCCAGGAATTGGAGCACGTTTTATCGTACGTTCTAATTCTTGGCCTGCTGAAACCAGCAGCACATTCTGGAGTAGATTTGGCTGCTCTTGATAATGCTCTGGTTTCAGTAAATCAAGAATTAAAGTATTTTGAAATGTTTGTTCTAATTCTTGGCATACTAAAACCGCAGCACATTCTGGAGCAGTTTTAGCTGATTTCTGTGGGTTCAGAATTAGAGCACTCAAAACTGTTTGCTCTAATTCTAGGTCTGCTCTGGATTGTGCTCTAGTTTCAATGAATCAAGAATTAATTCTTGACCTGTTAAAATCAGATCACATCCTGCAGCAGATTTGGCTGCTCCTGGATTGTAGTCTGGTTTTAATGGGTCAGAATAATTCTTGACCTTCTAAACCAGCGGTCGGGGAACTTTTTTAATCATTACCCCAAAATATTTTTGTGTAAGTTGATATTACCCCATGGCGAAGAGCAAAAAAAAACGAAATCGCCTGCTTATGTCGCTAAATTGTTTGTTGAAAAAAATACTAACAGGTTTATAAAATAGCAAATTAAAAATATATACTTTTTATTCACAAAAGTTTCATTTTTACCCTCAAAATTTCATTTTTACCCCATTTGGGGTAATTTACCCCGGTTCCCCGACCGCTGTTCTAAACCAAGACCACATTCTTGAGCAGTTATAGGGCTGCTCTGGATTGCGCTCTGTTTTGAATAGTCAAGAATTACAGAATTTAAAGTGTTTGTCTAATATTTCTTTGTTGTAGTGTTTTGATTTTGGTCATTGTAAGAAATTTTGCCCTTAAGAAAAGTTTGAAAAGTCGGCACTGGTGATCTGTACTACCCATTTAAAAAAAAAAAAAAAAAATTTTTTGATGTGCAATTTTATAAGCTAAAATTTCAAGAAAGAAAAGCGTAAATTAAATTCTGTTTGTAAATTTGAAAGCAGCGCAACGACATCTATTAATAGGGACCATTATCAGAAACAAAAATTATGGCCCCAAAATGTGTATTTTTTTATAATTTCGGATGTATACATACAAGTGCAACTTTATTTTTTAAATTATATCCCTTTTATTGTATTAATGAAAAACTATTTAATTAAAACAATTGCATTTGATGATTTGAAACCATAGAGGAGACAGTATGCATTGTGTCTCAGACTTGTCTGTAGTTTTAGGTTTTAATGTATAATGATAAAAATACGTATTTTATGTATGTAAGCATTGTTCGCGGTAGTGTTTATATGGCAATTTAAATTATTTATTTATACAAAACAATGTAGACAATTTGATTGTCCGTGAGTGTTCAGCTGATAACCACTCCTATTGGACAATACATTATCATTTTAATCGTACATCTCTTTGCTTGTAACATACAAATGTAAATTTAATGACGCAAATCTTAGCATACAATATATTAAGCCATGGATCTGAATTGACAGTTCATGGGTACTTTAGATTTATGTGGACAAGTTATGATAATACCTTACAAGCAAACTGAAAATTACCAGTACGAGTATTAAATATTCCATTTCTTACTCTGCTTGAATAGTGTAATTATTTAAATGGAATATTTTGATTCATAATTATTTACAAAATAATTGCGAATGTTTGTTTTGAAAGAAAGAGCAAAACATTTAAGTAGTAATGAAGAAAATTACCTTGTAAGATATTTAAATTTGGCATTGAAGGTTAGATAAAATTATCAGTCAAAAAATTGCTTGAGACAAAGATAAATTTTAATTAATATAAATCTTAATGATTATACTATGATTATTTACGTAAAATTCGTAAGATTAGATTAGACTTTTTCTATGACCATGATATTATTTCCTAATTTATATTTTAATAATAAAGATGTCTTCATTTCATTACTTTCTAGCAACTAGCCACAAAACAAGAATTAAATAATATACGATTTTTGATAGAACTATGAGATATGAATTTATATTTTAACGTTACGTATGGTTACCGTGGGAAATGAAATAGTATATTATTTAACAAGCATAATATGTAGGCTATATTACACGAGGATGTAATTAAAAATACGAGCGGTAGGCATATAAAAAATCTGATATTATTTGTTAAATATTCAGTTAGGTGTGAGTAGTTCATATATAGCTTAACAGATGGCGCCACAGTAGCCTTAAATGTCAAAATAACTTTTCAAATTGTATTTATTATACTTTTATAAGCATATATATTGATATTTATAATAAAAAATGTGTTATTAATAAATTAACAGTTTAATAAAATATTATGTGTTAAATTATATGCCCTATTTATTACAGAAAAGTGTAGCGTGTATCATGACATTTCATATTACACTTGTGTAATATGAGTAGTATATTATATGTAGTATCACACATATAATGTACAGATATTTCAATAGTTGTAGATAAATTTGTTTACAATATACTTTGTATCTGTAGTAATAACAAACATACAACAAGCAAATATCCTAATGATCTTAGAAAAAATTATCTGTGTCAATTTATAATTTCCAATTCCTAATTACCTATTAATGTGGAAACTAGCTTTATTGACCTATTTTTTTCTGCTTCAATTTCTATATTACTTGATTTATTTACTATTTTGCATTTTTATTTTATTATTTGCTTCGGCATAGGCATAGTTACTTCTAAAGAACTTAATTAAGGTAAGGTACATTTGGTAATTTTATAAACTTATAAATTATTTAAAATTATTAATATTATTAAACTCATACAGCGTATAAGCAAAACAAATAATATGCAATATATTTAAGATTCTTTTTAATAGAAAACTGTAATATATGTTGTTATGTGTCATTAAAATAAGATTTTTTTTAAACTTTGAATAATATTTTGTTTTTGTTTAAACAAATTAATACTTTTTTTACTGTAAGGTAAGGACTTAAACACCCCTCAATTTTAAAGTCTAACTACGCCTTTGTGCTTTTAGATAAAGCGAAGCACTTAGAAGAATTAGATAAAGCGTTTCTAATATGCCCATTTTTAAAAAATATTTAGTGATAATTTATGAACTAATATAATCATTATAACGTTATAATATATTATATAAATCTATAGGAAAATATCTTATATAAATATATCACATAAGTATATAATGTATGAACGTATAAAAGCAAAAGAATTTAATATAAAATTATTTGTCGCGGTAAATCAATTTAAAATTATATTTTGAAAAAGGAAAACGAGTACATATTCACAAAAATCGAATAAAACAATAAAGAAAATATAACAAAATTAAAATAGTTTAGAAGCCACTATAAGTTATGAATTTCTTTGGAAAACTTGTGGAATGAAATGGGAGTGCAGTTTATTAAACCAGGCGGAATTTGAGCGTTAAGGAATTACGGGAACTCATATATTAAAGAGTTTAGCACGCTAGTAAAATTTGTCCTCATTTCAATTTTTAGTGTTTAAACATAATAATTTTGACATTAAACTACAGTGTAATCTTTTCTCACAGAGATAATACTCGTAAAACGCTCACAAAGTTTCTGAATGCATTTCCCCGCTGTTAAAATGCTAAAACAACTTTTATTAGATTTCATTCTTTAATGTCAATTAAAATGTGTGAAAAATGGTGTTGTACTTAAGAAATTACAATGGGAAAAGGAGATTTCTTGAGAAAAAGTTTCTCAACTTTGAAGCTAGGTTAACGAACTTTGCATTCTGATTTTAATTAATATTTCATTCATTTAGTGAATTTATCTTTATTAAAAAGTTTTATGATGTGTTAATTATAAAAAGCCTCATTTCCCTACATTTAACATTTCTTAGTATTTATGTAAAAATTTTTAGAAAGTAGAATAGTAACTCAATTACAAGTATATGAATTTCTACTTGAAATTAGAAAGTTATTGATGCTACAGCTATTTGTTTTATTGCTTTATTTTATTACGTGGCTAAAGTCGGTAAAATTCTAACCTCTTTCCTTCTCGCTGAGTATAATTGATATTCTATTTCAGCCTAAAATTTAAATAGAAATCAAACAAAACTATCACTTTCTTAGCTAAAATTAGAAAGGAGATTTAAAATTTTATAACGAGAAATTTTATTACGTAAAGTCTCCATAAAGTTCCTTAAACGATAATAGAAAACTTCATGAAAAACAAATATTTTCATCATTTTATCTCAACAGATTATTTACTGTTTATTACATTAAATTAAAAATAATTTTATTTTTGTTGTGTTTATACTTTCAAATTTAATTGTGAAGTTCCAGTTTTCAGACGCTATATTTCGATATTTTTCAGTTTTATATAAAAATTTTCACAATATTTGTTGACTACATTCATATTTTTTTAAATTTATAACGGAGTATAAGGGGCTCGTGGAGACTCACGCGAACCTATTGTTAAATTATTCTTTGATTTGCGAACTCCTTTTTGGTAAAAATTTTTTCAAAAAGAAAATATAATACTTTAAAACCATTTTAATTACATTAATTTTTAAAACGACGACGTCATAAAATATTGTATGGCAGTTTCTAGCTCAAGTTGTAGTATTTTCTTGTAGTAGTATATACTTTTTTTGATTTTTTACAAATGGCATTTTTTTCTTCATTTTATATACTTGCATTCGTTTTTTTTTTGCTACATTACTAGAGCCTCTTTCATTTCATAGTTCACCACTGTTTATAAGGGATGTTCGAGGGGATATTAGTAATAATATGTTCATATCGAAGACTAGACGGCACCTCCTGAGGATTTTAGCTGGCGTATGGAGTTTGCGCCACGGAGCAAAATTTATAACACATATTTTGTCTCAGCGGGTTTCAAAACAAGAATAGCCGGTCTTTTTCCAAACTAAAAATAAATTGATAGAATGTAAACATTAATTTCCAAAAAGAAAATAAAAGAACTCTAGAGAGGCAATAGAGGACTTGATTTGGGTTTCGGTTTAAAATTTCGATTCTTTTTTATCACAAATATATTATCATGGCCTATTACCCATAGTTGGGTGTGCCAATGTATTATATTTGATACTTCAATTATCATATTAGTTGTACTATATGTATTTATTTATTTTAAGTACATTTTATTTATTACTACTATATTAAAAGAACAAATAGTTTTGCACGGTAGCAATACTGCCGGGATATGACTTCTGGTAAACGTTTGGTATAGCTGTTATCAATACCGAGTGATAAATTTATTTATTTACACACAATTTTTCAATATCTAATATTTGTAGTACTAATTCTATATAGAATTTTCCTTATATTATGTGGTAAAACCTAATGAATTATTTTCTTCAAAGGAATACCGGTTTTTTAATAAAATATGTTATTTTTGTGGTTTCGTAAAATCTGTTTTATTAACATTATTATTATTCTTTGATTCTACACGTATTTGTATGATTGTATGTCACATTAATTATCATTATTATTGTATTCTTTCATTTTCGTGAAAGTAATAACAGTTTTGTTTTTATATATAAAATACGTTATTTTTGTGATTTCGTAAAATCTGTATTATTATCATTATTATTATTTCTCCTTGATTCTATACACATTTGGAAATATGCCACATTAATTATCACTATTATTTGGTCGTACTGTCCGTGCTGTAGTATTTATACACAACACAAGCGATGAAAATATTTAAATAAGTCACGTTCCGTATATTTACTACTTGAAAACAAAACAATACCTATCATTGTTCACTGTTTACTTGTTCGCCATTCCACTGTTAGCACGTAGTTCACTTTTCACTGCTCCAACCTCAACGGTTCACATAACCTCACTGTAACAGCTGAGTACACGTGCAGTAGCAACAGAGAACTGACTGAGTAACTCTGCTTCGAGGCAGAGAGTACGATACGCTGGCCGCACCTTCAACAAACGTGACTGCCGGGACCTGGGGAGAGGTGGAGAGTGCAAGTGCAATAGGACGTTGACATGGGGAAGAGATATTTAGAATGAGTGATTGATATGATAAACTCTCAAGCACGACGTTTTAACACTATGCATCAAACATAAAACAATATATTAATAGTGCATAGAAGAACGTGTTGTCATTTATTTTTCAGAAGGGAATTTAGGGCACGGCGTGCGCCATAAAGTACATACTTTATGCATTCTGTAGAGTTTGCAAATCAATAATTTTATTTACTTTCGAAATTAATGTTTTTTCATATTTCGATTGTAGGAAAAAGGTTGTATAAAACACGTGTGTAACATAGTTCCTTTTATCTCGTGCTATAATTTAAGCACTCAACAGAAAAACACTTACTTTTCACACTAGTTGCATATATAACTATCTTAATAGACGCTTATTTCGCTTATTGTTCGACGTTTGGTATTTGTTGTTTTTTTGTCAAATTCCAGTTAAATAACAAACCTTAAAATAGTATATTTTGCATCAAGTGAGAGAGGTGTTAAAGTTTCGGCACGAGTCGAATGCTGGAATCATACAAGGTGAGAAATAGTGAGAAATTCTGCACGAGTGGTACATTATACTTTTTCTATAACCACACTGTAAGGTGATTTTGATCTTATTATATTACTGCAAGAATTAGAGTACTTCACAGTGAGTAACCACCGGTCTTATAGGTAGCAAACATTATGGTGACTGGTTTTTACGGCGGGATACTTTGATCTAATTAAACTAAGAGACGAATTGCAGTATTTCCTATGAATGAACACCTCTCAGGTAGTGGGTTCGAAACCTACTTGCAAGGTCTGTAATAGACATTCTTAAAATGCAAGTAATTCTTTTCACGAAACAAGTACCATAGATACTTGAAGTCCTGTCCTATTTAGGAATGATGTGAAAATTTGAAATAACAATATAGATCCCCGTCAGTTATCTTTTGTTGCTTTTAAAGTTTGGTATGTTGTGCAATATACTTTTTGTCACTTTTTTAATATAAAATAGATACAGAATACTGATTACTATTGAAAATATAAAATGATTTATAGTATCCTGGTGTAATAAAACGAGAATATTGTAATTGAAGCAAATTATGAAATAGGAAAATTTAAATCCGGCTAAATGAATTCCATTTCTATTAATTATTCTATTGCACATTTCATATTCAGCTGTAGATAATATACATTAATCATAAGTGAAAAAAAAACACAAAGGTTTGTTTACAAACACAGCTTCTATAAAAAGCAAAACAAATTCCGAAAAAGGAATTTAGCTTGTAGTTTAATAGAGCAGCTTTTTAAGTTAAGGCGCATTAGCCTGTATTCAATTTGTTACTTTAATATTTGTAACGTTATACGTAGATCGCCAGAAGCGGAACTGTCACATTAAATTAAGTAGGCAGGAAGCAGAATTTTTGATATTCACGCATCCTTGACCATATTAGTCAACTATTTTTATTTCTAAGATAAACAAATAAATAACCAAAACCACATTTTATCTATAACCAAAGATCTCGATTATGGCCAATTTTAGTAATTTTTTTTACTCGATTTGGTTGTCGCAAGGATGATATTTTTTGGAAGTCAATCAGTGTTTAAGAAATATATTACGACTCTACCGAGAGGCGGAAACCATTTGGAGGCATTATAAACTTTTTAAACACTAACTGACTTCCAAAAAAATCCATCCCTCTAAATATCATAATTTACATGATAAAGATACGTAAATATAAAATATAACCGTAATGAATCCTTCTTTAACACAAATTTAAGATAACAGAACACATTTAGTATGTCATAAAATTGAAACTACTTTGAAATATATAGTAAGATATAAGAATTGAGATACTTTTAACTCATTTCTTTTATGAAAAGAATATAAATATTTGTAAATTAATGTAATTTGTTTCTAATACTATCTAATAGTGTCCGTCCGAAGTTTAGGTTTCGGCCGGAAAGAGCGTTCGTGTCTTGTCTGACGGTTTCCGGTTTGTTCGGAACGGTTTCACTCGCCTTTTTTTAATTTTCTTCCTTTCGAATATACTAGATTTCCGTGCTTAATAAAAATTTAACTAAACCAAACTTAATCTTAACTCGGTTTCGATATGTACTTACACATATGGTTTATAAACTGTACGCTAATCTTAAATTTAGATCAAGTGGTTAGATTAAACGAAGTATATAAAAGAAAATCATGTTACAATGTTGAACATACGAGCGGTTAATTTACATGTTATTTAATGTATCAGTATTTTAATAAAATGATCAGTATCATCTGTAAGTGATACATCATAAAACTCAACTTTCTATTTTTATTTTTATACTGACCAAACAGTACTGACAATTCAATGCCCAAATAAATAGATCTGCAATCTTTAAATGAATCTGTCAATCGCAAACAAAAAAACCCATTCTCTGCAATTTACACGCCCCAATAACCTTGCCCACTTTCATGACGGAGTGAAAGTCTCCCGCCCCCACAAATCATCTCATCCTCATCTGCATTCGCGACCCGTTGGATTAGGCCGCGGTCCGGACCGGGCTTAACTGACCACCGGCCGCAGAACAATGTAATCACCGCCAACTCCGAGCGCAGACTTCAATGCCGATGCTTACGCACACCAGGAATTCAGCCTAATTGGTTTATTGAAGCGTAAGAAATAATCCGCGGAGAGGTAGTTATTGGTTTTATTGTGTGCATGCACGTCAGAGGTGGGTGCTATTTTCTGAATTTGATTACCAAGTCGGTATATGTTGCGTCAATAAAAAATAACTTCTTGCAGGTATAAAACAGGAAATTTAAACAGTTCTTATTTTTTGTTTTACTTGAATATTGTTTGCGTTTACAAGATATAACAAATGCAGTGGCGTAGCTAGGATCATTTTTGGAGGCACACGAGCGACTACAAAATTCCGTTGTGCCTGCAAAAATTTGGAAATAAAAAAAAAGAATTTTGTGTAATCAAATAAAAGTGCCAGTAAGAAAAATAAATATAGCATATTTTTTTTCGTCATGTCAGATAGGTACACTTTTTATCAATAGAAGACTAAAATGTATTAAATCATTACTGCAGAATTCTGCCGGACAAGAAAGACTTGATTTATTGACGATCAGGGTTGACAAAATTCATGATTTTTATGATTTTTTTTTTAATTTTTAAAGATATTTAAGTGTTAAATAAACTTTTATTTGTTTTGAAAGGAATATTAATACTTCATTTCATGAACAAAAACCAAAATTATTCATCTGAATAAAACTAATAAGAGTAACAAAGAATTTTTGCTGTTTGTTACACATTTAAATACTTATTTTTCTTTCTTGTATTACGACAATTAAAGTGATAAAATATCATATAATTTAAAGATAAATACAGAATTTATTTTGGTTGTTATTAATAGTTTTATAGCAAATAAATACATTTTCATTATAGTTTCTATTTTCTTTATCTTTGATTCATACATTTTCATTATAGTTTCTATTTTCTTTATCTTTGATTCTACGGAAAAAATTGCAAACGTTTTTTTCCAAATAGTTGTTTGGAAAGATTATGTGAGAAATAAGAAAACTGAAAAAAACTTAATTTCAGAATTTCGCTTGGAAACTTGTTTCTTCATAATTTTTGAATAATGCTGTTTTCGAATAATTTCATTTTATCAAAAAATGAATTGAAGTAAATAACTAGTAATTAAGTATCTTGATATAAATATTAAATATAATATTTACTTTGAATACATATTTACAAAACAAAGATGTATTTAGATGAAGAAGTATTTACGAAATTGCAAAATGTAGATATCTATCTTTTATTATCTATAATAAGAGATAATAATAATAATAGTTGTTGTACATGTGCAACTGTACATATAAACAACATATTTACACGTTTTCTATCCAGATTAGGTACGTTATTACTGTTTTTAACTGAACTAAATAGGACAAATGGTTTGTCCATACAAGGAATTATTAGAATGCTAACTACAAATGCATAGTTAATAAAACATTTTGCAATATTAAGTCAATACTAATTTATTTGTAAAGAAAAAGTCACAGAACATAGGTTATAAATAAATAATTTCCTATATGTCTCATTATTATTCCTACCGTGTTTTGTTTTTGTCTTCGATAACAATAAACAAAGAAATATTGTTGTAGGAAGTAAAACTTTGTTTAGTAAATATGACAATATTAATTTTGGTTTTGTGATATTTTTGTAGTGTATTTTAAAAATGTATATCTAGAGATAAAATAGCAACGACTGTACCAATCTAGAACTATTATTTGAAGATGAAGAAAATAAACAGGAATGTATGAATTCATAGAAATTCTTGTTCCTATTTGTATTACTACGCTAATGAATAAAGTAATGTACATTGTTTCAAAACATTGCGTGTTTACATTACTGTTATGAACGTGTGACAATTACTAATAGGTACCAAATAATTTTCAATGAAAACATTACGTACGTATATAAACGTTTCTATGGATACTATTACGTATATTAGCCAAGTATGATTTATTGTCATATTTTGTGGTTTTGTTCATAGATGTATTTATAATTATACTTTATATTAACCCTTCGGAAGTGGCGTACTTTTCGCACCGGATTTGAGAGACCCATGTCAAAAATAGTACTACTGGGGTATTTTTTTATAAAATAATATTATAGGATGGTGAATTCAATCTTTTATTCTATAAAATCGAAAATTTTTCTTAAAAAATTAAAACAAATAAAACTTTAACTCTTCACATACCTTTGAAGAGAAGTGAAATATTTTATTTTATTGTCCTTACAAAGAATCTACGCATATGGGGCACAACGGTTTTAGATGGGAAAGACATATATTTTTCTTGCATTTTAATTGAAGGGGCCGAGAACTGGAAGTACTAGCACCATAATCTTGTCTTCGTTCTCGTACTGCTCTTAACTGCATTTTTTGCAATGGAATCTAGTCTTTGAGTATTTCTCTCACAAACAAACATTTCTTTCGGGTTCCCAAGTTAATTTCTTGAAAGGGTACTAGCACCATCATCTTGACTGCTATGGTACATTTTTCTCTTTTTTTCGAAATAATTTTTGAAATATAGCACCTACGCAGTGCACGCTTCACAAAACAATACTAATAATAAAATGTTGAAGCTACCTGTTCGTACGACTTTTACATTCGACAGTCGAAAAATGATACGTGATGAAAAGACGTCGAGTCTGTCAGACTTGGCGCCACCTCCGAAGATCTGCTGTACTCTTTACTGACACTATAGGCGACTCTGATTAAGCTCGCAGCGCCAAAGTGTGAATTTGTGAAACTAACGAAGCTGTGATAATTTTTGTTTTGACATAAGAATCAGTGTTATTTAGTAGGCGATTTTCTTTATTTTTTTGAATTATAAATGTGTTAATATTTATATTAACTTCTATACAATAAAGCTCAAGTTATTTATTTTTGTTTAATAGTATAATTTTCATTGTTTAATACATATATTTGTTTTAGGAGCAGTATATAAATTATTTGATTTCTCTGCATCGTTTGAGAACGTTAGAACGAAGTGTGTAATTCTTTTTAAAGAAAATATAAGAATTTTTGCCAGTCGTTATTAATATTAATTGATATTGTTTTTGAATTAAATTTTATATCTTTACTATACGAAGAATGGTTCATTAAAGCTGATTAAACGAATATTTTATATGTGTGTATCGATGAGAAGAATTTTTAGATTCTCAATATATTTTATTAGGTGTCATTTTAAATAATAAGAATATAAAAAAAACATTTCTAATATCTTCTAGTCATTACTGAAAATTTGCACAATATGTAAGGCTGGAAATATTGGTTACATTGGTTATAAAGCAAAAACACGAGTAAGCAAGAATGATTAAGTTAAAATTATTTATACTAATTTAAATTAGTTTTTAAGGAATTTGCTTGCGAATATTATTTTTATTTAGTTTCATTATCTTTTTATGTTTGTTTCTAGTATATTTCAGGAAATCTATAAAGCAATTGGAAATATTGCATATAATAAAGGGTAATAAATATTACATTAAATACGATATTAACTAACTTCTAGAAAAGTAGCCATTCTCTTCAAAATATAGAACACGCATTCATATAATCTGCTTACGGGTATTTTTAATTTAAAAATCCGGCCTTCAATTTATCTATTTTTTGTATTTTCCTAATTTATTATAAATATTTAAAGAACATTCTGCCTTTTATGTAAAATGGTGGAAACTTATATTATTATATTGTTATAATCAATAACAAATATGTCAAATTAAATGGTCAAATAAATTCTGTAAGCACCACACGCAACTAAAACAATGTCGTCTATCACAGCTCCTGTAGTTTTAAAATTCGCCACCAGATAGAGTATCGCTTAGCAAGAGTCGCCTATTAAGTGGTTGTATAAAATATGCATAAGTACTTAATTTTATGGGTCATAATATATGTCCACAAAAGAAAAGAAAAGTATATCCGAATACCATATTTTTTACTCCAACCCATGATTTTAGTTGGGAATAGACAATTAGACATAATGCATTAAGTGAAGTGAATTCATAATAATTTTAAAAGGTGGTAAAATCTTGATTTATGTCATTGTTTACAGATTTCAATATGTAGTTTTAAAACGTGTATGTGTAGTAAATATTTACGTATTAGTTTTTACGCGCAAAATCAATACGCTTATCTTATACTCTATCTAAAATTTTATTGTTCTTTTGTTTGAAAACAATATCAGTCAAGGTTAGGAAATGATCATAAAACTCCTGTAAAAATTTTGCAAAATACGCAATATTTGTGAAACAATTCATACAAATATTTACATCTACATTTTCATTTGTTTTCATTTTCAGTAGCTTTTCAACTATCATTTTCAATTACTGTTTGATAGCAAATGAAAATCTTTCTGGTACTAGTTAGTTTTATGGAGTTCTCACATCTTACAAGCACAAACAGTGTAGATATTTAAAATAAAATATAAATATTTATCTTTGTATTTATCACTTTTACTTTTGGCTAAGAGCTCATACAAATTTTGTTAAGTAATACGCACGTAACCCTATAAATTTTATAATTTTGTCATTACAATTTGATAATTTAATGTTCAAAGTTTTCCCCTGTAGAAATCAGGTTGCGAGCTATTGTAAAAACAAGCTGACTAGAAAATTATATAAATTATATTTTATTTCCCATTTAAAAATACACAAGGTTCAATCAAATTCTTTTAGATGAATGTTCTGTCAGTCAAGTATTTAAATTGCAATTCAAGTGCGTCAATTGCCAGAAGTCTCAATTGTCTTTCAGGTAGATTGTCAGCTGTCTTGAAATATTTGACATTTCTACATAAAAACATCCTTAAAACATTTGCATGCATGTACATTTGCCAAACTTGTTGACATTTGAAATATATTTAATTCACAAGGTCGCGATTTTGAAAACTTAACTTTCTCTAAATTGTTTGATAAGTATTATCTAGTTATCTCTGGAAATACTTGCCACAGTTTCCGGAACTGTTACATGTTGCCAACTTTGTTTTTGTAACATTTTTCTCGGATTTTTTCACGATTTATTTTATAGGAAATAAACAATTTTTTCAGCAGCTCCACTAACCTTAATATGATGTAAACATACATTATGGATTCTGATGATACTTTAATTTATGATTTATTTAAATAGTAGCAAGAAATTTAAAAAGTGTAAATAGTTTAATAATGTAAACAGTTTTTACGTTATTATTTATTTATTTATTTTGAATTAAATATATAATATTTAACCATTTAAAAATTGTAATTTATTTCAGTAGGCCAACGTTCGATTTATATCAATAACTAACAATTAGAATTAGCATATTGACCACACCTACAGATAGGTTAGGTGTGAAGATATCTGTATTTACATACAAGAGATTAAGCTGTTCAAAAATTAGAAACACACCCATTTTAATTACGCATACATTAGAAAATAAACATTAGATAAAACGATAAAAATTGCCGATCAATACAGGATAACAAAATCGCATAACAATTAAAGTGATAACCACAGATGTTAATTATACAAATTAGAATATTTGAAAGATAATATTTATTTATTTACGTTGTAAAATATAAACACTACTACCAGGTCAAGGACACTATATTGTATGTTACAAGTATTAATTCATCACACTTAAAAATATTTGACTTTCTGTAATAGAAGACCTGACCTAGTTGAAGATTTATATTTGAATGAATTAACGTGCTTTGATTCGTGTTTTCTTGTATGTAGCGAAATTTGTGAAAAAACAAATGAAAAATTATGTTCGTGCCCCAGATAATTGCTATCGTACATTGTGTATATTTATTGTTTTGTTTTTATGTGCGAAACAATGTTGTTTATTATCGCATTCATTTTTCTTTTTAATGATTTTTGTATTGTTTAACAATTTATGTTTTTCTTGTTGGTTAATTATAATTTTTTATAGGGA
This sequence comes from Stenolophus ochropezus, assembly GCA_035578165.1. NCBI lineage: Eukaryota > Metazoa > Arthropoda > Insecta > Coleoptera > Carabidae > Stenolophus > Stenolophus ochropezus. The sequence goes on along the minus strand of JAQOWZ010000005.1, from coordinate 11,756,758 downwards.
TATATAAATAATTTATTGCCCTATGTACAATAAGTTACTTATTATACTAATACTTAGTTTTAATTTTATGTAAGCAATACGCTTTCTTCTATGTATTACTGTATGCCAAATGCCAGGCGGATTAGAAGAAATCATTTTCTTTTTAAATAAAAAAAGAATTAATGCGGCCTCTACAATCGGGAAAAGTTTGATAATGAAATCATTAATAAATTTATACGTTGCTAAATATTAGCATTTAAACAATTAGTATATTTACAATTTTATCCTAGATCAATGTGATAATAAATAAATAATATGAATGGACTGCATTCTGAAATAAAACAATTATCAACTAAGATAATAATTAAAGCACATTCCGAAGCAAATATATAGTTTAAAAAAATAATAAGAACAAATTCTAGAGTAAAATTATGGTGCAATAAATCGATCATAAATTGAATAATAAAGTGAAGCAAATTAAAAAAATTTCCGGAAACATTAGAGCTCTCTAGAGTAAATAAGTAAGAATATAGATTAGGAATTAAAAAAACTGCGATAGTTACTGAAGATATTATATTATATAATGGAGCAAAAAGTTGAAAACTTAAAGAAATAAATATTACAGTAAAAAGCCAAATAATTAAAAGATCTGGAAAGGTAAATTTAAAACATTACAAGGAAAAATAATTAGAATAAAATTAAAATTTATCTATTGCTTGTTATACGGGTAATTTTAAATTTTGAAATGTATTTCCCGCAAATGGTTTTTAATTTTTTAACTTTGCGTTATCGCTGTCACCACTTGGAATTTAATTAGTGAAAAAGCTGCATAAAAAGTGGAAAGATCCACAATTGCTGAAGAGAACTTGTGCATAATTACAGAGCAGAATGGAAATTGTAAAATTCAGTTGAGATAAAGTTATCCTTAGTTTAATTAGCTTGTCTAAGTGAAACCTGGAACACTAACTGAATTTACATACGTCCCATGGCGTCTATTACCGCAAGACGCAAGACTTGAATGAAAGAGGACGCCCACGGTTTCTCATACATACGTAAATAGATAAGAAAAGGTCCACCGTGTTTCTAAAACCAGTTGGGAGTTGGCACTATGGCACAATTCTACATTTATAACTACATCAAACAAATGAATATTTGTAAACATAATGATGCTAATTGAATTATGATTACTTAACTTTCATTTTAACTTGATATTTTGTTTGTTACTCTCTGCACACTACAGTAGAAACACTCTTTTCCGAATATTAATTTTATAAAGTGTTAATAAATGAATATACCTATATATTTTAGCTACAAAGAATGTAAGTATAACTTAACATTCAAGCGAGTTATAATAGGCTAACTCGGTAAGTCAATGCCCTAGTAACTACCAACGAATTATTTTTAAATATTTACGGTCTATTTGATATCTGTCAGAAGAATATTTCAAATTATTCTTTCCATCTATGATATGTGTCCTTGTTTCTAAGTTATTAATAAAGTTTTTTCTATGAATTTAATGCTAAAAAAATGGTCATAAACTATCAGCAAGTTGAAAATCTGAATAGAAAATCCATTTACAGTGACTCTCGGTCAAAATGAAACACATGATCTCTCAATAATTTTTTTTTCATATAAGAAATGAACAAAGGGTTTAACACAAAAAATGTATATAATTTATTATCTTTACCCTTTCTTTAATACAAAAAAATGATAAAATAATAATTTAAAATAATACCCTCCAGAGAAATAAATGTTAGAACCATTAAATTTAGTTATTTTATTTTCAAACCATTTTCAATAGATTTGGAATAGATTTTACCAAATTTCTGACGTATATCATTTTTCTTAGATATCGGAAATTTCCTTATTTCTGTTTCCAATTTTTGACAAAACGCGTGATTAATTTAAAGTGACAAAAATAAATATTATTTTAATGTATCCTTTAACAATTTATTTCTAATTTTTTATATTTATTGTCGTGCCGAACGAAAGAGAATTTTATCCTGTATTATAAATAAGCAAGTCTGGCACATACGTTTGCATGTATAATAATGTTCTTGTGTTGTTCTACTTTTTAGTTATTAATTGCTGATATTATCGCTGTTTTTAGACAGCAATTAATATTTATAAGTAACGCTATTTTCACACAAATTAATTTGTTTTGCTCCTGGTAATTAATTATAAATTTACCAGCATACTATGAATTGTAACTAATTCACAAACATGCAAAATTTTCCATAAAAAAACAACAATAAATAAATACAAAAAAGAACCTATTTTCACTTGCATTTGTTTTGTTTAAATATGAGAACTATAAAAGTGAAATTCAAATATGAGCGGCAACATCAAAGGACAATTTAAAATAAACAATGCTTTACTGCCAAGTTCAGTATTTATACATTTTTACAAAACTATTAAATATTTGTAAAACCTTTACGAAATAAAAATAAATAAAATACTTAATATTAATAATATTATTAAAAATGTGCGGAATAGTTTATTATTATCTTTAATTTTCAAGAATTAAATAAAATTAACAAACTTTGTAATTTATTTATTTTGATACTCGTTTTTATATTTTCTTTCATATTCGAGGTACCATCGTCATTTAGCAAAAAATATTTGTGAAGGTTGAAACTTTTTGTCGATAAAATTCCATTTTTGTCATATTTATAAACTTCCGTTTTCCGTTTAGAAGAAATACACGTGTCGTCTTATATTTACTATACGATTCAGTGAATGGTGGCAAGGACTGAAAAAGTATTAAATGAAAATAAATTATCTTTCTAAAATTATTACCAAAGTTAAGGAATTAAAATGTCAACAAGAGCAAATGGCGTTGATTTACAAAAGATGACTAATACGATTAAAATAAATTTTTCTTGTAAGTTATGAAAATAAACTTTATTTTTAATGTAATTCTTCGAATTCAAAACATCTTTTTGTAACTTTTTTTAGAGGCAATTTTTTTTAAATGTTAATTATTATATTTAATAAGCTAGAAAGTATTTTTTTAGTGCTTTTACATTTGGTTTATTTAAAACTCAATTTCCATATAACATTCTTAAATACCTTTTTTAAGACTGACTATGTAGTGTTTTTTTTTTGTTTAAATAATTTTTGTGAATCTCAGATAAAATGAAAAATTATATGTTTACGTTTTAATGATTCTGTACGTTTTCCTGAATTTATGTATTAACGGTAATATGAAATATGTAACTAAGATAAAGTGGGAGTCACTTACATAGTTCTTGTAAAAGTTAATTTATCTAATGTTTAAAGTTCTTCATTAGTTAAACAATATCATTATCCAAAAATATGCAAATTAAGCAGCATGGAAAAGTTGTGAAGATAGGAACACATATTTCTAAAATTATTATTTTTGCAATGAACAATCAAGTTTCTTATTATTAATTTATCTCAGGTCAACAAGAGTAATCTGTTATATACTTAAATTATACCTAGTTGTTGACAAAAAAATTGACATGAAGAATGCTATGTGTTGTATACAATAGATTTATTATTGTAAACTTGTGTTGACAAGAGATTAAAAGTTAAAATTTACAAATAGGGGGATTTATCTTATCGAAAACTAGTAAGTAAATATTGTAGAAAAAGCTACTCACCGACCATGCTATTGACTTTGTACGTAACGATTTTATCGGATGTATCAATAGTTACTCCTTCAGTTTTCTGAAACAAACAACATACAATTAATCAACAAGCCCTGTGATTTCCTTTCATTCTTAATCTAGCTTGCTGACAAAAACAACTTTCAAATTGAAATAATTTACATATTTCACTATTTATATCACAAGCTGTCAAGAGAAGGTTACTACAGAAAATATTTACAGTATTACAGTGTCCTCAAACTGTGCAAATATTTCGCGGAATATTTTTAATTACTCTAACATTTTGTTTGAGAGAAATTTGTGAAGTGTCGAGGCTGCATGATTGTCTGGATTCGTCACTGTTTCGTTATCGCCAAGGTAACATACTTGTCTAAATAAATAAGTTGACGTCACAAGTCACGGAGTTTTTAAATGCTGCGATGCGAGCTGAATGTTGATTGACGGAAAGAGAAGGTAAGCGAACTCTGAAATGTGTCAGTTAGAAGTTGGAACGGTTACCGCTAGATATCATTATTAATAGTTCGTCAATAACTGTATTAAGTCCAGATATATTATTCACATGACCAGCATTTTTAAATAAATATAGAGATGTAATCGTCAAATAATTTATTTGGTAATCGGCCTTATTTTTAACTTTTTTTTAATGTGAATGAAATAATTAAAGTAATACACATTTTTATGATTTTACTTTAAAAGTGATTCAAATATAAATAAATTTTTGAACAGTTGGCAAAATTAACTAATAATTGATGATTTTTAAACAAAAGGTAATACTTTTTTCTACTAAAATAAATAAAATTTGATAATAATTAAATATTTCCTTGAATTTAATACTATTCATTTTGACTTAATTGACAAATCTACATAAAATAAAGTTTTCCCGTTTTTACCTAAAATAATCTGAGATACGACCTCGACGACAACTTCATTTTATTTTACAAAAAAAGTATTGATGGCATAATCTGAAGTAAATGAATGTCAAAACTGACAGTATTATAAACAAATAAAAATGGATAAAATATACGAAAAGAGTTGTAGAATAAACTAACAAAATTACAAACACAAAATGAAGCACAAATTGTCGACGCCAAAATCAAATTAATATATGACAGGAATGAGAAGAATGACAAATCAAGTTTTTTAAATATTTGAAAATATCAGTTGCTAAGGTTGCACTACTGTTTCTATTTCATTTTTGTCTCTGATTAGACGCATGTAGCATACACCTCTGTAATACATACGATAATGAGATAGCGAATAAAAGTCTCATCTATGCCAAGCATATACGACAAGGATGTAAGATAAAAGTTTAATATTTTTTTCTGCCGGAAATATACTGTACGTAAATAAGCTTAGACAGTTAATAAAACAAGTGAATTATTGTCTTCTATTGCCATAATTTGATTTTCTTATAAAAGATGTTTGTGGTTATGTAACTTATTTGTCAAAATCGCTGGGAAATTATCCCTTCGGGTAAGAAACGTCAGTGAAGTATATTATTTATTCAGCTTACAAAGAAAGCTTTCTCAAAGCTCGACATGTGTTTGGGGCAGGTACGCAGCATATCAAATCCAGACCCCCAGATTCCAGCAATAAGATGATATGGAAACAGTCCCTTGGAATACAGGTTATTCCTGACAGAAACAAGATAACTTTTTTTATCGTTTCATATGTCAAGCTGCTTTTGATTTTACTTTTGACAGTATTTTTAAAGCTCGTAGAAACTTTACGACGAATATAAATTTTAAACACGATGAAAATATTTATAGTATATTATTTTTAAAATGTTTGATAGTATGACGGTAATCTAAAATTTTATGGTACCTTATTGAATTATTTAAACGATATGCAAAATATTTAGACCAATAAATTTTTTATTAGGTTTCTTTAAATTTTACACGTTGTGTAGGTACTAAAATGTTTCATAAAATTAATATTTTTTGCACATACAAATATATTTTTTCTGAAACTGGGTCGTAAGTACTATTTTCGCACCTATAATGTAGCACGAAATATTTGAACATTTTTGTTGTACCTCATGTTTTATTTTTTGGGTAGTAGATCTTCTACCACCTCTGCTGCAGCTTCTTTTACATATACAGGAATCTCGTCGCTGTGATTAGTTTCATGAGACAATGCAATTTACTTTACAAGCACGCATCAAAAATGCAAAATTGACAGTTTGGTTTTTGCCACGTTTTTGCTCATTTACAATTTTTTTCTGTCACCTTAGAAACGAAAGAAGCACGCTATTAATCTGATTTATTTATTAAATATAAAATTATTTTTTATTATAATCAAAGGTTTCAGAAAAAAGTAATACATGACTCTTCAGAAAAATGTCTGTACTTGATCCATAAAATACTCGGCACAAAGTGCCTCGTATTTCAATCCTCTATAGTAATGTATCATTTTCCTGACTCTTATGTAAATAACTATTACCCCTTTTTGGTGCAATGTCTAATAATTTTAAATGCAACATTGAAGACCATCAATTTTAATAATTTTTCGAAACATTTTAGACTTTTAATCAGAAAACGACAAAAAGACAACATTGAAAATAATATTTTGTGAACTAAAAGAAATAATTAAATACATTATTTCAAAGAACTCTTTAGGAGTAGGTAAAAGAATAAAATAAAATAGAAACCTATTTTTAAAATTAGAAATTATTACGATTATATCTATATAAAAAATGTAGTAATAATAAAATATCTACTACCAAACCTACAAAAATGACAACAACTTATTTATGTTTATCTGCAGTGAAATATAATGAAAGTAAATAAAATACCAGCAACAACGTGATACAATTTGATAGGTTTTAACGGTATGTGTACTAAATTTACGATATCATGTTTAACAAATTTATTGCCCTAAATAAAAGGCCTGATAAAAAAGCATGTTAATGTTATTGGCGATATAAAAGTCTGGTTTTACGGTCAGTGTGTCCTAACAAATTGGTACAGAAAATATAACGGATTGATTCAAAGTGGACCTGACCATTTTCGTCACAGCCTCTTTGATGTGTCAACAGAAGCTCCTGAGTTCTCAACCGTCCCGTAACCTATATACGGAAATGGACACTAAATAGCAATTTTCATCACGTCCATGTTTCAATTAGGTATCAGACATTTAATTAAAATACACTAATGAAATCAGATTTATTACTTATATAATTAACACTTTTCATAGCGGATTTTTTTGTTTCGTATATTCCACTAGCATTTCTTATTTTTAGAATCCGTCTTCTGTTAATAATTTAAAGAATTATAAGCAATATATTTTGAAAGTATAAATTGGAAAATAATAATCATTATTACAGGTATATAACTAGAAAATAGACTGAGGAAATAGCATTAATTTTTCAACAAATTTTCAAAACGATTGTTATAATTCACTAAAACTTAAAAGAAATTATCAAAATCAATTGAAATTCATTATAAATATATAGAATATTGAAATTGGTAGTATGTTGATTAAATAACGTTAATGGTGAATTTCCAAAGAGAGATTATATTTTTTTTTATCCAAAACACACACTTTTTTTACCTCTTGCCAATCATGCTAAAAATTGAAAAGTGGAGTTATCATTGGATAAGCATGTTTTGAAGTCCCTAGAACATGATTTTAATATTTTTACGATGATGTCTGTATGTGTGTGTGGATGGATGGATGGATGATTGTTAACATAAAGATTACTCACATATTAGTGAATAAAAAAATAATGAAATTTTGGACAGAATATTGTGACATTCTGAATTCCTGATTCCATACGAATGACCAATGTACTGTCGAAGCTACGATGATGAATGCACAATGAACAATGTGGGCAGAAGATGATATATTTGTTTATTACTGGTTTTGTATTTTCGCTACAATGATAACATCTTAATATCCCGTGGCAGATTTATGGCGTTGTTGTAGAATAATGAAATCTCCTTAATTACAATCCTGAAGATATGCAGAATAATTAAAAAACCTCTTCGTCTTGGTTTAATTAATCAGCGATAAATTATAATTGAGTGCTCGCTCAATTATTCATTCGCTGGAATCAGCGAATCAGGTCAAATAGTTTAATGGCTCGACAAATAAAATGATTAATACATGCCATGCTAAGAACAACACAAAGGTTTGTTTACCGAGCAGTTACTGCTAAGCAGAAAACAAACAGCCTGCTACACTATCGCGTGGATTCTTCCCGATCTGGAACTACAGCTCGTTTGTTTACTCAGATATACTCATTAAAACTTCTACCTTTCACGTCATTATTATGCTTTCTTCTACCTTCTTTACTCAACTGTATAAGTTTAAAGAAATAATTAAGTTTTCTTCTTATTTTTTATACTCTAAGGATTTACTGCTGCTTCTTACAAACAAAAAATATTTTAATTAGAATTAAAAATAAAATAACTACAGTTGTTCTCTAGAAACTAAAACTTGTGCAATAAAAACGAATAGGTTAGTAGACAGGCAACATCCTTTTTATTTTTACTCGGTTCTGAAATGCGAAACGAACTTTTTGTAAATAACTATCATCTGCTAAACATTTAAACTTACTTTTTTATTTTACATTGTTTTTTGTTATTATTTATATTTGTACATATTCTTTTGTAAGCTAAAAATAATTTTATAAAGTCTGTTATAGTGATATTTTATTTTCTATGAATGAGTAACAAAATAATATTTTGTTTATAGCAACAGAACATTTTCAGATTTTACAATTGTTTGTAAATAATGATTAATTTTTCAAATTTTTTTCTCTTTCAAACTCTATTATCTATAATAGAATTTTAAGCACGACGATAAAATTAAATTATCGTCTCGCAAAAAATAATTAACACTATCGGCTCGTCAATAATAATGTATAGTATGTATATAAGCCGGCAATTAAAGGCACGAATGTCTTACACGTGTATCATACGCTATTTTTTATATACATGCACAATATGCTGCAAAAAAGGATCTGAAATTTTATTTTTACGATTCATAATTTTGTGTGATATGACATATCATCTTTTACGTGGAGATTGATTACCATTTGTTGTTTACATTTCTTTGAATTTTGATTAAGTTATTGCTTAGCACGGTGTGTTTTAACCTTTTGTTTTCGCACGATTTTTAGTTTGTTAAACAAGGATTATGTTGCAGGTATAATAAAATACTTATTTGTCAAATTAGAGAGGAAAGTCTATGTTTTTAGCACCCAAAATCGAGTTTGACTCACGAGAGTAGTGAATGAGACAGTTGAGTGAGAGTGGAAAACGTGCTTTCCTTTCGTATTAGACACAACATTTTTTTCAAATTAAGTTAAGTCCTGTAAACTATGATGTTTGACGTTTAGCAGTGCAGTTGTTGCAGTATTGCCAATTCAAGTTTAAGTTGTCAAATTGTGAAATAATGTGAAAAAAAAAGAAAAGAACAAGACTTAATTTCCATATTTTTAAAATCATTGTTAAATAAGAATTCTAATATAATAACGAATTTTGCTTATATTTCATTCCAAAATAATATCCATGTTATACTGTTGGTAACACTGTACATTTTCTTCTCTAGAGCGCGAAAAGTAATTTTGCTCATTATATGTCACGAAAAGAAAGTAGGTACAGCTTTTTATGCATGTCGTGAAAAAATATTATTTTATCTTTTTGTATAAAAAATAACTATTAACCGCCTACTTCTAGTGGATCGTTAATGGCTGTGTTTCTGATAAACTGAGTTCGACTCCCGTCGAATAAATTTCGCTTTAATTGGAGTGGTGAGTGACGCCTGGTAAACGCCTTCTTCGATATAAATATATCATTAATAATATCTGAAATGAAGCAAATTCACATACTCAACAATGGGTAGTCACGATACATTTATATTTATTTATTCCATTTCCATGTCTCTCTTAACTTATGTTAGTTCCTGAATCCTGACAGATGCTACAATTTGTAAAAATGTGCGTTTGTTCCAGTTCCGTTGATGCGGCGACAGGATTTCATATCCGGTTGTGTTGGTGGAAATTTGAACGTGAAAAGGGAGTTAATTAGTTGAAGAAACATCCTATGTGAGAACGTGGTGCCGGCATTTCTGCGTTGTTTGACTAATTGTCTTAAAATTTCGTAATGTGTCGCAGCCCGGGCAGCTCGTATGGCGGGCAACTTGTGAAATTGGATTTTCAGAACGCGAGCGCTACGAAAATTCGTAATTAGTCGAATGGAACGTGTCGCACAACAAATTATTTAAAATTTACATAGTTTTCAACTTGATCAGATAATGAAGTTTTCTTACTTTGTTACAGGATTTGCTCACACGAGGACAAAATAACGCTTCTACACAACGAATAAAAAGGGTTTAATCTATTTTCTTTTTGCACAAAAAATAATGGACTCTTTTACTCCCTTTTTAAAAACCTGCAAGTACTTGGAAAATTAAATTTTTATTTTACCAGACTCCAGACGGTATTCCATAAAAAGTCATTTGTTCTCACAACTATTTATAGTATTTTTAAAAGTTTTAGAGTAGTCCATAGTTAACTATTAAAAAAGATCATCAGCAGAGTTTTGGCCTCAGGAGAAATTAAGAAGTTCCATGACAATTTTTATTTGCATTTTTTGGTAGAGTTTGTAGTAGGTTGTCAACCTAAAGCCACTGAAAGAGACGTACAGCTTATAGTGGCTACCGAATCACTGGGACACAGCGATTTGGTTCATATTTGGCGACGTTGGAATCAAATCAGATCTCATCACATTTCGCTCAGTTGGAGTTGTAGCACGTTACTTAGGTAAACCATCGCTCGCTGCTCGTACATAATTATTACTTTTATTATTGAGCTTCAGTAATTTTCATTTTTAATTACAATTAAAACCCGTTTACAATGATTCATTTTTTGGAAATCAAATTATTACATATATCTCTTTAAGTCTAAATTTAAATTTGTTATTTTGGTGCAAACAGATCTAAGTTAAGTGAAATGCAGAGTAGTTTTCTTTTTCAATATAGGAAATGATAGAAAATGTAAAAACCTTGCTAACCTCCTCAAATAAGAGATGAAAAATAACAAAATTTGATTTGATATTTCAGTGCGATAAAATCATCGGAGAAAATAATGTCAAATAAATCAAATACAGAAGATAAATCAACTTTCTTATCCACTCAATTCGCGACTAACTCGTAGGAAAACTTAATTTAAACTTTAGATTTCATTGGAATGAAACCGAGGTCGCGTCTGCGTCGGCTCCGGCGAATACCTTTACAAATCTTCTGCTATTTCTCTTCTTTTTAAATGGAATTACGCTTCGAATTCAGAGGAAATAATTAATTAATATAATTACATTGCGACGCGGAGGCGGTGCATTGTCACTTGCAGATGTCACTGGATTATGTAAATACACCGCTTGCTTCGATTTTGATAATTACTTTTTTAATGAGATGTATCCAGATTCTAGTTTTTGCCATTGGAATATAGTTTTGGATTATTTTCTACAGTCTCACCTAGACTCAGACTCCGAATATTTCATTTTCTATTTAAATTATACTGCTTTTAAAAGTATTGTAGTACAAATGGAAGTAAAACGATAATAATACAAACCGAATTTTAATCATAAATGCTTCCAATATATTTTTACAATAGCTCTCCTTGAGATTAATTACTATACAGCCATTTTGTAAAAATCTTATACAAAATATTTTTTATTAAACTAGATATTCTCCAAAACAATTGGATTCTATACTTCAACGAACATTTACTAACATAAAATCCGTGATTTATTAGGTAGAATGACCGGTTGTAGTTCTTAGAATCCAGAATAGAATTCTACCAAGTTAAATAATGTACTACGTATTTTCCAAATAAAAATACCTACATGTTGCACTTTGTAGGTCAGTTAGAGTACCCGAAAAAAAAAGAGAGTATTAATATGAAAAGACACTACGAGTTTGGATATGTAACTGTTGAACCTTATGGTCATTTTTAATTAGAATTTTTATTCACATTGTTAAATTTTTCACCCTTTCCCAGGGTAGAGACAAATGTCTGTGTTTATTTCGGGAATTTTTATCCAATCAGTGGCAGTATTTGTAATGAGATCGAATAGCAAGAGAACCATGAACAGCATATGGTTGGAAGTGAGTAGTCAGACGTTAGATAATAGTGTAGTCGAGTAGTAGTCATGTAAGTAAGATCGGTAGAAGAAACTGTAAATAAAATTTAAGTATTTTTTTGTATTTATTATCATAGCATGTAACTTATTTTATACCTGCTGTATATTTCATATTAATATTTATTTAATATAATGCTTTGTTAAGTTTAAATTTTGTTTTTATTACTTAGTAAACCTCATATTTAAAGTAGTTTTGGTTATTTTTACTATAAATTAAACTGGTGGTAGCATATAAAAATTATAACCATTCGATATATAACGATATTTGTAAATTATATAACTTATAATAATTACATCTAAATAATCGCAAATATATATCTCATAATAATTCTCTATTTTTCTCTCACTGTTACAGATAGAGAAGTTTGATATAAAGATATAATTATCGACATCTAATATAAACACGTCTAACAATGGATAATAAAATGTGAATGATACATTTATTTTTATTTACATCTCTTGTACATGAACTGAATTAACTGTAGCAACTTCGTTTTGACATGTAATTATTTATATTTTTATTTTGTTTTAACTACCTCTAAACTTTTTTTTTTCGGCAGTATTTCGATTGAATCGAAGAATGTCAAGACATGTTACCCCCAAAGCTACAGGCACCGGTTTATGATGTTCTTACCTAATTTAAATTAAAAGGTGATTTTGTTTGAAATTGGAAAAGAATTGCGTACCCCGTGTTGATATATAATGTTCGCTAAAATAATTCGCTGGAATTTGGAATCAATTTAGCTGCAGGGGTATAAATTTTCAGTGTAAAATTTAGTATTGATTTGTAAGTTTATTCTGCGGGGTTGTGTATTAACCGCAGGTAAATATTTCAACAATTTCATTTGCTAATCGCGATGCAATTTCACACGAGGTCATCGGTATCGTTCAGATAAATTTGCTATTAACATTTACAAATATATTTTTATTTCAGTAATTACAGCTATTCAGAAGTCTGTAGCAAATTGAAAAGTCAAATTGGCAGACATAAATATTAACGAAATGATGTTGGAATTCCACCAATATCAGAATTTATGGATTTTTTCGTTATTTTACTACCTATGTTGATAACAGTTATAATTAGTAGAACCAATTAGGCTTAAATTTAAATTAAATTTTCCCATTTTATTGAAATGAAAAAGTATAAATTAATAAATGAGTAAAATAAATTAAATACAAAGTTTAATAAAAAAAGAAAAAGATAATATAGGTAAAGCTCAAGTTGCCAGCAATATTTTAAATTGAAGAAAATAAAAGGAAGTTTATTAAAATGAGAATAAAATTGTCCCAGTTTCATAATTTATAAAGGAGCATATTAGCATGAAATTCATAGTAAAAGATTTTACGAGAAATTTTGAACACAATGTCATACACAGTCGTAAAACAAAGCATTTTAGAGCGAGTTTCGCAAAATCGACCAATGAAAACAACACGAAATAACGCTAGGAGAAGCAAACTCGTAAAAGAAAATTACAATTAATTTTCTTCTTTCATAAAGACGACGGTTTATGGCCAAAACAAATATGCAACAACGTTTTAAATTTGCAACCCAGTTATACATATCAAATTTCAAACGAGTTCTTTCACATTATCGTCAACTTATATTTCATAAACAATATTTACAGTATATACATTTGTGAATATAAAATATTTTTTTATTCAAACGTCATAAGAGGGTCATCTTTTGTGAAGCGACTGAAAAGGTAGAAATATATTTCTAAACTTCTACGCCGCCGGAGTAAAAGTAAAATAATATTCTAAGGAACTACGTCGAACCTACGAATAAGAAATAATTTTGACAACAAAAACCTATCACCCTAAATGTCACTATAAAACTAAATAACCCAACAATATAGTTACTAAAAACCATCAACAACTGACAGTTTTAAATTGTAAACTTACAAATTGAAAGTCAAGTAGTATATTTTTTCTCTTTATAATACAATATATTATTAATAATATATTAAACGTCGGGGAAAAGAAGTTTACTAGGATTCTGTTCAGAGGTTTAAAATGAAGAAATACCTATCATTTGAAATAAATATACTATATATTTAATTTATAAATTCTGAGAATATAATATAAGCGCCACATATTGCCATATTCGCATGATTACGATCCTTTATGTAATTACAATGTATGAAAAAACTGTTCAGTATTCATCAGATAAGCCGTATGTTTAAGTGTAAGTGAATCTTTAATAGCGATCATGATAATTCCATTCTCTGTCTTGGCCTTGTCAGGTTACAAGCACACTGGCGCTACAAATGGCAAACAACTGACGTATGATCTAACAAAGATCACTGCAAACATGGAAATGTTTAATTAACGTTAAAGTGAACATCATGTTCATATCAATTTTCATTAAATTGTTACACAAGTTATATTTATGATACCGATTTCGTATTCTTTAGAATATAAAATCATATTTAAAATATATACTCGTATATTATGCAGTATTATTCTGTAAATGCTATTAGTAAAATATAAATGAAAGTTGAACAAATTTTTTATTATTCATAATCCTTCATCATAAATCATTCATAAAAAAGATTTGGAGGGTACAACTTTTACATAATTTGACACGGTGGAAATCGAACTCGGATTCTCAGAACCACAAGCAATAGACATCTATATCCGTAATTATTATTATAAAATCTTAAGATTTCAATAAATTGTTTAAACTAATAGACCTACAAGTTATTTTAGTTTTATCTATCTGGTAGAATGTAAAAGTACAAGATCATGTAAGTACAGTCTTTATTTTAAGAGATGTGATCTTAAAAATGTTTCAGTTTAACACTGTAGTCATAAAATAACATCTTTAATTGTGGATACAAACTTTAAACGATTATTTTTGATAGTGTTTGTAGAAGAAAATAATTTATTTGAACAATTGTTTGTCTTTTTGTTGGGCAAATGTTTCTCAACCCTGAAACGTTCCAACGTTTGCTTTGGAAATAAAGCTGTTAGCACTATTCGCGAGTGTTTTAACTAAATTCCGTTAGAAAAAGCCGTAAAGTTGAGCAACTGCCCGTTTTAATACCCGTGAAAGAAGTTTGGGAAAAAGTTAGCAAACATTTAACCCCTAAATAGATTTGGCCGTTGTTGGGCCGGTGCCGAGCTCCGCTAATGAAATGATGTGTTCCACTCGTTTACCGGTTCGGCTCGAACCGGGTCTAATGGAATTCAGGCCACGCTAAACTCACAAATGAAAATTTAATATGACAATATTAACAACACCGGCTCTTCCTCATTCCCAATTCGGCCATTTTACTAATTGCCTTCGAAGGTACGAGATTCATATTTCATTACTTATTATATCTCATGCTTGTGACGGAAATAATAATTATTTATTAGAGGTTTCTCAAAACAAAGAAACAAGTGAATTCTTTTAATTATTACTTTTTCATTTACTTTCTAAATATTTCATACGAAGTTATAAAAATTTTGATTTTAAGAGTTAAAGAATATGCATGAATTGAGGCCTGCTACAAATTGTGATTATTTTTGACTACTTTTATGTATATGTAACAGGGGGGATGAAAAGGATGGTGCCGAGAATTTTAGCTGAGTGATTTAATGACGATAATGGTGTACAATGACACGACACAGTACACAACAAAGCGAAGGGACGAGAATATAAACCGTTACATTTTAATACAAAAGATATTGTTTAGTCGACGAACTAAACATTGTATGTACAACTCATCTGGTTGTTCATAACGCGATCAGATCTAATTACTCTGATGTACTGAAGTGCGTCTGCACGTCAAAGTTGACAGAACGCGAGTTAATGATAAGTTTTCGATGGCCCTTACCATATTTTACAAATCTCTAATTTATTGGAAACTTTCTCACGAGTCCTGAATGACAGTTAAGTTAAATTTTAATCTTAATTACCAAGTGTCTAAACACTCAGGTTCACAGTAACATATACGACATATTCCATATTGTTACAGACTCATAGAAATTACTGGATGAACATTTTTGAAATCTTCTTTGGACAGTTTATTGCAGAGTTGGCCTCATTTAAATCATTTGATTTAAATTACGATTTAAATAAACTGATTTTTTAAATAAAATCTATTGATTTTTATCAGATAAAAAATATAATAAATATAATAAAAATAATTATTTGCTGCAGACCAATTAAGAATAAATAAAATATATTCTGCATATATTAATATCTTAAATTAAATTAAATGGTATTTTATCATCTTAACTCTCATATAGCAGAAGGAAAATATAAGAATTTAAATATTTAACTAAAAGTAAAATTTTTTTGTTACTCTTCCTAGTTCATTGAGATGAATCCTTTTGGTTGTATTACAGATTAAAAAAATCATAATTTATTTGATTAAAAAAAATCAATAAATAATGATTTTTGCCAGCCATCGTTGTATATTTAATGGATTTGTTATCAAACAACAGCCTCTGCAAGGGATCTACAGCTTACAGTGGGTTCTCACCCATTTGGTCATAGTACTCTACTTGGTTAAAAATTGGCGCCGTTAGGATTTGAACCCCATATTTCACATTCCTTTCAGTGTGAGTCAGATTCTAATTTCTTTTGAATAACATGGGTAATTGTTTTAGTTGCTATTTTGCTTATCCTATTCTGACGGGCCAAGGATAATAGCATTATCATTGTTTAAACCCATCTACTAAATACTGACATAAACTATAATAACGTCCTTTGAGATACAGTTACTAGAATGTCGTCATGTACAAGATAGTTATTTGCAAAAAGAAAATATGTACGTGCTGTAACAGTAGAGTTTTTGTATGACGTTTAATTGTCGAGATGTCTTGTTATTTTATGCCAATGCGAATGAAGGATCAAAAACAGTGTCACCTATCATACACCGGTGTATAATTTCGTCAACAATTAAACAAATATTCGAATGACAATGTTCTTTTGTTGTGAAAAGGTCATACACATAAAAATAAAATAATGACATACCTGACACAAATTCCAAATCCCAATTTAAATAATAATTTTAGTAAAATATACATTTACAATTAAATTGTTTAATTAAAATTTCAATTAAATTTTGCATTCCATTATGAAAAACAATCATTTCCAACTATAAGTCAAACAAAGAAAAAACTTAATTAGGAAGTGATTATATATTCACGTATGTACTTTCTCAAAAAACTACACGGTCGTGTGACGAAAGAAATGAGGAAAAAATCGACAGTCCAGTTTCCCACGTCACTGGTGCAGGCGTGACGTAGTTAGGCAACTGCCGCTTGCTGCACGAAACAAAAGCGAGACGCTACATGCGTCACAGTCAGGTGCTAAGTCGCCGAATCATTACAAATTGCTGACGTTTTTGTACATTTTATTCGCAATGATAAGAAATTTTGTTGCAACTTTTCTTCGTGTATCATGGAATAATTATATGGTTAAATTATCCTATATAAACAAAGAAAATGAAGTTAAACACTTAATATGGAAAATACTAGTTTCAGATGTATTATGAATATTTTAATATAAATACATCATCACGGTTCTTAGATAGTTTTGTATGGTAATTTGTATTTGCATACATCTAAAATTTTATTAGTGTGTAATAAACCAGTTTTATCAGTCGATCCATTAGGAAAACTAATCATTTTTTGGAAAATGTACTGAATTCATTTATACCACAATAAAATGGAATCTATGTTAGACAATAAAACGATATATTTATAATTTTAGTTGGTAGAAAATATGAATTATTTCTCAAAAATTAGGAGACGATACACAAAGTTTTGTATTTTCAATGATTAAGTGAATTATTTTTTATTTTCATATTTAAAGTTTTTAAACTAAAGCGTATTAAGGAAAAATAAGAGAATTAAAATTCGTGCAAGACTTAAAGATTAGTTTCTTTTTAATTTGTACATATTTGGTAGTGTAATTTAATAGAATATGGAATATAAATATGAAACTGAATTAAATTAAAATAATATAAATAAAACTAAAACAAATAATATGTATTGTAGAAAAAGTGTAGTTTACCTGTTGTTCTATTCTAGAAAAATCAAAGACAGGAGTAATACATTTGAAATGTATGACGATGTCAATTTAAATTTTAATGCTTCATATAATGTTTTTAATTGATGTGCTGTTCTTTCACCCTTTTCTTGTATTGTATTAATGTCATCTTATCAAAACAACATTTTAAACTTAGATCTTCGAACACCTGGTGAACTAAAATGCAGGTAAAATAGGATGCATATCCCTCAAATTGCTACGTAGCCATCTAGTGACTGATAGCAAACCTTAAAAACGTGCTTAAAACATGATTAACTCTCGGTTAATTCAGAGACAAAAAACGTTCGTGAAATGTAGTAATAAAATAACCTATAGAATAAATTTAACTCAGTGTTAGTTTACAATTGGTTTAAAAAAATAGTGTAATCTGCCCTTAAAGTAAGTATAAATTTCAATGAAAACGATGTATTTTTCTAATTTTATATTTATTTAAGATCACAGGTGAAAGCCACGTTGATATATGATAAACAACCCGTTTCTTCGCGCTTGTATCCCCCCAGTATCATAAATCTCGCTGGCGTTCCGAGGGGAGCAGACAGCCGGGCTCGGGCGTCGCTAGGTGACGCGCGGCGTCCGGCGTGACGCGCCGCGCCGCATGACGTCACGAGCCACGCCACGTACGTCACCATCAGGAAGCTGGCGTCCTGCCAACAGGAAACACCCGCACGGGACGCTGAATATATCAGGGAGTGGGTAAATTAATACTTTTTGGAGGGTTGGTTGTGCAACTTGGAGAAATTATTTAGTTATGTTAAATATAAAAATTATTTTAAAAGAGGTAATAAACAAGGGTTCGCACACTATCCAATTATAAATATAACTTGTTTTTAATTTTAATAACAATGCAATTCTTTCTTATATGTATATTCCATAAGTAATTCATTTTATATTTTCAGAAAGCAGTAAGTGTAATTCAGTAATCAATTGTAATTCAAAAAGCTTCAAATGTAATGGGGTTTGTGACCTAATTTTGATTTTTACATACATATAGAAAAAATAAGATACCCGATTTTTAAAAATCGATTCAATATTCGCAGTTTACGAGAAAATAGTTATTAAAATTTGAGGACGGGATGCTGTGACGTCAGCGTGATAGAATCGTAAAAGAAGAGCGCAAAAGAGTCTACCAGGCTTTTTCCACGATTATAGTAATTAACTACATAATTCCATAATTGCATATAATGTTTATTCTTATTATTATAATGAGAAGCTACAATAGTTAGTTTTTATATTTCATGATTTATTTACTGAAATTCGATTATAGTTACATACCCCATTTAGAGACAATATCAATTACAGATTTCCAAACATAATTAAATTAAATTGCAATTGATCCTTTCAAAATTACATTTAATAATTATAATGGACACTTATTCAGAGAGTGCTACTCTGAACTATAACTAACAATTTTGAACTATATTTGAGGCTTTTTCAACTACACTTACAATTGAGTAAGATGAATTACAATTAACGTTTTCTGAATTACAGGTGAAAGAAGTGTAGTATGTTATTTCATAGTAATTACTTGAGTAAAAGGTACATTTACGATGGTAATATTGTCATCACATTCAAACACTACTTTCCAGATCTAATTAAAAATTTCTTATCTATTCAATAGATTATTAAAAAAGTACGTGGTATTACTTTTTACAACCTGGGCGATAAATGTTTGGAAGTTTCCTTTCCTATTTTTACTCCTCCCATCCGTTATCACTTTACTAATCGAAACTGTTTGTGTATTAATCATAAGTAATTACCTTCAAAGTGTGTGTTATTTTTATGACAACATCTTTCGTTCTGCCAAGAATTGTATAACACAGTTTTGGCAAATGTGATGAAAAATGATTGTATTTGTCGAGTGTCATATCAGAGGGTCTACTAGATTAGGAAGATTTGTTACTGACATTCAACGAGACGGAGATATTTATCTGGTAAATTTAGCATACCAGAACGATGAATTAATTACAGAGAATTAATGCATAAATAAGTGGTGATTTATTTCATTGCTTATAATTGTTAATAAGCAAGCTTACTCTAATAGGCAAGCTGAATTCTTTAAACAATGGTGTCATTCGAAAAGGAGAAATAATTACGAAGATGTATCAGTTAGTTGTCAGTCATAACTTCTTAATTTAAATACACCAATATTGTTATGCAATTGTATTTCTATATTGTGTGTAGTGGTAGTTATTTTAGTTCTCTTTGAATTATTGTACGGATCAGAATAAGGTATAAATACTGTGCAAGTATAGTATTTATCAGTAGCAGAGAGAGGGACTCAGAGGATATTTGTTTATATAATCTCAAGTATTATTATATGCTCGATAAAGCTTTTTCTTGGGGTATTCCCCCTCCGTCTCTGTTTTACTTTCGCAAAATAGGATCGGAGGGGAAGTCAGATTCTTGTTGTCACTTCACCTGCGAGAGCAAAATCGAGTTTTCCTCTCTTGCTATATAATGTACTATTTCCTACCAGATACACAATATACTCTTACAATATTTCTATAAATATTTTTAGCTAAAATGATAGGTCCAATTCTATATCATTTTTTTGACGAAAATTTTTTTCCCTGTGTTTTCTTGTATTTTTTCGAAGATTTAAATTCCCTGTATTTTCTCTGATTTTTCCAGAAATCGGTCAAGCTGAGTTTGCTTAGTGCTTTTTAGTAACCTTAATTAAATTACTTTTATCATTTATAAACGAATTAAATAATATAATAATGAATGAATATAACAAAAGTAGGTAAATTATTTTTTTATTTATATATTGAATTACACATTGTTTTGAGCTTGTAAATTAAGAAGGGGCCACAGTAAAGATAGAGTGTTATTATTATTATTATTTTTTCATAAATGTTCAAATCAAAGCATTATTTTCCGTTTATTTTATATATAAAAAATAGGTTGATATTACATTTAGCTATTTCCATAATTTTTATTCTTACTCAATACACGCATACATTTTTATTTAAATTTGGCAGAAATAAGTACACTTAGGCCCGGTCTTTCCAAGTATGAATAAAGTGACTGATAACTCTAACTTCTAACTAAATTTATTAGAAGCTCTTATCCGGCAAATAATGTGTAAGTGTTTTTTAAAGTCACTTTATTCATTGGATTATTATTCTATAAAACGTAACAAAAAATAATTATTTCGATGTTGGCTGCAATGAAATACTGATTACAGACTTCATAGATGTTTAGATAAGGTAAATATGATGTTGTAGTGAAAGATGCCTCAATTTTGCACTGTAATTTGGAAGTTCTAAATAAAGTGGTACTGGTGATTACTTGGCCTTCTATACATTTCCCTCTGTAAAAGATTATAGAGGAATCATTATTCCTCTAACAATAGACAGAAAAAATAAATAAATGTATTAAGGAGAACTGACATACATATAAAGCACTTTATTTTATTTGGGGTATATTATCAATTGAAAACATATGATAAATGTATGATAATATTAGAAATAATGTTTAAATAATGCTAAACATTCCAAGCAAATGATATACTGACAATAATTATTAATTCTTCGTTATACCATGTTTCAAATTATTTCACTCGTTCTCTTAATCTACACGGTCGAAGTTCTGAATTTACAAAATCAACTATATCTTCTTCCTACTCTTGGTGCTTTTGAAATATTACTAGGTATAGATAAGAATTGACAATTATAAATAAAAAGAAAGATCTCGTGGCTTTTTATTCACAACCCGAATCAGTTTATTTCGAAGTTTAAGTTCTCAATAACTTATCTATCAATTAAAGCTAGATATTTTAAACTTTATTCGTACTACTTGAAAAGACCGGGCATTAGGAAACATTATAAAAATATACTTAAGATGCTGCTAAGCTATGTTTCTTTTTCATTTTGACATAAAAACAATTATAAAATAATGTGACAGTGTGCTCCGCTCTTCCCTACCTAGCCTCGTAATTCTATATAATGCAATTCAAACAAAACAAGTATACTTTAAAGTACTGGCTGAGGAACTTGGTACCGCTAAAATGAAAATAAAATAAAAAAACATCAGATGTCGTTGATATTTAGGGCTCTTATCCTTTTATTATCAGTAAATCAATAATGAATTTAGCTGCTAGTAGTATAAAGTCCTCTCTTTCTTTTTCGTTTTCTATAAATAAGAAAAATGAAATGAAGCTTTATAAAATGGCGTCAAAAGCCTGACCATATTCTACTACTTTACTCCGCGATGTGCTTTCCTGAAAGAGCTTTAATGTGGAAGCCGGTTGTAACTCGTTGTGTTTCGCTAGGCTTTTTGGAAATGTACGTCCCATTTGAAGCGAATCTGTGACTTTCCTTGGAGAGCCGTAGAGATTTTCCCTGGTATGTACTTATAGTTAATGGTAGTGAATTTTTCAGCCGAACAATATGGCGTGAAATTATATACGCGAAGTTGATGGAAATTACTTTTTTTTTGCAAATTTCACACCTGACACTTTGACAAATTACCTACGCAGATGTTATCAAATTTTCCACATGAAAAATACACAGCGTTTTTACTTAAATTCTCCACTACGTTTCTACTTATGGCTTAATAGCGCCGAGGCAGGAATTCTGTAAATTGTTTGAGATTTTAGTCTGTACTGTGGGTTTTATGGCAAAAATCAATAAAGATATTTACCTTTCCTTAACAAATAGGATAATGATTTTGATTTATCTTTTTGAAGAACAAAAAGCAACTGTGTTGTCACACAACAGATCGTTAATTATCGAATAAGAACGCTAAATCGATAACGTACGACAAAATTCCGCTAAATTATTATTTTTATTTTAAATAAAGTTTAGTAGTTTCATATTATACAGTAAATTTCTTGAATATTTTTTTTTCGAAATATTTATCAAAAATAACATTACGACAGCGAAGCTGGAGTGATTTAAGAGTCATTTTTGACCCGAGTTGTCGTTTCTTCGCAGGAATTATGAATCAATTTTGCCAGTTAAATTCATAGCTCGAATTAAATTTGTTTGATTATTTCACGAATGATAATACTTCAAACTTAAAATTTTTGATGTCATTGAAAAATAACCATGACTGTGATACTGTGGTTTTATCAAATTTCTTCACTGAAAAACTATCTATGGCCATTAAATTAAACATTCTCATTAGGTGAAAATGACCTATGTGGAATAATCATTATAATATGTATATATTTACAGGTTATGTCCGACTTTGACAATTATTCGTATTCGCTAACAGGTTTCAAAATAAGAAGTAAAGTTAAAAGCTGACCAACTTTTGATTACGCCTAATTCTTACTCCTTATTGCCTTATTCTTATCCCTGCAACATAAACCGACTCATAAGGTTGTAACTATGTTTTAACTTTAAGACTGTTCTTATTCTTAATTCTCATCCTTTAGTTACCTAACTCCATCAGTTTAAAACCGTTCTATATTTTATTATTAGATTGTAAAGAAATTAATAATATATTTTTTGGTTTGCTATAAATAGTATAAATTTCCTAAAATAGACATAAACGTTTGATGAATATTCGTTGATATTGTCGTTGCAATGTGACTTGGAAGTGAAATGTCCGTTCGGTGTTCCGGGTGGTAACAAAGTAATCAGTGGCGATGACAGGAGGTTATATCTGTCGGGGGAAGAATCTGTTTAATTAATCCCGATCCGGAGCTGCTGGAAGCTGGAAGTTTCCAGGACTGGGGCGTGGAGCGCAGTATCACATGAGACGAGCCGAGCTGTGCTACAGTTAGCTAATCTATCATGTACATGCATCTGACAGATCTGAAGGTCGGCCTAATCACCTGCTATTAATCGAAACTGTCATTACCGAATAGTCACAGTCACGCGGCTATTTCAAGAGGAAATGTGCACAACAATTATAAACTGCACTCTATAGTCTCTCTTCATTTTAGTTTCAAATGGAATTACGCTATTTATAGACATTCAAGAAAGCAAAACAACCATTTATAACATGCTACAAAATTAGTTATTAGTTCTGCGGTCTAGCAACTATATCATTACGGTTAATGCTGTTCAATGATTGTGTATTTAAAATGATAAAAAAGTTTGAGATTAGTAACAAATATTATTGATCTGGTATTTTTTTTATTTTTTCAAATAAGAATATATTTTTTTTACAATTTCAAAAAGGAATTAATTTTTGAATCCTACTATATAATGAAATTATTGTATTCAATATAAATTTGATAGAAATGAGAATAATTTGACCGAAAAAATTGATAATGAAAAAGATTCATAACTTGAATTTTAGACACTAATACAAAATAATAATTATAAATATGTATCTCGTTCATTTTCAATTGTTTCTGACAATGCACTCTTATTTCTATCAAATTTAAATATAATACTTTTTCATTCGCATTTTTTTCAAAATTTTAGTCATGTACGACTATAAGAGTATTTTATCATTGTATTCAGAAAATTAATTCCTTTATGAAATTGTAAAAATATAATATTCCTATTTCAAAATAAACAAAAAATCTTCAAAACCAACAACCAAAAATTTTTTAATGCTATTATATGTAATATATATTTCTGAATAAGTTTTATTAGAGAAACTTTTCTCTAATATTTTGAATTTAAGAAATATCATCTGAACACTCGAATCAAAACTACCCTGTATATAAATTGTACAATGTTTTCAGCATAATCTGAACAAAATTTCTTAAATCCAATATTATATTAAGAGGAAAATTTATATAGTTGCCGAAATAATAAACACCGAATTAAATATTATAGAGTAGTGAGTTGTTTACGCATCATTCTTTCCGCGGTTGTCCGTAGATTTATTTACAAATCCTACGCGAATTTAATGTCGCACAATGGAACGTGACGCGTATCGTTTAAGTGCCCACGATATCGTCGAATTAGGTCACTTGTTTTCTACGCGATCATGTCTACGTGATGCGCAGTTTGACTTGAGAGACGTTGTAGCTGTTGATGGATTGATACGAAGCTAAAGCCAAGTTACGTAATGCAGGTGGGAGCATAAACACCGAGCTACTCAAAGGTTAACGTGAAATCAACACGTCTTCCCAGCGAATACTTGTCTCTTTATAAATAACACTTGCTAAATGATTTATTTTATTGTTATCTGTTACATGCTTTTATTTGTAGCCAATATTTTTAGGTGTTCAGCGCTCAAGTTCTACAACTCAAATGTCTTAGATTCGAATCTTGTTGAGCATTACGTATCTCAAATGAAGTATAGTTATTTTTAATACAAGACGATAAAATAATATTTTACCGACAAGCGGAAAGTGTTAATTCACGAGCGATTATATCACTCGTGAATTATTTTTTGCGAGACGATAATTTAATTTTATCGTCGTGTATAAAATTCTATTTTTTTCTATAGCAGGTTTTGAGGAGAAAAGAATTAGAAAAATTAAATTAATATTTAAGAATAATTTTAAAATGTCAGTAGTGTGCATTGTTATGGAAATGTACTTCTAATAAACAAAAGTTAAAGTACTTTATCTATCCTTTCTGTTAAATTGTTACTTTATCTATCCTTGTGGTTCAAAGTGCTACTTTATCCACTATTTTGAGTTGATAAAATTTCACTTTAACATCTGCTATAGAAAAAAAAACATAGTTGACTTGTTGGACTTTTAGTTCGCGCTAAGGCTACACAACCAAGTGTGGTGGGTTCAAATTCCGTTGTGACATGATCTGTGTCTTTGATTCCATCTTATCGCCTTCATGCGACTTTTGTGCTTGATCTAATTGTTGACCCATTGAAAGCAGTACAGAGTAAAAATGTGCTTATTGTGCCCTGGTTTCAAGAGATCAAGAATTAAAACATTCTTAAGTAGTAATCTAATCTTAGGATCTGCTGGAACCATAGCAGGTTCTGGAGCAATTCTTGCTGCTCTAGATTGTGCTCTTGTTTCACTGGGACAAACATTGGAGCATTGAGTAAATGGTTTAATTTTTTGCGACTGTACTCTGATTTCAGTGTGTCAAAAATGGATTAATCTTTTGTAATTACTCTAATTTTTGACTTGCTGAAACTTGAGCACATTTTAGAACATTTTTTCTCCTCCTAATTGTTCCGATTTCAGTAGATTAGGAAATGAATCAAATTTAATATGCTCCTCAAATAAAAGAAAAAATAGAATAAATGTATTTCTAGAAATAGAAATGACAATAATTGTAGTATCAAAATTGCAGTAGGATAACTACAACGTCAGCACCTATTACTAATGATCCCAGCTGATATGCGCAGGTCATTCACATTTGTAACTAAATTGTGCACATCCTATTAACTGCTCCCTGAATTTCCGAGTCATATACTCTTCATATATACTCACATTCATTTCAAATATAACATCTGCCAAGCTAACATATTTGTACAACTAAGATTTATCAACACAAGTCCATCCAAAAAACAAACACAAGGCAGGGAAATATGCCATAAGGAAGATGCATAAATGAATGCTAATGTCCCTGCCATATTTGCAGAAACGACCCAACATAACAATTGCATAACGATTATAGGTTATGGAGGTCAAACACAGACTTCCTTATTATTCACCGTACGGAGTACGGAGTCGAGCCACGTAGGTGGATCGGGTATTCGGTGATGCACCGCATGTAACGCCAGACATTACACCAGTGGCGGCTCGTGCCAGCTGGCAAGGGGGCACTGGATAAATCAGTTGGGGTACGAATGGAACAAGACAGGGAAATATGACAAGTAAATTGAGTTATTTTTCTAAGTGGAAAATGGGGCAAACATTAAAAAGACTAGTACATTTAGAAAGACAATTTATCTAAGAGTATAAAATTTTAACATTTATGGACCAATTTTACTAAAATATTATAATAAATAAGTACGATTCACAGCTTATAACCCATTGTTAGGTGTAAAAGATAGGGTAATCTCTATAATGAAAGTTATATTAATATGGGATATAGCTGGTGAAGAATTTGCCTTAATAGGGTCCTAAATTTTGCAGAAAAATATGGAAAAACTATTAATAAATATTAGTGAAAATATTTCAGTTAAATATTATTTCGTTAGCGAGGTATAAGTAGATTTGTATATATGTTGATCAGTATGGTTATATAACCGTCCTGGTCAAAATGTATTTTGACCACTGATCAAAACATTTGCGACCAATCAAATATTGGAATATTTAACACGGAATTCAAATTTGAAAATAGAAACATGAACATCATATTATATTTATACATACACATTTGTGTCAATATAAATCCTTCAAATTTATTTCTAAAAAATGTACAATAATCAATCGCTCTAATTATGTAAACTAAATTCTGGACAATTATAACCATTTTGGGCCAAGATGTCATCTGTCTCAATTTCAATGGTTGTCTAATTTTAAAAACATAATCGTGCGTCCGCAATTCTAGAATTTGCGGAAGGAAGACATGCATGCGGCCTGGCAGTGTCAAAATGTTACTGTATGTTCCTGTTTTTGTTACGAAAAATAAATTTTATTTATGCCAAACAATATTTTTTTATTCATGTACATACAAATTTATATATAAATATAGTTTAGTTATACAACTATAAAAATAACCAATAAATGTACAACTAACGATTTGTTCTATAAAATGAAGACATATGATGTCAGAAGCCAATATTTTCACTTTGAAAATTGATATCTCGCGAGGACGACAAAGTAATATATTCTTGACATCGGTTCACAATTGTGGGATGAATCCAGATATTAATAAAATTATTTGAGTCGTTGATAAGCAACTAGAAATACATGTACCAGAATATATTTGCTGATGGGAATATATCCCCGAAGTTAATTTTAACTGCGTAGCAACGACTTACCATACCGCAATAACATGTCAAAAAATTATCACTTTTCTTATGATCGGAGAAAACATATTTTTTGTAAGTTACACGCGATAGAAGTAGAAATTTGTGTTTACAAGCTTCCTTTTTGCTAGTAAATATGTAAATATTAAAGTTCTACTGCCGATGTAGCTATGACATGAGAGTTTGAAACAGCAGTTAATTCATACGTCCATCAATGTAGTAGTCTACAATGTAGAGTAGATATAAATGTGAGTTTTGTTTGATAGCAGTAAAGCCGTCCATAAACTAGTTTATGAGTTGAGTAGTACGCGCGATATGACTTCGGCGTGCAGCTTCTGGATTCGCCATGTTTTATATTAAAACTGCCCGTAAAATTTCAGTTTTATAACGCGAATATTACTGTGCAGTAATAAATACTCTAATGGCGTAACACTTACTGATTTGTGGGGGTGTACATAACTTTACTGTCCTTTGATTTACGTCTGGAATTTTTATGCGCAGCAGATATTGATCAAGGTTAGGACGTCTTTTTCTACTTCAAGAAACTGCATAAAGTGTACACAATGCAATTAAAACACTTCTTCTATTGCACAATATTTCTAATTTTACTTGAATTTTAAAGATAAATCAGCCTGTATACTCTGATTCATGACCAGTAGCACCAAAAAGGCTTAAATTTTAAGCAACACTTTATAAAAATATAATCTAAATTTTGACAGCCATGTTAAATAGTTCTTTTGACATTTTGTTCCGATGTGATATTGTTAATTTAAGGTACAGTTAGAATAAAACAGCGCAAGATTGTAACAGACCACAAACAGAATTACAGATTTGTTTCAAATTTGTGTACGTAAGAGATAATGAAACACCTTTAATAGAAATTATTATTTGAGAAAGGAAATGTTGACGACATCTGGCATATTATTATTGGAAAATATTGCGAGAAACAAAATGTATAAAGCATACATCTTTTTTTTGCCATATAGTTTAAGTGCATGTAAGAAAAACGCTGTATAAAATGCTAATCATTTAGAATATTTATTTATGTTACTTAATGCGATGTATGAATTTTAAAAATCGTACGCCAACTGGACATGTTTTGGATGTTTTATTTCCGACTGACTATAATTATTTTCCGATAATATAGAAGTTGCCTCCCGGGCATACTAGCTGACGCGGAAATTCATTTTTATGTAGGAAATTTTAAAATACTAGCTAGTAATATGAACGGTGATTAACAAGTTGCTGGATAATGATTACTTTTATACTAGTACGTGATTTAACTCTACTAGTGCATGTTAGGAAACTGTATCAGCATTAGTTTTTTTATTAATACAATGTACTGTAGGTTTCGAGTTCAATTGTTAAATTTATAGGAATCGTTAAACCTAGCTTATAACAACGAACAATTACAACTGAATAGTAAGAGTCAAGATTATTTACTGCTCTATTACAACTGTAGAACTTCAAGACATGAGAGATAAAATCACATAAAAGGCATTCAAAATAAATCCAGATTTGTATGAATTCATTTGTGTTCGGTTAACCACGCAATGTTGTCTAAATAATTCTTGGATCGCGGAATAAATAATTCGTCCGGTTGTTGCGATTTGAGGGGCTTCAATTATATATTTACATGTAAAACCTGAACGCTCTCCTTGTAGACACAGGGTGAATAATTTAAGCCGCTACAAAGTTTCCATGTATTTCGGAGTGTTTCTCAAAATTCTACTTGAACTTTCCAGTATAATTTCCACAAGGATGTACAGATAATGCCACTAGCAACGGAGGTATTATCAATGAACGTTCCCCCCGGATTGGGATGGTTCATTCTATATTTATACGCGCGCTTTATAAACTGTGGGTTCTCACAATCTACTCTTCATTCGCTGTTTTATCTGCTCACCGCTTATGTCATTCACTTCACATTCTCCCGGCAGGATATTCATGGCATCTCCGAGATGCGGATATATTTCAGCCTTAAAATGGTTATCAACCGACGTTTTATGTACAATTGCAACATTTTAAACTTTTATCTCCAAGCGATGAAATAAGAATGAATACTTGTGATCGTAATTCAGAAAATCAAATTATTTTGAAATGACTGAATATTAATTACTTTATTTAATGCGATATTTATTAATGGTTATTTTGATGCGATTACATTACAAAATAGCGACCTATTGGTTAAATGATTATTTCCCCGAAACTATTTTTTCGCAAATATCAATTATATTAATGATTTAATTTAATGCGATATTTATTGCAATTACATTACAAAATAACGATCCATTTGTTAAAAGAATCTAATAAAAAAAATATATCTACGAAAAAAAAAAAAAATTTCATGAATATTTCTGGAAGGCCAAAGCACGTCCTTAGTTTGCTTTTGTATAAGTCCAGTTCGTACTGAGGTGGTAGACTTGTCAATTTTTGTTTTCAGCTGATCCGAAGAATTTTTTTTTGATAATTTTCTGATAATCACAATACTAAGTTGTATTTAGGACAGGTGGGTTAAAAATATTTAATATTTTGATATAACTAATCCGAAATGAAGCTCTTGTTTTTAATGTAAACTGCGAACTGATTTGGTAAGATTTTATTAAAACGCGGATCCCTAAAGCTGATCACCAAATCAGAATATTTCGGACTAAAATATCAGTATTGGCAACCCTTTGATGCGATAAGCAGAAACCCCAAAAACTATTACATTTTATCCCAATGTGAATATGAGTTTGTTGTATTATTACCAAAGTAACTATAATGCCTCTGCAGGTATTACACCCACATTATGTACTAGTACAGAGAGGGATTTGCAATCAATTAACCATTCCAATTAATAAATGTATTCATTCCCATGAATTTGAAAAAAATATACTATGTTCATTCTCTATTTATTTTAGGAGTTATGAAGCATCTTTAAGTCTCATTTTCCTAGGAAATAATTTAATTTCGTTGGATTAGTTTGAGCTTAAATTGAAATTGTACAAAAAGCAATAATCGCTTCTATCAATTTCAGTGGCTGGCTGTGAAACCTATTCAGAAATTAGCTGGGCATGATAGTGCCTGGTAATTCGATCCCATGAGACGACGCAGCCAACCTTATCTTCTTCATTGGCCATTAGCTTAATTTCTGTAACAGTATCTATCAACGCAACGTGAAATATTAACCAAAGAAAACGGTGCATTGCATGCACTCTCAAAGGAAACACCAATCGATAACGAATTATTACGGTCTCGTGAACAATAAATTATTCGTCTCCTAGAATTATTGTCTCAAGAAATCCACCTGTTCCAATAATTACTTTTCTTGATTTGTGTAATTTTCAGTAATGAACAGAAATACGAGTAGTTTATTGTTCTACTACTATTGATGAAACGGTTTATTTCTCCGATTGTAAGAAAACATAACTTTTTGACTTGTTTTCATACCGAAAAATCCGTTACTCTGGTATGTCGTCGTTGATAGAAAATTAGAAATAACTTAACGGGAATATATTCCCGTCTGATTTTGTGTAAGAATCTATAGTTAATAAACTAACTACAAAATTAACTAACCATTTTTAACAATTAACACGTTTATAAAATTAAATATAATTTTATTAATCTTTTGATCGGACAAAAAGTAGGATGTATAATACGTAGGAAAAGTGAACTTTCCGGATTCTTGTGTTTCTTATACTCGTCTGGCGCCGGCAATATATCACAAGATACACTATTCTTTATATCATTTCTATAAATTTTTACATTCTGCTAGCCGGGTAAAGGAAGTCTATAGGAATCTTACTAACAATAACAGAGATGTATTAATAAATAAGATCTTAACTGCATTTCCTGGATTTATATTTCCTTGAATTTTTAAAATTCTATTATAAGTATTTGTTCCTGATGTTCCTGATTAAAAGAAACTTACATATTTGATTAGAATAGAGACAATAAGTGTCTAAAAGAAAGAGGTAAGATATTGCACCGTTGCACGGAATAATTGTTTTTATATATTATTTAATTATAAAGTTTTATTTTTATTATTTATTTATTTATAGAATTATAAATGACTTTAAACTATTCGGGTACTACTTTGCTATTTATAAAATAAAAAATGAAGTTTAGAGTTAATTTTCTTGACCAGATGACATGTGCTGTGCAGCACTGTAACTGTAAAATATTCGAGAAATATTTTCTTTATTGAATTCTCTGTGAACGAATTTAGCGACCCAGTTTTGGGTGAAAGAATCTAGTGTATAATATATTCAGCTTCTTTTTTGCGTCGATCCTTTTAGCAAATAAGTGAATTTAGGTCATAGGTGAGGTTGTAAATGTTTGAGTGCGGTTCAAAGTAAAAGTTGAGGTCCCCAGTCTGTTGTAGCCGGGTAAAAGCGATGAAAGAGCCACTTGATCTGATTGGTGCTCATCTGTAATCAAGTTGTGAAGTCTCTTCCGGTGCGACAGTGGCGACGCTGTACGGTCACGTCGCCAATTACTTCTACGACGTCATGCGAGAATTATGGTGGAGGCGCCGTAAAAATACCAACTTGGGGAACGGGTCAATACAGAATCAACTACTTTGCGCAAAAATATTTAAATTTAAAATTTTCACCATAAATACATCTCAGGTCAATTACATTGTCGGTAAAGATCATCAATTTTAAACATCGGTATTGTTCATTTAATACTTGAGAATTAAAATTCAAAGAAATGAATTTGACGAGATTTAAAACAGAACAATCTGTATTTATACTCCTATTTTGTTTCTTGAGGTTGTAAGCCAACTGCATCGACAAGGTATCTACAGCTTATAGTTGTCTTTTGGACAGACCGGTTTTTTTATTTGGTTTAAGATTGTCGCCGTTGGGATTTTGAATCTCAAAATTTTATGTCAAAATACAGCAACGGTAATAGTAACAACATTTATATTTCTTTTCTTTAAATTTATTTACTGAGATTAACGAATTTCGAATTCCTATCAGGGTATGAAGGTTATAGAAATTTTTATAAGACAAAACTATTCGATTCCCATCTCACCATTTATGTACATAATGTATCAATAAGCGAGTAATATAAAAAAATAAGTTTGTTCTAACTGACCTCAGAATCAGTTTTGCACTGTACGACACTTGCGGCATGTGAAAAGAATGTTCCAATAAACTTCAACCCCAAACTCTAACAATTAAGAGCCTCTCTATTAGGCGACTATTCCTACAAATTTCTGACAGATTTCAGATCAGTTCGGAGCTTATACTGTCAGAACAATGTGATTTATATAACCTTAAAATTGTATTTAAGTTTAAAAATTAGTTACTTGTTAGAAGTCATTGGTATTTACAGATTTATTTTCATGTACAAGTTGAACAAAACTAAACTAAACTACCATACATGGATTAATTATAAACGGTCCTGAATATCTAGTTCTAGTTGAAACAAATCTTATTTACTGATAATTGCATAACGTTTTGCCTACAATGTGAAAAATCAATGTTTTTGGGAGGTTATATCGGGACGTATTAAGGACAAAATGAATGAGAAATGTAGTTATAATCCATTTCCCCTTGGGTGGGTAGTTGCCCTTGCCTCGACAGGGCGTATAACGTCGTTAGGAAGTTAAAAACCGTTGGCGCGTTCACATCAGTCAGTAAGTGGCGAAAGCTGTACACGCGTAAATGGATTTGACTGCCGTCGGCGACGCCCAAGCCTCACACCCGACGCTGACGCCCGACCCTTCAATCTCACAGGTTACGCCGTTGGGGGACATATTACGTGTTACGGAAAAATCATAAACTCACTTTTAATAATCGAGAGAGAATTTCTAGTTAGTAATCGGTGAAAACATAACGAATCATTATAAAAATACAAAATGATGGTAAAAAGTAGTAGAATAATCAAGTGCATTACTTTATTTTTATTTATAGCTTTCAAGATAAGCCATTGTTTAGGTAGAAAAAATAAGCTTGTAACTAAATCAACTGTATCTATACGGTAATATAACCGTACTGACTTATCAAAATAACATGGGACAATTGGATAATCCTGGTATCATATCAATCCATACCGACTTCATAACAAAAACGGTATTTATAAAATAATATCTTTTTAATAACGTCTTCATTTTCTGAAACCGGTAAACTATTGAAAAAACCACGGATGTTATGAATCATATTAGACCTTAGATGTCTTAAAAACGAAATTCACACAGATATGCGAGTATCTACATACTACTACAAGGAATTTAAGTACATTATAACATTTAAGGAGATAATTGAGGCGGAGCCTGCGAAGCCGAAGTTCATTTTATCGTATGAGAATAGATATATTACATACATTACAGCTGCTTGCTTATCTTTTTGCGACACTGACAGCAATTATAAGCAATTAATATTAAAGTATGTAAAGGAAAGTTAAAAATTTGATATGAAAAAGGACATTTTCCAACTATTTCAAAATCAACTGCTTCAATCACTTCTTTTGTTCTATAATTGCCTTCAGTTCCCAGGTAAAAATTCATGTAAAAATGAAATGATGCGATATTGTGGAACCTTTTTCATCAATGACATTGGTATTCAGGCGAGATCGACTGGTGTTCATCGCACCAACTCTCATGTGTTTTATAGCGAGCTATTCACCTCAACTCACCAATGACGACGGAAGATAACTGGAATGAAGCTCTCGGTGCATTTATCGGTTCTATGCACGCGAGATATCGGCCAGTTCATCCACGTACAACAATAGAAGTAATTGTTATTATACTCATTATTTTTTTTATATAGGAAGATTATATCCTTGTCACCTTTTTATCGACCGTCGCTTGAACAAGGGAGGTATTGTAATCGTAACGATTAGATATTTATAACCGACAGATTTCTTTACAGCTTTACACAATATTTCAACTTTCAATTATTTTTGTTTTACCATTTGAATTTTTCTTGCACGTCGGTAATGGCAGTTCACCAGTAAAGCTGGTGTGGAAAGTACACGAAGTGCTTCATAGTTTAATTTCTTATATTAATGCTACGATTTAATAAATTTATATAGCGTCATACTAAACATAAGGGTAGTCAATTGGTTAGCGAGGTCCAACTCGAATTGAGTTTAGTATAAGATCTAGGATTCAAATCTTAACGTTGTCAACTATTAACCCAATAAAAAAAGCTTTGTACGAGTGGTTCGGAATGTGCTACAAATTATGATATTAATCGTATAGGTTTTGCTAATGTCCACGAATTGATGTATCATTTTCTCACTTTTGATGTAATGATGTTAGTAACGTCACGAAAATTTTCTTAATTTATGGGTCGCAGACTATTGGGTCTTTCTTATATAAAAAAAAAATACATTTTTCTTCAAACGTCATAAAAGTGACATCTTCTGTGTCGTGATTGACAAGGTTGAATTTTAATTTCTATGCCTCCGTAATATAATTTTTTATTCTAGCCGCTGTTTAATTTCTTCGCCGCCGTATGCAGAATCAGCCAATGAGAAGTTACTTTTACAATAGAAATCTGTAATATCGCCCTAAATGTCACTATAAAAACTAGATAACCTAAGAATAAAGTTACTAAAAATTATGAATAACTAACAGGTAACCTACATATTAAACGTCAAATAGTAATTAATTTTAAAAATTTCTATGTTTGAAGAAAAAATAGAATGTGTTATTCAGAGCAAAAGTGTCTTTGTGTGCCTCGCATGCAATTGTTCGACTCGCTTCGCTCGTCGTGCAAACTTGCATGCTCGCCACACAAAGTATTACTTTTACTCTTAATAACACAATATACTATTATAAAATTTTTATTTATAAATTAATATCAATCAAAATATTATACACCCTAATTTTCATCTACGCATTCTGTAATAATCAGAAAGGTTTTTTTCATAGGGTATGTATTAGTGATATTATAATGTACATTGAGTAAATGATGACATTTCTATTTTTAGTTTGTCGCAAATTATATAGAATTAAATTTTCAAAATTCTGTATCACTTAATGATTGTTTGTGTTTCTGTTAATACTAACTTGTCAAGCAGTACACAAATTAAAAATATCATTGTTTCGCAAATTAATCTTCCTGGGATAAGTGTCACAATGTCTTGTATCTGGGAACAATTAACGCATTAGCGACCCAACAAAACAGTCAGTAATTACATTTCAATGTTGGTATCAATAGCAATTATACCAACGTCGTTAACCAAACCATAAAATAACAAATAGATTACATCATTAATAATGGATACGCATATTTTACTTGAATTACACAATGCATGCGTACGAAATACGTTTGATTTGCGTAGCGTTTCAGATCTCAGGACAAAGATAACAAAAGAGAATATTCTAATTTGGAAGCTCTGTTTTGAAACACAGTTCGTCTCTTTATTAAGACAAAGAGGTATTTGAATTAATTATTGAAACGAAAAGAGTCTTTTAACTCTTTAATTGGGAATTTATTTTCGAGATGAGTTTATTTTCTTTATCTCAAAATGAGAATAGACTTATTAATAATGTAATTGTTAAATTATGTAGAAATGAAGAACAAGAAATATGTACAGTCTAAATTAGAATGAATTTTTATTGGTTCTTAAATCGTAATAGGATCATACATTTTAAAATATATTTCATATGATGCTTCTCCAAAGCAAATAATAGACTTTCAAATTTACAATAATATATAACGAACAAAGAAAAGTGATAGATTACAAACAACTACCAGTTTAGCAAAACATTATTGTTAATGTCTAGATATAAGCATATAAACAAGCAATTGGAACGTGCGCAAATTGAGTAGAATATGAGTAGTGGTTCGATTCCCAATGTCAAATATTAAAATAAAATAGAGCTTTCTCAGAGTGGTTCGAAATCCACTATAAGCTGTAGGTCTCTTGCAGAGGCTAAAGTAAACAACACAAATCTAGGTACTTGAAGTTTGAGGCTCCGTTCCATCTAGAAAGGTATACTACAGATGATGATGATATTATTTCATCTTTATTGGCTTTCATAGATTTTCAAATAAAACCTTTAAGTAAAGTACCGAGGGTTTTATAAGCAGTCAAATACAATACGATTACTTGTGGTACATGTTCTAAAACCAGTTCTTATTTGTATTGTGTTCATTTTTTTACTCCCATAATCTAAAATAAAAATTGTGTTATAGGTACACAATATCTCAATTTTTTGAAGACAGGATTTTAAAAATATTGCATTGGAGGCTATTTCATTAGTTGTAAATGTTGGGATATATGTGGATATCTGTCTAATTGTTAGTTATTTCTACTTCAAAACAGATAATTTCTAAGACACGTTATTCAACACATATTTATTTGCAAATGTACATATATTCTCATATAACTTTTATGAATATGGGGAATCCTTTTGTTTATATAAATGTTGCATGTAGTGAGTCAACTTGGTGTATATTGTTTTGATTTCATAAACGCATGTTATGTAAATAGCATGATCCTATATCACACACAAATTTGCAAGTCAGATTCAACATGTGTAAACAGACTGTCAAACAAAATCATACATATATTTATAAGCGAGTGATTCTGCGCTGAAAAAGGCGATTTCTCCTCGAGGGAGTCGCGAAAGGAATTCCAGATTACTAGGCGTTGCGAAATTGAGTAGAAAATAGGCAGATAATGCAATTACAGTAACGACATGGAACATTACTCCCAAACGTTGCAAAATGGACGTTTTATTACCCACAGCGGTATATGCAACTATTTGCTG
Source organism: Stenolophus ochropezus (assembly GCA_035578165.1). NCBI lineage: Eukaryota > Metazoa > Arthropoda > Insecta > Coleoptera > Carabidae > Stenolophus > Stenolophus ochropezus. The sequence goes on along the minus strand of JAQOWZ010000005.1, from coordinate 11,719,429 downwards.
CGTGATGAGAATATATCCAATTTGTCAAACTAAGAAATTGCTAACAACTGTTACTAACTGTTAAACCATTTTACGGTAAATTTAAATCGCTATTTAGATAAAAATAAAATTAATCTTTAATTAGAAAATGCTTTTGAAGTAAAAAGAAATACTGAATATAATACCTCCACCAGATTTTTTTCCAAACATCTGTAATTTGGAACATAAAGTGCTATGGCTAATTTTTGTTTGGGAAATTTTTATTCTTAAAAAAGTGAATAATTGTACACACCAAATCTAAGATGCTTCAAATTGATTCAAAGTGCGTTTCAAAGCAATATAAGTTATGCATTTTGTGAAGAAAATATGGATGGCGCCTCCACAAAAAAAAATTGTATAAATTGTGTACTAGGAGGCCAAATTTTGATTATAACATTATAATAAGACATATTTTTATATTTTGAGTAAAAATACGGGTTATACAGACGGTTAAACAAAATTATGTGTGTATACGCTAAATATTTTTTGTTGGATCCTTTTTTGGGTTTTGTTACTAACTGTTAAACAATTTTCTGGAAAATTTAAAATCGTTATTTAGATTAAAATAAAATTAATCTTTAATGAGAAAATGTTTCTTAAGCGTAGAATAGATACTTTTCAAATATGATATGCATTTTGGATAGTAGTACTTAGTGCCATACCAAAATTTTATATTTTACCTACTTCTGTAATTTCAAAATTTGGACCCCTTTTGTCTTTTGGACTATAAATCCTTAAGGAGCCGTCATATTTTTGTCCATATAACTATTCGATTCTACGGATAGAATTAAATTAGCATGCCAATTTTCACAATTTCTGAACAATATATGCAAATTTTAAGAAAATGCTATTCTGCAAAATTTTTAATAAAAGTTTGAACATATTTGTTGTAACATGTACCGGGAAAAGATGTTTTTATTTTATGAACATGTGTGAAAAGAATATCGATAAATGTATTCTAATATAAAAACCATGTACTTTTGGGAGCAGTATAATTTTCTTTCATACGCCATATGAGAATTGTAATCTATTTTAAAAGTATTATTCTCTTATGCTTTGAATAAAACATAAACATATGGAAATATGAAAACTAGAACGTTATAATAATATTCTCAGAATTGAAATTTACATCTTATAACACTAGGGAGATGTAAATTCTGCGTAGTTCTTTCATATGAACCTCTGATGTAACATTCTCTCCATATTCGTATGCCGCATTTCTAGACCTCCTACGATCAAAGCGGATAACTTAAACGAACAATGACAATTATCATTTTTTTTATAGTCATCCATATTACCATTAATTTTGCAACATAATGCGTTTCATTTGATCTTGCTATTTCGATGTAATAGGTATATCAAGTTAATAAACTTCATTTTATACACAATTTTAAGCAGAGCTAGTTTACAAAAAGTAAGTACCGAAAGGGTTTATAAATGAATCACATTCACGTAGGTACTATACGTTAAGTACAATTAAGAAAGCACAGAAATAGAATATTTGTGCAACATATGCCGAAAATAGATAAAAATGCACAAGTGATATATTAAAAATATAAATAGACTGGTCGAACTGTTTGTCCATTTTAATAATAATATGTATAGTAATATCAGATATTTGATTCTTCCACCAATTAATTTATTGATAACAACAAACATTTTCATTATTTATGAATTCTAGGAATTTTTGTTCCAATTGTAAAATTTAATTAATATATTTCTCATTTCAGGTTCATAATAGATTCCTCTATAAAAGCACGTACAAATATTGAACAAAAAGCATAATTATTCTGCAACCGAATACCTACGATTGATTCTACAATATTTAATTAAATTTTAATACACGAAGTTTAATATCTTGTCAATGGCGATGCTTTTCAAGGAATTTAATTTAATCTGTTGTGTATTTTAGGATTATTTTTCAATCTTAAATATAGAAAGTAGAAATTTCATTAAATTTCACGAAAGAGGTAATAATAAAAAATGTATAAATAAAAATACATAACTTTAGAAACTCTTACCAAAGAGCAGATTTCATCCAAATAAGGAAAATGAACTTACCTGAAAAAGAAAAATGAAACAAATTAGTTATACATATAACAACAAATACTGGACTTTAAAATAATATATATATATATATATATATATATATATATATATATATATATATATATATATATATATATATATTATGGAACTATAGGATAAATACGATAAAAGAAATTGTAAATAAAAGGAAAGATTCCATGGACTCTAATTGTTACGTGTGTGTCTGCTATTCAAACATTAATGTCAGTTAAATCAAAACCTACAAACTTTTATCATGTCCAACACATCACGAAACAATTGCTAAATAATAAATGCCATTTCGCCGACACTTATGAATATTCAAATCCATACACGGTTTAATTTTAGACAACGGAAATAGAAAATTACATGTTTAATAAACATATAACTAAAACTGTTAGTAAACAAACTTATAATAAAAGCCAATCGTTATGAATAATAAAATCATACTTTTCCCCATGGAAAACAAGCAGTCGATGACAAAATAATTCAATACACACCACGAATAACCGGATTACACGAATGTAAATTCACAGCAATCGGATTTAAACCGCAGGGACAGAAATTCATTTTCTAATTATTATATTCTACGTTTTATTTTTAATAAAAAACATTTTAATTTTTACTCTTTTATGTCATGTTAAATTTAGAATAGTACATACCGCAACAAGTGCCAATATGAGTGAAAAATTATTCTTGTCGATTATGCGAAATATTTGCAAGCTTCGGATGCTGTATTTCCTTAACGGTTGAAGAAAGAAAAACTATATTATGTAACAAGTGCAGAAAGTAATATACAGGAAATACGAAAGACATTGGCGTGGTCAGGGTTGTTGCAATTTTCCCCGATTGAATAAAAACTCACCCGGATTTTTCTTAAAACACCCACTCGAAAAAAAAAAAATAGTTACGTAAAAACTTTGATTATTAGATACACCTAATATAACAATCATCGGCCAACAAGACTATACAGTCAATACACATCGTTAAAGAAAACGGAAAAATTAACATTCAGAAATTAATGTATATTAAAAAATTATTAAAATGAATAAATTAATTAATTAAAATAAATTAATGTATATTAAAAAGTTATTGAAATGAATAAACTGATTGAAATCAGTACTGTATAACGAAAAAGCGGTTTATTTAGGTCTGCAAAAATATGAAACGGACAAAAATTCATTGAGAAATTCCAGTCTAAAATAATTGGGGCTGAAAAAACAAACAACCATCCCGTATTTCATCTGTTCTGCTTCCTCATTTCGCTCTCCAATAACGAAAACGCGGGCCTTATTGCCCTAATCACGTCCAGCAGATATGAAACAACAATAACAATCAATCATCCTACAACAAATTACCATTTTAATTACACAGCAGGTTAAACTGCGCGCGGAATAAGGAAACCTGTAGTTGGCCAAACAAATGCAGCTTTGACAATGGAGATATGGAAACAAACCCAATGTTTGGCGATTGAACAGCTGTTGAGCGATGCATTTACATTCAGAGATAACTCTGACATTATCTGATAATTCTGTATAAACAAATAATGGCTGTTTTTGTTGTAGCTCTTGAACCTGCTAGTTCCTGGAATTGGATAGTTCGAGCGTTTACTAAAGCCCGTTTTACATTATACTTTTTTTTCTCTATTTTCTTACTAGATATTCTAGTGAGATTTTCATCCGAATTTCTTCCGATTATTTTGCACAATGTGGGAGACCTTCGAGTTATTTCGTTATAGACATAAATACCAACTAATAATTGGCAACACAATTTTGTTTAAAACCACGCATGCGTAGAAAAAAATATGCCAAACTCATATAGAAATACACAGCCGGATATATATTTCTGTAATAGAATAGAAGATTTTTTTATTTACATTGTACGAGATTTGCCTATAAATTTCTTGGAAAAATCTAGTGCTATAATCTAGTCGAAAAAAGTATAATGTAAAACAGGCTTAACTCCAAGATAACGCGTAATTTTTCACTGTAACGACTGTTGTTCTACTACAAATATGTAAATCCACTCTGCACAACCAGGACTTTAAAAAAATAATAATTAACAATATTTTTGACAGCTATGTTTAATAATTCAATCGGAATTTTCTATATTGAAAACTGCATTAATGACAAGATTTAAAATTAGTTTTGAAGAATTTTTGGATAATAAGTAATTATTCGAAGTAGATAATACGGATACAGTATATTCGATTCAGTGCAAATATGGACATATATGTACGTAGTATATTCAATATATCTCATTATTTTAATTCGTCTGCGTGGCATTAATAGTTGAAAGATCGTTAATTAAGACGAAACAACATCATCATCATCATCATCATTATCATCATCTATTGCACAACATTCCTATTTGGAACAGGAACTCAAGTACCTGAGATACTTGTTTTATGACAGGTTTTACTTGCATTGTAATGACACAGGTTCTCAGTCTACAGTTTCTGCAAGGTCAGCACACACCGAGCCGTTGTGCGGTAACCCATTCAATTGGACATAGCGGTCATGTTGCTTATCTACACGATTAGACAAGACACGCCACGACCACACAACCGTACTGGCTGACGAAACATACGGCATAGAAATTATAAATTAGTGTTTTTAGTTAGAAGTGCACATGTACTAATCCTAATCCACAAGTTTTTAGATAGAGTGAACGATTGGTCTTGAAATTAGGATTTGGAAATTATAAATTAACTACATTTAACTTTGTTGTAGTTTTGCTACTATTTAATACGAAGTGAAATTCAATTGAAAGTTTACTTAGGCCTTGAAGTTTATAATATTTTTTACGGTATCAGTTTCTGTTTAACTATAAATCAAATGTACCCAAACTAAATCACTAGCAACAACCCGGGTGTATTTTGTTATCTACTTAACCCTCACAATCTGTATTTACCAGGAATGTAATAACATCTCTGTAGTGAATAAACAGGCCTAAAATCACAATTTACCCGCAGAGCTGCAAACAGTCCTCGCCGGCAATCTCCTGATTGCCGGGATCGATGCTCGCCCGGGCCCAGCTCCTAAATAGCCAAAGCCGAGCGGTAACGGTTACCTGTGATCCGTACACGAGTTATGGATTACTCATACCGGAACGTTTCGACAGGTTGGAGGAGGTAAACTCTTATTTAGTATTAATTTCGAGAGGTATCGTACTTATCTGTGTAGTACAAAGTACTCGTACATATCAGAGTTCGAGTGTTCCATAATGTAGCTCCTAAATAGCCAAAGCCCAGTGGTAACGGTTACCTGTGATCCGTACACCAGTTATGGATTACTCATACCGGAACGTTTTATCGAGTTGGAGGATGTAAACTCTTACTTAGTATTAAGTACGAGAGGTATCGTACTTATCTGTGTAGTACGAAGTATTCATACATATCAGAGTTAGAGTGTTCCATAATGTAGCTCCTAAATAGCCAAAGCCGAACGGTAATGGTTACCTGAGATCCGTACACAGGTTATGGATTACTGATACCGGAATGTTTTGTCGGGTTGGAGGATGTGAACTCTTACTTAGTATTAAGTACGAAAGGTACCGTAGTACATAGTACTCGTACATTTCAGAGTTCGAGTGGTCCATAATGTAAGCTGGAATTCATATCGGTCGTTAAAACTCTTCCTGTGCCGTAAGTACACTGAGCCATTAATACGTCAGTACTACGCTATTTCATTACTAGTGTAGAATTTCCCTCTGTTCTTTAAGTGGAAGTACGAATTGTCAATGAACATTATACCAATAATTAAAAAAATCACTTGTTTTTGAGAAAATCAACACAAATACATTTTTTTATTATTTATTTACAATTGGTAAAAAAAAACAATATGCAAATGTGACAAAATTAAATAATAACTTGCGAGAAATAACTCCCATTGGAGTTCTTTCACTGTTATGTTGGTTTTGGAGTTCTTTCACTTTTATGTTAGTTTTACTTCAAAATTTAGATGCCAAATTTAGAGTTCTAGTTCTTTTCAATCTTCTTATTTCTGACGAATTTTAGTTTCGGTTTCAATTTTTGTAAATGAGTTTTGGCTTAATGATTATCCCATTAATTGTATTTCGTAACAATAATATAATAAGGAGTTTTGATTTTGAGTTCGTTTTTCTATTTATTCAATACTTCGCTAAAGGTTTCGATTTCTATTCAACTCAACAAAATACAACATTAAAAACAATTATGTTTACATTCACAGATAACTTAACTATAGATAAAATACTTTGGCAAAAATATACTCAGAAATAAGATTATAGTGACTCTTTTATGTTTTTCTGACAATAAGTGTAAAAACACAGTGATTCATATGTATTGTAACATTAATAGTGTTGTAACTTGTCACCAAGCAAAAAAACAAAATAATTCTTATGTTATAAATACTTGAAAACAAATGATTGTAACAAGATGAAATCGTTTTAAATAGCCAAACTGTCACTTAAAATATCCTGCTGTATAAAATATTCTAGTCCACCTGCACCAAGCAAGTCTGTGGGCGAGAAACAAACAAGTGTTCTTGCGAATTCCTCGACTCCAAGGCCGGGAAGAGCCATCTGAGTGGCGCCAATAAATCCGATCCGCGAGTCCATTCATTCTAATCAAATCTTGTAATGTAGGAGACGTGCAGTTGTTAGCGGACAGTGAATTATTCAGTAACGATTCGTTGCTTCTTTTATCACTACCTGTTGAACGACCAGGTGTCGCGCAAACAGGAAGTATTGGAGGACTTATTGGCCCTTGGGAACAACCCAATAAATATTTTACAACACGTTTATTAAGATTTCGGAGAGGCGTTTCATGAAATTATTCCCTAGATCATATTTCAGCAGTTTTTCGTAATTGCCTTTCGTCATTCGTAAATCTTTTACAATGGAGAAAATAGTAATAAATGAATTGAGGATTCTATCATCTATTTTAATTCATATCCTATACTATTAGTTAATTTTTAATTCTGAGGAAAATAGTTTCAATTAAATTATATTTTTTCGGCCTCAAACTAGTTTCGAAAACTAGTGTGCCTTCTTCAGGAAGTGATAATTATTTTACAATGATTGAGAAAATTTGAGTTATGTGGTACCAATTTTCAGAAGTACCAAAATAATTAAAATATTACTTGATTCAGTCATATAACCTATGCCATTAAATTACCTACTTTGCAGAATACTTATTTCTTTTTCTATTCGATCGTCGTATACAGAAGGCGGTACATTTATAAATAATCCGAACAAGCAATCATGTTTACTGTATTTAATAGCTTCTATTATTATCCAAATGTCATCATGAAATGTGTCTAACAATGTTTACAAACGTTGCCATATATGTTACAAATTTTAATGGCCGTTTGAACTACGTAGTATTAACTTTAATGGCCCACACACAGATCGTATTTTGTTTCTAGTGCTTGCAATGTTGCCAAATGCCTCCACAATGAGAACAAAAATATAATATATACAGTATAAGCACAAATATACGTCGCTTTATTTAGACTGTGTATACGGTTGTATTGTTTTAATTTATTTACAGCAAAATTTTTCTCTATACAAAGTACAACGGTTTATGATCTTTGGAGATGTTACATAATTGAGATTTCTCAAGTCTTGCACTAAAAAAATGAGTAAAAAGTTATATTAATATTTCTGACATCAATAGGTAATAAATTAATTTTTTTAAACGTTGTTCTAACGTCATACACAATTTGTGTCATGGAAAATTTTATAAAAAATACCAACGTAAAGCTAAGCAATGATAATAATTTTAAACCAAGCACCTATTACTAATTTTTATAGAAGTAAATGATTAATTCATAATAACTGGTTTGAAAAAGTGTAGAAAAAGTAGTATACCATTTAAATTACACAATTCCGTTGAATGATTGATTTTAAAAATTCTTACATACTCTACTAGTATTTTTTAATTTATATTTGTTATGGTGTATGAGCAAGTGCAAACAATAAATACATTACATTATTTGCAAAACATAATAAATTTATATCTATAAATCCAGATTATTAAGCCATTCATTGGCTACCTCCGAAATATTTAAGATCCATGTAATTGATTGATGAGATAGCTGTCAATAATATTGTTTGGACTTCACCATAATCATAATTTTAGATATTCCTCGTCCAGTTTTAATATGATTTAATGTTCCTACAATTTTTCTCCTACCAAAAACAGGTTCCTACTTTTAAGACTATTAGATACTCTGAAGTGGGGATATATATGAAGACCTGGTTCAATCGATTTAATAATTCATTTATTAATGTAATACAATAAGTATGATTGAGGCTAAGATTTTTTAGATATTAGGAAAAATAAATTAACAAAATATTTTTCAGAACAGAATAACTGATTAAAATTAAATTTATCCTTAACCATAAATCTTTAAAAACAGACAATTATTTCGAGAACTAAGTTCTCATCATCTAATACGAAAGCAAAGCAGAGTGCTTAAATTACTCAACACCTAAACTACCAACTCAGAGTATACTCTGTAAACAATTGTCATTTTTTTAAATATATATTAAAGGTTAGGGATAATGCAATTACTAATAAGATGACCTGTGTTCTTAATACATACTTATTTTACAAATTAGGTCTTCAAGTAGATTATCCTTCCTCTATATTCCTGCCTCCCATATTACCCAACCCCTTTCCACATTCTCAGTGTTTAGCACTCTGACCGTCCATAATAGCCGGAGGTTTCCAAGTCCAACCTCGAGGCTACTATCCTGAAGGTTAACCAGTAATAACCATTAACGCGTAACGTTCGTGCGTTATGGAATGGACTGTGGATGCCATGGAGATGAGACGCCGCCTCAAGTGATCATTAAAGGAATGGTGCAGTTGGATTACGATATTAGCAAATAAAGCGCTAGAATTGATGGGGAATAATTGGATTCCAAGGATAATAATATCGTCATTTGTTCAAAGGTTTTATAGGTAGTTAATCGTTCTTGAATTAACGTTTACTATTTCAATTATGTTCGATGACATTCATTAGGTAGTTGAAATAATAGACTTTTAACAATGTGTTTGATGAAAATTTAATGCAACGTGTTCCATGAGATGAAACCTACCGCCACTACCGAATATGTACTCTAAAACCTCAAAATGTCTCTTAATTTTTATAAACAAAATGTATGTTACGAAATATATTGATTAACTTGTGCCATGATATTACAAACTTAAATATAGTTTTTAAAAAAAAAATCAATTCAATTTGCTCAACTTCTAGATAGGGTTGGCCAAATTTAAATCATAATTCAAATCAACAATTTATAATGGAAATGTATTTATTTGCTACAAAACTATTATATAATAACAACCAAATTAAGTTCTGTATTTAATAATATCTTAAAATTAAATGATATTTTATCACTTTGTCATAATAGAATGTAGAAAAATAAGTATTTAAGTGTGTAACGAAAAGTAAAAATTCTTCTTTATTCTTCCTAGTGTTATTCAGAAAAGTTTTGTATACAGATTTCGTTTTTGTTTATGAAATAAAATATATTGCTTTCATAACAATTAAAATAGTGCTGTAAAAGAGAGATTCTTTAAAAGTAGAAAAAAAAATCATGATTCATTTGATCAATCATCAATCAATAATTTTTTATGTTTTTTAAATAAATCAGTATTTTAGCCAACCCTGCTTCTAGATTGAAGAAGGAACAACATGTCAAAATCTATATGATTTCAATACTTCGTTTGTATGTGGTGGTTAGGAAAAATAATAAATATTACACACTTTGCTAAACTATCAGTCTAGGCGTCTGTAAATAAAGAAAAGTAATATAGGTTATTTTTTCTTGAAATATGACATACTGAAATATTTTATGGATACAACCAAAAACTGTGTACTTATAAATTCATTAATTTTTATTTTTAAAAAGACAATTTAAATATTCTTTCCACCGAAGAAACGCGAGTTCTAAAAAAGCAGAGTAGAATTATCTTTGGCACATCTGGCGTCCTCCAGGAAGCATTTTCTATGAAAGTCGTCTTTTTGTCAATGTTTGAATTTTGGTGGGAAGGAAAATATATCTTCTGTAGAATAAAGAATGTGCGAAGAACTGTTAAAACTTCTTTGTTTGAGAAGTTGAATCTTTGCCAGAAGTTATTTTTCCCTTTCTTTTCTTTCGGGATATAAATGTTGTCCTCAGCAGTCAGTGACGGATTACCACTATATGAATGTTAATCTGTCGCCAAAATATTCATGAGCACATTATTCAAGCCAACTTTGATTTTATTAGCACAGACAGCGAAACATAACTCCGTGAGTGTTGACATTCTAAGATGAATGCAAATAGAAATGCCTGCATTAAAACCACCCACAATCAAAAACAAATAGATATTTTACTTCAAAATATTTGTCGTTAACAAATCAAAACGTCCCGAGAATGATTCCTGTTTTAAATAATGCACAGTGGTTCTGACAACTCAAGTTCGAATAATCCTCCGGGATTAATTTTTTACATAAAAATTTCATTCTTCATGCCAGCTAAAGTTCCCAGAAGAAATTGATTTGTAAAATCCTGTATTCTATTAATATTTTATTACTAAAATCTGCTATAAAACAGTTGTTAATGACATAAAAACATTTTCTGGAAATATCTATCTAGTTATAAAATTAATGATTCGGTTTATGAATTTTTCATTTAATTGCATATTAGCTATAATGTTGCTTTAATAACATAGATGACGTGATGATACATATAATTATAATTTCGCTATAGTCTTATCTAGCGGAAATTTAATTTATGTTAAATAACTCATATTCATAAATGCTAATTAGTAAAACTTTCTTCAATTCAGTATGAAAATGAAGGAATAGAACTAGTTAATTAAATTCCACACTTGTTATGTCAGTTAATCAATATAATTTAATTAGTTCGAAAGGCATTAACCCCAAACGCCCCAGTCGTAAACCACTGAAGACGGAAGAGGGTTTGAAAGGAAATTAAAATATTGCTTTCCATTTAGATTACAAACAAAATAAGGAGAATAATGGAAAAGTTTAGCTTCATTCAAATTACACCTATATTATTTCTAAAAATAAAATATATTGCATACATTTCAATTTAAAAAAAAATAAATGCGGTGTGGAGGATGTTGTTTGACATGGTGCACGATAGGAAACATAAAATGAAGTAGCAAATTACCGGCCAACCAATCTATATAATATAGATGTCCTAGACAAGTAGACACAACAAATCACAATCGTTAGCGTGGATTCACGAACAAATGTTACAAGGCACATCCTTCAAAAGTGGCTGCGACACACCGTAAAAACGATTTCCTAAATTCCGTTCAGTTTGTGATGTTCACAATGTATCAACAACGAAACTGGAGGATAATAACTGCGCTGTAGCACTTAGCTAACAAATTGTCTATTTTCTATTGACCATTATCCACTGCGTTGTTTCATAAGTGAGTGTTAGGGTAATACACGCTACCTGTGTATGCATGTGCGTGTGTTGTGGTTAGCGTTCTCCACAACACGATGGATCGAACGTGTAGCTGAAATGCCGGACATGAGAGGCTGCTTTACCGGATTAGTTATGTGCGAGGACTTAACCAGTATTAATCAATTGCACTGGAATGTTCAGACGGACATGGGAGCATTATGAAATTAGGATAGAATTGGCTGATAATACGAGATTCATGCAATGGGGCTACATTTTTAAGTGGCGCTGTATTGTTCCTACCAACGACAACATATATAACTAGACAAAACTTTACTTGGTTTGTTATGTTTTAGGTAAGCCAAATAGAGATAGACATATGTCTACTAGTATTGTTTGAATATTGCTTACTAGAGGCGCCCATGCTCTGTTAGACTGATATTAGACTTGGAAGTTTATATGTTTCAAATATAATCAAATGTAATGTGCCATTGACAAAACAAAAACGTAAATAATAATAAATAACAGAAAATAATGACAAATACACTGATGCCTCTAGCGAACAATACTTTCATTATATATCTCTATTTTCTCTTTCTGGCTTACCGAAAACAAAACTTTCAATACGGAAGGATAGGGAATGATTTGTCTAGTTATATTTTGTCGTTGGTTTCTACAATTTCGTTCAATATAATTCTCCAATTACAGTGCGTTGAATCGAACTGAATAGATTTTGAGATCAAGTTCGATTCCAAAAACTGTTAATGGATCACAGAAAGTGTGATATTTTGAGAAGAGATATAAAAATAATAGAAATTCAGAACTAGTATGAAGTGTACACTATGGTATATTGGGTAGAAATATAAAAAGTTTCGCCACCGTCACCCCTAGTATAGAATATAAGTATAGCAATACCGATATCTGCTACAAAACAGATCTTATATTTACAGCCGACTTTTTTCCACTAGTTATGAGCCGGTTACCAACCATCGATTAATAGAAAGGTATCGCAGCAAAATAGTAAATAAAGTATATTTTTGACAACTTACGCAAGGTGTTTCGAAGTAATATTTTTATATTAACCGAGGTTTGAGGTAATCGGACTTTAACAATAGGTAAAAAATCGGCCCCTAATGAGTAACTGATATTTAAAACTATTGCGTTGATAGTCAGATTGAGGGCCAAACCATGATTTACTGAAAAGGAAAAAAGTCATTTGTATGCTGTATATGATCAGTTCGGAACCAATTCAAAATTATGTCTATATTGACAACTGGCTGATACCCACAACAGCGGAATTGATATAAAAGTTTACTTTCCTAATCTCGTCGGTTCACAGTAAACACGATATTTGAGTATTTGTAATTATCCGCAATATCTAAAGTGTCTTAGGTGATGTCTGGTAAACGACTTTGACAGTACAAGCATTACCAACATATGCAATAAGGCAAGTTGATAAACCTAGCAACGTGGTAGCCATGCATGTGTATTTGTTTTTAACATCAATTCATGCCACAATTTCTATAATAATAGTTTGTTATTTGATATGTCTCTAATACTAACACTATTCCTTTTCCTACAACAATAGTTTGTTGTTCGATATGTCCCCTAATACTAACACTATCCTTTCTCTGTCAATTTTCTTGTAGATGTAGTATTTGACATTTATTCCGATAGATATAATTTTAATGAGAACGGTTTGTATTATACATTCATTTAGGAACACATGCTCTTGAATTGGTGATAACGGGTTGTATCTCAACGTTTCCTTGTTTTACATGTCAGAGTTGTCAGCGAATACCCGGCACGGAATATATCTACGAGTAAATGTCAACGTAATACATACAAGGCACGAGTGCTTTACATATGGAGGGTGGAAATACGTTGTCTTACTGAACTGATAGTGCATGTTAATATCAAAAATAATAGTCGTGTAGGAGAATTCATTAGTTAGATAAGTAATTAATGAATATTACAATTGTAAACGTTTGTAAGCAGAAACGTACTATACCTCATTTAAACTGAAACCAATAAAAATGTAAAAAACCTTGAGGCAGAAACTTATTTTAAAGAACAACCATAAAATGTCACAAATAGATTCGCTATCCTGTTTTTCAAAACACGGCGACAAAAAATAAAGGTGAAACTTCAAAGCAAAAAGAAAAAGCTTTTCCTTTTTGAAGTCTTACTTTATTTAAGAGTGATCAGCACACGAAGTGTCTCCTTGCGTCAAGGAACACAAAAAGAAAGCCGTCTTTGATTCTTGGAGCGTGTGTGCACATTTACCTAACGCATTAAACTAAGTTAAGTAATTTAACCTCTACAACAAGCTACGGTTTGTTTACCCGCACTTGAGTCTGTTCAATTTTATATGAGTTTGCTGAGTGATCGCTCGCAGACCTGCTGAAAAGTTCATGGGTGTTTCTGTTTATTTGTGTATCATTCAATGAAATTTGCAAATATTTACTGTCTGCATTCGCAACTTCAGTTTCCAATAAACGAATTATTTTTGCGAATTGCCAAATTGTTATCTAAAGACAGCGATAACTCTTTCGATTAGTGCGCTCAGATTCAAACTAAATAAGATCTGAGGTTCACTCCAATTATTAAATATATCACTTTGTCCTAACAACTTATATAACTAAAATGTTTGTAAAATGGTCTAGAAATAGATGGTATTCTCATTTTGATTATTTTTACCTTATGTTCATTAACTAAATGATGAGATACTATGAATGTATGTTAATGTTCTCTAAGTTTACCAACTACACTTTAATTTATAACATTAAATTATTGGGTTGAATCTCATTTTATTTTATTAGTCAAATAAAAAAAAAAAATATTGGGTCTGAATGGTTCAGATCTGAACTCATTATAAGCTTTAAGCGTCTTGCAAAGGCTGTATAGTCAACCACTAAAAGATCAGTGGAATTATCAAGAAACAGATGGAATTCTTTTCTAGCTTTCATAAGCTTTATATTCCTTATAGAATGATGAAATATTGTGTACATCCTCTTTGTTCGTAGCCATTTACATTAATTTATTTAAATAACTAGTAAGGAAGTTGAGCCTAATTTCTTTTGTTTGCTATAGATACACTTTTCTATAAAGAAAGAATAACACTGATCTAATTTCCTAAATAGGTTGTATTTGAAAATAAGTCGTACATTAATTTTGATAGAACTAAATTAATTTCCTCTACGCAACCACAAAGCCAGAGGAAGTAAACAGCTCATTGCAACCAACTTCCGTCCACATAACCGTAGTATTGAGTATTTAGCTCTTCACCCAATTTTCTAATTCCTCGTTGTACTCTGTGAAACAATCCCAGCGCGGAAACATCTAAACTTACTCGGCGTCTTCCAACTATTCCAACTCAGCTGTCCACTCCGGCAACAACAGACTCGGGCTCAAAGACAACTTGATTACATTTGTGCGAAAGATCTATTTTGAATCCAGAAGGAAGCCCGGCACAAACTTGATGATGGGAAAGAAATAGTGAAAAGGTAAAAAAAAAAAATATTTCAACATTAACGCACTTGTACTTTCAAATTCTTTATTAAATCTATTATTGAAAATATTACAGTCCAATGTATTGCCATACACCAACAATTATAAATATTAAGTACGAGATACAGAGTTCATTTGTCACTGGCGTGACATTTTCCTTCACAGGCAATAGCAAATAGTTTGGCTATAAATTGCTACTGTGACCGCTGTATATTAATCTGCTTTATTGCAGGATTGGTAAAAATCATTATTTATTTTAAAAAAAATAATTGATTTAAAAAAAAATCAAATAAATAATGTTTCTTTTTAATTTTTTTTTAATTTCTAAAAATATCTATTTGTTACTATACTCCATTACTAGTTATGAAAGCATTATAAATATTTTATTTCATAAACGAAAACGAAATCTGTAATAAAACTAAAACGATTCATCTGAATTCCAATTAGGAAGAATAACTAAGAATTTTTACTTTTAGTTACACATTTAAATATTTTTTGTTATTATTAATAGCATGGTAGCAAATAATTAAATTTTTATGAAAATTTGTAATTCTATTTTATCTTTAATAAAAATCAATAATTTTTATTAAAAAAATAGCTGATTTATTGAATTTATCTTATATTAAATTAACATAGGTAATTTATGAATAAGAAACTTTAAGCTGTACTGCAAAATACACAGTTCTTTTAACTTAATTTGTTCAATCTGATATCTGAGCTTCAAACCAAAAGAAAGAAATCATGTGACTGCCCGAGAAAGTGTAAAAAATTCATGGATCCACCGGGATTTGAATCCATGTTTTTCCTTTGATCATTAGATTACGAATACCCGTGTATGTCTGATCTTTCACAAATCACCTGCTTGAATCCTTAACTTGTATGGACATTTTCCACAATATCTTTTTTTTTTTAATTCAATACATAAATACAAATTTCTTTCATCTCATTCAATTCAAATGAGTTTAAAATTTTAGAACAAATAATACCACTTCCAACCAAAATATAATCAGCTCTTTAAATTCAAATTCTACAATTTTCTGATTGAAAGATTCTGTTTGAGATAAATTGAGCTAGAATGTATGAACGATTTTCACAAACATACAAGCATCAATATTGTCAAAATAGTAAAATCAAATTGCAGTGATTCTAATTCACCAAAACTCAATAAGATTTTGCTCGATTCCGTATCCTCTATTGTGTAGGTGGCGTCAATAAAATAGTATATTGTGTTATTAAGAGTAAAAGTGATACTTTGGGTGGCGAGCATGGAAGTTTGCACAAGTCGGACAATTGCATCCGAGGCACACAAAGACACTTTTACTCTGAATAACATTTTTTTTTTCTTAGAAATTTTAAAAAATAAGCTACTATTTGACGTTTAATATGTAGGTTACGTGTCAGTTATTCATAATTTTTAGTAACTTTATTCTTAGGTTATCTAGTTTCTATAGTGACATTTAGGGCGGTATTACAGATTTCTATTGTACAAGTTACTTCTTATTGGCTGATTCTACATACGGCGGCGAAGAAATTAAACGGCGGATAGAATAAAAAATTATATTACGGAGGCATAAAAATTAAACTTCAACCTTGTCAATCAAGTCACAGAAGTTGTCACTTTTATGACGTTTGAAGAAAAAATATTTTGTATTATTAACCTGCCTTCAGAACCATATACCTAAGTAGTAATTTCACTTCACAATCAGAAGCGGTCATAATTGTTGCTTAATGTGTGGAGGTATACATTCCATATGACTGTTTTTCATTATAAGTGGGCCTAATATTGGCAACAGTTTATCAAATTGAGTATTCATTTGTGGGTACATAACGTACATTTAAGGACATTTATTCTAGTGCTATTAATAGATCGTACCCACCAATGCCTTCTTCGTTGTTTCTTTTTTGATATAACAAAGAGTCCTTATCGTGGTAATACTTTTTAGAACAAGTTTTTCATTCATAATTATATGTGTACAGCCAAACAGCTTAATCTCAAATGTAAACTGAAGGAACGTCAAATATATACAAAATCAAAATGTCACATTTTCATCTACATGCGTATGCGTCACTTCGAAGTGGAATTGGAAAGTTTGAAGCTTACCAGTTTTGAAGTGGACGTACAAATTAGGAAGTGAAATTATGTTGTTGTGAACGCGGGTATTACATTACAACAGTTTAAG
Organism: Stenolophus ochropezus; assembly: GCA_035578165.1. NCBI lineage: Eukaryota > Metazoa > Arthropoda > Insecta > Coleoptera > Carabidae > Stenolophus > Stenolophus ochropezus. The sequence goes on along the minus strand of JAQOWZ010000005.1, from coordinate 11,702,237 downwards.
CTGAAGTGCAAAGTGGAAATTAAAATTAAGACTAAGAATTATTTGGTTGTGAATGGCCCTTTAATTCAGGAAATATAAAGAATTACGAATTTTCCTTTATATATTTTGGTAAGTCACTGGGACAATATCTGCGCTTTATTGGAATAAGAGTAGGTCATCGAATTGAGATGAAGAAATAAAACTCTTGTTCTTTTTTCCCGCGTCTTAAAGAATTAAACGGTCGAAGTAATAAAAACAGTAACAGTCTTCAATGAAAGCCGTAAAACTAACATAGGAATAAAGGATGATATAAGAATAAAAGCAAGTCGAATAATGACATCCAGAAGCATAAAATATGCTCCTCGCAAGCGTTTTACGATTTGGATTGCGTCTCCAATCACACGATAAAGCTGACGTACTACCGGAAATAACCCCTTCGCGCCCGGAAATTAGGCCACGCGGTAAAAATATTTCACCCAGGCTCGTACTTGGGATAATGGGTTTTTAATTTTTGTTTATATTATTTTCAAATAAAAATATCGCACATATATTTTTATTATTTTTTAAATAACCCAGTAGTAAACAAGTAATAAATTAATAAAATTTTATTGCCGATACTATCAGCACAATAGGTGACATATTATTTAGTGAACACAAACGTAGGACTAACGGCTCTCTAACTAGGGATTTGACGTCAAAGACACTCTCATTTTTTTTAATTGAATTAGGTATTTTATTGATCATTTTATTTTTATCTTCATATCTATTTAATCTTATTTTATGTATTGTAGCGTTGATTTATTTAGGTGAAGGGTAAAAATAATTGAAACATTAATATTTATATAACTAGATTTAATAAACGAAATATGAATAATAATAGATAATAAAAATAAGTAACACTGTGCATAAACAAATATAAATACTAATTTCAGAATAACAATTATTAATAAAAACTTAAACACTAAGATTATTTATATAAACATTTGATATTTAACACTGCAGCACTGTTATTTACACTATTTTTATTTCCATCAACTATTTATTTATATCACCAACTATTCATGTTCACTACGCGTATCAACATCAGACTGTTCTCGAGATCTCTTGCTCGGGGTTTATATAGTAGAACAATTAAGTTCGCGAATGTTCTCGTACCCTCTAGATAACAGAGCAATAGAATCGCGCGAACCTGACGTGACCTTGAGATCGCTACAATATGAGAATTTCTTTTTGCAAAATCCCAATTAGATTTTAAATCCAGAAAACAACCATATATACAGAATTTAGTTCTGCAGCAATAATTTCTCGAACAAATTTCAATTCAGTTATCGCTGTGAAATGCAATATTCTTTATATTTTCTCTGTTTGACAGAAAATTATTTTGTAACCCAATCCCCGAATTGAATTCGCCGTTGCATCACCAACGCAATGCAGGTTATATAGAGCTTTGTATCGCACAAAGGAGTATCAATTATTGACACGTGTTTATAGCTATTAATCCTTATAATTATCCAATCACAAACGAAATTATTGTTTTATTATCTTGTTACTGCACTGCGTTTATGACCCTTACAACATTCATTGCAAAGTTAACTAGATAATAAACTTACAAGACGAAAATTGCAAGGACTATAAAAGAGTAATAAATATTAATATTTCTAATAATTTTCGACATTCCTAAGAGGAAAGTAGCTGATAAATGTATACTTAGAAAAAGTATTGCCAATAATGATTTTAAGTAAATGCTTTCTTTTAGCCAATGCCAGTTTGGTTTTTCACTGTTCAAGGTCAAATAAGTCAAATATTCATTAAACTACTATTGTTGTATTCAATAAATGAATGTACACTGATTATACAAGTATATGTTAATACTTATGTTTATTTGACACTCAGTTGTAAACCGTAATTTATTAGAACTGTTTTTCACTAGGGAAACTAACATTTATAAACTACTATCCTATAAAAGTATCTGCCGGTTTTACTGGTTAGTAGTTCCATTGTTACATTATTGAAAACTGTGTTATGTCCCTGTCATATAAATTTCTGGCGTAACTGTCAGAATTTTGTTTTAATTTTAATTTTATTTACAAGTGAATAACAAATAAACTATTGTAAAATATACGTAATGTAGAAGATGACAGACTCGACTAAACGGATAGCAAATCATTTCCTCCTATCACCAGTAAAAACCGTTTTACCTCGCTAATTCTGAAAACACTATTATTGTTATTATATATTTTATTTTTTATGTTTTTAATTTTTTGTTTCTCCATCATTACACCGAGCGAGAAAGTGGATTTCTGGAAGAACGGGAACAGCTGGTGTATCGGTAAACAGGAAACGAGAAAAAAACGCCCTACATCCGTAGGCTTGAGACTTCATATAATAACCCGTAGTGGGTAAACAAAGACATGTTTCACTGTTTCGTTTTTTGCTTCCCTGAGCCGACACCAACAGAATGTTTGCCAGTTCATATTGGACTTTATTGAAAATGTAAAGACAAGGATTTTGAGCTGTGTGAACTCAGCTTCAAAGAAGAATCAAAAATAATACAAAAAAATTAAATTCATATTTCATTTATAATATTATTTATATCATAAAAATATATTAATAAATAGATTAAAAAACGGAATATCGTATGTAAATATAAAGTTTTATAAAAATTCTTTTTATAATGCTGAAAATACTGAAAACGTTATGCATCGTTTATGGCACAAGCTAGTAATACAGTCTATAATATAGATCTCGTTTTTCTAGAATATTGTCTTCTCTTGTTTAGATTATCCAGACTAGATTGCCAAAGTCTTTTCTTGAAATTTCAAGGCAAGACAAGCCTTTCTTATTCTAGATCAAAATTGTAGATAATATAAATATTAATTTTGCAGTCTCATACGTTAGTCAGGAAGTACAAAATTACAACAAAAATTGGAAGTATTCCTATCAACTATGATTAAAAAGATATACTTTTACCTACTTAAGTAACTACACAAGAAATAAATAAATGAAATGATAATAAAAACATCAGATTATAGTTCCAGTTATTTTCTCAAGTAAAAGCATCTATTGTAACAATATTTTTATAATTCGATAATATATAATGGCAAAGTTTTAAGAAACACATAATAGAAAATTAGAAAAAAAGAACCATTTCTTATTATAAGATGATAATTAGTATAAGTAAATGTGGTACAGTGATTGTGATATAGAAAGCGCATTCATTAGAGCAGTGGTCGCCAAACCGTCGCTCGCGAGCTTTTATTAGCGAGCGGAAGCAGCTTTACTATATCGCAGAAACATCTTTTCTAGCTCGTGGAATAATTTTAAGATATTTTTCTAATATAACAAAACATTTAAATATTATATCAAATAGCGCTTTCAGTGTAAGCTTTTTTTCTCGCGTACTTATGTGAATCTTCATTTTCCACAATGAAGTTCATAAAAAAAACAAATACAGAAACAAACTCACAGACGAACGAATTTTAATAACTATATTCGCAGGGGAATTATAAAATACACATCAAAAAAATAATAAAATTGTGTTGAAATATAAATGCCACTCTTCCCATTAGTGACATTTATAATTTATACCTACTTTAAAGTTGTACGTATTCAAATATTTTATTTATTTCTATTTTATTCAATTATTTAATGAAATTTATTTTTACATATTTTATATTTCAATCCAATGTTGCAATTTAATTCACCTAGTCAAAATATAAAATTATAGAAAGAGTATGTCAGTAGTTAAATAACTCGCCAGATAATTTAAATTTTAAATGTTGCTCCCGCTCTTGTTGACTTTGGCGACCGTTGATATAGTCTTGAAAACAATCTAGTCTTAATATCTAGAAAAGATTATAACACGACTTTTTGATTCAAACTTAGATTTAGTTAAGTCTTGTATTGTCTAGACTGCACAATTATGTAGTAATGAAAATTTTTAGGAAATTGAGATCAGGAAATATTTCCTTAGAACGCTGCAATACTAGCTTATTGGCACGTATTAGAAGTTTGATATGCAAAATATTAGATCAGTTTTGAATCGCAAAACAATATAAATTCCATTTTTGTACTTTTTTATTTGCTCTGCTCATTGTATTTCCCTTAGATTATCCAACAATTTAATTCTTATTAATCACAATTGAAACAAAGATTGGAATGTTCGATGAAAGAAATCATGATTGAATGAGCGTTTGTAGTAGCCGCCAACTCGCCGTCTATCCAATTCGCTACCGTTCCATGTACAGTTGTCGATAGCTGGTAGCTTGTAGTGTAATTGAAAAGAGCTGTTTAGTTTTACATCTCTGACATTCTGATAACCGGCGTTATGAAAGTATCAGCCAAGTGTTTGACCTTCTCCATACACAAATTAAATGTTTTATGTTTTCTTCACGTCATTATACAAACAAAACAATCACTTTGACTTATCATTAAAGTTACAAACAGCCACAAATCTGGAATTTCATTCCTAGTACAAAAATTAGCAGTGATCGTGACCACCACGAAAAATTAAACACATTAAAAATATTAAAATGTGAAATATAAAAATCTGTTATATTAAAATATGCTCAAACTTCGCTATCCAGTTGTTGCGAACAAGAATGTTTTTAATTCTATTTTAGTAGTTGAGCTGTCCTTAAACAATAGAAATAAGTATTTTGATGACACTTTAATTTATTCCCAGAAGTAAATGATAAATATTTAGAAATGTATACTTTATGTTAAATTTGATAGTTGAACATGCATAGTAATAAAAATAGAAACAAACTGGTATGTTAAGCATCCGCTAATAGTCTTTAAGATAACCTAAATAGCACTAATTTACAAATATACAGTTCGCGTCTTGGTTTGCGTATTCAATTATTACATACAGTATGTAAAATATCTGATGCATATTAAAAATTCCGAAGCTATTAATATACCCACAGAGCAATACCAGTCCAAGAATAAATCTAGGCGATTAGAAAAGCAATAATTACTACTGTAATTGCGGTGCGTGTGGTTATTCGAAGGAGAATAAACCTTGGGATACCTTAATGGCTCTACAATTAAACTGACAGATGATTTCCTTCTATTACTATCCCATACAAATAGTTTATGTCAAGGTGGATACACCTACAGTGCTGTACAATCATTACAAATTTCTCAAAGTATTGTACTAAGCATACTCTTATGTTTGTTATTACATAAAGTCTATCTACGGAAAAAGCAAACTCACGTCGTCAATAAAAAGTCACTAAATTTACTATTTCATTTCTAAGAAACAAAATGGAATAGGTTTATATATTTTTGTGCTAGTATTATTACATTAGAATACATTATTTTGCTCGTAGATAAATTGTTCTGAAATGCATTGTTGAGTTGATACGAGAAACATTAGAGCAATTTCTTGAGCGCACAGTAACAATCTTCTTTTTGACCCAATGAGTAAACGGTATATAAGGTGTTATGCTAGGTATGTGAATTTATTTGCTAGATAAAAAATTTAACAATTGTTTGTACGGTCAGAAATTAAAAAAAGTATTTCAGAATGTGACGATAGAGCACCTGACAGATTTTACAGTAGGGGAAAATAATAATCTAGAGTAGTTAGTGCACATAAGGGGAGTTCCGAAGTGAGATTAGGTAGAGAAAGTATCAGGACAATTCTTTGAACGTTCAGGCATTAAGATACTTGTAAAGATGTAATCCTGCGTACACACATGTACAAAATATCGTAGCTGAACACCGTCGCGTAACTTACTGGTGTATGTTGTCGGTTTTCTAACGTCGCATCAAAAAAATGTTTCGCGAGCATGTTGCATCCCTTGTTTGCGAGTGGACGTGTGCACTTCTTGCAGGTAACATCATTCAGTAATTCATTTATAAAGAAGGGTAAGTGTTAACAATAATGAAACGGAAAAATGTACGAGTATTTGATACTTGCCCAGGCTACGTTACGATCGACACTAAAAATTAACTAATTTCGACGCGTAGTAGAAAAATGTTACGCGACGGTGTACTGTTACAATATACATGTGTGTATACAGCCTAAGTAAACGTAGAAAGAACAATATCTTAAAGGTGCATATTAAATAATAAATAATTAGCCAGTCAAGTTACTCAATTTGAATTCAAATTCTGGGAATACTGGTTGCAAATTCGAAGTAAATGTTCTGCACAGTAATGAACTTGGAATTAAATTCGAATTCTATTACAGGTTACGGAAGAGCATTAGCGAATGAAACTAGATGAGCACTTGCAATCGTGTCATATGATTATCATATGAGAGTCATATGATGGTAATGGCTTTTGCTTATAAGAACCAATTTTATTACTTTGTTAAGTGTTGTTAATGGTATTGAATTAGAGATGAATATAATTAGTTTATTTCCTATTAGTCTCATACTCTGTCTATTATTTTTGTAGGTCAGCTTGTTGAATGTTCCATGACTTTAAATCTTACATTTCATAGTAATTTTACTTAAATAATGACTTGGACTAGTGTTAAAAAAAGAAGTGAACATAATGTAGCACAATGGAAATTAGGGCCCTTCTTTCCAACTTGTAGTCCTATATTTGTTCTATGGTCTATGATTATGTTAGCGGCATTTAGACGTTGACATATTCGTCATAAAAATTAAAAGTTATGGGACCTGATGCCGATGGGATCATAGTTCACAGACAATGTATATAATTTAATAAGGAGTTGAGAGGGTATTTCTGCCTCTCTATTAATGTTAGTACAGTTTAATCTTATTCTTAGAACGGTCGAAGTTAACAGTTTTAGCAAAGAATAGTTTCATACAGAAGCGACATTCCGTGTCGGTACCTTTCATGTTACTCTATTCAGTTCTATGACCTTGAAGCATTGTGTAGACCTTAAAATTTGTTACCTTCCCCTATCTCTCCCTAAGGTGTGATGGAACTTTCCGATTTTAAACAATGAGCTCTTTAAATTTGTTGGCTTACCCATCTCTCTCTAATTTTTGTTTCTATGTCTTACTGTCGCTTCTGTATGAACCATTATGTGGTTTTAGTCAAGTCAGGTATCTGACAATATCAGACGCAAATTTGTTTAGTTCCGCGTCTGACCAGTTTTCAGTAAAAAAAAACCATCACCATCCTCAGTGAAGAAAGGTAACCACCAAGGTGGTAGGCAAACAAGAGATTCCAGCGTGCTACACTAGTAATATTGGTATGGGGTTGGGTATTGCTTACATGTGTCGGCGATGGAAGCGTCGGCTGCGGCTGCTGCGTGTCGTCTTCGTGGTCGTGCTCGAGGTCGGGGTGCGGCGGCTGCAGGGCCTGGTAGGAGTCGGCGCTGCCGCGGCGGCTGGGAGCCCCGCACACGGCGCGCCGCAGCGCCCGCGCCACCAGCGCGCACAGCCCGCACTGCCCGCGCCCCGCGCGCCTCTTGCCTCCGCCCCCGCCCCCGCCATGGCCGCGCGGCCCTCCGTCGCCCCCCAGCGGCTCCAGCGCCAACGCCCACTCACCTTACCATCGCCACCATACACCCATCATCACCTATACCACAAAACACCCTTCACTTAGGTATACCTATACACCACCAGGACAAGCACATATGGAAAGCACTACTTCCTCCAGGTCTCCAACCGACCGAAACTAATCGTTCCACCTACAGATACGTCCAAAACAATCTATATATGATAGTGAGGAAACATCCCCCAGGTCCTTAACGTATCTTCACACACAGATAGGTCAATAGCAAGTTCTTTTATAAATATGACAAGCTAAAGTTCTCCAGGCCCATAAACCCAAAAACAACTTTGCGAAATATACTTCTGATTCCTAACACCATAAATAACAACTAAATATAGTATCTCCACATACAGGTAGATCGAAAGTAACTTACAATGGCAACAAGGACTTTTATAAATATCATAAAAATCTATATATGATAGGGAGGAGACATCCCCCAGGTCCTTAACATTCAAAATAAAACAAATCTACTAGTATCTTCACACACAGATAAGTCAATAGCAAGTTCTTTTATAAATATAACAAGCTGAAGTTCTCCAGGCCCATAAACCCAAAAACAACTTTGCGAAATATACTTCTAATCCCTAACACCATAAATAACAACTAAATATAGTATCTCCACATACAGGAAGATCGAAATTAACTTACAATGGTAAGAAGGACTTTTATAAATATCATAAAAATCTATATATGATAGGGAGGAGACATCCCCCAGGTCCTTAACATTCAAAATAAAACAAATCTACTCGTATCTCCAAACTCAGATAGGTCGATAGCAAGTTCTTTTATAAATATAACAAGTAAAAGTTCTCCAGGCCCATAAACCCAAAAACAACTTTGCAGCGAAATATAGGTACTTCTGATCCCTAACACTATAAAAAACAACTAAATATAGTATCTTCACATACAGGTAGATCGAAAGCAAAGGACTTTTATAAATATCATAAAAAAGAGACATTTTCCAGGTCAGAAAACACAAACCTTGTTCAAAAGTACATTTTCGTATTCCACATATTATTAGTTCACTAATAATAAGTGATTCCATTCATGTATGGCACAACATTATTAGATACAACACGGTCTCAGGCAAATAAGATACTTATTTCTTAACAAGTTTGCGTTTTTGTAATGTTGAATGTGAACCAACGCTCTCTGCTTTTAGTGAATACCAAATCACTCGGACGCAGCGGAATTTTTATTTGATTAATATATCTCATATTCCACTTATTAGTCAAGTCAATCTTATGTATGTATGTGTAAGACATTCTATCAGTAATAATGAAGCTCTCAACATTATAATTTAAAGAATTTTGAACTAATAACCATATGAAATATACTTAAGATTTTCAACAACATTTAACTAGCTAAAATAACATATTAAAGCTTTGGAAACGGTTACTACTTACTAATGAATAATACCAAGGGAAGTGAGAAACATACATGTTATGATCATGGCACTTTGCTAGTAAACAAGCAAGAACATGTGTTTCCCTTCGTCGAAACATCAAAGTGATAGTACGTCATAGTGCAAATCTGTATTTTTTTAAGGAATTGCAATTTATTACAAACTTATTCGTGCTAAAATAATTATAAAAATATAAAAAAAGTTTTCCGAATAAATTTCCACAGAAAAATCATTTACTTTCAGACAAAATACTTTTCTAATAAATGGTTAATCAAAAAAAATTTATTAATTCTGGCAGGTAATGAAAAGAAGTACAATATATATTTATAGTTGGACAAACTTGCAATCTGTACATCTCTACTAAAAAGCTAAACTTACTTTAATGATTTTGGATTTTACCATAAAGACAATTTTTTCTTATCACTAAATAAGGACGCTGACACCTATGTACTTTAGCGTTAACAACAATTCATAGTTACTTTTATCACAACAATTAAACAATGATTACTTCTACAATTAGCTACGAAGTAATGTTGCAGCAATGTAAAGTACTTTACAATTACTAAGATAGCAATAACTATAACTCAACCTATTTTAAAAGTATTATTTCTATCATGCGCTAAATATTTTGCTAATTACTGAAACAACCATAACAATAATTCTGTCAATTCTAAATGCATCATATTTATACTATCTTATTTAATCTTTATTCAGAAAAAGCATAGTTTTAATGTCCTTAAATGATATTGCAATTACAGATACAATAAACTATAATTCAGTCAATTTGTGATCATAAATTTAATGATATCTAAACTTGTACTATAGATAAACACAGCAATTTTATATAACTGTTTCTATTGAGCAATTCTGGGATTATTAGAAAATTTATCTTTAAATAACTTTTCGTTTCACTGTAAAAATTTAATGTAGTAGATCTAATATATCTTTGTATGCGTATAATAAATAAGAAATCACTAAATAATAACGAACACTAGTTCTTGTAGTTATCAGGTACATGAGAGTACCATAGGCATTATGAAAATGTTTATACACATCTAAATATAAGCTTGTAAGACCGCGAGCTTTTGGTTTGAGGGTTTTGTTTCTTGTCAAATGCCGTAAATATTAAGTAAAGGTCCAAAGTGCATACAATAGTTTATATCTTACTGTTATTTTTTAATAACCAAATTAATTTTGTACTCATAATTTCAAAGTTAATATTGGTTTGTTGTTAATATTACCATAGCAAATCACAATGCCTACGAGGGTATAATATACCCCATAATGTACATAGCTTGAGTCACGTCATTACTAAACAATAACGTATAGGCGCCGCGTCATATTTTATCAGATAAAATCATAGTACAAAATAATAATATTTTGACATTAGAGGAAATTTGAATCTATTACATTTTACTTCTTCTTCACTTGCCCCATGTTATGAGCAATAATTTCTCTTGTACCACTTTTAATAGTCTGGATCTTTAGGATTCATCATTTTGTGAAATATACATAGACGCCTATGGTACGACAAACTGCCTTAATTTAATTTATTAAATAATACAATTAGCCAGTTATGTGATTGTCTTTTGGTAGCTCTTCTTTCCTTACCACAATTGTACCAGTAAGATATAGAATGATTTCTATGACAAACAAAATAAAACAATTTAAATAAAGTTTTTCCCGCATGATTTGAAATTAGGTTAGGCATTTTCTTGTTGAAGTTGAAGTTATCTACAAGACCGATACTTCTGAAATTCTTCCGTACGCTATCAATCATAGCCTACTTTTTATTCTGTAACGTATCACCTCGTAAAATACTTTGGTTGTGTGATAGGCCCTGTTCGCGAACTGGCAAAAACCAATGCAAATAGTCGCTCAAGAGGATTAAACTGCACTTAAACTACTCACATAAATCATCAAAACATCCCGGCCGAAGAACTTCCCGCAACAAACAAAATAAAAGTGAAAAGAACCAAACACATTTAAATGGAAGTTTTGTTTGTGGACCTATTTTTGGATACAGGGGGATAGAAACTTATTTCCAATGAATACAAATGCACACGACACTACATTCTGAATTAATTTTGAATTGAGAATATTTTTTCTCTGCCCACTATGGAAAAACTCACACTTTCCTCCTGCTATACAAAGCTTGAATATTGCTTGAAGTTAAAGGTGACAAATCATATGTGTATTACAGTGTACATCATATTATTATTTTCGTCTATTAATATTCGTGGGTGTAGAATAATAACCTTTAGCACACTCATGTAGTTCCAGAACTCAACTTCGTCTCGTACCAAAACTTTCAAATCTTCTGGGAAATAGATAACTTTCTGTACTTGTTGCGCAATACTTAGATTTTTTTTTAATTTCATTTGATCATAGACAATACAATTATGATGAAACAAACTCAATAGGTATTGCTGGTTTCATTTTAATGGTGTCTGCTTACAGTCTTATAAGAAAACTACAACTTTTAAGTTCCGCAATATTTGATTAATAGTAAAGCTTAAATAAAAATATAAATAAATACATACATTTATTTTGCGAAACTATACACTTTTGTAAACTAATAATAAAATAATACTGACTGCAGGCTTCAGTTTGTCATATAATATATATTTTTTAAATTAATTTGATCATAGACAATACAATCATGATGAAACAAAATCTTAAGTATTAATACTGTTGGTTTAATTTTAAAGGTGTCTGCTTACAGTCTTATAAGGAATCTATAGCTTATAATAAGTTCTGCAATATTCGATTAATAGTATAGCTTAATTACATATTTTCTGAAACTATACACTTGTATAAACTAATAATATAATAACAATATCATACAATATTTAATATTCCTTCTAAAATTGTATAAATTCGCATCATCTAGATAGTTTATTTCTGAATTATTGATGAAATTTTAAATTATTTTTTAACAACTACAGTTTGATGACTTCAAAAATAAATATGAGAAAAATAATTTTAAAATTAAACTATTTTCCAAAACGCAAAACAAGAACTACGTATTGTTTATAGCACGGAGATGAATTTCTTGTTTTGAAACTATTTTTAGATGAAAGTTTCAACAGTCCCAAACTTAGTTTTGGCTGCTATATATAAACACTATAATTTAACTCGACCATTTTAGCTAAATTTAGAAATATAGTTCCATACATAATTTCATACATTAAGAACTTCTGAGGATAATACGTCCACATGTTATTTCATAGATTTTTTCCTCTATAATTCCTCGTATAATTCTATACAATTATTTTATCCTGCACTGAATTTATTATCCATATTCCATATATAAAATTAATACATACATGGAAGAAAAAGAATGACGCGTGACATTTTAAATTGATTTACCTATTATTTATTTCAATTTTCACTAAATAATTACATTGAAAATTATAAATTTTTAAATTCTGTCATAAACGTTTCGCTTTTTCCGCTATTATTTCGGATGTTGGATGCATATTTTGACTTATATTCATTCCACAAACATGGTTATAAAATAATTTGTTTAAACAACATTTTTTTTCGTTTCTAAAGTAACAGAAAAAAATAATTTTAGTTACCTATTTATAATACTTATATTTTCCTTCTGATTTATGACTATTAAAATGATAAAATACCTTTAATTTTAAGATTATTATTTATACAGAATATATTTTGGTTTATATTAATAGTTTAATAATTAAATTTTTATTTAAAAAATCATCTGATTTAAATCATGATTTAAATCGTGATTTATATCAAATGATTTCAATCAGGCCAACCCTGGTTTATCCACAATTTTTTCCTTGGCTTCATAATCAGTATGTCGTTATTTTAAAGAAATTTTAAGACAAAATTTATGCGTATGTGTGTTTTTTTAAGGAGTACATAGGAGATTAACCGAGAAAACAGTTTTTTTCATTATTCGTTATTATTTTGCAGGCAAAGTCGAACTTTATATTTAGTGACGTGAACAAAAAAATCTCGAACTACTATGATTCCCTGATATTTCCAGGTTTTCCAGACTATTCCAGATTGTGCCCATCCTATTACAGCTATTAGCCACGTCTTTCACAACATTTCTTAATGGAACAGAACCTCAAGTAACTAAGATATAGTCTGTTTGGAACTCTAAAGATATAGCTCTTATTTGACCCCTGCCGAGGGTAACTGCAAAAGATTTATGGGAAATCCAAGGAAAATCAGGGCTGTATTTAAATTTTTCTGTTTGTTCAATTACCTAATATACTAAAAGTACATAAATCTAAAATTTACATCATAAATGAATAACTACATAATAATAGTAAGCTGATACATTTGTATCATTGTTAATAGGTACCTATATAATATAATAAACTATAATATTACATACATATTATGTTAAATATATTTAAAATAATCCAACTCTGACTGCCAGGTACCGGACTACCATGCTGAATTGCGGTACACCCAACGATTAGGAAGTCAAAGTCTTAGGGCCGGTTTTTCAATCTCTGGTTAAAGTGCCGGTTACCTTAACCATCGGTTAACAGAAAAATATCGCATCGAAAATCTGATGTAAGTTGTCAAAAATACACATTATTTACTATTTCGATGCGATATTTTTCTGTTAACCGATGGTTAAGGTAACCGGCACTTTAACCAGAGATTGAAAAACCGGCCCTTAGAGATCTAAACACACTATACAGCTCTATGAAGACAAACCTACTTTAAACTGATTTACAACCTTTTATTGAGAATTGGGAAGCTTAGTAGTCGGGTGTCATATATTATTCCAACTTAAAGGTTTCACTTAAAGGGAAATAAATTCGTACTGAATTTTCAATAACTCTATAATATTTTAATTTCGTTTCAAGTTATAAATTGTATTCTATATAACATTCATTATTAAAATAATTAAAAGTAAGTGATTAAGAAACAGAAAAACGAAAAGAACGTTTTATGGGACTTGTGGTAAAGTTCTTTCAATATTTAAAACAACGTTTACCGCAAGTCCCATAAAACTTCATAAGGGGCGTATTCTATAATGAGTTTCAAATATCTCTACATACATCTTTGCAGTCTGCAAGGGACCTACAGTTTATAGTGGGTTCTCAACCACTCGAACATTGCGGTAGTCCTGTTTGGATAAAGATTGTTGAATTCGAGACTATGTGCGCTAACCAAAAACCAAATCAGCTAACGGTTTCACATCTACAATAACATATAATAAGTTAAACCAAACAGCAATTTGAATTTCTAGATTGGTAGTATGATGTTCAATGTTCATATTGCATGTGATCTTGACATTTGTTGATGATGTCAGACCCAATGTTAATTTAGACATAAAATATAATAATATCAGCAGGTGACTTGCAGAGCTTCACCGTTTGGCAATCACCGATCCACTCAATAGCTTGTTGCAATCTAATCCTCTCTGAACGCTAAATATAGCATTCAATCCCCATAAGCTTGCTTGTACTTCATTATTTCCATGTTCAATTTCCACCGAATTCTATTCGAAGCGGTACCTCATTACCGAATAACATTAATTACAACATGTATACCGCCAATATACCACATACGGTAAATACATGACGTAAAGGGTCGTCTACAATCCAAAATAGCTCAGGAGGGTGGGATAGAATTGGAAATAGTACGGATTGAAATTAGTAACTAATTATAATACACTTAATTATATCATCCTTGCATTTTCTTTCGACAAAGAAGATCTTAAAGAAGAAAATCCAGAAATCTATTTTACAGTTGTCACCAAGTTAATTTCTTCGACTTTCAAATCCCTACCATTAGGTCAACAATATACAAGTATACATCGATTAAAAGTAATTGCAAGACCATCATTTCAGGAATGTTAAAAGGAAGTTTCAATTTTTACAATTCGTGATTAATGGTATTGTTGGCAATATTAGGGATTTAAAAATAATTAAATAAATTTATAAATAACAATAATTTAAAGATTTAAAATAATACCAATTTTTATGATTTTAATATCGTTTTTAGAGAGCACTATGATTTTTTTATAAAGTATATTCGTATACAATTTTTTCTAAATTGTTAGTGATCCCAAATAAATCACTGCTTAGATTATTTAACAATAATAATGATAATAATGTGGTTAATGTCGTGGTTTCAATCTGTCATAAAATTAAGCTACACTCTAAATTATGTCTTCGAAAATCCACAACTCTGAACTAGCTAACTTAACCTATCCTAACAGCTGTACTATAATTTTTACAATTCATAAATCACTTTATGAAAAATTTAAATATTAACTCCATACACAAACAATAATGTAATTGGTGTAAAACAATTTAGTAATTGTTCGTAATAAGTAAATACATTTGTTAGTCGAAAATTGGAACTGTTAAAGTATTAAAAAGTTACAATTCTTCAAACTTTAGATACATAATTTATTAAAAAATTGACACGGAGTATATAAATATTTAGATTCTTGTTTACATAGTATAGGTAAAAGTAGTAACCAACTTGCTATTTCCTTAGTATGCTTGAAATAAAAGTAAATTTATTTCATACTTTTGCCATAGCTATCCTAGTTTTCCTTTCTATAATTCAACCATGAAGAAATAAAAAAACTTGCTAACAGCAATTTAAAACCCCAAAACAAAATAAATTGTAGCGAACTATAAACACAGCTGCCACTATTTATTCCACTAATATTTTTGCGGCGAGTGTACCTTAAATATCGGAGAAAAGTACATTCCTTTCCATATGTGCGACTGGTGTGTTACAACTCTTGTTTTATAGCTTTGAATTATTCATATTATTAGGTATGTTTAAATCGCCATAATGTAAACTACATGTAAATAAAACGCTATATATGGATGATAATTTTCTATTTGCAGTACTTTTTTACATACACGAATAATTTATAGCTGTAGTATTAATTGTTTTTTATTTTTAGAACTATTTAAATTAAAAACACAGATAAAAGTTATACAAATAAAAAAATTGTTTCCAAAGTGAAAACGTCATTTTTTGAATCAATACAAATATTATTAGTCTGTAATTACATGGTGCTTAAAATACACGAAGTACATATTTTTAGCTTTTTTTTGTTAGTACAACAAATATCTGATTTAGAATGACGTACATGAATTTTCACAAAAAATCTCGACTTTTTCAAGTAAACTATAACACATTATCAAATGCCGCTATTAATAAATACATTCCTACATATAATTAGCAGCATGCAAGCATAATTTTAAAATTGAACGCGCCAATTTTATCTCGTTATTATGAATTATTTATTTTAGTTATTTTTATCATCTATTTTGTAAAATGCATTTGAAATTCATATGAGTAAGATTTGAATATTTAATACAGTCTTGTTTGTTCTGTAAATAGACATTTGAAGATTGAAGCATGACATTAGTGATTCTACAATTTAGTGATAAAGAAAGTATGTGATTGTTTACAATTTGGAGTAGCGTGTACAAAGGTCGTACGCTGCCAAAACCACATGTTAAACAACTAGTAAAGGTCAAATCTACATCTGGCGATTTAAACTAACCTACAAACCACAACACTGTTGTTGCACTAACCTGCCGTCTATAACCGTGTGTCACCACAAATACAAGCAACAAGTTCACTGGTGTTTGAGGAGGTCTATCACTAGCACTAGTTCAGCATCGGTTTGAGTCATGCCTAATGGTTGTATACCTTGCAACCATAACCATCGTATTTGTAACGAACACTGTACAATATCCACACACAGACCAACGGAGAACTGAACTGAAGCCACAAGCCGGTTGGCCCGGGCACAAGCCCGGCACACGCTGCTAGCTCAGACATGCGCTGCAATCTCAACGGTTCTGCCGGAGCCGCCCGAACGTAGCCGGAAAGCCCCGAAAGCTGATAATGTCGATGAATTATTTTATTATTGCTTGTTTCTTAAATTATTGTTATGTGTAGAGATTCATATCTTGTTTGTAAGGTTAATTTCATTGTTTACTCAACTATAATTTTATTGTAAACTGTTATTAGCAGCGGAATTTTTAATTTAAAGTTCGTACATACTTAAAAAATAATCAATATTTAGCTTATTTAGGGTCGTTAACATATTTAAACAAACAATTATAAATTGCGAAATCATCAAAAAATTATTGCTCACTGCAAAAATTAAGCACCAATTAATGAAACTTAATTAAGATCGATAAAAATTTACTCCTGAAAACCATAATAAACCACTTTCAGTTTCAACGTCTATCATTATCTTTTTCTATTTTTTATTTTAGATTAGCAAAATTATGAACCAAAGTCATCAATTAATTTAAATAAATAATAACAATGGAAGTTTTCTTTTAAATTTTGTTTCAGCACAATCTTATCTTGTAAATATTTTTACTAAAAATGAGTAGCATTTGTGAAAATATTTAATTCTATCTGTTGTTTTTGTGATATGTAATTTCGAAAACCAAAATTTAAATTAAATAATATTCGTAAAACTACTCCCTTTGCATGTCTTACTTAGTTACCTTAATATAAAGTCTCGCTTACAAATGAATATCCTATAAACAATAACTTTTAATAACAATGCAATGACTAATTACATTTTTAATTATTTAAAAATTTTAAACTGCAATTGACGTCACTGTACACATTCATGCACTTCGATAAATAATTATGAATAATTAATTTTATAACAAATATCATAAATATTTTCACAAAATATTTAAAGTAACAAAACAAATAATAGCCAACAAAAATATTTATACAAAACAATTTTTATCACAAAATAAAAAACCTCTTATTGAGTCTACATAATATATTTATTCAATATAAACAATATTTATAATAATTATTTATTAATTCATCACATATTAATTCCATGTAGTCGAATAACAAACTTACAAACAAATAATTGTAAACTCATGAATTATTAAAGTATAGTGTGTTGTATGAATCATATTCCGACATGAATTATTGAAGAGTAAATTAATAAGTATTTATTTATACACACAAAATTACACTATATATTAAGAAACAAATAAAATAAATATTTATAACTACTCATTGGTATGCCAATCTACTTTAATAAGTAAGTAAAAAGTATTGAAAGTTGGACACAACAATCGCGATGTATTAAAGTTTTGTTTTAATTAAATACTTATTTACAGTGGCGTAGCTAGACGCTGCTTTTCGAGGGAGTTCTGCCAGTGGCTTAGTTGACACCTTACCTTTTTTGGGAGGGTTGTCGTAGTTCGTACATTTTTTTTCAATTTGCAATTTAATTTCAGGAGGGATTCTAACCCACGTCCCTTCATCTACGCCACTGATTATTTAATCCTTAAATTGTTTCCCCCAAAATTTAATACCTATTTTATTATTACATTTTTCTATCCCTTGTTGTTAAAACATGATTTGACGCACTGACTTTCATGACTCCCAATAGTATTTTATTCACAAGGCATGGTTTCGGAACTGATTTATTATTCACGGATTATATTTTTTTTATAATAGTTACTTATTGCATGTAACTTGTATTTTCTACACACTTGATTACAGGTGTACTTATCAAACTTGTTACATAATATACTTAGGGCTAGACTTACGCATAAGCAGTTTAATCACGTGCTTAGGGCTTCCGCTAAATAGGGACCCCCGAAAGTTCCATGAAATGTTTTTAGATGTATAATTTTTTTTTTGTTAAACTATATTAACCATTAATATTCAAAATTTATTTTTGAAAAACTATTGATTGATTCAAATTTCCGTCATCAATAAACGAACAGAACGGCAAACATTTTTGTTAACACAATCAAAAATTTTAATTTTGTTTGACTTTATCTAAGCTACCTACCTACAAGATGTATAGTCGAACATTACGCTGCTGCATAAGCACAGAATACTTTCGTACAGAAGCGACACTCCGTATCGGTACCTTTCATGTTCCCCTATTCAGTTCTATGACCTTGAAGCATTGTGTAGACCTTTAAATTTGTTCCCTTTTCCTATCTCTCACTAAGATGTGTGAAAACTTTCCGATTTTAAACAATGATCCCCTTAAATTTTTTCACTTTCTCCATCTCTCTCCAATTTTAGTTTCTCTGTCTTACTGTCGCTTCTGTATAAACCTATGTGGCATAACGTCAAAAGAATATGTATTTATGAGGTTTCTGTATTAAAAAAGCAATTTAAACATGTTTTTTCGCAATCAATTCTTATTTATAATGTTTTATACAACAACAAACATACACCGTTTTAATTTGTTTAGGACAATTTATTTGTTACAGAGGGGCCCCCGAACGAGTAACAGTGCTTAAGGCCCCCAACGGTATTAGTCCGGCAATGAATATACTATTTTACGACGACGAAATACAAACTAAATGTGAATATTAGAATTTTTAAATTCGACCTAAGATCTCAAGAAAGAAGGTGTTAATTCAGACATGTATAATCGCTTACTATACTAAAGCATTTTAAATATACGTATAACCTAACCTCAAAAAGAACATGCAATTTATATTTCAATTCTTAACAACCAATTACGAAATGGATATATTAATAATGCCTGGTAACTAATTCGCTATTAGGATTCTGACCATTACGGTAAAAAACTCAATGGAAAAATTTCATGTGTGGACTTTTTTGTTAAAACCAGACAACACTAGACAACCTGTATCATTTAAATGAACATCTGTTTTTGTGTTATGTATCAAATTCAGAATATTTAATGGAAATGTTTTAATAATTTTAAAATGATCCAAATCTGGAACAAACAGTGCAGCTGGATTGAAAAATATCCATTTGCTTTTTACTTATCCGAACAAAATAATATTGCTTTTATCCAATTTATTCGAGGAAGTAGCGATGAATGCATATTTAAATGAATATCATATTTGATGTGTGATATTAATAGCCATTTCATTTAATATTCCTAATGGTATATAGCGTTCTGATTCACTGTAATTTATAGTAAAAATATTGTGCTGATATTATCGATCACGCTTATTCAATTCTAGGTATAAAGACATAGAAATTATAACAAAATAAATATAATAAATATATCATACGGTATTGATATCGCAGATATCTGGAATTTTACCTCAGTGCAAGTTTATCACAGTGTAACGAACGAGACTCACCGCAGATGATTTATCAGACTCTGAAATGTTCTAGAGATTAATTGCTGATATGTATATAAGGGTCGCGACGAACGGCTCTATAGGAAGTTAGTGTCGGTTAGAGCGTGCAGAGAGTCATTGAAGAAAGTCAATATCAGTCAGTGCATGTCAGCGACATGTAAAGTAGAAATAAATAAATAATCGGTGATATAAATGAATAGTAGATAATATAAATAAATAGTTGATGGTATAAATATGTTGTGGAAATAAATATTACGTAGTTTTAAGTGTTTAAATAAATGTTCATAGTGTTTAAGTTTTTATTAATAATAATTACTTTTAAAGTAGGGTTAATATTTGTTTATTACTTTTATTATCTTTTTATAAATTTTTTATTCATTTATTAAACCTATTTATATAAATATTCGTATTTCACTTATTATTACACATCACCTAAATAAATAAACGTTACAATAGTATATCTCAAAAAGGACGCCGGAAGGATTTTATTAAGGGAGTTGCACTCAGATGAAAAAAAACGAAGTCACAGTTTTTCTCTATTTTAAAATTTAATTGTAATTAAGTATATTATCTGATGATGTTTCGTCTCTGATTTTTCTCAGAGTAACATGAATCAAGAAAAGTTAAAATACAATATAGTATCACTATTCTGACTTAACTATATTACATTAATTTGCAGTTTGCAGTCTATGTTAATTAGTGTCATAGGAGATACAAAATTATATTATTTTATTTCATACTGTGTCGCATTTTCGTTTTTACAATTGTGATTTCAGTCCGGTAAATGGGACTTTACGGTACTATTATATTTTACGGTACTGTATCGTTGCTAAGCTACGACTAGAACATTTTGTCATAATATTCGTTTCTAATTAAACAAATTTATAATAATTTGTATTCTTTCAAACAAGAATACAAATAATAAAACAAAATTAATTAGTAATATTTCTTTAAATATTACTAATTAATTTTCTTTAAATAATTATACTTAATTATTTTCTTTAAGAGAAGTATCGCATTCATTTTTGAAAACATTGCAAAACGTTGTTAGAAATGTCAAAAAAAAACAAAATTGATTGCTATGCTATCATGACTATTTTATTTTTATTATAACCCGGACGACCTGATTGTTTTAAAGCAAAATATTAAAGGTAAGCAAAATTTCATCCAACAATGCAACACAGATATGAAATAAAATATTGTACGTCATACGTCCGTTAAATAATTTTCACGGTACTCATTTTGAAATTCCAGACTCGGCTCCTTCGTCGCCTCGTCCGGAAACATCTTATTCGTACTGTAAAAATTCATTTACCGTAATTTACGTTATAATTACTATTATTGTTTTATTTTTATATAAACAATATCATGAGATTAATCAAATATGGTCCATTTACAAATCGGATGATGGTTCAATAACACCATTGAACGAAATAAAAGAAAAATATATCGATGATAATGATAAACAAGACGTCTTTAGGTTTTGTTCATAGAATAATTCAATTATCAACCTACTTATGTTCAAATAATAGTATATTACGTCATAAGGGAAGATATTATATCCCGAAGATTTGATACACGAGCGAAAGTAATGGGCGGGGTAATAGGGCACAAGATATTTTTCCGAATCCATAAGAAGAATATTTTAAATAAAAGTTCATTTTTAATGTAAAACACGAAACTATGTCGCTTTCCTATTCACTACTGAAACCATGGCAACAGGTAACATAATACCTAATAAATAATTTAAAATTCTGACAGTTTGGTTTTTAATTAACACGAAACATAATTATGGAAAGTGATAATGATCTTCCAAATACTCCAACGGAATTGTTAGAAGAAATAATTTATTACTTTCCAAATCAATGTCAAGATATGTGAAACATTACGTACATTCTAAAAATGGATAAAAGAAAAAAATTAAGAAAATTTAAGAATAGTTATTTATGATATAAGTGTTAAAAGTGACATTTTATGAGTGAGTGGGGAAGTTTGAAACGAAGCGAAGCCGAGTGTAACAAACCCCACGAACGAAATAAAATCACTTTTAACACATATATCATACACTATTTTTCCTACGACCCTAGTTATGTATTTGTAAATAAAAACTAAGCATTATAGAATGACATTTTTGACAGGTAACTAGATTTAGTTCTTTTTAACACTACTGTTAAAAGTAAATTTGTTTTTTACTTTTAATTCGTTGTCAATGACAACGATTTAAAAGTATTCACTGTGTTATAAACTGTTATTTTTAACTTGCTAAGCAACCGTTAAAAATACTATTTTTAACAGTGGTCGTAGGAAAAAGGTTTTTTTAGCATACCTATCGGAAATATCGAAGAAGAAAAATGCAGCTACAGGTTGGAGTGAAATTTCTATACTAAATTTGTCTGCAAAATTAAAGAATATGTCAACATGAGATTATACATATGTTCCAATGAAATCCTAGACATTCACAGAAGAAAAAATATATTTTTATTTAAATATAATTAATTACGACAATAAAGTACCTAATCTTTTAATATAACCGTCATTATCAAAGACTTTTTGATATACAACCTCAAATTAAAAATGTCTACTTTTGGTATTAATGATAATGTCTATAATGAATTTATACGAAAATTTACAGTCGTATTTATTTGTAATTTTAAAAATAATTAAAATTATTATATAATTATATAACTTCAATAGTGTATTTTGCTGTAATCAAATTATTTTCATTTTAAATTTTATCGGTAGATGCCAGGTTGTAAGCTTGCACCTTGCACCAGTAAAACCCACAGCTGTTCATATCATTTTTACCCGTCATTGTTAACCTCAAATGAAGTCCACAACTTGTCACTTACATGCCATAGATAAGGAAATAGTTATATACATATCAAGTTTGGGAACGTAATTTTCTCAGATGAGTATTTAGTGGCACGAGCTACCCAGCACTGGAATAGAATGAATCTGGGAAAAAGTTCAGGCAGGAGGTTTCCTTTTTTTCTTCTTTTTAAAAGCCAGGAGGGTGCAAGTGTACCCCCCTACCGGCGCCCATGTATCTTAAGCAGTTAAAAATAAAGAAAGTTTATTTCAGGATTTTTTTTTGTAGAAAATAGTTCATCTACCGGATTTATTATTTGTTCATGATGTTTAGAAAGTATAAAATGGTTGTAATAATAATAATTATTAATATTTTTTACAATGTACTGCATTTAATGTATTTACTTTCTATGGGGAAATAAAAGTTTCATATATAAAATTATAATATTTTTTTCCAGTCTCACCAACTTTGAAGTCAAATTTTAAAGATGGAAGTACATAGTATTCTTACCTGAAACAAAACACAAATATATAAATACAAAAAAAATATAGTAATAATAAGAAAAATAGAAATACAAGACATGCAGTCTTTTTTTATATGCTTTGAGTACAATGTTTGTCGGTTTGTCCGTCTTAATTTATGTATGAAAGTGTAGAAAAAATTCGGCTGAACGTATTTAAATAAAACTATATATGTAAACTTCGGATATTATCAACACATTTTGATCAACTTTTGGTAAAAATCGGTCAACTGATAATTTAATTTAAAGTTTTTTTGTGAATATTTCTTAACAACCAAATATTTCGAAAACAATATTTGGCGATTTTTTTTCTAAAAGTAACAAACTTAAAAAAAAATAAAAGTATTTTTTTTCTGCTAATTACTTAATTAATTTATACATTTTTTTTATAAGTAGAATAATTTCTTTAAATGCAAATTTACCTATATTTATTTTACAGAACAATTTACCACGTATTATGTACGTAATGTACAATTCATTACTATAAAATTAAGGAAGAACACACAGTTTTAAAAAAATATTTTTTGAGTTAAAAAAATTAAAAATTAACATTTCCACTTAAAAATTTAATTCTTTTTATATCTCCAATTTAATTCCTAACAAAGTTGATTATGAAAAGTTATAATTTTTAGTTTGTCATTCTAAAATTTTTCATATACAGCCGAAATAATAATTTTTGTGTCCAAATTTTAGGTATCTGATGAAAAAGTCCGTGTTAATAGAAGTAGATGCGCGAATTTCAAATTAACAAACAGAATTTAATTATCTCTTTTCATTTTTTCCCCATTTGCTCTGAAATTTGCACCTCAAAAAAATGAGTTGTTTGGTATGTTTCTAAAATGGGTTGATATTGATACAATCTCAACGATTATACCAATCGTTTTTAAAAGACAAATTTACAAAAAGACATGTTTTCTCTACATATACGCTCTTTGGACCGATTCAGTGAAAAAGGAAAAAACCAAAAAATCTGAAATTTTAGTTTTTAGCTACGAAATTATCTCCAAAATTTTTAATTTGCGCTTCAACAAATAATATCATATCGCAATGTCAAACGTACTATTTAACATTGCTGTCAATATTTCGACAAGATTTTTTTGTTTAAGTGTTTCTTAAAATTGAAGCCTTGTTGGTTCAACTGGGCCACCGACATACTATGCATTTGGGCACTAAATTTTATAATATTCATAAATCAAAATTAACTTAAAATTTTAAATAAATGAATAAATGCCAATCCAATATTACTAATTACAACTTTACATATACAAATTAAATTTGCCTAAATATAATAGTTTCCTTAAATATTGTATTATAGGTATAACAGAAACAAAAATTTAAAAAAATTATATAATGCTTTTATCATACTTGTTATTATGAAAACTCGCTCCTGCGGAAAAAAAAACATGTAATATAAAACTAATTCTTTATGTACCAAAATTATTGTGTATTTAGTTTGTATTTACAGTATCTTTTCCTGGTATCCTTTTCCCATGTTTAACCTAACCTCACTCCCGCCCCATCCATCAGCGAAATGAACTCCCCCAGTGTCCTGTTCTAGGAATATTCTATTCTCCGCAGATAGACGGCAGCAGAACGGGCGCAGACGTGACCAGAGATCAGAATGGCATATTTGTCACAGGCCGACGAACCGATTTCCCATTTCCTTACCCCACAACTCAAGGACCCGGACTCCGAACTGCGACTCCGGCCTCAGGAATAGGTAACAAGCTACCCTGACCTCGACGAATTCAATTACTGAATGAATTTCACACAGGGAAGAGATAGTTCTTTATAGAGGTGCTGGTTAAAACTAGATGGGATGTGTTTAAAGAAGACGATTTATTGCATGTTTAAGAGACTTTCTTTATTACTTGGACTTATCCAGACTAGCTAATATCTTTCTGATAAATTCTTGTTAAAAAGGTTAGCCAATATTCCAAGCTTAAAAAAAGTGTTTTTTTTATGTAAAAAAATATTATAAGGACGAAATTGTGATCTCTCGTTTAAAAGCCCACATACGCTAACGTTATTTTACTTGTATTGATTATGGCGACATCCTGCTATAGCGACATTTTTCGGATCCCTTCGATGTCGTTATAATCGCATTTTACTGTAACACATTTCAAAGTAAATTTAACAAGAAATAATACATTAGTGCAAAAAATTGCTTTATAAATTTTAAATAATATACCAGTAACATGGTTTTACCGACAAAGTTAAATATACTTAATAGTTCTTCAACGTATTACCACATGGTAACATTATCCACACGCTTTTACCCCAATTTTCGTAAATGTGGAATGTTAAATAACAATTACAGAACATATGACTTAAATCAATGATTTTCTTTTTAAATTTATGTGATTTAAATCAAGAAACCCTGCAATATTCTAAAATCACAGAAAAAAATAATTAACATTATAAAGGAGTTAGTAACGAAAAGAAAATATTACCAGCACATAATACTCAGCTTAAAATTTTATAATGTTATAAATTGGGTTTAGAAACAAACTGAATGAATTTCACACAGAAGAGCGGTAGTTTTTTATTGGGGAGTTGGATAGAATCAGTTTGAGAGCGGGATGGTTTAAAGAGGACGATTTACTGCAGGTTTAAGGACTTTTCTTTATTACTTGAACTAAATGCAGACTAGCAGATATCTTTCTGACAAATCCTTGTTAATAGTGTAATAATATTCCAAAATTAAAGAAAGGAATAATTAACATTACAAGCGAATTAATAACGAAAAGAAAATGTTACCAGCATATAATATTTCGCTCTAAAATTAATTACTGAAAAATTAATTCAAAATTTTCTTAATCTAGTCATTGTTTAAAATTTCACATTTCACAACAGTTTATTTTATGTATCATATCCATGTTTATTCAACAATCATTATATACGTTTGTAATTTGTGACAATATTTCGCTCTGTGATTTATGTGTTATTTTCATTTATTTATTTATTTATTTTATAATTTAACAAATCCTAATGTACATTATCCACACGTGTTTTACAAATTTTACATCTGACTATTTCTAACTCTGAAGAAGGCTATAGAATAAATTCTCAATATTAAGACTGCCGTTCAATTTATACTTCGTCAAGAGTATTCATCGTTTGGTCCAAAATTTTGGATTTAGAAAATAGTACACATTGATTTCGAGTTTTTAAACAGAATTCAATTATTTTATTTCATATTTGAGATATTGCACCTTAAAAAAGTATGCTTTTTTCCAGTGGCGAATTTAAAACGGTAGGGGATTTTATGGTTAACATTATTATGTACATATTTGTTGATTATAATTTATAAAAAAACGGTAATATGTCCCTCCCTACGAAAGTTTTTGGATTTCCGGTAGGATGGTAAGGCAAACGTGATCATTTAATAGGTACCTCTAAAAACCTATTTTTTAGATATAACTTACATAAGTCCTGGAATTTTTTTTGAGAAAGTTTTAAATTTTTAAATTTTAAATTTTATAGATAGGTATATCTGTACATAGAAATCAGATCTGTATGTAACTTTCCTCGTCGAATCGAGAGGTAAAGACCTTGGGATTTTGAAAGCAAGTATTTCGGCAACAAAAAAATATAATTCAATTCCATTAAAAAAATTGGAACAACAAAATTTTTGACCCAAAAATAGATAATTTTAGAATATTTTACATATAATCAACTTTGATTGGAAAAGTTCAGGAACGCAAAGAAATATGTACCTACAAGATAATAAATTGTAGTAGCGGAGCGCGGAGGTAATGTACCTACTGATGGCCATATATAATTTCTTTGTATTGCAAACTTTTGAACTTTAATTAATGGGAACCCAGACAAAATCCGGCAATATTCAAACTAAGATCCTTTATTGAACAAAGTTAGAACCAATAAAACATACATTATAGTGATTCAAATAGAAGTAGAAGTTGGACAATAAGGAAGCGGGGAATTCCTTGTTGTCAGGTTTGTATTTGCAGGGAAGTTAACGACGGTGTTTCCTGCAACGTGAACCGGTAAATCAGAGCGCAGATCACAGTTTAAATACAGTTAGCGTTTGTAAGATTTCACCCGAGCTGAAAGCAAATGAAAGGTTTGAGGTTTCAGGGCGGGAATGCGATTTATCAAAAGAAATGCTGCCTCTTATTACATAAAAATATTAAACGTATTTAAGTTCACAGTATTCAGTTCTTTCTTTGTAAAAGTTGAAAACTGTGCATCTAATAAATGAAAAGAGAACTTGGAATACTTAGATATGCAGATGAAATATGATATGCGATCCGTTTACAACAGAAACTTTATAAAATATCTTTGAACATATAAACAAAACAAATGACTACTTCATTACTATTTTCAGTAGTTATTTTTCATAAAATATTTTCCAATTTATCTAATTACTGTTCAACTTATTTTTCCTAAACCTAGTTTCTCAAATATTTTTTTTAGTAATGTAAGAGATCTTTTCTGTTCTCCGGGTTGTTTTTAAATTTTTTTTTAACCTCCGGTATTACACACATTTAATTTTAAATAAGTACTCAATGAAGAAAAAACATATCTAAACTTTGACAGCAATGTTGGACGACGAAACATAAACCTTCGCTTCGCGGGTGATACAGCACTTATTAGTGAAAGTACAGAACAGATACAAGATGTGCTGGATAAAGTAAATGAAATTAGTAAAAAATGGAATCTTCAGATAAATCCTAAGAAAACAGTTTCTATGAATGTAACGAACAAAAAGGACCTGAACAAATTACACAATATATACAAGGGGGAAAGTATTAAACAAGTTGAGCAATATAAATATTTATGGTCAGTTATTTCGGCTGATGGTAAATAAATAAAGAAATAAATGCCAGAATTGTGCTGGCAAAAGCCCCGTTTAATAAACCGAAAAAATATTCTCAAAATACTCTTTCTAAAAAGTTATATTCGGAGTGTATGACTATACACAGAGAAAAATAAAATAGTATTTTTATCTAATCTATTATAGTCATTTTGGAATTAAATAGTTCATCTATATTTATTGTTGTTTCATTTATTTTTAGAGTTGTTAAAATAGATGGAATACTAATTTTTAAATAGTAAAATGTAGCAACTAAATTATTAGTGATTTTATGAAAGTTTTAGAAAAAAGATTTAAATGATTAGTTGCTTATGCTACAAAATATAGATAATCTTTATTAGATGCTAATTCTAAAATCTTAATATGATTTAACTTATAAAATTTTTCCAAAAGAACTACGGAAATTTGATTAATTACGTATTTTTAATATTTGTTTCGTCTATTACTTTTATTAATTGATACAGCAAATATAATTTAGTGATTTGATATCAAAAGTAGTAAAATCTTCTACTTTGATAGTTAATTTTAAAGCTACGCATGCGCAGTTATGCTAGACAAGAACGGGGGAAGAACTACCGTGTTCCCATTACTTAGTTCATTTGAGTTGTGCACAACGTATGTGTATAATCTGTTGTGCTGTACAGTGCCAAAATGGAAGAAAATAATGAAAATTTGAGTGAAAATGATACTATTAATTCGCTCCTTCAACGTTGGGTT
The DNA here is from genome assembly GCA_035578165.1 of Stenolophus ochropezus. NCBI lineage: Eukaryota > Metazoa > Arthropoda > Insecta > Coleoptera > Carabidae > Stenolophus > Stenolophus ochropezus. The sequence continues at coordinate 11,673,377 of JAQOWZ010000005.1, read as the reverse complement.
GTATGAATTGCTACCAGATTTTATAGGTTTGTATTGTAAAATAAGTAATATAAAATAGGTTTCAAAACAAATATTATTTACCTAAAGGTATAGATATGGAAACTTCCAAAGAAATAACAGCAGAGGATATCAATTTGCTTATACCAGATGACAAATTTGGAAAACGTATAAAATTTAGAGAAGAATTATTTCTATGGAAACAACAAAACGTAAGCAAAATAATATCTCGTAAATTTATATTTATATTTTTCTGTAACTCAAACAATGTTCAATTCAGGGATATTATACGCCTTTGCCATTGACACCATCGGTGTATTCCAATATCTCTACACAATAGTTGGAAACTGCCAATTATTATTTTGTCCACATCAACACCAAGTAAAGGAGAGCATGAGCAACAAGACAATTTGGTAATAATAAATTATTTTTCTTTATTTAAATTAAATTTTAAATTTTGTGATTGTATTGTTAAATGGCAATTTAATTTAGTAATCATATTTACTCTAAAAGAAATAAAATACCACAATGTTTAATAAACATTTATGATGGTAAATATGTCGATTTAAGTTTCGAATTATCACAAATTTCGGTAAAAAATATCAGCCCGACAAAGTTTTCACATTTATTTTCTATTACTCATATTTTTCTTTGTAACACCAAATATCAAATAAACGATGTAGTAGCAATTGAACAAGCAACGGACCAAATAGAATTATTTTTAATTTCTTATATTGTAATTATTGATAGCGAAAGTTATTTTGTTTAATACACACAAAATTACATATCCACCTACAAATGTCGTTACCCTATATGATAGCACAAAGATTGTTAAATTGAAACCTGTATTTGTTTAAAAATGTATATTTTGAATAAAAAATATATTTATAATATTATTGTGTTTTATTGAAAACATCTATTATATTCTGTAAATTACCTAAATCCTACATTCCATTAGAAAAAATGACAAATGAAGTTAGCTATATTATTTAATTTAAGATTAATGCTTTTACTAATGTGTTTAAATAAAATATCTAGTGAAAATATAAAATTATTCTAATATTTGCTAATTGTTCATCTAATAACAGTAGAAAAGATAATCAAACATAAATAGTTATTACAATTAAATTACTTCGATGAAATATCTAATTCAAGTACTGAATTTTGCGAAAGATGGTATACAATTTATTGAATGGCGATAGAAGAATGAATTTATGAAGTATTGTTAGATTAGCTACTCTTCTTATTTAAATTCATTATATCAGTAGATAAGTTATATATATTTCAGTTTAGTTGTTTCGCCTTTTTAAAGTTAGGAATTTCATAACAATTGATTAGAAGGCTGGAAATCAATGATTTTATTTAGTTGTTCTGTCCATGATTTTAGAAGATTTTCTTAAAGTTTTCTTTCTGTGTACGGAAATGAATGACTCTAACAAGTCAGTTAAAGAAAAAATTTAAAACGGTCGAAATGTGTTCTTTAAAAGAATACCAAAAATAAAAAGTCCGATAGAGTAAAAAATAGTCCTATGCTAACAAACTTTGGGTGGGATTCTATAACATCGGTTGTTATCATTTGAACTTGTTATGATAACAATTGCAAATATCAATTACAAAGTGAACTATAACGGTCATAATTATTTGTGGTTAATAAAAACCTACACATATAAAAAACACTGTAAGTCTACATTCATGTGAGAATGACTTAAATTTATATTAAAATTCCCGCCATCGTCATTTGATATTTGACGTTTGAAATTGATATTATAACAAGTACAATTGTTATTTGTAGTTGTTATGAATTATGGAACCCCACTGGTAAACTGTTAAGTAAAATTAAAAGAACAAATAACATTTTTAGGACATATAATAATAGAAAAAGGTGTAGAATGGCATGTAATAAGTGGAAAACTACAGAAAAAAGAGGAAGAGGAAAAATATCCTTTTCATTCATAAAGTCAATACAAGAAGAATTAGGCCTTCACAATTTTGAAGAAGCCATATATCAATGGAAAATCATAATGACCGATGTATGCATCAGATATGGTATTTTAATGAGATTATCTTTGTTGAAATAGTTCAATATCTTTTATTTGATCAATAAAATTTTTATTTTTATTTGAAGTAAAATTTGTGGAGCAATTTGACACAATCATCACTACCAACTTAAAACCCTTTCCCCTAAAATCTCTTACTAGCTGAGAATAGCGTTTTGCAGTAAATGCACGTATTCCATTTGCGATTTTACACCGCGAGTAATCCGTCTAGGTTTGCGACACTTGCTAACATTGTCGTCAGTGGTGCCAACATGCGGATTGTGTAAACCCCTAGAGCAGTTACGTCAGGACCTTTGAAGGCGAACGGCGTGGGCGGCTGCAGACAGTTTATGAGAAGATGTTTTGAGGATTAAATTAAAGTTATTGCCAATATCCATTCTTCTGTTCTACTTTTCTAAGAAACAAGGATTAAATGTTTCTGCCACCTACACATACTCCATATATCCTTCTATTAATGTTAAATTATCTTATAAAATCTAAAAATAACTTTGGAATTAAACGTTATAAAAAATATAATTTTTTCACTACTAGCCTAGAAACCCACTATTATTAATCTTTATTTGACATGAAAAATTGTATTTTACTACCGGTTACTTGGTAACCACGGTCACCTAGGTCAATAATAAATTATTATTAACCATTATTGATAATTGAAAACTGTCACTTTTGAAAGAAATTCAAGTTTCCAAATCCAAATATTATTTGAATCATTTAACTCAAGAAAAATGCAAAGTATGGATTTCCAATTTAAATATGCCGTCTAAATAAATAAGTAAACCAAATAAAGTAAAAATAAAAATTAAAAGTGAGGTTGACAAACTGAAACGTCAAATATAACATCAAATATAGCATACTTTATTTTTGTGCATACAAGTTAATGTCCCTTTCAAAATGTTTATTATTATCAATATAATTTGTTTTTTGAAGGATTTGGATTGAAATGCTAATGGTGACAAAAATAATATAAACTCGACGGCTGAGAAGAGCATTATTGACCAGCGCCTTATGTCCATCGGTTGCGTCGCATCTCGGGACATAACTTGGCACTAGGTCAATAATGATAGACTTCTCAACCTAGGTGTATAATGTAGTATTATAGTACTCTTTTAAGTATTGGCTTAGATATTACATTTTAGGTAATGATTTTGGCCAATAGTATATTGAAAGTAATACCTACATATTTGTATTATCTTATTTTGTTCAAATTATTTCTATTAAAATTTACTAAAGGACTTGTTTAAACCGGATATGGTTTATAAAATCCGAGTACGAGTCTTACCGAATCAAATATGAAAATCTATTTCCCCTATAAAAATAAATTGTATGGAGCATTCTCTTCATTAACTAGTATGTCCAAAAGATGATATCTTGTAAACGCCCCAAGTGAAAAAAATATATTTGCTATTCAGCTATAAAACAGATTGGCATATCCTACTAATATGTAAAAAGTAGGAAAGACGATGGGTACCCGGGTACCCGGAACCTACCCGATAATAATGTACCCGGGTATCAAAAATAGTACCCGATTACCCGAAATGTACCCGTTACCCGTTTATTACCCGTTACCCGAAATCTATCCTTTACCTAAAATCTGTTGTTACCAGTTAAAGACAGTTTTCAGCTGCCGGAAACATTGTAACAAAACGAAGATCAAGACTGAGTTCAGACACATCAATGCTAATATTTGCGAATAAAAATATGATATATTCCTAAGTAATTAAATGAAATGTACTTCCGTAATAAGTTTTAATTTTGTAATTATACTACTGATATACTCGTATATTATATAAAATAACAATGTTTTTTTTATTTCCATACCAGAAAATAATATTTTTTTGTTCATTTAATAAATTTATATGCAATGCAAAAAAAAATTGTATTAAAAAGATGAATATGAAAGAATAACGGATATTTTAAGGGAATCAAGTAATTATCGGGTATCAGGTTATTACCGGGTATCGGGTAATTATCGGGTAACGGGTAATTATCGAGTATCCGGTACTACCCGGGTATTGATGTCGGGAACCCGGGTACTAAAATTTTCAGGTTTCGTCATTCCTAGTAAAAAGACAAAGACATGTTTTATTTAAAAGATCTAAAATAATTTCTTGTTTTGAAATATTGTATATTAAATGTTAACTATTAATACTTATTTTATTAAATTTCCAATATTATAATAACCTTGCAATTTTTTATTAATAATAAAATATAATGAAATATTCTCCAATATATTAAATTTATGATATTTTTTTTTAATTTTGCTATAAAATGATTATTTTTAGAACAACTATAAGTAAAGGTATGTAAATCGCTATGAATATGTAAATTCTATTATATTGTTTGAAAGCAAGACATATATGAAGATATATGTAGCAAAATTGTATTCTTTGGAATAAAATGTATTCAACTATTCATGTCATAAAAGAATAGAACATAAATTTTATTATCCTTCCAAATTTCCTATACAGAAATTGCTATTTTGTTAAAATATTTTAAACATTTTATGTTAAACAATAACACCAGAAATATTCTTCTATTCAAATATATTAAATTATTTATAGCCGTTCCAAGATTACAGTAATTTTACAAATCAATAATAAAATAAAGTAAAATTAATTTAATATTGGAAAGCGGGTATATTTTAATGTTTAATATTGAACTAACGTAGTTATTGCATATGTATTATTTTTTGTTACTACTTATATATGCTTTAAATTTTTCCAGTTAATCTGAGCTTCAAAATGAATTTGCTGCACTTTATATGAATAACTACAATTTCTGTATTTGTTTCCGCAAATTAATTAAGTATTGAGGTAAAATATTAGTCTAAGGGCAGATTTATTCAGCTATTTTCTCGAAATCGTAAATTTACATTTACATACGTTAAGAATGGTTTAAATAAATATACTTACATTCAGTAGCGTAGCTAGAATGGGCCTCAAAATCATATTTGAATGAGCAGACCAAATTGAATATTTTATATCAAGGGCGGAAAGTAGGTTATTGACGAATATAATAATTGCAAAATATGAACTAAAAAAAGTTGTTATCTCAATGAGTTCTAACAGCTCTTTTCGGGTGTTACAACTTACTATCAGCACCAGCGACAAAAGTTTAGAACCCTATTATAATAAATTCTCTAGCCGGGGATTTGATTTTTTTAATTTTTTTTTTAGTTTATTTATAAATACTGATTTTTTTTATAATAATTTTTAAATTATTATTTTCTATTTAACGCTTTAATTAATTTTTAATGTACATTACTTAAAAATTATTCTGTAGGAAATCAAAATCCAAATTTTACTCTGATCATTTATGAATTGTGATTGCCAGCGCACTATACCACTCTGCCCTACTTTTGTCGATAAGAATGACACTTCTAAATACAACTCGCTTAACAAACAACAACATCCATGCTTCTCATTCTTACTATCTGCAGCGTTTAAGATTACACAAGCCGCCTACACTCTTCACAATCTTTCCTTTCTGGGAAGCTGCAGTCCATGTATAGTTCCTGTATGAAGCCCGCGTGTGGGTGTCGATTATGAATCACTTGTGATTAGTTCCCTCGCCCGCCGCGCCGAAGGTGTGGCGCTAGTGTCGTGATCACAGCGCTCTTCCCCCGAGGATACATAACCTCACATTTGTAAACGTGTAGGTGTATTGTGCTAAGATAGAGATGATTTGTCTTTATATGAACGTAGGGTGGATTAGTTGATAGTTATGACACTTGTGGTTTGAGCTTAGAATGTGGTTTCTGCTGATTTATGCACCAATAGTTTCATATAATTATTATTATTTCTCACAATTAACAAACACCAATTATCGTGTTTCAATAAATTTTTAACTATGGACTATGGTCAACAATTTCTATCAGTTATTAACATTATTATTACGTTTCTCTTTTTAATGTGTCTGTTTTTATAAATAACATGTACACTATGTTTCCATCTTTGTTATTATCCTTAATTATTAAACTACATGTTTTATGTGAAGTATGATTACGTAGGTAACTAGTGGGAAACCAGTGCCGTAACTAGGGCGTGGCAAAGGTAGCACGAGCCACAGGCGCAAAATTCTTAATTTTAATTATTGATTTGGTTTTTGATCAAATATTTTTAAACTCAGTTTATGAATTTTTATCAGATAATTAGTAAGAGATAGCTGCTACTAGTTTCTATGCAGCCACTTTGTGATCGCTCTTTTAGCAAATTGGAAATTGTTAAGACAGACGATGATAACCTTTTATTTTGCAAATAAGAAAGCTCATAGTGTAGCCTTATAAATACATTATTTTGTAAGAACGAGCGTCGTTCGAAAACTATTATAGTCGCAGTCGGGCAATCGGTCTTAAGGATTTTTATTTATATAATCTTTAACTCGACACTTCATACAACATCTACCCTGTTTTTCTATAAAAATACAAGAGTTGCTTGCTTTCGATAACAGCCACACACAAACTAAATACTTAATGCAAAGTGACTTAAAATTTAATAGTTGTGTGAATATTAATAAAAACTAACTTTTTTCTCATACTACAAAACTTCAAATTTGCTTTTTCCAGAACCGTGGGTTCCAGTGTGAGAAATCATTTCTTACAGTAATTTCCAATATTGCGAATAATACTGTGACGGTACGATACGTAAATTTGTCTACGGCACACTGTTCTTTATGTCAAATAGCTTTCCTGTAAGTATTTCTGTTCCAGTGGCGTAGCCAGGAATTTTGAAAGGGGGGGGGGGGTTTCAAAATTAGATTAGGTTACTTAATATATAGGTATGTATATCTATTTATTTATTAAGAAAATGTAAATAAATGGATATATATGAATATTTTATTTTAAATTCGTCAAGGAGGGGGTCCGGACCCGTAAACCCCCCCCTTGCCTACGCCACTGTTCTGTTCTATAACATTTCATAGAGTAGTCGTAGTGTGTCATTCGTTCAAAATATATCCAGAATAAAATATTTATTATATGAAATTGAATTTGTTTTTAATTTTCTTGATACATGGGGATGTAAGTTTTTTTTGCCACAGGCGCTCAAAACCCTATAGTTCCGGCGCTGAGTGTAACTCACAATATTTTTTCTGCTACATCTAGAAGTGTTGATGAGATTTTGATTAGACTTTAACAACAAATTCTTAAGCACCATTTTTCATTAATTATGTTATTTTCAAATATTTGTTTATTTATCTATGAGAAAATTGAAATTGAAAAATACAGAGCTATATTTGCTTTTGCTATCAAATCGAAAGCAATAATATGAGATTGTCTACGATCTTTCTTTCAAGAATGCAATATAAACATGTTTTGCTTTTAAAGTTATAAAGCCTATTTTTAATGTTTGTTGAAAATAAAGAACCATTTTAAAAATTAATAGTTAGTAATATCATTTATGTACCGTAGGTATATTATCAGACGTATACAAGATTAGTATCGGCATTTGTGGCACAACTATTCAAGATGAAACCGGGCCTCAAGTTTATAGCTTACATCTGCTGGAGCATCTTATAGTGGGTTGCGAACCAATCGGACACAGTAGTATTTGAACCCTAGATCTCACACTCCTCTTAAATCGTTTTGAAGCAAGCTAACCAAATAAGCCACTGGTGGCCATGAGAGATCAGTATATAAATGATAATCACGAAGTAGTAAGATAAAATCAAAGAAGGTGATGATCTAGGTAAGCAGAAGCAGAAGAATAGCCTTCTATTTTGGAAGTGGGTGTACGGGCAGTGGTGACTTAGTTGATTAGCGGAGTGTGAGATCTGGGATTCAAACTCAAAGTGACGACAAACCTGTACCAAAAAATAAATACTGTTGTGTCCGAGTATTTCGAAACTATAAGCTGTAGGTCCCCTGTCCTCTTACTAGTCTTCGATATGATGGACAGTGTAAATTAAAATAAAATAAAAAACTATCTAAATTTGTTTGCAGAGTAAATGGCAAAGGTTGGCTGTAGGAAGGATGCGGCGTCACACCTGACTGCGTATGAAAGTCAAATTTTATCCGATCCTTCCTAATTCCTTTCACTTCAATGCCCGCTCCCGTGAAATGGAAAGTGATTTCCCCAACAATAATTACATCACGGCACACGCGCATACCGAAAGTAAAACTTCCACCATTTGCGACCCAGGCCAGAAGTCACTCAGCATTTAACAAATCTCTAAGCCGCCGACAACTTTTCAACTTCGATCGATGCCTTCAATAAGACAATCCTCTCAAAAATCAAGAATAGAACTTTTACATCACTTTACATACAACTTTTACTTGTAGAAAAATAAAAAGATTTGTTCAAGATTTATAAGAAAATAATACCTACTCATCCACGTGGCATTGTAAATTCAATTCTGAAAATTTACTTCGACATTGCTGTCATCGAAAATTGTTTTGCCAACGTATAGATGTATGATATTTTTTTCCTTTCATTATAAGAAGAATATTGTTATTAGAATGATTTTTAAATTCGAATTTTCATTAAATTTTGTTTTGAAGTTAATGGTATCAACTTTCAGTAAAAATTGAAGTATATTTTAATCTTCTTATGTCCAATTGCACAAGTTATAGTTAAATTCTTTTTTGCAATAACTGCACAGTAAGTTACCCATTAATAACAAAATTTAAACACAGTAAGTGGAACTTTTATTGCAGATTTGGTTTCCATGGTTATAGTAAACACTTCCCGTGCACGGTGGACAGTAAGTGTGTTACTTACAATTCATGGTGGATGGTAAGTATTTAGTTTCCACATCATCATAAACATTCATGGCACTCTTACTCTCAATTGCAATTCAACTTTTATTTTTGACATCAATCTGACAGACGTTAATTTTGAAACCTATTTTTCTTTTTCTATTATTTTTGTAGGTATTGCAAAAAATAGCTTACTAACCTTGAACTGTAAGTGATATTTGAAGTCTCGAATGTTTAGGAAATCTCGACCCTTCGGGTCTCGACTTCCCAAACAACATTCTCGACCTAAAAACTGTCACTTACAGTTCACGGTACGTAATATACTATATTATTGGTTAGATTCACAATATCTTATGGAAACGTAACTGTCAAAATTTCGATATGCACTTTTTTTATTAAACTGTGCTTACTTATTTAACTATAAGGTGTGCAAATGGACATTAATGATTGTTTTTTTAATTAAAAATTTAAATTTAGGACACAACATGGAATATTTATCCATGGAACATTTAGCTTTATCGCAGATATCAATAATGATATACTTTTATAGTACATGACATATTTTGTCAGAGACAATTTGCCGGTATGAAAAGTAAACTAAAGATGCTATTTTCAGATGGGAAGTAGATAATAAGTTAGGCATACACGAAGGTAAACCTTCCGTCATCTATACCGAAGGACTAGCTATCGTTAGTGTTTGGATCGGCCGGGAGACGAAACCTGAACTATCAGCCTCCTGAAAAACTGTCTGCACTTTAATTCTGCCGTCCGGTCGCGCCGTAACCCATTCATTTCGTAGCGTGTATCAGGGTTGCCAATTTGGGCGGCATTCTACATTTTGGGCTGAATAAGTACTTCATCTCGCGGGGAAAAAATGATTGCGGAATCTTGCCCAATGAACGGAATCGTATCAAAACCATTCGTAATTTGAGCGGGTTTAAAATTTGTTAAGGCTTTCATCTGTAGGGATTCTATTCTGCTGTTACTATCGGCGTTAAGAAACATTACCGTACCATCTGTTATATTACCCTATTATCTAATCAGTTTACCCCGGATATTAAAAAAGTAAATATAAGAAAAATTTATAGAGATTTGGGAACTTCAGGAACAGTTTATAATGTAAAAATTGGAATTTTTAGTTCCTTTTATTTTGTTGAATAATTACAGTTTCTCGCCAACCATTATGTGAATAGGGCGGGTCTAATATTAACTATTCAACAATGTTTTTCATCTCACACATTATTGTTTAAAATTATTTTTTAAATCTGCTTCAACAATATGAAAATATATTTTATATAAATATAACATATTATACCATGGAACATACCTTATTTAGGGTTTACTAGTAATAATACAATTTTAAGATAATAATGGTTCCATAACCCGATTTTATTCACTTACTACATGCTGACGATGAACCCAATAAGAGATTCGAAACGTCCAATTTATATGTCGCTGTAATTATTCAGCAAAATATAAGGAACTAAACAGCCCAACTTTTACATTATTAAATAAGGGAAACTGTGACAAATAGTATTTAAAACAATACATGGGAAAGTGGGACAAATAGTATTTAAAACACTACAATCAAAAATAGTTTAGTAAAATTAAAATGCATTTTAAATTGGAGAATATTTATATATTAATTTTTTAAAACCTGAAATTATGCAATAAGCTATTACAAATAAAATTGTTATGAATTCTTCTTTCTTACCCTGTATGTATCTCTTAAAAAATATATTTACATAAAAATTGTTGTAATGTTCGAAACTAAAATAATTTTTCTAGAATAGGCGGATTTGTAGCCCTCTCACGGTGGATAAATGAACCTGGCAACCCTATGACGTGTATGCGCAAAAGGTAGATTGAGAGCGCTGCATTTTTATTTGAAAAATACTATATTGGCTGATATGAGAAAAAGTTTTCATTAATTTATAGTACAGTTTATTGAGCTATACAGACTAGTACCTTGCTTGTATAATATAAAAAGCAGGGAATATTCAAATAAACCGTTGAAATTAACTGAATACTAAATTAGTAAAAAAAATATAAGTTCGTAGCCTTCTTCAGAAGCCATAATGGATATGATCACAGGCCACCCCACAAAACTAAAACCATCAGCTGTAAAAACGTAGCATGTACATATGTCTGAGCCGAGAGTTCAGGTTTAGGCTTATAAATAATTTGATTCAGCAGGATTCAAACTAGGATATTCAAAACTACAGTCGATCATTTTATTCCTTCAAAACACGGATCGTACAAAGTGTTCATAATTAGTTGATAATGTCAGTTGCAATATTTATAATAAATAAATAAATTATGTTCTTTAATAATTATTGTTAAACGACGGTCTAGTAAGCGAAAATGTGGCGATATATTTATTAAAATGCTGAATTGGTGGTATAAGATACTGTTGATGGACGACACGAGATATGTAAAAGTCTGCTATAATAAACTTCTTGCATTAATTAATACAAGCAAAACAGCCGAAATAGAACAAATTAAATTTAACTGGGCGAAAAACCTAGAAATAATGTTGAAAAAGATAAACTTCCACCGTGTTTGGACAAGCCAAAAATTTTTAACCCTCAAAGAAGAAATGGGAAATATTATTCTAGCTTACAAAGAATTGCTATACAATGAAGACAATAAACACGTCATAAATTCCACCTACAATCCAAACTTATTAACGTATAACATCTCATACAATCACCTCACCTATAATATCCCTTATAGAATACCCCAAACCTATCTTAAAATTCTAATCTCAAATCCCAAATCTTGCTATATCTACCAAGACGACTATTGCCATAAATTTAATAGTGAAGAAATCTGCAATGTATGCAATACCTACCAATACAACGACTTATTCCATTTCCTTTTCCGTTGTCCCTTATATACTCCCCTAAGAACATCCTATATTAATAAACATTTACAGGAATCTAACAAGGAAATGAGAGACCTGCTACCTGCTTGCAGAGCCTACAAAGGACAAAATATACGACACCCACAACTACGTCCGAAATGCCCTAAAACTTCGAGCCTTTGCATTGAATCTGTAAATACATTACCCTATCAAATTTGCATTATGATTATTATAATATATTATTGTATCTATATTTTTAACTTTCATACTATGTATCAACACAGTTATATTTGTTCCCAATCTTTTTGTACTGAGTTGTATCTCAAAAACAAAAATAAATGTATGTATGTATGTATGTATGTAAGCCGAAATGTGTTCCAATTTAAATTAATAATGTACAAAGTCTTTACAAGTAGAGGTAATGAGCATGAAATTACATTAATTAATAATCATCTTTAAAGTTTATGATTCCATCTTATCTATTTTTGATTTGATTCTGGATTCGTGCTGAATCATATTATGCTATTTATAAGATGCGAAGTAGTCGGAACAATCCGGCACCATGACGTTGAATTATTAGCTACAATTCGATAAGTCGCGGCGATCTAAAAATGGAGCTCCTCACGACAGGCTATGACGTCAGCACACGTCAATTACCTCACACTGACCTAACCTAACTACAGGATCGCATGCTAGGCTGCGGACGCGAAATACCTGACGTGTACTGCACACATCACCTCAAAATGCGATTTGCGGACGGACGCTCGCGTTCGTGTCTGACCTTGGAGGATTATTATTTTATAAAAAGGAATAAATGACAGATAATAGACGGGAATTATATGTCTTGTACGTAAGTAGGTGAAAACAAAGACGTATTAGGCTATTTTTACTGTAATAAAATATTAATAACATTCAATGATACATGATGAAGAAATATAATATTTGTTACTCATGGCTTATTGTCCATTGCTGGAGTCTCGTCAGGTTCATTTCTTTGACTAATCAATTCCTCAAATTAAGGTAATAAAAGCCTGACATACCTTAGGTAGGTATATAAGTGCAAGGAATTTGTAACTCGATATTACAATTTTCACAATTTTTCTTCCTATTTCTTTTTTCATTTTCGGTTAATGGTATTGTTGTCCAAAAGTTCAGGATTTAAAATACAATTAAATGTACTTGATGAAAAGTATATAGAATTTGACTCAGCGGGATATGAATTTAGGTTTTTAGAACCGCAGTTTGTCTATATACCCGCAACAAATTTTCCAGTTTCCCAGAAGAAAACAATAATTGTATTTCAAAGTAATAAAATATAATTAAGAAAACCCGTTAGTAAGTTGTAATTGGGTAAGTAGCAAATGTAATTCAGATTGAATAGTTGCAGGGCTGGCTCGTGCGTCTATGCAACCCGTGCGTATCACGAGGGTTTAAGGCCAAAGTGGTTCCGGTAAAATACGAACTAAAACGATAAAAAATTACGTATCTTAGAACTTTGTTAAAAGACAGAGTAAAAGGTTTGGCACTGATGTCTATTGATAGTGAATCTTAGCCATAAGACGACAAAAATTTCCGGCAAATTCTAGTCACTCTCACTAGTGGTATTATATGCGACAATACTCGTAGGTACACCAAATTTTTATTTTTTGCAGACTTGTTAATTGTAAATGCGAAACCATTAAATCTAATTCAGACTTGACAAATTTACTTGTTTTACTATTTATGCTTTATATTAGACTTTTTTTTTAAATAAATTTGACGCTTTATGATTTACAACTAATTATATTGAATTACATTTCTTACTTTTGGAAATAAAATTTACAAATAGAAATATTTTTTTAAATAATCATTTTCATTTTAAATGCCACTATTATCCACAATATCATTTTATCAATATCTATGACACAACATTCCTATTTGGACAAGTTTTACTTGCATTTTAGTGGCGAAAGTTGTGAGTCTGTCTCTACACCGAACTACTCGAACACAACCATATTTTTATTTAGATAAAGATTTGCGACACTGGGTTTTGAACCCTAGATCTGACACTATAACTCGAGTCGGTGCGCGCTAACTAATTACGCTACAGCTGCTCGTATCCATTTTATAGATTCTACGTAAAGTAGATAACCCTTGTATCTGATGACCGAGTAAGACACTAATTATTACTTTAGTGCTAAGCCGGCACTATCTGTGATTTTATTGGCACTAACCCTATCTCTCGATTAGCCTATCAGGGAACATGGGCCCATGCATTGTAGGGCTAATTGTGTGAAGCCCACGCCCTGTAATCGTCGCTTGTTTCCGGTGTCCGTGGTTCCTGGGTGCTTGACCTGCCCCAGCCTGTAAACACCTGAAACAACTCAACATCGCCAACGTGAAGGGAAATGTGTTGTTCGCCAGGTTGTTGACATTTACGTTTTGTCCGTATGGATAGTTTTTGTAAACAATGTAATTAGTTTTCGGATTCTAAACACATGTAGGAGGGTAGTAAATATCGTAAATTTTGTTGCTGACAGTTTTATTTGTCTCTTAATCATACACGAAGTTACTTTTTAGAAAAATTGTTTTCTAGTACACACATTCATTATGCTACAAATTCTTAATTATATAAGGTAAAGTAATATATTATGTAAATATCTATTAAAATAATGTGTTTCAAATTATTTATAAATAATTTTTATTAAAAAATTCATAATAGAAAATATTTGAGCTTACATAAATTTATATAAAATTGTCCTAATAATTCAGAATCTACTTAATTATTCAGAATCTATTATAAGCTATATAGGTAGAACCATTGTAGAGGCTTTATATAGATTACTAATAACAAATTTAATAAAAAAATCTAGAACTATATGGAATATTCATATCGATTCCATCTTATGATAAGGATTATTTTTTAGTCTTTTGTTGTACAAGTATAATGCAAAATTCGTATTTCCTTTAATTGAAAAATTTTCTTAAAAATTAACTACAAAGTAAGTAAATGCAAATTATCATTGTAATGCATTCTTAATGTTTTTGTAATGATGACAATTTTTGGCTATTCATTCATTTAAAATATGTAGTAGTACTACTATTAGCAAAGTGTACAATAACAATTTCATTGTAATACCTCATAATGGTATTGGAGATTATGCTGATAATTTATTTAGAAATATTCGGTGTTTGGGGTCAAGTTCGAACTATTACCTTGAACTTGCTACAGTTCAAATTCTTATCGCGATGCGTACAAAATAAACACAAACACCAAATGTAAACAATACAATCATGCACTAAAAAATCAGCAACGATACCAGGAAATCGTTCAAAAATATATTTCAATTGTAAAGAAACGATATTCGTTTGTTTATCATCAATTATTTTAAATAAAAGTCGTTCATCTTTTAAGCTGATTAATATAACAATAATGATCTTTATTGAATATCGACTTTTACAACTAATAGAATTATGAAGCAAATTTCATGATCCTTTTTTCCATTTTTATGAATTGTTCATGGAGATTCGTCGATGAAGATGCAATAAAGAACTATTCCTTGAAAAGGATTCGAATCTGGAATCTTTGAATTGAGGTTGATTAGCATAATGATCAGTTAAATAATTATACTATATATATCATGATTCCAAATGAGTGGAATTAATCTCTACCATATAAAATTCGAATAGGTACAATTGTCTCGGAGTTCCTTGTCGAGACCAGAGTATATATATATAGGTATATATACTATATCGAAACTATAAGCTGACAACCTACACTATGAAAATGCATGTAAAACTTGTCATGAAATCCTTACCTTCAGTAATTTAGGTCTTTCTCTATCTATGCCGTAGCCGTAAATGATGAAATATAAACTTATGTATGTTTGTAAAATAATTTGTGCCAGGTTACTTCTGGTACCTACATGGCGTGCTGTTCCGTTAATTATTCTGCACTATCGCGTAAACTAGTTTTATTTTACAGTAATTATCTCTCCAACTACTCCTTAACTTTAAACAATTTGATATCTTGACAACTTAACATACCTGAAGATTCCGCGATAAGTTTTCTTCATGCAGATGAGTCACGAATTAAAACAGGAACCAACTGTCATACTTCTTGAAAAATAGAGCATCGTAGATAACATCCCCACCCTCAGGGAGAACGATAAACAATTGTAATTAGCGTGAACTTGTTTTATCAAGAACAAAGTTCTGGGAATGGAACAGTAGGAGGATAACATGTTTGTATAAGATTGTAATTAGAATTGATTTCGAAGAAGATGGCTTTTGTTTGATTGATATATTATGGATTACTTTGAAAATGACGCAATTTTAATTTCCATTGCAGCAAAATTCTCAAGATGTCAGTTACCTTTTGTTTATACATTTTGTTTACTAAGCAGTTTTTATTATTGTTCAATTTGTCATGAAAATATATTAATATGTTTATAAAAACTGACACAAGAAATATAAAATTCTTTTAAGTCTGCATAAACAACAAATAATTAATTCCTATCAAAAGTAAAATTTGTATTTATTTTGATCGATTTTTGTAGCCCCAATAAGTTCTTACAGAATTTTAAATATGTAATTTTGAATCATAATTTGAATTTAATAATTTAGAAACTTTATGATCGATAATCAAGTAGACCTTGTAAACTAAAACGTCTGTAAAGTTACAAGTGAAACATGTAATTTGCAAGCACTTACCGATAAATTTAGTATTTCATGTACGCAGGTACATAATTTATTACAATTTGTTTATGTTAGGTATCATATTCTTAAGTCACTAGTATGTTCAAACTGATATTTAAATTAGTATAAAATGTAAAAAAGAAACAAACGCAATTTGGTCCTTTTTTTGTTAAGAAACTGTAATTGGAGAAAATATTCTAACATCCATCTTCATCTTTTATATACTTAGAACATAGAAACTGCTACAGAGAGAGTACCTACTAACTATCTTCTTTTTAAGCGGCTCCTACTGTAATGGCAGACAATTTGGCGACTGATATAACGCGATGTTGTTTTATTTATAGTTTAAAAAAAAACTATTTAAAGAATTCAAAAATTTTGCTATCTGATAGTAAAGTCGAAACTGGTCAGAGGTGTAATATAATTTGTTTCAATTTAGTAAATTCCACAAATATGCTCTGCATTTTCTTTACCTAAGGACTCGAAAATTTTAGAACCTAGAAGATTTTCATAATAAATTAGTCGAAAAATTCACGAAAAAAACAAGATTATGTTTTAATTAAGATTTTTTTTCTTGTAGTAAACGATTAAAACTTTACAAATTGCAGTTATTTTATCTGCAATTCATATCTCTATCTATCATATGATATTTGGTACAGTGAGTGTTTTGTATATTTGCAATAAATAATGAACAACTGAAATTTATGTGAAAAATATATTCCACATAACTAAACAATATGATTAATGTAAATATTTGTAACCAATATTTTATATAAATTATTATTGGGTTAAACAAATATATTGATATAAATAAGCGTGATTAAGTTTGAAGGGTACTGCAAACACTCGTTATTGTAATACCATTTGCAATTCGGTTATTAATACAGTATTAATATCGATTGATCTTCAAGCCTCGGGACAGATTCGTTTGAAGTAACCTTGCAAAAAACCATGTTAATCTTTCCAAAATTCAATTCTAGCTGAATTTTCCTTTGTCGGTTAAAACAAGCCAAAATTAAACAAAAACATTTGCCTGTGTGCAACATTGTCAGATTCACGCTAGTCCATGTCTATAAACTTGGTTAAATTTTAATTATCCCGCTAGTTACAAAAGCTAAAAAATTCAATTTCCTGTGCGAGCGTATGACATGGGCAACACTGTCCGCCTGCCAGGTGGAAGACAAACTACATATGCGGCGGATAACTTTGGAAATTGATTGTAAGTTAATTAAAGGATGGTGAAGTGTTCAAAGCTTCGCTAATAATCAATTTATTAACTTCTTTATTGGAAATGTTATATTTTTATTACACCCACGTGCGTTTAAAAGGTGAGCCCACTCTTGTAGATAAAAGAAAATAAACTTGTTTATGCAAACATAGGTATTTAGCAATTTTCATATTAAGTAAGTAGAGCGACAAAATTTAAAAATTGCAATAATAAATAAATTTACCATTAACAGATTTTTACCTATTGCCGGGAATGCCAGATCTGTTTTTTTAGCAGATATCGGTAACACCCAGTGGCGGGATTTTAACAATTTTATTGGCGGGGCAATAATAGTCTTTATATCAACCTTAATAACAACATACAGCATACATAAACAAAAACTGAAATTTAACACACAGGAAAAAAGAATGCCTATAAGAGTTAAATTTGGTATAATGTTCCCCAATTATTTTCCCTTCGTTGTCGAAACGTTAGAGGGGCACCTCTTGCACCCCCTAAAACATGTCACTGATAATACCGGTTGAGGCCGTTTATCAGATGTCAAGTAATTAAAATACCTACTACAATTTTATATTAAACTACAGATCTCGATCTAAAAACAGTGTTTCACGAGAATGTATTTTTCATGTTATTGCCTGTCTTGCAAAAAATACAAGACAAGAACAATACAAGAGCTACAAATTTCAGGCAAGACAAAAAATTGTCTTGCAAGAAAAGTGCAAGAACTGTAAGATTTTCTTCAATTGTTGTGTTCTTGTTTTTTCTTGCTATTTTTTTTTTACGAAAATGACGACCAAGACAAGAATTTTATATGCAAAAGTAATGAAAGACAAGATATACTTAAATTTCTTGTGTTTTTTCAAGACAAGCCAAAAAATAATAAAACAAAACAATAATTCTTGTCTTGTGAAATATTATCTACAAATATATAAATTCACGTTTTTAATATGTACGTGTCTTCACCTCAATTCTAATGAAAGATTGTCTTACAGACTGTCTAGGATTGATTACCAACCAACAGGATTCTAACCCACAAAACCGGAATTGCGAAGCCTATGATCTAACCACTAGTTATCGGTATCGGTTAATGTTCTTTATTAATCTATGTTCTATTGTTCTATACAGACTAAATAATGTAATTTACAAATGATTTAAGTGAACTTTGATGTATTCACATGTTCAGTGGATTTATATTGAGATTTCAAAAGTTTAGATTTTATATTGAGTGATTATTCTTCCTTTGGAAACATATTACATTTGTATTATACCATAAAGCTTGTATTCATATCAGCTGATAATTCCTCGCGGGGCTTTGTGAGAGAAATAAGATCGGGATTCTCTTTTTGGAGCATGTACACGGGATGAATGAAGCACACAGGGTTTTGTACTGCACGCCCACAACCAACTATCACAATAGATGTAGATGGGATGTAAAGCACTGACTACACCAGCGCGTAATGAGGAGTGAAGCAAATGTGATTCGTTCATTCGGAAACAAAAAATCTTCTACAGACGGTGACTTTCATTGTTATTCCGTGGTATTTGAAAGTTATCACGCTTCATGATTTAATATACTGAAATAAATTGGTAACAGTAAGCCATTCTTGCAGTTGGCGGGTATTTAAAATTGTTTACAATTTTAATTTCATAAGCAATTTAAAAGAATAATTTTGTTGGGACAATATATTGTCTTAGTGACACCATCACATCATCTTCATCTGTGTCATAACATTCCTATGTGGAACAGGACCTCAAGTATCTAAGGTAATAATGCTACAGCCTATATAGCTCTATACAGGTTATAGTGAATTCTGAACCACTCGGCGGTATTTTTATTTGGATAAAGACTGGCTTAGCTGAAACACAAACAAATTTCAAAATTCACTCAATTTGAATCGGATCGCACTAACCAAGTGAATCACCTCTTTACGTTAAGTGACACCACTTGCACTTAATTTAACCAATAGGCAGACTGTTTCTATTATCATTATTCATAACACTTGATCTTTGAAAAATATTACTTGGATGAACAATTAAATTACAAAAATATCATTTGTCAGGTTTTAAATATCGTTCATGTTATTATTTTAGTATCGAACGACGACAGTGACGCATCAATGCAGTCAAGAATATGGGTCCCTAGATTTAAAAAAAATATTAAACCATGACAGGACAACTAGCCCCCCAATGGTTTGTGCAACTTTAAAACTTAAGCTTCATGTATATACCATACTGTGTTTTAAAGAAAAGCTTTAAATATTTTTGGAACGTGGCCTCTTGAGTAACCGGGTCTTTGTTCTGTGGAATACCGGCCACATTAATTCTCCAACCTTATTGTTGTTCGTATAGGAAATTGTATATTAAATCTCTGTTACCTTGATTAGAATTAATTTGAAAAATAATATTTGATTGTATATTTATTAAAAATAATTAAATTATCAATTCTATTCGCAATTTTTAATTAAAAAAATAAATATAGGTACATGTACATGATAGTTTACAAAACTATAGAAAATATTATGGTTATCCTTGTTAATTTATTTATATTTAATTTAATCATACGGGTACACTAATGTATTAAGCCGTCTTACAATTGTGAAACCTTAATTGACTTACTAGCAAACAGCTTTCTCTTTACATTCACCCTTTTCTTTCAATAATTTTTGTTTTTTAGTTATAATACCTTTATATATTTATTATATAGTATGGTGCATCAGTCATTTGTGATAATGAAGATAAAATTTATTTGTCAGAAAACTAGTCTTCTCGTTTCACTTTAATTGTTCACTCTTTCTTTCTTTCTGGATTTTTAAGAAACACTTTCTTTAAAAATCCTTGTTCAGAACGATGTTTATAACCAAACGCGGAACATCTGACAATTTTAATTAATAAACTAAGTTTAACATTTAAGTTGGTATAGATATTAAACACAATCATTTTGAATAAATGATTATGAGAAAAATTTAGGTCCTACAGTTTATCTAAATATTTCTCCCAAGTATTAATAAAATTTCATTTTTTTTAATACCTGCATTTCAAAAACAAATATAAATAAAAACAACTTAATTATTAATATGTTACAATCACTTACTTCAAAATTAATTATTATTGTAATATTATATTATAATAAATATTATACAGATCTGTATAAAAATTGTAATAAATGTCAAACATAACATTGTACTATAGAGACATAGGAACTCTGGAGGATTAATGGCGGCGCAATCGAAATTGTGACCACTGCATTGCCACACTTGTAGATTGTCAATGAACAGAACACGCGGTAGTTACGCCATTGGCGAGCGAATGCTACAATAAAATAGATAAATATACTATCGAAGAACTGTAAACGTAGTAGAAAAATATAGTTAAAACTTGGAGATAGAAACATTCTATTCATTTCATGTAAAATAAGAAATGATGGTATATTTATTTATATTTCTCATTACCCAGACTGCGAGAATTACCTCTTTTGATAGCGAGTAGGGGATGTAATGAAATATTACTATAGAAAAGTGCAAATGTAGTGCAAACTTAGTTAGAAATAGAATTTTTGTACTCATTCCTAGTAAAATAAAGAATGATGCCATATTTATTTATATTATTTACAACATATAAAAGCAATAAAAATAATGTGCAACGTTTCGTGGCAGTTACAAAGTAAAAAACTAATTACATTGTTAATTAAATTGCAGTTTCCTATGCATAAACTTAAAACCTAATTAATTATACATATAACAATTTGCGTTATTTCTTGTCAATGCATTATTAACGTCCATTACTATGCAAACATTTCCTAGCATTCATAAATTTCCCCACAAGTATTAAAATAATTACATAAGTGAGTGTTACAAAAAGTCCCATAAAGTTAAATGCAATGCACTAATGCAGTAAGTGCTGTTCGTATATCTGATTTAGCCGCGTGTTAATACGAATGCAGAAATGAAATTTGCATGAACATTGCGGACTCATAAACATAGTTGTGGAATATGTTAAACTTTCAAAGAAAATGCCACCCACAGCTTTATGGACTGATAATTTACACTGCAGTAATGTACTTAGCCTAATTTTTGGAATAATTATGCAAATAATATTTGCTTTGAAATGCTACAAGAAAATATTTATTGCTTCTACTCACTAAATTACTATAATGGAAATGGTTAAATGTATTTTAAATAAAATGTATCAAGACTATTTAAAATTATTTTTTTCGAAAACTGTCATGAGATGTTAATATTTACATGAAAACTATCAACACGCAAAATTATTGTTTCTTGTCTACAGGATGCAAAAGCCTTTTGTGTTTTTTAGTTTGTAAAAGACATTAATTTCTTCAAATAATTATTCTGTGCGAGATAAAACATCACTATAAGAAATGCAATGCATGTACACTTAAAACAAGTGTCTTACGCAGTCATTTTTAAGACGCTTTAAAAATTATTGGAATGTGGAATTTTCTACATATTATCAATACATGTTTGCTATATGGCCAATATACGTTTAATATATGAAATATGGTCTATGTAAGGCCAATATATCCCGGGTAAAAATAAATAAAAAATAATATGGAAAATAGTATGGAAAAGTCAATGGTTTATGTCCCAAATACCTATAATTTAGGACATAACCCTTTGTCATAATAATCAATCGGGCGATTGATAGGATACATTACATTTATTATTTTTTAAGATGTTTAGCTGGGCCAACATATTTGCAATGCCAGGTGGGTCAACTAGTTGCCAGTCCGGTCCTGGAAATATAATTCTTCAACCAAAAAACAACTCTTAAAATGACACTGTTTGACAGATGGTTCGTAATCATGAGATCTTTACACGAAATGTACATTCACTTGTGAGAACGCAACAATTGTTACTCCAAATATTGTTTTCTATACCACTATACACTATTTGGAAAAGAATGAGTTCCATTTCATGAAATGGATAGTATTTTTGCACAAGTGGCGGAAAACTTTGAAAGTATACTATGAGTGGATGTCCTTTTCATGATATGTACAATTACATTTTTTGGTTTCGACATATTGCTTATTCCTAATCAAATAAATTATCAAAATTAAGAACTTTTCATTAATAAACATCTATAATAGTCTTATATACAAATGTGTAAATTTTTATTAATTCGCTACAGGTGTGTTCGAAATTTGACAATTTTAAGCAATAAAAACCAACTAAGAATCATCTGCAGACCGAGATTTTAAATATTAAATTAAATTATAGTCATTAATAAAGCTATTATAGAATTCAAAAAAGTACATTCTTATGTTTGTTGCAAGCTATGGATTAGTTCGATCATTATACATAATATAATTATTGGAGTGTTTTTATATATTTTGAGGGCGACTGAGGTTAGGTTAGCATATTCGCTAGCTCGAACTACATCTGCCAGAGGGCAGGCCGCAACTTAGAATATTTTGTTCGCAGGAAGATGAAAGAGCGAGGAAATTTTGTTTCTCTTTTGTGCGTATTTTACTTTGGAAATGCTAACGTATAAAGACTTTTATGTTTAATTTATTACTGACTCTAGCTTCCATTTGCTTGAAATGCTTAGATGCTTTTAATATTTTTCGTTTTTTCTTGGAATGTTTGAGTTTTGTTCTTTTTGCTGGTTGTAGATGGAACATTTATTTGAAATGGTATTTATCATTTATTTCAATATTTTACTCCGGGAATTTTAATTGTATTTTCAATCACCTAAATGAAGACTACCTTAAATTAAACATAAATATAACATATTAAGAATAAAGATTATTTACCTTCTTACCCATTGCTGGGTATGTATATATATAATATTTCCCGGGCATTTTAGATGACATGACATGAATGAATATGAGTTGATGGGACTAGAAAATTTAATTTCCCACTATAAAAAACACACATTCGCGCGATTACTGTACTTTTATTATTAGTATTTTTGGTTATTCAATGTCATTTGATGTCCGAAAATACAAAAACGGTAAATAATAAATACTTGATATATTCCATCGAGTACTAACTACTAATTCTATTTTATGATTTAATTTATTTATTTTAAATTTAGATTTGTGATATAACGAACTATAACGCTATTCTAACCTTACTATTGTGAACTTTTGAACTATATGGATCGGTCCGTTGTAACTATTGAGAATATGCTAACCATTCTGCCAAATCAATCACCCATCCAACCAAACATAAAGATAAATCGCGCTACAAACACAGGACAAATTATACGTGTTTTTACATCGATAGGAAATCGATGCGCGGTGCACGATTTGTTCCTGGGGTTATTTTTAACAGGATATTGACACCGGGTTGATGCTCACTTGTCTTCACGGCGAAAGCAGACGAATACAAGGAAACCCGGAAGGATACGTGCGTGACCGAATGCAGTAAGAAACTAGAATTTGTTGCTCCTTTGATACTTCGAGATGGTTTTGTGTTGAAATATTGTTATAATCAGTTATTAAAAGTTTGAAATACGAATAGCTAGTGAATAGTACTTAAGATTTCGAAACTCAGGAATTGCAGGTTCCAATCCCTACGATGCAGTTTATTTCATCGTATCTCTGCAATTCAGCTACATACTACTGCGCAGTTGTTAAATACTACAAATTTAATATTACAGAAAATCGAAGAACACAAAACTATTACCGTGAATATAAAATAAGTGTGGATATCATAGTGCCTTATTTCCAATTATTAGATGTGCCAATCTTCTTTGTTTCATATTTCAATAATAATATATATTTAGTTATACCCCCTATTTTATATCCTTTTGTGGTTCCGTAGTATTCTATTTTATATATTTCCCAAGGGTTTGGTTGTCCTTTTACCGAAAAAGCCTATGTTTTGTCTCTAAGTGATTCCTATACTACATTATAATGTAAAGTGCCTTAAAAGGTTTTGGATAAAAATCTTTACTAGACTGTCCAAAAGTCAACAATGTTTTTATTTAATTTTCAACATACCTGTATTTTTGTACGTTATTTATATTTATTTTTAAATGACAAACATAAATAGTTGTCCATTTTAAAATAATGTGCACTATGATCAGTATTAAACAATAGCCAATACTATTAGCTAAACTTTGTTGGCAAAGATGAAAATTTTTAATTTTGCTTGTCACTCTAATATGTATTACCTACCAATTTTGAAAGACCGTTTAAAATAAACTTAAAAGACTACCCACCAATATTTTGGACACCTCATATTTCATAATATTAGACTAATAAATATTTTATAATTTGACTTCACGTTTCTTTATTTTTCCTCTTTATAAACTAGGCTCTTCATAATGTATTTCAGCTATATAAACATTTTTGAGTATAATATTTAGTGAATAATTTAGCAAATTAGTTCCCAAAACAAAGTAATTTGTTTTGAAGTTGTAGCACTTATGAACCCGCGAGAAATGAGTCCCAAAGTTACCCTAACCTATCTCTGGCTCCATACGTTATCCACATATGCGGTAACCTTTGCAAGCACTAGCCGCGTATCATACCGTTATTAACGCAGCTCCATAAGTTCATTACAAAGTTTCCAGCTTACAGGAAGTTTATCTCAAGTAAGCGCATAAACACCGGTTTACACTGTGCAATTCGCGTGGCCTCACAATGGATCATTATTACACTAACTATAAACACTAATTACATCGTGTAAATTTCATTACCGAAATTATTTCCCGAGTTTGTTGGCGGAGTTGTTCTTTTGCAGAATCTCATTCCAGTTCGTTAAGAGCCAGGTTAATAGGATGTTTTTCACGAATTATTTTCAGGAAATAAGATTGTTATGTTATTCTTTCAGTATTATTTTTGGAACATGATATATTTAACGAGATAAGGTTATTAGGAAGAACATAATTATGAATTTTGTGGAAATAATTAGAACTAGATATATCCAGTAATATATTACAATTTTAATTATACTGATTTGTTAGCGTGTACCTACAACTCAAAAAACATGTATGTTTTTAGGTTTTATTCCTAAAGTTGGCAACTATCAAACAAATAAACTATTGCTGTTAGCTAGTATTAAAGTGATTTTCAATCCCACTAAAGTATAATAAATACATTAGGAATATTTACATTAGAATAAATTAGCAGAGTCAACAATGATTAATAAGCGTAAGTGATATATTAATTAGTACTGAAGAATTCCCAGACATCTTTAAATAAGGTTCTCAATTTGTACAGGTTGCCCCACCGTATCAGCTTATAATAGGTAGTTCAAAGGAATCGTCAATATGTCCTTAGCCAGAAAAGTAACCTAAGACCTACGACAGTTCTAGGACTTCTCAGACTTGGAAAGAACGGGTTCGGTTACTTCAGACCCAGAATCTTAACTAACCTCTTATTATTACAATCAATAATCAATGTCGCTACAACCCTAGGACAAATTTGGCCGCAAGTGAAATTAATAAGTAAATTTTTAGCCTAAAACAATATGTAATGGAATCCCTGTAGCCAATCAAAACACACTTACACTGTAAAGATCTTATCTCTTATCACTTATGTCATGAGGTTGCTAAATAAATGACAACTGTTGACATCTGTTAAACATTATATATTTTGTTGTTTTACTTTAATGTCATATTTAATAAATTTTTAAGTACGATTGGGATTGAAATGTTAGTAGTGAAAAAGAATAATATATATACCACGGTTGAGAAGATTTTAATGACCAACGCCTTATGACCCTCGGTTGCTTCGTATCTCGGGATACAAATTGGCGCTAGGTCAATAATGATAGTCTTTTCAACCTTGGTGTATAATATACTATTTTTCTATTATTATTTATAAGGTTCGATTCTAATTTCTCTTTGTCCTAGTATTTCTCCTATATTTTCTTCATAACAGAAATGCTGTTTCTTCGGAAAATTGCAGGTAAAATAACTAAGATGGTTAGGTCAATTCCGAAGAATGGAGGAAAACAGAATAACAAAACGAATATATGAAGCTAGGACCAATAGGCAAAAAACAGGAGAAAACTGGAGCAATATTAAAAAACTTACAAGCGACAGGAAAAACTGGAGAAAATTCTGGAGAAGTACACCAGCAGATCAACCAACTCAACACGCCTGACATCGAAAGGTATAAAGGCTTTGGATTAAGTAAGTAAGTATTCTTCATATTTTACTTCTGAATTAAAAAATATTTTTCAATTTATAATTATTTTTCATGTCATAATTTAATTATTAATGCGCTTTAATAAAGACATTATTCCAGATATCCTTTCGTGTGCATTTATAATGCAACTTAAATGTTTTGATATTTAAAATGTGTATGAAATATAGTGATGTATTTAGTTTTGGTGGTGAATCTGCTCCTTTTGGCTGGTGTACAAGTATCGCCATGTAGGTCAAGGATGAGGGTACGTGTCGCGGAGCGCTTGATACGTATCCGGCAAGGACGCGAGTCCTGAGTCCTGACTTCGCCAGCGCCAGCCTCTCTGTGTTACTCGACGCTCTGTGTGCGCGATATTTGATCTAACATATTGTCAAGTGCGCGGACCCAACTTTTCTTGTTAGTCAGCTGGATTAGGTTTATGCTAATCAAATCAAAACCAGACAATGTTTCTCTTACAAAATGAAAACAGAAGTAGTAGTAATGAAACAACTTTTCCTGCTGTTCAATTAATTAAAAACAAAATAAATAAACATGAAAACTACTTTCAAATATAAAGTTAGTTTCAAAACTTTTATTTATGCAACAGAAAAATATAAACAAATATGACTACATCTTTCACCAATTAAATTTAAGTCGTGTGCAGTTTTATCGCAAATTTCATTAATGATAAATTTATACTATGGAGAGCCTTTATCAGATGTAACTCGTACTCAGGTTCTCAGTCAACTTAACAGCATATTTATTTAAAGACCAACTGAAATTGTAAGATAACTTATTTCAAGAATACAGTATGTAGCAAAGATTTATAACGTTTTTGAAGAATCTAGCAACTTTGTTTTGTGTGAAATAACGGGTGCCCTTTAATTTCATCATAGACCTCTGTAAATGTTTGTGATTTTTAGTTAATCACATCAAGATTGACCCTACAAAAAGCTGGTTTTTGGTATACAAAGACAAAAAAATTAAAACTATGTTAGAAGGAGAATAAGTAAAATGCAGAAGAAAAAAAAAAGGGTGATAGGAAGATTAAAGAGCTTGAAGGACTTCTTCGCAGAAAATCTGAATAAAAGCGAAAAACGACGAAAAGAATAAGAAAGTGTTTAAAATGAAATATTTATAATGTTATAATTCTCTTCCAATTGAATATAGTGTAAGTAACATACTCGTAGCTGAAGTTATTGGATTGGTTCGCAAGTAGAGTAGTGGGTAGGAGAGCAAACGCCAGTGCAGGTGCAAATTTGGAATTCCTTAGCGCTAGCAAGTGGATTAGAGCTTTTTGGTGGGAAACCTCAAGTAAATTATGGCTGCAGTTTATCAACATCTGCCGTCTTACCGTGCACTTAAGATATTAATTATTTAAAACGTGCTCTAAACTGTGCATTTCTCAAGGAACGTGTTGGTAAAAATGCCAACTTTATATTCGCCCGGTCTCTCCGTGTAAATGTCACTTAGCCTCGTAATTTACTCGCTCGACAACAACTTCTTGAAAAGGTTTGCTAATTTCATTTTTAATGAATTAATTCCAGGAATACGCACTCGGCTCTCGTTTCGCTAAATACGATTAGCGAAATAACTCAATTACTTTTTCCAACTTTCGTGCCATCAAATCTAAATTTATTTTTAATATACCTCGTAAGAGATAGACCTGACCTCATATTTCTGGTTCAACTTGCATTACATTTTCCCCCATTAAAATTCTTTCCGTTTTATTTACTTTCAAACTTATTTCCTTCAGAGCATCATGTTATATCACGCCGTAGTTTATAAACACAACATTGAGAAGACTGACTTGCTATGGTTGTGATAAATTCAGCTGGGAACAAAAATTTTCACCAACTATTTTACACAAAAAATGGTCCTTGTGGAATATTCTCCATATACTAGTTTGAGTAACTCGAAGGTTTTATCTGCCTTCTATGCTATAAGATAAATATGTGTTATCAAAAATCAGCTATAAAGAAAATTGGCAACAATGGGTAATATGTAGTGAGTGATTAATAACTATCACTACTGATTTTAGAATCCCTCCCTAAAATGATAACTTATAGCATGAACTTCAGGAATATTCAGGCATCATGCAAATCATTGCAGGTCTTTTCAAGAGCATAATAGAAATCCTCAGATTTAAAGAAAATGAACTAGATTCCATATAAATCTTTACTATGCTTACTCAGATATTATATGCATTTGAATTCAATGATGTCCTGCATATTTATTTGTGTCATTCATTACATAGTGTAATCTTCAATCGACTACATATGACTTTAGTAGGTAAGTAATTATCAAACGTTAGAGGTTAGAGAAAAAACAGAGATATCTGCTAACACTGTTGGACTAATGGTTAAGTTTCAGGTTTCGAAATTTAGATGTTGCAGATTTGAAAAAAGGAAAAAATAACTGCATAATTTGAAAATTTAAATTTAATTATTTTATTTAATCTGAAATGCAGACAAATTCAGACGCAATCTGAGAGATGTCTGTGTGACAATTTATAATGAAGTTACACGATTCCTTATTTCTGGAATCCCAGAGTGATCAACAGTTTAGCTTCGAAAATAATAAATTTAATTTTATTATTAATCGAACAATTATTTAAGCTAATTAAATATAATATTCAAAAAATACATTTCTTTTTATTTAATAGTTTATTATTTGTTATTTACTATCCCAGTAGTGCACGCATATTCATGCGAACGAAAAGTTATCTTAAAAAAGTAATACTTTTCGTCCGAATATTAATACATAAAATTTAATTTTATATAGAGATCGACGGAAAACATCTTTTAGCTTCTGATTTCCATATAATCTGTAATGATTGCTGTTCATCTACACATTCGAAATAATAGACATTTAATACCTAATATACAACTCTAATTACCCCAGTAATAATTCCACTGTAGAATTCGTGAAACCCTTCACATGTAATCCGTCTAGACGCGTCTAGCCCACTCGTCCGATAGACAATAAACAATTAATTTCAGTGCAGTGGCAGGCTCGAAGCGCAGCACTGCCGCCTGGCGGTGCAGGAAATAAATCCTCACCTGGCAGCGGCGTAATGATGTAAGTAAAGATCAAGATCACGACACGTGAACCGCAAGATATACGTCAGGCGGTGTCACTCGGACACGGGAATAGAATACTGCTGACATTAAGAAAAATATCTCCACGGTACAGGATGGAAGATTCGTGCATGATACATGTACCGAATTAAAATAAATATCCGAAGAAAACTTATGAACTATTTTTAATACCGGATTAGTAATACTTAAACTTACATATTTCTATCTGCAGTTGTTTTCTTAACATGAGATGTGGTATAAGTGATAACATACCTGTAAAGAAAAAAAGATATTAATACAAATAAAACAAATTGCAGTGTAAATATACACTTTAATATCGTTGGAAATATAAAAATAAATAGTGTATTGAGTTCGGAACGCACCGGAACTTTGTTTCGGTACTTTTTGATGACAGAAATGTCGTTCAGATATATTTTAGAAAATGGTTGACTTAGCAGTGATCCAAAATCATAATAAAAATTTTAGATTAAAATTTATGGTTCCTGCAATTTTTGTATTTCTTAACTTTTTATTTAAATTTTTAGTTCTGAAATAGTGCGCTGACTGTTACATACAAACCTCAGTTTCCCCAATCTTTACCATATTCAAATGAAAATTCAGCTGTGTCCGAGTGGTTTGAAAGCCACTATAAATGGTAGGTTCCTATCAGAGACTACAGGCTAACAACCTGTATCACTAACATGCAAGTAAAACTTGTCATTAAGCTATTACTTTAGGTACTTGAGACCCTGTTCTATCTAGAAATGCTGTGCTACAGGAGATGATTTCAATATAATTAATATACTATTTCTCTTTCATTCTAATAAACGTAAATTGTGCACAATAGATAAATGTACCTAGTATGGGAACACCATATTGTTGGATACACCAAACAATTTTATCGTCAATATTGATAAAGATATAAATACGATTCTTTTTGTAGTCCGCCTCATCGCACTTTAATTTAAAGTGAGATTAGCTGATCTGTTGATTAGTAAATAGAACAACGATTGTGATCAGCATCAGAACTAACATTGAATATGACCGCCATATAACGTTTCTTTAACTATTTTTTGCTAATACAATATCTTCAATACTATTCGCAACTTTGGTATTTTTATAAACAAAATATCAATTTTCTTAATTGCCAGCAAAACATAATTCAATTCTTCAGTTGAAATAAAAAAAACTCAGCAAGCACAACCTTTCCAGGTGACTACGCATCGGCAAGGGGGGAACAACTCATAAAGGCCGTATTTATTTGGGACTTTTTAAATAACCTGGTACATAAATTACATTTATTTGGTACGTTTGAAGTAACCCAGAACTGATGCCGAAGTGATCCAACTCAACCAGTTATTTTGCTGAGTTGGTGAGTTGAACGCGTTTTCTATCTTTGTTTAAACATTGCTTTCTCTTAATATATCTGTCAGAAGGAATATTTTTTATAGGTTCAAACGGCAAGATAAAGTGAAAACTCAGACAAAAAGAAATGTCATAATAAGTGAGGTGAGCTAAAATAGACTGAGATTTTGTGATAAACGAAGATAGAGAGCATTTAGGATTAGAGGATTTTCTCGACTGATAGATGAATAGGATAG
Source organism: Stenolophus ochropezus (assembly GCA_035578165.1). Classification (NCBI taxonomy): domain Eukaryota; kingdom Metazoa; phylum Arthropoda; class Insecta; order Coleoptera; family Carabidae; genus Stenolophus; species Stenolophus ochropezus. Next base: position 11,642,077 of record JAQOWZ010000005.1, on the reverse strand, counting down.
GGCAATAATTTCTGCATTTCGCTCAATATTTCGAAGACTTTATTTTTGCTTCGACCACTTTCGACCCCACCTGGGTCTTTCTCAGATAGTGAAGTCAAAAATAAAAATGTGTCCATAAGTAAAAAAAATCGATAAATTCATGCATATTATTAAAATGATTTTAACAAAAACAGACATAAAAGTTATGTCAAGGAAGTAAAAATTGGACGGCAGTCTTAATATTGAAATTTTTTTTATTTCACAACCAACGAAATGATAAAGATCCTTGACATCCAATATCCAGTCGACTATCATCTTTATCATAAAAAGTTATGTGAGTTTTAAATTTTTATAAAAAAAAATCTTTAGAGAAAATAAAAAATATAATGTTACAAATTTATATACTGTACTAACGACCAAGGATTAAGTTATTTTTACTTTTGAAATATGACTAAACAGGCATCAAACTCAGGATCTCAGACCCACAGGACGGACCCCTACGACAATGTAAGAGATAATCTCGTTTCTACAAATCTTGAATGTTCCAATGACTGAAAGTGACACAACATTAACAACAATATTGTTTACAATATATGACTTATTTCCTACGCCCCCGTCATATCCCCGTATCCTGGGCAGGTACTCATCCTCGCTCTCCGGTAATCCGGCATGCCCGACGCCTCGCGAGCTACGTGCGCTCCGGCACGGCTCTGCGCCCGGACTCGCCCGGATCAATACGCCAAGCCCGGACCCGCTAGCATCGGCTCTGCTCGGCACAACTCGCTGCTTCTCGGCCGCGACGGTTTCGCCATACTCGCACATATTCATGTTGAGACTTGTTATGTTTATGAATAAATAAATGTATCAATATGGGTTTCAAATCCGTGCAGTCAGAATTGTAAATATTGTGTGCACATCACATTATGTATCTATAATGAGTAAAAAAAATTCTGTGGTCATAATGTTGCTACCGCTTTTCTTTTTATTTTGATATATTTTTATTTTTTTCTATTTTTCTATTTACTTCAAAAAATCTGTATTACAATATTATCTTTTTTTATTTGACAGTACTTATACCACTTCTAAAAAGAAATGTACAATGTTTAAAAATGACATTTCTAAATTTAAATAAACAAACGAATAATTGGTTAAATTAGGGAGCACTATGCAGAAAATTATAATTTATAGTTTTTTCTCCACCAAAGCTAAATTTCGAGCAAATCTTTAATTATTTTATTTTTTTGGGTAACGTCTTTTCACAGTGATGGAAAATATTTCTTCACTCAATTTATATAGATATAAAAATACATCATAATCAATGAAGCAAATTAGTTGTAGTGACATCTCACACACTTAAAACACAAACTTCGCGCACTTAATACAAAATAACTTTGTGGTCCGCAAAAGGCTTAAACATTAAATCACAATTGCTATTTTTCTATGATGTTCATTGTCTGTGATCTTTACTTATTGTTCTATGATTCTTTTATTTGCAATACATTTTTATATATTTTATTATAGAAAAATCGAACATCTTAGTAGCCCACTGTTTAAAAATTAAATACATATTATATGGTCCAAGGTTAAGAAACACTGTTCTACAGTTCAACATGGATCAGGACATAAGGTACTTGTTGTGTGAAAAGATCTACTTACATTGTATTAGTATAGGTCAGCTTATAGTTTTATTCGAACCACTTTAACACAGCAGTATTTTATTTGGATTACTGATTTGGCAAATTTGAGATTTGAACCTCAGATCTCACACTCCGTTCAATTCGAGTCGAAGTGCTCTCTCCAAGTGAGCGACCACTACATCCATTTTATTCTCTGTTGCCGACTTAGCTTAATCCGTAGAAATTTTTTAAATAAAGCCGAAAGTTCCGGGACATAAATTCAGAGATAATGACGCAAAAGCTTGTAATATTTACAAATAAATGTAAATACAAAAGTCTTAATCTAGTGTGCGTAATTAGTGTGGATATGTTTGTTCATATTTTAAATCATATGTAAATAGTTTCCGTTTCTTCTCAGCAATAATTTGTAAGTTGCGTCGTAGTAAGTTCGGTAAACACCGCGCATTCCTCGGACTCAAAATAAATAGAAGTAGTAATAAGTAGTGAGAATTGACAGAGCTCAGAAAACAAACACAAATTATGAAACTGAAAACAAACATTAATAAGACACGCTCGCTTCATTTTCAGAGCCGAGCAAACAGCAATACATCCCATTAAACACGTATTTCAGCGCTGATTTTTCAGGATTTCAGCGGAGTTGTATCTTTTTTAAAAGTCCCCTCGCGGTCCCTATTGTCACTTTGAAGTATCAGGAGAGGACGACGACCAGGAGCTTTGCTGTGGTTTTCTGGTTTCGATGCTGAAAAATTTCAGCGGAATTAATGGAGGTGCATCTGACGGCAACTGTTTATAAACCAAACAAGTGAACATAAACAAATAAAACACTACTTATAAACTAAAATTGCCGACACCTTTCAGCTAGTGGAAAATTTTCAAACTTCACATTTCAAGTGTTACGGATACGAATCCTACGGTGTCTTTCATGCCATCGTATCACTCTTATTTGATACATATGTAAAAATTGTTAAAAACGCATTTTTATTGAACGATTTTATGATTGCTAAGTAACATGGTTGTACAGTTACCAAACATAATTTGAGTAGTATTGAAATTACAGAAGCTTTTAAATGACAACTAATAGTACCTACTGAAGCGCAAATAAAACGTGTTAGAGAACTTCCAGAAATATTAAGAGAGAATTATTAGTACTCATATTACAAAATCAAATATAGTTGTGGGGTCAAAAAAAATGACCAATAAGTAATTTGGACAGTACATCAAACTTGACGGTTATCGTAAATAAAGTTAGTTCAATTACCACAAACTAGAATTCAGATTGAAACTAAACTACTAGTTAAAGTTTTCATTAATGGTTTATATACAAGTGGTGACTCGAACAATTATTTTAGGTAAAAATGCTTCAAATAGCTGTAGCTGTAGAGCATAAAATTATGCATCTGAATCAATAAGCAAGATTAATTTTACGTGCCTTATAAGCTCAGAAATTATATATGAAAATTACCTAAATCACTCCAAACATAGCATCAGCAATGGAACTGAGATAAAAATTAACAAATGTTTAAACGTTTATCTGTCTAGATAGCTGCGTTGTTGATTTTTATTTATATTTGTAATTATTGTTTTGTCCAGTTAGGTTTAAAATTATAACAATTTTATTTCTTTTTTTTTTTTATTCAAAGTTAATTTATGTAACATTTATTTGTACATTAATTTCAAATAATAATAAAAATATGTAAACTTTGAAGTGATTTACCTAATTTCTGAGCTTAAGCGGCACGTAAAATTATTTTTGCTCATTGATTCAGATGCAAAATTGTATGCTCTGCAAATTGCTTTTTCACCTAACATTATTAGGGAAGCAGGATATTACGAAAATATGCTTTAACATGTTAAATCCCTATATTCGTATGTTCGAGTCACCACCATTCATATTTATATTACCAAAAATTAGTACGCATTTATTGCAATAATATTTCTGCTGTAATAAGTTGGTACTATAAATAAGTATTAAGGAACCTCTCAATTATTCCTATGGAATTTTTATATGAAAAATGTTGTGTTTGATTGTGGAATTTTGGAATTCGAACTGGGATCTTGAATTCTTATTCTATCTAGACAATATGGTTGGGTTTTGTTGAAATTCTAGGCAGGTCTTAAAGAATCGTGGATTAATTTCGTTAAAAACATTGCGGAATTGGTGAAATTCTGGTGAAGAGGTTTGTCAACTGAAAGTTTTATTTAGTTCCATAATGTAATTGCTCGCGTGTGTACCTTCAGATGCACTTCACGAATTAATGTTTACAGTTTTCATTGAAACTTTAATTAATCAGTGAATAGCTCCCAACTTGCAGATTCAATAACGCCGTTATTGAATTTATCGCCCGACGTATACCTGCACAACTTCGTTAAGCGCTGTTTTAAACTCGCATTGCTATTGCCTCTCAGCGCCTCAGATCAATGCTTTATGAACTTCGGAATAAAAATCCCTGCCAAATTACATGTATTCGGTATTTGGGTCTTGCACAATCCACACTCATTTACCGGTTTAATCGCCTTATTGTCAACCTACATTTATTTTAGGATATGAGACCGAAAAATTATAATTTACTTGGCATAGAATTTCCCAACATGTAATTTAGCAAGTTCTTTAGCAATTGTTGTCGTATATTTCACTAGAAATTAATCAAATTTTTCTGATTTATTGATCAAAATTCTTGCTCTATAATCAGTTGCCTGAGCATATGCTTCAATGTTTCTAATTCCTTGTACATGCTTCACATTTTTGCCATAGAATTTGTCCTAGTTCTGAGTAATTGCTCCATTTATATATCCGAGAATATGATCCAATTTCTAATATAATTTTGATTTTAATTTTTAACCTTGCTTGACTTGCACATATTTACTTATTTTAATATAGGTACTTTAAAAACGAAATAAGAAACCGAAGAAAAATAATATGAAAACGTTAACTTAAAAAGAAATTAGGTAGCATTGAAATTAAATCTTTATTATTTATACTCGTATATAGGTTATCGTTCTGTAATGCTAGTTTTCTTATTGACATTTACTTTTTTTTGCATGTATTAAACTTGGTAAGAGACATTCGATCTAGTAAGTAAACGGGTCGTTCAATCATCGTTAGATTGGAAGTTTTAAAACAACCTACTACATTGTCTTTTTACCTTAGTCTAACGTTTTATTTATGGGTGAAATGTAAAATGTTATAAAACACGAACATTTATATACCATGTTTGGTAAAAAACAAACAGTTCTATTTAAACGACAATAATATAAAATATATTTAAAGATTAGTAATACACATTTAACACACTAATTATTACCTAAGATGCACTTACTTTCACACGACAGTATATATTTCTACGCTATTTATTTTCACACGACATCAATATTTTTTCCACAAAATATTTATTTCTATGTCATTGTTCGGACCGACTGCCTCGTCTTGACTTACTTCACTTTCTCTACTGATTCTGACTCTTCACTAACTTCTGAATTTTCTGACGTCTACTTCATTCTAACTCGAACGTCCCATCTGCCTTTGTGACTCTCTATCTCCGGATTCTGATCTGATAGGCCGTCCGCCATGAGTCATCGATAGCGAGTCTCGCTTGTTACAATATAATTTCCACGGGCGCTAATTTTTCCATATATCCTTGGGGCAAAATTTCGTATAATTACCAACACCAAAACATGCAAGAAAAAATAAATACTAGAGGAAACACTTCAGAATGCTCTAATTATTGACCCATTGAAATCTGCTTCAGAATGTGCTCTGGTTTCAGCAGTCCAAGAATTAGAGCAAATACTTCTGAGTGCTCTAATTCCTGATCCACTGAAACCTGAGCACAATGTAGAGAGGTCAAAACTGCTCCCGAATGTGCTTTGATTTCAGTAGACCAATAATTAAAACATTCTGAATACCTGCTGTAATTTTTAGCCCACTGAAACTAGAGTACAATTTAGAGCTTCATTGCTCCAGAATGTGCTCTGATTTCAGTAGACTAAGAGTTAGAGCAAACACTTCAGAATGCTCCTAACCCACTGAAACCAAAGCACAATCCAGAACAGCTAAATATGCTCCAGAATGTGCTCTGATTTCAGGTCAAGAATTAGAGCACACGCGGAGGACCACTACCGTTTCGACGGGACTTTTATCAAAACATTTTATATACAATTTCATTTAAATATTAAATAAGTAATTAAATAAATTTAGTAATATTTCTTTGTTCTTGATAAACAACATAAGCACTGCTACATTTGTTTCCACTGGCACTTCGTCACTGCATTCAAAATTTTCTGGAAATAGTATATTGTGTAACAAATGCAAAAATTACTTATTTCCCATAAGGTGTGAAAGTTGTAAATTTGGAATATGAGTAGGAATTTCATTTTAGACAAGGGCACAATATGGCACATTTATTGACTAACCTAAATTTTGTATACCTGCAGTGATGCAATGTAAAAGTATAAAAATATTATTTCTCTGACTTTAGATAAGATCGTAGGGAAAATAATTTCCCCGTTTATCATTTCCATTCCTTAGTGTTATGAATGCAGCGATAGTACTCATATGTAAACTAGTAAGATAAGAGGCATAATCTGGTTAGTTGCATAATAACACTAGAGTGAAGCCATTGGCATTGCCATTGCCTCGCTAGTTCTGTCCTCACGGGTGGGTAATGCAGTTAGAGTACCGCAGACTCAATGCCAATTTACAATTCAAATGATCGATTCGAAGCCATTCATTACACAAGTGCCTTAATCTCGTGATAATGGACACTACGTGTACTGCAGGTACACATGTGTCACGAGATCATTGTTGGTAGTGGACTGTTTCTTGGTTTATTGCTGTAAGATGGATTGTGCTTAAGCTGAAACTAGTTAATGGTTTGAATAACAGAATGCTCCAACAACGATAGTAGTAATAGTAATTTAAATCAAGATATGCAAGATGGAACAGAAGTGACCGGTCTAATAATAATTATCTACTTCAAATCATAATACGTAGACTTGAACAGGGACGGCTCATAATTTATTATAACTCCTGGTCTATTTTTTCTTCTTCTTTGTCGATTATCTCTTTGTAATGTCAAGCATCAAACTCCAGATCTACATATTTACTACTCCAAATTCTTGCTCTAGGCTCTATGATTAATTAATTGTTCTAATATACTACTCCAGTACTTGTTCTAGTTTTGCTTATACGTGGACTATGTATTGCCCCACATTCTTGTTCTAGTTTATAATATATTTTGTACTTGTAAAGAATTACTTTACTTAGTTTCTCCACAATATAAGTAACTTAATTTCCTCATTCATCTTCTTCATACAGTTTGTTTCATATCGTAGTTCCTTTAAATGCTCTTTTTCTGTTTCTTGATTAATTAATTAAACTTTATTGTATATAAATATAATTCCACATTATTATTAGAATGAATTAAAACGAGATAAATCTCGAAAATATGTAGTAAACAGCGAATGTAACGCAAACATATAAATTTCTAAATAAGTAAACATTTATTTTGCCAGAAATTCAACTACAGTTTTATTTTCAAAATATGCAAATGTTTAGCAACTCTGTTCTTAACTAATTAGGTAAACAAAAGTATTTAGATTTATTTGCCTTCTGCTTATATGTAAATGTTTATAACTGAAAATCCATTGTCCTTGAAGGAAAATATTTAGAAATTCTGTGTAGCTCCATGGGACAATATGTGAATATAAATAGGTTACTCGGTATCCTTTATCCTGGCAAGGACTGGCGTCCATGCTAAGTAGTCAGGACTCATTACAAATGGAGCTCATTCATTATACACAAGGCTTTTATTCTTTTCGTTTCACTCGAAACATTTATTTCACTTTCCGATTCACAATACGGGAAGAATTTATTACTTACGAAAATAGGCAATTACAATCCTTTATATTAGACATTATTTTAAAAAAATGGAGCCATTGGTCTAGTGTCTAGTGGGTAGAATGATGCACTCTAACTTCGAGTTCTATCGAGTAAAATTCCAAACCATCTACTTTCCCATAAAAAAAGGCCTACGTGGTAAACAATCCAAGTCAGCTTTTATGGTATAAATAATAAATATATCATTACAGATACCTGCAATAGAGCAGATTTATATTTTATATTAAGAAAAAAATTAGGTTTGTGAATTTATTAATGCGCTACTTTATTTCACAAGAATATTTTTCTATTTATTTCTACAGCAAGAAAACCCAATTCTGACTATTTCAATAACTATTAGCATCAACTCTCAAAATTTATTGCTTGTTTCTCAGAAATAGAATTACAAACCATATTTATTTGTTGAACAATGTATCATTTATGTACAGCCATTAATATCTTAAGAAAGATACTCTCATTTATTATATATTAAAGATAACAAAATAAAAAATGAAAAACATCCCGACCTATGCTAACTCGATCCTGAAACGCGTAAACAAAACACTGTGAAACAAAGTAAACAGTTGAAGCTCGACTTGGCAGGAGTACAACAATGGGGAACAAATGACAGCGCAGATGTTGCTGAGAAGTTATACGGAGCTAAATGGCCAACATAAACAAACGAATGCATGTATGCACATTGTACCCACTCTGTTTTAATTGGGATGAATTGTATTTTTATAATGCGACAAATAAGACGTTTTTGACGTATACCAAACTTGTGTCAACAAGTTAACACCTTTTTTAAAATATTTACTTTGATCTATAAAAAAATATAAATTAGCAAATTTGTTTTCAAATGGCAGCCAAATTTGGTGGCAGTGCCCTGTAGTAAAAATTTGTGAAGTAATTTTAAACACATAAATCTATTTACAACGGGGTCATCCATCGTAACAGAAAATGTAGTAAAATTTTAGTTTCACTGAAAGCAGATAAATAAAAAAATGATTGAAACGAAAAAAGTTTTAAAAAATTGTTAGTTTTTAAATTTTTTAAGATTTCATCTATGCTTCCACGTCAAAATGTAGCGTTCTCTCTGTACCTGTCTCTTGCACATCTATCCTATTCGAAATAATTCGTGAATAACCAATCTTATAAATGATTGAATGACAGTTAGCGAGTGCGTAATATATTTATAGTTTTGGTTTAATATTTTTCATTAATTTATTTTTATTTTACTTCACAATAATTAGGTTAGTTTAATGTAGAAGAGGAAAATGAAAGCCATGCTGAATGAAATAAATGACGTAATTATATGAGTGGCAATCAAAAGCAAATTCAGACTTTATACTCCTAAATTGTAAATTCATTTTTATAAAACATTATTTCGCGCCTCCGTCCCATCATGACTAGTATTACAGAACTCAAAATCATCCAGAGACTCTCTGTAGGGATGCCATGTCAAATTTTTTAGTATGACATTTCATCAAAATTTTTATTTTATTTGAAATGTAAAACGTTAATTAAAAGAAATATTTTTGATGTATTATTTATATTATACTCGTGTTGCACGATTATGTTTGTGTTAATTATTAAAAAATATCAATTCCAATTCGTTTTATTTTTTAGGTTACAACGAATGTCACTAAATTTTTTGAATAAAACAAGTGAATTGTTCATATATACATGTGAATCGAAAATATTAATATAATAAAAACCTATAGTGTATACAATTTAGTAAGTAGTAATAATATTTCTTTAATCAATTAAAAGTGTCAACGGCGCAAAAAATCTTGTGTATCACACGCCCAGTAACTTTTTTGCGAGGTCTCGTTCAGTTTCTGGACTAATGATACAAATAACTATTCTACATATTGCAAACAATATACAAAGAATAATCAAACTGATATTTTTAGTTTTCAATAATAAATCATAAATTGCTGTACAATTTATTTCAATTACGAGTGTATGTATATACAATGAAATGTTCAAAATTTATAATTTTAAACGTAATATTGTGTTTTTGTCGTGATTGGATTACCCCTGGAATACTTCATTACACAATATTTTATTTAACCTCTTTTAAGAGTAAATATGGGTGGGTGGTGAAAAAGCCGCAAACCTGTAAATTGTTTTTACAGATTTATTTTAATTTTGTTTGCGGTGCAGATTCCTGTTGATGTTTATTGATAGTAAATTTAACGGTCGAATAACTTCGGTTAAAATGAGGTTTAATATTTGGCAGCAGTCTGAAATGTCAAACCGCAATGCATTATTGATATTACACTCTGAGCACTGCTAATTAAAATAACTTTAATTGAATCTCAATTACTATTGTAAATCACGGTGGGTATGTTCACAACCATTATCTCAAATTCGACAATTAGTACTCCGAATATAGTTGCATTCAATCCAATTATTACGAGTTTCATTTTGGGAATGATATATACTTAATTACTACAACATTTTGCTACTAGTGCAATTTCCTACATGTAATAAATTTCATAATCATCACTTCAAACTGATATGAATTATGGAGTTTCTACATTATTACTTTGATTACAAATGTTGACACCTTAAAAATAGATAAGGAAAGAAAATTTAGTATTTTGCTGTCATATATTGTAATTTATAACTACAGAATATTTAAACTTTAAATTTATAGAACCGTTGATGATATATTCACAATGTTCAGAGCGTTTACTAGACGTCACCTTCCATATATTTTAATTGATCTAGTAAGTACCCTACGTGCCATTTTCATAAAGCATAAAACCTACAAGAAAAAACATGATTCAGAAGGACTTCATGTTAGATCCACAAATGGTCACTCTCAAAGAATTAATAACCCTGCCATCCATACATTTACTAATAAACTTCGAAATAACACCGGATGACCCTTCGAAATTTAACAGCAATACAAAGAAAATGAAGATAAATTTACAAACTTTTATCTACGGATATCTTTAAAGATTGTATTCCTGTTATATTCTACCCGTTTGTCTTGTAGTTCTGTTGGTTCTTCCTTCACATCGTCACTAATTATTTCCGTCGTAAACAATCTTGATATCACCTAATCAAGAGCTTCCAAAAATATCTAATGAAACAAAATCAATTATCGGTGGGTTGGCATGGCAACCACGGAGTCTTTCGAGGAGCGCTTTAATTGAGATCCTGCAGATCTAGTCTGGTAGGCCAGACCGATTTTTATAGGAGAAATACTTTGCAAACACGAAGGTACAATTTATATTTGAAAAAATACAATGTCCAAATTGAATTGGGTGTTTCAACTGAAGTTACCAGAAAACACAAATTAATGCAAAATTAATAATTTGACACACCCAGCAGCCATACTTTTACATTTTGTGTACTGATAACCGTCAGAATATTTGGCAGATTTTTAATTATTGATGGATCAAAAATATAAAACATTTCTGCGGTCAATATACAAGTTTTATTTTCGGCCTTTACTACCATCTCCAATGAATCTTCTTCAGAAGGTTTCTTAAATTCGTCTTAATAAAATTCGTGTAGTTGGATAGAGTAATAATTTTTTGCGTTTATAGCATGATGTAGTGCGGACGGAATATCTATCAGATGCCGGCGATAAAACGGTTTGAAATTCTGTGCGCGCAGGGCAATCGATTAAATTTCATATTTTCAAGTCCGTATGGGCTATCAAATGTTACGTGACGGGAAACTTTCCCAACTGCTGAGCATCCAAGTGAGAAATTGTAGGCTAGGAAATAAATGGAAGCTCTGCTTGCATGCCGACTCCACCAAGACTTTTAATTTTTTACTATGTTGATGTATTACCCCATATGCAAACGTCGAGCAGATTCCAGAACGACGGGAAATAATGCCGAGAACGGAATTTTAGATCAGCACATCAATAAATCTAAAAAACTTCCTGTGACAAATTCGTCGAAGTGGTTACAATACTTTTCAATATCCATTTTTAAAATAGGGCTTAATGCACTGATTTCCAAGGTGCTAAATAACATTTAATCTAAAAAACTTCCTGTGTCAAATTCGTCGAAGTGGTTACAATATTTTTCAATATCCATTTTTAAAGAAGGACTTAATGCACTGATTTCCAAGGTGCTAAATAGCATTTTATTCACGAATTAACAGGCAGTGGTTTTGAAACTTTTTACATCGCCTGAAATGAAGTATCACTTACAGATAATTCAGCAAGGGCTGAACAACTGTTATTAAGTAAAAAACTTATCTACAGGGAGAGTCAAGGAAATGCCTGTCTTCGATATCTCGAAGAAATACAAAATAAATTTATTAACAGAATTTATTCGTCTATTCACAGAGTAAAATTATTTTCATATATAAAGGGTTTTGCATTACGGCTCGACGAGAATCATTTGTCTTTTTTTAATAGAACAGCCTATGAATTTTTATATTTTTTCAATTGCATTTTATTCTTCTGTAAAAATATATTAAATTTCTTTTAGTTTTCCGCGGCGTTGCCAAGTTACTCCGTTTATTCTCTAAAAAAGCCCAAATATGCAACACAACATATAATACGTTTATCAACTCTTCTTATGTTCGTTGTTTATGTTTATAAAGTCGTAACCAAAATGAAGTTTAGCTAATTTGATTGCGTTTTCGAGGCAGTAAGTTGCTTTTACTGGTTATGTCTAACAAACATATACCAATCTCCGACAACAGTAATTCTTGTCGATCTGTAAAATGTCCTTACCGTTTATAATACTTAATAAACTATTTAGGTTTTACTAACTTTTCTCTAGCCGCCCAATTACTATTCAATTGAGGAACATAGGGCAGATGAAATCTAAATGAAAATTTTGTTTGTTTCTCATTTTTTTAGTAGTGCAGATTATCATCCGACAGCCTCCAAACAATTTACAGTTTATAATAGGTTTTTAACCATTCGGACATTGCTATATTTTTATTTACTTAAAGACGACAACAGGGGTTTGAACTTCACGAAATGTTTTCAGTCCAAATCGGAACGCGCTAAGTGAGTCATCATGTATATATAAAAATAAATGTGTCGTAACAAAATTTCAATGAAGTTGGTGGAAAATTATTTCGTCAATAATTTTCACAAAATATTTTGATCATTAAATAGTGACAGATTTTTAGTACGCTCTAAAATCTCTAAATAAACTAAAGTGTAAATATGCAGATCAGAGAGAAATGTCAATATATTTTTAGGCACAATATGTTACAGAAAACCTCAAAAGAGGGTGGTATATTTACCAAAGAATTCTCCAAGGCCAGATATAAGTAAAGATGAAAGATATATTTTAAAGCCCCTTAACATGTTACAAAAATACAGACATATCTGTAATCTGAAATAGCATCGTTGACCGAATTTTTCAGAAAAATGTGTTTTTTCTACGAATAAAAATAAACAAGCAAAGATACAACTGCAGTTTCAAAATTGCTAATATATTTTTGTGTTAGTAGGTTGCTAATTTGAAACTGGAGAGGCGCCAGATTTTAACGCGCAATAATTACGAAAAATTTAACACGATTATTAAAACTGAAATGGCCACGGTGACAAAGTGATATTAATATTCAGCATAAAAAATATAGCAGATACTATATGATGTACCTACTAATAAAGTCTTAAAATTTTTTTTTTTTAAATTCACAAAAGTTTATTTAATAGGTATATTTTAAAGGACACTGGTTCGGTTTCTTTCATACAAACAAAATTAAGCCAAATATTAAAAAAACTTTAACCATCCTTAATTTTATAAGAATTAAAAAAAAATCCTTGTCAGCATATCATTTTAATATCCATTTTTAATCCTGAAGTGAAACATCTTCTATATCTTACTACGAAAAGTATATAATTGTTTATTAATTACATAAATATGAGGTTCATATGGGTTCTATAATACTTCACGATTTGACAGGTGACAATGCTGCCTGCATAGAGCAATAAAAGTATGATCCGATTTTTTAAATTTATTTTTGTAAATTTCATTCGGTTATGTTATTAAAATGAAGTAATCTGTGACATGTAGTATTGTTCTTTATAATATGGTGACATAGTTGTTAGACAGTTTTTATTTACCAAAAACTGAAAAATCGTACTATTTAATGTTGATATCCCCGCGCATAAACATTAACATTAACATGTTAACATTAAAACAAAACTACCCACTTTAATAAAAATTCTTACAATATTACAAATGAAAGAGAAATTTTTGGAGTGCGTCATTGAGACGATCCACTGGATCATTTATCAGAGAAAGGATGGACAACGTCCACAAGACAAATGAAATTTCTTTCCTACACCTGTCACTGAGACAAGTGCAGAATAAAATGATTTTTATTCTTTTTCAAATGCTAATTGGCATTAGAGTTTAAAATAGTCGTTTGAGAAATGAAATGACGATATAAATTCTCATTCAGCAACATTTAGAGCTGATGTTATTTTCAGTTTTATGATTTTAAAAATAATACACAGCTACTAAAATTTTTATAAATAAATATAGTTTTATATGCCACTAGTTGGAATAGTAGCAAAATTTTATAGAAATAAATGAAAGGAATTTCTAGTATTTCCTTCATATTTTATTTGCAAGAAATTCCAATTAAATTGTAAAATTTCAATTAATAATAATTTTAAAGACTTTATTGCTCCTATTAAAATACATAATTATATTTTACAATATCAAACAAGTCTCATGAGAGACATATCAAACGAATTCTAAATTAATAATTATTTGTGTATCTTGGGCATTATTAAGATGTTTACGTTTGTTCAAGAGCAAATTTTTTTCTAATAATCTAATTTCCACATCATAAATTTTTAATATAATAAGCGAAGTAATTTATTTAAGTCAGCGATTTCTTCTTTTTTTATAGTTTTTATCGCAATGTCATTATCATGATATTCTAGAAACGAGTTGCAATTCCATAAAACCCGCGAATGTATGATATATACTCTATAATGAATCTCGTAATCAGGATATTGATAAATACACAGATGGAATAAAAGTTCTCTTGCAAGATAGGTTTTTTTATTGATACCATCAAGATCGTATTTTTCCGAAATTAAGTGAAGGATCTTTGGTCCTCTCCGCCATATTTTCAAGTTATTTATCGTCGAGAAACCCTCAAGTTCATGTTAGGGTCGCCATAAAGTCACTTTACATGCGCAATAAAACCGGATTTAAGTAATAAATCCCACTTATAGTTGTCTAGCACTCTTCATTCACAAATCTAAAATGCGAATCTTTAGCATCATGAAATTCACCTCTAGTTTATAGTCCATAAATTGTGGCTGAGATAACCGAACGGAGAGGAGTTGATTCTATCGGGGCATAAAGCAGCAATCACCGGGATTCGGCTAATCCTGATCCGAAAGATCATTTATCACAGATGAAGTAGGTCTGATTTTATATCCGCAAGACAAATGTTGGCTCAGATGCTCGCGCTCATATCAGGAGAACCCGCCAGTTCTAGGAGAAACTTTGACACTTGACTGCCGAGAATCAAAATGAGAAATCCATCAGATTCATTGTAATCTTACTCTATTTTAATTTTATTGATTGTCGATTCTAATAGCAGTGGCAAAGTTATAGGAGGTTTGGTGTTAGAACCCCTCCCAATTAATTCATAATTTAAAAAAACAATGTATAAACTCGACTGAACCTTTCGGGCTGCCTTGGCCAGCTCTCGAGTCAGTCTTGTGCTGTCACTTCACCCGCGAGAGCAAAATAGAAGTTTCCTCCCTTAGGGCATAATATACTATTTTTTAAATATGTTAATTTATTAATAATATTAATTTGTTCCCATAAATATATAGCATATTGTATACCGTAAAATCTTAGAAGTGGTTTTCACCACACATTATAGTTTGAATAAAGACATAAAATGTAAAGATAACGAAGTATAAAATATTGTATAGCATATAGATACGTTAACTTTGTCACTAATTTATTAGAATTTAAAAACGCAATAGAAAATCTGTAGTACGATATTATCAACTCTAGATTTCTTTACACACATATATAGATAAATTGTTATTTGGCTTTGTGGACGACAAGTGTTTGTGACCAAAAAGTGTTAGCGGACGGAACGTAATAATTTTTTTTCTGCGTCCGAAATTATGTTTACCTATTTAATTCCTTTTAGAGGTCAACGGAAAATGATATTACGATCCGCTTTCTCACTTAAAATCTCATATCCTGTCAGGTTTAAAATACTCATACGGAATATAAAAACGAACTTATCAAACATACTTATATAGGATTACCAGTATGTAATTATTTATAAGTATTATTAGTATATAAATTCCTAATACGATTGCACACAAATTCACCAATTTTTTTTCTTTTGATAATCTGATTCACCCTTTACACTATCATTACCAAGAGATGAGTCACTTCTAGCATAAAGACGGTATCATTACCAGAATCTGCACAAAGCTAATTGGCAATATTATGTTATGTTTTATGTATATCTAAATGAAGAGCTTGTAGTCATGTCCTCACATGTACAGAGGTAGGCATATATTTATGAATGCCGGTTAGTGCATGTCACTTTCCTTCTCAGTGTAGATGAGTAGAGGGCGGGCATGGCGGGGATCGATAGAGCGGCGGTCGTTGACTCCGGCCGGCTCCGGAGCGACTAGCAGCTCCGGGAGCACCAGCACAGCATGGACCTGTGACGTATCACTACCTTCTCAATAAAGAATGCCATTATACACTCAATATTCAACGGCTAAGATTCCTTCATACAATATTTCTTTCTACTTGTCTACGTTCTTTAGTTCTAGTTCTAATTTAGAATAAAATTTTAAATATTTAGATCACTCTGTTTTACAGTATCGATAAAGATATATTTATATCTAAAAGGCCGTTTGACACGATACAATTTTATGTTCAAAATTTTTATACATAGTTTTGATCAAAATTTTAATCATATAGATTATAAATTTTTTGTACATAATTCTGCAACCCTGTATGTCACTGTTTCATTATTTTGAACATAATTCTGTACAAGCGCCTGTGTACAAACAGTATCACGAATAACTGTCTGAAATTGTGAAAACGCAAAATGGATAGCATTCAAGAAATTAATTTGAATTTGTTATTATTAATGTCTGCAATAATAAAAATTGTAGCCATAGACAAGAAACAATGAGTTTCTAAAGTCTGCAATAATAAAAATTGTAGCCATAGACAAGATACAATGAGTTTCTAAAAAGAGACTATGGTGTAGAAATTGGCTGAAACGGCGAGAAGAAGGAGGAGTTTGTTATCTTTAAATATAGTTGTCGACAAATCAATTTCTTTGACTTTGAAATCCTCAAAATTTGGTGAACAAAACCCTGAACTACAAATGTAATTTTAGTATAGTCGAAATTATAACGTTTGAATCATCCACATATAAATTCCTTCATTAATTATTCTTGCAATGCATTCTCATATTTCGGGTTAATAGCTTTACAAGGATAAGAAATTATATACCTGATGTAAACTGAAATTATATACCTGATGTAAACTGATCTAATGTTGATTATTTAAAAGTTGAATAATCGTCAAAATAATATCAAAATGACTAGATATATAATACTATCCCCAGTTGTCTCTTCACTAGGTGATGGGAGATAAAAATATAACTTCTGTGAAACTGTTTACTGGTCGTTTTGTCATTCCGTTCGAAAGATATTTTAATTCTGTGGAGTATTTGGGTAAAGTTGTTGTTTTGTTGCATTTATTAATGGACTTGGCAGCATCACAAAATTATTTCTAGGATGATGCCTCTAAAATTAAGTTGATTATTTTCATGTTATAAATTTATACTTGTGAACGCTCTAAATAGTTTTATTCATAAAATAATTTATATTCTACATAAAAATGTAAATAAGCAATGACAATACAAATAAAAGTCTTGTAAAGAAGTTCGCATGTATGATGATGTATTTAAGATAACACAAGCTTATATTTCATTGGCCCGTCACAATAAATTCCCGGAATATTTTTTCATCGTTCGATTCCCCTTGTACAATTCCTGCATGAAGTATGCCATCGTTGTTTATTCAAAATTTATCTGTTGAAAAATATGTTGGTGGTAGAGGAGTTGAGTGTAAAATATGACGGCTTTCGAAACGCTGCGATCGATGTAAAAATGGTTTCAGTTTTGTCATGACAAATCCTCGGGAAATGTTCCCATTCGTTTCTTTAACTCGCTTGCCTATCCGTCATTTCCAGAGCCGATATTCTCGCTCAGATGGGACCGATCACCGCATAACAGATACCAACATTTAAAGTAAAAACAAAATAATAACAACAGATTAGCTTTTTCTATGTTGCAATATTAACTACTTTTTATTACAAAGAGCAAAAACGGATAATTACCGAAAGTACCACATACGTTACCTCTTGCTATTAGTCGATTAATTTACTTTTTAATTTCTTGTACAAAGTAAAGGAACAAAGTATTGTAATCGCGAAAAAATTCTGTTTTGAGATTTCAACGGAAATATCCGTTATTACCATCCCTGAATCTATTTTGACTAGTACGTATATATCTTGCATAATGCAAAAATGATTAGTCGTAAAATGTTGAAATTTTGTATATGGGGCACCTATAACATAAATAGTTTTTTAATTTTTCGCACAATTTAAAAACGATTAGCTGTATAAAGTTGAAATTTTGTTTATGGAATTGCTGTAATACCTAGTTATTCACCTCTATGTTTTGTTCCAAAGGCACTTAACATTCGGCAAGTACTTAATAAAAAAAATAATTAATTAGCTTTTTTTTATAGGAAAGCGAAATTTTGGCCTTAGAATAGATCGGCCAGAAGGATTTTACCGGATATGTTTCATTTGTCTTCTTTTATTTTACAATAACTTCATATTTTTACATTATAACTTTTAAAATCACTGACTGATAGGTAAAACCAATTTAATTCATTGAATTTTATTCAATTTAAGGATTTAAGCATTTTGTCGCTATTTTCACCGCGGCATATAAGATCTATTGTGACATAGCCCTTACTTAGAAGTCAGGGAACAATTCCAGATTTTTAATGAAACCAATTACAGTTCTAGGAGTTAAGTTCATGATCTCTTCTGCCGTAAGGGACCTCATAACCATTTGGTTGAGTCTCTGAGTGGTTACGACTGAGAATTTACACAGTACCTATGTTTACCAATTTTAAACAATTTTTTTCAATAATTCCTATCATTTTTCTAAGATTATTTTTGCTGAGAATTAATAGCTCCTTGGAGTTTGTCATCGCTGAAGAAATGAATATTCTTGCTTGACTGAGAAATATGTTTTTCAATATAAGGATATGGCAGATTCCTCTCAGTTTTTGATCGCATCCTTGTAGTTGTTTAGTAACTTTGTTCCTTTATTTGAGAATTAATCAGCTCTCTCGATTTCTAAGATTCTCCCATGCCCTGGTACCCAGCACCGTATAACGTGAATGTAATTTATACATTTTTTTATGTTAAAGTAGAATTTATAATTCTTTATCTAATACATAATTTGAAACGTGATTATTCATCATTTTTAACATGATCCGTTTATCTATTTTAGGTATATGTACACCAAGTTAAAAATTAAGTAACCAAGTTAAAATAATTAGTTAAATATATAGAACAGGGTATGAAGTACTCAAAGTATTTGGTTCGTGAAAAATGTTATTTGCGTTTTAATGATATAAGTTACACAGCTACAGTTAATAAATTTATCAGAATTTTTAATTTAAAATCAGTTTTAAAGAATTAGCTATAAAAATACATACATACTGTTAGACATAGTCAAAACGTAATGTGAATTCCTCGAGATCCATTAAAATCTTGAAATGTCAAAGTGGATAAGATTATAATACCATCCTTGTAGTATACGCGATGGTCGGTGAAATAGGATGGCCTGTATTCTGATATAAAAGGTAAAAAATGAATCCAGTTTGGTTGATAATAAAAGTTTATGATGTATGTAAATCAAAAGAATAATGACAATTTGAGTATTTTTAGAACTGGTGTTTGTTGTGAAATGAAAAGATTCGTCCGTGTGTTTTGCAGTTATTCGTTTTCGTTTGCAGCACAGAACAGCAATAGTCATTACGTGAGTTTTATATTGAAATAAAATTTTATTTCCCAGCCAGAGAGACGTGGAAATAGCCAAGCATTACTGAAATTGTGCAATTAAAAGCAATGCAATGCGTACGTAATGTTTGGAATATAAATTGAAAATATTTTTATTTTATTTTAATAAATATTTTCATTTAAATTATTAGTTTGCAAATCTCTCGTTTTTAATTAGCAAGTACAAATATTATTTAAACATTTCACTCATCAGTGGATCGCAGGTGAGCTATAAAATAAGGATCACTGCTTCGTTAATGCCATCCTGCAGTCCTCAAACAACGCCTAGATGATATCCGCAGTCCACTGCACAATATACGATATAATACTAATTGGCGTAATATTATAATTAATCTTGTATCTATACTTCACTCTGTAGGAAGATATTTTTTTATTTCTAATTGAAAACACACAAATTACAGTTAATTGGAATAGAAACTCAGGAATGATACCCTGTGATGATAAAAAGTAAATATTTATACAGAGTATTTCTATACCTCTGCACGAAACTTAAATGACGGACTATAGAATAAAAAGTTTTTTTTTAATTCGCTAAAATAAGGACAATGTATTCGTTGCGAACATTTTTACTGCACTTATCATTAAAGTTTCGTACAGAGATATAGAAATACCCTATATGTACAGATAGTAGATACTAATAGTTAATATGCTTTAAAGTAATTGCACAGAAAATTGTTTAATACTTTCCTACCTAAGTAAAGTAGATGTAGGGATCAAGATAAGAATCGCATATCGAGATATAATAAACCTATAATTTATAACCAGTGGTGAAATTTAAGGGAGGGGCAAGAATAAGCAGTACCATAAGGATATTCAAAAACACAAAGCTTTACAAAATCTTTCACTTTTTGAACTAAAATGGGTTTACGGTATACAAACGTTATCAGTTTAACTAATGGGTCAGTAAAAAAAAATCACATTTCCAATTAAATAAATAATTATTTTTACACCTCCAAGGTATTTACAATCACAGTTGCACATGAAAATTACAATTTTTAATTTTTCACTTTGAAATTTTTCATATACAACCGAAATATTCCAAAAATACCTATTTCTGGGTTCAAAATTTTTCTTCTGAATATTATCTATATTGATGTTTCTGAATATTATCTATATTGAAACTGATAAATATCTATGCGATGATTTTAAATTTATAAAGAGAAAAAGTTCTCGAGCGAAAAACTAAAATTGTGTTTTTTTTTCGTAGAATCGACTGATAGAGATTGTATAACTACCTATTTTTGAGATATATCCCAAAAACAAACTTTTTTGATGTGAGACTCTGAGAGCAAAAATCTTACGAACGGAAAGAGATAAATATATTGTATCTAAATTTAAAATGAGTGCATAGACTTCTTTCAATATGGACAATTTCCAAAAATAAAAATAATTAAAATATACACAGTAAACAAGTTTTATGCAAAAAATAATAATGGCCATATGGCGGTAATTCTATGGTAACACGAGATGATTTTAAAAACAATATCATCGATATTCGTTATATTTTTTTATCCATTATTTAGTGTGCATGCTAAGGATTATTTTCTGTTTTGGGACTATTTTAAGTCAGACTGTGACTAATGAAGTTCCCGAAACAACAGCAACATTTTTTGTTTGATGTTTGGAAGTTTTTGAAGTCGTTCTGGGATTCTTCCAACCACATCAATTTTTTCGCGGTTAAAGTTCTAAGGTCGTGGACCTCTGACGTGCCACGAGGGTATAAGCGGAAATTTTAATTTTTAGATTTATTAGCGAAACAAATGACGGTTTTACGTGCAGGGAAGTTAGGTTAGTGTAATTTAAGGCCATATCAACGGCTTAAAGTTTCAGACTTCAACTTGTCATTTGCATTTTCAACTAATTTTCAAACAACATGAAACTTATACTCAAATATAAATTATCTTCTTTCTACTGAATCAACATAGTATAAATTACATTCTGGTATTTAAAAAAATAATAAAAAGAAGTCCTGAAAATAACGGAGAAGTTTAAAAAGAAGAAGGTGAAAATATAATATATAACATAGGTTTGTTCATTTTTAAGTTTTAGGCTGCAAATATTTCAAGGAAAAAAGGAAATAATAAAATTATATTTAAAATATCGGTATTAACGTAATATCTACTTAAATCTAAAAAGTATTGGAGAAAAAAAAATAGTGCAGAGAAACTAAAATTGACTTGATTTTAAATTTTCATATTTTCCACATTAATCGTTCCAAAAAATGTGTGTCAAATTTCAAATTAAGTACAATGTCCACAAAACATTAAACTCGAAAAAAACTTTTCAAAATATAACAAGCTATTCTAAATATACCTACTTCATAAACAACTTAAAAAATATCAAATAATGTCTGAAGTGAGGTAATTTATCTGCTTAGCGAGGCTAAGTGAAGTGATATATTTTGTAAGCAAGTTTTAAATCATATTTTTATTTGTCCAAGACTGTAATTTATTTTTCATGTAGCCGGAAAATCTAAAAACTTCTTTTAACAAACACATTTAATTTATTCGTTTGTCAAAACGGAATTTGTAAATGAATCACAGGACATATTTTGCATCCAAAATAAAAATTCAAGGTGAAGATACCAACAAGATTTATAAATCGCATATTTTCCTTATTGCACATAACGTAAAAAACAATATACAAACAAAATAATTCACAGTATTTTAAATCACTATATTACCCAAGAGGTGGTTTAATTTATTAACGTCCTCCGCCTGGAATTGAGCTGAGTGTAAGATCTGGGGTTCAAATTCCAGTTTCGCCAATCCCAATCTTTAAGCAAAAAAAGTATCACTGTGTGCGAGTGGTTCGGAGCCAACTCCACACCACTAAAATGCAAGTAAAACGTGTCAAGACAAATATCTTAGTTTTATTGTTCTATCTAGGAATGTAGTTCCAAAATAATTATGTTAAACAATTAGGAAACCGTCACAGAAATGAGAGAACATTAAATTAAAATAATTAACTTTTTACAATAGTGCAATAATAGTCATTAAGGTACAAAGAAGCGAACATATTTTAATTATTTAATTTCAATGTTCAATAAAATCAAATTCAAATTCAATGAAACAATCCCAGCTCATTTACTTAATTATTGTAATTCTGGACCTAACCTTTTAACTTTAATTTAAACCCTATAAATTCAGAATAATTAATATATACGCCTACACAACACAGGGCAAAGACTTATTAGAGGTCCAACCGATTTGATGTTCATTTATTTTTAATTAAAGAAACGGGTACACAACTGTGAAAATTAAATGAAATTGGAGTTAATTCAAAAACATTATCGTATATTCGTATTTCTGTAATTTTCGGATAAAAAATTCTCAACTCACCAAAGTAGAAAATATTAATTGCCAGCAACTCACCTAAAACAAACAGAACACACATTAAACACAAATATTTATTTTGGAAGCGAGCGAAAGATAAAGACATATAATTGGCGTTTCCGTATCTGATGAAAAAATACAGCACACGAATATTTGTTTCACAGGCAGTAGCGACAACCCTATTTGCTGTTGAAAGAACGAAAACTTAACTAGAATTTATTTCTCTACAAGGAATATTGAAAATGAGAGTTGATTGCTCGATAAAAGGAAAAAAGTGATTGTGGAAGATTTCGATAAGAATAACAACAAATTTTCTTTTAAAAGTTAAACATTCACTCAATATTACGTACACTATTTTTATTAGAAAAGAGACCTTCAATAAACATTCATTTTACTTATTCAATATTACAGTAACTAAATAAAAAAAAATGTATTTCTCTCTGTATGTAGTAAAGTCAAAGATTTTGGATTTTGATTTTAAAACAAATAACAAATAAATAAAATTTTAAATGAGAATTAGTTATCAAGTTAAGGTTTTCATATATTGAAAACTACATTACTAAAGAGTTTTATGAGTAATAAAATGAAAATGACAAGTAAACTATAAATTTAAGAGTTAGAATATTTATGTCCTATAATGAAATGACGTCGGTTAAATGTAATAATATGTATAATGAAAATACCATTGTCAGAATGTTTTAGAACCTACTACAATTTGTAGTCTACTAAAATGCAATTAAAAATTGTATAAAACAGATGAAATTCAAAAATCAATTTCATTTGCAATTATACACGGTTGCCACCTCTCCGCTTTCGACCCGGAGACTTCAGTTTTCAATGCCAATCTCCGGGTTCCGGTTTTATTAGATAAATCTCCGGGTTGAATAATAATTTTGTGTTCATTTATTGTGTCATTATTTTGTACATAATTTGTCAAACTTTTAGTAGGTAAGTACTACGTTGTATTTTTGTACTGATCTTTTCTTCCTTATTGTTGTTTTGTATAGTTGACTAAAAATATGTATTACTTTAATGTTACCAACGATTTTTTTGTCTACAATCTCCGGGACGTCACTGATTGCAAAACAAATGTAAAAATAATTGGTTATAATTTGAGAAGAAAGTTCTTTTATAAGAAATGTTTCGGGGATAAAAAAAATGTGTATACTTAGGTACCTCAATGATGAATATTATAATTTTATAATTGTCCTAAAAAAAATCCAAATTTATCTGATAAGAATTTTCAATTATAAGAAATGTTTTCGCAGTAAAATTAGAAAAGAAGAAATAGAGCTAGAATATTTTTGCCGTTAATGAATCGAGCGTGGTTATTTCGCCGTTCCCTTGAACTTTCCATTTAAAATTATAAATGCACTCAGGCTGCGAGGCTGCAGTTCTAAATAAAGCCGGTCTCGTGGAGGTACATTAACGGTGGTTTCTGAACTTGCGTGCCCAATCAGGCTATGTTTAGCGTCGTGCACAGCGGGGAGAATTTTCAAATTGTTGGCTTCGGCCGCACAATTTACTAAATTGAAAAGTTTGCCCGCACTTACCAAATGGGGCAAGTTTTATTCGCCGGCCCGGGATTTAATGTCAAACATTTTCGCTTCATTTTGACGCCCGAATTCATTTTGGAGGACTAACCCCACTTTCGCTTTAATTTCGAAACATTTGTTTCAATTTCTGTAAACGCACGAAAATGGTAAAATATCTCCGGGAATTCCTCCACACCCTTCGAATAAGTACTTGAAATTTCTTGTATTTTTCCGACAATGCAAATACGAAACCATTTTAGGTTTATATAATTATTGTTACCTCTTGCCATATTAGTGAAGGCAATCGGATTGTACTAAAAAGATCTCATACAAAGTTTTTGACAAATCAGCACATGTCAAGGTCTCTAACAATTTAATTTTAAAATTTTTGTAATAATAACTGTATGTGTTAAAGGGTGTTTTCATGTATGTACGATAACTTTTTTTACCAACCAATTTTACATGAAGCTCGAGAGTCTTGACTTGTTTATTTCTTATATCATATAGTAATTATTTGGTACAAAAACATAATCAATTACACTCTAATTAATAAGATATATGGCTATGTTTGGCGGCAGTAACTGCACTCGTTTTGGCATCAATTCAATAAGTTTCTAACAGTTTTTAGAGTTCCTGCCATCCCAATACCAGACTTGAGTGACCACTTCTATCATTTTTATTTTTGTGGTACAGTTGATATTGCAAAATCTAGGCTTGCAAGAGGACAATATTTATGACTTTTTTGTAAGTTTATGAGGTGTGCTATTAAAATGATCTAATCTCTATTAATAAATTGTAGGAAAGGAGTACATGTATTATAATGTTATGCAATATGATGACTTTATTATACTAGCCGCTTTATTTACTATAAACTGTTCTCCCATGTTAAAAGCCTATGACAACATTTCTCTAAGACATATGGTATAAAAAGTACCTATTATTGTTTAGAAGGAAATTACATAGCAATTTAATAAAAATAAAAATGGATAGCTTTAAAAAAATTGCTAGTTTTATTGTTGATTAATAAATTTTTAATGCCACGTTCATTTCAAAACAGTAAGTATCTTTTCCTTACACATATGGTAGAAGTGTCTACTTCTTCAACTGTTTTTGGTTCGAGAAGTTCATGCTTCTCCAACTGTGGGAAAAGTAAAATGAGTGGGAGAAGTTCGTGCCGAAATTGTATTGTATTTTTACTTCCTTTTACAAAGTAGTAATGTAATCAAGAAAAATTGCGCTTTTTAAGTTGCAACGGAAATATCCATTTTGACCATCCTTGAAACCATTTTGGCTAGTTTCGGTGTGACGTAAAATTTTTAAATTTCGAATATAACGCCTAGTTGTGCACCTCCCTTTTTCATTGCAATCGGCAGTGTAAAAAAGGTACTCGTAGGGTTTCTTTGAATTTTTCGCATAACTCAAAAACGATTAGCCTTAGAATATAGTTACTTAACATCTAGCTATGCAGTTTACTTTTGGCAGAAACTTAATAAAAATAATAATTTAGTTGGCTTCTATTTTTTTAAGGAAACATTTAATAATAAATTAACACTGACATAAGTTTTTGAGTGATTAAAATAATTTTGTGTAATCCAATAAAGAAGGAAAGTTCAAAGATATGAAACGAATGGAAATTGAAGAATGATTAGTAGTAGAACGATTTCAATTACAAATGAAATAAGTTTAAATGAAGTGCAGCAAAAAATGTGTATAATTTAGTGTACAAGGAAGTCATGTGGTGTCCACAACAGTTTATTATTATTATTATTTTCATTTATTTTTGTGTTAAAAATACTATAATTGTCAATAAATAATGGTACCTAACGAATTCGTTTCACAGTTATGTCTTACACAAAAACAAAACCACATATGACAAAAATTTTTAAAAAATTCAAAATAGAACGAATTTTTGAAAAATATAATGGAAACGGATTTTTGATTTCATTAATCGGTTTTAATATACCTCAATTTGGATATTTTTTTCTGATGTTGGGGGAAATTTAATTTTGATCGTGCAAATAATAGAATAAGCATTATTAACGGTAGATAAGCAATACCGATCTCATACAGTAATTCGAGTTTTCGAGTCGTTGCTTCGTTCTTTCTCCAAACAAGTCGATCGGTAAAATGCCCTTACCGTTCTTAATACAGCACGACATGATTTATTGTTGCGTCTTTACGCGAAGTGATGCAATACGTATTTGCAGTAGGTGGTTTTGAAAAAAAAGGAATTGTGTAGCACAGCAGTAGATGATGTTCAATAACAGAATAACAGGTAATCCGGGTTGCGTTGGAATTGATGGGATTTGCAATATCGCTAAGCCGGCCGCCCATCAGTCTGGCATGACAGGCCCTTCCTTCCGGGATGCTGGATGCGCGAGTTAATTTAAGCGGCCGAGAAAAACGTCGCGCTATAATTCATATGAAATTTGTCAGCGATACACAGAACATAAATTACGGATAATCCTGAGAGGTAAATAAAAGACGCTAAATTAAAAACGTCCAACCATTTTTCAGCACCGAGCTCGTCGTTGACTATATACAGAAAGAAACGTGCGGCATAAATTGTCTAGTGTATTTTTAGCTAGCTTTAAAATACCTACCCTAGATATTTTTAATTTACATTGTTTGTTTTTATCTTGCAGAATAAATGCGTACTACGAGTAAATATACAAACACTGATTTTACGATAATTAATGTTGTGGGTGTATCGAAAGATCAGTATTACTAGCCCCATTATTCGCCTTACAAAATTAGAAGATCTTAAATTTTAAGCTTAAAAAACCAACTTATAAACCTAATTTTTATTTATAAATCAAAAATATTACATAAAAAATATTCAAACGGGCGTTTTCCAACTAACCTTTCTAACCTTTCCACTGAGGCACATATTGGACAGCTTAAAACGACATGAAATTCTGTATATATTATTTATAGTGCATTCCGATCCAATTAAACACATCAGTATAATTAATAATGGGGTAGGTGACCAAGGTAGAATTTTAATGAAAAAACTATTAAATTATAGAAAGTATGTTTATTTATGAACGTTGACATTAAAAAAGTTAAATATTTATAAGCAATTGTTTAGTAATTTGCGTTAAATAGAAACAGCGTCCATTACTATGACGTTTACTAAGTTCGCACGCTGATTGGTTAAAATTTGAAGGTGTGGCAATAAACCTATCTATCTCACTCACACCGCATATTTCCGTCTCTGACTACCTTCGCCCCTCTCATGAACTTAGTTGACGTCATAATCCCCTCCCAAGTACTATATTATTTATTTACTTCAAAACAACAAATAATTAACAATTTTAAAAAAATACGGGTATATTATTTTTGTACAAGCTATCACATATACCAAATTTAGAAATTGGTCACCTACCCCATTAGCGACTCTTCAGTAAGGTTTAACCAATGAACCACACCTGCCTATAAATATTCTTTTTCTTCAAACGTCATAAAAGTAACATATTCTGTGACGTGATTGACAAGGTTGAAGTTTAATTTCAACGTCGGCGTAATATAATTTTTTATTCTAGCCGCCGTTTAATTTCTTCGCCGCCGTTTGTAGAATCAGCCAATAAGAAGTAAGTTGTACAATAGAAATCTGTAATATCGACTTAAATGTCACTATAAAAACTAGATAACCTAAGAATAAAGTTACTAAAAATTATGAATAACTGACAGGTAACCTACATATTAAACGTCAAAAAGTAGTTTATTTTTTAAAATTTCTAAGTTTGAAGAAAAAGTAGAATGTGTTATTCAGAGTAAAAGTGTCTTTGTGTGCCTCGCATGCAATTGTCCGACTCGCTTCGCTCGCCGTGCAAACTTCCATGCCCGCCACACAAAGTATCACTTTTACTCTTAATAACACAATGTACTATTATTTTTGATAATATAAAAAGCAAAAAATAAGACGAAATGCAGAAACCTAAATTATCTTCAAAATGAGATTTTCGAAAAATAGATATTTTCAATAGTTTAAATCTTCAAGTGTGTTTGAAATTTGTTTAATTATCAAAATATCTGTATGTTATATTTAGCGCGATTTTTTGATATGAGGTAGATGTCACATAATTTAAAGAAAATATTTTTAAATTCTAACGAATTTCAAAGAATGTTTTAAAAATTTTGAATACTTAAAATTTCAACGGAGTTAGATTGAGATACGCCTCTTATTCACAAAACGGGGGGAACACATGTATCTGTTTAAAGGCGTATCTAACTCATTTTAGCCAAATTTTGAGATACGCCTTTACGTTTTGTCAACGGCGATATGTTCATTATTTCCATTTTGTAATGAATTACAAAGTTCCACAGAAAACAATAAAAATGTTTCTCGAACTATGCGAGTAAAATGAAAAAAAATCATTAAATCATACGACATTCTGAAGTACCTATACAACACGAAATATTATTTCTCAAATGAAAGTAGAAATATCTGGAGAATATTTATCAAAAATTCCAATTACTTCCTCTATTCATTCCCACGGAAAGAATCTGTGCGAATTTCGCCACGTCGTTTGTAGCGCTGCCACTGAGTTTCATTTGAAAATATGAAGTTCGCGTCATGATTTAACTTCCGGTCAGCAGAAAATGCGCGGAACCACCAACAGGGTGTTGGGAGCGAGCAGAATTGCTTTCCGCTCTGACAACTTCTTAATCATCGGGATTTTATTTTTATTTTCAGACATTCGTTTCCCTAAAAGTTTAATAACCGTTTTTTGTGCATAGATGAAATGGATTATGAAGGAAACTAATTAATAGTTACGCCATTTTTATAGAATAAGCGAAATTAAAGCCATTGAAAACTCACTCAAGTGTTATAGTCTTGTGCTTCACGTGAAACAGGCCAAACTTTTTACGAATAAATCACTCACCAATAAACAATTTTACTTCTTTAAAATACAAATAACATATAATGCAGTAAAAGTACATTAAATAACAAATTTATACATTGCTACGCGCACCACACAGTCGTGTATTATTGTAGCTCTTACGCATCCAAGATGACAGTGAATGCGGCCGCCAGCTTTTAGACAGTGGAGAAGGGGGTGGTTCAAATAATGAAATAGTATAAATTATAATAGGGCGCCACGTGGTTGTTGTTAAAAAAAGGAAACCTAGTATACAACCACGAAAATACGAATCTGTGAAGGATAATCAAAGATAATAGTAGGTAACTCAAAAAAAAACAAATAAAGCTCCGTTTGAAATTAAAATGTAGGATATATTAAATATTTGTAGTATTACATTATGTAAATAAAGTTTGAAATCGAAATTCTTTATATTAGCAAATTTCTGAATGAATTATATAACTCATGCGAGATATAAACGAAAGGTAATACTAATAAGTGAATAAACTGTGCCAAATAGGGGATGCGTGGCGCACGAACGAGCGAGGACTTCGGATGTTTAGATAGCTTAGACTTTAAATATAATACGCAAAAATAGGCGCAATACGGGTGGTTGGTCGACCAATCAGGGTAATGCGAGCGTAACAAGCGTCGAAATAAGTTAAATTCAGTCCTAACCCTTCCTAAACCGAAACAATCCCTAAATGAGTATCTCTCATAAAAAAAAATTCAGAGACTCGCTTGAGCTAGTACATATAAAATAATAACATAAGCGTAAATAAATGTAATTAAATAACATAACATTCAAAAATCAATCCAAAAAAATATTTAAAAATAACAACAAGAAAAAAATCAAAATAGAGCTTATCTGCATGTGTTTGGAGAGCTGATGACGTCGGAGTGACGTAGTGTGCGGTAGTGACGTAGTGTGTGACGAGTTCCAAAATGGCGTCGAACAATTTCCGCTTGAAACACGAGGTACCGGTCATCCAATTCTCCCCAAAAATTCTCCACTAAAATGTGTATCCACCAAAAATAAGGGCTCAACAACCCAATCCAACCATAAGCATCCAATAAATCGGATCGAGATCGAATTAATATCGATAGTGGTAGAAAAGTAAATACAATAGAATAAAAGCCTGAAAGGAGAACTCAATTAGCATTGCCAGGTCGATGATTAAGTTAAAAGTTACTTTTACTGATTGTAAATTAACAATGATCAAAATATTATTACCAAAATACTTTATAGATACTACAACTGGGCTAATCAACAATAAAAGTAAATACCTGAGATGGTGGGCGGCTAAGTTGTTTTTCAATGATCGCAGTGCAATAAATCCGGAACAATTTTCCGCGGGAACAAATATTTCCCAATTATTTTTCTCAGTTGAAATCCCCAAATAACGGGCACGTTAAACTTTATCCAACAATAAACTAAACAATATGATAAATAATAACCAGACACTGAGATATGACTACAGCGACGATCAAGGAACAGAATGAATCACTTCGCTCAAATCTGCGAGTTAGCTCAAACTTGCACATGCCCAAATGTATAAAAATATTAAAATTAATATTCCTGACAATAATCAACCAGCAATGCCTAAGAGTTCCATAAATTGCGAACAAAAATGATAATAAGGAAATAAAATGATTTAGATTTTAAATAAATTGCAGATTGCAAGAATAAACCGTAACAACTCCCCCCTTTCCCAAAAAAAGAAATTACCCAGAAAATTTCTGATACGCTGACTCTAACCCACAAGGAAAATAATACGTATACCATTGTTCCAAATTAATCATCGTCGTTAGGGTTAGCTTTTAGATGCGAACTTGTCCAAGTTCCCGGAAGTACATTACCATCAAAACTTTCGAGTTGATAGGTATCCGCGGATAATCGTTTATGTATGAGGAACGGACCGACATACTTACTGGCTAACTTCGCCGTGTAATATTTGGAAGCGTCTGATAGCACAAAATTTTTTCGCCAAACTACTTGTTTAGGGTAAAACGAGATTTCACGACGTCTTAGGTCATATCGATTTTTTGACTTCCTGTAGGCCTTTTGTAGTCGCTGCGAAACATCCTTGTATAACTTGGCAAAATTACATGAACGCTCAGTATATTCCTCGGCATTTGGAAATGCAACCATTTCTTCCTCTAATACATTATTCGTATCCGAAGTGTGCTCAGTACCGAGTAGCTTAATCTCACGCCCGAAGTTAATAAAATATGGACTAAGGCCGGTAACTTCATGTACTGCGGTACGCAATGCGCAAGCAACCTTTGGTAAAAATTTTGCCCAGTCGCGATGATTATCAGAGACGTAAGATATTAACATCGTTTTTAATACACGGTTCACCCGTTCTGCAGGATTTGCCTGAGGGTGGTAATAGGACGTATAAGCAGGTTTGACTTTATAATGATGAAGGAGATCCCGATACTCTCGTGACCGAAACTGAGTGCCATTATCCGAGATAATAGTCCTGGGGACACCAAACATTAAAAAAACATTCTCTTCGATTAATTTAACGACATTAGCAGCAGAGGCTTTACGCAAGGGAAAGAATAAAGAGAATTTACTGAAACAATCGGATATTACCAAAATAGTAGTAAATCCGCGACACGAAGGAGGAAGAGGACCAACTAAGTCAACACAGATAACTTCCCATGGCTTACTTATCTGAGAATGACCTCCCATACGACCTGTTGGGGCCTTTTGCTCAGGTTTCGAACAAATGCATACCTTACAATACCGAATGTATTTTGCGACATCCATTTTCATTTTCGGCCAATAATACTTCTGAGCAAGTCGATGGTATGTTTTTAACACACCGAGATGCCCACTAGTCGGAACATCATGAAACTGTGTAATCAAACTTTTACGTTCGCTTTTCGGGACCAATTGTTTCCAGTTAAAGTCTTCATCCGTCAACCCATAATTATTCGAAGCGATATACTTAAATAGACGACCGTTCTCAATACGAAATGAAGAATAACGCTTGGGATCTTTCACTACTTTGTCACGTAGATCTCTATACCATTTATCCTCGCAAGCCTTAACATCGACCTTGACGTCAGCCACTGGGACTGCACGGGATAACGTATCTGGTACAACATGTTCTTTCCCTTGACGATGTACAATGTCAAAATGATACTGCTGCAGGCGAACGGCCCAACGAGCTAAGCGACCCGATGGGTTTTCTAATTTGTTTAACCACAACAGCGAGTAGTGATCCGTAACGGCAGTAAATTTAGTGCCTTCCAGATATGGGCGCAACTTCTCAATCGACCAAAGTAAAGCTAAAAGCTCTTTTTCCGTAGTGGAATAGTTTCTCTCTGCCCGCGACAGGGACCGAGACAAATAACATATCACTTTCTCATCATCGTTGTGCTTTTGAGACAGTACCGCTCCTAAGCCATAATTTGATGCATCTGTTTGTAATATAAATTCGCGGTCAAAATCAGGACACGATAAAATAGGGGCGGAAACTAGATAATTTTTAATAGTCGCCCACGATTCAGCACATTCTCTATCCCAATTGAATTTTGAATTTTTCTTCAACAGTTTGGTTAAAGGCGCGATAGTAGATGAAAAATGCGGGACGAACCGCCGATACCAAGATGCCATCCCCAATACGCGACGTACTTCAGATACACAGGTTGGGGTAGGAATTTCTAAAATGGCACGAACTTTATCGGGATCTACATGAAGGCCTTTATTATTTACGACATAGCCGAGATATTTAAGTTCTTCTCGACAAATCTGGCATTTCTCCCGACATAATGTAAGTCCTGCATCAATAATACGCGTCAACACTTCTTTCAGCACTTCGATATGCTTCTCAAATGTGGAAGTTACAATAACAATATCATCCAAATAAACGAAGACGTGTGGTTCTAAATCCGCACCTATCACACGATCAATAAAACTTTGCCAGGTGGCAGGCGCATTATGCAACCCAAAGGGCATTCGTTTAAAATGGAACAAGCCACGGTTTGGCACGGTAAATGCCGTATATTGTTTTGACTCTTCGTCCATGGGGATTTGCCAATAAGCAGATTTAATATCTAAAGAACTAAGATAATGCGCGTCTCTCAATTTATCTAATGTGCTCGACACATACGGAATGGGGTACGCATTTCTACGCGTTACACTATTAAGTTTCCTATAGTCCACACAAAATCTATACGTTCCATCCTTCTTAGGTACAAGAAGTATTGGAGAGGACCACGGACTCTGTGATCTTTCGACCACACCTAGGGCAAGCATTTTATCCAGTTCTTGATCTACATGCTTCTGCATGGCTGGGGAAATCGGATAATACCTTTGCTTAATCGGTTCATTATCGGTAATGATTTTATGGGTAACTAATTTGGTACAACCTAATTCTTTATTATCCATGGATTGAAACATGGTATCTAATAAACTGGACAAAAGTTTTTCCTGTTCTAAGGATAAATTCGGCCTCGCGTTAATTGAATTACACGCTATATCAGGGGACGCAGAAAAGGACCATTCACCTTTGCGAATATCTGGCACGACCCCCATTATCTTCCAAAAATTCATACCCAAAATCAACGAGTGTGACAGCTCTGGTACTACCAAGATATCTATAATTTTAATTTGGTCTCTTAACCGAACGGGAACTGAAATACTTCCAATGCACGCGCAACGTTCACCGTTAGCAACAGTACAATACAAAACTGTTTTGGTCAATGGTAAATTAAAATTTTTCAATATATCCCAACCCGGTTTCCCGAGAATTGTACAAGACGCACCTGAATCGAGCAATCCAAGAAAGGATTTTTCATAAATATAAACCGTCAAATAAGGACGCTCATCGTCCTTCGCATGAGCTAATATAAAATCTAAAACATAACTAACCGCTGCCGAATTTGGTCTAGAACGATGCACCAGCCGGCTTACTGCTGCATCCGACGATCGTTTCCCGAGTTACCGCAAGAAGTACAAGTCCTTGTGGTAACGTTAGGTTTTCCACAACGAAAACAATGCTTTTTAAGGGGTTGTCGACAGCGTGAAGACAAGTGACCCGCCTTACCACAATTCCAGCAGTTTCGAGACGGGCTTGACGCATGCTCAGTAGAGGCGACTGGCCGAGACGAGGAGGAGAATTCTAAAGTAGATGAAGCACGCGGACGATCACTCGTATATACAAAAGCTAAATCTGGTTCAACCGATAAACCGCGGCGCGGAGGCGGCGCATATGATTCCACAGACGCTTTTCGGATTTCTAACTTCCGACATAACTGTAATAACTGCGAAACCGATTTAACATCTGTCAGAGCTAGCTGCGACTGATAAAAGGGTGCAATGTTTCTTAATAAAATGTTAACTCGACGTTGTTCCGATAGTTTCGTACCAAGACGCGAGAATAACGACGTCATGACTGCAACATATATACCAATAGGCTCGTCAGGACCTTGAGTACGCTTTTTGATTTCTTCCAATAATATTTCTTCGTAGTCAATAGGCTGAAATTCTTCACGTAACTTTTCTACTAAGTCGTTCCACGTGCTAAAAAGATGTTTATTCGCTCTATACCAAATTAAGCCTGTGCCCTCGAACAAATCGACCGCTGAATTTAACAGTTCAGTTCGCGACACATGACGCGCCATGCGAAGTTCTTCAACTCTCTCAATAAATGCGTTAACAGAAGTTTGTTTGGTATTACCGCTGAATTTTAAATTCCATTTTGCTACAGGAACCGACTTTAATGACATGCGAATTTTACCCGAATCAGGCTCTGAATCAGATTCTGAGGAAGCTGAGTCACTTGAATGATCACTAGTTTTGATATCGAGTAAAGACGGCTCTAGAGTTTCGCTTAATAAAGTCGAGGAGGCTTTGGACTTCTTTACCTTTATGTCTAAATCTGCTCGTAATGAAGCTAATGAAACTAAAATTTTTGAAGATTTTGCTTTATCTCCCTCGCTCTTTGCTTTACAACGATTTAAGCGACCTAAGGAATGGGCGATTTTAGACCTAATTTTTTTATACTCGGAAGAATGCTTCAAACCGGAAAATGAATCTATTAACTCTGTGATTGCTTCTATTTGCAACGTAAGAGCAGCGTGGTCCTCATCGAATGTATAAGGGTGTGTAGGCCACTTATACGACGAACTATTCTCCAGCTTCATAATATAACGTAATGACTTTCTCATCGAGTCAACATCGGTGACGTCAACAACTCCCCTAATTTTTAATTCATATGTTATTTCGTCTTTTGATAATCTGTTTATCTCAAACTTCGTATCCATATTTACAATAGAAAAACCACAATAATTAAATAAAAGAAAAAAATAATCTCGAAATATAAGTAGACACACGAACAGGTACTAGCCTATCGAAAATAATGTAATATGCAATGGTAATTAAGCAAAAAAAGAACTGGCAGATGATATTTCTTTTAAGAGGGGCCCCACGTTGGGCGCCAAATTTGCTACGCACACCACACAGTCGTGTATTATTGTAGCTCTTACGCATCCAAGATGACAGTGAATGCGGCCGCCAGCTTTTAGACAGTGGAGAAGGGGGTGGTTCAAATAATGAAATAGTATAAATTATAATAGGGCGCCACGTGGTTGTTGTTAAAAAAAGGAAACCTAGTATACAACCACGAAAATACGAATCTGTGAAGGATAATCAAAGATAATAGTAGGTAACTCAAAAAAAAACAAATAAAGCTCCGTTTGAAATTAAAATGTAGGATATATTAAATATTTGTAGTATTACATTATGTAAATAAAGTTTGAAATCGAAATTCTTTATATTAGCAAATTTCTGAATGAATTATATAACTCATGCGAGATATAAACGAAAGGTAATACTAATAAGTGAATAAACTGTGCCAAATAGGGGATGCGTGGCGCACGAACGAGCGAGGACTTCGGATGTTTAGATAGCTTAGACTTTAAATATAATACGCAAAAATAGGCGCAATACGGGTGGTTGGTCGACCAATCAGGGTAATGCGAGCGTAACAAGCGTCGAAATAAGTTAAATTCAGTCCTAACCCTTCCTAAACCGAAACAATCCCTAAATGAGTATCTCTCATAAAAAAAAATTCAGAGACTCGCTTGAGCTAGTACATATAAAATAATAACATAAGCGTAAATAAATGTAATTAAATAACATAACATTCAAAAATCAATCCAAAAAAATATTTAAAAATAACAACAAGAAAAAAATCAAAATAGAGCTTATCTGCATGTGTTTGGAGAGCTGATGACGTCGGAGTGACGTAGTGTGCGGTAGTGACGTAGTGTGTGACGAGTTCCAAAATGGCGTCGAACAATTTCCGCTTGAAACACGAGGTACCGGTCATCCAATTCTCCCCAAAAATTCTCCACTAAAATGTGTATCCACCAAAAATAAGGGCTCAACAACCCAATCCAACCATAAGCATCCAATAAATCGGATCGAGATCGAATTAATATCGATAGTGGTAGAAAAGTAAATACAATAGAATAAAAGCCTGAAAGGAGAACTCAATTAGCATTGCCAGGTCGATGATTAAGTTAAAAGTTACTTTTACTGATTGTAAATTAACAATGATCAAAATATTATTACCAAAATACTTTATAGATACTACAACTGGGCTAATCAACAATAAAAGTAAATACCTGAGATGGTGGGCGGCTAAGTTGTTTTTCAATGATCGCAGTGCAATAAATCCGGAACAATTTTCCGCGGGAACAAATATTTCCCAATTATTTTTCTCAGTTGAAATCCCCAAATAACGGGCACGTTAAACTTTATCCAACAATAAACTAAACAATATGATAAATAATAACCAGACACTGAGATATGACTACAGCGACGATCAAGGAACAGAATGAATCACTTCGCTCAAATCTGCGAGTTAGCTCAAACTTGCACATGCCCAAATGTATAAAAATATTAAAATTAATATTCCTGACAATAATCAACCAGCAATGCCTAAGAGTTCCATAAATTGCGAACAAAAATGATAATAAGGAAATAAAATGATTTAGATTTTAAATAAATTGCAGATTGCAAGAATAAACCGTAACAACATTACATATATATCAGGGCCGTAACTAGATCATTTTACGGGGAGTGTAAAATAAAAATTAAAATTATACTATATAAAATTAATTAGCATTAATAAAAAAAAATCTGTAATCTTAAACCGCTAAATAAAATTATTATAATTCGTTCTGATGGTCAAAATTAAGTACTAACTGTATTTACTTGTATTAAATTAAACAAAATAAACACATGAACCATATTTTTTTTTGTATCTTTTCTAATTTTCAGTTAGTCGCACATTTATGAACTCTTTTACTTTATTTTGTTGATAAGTATTTATTAAAAATTTAAACCTATAATTTCTAATAAAGGACACCAAGGCAGTCGTTAAACGTAGATACATTTATGTATGTACCTACATAATTAGGAAATTTCATAATTTTCAATAATTTCATAAATTTTAAAAATAAGAATTATTGAACTTAAATGATTAAATAAATAGGTAGAATGTTTTATTACTTAGTATGCAAATTAGTATATATACGAGTATATAAGTAAAAATCTAAAAACAGTATTATTATACAATGTTTAGCTCGCCTGAAATTAACTTATCTGTTATAGCACCTAGTTTCAGACGGTTCAGGCTGTATGTAAATCGTTCCGCAGCCAGTATTACTTATGTTCATAATTGTAAAATAATAAGTGAGTACATTATCTTTTTCAAAGGTAACTTAAAGTCAATCGAACTGATCGTGGACCTATTTATATCGAAAGTAAAATTTAACTTCTATTGAATTAGATAATCTGTGAACACTTTACTTGTATTTTAAAATGTATTTGAACCCTTAGTTTCTATAATTAAGAGTAAGCAAAAGTATTTTGAACTAATATTCTATTAATAATAAATACTTGTGGTATATCTGCTAAATAATGATGTGTTGGTTTAAACAAAATTGATAAAATTTGTAATTCTAATCCACGCATTTTTTATAATGTAACAATTTTATCGGGGACGATATTTTCTAACCGCATTCCAACTCTTTTAATTTTGTATCGTGTATGGATGATGGTCCTCAGGGCTCTGTGGATTGACGTGGTTGGGACTAGAGTTACAGGATCCCCACAACTTAAATTACGTCTGTGCGAATAATAAAACCCTCCAAGGGCTTGCGGAAACGGAATACAACGCAACAAGTATCACAAATTGTCCCACCACTTTTCACAAATAAAACCATTCCTCCACGAATTTAATTTCGAGAAGGATTTTATTAAACATTTTTCACTGCTTGCGTACATACCCACTATTATTTACATTTATTTGACGTAAGAAATTATTTTTTAATACCGCTTTTTGGTAACTATGGTAACCTAGCTCAATAATAAATTATTACTGAACTAGGTCAATAATGCAAATCTCTAAATCCAAATATTATTTAAATGACTAAATTATCTTAAAATTTTCCGTGTAATACAAATAAAAACAAATCAATAATTAAAATACAATCAATAATGATATTTTTTCAACGTTATATATAATATGCATTCTTTTCTTCTGGAAATAATTAGTTCATAACAATGGAAGAATGAATTGTTCTTTTAATTAGTGATCAGTAATGAATCAATTTAGTTAAACTGTAGAAACTCTTGCGTCCATTTGGTTAATTATGTTGCGAACGGAAGACAAAGCGTTGTAAAATGTTGGATCGGGTAGATTTAGGATGTGGGTGGACATAAATCTTATGGAAATTTTCTGTTTCTGTTCGTAGAATGCCCGGATTTAGACCGGGGATCAAGAAAATTTTACGGGGATTTGTTCTCAGGATGTATATAAATTGAATTGAAGAGATGGAAGATTTATAATTTTCAAAACATACTTTCCCAACAAACAAAAATTACATAAGAATCGATAATACTTAATCCTATAATTTTTCAAATTAATGTTAAAGAAGTTGTAAATATACGATTCGAACTGAGAGTACTATGAGATCTCGGATTCAAATCCCAGCGTCGCCAATCTTTAACCAAATAAATATACCGCTATATATCAATGAATCGAATGTTTCAAAAATGAGATCATTGAAAAGAAGAAGAAATGCACGTGCTTTACAATAAATTGACTAATAGTATAAACACTGATTTAAATCTAGAGCTAAAGTTCAAATTTAACACACAAAAGTCTATATCTCGCAATCAAATCTTAAAAGTTCTTACAGAAGTCAAAAACTATTATTTTACGATAATTTTAATAATATGATGAAAAATATAGTAATCCAAGTGCGATGAAAAAGTAAGGAAAGGTAAGGTGAAGGTAGAAGCTCAAATGTTTGATAAATTAAAGTTTATTTACTTTTATTTATATAAATAAGTTAATAAGTTTTAATTATTAATGATAACAGCACGTTTAAGACTTTGAGGTTCTATACGTCTACCTCTACGACCTTAACTTTCCTGGATCTAATATTTTAATCAAAAACAATACCTTGTACTTTTTTGAAACGACCGTTAACATTCTGTAATATTTCTCAACCACTGAATTACTAACGTTATATCAAATGACGGTAATATAATATTGTTGATAATAAACATTTTCCAATAACCTATTGTGAAATGGATTAGTAAAAAATCATTGTATTAATTAAGAGTTAATTTAACTATTCTCATCTGAGAAAACTTCAATCAATCCCCGTTGATGAATAGGGGTGGTTAGTTTGTAATTATCAGCCCGGCCTCATGACGTCACAGCCTGGCGTGACGTATGGACGTTGGAGAGCAAAGCACAGCTTCCTGGAAGCTCTCAGCTCCAGCCATGACGTCACCACAGGCGCGGGTGTGATTGGTTATGGATTTTGTTTGCTCTCATTGTTTCGGGGAAGTTTGATGTATTTGGTTACACAAATTGAGGTTACGGTCCCAAATTATGTAGGCCGAGAATTAAGCATTTTATATATGAAAAGTAAATAAAGAAATTTCCAAATTCTGTTTAAACATAAATTTACTCCGAAAATATGTAATTTTTTTAGTACTAGCTATTTTACGTAAGGTTTCTTAAGATTTTCCAAATATTCCTAATAATGCAATGTGGTCAGAATACCAAACAAATAAACTCGTACCAAATGATTCTGAAATAATTTTTTGGAAAGAGTTAAAAGAAATATATCAGCAAGAATATTCATAGTCGGCACTTGGTTGGAAATATTTAATAAAATAATACGAATTTAAATTAATTTTCACTTGGTTAATTCACCCTACTACTGAGTAGGGATGGCCAAAAAAATGGGTTTTTAAAAAAAATCGGTTTTTTATTGAAAATGTTTATGTTTTGATATATCGAGTTAAACATCGATTTTTTTAACAATATTGATGGGTTATGCTTAATATCTTTGTAATAACATTTTGTATAAAGTAAAGTAAATTAATACAATTAAAAAGGATAAAGGATGAAAGGCATAGGAAATGTGCACATTCATGAATTACGTATCTTATATTAAAATAAATAGTACTGCAAATTGCAGTTTTGTTACACTGTTGTAAAAATATTATTAATTTCCTCCAATAGACAATAAAATACTTGCCAACACGGTTCACTACTGTTTATTTTCGCTTAATTTTGTGCATCACGATTTAAATCAACTGTTTTTTTAATAAAAATCAAAGATAGAAAATAAACTAATTATAATAAAAAATTAATTATCTACTACGAAACTATTAATAATAACCAAAATTTATACTATATATAATAATATCTTAAAATGAAATGGTATTTTATCATTTTAATTCTCATATAACAGAAGGAAAATAAAAGTATTAAATGTAACTAAAAGAAAAAATTCTTTGTTACTCTTCCTGGTTTTATTCAGATGAATCGTTTCGGTTTTATTAAAGATTTCATTTTCGTTTATGAAATAAAATATTTATATTCCTTTTTAAAATAATTAAAAAGTGCAGTAATACTTCGATATCATTCAAAATTAAAAAAAAATCAGAAAAATCATGATTGAAATATAATGTTGTACAAGTGAATTATCTATACTTTTTGTGATCCTACTGTACGGTAAAGTTGTACATTTTAGCAGCAACTTCCTTCGTGGCTTGAATGTAACGTGGGTGTTCCACTCGGTTCTCGCTTTGAGTCGAGATCTCTTGTAAGCGGCGAACCACGTATTCATTTAGAAATTTTGATACTCTTGCAATTATTACAATTCTATCATTGTGCTGAGCACAACGA
This sequence comes from Stenolophus ochropezus, assembly GCA_035578165.1. Classification (NCBI taxonomy): domain Eukaryota; kingdom Metazoa; phylum Arthropoda; class Insecta; order Coleoptera; family Carabidae; genus Stenolophus; species Stenolophus ochropezus. The sequence goes on along the minus strand of JAQOWZ010000005.1, from coordinate 11,600,484 downwards.
CAATACTTCTCGCATCACAAGAATCTGGGCCGTTGCTAATTAAAATTTAATTGTTCACATGAAATTCTGGTTCTCCACAAAGACAGCAATTTACAAGACGGAGGCTTTGAAGGTTTAATAACATTACTAATGACAGTCTTTTCATCTTCTTTCATTTATATATTTATTATATATAAATAAAATATAAATAAATCATATTTAATTTCCTCTGATGCAAATTGTTAGCTTCCGCAATAATAAAAGGCTCATACAGGGTGTTTCTATACCTCTGCATTAAATTATAATAACATATAATTTGATATATTGATTATAGAATAAAAGTTGCAACGCGCAAAAATAACGGTAGTTCATTCCTAGCAAACATTTTTACATATCAAATTCTATGTCATTAAAGTTTCGTGCAGAGGTACAGAAACATCCTGTATCTGTTGTTACAATCTATTTTTTTTATCTTATTCCTAAATTTATATTAACAAATATGAAACTTATCTTGAAATACAATAGAGTTAATTGTAATATAAACAATTATTTTCATAAAATAAATTAGTTCATATTAAAATCGTTTTGAAATGAGAACTATAAGAGATTAATCATCAATTTATATATCAAGAGACTATTTTAATTTATTTTCTGAGAACTGTACTAGCAAATTATAATTTATACTGATGAAATATTTTTATTAAACAATCTTTATTACACAATAATAAATAAAACTAAATCGAAGTACGAAGGACCATTGAATTCTACCTCACAGTCTCGGGTCTTATGATGAAGTTTTCTCTTAATTTTTCAACAGTTTACAAGCTAATACTTTTTTTTTAGAAATATTTGCATGCTCTGCTCTTTATAAATATCAAATTTAATTCGCTTATTTCTTTGAAACTTGATGAACGCTTCATAAAGATCAATAACTTCAACATGGATCACAACGATGTTTTGTAGTTTTTTCCTATTAAATTGAACCTCGGATGTAAAATTTCCAATATTCATTTCATGGACAAAATTATAAACGTGTCATTTGATTCCGAAATTCTTTAGCTTCGTTTCCAGCAATATTTTTTATGCATCATACCTCATTTTCAATCTTTTGGTTTTTAGTTCATATGGCATTTTAAAATCCGGTGCTATTCTGCTATGAATCTAAGTATTTGATTTGAACCACATTTAGTTGTTTTTATATTTATATTTATATAATATGTATATTAGAAATCAAATATCATATGCCCACTACAGAATCAATCTTCCATATCTTCCAAAGTAAAGGTACGGCTCTGAGACGTCCCGAAAAAGCGGGATTGTCCCGGTTTGAAAGTATATGGTCCTTTGTCCCGAAACAAGGTCTCAGAACGTCTATTTGTCCCGGATTTCTATATTTTCATAATTCACTACTTAATTGGTTTCATCGTTTATTTAGATCTTTGCCAATAGTGATACTTTGTGAATTATTTCGACAGCGCACAATACTTGATTCCTGCCGAAATTGAACAAAAATTTCCAGAACAATACTTAGACATATGTGAATATGCGCCACAATATCAATATGGAACGCGTATCAATCCCCCCCCCCTCTTCTATCGCACACTGTCCCGGTTTGAATAATTAAAAATCTGATAGCCCTAGTAAAGGTAATTTACAATTTATACGTAAATGGTTACGATCGTTTCATTGTTTCCGGAATCGTTACACGGAAAAATTAATAATGGAATAACCACAAAGTTACTTAATTAGGTAGTGATGTATTTAGCCTAGTAATTGGAAAATCTGCCGCTTTTCAATAATTTAAATATTTCTGTTAAAAGGGGGTTAAATTGTGATATATCATTTTTATGGAAATGTAACTTTCCATTAGTAATTCATTATCTATCGTTTTGTACTTTTAATCAATGCTGCTCCCACCGGGTCCGTCCCTACCTGGTGTAATGAATTGGATCGAACGGGCATCCTACACTTGCTGTACAGGTGATTCATCCCGAACACGACCGGATATAAAATTAATTCAGTCATTCAATCGATAAATTAAAAGCGAATCAATCTGAATTCGGAACGAGTATTACACGCTTTCAATTGTCCCACTAATTCATTTATGTTTTTAATATCCAATTATATCAAGTACTCTGAATTAAAATTTTAATTTAAATGAAAAAGCGCTTGGCATTAAATAGGTTCATATTCGATTTTATTATAAATACTGCTTTGTGAAAACTATAATTTACATTTGTTTAATTAAAAAGAGAAGAGTTTTTGATTCCGTCAATTTTTTCCATAGATTTCCGACAAAAAATAGCCTCTATACTGCATTCTCCAAGCCAGCTACAGTACTCTAGAGATGACGTCTGGTAAAAACACTCTTCGTTATATATACAGCATAAGCCGTGAGTGATTTGTTTATATTTATTTTATATACAAATACAAAGATACCATAATGGGTCTTGCACGACTTTTCATTTTTAGCTTTAATTGACAGATGTTCTATTAATATTTTTTTTTCATAAATAGACATTTAATCTCATATTTTAGTCTACATATTTTTTTCTTTACAATTTTTTTTTTTCTATCAAACGATTTCAAGTAATCAATATGTCTTCCAAGTAAACCGACGGACTTCAGAACATGGCTGAATTTTAGCGACTTTTTAAAAGCAATTTTAAATAAAAAATAAGTGAATAATTTTTTTTTGTTTGAATGGAACCTACAAAGTTCAATTTATTGCTCCAAATGATGTAATTTTTTATGTAGGTACATTTTATGTTATATAATATCGTTTTAAACATAAAATGTACCTACATAAAAAATTACATCATTTGGAGCAATAAATTGAACTTTGTAGGTTCCATTCAAACAAAAAAAAATGATTCACTTATTTTTTATTTAAAATTGCGCCGTTCCCAGTGAAAGTTGGGAACGAACCCTTGATTGGTTATAGAGGAAAAGGTCATATGAATGTCCGGTACATATCAATTAACATATTCCCACAATGATTTGAGTGAATTGAAAAGAAATAATCGTAAAATATTCCGTGAGGGAATGAATTGCGTGGGTGAATCGCTTGCAGATTTGGCCGGCGAGATCGAACGGTCGGCGAACGGCGAAGTTCGGAACGTACGCCACTAAGCCCTTGTGAATAATGCATCGGGCCTAACGACACTTTAGAGATACAACCATTTCATTGTCTGATAGAGATTTCCTACCCTCTCATATTACAGCCTCTCATCGTTTATTTACTAGGCCTTTAAATGCTAATTTATTGCACAGGTAAATAATAGGGAGGAGAGGACAGCTGAATTGGGTCAACAAGACACGGTCATGAACTCTGAAGATGTAGTGAAGTCAGCACTTTGGATGCTCAGTTACTGATGCTCAGTTACCACTTTCCATCCACTTAAATCAGAGATAATATTAAATTACCATTAAAATCACAGTATCATTATCATTTGTTACATTCACAAAATTTTGAGAATTAATTTTTAACATGATGTCGTTATTTAGATTTCGCCAGCCACAAAATTCGTAATTTCATATTTCGTGGAGCACTAACCTAATTTTTAAAGACATGAATTAATATAATAATTAAATATGATAAACCTATATATTTATTTATACAGTGTAAACAGACGGGAAATATAAAACAATGCTCAATTAAATTCCTTTGAGGTAGATGTCAGGGTACTAATTTTTAACTAATCAATTCGCAATACATTATCATAATAGAGCTTAAAACTACAAAGACTGTATGTATATTATATCATTCCGAGCGGTACGAACTGAGTTCATATTACAGTACCATGTGCAACCATTAATTTCAAATCATGTTAAAGAATTTATAAAATGTTCAAATTTAATTATTTAGAACTTTTTATAGATAAGTTTGTCCGTTGCTAGACGCAGTGGCGGATTTTTACACAAGCGGTGGAAGCAATCGCTTCGAGCCCCACGGAGGCCCTGCTCAGGTCCACTCATTTCGTCGCGCGAAGAGTGAAACATGAAATAGTTCATTTCGTCGACGCAATAGACTTTCGTTCGACAAGGCAAGCATTTAAGGGGAAAGAAAATTTTTGTATCTTTGTCCATTGGTAAACGAGTGATTTTTTTAATGGATAGTCTTGGACAAAGTCAATTGTAATATTTTACGGTATTAGCAAGGTTAAACAATTTTTACTGATGGTAGGAGCAATTGACTGGGGTGCCGTTTAGACTCTTAAAAAGAGAAACGAAAGATTCTACAATCCATCTTCGCACGTTTTTTCCTAAAATGGTTCTTTATACGCTTTAAAACTAAATATGATATTTCGAAAATGGATTTGGTCAAAAAAAGTTCATCCAATCATATTATTTTTAAACTAAATTTGGTGGACAGAGACCGATATACGAATTTAATTAGATAATATGATGAAAAAAAACTGTATTTAGCGGAAACGAGCCACCTTTATATCAAGGGCCACTCACAAGAGCCAGGTTCGATCCCCGTCAAACCCGCATCTGATAAATATAAGTATATCAATTTTGATTAAAAAAAATAAAAGATGTCTACATTGTAGTTTATTATTATATTTATTTGTATGGAATTAGTAGGTATGATTTTCAAAATTAATTAGTACCACTGTTATTTTCTATTACAGTCAATTGACAATGGTAACCAAATACTATATAATCTCAGTCCCTAACGACTGGTCACTGTAGAAGAATGTTGTGCGTATAAAGGTGGCGCTAAAAAAATATATTAATTGAGCTCTGCGAATTTAAATAATATCTGTATTTCTTTGCAGACCACCAGCTGCCGAACGCTGATTTAAATGACGGAAAGTTAAAATTAATATTGAAATTGAAAGGAGTTATATTTATTGGTTGTTTATGAATGTGATTTAATTTGGGTTATGATTAGAAAAAGACGGTGCTTCCATTTGTAGCTCATCCTTGCTCGGTCCAGGAGAACTCCAGTAATTAAATTTCACGTGCTGTGAATTCCGTGCGGCTTTTGTGGGATTTCCTACGCTTCGTATATTAATTTCACATAAAGCTAACCGACCAAATAAGGCCCTTTACCGCACCCGTACTGTATCACACGCAGACGCGACGCAGTACGAGTACGAGTACAAACGCATGCCGTGCCTCTAATCCACAAGAATTTCGTTTCTTACCATAAATCTCATAAAATGCAACCAAAGACACTACAAAGAATTTCATTTTGGCGCTTTCAAAGACTTTCATAATAAGTTTTAATATGAATTGCATTCAGCTCGTTCCTAAAATTAAATACATGCTATATATTCTAAATGGTATGAAACATGTTTTTGATGTGTTGAATATAATTACCAAAAGTATTAAAATACAAAAATTGTTGCGGTTTCGTCAGCTATAGCTCATATGTTCTCAAATTATGTATGAAATCTAGTTGCTTCGTAAAACAGCAAATATAATCTATCGTAACTGATCCTATAGCAGCATTATTAATTGAGTTTATATTTTGCGCTATAAATTATTATATCTAGGGCTGATTTTTCACCTCTAGCTAAAGTTCCGGCTATCTTAACCATTGGTTAACAGAAAAATATCGCATCGAAATAGCTAATAATGTATATTTTTTACAACTTTCGTCAGTTTTTCGATGATATTTTTTTTTATTAACTAAAGTTTAAGGTACACGGCACTTTTAACAACAGGCTACAACAAATGATTGCAATAAATCGGTTCTAAGCAGGAGCGGCCTAGTAGTTATTTGGTTGATTCGTGATGCGAATACTAGGACCCGAATTTTATATTAAAGAAAAGAATTTACGAACAATACTCTATTCTCAGAGTACAGTGCATTTAGAATTATAATAACAACAATTGTACCATTCATTTACCCGTCACTATAGAACATTAATACACAATACAACTAGAATATTACCCACAATTTTTGTCATCATAATCACGACTGCAATGAAAATCAAACGAGTGCGATAGAACGAGTAACGAATTTTTAAAGCAACAACAACAAGAGTAAGTTTATGCAAAACTTATACGAAAAATTCTAGTCACGAATAGTATTCGATTCTAATAATTCCTCTATAGGTATATAATATATATTTTTAATTAATTACTTTAAATATTTTGACGTTATATCTATGCAAAGTCTATCTAGTTTTATAATTACCGCAGCAATTTGCACAACTGGTAATTGTCAGCCTAAAGTAACAAACAGGAGTAAGTTAGGTAAAAATTACAAGTAAAATTGTAGTCAAGTATGGTAAAAATATATTTCTTCCATTATTACTTGACACAAAAATTTGACAGATGTTGTATACAATGCATATTTAGTAGTGATATTATCGCGGCAATTTGCGCTAATAAAAATTGTTAGTATAATTGTATGAGTGGGATTGCTGCAATTCCCCAAAATACTGTCATTTAATTAGATGGCAGATTATGAGTGGAATAGTTTATTAAATTCTTGTATTAATAGTTATATAGAAATTTCAATAAAGATTTTTTTTAATTATAAACATTTTCTAACACAAATTATTTATTATTTGTTAAAATTGAAATCATGTATATTTTAAATATGAGGGCCCGCTTGGTCCTTAGGCCCAGTTCGGAATCACGGACTAGCGGACCGGACGCGGGCCGCTAGTGGTTCAAGACAAGGTTTGTAGCCATTTAATTTAACGATTTCGCTTGTTACAAACATAAAATTCGGTTTTTCATTTAATACTCAACAAAAATTACATCAGAAAAGGACACTAACATCTACAACTTACACCTTATAACACTGGAGATTGGAAAGGAACCAAATAAATTCCTAAAGCGGAGCACACTCATAACAACTTTCAAATCTATCCATATTTTTTGTCTTTATAATATATGAAAATGAATGATTTGTAGATAAACCAAAATTTCTGGATGTCAGACACAATCTCACAATTATTTTATTTCAAATTGAAGAAGGGATATGCCGAAACAGAAACCGAAATTTCAAATAAATAATTGTGACTGACATCCATGAATTTCGATTTAGCTACGAAAAAAAAAAAATAAGATTCTACCCTACGCTTAGATATTACGAATAGTTCAAACTATCACTCCTCATTGAATTATATAAAGAAGAATTAAATACATGTATTATTATAACACGGCTGGATGAAATATTAACATAAAAGACGATTACTAGACGTCACTCTCTTGGCACTCTAATGTACGCAAAGAATGCAACAAAGAGTCAATTTTTATGTGATAAATAGTATATGACTCGATAGGTCTCGATCTAGATTCTCAGAATTATATTATAATGAATTCATTTTAAAGAATTCATTTATTTCCACCAGCGACTTCTTGATATTGTGAAAATAAATTCAGCAGGTGAACCCATAAGCCTGCATACATGAACGTCGCAAACTTATGTAAAGTGGTGCGTTATTTGTTTGTTTTTCACAGGCAGCTAACCAGCATCTTCGCAGAGTTCGGAATACAAAAAGCTTATTAAACGATGTGATGTTTATCTTAATGCCCGTGTTTTCTTTTATGATTTATTCTCTCCGTGCGGTCATATGGGCCTGCACGCTTCACTGCACAAATAGCTCGTTTACATTCAAGATCTGCCAAAGTTTAATAAGCTATTTGCAACTATTTTCATGTTTATGTTTAATTTTAGTTGTAAACAGAATTATGTCATTTGAAGAAAAAAATAACATATGTAGTGTAAGTTTACATATGTCGTTTTTTACTTGTTTTTCTGTATTAACACGTACGAAAGCAATTATCTGATAACATGTATTTGTTTTTCTCATGCGCCAGTCAATGAAAACATGACACGAGATGCGAGGGAATGCATAGCGCAATGCGTAGAAACTATCAATTTGACCTTATTTCCTATTAAACTGCATTCACTGTTCTACCACAAATCCACACTGCATTCTACTATTTACTACATTACCATTTCTGTGAAAGAAACTAATATATACCACAGGAAAATTAATAAAAGTGAAATTTGATGATCGATTGTTGTAGGATGTAATATGTAGAAATAATCAGACAGGCAGTCAATTGATAAAATTTATTTCAAAGCTGACGTTTCGATTTCACTGAAATCTTCTTCAGGGCGAGAAATGGTCTTATGTTATTTTATTACCATTTCTCGCCGTGAAGAAGATTTCAGTGAAATCGAAACGTCGGCTTTGAAATAAATTTTATCAATTGATTATTTTTATAAATTACAAAATAATAACAATTAAAACAATAAATCCTTTCTATAAATTTTAGATTTCCACATTTTTTTCTTAAAGAAAACATATTTCCTTTTTAAGATATTTTAATTAATATCCCATATGATATTCATATAAAGCAGGAGTGATATGTCTTGCAATTTAATTTAATATTGGTCACCATAGTAATACATCACTAATTGTAAAGCCCTAAAATTCAAGAATCATTATAGAGTATTTCATAATATTAAATACAAACATGAAAATTCCTTTATTTTCAAATTGTTTCTATAGATCTAATAATTCAACAGTTGTTACGATATAAACTGTTAGAGGAATTATTTTATTCGCGGAATAAAGATTCACTATTATTATTTCGAAGAAAATCCAGTTGAAGAGTGCTTCAAACTAAGAAATTCCTTCGATTATTAGCATTTCCTTTTAGAACTATACATAATACATCCCCTTCAACATCCTTTCAATCCTGCAAACAAAATTGGCTCTCCTATTATAAAAATATTTCATCTCCAATTTTCCCGTCCGTCAGTGTACAAAGGCTTTCGTTCCGATATCAGCGATAAGATTTGACTTGGCATTATTTATGCATTGGGATGTTCTGTCCAACTCAGCGTAAAGAAAGCCTTTTTCATATTTGTTCATTTAACCATCTCCATCATACCAGAAAACAAAAATCTCAATCATTTAATCATTTACATTATTAAAGGTATTTAGTGGTTGACTGAAGTACGATTTTATTAGTATTATTTTTATTTTACTGTAATAGTTATTTCTGGATCCACATAAATATTATATTATACATTAAGAGAGAAAACTGTGAGTGAAGACCGAGGTTTACAAATCGTGTTAGGGAAAAGTAGCATTCTCTCCTGAAATATACTCACATATTACCATTTTTTTGACAATGTAAATATCTGTATGTTATATTCAGTAGCATTATTAATTAATATGTACTTAACCTTTAATACATTTTTGTTTATGGTAAAATTACTGGTTTAGGGAATGGATTTCGAAAGCTATTCTGCTGAAACACCTTCCGAAATTAATTAGATACTTTATTAAAGAAAAAAAATATGTATTGATTATATAATGCATGTCAATTTTCTGTTATCGTTAAAATATTATCTCTATGAAATGAATTCTTTTTTTTCTCCTGATTCCGAGTCATGTTTTTTTTTTTTAATTCTATAAGTAGAGAATTGGACTATCTTAAATTTGGTTGTACAATTTCGTATGATATTGTTGAATTTATTGATCTTTATGATGAGTTGCTCAAGTTTGTTAAAAATATGCGAAATAAATTTAATACTTAAGAACATACAAATATTAGCCTCTAAACAGTTGAAAAAATAAGAGAAAATATCATGATAAAAAAACCGGGACGATAAGGTAGAATGCAGTGGCCATTCGTCCTGCGATAAGTTTTTTTTTATTTACTATTTTGCAATAAAATACTACGAGGTAGCAATAGTGTGTAACTTAAAATGAATAATCTGTATATGAAAACTCCCTCAAAAAAAATCTGAGTGCGCCTTTGAAAGTAGGTACTTATATAATTTTGTTTTAAAATAATAACTTTCAATAAAAATGTAAAATTATTTATTTGTATTCTTACACAAAACTCTCTAAGAAGTTTTGATAACATATTATTTTCCAAGAGAATAATACTTTATTTCTGTCACAATTTTTGAAAATTAATATAAATATCTTCCTAATGTCACATTTTATTGAATTCAAGTTCATCCACCCTGGTACAGTGTTTGAAATCCCAATTTTACATTAGTTCTTTCTCGGAGTGTACCCCCGTTTGACTCGCTGCCTTCTAAAGAGGTTGAACTCTGTAGGAGTCAATCTTATAACATCATTAGTTCGCTCTTCTGCCGCTAGAGCGCTGTCGCCACTGTCGGCAAGCGGATGTGCACGGAGCAGTATGACATGGTTCCGGTACGATTCAGTGGCGTGCTCACGGAGCTACTGAAAGTAAGAGGGCCATGGAAACTTGTGATGTATAGGGGAACTTGGCGAGGAAGGTATGATGTAATGAACTCATAATTCATTGTTCTATAGTTTTTGGTAGTTGGCGAAACTTACAAACTGGGTGTACTATTACTAATATTAGTGGATGTAGGTAGAGCAATTATGATGAAACATGATAGTGTGCTTCAGAATTTAGGTGCTAGATGCTAGCATGTTAATTAAACCACAAGAGAAGTAAGGTTTCCTTTTAATCAAAATCAAAGTTATTTACTATTTACTTATAAATAATTCAAGCCATGCACTTTTATATTAATTTTTACAGGTTAAAACCAAAGTTTTGATAAAAGTATTGAAGTTTTAAGAGCAGTCAGCGCTTCCTACCAGTTGAGGATGATTTTGAAAATCTTGACGACTTCGTCCCCATAATAATCCGGAAATTTATTATTTCTATGTTTTACTTGATCGGTAAATAATAATATTCAAAAATTTTTATCGACCAGTAATTTGTAAAATCATAACTTACTCAGTGATGACATGTAAAAATTAAAGGTGCCGGGAAGCATCTATAATTTATATTGACTTACCCATTTAAATATTGAGTATTATCATATTTTTTTTTTAGTTTTTAGAGATTGTAAGTGAAAATTCAGATTTTTATTTTACGAAAAAAAAAAAAAATGATGAAAAGAAAAAACAAACAAAATAATTATAAAACATTATATACAAAGCATAGGTATATAAAACATAGATAAATTCTTTAAGAAACCAAAAATGGGAGGAATTTCAACAGAACATTATTGTAAAATTTCAGTGTCATGATTTAAGGGACGCGTTTCGTCTTTTAAAAAAAAGGACCGGAACGAGCTTGCCGACCGTTCACCGTTCAGGTTCTATGACACCACTGAACTCAATCAGTAAACATTAAAAATATCCAATTGTGCGAAAAAAAGCACATAGTTTCCCGCTCTGTAGTTTACATTAAATTGATAATGAAAATTATTATATTCTAGTTATATAATGCACACGAAAGAACATTATACTATTATACAAATATATTCCTGAAATTGATTTATCTATAATAATATCAGTTACCAAATTTTCTGGAAAAAGTTATTCATATTTTTATTTCTAGCTAAGCCAGTAGCTAACACATTTCCAGTAAAATTACTTAAGAAATTATCGACGACGAAAACAAAGTCACGTAATATACACATAATCATTCTAAGAACAGCAAAAAACTGACTGTAGTCATTTACCAAAAACTTTTCATCAAGAAATTTATTGAAAAACAGTAAATATTCTGAATATGTAGAAATTTTAGAAAAATTGATTAACTGCATTATGATAATAATCTTTTACAAAATAAAATAAATAAATAATATCATGGTTTATTACAATTGCTTACTTTTTCAGCACTTTTAAATTAACGATTCACTTAGTTATTTTCGGGATAATTTGATCCAACGAAACAATTGTTTTTGAAAACTGGAACTTTTTTCATAAGTAATATAACAAGAGCCATGAATTTATTAGAAAAAATTACGAATAGTTGTTCCGTAGTAACAGACAAACGAGTGTTAAAAATAACATTTCATTTAGAATAATTTTTGACCCGAGTTGTCATTACTTCGCTGGAATTATGAGTAAATTTTACTTATTAAATTCATAGCTCGATTTACTTTCGGTTTATTATTTCAAGAATGACAACAGTTTAAACATAAAATTTACATATCAACAAAATATAACCATGGCGATTGCTACTCTGGTGTTTATCAAATTTTTCACTAAAAAACTGGAAACTGCCATCAAATGAAGCATTCTGATTGGATGAAAATGACTTAAGTGAGATAATCAAATAAATTTTGTCATTAATAACATTTAATTTAATTTTTAAAAATACCTGACTTCACGAATAGCGAAAAGATGCAAAGGCATTGTGCTGGATTATGTTGAAGTGTGACGTTTCTAATTTTAATTTTGAAAATGTATAAGAAACTTTAAAGAATTTGAACTAAATATCTTTATAAGAAAAAGTTAATACTAAATTTGGATGCTCTCGACGAGTTCTACCACTGGTTAAATTTAATGAACTTATTTTTGTTACATCCGGTATAATTATTAAAACAATAAAATAGTAATAATTGTTAATTTTCGGACGTCAGCATATCTTGTAATTATTTTTTGTTCATGTTTGTAACCCAGAGAACTTATTTTTAGAAACATATTTCGAGATATTACCGATATGAAAAGCAAAAGGTTAGGTTAAAAGTTAAAATTATGTTGTGGGTGGCTTTTGAAGTTTTCGTAAAAGTATCGTGTACGCTGATGTGTTCGTCAGCATCAGACGTTGTGTGATGGGTTTCTCAATCAATATCTGCCGGGAAATCGGAAAAGCTTTCGGCGTCTTTCTGTTTTCTTCCGCGTCCTGCGATCCTCTAATAGCCGCTTAATTGATAGTTAATGCCTCGCTCACCGCATATTATACCCTATTATTTATTGTTGTACGAATCAAACGGAAAGAGTAAGCAACTGAAATTGTATTTCGGATCAAAGAAAAAGAAAATTATTTATTATCGCCTCTGCAAGAGGTCCCCAGTGAGTTTCGAACCGAAAATAGCGGTATTTTATTTGGTAATAGAATAGGTGACGATTTTGAAAACCGAGTAAAAGAAAGCAATACGATAGTAAATCATACAACAAGGGAGAGATAAGCATGATGAAAAAGCCTTCCCTCTTGAGGTGTATATACTATATTCATACGATGTTATATATTTCGTAACATTATTTATATCTATAATCCATGCCAATAACTTCATATTTTAATAGCCTGATGTGCAAAATTTTAATTGTCATCATGACAGCAGTCAAACATGATTTATTTTTAATAAAAAACGTAAAAATTGTTTAAATAGTCAACAAATTAATACGAACTACCTACTTATAATTAATTTTTAAATAATAACTTTGAATAAAAATGTAAAATTACCTATTTCTATTATTCTTACTGAAAACATTGGAATGTATTCTCGAACGAGTCGGGAATATACTATTCCAGTAGTTGTTTTCAGTTGCCTAGCAACAACTGAACTTACCGGAATAGTGCATTTTTCAAAATGAAAACAAGTCAAAAAGTTATGACTTTTCTTAATAACGAAGAAAAATAAAATTATTTAATAGTTTTTTTTTTTAATTTTCTTAGAGTAAATAACATATACAGTAAATATATATGCTTTGGAATCATGTGCATGGAAAAATAAATTTTATGATGATATTTCATATATTTTATGTTTTTACTTTAGAACTTTAAACCAGAATTCAATAAAATACAATTTTTATATAAAATTTTGTTCAGTTCGCATATATTTCCTTATTTACGTCACATAAACAACAATATATTCTCCTCTTTCACCAGATTCTGTAACATTCTATTTTCGTTGCGCGAACATATTTCCATACCAAAATTTCCTTATCCCTTTATAAATCCGGGAAAATTTCAACAACAAAAATAAAGTCATATAGGACAGAGTGCTGTTGTATTGTATTGTACCGCTTACATGATTTTTGCATTAAAATAACGAGTTATTGATGTGCTTGAAACTTTATCTAAATATTTCCTGATTTTGTGGATCGCACAATGGGATTTGAAAAGAAATTTAAATTGGCCAAGGAGTATTCAATTATTTAAAGACAGCACTAGGGAGCTTTCTTAGGAATCCTTACAGCTTACAAAATGAATAAATTTTGTTGTATTATTAGATTTTATTAAAAAAAAAATTCTATTCAGATCGCGGGAAAGAAGATACTTATAAATAGCTTCTATAAAAGCATAAAGAACTCAAACAATAATTATTTATTCCGGTCTGTTCGAATCGAAGGATATTAAAAATGGGTTTGAAATTTTATTTCGAGTTTAATATTCTTTAAAAATAATGGGTAAAAAATCGTATCTCGTATGATGATTTCCGTTAAATTATCCTTTTCGACATAAGTATATTATTTCTGATATATGCGATAAAAGCAAATTAACACACCCAGTAATAGGACATAGGCCTTGTATTAGGGGTTCCCATATCGTTTATTAAAATCTGCATATTCTATTAATAAAAAATAAAATTATTTTCATTATGAGAAATAATTACTATGTAAATTCAATTTCAATGTAATCACCAGATTTAGAGAATAATATCCGAAGCCTTAAAAGTAAAAAATAAATTATAAACTAACCTTACTACTAGTAGATATTTCTTTGTCAACTTCATTTTGACTACATGAATAATTTCGTTTAAAAAAAAAGCGCTAATTTTCCACAATCACTAGCGTGTTGATGCTCACCTGTTCGAAGCGTTCGAACAATTGACTGCGCAGCTTAATGGCTATAGCCTGCTTGATTATTATCAAAAAATATACAATGTCAGTGAACGGTTGATTGATCGAAAAAATGCCATTATTGGTTTGGTTATTGGAGGAACTGACACCGGAGGGTATCAAAATATAATCATGTTTTTATTTCACCCGACATTGTTGTTAATAATGACGAACACCTGCTACATCCACTTCCTCAAAGTGAATTTGTTTTTCAAATTAAATTCGGCGAAAACACAGTCAGAGCTTTTAAAAACTGACAAGGGATGAGGCATAATTTTTATATACGGGATGCGGTGGCTGAAACTGTTTACGCAATCTGATTCGAACTGAAAACTGTGTGAAATATCCGAGGGGTAAATCACTGGGGAAGTTTGGTGTACCGGAGAAGGAAGTTCGGGGGAAGTACGGGGAAGTTCGGGGGAAGTACGGGGAAGTACGGGGAAGTATGGGGAAGTACGGGGAAGTATGGGGAAGTACGGGGAAGTATGAGGGAAGTACGGGGAAGTATGAGGGAAGTACGGGGAAGTATGAGGGAAGTACGGGGAAGTATGAGGGAAGTACGGGGAAGTATGAGGGAGTTATGAGGAAGTGAGAGGAAAGTACGGGAAAATATGGGGGAAGTATGAGATAAGTAGACTTAAAAATTAAAGTTATTGTGGATAGTTTAAATTTGCGAATTATCTTTATATAATTTTAGAGAATATGTTATTGAAATATAATTATAATAAGGTTTATGAAAATTTTGACATATTCGTTTAGCATGTAACATAAAAAATTGACGCATGTATTTTTCCGGAAAAACACATTGACATATTACTTATACATTTTCTTCCTTTTGGATAAAATCGAGGATAAAATTACATTAATATACGTTGTAATAAAGCGTATTTTAGTAAAAAATAAATGAAACAGGAGTAAAATTTAATTTGACAGAAATGTAAATTCGACATTGTTCTAATATTTGAGTTTGTGAATTATTATTAAACAATAAATGTGGTTAATAGTATAAAAACAATCAAAATATTTCAGATAAATTAATGTTTTATTTTACATGTTAGAGGTTATACGCTTGTCAATTTTACATGTATGGTGGACCATAAGGTATATGATATTAAGTTCAAGTAAAAAATATTAAAATATATAAACATAAACAGAAATATGTCTGCATCCTCGCTTGCACCCTTTATGAGGCTAGGAGGAGGGCTGTAGCATACATTACTGCTTGCAGTTAGTTGGCTTCGAGGTTAGCCCTGTATCGAGGCTACATTAGGCTGTTGTTTTTCACTTGACAGAGTTATGTTGTGAGTCTGCGCAATAAAGCGCTCACTACAAACTTTAAATATTACGATGAATATTTCTCGTATTTTTTGGTGTTATTTGGTTGTGGTTTTGTTAATAGTAAATTATATATTATAAATCATTAGAAATCATGAATAGATATTTTGGTGGAAGTATGGGGAAGTATGGGGAAGTACGGGGAAGTATGGGGAAGTATGGGGAAGTACGGGGAAGTTCAGGGGAAGTACGGGGAAGTATGGGGAAGTTCGGGGGAAGTATGGGGAAGTACGGGGAAGTATGGGGAAGTACGGGGAAGTATGGGGAAGTACGGGGAAGTATGGGGAAGTACGGGGAAGTACAGGGAAGTACGGGGAAGTATGGGGGAAGTATCTGGTTGGGGAAGTTTGGTGTACAAAAATTCCCTCTGTGACTTACCCCTCGGAAATATCCACTAAAAGTTGTATGTATGTACATTGCTTGCAGAGACTATAGACTGATAATCTGTAATACTAATAAGAAAGAAAACACAAAATAAGAACCATAGGTATTCGAGGCCTTGTTCCTTCTAAGTACCTTGTGACGATGTTGTTACTCGTTACTTATTTAAAAATGCTTGTATGACTAGAAAATAGTAAAATTGTTTAGTAAAACAGTTTTGCTACAATAAATTCATTTCACTGTGGTGCATATGGTGAATGAACTAGAAATGAGAAATAAGTTTGTTTTTAAAAAGTATTTTATTAAATTTATTGGACAGAATTGGCAACCGCTTCAGTTTTCTGTTTCTGTTTCAAAATTTGATCCAGTTTACGAGTATATTTTAAGCAAAAATGAGTTTAGGTCGTTACACAAAAATTTCTAATTTACTAGATTATTAATAATAAAATAAGTATCAGAGTAAATGAGTTATCTTTAAAAATAAAAGGTAAAAATATTACCAAATTGTACTTTCTTTGGTGTTTTTAACAGACAAGTAACATTGTACAATGACTACAGATAAGGGTTGAGTGACTCCAATAACTATATTAATTTATTTAGGAAGTGAGTAGATAAAGTGGCATTAGAGTATTACAGACAATATTCCATTGGCACATTCTTCCTCATAACATCTGACTATTCCCACACAATAGGCGATAACTATTGGTGAATACCACGGGGCAGAAAGCTCTATCGGTAAACACCAGAATTTTTACAATTTTGATTAAACTAATCCTTTTAGAGATAAGATAACATGTAATTAGTTTTCGAAAGAAGGTAATTGTCAAGGTTGAATGTGAGCTTACACGTTTATCAATGAAACATAAAAAATCTTATCGAAAATATCTGCCGGTGTCCGTGAAAATAATACAATAACAACATTTCACAATAAAAAATTAAACACAATCTCTGCATGTGATTTACAGTATACAATGGAATTAATGGCTTCCTAATATTTTGATGTTAGAATGGACTTTACACTTATAATTTTTTGTTTACAAAAAAATATTTAAATTTATAAAATTCAAGTGTCCCTCTGATGTTGAATTCCCTGCAAGAGTAATTTTTTATAAGGTTGTGATCACTAAAAGAGGACATCACTACTTCTGTTTTTCTTTACGTATTAATCTGATAATTGCGTCCCGAAAACTTCATTAATTTCCTGCTCCTTTACTATTAGGATTATCATATAATAGAGAAACCCAATGCAACATGCAAGCTAAATGTTTATCTATTTAAACAAATACGTTGTTCACACTATATAGTATACATAGTAGAAAATGTTTTAAGTTGGTGTTCTTGTAATATTCATCTATCGTATTTTCAGGAAGTTAGTGATATATTGTTGGAAATAATATTAATATTTCATATGAAAATTTAATAAAATGATTTCTAATTTAGTAACTCATAACCGTGTATTGATATTGATAGATCTATTGAAGTATCATAAACTAATCGCGTTTATGTCATCACCATATATAAATATTATTATTTGCCTAGCAGAGACCATTAACCGTTTTCCCATTGTGTGTATTTATAGATGAAAGTACAGCACGTATGTAAATGTTATCGGTGATCGGTTTGATATAAACGCTGTTGATACTTCACAAATGAATACGAGTCGATTTGTAAAGCTAGTTATTTCATCTGATATGTATATCCACCAACGTCATCATATTATCACATTACCATTATTGCAGCTCTAAGAGCTCTGATTTGTGGCTCGCATTTTTGTTTTATTTAAACATGGATTGTGAATTAGCTTTTCACAGCTCCATACACATTAAGAATTGCGACAACGGCGAAGAATAATAAAATTAGAAATGCAGTTTCAAATCCAAGTATATCAGAAAATCGATCATCTAATTTTAATGAAATTATCAGATAAAGAAGGATATTTACTAGAATTATAAAACAACGCAAACAAAAACTATAAAAAAAGTAGAAAATTAATAACTGGAACTAAGAAGTAAGATCTTGTCTTCTGGTTTCTAACGCAGATTTACTTGAAAGAAGGTGTATAGATTTTTATGAGTAATGAACAGATCTCAGATATAAAGCTGAATAAGATACCAAATTCCTAATCAAATAGTAATATCTGTTAAATGTTTGTAACTTGTATAAGAAAATACATTTTTTGAAAAATTGGTTTATTGTATTTTGTTTAATATTTTTTACTTGTATGGATATAAGATCATCGACTGAAAATCGTCTCACTTTTGGTGACAAGAAATATGGAAATATACAAAATTAAAAATTGCATGACTATCACTTGGGATCTGTAAATTATTTATAAAAATCTAGTAGAAAGACACCTTAACTTGTAAGATGTAAGATAAGTATGTAATAGAAATTGAAAAGGATCTTGAAATAAAAATTAACGGATCTAAATAATTGAAACCCATAAGGACTGAGAATTATAAAGTAATAAATAATAGCAAATTTAAATAGCAAAGTATGCCAACAGAATCGAGTCAAATTGATAAGATGATATTATAGGTAGGTATAAGAACAATTTCATATCATTTTTCTATTTGAAGATAAAACAAGCCTGTATTTGAGAAGCATTTTCCACATTCTATAAATATTGCAAATAATGAATTTAGCGAGCATTTAAGCCTCGCTCATCTAATAAATGAATACTTTCTGTTTGCGATAGCGACGCAGAGGCCAAGTTTGCGATGTCTGGCAAATAATTGATATGAAAATATCTGGAAGTTGCTCCAACCTCTAACCTGTTTGTTCGCGAGCCAAGTAATAAGGTACTCATAAATATTTACTGAAATATTCGAAACTTTGAAGTGGGTAGAAGTTTCAGGGCCGCGCACTCACCACCAGTTCGCTAATGCTGTTAATTTTTATTAGAAGCAAGTTTCGCCCACAGCCCAAGCTCATATTTCAATTTAATTCCCGGCCTAAGTAGCTAGCTACATTACTTAAAACTACCTACTTCTCAACTTTAAGCGCACAACAGGAAATTTATTGCAATTTTAAAAATAAATGAATTTACTACCCCTTTCACCGTCATAAAACCAGATTCTCAATTCCAAAAATAGAGCAATTATATTAAAAAGTCAGATCAAGTGACCAAACGTCCCGGATTTTTGGGATTCGTCTATGTTTTGATTCGTTTATTCCGGTGTTCCGAAGAACATTTTCTGGATACGTCATTGCATTTTAGCGTAAAAAATGTGTTTACCTGTCCGAAATAATCCGAAAATAATCATTTTTGACAAATTTTTGTTTCTGTAAATGGTCCGTATTGATAAACGTCAATAGCTGATTTCAAATTTACAAATACAAGTTAATTATCATTTTTTGTTCCTGACATTGTTACTCTCAAATTTACACCTCAAAAAAGTGTACTTTTTTGGTAATATTTCTAAAATGAGAAGATATACAATCTCAAGGATTATACCAGCCGATCCTACGGGCAAAATTACTTAAAGAAATGTTTTCTTCGCATATAAATTCTTTGGAACGATTCGCTGAAAAAGGAGAAAAACGATAAACCGGAATTTCAGTTTTTAGCTCTGGAACTTTTTCTCTTCAAAAAATATTACTTTTTCGACCTAAGTAAATATCGATATGCTGATTCCAAACTTTCAAAAAGAATTCAATTACTTCTTACCGGTCGCTTACTGGAGGACCTGTCTCGAAATATTTACGTTTAAAGTCGAGTTCAATGTTATACCCAAAAAAGAAGTTTTTTAAGAATAAACCTCTAATGGATCTAGATACGATCTCGGCGACATCACCAATCGATTCTACAGGAAAAATTACAGAAATGTACCAATTTGCAGATTTTTATATTGTTTGTAGATTTGAAATCAAAGCATCGACGTGTATCGATACGGATTTTTTAGAACAAAAGTTTTGGAGTTAGAGACGGTTATTTTTTTATTAATACGGATTACGGATGTATAATCACAATCTTACGTTAATAAACCTAAAAAAGTTTAATTTTTCAGGTTCGTTCGCTGAAATGTGAAGCACTGAAAATATCAGGAATTGATAAACTGGAGCAAATTCTGGAACAAATAACTAAAGCAATTACTGGAAAAATTGGAGCAGTTAAAGCTGTGGTTTTCAGCCCATCGAAATCTCTGTTCATTTCCCGAAGAACCCATTTTGCATCCCTAACCTCCAAATCCATTTCTCCTCCCCCTGTACTTTTCATTTCACCCCTTCACGCATCTCACGCTCATCATGCATCCGCTCCGGGTGGTGGATGCTCACGCACACGCTCGGCTCACGCACACTCCGGCACGAACAAGCCGCTAGCTTGAGCCTGCGCTGGTAATTGAAAACGCTGCTGATAAGTTTTTAATTACGATGTTGACTGTCCCCCGGTGTTAATGTAAACGCTGTTTGCGGAGTTAAATGTGTCATTTAATTGCTTATGGAATATACGCGCGAGGAAATGAGAATGTGGCGGTTGTTTTGGTTTAATGATGATGAGATGGGCTGTTATTACACTAACTTTTTATTCTTTCATATGTGCTGGGATAAAAATTCGATTTCAGTTACTGTTTTCTATTACTATATTTCAAACGAAATGTTCATATTCTCGTAAAACGATTTAAAAAGTAAAACTTGTAATTCAAATAGAACAAGTCAGTGACTACGTTTATCTCGCAGTGTCGTACTCATAACCCGTTAAAAAATTAAGTTACTTAACTTATTTCTTAACTCTGTTGCGGTTACTCTGCATGATTTACTGACTATACTGTTAACCTGCGTTAAACCGTTGCTATTAAACATCAGCTTTTAACAACCTCTGTAAACTTTGTATTGTGTTTAGTGTTGAATAGGACAATGAAAAGAAAATAATGTTAATAACACAAGTTTATGATTAATTAATTAATTTTAGTTTGAATATAATCACAGAACGAATGGAATACAATTTATGTTTATATGTGAAATAACAATAATAATATAAAAAAGTTCACGAAATACATATTTTTCATAATTATTTATAATATTTTAAAATATTTTCCTGGTAATCTGTATTTTTAACTGTTTATATCACAAACTCTCACGTTAACTTGCTATTTAAGTGACTTGACTGATCTCTAAGCTGGTGTGTTTACCCCACTGATCTAATAATATATATGGATGGAGCGTTGCCTGTGATAAGTAGCGCACGGTGTAATGAACACAAAAGAGAGACAGACATATATGAAAATAAGAAGTAGGAAAAGGAAAAGTATGCAAAGACCACGAGACGAGTGGCAGAAAAGCTCAATAGGCATTCTGAAGGACTCCACCAGTTCTTGCCACTCAATGAGTGCTATCTCTCTCGCACTGTGTTTATTACAACTATATTTGTCTAAACTTCTTCCATACGTATTACAAGTTCACCTCACACACCTAACCCTCTGTATTCAGGCAGATTAAGGTTTAAGTGATACAAACAGTGCGAGATCAACGTAATCATAAAGACAAAATTCTAGTAACTTCCAAAAACATTGAGATGTACATTATCGACAGAAGATTAAGGAAACGTGCAGAATTTTGAAAAATAGCGTAATATCTTACAATTTGGATTTTAGAACTTAAATGTAGGCACAAAAAATATATCTCAGCATATCTTTCTCCTGAATATCTTTGTACAAAACTTTAAGTTTTGATATAAAAAGCTCAAATTTTGATTCAACAGCTATTTTATTTATAATATAACATTACGATCTGTCTCAAACTTTTTGTCGGTAGTGCAGGTACATTTTACGTTAATCCTCTATTCTTCCTACAATATGAAAAATGGGGAGTAATTTAATTACCAAGGAAAAATAACAAACTAATGTGTTAGACACTTAAATTTTACTTTACAATACGGAAAAGGTATTTATGATATTTATTTATTAAAAATAAAAAATTATGAATTATTTGTTTATTATTTAAAACTGAATTGTTATATTCACAATTTAATAATTTTACATTAATAATATTGTTAATTTCGAAAGTAGAACAGAACTAATGAAATAGTTAATTATAGTTATGAGTGTATTATTAATACAAAACCACCTCATTTAAAACAGACCACAAATATAACATTTATTAAATGTATAAATATATTGTCATATCTATTAACAGTTAATTTACAACTAATTGCTTTTAACATCAAATATCTCAAATAATATAGGAAATTTTGTCTGTTTATTTCCATTCTAATTTTGAAATATAAAATAGATAATGGATTGGAAAATAATGAACTGTCATATATAGAAAATTATAGTATTCAAATGTTTAATAACTCTAATATATAGGTTACGCATTTGGTTTCCAGGACAAGGACAATGTAATTCATTTGTTGAAAAGCTTTATTTACAGTTGCCGCGTGCCAGATTATTCAGTTTTTTACTTTCATCGGACTTTGATCTTAAAAATTTTGAGATAATCTAAATCAGATAAATCACAAATATCATTTTTAATTTTATGCAATATGAACGTTTATAATTAAATAATATTATCTACGAACTATTTTCAAATTTTTAAGTACGTCTCTGTCCCAGCAAAAACCTAATCCCGTATCATGTTATCACAAATGTGTAATTCGCAGCGTACCCTCATGTCCTGTCACATAAAAGAGTTATTAGCGCATTTTTAGCAGTGTATTTCACACGCTCATTAATCTATATTTCAGCGGACTACAATTATTTAATTGTAATTAATTTGTAAGTAATTAAGTCTACCATTTATTTCTCTAGTAAATTTATGGATCTGACGGTGCTAGGTTATTTATTAACTAGTAGGTATGCTTTATTTGTTTGATTAACTCTCAACAGGAAAACAACAATTAAATAAGCTATAAATACATTTAAATGTTGTTGAAACACCTAAACATTATTATCGAAAATAGCAATAAAAATTATTACTCTTTACAGCAGAATGAAATACCTACAGATTTTAATTTAAAAACAAGCTAATTTACATTAGCAATTTTTTTCCAATAAGTTACAAATTTTAAGTAGGTACCACGATATAATATAAGCAGGTAAACCGACGAAGCTCTAGCAGACGGCACCAAAACATAGCCTCGTTCGCTAGAGAGAGACAGAAGATACAGGCCTAGGCCTGGCCGCATAAACATCAATGCGCTACCTCTTTCAATTGCAATGCTATATGATAATAGTATATTTTTAGAAATATTACTTTTAAAAACATTGTAATATATGGAATGAGACATTAATTACAATAAATAAAAATAATATACAATGATCGAGCAAGTCAACAACTACCGTTTTAATTTTTTATTCAGAAAAAATTATACAAAATTCAATATTTAAACATAAAAATGCAGCTTTAACAAAAATCAACAAATTACATAAATCTAGATTAGTTGTAAGTATCTATATTATTTATACAAAATATGACACAATTACCTACCTCCAATGAATTAAAAACTAAATTAATTAATTTATTTGCAACCTTGATTCTTTTTTTTTCGTTGCTGTTAATTTTAAATTATTTTTTTCCTCTGTTTTATAATATTGCTGTATCCTCAAGGTAACAAAATACAATATACATATACTTACAATTTCTTCTTCATGAACCGAACAACTAAAATTTATTTTTAAGTTTTCAAATGCATGTTCTTCAGATATATTTTTCATTTTTAGGCGAACATCTTTAATTTCTTTTAAGAGAAGTCTTTGCCCAATTTTTAATCTCGTTTCACGATTACGTATATTTCTGAAACGTTTTCGTCTTAGTTCGATTTTAGAATTTATACCAGATTTTCGTTGAGAACAAGATTGTATTTTTTTAATTTTTGTACAAAAACTACACATAAGTTTATTCGGTTTTACTTTTGCCTCTTGATTTAAAGCCACTTAATGTGTCTCTAAACATTCAAAATATGATCTCTAACAGCATTTTTATTTTTAAATCCAGATTCTTCTGAAATTGAATTACTACCACCCAGACATAGTAGTAAGGAATTCAGTTTTTCAATGAGTTCTGCCAGTTCCTCGTGGCTAGATAAATAAATTTTATTAAAAATATCCTCATTAGCAATTCAATGGCCTAATACGTAGACATGAATTTTATTTTCTGATATAATAACTTTTTTTGCAACCACCGTATCATCATGACTCGTTGCAACCATTTCCGACAATGAAATAATGTTTTCCTGGGTGCTATAAATGCGATGAATCCCCCAGTTTTCAGGCAAAGTAAGTACTAACTTTTTATCCCACAATTCATTAAAAATTAATTTATGGGATTTACTTGGTGTCTGTATTAATTCAAGATCATCAAGTTCTATAAAATAATTAAAAGAAAAATTAATTTCAGGAACCTTTTATTCAAACAAACTTTTACTCTCTGTTTTTTGTTTTTTCCTCGGCTGGTAATCAGTCTTTTCTATAGTTCTTCGCGTTTTTATTTCCCTAGATAAATATTTTGGACAATTAGGGAATATAGTTGGTATGGCATCTTTTGATAAGCGGGGTCTCATCAACTACAAAATTTTATTTATGTAGCACATATTATAAAACATAGTGTACATAGATATCAATGTTTTTGTGTGAAATGAATCATATTGGCAAATACTCACTTTATAATCGGAAGCTGCACCCTTTACTTCTACAGTATTAATTATGAAATTAGATTGAAAATGCTTTTCACAAACATAATCTTTAATTGTTAAAGACCGGTCTTTCCTTGGAATACATTTTTGCCACTCCAATAGTTTTTCAGTGGGAATGCGAAATAATGATATTTTTTCTGAATTGCTTTTATATCCGCTATTGCAATATGGCACAACACATTTTCTACCCATTTTAAATTATTTTAATAATAAACAAAATATTCGAAAGGACTCAAACAGTGTTTTAAACAATAAACAATAAACAAAATATTAGAAAACACTTTACTAAGGACTTAAAAAGCGCGTAAGACACATCAAATACAGAAAACATGCATAGCGTACATTAGATTTAGCCCCGCTCGTAGGCCCGCATTCTCTGTCTCTCTCGAACAAAGCAGTCCGCATTTCGGTGCCATTTCCAACAGCAGTAGAAGCGCGCGGCTGCAATACCTGATAATATTATACCGTGGTAGGTACTTATAACTTATTGTACCTATTTTCTTAGTATTTTCCAAATTTCCAACAGTTAACATAAAATCATACTATTTCACCTCGCATTTCACTAATTATCTTTTCTTTGGTACAACAATCTGTTTTTTAATAAAGGACCCAGAAATTCCTCAGATCTATATCATACTGAGAATTTGTGCGCCATAAAAAAAGACTTATAGCAAAATAAAACTGACAAAGATGATTAGTGAAGTAATTTATAAAAAAATGATAAAATATTGAAAGGATTATGACGGTAAAAGGAAGACATAAAAAGTACTTAAAACATTCAATATTTTTAAATAATATATACATATATTCAAAATAAACATTTTCAAAATTTAGAGAAAGTAAAACCAATTTGGTGAATTTAAATAATTTTGAAAAATACGTGAAATGCTTAAACAAACAATTTTTCGCACCAATAATAGCACAAAAAATTGATTGATAAATTATTATTTATTAGTACAACAAAAACATGTAATGTGAATCGGTTGTTTGTTATTTGTATATCTACGTACTAAATACTAGGATAATTTTTAACATCTGTATTTATTTCATTTTTTTTTGTTTCACATTCATTCTTCAAACATTAATCATATAAAAAATGTGCGTTATTTTAAAAATGTTGATAAAAGTTTTTTATTGTTATTATATTTTCAAAACAAATAAATGTTAAAGTAATAATTTATTAATAAACTTTTTGGTTTGATAATGCAAAAGTTGTATATTTCTTGTTGGAAAACGTAGAAGTTCAGCTGAATACCTTTACCTAGCTATATTCAACAAGTTACTCTTCTCTGTACAGCATTCCAATATGAGATTAAATTGTAAGGTGTCTACAAAGCAATTAAATAATTAGACGGTAAAGAATAGAATAATAGCAGGCTATCCCCTTTAGGATGCAGTTCCGAAGTTTTGATTATTTATATCGATTGAGGTTCAAGAACCTTTAAGTGCAACGGAGGTCAATCTCCTAGCATAATTCATGAAATAACCCAAAAACTAACCTTATTCCTTGGTTGAGGGACCACAACCCACGCCTGCTGCTCCTTTCGAAAGCACATGCACGTGGAAAATGGAAACATCACAAAACGACAGTTCAACAATCAACAACAATGAGTCCGCGCACAACAATATACAATCACAGAAATAAACAAACAGTATGAGTGGGCGATTGTCCTGCGTGTTACCAAGGCGATGCGATGAAAATCAACAGAAAAAACAAACAGTGAAATTAGTAAGACGAACACACGACACGACGACTCTTCCCGGCTGTCAGTTGCAGCGCGCGCACGTTTCGCGCCGTGGCCGCTAGAGCGCAGCACGGGGGTTTGATCGATACAGGCCCGCAAACAACTGTGAGGAAGTCAACGTGAACCTGGTGGAGTACACGGACGACTGTAGTACGCCGCGTGAGGGTGGTTGTGGCACACTTTCACCCTAATAGGGACAGGGGGCGTGGTTCAAAAATCACCTTGCGGTGCTCTACTTACGATACAGACACGTACCACTAGGCCTACCCTCAGCTTAATCGTTAAAGCTTGCGACGGCATAAAAGCATATTTCCCACATTTTTCGC
Source organism: Stenolophus ochropezus (assembly GCA_035578165.1). NCBI lineage: Eukaryota > Metazoa > Arthropoda > Insecta > Coleoptera > Carabidae > Stenolophus > Stenolophus ochropezus. The sequence continues at coordinate 11,573,528 of JAQOWZ010000005.1, read as the reverse complement.
ATTTTCAGCCGCCCTACTTACCCTAATTTTAAATTCATATTATCGTACATGCTTTTACCCTAACAACCAAATTAAATTATTATACAAACATATTTTAGCATAACAACCCTTAAAAGATAATTTTCTTTAAAAGATTTCGCATCTTCAAAAAGTTATTTGCGATACTATAAACTGTGAATAACTGGGGATGATAATAGTTTGAATTAATAATTTCAATTTCAATTCCGGTATCTATAAAAATAAAATTCCGTTCTTGGTTTCAGTTATTTTTCCAAAAATTAAACTAATCTAGATTTTCCGACTTCAAGTTTTAAATTTCTATAGAAGATTTCCTATTAATTCCATTTTTATTCTTTATATATAATAAAATATGATTAGGAGTTATTAATTAGATTTGTAATATTTTTTATTAGATTATAGAATTATATATTTTTAGCCTACGGCATATGCAACACATTTGTAGTTTAAAATAGAATTTAAACACTCGGACGCAAGAATATTTTACTTGGTTTATAGTTTTTAAAAAATAATCTTTAGCCAATGAATTTGTAATATATAATATTACGTATTCAGTGCCGTAGCTCTTATGTCCTGCTGAGTTCAATCGGAGTTCGCAACTAGTCTGCCACTACTGCCCGCATCATAATCTACTCTTATAGTTATTTACGTAGAGAGGACCGAAAGAGAAGGTTTACTCCTGCGGATAAAGTTTGAAGTCTAGCGCGAATCGGAGGGCTTTTATATATCCATAAGCATAAATCTCTTTCGGCTTGAGGTACGTACATAAGTTTTATGCACTACTGCTATCAAATATTAAGTTACATTAGTAACCTATTCTTTTTAAGCAAGTTGCAAAATAAAAAAAAATCAAATGTCAAGCAAAATGTCACATGTCAAGCAAATTTTGCTAGATGCTTATAAAACGTTAATAGATACTGCCTAGTAAATCACAATGCGGGACGTTGGGTTTAATAAACTATATACAGAACTATAAGACTATAAATAAAAAGTTGTTTTATACAATTATTCTGAATAAAATTTTATAAATTACAATATGTATTTCAAAATTTTAGAATTGCATTAAACATTTTAATATATATTCAAAATAAAAGAAAACATGTAATATATAAATGTAGTCCAACTGTTTTTTGTGCGAATTCATTCCATTGTTGTTTCTCACTGTTCATAAAAGAGTTTTTTTGAACTTCCGGTATTATTCTACTTCATCCAGAAATAATGGAAAGAACTAAAAATATCACATATTTACTTTTTATCCTTCCTAATTCACCCTTATGTAGTAAAAAACAGCTGACAGTAAAAAACCTTCCATTATACGAAAAAATATTTCATCATTTCAAAGAAAACCAACAGACATCCAAAACAAAGAACATGAAATAAATAGCAAAAGCCTCGTTTCTATAGTTTCATCGCATGATTTCTATCAGAATAGTCTGTCTTTGTCTGGCACATGGCGTGGGCGCACGTGGTAGATTCCGGGTTCAGCGACCCGAAGTTTCAAGCTTTCGCCCGGACCGATCAATTCCAGGTCCGGAACAGAAATCCGGAACCGAATAGGGATGTAAACAGCGATTTAAGGATTAACAGCTTAATCTCTTTCGGACAAGGGATGAATAGGACACTATTATGGCCTGCCGGACGCTATAAGAAGCTTTTTATTAACTCCCGATAGAAATTTGTTGGGGTTGAACTCTCTAAAATGTAATTAATTTCACTCGTGATCTTGTTCGCATATACAATATTCATTACTTCATGTGAAAGCTAGTAAATATTAATATCAACAACAACAAAATCAAAATATTAAAATCATTAAAAAGTTTTATAATTAAAATTTATATTTTTTGTTGAATATCTATTTTTTAAAATTGTACTCAGTTGTATTTTATGTAAATAGGAAAAACAATTAAAAATTAAAATATGCTGTATCATTAAATTTTGAGAAAATGACATGGAAATTTTATTATAAAATTTGTTAGGCTACGATAGAGAGAATTTGTATAAGTCCCTTTTTATAAAATTGTCTACTTACAATACACACGTGTTTTGTTGGTTGCAACACACTTTGCTACTGAATGGGGAAGTTTAGCGGATTTTTTTTATTTTATCAAGATTGCCCTCAGAAGTGATATTCTACATTTTATTTCACCCAAAGATGCGTAGATTTCTCAAAAAATGAAATTTTATACAAAAATGACGTCGGTGTGGCTCGCGGAGAACGTATCGTGTATCTTAACCAGCGCGCGCTGGGTTCCCATGGTAACAGAGAAACGTGTGGTGTAATGCCTCAAAATACAACCTACGGTCAAAAAATCAGGTCTCGCAATCCCTTCTGCGCAAGCGCATAACTCACTTGTGACGCCAGTGTGGCTCGATGATAAATCATTAATTATAAATCATTGGCAACATAATTTTAACTTTCAATTACATTTTAAGTTATAATTATTCATATACTTACAACTAAAAGATATTTCACGTGTAATTTCAACCACGCTAAACTTCCCCATTATAATATATTAACTAGTTATAAACTTAGTTCCATTTAATTTCCGTGTACCTTTTTGAGCGATACAATATTTATATCATAATTCAATGTAGATTTATTTAAAATGCATTTTACCGTAAAAAACGCATTTATTGTAACTACAAACAGTACAAACAAATTTATGTATATGTCGACTTTGATTTGAACAGTTATTCATTTTCATATATATATTTTGACAATTTCATATTTTTGAAAATACTACTTTGTTCACATGTACGTAGCATTAACAAAGTAATAGATTATTCAATTTCGTATGCGATAGTATAGTCGTATTTTAATGTAAACTTTGAATATATTAGTATTATTTATTACTAAGTTGTTTTACTCTATAAAATTTACGTCCCTCACAAGTACTATGGATTTGTATTAAAAATGATAGCAAGTAATAAATTTTGCTTTTATATAAAGTTCCTACCTTTTCCGGTATCAGGAAAATTATGATGTACTGCCATCCAGTAGGAAACTCGTAAACGTTGAAAACTTCCTGCGAGTGATTCTCCTGCCCTCTACTGGAACATTTTAAACTTACACTCTTCTAATCTGAAAAAGACGCTTACTATTACATCTGCACTAAATCAATGTGAAATAAAAACAGAAACTGCGAAATAATTTTCAAAAAAGGGGTCGCATCAAAACTAAACGTTAAATTAAAGGCTACTTAAATTCTAAAAATATATTTCTAATAATTATCAAAGAATCACAAATATCTATTCTATTCTAAATCTAAAACGACAAAGAAGAAACAAATGTTGGTTTTACAGTATTTTATATTTAATGCTCACAACAGCAATTACAAGTCTCATCATTTGACTAATCTAAATAATCTAGGTCAACACTCCTCACAAACAATGTGATGTGTGTTCGCTTTCCAACAAAACGAAAACTCCCCTCATGTTAGATAGTACCATAATGCAAATATTCGTTGCAGAAAAGCTTCGCAAATCATACAAAATCTTTAAGTCTTTCCACAGTTGCTGTATGTAAATAGATATATAAATAGAGCATTATACATTCAACAATAACAGTGTACAAATATGTCCACCCCCCAAAAGATCTCCTGGAAATTTTGAACTTGTTGAATTAAAAAATATTTCGGTCTATTCCAAAAAGCCTCTTTTGGGGAATAGATAAATATACATATAAAAAGTGTACGATTTTATACGTAGGACAAATTCCATGTTGAAAGGCAATGCTGACAAGGCAGTTCGAGAACAAATCAATATTTCAACAATATCATATTAACTCTCCAACAATAACAGTTTGACACGGTCGCAGTTGCTTGTGGAAATGACATGAGAAACAATGAAATGCAAATAGACTTTATTCGCATAACTCTATATAACCGTTACCAACCAAATGCTCCAAAGTCAATATCAGTCAAATCATAATACTCTCCAACCTCCAAAATTTCAAAACCAAGTGAATTTAAAGTAAATCATCGGATTAACGTTATTAAATATGAACGAAGTGGAACAATTTCGTGGGAAATTAAGTAAACAACAAAATAACATTCTATATGCATCCGCTACACTACAGCTAGAGCATGTGAAGTAGCAATGAACATCTACGTAATGAACTTTTGAAAACTACACACCTAACCCTGTAATCCTGTGAGCATTCGCTAAACTGTAAATCAGCTCGCACTATAATATAAAGAACCTTTATAATTAGCTTCAACCAAAAATAGACTATATATAAACATAAAAACAATCAACAATTACGTTCTACGGTATGAAATGAGCACTAGCTGCCGAGTGCTCAGACAGAGCTAACTTAACGCAAACGCCAAAGCATCTCTGTCGTGCGTGTTTTAGTTGCTGCTGGCTGCTCAAATAAATATGCCTCGAATCATTCTTTATAAAAGAACGACAATGAACTAACCGTAGATTCACATGTACATTATTCGTTTAGTGATGTTCACATCGTTTTCGTTTTCGTGGGTTATGTTTCCGCAGAACTTTATACAAAATTTGTTAGTCATAAAAATTAGATTTTCTGGTAAACATAACCCTTATTGTACTTACATCACTGGGAAATATATTAAGTTGAATTGAATGAAATGAATGACACTTTCTGACATCAGTAAATAAACATACAAGATTCATACAATTTGAATGAAGCTAGCAACTAAAACTAGCAGCGACTTCAGGTTACATAATAATTATCTCTTACTAAATTTGTCTACTATACATAGTACTTCTTAAATGACTACATGATGACTACATAATGCATATGTACAAATGTTTGGTTGCTAATCCAAAGGGTTATGAAACTAACCAAATCGTTTGCTTGTTGTTGCAATTTCGAGTTAGCACCTGGCGTGTCGTGAAGATGAGTGTTCAGGTTGTTTGAATTGAGATGCGTGGTAGGAAATCAGTCTTCGACTGATGCGACGGTTGGTTATACGTCTCCGCACTTCGACAGCTTGTCTCGTAGAAGTAGGTTTTCTTTCTTCAGCCGCTCTAGTTCTTGGCGCAGCCCAACGTTCTGAAACACAATGCCACTTTATTATTCCCGTCTTCAGAACCTACCCCAAACCACACACAAAATTACACTTCATCTTACTGCATAGTTTCACTGGTGTATATGTTTAGGAATGATTATCTAGCACTATTGGTTTGAGAACAGACTATACTTCGACTTTTAAAGAATATAGTAGCCCGCAACCTAAATTGCACCAAGGGTAAAATAGTTGCATTACATACCTACATATGTGATGAAAACTTTACTATGAATTTATTAGTATATTAAATAGAGACAATAAGAACAGAATTTTAAAGAGATTAAAACGGAATTTATTTTATATATCCGTCTTAGACACACTCTGTGTTTGAAAAAAGGAAAACAGTAGATCTTTGATACATCCGTGCCGTTTTCAATAGTTTGTTCGCAATTATCAAACTGAAGGCGGTAATTTTTAATTATTATTATATTATATTTACATTTTCTACATATCCACCTTACGTTAATAGCTTTATTTCAAGAATAAGTCACTAATAATTGGTTGTCTTCATTAGTAAAATGAAGACTATTTTAAAAAACAAATAAATTTGCATTTGGTTTCACAATCAAACTAATGATGTCCAAAAAGATGAACCAAGCTTTGTTTTATGAAAAAATATGTTACACGGTACAATACTTTTAAGTTAATTGATTTGACGGTTCTTTTAAGTATACAGTGAATTTCAAAAATTCGAAGTATAGTATGTTTGAGTATGATTTAATGAATGGATAAGGGAAGAGAAGGTGGTGAGTTATTTACTTCTTTCTCGAGGTAGCCGGCACGTAAGGCGATTTGATTCTCCTTCATCCGGCGGGCGTCTCGGGATCTCTTGGCGGCCATGTTGTTCTTCCTGCGTCGCGCCCAGTACTTGTCGTCCTTCAGGTTGTCCGGCACGAACTGTTTGCGCGACTTCTTGATCATGGGCTGCGGCTTCAGTTCCTCATCTGAAAATGCCCTGGTTCGCGGGTCAAAGTCCCGACCTGAGGAGGCCATTGACAAGGCTGTTAACACAGAATACTTGGTTGCATTTCCAAACGGTATTCAGTGTCGCACACAAGGGCTGGAGGGCGGAATTTAAACCCAAATCTGTGCACAGCTTTCATAAACCTCCTCCAAGGAATCACATCAGTATTTAGAATTCTACATTCATATCTGATGGAAGGCGATTATTCTTAAGATACACGTTACTTGCACAACATCTTTGAACTAATGAAGACATGATAGAAATCCAAACCAAATTGTATTCTGACATACATATGTACTTTATTTATTTACCTTAATATAATTTTTCAATTTCTAATATTATCAAATGGTTCCCTCAAACAATTATTACATATCCAAAAGTTCAAAAATTTGCACTTTGGCCTGTAGTCTTAAAAACAATCGCCTACGAAGTATGACCCATTAAAAAAAGAAAAAATGGAACGGAAATCGAAATATTTATAGAAGTAAAAAAAAATCAAAAAGCCTTAAGATTTATAGAATCATTGTTGAAAAATAATTTATTTCTTTTTATTTTTTTTCATTATTTCAACTTGATAAATGATGATAAATTTTGTAAGTCGAACTCAGTAAAATTGTATACTGAAATTCAAACTAACATCAAAATACATTTTTGGGTTGTTAATAATGAAACCAAAACAACTATTTTAAAGGTTATCAATCCTGATTGATTATTTCTAAAGTAAAAATATAGGTTTGATAATTTTTCCACGATTAACAGCAAACTATTTCAATGCAGCCAGCAATATGTTAATGATATCCCAGTTGCTGTATATAACAAATTTTACAACTTTTTCCATTCATACATCAAATTTGTTAAAAACAAAAATAAATGTCTTTGGTAAACACTATAATAAATGAGTCAACGTATTTGCAAGGTCTTTAGCAACAGTATTTCATTATTTATTTATTACCAACTTCATTTTACTAATATTGTTTAAGTCAAAAATTACGATAAAATTTAAATTTATTATAAAAAGATATCGAACCTCATTTAGCAATAATGCTTGAAAAGTTGTAAATATAACAGAACATAAAAATTTAATTATGATACCAATTTCTAGAAACTGCTTTTTACTTCAACATAATATAAAATTCTAAATACCACGTGAGTCAACACTGAATACCAATATATAAAGAATATAACAAATAAATTAATAATACACTTGAAACATTGGAATACAGTATAAACCATTAAACCTGATACATTTAATATGAAATTCATGGAAAAACATAAAACTTTTTTTCGATAAGAATTTTTTTCAGCACTTCCTATTACCAATTTGTTTTTATCCATTTTTGATACTGAGGCATAATATTATAAACTAAAATTATTTACTCCTGCGGACACGTTTTCGCACTACTGCTATCAAAAGGAATGTAATTTTTAATTATAAGTCGCCTTGCCAAAAACATTAAGGAGATGCTTTGCATTGGTAACATGGTGTTTTTGTGTAAACAACGTAAGCAAGTTGCAAATAAGTAAAAATGTCAAATGTCAAATGTCAAGCATGTAGCTTTATTGTGAAAATTATTTACTAAATTTTGCTAGAAGCTAATAAAGCTTTAGTACAAGGTATTACAAATCTGGATAAATGCTTTTGACATTTTCTTTACTGTCCGGCGGGCTTTTGCCCGTGGACCTCAATCTTTTAGTTTTTCTTTATTTAAAAGCAGTAATACGTAAAAACTTTTATGAGTAGTACAGGAATTTTAAATTTTAATTTTTAAAGAATTAAATTTAGTAAACTATTATTTTTATATATTTTCTTCTTTTTTGGAATTTTAAAGTTAATGGAATCCAAAGATAAGTATTAAATATATAATTTATTATTTATTAAAAGCAAAACAGATAAAAATTAGAATAACTGGAAACTAATACAAAACGACTATTGTTTGAGAAAAGTAAATATAAAAGACACTGTACAGAATGCTTAAAAATAAACAAAAATATAGTTGAAATATCTTGTTTTTAATTATAATCAAATCAAATCTAAACTAACCAAAACTACTACAATAATTATTGATTGTTAGTAAGATTGATGATTAGCAAATGACTACACATTGATTATCTCTTAATGATACTAGAATCAACAAGTCACAACCTTTTGGTCACCTTACAATCTAGTAAAGTATTCATACTACCAGCTATAATATTTTTATCGAACTATGCATTCTGTAGATGAATTAATAATTGAAAATTCATTTTAAAAGCATCAGGTTTAATTGTAATAATAAGATATTTTATCGAAGCGTTGAAGATTTTTACGATGAGTGCAATATGATTTCACACAAGCAGCTGTACTTACCTTCGCCATACACCAGGTAATGGGTATGGAATCATATTGCACTAGTGAGTTTATGAAAGCTTTGGTTTCTTATTGGGGAAGTTACGTTTGCTGCACGTACATTCGACGATAAGGCTTAAGTTAAGTTTGGCGTTTGGGAATAGGCTAGGTTTGTCCTCACTTGAGTCGGCGGGAGACGGCGGGTTGAGCGTGTCGGGGCTCATGCAGTCGCTGGGGCTGGGCGATCGCTCGCGCTTGGGCGCGTGCGACGGGCCCAGCCCGCCCAGGGTGCTGCCGTCCATCGACACGCCGTTCTCCGACAGGAACTCGTCCAGGTCCACATACTAAAAACATACACACATTAACAATCCAAATTAATGCTATTTGAAGAATAGTTATTTTTTATACAAGACGATAAAATAATATTTTATCGACAAGCGGAAAGTGTTAATTCACGAGCGATATAATCGCGAGTGAATTATTTTTCGCGAGTCAATAATTTAATTTTATCGTCGTGTATAAAATTCTATTTTTTTCTATAGCAGGTTTTGAAGAGAAAAGAATTAGAAAAATTAAATTAATATTTAAGAACAATTTTAAAATGTCAGTAGTGTGCGTTGTTATGGAAATGTACTTCTAATAAACAAAAGTTAAAATACTTTATCTACCCTTGCTGTTAAAGTGTTACTTTATCTACCCTTGCGGTTAAAGTGCTACTTTATCCACTATTTTGAGTTGATAAAATTGCACTTTAACATCTGCTATAGAAAAAAATATAAAATTGTAACCAAGAATAGGGTCGTAAACCATTGTCGAAATAATACCATTTTGCAAATAATGTGGAAATATAACAAATGAGTATTAGTGAAAATATTTCATTTAAATATTATTTCGTTTGCGAGCTATAAGAGATTACTCTAAGCGCAGAATTATTTTATAACATTAATAAATCCCTGAAAGAATTAAAGAATTATTTTTTCATCTATCCATTTTGAAGTAGGTAACTGACTACTATGGTAGTTACATACAGAAGGTACCTTTCAAGTTTCCCTATTCAGTTCTATGACAGTGCAACATTGTGTAGACCTTTAAATTTGTTCCCTTCCCCTATCTCTCATTAAGATGTGAGGAAACTTTCCGATTTTAAACAACAAGCCCTTTAAATTTGTTCACTTTCCCCAACTCTCTTTAATTTTCGTTTCTCTGTCTCTGTCTTACTGTCGCTTCTGTACAAACCTATTCTGTGCTATCACTATGTGCCGAAAATATAAATTTTTAACCTAGAATAGGGTCCTAAACCATTGTCGAAATATTACCATTTTACAGAAGAATATGAAAATATACAACAATTAATAAGTATTAGTGAAAATGTTTCATTTAAATATAATTTCGTTCAAGAGCTATAAGAGATCAAATTTTGTTGCGATGTCCTGTGATGTCATCTGTATTTAGTAATTTCATTGGTTGCCTGATTTTAAAAAGACAATCGTGCGTCTGTATTTCTTAGAATTTGCGGAAGGGAAAAATATATGCGGCCTAACAGTGTCAAAATGTTACTGCATGCATGGGCGCCGTCTAAATGGTGGCATCGGGGTTCATGTCCCCATTGAATATTTTCCATGGTGCAGTAATCAGTAATAAAGCTCTGAATTGTTATTATTTTAAAGAATTATTTTTACTCCTTCCAATTTTAAGTAGGTAACTGACTATTACCCTAAAGTACCTATGTATACAAGCTTTCATTTTACAGACAATTACAAATTGAATATCAGCTAATATGAGTCTATATGACCGGTAATAATGCGCATCTCAGGATATACCGGGGATCCTGAAACCTCCGCCCCGCCTGGTGGTCTGGCTAGCCCGCCTTCCAGGGCATACCCTGAAGGTTATCTAATTCAGCCGGACGAAAACTGGACCACGCTGTAACTTGTGCTCTAATTCTTGGCCTGCTGAAACAATAGCACATTCTGGGAGCAGTTTTGGCTGCTCTGGATTGTGCTTGCTCTAATTCTTCGCATAGTAAAACCAGAGCACATTCTGGAGCAGTGTGTTTTCACTAATATACTTATTTCATTCCCTTTTTTTCAGAAAAAGGACTCCATTTATATGTATGTTTAATTGCGGAAAGGTTTGACCTTGAATTTAGACAAAATAATTAAAAAATTATTATTTTCCTCCCATTTGTCTGATGAGTAAAATGTAAATAATTATTTTAATTGGTGAATAGCTTTATCTTGTAACTGTTCTAAATTTCCTGTTTTCTTCGTAAAACATACATGGAATAATTAAAGTTCATATCATTTTTGTTTCACATCCTATCACAAAACGAAAACAACTTAACCTGAACTAAAAAGCAATAGTGGAAGTGGAGGTAATAAACAAGAAATAAGCGAGTCTTGAACTCGGTTATATATAATAAAGTTCGTAAGCGTTTCGAACCAGCTATCCAAAATTTTGATTACGATTTGATATTCACAGTATATAGTATAAAATTAAGTTCTTGTATGAATGTGAAATAAACAAATATGAATAAATCGATAAAAAAATAAGAAGTGCATCATATTCATTTACAAAACTGAGCTGTGGCCACCAAAACCAAAGCAACTTCCAAAACCCTCATATATTTATTTTTTTAAATGTCTAAATCCTGGGGGAATGTTTCCACCAAGATCAAGTGAATTTTGGAACGGCATGAGTTATATAATTAATGTGTATGTAAAGTAAGGACACAAAATAGGTTTATACAGAAGCGACAGTAAGACAGAGAAACGAAAATTAATGAGAGGTGGGGAATGTGCACAAATTTAAAGGGCTCATTGTTTAAAATCGGAAATTTTTTTTCTTAGAGAGAAATAGAAAAAGGGTACAAATTTAACGGTCTACACAATGCTTCAAGGTCATAGAACTGAATAGGGGAATATGAAAGGTACCGACACGGAGTGTATATAACTATTCTGTGGTAAGGATGTAAGATGTAGTCACCTTGAGGTCTGTTTCGTAGGTCTTGTCCCAGAGGTTGGGGCCGAGGAAGGCCGTCTGCGCCTCGACGTTGCACCACAGCTCATTGTCCTCCTTGTTCTTGTCGTCGGCCGGTCCGCTGACGCCGAGCACGCTGCTCGCCAGCTCCTTGATGCCGGAGTGTCCGTGGCCGTGGGAAGGTTTACTGTTGCCTACACAACACAGTTACGTTTACTACAGTGCATCAAATACAAATATTCCTACATTCATTTTAGACTAAGGATCGGTTTTTCTATCTCTGGTTAAAGTACCGGTTACCTTAACCTTAGGTTAATAGCAAAATATCGCATCGAAAAACCGACACTTTAACCAGAGGTGGAAAAACCGGCCCTAAAACCTTATATACCATTATTAATATTTTAATTTTCATATAACATCCTGAAATATGAATTCTATAGTGCGAATCCTTTTGCTAGACAGATCAGATCAGATCACAAAAATTATTTCAAATAAGTTCTGTTGGATCTGAAATGATACAGATAAATGGAATGAAAAATACGAAATCTGAATTCAAAAATGTAAGTTCGATCTGATCCAAGTTGCAAATGGAATACGTCTAAAAATTAGAAAAATCCTATTAAAGATTTTAACTTAAAGTAGAGCGATTCCCAATTTTTTAATAATTTTTTTTAAAACATTAAAAAACATCAATTTAGTAATATTAAAAATTTTAAATTAAGGATTTATCTACTTCGCAAAAAACTAGAATGTAGTAATATGTTTCTAATCATCATCTATTAGAACTTCTGGTGCACGTACCACTGATTGAGTATCGCTGGATTAGACTATGTAAATTTTTCCATAGGCAGTAAAACATCTCAATACTAATTACTTGATAGCTAAACTATTAAAGAACTAACATTTAACATTGCAAAGTGGAAAGAGTACAAATATGTATGTACCTAAAGTAGTCTCCTTTTTTCTTACAAACAATAACCCAAAACGAAACAATAAAAAAATACTAACATACATACAACAACACAGACGAACCTAACCTAACCTAGGTTAACATATATTGTAGATTATGATGTATGCAGTATATTAAATTAAAACAAGAGTAAAACAACAGTTCATCACAGTACAAAATAATGAGAGAAGAATACTGATTTTTTTTATACTTCAAATTTTTAAAAATTATAAATTTACGTGCAAGTTTTTCTGGTATGCAGATAATAAATAACGTTCGGAGTACTGTTGATAATGTTAATTTTCTGATAAATAAATGTCATTTCAAAAAGTTTTTATTCAGATCCAATCGCCAACCTTATACCAAAATTTTAGTTCACGAGCCGCCTTTAGTCTCTAACTATATACCAAATAAGTGAATGTAGATTGTAATAAAAAGCTAAATAGAAGAAAATATCAATAACCAGAATTTTCATTAAATTATGTAAAATATATAAAGTACGAACCCCAATATTGGTAATACATTTATCAACATCTGAGCACAAATTGATGGAATGTATGACTATTTACTTCCATACGCATTAGTTGTACGAATGTCTGTCTGATATCTGCTACACAAATGAAACAGAACATAAAAATTACGAACTTTTTACGTTCTGTAAGAAAAGAAAAATATGGGTCATTATTTTTGATAAAGCGTATTTTCCAACATAAAAGCGAACAAAATTGTAGATTTGCAATGGAAACTATAATATTCTTTTCAACAACTGTTAAAGTTATAATTTTCGAATTTTCTATACATTGTTTCAACAGCCATTGCTACGCTACAATTTGCTACGCGCTACTATAAGTAAAAGTTTAATAATAAATAAAATAACAAAGTAAACCAAGAATCACTCGAATAAATAGAATAAAATAGGAGCGCAAAATAGAAAAAATTTACATAAAAAAACAAAGAACAGGATCGAAAAACTTGAAAGAAATTTTGTAGTATAACGCGAAAAATAATACATTACAAGCCACAACTTTAGAAATAAATATTAACTTTTGAGAATACGTTATTACGGTGAACATCTCTCTGAACATAATTGTTATAAACAGTTTGGAGATGAAAAATTGCAAAATAAGGTTATTTCTCAATCGCTTACTAATTTATCATATACATTTTTTGAAATAGTAAGTTAGCAATGTATATAATTAAAATTCAAGCAAACTTATTATTAAAACAGGTGTAATTACAGATTTATTCCGCGTAAAGAAATGAAGGAAAGGAACTAGCAGACACGGTAAGAGTTCGTTATGAATTATGTATTCACACTTTCATTATTCTAGATGAAAAGATAAAGAAAATGTCACTGAACAGATTAGTAAAAGGGTTTAATTACCATTATCCTTCATTTGACAAAAAACGGCTAAAGCAATTATAACAATCAATAACAGCTAAACATCTGAGTAAAAAGGTTTTGTTTGACGAAGGTTGAGGCATTTCTTCCAGGTGAAAAAATTGTGCGGGAATCGAACCATTCGTCGCAACGTCACTCCGAGCCAAGTAGCGTGACACCAAGTGAAGTGACATTGAAAGTGCAAGCTACGACCATTGTTGCTATTACGGCCTTGGTCGTAACCAAATTCACGGTTAATTGCGTATTTGCAAAAACCAGGAATTTCAACTAATTGCGATTTGCTACATCCGATATGCTAGCAATACCGTTAATGAAACACACAACAAACACACTAGAACTACACAACATTCAATTATGAATAAACATTTCATATGTTATCATAAACTATCACTTAATCATATACAGAAAATAGTGGAAAGCTTATTAATGTTTGATTGATCTATTTTTATTCATAAAATTATGGTTGGATTGCTAAAACAAAAACTTGATAATCTAAATTCATATTAGAATAAAAATTAACAAACATTATAGAAAATTGTATGAAAATATCAATACCTACAAATTCTTTCTAAAAGTTATTTGTCTATTTCACAAACTTAAAGAAAAAACAAATAAATTAATTTTAAAAAATGGTGCTAAACCATTTTGTTTTATCTTTTAATCAGACTAAAGAATCTAATAAATTAAAAAATTCTAATTCATTATTATTTTTAAATAACTTTAAATATGCGTTGTTATGTTTTGTTACGGAAAAGAACAACCACACTTAAAAATATAAATAGAAGGCATAATGAAGTATAAATGTCATACAACTTCTAGAGAGAAAGGAGCATAAATTATTTCGATTATAATGCGACTTACTTGCACTTTAGTCCCTTATTCTTTACATCTTGAACTAAATAAATGTTAAAAAACTGTTATGAAATGTTCCTGAAGAATTGAAATGGGTTTGAAGAAGAAAATCAGGCCACTACCTCACGTACTTTAAGAGTGCAATAAAATTAAAACAACATACGTGCATTGCTCATGTTTTATTTATTGTAAAGCCCAAAACATCGTAAATAATTGAAGGCTATTTCATTCATTCCATCTACTTAGATAGATATATAGATACAGTTAAACATATATCTACGTACTTAATTGCTGGAGTATAAATTCATCATGGATAATGAAATAAATGACAACCGCACACGCAAGCTTTTCCATTCTGATATACTTTGCAACTTCTACGCACGTCCCAAATCATAAATCCTATTATCATTAGTATTGATTTCAAAATATTTGCCAAATGTCTCGTCTAAATTTAAACAACATTCCAATAATATAAATAGCAAAAAAGTCAGGGATTTTCTGTAAATTTAGAACAGAACTATAAAATATTTATAGATTTCCATTCACTCTCCAACGATTTTATTGTTCGGATACAATAAAAACATAAATAAATGCTTTCTTTATTTGTAAAATGAAAGTGAGTTTCCCGTTTGACATATGAAACAAATGCCGATCAACTGGGCACTGGGCACATTGGCCAAGTCGTTGTTCAGCTGTTCAGCAAATTCTTGCCAATGTCAAAAAATAAATTTTATTTGTAAAAATTTATAATGTATTATTCAAGCTTTCTCTCCTTACAACTCTATATTTAATACTAGATATATTAAGCTTAAATGGAACACATAATAATATTTTATTGTTACTTGTATGGAAATTAGAAGTGTACCTTTGTCGAAGAAAAAAAAAACTACTAAAATTGCAAATCAGGAAATAACATTAGTTTAATGCTTAGGATTTAAATGAAAGAGAAACAAGATTATCATAGCAACACGAACATACCTATAAAATATACATTATTCACGAACGAAATTAAATCGAAGCCTTCTGGTGGTAGATTTAAGAACCCTTTAAATACGTATTGTTCGTGTAAACACTTTTAGGTTAATGGCTACTTGCTGACATTGGATGTAGTAGTGCTTGTTTCCTGGTGATATTATATGTAGTTAAAATTTCAATGTGTTCTTTTATTCTTATTAACCAAGATTTATTTTCTACTTCATTTTTTCCAATTTTACTTAGATCTAATCTAACCTTCTCTTTGCTACTTTTCGGTTATTTACTTTTTAATAGTATATTTTCCATTTTGAAACAATCTGTTTCTAACAATGGCATTGGTTGGAATGAATTAATTTTCCAGATTTTTGTTACGTCTATTGACAAAACAGAAACTGATAATAATACAGCAAAGTGTAAAAAATAAAATGATACTCATTTCCTTCTCAAAAAACTTGCACTTTTGAAAAGCAACTTCTTTAAAGATTAATAGCGAAGGAGAAATATGAACTTCAAAACCATGAATAAAAATATTATTTGTATAACAACGAACGCATTAAAATTTCATGCACATATTGATGTATTGTATATATTATATGTAATTTATAGTTTATGTTATCGATAAATATACTACTTAAGAATATTAAACGGTAGTTTAATATAAAAGTTATGATCATAATATAAAAATAAAGTACATGACATACAAGCGTTGTTCCATTCATATTTATTGTCAATCAAAAATTGATGTCATTCATAAAAAAATTTATGATGTACCATTATTATTATTGTTAATAAATCGTTACCTTTTCTCTTAATATTTGAAGTTACTTCATACTTTGTATATTATCATTTTTTTTTTTTGCAATTTTTTTTAATTATACTTTTATTTTAAAAGTGTAATCATAATAAATTCTTGAATATCCCACAAGTACCTATGTAGTAGGAATGACGATGGGTACCCGGGTACCCGGAACCTACCCGATAATAATGTACCCGGGTATCAAAAATAGTACCCGATTACCCGAAACGTACAGTTACCCGTTTATTACCCGTTACCCGTTTATTATCCGTTAGCCGAAATCTACCTAAAATCTGTTGTTGCCAGTTAAAAACAGTTTTCAGCTGCCGGAAACATTGTAACCACACGAAGATCAAGACTGAGTATGCAGATACATCATCGATGCTGATATTTGAGAGAAATATGAGATATTCCTAAATAATTAAATCAAATATACTTCCTTAATAAGTTTTAACTTTATAATTTTATACTGCTGATGTACTCGTATGTTATGTAAAATAACAATGTTTTTTTTTATTTCCATACCAGAAAATAATATTTTTTTCTTCATTTAATAAATTTATATGCAAATAACAAAAATTTATATTAAAAAGATGAAAGCGGAAGAATAATGTATATTTTAAGGGTATCAGGTAATTATCGGGTATCAGGTTATTATCGGGTATCGGGTAATTATCGGGTAACGGGTAATTATCGGGTATCCGGTTCTACCCGGGTATTCATGTCGGGTACCCGGGTACCAAAATTTTCAGGTTTCGTCATTCCTACTATGTAGTCAAAAATAAATGAAATCTCCTTTTGCTATTAAAAATTGTGAGTCATTTCGCCGCCAAAAGCGATTAGCGTTTGTCACCTAAACAAATGGCTCAACCCACGAAAACAAATGACAGTGCCGAATGTACAACTGTAACTTTTCCATATCTGCAAAAGGAAACAATAGCAGTCGGTTGACAAATGACAATCAACAATCAAGCGAGAGTACGATCGCGATCTCTACATAACGGTGATGGAGACAAGTGATAGAAAGTTCGGCATGAAGGCCGATTCTGTTTATGAAAATAATCATATACGACTGATTATGCTTTGTTTTTATTGTTTTGTCCACCTACTGTCATCTCGTACTCTAAAGCCAGGTGTGAGGAATGCACAAATATGCGCATAGTTAATAGGATTATTCCTGGAGATGAATCTAGGATTGAATTAATGCGCATTATCTGATTAATTAATACAAAGGAACATAAATCAAATCTTTAATAAGAAAATAATAATTAAGAACCCGATTATCCATGTGTATAAAATCTCTTTATAGAAACTATTAATTTATGGTAATGTTTAATTATTATTGTTCAACTACCTTGGTAATATGTCAAATATCAAATATGGGTAAGTAAGTAATGGGTCAATCCGGAAATAAAAATTCATATTTTTAATTAAAATTTAAATATTTCTTTGCCTTCTGAATTATTTCTATTTCCAATTACATTTCTATCTTAAATTGTAAATTTTTAAATATTAATTACAAATATATATTTTGAAATAGAATCTAATTATCTCTTTTCGTTTCTGAGATATTTTCCTGAAAGAAATGCCTTTTCTTGGTATATCCAAATATGAGTTCAGATGCAATTTCAACGATTCAATTCTACTGGAAAGGTTATGTAAAGAAATGTATTCTCCACATATACATACATTATTTGAAGCGATTCTGAGAAAAATAGGAAATACGAAAAATCCTAAATTTCAATATTTCCTAGAATAACTTTTTTTATTTAGGAACACCTTTAAATGATTAGTTTCAAGTGAATATTTAAAATCAACGCATCGAGATTCATCAATTTGTATTTTTGGAAAAATACAGGTATGTAAATACTAAAACTAAATAATTCTAATATAACAATATAAAATAAACTGTGCGTATTATAAAATCAATAATTTTACTAATATCTACAATAAAATGAAGTGGAAGCTGAACCCATCTCTGTGGTTATTTATTATAACGTCTCTATCATAGCAAGGCGTGTTGCTGCCGCCTCCACGACGGTCCTGGGTAAAAGTCTGCCTCCCACGCAGTGAAAGTGGCGAAGTTCAGTGAATTAGCGGATTTACAACCGGTACGACTTGCAACCGGAGTCGGAACTGAAGCGCGACCGGGACTGAGCTGGGAAGCAGCGAGCAACTGGCATACTTATTACCAACGTATACTAGATCCTAATTCTATACAATAAAATATAAATGACAATCACGACTTATTATCTATTGCTTTACAGTATATAGCTAATGGTATATTTATATCGTTAATGACGTTTACCAGACTTCGCTTCACAGACACTTCAGCTGTTGTACAGCGTGCACCTTAGGGACCCAAACACAGACAATCATTCTACAGACGCCTCACTATATCAATGTTATTGCGTCTTGTATGACAGTGACAGCCGATATTATAGTTGTTGGTTATCACTTCAGAAAACAATGACGCACTATCATTGATACAGTGAGGCGACTATACAAACTACATTAGGTTCTCTTTTCAATAAACTAACCATACCCATGTGCACTTCACTTTATTGTAAAGGTATTTCTACACCGTACTGGAAGTTATATGTCTATAATAAAATGATTTAGATGTTGTCATGATGAGTTCTAACTGTTCTCAATTGTATATAATATTTATAATCACATGTATATGAAAAAAACATATTATAAACAATGAAATTAATAAAAATTGATTTGCTGATTAAATATTCCATTCGAAAAGTAAATGTAAACATAAATATAGTATAAAAAGATTATCTGTAAATTAAATCATTAATTTTAAAATTAATCTTCAATAGTTAATTTACTGCAGTTATTTGAAATTCTATTCTATTCGTTTAATATCCTAATGTAAACATAGTAAATAAGTAGTAAGTACTAACTAGATGTAGAATGAGCTTCAATCAAAATATAAGTTTAATCAAGGTTTGTTTATTACAAATTAATTTACTTCTGCATTACTCATTTTAATTTGTGGTTTTCAGACATTGTATTTAATAGTACAATCTTTATAAGTGTCCTTAAAATGTTGAACTGAAATAAAACAATCATTGATTTAATTCGTTTCTTGATTGAATTTTTAATAAAATGATACTAAAATGACAAGTAAGATTCCCAAGAAATTTGACAACAAACACTGAAGAAGAAGAGAAACAGATACCCCATAGAATCATGCCACATTTAGTACACCAAAAAGTAATTTGGATATCAGACCACCCTAAATACAACATCGAATGACACCAATGAAAATAAAAATTTCAAGTACTAACTTTTAAATGTCCAACTCTCTCTAAAAGCCGTTTCCTCTCGACAAGTATAAGCTGAAAAAGAGATCATAAATATATAAACACCATTGCAAGTTTTCAATTACACAGTACAACATTTTGTAGTCATAAATATTCATTATGAGATACGGTTTTTATTGTTTCCAGGTAGATATGGTAGTTATTTTACCTTAACTTAACTTCAGTGGTAAACATATTAGACATACTTCATGTTGTTTACAATTAATTTCATTTGTTACTACGTCTAAAGAACACCTTATAACCATAAAATTAAGTTGTTATTATTTTTTGTTTTCATTGTCCCTAGAAAATTTAATTTATGTCCAATTATAATTAAATACTGCATATAAATATAATTATTCATCATTATGATCAAAATTTCGATTTGCAATTGTATGTTTTTTTATTGAAGACGAATCTTAGTTATGGAAATAATATTAAGGTTATGGGAATAAACAATAGCGGGATTTGAGTGGCAATTGCCCCCTCAAAGTTTAGATAACAAAGAGAAAATTATTGCAGAAGATTATACCAACTGTAACTGTTCTAGTCGAACTCTTTCAGCCTATGGGCTAAATTTCATTTTTTTATTTATGGTATTTGCATGACCTAATTAAGTATTTATTACAACAAAACATTATATTCTTTAATAAAATTGCTGAAATCTTGCCATTAGAAATAAAAGTTAATTTATTCATTTTTTTGTTAGTGTACTCTGAATAAAATTAATATCTGTAATTGACTTCATCAAAATTTATATTTTTAGGTAGTCAACATTTTTTTGACATATTAAACGATAGGATATTGTCTATTAGAATTATAAAATTAAGGTTATGTTGGCCATAAAAGGAAGTAATGTAAAATTATAATTATTTGTTGCTACTAGTAGATTAACATGATGAATTGAATGAAGTAGCAATTGTGTATTGCTCGTATCGTAGCATCTTATTAGCATCTTCATTTCTGTGGTGTAATTGAGAGAAACAATAGGCAGATAATGTTTCCTCGGCTCCGTGGTCACCTTGGGGTCGGGCTGGTACCCAGTGCGGAAGTGCTGACCTCCAAGCAAAAACTCATGTTTATCCACCAAGCGGCACTTTCATTAACAACACCAATAATCAATTCATTTATAAAACAATCAGTAGTTTCATTACTAATATATCCAAAATCACTAACATTTCTAATTGTATTTTATTAGCTGTGCTACAAGTGTTAAAACTGACATTTATTTTGCAAGATATGGTGTCCAGTACATTCCAACAAAATAAAAACAATTTTTAATGTAAAATTATTTGTGATTTGTTAACGTTTTGTTATGTGAAACTTGTGATCCAAACACAACAAAACAAAAACAATTTTAACACGTAAATCGTAAACTATTTTTTCTACAGACCAATAGACTCTTTTATAAGTAGGTAAATTAATAATAATGTAAAAAAAATAGAAATTATAATGACAGTTAAAATTTTATCATAGATAATAATTTTTATAATAAAAATCACTAAAATTAAACTATTTCGGCTAAAATAGAATAAGAAACTAACCTCCGATATTAAGAACAGACATTTAATTTATAAATAAAATGTTATAAAAGATTTCTAACATTGCTTCCAAATTTCGAAATGCCTTTTTCATTAAATACGCATTTAAAATAAAATGTCTGTTGATAAAAATTTCGATATGCTTTTTTTATTAAATACGCATTAAAAATCAAATGTCTGTTGATAATAATACCAGAGGTTATAGTTCCACCACTCACTAGATTATTATTACATTTTTATACGGAAGCAACTGAAAGCAGCAGTACAAAATAGCCAACAATCGTAGTTTCTAAATTTGTGTTCATAATAAACACAAAATATATAACCTTTTCTTCACAAAACTTTATTATACTAAATGTACATTTCGTTTGCTATGCAAACATCATCAATAGCAGTAGAGTGTGCTAGTGAGGATGTTTGCATAGGAAACGAAATTTACATTTAGTATAATAAAGTTTTGTGAAGAAAAGTTTATATATTTTGTGTTTATTCAAAATCTTCACGTAGCTCTACCGAATTATTTGTGTGTACGTAATAATTTCTTTTAACACTTAAACTAACTACAGTTATTAATAAATAGAAAATTTTTACACGCATTTCATAATATCCATCAATTCAATATACCCTAAAGACATTTACTTTATTTTTAAAAAAATGCATAAAGGGAATGCGCAACGCAGATTTGCGTAGGTACTTAGAATAATAAGGTTTATTAGATTATTAGTTATTTTCACAGAAGTTTAATATAAATCTATTTATTCTTAGAAAAATACGTCAAGAGAAATGCAACAAGTGTTTTTCGTTAAAATTAATATTCGCCTTGCGTCGTCCAACAGTTATAATAGAATTGAAGAAAATCGTTTTATTTCTTGCACCAAACTTCCTTGAGAAGTTGGCTGGTGTTTGAACAATAAAAAACAAAAATTCACTGACATCTGTTTACGAACAGTTGCCATAGCTAAAAATACAAATAGAAGATAGATGATATGTTTTCACAGGTAATTAAAATCATTTTCAATCATAATTAATAAGTATCTAATTTCAAACAATTGTAACAGGAAATTTTTGATATAAATTTTTCATAAACGCTGGCTTAGCAATTATTAAAATACAAAAAAAATATAACTGTGGTAATTCATTAGATACCATATTCCTTCCATATATATTTTATATTAAACGAAATAAAAAAATAACTATTTGCGGTATTAGTCTAAGTTATGGCCTATGACAAAAAAATCATGTCTTTACTGGTTTTGTTCAAAAGAGACATAATTTGCTACATTAGCATCTTTCAGTGAACCGACTGAATCTCTTCCTAATGTCTCTTATTTTAGTCCGTCTAAATTCATTCACCGGTCAAGTCAAAGCATTCCTGCTCTGCTGAATGGATGTAGAAAAATGTCCTGGATATAAATAGCTGCCAGTGTCAGCTGAAACTGTACCTGAAGCCGAAGCCGAAGCTGAAACTTCAGCGTCACGGGTTGCGAGCAGGCGCAAGCCATCCTTGAACTGAATTCTTTGCCAACGTTTCCTGTTTGAGTTTGTTAGGTTACCGTTAGTGGGTTCGATTTGGTTAATGAAGTGACAATGTCATGCACTTGATAAAATTACTACGAATTTAACATAACTGTAATAAAACAAATTTCATGTTTTTAAATAAGTAGGAAAATAATTTTTACTCATTATATGTTTTTAGGAGGAACAGAGCAGTAACACAGTATACCTACCGTGAGTTTCAGTTAAGATGCAATATTTTCTAATCTGTCATTAATTACTACTATGGATACCAGTTATTTACGTATACCATCGTATTGTTCCAGATAAAATTCAAAATAAATTGTCAATATGAAATGAATTTGTAATCATAATTTACTGATTTATGAATAATTTAAAATAGTATAAGGGCCGTTCCAAGAGTGAATGTTATGGGTTCTCAGAAACCCGGTGGCAGAGTTTAGGGGCAGCAAATGATATAAAAGAATTTTACTATTTTTATTTTAACGTTATGACATGTTTTTGTGCTCTTTTAAGGTTATTAGATAAACAGATTTTATTGTGCCACAATTTGGCGTCGGTAATACCAGTCAGTTACTCGGAATCTTTGGATATTATTTTCTGTTCATAATATCCTAGTAGTATTATTTATTTATTTTGTAGCAAGATGGTAAGTAAACTAATTTGCAATTATAAGCAACAATTGAACGTTGAGACGCTGATTTTCAAATTATGAATTATTTTATAATATATTGGACTAACAAACAATGAAACAAGATCGTTTGCATTAATTTAAACCTGACTCATATGAAAATAAATGTACAAATAATAAATAAAAACGTTTCTTATAAAATTGACTACTGACAATATATTTCCTAAATAATACCCAAAAATTACTATTTTATTACAGTTACAAATAATTATTATTTAAAAGGTTATTTTATGAGAAGCCAGTAAATTCAAGATTATATTTAAATTCTCATTTATAAAATATAAGTTTTATATTTTATAAATACTTATTCTCGAAACTTTGGAAGGATTTAAATTAGCATACATATCATAAACATCTCTCAAATTATAACCAGAATTGTCCCAAATAACCATTGGAATTTGGAATTGTTTCTTCTTTAGTAACCTATCTTCTAATGTATCCACAGTAGACTAATGACAGATTATAAATTATTGCTTCTTTACTGAAACTCATACTATGTACATACCAACAAGATAATTATATATTCTTACTGATATAAGTTGATATAATTGTTTATATAAAAGTGTACTGAATTTAATTGGTAAGCATCGTGATTCCTTCTAGGAAAAAGAAAACATGCTTTATACTGCAGCGTATTTTAAAAATTTACCAAATATGTACAGGAATGGAGGGACGTAGTGTGACAGGATTAGAAAATATTTTTCTTTGACATTTTGTACTTGTTGTTTGCTGTAGAATGCGATTGTCTACTTAGTGTATTCTCGTTCTGGATTATTTATGAATATGTTCGTCCTTCACAGTTCCCGGAATGCTAGCAAATAGTAAATTTAGTTTTCCATTTAAAGCAGTATGAGCTCTTTATCTTGCAGCAGAATGTTTACTACCAATGAATTCTAGTCTTTACAACACTTTTATTAAACTTTTGTGACATTTAATACCTCAACAAGGAATCCTTAGATTATTTCAAGTATGTCCTGATATACTTTTCAAGGCTGGACTTCACTTTAACTACATATTTAATTTTTACGATCAATAAAAATAATTTTCTTGTAGAGATAATTACATACTTCAAGTGTAATTTTACTTGTTTTAAGATGCTATTAAATTAACAGACCGCCTACGATATAATTTATGTAGGAAAATTTCAATTGTTACACGAAAATTTACCTGCTTTAACTAAAAAGTAAATATTTATAAATATTCTTTGCAAAATATCAATCTTTATATTTAAACATTTATTTTCTTATTAATTTTTGAATTAATACTATTGGTTACTGAAATATTACATTTCATTACACATTAATTTAAAAATGGTAATATATTTTCTCATGGGCACTTAATACTGCACTGGTATATCAATTGTATATTTCTTTGAGTTATAATTTTGTGGTCATGGAGCATATCTTCTAAAATTTATATTAATAGAGTTTATTTTAAGAAAACAAGCGTGTTTATATGTAATTACGCACAGAAAAGTATTGATCAAATATATTTTTAGAAAATAATAATAGAAAGATATATGGAAAACATAACAATAATATGGAGCTTATTATTTTGTATAGAAATAACCAAAAAACACTTGTGATTTTTTTTATACTAAAGAATAGAAGGTAGTCTCGGTGCAGTATCTTACAGCAAATACTTATCTTCTATGGAAGATACCGAAATGAACCTAAATCTTATTGACAGATTCACAAATTTCAAGACTGATATATACTTCAAATTTAAGGCTTCACATTACATAACAATGAATTATGACTAACATCGATCTTTCAATCCAAATACAATGAAAAAAAGTAAACTAATTTTTCTGAAACATATTTACTATAATGTCAAGACGTTTGTCTATATTTTGAATAGAAAAAAATAATCTGAAAGGTGAAAGGTGGTGCCTAAAGTAGTTTTTTTAATTTTATGTTTATGTGTGAAATTATCTTGAAATGTTTATCAAATTGCTGCTTCTTAGTTAGTTTGTCAGTTCTGTAACTTTCTGATGAATGTCTCTGAACATATTTTAGATTCCTCACGTTCCAGCAACTTGGAACATAATTTCATTTGCTAGTTTTAATCTGATCGCAGTTCCAAACTCGTTATAGTAATTTATAGTTCCCGGCACACAAAATCTTAATTAATTTGCTAAATTTCTTCATTATATCGGAAGTAAAAACAATTTCTCTTTCTAAAATACTTCAAATTACAAGCTGTTAAATTACATATCTGTTTCTAATTCGTAGTAATCAGGTAATAGACTATTTTTAAGGCCTGGAGAAATAAATTAAGTTAAATTGAATCTGAACGGTTGACGTTATGTTACATATCGGAATTCCTGCTAAGTTATTTTCCGGGAAAAAGGCGGGAATGCATAATGAAGTAAATATACGCACTTTCTGATGGTAAATCTTTACCGGTATCATACGTAACACATGGTTCAACATCATTGACCACACTATGATCACTACTTAATCACGAGTAAACAGTTTTTTATTTTTTATTCAAGGAAGTTGATTATTGTAGTGATGCAATCAAAATATTGTAATATCTTATCAGTTTTTATTCGGTAAATCGATTAATATGTTTGTAATCCTATCAACAATGTGTTTCATTATTTTTCTTGTCTAATAATACTGACAAATGAGAGTGATACAATGTAATAAAAGATGCACATATTAAATACTCTTGCTTTCAAGAACCATATTGTCGGCTGTTCCAGTATTACTAATGTTACTGATTTATGTTATCAATAACACAGCAAAACGCATAGGTAACTTAAAAGGATAATTGTATAGTAACTCCTTATTTTATAAATAATTATGATTTCAATCAAGTACATGTATTATTACAATATCGGCTACTGTAATAAAATGAAAAGTTAATATGTCTTTACTAGCATATATTTAATTGAATAAATGAAACTTGAAGTATTCAATAAATAGCAAACATTTTATTAAACGAACATTAAAAAAATTCCATTTGCTTCCAAATATTTCAACGAAATTTCATTTGGAATATCGTTTTCAACATTCACTTTTATAAAATTTTATCATAAATGCCAAAAACAAAAACAAAAGTGATTGTTAGTCTTCTTATTTTTATAAATATACGGAAACTTGAATACTTTCAAGCAAGGAAGCGAAAAAACCATACCTTCATTCAAATATTTAAAAAAGCTATGCAGTATAAAATAAAACGTAATTCATACGTCCGTTAATAAGTTTTTACGTTAATCGATTTAAAATTCCAGACTTGAATATAAAACTCATCTTCTGGACTTATAACGTAAATTACTATTAATTCATGTGTAGTACGAAAAATATAAGAAGCAACATGGAATGCCCATATATCTATCATAATCCTTACTAGTTACTACTAACCATAATTAATTTATACCATTATTTGCACCTTTTTTACTTTCTTGTACGAACTAAAGAAAGTATTGCAATTTTTAAATTTTTATATTTCAACGGAAATATCTGTTTTAACCATTCCTAAATTTATTTTGACTAATTTCGGCGTGACGTCTGTAAATATCTCGCATAACTCTAAAATGATTAGCTGTAGAATATTGAAATTTTGTTTTTTGCAATCGACAGTGCCAAAAGAGCACTTTACGCGAAAGGTTTTTCCGAATTTTTCGTAGAACTCAAAAATAATTAGCCGTAGAATGATTTCATTTTCAAACGTACCTAATGAGTATAAATAAAGTGTAGAAAAAAAAATTCCATTTTCATAATTCGTCTAAAAATTGTTTTGCATACAAATATTGTAAAGATAACATCACTAATTTAATACAATTTCACTCATAGTGTGAATTCATAATTATCATAGAATGAATATTCCATGTGCAGGATGTTTCCGGAGAAATGCTCAAAACTCCAATCAAACGTGATTTAAGATAATGAATTATTTAGAAACTGTATAACAGTCATTGATAAATAAAAACCTTTTTTCTTCTTGTGAGATTCTTTCCGGTCACCTGTGCAACAATCTTTTAATTTGGAAAAAAATAGACCTCCGGTAATTGATTAAATAATGGCTCAAAGTCCCATAGGACAGATTTCCCTCTTTATCATCGATTAAATTCCATGTTCGTATGGCGGAAGAGATTTTTAAAACCTCCTCCCACAGAAATCAATCAAACCATAAACAGCAAAAAGTGAAACGCAGTACCACGTATTCAACTGTTTAATCACACACGGAGCTCTGAGATCTTTGCAACTTATCTGCACATTGTTTATTGTATTATGCGAATGTGTAAGTTACCTTGATCTAGTCGACGGGATAAACGCATGCGCAGTGCAGTTCCAGTTTCCGGTTATCACAGATTGGAGCTTCCGGTGTGAAGATTTCTTGTTTGATTTTAGTTTCATTGAGTTGGTAATAATTAACGAAAGGAAAATTAGATTGGAATAGGGTAATTATTTGAAATAGTAATAGCTGATTCAATATTCATTTCATTTCTTGGATTCGTTTTCGTTTCTACTTCACTGGAGTTTCAATTTACTTAGAATTTAATCTTGATTATTTTTATTTATTTCACAGATCTCTGACGATTAACTACTTAAATATTCTATTTAGACATCTTACTTTCTACCCATTTTAGACATGGTAGCTTGTATTTAAATAATTTGTAAATAAAAGAAAAATGTAACAATATTTTGTTTGGGACATTGAATTAAAACTAAGTATTAATAATTTGACAATAAATTTTATTATTATAGGTATTTGTTCAAATAACACTGAAAATGCAAAATAAATGGATAAAAATAATAGTATATTATTATTATATAAGAATTATGATATTCATTATACGCGAAAATGAAGTTTGCGTCATACGCCTACGGCTCATGATGCTAACCAAACGAATGAATAATGACCATAATCCCGAATATAATGCTATACATTTTCTACTCCTGTAAATTCGGAAAATCGCATACATATTTTAGAAAATGGCAACATAAAAATACACAATGACAAATAATGACTACCATCTGTCACATGACCGTAAGAAGGCATACGGCACCGGCAGATTTAAAATAAACGTGAATATTTGTATTCTGGTTCTGTGTTTTGCCGAAAAGAGTGAATTATGAATCCCTCTTTCTCTATTCTGAAATATGGCTACTACAATTAATTAAAAAAAATTAAATAATGAGGACATATTTATGCAGGAGTAGAAAAATATATTTTTTATTAACGATATTTACAACCAGTGAAAGTTACTTTAAAATAGTTAAGGAACCTCGTTATACAAATTCAAAATAAATGAGTGTTTTCTATATTATGTCCACATATTTTGAAATATGAAAATTTTCTACATGTACATTTTGTTAGTTTATATGATTATTATCTGCAATATTGTGCAATATTAAATAAAACATTATTTTTATCCTTATAAGTAGAATATGTCTTATCATTCTATCTTTATGCCATATGCGCCAAAGTAACATAAAAACTATAAGATTTGCGATAAAATTGTGAAATTCACTCCATGAAATCCAGGAGAATTCTAACTCAATATATTACGTCGCCTGCAAGAGATTTATATTATTGGAATTTGCGACTGAAAATTTAACTCGTAAAAACTAAACAGGATCTATTAAAAGTTGAATTCAATTTTAAGATTATTATTAACTATTTATAATTACAATTAGGAATAATGCCAGGACTTCGTTCGATTCAATCTCAGGTGTTTCTAAGACAGCAAAAAATTGTTCTAGAAATACTCGTGACGAAGAGCGGCTTCGCTACAAGGGATTCACTTTGTTGACAAACAATTAGGAACTGTAGTGTGAGTGTATAATTTAATTACTCATAAATCAAGTCATAAAATCTGCAACAATGGCAAAAAAGTTGCGGAAAATAGCGACTAAACTTAAGTAATAAAAAACTTTTATTGTTCGGATTTCTCAAGGAAATTTACTGAAAATGTTAAGTCACTTTTCATAAAAATACAAGTTTTTCATGGAAGGATAGCTCAAGTTAAATGATCAATTATAATATTTTGAATACAATGTACTTTAAATTTATTTTTTACTATAAAATTTACATTTTTGAATACAGATAAAAGATTGCATTTTTTGTTAATAATATTTTAAATGAACTATCTACACTCAATTCCCACAATATTTATTACTGTATTACTTATATTTTTAATGGTGCAGACAGTGATCTTTGAGAATTTGTAAGGAGTCGAGTACATTATTAATAATATAGAAACGATTAGTGAGAAAAAAGATGAAAGAAAGGTTAACCAGGTGGACAGAAGAAATTAAAGAAATAGGAACGTAAAGAATGAAACCATTCATTGATCAAACCGTGAGGTGAGATGAGACGAAAGCTTGGAAGAAATGAATTGATGAATTTAGTAATATGAACAGAACAGGAGATTACAGGCTAATAAAAATTAGTAGACTACAAGTCATTCACTAAGCGACCCGTAGGACAGAACGAACACTAAAACGGTGAAAAGAAAGTCGAATAGCTATATCAAAGGACACACTATATGAAGAAGTAATATAAAGCCAAATCTGCCGATATAAGATATATAAGCAAAGTATGAAAAAAGAAGAATAGAGATTTTTAATTTATCCGACTGCATTGCATAAGACAATAATTTGTATTCAGTTTTATCTAGGACCGACTACTTTTTAAATACTGCTGTTTTTATATTTGAGCCTAAAGAACCTGATGTACTTGTTTTGTTACAATTTTTTTTCTTTGCCTTTTTTCTTTTAAGTTATTAGCCTTGACCAGTGATTCCCAACGGGGGCGTTTTTTAAATCTCGGGCGCGGCAAACTCTAAGGGGGCGACAGGGGTTACATTAAAGAAAAATGGAGGTAGTAGAGTACTCTTATAAAATAATAAAATCGTATTTCGAAAGTTTTACTAAATATTTGACTTATACCGGTCGCTAAGCTAAATTGTACGGTATATAATTTGTAAATAGGCGAGCGTTCTGATTCTACGTCACGTGCTCATAGTCTACGCACCGGAAGCAATCAGTATTACTCATTTCGATAAATTCTGTGAGCGGTTTACTCTATTGGTATGGTAAATAAACATAATGATATTAAATAGAAAATGAGTGCTAAATACAAGAGCCGACAATATTCACAAGAATATTTGAAATGGATAAATGAAAATTCAATGCAGTTATGCCAATTTTGACAAAAAATTGCAACAGAGTGCATTTATTTAAATTAATAAATAATTAC
Source organism: Stenolophus ochropezus (assembly GCA_035578165.1). NCBI lineage: Eukaryota > Metazoa > Arthropoda > Insecta > Coleoptera > Carabidae > Stenolophus > Stenolophus ochropezus. Next base: position 11,542,943 of record JAQOWZ010000005.1, on the reverse strand, counting down.
TTATATTTGGACCATATAATAATGATTTTGTTTATTATTACAAAGAAAACTTTCTACGTTTATATGTTCGTAACTAACAAATATATTAAAAACTTTTTTCTTTTATAATTTACCCGTCTGAATTCATATTCGATGTTGTTATGTACTCGTAGGGGTGAGAGGGAATGTTTTATAATGGTTATCAAAAGGAAAAGGGGCGCTAGACAAAAAATGGTTGGCCTAGACCCTAAAGCCTCCATAAAGGACAGTTAATTTACAGTAGTACCAGTGAGTATAAAGTAATTAGCTTTATACTCACTGGTAGTACCGTACCACTCCTGTAAAGTAGTACTGATTATTTGAACCCTAGATCTCATACTTCACTCAGTTGGAGTTGAAATGAGCCACTATTGCATATAATATAAAATTAATATAAAAATAAGTTAATTACATTAATTTCGAGGTTATATATTAATATGTAATTTATGTTACTGGAAAATATAAACAATGAAGAATGCAAACCGTAGAATAGCAAAGGTTTTTGAAGGTTGCGAGTTTACATAAACCAATCTATAACGTGTCAGTTTTTGTGCAGGCATGGCAGATTATTAATGATGTTGAAGATAATAGCGCTCATCATTCACGCGCAAAACTGTTTTGAACTTTCCACAACTTACAGAAGCTTGTGTTCGGCATTGGACTCGTCAAAACACGCTGAAAAATGGACCAAATTCGTCGAAAGAACTAATTGGTTAATTATCTCATCAATATAATTTGTATAAAGGCTTAATTTAAACACAAAAAGGTCCTCAAAGAAAAATATCATTAGATTTTCAGACAATAGCTACTAACAACAATACCTGTGGTTGAAAATATAAATATTTTACTAGTAGTGTGTTACGTGGTGACGACAGGTGATTATAAGGGTATGACTTGTTGAATCAAGTGTTATTCAAGACGTCAATGTGTAACCATTTGCTAATCAAGAATCGTAATACTAGTTTACAAGCACTGGTATATAGTATCTATACTAAGCACGAAATAATTATAAATACTACATATATATTTCGGGTAGTACATACGGTCCATCATCATTTGTCAAAAACCATTTTTTTACCAGAGATCCAAAAAATCAATGTCAACTATACCAAGGTTCTCAAAATACAAACTTTTTGTTATTATTTATTCAGAACGCGAAGAATAATTAATTATATTTTAGTTCATTCTAAAGAACGGTGGACACCAACATCATCTCTCTAAAATATCTTTTGTATTGAACAGCATGTCTCATTTTATTTCGATTTAGTTAATTTAATTGAGTTGTTATTAACCAATAAATTAATTAACTATTCTGTGCACATATTATTTGCATTTATTTCTGACAGGAATGGATCATTAATTACCGCTAAATATAAATTAAAGCTGCAGGAATTGTCATCAATGCATCAGTGAAAACGTACAAAAGGAAAGTACAGCGTCAAGTGATAAAAAACTATAAATACTGCTCATTTAACACATCGCACAACAATATACTATCAATTAAATTCTCTACAGGAAGTCTAACTGTTGTTCAACAATATAATACTACAACCATCACTTTTATTTTCAATTAAAAATCTACAAAAAGTGAACAGCTGCCACCGAAAAGTTTCTCTTCTGGAAGAAAAGAACGAAATGGAGTTCGGGTCAGAGGTTATGAACTTACAACTATTCTGACTTGGGAAGACTAATTTCTTTTCATCACCGTATCGTATTTTCTTTATCTTAATCTATAATTAATATTCCATCAGAAATCTGTTACAATTAATTTACGATAAGAATAAATTCATGTCATCACCTTGCAAAAAATTTTATTAAAAGAAAAATACCTGTTGTACCATATTTCCCCTTCAAAAGTAAACGGTGTACAATCACATAAATTAAGCAGACAATGTTTGTTTCCCAGCTATTTCCAATAACAGTTGGTTCTTAAAAATTAAGAGTTTCTAAGTATAAATGTAAAATTCTGTTCAAACAATTGAAATATTTCAAAAATACCTTTTTTGTGCCGAATATTGTGTTTAGACAATAATACACACACATTTATCTTAATGCCCTACTTTCAAATATTCAATATTACACATATAACTCCCTGAAATCAAAATTTCGATCCAAAATATATATTTTTGGAATATCTCGGACGTGTAAACATGAATATATGTTCAAAACTTAAACATCAAGGAAGTATCATCTTAATTTTGTAAAGAATCGCAAATAACAAAACCCATTATCACATTTTTTTCCTAGTTTTTCATTCTTGCACATTAATATAAAAAACCAAATGATCACAAGATTATAACCTCTTTCTAGCAGGCCGTGGAAACAAGCGAGTCGCGATTGTTCAAGGTCGAGGCAAAGGCGACTAGATTTCCTGATCATCACCAATGATTTCTTGTTTTACAGCCTCCATGTTTCGTTATGGAAATTCGTCTTCTCGGAACCTCTGGGTTACTGTTTGCGTGTGATTTCAGTTCTTGGTACTTGCTGGTATTAATGCTTTATTGATTTTCCTGATGCATTGTTTAACCAATTACTTTTAATATTTTACGTGGACGACAGAGTATTGAAATAAGAAATTACTGCCTTCTTCAAGAACTTCAAACATTACGTTATTTTGCAAAAGAACAAATCAGGATTTTAATTAATAGTTTATGCGTTTAAAAACCGCATATTGTCCTTCAGACAGTGGGGTAATAGATATAGGGTTCGATTCCCAGACTGGCTAATAATTAATTAAAATACCGCTGTGCCTTAAGTAGTTTAGTGTTCAATATAAATTGAGCCACATTTTTTAAATATAGTTAATCAGTAAATTATTTACAAAGTATGTATTTGAATGTTTCAATTGATTAGTAAATATTAATTTTTGTACATTTATAGGTGCAGCTATCTTGTTTACATATACCGTACTTTAATACAAATAAAATAAAAACAAATGTTCAAACGTTTCAAATATATTAACAAATACCAGCCAAAAATATATACAAAAGCTTCATTAAAAGATATCGGTATTTTGTGTGATAATAATATTAGTTTATACTTTATATTAAAACTTTATACTAATAGTATAAGAGTATACAATATAAATTCTGGTTACAATACTGTTAAAAATAGTTAATAAAAAAGTTGTAACAATGTATTTCTTTCTTTTCTTATTCCTTTTTTTTTCAGGAAAGAATAAAGGACGTCATTTTATTAGCATCTCTGTGGATGACAGAACTGTTAGACTTTTTCTTTTATTGCAAATTTTCTATAGGGTTCTTCCATTTCCTTTTTTATGTCTTTTATTGTATTTCTTGCTTTATTCCATGTTAGATAATAGTTTTGTTGTTTCCAGTTTATTTACCTTTTCCAAATGTCTAGATTGTAATTTAACAAAATAATACTTAAAAATGTAACCTGACAAATCTGTAAAAAAATAAATAGGTATAATAATGTTTTAATAGATTTTATTTCTGTTTAAAGATACTTTTTCAGCATGCCTGTTTCCAAAACAAATAAAATTACAAACGAAAGCTTTTTGAGCTTTAATATCATCTAAAAACATTGCAAAATAAACAATTATACTTGGCGCGCAAAGTCTAACATTTACAAGTTCCTAGAAGCAGCGTTCGCCGTAGAATACCCCGCAAAAAACCAGAAAAAATCCAAAAAGAAGACTTAAATGGCCGGATCAGGAAGACACAATAACAACCGCATGATTCCAAGGCCAACTGGAGCCACCAGCTGTTTCAGCGTCTCGTCTACTTCGATCGCGAATTCGTGGCTCTGGTTCTCGTTTTGCGTGCCTAGCAACTCCACATCCGTGAGTACTGAATAAATGTAAAACCCAAACATTACCACAATCCAACCATTGTTTTGTTCCGTATTTGTGTGATTTCAAAACATGTTATTAAAAAAATCATAAATAATGAATCTGGGGAACTGGAATTAATCATGAAATTAATGCAAATACCGCAGAAAATTTTCCAGTTTCAAACAAGAAATTCATTTTACAAAAATTAATAAGAGTAAAATAATGAAAAGGACAGTAACTTATGAAAAACAAAAGTCCATAAAATAAGTAGCTAATTTATTCAATGCAATTTATTATTAAATGATACTACTTAAAATATATTGACGTTCTTTTAAAGATACATATTTACCTATAATCAAACCTAACCTACATTAAATTTTTTGTACTACACTTTGTTGAGCTAGTTATTCTATATAATGCCAGGTTCTATAATTTAACAGATAAGTGAGTATTGATATTATTTATTCATTTGATAAATCTTACTATTTCCAGAAAGAATTAACAAATTATTTTGTATTACATGAATGTAATTAATAATATATTTCCATCAGCAAATTTCATATATGGTATTGTCAAAATTAACATTCTTTAAATGAACATACACGCAAAAATATATCATTTATCAAATCTGTCTTCACATATATTACTGCCAAACTAAATAAATGTGGGAAGAGAAGAAAAATATATTTATTTGCAACGAAATTTTTAGTGAAATATTTGTTATTTACTATTAACTTCTATAATAAAAATAATTCTTAGGTTATAACAAATCTTGGCTTGTGGTTATGGAAAAATACTTGATAATATTTTTTCATAAGTGCAAAAACGTATTTTCTATTTATTTTTTCATTCAAACTAATAAATCTTTATCATTGTTCAAGAGAATCCTTTATGCATTTCACGTGATACTAATAAATGCAAGTGTAATGAGTGTGCAAATTTAGCTAAACAAAAAATCGTGCAAAAAATCTAATTAATTGTATATCGTACATGCTGAATGGTTAGTCAGTCAGTCGACCAGTGTTGCTCTTATTTCGTAAAAAAAATCCACAAAAACAATTCACAACAACTTTTTTTTTCTACCGCTTAAACAAGTTTAGATCTTCGGAGTAACCTTACACGTGACAAAGAAAGGAATTATTAGGAGAGGAGATAAATTACATATTTTTAGATCTATGTTTTCGCGCTTCTTGTATTGTAAGTACATATTTCAGAAAGTAAAGACGTTATTAATACATAACATACAAATCCTTCTATCAGTAACGTTTTCGAGATCTAGGCTGTTTGTGTTGATATGACGCCTTGGTTACACGTATATTGTCATGTAATTTTTACAATTCAGCGAACATCTTTTTTTTCGTGGTCTTCCAAGTTTTATGGAAGTAAATACACTATTTTTTTATGAAAATTTCTATATATTTATAATTATTTGGCAAACAACGGATATGTGAAGATTCAAATCTTTGACTATGACTGTTTCACACCATTTTTTAACTTTTGTATGATTAATGTTTTCATACAAATATTTACTTCCCAGTAATTACAAAAAAGTTATATTAAATGTATCAAATACAGAAAACAATGAAATAACACCCAAGACAAAATAAATTTAATTAACAAAATTTATCTAGCAATTTATTATTTATATACTAAGAAATATAATCAATACTAGCAAGAACAAGACTTAATAATAGATTGACATAGGATTTTAATACTTCTTATATGTTTCTCTAATTTTGAACGATAGCGTACATGCGAAAATGCAAAAAACAAACAAATAGTGTATATACCATAGGACTTAAGTGCATTTAATGCCTCAAGTGATTATTTTCCTCGCTACGGCTCATGAAATAAACCTCACTCTCAGGATTAAATCATGCATTTTAGTCCCTCAGTGTGTAAGGTATGTAAATTCATCCATAGGCGGATATTGAAATTTTTGAAGTCAATATCAATTTTTGTAAAAAAATACCAATAAATATAATCGCTCTCGACGAATTCTATTGCTGGTTAAATTTAATATACTTTCTTCTATTATAACCTGTATATGTAGAATCTCAAATGTTGAGACGTCCTTCCATTCCTAGTAGATGAAATAACTATTAAGTATCATTTTAGTCAGCGCGTGTAAAATTATATTATCTTAATATTCAAATTACCAGGAATTAAATTTAAAATATATGCAGGTTTATAAGAAAAGTGATTCCTGTTATTTGCAAATTAGAATAGTTTTAATATATTCTTAGGCTGTATAATTTCCTCTGAGAAAAATACCGGGATATATAATTTATTCTCTAACTGTTACATATTTAAATTGTTTCTATAAATATAGAGCAACAGCAAATTATTATCTGTAGTTATTATGGAGCTACCTACATCCACAAGGAAGCCTATTGTCAATAGAACAAAACTAATGAATTCATTACTTTTGTTATTAAAATAATCACATAACTGGTCTATAACTATAGATGAGATTGTCTATACTTGAAATTTTGGATTGTAATTATAATTTTTTAATATTTTATTTTTAAATTTCATAGATAGGTATATGTAAAAAAAAACTAATTATTTTTTCATCAAAAATAATAAATTTAATTAATGACATAGTTATTAGATATTGTTCCAATTTAAATATGAAATAATATTTATATTAAAATTGTACAATATTACATATTTTAATGAAGTTTATTAAACCCGACATTTCTGCAGCATATTTTATTTAATATAATTATTACTGTTAATTTTAGAAAACATAATATTGATAATATATTAATTTTTCAATTTTATTTATTGTGCTATAGAAGATAATTCTCACTGATAAATTGTGTATACTTTATAAACCTTCTGAAATATTACAAAACAAATATTATTGTGACTGAAATTTATTGCAGATATATTGAAAAATATTTTACAGATTACAATTTTTTACTATGTATTACATTTTCAGTTAAACGGAAAAAATATCAAATATTGTTAGCTATCATACTAGAATTGAAAGTGTTTAAAATTAGCTACAACAATTATTTTCATATCAAAATTACAGATTAATGCTTTTGTCGTGTATCCATGTAGTATTCTTTGATCAACAATTTCAGTTTTATGTTTATTTGTCTAGTTGTACATAGTTTCATTATTAACAGTACACATTTCTTTAACAATATAAATTCAATTATAAGATTAGATTTGTTTGCTTGTTGTTTCACAGTCTGTAGCCTAAAACTGTAGACATCCTTCGAATGATGATAATTTCCGTTGAACCAAATTGTTATTGAAGCCATAAAAATTTTACACTTCAGCTGAAGCCATAATAACAATTCAATTATCAACCACATAAAACTACTGCACATTAACATTTTCATGAAAACTACGACAAAATTATTTGCTAATAGAATGAAAGAAATATAAATTTCAGCTACAAACATAATTTCCCAATTTTTAAAATTTGCAGTTTTCAAAAAAAAAATCGGATGTTTTGCCCGATTTTCGTTGCTTTAATTAAATTTTGACTACAGTTGTTCAAACAAAAGTTATATTTCTGCACATTTTATATACATAAATGTATTTGTCAATTGTTTTCAACTAGAAGTGGTATACATATTTTAAGCTCTAAATTGTTTTTTGAATAAAAATACTTATTTTTCTGTCAATTTAATTTATCATTGTTTGCGAAATTGACAAATGTAGTGATTAAATAGGAAGGTTTTACACTGAAAAATAAAAAAAGACAATAAATTAAACGTTAACTAATGGGAGATCCTGTGTCGTATATATCTGATTTTTTGCCAATATTTTTCAAATTTTCATAAATGAACTAAGTGCTATCTTGGCACGAAAATGTATAAAAGGTGATTTATACATTGAGTATTTCGCGGTAGAGTCATCAGTTAGAAGAATTTTATTCGCCGGCACTTTCACCTATTGTCTGTATGATTCGCATTATGAAATAGTGTAAAATGTGCATTCACGTATGACATAATATTTGTCTATAAATTATTCACTCGTGGCGTTTCCGTGGAAAAAGTTGCACGCGCAGTGCAGGACAACTAGAGCAGTTCCTGATTCCTGCTGCTCCCAAATTATCTAACCTAACTTTTTTCTCTCAATGCTTTCACAGGATTTTTACAGTAAAACTCATTTACGATAGATTTATCTGTAATTATATCTTTGGTATGGATACAAGTATGACATTACAGGTTTATTTGTTTTTATGTTGTTTGTTTCATTGATGGTTTGTTTATAGTTTTTAAATTTAACGTTAAATTGATTTTTGCAATAAATGGAATGCAACCACAATGTTAAATAGGTTAAAATGAAATCAATTATGAAATTTATATAAATAAATATGGTATCACTTTTGACATGATGACTTAATATACATCACTTGGTTTTAACCTATACATAATTTATTTTGAATTAAGTTAATGTCAATTTAAAAAAACATAATATTAATTATATTCTTTGGGTTTTTCTGGTCATAATAGATCAATAATAAAATCAATCAGATATTCCGATCAAAAATTTTATGAAAAATAATTGAATTACCTACAGATTTATTCTGCTATTCTGGCAAATTATTTTGACCTATATTACGAATGAACTTTTATATTAATAGCGCTTTTAGGAAACATTCTCTTATATTATAATGTTATGAAGCCAGAAATCAATTTTAATAAAAGCACTCTACAAAAGTGAGCTCTCGATATGGGTCTTTTATATATATTTTATAATGTTTCTTTTGATAAACGTTGTTCCATGTTTACATCTTTGTATATTGTCTATAGGTAAATAGCATAATGATGCTACCTTGTCTCATATAAATAAAGTAAGAAAACAAGTCATTAATATAGCGATTTTTATTGATGATGTGAAGATTGTTTTCGTGGAACGACTATACAAATCTAGTAATAGAAATTTTTCATTTATGACAGCTTTTTGTTAGTAGTTAATAAAGCTATCAATGACTTAATAAAATTGTGAAACAATCGTGAATAGCTCATAAAAACTCCAAAAACAATCAATTCTGAAGAAAGTGAAATTTTTATTGCGCTAAATATGTTCATCAAATGTCAATATTTAAATTTTAAATCCTCGAGATGCTGCCCTGGGCAATGGAGAAAGTAAATCAACAGACAATTGCCAAATATAGGCTCAGTTTCTGAAATAGAAAAGTCCAAATGAAATAATTAACATATGAGCCATGAATGAACAACTTCCGAAACTGCTCACGCCAAATAATTAGATTTTAAACTTTCTTTTGGATTATAATTAACAATTAATTACTTAGGCTGTTGTGAAATGATTGATAAAAAGTAAATAGATCGATTATAGCATAGGATTTGTTCACACCCAAATTTCTGCAATTCAAGCATGTCACCTTTATGTGACTGCTTGTCGTTAAAGGATATTTTTTTTAATAATCAATTTATGAGAAAAATAAAACAACTTATTCATTTTATTTTCTTATTGCTGGGTGTGCGTATCTGCTTTATAGTTGATATTGGTAATTATATTATGTAGGCCAAAGTAAGGGTACCTAAGTGATAACTGTATCTATAACAGTAACCATGGCGTCATTTCAACCCAAAAACTGATCATGAAAACGTTATTGATAAGAGAATTTTATAAAATTATATTTATTTTCTTAAACCGGTTAACTATTAAAAAAGCCACGGAAGTTATGAATCATTCAGACCTTACAAACACAAACAGATGAATAGCCAAAATAGCATTCTGTCCAAATTCGAAGTTGTTATCACGATTGAACTAAAGACGATAGTATGGTAACTGCAGATTATATGCGCCCAGTTAAAGTTTAGCGAAACCATAGACAAACGTCAATTTAAGTTTCGGTAAACTTTAACTGGCCGCATGTAATCTGCAGTTACCGCACTAATGTCATCCTGTTCAATCGTGATCGTTTGGCTGTTCAACTGTTTGTGTTTGTTTGTGCCTTAGATATCTTAAAACCCTCCCTCCATGTGCTCGAAATTCAAATGACATATGCAGCGGTTATGATACTCATAAAAATCCTTGATATGTTATACCTATAACAGAACTCGAACTCGGATTCTCAAAATCACAGCTAGTCATTAGACTATTAGAAATATAAGAATTAGGATGTTTGTTGGTTGAGTAGTTTTTGGAAATCAGACAACTTTATTGTTTCAACCTTAAAAGTTAGCTGAATTCCAGAAACTGTCTTCTATTTATTAGAAGTTGTTAGAGTAGGTGGGGATTGTCATGGTAAAAAAACAGTGGGGATAAAGTTCGGTGACAAGTGATTTATATATTTTTATCAGGGTATTTTGCTTTTGTTTACACAGACCAAAGTAAGCAGGATTACTAAGTTGTAATTTTATACCATGTAATTTTGACAAGTTAGTATAGTAATAATATTACCGTACAGCATTGTCAAAATAATATGGGACAATTGGCAATTGGCATATCAAACCATACAGACTTGATCACGAAAACGTTACTAACAAGAGAATGAAACCTATGTAAACTATTGAACAAACCAGGTCTTAAGATATCTTAAAATCTTCGTTCTCCGAGTTCGGAATTCACACGGGAGAAAATTAAAGAGCAGATAAAAGTTGAGATGGAAGATCATAATACGAACAAACCAACGCCGTTTGTAAATTTCTGTGACTTGTGTATTGACATTTGAGTGTGAAGAGGATATTTTCTTATTTTTCAATTATGTAATTTGTAGTTTAGTCTTTCGGCACCATCTTGCTCATTTCAACATGACTAACTTTTTTTTTGTATCATAGCAACTGAGTCATATACCTATTTCATAGTAGATGAAGAAAATATCAATGGATGGCTGCACGAAAATATATCTCTATATAACCCTTCATTGTCATCTGCGGCGGTTATGATAAACATAAGCATAACTGTCCTAGGTATATTAATAGCTATTGCATGTTAAATTATATTTGTGGTCTGTATTGTATTTTTGCAAATGTTATATTGTATTAATAAATATATTTGCTGCGACGTTATTGTTAAACAGTCTCAGTAAATAGATTTATTAACACAACATAACATTTAAAACAAATACAATATGGATATAAATATAAACCTCCACATAAAAATATACGAATCACTTTCAACTAAAATTTATCCCCACTGTTTTACACGCTACCAATACCTCACCTACTTAACTGTTACAAAGTATACACTCGTATAATAAGAACCCTTCTATTTTGAATTCGCTTGTTTTCCCGCCAAGCAGTCGCGAAACAGGAAGCAGCGCGTAGAATCAGGAAGCAGACACGCTACCGCTACGCAAGGCTGCGCGGACGGCTGCTCAGTGGATCAGTAGGCCAGAGGTACCGTAAGCTCCAACACTAGGGTTTCTCCGCAAGGCAAACAACACGCATTGTCAACAAAAGGAAGAGTGCAAGAATGCTCGTCGGAAAATATGTTAAACCTTTTGCTTTCTTTAAGCATTATCTCAGACGGATACTTATTAAGATTTGTGATGGTCTTTTTAATTTCTTTTTTCCCACACGATTTATTTATTCATTGAATATACGATATTCAAAATGTAATTTCTATTGTTTTATACTACGTATTCTACAATTTACTTTTAGTTTTTGATAGTTAAAATTGTAAATTACGGTTCTTAAAAACTCTCTTGTTTTCTTTTTATTAGGAAGCCAATATAAACTGAACGTCACAAATTTAAAGAAGTCATAATTTTATTGCTGAAACATATTATTATTGGCTGATTCTTGGAGAAGTAATATTAAAATGTAACCTTTATATTACCACGTTATCTGTGACAATTTGGATCCAAATTATGATTACGGAAAAATCTCGGCATTTCTAGTACCTATATTATTAATATTATTATAATATTTATAATCTTTTTTCATATAATTTAACATATAGCATTGGGCTCTATATTTTTTCATCTTATGTAAAAAGAAGTCTTAATTAAGTTGTGGGTACTTTTGAAATATGTTATCAATTTCTTATAATTCTAAGGTATTGATTAAAATTTACGCATACAAATGATTCGTTTGTTAACCACAATAAACGTAAACGTATTTCAATTCCAAAGTGAATTTACTTGGTAACTTGTTACTTCGTCATTTGTAAAAGAGTTTGGAGAAATGCTAATAAATTTGTACTAAGTAATTAAATTATTAGTACTATTTGCGTCATTCTGTAAATGCAGTAATTAAAATTAAGCTTAACAATACAATTATATTGGTTTAAACGTCATATATAATATGTCAGATCATCCACTAATTGGATGCATTGAATTTGTCTTAAAATTATCCAAACTTACATATTTACAGGTCTGAAGTATTTCATAATTTAATTGAAGCAGGAAGCTTACCTAAAACAAAAAAAAAATAGTTAGTTCTATCAGAAATGCATAACAATATTAGAAAAATATTTTATTAAAAGAACCGCATTATTATATATTTATACCACTGTGAATAAAATTTCAATTTGTGGTTAACCAAAAAATAAAACCACAATTTTGACAACCATGTTACGGAAACCAATTCAATTTCTAATTCATCTGATTTTAATTACCACAGTAATTGGACTATGAAAATAATAATGAAATATAAAATTATATCAATCCATCAATTATTATAGTAAAAAGAAATCGTTATTGTAACTTTGTATGAAACTGTAGCACAGAATAGTATATAATATATCACTTTCTGTGACTACAGTTTGTTTGTTTTTGGATATGTAATTATTTTTAACACTTTATCAATTTAAGAACATGACATAGTACTAGATGTATAGGTAAATATATACTTTATTTTTTTTCGAAACCGGATTTTAATTTATCAATTTATTACATTGTTGGATACTAATAAATATATTAATAAACTATTACTTTTTGCATATTTTCTTAAATAAATATATAGCAAAAGAAAGTTTTTGAAATGTTACAACTTAATGTCAACTTATATTGCTCAAACTTTGGCACATAGAAATACATTTCATAATGTGAAATTGAAGTATCATAAAATGAAGACATTATGGACTTAAATTTATTATTTTCTTAATATTATGATTATTAATAGTTATTTATGATATAAGTGTTAAAAGTGACATTTTATGAGTGAGTGGGGAAGTTTGAAACGAGGCGAAGCCGAGTTTAACAAACCCCACGAACGAAATAAAATCACTTTTAACACAAATATCATACACTATTTTTCCTACGACCACAGTTATGTACCTCTTAGTAAATAAAAACTAAGCATTAGAATGACATTTATGACAGGTCATGATGTATTTGTTATGAACAACTGAACATAAGACGTGTTAAAAGTAAATTTGTTTTTTACTTTTAACACGTTGTCAATGGTAACGTTTTAAAAGTATTTACTGTGTTATAAACTGTTATTTTTAACTTGCTAAGCAACCGTTAAAAATACTATTTTTAACAGTGGTCGTAGGAAAAATATTTTTAAAATCTATTTATACCCTTTCGTGTGTCGAGATTATTTTTATTGTCTTTAATTCAAATTGTTTATTAGATCTTCGCTTCTCTCCTTCCTCCTTGACAGCTGTTGTTATTTCTACTTAATATTTCTTATATGTTTTATTTATTACTTTAATAACATTATTGTCAGAAATTTTGCGAAAGAAGAAGAAAAAGAAGATTATATGCATAATAATTAAACTCAGGGAAATTTTGTAAATTGGTGTAAATATTTCGGTTTTCATTCCAGGAAGAAAAATGTTTGAAGAAACGAAGTTTGTCGTTGTTAAGGAAGGAAGCAGTCCATAAAATCCATCATTACCGGTCGAAAACCGTAGAATTCGGCTCCAAAAAACCAACAGCAATATCAACAGCGATACCAGTAACTCCACTCTCACTTTCACGGGGAAAGTCTGTCCAGCGTGGCCCCATTTCCTGCCGCTCTTCAGTCTTTCCGGTCCCCGAGCAGAGCCGACTCTGCCCGAGCAGTGCCGAACACCCGCAGACGCTGAAGAAAGTTAACGCGCTCCGGTTCATAATTACCGATTTTGTGAATCACGCAAAAATTCATGGCGTTTTTAGTCAGTGATGAAATTTTAATGGTTTTACGCTGATGATTACGAAAATGAAAGTGGATTTGGATGATTTTTTGCGGAAATAAAGAGTTTCCTGGATTCCCAATTCGGCAGGTGATGAATATCTGATTGGAAATGTCACAAAGATGAGTTCATTTGCAAAAACTAACCTCAAACTTTCTTCAAGATGACTTAATGCTGCGAAATGTCCCGTCATCAAATTTCTCACAAATTCGAAAACGACATTAATCATTTCATAAATTTAATTTCTTCTTTTAAATTCATATTGCAAAAAATACAAGGAGTAAAAGAGTCTCAAGTATCAAAGCCTTTTAATTAATTATCAATTATTTGGATTTCACTTTACAAACTGCATCTTCTATCGCCCAACATTCCTATAGGGATCAGGGCCTCAAGTAATTTAGATACTTGTTTCCTAACAAGTATAACTTGCATTTTAGTGGTGTAGGTTGTCTGTGTCGAGTCGGAGCGCGGATACCAAGTAAAATGTCCGCCCATAAATGCTAATTCAATATTAAATAGATATACAAAATGATTAAACAGAATAACAGAAATAGGAACGAAAATAGGAAAAAAGTGAAATCATCTGAAAATCTTGACACACGACAAGAAAACTTTAATAATTTTGAACTTCAAATCCAACTTAATAATAACTTAAAAAACTAATTTAATTTTTAATATCTCGTATTAGAAGACCGAGACAAAAAATACTTTTCTATAAATTCCAGAAATGAAAAACACATTATTTTTCCGTCCATATTATTACTTCAAAATTAAAGATACAAAATGGTGAAATAGATTAACAGAAAGAAGAACGAAAATAGAAAAAACGTGAAATAATATAAAATCTTGACACACAAAAAGAAAATTTGGAACAAAATTAATGATTTTTAATTCCAAATTCAACTTAATATTAACAATTTAATTTTTAATATCTCGTACTAGAAGACAGAGGCAAGAACAATAATATTTTGCTTTAAATTCAAAAACTAAAGAAACGCCTATTATCTTTATAAAACGAATGGCCGTAAGTCACGTTCATGCGAGTATGTTAATTAAGAAAGTGAAATTTTCATTCACAAGAAAAACAAAATTTAAATATAGGTTATAATTTAATAATAATCACTCTGCACAAAACAAGGAAATAATTGAAAGTGTAACCAATAAATTGATTATTTTTTACTAGTCATACACGTGCGGCAGTTTTATTTACAACTTTCAGTTGTTCCGAGTTTTTAATTTATTGATTGTTCGATGTAAGTGATAAGAGTATTTTGTTATAGTAAAAGGAGACAATAAATTATGTAGGCTTCATTGGAATAATGATCTAATAGATAGTTCCTGAATGTGGGTCAAAATTTTAAATTGTATTCAATCACAATCGTTGCAGAAAGAAATTAATTATGAGTTTGCTGATACTTTCAGATGGAGATTTTGATAGTGTCGTATTTAATCGATCATTTTGGATGAATTGATTTTATATTTTTGACAGATTTCATCAATTTAGGAAGTAAACCATATTAAAATGAGAAAGTTAATCGGGTTCCTTTGTGTGTACATATTATTTTTTGTAATAATTTTTTCAAAATAAATTTCACCAAAAGTAATGGATATATTAAATTTTATGATTTATAATTTACTGAAAATTTTGTTGTTTTTTTTAATTTGCTTGCCCAGATTTATTTGTATGGAAATTTTATTTCGATTTTATTAAATCCATATTTGCTTCGTGTTCATCTGAATGCTTAAATATTTATCTTTGAATGCTTTCAGAATAAGGCAAAGTATTTACTTTTCCAAATGCATAGGTGGAAAACTAAATAAAAACCGTAGGAAAGCTACCGTAATTTACTATTCCGATTACTTAATAGTTTAAAATTAGCAAACATAACTGTCCAGCGCCAACTTTCTTTTGCCTACTGACTGTGTACCAGCGAGCATGTGTTAACTTGCACACAGACACGTGTGTGCGTGTGTGTGCGGAAAATTTCACTTTCATTCTCTGTAGAGTATGACCTAGTGTGCTTGTTGTCGCCTATTCTACTTTACAATAAGTAATTTCTGTTTTACTTCGTTTCCTGATAGTAATAACTATTACTTTGTGCTACATTTCAATAAAAATTTATTTCAAACAGAAAATATCAACAATTTCATATTAACTAGATAATGTGGAGTATTTAAAATATAATTATATTTATTTTATCTATTTTCTGAATTATTTCACGAGAGAATTATCAATTAAATTTTGTTATAATCAATAAAAATAAACAAACATTAAATATTTTATGGCTTCTTTAAAAATTTAAATTTATTGTGAGCAGGAAATGTGAAATTATAATAATTTTCTTGTATTTGATAATATTAATTTATTGTTCAAATATGGTAAATTATGAGTGTAGTTTCCTAATTACTTTATTTAAATTTTTATTTGTTTTTACAGCCTATTTAAATTTATTACTTATTTCAATAGCAGTTTCGTTAAAGTCACTTGTAAATATATTAATAATTAGATAAGAAATGTATAAATAACTACATTATTATGTTATTATAAACAATAACATAAGTACAAAACTTTTTTTTTACAAAAAGTTTGCAAAAACTTTCCGCTAAATAACAAATATATAGTTTAATAATTTACATCAATATTCATTGTGACATAAAATACGTACAGACATATATGTTAAAGTAAAAATTAAGAATTTCAATATTACATATGAAAAAAATTTCAATTTTTCACCCTTAAAAAAAGAAATTATCAATTTAAATAGAATATCGTTCAACCATATGTATTTTTTTAAATTTGTTTTAATCAATAAAATACTATACTATTACTTGTTAAATAAAAAATATACACAAATCAAACATCAAACTATAATAATTAAAATAATTTAATTATCTGCTGTCAAGTTTATTTAAGTACTGGTATTATAAATACAAGAAATAGTACTAGTAAGTTAAATTAAGTTTGTTTTTGACGTCATTTGAGAATGTCTTAAATATAGGAATTTAAATTAATAAAAATGACAAAAATTATATTAATATGAAGTAGAAAACGATGGAGCATGTTAGTTTTGTGCCAATAAGAGTTGTCAATTAAAAATGTTGGCAAAATTAGTTTGTTACGAACCACAAAAACGCAAAGAACCAAAGTCACTGTTACACCCATTTTAAATTGTATTATATCTATAATTTTATTTAAAATGAAAGGATTATTCTTTATTTGTACCTTAGTTACAGAAATAATTGAGAATCAATGATAAATGTTTCTGATTTTTTTATAAAATCATTCATTACCATAAAAATAGCATTTGTGCAAAAAACTGTTTACCTTTTTTGTACATATCTTCGTCTGTGTTTGAAACGAATGCTACATGCATGTTGACGAATAATTATTCTTAAAGATAATTCTCCTAGAACATCACGGATAATCATGTAAAATTGTGCGTGAAAAAATGTTTCCACGAAGGCTATAAGGCGGGTTGTCAAAGTTTTGATGAGTCTACAATTTGGTGATGTATTTTAAGCTGAAAAGTTTGGTTTGCAGAGGACGGTAAATTTGCTAGTAATGTGTGCTGTGTGAAATTTACTTTGTTTTGTTGACTGTCTCATGTTTTCTGTTGTGACACACTCAAGGCTAGGAAGGAATGATTATTTATTTTGTTTCAATTGTCTTACGGCAGGAAAACATACCGAGACGTAGTATCTTCTTATTCACATTAAAAAAACAAATTTTATTTTATTTTATAAAAATATTATAACTGTTTTATATGATATTACTACCAATATTCTGGATAGACTCAAGAGCACACGGCGTTCCTAGGTTAAGATGTCTAATTGCGCAATTTTGATCTGTACGAAATGTAGATATGTACCAAAACATACAAAAATAACTATCAAAATTTAAATATTTAAAGTTATTGACTTAAATCTTTCAGTGAATTTTTCTGTTGTAATGGTCATAATTTTGTAAGAAAACAGTTTGAACAGAAATATTATATTACATACATTATTTGTTTTTGAATACATCCACCATTTGGTGGAAATTGTTCTTAATGTCTTATACGATATTTCTGTTTTTGCAGAGGAAAATTAAAAACCGTTTCACTTTTTGGCTCGATTTATTCTAAATATATCTTTTGTGAATTGTATGTTCTCTTTCCATTTACTTATGTCTTCATAATTATTTTGTTCATACTTTTCTTCCAGTTTGCCAGTTAAAGTAGAATGATTTTGACTACGTATCAAGTACCGTCAATTTCACGTGATATAGTTCTTTTTATGACTATTTTTTTGAAATCAATTTCAAGAATTTAGCTTTATTGCAGTTGATTGCAGATGTTGCTTTGTTTTATAAAGAATATACATAATATAATACAGGAGTATGTAATCGAAAATAACACATAAGTAAAACACATCTCTGCCGAAATCTGTTCTTGTTAGTTACTATAACTTTTATTTAGTAAAATAATAAAACAATGTCACGAATTTGTACAAATGTGATTCATCTGAGCATTCCATCAGCGGCCCTTGATTGTGTCTTCTATGCCTGGAAACGGGCCTGGTCATATTAATGCTGTACAATATTAAGTAAACCAAACGTACTAACGAAAAAAGTACAGCCTGTGCAAGTAAAAATGTATGTAAAGCATGCCACGACATGGGAAATTTTCGTTTAGGCAATATAATTTATGATCATTCCCAAATTATTATTAGCTAGTTGGCACATTTTGAAAACAATAAATTTTCCATGAAGATATATTTAAATTATATGTTGTACAATCAAATATAGACAGTGATACCTAACACCATAGTACACTATTTTTTTTTTATTTCATCCTAATATTCTACAATTGTTTTCCAATAATGAATAAATTCCGATAAAGTTATCGCAATATTTCGCTAACATCAGTTGTATCAAAAAACAATAATTAATTATGGTAATGACCTACTTGTTTCTTTATAAACGGTATCATGAAAAGGAAATTTAAAAGAAAATATATATTTCATTGGCAAAAAAAAATTTATCACTACAATTAGGATATTTTTATCGTCACAAGTTTTATATGGCATAGATTGTAATTCTATAGCCCGTGAAAGAAATCGACAGTAATTTTATTTTATTAATTTAGAGACATTAGTAATTGAACAAATTTGTTACTCGCTCAAAATCATCAAGTCATCCTTACTTTAAAATAAAACAAAATAAAAAAATATGTATTTATTGTTATAAACAAAAACATAAAATATTAATCAAAATTAAAATAAAATCTCATTTTATTGTAATAGTTTTTTGTTCAAGAGAATAAATTCTTCTAAAATATTTTGTGTAATAATTGCTTAGAAAATTAATTTTCAATATTTAATACGCCATATCAGTGATGCGATTTTGTGTTAAATAGCTCTCATCGAGTTCTTTATTCTCTTCATAGCTTCAATGTATCTTTAATAATAATCACAACAAATCTAGCATCATTAAACAATTTTTGATTTGCAGGAAAAATATTTGTTTCTCATTCTATAAATATCGCTCAATTTAGATGCATCCTATTAACATAAGACTACCTTCATTTACAGAAACTTTGTTTGGGGGTTATAATTAAAAATTTGGAGGTGCTTAGCACTCCCAAGTACCTCCTAACTAGCCCATGACTCCACTTGATTCGAGTCGGAGTGTTCATACCAAATGTACCATCGCAACCTGATAACAAAACTTATAATTCATTATGTGTTATTTCTTATTAAATCTTTGTATGTTATCTTTCCAGCCTATTTTTTCTCGTCCACATCACACGAACTTCCTAATATCTTCATTTCTAAATCTGAATATCAGACTCGCGCCACGAAAGGCAGTTAAGCTCACGACTATGCAAATCACTTTCTACGGTGAAAAGAATAAATCAGCGCCGCGATCAACGTGGGCGTAGCTGAAGTTTGGCAATCAGACCTACCAGCTGGATTCCGCAAGCCTAGGGAACTGTGTCTTCAAGTACTGAAGAGAAATCCAGCGCCCAGTGATAGAGAGCATTGAGGAGTCGAAGCGGTAAGGTGATAGCTCGATGAGTCGATACTGATCGTGGTTATGGGTTTCTCCTTTTACTTCGGTGCTTTATGAGAAATGATTGTTCTCGGAGTGAACATGGTACAAAGATTCACTTGTCAAGAACACATTTGTTTCCTGGTACTTCTTTCCTTTTACAAATAGCGAAGTTTCTTTTTGGATGAGTCGAAATTTAGCTACATTTTTTTCCCAGTGGCACGACATTATAAGGAACGAAACTTCAAGCATCTGGTACTTATTTTCTAATATCACTCTAATTCCTATAAATAAGTGCGTTTATCTAAAATAATTTAAGGGAAAAATCATTTTGTTCTCTTATAATTATCTTTTATAGGTATATGGTATGTCTTTTTTATAAACGAGGAAGTTTAATTTCGAATAAAATACTAAACATGTAAACGTTTCATAAGTACTAGTGCTGTCGATTTTCGAAAAAAATAATTC
The DNA here is from genome assembly GCA_035578165.1 of Stenolophus ochropezus. Lineage (NCBI taxonomy): Eukaryota > Metazoa > Arthropoda > Insecta > Coleoptera > Carabidae > Stenolophus > Stenolophus ochropezus. The sequence goes on along the minus strand of JAQOWZ010000005.1, from coordinate 11,522,565 downwards.
AAAATTTCATTGCAAAAATAATTCATAATTCGGAAATTTCGAATTCCGATTTTTAACGTTAAAGAAAGTAATTAAGTAATAAAAAATAGAAAAAAAAAACAGAAATTTTATTAGATCAGTATTTATTTTACTAATTTAGGATTTTTTGTTCCCCAAAGAGACAATTCGAAATACAAAATTCGTTCATCAATTAACATTCAAAATTCAAACTTCGAAATTCGAAAATTGCGCATGTATTTATAATGTCATAAAACTTTGTGTCATCAATACCAAAATCTGTGATAAAGCAAAGCGGACTCAGTAATGAAAAGAAAGTCGAGATAATGTACTTATCTTGAAAAAACAGGCAAATTATATATATCTCTATACGAATACGGAAAAATTGGTGAAATAAATTAAAAAATAGAATATTCTTCTACAATATCACCATATGAAAAATAATAATTCCCGGCATATAATTTTCTTTGTTTATATTCCGTACGGCATCAGCAAATATGCTACATGTACTCGTGACAAATAGCTTGATAATTTCCCCGATAGCTCTCAAGCATCGTATGCAATAAAACTAATTTAATTTATGTGTATATCATATGAATAATTTCAAACCAAGTGCCTACGTACTACAGCACAACTTGTCATAGGCATTTACAGTGGCCATACTTCATTTACTTAGATGCAGATACGTCTAGTATGCAAATTTAAAATTAACCGTTCAAGTGGAAAATTCTTGTTTTTCTTTTGTTTATTAATAAAAAAAGAAATATTTGTTTATTCCAAGATCGTTTCGTAGAGTAATATAAGAATGTCAATTGTTATTTACAAATTTAGAAAACAATTTTTGGCGTGGTGACAAATGAAGTAAATAACACTCATGCTTCACAACCGTTTTTTGTAATTGCAGAAAATATAACAAATTGTAAAATATATAATATAACTTTTTCTTCACTATTTGTTAAAGGATATTTTAGTAACTAGAAATGTAAATTACTATACGTTTGAAGCAGTCAAAAACTAAAATAAATATGATTTTCATTGACAATTGTATATACGTAAATGTTTGTTTTATTGACAGGTGCATATAAAATAAATAACGTCCTTTGAAAGAAGAAAATTGCGTTTTAAGCAATTTTTTGACAAAAAATATAATGGTTGCTTCTTCAAACAAATTTTCGTTTGTTCAAAAATATTTAACCTCAAAAATCAATATTATTTCCTGTAAAATATTAACAAATTCAGTTATTCTCCGCAGCCTACCATTTCCAGATATAGTAAATATAGAAAATAAACATTAGCAATAAAACTCGAAGAAGTATTAATGTTATAACGGAATTCTTCAACAATTACGAGCCTGCTACGTGGATTGAATATCAAACAGACCTGCGTTCAGCGACTATTTATTGTTTATTTACTTTTAATTGTTAAGGACAACAAGTCAATCAATGAAGTTAATTAATCATTTGATAGGCTGTATTTGCATCGAACTTGACTTATTAATTATTGTTTTTGTTCAGTAGAATTTACATTATTATAGAATATTTTACAAAGTAGCAAAATGTTTACACAATAAGTATTATTTTACTACCTGTACTTATAATGTAAAGTAATAAAAGAAACATTACAACTAACTATTATTAAACATTTTATTCGTTCAAAGAGCTCGAAAGTAAATTAATACATTTAAATGTAATAAAATTATACGGGAAATACAAAATGTTTCAGTTGATTTTAATATTGCCATTTCAAAAAATTCCAAGTTCTTATATTTAAACATCTTAAGAAAAAAATATGACATGGAAGAGAAATTGTTTATTTAACATTTTATTTCAATATTGCAAATTTAAAGAAATTCATATTTAAAATAATACATGTTTATAACAGTCTGCTCTATCACAGATACGATAATGATATATTTATATACCGTAAGGTAGTGGTTTCCAAACATTTTTAATTCTCTACTGTCTGCTGAATTCAGATTTTGCCAAGGCTCCCTAAGTCCAATTCTAACAAATATATTTTTTAAATTAACGATTATTTTTCTTTTCTTCTTTTCCTTTTCTAAGACTACCAAAAATGTAGTTTAATTATGTTGTTTCTTCTGGAGACATAGCCACTATATCATGAACCCCATAAAATATATTAAAATTATTGATTTAATAACAACGAGATTGATCCGACTTAATGAAAATAATCTTATTAAACATTGTAATTCTGCATGTCATTAGAATTCTTTACGAGATGAAACTATAAGTGAGAGTGTATAATACATGAGTTAGTAAAGAAACATAATAAAAACTTAATATGAGTATTATCCAACAGAGTTGACAAGCTTGACATCTCATTGTCCAGTAGCCTACATCATCGGCGGCTGTCCCACTGACCACTCATGACGTGTAGTGAAATGGAAAGTCTCGCGGTACACGCGGTTACGTTTCGCGGTTAGCGTTATGTTAGCGTTACTAGAGAAACGCATCGCCCCAGCCTATTAGCGGATTCCTCAAAGAGATTAGCAATTATACGTGATTGATGGAGATGTTAAGAGAAATTTGTCCAACATTAAGTGATGAAATTTAAATTGATGGTGTGAATGTTATAGATAATGTGCAATTATTACATTATTATATGCTAATAACAAAATTAATAAAAACAAATATAAGCAAGTCTGAGCTGAACTGATTGAATTGTCAAATCTATAGTTTAAATCCCAAACGTTGTCTACTATCTAAGTTCTAGTACATAAAAATACAACTGTGTCTAACTAATACGGAATAATGTGTAGATTTCTTATTTAGGCTGTTAGCCAAAAATGTTCCACTAAAATGCAAGTAAATATATTCAACTTTCCAAATCTCAATACTTATCAGAAAAAAATCAGAATTTTTATTTGAATGTAACTAATGATGTAAGTTTCTCAATAACGTCAGGAGAATATCGATAACTCAGCCATTTTATATACAAGGAATTCCAGGTTCGAATCCCGCAATCCCGGGCAAGTTAAAGATGTTTGTATGCGTCTTTATTACCTCATCTCTATCACAAATAGGTTATAATTGAAAAAATGACTTCATCCCTATAACTATCATCCAAATAACCAGAGCCGGATTTAACATGGGGCCAGCGTGGCCATGGCCCCTGGGCCTCCATCAGTTCAAGGCAATGGAGCTTTTCAATTAAAACGAAAACAGAAAAATTGAAAAAATCGGCTACAGTTACTCTAGTTCAGAACTTCAAAGCGTTTAGAAGTAAGCACAATTATTATTTAAATTATAACATTTTTATTAATTAAAAAAAAAAACAAAAAATAGGCATGGTTTTTTATTTTTCCGATTTATTTTTTCTTTTAATTTTTGGGGGCCCCTACAAAATATTGGCCCTAGGGCTCCAAAATTCTAAATCCGGCTCTGCAAATAACAAATAAGTTTTATTGTGCAAGTGCAGAAAGTCGCCCATTTTCCAAGAGCTGTGAAATCACACTAGCTATAGGAAATAAGTGATTATGCACGGGTAGCACACTATATGTTTTTCTAAAGGTTATAAAACAAAAATACACAAACGAAAGCTATTTGCCATAAAGAATACGTCTTAGGTAAACTCAAATACAATACCTTCACGTAAGTGAAGTATTGGCAATTACTGTGAGAAAAGATTAATATGTTTTTCAGTAAAATCATTCTACAGTAAAATATATTATTCGTAAAATAAAATAACCGATTGCTACATCCAGTAATGAGTAATAACAACAAAAAGCTTATGATTATTCATTTGTTTTTATTAACGTGAATATTTCCTTAAAAATAGCCATAATAATCCTGCAAGTCACAATTTTTTCAAATTTACCACTAAATCTTTCGGTAATAGTTATTTTCATTGTAAACAACTAGCAAAACAATATTGTGTAACGCCCGTGTAACCACAAAGTTCCCGAGATGTTTACGGAACGAATCTGTGTCGTTTCCGCGACGGAAAGTGAAGCAGAATCGCGGTGTGCGCTGGAGACTGCAGTGACTCCGACGCTGCGTCAGGCGCGATACCGTCACAGGTAGCTTGATTCTAGGAACTTAGAATCTAACCGCAGTGCACTATGGATAAATATTTTCGTAATAATAAATGAGACGTGAAAATCGCACGCACCATATCTTTCTTCAAAAAGAATTTATTCAGTTAGACATGAAGAAATAGTTATTTATATTATAAGTCCTATAGATTGCAACCAAGCGTTGTATAAATACGCACACATAATGTATTATAGTTGCTACTTTGCTAGAAGACATAAATATTTTCTAAGAAAAAAATACTTGTAAACATGAAACCAGAGATACAAGCTTTAAATAAAGTATAGTAGGCTTTACATCAAGTCTCTTTAAAAACAATGAAACATCGAAATATAAATTGCAGTAGCTGGTGTTTTTATAGGCACTTTTTGTTATTACAAAGCAATTTTTTTTTAATAAACTCTAAAAGGTAAAAGACATCGTGTTAGTTTATCGCACCGCGATGTGAGAATATCATGCCATATTTAAAATCGCAACTACCGTATGTAAATATTAACGATACGTGATTGTTTTATATTTTTTTAATGTTTTTATTTCTTATTTAAGGCAATGATTAAAAGAAATTATGAAAGGATACAAAAAGTCATATCCTTACTGGACCAGAAATCTTATGTATGTAAAACAAAAAAAACATTACAATGCAAGTAAAACTGTTCCCTGTAGGAATATTATACCATAAAAATGAATAATAATATATTATATTATATTGAATAATTCCGTAAATGTTTTTTAATAAAATATGTATGACAAACAGTTGAAGTATAAATTTTTGTTTGTTACTTATGTTATAAATAAATTTTATAAATTATCGTCTTTTAAAAATTTTAAATTTATTTTGTAACACTACGTTATTTGATAGAAAATGTATACACAGTATGAAACAACATTACTATTCTACTACTATCTAACTAGTTTTTTCGTAAGATATCCACATTATTTACTTTTAAAAGATAACTTATCGATCATATGCATGGGAAATGTATCTTATGATCTATTTATTACCGTACGTAATTCTGTATCTGACCAAGCCATTCATAACAATTAAATTGTAGAGTAATTGTCATTAAGAAAACAATTCTGAGACACGGAAATAAAAACATAGCCGAAAAAGTCTGTGAAAAAATGCAGCGAACGACCACAAACCTTGGCTTGAAAATGTTCTGTACCATGAGCACCAAACATAAGCGGAAGCCTATGCATTCAAAGGAAACAAAAAACTAAATAAAACAACTGAAAACGAAGGACAGCTCAAGATCTAAAGCGTCACATAAACAATCATTTACATACAACAGAAGGGGTAGAGTAAAAATAGAGGATATAAATAACAGGAACTTGAATTAAGTGGAATTACATAATTTTGTTTATATTTTCAGGTTTGATCAACTTGGCTTGCTTCCTTGAATAAATGTAAACAAAACATAATATGTGTGTGTTCAGACTTTTACTTTCAAAGTTATGCACAAATGGAAAACAGTTGGGAACTGCTAATGATGAAACAAAGTACACCTATTATCATACACATTATCGTTTCTAGTTCGAAGAGTTCAGTTGTTAAAATTAATATATCTTTGCAGTTTATTACCCAATGTAGGGTGTGTCAATCAGCAAGACAACTGCCAATACCGATTATTAGTTGCTTTTATATTGTAGGGACTATTCACATTTTAAAATTATTTTTCGTAGTTAATCTAAATATAAAATTATTCTCATAAAAATATAAAGACCGAAATTTAAAATTGACATAAAACCGGAATATTTTTACGTTATCGTTCCGTACTATGAACTTTCTTATTGTTGGAAATTTAACTATTTTTATATTAAATTTAGTGTACATGATAAACTAGTGGAAATATTTTTGGTAGCAATTTTTTTTCAATTAAATATAAGTATGGTTAATATTGTTGAATTTTCATTAAAATTATATTAAAACACTAAAGAAACAATATTTCTGGTACATCAAAATAAATTAATTAATTATAATTAAGAACTACTTTTCCAGTATTTTGATCATTATATCAATTTCGATCATTCAAAAATTTAAAATGGATTAAAATGTAATCGCTTTGACATATTACAATCAATATTGTGTAATTATTAAAAAGTGAATAAGTAGTACAAAATTAGAATATTACCTTATTCATTTGTGGTTGGAAAGTCAGATTTGAATGAAAAATCAATTTCTCTTTCTTTAACCTTTTCTACAATAGTTGCATAATGGAAATAAAATAGTAATACGCATCCTAGTTATGATAATTTTTTATTATGTTTACATCTACAGGTGCGTACTGGAACAGAATTTACCTATTAATAGTCACTTTTTTCTATGTCTGTTTTTTAATTTTGTTAGTAATCAAGAAGCAGACTTCTTAAGTTGAAGAGGGACATTAAGTGTTCATGGCTAACTAGTTTTTGCGGTGAAATTCTCATAATTCATTTATGTATTACTGTGTCTTATTTTCTATTATATTCATCACTACACATAATATATTTGCAGGATATCTCAAGATTTCACAGTACATATTTGGTATAAAATAAGGATAATTAATTTAATAAAGTTCAACTTTACAAACAACAGTTAATTAAAATGGAAAGATCACAACTCAGGAAAATGTTATTTACTATTTAGTTTCGCACAGAATCTAAATATCAAGCATTTATTTTTATTACAATTTATCATCTACTCATCTACTATAGATATTCAAATAAGTATGTGTACTGCGATATTTGTAGATTTTATAAACATTTAGTTTACTTTGTCAGTATCAGTTTTATAAATATTTAAGTTTAATTCATCAGCATTGCAAAAAATATAACAAGCAACACTCAACATCATCGGATGCCACGAAAGGTCTTAGCTTGTTACAATTTCTTCGAATGTTAAGATATACTTACATTACTTGTAGTTTAAGGGTATAAACGTCATATTAATCTCTATGGTTTTTAGAGAGAGGTTCCTCTACTACTGATTCGATACTGTATAGTATTGATACTTTTCTTTTAATGTTGTTATTTTAGTATCGATACTAATTTTCCGATATTTTATTAACATCAGTACGTCGCAAAACTGATTTTCTTGATACTTGCAATAAAGAAGACTGGTGCATTTAATTTTATTATAAAAAAATGAGAATAAAATATTGTTCAGTTTCGATATTTTTGATAACGCATATCCCTCGTCTATACAATAATTTATTCATCATTTTTTAATAATCTAATTATCAGATCAAAAATCTTAAATAAAATTTGCGAAGCAATAGGTTTGTTCTATATACTGGTCCCGAAACGTGATATGCATTACAACTTATTTCACACTAGGTAAAATTAAAATATTGTGCATGCATCGGTCATTTCCGAACTGGTTTGATTGTAAATTGGAACAAACCTAATGTAAATGCAATTATTTCTTCTTTACATGAATGTGAGTTTGTTGTCTTAGCAACGTCATTAATAAACAATACCACACTATTAGAATATAAAATAAAAAATGTTTAAATTTATGATTAAACCCTAATTTGAATATCACCTCACAAAAACCAAAAGTTTTTTGATTTATTCGTGATGAACTTTGGCAGTAAAAACCCGAAAGTGGTAGGAACAGCTGTGCTTACGTGCACTGGACGTCAGACATCAAAAACAATCAAAAAATAAACGAATACTGACGCAAACAATGGGGAAAATTTGGCGAGTGAGTGGCATTATCACAAGATAAATTCGCTTGCTCGTTGCCAAAACTGCAGCCTTGAGTAGCGACTTATCTTTGTGTTCTGTTTTATTGTTCCTTGCAAGAATTTCTCGTAAAAATAGACATTTATCTGAAACGTGATGTATTTATGTCGGTTAGTGCCTAATTAATAATATCTTTATTAACTCTTCGCGGAGTTCGTTAGTGCTTTTGCGTAACGCCTGATAACCGATACCTGAACAAATGATTGACGATTTTTGAATGTTTTGCCCTATTTTGACACTGGCGTCATATACACGCGAAATTCGACAGTTATGACTGATATCCATTCATATATAGTCATATTTCAAATATTTTTAGTTATATTTCATTTTTATAACATTTTATATTATACCAAGAGTATTATAAATTTTAATATGAATACATATACTAGTTTTCTAATCTGTTAAATGATGATATGTAAAATGTAAAAAAAAATATATGTTTATGCTCATTAGAATTTTAGAATACTGTATACACTAATAAGACATAACATGTAATTACTTATTAAAAACATGTAATTTTGTTCATTTATGGTACTAGGAACAGGAATTAGTTGTTTCATAAGAAAATTTTTTGGAGTAATAAACGAAACCTTATCTATATGTAGAGCATATTTACATAGTTGAATTTTTGCATATAATGATATTTTAGAAATATTTATTTATCTATTAAATTCAAAATGTTATGTATAATATTAAATGTATATAAAAAGGTATTAATTACAATAATACTAGTACAATTCATTTGAACTATTTTATTCAGGAAAATATTACTAATTAGATTTACATTTATAAATATTCACATTACTATTTTTAATATATAAATTGCAAATCGTATGTTTAAGCACATGTTATATGCTGATAGGTACATACGTATGCATAAATTAGATGAAGGAAAATTTTGTCACATACATATATCTAAATACATGTTTATAAATATTTACAATTCATAACATGAAATTTATCATTCATATTTTTTTATTCGAATAGTTTAACATTCATGTAGTTTTTCATGAGAAGTTTTACTTGTTTCAGCTAGGGACTTTCAGGTTTGTCTGCTTAAAATCACTAGCTCAAATCGCTATTTTATTTGATTAATAGTTAACAATTTTGGCAATGGAACCATAAATTTCGCACTCCACACCATTCGACAATTATTTCTGAAAATTAATATTGTGAATTGTGTTTTGAAAAGTCTTTATGAATTGAGTAGGAACAATAAATTTCCATGGTGAGGTGAAATGTGGTGGAACGAACTTTTTCAATGTAGTGTGTTAAAATATTTTAATTATGCATTAAGTTCCGAAAGTTGGTGTTAGCCCAACTTGTGCAATACAAAAACAGTGCCAAATTGTGCGTACTTTTCTCATAAAACAAATTTCTAACAACTTTTTCCAATCAATTCACACGATAACATTGCAGATAAATTTTAATCACCGACAAAATTCTCATTGCTCCACATAAGTCAAAAACAAAAAAATCTACAGGAAGAAATATAGTTTCCGGTGGGCGAAAGTTAAACTCCGAAACATTTGGTAGGATTGTTGAAGTTGTTTGCCTTTAGTGTCTCCCAGCGCTAGAGTAAACCTTTGCAGAATCAGTGCACGTGGAAGAAAAAAGCAAGAAACGGCTGAAATTCCGCCGGTCATATCTACTGGTATCAAATGCCGAACTTTCACTGACGTGCGTGTGCGTGTGCGTTCGCGGGCGCCGTTGCCAAAATCTCACGCGAAGATAGCGAGATAACCTCTTCCGCGCATTGTAGCGGTATTCACATATCGCGAAACTCACAGTTTGAGAGATCGAGAGTGAAATTATAACTATGCGCTTTCGCATGCGGCAACGGAACCAGTATTTCGGACTCGCTTTTGCTTTATTATTACTGTAATTAATATATTAATTTTAAAAAGTTTAACATGAAATCTCTTCCAATCATCATTATGTCCACAATATAAGTGAATTGACAACATCATTGTGATATTCTCATAAAAAAATAATAAATAAAAATAAAACAAATTTGCACTTAGTTTATATCAATTTTTATTTACCAGAATGTAGTGACCATTATTTAATGCTTTCGGACATCATCTGACATTAGTGTAATAAAATTGGAAAGAAAGAATATGGTTTTCCGAAAGAATAAATTTTAAAGAAATTTAATAAATTTAAACAAATAACTTTACAGAAGTATGTGTTTTTTGTTGGAGGTTTGCGCCCCCTTGTTATATTATTCTTTGATTTGCGAGCCCCTTGTTCTTGGTATCTATTTTTCTATAAAAATTTTCTTAATTTTATACAATTGCATTTATTTTTTTGTGTAAAGTAAACCATTTAATTATTTTTTGTTTTTATTTGTCAATCGTAGTGACTCATTTCTAGAGTACTAGATCATGCAATTCTGAAGGAAAAAAGTAGCAAGCCTCTTGTTAAAAATTTAATATCTCACCACTGCATATAAATAATCAAATTTTCTGCCCTAACTTTGACAACTGTTGTTATTAATAACGTAAAATAAATGTGAAATCATCACATCATATATATGTATTTAGTATTTGACAATTTTTTCAAATAATATTTACTTTGAATACAAAATGATAATAAAATTCTAATATAGATATGCATTGTGATAGGTTCATTGTAAAATGTATGTGACTAACCAATATTCTTTGAAATGTAATAATAATACAATTTCTAGAGAACCTGCAATTAAATTTAATTTCTTATCAAATAGAAAAAGCATTGAAATTATCAAAATATATATTCCAACTAGAATGCGAAATTGGTAATTAAATATAAAATATATTTGAAACGGAAACGATTATAAGTAATTCAAGTGCAAATAAGGTAAATCGAATATCACTGAATGTGGTAATTGGCTTAGGATGTAGTAATTATAATTATATTACGCGTTTCTATATCACCGCTTCCTGATCTCGGAGACAAACGCACTAGTAGGTGTTTAAGGTTATGTAAGCCGTAACAATGTTCGTGTACACGGTTAATGAGTGAAGAAAGTAGTTAAGCTAATTACACAGTGCAGTAAAAGTGAGTGAAGCTGAGGCAGGCAACTATTATAGATAATTCGGGTGATGCATCTCTTGAAATAGTAACGCAAATGGACACATTGACGTATGGCCACAAAAAAATATTAATTATAAGGAAAACCTTTCTATTATTTTCGTATTTACAAAAAAAAATACTTTATTTGAATAATTCAACTTGTAAAAAATCAAAACCACAGATTTTGAAATATGGTTTTTTACTATCCAAATATATGATAACTGGTGCCCAACATTCTACTGGTAAATACCTACAATATACTATTATTTAATGTGGGTACGATTAACAGGTGTTTTAAAAAATTTTAAAGTTACAGACGTTACAACAAAACCTTTGCAATTAATTTGTGCCTTAATCCAAATTTTAAAAAATGCATTACATATTCGCTTTCTTCGCAATTTTAGTTTTTTTCGTGTACATATATTTTATAAAACCATGACATTTTAATTTTTTTATAAATTTCTCATAAAATTGTTTTTTGAGCTAATAAATCAAATATTTGTTGTCCAAAAATGAGTACAAACATGTATAACAATATGTACAATAAACTGCATTTTCCAATGAATGAATATAAAGAACGAATGATTTATATAATTATGTTTTAAATACGTTTTACTATCAAATATATGATAGTAGGAATAAGTTTAAATGAAGATAATAAATATACATATACATATTTATTTACCTATAATGAAGTAGTTGGGTACCGTGGCATTTAAGGAGATTTCTAAAATAAATATAGTTTGTAATAATAGTTGTCTATGGGCGAATATGTGTATATGTTTAACGAAAAATTTAATTATGTAGTACCCACAGTAAACATTATTAATGTATAGGAAGTGTACATAAAATGTACGTATATGTACGTATATTACTTACTTAAAGAAATGTCAATATGTAAAACTATATTTATTGTGCTTTCTATACATAGTTTCATTGTAGTTGTTCAAAGCGTATGCAAAGCTTAGTAAAATAAGATTGAGTGATCTAAAATTTATTCCTAATATCAACAACTATTAACTAAATTTTCTGCAATATCACAATGATTTAATATTTTTGTGTTAATGTAAAGATAAATAAAATGCAAGTAATACCTAGTATACTACATATTAAGAGTTGTAAGATGCATATTACGCACGAAGCGATAAAGTGCGTAATTGCATTACAACTCGAATTATGTACGATGTTTTTATACAACAATAATTTGACAGCATGTCGATCACACAATGAACTGAAAGAATTAACACATCACTGGTAAATAGCGACAACTACAGAACATAAAAATAACTATGTCAAACTATAACCGTCGAAATAATAAATTAAATCTACTCGTATTTACATCCCAATAACACAATACTATGTATTTATTTTTTCTTTTGTCGAAATATTTTAAATTAATTACAATTATTTTGTCATATTTATACCGTTAACATAATTTCGATAAATCAAAAATTCTTAACTGTGCGATGGCGTATTTTACACACGTCCGGAGGTAAAGTGACACTTAGATAACCTATAAATTGTACTACTAAAGGCACTATTCATATATATTCCATTTAGTAAAGAAGTTTAAAAATTACATATAATGAACTTCGAATATAATGGACAAAATCTGAATCGGCAGTCAAATGTATTTAAAAAACCATCCTTTTAAAGTTATATATGTTTAAATATGTTACCGATCGTGAACGTAACACTGACGTTTGCAGTCAAAGAGATTTTATGAGAAAACTCCAGTTGTCATACATATGTGCAAGGCTAGTCTATGTAGTTTAAATACATTCGAAAAACTTATTTTTATATAACGGACTTTCGACTTTAACGGACACCTCCCCAACTGCATTAGTCCATTATATATATAATTATTATTATTTTTTTAAAACATATTAATGACAGATTATTTTCTAAATTTTAAATGTCTCTCAAAATACAGCTTATAATTTAAGCCTTGTTACTACACAATGTAACAGAAAATAACTATATTGTTTCAAAGTTTATCAACTATTCTTATTTCAATTCAGTTGTAATTTGATTTTAAAATCCGGCTTTTCTAACCACTCGTTGAAATCTCCCATCGAACAATTAAACTCCCTGCGCGATTATTTGCATATGAATGTGCTAGTTATAATTGCGCTACAACGGAAGCCGAAGCATTTTTCTGTCAAGAAGGCCACTCTGGTGCAGGAGATAATTATCCAGTGAATCACTAACTGTGTCCGAGTGACTAACACGCAGCTAAATTTCTACTCATCATGCAAATGCTACAGAAAATATCCAATCTTATAAGATATATGGTTGCCAAGCAACATAAAAATAAGGAAAGCGCTATTTATAATATAATTGTTTGTGTAGACGGCTAAGTAATTTATTTATCTTAAAATTATTATTGCACACATGATGCTAAGAGGAAAGTCATAAACTATATAAATGTGAATATATTTATCTGGGGAATTTTAACCCATTAAATATCTAATAAAATTTTGAATAATTTCTATGTATATTTTTATTACAAGTAACAAATAACTTACACTTACATTATTAGATAATTATTATTTCTACTTGTTTACTGTGGGAATTTGACCTGACTTAAATATAAAACTTTGTATACAACTGATAACTATATATCTAAATATAAAATATTATTTGAGTAAAAAACTTACATACAAAATCGGTCTGAGTATAAGTAGAAAAAATTGACCACTCACCTAGAAAGAAACAAAATATATTAGTAAAATGAACAAGCAATATATATAGAAGAGATATAAAAAATGTATATTAATTTTATTGTGATTAAATATAAATGAAAGCATAATAACAAATAAAAAATGAATGTCCCATGACAGCTTTTTTCTTCACTCTTTATAATCCACATTCTACAAGTTTTATTCATATGTAGGACTCCAAGAAATCTGGACTTTTGATATGACTATTATTACAAAAGTCCAGGTATCTAATTAGATCATGCTCTATATTTACTCGAATATAAAGTATGATCTAGTTCATCTAGAAACTAGGTCATATTCTCGTCTATTAACTGCAAGTATTTAATTGATTTACATTCCTCATTTTATGACAAAACTTTAGAGCAAGTATTTATTTTTATTGTTTTAACTAAAACAAGTTTTGGAACAAAAACATTTTAAGAAATGAAAGCTCAAAATATAAAATAGATTATTTACAAATGTAAAAAAAATCTAAAATACGATAAATTTACATTATAACAAATTTACAGTAATACTCCAGATTTAAAATGTCACATTATATAAGTAATCTGTGTAGACAGAAATGTCTTAAACTAAAATTAAACCACACAATAATATAAAATAGGTATTGGAACTTCTCTTTCCAAAATAGAGTGAATTCATGTCAATTCAGAGCAAATTGTGATAAACAGAAAAATTATATATCTTTTTCATTTCTATTGATAATTAATTCATATATTTAAATATTTACTTTTTTAAATACTTCTGTTGGTACACATTATGATTGTATGTTTACATCTGTCAAATATATCATCGTGAACCAAATAAGAAACTGACTTAAGATAATACATATAACCTGAACTTGTGATAACCCATATAAATTAGGTGAAAATTACGATGATTATTTAGTGATTTTTTATTTATGACGTGAATTTTATTTAATTTTTATAGTGTTTGAATTAGCAATAAAGGAGATATGTTATTTTTTACTATCATCAATAAAGTAAATTTATAATGTATCAATTTCTATTCGTTTTACTTTCATATAGATGAGTTTATCTCGTTAGAAAGATGATACATTACCACCGTTTGACTCTACTTATATTTAATTAATTTACTTCTTCAATATTTTCGCTAATGACGATTTGAGCATAAATTTTCCTTTCAACAAATCCATCCCACACTTATAAATAATCAATAGCATCAATCATTTCCCGTTAATTATGCATATCATAAATAATCCGCATGCATTATATAACAACTATCACTATAGCAACGCACAAAACAACTGTAAGCGTAGAAAAACTCGTGTTACAGTTATCGATGGTGCAGAACAGCAGGCTGCAGTGCACGTCAGTGTCTGGAATGCATACACAGCAATGAAAGTGGAAACAAGAGAACCTGCACTGGGTTCCGGATTGCCGGTTAGTGTGTCAGCCAGGAAGAGTGGTTGATGATTGCAGGATTAACAATTGAATAAGTGGTAGCTGTTCAGGAAATCGTTTGGGATGACTCAAATGCAATAAAATGCATTTGATTGTTTACATTTCCTATTTGTCAAAAAGTGCATCATCAAATTACGTATTCTTGCACAACTTATTTCAGTTTTTGTCGACCGCAAGTATAAGGTAGATAATGTTGTCGTACTAATTTTAATATTTCGAGATTTTAATGGATGTCCACGTATTAGAGTCTTCAAATTTTGTTTTGATTATTTTTAGCGTGATGTACACCACTCATTAAATACGACTATATTGTTGAATGTTTTCAATTTTTTTTATATAGCTTTTGTGAAAATATGATAAAGTAACATTATTACTATTTTAACATAATGTTTATTAGGAAAAAATTAGAAAACACCAAAAAATAACATACAAAAAATATTATCACTTTTTTGGTAAAGACGAACCAATTCTCGCAATACAAATATTTCTAAGTCAAGAACAAAACATAATAATTGTTCTAGTGTAATGGGAGCTTTTTTCCATGTCATCACCTTATATTTAGCCATAAAATAATTTGTCGAACCAACTGCTTAATCTTTACTTTGAGTTCGAACATTCGGCTGGCACGTCCATATCTTTGATAATTGCGGTGTAAACTAAATATGCCGTCAGCAATTCACGGTAGACACAATACTTATAGGTTACATAGATGGGATAGAAGTTATAACTTTTAATAGGAACATTTTTTTCGAATGTACGATTGTATGTGTAGAGCAAATTCAGCTAAACGGAATTTACAGAAAATTCATATTTGTACTTCTTAAATCAAAGGCATATTTAATTTTGAAACAGATTGTTGCTGGGATCCTGTATCACAATATTTAGGGAATTCTTCTATATGTGCTTTCTTTTCGCACAAATTAGCACATCACTTTATTTCAAGTAAAAATAATGGAACTGATAGTTTCGAGAAGTCAAAAGAATGTCGATTTATTGTAATTATTTGTCGACTGATGTCGCTCATGTAGTGGAATGAATTTTTTATTTTGTTTATTTAACGTTATTCAAACAAATATAAAACTTATCAACATAATTTTTTTAACATTATTGGCCTTTTTTAATAATTTCAAATTCAATTCAAACATCAGAAAGCAAAACCTGTTGAGCTCAGGAGGGGTCCTTCTGAAGGGAAGAGATCTCTTCATCACAATTGATTTGTGATGAAAAAAAAGGTCACAGAAAGTGAAATAGTTAAAGTGCGATGATAAATTATGCGAAAAAAGCACGTTATGAAGGCGAAATAAAAAATGTACACTAATATTTTACTTCTACGTTTTACTCAATTACAGAGTAGAACTACATTGTAATTGACCAAATAATTTCTTAAAATGTAAAGAATGTAGCTATATGTAGGTAATAATTAAATTTATAATGAAGTAAAGAATAATAGAAACTTTTAAACGTCTTCTTCCTATATGCAAAACACATCTCATTATAATGCATGCTTGTAAAATAAACAAACAAGTAATAAATATGTTTCAACATAAGTTTTAATTTTTTGTTGTAATAATATCTTTAAACATATGTGTTTTATTTATATTTAAGTCTGGTGACTTCAACTATGCTATTGAAACATTTTCGCACAGCTATTAAGATTTCAAAAAAAAAACTTATAATTAATTGTACTATAAAAATATCTTATATTTAATCAACAAATAAATTATTTGTATTAGATACAAATAAAAAATAATAACAAAAAACAATGTTAACTGACATTGTTTTAATACTAGAAATAAAAGTAATATCATTGACTAAATAATATAAGAAATTATAGTAAATTATAATACAGTAAGAAAAAAGAATGAATTAAATAATTTCTCATTTATTTTATTTAGTACGGTCTGTGAGTGAAGACAGAATAGTTAAGGTGTTTAATTTTTTTACCAAACCAGAATAAAGCCAATTTTGAAAAGATTTAGGTACAAACTGAAATGCAAGTGAATATTAGAGGTATACTAAGATGATTTTATTAATAATTTCTCAAGACACAAAATAGGATTTCTTGCCTAATTCAAAATTTTATCATATATAAATATTTTTTAAACTTGAAGGTGCCGTAAACATAAGATAAATTTGAAATTCAACTATTCAACATATGCAAGTGTTGTTGCCATATGTGACAATAAATTTTATGAATAATATATTATTGTTTTTTATTTATGAGGTGATTTTTTTTAGTGTAAAACTAACAAGTATCAAGCAAACCAATGAAATCGTTATTAATTTTAAATAATGTTGAACTACTGAATACAGTATACTATCATTTCAATAAAATTTCTATATTAGTAATCATAATTTTGTTTTTGTCAAATATTTCTCAACTGCCATAAACAACAAAGTAAAAAAAGCAAAGCACCTGGTTATAGGTAAGCCTGCAAAGCGCACTTCCATAACCCACATTACAGCATCGGCATCGCTATTTTCCTCGCTATGTGCCAATCCCGGAAGAGGTCCGGAGAAAGTGGAGTCGGTACCACAGTAAGCTGAACCGGCGAGCCGCATTCAGCCGGGGCCCGCTACGAGACCGTTGGCAGATTGTGAAACGCGCAAATGTCACCGCGATGATTAAAGCAACGCGGAAATAGGGGCCGCCACGTGGGAGGAGGAAACGAGATTTCGTGGAGTTCTACCCGAGCAATCGGATAGCTTTGCAGTAAAATACTCAATCGAACTTATTATAATACAGAATTCAGTTAAATAATGCATGTCATATAAATACAATACCTAAGAAATGCAATCAAACTTCATATAGGTACATAATTCATAATAAAAAAAGGAATCTAGTATTGTACTAAGTCGAACCTATTATAATATAACAGCAAACAAAGCTAGCTGAAAATAATGTATTTTTCGTGTTGGCTTAAGTATTAGGCAAAATGTCTGTTTTGGAACCCAACTTCTTCTTACTCATTCCAAGTTTCTTCTTTCTCTATATCGATATTTAATAGCTTTCAATAAGAGTCTTTGCTCATTCTATCTATATGTTCTTTCCAGTATATATTAAAAATTGACGTTATTTTATTCTAACTGCGGAATTGTCCCAAGCCACTAGAAATTATATTACAAATAAAAAGTGCCTCAAAAAAGTGTGTATTTTGTGTATATCACTAAAATGGGTAAATATGCAATCTCAACAATTATACCAGTTGATTCCAAGCTATTTCTAGTTTTTCTTTTCTAAAAATTGTATCCGTTGGAATGATAATCTGAAAACTGATACACTTACGAAATTTGCTCGTAAAATCGATTGATAGGTTTTACTTCAAAAAAACCTCCTTTTTTTATTTACGTACTATATTAAAAGCTAGTCTCTGTAATCTACAATCTGCACTATGTACATTAAATTATAAAAGTATTTCAAAAACTGCTATTTTTAAAATATAATACCAAATTTTATGTACAAATGCTGTCAATAAGGACAGACTAATAAGGATGTTACGTTTTCGCACGGTTTATTTTTAATTTTTTTGTTGATATATGTAAAAATTTTGGAATGATAAGTACACTTAGAGATTGTTAATTAAAAATTTCCAAAACCACATTTTCAAACTTTCCTTTCTAAGATTTGTATTGCATGTTCAAATACTATAAAAATTTAATACTACAGAAACATCCTCTATAAATACGAATTATATGAAACAATTAAGACCTTGTGTATTTTTCTTTTACAGAAAAAAAAACCCAAAAAGGATTATGTTGAAGTGAATATAAAATAAATATATTTGAATATTAAATTTATTTTAATGTCGATCTTTTTAAATTCTTCATTTTAATGGCGGTTAAACCCCACGTATTAACTTAGGTTAGGTTATGTGATGACACAACATTGTGTTTGTCCTTTTCTATTTCTATTATTATCATTATCACACTACCAGTTCCAAGTAAAATATATGGGTGAATAAAATAATTCCCATGTATTATTCACTCGTATAAAAAATCTATCATGCACATTGTTATTAGCGCATTTTAATTTTAAATAATGGCGAGCGCTGTTCACGTCGCGATTTTTTCCAAGGAAATCCCTGCTTACCAGCACCGACTGAGATTGTTATCCGGAACATTCGAACTATTTATATTTATACCATACCATTTAATAATAAACCGCAAATACAATACTCGATGCATTTAAAGATGATACAATATTTATTACTGGTAAATAAAATTCGGAGAAGGAATAAAAAATTACTTGTAATACCAATAATACGTATTGCGAAGAGATAATATATTATTTATTTTTTAACCTAACATCTCAGAATAACCATATTAGAGCACATTAATGTACAGTAATTAATATGTGCAATTCATCTATTCCCATATTTTTCTTACGGCATTCTTATACTTTATAAATCATTGTAGATGATATGATATACTTTTATTCAACCTTGAAGATCAGTTACATGCCGACATCTCAAAATATGTACATACACATGTACATAAATATATATGCATTTAAATGTATAGTATATTGTAATATAGGTATATTTTTTCGCCAAAAAATTGAATACTGCATTAATATACAATTAAATTATAAGATTAATAGCAAACATCTTGCAGGGATAAAAGTATTACAAAATTAATTCAAATTGTTACAATTATATATAAATAAGCAAATAAGACATTTTCAAAATTTGAGTTCAAAACACATCAAATAACTATTTCGCACAAAAAATATTCCCATGGTGTACTCTCTACGCCTGATAGAGTGCCCGGTAAGTATCTTCTAGTAAACAACATCTACAGCACAAAAATATTATGACCCATATCAGGCAACAAATAACTTGACAAACCCAGAAATGGGTAGTAAAAGTTTTGAGTGAAGTATATATTAATTTTAACTCTCCATAACATGTCATGTTGTAATAGTATTTTTTTATACATTTAACAGTTTGTTCAATATTGACAGGTTTTGTTAAAATAATAGTTATTTATGGTACAAGTGTGTTACATTACAGATAAATCACGTGGGAAAAGTTTAGCTCACGAGACCGTTAGGGCGAGTGTGGTATTTTTTCAAGTGACTTAGGTAATTAACACACGTGTGCCATACAACATTTTATCCAACACATTTTAATCATTGATATAAAATACATATAAGATTTTTGACAGATGGAATTTCGAAATTACATTTAGGAACAAAATAGTGTAGAGAAGGTTTTATAATGTAGTTACTATGATACGAACCAAAAAACAGTGAGCTAATATATTTAGCTCACTAGTGACTTATGACCTACTTTATTTATCTAAAAACAGCATACTTATATCGTTATAATTACACGGTGTTGGATAAAATTTTAAAATGATTGTAAAGTTAACTTTATAACCTAGATCTCGAGATGGTCCCAATAAAGGACCGAATCGTTGTCTAAATAAACAAATAATACAAAGCTGACGTCTCCAATAATCTACCCTCTTCTATTAATATACAAATATGAGAGATGCATAACAATATATCGTATTACCAATTACTGAATTCAAAATAGAGCACTGACGTAACATTATTCCAAAACAATTATGTATTCAAACCTAAAAAAATTCTCGGCACGAAAGCAATAAAATGTAATTTTCCTTTTACCTTATAAATAACCACAATTTCATACTTCCACAAACTAGCCTAAAAATAGTAACAATTTCCCGAGTAATCTCTAGAAAAAGTACCGCAAAAAACGAATGTAAATTCCCCGCGAACTAATAAATCTCTGCGTATAGCTCGCATGCAAAGCAGAATAGGAATAGCAATAGAAATAGAGAACAGAGCCCGACACACCTAGGTATTGTCCGCGATAGATCGGCATCGTGTGAAGGTCAGTCAATGTTAACTTCATTCTGTTTCGCGAGTAGCGATTGTTCGTGGCGTCATAGTAACCAGCTCTACCTTTGCGATGGGCAGATATTTCTATTTTTTGTTTCACACACATTTTAAAAAATCACAATATAAAACATATCCCATAGAAATACGATAATTCAATAAAATCGAAAAAACTACAGAAATTGAAATAGAGATGCTTAGAATAATGACTGATTTGTTTTAACGCTTTTACTGTTTAACATGTAGTAACAACGGTTAATTTGAATTCTGTGGATATGATATTTGGAAATTTATCAAATTACTTTAATGGTTATAGCAATTAATAATCGCTGATACACTTATCATATTATAAATCATATATGACAACTATAATTTTGTGGTAATCACCAAAATATGTATTAAAATTTACAATGCGACAACAAAGTAAAAAGAACCAAATTAATATTATCGAAAAATTACTTATGATATACCTACGTCTTCTGTGGTAAAAATATTATTAACCAAATTTACAATTAAAACAGATTGGCACATCCAATAACAATTTTTATTTGCATATAAATATTATGTTATATTAAATAGAGCTTTATTAATATTATTAATACAGAAGTAAACAAAGAAAATATAAACTCTTCCAAAAACATCATATCGGATATACATATGTAGGATGCAAATATATATTTGTAAAAGAACTTGTATTAATATTATTTTGCTCCTTTGTAGAATTATTAGTACAAACTCCATACATGTTCTACATTACAAAAAAATGTAATCCGAGACGACCTTAAGATCGCACTGTATTCAATTTCACTCCAGTCTATAAATAATAGATGTCACTGTCCAATTATCATATTTTGCACATTTGTTACTCGTTCTTTTTTCGTAGGAAGCCTATGAGGCTTAACCACCCACTTCCTCCCAACACTAACTAATACACAATACACTACTTATTTAAATAATAAATCCAAAATATATGAAAGTTGATTTCATTTAATACACAGTTAATACACACCACATAGAAACAGTAATTTGTCATTTTAAATTGAGACTTGAACGCTGGAGACGAAAATAGTTGAAAGAGAACGGGGATTTGAGCGGAGACTTCAATGCCGTATAGGCACCTAACCTCAAAAACAGATAAATAAGTAGAAATAAATAAGCCCAATCACATCATCAACTAATTTTATTGAGGTGGACACAAGCCTGTTCCACATTTTAAGAGGGGCATCCATTGTGTTAAAAAACTAAAAATTACTAGAAAAAATAGTAATTTTGTTAAAAAAATGGATGTTATTTAACAAAAAAATAAAAGAAAATTACATTATAAACATCGTTTAAAATCGTGCGTAGTGAAGTAGTTGAGTGGGCACCTGGGTGGGCACAGCTGTTTCTAGGGTGGACAAGTGAAAATTTTCAGTGAAATATGAACCTAATTGGTTCATTGCACCAAAATAGTGTAATTTAATTAATTAACAAAGTAAGAGTGGAATTGTCATTGAAATATCTATGAACAATGTATAGTTATTATAAATAAATATAAAATATATCTTTAGAAGAATGAATTACTGGGTTTCAGTGATAAAGGATACTATTTTACTATATCAACGTTTCTATTCTACGATCGTTATAGTAAAATAATATTGTTTATGACTGAAACCCATCAATTCCTTCTTCTAAGTCTCCATCCAGACAAAAAATTCAATCTCATAAAAGAAATTTTCACGGCACATTGTCCAATGCTAAAAATGCCAGATTTGCTTTATCGCACAAAATTTTTCTTGTGTAGAAGAGCGTTTACCAGATGTCATCTCTAGCTAGAGTAAGTTTTATATGAGAAAAAATTAGATTTCATTATTCCAATTTTATATTTATAACCGTAAGTAATTTGGATCTAAGTGTGCGTTTATAACAAAATTATTCAAATCAAGTAACAATAGCTGGTGACTATTCATTCACGAAAAAAACAGAAAACATCCGCTGTTAAATTTGTCACAGATGAAGGTCACTCACAACTAGCTAAACTCCAACTGTTAACAATCGCACATCGCTGCAAATGGCGGCATGTATGATTTTTGCATGATTAGATTTATCGTAGCACAAGAAAAAATTCTAAGCATCTGCAATTAATAAACGGAGAAAAAATGATAGTTCAGGGCCACGGCTGTGAAAACTCGCCTCTCTGGCAATGAATTACCAGCCAAGGTCATTCACTATTGTCAGATGTCAATCAAGGATTTGGGCACCGCGCAGGACCAGCGTTCAACTCTCGGGCAGGAATCGATAGCAGGAAATACGCTCATAATATAATAAATTGCAAATTTGCAGTTTTTTTTAATGTAAAATAGGTTTTAGTAATTTTATATTTAGCAGACCAGAAAATTATGATTAGTCAAATAATTTAGATTTCAGATTAGAATTAAATGACAATTCTAACTTGTCATAAAGTAAAATAAAATATAATAACGAATTTATACTCAATGCTGATTATAAAGAGATATTAATAGTATAATTGTAATCGTATTGTATTTTATCAGTGAATTGGGGTATAGAATAATTATTACATTACAAAATGTAGGTCTAAATTCACCATCTACAGAAAGAGTGAAATCAATTAAGCATTATACGATTGTACCCTTTTTTTAATTTACTTATATGAACAATATAGAAGTAGTTTATTTAACATTTGATATATGAGCGATTTAACTTAGATTGAACAAATCTGCCAACAGAAGTATTGATACAATTAAATTTTATTTAGCAAATTATTTCAAAAAAGGACTGAAACGTTATTAGTTATTTATACAATTAAAATAGTACCAGACTATCTATTTTACATGTTTCAATTCCAAAATCAACCTAAAATATTTTTATCCAAACATTTTATAATTAAGAAATGTCATCAAATATACTGCATACCAAATTGTAAAAATAAAACACTTGTTCCGGATCAGTGTTCCGTAATTTGACTTCCAGAAAATATTGAAACATCATTCCCTCTATTATAAAAATATCAGAATGACATATCACTGGCTATGCAAATGACAATGACTTATATGACAGTATATAAAAATATACAAATAGATTGACAGAATAAAATTTAATTGTCTTATAACATACTGGTACATATACAAGCAAATTTAAATTTTTGAAGATAAAAATAAATTCGATTTTCCAAACTGAAAACGAATGGTAATTTCAGTTTATCAGGTTTTGGGAAGAGATATTATTACGTGAATTTCGTTTTATAGCCAGTCGACCATATTAATATGTTAAAGTTTGAATGCTTCCTAGTAGCACATTTTCCTAGTAGCAACTTCACAGCGGTAAAATAGCGTGAAACCAAAACAATTACGACAATTTCCTGCCATGAGCTGCGTTCTCACTGAACAATCCACAATTATTATAACACCGAATCTGAATATTCTCTGAGAAAAAGCCTCCACGTGCGAACGCGAACCGAACCCCGAATTTCGCAACGCAAATAATTCCAAGTGAAATAAAGAAAGTAAACTGAAGTGTAAACAAACGCGGCGAGTGCGAATGTAAATTCGGTAAAAGTGAAACTGAAGCACTGTGGTCGGTAGCCGTTGCTCGCCGACCCATTAATCAACCGCTTTCCTGCCCGGCCAATCGCCTAATTGGACCAAAATGCACAGATTTGCAAGATGACAATTAACCACATTGGTTCTCCGAAAGTAAAGGGCCCCGAAATTTACCAAAAGTGAAATGATATTGCGCAAACTTTGGAAAGTACAGCGAAAAATAAATAATGATGTCCTTTGTATTTTCCAATACTACCTCTCTAAGGATTTATATACAGCTGAAAGCCATTTACCCCCGAAACTGCCGAACTACCGGTTAAATTTCAGCCATTACATTTAAAATGTGTAAGAGGCAAGCCTATATACAGCATCCGATTATGATTTTTTTAACGACAATCTGATTCTGGGTGACATCACAGCAAGTTAGGAGATGTTCGCTAACCCGCTCAACCACCGAGCCAACCTCTTTTCCCATTACTAATTTTATAAATATTTTTTACAACTAGCCAACAATAAAACCAAGAAGCAAATTTTATGAAAGAAAAATGAGATGCAAGATCTTCGTTTGAAGTTCTTTCTGTTTTACTAACTTCCTCAACTGTGACACTATTTTCCTAGATGAAACAGAACCTTAAGTACCTACTATACTGGTTGGTGACATTTGCATTTTAATTGTGTATGTTGTCGGTCTTCACCTTCTGCAAATAACCTACAGCTTATTGTAAGGACTGAACCATTAGGACATAGCGATATTTATCCAAATAAAAATTCAATCCCAAGATCTCACTCTCCATACTTAATTCAAATAGGAGATCACTAACTAATTGAGCCACGACACGATGTATTATAACCTTACATTACTCAGTTAACAAAACTGTAACTTATTTCAGAATACTAAGTTTTTAAAATACATAAGCAAAATACAAATATTACATTAATGAACTGATTGAGTGTACTGAAAGTAAGGGGATACAAGAATTTTCACTTTTAAAAGTGAAATGGGTTTTTTTAGTGCACAAGACAGCAAAATAAATTTAATATTATCCATTACTGAACTACCAACTTACTTTGTAATAAATTTCGATAATAATGACATTTTTTTGATTATGTGGCCCAGATCCAGTCAACATTTGTAACCATCATTGCCGTCCAAATGAAGGCTATAAGCTGACAACATACATCATAAAATATGCCATGAAAAAGGTGTCTTAGGTATTTAAGACCCTCTTCCTCCTAGAAAAATTATTCTACGAAAACACGAAAGAGAATAATGATATATCCATTAAAATAATCTAAAATTAAAATTTGTTGTTTAATATATCATATTTACTAATCTTTACATAAGACCAAAGATGCTTATTCTAGAACCGATTCGCATTATTGCAACCAAAAAGACAACGATGTATTTTACAACAAAGGACAAAACCTGGAATCAATCAAAACAATTTTTATATTTGTAGCTCAAAAGTATCATCCATGTCATCAATTTTTAAATCCGCTAATAAAAAATAAACTGTAATAACAATTTATTAATTTTTGAATTACATATTTAGAATTCCAGAATTTCACTTTCAATTTTGCACACCAGAATGTCCTTGACAATCAGCTGGAAACTTTACTAACTTCTTCAAGGCCAAATAGTTGTTTAGCAATAAACAATTTATACAAGTGACTACCACATCCGAAAATATTATATCTATTGTAGTATAGAACTAAACTAGGTATTTTCACCAATAATATATATGTTTATATTTTATATAAACATTATTGATATAAATTTTACTTATTTCATTAATAAACAATTTTAACTGTTATAGGGAATACACAAATTACTTGTTTAGAAAACAAAAAATGTGACAAACATAAACAATATAAAAAATATTTCTATTTTGAAATCCAGTGTTTGTAACAAATTCAATTAAAATGCATTTTTCTCACTTCAGTGTAAAAGCATTTCAAGTATTTTTTATCCTGATTCATTCCTGCAACCTGCTGCACCGAGTAACTCATTTCCTGCTTCTGTAAATATCACTTGTTGCGCATAAACTTTACCACGAGAACTCAATAATGAATCTCTAGCAGTTCTAATAATTGCCTTATTTTAGTGAACCAACAAAAGTAGTTATTGATATTAGTTTCTTAAAACGTTTTTTTGGTTAAAATATTTTATATTTGTAGAAATTTCAATTTTAATATGTCAAATTCAAAAACCTGTTTTTATATTTATGTTATTGCTAAGTTGGTCTTTGGGTTTTTGAATTTTAGATCTTGTTCAGATAAACTGTTTTAAATTAAAACTAATTTCTCTAATTTTTTAAATAAATCAATCCAATTTGTAATAAAATACAACTAGTAAAACTATCTGTCAAAAATAAATTTATGCCGGTATCAACAACTTTCTACTTCAAATGTTCGAAGCAACAATCGAAACGAAATCAATAAAACAATACCTTAACTTTTTATTTAAACAAAGCATCGTTTATATACTGGGTGATCAGTTTTACGAGAGTTTCATATTAATACATTTTGTTTGGAATACACTGTATAGAAACAGCTTGATTATACGAGAATAGACAAAGTGTACTGGCAAAACATTGAATATATTCAGAAAAACAGTAGGCCAAGTTGATTTTACATTGTTTAAAATATAGCTAAACTTATAATATATTCACAGAATTTGATGTAGTGCATTTGAAGTACTTTAAAATTTGACATACATTTTAAACGGTTGGAGATTTAAATGCGCGAATGCGTTGCAAGATTCGTGACTTCAATCTATAAACATAACTTATGCTAAAGTCACCTTATATTAAATGCAGTGTAATTGACACGTGGACTATTTAAAAAATGGTATATATTAATAAAAATATTAACTATTTTAAGGTTAATGTAATGTTTTACACTTGTAAATATAATTTTATTCACTAAAAACTGTGAATCTTGAAAATGTAAGAAAATAAAATGTGGAAAACTAAATGTAACATTATTTAGAAATTTGGCAATAAAATGTTGTTCAATTTATTCACACAATTTTGAATGTAAATTTTATATTTCTGTATATATTTGAATTTTATGTTTTTTTAGTTTATATTACAATATTATTCACAGTATGAACAGACGACCTTTCGCACATAACCGGCTTTAACAATTCGCAACACTAAACGTCAACTAATGTACTATATCCTTCTAACTCATATTCTCACTTCTAACAATATTTTATTTTAAATACCAATAAATACTAAGTCTAATCACTAAAATTCCACTCAAAGTAAATTAATAATTGTTATATAGACTAATGTTTTCAATCTATCCAGAAACATATCAGGTAGAATATTTTATAACATCAATACAAAATTGACGATTTACTTGAAAATCAGTTTATCTTATTATTTTCGATATTATTCTAATTTTGTCTTACTTGTAATCTTTAACGTCCCGATATTTTCTTTTTATCAAAATAAAACTAAGAAACAATTGACAGTATTTTTATCCCGGTCTATCCGACTAATAGGTAATTATACTTATTTTGATACTTAACCAGATACTGTTTGATCTACACAAAGTATGTTTTCTTCCTGGTTATAAGGAACTTATTTTATCACCCACATCACACACAGTATTATTCTTTAAATAACAATAAATTGATCTACTCAGTTCTTGTTGGTTTATTTTTCCACTTTTTCCTATAACAATTTTAATATTTCTCTAGTGTAAAAAACATTGCAACCCAAAACACTACAGCTCACAAACTCACTACTCAAGGAGGTCTTCACAATGCGGACGTTTCATCACATCACACACAAACACTGATCTTTTGATCCTTAGATTGTTCCTAAAGGTAAAAGAGTAGAACATGTGTTATGATTATAAGATGTGGAATACTGAAGAATTTGTAAAAGTATATTTGGTGCTCTTTTGCTTAGTTTTCTCCAAGAGAGACCGGACTGAACGATAAAGTAAGATTGTTCCTAAAGGTAAAAGAGTAGGACTTGCGTTATGATTATTAGATGTGGAATAGTGAAGAATTAATAAAAGTATATTTGGTGCTATTTGTGGATTGAACGATAAAGTAAATAAATGAGATTTGGTGTTGGTGGAAGCGACGCGCACTGTGTAAGATAAAGTATAGTAGCGTACCATTCATGTAGACATGTTGCCTCCAGAGCTGCTGATACTGCGTCCACTTCTCGTCGTGCGGGGGAGGCTGCTGGGGCGGCAGGCCGCCGACGCCGATGCCGACGCCGACGCCGACCCCGACGCCCACGCCCAGCCCCAGGTTGGGCTGCGGCGGCGGCGGCAGCTGGTAGTCCATGCGCGGCTCTTTGGCACTGGCGGGCAGCACGAAGCTCATGCTTCACTCACTCGCGGCACGCGCAGCCCGAGACTGGCTCCAGCAGCGCCAGGCGACCGGCTTGCCCCTCCAGGAGTGGGGCGATGGCAATGAGCGCGCTCTTCAGCTTCTTCTTTCAGGCGCTACCGCACCAACGCTGATCTGTAGTTTCTTCTTTCAGCAGCTTTACGCTGCTACTGACTGTTAGTTTTTGCTTTCAGGCTTTATCACACATTTCACTCCAATATGAAATTAGCAACAATCCTACTTCCTACTCACTAAAACCAACGGTAATAGGTTTATACAGAAGCGACAGCTTCTTCTTTCAGTCGCTCCCGCACCAGTATTACTGAGTCACTATCTTCAGTTTCTGTTTTCAGCAGCTTTACACTGCTACTGACCGGTAGTTGTTTCTTTCAGACCTTATCACACATTTCATTCCAATATGAAATTAGCAAAATCCTACTTCCTACTCAGTAAAATCAACGGTAGTAGGTAACAACTTTAGTTTCTTCTTCACTTATTTAGTAATATCAACGACAATAGGTAACACCAATATTACTCAGGCACTGATCATCAGTTTGTTCTTTCAGTGGCTTTGCATTACTACTGATCGCCAGTTTTTGCTTTCAGGCTTTATCACACATTTCACTCCAATATGAAATTAGCAACAATCCTACTTCCTACTCAGTAAAATCAATGGCTACTGACCGGCAGTTTTTTCTTTCAGGCATTATCACACATTTCACTCCAATATGAAATTAGCAACAATCCTAATTCCTACCCAGTAAAATCAACGGTAGTAGGTAACAACTTTAGTTTCATCTTCACTTATTTAGTAATATCAACGACAATTGGTAACATGTCAGGCTTTATTACGCACGCATTTCACTCTAATATGAAATTAGCAACAATCCTACTTCTTACTTAGTAAAATCAATGGCTACTGACTGGCAGTTTTTTCTTTCAGGCATTATCACACATTTCACTCTAATATGAAATTAGCAACAATTCTACTTCCTACTTAGTAAAATCAACGGTAGAAGGCAACAACTTTAGTTTCTTCTTCACTTATTTAGTAATATCAACGACAATAGATAACAACTCGGACTTTATTACGTACATATTTCACTCCAATAAGAAATTAACTACAATTCTACTTATTATACTGAACATCAACGGTAATAGGCAACAACTTTGGTTTCTTCTTCATTTACTTCTTATTCAGTATAATCAACGGCAACCATTTCAATTTCTTCTTTCAGAACTTATCATTTATTTCACTTATTTAGTAATATCAATGGCAATAAGCAACAGCTTGGAATTTCTTCTGTATATCACTTTTTCTTTTAGGCGCTATCACAAATTTCACTCCAACATGAAATTAATAATAATCCTATTACTCAGTAAATCAAAGGCAAAGGCAACAACTTCAGTTTCTTCTTTTAGGCTTTATAGCACAGATCACTCCAATATGAAATTGGCACCAATTATTCTTTTTTTTATTGAAAACAGTCAATGTTAATTAGCAATACCTTTCAAAAATAGGAAATAATAAAGAGTATTTATTTTCTTCGTATGAGATATGTCTCGCCAATATCATTATCGATGGCAGTGTGCAAACCTTTGGAAATATAGGCCATTGGTTGCGACATTGCGAGGTATCTTCATTTTCTCATTTCAGACTTTATCGCACATTTCTCATTTAAAAATGAAAAATATATAAAAATAATAATTTTTGGTATTATTTATAAGTTTATAACCACCAAAATGTAAATAAAATCTATTAATATTTTAGACGAAGATATAATAATTTTTACGCAGTATTCAAAAAATAGATATATAAAATGCATATAAATAAATTCAAATTTTATTGAAACACTCTATCTATTCTTAAACAAATTAATTACATACATGTTAAATTTAAAATAATTTCAATAATTTCATTGGTGATACTAAAACATTAATCATATATAAAAATATATTTTGCTAATTTTTTATTATTTTTCTAAAGTTAAGAAAATAATGACCGTCTAATAATTTGACACCAAATGATCACTGTAGTATCATCTATGTAAATTGTTTAAACTATTGATGCAATATTGATTTTCTTCGATTTACACTCATTAATTTTGCAAAGGCATGTTAAAACTATCTTGTTTATAATTTTTTAAGGGAATAATAGATGTCAGAACTCATCCCACATCAGAATAAATAAAAAGCAATTATAAACAGGGGTAAATATTTAAAAAAAATTAATATTAATAGTAAAATTACAATATTCGTATTCTCTGTCGCTTAATTCAAATGGGAAATTTTTACAGACAAAGTTTTCCTTATTAATTCTAGTTATATGTTTATATATGCTAATTGAATTTACAATGAATAATTATACAAAATATGAATCATCTAGAAATGAAAAAAAGAAAAATGTACTTCACTATTTTACTTTAATCTATGCAGATTTCATTTATTACAATTAATTATTCTTTATGTTTTTGTATAAGGCTTCCTATTATTATTTAAATTAAATTGAATCCTTTATAAAACGAATAAAAATAAAAACAAAATGTTTGCTTTCAAGAATACAAAATCAGAAACAATAGAACATATCGCTAAATATATTACAAAATAAATGCGCAGGAAAAATTCTATTTACAATAAAAAAATCACTTAATTTCAAATTAATAAATGACTTTCTTCAGTAGAAAATGCATCAGATAGGTTAGGAACACAACAAACTAATCAATTCTAAATTTATTACCACTGCTATCGCACATTCATACAAACTTTTTTCACGCAAATACTAGGGATTGGAACTGTAATTTATTTTGCACATATAATCAGAAGTTAAAAATAAATTATTTACTGCTAAATATGCATATTTTACGCACCTCATTCACAATGTTATTATCAAAAAATTTTCACAGAAGTGAACAATTTATTTATGGGCTTACTTCCTGTAATTAATTACCTATTTTTAAATAATCACCAAAAAAAATATTTAAAAAAATATCGACACGTTTAGGATATTAGTCACTACATACATTGTTATAAGTTCATAAATGTATGTACATTTAATTATTAATAGAAATAACAATAAACTAAAGTTATAAATAATAGAATGAACAATAAATAAACTCTCTTGGATGCTGGTACAGATTGTTAGAGGCAGAATAGAAAAAATATTAAATACCACTAGTTATTTTCACTTTACAAATAACAAAGAAATTTAACAAAATGTAACTCTTGTATGAAATTGGTGAAATTATTTTTTCTAATCTACAAGCACGTGTAGAAAATAGTAAAGAAGGCAAATTCTTGGAAAAGCAACCAAAACAGATTTTTAATAACAGCTCCTCAATCACAATCGTCAATATAGACATCTACAAACAATAATTTAAGACGAACCATAAAATGTAAGTAGTAAAGGCAAAGTACGTCAACAGACGCAACTAAGTTTAACAAAATGCTGAAACCAAAGTAGCAATCAAAAAACTCTAATGTCATGCACGTACTAACCACTAAGAATAGCAATTGTCACCATTGTCAATGCGATTTTCAGCTTTGACAATCACAAAGCAAATTTAAATTTTACACAGGTTAATAAAATCAGGTGATCGTGTTTGCTGCACGATGTTATCCGTAGAATCAATTTCAGTATCAAAAATTAATCTCTATTTTCTATTAATAATAAGTCTCAAAACCAGAGAAAAACCAATCTGTAAATATAGTCAAGTTTTATAAAAGAAATAAATATATCACAATAAATTTTATACGCAATTTTGTTGGCTAACTATGCTATTCGTAGAATTCAATAACTTGATGAAGTCTCCTTTATAGAAGAGGCCCTAACTCATTTAAATCTGGTGAACAGTTTTTCTCCAATCTTTGAAAATATGGAAATAAAAATGTTTATAATAAATTTTTATTAGGTTCTATAATTAAGTTTTAAATATAATGGACTTTTAAAACTTAATGTAGATTTTTTTTGAAATATAATGAAGTAGTAATTTTATATTATATTTGCTTGTACATCCCCATAATTCTATACCATAAACCAGTGGCGGGATGAACAACCAATACCAAATGCAATTTATTTAAACCTTTTAGTCACTCTTATTGTGTATAAGATATTTTTTTTGTTTATATCCGATATCAGACCAACATGACTCAATTAAAAATTTATTGCATTTTTGCAATAAAACAATTTTATACATATTTTATAGTTAATATAAAAATTCCGATATTATCTTTCCACTGTGTAATCTAATAAATAGAAACAATTTTTTAAATAGAAACATTAGAATTCATATTTCCAGCGCCATCTTGCGTGAGAATTTCCTGGTAGAGATTTCCCCGCAGAAAACTAGATCATAAAATTGGCGATGACAATGGGTGAAACTAAATTCAAATGTAATATTGAATGTGCGCGATCCTCCGATAGGAATTGGAAAGGTTTGGAGGAGTGGGCGTCCGACTGTCCGTCACAAAGAGCTAATTTCATATTCACCATACATGAATATCAAATACTACCACGTACAAAACAAATCTGCCGTAATCGACACACGAACCACAATTCTAAAATACAGACAATAGGGGTGTGAAATTTGCAGCCTTGGTTTTAAGAAATAGATTAGGATCGTTTCTTATTAATTAATATCCATTTAATGCAAACGTGCATAATTTAAAACAAAAGCTTTTCAAGGTTAAAATACAATATATTTAGTAGTTGGAAAACGTTATTGAAATATTCTACAAATAATCAAATACTTCAAGTTGCATTTCAGTGGTACCGATTGTCAACCTACATTTTCAAAATTTCAATTTATAATGGGTTCCAAACCACTCGGACAAAGCAGTATTTAAATTAGCATATAGTGCAATCTTTAAGTCTGTATATGTTACCTAATTCTAAGTATCTTTTGAAATTAGCAAAAATTCGTAAAACAGTTTAATCGCATAATTACATATAAATTTTTTATTTATTGGGAGTTTTTTAATAAAATCACAACACCGTAGGTAGAACGATTTCGGTTAGGGACAGTATTTGAATCGAATTGCTTTCTGGTAACAAGGTTACTTTCTCAAACATTCGAAAAAATATATTTCTGTAAGGTAAGTTGATTTCATTTTATTTAAATCTGTTAATTTGAAGAACTTAAATATTTATTTACATAAATACTGCTATTAAAATTTTAACAAGATTCCTAAGAAAATAAACATCAGGTTTTATCAAACGTGTTACGTTGATTTCTGTTATTTTGGTGATAACAACTTTATTGTTTTTTGTTTTTATTTATTGAAATATCAATTGTTAATTGAAAGAAAGTAACGCTTGTTTGTATATTGGAAAATTTATCGTATGTTAAAAGGTTGTCTCTAAATAATTTCTTGAGATTTTTGTATCGAGGGAAGGTTGTTATAAGTCCCTAGGGGTTCGTAAAATACTTAATACGTTTTTTATCCATGCAGTACCTGTTCACGAAAGCTTTCAGGAAAATGATATTAGAATTAAGTTGAGTATTCGTGATGACACGGGATCCATTTAGGATATTGTCCTGTTTACCCAAACACGAAGAGACGCTTATTCCTCAATACTTAAGCGGTGCATAAAGAGATTTGAATTGTTTACGAATGGGGTGGCCTGATATGGACTGAATTTTTAATAGGTTCTATTTCAGCTTTCAGCGACGTATGCGATATTTTTAAGAGAATTTCAAATGAATATATTTTGTCGACATAAATAAGGGGGCAAATGTCCATTTTTGAAACCTTCTACTCATTTGTACATATTTTGAGGTTCTTACAATCTTATGACGATTAAAAATTTTGTTTTTAACTTAAAAACCTTATCACTTTACTAAATTATAAAAAAATATAATGATTCTAAATAAAGCATGTTAACTTATTATTGCACATATAGAAATATTTTAAAATAAAACATATATAAATTAAATGTTTTATTGTTAAATTGTACGTCAGCAAAATTTCACAATTGTTAACAATTTACGTTAAATAATTTCCAACAACAAATCAAGTTTAAATAATTATAATTTATGTCGAATTTTATTAACCAAGCAATAATTCACCATATCAGTTTTGTATAAAATATTGGGGAAAGTTTTATACATTTCCCAAATAAATATTGTTTACGCTAGTTCATAGATGCGGAACAGTAATTGAATAAAAGGAATTTGGCAGTAATGCGATCAAATAAAGAACTTCCGTGAAAGGAAATCAATTTTTCAACTACCTGTTGATTATTTGCTCTATGGAACGGTTAGTGCCTACTTATAACACTATTTCTCACTGTCAGATATTAAGTACCTATTTGTTCCCTTACTAATTTGTTCAGTAAATATAAAACGATCATTGTAATAATATTCATGTATTCTAAGAAATATTTATTTGTTATATAGATATACATATATACAATTTTATCATAATTTTATAGTGTTTACAGCGAATGAAGTTCCTAGTGACCTAATTAACACTATGAAAACAACTGAAAATTTGTCATAATAAATTGAAAATTATCCTAGCAAACGTATGTCTATTCAATATTATACAGACATAAAAATAATTTATCATTGGTGCTTTTTTTTCTGTATACATTTCTACTTTACTTATAGATATATTGTTTGTAGGTTTTTAATTGAGTGTGCTTTTTTCTGCAGAACTAAAAACTTTCGAATTTTACAAGATGTATGTATAGTATATTTGTATGTATACATTCCGTGTTACTTATTATATTTGTCTTACTTCCAATAAATAATATCTTCATCTAAAGGACAGATTTAAATTTATTAGCATAGTAAATTTATTTAAATTAAACAAAAAAAAAATGCAAATCGACAATTGACAGTAATGAATGAATAGTTCTCTTACGGGTAACTTAAAATTTAAGTAATATTTGTGCAACTGGCTATTAATGACGTAAATAACATTGCTGTCAAAATTTCGTTTGTCAATGTCAATTGAAAGATTAAATATTATTTACTAGGAAATTAAATTTAACTGACATTTATAATATTATATTAATAAAAGTCCTTTCTAAAGTAAATATTAACATTATTTTATTTCTAAAATCAGTTGGACTTTTTTATATATAGAAAAATTGAGCAACGAGCCACATACTTAGTGGCAACTTGTGGTGAAACACGAAGGATAGGCTACATTAATAGAAAAACATAAATTTTTAAGTCTTTTTTTTAACCAAATACACAGGTAAACAAAAACAATCTTATAATTTTTTAGTTCTTATTTTTATTATTACTTTTTTAACGAAAAATCTAATCCTATGTTTTTTTAAATGTTTTGTCACTTTTGATACGATCTTACGATCTGCAGTTTGTACGCTGTTTTTAGCCATATTTTTCTCATGTAATACCCGCCCGCAAGGCAAAACAGTACTGCTTGTCATCTATACCTACAATATGATACACAACACCGATCTTGGGCTCACAGTTCGAGCGCCTCGGTTACATTTTAAAATTGCATACATCGTACCGTGTACGAAAACAATCTAAATGGTCCTATCTTAAGAGTAAGCAAACGTGATATTCGCGCACTATCTCGTATTGGGACGCTAATTTTTCGAACCCCAATGAGAGAAGTTACACAAGTTGGAGAAACTTACAACGAAAACGAGCTGAATTAGTGTTTTTTTTTATATTAAGAGATTGTTTAGTTTAAAATAATATTTTTATTTTTTACGCTGTACGTCTTGGGTGGCTCGCACCCTAGGACCCCTATGGACCAGCCGACACTGCATATACTACTACTTATTTAGCTCGTTGTGGCCAAGATTTTTCCGTCAGTGTATATAAACTATACTCATAGTAAAACCAATGTAGTACTAGAAGTCAAAAACTAACATTTTTTAGAAAGACAATATTAGATTCACGCGACCCATACCAAACCAAATCTTTGTGAGATCACTGTTGTCTCACATGACACTCAACGTGTTCCATTGTCAGGTAATAATAATAAACTAATATTGTAAACCACTTTTCTTGTAACTATCAATTAGATACATACTTCCTGTATGAGTAACGCGAAAAAACGTACTTAGACGTAGCTTATCCGAAAACAACAAGCAACATCTAACAATGAACCTGTACCTGGGTAAATGAATCGTCTGGGGGCGTTGGTAGACACCGTCTGCACCTGCTCCTGGTAATGGGGCTCCCAGAGGCGCGCGTGATCCCACGACAAGGCGCTGGGCCCAGAAGACGGTTCCCCCACGGGGCCCTCGGCGTTCACACTCATGTTTATGTATCCATAGGAATCCCGAGGCCAAATCTGGCCCTCTATGACTGACACTTACACTACTGTAGGGGTTGAAACACCGGGTGAATTAGAAGAGTAGACAGAGAAAAGTTACAGAGGTTATACAACCACCAATGCACTTAGTGCAATTAAAATACTTAGAATTCCAAGATATTTTAATTTAGAAGTAAATATTAATATAAATTTGCCAGTTATCGCAAAAATAAACGTATATTATTATTAAAAATATTTAGAACACTTACAAAAACTAATAATTGTAAACTTCAAAAGTAATTCAACTGTCAATAATCATGCAAACAAATGAAGGTCTAACCTTAATTACAACAGTTACCTGTTTTACTTATATTATTATTAAAAACGTCAAAATATGTCACAAATTTTTATATACTTATATACCCTAAAACAGAAAATTATTTTTATAACTTTCTATATCAATTTGCAACTTTGGTACACTAATAAGTATAAGTACTCCCCTTGAAATATAACCTGAACTTGCAAAATTATTCACTTGTTATTTAGATCAGTATGCGACTGTCCGGGGCGGATATTCGCGTTTCAGTGGCCGTCGCGACGCATCCAGTGGCGTCCAGGGGTGGAGAGGGGACAGGCACGGTGCGTCGCACGTGGCACAGACACGTTTGGCGGCAACGTGCGCCAATGCCACCGGCCTCACCCCGTGACGACGGACGGCTATGGAGGCGGTACAGGTGTATAAAGGAACTTCCAAGAATTTTCAAAATTGGGCAGTAGGAAAGTTTTCTTCAGATTAAAATGATGCAACAGGGTTTTCTAAAGGGGTAACTTATTAAAAAATATTTGTATTTGAAACTATTGTTAAACATTTTGAAAATATTTACATTACTCCATGATTATACACTACTTCACAAGTTATATGTCTATATTATTGTTTTATATATTTTGCAAAATAAAAAAGCAAATACAGATTCTTACTCGCATATTTTTCTTCAATTTTTATTCGAAATAGTAATTCTATAATTTTACACAGGTTCATTGTTCCAAAAGATGTTTTCATTTTTCCTTTGACTCAACCCCGGAAACTGTAGGTATTTTGACAAACTCTAAGCACTTTACGGGTCTTAATCGATTTATAATGATACTTCGACTTACTATACACACTTACATATGGTCTGATAGACCGACAGACATCCAGACATGATCAAAACATGTAACATATTCCAAATTTTTTATTTCAGAGATATCCTTTAATATCTCGAAATATAAAAATGAAATGGATTACAGTATTATCGTAACAGTCTGTAAATATACACTCTATATCTCGTAGTTAATATTTGCGTCATAAATTGTAACCATGTAATTCAAATCGTTGGGGGAAAGGGATTGATGACATCATCTTGTTGAGTGAAATCGTGTGATTTCCGAAGTAAATAAATGTCAAAACTGCCAGTATTATATACAACTATAATAATGGATGAAATATACAAAAAAAGTTGTAGATTAAACTAACCAAACTACCAACACAAAATGAAGCACAAATTGTCGACGCCTTCATAAATGATATTAATAACATACTAAATTCTTTTAAGTATTTGAAAATATCCGTTACCGCGGTGATACTACTGTTTCTATTTCATTTTTGTCGTTGGTTAAATGCAGATAGCAAATATACCCTCTGTAACACGTACGACAACAGGCAAATTTTCGCGACGAACCAAACATGAACTAGATTCATCAAAACGTCATTGTAGTGATGTCATACAGCATATCGCGAAAATTTGCTTTGGTTAAACCTAACAAGCCTATCAAATTAAACAGCGGTCAATTTGAATCTAATATTTACCTTAATATAGCACTTGAACAATACTGTCAACTTATACTGCAAGTATTTCTAAACTATTCGAAAGACTTATTTTTCTATTTTTTTAAGAATTATTATTTTTTTGTAATTTATTTTATAAACTGACAAGTGTCACGTTGTAAGCAAGCCGACGATAGAACTGGATTGAGATTCGAAAGACACATCCGATGAACCATAGTCATGAACCGAGTTGATAGCTCGGTTCATAATTTGACAAACCTGGTCCAAGAATGACGTCATTAGTTTGTCGCGTAGAAAGTAGCATGTTTTTGAAGTTACAAAGTTTCCCTTTTAGTCTTCGAAAGATTCCTTCAATGCCCGTTAGGTTGAAACTACACCTAACTCATAAAGTAATTCAAAATTCTTCCAAAGTATGTTCAAAGGATTTTGACAATTGTATACAATGTCAGATATGTCATGATGAGTTTTAAATTTGACGTTTAATTCATACTTCCGCCGCTAATGAGAGATGGAATTAGTATATCCATCCTTCTATTTTTCGCCAAAAAATTAACACATGCAATACAGGCAAGTCAGTATCTAGTGATATATGATCTAAGATTTCAATGCTTTATATACAGGGCCGGATTAACTACTTCAGGGGCCCGAAGCAAATGAAAAATGGGAGCCCCCGTTTAAATATATTTAGCACATGGTTGGAAATTTAGACAACTTTTTCATGAGTTTTTCACTTTGGTTCTTTTTTCTTCGGTGAGTTTATGTTTTTGAGCTCCACTTAAATAATTTCCTAACATTTTAAATCTTGATTCTTTGAAACCTATCAAAGTAAAAAAAAAAAAATTATAAAACACATGTGTAACTGCAAACCGACTCCACATAACTTGCAATGGTCCTATACATACCTAATAGCACGAAAAGTTCAAAAGCATTCTATAAATATTTTCTGAAATATTTTAAAAGTTTTGGCCCATATTCCAAGCTTAATTTTATAATAAAATCGCTTTTAAGAAGCCTGATTTTACATTATTATCGTATTAGGCCAAACGTTTCTTTTAGCAGAAGTACTCATAAAAGTAAGCTCGGAGTATAGGTTTTTTTTATTTTTGGATTATTTAAGTCATGTAAAAAACATAAATTTGATTCGACTATGAGAAAAATATATGAAACAATTCCTTCATATATCAAAATTAATAATTTTAATAAATAAAAAATATATTTTCATCTTTATACATTTTTCATAAATTTTCTGAGAAATTTAATTTCAACAATTAACGGATTATATCGTCGAAAACTGGATTTTACAATTAATTTTCATACGATGTTCTCTATTTAAATAATTTTTAAAATTTCGGTTCTATTTGTGCAACCTGCCGTGATGACATACTCGTACAAGTATTTATTTTTATCTTTATTTCCTTGTTTTTCCCAATATTTAAAAAAAATATATTATTTTTGTTAAATTTATTGTCTATAGCGAATATAATTGTTAGACAACATTGTACTACATTATTGCAATTATTAATACCTACGTCTTTATTGCAGGAGGTTTAACAATGTGCGAAGTTGCACCGTAAGTAATGAAATCATGTGCTTGAAATATCACACTATACGATCACAATCTATCTCTATTCGTCATTTGGAATTTTATATTGTTCATTTACATATGAGACAGAAGAAAATTAAAACATTTAAAGACAGAACTATATTTTATAATGTCGTTACAAATCTTCAAAGAATTGTGTTATCACGTTTATTTATACGAAATATTTATTCGCGGAAAACTCGTTGAGATAATTAATTTGTCATTAATTTGTATTTTGTATTTTTTTAACGTAAAGATTTACATTTTTGATTAACAGATTTTTATCCGAACTTTATTAAAACATTACATTAATGTCTGAAGCTTAAATAAAAAATTTCAATAATTTTGCTAGACTAGCGTCCACCATTAATTTTTTACAGTTACATATAAAATCAATGCGTCCACATACTTAAGACGCAGACACAGACAGATGCTTAATTAAAAAAAAATCAAATGTAACATAAAATAAATATATAACCCAGCCATTTCTAGGTGTACAAGATCTGCTTTATATCATAGTTCAGTAATGATAACATTTATGTCGTAGAGTTCAGTACAAAAATATATTAAATTAAATTGAGGTTTTTATATGGATTTAACATAAAGAATTTATTAAAAATGCTACAAAAAATAAATGCATGATGGTTTCTAAGAAATTGTTAGGAAATCTACAATTTAAAGAAATGATTTATTGTTCTTACACAAAAACTAGTAAGTTACTCAGATTTAAATTCATGATCTAAATATTATTTTGTTAAAGTTTTTATTATATTTTTAATTATTACAGAACAAATCTTTTTGCTTAATATAAATTTGCATAAAAATCCCATTAAAAAAAAAAATCAAATATATCATTATTTTTTAATTTTTTTTAAAGGTATCTAAATATACCTATAAATATATTTATAGG
The DNA here is from genome assembly GCA_035578165.1 of Stenolophus ochropezus. NCBI lineage: Eukaryota > Metazoa > Arthropoda > Insecta > Coleoptera > Carabidae > Stenolophus > Stenolophus ochropezus. The sequence continues at coordinate 11,481,266 of JAQOWZ010000005.1, read as the reverse complement.
TATATTGGTATCTATGGGTTACTGCATTTATATAACAAAGATTTTTTACTTTTAGTTACACATTTAAATTCTTAAATATTCTTCTTCTGTAAAAGTAATAAAATATTAATTTTAAGATATTATTACATACAGAACATATTTTGGTTATTATTAATAAATTTGTAGTAAATTATTAAATTTTTATTATAATTTGTATCTTTTTTGTCTTTGATAAAACTCAATGTTTAAATCAAGCCATCCCTGGTTCTTGCTAAGTATTGCCACATGGTAACTAGAGTTGACAAAAATCATGAAATTGATATAAAAAAATCAATTATTTTTTTTTATTTTGAAACATATCTAAGTATTGTAGCACTGTTTTTATTGTTTTGAAAGTAATATTAATATTTTATTTTATAAATAAATCGAAGTCTGTAATAAAACGAAAACTATTCATCTAAATAAAACTAGGAAGATTAGCAAAAAAAATACTTTTTATTACACATTAAATACTTATTATTGTTTATTCTATTATGACAATTAAAATGATAAAATATCATTTAATTTTAATATATTATTAAATAAAAGTTATTTTCGTTGTTATTAATAGTTTTATAACAAATAAATACATTTTTATTATAATTTGCATTTGATAAAAATCAATGATTTTTATTTAAAATATCAGCTGATTTAAATCAACTTTTATTTGTAGTAATTAAAAGGTTTGTTTACATTTTGAACTTTTAAATTTATGTTATAGTGCTGGACAAGATAATTGAGAATTGGATTACATCACCCCCTACTAGCATACCATAAACATGGGATTATCCCCAAATTTATGGTACAGAAATGCAGGGACTGATTTCAAATTTTTAAATAGGTATATATAATATAGGTAAAAATGTTAGGGTTATACGTACTAAAACAAACAAATTTTTATTTTATTTATGTAAAAACTAATCCAGCCTAATGGGGAATGGTTTATTTTCTTTCCATTTTTGATCCTCATCACAGTTATAAGAATATGAAATTTTTATTAATACCGCCCCTACATATTTTCGACTCATCACCCGTTGTGAGGGTTAGCCGCATCCATTACCAAGCTTAAGGGATTAACCAAATATCTTGTCCTGTACTATACTATTAGGTCCTATCAGTACGGTTACTTTCAAATAAGTTATACATTACACCGCCATAAAAAACAGTACTGGACTGAATAATACTGTACAGATTGTCACCGTATGTTTATTAAGACATTACCGTCAACTCTAGCTGACATGGAGGGTGTACAAAAGGAGCTATTTTATGTGGAAAATACATGCTAAAGACTCTGACTCAGCAGGAGTCGAATTCAGGTTCTCAACAGCAAAGCCGACCATACTACCTACTAGACCACAGACCTAATATAACTTAGAGCTGAATTTTTCACCTCTGGTTAAAGTCAGAAAAACTGAAATAAATTGTCAAAAATGAACTATTTTGATGCGATACTTTTGTATTAACCATAATCGACACTTTAACCAGATGTGAAATAATCGGCCCTTAATTTTCTAAAGTATCGGCTATTTTTAACATTTAAAGAGCGAATATTCCCTGCATCCTTATTGAATTTTATTTTATTTGTAAAATTTAAAGAGCGGAATCTGTGGTAATATATCCAGCACCCACACGTGGTCGGAATAACAATGACTAGCGCTAGGCTCTAGGTGGGATTCACAGCGGCTAGTATATTCCATGTCGTGCCTAATAGCGACTCGGGCTGTCATCTTCAAGGTCCTGCAGTGACGTCAGTACAAGCGCCCGCAGATCCAAGCAGGCTTCGCAGAATCATCACTTGCACTTTCCAAGCCGAAGTGCGACCAAACCGCAGGAAAACAATATTGGAAATGATTTACTTGTTTACTATCATCAACCACACTTTTGGTTTTACTTAATAATTCTATAATTGGGCATACATTACATATTTTTATGTAACGCAGTAGTATTTCTCAAATAAAAGTGCGTGAAAAGTAAACATTTCTAGACAACATAAATATTTTATTAATTTAATTTGGTAAATCATAGTGAATTTAACAATGTAAACTATAAATGAAATAAGTATAATAGTTTTTATTAACTACTAGTACTATCCAAATTCTTAAAAATTGTTTGATTTCTTACATAACCTAATTTTTAATATTGTCATTTGTTGCTATAGTAACAGTATCTTACCCATAGTTATAAATTATTTTTATTTATTTTTATACAACACGTGTGTAAAATATTGAACAAAAACATCTACTTTACACCCGCCTTGAATAAATAAATATTATAGCAAATATATCAAAGGACGAGCAAGCCCTTAAATATCAGTATTAATGCTTTATTAGCATTAAACTATTAATTTTATTCATTATTTACACATAATTCTTCTAATTCGGTCGCCAAAAAAAAATCTTGTCTATGGTACCAATGTTAACAAGGCCGTCACTGAGGACATTACGATCCTATTAGTAATGTAAATAGTGTAAATGAAATAAAAGATGAGGTACCAAAAAACTGTGATTCGTGGAGTACTGTAAAAGACGATCAGTCAATCATATCAGCAGGGTTTTTTGACATAAGGAGCAAATATCTATTCCCTGTGCACAGCTCATCTCTTATTTCACGATCAATAAGATACTATTGCTACCCCAGTTTTTATAGTCGGACTATATTCCCTTATGCTTCCTATTCATTTCTAAATCTTGCAAAAAGAAAAAACTAACTAACTAAACTCTGTTAATGATTGCTACCTTCTCCATAATCCCCAAAAATCAGATTTGCAGACAAGAGCCTTAGATCAACACGATCCAAGGCCTCTCCATATTACACTAAAAAAAACAACAAAATGTAACATTTAAATTGAAAAGTACAGAAATAAGATATTGTAAAATATATTTGCCATAAGTTATGCAACCACTTCACCGTATGTATATTTATATTGCCTACCTACTATAATAATCAATTATGAAAAATTTCTGTTCATTAATCTCTACAATTCATATATTTCTGCAAATTATATGCCATATTAAATCGCACACTCACACATATCCTGCAAGGCCAGGATTCGTCACGTGTCCTGCACCGTGTGTAGTCACGTGGCAGACGATATTTAGCCAAACAGCGCATGCGCTAACTCCGGTTGCCATGGCTACAGAAAACGCCAAACACAAATAAACCCGAGGAGCAGGGCAATCGTAGCAAGCCATGTGCAGGATAGGAAAATAAAGGAAAGGTGGAGGCGTGAAAATGAGAAATAATCGAGGTTAGAAATGCTGAAATGGTTTGGAAAATTGTGGAAACATAAAGGTTATGTAAAGTAAAACAAATAAAACGTGCGGTAAAACGCCTAAAGCAAGCAACCAGGGATACGATTATGTGGTGTGGGAGTATTTTTTAAAAGGCGTACTAAAATAAACCAATAAAATATCTAATTTTTTTATATAAACTTAGCTATAGTTAATATAAACTTACTATAAAAGTATTTTTGATTTCTAGGTATAAAAATTATTGAAATAAATCATTTCTTAAATTAAATATAAATTGCATTAATCAAGTTTTTTACTAACAATTTTATTTGAATAAATCTTATTAGTAAAGTTTATTATTATTAATTAAATGTATTAAAAGTAAATATAACATAAATTCATATTTTTTTTTAAAATAAAAGTATTAGAAACTAATAACTATCATAACTAATTTTTTTAGGAAACCAGATGCCCCCGGTTATAAAACAAGAAATTCAGAATTATATTAAAATCGAGGGTTCTTAAAAAATATTAATGAAAATTTAATTTATGACGTCAAAGCTAATGTGAATTTAGTTCACAACAAAATTTAAAATCCAAAAATAAGTGTTGTTTGAATTTAAATAAAATTTGGACTTTCCATATAATTAATATTATTTTGAATGTATTAATAATGCACCAATATTAGTCTCAGATTGAAATTGTTGTTGGTAGGTTCTGATCCATCTTTGTTAATATGTATAAATAGTTGCACTAGTCATATTATAAATGTTATGACAAAATGCATATTGCAATAACTTATTTTTATGAAACTGTTCTATGTACGTATGATTGTATATACACATCTGTTGCATATTAATTGTGTGATTATTTATTGCTTACACATATTTATATTCAGACAAACAAAAACTAAAAAAAACTAGACTCGCAAAAAAAGTAGTATTTAACAAATTAGAAACATTTTGATCCCAAATAAATAATGCGTTTTTGTCGACATTTTTAAAATATTTATTCGCTTAGAATGTTTAGCCTAAACAAACGTGCAGAACTTAATCTGTTGAGGAAGAACATCTCTTGCAATAACAGACACAATATTACATTATTTGGACTCTGTCCAAGATTTTCGAAATAAATGTGTTTAACCCAAAAATACTCTCAAGCACATGACAGATGATGTTAAAATGCACGTGATTTCCAAACGTGTGATCAGGAGAAAATAATAAACTACTCATTTTTCACCCACTGTCACAGATTTTTATTAGCCTCTTCTAATGGAGAATAAACATAGTTATTAATACAAGCATGAATAATACGTATGGTTAGCGCGTTCCGATTTGTATTGAGCGTGAGATCTGGGGTTCAAATCCCAGCGTCGCCAATTCTTAACCAAATGTAAAAATACCGCTGAATACTTTGGACCACATTATAAGTTGTAGGTCCCTTGCAGTAGCTGTAGAATGCCAACCTACACCAAAAAAACTACAAATAAAAATTGTATCGAAACAGATACATTTCATCTGCCCTTACGTTTCTCACTAATGAGATACAACAAGTGAAGTAGAAGTATAGAACAAAACATAGTAGATTAATTATTTTGACGTCAGCTGATTTCCGTGTTGTGTACATGTACATTAAGTTATCTACTGCTGATGAAATAAAAACTGCAGGAAGCTAACTTCAGCTTATACATCCCCTGCGTAATGAATTATCTTATTGCAATCTCTATGTAAAAGGTTCTGAAACCACTGTTTGTTATGTTGTGTTAATAAAGTATTATTTAGCGCCATGATAATCAGTACCCAGTGGCGTAACTATGAAAATCCAAAGGCGAGTTGTTTTTGTAAAAACGTGTCATAATAAATTCATACTTACTTTGTCCACTATTGCTATCTCAGGAATCGGAAGAGCTACGAAGTCATTTAAATTAGCAAACAATTTGTATTTTACAAGACTATTTCAATGAGTATAATATTCATTTTTTTTAACTAGTGGTTCTCAAATTATGGGACCAAAGTTTTTATTTTAAATTTGACCATATATTTTTTATTTGCCTTTCTGAATTCATTCATATAATATTGCATATACCTACCCTCACATAACATATTTTTTGAGAAAAATGTACAACAGGTTTATATTAGTTTTTATACCGTGAGTTTATTGTAACGTGACACATGGGATTTATTATATCAGTGGTTATGAATTTAACAGCAATGTATTAAAGCGTTCATATTAAAATGAAACATAGTAGATATAATACTGAGGTTAAACAATAATAAAACTCACTTATAACATTTTAAATTTGAGTGGCTGTGATGCTTCTAACAAGATTTTGAATTTGATTTTTTAATTCCTTGATTATTGTACATATTACCATTAAATACTTCAGATTTTATCGTTCCCCAGTGAAAAAAAATATTGAGAAGGCGCCTAAATATTGAAAACATAGAAAGGTGGGTGAGCGCACCCTTCCCCCTTAATTATGCTATTGTCAATACCTAAATTTTAACAACAGGTCACTATTATTGCTTGTTTCATTGATGGGTCAGTAAAAAAATTAAAATTCATATTTCCAATAAAAATTAATGTTTTTACATCTTCAAGTTATTTTCAAACACAGGTAAACATGAAAAGTTACAATTTTTATGTACAGCCGAAATAATATAAAAATACCCCTTTCTGGGTTCAAAGTATTGATTTTTAAAATTACTTCATATTCATATATAAACGTGGGGGTTTCACTTAATGATTTCCACCACGGTGGCAATATAGCTTAGCATGGCCCTGCTCGATAAAATAGAAGAAGAAATATTGTATTATCGTGTTGTATTTTGTAATTTTACTAAACAAGATGTGGAAATAAAAATTTACTTGTCAAAGTTTTCTCATAATAAAAATTATCTACTAAAAAGTATATTATTTTTAAACATACTACAGTTGGCCGATATACAAAACTAGTAATGATAATACTCATATGTTTATGTACAAATATCAAAAAAGTTATATTCCGTAAGTCAAAGAGTACGTCATTAACAGATAGCGCATTGAATAAAGACGAACGATCATTGAAAGATTGACTGATGGAACATGAATTAAACATTCATAGGTCACAAAATCACGGTCTGATTGAATAATTTTCTCGGTATTTACACATGTCCTGCACGTCCACTATATAATATGTTGCGGTAGTACTTTGTAATAATTGCTTACTGTCCTCCAAGTTTTTTATTTACAATTATGGATCATCGTTTATTTACACCTAATTACGTATACATTTCACACCTCATAATAGTTTCGTCATAAACCAGATTGTTTTTAATTTCATTATTGACTTTCTGCGGTATTAGTGAATTTGCGTCATCATTAAAAATACAGTAAATTAATGACATAATCTTCATCTAATTTGTTTGACGCAGAATGGAGTCGTTTCACTTTTTATTATTCTAATTATTTTGCAGTTGTCAATGGCAGATAAGATGATATATTAATAATGTAAATATACAATTAAGATGAGAAATCAGGGTTGGCTAAAATCATTTTTTGATTTTTTTTAATAATTTTTAAAGATATTTGAGTTTTACTGCCTGTGAGATATATATCTCCTTATATTAAGTAGTAAAAGTACCATAGAACAGATTCTTTATTGTCAATAATTAAAAATAGATTATATATTAAAAAAATATAAATAAACTTAAATCTAGGTAACATAATATTATTAATTTTATTATTAACATAAAAATAGCCCCTATGGTACTCTCCACATCAGCGAGAGTGTTCGAGAAATAATGTCTGATACAAGTCTCTACTGCGTAAATATATTATTATTGACATTGCTATAAAATGCAAATGGACACACCCAGCAATGGGTAATAAGTAATTTCGACATAAATGGGGGGTTAGCCAGACCTTACTTTTCGGGTATTTACAATTGCCGTAGAGAATACACCAGCAAATTAGTTTTTATACGGGAATTCAAATTTAAGAAATAACAATAATAATAGAAATAGTTGCAGTAATATACGTATATTCCTATTAACAGTAAGTAATAAAATATATATAAATACGATTTGCTTTGCTAAATTAAATAATATAATTATATCCAGTGGAAAACAACTATTTGAATTATTCTCTTACATTAAACGACGGTACAGAACATTTGAATTGTATAAATCCTGCCAAATGCATTTTTACTTTACCACGCAACGATTTAAATTTATCAGCACCACATCCAACCTGTCAAAAAACAAAAATACTCTCCCTAACCTATAAAATGTTGTAATTCTTTGCCCGCTTCATAACTTCTCTGATTTACACCTTACATGGTTGCCAAGAATTGGCGAATTTACACAAAAGACTTATTTTTACTCTGATCGATGAAAGCTTACGAAGTGTCAGGTGCCTCGGTGTGAGTGGGGTATTTTAATCCCAACGTCACGGCCGGCAAAGTGCATCGGTGCAACGGCACGGCGCGCAAGTGCAACGTGCAGCGTGACGTCACGCCAAGTGCAGTGGAGCTATCAGGAGCGCATGAGGGCAGAAGATAGCTCTGTTGCAATTGCAAATTGCACTTTCAAGATATTTTATTTTAAGCAACCAGCTGGTTTTCCAATCAATTAGTTAAAGTCGTTACTTTGTTGCTAGGCGATTTGACAATTGCACCTGTTGCACAACAATACTTGGGACACTTGAGTTTTTCAAAATTTAAAATGCATTTCAGAATTTCTAGTTATATTTTGAGATGCAAGCAGCTGTTGCAAACTATCTAGGCAATTGATTAAAATAATTACTTTACTGCAAACCGCTTTTGCATTGCACAATAATAGTTTCATTGTTGCAAAATGTGCTTATATTGCCACCAAAAAATATAACATAACCTTATAAAAATATATTATTTATAAATTGAATTAGGTTATACTAGGTACTCCCACAGAGGTGGAAAGTGCAACATAATAACCATTTAATTTTTTATTAGTTCACTAACTATACTTTCTATTTAAATAGTAACCAAAAATTATACTTTTTACACTGCTAGTATTTTACAAAAATAAAAAAAATAGTATCATATGAATAAAATACTAAAATGTTTATTAATATTTTCAATAAATAATATAATTTAATTAATTTTTCTCTAATTTCCAAAAATAAAATAATAAAGTATTCTATTCTGTAATATAAAATCTCTGGTACATAACAATTCACTTAGTAGATACAATAAATTATTCTTCAACATTCCAATTAAAATGCAATTGCATAAAACCTTCAATGCACTTTGTAATAGAAAGGTTTATTCACTTAAACTTTTCTTAGAAAGTGAAATGAAAAAAATATTACCGTTCAGTGAAAAAGATTTATCATATTGTTCAAATTTCTATAATCCTAATTAATCTAAAATATGATTCATTTCTGCTGCCGCAAATGTTATGAATTTTCGCGTATTTGAGACATAAACAATTTTGATTAAATTTTTAATATTATGTATTTAACTCGATAACAAATTTCATAATTCGATTAAAAATATTTTTTTCTCTACCAAATTTGATAACTCAAAGTAAAATGTTCAATTAGAAGATAAACAAGTAACATCTAAATAATAAACAAATAAACCTTCGTTTGTAAAAATACGACTACCTTTTTAAAATAGAAAACATTTGAAAATAAAAATTGAAAAATAGGCTGACTCGTGCCAAGTAATCTAAAGGCTAGTCTACAGAATATAAAAAATTCACCAGATAAAATATAAGTTGTCTGGAAATTTTACTAGTACTGCAAAGTGGTAAATATGATATTATTTGCGTTTTTCTGTATAATGTAGTAAAAAAAAATATTTAAATATCAAATAAATTTTTAAAATATTTTATTTTATACCTTTATTATTAACAATTCACAATTTAAGATCTTTAAATGTTTCTTAACTTCATGTATTCCGTATTTCTTAAATATTTATTTATTACAGAACTTGCTTCAATTTCTCTAATTCTTGGTCTTGTTTTTATTTTAGTTCCCGCCAATTGCTTCAATTATTTGCAACAGAACTTGCTCTAATTTATTCGATAATCACTTCAAATATTCGTACCAAAATTTATTCCAGGTTTTCTAATTCCTGATACTATCCTTCATTTCGCCACTTATTTGTCACGAATTTTTTCCATTTTATTTATTTCCTGGTCTATTTATTGTCCAGTACTAAAGTAAGAAAGTGTTCTTACTTTAGTATTTGTCCTAATTCCCAATAATTACTATTTCCAGAATGTATCTAAATTGTTTTGAAAATTGCTCTAATTATATGTACTACCAGTTGTGGTTGTATATCTAATTTCTTATTTATTTATTGCTCCAAATTATGCTCTAATTTGAGTCCTAGTGTCTTGGAATTGCTCTTTTTATTTACTCCAGGCTGTGCTGTAGTTATTTAACTATTTATTACACATTTAAAGATTTGTATTTTTTATCTTAAACATTGTTTTTTGTTAATATATTTTTAAGTTAAAATTAAGGTGACTCTACATATTGTCCAGTGCAAAGTAGGCTTAATATTTTCTAACGAGGTCTAACTTTTACTAAGCTAAACAAGTGAAACAAGTTTTTAAAAAGTTGTTTTATTATATCGAAGGACAATATTTGGATCAATCCACAATTCAACGTTCACTTTCTTTTAAAATATTCAGATCAATAAATTATTTATAACCACGTGGCATTTCCTAAAAATATACACTTCTTTTTTATTTATACTGTCAATTGTCTCGCAAAAGTCTACTAACTTCTCACGTCATATGTAGGTAAAGTCTTAACTCACATTCATTAATGCAGTGACGTACGCGAATTTTTTCCACAGGGAAAGCGTAAGTGTAAAATACGTATTTATATGTAATATGAATATGTGGGTACAGAGTCCTTTTCATATTCAAATCATTTTACGGTCATTCAAGTAAATTTGTAACATCATGTTGAAAGGTAAGTTCAGATCTATTAACTAAGTTTTTTTGTGTGGAAGTTTTTCTTTATGCAGTCAATTAACGCTAGTTGAAGTGTATGTTACACACATGTTAATGCGTTTTTGATTATTGTAAAGTATAGCGTAATTAAAATTTTATTACACACATATAACAATAAAATGAATATCTCAGGAAGTTTTATTTTTGCTTACGGTAGTTCAGATAATTCACATTATTTATGTTTTGACTATGAATTATATCTGCCCGTCCGCCTGTCTGGATGATTGAAAGAAAAAGGAAATATGTAACTAGTCACTAATTCAAATGTGTTTAAAAATTTGAAATCGGAATACTAATATTTATTTAAATCCAAAAATGATAATGTTTAAAGAAAAAAAGTGCCTTACTGAAAAATTGAAATTTAGATTTTTTTCGTTTTCCTTATTGTTACTTCATAATTAAAAGGTGTAAATGAATGCTTATCAAAGTATAAGTCTTGCCCTATGTACTGTACAAGTGACTCAGTCCATTCAAAGTGCATGCACTTATCAGTTTAGTGTGGGAAGAATTTCTGATCCTGCTAAGTGAAATATAATTACACATTCTGAACTTTAGTAAAGTTAATTCTAATTCTCAAAATATAACCTTAAATCTCCATCCTGCGTCCTCAGGTCAAGGTCATCTCTTTTATTTCCTTACGTTATCATTTATGTTGTGTAGTCATGTGTTTAACATGACTACGCACATGTTTCGTACATTAAACAAAAAAATAAAAAAATGATGACACCGACGAATCTACACGAGATGAAACGAAAATGTACGATGTAGTGCATTTCGGAGGCCTTGCACTAAAGCAGGAAAAGTGTTTCCGCGAACTAATGACACTAGAAGAACAATTGCTGGTCAGAAAAACCAACAAATTACTCTTGGTTATTCTCAGATGGTTTACCTCATTTTGGTTTTGGTTCCAAGAAGATATTAAATAGTGTTTGTTTTGGTTGTTATATATTTATATTCTCTGTTAGTAAAATCATCTAAAATATTGTACAAATAGTAAGTTATCAAAAACAATCACTCGTTTAAAATTTTTATCTAAAAACCACAAATTTGCGATATGTAAATTAATAGTTTTAGCAAAACAATAATCTTATTTATAATTACTGTCTGATAATAACAATTATTTTATTTTACATTTTAAAATTAGGCCATTTTAGAAATGTCATTATCTATTACATACAATATAATAAATAATTTAAATTTTAAAAGAAATGTAATAAATCTGATTAAAAATGCAAACAAATTTCACGAACATATTTTGCAATACAGTCATTTGAAAAGAATGTTAAACAAAAGTTTGTAGTAAGCAGGTACATTATAGTAAAGATTCATAGAAAAATTACATAGAAAAGCAATCACCACATAAGTACTTTAATTGTTTAATCATGAGAAACATTCATTCACATTAAGTTTTATTGTTTGTTTAAAACTATTAAAAAAAATAAAAACATTTTTTAGTGGGCAAATATTCTTAATATAAGGGAAAACAAAATAAAACTATATAATATATGTATAAAAACTATAGGTATTATATGTACTTGTATGTAGACTGTTTTGTAATTTTGCGAAAAAGCCGAGGAAAAAGCAGTTTCTTAAACCCATATTGTTAAGAAAAAATTGATTTCAAATAATGCAAAAAAAATATATTTTTCTAAAAAAAAAATATTGAGTTCTCGCGAAAAGAAAAATGTTCTTCCAATTTCTGTTTGATTTATGTGAATTGGAAAAAAGTATAAAATAGTCATAAATCACCTGTGCCATATTTAATGTGGAGAACAGGTGTCCGGTAGGAAAGTTTCCTTGTGTAATAATTGAGGAACTGTTGGACGGTACTCGAAGTAATGCACCTATAAAAATACCCGATTCATCGAATCGGCTTACAAGTGTCGGGTATTTATATCCTGGCGAGCGAAAGAGAACAAGAAGATTAGGCAGAGGGCTTTAAATATAGCGCAGCATGTTGGAAGCTTTAGAGCTAGTGCGAATCACCAGCATCATCACCGACTTTTCTTTGTTTTATATTTGACACTGCTTACGCACATTGCGTAAGGCGGCAGGCGGCATCCCAAACATTCGGACAAAAGTTCAATTTGTTTGGTGCAACCTGCAACCTCATTCCTAACTTGGAATTCTCGCATTCTAGAAAGACTACAAAAAAATTATCAATCTGTTTAAAAATAAATCATTTATCCTTGTAAAGCTTACAATGGAAAATTTTAATTTTAATGAGCAGGGTGGAAAATCATTTTATTTATAATACTTTTCTTGCAATTATAATGGCTGGTTTATATTGGATTTAATTTACAAATTTAAATTTAGGAATTTTCATTTATAAATATAAATTGTTTAAGAAATTTATGATTTAGAATTTACATTTAAAATATCACCATATTTTATATACTAAATCTAAATATAAATTTGTAAATGTATCCAGTCATTTCACAGTATTTCAAATAATAATTTTGGCGGGGAGAAAGACAGTTTAAAGTTTAAATGTGTCAAGTAACAGGGTGAGTGACAATTATATCAACATCATTCTAATTTCTTGTAAAATCTACAGAAAAATTTTGATTTGTTTGCATGATTGTATTCTTTGAGTTTTATTCTTTAACTGATTATAAGTCATCCCATTTGTGTGAATCCATGTGACCCAATATAGGAAGTTGATTGGACACATTTCATATCTTTAAATTCACTATAAATCCACACGATAAATAGTAAATTTCAAATCTAAATTTATAAATTAAATCCATCATAAACCGAGCTATAAGGTAATTAATGACGAAAATCATGTTGAAGTGTTTTAGAAATATTAATAATATAATATTTATATATTATATCGTAGATGAATTTTAAAACATTGTGGTGAATGCGGGTGAATGCAGAAATTTATAAACCTGTGAAAATCTCTCTGTTCATAAAAGTCCTGTCATGTTCCTATTTCAAAACAACATGCAGTCAGGAAAGAATGAAAGAATTCAATATTCAATATAGATGAAAAGCAGCAGTTATGCTCCTTATAATAATTTATTTATTTATTTGATATTGCTTATAAAAAGTATATATAAATTAAATATACAATATGATTTAAATCAAATTATTTAAATCAAGACAAACTAGGAGTTTGTGAGATATTTAAAAGTATTTTATCCTCTAATGTTAAATAATCGCTCAATTATTAAAGTTCTATGCAATCGTATGAAGTACCATAAAATAAAAAAAATCTATACGTAAACACACTCATGCCGTAGAGTAAATAGCATTGCTAACCACATAATTTTATGAATTATACAATTTATTATATTTTTAATAAAGGTAAAATCATATTTTATATGTCTGTTTATTTTTAAAATTTATCGATCAATTAAATTCTAAAAAAAATAAACCTTCAGATGGACAGATCCACATACATAATTGTAATACAAAAACATAATTTCTTGTACGCGTGGAAATATCGAAAATTCAAAAAAATATAAATACAACAGACTAGCTTATCCATTAAAATATGTTAAACGCAAAACCTTATACCACAGAAAATTATATATAATTTGTTTATGATTTACTTGTTGAGTAAAACTATATATGCATTTATACTAATTTTTATTATAACATGTTGTTTCATACTATAAGTCAGTATAAATATTTACCAATTAAAATGCACCTTTTCCATTGGACACACATCATCCAGTCGATTTATAAGATAAGTCGGAAAAAACAAAAGCGGGATACAAGACAAAATTCTCCTACAGAGTGTGGACAGGTTTAATTTTAGAGCTTTAATTGTTGATTTAGATCTCTGAACTAGATCTAATAGATCTGAATTCAATTCCAGAGGAATATTTGACTGATAATAATTATATTAATTTCAATACACGCGCTCATATCGTACTTGAAGCTTTATCTTATATTATTTTTAAATTATTTATCATAGTTTTTTATAATCTTTTTTACTATAAAATTTATATTGTAAAACCGCAAAATATATAGGGAATTATCAGATATTTTCTTTTAAGAAAATATTAAAAAGGGGTAAAAATAATTATAGTTGTATTTACAGATTAATTACACAAATGCATATACGTATATATTTCGAGGAAACACTGTTGTATTTTTATTTGCAAGGACTGTTTACATTTTTAAATGCACAAAGTTTTGACATCTAACTTATTATATTTGTCAAGAACAAATGAATAAATAAACCACAATTAAACAGAGCCAAAATATATGTCAAATAATTTTTAAACATTTTAAAATGTAATTTGCTGTTTTTTGAAAAAACTGTACCTGTGAAGAAACAAAAGTAATTTGATAACAATATAGATAAAAGCAGTGTAGGTACCATGATTCAATATTATCTTTTTTATTTCATTCTCAAACTTATGTTTTTATACACTGCAGGTAGAGTGCAGTTTTATTTGCGAAAAAATAATCAAAACTGCATTCCGCTATAATTAATTTACACAGCATTCGTTCATATCTACAAGATTAACAATTCCTGATAATGTTAACAATCGACATCACAAAATTATGAAGAGACATATTTGAAATTATAATTTTTCTAATTATGAGGAAGCACGAAAACAAAACAATTGCCTACTCACCATATTTTAACAAATTTCTCAGCATTATTTGGAATCAGAATCAGTGTTGCCACTAGTTAGAAACTACACTATTTCAATTACAATTTGCAAGTTACCTCTTTCAAATGCTATATGGATTGCAAACAAGTCTTATCAGCCTGTTATCAGTCAAGACTTTAGGCCACGACGCGCTAGGCAAATATGAGCTGAGCAAGATCATTTTAAATTTCATAACCTAATAAATTATTTTGCGAATGTTGACTTCATGATTTTTTTACAAATGATAATGTAGAAAATGTTTGTAATTGTATTTTTTTCTTACCATTCAACGTAAATTCTAGTTATCTTACGTCTTCTTATCAAATATTTACTAATTTTACAATTAGATTGAACAAGATAAATTTATACGTTGCAATAAATTTTATACACGTATCATAAAGTAATGCAAGTTTGAAAAAATTTTAGTTATCAACTGTTTTAAAAATAAACATGAAAAAACAAAATTGTAAATATTTCAATAAATACTAAAA
This sequence comes from Stenolophus ochropezus, assembly GCA_035578165.1. NCBI lineage: Eukaryota > Metazoa > Arthropoda > Insecta > Coleoptera > Carabidae > Stenolophus > Stenolophus ochropezus. The sequence goes on along the minus strand of JAQOWZ010000005.1, from coordinate 11,465,922 downwards.
TCTCATGTTTTAGAAACACCTTAGAAAAAAATTAAATCTAAAATTCCACAATCATGAAATCATAACATTTATGTGCAAAATTCCACTAAAATTGTCAATAAAACTTCTATACAAAATTTAAAAATAACCTACCTAATTTAACTTAAATATATTTTAAATTCAATTGATATTTTTCTTGTTAAATACTGAAACATGTAAAATATAATGTCAATTAACAATTATAGTTTCGAATAAGATGCATGTGAGTGTTCTAAAATATTAGCACTGTTAACCAGTTTTTAGCCAACAGAAAAAAAAATTAATTAAAATTGGTTTATACCAGTAAATGCAGCTCAATTCAATTAAATAATGACTCTAAATTCTCTCTACTAACTCTAACACAATGTAACTATTCTGAGGAAGTCCCAAAATTAACACAAAAATATGAATACTTTTTTTAATTCCGTGATAAAACAAATGCAATTACTCAACATAATTAACAATATCATATCTGTATCTCATAGCCACTTATGATAATGACAATAAATTAAAAATAATATCAATTAACCAATATATAGAACAAATTTCAGATCATAGATAAAAATGATTCTACAACTTATTCTCGTTATCTAATTTTTTAAAATTTTCTTCATATTTTGAACTACTTATATTATTTTATCTTATCAGTGAACCATTCGTTTCTAAACCTGTGCTAGTTAAGAAACTTCACATATAAGATATAATAAATATTCAAAACAAAACAATAATTTTTGACACATACAGTGCAACAATTAGCAATTGTTGATATTACTGCAAAACTGTTGTTACAATTTTTGTTCTGGATAGCATATAAAATTTAGTTTACTAAATCTACGAAGAAGTACGCACATTTCTATTTATTTAAAAATTAACTTTTGTTCGTTAATGAAAAGAATAAATAAAAAATGATTTGAAATAATGTGACAAAATCTGTGCTAGGCTTCTCTGGCATTGGTCTAGTAGATTCTAAATGATGGCAGTTTAAAGTTACCTTGAGAGAATCTATAATCATTATATTTTTGTTTGTATATAAAAAGTTAATTACAATATAAGAATCTATAAAAAGTTGTCAGTTAAATTAGAACTGTAATAAAGATTACAAGTTTATCGAATCATATCAAAAGTGTTTCACTAAAATGAAAACTAAATATTAGCAATTATTCCTATCTACATATATTTTATTGAACTTTGTAATCAGTTCGAGAAGTGTTTCCTATCAGAAGAATCAATAAGATTCCATTTGAAAATGAAAAAACTTAGAAATAATTACACCGAATGTGACAGCACAGTAGAGGTTCCCAAAACAATGTAAACAATGAATGTACATGTTCGTACGCAATCCCAGCACGTCACAAATAGTAATTCCGTAATAATCGTAATTACAGCGCACGAAAGCAGGAATCTACATCTGTTCCTGCTGCGGGCAGAGTGAATCCAACAAGGTTATGTATGATAAAAGGCAGGCGTCATTCTATACTTAAAATATCAGACATACGAAAATCTAAAATAACTCAACGCATGTGACTGCTCAAATGGAGCCCACACATTTACACATTTCGCTCATTTAAACACGCTGCGTGTTGTGCATTTAAATGCCGCGCATGCGTGCCCGCAAAACATGTGACAGTGAAAAAAATACCACGGAAATTATTATTTCTCTAGCGAGTGAGAGCATCATTAACAATGATTTGTAACAATTAGATGGGCTGGAGCAGCGGCTAGAGAAGGCAGCGAGCGCCAAGGGCCTAGCTGAGTTTGTTCAATAATTCGAACGCGCGCCGATCAATTGCGGCCGTCGGGAGGGATAGAGCATAGTTCACGGACACATGTGTGACACTAACACAAACGGTACTCACCGCTGATTAGAGGGTAATTGTGTCCCTGTCCCAAGAACGATTTCAATCCACTCTCCAGTAACACAGGCGAACAACTTCTGTCTTTGTAACTCATTTCACACCACCGGCACCAAAGAGTCCACCCCTCTATAATTCACCAGATATTGTTCGCGAATTGTTTGGCTGTCGCCGCAGACCAGCCGAGCTACATAAATATAACACTGAACACGAGGTCCGCACAGCGAGCGAGGCAACCCGCGATCAGTCTAAAATAGTGTGCGAGAACATGACTGCGCTCTGGCGATCCGCGGGCCAACTATGCGCGCACAAAGTCCAAGGATTCGCATCCAGCCTCTGATAACCGCCGTATAGATGCTAGATTTCCACCGATTGTGGCAAATTATCACTCAATTCCACCGCTCTGTGTACTGTAACCAATAATGCAACCACATGACACACATTTGCCGAGGCATGCGCGCCCACCGGGCATGTGTGCGCCTGTCGTTACGCAGCCAGACTCACGGCCCTGCTCGCTCATACCGACGCCATCTACTTTACACGACGCCAAACGCGCACCACCTTCACTATCTGTTAATTCATGCTTATTAATTTGTTTCATTAGCAACTATTATAACAAATCAATATATACTAATTAATTCATAGTTTATGTTTATTATTCATGCTCAATTAATACCTAATAAGAGTACAAATTATAAAAAAATATACATTTGCAGTTATGATCCAATTAATTTTCATTTTCATATAAAACGAAGATATATTGCACATGTTTTTCCAGTATCAAAAAAAAGCAATTGTCTTACTAGCTGAAATTTTTCTGTAAGATTTTATTTTATTTGTAAACTTACCTAAAACTAGTTTTCACGGCGTAAAAATTTCGTAGATAATAAGAAAAATAAATAAACAACCATTGCTTACAATATTATGTAATATATCACATTTTACATAACCAATCAGATAAAAGTTACATAATACACAGTGTATGAAATGCCTAATATATTATCTATAAAAATTTTAAAATAATACTATAAAATATTTATCTAATTAATGTAAATAATTAAACTAGCTAATCAATGCACACCTTATAGATAGAGTAAGCTCATATCTTATCCAGGCACATGCTTGTTCAAAATGTATGGTAACTGTTTTATCAGACTTTAAGTATGTGTAAAAAATTACGAAAATATGTTTTATTAATTGATCTATTAAAAATAAAAGAAAATATTGCGATAAAAATGTATTTTCTAATCTGAGATCCACTTTCTTGCTTAAAAATATTTACGTTCAACAAAAAACAATCTAAATTTTATAAATCTAAATAGAACTGTAATAATTTTCCTGAGCAACATGTTCATAGGATCTAAAACTATTTCTTAATGTTGCGAGTAAGTAGCACTTATATCATCTTCCTGTATTAGTAACCTTTTATCTTCTTTCTTCTTTAATGTTTTTCTCTTCCGTCTGTTAAGTACTCCGTCATCTTCATCCATCATTCGCAGTATTTGCACTTGGTCAGACGAGTCCATTGGTGCAACAGAAATATCTCTCACAGCTCTGAATTTACCACAGTTGTTCAAGTGTTCGTTCTCCAAACGAAAAAAATTCCAAACAAATCGACGGAAGACTTCCAAAGGAGCCAGAATTGAAGTCATCAAGTCTGGAGAAACGTAGCCTAATTCTATTAGAATAAAAGATGCGATCCAGGCAAAACGGAGAACGAAATCTTCGACAATTGCGAAATAATAAAAGAACTAAAAAAATTCATGTTATTTATAAATGTTTAATAAAATTTTAACTCTTACTGTTGATTGATAAACAATTTCTTCTCTCAAAAATTTATTTTCTCCAGCAGATTTGTCAAATAAACCCCAATCCATTTTAATGTCCCAAGTATAAGCGTAAATTGAGCTCACTATTTGTGAAGCTATCCATAAGTACAAGAAAGGATTGTCGTATGGATCTTGATAAGCATCTATATTACAAACGAATATATTAAGATGTATGAATGAAATATTTCAAACTTGCCTCTGTAGATAAATCGTAATGTAGAAAAAACAACAACAAAAAATGTAGTTGAATATTTCCCTGCATTAACAAGATGAGGAAAGGCCTCTTTAGAATCTCGGTAACGTCTTAAACATTGAGCAAAACGTAGCCACGCAGGAATACAATTTACAAGTGGACGGGAAATCCAGGAATTTTCCATACATTCCGCTGTATCTAATTAAATTAAAAAAATAATCGTAGACATTATTGGCTATTAAATAAATTTTCTTACTATCAGCTTCCATCCAATTTCCATTTGTCACATAAAAACAGACTAGAAAATGGAAATCCATTAATGCAGAAACTAAACTATTCAACTGATCCGCAAGCCAGAAATCAGCGAATCCGACATGAAAAAATGGTGCTGCGAACATTCTTCCCTAAAATGTCTTACCATAGAAAAATAATAAGCTATGAAATATTTCAAACTTACACAGATTCGCAGAAACCAAAATCGTGCTTCGTGTCTGAATATTTTAATAGGGTTGAATACGAAAAATATCATAATGATTGTTAACGACAATGGATTTATGTACGGTGGTATACTCAAACTTGAGCTGTATAAAAAACTAAGTAAACTTAATGTCCAAACTACACCAAAAATTGCTGCCAATTCCATTAAATGCTGCTCCGATAAATGATTACGCGGGTCTAACTCAAAAATAAGTACATGATTTACACCAGAAGATCTCCATCCATATACATTTACTCCCATTAAAAATAAAAATTGAATTATTAAAAGTGGTCCCCGGTAAAGTCTAAACGCTATTTTTAAGTCATTTGAGCCTTCGTGGAAGATTGCTAAAATTTGAAAACTCAAAATCTATGTCCGATTTTTCCCTGAAAGTGCTCATAAACCATTTTTATTTTTTATAAAACTTAATAAAAATAATTATACAAAAGAATGAAAAGAAATGTAATACAAACAAAAAAAAGGAATGGCAGTTTATAGTTCTGTTTTACTCCCCAACGATGCTTCAATTTAGTAATTATTTCATGATTTTTAATATAAAATTGGTTTATGGTTTATGAGCCTGTTAGGAGCAGACTATACCTGACAAAACAACTGCAATAAATAAAACAATAAATGATCCTGAGAAAAGTCCAACTTTGAAGGTAGTCCAAGGCGATTGTTGCTCTCCTAGTGGTGGAACTCTCAACCTTTTCATGGCCTTCTGCCTATCACCGGCTTCAAGTTCACTCGTAACATAATTTTCCGTGTCATGAATTAATTTATCAATATCCTTATTTACATAAAAGTGTGAAGTTTCAACATGCTCTTGTCTCCATTTAGCACCAGCATCAACCGCTAATAACTAAACCATAATTTATTAAAGATGCAAATTCGCTGAAACAAATTCAAGTAACCTTATCATGTTTCTTTAATATTTTACGAAATCCAGTATTGTTGAGAGTTTGGTAGTTCTGAAGTAAAATAAGGCTAAGGTAAAATTCACTAAATGCAAGCTTGAGGTCCTGAATTTTTCTAGCTGGTATTGCAGGCTTTCGGACATCATCTCTGCGTGTATGTGTTAATTTGGATTTATTTCCAACAGCTGCTAAAGACGTTTTAAGTTCAGCTTGTAATGTTGCATATTTACGAGTTGCTTCTGCTAGTTTTTCTAAAATTTGCATTAACATTATTTAAGCAAACCATTGATTTCCTTGGAAAAGTACCTGAATAAAAAGTATTTATTTTTTTAAGTTCTTTATCACAATAATGGAAGAAGTGTTCATCAAAATTTCTAAAATGCCGTGTTACTAATTCAGGTTCCACACATTCTGATGATGGAGCCTCTTCTACTGCTAAATACAGCATTGCTTTCATTTCCTAAAATTTAAAAATCCCGCTTTAACTATTTCAATAACACGTGACGTCACGAGTTTTTGAAAACAAAAGAAAACAGCTGACGATATTTTTTTTTATTTTGGCAAATAAAAGCATTTCAATAATATATAAATTAAAACAAAAGTTTGAACTATCATGTAAATTTGTAGATCACTCGAAGTTCATGTCTGTCATATTTTTGACAATTATTTAATAATTCACAAATAACATGAAATATTCTTATAAAATAAGTATATATAAATTTATAAAATTACCTCGTAATTTATATACTGTTTTCGCCATTCTGGAGTGATATGGGCAGACAAATGTTCAGCGAATTTCATACTGACGAAGTGAACTTAACCACACATGTACTTTTTGGAAATATTTATAATTACTTAAGCATTTAAAGTGTGTAATTTACTTTAATGATAATTACATTTGATAGCACTTGTTAACTAAGAAAAGCGTTTTGACAGATTGTCACAGATTAGATAAATAAGCCTGTAATTGCAAAACCACTAAAATATTTGACTACTACAGCAAAATACGTGAAAATCTGTAAAGCAGTGATTTATTAATTGAAACTATTCTTATCTGTCTTTTTAATATGTACTTAAAATAAATATTTATGTATTTTCTTTCACACTTCCAGTTGTTACAAATGTAGAAAATAGTATTTCCAAAAATATAATAATTTATTATATTTAAGTATTGATGGAGTATAAAAATTCCTACAAACTATTTAATTTTCATATTTTAATTTTACTCTTGGATTACGCATAGTTAACACCAAATTCTGCGTTCAGTCAACGCAGTTTTTCTCTGCCAAAAGAATATTTTTTACTATTCTTATTATACATCAGTAAAAAATAAAACATTGTATTGCAATATTGTAATAACTTTTAACGTTCATATATTTGTATAAATGTTTTTCTGAAAATATAAAAATTACATAATAAATATTTCCTTGTGCCAAATGTTTGAACGCACAAAATTTACGTAACATCTCTTCGACTTCAGTCGGTGTAGGAAGACATTTGACAAAAATTTTCGTCGTTTAATCATAAATTCTCATTAAATAAAACAACATGAGTGCTTGGAGACAAGTCGGATTAAAGTAAGTTTTAAATAATAATAAAAATGCATTTTTCCATGTAAACTAAAAATTATCTTTCATAACCTCCTTTGAAATTTTTTCTCACTCTTATTTTCTATAATAGCTATGTCAACTACTCCAATATAGCCGCCCGAGTTATAAGGCAAGCTTTAAAACCTGAATTCCGTGCCGAAGCTACTAAGAGAGACGTCTCAAACATCAAATTTACACCATGGCAAGACGGCAAACCACAGAGTAAGTATTTAATATAGAAAATAAAAATCTTGTTTTAAAATCATATTTATCGGTTTTATGATTCACAGGTGATCAGAAATTTTAAGTAAGTTTTGGTTTGCGGTGTTTCTTTAACCGTATTAACTCGAATGTGTTTGTTTTTCGTTTGCGATTTTTATAACCAATTTTATACCGAAAAAATGTAAAATGAATTTCAGAGATCTACACTTTAACGCATGCGTGGAGAAGCAATAAATTAAAGTGTAGATTTCTGAACTGAATTTTGCTTAATATTGTAAGTGGTCTAATCCAAATAATGCAATTTCTTTGTCATGAAAACCGAATGTAAATGTTTCTTTCTATTTTTCAGGAGACAAGGTCTTCTAAACATCCATTAGGATTCCAAGATGTAGGAAGATTAATCATCTTTAAATCATGTTAATACTTTCTGTTTAATAAACTAAATAATTATTTAAATAGTTTTATTATTTAAGAACAAGTAACAATTTCCAAGGTTGAATCACAACCGTCACCAATACAATGTAAAATTCATATTATAAATGTATAAATAGTAGGCACTGGTCTAATACTATTTAATTGATCCCTTTCCCTAATTCCCAATAAAAATTTTTTAGGTAGAAAATTTTGGAAAGCCTGCTTCATTTAGCAAATGACTATCAAAGTCTTTTAAAATTTGTGGTCCGTCTCCTACTTTAGTATGAATTATATATTTCAGTTGGCCTGGTTTCTGCTTTGTTATGTTATACAATTTATAGTCCTACAAAAAGAAACGTTAGAAAAAATATATTTTAAGTTGTTAGAAAATACCTCAATCATAGGCACTTCACTTATTGGAGAACCTCTTACATATTCTACAGTATTGTCCAATGAAGGGAATATTGTATTTATGAGAGAAACTACATGAGGTACATCTTTATCTAATAAATATAAACATGCATTAGGGCCTGCATCGAAAGTATAGGCAATCTATAATCAAATATAAGAGGGTAAAATACGAATATTTGTATTAGTTTGAAGGACGTGTACCTTATTGCAACCATAAAAATCATTATAGGCATGAACCATATCAACAATTGCATGCGAAACATCATTCATATATGTACAAGGAGGATACGTATCTAAACAAACTGCATGAAATTGATTTGAATCTTGCATAGTTATTTCAGCGAAAGTCTGAAAATCTTGATCTTTTATAGCCTGAACCATGGCGTCTGTGCGAGCCGGTACTATGTGTTCTGCCCTATATTTTAATAATTGAGAAGTTTGAACACTTCTCTTCATAGCATTAGTTGAGCTATGTTTTTTTCGGGCATCATTTACAACAAGAATTAAAATTTTCATTTCTGGCCAATGAGAGGCCGGGACTATTTGAGTTGCTACAGAGTCGGAACCATCGGGAAGAGATCCTTTGTGCCAATGAACCTATTAAAAAATTACATAAAAACCAGTTAAGATTACGAATAATAAATTACTGATAATTGTAGCTTTTAAATTACGTAATAAACAAATGCATATTTCATGTTTCGTAATTTGGAACTTGAAAGAAGTGCGCGTATTCACTGATAAGTTTTAAAACAAAAGTGTAACATTGTAAGTTTAAAACTAAATTTCATATTAGAGATTATTTAATTAAGGCTGATTTTTTCACCACTTGTTATAGTGTAGGTTACCTGAAACGTCGGTTAATATAAAAATATCGCATCGAAATTCCGACGAAATCGTCAAAAATGTACGTTATTTACTATTTCGATGCGATACTTTTCTTTTAACCGATAGTTAAGGTACGGTGTACATCGTGGTTAAGGTAACCGGCACTTTAACCAGAAATGAAAATATCGGCCCTTATGTAATAACATGTTTGAAGTACAAGAAATAAATTTCGATGTTAAATACATAAAATACAAATATTTAAATTGCAACAAATTTCATTTACCCATCCTCCAAATATGCTTCTGCAAGCACTACCACTCCCTCGTCTTGCTACGGAAGATATATCACCAGGAATTCCATAAAGAGATGCTAAAGAAGTTACTAAGCAAGCATAACCAGCTGCAGAAGATGCAAGACCGGCAGCAGTCGGAAAATTATTTTCCGAACAGATATGTAAATTCCATTTTAGAATTTCGGTATCTCCACATAATTCTGCTCTTCGACGAACTAAAAATGCAATATTATTAAATATATTTTAACAGATCAAGGCAATAAAATATAAAAATATTGCAAATTACATTATTTATACAATTATCATAAAACACGAAATAGAAATCTTACGCTCATTTAAACAGTTTTCTATTCGGGGATTATCACAAGATTCTTCTTTTCCATTAAGCCATAAGCGATTCTCTTTAAATAATGGGCTTGCCATTACCGTTGTTTTGGCACACATCTATAAATTTGAAATAAAATAATTTACATACATTGTTAACCTACAAACTTACATATTCTACAGTTAAAGTAGCACTAATTGAATCATTGATGGGTAATATTAATTGTTCATCTCGCTTTCCCCCTATAAATAATTTAATTAATAGATTTTACAAATAAACAAATTCATAAATATACAATATTTTATAACTGCAATATTAACAGGTGCGACACAAGTAACAATCTTCATTTTGTAATAAAAATAAGTCACAAATATAAAATTAGCAACAAATCTACTGAACGATTAACATAATAATAAAAAATATACAGAAACATGAAACAGAAATCAAAATAGTGAGCCACCTCTCTTACGTGGAAAAATGGGTGGGGATAAGATAGCGCTGATAGCGGGTGATTGGTTGAATAACAGGGTCAACTCTAGAAATATTACTTTTTGAATATGAATTTAACTAAAAATAAGCTCATTTTAATAATAAAAGAAATACATACATTATGAAAATGTAAAATTTAATTTTAAACTATTGTAGTTTTGCTTCAAAACAATCAAAAAAATCAATATTCGCACTTTTATCAAATTCCTTAGTTAAATCCCTATTTTCCATGCTTCGCTTAAGCATTAACGTATTAAAAAATAATATTATATTTCATAAATTTTATTTATAAAACATTTCACAAAAAGTAATAGACAACATTATATTGATGTAACGGAAAATGCATATAGATTCTGTTCAGTTTCAAATATTCAACTGTAACTTGACAACACTCTTTATATTCGCGAATAAATTACTTTTATAAACTATTTCCAATATACAACATTTCAGATTTTCACCCAAGATGCAGTGAAATATTTGAAATTATTCATTGCATGAAAGTTACAAATTTGAGTTCAGACATGGTGATATGTTACAAATACTGATAATATGAAACGCGTTATATACAGTAATAAAGTTTCCATATCTAGCTCTAAGCACACTTAAGAAAAAGGCCACTTAACTACTCAAGCAATGTTCTTGGTCCCACCAAACTGTACAATCTGCTTTCGTATGCGCTGCCAAAACCTGCCCCAAGGAATTGCTTGTTATGAGTTACCATTTGATATGTATACTTTACACATCTAACCATTTTTAAACAAAATGTAACATAATTTTCGATGTTATAAACCTAACATTTTATACCAAACGGTAACTCAGATTGATGTCTTCTACTCTATAACTTGTCAATAAAAATATATAAAAAGATTAAACAAATTAATAATCACACATATAGGTGTTTTTGATTTTATAAACATTCAGTCTATTACAATTTTGTTGACATCTTTGCCCTGTTTGGAAAAATCTTATTTAAGGCAAACACTTCTCAACTGAAAAAATATTTCTATCGTCATTCCCGTGGTAGCCTTAAATAAAAAATGAACACATACAGATTTGAAATTTGAAGATGTATGTTTTACACAATACTAAAATAGACATTTATCAACTACAACATTTCTTTTTACTAATCAAAAAATAACTTTTCGGGTCTATTTTAGCATTCTATCGTACATACTGAAACTTAATATACACAAATGCTACATACACTATGTTCCTAAATTAAATTTTTCCTAAATACTATGATTATGTGTAGTAACATTATAGTTTATGAGTCATCTTAATACTCTGTTACGTTTCAGTTTATTGACTCCATTTATTTTAATTTTATTTAAGAATTTTTTTCGAAATGAATTAACAAAAATCATTATACAGAGGGTGCACCAAATTAGAAGAGCCAATATTTGCAATTTTTCAAATATCATATTAAAGTACTGCTTTCAGTATTTCGATACATACTTGTACAAAACAAGTATTGGAAAAAATAATATCATATCACACATAATGTCACCATAAGTCTGATCCTACCACTGGTGAGATTAGAAGAAAGCTGTGAAGACCACTGATATACATTTGCAATAGCAGACCACAGATTGCTATAGCACAGACATATGGTAACAATGGTTTAAGCTCAGTTAGCACCACTACATAGTTGACAGAAAATTAAACCAATTACAATGAAACAAGCCCGGCTACTTCAATTATATATTCAATTCAACCAGTTAAATACCTGCACGTTGACACAACAAAAATCATTTAGTAACTTGAGCATAGTAACAACAGAAAATTTCAACAGTGCAGTTAACCAACTAGCTAATTAAAAATAATTAGCCGGTTTGTCATCTCACATAGTTTGTAACGATCAGCTGATCAGACCACAGCCAGTTTCTCTTAAAGCTTGGTCTGTCAGGCGTTCTATTTCATTGAGAAGTTGCTGAGTATCAGTGTCAAGTTCCGAAACCGGCGGAGAACACCGAAGCGGACTCTGCACTGGGTCCCACTCTAGAGAGTCCGCAGAAGAAACTCTCGACCAGTCTGACGCGCTGCTCTGACCCAAATGTCGAGCCGTACTGGCGCTTGCTTCACTTCCGCTCAGGTCAGGAAGGTTTTCTTCTGGTAATACGGCCCTTTTAAAAAAAATCAATTCTTAACCCGTTCACAAAATAGTGTCTTACAAGATTTATTATTTCGATTAACTGGTTGTAATTATTTCCTCGGTTTATTTTGTTGGCAAACATCGGTTTTGGTTAAAAATCACATTTTTTAACTTATATTAACCGTTAAATCGATTTATTGTAGTTCACTGTATTAAAAATTTGAATACAAATCACTATAACTTTTTAAATAATAAAAATATTTAATAAAGTTATAATTTTTAATAAAAATTTAAATACAATAATTAATTTATATTTCTTCCTCAATCTTTTCGTCTTCATTGTACTCTTCGGTCATCAGTTCTTCTAATGAAGCAATATGTATAGGTATAGTAATATATAATTTACCTGATAATATGTGATAATTTAATTTTTTTATATTATATTTATGTGGTATATTAAATTTTCGAGTCATTTGTCGTGTGACACAAATGGCATCGTTTACTTCTTGCATTTTCATAGCCACAATTGTAACTTCATGAGATTTTATATCCGTTGTTATTGTTATTTCATTTATGTCGTATTGTTCAACGTTCATTTCCAGTTTCAATTCCACTTTTTTATAAGTAATTGGGGGTAAACGTTTTAAATATGTGAAAGGTGGTTCTGATTTGTTTACTGGAATTTCTATATTTAATATATCACCGACTACATTATAAGACATTTTATTCAAACTATATGAATTAGGTACCATAAAATTTCGATAAAGTTCTTTGCTACAAATTTTAGAACCATTTGAAATTTCATGTTTAGCTTCCACAAAAACTGTATTTTCATCGCCTAAAACTTTTATTTCTGTCGGCAAAAAATTACACACATTTATTTTCACATTTATTGGATTTGATTCTTCTATATCTTTAACTACTTGTGCAGCTAGATCTTTTTTAGCTCTTGCATCACATTTTAAAGAAAAGTTACAAGTACTAATTTCTTTTTCAATCGTTTCACCTGTAATTATCTCTACACCATCAGATCTGGCATAATCTTTATCTTCATTTTGAATTAATACTTTCGAATCATTTTTGTTATCAGCACCTGCAATTATCTCTACACCATCAGATTTGACATCATATTCTTTATCTTTATTTTGATTTTCTTCTACCGAATCATTTTTATCATCAGCACCTGCATCTTCATTTTGTATTATTTCTTTCGAATCTTTGTTGCCATCGACATTATCAGTCATTATTATTTAAATAACTCAAGAAATCTCTGCAGATAATTTTAATGTCTACATGACAAGCTTGTCAATTATTTTTTGTGATTTTTTAATAACAGTAATTTATACTATTTCAATTTAGAAACTTTTTATTTTTATTTACGTAAATATAATAACACGTTTAGTGTTTACATTCAAAATTGATTTTGAAAATTTCAACAAATGAAAACTAAAAATTATATGAGCTAAGAATGAGTAGTGCCAGGGCGTGCCTGGATCGTGCTAAATAGTGCATTCAGAAATTTAGCATATTGCAATGTCCATACAATCAGATTTTAACAGTAAAAAAAATTAAAAGATCAAAGAATTTTCCCGACTGGTCGAGAACTACTACGACTGAATTTCTGTACTTTATTACCTCTCCCAGTAAATTGAATTTTCAATAGAGGATAGTAACACATATATGTCAGTTTCTGTTAATCTTACCATGAACTGAGGGACGGATCCTGCATTGACACAGGCAAAGTTTCATGTTCCCATTCAAGATCTAGTGAACTAACTGGAGTTGAAGAAGTAGTTGGAATCCCATTTCGGGATAATAGAGCTCTGACGTCTAAACACTGCAGAGGAATATCACTACGTCCTTGAACACTAAACATAAATCCACAATTAAAGAAAGTAGTATTTAAAGAAAATACTATTTTACCTAGAATTTGGAAGCTTTCGTGAAACAGATTTATTGAGTCGACTGTATGACGAATCATAATTCGTACTCCAGAAGCCCTCAACCAATTCCAGTACTGGTTTCTAAAAAATGCATTTTATATTTCATTAAAGAGAACATACATTAAATTTGTACAATAAGTTTGCAAGTTATTCTTTTGAATTTACCTTTACATGTTTACATCTGTTCTTTTTTCGAGACCATAATCTCGATATAAAAGAACTTCTAATCCAATGTAAGCACAACAAATACACAAATAATACATTACACGGTACACAAATATTTACAAGGCAAACAAAATATTATTTGCACTTACCTGTTTGATTCTGGAACTGTTGGTGTTGGTGTCTCACCCTGTGGACATTGTTGACGTTATTCTTATATATTAATGAAAAATATGTATTAAATAATACCTCCTCAACGAGACAATGAAATTCATTTTCCTGATCGGAAAATATGTTTCGATTTCGGTAAGACACCGATGATGAGTCACTCTTTGGAAAACAACGTCCCATACAGCTGCCCATATTAGCAGCAGCCCTGCTGGGACTGCACAATAATTTTCCACCATCAGAAAGTTGAACAATAAATTGAAATTCAGCATATGCAAAAGAACTATAAACAAATGTAAATTAAATCATCTTTATGACATATTCCTTTACACTTCAAATTACTGTTACTTCTATACCTTATAATAAAATAAAGAACATCAAAAATATAAAAGAAGATTTAACACCGTACATTTCATTTCAAACATTTTTCTTTTGACACAATAATTTTACCACGGTGTGTCATTCAGATTCAAACCAAATTTTAACCAAGTTTGAATATCGAAGAGTTAAAATTTATAATTTTTATTTATACTCCATTATACTTTGAAATATTTTTTTATTTGAATTATGTTTTCAAATGCTTATACATATGATTTCTACTAATAAAAATTTAAAAATATATATAGGTTTTAAATTGACAATTTTCGAACTTGCTAGTGTCGACATATGAATAAGAGGCTCAGATATGTCAAAAACTTAACCAATTTAACCTTCTTTTCTAATTTAAATAATGTCATAAGTACTTTTATTTCCGTGCTGTTACTTAAATTAACTAACATGTTGTTGAATGTAATTTTAATATTCTTTTTTATATCTTTTTGTTCTTCTATATCTCAACATCCAATTTTAATTGTTGTGTCTTATGACGCGTTTCGTTATAATTATTTTCTGAAAAATGCTACTCCTTTTATGTCTCAATTGAAGTTAGAAGGAACTACTGCTGAATACTTAAAGAATGTCTTCCCAACGAAAACATTTCCAAATCATCATTCAATTGCAACAGGATTATATCCTGAAGTTCACGGTGTCGTAGGGAACAGTTTTTATGACCCTTTAGCACAAGAAATCATAACAATAAGAAACCCGGAAATGTATAAGTACAGTGATAGTGTTACACCTATTTGGGTAAGACAATGTTATAATTTGATGTATAAATTTATTTGTATAATTTTATAGACCTTAAACGAGAAAGCTGGAAAAGATAGATATTCTGGAATAATGATGTGGCCGGGAGGAGTTTTTGAATATCAAGGAATAAATGTAACTCATCAGCAACCATGGGACTCGAAAATACCCTTTAATCAACGTATTGATATTGTAATTTACTTTGTTTTGTTGTTAACTTTTTCGTTAAAAATATGCAACTTTAGGCACTGTCCTGGATAACAAATAAAACAAAACCAGCAAATTTAGTAATGATTTATATTGAAGAACCGGATAGTAAGGGTCATATATATGGCCCTAATTCTGAGATAGTGTTTAATTTATTACAACAATTAGATAATACAACGAAATATCTTTATGATCAACTTCATAAAAAGGGTTTAGCCAAAAAAGTAAATGTTATTCATGTAAGTGATCATGGTATGGTGGCTGTACGACCGCCCCAATTTATAAATATAACTGGAGTCTTAACACCAGATACGTATATTCTCGCTGATACATCTCCCTGTTTACATTTTATTCCCAAAAAAGGTAATTATTAATAATTAATTATTTTATATTTAACTACTTTTTGAAAAACATTTAATTAAACGCTTTTTAATATTCAAACACATTTTAAAATATCGATTCTACCATAAGTGGCGGATTTCAGAGGGGGAGGATGTCATTGTTAAGTAATAAATTTTGTTGTTAACATTATTACATATTTTATTATTTATGGGTCACTAAAAAAGGAATTCGCCCCCCTTTAGTGGACTCTGAATCCGCCACTGTCTAAGATTTAAACGTTAATCTGTATTAAAAAATATAAATATTTTTTATTCTGTGAAAAAATACTACATATAGCCATAAAAAATTTACAAAGTTCGAAAAATATACTTCCACGAAAACAAGTAATATTTGGTGACGACAAGCTCATCTGGAATGAGTGAAACAGGCCTAGTTCTGAATTTAATAATGCTGTTTATTTAGTGATTTGTATTGTAACGTAGTGAATTTTTAATTGGTAATTAGTAATTTTAAAATGTCAATAAATTATTATAATCTATTCGCAACTAAAATTATGAAAGGGTATTTAAACATATCTTATTGTATTTTGCCTATTTTAATTGTAAAATTAGTTAGTAGTAACATTGGTTATAATTTTTTAAAGTTCAGTTTATTATTTCCCTTTTTCAAAGGTCAAGAAACCGACATATACAATCGGTTAAAAGATTTATCAGATAAAAATAAAAATTTTAAAGTGTATAAAAAAGAAGATTTACTTCCTAAATGGCATTATAAAAATAATAGACGTATACCACCAATATTTACGTTAGCTGAACCAGGATATGGTTTTCAAGATTTGAGTGAAGCAGCTATGGCATATGAAAAAAAATATCATATAAAAGGTAAATAAATATTGTTTTTTTTTTCTTAATTTTTATTTATTTTAAGTTTAGTAACAGACAAATCTGAATTTGGAGTGCATGGATATGATAACGACAATGCGGATATGCATCCGTTTTTTATCGCTTATGGTCCAGGAGTTAAATCTAGTCATAAAGTACCACCATTTAGTACTTTAGATTTATATTATTTATTTTCGTCATTATTGAACATAAAGCCTGCTGAAAACAATGGAACTTACGCTAACATAAGAGATATTTTAGCTCCAAGCAAAGAAGAAATTCCGTTATTGGCTGCCGGTGAGTTTTTATTTTTATTTTGAAATACATGTAAATAATATTAACTTTTGGTTGTGGCATATTTTAAAGTAGAGTAGACCAATATAATTTTACTTTTCAGGAAATTATTATAGAACGATTGGTAAAAGTAGAAGTAGAAAATAATTGTTTATTATTTTGGTATGACTAAATTTAAATTATATTTGCTTTGTTCGAAACTGCTTTGAGCTTATCATTTTTATATTTATGATTAGCTACATCATTATTGAAAAATTAAGAATAATTATTTTCATATCAAGAAATATACACGATGTTTCCATATATCGGGAAAAAAAATAAGGATATATACTACATGACATACTGATCGCAGAACATTTTTTATGTTGCTTTCAACACAATACGTTATTCCAGTGGTACTAAAAAAACTTCATCTTAAGTAAACCTCTCTTATTTTTATGAATTTCAAAAAATTATATTTTCTTCCCCGAGGTATGGAAACAAACTGTATATTTCTTTTAATACTTTAGATTAAAATTAACTGGGAAGTTTTAGATAAAAATTTAATATTTTTTTTTTTCATTATCAGGTATATCGAAAAACAGCATGAAATTTCTAAAAAACTTGGTTAAAATATGGAAATTGTATTTTTTTAAATATCTGCAAATATTGTGAATTAAACCTTTTCATGATTAAATATTAAATAATAGTAACAACTTGCATGTATGTGCTCATTCATTTCTTCATTGTTTTTGTTTTTGTGGATAGACAAACCGTTTTTAAATTATGTATTTATATTTAATATTTTTCAGTTGGTGGTTTTATAGTAGCGTTATCATTAGTTGGATGTATTATTGCTGGATCTATTTTATACAGAAGAAGAAAAAATCGCAGAGATTATCCTACAACTTTTGATAATATTTTGGACCATGGTAATCATAATATTATTGAAGCACAACACTTGCTTGAACCAGAAGAAATTTAAGTGCACGGATATATAAAAATAAAAATGTGATAATTTAAAACGCTCAATAAGCAACACTGTTTTACTTTTTTGTTTATTTGTTTTTATTTATAGTTTTGTTTCTTTTGTTTTTTTAGATAATTAATTTTAATTGGCATCAAATGCTTTAGTCTATACCAAGTTGTTACCGAATATTTGGACCTCTATTTAAAATGTATAGCAATATTTTTTAACCAGTGTATATACATAATTTATCCAGTTTTAATAAAGATGAATTATATTGCAAGGTTTATTTAAAATTATCCCAAGCTTATTTTTCAGTTTTCAAATAAAACAATTAAGTTCGTAAATTATTTACAGTTTTATTTTTAAATGTAGCATACAATGCAAATATAATGTTAAAATAAGTTAAACAATCCTTGCGAAATGAATTAATCATCTAAATACAAAAATTTCCTAAGAAATGACACAAGTATTAAAAATAAATTACAATTTTTCAAATCACAGAATTACTAGGTACTTGCATAGAAAACAATATATTAACAATTTACTACAAAAATATTATCAAAGAATATTCATAATTTTTGTGAAAATAGAACTCCAAAAACGATTCTGTATGTACCAATAATATAAGTAGACGCAATAATAATACATGTTCTAATAATTGCTAGAATATGCATGTAAATATTATCTTTAAGCATCTGGCTCTGATTCATCGCGTCGTCTAGACCTAGTTGATAAAGAACCCGTGCGCCGAATTTGATTCAAACAAGCTAGCATTCTAATCATGAACGCTGCAGGAACTGTAATTGTATCTCTAGTTTCTTCCAACATCACTTCGTTTCTTTTCATCAGCTACAAACATAATTATTTCATTGCCATTCCTATTTCATAAGGGGTGTTTAAGGTCTTCTTATTTATTTTCTAAGGGGTGATACTGCAGATCAAAAGGCGAAAAACTGTAAAAAATAAAAAAATGAATATCTCTCTTATTAAAAAAACTTTTACTAAGGTGTTTAGACGTTTTTCGCCTTCTTTTGAACTGTGGTAGCTCCCATTAAAAATAAATAAGACGACTGTAAACACCCTGTACAATGAGGACAGAAAAATAAATAATACATACATCTTCAGCCATCTTTAAATCAAAGTTAGCCTCTTCCAAAACAGGGGACCAGAGTTTCACATCGTGGTCAATACCAGAAGTAGCTAAAATAGGCAAAGTAGGATGCGGCTGAAGGCAGTTGACAACGTGATGATCAGCTTGAAGAAGCATCACAAGTTTTGCAGAAAATCTATCCCAAATAAACACATGACCGCAGTCGGAACCGGACATTACGTAATCGTTGCCCCAGAATGTTGCCTCTTTAATCATTGTTCTAAAAAATACATATTTACACAAAATTATTTCCCAATTTAGGAAAACCAGGAAAACAACCGCAAATATTATGATTCAAAAATCTTAAATTGAAATAGTTATTTGTATCACTAGACCATAAACTGAATTTTTGCGAGAGCGACTTGCAAATGCGAAATCTCACCAGTGTTGCCAGATACTCAAAATTCCTACTACATTTAATAGAAAAATCCTAAAAATTCAAACTATCATTTAATACTGTTACAATCATTGATATAAATTACTAATGCAGCAATAAGTTTGAATGAAATGAAATGTCCGATGATTAATACAACAAATGATTTTTTCTTATTGTAAGCGGTACTACACAAACATTTTAAGTTTTTAATTAACGTGATACATTTTCAATGAAATAAAATTTTAAAATATGACAATGTAATGCTAAAATAATTAAGTTGGCATCCCTACACAGAAACAGAGAGTTTCTGGACGATTTTGAGTTCTGTATGGGACTGTACTAGTCATATCAGACGGAATTCTTACCTGGCATTCCGGTGCCCAACATACTTCTGCTTGACATGCGGTTCAAACACAAACTTTCCTTCATCATGTTCATGTTCTTCCATTAATTTATTCTTTATCATTTCTCTTGCGTCATCATCACTATCTGAATAATCTAACTCTACATCAGATCCTGATCTTTCCGTAACATTTCTAGTGACTTCTGTCATGAGTTCGTCATTGGAACTGAAATCCATGTCATTGTCAACATTGTTTTCATTTTGTCGGCGTAAATTATCACAGGAAGTTGAAGCAATATCTGCTTGGTTTAAACTACTGTTAGTATGTACATTAGCCTCAATTTGACTAGAGTTTCGTTCAGGGGGACTTTCAGTCGAATTTGATGTGCCTGCACTTTCCAAATTGTAATTTGATCGATTTAGTTCGTCACCCACTCCTAATCGAATTGTGGAGTTGCTGGAACTTTGATCGGAGTAACGCAAACTAACTGAAGGCTCTGAACCATGTTTTTCGATAAAACCGTGCCGTAAAGTTGACAATTCGTTATGGAGGTGGTTTAGTTCTCCATGAACTCTTTTATTACTGCAAGATGGTTTCTCAGGTGCTGAAGAAGTGGAATTAAGAGTGGTTTCTTGTGAATTAGGCTGTTGGTTTTCTTGAGGTTCCGTTTCAATTTCGAAAGATTCTTCATTCATTTGCTGATTATCTTCAGGGGAAGCCTCTTGGTCCACAGTCTCTTCTTGTTGCTGAGCACTTTCTTGAGTATTTTCTTGAGAATGAGTTGAAGAAGAATTCGTTTCAAGAGAATCTTCACCTCCAGCACTCAAAGCCGCTCGAGTAAGAGGATCATTTAACATTCGGAACAAAACATTGGTCATGCGTTCCATTAAAGAAGTTTGAAGTTGAGGTCGTGCTTGTCCAATACCTGATAAACCATTTTTTTTTATAATACGACCTCAAGATTAAAATAGTCATATACTTACTAACTGTGTTGGTCGTATCTCTTTCCGGTCTGGCATCCGGCCCAGTGTCCGACCAGTCTCCCCGAAGACGTAATCTACGAACTGGAGGAGGAGAACGTCGGACTCTCTTTGTAGAAGTTTTTAATTTTTTTGCTTCTTTGGCCATGTGCTTATCTTTTTCATATTGATCCTTTAAATATTATAATTATGTATATTAAAATAAAAAAAAAAATGTGTGAGATAAAACTTTCATATAATTAAAATATATAGCTCATATGTAGTGAGCCATGGAATTGAAATAAAACAAATGCGCAATATTTGAACTGTCAGAAATATTAGTTTTAACTGTTACTTCAAATAAACAATATAATAATAATAATTCATTTGTTAGAAAATAAAATTAAAACAAATCGAACAACAACATTGTAATGAATTATACAGGGTGTCCATTTTAAGTGGTACACTATTGCTATCTCGGGAACTATAAGAGCTACGAGGTCGGTTAAATTAGCAAACAATTGCTATTTTACAAGACTATTAAAATGAGACAAACAAATTTTGTTTTAAACCAGTGGTTCTCAAGATATGGGGCCCAACTTTCTTATTTTAAATGGAACACCATACATATTTTTACATATTTGGAATCTACATCAAATTACAAATCCAATGGTATGGTTGAAGTTAAATTTTAGTTAAAAAAGAAAATCCCTATATAGGCAATAAGTTCCTATGCTTATATCTGAAAATAGCAGTTGCCATGAATCAATAGAAAACAAACGTCAAATTTTGCGTTGTAAAATAGAAATTGTTTGCTAATTTAACCGACCTCGTTGCTCTTATAGTTCCCGAGATAGCAATAGTGTACCACTTAAAATGGACACCTGTATAAGCAATATGAAACTAAACTTTGATCGAAAAGGTTATACAAATTTAATATTTCTAAAAAATAAATGAGTTTTTTTTTCTAAATAACAAAGTGTGATAAAGTAAATGTGGTTAGACTTACTTGAACTCTAAAGAGGTAAAGATGATCTGAAGAGTAACTAACCAACATTTCTTGACCGTCGGGACTGTAGGACAAAGAAGTAATTCGATAAGTTCGTTCTTCTAATTCCGGCACAGTGAAACTGCATAATGGATCATGAACGGGATTACTTGTGTAGCCTTAAAAAAGGAAAAGTAAAATCGTATATTAAAATTAAAAATATATATACTTACCAGTAGATAGTGTGCCCAACATACGTCGATCAAAAGTTCTCACTGTGCTATCAGAACTTCCAATAGCAAGTTCATGAGATGCAGTAGGATTAATACTGAGCGCAGTAACGGCACGATGGTGTAATATCAGTACATCATCTTTACATCTTGCTTTCTTGCATCTTAAAATCAATTTTTTACCATAATATATATATTTAAAACTTTTAAGACAATTCTTGCCTGCTTTTTATCCGAAGATCAAACCATCTTACTGAACCATCTTCTCCGCAACTGAAAAATGTGTTAGGATCATTTGGAATTGTTATTACTTCATAAGATGTGCCTGAATGGCAATTAAACTGACTGTAGTAAGTTTCACTAGGTCTCTCCAAATCTACAAACTTGAGACTTACTACTACCCTGGTAATTAAATTAAAATTATACCTGTATATAACACAATACCATCCCCCGAACATGACACTATGTTATGGTCACCACTAACAGGCATAAATTTTGCACTAAAAATGTTTGCCCGGTGGCTGGTACGATAATTGGAACATACTTTATAAGTATGACCATTTGTAACAACAAGATGTTGGTCATCCGATCCCGAAAGCAAAAGGCTTCCAGATTCGTTCCAACATAATGTATTCACACATCCTTGATGAAGAGGCAAAGTCTTAATAAGGCCCAAACGTTGAACAAAATTTATATTATCTAAAACATCAACAGTAATAATTATATTCCAATAAGATTGACAAGAAACGACACGAAAATATGTCAGGGTCAATCAATATTTTGAAAATAATAAACACATGTTTAAGAAAATAATAAATATAAACATACCTTTTGCATAATCGTAGAATTTGACAGGGTTTCTTTTATATGGTTGAGTATACAGTTCTTTAAATATAGACTTATTCAAATTCATTGTTAATACGATTTGATTATCACAGATAAATTAAAAAAAGCTGTCCTTCATCTCCCTGGCCTGATTTTTACTCCAGATATAAATACTATCCAAATTGCAAAACATTTTTTGCAGTTTACTAAAAATAGATCAACTTACGCGAATGTTATTTAACGAAGTTAAGTTGCTAATTGGACATTGACTTAACAATTCTAACCTCTACCTTTACGCATATGCCAAGTCGAATTCCACTGTTGACATGTTACATTTTATTGACTTTTTACAACCAACAAAACAATACTTATTATTGAATTTCTACACGAATCATAACACAGAAAAATTAGATATTTGATTTACACAATTATTAAAAACAATATTTATTTTAACGACGGCGAAAAACGTACTGCCCTTTATTTATATTTTTTTCAATATAAAACCTATTATTGTAAAATTTTCTGTTTTACAAAAATTGATCTACAGTGGATACGAACACACTTGCAGATATCATTTTTTTTATTAAACCTCGTTAGTCGATTTTTAGTAATGATCGCTTAGGGTATGGGTAAAAAAAATAGAACACATTTTTTGTAAATATATATTTATTTACTTTTGCATAAATAAAGAACAATACTCTTAACAATAACAAATGAAGTTCTCTATATAGTTAAGACATAAAAAAATTAAATAAACAAATTCCGTCGGTTGCCGATTAGTCCATTTTAGTTTTCAATTATTTGCGCAGTTTCATTATTTAATTTACGTTTCTTTTTCCTGCTACCTCTTTTAGCAGGACCCTTACGTTTTAATGAATTTTGTTCCGTTGAAATAGTATTTATATTATTAGTTTCCTCTATTGATGAATCTAGTATTTTATTTGTTTCATTTGTTATGGAATTTATTTCTTTTGATGTTGACGCACCAGTTGCCAAATTATTAACTGGTATGTTTATTGTAGGATGTTGTAGAATTAATGCGCATTTATTTGCCATTATAAAAGCTTCTACGTTTCCTTTTTCTCCTTTAGTATAAGTCTAAAATAGTACATTTTAATATTTTATAGGATTAAAATATTATTTTTTTACCCATTTTATAAACTTAATTAATTTCATCGTTCTATCTAGTTCACAAAGTTCGGTTTTGTTACCGCGCTTCGCATATGGTTGTACGCTGATTAAAATTCGTTTAATATTGTTAATAGTATGCTCCGAATCGGAGTAAATACTCAATAGTCTAATACCATTTTCAAATGAGCGTTGAATAGCACGATTGCAAGCTATAACTTCTGCTCCATTGTACCCATTGGGATCAAATTCGAGATTGGAGCTGTGTTGTACCAATTCCATCAAATTTCTACATAAATTTTTTTGTTAAGTACAGGTACCAAAATGCGGAACACAAGAGTTTTGGTTTAAAAACTCTTGTTCCCCTTTACACTTACAATTTATGTTCATGATTAAACCACACTCCTATTGCTGCATTTTTTTTATTAAAACAACGTACTCCTTTAATGAAAACTTTGATATAACCATCTGCATCAAAATTAAAACCAGCGTTAAATAACTTCGATGATATTAACGCCGTTTTATTATTATTTCCATCTATTTTCGCATTCTGTGCTGCTGTTTTTGCTAATTTATCTGCTTGTACATTCCCATTTATACCACTGTGACTCTTAACGTATCTCTGCAATAATTTTAATTAACTTGATTTTAACAAAGCTTTTAATATTTATTTACGTATTTTATATCTTCCAATAAGGTGTTCGCTTGAAATAATTCACGTTTTTCATTGTCATGTTTTGTTGATTTTGTTTTTCCTTTTCCTTGCATTAGCTCAACTATTTCAAGATAATCGCTGTTAATGCATAATTTTTTAATTCTATTTAAATGTGCTTGTTTAATTGCTTCAATACAAGCTAGGATCTCTGTTTGACCAGAACTTTCTACATTCACAGATTTCGACAAATTTCTAAATGAAATTTAAATCATATTTAATTTTAGTTTCATAATATGGCGTATTTGTTTGGTAATTAAACAAAAACTTGAGATAGGTATCTGTAATCTACTAAACAAAATACACAACCGAAAAAATATGTCCTCATGCAATTTTGTGAATATGAAGTTTTTATACCTAGAGCTGTACAATTTGAATATCAGATGTTAATTATCATGATGTTATTAAACATAAATAAATGTTCATATACAATGCTAAAAAAATAGGCATTACTGCTTAATATAAAAAAAAACAAAAACAAGTTTGTAAATAATTTCAAATAGTTTTCCTTCATCAATTACACCAGTCAAGTAATCCATTTTCTACTTCTACTGGTATTTGAAATATTTTTAATTAAATTTTTTTAGAATTTTTTTTAAAAAAACTTCCGAAAATAAGTTATTTATGATTGTTCTAAAATATAATTGCATACATTGTTAGTCACATATAGATTGAAAAATAAATGTTAAGAAAGATGAGATTATCTGTTTGAAATATAAACTTACAAAGGGTGTGCAAAACCAAACCAAACTCCTACACCTGCACGACCATCTTGGTAATACGAACCATCAGTATAAACCCAAACATATCCTTCCTTATCAATCGTAAAGTTGTTTTCATCTATGTGCAATACAGCCTTTGACTCACTGGTACTTGTTTTAATAATTATTACTTCAGTTTCTGACCTACGATATTTTTTTAATTAATGTAAAATTTCAAGTATTATTTAATTTATTACGTTTCATCCAATGTCAAATCTATGTACTCCACCGTTATTGGCTCCACTGGTTTAACGGGGTTGTTTTCTAAACTATAATATCCAATTTTGAGAAATAATTATTACATATTTTGGACCAGTTTATTACCTACTATCCAGAAGTTCATCTACGTAGTTATCTAGGTCGAAAATTTGTGAGCTAAAAGAAAAATAATAAATTTATAATAGTTATTTATGCAACTAGTGTGTAGTGTTTTTTAGACGAGTGCTGTTTATAGCATGAGATAAAAAACACTATGTTACACAGGTAGCATGCAATATTTTTCTTATAACCGAAATATTAATAAAAATTAGTTTCAAAAGTAAATAAAACCATTGATAAATAATGTGCTATCAGTACGTGAAGAGTTTACGTTGCATAGCAAAGGCTATTTTTGAAACACTAGTGCATGAAAGAGGGCAGAAAGTACATACTTTATGCCCGGTATATTGTGATATGATTTCTTACCTTTCTTCCTCTGTTAAGTCGACGTATTCCACACATGGTACCGTTTTGGGCTGTACTGGTACGAGTTTTAAACTACAATTTAATTATTAAATATTTCTGTAACATTACACTTACTTATTACCTGCTGTCTAAAATTTCGTTAACATGATTATCTAGGTTTGAATTACTAATAGTCAAGTAATCATCATTATAATCTTTAGTTTCTGTTTGAGAAGACACATCACAAGTGTTTGGTTTGTTAGCATCTCTAAAAAAATTAAAGCGTAATAAAACCTAAAAAATATTAACTGTTTACCTTTTATTTGTCTTGTCATGAATAAGATAATTTAAATAAGTTCCATGAGGATTAATATGAATAAAACCATTTCCATCAACTTCAAAATTCTCCCATTCTGAATGAATCACTTTATTTACATTAGCTGTATCTGTTACATTGACATCTCTTAAAATATGAAAAGTGAA
Source organism: Stenolophus ochropezus (assembly GCA_035578165.1). Lineage (NCBI taxonomy): Eukaryota > Metazoa > Arthropoda > Insecta > Coleoptera > Carabidae > Stenolophus > Stenolophus ochropezus. The sequence goes on along the minus strand of JAQOWZ010000005.1, from coordinate 11,439,285 downwards.
AACTTGAATTATAATTTATTGTTCGTTACCTGTTATTTTGTTTTTCCACTGCAGAAGGACATAAAGACATCCATTGTTCGCATACTGTTTTGATATCTGTTACTTCTGTCTCTAAAGTGTTAAATGACTTTTGAATTGAAGAAATTCGATTGATTAATAATTCTAACGCGCTATAATTATGCTTATTTATTACACAAGTATAAGGATATACAATTAACATACCTTTTACTAATAGATATCATTGCAGTAAAATGGAAACAGAGAAGTAACACGATAAAAAAAATTGATCGTGGTTGTGTTTGTTTTGATGTGAATGTAGCTTGTAGCAAGTAGCAACAAGCTAAACAAGTATGTCATTTTTCATTATGAAAAAATTCCCTGCACTGTGTAATTAATTGAAGATTTTACAAGGTCGTTAAAGAATATTAATAGATCTTGAAAATATAAAAATATAAGGGTTAAGACCGCTTAGAAACCCCGAATCAGATTAAGTTAAAGTGTTTTACATGAAAAAAAAAACCCATTTTTTCAAATACTTTCGCAGAAAAAACACTTTCTGTATTGAAAGACTACCATTTTGAATTATTTTCTCTTAAAAGTGCTTGCTACAGATGACAAATTTAATATTTTATTTAAAAACGCTGCTTTTTTGCACAAAATTAAATATTTTTTAAGTAAAAATTTTAATTCAAAACCCACAATTAAAAAAGTTTTCAATAAAACAAAAAAAAATTAAATCAAATGTATTTATTATAAAATTAATTATCTGTACATTGATGCACCTTGCCTAGCTAAATTATCCGCTGCTTCATTTCCTTCTACGCCCTTATGTCCTCTCACGTGGTTCTGTAATGATTATTTGTAGATTTTGAAAATTCTTTAAAAGTTCACTTACAAATTTTACATCATCCAATAATTTCATTGTATTAAGAAGCTCTTGTAATTCATCCTTGTTTATAACCGGCTTTCCCGCTGCAGTTATCCAATTTTTTTTCACCCATCCCTTAATCCATTTAGTCATGCAGTTGATAGTAAATTCTGAATCGGTGTTAATGCATAATTTTTTAACTCCATTTGCATGAGCTTGTTGAATAGCTCGAGTGCAAGCTTCTATTTCACCCACATTGTTCGTTGGTCGCCTTTTGACCGGTTCTGCTAAATTTCTAAACGAAATATTGTAATAAATTGTAGTATTTAAACAAAATATGAACTTACAATGGATGTCCATGTCCAAACCAAACTCCTATTCCAGCTCGAGCATCCTTTTGACCATTATTTGTACATGCACCATCAGTAAATACTTGAACATAACCCTGTTCATCAACTTTAAAATTCCCACTGCCTTCATTATTTGAAATTTCTACATCATTTCTGTAATCATGTAACTTACGTTTCTTTGATTCCTGTGTAACATTACTAAATTTAAAGTGAAATTTAAGTACACTTAATTTTTATTTACCTCTGTTCTACATTGTCTATAGAGTTCAAAAGCTTTTTGAGTTCCGCTACTTCATTCTGTAAAGTACTGATTGTACGTTCTATAGAATATATCCGATTATTTATTAACTCTGTAGTTCTATAAAGAAACGAATTACAAAAATAATATTACTTGTGAAATATAAGTTTTAAACCTTTTGTTTGTAGATACCATTGTATAGGTTCTTTGTACACTTTTTAAATAAAAAATCGATAAATGAACTTGCCGAAAAAACATAAATGAAAGTTTTTTAATGCAATGACATTGTATGTAAAAATTAGGTTAAATTGAGGTTAGTAAAATTCAGATAAATATGAATATAACAACAGTACAATTCATTGTTAGCACAAAATAAATTGTTGCTAAGTTCATACTCTATAAAACTCCTGAGTACTATCGTAAAATCTTTATGGATACTAAATCCCGGACGCATAATTCCCAAATTCCGAATTATCACTTGTGCACGGTGAATAAAATACGTTTCCAATTTAATAAGGCACGATCGCGCTGCTGTCGTTTTGCTTTGTTTGGTCCCAACGCATAGACAAGATACAGAGTAGACGGCTTACTCTCTAATATTACTTTGAAATCACAGATTTGAAATATTATATATGAGTTGGAGGGGCATGTCCCAACCAGAGGGCCAAGTCAACCTTGGTTATGGTCAAGCAAAGAAAGAGAGGCGGGAATTTTTGAGTAAACGTCAGGGAGTTTTGTTTTATTGCTCTACTTCCTAGTTTTTCTCTGTCTTTGTTATTTCAGTTGTTTTTTTGTATTAGTATTGTTTGTACTATATAATTGTAATTTGTTAAATAATTGCAAGTAGTCAACAAAAATAATAACAAATAAAATAACAAAAACAAATGAAATAACAATAAAGACAGAAAAATTTAGGCGACGAAACAAAGCAAAACTGACGTTTACTTAAAATTCCCGCCTGTCGCTCTTTGCTCCATGAGTGAAGTTGGCTTGATTTTCTTGTTGGGACCCATATACCCATATACCTAATAACTATAATAGGTATATGCATATACCTATAATATATATGATAATATGTATATGTTGGGACCAAACAAAGCAATACGACAGCAGTCTCTCGTGCTCCATTGGGAATGCTAATCATTACGCCCTTTTAGAATTTGTATTCATGGGATAATATACATCGTAATCTGAAGTTAGCAATAAATGTAACTTCAGAGCATTAAAATTTTGTTTATGTGATTTTTGTGTGACAGTCGTCAAGTCATGGACTTTACTTATCAATATATTAATTTCTGTTGAGTGATAAGAAACTTGCATTGCTTATTAAGCATTAACTGTTCTACTTAGAAGACACGTTCGCTAATACTACCTGTTGCAAAAAATTGCCCCAGATATTTTTAATTATGTTTTTATTTAAAAATACGTATTTATGAAAACCAAAATGTGGGAATGTAAACAAATTAAGCAGTACACCTGACTGCTAAACAATGTAAAAATAATTTTACTTAGAACAGTATGACTACTCTCCAAGACTCCGATCCAGAAACAACGGCAGATGGTATTGGGTTATCTTCTGTCACAACATTGCACACATTTGCAGAGATGTGGTATAGAGTGTTTTTGTGGGCTTTATTTTCATCAATTTTTGTTCATACAGTGAGTTTGTATTGTGTTTGAAAATATAAGAAAAATTAATCGTATGGTTGTAGGCAGCGGCGTTAATGGCATTTGCGACTTTAAGAAAACATAAATTCGGAAAATTCTTTCCAATTTTCATTCTAATCATGGGGATCGTCCCTCCTCTGACATCAGGCGTAGTGAGTAGTGCAGCTATAGCTTTCGTTTACAGATATTCTAGTTTTCCAATGGCACCACTTTACGCATTTTTTTGGGGTGTCGGTCAAACCGCATTATCAGCGTGCATCGGTTTTACCAGAATATTAGCCACATTATAAGAAACTTTTTATACGAATGTAATTTAGTTATTTAAGTGATAATTATGTGACTTTGTAAATAAGTTATTTTTCATGTAATTCATCCATGCTCATTATCTGTATACAACTGAAATATTGAAATCTTTACTTAATGTAGAATGAATCAATTCAGGTCCAGTATGTATAGTAAAATGCTTGTAGATTTTGTACATATATGTAATTCTAGAGCGTTCTGTATATATTATTAAATTTATATCAATACAGTTCACAGTGTGATACAACCACATACCATGTATGAAATTTTAAAGTTATTTGTAAATATTTTAAAATATTGTGATGGAAGATATTTTAGTTATGTGCCTAATGGTAGTTTTTATATGCAATCCTATGTTAAAAAGGTACAGAGGACCATGAAGGCAGCTTAGTATTTTCTTGTCTTTTATAATTATTGTATCATAATTTGTTATTTTTATGTGTGAAAATGTAGTTATAATTTTGTTATTTATTTTTATTAATAAATATGGTACCATTTAACAGAAAATTATTTTAAAAATATGGGTGTATTAAATAAATTTGAAAAAAAAAACATCAAAATCGCTCGCTTCGCTCGTACCTAGACTTTTATTGCATAAATGCTTATTATATTATTTATACTATTACATATTTAAATTATCCTCACTCATATATGTATAATAATTAAATTATGTGTTTATTTCATTTCATCAACACTCATTTTTTGCTTTCCTCCAAGTTTTGAACTTTTTCCTCTGTTCTGTAGTGATACATGTCAAAATCATATGGTAATCACCCCCCATTCCCCTCCTAGTAAACTCTTCAACAATCAAGAAGAGAAACTGTCAAACTTGGAAAATTTCATCGTTCACCTGACAGATTTGTAAATATTTGTATTATGTCAAAGAGTTACATATTTTAATAGTTTTAATATGACTGATCAAGTTTTACAATCACCCGTGTCTGAAACCAATGACTTTAAGCAAATTTCATATAATGATATAGCCGCCAAACTTCTGAATGATAAATTTTTGCTAACAGCGCTTGAATTTCACACTGAATTAATTGAATCTGGCCGAGAATTGAAACAATTAAGAGAATTTTTTTCTAATCCTGGAAATTTCGAACAACATCTTCAAGCAGATATATCATCTCCTATTCGTAAGTATTATTCTAGATTATAAACAGGGTTTTCAAAATTTGTTTTCAGCTCGATCTGGAAGTCAAGCCACTTTAGACAGTTTAGATCTCACACGGTTCTCCGAAGATGGAGAGCGTGGAGTTGATGAAAGAATCGCAGTTCTTGAGTTTGAACTGCGTAAAGCTAAAGAAACTATAAATGCTTTGCGGACAAATTTAACTGAATTAGAAAATACTGCTCCAGACACTGGAATAGCAAAGATTTTTAACAATGATTCAATTAAGCCTCACGAACAACGCGCTTTAAATTTTTTAATAAATGAATATTTACTCACGTATGGTTACAAACTAACGTCAATTACTTTTGCTGATGAAAACGAAAATCAAGATTTTGAGGATTGGGATGACGTAGGATTAAATATTCCAAAACCAGCAGAATTGTTGCCTTTATACAGAGAAGGTCTAAGACAAGCTGGACATGATTCTAATACTGTTGCCTGCCAAGTTGACTTACCAATAATAAATGAAGAAAAAGAACAACTAATATCCAATTTAGTAAGTTACTTTTGGTAATCTATTACATTAATTATACATATATACTTGTAGAATTTAGAATTAGATCAGTTACGACGAGAACTTTCTAAATCCGAAATATTTCGAAACGAACTTCAAGTTAAATATGACGCTTTAGTTTCAAGTCATACAGATAATTTTGATAATACTTCAACTAAAAGTGCGTCTCCCGAAAATTTTGAAGTAATTGATAAACCCGATAGGCACGATTCTCCTAAATCTAAAAGTAGGGGTAGTATTGTAACATTAGATGATGATGGATCTGCAGCTAGTTTAAACGAAAATGATCCAGAATGGACTCGAGTAGCTTTATCTATAGATTCTTCTCAGTCCAATACCAGTACTGAAAAAGAAACTGAACAAAAAACTAGTGAGAACAAAGAAATTGTGTTACCAAAGAGCCAAAGCTTTAGAAAGTTACCAGTTGGATTCCAACAAGAACTCTTGTCTCACTGTTTTATTAATGTTTTCAAGAAAACAGATAATTTTGGTTTGGAAGATTATCTTCGAGATGGCATATCAAATGAATCTTTTGTACATATTGTTTCACAATGCATGCCTAGAATTATTCCAAACATTATTCTTAATAAAAGAGAAGAGGTAATACCTCTTTTAATTAGTGCTGTCCACTTAAATCCAAACAGTAATGAAAGAGATAGCATGCTGCAGCAATTATTTAATTTGAAAAAACGGCCTTCAGAAGACGAACGGAGAATGATACTTTCAGGTAAGAAATTTATTAACCATTTATTTGAAATGAATACAACATAAATATGTTAGGTATTGTTGGAATTGCCAAATCTTCGGGCGAATCAATGGTAGAAAGCGAAGTTTTGCCTCAATGTTGGGAACAATTAACGCACAAACATGTGGAAAGGCGGTTATTAGTAGCAGAGTCTTGTAGTGCGTTAACTCCATATGTTTCTGTAAGATTTAATATAAATATATTCTTACACGGGATATTCACTTTCTACTTCCTGTAGAGTACAATTCGTAATTCTCTAATGTTGTCGATGCTTCAACAATTACTAGAAGATCGAGATCCTCTAGTGAAAGAAATGGCAGTAAAAGCTTTAGCTTTAGTTGTAGCTTACTGTGATGATACTGATAAATACTCTCACTGTGAAGAATTAGCTTTATCAGTAATGGATGATTCTAATATTAATGTTGTTAACTGTAGTATACGAATTTTATTGCCTGTTTTGGCCGAATGGGCTCTGAACACAGGTAAGCTTTGTTAAATTATTTATTTTTTGTATTAATTGTATTTCTTGTAGGAAAATTACACTCAACTTTACTAAAAAATCTATTTTATAAGCTAAATCAATTAGTTAAGCTAAGTCAACCTGACTCACCGACTAAAAAACAATTGTCTTCCGATGAATCCATCATTCAAATTATCAATGCACTTGATATTTTGCTGCCTTTCTTGTTAGTGTATATTGCGGCTGTAGAAGTTGTTACTAAAAGAATTACTGAAGATTTAGTAATGGAAATTAGTAAGTGAGCTATTTTTATTTATTTAAATATTAAAATTTATTTTGTAGGGCCAGATCTTTCGAAATTATGTACATCATTGACAAATCCTAATAATTTTTATTCAGGCAATAAAAATATTGGTATAATTTTATATGAATTTGATAAAATAATTGCAGAAGAACCAGAAATTACTTGGCCAGAAGTCGACTGGTTTTTAGATATAGTGTAAGTCAATATTTATTTATTTTTATTCAAATATTTCATGACATTCTCTTTTAGAATACCAGACTTATTAAATACGTTAAATCATGTAGATATCACCCAGCATCCAGTTTTAAAATCAGTTATAAATTTCTTCACTCATATATGCGTAATTTTCGGTAAAAAATTCACAACAATAAAAATAAAACCATTGTTTCAAACACATATTCAAAATTTGGAACAAATGTTATTAAATTTCAATCAGTACACTCCAAATTTTTTAATGATCCCTGTTTATTTAATATCAGTATTAAGTTATTGCGGAGATATCGAGGAACTGTGTAATATGTTAAAAAGATTCGTTTGTGCGTTACCTCTGTGCGGTACCCCATTAGATTGCCTTGAAGTAACGGTTAGAGGGTTGTGCGAAACTGAAGGACTGCAAGAAACAGTCGTTAATGCCCTGTGGGAAGGCGTTGTGCACCAAAGACCTTTAGTTAGAAGTGCAACTGCTGGGTTGTTTTCTACTATTGTAGCATTATCTTCAGAGCAATTATTATGTGCTAGAATTGCTCCAGCATTGGTTACTTTAGCCAGTGATCCAGATATGTAAGTATATAGGGTGTATCTGCGAATACGAACCCCTTCTTATTTTTTTTATTATAAGGAATTTAAAAAATTGCTTTACATAGAAGTTTTATTATATTAAACATACTAATTGGTGACACATATTTAGAAAAAATTAAAGTCTGATTTACACGCAACGACTATCAATTTTTATTTTTTGTCCTCAGTATATATGGAATAACTAAAATTGATTAATTTTATTTACTTCTTGCTACAGATTAGTTAGAACGGCAACATTGCCAGCATTAGGCAGTTTAATAACAGATTGTAACGTAAAAGAAGTTCACGACAAAGCATACATGCAATTACAATCATTTTTATCTGATTCTTCATCAAAAGATAATCATGCAATGTTACGACAACTTGTAGTTACTCTTGGGCACATAGTCAATTCCTGTGATTCGTGGTTTAGAGAAGAAGGTAATTATTTAATTGTTGTTTGAGTTGTGTATTTTTAAAAACCGAAAATTATTTTATAGTTATTTTGCCACAACTAGCAGCAATGTCAGCATATACATCGCAAATGTCCAATCAAACAAGAAAGGTTGATATGGCTTCTGCTCTTATAGAATCTTTTTCTGCTACCATTTATTGCCCTTTAAGTAGAAATACAATTAGTACAGCACTTTTACCAGGATTAAAGTAAGTATATATTCATTTTATTTACGTTTAGATAATATGAATGAAATATGTAGATATCTCGAGGCAGTAGATAACAAAACTCTTGTGATTCATCGCGACACAATAACAGCAATGATTCGCGAAACAGAATCTCGTTTGGATCAATCACCCACGGGTAATTTTGAAAGAGGTTCCATTTCTCAAAATGTTAATCAAGGTATGGAAGACGTTCGGCAACGTATGAGTAAGATATTTAGCTCCAAGACAAGCATTCCAAAATCAAACTTACAAGGTATGTTTAGAAAAAAGTAAAATTGACTGCTGCAATTCTTTGTTTCCGAATGCAAAGTATTTTAATATATTTTATCTGGTAATCTCAATTCTATTTTTATATAGATTTAATAACATATCTGTATTTATTTTTTAAACTGTGCGGATTTAACTCTTACGTTTTAGGATTTTTTACCGCTGGCATTTTAAGCGCATAATCTAGTTATTGATATTATCGAGTTGAAATATTTATAGTTGTGATAGTTTTTATAAGTATAGGTATATAATTACCTAAATAAATATTTTATATACTCTTTCAACCTTGTAGAATTTTAAAACAATTTCGCTGATTGAAATTCACTTTTTTAAAAAATTTTATTCGCACAGTTTAATTGTGTTGTGTGTGTATAGAAAGTTACAATTTTAGAACAACCTTTATGAATATTGTTGCAAAAATAGTTGTGCCTTTTGACAACACACATGTTTTACTAACTGGCACAATGTTATATATTTTTTTAAAAATATAGAACATTAAGAAATATGTATTTTTTGCAGCACAATTTATATTCAGAAATTATGCATTTTATTATATATTATGCAGGGCAAGATAAAAAAAATATTAACGGAAATCAGTTTAAATAAAATTAAGTGCTATTTGGAAAAATAGTGAATATCCGATTTTTTAGTAGAAAATTAAAAAAATCGGTTTTAATTTTTAGGTAAATTATATTCTTGACTTAAAAATTTTCAACCGATTATTTTTTGCCCTGGATATACGTTATATTACTTTGTAAATATTTTTGTATATTAAAAGTCGTTTTTCATATCAATTTATTACAACTTTAAAAAAATAGATCTGATTAATAGATAGGATTGGGTCACTTGGTTGTGTGAGTACTTAAAAGTATTGATAATTGTATATTATACATTTATTTTATAACTAGTCATTTATAACATAAACTATCTAATATGTTCATTCCGAATTATGTATATTAATCGTTAAGTTTGTGGTACAGGTCTTTTAACTTAATAATGACTTTATTTCGCTTTAATAACGGTTTTACAATTTACTATTTCCTGCCAGAAGTTCCCTCACCTGTTTTACAGCGTACAGTGCCGTACCAGGAGCGGTAGTTACACCGTAACCACCGTGACCGTAATTATGTACGAGTTTTAATTTTCGGTTGTTATGCTCGAGGATTTGTTTTTCCACGCGCACTGGGTCTCGGTGTGGGCGTAAACCAACCCAGTGCCTCATTATAGGAGCAGTTTTCAAACTAGGCACTAAAGATAAGCAGCGTTCTTTTATAGCAGCTACGTCATGTCGATTAATAGTTAAATCATAGCTATCGAATTGTCTACACCCGCCTAGAGTGACCGCATTGAAACCGGGAATAATGTACGTGTCGTAATCCGCATAGAAAAATGTTTTTATGAATGGCGCTTGCACCTAAAATAACAAACATCAATGAATCATTCAATACAAAACAATCATTACCTTTAAAACTTGACCCCTTATTGGTACAACTTTGTAGTCATTGCACAGATATTTTGCGCCTAATCCGGAGCAGTTAATAATAACGTCGTAATTCAGTTCCGCGAAAGAATTGATTTTTTTATTAATAATTTCTCCGCCTAAATTTTCGAATTTTCTAGTAGCCCACGGTAAATAAATTCTGCATTCGGTTAACATTGTTGAAAAAAATGATCCATATTTCCAGTTTCCAGGACAAAGATGTAATTCTTCTTCAGTTGCTGTACGATAAATTGGAACAATATTCTCAATATAGTGGTTCTATAAGTCGCATTTTCATAAGTTTTATATTATTATTATTACATGATAAAAACATACGCGAACTATTGACTCGTTGGTACTTGAAAAAATATAACCGGATAATTCAGTGACTCCAGCTTCAGGTCCATATGATGATCGCCAAATATCCTCCCAGTAATGATATGCATCTTGTATCCATTTTCTAAATTTAAAATATTTATATTTATTATTGGCAATATTTTAAAATAAAATTACCTTGTAATTTCCTCTGTCGGACCCGAAAAACTTGTTCCCGGTCGGAATAACCCGGCAGCGCCATCGGATGTGGTGTCCTGGGTAAATTTTTCGGCAAGTACGCTCACTTTAATGTTCGGGTATTCCTTTTTTAATTCTATAGCAGTGGTAAGACCCACTACCCCTGCTCCAAGAACTGCCACATTTAAGTTTGACATCGTTTTTGATAATAAATATGTATGGAAGGTCAAAATCGTTATCTATCAGAGATAAACTTTTTTAATTTAAGAATTCAATGTCGATTCTCGTTTAAATATGGTTAAGTATATGAAAATAAATAAAAAATAATACTAGTTTTTTATAATTTCAAATATGTCGATTTCGGTTAAATAGGCTAAAATGTTTTAGACCCAATGTATTTTAAATAAACAGAATCATCTAAGTAAAATTTATTCTGCACGTATCCTGGCTTTTACGGCCACCATTAGAAATACGAATACAAGTGGAATAAATTTTAATTAATAGAAATAACTGAGTATTATTTTTTCTTAATTTTCATATAAGAAATGAGTTAGGTCATTGATGTAAAAAATGATAAATTTTCTATTTTATATTCAGACATTTCCAGTATCTACATTGGGTATACAATTTTAAATAAGCCACATTTCAATATTGAATCAAGGTTGATACAAAATAAATATGGATTTACGCAAAGATATACATAACGAATTTATTCATGTAAACTTTAATGTATGATATAAGTAAATACAAATATTGGTGCCTCAATCACTAGATGTTGGAAATAAATACATGTTACAGACACAATATGAACACTGGTCTGGCTGGCTACACAGGGTTGCTCTATATTATATCACTAGTTTAGTTTATATATGAACTATGTATGCGTACGTGTTGGTCCTACCTCAGGCCACGGCTTGGAGTTCTAGTCAGACAGTGCATATCATATTGGTATTGAAATCATTTCATTCATTATAGTATAGTTAACTGTTTATTACTATGTACGAATGGACATCGACCTAGTAGTCTATGTAAAACATACAATACATCTCTGACCTATCGGATTCTGAGTAAACTGTACAGCAACATAGCGAAAGTCCAGACTTTATACGTTTTCAAAAAATGCGTTAACTCGAATTAAATTAATCGAAATTTATACTTTTACAAACTAAACAGTGAATGTGAACCAAGAGAATAATTTAAACAAACGGCGAATGCAGCAATTGGCTACGAGAAAGCTGTCCTGTTCAGTTGAGCCACGGGTGCTTCAAGCATTCCGCAGCGGTCGCTCGCCGATCGGGATCGAAGTCGAGCATGGGTTTGAGAAAGTCTGCGAACTCCTTGGCGTCCTTGGGGCTCCACTCATACTTCTCCGTCAACACGGCTTCTAGGCCCCAAGGCTTGAGCCCCGTTATATGCCTTAATTCGTTCTTCTTATTGAAAAATAGTTTACTATGCCGACCTTGTGCTGTGATGCGCCGGGGAATCTCACCCAGCAACTCAATGATGTGCGCCAGATGGTCTTCGTCGCGGCTGTAGTCCTCACCAGAGTGCGGCTCGAACAGGTAATCTCCGGTCGCCAGTTCGAACGCCATGCACGCGGTGCTCCAGATGTCCGCCGACGTTCCGTAGCCGGCGCCCAGAAGCACCTCCAGAGAGCGGTATTGTCGTGTTTGAATATCTTCCGTAAAGTGTTTGTCTACCCAACAAGCGTTACCTAGATCTGCAATCTTCACCTCCACCTCGCACTCGTCGAACGCGGGGTCCGGTTCTTCCTTGTCGTCTAATTTATACAACTTAGCATTCAGAGAGGGATTGTCATCTTCAGACATGGGGGTGACTGCTTCTCCGCTGCCTTCCTCCGCACTCACTTGCTCACCAGACTTGTCTTCCGTAGGGTCGTCCAACATCTCACCACCAGCTAAACCATCCAGCGGTTTTTCACAGCCATTCACAGGGGACGTTTGGGTGTCGGTTTCCTCGTCACCTGCACCCTCAACAGGGACGTTCTGGTTTGTTTCATTCTCGTTGCAATTCACAACATTACCACCGTTTTCTTTTTCTTTGATAAGCTTTTGTTCCTCAATCTCTACAATTTGTTCCATTTGTTTCTTTAATAGTTCTGTTTGCCGTTTTGCCTTCTTCTTTAATTTTTTCTTTTTATTTTTACTCATTTTGCTGTTAAGATTCTGCCCTTGGAATTCCTTGGGGGCAGTGCTTACAAGTGAAGTAGGTAATTTGACACCCATTGTACGCATTTGAGTAGCATGGCAGGCTAGTTTCCGAACATAACTTTCATCGACACAAATGAGAACGTTTTCCGGTTTAATATCAGTATGTATAATTTTACATTTTGTGTGCAGATAATCCAGACCTTCTAATACTTGCCGGATAATGGTACGCACATTATTGCGAGGAATGCCCCGGTAATTGGATTTCAGAATCAATTTAAGTAAATTATGTCCCAAAACTTCAAATACCATACATATATGCGTACCATTAATTCCACTGATTTTAAAATCATTTAGCAATTGTACAGTTTTGTTTCTTTTAGGATCGCTTGTGTCACTCTCTCTGACAGCTTTCAATAACTTGATTTCGTCCATAGCTGTTTCCGTAAAGTGCGGTGCAGATTTGACAACTTTTAAAGCAACGAACCGCTTGTCTACTAAATCCCAACACAACCAGACTGTAGAAAAGTGTCCCCAACCAAGTTTTCGTGTGACATGGTATCGACTCAAAAATAGATCACCAATTTTCACAGGATGGTAACCTCCTTTACAGTAATCTGAGCTGTCTTCCTGCTCTTCTTCTTCGCTGGTAAACTGTTCATCATCGTCTTCAATAGTTTCATTACTTGAACTATGTGACGGTTCCAGCCTGTTTGAGTTTCTGTTGACACGAATCCCGTTGTTGCCCGTACCTTGGCCACCACCGTGTTCTTCATTTTTACCCTTCTTTTTACCAGGCTTGTGTCGTTTCTTTTTAGCTTGTATAGCTAAAACTCGCCTATTTACATCAGATTTGGAACTCATTGTTACACTACACTCACGATTATTTTATAAAATATGACAAGAAAATCTATCTCTTCATTGCGAACACTTTTGTTTGATTATGGCGGCCGAATGCGGAACAAAAAGCGCTCAACCTAGCGAAGTTGTCAGGTCGCTTCGCGACCGTCAAGCCAAAAATAAAGTTTATATTTACTCACTTAAATCGCTTTACGAGGATTATTCTTTTTTAAGAAACTAATTATTCCAATTATATAACTGCACTTATTAATAAACTTTATATTAAAAAAGAAAAAATTCAAACAATTCTGAATTAATTTATTACGTATCACTATTGATTCAACAAAGTCTGCATCAAAATTTCAGTTGTATGAGTAATATTATAAAGTAAATAAACAAGAAATTGTTATAAATAGAAAAATATTGTATACATGACGATTTAAATATTTTAAAATGAATCTGAACTAAAATAAAGCGGATTAAATAGTACCATGTGAACAAAATTTGTAGCGAGTACGTAATTGCGTGTTTATATCAGATTATAGCGAATTCTATGTTCATGTGGTGGATTTCGTATTGGTTTCTTTTACATATCAAATATCGAAATACTATTATGCACTATAGCTTAGTTCATTTGTGTGTAGTTTTCATTGAAATTAATTATCAATTTAAAAATGGGAAGAAGAATTTGATTTCATAATTTATGTACGTTTATTTATTGCACATATTATTAAAATATTTGCATAGTAGGCATTATATTTATAATATTTATTGTTGATATCACAGATTTTTTAAATTAACGGTTACAAATGTTTTTATTTAGTTTATTATTTTAAATTTAACTATAAATACAATTAACTAGTATTTATAACGCAATAGTTTAAAAATAAAAATAAAATTTACCTTTGACCAACAATAAATTCTATTTTTAGGGATTTTTGAAAGAATAAGGATTTGAAGGTTAGGTTGTAAATAGACGTGAAGTTGAAAATGGAGGGAAAATAACGGTCAGTTTGCATAAAACAAGTGCAACCCCATAACTGCCATCATTTTCTTGTAGAAGCTTGTTTGTTCAATTGTTCTTAACGATGTCTCAGACATCAATTGTTTCGTATTTTGCAACACGCAAGAGACCTGCTACAGAAGATGCAAATATAGTTCGTGCGAAGAAGGTATTAGTGTTAGATCCAGCAGACAATTTAAAGGGAACAAAAGGGGTGGTGAGTAATCCAGCTGACATTTGTGACGTGGTATATAGAAAAGAAATATCTTTAAATAATAACGAATCAGTTGAGACATTGAAAGGGGATACACACATTGAGAAAGAAATAAAATTTCCGCAACGAAGTCGTGTTGTAACTAAACTTAATTTTGATACCGTAAAAAGTGCGAATACCATCATGACTATTAAAAGAGGTGGTACACCTAAATCAAAACCAAAGAAAACAAAAGAAAATCCGAATCAATTAAATATTCAAAGCATGTTTAATAATATTCAACAATGTAAAGTATCTCAAAACTCACAAGAAATAAATGAAAAAACACCCCCTTCTTCACCACAAAAAAATTTAATGGATAATGTGAAACTTAATGATGATTTGTCTCTAAATGAAATAAAGAACAAATTGACACGTAGCTCAAGATTAGCTGAGCTTAAAGCTTCTATTTCAAGATTTAATAAAAATGCTGAAAAACTAAAAGAAATTGAAAAGAAAACTTCTGCATCTACCTCTACGTCACCAGCCTTGAAAACTTTCAAGACTCTTGATATCGAAGTACAAATTAGGTACGTATTAATAAATATCAAGTGAATATTTCTAATTGATTTGTTTTTAGTCCAAAGAAAATTTTATCTCCAGTTAAATCTTACCTCAGCCCGAAGAAAGAAGTTGGTGTCACTCGAAAGAATTTACTGGGACTTCTCAGCCCGAGTAAAAACTTGAGTAGTGGTTTAAGTGTAAGCCCATCCAAAGCTCCAGCCTACCAACGCTTCCAAGCTTTGGCATCTCCAGGCACCCCTACTTTAACTCTGCCATTTAAATATCGCAGTTTGGCGGAAATGTTCCGGAGCATCGACACGGTTTGTGCAATGTTGTTCAACAGGAAAGAAACTATAACTTTCAATAAGTTAAAGCCAGCGGTTCAGGAAATGATGCGGAGGAATCTCAGTGAGCAACACTTCTCTCAAATTAAAGCTCTTTATCCCGATGCTTTTTCGTTTAGTTGGGAAAAAATGAAAGCTTTTGCAGCCAAACAAGAGAAATATGAGTTTGTTATAGCTCCAAATATAGAAGGGAGTGAACCGGTTATGAATCCAACATGTTTATTAGACCGAAGGAGGAAATTATTTACTGCCCTTCTGGAGAAAGTTAAGGCCTATCACAATGAATTCCTCATGTCGTTAGACCCACCGATGGTTATTCCCAGCAATAAAATCACTCGTTGGCATCCGGAATTCGATTTGGAGAAAGTTCCAGACATAGACGGAGCAGTGCTACCCAAACAGCCTGAAGAGGACAAATTAACTACAGGGCAAGAAGTTCTAGAGAAAGCTCGCAGCCTCTTCAATTGCAATACTCGTATGGAAAGAGCTATGGAGAAACTTAAAGAGCTACAAGAAAAAGCCGAGGAAGCACCAGCTCCAACTTCATCTCTTCCAGCTCCTCCTTCTCTGAAAGGCATCCCCAAAGCTCTGCTGGAAAAAATCAGAGCTAAGCAAGCTGCCAAAGCTCTGGAAGCTATGACAAGATCTGCCTCACAGGACAAAGAAGCTTTGATGTATGGTCGACTTCCTGAAATAGCTCGCTTGTTAAGAAATACTTTCGTAGCTGAGAAAAAAGGAGTTTTACCTCTTGAAGAAGTCATAATCAAATTAAATAACAGTTATAAGAGTTTCTTAACTAACTCTGAAATCGAAGAACACTTAAGACTGATCAGTAAATCTGTGCCAGGTTGGCTCGACTTCCATGAAGTCCGCAAATCGTTATTTGTAAAAGTCTCCCGTAATGGAGACATGTTGAAAGTCATGAAGCGCCTTGAAGACTTAGCTAAATCAAAGTCTGGTTTGTAAGTTATTTTCGGGTATTATTTTTTTATACACTATAATTTGACATGTTTTTTATATTGTTTATTTTGTACCAAATCATTTTGTATACAATAAATAGGTACATTAAAACATTTTTATTAAGTACAAAGCTTGCATAATAACACGAATATAAGATGATTATATTTATATATCACAAGTAAATGAAAGCACCCTTAATGAATAAGCTTGGATACTCATATTTTTTAAAACTTTTGTAAAATTTAACATAAAATGTTAAACTGTACTAATTTATTGTACTTATTTTATAGTCGTATTACAATTAGTATAAAAATTGCAATAAAGCAAAAGTGCCTTATACAGGTGTTACCTCTAAAAGATCCAATCCATTTTCAGATAAATAGTTACCTAGAAAAACTAAATGCATGAATTTATTCAGGGTGTATTTTTAAATCATTAAAACATGTTGCATTACCATTGTGCCTTTCACGCATGTTATCCAACCTTTTTACCTCGTATTTAGTGTTTCTTTAGTCCTTATTCAGTATGGAAAACGGATTCTTGTAAAGGTAACACCCTATTTCATATCCTTTGACTAGAAATTAAGAGGTAGATTCTTACAAAATATTCACATTTTAAGCCCAGACAGCAAAAGTTCACCTTTGACAAATAATGTGCTGTTATGCCGTAGCTTTTGTGTCTTGTGATTGACGCCGTGTAAGTGATATCACAAATAAATAATTATGAAAATAAATTCTCAATTAATTTTTCAACAGGGACTCGAATAGAACTGGACCAAAAAAGCCCACTTTTACAACAGGAACTGTCGCTAATATTTAAGAACACTTAAATCGAATGCGAAGTGGTTCACCATTTCAAGAATATTGAGAAATTGTTTGGTAAGAATTTGCTTTGCTTTTATTTTTTGTTTTTTTCTTTTAATTATATAGTGTTTATTTTAAAATAACTGAACCCTAGAATCTTCGCCATTTTTTCTTGCAATCGAGTCCCTCTTTTCTGACTAAATTACGAAATAAAATCATTATTAACGGTTTGTTCAATTTCTACAATGATATTGTATAATCTTCTACGGACTTCGTCGGGAGTTGCAGATCTGGGTAAGCTGGACTCGGAATCGGGGTTGGCACACTGTCGCAAAACAGTTGCTAAGCTGGACGGCGTGTGTTGAGACATTAAAAGACCAGGAACTATCACTTTATTACTCATAGTCCAACCGAGAAATAGTTTTTCACAAATGATTTGCAAATTATTGTTACTTACAGTTTCCGAGCATTTATTTGTTTTTAAATTACAACGAGCTCGACAATCGTAAAAATCGCAGTCTTCATCACTTGTACACTTATCTGTGCTTTTGATAATTTTATTTACAACTGAACGCGGATAAACAGTATCGAGATCAATGAATTTTAATCGAGTTCCGCCTTTAGGCATTCCAAAATGATTTAATTTTATATCACACAAGTGAAATGGTTCACGAAATGATGAATCCAATTCATCAATTAATTCCATTATTAAAACAGATAATTTTAATCTTCTTCCCCATTCTTCACTATCATCTGATGTTGATAGCATAGTTGAGACTCCTTGAATTGGTTCTAGATATTCTACAGCGAAATACAAACCACAAGTGCCCAATAGTTGGGGAAAAACATCTCTGTCAGTGAATAGAGCAGATAATAAATATTCATTGTCTTGAACTAGTGGCCATAAGTTGTCCATTTCTTGTTGCCTTTTATGTATATCTAACTCTTCATATGATGGCTTCAATCTGCTCATTCTTACGGCATTTTCATGTGATAGACTCATATTTAATTTGGCCTGGATTATTCCACGAATGATAGAGCGAAATTCTCTTTCGGACGGATACTTCTTTATGCCATTGTCGTACCAGTGAAGATTTTGTACAACACTGCGGCTTGTTTTAAAGACGAGTTTTGTTTGATGCCATTCTGCGCTAAATACCGCTTCTTTTCCTTGACGAAATGAGTGGCAAGTTAGGGAATGGATATCATGAGTTGCACATAGCGGGCGACAAAGAGATCCGATAGCTACCCCATGTTCGTAGAGGCGACACTGGAATTATTTTACATAAATTCAACTGAATAGACATCACCGACACTAGTTAATCAAGTTTTGATAAAATATAATCAACCGGACGTGGAAGTATGAACAAAATTCTCTGAAGAAAGTTACTACAACTTTATTTATCATAGAAAAAATAATTTTTATCGCATCGCGTATATATTTTATAGTGCAGGTCAGTTCTGTAGTGGCTACAGCTGTTTTTTATTTTATAATAATTAATTTCTGAGATGATTTTCAGTTAAAATTAATTAAATACCATGGCAATTTAAGTTGACCATAAACTTAACCATTCAAAAATGTTATATCTAGCCTTATCATATCAAGTCATGCGGATAATCACTGATTATAATAAACTGATAGTGTTATCAGTATGACGTCAAACTTACTGCTCGTTTCACATGATGCCATGCCTCTAAATTCGTACAGACGATGCCCCACCGCAATAACAAATACGTTATGGTTAAGCACACAACGAACACCGAAATGCAGGCATATCGATGATTGTAAAATAAACCAGGAATTCGGCGAACATTAAACATGGTAGTGAGGTCAAGTCTACGTTTTAAGGTGGCATGACGGCTTGTCGTCGCGACGCATTGACAGTGATGTTGCGTCGGCGTCGCAGAATACCTGAGAGATAGGAAATGCGTCGGCGCCGGTCATCTGACAAATTTGACCTACATTGTTTAAATCGAAGGGAAGATATTTTCATTTTTAAATAAAAAATGAAGACCAAAATAAGGTTATCTATTGTTGTGAAATATTATAACATACTGGATTATAATTTTTCGAAAAGTATAGTTGAAAACACGTAACAAAGGTTAAGTAATAAATAATCAGTGTTTGTTGGTGCTAATCAGAGTTTTAATTATTGGAAATGAAAACCGAAATGAGGTTATCTATTGTTGAGTTAATGAATAATCAGTGTTTGTGGGCGTTACTTAGTGTTTTGACGAGTTATATAGTGATTATTGGAATTAGGTGTAGATTCTAGCGATGTACGACGTGGTGGGAGAATGTTTTGGCGGCAGCTACGTGTTCGCGTCGGACCGCGGCGCCGCTGCGGTGATGCGACCTTGGTTCGCCCTTGCCGGCCGAGTATCACGTACAAACGACAGACAGCGGTCGCACCACACACCGGCACTTGGGGGCCAGTTCTTCTTGCAACAGTGACTGCATTCGTGTAACGTCGTCAGCGTGCTCGTAGGGCCGTGCATCTGTTATTAGGAGCAGATTAGACACAGGTCAGTATTTATGATAAATACTCATGACCTGATCGGGTCAAACTCTCGCATGCCTTGGATAGGTCATGATTGATGTTTATTTGTTTGTAATTTCTCACTTTTTAAATTTGGTTTTTGATAACGGATTTCGCGCCTGTATTATTTATGATTTAAATTTTGGCGCCGGAGTTTGACCGCTAAGGGTTTAATTGTTTATTAAAAGATTGATGTTCTTGGTGTTTTGGTCATGTTTTCTATGGCTGTTAAGGTAAACATATATAAACTGGTTCCGTTGCAAAGTTCACTGACGTTTGATCAGCGCTGTTTATTTTTAGAGTAATGTATTTTTGCGTTTTAATAAAACAGAATTGCTTTTATTTGTTTCAATTCATACATACGCGAATGTTGGGAACGTTTAAGCGAAATAAATTTAAATTTAACTTAGATGCTCTTGTCCGTCATGAGCTATAATTGACTGCTCAACGAATGCTGCATGTGGCTGTATTGAAAGTCTGTACACTTTAAAAATGCCGTTTATTGATGCTTCTTGTCTTGTCTAGTAAGACAAGTACCGGCTTTTACTGGATACTAACAATCAACAAACAGGAAAGTCTGTTCTATTCTTACATTGTTTACATTTTCAAATATGTATGTCGGTAACTTTCAATTTTGAATTAACCATATTTCATTGATATAGTTACATTAATTTTCAATTAACCGAGATTTTAAGATCTATTTCTTTATTAAACTATTTAATATGTGAATTTCGTTTCTCAGCCAGATATGCAAAACTGGTTATTTAGAAAACTGGTGTAATTATAGATTCCTCAGAAGTTCGATTTTAAAATTAATTGATGATATGTTTATTTATTTTTGTAAACAAAACAAATTATTTATAAACATGATAAAAATGCATTATCGCAAGAACTGCAAACATAATTGCTAATTATTTAATACCCTCCTTTCTTTTAAATAATATTATTGATATAAAAAAGCGTCAATAAATTTCATACAAGATTCAAATTTGCGCTGTGCCGTGCATACATACAGATTAATGCTTTTGATATTTCGACGAATGAAAGCACAATGTGGATGTGGAATTATATATTTATTAAAATTATTTTAAAGGAAATTTATTAAAAATATATTAAGTGGATGAAGAGTTCGTTGCTGAAAATTAAAATTTTGTCTTCAGCTTTGTATTGAATATGAACTGTAAATATACTTGAATAGCCTTGTGCTAAAATATAGTACGAGATCCTAATTATTTCATATATTTAGGTTGGAGGGTCATTTATTTCAATTATTTTTAATACAATTCTCTCAGCTATCTTTCGACTATATTTGACAATCAAGATTGAAATTGGAAACATTTATTTTTAATACATAGCCTAAGATTGTGCTGTTTTTATTTTGTATGACGTCAAATTGCAACATATGGCCATCGTTCATTCGTTCATAAACTAAAGATTTATTTAAGTTGATTCGGTTCTTAAATTTTTGCGTAAGTTATGATTTCATGTCTAAGAACAGATAAGAAATGTACGGAGTTGTAAATAATTATTTATACGTTGCACGTAAACATGTAATTTAGACTCTTTCATTTGTAAAGCTGTAAACTAAAAAATGTGAAAGGAGTATCATTTAATACTTATCTTTGTTAAATAAAAAGTGTTAGTTTATTATTAGCAAAATATGTAGCTTACACTGATAAAATAAGTAGATAAAAATGTATTGTAATAACAAAATACTTCTTACGTATTTTATTTACAATTTAATGTAATTATTATTTATGTGTTATAAAGTATTGTACTAACTTTTTATTGTAAAGCATTTTTTTTTAACATTATAACATTTATATTTACCGCCTATATTTTTCGAACGCATATCCAGGGACGTACCCAGTTTTTTTTTTCGGGGAACCATTCTCAGTTTTCTATATAATCAGAAGATTCGTACTAGACGTGGGCATGTGAGTGATTTTCCATTCATACTTACATCCAATCACGACTGCAATTTTGAATCACGATTGCTCACACATGATCAAATTAGGAAAAACTCACGATCACACCCGCGGGTCAGATCCGTGTCCCGGTTATAATTTTTTATTTCTCAATTCCTTTGTTTTTTCAGGTGTAAAAATTATTTTCTATATTCTATCATACAATAAATTAAAATTATTTTTTATTAGTCAACTATTATTAGCAAGCTAAAATCAAAACAGCAGTAAGGTAAATTTACGAGCATTCATTCATGCCGTGACCTACCGTGACCCGGAAAAATTCACGACCCGTGTTCACTTCTAATTCGTACTATCTACTATGTAATTTCTAGGATACTTGTGTAAGTTTATATTCACATTTTAATTTAAAATAAAAAAAATGAAATGAATTACTGCAATGCTGTCAATTTATTTAAAATTTAATGAACCTCGAACTGTTTCGGCTCCACTTTGGTCATCATCAGGGGGTTATTATTCAATTGAATAAGATGTACATAAAGTCATAATATAAAAATATTATATAGTTTTAGATATTCGCCAAATAATTTATAATATATATACATCTTATTCAACTGACTAATCATCTCCTGATGATGACCCAAGTGGTGCCGAAATCGGTCGAGGTTGATTAAATTTAAAATAAATTGTGTACATCTCAGTACTGCATTTTTTTTACAAGTTATTCAGTTATCACGTAATTAAAATAAAAACGATGTAATATTTTAACAAATTCATATTTCCCGCCATAATTTTTTGGATAATTGTCATTTCCGGCGCTAGTATATAGATTTCCGTTTTTTACAATTTGATACTCTTATAATCAAGAGGGAGGTACAACAATAAAGAGGTATTTGTTGTTGGATTATGTCTTCTATTTTTAACTAGATTGAATAGCGGGCGTTATCTTTTGTTTTCGTGGCCTGGACACGGCACGGTGCGATGCCATCGAGCACGAGATGCCTGCATGGTCTCTGAGTGACCCGACAACGCACCGATTATGAAAATACTCTCTCGTCTTCAGTTCTGTACCACTCTACTTGGGTCAACGCAGATCGATTGATTGCTTTTTAACAATCAATTGTTTAATTTATTTTCGCTCTTTCCTCTTTTGTTTTTGTGTTGATATGTTTGTTTGTATACAGCTAAGAAGGTAGATAGTTATATTTTATTTGCATGATTTAATAATTAATTACGTTATCTTTATTTTTTATTAGTTTTATTTCTAATTTGTAACAAATTTTAGATTAATTCTAACACATTAATAACGCTGATAATAATGGTTCATTGAATGTATATTCATGTGAATAAAAAAAAATCAGCATTTTCCACTACATAACCAACCGTTATTTACATAAATTATACAATAAAAATATCATCAACGATTTTTTTTTTCAAATAGATCATGTTTTATACAGATATTGTTGTCAATAATAAGTGTGATTGCCTTAATAATATTCCCAGAAATTCAGATTATAACCTAACCTAACCTAAAACTTTAGACATTTTGTTGTTGGACTACAAAACCTATTCTTTATTTACATTAAAAAGGTTACATATGTATTAATTGACCCTGAAATTACCTTGAATGTATGCACGCAAAATCTTATTTCTCCAATTTTTTCATAAGAAACTTGTCATCCGATATTATTTGATATTTGTTACACATTGATACAAATAAAAGTCATATATATTTCATTGAATGTCTCCATTTCTTTATTACAAAATGCAAATATTAAAGTTACGTTGAAAACTATGATATAGTTTATGCATTTCTCCGAAAAGTTCGATAAATTGTTCGTTACACATTGATACAAATAAGAGTCATATATATTTCATTGGATGTCTCCATTTTTTCATTATAAAATGCAAACATTAAAGTTACTTTGAAAAATATGATGCATTTCTCCGAAAAGTTCGATAAATTGTTCGTTTACTCAATGATATAATTTTTAACAATTCACGCAGATAATAGTTGATAAGTAGGCCCATATTTAAAATGTATTGACATAATTTTTGACACATGGGTTTCATAAGTGTGTAATGTGCAAATTGATACAAATGGAACCCTGCCAACATAAAAGATAACATTTAGGCGTACCCATGGCTCTCTAAATCGACATGGAAGATTAAACCAATTTTATTTTAGTCGCCTGCAAATGTCATTCAACTATATCATTTGTTTAAAGATTATATCGATGTTATACTTACCGATTATCTCTAAACAAATAATTTTTTTTATAATTTATCGTTTGTTTTATAATAAATTTGTAGACGGGAATTATTAGAGATAAGCTAATAAAAAATTTACAAATAATTGTGCGAAACACAAGTTTCTATTGTGTTTAAATTCTGGATTGGTTTCAATTAAATTTTCGACTTGGCCAAAGTTCTTTTAACTTGCAAAAATTTCTTCTGATGCAATCATTTCTTATCCAAGAATACCGTAAGCATAAAATAGGATGATAATATTTGTCAAATTTTATTTTTTTCTTTAAATTCTATTCTATAAATAAATTGTGAACAAACTTTGAAGTTGTTGTCGTGTTAGTTGCATTTAATGAATGTGATTCATATTGTTTTGTTAAATAAATAATATGACTGGAAAAGTTTATTACAAGTATTTCAATTTATAAATAGCTAGGCAAGGATACTGGACCAAAAATACGATCATGACATTGACAGTCCGAAAAGAAACTGCTGTAGGGCCAAAAATTTCATTCATGAGATATATTTAAATTTTAAACTTTGTAGTTTCTTATTTAAAATTCTCCATTTGTTTCTATTTTCTCACGCTACAACGTATGTGCGAAAACGGAAATAGATATTTACATTAAATATATTTAACAAATCAATCACTTCAATATTATGTTTCTATTTTTAAGATATTGGTGTTATCACCAAAAATATGCCAATCAATAATTCTTGTAAAACAATGGTTTTCTATGTAGGTCGCTTTCTTTAACACAGATCCGTCTTAGCCCAATGCCCAGGCAGACATTTTTCTACGACCTCTATATAAACTCATATGTTTCTTACCCTTAACATAGCTTTAAAGTTGGATTAAAAAATGAGAAATCAATGCATACAGTAGTTATATATTATTTATTATAGGATACAATCTTATTGACTGGTGGATAGATAACAGAGAATAAAATTTCTGGAATTCAATCAGTTTATTTTGGGAAGTCTACGTCTCCTATCGGCTTCGAACTTGAGGAAGACCCCAAGAGGGGTCGAAACCGATAGGAGAAGTAGACTTCCCAAAATAAACTGAGTGAATTCCAGAAATTTTCTCTGTTATTATTTATTATTTTTGTTTCCAGATCGCTTCTCCTTAGCTCAGAGCGTTACTAGCCCAGTAGCCCATGACGGAGGGAGAGAAACGCTGCGGGTTCGGCTCTTTCCTCCCCATGGCGTGCAGGGGGCGAGCAGAAGCCTTTGCACGTCGCCTTCATAACCGGCTACGTTCACTCGGCTCCCAAGATGGCGTGTCCGAGAGCAGCTGGCTTGCAAACACCGACGTTACTAACTCCGTCACTAGTCTCCAACCTAGGCACAGTCAAGACAGTGAAATTTTCATGGATTTCGGCATCTTTGAAACCCCTGGAAGTCCAGAAGAAGAATTAGTCGAGCCGTTGAACAAATTTATTACCAACACTAAAAATGATTTACATAATATCAATCTAGATGAATGTGCGTGTGTAACTGCAAATGGGTGCCACAAGAGAAATTCTGTAGATAGTGATTCCAGTGATGGAGCATATTTTGATCCAGAAAATTCAGAAACAGAAACAAATAGTGCTTTACATCACGTAAATGGAATTAGTCATTCTGAAACAATAGCTGAAAGAGAAACCAAAGAAGATAGAGTTTCTCTTCAAGATGAAGAATATTTTCCGTCCGAATTTGCAACGTCCTCCGAATGTACAGTTTCATCGCTGTCTCGAAACGCAAGTGAAGAAGAAGAAAGGAAAACCTCCTTAGATGAAACAGATCATGTGTCTTTGGGTTGGTGTTTAGATTTCGAACCACCGAAAGTTAATAATAAAAATAACAACGTGTATAGTGCCATTGATCTCGAATCACTGAAACAAAATAGTAGTATAAGAAACAGTCAAGAAGAAATCAGTAGTATCGAAGATTTCAGCTGTGTTAGCAACGAATCCAAAGAGGAATCATATTGCAGTCATCTCAACATTCAACATGATCTTACGATAGAGTGTCCAAATGTAATTAAACCAGTAGTAGAGGTGTCTACTTTAGAAATTATTGATACAGACGAAAAAGAAAGTAGCCCAGTAAAGATAAATGGCACAAATGAATCGAAGGATACAAATACTCTTCAAGTGAAAGACTTGACAGATGAAACTAACGACGATGCCGAAATCGAAGAGCGAATACCGAGAGTGCGAAGATGTTCTTCCCTAAAAACAGGAAAAACTCCACCTGGAACTCCTGGAAGAAAGAAAATAGTCCGATTTGCAGATGTTCTTGGATTAGATCTAGCCGATGTTCGAACCTTTCTGGATGAAATCCCAAAAATACCAATTTCTGCGTACGATGATTTGTCAGTAGATTTATCATTATCCGACACATCTTTAAGTTCCCATTCCGGGGTAGGCGCAGTTCATACTTCCAATAAAACAATCGTGCCTTTATTCCAACAACCGGGTGGTCAAGGAAACTTCATGGACAAGATCAGAAACAACATAGTTTGCCTCGAGAACGCAATACTAAATGATTCAGTAACGTTTTGTATAAGTGGAACCGTACGAGTTCGCAATCTTGATTTTCACAAATCAGTGCATATCCGATACAGTATAGATCAATGGAAGAGTTATTCAGATTTGCAAGCGACTTATATGGAAGGTTCTTGCGATGGATTCTCCGACAAATTCTCTTTTACGCTTTACGTTCACACGTTGACTATTGGACAGCGGTTAGAGTTTGCGGTTCGGTTCCAGTGTAAGGGTATTCAGTACTGGGACAATAATGGTGGACAGAATTATGTTTTTCAGTGTTTGCCCACTTCCACTAATACGAGTTATGCTATCATACCGACTACCGATGACAGCAATTGGGTCAGTTCTGCGTTTTATTAGTGAGTATCGGTTTTGTTAGTGTGCATGTTTGCGCATCTCCAGAATGGTTGTTGTACAATAAACAAAATCATTTTATATCCGTTGAGCATTTAACTGTATTGAGAAATGTTTTTCGCAAAATTCTGGGGTTTTCTAACAGTGCGACTTTTAAAAACATAACCAATTGCAAATACAATTGAGGGTTTTTTAAGTACACAATTATTATAAAATTTTAAAAATAGGCGTTATCATGTGTCGTTATATCCTTTTTTTGGAAAGTGGTAGTGATGTCACGAACACATATTTCTCGTATTTTTTTTATAAAATAAGAAATACGTATATGGTAAATAATATTTAAAAAATAATGAAAACCTAATGCATGGTATCTTGTAACAAAAATGGAAATTCCGATTTTTCAAAATATCGCTGTAAGAACTACTTTGTTTGATTATCATTAATATTTTTAATCCATTTATGATTTTTGAGGTAATAGAATATAACATAATTTTTGCATGTTATTATAAAGATCGTTTTATCATTGTTATTGTGTTTACTCGTAAATTTTTGTATATATATATATTTGTATTTTTAATAACTTTTAGACTGATATTAGCTTTTATTGTAATTTTTCTGCAGGAACAGAGGAATCCAGAAGATCTTATAAAATACGATATATTTTTAGTGTACATATTATTTATTTTAATGTAGCAATAATTTTTTATAATAAACAATGTATGCAATTTGATCGTGAAGCATTGTAATTATGACATTTTTATAAAAAGTTGTACGTAAAACAACCTTTCTGGAATAATTACTGCGTATCTCAAGTAGTTATTATTGTTTTTTTAACTATTTTTGTGCCGCAATTAACAAATGCAAAATAGTCATTTTAGATACAACAAAACTCATGACAAATATTTTCAGTTCGACACATTTTATCAACATTGTATGTAAACAATATGTAGATAGACAACTAGAATCACAAGTACATAAAGAGACTGAAATGTTTGTTTCTATCTCGTGCGAATTAGTCACTCGTTTGTGGCATCAGTTCAAGTATGGTGTAACATTTGTCTAAATTTTTATTTTCATTTGTAATTTGTCCTATTTATACTTTAGGAATTTTAAAATTCAGTCTCTAATGAACAAAGAATAATGAGAATCAAAATTTTGATCAATTTTAAAGAATCCACACAAAAACAATTGAAAGGTTATTTTTAAAACTTATTTTGGTTATAGATGTATCTATTCTCGATTATTTTGTCAGAATGGTTAAATTATAGTTTCAAAGACCTTTTTGAATTGAGATTACTGTTTATAAAAAAAAAAATTGGCAACAAAACGCAAATATTTAACTTGCGTCAAACAAGAAGTTTAATTTAGATTTAAAATATTTCTGATTTGTGTGGCCTCTTTAAATCGGAATAAGATATCATTTTTATCCTACAGCAACAAAATAATATTTTAGTACCTCTAGTATCGTAAGATAGTTGAAAATTGTTAGTATGTTCTTAAAAATGTTACATAAACATGATTAATAATATTTTTTATTGTTTGGTACTGTGGGATAAAATATATTGTGCGCTGTGGCAATAAAGAGTTTCGAGATCTTCAAGAAAATAACTACCTTTTTTGCCTAGCAGCACAAATGGCTATTATATTATGTTTTCTACACTAGATTGCATTAGTAGTGCATAGCTGTTAGCTTTGTTCTTGTGAATAACAAACGCAGAAGCCTATTGTAAACAATCCATTATTGAATGTGTACTTAGCGACAACTCGGTAAATTTGCAAACCACTGTCCAGGAGTACGTGACTCGGAGAATTGTCGCCAAAAAAGAAACGCAGATGATGTCGGGGCAGATGTTGACAGCAGTGACGGTACTGCTGTTCGCTTGTCTGTTTTTTTATATCCAGAAAATTATATACTTTACCACATCATAGTATATGGATGGATGTTATGTTAAGGCTCCAAATGAACACAAACTCACATTTAGCTGACGTAGATTGAGCGGAAGTTGTAAAACATGAAATGTAATTTCCGTTTTTAAGATTCACTTCGGAAGTCTTGTTTCTTGTTTTGCATTTTACCGCCAATGTGACGTTTGACATTTATTTGACGATCCTTTTGAAATAAAATATTTTAAATATATAATAAAATATTTTTAAATGGTCGCCGAAAAAACAAATAAATACTTTTCCTATTTTATACATCACACTATATTTAATTTTTTATGTATATTTGTATGACATTCTATGTAAACACATAGTTTTGTTAGTACAAATTTTAATTTATAATAAAACGAAGTGTACAAATTTTCAACAAACTATATAGTGTTTTGTGAGCCTATTTTATACAAAGGTGATAATTATAGCAACTATTTTTTAGATACTTTGTCTAATGTATAGATTTATAATTGTTAATGACTTATGAATTCTATGTGAATGTATAAGAAGTTGCAGGGTGATCAATATTTTATTTGGAAAGTTGAAGGGCATCTGGGCAGATACAACCCTGTTGTAGGTATTGACTGAGCAATAACCATATCTTCCAAACTTAAAATTTTATGAACTCAGTATTGTATTTTTTATAATTCACATTTTTGCCTTACCGAACTTTTCCCATAATTTTTTAGAAAGATTTTTTCTAAATCTAGTCTTTTGGTTTCTTGATGACCAGGTATGGGATTAAAGTCGTGATTTGTTGAAGACTGTTTGGTCATCCTGTTTATATCAAATATGTGTTGAACTAATTTAATAAATTTATGTGTATTGTAGATAGTTTATATGTAATATTCATATTATGAATGAGCGAATGAACATATTTGTATCCGAGGGATGTATATGTTGTGATGTTTGTACAGAGGATGAAATAAACTTTATTCTTAATCTGTTTTTCATTCACACATTGAATAAATTCCTTTTAATAATTACAGTTTAATCTTAATTATTCTTGTACATTTGTTTTAGTTTTTTTTGAATTGCGGGGTCATCTTTAAACGCATTTTATTTTACTAAATATAGTTGCTTGTTTGTTTTTGCAGGTTAGTAAACAAATAGTAACCAGGTGAACATGTCCGTAATATATAAATTTTATTATTTTAGTGTTTTCAGTTGTATATAATGAATATTTATTAACATTGGCTTGTGTGGGTGATTATAAACTTAACATAATCGACGTTGCTGTCAGGTGGGAAGAGACGGTACATTGGATTTTGGAGCAAGAAAAGTAAGAATTTCATACAAATAATTTATTATCAATAATCATATAAATCATTAGTAATAAATACTTTAAAATACATTTGTGAAACAAATGGTGAAACATATAAGTATCTGATAGTGCACGTTATGAGCATTAACAACTTTTGTTTGTTAGACAACAATGAAATTGGCAGTTATGACAGGATTAACTAATTAAGTACAGGTACATAGACCTAAACACTTAAATAATATAAAAGTATAAACAATAATCACAACTTTTAATACTAGGACACTACATTAATTTTACAATTTGTTAAATTTTACTCTATCACAGGGATATCAACCTTCTCGAATTTAGATAACCAATTTGAAACTCGTCCAAGCAGTCTTAAATACAAAAATTCATATTCCCTTCAAAGATATACGAATTTGTTTTGAAGTATTATTGATGAATACAGTTATAGTATATTCGAAAAAGGAACCACTGTAACCTTAGAATTTTATGTAACAATTTCGAACTAGGTTCTCAAATATGGCTACTATTCTACCAGCGGTTACGATGGTTACGGTTTGTTTCGATCAAAACATTCGTTTTTCTTACGCGGTTACCACTTGAAACAAAACGTGGTTTATTTTTCGAATATATAGTTTGTGTTTCATGATGTCCCTGGTAGACGTAGGGCTATAAGTTGTTTGTGAAGCCTCTGTTTGCAAAACTGGTAAAATTCGATTTCTTTCGTGAAGTTTCTTCGTACTATTTCTTTTACTTCTTCGCTCACAGGCGGTTTGAACAGATTTCGGTTTATCCTGTTGAAGCTGTTGATCTCTTCTGGAAACAGTAATATTAATAGGAAAATGAGAACTAATTTGATAAATTAAATTATATAGAATTCTGCAAAAATATTAAGGGTTAGATGTCAGATTACAGTGCAATTATTTTTTTCTGAAATACGCACAAAAAATTGCATATTACTTAGAGAGAGAAGTTGTAATACCAAATAATAAATGGAGAATAATTTATTAATTTGATTAAATATTAAAGTTTAATTCTTTGTTATTTATTTTGTCTCAGCCGAATGACACAAAAATGAACTGATTAATCATTGTTGCAATAATTCTGAACATCCTGTAAAACAGCAGTTGTATTTACATTATGTTATGTTCGTTACCGAACTAAACTTTGTAGACAATGATTTTGTTTCTTGATTTTAATAGTTACTTTTTATATTAAAAAGCGCGAAGTTTGTGTTTTTAGTGTGCGAAATTGCCTAGTCAAAAATGTCAATCGATTGCACTAAAAACATTTTGAGCACAAAATGCAAACAATATTTTTTCTACTACTAATCATTAAGCCGTCTTGATCAATAACAATCATATTTAAGCAAAATTATTTATATCCCATTAAAAGTTGATAACAAACCGACTGTTTGTGTGAAAATGATTGAAATAATGTCAAATAAATTAGTTTTTTTAAGTGGTTGCCTAAAAAATATGGTGTGCAAATCGTCAAATCCAAATAAAATTACTACCCTCGACTACATCTCGTGCCGCTAAAATTATAATCGCATGAATATAAATGAACACTGCACTCGACACACAATATACTATTTCTCAGGTACTTTGCGCACGTTGTCAAGGTAACATAACAATTGTGAAAAAATGTCTATTTTATTCGTTGTTATTAGAATAAAAATGTTAATATTTTTTGACAGTTGTAGAAAAAATATTTCTTTAATATATCATTAATTTAGGTGTTATAAATGAGATTTATTTTATTAAAAAATAGTTTACCCCAATAAACTTCAGAAGCTCCTGTGAAGAATCTTGGAATATATTTCTCAAAGACTGTTAATGTAGTATTTAGGTCTTCTAGGACCCCTACTACTGCGTAATGTTTTTCTACGGCCATTTTGGCTCTTTCTAGAGCTCCATAGGTGTTGAATGGAGTGCACTCATCATCATGTCCACAGAAGAACATGCTCTGTCTTCTGTGGTCCCCAATTCCTTCGTGAGTCTCGCCTTCTAAGTACGTGCATTCTCTATCACCACGTAGTACACAGGTTTCAAAATCCTACACAAAAATGTAATATTAACAAACAGATACTTTTAATAGCGAGTATATATGGGATATTATTTAAAATTTTTAAAAAATCACCTCATAATTCATATACACGGTGTGCCAAGTTTTTGATGGTAAATACAAATAAAAATGAGATAAATTTTTTTTTTAAAAAAAAACATCCTACATTTTACAGTTTTAAATTTTACTCCCAATAATGGCTACTTTTTACTCATAAATTTTTATTTATTAAATTTAAGGGTTAATCAGGATACAGTAAAATTGAAATGTATTATATAATTGAAAATTATTTACCTTCTTTAACCACATGGGGTCTGGTAATGGAATATCAGGAAAAGCTTGTTTTCTTTCAACGTAGTACCATGGAGCTCGTACGTAATAGTACCACGAAATTACTCTTTCTATTGGATCTCGAACAATGTTTACATAAATTGGTTCTGGCATATCATACCTAGAAACAGATATTTACAATAAAAATTTGTAGTACTTGAAACTGCTCATTTTGTCATAAAATTATTTCAATATTATTCCAATATTTCTAGCATTACATTTATCATATATAAATTTTAATTATTCTTGGGTTATAAAACGTTCATGATTGTATTGTTAGGAATATTGAAAGTGAAGCACCATTAAAAACGTTTATAGTTAATTAAATTGTAGAAATGAATTTAACTGTACATTAGATAAAATTAACAGCAACCAAATATACATATATGTTCTACGTGTTGCTAATATCATAGATGTGCTACATTTATATTTTTATGTTTTATAAATTATTGTTAACGAACATTTAAACATTGACATATTTATTAATAATTATTAATAACAATATATTTTATACTCACTGTGAGAAGTTAGTAAAACAAACATGTTTGATATACACGGCAGGTGGTTCATAACTGCTGACCAATTGTGCCAATCGCGCTTGGTCGATAGGCGCTAACCTAATGGTTTCAACCCTCTGAACATGATCCCTATGGAAACCAAATTCATTTCTGAGGGAGAGGCGTCGTAGGAGTTCCATAAACGTTTGTGAACCCACTTTGGGAACTCGGTTAAAGAATACAAGTTGTTGTTGAGCTCGGCGGGTGTTGTTGAGAGACCTTGGGTCCAGGGTGTCCATCTAGGGATGGCAAAAAAAAAATTATATATATATCTCTGTATAAATTAAAACTCAATATCCATTCTATCAAATGTCATTCATAATTAATTTACAACCAGAAATATTCTCTGTAGTGCGCTCTCCACACCAGCTAAACTTACTTAGGTTAGATATTTGGTAAACTTTAAAAATAACTAGTACCTACCGTTTGGGTATTAATTTAACAATGAAATAATAATAAAAATATTATTAAAAGAAAAGGGGCGTATACATTTTATCCTCCACACATGTTATATTGCTCGTCATTGTACCTTGCACACCTTCAAACATCCAAACAGTATGTCGTGCACACTTTTAATCTACGTAAAAAATGATCTTACACCAATTTTATCTTGTGCACATTTTAACTTCCGTACATTATATTTTCCATACATTTCATCTCTCATACATTTTAGCATTCACACATTATATCTTCCTATCATTTTATCATCCACACATTTTATCTTCCATACATTTTATATTCCACACATTTTATCTTCCATACATCAAAACTTCTTTCCTTCGTCAATTGACAAATTATAATTATTTCAAATTACATACTAGATCTTTTTTTTAATTATGCTTCAAGAGAGCAACAAAGAGATGGCAGTAAGAAACAATGTGTGGAAGATAAAATGTGTGGAAGATAAAATGTGTGAAATATAAAATGTGTGGAAGATACAGTGTGAGGAAAATAAAATGTGTACTACATTAAATATGTATTGAGATAAAATGAGTGCAGGATAAAAATTATTTCCAATAAAAAGTGTGCACGACATACTGTGTGCAAGTTTAAATGTGTACAAGGTATAATGTCGACCAATATAACATGTTTGGAGGATAAAATGTATACGCCCCAAAGAAAAACATTTGCGACTAAAAAGTAAATTAAATTTGAGAAAATATTTCAATTAGTACTTGTAAACGTCAAAAGTACTTAATTATTATTAGACATTTAAGAAAAAAATTGTTATTCTAATCGCTGTTAATTTTAACAACTATAATTAAATTGTGTCCATGTTGACTAATTAAAAAATTAAAAAGATAGCCAACATCTACTTAAATTCTAATAAAATCTCAAAAGAACCTGTCATTAAAATTAAATTAATCATCTAATCCAAGAAAAATTCTAACGGAAAATGATAATTTTATCATTAACAAAGTTACTTTACTAAAACCGTTAAGCAATTTTTCAAATTTGAAGATAAAATAATGTTCAACTAGCTGTACACTTGAACAATACTAGTGTGCTGTGGATTCAGCGGTCTACTTGTCAAGTAAAAACAATTACCTGTCGAGGTAAGATAAAAAACGTAACAAGTGACAATCTGTCACAATGCACATCCACACTTCCACTGGGCGGAAGTAAGGCAATTGTTTATTGTTGTTCTTTTGTTAATATGTGATAAATGCACTATTAAGAGGTAATGTTTGTTATGAATAATGAATCATGTTATGATTGTGAATGTTATACATTTTTACCTCTCCAGTGCTTTTCAGGATTTTCATCATTGCTCGCACTCCTGAAGGAATTTCGGCCGTGCCTACTCCCCCTGAAAAAACATACAAATAAATTCTAATTTTATTTGATTATATATCTAATAAATATTACATAATTAAAAAATAAAAAATCTAGATATACACAATAGGGTCCTGAACCATTGTCTAAATATTACCATTTTGCAGAAGAATATGAAAATATACAATAATTAATAAAATATTGGTGAAAATATTTTATTTAAATATTATTTTCTTTGTGAGCTATAAGAGATTACATTTTGTTGCGATGGATCGTCATGTCATCCATCTTTAGCAATTTCATTGGTTGCCTGATTTTAAAAAAACAAACGCGCTTCCGCATTTATTAAAACTTGTGATGAGCAGACATGCGTGCGACCTGGCAATGTCAAAATGTTACTGCATATTCTTGTTTTTATAGGAAAAACGAAATTTATTTAGGCCTAATAATTTTTTCATTCATATACATACAAATGTATATATAAATATAGTTTAGCTATATGAATATGAACATAATCAATACACTATGCAACTAACAGTTTGTTCATCACTGGCGAAGACAGACAATATTTTTCAGTCGCGTGTTCACTACTATACTTATTTCACTCGGTACTTTCAAAAAATAAAATAAAATCCCCTATTAATTAAATTTTTGGCCTCCATCGGTTTCGGCCCCTTCTGAAGAAGATATACCTATATGGTAGCAGAGGGCGAAAAATAACAGTAAAATTAAGGCCCTACTCCCTTCTCATATTGATAATTACTTATGTATATGGATATTTTTTCTAAACTTTCTTTTGAAAAAATGCTAGTAAAAGTCCAAATTGATATCTTGTCATAATTCAGGACTGTCATAAAGGGTGGCAACTTGCCTCCTAGGGGCGGCTTCGGAAAATTACCTGACTTAACCTATGTAATTTGACTTCCATCAACTGTGTAAAAAGAAACAGTCATCTTTTAGAATGCATCCTGTTATTGATTTAATGAGCCTGACTAAATGATAAAAGTAAAAAGTGCTTTTACTTGAATACGATATTTTGTGCGTGAGACTCTTCTTCGCTGCATTTCTCAGAAACTTAAAATAAGTAGAGCGCTGCAACCTCAGAATGTCAGTTTTTGTTTCACCGTAAATTTGATCTATTTATGCGCGAGAGACGTTTTAAAACTTCTACAGGAAGGATTTATTTTCCAAATGAATAATTCAATAGCTACTCGTAAAAGACATTATTAAAATATTTTCAAATGTTCAATACATACACTTAATATAAAATAGGTGGTACGTATATTTATAATATTTTTTTAATAGCAATCACTGCGTTCTTAACAATTCGAGTTGAGTCAAATTTTTCACCATTTTCCACATGAAATGTCGCATTTTACGCATTGCGGTAAGGTAAAGTATATAATTCAATATTTTTAAATTGTAAGGTAATAAAAAAATGAAAAAATAAAAGTGTTTACAAAAACGATACCTACCGGAATTTATCTTTCAATACAGTGTCGGAGGGATACAAATTTTTGATTATTTTGACAGATTTTGTTGGTTCTAAGTTTTTCAAAGCGTCTTGTTGCATTTTGCTTACAACAGCTCGCTTTTGGAACCTGATTTTTTGTTAACGTTATATGTGCGTTAGATATTCGTACGTCGCGCTGTAAAATGCAACCTTCTGCACTTTTAATGTAAATAATTATTTACGATATCATTATCAATATCTGCGATATATCAAATTTGGTGTATGTAGAAATGAATCATAAGCTGTGATTGGTTTTCTTGTTTAGTAGAAAGAAAAAATATATTGTACAAAAGTTTGTATTTTAATTATAAGTAAGATACTGTAAGATTTATTTGAGATCATTATACGTACGACAGATATGTATTGTTGGTTGCAGTTTATTATTGTAATTATAATCACATTATGTCCGGACAAGAAAGTTGTTCCATTTATTCTAATTAATACTTTAATAATGATCTATTATAGGTTAACAATGAATTAAAATATATTTAAATTTCTATTAATACTTTTACTGCTTTTCCGTCTAGAAAATGTAATGTACTTATATGAAATATTTAATGAAATACATTTTATACAATTTTACCCGTTTTTTCTTCACAGAAAATTAAGTTCAGCCATTAAATTATTCACAACGGAAACGGCAAAATTATAGTATACATTCGGTAACAAAACAGTTTACAAAACTTATTCCGGTGTAGACAATTGAACTATTTGTTGTGGGAATCGTCTTGTTTTAGTTACCTTGACAACGTAACAATAAAGACATAACTCGGTTATTTTCTTGCGATATTATCATCTCCTAATCCACAATTCATATTATTATTGTGGGAGGCTGAAGATGAAGAAGAACTGAAATGAAAAGCGTAAAAAGTAAAGTAGGGCCTGTGCGTAATTAAAGCAAACATGAAAATGTTTATGCTTGTTACTTTTAAGAACAAGAGTAACGCTTTCTTTCTGAGATCACGAGTGTGCCAATTTTAAACCATTTGAACAAGTGAAAAAATAAATAATTTCTTGTTTACCTCAGGTGTAAAACAAATATACATGTCCGCAAATGAAAAATGTTACAGTTCACACATCTATACAACAATCCAAAGTATAATTGCAGTTGCTGTCATTTAAAATAAAAAATAACAAAAAAAAACCATACATGATGTACAATGGGTTTACGATAAATTATTATATTTAAATATTTCTGTTGGTAGAGGCTGTTGATTGAATATTTATATCTTTATATACTGTACTGTATAACTGCATAAAAAAATACTATAATAAAATTTAAAAATATTTTCCTGTATCATATATACAAATAAATTTGATATATCTGATAATTTATTTATTTATTTATTTTATAAGATTTATATGATTTCCTTATTTAACATTTTTAAAAAATGAAGATAAATACCAACAATAGGGAAACGAATAAAATAATTCTATTAAATAATATGGGCCTTTATATTTATATATAATATTGTTCTTTATTAATTTTTTAATGATTTCGTTAGACTTTCTATTCATTGTTTCATTTCATATTTTATAAAAGAAATCCTTATGTATAATCTTTATGAACCATATGTTTGTTTTGAAATAAGTTTTATACAATAAAGTGCATTATTTATTCAAAGTTACATCTAGAGTTAATGTCAGCTTGTATTTATGTACGGTTATAATTTCGTTATGTAGAGTCTATAACTAAGAGTATTAGTTAATCTTTATATTTGTATATCAGAACAAAGATTTGAAGGTTATAAATATTTGAGATATATTTTGATCTTTAAAGTTCAAACATATAGCAAAACAGATTGAAGGAGATTAAATATTTGTTTTGTCTCCATTTTACTCTTTGTAATTTCATAGTACAATAAATGCACTACTTTTATTTTTCGACTTCTACTAGTTTCGATTCCTCGATTCATCATCCTCAGGATTAATAGAAAAATAAGGTTAGATCAAACGGTAATTAAAGGTTTATTCCAAATAACCTCAAAATCAATTTGGAACCCTAAGAAACATGTGCAGTAAGAACAGATTAATCCCGGTAAATGTGATTTATGAAATTATTTTGAGTTTTTTAGGACAAAAGCAGAAAAAAATTAAAATCTGTGAAATTTGTTGAGATTAGATTTAAACATAATAAAAGAATAAAATGTTGATGTATACTGTACAGTCGTCTAAATTACAATGCATTTAATGCTTCTAATGACTATTGTACTATGTACTATGATGTGTTTTCGACCAAAACAAATGAAATTCCCAGAAAAAGTTTGCTGACACTTGCACTAATGACGTTTCATCTCTCATTTGTTTTCCTCTGTGATGGAATAGAAAATAATCATTTCATTTCGTATTTTGTAAATTGTAGGAAGTGGATTTTTATTGTAGCATAAATAATATGATTTGCAACCGAGGATTCGCTTCTATAAACGTAAATGTAATGTTTTTGCATGTATTAGCGTGCAGGCCATTTGATTTCACTTTGCAATAAAGCAAAATGTTTTTTAATAATAATAATGTTACATTGTGTTTCCTACACTTCTCTCTAATATTTTATGTTACTTTTTGCGTAAAAATTTTATTAGTGTAAATAAAATAAAACTTTTTTAAAAAGGGGAAACGGATATGAAAAAAATTGACATGGCAAAAAAATTCTCCTAAATGCTTTTCATTTAAAATTAAAACATTTTATGGAAATTTCACGTACCGCTAATGCATTGTCATTTTATTTTGCAATACGTATGACAGGACTTTTATGAAGGATAAATTATTTCATGTCAATATAAAATATCATATGATTTGTAAATTTGATTATCAAGTTTATTTTAAAATCATGGAAAATATATAAAATCTGATTTATATTGATACGTAGAAAATAGATAGATGTCGCAAAACAGTTTTTGAGCGTGTGATACGCAAGATGACACTTCTAATTTATAAATTTTATTGCTATTTCAAATTTTATACACTGTAGGTTTTTAAGTTTATAACATTTTCGATTCACATGGATATACTCATATAAACAATTCACTAGTTTTATTGAAAAAAAAAAATACTGACAATTTATACTAACTTAAAAAATAAAACGAATTTGAATATTGATATTTTTCAACAATCGTTGAACACGAATGTAATAGGAATAATAAATCAAAACTAGTGGTATTAGTTAACGTTTTACGTTTTTCAATGAAAAAAAAATAAAATTTTTGACAGAATGTAATGCTAAAATATTTAAGTTGGCATCCTTACATTTTGCCGGCCTAGGCTGGCAAACAGAGAATTTCTAAATGATTTTGAATTCTGTAATACTAGTCATATCGGACGGAGACGCGAAAAGTATACTTCACTTGAAATTTTAGTTACAAAAAAGAACTAAAATTTTGGAATGACTTTTTTTTATTGAAATACGGCATAAATGACGTTAAATAGAAAAACTTGTTATATAAAATTACCAATCATAATTTTAGTTTTATTTTGTGAGAAAGAACTTTGTGGCACGAGGTGCTGCGGAGTGGCTTAACCATTCAAAATCGTTCTTTACTGTACTATTTTTTTAATAAGCAAGAAAGTTTGAAGTTATTTTCTTTGTTTCGCATCCGTATATAAATTTAAGAAATTTATTTAAAAAACTTTTGAAACGTTTAATACATACATATTTTTCTGGTTGATCTGCTTTTTAAAAAGGTCAATGTTTATTATTGATGTTATGTTCGTTTTATGCATTTGAAGTGATTTATTTCAAATTACGTACAATTTTTCTAAATTAGTGAAACTGCAGTGCTCTAGAAATAGAAACCAGGGAACTGTGCAATTTTTCTCCACATCACAATCATGAAAATCCAATTTCTAGAGTCCAGTTTTCTACTTTGCCCTGACGTTAAGACTTACACGTGTGTACACAAGTGCAGTGAAACTAGGAAAGAACAGTCTTACCAGAGGACAGCTGGTTGGATGTGAGAATGTCGTCGGGCTGTAGCTTCACCTCCATTTCTTTCAGTTTTGTGTTCAAATCCCGCGTGTGGATGAATAGGAACAATGTGGTGGATATGGCCATTAGTGCTATCAGCTCACTCGTCCTGAAAACAAAAATAAGTTAAAATAAGATGTGGTCAACAATTTTGCATTGCTTATTTCATCGTTTCTCAAGAAGGGTACTCGATCTTTGGAACGATTCGGTGAAAAATAAGAAAAACGAAAAAACCGGAATTTCAGTTTTTCGCTCAGGAACTTGTTTTCTCCAAAAATGATTATTTTCTGAATTTAAATAAATATCGTTCCGCTGATTACAAATTTTCAAACAGAATTAAATTATCTCTTGCCGTCCTCGAGATATTTATATTCAAAATTAGACCCCAAAAAGATATTTTTCACCGAATTGTTCCGAAGACCATGTGGAGAAAACATTTCTTTATGTAGCTTTGTCCCTAAAATCGACTGGTGTAATCTTTGAAATAGTATTTCTAACCATTTTTCAGATATACTAAAAGCACACATTTTTGTGGTGCAGCTTTGAGAGAAAATATTTCAGGAATGAAGAGAAATAATTAAATTTACAAATTTGAAATCAGTGCATCGAGGTCTATGGACTATTTTGAAAAATAAAATTTTTGGGTTCAAAAATAGGTATTGTTGGATTATTTCTTGTTTCTTAATATTTACAAAAATGAAGTAGGTTGTATTTATTTTCATATCTGATGTTTTAGTTTGACAACCTCACATTTGATTCTTAATTTATTTTTATTTGATTTAGTTGTTTAAAATAGACTGACTCCCCATTTACATACACTTTTCTTGAGTTTAATGAGACAAATAACATTTAGATTTGGAAGCTTGATTTTAAAAAATGATAGTTTACATTATTGACCTAGATTAATAATAATTTATTATTGACTATGTTTGTCAAATAAACGGTTGTGAAAAACAATATCTCATGAAAAATAAAAGAAAATAATATACTACGAAATAAAAATCTTTCAGAAAATCAAAATTCAAAGCTTCGAACTCCAAATCTTATTCATATTCTATAATAATAATAATAATTTTAATAAAATATTTTGCAAGTATGTAAACTAGGACATTTGACTTTATTCCTGAAATTGATTTTACTACGAGTATTCACTGTAAATAGTACAGTAGTGTAACATGCATAATTCCAACGTAGATTATTGACGTTTGATATTTGCTTCAATGAGATAAAGTGTATAATCGCGTAATCTCATACCTGTCAGATAATTGGAAAAGGACAAAAAGAAAGGGTAAAATGGTAGAGAAAGTGCAAGAATTAATCCAAGTAAGAGGAGTAATTTCCGATGGATTAAAATTGGTTTTCGGACAATGAGAGAAACTTTTCCAGTGATGACACTGAGACAAATGACGGTTCAATTGTTTGACATGAAGAGAATGGATTGGATTGTGTGCAGTTTACTCAAACGGTAAAAGGATCGATTTGTATGGCGGTGATTAGTCTCATTGCATGTATTGGATTACATTACAAGCTACTTCAACAATACTCGCATTTCCTATTAAACTTACTGAGTTATTATTACTTATTTTACTTTTACTACGTCATTAAATTTATGAAAGATGAGCTAAATCTGACGCTGTCCAGTTTATCTTACTTCAAATATTTTAATCATATATGCCATGAAAGTACAATATTATTGGTTTGTTCCAACTGGATATTCCTTGTAGTACATATATTTTTTATAACAAATTGTGACGTGGTTCCGAATTTTCAATAGGTCATTACTGTCAGTTGCGTTTGATTAGTTGTACTTGTACCTGAAGATGAAGATAAATATATAAATATGGAAAGTAAAAAAAAATCACTGACTCTTTACAAATAATTCATTTTTAAACTTTTTGGAATTGAAGTTTGCTGAAACGCTCATTTCTTACAGGGCATGCGTCTTACAGTTTCAAACTGATTCTGAAGTTAGTTCAAAGTAGGGCTGTGCAATCAGGGAAATTTGTGATCGCTATTCGAAGTTCGATCCTGATGGATCTGATAGATCTTGGCTGATTTGATCAATCCTTATTCTTGATCGATCTTAATTAATCTGATCGATCTCAATTACAGATCGATCTTCATTAATAAAACTGCAATCAAGGTTCAATATCCATTGTTAACTGAAAAACTAATACAAGAAATATGAAATGAGAGTTGAAAGCATTCTACCCATACCAAAATGCAGACTAGGTATACTAACACATGAGCGCATCCCTACTCAATAAAATCGATCTGATAATTTTAAGATTAATTTGATCAATAATCAAAGTGGA
The DNA here is from genome assembly GCA_035578165.1 of Stenolophus ochropezus. Taxonomy (NCBI): domain Eukaryota; kingdom Metazoa; phylum Arthropoda; class Insecta; order Coleoptera; family Carabidae; genus Stenolophus; species Stenolophus ochropezus. Next base: position 11,396,744 of record JAQOWZ010000005.1, on the reverse strand, counting down.
TGAAATTATATCATCAATCGATTGATCGAACATTTTTCGAGCCCTTAAAAAAAGGGGGGCGCATGTTTTCAGCTTCCAAAAAATCATATTTTGTTAGTAATTAAGGTCTTTATTATTGTTATAGCAGCATAAATTAAGTAAAATTTTATATATACAAAAAAATGTAACAGTGGAGGCGGAAATCTAAACAGGAGACGCAGGCCCTCCAAAAACCCTTCTTGAGATTTACGTGCCTTACGAATTAATAATGTTGTTAAAATAATTAAAAATGTATGCTATAAATTGGTAATATCTGCTATTGTTGAGAATTGCGAATTATGAATATATATTTTCTTTATAATTACGTTAGCGATATTTTATTTGGGGTTTTGTTTTAGATTGCAAAATGTTTTGTAATTTTCACTGTCTGACTTTCTCGTGATAAATGACAGTACAGTCGATGTTCCTGGGATCCTTCTAATTTGTGAAATTGAAATGAGGTGTTTCCACCACTGTCTCACTGTGTTTACACTTATTTATTTGTGCGCGGTTGTGTAAGATTGGAATGCACGATACGCTAAAATGCGGAAATGTGTTTATTGAAAACATCTGTACCCACAAGTTCCCGATAGTTAAGATCGCAATAAAGATTCTTTCAATGGCCTGAAAGCTAATAATTCAAAAGATAATCTTTATTGATTACGAAGGACATTAAAAATTGGCAGAATGAGGAACAGAAGGATGGAATAAATAAACGTAGATGGGATGAAAGTAAGATACACGTATATCAAGAATTAATTTGAAAAGATAATATTTTATGGGCCTGATTAATTAAAAACAGAGAACAATAAACATAAAGAAGGGCTTGGGTTAACAACTGGAAAGTTGCAAACAGTAGTTGCTCTGTCTGTAACAAGATTTACACACATTTAATTAGAAATATTTTATGTTAAAGAAAAATAAATATAAGGAAACAAATGTTTGCATTCAGCAACAACTGAAAGTTATTTAAATTTATTTTAACAGGAATTACAAAACCACAAATGTATGCCAAGTATTTAACACTTATATGTGATTTTCCTCAATAGTATCTCTAAACAAAATTTTTCGAAGAAACAATCTGTTCTCGTTTTCAATATTGTAAACAATTTTGTGAATTACCTCTATAAGGGTTTATAATCACATTGGTGGGTCGGAAATTGCTCTAGTTTCACTAAGCCAAGAAAAATGTTTTGAACGAAATCTCATTTCGAAATATCCATCTTTAACGCTTAGGCGCTTAAGTAATTAAACTAATTCTTCCCCTAGTAAACAAAACTACATAGCGGAACAGGATACCTGTCTCCTTGACATTGTGCTCAAGTTTCACTAGGTCAAGAAAGTGATTATTTATTGAACAATTTTATACTCCGGAACACTCCACTTAATGCCTGATTGCTCTAGAAATTAATCTAATTTTTCCCCTAGTAAACAAAACAAAATAGTGGAACACACTTCCTGCCTCCTTACAATGTGCTCTAGTTTTAATAGGTCAAGAAAGGGATAATTACCTGAACAAAATCGAACAACCTAACCTAGTAAATAAAATCATACAAGGGAACACACTACCGGGCTATTTCAAATTGTTCTCTAGTTTTACTAGGTAAGAGAACACTTCTCGTAATGCTTGAAACCTCAAATAATTTATGTAATTTTTCCCCGAGTAACAAAACAACATAGCGGAACACACTACCTGGCTTCTTAAAATTGTGGACTAATTGCACTATTTCAGGAAAGAGATTGTTACTTGCACAAAATTACACCCCGGAACACTTCTCATAATGCCTAACTAAATATTCTAATTCTCCCCCTAGTAAATAAAACCAAATGAACGGAACACACCACCTGACTGCTCGGAATGTGCTTTGGTTTCACTAGGTCGAGAAATGGGTTATAACCTGTACAAAATCATACCTTGGAAGACTCCTCGTAATGCCTGAGCGCTCTAGTAATTAATCTAATTCTTCCCCAAGTAAACAAAACCACATAGCGGAACACACTACTTGACTGCTCGGTATTTGCTTTAGTTTCACTAGGTAGCGAATGGAATTATTACCTGTAAAAATCATACCCTGGAAGACTCCTCTTAATTCCTAAACGCTCAAGTAATTAATCTAATTCTTCCCCCAGTAAACAAAACCATATTGCGGAACACTATGTAGCTGCTCGGAATGTAGGTACATAGTTTCACTAGGTCAAGAAAAAAAAATTACCAGAACGAAATTTCCTTCGAAAATATCGTAAAATTAAAATGCAAGTAAAACATGTTACATAACAAGGTTCTGTTCCTTCTAGCAGTGTTGTTGCATAAGAAAACAAAATAATGTATTATTAAAACAAATAGAATAAAATTTCCATTACAAGGAAATTATTTTTATTTTGTAATTATAACAAATACATGTCATTATTTAAATTTCTCTCAGTGTAAATTATTTAAGACTGGTATAATAGCATTATATATTGTAGTCTACAAATTAATAATAGACTGCATATGCATTTATTTATTACCTAAGTACTACTTATTTAATTTATTTCATTCTAGTAACCTACTGAATACGGAAATCGAGTCTAGAGTTTTCTTTTTGCTGCGCAATTTTCCAATAAAATGTAATAAATCAAAGATGTCAGCCAGTTAATAATTATTAACATAATAGTTAGATATGGTCTACTTATAGGGTGATTCAATAGGAGTTTCATCATGTGAACGCCCTCTAATTTCTAAACGTCAAACCGATTTTGACATTCGGTATAACAGTTCTCAACTACAGACGTGGACAATTTTAGTGATAGATAGATACACAAACAAACAAAGCGTTAAAGTTGTGGAAGCATACTACAAAAATGGGTGTTCTAAGAAGAATGCATTTCGTGCATTACTTAGTAAATTCGGTGTGCATAATCGGCCTTTAGTACGCACAATTTTCAATATTGTGCAGAAAATTCGTGCTACCGGATTAGTTGTAGACGTAACACATACAAACCGCGCGCGTTCGAGCCGCTCGGCTGACAACATCGCTGCCGTACGTGAGAGTGTTTAAGAAGACCCGATTAATTCCATCCGCCATCGTTCTCAGCAATTGGGTATGACTTACTGTACGATGCAACGATTTTTGACTAAGGATTTGCATTTGCATCCTTACAAAATTCAAATTACTCAACAATTGCAGCCAAGAGACCACGCATATCGTCGAAATTTCATTGATTGGATGCATCAACAAAAGGAGGGTTTTTTGAACAAAATCATCTTCAGCGATGAGGCCAACTTTTATGTCTCTGGTTGGGTTAATAAGCAAAACTGCCGCATCTGGGGAGATGAAAATCCTCGACAGGTTGTTGAACAACCTCTCCTTGCTCTAAAAGTCAATGTTTGGTGCGGATTTTGGTCAGAAGGAGTGATTGGGCCGCATTTTTTTCGAAAACGAAAATGGAAACACCGTAACCACCGGCTTTGCTCGCTATTGCAACATGCTGACCAACTTTTTCTTCAACCGTTTAGACTTACTTGATGAGGGAGAGCTCTGGTTTCAATAAGATGGGGCAACACCGCACAGAACTCGTGCGGTGTTCAATCTGTTGCATCAACGAATCGACAACCGCATTATCGCGTATGGCGCAGACATCAAGTGGCCACCAAGATCTTGCGATTTGACCCCCTTGGACTTCTTCCTCTGAGGTTATTTGAAAAGTAAAGTCTACAGGGATAGGTCACAGATGCTCGAAGACCTGAAAATTGCAATTCGGCGCGAAATTACCTTGATTAAGCCGGGAGATTGCCAAGATGTCATCCAAAATTACGAAAATCGGATCCGTGAGTGCTCTGCGAGCCGTGGTGGCCATATCCTTGGAACACTCTTTCACGTATAATTGTCATGAACCAAACTAACAAAATAAATTATCATTCCGAATATTCTATAGTTTCCTTAGATTTTATTACCACTTCTCATGATGAAACGCTTATTGAATCACCCTTTACAAGCAAAATTTACAACATTGTTAGTGAACTGAACTTTATCAATTATTTGATGTTGTTTTTTTTAAATAATTACATTTTTAGTACTAAAATAAAAACTGATCGGACTGTGAAATATAGAGAACAAATTTCAGAATTGCCAACGAAGAGATAGATTCAGAATCCAATATCAACAGTAGATTATCACGAAACAAGTATATGCTATACTTTTTTATAATTCAGTAATCGTGACTGTAGAAATCTTATGTTTTTAATAAACAAAAAAATGAATGCAATAAAAAATAAAACTATACTAGATGATCATTTCCTGCAACCGCGCCTTCTTTAAGACTTCCTGATCTTTTATTGGCTCTTCACCAGGAAACAATCGAACATCAACATCCTCTATATGCATATCAGGTCTACTTCTCACAGCCTACTATAATACCGCCTCAATTTTATTTCTCAGCGAACAATTGCCGGTTGAATAGGTTATACTCGCTCGTTCGGAACGTTTATCGGTTATTTCCGATGTTTTGTTTGTGAATCGAAAACAAAATACGACCAAATTATTATAATTTGGTGTAATGTGGGAAGAGCACATTTGGCAGAGAAATTAAAAGTGAATGGGTTAATTTTGTTTTGTTTCTTAGTACGAGAAAAAGATGCGTTGTTATATAATTCAATTGTTCTAAAATTTGGATTGTCTAATTTTTTTGGACCGTATTTGTTTCCGGATTACGCCAGTTAAATAAATTACAGATGTTTATTTATTACCTCACCATTTTTTGCAATATTGCAGACATACATTTAGTTTCACATTGTAGGACATTTTTTTCGTTTATCTACTAACTGTAAAATATTATGTAATTTTATCATCAATCGAACAGTACCACAATAACAGGTCCACGTATATGTAAATATAAAATAAAAACCATATAAAATTTACAAGAGAAATGCGAAATTTTAAAATTCATTTAAATAGGAATGTAGTTTTTCATGTCCAGTGAAGATGATTCATTCTGAATTTCAACTTATGTAAGGGACAAGAATATAATTTATACCGGAAAGAAATGGTGTCAACTGTCAAGACACAATATTGCAAATTTAAACAGGTTTAGTTATCTGTGTTGCCGGTTCTTACTTTCCTTTTGTAAAATATTCAAAAAAATTAAGTGCACCTGTTTCCTTGTATAAAGCGTTTCAAAGCCAATCTAGATGGTGCATCAGTTGGCATCTGAATTTAAACTTATATAAGGGACAAGGATATAATTTAACCGGAAAGAAATCGTGTCCAGACAGAATATTGCAAATTTAAACAGGTTTAGGTATCTGTGTTGCAGGTTCTTGCTTTCCCTTTGTGAAATTTTCGAAAAAGGAAGTGCATCTGTTTTCTTGTATGTAGTTTTTCAAATTCAGTCAAGATGATGTATGAGTTGACGTCTGAATTTAAACTTATATGAAAAGGAACAAGGATATAATTTACACCGAAAAGAAATCGTGTCATGTTACAATAGTGCAAAACTTAAACTGGTTTAGGTATCTTTGTTGTAGGTTCGTATAGAATCCTACACGTGTTCGTTAAAAATATAGTAATTTTTATAAAGTTTTTAAATTACTGGAAGACTGGAACTACTGTTATGTTTATTGGCTCAGTAAGTACTAAACTAAAATATTTAAATATGACATTTTTACTGTTCATCATATTGAACCGAAATAGAAATCTATAAAATTATATTAGGCGTAGAACTGATATTAAAATCATAATCGTTATTATGGGTAGATTATTGTTCTGTGAAGTTTCTTGTTAAATTTTTACAAATAATTTCGAGAATTACTAAATAGAGTAAATATGTACTTTTATGATATTTATATCAATAAGTATTCTGATAACGAATAATATAAGTAAATATGAAACTTTTCCTTTTTCGAATAATATAAGTAAATATGAAACTTATAGTAAGGACACAGACAATACGAAGAATAATCCATACGCATTTTCAATTCTATATATTGCCAGAGTGTAAGGAATTATGCAGCTAGACAGCATGCAAGTGAGAACTATTTTCTTTTTCTAAAAAATTACCCATTTGAAGTTTTTGGTATTGTTATTATAATTGCCTGGATTTAAAAGCCATTTTTTTATCAAACTATACCTCTGTATAGCAGTCATCTGTCGCCCAACATTCCTGAAACAGAATCTCAAGTACCAGAGGTATTTGTTTGGTGACAAGTTTTACCGGCTATTTAAGTGGTATAGGTTGACATTCCAACAGCTCCTGCAAGGAACCCACAACTTAAAGTTCTAAAGCTCTTGGACCAGTGAATGTCATCCAATCACATTTCCCTTTTTATAAATCCTCCTTCAAAGAATTACGGTTACCTATAGTCTTAATGCATAACGGTTTCCGAACTCTTGGTTTTATTAACTAAGTAAATCTTGTTAATCCCATCGAAACGGATGAAGCCTTGCGAATCTAGTTCTGCTGAATGTAGCTCATCGCCCTACCTAACGGCACCTGGGAGACCTTGCGACTTTTTCTCCTCTTTACCGCTCACCTGCTATACAACAAACACTAAGTGCAAAATAAGATTAACGTTCATAGTATAGTCATTAATTTAGAGACGGTCCTGGTGGTTTTATATGGGTTACTATATGTGCAATGGAATGTAAAAGTTATGATTATAGTAAGTTGATGATCGGACATTTATGCTTCTAACATATGTTACATAGATGAGAGTGTGATATAACGGTAGATCTTTCGCTAATGCTTACTATAACACATTTTTCTATTTTTAGATGTTGATAACTGCTTTACAAATTTTAAGATTAAATAGACAATATCGCATTGAAGTAAAATACTACATTGATGTTAAAGGAAGTCTATTTTCTTGACCATCAGATTAAGGTATCAGACCAAATTCTGATTTTTACAAATATGATACTAGACAAAAAAATTAAATACCAGTATAGGTTTAATTCGAATCATTATTTATAATTTACGAGAAAATACATACTAAAAATTTGGGGAAGGAATGCTATGACGTTGACGTGGTAAAATTGTGAAAGAATATAGAAGATATAAATCCTAACAGGGTGGCGTCACATATCCTTTCTCCAAAATATTTAATTATTAACAACAATATTATTATAAACTAATGTTTAGTTTTTATTATTATAATGCGTAGTTGTATTGGTTAGTTTTTATTTTATGACTTATATTATACTGAAATTCGATTATGGTCATGTACTCCATTGGAAGCGGGGGAAGAAATTTTTGATCAGTGTTTGAAATGGTTTGTTTCAATTCATTCCAAGAGGTGTACGCCCTTCTTAAGCCTTCTTCAGAAAGCAATGGGTAATAAGTTATATATTTTCAAAAATAGAGTAGGAATTACTTAAAAATTGTGGAAATAGTAGTGTTATTCGTTTTCCTTAGTTCTTTAATATGTTTTTGGTCACTCGAACTGGTTACTATTCCTTCAATATTTTGGAAATCTGACAATTTTGTGTTTTCTAATGTCCTTACGCTAATGACTATTCTTTGAATGAATATGTTCTTTATACGACTTTTTTTATGTCAATGTCTAGTGTAATTCCTCATTACTCCAATAATAATGAAATAAAATTCATATAATTACCTGTTCAGTAAAAATAACGTCATAATGTCAACTGTAATGAGTTGAGTGATTGTTGAGTGAGTGTGAACGTCCTCGAGGCGAATGCACTGACTGGAGTCAAGATCAAGGCGGCGGAGAGATCGAGGATTACTCAGCTGTCATACATGAGTAGATGTTTACTGTCGATTGTAGGTTAAAGATGGGCAGTTCGGTGACAGGTTTAACCAAGATGACTATTACTATTCTTATAAGCAAGAGAATGGTAGAGAGTTTTAAATTGGAGAGAAAATAAATAAGAAAATATTTCCAACTACTAAAGTCATATGCAGTGCAATGAGGATGATACGATGTAATAAAATAAACATAAACACATCAATGTTTCTTGTAACAGTTTGCGAAGTTTAGGTAGTAAACTCTAATACAACGGTGTCGGCTATAATATTTTTTCCTCTACTGTTTAACGATAAACTACTAAGGTCATACACAGTCTAATGTGGTTGATATGATGGAATAAAAGATACATAAATTTAACTATACCTCTGTGGGTTTCAAACCCGTACTACCTGAATGAATTAGCTAAACTATATCGGCAATAATAGTTATTTTTTCCTCTAACGACAGCTGAACAACGAATGAAGATAATATGATAAAAGATAAAATGAAAGACACTTACATCCAAACCTCCGCGGAGTACGAATCGTCAATATAAAATACGACTTGTTTGATATCTGCCAAAAATATTAATCATATGTTACTGTGCTTGCTTATGTAATAACCATTAACAAATCTTGTGTTATTTCGAGTATCGTATAGGGAGAATTTTAAGACATCTAGGGCCTGGATTTTTTTTTCAAATAACGATTAGAAAAGACTGAATTACCTCAAAATATTTTTAAGTATCTTTAAACGGCTAAATTCCTGAAAAATATAAATTTATATACGAGAAAGCTGCAATGAAAACAATGGCAAAGTGGGAATCATATTAGAGATGTCAATGAAAATGGTTTTTCTAGCATACTTCCAGCAATTGGTAAGATTTCCAATGCTCGTTTGTAAGTTTCTTTAACTTCATTTTTTCTAAGAAATACAGCGCTTCGGCATTATGGGTTTATTATTTATCTTGGTGTAACACGAAGGTTGGGGTGCATTATTAGAAAAACATCAATTTTAAATAACAGTTTTTTTTAATCAGACACACAAGTAAACAATAAAATTCTTATAATTTTTTAGTTTTTATTTTTATTATTAGTATTTTAATGTTTGTTTGAAAAGTCTAATATTCTGTTTATTATTTTTCTAATGTAATACCCACCCGCAAGGCAAAACAGTACTTGCTTGTCATCTATACCTACAATATCTATCTATCTTGGGTTCACAGTTCGAGCGCCCCGGTTACATGTTAAAATTGCGAATATTAACAGCATGCCGTACAGTGTATGAAAACAAGCGAATTGATTCGATCTTTAAGAGTATGCAAACGTTATACTCAGTGCACTACCTCGTATTAGGGCGCTAATTTTTCGAGCCCCAATGAGAGAAGCTACATAAGTTGACGAATCTTTCAATGAAAACGAGATGAATTAGTGCATTTTTTTTGTTCTTCCATAAAACTTACATATATAATTATCTATATTAAAGATTGTTTAGCCTAAAATAAAATTTTTATTTTTTACTCTGTGCGTCTTGGGAGGCTCGCGCTTTAGCGCCTCTATGAACTAGCCGCCATCGGTTGCGAAGCACAATTAGTATTGATGGAAATATAGATATAAATTATATTTATATCTTATAAATAAATTAAATCTATAAAATAATTTCGAAAGAAATAATTATTATTATTTGGTTACAATGTAGATTGTAGTGTATTTGTTGAATGGTATTTAATTTTAGTAGAAATGTGTTTTCTTTGAATACCCAATGATGATATATTTATACATTTCTAATGAAATGCATAGTGTAAAGCAAAACGCATGTAATAAATTTAGATTATTAAAGCAGTTATTAGAAATCTTATCACTTATGCGAGTAATGAAATAAGATCATAAATATTATCTCATAATATATTCATAACCTCTTATTAATATACAAAAATTTCTAATCTCATCAATATTAATACCACTTTCACCTTCTAATGCTAATTACCGCAAAAACGACTCAAAAATAGTGCACGTGTTTGCTCTCTTTACAGTGCCAAATATTTACTGCCTACGAAAGTTTTCCCATATCTTTATGGAGATTTCTCAGCAATTTTTGCAGTTAAGGTTGGCATTATGTGCTTTCTTCCGGAAGTGACGTTGTCACAATCCACGGAGCATTTAAGTCTAGGTCATCATAAAGTTTTAAATTACAAAAGATTTTTACAGAGATTGAAATAAACGATGAAGATAGGGATGTATGAAGAGATAAAAGTTTCCAGGACAATCATAATAAAATGAGAAAATAGTGTTGAAGTTATTTCATTTAAAAATGCACGGGCAACTTAATGGTATATTTAAACTAAAACACTTCTTTATACTTGCCTATCTTACAATAACTATGAATTTGTAACAAACTAATAACTGTCCGTTAACAAACAACACAGTACTCGAATTATTTTACTGATTTTTTTATATCATTATTTTCGCCAGACCCTTATTTTACAAAATTTGGTCTAGACCGTTCAAAGAACTTACGAGGTACAAACGAACAAACAGATACACTAAAAGATTTCACAATTAACAAATAATCATTAAAATTTGTAATTCTATATTTTACGAAATTTACGAAATACCTCATAATTATTTTTCTGTGTCTAGAAATTATTTTCAAATATGCAAATTAATCCTTCTGTATTATATTTGTAGAGAGAGATAGCTAGTACAACAACAACCCTGAATACTTAATAATTCAATTTTTCCGTGAAATTATCATTTTCCATCATTGATGATAGTATCAACAGTGCTGCATTTCATTAGAAATAACTATTATTATTGTTTTGAAAGAAAAAATATCCCTGACATAAAAATTGCACAATTTTACCATAAATAATTGCAGAACTATGAATTATTGTTATCACGCTATTTATTTGCACAAATATCTAGATTTAAATTAATTGTTTGGTCAATAAAAAGTGAACATAAGAAGAAAGCGAATAATTAAATAAATGAAGTACACAATTGACGTTAATTGGAGATAATTCCTGACATTAACCTACAATTTCTCAGAATAAATAAATAAATAATTTATAAACTTTAACATGTTTTAAGAGTATTCGAAAACAATTATTTAAATTATTAGGTACTTTTATTATGTAGGAAAGGCTAATTTTATTTCGTTCAAATTGAAATATTTAGGAGAAATATATATTATTAAATAAAATATTACGTAATATTTAGACTGAGATATTAGTACAAATATCTTTGGTATAAATTTAACTTAAATTACATTTCGTTAGGGCCGTACCCAGAAATTATTTTTGGGGAGGATTTTTAAATTTTAAAAAATGTTGTATTACTTACATTAAATTTAATATAAAAAAATCCATTTGTTTAACAAAAAAACAAGAAACAAAAATTATTATAATATTACTTACAAAAGGCCCGTATATGGTATGTAGGTACTTATTTAGGTACTACATATGTTACTAATCTTAGAAAAAGTCAATAAGTGGTCATGTAGGTACTTATATTCAGATTAGATACTATTCTACTTTTTCAACCCCAAATTAATCAATTATTTCTTTCAGGATAAAATTAAAAATTTCTTCCCCCCCCACCGCTTGGTTCGGCCTCGCATTCCGTATCAAATAAAAATTCTTTCGAATGTTGAAAACTTTTAAAGTACATATTTCTTTTGCTCTGTATCTCTTACATCTTAATTTAAAAGTAAAGTTATTAACGGTACTGCAAGATAAGGTAAGAATTTTCACAAAAAAAGTGTACGTCACAGTACGAACTCCATGTAGTTGTTTTCTATTGTTTTTCTTGGTGCTAATAACTGCTGTTCATCTCAGCATATATTAACGGTGCTTTCATGACATCCAGATGTGAAATTGCTTAATTGTAAATGAACTGGCATTGGTCAGTAACCTACTGACTTAAGTATTTAACACTTTATTAGCGGATATAACCATAAATAAAGGAAAACGGTTAAGTCTTTTAATTAATCGGTATGTTTGCAAACACACTTTCAAGTGTTCTCTTTTTTGAGTAAATTAGAATGATAATTGATAATAATTTTTTGTTGCAAATTTCTCTAACGTAATATTTTTTTATATCATGACGAATTGCAGAAGAATTTCAACTGAAAAAGACTAATGAAATAGTGAATTTATTACTGATAATCATAATTTAAAATATATTACTAATAGATTATATAGTTACTTAAGTCCAGAAAAGGAAAATTATTGCGGAACAGATAAAATTTCAAATTTAGGTTTTCTTTTTTTTTCACAAAATTGTTCGAAAGAATGTATAATGGAGAGTATATTGCATTTTTAAGTCTACCCATTTTTAATATACCTATATCCTCAAAAAATACATATTTTTAAGATGCAACTTTGGAGGTATAGCATCAATAATTTACAAAAGAGATTAATAAATATCAGTATGCAATTTCTAAAACCTAAAGTTTTGAGCCAAACTTTTGTACGTATATTTGAAATATTTTAGCTCTGGGAACATTATTTTCACTAAAAATTTAAAAATTCTAATTTTTAAAGTTCAAAACTGATTGGAGAAGATAGTGTCAGATTTATTCTCGAAAATCCAATTTCAAATTTTAACGTGAACCACAAAATTTCCATACTGGAAATAAGACCCAATGTATTGGAACAAATCACCATTGATACCAGCAATACCATTTATTTAATCTTTCGGAAAACCCACTACAACAAACTGAAATTAACCAGACCAACACTCGCCTGAACGCGGTACTACAGCCCAGAACAGGGTCGAGCAAGATTAGGAGACCGTGGCTTATTATCCGAACCATTAAACTCCTCCCTTCCTCGGTTAGTTTATTGGAATTGCGTGGAATGCAATCGAGATCTTGTTACTTTAATTAATTGTTCCACAATTAAACTCTGTTTACACTGTAAATATACGGATAACGTGCTTCAACTAGATTCTTATACAGTCACCAAAAATATGGCTTTCGTACTTCGGAACCAATTACAAATTATATGTCTAATGCAGTTTCTTAGTTCAAACAATTATAAAATATATGTATATGACTGTAAATGATTAAAATGTACAGCATTATACCTGAAATTTGTGGTTCTATTATTACTATTAGATAAGCACGATCATAGAATTATACTGAATATAGTATAAGTAACTAGTCAATAGAAATCAAGTGATTGATGTTTTGTCAATAAAATATAGATTAAAATAATATCATCTTGTCTACATCCTGTTTAAATTACTTTAAATGTCGCATAAAATTGAAATATGTATATTACGTACAAAAGTTATATTTTAAGAATAAAAGAAAGTATCTTCAAATATTTATAAGAGGAGAGTTTGCCGAATATATGTAAATATTATTTTAGTGACATTTCACTTTTTAAAAGTGAAATCCTGATATTATACTTCCCATTGCAGAGCGTATAATGTGTATAATTTTAGCAAAAATAATACACAAATCATAATTTAATGACAGTGGAAATTTAATGTACATATAAAAACATGTTTTTGCAAAATATATGCGAGGTATAAAAAATATAAAGAAATGCATAAAATGTAATCTCTTCCACATTCGTTAACAAATTATGTTTATTAAATATGTATTTGTAATTCTAATTGTAATATTGTGAATGTATTTTAAAGAAATATAAATAAATAGAACATTTTTTGTCAGCAATTTGTTCTGCGCTTATAAATAATGTACAAAGGTTGTGTTGTGGTTCTTTCGACCTGAGTTCAAATCCACTCATCAATTATTTACTACTGGAAAAGAATATTTGTGGCTCTCTTCACATGACATATGAGTTAGTGTACAGAGAAAAATAAAGTACAAGTTCTTTTTAAATTTTAAATCAATTCCCTACACTACAAATTTTTTTACTCTTACCCCTTAAATAAGATATAGTGATATATAGTAAAAGTATATCATCGTATCGCTCAAGAGAAAATAGTAGACTTACTAATGAGTAAAGACATGGGTGATATATTTATCAATTATCACGTACATGTCTATTATCTGTTGTAAGATATCTCAAACAGTTCATTGAGAACTTTCTATAGACAGTATCAATGAAATGTCAACTGATTACTACTACAAGTCTACACAACAATTTATTGATACATACACCTCTAAATTAACCTTAAAAGATACGTGGTGATAACTACTCCCACTAATAAATTGTAGACAGACAGAATATAATTGTAAGAAAACACTTAATCAAAAAGTATACATGTATTATGAGAATTTAATATTTGATTTCCCACCTTCAAAATGGATGATTTTTCGTGAAATATATCGCATTTTATGTAAAGTCAAAGGAAAAGTAATAAAATGTGTACCTATGTCTGTGAGTGTGTGCGTGTGGCTATAGATAAACCTAAACTAACAAAATCCTCGGGAAACAAAACCTATCTCTTAGGTAAACACTGGTTTATTGGTTATACCTTTCATAAACTTTAATCAACAAATCACTGATTTCTATATAAGACCTAAATAAGGCATAACATACGAAAAAGTGTAACCCCAGGCAGCTATATTCCTAAGGTCTTAATCTAATCCAATTGGCGCGAAATATTAACAAAGTCATTAGTATCTACAATGAAATATATTGAATGATGTGAAGAAGTAAAATATGAAAAGAAAACACATTAAGCAAAAAAAAGTTATAGAAATATTAATATTCGATGTAAAGGAACCTCTAATGCAATATTAAAAATCACAAGTAAAAATGTGTTATGTATAAAATTCACAGAATATCCTTTTTAATTTAATTCACTCTACTTTTACATGATATAAAAAAGCAGCGTTGGAAGTCGGAATAAAAACTAAAAATGCATATTTAGGAAATGATTATTTTTGTAATGATTGTAAAATATCATTGTTGATGGTCATAAATATTAGATGATTTAGGCGATCAGAATTATTTTTAATCTATTTTTTAATTAAATTTTAAACAAAGAAATTGGCTTTTCAAAGTTATCTAACAGCCACTTTTTACATTTTCCCTTTGGTTTTACATAAAATGCAATGGATTTCACGAAAAATCATCCATTTAGAATAGTCTCTGCCAAACTGTGTTCCGCGGCACAATAATGTGCCACAGGAGATTCTAGTTGTGCCGTGAAAATTAAAAATATAGGTAATTTTCCACCACTTGATTATCAAATGTGCGAGTATCCAGGCTATTTTCATTAATAGAAGAAAATAAATTAATAGACTTGAAAAACGATCCTATTCACATACTTATTTTCTGTACAAAAATTATCAGAATTTTGTATTTCGCTACTATATCCTACACATCCTCCACCGGTTAAATATCTGTTGCCCTTTGGACTTTGGTTTCATGGCGTTTTTGGAAAGGAAATAAAGAAAAAACGAGGATTACAGGTGATAGAAGAAAAATTACGTGTTTGTTTATTTAATTTGGAGTCACCTTTTGACAAAATTCTCCAAAATTAATTCCAGCCATTATTATTAACGTTATTGTTACGAGTATTATGTTCATAAAACAATGTTATTTTATTTTACTATAATATGATTTTTTGTTTATTTTCTCTCATGCTGATGAAGTATATTATTATAAAGGTAAAAAAGTTTGAGAGACACTAATTTAGAAGATGAAGTAGAACATCGACAGATTCACCAAATTTTTGTGTGTGTCTTGATGTGTACCATCGGGCAAAAATATCTTCTTAATGCCCTTGATATATAAATAACTGTTATGAACTAAAATACTTCAAATAATAAAACAATTTAATAAAATCTCAGTTTATTTTCTTGTTCAGATTCTTATAAATTTTTTTATATCAAATATCTTAATTTAAAAGCCATGTACCGACTACAGGAATATAAGCACCATAATCTGTTATTGTTGATATAATGAATTAAGTTAAATGAGAAATATAATGAAGATAATATGTTGACCATATATGCTTCAAATTGTCGTCTCCTTTCTACTTGATGCTAATTTGAAATCTCTATTAACATGCGTATAGCCTATTAATTTCGTCCCATTCTCCCATTACGAAAGAAATAACCCGGGTGATGTGGTCGCCTACTACAAGGCACCCACACATAGGAAGCACCACGTGGTGCACGTGAGATTCCTGCTTGCGCTGGTCAC
The DNA here is from genome assembly GCA_035578165.1 of Stenolophus ochropezus. Lineage (NCBI taxonomy): Eukaryota > Metazoa > Arthropoda > Insecta > Coleoptera > Carabidae > Stenolophus > Stenolophus ochropezus. Next base: position 11,380,872 of record JAQOWZ010000005.1, on the reverse strand, counting down.
TCACCGGGTCAGCCAGACCGCGCCATAAGGCACAGTAACCCACATTGCCGAGACCGGATTCTGCAAGCTGAATCGAGTCTGCGAAAACATAAGTTTATGGGGTTTTAAATTGTTATGGGACGTTTATTTAAATAATAACCTCAGAAAATTTTTAATTGCCTATAAATTTGGAATACGGGAAAATTAAGTTGATGGGGTTATAAATTAGATGTTATGGGAGGTGTTTATTTAAATTATAATCTCTGAAAAATTGCAAATTATAATGGCCTATCAGGAACAACTGCCATCTTTGTAGAAACAAAATTAAATTTGAAACAGGTGTTTTTGAAGCGGTGTAACATAAAACTCTACGAGTACATCATTAAAATGAAAACAAAATTGTCAAAAATATAATTGGAATTTCTGCTTCGTACGGTTTTCATAATTTAGAAGGGACGGTTTTAAATTAATTTTGGTGAATATATATCATATTTTTTGTTTTAAAACAAATATATGAACTCGTGGGAATGACAATTTTTAAAATACAAATTTAAAATGACATTTTTGTTTGTTTTTATTTAAAAATATATTGTTATACAAACATTTTTTTTAGCATGTATTTAAATGATATTTAATAAAATAATCCCGCTCGAGTTAAATTTTCAATCTGTTATCAATGGCGTCGCCAAGGGGAAGCAGGGAGGGACAGCTGCCCCCCACCCCTAGAGACTCGAAAAAGAAGATTATGTTTTAATTAAGATTTTTTTCTTTTAGTATATGATTAAAACTTACCTAAAATTCATATCCTTTATCATCTTGCTCCTCCCTGGTCCATTGCCTGTGACGTCCTTTGTCTGTTATTTATTTATATAATTACATATATTTTTTTATCGAAAAAGCAGACAAATTTGTAAATGAAACAATGAAAGACCTGATGATATCAAACAATATCACAAGTGAACTGTTTAAAGAGAAAGAAGATATTTTAGAAGATTTCAAAATATATACAATCTACTTTTTAATATCAGATGATTATCCTCTACCAATAATTATTTAGTGAGAGCTACCATTGTGTCTATGTCACTTCACATCAAGCGTATGTTATTCTGGTATAATTTTGTGATGAATCTTTTCATTGTCATAACATTGCCGGAAGCAGAAAACACACTCAACTTTGACAGAACACTTCCATTATAAATTGAAGTTTACGTAGCGTATAGAGCATATTTTGACTTTCTTTCTTGCTGCATTATTAAGTTGTAGCATTTTTAGTGCCATTTGTCAACATGTCATCTGGTATAGGTTAGGCTACGTCTACGGCTTTGTATTCACAAGAAAGTGATTTTAAAGAAAGTGGGATTTGTTTTTCAAATTCCATTAGTGTTTAGATATTTATCTGGTAGCATATGGAAGTCTGATGTATTTGTATTGCGATCTAAGTGGCACAGACTCGATGCATTTGTTTATTTGCTCCCAATTGTAATACAGTTTTGATAAAAATATATAAATAATAATACATACATATATGATAGGTATATTTTTTATTTATTTTAGTGATTATTCCATACACGTCATTTTCACCCAATCAGAATACTTCATTTGATGGCCGTAGGTAATTTTCAGTAAAGAAATCCGATTAAACCACAGTATCATTGCCATGGTTACATTTTGTAGATATCAAATATTTTATGTTTGAACTGTTGTCATTCGTGAAATAATCAAGCAAATATAATTCGAGCTATAAATTGGTAAAATTTACTTATAATTCCTGCGAAGTACGACAACTCGACCAAAAATGACTCTTAAAATCATGCACTCCAATTTCGCTGTCGCGACCTATATGTCATTTTTGACAATCGTTTGTCTTTTCCTAGGCAACAACTATTCGTAAATTTTTCCAATAAATTCATAACTCTTATTATATTATTTATGATAAAAATATACGAAAACGAATATTTAGGTATATTGATTGAAAATATGTAAAACTATACAGTATAATTTATCAAAAATTTAAAGTATGAGCAATAAAAAAATAACAAACATTACTAATAAGTTGATTATTTAAACACTAATTAACCTTATTTTATTAGAAAGGAAAATTATTGATGAATAAAAATACAGTAATTTAATTATAAATGAATAAAAACATATTTATTTACTTAGAAATAACAATAAATAGAAATTAGAAAATTTCTTCCCCAATTAACATGCGTAAGGATTTGATCGTTTTTCCGTATTTGAATAAACATCATTGATGTTGATTACATTTCCACACAAATGTGTCAAGAGGATATTAGAATGTGAGGAAGATAAATAATCTTAAATCATCTTGTAATATCTAGATTCATAAAATTTATAATATATCAACATCATCACACACAATCGTAAATAACTTGTGCCACTTATTCAAACACAAATAGAAATTACACATTCTGAATGCATCGTAAATTTATATTTGAAATAGGTATACATATTTATATTTTATCTTGATATGAACTCTCCATAATTTAGAGATATACAAATTCGATTACCAATAGTGTTCACTACAAAATAATTCTTTTTTAAATATCGCTGAAAAATTATAGGTATTCCACATGGTTAATTGTTTATTCAATCGTAGATTTCGGTAATAACATTCTGTAACATTGATGGCGTTTGCTAGATCTCCCCTTCTGTAAAGGCTAAAGAGAAACTTAGAAAGACTGTTTTTATTGAAAATAATGAAGAATTTTGATTTCGAGATCACTCTACTTCAAACCTCATATTTTTTTGGGAAGTTGGTTGATGTTGCATTAATAAATTATAAGTAAAATGATCACACATAACAATGAGTATAACAACAAATAGGTTAATCTTTAGTATTTCTATAGTACATTTTTTAATTAATATATTTTTAATATTACAATAAAGATTGATCTTTAATCTTTACTCTTTAGATTCCTTTCAATTAAGAACAAATTCTTATCAATTTAAATTAATATAAAATGCATTTTAAAATCTTAATAGCGTTAAATAAACGGATAAATTAAAATTAAGTTCAATTAAAATGCATTGTAATGATGAGACTGAATTTGCATATTACAAAGACTTGCTTAGTGCTACTTATGATTTTATATGAAACAATTATTAATGACTTTATGCTCTACTTCTGCAAAATTTATTACAGATTTACATTAAAACACACTCAAAAAATATGAAGTGAATGTATTTTAACTAGAGCAAAAATACAAAAACAATAAGACTTAAAGTCTTCAATTCAATGTAAATTAAATAATTAAAACAATAAAAATGTAATTACATTTTGTGGGCATAAAGAAAGTTTATATACATATATTTTATTTTTTATTTTTAGAAATATGCTAGCGTTGTTAAAAAGAACACAATACCTACTTTATAAATTAAAAATTTGAAAGAATTTCACAAAGTTGGATTAGATTTTTTTGTTACTTAAATATTATGATTGAAATGTGCTCCATAATATATTTTGACATTTTTATTTGTACAATAATATTTTTCCGCGAATATAGTTTATATTTTGGTTGTGATTAAACACTTTGTTTTGAAAACAATCTCCATTGTTTACCTAATGTTTCCAACTAAACATTTAACAATTTCTAACCTACTAAAATGTACTATTTACACAGTTAAAGTGCTTCGAAATTGAAAAGCACGATATAATTAAACCATATGAATATGCGCTGCTATAACATTATGCAAGTATTAATTTTCAATATGTCTTGCTTGGTGGAAATAATTTCCTTGTTCTGTAAAAAAAATGTAATAGTTAATGATAGTTATGAACTATTTTGTAACAAATATTAGTTACATTTCACATTCATGCGTTTTGCACAAGTATTAATAATAATAAAAATAATAGATACTTATTGGTAACTAATAATATTTAGTAAAAATAATAAAATATTAATACTTTTGTAAATAAATTTAAATAATGTTAGTCTGCTTTATCGCAAATAACGGCTATTTTTATAACGTAAAAGGGAATTTAATACGCATTTGTCCAGCGGCACCATATTATGTGTGAAATATTTCACGAAACCAGTAATCGAACACGAGTTGTTGAAATCAAAGACACAGTCATTCTACCTATTTATTTTTTGTGACATTTAAATAAAAATAGTTCAAATTGGCCAAAAAAACTACTTTTTTTTTAAATATGTTATAAAATAATTATCCTGATGAAATAAATGAGAAATACAAAATAGTTACCCTAATGAATTTTAGATTATAAAACTTAATTGTATAAATTTCCAACAACAAATCATATAAAGGAAACAAGAGAAAATTAAAAATTCCACAAATTCAATTTGCCTTTCCAAATTTAAATTTCTTATCCTTGCTATCACCTAATTACAAATTAATTATACTTTGAATTATCCAATTAGTGATTAGAATGTATAATTGGCTGATTCTTCCTTTGTACTCCAAATCTGTCGAGAAAGAGTCTGCTCTGAAATTGGCCGTGACACAGGTGGACGGAGAGATGTAGCGATAAAGAGAAATAAAACAAGAAGCTTTCTTCAAGTGCCAGGATTTCGCAAAAAACCTGGCGTTCTAGGTTAATGTAGGATTGTTACAGTTTAACTCAATGCATCAAACTGGGAATTGTGTTGACGTGCATTGAGGTTTCTGTGACTCTTTTCAATTTAACTTTTTTTTTTCTTGCATTTATTTGTTTATTTTTTATGCGCATATAAAGTAAACGTTTTATAAGAAAGATAAAATAATATGTATTCACATTCGGTTAGTAATAGGCCTGTTTCTAGCCAACCAAACAGTTGGGAAGTAGCTCATGACTTTCCTACTTCACTTCCCGGCTAGCTGAGAAAGATATTTCCGGCTAGTTAATCTAACCTCTTAAATGTCATTGCCATTGTCACAAAACAAACTTATAGGTAATAAAACGTTCAGTTTTATTTTTCTTAAACTTCACGCACTTCTGGTTAAGAGCACTCTAACACACTATGAAACATTATGTTGAAAATATTATTCATTATTACAAAAAAAGCAATAAACCTGGTGATAACCGAACTTACAGAATAAGTAAACATTTTGTTTTCTGTCATAGTTCTCTGTGTTAATAAATAAATCATAATAAAACTTTTAACAAATATAAACAAAATTATTGTTAGAATTAAAATAATAAACAAATGGAAAAAAATAGCAAATAAACCTCGCGGGAACGTTCGGCTGTAAATCAAACATTTTCTGTTTTTTGTTTTTGCTTTTTTTTTTATTTATTAGTGCTCACATGTAGTAATAATTTCGAAAATTGTAAACTCTATACAGGGTGCTATTTTTAAGTGGTATTCTATTGCTATCACAAGAACTATATATGAAAGCTACGTCCGGTAATTTAGCAAACAATTTCTATTTTACAAGACTATTTTTTTTCACTCAGTGGTTCTTAAACTTTGTTATTTTAAATGAGAGAAAGAATTTTATATGGAATTCAGTATTTATTCATAGTTTTACTTACTTACTGGTATAATATTTTCAATTGATAACACAGAATTTTTCTGCGCTACTGTGTTAAATTTACTTTGAAATGTGTTACAGTAATAAAAAATTTCGGCGCTAAAGCCGGAAGTCACTATAAAAGACAAATGTATAATACATAAATAATAATAAATGTTATTTTATGAAACAGGTTTATGAAATTATGTTATACCTTTAAAAAAAATAATCTGATTTAAATAATAAAAGTCCGATTTAAATAAGATGGCTGATTTTTTAATATTTTTTAAAAAAATCGAATTTTTATGCAACCTTGGCTGTACGGGTATGCAAATAATATATTACTGAATTTTTTATAAAATTAATTTATCGAATAAGCAAATAAAAATATATATACAATCTCAAATAATACAGTATTATATTAAAAAAATGTTATACTCATTGAAATTATGTAAATAGAAGTTGTTTCTTAATTTAACCTACTTCGTAGCTCTTACAGTTTTCGAGATAGCAAAGTGTACCACTTAAAATGACCAGCTTATATACCTCTCATCCTCTCATTGTACTTACTATAAATTTCTTAAATTTACGTTTATTGTTCAATTTGAGTTCAAATTTCACAGCATTTAATTAAAACTAATAAAGTGTGGTTAGAAACCTCGAATAATCTGCACATCTTTTGCATATGTTGTATGTTAATAATCAACAATAATATACGACTATAATTTGTTGAAGAACATATGGAAATCACATCTTATGCTTTAAATAACAGATAATTAAATTAATATTAAATTTCTTTGTTGAAACCTGGCACATATTATTATATTATTTCAATAAACATAATTTCTATTTTTTGACAGGAAATGAGTTTCTTTACAAGTAGCATGTTTTGATAATTTCCGATCTACAAAATTATTCATGCTGGTATATTAGTTTATCTGTTATTGTGTATGAGGGCACAAATCTGTTTGTAATTGTTCAACAATAGAAATTCGACGGTAAAGCTTGTTTTACATCGGATTATGTCATAAAATAAATATATAGGTAGCGATTTACTATAAACATAAATAGTTTAATTTATTACAGTATTTTGATTTCATACTTTTTTAGAAAGTAAATATAAATTTATTTTTATTTTCCATAGCAAAATCAAATAAAATTCAGAAAGTTGCTCTCGCAATGAGAGAAACAATGGATTTTATTGTACAATACTTTCCGAAAGATGTACAGGTATATAGGTTGCAGTACTTCAGATTTATTGATGAGAGAAACAACAATTAAATTACGTTTTATGGTCAGTTTTCTAAGCCCAATTAAAAGTTTATGTGTCTGCTCTACTTTGACAATTTGGTGTTATTGTGCAACAAGGTGTAATGATGTAAATCAACATGAAGAAATGAGAATATGTAAACAAAGTAGAACAATAGTTTACAATGATATTTTGAAATAGAATTAATTTTATCGACTGCTCAACATATCGAATGAGCCTGATTAAATTTTAATTCGGAATCCCTTAAAATGTTTTCCCCTCTGACAATAGAAATTAGAATATCGAACCATTATTGAATTCTGTACTATATTCAGATTTTATGAGATTATATGAACATTGAAAAGGTTTTACAAAATATTACAACAAAGCTTTTTGCATCAAATAACATTCTGAATAAAATTTAAATAAAAGCATGTGAACATATAATTTAATTGTTCGTAGAGATGTTATGATATTTGGTACATTCACATTGTACAGGGAAATTTAAAATTTTAGCTATAAACAATTAAAAATCAATATTTGCAATTTTTCTTTATACTTTTCCCAAATATAATGATTTGATCACTAGATAATTTTATTTGTTGATATATTTACAGGCAAAATTTAATTGTATTTTCCTAGTAGCAAACCATTTTCTAGATTTAACTGGGATTATATTTATTTATTTCATTCATAAACATTTCAGTATATTCTAGACTTTATGAGGTGAAAAGATAAAATAGGTAGGTAGCTGAAAAACCTCGTGAAAAGCTATGAATTGTCGTAAACACAAACGAGTAGTATGTACTTATTACAATTATATTATTAAATTCATACACAGGAGACATTTTATATAAACAATGATACATATACTAACTGTAAAAGTTTATAATAATGTACATTGTAAATGGTTTAGAATAGAAAAAGTTTAATATGTATTACACACATAATATGTTCGAATGCAGTCAATATTGTTAACATATAATATTTATTTAATTTTTTTCGTCGGGGTGGTTTAAAATATTATTAACTTACGACAGATATTAATACAATATTATATAACGTAGTTTTGAAGTTAATGATATAAAATTAAGGGTAAGTAGTATGACTGGGGTAGATTATGAAAAATATTTTTTTTTAATTCAAAAAAAGAAAAAACGACTTTTTTCAATTCAGTTTTAATATCTCATTAAAATTATGGTTACAAAAAATAAATTCAAAATTCTCGTAATCAACACATGTCACACTAGTTTTGCTTACCTTTATTATTGACATTAACTTCAAAACTACCCTGTAAATGCCTATCAAATTATTTTTTTTTTGTATTTTATTGCTTTTAGAATATTTAATAAACAAAATAATTAAGTAATTCTTTTATAAGAAAATTCTTAATACCTGCATTTTTTTGTTTTTGATAGAAAGAATTCATTATATTTACTTTTATTTATTTTCTCACGTTAGTAATTTTTCAGTAGTTTATTGCCCTGAAGTTTTGGCAATTATATAAATTACAGTCAATGTCCGAAAATTATACCAATGTAAAATTTAAGTACAAAATGTTGCACGCACTTATATTTTTTACGCAATTATTTTTTAATATTTAAAATCGAATTACAATGAAATAAAATTATACATAATTCTTATGCGTTTAAGAAAACTATTAAAATGCAAGTTGAACTTTTCTTGAAATATAAACATTAGTTATAAATAGTAGGTTCTCGAAAAATTGTTGTCGAATCATTAATGATGAAACTCTTCTTATTTTTACTTTATACCGGTTACTATCTTATCCTTTATTTACTATTATTTAAGTAATATTCTATTGTCTTGGTGTCACCCTTTGCAGCTTAAATTTGACTAATAGACAGACAAATAAATTTGAGATAAAGGGGACTGCTATGAGTTTACCTTTGTACTTGTTTAAAGGTTTTTATTAATATAATGTAATTACAAAAAATCTCGATAGTTAGGTGAAAAAAAAATCTTTGAAATGTCGGTACCTATAGTTTGTTTAATTAAATTTAAATATATTTTTTTACATATCTGTCAATAATTTTACTATCTTCTCAAATATAATATGTTAAGTAAAAATATAAAAACAATTGATTTACATGAGGAGTATTTGTCCACTGACAAAAACTCAAAGTATTGTATATAACATTAGTTACATTTATGTACTAATTCTAATGATTTAAATATGAATAAGAAATATTTATTACCTTTTGGGAACGGCGAGTCTTCTATATCTAAAATACTGATCCATAGTCTGTCACTACACTCACTGAGTCTCTATCCTATTCGAATTTGGCGCGGACGCGCGTACTTGTTTCGTGGCTCACTCGATGTGTTCGACGTAGCAGCGAAGCGCGGACTGGCGGGTTGATGGCCCGGCGTGCGTGTTTTGTTTTGGTTCCGACAGCGACCGCCGACAGCGGATACCAGCTCCGGTCGGAGACAACAGAGCAGAGGAAGATCCGGTGTGCGGAGCAGCGGAGCATAGGTCACATGAATGGACCAGAGGGGAGGGTTTAGCATATGTGCAGTCGAGGAAATGGGTATTTCAAAGGATTGCTGGTTTCTGGTTTCGTAACTGCAAGTTAAATCGGTTGTCATATCGAAAATTAAATATCAGCTGTGAGCACTGGAAAACAGGTACACAAATAAATTATTTGGAAATATTTTTTTCTACTTCCCATTTTTCAATTTCGTCGATTAATTATAGTGATTCATGACAATGAATTATGGGCAGGTAATTCAATCTTGTCGACTAATCATAGAACCTGAAATCAATTATATCCGATTATATTAAATCTGCCGTGATCCGAATCACCCTTCATAAGGCCGTTTGACATTTTTTGTCATTATGAATTTTTGTTGTCTTTTTTCAACGTGTGTTTTCAACCCATTTCGATTATTTTGAAAAGTGCTAATAGATAAATAGTAAAATAGTAAAAAAGGATTAATTTAATGTTTTTTAAATAATGATCAAATAAATTGTGAATTTGTAAAATTATTTCTAAAATATTTATTCGTTATTTCTGAATTTGCAGGAGTAGAAAAAGTACAATATTATATTCGGGATTACAGTCATTATTCACTCGTATAATTTGCAAATTTCAAGGTGCACATAGGAGATTAACATGAGAAATCAATTTTTGCAGGCTATTGCCCCCCGTTTCAACTGACAATAATGGTTGGGGTATCAATAAGAACATAAAAAAAATTCTGCATCAAATGATATCAAATACATGGACAATATGTTTTATTTCAATCGTATAATTAATTTTTAAATTTCTTTATTTTTTTTAATAATAGTGATAGCCATAGAATTTGAACAATAAAGTAAAAATTCTGAAATTTATTGTAAAGCTAACTACAAAAATTTTTTGTTCCTAGATGTAGCATGATAGATATTTATTGTAGAATTAATAACTCCACCAAAATTTATGTCTCCTGAGGTAGTTTGCTCACTTGTGAAGAAAGTTATTAACTTTTCTCACTTGTGATTTAACATGCTGCTTTGTTCACTATTTTAAGTTGAATAATATTGAATTTTGCTAACGCTTGTGGAAAAAATATCTTATCACAAAAGATACAAAAATCTTAAACATAAACAGATGTTAGGTGAGACCGCGAATTTGAGAACGATAATGGTAAATTTTCCAATATTCACGTTAACGCCAAATTGACGGAAAAAAATTGAAATCACGCTAAAATTAAGTCAAAATTTAAAACGAATGCCTTGATGTAATGCATTTTCCTTTAGTATAAATATGTTATTATCTAGAACTATTGTAAAGAAGATCTAGCACACCTAGAAATGGGTATTTTGTCGTGAGTGTCGTATCTATTAAGGATAGTGTCGCCAAATTTTCAAAGTAAAAAAAAATGACTGTCTTAAAAATACAATGCGACTTTCTTTATAAATGTTCGATTTAATGATAAAATCTGCATTTTTTGTTTCAATAATAAATTTTTTGATGTTAGATAATTTAGCGCCATGGAAATAAGTTTGAATGGCAATAGAAAAAACATTAAATAAATGAAACAATTCATGTTGAAAACCATTTTGTGGCTATTCTATTATGTACCGACTTTCTATATTCTATAATATGGAAATGATACAGAAATCGGCCAATAACCGTTCTAAAGTTAAAATATGTAACACACCGGAAAAAGTTTATGTATAAAATTATCATATCATACATAACATATGCATAAAAGAATTGATATTTATTCACAGTTTTCTCGTTGATAATAAAATTGTATTGTTCGCAATACCTATTTTATTAACATAAAAAGTAAATAATTCAATAATAATTTTTATTTACACCAGTCTGCCACAGTTGATGAATAAAACTTTCATAATTTTCACTTCAATCATAAAAATAAAAACACCTTTTTATTTAAATAACGTTACCTGACACTTAAGCATAAATAATATAATCTAGTAGTGAAAACATGTACTAATGTTTAATTCATAGAATAAATGATAAACTTAATTATAATATCCATATACAACAGCATTTATACAATTTAAGCTAGAATAATGAAATTATTCATAAATTCAGACCGGATGTAGTTGTAGTAGTAGTGACAAAAACAATGAAAGCGTTAGTTTCCGGGGCGTCAAATAATAAAGAAAACATATTTACATGCGTGTTTCATAACTTTTAATAATTCTCCATTTAGTCACTCGAAAAGTTTTCAGAAAAAAATGTACCTGTTTAAATGGAGAAATAAGTGTGTGAATACAGTGACAGAACAAATTACAATGATAGTAATTTGTAAGTTGTTTAGTATTTAAGTTAATCATTTGTTTCAAAATGGTTTGAAAAGGAAAATACAAATAGAGATAAATATGATTGTCACATACGTATAATCAGAACCATGTGCAAAAATTAAAATTCATCATCATCTGTGGCACAATATTCTTTGTGGAACAGGTCTTCAAATATCTAATGTACTAATTTCCTCTTATTTGCATTTAATGTTGTATGGCCTTTTTTATTTGGATAAAGATTGGCAAAGCTGGGATTTGAACACACTGTGCTCATACTATTTTGTTCAATTCGAGCAGGCGTGTGTTCTAAGCAAGTGAGCTACCAAATGGGATATGCGACCAGAATTGATTTTTAGTATATGTCATAAAATATAAAAAGTAACTTCATTATAACATTAAAAACAAAACATTAGATTACAATAATATACTTATTAGCAATTTAATGTTCTGGGGGAGGGAAATATGACGTCAGAATGAGAGGATCGTGGAAAATTACAGGTGCGTAGATTGTCTCTAAATCTAAATGCTCCTAGGCTATCTCTCTTCTTTCGTAAACTATGAATAATGAATCAATTAAAAAAAATTCGGAAGTTTTATTTGTTTCTCGATTATTATAAATGTAAAAATCAAAATTTGATCTCATACCCCATTTTAGACTATTTTTACTTGTTTGTTACTTATTATTTATATCTCGTTAGTGCATTTTCACAGAAATATCAAGAAAAAGTAAGTACATCATTTGAAAAATATATAAATGGAAAATAATATAAATTTTAAATGAATACAAAGAATGTTCATTGTAAAAAGTATGTAAATAAATGAATGTGTAACAAACATATTTGTTTTTTTTTTCAAATGTTTTTAATTGTTCTGAATATGAACTTGCCTAAAATTTTTAGTTAAAATTATTATTTCAATGTGGAGACGTTGGTTCCATCCTCTATTATTATTTTTTCTTTATTGATAATAACAATATAGATAATTAAAAAAGAATGAACAATTGATATGTAAAATAAAAATTTTGAATAATAAAAATAACAGAAGATGGTTATGCCCTGCCACCACGACAAGGTCTCTCCACTTGGGCAGGGGCCCGATCCTGCCTGCCTACTCACGCAAGGAAGGAAGTATAGAGCCATCCCGGTACTCAATCACCCCCGGGATGAGAGGGTAGTCATAAATGTAAAACTGTTGTCAATTTTTTATAAAAATCTGAAAACAAAAAAAAATATTATCACCTGAAAACAAAAAACACAATTATCACCTGAAAACAAGAAAAAACAATTATCACCTGAAAATAAAAAAAGCAATTATATTTAGCGCAGCTTAAATCTAAGAAAAACAACCCTTTGGGCGCAACTTAAAACTAAGAAACCAAACAACCAGATTCGACTTATAACTAAAGAGGGCAGGGGTACGAGTACTCGTAAATGGAAACTTAAAATTAAGAGTAGATCTACTCGGCGCAACCATTTTTAACGCAACTTAAATCTAAACGCAGGTTCTTATAACACTGCGGAACCCAAGACAACTTAAATCTAAACGCAGTTACTCTTGTAGCACTGCGAGCCCTAATCCATAATTCTATTGTGCCTCAACTCAAACTAAATGCAAACTTCCTCCATAACACTCCGATTTGTGCAGGTAATTCATTTGCGCAACTTAAAATTCATGCTGACGTGATCCTAAAAACAAAGAACTTTTTTGTTATTAGTTTGGTTCGTTAATGTTGTATGTTGTATTATTTTTGTTAAAGTTGAAGAGGTATGGCAACACTTACTATTTTTAACGTTACATAAAAATAAGGGAGGGTATGGCAACACTTCAAAAACTGTTTGGGGAAAACTTAAAAACTATGGGGGGATTGATCAGTTTTACAATACTAAAGGAAATCTGAATTCGAAGTGCTGAACGTTGGTAGTTGGTGCAGGCTCCTCGTTGACCTAACCTGAAAAATAAATTAGTGTTTCCTGATAGAAATGGATATGATCTGACAACATTTGATTTTCTTTGTGGTGAGTTGAAAATTATAATTAATTAAAAATAAATACTGCAACAGTTCCAGTTATTGTTGTTAGTAAAAGCAAATTTTGTAACGACGAGAGGCAAAAAAAAGCAAAAAATTGAATAAAACGTGACATCTACTTAACCTAAACTAACTTATATCTAAAGCTAGTCTCATCTGCAAAATTTCCCGGGCAATTTTGTAAAAGAGATTTCGCTTATTCATTCACACACCACACCTTATATCTAACATGTCTTGTCATATTCAATTTTATTAAATTATATTTAACGCGAAAGGAAATTTGGAACCATTGCAGTCACGGTGGACATTGACTTAAGACCCTTCAGGCCACAAAACCAAAAGATTATTGAGTTGAAAAATTACAAAGATTATTGCAGTATTTATGTTGTCATTTCATATCGGAAGAGCTACAAAATAAATAGCTATTTGGGCTGTACATAAATGTAGCGATAGAAATAGAGAAAGAAATAGCCATCTAGACTATTGCACATAATTAGGGTATATAAACTAGTTTTGAGTCTTAAACTAGGGTGGGTTATATCTTTCACTAGTTCACATCCAAGAAAAAAGTAGAACAGTAGAAGGAATAGCCATCTAGACTATTGTACATAATAAGGGAATAACTAAATACTAGTGTTTATTAAATTGGCCAAAATATTATTGAAAAACTTCACTAGTACAAGAAGCTCAATTCAAAATAAGAAATAGCCATCTAGACTATTGTACATAATAAGGGGAATTACTAGTGATGTTGAGTAGTCACCGAGACTATTTATTCTTGGCCACAAAAGCTTCATTAGCACACGCTCAACCCTCATTAACACATGTCCAACCCTTAAAAACACCACCTAAGCACCGTTAGCCCCCCACCACCCTGCCGGGCAGGAAGTCAAACGAACAAAGGGGGCACCAAAAGAGTAAGAACTCAACCCAAATTCACCAAAATCTCATTCCACTTCCGGAAGGTCGATTCCTAAGACCAGATGAACAAGGGCGGTGCAACATAAAGGCAAGAATGCAACTAACGAAGAAAAAAGGCATAGCCATCAAGGCTTAAATACATGTATCAGAGCTTCAAATTATAATAATCAACTAGCCTTTCACTAGTTCACATTTAACTCAATAGAAATAAGAAATAGCCATCTAGACTATTGCACATAATTAGGGATCTTTCAAACTTATGTTTAGGGTGGATCGTGTATTTTTACTAGTTCACATTCAATTCAAAGTAGATTAAGAAATAGCCATCTAGACTATTGAACATAATTAGGGAATTAATAAATACTAGTGTTTCTGACATCGGCCAAAATGTCTTTGAAATTTATAACTTCACTAGCTCACAATCAGTTTAATAAAATAAAGGAATAGCCATCTAGACTATTGAACAAAATAAGGGAATAAATGCTAGTGTTCTTGCTGAAATTAAAATTTCACTAGTACAAGCTCAATTCAAGAAAGAAATAGCCATCTAGACTATTGCACATAATAAGGGGAAGTACTAGTGTTGTTGAGTAGTCACCGAGACTATTTATTCTTGGCCACAAAAGCTTCATTAGCACACGCTCAACCCTCATTAACACATGTCCAACCCTTAAAAATACCACCTAAGCACCGTCAGCCCCCCACCACCCTGCCGGGCAGGAAGTCAAACGAACAAAGGGGGCACCAAAAGAGTAAGAACTCAACCCAAGTTCACCCAAATCCCATTCCACTTCCAACCAAGTACAGAACTTCATACAATGAGCCACACCGGGCAAGTGGCCGAAGCGAGCTATACCAGAGAAGAAGCCCAGGGAATCCGCCCCATAAATTGAAGGTCGCTTCCTGAAACCAGGTGAACAAGGGTGGTGCAACAGAAAGTCAAGAAAGCAACTAATGAAGAAACAGGGAATAGCCATCTAGGCTTACAAAAACATTTATCAGAGCTTTAAATCGTAATAATTATCTAGTCTAGTCTATGAATATAACTAATGGGGAGATTTAAAATCTACTGTGTTGCCATTTTACATTTAAAGGTTTCTTTGTAGAAGAGAAACAAATTTATACATAAAAATAAAACAAATCGAAATACGTGTTGCCATTTACAAATTTAGGGAAGTGTAATAATAAAAAAATAGACTCTTCGGGAAG
This sequence comes from Stenolophus ochropezus, assembly GCA_035578165.1. NCBI lineage: Eukaryota > Metazoa > Arthropoda > Insecta > Coleoptera > Carabidae > Stenolophus > Stenolophus ochropezus. Next base: position 11,365,230 of record JAQOWZ010000005.1, on the reverse strand, counting down.
CAGCATTAAATCCAGGTGCTTTCCTGAAAATGAAAATAATTATTGTCATGCTTTGGTTTTGCCAAAAATTATTTCTTATTTTTGCAAAATCTTTTCTTCATGTATACTTGAAACAGTACAGTGAAAAAATACACCAAATAATTGAAGCAAATTTAGAGGTTGTTATCTTTGAGTAAAGGTAAACCTCGATGTTGTGTACAGATCGCCTTTTAATTTCATTTCATTTTGCAATAAATATAGTTAAAACTTTATAAAAAAAATAAGAATAAAGTATGATAATGATATTTTGTTTTGTATTACATATTTGAATTTGAAAATCGGGTTTGTAAGTAAAAAAAACTTGAAATATATTGTTGTACCTAATAATAAAGTTTTTAAATGACTATGGCAGCTTATGAAAAATTAAGTGAAAATAATTGTATATAGTTGGTATCAAATAAGTCATTTCTTGTTGACCATTTTATATGAAATTATAAAAAACCTAAAAACAGAATTAGAGATATTATGAAAAAATTTTATAAAACGTGATACCACTTAACCTAAGCTAACTTATATTTAAGAGCTAGTCCCATTTACAAAACTGCCTGCAGTATTGCAAAAAAGATTTCGCTTATCCATTCACACAGCACACATATTAACTAATGTATCACGTTATGTTCAATTATGTAGTTTAAAAAATGAGTGAATTTAATACTGTTTAAATTCAAGTTTAAAAAAGTCAACAATTAATGAATCATGGAAAATAGAAAACAATTTTTGTGGGCGACAAATAAGCATAAAAAATTAACAGATTGAATTTAACCATTACTATATATTGTAAAATTAAAGCTGCCCTTTAAAAAATAAATAAATAAATAGTGAATATTGATTCTTCCTCATAAACTATGGTAATGCACTGCAAAAAAATTAAGAACAATAATATAGAATTTAATTACACACATGCACTAAATAATGAAGTAACTTATGAAAGAAGATATAGATCACTATTTGTTAATTTGAAGTTGTCAAAAAAATAACTGTCAAAAATCACTTACCCCACGTCTGATGTCTTCGGAGGAAGAAATCTAAATGGCTGTTACCGCCATATTAGATTCTGTTTAAAAAAATGAATAGAAGGGGTATTGCGTAATATCTCACAGTTATCAATTGTTAATTAACAAGCCAAATCTAGTATAAACATATTTATGGGACTTTACATAATTTATTTTTTCAAAAATTTATTTATATGCATCACCCGGATAAATTAAATATTGGAACTGAGTTTGCATTTTATTTTATTTTCAATAGTATCACATTCCGTTCAATTCGAGCCGAAACGCGACACACCGCTATCTGTATTTTGTTATATTTGGTAAATGTATTATTTTATTCGATTTATATTCTTCTTAAAAGTCATAATTTTGTAAAGAGAACTTGTATTACTTAAAAACTTTATAATTCCAGCATTAATACAGACTTTTCAATTAAAATTATATTTTTTGATACTATTTTAAAATTATTTTTTTGTAATTAAAATAATTGAACATTATTTGGAACAAACATTTTTTGTGCTGAGCACAGAATATTATAACAATCGATTCTACGTGCAAAATAACGTAAATATTTTTTACAATATTTGAATACCTAATGCATATTATTTTAGTAAAGTATGATTATGTTATATTGATAACAAATTTTCTTGGGCCGGTTTTACGTCACCAATCCTAAACTTATCACTCGATTCGGCGGACAAAATAACATAAATAATTTTTACAATATTTGAACAATTAATGCAAATTATTTTAGCAAACTGAAATGATCTGTGGAAGTATTTTAATAAGTGTGAATATAATTATTATATCAAAATAGGCCTTAATATAAATGTATGTGTCATAGAGATATTCGTACTTTCCATCTTTTAAAACGTTAGTGCTATTTTATTCAAGTCGTAATCGAATTTAGGTTAAGTGTATCGGAGACTAGCAGTTTAGCTATTCGATGATTGATTACTTTTTATTGATTTCCAATTTTACAAATAATTCGTTTTATATTTATAACTTATGGTGTAATATTTCTTTCTTTAACTTGTTATGGATGAATGGTTATCGCGCTTGCATTAACAGTTAACAATATTATTAAAAAAATGTGAAAAAAACCTAACAAAATTTATGAAGGGTTATTTTTATATGTTAAACACATTTTACAAACAAAAACAAACGTTGAATGTTTACATTTTGTATAATTTAATGACATGCAAACAAAATAAAATCGCGAATTATAAACAAAGCAATAAATCATTGTAATTAGCTTAGCCCGTTACAATTTAGAATGGACGTATCGACAGCAAGTTTTTCTGTGTGTAAAATTAGATCTTCTGTGTGTAGAGAAAGTGAATCTGTGAACTTTGCGGTAATTACGATTCAATCAAAGTGATTGTTAAAAAAAAAAAAAACTAGATACCTGGGTTGTAATTTGATAATTCGTTCACATTGAACTTAACACGCAAGCCGAAGAAAGTGGAGTTTTATCTTAAATTGTGGTCACTGTAGTCATATATCACTTGCCAGAGAAAACTAGAAGAGAAGATATACGTTAATATATTGACCACAAACTTGTTTTGTGCATGTAATATGGATTTTCCAATATTATAGCTTTTATATAAATTCTTGTCGTTAATAAATCTTAGGCTTAAGTATATTTTCTAATAAAACTAATTCAATGTTTATTTATTTAAGTTGTTCTTCTATTTATGTATCACATACATATATTGGCCTGTAATCCGAGCTCACTTTTATAATAAAATCGCTTTTATGTAGCCTGATTTTACATTATAATCTTAAGAAGCCAAACATCACTTTTAACAAAAGCATTCGTTTTTTTATCTAAACATTAATACATTTGTCGAAAAAACTGCAGTCATCTTTATTTAAATTTGTAATCCATCTTTGTATTCTGTATCTGTATTTCTGCTACAGACCCGTAAATAAGAAGTATTTGCAAATATCATTTTTTTTTCTTATCTTACGGTACCAAATATTAAAAAATGTATTATGAGTAACGTTATATATTTAAATTATTAAGATTTTCAGCAAAATACTACATACCTATTTATAGATAATAAATTATTACCTACATTACGAATATTATAATAAAAAGTCTAAATACCGAATCGAATTTAATTAATTCTTGCTAACTAATTCTAATAAAACTCGGTTTATTGTTTTTAAAGAGATTATTTATTTTGTTTAATATTAAGAAATTACATAAGTTAAATGACAATGAGATATTCCTAACGTTTGTATTTATATTATATTGCTTTTATTATTTATAACGGGATTTGATTTCTTTGATCGCTTATGTGATAAAGTGGCGTTAAAACAGAATATGAGATAAATGACAAATGATAATATTCATAACTTACTCATTTATCAAAAACACACGATCGCGAATTTAAAATATCAATAGATAAAAATAATATTTATTCACCGAACTTGCAGATATTATTTTTCATACAATTAAAATCATTAGAAATGCTGATGTTTATTTAGCTATAAAATTTAGAGATTTGTTTACATTTCTTTATTTAAACAAAAAATATAATCAAATGTAAAACCTTTTTAGTAAAACACTGAATATTCATAAAAATGTACTTTCTTCTGTTTACATTAAAAACTTGAATTTGTTAAAAACTGGCAAAATCTTTAATAGTTCAATAAATCTTTTTACGATTCGTAACCACCCAAGACGATTTGAAATTCCGTTGACATAGTTGGGCGTCGCAAGTAGAACACAACACTTGGCAAGAATAGGAAGATTGTGTAAAGATTGAAAGAAGCGAATTTGATTTACGAGGGGCACGTACCGAAACGGTAGTTGGAAAAAGCGTAAATTGCCTGGCGGAATAGAGTGTTTAACTTATCTAGCGCACCACACACATAGTTAGGGAAATTAGGAAGAAACTAGGGAAGAAAGGTGTAATTGCATTAGATGTGCTTTCTTTGCCTTTGACTTTCATGGGACACGCTAATGCCAACATTACGAAACTAATTCAGGTCGCAACACAAAAAATACAATTAAATGCAATTTATTTAACAGCTTCTTTTAATTTATTTTAATATCATCTTTAAAACATCTAAGTAGTTAAAATTTTTAATATTATCACTATTTCATAGATTAAATTAGTTATTCTAGGCTAAATCATGATTCAAATTCTTCATTATTTTAGAAATTCCTTTCGTCTAATATTTAAAATATTACATTTATTATTCTTTAATCTAGTCCCGAAATTAATCTATTTTATAAATATTTCTTTGATTATGAAGGTATTGTAAATAACAATCTAATTCTACTTCTATTTCGAAATAAATATCGGAAAATACTTCAAATCTATTTTCGTGTACTAGATCTGTACATTGGATATTAAAATTATTATTTCTACCTGTTAAAAATAACAATGAGATATTTTTTAACAACCGTTTCTTCTAAAATGTAAATAAGTAATTAAAATGAAGTAATATTTAAAAAAAAACTAAGAGATACAATTTATAGAATAGTATATTGTGTTATTAAGAGTAAAAGTGATACTTTGTGTGGGGAGCATGGAAGTTTGCACGACGAGCGAAGCGAGTCGGACAATTACATGCGAGGCACACAAAGACACTTTTACTCTGAATAACACATGCTATTTTTTCTTCAAACTTAGAAATTTTAAAAAATAAACTACTATTTGACATTTAATATGTAGGTTACCTGTCAGTTATTCATAATTTTTAGTAACTTTATTCGTAGGTTATCTAGTTTCTATAGTGACATTTAGGGCGATATAACAGATTTCTATTGTACAAGTTACTTCTTATTGGCTGATTGTACATACGGCGGCGAAGAAATTAGACGGCGGCTAGAATAAAAAATTATATTACGGAGGCATAGAAATTAAACTTCAACCTTGTCAATCACGTCACAAAAGATGTCACTTTTATGACGTTTAAAGAAAAATATATTTTCATGAGCTTAAAAAAAATTAATGAAAAATCTTCTTTGTTAAAGATTTATAATGAGGAAATAAGTCATATATACAAATGTTAAGATGTATGATTAAGTATCAACATTGTATTTGCGGTAAAAGCGGTAGAAAACTAGTGTTACACTGTTGTAGATCTAGTAATGATATTAATTAGCTTTCTTTTCTTGCAAAATATGGGGCAGGAATTTTACCCATTTGCTGACAATTTTACTGGCGTTTAATGGTTAGGATGCCTGCTTACAACTTTACTACATGTATGAGAAAACATGATAGTCGTGAATTCCGAACCACTCCTCTAAAAAATGTAAGAAGGTAGTTTCATAAACCAGAAACATATAGTTGCAATAACTTGAAATAATTGCCAATCATTTATAGTAAAATATTCCTGTGTCCGAATATTTAAAAAGGTGATGTTCAGTTTAATACCTTATTTCTTTTACAAATGTCTTATAACAGTGATGAAACGTCACATATTGGACATAAATTATATACTAGAAACTAACATTATTTTGAGCGATGTAAAAATGCATGCATAATTATAAATTTACTATTTATATAAATGTTAAAAATTTAAATATTTTTTGCATAGTTATAAAAACGTCACTTAAAATACTAATAAATAAACCTGTAGACATAAAAGGCATAAAAATTTCTTTTTCATTTTGAAATAATTTAGCAATATAAAAAAATGTAATGAGAACAAAATTTCACAAATAATTTCGACATTCTCAAATTTTCATTTGCTCTACATTAATTCAATCTATAAGAATTGCTAAATACATTTGATAATTAAAATAATTATAGCAATTTACAATTTGGAATTATGATAACAAAATGTACTAAAATGCTTAAACTGAAATCCGTCTTACGTGTAATTATATGTTTATAGTTTATATGAATAGTATTAAACTTGGCCTACTTTTGTTTCTTGTGCACATATGAAATTTTAATTGACAATGTCACGAAGAAACATGCTTAGTAATTAACAAAAAACAGGAAATCTTAAATTTCCTTTGTTATATAATAAATTACAATTATGGACATGAGTTTTAGAAAAATTTACAGTTGTCTCATTTGTGACAAGTGTTTATTTTTAAATTGTCTTTTTTGCGTACAGAGAAAATATTAAAATATATTTTACTAGTATGTTGTTATTTATTAATGATGTAAGTTATTGCGGTAATATAGGCTATAACCTGATATTGACATTGAAATACAATATAGAAAAGTAATCACTTTCTTAGACTACTTCACAAATTTTATTACTAATTTATGCGCTTTTATAAGATATTATAATAAGATATAAAAATACTGTATGTATCATTCTTGATGTTTATGTCTTAGACCATAAATATCTTCATAATGATATTGGTAGGTAATAAAGTACTATAATATTATTATCTGTTATGCATTTATATTTTTAAAGTTTTTTTTTTTTTGATTACAGATAATTGACAAAGCGATTGATCCATTTTGTGTATGTGAGTAAACTAATATTTAACAAATTTGTAAAAATTTTCATAAATATCCATTAATTCGCTAAGTAAATTAAATCTCACAACAATATTTTGTTTTGGAAATAATTTCAATGTATACCGGGATGCATATTTGTAACACCATATTAGATATTACTTCACAGGTATTGAACCGTTTCAACCTACGTTACATATCTAACAACTCGGAGTTACGTTATCCTTGCGTTGATAAGTACAGGCCAACTAAATCGGTTTTAGATTCAAATAAAGTCCACACGCCTACTAAATGTAAAATTCATGGTAAGTGGAAGAACGTTTATCCAATTTGCAAGGCGGCCCCCATCCATTAAGCAACCACTCCTTGTCTTCATATCAAAACCTGCTTCATACATCACCGTTAATTTAATCCCAATTTTATGATTCCCGGCCAGTGAAAGTTGCAGATATATCACAACTCACTGCGGAAATGCTCGCTGGACATGGTCCATGGTTATACAATGCATGGTAGACGTAGAGACTGAGAAAAATTCCATAGCACTCGCACATTTCTCTCGGAAAATTAGAAAGGTATGAGAACATTTCTTTAAAGAAAATGTCAATTTTCTTCACAATAAATGAAAATATAAACCAGCACAAAATTGGGTAGTGTAGCGGTCGGCAACCAAAAGCACGAGTGCCACTAAGTGACATGAGTTGACTTTTAAAATAGCACGCTAAGATTTTAGTTCAAATCAGTGTTGCCGAGTTGTAGTAATTTCCTTAAATTTTAAGAATTTACCAAATCCATTTAGGAAAAAGATTTACAGTAAATATATATAAGAATTTTAGTGTTAGGAATCCTGAAAGATTTTATTGTGTATAAACATTAGGTAAAGCGTTTCTTGATATTCCATCATTTGCTCAGTAGTTATCCCGATTGTGTTTGTGTCCTGTGCAATATCTTCCTTCTCGAAAACCTTATTCTCTACTTCATTTACGCTCATCCATTTCCTTCATTTAATCGAGTCAATTTTTCGAAAGAATTTTGCTACAGTTGATTTACTGAGCAAGGTTATTCCTCTTCAGTTAACCTGGATAAAATCGCGGTTTTGTGGTAACGAATGAGATTTAATTTTACGTCTTTAAAAAACTTTTATTTTATTACAATTTTTTTTACGTCAACTTTTGCCTTTTCCTTTAGTGGCACGCAACATGGCTGAAAATTAAGAATACATAAAATGAGAAACTTCATTATATAATGGTTGCTGACCGGTGGGTTAGTGCACTCCGACTTGAAAAAAAGGTAGCCCGAAAAACAATAGGATAGAATGAAAATTGGTAGAATGAGTTGCAGATAAAGTCAACGAGAGAACGAACTCTGAAAACACCAAAACCAACAAAATGTTGAGTAGCAAAGAGAAGAACAATAATTTTGTTTCTTTGAACATTATAAAATTTTGTTATATAAAGACGTAATACAATTATAAGAATGCGCTAAAAAATCTAATTTAAATAATATTCAATGGGTATTGTACATGCTCTGTAGTATGTCTCAAATCAGTTACTAATGCAGATTGAAAAATAAAACATATCAAAGATTTAATAGAAATATGCTCTACTAGATATGAAAATCGTTTACATAGTCTTGTTAATAATTTGGCACTAAATTTGTTATAGATAATTCTAAGACGAAGAACTTACCAAAACTACCAAAAACCGTAAAACCTAAACAATTCCAAAGGAAGCTATTTCTCATGAACCACTTGATTTCATCACATTTGCTTGCTAGGATTCTGTTAATATAGTTGTAACTTGCAAAGAAACATTTAAATAAATAAATAAATGAAAAATTTAAAGTTAACGTATGAAAAATAAAAATTTCTGGAAATAAGTTTGTTATTAAGTGGTAAATCACTACTGAAATAAAAACATGCTTATTAACGGTTGTTTTTTACAATTCGAACTAAATGAAGTATGAGATTTGCAGTTCATATCACAGACTCGATATAACCAAATAAAATGCTATGCTGTATTGCTAACTAAACCGCAGGTACATTGTAGAGGTTGTAGGCTGAAAATCTGTGCCTCTAAGTACTAGACAATTCAAAACATACTATAAAGATCTTAATTCGTGTCAAAATTTATATATATACAATATCTCTTTTACAGTGATTGGAGAAATTGGAGGTGTCATATCTTTGAGTCGAAACTTAAAAAAAAAAAAGTAATGTAAATCAGTAAAGTGAGAAGAGCTATTGAAACCAAACTTTTGCATTTATAGACTATTTTATTTAATATGTAAATTCTTCTGCTTGTAATTATTTTAAATGAATATTAATCACAGGTATTTAGCAACAATTTATATAACAGATTTAATTACTGGTATTTTCTCCAATAAATCACCTCAGTGTCACAAATCCGATGTTAACTCAATTAACACACATGGACTACTAATTAAATCCCACTCGCTGTATTCGTATTCGTATCTAGGAGAATCTAGAATGCGAGGATGCCAGACAAGTTCTCATTACAATGAGGCAGGAAGTTTTGCCCAGTCTCACCTTTGATCTTGCTAAGTCGGGCCTCTGGTACGTTGGCGTGGACATAACACGAAGGAAATGTAAGATGTGTAATACGAAACCAAAAGAAAAGTCTTTTCTCGTTGGTTGTAGCTTCACTAATATGGGAAATTCATTCAACATTCAAATGTAAATGCAAATTCATTAGAAGAGATAGTCTTGTAAATGATTATGTGTTTTGATTGATATCCTGTATCCATATGTTATTTGATAAATGTTCTTGAAATCAGTGAAAAATAAAAGGAATATTTTCTAGTCAATAATAAAAACACAAATATGCTGCAAAATATATTGGTTGCACAATAGCACAACAGTATTCGTAAAAACATTATAATACTCTTTAAATATATTTTCAATTTTTAAGTTTAATCGTCACTTGAAGCACAACGTTCCTAGATAAAACCATACAACAGGTACCTGAGGTTTTAATTTCGTAAAAACGTACTACTTGTACAGCGGTATTTCGTTCGAGATACTAGGATTTCAATCATAGACCTTACACTATTAAATATAACCGAGTTATATTGCTATACAAAATTAAAAAGTATATATTTTCTTGAAAATTTCTAAAAGTTTTTAATAGAAAAATATATAACATATACCTACATACTAGGAAATTGTTTCTGTTTTCTGTAATAATCAATTTAACAGATAAAGAAATAAGAAATTAAAGAGTTTTCTGTGTCATATGTCATGCTACTTTAAGAAAACAGTTATTTATGTTTATTAAAACTAATAAATGTCAACGTTATATCTAATGTAAGTTATACTTTAATATTATGAACCTATATTTAATTTTAAATGTGCATTTAATTAATACCTAATATCATTTGGGGATATTCTTTTTAATTTTGATTAATTATTTTTCCTTAAATATTATTTTCATTTTGATATGGGGGAAGAAAAAATAATTCAAATTGTACCAATTGTTACACTTTTCACATTTTCATATAATTATTATTGTTTTCACTTTTCCAGTTAAATGACTAAGTAACATAACAATATAATTACAATTGATATCTATATTTTCTATAGTCCATTAAAAATTATTGTGACATTTATACTCCAGCTAGACACTAGAAACTAACCGTGAAATGATTTAGATCTACACCATTTATTTTTAACAAAGTGCATTATCTTCCGTCTTGACCGCTCGTTAAAGTCTCCGTCCGTACATCTCTCCTTTGTAGCGTTCAGACGTTTTACAAGAAATTTACACGTACACCCAGATGCAGTGTCATAGGGAGAGATGTCGAGAGAAATTGCAGATAAATTCGGAGTGAAAGCAGAGGAGCAGACTCTCTCAATCTAGAATTAACGCTGCTCAAGGACGTGTATTTTGGTCCTCCAGTGCAGACAAATGAAAGTGATGACGCTCATACAAATTAATAATGGAATTTTTGACCTGTAATAAGGAGCATCAGAGAAATCGCATGTTACGCAAAAACTGCAAGTAGCCTAAATTGTTTAATAAAAATATGTTCAGTCAAATTCGTTCTGTGCATTTGTCTATGAAATTAAAAAAATAAAGACAAGTAGATTTATTACTAAATAGTCCAAACTTTAGTGTCAGACTTGAAAAAGGATATTTATAAGTTAAATATTTGAAATTAATGAACCAAATATTGGAAATAAATAACAAATTATAGATTAAAAGATTAGTACCTGTAGAAACTACATGAAAGTTATTGATCGGGCAAATGATTTAATCTACTAGTAATCAGACCATTAAACACGTATTATAATTTATTATCGTTTCTCATTATTGTTTTATTAACAAATTAGAAAAAGAAATCCGAATTTTTATTTCTTTTAATACTAATAAATATAATAAGGGTGAATATATTAATTTTTAAATAATTAATAAATAAAATTTACACTATATAATAATATTATTTTTTGTTAATTATGATGAAAATAATTTTTATTATATTAGTATATAAGTTTGTGAGATGTTAATTTTTAATAATCCCTTGTCATATTTTAAGCCAATGAATGTTTTATTTTATATTTATTTAAATTTCAAAAATTAATACCCACATGTATATTTTATTTATTTTTCTTTGTTAATTGTATGATATGCATTTTGTATAAATTTTTATAAAAACCGACAAAATTTCTTCTTGTTGCCGTACAGAATATTTTAATAATAATTTTGTTTCCGTAATCAACATTACAAAATAATACAAAAATCTATAACTATAATAACATATTATTTTGAATTATCACATGAAATATTTCTAGGTAAAAACATCTATATACGTATGTACAGGCACAGGTAGTATTTGCATTTACATTCTTCTGTAATATCATTGAAATTTTGTTTGGTACAGCAGATCTTGTGATGAAAACCGCACACTGTACTTTTGCATATATTACTTTTATTTCTTTGGTTTGCTTTTCGCCATGAGGAGAAGTGAAAGTAGGCCCTTTGGTGTAATTTTCGTATTATATTTATTAAGTTCTTGGGTGTTAAACTTGCGGTCGTATTGTAAATCCTCTATAAGTGTAAGCCAACCGATGATCTAATTACATAAAGTATAAAATATGATTTAATTTTACCTAATTATTTAACGCTTAACAATGGTGCTATTTGTTGTAGAGCATAGGTCACAATTGTCTTTATCTTTTGATGAAAGAGTAAATTTGCATTTTCGATTGTTAACCTATGTAGAATTTGTAAACTGTTTATTGCTCTTATAGTCTGAATTTTCTATTTTTAACGTGTTCTGTAAAAATGTTAATTATTTAAATTAATGTTCATAAAAAACGACAAATATTCTTCCTATTGCCATACAGAATATTTTGAAGTTTATGAGATGTTAATTTTTAATAATTCTTTTGTATTTTAATTAATTATGTTTGAGTCTCTAATTTTGTTTAATTTATATATTTAACTGCATAATGTAAAAAGTTATTACATATAGAACAATAGAAAAATACATACAAAAATTTTAAAATGCGGCATTATAATTCAATATTGTAATTACGTACCTTCACATTTTATATCCGTAATAATTTTAAAAATTATTGTACTATCTTTTGTTAAAATATACCTATATAACGAAACTTTTGCTTTAGTTTCAATTAGCAATTTGATATGGTGATAAAAATATTATTAATTTGTTTATTTATTTCTGCACTACTCTTTCTCATCTGTAACCTATAATTACAACATAGTTCTATATTTTGTTTGAGTACCGCAGATCTAATCTCCGTAAAACTCTTAAGTTAATGGCCGTATAAACATTTGATTAATTTTAATACCATTAATATTACTTCATAAACTACACATGAAGTGATGAGAACAACTGTAATGAACTGAGTAAGCTGCTCACTTTCTAATATTCGAAAAAAATAATTTGCTGTTATATCGGAACTCCGGCCATAGCTAATATGACACTTTCTCATCCGAGATTTATTCTTCATTATGAAGAATCCTATCCATTAATCAGAGTTGGGAAACATGATCGATATTGTAGTTTTCGTTTTAATTATTTTAAAATTCAATTGAGAAATTTAGATTTATATTCATTTTGCAACATTATATTACAATATTAACAGTGTAATCAATAATTGATCATCTCTGTCTCGATTCCTAGGAGGAACAGGATCTCACGTCTTGGGAAGCCCAGTGTGGTAACGAAACTGGCCATAGTTGAGTTCCAGGAATTTTATTCATTATCTTTTACATTCTAGCATCAGTAAGAAATATTCCCTTTTCGAAAATTTTAATGTATGTGCTTTACTACCAGTGGCGGAATCAGAAATTCTTTTAGGTAGGGATGAATTACCTTTTTTTATGTAATCATAAACAATAGAATATATAATATTGTTTAGCACAAAATTTTGCACATACAATTAGAAAAGATTACTATCCGATTAAACGAATAATTATATAATAATATATGCGACGGACATTTCGTCGAGTTAAAAAAATTTCGGATCCAACTCCTTATTCTCGTGTAAATGCAGAAAGGCAAGTCCCAAAAAGTCTTTCCTTGGACGTACGGTTTCTTCTCAACAGCCACAGACTGGCCATCGGCAGATTTTGTTTTTACTTCCTTGTACGAAGTAAACGAAGTATTATAATCGCGAAAAATATCGGTTTTTAGATTTCAATGGAAATATCCATTTTTAGTAGTTTCGGCGTAGCGTCTGTACGTAAATTTGTATGTATGTACGCTGAAATTTGGATGTTACAACATCCCTTTTTTATTGCAATCGACAATGTAAATTTTTCGCATAACGCAAAAACGATTAGTTGTAGAATGTTCAAATTATCTTTATGGAATTGTTATAGCATTTCATTATGCACCTTCCTTTTTTTATTTCAATCAGCCTTTTCAAATGGGTACTTTTTTTAATTTAGAAACTTAATAAAAATAATAACTTAGTTAGCTTTTAATTTTTGTAGGAAACCATGGTCGAAATTAAAACATGCAATGGATTTATGACATTTCGACATAAGTGTAGACTTGCAGAGTGTTCTTTACATACTTATGTATGAATATATGTAACTACGTATAAACCATAAATAACCATTACTTCTATATATAGAATAGCAAAAAAAAAAAATATTGTCTCAAGGGGGGTTCCGCCTCTGTTTACTACTGATATATTTATATTCTGAAGAATGATTAAGAGATGTTATCTCCAGAGCACTCAGAATAATGCGTCACATAAATTATTTTATGATATATGGCAAAGAATTAAATTCGATGGGAGTTGAATTTGGGTTCTCGAAACCAAAATCGTTCATTCGACCTACTAGTTTCACTAGACCACATACATTTTTTTATATTTATAATTTTTAAAAAAAAAATTTAATAGTTATTTAATATCTCTTAAATTTCCAACATATTTTATTGAAATATTTGAAATTTTCTATTGCAAATGTATGTAGGTATTAATGAAAATTCCAATCAATGTTTTGGTTTACAATTTTGGAATTTTTATAATTAATAAAATTTTACTTCAAAACCTTCGATGAATTTATGTGGTATGATTATGGTATTAACCTTAATTATAATAATAATAATCCTTAATTGGGAAATTTAAATTTATTGTATATCATTTCATGTTGCAATAAAATTTCTAACAATTATTGTTCCTCTTCCTCTCTCTTTTGAATTTGAATAAATTTGATGGATTCACCATTCACTTTTTAACAAAACGCTATTTAAACGAACATCTTCATTAATACAAATAGGCATTGTTAACCTAAAAGTTTATAAACAACGGAGTGTAGAACAAATTGTTACTAATTAAAATATCAGAAAGGCATGCTCTGACCTCCGATTTTGAAACAGAAAGGAATAATGAATAATCTGCCAATTAAAGCTATAATGATGGAAACTGTCTCGTCTTAGAGTAAAGCGATCCATTATATTGTTAACTATTTCGTCATTTAGCTTTTAACACTGACGTGCGAAATTAGGATTTCTTTTCCTAGAACGACAAAAATAGGAGTGGAGCTTTTTAAGAATATACAATGAATAGGTAATTGGCCATTAAATTCAGATCTACACGGTATTAAATCAGATCTTTACACACAATTTTTCATGGGGAACTTTAATAATCGTAAATTACATTTTTTTGGTGTATTAATTTATTCTGTCTGCTATAAATACAAATGTAATAAACTTTATAACGTACATGCATATACGTATTAGTATCAAAACTTACCATTATTATATTATACTATTATTTTAATGGAAAAATAGAAGAAAGAAAAATATAATTTCATAAGTTTTAATGCCATATAATACGTATTATATTCTATACAATCAATAATGGTCCCAAAACTTTTTACAGCGCTAAATATATTACGTATTAATTAACTGTATGACTATAAAGTCATAAAGATATATTTACATAGAGTTAAAGATAATTTTATATGTAACAAATAAGTATTTTAATTCCCTGCAACATTTTTAATAACATAAACTATCAAAAAACGATATTTAATATTTTTTTAAGAAAAACTGTTCACACCTTTCGCAATTATTATACCAAAAATTAATCAGCTCTAATAAATTCCATAACCTTGTATTTTTTAAATTATAATATTAAAATGATTGTAGACGAAATAAAATTATTATACGAGCCTTGTCTCACATAAGTTCACAAAGTTGCTGTAATTGTGATGTAGCAGCAATATTTTTTACTAATCTTACTCATTGTAAATGTAAAATTAAAAACTATTCCATACGCCAGGCTTTTAAAAAATCAGGTAAAATTTCACTCCGTAACAATGTCATGTAAATACCATGTCAAGACGTATGAAAGCCATTATAGGAAGAATTTTAATTATACTATAAAAATAAGTTAGCACCAATCGTAAATTATTTATTATTTGTTTTATTGTCATTATATTTAAGTTAATTTATTGTTAATTTAATAGGCCTGTTTAAGCATCCTGATTTTATAAAAAATGATACTATAATATTACTAATTATAAATTAAAAAATTACTCTGTTCAAAATGAGGGCTTATTTAATGACATGTGCAACAGTCTTAAGTAGTTGTGAAGAACGTTTGTCTTTATGTACATCATTCGAAAGTTTACCCTAATAATTAACGTTAAAATTAAGAAAATACAACAAAGCTGTAAATAAACAGAGTTATTAAATTCAGAACTAGGCCTGTTTCACATATTCCAGACTTCTCTTTCTAAGCAGTGAGCGGGTCTTCATCAATTATTACTGTTTTTAGTTAAAGTATATTTTTCGAACTTTGTGAAATTTTTAGGACTATATGCAGCTTTTTAAAATAAAAATATTTACAAAAAATTGTAGAATATTTAAACAGAATTACTGTTTTTAGCTAGAGTATATTTTCCGAACTTTGTGAAAATTTTATATATTTAATATTATATATTATATATTAATACTCGTATATAATATATATAATATATTTATTTATTTTTATATGCAGCATTTTATCACGAAATAAAAAGATACTTACCCCATATTTTTTATATAAATTAACATTTAACAAAATCAGAGTAGCTTAAACAACCCTATTAAATGATAAGAAAAATTTAAATTGTTTTTCTTTTGCGCATCTAAATTTGATGATTTATACAATTAAATTAGATGTGTAAACTTATTTGGTAAAAACAAATAGTAAAGAATTTAGAACACAAACACTTCCTTCTTTGTCTGTAGTTTGAGAGGTAATAAAAATAAGAAAAAAGTTGTTTATAATAATTATTAATTATTAATATCATTTGTAATTCGAATTCATGGTGAAATTATAAAGTAACAGCAGTTCGATGTATCTAGAATTTATCATTACAATTTTTTTCATATTGTATTTTCCAATTTGTAGTTTATATTTTGTATAATTTTGTTTATTGTAACACTGTTTATATTTTTGTAATTTTTTACTTATAATCATCCTGTAATTGGGATTTTTTTCCTGTGGGATTGATTTGTAAATAAATAAATAAATAAATAAAAATAAACTATAAAGTACTGTATTAGAAAAAAATAATAATTATTAATATATACAAATTTCGCCTTATAAAGTTACAATACCAATAATTTTTTATAATTTGTTCTGGAATATAAACAAGAAGAAATTAAGTTTGCATTCATGATGTAAATATTCATAGTAAAACATTAGTAGCACGAACCATAAATTAAAGTAAAAGTAGATAAAATCAAAGAAACGTTTTTGCAAACTTAGCATTTTCCTTTTAAGCAGATTAGCATCACCTGGTTAATTAAAACAATATTCAGAAGACATCGAAGAAAGTTGTCCAAAGGCTGACATTTAAAAAAATAAATTTTCTTACGCAGGATACAGTTTGTACTGACATTTTGGATAAGTGAAATGTTTTATAATGTATTCACAGTTTTTTTACTTCGGTAATTTATTGGAAAATGTATTTTAAACCTACACGCCCACTACAGAAACATGTGAATAAGCACAAAAAAATATTACGTTAACAGAGATAAATAATATTTTCTACGGAAGTATTTCTTTATATAATCACATAATAAATTGCAGTAGTAATCGATAATAACAAAAAAATTTATACCTGTCGGTATATTTTTTTTATATTTATACTTCCAGAGAAAAATTTATTAATACAAAAAATTACTATTATAAATATTATCTCTAAAAATTATACAACTGCAATATTGCGTAAATATTTTTTACAAATCAAGTAAAAAATATTAAGTTTTCTACTAAAGTAGTCATTTAATAAATATTATTACCAAAATATTTAATTGCAGTATTGCATATTTTTTTTTGCAAATTAAATAATACAGTTTTAACAATCTAAACAAATTACATATTATTTTACTAAGAAATGATTCAAATTGAATAATAATACTTTACAGTAATAATACTCCTGTAGATGCATATTGTTTTTAATTACTTTATTACTACTAATTAAATAATTACAACAATGTTGAAGGTATATATCTAAATTCATAAGGATATGTGAAATGATTAGAAAATGAATGTGCAATTAGAAGTAATTATTGAAATAACTGTTGGAATCATATCGCTTCCGCAAAACCTGACGGGTATTTACATAAAGTGTTCCATACTCTGTGTATTGAACTAGTCTTTACATTGGTGTATGTTTTCATAAGTTGCACAGGATTGTACTCGTGAAATTTTCCCGTAAATCATGGGAAAACGTGTAAGAACATAATATTTTTACCTGTGTAACAATTGCAGTTGTTAGCCACCGTATAGGATGTTATTTTATGGTTCTATGTCCTTATAAATTATAAACAAATGAGAACACGTTTGTTTTCCATGACAGCAATACCAAATTAAAGAAATATATTCTTTGTGGTTCATTTTAAATAATGGTTAGTAAAGTAATAAATATGTGAGTTTATTTAAGAACTTAAACTTCTAAAACCACAATTCGAACTTTGTAACGTTAAAATTACTAGTAACTATTTAATATAACTTTTAGTTATTACTTTATAATTATTCACAGAGGTATTTATTTTAAGAAAATGAAAAATATTTACAAAAAATTGTACAAGATTTAAACAAAACATTTTCTTATGTTTGAACAACAACAAAGAGCATTGAATGTGTTACAATTTTGACCTTATATAGATTAGTCACAAAACAAATGATGCACTATTGTTTTAATTACAAGGTTTGTTGCAGAAACAAAAGACAATGATCTCAAAAATGAATCACAAATGACTAACTATGGCGTAAATACGACAAAACTTATTAAAATATTTTTCGCGCCACTGTTTACGTAATTATAACTTACTTCCATAGCAATGTAAGTAGTAAGTTTCTGATAACATTTATTATTTCATTATCATTATCAACAGAAAATAACTGTCCTACCAGCATGATAATTATGAAAATCATACGAATTTCATATACATGCATTTGGTCGTCTAGCTATCTAAACTGTCAAGTGAACTATCAATTTTTATAAAAATTTACAACATTATTTGAATTTAATTATTGCTGGTGGTGCCAAAAATATAATAAGCGACTCGGAATGTAAGTACGTCATACAACTATTCAACATTCTCAAAAATTATAATGTACTTATATTCCTTGTAGCTTATATTATGCCGTATTTACGGTACAAGTGTGTTACATTACAAATGAGTCACGTGAGTACGTGAGGCCGTGTGTGGCATATAACATTTTATCCAATACCTTTTAATCATTTGCCAGTCGACATCTAATAAAAAAATATAAGTTTTATATCATAGTTAGTTACTATACTACGAACCAACAAACAGTAAGTTTCTAACTGAAATATGTTTTATGACCTGCTTTATTTATCTAGAAACACCATATTTATAACGCTATAATTACTCGGTGTTAGATAAAATAACTATTTCATACCGCACATAAAAAAATATTATGAAACGTTAAAGATTTAGTTATAAATATAAGTTTATAATATAAATTTTAAAATAAAATATTTAATTTATGTTTCAAGTTCAATCAGTCACTTTACATTATATTGTCCAATTTTTCATTTTCATGCTCTGTGGATTGAGTTACTACGAGCATATTTAAATATTAAAAAATTTAAATATTGCGTGGGGAATTCCAGTTAGTGTCTAATATATCACAAAGAAAGTGTTTTATAAATTTTCTCCCCCTGATTTCATTCCTGCTGATACCATTATGAAAGGTGCAGCAGTCCGCAGACAGCAGTCAAGTCATTACCTGTTAGAAAGGCATGTAAAGAAGTTCTGGTTCGAAAGGAAGAGTCAGATATTACTACAGAATTAATAACAAACCGAACGCATCGTCGGCTAGCCTGCAGACTCACAAAAATGTAACTGTGAGTCGTCTTTCAGTGCCTCGGGTCCCACTCACTGTCTTTTTTCTTTAGATTGAACGTTATGATTTTTGCTTTTCTAATATATGAAAGTTGGTAACACAAAAAAAGAAAAGTAGAATTTACTAATACTATCTGAGTTGAAATCTACTATCTTGTAGGTCCCTTCACCATGATTGACTGTGCAAACAAACAAATGATGTTAATGTTAATAAGATGTCATTGTTTTGTTATATTGTAAAAAGTCAATCTCTGTGATAAGTAAACAAGAAACAAATGTTTCGAAATTGAAAATGGAACAATGACAGCAAAAACGAAATCATTATTTAAAATGTAAACAAATAATTGAAAACAAGTGTACTATTACTGTTTAGTCACTTATTTTCCAGTAAATATTAAACATTTATCCTACCATTAAAAATAAAATTTGTACGTATATTACCTTAGGGCTCAAATTTTTCTTTGCTGTTCCTTTCATATTTTTAATTATTTTTAAAATTCTACAGTACCAAACCCTGGCATAAATGAATGTGAACAGCAAGTAAAAATATTTACATTAATTAATTATACAAATTTTTAGTATGTTCGTATTCATCACCTTCATAAACATTTCAACCCTTTTTGACATTGACTCTGTTAGTATTTTAGAAATTTCTTGGATACTACTATATACTAATCATCTTTTCTTTGGAACTACAGACTGTCTTGTTTGGTCTTTTTTTCTTTATTTTGCCAGTTTTTAGTTATGACCTGAGAATTATTCTGATCTGAATCATATTGAGAATTAGAGGACTGTAATAAAAAAAAACGCTGAAGAAAATAAATTGTAGTACCGAAGAAAAGATGATTTGTGAAATGATTTGTTTATGGTTTCATTATACTAAAATAAAAATATTGTAAAATACTAACAAATGATTACCTATGCTAAGAAGGTCATAAAAAATACGAAAAATATTTTTAAAGAATAAGTTTAGCCAAAACCAACAATTGACCATTGTTTACATTAGCACAAGACTGTAGATCTTTCTTACCTAATTAACGGAAGTAACAAAATTAATATTCGAATCAAGTACAGTAAATAGCCAGTAAAATGGATATTAAATAGGTGTTGGAAATAAACTTTCTTGTATTAATTTAAAACGTGAGTAATTTAATACAAAATATACCTAATCTTGGAAATTTATATTAAATGGATTGTAATTAAATAAAAGTTACCATCCACTGTAAGTATACATTATATTTATGTTCCACACTTAGTTTTATAGTGGCCGTAGAAAAATGATTTCTCAGAAGCAATTATCACTCACGTGAGGAATTTAAATTTTCTCTCTTGAACAGCTCTATGTGTCTTATCGGTTTAGGCCAATAGTTTCTCCTCTACTTAATACATTTTTTCGAGCTCATCATCGAATACCGCGTTTTTACATTGTTAATGAAATGAACGCATTACGCATGGAGTTTCACTTTCGAGTGTGTTTCACGACTTTTTTAACCTTCAATTAGAAGCTCGTTATGATTATTGTTGATTGATTCACAAATTCACATCCTTGCTTTATCAAAAACAATGCCTCATAAATCAATTCGCCTTTCAACAATTAAATGATATCGCCCATCCGTAAAATTTTTATCATGAGGAATCGTTATGGGAACTAAATCGTGAACTAAATTGGATTGGATTATGATTTAATAACACACCATAACTTCCTTATTTGAACCGTTAAAACTACAAGACGTGTCATGAAGGTTTTCATTATTTTTGTACCATATAAAGAAACGATCTTCTTGTAATTACAGTTTTAATGAGACATAAAGAACTCTTTTTCGTAAAAGCAATTGTTTCTTGATATGTCAAATCATTTAACCTAATTTGAAGCAATTTAGATTTTTATATTAAAATTTAATCATTCCGTAATTCTTGTCATTACAAAATAGTTATCAAATTGATAACGTTTACTTTTTGAAACAAAATAGAATCGGTAATAAACGGAAGAGTTTGCGAAAATTGATAAACAAATTTGTTAAATACAAAGCTCATTTACTAGAACTCACTTGACGGGAACTGTACCTGGTACAGAGACTGCAATATAGAGGCTATTTGCATTTTAAATTAATTCTGAACATGTACCTTACATAGTTACATATGATAGTTATTTTATATAATATCTTATATTTAAGTATAATATTTTGAAACCCGTATAACAAAAAGTAAACTTTATGGACATTGGCAAATGATTAGAGATTGATGTATAATGTGGTAATATTTTTTACGCATATAAGATTTTCCTGTGAGAATGATAGTAATCAAATTTAATTTTACATTCGTGAAGGATATTTTTTAAATAAACACGCATAAACATTCACCCATCCTATTTTTTGTACCATTAAAATCCTTGACTACATGAATACACTTATTTGTATTGCTACATTTCTCTATAAAATCTCCTCCAGCAAAGTGTAACAACTGTAATTGTAATATTATCATGAATTTGGTTTCGTCATGCCGTTAGACTTAGAGCATGTGTCAAGTACAGTTGCAAAGAATAGCACAATATACAAGAAGTACAAGAAGCAAGGACAGGAGAGCAAGAAGCACGCATTAGTGTGAACGCAAAACAAATGGAACGGAACCGAATGTGACTAGGTATTGTCATTAACTCTAATAAAACCGTAGAAAGAGGTAATCGTTGATGATTTCACAGCAAAAAAAAAATGAATAGTGTTTATCTATGACAACATAAATTATATTTATATATAGCATAAAGATTATTTACAATGTAAGAGTTATATAAATACGTATTTAGGTAGTAATTTTCTACGCCAGGTAGAGTGCTCAAAATATTTATACCATAACAAATTATCATATTTTAGAATTTAGATAATCATGAACAATATTTTTTGTTAATTTGTGCAAAATCAGCAATTTTTTAAATTAAACAAAAAAATATATGCACAACAGAATTCCTATAAAATTAAATTTAGGCGACGACATTCTTTGGATCCAACACGCAACTTGGCAACTTCTTTCAAAAAGGCAAGAGCCAAAAAGCTTTTCTCCAATATTCGCTTTCTTCTTAACTGCAGCAGCCACATTATCTCAAACTGGTTATCAAAAGTTTTTTTTATTATTTAAAATTTGTCAGGCAAAATTTTCTTGAATTAAAAAAAATGTCTCTCTAGGGAGAAGGTGATATTTGTACTCTTCGAACTAGAATCAAGTAGTCTCAAAAAAACAATATTCACGATTTCGGAATCGAGTAGCCATGCACAAATAACAAATGTAACAAGCGAATCTCAGAACTGTCAATAGTAAAGAGGAGGTCGTGGTTGTTTGTTTTTGCAATAAGTGTTATTTCAGTGTTTAGTCAGTGTTTCGTTAAATTGTTTAGTGCGTGCACCGTTTTTCATTATCTTTAGTGTGTGTTTTAGTGCGGTTAATATGTTTATTTTTTTAGTTTGAGTTGAGTTTTTTTATACATAATTTAAATTAATTAAAATATAGGCGAAATTTTGTTTTGCTTGTAGAAGAATAGGGGCAGCGGTTGCTCACTTGGTTCGCGCTTCAAATTTTGCTGTGTGAAATCTGAAGTTCAAATTTTAGTTTCGACAGTCTTTATTCAAATAAAAACGCTGCTGTAACCCATTATATAAGTTGTAGGTTTTTTGCAGAGGCTGAACTATTAAAATGCAAATCTTTTGTTATGAAACAACAACAAAAATTTATTTTTATTTTATTTATATATTATTATTACCGTAAAGTTAATTACGAAACATATAAAAATATAATGTACCAACAAATACGATTTTCTGTATTTCTAGCAAATGGAAACATTTATATCAATTATAACCTCAACCCCTCTTCCTGTGACGCATTCTCCATTACTTCCGGTTCGTGTCCGCGCACCGGAACCTCTCAGAGGGGAAGTGACCTGATGCTCACGGCAGGAAGACCACGCTGCCTCTACTGGAAGATTTACATACTGCATTGTTTGGTTGCCATAGCTACCTGTTATACTACTTCCCTGGTGCCGGACTAACGGATGTTTTTTATTGAGAGGTTATTGTGGCACTGAACTTCAATGGTCAATTTGGGAATGGTAATTTGTAATTTGGAAGTTAAATGATAGGTACTATTAATAGATTACGGGATCAAGCTTTAGTTACTTCACACGAAATTGGGAAATAGAATAGTTTTGGATGATAAATGATCTAGAATGATATACAAATTATTAATTAGTTATAGATGAGCGACTATTGTGAAATTAATATTGTAAAAGTTGTTCATTAATTTCACATAATATCAACAATCAAATTTGATTACGATTTTATGCTTAGTAATGATTCTGAAATATTAATAAAAAATGTAGAACATCTAATAGTAATAGAAAGAAAAATATTGAAAACTATAACCAGTAATATTTACAGAAAAATGTAGTAAGTGCAGTATTACAAATTTTTAAACCAGGAGAGAAAAGAAAATATTTATTTTTCTGTATCTAATTTCTTTTCCACTTCAAAAATTCTTCGTCTACTACTCGAGAGAGTCTTCGTACTTGAAAGGAAAACAAACCACGAATATCTGGAGCAATTATAGTTATTTAATAGGTTACATCATAGATAAAAACTTGTAACCGGTTTTATAAACAGTTACAAGTGTAACAGTGACTTAAATTGCTGCACATCAATTTAAATTGATTGCAATCACTTGAGATTATTGCCGGAGAAACACGTAATTTCGACACTGCATCGAAATTAATCTTCTAGCGGGATTCTTTGAATGCTCACTCAAAAATATTGCAATTGGTGCAATACATTTAATCAATGTTATAGTCATTCCTCAATCGCAATTAATTCACGCCAACAAATATGCCAAATGATTGCATAATTTATATAGATAAAAACATAGCACGAATTCTATAATTTTGCTGTTTGTTTCATTGTTCCATGGGCGATATTAACATGTTTTTATACCCACAAATATTTAAAATGGCTTCCAAATAAATTTAATTAAAAAACAATATCAACAGATCGTCTACTGCAGCTAGGTAGGTATGATAAAAACCATTAGTCATAAATTTTGATAGAATTGATTTGTATGTTTACTATTATTTTTTAATATTTGGGCATTGGTGGCTTAAGTTGGTTAGCGCGCTTCGACTCGTTCAGTAGAGTGAGATCTTGGGTTCAAATCCCAGTGATGACAAATCTTTAACCAAAAATAAATACCGCTGTGTTCGGGTGGTTCAGATCCCACTGACCTGTTACTAGAGTTCGATCTATTGGAAAGTGTAAATGAAATAAATTATGGTTTCTGTATTTGTATGATTGTTGTAATTCTTTGTTAAGGAAGTTAATATTGTTTAAAATATTATTAGTATTTTATATAGCTGACTAAAAACAAGTAACTATATTTTCAGTAATAATTTTCATCTTATTGTAATTAATTTTAGTAATTGCTAAAAATTTATTAAGTACATTTAAATCAAATGAAAATTTAAAAGAGTAATATATAAATTCTTTATTAATCTTCTATGACAATAATTTGAATATTTACAAAGGAAAAGTAAACCACGGTTTGCGAGAACTGTCCTATCAAAAGATGCAAATGGAAAAACTGCAAAAAAATGACATGAGGATCATAAATTTAAAATTTAGTTCATCTATAAATTACATCTAAATATTAGTCTTGGCCATTCTGTTTCGTGAAAGATATTCCTATCCGAACCGTTATTCCACAAAAAATTCTCATCACTATTCAATGACCAGTAGAATGAAGAATTTAGCGCAAAAAACAAATGCTCACCTCGTGACAGCGGAGAAATAAAGCGACGCTATGAATGACGAGGGCCTTTCTCTCTCTCAAATGCTTGTTTTATGCAGAAAACAACGTTTTCAAAGAGGTTAATTAGGAGAAGTAGGTTGTGCGGTAAAATAAATTTATTATTGATTTATTTTAGTTTAATTTTATAGTGATCTATAGTAATCTTTGTTTTACGATTCGAATTGAGAACAAAACATTAATTCGTCCTATGCTGGTTCAACAAGAGATATCAAACAAGTTGTAAACAACCTATTAATTTAAGAAATAAATTCTATAATTATTTATTAAATTAACAAATCGGAAGTGCTCAAAAATTGACGTAGGTACAGTAAATCTTATTTTCACATTAAGGATATTTAAATTTACTATTTAAAAATGATATATTTCTTTTTAAATTATATTAAGAATACAAAGAAAAGTAATAATATTTTATTTTATTCGAAATTTGAAAATTTTAGAAACTTGTTATAATCAGTGATCTGCAATAAACTAATAAATTGCATCACTATAAAAAACTAAAGCTTGTTATGAAATTAAAAGAAGTTAATTATTTATTTGGAGCAATATTTGTAAATTTGCTTTCGAATTTAACAAAAAAATGTATATTCAAATCTGTGAATTTATACATCAATATAAACAAATTTTTAAATATATATTCGTGCTAGTATATTACATCCAGATTCATAAAAATAATTAAATTCGGGGTTATCTAACTCTTGTTATGAAATTAAAAGAAGTTAATTATTTATTTGGAGCAATATTTGTAAATTTGCTTTCGAATTTAACAAAAAAATGTATATTCAAATCTGTGAATTTATACATCAATATAAACAAATTTTTAAATATATATTCGTGCTAGTATATTACATCCAGATTCATAAAAATAATTAAATTCGGGGTTATCTAACTCCAAATTTAATCTGATATAAATTTTTTGGTTTGGGCCGGTGTTAAATACTATCATATTAGTTACAATTTTTCCCGCTGTAAATTTTTTCGCCACAAATCAATAAATCATATAGTCATACATTGGCTAAATTGGAATTAATTCGTTTTCAGTTGCTTTCTGTTTTGTGTTTTGGACTTCATTAAGATAATCATTAAAATGGAAACAGAAAATAATTTTTATTTTTTAATTTTTATCGTTCATCTCGATTTTCCGCTGGTCATGGTAAAAATCAAATCATTTTGAACTGAAATAAATAATTACATATATTTAATTACTACATTATAAAATAAAAAAGATTTACTTTAACGTTTCTGTTCCATGAACCTAATCCCTTTTACAAATTCAAAACAGATCAAAAACGGGAATTAATATGGAGTTAGTGGCTAATCCCTTTTATGGTATTAATGTTTATTATATAACATAGTATGTTGTACATTACGGTATACATACATAATATCTGCGTTGGCCTTAAGAATTGTTAGGATACCAAAAAATTGAATTGACATTGTTTTAAACTAAATTGTAAAGTAAAACAAAGAAGAATTACACTTATAAATTATTTACAAATTTTGCTTAAAAAATTTAAAGTATTAATTTAGTTTTTAAAAAATTATACATGAGACAAAGTAGGCATCACTAAACGTTTTTAGTGTTTACGAATATATCCTAGGGGATAAACATCTTCTTATTGCCCTTTGGTACATAAATAATTATTTTAAGAACATAAAACTGTAAAGGCACTAATTAGTTTTGCAGGAACAATCTAAAATACCGTACGAAAAAATTTAACAAACGCTTGAAAAATTCTTATGCAAATCCTTGAAATCTTACAATTGTTGGTATCTTGTGAATGTTTATGCAAATATCGCTTGCAAATTATAATACGATTAAATGTGTGAGGAAACGGGATCGTAACCCACAAACCTAGCGTTAAAAATCCCGCTAACGTTTTGAAACGAGTAATTTGTATATTATAGTGTAGAAATAGAATGTATTGTAACATAAACTTAAGATTTACGATCGATAATGCAAAATTCATGCGCGATGGTGTGCAATCGCAATTTGCAATTTTTAAGATAGGATATCACGCATTGATGGTTATACTATTTCCCTGGAATGTCGAGATCCAGTTAAGGACGGAATGAATTTCCTTTTTTCTAGATAATTCACTTTGTACTACCGACTCATTTTCCTCATAAGGAAACGGAGAAACTGAGTTTTCTTTCAAGGATTCTCCGCATTTCTGACCTATAAATTATTTCTGTAATTTCAGAGCAATAATTATTGAACTATAATTTTGAATTGAGAAAATTATGAGACACATATTGTGTCACTTTAATAATTAACTATAATAGTTTTTAAATTGGGCAATATTAATGCTGTCGTAGTTTTGAAATTTCTACTCAGTGGAATTGACTTTTAACCTAATATATTAAACACATCTTTATTAAATCGAAAAAAATAATATACTTTAAATTATTACTGAAATATACAAATTTTCTAATATGTTAAATATTATTGGGAACCGAAAATTGAAATAGTCAAAAATAGTTAAAAGTTCAGCTTTTGCGTATTTTCAGTAGCTTCGGAAAGCTTCGTCAGATAGGCGAAATGTAAAATCGATACATTATTGCCCGAATTGTTTCACGCGTAGGTAATACTCGAATAGTATGGGATTTAAACGATTTTACGATAGTCCAAAGTTATTTACAATAATTTTACATTAGAATAGTAAAAATGTAATTAATTTTTATAAATTTTGAAACAAGGTTTCTAATATTAGCAATTTATTATTTATTTTATATTTTGCTGTAAGTGTTAGATTGAAATACTACACTACTTACTGTTTTTCAATGGGATCATAGTTCAAGCCAGTAGAATGTTAAATAAACACTTAAATTGAAATAAAATTTAAAATAGAGAAATCACCCTTCACTTTAATTAGTAGCAACTCAACTATCTTTAAGTCAATATGTGTAAAATAATAATGAAAGCTCTCTTGTATAAATATTTTATGTACGTTTTTAATGGCAGGAAGGAAGTTTACGCTTAGGTCTGTTCTAAAATGAAATATAATTGCGTTCCCTTTAATTTTCTCTGAAATAAGTATAGTATAAATTATACATGAGTGAATAATTATTTATGGATCTGTAATTTTCTGTACACTATGCGAGACCATCATTCTTTTCATTATTTTTGCTTTCACCCTCGAGACAAGAGAAAGTGAAATATATTGTCATCAATATTTTTTTGAATTGTATTGTTTATTCGTTTGTTTGTATCATACGTAATTTATGTATCCAGTTATTCGGTCGAACAACGACGCAAAACTATGCAGAACACGGCAGACCATACACTTACTTATTTCTCCCCAAACGAACAAATAAACCAAAATAAACATTTTTTATTATTATCAAAAAAATATATAACGAAGAAATGCGTAAAAAATAAATCAAATAATTAAGTTCAAAATTTTATTTAGATACATTGAGATTTATATTGTCTATTTCGTACTTTTATATCTTTTTGGTGCGCTCGACAAACCGAAATGTCAAAATCCTTTTTCTTCACGGTACAAAATCAGCGTACGTTACAAAAAGTTGCCACCGAGAGCAGCACACTCCGGTCCATTTTGCATATATACTCCGTTCTAAAGTTATACTGACGCGTAATTAAATGAATGAGAAGCTCACACACTTTCACGAAAATTATAATAGTGACACAGTGACAATAAATGTCAAAAATTTAATATAATACTATTGTTTTTCTTATATAGTTAAATTTTTCTGTGTGTAAACTTGATTTGTAAACGTCAACGTCGCTATAACTGTTTCTGCGTTTACATTGTACGATTCACATCTTTATTAATTTAAACCCAAGAATTTTGTTTATCCGAATAATCAATCGATTATCGTTGTAGCATTTTCGAAATAACTACAAGATTTTTAAACTCTTGTTGTAGAAGAATATTATGAAATAATATTTTACGTTACATAGACGAATTCTGTGCGTTTGGCGAAATATGGAAGAATGTTATTTAAATTCTAGATTAGAACAAGAATGACAATGAATGAATGACAATGGCTTAGGTTTACCAGAAATGCACATGGGTTTATTTATTTATTATTATGATCCCCAATCTGAAACTATATGATTGGATAAACCAGAGCTTATAATTGTTATGCCTGAAAATACTGATTTTATACACATTTTATACTATTCAGCACACTAAGTTTGTTGCTACTTGTTACTACGACACAAAGGCTCTTTACATTTATGATTCGATTAATTATGATAAATTTATCAAAGAATTGGAATTTTGCTTAAGACACCTTATATCCATCTTAAATTTATCAAATTTCCGAAAGTACACAATCAAAATAACATTATTGATTGTAAGTTTTTTTTAATAGCGTTTGCATTTTTTTATTATTTTTGCTTTCACCCTCGAGACGAGAGAAAGCGAAATATAATTCAATATTTTGTAATCAATATTTTTTTGAATTGTTTTGTTTATTCGCTTGTTTGTCTTATACGTAATTTATGTATGTATTTAACTATGCATATTAAACATAATTTATGTATAATAAGTAATACAGCATTACCATTACTTGTTATATATTTTACGATGTGTGACACGCTATTTATTATAAAATGTCACGAAAATAATAATAAAAATTGTTGTGGGTAATTTAAAGTAAGTATGCAACAAAGAATTGGAAATTATCGTAAATTTACCAGAAAACATAATGTACTATAATAATTTAATTTGTTATTTTTGACACATAAAATATATTTTGTTTTTAATATTGTAGTAAAATATATTTTTTTTCTTAATTGGTTTAATATTAAAACAGTGTATTCTTTGGTTGTCAATAATTTTTAACAATCATGTAAGTTTTAAATCTTCAACCTTCTGAATTTAAAATGTCAGGCATATTATTACCCATTGCTGCCCAATCCAAATTGGTTTCTTCGTAGATATAGATAATGATATATTTACACTAGAGCAGAGAGGGGTTTTGTTACATATCACTTCTCGAGCACTATGGCTAGCATGGAGAGTGCATCAAGTGGACATTTTTTGTGGGAAATAGGAGGAAAAAAATGTCTTTGATATAAATTCAGAAACAATCTCAACACTTGATGGCATAATAAATGAGTGAGGAAAAATAAATAAAAAATTATCATTGTATTTAAGCACAATAAAAATCTTTCGCGTGTGTTTACGTAACATATAATTTGAAAAATTTTCAATCACAGACAGAAACGATCCATAACAGTTTCTGAAACAATGTTAAAATAATAATAAATGA
This sequence comes from Stenolophus ochropezus, assembly GCA_035578165.1. NCBI lineage: Eukaryota > Metazoa > Arthropoda > Insecta > Coleoptera > Carabidae > Stenolophus > Stenolophus ochropezus. The sequence goes on along the minus strand of JAQOWZ010000005.1, from coordinate 11,334,806 downwards.
TAAGAGTTCACCGCGTAATAGAAATATAAATAAATCAGAAAGAAAGGAAACAAGTAATACCGCTATATGTAAATGCAGAAAAATGTTTCCGTATGAATTAATCAATTAATTATAATATTTAAATTTTTTAATCGCTAGCAGAAACGACCAGAAAATTTCGAAGTTTATAGAAATAAATTAATGAGAATGAAAGAAGAACTGCTATATATAAAAGCAAAGAAAATGTTTCCGTATGAATAATTTATTAAAATTGTCGATTTTTAAATCAAAGACAGAAACAAATATAGAAACTCTTTAAAATCTCGACACGTAGTAAAAGAGATAAGTAATAAAAAAAAAGTACTGCCGTTTTTACAAGTGAAGAAAAATACATACAAATTTTATACACTATTTAGTCATTTTTATATCAACAAAAACAAAATCCAAACAATTTAAGAACTCTTCAAGCTCGACATTTAACAGCTAAAAAAATAAATGAAAAAAGTAAAGAAATACCGTTAATTTTTAAAAATAAGTAAAATTCAATAAAATCTGCATCACTCATCGGAAACAAAAATAAATAAGAAAATATGCAAACATTACCGTTATTTTTAAAAGCAAAGAAAAATAAATTGTGTATAATATTTAGCAATTTTGATATGAAGAACGGAAATGAAGTTCCTGTATTGCATTACCTGCGGCTCGTAATGACCACATCTGCCTGCGTCCTTGAAATCTCGATTAATAACAGCGCGTGCGGATGTAACTGCATCATCGTGACGCCTCCGGCCTCGATTGCCCGATGCAGAACGAATCTCGGCCGCATGTAGAGCACCCGCCGCCAAGGATCCCAATTACAAGTATTGTCACTACATAGAAGGTTATAGAAATTATGCTAATTGTTCGCGTATTGTTTCCCAAATCCAATATAGGTAGAAAGAAGAAATTTTGTATTTCAAAGCCATAATATTTACTAAATTTAAAGAAGTAATTTGTTAACTTCATTGTAGGTTACGGATATAATAGTTATTTGTATATCAAGGTACTCTATTATGTATATGGAATTTATTCTCCTTGGCTATCGCCTCGTTGAATAAATCGTGTGAGTAAAAAAAATAATTTAGTCCTTAGATATAGATATACATTATATTTTTTCCGAAATCGGTAAATAATTAATTAAAAACATAAATAAATAACATTATGTGTATGTGAAACGTCAGCTAGCTATTGAGACGGGGATGGATGTGATAACAAACATACTGTCAAAGTGTCAAATATTTCTTTATAATTTTCATTTATGTTTATACCTCCCTAGACGTCGTCTGCATAAAATCAGATATATTATTAAAGGTAAATAATAACTAAATTCACCAATAATATTATAGAATGATATGTTTGTTATTTTAGGTAGTGCGAAAATAAATTGCAAAAATATAATACTATTAAAATATATAGTTTGGCAGATGAGTTCGTAAAATTAAATTTTAACATTGTGGCAATGAGTTCTAGTATTTTATTAATAATATACTTATTATTTTGGTCTATAGTATAATAATCTCAAAAGATACAATACGTATTTTGGCTTACTATATCTGTGTTTAAATATATAAACTAAAGATTAACGGTAAATTTTCCAGAAAATAATAAAGGGATGTACCAGTCACCATTGATAACATATTTAATCCCTTTATTATTTTGAATGGTGACTGGTACATCCCTTTATTATTTTCTGGATAATTTACAGTTAATCTTTAGTTTGTATATTTGAGCACAGATATAGTAAGCCGAAATACGAACTGTATCTTTCGAGATTAAAAATTTTGAAACTGACCAAGTATTTTAATTCTTTTAAATAATTTTTTAATATGTTTCAACGGGAAATTTCAGCCGAAACAATCAATTTTATATAATAATAAAGAAAATAATGGCGATGGTCGGTTTTGGTAAACTCTGTATATTGCCCAATTCTGTCCTAAGTACTATATAATCTCATTTATTTGCTGAAGACCGTGATCTAATTTCTCTAAATATTGCTCTCTACATTTGCTCCACTATTTGCTTTAGTTATACAGGGTGTTTGGCGAAAGGCCGGCACCCAAAATATTTCGTTTATTTTGAGAGATACAAGAAAATGTTAAGGAGCAAAGCTAAACTAGACAAAGGGACTCATAAAATGATCCTAGTACAAATTTTGTGTCACTTCCGGTTTTAGCGGAAATAGCTCCAACTTTAATTCTAGCATAGGGAATCGGTATTTTTATATTTTTTTATGGAATGTACATAAAATTAGCTTTGCAATGATACCAAAATATCATAGTTTTACTTCAACCATTTCAAAATGGCGATAATTTATTTTCATATTTATGTACTTACAATTATAAGTAATTAACGCCAAAAAAAAATTTTAAAATATCTTACAATAATCAACACAATACAATAACTTTCTAAATATAACAAAAAAAATTAAAATTAAAAATACTCAAAATGGCCGCCGTCATTTTTTGCACAAGTTGTCACATATAACAAATTTTGCCATTACATCGTCAGGAAAGGTAGATCTAATATTTTTTGACATTATTTGTTTGGTTTTAGGTAACAAAATCTCAAATAGCTGGCTATGGTGTATTTTTTATGAATTTTTATTAGTAAACATTTTAAAAATAAAGAGTCGCCATTTTGAAATGGTTGAAGTAAAACAATGATATTTTGGTATCATTGTAAAGCTAAATTTATGTACATTTCGAAAAAATATTTAAAAATATCGATTCCCTATGCTAGAATTAAAGTTGGACACATTTCCGCTAAAACCGGAAGTGACACAAAATTGTTACTACGGCCATTTTATGAGTCCCTTTGTCTAGTTTAACTTTGCTCCTTAACATTTTCTTGTATCTCTCAAAATGAACGAAATATTCTGGGTGCCGGCCTTCCGCCAAACACCCTGTATATTTGTTCTCCTAATTGTTATATATACAATTAACATATTTATGTTATTTATTTATTTATTTGCTCTAGAATGTGATCTTATTACCCCGAAAATTGCTCTATAAATCTGCCTCGGAATTTTGATCTGTTATTTGTCTTATTTTCTATATTTATTTGCTTTATATTTTATTTCAGCTTACTCGCCTCTAAATATTGTTTTTTTTTTTCCTAATTCTATTACTACATGCATATCTTATGTGTGGTGTTGGTTGCATATGAGAACCATGTTTTTGCGTAAACTAATTAAAAAGTCTGTTTTTCATAGTGCGAATTAATTTTTATAAAGGTTCAATATTATGCACCAGATTGATATTGAAATTAAATTTCCTTACTACCTTACTACTTGCACAACATAAATGTATTGCTGGTAGCCTCTTACATAGAGGTTAATGACCTAGATTTTTGTGAATGAAGAGAATGTATGTAGCACTGATATGTACAGTTCAAATACCTTCTGTGGAATTTTTTTAGCAATTATATAACACATATTATCTTTGTAATACATTCTCTAATTTTAAATGTCTATGTCAACGGTGTCGGCAAATATTGTAATTATTATTAAATTATAATAATTCAAATTAATCATTATAGGATGTCCGAAGCTGATAATTTTCAGTTTTTATATAAATAATAATAGTTCAGAAGGTTAAATTGCATTTCATTTATTTCTGCCACAACATTTGTAGGAAGAACAGGATTTCAAGTTACTGTTTTGTGAAATATCTTACTTGCATTTTAATAATATAGAGAATCAGTATATTGATTTTAGAAGGTCAGAAAATACCGATCCATTTAGTGGATAATCCATACAAAATAATTGAGTAACATTGTTCAGACTTATTGGTAATTACTGTATTTGATTTTATACGAATGATATCTACTTACCTCATTGATTAGACGATTCTTATTTTTAAATACACAATCGTATCAACTAATTTTTATATTTGCTGTGAGGATAATTAAGGTATATTAGAATTCAGGATGGTATTTAAGTATTTATTATTGTTATCGTAACCCAAAAGAGAAACGTTTATTTAATGGAATCTTATTTACAGAACTGTTACATTTTGGTAATAAAATATACAAATTTGCTTTTTAAATTACAAAACATAGATAAATCTTAACAACATATTACCAACTTACATATAAGGTACTCTAAAACACTATTTGACTACGTAGGGATAGGTTTCTGAAAGTTCCGTTAATGAAGCAAGCAGTCTACCTGTGGACAATTTAGGATTTATCACATAATTTGTCAGGGTACCCATGCCAAAATGCCTGTCCCGAGGAGTTGCAATTCGCCGGCGAAGCAGAAGGATTAGTTGAGTAGAGTTGGAGTTGGAGTTTAGCAAGCGCAGTCGCAGGAGCATCGCTTCACGCGCTTCTCGCGGTGGAGGATGCTGTCCACACTACGGACCGAGCGGGGCTGCACGTCTGGAAACAAATACAATGGAAATTAATAAAAACATATTTCAGAACTTATAGTACCTAATCATTAAACTCATATCAGTTATGATAATAACCCATGGAATTTAAGTATTTAACAAAATCTGACTTTTCATTATCAAAGTGGCACGTATTAAGAATAAAAAAGCTCATGCAAGGAAAACATGTATTTCAGAATGAGACAAGAAATAGACGAAGGAGAGAAAATATCAAGGAAGTTCAATAAAAAGAAAGGTTTGGGCTTGCGATGAGAAGAAATGACAATTATGTTGGAAGCAAAATGGAGGTTGAATAGAACAGACTGAAAGAAAAACCAAAAAGGAGATGGAACGGAGTGACTATGTTGTAGAAAACGTGAGAGAAGAGAAGTAGGAACATTTTAATAACAATAAAGAGAAAAAAGAAAACATGTAAAAAAATTAAATTTTACTAAATTGGGGTTTTCTGACTTTTAAACTTGGCTAAAAAGAATTTGTGTACTGGATGGCTGAGCGAGCTAGCTCAAATCTCTAATTAGCTGCGGCGTTATTCTAACTTTAGATCGTGATTTTTACTAAAATAAAAAACACAGCTACTTGTGTTTTCCACATTCGAATGTTATTTTCCATCTACATATCTTAAATAGAAGTAGCGCTGGCACATGAAACAACTAACAGTAGAAATTGACAAATCAAATGCTGGTATGAGGCATATGGGCGATACAAGAGTAAGAGTTGCTGACTAACTGGCGATCTATTACACAAACAAAACATTTGATTTGTAAATTCCTCTGCCAGAATTATTCATCTTACAGTGGGTTTGAAACCACTCGTGCTTAGTATTATTTAGCATTCCTGGGGATTAAAGCAAATTCAATGTCATACTAAATTATATCAACAAAATAACTATTCCTTACAGTGAGGTCTGGCCTGCTCGACTTGCACGGGCACCACATTCATCTCCCTGGCGTATCCTTGTCTTCCTTCTCTATCCTCGGGATCTTCTTGTACGCTGACGCTGATCACGTGCTGCACATGTTCCTGGGGCAGGCGGTTAATCTGCGTGAGCACCTCTTCGGGGACCTGGTGCAGCCGGTGGGCTACCAGCGCTTCGGGCACGGGGTGCATTTGCTCGGCGTGCTCGGGCATGCCTTGGGGACGCATGTGAGGAGGCAGGTGCGGGATTGGCTGCGGGTGGGAGGCTTGTTCCTGTTGCTGCTGGCGGAGGTGTTCTTGCTGGATGATCTGCTGGGCGATCTGGTGCATTAGGGGGGTTGGTGGGTGCATCTGAGGAGGAAGCTGAAAGAAGAAATGTTATAGTAGATTGTTGTCATCATCGAAGGAAATTCTTCCTACTGTCGTATATTCTTATTTTATGTGTATGTTTCGTTATAATGGGGAAGTTTAGCGTATTTTTATTATTATTTTATTTTATCAAGATTGCCCTCAAAAGTGATATTCTACATTTTATTTCACCCAAATGTGCCTAGATTTCTCAAAATATGAAATTTTATACAAAAATGAAAAATAATTGGCAACATAATATTAACTTTCAATTACATTTTAAGTTATAATTATTCATATACTTACGACTAAAATATATTTCACATGTAATTTCAACTACGCTAAACTTCCCCATTGCATGTTAGGCTAGTAGATGCTGATTATTTCTAACTTGTATTTTCTGTTAATAATTTGTACCAGTTGTGCAAATTTTGAAAATACTGTACATTCCTAAATATTATTCCATACTCTAACTTTTTGTACATTCCTAAGTATTATTCCGTATCCAATTTCTACATTTCAAGGTCTAAGTTCCATCCCTTAGCTGCAGGTCATTGCAACCCCTTCCCGTCTCTCTTCCCCGATTTTTGTTATATAACCTCCTAGCCAAGTAAACTCTCCCTCATTCATTTCCGATTCTGGAACTGATCCATATCTCCACAGAAATTAACAAAAATACTTCTGGTTATTGAATAAATTAGTTAGTCAAAATTATAAACAGAAATCAAATAAGCAGGAATGCAGTCATAAATTTTATTTTTAGGTCTTAGACCGACGTTTTGCTACCATTTGTAGCTTCCTCAGGGCAAAAGACTAGAAGCTACAAATTATAGCGAAACGTCGGCCTAAGACCTAACAATAAAATTTATGACTGCATTCCTGCCGATTTGATTTCCCTATCAACCTCTTCAGTCGCTTATCCTCTACAAAGATCATCAAAATTATAAACTTTATTTTATTGTTGCAAATGTAGGCAGTATACAACAGTACCTGGTTAGGATGGGGCTGAGGTGGCATCTGGTGCTGAGCAGGCACAGGCACGGGCTGACGAGGAGGCATCTGCTCCATGATGATGGTGTGTGCACGAATGGCTTCCATAGGCTCAGGACGCTGTGGTTGTTGTTGTTGTTGATGTTGTGGGGGTATATGGGGGAACGGCATCATGGGGCCACCGAGAGGAACGATGATGGGTTGGACCATCATTGTCTCTTCTTGCTGCTGCTGAGGTACTTGCCTACGGAGAAGAAGAAACAAATCAGTATCTTTGATATGAGTATCACAAAAACCAATAGAGGCTTAATATTATTTGATTCGTTACAGTTTCAGAAATGCAAGTATTAGTAATCAAAACTACTTTGCGAAGCACTTTACCTGACTGCTCGAAATATGATCTAGTTTCATTAGGTCAAGAAAAGTATAATTAAATCAATGAAATCACATTCTAGAACATTCCTTCTCTATGCCTGAACGCAAAAGTAATTATTCTAATTTTTCCCCTAGTAAACTAAAGCACATAGCAGAACATATTACCAGCCTGCTCGAATAGTGCTCTAGTTTCACTAGATCGAGAAAGGGATTATTACTTGTAAAAAATCACACTCCAGAACATTTCTATACGATGCCACAGCATCCAGTTAATTAATCTAATTCCTTTTCTACTAAACTGTAATACATAGTGGAACAAACTACCTGAATGAGCTTTAGTTTCACAAGGTTAATAAGTGATGTTTTTAGTTTATAAGAAATAGAGTAGTCTATTCAATGACAAGTATATTATAGTTTTCTTCTTGAGTGATAATTATTACAATGAAAATGACCGGAAATGTATATGTTAGTATATAATAAAATATATGCAATAACATTATTATTACATTGTTTTCAAAAAGCAGTAATAAGTATACAATTTAATACTTTGTCGGAAACAAAGAAAATATACTGCGAATATTTATTAGCAGAAGATAATTACAGACATAAAAAGTTACCGTGAGGCTACGCAGTTTAGTGATTCATTACTTGTGAGTGTGTAATTACCAATGCATCTAATTTCCTACATTGATGACTTTACTTCGAAACAAGAGGACATTAAAATGAAACAGTTACCCGTATTTTACAGTAAATTACTTCGTATTATCTATCGGCTCCCATGTTACTATCTCATGTGCTGTCATGCTTGATTTCAAAATAAATGGGTTACTAACGTTTCTTTCACTATAATTTTTTGTAGAGATTATTTACGGATTTAAACAATGCATTCCTTTTTCAGTTATGTAAGTTTTTATAGTTTTGTATAAAAATGAAACAGCAAATTTTACATCAAATTCCTCAGAAGAAATTAAACTACTACCTATGGAACATTCCGTGCGCCTTTTCTTACAGGGTTGCCAATATAGGCTCGTTTTTAATTGCAGAATTATACTTGATGTGGAAATTTTTCACGATATTTTTTTAAAATCAAGCTCAGATTACTTGTTTCATCTACAGTTCACATTTTTAAAAGGCCATGGTAATTTTTAAAATTATTCTCACGGAACTGTGAATTATTTTAAATCAATCCTTGTAATTTACTTGTTTCCATCTCCAGTTTTTGTTAAGACGAAAAAGCAATATAGATAAGTAAAATCTGAATGTACTAAATATGCGAAGAAAAATGATTTTTAGAAGACCACAGTAATTTATAAAATTATTCTCTCATAATTATTTTACAATAAATTATTGAAAATAAGCTTTGAAGATAACTTGTTTGTATCTGCAGATCTTATAAATGAGAAAGAAGAAATAAAGATAAGAATAATTTGGGTGTACCAATTATGCGAAAAAAAAAGATCAATGTAATTTTTAAAATTATTCTCTCATGTCGCTGGAACACATGCACTCCAAAATACAAATCACCACTTATAAAAGTGGCCGAAATGTTACGAAAACGCATATTTTCTGAGATTCCTTTTGTGTACCCTTGCATAAATAGGCGCGAGGCGAAGGGATAAATTCCTCGCTAGGAGTCTGGAGTGTTTTGCCGTAGAAATTGCAGCACGGCATTGGGCACAGATCCATCTGATTACATTAGAAGCATACATCAAAAAATTCTTTAGGGCGACGCGGTTTAGTGAGCTTTAGTAGGAACATATTTGCCCTCACCTTTGGTCATCGCCGCTCTCGCAGAAGATCGCCATCCTCTCCCCAGTGACGTGCTCATACCGCGGGTCCGTGGTCAGGTTGACTCCGAAAGGCAGTCTCACCGTCTTGGGCTGATGATCGATGACTTCCTCAGCCTTCTTCTTCTCCACGATGCAGTTCATGCGGCTGCGCTGGTTCTTCTCCATCAGAGCGCCGGCCAGTTCGTCGAAGTCGAGCTGCAGAGGCAGCTTGATGTGGATGGGCGTGCGGTCGTCCTCCTCTGAGGACTCGTCGCTGGAGTCGTCGGCGGAGTCGTCCGCGTCGTGGGTCTCGCGCGCATCGTGGGAATCCAGCTTGTTGGACTCCTGCTCGTGTTTGCGGGGGTCTTCCTGCAAGCAAAAATAGTAGTCAGCAAACAGAACACTTTTTAAATTGTATTAAAGATGTTAACTAAATTTTGTAAGGCAATATGATTTCGTAAACAACGTTACCATGGAATTGAGTTATTAGACCTATCACAAATCGTATTGAATTAAAATTGGGTAAACATGTATAAAGAATTTATTTAATATTCAAAGATGTATTACGTTCATTTACGAGTAATAAAAGAATTATATATTGATCTATTCAGAAAGTTATACAACCTAACAAGAGAAGTTTTTTTTTCTCTTTAAAGATGCTGAAAAGATGTATAATGACTATTGATACAACTGATCGTACTTAATTAATTATTGTTGGCCAATTATAGATTAAAGCCAATATTAGTCAACTTTACCCGAAATAAGAAAACATCAACATTAGCGATACAACCCTAGACGAATTTTTGATCGCAGGTGAAATTGAAAAGTGTTTCAGGAGCTATGATAATATTTGTATTTTGGCACAGACAAACACGTTTGTGATTTTGGTGAAGTATTTCAGCCTAAAGCCTACAGTGGCGTAACTAGCATTTTAACGCCCAGAGCAAAACATTTGCTGGCCACAAAATCTACAGATAATTTAGTTGTCCCGGTCGCAACAGTTGTTCCTTATATAGCAATGCTGTGAATTGAACCCCAGACCTCACACTCCATTCGGAAACTTACAAATATTATCTTGAAAATACTAAAAACGGATTGTAGAAATATAGAAATATAGTATAGAAAATTTCTATATATGATTTTTAACAATTCTTTCTAAATAGGTAGAGGGTGGTAATAAAAATATTAAATTATTTGTAATAAGTACTAGTGATAATAGTAATGATAAATATTTGCGTAAATAATTTTTTACCTCGCAAAATAACCTTTTTTGTAAAAATTAATTAAAAGTGAAAAAGCTAGTTAACATTAAAAGCAAAAATGTAGTTTTCTCTTTAGTGGCATCTCAACAAGGTGTTTATTGTAAATTACTCTAATTGGTGTAATTGCTATATTGAGTTATAGATGAATTCCTTTTTCCATAAAAGGCCTTTACATTTTCGACATTAAGTGTGACATGAAAGAATATCCTTCATTACCTGCCTTATTAAGACACAATTAAAGTTTTTTCAAATAACAAAAACAGAGTATGATGGCAAGATCTTTGTTTCTAGGTTAATAATTATTAAATTATAATTAATTATAGTTGTCTAATGATACGTGAAGATTTCTATAACCTTTTGTTGGGATAAAAGTAGGTCGAATGATTTTTCCCTGTATAGGTTCAGTTTAAATTGTTTTTAATAGCATTTTAAACTCATGTAATTTTCCGCTAAATCCACAAAGGTGAATAAACTTTATAAACACTTCCTTTAATGTAACAACAATTAAATGTAACTTTCTCTGTGAAAAAATATTCAATACGACACGCATTTTATTAAGAATACAATTTTATGTAATTATTTCTACGGTACTGTAATGGAAAACTGTAATATTGTTTTATGCATAAAAAATGCTGTTTACTGCAAGTTTCTTGTAATGTACTTAATTTCTAGTAACTGGAGCATTTTACAACTTTCTTGGCAATTTAAAAGTTGTTAGTTTGCGGCTTCTGTTAACATTAGCTCTAATTTCTCCATGAACAAAAAATATAAACTAATACAAATTTGCACTTGGTTAAACCAAGTTGGTTTATCCACATTTATTTATAGAAATGATCGTTTCATCCTTTCGGGCTTACAGGCTAAATAATAAATCATTTACAACAAATTCTACTATAAATTATTTATCACTTAGTTTGATGTTTAATAAATAAATATCAATAAACAAGTACAATTGTGTATTGTTTTATTAACTGCAATGCACCAAGTGTCCAGTAATAATTCTTGTACGTTTCAACATTTGATATATTTGTAGAACAGATATTATATTCGTATTTATCTGCAAATGTACATGGAGTGGTGTGATTTAGGAAGGGCAGTTGCCCCACTAACGTTTAAAGAACCAGGAGAAAATATAAATATATCATAATATTGATATAGATACTCGAAGACAAATTTTCTATTAATTATAACTTCACAATTTTATACCATGTTGTTTAAAAATGCAATCAGTTCTCCAACGGCTACTTTGCCTATATTTATTTCACAGACTTATTCCATTTTACCCGTGTTATGTAGGTAATGTTAATTTCATTACCATAAGGATCAAGAAGAACACGATGTTTTACAAAAACTTTCACTTTTGGAGTTAAAAATGGGTTTACGGTATACAATCATTGTCTGTTTAGCAGTAAAAATTGAAATATAAAAAGAATTAATCTTTATTTTTTTCACCGGATCGTCCCAAAGAACACATATGCGGAGAAAATATTTCGTTATGTAACGTTGCCCGTAAAATCGACTAGTATAATCATAGAGATTGTACCTGCAACCGTTTCACAGATGTATCTTTGCGAGAAATAATAATAATAGATAATTTAATTATGATTGTTATTATGAAATCCAAAAATGTGATTTTGGATTATTTCGGAAGTTTATAAAAAAAAAATTCGGTACAAAACTAAAACATAAAAAACTGTTTACCCATGTCATGCCTTGCTTACAGAGTTAAAAAGGTTTTATAAATAAACGGTATTATCATCTATGGTGAAAAATGTTTGAAGTAAAAGTTTTATCGTTTCATCGATAACTCTTCCTCATTCAATACAAACAAAAGAGATTAGAAAACATCTGCAGCATATTATTTCCCGATTAAACAATGGATTGCCGGCACGGTGCATCATTGTATCTTGTGCGAGGTTATGATTGCGTTTGTTGCATTGTTGGAAATGCAAATGTAAAAAGTGCAGTGCAATGCACTCGCGTAGGTGAAAGCGAGAGGTCTTTAGCACAGTTGCACCGGCCACCGAAACGGGTCATGAAGATGGTGTAGCGATTTGATTTGCATTTGTTAATAGCTGATTCGTTGGCATTTGATCACATTGCACTAAAATTAATTCAATGTTACAAAATATAAATATATCACCATTGCATGATATCCATTACTTGGTGTGCTAACCTGATTTCATTTTGATTTTGTAAATATGAAATTCATATTGCAATAAGAATTAATTATACCAGTATGACTTATTACCCGTCATGTGTACCAATTTGATTTTGTTAAAATAAAATCTTTTGATAAGACAGCAATAAAAATGTTAATTAATTCATTTTGTACAATTCTTTTTACTTTTTTTTAATGGTTTGTTATTATAATAATTCACTAAATAATAGAATAAACATACAATTTTGGAAAGCTTTGAAGTCTCATGTTTTTGTAAAATCATATATAATTTAGACAACTAATCACAGCTGAACTATTTACAAATCCTTTAAATAAATATTCACAACTTACACAACACAATTATTATACCTATCTACTCGTAATTTGTCACAGATTTAATAACAATATTTTTTATTGCAGATGCGTCAATTTCCTGACACCCGTTACTGCTTCAGAGAAAACACCAAAATAATTGGCATGTAAATGAAATTCAATACTAAATTTACTTCGACAATTCATTGAAAATTAAATGGAAACCATTTTATAGTTTATGTTACATCGCATTAAATTATCTATGGCATGAAAATGTACATATTTTCAAAATATTTGAACAATGTTTAAACATACTTATTGTTCCAATTTGTTTTACTGGCCCATTGTTACCGATAATTTATTCCACAAAGACACCATGAACTTTTTATTGTGCATAAGAAATTTATTTTTCGTGACACACTTTTTTCCTCATTCATTAACCTTTATCGTTTCTTATTAAAACACGATTTTTACATTTATTTTAAGTTTTCCTATAATTCAATTATGAGTCAGACGTCCATGACAAGTGTTTTATAATGAAAACAAGTGCAATGTAATTTAGCAACCTAGATTTAAAATGCAAGGAATAGTTGAAACATTGGAAGCTAATCAAGATCTGTTTAGTCGCTTTGTGCACTGACTGGAACGAATAAGTAGGAGTAATTTTCCGATTTTTATCCGCGTTTCTACCACAAGAACTTGAAATGTTCTTTTCTCTTTTCTAATTGCACTCGTTTCATATTTCTGTAAATAACTTTTTAATAATAATTGATTTACTTTTCCACCATATGGCAATGAGAGCAATAACAATGTACTTTTCAATAAACATTTATTAGAGACTAGACAATGAATACTTACTTAAGTTTTAATATATTAGTGAAACTGTCAATTAAATATGAAAATAAAATTTAATGCATAATAATAGTCCAGTGTTCTATTTATTGGACAACTTGCAGTGGTGGCTTAAAGCGGGAACCATTTATGCATTGGTTTAGAGTGTCTGGCTTATTGGGGCGTCCAAAATCTAGAGGTACCATTCGCACTGATTTTGTCAGTACAGTACTGATTTTCAGACCCTTGTACTGATAAACAATTTGAAATACATTTTGTACTGATTTTTTACATACCGTACTAAATGTACTGATTTTCCATATTTTGTAAATATTTAATTATTGATATTTGTACATTTTTATACAATTTAAATATTAACTTGAATTCCTGCCACTACTACCAATGACTTGAAAACATTTTTGAAAATAATTGTTAATTGTAGCAATAGCAATAGCAATATATTAGAGCAATAGTATTGATACAATTTTACCATTATTTGTCCAATAATATGTACAGAACAAAGGTCTTATACTGATTTCATATAAGAAATAAATGGTCACTCTACCAAAATCTAACAACTAAAGATATAAGTAATTATATAAATATACAAAGAAAATCAATGTATAGAACATGTATCTGTATTATTTCATTTTGGAGCCCTTAAGTAGTTTTGTGAAAACAAATTATATTTACTCGCCACCTCACCTACTCCTGTTACTGCTACCACCTGTTTTACTAACTATGTATCAAATAGACACTCACACAAGTGCAATTTTTACATAACGCATCCAGAGAAACTACTTACAAGTAATGAATTATTTTGAATTTTGAAATAAAATAGAATAGGTAGAAAAGAACGCAAAAGACTTGATACTGAAGTATTTTTAAATTTGTAAGAAAATTTAAATGTGTATTACTTTGTTTGTTTCTTTGTGCTTTACTATTTAGAACATTGTTAAAATACATCAGAAAAATAAACTCTCTGGATCAGACAAAAAATGATGTATTTTTTTTTGCCCAAAATCTTAAACTAATTAACTAATAATAAAATATAAATTTACAATTTGTCTAAAACTTTGTGTCGATACTAGTAATTTACAGGGTAGCTCAAATAAATATTTAAGCATGGGGATCTCGAGATATGAGGTTGGTTAAATTAGACTAAAGTTGTTGTATTAAGGAATCATTTTAACGATGTCTTCCTAAAAAATCTACAGGGTAAAAGATATGAACGAAAATGTAAATTTTACTATTGTAATTTTTGTTCATGACTTCCAAAATTAAAAGATTAGGCGATTTTGGTGTACACCTTCTTGAGACACTTTTTTTTAATAAATTTATAGGGTTTTTTGAAACTTCTTTATCACGTACCGTTTTCAAGATATCAGTGTTAACTTTAATTTTACTTATGGAGCTTATAATAGGTTGTAATAATTTTGAATAGAGCTTTTTCTTTGCTATTTAACCATATTTTTAATAAATAATATGAGGGAGTTTACAAGAAGTCACCTCCTGGGCTCTCTAGCTATCGTGAGCAATTTTTGTGTGGGAAACAAGCCCAAATAAAATGAATTATAATTAGATTCCCATTATAAAAACCGAACAAATAAAGCGTGCCTCATTTCCAGCCATAAGTTCGCATCTTCATTTTTTGTTGTTGGTTTATTTGAAAATAATTACCACCTAGAAGTCATTGTAAACAGTCACGTTGTAACAGTTTTCCTGACAGTATGGTAACGTCTGAAAGTGGGTAACTGGTCCAACGTGAGTCGTAAGACCACTTCTGCACCCAGAACACTCATATGCAAAACTAGGTGCTAGATGCATACATTCAACTTAATCTAGTGCAATATTAGAGTGTGTTGCGTGAATTTATTACTTTCACTTGTTTTTGAATTTGAGATTTGAAATTGGAACTTTCAGGAAAAATATTATGTAAGCATGAAATGAATATTTTATATTTAAACAGGAAATTTATTTATGCAAGTACATAAATTGTTTCCTATTTTCATATATTTTCAATATTTATGTCATTTTATATACTTTCTCAATTTATAAAGCGTGCTATAATTTTTATTAATTTAATGAAACCAGGAAGTCATATTAACTTTTTTATTTTTTGCTGAATACTCTTGGATTAATTATATTAGCTAAATATAAGGAACTTAGACACTTGATGTGTTTGTTTGTAAGTTTGTTCGTTATTCCTGCTTTTTATATGATTTGATTCAAATTTTTTTTACTCATTAAAATCCAGCGAATGTATAGAAGCAAAAAATCGGATAAAATACAACAAACGTAATAGACAATTCATGAACCGTTATTTTTGGTATTAACTGTAGAAGACCAAGTTAACACTTTTTAGCATTGGCGTTTTCGGAGAACTGTATCCCCGTTTCTTTGCAAGAGTTGTTGATTCAAAATCATAATTGTTGTAAGTTGGATCGTAAATAGAGCAATGCAAGACGTTATAATTGACTGAACACAATCTTATTAGTATTACACTCGAAAACAAAGTTTCACAACTTATTGAATATCTATAAGAGTGGTTGTTAAATTTTTCGTTCCTTAGTCGTCACTTAGTAATCTTAAAGATATTTAAATAGAAGTGATATTCAATAAAGTGATCAACAACTACTTGTTCCTCTTCGATTACTAAATGTAAAATATCATTAAAAATTATTTTCAATTTAGAGTAATGCTAAGTTTTCTATACTTCATTTGCTTATTATGTTATTTTTATGTACACATTTTTATAGAAATGATAATGAATGTGTCAAACATCCGAAACGTCTAATATATTTTATAAATTCATGATGAATAAATCATTAATAATCCATATGGATTACTAAAGCATTTAATCGAAATTCATTTTAGAATCCAAGAGTTTTCAACAAAATATATTTTTATTCAAATTGTTTGTTGAATCCCCTAAACCATTTCGTTGCAACGTTTGTTTCAAAAGAATCTAAAGTTCCGAATGGTTGCAGTTATCTTTGAGTGTTTAATGGCCTGAGAAAAATTGCTAAAAAACTGACATTAACTAGTCTTCATAGCATCTTGGTTTTTTGAATTCAAGTGGAGGACTGATTTTTTCACAATTATTTTCTATCAAATTTAGTAGGTATCGTAATTTAAATAATAAATTATATTAAGCTTCAATTTATCTTCTTGATATCTTGGCGAAGAAGATGTCTTAATTAATCCGAAATTTGGAGTAAATGTTCTGGCATGCATGTGAGATAAAATCACGTAAGCAAGTGTTGGAATAACGGAAACATTTTTCATCACTGCTTCTCCGCAATTGAGGATGAGTACAAGTATAAGCGAAGCAAGCCAAGATAACATCTGGGTGACTTCTTGCAAACAATGCGTGCGGTTTCCTAAGCAACACTAGAAAGTCAACTAATGCGCGATTTCGCTTTCACTGTCGACGCTTCATTATTTCCATTGCAATTGTTTTTATAAAAATTGTAAAAAGACACGATTAAGTAAATGAAGATGAATTAGAATTAATTTATCACTTTCATTTAATTATTATTCATGAGAGTTCGTCAGCGTTTTACTTTTTAAGTGAATTTAAGGTTCTCTAATGGAATTTCAATCATCGAAATAAAATTCTAGAAACATCACAACAAATAATTTCACGTCATTTTAGTGTTTGATAATTAAAGTTCAATGAAACATCACAAGTATTAAGAGAATATTTTTTTTATTGTAAATGAAATTATGATTAAAGTAATAAAACTCGCAGTAAATTCTAATTTTATTGTATGTCACATACAAAATTTACATTTACTAAACTGTAATTACGACTTATTTATTATTTCTTGCATTCTAAGAACTAAGAACACATTTATTTAATTGCAACAATCTTTTCTATGGTTTAATTGTGAATTTAATTTCGAAATGAATGGATTCTCAAAATTAATTATCCAATTTAGCAACAATTACTGCCTTATAACGTTATCTTATTTCAACAATACTACAGTTGATGAAATACTTGGAACTCTTAGTAAATGTTAAGTTGATGTGTTCTGTTTTATCTTTTTTATTATAAAAAGGCTATGAAACACTATGATATTGTTTCTCAACATTTAATAGATCGATCTTTTAAATTTAGAAAAAATAATTATATCGAAAACCAGGTGTTATTTAGATATAAAGTTTGCTTTTATAAGCACTGTTTTTAGAAAGTTGATAAGAAAATGACATTGTGTTTGAATTGTAAATAATTAATACTGACAAAATAAAATACTTAAATTTCGATAAGAGCGTTATATTAATTGCAAAACAAATTTTGTATAACGAAAACAAAATGTTGCGACTATTTAAATCATGTAAAGTGTTTCCAAAAACAGTATTAGACAGACTTGTTCCTACCTGTGTGAGGGCCTCAGGTTGCAGAGGGGCGTAGCTCTGTTGCAGGCGCTGTTCCTCCTGCAACAGCTGCATTTCCTGTTGGAACTGCGAGCATGATGCGTTGGCTTGGACGTAGGCGGCGGCTAGGATAAAACCTCCCAAAACTACGGACACGGCTACCACAGTCAAAGCGATGATCCTCGCTACTTGAACTGCTGCGGATTGCGGACGGTGATATGCCTAGAAAAACAATTATTATTATATATTAATTTATTTAATTGCATATCTCGAGCACATCATTCTACAATCAGGCAACAAACATTCATTTCGTCATTGATTCATACAAATATAGATCTGTATCCGTAAGACAATTCGTGTATCCCTCCCTACTAAATTTATTAAGTCCTTACACTTAATCTTAAACTAAATATTAATATTTATTATTTCAACTTTTGTATAAATGTTGAAAATACTATTTCAATTTCATTTAAAATTTTATTGTTAAATGAAAGTAAATTAATTTATTGAGCAATTATATTAAATATTATATCGAATCACAGATTTATAGAAAATATAAACAACATTAAGAACTAGGAAATCTTTGTCGTTCATAGAAAAAACGATAATTAAAATTTCATTTAATCAAACTAAAGAGATAGATGGTATATGTATTCATTTGTGTATTGTAAGATTATAACGTTGATTGAAAAATATATTTCTCATTCAGCGTTTCCAGTGACATTAATGATCGTATAACCGTCTTTGAATGCTGTATAGATTTATTTACAAATGGCAATGTGATATATCAGTACATCATGAATAGATCGTGTTACAAATATGGTATAAAATCCATAAACTCCTTTTACAGCTTATACATATATTTTACATACAATATAAACACTCAGCGTTATTATTTTAAATCTTCCTTAAGGCGTTGCTGTCAAACAATCAATCCTAACCTACAATCCGCCATTGTCTGTCAATCTGCCACACCTAACCTCACTTATCTTGCAGCGTGTAGTTCCTAATCCTCCCGCGATGGCTCTGCATCTTCCTGCAGGTGATTAGAATGATTTGCATCGTGGGAACGGGTAAAGGTCAGGAAACAACGTGCATTGTTGCGGATGGAGGAGCCGGCAACAATGCATTGTCCTCCCACGCAATTAGACGCAATTAGTGTACAGGATTCAAGGTTAAGTCATTAGCAAGTATTGACGCGAAAGAAGTAGAGTGGATGGCTTAATTAGATTGTTTGGTAATTGAAATGTATCTGTAATTAATTTGATTCAATTATTGTACTCAACAGCGTTTTAGCTAATTTTTTTTTTTTTTTCATAAGTTGACCGAATAATTTTATCTTTGTTTATATTTTAGAAATGTATCACTTTATTTAATATTTAAGACACCCAGAAAAATCCAAAAATGTTACGGTGTTATCAATTTTTATTTTAAACGAATAATATAATTTAAAAATATAGTCTCATTTCTTTAAAAATAATTACATGTAGGACAAAACCATGATACCAATATGACCTACTTCCTTTGTTTCATGTGTTTATTAGACTAATTACTCTTTTCTATATACTTGAAGGTTTTCTATTTTACAATAATATAATATCCTTTTTATATTCAAATTTTGCAACTTTTGCGCAACACAATTTTAATAACAGCCAAATAAATAAATGGAAATTTCGTCACTTTTGTACCATTATAACTTAAAATTAACACCAAAGCTTAGTCGGTTTATCGAGTCGAAACATCTAGAATATTAATTCTGCAAGTATAAATATTTATAACTGGAAATTTTTGTTATGTAAGAATTATTTTCTGTGCATAAAAAACTAAACAATCATGAGTCACTCCTTCAGTGATTTTTGTGTCAACAAAAACAAAAGAGTACTGTTTACTGTGACTTTCTCTTCTTCGATACATTTAGTTTGTTTTACTGGAAATGAACACCTACCAATATTTACTTTTTATTTTCACATTGCCAATTTGTTGGGTGTGCATGGTTTACTTTCAAAAAATGCACTTAACATATGTTTTAACTAAATAATTTGCTTTGTTCCTATTATTTAAACAAACACTGTATGTTTTACAAAACTCAAATCAAAATTACATAAAAAATGAAACACTTAAGAAAATAGCCTTGGATTAATTCAAAACAATTAAGATTTATTTATAAGTAATAGACCATTATTTAAATTAAAGAATTTAAGTAGTATTTTCGACATTTCCTGTTATTTTCAAACAGTATAAGAATATCTACAAATTCGATCAATTATAAAGATACTTCAAGATATTTAACATAATTTCTGGCAATACTAAATTATAAAAAAAAACAGTTTCAGATATTCTTGACAGAAAATATTATAGTTTTTAGGTATTCCCAATAAAATTTGAGAATTAGATTGTCGAGGTCGAGATGAATTTCAATGTACAACATATTTATGATAATTTAATAAAAAATAATTTCTATATCTCTATTCAATATAAATGGAGATCTTATAATAGTTCAACTTAGTACTAAACAAGTTTAAGTCTACTTGGCTCCTTTTTAAAATCAATAATTTTAATTTTATATAACAATATTAGAACATATTCGAAACAATGTCAAACATTGTAGAAGAAATTTAAGATAATTTAGAATTATAGCTACATAAGCAAGTAACGGTTTTCTATACCTACATTTAATGAAATTGGAATAATTTATAAAATCTATGAACTAGAATTAAATTAAATTATAACAATTATGCAGTACTGGTCTTAATTAAAAATTGACTATTAACTAACATTTTATACATTTTAGTTTTCTAAGGCACTTTATTTCATTATGTAACTAAAAAAATATTTTATTAAAAATTTTTGAATAATCTAATTTTTTACGTTTGTATCAATTAGCATAACTGTAAATATTATAAATAAATTTTCTTTTGCATTTATAAGTTCACCTATCCTTTCCTTCTTTTTTGTCATTCCATCCTTCTAGATTTCTAGAACTTTTTACCCACATCCTCCTCATAAATGACTCACTCACACAGAAGAGAGATTGTCGCTATCATCAACAGACCTCGTGCCGTGCAGTTCCTTTCACTTGGTTTAACATCTAACTGTTTCTAGCCTACTCTTAATACATGATGGCTTCATGTCTTCTCGACTTGCATACAGTAAAGATTGAGTGATGGAGGACGTGTGTGAAATGAAGATATGGGTTGAAGAGGAAAGGATAATAATTTGCTTTTATGAATCGTGGTGAATTAGCGTTTGATTTTTGATGCGTCAAAGAATAAAAAAATTAATTGAGAAATTTTATATGTTCAGAATTTTATGAAGAAATTGACATTATAGTTATTTTATTGTTTAAGAGGAATTAGTTTGTTTTATTATATGTCATAAAAAATACTTTCACATTATTAAATCTTATTTATATAACAAAAAAGATTACAGTTATTAATAAATAAATTATGGCAGTATAACTGTATATTTTGTTCTTTCGTATATCATCTTCTAACCACTTGAACTAGGAGAGTCTTATTATTCAATCAAAATTTTCTGTTGCTTTTTGACAAATTTAACAAAATAATTATGCCAACATGAAAACGTTCTGTTAAGCTAAATAACAAACTATTAAAAAAAATTTTTATATCTATGGGATGTACCTATATGCAACTACAGATTTTAAATTTTTAATTTAAATTATTGATACTTCCAATTATTTTAAAGCAAAAGATTTATTGAATGAATACTTTTTTAAAACTTTTCTTCTTCTTTTTCATCGATTAAAATAAAACATATTTGAATGTCATATGAGTTACTTACATTGATGTCTATTTTTGCTTTAAATCGAAGATTTTGCAAATTCTATTATTTCTATTGTCATATTTAATTGAAAAATAAATTAGAAAAAATTGTCACTTTGTAAAAGTTTGTGTTAAATTGCCTGTGAAATTTATTTTTATTGCTTGATAATTCATTACATCGTAAAATTTTCAATCAATTTTTTTTATAAAAGTATAAAAAAATAACTTTTTGTTCTTCTGAAAGTCAAATAGTCAAGGTAATTAATAAGTCTTTCGTAAATAAAAATATTTATTTAAAGATGATATCGTTAACAATAATATTTTAATATTTATAGAAATATGTCACGTTTAGCAATTGTTTTCGTGCTTATAATTATTTAAATATACACAAAGAGCTTCAAATTGTTAATATGCAAATTTAACGATTATCTTTTCAATAGCCGCCTACTCAACTTAATTTGAATATTTGTTAAAGTTTGACGACAGCTATTGTTAACAAGCACTGACATGTACATTCCGGGAAAACATATGGTTCGACTTTATTCTTTCCGGAACAGTTGATTAATTTATAACCACAATCCGTAAACCGGAAATTGTAACACTTGAAAGACTATAAAATCTTTTATGGAAATCTCGTTATCGTTAGATTGTAACTATCTTCGTTAGAGTGCAATCTGCTTCGCTTAATGGGTGGAAAGAGTTGTAGAAGGAATTAATTAATTAATTGAAATATATTATGATAGTAATAATAGAAATTTCTCTTTCATTATTTGTATTTCACATGTACTCTCTTTTACCACGACATATAATAAATAGTTGGTATTTTCTTCATTAGTTCTTTTTAAATATCAATATTTAAGACAGATATTTATATTATATATAGTTATGTTTATACGTTATTTTTTCATTTACAAATTAAGGCTATTACTTATATCAAATGCACCAATTATATTGAAATATTATTTCTCGAAACGAAATATTGGCATATTAGTAAATAAACATAATACGAGTAAACTTTTACTTCAGATTAACCGATTTTGTAGAGCTGAATTTTATTCAAACAGATTGACAAAGAGACGTCACAAATAATCAAAACCTTTTGTAAAAACAAGAAAATCTCGAAATGATTATATTAGTTATGATGAGTAATATGAAATATATTTTAATAGTACAGTATATTGTAGGTGAGTGCAATAAGCCATTATCCGTGAGTTAAATGTGGTAAATTTTCATAACATATAATGATATTTCACTCACATGTGATATAAGACTTTTTATCTTACAACTGAATTTGTATAATGTATTGTTAAATGATAGAAAAATATAGAAAAATATTACCAAAATTACTTATGCCCGGTATTATAAAGAACATACTTACAAAGAAAATTTATTTAAATAAACAAATTATAATCAAAATAATTTGATTAATGTCATAAATATCATTCGTATCAAAATTTCGATTATCAGTTGAAGAAATAATTATTATTTACTAGGGAAGTAAATTCAACGGACGTTTATAATATCTGACATTAGGGAATGTTATATCTTTCATATTTAACAAATGAGTTGTTAATGTTATTATATTTTATTATTATATTTTTAAAAGATAGTATTGCTATTGTGTATAATAAAGCAATTACTCACGTGTGAATAATAATTATTTTTAGTTACTAATAAATAAATGCATAAAGTGCGTCAAAATCCGGTACCGGTATACTGTGAGATAAATGATCTGTTATATAATTTGATATTTCAAAACCCGTCGAGTCAATAAATTCTTGCCGTGTAGTTTTCACGCTAGCTACACTTCTAGTAAATTCCCTTTACGAAATTACAGATATAGAAATCATTAGTGATAAGTGATAACAGAAAAAATCAGAATTTGTATACTCAACAAAACAATATACCCTATATTTCTTTTTTTAGATTAGTTTACATGTATATTTTTTTTGTTATTTTTTATATTCACTTATTTATCAAAAACCAGAATTTTTGGTTAGACAGCAATAAAAACCGATTTTTTGAGTAATTTATGTAAAGATGTTATTTTTGTGCAATTTTCCATAATTAAGTATGTTGTGGGTATAATTATAACTGAGTCGGTTGTTATGTAACACAATCGAATATTTCATAATGCTATTCCTTTGTGCTTTGTGAAGCGATCCGTTACATACAGAACTCTAAAACGAATGTTTACGATGCCACTATCGGTGTAGCTTGGTACCAAGGTTATCTATATTTATGTGTGTGTAACTTCTGTATTTTAAGATTAATAAAATGCTAATTGACACAGGTTATGTGAGCATGAAGTAAAACACGAATATAAATGTTGGAAAATTATTTATTGTTGTGCAGAAATGACTATTGTTAATGTTTACACTTAAAAGTAAGTAACCATGAAATGATAAATTTAAATTAAATATTATAATTAATACAAGACAAGTGTATGAAAGTTTTTGCTAATGTGCTCTTCACTTTCAACAACAAGAAATTGAAACATAATTTAAATAACGCATTATAATATTCGAATATGATTGTATATTCATCAGAAATTTCTAACATTTAATTATTTCTAAGAAGCTTAACTTACTCTTAAAAACTTAGATAGATGAATAGTACATTCGCTTATAACCTTTTTCGAGGTCATGAGTTCAAATTCAAACTAAATATCTTTTAACTAGTATCATATTTTTGAGTTAAAAATTTAGGTTTTAGAATAAGGTACACATTGATAAATCTCAATGGCTCGGTGCAATGATTTCAAATTTTGAAATATGTAGAGTTGAATTAACTTTTTTCAATTAGTGAGATATTTTTTATCTTAAAATTTGCACCTCAACCAAGTTTTTTTAGTTTTCCAAAAAAATGTTACAATCTCAACTACTTTGCTAGTACAGGAAATATTACATAAGGAAATATTTTCTCCACTTCTCCTTTCTTAGGAATAATTTTAAATCAACGAATCAACTTCTTTCAATAAATATTCAAAACAAAATTTACAAGATTTGAAGATTATGGACAAAAATGAGGTTTTTTCGAAAAAATCTCGATTTCATCCAAAAACGAATTGACTTAGAAAATCACTTCAGTGAAATCGTGAACCAACTATATAAACTTTTGATCTCTTTTGCAATCTTTTTTGAAATTTTAATTTTTAAACTTTGAACTGGAACAAATCTAACCTAGTCTTTCGAAAACTGCAAATTCCAGACAATAGTTTCTAGGAAGTTGCACCATCGGTGCAAGTGCTTGCCAACAACCGTATATACAACAATAACACAGCTTTGTTGTGGCGTCTGCAGTGTTGCCAATTCGGATAACGGGTGTCGAGACAAACCGGGCGACGTCATCTCCTGGGGCATGACTTGGCGACGTTGTCGATCGCCACAGTGGAATAGAAAGTTGTCAGAATAAGTTCCTGATGCAGAGTTCATAGCTCGCGAATCGGGCAAGTAAGCGCCACTGGATTTTTTGTTTTAGAAATTCTAGTTTTTGTAAATGGCCCACTTAGACAACAAACAATTAATGTAAGAAGTACATAGTGGTTTTTAAATTTCAAAAATTATTTTTATTGTACCTGCACACGGGTGTCCCGAAGATTATTGACAAAAAAACTGTTGGTAATAATAAACTGATATTTGATTTTAAATCAATCAGTACAAAATGAAATTAGGTATATAAGATCAGTACGATAATACAACAAAATTAATAAATTATTTACAAAATAATCACATTTACCCGGAGATTTATCTAAATGGAAGACCGGAGATTTGCATTGAACCCGGAATATGCGGTTCGAAACCGAAGAAGTGGCAACCGTGAACCTGCATCATAATCTTTAATAAATTAAAAGCGTTCGTTTCAAACATTCTCTTTAACTTTTACAGAAAACATCAATCTGTTTAAGTGGTTCCTAATTATCGTATTTTTGAATTAGATTTGTTGTTGTAAGCCATTCCAATTCTATTAAATTTACTAAGATCGAATGAAACTCAAACACAAAAATGATGGTGTGCTTATGAAGTGATTTTTGTTAAATACCCTCTTGGGTATAAATACACCATTTCCGTAAGCGGTCATAATGTAGCCTTACACACCCAGCAATGGATAATAAACCGCAAGTGCTTGCAATTTAATTATTAAGCACGATTTTGATTTTGAATGTTCGAAAGTAATAACAAATTATAATTTCCAACCACAAAGCCATAAATATCTGTTTGTAAACATGATTTGTTTTTTATGTGGTTTTTCCTAGATTGTAATCTATGGTGTAACTTGGTACAAAATGATATATTTTTACGTAGTATTGAATACAAAAATAATAAAATAGTTATTTAATAATAATAATAAACTAATAAAATCATATTTAGATTAAATGGGGATCTGCGGTCTAGCAGTAGAGTAGAATGACAACTGTAACTCTAATAATCCAAAACTGAATTCCATACCGACAATTTCTCACAAAATTAACACTTTATATATTATAATATACTTTCTACGCCAGCTATAGTAGCTTAAAAGTTACAATAGATTCTACTAATTTGTACAACGATATTTTTACTTTCCTTGTACGAAGTAAAGGAGGTTTTGTAATAGTGAAAAATTTCGGTTTTCAGATTTCATTGGAAACATTTTAACCATTCCTAAATCTATTTTTACTCAGTGTTGAATTCAGAGAGATTTTACCAGGGAGCAGAAAAATCAAAACTTTAGAGGTGCTTATATAAGTAAATAATATATTTATACATATTTATGCGCTATTCGTCTGGGGGGAAATTCACTTTCACCGGGGGGGATTTTCACTACCGGTCACCCCCCCTGGATTTCAACACTAGTTTTGATTGGTTTCGGAGTGACGTCTGTGCGTACATATGTATTTATGTATGTACGTACCTATGTATCACGCATAACTCAAAAATGAATAAATGAAGAATATTGAAATTTAGTGTACAGGACTGCTATAACTCTAGTAGTGCATCTCAATTTTTTTATTGCAAGCAAAAGGGCACTTTGCATGAAGGGTTTTTAATTTTTCGCAATAGGCGTACAAGGTCATGTGGTATCCACATAATATTTTTTATTCTCTGTCTTAATTGAACCTAAAATTTCACGATCAATATTCATACCTAAATAGTGTAGGTAGGTATTTACTATTAATTAATAGTTTGACAACTTAACATCTATTGGCAACAAAATAATGCTGATACTAAAACGGCGTTCCGTCCTTATTAGTTAAGCCATATTTAGCTTTTGTAAATAAAGATCCACCATGAAATGTCACCCATTGAGTGCTCGCGATCCTTTCATATGTCATGACGTAATCGTTCTACTTTTGTTTGTTTTGATGTAACAAATTGGTAAATTGCAGAAGTAATTAGTAAAGGTAGACGACATGGGTTTGTGGGCCAACTATAATCTCTGCGGTAAATAGTGCACTAGTGCTACTTCAGTATAAAATAAAAGCAGGAAATATCGAAATCAACGATGTTGCTAAATTAGGAAATTTGCAAACGGGAACTTATTTAATACATATAAGCACTCATTATTTACTAGTAATTATGTATAAAATATTATAAATGATCATATTTGATGTTTTAAAATTATTCACATTTTCTTACTGAAAGTTGCAAGCTACTGTTCTTGACACCATTTTAGATAAATTATGCTTCTTTATGAGTAATACTAAATACATCTACAGAGTGGTCGAAAAACTTTTACTTGATATGCTTAATAAAAAATAAAATAGTGACACCGTTCGCTGGGCTAATAACGACTACCCTGTTATCTGGTGCTGAATAAAATTATAATGAGTTATTAAACTAATTATATTTCGCATTTTTAATAAACTTATTCGCGAAACGACTAATTAATTTATAATTACAAAACATAATTAATTTGCAAAAACCATAGTTACATAAAAGTAAATAAAGCAGAATAACTACTTCATAGTTTAAACTCATCATCTCTGAAAATTTCCGTAACTCATTACTAAATGTCATGTCCTCTGGGTAACCTTAGCGAAGCCTGCTTCACAGTAGGAAGGAACTATGATCGACAAAGCTTTCTATCATAAGCATAATCATAACTCAGTGCTCTTTGCTCTTCCGAGGTGAAATTGCTAGTTTCTCTTGCATGGTGTGAACAGGGCTTTGTCATTGGAGAGATTGCTAATGCGGTTTTCTTGTAGAAGGATTAGTGTTTTGTTTAGAGTGCAGTTCATAGATGAGTAATGAAGTGGAAGATATTTGCTTAAATCTATTTCCTCGTAAGGCAAACTTCAAATGCTATACTTCCGTTTAAAGTAATAAATATCACATTAATTAATAGTATATCCTTATTATAAATCAATTAAAATGTTTATTTTCTTTATAAAATAAAAACTTAAGTATTAGTTATTTTAGCTACAAGGA
Source organism: Stenolophus ochropezus (assembly GCA_035578165.1). Taxonomy (NCBI): domain Eukaryota; kingdom Metazoa; phylum Arthropoda; class Insecta; order Coleoptera; family Carabidae; genus Stenolophus; species Stenolophus ochropezus. Next base: position 11,306,862 of record JAQOWZ010000005.1, on the reverse strand, counting down.
ATGTAAGTACGAAGAAAATGTATCAGTAAAATCTAAATATCTATCTAAATATTATTTTTATAGGTCTTATATTAAATAAATATTATAGACAACTTAGATGTCTAGTAATCAGAAATGAAATATGTTTAGTAATCATAAATTAAATACATAATACGCTTTAAATAAAAAAAATCGGATTTACAAGATACGTTTTCAAAATATGTAGTATTAGTACTAGTACGTAATTTGACAAAGTAAAAGTAGTTTGATAAACACCACTTAACAGACGAGTATAAAAAACAAGAATTTAAATAATTTATCATATTTTCTGTTTTTTTTTCTTGTACTGCAAATTAAGTAAATTGAAATACAGAAACCGTATTTTAGGATAATGTATAATTATGGTGGCTACAGACGATTGAACTCGTGTGTAAAATTTTTTTAAAACCACAGCTTGTTAAGCTGAGAATAAAATATTTTATCTTCCTGAAAACTATTTCAATGTCATATTTTTAAAGCAGAATTAGAAAGAAGATTAAATTTAAATCTTCGAATAATGTATGTTAAGGTTTGGATTTCGATGCTATTTTTTTAGTTCACAACCAAAGTAAAAATAACGTAACCTATCTTTCCTAATGTTTTCCATAAAACTTGTATTTATATAATTTTCAAAATGATAATTAATAATAATCTCTAACAATTAAATTTATATTACAGCTTTGCAAAACTTTAAATGACATGTTCGCTGTCTGTTGTATCATTGAAGTCACTACCTTGTAACCTTTTACTTCAGCGTTTCCCTTGTCATAAACTTTACTACCGACGGTAATGGTAAAAAATTAATGACGCTTATATCCATTTTAGTATGTCTGAAATCATAGAATCATATTCATAGTAGTTCTTCGCCATAAGAAAATGGAAAGTTGCGAAACAGCGAAACAAATTGCCTTATCGCATGTCACTAGAAATAAGCTGAATATGTAACAATTGTTATTTAGTTAATTGCCAATGAATACAATTATTGTACGCATCTACCGTATAAGCATCAACTCTATTAAATCAGTGTTAAGTGTAAATATTAATAAGTATGCATATTTTACACTTTCTACTGACTGTAATTTGTCATAGACAATTGTTTAGTTAGTCTTTAATCATTTCATTCGTACATTAACTATTTTTCTTGCACGTTTTTGTGATGCCTGATTTACTTTTGTAGCATAAAAGCATTTTTTAAGTTAATAATTAGTGACTTTAGAAATCGAACCTTAGATTCTTGCTAAAGTTTTAAGTTATTAAAATGTTAATAACATGACAGCCTTGGAAAGGTGAAAATCAACGGTGCAAAATAAATAATTATTAAAGGTGTGACAATTGATTGAACAAATAAACAAAGAAAAAGTATTGTTAACAATTTGCCAAAGTAAATAATTGAGATACGTGCAGATAAGATAGTTTGAATATACAAACCAAATAATAAAAGTAAATACTTAAAGCTATTCGTAATGTTTAACATCCATTCAACTACCATGGTAATTGAAATTGGAACGATGGTATGAAGTAAGAAATATTACAGATATAGTTTTACACAAGGGAGAAGGAAGACTCGAACCCACAATTTTATCATTGCAACTGATAATGCTCTCAAATTGTCTAATATTTTTGATATGTTTCAATATCTTCCAAAACTTCTTTTATGGAAATAAGAGAAATATTTTTTTGTTCCAGTTTCCAAATTAATTACATTTTTAGTATTTACCAGCAAACCTCCAGTTCTTTCTTCAGGAACTTCTAGGAGGAGTTATTACTTCGTTGTATATTTCGAAATTTAAATTTTATATCTGTTACAAATTTTAATAATAATGTTGTCTCTTATAATGTAAATTAAAAAAAAAGAATTGAAAATACCTATAGTATAATAATATTTAGAGCCGTAATTGTTATTATTATTTGGAAGAAAGTTCAATTTTTACCGATCATCATTTTCATAAAGATGGTATTGTAATTGAAAGTTTTCACATTTAGAAATTTTTACGAATGCCCATGAAGTGACATTTTTACAATACATTACTGCACAATATTTGAAACATAATGACCTTTTTGAACTGTTTATTTAACAATAAACACTATAATTTTCTTCCTTGCCACTTAGATCTAATTATTTTGTCCCCCTTATTTCTTCTGAATTCCACAACATCCTTACTATTTTTACTACAATATCTATACATCTGTCCCTTCGTCTGTCTGGAACTATTATGTGAGCACATATCGATCAATTTTGTAAAACTCGGTCAATTGAAAATGGAAGTAATATTTTGTAACTGAGATTAAAAAAAAAATGAAGAAAGTTGCTGAAAACAATGAAGTAACAAGATTTATTTAAAAAATAATAGTTGAAGATTTTATTTTATAAGAACTGCGATTTTATTTTTTTACCTTACAAATGTAAAAGTGTAATTTAAATAAAGTAATCTTTTCTCTATACGGTTCACGAAACTTGTGCTTATTTAAAAGTAAAACACCATCCTAACCTTGGATTACTATTCGTAATTCATAATTCGTGTTTTCTTGTTTATCTTTTAAAAATCCGGAATCGTGGTTACCTCTCAAATAAACATTCCAGTCTCTTCGAATTTCTAAGAAGATGATTACCTAAGAAGACATATTGGTAACACAGTAAAGTAAAACCGGTTCCACTTGATTGTGTCATGTCGATTTAGTACTGCTACCAAAAGTTCCGGCATTGTATTAAATGTAGATCAGAAAAAAGGCGCCAGATATATAAATGTCATCATGCACTTTTTATTAGTTTTGAATTATAAACTACATCATGCGGATAAAGGACATTAATATTAACCATGACTAATGTATCATTTACATTCAATAGTTTTTCATTCGATTGTCACTTTTTATAATCTCAATATAAAATGAACCGATTCGAAATTGTTGAAAACAGTAGAAAAATATGTATGTAACAATGATTCATTTAAACATTTTAAGTTAAACTTTCTAACCAAATTTGGTAAGACAGTTATTTTCTTTAATAAACATATGCCTGACAAAACTATTATCAGGCGACATGTTACATGCCTTTTATGAAAGTTGATAAATGTATTATTATATGAACATGTTAAGTAAAAAATTATCTATTTAGTATGTTAAGTAAAATAAATTTTGATATGAAAGATTCATAATCTGCACAATATATAGTTGTTCTACAATAACATTGAATTCAATTTATAAAAAAAAGTACTAAATTAAAAACGCGTCTTCTATGATTAGTTTATATGAATCAAGAGACGTTTTATATTTTGTTATGCTAGTACCCTATTCAGTTTTCTATAATAAATAGAACAAATAAATAGAACAAAATAAATTGCAAATCAAATTTAATACAAAGTTAAATTTAAATAACTGTTATTATGATTTGAAAAATGTTCTTATCAGTTTATGTTTGTTTATTATATTTTATGCTTCATACATTTTTACTGATCACAAAATTAATAACCATATAATTCATGATCTCAGCCATAATAATAATTCTAATCAACAAATTCCAAGTTTGTTTTAAATAACTTCACATATATTGCCGCTATATTATTTCATTTTTATATTTGGAAAAGGTCAACGAACAAAATATTTCTCTACTAATGTCGTAATGTAATGTTGTGGTTCATTTATTTATAAACAAAGCACAGAGCAACAAAGAACATCCGACATAGATATGTTATTGTTTGGGATATTAATTACAATTTGTTAATTGTTGATGCAAATTCCAAGGATGAAAGAGCCGCAAAGTTTCAGATTCTTACACGCTAGAAAAGTTAAAGTAGGTGCTCTGTTTGTCATGGTCATTTATATTGTGGAACGACATTCTAATTTCTAAGCTAATAAACATAAGCAATTTTGAAAAAGAAGAAAAATGGAAACACAAAATGAAGACATTCATCTTATGCACGTTTTTCTTCCAAAAACATCTTCATATTTGACAGGAAACATAATTTAACCTAAATCTGTTTCATTATTTATTAAATAAAATGAGATAGGTAGATTTTTCTTTCAAAATATATTCAAATTTTTAACGTAATAACATAATCTCTCGATATTATCCGAAATATATTTTACTGTTCATGTGGTAATAATTGAAGTACATCAATGAAACGTATTAGAGTTTTTTTATTTAAAAAAACCATCATTATTTGTTATTTATTGTATAAAAAATACATATTTTCTAAAAATAACTTCTTAGAAAAAAATGAAGAATGGCGTAATATAAATATTCTTTATTGTTAAACAACGATGTTTTCGTAAAGAAAAACCTAAACACAAAGTTTACCATAAAACTTCTTCTTTACTTCGTTTGAATTGCTAACCTTTCTGTATAACCTAAGTAATGCACTTGAATGGTAATTCTTGAATATAAATAATAATTACAATATAATAAAGTAACAAGCTATATTATTTGTTTATTAAAAGTGAAGACTATTGACATTTTAACAGTTATAATAAGGTTGTAATGTAGAATAATTTATATACCAACATATTTTTTATATTTATGCTTCCATTTATTAACGTTTAATAATATTTGACATATCTCAAAACAAAATTTTATTATAAAGATACCATTAATTTATATTCAATTGTTAAAGATAATGACCTATAAATAAATTAATTTATAAAACAAAATTCTGTATATAACAACAACCTTGAATGTGGTATTCGAAAGTACCTGCTGATCGCGTTGTTACAGTTTCAAAGTCTTGCAGCAAGCTGTGTTTATGTTTAAATATATAATAGAACAGAATAATAACAATAGTTATTCCTGGTATTTTCCATGTTTTGAATACAAATTTTTATGATGTTTTAAAACACATTACAATGTTTTTTAAACACGAAAGTTTTTAGGTCACCAAATGTTACATTTCTTATTCCTTAACTCATTTGAAATTTGTTCAGTTTTTCAAATTTAAATGTGTAAGATTATTCAGCATAAATGTTTCCCAAAATTTTGTTGTTTCTTTGTGTAAAAATATAAAGGTTAACTCGAGAGTGAAACTTCAATGCAGCACTTTTCGAAAGTTGTTATTTATTGTCTCTCGCTCTTATCAGTTTAAATTTACTTTTCTTTTATATATAAACCGTTTTTGGTACTAAATAACATGATTCTATAAAATTTACATTTTAAGAATAAAGTTATATGTATTTCATTGTTGACATTAATAATTATTATTATATTGCAAACGAATGATTTAAATTGTATTCTACACTAGCATTCAAATCTCTCAAGTATTTTTTTTGCCCGTTCACAATGCCAATTATTATCATTCCCTTGTTATTTCATATTTATTTCTTCTTTGATAAATTAACATTAGGGACATAAATTACAGATTTTGTTGTACTTTGGAACATAAATTTTACTCAAAATAATAAATATTTTTTTAATTTCAATTTAAAATATTTTTGAATGTAAACGATACTTTATTATTTACGTTTTATTTTACAATATTTAATTTAGAAAAAATATACCTATTACAAAAACAATAATATTCTATAAACATGTGATGTTTCTGTAATTTCATTTTTCATTTATACTACTTGAAGACCAAGTAAATAATAGTCTATTTTGTGCTACTATAATATAACACAATATCATACTGAAATAAATGGCCAATTGAATTATTTCAAATTACTGTTGAATATTTAATAAATTTAACAATTTTTATGTAATTGTAACATACAGTTTAAACTTTATTAATGCAAATATTTATAAATAAATAAAATAATTTAGGAAATAACTTTAACTCTTCTTATTTATTTAACGGTAGTATTGTATTTTTATATTTTATTAGGTATGTGCGACTGCGGTAAAAATGGTTTTTTTTGTCTTCAGTTGACGTTTCACTGTTAGTTGTATTTGTAGGTGGTAGTGAAACATTCACTATGGACAGCAATGCAATTAAAAATAAAGGCTTAAATTTTAAACAGTAATTAAACAAAAAAAAGTCTAAAATTTGACAGTAAAATATTAACCAATTCATTTGCCATTTGATATTGATGTTGTCACCATAACAAAACTCAAACATTTTAACAAACTTAACAATTTCAAATTCATTCGCTCACACATTCCCCAATCTGCGTAGTACTCACCGGTGGAGGCTCGGAGCTGTAGACCTCGCTGGCGGCGTACTGCTTGACGTTGACGTCGGTGAGGGAATCGGGTTGCGGCTCCTTCTCCATGTTGCTGGTGTAGAGTAGTGAATGCTTCGGCCGTCACAGACCGTCTGACTCGCCGACTTGGAGCTCCGGACCGCTGTACACCTGGTGGGGACTCGGAGGGGACCGCGCTGGGGGGAGTGCAGCAGATTTATTACTTTATGTGTTTAGTGCAAATGGAAACATATGGACATTCTATAAATTTTAAATATTAGACTTTTTGCGCTAAAGAAAGTAACATGTAACACCGAACCGTTAGTTTTTTTCTGCTTTTAAATTAGACTTATTGCACTTGTTTCTATGGCAGTTAACATACGTTCAATCTGCAAACTTTTACACGATCGTTTATTTTTATTTATCAATTGGGTTTCCAAGGAAGTGTATTTCAATTCATTAAATTACCGTTTTGTTAATAGCAATGAGTAACAGCAATCAATAAATCTTTTTTCTGCAATTGTGAAAAAATGTTAACATAAAGAATACCGATCTCTGACAATAATTGGAGTAGGTACTTCGGTCCTCTTCCAAGTCTTCGATCGGTAAAATGTCCTTACCGTTATAGTACTTAATATATTATTACAAATTACTGTCGGGTAAGTGATATACCTAAGCAAATGGAGAATCGGTAAGTAAAGATAAACTTATAATGGTCAAAGTTTCATTCTAAAATGATAGGTCCTGTTAAATAAAATAGGTATTTTAAATGTACCTACCTAAATCTAAATTTTAATTTTGTTATTGCGTTATCATGCAAAAAACATAATAAGCATTGCGGAAGTAAGTATTCCACCGATTTCAGTCAACTAGTAGAGAACACTTATTGCCCTTAAAACTATATAACTATTATATGTAACATGACAACTGCTATGCAGAGCCGGATTACCATATTTAGCGCTCCAAAGACAATACCAAACTTGTGGCCCCACTACCCCTAACTAAAAGGAACACACCACTAAATTCAAATATTGTTTACAATTTTTAAAATTATAAAAAATTGTCGCTCGAATTCAGGGCTTTGTTGGCCTAGGCTGTAATTGCGGTACTGCTGCCCTAACAACAACCTGTTGATATTTTCATAAACTACTATGATGCAGAACAACAATATTAATGGAAGCTATTATAATAATAAAATTATTGCTTGTAAATACAATTTTAGATATACAGTGGCTCACAGAATTATTCGTACACCTAAGTTTTCTATTTAAAAAGTGATAAATAGAGTACTTTTAAAAATAATATTGATATATTACTGACGGGATCATATTCTCTCATATTCCAGTAATAAAATGCAATAGCCAATTATGAAAAAAATATTATTTTTCTTATGTAAATTAAATAAAAACAAAATGCATACAAAAAACAGGTACACAAAATTATTCGTACACTTATGAAATCTTACATATAACGAGTCAATATTAATAGTTATAAGTATAATACATCTGTGATTACATAATTATCATTTGTTTGAGTATTTTGTAAAAGGTTTTTTCAAAAATGGGTCGCAAAAACAAGAAATTATGGTAGTTGAAAGACGAATCTATGTGAAATGACTTTGCCAGTATAAATCTTTAAGGGAGGTTGTCAAAATTGTATGAATATTGTTCTCAATTGTTAAGAACATTAGAAGTAAATATAAAAATAGGAGTAGTTGAAAAATATTTGCCGTGGGGACCGTAAGAAAATTTTTAATCAGCAGAATGAACGAGTTATTGAGCATTAAATGAAATTAAATACTAAAAACTCCTCAATAAATTAACAAAAAATATATCTAAAATATTTGGAGGATATATTGAAACATAGACTATTCGAAGAACTCTAAGACATTTTGATTTTACTGGCCATATAGTCATAACTAGCTCCTACATATCCCCAAACTAATATGATCCTGCAGCCGTGTTTCACTGTACTACATAAATTGCAGTTATTAAGCTCAGAATTTGGATTTCTCCAATCAAAAGATTTGCCATTCCACTCAAATCCGCAAAATTATCAATTTCCAAAAACACAATCCGTGCTAATGTACTATTTCCAAATGCGAGTCTCTTTATTTTATTTTGTTTGGAATTATAGGAGCCACTTTTTACTATAAGACCATTAGAACCAAAATTTCTTAAAGTTCTTTGAATAGTCTATGTTCCAATAGACCCTCAAAAAAAATAGTTATTCTTAATATTAATTTATTCAGGGGATTTTTAGGGTTTGATTTCACTTAACGCTCAATATATAGTTTATTCTGATGACTTAAAAATAATTTAAGGCCTCCACTGTGAATATTTTTCTACTGGTTCTCATTTTTATATTTACTTATATGGTTCTCAACATTTAGTGCGATCTTCGTTTAATTTTGTCAACTGCCCTTAAAGGTTTACACTGGCAAAGTAATTTCAAGCAAATTCGCCTTTCAGCTACGATAATTTCTTATTTTTGTGAACTATTTTTAAAAAAATCTTATACAAAATACTCAGACAAATGATAATTATGCAATCACAGATGTTTCATGTTTATAAATATAAATATTGACTCGTTATATGTAAGATTTCATAAGTGTACGAATAATTTTGTGTACCTGTTTTTTGTATGCATTTTGTTTTTATTTAATTTACATAAGAAAAATAATATTTTTTTCATAATTGGCTATTGCATTTTATTACTGGAATATGAAAAAATATGATCCCGTCAGTAATATATCAATATTATTTTTGAAAGTACTCCATTTTTCACTTTTTAAATATAAAACTTAGGTGTACGAATAATTTTGTGAGCCACTGTATATCCGATTGAAAATATCGTTGTAGATGTCTAATAATAACTGTTATTTTTAAAATAAAATAATTTACCACAAAACATTAATTTTAAAGTTTATGGCCATAATATTGTAAGAATCAAATATTTTTTACTAGATTTCTTATTGAAAGTGAAAATGATACGTTGTAATTTTAAAATTGGTGTAAAATGTGAAACCTTGTCAAATATTAACACATTTCTAATATTTGTTTTTATAATTTAATAACATTTAAGATTTCATGGCCAAATATCAAAATTTCATCATTATTTATTTTCTTCACGTAAAAATTCTCGTTAAAAATATCATCTTTCAAGAGAACTACAATTTTTTTATAAATAAATAAATAATGGCGCTTCCCAAATTAAAATATGCAATTTGTCCTCCAGATAAGCATCAGGAATTACTTTAAATATCAAATGTAGAATTTCTCAAGAGTTCATTACGTTGAAAGTATACCAGAATTTACTTTCAGCCTTCATTATAATTCTAAACCATGCACTATCCAAATTACCTTTTTAAATGTTTTAACTATTTAATGAAGGTTAAAACTGCATTAAAATAAAATTAACTTTAACTTTAAATTCAAAACGTTTACTCACAACATTGAACTCTTAAGAGATCTAGAAAAGGATTATTATTATTTGACCATAAATAAAATCAATTTACGTGATTGGTTATTCAACTATAATCGTAAATATAGCAAGTCTTTTTTATTTTGAGAAATAACTGTGGTTGATATAGATTAACTATAATTATAACTAGAAAACACTGTTTCAATTAAATCTTTTCAGAAGAAATTTGTTTCCTTGTAATTTTGTTCTGGTCACTTGAATGAGAAAGAACAACACGGTAACGGAAGAATTATAGAAAAATGTTTATTTAACGTCTTGCAAAAGAAGAGTGTCGTAAAAATAATAAAATATGAACACGGATTTGTCAACCGTTTGTATATATGTATGTATGTAATTCTAGTTACCTACAATTTTTATGCTCTACAACTGTTATTTGAAGATTTTTTACCTAAAATAATTAGGGAAGCAGGAAATTACGAAAATATAATTTTACATATTAAATCCCTATGTTCGGATGATTGATTCACTACCCTATATATAAATTTAATGAATTGTTTGTTTTCAATTTAAATATCAAAAATATCAAGTTTTGTCTTATTGAAGTAAATTTGGATGTAGGATGTAGCCAAAATATCAGAAGCTTTTTGTAGACATAGTTCTAGATATAAAAATATTTGTCTTCTTTTTCTGCTGAATGATATTAAATTAGTATCTCCCGCTATTACCACCTTCAAGAATATTATTAATATTTTTAAGTATAAAATAAACTACAAAATACTTGGATATACTAAAATAATTCTACAAAATGATGGAAACGAACTTTCACGAATGGCGAAATTTTTTCACAATGTTTAAAATTGTTTTACACATGTTTTTCAAAACTTCGTCTTTTGGGAAATAGTGTAGGGTTATTTCAGAACTTAAATAATTACTGTAAAGTGGTAAAAAGAATTATGCTAGTGAAATTTTTAAGAAAATATTCACAGTCCTATTCTTTTACTATGCGTATCGGTCTTACATACTAGTGTATAAGGTCGATAAATATACGACTGCTACAATGTTTTCTCTACTATTTTTTGCCAACAAATGTCAGCTACTTTGTTGGCTACTCCCAAATAGAGATGGGTAAATTCTCGGGAACTAATAATTCGGAAAATTTTACAAGATATTTCCCGGGAGGTTTTTGGCGATTTTTTTGAGGAATTTCTCGAGATATTTTCCAGGGGAATCCTGGGAATAAATTTCCTCATAAAAATCAAATGGATATCAAAATATGTATATCTCATGAAAATTAAAAAAAATTAAATAACAATTATGTGTTACCAACACTAAAAATATTATAAATGATGGTGTTGCTGTAAGTAAAATTAGTCGGGAGTAGTTAAAACATATCAGTAAAGCTGCGCCTGCTTTAAATTTATTATCGGGAATTTTCCTTCTTATTCCCGGGAATTTTCTCATATATTCCAGGAAATTTCCAAAATGGAATTTCCAATTTTTTTCCGGGAAACGGGATTAGGGAAATTCCAGGAAATAAAAATATTCCTGACGGGAAATTTCCAGTAACCCATCACTACTCCCAAATTTGCAGGATTAGATTCATTAAGAAAATATTACGCATTCTGTAAAATCAAAACACACAACCCTGTGCTAAAATTATGTGAGATCAGCGGAAGTGTTTGAATTTTTATTTATTTAAATCTGATTTAAATCAACGCAATCCTGATTCAAATTCATTTTTTTAACTTTTCTTGAATGAAGATGAAATACGCATTGCATATATGGACTCTGCAACGTTTTGACACAGAGTATTATATTTCTTACTAAAACTTTATTTTTCTCAGTGTAATTTTTACAGTTATTAAAAAGTAGGAATGTAATAAATTTGTTTGTGTCATCTGCACTGCATCTTTCACCTTTCCGACTGACTCTTCTTTGCGCCCATTAAAATCTCTGCGATTGCTCCGTTCTCGCGAACACTTCGCACATTTCCCCGGCTGCTGAATGTTGCACTGCGGTACTTTCTATTCTAGAAACGATTTCATCCACATTTATGCGCTTTTTAGTCAACCGTGCAATCGTTGTTTTGTTTATTATTGTAAAATTGAAAGCACTAATGATGTTTGCGTTTCGATGGACAATAAACGTTAAAATGTTTGTTTTTTCTTTTGTTTCTGACGTAACAATATGTGAATTTGTTGGTGATATGCAAATTCTTATGGGAATTAATTTTATTTCTTGTAATGGGAATGGATACAATGTAACATTATTTTATTGTGAGATATGCAAAAATATATTTAAACATTGGTATCTGTCAATATGTTATTTTATAAACAAAATAATATATTTAGTATTGTTTATAAACAAAATCATTTGTAGAATTTGTAACATAATTTTTTTTTTTATTTATACTATGATAAATTATAATATATAATAGAAAACAATAAAAAAGGAATTTTAAATTAAATTTAATCATAAAATATCTAAACATTGTCAGATATTGTATATTTTTTAAACAAGAAAATATTTTCAAATATAATTTTACTGGGTCTGTTCCTTATAAGCATATATTTTATATCATTGAGGAACATAGGGCAAATGATATCGAGATGAAAATTTCATCTGTTTTTATACAGTTTTGCTTCAAGTTTGTTAATCTGTTTGTTTTTAAATTTAAATGGTTTAAGAATAAGAAGAAACAGGGCCTCAAATGTATTCAAAAATAATTGTGCATTTAGTTCTGTAACGGATTTACAATTATTATTAGTAGTTTTCGAATCATTCGGATGCAGCTAATACAGAGGTTTTTTTAACTTTCATTAAATGCTGAGGATTATGTTTAACTTTCATCTAATAATAATATTTTTTTTGGTCTATCATTACCTTACATGATATTACACTTAATAGAATTCAATGTCGTTTCTAGTTGAGACATCGTGACAAAGATACTTTGTTAAATTTCAATATCTTTGAATTAAAATATTTTGAAATTTAGCCGAGTATTTTTTTTTTTATTTTACTATGCGATACGACGACTGTTCGATATCTAATATCTGTTACCGTCATCAGGTGAACTGACACTACTTGTGATAGAATTGTCATTTCACTTGATGACGATAGCAGATATACAGCTATCGAAACGACGTGATAAGCTAATGATAGTCCAAAATAAAGTATTATTAGATGAAAATAATACCGCAGTATTTCTTTATTTCTGCTACTCTCGAATGATATATATAACTCTCACAAACATTTTCTGAAATGTAAGTTGTGATTTTTGAAAGTAGATCACATCACAGATTATCTTCATAATTGATACATCATCAATTCGTCATCAGCATAGTTGTTTTCATGACTGTTAGATGGCAGGTTATTCTCCGAACTTTTCTGCTTCTGCTTCTGTTTCAATTTCCAGTCTACCACGCAAAAACGCAAAAACGCATGCACTGCGAAATGCGTTCCTCTTAATCAGCCATAAACTACGAATCGTCACGCACTATTGTCAAAGGGAAAGTTATCAATTTCCTCTTGACCATTATAAATTTACTGCTTTTTTGCTATAGCGACTTATTTCTCTTCATTCGGATTAGAACTGTACTATAGTCCATACTCTATAGTGTTACGTGGGAATTGTTAAATGATGCTTATGCCTTATTAAGATTGATTATAACTGTGATCCGTACCTCAGGAGTATTTCAAAATAGAAATTCAGAAAATTTTACGCTGCAATATATGGGATGAGAAATTACATAAAAAGAGAAACAGGAATTTTGCAAGCTACATTCCATTTGTTTCTCACTGTGGTGCACTCTCTAATCTACATGCGGTACCCGCAAGGCGATGTTTAGTAAATATTCTACGGTTTAAATATAGTGTTACCAAAATCAGCGATAAAGCAGGTTAGCAAACACATTCAACAATATGAACAACTATAAAATAAGCAAAGAACCTATAAATTTATACATTTTTTTCCAGTCACCACTTATGGGGAGGAAGTATATTAATCATACCATTTTGACATTTCGAGATTTTAACGGATGTTTACGAATTTACATTACATTTTCATAAATTGATTAATTTTTTACTTTGGAAGTTTAGGTCCCGTTCTATTTTTAAATTTCGAAAATAAAAATATTTAATGAAAGTTGTAAAACATACAAGTTACATCCTTTATTTTTTTTGTTTTATTTAATATTAAAATAGCTTTATTTTACATTAAATTTACACATTAAAAATTGAATAAATGAATTTATTATTTCGTGACAACACTTAAATTAATGAAATTTTCAAATAAAAATGGAATTGTATTTTTAATTAAAAAATGAAACAAACTTGCAATACCAAATTTTGCAAGTTTCTTTTCACTCTTGTTTTAGATTCATATCTGTTTATTAATTACAATTAAAATGCAAATCAAAATAATTAACAATTTGTTGTGAAAATTATGTTTTTTTAGGTCAAAATTATCTTCTCTTTTGTTTATTATACACATTTACATATAAATATAATGTTTATGCGAATTTAAATAATAATTACTAATTCGTGATTTATGACAGCAGATACTTTCCTGCCATAAAAATAGAATATTTCCGCAATGATTCGTAAGTTGCAATTAGGTAAGTTTGTAGTTAATTTAGATCACGGAAAGAAAAAATCAAGTAAGCATTTTCTCATAATTAAAAATTCATCACACATTATATTTATTTAATTAAAGCTAAGTTAATGTTCGCTTTAAAATTCTTTTATGTGGAAAAAAGTTCAATTGTATAGTGCAAAATCATCACAGCTAACTACAAATTACATTACGAACACATTTTCAAATATGCAAACGAAATACATTAACTTAAAACGTATGTTTGTATTTATCAACTTATTTTCTTGTAACACTATTTTAATTTTTGTTTATATTATTGGCTTCAATAGTAGTAAGAAAATATTTAATTTTTTTTAACAAATTGGAATATCAAATAATATTTTTAGCGCATCCGTCCCATTATGACTAATATTACAGAACTCAAAATCGTCAAGAAACTCTCTGTTTGCCGGCAAAATGTAGGAATGCCAACTTAAATATTTTATCATTACATTCTGTCAAAAATTTTAATTTTATTTTATTAGAAATGTAAAACTTAATTTAAAACAACTATTTTTGATTTATTATTCATTACGTAAATTGTTGAAATATATCCAATCATATTCCTTTTATTTTTTAGGTTACAACAAAGGTCAATTTTTTGAATAAAACAAGTGAATTGTTTATATATTCATGTGAATGGAAAATGTTACTAACATAAAAATATATAGTGCATTAATTTTTAAGTAGTAATAATATTTCTTCAATAAATTAAAAGTATCATCGGCGCAAACAATCTTGTGTATCACACGCCCAGAAACTTTTACGAGATCTCATATTATTTGCAGGACTAGGTTTCAGCTCGGCCAAGCAAAAGTACAGTTTCAGTACTAGTGATGCAAATAACTATTGCGGTTTATTGATTTTAAATATTTCATTTAATGCGTAGCCAATTTATAAATTTTATTGTTTTAAGTGATAAAAAATATTGTCAGAAATTATTTAATTTAATTTATGGATGTCATATATTTAACGAAACGAATGTATGAGTTCGATGCGTTTTCTAGCTTCTGCTAAAGTAACAATAGAGAGTTGTACGTTACATCAAATGTTTTTTTCTAATTGTCATAATAGTTTGTATTCCGTGCGACACTTATCCGGAATGTAACATTGTCATGAAAATGCAAGAGATGACATTTGTTGAATAATAGAAACTGCTACAGAATGTAATTTTAGAGAAATACGTTTCTCCAATATTTATTCTGAATTTTTACATACCTAGAAAGTTCATTTTTTTGGGCAATAAATACACAGTTTTTATAAAAAAAAATAATAACTTTTAAGGGCTGCTCTGTAAAATATGTCGAAAAACCTCATTCAACAATTCGCGAAAGATTTGTCTATAAAATATAAACTGTTTTTGTTTAAATAGAAAGTAATAATTTATCATTTTTGACTGGAAATATGCATTAAAATATATAATTTTAATGAATTTGGCATATGGTTGAATTATAGATGAGGTAGATATATATCTGTTACACCTAATCTAAGGATTGAATATTTTGTTGATAGTGTCTTTTATTTTATTCATCTGTATTAGATGTTTTTGTACTACTTCAATTATAATAATGAATATATAGGAAAGTACATATAATTTACTCTTTATTTTCAAGTGTCTTGAAGGGTATTCACATGGAAGTAGAGAATATATCATCCGGGATATTAAGAAAGAATTTATAGGAAGTCATTTATTATTTATTTATAAATATATAATATAAACATGTATAAAAAATCATATATTTTACAAGCACAAACTTCGAATTATTGAATGCATCATATATCTAATTTATAATTAAATTAAATTAATTCGAACTACCTTTTTTGAACAATTAATATATTTTTAAAAATTCACTTGTACTTTTACTTAAACATACTGGTATTCTCTCTAATAAACGTTTTTTAATAATGAAGATACAAATTAAAAACTTTAATTAGAAATGTACATTTTCTAATTTTGTCGTAATAGTAAAGGTCTTTAATTAGTACTTCTTCTTGAGGAAGTAATAGTAAAGGACAACAATAAACAACGTTTACATAAGGTGACTATTGTACGCGTCTTTTTTCTTACAATAAACAGTTTTATCATAACGATAAACATATAAACATGTGACAGTTAAAAAATATTTGCGCATATGACCCAGACATTGTTTGAAGACAGTTAAAATTTTAATGTTTCTTTTATCTGTGAGACTACAAGTTCAAGTAGCTAATTGAAAAAACGCACATAATGCGATTATTAAAATTGGAAAGCAGCTATAATAGATAATAAAATGTGCTCTTGTTTGCGTTTGAAGAATGGATGCATTGGCAGGCCGATGGCCTGCTGACCCCAGGCAGAAACGAATCTAGGTTATACAGATGAATCTGCGATAATGCAAATTTCCCATCGCTAACATCTTTCCCCTTTTTATAATTTAAACTGGTTATTGTATAGAGAAATCACAGGAGGTGAGATGAGTTTCACTACACCTACTGCATAATAATAATTTCTTTGTCTCAAATTTGTTTTTTCTATTGCTCAAATATTTTTTGGATAGTTGTTTTCTAGAAATACAGGTATGTGATGCGTGTTGCATAATGGCAAGGTCACAAGATATTACGTCTTTAAGATTAAATTTTTGTAAATTTCCAGTACTGAATCATTGCTCTAATTTTACAAATTACGTCTGAAGAAGACGTGAAAATTAAAATTAGTAGTGGGTGGCCCTTGGGGATATTTATATATAAATGGCAAGTGACGTGTGCATTACACAGTTGGCTGTACTGGGTCACTAGAATATTCGATAATGTTCGGTGACAAGTTGTCATGTGATAGTAAAAAATATTATTTTATACGCAAAACTTAGTGTCATCTTACATTATGTGATTAATCGTATTGTGATAACAATATTCTAGTGTTACAATGTTACCCTTCAAAGGCTTGTGTATATTTTTTTATTTATTCCTATTTATTACTGTTGCGTCATTTGAAAGTACTAGCAATGGTAATACAACTACAAATATCACGAAATCTGACAGCGTTGCATTTTTAAATGTAACTACAGTATCATCTACAACTCCAGTACAAAATGTTTCTACTACTTCTAAGCCGGAACACACGTCCACGAAAGATGATGAGAAAGTTAGTGCTTCTATTTCTACTGAAAATCCAGCAAATGTATCATTAACACCATCAAATGTAAATAATACAAACATTAGTTCAACAACTCAGTCTGCAGATCCGGTTCTTCCGGGCAAGGGATCAGCCGAAGAGGAACACAATAGCTCTATGGCTATTTTCTTCGTGCTGTGCGTCTTGGCATTGGGAATTTTATTAATTCATTTGATGTTACAAACCAATTTCCAGTATGTACCAGAAAGTGTTGTAATAGTTTTCCTAGGTTGTTTGATAGGTCTGATAATGAACGCGTTATCAGATCGCAATATCAGCAATTGGCGCAAAGAAGAAGCGTTTTCTCCTACAGCTTTTTTCCTCGTACTTCTACCTCCTATTATCTTTGAATCGGGCTACAATTTACACAAGGGCAACTTTTTCCAAAATATTGGTTCTATTTTAGTATTTGCCATTATTGGTACTGCGATTTCAGCGTTCGTAATTGGTTTTGGAATATATTTTCTGGGTCTAGCTGACGTTGCATATAAACTAAGCTTCGTGGAATCTTTCGCATTCGGTTCGTTGATATCTGCAGTTGATCCAGTCGCAACAGTTGCCATATTTCACGCATTAAACGTTGATCCTGTACTTAACATGTTGGTGTTTGGAGAGAGTATTTTAAATGATGCCATTTCAATTGTTTTAACGACAACTATCCTAGAGTCTAACAATGTTGATGTTAGCACAGGGGCTGCTATTTTATCAGGGATAAATAGATTCTGCCTGATGTTCTTCGCATCAGCTGGAATCGGTGTAATATTTGCTCTGGTCAGTGCTTTGTTGTTAAAGCATGTGGACTTACGAAAGAATCCGTCTTTAGAGTTTGGAATGATGTTAGTGTTTACCTATGCTCCGTATGTCTTAGCGGAAGGTTTGCATTTATCAGGCATTATGGCTATATTATTCTGTGGCATTGTTATGTCACATTATACTCATTTTAATCTATCTACTGTTACTCAAATAACTATGCAGCAAACACTGAGAACTTTGGCTTTCATAGCCGAAACTTGTGTGTTTGCTTATTTGGGTCTTGCCTTATTCAGTTTTAAACATCGAGTGGAACCAGCTCTGGTAGTCTGGAGTTTAATTTTGTGTCTTATGGGACGAGCTTGCAACATTTTCCCCTTAGCTATTTTGTGTAACAAATTCAGGGAACATCAAATAACGAAGAAGATGATGTTTATTATGTGGTTCAGTGGTCTTCGGGGCGCGATTTCCTATGCCCTGTCTCTTCACTTGGAGTTTAGTGATGAAACCAGACATGTTATCATCACAACGACTCTTATCATTGTGCTGTTCACAACTTTATTCTTTGGAGGGTCAACAATGCCTTTACTTAAATTCTTACAAGCGAATAGGAATAATTCTCAAAGGCGCAGAAGACGCAGGAAGGACAGAGAAGTAACTTTGAGTAAGACAAGAGAATGGGGACAGGCCATTGATTCCGAACATTTGTCGGAAATGACTGAAGAAGAAATGGAAGTTAGTTTCATTTCATCCCGAATAAAAGGCTTCGCAAAATGGGATTTGAAATATTTCATACCATTCTTCACTCGACGGTTTACGCAACAGGTAGTATTTTGTATTATTATTATTACTATTGAGAGTTGACTGTCGTATTTTGTTTAGGAACTGAAAGATTGCAAGAGCCAAATGACGGACCTAACAAATCAGTGGTATCAGGCGATTAGAATCTCACCAGACCATTCTGAAGAAGAGACGACCAATACGACATCGCAACATAGTATATCAAGCATCATACAATAATATTATTATTTATTTATATTTATATAAAATATTTCTATTTAAATATGTAAATTACTGTTGAATGATATTTTTTGGTTTTCCTTTACTGAAACCAGTATTGCAAATATATAAATACAATTTTAATATTTTGTGTAATATTTTTTATAATTATGCAACTGTTTAAAATTTTCAAATAAATCTGTTTACTACTTGATATGTAAAATTTCTACTTCCAATTCGAATATAACAGCAAATTTTATATTTGAGTTTTTTATTTCATTTAAATTATTATTTTTATTATGTTACGAATGTAATAGTGATATTGTCGTTGACGACAATAATTTTAATTTTATTTGTTTGTTTCAGAAACAGCTAGAAAAGCTACTCCCACCTGGTTTTGACGTTAAATGAAAGACTGCTTATCGCTACCTACATGAAGAAAATTAGATCAAAATTTTTCCACTGGTGCTGTGGTAATAAAGTACTTTTTGAAACTCATCTAGAAAATTGGTATTATTTTTAAATTTGTAGTAATGAACATATATATCATATTTTGATTGTTTTGATGCTGAAAGTAAAAAATTATTTGTCATAAATCTTTTAGCATCCTATAGAAATATCCCGGTTTTTTCTATAACTCTAGATAGAATGTTGAGTAAATGTACCATTCTTCAAATTTATTTACTTCGATGTGGACAATAAAATTGTTAAAAATCTTCAATTTCTTGGTGGACGTAACTAATGTAACAAATAAAGTTTATAATAACTTAATCTATTTAAATTTTATGCTCAAGTAAAATCCTTAATAAATATTTCTCTTTAAAATGAATAGATCAAAAAATCGTTGTAACGTTCTGTGTTCGAGGGCAGTTATGTAATTTACGATTATCGAAGTCAATTGATATAGGCAACTCCGATGGCAAGTATTATTTCTAAAAATTATCGCCAGGTTTGAAATAAAATAAACGAGAATAAACTACATTTAAATTAAATATAATTCCATTTCAATTTGTGTACAACACATTTATTTTTGATACAAAAATTAACATAAATCATCACTTTTATTATCAAAATTATTACAATCTCTGGAAAACATTAAAAGGAATGAAAATTATTCATCTAATAGAATAAGATCATCATCGGAATCCTCTACTTTTCTTTTCTTACTGGCAGAACCTTCTTCTGTTTCCCCATCCACTATACACAAATCGTCCTCATCACTTTCATATTTCTCTTCCTGTTTAGCTTCATTGTTTCCGTTTACTTTGTTTTCTTCTTTGGCTTTGAGTTGAGAGGGATCCGCGATGATTTTATAAGGGGGGTCATCTTTAGCTTTCGCTTCATAGTGATTTACCGTAACCGTTAATTCGTAATTTTGCAAAAAGTCGTCTACTTTGAGAATAGATCCATCAACTATTCCAACTTCTTTGAGTTTCTTAGGATTGTTCTGTTCTGTCTCTCCTTCCTCAGAGGAAATGACCACCACACTTTCACCTTGTAGCATTGCGTCAGGGGCAACCATATTTAACGATTTTTTCAATATTTCTGATTCGAATTCTTTGACTGTCATGTTGTTTGTATCTACACAAACAGCTACTTCTGGTTTGGGAGAACACACATAGCATTTGGGGTTAGCGGGCGTGAGATTGCGTTCGGGGACTAAGATTAAGTTTCTGTGGTTGGGTGTCTGGCGTAAGTAGATGGACTGGCATTTTTTAAATTCCTCTGCGAGGACTCTGAATGCTACTAGGACTACCAAACCGGCAATCATAGCGTTGGTGGTTGCTATTGCTGGAATTATGTTGCCTGCAATCGCTAAAAAGAATATTTCAAATAAAATTTAAGTCTAGTAAAAAAAAATAGCGGTAATAATTAATTATTCACAAAAGTATTTTTCATACGGTCAAAACATTTAAAATGATTCACCGCAAAAACTATACAGATTAAAAAAATAAATACAGGCTGTTTCTATACTTACGGATCAATCTTTAATGATCATTTTTTAAAATTAACAAGTAATTATTCTATCTATTAAAAAAAGTGATTTTGATAAATTAATCTCAATTATTTTGTTTTTTGATAGAAGCAGAACCAGTGATACTAAAAAATGTATTTTTTTAAATAAACCGTCATTAATGGTGCAAATTTTAAAAATCTTTAGTTCTGTTATTAGGACTCCTTGTTATATACACCAGCAAAGTTTGATCCAAAACTTCAGAAACCCCTACATACACAGTACACAGTAAATGTATAATTTCACAAAAAAGAAATTGTTAATAAATTTATCATTAACATCGAACACAACTGAACCGATTATCGAATTTTTGAAATGGTGAATAAGAAAAATCTAACCGAACATAAATTGTTATTCTTTTCTTGTAGTAGATTTATTGGAGTTACTTACATTTAACGTCGAAAAGACTTTTTCTTTCAATTCCAAAGATATGTGATCTGATATTAGCACAAGAGGTTACAAATTCCATTGCGGCTTTATCATCCTTATCCCAAACTAGATAATCACCGTTTTCTCTCGCTTGCAAATCATCTCTCAGAAGTTTAACACTATCCGCAAACACTTGAGCACATTTACTCAATTCCCAGACTTGCATATTATTTAAACCCGAGTTGGTTACTGTTGAGCTGCTACCTGGAGCTATAAAACTTTGTAAAACAAATGTTTCATTTACAAATTCAAAACTTACAAGATTGTAGCGTATCCTCCCAAGATAAAGGAGTTGGAGGTTTTCTAGTCTTCCATAAATTTTCCATGCTTAGTAAATATTTAATATCGTCCTCAAAGAATTTTGTGAATAATTTTTGAGGGTTGTAGTTCGTATCTTGTGCCCATTGCCTAGTGGAAGTTCTTTTTACGTTTCCATCAACAGCTGCCGATGAAAGAGCATTTTCTCCGGCTTCTCCAACCGCTTCAGGGTCGGAAGTGTCTGGAGAAACATCCTGATCGGAATCTTCCTCGCCAAATAGTTGGCTAAATACAATTTATTAAATAATAATAATAAAACATTTCTGAGTAACTTACTTGAATAAATGTTTGGCCCAAACTATACAATGAACTGGTTCCGAAGGTGTATTTCGAATTGTACACCCCGGAAAAGACTTTTGAGCAGCTTTAGGTTGACATTCATAGCACTGTGTCATACCTTTTTTGATAAATTCAACTTGGCCAGAATAACCGGCTGTACCTGATTCTATTAAAGGTACATCAGCAGCTAAACACATACGGTTTACATGATTACGGGCTGCTCTGTTATCCAAAGCATTCAAAACAACGTTGAATCGTTTGAAAAAATTCACACCATACTCATTCCTGCAACATAATATTTGTATTTGAGTTATTTTTTCAGGTTATAACTTACGTTGTTATACTGTCATGGTAGGCTTTGACTTTAATATCAGGATTAAAATTAAGTACGCTTTCTCTAGCAACCTCGGCTTTGGACTTCCCAACGTGTTCCTTACGGAACAAAAACTGTCTGTTTAGGTTACTGACATCGATCGTATCTAAATCAATCTGAAACAAATGTTTACTTCACTTGTTTTACACAGTTATAAATATAACTTACGACTTCGATATCAGTAAAGCCAGACAAGGCAAGATTTTTCAAAATTTCACAACCTATACCGCCAGCACCAACTACCAGAATTTTTGAAGTAGGAATTAAATTCTTAACATTATTATCTAAAACACTCAACACTGCAGTCATGTTTAATATTTTTTATATATAACTTAAATTTTAATTTATGTATTACAAATTATATAAAATATGAAAATCGCGAACCGGCACAAGCAAATTCACAACACAAGCGGCTGCTGTCAGCTAGGTTTACCAACTGTTTGATTCTAGGAAAAGGAAAAATCATCCGAAAATAAAACTAAAATAAGAAAAACTAATAATAATTATAATAGGATTTTAATGTATATATAACGTATTTTATTATCGATATTCTATATTAGCGAAACAATAATGTACTATCAACAGACACTTTCTGATAGGTGCTGCCTCCAGTGTTGTTTTTGCGAATTAAAAAAACAAAACATTGCTTTTTAAAAAAACACGTTACTTCGTGCTCGTTTTGTCAACAAATGAACTGAAATATGAAGTGATTTTTTAATTTTTAAGTGTTTCAGTGTTCTAAGTGTTATTTTTAATATGACTGGCTTGCAGCAAAGTGTCGTGTTACATTTAAAAGCTTCGTTTGAACTTTGAAGTGAAATAAACGAACTAACTTTTTCCCTGCCGGTTGAAACATTGTCAGAAGAATTTTAAGGTAAGTCGTGAAAAAAATTATATTCTAAACAATAACTTTTAGAATATTCAAATAAGTTAAGTTTTTTTTTTCATATGAAATTATGATGTTTTATATGTTAAGAAATGATTACATCACTAATAATGATTACGTATTTTCCTAAAACATGCTTAATGACCATTATAGTCAAAAAAATTATAGTTGTTCGAATAGTCTATGTACCAGTAATAGACCGGTCAAATAGGTATTGGAGATATTTTAAAGAGAATTTATTCAGTGGTTATATTGGATTTAATGTCTCATAAGGTTTTACAATGGCAAAGTAAATTCAATCAGATTCACCATTCAACTGCCGAAATTTCTTATTTTTGTAACCTATTTTTCAAAGATCGTTATATTTGAAAATACTAGTGCTGTCGATTTTCTGAAAAAATGAATACAAAAATTCATTGAAAAAACAATTCGAAATTCAAAAGAAAGTAGTAATAAAAAATAGAAAAAAAATTTAATAGAATAGATATTTGTTCTTATTAGAAAATTGTAAAAATAGAATAATACTACAGAATAAGTACTTCACTTATTTTATTATACTAGTATTTATTTTAGTAATTAATGAGTTTGTGTTACGAAGGATAATATTAACACGTTCATCAAAAAAAAAAAATTCTTTTCATGTTCGCGGTTTCTATATTTATTTACAAAGAAGCACAAGTAAATAAAATCGAAAACAATTTGAAATTCAAAATTCAAACTTCGAAATTCGAAAAGTTGCAAAGTAATTTTATCAACAACACTAGAAAATATTGAATTAAATGATATTTATGCGGTCATAGATGTTTTATATTTATAAATATTGACTCGTTATAAGATTTCATAAGTGTAAGAATATTTTTGTGTACTTATTTCCATTTTGTTTTTATTT
Source organism: Stenolophus ochropezus (assembly GCA_035578165.1). Taxonomy (NCBI): domain Eukaryota; kingdom Metazoa; phylum Arthropoda; class Insecta; order Coleoptera; family Carabidae; genus Stenolophus; species Stenolophus ochropezus. The sequence goes on along the minus strand of JAQOWZ010000005.1, from coordinate 11,282,595 downwards.
AATTTGTATAACAAAATAATATTTTTTTCCATAATGGGGTATTCCAAGCCTACGGCTTTTAAAGAAATTCTTATTGGATATCATTGTTTACCATATATAAGTAATATTAAAGTGAATATAATCATTATTTTTCTGATTTTTAATACCATAATATCAAAATGAAATTGTAATGCATTTGAATCGAGTACGTAAAATTCAGTATCAGCCTTGTTGTGATGAAGAAGGCACTCGCGTCAGCCTATTGGCTCTTGTTCGAACGCGCCACGCCTCTGACTCAGACCTACGAATGATGTGCTCAGCTGATTCTCAGTGCCTGTGACGTCACACGCACGGCCGATTTTCTAGGGTGTAATTTATTGAAACTTTAAAAATTTATTTCTGGCGTGTTTGAAACCTTTCGGCGAAAAGAAAAAATACGGGTCTAATATTTTTATGCATAGAATAACATATTAAAAAATGAAAAAAACTTGGAATACCCCATTGGAGATTATTTTATTATTTCAATATTATTTTTTAAAGTACGCTATTTTTAAATTTTTAAATAGAAAACTTAGGTCTACAAATAAAAAATTCCATATTTTCACAATTACTTACTCCTATATGGACATATGTAATTATGGGGGTGAGCAAAAAAATCAAATCTAAATATTACACAGAGATTTACGACTAATTGTAAATGCTCCATGATATGTCACAAATAAATTAATACATATGAAAATCGCTTACATAACAATATTAATAATTTAGTACTAAATTTATTAGATAACACCTTCATAATAAGAAGATTGAAAAGAACTAAACTTCTAGATTATTTGACAACTAAATTATGAAGTAAAAACAACATAAAAGGGAAAGAACTCCAATGGGAGTTATTTCTCGCATGTTATTTTAATTTATCACATTTGTTTGTTGGTTTTTTGCTAACCAGTTGTAAATAAAGATTTAAATAAATAAAATATATTTTCACTAGATAGCTCTGTGACTGCTGCTCGACCAGCATCACTGTGTTTGGTTCATCAAACTTGCAATTCTTAAGTGACATAAATTGGTAGGACATATTTCATTCAAGCACTCCAATGTCCTTATATCTTAAATTACTAACTCTAAATATATGCCACTTCACCACTCAGACAGAGTGAAAGTAAGACGAAACAACACTCCTGTCTAATAGTCAACACGCATTACACTGGAACAGTATACTGACATTTACTACTCTTTAAAGTAGAATTATTTTTTATAATATTGAACTATGTTGAAGATATGAGTAGTTTAATCTTCACCAATGATCACACATAGTTCTCCAAAATAAGACTATAACTATAGAAAATAGATAAGCTCTTACAAATACAGGGTGGCCCAGTGAAAATTATCAGCGCAATTTTTGGCCACTTAATATTAATTTTGCAAAAAACGCTCGAACACTTCAATTTTAATATAAAGGGGGACACCTAAATGGATTAGTACCAATGGCATAACTTCAATTCTAAAATGGGTGTGGACTGCACCTCAAAAATTTTAAATGGAAAAGGGTGTCAAACATGACACAGTTCGAAAGGCCTTTCAATGGGGTATTCCAAGTTTTTTTCATTTTTTAATATGTTATTCTATGCATAAAAATATTAGACCCGTATTTTTTCTTTTCGCCGAAAGGTTTCAAACACGCCAGAAATAAATTTTTAAAGTTTCAATAAATTACACCCTAGAAAATCGGCCGTGCGTGTGACGTCACAGGCACTGAGAATCAGCTGAGCACATCATTCGTAGGTCTGAGTCAGAGGCGTGGCGCGTTCGAACAAGAGCCAATAGGCTGACGCGAGTGCCTTCTTCATCACAACAAGGCTGATACTGAATTTTACGTACTCGATTCAAATGCATTACAATTTCATTTTGATATTATGGTATTAAAAATCAGAAAAATAATGATTATATTCACTTTAATATTACTTATATATGGTAAACAATGATATCCAATAAGAATTTCTTTAAAAGCCGTAGGCTTGGAATACCCCATTCTCTTTTCAACAGTTTTTTTATTTTTCAAATCCGATCATTAGTTCCAGAGAAATATCGTTTAAAACAAATTTTATCAGGTGTTCAAAATTGTCATCAAGTAGGCTAAAACAAATGACAAAAACCAAATAATCAATTCTTTCGACAACTTGTTTGTAATAAATAAGTAATTTGTAAGTTGGATTTTTTTGTGGGGTTATTTTTAGAAGATTTACGGCAACGTACCGTTTCTCCAGAATTTTGATCAAAATCTTTATTATTGTATGGAAGTTAGAAATAGTCATTTTGAACACCTAATAAACTGATACTTGAGTTTCTGTCATTTGTTTAAGCCTACTTAATTTCAGTTTTGCACACCTGATAAAATTTGTTTTAAACGATATTTCTCTGGAACTAATGATCGGATTTGAAAAATAAAAAAACTGCTGAAAAGAGAATTGAAAGACCTTTCGAACTGTGTTATGTTTGACACCCTTTTCCATTTAAAATTTTCAAGGTGCAGTCCACACCCATTTTAGGGTTGAAGTTATGCCATTGGTACTAATCCATTTAGGTGTCCCCCTTTATATTAAAATTGACGCGTTCGAGCGTTAATTGCAAAATTAATGTTAAGTAGCCAAAAATTGCGCTGATAATTTTCACTGGGCCACCCTGTAGATTATGTTAGACAATTCGCTGTACAAAAAATGGAACGTTTTAAGGAACACTAAATCTAAACTGAGTTCTAAACGTAGTATAAAAAACGAGGAAGTTTTGTGTGAGTGAAATTACATAGGAAATATTTTTAATCGTAAATATATGAATAATTATAACTTAAAATGTAATTAAAAATTAAAATTATGTTTCCATTTATTTATAATTCATTTTTTATCATTACGCTTTTGTGAAGTTACAAATAAGTTATGCTGATGCTTAGAAGTAATAATATTTAAATAAAAAAAACACTGAACTGCCCCATTGATGATGTGCGACATGACGCAACATCGTTGCTTATTCGAGGCAACTTTAAAATATTTCGTTATACGAAGTATATTTCGAAACTAAGTAAGAAAGAGATTAAAATTTAAATAAAAATTGGTATATTTCAGGATTTCAGCGCATAAATAAAAGACTTTACATTTAAATATATAACATGTATAACAATTTTAACCTCACTTTCTCTATCACTTCTCTGTTTCGCCGCTACGTGGAGCTCGTAACTCACTTGGATCGGATTATAAGCGACGTTAGTTAGGATGCCCGATGTCGTGTCCTGCGATCGTTTCACAGCTCTTCGTTTTCTCTTCTCACAGCCTATGGCCAGCGTCTCAACTTATTCATGTCCGTGTAATTGTTGTGGATTTTTGCAGACAGGGTAATGTATAGGGATTTGAATGCAAGGACGGTGTAAATATGGATAACCGCAAGATAAATATACCAGTTTTGTTGTAGCTGTAGATAATGCTTTTGTTGGAATATATGGATAGTGTTAGGAGTAAAATAAAATGAAGTTAAATTTATCAATGGAAATGTCTGATATTTTTTATATTCTTTTTCTAATGATTATTTCACACATGTCATTTTCACCCAATCATAATGCTTTATTTGATGGAAGAAGGTATTTTTTAAGTGAAAAAAATTGTTAAAGCCACCGTAACATCGTCACGGTTATATTTTGTTGGCATGAAAACTTTTATGTTTGAACTGTTGTCATTCGTGATATAGTGAAGTAAATATAATTCAAACTATGAATTTAATTGGTAAAATTTGCTTATAATTTCTGAGAAGTATCGACATTCGGGTCAAAAATTATCCTTATTTAAATCACTCGTCACTCCAGTTTCCCCGTGATGATCTAAATGTTATTTTTGATACTCGTTTGTCTGTTACCACAGATTACTTATACTACGTAGTATCTGCTGTTACTATAAGTAACAACTATTCGTAAATTATTCCAATAAATTTATAGCTTTCGTTGTATTATCTATGAAAATATTAATTATACATGTTTTTTTTCAATTTTATATACTAGGGCTGTCAAAATCCGAAAAAAAATGTATCCGGATAGCCGGATACAAGTATATCCGGTATCGGATTAAATCGGTGTCTGTATGTTTTCCGATGTCAGTATTAACCTAATATTTAAAAGAATCCAATAAATCAGTGGCATTCATGAATAAATCGCACAAAGTAAATATATCAATGCGCTGTCGAGTATAAAAGAACATATTTTTCGAAAATTATGTCCCAATAAAATACTTACATGTTGTCTATATAGGTGTAGTAGGTAGATTTAACCCAGATATCGGTGTCATTAGAAAACCGGCTTCAACCGGTTGCCTATTTAATCCAGATAAGTACCTGTTTTATCCGAATCCCGGTTTCATCCGGTTACCGATTTCTTCCAGATTTCGGTTTCATTCGGAGACCGGTTCTATGCGGTTAAAGGTTTCAACCGGACTATCCGGTTAAAGGTTTCAACCGGACTATCCGGTTAAAGGTTTCAACCGGACTATCCGGTTAAAGGTTTCAACCGGACTATCCGGATAATTAGTTTAACCGGTCTGCAAAATAACGGATATTGGATATTAATTAAACTGTATATCCGAATATCCGGAACTCGTTGACAGGCCTATTGTACACCTATGTCAAGTAGTTTCAATATTTCATAAGCTTTTGCGCAGTAAACAAATTTGAAATAATTTACTTACTGCTCGTCTTACAGATATTGGCCCATATTACGAGCTCACTTTTATAATAAAATCGCGATTTTAACGCTCACTTTTACATCAAAATCTTTTGTAAAAACGAACGTTAAAATCACGATTTTATTATAAAAGCGAACTAGCTCACTTTTATAATAATATAGTGATTTTAACATTCAATTTTACATAACATTATGATGTAAAAGTAGGCGTTAAAATCGCGATTTTATTATAAAAGTGACCTCGTAATACGAGCCAATGACTCCTGTTAAATCTGTAATGTTGTTTGTGCTTTGCTATGCTCCTCTCATTTTGCTTTTTCGTGTTCGTTATTTCTGTAGTTTATAATTCTTATTGTTTATATTGTTATTGTTACTGTGAGAGTAATATTGTTGGCAGTGGAGTCAATATATTCTCTAGCGCTTTTTTTCTGTTGCTATATCTTTTCTTTATTTGTTTACCGAATCATGTATAAGATATTGAAAAATCTAATAAAATTTTCGTGACCCTCGTTACCAGTGTCTAGCAGTAGTTATAACGTCTGTTGAATACACCTACTTCCTGATTTTAATTTTTTTTGTACGTATTTAACATTTTAAAATAATTTTTACTTCATTTTATTTGCCATTCAGATTGAATATTTAATTAAATACCGACCACTTGCAAAATCCTATTGTCAGACCCATAAAAACATGATGAAAATTTAATTACAGATCTTATTTATGCATTTTGTAAATCATTTTAACTGATTTTGAATTTTATGAAACCAATCATAAATTAAATTATATGGTAACACGTATATTTTCTTGGTGCATGTAAAATTTTTTAATGCAATTATAATTATGTACTTACCTCATGTTAAGATATAAACCTTCCACATGTTGCAAAATAAACACAGTTTATGGGAATATATTGAGATTCTGGTTATTCTTAATAGCCTTTTAAACGGTGTTTTTAAAGATACTTAACTTTCTGTTATAATAATGAATAAATTATATATTTCTTACCGTAATTGCTTATTTAAAGTAAATATTACCTAATTCCACGTGAAAGAAATGAATTTAATAAATTGAATTTAATACTTGGTTTAGTCTTAATATATATTTTTTAATTTATACTTAAATAAAATATCTAATTAAAATTTTGTGTCTGTTGTGGATATTGAATATACGAGTACTTTTCTAATGCAATCCGTAGATATAAATTCATGGTAACTTACTATGGCCTAACTATTGATGGCATCAAATACAATTACAAGTTTATAATAATAATAATAAGTGGTTTTACTTTCTATTGCAATTTTTTATTTTTAATAGTTGCCGCCTGCTAGTAAGGAATTCCATATCTCACTTTTAAAATTTGATTTTTTTAAAATAGAAGTTCGTAAGGTTTGTTGATCCTCATGTCATCAATCGTAACCATGTGATTCAAATCGCCAAGGAAAAAAGGGGATTGATAACATTATTTTGTCAGGTGAAATCATCTGATTTCCTAAGTAAAGAATTGTCAAAACTAACAGTATTATATACAAATATAGTAATAGATCAATAGATGAAATATACTAAACGAGTTGTAGATGAAACTAACGAAACTACCAACACATGAAGTACAGATAGACCTGAATAAATGATATGAATGATGTATTCATTTTTTTTTAATTTCTATTTTTTTTTTCGTATTGATTAGATGTAGATAGTAGATAGCATACGAGTAGATACCCCTCGGTAATAAGTACGACAATGAGATAGCGAACAAAAGTCTCATCAATACCAAGCGTATAAGACAAAGATAATATATAAAAGTTTAATAATTCTTGCAACAGAAATTGATCCCGTGAGCATCAACTCGGGGAAACAGACTTTATATAATTAATTTCCTTTTTTTCACCTCAGTTTTGTTTTTATTCCAATAAGCGTATCATAAATTGTAATACATTCAAATCAAATCAAATTCTTTGATGTTTTAACGAATAAAAAAAAGTAAATAAAAAAAGTCTAGATCTCCGTGGTTGTCATACGATTGTCTTTTTATTTTCTTTCTACTATACGACAATGAATTTGTCTATTTGTAAGGCGTTAATATATCCTCAAATCAGGGTGCTAAAATTTAAAAGGCATTACATTTTCTCAAGTTTGGGAAATTCGGCCGATTTTTGGTTTTCGTATATGACATGACACCATGTTGTGTAGTGTGTAATTAATTATAATATTTTTTTCATATTGTCTTGAAGGAAATGATTGAAAATATTATCACGATATGATACATTTGAATGTGTTTGAAAGGGACTAATAAATTTATTGATTCTCTGAGCGGGAAAATATAAAAAAAAATTATACCCTGAAAGGTGTTTACCGGACGTCACCTCTCCAGTGGCGGATATGAATGGGTGGGGCGACGAGGCGAATGCCCCCCTTCCCCCCTTAGATGGAGAAGGCTTTTGAATTTCGAAAATAATAGTAAATAAATATGGAGCGCAAAGGCATCTTATATTCACAGACATTATAAAACATTATTTGATTTGGAAAACAATTGTCAAGAACAAAAACTATTTGCCGAAATATTGTTCTACAAACACAAATGCCTAATAATTAATCTGATAAATCCGTCAGTGCATATGAAGTTCTGATAAAATTTGGTGCTGATATTTTTTTATAAGTAAATAAATTATTAACAATATCAATAACGCTATAACTGCCAGTTGACTACGGCTGAACGTAGCTTTTCTATATATTAAGAATATTAAAGCTCCTTAAAAGAGTTGGATTCGAAGAAAGTTTTGACCCGATGCAGAAAATATTAATAATTAATTTTTTTGTAAATCAATGATTCAATGCAATTTTGTGGTTAACATTATCATATAGATATTTTATTGTTTATGATTACCTAAAAAAAAAAATCGCCTCTTCCCCTTCAGAAAGTTTATGAATCCGCCACTGCACCTTTTGGGCACCCTAACTGACGTAGAGAGAGATCAATTATATTTTCTTTCTTTCCTATGTGATGCTCTGTTTCTTGTAAAACGATTTTAGATTCAGCGCAACATCATTTTGCATGTTTAAAAATTCAAAGCTTCTTTGGCAAATTACCCGGTGGTGGCGAGGTTATTACACGGCATACAGAGCACATACTCGGGGCTAGATGGCTCTGTCGGCGTGGTGGGAATGTCCGTAAATAGGAGTTAGAAGACGTGTAAATCTTCGTCTTAGAGCCGGCTGTCGAGCTGCTTGCTCGTGATAACAACCGAGCTCGACTTATGAGCCCGTGATACAGGAATAAGTTCGCACTTTGCACAAAAACCTCCACACTTCGGGCGGCAAGATAACAATGAATATATTTCACTCTAGTTTGTTCTTCATTAATAAATACATCATTACTTTACGTTTTCACCCTTTCCAAATATGATAAATTAAGTATTATAATTCTATCAAAAATATTGTAACTTGACTTGACTCGATAATCTGTGCAGTCTATATTTCGCCGTAAGAGATATCTGTTATGATTTTAAAACAGGAGGGCGTACATTTTCAGCTTCCCAACACCTCATATTTTGTTAATGACTCGTGACATTATTGTTGTTATGGTATAATAATTTAGAAAATTTTTTTTTTGATCGGATGAAAACTGTCACCGTTTCGGTATATTTTCGAACCGGAAAGTGCATTATTCCGGTATTTTAGTGTAGTTGCTAGACTACGAAAAATAACAATTAAAGTTGTAATCCTTCATACTTGTTAAACTTAAGCATTCTGGATTTTAAATTCATTCTTATAATTTTTCTGATTGAAAAGTTAGAATTAGGGAGAGATGACTCATCGAGTGAGATAACTTTTTCGCCAAAATGGAAATAATTTTTAAACGACGATATCAACTGTTTCTACATGGATAGAGTATTTATTCTGGTGCTAAATCTTACTTCTTAAGTAAGTTATTACTACGAGTATATATAGAAATTGTTTTTATACTCCTTGAATAAGTTTAGCATGTACTCATTAGTACATTTTCTTTATATAAATTAGTTTTTTTTACATTTTATATATTTTTATGCAGATAGAGATACAATGTACTATTTTAACTCAACTATCCCATAATTTTGTGGGACGTTTAATTGTACGGAAGTGAGCTATCTCACTCGGCAAATTGGAATAGTTGGCGCAAAAATTTTGGGTATAGACGACTCGCCATACCGACCTGTTATAAACGAACTGGGCGCTCAAATGGAGGGCAGTGATCGGAGGTGAAACCTGAAACGTGCTGTGGAAGCTGTAAAAAATAAAACTATTGGCATTAATCAGGAAGTCAGAATACCATGTGCAACTCTTCGACAAAGAATGAAGAAGGATCATTATATGAATTATGAAATGTTTTCTACAAAAAATAACATATTTTACTCAAAACTTGAGTAATAAAATTTTCAAATGAACAATACATTTTGCCAAATGAATTATTGCAATTACTATCAATTTTTTTTCCTAATAATAAATATATTTTTTAAATCTTGTTCTTCATGTTTATATTACTATCCTTTACTGTTTGTTTACATTGATACCTGTCGTGTTGTAAGTGATTTTTGACCTTTCAATATTATTATTTGCTATTTTAAAAGTCAGTCCCACCTTGATTTAATCTAATACGCCTCTGTAATTACTGTTGATTCAATAATCATTATTGTAAACTTGACATCACGTATCCAATATGCAAATATTTGATGAAATTATTATAGGAAATCATCGATAATAATTATCATTTGTGCGTACGAATTAAAATGTCAAAAATGACTTCATTTGCATTAATAATTAATGAAATAAGTAATTTACATGTAAAGTAATGCATATTAGATTAATTTTACTTTTTATGTCTACTGACGTATTTGTATTTATTGTAGGTGTTACGAAAATAAATCAACACATCATCAATATTGAAACATTCCACTTTTTATATAAAGTTTACAAAATATTTCCCAGTTTTTATATACAAAAACTTTGTTTTTCATCTGTGGTTTATTTTTGTACAACGTTTATTACATAAAAGTATTCCTGAATTTATGAATGTGGAAAATTGTAAAGGCCTTTACTGACGTAAAATTTTTTATATTGAAATAAACAAGTATATGTTATTTTTTATTACAAATATGTTCTATATGTTCCCTGCTTTAAAAATTGGTTCTGACAGTTTTATTTCATTAAATAAAAATTGAAATAATTATTTGCGATATTTGAATTTATAGTCGCCACAATAAACACGAAAATAATAATAAGTAATACTTATAAACAAGTTAATGTTGATAATATTTAGTGCTTTGTCAAAGTGGTAATTACTTTATGTGACATATTTATCTGTTATTGTATTAATTGTAATTTATAATTTCAAGTGAAACACCTGTTATAGGTATATAATTCAATAATTAGAATATTTTGAAATTTCATGCTAAAGAAGAAAATTATTAGGTATAGTTTCACTTTAGCATTATAAAAAAAATAAGAATTTAAAAAATCGACCAGTGTTATTTCAGTTTGATTAAATAGTTTTTAAATTATTTTACGAAAATTGTTTGAAAACTTTATTGCATTATGAAATTAAAAAAATGAATTTATAGGAATGACGTTAATTTTAAATTCGTGATTTAAGAGTGTGTTTTATATTTGCTTTAATTTTTATTAGAACTTTTTTTTCACTTTGAAGCTGATTTGGTTCAGAAAATTTAGGAAAATGTTATAAATAAGGGATTTTAGAATCAAAAAGTATTTTTTTTTTATTTGATCTAGAATGTATTGTTATTTGATCTTAATTGTCGGTTACTGGTTTGGTACTTTGGGGCAGAAAATTTAAGAAAAGTGTATTTCAATATTTATTTTTAAAGTTCAAACCATTATTTAATACGGTACTGAATTTTAGACAAATCTTAAGAATGATAATAAAATGGTAAATTGTGGTATATATTTGTAAATTATCGATTTCTGATATAACAAATAGAAATAAATTATAAGCCTTAAGCATATATGTTTTATATGATATCTATTGTTGTGAATTTTGGGAATAATTCTTGATTTTCTCAGAAAAATTTGGTACAAAAAACTGGGAAAAGTGGGATTTAGGGGTGAATTAGGATGTAATTGAAGGATTGTTGAATGAAAAGAGTATAGTTATGATTGATTGATTGAGTGATGTGCGGGGGCGGGGGCGGTAGCTCCGCCCCCCGAGTGCCGGTCTCGCGACGCAGCCCCGCCGAGCTCACTCAGTCGCTCCGCGTCAGCCAAGCTCGCCACAGCCTGTCCGCGCGCGATGTAACTCGGTCTCCAGTGCAGTGCGTGTCGTGTAGAGCCAGCCATGTCTCCCAGTCTCCTGCTGCTGTGCCTCGCGCTGGCCCGCGCCGACCTCCACATGTTCCCCGGCCGGCAGCTGCCCCAGGACCCCTGCTACGAGGAGGAGCGTCCTCGCAAGTGCGTGCCGGACTTCGTCAACGCCGCGTTCGAGGTGCCCGTCACCGCGTCTTCTACCTGTGGACAGTTCAACCCCGCGCGCTATTGTGACATGACTGAACCCGGTGTGCCCGGACAGTGCCACATTTGTGAAGACAAACAGCCCAAGAAATGGTTCCCTGCTTCTTTTCTCACTGACTTAAACAACCCTAACAACATCACTTGTTGGCGTTCTGAACCTTTAGTTTCTTCCAATTTACCGAATGCTCCCCCAGACAACGTTACTTTGACTTTGTCTTTAGGGAAGAAATATGAACTGACTTATGTCAGTTTACAGTTTTGCCCTAAAACTCCCAAACCAGATTCAATTGCAATTTATAAAAGTATGGATTATGGAAAGAGTTGGCAACCTTTCCAGTTTTATTCCAGCCAATGTCGTCGTGTATACGGCAGACCTAACCGAGCTACAATCACAAAATCAAATGAGCAAGAAGCGCGTTGTACTGACGCTCATCGCTACACAGGTGGCGATGGTTTAGGTATATCTAGAATTGCTTTTAGTACATTGGAAGGCAGGCCCAGTGCTTCAGATTTTGACAACTCACCTGTCTTACAAGACTGGGTAACTGCTACAGACATAAAAGTTATCTTCAATCGCTTATACATGCCGTCAGAAGACATAGATGATCTTGAAGATATTTTAGTCAGCGAGCATAACGCAAAACATTTTTCTGAAGAAGATAACTATACAAAGGTGCCATCAGTCCACTTGATAAAGAGTCAAATAGTGGACGAAATGCAGCGTTTGGACGATGATCCGAAGTCGTCGAAGTCATCGTCGATGTCGGCGGATATGGCGGCGAACGGGATAATGAGCGGGTACTCGGGCACCAGCTCCACGATGACGTACCACTACGCGGTGGCGGACTTCACCGTAGGCGGGCGCTGCAAGTGCAACGGGCACGCGAGCAAGTGTACGAAGGGCCGCGACGGGCAGCTCACCTGCGAGTGCAAGCACAACACCGCCGGGAGGGACTGCGAGAGGTGCAAGCTCTTCCACTTCGACCGGCCTTGGGGACGGGCCACCGTCCGAGATGCCAACGAGTGTAAAGGTACAGGAATCATATCTTCATCTTGCTAGCAAAAAGCTACAGTTGTATCTTACATTAAGATATTAGAGTAAATTATATTCTTCTTATTTCAAGCTGTCATATTTTTATTTGTTACTTAATACTCTCCGCACTACAACATCAAAATCCAATAATGCAGACTTAATAATGTTGTAACAATTTTTGGAAACATATTTAAAAAAAAATCTCTGCGGCACTTTCCACATCAGCTGAAATACCGAGGAGGTGTCTTCTGGTAAACGTCCTCTACGGTCTACGGTATAAATATTTATCATTATCGATATTTGCGATAAAGCAGATCTAGCATACCAACCGATGGTTAATAAATTGAGAGAGATATTTATTAATTTACGTTTTCTTCACTTCTTCCTATCAGATGTCAGACAAAAGTTAAAATATTTCATTATCGAATATTTGTTGTGATAACATTTATGTTTAATTTTTATGTACTATATATTTTAACTGGCTTTCTTATTAACTTTATGTGACACCTGTAATTTTGTTGTTCGGTAAATATATGTGACTATTACCGAAATCTGCAACATATATTGGTATTTCCACTATTGAGTATTTATTTTAAATTTAATTGAAATTAAGTTAATTTTTTTAAATGATGTCTCAAAACAAGTAGGTACATATAAAATGATCTTTACGATGAAATACAAATTGATGTATGAAATTGAAAGAGTTTTGATTGTAAGATCGATTACAAATCGATTAGCTCAAATCATAGCTTTTTCTTGACATCATTTTAGAATTTACATTACTAATAGGTAGATCAAATACCTGAATTATTAAGGAATAAGGCTAGATTATTTGAAATATAAAGACATTTTAATTCATTGAAATATTAATATTAGGAATAGAAATCTTTGTTAAATTTTTTAATAAAACTAGTATTTATCAATGCGATGTAATTTTTTACACGATTGAAAATTTTAGTACCTATTAACTAATTTTTTTTCGAATGGTTTGGAGGAAATGTAGATCTCTTGTAGAAGCTGCAATTTTCTGACAATCTGCACCATTAAATACAAGTAAAATTAATTGGAAGAATGATACTTGAGTCGGTCTTACTTGTAAGAATGTTGCACCAATAATGATAATGTTTAGAAACTTCTAAAAACGTTAAAATTTTTATGATTCTGTGACGATATAAAATTTCTAAGGTTTCGTAGTTTATTAGCCGGTGATGTGAGATTCCTGCAGCGAGATGCGAGTGCGTTTTTGCGAAGATTCCTGTAGCGGAGAGACGTGCGAAGTAGTATTCATGGCTTGTTGGAAATGTTTGATGTTTCCTGTTTTACATGCAGTATATCTTCGGGAAAGTGATATAAAATATGTTGAATGTTTATTTCGGAATCTTTTCAATCTGTCTCTGATATACGACAAAAAGTAAGTGTTTTCAAAATCACAAGAAATGTTATTACTTTTGATTTATTAGTTTATGGATACTGTGCCATTTCTATGAATATTGAACAGTTATAACGATCTATATTTATCGGATCAACGCAGTAGATTCACGGAAGCTATCAATTGAAATATATAATGGAGGAATTTATTGAGTTATTGGCTAAATCTAAATCTAGCTTAGAGCATATTCTATTATTGAAAGCATTATTATTACCGTGCTCTATTAGCAGACTACTTGAAGACAACTCCGTTATTAATTTTATGAACTATTCCTTCCACAGAATAAAATTAAAATTACCCCTAACCTTAAAATATTGTATTAACTTAATATTAATTTTAATTTAAAAAATCATTTTAACTATGCGGGTTTATTCATAAACCATAAAATCAAAATTATGGATTTTGTTATTTCTTCATTAAATAGTATTTATGGTGCATACTCTACATCTGCGAAGATTTCCTGGAAGGATGAAAATAATATCATCATCAATGATTAAATTGTTTGGTCGACGAATGAGATAAGACAATAATTCTTTAAATTCAATCAGTACTTGGAATTTTTATTTCTGCTCCGACCGGTTTCGACCCCACATGGGTCTCCTTCAGGGAGTGCAAGTCACTAATAACATTAAAATATTAAAATTTTGAATGTTTCCAGGAAATATTGCCTTATCCTCATCGATATTCGTTACAAACTAAATTGACATACCCACAAACACATTTTTTTTTATCGTATGATACTTTATAACCATCTGCTCACTACTCAAATAGTGTTTTTTCAAGTGAGCAGACATTACATTTTTATTTTAATACACTGTCTTACATATCGAATGTTTTAATTTATAATAAGTAAACTTAATGTGGTAGAAAGGACGTGCAGGTTATAGTAAGAGTTATATATGTGGAGTAGGTGACGACAGTCCAGCTATTCCCAGGAAACGAGCCGTCTTCCTCGTTCATCTCGCGGTCCCATGTAGTCAAGTCACCCCGCTACGCTTATCGCACCAAACCAACAAACATGCCCCGTATAAATCACCGCTACTCATCAGAGAAGCGTATTTTTAGTTCGAGGAAGTTAAGGACATACTTATGCTCTAATATCTTACTGTCAGATTAATAACACATTATTTATTTAAGAAAAAAAATCTTTGAAATTTAATTGATATGTCAGAAGTTAGTTGTGTTGTATTTAACAAGACCATCACCAAAGAAAATTATATTGTATTTACCTTTGTAGTCAATCGTAATTTGGGTTTGTACATCCGAAATTTTTTTTTGTGTCAAATTTTTGTTTCTGAAAATAATTCAAATAGATAAAACAGAATTTAATCATCTCTTTATTTTTTTGTTATATCTCTGAAATGGATAGAAGAGATAAAATTTAACGATTATACCAGATGATTCTACGGGACAAGTTACATAAAGAAATATTTTCTCCGCATATAAGTTCTTCCGAACGATTCTTTGAAAAGTGAGAAAAACGAAAAATCCTATAGTTCAGTTTTTCGATCGGGAACTTTTTGTCCAATATTTTTCCTTTTATAAACATAAGTAAATATGAATGTGTTGATTCCACAATTATTTCTCACTCTTAATATTTGCGTTCAAAGTTAAACCCAAAACTGGGTCAAAATACGACCTCGACGACCTCACCAATAGATTCTACGGGCAAAATTACATAAGTAGACCAATAATCACGTAATTATTTTCACAAATTCAATTTTTAGAGCGAAAAAACGAAAATCGTTAAAAATCGAAAGAATCTAAGGCATACCTTTTACGATTTTTAAATTTTCAACATTTTCAGATTTTTATTTCTAAAAATGTATCCGTCTGAATTAAAATCTGAAAATTGGTACACTTATGTAATATAGTTGAAAAACCTCTTTTTTGAGTCAATCTTTGAATTCTAATATCTCCAGAAAGGTAGGAGATAATCTAAGTATGTTTAAAAATTTGGTATCAGCGCATCCAAATGTACGTATGTCTATAAAAGGAAAAACAGTTTCCGAGCGAAAAACTGAAGTTTCAGTTTCTTTGTTTTTCTCATTTTTCACCGATTCGTTCCAAAGAAAGTATATGCGGAGAAAACATTTCTTTATGTAACTTCACCTGTAGTATCGACTGGTATAATCGTTGAGATTGTATCTCTACATATTTAGGAGATATACCCAAAAAACACATTTTTTGAGCTGTGACTTTGAGAGCCAAAAACCTCAGGAACGAAAAATGATTGTTTGAAAATTTAAAATCAGCACATTGATGTCTATCAATATGAACAATTTTCAAAAATCAAAATTTTGGACCCGAAAATGAGTATTTTTGTATTATTTCGGCTATGTATGAAAAATTTTAAAGTGAAAACTAAAAATTGTAACTTTTCTTGTTTAACTATGATTGGAAATAACTTGGAGATGTAAGTAGCATATTGTACAAAAGTGGATATGATACTCATACCATATCCCTTGAGGATGAAGCAGGCGGAGTATATTTTTTTCTACGACCAACAAGAAAAGAAAACAATAAGATTTAGGTATTCACACAATTAAGGTTATAATCACGTAAAGGAACATTTGAAGCATTTCCTAGCGCGTAGAGAATTGTGTCAAACATTTTATGAAATAATGATTGTGAGGTGTGATATGAATTCAGAGTATAATTTGGTACACTGGAGTAGATTTGATTAGGTATTTTAGATCTTTTTCCACTTTGGAAAGAATAAAATATATTGAGACATTGACAACAAGTTAGATGTTTTTCTTATTGACTTTAGGATTGATATACGCTATGTTATTATTCTGTCAAGCGTGCAAAATTTTAACATTTAGTATACCATTTAATAATAATAAAATTTTTCTGTCATTATATCACATTAAAATTATAGAAACCTGAAAATAACTTTTTTACCATATTTTCAATACATGTGTCAAATACCTACCATTTCATGTCTTTAATGTGAATCCGTTACTCACAAACTAAAATTTGTCACCATTCCCGTTTTGTTTTCTCCCATAATCGTATTTTCTCCCCGTCTTTGAAATCTTTCTTTTAAATGAGACATTAATCCGGGTGTTATACAGCGCTCGTCATTACACGGGAGGTTCGCGAGAGCAGAACGAATGGCGAGTTGTAAGGTTTACAGCACAACAGCTCTGTCGGGGTATTAACACTCCAATAACGGTGTAACTTACAAATGATGCAGTTAGGGAAAGGCGAAGATGAGACATGGACGGCGAGTGTTTCGGCGATGTGTAGTTGTTTTAGAATGCGCAGATCTGTTTATGGGGACACTCATTGCGATGTGTAGTCTAGCAAAATTTTTACGTAGTTAGTTTATTTGTAGGTTATTTTTATAAATTCTAAGTAATATTCCTTTATCTGAGACATAGCATTTCTAGATGGATCATGGTTTCAAGTTTATATCTACTATATTTGTTTTGAGATGTTATTTGAATTTTAGTAAAGTAGGTTGTTAGCCTACAACCTCTGCAGTGGATTTCAGCTTATGTTGGGAATCAAATACTATAGATTTCAATCAGTTTGAGGTGGCGCGCGTAAACTAATTAGGTATTCCCAAATGGATATATTTTAAGAAATTCGCTTTGAAAACAAATTTTAGGATTAAATACAATACAATAAATAATATTTTTTATAAAAATATTTATAAACATTTCAAATTAAGGTCGTTGAATCCTTGTGTTCAAGTTAAAGCATGCATCACTATTTTTGTTTCTCTTTGCTATTGTAATCGTAGTGACAGAACGAAAATTTTATTTGTTTATTTCATGACAATTTTTTATGAAATAAAATTCATTTATTAATAACGAAAAATCTTAGCAAAATATAAATTTTCATTCCAGCTCACGTCCAATCACAAATGGATCATTTAAATTATGTTTACTCACTACGACCAAATTGCCAAAAATTTCACGATCACGTCGGTCTGTCATTTTCTTTCCCGATTATAATTGTTTATTTCTCATTTATTCATTTTTTTTAATTTAAAAATTATGGCCTTTATTCTTACATATTATGTATTAACATTATTATTAATTTGTTAAATATTAATATCATTACTAAATTGAGTGAGTAAAGTATACCAAAGGATGTTGGATTTTATTTTATTAAAAGAAAGTAGCTACGTAAGAATATATTTCTTAAACAAAATTAAGATTTGAGGGCGTGAACGTGAGTAATGATATATTTATTAATGTTTACGTTCACATCCAATCAGGATTAAAAAACTAAAATCAATCTCGTTCCCGTGATTTTATCCACCTTTAATTTAATCATTAAACCATCGCAGCCCTTAAGCTATAAATTTGAAATTGAACTTGATGATTGTGAATGTTTATTAATATTTGAAACAGAGATTTACTTCTTTGCTTCGTATGGTAGGCTGGAGTGAAGGCAAGGGCAATCTATTTCGCGTGGTTAATTTAAATCTGCGTGCATTTTTGTGTAATTATTCCGTTGAGTGTGTGTGCCATTCGTGCTGTTGAGCACTGAAACAAACGTAGTAGACGCGGGTAATAGCAACTGCAACAGCAACAGCCCCGGCTCGTGTTTCAAAGCTGCACAAGACTCACAGCGCTCTTGCTCTTTTGCAATTTGTTTGTGACACTGCAAAAAATCGCAAAAACACACGTTCATCTGTTAAACAAACACGCTTCAAAAGAGGTTTCAAAATTCATTTCACTGAGAGGATTCCAATTGAAAAGAAATCACTTTTTTACAATGAATTCATCCACATATGTGTGTTGTACTTTTTACAAATACATATGACTTTTTAACTAAAAACCGATATTCAATTGTTATCTACAATGATTCTAAATAATATGGAATTTATGGAATACGATACCTGGTGAATTGGGACTATTTTTATTTCTAATGGGAATGAGAATTAATTGTAATATAACACTTGTGCATTTAATTATTTATAAATAGACGCATCTTTACTAAATTTCTGTTTGAAAGGACTTGCAAATCTGATTAAAATTTGCAGATGAATATTAATTGAAATAACTTTGAAGTTTAAAATAAATATTGATCTCTTTGTATTAATAGGGGTATAATTATATCATAAGCAGAGAACTCGAAAATGAAATTACTCTTGTAGAAATAAATTCAACATCGTAAAATTGACGCAAAGGTAAACCAACTTTTCTTTTTACAAAATTTGCCAAAAGAAAATTTAATTTAGTTGTATAAAGAAAAATAAACTATCTTAGTTTGCATATCAAAGTCTGGGAAGAAGTTTTATTTTGAAATTAATTCCTATAATTATAATCTTAAAAATTCTCTTTGATCCGTGATACAAAAGCTTTTAACTAATATAAAATTCTGAGATACGAGAATCTATGATTATGAAAAACTTTAACTTTAACATTACTCTTAAGATCTTTTCAATCTTTTGTCTCGGGCTTCAGTAAATCAATATGAAAAATTACCTTTGGATTAGTACTGTAGTTTAATTATTTCCATTGTACGAGGATACTTAATACCTTCGAGAATTATGAGTTAATTACTTAAATTATAAACCGACACAAACAAAAGATGTATGCCTATATGTTCTTATAATTACCGGCATTTGTTTAACAAATGAAAAATTGTATCCATCATTCGAGAAATAATTACAGTTAAATATTTACTTAAGATTAATTTCCTATTTACATGTTCTACGAGTACAAATAAAGTATAACTAACAGCCTATTATCAATTGCTGGGTGTGCCAATCTGCTTTATCTTAGAAATCGGTAGTGTATGTTTATAAAAACAAATTTTTTAACGTCCAATTTTGAGGTTTGAAAATTTTAAATCAGCGTAACGAAATTTTAAATACCTATTTATTCTTTTCTAAAATCAAAATTTTCCACCAAAAATAGTTATTTTTGGAATATTTCAATATAATTTTACATGTAAAACTTAGAAATTAGAGTTTATAAGGTTGAGTGATTGGAAATAGCTTGGGGAAGCAAAGAGATATTCAAATTTTAATTGAAAATGTCAAGTGATTTTTGGATGGAAATAGATAATGTTGAATGAATAGTATTGCAATACGTTCATTCATACTTATACGACAATTAGAATCAATTGTCTATTATTTGAAGGTTAGAATTTCCCAAGGCTAACTATTATTTCACCAACAAAAAGTATCAAATTACTCTCATTGTCAAATATTATAGTATTTTTTGTTTTCATATCGTCTTGCGTCTCGTAATGAGTAATAATTATTTATAACCGTTTATGTTAGGCCAGATGTTTTTTAAAAGTTATTAATCTAGAGTCTTGGTTTTCATTTCATCACTTGTTTTATAAAAAGTCACATACATCTTCATTAAAAATACAACTACACGTAGAAGGGTGCCTTAATTGCTGTCCTTTCAACCATGTGTTGAAGATTTGTTTTCTTTATTTGGATCAGTTTTTCTCAGACACTTGTATGCTGTATTTATTAAATCATAATAATTGCAACACTGAGATCACTTAAAAGAAATAATATACAGCTTTTGTTAGTTTTTATTTATAATATATAACTTTATAAAATAACTGAAAAATGTTAAATCTCAATTTTTACTTTATTAAAATTGATTCAAAATATCAGTATTAATTGTAATTAAATCAGTTTCGTAGATTATGATAACTTTAAAGAAAAAAGAAATAAAATGTTTTTTATCTCATAAAGGTAAATTAAAAGCATGTAATAGCATTAGTCTAGTTATAAAGTTGAAACTGAATTATTCCTCCTGAATTATAAATCCGAGCAAATGCAAAATTTAATTCCTCGAATTTGTTATAATGCCACCAAACATAAAATTAGAATAATAATTAATTTCGTTTGACGATTCGAAAATTCATTTATCTTGTTTAAATTTAAAATTCCGGTTAGTTAAATATAGATCACTTGATAATCACTTAATCCGACATGCGACTTCAAAGGTTTAAATTTAACTCTGAAATTTCCTCTTAAAATTATAAAATTACTCAAGATGCTCACAAATTTGACAAATTAGGCTTTAAGAATGCGGTTTTTCCTTGCGAACTCCTTTCTAAAATAAACATTTCATACGGAATTATCTTTACAAACAAGCAATTCACACCAACATGCCTGTTTATGCGTGTAGCAGATTAATCTAAAATATCAAAGCGTGCGAAGATAAACAGAATAAATTTTAGCTGAAAAATACGCAGAAAAATTAAATCCGGGATATGATGGTTTCCTTTCCGAATAAAATGCGATGAAGCGTAGTAAGTTGGGTTATAAACACTCCGTTAATGTATCAACACCTCTTTTATCTGAACGTGTGGAGGTCTGGTTAATAACAGACCTCGATGATGATGTATTTAGTCTGGTGGTTCAGCCGACAGAGATAATAAAAGATATCAAAGTTTAATGATCGCCAGGAAAAATAAAGTACATATGTACTAAAAAAAAGGAGGACCATATTTTTTTTTGTAATTAATGTTACAGTTCCTTTATTTTTTAAATTTTACGTTTTGGTAGTATGTTATTGCTTAGTAATGACATGAGTACGAGTTACATTATAGAGTACTTATTATTCCCGTGCAGGTATTGTGATTTTCTGTGAAAATATTGATATTGTGAAATTGTGATACAGAGAAAAGAAACAATCGCTTTCTTCAACTAATTTACGAACTTTTTTTAAGTATTTTGTGTTTTTATTTCAAATACATCTCAAATATTTTATATTTTAATACACTAAATACTTTTATTAATACGAAATAGTATTTTTCAATATTTGAAATTTATTGTGTATTTGAGATACATTTATATTTGAAATACATATAAGTATTTGAAATGTTATTATATGTTCATATCTAAAATGCAAACCCTCGTGTGTTTTCTGTCATCAGGTCGCGTGAGTTATGCACTAAAGAGCTTAATTTCTTTGTACTATAATAACTTAGCTAGAATTAAAATAAGAAAAATAGATTCTTTTTTAATATGGAAACTCCTCATTATAATTGAATGTGTAGTTAATTCCGTGAAAATTTTTATTTTAACTATTATTTATTCTTTACATTTTTTGAACTATAATTAATCTTATGTGACATATTTAAAAGTATTTAAAATACCTGCTCAAAAATATTTGAAATACTTTTAAGTATTTTATTATTTGAAATACTAAATATTTCAAATACAAAAAATATAAAGTATTTTATTAAAGATTTGTAACACTTTTTTTGGTGTTGATATTTTGATTTTCAACGCCGCTTGCAAGGTACTATATTTTTAAAAACGAACTTTAGTCTTTAATTTGCAAATATAAATAATATTTATTCTAAAACTAAAATAGATTCTACTATTTTATTTTAATATATAACGCATTGCAATAAATTTAGAGTAATCTTTATTTTAAACTTAAACAAATAAATTCGATTTACGCATCAAAATATGATTTATATATAATCGCATATATCCTGCAAATGTAATGTTTATTATTGCAATCTAAAATATACAAGAGAAAATATCAGAAAAACATAAGTTTCATATAAATTTTAACGTCCCTGGCATAGTATTCTTAGAAGTAACAGGATTCAAGCTTCATAAATATTTGCTTTATTGATAATTTAATTTTTTTAATAGTGCATGTTATGTGAACTTGAATTCATCAAATTTACTAGCTCCAACAACTATAATTTCTGGGCGAAATCTCAGTTTTGGATACAAATACAGTAATTTCTAGATAATCCGAACAGAAAGTTACCAGACTCTGTTTGAATAACCAAAGCATTCGGACTATGAAATTCATTGGCATGATAGGGTATAATTTGAAATATATACACATTATACGTATCTTTACAATCTTGCTAATTTAGTAGGTCGATTAAAAAAGATATCCAATGGTTGTAAAAATTTGTTAATTATATTTTGGGAGCATTATGTATTCGAGCAAGAGACACAGAAATTAGGAATGACTGCATTCAACTGAACGTTTACATAACTGTCCAAAATTGACGCAGTCCCGCGTGTGTTCGGACTACAGAAGGGTATTGGGAAGTTCGGATTATGAGTACCTTTTTACACAAGCAGTTTGTTCGGGATAGAGAGGTGTTCCGATTATGGGGGGTTCGGATTATCCAGACACACTAAATAGTACATTATGTACCAATGGAGGAAATCTCGATTTTGCTCTCGCGTGTGAAGTGACAAAACGAGACTGACTCAAGGGCAGTCAAAGGCAATGCGAGAGATTCAGTCGAGTGCTGTCACTTCACCTGAGAGAGCAAAAGCGTTCTTCTCGAGGATAATACGATAGTTTTTGTAACGAATGCAAATGTGAACATGTAAAAAAAATGCTTTATATTTTATGTAACTGCATATTTGCTTTCGAAATCGCAGTCTTAATAGCAAAATAAATGCAGAAATCTTAAAATATTTCTATCGGCAATGTTTAAAGTTTAATGTGTACAAGTTTACAACTTCGGTTGGGAGAAAAAGAACTCTGCCTGGCTTCAAAGTTTGCGATGCTGTTAAATTAAAATGCCAACAAATTACTGCGATTTGTAATGGCTTGCGGTCTCTATAAATACTTTCCGTTCGCGTGTGAACTGTGTCTTCTTATTCATATTTATGTTGTTTTCAAAACCCAAAAGGCCCAACGGTAATTGTAATGAATTGCCACAAACACTTCAAGGATTCTCTATTTGTTTATTTCTCTCAGGGGAATATTTCAAGCTGTGGCCTTCCAGTTAGTTTCTATTTTTAAAGGTAAATTAATCTAGATCAAAGTTATTTGTTTTACTTTAAACATAATAATAAACATATTACATGTGCGGCTAATCAGAAAATAAATTATATTTTAAAGAAATTAATTAATCAAATCGAAATTACTACAAAATAGAGGTATGTGTCAGAGGCTGTAAAGCTGACAATGTACACCATTCAATAAAACATGGCACGAAAAAGTATCTTAGGAAGTTGAAGTCCTGTTTTATTGTTTAATAGATAATGATATATTATACATTTTTTTGCGATTGTCATCTGTCCCACTAAATATGATGAAGTGTATGTGGTTCTGTTGGTTAGATTATTAATTTTGCATGTATTTATATTAAATTTTATAATAACCTTATAATGCAGAATATTTGATATCAGTAGATGTAAAGTTAAATAATCTAACCAACGATACTATATAGATCCCATTATATTTGATAGGTTAGATGTTAATAGCATATTTCCCATATTAATTTTCTATGTCATTTTCAGTATTCGCCGTATATATCCCATAAAGTACTTCATGCTTTTGTTTTATAATAAACATTAATGTGCTATCAATACATGGATATCCCTTATATATTCGAAATGTCAAAAATCTGTCTGATTATAAAACATACCTTATGCCGGCGATAGATAAAACTATAATAATGATATTTTCTGTTCAGAGTTTTAAAATTGTTGAACCTGAATAAAATTCCCTTCGAACTCTACGGCTAAATTGCATTTGACAGTATGTAGTATTTGTTCTGTCAGTCTAACAAGCTACTAACAATCAGATTACCAGACATACCCCACATAATAGTGTTGTCTTTCTCTTACCCTCTGTTTTTAGCTTGAGTTTGTCTCTCTCTGATGGTACTCTCGTTCGATTCATAATTCAGTTTGTGTAGCCAGGGGCATGTTGCGATGCTCTGTTGTTGTTTAGGTTTGATGTTTAATTAGCGAGTCTGTAGAAGACAGAATGGAAGGCTATGAAAATGTTGTTTATAATTTATTATGAGCTTCACAACATAAATATAGTTTTATTCCACATATTTAGGCATACTTAAGTCTATTAAGTCTATTCGTTGTATCAATCACAAGAATAAAAAGAAAGAATCAATTCGACTTTGTTAAATTTTAAGTAAACTAAGATTACTATAAAGCAGGAAATGTATAAAATATAATTTACATTTTATTACAATGTAATGTTACCTTTAAATGTATAGAGCATAATAACATTTTATTCACAACATGACAATCGGTGGCTTCGGACCGTTTTACATACAGTCTGAAATTCGTGACACATTATGTGCAGTTTGAACAAATAAAATTCTAAAAAAGTAACTAAACTATATTTTTTTTTATATATTTCTGCTGTAATTGCAGTAGTAGAAATAGTTTAGTATGTGATTCGTTTACAAACTCTTTATATATGTACTTTTTTCTATACATTCGCATATCTAAAGTGACTTATGAAACTTGTTACACTACATATTATTATGATATAAAAGATATGAATCACATTATAGAAACTGATAATTTTAATGAAAAACACGAGAAACACTTTTCTTGTTAACTTTTTATATCTTAATTAGAAGTTGTATATTTTGTTATTATATTTTTAAAAAGCTGAATTAAAGCATACTTTGTTAACCAACGGATTCAACATTACAATTTAATGCATGTAAATTTTGTCGAATGGGTTTCTTTTTCCCTTGAAAAATAAAATAGAATTGTTTTCTATCACTTCAACTGTTGCCCGTTAATATATTTGACTCTAAAATAAGATGAAAGAAATATAAAATGAAACACATAAGTTAATTAGTTAATTAAAAAAACAAACAATTTAACTTTCAATTCACCCAAATTTCTATATAATGTCTTCATCTAAAAAATCCTCTTTCCTGTTAACGCGTCCTATAACAATTATCATTAATTTAGGCATTCGTTAGTTTGGATATAGATTGTAGCGTTTCTCACGATATCGTTCGAATTCTAATTGAGAAAATCCACAGTAGGCCACGGGTCGTACTCGTTCTTCAAACAGAGATCGCGGTTTGTGTGAACACGACTAGCTCTGCAGGAATGTGGAAGCATAAACACAGGATGCTTTACTGGTTGGATTCTCGTCCTATTATATACGTGACATATGGATTCATGCAGCGACGTACTTTATTTTAATTAATATAAATAATTTGGAAATTTCAGAAATAAACCCAAACAGTTAAAAAAACTTTAAGTAGGTACAAGTTTTTATTATACATTAATCATAATCATTGTTTAACAAACTAAAAAGCGTGCAAAATTGTTATATTAAAGAACTACATGTTTTAACGTTGCTAAGCAACAACAAAATTATCAACTTCTTCAAATTGGCTTTCAATACTACAAATTGTAAAACAAGGAATCCACATAGTAACAAAACAACAAATGCTAAAAAATCTCCATGTAAAAATGTAAAAGATAAAACATGTATCAAAATGCAAATTTTTTGCTTTATTTTTTAGACTTTGATGTAGATTTAACAAAAAAAATCAGTTGAGGTCACCAGAGAACGTATCGTCTATGTAAGCTATGCGATAAAAATATTTTAATAATTAATTGTTAATTAATGTTGTTAATTATACTTTATTTCATAAAAACTTTTTTCAAACAGTTGCTTGTCAAAATTTAAATTACAAAAAGTTCAGTAGTACCGTGTAGATTACTTTAAAATGCATGTTTACAATTTGGCATTAAATTTTTTCATCAATTAAAAAAAATACTTGAATGCTATTATTAGAGAAATAGTAGCATTAGTAGTGTCAAGTATAGTAATATTGTCAATATAAGTGATAATTATAGTTTGACATTGATAACTTTCAAAGTTTATTATGTTTCATTTATCGTTTTATTTGTACATTGTCTACATTCAAGATAATAACATTCCCTATATAGTCGTTTACTTTTCCTGTTTCTTTAAATGTATGGATTATATTTTTATTCATTGGTTTTTTTTTGAATCTGTTTACACATTTTTTAGATGTAAACATGATAAGTTTAAAAAGCAATGAACTGAAATGGATCATCTAAGTGGAAATTAATATTGAATAAGAGAAAAACTGGATTGGAAGAGAAATATTATTTCCGCGTATAAAAACACCACTTAGAGAAATTGATAAAGCAAATGTTAATAAAATCTATAAAACCTTGGAGAGCTTTTAAATTTGTAATAAAGTCTAATATAATACAGCATGGGAGCAAATGTAGCAGAATATACCATTTACAGCAATCTGCGATCTCACATCTATTCGCATTTCTTATCGCGGGGATCTGCTAACGGCGACTAGATCTTCTCTCTTTCTTCATTCATCGCTAATGCTCGTCTTGGTTCACAGTTCCTTTAGCTTTAACACTTGTGTTCGATAGATTAGTCGGTGCTTATAAATGAGTAAATTAGCGCGTTGTCTTGGGAACACCGATCTTTTGTTCAAAAAATGTCAACGCAATAAAAACATTCAGATGTGGTGGCTTATTATTCATTGCTGAGTATATCAATTTTCATATAGATAATGATGCATTTATACGGAACAACATATCACCTCCAAAACTGAAGTGGAGGGTGCACCACAGTAATTTACAAAAGTAAAATTTGGTAGGTATTATTGTTATTGAGGAATTTTAAAATTCATGGTCAAAAAATTTTTACATTTTGAATATGACCTTTCAATTTGATATCAAAAAGGAAGCAATTGCAGTATTTTATAGGATATAGTAACTTTGTCCCAAAATTGACATTCACGTTATCACTGGGAGCTTTCACGCAAAACTATTGTAGATGGCAGTATTGTTCCAGTCCCAAAAAAATTAATATTTTGAAGTGATCAGTGTAACACTATTATAAGAAAATTTTTGTTTTTTCTATTGTGCACATGTGTATCATGTCATTTCAGCCGTGAGAGTCAATATAATAATATAATAATAAGGAATTTTAAATCTTTATATAGGTATGGAGGGGGTAGAAAAATTGCTTTGGGTTTGGAAGATTAGCACTCACTGTAAGCTCCTATTTTAACCATGTGATTTAAATCGCTAAGGGGAAAAGGAGAATTGATGACATCATCTTGTCGGGTGAAATCGTGTGATTTCTGAAATAAATAAATGTCAAAACTGACAGTATTAGGTATATACAAATATAATGAAGGATGATGTATATAAAAAGAGTTGTAGACTATACTAACGAAATTACCAAGACACAATGAAACAAAAATTGTCGACGCAAAAATCATATTCAAATTCTTTAAATATTTCAAAATATCGATCTGTTACTGCTGTTACTCTAAATGTAAATGGACGATAATGAAATAGCGAATAAAAGTCTCATCTATGCCACGCATATACGACAAATATGCAAATAAAAATTCTTGCAGCAGAAATTGATGACATGAGTATCAACTGAGGGAAACCGAGTTTTAGTCCTAATCTGTGAACTTTACATTATTGTTACACCCAGTTATGAATAATAAGCCGTGATGTTGTATTTATAATTATTATTGATACAGAAACATAATTAATTTATGAATTAGAAAAACTTGTTTGTGTAATTAAAATATGAATATAGATTGAAATGAAAATAATAATATAATAATAGCCGCACATTATTGTTATTTTTATACTTGGCAGATAAGATCAGAGCCAGAAATAAAAATCACTATTCGTATAGTGCTGAATCATCCATAAAAAACTTTAATCTTTAGGGTAAATTTTTTCGTCTGGTGAGTCAGTACAAATATAAAATCTTAATAGGATTAAAGTAAACGAACGTGGGTTCAAATCCAAGTGTAAATTTCTTTCTGAAATCGCAGCTGTGGCCAAATTAACTCCATTCAAACCTGTTTACCCACATCTGATGTTAATGAAGCCACAAACACTACAATCGAATTAAAAACTACGCTATGTAAATAACAACCAGTGTTAGTCGCGTGGTCCCAACACATACGTTTTCACAATGAATGGATATTTGAATCAAATTTGCCAATCGGACAATTATTCAAAAAGTAATAAAATAAATAAATTATATTTTTGTTAATATATTATAATCGGTTTTCACCATTTTTAAGTGAAATATAACATAAAAACCCAAAGTTCCTGACATATAATTGATATAAAAAATAAATAAGTAACGAACATAAAAAACATACTACATAGGTACTATATTGAAGTTGAAGTACTTCTTAATTTGAGTCATATTTAAAAAAAATCTATTTTTTTCGTCGTTATGTTTTTTATGTTATAGTAGAATTAAAATATTATGATATACGTGCGTAATATAAATCTTTTTTACATAGATGGCTCAGGTTTAGAGCACGAGCGAGGCGGGTGTGCACAAGTGCAAAAATCATATTTTGCGACTACCTTTAGATTTGGCCATTAAGTCGAGTTTATACCCCAAAAAATGAATTCAAATAAAATATTAGAAGGTTCTCGAAGTACGAAGAAAAGCTATAGATGCTATAGGAAATTTGCTTCCAAAAAAAATAATGTAAATAACAGTGATAATGTGATATGCTTATCACAATAAATGATAAATAAACTGTATTCATTTTTAATGACGTTTAAAAAATAATAACTCTACAGTTGTATAGTGACAGTTTCAAAATGTCAACATTTTAAATGACATGTTACAAAAAATACATTATCATTGTAGATTCTTTGATTCATATTATTATCAACGTATCAACTTATTTATGAATTTAGAAATCAAACACCATATCTCACACTGTGTTAGGTCGAGTCGGACGATAACCAATCAAGTATCACTATCCTAATCCAAAATGATATTTATGACGTATTTGTATTTTTAAAAATCGAAATTTTACCTTGTTGTTTTCCAAACATTAATTTATATGGGATAATAATTCTTGAAAATGGCCTTTAAAACATAAATAATTATCACACTTGGACAATAATAACAGAGATAACACCAACATATATTGATTTACTTCTTCATAAAAAACAATTCCGATAAAGTATTTGCTTCTGAGACAATATATCTTTTTTACTGTTCGTTATCGGGTGTAATGTTTGCTTTGTTTGATACTTTGACCACCAGGCAACAATACATTAATTTTTTCATTACGCTGAAGGATACCGCCTGAAAAACATATTTTGGGCGAAATATTGAAGTAATTTAAAAGTTTTTATGTTTATGAATTTTTAATGTGATTACAGTTCACAATTTTAAGCGAGTTTGGGATTATGTCCCGTTCATAAAATATTTTGTTGTTTAATACGCGGGCTGAATGGCATATTTGTGGACATTTGCAAGTTTCACGCTCAATTTATTGTAAACAATAAAACAATAAACACATTGCGAAAAATAACATCACTCTTTGGAATAAACACGAATTGCAAACGGCTGGACAACCGATCAGATTTACATTGCAAATGAAATTCAAATCGTATTTTACATTTTCTTTTGCCCTTTCAAATTGTAACATACGCAGAGCACAATGTTATTTTTCTGTTTATCCAGTTTATTATACGGAGACTTTGGTCTAGTGGGTAGAATAACCGGTTGAGATTCTGAGAACCTGAGTTCGAGTCTCGCCGAGTCAAATCTATTATTCACATAATAGCATCTGTAGTGCACTCTCCATCTCAGTTAAACTCGATAAAAGATATCATTTGGCAAATACCATGTACTGTAAAAATTATTATCGATGTCTGTTATTAAAGTAGATCTGGTACATTTTATGATTTTAAGTGAAAGGAAGTTATTAAAAGACGTCTATTACTATTTTTTCAATGGCTCAGCATTATTAGAACGTATAGTAATAGTATTAGTAGTAGTAGAATAATAATAATAATCATGTGCAGGAGTATTTCTTCCTTGATTATATTAGAGATTGGCAACATATATACAGAGTGATCAATGAATTTTTTAAGACTGGGTATCTTGAGAATTATAAGTGATACGACGGCGGATAAATTAGACTAAAGTTGCCTCATGTGGGAGACACTTAAAAAAAGTTTTTGTTTTTCACAAAAATTGCATAAATTGACTAGATATAAGGATAATATAAATTTTTCAATTTTAGCTTTGGTTTACAACTTTTTATTTCAATATAAAAAATATTTTGAACGACGAATTCACTGCATAATTTTTATTTCTTTTATCAACGGTATAATATATGTGCAAGTTAAAATATATTTTGTATTGAAGTAAAAAAGATATAAGCAAAAAACGGAAATTGAAAAATTTTCATTTTTGTTAATTTCTAGTTAACTATGCATTTTTTTTAAAAAAAAAAAAAACGTATAAAATGACCCTCATATGAAGCAACTTTTGTCTAATTCTCAAGATCCCCCATATTTAAACAATTTCATTGGTCATCTGTATAATCTTTGCAAGCTTTTAGTGGGTTTTATTTTCTTTTCTTTAATATTTAACAATTGCTACGATAAAAAATGTAAAAAAGGTTAACATTTATTGTAGTCTATGAATAATCCTTATCGAGCTATACTTAATTCTTTTTATTGAAAATAATGTAGCTACAGGAAACCACTACAAAAATAACAATAACCTAATCATATATAAACGGACTGCGCTAAGCTACAGGTCCCTTGCAGAGGAATATAGTGCCACAGATGAAACATATATAAAATGTTGCCGAATGTTCAGATAATAGAAAGTTTTATTAACTATATATATTCATTTATATGTGCGTTTAAAAATATAAATAAACTTGTATTTAAATAAATATGCTTTGTGTTTTGTTTAAAAACCGAATTAAATATTGAATTTTAATTTGCGCATTTGCAAGACAACACATAAAAAATAGTATACAATCACAAATCACAACTCTTCTGATATAAATTAAGCGAATAAGAAACGACAACAAGACAACATATAATATAAGAGTATAATTTTAAATCGACTTATAAAAAAGTTATTTGAAAAATTCGCGTGGAGTTTATTCCCCTTCTAGAAGAAACAATCCCCTTCTTAACATCTCAATCCTCTAGCGTTATCACAGGGTGCAGGAATCCGTGGATAGGCGATAGGGTCATCATCCTTTGGGTAGCCATCACGAGGCTATTTGTTCCAACGCGTGAGATATGGAAATGTCTGCGTAACTCTAGCCCTCCGCCTGTAGATACCGGACAAGTGGCCGTGATGGGCGACGAAGATAGAACGGAACGAATGATGGAAACAAATCGACGCACAGGATTTCCACGGAAAAACTCACCCTCTACTTCATACATTTCTCTTATTAGCACATTTTTATAGATTTTATTCACTCTTCTACCAATTCATCATCAACAATGGTTCAATATTCCTAGATGGAAAGGGCATGTCACTTGTTTCTTCCATTGAATTTAAATAGTGTTGGTTGTCAATCAGCAGAGAATTGATTTCCACGGAAAAACTTACCCTATACTTCATACATTTCTCTCATTAGCACATTTTTATAGATTTTATTCAGTCTTCTACCAATTCATCATCAACTATGGTACAATATTCCTAGATAGAAAGTACATGTCAGTTGTTTTTTCCATTGAATTTAAATAGTGTTGGTTGTCAATCAGCAGAGGATTTCCACGGAGAAACTTACCCTCTACTTCATACATTTCTGTTGTTAGCACATTTTTATAGATTTTATTCACTCTTCTACCAATCATCAACAATGGTACAATATTCCTAGATGGAATGTACGTGTCACTTGTTTTTTCCATTGAATTTAAAAAGTGTCGATTGTCAATCAGCAGAGCATTTCCACGGAAAAACCTATCGTTCACTTCGTACCTTTGGATTATTAATATTTTTTTTATATATTATATTCACTCTTCTGTCAATTTATCATCAATCATGGCACAACTTTCCTGGTTGTAACTTGTTCTTTCAGTTACATTTTAGTGGTATAGGTTGTCATTGTCCAGTTATAGAGCATTTCGAACCAATCGGACACAGTTAATAGTTTGTATTTGACCACAGATTTGACTCTTCAATTTAGCAACAGCAACTCTTTGTCAATTATTACTATGCAAATATTTGAAAAAAAAATTGAACATTATGTTTACGATAATTTAGTTTATTATTTGGATTTGTTAACGATTACTATTTTTAACATTTAGTAAATTTAAATTTCCTGTTAGCTTAATGTAGTTTATAATATGTATAAAGTGTATATAACAATTTTAACAGTTAAGAAACATTTGAATATTTTAATTTAATATTAAAAATATTTTTTTACTTATGATGTAAAAAACAATTTGGCTAATTTTGAAGCTCACAACTTAAATTGCTCTAAAACTGGACAAGTGTGCAAAATGCTTTTAAAATAAATTTTCGTATTTTTAAATTGTAGTTGCGGGACACATTTATAATTAAACTCTGTGAAATGTTATGACTTTTTTCTAAAACACGCAAATGAAAGTACATACAATCCAAATAGTTTGAAACAGTTGGCAACTGACATTAAAACAAATCTATTTTAAGTTGTGGGTTTGTCACATGCTGTATCCTGTCAACGTTTATCTTTAAATGTACAATTTAAAGCTAGTAAGCACAAGACTTTAATATTTAGTTGCACCTTTGTAAATTTCTCTGAACTGAGTAAATGACTTATTTTTCATTTAAGATCGTTTAAAATTAAATTATTAATTTAACTGATGATAAAAATGTTGTCATTAATTAAAAAGGAAATGCGTGTATTCTGTATGTATTTCTAACTGTTTCCGTTTTGTTCCAGGTAAGCGTTTACTGCCTATCCAATTTGGTTTCTAATGTAAGTGGAACAAATTTGAATTTAATTTGTACATTATGATAATGACGCTGTAAATGATATCATAGTTAGCATTGTTTTTAATTCACATTGTGTAAAACTCAGTAGGCTTTTAATAGTTAGCGTAGGCGTATATCACTTTCTACTGCTTTACATTCCGTATAAAATGAATATTATACGCTCCATTTCTGAAGATTTATACCCTGGCTATTCTTATTCAACATTTGAACACAAAACTGAGGTTATTCGTGTCATTTCTACAGAGATAAATCAACGCGGTGTCAAACATAAATCGGAGGGAGTTGAACCCTAATAACTAAAGCTAAATACCATAAAATCAGCTGTCTTTAAGGGTAAAAAATCTAGCGTCTCTGGTTTCAAATCACGGCTCTTGGCTTTAGTTTCTCACTTGCTTGACTTGCCTTTCTCACCTCGGGATGCTGACTCTGTGTTGAAATGCTCGGATTTTTTGTAGGGTGTTACACCCTACAAGGCGATGACAGCGAATAATACTTTATCCTCCTAATTTATAAATTAAAGTAGTGTTAAACGTACCAAAATTTTAAGAAACATATCTACGCTCAATTAAAAACACAAATTCATAATAAATATATAATCCTTTCTAACTATATATTTTTGTACATTGGTGAAAATAATAAATGATTATTAAAAATATTTTTTTGTAAGTTAAATTTATTTCAAATTAAAAATAGCTGCCTTAAAAATTATCAATACCGAAGAAATAGAAATTGTGAATCGTTTCCCTATTCTATTCTAAATCTGTTTAGTAAGCGACAAGAAAATTAAATATGCACCCACAAAAAAATGCTTTCAACAAACTCGCCTATTCGCTTGTCTCGGCTACACCGTAACTGTCAAGTTATTGCAAGATTTTTATCATTATTTTTGTTCGCTTAATTAGTAGACTGTTCTTTATTAATTTAGTTTGAGGAAGAAGCAGCAACAATAATGTCTTTATAGCAATGCGTATACCATTTAATTTTTGTTGGAGATTGATTTTTCATTTTCTTAGCTAAATTCGTCGTGACTATCTTCTATCATCTTATTGATGAACTACTACTACTTTAGTACTAAATACTTTTTAGTTCTCTCAAAATTAAATATTTTGTAGTTATTTTTAAAAGTTAAAAAAAAAACTTTTTATATGCATCCAAATTAATCGCGATAAACGAAATACCACGACTTATACCGAAAAACAACGAATGATCCGGTAACCGGAATTTCGGCAATCCGGCCTAATGGAAGGCCAAAATTCCGGTTTCGGCGATCCGTTTCATCATTACTTATTATATCTAGAAGGATTTTGTTAATTTTGTTTGTGGAGAGATTACAATAATAATAATAATACACCATTATTGGATACTAACCATGGACAAGGTTCAGCCAAAAGGCTGCTCTTCCTCTTAACTCAAATATCTATAAAATTAGATAATTAGCACATGACACATTTATGGAAGAAACAATATTTTTGAAGCCGGATTTACTTTCTTCGTGTCAGAATCAACTTGCTTGCTAATGAATAAGTTGTTAATCTATAGTCCCTTGTCCTTAAAATGAACCTTCAATTCAAACACAGCAATTAGTGACGCTTGTAATCGAATCCTACTTGTAGATCTCATATTATTTTCAATTTGAGTCGTAGCAGCTTTTCTAGTGAATCTTTATAAATAAGTGTTTCTCTTTTATACAACTTACATCATAATTTATGATAATTTGACGTTGTCATTCCCGTATACTCCGCACCACACCATTTTCTCCAATGCAGAGCACGTAAAGCTTTGCGACTGTTTGCCGCGTGTGTCTGGAGACACACAGTCTGCGAAGAATGCATCCTTTATTACTGCGACAGCCACTGGCCTAACAGAGAAAACAGAACAGCAAGCCGGCCGACAGCTAGCCAACAGATGTTTGCTACAATGTTATTTTTCCATTACCTTTTAAACCTGCTTCACAAATTTACTACCCTAACACAGATTATGGATTATAGATGTGTTGATTTGGCGAAAATCGGTCTGGGGGTTAACCGTATATTTTAGATTACTCTAAAATATACGGTTGTACAAAAATATAAACTAATTTTGACATCTTTGAAGAAGTAAGTTCGAAACCGGTCGGGTTTATTATTATTTGTTTTAAATTATGAAATGAATCGTATAAATCTGCAATTTTGTAAACTAAAAACAAATTTGAAGAAATTGACATACAAGTATAAACAAGTTATTGACTGATTGTTGTTTAGACAACTCCAATATTATTATAGCTTTTGTTTATTGACCTGCATACAATACCTGAAACTCTTAACGACATCACGGTTGAATTCCTCATGTATTAATTTTTATTAAAACCATATCACAATCCAAACGCTCAATTCGGTGTATATGTCCCACAGTGAAGTTAAATTTTGCTCCAAGATGAGTAAATTTGATTCTGTTAACTTGGACACAACTTAGACTTTTTAGGTTTAGATCTTGTATTTTATTTAGTTTTTACCTTGTTAGAGCGCATTCTGAAGTAGACTTTTCTAGTTGCTTTCAGTAGGTCAAAAATTAAGCAAAAACTGGAGAATGAAATAGTTCTTGGCTTAGTGAATTTGATACATTTTGGAGGAAATAATTACTTTAGAATTTGGTCAAAAATTAGATCATGGCACATTTATATGTAATCTGAATGATTATTGCTCTAAAATTTGCTTTGGTTTCATTTGGTTAAGAATTAGAGCAAATATTAAAACATGTACTGGTTCTTGACCTAGTGAACTAGGAAACAAATTGTTGCTCCAGAATTTCACTCAACTTCCACTGCGTCAAGAATTAGATCAAATGGTAGAGCAGAAACTAAAAAAAATTTTTTTACATAATTTATGGTATTAATGGGAAGTGTGTATATAATAAAAATTCCAAATGTATGTTCTAAGTGTGCGCGTTTACAAAATTGAAAACATTTATACTCCCTAATAAAATCCAAGTTAGTATATCATCCTAAACTAACAAGGCCCGAAATTCCTGAACTGTAAAAATGTCCGGCAGTTTCAGAGCAATGCAATAAAGTACACAACTAGTCGTCACATCATAAAATAAACTAAAGCCAAGTAAATATTTACCCGTGGCTAGGTTGAAACTTTCACAAAACGCGAAATATCTATCCAGATGGGATGAGACTGACCGGCGTGCATTCCGAGGAAAAGCCAGGATTCCTGTTTTCAAACCCTACCTCACTGCAGAGCTGATTATAAATCGGTTTGTTTGTATTTCAAATGGGATTATTGTATTTTACGGTATTTGACTAACTAATCGCATTATTAAGCAGTGTTTCTACGAAATGAGAAATGGGGAAAATATTTGTGCTCCAGTCATGGTTCCCCGAAATATTTCAAATTAAATAACATAAATGTTTATGAAAGTGATTAATACGCAGATTTAGTGTTTCATAGCTAGGTTATTAACCTTTGTGCAATTGTAAGTGGTCTTTTATTTTTATCTGCTTATTATACATATTTTAAATGTAAATAATTTAAAATAATTTTTAAATAGTCATTGGTGAATTTGCATCCCGAGGTCAACATTTTTATTAAACTGTAATACTTCATAAAATACACCCTGTATTGCATTTTCTTTATTTAAAGTACCTTTGTTTGATAAACACCTCCTACCAGTAGCGGGCTTTCAGCAAATTTTATTGGAAGGACAATAATTTAGTTTTTATATCAACATTCAAATATATATTTTTTTTGTTGTAATAAATATTTCATTGAATTATGCAGATGCCATACATAAACAAACAAATGAAATTTAACACACAAGCAAAAAATAGTCATTAAAAGAGTTAAAGTTGTTATAATTTCTCCAATTATTGGCCAATTCCTACTACGGTACAAATGTACTACTATTGATAATAAGCTGCGAGTGACATTGATTTTTTCGCCTAGATTATACAAATAAGTTAATTTATCAAATAAAATGTTAAATTAAAAGAAAGATAATACATAAAATTTGCTCTAATTTTTTTTTCAAACAATTATTTTATTCTTACTTCACTATATATTTACACGCACCTAAATTTTTAGTAGCAAATTTTTGAGTTATGAGATCATATCCTGTACGATATATTATAATTATTCTACTTTAAATTAGTTTTTATAGTTATATAATAGTTATTTTTCTCTGTAAAAAAACTGTAGTATCAAAAAATAATACAAAAATTACATATCAATTAGCAAATTGTATCACGTTGCTGTTAAAATGTTCCAGGAAAAATATATTCTGTCTTCAATGAACCGGGCGTTAGTTATTAATTTCAGAACGAAATTATCTAAATGGTTTCCGGGAACTGATTTTCCTCCTAATTTCGTTGCAGCAACATAACTATAATTTTACTACAGTAAGATGTAAATGTAAATTTATTATACAGTTTTATGACAAATGGAATACAATGAGTGAGCTTTGAATAATGCATTAGACTTTGTTAAGGACGGTTTACCATGAGTTCATGACATAATTTTTACAACTCTATAACATTTACAACTCTAACTATATCATTGTTGTATGTGTTATTGTTTTTTAACTATATCACTTAAAAAGAAATTAGCTGATTAGATGGAATTTAAATTATAAGTTTCCTACAAATGAACAGCTACATGTTGTCAACTTACAGTCATCTCAAGGAATAATTTATATATAATAAAAATACTACTACATCCGAGTGGTTCGAAACCCTTTATAAGCTATAGGTTGATAACATATACTAAGAAATTGCAAGTAAAACTTGTCACCAAACAAATACAACATGTACTTAAAGCCCTGTTGTATGTAGGAATCTCGGAAACAGGAATGGATCCTTATTTCTCAGTGAGTGTATAAATACATATAAAAATCCATGACTTAGCAGGATTCGAACCTGAGACCATAGAAATGTCGGGTTCAAGAACAGTTTCTCGCAGCCACCGTTTATTCTAAATTTATTTAAATCTTTATATTCAATTTGTTATAAAGACAATCAACAAGCAAATGTGATCAAATAGCTTACAAGAAATAACTTCCTTTAAAATTCTTGCAGTTTTA
Source organism: Stenolophus ochropezus (assembly GCA_035578165.1). Lineage (NCBI taxonomy): Eukaryota > Metazoa > Arthropoda > Insecta > Coleoptera > Carabidae > Stenolophus > Stenolophus ochropezus. Next base: position 11,244,373 of record JAQOWZ010000005.1, on the reverse strand, counting down.
TGGTTTTTGTCAAAATAGCGCTCATTTTGAACTTAGTGAATTTTTAAACTCTAATTAGTAATATTCGAGGTAATATTATAATAATTGAACTTTTTTCTATTTATTATAATTTATTTGCAACTAAAATTAAGATACAGCATATTTTTTAATAAAAGCAAAGGATGCTTAAAACAGTTCTATTCTTGATTTTATCAAGTTCGAGTTGGAATGCACTAACACTAACCAATCGAATTATTTATTAATGTATTGAATTGAAGGTTTTGAATAGAATACTCGAAGATGTATTTACGATGAAATAGATATGTCCGTATTTATCGAGAGCATTTTATAAATTGATTGAGACGACAAAAAGCAAAAAGAAAATGTATACTTTTCCTTTCAGCGTTTGAACCGTCGGAAAGCACAGCACAATATCGTCAAATTGCAATCATGAATCGGAAGTGGATATTTTCCACATGCAGTGGAGTTATTTGTAAATGCCGCGGACTCGTGGAGCATTTAGGCGAGGTGATTCACTTGCGTCTTTGTGGCAATCTTGCGACAGGACGTTGCAATTTACCGATTCCATCTTCGTGCGATTATCTCTGATTTGGTTCCGCGCACCCTCGGTTCGATTTCCGGCAGAGAGATGTCTGTGTGTTTGTTTTCTCGAGCGTTATGTCTCCAGAAGAATTACGCTGTTTGTGCTGTGCTGCCCTCTGCTCCACCAGGGATTATACCGGACAGGTATAATGTCATATGAAAGGATGAAAGGGAGGTTTATTTTTAAATTGATACTGTTGTGTTCAACATGGGGATTACTTTTTTATGTATCGAAAGCTTCATTCTACACAATATACTACGCAACACTATTTTGTCACGTGTTAAATAGGCAATGGAAATATAGTAATGAAAACAAACTATAAATAAAATTGACTCGTTTTACAATTTTTGTTCACGTTCTGTCATGGTTCTGTCTCAATGATATCTTTTCTACATAAGATCAAGATTTGGAAATTCTCTGAACATTTTTATTTGCATTTTTAGGAACTTAAAGCTTGTAGTGGATTCCGAAAAATAATCTAATATCCACTTATATAGATGCTCCCTAGAAGGGGAATATGATGAAATTTGACGGAGCGACAGTAAACGGCAATCTTAGGCACGTGAATTAGGGTAAAAGATTATTTTCCGTAATTTGTTTCATTCATAAAATAGAAATATTGTGATAATTTAAAAAAAAAGTAAACTATATGTTTATCGATACGTTTATTTAATTAAATTATAAAATAAAACACTAGTTAATTAACAAGAGCTTAAATAAATATGAAATTTCTTCATTTACGAGTACTCATACATACTTGAGATTGTATCATAAGTACTTATATCTAGTCATGAATTTATTGGAAAAATTTACGAATAGTTATTGCATAGTAACAAACAAACGACTGTCAAAAATAACAGATCATGACACATCACTTACATCTATTTCACTGTAATGTTTGTATCAATAGGTACCTCTCTTTCTAGAGCGCGTCTAATAGTAGTTTACAATGTCTTTGGATCCGATGATCCCAACCACTCGGATATATTAGTATTTTTATTTTGTTAAAGATTGAGATCGCTGGGATTAGAACTCTAAATTTCACACTTTACTCAGCACAATTATAATTAAGTACCTATACATATAAACCAATGTAAGGGTAACTTATTCAAAACTAACTTCTTGGCTTGTCTTGTCTTGTCTTGCAATTTCGTATATGGTTTCTTGTCTTGCAATTTCTTGTCGTTTTTTTATTCGACCATCTTATTATAGTAACATAAATTTTCTTTACCCTCTTCTAATGTTTTACTTTGCTGTAATATTAAGGGTAAGATGTGGAAATTATCTGAAGATTTTTACTTGCATTTTAGTAGAGAGATTGTCAGCCAACAGTCTCTGCAAAGGACTTAAAGCTTTTAGAGAGATTGGAAAACCAAATATCTCATCTTGCCCATTCAAGTCGTAGCTGCCCATAATATACATTTCCGAAAAACATTATTTGGGTTTATTTTTCAGGTTTTTACCTACCTATTAAAAGCTAGACGTGAAATATTACATATTTTCGGTTAATCAATTATTAAATACTAGAAAATAATTGTTGTTTTTCGTCCAGTTTTAGTTTGTAATGTTGGAGCAATGCGTGCATTTATTTTTAACAGTTGAGTATTTAGATTTATCTGGGGAAACAAAAAGAAACCCGTCTTGGAGAATTCCTAGGAATGGTAGCTCTAAACATTCTGCGTTCCTAGTTTCTCCACGCCGCCTCTGAATGTAAATGTGTCACATTATGCGTTTATTGTCATTAAACAATCACGAGACGTGTTCGTTCATTCCAAATGTTTAAAAAGAGAAATAAATTCATTGACATGTTTTCAAACCGTTGCTTGGACGTTTAATACTTGTTTTTCCTTGGGATTTTGTTTTGGTTTTAGTTCGAGGAATTTATAGGCTCATTTTAGAACGGCGTTTGAATTTTTTGTCGCCCTGTGGAACATAAATAGCTACTTTTATATCAAATTCGTGCGCGATTGATGGTTTTCCACTTGGTCTTTCATTCATAAATATTTTCTGCTCGTAATTCAACAGATTGTGCGACGAAGTTGTGCATATTGCAAATAAAACTGTTATACTATGTCTATTCTTAAGTTTTATGAGCACTTTTATCGTTTCTAGACAATTATTTATTTTGACGCCACGTACTAAAGACCTATTTGTTACAATTGGACGACTGCCAGTCTTACTAAAGAATCACATCAATTCAAATGCAGATTATCATTTTTATATTCATACAACACCCACTAAAAAAAATTACCTTTTTAATCTATTTTTTGTAATTTGAGCTATTTACGAGTCTTTCATTTGATGACAATTTGTTTAAGACCTGTATTTCTTGGTATCGTGGGACGACTATACTTTATACGTAATTATTAAAATGCGCTATTTTTCAATAATTTAACACGTTAACTGCCACCATTAAAAAAAAGGTGGGTCCCGTGGGCCACTTTTCTTTTTTACAGATTTAGAGTGTTTTCATATTAGAAAATACAAGTATGATAACAGAATTATTTTTTTTAATGTTGCTCTAAAATTTGAAGAATTTTATTGAGGCACATGTATCGTGCTGTATTTGCAGTATTTTATCATTTCAAAGACTAAAAAACAAAAAAATCATGCGCTAAGAATAGGTTTTGGTCTGTCAGGCCACCGAGAATTAAACTACGTTCACAGATATGCGTTGCGAGGTACAAACATTAGACCACGGAGCATAATGTGTATTCAAACACTGAGGCACAAACGATGTATCTCAGAGCATACGAGGATATTTTAGTGAGACACATAAGATGTACCTCATGGCAGTTAACGTGTTAATATATCGGAATACTGAAAATTTACATTACTAATATTTAAATCCAACCGAGATAAATATTAATTATAAATTATTTCCTATATAAAAATTTAAAAATTATCCCTGTGGATCATTTTCTACATTTAACTTGAGTATCTGAGAGTTGACGTCTGATAAACTTCTTCTTCGGTAAAAATATATGATTACCGATATTTTCGATAACGCAGCAATAATTAATAATGAGTTATGAATACCTAACTGACTGATGTATGCCTTTTGTTAGTTCATGTTTTTTTGAATTATGTAGTTTGTGTTAGTGAAATTAGGTTAAGTACTATTATTATAAATTGGAATAGAGTATACCATTTTTCATTAATTTGTAAAGTATGTCGGAACACATTCGCTGTCACTTCAGTTTTAAAATAAATTTGTTATGGAAAAACTTTTAAATATAAATTGATGTTGGCATTTCTGTCTAACTATATTTCCCTGTAAATTTCATTTAGTAATTAAGATCAGACATTTTGTAAATATATCAATATATCTTTCTTACATTTTATAATGAAATTATATTTTTCCAATATCTTCTTTTATCCCAAAACTTATTATTTCATCCCGAACTCAATTTAAGATTTCAAACTGATTTCCTCTTATAAATCAAAGCTAACAACCCCTAATTCTTCATCGAGTATCACTCACTTCACTCTAGCGTTTGTTGTATTGTGTATAGTAGTTTCTTGAAGGATTTGAGGAATCCGAGCACAAACTACCTGTGGCTAACTGGTCAGATGCCGATGGGTGGTTTATGTTACGATGTGTGGGAATGCAACCCCTACTCCAGGGTGTGAAGGTGAACCACCCACGAAAAGTCGTAGCCACCTGAGAATGTGTCATTGCTCCGAAGTATCAATAGAAACCTTATTCAAGTTTTTGTCGGGCGATCATAATAGAAATAATACATTTCAATTTTTGACAGTTTTTTTTGTATGTATGCACATATTTTAAACTTATAACAACGAATCACTTTTTTTGTATTTCCTGATCTATAGGTAAGCCAAAAATTGTTTTTGGTTAAGACAAATGTTGTCTTAAAAGGGATAACGAACGTGGCATTTCCCAATAATTGAATGGTTACGATTATGTCAGATTATCTCAGCTCAAGCAATTTGGATAATAAAAATAATGGTAATTTCTCATTTTTTTCTGGCATTGTGTATAGGTATGCTGTAGACACCACTAAAATTAAAGTAAAATATATCATGAAATTAGTACTAAAGGTACGTGATGCTCTGTTGTAACAAGCAGTATTGTTTTCATTGTTATAATTTAAAAATATATATTTTGATATTCAATTTTTTTTTAAGAAGATCCCTTTATTTTTTATTAATAATTGACCAATAGATAATAATACTTTACAAATACATTGTAGGGCAGGGATTTATGTGCTGGTCAAATCAGATTTATCATAAAACATTTTCAAAGTAGTTGACCGGTGGTCTCATTAAAAAAAGAACATGTCCATTTAACATAGAAAGAATATTTGTGATTTAAAATTCAGATTAAATTAAGTTTTAGTAAATTGAAAAAAATATTTTAGAATCTTTACAACTAATCGGAACGTAGACATATTTTTTAAAAATCTAGATGATGCGACATTTAAATTGTAAAGATATTTCAAACTGGATTTCAGTTAAGTTTGCAATTAAATAGTTCCCTTTTAAGAAGAAGAAAAATGTCTTTTTTATAACTTTTTGCAAATAGAAATAAATTTGGCCTTTCAAATTTGTAAAGTTAAAATATCCGCCAAGATCTGATTTTATTAATCATTCATATTTCATTCCCAGTTATATGAATTTGATATTTTTTGTAGCAATTTGTAATTTAAACATAGTTTTGCATTGTAATGCAATTACTCTATCTCCTTGTTTTGGTTTAAAAGAAAAACGCTACATATGAGTTTTTACAATACAAATCTTAGTTTGGATGTTTGCGATGTCGAAGTGACAACGCATAAATTGTAATCTTCATTGGTGAATTTAATTTATTTTTTTGTAAAGCCTGTGTATTCGGGGGTGCCGAAATAATATATTTATAAAAAAACATGCGCATACTTGTAAAGGTGTCATAAATAATACGTCCTGCTCTAATTAAACAAAAATCGCCCTATCAGAAAACTATTTTAATGAATTACCGTTATTTGGAGGAAAATCCATCATTATGTGTATATGAGCATTTCTTGTAAATAGCATACACAAAATAAATAAATTTTGTCGAAAATGTATAATTTACAGTTTTTAATTTTTACAAATAACTTATTATCATTTATATATTTTGGCACTGTTCCGCCATACCTTTTACAATATAACGCCGGCCTCGAAACGGAGTGTTCTGAATAATGTGTTAAACACAGCAATCATATTTTCCAGCTAAATCGAACCTAAAAAGTCCATGCGCGATTTGTAAAAACATCTCTAGTTTAATTACAGGCGAGTTGTTCAGTATGCGGTGCGTTTGTCTGAAGCCCACTTTACACGTACTAAATATACCCTGCACAGCCGTGCCGTGTATTTATTCACCGTTAATGATATTTGTAGTCGTGTGCACATACAACACAAACATTCGCACAACACTCGCCGAAAGCTGAGTAGCTTCCACTACCCATAAACATTACACAACCTCTGGGAATAAAGGATGCTGTAAATTTTACAACAGAAGAGTATACCTATAAAAAGGAAAAAAAATTAAAATGAATATATTATTATATACCTTTTTACCCATTGCAGGATATGTTAATCTGTTTGGTTACCAGATACAAAGATACCATATAATTATGTAATATAAAAAAAAAATAGCAAAACTTAATTTGGGTCGCCAAAACAAAACCGCAGTGTATGGTTCCATTACATATTACATATTTTTTTAGTATAATTAACGGCATGTAATATATTCAGTAATATACAAATTGGATCATAATTTAAGATTAATCTTATTGTGGATGATATAATTTCTAGTCGTGTGTATCATTTTTGTTATCGATTTTTTTTAAGTTGTTCCATTTTTTTTTTAATTGAACGTTTCGGTTCTTTTTATGTGTTAAATGCTAGATCAGTGATATTTCTTCAGGGGCGGATCTATATAGGGACTACTAGGGATTGAGCCCTGGACCTCCAAATATCAAGGGGCCCATAAAAATTGAATTATCATATATATTTTTTTTCATTAGCATTTGTTATTTACTCCTCAAGTACTGGAAATATAAATTGTTTAGTGTGCAAGCTTTTTTCAATTTCTTCTAATTTTTTTTAAATACATTAAAAATCATGAAGCAAATAAATTACAAATGATTGTTTGGTAGAAAAAAATATAAAAACGGTATAGATAAAACAATTAAGAAATGAAATTCAAAGAAAAACGGAATGTAGGAAAATTAAATTAATAATAATTTTTATCCAACACCGTGTAATTATAACGATATAAGTATGCTGTTTTTAGATAAATAAAGTAGGTCATAAGTCACTAGTGAGCTAAATATATTAGCTCACTGTTTTTTGGTTCGTATCATAGTAACTACGTTATAAAACCTTCTCTACACTATTTTGTTCCTAAATGTCATTTCGAAATTCCATCTGTCAAAAATCTTATATGTATTTTATATCAATGATTAAAATGTGTTGGATAAAATGTTGTATGGCACACGTGTGTTAATTACCTAAGTCACTTGAAAAAATACCACACTCGGCCTGATGGCCTCGTGAGCTAAACTTTTCCCGCGTGACTTATTTGTAATGTAACACACTTGTACCATAAATAACTATTCTTTGTTTCTTATGCTTTTTTATATAATATATATTCATATGTTCGTATTTCAACTCTGATTTTGATTTTATTAAAAACGTATTTCATATGCCAATTTAAAGATTCGTAATGTAATATAAAATTGGTTCCCCCAATGGACTTCAAGCCCGAGGCCCGAAAAACCTAGATCCGCCCCTGTATTTCTTAAAATATGAATTTGTTATTTTAGATAATATTTTTAATGTTCTCGTAGTGCTTCTTTTTGTGTGAAATTTTCAATAAGCAAGATTTCCAAATATTCTCGACAATGCCTATAATTTCATCTACCCAATTTGTCCAAACAGTTTAAAAGTGCGTAGACCATTCTTCAAACCTACATGTTTACCCAAATCTAGCGTGACACTAAAACGGTACATAAATTAATCTAACGCATTCACCAACTCACATAAATATACCTCCATCCCACAACAATATCTCTGCGTATTATAGAACCTATTACCAAATTCTGTTTGGCCCGACCATTCATCCGTACGCAGTTCTTTCATGCGGATGACAAATCCATACGAAATGCCCCAAAACCGATCAGAACGAAAGAGACAGCCACATAGGGATCCTAGTGAGAGGAAGAGAGACAAAGCTAGGCAGTTGTCGCTTTGTGCAATGGCCAGGTGTCCGGTGTATTGAATATTCAGTTATCCGGTTCCGATAGGAGATATTAGGGGGAGAAATTGAGTCGCAAATGTTGCGATTAGCACGGGGGTAATTGATACAGATGTATGTGAAGATTGATGGATCAAATGCATAATTGCCGACGACGGAATTGTACTTTTCCGATTGAAGGATCATTAATTATCCTTATCGCCATGAGTCAATTCATATTCTTACAAAATTCGATACAAATTTAACATTTCCGTGATTAGGTTTGCCAGAAGATCTGCAGAATATTTATGATTTAAAAATTTCATAACTTTTTGACCACCATATCTACCTATATCAGAAAGGAAGAAAGAACAGAACAAATAAAATTTTCTTCTAGAAAATTTATTATCTACAGAATTATAAGAATCATTTTTACGCATGGAAAACATAAACGAGGAAATGCAGAAATTGAAAGTAACAAGATTTTTTATGCTTTGACCACAATTTTTTTATTTCCCGGTATTTTTACTATCCTTTCTAGAAATTGTATTCGTTAATTACAAAAAACATAAACGGGGAATTTCAAAAACTAAAATATGAAGAGTAGAAAAAGGTTGCTATGTATAGAAAATAAATGAATTTTATAGAAAAGTTAGAAACAATCGAATAAAATTCAAAATAGTTTGATCGGTTTTTACTTGTAGATAATTTAATATTATGTACATATTAAGGGCTGTAAGATGTATATTAGGCACGAAGTGGAAAAGTTACACAGTAACCTCGAAGCAGTTAATTGTAATTCCCCAAGTGCGTAATTGCTTTACAACTCGAATTATGTACTATACTTTTTCTACGATTATTATTTGACTATTTTGATCACACATTGAACAGAAAGAATTGACATATTACTATAGTAAATAACGCCAACTAAAGAACTTATAAACAACACTATGTTAAACTGTCAACCTCAAAATAATAAAATAAAACTAATTACAATCCAACTAAAAAATACTATGTACCACATTTCTTCATTAGTCGGAATGTTTAAATTAATTGTAATTATTTTCTTATTCATACTGCTAACATAATGAACAATATCTAAATGTGTTCTCGACTATTTACATTAATGGTCTTAGAAAAAGTTAATTTAATAATTTCTGTTTATGAAAGATTGCATTTGAAAAACATAAACAGTGGGGTGTATTTCTCTACGGTAACGAAAATATGACTGTGCAGAAAATCAGAGGTTTACTGCTGCAGGGCCTCCAGGTATGAAAGTTGGTAAATGAGATTTTGTGGTTATGGTTTTTTTATGTTTTGTATGTAAATACATATACAAAGCAGTAGAATTTACATAATGTTCATTTTTTTGACTTCGTTTAACTTGGAACAGTCGGTAAACTAATAAAATAGAAGTTGATACAATATGAAATAATAAATAGAAAATTTAATAAATTACAGTTTTCTTTATTTCAAAACATAAAAGAAGAATATGCGATAATCTTATTTTCTTTTTAAATCAAAATGATATTATTAAAGTTTAATACCAGCATTTTTAAAAAGCTTTCTATTTCCTAATGACATTTAATTTAGTAAAAAATATATTTCTTTTATTATTTATATTACCTAACATAAAGAAAAAGAAGCTTATGAAAATGGAAAAAAACGTTTCTCGTTCCATTTTAAAACTTTAATATAAATTCGATTACATTAATGTATAATGGAATCACAATTCAGTAGACAGGTTTAAGTTTATATTCCTCTATATTTGGATCATATTTTAGTTCTGTGACACATATAACCTTTATATAGCATAACTGACATTTATGTATGCTAATGATCAACGAAATATGAATAAATTTAAATTTCACTATGCATTAGTGCAAATATAGTTTTACTGAGTATATTTACATTATTAAATTTTTATTTATTTATTATCATTAATATAAAATAGTTTAATTTAACACTTACTTCAAATCACCTTCTCGTATAGCTGAGTTGTCATCTGCTGCAAATTTCGGAAACGAACGTACTCGAAAGAACGTATTATTTAGATGTCACCTCTCGGTATTCTAGTTGGCGAGTGGAAAATGGATGATAGATAATTTGACTTAATGAGACTCGAACTCAGGTTCTTAGAACCACGGATGTTTGATTTCACTCAATATAGTTATAAAATTAAGAAAAATAATTTATAAAGTATTTATTTTTAATCGTAAAATTTTATTAAATATAATATAGAATTAGGTTAAATTAACTCAATTAAGTTTAATGTTTCTCAATAATATTACTTATCTACATCTCAATAATTATTGACGGTCATTTTTCTATTTGTAATCATTTAAGTATTGATGGTATGTGTCAAAGGATGCTAATGAAATTAAATGATAAATGTTATTAAAAATATATCTAAAATAATATATGTGCGGGATTTGAACAGATGACCCTAAGATAAGAAATATTCATTATATAATCATAAGATCTATAACTGGTTAGAATTTATTTATAATGGTATAAAGTATATTTATATTGTCTATTAACATGAAATATTATTTTATGCACTATAATTCATGTTATAAATAATTGTACCTGTACATCAAATGCACCTGACTAAACAAATTCAGTGAAGTATAATTTACATTCTGACGCAAGTAGAGAACTAATATTTCTCTTTCTAGTCTCTGGGTGTCTAACACAAACATCTGTGTGGCGTGATGCTGTAATATGAAGTGTAGGATCAAATGCTGGAATGAAATGACAAGCTTGCAAATCTAGAGATTCGGGGAATCGAGCGTGTTTTGTTACCTGACACTGTCGACTTTGTTTCATAGAGAATTCATTACAAAATCGCACATCCTGTTATTACAGGGATGTAAAATATTTAAATTAAACTCTGCATTCTGCAAATATTAACGGAAATAATATATAGTAAACTATACGTATTTATATGACCGAGCGTATTTAAAATAAACAATTTAATCATCTCTTTTATCTTCGTATTTACTCAACTTGTGGTATTTGGTAGTAATAGTAAATATAAAGTTATTTATGTGTATTGTGTTTGTATTTCCTTATGAAACAATAAAAAGTAAATAGATTATTTAGTGAAACAATGGAAAGTATTTTCCTTAAACCTTCCTTACTTAAATATGTTTCATCAAAACAACTTGTGTGCCTGATCTGATATAGAGAATATTTTGAATATGTTTTCAATAAATTGCTACAAAACAATGTTAAAAATATGTAATTTCACTTGAAAAGTATATTATATTATTATATATTACTTAAAATAAATTATAAAGTTTTACCGCTATTTAGCAGTAACATATTAACATGGCGCAGAAAATTTGACGATTCGTTAATAAACACACAAAAACCTTTTCTTTTGTCAATGGCAATATTAGAACGTCACGTGCTAATTTGGATTTTTAAAGTATTTATAACAATTTATTTCTCGCTTATTTGTCTTAAAAAGGAAATGAAAATAAGAAAATATTTTTACACAAACTTCTATTGCTGAAAAATAAAATTAAAAAAAATTATTTTGTGATTTTCGGAAAAAAATTTGCGTTGGAATTATGGCCGGTTGCACCGGTAGTACTTAAATTTTAAGCTTCCCTTAAATGAACAATATCACATCGGAATAAAATGTCAAATGAACTATTTAACATTGCTGTCAAAATTGCGATTAGCATTTTTTTGTTTAAGTGTCGCTTAAAATTTAAGCTTTGTTGGTGCAACTGGGCATTAGTACATCAAATAATATACAGTGTGTGCAAGGAAATGCGGAACATAGAACTTTAACATGGGATTTCAAAAAATTGCGGATACTCTCTCTCCTGATAGATTTAGAGCAAAACTGCAAGAGTACAAAGTTGTTCAGAATTAAATTCTACCTCAGATAAGATCATAATTGTTGCAACAGCAGGCCTGTAATACGAGATATATTAAATATAAAATGTTATACTTTCGTTAAAAATCAGATAGCCATGGAAATAAAAGAAAATATATATCTGTCAGTTTAGAGAATTTTCGCTAATTGTAATACTTATTGTCTATAATTTAATATTATTTAAGTTGAAATTATATTCATTTCTTTAACAATGTGCTAATATTAAAAAAACAGTACAAATATAATTTTAAAAAAATATTGAACACAAAGTAAGGTTACTAACTGTCACAATTGACACATAGATTTTTTCTTTTATTTCCATGGATGTCTGATTTTGAACGAAAATGTTACATTTTATATTTAATATATCTCGTACTGCAGACGTGCTGTTGCAACAATTATGATTTTATCTGACGTAGAATTTAATTCTGAACAACTTTGTACTCTTGCAGTTTTGCTCTAAATCTATCAGGAGAGAGAGTATCCGCAATTTTTTGAAATCCCATGTTAAAGTCCTATGTTCCGCATTTCCTTGCACACACTGTATACCTACCCTTATTTTTTGCATATTTGGTGCTGGAAATTGGCAAGCGTTTTCAAATTTAAATATACCGCCAAATATAATTGCTTTCATTTTTATAACCAACAAAAGGGCCTCTCTTTAATTTATTGCTCCATAGCCCTCAAATTCCTTGGGCGATCCTGTATAGAGCCAATAATAAAGTGAAACATAGTAGCAATTGAATTTAATGGGAAAGGAAGTTTGGGATTTAAATATTTTTCAATAGTAAAAACAAACATGAGGGGTTTATGGGGGTGTTGGAATATCGAATGAAGCACTTGTGCCCGATCCGCTGTATCCGATCCGTCTTACCGGAATCCCATCCGAAATGGAAGTGCCAGGATAGATCTGGAACGTTATTTGTCGCGTTTGACTCGATCACGTGATCAGGCGATCTGCAGATCAGCCTGGATTCCCAGCGTCGCTGCAAAATTTCATCAAATCTCTCTGAACCTGCTGCAGATACACACGTAGCCGTACACGTCGCAGGAAGCGACGACGAACTGCGAATCCTCCGACCGGAAATTACCGAGTAACCGGCTTTTGTAAGGATACGCTACTTCTTTTCTTTGTCTACGAAATTCTTTCCAATTGCAACAATATACGCACCAGAAATAATCATGTTTGTTTGCCTTTCTTAACTAGCAAACTCTGATTATCGAGCACAACGGAGTTTTCTAAAAGGTATATTTCAGAGTTAAATCATTATTTGTGGCACAACAGCACATATTAGAACAAATTATTTCTAATTGCAACAATATACGCACCAGAATAATCATGTTTGTTTGACTTCACTAACTAACAAACTCTTGATTAGCAAGTACAACGGAGTTTTCCAAAAGGTTTATTTCAGAGATAAATCATTATTTGTGGCACAATATCACATATTAGAACAAATTCTTTCCAATTGTAACAATATACGCACAAGAATAATCATGTTTGTTTGCCTTCACTAACTAGCAAACTCATGATTAGAGAGTACAACGGAGTTTTCCAAAAGATCTATTTTAGAGTGAAATCATAATTTGTGGCATAACATCACATATTAGAACGTGGCCTTAGGTACCTAAATGACTTGTTTTATTTGCATGGTATTGGTTTGAGTTTTCAGTATAGAACATCTGCAAAGAATCTAATTAATGCTTGCTTAATAGTTGATGATTCTCGATTTGAAATGTATTTTATATAAGTTTGTGTAAAATGACTAATTTCTCTTATTCCTGGATGATGTTATCCACAATAAAACAATTATAGTAATTAATCGATTCGGTGCAATTAAAATGCGTAGCACACATCGAATTTACTACAAAGGTTCTATTCTTAGTCAGATATGTAAAATAATCGAAATTGTCGGCGCCTTTGTCATACGTGATTGAAATAAATGATGATATTAACTAGGCGACTACAGTTAAGTTCATTTAGCTTCAGTGACACTGGGATATTTACAATTCTATTCCGGGTCTTCAGTTTGAGCACGACTTGGCTTCGTTTCTTTATCTTGTACGAGATACAGTAGAATATAAACACCAACTTTCTTCTACAGTTTAATTTACAGTTTTAATATTTTACCTGTTCATTAGAATTAATAACGAAATTCACTTTTTACAATCTACAGTAGAGTACGATTCCGATGATACAAAAAGATATTATTTCTGGCGGAGTTTCCATTTTAAATCAAATAGTTAAAACTCAACCTCACTTTTATAATCATCTTCAGAAATGGTTTTATGAAAATTTTTTAATAAAACATTAATTTACTCACTGCAACGTTTTGTTTTTGATATATAGGTTACGAATGATTTTTCCTGAAATGTCATTCCATATTCTTGGCGATTGATGAATTCTTTAGCCTGGAGTTCAACGCTCCACCGAACTTGACTTATTGTTTATCCAGTCGATACAAATTACACAATTTATTGTTTTCGTTCACGACGTCGGGTCATAGTAGAAGGCGCGCATCAATATTTCTGTCAATAACCATACAATTTGAGAGAATACGTGACTGGGTAATCACGGTCGGCCAGATTAACTTGTTAGTGTAAACTTTGATAAATGGGAAGTGGAACCGTAGCTAAACCACTACACCAGCTCAATTTGTCCCGAGATCGTTCTTGTACAACTTTGTAAATATACACACCGGTGTTATCAATAACGGATATTTGACACTGGTATATTTAAAAAAAATGTTAGCAATGCATTAATAATAATAATACCTAACCATAGTACCTACTCCATCTATTGAGAAATGTAGGGACAGAAAGAATTGAGATAAGAATTCAATCTGTTTCTAAACTATAACCTTTACAATGGAGCAGCTTTTAGTGGGTTTCAAACCATTCGAAAACAGCGACAATTGGTGACACTATGATTTAAATAAATAAATAAACTGCTACAATAAAAACATTTCATTCTTCATTGTTTTATCTTTTAATACAACTTCGTCAAATTTGACAACTGCTTTTGTCAAAGTTTGTAAAAAAATGAAAAACATCTGTTTTATGTAAATTACATGAAACGAATTGAATTCGTAATTTAAAGCCATTGTTTCAATTAAGACTGAATAATGAACTAGTTTTATTATTTTTACGATAAACAATCAGCAACTTGTTTCCCTTCAATTACGTCCTCACACCTAGTATCAAGATCGCCGAAGCCGGGTACCGTCGTCTCCAATCAGTAATTTGACGATGTGAGAGCAGATAGGCCCGCGCTCTGCTGTAGGTACCCCGGCCTAAAGTTGCCCAGCGGCGGGGTGCGGGGGCTAAAAACCGTATCCTACGTGCCCCGCCTCACAATCAGCGCCGCCGCCACTGGCCACTAGTTTTTGTTGAGTGTCGCGATCAGGGGTGCTACACTGCGTTGCAGAGTTTACGGGAAAGGGATTAAAAAGTATATTATATTATATTTACTGTTACCCATTGCTGAGTGTGCCAATTTGCAATATTTTATATTTATACTAATAGCACAGAATAGTTACGTATAGAAGCAATACTCCGTGTCGGTACCTTTCATCTTCCCCTATTCAGTTCTATGATCTTGAAGCATTGTCTAGACCTTTAAATTTGTGCTCTTCCCCTATCTCTTTCTAAGATATGAGGAAACTTTCCGATGTTAAACAATGAGCCCTTTAAATTTGTGCACATTCTCCATCTCTCTCTAATTTTCGTTTCTCTGTCTTACTGTCGATTCTGTATAAACCTATTCTGTGCTAAGAGGGCGATCACTAGATCTGACTTCCTGGGCAGAGAGTACAACCCAGAGCATGGGTGACGAGTTTAACGTCACTAGTGCTTTAAAGGCATGTAGAAAAGTTTTATTTTTCTTTTTGGAAAGATTCATTTCAAAATTTTCTATGTTTGATGTGACCTATTATCTTTCATATAAAGATAAGTTGGCAGTTATTATTTATGTACTATAAAGCACAGTTGCAAATTTCTCCAGAATGTTTATTTTTAGAATTGCACATAAAGCAATGTGAAAATTTATTACCTTTGCCATAAAATAATAAAGTGTGAATCTTATATCTTATAGAATTACTTGAAGAAGTATCTTAATTTGTCGGCTCACTTTATTGACTAGGATAATAAAGATAAGTAAATATAGAAGTCATTTATAAATCGTTTTATGATGCCATAAAATTCAGAAAAATTGAAAATACGGGAAATTCTGTACCTGATCTGCACACTGAGATTTCAGATTGAATTTCCAAGAAAAGGATCATAAATACTGACACTTATATTTTCAAAATTGCAACATTCAAAAAAATAATTCACCAAATGAAAATAAGATTTTTTATGAAACAATTGATGATTTTTAAATATTCAATTTCATATTCAAGAAGTACAATCTTTCACAGAGACAATTTAAACTCAGAATGTAAGAACCAAAGTTCACATTTTTCTTTTCTTCATTTTTAATCTGTAACTCTATATACATCCAAATGTCATGTTTTAATTCCTTTTCGTATCTTTCTTCGTTGGAACGTAGTATGGTATATTTAGGAATGAAACATGTCGGTTCATGTACCAGTACCGCACGATTTAGGGATGCACGTGTGATACAGGTTTGGGCGGATAATTCTAGGGTCCAGTGGCGCACGTGTTTGAGCTATTATCAGTGATTTATAACGGATTTTATAGATTATTCGGCGGCCGTAATGTTGGTGTTTATTTAAATTTGGAGGTTAGGGTTTCAGAAATTATAGGTGTGAATTGTTTTGAATGGAGAGAGTAAAATAAATATAGTATTTCTATTTTTTCTTGAACTCTGTTGCTGAGTGCAGGAAATTGTACAATTTAAATTATATTTTTTTTTTCTTTTTACATCTATAACTAATTATTTTATTGTTTCAGGTAAGCAGTCATTGTCCATCAACTTTGAAACTTCTGTAAGTAATAAAAATTTAATTGTTTAACAAGTAATTAATATATTTCTTAATATAGCTAAACTGAAAATAGGAACATTAACGTTTTTCAATAGGTGAATACAGCATTTTTAAATACACTTGTCTGTATTATAATTTGAGATATGTTTACTAAATATACGCAGGTATAAATTAAAATTCTGGTTGTATTAGCAAGTGTCAAAGAATGTATAATTTAATACAGAACATAACCTGATTAACAGATAATTACAATATACAGATCGCAGTGTAAATAAGAGAATAAATTACATTCCATCTGCCACACCTAATTTAATAAAAGGTATATTTACTCGCAATATATCAAATCACTGTAATCATAGTAATAATTAACGTCCTTATCGGACTCCATACACACCTCGATACTTGTGGAAGTTGTGAATGAGTTTCAACATTGTTTTGAACTTGATTTCATTTTATATAATATATAAAATATTTATTAGATGAAAACCATTACATTATCTATAATAAATACTCAAACTGTTTCCATTTTTTCAATTATTATAAGTTCACCATCTTTCAATTTTTTTTAAAACCACTTTACTTTTAATTAAAAATTTGTATCATTTCTTAAAGATTGCATCATGATTGTATCAAAATATTTATAATAAAAACAACTTCTTGTTATTTCCATGCTAATATAAAACAATAATTGTAATTCAATCCTGTTCCTGTTCATAAACAGGAAAATTGAATGAATATTAATCTTTAAAACATGAGATTCCTCTAGTTATCTTATAGATACTAATCTAAAATATGTTTTAATTTTAAAACTACGAATATTTTCTTCTTCAGCTTTTCCCAGTTATCAAGGGTCCCTATTTATTTTCTTTTAATCTCTTCTTCGTTCTTCCTTTTGCTCTTTTATGTACTATCTGCTTTTTAAGTTTTCATTCTTTCTCATCAAATTCCCAAACTAGTTTAGTCTTCTTTCATTTTCTTGAACAATTTTTGATACTCCCTCCACTGCTGCTATTACTCTTATTGTTCCAATTCGACTCATATTTTTTCGTGGTTTTCCTTTAAGTCTACCGAAGCATTGGTAGGTATACTGTATTTTTAAAGTATTTGGTAATAAGATTATATATATGTAAAATCAGGCTTCCTAAAAGTGATTTTATTATAAAAGTGAGCTCGGAATACGGGCCTTAGCTTTTAAAATATTTCAGAAAAAATTTTTTGAATGTTTTTATAACTTTTTGTGCTATTGGATAAGTGATCAGTGCAAGTCATGTCGAGTCGGTTTGCAGTTGTACATACATATATTATATTATTTTTACATTTAATTGGAATCGTAATCGTATTATATATTTTTTACTTTGATAGGTTTTAAAGAACCATGCTTCAAAATTATAAGAAATTATAATATACGTGGAGCTCAAAAACAGAAACTCACCGAAGAAAAAAAGAAACACAGTGAAAAACTTGTGAAAAAGTTACCTAAATTTCCAACCATGTGCTGCATATATATAAAGGGGCACCCAAATTTTCATTCGCTTAGGGCCCCGAAAGTAGTTAATTCGGCCCTGTTATACCCTTACAGTCACCTGATAATCCCCAGCTAGTGAAACATTCATACCTATTATAATTTATATAAGTTTCGCTAAATTTCTTTACAATCAAAATATTTTTGGACTTAATTCTTTAGATCGGATTTCATGATAGACATAGTTAAACCCGCACAAATGTAAGTGCCAACACTGGAAATGATCATTTCGATTTCGCGTTCCTCTTTGTAGAAGAGATTAGAAACATAATATACTTTGCTAAATGTCGCATTGGTAGGTGAAAGATATCGGGAGATAATTTTGAGGTGGCGAGATAAAGGTTGTCTTGAGATAACCATCCTGTTTACACGCTCTAGCTCCTCTCAATTTCAACTTGTTAAAATGTTAATCCATCCTCCCGAGGGCTTTAAATCACCAGCAGCGATAACATCTACCGGTTGAAATTTGGCGCGTCCGCGACAGTAGACTGTCAGCTCATGCTCGGCTTGCTTGATCGCTTGCAGATCACTGAGCGCTTTTGTTTAGCGTTCATGGCCAACGCAGATGCCGAGCATGCAGTCAATCGCGAAACGCAGATCACTAGATCGCGCGAGATCACCTACCAGAGATGGATGGGTGGCTTTGGTTGTTTTACAACACATGCCTTATACGATGATGAAAGTTTGGAGTCCCTGTAATTGGACAAAGAAAAAATCGCTGCCTTTTAAGACATCAATTTCTATTTTACCGTTTCTAGTTTGGACGTTGAAATGGATATTTTCACGGTTTCACTTTCAATTAATTGATGATTCCTAGGAAGGTCTGTACAACGTCATCTTCAGAATAACATTATTTTATAATGATGTAATTGAGGACTTTTTGTTCCTGAAATATTTCCGAGGAAAAAGTCTCACGGCAAATTAGAGTTTTTCTTATTTGCACAGCTTTTTACCAAAGAACCTAAAGATGAGATTTCTCTATGCAACTTTTCCCGTAGAATTGAATAGTAAAATCATTGAGATGCTCTTTTTCATAATTCATTTCTGTTCAAAAATTCAAAACCAGCGCATCGACGTCTATCAATATGTACAATTAAATAAAAACGAAATTTTCGAACAAAAAATAGATAATTTAAAATGTTTTAATTGTGTATACAATGTTCTGTTTAAAACTTTAAAAGTCAAACCTTCCTTAAACTCTGATCGGAGAAATCTAAATGTGATTACATTTAGAAGTGATTACAGTATAAATTTTCCTGTTTCGCGTAGGAAAAACGTTTAGGAGAATTTTCTCGGTCAACCCACGATAGTGATTTATAAGGCACCTATGATCCTAGGATGCGTAAATGAACAATTGAGTGAAGAGAAAGTTACATCTTCATTATGTTAAATTTTCTACGGATAAAACGAAATTATGTGTTATTTTCACGCTTCACTGCACAAACTAATCTCGCGACGCATCTCACTCAATCTTACCCTTACGCACACGCACACACACGCGCTTTGATTTATTATCTGTCAGTTATTCTTACATACGTTAGATTTAGCAGAAAACCAATCATTACTCGATGCCAGATTCTCATAACTCAATTCCGCATACGACACACGGAATTCAAACGTTTCATCTTGCCGTTTATTTCTATTCGTTTTTATTGTTCTTCATTATTTAAAGAAAATTATAATTACGTTAGTTCTATTTATTTTCCTAATGCCTGAAGTTGATCCATATATTCTGTTATTAAATCTGAAGTAAAGGGTTCAATCTCAACGAATGGCCGTACAACACAATTATATTTTTAAAAAAATAAATATATTTCATGCCTAAATAAATCGGAAATAAACTTTTAAATGTTCTTTTTTCATATATCTGTACAATTCTAATAATATCTTTAAATATACTTCATGGCTTACCCATAATAAATCGGAAATAAATTTTTAAATGTTCTTTTTTCATATATCTGTACAATTCTATTTTGTAATTAATAATTTAATATATTGTATATTATGTTATCATTAATTGTATAATCCCATTTTCTTTGTAGAGTAGCCAGTTTAATAAAGAAATTGTATTAAGATTTAAAGTTAGATTAGATTTGTATAGAGTATAATGAAGAAGTTGAAAAAAAAAACAATAAAGAATGCCTGACTATAATTCTGAAAATCAAAGTTCTAGTTCTTCTGATCCAAATTCTGTATCATCCATTTCCCACATATATGATCAAAGCTGTCTAGAAAGTGACGTCTAGTAAAAGCACTCTTCGATATTAATATATCATTATAGATATCTACGTCAGAATAGAGCTGACATATGAATATGACGCAATTGGTAATAAACCGTAAGTGACACCAATATTTACTTATTTTGTTTGTTATTAGTTATTTCTTAAAATCCCAGATTTTATACAGTACCCAATGCTGGAACCTTGCAAAATAGTCGCCAATATCTTTATTCGGTTGTTGCATTTCTTGATTTTTGTTGAATCCCTCATGTACCCTTCCTCTTATTTTATTTTGTGATCAGATCCAATTATAATTCACAGCATCACAACATCATCAGCTCCTGGCTCAAAATTATAATTAAAAAGTAGTGTGGGTAGTCTAGCTACCACTCGAACCATAGCCTGCTATTAAATAAATTCCCTGCAAGTGGTGGGCTCCTACACGGCGGTTTCATCAAGTTAGCCGCGACGATGTTTAATTGTTTGCAGCAGCGCCGCCTACGTCTACGTAAATTAATTCCGCGCCTCATAAATGTATTAAAATAATTGAAATACTCGCGTGCCGAGAGAGGCACCTTTCGAGCGGGCTGTGGTTGTTGCACTTGTTTTTCTTTTGTTTTTACAGAGTAAAATCTCGGATGGCTATGCGTGTTCATGGAACAAAAGAATTA
Organism: Stenolophus ochropezus; assembly: GCA_035578165.1. Lineage (NCBI taxonomy): Eukaryota > Metazoa > Arthropoda > Insecta > Coleoptera > Carabidae > Stenolophus > Stenolophus ochropezus. Next base: position 11,223,321 of record JAQOWZ010000005.1, on the reverse strand, counting down.
CTATGCACTATATCAAAAATAGAGCACGGAGGAAACTAATTGCCAAACAATGCAACAAAAACAAAACACCGACGTTTCAGTTTTTTTGCAGATAAAATTACAAGCAAGGTACAATATTGGGTAAAAGGAGCAAGAAAAAAAGTATTGATGCAATGCTAGGGCTTCACCATCTACAAAGTGCATTGTAACCATAAACGTCTTATATTTAACTCTTACTTTTCCTATTCAATAATAATAATACAGAATAATTGTATCATGAAATTTATAAACAAATCCTGTATAAAAAAATTAAGTATAAGCACTAAGACACGAGTCGGTATAATCGTCTTACTGTAATCTATCTATATGATGAACTATATGCTATAAGCTAGAGAAACATAAATACTTCGCTGAAAAACATTAACAAAATGTTAACACGTTACAGGTGAAATATGTCACAGAGAGCTAAATTGGATAGAATAATAAGTGGAAAAGGAGTAAAAAGAAAACTAAAGCACAGAACTTTAGGAATTTAGTAATAAAACATAAAACCGACGCTTTGACATAAGGATCAAGATTCTAAATGAAGATTATATTTCACATAAGGATCTAGATTCTAGGTGAAGATAATTTTTGATTTGATTTAATTATTCATTGGAACAAAAATAGAAAAAAAAAATTAAATAGTATCTCGTAATAATAAATTTAGGATTAACACAACACTTATTCTTAAGAATCTATTCTATACTTCATCGGTAACATAATAAGTCTTAACTTTATCGGAAGTTACTAAGGCGTCAGTTTGTCAAGAGTTAAGACTATAACTATTACGATAAAGTGAGTATTTTGATTGAAACCACTACATATATGAACCCAGTCGAACATGAATTAGAAAATAATTAATTTTATGAATTAAAATTTATTTTTTCAATTACTTATGTGGTGTTTTTAAATTTTCACCGTTGCAAAATAAATATCGAATAAAAACTAATATTTTTCTTGGTATGATTTAGCTTCTATATTTAAATACTCAGTGCTGAACAGTAATGCTGCATAAGTACAATAGGTTGTTTAGTATTTCCTTTCTTCGAAAGAATCATAGTTTAAAATAATTTTCCGTTGAAGCGATAAAAATTCCTATCTTCCTATCTATCATACAGCGTGGGCTTATCCGAAATCCTTCCACATCCGGGAATACATTCCTCAGGTTATATTTGAAGTGATTTTATTTCTCTTGAAGCGTGATGGAACGTACGGCGAGATCGCGCCATATATCACGATGTTGTGTAAATATTGCTCAGACAAAGGAGCCGCCAAGGTGTTAGATACACTGATTTTTATTGGGGACAGGACCGTATTGGGGTTATCGCATTCCAATCAGAATCCCAATAAGCCGCGGGAAGAATCCAATAAGGATTTTTAACAAGCACATTGGACAATGAAATAGAAACATTTATATGCTTTATTAAAATAGATATTGTCATCTATAGCACAACATTCTTAGATGAATATAACGAAGGCAAATAGAAAATTGGTATGTTTATATGGTTATACAGGGTGATCAATAGCAATTGACCGACATTTTTTTTAATGACTTCAAAATTATACGTCTAGCAGTTTGATTTAAATTAATGGGCTTTCGGGTTTTTATTTTAAAGAATTTTTATTTTAGTATGTAATTTTATTAAATTCAAAATCATAATTAATTAATTTATTTAAACCTATAACAGAACAAGTTAGGAAAACTGTTCGAAATAAATAAATAAAGAACATAAGGGATATTTAATATATCTATTCCGCAAAATAAAATCACTATCAATTGCTGTTGTTCACTCCAGATTTTGTACTCCACTTAGTTTGAGTCAAATAACAAAAACCAACTAAGCTACCACTGTCTGTAAATAATAAAGAACTAACAAGTAAATATACATTGAATTAATTAACACATTGTCAGAATAAATAGTTCAAGTAAATACTTAAAGTAATAACTACTTTTTGAATTTGGTACTTTTACTTGGCATTTAGATTAAAAAAAAATAAGAGCCATGTACCATTGGGACCAAGTTCCTTTTATCTTCTTAGGAATGTCATGCAAAGATGATGAGTACATCATCTTGATAAACAAATAAGACAAATAAATATTGTATGGTTTATCAAGTGGTTGTATATGAAGTTGAATAATTTATTCATTGTATGAAATAAATGAAACATATGTAGACAAGCGCAATAAAACAACAGTGACAAATTACACGTGAAGAAGAAACGCACATCTGGCTGTAAGATCAGTGGATTCCGGATTTTTACCAAGTGTAATTATCATCAATATCTCTGCTGCTATGCAGCCACTGCGATCTCAGATTGCGTTTAGATAAAAACACATCGGCGAGAAAGCGAGGTAGTCATCTGCAGGTTGTTATCTGCAGAGGAGTCAAATTGAAACATTCAAACAGAAAATTAATCACACCTACCAAAATAAAATAATAACTATTTGTTTTTATTGTTAATCATCATTGTATAGTCTTCACCACTAAGTATATTATATTTTTGGTAGTAATTATACATAAAAACTATTAAACCAATAAATATACTCATACATTATAGGAGAAACAACAACATATTATGGGACAATTAAGGAAAATATTTATTCGAGAAATTGAAATAAATTTTGGAATATACCTATAAGTAAAGCAATTACAATTAGATAACAATAATTAAAAAAAACTGAAGCAAATAATTAGAACATTATCGGAAAAATTATATCACTAGGTACATCAAATTATACCACTATTGTTTTTGCAATAATTTCGAAGCACGCTTGAATACTATTTTTTCGGGTAACGGTTCTTGTTCTAATTTTGGTTTGCAGCGCAATATTATTTAGCAATAGGTAAGAAAAAATAACGTTAGTACAATGTAAAAATGATTTGCAATAGGTATTTTGCGTATTTGATTGGCACTTTTGTTTTCTTGAAAAGAAACTCATCTTCATGTTGTATTGTGTACATTTTTATTTGATTGAATATATTAAACGTATAATAAATTATTATTTACGCAAAGATTGTATAGGTTTCTGCTTATGTGGCATGCCGTAAAATATCACACGTCAAATTTATATAAACGTCTTTTAATTCGCCAATTCACGTCTGACGGTTGTGAAAAATACGCAACAAATTCCATATGAAGACATCGTGAAAAATACAGCCTTTCGCCGATAACAAACGAGGAGAATTTATAACGCCGTCAACGTCGCTAAAAGGATTAAATAAAGACTGCTGTACCCTCACGATCTCAAATTGGGGTCAAATTTGCAACCATTCAATTCGTGACGTTCCTCAGGATAAAATTCGCAAAACGTGATTAGCAAATACATAAACTACGCGATAAGCGCGACGAGACATTGAAAAATATCAATAGCAAAGTTGTTTATGTGTTGCCATGGTAACATCTTGTGCAACTTTTATTTTATGGAAAGCAGATGACTACTTGTAAATAAATCATGACGAAACTGGAATATGGTTAAAATCAAATTGTATTAGCAAATATTTAAACTGTGTCAATTCAAGCAGAGTGCTTCTGCTTCGCAAGTCAGTTGTAGTGGCAGCGGGTTCTAATTAAGGATGTGTTCCGATATTATTGCTCTATATTTTATTATTATCAGTACATTTAACTCAGTCTCGAAGAACTTTTTGATTATTTCACTCACGTCATTTTCACCCAACCAGAATGTTTCATTTGTTTCTTCCATCAGGTTGTTAATGAAAAAATTTATTATATTTTGTTGATATGAAAAATTTTATATTTGAACTGTTGTCATTCGTGAAATAATCAAGCAAATGTAATTCGTGCTATGAATTTAATTAGTAAAATTTACTCATAATTTCTGCGAAATCGGAACAACGCAACAACTATTCATGGCTCCTTGTATTACTTATGATTAAATATTTTATTAATACGAAACTAATTTATTCATTACTTTAGGGAATAAAGGCGTATTAATATTCTTTTTCTTGGTGCTTGCAATGAAGAAGACTGGAGCATTTAATTTTATTGCTTATCATATAAGAATCTGTTCTACGTTTTATAAAATAAATATTTTTTCTCATTACTTCCTGCATTTTTCTTTCGATACTTTTACTTCGATCTGATATTTGTATCCGTATGTATGTATGTATGTGTCTTTCATTCCATCAAATTTCTCTCATGTAACTCTATATGTTGATTATAAGTAGTTGAGTGGACAGCAGTAGATACTAGTTATATTAATTGGATTTTTTTATTAATAATAAGTATTCTCATATATATGAGGAAAACAAAAGACTATCGTAGGTCTGTATCTGAAGTACAATAGTGGAATAACATTAAAGTTCCTAGGATTAGTAGATAATTGGATTTGGCAAAAACAGAGATTTGTGTTCGCAGCAATCGTGAAGATGTGTAAACTTGTGTAACAAATTTCATGAATACGATTTGGCTGAAACAAATATCTTGTTTTCCGTTTACGAAATATGGAATTGTTTTCGGCTCCCAAAGTTTAAAATATGTTCGTAGTTCTCCTCTTTTGTCTGGCGCCATTTTTCAACAATAAACAAATGGCTTCTCGAGTGGAATGGAAACGTCATTTCACAATTGCGGGAATTCAAATTATCTAGAAACCAAGTAGGCGTAGGGGGCTAGTACAACGCCCGCTTATATTAATTGCATGTCTCTTAAATTATTGTAGAAAATAAATTACTCATATACAATTTACATAGACCCCTCGTGTTCTTCATTTTTAATGAATAGTAAATTTACAGAGGACAAGTTGAACAGCGCTTCGAACCGGCTCTCTACTTCTTAGCGTACGCCGACTAAATAGGATGAAAATTCTAACATTTTATATTGCTCATATTCCTAGCGGGATTTTACTTAAAACATTTTATATTTTTATTTTATAGCGTCTTTAAGCCCCTTAATGTTTATTAAATTATAAACATAATTGCTTCTTACAACTGTCTTTTTTATTGCCTTAACCTATTTGAATATAAAAATCAGGTCAAAATTATTTATTTTATAACAGAGTTTACATTCCGTGACCTCTTTTGAACTACACTTACATTTATTTCTAAATACAGAGTTTTAACCGTTTACTATTACTTTGGAGCGGTCTAAAATTAAAGCTCAGTAATAACAGATTCTAACCTAAAATTATATCTTTTCCAAACATTTACTTAACCTCTATTTCGCTCTAAATACCACTTCGATCGAAACATTTCTCCATAGATATACGACTTTTATAAAAAAAAATCTCATAAATAAGGCACCTTGTAATTTTCTAGTTTACTTCGAAGTATTGGCGATCTTGTTGCAGAAATAATAACTAAAATAAAAATTTGTATAGGGCAACAAAACCAGTAAAATTTATTTAAGAAATAAATCAGATGTGGAAACCATCTAAATTAACGGTTGCAGTTTAGTTTCATTTTTGTAGAAAATGGGTTTTGATATAAGGTTTTATCCAGTTATGATATTAAATTTTACTAGTTTCAAATGTTTACAAAATGATAAACTGCAAAATTAAAAAAGAAAGAAAACTCGTACTATACGAATAGAGCAATAATAAATTCACTTTAAATTTTGTTTCTGTTTTTTTTTTTCGTCGCATTCTTAACTGTTGCATTACAATATTGTTTCATATTATTTTGACTGATATCATTAAAGTTTTATAAACTCAGAGATCAACAAGTTTAATTCACATTAGTGAATTGTATTTCAGAAAGCAAAATTTTGCATGGCAATTGCCTAATCTGAAAATGGATTTGAGCTTTCTCAATGGGGTAGGTGACCAAGGTAGAATTTTAATGAAAAAACTATTGAATTGTAGAAAGTATATTTATTTATTAACGTTGACATTAAAAAAGTTAAATATTTATCAGCAATTGTTTAGTAATTTGCGTTAAATAGAAACAGCGTCCTTTACTATGACGTTCACTAAGTTAGCACTATCTCACTCACACCACCTATTTCCGTCTGTCTACCTTCGCCGCTCTCATGAACTTCGTTGACGTCATAATCCCCTCCCAAGTACTATATTATTTATTTACTTCAAAACAACATATAATTAACAATTTTAAAAAAATACGGGTATATTATTTTTGTACAAGCTATCACATATACCAAATTTAGAAATTGGTCACCTACCCCATTACAATGGGGTTCTCCACCATAACAGAAAGTTCAGTAAAATGTTAGTTACATTGAAAATAAATAAGAAATTGAGAGGAAAAAAGTTTTTAAAAAATTGTTAGTTTTTCAAATATTGGAGATTTTAAGCATCTACACTTCTACGTCACAATGAAGCGTTCTTTATCTGTACCTTTCTCTATTCTATTCGAAATAGCATGAGTATCCAATGTTACAACTGATTGAATGACAGTTAGCGAGTGAGCAATATGTTTATAGTTGTGGTTTAATATTTTTTTATTATTTTATTGTTATTTTACTTCATAATAGTTTTGTTTAGTTTAATGTAGAAGAGGAAAGTGAAAGACATGTTGAAAGAAAGAGTGACGTAAATGAAGTAATTATGTCAGTGGCAATCAAAAGCAGAGTCAATTTTTATATATTCCTAAATTGCAAATACATTTTTATAAACCATATTTTCGTACATATTGCACAACAATTTACAAGGAATAATCAAAGTGATATTTTTAGTTTTCTTTAAATCATAAATTAATTAATTTTACATGGGAATAGTTTTGCGCGAGCAAAATGTTTGAGATCAAAATCATCTATACTTCTACGTCACAGTAAAAATAAGAGTTGTTAATACTACAGACTGTTTTCATATATCATAAAGTTGCATTAAAAAGTAGTAGAGGACCCCATTATTGCTTTCAGTCTGGAAAATGTATAATTCTATTGGTTTTCATTATTTTAAATACTAAGAGAAAAATAAGATTATCTGGTATATTAAATATGATGCAGAATATAATAATGATGTAGAAGCGATACAATGTAAGTGGTTTGCTTATTTGAATTACAGTGGCATGTTCAGCATCTTGAGCGCAGATGACTACATTGTATATTTAACTAGCGTATTAAATATAAATTCATACAAATAACCATTTGACAAAACGGCCTATCATCATGGCAAAAAGCGCGCAAATAAGAAATGAAGTTGTGATTGCATGTGGGCAGCGAGAGCAAAATTCATAAATCACAATTATCACAACGAGAGGTTAGGTTAGGTCAGGAATAAATAACATCCAGCCATTCAAAAATCGCGATCCGGCGTGAAATAATTTATGTGCTTATCTTTATTACTCTCTTCAGATTTATGACATCGGCGAAGAATTATTTTATCTGCAGCTTCCTTCATCTTACGTAACGAACGAATTGTTTTTTGCTGCTTTTAGGTTATGTTATGATTAATGGCGGCAGATGACTTGTGGTTTGAATTTCAATACGGCTGATTTCTATTATTCAGTTTTGAATAGTGCTGATTGAATTTTTGAAATTGGGCTAGATGGGAGATAGTTTAAATAAATGATACGATAAATTTTGTGAATAGTTTCCGGGTGTTATCGTGCAAATCTCTGACCGAGTTAATTAATATCTGTGATTGAAGTTTAAAATTAAAATATGGTTATGTTTTATCAGTTTACCACATCATACAATTTGCTTATCGAATATTTTAAACATTAGCGGTATTTCAGCAAGATAAAATAGTGTTTACACAATGAAATAATCCAATAATATTCCGGTTTATGAAAATTGTTAGTAGTTACGATAGAAGTCGGTGCTCTGATTGCAAATTTGTAAAATTAATTTAATTATTTCTTATACTTGCTGAGATTTTTGTTCTGAAAGTTGCACTTTAAAAAAGAGTGGTTTTGTGGTAAATCTCAAAAATGGGTAGAAATACAATCCAGCGAATAAGGTTTTTCTCTAATGAGACAAGATTCGACCCCGGTAACTTCACCAATCGATTTTACGGATAAAATTATATACGCATATACATACCAATTTTCGGATTTTTATTTCAACGGATATAATTTTTAGAACGGAGAAACAAAAAAAGGTTAATATCGAGAAAAATCGTTAGACATACACCGTATATTATGCGTCAAAATAAAAATGTGAAAATTGGTACTTATGTAATTTTGCTTTGAACGCAAATATCTAGAGAATGGTAAGGGATAATTGAATTCTATTTGAAACTTTGGAATTAGCGCATCAATAATTACTTTAGTCCAGAAAATGGAAAATATTGGAGAAAAAAATTCCCGAAAAAAATGGATATTTAATTTTATAGTAAAAAATAAAATTGTCGTTTCTTATGTTCAACTGTGATTAGAAATACAGTTTTTAGTGGGTTTCGATCCACTCGAGTACAGCGGTATTTTTATTTGATTAATAGTTCGCGTTGCAGAGATTTGAACCCCAGATCTCACACTCCACAAATCGTGTCGAAGAAAGGTTAATCAGTTACACCATCACAGTCCAGAAAAAATACGATACTTAATTCTTTAATTAAAACAAATAAATTGCGTTAAATTTGCGTATAATTTCTTCGCCAATAAATTCCTTGGAATTTTTGTTCGCTCTGTGGTAATATATGCGTTGAAATCACGCATCCGTGTCAAAGCCACACCTGTGCTGGAAATGGAATCCCCGCGTGCGATTCCATATACCGGATAATTTATACCCACAATTATCCCCTGCTCATCTGTATCTGCATGTGGCTGGAGATTTCACTTTTACTTGCGATCATGCTCCGATTAACTGCAGGCCAGGGAGTTCGATGTGTGAAGATGGGATTCTGGGCCAGGCGGCAAGCTTCAAACCCAGGAATGTAGATGGGAGATAAGCGAGGAGTGCCGATTTGTGATGGAATTGTGGAATTTTCTAATACTGGAAACTAAAGTCTAACGGATAGTAAACATATTGTAACTTTCATTATTTAAAAAAGGAAATTAATTGCCAATGTATATTCAATTAAAAATACAACTTAAGCTCAAGAGGTTGTAGGCTGACAACCTGTACACAAAAATGCAAGTAAAAATGATCTAGAAATAGATAAAATTCTCATGTTCCTCAATGGAATGATGGTGTACTATTATTACTGTCTATATACTAGATTTTTTATTTATTAATAACTTGAGTTGAGTAAGAGGTACATTACGACATTACGAGAAATACCCGCATCAGGATTAAGAATATTAGATTGAGCATTAATTAAATAATATGTATCAATCATTCTCTTAAAAATCAGCTTTTTTTGCAAATTTTTCATATTTTCTCTTTTATAAAGACAATAAAGCAATAATTAACATTAAAAGTGTTTGAAAGTATGAATAATTTGCTTTATTGCAGGAAATTTAATATTATATTTCTATATATTTTAACGCAATTTCATTTAAGAAAGTTTTCGGTCTTAATTATAGTTTGCTACTGTGACTTCTGTAGCTACATAGTTTATAAAATACTTACACTTAAAAGTTACCTATGATGAAAAACCGTTCATAGAACGAGATACTAGAAATTTCTTAAGATAAAATGAGGAATGAAATAATGAAAAATTAATGTAATTTCAACAGGTCTTTGAGAATATCTTAAGCATCTCAATTACTAATTCAAGTGGTCTGAAGACACAGACAGCTAAGGGGAAAATTATCTAAATTTGATTAATTTTCAATTTAATTTTTTACTGCGGTAATGTGATATTTTGTCCTTCAGTACAAGTATCACCGAACAAAAAGTCGTGTTGTGAGTCCAGCGATCGATATTAAATTATAAATTGGTTCTGACAGCTTAATAACCCAAACACGAGTTTTTCACCACACACCGATACCAGAAGATTTGCTTACATTAGCTATGAAGTTCAGAGCTTATATTTTATCCATAGCTGCAATTAACTTGTCACAATGTGTTTATAGCCCGCGATAAATAGGTCACTCATTCAGAACTGAGTAATTTGAACACCTATCTCAAAGTTTTGCTGCATCTGTAATACCCAAAAAAAGTCCATCATACGTATTTTGTTTCGCTTCTTACAAAAATATAGTTTAGGTTATAAGGTTAGGTTATTAAAAATGATCGGTGATGAATCTATGATTGAAACTAGAGTTGACAAAAACTAACTCTGTGTCCTTATGGTTCAGAATCCACTATTAATACAATTAAAATTTCATTGTTGTGTTTGTCCTTGTTGTAACTACAAATGAATTCGTATTATTGTTGTCCTAACTAGTTTCTCTTTTGTTCATTGATGTAATAAACATGTTTATAGCAGAAAACACTTGTGTGAAAAACAGCGTAGAAAATGAATTAATTCGTACAATGCTTGAAATAAATTTAGTTTCCATTTTAATTGTGTAGAATAAGGTCAAACCTAACATCAACAAATGGCTACACACTTCTTATTCCAAGCCGAATTATTCATGGACATGAGAGAACATGAAGTACTTTTCTAAATAATTAAACGTAATTGCTCCTTAGAGGTTTTAGTGTATGCTTACATACAGGAAACATTAAGGTACATACTGATATTGTTGGTATTATTATTCCCTCGTTTATATCCTAGAATTTATTTGCATGAAACTGATTAAAATACCAATTATTCACTTTAATAGATTTAAGTATAGTTATTTTATAATTAGGTTTAGCTTTGTCATAGATCGAGAGTTTTATATGGAAAATTAGCGAATTTTTTTAATAGTATTTTGAAAGTCATAAAAATTCATTCGCATCATTCACATCATCCGAAACTTTGACTGAATTTATTATTATAATGCTTTCATAGTTTAGTAATACAATTTATATTTTAAAGCTAGCGGATCTTTTGAAAAACATTTTTTTTGTTATTAATTTAAATTTAATAACTACTACTTTTTTGGCATTATGATTTGTTGTAAGAAGAGAAAAGATAATAAAAAAGATCTTTTATTACAGATGGGTAGTGTTAGAAGATTACCTAAAGAAAGATCTAATATTATCATAAGGTCTAATATTTTATTATTCTATCGATTATAGTTAAAAATGAAAAATCGTGCAAGACCTCATTGTCGATTATTTTGTGCGATGGATCAGTTTATGACGCATTGTGCATTTTGTTCCAAATTTCCTTCTTACAATATAAAGGAACTCTTTTAAATATCTGAGTCATGAACACATACAAGAGTTTACCTTTTATATTTTATAACTAATCAAAATTTGTGTCTCAATTATTACTTTTAACACGTTAATTTTAAATGAGTATTATTTTCTTTAAATACCACATTTGAATTTGTAAGTTAGTTTGCAATAATGTAGTCGATTTAAAAGTATGTAAAAATAAAACATCTACTTTAATTTCCATATTGGGATGTGTATTAATAATGTAGGAAAAAACGAAAACAAAATTGGTATATTTGCGTGATGTTTTAATAACCTTTTATGGTATGTAGGGTGAAATGAGAATATGAATACTTAATGCCACCTAATTCCTATAAGCTTTTAATTCTTTGATGTGAGTTATGTGGACATGTATCCCTAATGACTGCGTTTTTCCAGGTACGTTGGACGCCGTAACTCTCTCACTCTCGCTCCTAATCGATTATGTGTTTCTTTACATATAAGGTATGTATTTCTCGAAATGAGACCTCATAAATATCAATGAACCGAGGTTTACGCATAAATTCTCATAATAAATTCCACGTCATTCCGCAAGGTAAAACAAATATTCTTTCTTGAACTTTGTGCGAATGTGGATTCACTTTCATTACACACAATTCATTTTATGATTTATACAAATTATTAATAATATTTATGGGCATTGCGGTTAATAAATATTACTTAAACTCTATATAATTTATTATAAATTTCATTTCTGCAATAATAGAATAATTAATGATAATCCTTGGTAATAGCAACATTTTAAAATAATTATAAGAAATAAAATGCAAAACTACACAAGAAATAAAGTATTTATGTCAGCAATGATGATCGTGTTAACTCAATACTTTTTCTAGTATCTTAAATAGGCATGTTCCATACACCAAGTATGGGTGTGAAGTAGGGTAAAAATAATACCAAAAATTAATCCCTCGGGCTGATAAACGTAGATATACAAATTTTTGTAAAAATATTCCTTTTGAAACCTACAAAAAAGTACATTTAATATAACACATTTAGATCCGAGGTAACGTCTTTGATTAGAAAATAAAAATTTGGGGTTCGATGCCCAGCATCTAAATAAAAATTATTAAAAAAGAAAACGTAACTTTAGGCTTGCATCCGGAGGATCTCCAATTAACAATATATTTAATTAGATTTCTGCACTACGATAATAAATAGATCAAAAAACTGAAGCAAATTAATAAGACAACTACCAGGATGTAGTACAATAAATAGATAACATTGTAGAGTAAATAAGAATAATTATCAGACAAATTAGAGCATATTCTCGGACAAATAAATAGAGCAGTTACTAGAAACTATTATATTACTAAAGTAAAAATGTGGGACAATGCTAGGGTAAATACTAGAGCTAGAATTTGAATTAATAAATAGGGTAGGAATTAGGACAAAAATTTGGTAATTTGCTCTAACAATGAGACCACATTCTGGGATACATATACATAGAGCAATGATTTGGAAGACAAATATTAAATTAGGATGTGAGTTTAATAAATAAATCATGTATTAGACTGACTGGAAAATGTTTACTAGAGATATTAGAGTATATTTTAAAGAAAATAAATGGAGTTATTTGAAATGGGGACAAATACCAGAGTAATAATGTGAAGTACCTAATATATAGATCATGAATTATGTAATTAAACCACATTCAAGCAATTAAAATACATTTACGGACTGCACATTGAAAATTAAAAAAAAAAAGAAAATATTTAGTTTAATAGTCGTTATTAAAATATTGATGACATGGTCAAACAAAAATTTGAAAAAAATATAATAAGGTTAACTACATATTTTCAAGTATGTGCTTTCCATATTTTTCCCATAAGCAACAATTTAATTCAAAACTCGGCAGTCTGTATTCAAATTTGATGTTGTATAAAGATGGTACATAAAGATTCGGTTGATTTTCATAATGAACTGTCAATTTACATAGCAGGGAAATAATTCGCAAGCATCGCTTTCACAGCTTGAGTGGAATCATGTTGATTTCCCAATGCATGTCCCACAAACCAGTCATAAAGTAGATAAGGCCGTGTTAACTACAGCCTCTCGGCTCCTAAACGCGCGCCTGCTCATTATGGCGACGGGCGCGGGCATTAATTAAAAATTCAAGCACACATTACACTACAAATTGGACCTGCGACCTGCGCTCCTTAATGGTTCTTCACCGGGCAAATATCGTTTTCTTTACACTCTCCAAATGGAAATGAATGCAAAGGCCCTGCGTCAACTGATAAGCGATGCTTGCTTGCAGCTTATGTGCAAACAATTTTAGGTTAGGTTAGCTTTCAAGGACAACGATACATAAATAATTCATTAGCACACAACTTAAATTGGTGGAAAATAATAAAATAAGATCATGAAAAGAAGTAAACCATCTTATATTTTGATCTATGACTACATGGTTAAAAATATGAACGATTTAAATAAATTTAATAATATTGTTTCTAATTACCATTTTTACAAATTATAAATTATAAACTAGATGGCGGTCGTTTTTACTTCGTGGTACGATTAGCCGAGAATGATCTCACTTTCAAGTGATATAAGTTGTTGTGAAGTGCAGCAAAAAATATATACAATTTAGCGTATTACAAAGGAGTCATGCGAGATCTACATATTTCTTTTTTTTTTGTTAAACATTACAGGAAAAAAATCAGTTGTGGCCATCATAAAATCAAGTACCAATGTACCATGTAGGTATTACCTACCAAATATATACGGTATAAGATACAAATGATATAAAATTATTTTTTCAAATAAAATTTGTTACTTTGTTATTGTATTATTATGTAGAACTTTCATCAAATGATTTTTTTTAAATATTTGTAAAAATGGCTACAGTGATTTGTCACTTCTGCGGTTAACCACTATGTTCCAAAAGTTGTAGATATAATCTTTGTGCTTTTGATGTCAAAAACTTAAATATTATAAGTATTATAAATACCAGAATGACGGATGAACGAATGAATAAATAGTATTGTTAACACTTTAGTGGATTCTCGAATTGACAATATCGGTATGATTACAATATCTCCCTTTGGTCGTTAATAGTTATTTACGTATCAAGTGCGGGAACGCTTGGTTCCCGGATTAGTATTTTGCAGCACAGATTCCCGAGCGTCGCGACTGAACGATTACGAGATCCAAGTTAGTGTAGAAGGTTCGTACAATATTTTTTGCGTGTAAAACATTAAATTTATAATTAATATTTTTTATGAATACGTATTTTAATGCTGCCAAGAACTGTCAACGTGACAGCATTTGTTGCCAAAATTGTAAACCAAAAGCATTAAATTTATTATTACAAAGAATTTATTTTCACAAATTTTCTTTTAATGGTTTTGAAAAGAAAGAATAGGAGTGTTTTTTCGGAGACTTCGGAAATTCAGATCTCTGATGTTGCGTAGGCGATGCGAAACAACAGCTTTTATAAATAGTTTGAAAACTACTTGTAGGTAGTTATTTTTATTTTTTCGTATTTTGTGCTGAGCGATAACTAGAATTATTTCTTATCGTGGACCGATCATAAATTCTGTATTTTAAATAATTTAACTTAAAATATAGTATGAAATGTGAAATATATAAAATTTGTGTCAAGTCACCATGAAGTAACCCATTCAAGTGTTCTTTACGGCCACATACGTCATATTTCACTCGCATATCGTCATCTGGGCATGAGATTTCCACGGAGCAAATGAGTGTAGGAAAGTATTTCTGTCGCAATGCGCGTGGTGATTGTTGTGAACGCTTGGCTGGAACGTTGCGAACTCGGGTTTAAATAACAGAACGCTCCGCTCCGCTTCACGAAACTGCAAGTCGTGAATGTCAAACGGACATGCAGAACGGGGGAAGATGTAGGATACGGGGAACTCAATAGGCAATTTCGTTCATGTTATGTGACGCAGGGGTACCACAACCATGGGCAAGGATCATGTTAGTTCGTACGCACAAGTCTGGCACAGTCAAATCGAAGCGAGGTTTTTCCTTAAATAACAGTTTGACAAGTTGTCATAGTTATTTTCCAAAATTTTAATAAGTATATGTAACAACAACAATTTTGGTAAAAGTAAGTTTACGAGATTTTTTTTATAAAAGATACGAAACGCAGTAAACATAACAATTTTATACATAAGTAAGTATTTATAATAAAAAATATATTATTAATAAATTAACAGTTTATTAAAATGTTATGTGTTAAATTATATGCTCTATTTATTACAGAAAAGTGTAGCCTGTAATATAACTTTTCATATTACACTTGTGTAATATGAGTAGTATATTATATGTAGTATCACACGTATAATGTACTCATATTTCAGTAGTTATAGATAAACATATATTTTATACGGATAGATCACGCTATCGCATCGATATATATATATATATATATATATATATATATATATATATATATGTATATATGAAATATATACTTTTGATATGTATATTCTTCTTCTAATAATAAAATGCAAAAATAATCACAATACTACATTTTGAGATTACATTTGTATCCTGAACTTATTTAAGGAATAAAGGAAGTAATGGGCCTTACGAATCTTTGTGTTGAGGAACAGTGTTTTACATTTACTTTTCATTTTTTATTACTTCGGACATTTCGTAAATGAAATTTTTCTCCATCATCAGCTATATAAATACACTTTATTAGATTATAAAATAAAAGAATATACCTACAATTACTTTCTTATTCTTTACTGAATACAAAATATTATTTACATTAAAGAAAAGACTTTTAAAAACAAATTTTGGAAATATTTTTTTGCAGATAAATAAATACTATTCAGAGAAAAAATGCAGAAAACTTATATGTCTCTTTTGGATTAAAAAATTCAGATAAAATTGTAGTAATTAATAAATACCAGCACTTCAAATTTTTTGAGTTAATAATTAATATATAATATGTTTTTTTTATTGTTTTCCAGTTTTTTCTTAATAATTTCTAAAGTCTCTGTCCACAAAAAAATACATAATAAATTCTTGAAAGAGTAAGAACAAAATGATTGTAATAAAATGAATAAAAAATGTGGAATAACGAGGTGTGCATTATATTGACTAAACGTTATAAGTTGCAGGTTTTTTTGCGGATGATTTAAAATTAAATACAATTAATATTGTCATGAAACAAATACCTGAAATACTTCATCTTAAGAATAGAGAATCAAATGTTAATTTGGTATCTTTGCCAATTAATCTACTTGTCTAATATCTAATATGAGAATGCGAATAACATGACATATAATATTGTCTAAATAAAAAAACATGTAACCAAAACTAAGATTAATTAAAATCTATGTTGTCATTCGTACGACAATCTTGGCTTATGACAGAAATAAATCATGTTGTTTATTAATTTACATGTGACAGGTCTATTAACTTGCAAGTCGGAAGATAGCACATATGGTTAATGAAGACTGATCGAAAATGATTTACACAACTATGCAAATATTTACAACTATAGAAATACATCATATCTTCACTCTTGTACAACAAATATAGAAATAGATCGTTCATTCTGTTAACAAGATAATAGTAATTTTCGAAAAATTATCAGTAATAAGTAATAAGTATAAAAACGAAAAAAGCAATCGCATTTATAGGCCAAATTGTATTTAAAAATTTCGGTCTATTAATTCGACTACTAAAAAGGATAGTAAGACAAAATATTGTACCAATAAACACCATGGATCATTTACTTTATTTTAGTATACTCTGGCATGAACATCTTTGTAATATTTTTGATACATACTGTAACGAGCGAGACTGTCTGATCATAATCCAGAAGATTCTAGATGGTTCGAAATTAAATACCGGCAGGTATAAAGTGTCGCAGTGTATACAGAATCAGAGAAGGCGTTCGGGTAGAGATAGAGTAGAGTAGAGCTCAGAGAATTCAGAGAGTGTGGAGTCACTGAAGAGTCAGAGTCAGTAGAGTGAGTGAAGTGAGTCAAGATGAGGTAGTCGGTCAGAACAGCAACATGTAAAGTAGAAATAAATATTTTGTGAAAATAAATATTGATATCTGGTGAAAATAAATAGCGGAGAAATATATGTTGTCGTGTGAAAATAAATTATTCTTTAACTTTAGTTTTTATTAATTATTTTCATTTAAAACACAATTTTTGTTATTTTTGTTGTTATTTAATAAACTTGTAATATAAATATTTGTGTTTTGTGATATTTTACACCTCACGCATATAAAAAAAAAACGTTATGAGTATTATTTAATTATAACGAACTCAGATGAAATTGCGATGTGAATAATATTCTGCTGTTTTGATTATAAATTTCGGGCTGCTTTAGTTCTGTGGCCGTTTAGTGTGAGAGTTTGAGAACTCCTGGTCTCGCATGAATGTAGGCGAATTCCCTGTTTTAATTCCAGAGGGATACTTTTTGTTAACTCCTCCCCTCTTTTTATAATTGCTTAGGAGTTACGCATTTCTTTTTTAACTCGCATAAAATGTGATCTTTAGATGTAATTATATTTCAGCCATGTTCTTGCATTCATTCTCTAAAACTCATTTGTTTTATAAATTGAATTTTTTAGCAAAATTAAAATTGGTGTGTAATTTAATTTTAATTGCTATTGTTGAAGAGGAACGAAACGCTGATTTGAAAATTATTGATCGTTGGATTCGTAATCATATTAATCAACTTCATCTCTAATCAAAATTTTCATCAACATACAAACCACCGCGGAAAAATTACATCCCGAATTATGTATCCACAACAAGATGGAAATGAAAATGAGTAGGGCAATCATTCCGCAACTGGGTTAGCAATGCTAATATTAACACACTCCTAACTTCCAAAACAACAATTATTCCAACTTTACATGTTAGTAAAGTGCAAAATTAATATAGTTAAGAGAGTCTGTAGAGAAATGCATATTTTCTACAATTCCGTTATTATGTTTTAGTAACATTAATATACTTTTAATATAGTTTGTAAAAAGACTAATGCATGATACGTTTTAAAGGTTTTTTTTTGTTTTTCCTTCCTTTTTCCCACAATGAAATGATACTTTTAATATTTATTTAAAAATAACTATTATGTTTTAAATATGTATTTATTGTGAATCGTTTACAATTGGGCTGACTCTGCTCCTGTTTTGTATCACTTGTGCATCAATATCAACTTTATTCTAACTCTAATTCTAATTGCATTAGAATTTAGATATGGCGCTCAACACTAAATCAATCAACAAGACATCTATTGTTTCATTGCTACAAAAAGACAATTGAGCACTATTCCCATATGGAAACAACTTTTCCCTAGCACTTGTTTTTTGTCTTAATAAAGTTTTTTTGAGAAGTCGGATAAATGTATAAACATATTTCACGCCAATTAAAAAACTTGTCTAGACATTTAAAATATCAATTGGTATTTGAAACTTTTAGAAAATTTACATTTTTTGGAATGTTACTAGAAAATTATTACGAGTTGGACTTAGAAATAAAAATTCTTTCAACTGTTGTTTAATTACGCATTGATTGATTATATTCTAGTAGATGTTTCAATTTGATTAACGATATTTTTATCTAAATTAATTAGACTGAGAACAAGAATGTATGATAGATTGGTACTCGGCATCAATTTAATTATTTTTACAAATCAAAATTTCTTTTTAAATTGAAGGCAATGTTAGCGTTGTTAATAATCATAAATGATAGATAATTATGACAGAAAAATATCACTGACGAATGATGGAAATATTTTCTAACGGGATACTTTAACATTCGTTTCGAGTTATTCAGTTATTGATATAATTAAAGGAAGCCGCCATTGCTATGTTCAGAATACAAAAAAGTATCAATTTGTAACGTATATGAAATTGTTTTTCAGTTCAACTACATTCTATGATACAAAGTAATAAATTATATTCATACATCATTTCAGAAATCTGAAACTGTTTCCAAAGTTTACGGTGGATTTTGAAAGGTTTGACAGCGGCATTATTTAGTTCTCGAATCAATATAATTAATTTATTTAAATCATGATTTTATTCTTCAACCAGACACATCACAGAATTAGATTCGTCTACAATAGTCAAAATCGATAATTAAAATATACCAGTACGAGTTAGAGATATGTAATCTTATGATTAAAAATACGCATGACTTCCTTTTAATTCAATTATATTAAAAATATTTTTCCTGCACTTTAACACTTCACTTAATATTATTTCATGTTATATAACAGTTCCTCATACAAAACTTTAGCATTCTACGGCTAATCGTTTTAAGTTAAATGAAAAATTAAAAAAAAACCCTTCGAGACAACTACTCTATTGGTACTGCCGATTGCAACAAAAAAGAGAGGTGCACAACTAGATGTTATAGCAGTCCTATATACAAATTTTCAACATTCTACGGCTAATCATTTTTGAGTTACATATACGAGATACGTATGAGGAATACGTTGAGATGTCACGCAGAAACTAGTCAAAATGGAAATGGATTCAGATAGTCATAATGGATATTTCCATTGAAATCTCCCGAAATCCAAAAACTAGTTATATAAGATATAAGTATTTCCGATTAAAGATTGAGAACATGTTGAAACATTCTATGCTGAAAATTTTATTTCTCCGTGCGGGTTTGAACCTGCAAACCCATTATTACCCTTTACTATTAAGCAAGGGCAATAACCATTGTCCCTATAATAGAACCACGCTATAATTAAAATCTAAATCAGAATGTTCTATCCGTTCTAGAAAGAGATAGAAGCTAGGGCAGGAGTTAAACTACCCTTAAACATAATAAAGTACACAAACAAGGGGCACTCCGATTGGCATTTCTAAATTAAGTTTCACGCTTTATCCAGAACACCCTGTAGTTTATCCGGAGGGTGTGTGTGTCTGTGATTGATGCACATTATTTTCATCTTGAGTTGCTTTCAATTCGAGGGTATTTTGTAAAACTCATTTGGATTTTATTTGGTTTGCGATAACTATTGAAATCTTATTTGAAATCCACTATAAAGTGTAGATTTCTTTATTATGAGCAATACAGATTTGACGTTTGATTTAACTAGTTGTATAATAAAATTCAGTTATTAAAGTGAACAATAACACACAATAAGGAAATGTAACATAACTCCATTCTTGTCATTTAATACATAGTCATACTTCTCTCGAACCACAAATCATTTACGTTGCGCAAGGTTTAAATGCCATTTAGTGTACAATTAGTGCAGGAAAGTGCCTTAAACAATCCTCCCTCAGGGCGTTCATTTCACTACAAATTGATCTATTACCTGCTTAAGTGTGAAGTAAAATTACAGGTAGCGTACTCTGTGCGAATACTTGTACGCATGGCACTGGAATGCTCGTTGTATTAATTATGTTATTATCGAGAAAGTATCGGGAGATTATACAGAATAAACTGTAATTACGATACTTTTATTATACAAAGATTTAAGTAATTAAAACCCTGTCATTTATCTATTACGAACACGTGGGAAACCGTTCATTAATTTTAAAAAACGTAAATACAAATTAAATTTTGACGTGGAAAATAATGGATCTGTCCACACTTCGAAGATTTTTTAGGTCTTAAAAAAAACAATCATGGACCATTGAGAATTTTGGTTGTACCAGTCTTCATACTTAATTTTTTTTGGCCAATCTTCAATTTAACAGTTGGAAATAATTAAATGAAATAATTTCCTAATTTTATAGAAAAAATCGAGTTAAGCATTGACGTCCTCTTTTTGAATGTTGTGATTTTCTTGAATTCTGTATTCTTTTTTTGTATTTTTTCCATTTCTTCCTTTTTGCGCTTTGCTCCTGTTTTTTTTAACTAGAAAGAAAAATTTCAACCTTAAGGCTGGTTTATGATGGATTTAATTTACAAATTTTCAAATTATGATTTACATTTTAAAATATAAGCACACTTAAAACACATTTGGTTGTGTATAAACGATTTACAAATTTAGAAATTTAAAATTTAGTTTTGGGATATAACCAATTTCCAGGCAATCAAAAGAAAACATTGAACTAAAGTTTAATAGGTTACGTTGGTATCAAACCTCAGTTGACAGCTTGTGATTGTTATTTTGATTTTTATGTTAAAATAAAAATAATTAGACATCAAATTAATTTTGCACCAAAACAAATTCACTTCACTTCGAAAAAAACAAACAGTGAAACATCAAAACTAATACACGTATATAATATCACGTTATTCTTTCGCATTCGATAAATTTAGGAAACTGAAATGCATCATAAACAAAAAAAAAAATTTATTAATTCTAAATTATATTCATCATATACCAGTCTTTCCTTCAAAACTAACGCTTCTTGTTGTCTAATGCTTCGTCAAGTTTACACTATACATACCTATATTTTACAGTTGATATATCAGCTGTCGTAAATTTTGATATTATCTGTTTTCTTATTGGTTTTTCGCATTTCTATAACTATAAATAAATCAAATATTATCAACTAATAATATCTAAATTCTGCATATTAAATACGTACCAAATTTAAAAATACAGCTAATGTAAAAAAGAATTTCATAGTCGCTCCTCGTTATAAAAAGCAAAGTATAGTTAAATTCAATTATTAAACAAATATAATTTATCGCTATAAATTGATGAATGATATTAAATTATTTAACTAATTACGTAGAAATAAAAGTAGATACATAAAGTAATACTAAGAAAATTAATTGTAAGTTTGTATTGCAAAATATATATAAATAATATAAATAAGGTGATTTTTCTCCTGTAATAACCTCTAATAATTCAAGTACATTTTTGTTCCTAAAATTAATGGCAGGAAAGAGCTATCAAAGAAGTATGCTCTGCATTGAACTCGTTTCTGAAATAACACTGCACTGTTGCACACATAAGTGATAAATTTGTATTCATAGCAAGTCATTTATCCCAGCACCACTAGATGTCTCAACATACCTAGTTATTTATCTCTCTAAATAAATTCCCTGCACTATTCAATTTTGATAAATTTCCTTGTGATCTGTCCTGAGTAAACCTACATTGTTGATCTGTATCTATGGCAACGGAAAAATTGTTGATTTATGTTGGTTTAACTTACCATGCTGATATAAATTACTTTGCTGTTGTGTGTTTACTTAGTTCCATTACCATTTCCAGAGCATAATCATATTTTTACTTCTTTTCTAGAAGTAGTTTGTTACAGTATTTGCAAGCAAAATGCCATTTCTGGACACTGACAAATCTGACATCTTCAACATTCAATACCTACATTGATTAATTTCTTTAAGAATTGACTCGTATTTGTTATAGTGTAAATAAAACTACATTTACGAAGAATGTTTTATTAATCTAGAAATATTTGATAGATAGCATTATAGTTTTTAATGTTATTTTTAAAAGAAATAATTTAAAAAATATAGTGTTTAGCTGTCACTAGAACTGAGTGGATTGTGAGATCTAGGGTTTAAATCCTAGCGAAACGTACACAAGTTAAATTTAAGTAGGTATAACTTATCACTTGATAAACATATAAAAAGAGAATATAGAGATACATTATTTTTCGTTTGATTAAAAGAAAACTAGTGATTATAAGTTGATGTTGATGTCATGATAATCATGAATTAATTACTTATTTTAAAATACCTGTATTTAATGTCTTAATCAACATACTTAAATGAAGTAGCTGAAAAATTCGTTATCTCCGTTGCAATTTGTTCTACAAAGAAGATATTAATAAATATGGCATCATTTCAACGTTCATTAGAGCAAATAATTGTGCAGAGCTGTTATTAAATCTTTAGTTTCCAAGCCTGGATTGTACTTAGCGGTTACCCCACCAATTATGGCTCGGCATAAGATGTGATTAGCAGATAATATAACTTTTTTCACTTGATTAAACTAGCCAACAAAATTAACGCTGTTATTAAAACTATAATTAGGCGAGCGAAAATTATATGTGTGCGGGCAGTAGTTTATTTTTCTTAATTAACCTGTGGATATGCGAACCGTAAGAGGAAGTTATTGTAGGGAGTTTACGTTTTGTTTTACTTAATTAATAACGGCAACATAGTAGGTGGATCTACATTTTTATTATGATTTTATGGCAAGCATATTAGTTTTCTTCATTTTTGACGCAGCAACCATAAAGGGACAAGGTCACTAGGAATATATGCGCTTATTCTAGGATCAATTTTAAATATGCATTTCTCGTATAATGAAGTAGATAAACTATAAAGAATATAAATAAATTAAAAAATAGGCAAATACTACATGATGTAATGATAACGAATTAAAATGAAGTGTAGTTTACCTGTTTCAATAGAGCCAATTTAAAAATATATATATTCTTTATCGTGAGTACATCATGTATTATTTACATTTTTTTTAGCTTCAAGTTATGAAAAATATACTATTTTTTTATTAACAACAAGAGAGTAAGAATAAATCGAAAATTATTTGACATATCAGAGAGAATTAATTTGAAGAATTATTTTCTAATTTATCGCAAATTTATTTGAAATAAAGAAATATGTTTTTTTTTGTTTATTTTACTTATGTGTTGATAACTGTTGTCTGACAAAAACAAAAGCTACAGAGATTATTCCCGGGAATATAATCCACTGTAATAAAGACCGGGTTGGTTAAAACTAGTGCTGTTGATGGAATTAAATTTTCACAAAATTATTTAGCAAATATTCGAATTTTAAATTGATGAAAGAATTTTTAATTTCGAGTTTTTTTTCTATTTTATTAGCTTTTGCTTGTTTGTATAAACATAGTAGAAAGAAAGTATCTATTTGGAGAACAAAGTGATATCTTCTTAAGCAAAAATCATAAATTACTAAAATAAATACTAGCAAAATGAAATAAGTTAAGTAGGGACATATCAAATAGTTTCTTTGTTATTAGGTATTTTACTATTAGAAAAATTCGAATTTTTGAATTTCGGATTTTCCAATGAAATTTCGAATTAATTGGCAGCACTAGTTAAAACGCAGACAAGTGACAAAAATGGAGTAATTTATTGATTTGATAGGTCAAAAAATATCACTACGAAACTATATATATTTGTTTATATGTGAAATTGCAAAATATAAATCATATCATGACAGCTTTAAGTTTTTTTAGTAAAATAACAAAAAATATCTATTTTAATAGTGAACGAATTATTCAGAAGTACTTATGTTTGGAATTATAATTTCAAATAAACATATAACCATATAACATATTGTATTTTTATTTGATTCTTAATGAAAACCGCTTCCGGAGTATTGTCGAATATTATCTCCTTATGGGTAATATAACTTTATTTCCGCCATCATGTTTCATGTTTGTATTATAGAAAGCGTATTTTATTTATTTTTACATTGTATATTGAAATTAATTATAAAATTTATACATGGTAACATGGTTTCCTAAGTCTCTCTACAAATTTTCTACTAAAAAGCCTTCACTTTCATCGCTGTCAATCAAGTTGCTTTCAGCTTATTCTCACGGCAAAAATCCTGCAAACTCAATTAGCTTCCTTTGTATTCTCCATTACATTAGCTCACTACTAATAACCCTAATTACTATAAAATATCACAATATTGCGCTATCGCTATCATTAATTATCTAAATGCTACCTGGCCGATTTGTCAATGTGGGCGATACGCACTGCGAATTCATGTAATTTAATTAAACTTCGCCGATTCATTTGTAAATATAATAAATCATTCAGGTGAGAGTTGAGAAATAAAATAATTATGACGGGTTCAATCTGATATTGATTCGGTGATATTTAGGTGAAATTTATTTCGAAACTTTTATTTTATATTAGTAAATGGCTCGCTGTAAAAGGAAGCCAGTAAGAATATGATTTGTTCATAGCTTATGGAAATGAATACCGATTTATTAGATTGCACTAGTAGGCAGTAGCTATTCTTCGACATTTATAACAAATGTTTATTTACATACATAAATATGTACTACATTATGATACTTTTATTCAATCTAAATATAGAACTATATTTCACTTCTTATTAACTATTTGAATATACTGTCTCACCATTTAGTAGACCTCCACTGTACGCAATTTTTTACGTTTATGAAGGTCGGAGAGTAGAACCGAATAAAATTTAATTAGTACAGAATTAAAATTAATTTCAGTTATCAGTTTTTATTTACTAACTCCTTAAGAT
Source organism: Stenolophus ochropezus (assembly GCA_035578165.1). Lineage (NCBI taxonomy): Eukaryota > Metazoa > Arthropoda > Insecta > Coleoptera > Carabidae > Stenolophus > Stenolophus ochropezus. Next base: position 11,198,023 of record JAQOWZ010000005.1, on the reverse strand, counting down.
ACCCAGACTAGTCAGGAAAACAATCTGCTAAATATAGTTTTGAGTGTGTACTTGATCATAATTTATAATGAATCCGTATTCTTTAAATCGCTTCATTATTTGTGTTTTACTAGAAATAAAAATATGGAGAAGGGTTGTTGTGGCGTCAGTTTGGTAGCATCCTAAAAGGAAGTGAGATTATACACACGGACCGAAAGAGGCAGTCTATAGTTTAGATAATTTTTATATGTTATATCATATTTGGTCTGCATGAAAGGTTTTTATCACTTTTCCAAGGTATTTAGTTGAACAATGAATTTGGTTTTAATTTAAATATGAGCATTTAAAATTACACTAAAAATAAGGTATGAACCTAAAATTAGTAAAGGTATAAATATTGCTTATAAGCGAGCTGATGTATTAAAAATATCGTTAGGTCGTATTTATACGTAGTTATTAAATTAAAAATGAAACAATCCCAATATTATTGTCTCATAGTTCATAGTTGAGTTGCAAGCAATATTTTTATCCTGACTTCCTCGTCATTGTTCATTCAAATAGGCTTGCCACACATATTAAATTCTATTCTTATTTTGTCACACTATTAAGTTTATAGCTTAACAGTTATCAAGAAATCATTAGTTATCTGTTGTATCTCATTATACTTGCAAAGGTTATGTTATGAGATCATCGTTTTCTGATTGTTGGTTGTCGGTTGTCCTTGGTGAAGGACAAGGATTGCCCGGGAGTAACTGTAGCAGATAAACAGGCAGTAAATTAGCGTGGAGCTCATAAATGCGCAAGAATTTGCACTTAGACCGAAGCGTGCGTTTCTAATTAACATGATGAAAACAAACAGACGATACATCACGGAATAAACATAAGGAGGTACAAATTGGCGGTGTATGCGGTTGTATAAACCAGCACTGCACTGCTTACAATGCTCCTTACCGAACTGGAATACTTTCAATTATATAACGTTATTACTTCTATGCAGGGTAAGTGTCTACAGTACTTATGTATTTTTTTCTGTTGACAAAAATCAAATTTATGTTTTTTACTTTTAGTTCTTGTAAAAAAACCCCGTAAAATTAGCTAATTACAGGTAAAGTTTTTAATTCCCTGTTTATTTAGTGTTACTGTCGAGACAAGACATGACTAAGTTTAAGTCTAGATAAAAAGATCTTGGTTAGATATCAAGATTTTAGATTGTTTCAAGACTCTATATTAATCTATGCAAACACTTTAGACAAGAGCAGATAATTTTTCGGCAGTCTTATTTTTCTATTTTCCGATCACTGTTTCAGCTCTCGGATAGAACAAGCTTCGCATAATATATTTATATTTCGAAAATTTAATTGTTTTTATTAATCTAGAGAAAATTGTCTATATTTTTCTCGTCTTGAACTAGCATAAGAAAGTCTTGATTATCTAGAAAAGACAAGAGTTTAGAAAGTCTAAATCTACACGGCGACAGTATATATAATTCTATAATGACATTATAATTTCTTTATATTTTTCATAAAATATATCCATGAGCTTCCGTAGTCTAGTTTTAGTAAGTAGAATGAAAAGCTGTGGTTTTGATAAACTTAGGTCAAAATTGTTCATCAACTGTTTCCCCCATAAAATGGCTCTTGTATAGGCATTCTCCTTTCTAGTTGAAATGACTGCGATGTGACATCTGCCAAACACTGTCCGCTGAATAATAATAATAAAATAGTAGTAACAGTAACTGAAATCTGCAATAAAGTAGTAATATTTCTGCTTTGTAGAGCTTGGTAACATAAAATGCTCAGAATAGAGAAGAGCCCCATTCGCCTAGAGATTGTTACAATGTCATTGTACATATTTCGACATAATAAACAGTTATAAATGAAATGCGATACGATACCACTAATCCTGAATGTAAGTGGTTATGTTATTTTTTAAGACAAGAATTCTGCAATATAACAATTCTTAATTTTTTTGTACTACCTCCAAACTTTTCAAATTCCCTTTAAAGTGACTTTATTTGATAATTTTGAATGAGCCTTAAATGGTTTAGTTTTGTAGCTTAAAGAAAGTAAGTACCATATACGGTTGAAATAAGCACACGCATGACTGAGCGAACCTAACCTAGACCAGTGATTTATCGTTGGTGCAGTGCCGGACTCATTTGTCATTTCCGAGGGGCACGGTCTGCTCGAGTTCAGCTTCACGGTCTGATCGCAGATACGTACTCTGCTGCACTCTGAATGCGCTCTTCTTACTGCAGGACTTAGCCAGTCGGAATCAGATCGCATCAAATGGAAATTACTACCCAAGAAACAGTCGAGAAATCTGGGAAATTGATGGAAACATTAGAAAAACGGAAACAATATACAACAACTAGTATAGAATTAGGATTAATGCATCATATGTATTAGTTGAAAATTAAAGGGTACGTTTATAAATTCGTTCGCAAAGTAGATAACATGAGCCAAACTGGATTGTTGGAGGTATAAGAGTTTGTTTCATCTAAATATAGGTAATGAGTAATTTAAGGTAGTGGTTTATATTTAAATTCGTCAAGTGCAACAAGAAAGAAAATGCAGACAAGCCTAACCATTCGACTAAGAATGAGGAACTAGTATAAACAACCTGGAAATACATAAATAGATCAGTTGTAAAATCAGTGAATAAAACATTAGCTTTATATAATGTTCCTTGAAAAGCAATTTGAATATCACTTACGAGTATTTCTACAATATTAAAATTGTATATGAAATGATTCTGTAGTATTTTGATGACTGGTATAGTATTTCCCAACCGGGTGGTCCGCAGAACAGTTTTAGAAGTCCACTAAAAACTTAAAAACAATTTTACACTTGCAATCATCATCGTCATCATCTATGATATTACATTCCTACATGGCACAAGTCGTACACAGCAGCATTTTTCTTTAGGTAAAGACTGACGGAACCATGGGCGCCGACTTTTCAAAATTTCCTTGGGAGATTTTTTTTTTATAATAACTACAACCAAAACATAAAATGTCAAGAAAAAAGAAACACTTTAGAATCCTCTAATTCTTAACCCACTGACACCAAAGTACAATTAAGTGCAACCAAATCTGCTCTGGTTTCAGTTAACCAAGAATTAGAGCAAACCCTGCAGAGCGGGACTGAGTGCAAGTGTCTCAAGATCTCCGGTATATCCTGAGACGCGCATTATTACCGGTCATATAGACTTCTATTGGTTGATATTCAATTTGTAATTGTGGCTGTACTAGTGGGAATTCACTGGTAATATTTTTAAGGATGTAACTCACACCTATTTTATGATAGTTATCAGTTACCTTCTTAATAATGGAAGGAGGAAAAATTAATTCTTTAAAATAATAACAAATCAGGGCTTTATTACTGATATAAAAACCCCAGATCTTACATTTCGAATTATATCAGCCTATCAATATTACTATTTCTAGTGGTTCGCGAGGAAAAACTTAATAATTTTCTAATCCTCGGTATGTACTTGTTTGTGATACACAGTTTTGCGGATAGATTGACCGGCTGTGGTTCTGATAAACTTGCATAGTACAAACCCCATCCAAGTAATCGATGAATCTTTGTATATTATGTTACTAATGTAAGCGAAAAAGGCATATTTATATTTACAATTATAAAGCATCCTCAAATAAATTGGATAAGCTCCAGTTAAAAACAAACCTTCCCGCAGTTATGAATGCAGAAAATTTATTGTAGCCATACAGGAAACAGTAATAAGCTGGCGATGTGCAATTTGCTTTCAACAGCGTCGAAAAAACGAGTCCATCAAAAGCGATTTATCATGGAAGGCCAGGCCATAAATCCTACAATCACATGGATTCGGGCAGCAAGGGACACACCTAAAATATCACCATCAGTACCCGCGTAACTGATTGCAATTGCATCGCGATTTGACAGCTGCAAAAACCCAATAACATCATAGCTGCGTAGCCACTGCAGATTCAATCGCCCGGAATCTAATTATCGGCCTGAATCAAAAAATTCGGGGCATTTATTTATTTATTTATTTATTTATTTATTTATGTTTAACTATATTACATTGCAATAAACAAGTTTATAGTACGTCTAAGATATACATAGTACGAGTATAAAGTTTCAAATTAATTAAAACTGTTTCATATCCACACGCAAGTACTCTTCAATAGAATAAAAAGCATGTTTTACAAGAAATTGCTTAACTGTAATTTTAAATGATTTTAAACTTAGCGATTTTATATTTTCTGGTAAGATGTTGTAAAAGGTTAAATTTAAAGTATTTTTTTCAGATTTGTATAACCTAAAGGCTGGTTTACGTAAAAAATTGGCAGATCTCGTATTATAAGTGTGGCAATCTCCATTTTTGGTTAAACTGGACTTGCACTTATGTATTTCTACTAGGGACTGAAATATAAAGATAGAAGGTAGAGTCAAGATTTCTAATCTTTGAAAGCTTTCTTTGCAATGAGCATTATAGGTAAGACCTTGTAGAATTCTTATAGCTGTCTTTTGAAGACGAAAGATTTTTATTGCGTTAGGAAAATTTCCCCACAAGATTGTCCCATAAGAAATATGAGAATGAAACAATGAGTAATAACAAATTTTTAGGGTGTCGCTATCCAATGTATACTTTAATCTTCTAAGTAAGAATATTACACCAGATAATTTTTTGCTAAGATATAAAATGTGAGAACAACCATTAAGGGACGAGTCAATATATATACCCAGAATTTTAACAGAATTGTCTTTCTTATGGTATTTTCTGTCATTGGTAACTACTAGTTTTTGTGTTTTACTCTCATTAAGTAATAAGCCATTAGCTGCAAACCACTCTTTAGCTTTTTTTGCATCATTATCACATAACTGTAAAAGATCTTCAAAATTTTTATTGCTGTTTATGAGTGTAGTGTCATCTGCAAATAAAATACTATCACATGGCCGCACAAAATCAGCAAAATCATTTATATAAATGAGGAAAAACAATGGGCCAAGTATTGATCCCTGAGGAACTCCATACTCTATTTTCTTGAATGAAGATATTTCATCCTCAAGAAAAACACATTGTTCTCGATCTTGTAAATAGGAAATAAAAAATTGTAGAGATAAACCTTTTACCCCGTAAAATTTAAGTTTACACAAAAGAAGATCGTGAGAAACACAGTCGAACGCCTTTGAAAGATCGCAAAGAGTTAAAGCCGTGTGGTGACCTTTTTCAAGATTGTCAATTATATTATACATCATATTAAGAACTGCTTGAATTGTAGAACGTCCGCTACGAAAACCATATTGTTGGGTATTTAATAAATTGTTTTTATTAATATGTTCTACTAGACGATTTTTAACAATAATTTCAAAAATTTTTGAAAAAGTAGGAATTATAGAGATGGGTCTATAATTTTCTGCTACACTAGTATCACCTTTTTTAAAAATCGGAATAACTTTCGATCTTTTAAACGCTTTAGGATACAAGCCCTTAGCAAGACAGTCATTGATTAATTTTGTTAAGGGTTCGACAATAAATTCCTCTATGTTCTTTAATAGAGTATTACTTACATTATACAGGTCTAAACATTTAGAATTTTTTAAAGATTTAATAGCTTGAGAAACTTCAATGACATCAGTGGGATAGAGAACCAGTTCACTTTTTGAAATGTTATTTGTACTCATCAAAATATCCTCCGCTTTAAGATGACCCTCAGAAATATTTTTTATTATGTTAATTGCAACATTACTAAAATATTCACTAAATTCCTCACGTGAAGGATGTGAATGTGTATTTTTACGATTTATATTGTTGCGCTCAAAGTTGATTAAACGCCAACTATCTTTACTTTTGTTATCCGATTGCTGTAAGAACGAGCTATAAGCTAAACATTTAGCCTGTTTAATATTGAGTTTATAGGTTTTAAGTTTTGTTTTGTACAATTTAAGAAAATTTTTATTTTTTGTACTTCTAAAACAAGTACTTAATATTTCTAAATCTTTTCTTGAATTTTTAAGATCTAAATTATACCATTTAACAGGTGGATAATTTGCTTTGACCAAACTTTTTTTTATTGGGAAATACACATCAATAAAATTAGTAAACCACGAAATTAAGTAATCAGTATACTCATTCGGAGGTAAAGAGCAATTAAGAAAAATATTATGAAAATCATTAGTATATAAAGCGTGTTTAAAATTTTGAATATTTTTTTGAGTAAAACTTCTAACATTTTTATATTGTTTCTCATTTCTTGAACATCTATTGAATAGAACAAGATATTGACCATCGTGATCGGATAAACAGGGATTCAAAACTCCCACTTTAAAGTTAAATGTGTTAGTATTCATTATAATATTATCTATACAACTACTAGATGATTTACTAATTCTGGTCGGCTCAGTAATAGTAATTTGAAGTCCATAAGAATTTAATAAGTTTAAAAATTCAATAGTTTCCTTTTTTCGATTTGTAGTGGAAAAATCTGTATTGAAATCTCCCAAAATCACAATTTTTTTGTTGTAGCGACAAAGTTTATTCAACATGTCTTCCATTTTGGATAAAAATATAGTGAAATTACCTGAACTTGTTCTGTAGACAGTAATAATAATAGTACTACAGCTTAACAGCTCAATGCCACAGAGTTCAACTTGAAATGGTACATTAAAATTCAACAATTCTATTGGTTTGTATGTTATAGTACTACGAAGGAAGATCGCCACACCGCCATGCTTGTTGGTATCTCTACAAGAAAAAGTAGCTAAATTATATGAAACTACGTTAATAGATTTGATTGACTCAACATCCAGCCAGTGTTCTGAAACGCAAACTACATCAAAAGGAAATTCTTTCAGAAATAAACTAAGTTCATCAATTTTATTACTAAGGGCTTGAGTGTTGATATGAAACATACTCACATCACTATTATTACAAATGACATTGGAAAAAGTATTTTGAAAATCAATTAAACAATTTCCTTTATTTAATGTTAATTGTTGTCTATGTTCGTCTGTCTTCGTTGAAAAAATGGCCTAATGCAGGTTCCTAAGGGCCAGATTGAAGCGTCCATGACTTTGGATTTGTTATCTTCATGAATCGTTAATTTGAATGAGGAATAAACTTCAGGATATTTGGAGTTTAGTTTTTCAATATTGACTTCAGGACAGTAATTTGCAAGATGTGATTTAATGTCTTTTTCACTAGTCTTTGGTTCAAGTCTGAAAACATGAAGCGCACACGATTTGGGCACCGCTTTTATTATTAAAGTATTGTTTTTACCAAATATGGTATGGTTTATTTTCTTAGATTTGGTACTAATTTTTTTATTTATATGCGAATTAGTATTCACATCAGTATTAGTAGTAGCACCTGTTTTATTATTTGAAGTTTCACTTGTTTTGTTACGTTCACGTGTTTTACAATGTTTGTTTATTTCGCCATTTTGTTCCGGTTGAGTTTGGTGTTTTTGTTTTTTATTGAGATTTGAACAAGATTGAGTCGGTAATGTGGATATATTTTTAGTTGCCGTTTTGGCATTGTCATTTACGTTTAAACAATTGGTTATAGATGGCTCACCAAGTCCGTTTTTGTTTTTTAGAAGTAATATGTGTTCATTTAACAAATGTATTGTTTCTGATTGTGCTAGAATAATTTTGTCTTTATCTTTTATAGTCTGTTTTAAGTAAAACAATTGACATTTTAACACTGTAATTAGATTAATATTTGAGTCACTGTTAGCACTAGAAAATGAAACATCACAAGGTTCATCTTCTTCCTCACCTTCACAACAGTTTATCAAGTTTTCACCAACACTGGGTAGTTTTAATATAGTTGCACAGCTGGTATGTGTCACTGTATTGCATTTAATGCATTTTGGCCCAGTTTGAGCCATTTTGCGACACCTTTTACACACTTTATCTACTTTTTTCTCACTTATAACATCGTGCACGTTTTTCTCTTCCGCCATCTTTTTACGTCGTGACAATCCCATTATTAGCTGTATTAGCATATTGTTGCGCGATTTATGGAAAAATCCCACCAATATCAAGAATCATTGTTTCAGTGTATAATTGTCGCAGACAATTGGGTCATAAAAAAATAGAATAGAATTTCTAACTTTTAAATCTTTTCCAGTTGTATTGTAGTTCAGATAACTACAAATATAATTCAGATTTGTCAACTGTAACTCAGAAAGCATAATGTAATTCAGAATTGACCAATTTAAATTAAATGTGATTCTTTCTGAATTACATTTGACTATTCTAAATAAAATTTGGTGCTTTTTGATTCACAACTGACTATTTGCTCTTTTGCTCAAATATAATTTAGTAATCCGCATTATACTTGCTGCTTTTTGAATTACAATTATGAAAGGTATTCATATATTGATGTAGTTACTACATGCTAGCAATAAATTCACGCAGTCTACTAAAATGAAAAACGTAATCTTCACCTAATTTAGTGATATGATAAGTATACTTTATATTTTGTTGTACTAGTTACATGCATAGTTGTTAATGACAGTATGCTTAGATGGAAACATCAGAAGCATTGGGGCTTTCTGAAATGATTGATAGAGAATAAAAAGTGATATATTTAACATTTTTTTTTTTTTTTTTTTTTTTTTCTAATATACAAAGGTTTTAATAGAAAATTCAAACAAAACGATTAGTGTCAAGTATTGGCATTTCTGGACTGGCATGGTAGGTAGGTGTAATGAAGTTTTACAACAGTCACTTACAATTTTTTGTATTTCAAATTTTATTACAAATTCCATTTGTAATTTTTGTTAATTTACACCTCCTGAGGAAGACGCAAGAGATGTCGAAATCAGTAGAGGTCGAAAAATAATCCTAATTATAAATGACGAATATTCAGAACTTCATTATATCTACAAAAAATAACTAGTACTGTATGTTAAGAAGATTTATTTTATTCACTTTTCTATATCAAGAAGTTTTGGGCTTTGCAGATATAAATTTCCAATATATTAAGTCCCGAATAGCATTTTGTAAGATTGCAGTTCGATACCTACAGGGAATATTAACCAAAAATACCAACGGCTTTTATTCTTTTTGGAATGATCTGGAGCGTTGGTGTGAAGGTCTTGGTATTGTTTCTCATTTCATTTCGCTCATGTGCTGCGATACTCGCGATTAGTTGAAATGCATCTCTCCAGCCAAGCGGAACATATTTACAACGTGACGCTGAATTGCACACGACTTCGCCTTTGATATTGTTCGTGAGATCGACGCCGTTTCTTCCCGACAATTTATAGATGCCAGATCCTAGATCTTATCTCCATACTCTACTACTAGTTCAATTAATTACACTAAACTGGGTTCCTATTATTTTTTGTTATTTATTGAGTGTTTATGCAATAGATTATAAAATCAAACGTGGTAGTAAACTATTTCATCGGCTATTAGTTCCTTGTTACGCTGGCGTTATTTATGACTCGAAAGTATTGGACAAATATCAATTATAACACAACAAAATTAACTTTTTCTTTTATTTAGAACCCAATTACTGAAATCTGTTTGTTGATTGACTATTTTATAGAAATTGATTTTGATCTTCTTCGGGGGTGTTGTGCGAGTTCGATGGTGTAATTTATATTGACTAGACGTCTTATGATAGTGAATAAAGAAACTTAATCGTTCCAGCTAAAAGACAATACAATTAAATAGTAAAATCCGTTCTTTTCTTTTTTGAATTTCGCAAAACGGTCAATTACATTTTTAATATTTATATCTGTATCTTCATGCACATCATGAATAAGTGCCAGTCCTAATAATTTATCTTCTGTCATCCTATTTCGCAGCCATATCTTTAAAAATCTTCGATAAGAGCGGAAAAACTACTTTCTGCACTGGCTTCACTAATGGGCAACGGGCAACGTTAATAATATTTAAAGTAGAGTAATGCAATTTAGATTCATTTCAATTCATTTTTGACAGCATTTTTTTATATTAATTTCTTTTGGAGGAGATTGAATATACCGTAAACATTTAGTGTGACACATAGTCCATTAAGCAGAAAATATTTTCAGAGAATTAACGTTTTGTGCATTTAATTATAATTTTATTGAAATTTACCAACCATCAAGGGGGACGACCGTCTACATTGCCCCAGATCGCCCCCCTCCTAGATCCGCCAATGGCAAGAATCTTATTAAATTTTACTTATAAAACAGGTTATTTTGCCCGAGTCATGAAGCAGTTTCCTACAAAAACTAGCGTTTTGATGATTCTCTATACTTATGACAGAGACTATCTGACGTGCGCGGAAAAAATCCTCCTACCGATTGTCATATCATTTAAGTTAGGAAACCGAACTCGCGATTTCAGTGATGCCATTCGAACATCAACAATCAAGCCATGATTTAGTTCCACGTTTGTGTGGGATGACTGTACAATCCATAAATGCATTGGAATTTACGCATGCTATATGCGCGATTGTTTTATGATTCTGTACATTTTAATAACCAAGTGCTAACTGCAAATTTAAAACCAAGGCCGTACATAACAACTATACGTGCTAATCAGTAAACCCGTATGTATTTAAATAAACAAATATACATGTCATCAACCTATTGCAAATTACTATAAAATGCAAATCTGATATGATGTGCACTATGTACAGAATATTAATTTAAAATCAGATTGTCGTTACTATTTAAATGGCTGAATAAAGTACATAGTATACACGCTTGTAATGATAGTTTATTACAAATTAATACAGTTAAAAATGTAATGGTCTAACATTCTCATTAGCGTCTAATTAATTGTAAGCTACAACTTCATCGTTAGTTTCCCTAAAAACTAAAAAGTTTTTTCTTGTTAATTTTATTCATGGTACTTGTCTTAGGCCTACGCTGTACAAGAAGAAATTCAAAATACTAAAAACTGACATACTAGATGATATTTGTATTAAATGTTCTTATATAAATATTTACTTTTAATATCTAATTTGAAGAACAACCGTTCCCAATTCCTTTAAACTTTCAAATTGTGGCATTCATATTTTTGGAAACATCTCGTCAATAAATAATGTAGTACTTTATATACGCATGCGTAAATTTAAAGTGAAAATAAAAAGTGTAGAACTATAGCTCGTCCAATATAGAAATGAACCTGCGCGAAAGACGCATTTTCGTTCATATTTTGAGCAACCAATGGGAGAAGGTACCCCCCATTGCGTTTTTTACCAGTGGCGTACTTAGTTCCTAGTTCATATGGGGAAACTATGTTAGGAAATTATTATATAATATTAAGGAAATTCGAAATTAAGATTTAAAGAACATATAACTGCAATAAACAGAAATCAACACAGGATTTGCCAACGATTATATTAACAGGTAATAATCATTTATGGAAAGGGTTATTCGTAATCTTATATGTAGCAGAAAAAGGATTAACAATAATTTGGCTTGAATATCTAGAGATTAAAGCTGTTATTTCTAAGAAAAATATAGGCAATGACCAAATCGATGTACCATTCTCTTCTCCATTTTAATCTAGAGATTAAAGAAGCTGTTATTTCAAAAGAAAATATTGTTAATGACCAAATCCATTTGCCTCTACTTAATTAGAGTTTTTTTATGATGTTCATAAAGGTGATATTTTGTTATTCATAAACATAACGCATTTTAAAATATAAATATTTACAAAAATTCCATTTGTTATTAAAATAATCCCAAGCCACTGGTAGATTGCTTTAAGTTAACTATTAATAATTAAAATTAATAGTAAAAAGAGAATTAGGAATTAGTAGTTGTGATAGTGTAGCTGTAAGGTTATAATTTTATTATTAATATTTTATAAAAAAAATAATATTTATTATTTAAAAACAAGTTTATGTTCACTAAAGGAATATTTCTGTTACATTTTCACTTATTGTGCTAATAGCTAACTACACTATATTTCCCGCAGTTGATCCTCACGTCATCAATTTTTGCTACAAGAATTATTAAACTTTTATCTTGCATGGCATAAATGAGACTTTTATTAGCTATCTCATTATCGTATATGTTACAGAGGAGTACATACACTATCTGCGTCTAAATAACTACAAAAATAAAATTGAAACAGTATAATACAATTTCTTCTAACAAGATGATGTCAATCTGCCTCCCCTCCCCTATTGATGTGGTTCACATTGTTACAATTGATGAGGTGAGGATCAACAGCGGGAAATATGGTGTACATCATGAAAATTTGATTAATTATTTGTTTACGATTGGGATTTAACTTTTTTTTGAAAATTAAATATTCTTGGAAATCTCCGTTACATTAAGGATTATTACATTTGTAGGACACTAGTTGATTGTAATGAATTGTAACAAGCTACAAGTTAATTACAGTATTTCCTCAAAGACGAATGTTTTTCCCGGGTTGTTAATTTTATTCATAGGACACGCATTAAGCCTACGCCATTCCCCGGCAATATTCATTGAGATACCCAGTGTGTGGGTGCGTGAAATTCTCGGCTTTCAATGCTTCGATCCGTTTAGGTGTTTATGTTGCTGTAAATGTGCTTCATTATAAGTTTCTTAATAGCGGCGTGAGTATAATTGGATTTTATCACACGAATCTTGCAGTAAATTCCTCTTGGGTAGAGTACCTTCATGCTTAACTTGATAAATACTTCCTCTTATCTTTAATTCAATAACTATTTTTACCTCTTAACTATCTTTTAGTTACAGTTAATTACAGTTTATTCACTTTTTACTTTCTTAACTGTGATGCAATCGAACGTCTTGCACATGTCTTAAAATTTTATTAGACATGTTAAATTAGCACGGTCGATAAATCATTTTAATTTGCATACGAAGTATCACAATTTTTATGTAATAATTACTGTACTACAGGTATACATTTTTAAAAATAATTGGGAATAATTTATATAAATTTTTAGTCTCTACGATAAACCATCCAAATAGAAACAATGTTACTTATCAAACAGGACGCATCAATTTTTATCTTGACTATTACAGAACGGGTTGTTTTATGTAATAACTGTAGTTTTTATTTAATAAATTAGATTGATTGATGTATGACAGATTAATTGTCACAAAGAAATAAATAATATTTTCATCATATTTTCTTGCAAAACCGTAGACGACCGTGACAACGACTGACGTTTTTAGATTTACTAAATATAAATTATATACTCGTATTAATGTATCTTTTATTGGAAAATAGCAATAAATGTATGAAAACAATTCAAGTAAATGTATTTTTGATTACTAAATGAGTAATGTAATTGAAGAATGTGAATCAAAGTAACATTGAATAAATTGTTGCAGAGGGAGATTTATTATCATTGCATTTTAATTTTCCAATAAAATAAGTTCCTTGAAAATAGTTTTGTAGTACAGGTACAATCTACAATTTATTAAATGTCCAATTTTTAATTTTAATTTTTGTGACAGAGAGTGCACATTAATATTATTTTGTATCCAAATAGTTTAAAAAAAAATTATTTATTGCTCACTTGTTGTGTCCCAATTTGAATTGAGCGGAGTGTGAGATATGGGGTTCAAATCCCAGCTTCGTCCTGCTTTATCCAAATAAAATTCTGCTGTATCCGAATGATGCGGAATCCACTATAACAATCTACACCAATAAAACGCTAGTAAAACTTGTCAAGAAGCAAGTACCTTATTGGTACTTGAAGTCCCTTTTAATCTAGGAATGTGTTAAGAATCTGATTTGGAGTCCTATCGAGTTAAATTATGAACCTTCTATTGTTCTCTCATAAAAATTTATTTTTTGTTGAATTCTCCACTAAAGCTAAAGTGCCCAGGATGTGACATCTTGTAAATATTCCCTATGGTATAAATATATCATTATTGATATCTGCGATTCATGTCTGACCGAAACACGATTTTCAACCGAAACCGTAACCGAGTATTCGGTTCCTCTCCCAGTTTTGGCCGAAAACGTAACCGAAACCGAAACTTATGAAGTTAACTTAAAATTGAATTAAATTTTTATTTAACATGGAAATTTAGTATTTTGCTTACTTTTTAAGGTATTATTCGATTATTAAATTTAATAAAAGACTTCAATTTATTAGAATATCATTTTATTTTTGTAGATATATTGCCCCATATTTCGAATTACGAACGTACTTTCATAATAAAATCGTTTTTAGGAAGTTTGATTTTACATTATAATCAAGCACTCATAAATATGAGCTCGTTATACGTTGCACTATCTTTATTCAAGAAGTAGAGTTAATTATCTTAAAAGTCACGTCACGAAACTAGTGCCTAATATTTGGCTAAATCCGAAACTGAGGCCTAAACCAGCAATTTTGACCGAAACCGAATCTTCGCTCAGACTCTATAGGTAATAACAAGATTTATTGATATCTCCTTTTTTTATTAATATTTTTGTAGCTTTATAGTATCCCTAGGCATTTTAAAAATAAAATACGAACTTACATGCATGTGATCATAATGTAACGTCCTACTTGGGATCGGTGTATAAATTTGAAAAAACTTTTCACCCTAACTAAAAATTCTATTATCAATATTTCGTATTTTGAGTTGTGCAACGCCCTGTATCCACGATATATCATCCACAAACACATTTCATTTCCCAACCTCAATCTCGAGTTCATCTCCTGGCCTTCGAACTATTTTATATGCCGTGTAGAATGCAGAGCATGCGTATATAAATCCTTGCCCCGCGGACATCATGAAGACGTGTATACAAATATTTAAGATATTTTATATCTTCTCGTATATTTTTAAACGGATACGAAATTGAAAAAGTTCGCCCTCGGCAACGCGATGCGTCTTGCACTGCTTTGGCGGGTAGATGATGTATCAGTTCGTTGCATACGGGACTAATAAATACGTTCAATGAACACTGACGGTAGTTGTATTTTTTTAAGCTGGAATATGATTTTTTAATTAAATTTTCATCTTCACTGAAATGAATAAAAGCTGAAATAAAAATCTAATGGGCCTAGCATAAAACCACGCGACGTACAGTTTTAATTATTTCCAATCATTGTTAACGTTAAAATTAAATTTTTAAGTTATAAAAGTAAAGTTGCATTTAAAAATTTTAATAGCTATTTGAAAAATACAATTATATAATTTTTGATAAAAAAAGCTGATATCGAATTTTCAAACAGAATGTAATCTAATTATCTATTTACGTTTTATTAATCCTCAGAATTGCACCTCATATAACCTGTTTTTTCCAAAAATGGGTAGAGACGGTTTTATCATCCATTCTACGAGAAAAGTTACATTAGAAATATTTTCTTTGTATATACATTCTTTGGAACGAATTGAAAAAAAACCCCAATTTTGAAGTTTTCGCCAAGAAACTTTTTATTTTCAACATTTTTTTTCTGGCCTTATGTTGCTAATAGATAATTGAAATCTGTTTAAAAGTTTAGTACCAGAGCATCGATATTTTCTCAAATCTAAAAAATTAAAAGTTTTGGAAAAAATGTTTCTTTACGATTTTTTTCAGTTTTGATATTTTTCTCATAATTATTCCAAAGAACTGATATGTGAAGAAAACATTTTTATATTTTTTCTTTTGATTGTAACTCAAGTCATTTTTAGAGTATATTAAAAAACCCATTTTTTGATAATAAGTCCTATTTCCTAAAACTAAAATTTTCGAGCCAAATTTTTAAAATATTTTAAGTGAATACACAATACTAGGTTTAAAACTTCTATTTTGCGTTAAATAATCGTATAAGAGAATAATTACCTCAAGGAAGAGTACGTTTATGTGTCTTTTATGGATATCTTCTCAATTCATGCAATGTAGTAGTTTGGCAGCAGAGAATATTAGAGGAAAAAATAGCAATGATAATGATTTGTGGAAATACCCCTGTCAGTCTCCAATCCACAGCTTCCCAGCAAAACAAGCAACAAGCGACAACAATGGCTCTCGAGCAGTAGGCAACGTAGGAGTGTTTAACAACCTCTGCTCCTCTCGATGCATTATGCAGGCGAGAGTATTGCCGTGTTTATATGATACTGCTCGCGCGACGTGTGTTTATACAGCGACTGCGAGCGGTTTTAGGTTTCGTGGTTGGAGTAATTAGTGGTTGATGGTTTCGGGTTACGGTGATAGAAACTTCGGCTGTTTGGAATCGGAGAATAGTTGTTGGGTCTTAAGAACTTCGTGCAAGGAAGAGGGGCTTGCTTTGTTTTGTTATTGTTATTGTTATTGTCTAGTTCAATACCTATACTTATAAATAATTAATTTAATGACTTCTCCCTTAAATTATGAACATGTAAGTACTTCCCAGGGTGTCGACTTTTGGAGAAATTCTTATCGTAAATCAATTATAGATTTAGTTTTAAGTAATGTATGTTCTCTGTCCGATTCGAATCGTTTCATATTCATACGCAAATAAGTTAACGACAAAAGGAAACACACATCATATAGATACCCATAAATATTCATTTGGATTATTGGATCGAGAATCCAGGTGAGCTTTGAGTACGGTGCAAAATCTAAACTTCTCAGAAATGTCAACCATGATCAAAAACTATTCATAACAATAAATATTCAATAAATTAAATACTATTGTGTACAAGTGGTACGAAATCCATCACATTTTGTACGTTCTTTGAATAGGACACAGGATGACAATCTGTAACGCTAAAACACAAGTACAGTCCTTGCAACCAAAGTTGAGCTGAGGGTTGGGTAGAGATTTGTTAAATTCGTCATCAAACACACACGGTGAATATTTTTTTATCGAATGAAAGCATAATACATAATAATGAATGTTTTGACAATAAAGAAAACTTCAATCTGGTACATTTTGCTTCTTCACATGCCCGATTGACATGTGAGATAATATCGTTACATTTTTTAGGTAACTTTCTTCTTTTTACCATGACCATAGTCTTTTTCCTCATGTACTAAATATCTTGTAAAAAATATTGGTAAAATATTTATAATTTTTGAGTAGATACCATAAAGTAATTAGTTTTTTAATGAAAAACCTTTTTGTAATTCCAAAAACTGTAAAAAAGAAATATGGAAATAATTTAAAAGATTTCGTAATAATTTTTCTCCTACGCCTATGCTATCTTGAAAAAGGAGAAGAGTTAATAGTATAGATTTAGGATGAAATTAGACAATTAGAGGATGTGTAGATTTTGAGCGTAATTTAGAATTAATTGTACGTTTAGAACAGGTTCTACAGCTTTTCTTTATTTCGTCACGTTACTTTAATTTCTTTTAATTTGACTGTTTGATATGTAGCGTATATTTTACTAATAATTGTGTGTTTATCTGAAGAATAAAACTAAGAGGCGTAGATTTACCTCTAATTTAGTCAAACATTTGTGTTTCTATCTATAATTATTTCTTTTGCAATCGTATAATTTAAAAATTTTCCATATTCTTATCACTGATATGTCTTTCCTGTTGTTTTCAATTATGTTAATATAGTATCGCATCATTCCATTCAGGAATGTAAGACAACTGAAATATGAAATGAAGATGGTATCTCCATATTTTGTAGACAATTTTTACGTATATTTTTAATAGTTGGGTTGGTACAGTCTATAATGGGTTCTGAACCATTTGAATTCATCAGTATTTTTATTGGTTAATAGTTGGCGACGCTGGTATTTCAACCCCAGATCTCATTCTCTCTGTTAATTCTGGTTAGATTTATTTTTTCTTTACTGGCAATCCTGTTAGAGGTTATGTTCCATGGCAAATAATTTCTTTTTGAACTTTTTGCGCAGTATATTATCTTTTCAATATGCGATGAAATTGAAATAAAACAGAATGGATGAGAATATATGTGTCTAGTTCAATAACGGTATAAATTATGATCCAATTTCAATATCTTGAAATGTTGCAGAAATCGAAAAGCATCGCTGAATAAAATAAGCTTTATATCGCCACGTTTTGACCTTCGGTGAACCGTATCTAAATGCAAAATTGTTCTATAAACATTTCCGGCATCTCAAATTCTATCATCACGATTATTCTAAATTATGCTTCAGATTCCCAGAATGCTAGAAACCCAAACCTTGCTGGAATCGTAAAGATAAATTATACGGTAGGATTCAATCTAATAAACTTTATTAATCTATGAAATTGAAAATTTTACGATCGGACTTTTTCATTTTCATTCATGAACTACGGTGGCAGTATTCTATTCAATGAAACTATAAAACCTTACGTTGCACAATCCGCTATCATAAATTATGCATTTATTTTAATTGCACTTGGAATATTTAGAATATAATTCAGTTCTCCTAACGACTTGATACAGTAACTATCACTGCTCTTGAATGAATCATAAGATATACATATAAACCATAACATAACTTATATTCAATAAATAACTAGTTATATTATGAAATACCTTTTCATATAAGTTTCATAGTTTTGAACTTCTATTCTAGACTTTATTTCGTTACTGTGTAGTATGCAACATAACGGTTAAAAGTAGAATTCAAGTACTCTAGCTAGTTTAGTGAATTTTTTTCAATAAAACTAGTAATTTAAATTAAGTTAAGTGTTGATTGAATTTTATATGAGTATTAATATTCATTTATATATAGAAAACATAATAAATTAAAAAAAATATTTTATACATTAAAAAAAATCCCTGATTTTAAAAATTAACTGTAATCTAGTTATCAAATTAGAGTATTTGTGTCTTATTTAACTATTTCTTACTCCATTTGGTATAACTAAATTATTTTATAGCTATAATGTATGCAATGATTAGTTGAATTAGCAAATAATAAAATAAAACTATTTTATAATTTAACTAGCATAGAACTATTTCATAAAGTATAGTAAATATGAATACTCAAATAAAATAAATAATAATACAAAAAAAAAAATCATTTAGAAATAACGTACATTATTAAGAATTTTCTTGTAATATTCTTGGTCTATTCAAACATCCTAGTTAAAATAATTGTATTCTTTGAAAAATAAATATTTCTACAATAATAATGATTGCTGTAGTTTTGAAGTTGGTTGTATCACCATATGTAAATATGTTGGTAGTTTATTTAAATATTCTTTCATATCCATTTGTAACATAAGAATGTGGCAATTCTTTATGTCCTTGCCCAAACAGAAGCTGAACCAGTAAGCGCAAAATATTTTATGTTTTTAATGCACATTTCAGCACGTAAAAGCAACTTCCTTATAAAAATACTCCGCCCCAAAGTTTTCTGGAATTTATGTACTTGTTTCTGCGAATTATCTGGCAAAAAATCTGCGAAATAAGTAAAGTTGTGCAAATTCTCGGTAGCATAAAGCAATTTCGCGGTCGCTTTTAGCGTGGCTGAATAGCTGTAATCAGATAAACGTGTTCGGAATATAAGCGGAGGAATTGAAACAGATTGAAAAACACTTGAGTCTTGAGTCGTTTTTGCGAAAATCCGACGAAAGGAAGAGAGGAAATAAATCAGGGGAGGCGTTGGCCTTAACTCTATTAAACTAATTAAATTATATGCATCGCAGAATTTGCTAGGCGAGGTTATAAAACTTTACTGGTTATTAACTTAAGCACAATACGCCTAAACCGCACAAATACTAATTACTAGAACGGTTGCGATATAGTATACATACACAGTAGTAGTAAATTTATCAATTTTGTTGAAATCAGGGATCAGGAATTAAATGATTTTTCGTTTCGTTTCGATTCAGTTCAGATAAAAATAATTTAGTTTCGATTAATATCGTTCCTGCTTAAAAACAATTCGTTTTCATTCGAACAAAAATTAAATTTAATTAATTAAAGTAAAATACAATATTTAATTTCTTTAAAAATATACTGTGTATTACGAACAAAATAAAAATGTCAGAGTTGTCTTTTTGACAACAGTATCAGAAGTAAAAAAAAATTTTAAAATTTCATTTAAAGAACACATAAAAAGTACAAAATACATGGAATAATATTCTTGCTACCAATCTTTAAGAAATCATAATAATAATAATCATAATATCATAATTGTCGATTATTTTGTTCGAAGGATTGAGTCACATCTGTTCTTTATAGGTATATAAAATAAATTTGAATCTTTTTTTAATAACTTATTATCATTCTTATACTAAAAATTTATAGTTCCATGTTGGGATAAAAATAAGTCATGCAATTTTTTTACTTGATATTCATTTGTTCGTTATTTATTCGCTTGTTTTCACGTCAATATAAATAGGGTTATGTTTCATTTTTATTTTCAGCATACATGAATTGATAAGACTAGCAGAAAGTAGAATGGCTTCAATATATTTTCCCTTTACTTCCCTCTTAAATTATTTTTGGAAATATAAATTTAGCCTGATTTTATTACAGAGATAGAATCAATAAGATAATTTAAATATGAATGGCGGCGGAATGAAGTTTTTACCGACTGGTGTGCATTTCCTTCCCGCCGTAAGGCGTTGAAGATTTATTGAAAGTTTTTCAACTTTATCTCCAGATCCAGACAGATAAAGTTTGACTAATGTTTACGTAGTCTCGCGAGCAAATGCTACGATGCATATAATAAAATTTCTTTAATAGAGTTAAGGCCTCAGTCGTCATCCTTTGATTTATTTTCTCTTTTCCTTCCAAGATTTTCTCGGTTGTGTTCCGTTTTTTTCTGTTTAAGTTTAGTCTGGGTTCGAGTCTACCTCACCTTTTAAAAATAATAATCTAATTCCAACCGAAAAATAACCATTTTCGTTTCTTACTAAAAAAATATAAAATCTGCGGTATACATATAAAGCTGGTAGTGATTTAAGTATTTATATTTGTTTAATAAAACAATAATCTTAACGGATGTTAATTTCCAAATTTCGTGTATGTAAGTACAAAGGTTTTATAATAAAACAATGATAATTGTGCATTTTATTCGAATTGGCTACAGTATTCTTTATGTGCCTTCGATAAAAATAAGAAAATTGTGAAATTACATTCTTTAGTTACTCGTATGTAATATAGCAATTAGCAATCAATTATTTATAATGAGCAAATATTTTGTATATTTTGCATTTCTTATTTATTGTGCATTGTTTATTTAAATTAAATAAAGGTAGGTTTTGATTTTCATATTCATTATTATTATTTATTTTAATGAATCTATGGTGTAATTTATAGTAGAAATAAATTTTCTTATTTACATTACAAACACATTTAAATATGTAAAGAAAATAACAATTTTCATATATTCATTAGCTTTCTATATTGTTAGAAACAATAGTTATCATCGTTATTCATTTATTTTTGCGTAATTACAAATACAAATATGACATTAAAAATTCGTAGCATATGTTTAAAACAATTGACACGTACAATTTGAAATTTTAATTGATTTTACATTACCACGGATGTATTAATCAAATATTGTATTTCAAATGCAGTATTGACAAGTAAAAATTAACATTTGTTATTTATTTAATCACGTATGCATATCACGTAGTTTTAATGATTCAAATTTAATTACACCAATTTAATTATTTTTCCAAATTAAAACAGTGCATAACATAAATTCTTCTATCGGCATTAATGGCTTATTTTAAGCCCAGATATTGATTCAGGCAGTTTAATACAGTCGGTTCGTATATTTAAAAGCTTTTTATTCAATTCAATAAAAAGTAGAGTAACAAAAAGCAAGCGAGAGGTGAGACTGTACATTAAAGTAGGCGTTTAAATCAATGTTTAGTTCTTTGAATTCGACCCAGGAGGACGTCTGTAATAAAATATCGTTCAATAGCCGTGTAGCTCAAATATATTCATTTCGATTTGTACCGTTCTGATTCATCCCTGAAAATCCTACAATACCTATATTTAAATAACAATAAGACTTAATATAAAGTGAAAATAAATTCTGAAGTGAAAAAGAAACGTACCAGAAAAAAAGGTTTTATGTTTTCAAAGTAATAACTTGTCAAATTTAAAACAGTAAAAAGATTATTCATACATTTGTAATTAGTACACTGAACTATTTTGAAGAGTATATTACGATAAATGTTTATATTTATTTAAATTTTAATGTATATTATTTTTGTTCCAGGTATGTATCAAGTCCAACTAACACCTACAGAATTCTTAAGTTCTTGATCTACGAAGTAATTGTGAGTAAAATTAATTAAAAAATACATATTTTTATTTCATATTCATATTCTAATATCCCAATAAATAATGTATTGTATCTCTGCGGTCATATGAATAAATAGATCATTTTGCAATTCATATTACAAAAATATCGGCATAAATACATCATCAATTTAAATTAGATTCACTTATATGCCTGCATATATATTTACCCTTGAAATGTCAAGTGATACCCTGTGTCATACAAAGTACATAATAAAGGCTGGGTCGAATAAGTAAAAATATTATGACACATAATAATTTACAATTTATTTTAAATATCTAACGAAAAGATAGATATTTATTCGTTAGATGATTTTCAGATTAAAAGTTGGTTGCCTAATAAAATTGTAGAACATAAACAGTATCCAGGGATCTATAATTTGATTCCATATTTTGAAAAAAACGCTACTTTAAAATGGTTCCAAATCCACAGTAAACAGACGTTCTAAAAAACTATGAGAATAATTTTTATACTACAATATTCCTGTCGTACTTGATGATGAAGTCATTTTCGAAAATTTTCCATTATTCTTCTGAGAAAACTACTTACATGTGACTTATGAAAGAAATGAGAATTTCATCAGTTTTTAAACCATTTACTTGTAACTACTCAAGAATTGTAAGCCTGTACAACAAGTACAAGGGTCTAAAGTTTGCAGTACGTTCTAAATTCTATTTCAGCAGAATTTTATTTTGCCTGGGAATCTCAGATTTTACACTCCACTTTATTTTAGTTAGAGCACACAAATCTAAGAAGACTTCACTGCCCCATTTTAATCTTTTAAAAAAGGATGAAACTGTTCTTGTCTCAATTTTCGTAGTCCGTCCCTGGCTGACCTCTGTCGAGGGTTAATTATCTGCTCGGCAGGGGTCGTGCGAGCCCCACGGAACTGACGCAGTTGGAACTGTTGTCATCTTACACCGTTTCTTCTCGTTCTTGTTCTTTCCCAATGCTCTCTCTAATCATCCTGACTCCTACACCTATTCAACAAATATTAGATGTCCAAACCTACCTAAACACTCTTTCACTCTCAACACCATTGAGCAATAGATAATCATCCACACAGACTGAGAAAATTGAAAAACGAATGTGGGAATTATTAGGTAGAATTATATATTACAGAATTTCGTGTGGTAAGATTTTTTTTAAAGTGTAAAGTATTGTCCAAGAAGGATTTTAAATTAAAATCTTTATAGTCTAATATAATAATTTATAAGTGAAGTACTTAAATCAGTATTCGGATTCGATTAATTTTTTCAAAAGTAATATAATTACAGCCATGAATTTATTGGAAAAATTTACGAATAGTAGTCAAAAATGATATTTACATCAGGACAGCGAAACTGGAGTTATTTAACAGTCATTTGTGACTATAGAACTATAAAATTTACTTATTATACGCATTGTACAGATTGTAAATAATAAATTATCATAAGAAAAAAAATGACCCGAGTTGTTACTTTGCAGGAATTATGAGTAAATTTTACCAATTTAATTCAAAATTTTTGCTTGATTATTTCACGAATGACAATCATAAAATTTTTTATATCAACAAATTTAACCATGACTACGATACTGTGGTTTTATCAATTTTTTTCACTAGAAAACTACATATGGCCATCAAATGAAGCATTCTAATTGTGTGAAAATAACGTTTGTGAAATATTCACAAAAATAGCTTGTTATGTATCTATTCTCGACAGGTTTCCGAAAGTCACATTACGATAAAGATTTCCTATTATTATCAAGCCATAAATCAAAGCAAACTGACACACCTAGTAATGGGTATGGATAACAATGTATGACAATATATTTTGTAATAAAAATTATAAATAAACATAATGATATTAATAATAAATATAAATAAATATAATCAGCGTTCGAATTTCGTCGAGTCAAAAACATTATCAGTTTTTCCCATTTAAAAATGGGTCCTGTGTTGCACTCCCCGCACCAGCTAAACTGTTCGAGAAATGGTGTCTGAAATAAGATAAATCAATTATCTGTGATAAGCAATTTATTTATTGCCTGTAAAATTATTTACAATTTTTATATACTACATTTTTATTTAATTTATTTATTATTAATATTGTATATTTGTGTGCAAAATAACTAAACATTTTACATTTGATAATTTTGTCATAATTTGTTTGTTTAAATATTTAGTTTTCTCCTATTACCAACACTTTAATTTAATTAATGACAGCTGACAATTGCAGTTTATGTTTCATTGTGTGCTGGTATTTAAAAACTTTTATGTTGTATCGTGATTTGTGATTATTTTATTTTAGACAATTATATTTACAATGGGCCAGTTGCTGTATAAAGGTAATATCACATTTTGACTTTCTTTTTAACATAATAAATTAAGATTATCTATTACGTTTTACGAATAACAAATTCGAAAAAAGATGAATAAATTTCAAGAGAAAAAAATAAATATTTAATAAAAAATGTGCCTTATTAAATGATAATAATAAGTACATATACTATTTAAATGAAAATACCTTGATTTATATTTTTACAATTATTCGTGTAAAGTACTGTTCACAAATTTATTGTTTTATTAAAAATGTTATAGCTTTATCATTATCTTTATTCACCCTTATAGAGAAATTGGTGTTTACTTTACGATTAGTTTTTACTAGTACATTCATAATCTTTTTAATTCCGGTAATAGCCCTTGATTTAAAGGAAAATGCTAATGTAATGAGCATTTTAGTTTACCAGTAAATTAGCCAGTCCTACAATCTTTATGTGACTTTCAGCTTACGAGTGTAGAGAGTTCCAGACGTATACGTCTTAGGGCCGGTTTCTCAATCTGTGGCTAAAGTGCCGATTACCTTAACCATCGGTTAACAGAAAAATATCGCATCGAAATAGTAAACAATTTGTATTTTTGTCAACTTACATCAGTTTTTCGATGCGATATTTTTCTGTTAACCGATGGTTAAAGTAACCGGCACTTTAACCAGAGATTGAAAAACCGGCCCTTGTAGCGCTATTTTATTTATGTAACGATTAATAACGTGAAAAATTTAATCGTTGAACTTATATTGCTGTATTTAAAACTACTAAGCAAAGTAGTAAAGCAATATAAATTTGAATTTTGTTTGTCCACATTTATTATAAAAAAATGTCACTATATTTTTATTATAAAGGTAAGTAAACAAAGTGTAAATTTGTGTTGTTTAATTGAATAATATGATCCACCTAGTGCCGACTACGAATCTCTGACTGGATTGGCTAAAAACAAATGAGGTGCATTGAAATTCCTGCTCGCAGATGTTCAGGTGTTGTGAACATCGCCTCCCATGCCGTATTGGGTTATGATAAATGATCGACAGCTCCTGATGTCAGCGAAATAGAGGAGTTAATCGTCTTGGTGATTTTATTGCCGAGCAGTGCCGTGCCGTCGTTGTGCGGCATGTTTATGCGGCACAGGTGACACTAAAAATAGCGGGTTTTTGTGCAGGTTGCGCTCTGGGCTTGGTTTTGTTTTGCTTCGGGTAAATCGAGGACTGAAATAACCGCGCGGCCAACAATAGACCCCACATGTGTACGCACTAGGGGCTCGCAATTGTGGAAATCAGACATTTCCTTCTCAGCCAGTTTTTAATCCGGTACCAACTTACTTTTTATATGTTGAAGATGCGTTACCTTGACTAAAAAAGCAATAGTAGAACAACAGTTAAAATTCAATAACTACTATGTTGAAACTTGGTTGTATATTGAATAAAAAAAACTCAAAAATAAATTCCTCGCGTCGAAAACATTAAAATTTGTGTAAAACTTGTCCTACTAAAATGCAATATAGTTTTTAACTTTATAATAGATAGTAATTATAGAAGTCATCAATAAACCACTGTGGTTCAGAGGTAGCGTGTCTGTCTAAGAAAAAAAAAATTAGGGTAACATTTAAACGGATGAAAAAAAAAACTTTAGGCGAGCAATTAACTGAGCTCCAATTCCTTCTACGCTAAATTATACACATTTTTGCTGCACTTTATTTAAACTTATTTCACTTGAAACTGAGGTCATTCTACGGCTAATCATTCTTCAACTTCCATTCGTTTCATATCTTCAAACTTCGAAATGGATCATCTTTTGAAAATTTTATTAAAAGTATATCACTATTCCTTATTGCATTATATAAAATTATTTTAATTGTTCGAAAACTTGCAAAGCAACATGAAATGTTTTTTGATAGTTATCAATTATTATGAAAGGTTTCCTAAGAAAATAAAAGCAAAATAAATTATTACTTTATTAAGGTCCTATCACAAAGGAAACTGCTCTTTAAGAAGGATGATTGGAACCAAAAATAGAGGTGCTAAGGTAGATGTTATAGTAAATATATAAATAAAATTTCAACATTCTACGTCTAATCGTTTTTGAGTTATACGAAAAATTAAAGAAAAAGAAATACTTGTACTTCGTACAAGGACGTAAAATCTTTACAATTAACTTCTTTATAAAAAACTAGAGCAAAAATGTTGACGAATAAATAGATTACAAATTAGATAAACTGCAACAAATTGTATAGCTAATAAGAAGATCTATTAATGGGGAAAAAAATAGAAACTGGAATAAATACTAATGCAAAACTTTTGGGGCAATAAATAGTTTAGGAATGAAATAAAGTGGAGCATATTCTGGATTCTAGGATAAGTAAATAGAGTAATTCTGAGGCAAATACTACATGAAATATGAGGCAATAACATAGATCATCCATAAAATGGAAAATAATTTTAAACAGGAAATAAAACTAATTTATTATATAAATTCTTTTGAAGAAAGGTGCCGTTTTACATTGCAACAAAAATTTTCTTAGATTATTTCAATTTGTGTTAAAATTTGTCGAAACAATAAAATCTTAAACACTGGGAATTACTCTTTCAATATAATTTTATGAGTCATTATACTTATGGTCGAATTGTTGTTAAATTTGAAGCACTGTAAGGCAGTAATTCTAGTGTCTATTTTCACTGCATCTATATCATGATTTCTGTTGTAAGTCCTGTCATTTACGTTATTTTATATCCTGAACAAAAAGTGCAACAAGCAACTAATGCACTTTAAATTTCAATTTTTGAATAGCCATAACACACTACTCAACTCATATCTAGCGGGATATATTTCAATATTAAAAGCATATAAAATATTTAAACAGACATAATACGAAATAGGTTTCTATAAAATAAAAAATAAAGTAAACTCGTATTTTACATTACACTGAATGGATACTCGACATTTATGCTGCTATGAATAGTTAAAATCTAAAATTAATAACTAGAGTCATGTGATATACGGTGATATATTGAAAAATAAAACGCAACTGTATTATAACCCACACTCGCAATGGTAGTTAAGTAGAACTTGTAATAAACATTATAGAAATTCAAAAATAGTATATTGTACAACAAGCATGAACTGGTACTTATTTCATACGAGTATGAAATGGACATACCAAGCGAGTTGTACACTACACTTTTTCTACGACCATGATATTATTTCCTGATTTATTTATATTTTAATAATGAAGATGTCTTCATTTTACTACCTTCTAGCAACTAGCTAAAAAACAAAAATTAAACAATTATGAGATATGAATTTATACCTTAACGTTGTCTATGCTCTATGGTTACCGTGGGAAATGAAAATGTGTTTACAATATATTATGTTTCCGTGCCAATAACAAACATACAACGAGCGAATATCTTAATGGTCGTGCAAAATGTGTTATCTAGATAAAAATCTTAAAATATTTTCTAATTGGTCAACAATGCTGAAAAAAGTCGCAAATATAGCATGTAAAAATTACGATCTATATTTTCCTTTTTCTAGCATTTTAGGTTATATTTTTTAATTAGAAATTTATTTTCGTTTTGTATTAAGTATAACTGTTTAATACCTACATATTTGAATTGCCTGTATACTTTTGATTTTCTGAAAAAGCACTATACTGGAGTTAAGCTCTCGCTTAATACAAGATGCTTTTAAAATGTTTCTACTAATTGCGTATTTCGTTCTAAAATCTTTAAAAAATAAAAATAAAATGGATCAATCGTATATTCACCAATGTTCTTGGTTCGAAAACAAAATGATTCTTTTCGACAAAGATTTAAGATTATGTTCCTGGGCGGTCTGAAATGGAATGCCAGAGAAATGGAAGAAGAAAATATGAACTTGAGTTTGCAGTCCCATTAATTAAAATAACAACAAATATATTTTCAGTCATAAATTTCCCTGGAGAACATTTTTGGAACGGTTACAAATCGTCTTATACTCGCAGATAAAGTTGAACATGTCCGTTAGAATAATATTTATGAAAGTGCGACATAATGATACTTTAATTTCAACGGTATGCCCCCCTGTTTCGGATTACATATCTCCGAAACAAAACAGCATCATGCGGCTTACACGCACATAAAACAACAGAAAAACAATGGCAGTATAAATCCAAACCCGCAATTTAAATTCCAACGATATTCGGTTGGTAATATACAGCGTATCATTCCCTTGCCTAACGCGTAACTGAGAGTAACAAAACCAAACAGTTGAAGAGAAAAATCAGCGGAGTTCGTTTCTACACCTACTCACGCACGCAAGTGTGAGGTTATGTGAGAAGCTAAACGCGTTTCGTGGATTTCAGTCCCACACTTGTAAATTTTTCTAAGTACCAGTAACCTTATTCGGCTATCGGGAGATAAAGAAGAAAGTTGATGAACATTTGATTGCAGGAAGATTATCTAAAAACGATTTGTATTATAATTTCTAAGTGGAATATATTTCACACATCACACCTAAACGATAAATTTATAGCTTTTTAATGTTCGATGCTTAACTACTATCAGGGCTTGACTAAACAAACTAAACAAGTGTTTACCGCCCCCGCTAAATAGAATATGAAACGAATGAACATATTTTGTTTTTTTTTTACTTCTTATTTTTAACTGTAAATATAAAATATTTTATATCAAGGCATAAAAGTGAGTGCTGTCATACTGAGGATGAAGTTTCCAGAGACAAAGTCGAGGGCAGCAATCACATAAGATATATTCTACCTTTACGTTCTTGGGGCCTATTCGGTAACTCAGTGGTTAATTTTTAACCAGTTGCTAAAATTTTTGACAAATAAAACACACATTACAAGTGCTGTCTTGATATATTCTCTAGTGCTATCTATTTTTATTAGCAACTGGTTAAAAATTAACCATTATTTTTCAATAATTATTTTTCGAATTTATTTACATCATTATGAAAATGTAAGAAAATATTTCCACCTATTTTGTAATCTGCAACTCAGTTGTTAATTTTTAACCAGTTGCTTCTTTTTTTTTTTGGAATGAAAATAGATGGCACTGGAGGAAACATCAAATCATCACTTGTAATGTTTGTTTCCATTTATTAAAAATAAAATTAACCACTGAATTAAAGAATAGGGTGGATTATATGTTGCTGTTATATTCACTTGTATTTGTCATCTTGGTCTTAGAGACTAAAAATACGATTTTAATTAATTGTTCCTTTACTACCAGAAGAAAAAAATATATTATTTGTTATTGCAATAATAGAATGTAATACTTTTGAATTTGGTCCAAAGAAATATAAACGTGCTTATTGTGTATAGCATTAGAAGTTTTTAATTTGCGAACAGTAGAGCAAATTATAGTTAAGATTTTATTAAGCTGGTGTGTTTTTCTGGAATAAATATCGTTAATGAAGTATTGATTAACCATTTCTTTCCAATCTGGCGACGGAGGAGAAAAAGCGAAGTTGATTTGGCTTAACTTGCGATCCGGCGTGATTAGATTTGCCCGGCTCCGTGAACCAGCACGTGCTGCTCACTTCCACTACAAATTAAATCAGGACTGTCTGTTCGGACACCAATTTCAGCCTTCATAAAAAATGCATTTATCTTCATAACTTTTATTTATGACTTGTTTGAAAAGTTTTTAATTTTGAGCTCCTTTACGACCATGCATGTGTGAAATGAAACTTTAATTTTTCGACCATGAATTTTTTATGTTAATTATTGCGTACACAGTTTTCATTATAGATTTTTTACATTAAGCTATATAAAGTAGATCAGGTAAAGTAATTTCGCAAAAGGGTTACAAAAGTTTATATTTTTCACATTCCTGGCCAAATTATTAGACTCACTCCCAAATCTAAGCTAAATACTGCAATTTGCCGCAATCTGTCGTTGACTAACCACTTTATTCTTTATTAGGGTTGTTAAAAAATACTTTTTTCTTAATTAACGTCTTTAAGCTTTACATCTAAAATAATTTGCATTTAATTTCTATCTTTTTTTTGTATTTGATACTATTTAAAAAATGTTTAATTATATAAATCAATGTTAAGTATCTAAATATATTCGTCTTGTCTTTAATCACTTACCTTACTAAAATTCGATAAATTTTACTTTTAAATCAGTATCGCCTTTTTCTTGAAAGATTAATTCTAAATTAACAAATTTTTGACAAATTTTAAAATATATGAATAACCATCTGTTCGTTGTCATAAAATTTTTGTCATTAGTCAATGCTAGCTTTGCAAGAATCTTAAGTTTTGGTCAATTTTGTCATGTTTCGTCACAGAACCAAAAAACTCAAATTTTAGAAGTGAAGCCAGGAACTGTACTAATTTTGAAATCCTTGGTTTAATGAATAGAATGTTGTGGTAATAAACAGGTTAATTAGAATACCTACGAGGTGAAATTTGAGAAAATAAATCTGAAACAAATCTCTACCAAATGACAATAAAATATATGCCGCCATTTCAAATAAAAAAGTTGGTCTAATATTCTCATAATTACTCGTTGTAATTTTTTTTTGTTTAGTTCATTAAAATTCCATCAATTACTCGAATGGATAAATTTTTGGTGAAAAACTGTAAAGGCGAATAAGAAAGTTTTCTCTTTCTGACATTTCTTTTATAATTTACAACTATTTGCGATGGATTTGATCCATATTTTATTATGTTAAGTATTTTGTATTTTATCTTACATAAAGGAGATTGATCGATTTGTATTACTACTCGTAGTTGATAGATCGTCGAGTACAGACCAAATAAATGTACGTTGTTTTCTCATTGATCGCGCAATACATCATTACGAAAAAAACCATAGCGAATTTTTGCTTAGCATAAAAGCATTCCTGTCTTTCTTACACTGATTGAATAATGAAACAATTGAGAACAATTAAGACAATTACAGGACAAAGACTAATGTAGCTAGGAGTGTATAGTAGTGCAATATTCAATTCAAAATAATGACTTGCTAAATGTATAACATGGTGACATATCACGCTGCTTGCAACTGCTTTCATTCAGTCCTAACCTATACCACCAACAAATTCTACAAATTAAATGCATTAGCAGTCATATAGTTCACGGCACTCAATTCAATTTAATTGCATTACATTGAACACAACATTTTATTGAATCAAATTCATACCCTTTATAAAAGATATTAAATTTTATGACGATTATTTACGTCTGTCTATTGTTGAATCAACAGCTTGTAAAATAAACGATTAAGATCGAACGAAAACTTTTATCAATAAAAAGTCACTAAATTAATCATGTCATCTTCACACCTGTTTTAAAACGATACAGGACAAGAACATTTATTTTTTTGTTACGGTAGTTATCCCTATAGTTATCACTGATTTGTAAATAAATATTTATTTTTTTTGTTTAACGACACTTATTTTTTAAAGGCGCGTTCTCAACATTCATTTCAATAAATAATTTCAATGATTCTCTGAAATTTAATAACCAATGAATGTGAAAAGAAGCATTTAGTCAGTATGCCATAAGATTCGATCCATATTGGTCGTACACAGAGTACATTTTTACACAGTGTTGTCAAAGTTCTCATGATACAATTTGCGTTGATCAGTTGATACAATATGATCAGTAATAGACCTACATTTACAAATAAATTTCTTGTACGTCTATTAAATTATAAACATTTTTGTTGCACTTCATTTAATCCTGCTTCATTTGAAAGTGAGATACATTATACGGTTAATCGTTTTCGAGTAATGTCATAAATAAAAAATAAACTTGCATTTTGAGTTATACAAGATCTTACATAAGTAACAAGTCAAAATAAATTCAGGGAAGGTCAAATTGGATATTTCCGTTGAATTCTAAAAACCGAAATTTTTCGTGTTTACAATATTTTCTTTATTTCGTACAAAGGTAAAAAATTAACAGTGTTTAAATATTACTAACGTACTTTAATCTTGATACCTTTGGAAAATTTGCTAAAAACAGGTTATTTTGGAGTATTTTGCATTTAAAATATATATAATTTTAAAATAATGCCAATAATTAATAATATTTGTTTTCTTGTGTACAACATGTTATTCAAAAGCGGCAAGGTTTTTTTTTGTAATTTTACACGCCAATAATAGTTCCCCTACATATTTTCATATCGATTCCAATCAGTTTTTGGAGTTAGTAGAAAAAAACATACGGCCGTCATAATATACATACCTATGTTCATAAATATGTATACATAAATGCCCTGGTTAAAAAATCTCAGTCCTGTCCATCATTTGTTCTGGCTACGGCCCTGATCAGTACAATAATCGTTTTCATAAGAAAATGCCTTGCAAATCCTGAGAACAACATCGTCGGCAAATATTATTAGTCAACAGCCTGTGCAATGTACCTATCTATGAATACTTACCCTACATTTTATAGTGGGTCACTTGAATACATTAAATTTTTTATAATTGTTGAGATGAGAATGAAATTCCGAAGTTTCATACTCTGCTCAGTTCGAGTAGTATCTAAAATAATAAATAGATTTTTTGAAAAAATAACCTGAGTTAATTGCTATGAACAATCGAAGTTTGAATATTAGTGGTTTAGCTTGATTAGTGGATTCCATACCATTAAACCATTAGTAGGATTTTATTTGGTTAATATTTGACGACTATATGAATCGAATCGAACTATATAGATCTTATACTATATTAAGTTGATGTAAGATGATCTGTTGCCACTTTACTTTCCTTAAAATTGTTTGTAATTATGCGGTAGTTAGAGAGTGCAGTTTTGAACATAAGGCATTTGACATTGCAAATTAACGAGGTTTAAATTTGCTGGTGCACTAATTAAGCCAGTATTGTGCACCATAGCTGACCGTCATTCCGAATAAGCTGCACATAAAGGAATACTTGAAATTTGATAGTCTTGTTAACATGACACGCTGCACTATCCTCTCTTCGTTAACATTCCTCCAACTAAACCAATTCGAACATAATCTATTTTATTCCGAGTACCAACTTCCCTCATTTAAATATAAGCTAGTGATGTAAACTGTATTCATCTTAATATCTTTTGTTTGTGTTTCAAGTTATGAGCTACATCGTTTTTGAAGTTGTAAGTTATCAAAACTTTATAACAAGACTCTCAAGACTTACACTATTATAAACTTTATTCAGATATAAATTACTACACCTAGCACACGACATTTAGATATTTTACAAGGGATTCATAAATTTTATCAGAAAATTACAGCCTTAAACGTTTCCTCAAACACAAAACTAATGCAAAACATAAAATAGTACTGTTAGTGTTATTACAGCTTGTTATCTAATGATATAAACTGACAATGGAAATGTCTTAGACGTAAAATTATTGTCATTATTTCAAACATACTTATGCTTGTAATAACAATTATTACTTTTTCTTATCTAGAAATACTTCATGCAATTTTGTTATGTATTTAATATGAGAAAGGATTTTCGTTTCCTATTTCGATAACAACTCCCACATGACCAATTTGAATTGTTAATTGTATTTTTTTTAATATATTAGTTTTAAGGTTTGTAACTAATTCAGAGTTGTCTATAATAAATACAATTTTTAACCACATATTCCATCCTTACGACAAAAGTGACACAAGTCAAAAACCTGATTTTAGAATTATTACCATTAATGAATGGTATGTTAAAAATATGGTAGTGTGAAGTATGTAGTTTTTTGACTTGAATCAAGGGTGCAATATGTACTATACCTGATTTTTAGAGATAAATTTCGTATTTAAAAACGGAATTAAATTAGGCGGTGAATGTCGTTTTTATAATTCTGTCTGTCTTCTGAAGTCATCCGAAGATACAGTATTTTCATATTTTTTATTTTTGCATCCATTTATTTTCTAATAAAAATAATACACACAAAATAGTTAACGAATAATAAATTAAATTAAAGTTTTGTGAGGTACCATAATACAATAGGAAGAAAGAGTAACAAAAGTGATATCCCCCCAGAAGCGTACGTCTCTAGACAGAGATTTGATGTCGTATCAGGAATACGATTACTTTTTTAAATTTAATATTTTATTTATAAATATTAAATATTTTATTATTATTTCTTTGCACTTCCGGTAGTAAAAGTCTACTTTACTCTTCATTTTCAAGGACTGGAGTAGCATTTTTAATTCCTGATGGATTAAATATGAATTTAATCCCTTGGTGGTCAAATTAATAAACAAATATTATGTTACTACAGAAACAAGTAGGTATATGTATGTAACGTAACCTAGCTGAGCAGAAAAATATGCATAATGATATTTGTTTTCAAAGCTGTCATGTATTTGACAGTTATATAAATATAACCAAATAATTATTATTTTAAAATGTATATGCGGAAGTGCAAAACATTGTGTATATACTAGTGCTGGCAACGGAGACCGGATTTTTTTGAGTCCGTACTTTGGGTCCGGACTAAGTCCGGACCCTATTAATAAAAAAATCCGGACCCGTCCGAGTCCGGACCCGTCCGTGTTCGGACCTGCGATAGTCCGGACCTGCGATAGTACTTCACTTTTATTTGCTTTATGGCCGATTTTATATAAAGCCAAGTAAATTACTTTCGTGCAAATTTATTTAATTTAACATATAATAATCGGTTTTCTTTCTTTTAGGGTATTAAAATCATTGCTGTTAAAAGTATACTTTTCACTTAAACTTAATTTTATTTGCTTCGTAAATTTATTTATGCACCGCACCGGACCGGACCGTGCACTGGTACACAAATGCACCGGACGGGTCCGGACCGTGAAGGTGCATTTTACACTGTCCGAAAAGTTCGGACTTTTTTAAGTCCGGACTTTTTTTTTCTTTGGGTCCGGACTCAAATTTTTCCGGACTTTGCCACCACTAGTATATACCACAGGACTAAAGTGTCTTTAATACCTCAAGTGATTAATTCTCTCGCCTATAATGTTCGTAAAATAAATAAAATAAATAATATACTATTATATAATTGAATTTATTTAACCCCAAAATTAATGTAAATGAATGAAACCAAATTATATTTAGATACCAAAAACATTATAAAAAAATACTTGTTATAAAATTTTGGTTTCAATCCTGATATCATAAATTATTGTGGACATCTTGAATATAGTCTTCAATAAAAATAAATAAAAGGTGATTTAATGATTTGGTAATTATTGGTAGGCATTTTAAATTATCGTCAAAGTATATCCCACTTATTTCTGTAAACTATAATTAATTAATCTACCGATTGAGTTTTGATATCTGATCTTCCAGATTCCAAGATCAGATCTTCGATCTTCCGTGTTGCTTATCTGTGTTTGTGATAAGAGAAAGCTGTGTACAATCTCCCACACCAGTTTCTACTTGCCTTTTTCGTAACTTTAACATAACCTTTAATTAGAATGAAGTTCACTGTCGTAAAATAGTTGAAAAGTGAGCATGATTTTCCAAGGCGGAACCTTTCTTGGATTGAAAGATTTGGAAAGATTTAAAGTTGACAGGTGGAATAAAATCAAATAGTTTGACCTACATTCAAATTGTTATTGTTTCCACTACATAAAAGTAATGTTGTTCCATTGTTTTAGGCTCCATTCACAAATTACAACATTTCAAACATAAAGAATTCATTGCATGCACGACTGAGCACAAATTTATGAATTGATTGAATTTATGTATTTGAAAATTTGTTTCATGGGTTGTTATGAAATTTGTGACATATGGGAAAATTTAAACTTTAAATCGAAGATAAAAATAGTAAATACTACGTAGAGCTGGTTATGTTAATATTTTTCCATAAATAGGCATTATATGGTATCGAAATGAAATGTCAAACGAATCATTCAACATTGCTATTAACATTTTGTTTGGTTTTTGTTTTTTTATTCAACAATAAATATTTCAGCTTAAACTAAGTAAATACTTGTTAATATTCGAGGAAGTTGTGATAAAATATAGAGTAAATATTTCACTTCTATCAAAATAATTTTATATATGGTGCTATTTTTTTTTAAATGTAAGGTTGCTACGTTGCATGTAAAATACTTTACCGTTGTCATTTCAAAGAATCTAGAATCTATGGATACACTTAGATATATAGAGATCAGCGATAAAAATATTTAGAATAAAAAAAATGGTAATCGTTTTATTAATTTTGAATCTATTCTGCTGAATTCATCCACAAGAATGGTTTGATTACGCTGAATTGAACGTAAATTTATGAATTGATTGAATTGATGTATCAGAAAATCGGTCCATTGACATTTGTGATGAAATTGACATGGAAATTAATAACACATTCAGATGAATGAATTGTAAAAGGCTATGCAGCAATCCGCTTCCAAATATGGAATAAAAAACGCTCGTATTTCACTGCTTTCCACATGTAAATTACAAAACAAAACATTTCCCCAGACACAACAAAGCTGTCGCGTCGGCACCTAACCTAACTTACGGCCGAAATGAACCGGCCGCTTTCTTATTTTCATCACGTACGGAATGTTATCCGGCATCTGCACGCTAAATAATTAGCGTGGCTAATGTTTAACATAAATTGATATGATTACGTGCGATAATGGAATAAATTGAAACGTTAAACATCGCCGAGGTGTTTATTACTACGTGGGTATCGTACGGAGATTCAGATCGCTTTCTCCGGCGAAGAGATAGCGGATTAGTGCATGATATCTGGTAATCAGATTCGTCAAACGACATCGAGTTGCATGTGACAGAATGATAGAATTATCAGTCAAAGAGAGAAATGAACCGAAAAATTACGTACTGCGGCAACAAAAATATTTTCATTTGTTACTCACTTGTACACCGTAATTTATTTGAACTGTTTTTCATCAGTGAAAACTGTAAAAGTATCTGTTAGTTTTACGGGTAGCATTGTTTTATTATTGAAAACTGTGTTTTTCCCGGTCCTACAAATTTTTGACATCGTATTAGTAATTGTCAGAATTTAGTTTTATTTATAATGTTATTTACTAAGGAATAACAAATAAACTATTGTATAATATACGCGAGGTAACAGTTTTTACTACTTCTTTCCTCCTATAACCAGGAAAAACCGTTTTGCCTCGCTAATACTGTAAAATACTGTATCTATATGTACCACTATTGCCGCATTTAAATTTGTTTTCAATTAATTATTCTGCTTATAACACAATTGCTGATCATTGTAAAATTTTATTAAATAATATACTTCACCAAATGCGGCTACAAATTATTTTCCTACTGTTGCAACTTAAAAGTACCATTAGACCAGTGATGCCTTTTGAGCTAGATGAGTTAAAATTTGTAAAGAACCTAATTTCATGGGTGCCTCGTAATTAGAAATATCCATATTTTGTGACATTTGCAACCTTTTATTTATTTTTCATATATTTGTTTGTTATTAAAGCAAAAACAAATATTTCTTATATTAATGACTTTTTTGTTACTGAATATTTGTTGCATTACATAAAGAGTTTTGTAACTGGATAATATTTATTTAAAATTTGAAGCAACAAATTTTTTTTATTTTTTAACAAATAAACTAACAGCTAAAGAAGCATGATAAACTTGTCACTTGCTTAAAGTACTCTAGTTTGAAAGTACCGAGAAGTATAAGGCGATAAATTTATGTGCGGTGTAGTTTGAAATAAATAAATACTGGCTTCGGTTACAGTGACCACAGGACGGTAGTTAAGGGTTAAAATTAGATACATTCGACGTAAACTCCTTGAAGAAAATCCAATTGAAATCATTTGATTGAATTTAAAACAACTAGTGAAGAAATGACTTGCTGAAGACAAGTTGATACATGCGAGGCTGTCCGCAGAGGAAAGGAGAACTGGGTAGGGTCATTCCACCCAATATTTCACCTGTAAACACTTGAGCGTGTTAATCATCCGCGAAGTGCTTTCCAAATCTTGCGAGTCCGGCGCTGGCAAGCTCCCAGGTCCAGGCTGGGCTCATTAATCAATGTACCACGGTCGGATAGATGCATATACACCTCAGCAAGACGAGCCGCGAGCCGAGGCCGAGAGCGAATCCACATGTTGGCCATGCCACACAAAACGCACTACTGTATGCGTGTAAGTGTGCGTCACGGTCCACCGGCCGTGTGATTCACTTCATGCAGATGAGGAGATCATTGTATTGGAGGAAAATGTTAGGAGAATTATACTCAATCGATATCGCAATGAAATGCAGAGATATTTACATGTACACTACTACGTGCATACAATCCCCTCTATTCTGTAATTCAGTAGTTAATTTTGAACCAGTTGCTAATTTTTTTCTCTAATTAAAATTAACCATTAAATACTGTTGGGAATTTTCATTATAAGCTTTAGATCCCTAGCTAAACATGTAAGGTGACAATCTACTGTATTAAATTGCTCGCGTCTCATTAAAAAATTAATTGATTTATATATGTATGTACACAGGTGTTTCAAAAGTATTGCAAAAAAAATAAGGATATATACAATTTGATGTGTTGATTGTAGTGCAACAAGATTTTTTTGAAATTTCGCAAAATCAATCGCACGGTCCTTAGAGCTGACATTTTTGGGCCACTGGACTGATGGGTTACGAATACAAATACAAATTAGTAAACATTCATTTAATTCATTCTATTCATTTTTTTACACATTGTATGTAGGTACATATGATATATACATATATTATGAATATATGTAGATATGTAATAATAATTATTGTATTGCATTGTTGACATATTTAAGGCAGACAAGACTAAAGAAATTTTACTTGTATTTTTGTAATGTAAGTTGACATAATACTTCATTGGCAATATGTAAAGGAAATGTGTGAAATATTGTCCTCAATAATATTCTTACTGTAAAATACCATGGTATCCTTATATTCTGTAAGTAGATATTATTACATTCTTTTATGTAACAGGCATATAAAGCCCACTAGTTTTTCAATTAATCTATTTAAAATACATAGGTAAATGCATTTTTTTTCATAATCAAGCCGGTGCTTAGCACTTTGTTTCTGATTTTGTAAACGAAACTGTTAAATTGTAAAAGAAATGTTGAAATATTTTACACAAACTTAATAGTGTTTATAGTATAGTCTTGTCGTATATAGTCTAAAACTCGTGAAGGAAATGTCTTCGCAAAATTATAGACTTCGCCTAGACAAACTTTTCGCTAGTACGGAAAATATCTATTCCATACTAGTTATAGAATATTCTATTCTCAACTTCTGTTTTTTTTTTTTGAAAAGAGTTCTAATTTGAACATTAATAATTACAATAACAATGATATTGTTAAATTTTAGGACAATATGGATGTTATTTCCAAAATTTAAACAGTTCTCAATGTGATTTAAAAATCATCTGAGGAGTATCGAATTTCTAAACTTTATCTCAATTAAAATAAAATACGACTAGCATGTGAATTATGTCTTACATGTTGTGAATGTAGGATTTGTGATTGGTGTGTAATGTGGTCGCAGTCCGCACCTGGCTATCATTAACCACCTTCTCCCCATCTTCATCCCCTGACGGCTTAATCCCGGGAACATGTGTTTACAAAGCGCACGTGTGTGTAACATACCCGTCTAGCACTCCGTTGCGCCTAGCCCGATACATTGTGTTCACTGCATGTGTGAGTTGTGTTTGTATGAGACTAATTGTTCCTATTAGTGCAAACATACGACCAGTGCTTCTCAAACCACATCCACGCAAGGATAGTATCGTTTACTAGATGGACATTCGTAGCAAGGATATTTCAATTATTACTTTTAATATATTACGTGTTCTATAACTCAAAGCTTGCCAGCTTCAAACTTTTTAGTTTTACTTATTTGGTTATTTGACGGCTTTGGTGTTTATTTGTTAGGTTAGGTTTAGGTTACGATCTTTAAGTAAACTATACTTTTCTGGTACAGTGGTAGCCAATTATTACCAAAAACTAATTAGCTCTATCTACTTGGAAACAATTGTCAAAACCATTTAACATATAAACACACTCTTAATCCTACGACCACCATGTCTGTGCTACGACGATTTTGCGTTAGATGTTTTCCTCTGCCTCTCAAAATCTTGAAGTTTACATTTTAAACATTGTCTATTTTAATATGCAGTATCTCTTCTTCAGTTTTTCCAATTTCATTTTCATCGAAGTATCTGCTTATTTAATTTTTCTTAATTTGTAAGTCACCATAGTTCTTCTTTATCTTGTGTTGTAGTTTGTTAGATATAATTTTAATATTGAAGCAGTTATCAAAGTTATAAATCTACGCTCATCTGTCAACTCTTCAAATAGCATTAGTCTAAAAATAAAAGACATATAATACTAGGATGCAATAATTCAGCCTCATAAACACACATTGAAATCAAATTTCTAAAAAACATGAATTATGAATTAGAAGAAATGCTGAAAGATGATAACATTATCGGATTCATAAAAGAAATGATTAAATTGAATGAATAGATAGATCCAAACCAACACTAAATAGAACTAAAGGAAGAGCAAGAAGTCAATGGATTGCTGAAGTTACACAAGAATTGAAAAACATTCCAAATTGAAGAATAGTAGGTAGACAAAGAAATGTATAGGGAAACTGATTGAAAGACGCTCATATCCTAATAGGAGAGTCTAGCGAACAAGAAGAAGAAATTATAACTTTGGTCATTTTCCAAGTTTCGCAATAATATATAACATGTAGCTATCTATATACATACTTCATTGTAATAATAACAACATCTGTTTAAAAAGAGTCTTTAAATTTGATCGAAACATTATCTCGTTTATCTGTAGATCGAGAGGTGAAAAATTTCGAATTATAAATGTATGTAAATTTGAACTGAGATGAAATATGATGTTACCAGCATATTTCCAATATTTGACAAGCAGCAGATACATACATGTAAATATAGCAACTTCAACATCAGCACCAACGCAAATAGAAAACATACAAAGTATGTTTTACTTCTTAGTAAATTAAAGCAGTCACAACAAATTTTCCGCGCATGACTCCAAAGCGAAGAATAAAATTACAAACGGATTTTTCCCCCTGGTTCTTTGAAGTGATCCACAGATTACAAAAACTATATTTCATGAATATTCAATCGACAAATTAGTAAACAAAACACTGAAATTAATGTATGAGTCATCTTGTTGAGATCACAAGAACATCTTTACTTCTATCGCGATTTTCATTCACAAAAAATGTAAACAATATTAATGTATTCATACTTGGTACATGTTTATGTAAATTGGTGGAAATTAACATAACAACGGCAGATACATTAGAATACACATGTTCGAGACGCTAATACAACTTATTTCTATATAAAGTGCAACATCACACTTCCATTCATAGGCGACCAACATGAAACGGAAACACGTGTTTTTATACACACGCTTTTATTCAGAATAGAAAGTACAATAAATAATACCCAGTTTTAAATATCATTCATTTCACTAAATTAAAAAAAATATATATGTAAAGATTATAAGTGTGGCAACACGGACTTCATGACTGGTAACCATTTTAATTAAAGTTTCAATATCAATTTCGGTGTTATAATAATGATAATAA
This sequence comes from Stenolophus ochropezus, assembly GCA_035578165.1. NCBI lineage: Eukaryota > Metazoa > Arthropoda > Insecta > Coleoptera > Carabidae > Stenolophus > Stenolophus ochropezus. The sequence goes on along the minus strand of JAQOWZ010000005.1, from coordinate 11,156,068 downwards.
TAGGATAGAAACCACTGTATTTTGAATCTAGAGTCCGATTCAAATTAAATTAAACTTTTATTTCGTTGTTTTCCTATACCTATATCAGTTCATTCGGGTTAGCTGTACTGGTTTCATTAAAATTTAATTAATTGAAGATGTACACATGTCTATGTACATAATTCAGGACGAACAAACCGAAAAATATCATTGTAAAAATAGCCGAAGTTCTTAGTGTATTCCGAAATTGAACCAGTGTAACCGCGGTTACTTTTTCAAATTTTAACCACGTTAATTAATATACTATTAATTTGTGATGTACTATAACCTGTAAGTCACTAGTCGGTTTTAGACTGATAACTATCTCTACCAAAAGTGCAAGTAAAAATAATTATGGATGAACGGATGAAATTCACTTCTCAATTTTACCTGATAAAACTCTTTTAAAGAAACTTCAAGAGTTACAGGGTACATTTATTGGAAATAGTTATTAATGAACCTGAACTTGAACGATGCGAAGTAAAATATATTAATATTTTGATAACCGTTTCTGTTTTTCAAATGACGAACTACAAAGTATAAATTTTAATTGAATATAATTCCGATCAATAATTGGGTGCATAAATTTAGAGATGTATTCGCATTGACGACGGAAACAGATAGTTATCCCGCTGAAGTAACGATATAATGTGTAGTTATTACTGCTAAGATGCATATTAATTCATATTTCCTTACGACTGCGATCAAATTTCAAACAAAACCATCACGACGCGAGTGGGCAGCGCACGCTCGGATCCATTAATTACAACTTACATAATTAAATAGTAGTGCATAATTAATTCCTAGATACACGGTAAGATAGCCGACAGATGTTTCCAAGCAAGTCAATAGCATTGGAAGAAAGCACCCAGATTTGCATCCGCCTTCGTATTGCGCTCTTGCCAAGAATGTCATACAACGACCATTGTGTATCGCACTTTATTTTATTATTTATTTCTGTATTTGCTACGCATACAAATGACTTGATTGACAAATCCAACTGATATTTAATCTGCCTAGATAGGAAAAGATGAAAGGGATTAAATGGGAATCATACACAAATGAAGACAAATTTTCACAGAAACACAACTTGGAATAGGATTTAGAATCTACCATAAGCTTTTCACTCCCTAGATTAAAATTTATATTTTATATTTTTTTGTCGGGATTAATGTAAAAATCATTTAAAATATCTGTGGCGTTCTGTGATATTGATATTGAGTATATAATTAGCGATGGTTCAATTGGTCTGTGCGTTCCAACTATAAAACTGGAGTGAGAGATCAGGGATTCAAACCCCAATGTAATTAACTGTTGGCGAAATAAAATACCGCTGTTATTGAGTCGTTCAGAACTAATCAAAAGCTGTAGGTTTTTTTTAGAAGTTAGCACTACTTCAACAGCAATGTAAGTGAAACGCGAATATTTAAAAAATATTTTTATTCCGTAATCAGTACGTTATGTACTGCATGCTATTATAATATTATCAATTGTATGTAATCATTGAAAAACATAGTTATAAATTAATAATTTGCAGCTATTTCGTCTATAATAAGCGGTTGTTGATTATTAGGTTGATATTAATAATATAACTTTAGTTAGTAAATAAGTTAATTTATCTTCAGCATAAGTAAGTTATTATTGAATTATGATTACAATATGAACTTTAGAGTGGAATCGAATGGAGTATGATATTTAGATTTGAATTCCAACTATTAACAAAATAAAATATCGCTATGACTGCATACTTCAGAACCCACTGAAAACTGTAGATCCTTATACAGAGGCTGTAGGTTGGCCACTTACTTTAAATACTAATAACAATTCTCATTTCGATTTCTAGAAAGCAGGGTAATATAGAATATAGGAATATTGAAAGCAGATTATTCCACAATGTAATGACGAGATGGGGTACTTATTGTCTAGTATTGTGTATCTGTCGTATATCAACCTATATTATTACCGTTGCAAATTTCATCGCTTGAGTAGCATCTTATTTGTTTCTCATCTCGTGTCCTAATCCTCCATCTGCATCCGTCGCAGAGGAAACATAACTCAAGTGCGCAGTGAGTAGGTGTCGACAGCAGCGACAAATGCGTCATGTGTCCGGACACTCGGTATCAACGTGAGATCTGACAAGAAGCAAAGTACCACACACACACTCCGTCTAATGCAACTAACGCTAATGCATTCTCAACAACGAGATCTTTGTCCGCACACGGTTCAACTGCTCAATACCTTCTTTGTTTGAAAGGGATACTTTCATAAAAGACCATGATTAGAGAATTTTACTGAAGGGTGAAATAAAAATAAATACTAAAAATGATACATTAATATCACGATATATTTAAAACCAACCGCCATTACCAAATACGTATAGGTATGTACGTTAAAACGATAACAATATTGTCATTAAATTAAAAATTAAAGGAATAGTTTAGTGGAGTTAAAATTCCAGCATTACCAATTTGTAACCAAACAAATATGTTTATCGTTATTGTTTGAGTGGTTCGGAACCCTCTATAAACTGTAGGTCCTTTGCAGAGTCTGCAAGCTAACAATTTACACCACTAAAATACAAGGAAAACAAGTCATGAAACAATTATGTTAAGGTACTTGAAGCACTGTTCCATCTTAGGTATGTTGTACCACAGATGGTGCTGATTTATCTTTTACTTAGAATGACAAGAGTAACTGTTACTCCCAGTATACCGATTTCTACCAAAATTTACTAACTCGTGTTATTAATGTTAAAAAATACAGAGTTTTATAATTATCCTCTCAGCCATATATACTACACAGTTGCACACATACATCTGAACGAACAGACGGATGGATGAACCGCTGGAAATCACGCTTAAAATAGTGAAAACATAAGTTCTTAATTTGTGGACACTCGTCACAGTCATCATAATCTCGAAACATCCAAATCGGTATGATTGCAATAACCTTCTTATATGAGTATGTTACGATCGATAAAAATAAACATGTTTTGACAACTAAGTTCTCATCACCAATAAAACTGGGAAGTACTAAAGGTAATACTAATGCCGAATTTAAAGGAGATCATTAGTCAGACATGGTTTTAAGATTTCGAAAATAATAAAGAAATCAGAAGTACAAAAGCGTTGCATATACATAAACATTAAAGATTGGCTTAGTATGGAGCAGAATTGTCAAGAACAACACCTATTTGCCGAAATATTGACCTGGAATGAAAACACAAATGAGTAACTTATAGATCTGATACTCCTGTCAGTGCAAATGAAGATTTTATTGTAAATAAATTATTAACAATGTTAGCAACGCTTTAGATGCAAGTTTAGCTACGGCTGAACGTTCAAGAAATTAAAACTCCTTAAAGGAGTTGGATCGTAAGAAAGTTTGAACTGGATTCGTATCGATGTGTTTAAGTTTTTTATTAAGATATTCTGTATAGTTAATTAATATTGTAAGGAATTTGATGATCGACTGTTGTCACAGGATTATTCTTCATATTCCAATAAATTTGTGCTTAATATTATTACACATATTATTGTTTATTATTACCTAAAAAACGGAATTTGTTCCTCTCTAAGAGAGATTCTGGATCCGACACTGGGCGATAGTTTTAGATTACTTGCGAACCATGCTAGAAGTTTAAACGATTGTTATTGCTGATATTATTCATGGAATATTTAAGTTATGAGCGAAGCAACGTCTGCGATTCTCCTTGAGAAACCCGACGGGCCACCTCTGCAGAATACCACCCTCCCAACTAATAACCTCACACCTCTCGCAACAGGTGCCCCCCCTCCTGGGCCGGTCTCACCTGCAGTCCAGTCCACAATAACTCCGCCGACCGCCGCCCGCAGCGCTGCTCAACAAGTTGTCAGCTTGGAGGTTATGTTCGCCGCATGCTAATGAAGAAGCACTCGCTCGCCAAAATAACCAACACCGACCAATGACAACTCAAATTTATTTAAGAATTCAAGTTCGAGTTATGCCTAGAACTAATTGATTTCAGGCACTGGGAAACGAAAGTTGAAAGTTGGATTTATAGGTTAGGTTAGGTTTTACACGTATTTTGACTAATAAAGCGTGGTGTGAGTTTAATTTCATGCATGGGGAGTGACGTGACAGAATGACATGATATTTAAATGAGTTTTTTAAGACTTGTTACACCTATCTGCATACATTACAGGAACAATAATAAAAATGTCAAAAAATAACGAATTTTTAACTAAACGTAAACGTATTTTTAAAAATTTCTACAATTTTTTTAGTTTCAATGCGCTTTTCCCGCATTTCAAATTCAACATATATTGAGTATATTTTCAATAATTTGTTACAACACAATATTAATAAATATGTATATGGTTTATTTATAATAAATTATAAAGCTCTAACATGTCGTAGAAAATTTATTTCTCGCTTATTTATCTTATCCTGAAAATGAAAATATGAAAAATATACATATACAAACTTCTATATTTGAAAAATAAAATAAAAAAATTGTGGACATATCCCATTACCATATTGTTTCACAATTTAAGAATTCTGCATTTCCCGTAAAATATAGGTATTTTATGCATAATTCTTTAGCCATAAAAAAATTAAATTAAATATTTATTTTCTAAACTTATTATACTTATATTATTTATTATTATTATATATTTCTGGTTGATCATTTTTTACCAAAATTGATCAACTGATGGCATTGGTGTTTGTAATTTAAATATGAAATTTCACTAGTTTCATTAATTTCAATTGAATTCCGGAAATTTGAATTTGCCCTACACGTGTTTGTATATGAATAACCAGACAGACAGAAATCATGTTAAAAAAAATCATTTTGTGGACATCAGTTAAAATCTAAAAATCATTTATAATTTTTGAAAAGTAATAATTACAAAACTATTAAAACATTGAATTGAAAGCTTGATTGTGGCATCCCGAAGAACAGTCTTGTCATTCTTTCCGCTTGACCGTATTGATGTCGTAATAAATTCGTACGATATGTAATTCAAATGTCAACAATTGTTAAGAGGCCGGTTTGTAATTAAGCAAGTGTGTCACCCTTTTGATCTTTACAGTAGTAAATTAAAGTGTAACATTAACCGAAATTAAGTCTCGAGAGTATAAAGATATGTTTCTCTCGGCCTCTGTACATAAACATACAAGTCATGATTGCTAATAAAATACAACAGCGATGAAAAAATAAAACATGTACTGTGTTCACTTATTTATTTATACAAATAAAAGTATGGATTATATCTTCATTATACCAACTGACAACTTGCTGTAAAAATTTATTTATTTTATAGCCGTTAAATTAACTTACTTTAACTACTGGAACAAATTCATTATATTTTTATATGTATCCAAGTAATAATTTTTTTTTGCTTACTTGTAGAAAGTAAAGGAAGTATTGAAATCGCGAAAAATTTCGGTTTTCAGTATCAACGAAAATATCCATTTTGACTATCTCTTAATCAATTTTGAGTTTGACTAGTTTCGGTGTGACGTCTGTCGCAGAACTCAAAAATGATTAGTCGTAAAATTATGAAATTTTATATATGGGACTGCTATAATATCTAGTTGTGCATGTCCCTTTTTTATTGCAATCGGCAGTGCCAAAAGGGCAATTTGCTTGTAGTGTTTTCTTGAATTTTTCGCATTATTCAAAAACGATTACCAGTAAAATGTTAAAATTTTGTTTATGGATTTGCTATAATATCTAGTTATGCTCCTCCATTTTTTGTTCCAAATGGTTTTTTCAAAAGGGCAGTTTACTTTTGACACAAACTTAATAAAAGTAACAATTTAGTTGTCTTTTATTTTTTGTAGAAATAATTTAATTTACTGTTAATAAAATGAACATTGACAACTGTCAGAATATACTCCTGAGATATAAATACGAAATATCTCCTTCTTTATAAGCCTGTGTACATATTTTAAGTTTGTGTGTGGAATAAGGAATAGTGATAAATATTTTAATTAAATTTTCAAAAGATAATCCATTTTTAAAGGAAGTTCGAAGATATGAAACGAATGGAAGTTGAAGAAAGATTATTAACTGCAGGATTATCTCACTTTCAAGGGAAATAATTTTTAATGAAGTGCAACAAGAAATATCCATAATTTAGCGTACAAGGAAGTCATGTGGTGTCCACATCAGATTTTTTTATATAAAAATAAATTAAAATTGTGATAAAAACTTTTTTTTAAGGTAGTGAGGTAGGTATCCCATTTTTCACAGTTGAAGTTGAAAAGTAAAATTGGGATGTATAGTGAAGGATACAGTGAAAGGTAATAGTGGATGATAATAATGAAGATGTCATCGGCATATGGTAGTGAGGGTTTTTCCATGTGACATGTGAGCGCCGGGAGCGAACACGAGACTTCGCTCCGGCCCGGAACTGAAGTCCAGCGCCTCCGGCTTCCGGAGCAACACGGACGGCTAATGATCTGCCCTTACCCCTGCGTGGGGGAGTCACAGGACCGTATCAACAGTTTTTCCCCTCTGGAAATTGTTCATTGCGATATTATTACGGAAAATTTAAAACGTAGATGAACGATGATAATATCTATTTTATAATATGTTAAAAAAACAAAGGTGGTACTTTTACACATTCGAAAATTATAAAACGGGAAGCAAGCGAGTTTTGTAAGAGCAAAATATAACGACTTATTTTCTTAACATGTTTCATATATATTTTTTTCTACTTTCGTTTGAATAACTACAAAAATTTATTTGAAATTATAAATTTTGGTATTTTTATGACATACATAAAAAAAACAAAAATTGTCATTTGGATTTTTTGAATCGTGAAATATGAGTCACTGTGAATCTAATAAATGTAAATAACTAACTATTTTATTAATTTTTGTAGAGGTAGTATATTGTTTTTTTTTATTTTTGTTCTAAAGTATACATATTTTTTTTTATTTATACTTTCCATTTCGATTTCGAGTGAAATAATAATCTTATAAAATGGAAGTAGAAAAAATATATTAACATAATTCTCTTCGAAACATAGGTACTGTATTTTGATAGAGAAGCAAAAAAAAAAAAATAAAAAATGAAAGCCTTGTAGACATTTTTGTGGATCCTAAAACAATGGATACGATAACGAGCAAGAACTGTATATAACGATAAATATAATAAATTAAAAAAAATACGAACATACAGAAAAAGTAAAATAAGACTGGAGCTTAGCAAATAGCAAAGTACAAACAGAATTGCTGATGATCAGGGGTGGGATTCTGTAACTAAGTCCGTTATGGTTTGAGTACGTTATATAACCGATGGAAATAATAGACATAAACATAAAATTTTATAGTAATCAAATATTTAATTTCAGATGAAATAAGTATCATACCATCCTCATTTAACAAAAAAATACAATTTTATTGATTATTTAGGTATTACTTACTTATGAATTAAGTTTTAGTCTTTGGAGTGGACAAAATAATGTTCAATGACAGATACTTTTTATCTTTTGTTATGATAACGGACTCAAATAACGCATTATCTTTTATTTGAGTGCGTTATGTAGTTACAGAATCCCACCCCAGGGCAGTTACTGATTTGTCTCAAATACTTTTATGTGTAGTATGCAACAGCTGATGAGAAATTTGAAACACCTCTACAAAATTAAAGAAATATTATGGACACTGTTGGAATTTCAGTTACTTTATTGGAGAGACAATAATTAGGTATTTATATCAACTTTAAAATACAGGTTTTTTATTGCAAAAAATACTTAATTGCGTCATGCAAATATCATAAATAAACAAAAGATTTAATTTAGCATAAAATGTGTTAATTCTAAATAAAATGTCGTTATTATAGAATGAGAGTTAATATTCACGAGGTGGTAAAGATAAATTTAATTACTTGGCACTTGTGGAATTTGGTCGGTTTATAGCCCGTGAATTTTAATAAAGTGGATGGCATAATGGTGATCCAATTTAAGTGCTTAATTCTTCCTTTCTCCTTAATAAATGAAACTTGTAAATGACATTAGAGCGAACCGCTTTCCTCAGAAAATAATATTAACCCGAGTGTCAAACAAAATGAATAATGAAATTTCGACAGAGCGTGTAAACAAAACAACGTCGGCGATGCTCGACTGCTTGCTTATAGCAGATTAAATATTGACAAACTTTGTAATTTATGAACATTTGATAAAGTCATTGTATCTGGATAAAAGGGTGCTTCATCCTTCACTTATTTATCTTGCTCAAAATGAGGAACGAACTTTATTTGATCAAGAATAAATTAAATGGATTCATATTTTCTTGTAACTACATTCTATTCCCTGACACACAGCAACTTTTATATACAATTCCAAATTAACACTACCTTTAATAAATTATTATACGAAGGAAATGTTATTGTAATATAATTTTTATTTGTTATCTAGTATTTTCCTTTTGTTTTTGTTTTATAGTAAGCATTTATGTGAAAAAATTATGAAAAACAAAATTGTTTGTTGGCAAGTAATTATTTATTTATTATTTTGTTTTATTTGTGTTGTACTTCATATTTATTAAATGTTAATCAAGTATGCAAATGAATATACATTTATAAATTTTATATGTTTAATTCTAACATGTGAATTTATTATGCAAAAATATATTTTAATGTTGTGTGGAAATGTATACGATTTATTTCGAACTGTATATTTGTAGGTTAAAGCGTTAGAGAGATCAATGATTTGGATTGGTTTCTGATGAAGTATTGTAATTGAATCAAATCAATTACCAGTATTGTTTTCAAAATGTTTGGGTTGTAAATTGCAATTTATTAACTTAATTGGAATGCATTGGTTAATTGAGAGTAAGCAATTAAAATGTTTAATGTTATCATTAGTTTATTATTGCAAGACCACCGCAGTACAGACTGTTGATGACATTATATTGGAACTGACGTATTTAATTTTCTATAGACATTTATGTCTATACTTTTTGCAGTAGTTTTGCAGAGAAATCTCATGGTTTATTAATTTATTACAAATAAAATAAATATATCTATCGGTTACCAGATGCTGCCAGGATGAGTTCGTAATAGCCATTATAGGAAAGATTAAGTAGCTTCACGGATAACATGTTGTAAAACTATTATATTTATAATTATCATTAAATATTTTTTTACCAAAGTTTATTATCAAACATAAATGTATGTAACATATTTGATTTATCTATGAACCTGCATTAATATTTTTTTCATTTAAGTTCTAATTTATACATTTATAAATTATATGAAACTGATGATTTACTTATACGAGTATATTCGACAAATGTAATTGTCTTTCAAATTAGTTATTATAAAGTAAATTAAGAAAATATAAGTGTAAGTGTTTTTTTTTATTGTAAAATACAAGAAGGTTCGCAAGAAGGTAAAAGAAATATGGACAGTTAATTAAACGATTAATAGAGGGAAGTAATGTGTCATTGGTGTAAACATTTGATCTTAATTTTAACATATAATGTTTCTTTCCATGGTTAAGAATGTTGTTTCTTCCAATGACTGAACCCTTATATCTAGATCATAAGTCGTGGATTTGTTAGAAACCTAGTATAATAATTTTAAAATATTTATACATTCTCGCCAATCAGCTTATAATGTACATTTGTGTTTACAGTTTAATATAATACATAGTGATATACAGTTATACATCATATTTAAACCTTCATTTTCTTAATATCGTCTAAAAGAAATTACTTTCTTCTTCATTTTCGAACTTCCCTGCGCGATGTCCTCAGAAGCCCCAAAGATTCTCGTTCCTTCCACACAGCCTATACCTCATATCTGTATCTAGCAATCATTTGTTGTTTTTTTTTCCGTCCAGTACATACCTGTGATGTTATTTGTACACCCACTGTATTTATCTGCAATGGATTTGTAAAATGAAGTATCCCTTTCATTGCTAAAAATGTTGTTTCTTAATTTTTTAGTTTTTTAGTCACAGGTAAAGTATTGTAATCGCAAAAAAATTCGGTTTTAAGATTTCAACGGAAATATCAATTATGACCATCCCTGAATCCATTTTGACAAGTTTCGGCATGACGTCTCTACTTATGTATCTCGCATAACTGAAAAAAAAATTGCCATAGAATGTTGAAATGTGATCTATGGAACTGCTTTAATTTCTAGTTGTGCACCTCCTTTTTTAATGCAATGGGCACTTTGCTCTAAGGGTTTTTTTTTTCAATTTTTTACATATCTCAAAAACATTATCTTAAGATACACAGGAACTGAGTTTGTTGGGAACACGGGAGCACATGTTCACTTTTTTTTTTACTTAACTACTTTTATTTACATTTTTACATTAAAGAAACCAAAATTTAACTAAACTAATTTAAAATTAAACAAATTAAACTAAACAGACTACATTATGTCTGCGTCCGATCTACAGCTAAACCTATCTAAGACTCATTACAGAATTTTGTTGAGAGGCAAATCTACCCTCTCAACTTCTAATCCAAATACCTACCAATTTTTTTTGTCTGTGAAATAAGATCTCTTTGGCATCTGGCCCCATAATTTCTAATTTTTGTTACAAAAATGTCTATGCCGATAAAAGAATCATAATTCACAGAAGAAATGCAATCTGCGAATAAGATGAAAACCAGGGCCGTATTTTCCATCTTGTTACATTATAATATTTAGTTGTGCATCTTTTTTATTGCAATCGGTGCCAGAAGATCACTTTGCTCGAAGTATTTTTTTTTTTAATTTTTTAACTCAAAAACTATTAGATGTAGACATACAAGATAGATTTTTTTATTTGTAGATACCTGCATTAGATTTGTAAGGTGACAGTGAGTAAGAATGTTGTTGGTTCCAGCATGCGAGTGCAACCTGCACGCCCGACGTTGCCGCTTCAACATGGAGCTGTACAAGCTCTCGGGCCGAGTCTCGGGCGGCGTGTGCCTCAAGTGCCGCCACTTCACCGCCGGCCGCCACTGCCACTACTGCCGCGAGGGCTACTACCGCGACCCCACCAAGCACATCACGCATCGCAAGGCTTGCAAAGGTACGTGCCCTGCCAATACATCAAGTGTTGCCAAATATAATAGCGTTAAACCTAGGTTATACCACAGAATAAGTTTATACAGAAGCGACAGTAAGACAGAGAAACGAAAATTACAGAGATGGGGAAAGCCAACAAATTTAAAGGGCTCATTGTTTAAAATCTTAGGGAGAGATAGGGAAAGCCAACAATACATAATGCTCCAAGGTCATAAAACAGAAGAGGGTAACATGAAAGGTACCGTTACCGGAGTGTCGCTTCTGTATGTAACTATTCTGTGGTTATACCCAGGACATACGACAAAAGTTAATAAACATTACCAGTTAGTACAGGATTGGTTTTATACGACTGGATGTTTAATAAAAAGCGTTGCAGTTATTTAATAAAATCTACTAATACACCAACTTTTCAACTGTAATTTAGTCGTCATGAGGATGATAAGTGGTATTAAAATAAGATCATGTAAAACCTGTAAATAATTTTTTATAAGATCACTAAAGTAAATAGCCATTATTGTACAAGTTGTAGATTATCTAAGTATCACATTAAGGAAGTCTGTGCGTAAAATATGCGAACGCACATTTAGAGAATTTTTGTTTTATTGAACTTATGTTAGCAGTGTAAATAGGTCAAAATTAATTAGAGTTAATTTAAAACATTACAACTATTGAAGAAACAAACAAGAAATGTTCTACATAGATTATGCTTTTGAGGATGACAATTTGAATTATTTTTAGTTTCTGTAATAGTTGGTACTATTTACTAATGATATGTCAATTCTTTCAGTGTATTTGTGTGCTCGTGGGGTGATCGAAATACAGTCAAATAATTGTTGTAGAAAAAGTATAGTACTTAATTCATGTTGTAAAGCAATTACGCACTTGTGGAATTACAAACTCGGCTCTTCGCTGCTCTTGTATAACTTTTCCATTTCATGCGTAATAAGCATCTTACAACTCTTAATATGTAATATATTTTACAGAAATCTTTCCTCAAAAATTGTTAAAACACACATTCGTACATATTATTTAACTTAACAACCACAAGTCTCTCAGGTGAAGATGAACACTGAATTACAATCGAAATGTTGGTATATTAGTCAGATCCAGATATAAGGATGGGCAGACCCCCACCTAAAAAGGACACCCATCAGTATAAAATTTTGTCAAAAATATGCACTATTGGAAAATAATAAAAAATTAAATTACTCTTAACTTAACTAAATTACAACGCAATGATTTTATTTTTATGTTCTATACAAGATTATTTTTTATACAACAAAGAAATAAGTCATTAGATTGTACTTGTAAAGTTTCAAATTTTGGTATTTTTCTGGGTATTTTTCTTTTCGTCTTCGTAGCGAAATGTGACAATTAATTATTTAGAATTTTTATCGTACTAAATATTGATTTTCAGTTTTTATTCTATGTTGAAAAAAGGGCCCCCATCAAAATTTTTGCCCAGAGGCGCCAACAAAATAAATCCGGCTCTGGTATTAGTGGATTTTATTAAGTGACTACAACTCCATAGCGTACCTTCCTTTTATTAACATTTAATAATTAATTTAGTTCCTCTGTGTCATACGATTATAAAGATAATGATCATTTCAAACTTTATAATGTGGAAAGTGCTGATGAAGTTTAGAAACCACGGATCGAAAGCGTTCAGTTATCATCGCAAGTCAAATGACAATTGAGGTTGTTGAAGTTGAGGTTAATGTTGATATCTGGTTAAATTATTCTTATTTTGGTTGACGATTGACAAAAAAGCACAGTGGTAAGAATAATACTTTAAATCTAGAAACTATTACGTTCTCTTTTATAACTCTATCTTCTTTTTTGTCAAGGGTACTTTGCGTTTACGCAAATGCAAGAAAGTAAGAACTGCGTGTCTAAGTATATTTTTAATGAGCATTAACTTTAATTGACAATTTATCTAATGTCCCGGGCATTAGGATGACCAAACCTTCCGTAATTCCGAGATCCATTTCAGTTTCGTTTGAGACTCGAAAAACCTTTTCGAAACATGAAATTAGAATATTCGAAGATTCGAACAATACCATCTTCCAACCCTTATAATCTTAAAAGCGTATTTTATTTTAAATAATATGCGATATTTTAGGATGACAGAAATGAACTTGATGAGTTGAAGATATATACATATATTAAATGAACTTTTGTATACAAAATATGTAAAACTATTATAAAAATCTTGTAGTCTATAATATTATTATAGTTATTTGTTACAAACCTAGATATAGTTGAAATAACATTGGTTGAAATAATTTGTAAGTAATACAGTAGTACAGTAAAACTGATTCATAATTTGATTGGATTATTAGTAAACATTAAGTTCAAAATACAAGACATTAATGTAAAGTTTACCATTGTCCAAGCGGCCAGGAATTCGCTATAAACTGTAGGCCCTTATATGAATCAGCCGAGAATTTAAACTATTCCGATACAAGCAAGAAATAGATTACATTCCAAGTCTCCTATGTCATTATACGAAACTAAAACATGGAAAAAGAAAAACTGAGACGAAGGAATTAATAACAAATAGAATTCTACAGAAATTTCAAAGTCATTGTCGGTTCACTATGAAATGCATATATGTCATATAAATTAGAGTCAGCGCGTTATTAATGTTCAGCTTTTATTGGTGACATTAATTCATTGTTATCGTGGAACGACTATACATATTTTTCCATACCTTTGTAAGATTCGAACTAGATAGACCTGGTCTGTGAAGCCTGAGTGCTAGTAGCCCAACGGCATTTTTATTATTATTTTTACCATAACCGTTGATAACATTTTTGGTATTATAACTAATTTAAATTAATAAACATATTTATGTTTGAAAATATAATTGGCGGTAAAAAGTGAGCGATAAATAAAATCTGAAAGGCGCGGACAAAATACTCGTGTGGGCGACAAAACACCTCACTTCTACTTTTAAAAACAATCTTGTAGCTAACGAACTCTCAATTAAATTAAGCGATAAATTCACCAATGACCTGTATCAAAAAACAAACAATCGCTATATCATTCCAACAAGACCCAGAGAAAAAATGAGAAATCTTCTCGGCGCGTTTTTAAATTGGTTGCAGACCCAGGCTTGCAGATACATCACAACAGATTTATGTTATTTGTCCAGTTAAATTAAATTGCAAATTTAGCGCAACCTGGTGGAGACCGCGTTATAAATTGTCATCGCCCACATCTACTGGGAGTTAAGACACTATTTCATCCCCTTCCAAAACATCCCAACGGAATTATTCGTTATAGCTTCCATAAATTGCAATTACTGGTGAAAATAAATTCAGTGTTTTTGGGAGTGTCGAGTTTGTTCATAAACAAATTCAGTTGAAGATGTATTTTACAGTTACAGTACCAATATTTCATGAAAATTACAAAACAAAAATTGTTTGTTTCAACAGATCTTCATTGACACAGAAATCCTAAATGAAACAGAATATTCAAAGGATATACTAAAAATAACCTACGAATTATTATTTTCTGTTTTTCTCAAAAACTAATCATCTATTCATACATAAAAATAAATGCTAAATATTATTTCGTGTAAACCTTTAGATACTAAAATAGACATCGAATATGTAAATAATTAAAAAAAATACTTATGTATTACTATTATCTATTTTTCTCAAAAACTAATCATCTATTCCTACAGAAGAATTAATTCTAAATATTATCTTGATTAACGCTTTAGTTACTAAAATAGACATCAATGTTTGTCCTGAGAGTTTGACAACTACTGTAATGTTTTTACGTGGTTTAATTGAATTGGATGTCGTCGTTTTTACAACCTCCAGTGGCAAAGTTTGCTACACGGTAGTAATTGTTGCGGTCATTATGCCGTTGACCAGTAAACAAGGCGTAAAATTGTCCTTCGATTTAACGAGCCATCCAGCTATATAAACACCACGCTTCTACTGTTTTTCTCTTTTTGCAACTTTATATTGTCCCACAAACCTAATCCAACATTACATATATTTCTCATTACGATGACAAAGTTTGCGAATTAACTAATTTAGAAAGAATGCTTCAATTCTTCTAGGGTACAGATATACAGGGAGGAATTGAGCCTCAAGAACTAAAACTAGTACTTGTTTTTCTCCTTTTATTAATAAACAGAAAAAAAGTATAGTTGAAAACAAAGTAATAACATTTTGAATTCAATTCTTTTACTTGACGAAAATTTACTGTGTCGCAGACGATAATGAATAATAGGAGACTTTAAATATGGAACACTAGTATTAGTAACATTATTTTTGTTATCTGTTTAATTTAATTTAGGTTAAAGTGAAATGAACTGTACCAGGGGCGGATGGACAGTTACAAATCGTCCCTGGAAAACTATTTTGGAGACTCATGTGTACAATAAATAGTGTGTATTTTTTTAATAACAGTTTCTTGTAAAATTAAAATATTAATTAATATTAAAAATTATTATGGAGCTGGAGATTGTACTATTTATATTAAATAAATCTATTAAAAAACTTTTAGCTTCAACGTCTATTCCCTTGTTTTTTTTTTCTCTTATTTTTTGTGCACCCCCTTTCGGTTTTTTTTTTTGCTATCTATTGCAAAACTTCCGAAAATTTCTTAATATGTATGTAGGTACATTACAAAAGCATATTTTCAATTTTTACTTCCAATCTACTAACTTCAATAATTTTCTGTTAGATTAAATTATATTTGAATATAGAACATTTGAGACAATAATGTGACTACTCTACGAAGACCAGAATGTCAACATTGAATTGAATTTTTATTATTATGATAGAATGTTCCCTTTAAACTACTTTTTGTTTTAATTCCTCACTATGATCTTTTGAATAACATTTATTAAAATTAGCTCTACTTTTATTTATATTTTGTAGTTTGTAATGTAAAGTTTAAAATATTAATTTTCAACAGGCCCACCGGGAATTTTCCCTATATCCCGCCGGGCCTACCCGCCCCTGAATTGTACTGATATTTTTGAGAAGTTAATAGAACGATAAGAATTGTGGTCAACTTCACAACTCTCTATAAAAATCTGTGCTGTCTTTCGAATTAGAAATAAATAAGAAAAAAAATGTCCATAAATTTACACCTTCATATAATAAACGATAAATTTAAAACAGCGTTTTAAATAAAACAAAACCTTCAATATTATTGACAATTTTGTTATTCTTACAAATAAAATAACAATATTTTAAATTCAATAATGAAACAATATTTGTCGACTGACAGCATAACCCAATTCTTCAAGTTAAATTAAAATCTCAGCAAACGTAACCTTGCGAGGTCAGATAGCAACGAGAAACGGCAAAGGTAGGAAAAAATCACTTCAACACAGTTGAGTTGTGAAAAAATAATGGTCAAGTAAGTAAGTAAATTAACTGAAAGAAAACGCGAACCATTTCACAAAGATAATTACTTTTTTAATCTAAGTAATTAGTTGAAACAGTTTGGGATGCACTGCTAAATAATTCCCATCTGCGCATTCCTATTTGGAAACATCTTACTTGTCCGTATCAACCCGTAATAATCTCAATCTCGCATCAGATAGCTCTCAATCTCAGTGTCTCGACTCCATGAGTGTTCATTATCTGTCAGCTTGTATTGTGTGCACATCCACTCTTCACTCCATGTTAGACAACACCTGCTGCGATTCTGCAAGCTGTTGAAGCAATTGCGAATACGATCATAAGCTTAGAATACCAGACATAGGTTAAGGAATCCTGGAATGCAACAGAAACGTGAGAAGGTTAATTTTGTCTCAAGTGACTGCAACTGACTCAAGTGGCTGCTGATTTATTAAGCGATATTTGAATTGGAAGATGGATAAATGTTGTTTACGGTTTTGTACCGAAAACAAGCCATAAAGAATTTAATTTCTTAAAAAAATACTTTGTTTTAAAACAGTCACCTGCTAAAGCAAATCCAATCTAATTTTAGATTTTCTGAATCCTTTTAATATTTAATTTATTATGAAAATAAACCGATTATATTCAGAAAATGTCAATTATTCAGAAAGGAACACGTTCCTAGATCTATTCTTACTATTAAAAAAATATTTAACGATTGACCATGTTTATAATATGAGCCAGTAATGGAGTAAAGGAATAGTCATATTATTAATTAATATTCTCAATGTTCTTATTGAAATAATCTTGTAAAGATCAAATAGTGATGCTTTGGCATTTTGCAAGCTGGATTTTAATTACTTCATTAACTACTCTTGTTAATAACGAGAAAAACAAGACCGCTGTTTAAATCGCGATTTAAAAATCAACAAATTATAAGCCATATTTTTCATGTGTAATTGCATTTTCATTATGTCCAGATACTGTAACATGCCTTTTTTAGTATAGAATTAAATAGTAATCATGCTGTAATTTAATTCTCATTATCGGAACTAAATTGTCGCACATTTCAAAATTAATGCCATGGTTTTATTTAATTTAGTAATTAGTTACATTTACTTAAGGTAAAACACCATTTTCATAAATTAAACCTCTTACAGTTTTCACGGCATATGTATATTTGTTCTTATTCTTTGTTATAAATAACATTTTATTCTCAACTGAACAAGCTGTACTTTCGAAAAATTTTACGCAAGGCCTGAACAGACTAACATTAACAAATTGATTCAGTACGACATGAACAGTTCTCATTCTTTAAAAATACCTAAACTATATTATTTTTTTAATATTTTTTTATTTCTTAATTGACATTTATAGAAAAAGTACATTATGTGACACAAAAGTTTACAGAGATAATCAAATGAGTTGTTGGTTCGATTTTTTCAAATTGGAATGTTTTAGGACAGTAATTAAATCGTTTTACGGCTGAGTTTAGTCCAAATAAATTTGTAGCTGTAGTATATGACAATTTGTGTCAATGTAGTTTTTTTACCGAATGTACCCCAGCAAAACCTCCCCTAAGAAACCGTACCCTAATTAACAAATGAAAACAAAATCACTTATACCCCTAGGTAGGGTAAACCCCAGCAAAAATCCCTCAACATTGGATTGCAGCTCACGTCAGTGGCGTCCGTCACCCCGCTCTGCCCCAGTTATTCTAATTCAAAACGCGCGTTTAAAACTCCCGCCCCCGCATCGTCAGATGTCTTCATTTGCAGCGCACGCTGTGATTAGTTCCGTAAATATCGGCTGCTGGTGAAACTTCGGGCTACGGCTACGTTGTGAATTTAAATATCAAGAGAAATTCGCATTGTGAAAGGGTACGGTTAATTATTATTGTTTCAATGGAGCTCAAATTTTCATTTGCACAACGTTCATCACGATAATTATTGCAAAATGAGAAAACTCACTTTGTGCAAGAAATTAGAAAACTAATTCTTAGATATTATCTATTATATCATTTACAGAAAATAATCATTTCAATAACAGGCACTTTTAACTTATTGAAAAACGTTTTAAATTCATCGACCTACAGTCAGTTAATTAATTCCTTTTTTCAACTGCTTATGGCATCGAATTTAGCATTATACGAGTATTACTAAATTTCTAACTCCATTTCGTCAAAGCTTTTATACCATTTTTTGGATTTCAAATAATGTAATGTTTTACCTTTTCTCGTTTCTATTTCTGTTGTAGCATCCAGGTCTATTTGGATTTACCTATTTTTCATCGTTTTGTTTTCTGTTTTACCTTGTTCATTAGTGTATCCTGGTTTCGTGTATTATTTTCTAGTTTCGTAGTTTTTTGTTCTACTCGGTGATGTTATAGAGTGGGAACAGCCGGGTACATCACGTCGTTACGATATTTTTTAGGCGTTAAAATTTCACAACAATATTCTATTGAAAGATATTTAGTAAACTTTGTGAAATTTCGCCCTCTTTTTGTTTTCACGTACAATAAAATTCAATACGAAATCGGGTAAATCAATGCCAACAATGATTGCGTTCAGATACCTTTATTTTTTACATCGCACTACACACTACTGGCTCTAGTTTTTGCAAATCTTATTATATTTACTTTACATGTTTTGTTATCCTTCACAAATATTTTCTCGTTTTTACCTCGTATTCATGTTTCTCATTAGTTCCTTTGTTTTGCTAGCAAATGATGGCAGTAAGATAATAATAAATAATACTTTATTGTATTTTTCTTACAAAGTCGAAGAGGCTAGGAATTTTCTTTAAATTAGAATTTATGCATTCATTCTTATCTTTGATCATAGGAAAACTATTGGTTTTATCATTTGAGAGTTAACTATTCCACATGCTGGTGTCTCCTCCCCGTTCTAAAAATACGCTAGTGGCGGCGTGTCGTGTGAAGTCAATCTAAGATTCCGTGTGTGCTTCCGGGGCTAACAAGTCTCGTGTAAACAAGTCCGGGCGAGTCCGGCAAAGCTCACAGACGCGGGGCGGACTCTAAACGAGACGGTCACGTTATTGCAGTTTTCACAGAGCAGAGGAACGCCCTCGCTAGCCGGACTCAGTAAAGGATTTTTCCTTGCCAAAAAGAACAAAGACTCGCTTGGTAAATTTCTTTTCAGGTAATTAAAATATTTAGCCAGGGTGTAAGCTTTCAGAAAATAAAATATTTTTTTGTAATCCCATTATTAAAATACGATTTTACGCATATGTTTCCATGGCCTAATATAGTGAACAGCTGTGGCTTCGAACGATGTACAAATAAAATGAAGTAGAAACACTAACACATGATTCATTATGTGTACGAGATCCCATTCATTAATAGTATATTATACACCAAAGTTGAGAAGATTATCATTATTGACCCAACGCCAAGATTGTGTCTCTAGGTGTGAAGCAAGAAGCAACCCAAAAAGTAACACGACAAAGATTGCTTAAACAAATCTTAAATTATAAATCTGCTGGAAAAATAAATTTACGAGCCCAAGAACGAACCTTAAAAAATAAAACTTTTAAAATTTTAGCGTTAAATTGTGTTGATACACCCGAAATATTCATCTTGAGTCAAAAATGTTTGTTTTTGAAAATAGTCCACATTGATAGACGTAGATACACTGATTCAAATTTACCAAAAGAATTTCTAATTATCTCATTTAGTTCCTGAGATTTTTGCACTTATAGTTGCAATTCAAAAAATTATGTTTTTCTTCAAACGTCATAAAAGTGACATCTTCTGTAACGTGATTGACAAGGTTGAAGTTTAATTTCTATGCCGCCGTAATATAATTTTTTATTCTAGCCGCCGTTTAATTTCTTCGCCGCCATATATAGAATCAGCCAATAAGAAGTTACTTGTACAATAGAAATCTGTAATATCGCCCTAAATGTCACTATAAAAACTAGATAACCTAAGAATAAAGTTACTAAAAATTATGAATAAGTGACAGGTAAACTACATATTAAACTTCAAATAGTAATTTATTTTTAAAATTTCTACGTTTGAAGAAAAAATAGAATGCGTTATTCAGAGTAAAAGTGTCTGTGGGTGCCTCGCATGCAATTGTCAGACTCGCTTCGCTCGTCATGCAAATTTCCATACTCACCACACAAAGTATCACTTTTACTCTTAATAATACAATATACTATTATTTGAGTATTTCTCAAAAATTGATAAAGATACAATCTCAACGATTTATACTAATTGATTCTACGGGCAAAATTATTAATTAAAGATGGCAGCACGAGATTCATTATTTTGATACGATATTGTTCATTTAAGAAAAACTTGGAAATTTAAATTGAAATGCTTCATCATTCTTAATTTGAGTTTAAATCCAGACAGAATGGAAGTTAAGTTGGGTATGGATTTTGGTGTGTATCTGGAGAATTTCTGGTGCGGCTAATTCGGTCCTGCGGTGAGTAAAGCACGGTAGAATCTCACTCGATGCAATTTACAATTCGCCTCGGGCACTCATTTAGCAGGCTCGTTTGGATGTCGTTTGCAGTACACACACTGCACGTATCGGCTTCAGACGCAGCAGCACGCAGGAACAGGGAGTGATTGTGTTTTCATTCCGGACAGGAAATAGACCAAACTTCGCAACTCCTGATTGCGCTTCAACCCAAGATTTCATCAAGGGATAAAAATCTCCTTACTACACTTCTCTAAGATAGTTTTAGATAATTTATTACTACTATATTGCAAATATAACTAATTTAATCAATAATAAAAGAGACAAATCTTGAAATTTATCTTTTTAGAAGAGTGAACTTTAAGTTTTGTTTAAATGATGAAGAATTGTTTCACATCTAATAATTATTCTTTATCATTATCTCGTATAATTCTATCACGAGGTTTCGCTGGGTATCTGCTATCGTCATAAGAGGAACTGACACTTCTGAATAATACTTTATGGCCAAGGGTATCGCCAAGGAGAAGAAGGGAGGGGGCGGCTGCCCCCCCTAAAGACTTGAAAAAATTGAGAAACTAGATAATTTTAATAATAAAGTAGTCAAAAAGTCAGAAAAAGAAGATCAAATTTGTTTATATTTTATCTATAATTTATATTCTCTACCATACTCTTCAAATATTATTGATGATACTCAGAAGTACTAATTTTTTTTTGGCGTTGTTCGATTTTAACCCTTCTGAGTCTATTTTTTTATAATGTTAATTTTGAGAACGATCTTTCTGCTGTGTAATTTGTTGCTATGGCAACAAGATAACTTCAACGTTTGGAAAACCATCCTTCATTTTGTTTCTATTTATAAATTATACAAAAAAAATGTAGACTAAAGAAACTATCATTTTCTCTATTAGAGAACTTTTCTGAATTACACACGAACACGTGTGTAATTCAGAAAAATTACACGTAATTAAATTATGGTGTGTTCTAGACTGATGGCTCTTTTATAAATTCCAGTATACTGTAGATAAAAAATTTAATTTGGTGGGGTGCATTGGGTCCAGTCTATCATCCACCCTTAAATCCGGGCGGGCTCTATCCCATTTTGATGATCCCAAGCATGATAGCCAAGGACGAATTTTGTCTCTCCTCTTTCCATTTGTCGTCTTGGGTCCCATAAGCTCTAGTGGTCGTTTGCACCTATTTAAGTTTTTGGAACTGCAGTAATAAATAAAATAAGTCCAGACAAGTCAAAAAAAAAAAAAATACAAAATGACAGGTGAATTAATTTAGTAGGTAAACTGTATAATCCGTGTGGAAGAGAATAAAAAACTAGATAGAAAGCAAGGCAGCGAAGCAGACAATGAAATTAGTAGAATGGAGAGTAGTTTGTAAAATGTTGAAAACAAGCAGCTCGTTGATTCCATTAATTACATTTCCGCTGCAGACCAGCGCTGCACCCGCAAAGGCTGCGTCCGGGTTTGGCAATTACGTCTCAATCTCGCCTCGCGCCGACGTCTGCAGTAATGAATGGCACGTTTTAGAATTAATATGATAGGAGGGAAAATTTCAATAAGCTGTCATTGTAGCTGCAGGCACGAGGGGAAATTGCGCCGTAGCAAATTTGTTTCAATTAAAAGCGGCCGCTGAGTTCATGAGGCGCGCACCTACAGGCCTGCTTAATGATGTACTGCTTCCAGATTTCAATGTTTGTTTAAAGATTTGTCATTCTGACGACATTTTTAATTAAATAAGTCAGGGGTCGCATTGCAAATATTTGATCTTCTCTCCAAACAAATTTAAAAAGGTTTTCTTATACGACTTTAGGTTAATTATTTTTTCTGAAATCGTTCAGTAATCTAGCACATCCATTCTGAAATTTCCCTGTCTAGACAGTAGTAAAATGCAATGTTGGCAAACCTTTTATGACAGAGTATGTTTTATATTTCAATACGAAATAAGATTGTGACCAGTAAATAAATTTTAAACCTTATTAACATTTAGTTTTTATATTAAATGATCAGAATTTAATATCAACACATTTAATAAACTATAATATTAATTTTTAATCTTTTAATTTGTGATATGGCACCGTTCAATTTGCTCATGCGCAAAACAAACAACAATATATGGTCACAGTCTAGTTTGTAAGTATTAGATTCGAGTAATAAATTTTATATTATTAATTAATTGCAGTTGAGAAATAAGCAATCAATAATTTTTATGGGTAGTGAAAATTAGAAGTTAATAACAGTTACTCGTAAAATACAGATATGTTATGTATAAATACACATACCTATTATTCAGTGATTTTCATTTCTTGCATGAGTTCTAAAAAAAAAATAGTTATCTTCTCAGGGTGGTTTCTTTTTATGACTCATTGGTAGTTATTTGCCTTGGTAAACAGTGTCCTTATTCGTTATAGAAAAATTAAACGCCCTGCCATGTACGGGCGCTGACTTTTCAAAATTTCCTCTGGGGCAAAATTTCTTATAATAATCAAAATGAAAACGTGTACGAATAATTTAAGCATTTTACGAAATATTTATTTATAGGTTTTGGCATATAACCACAAAAATACTAAAACCATAAGTATATGTAATATTATAAAAATAAATTTTTTATAAAAATTGTAAAACATGATCAAGGATATTCACTTTCCACATAGGCAGCGGTGGGTTATTCGTGCCTATATCTTCAAACAAAAATCTAGTGCTTCGGAACTCACCTGTATAACTAAAATGCAAGTAATGTCATAAAAATTAAAACATTTACTGCCCTTCAAAATTAAATTCTACGACCGACAATTATTTCAATGTCGAATTAAATAATCTACAATATTTTCGGTAAAACAATTTTACATAAAATAAATGGGAATTTTTGAACAAAAATGTTAAATGCCTATTTTGAATTAACAGGTCATATATACGAGTTGCCAAAATAACTTCTTTACGTTTTTCCTAAAAAAATGTAAGGCATTTATTGCTAAAATTTATTTGTTGTGCTTGGCAAGGACACCGGTTAATAATTTGTTAATTCCTGTCCAAACAAAGATTTGCAGGAGTGTGATTCATTTCATCTTTGTTTACAGTATATGCTTTAGCAACAATGCGTGTTTCTGCAAGTTGGAACAGTGATAAATCCCCGCGCCCTGTTAGGAGAAAACAGCATAATTTATCGCCAGGTCGTATTACTTTTTACGCTGAAATAGAACTAGCAACGTTACTTCATCATGGCCAGTTTATTCGCGGGAGAGAATCATTCTTCCTTTGCCGCAAAATAGAATTGCATATATCAGTGGAATTACATTCACACTAGCCTAGCTGCACATTAGTAGCACTCCAATACCCTCAATTAATATGCTCTCTGCTAGATGCTAATGCAAATGGATTTCACGCTGCATTAGCCATAGAAAAAGATTTATTTTAATTATACTGTGAAATCCGTGGCAGAAAAAACACGACATACATTTGCTATTAACTATCAAAAAAGTATGTGGAACATTTTTTGTTTAAATTGAAAATGATAGCATGGAAATATTTTCATAAATATTGATATACAGATACAAAATCTAAACAAAACAGAATGAATTGATCAATGACAGATCCAGTCTCTCTAAGGGATGTTGAAATAAGGTAATTTATGTGAACATACTTTATTCATTAAGCCAAAATCATTAAATTAAAAAAGACAATTATGAGATTTAACAAAAAAAAAATTGTACATGCAATAGAATAACTACATCTCATAATCAAATTTAGGTGACAGCTTTTCGTCATATCATGTCAAAACTTTCTTTGGATCCAACTCTTTTAAGGAGTTTTAATTTACTAAATTTAGAAAAGATACATTCAACCGTAGCCACACCTACAGGTAGCGTTACTGATATTGTTTTAACAATTTATTTACTAACGCTGAAATATCAGCATCACGTTTTTTCAGACATTCATTTGCATTGATGAAAATATCAAATTCATTATAAGTTAACCATTTGTATTTCTACAACAAAAATAGTTTTGTTCTTGACGATTTTGCTCCAAATCAAGCAAATCTTTATAATGTCTGTTTATATGTAGCGTCATTGCACTTCATATTTATTTATTATTATTTTCGAAATTACCCTGCTGTCTGGCCTCCTCCCCTAAAAATCGCAACTAAAAATTCTATGAGTAAATAATAGTTATTTTTTATACTAGACCTAATATTTTATCGACAAGCGGAAAGTGTTAATTCACGAGCGATACAATCGCGAGTGAATTATTTTTCGCGAGTAAATAATTTAATTTTATCGTCATGTACAAAATTCTATTTTTTTCTATAGCAGGTTTTGAAGAGAAAAGAATTAGAAAAATTAATTTAATATTTATGAACAATTTTAAAATGTCAGTCATTTGCATTGTTATGGAAATGTACTTCTAATAAACAAAAGTTAATGTACTTTATCTACTCTTGCTGTTAAAGTGTTACTTTATCTATCCTTGCGGTTAAAGTGCTACTTTATCCACTATTTTGAGTTGATAAAATTACACTTTAATGTCTGCTATAGAAAAAATAATATTTCCTGTTCGTGTTTGAGGAATCTGCATTTATATTCCCGTTAGACTATGAGATGAATGTTTAGTGTAGTTATACCCCATAACAGGCTCATCCACTTCCAGTCTATAAAGCATCTCCCTCGAATCAATACCCCGATACATCCACGTAACAGGCCGAAATGATCCTGACACATTCCACACGAATTCATTGCAATATTTTCCGTCTGGCGCTCCTAATAAAACTATCTGGACGCTGGGGCTGCTGTAACACTTGAGGGGTCGCCCCACGCAGGGGCTGCAGTCATTTATCTGTTGACTCACAGCAAGGGTTCACCATGTCATACCAAAACGGCTCCGGTCAATTACAGCCAAGAAGGAGCAAAGATTTCAGCTGCAGTAGCATAGTCCTTGCACGTTAGCATCGTATTCACGTTGGCTGTAAAAATACACTAAATTTATTAAGGGTAGCTGGGTGATTAGCTAGAATTAAATGCAAAGTACGAATCTGTAGCTACTTATTAACAGGAAATAGAAGTTTTAAGGAAAAATAAATCAATAAATGTTATAATTCGTTTCTTAGTTACATGTTTACCTACTTTGTTGTATTTGTCATTACAATGGAGAAGGCAGCAGTTTATGCTGCTGAAACGTTGGGTTTAATAAATAAGAAATTGCAAAACTAAAACTAAAAAAGTAGTTTTATTAAATTAACTTTGGTTTCTCAAAATTTATCATAAAACATAAGGATTGGTTAGATCAAGAGTTAACTACATAGGTACATCGACAATGTTTCACTTTAAGTACATAGTATTCTAAAACTCATTAAAATTATAAATAAAATCATGATAAATTGATAAATAAAGGTAAACCAAGGGATTATTGAATAATACGTTCCACCTTGCAACCTGATAGCATAGACTTGAAAACAGTTTAAAAACTAAAATTTGAACATCTATGTACGTGATTTTAATAAAATATCCGGTAAAATCGAAATAGCAAATTATAGTAAAAATCGTAAGAGTTTTTTTCTGCAGAAAATATAAGCAGGATAAAAATTTGAAAATTTGGTATATTTTCCACAAAATCGAATAGCTCAGTCATAAAAACCTTGAATAGCCACTTCTGTTTAATACATGTCACGAAAGTGTTTGTTTAATTTACTATAATAGTTTAAACAATGATTATAATATTCGTGCAAAATCGTTTATGGAATTAGGGTGAAATTCGTGATAATATATTTATATATAATATGTAATAGCTGTTAATGCATTGAATCCAAATGAGAGATTTGTATCAGATTATAAATGATATTCATTTTCCATACACATTTAGAATTAACAACATCCCGTAATACCCGTTAGAAACCCAATTAAAAATAAAATACAATTCTCTATTCATTAACTAATGCAAATTCGAGATTCAGATTTCCACTTTAATTACAAAATCTAATTATTATATTTTAAGAAAAGATAAGCTAAGAGCAAGACAGTCAGGATTAAAACGTCCAATCTCTTATAAAAAATCATCTGCTACAGAAAGCTTTTCATTAATAATCTAGTTAACTGGAAGAAGAGCGCCGGTTGTTTTATTTTTAGAGAAAAATCGTCCTGATGATAAGGGTTGAAATGCGGAGATAAATTTTCACCCTTTAGTAGTTGTTAAGAGGGTAGTTATAATCTTAGATAGTAAACACATAAAAAACTGACGACACTGTTTTTCCAACGGCGTGACACATTTTTTGAAAAATAAAATATTACTCCACAAAAATCTGAATAAATTCCCTCTCAAGATAGGAATGAAAAAACAAAATTGGTAATCAAAATTTTCATTTACCTTCTGTTTAATTGTAATTATTCATTTGAAGGAAATAAAATCAATAAAAGTAATTTAACCAGTATTTTTTAATACACATCATATACATTATTAAACAAAACGGGAATTTGTATATTAACAATCACATAAATACCATTAGTATGTTGTGTGTTACAGTGTGTTTCTCGTTTTTCTAATAAGTTGTAGAATAGCATATGTATGTTCTATTCAGTAAATACATTGTTCGCATCAACAATATGTTCATTAAAACTTACACTAATTAGCGATATGCACAACTTGTTCCCCGATGTTATAAAGTTGTAAAATCAAAGTTTCCTCAAAGGAAATGAGAATTTAGACAGCGTATTAAACTCTAAACTCTTTTCCTTGTTATGCATTATCTCGCGGCTTGTACAGTTTATAACGTAGTGTGCTGCGAAACACGAATATCTACCTTTCCTCAAAATTAATCTAAAATATGGACACAGGAGTTGAAGTAATCACATCAATTTTGACATTTAATAAATAATAACGGATATTTACAATATAAAAATTAACTCGAAATTTTAATAAATTGCTGTAGTCAACATTTGACCGCAACTACTTACAAAAAAAGCTAAAAAAAAATATGTCTACCAGTTGATTATTTTTTATCAAAAGTTCAACTAGTGCTATTGATGTCAAAACTTTTATATGATCATTAAAATTTGTTCTACCTAATTTCTCTACACATGTATTCCTAATCCGGAAGAACGGACAGAAATACTCTCAAAAAAGTCAAAACTTATTGTAATGATCTTACTTCGTGAGTATTCGGTAAAATCTCGAAATATCAAATCAGGATTAGGATTTTACGTTAATTTTGTTTCATAAACCAAATTATAATTTTCAGTATAACACTTCCTGTTTCCTGTTCCTGCATTTAATAATGAAGAAATTTCCTGTTCTCTCGTATGGTTTTATAGTTCTATCAATCAACGAAACCAATAAAGCTATACTTGTAACAAGGACGATTAAAAATATAATCAAACTCTACTACTTGTACAATATAGGTTAACGTTTACGATCTCTATAAGCACTTTACTGTACCTTACTACTAATAATACCGAGATATATGTCTTTCTTGTTACAAGTGTTGACAATCCCATAAATTACACCAACAAATAGAACATCAACAAATGAGAGCCACGCGCGGCACGCTATGATTTTTCAAGCGACTGTACTCGTTGGGGAATTGGAGATAAATTTTGTTGGGTATTATTTCTTATCCCAGAGCGATAGTAAAATTGTTGTGTTTGTTTATTATCGGGATATAATAACAATAACATAAATACTTTGAAATTTGATATCCAATTAGAGCAATATGATTTTGATAATGCAAACACATTAAATTTAATATCATAATAATTAGATGACAGTAAATTTATTTTCTGGTAAAATTTGTGGTTGAATGAACCAATATACTATTTACTACTAATAAACATTTATTTCTAATGTGTGTATATTTTATTGAAATTATTTGGAAAAAAAGGTAGTTCGGTTCAAATCTAGATAAAGTGAATAAAATGATTATACTTTAGCATTACATTTATAGATGGAATAAAGCCACAAGTATGTATGAAAAGTACTTGCGACAAGTTTACTTGCAATTAAATAATTATGTTAGTTATCATTGTACAGCAGGGTTGAGAAAAACCCTATTTTTCACAAAAAACCCAATCCATCAGGGTTTTTTTTTAAATGCCTGGTTTTAATATGTTTTATTAGAAACGTCAAAATATGTAAATTTATTTTGAATTATTTTAGATACTAATAGTTCACATTAATTTCTGAAAATGAATTATGCAATTATTTTAACACGAAATACGAGTATTAATGCGGTTACATAATTTTTTCTGTTTTGTTTTACAATGTACATATATCGACTGATTCGTATAGTTTTGTTGGTCGGTGTTAGCTTGCTTGTTTTATGAGTACCTTATAATCACCGTTTATTTACATTTATGTAATTTTTCAATGTACCAAATAAAATTAATTTTAAAAAAATGATTTTTTTAGGCGGCTGGTACATAAATTGTTGTTTTTCATATCTGCTGGCAACCTTAAAGTATCAATTTTTATTTGACATCTGTCAAAGTCAAAATTTTTGGCCGCTAGTTTGTTCATTATTGATTTACATAGTTCATATTAATGTGATTAATTATTTTAGAATATAATAACAAATGTAAGTAAAATTTTAACTATTCCTTTACAGATATTAATGAAAAAGTAATGAATTTGTGAGAAAAAATAGCGACCGTAAAGTAAATGCGGTCGTAAGGTAAATGCGGCCGTAAAGTAAATGCGGCCGTAAAGTAAATTTTGATAGATGTCAAAAATTGATTTTGAATGAAAATTCATAAATTCTTGTTGTAATCGCCTAAAAAATGTTGTGTGCACCTCGGCTAAAAGTTCTTTTTGGGCCTCATCTGATTTGTAGCCTCGGCTTTGCCTCGGCTGCAAACTTCGGTTTCGGCCCAAAAAGATTACTTTTAGAACCTTGATACTCAAATAACTATTTTGAATGGGTTTTTTGGTTTGGGGAAAATTGCAACTACCCTGGTCTACAACCTATGCAAGATTCCTTCAGCTTATAATGTGTTACGAACCAATAGGACACAGCAGAATATTAGTTTTGTTAATAGTGAGAATTTTTATTGTCTATTCCAATTGAGCCGTCGCTGTCTGTAAAATGTTATGGGATAAAAATCCTGGATGAAATTGGACCTCGAAATACAGAAGAAAATTATTTTGTGGGGAACATTGTCAACCTATAGTCTCTGCAAAGGACACACACATCAACAGCATACAGTGACTTTCAAACTACTATTCGAACACAAATAATTTTATGTAATAAAAGGCGACGCTGGAATTTGATTCCCAAATATCAGACTCCACTCAGTTCGAGTCAGAGCGCGCTAACAAAGTGAGCAATCATTGCCCTTTAGGTGAATATAATGTACGATGAAAACATTATTTGCGAGATTATTTGGTATTATTTGTACACAAATAATTTTATGTAATAATAGGCGACACTGGGATTTGATCCCCAAATATCTTACTCCACTCAGTTCGAGTCAGAGCGCGCTAACAAAATGAGCAACCATTGCCCTTTAGGTGAATATAATGTACGATGAAAACATTATTTGGTGCGATTTTTCTTTTTGTTAAATGATGGTTTTCTCTTTCATTTTCTCGCCCCAAATCTAAATTAATGAATATTTAAAATACAATTCGCATTTCTTTCGTGAAGAGAAGATCCCCGTCTTTATCTTTGGCCCAGTTCCTGACACAACAATGAAAAATTCCTCATTATCAAGATGAAATGATCATTTATTAAGCATCATAAACCCAGTAATCTCTTTTTTCTGCAACTAATCCTGCAGCGGTGAACGCAATTAACAATTCCGCGAAATGTTTTCTTAATTAATTTTATTGCTCTTGATTTGAAATTAAAAAATCATTATGGTTTTAATTACCATTTCGCATTAGTTCCAAGTGATAAGTTCCGAGACATCTGCGATATTTTTACTGAGGATCGGTCGTAAATATCTGAGCTACATACCAGTTAGTTATCGGTGAATTAATCTAAAAATAATAGGCTTAATTTATGAGCTCACGGACACGCTTGGCTAAGGAGCTGCTTCTTCGGGAATGTTTGCTTGGATCTTACAGTCAAATGATATTTAAATTATTTTACTGTGAACATGTTCTGATATTAATACTCACATTACCAGTATTAATTACAACAGAAAGCTACAGTTACGGAAACACTTCGTTAATCATGATTTGTGATGACTTTATAGCAATTTCAAACGTATTACTACAAATTATTCTAATGTAGTACAATAATTTCAGTACATAGCATACACTCTCAACCTAAATCTGGAAAAACCACATCTTATGAAAATACTACGCGCTAATAGGTTAGTTATTAGCACTAAGGTGTTGCGAGTTCGAATCCCGTTAAGGAATTAATTCTATCATCTGATCACCTGATTTTATATTTTATTTTGCTAGATTCAAATTGATAATTTTATCATTTTTTTCTGGAACCTAACTAGAAGTTAAAAAATATTAGGGCCTCCACCCTAGAACAGTTTTGACCACAGGTGAAATTCAAAAATGAACTTCACCCGTTCCGTAAAAGTTTTTACTTGTATTCTAGGAAATTAGTTCGTCAACCTCTGCAAAAGACCTGTAGTTTATAGTGGGTTTCGAACCACTTGGATACAGTTATATTTTTATTTGGTTAATAGTTAGCCGCGCTGAGAATTGAGAGTCGATTAAAAAAAACTAAAGAAATATTTGTGAACAGCTATTAAAAATTATAATACATGTTCTTTTCTGAAGTGAGGGAAGTAGTATTCTATTTTGAGCTTGTGAGACAAATAAAATTCTGGTTATCGATATACATAGCGGGTGCAGATTGCAGCGTGGGAGTATTCACGAAGCAATTCATGAAATTTGAAGATTTGTTCGGCGCAGACGAGCGGAAGATTACACGCGAGCGATCACACAATATCGCGGATTCTATTTCTTTTTATGAATATGAAATAAGCTATCACACAAATAGACCAACCATTTCTATGTAGACTACAATGTCATGATTATTCTTCTAAAAATAATCTCACATTTAAATTCAAAGATATTGATATTTTACCTATTCTAGAATTTTTGAATATAATATTTTTCAATCTTTTTAGTAAGCAGCTATTACCAAAATTTATTTATAATAAATTGAATGAGTACTTATAGCTAGAACTTGGTAATAGTTATTTTTTTATACAAGACGATAAAATAATATTTTATCGACAAGCGGAAAGTGTTAATTCACGAGCGATATAATCGCGAGTGAATTATTTTTCGCGAGTCGATAATTTAATTTTATCGTCGTGTATAAAATTCTATTTTTTTCTATAGCAGGTATTGAAGAGAAAAGGATTAGAAATATTAAATTATTATTTAAGAACAATTTTTAAATGTCAGTAGTGTGCGTTGTTATGGAAATGTAATTCTAATAAACAAAAATTAAAGTACTTTATCTACCCTTGCTGTTAAAGTGTTACTTTATCTACCCTTGCGGTTAAAGTGCTACTTTATCCACTATTTTGAGTTGATAAAATTGCACTTTAACATCTGCTATAGAAAAAAATATTTTAAATTATATAATAATAAACATGTGTACATATCCCACAATTTTTTCATTCCTCATCTGTCTTTATCTTAAATAATTCTCAGTCATCCTGAGTGGCATGCGAACTAATTATAGGTTTGGAGTTAACAAACTTTTTAGCAAACCAGAATTAGCGCAGAGCTAATTTCGATGTTATGAACGCTTCAATGCAGAAGCACAATAAACTAGCAATACTGATCATAATCACTAATTATTATTACTACTATTGAATTGTTAACAAAATTAAAAAGAGAAATTGTGTTGTTCAATGTATTGGGACTATTTAAAGAGCTTTAAGATAAAGTGACCAATTTAAACAAAATACAATTGTATTCTACTTTAAGAAAAGTATTTATAAATTATACGACTAAGGATTAAAACTAGTTTATCTATAAAATTTAGTGCAAGCAAGCTTTGCTTTTAATCGTAGTTAAATTACAAAACTTTATTTTCTTTCGAACAAATTGATTGTATTGAGTGTTTTCCCAGCTAGACGTTATCGTCCCGTTGATTTAAGCAGGATAATCGCGGGGTAATGGCGACATAAATCCGTCCTGCTAATTATTCACACGCGCGCGTATATTTATCCTGTGCAGGGTGCGTCCGCAGGAATCTCTCTCCTGCGAGGAATGCATTGAAAGGTGATGGTTATTTGTAAGGTGCAAGTATATTTAGAAAGGCATTTAGATACACTGTTTGTTCTTTGGAAGTGCTTAGCAATTAAAATCATTTTATTGGTGATATGATTTACTAGTTGTTGACTTACAAATATGTTTTATTGCGATATAAACATTCATAACACCGGACGCAAAATTATCATTACACTTATATTCACTTATATTTTGCACTGTATACCATCATATATCTATTTTCATTAAAGTAGGTTTCATAACTTTGCCATTTACAAATTCAGAAAAATGATTTTATGCAGTAATAATATTATTTTTTGCTGTTATAAATATGCAGTAAAATATTATTGTAAATTATTATAGATTGTAACAAAATAAGAAAAGATTAGGAGTAATGTCAATAATAAATATAGAAACAATGTAATATATGCGAAATAACGATCAGTATATGACAAGGACTTTAATGAATACTAAAGAAGAGCTTTCCATTTCATTAGAGAATAATAAATTATTAGATCTGATAAAGCCATACATTAGGGTTTCATGGAAAGAAACTAATTTGAAAAAAGTAAATTATCTTAATTCACTAGGGATTTTTCGTTTCCACTTTCGTTGATCCTGCTTTAGAGCTTTGTGCTTTTTATTTAAATGTGGAGCTTAAAATTGTCTGGCTGCATAAAAAGTGATATTCTTTAAAAAGCCGTTTAACGTCTGTATTTTCCAGCTTTAGACTAATTTCTACTCGTAATTATTTTACAAGAGGAGAGAAAATTTATTTTCAAATTATAACATGTAAAACGAGCACGGGACAAGAGGAATTATATAAATT
The DNA here is from genome assembly GCA_035578165.1 of Stenolophus ochropezus. NCBI lineage: Eukaryota > Metazoa > Arthropoda > Insecta > Coleoptera > Carabidae > Stenolophus > Stenolophus ochropezus. The sequence continues at coordinate 11,122,188 of JAQOWZ010000005.1, read as the reverse complement.
CACGGAACAGAACACAATGTTTCAGTATTTATTATTTTAAAAAAGCTTTGTACTTTATGAAAGAGAAATATATATCACGAATCTATAAAGAGCGTTGAAACGCAAGATATCGTGTTTAAATAATATTAATAAAATAATTTAAAATAAAAAAGTATAGTACCTACTTAAATATATGAACAATTATTTTTTAGAGAAAAATATTATTTTTATTGATATCACTATTTACAATTTTATTTTATCCGAAATCAGAAATTAGAAAAATTATAAAATATATAAATATATCGTTTACAGCTTATTACACCAATTTGCTTTATTGCGAATATCGGTTAATAATATATTTATACTGTAGAGTTTGTTTATCAGACGTCATATTCTGAACACTCTGATTGCAGTGGAAAGTTCACCACTACGTGATTCAAATAACAGCTTAAAGTAATTTCAAATTTATACAGTACTTTAATCTTTTCTTTGAAAATACTTGTACATTTTGAAAGTAATTCTAACGATATTATTAATAACTATTACTAATAAAACAATATTATATTTTAATCTACAATAAAAATAATAGGAGTAGCTCTTTGTGTTTCCTTTAATTCATTGTTAACTATCATTTACTCAGTGGCTGGTGCCATAATGATTAACAAAATTGCATATAATTTAATTTAGCGAAAACTTTTTATAACCTGAAATAAAAGTTTCCTAACCCCAAGAATAAACTAGATTCAAATGTCCCGCCAATCAGAGTTTCCGGGTGCTAGTAAAGCATCGGACATGATCTCTGTCCAATTTCTGTCCGTCGTAAAGCCAGAGGCAACTAGTTCCGGCACACAACACGTCGTTACAGCTATTCCGGAAATGCGCAGCGGTTACAACACCACGAGGATTGCGGTCTTGCAGATGCAATATAACTTCCATATTAAAATGTTCTACTTGCTACAACTAGTACCTAAGTTTCGTCCAAGTTGTCAAGCTGCAACCAGCGGAATATGGATAGTGTAGTGTTTGTCTTTAGTTTACTTGCCACATGTGTTTGAAATTATTTTTGTTTCCCTATAACTTTATTTTAAAATATATTATTACAAGTTTCACTAGACACGCATTCTAAACTTTGGAATTTCTTACTTTTTTTTGAAGGCGATTAATAGTTATTTACATATCATGGCAGGGAGGTTAATCTTTTCATGACGAATATGGAGATTGTTTGCCGAGGCGCAGGCCGAGGCAAATAACCATGAATGAGTCATGAAAAGGTACCTCCCTGACGAGATATGTATTATATTTTTTCTGAAATCGTACAAAATTTTAAAAATCAACTAATAATATATGTATTTAGACATAACCTATATGTATTTTACGAGTAACTGTCATTAAAAACAATTGAATTTTGAACATAATTTATTTTAGTTTTAATTAATTAGTTTTATTAATATTAATAATTATTTTACAATTTTTATTTTTACTGATATTGATCGGTACCTGTTTACTGGTTAACACTATATCCGATGTGGACGTTGATGATATGTCTCCTTAGAGTATTCTCGTTTTCACTCTCCATGTTATTATTTATTGCTGGCTTTTCAACTAAAATTAATTATTAAAAATATAAAATTTAATATTTCGAACTGAACTAATACTTACATACTAGGCTACTGAGGTTATGTGTCAACGCTCTGTTGTTTGTTTAGCTAGCACATCGCACGCAGGGCAAGCTCATGGTTGCCAGATCACAAATTAAGAAATTAATTTTTTTATTGTAATTTGTTAAATGCATTGATCTTCTAAATTTAGTTTATTTAGTATAAATACTACATGTTATAAACATTTGAATTTTATTTATTGGTCACGTAAACAGTGTTTCGTATTGAAATATAAATATACCTACTTGTCAAAATAGAGTTGGCAACATTGCATTTTACCACTGCCTAGGCAGGGAAATCCAATTTCCCTGCCTATTTTGCGGCAGCCATTTGATAGATTTCTGGCCGATTTCAGGAAAAAGAAGTTTTCATATGCCTATACTTATTCTTTCCAATTATCTCTGCTGTTAATATTTTTATTTGTTACTCACTTGTAAACTTCAATTTATCAAGGCACTCTAGTAAGTAGTTAAGTTTGATTTAACAAGTTACTAACTTGTTAAAATTTAACAAGTTAGTAGATTAGCTGTCACTGAAATAGGTTATTTATATTAACCTCATTTTTTTTCTGCAAATCTTTGAAATCTTTATATTCTCGTTCGTATCTTGACGATGATAAATTTGTAAGTACGCTGTTTGCTTCACTAATTATTGCTTCGGGCACATCCATTTTCCTGATTTGCACCAAAAGTAAATAAAATAACAAAAGCACAACAATCAAAGCCATTTTGACAAATGTAGTTCATAGTATCCGTAAGAGATGGCAGTACGCAGCACTCGTGTCAATATACATTTGAGTAATATGTTTTTATCCTTATTTTAATTTATTTACAAGTGAAAAACAAATAAAATATTGAACAATACACGCGAGGTAACGGGTTTAACTGGCTTCAGAAGGATAACAGGCTCGTCTTCGACTCGCCAGTTCAATGGGGTATATGACCAATTTTTTTTTCTTCCATTTTATGATTCTATACCAAAAATAAAAATACCCGTATTTTTTTAAATCGCTTAATTGTTGATAATTCCGGAGAAAAACAATAATAAAGTTTAGTAGAGGGGATATGTTGACGTCACCTAGGAGAATTAGACAAAGAGAGATGCTAATAGAAAGAGAAAGATATAGTGCGACCCGCGCGAACCTTTTGCTACCTGATTCTAACCCGTAACCATGGTAACCAAACAATAAACACACTGAGACTCGTCAGGGACTTCAATGCCAACCAAATTTACATTATAACATTCGTTGTGTAGTATCAAAATATTTTAATTTTATTCTATAAATTTCCTAAATTGATATCTCATATATTGTTTCATTAATAATTATGACTAATTTATCATTAGCAACATTTATTCGATATCATTTAAGTAAAATAAATAAGTTCATTTAATTCCTACTTTTAGCATTGTAAACTGCTCTCTCATTCTCCTAGGTGACGTCAGAGATAGAGCGCTGTTAATATTAATTGCGAATTTCAGTGAAATTATAAGATAATATTTAGTTTTTATCATTATTATTGGTAGTCACAAAGGTTAATTTTTAATTTTTATACTTTTTTTCTTTCAATTCGACAGTGGTCATATAGCCCATTCTTCTGTCCGCCAGTTAAACCCTACTTACCTCGCTAGTAATGTTAAATACTATTAACGTCGCCAACTATTAACTAAATAAAATAACCCTCTACGCGATATTGGTCCCTTGCAGATGAGGTTCGCTGACAACTATTTCACTAAAATACATGTAAAAATATCTAGATCCCTATGACAGAAGATAAAAAAATCTGATGAATTCAAAAAATCTTTCGAGTAAAGTGATCTTTTCGTACCGCCGATTGCAATAAAAAAGAGACACAAAATTTCAAAATTTTCCTACTCATACGTATATATACGTACGTACAGACGTCATGGGATGATTAAAATGAATATTTTTATTGAAATCTGAAACTGAAATTTTTCGCGAATACAATGCTTCTTTTACTTCGTACAATTTACTAATTCAGTAATTCATTTGAAATTTGATGTCAATACCAAAGATACAATGTACTTGAAGAAAAATATAAATTTGAAGTAATAAAAAAATGTGTTTTATAGCTTTTGAATAGAATCTCGATTTTATCTCCTATCTAATAGAAAAACAAACAGCTCATGCCAACAATTACCGTCAGAGTGCAACATATTGAAACTGGTTATCGTAGATGGCTGTTAAATTGTCGTTTGAATAGCGCGATAAATATTTACCGCGATATGATATACGCGCGTGTGCGTCTTGGCTTTAATGAGCAGCACTTGCGATGCAATGCAAGCGGAGGTATTTGAACAGGTGTATCCGAGATCGCAGACGCCGATGCTGCGCAGACAAATGACTGTACTTTATCGTCTTCACATCACGGTCAGACATTCGCAGAAAGGATTAAGCTTTATTTAAATCGAATATGCGAAATAAAATTCTATCAGGTATATTTAACTGTTGTTAAAACATTAAAATAGAATATTACAAGCAACAAAATTTTAATTTTTACTTTATTTGAGCTTGTACTACGATAACTTAATTTCACTTCTGAATTTTAACTTACGCTTCAGAGGTTGCTAGCTTCAAACTATCCAATTTCTAATTTACGAATGCGGATATAAAATATGATTATTTGAAGGTTTTGATAGTTTATAGTATTTTTCAAATTACCAGTGTATTTCAGTTACTTATTTGATATTCTGGCATTTGTGCGTTTAATTTATTTTCTTAATATATTTATCAAATCTTTAACCACATTTTCTAAAAAATAATCATACAAATTTCTCATTTGTTTTCAAACATTATTGTATGACAAATAGGTAAAACTAATATAATTTAAATTGTACCTGTGACTGCATATTAATTAAATAGGTACTTCATGAAAATAAAAGCAAAATCGTTGGTGGCGAGGTATGTTGATACTTGACTTGATTTTAGTAACGTCATATTAGCAAAAGAAAAAACATTAGAAATGTGCTGCAGGAGTAGACATATTTAAAACTATATCCCAAATGTCTACAATTTATTTTTACGATAAGAACAGAAAGATATTGCAAATTGCGAATTTTGATCGAACTAGAACTCTATCTATTATCTTACAACAAAAGCATTGAAATCCAAGTTTCATTTCTTGCGAAATTACGTCTACATTTCATGCTGAGTGTAAGTATCCCTGGAAATGAAAAGAATCCCGTATGTTACACACGAGTATGAACATGTTCGCAGGGTATCTGGGTCAGATGCTGACCACAAGTGTTTTTAAAGACACTCCAAGTTTTAACATAAAAGAAACATGCTCAAAATACTCCAATATTTTGTTTTCTGAAAAAGAAAAGTTGGCGGTGTTTTTCTTTTCGCTGAATGGTCAGGAAAGCAGTTGACTTCTACGACATGTAAACAAAGTTTTTGGATTACATAGAATACTTTTCAGCTCGGGAAATGCTGAAAGAGCTTCCAAGAAAATATTTATTATAGACTGTAATCTTCTGACAGAGATGAATTTCAAACACAATGCTCAGATTTACTCAGATAAGCTAAATTCAAACAAATACAAAAATACTTATTCATCTTCAATGAGTTAAATGCTACAACAATAAATATAATATTCAAAATCCTAATAGGAGAATGAACAACAGTCCTTACATCCCAAATTCGATTCTCGCGAAAATAAAAATTATTTTTCTAATAATATAAGCACTGGTTTTAATGGTGCAAATAGAATTTTGTTAACTTGACAAGTTGTAGCTTCGGAATAATTTTACTCACGGTCTGAAACGCCTGAAGCTTGCTATCACTAATAAATTATTCAGAAAAGACTAATCTGGTGTCATTGTGCAACATGTGCACAAAGTCACTTATTTCCCACGAAACGTCGAGTGCTGGATTCACCCGAGAGGAAGTAGGTGATTCTGCACGAGTGGCATACTATACTTTTTCTACGACCTCACTGCTAATCGTTATAGAGCAAAAATACACGTTCGAAAGCAGTTTGACTTAAAAAATAATATGATATAGAGAAATGTACATAGAGTACCTTTACAAATTGCGCAGTGTTGGCAATTACTGTCAGAAATGTTATATCTCACACTGCACATGCGCAGTGCTGGAAAATACTATTTGTTCACACTTTAACCCACAATTGTGGGGAATATATGCAACATTAAAATTTTATATGGTGTGAGAAAAGTGAAAGATTCCATGATGGTCGTAGAAAAAAAATATTTAATCTATAATAATTCTTTCTACATATTTGTGACTAAAATAACGTTTATCAATCTTGTTACATAAATATTTCGTATTCAATTTTTAATAAGATGTTTTTTGTTTCAGGTATGTACCGTTAAATTCTACATGATTTACTTCTAAAACGTAAGTTACTAATTTTATGTCATAAAATAAGAAATTTATTTTTTCGTTTACAAAGAATAATATGAGAAAGGTAAATATAGGTACACATATTATAGATTATATATTTTAATCGTAATATGTAATGCGCAAAAGTATAATATTTCATGCTAAATATAAAATTATTTCAACGAAGTGAGAACGAAATAAATACAAAATAATTTGTAATTCACTGGATTTTTAAATGAATATTTTATTCTATTATTTACTTCAGGTATTTTAATTGAATGATAATTAAAATTTCCACAATTTTCGTTCTGGGAATTTTTTTATTACAAATTCAAATGAAATCACATATGTAGGAATAAAAAATGGTTGCGGATGAGGTTAACATGTAAAATATGATTTGACGAGCGAGAAAATACAACGCGAAAATGAAATATTAAATGTTTAAATGGAATGCCAGAAAATATTTCATTTGTAATGTAATTTCATTACTTCTGAATGATATTTCGCGTTCACGTAAAAATTTAATTAAAATCGTGAATAATTACACCAATTAAAGTAGTGCTCAACAAACGAAATTAAAATTGCAATTGTGCCTTACAGCTCATTTTACGCTATTATTTTTCACAATTACTTACGGAATAATTAGTAACGCAAACGAATCTTGCAGCAAACTTTACAAGAAGAGAATCTAGATCAAAACAAGTAAATAAAAGAAGGCTAATTATGCTTTTTGTACAATTACTTCTACTAGTTCTTTTGAAGAGAATAATTTTTTACTTCTACGACTTACAGCATTCAAATGTCTTGAATTTTACTTACGCAGTTACTAAATAATTTATTTTACAATAGTGTCATTTACAATTTTTTTTTTATTATATAGACAATTTGTAATGAAACTAAATTTGTTAGGCGGTACAATTAGGTGAACAAGACAATAATCATCAGATCAACGTTGGTAAGCAACGTAATTAACTTTGGTGAGCAAGTTGGATGCTTTGCAAGACAACAGTTCGGTGAGTACTGACATTGCAGAAGATATAAGGCTTCCAACGTAGATAACTAAAATGCAAAAGTTCTATCTATTCCTTACATATTTCTTTCACCTTTGTGTATTTGAAAACTTCATATTTATTTATTAATAAAACTATATATTATAGTATAGTACTACTACCGATTAACCAATCCTATTGCAGTTATTGCAGACGAAAAATCGTCACAAACACAAGCACTGACATCACTGTAAAAATAGTAAAATCGTATTTTAGGAAACATTATTCATGCTCATATGTTAAAAACTCACTATTGATAAGTACCTCCCTTATATTGATAGGATATAAAAAGATAAAATAGAGTCTGGAAAGGATGACAAATAAAAAAATAGAGTTTTGTTGTTGATATTTGAATTCTCACACGTCACAATAATATAATCAATTAACAAAAAACTATTCTAAATTTTAAACTAAAATATATTTTGTACGAAAGGTTGGATTGGAGCTCGCGTTCCAAACGTTTTAGCTACGTACATACGATATGTGATTGTGTATGTATGTGTATCAGTATTAGTAAACATTATTCAAGTATGATTTTCTCTTTAAAGAAATCCAATATGTCCCTATTTTCCTATTAAATTCATATTTAGGAGTATGGGAGTTCACATTATGCTAGTTTGCTCCTAATATGTCGTTATCCTAACCAAATTATGATATATTACATATATCAATAGAGGTCATGTTCTCTCCCTTGTGTAATTTAGTTCATAACCTATATTTTTACTACGACATGTGTATGATTGAAGTCTCCCCCTACAAATTATAATCTGCCCCCTATATTACAAAAATTTGCACAGATATTAGCTCAACCCTCATCTCTGACGTCATTATACAAATAAATACTGAAAACATGCTTTAGGCAGAAATTCTTACTTTTTATAAATACGGAAATTTGATTAAAAATTACTAGTGTATGTTTGGCGCTAACTGGAAAATATGGTAGGGAATTAATTTTCTTATTTTCCGAGCGAGTTGGAGTGTTGTTAGCACTTCGCGTAATAATGATAAATTATTTAGTTAATTGACGTCATTATGCTGTACAGGGTTAGTGTACATTCGGGTTAATGATGATGTCATTTCATAAACTTTATACGTCATAGTGAAAAGTTGTGTGCGGCCGTTATTTTTCTTCTTACGACGCATTTCACGTCATTAGATTATGCTCTTAACTGTTTTATGCGCGACAATACTTTCTAATTAATTTTTACTTCGTGGAAAATAATTAACTACGGATTTTTCTGAAAATTTAATTGAAAAATCAAGTACATAAATATTTCATATCGCTGAAATTAATAAAAAAATATATTGAAATTTCTTCCCTACTGGTTTACATGAACGTATAATGAAGATGTTTCTGGAAATCTTTCAGCAATATTTTATATATTTCATTTATTGTTTCTAATAAAAATATTTCATACTTATTTTCTATTTGTGTTAGTAATGTTTTCTTTTACTGAACATTAATGTGGTATAACAAACTTTAGTATTTTTTTTATATCAATACCTACTCTATCGAACCTTAAAATAAAATAGTTTCAATGTAAATTTATTTAAAAGTTATTCTAAATATTCTCTTCACGAAGTAGATACTGCTTAATTTATGTTTTGACTCCATTCTATTTCTACCTCTTTCTTTCGGTATGAAAGTCGGAATTTAAACAAAAATCGTAAACAGCTTTGTTGAATAGAATATCATATCAGCAACCAAAATATTTATTATTCTTGATTAGGTTGTACTGTTGTAAACATAAATATGAATATTAAACTTCTATTGGAAATTATTATGATGGCTCTGTATTACATGAAAAAGAAATAACGAAGAAGACATTGGTGGGTTCGATCGATTATTGCGAACAAAAAAGGGCAATGTGATTTCAATAATTGGTAAATCAGGAATCACACTACAAATATATACCATGACATTCGTAAATTAAGTAGTTTATTGTGAATGCTTATGATTGAAAGTAAAAATTAAAAGTAGAAATTGAATTTACTAATTACGTCATTTTGAATGCAACTTTGAAGTTGTAATAAAAGTAAAAATAATTTTTATGAATGTTTTTAAACTACACGGACTAACAATGCATATGTAAAAAACTGTTGAAATAGACGACTTCTAGACACTGAACATCATTCTGATCAGCGGTTAGTAATACTCAGTTGGCAAAAAACTTCGCAGATTTCTGTAAAACTTCCTTCATGTCACACGTTAATATAGCATTAACGTTCGCTGATAATTGGATTCAAACATGTATAACATTAAAAAAAAATCACATTTCACCGGAAATTTTATCCATTATACATAGGTTCTGCTGCAATATTTTAATTATAATGATTTATACGTAGAAACAGTAAAAGTACCCAGTACTGACTGAATGCACTGAAGTATCTAGTAGGAAACAACCCCATGTGTTTGTATTCTCCCATGCCATCCTATTTCCAATCTGCAATCACGGGTATTGCAGTGTCCTGAACTAGCACTCGTTGCTTATTGCGTGGATAGGCAATAAGGCGTAACCAAACATCGACAGCGGGTCCGGCGTCGTGACGACCCCCTGGGGGCCGAGTGCTGACTGCGCGGCCCGCACGGCCCTCCGGGGACCTGCAGGCCCGGACCGGCTCCATTGTCGCATTGTTGCTGTGATACTCACAAGTGGATGGAACTTACAATTGAGTTTCAAATGGATTGTGGGGTGGGATTAGCTGGTTATAAAATATAGTTTCATTGCGATAAACTAATATCTTTCATAGTGCAAATTAAATTAAATTTTTCTGGGTTTCTTAGCTTTTATTATATATTTCCACAAAACATATTCTTGTATTATTCGGTAGATAACATTTGGTATATGCCCGGTGCGATATAAATATATCGGTATTGATATCTATAATAAAACAAATTGCCATAATAATAGATAATAAGATCTGAGTGATACATTTATTTACATTCAACATTTCTACTTTTATATATTTTAAAATAAGCAGATTTAAATCAGAATTTTTTACTTCGAACTTTCATATAAATCCTAGTATAAATCCTTGTCATAGTTGAAGTACTCTAATAAAATAATAACTAAATATCATTAGATATTTGTTTTCATTTAAATAATAAAATACAATTTAAGTAAAACTTGAGTATTTCTCCTCGGAAAATAGTGAGGAAAATTATTTACTGTCTCTCTAGAGAAGAAAAAGTACATTGTAACCAACAGTATAACATTGATGTTATTATAGAATGAAAATATAGAAAAAATCATTATTATATTAAAAATTCTTATTTAATAATGATATTTTTTTTAATTTGGCAATTATGTCTTGTTCTTTTTTTCACATTATTTCACAATTAGACAATTTGAACTTGAATAGTCATATGGCAAATACTGTAACAACTGCTCTGCTAAACATCAAAGTTCACATAACCTAATTTTCTAGTTTATAATGTTGCAGCGCTTTTTCGTCCAAATAAATCGATTTTTGAAACATGTCGTGAAAAAGTATTGTGTCTCACGCGAAATTAAAATCACTTTTTCTACTCTCATTTGAATGCCCTACTCGCTACGCTCGTGAGTCAAGCTCGAGCTCGAGTGGTAAAAAAATACGCTTTCCTCTCTAGTTTGACATAAAATTATAGTGTTAACAATTTATTTAATTTTTTTAAAATGCTTGTATTGGTAGCCATTGTTGATTGTATGTTTACATTGTTACATCCTATTCTATCGTTTACTATGTCAGTAACATGACTTATTAATTAGTAAATAAATAATCTTTACTACATTTATTATTAAAGTAACTACATAAGTCAAACATGATCCCTTGACCAGCTGGCATTTTCAGATGTTGTACATAGGGAAATTATATTAATATCTTGTTTTTTTTAATATGTCACTCTTATTTCAAAATATCGATTAACTTTTAAAAAATAGTTTGTCTAAGATAGAAATGAACAGTTTTAATAATGAAAATTTGTGCGATCCGCTTCTGTCACCAATCTCAGCAATTGCGTCCGATATGTCTTACATTGTCGCATTTTCGCCCGCTCGTCAGCAGGGTAACATCAGCTTTTGATGGATGCGTGTCTAGCTGGTTACACACACGTGGTTCACGCACAGCTGATGAATATATCATTCCTCAGCCACCAGACGCGCAGATTGCCGCAGACGGATTCACCGGGAATGTGCAAGACTTCCACATTATTCACACTCTCCGAAATAGAAAGATGCTGAAATACTTCATTGTTGAGAGGGGTACCAGATATTCATTATAAAATTTTTAATGGGAATTTTTATTTTATTTATCAATTTAACAAAAAAACAATGTAATAACATAAAAACTGACGACTTGTTACCCATTATTTATATTATTTTTTTTGATAACCTTAAATTTTTATAATCTTTTCGGGCTTCCACGTATTTTCATATAGTTATTTATATGACCAAAATATTTTCCTATGTTGTATTCGTCTCCTTCAGGAGGTAAATTAACAGTGAATGTGCTTAATTTTGGCTCTGCAGAATGATCTTTGTGTATATTTTTTTATTTTAACTAGTACAATAATCACTACAATTATTGCTTGAAATATATTTTAAATCCATATTGAACATTATTGAAAATTTAAGTGAGCTAGTTTAAATTTTAGTAACAAAATCACAGGTACTATTTTATATTATGTAAATTATAAAACAGAATCAATTTTAATAATGTAGAAATATATATTCTTTCTTAAAATATTAATGAAGTAAAATTATAGTAATGTATAATGCCAAGGGGTTCGCCTGCCTTTCCTCCATAGCTCTCGCTACGCCCATGCATGGTTGCATATTTCATCGCAGAAAGTGTTTACAATACGCTACTTCCCGAGCACTTTCGCTGGTGTGGATAATGCACAACAGGAGTTATTTTTATGTGGGAAATATTTAGTAAAGAACTTGTCAGGGCGGGATTCGAACTCAGATTGTTAGAATTACAACAGATCTTCCTATTAGACAACTAAAGTACTGAGGTCCGAATTTTCACAATTTTTTCTTTTTAATTACATATACATACAAAAATGTATATATTTTCTAGTGATTTTCATTTTATTATTCAGAATATGATGCAGATCTCTTTCAAAGATTGTAGGAAGAAAATCTGCACCAATAAAATTCAAGAGTAATAGTTCTATTTGAACAGTTTCATGCATAAAATTATAATTTTAAATTTGCAATTGATATTTTGTAACCAAATACTCCAATTTGTTTACAAATTAAGTAGTAAAATAAAAAAGAAAACTAATCTAAGTTGAAAAGTGTGACATAAACAAATTAGAACTCTTTCCACCTATTAAATTAACGTAATTTAAAACCAATTTTATCTGATTTAGCCATATTTATATAAAATAATGAGCTACAATTCTGATTAGACTACAGTGTAGGTGTCAGATCTGTCTAATCTCACTACGGTCAACATCTACTTAATATATGCGAGTCATAAGCAGCTTAACAAATAAAATCTGGTCAAGATTACATTAAAAAGTGCGAAAACAAACATCGCATTTAAATTAAGTGAAATTAAAAAGGATTTCTCTCAAGCAAACTAATAAACATAAACTTTGAAATACAAGTACGATAATTAAAATACAAATATTTTCAGATTCTGAACATAAAATCACTTAATAAACTGAGTTTAAAAAATAGAAATTGAAAGGTTAAGTAACACTTAATTCAAAATGGCAATCATGTAATAAAAGTTATTTAAGCTACAAGGAATGTAAGTACATTATTACATTCGAGGAGGTACATAAATATTTTACGTTACAAGAATAGTTATATCATTTTCTCAATAGTAATCCTGATTTTTTTTATGTCCTGTGTAAGATCTTTCTTCTCGAAAACTGTATTTTCTATTTCGTTTACGCTCAACCTTTTCCTTTCTTCGATCGAGTAAAATTTTTCACAGTATTTTACTAGAGTTACTGATCAAAATTATTTATCTCCACTTAACCTAGTTAAAGTCACCCTTTTGTAGTACCAAACGAGATTTAATTTTACGTCTCTAAAGACTACAATTTATTTTATTACAATTTTTTTACTACAATACCTCTTCCTTTAGAAACACGCGACATGGCTGAAATTTAAGAGTTCATAAAATATGACATTTCATTATATAATGGTTGCCGAACGCTGATCTATCTAGCCTATTTAACCTATTTCCCATAAAAAAAATTACCCCTGTGGTGCACCTTCCACAGTAGCTAGAGAGCCCTGGAGGTGTCGTCTGGTAAACGCTTTCCACGATATACGTATACCATTACTGATACCTGCGATAAAGCAGATTGGCACACCCAGCAATGGATAATAAACAGTGGTAATATATTGATTTAAATCAACTATCTCGATCTATATTTGAAATATGAGTGGATAAAACTGCCTTATATAGAATATTTGAATAATTTAAATGGGTTAACACTGTTATTAATAATACTGAATACACGCCCGCTAGAAAACAGTATTGATACGTGACTAATAGTTGTAGTTCTACTACTTACATTCTTACTTTATATCAATATTATATTCCTGTAAATAATAGAAAGATATAGTTTAAAATATTCAATGGAATTTATGGTAATATGAACGGAGTGATTGATAAATATCAAATCATTTTTTTATTGCTCAAATAAATGGTATTACATTTATTCATTTGTTTAACAACTGTGAAACTAAATCATAGTCAGTTCCGATCTTGAACTTGAAGTTTATAGTAAATGTTTTTCAGAATAAATTAATTTCTCAATTATAATTTTTGTTCTTATACTATATAAAATTTACAATTTGAAATACTTTTTAAATTTTTTTGATAATTAAAGTATAAGAACTTAATAAACATATATAGTTTTATTTTAAATTGTATAAATATTCTGTGATTAATATTTTGTTGGAACATCGTTTGGCTCAATCTATTGCTAAACAAAGCTAAGTGGCTAGTAATTAAAATTTCTATAATGTTTGATACATTTCTTAAACTTTTGATAAATAACCGGACCGCGTATATTATCATTATTTATATATTTTGTATTCTTCTACCGTGGCTGTGGCTGACTAATAAATACGTTATAAGGGTATAAGGACTATTATTATTCTTGTCTCTTATTAGTTTTTCCATTAAATTAATTATATTTTGTTTATATGAAGTAATTAGTGATATACTTTCAAGTTAAGTAAATTATAAATAATCTCTTTTTTGAGGTCATAAATCCTAGACGACTGTATGTGTTACACATAAGATGGTAATATTTTCAGTATTTCTCCTAATCCAAATGAACCAGTATTGACATCCTGTATTTAGTATGCATTTGATAAATCAGTGGCATTAAATTAGCAGCAATTACCAGGTTACCTACATTCCTTCGTATCTTAAATCAAAATCAAAACTAGAAATGCAAAGTGCAGCCCACGGCCGCATGACAAATGAAAACACACAAATTACACGCGTAATTTGCACCGAGCAGGAAGCAATTAGCTCCTTGTAAAGCAAAGACAAAATGTACAAAATAATCCACAACCGACGCAGCTGCTCGTCACTCGCCAACTTATTGATTTACTTTATGAAATATTTATTACTACAAAGCTTATGCAATTAAATTGATTAAAGTAATGTGTTTTTCATCCTGTGAAGCAATTTGAAAATGTTGGACTTGTCATGAATTATTAACTTGGATGTGGACAAGAAATAAAATTTCTGTAAATATATTCTGCAAATTTTTTATCCAATTTTTTAATAAATAAATAATTACTCACGTCTTATTAACCATTGCTGATTTCTGCATTCTATCTGATGTACAGAGAAAACCAGTTTCCATTATGTGAAAATTGTCTACAAATTAATTTGGCAAAAATTGATCTTTGATATATTCTCAAAATCGGTCATTGTTATTATTATTACTATTTTATTATATTTTAATTTATACTGTCCAACAGACCGAAGTCCAGTAACAGAACAGGGGATCGACAGCTAGTAGTAAATTTTCGGGTTTCTTTATTTTCTCAGTCAAATGTACAAAGTATTCTTCTCTTAACAACTACAAATCCAGTTATAAATAAGTCTTTAAACTTGTCTTTTCTATGGTTTATCGCGACTTTTACCGAATTTCCTAAGATTAGTACAAATGTAATTGAAAGTTAAAATTATATTGCCAATTTTATTTATAATTAATGATTTATCTTCGAGCCACATTGACGTCACAAGTGAGTTATAGGCTTGCGCAGAAGGGATGGTGAGACCTGACTTTTTGAACGTAGGTTGTATTTTGAAGCATTACACCAGCACGCGCTTGTTAAGATAGACGATACGTTCTCAGCGAGCCATAGTGACGTCATTTTTGTATAAAATTTCATTTTTTTGAGAAATCTAGGCATCTTTGGGTGAAATAAAATGTAGAATATCACTTTTGAGGGCAATCTTGATAAAATAAAAATATAAAAAATACACTAAACTTCCCCATTGGTCGTGATAAGTTTAAAAAATTAATTTTTATGTAATTGAATAATTACTTTCATTTTGAAACATGTATTTAAACTCATTCCGATGGACGTCTATCAAATCGCGTAAAATAGGACAGCAGAGCACAGTAATTAGTCAGCAATATTGTGGATGTAGCTCGGCGACTAAACTATTTATCACGTCTCAGCGAATTTGGGCTTATTAAAATTAAATTTTTGGTGGTTCTGCAGCTCTTTGGTTAAAGATTTGTCAGATATTTCAGGAAGCACAGTGATAACTTAATATACTGATACATCTGTAATTCCTTTGATAAGGTATGGATGTGATACTACTTCCTAATCTGTGTGTCCATATTAAGATTCAGGCTGCACCCTCTATACCGCTCCCAAATTGAAAAGATAAAACACCTCCTGGGATTTCGCCTCCATGGGATGAAATATGAAACAGTCTTGAGCGAAGCTCCTTCAGGCCGCTATTTATCATATCTGTGGATTCCTTTGTAGGGAAATTTACGCCTTGTGTAAATGTTTAATACCTGATCATTAGCAAAGACTATTCTAACCCCTATACTCCAGCTGTATAAGGATCAAACAGCAGTGAAAACCAAGTAGTGAACTGTCAAATGAGCAGCCGTTCAGGCCGATGTAATTATTTGGTGTTTGAGAGTATATTTGTCCAAATGAAATTGATTTACTCAGTTGGAATTTAATCAAATGGTAGCGTGTACGCATAGTTGAATTTGTAAATACACTACGTATTTCTAAACAGCAATAAACCTGCTGAATACTCAATAATCTTTGTAGGAATATGCTTTATAATTTCTCATTGCATTACTCATACTGTAATTATTTAATGAGGTAATCCAAGATTTTTATAATTAACCTCAAAGGTAGTAACCGTCCAAGTTTTTTCAGCTAAGCGTCGAATCGCTTTTATCATTGCGATCTGAATCGTCTATTCTAACAGGCCTGAACTTACTTTTCGGGAAGCAGTTCCAGAATTTTTATTAAACTTTTTACTGTTTTCGGAGCAATGACATGCAAATACGCAAAAACAATTTCGATACACGCTAAAATTCATTAAATTATTTATTATACATAGACGGGAGAATTTTTTTTATACAATTCGGGAATAAACTTCGTTAATCCATAATCCTCAACTAAAAATGTCCGAGGTGAAAGTCTCGGAAATAAAACCTTAGTTTATTTACCTTATTTAATGGTTCAGAGTTTGCTTTAGGTACAAGTGGACATACACATATATTACTTAATTTAATGATAAAGTCTGCTTTCTGACATCCAATAATGATAAATAAGAAAAAAGATCAAATAGTAATTCAGTATGCTGCACGTATGTCAATCTATGTACAATAATAATAAATACATTGTTGATATACCGTAATATACTACCAACAAATATTTATATTTTTGACATAAAATTAGAAAGTGTATATTTGTTCGACTTTCCATTTCCTACATTGTACACAAATTAATCTCAACGGAATATTTATTATTTGTGTATAGTCTGTTCTACGACAATGTATATGTGTATAAAAATAATTTGTAGCGTCGTTCACTTGATGTATATTTACAGAGAAAGTGAACTGATTTAGAATGATGGTGCCTGGATGTCTTCGTTTGAATATTTGATAGATTAATAGTGGGCATAAACTATTATAGTGAGGCATTAAATTTGAATCGACATTTTACAGCTACGGTTTATTGTTGGTTTGTAAAATATGTTTAGTAGTTTAGGTTGGTAGTTACATTTGTATTAGATTAGTCAGAATTTAATCGTTTCATAAATATTTTATAGATTTTATGGACACTACGATCTAAAAACACGATAACAAAATTATATTAAGAGAAGTTAAAAATAAATTACATTAAAGTAAAATAGTTTTTTATGTTTACGCAGAGCTTTATAAATAGGAATTTGTACTACGAAAATGGACAGAACTAAATTAGATACGTGTAAGTTATGATTCTAGATTTTATTAAAACTGTATTTATTGTGTTTTGGTACCGTGGCAGAAAAGGCTTCTTTTTTAATGATCGTTATTATTATAGAATTTAAAATTAAGTGTCCCAGTTTATGCTGCTGCTTGTGTACCCATAACAGAGCATACAAATAATAAATTCTCCTCCACAGTGAAAAAAGTAGTGTATGCTACAAATCTGAAACGCTGAGCGAAAAATAAATAGAGAAAGATTTAGGGAGGATTTTGCTCCTGTGAATTTTTAATTCAGAGGAATTTCATGTTATCTGAAAATTTATTAGCGACTGGAAAATTAAATAACGTTTTTGTTAATTTTGTATAATGTATTTACTGTGTAAATGCTAAAGGGGAGGATTTATTTTGAGAAAACAAATGAGGTTTTTTAATTGTTTTTTAATTTGTGGTACACGTGGATGTTATCTTTTATTAGCAGCCGGAAATGAAAACTACGATGAAAAGGAAACAAAAAATATAGGTATTGCTTTATATTGTATGTACATTTAAATGTTATTTATATATGTATTAAGAATAAATATTTACGATTTCAATTCATCTCTCAAATTAAATATGTATTTTAAATTTTATGTTTTGTAAATCGTTTTAAGTAAAGCTTCTGTTCTGTCACTGTCCTATAAATTTACTGTTGTATTAATCGTAATTAATAGGCGGAATTTAGTTGAAATTACTCTATTTAGTCTAGCCATTTATTTACTAGGTCGCGTTGAATTAACCAAAAATAGCTATTTGACATCACTGATCAATTTTAGTTAAATATATGCACTATATATTTTTTTTATATGATATGTATTTGAAAAGATTATTATCACTCTGTAAGACTTACAGTTTATAGTAGATTCTGATCTCATAACTAATAATTCAATTGTTTTTCATTATATTCTTCATTATAACAAGTGCATTTCCGTCTGTGGTAACTAGTTCACCGTCCACTTCTTGAAAACGTTTTACGTCCAGATATAATCATCTCCCGAAGGTATTGTATCAGCGTGCATATTCAATATTCTTATCGGCAGGCCAAATATCTTCATCGTGTCCTCCGGCATGTTGTTTGACCACCAAGCCGCGAATTCCTTCGTAATCATCTCCCAACTACAATGAGGTGAAAAAGCTCTTTATCTTAAACACATTTTATGCAATTTAATGGTTATTACAGCAAATTTAATTTATATTGAGTAAATTAAATCAAATAGTCAATAATATGAACATGTAGTAGTTCAAAAAAAGTTTAAACCACTTATAATACTGCACTTTCCAAACCAGCTGGAGTGTCTACATAAGATGCGATGTCTGGTTAGAGCTTTTAGAGGGTTGCACAAAAATCCAATTTAAAAAGAAAAATAAAAAATATCTCGTTTTTTATTTCAATCAGTTTTTTATTTAATTGATTTTTTTTAAATTTAAATCAGATATATTTGATTTTTCTAAAAAAGTATCTAGGTATAGTATATTTTCAAAAATGTATTTAACAAAAAAATCATTTAAATGTCACAGGAAAAAGACATTGTAAAGAATAAGCAAAAATATTTAAAGTAATAAATATATACAATAAAATTGTAACCACTTATTTGAAAACCCATATAAGCTAACGTTATTTTATTTTTATTGTAACAATTTCCGGCTATAGCGACGAAATTGTTGAGTCTTTCCCTATGTCATTATAACCGGATTAACTAAATAAAAAATCGCACATTATTGCAAAAAGTTCCTGCATTCAACATTCAAAATAATAACATCAATAAATAGTATATTGTGTTATTAAGAGTAAAAGTGTCTTTGTGTGCCTCGCATGCAATTGTCCGACTCGCTTCGCTCGTCGTGCAAACTTCCATGCTCGCCACACAAAGTATCACTTTTACTCTTAATAACACAATATACTATCTACTCAAAAATTAAAAAAAAATAATATAATTTAAATCAAAGCGGTATAAATAAATCATTATATTGTATTATTTATTTTTTAACATTGGAAATAGAAATTGTACTATTGAAGAAGATTTATTTGTTTTGCGTGTAGGTAACAATCTTCTATAAGTAGTTGTATTTTCGTTTTATAAACATTTGAAATTATACCTATAATTTCCTTTCCGTTTCATTATTAATGTTTATTGTACGTTTGAATGTAAGTCAGTATACTAACTAGATTCTAATTTATTCAAAATTATACCGTGCGTTAAAAATTCCATTTGGCGCCTTTTACTCTTTCATCTTTTCTTCGGAGCCCCTAATCCAATTTTAATCCTTCCTTCCAGCTCTCACAATGCATGGCCATTGACCATCGCTTGATTAAATATCTCGCGGCGAATCTCATCTGAATCTGACCTCACGACACGGGGGCCAGATTCCTTAAAATTCCACCGTCAATTCAACTCTAACATAGTGCTAGACACTTGGAAAATGTGGAGAAATTATAGTTTAAATACTTTCAGAATCTGGAGATAATAACATTAACGAGAAATGAATGGAGGATTACTATTATCTAGCTAAGATGAATCGTTGATAGTAATTTAGTAATTCTACATAATCAAATCATTGAGTGGTCTGGTAGACTACTACTTGAAAATAGAAAAAGTATTGTCAGATATTTCGAAGGTAAACATTTATATACGGAACAACCGAAATCACCATTAGTCCATTGTTAATGATCAACTGATTAAAGAATCAAGGGGACCTATACAGTTGTTCTAATTCAACAATTTGGTTACCAGTTTTGTTTAATGATTTTGACAGTCCATCCTTTCTATTATGTAAGTTAGTGATTCAATTTTTAACCAGTTGCTAAATTTTTTCTCCAATAAAAATAGGTAGTACTGGAGAAAAAAATATCGAAACTTCGATTGTAATATTTGTTTTTATTTATCAAAAATTTTAGCAACTGGTTAAAAATTAACCACTGCGTTGCATAATAGGGCCCCATATACATAATATTACGAATATGAATTAAACTTTATATATTTTAATACTGCGACCGAGCGAAAAACTAAACGAAATAAAAAATTAGAAGTACACCCGAACCCGAAGCGTTATTTTTTTCGAATCCATATTGCCAAATAGTTGATACGGCTGGATTGGACGCCAGGACAGTGGGAACCAAGGCTCTATCACTATACTTATCAACTTTAAGTTTGATTATTGTTTATTTTGCTCATTATTTCGCCAAGTACTTCGCTGGCTGGGAATGCCCCAACCGCTGTAATTATGACAACAAGCTTTACTTCTTGACCTATTTGGCTCAATGGGATTTGAATGCAGTGAACAGCTCTATAATCTGCTCTGCACCCATTGTTAATGCATTTTTACTTTCCTTGTGCTTTGTCATGAGCTGCTTATAAATCTTAAAAATGAAGCATTTCAGATTAAATGCGACAAGTAAATAGTTTTATATTATTAGAAAAAAATAAACAATGAACATTATTATTACAAGTCAGATTTATTTGAAAGATTGTTGATGATAATTCTAATATTTTTTCTTTGTTTCAGGTACGTACAATTCATATTCTACACGTGTATACAACAACAATGTAAGCTATTCTATATATTTCAATTGTTTAAATAAAGCTACACGTATCATACTGTCAATATAACATGCAGTATTTATTGATTGTACAATACATTAATATTCTATCTTCATAATCGTTTATTGTATATCTATAATGAATATTAATATATGAGTACTATTTTTGCACTGGTATTGACATTAGGAAATAATTCCTGTTGATAAAAGTCAATGCGCTGATTTCAATTTACAAATAAAATTTAATTATTTTTTCTCCGTCATAACAAAAATCTGAAAATTGATAAATTTAAATAATTTAGTCCTTAGAATCACTTGTAAGCTCTTTAAGCTCATATTTCGGGCTGTACTTGAAAAACCCATTTTTTGGGTCTAACTTTGTATGTGCATATCTTAAGAACGGTAAGAGATAGTTAAATTCTATTTGTGGATTAATCAGCGCAGTGATATTTAACATGCATTTCTTTGCCCTTCATTGTGATTGTGTCTTTATTTTTTTAGATATACCAAAAAACCATTTTTTTGAGGTCCAAATTTAAAAATAAAAATCTCGGGCACAAAATGAGATCAATAAATTAAGTTTATAAATTGGACTTCAACGCATCGACGTCTATATTAATATGAACTATTTTCAGGAAATAAAATTATGGACCCAAAAATGGGTACTTTTTTCGGGTTTTGTTCAAGAACAAGATCTCTTTTCGTTCCTGAGATTTTTGCTCTTAAATTGACACCTCAAAAAAGATTTTTTTGTTTATATACTCACAATTAAAAGATAAATGAAAAGACAAAACATTTTAATAATATAGTATGCTGGTGCAGTGTTATGAATGCAAATATCTTGTATCTCATTAGAAGTATATTATTAGTTTTACGAGTCGGGGCAAAATAAATTACAATGATGTATTACTTACAAGAAATATTACCCACCAGAATGAATACAATGTGAAATAAATATTTTCGCGGAAAAATAAATATGGGAACAACAGTATATCATGGTGGAAAAGAATTCTGTCAAGCCAACAATATTATCTGTACACGCAGCAGTATGTTTAATTCATACGTGATCTGACATACGCGTATGATTTATGTGCACTTATTGCAACATGCTTCAAATCCGAATTTGCTTTTCAAATGGACTTTAGAACTCCATATGTCAAGGAGTGTCGAACAAGTGGATGAAAGTGCTAAAGAGCAAACAGGACACTAGGAATTGGAAAAACTTTTATTTCCAATGTTTATATAAGAACTTAAGTTCCTTTGTCATATTCAAAACGAAAACGAAAATACTATAATTAGCTTTGGGTGACTTTGAAAGATCAGTTCAAATTTATTGTTCGATTCGGTTTTTCAAAATTTTAAAAGAAAAAATTTCTTCAACTATAAATAGTTCAATTCAAACTCCTGGTTTTGGATCGTTCGTTCAAGTTTACTATGAATACAATATTTTAATAAATTTTATTGAAAATTAATTTTAAGGTTAAATGTAGTATAATTTTATAAAAATTATTATAAATGTTCAAAATTTATAGATAATTAGAGAATGTTTTGTTATACCTATGTTCCTATTCACTAAAGGAGGTCATTATTAGAACTAGGTGATTAGAAAAATTTGTGATCGATGATCGATCCTTTTTTTGATCGATCTTATCGATGGATTTATCGTGATCGATCCAGTTGGATCAGATCGATTTGACTGATCTGATCGATCCTTATTTTTCATCAGGTCGATCTGATCAATCCTTATTTTTCATCGATCAAAAAAAATATATCCTGTTTGATCAGATCGATCTTAATTGAAGTGATCGATCTCAACTAAAGATCGATCTTTATTTATAAAACAGCAATCGAACTTCAATATACATTTAGGAGAAATATGAAATGAGAGATGAAAGCGTTTTACCCATGCCCAAACGCAGACTAAACATACTAACATGTTGACTGTATCCTGTTCAATTAGGATCGATCTTATCATTTAAGACCAGTTTGATCATTGTAGATCGATCTGATCAATCGGGATGAAATTCATCAATCAGATCGATCAGATCAATATGTATTTTTGCTGAGATCATTTCGATCAAATCGATCTGATCGAACACATCTATTGTGCTGATAGCTGCACGAAGTAATATATTTGTAATCGAAAATTAATATAATTTTCTTCGTTTTTACAAGTTTTTGGCTTGCATGGTGAACAATAACAAAATTTAATAGATATTTATTAAGCGGTTCAAATAAATGTTTAACGAGCAGTAAGTTTAAATGCGCAAGATGAGATCTTCAGGATATGAAATACGCAGTTTTTTTAATTTTTCAATACCACAATTGAATGTAAAACGTTTTAATAATTTTTTAATTTATTTTGATTGACATATATTTGACATTTTTAACCCGTAAGTGAAATTAAATTTTTAAACCATTAACGGAATAAAAATTTTAATGGATTTTCATAAAACAACAACTTTAATGGTCTGTAAAGTAAATAAACAAGGTTTTTTATGCGGCAAAATTGAATAAAAAACTTATGTCTATTTTAATTACAATGTATATTAATCATATTAAACCCTGTAGAATGCACATGAACTATACCGAAACAATTAGAGGCCGAAAATAAATATTTGAGTGCGACTGAAATCCTAATTTTTTATGTAAAAGTCCTCAAACCATTGTTTGGTTAGGTAAAAAATTATTAGCAAATTAATTTCGATTCCGAATTTCGAATAGCTGATGATGAATATTAAGAGGTGATTCATTATTTTTAATAATAGAACAATATTTTTCGGCAAAATGTTGACAATGAGAGCACTGAACTTATAAATTCGCAAAATCCCGATTGTCGAAGTGTAAATATGCAAATCAATAGTAAAAAGTGCAGTTTTCTTGGCGGCGATTCAAGCAGCGTATTCCGATTTGGGTAATTTATCTACGCTAGTCCTCGGCGCCTAATGACCCATTATTGTTGATGCAGTTGCAGCGCTACAGGACCGTATCTGGGAAATTTGTGGGCGCCGTTGACATCCCCAACTCGTAATGCGATCGTGGAATATTTCACGAATACGAGCGTTTAATGGCTGCATGCGTCATTTTGTGCGCTTTTATTGCCCGACTTAAAAACTACCATTTATTCATGTATTATTACCTCAAGAACTTTACCGAGATATTGTTCTACTTTCCTACTATATCTTACTGAAATATATCACTAGATAAAGACCATCTTACATAGATTATTGTAGTAGATAAACTTAAAAATTTCTTTGGAGGAAGAGCAAATTGTCAAGAGGAAAATTTGTTTCTTTTTCTTTCCTATCCTGTTTAAAATGCTCTCTTGTTAAGCTCTTAAATATCTCGGGTTGATTTCAATTAATAAGTAATTATTATGTAGTAAATTCACAACAAATACATATCTAGGTTGCTTAATTTCAGATGCTTAACTTTAACTTAAAAGCTATTCTTAATTATATTATGTATTATATTCAAAATATTGTTTATTTAGACCAATGGTTCTCAAACTTTTTGATGTGAAGGCACCCCTAATCGATTATGTAAAATTTCAGGTACCCCCAACATCATGATCATGTGTATTATATTTTAAAGACATTTTATTAATCTTAGGAAAACATAAAATATTTCAATGAGAACAAGAGGTACAAAAAGATAATGTGATACATGAGCTACACGTAACTTACTTAATTCCGTTATGTTTCAGTGTATTATGGACAAACATATTCGCATTTCATATTATATTGCCTTCAATCTTTCCCTCTTTTTAGTTTTGATGTAAGGAGTATATAAAATCTTAAATCATATCACACATATTATTCATTCAAAAAGAGATGGACATAGTATATCCATCCTTCTGTTTGGCCAAAAATTTAACACATACAATAAAGGCAATTCTGTATCTAGTAGGAATGACAATGGGTACCCGGGTACCCGGAACCTACCCGATAATAATGTACCCGGGTATCAAAAATAGTACCCGATTACCCGAAATGTACCCGTTACCCGTTTATTACACGTTACCCGAAATCTACCCATTACCTAAAATCTGTTGTTGCCAGTTAAAGACAGTTTTCAGCTGAAGGAAACATTGTACCAAAACGAAGATCAAGACTGAGTGCAGATACATCATCCATACTGATATTTGCGAATAGAAATATGAGATATTCATAAGCAATTAAATCAAATGTACTTCTTTAATTTTTTAATTTTATAATGCTGATGTACTCGTATATTATAAAAAATAACAATGTTTTTTTTAAATTTCCATATCAGAAAATAATATTTTTTTGTTCATTTAATAAATTTATATGCAAATAACTAAAATTTGTATTAAAAAGATGAACATGAAAGAATAACGGATATTTTAAGGGTATCAGGTAATTATCGGGCGTCAGGTTATTATCGGGTATCGGGTAATTATCGGGTAACGGGTAATTATCGAGTATCCGGTACTACTCGGGTATTCATATCGGGTACCCGGGTACCAAAATTTTGAGGTTTCGTCATTCCTAGTATCTAGTGATATATGATCTAAGGTTTTACGACAGATTTATTTTTTTACTAGTTAAATATGCATGCATTTATATAATTTTCTATATAAGTATATTTCCTGTAATATTTCCGCATATAGTATAAGTTGGAGAAGTATATCACCAGCGTCCCATTAACCTTTTGTTTGAAAGCGGGCATCAAGCAAGTCGATTCTGTATTTCATTCACGGCTGCAGTAGCTGGACATGTATGTCAGACAACGTTCCACAATTATTTACATCGAGAATTGGCGATGCATTTTAACTCCTGCATAGAGAAGCACTATAAGGAAACCGCGGCAGGATTGCAGATTTATGACGGCTCGCCTGCCCACTTTTACCGACTGAGAAAGGAATTTAGACACTAGCTTTAAATGTTGTAACCGTGTAGGAATTCCTGCATTTGCCTCACAAATTATATTTATTTTTTTGATTGTTTTGGGGACATACAGCACCCAAATCGGAAGGATCAAACAGAAAATAAGAGAAAAATGTTTTGGAATCGTGTTGCGATTTTTTTTGAAGTTATTTATTACCTACTGTTCCCAGGAAATAGGTCGTAATTGTTGCAAAATCAACGACAAACAGTTGCTGCTGCGAATGAAACATGGCACAAAAAATTCCAACGGTTTCCAATTGGTTTTATTTTATCCACAGTTTTCACATTCAAATAACAATTTATTTTGAAAAAAATCGTTTATTAAATATACGTACATACATACCTATGAATATAAAAATAAATCTGTTGCATTTTTGTTGATACTTTTCCAATTAACAATAAAATAAAAGCTTGTAACATAAATGTGGCTACATAGAATAAAGAAAAATGAAACTAAAAAAAAATCTGTAACTAATAACAAGAACATATTAAACAATTATTATTTAATATTATTATTTTATTTATTTATAATGTGTTAATACCTACTTTAAAATTACTTTTATTTTTTCCTTTTCTTTAACTTGAAACATAAAATAACAATATAAGTCAACAATGTTCTAATTAATTAGCATATTGGGATGGAAACATGCACATGTGGTTGAATGTTAGCCCTATTTCAGATTAGATAACTAGAGCTCAATAAATAAAGCGAAATAAACCAGAGATAGGCCGGTACCGAAACATTGAGGAATTTGATAGTAAGGGCTATTCCACGAACTCGTGATAAGAGGAATAATGTATCGAACTTCGAGGGTCGTGTTTCATCGATATGCCCCAAATCTTAAACAACCTGGATGCTTATTTCGAAACACAACCTTTCCCTAAAATATAATTTGTAATACACTGAAAACTTATTCTGAATTATATCACAGTCTTCAAAACATCCTTGATATATTTGTTCTGGATTTTTTTCTTATGAAAATATAATCAGAGTTTTTAATACATGTAACAATTTTTAATATGTATTTATTATTGTTATAAAAACATCAATTGAATATTCCTATTCTTCCTAATTAATTTCGGGTGCCGTGCGAGTGCCAATGTATTATTTTGTTGTATATGTTTATTGACTTTTAAACAAGTCTGAGCGTGCTTTCAGTTTAAGAATAAAGTTATTTGTCTATATAGTCTGCAGACTGCATATTAATGGTTCAATATAACAAGTATCAGGAGAAAAACCTTTCAACCGATGTTTATAGCATATTAATCACATTTTTGGCGAATAGAACTCACGACCTCAGTGATGTCGAACACAGTACTACAACGTCGAGTTATCAGGTTAAATAAGTATGTCTGTGTCTGTATTATTATGACCGAACTTTGTAATTGTTTTATTATTAGCTTTGTATTCTCAATGCTTGGTAGTTTTCTAATATCTGTGGGCGGGTAGCATTTGGAAATGTACATCCGGGCTTGTAAAAACAAAGCCACACTACACCTCCCCATTTGTTAAAACGCTATCAGTTAGCGCTGCCACAAAAGTAGGCGAAATTCCGACTTTTTCCTTTTCTTCAACTCTTTTTTGTTGAGTGGTTATCTTTCCACGGCAAATGTAAGAATGATGGTGCCTTATTTTTATACGTCTGTCTCGGCTGCAAAACGTACTCGGGAGATTTGTATCAGTTCAACTCTATCAAACTCAGATTCCGCTATACAGAAATAGATTCACAACTTGAAAGTGATTGATTTTGATTTAGTAACTTCTACATTTTTTTGAGTAACTCCTAAGAACTTTCAGACAAGAAAAGCAAAACTTTTTTAAGAAATAACAAATAACAGAACTGGAGAAATATTAACTGGCATTTGTTTTTGTTTTTAAATGGTTTAAATTAACTTTCAAAAATGTTATCACAAAAAATATTTTTTATTGAGTTAGCGACGCTGGAATTTGAATCAAGTATATGATTTACACATCTATTAAAAGTGATTTTATTATCTTTCACTGGCAAATGTTATTGTACAAATACTTCTAATACATCATTTATTTGTAGTAAATAATAAAAATTAAAATGACTTCAATTATGTATAACAGTAAAGCTTTCCTCCATTTCAAACAAAGAATAATTCTATTATGAGAATTAAATTCTGAATAAAAATAATAAATAATGCAGTATTAAAAGCAATTACTTAGTTGACAATACGGTTGAGTTCTTAGAAATGAAGCAGAACAAATTGAGTTGTCAGCATGAAATATAAAAACATTGTCTGCTTCATTATAATAAATACATTAGGTAAAAAACTAATTTGCAGCCATTCAATTATAATGTCACAGTGTCAACCAGACATGCTTTGTTCCTAACCAAATCACTTTTTTGCAGAGCCACCCACGAATTAAAAACTTTTAATTTGATCTGTCATTTGAATTCATATTCAAATTATTCCAATTTTTTCTTTTTACGAATCATGCAGGAATTCGTTTCGGTAATAACTTTTCTGAATATAATTTATCTGCTCATAGTTTTTTCTACGAGTTAACTTACATGATTTTTTTTATTCCAAACGACAATTTTAAATTACAATAACCTCAATCTGTCATTCTTGTGTAGCACGCAGTTTGAAATATAGATATTTTGGTAGGATAGGTATTGTCTTTTCTCACAAATATTCAATTTCTAGTTCCAATTGTAGTGAGTTTGGTTTATAATGTTAATAATAATGTTATATTAAATTTAAGTGACCAGTGTTCTAAAATAAACAGGAAATTTGAACAAACGATTTAATAATATAAATAATAAAAAATAAATTGTATTATAAGTATTCTGTACAATATCTGGTTATTAATAATATTATAGGTAAAGCAATAGTTTCTGTAATTTCTTAATATTTGGAAGGCACAATTTAAATTTTATTTTTGACTAATTCCCTGAAGAACACCCATATGAGGCCGAAATAAGACATTCCAATATTGACTGAAGTCCACAAATAATTGCCTTTTACTATTCATCGACGAGTCAACGAAATCATCTAATCGTTAATAATTAATGAGACTATCTGTAAATTTTGGAAATCTAGCAATCTTTTATGTAACTGATTTTTAATTAAGAATCCATTCAAAATTAAGCCAGAGATGATGATACTAGTAATTGTAAAATGGAAACGGTTTTGAAAATTAGTGATCGTACATAAAATTGAAATAAAAATTGGTTTGAAAATAATATGTTTAGGGTATATTGTAGAAAGATTAAATAATTGCACTTAAAGCCAATGATGTTGATGAACAAGTATTATCGCAAAAGAAACAAGAATTAGATTGCTTGTTTTAATAATTGTGATTTTCCTGGTAATGCGATTGCAGTAGTAGGATTATTTCCGCGTGGTAATGCTAGACATGAAGAGAGATTTGCCGATGCAGTTTGCAGAATCCAGTTGTGTAACCGAGCACGAATTGTAAAACCGCGGTGCAAATTATGCGGCACAGGTTGAAAAGAACAGCGACGCGACTTTTAGTTCTAGAATCATTAGAAACGATGCGACTCAAATGCCAACTCGTCTCGGTCGGAATAGCATTTAGCAACGGAGTGCACATTTGCAACCTCTACCTCTATTCATTCACACATCATAGAAAATCTAAAAAAAATAAACCGATTCTGGGTGCTTCGGGGCTCGAGCACCCGATAAGAGAATTGGTAGCGTGCCCGAAAATATTACATGACGAAGTTATTTTCTGTTTTAATTAAATTATTATTTTAAATATAGCTCAAGAAACTATAGGTTTTGTTTCATTCTTTAAAAGCCGTTGTAATTTTTTATTTATTTATTTTTTCTCTTCAAGACTGGCTTGTTTACTTCTAAGTGAAGAATCATTTAAAGGCTGAATTTTATGTTCTCTTTTATATATAGTCTATTCA
Source organism: Stenolophus ochropezus (assembly GCA_035578165.1). Taxonomy (NCBI): domain Eukaryota; kingdom Metazoa; phylum Arthropoda; class Insecta; order Coleoptera; family Carabidae; genus Stenolophus; species Stenolophus ochropezus. Next base: position 11,092,321 of record JAQOWZ010000005.1, on the reverse strand, counting down.
TTTTAAATGGGTCACCATTGCTAACTTGACAACTATAAGAGATACAAAGTTACTTAAATTAACCAACAAATTCAATATTACAAGACTATTAAAATGAGCAAATCAAAATTTTATTTCAACCAATGGTTTACAAGATATGGGTCTTAATTTTCCTATTTTAAATGGAACACCCTATACATTTTTACATATTTCGAATTTACATAAAAATACAAATCTAATGATATGTTTGAGGTTAATTGTTAGTTAAAAAGTTATAATATTTATATTGACATTGTTTGAAAACTTTTACCTGAAAATAGCAGTTGCCATGAAAAAATAAAAATCAAACGTCAAAATCTGCGTTCTTTTCACTTTAATTTTGTATTTAAATTTAAAAATCAGAAGAAGAAAGAAGATTTTGACGTTTGATATTTATTTTTGCATAGCAACTGCTATTTTAATAAATTAATAAATAACTTTAAGAAATAACGTAACTTTATCACAGAATGGTTACACACACAGAAGCGACACTCCGTGTCGGTACCTTTCATGTTCCGCTAGTCAGTTCTATGACCTTGAAGCATTGTGTAGACCTTTAAATTTGTGCTCTTTCCTTACCTCTCTCTCAGATGTGAGGAAACTTTCCGATTTTAAACATTGGGCCCTTTAAATTTGTGCACCTTCCCCATCTCTCTCTAATTTTCGCTTCTCTGTTTTACTGTCGCTTCTGTATAAACCTATTCTGTGACGTTATGTTAACGTTGTTCCATCTCTGGTTATTATTGCTGAAATTCAGTGATTTGTTGTGTGGGCCAAGGGTTTGGAAGTGCGCATCCCGGGCGCGGCAACTGTTTTCGCGCGATATTCTCCACTGAATTACACATGTCACGCTTTTATCTTCTCCGTCCCGCGCCGCGCCTAATGGAATACACTATGTGCGAGCTAGACTTCGCGACTACAGCCGCCAGCGCACACTAAGTGCTGCAGTGCGGGTGTTCGACGCACCAGCCAAATCGGGGAATTGACCGTGAACAGATGAGAGACGTAATTACGAGTTGCTGGAATTAAAACAGCTCAAACGCGTATTTATTTGTCAAGAAGATAATCTCAGATTGGTTGGATTCTCTACAAACAATTCAAGAATCGTCGACAAAAAATCGTGTTTAAATTTTATTTTAAAATGTTTATTGATAGATATCGATTTCTATTTTTTAATTTTCCTTTGTACAAATTGTTTTTATGGAAATTGGTCTATTTATATTTTTTCTGTCAAAAAAACGAGCTAATTTTTTTAGGTATAATCACAGATTAGGTTTATACAGAAGCGACAGTAAGATAGAGAAACGAAAATGAAAGAGATATGGGGAAAGTCAACAAATTTAAAGGGCTCATTGTTTAAAATCGGAAAGTTTCGTTACCTACATCTTAGAGAGAGATAGGGGAAGTCAACAAATTTAAGGGTCTACACAATGCTCCAAGGTCATAGAACTGAATAGGATACCATGAAAGGTACCGACACGGAGTGTCGTTTCTGTATGTAACTATTCTGTGGTATAACTTTGAATGCAAATATTTCGAAAACTGTTACAGATAATTCAAGTCCAGAAAATGAAAAGTTTTCGAAAAAAGTTCTTAAGTTCTTTATTTATCTTTTGGAGTATAGTCGAATTAATCTTAAAGTCGTTAAGATAGTATCTCTTCTCATTTTTGGTATTAAAAAACACTCTTTTGAGGTGCATATTTGAGACCAAATATTTTCCCACAAATAAAAATAATTAAATTTAAATCTTAATTTTCGCCCCAAAACAATTATTCTTGGAATGTTTTGAATATTTTACCTTTACATAATTATAATTGTTAAGGTGTATTGTCGATCCTATAATGATCACAATTGATTCTTATAATAGTTATATAATGTTAGAAGTTCGATCACAAGTTGGGAAAAGTGGAAGGATAAGGATGAAAAGGGAATGAGGAGAGCGGATTTTTAGTTCCTTATCCGGGATCGTGACACGAGAGTGCAGGCTAGCAGATTCGCGCCACGTTCAGAGCTGCGACTAAATTCAATCTAGCGGGAAATAGTTTGGCGCTCATTAGACGCGCGGCCAGGAATATAAACTGCAGCAGCGCCGCCTGCGGATACACGGCGAACCGCCAGAACTTCATTACATCCGACGCCGCCACCGCGACGCTTCCTCTGATCACTCGACAAACGGACGTACATTACACAACTGCAATCCGAGGAGATTTCAGCGGTTTGCACCACGCATAATGATCGACCTTCTTTTATTTTTCTATCGGTACATGCGACAATTTTTCTTGTAATCGTCTTAAGACAGACAGTAATACTTTACCTTTTTCTCGTGAAACAGTTATAGAAAAAAGATTGTAGGCTATTGTTTTTTTTATGAATTTTACATAATGATATAAGTTTTCGAGCAATGAAATTAAAAGAAACTAATTAGAAGTGTACTACTCGAACCCTCACTATAATCACAATAGGCTACAGAAACAAAAGTATTCAGTAATATGTTTACTATTTGACCTTAAACTTAATATTTAATGTAAATTTCTTTAAAAATCGTCCTATTGGAACACTCATTATCTAACCTGTAAAAAACATAATAATTGTAAATTATCATTTATATAATTTATAATTTTACATGCTACCAATCTGTAAAACTTTTACAAAATTGCTGTCAGTAAAGGTTTAATTATAATTTTAATTTATAAATAAAATATTTTACAATACACGCAAGGTAACTGTTTTATTGCTTGAAGAAAGTGATATTTTCTCTTATCAGCAGTAAAAACTGTTACCAATAATGTAATAATAATTTACGTTATAAATCCGGTAAATGAGTTTTACGGTACAAATAAGATGTTTCCGGACAAAGCAACTAAGGAGCACCGTGAAAATCAAACGGACGAATGACGTGTAACGTTTTATTTCCTACTGTTAAACATTTTTCAATTTCAATTTAAATCAAATGTCTGATTTTGTTACTTTGAAAATGATTAAGAAAGCAAATAAAAATTTTAGTAGACATTGAAAAATGAAAGAGGAAAAACCTGGAAAAAAATGCTGTCATATGTCACCTTATAATATGCCAATCACAAACTTTCATAGAATTATTTTAAAATAAGGTTAGTTTCAAAGAATTTGAATTTTGTACTGTAAAATACAAGCATGTACAAATATTATAAAATTATTTAAAGGAAGTGTAAGTAAAAATTTATGAAATTTATATATACAGTACCGTAAAGAATAATAATACAGTAAAGTTTCATTTATTCATATCACAATTGTAAAAATGGAAATGCGACAAAGGATGAAATAAAATACTATAAAAAGAATAGATGAAAGTAATATCTGCCGAAGAAATTAATAAAAATAATTTTGAAATTTTATTATTTCCTGGTAAATTATTTTCAACATAAATTTACAGCTGCCATAACAATTAAAAAACATTTTCGCATTAAATTTTGTAGAAAGCTATAAATTGTAATGAAAATTTTATTGTTTTGAATTGTAACCAAAATGAAAGAATCCATGTTTACAAGATGGGAAAATAATTACAAAATATTTCTCCGTCAACACTCTCCATTATTTATTCAACTGCTATAAAAATATAGGAATACTTACACGATACAAGAACATCTTAAAATAAAATTAATTTATATCTACATAAAATTTGTATCCATTTGTCAAGTTGACAAATCGTTGCGCCTGATGTCCATCGGATGTCTGGGCTATTTTTAAGATTCAAAGCTGAGCATAAAACCTCTTAAGATTCTTTATAAACTCCATGAAATTCATAACTTACAAACGCGTCATAAAGTCGACATTTTATTAGGGAAAGACGTGGGTGTCCTTCTTGGAGGAGATATTCAAATTTCTGAAAGCGATTGCGAAATTAATCATATAAAGAAGATTTTTTACTTAGGAAGGGTTCCATGGTATTCAAGAATTATTACATAGTATGGTAGACACAAGAAAGGAACACAGGCTAAATAAATGTTCGAATGAGTGTAATATTTGACTGACCGAGCGTTAAATATTACAAAAAATGTTTTTCAACAAAATGCCGAATTTACTAATCAAGGATTGAGGTAAAAGGCCTTATTGATCCATTTATTTGAGTATTATTAACTTATTGTTTTACACAGGGACATTTCGGAACAAAGTTGAATATAAATAAAAATCTAGGAAAACTTGTGGTATTGTGTAGTAAATTTTAACTTGCTATTAAACAACAGCTTAAACATTACTATTTACTAATCATAAGTTTAAATGGTTATTTAAAATGAAACGCATAAATATCTAATACTGAATTACTGATTATACAAGTCTATTAAAAATAGTACCTACCTACCTACCTATATCTGTCGAATATAGTTCAAAACAAATTTTTATCAGTTTTGCTCTCTAAGGTACAAAGGTTACTTTCCGAAACATGAGCATTATTCCTCTTATATGTATAAATACTGATATTAAGTGCTGAAATTTAAAACTTTATAACATAGTGGTTCTTGTTGTGGAAGTGAAGTAATGTGCGAAATATTTAGCAATTCTATTAACTCACTTTGCGAAATGAAGTTCAGTGTATCAGTAATTACAAACATCGCAAGGTCACGCCGCTCCTAACTTCCCTAATTGCAGTTTAATCAACAAAGTAATACAATCAACTTGCTCAATAACAGCTCAACTTCATTAAAATATTTTACTCTTAATCGCTATTCCTTGGAATTGATATTTCTGTATTTGCTGCCAATCTGAATATTAATTGTTTAATTACTGATTATCATACTTATATATAAATATGATGAAAATAACATTTGCATGATTTCATGTAAAAGATATGTGCAAAGTGCAAGCCTTGTGAAAAATAGAAATAAAATCTGAATAAACTATATTCCTTTAATTTAGTAACTCTTTTAGAATCCTGTGGACGTCAATGTAACTTAAAGTTGTGCACATTTGCAAGAAAGTTAACAGTACTATTTCTCTTCATTTGCGAAACCGTTTCTTGTGGAAATGGAAGCTAATATTCTTCTGCTCGTTTTCTTTTATCAGGAAATAAAGTCGGTGAAGTATGTATTTTAATAAAAGTTAATGACATCTGAGTCATGCTTATGATTTAGTTCTTCGTGTACGATTATCTCGCGAGCAAGAAGAGGTTCGCCGCGCAAAAAGCTACGCCAAGCGGTATCTAAAATGGCTACACACAATATGTGATATTCTGTGGTTAGCAGCCACTGTTATTTGCAGCGATAAATCTTAAAAATGGCTAATAACCGCAAAGAATCCGATAAAAAAACGCACAGCCGCTTTTATTGGAGTTCTGACAAGGATGGACTGAGGAACTGGCCGAATCGAACGCCGGAAAAATCCGAAAACCGTTACGAAATCCTCAAAGCCAAGCACATGAAAAGGCCACCCATAACACATCTCATTTCTTTGACATACAACTCTATCATCATCTGTGAATCACTACATGACGATGAAAAAATTATACATTAAAGAATTAATACGAACATCGTTTGCATGTTAATAATTTAGCACTAATAATTCATTTGAAATAAAAAGACTGAAAAGAACTAAACCGTTGGATTACACAACTTAATTATGAAGTACGGAACCTTGAAGGTGAGACAAAGAACTCCAATGAGATTTATATCTTACAGGACATTTTTTTTCAATATAGTTTTGTTAATTGATTTTATTTTTGGGTTGTTGTAAATATATATTTAAAAAATATATTGCAATCTACGGCACAACATTTCTAGATAGAATCGGATTTTCATTATTTTACTTTTTAATTGTCTATTGAGTATTGGTGGATTCTGAACCACACAAGCAGCGAAAATTTTACTAGTTAATAGTTGGCGATGCTGGGATTTGAACTCCAGATCCCACATTGCCTGTTTGGATCAGGACCCGTCTATTAAAATACAAATATGGTACAAATACTACATATATCGTATTAATAAAAAGTTAAAAGAAAAATTGCGAATCAAAGTAAGATCAATTTTAATCTGACATTGACACTCACATTGTTTTGAAACATAGCCATGACTTTTAATATATTTACATACATACGTTATTGATCTCTTAGATAAAGCATTATAAGCTGTGTAAATATTTGTTTCTGTCTGAAGTTAATGAAATTGGAGATAAAATAAAAACCACCAGATTTTGCAATTTAAAAAAAAATGTCAGGGGTTACATTTATTAAATCATTTCTTTTACAATTGTTATTTAACATTCCAGATTTATGAAAATTGAGGAAAAGCGTGTGGGTCATGTTACCATGTGGCAATACTTTCAAGAACTTTTAAATTTGTGTAACTTTGTTTTGTTCAATTTACTTTGAAATATATTACAGTAAAATTTGGATATAACGACATCGAAGAGATCGAAAAATTTCGTCACTGTAGCCGGAAGTCGTTGTATCATTATAAACGAATTTACTGTATTATTTTAAGGCATTTAAGTAAATGTTAACTTTGCGACAGTTACAATTTGGTATTAATAAGGAAATTATTAACTCAGTAAACAAAAGACAGTGTTAAAATCAATGTATTTTAATACGATTGAAAAAAAAAGATTTGTATATTTCTTATAAGATGATAATCCCTGCGGTAAGAAATGAAGCAGTTAATTTTTCATGTTCTTCATCCAGATTCACTTACACACCTTTAGAAACAATTTTCTCATTTCTGACAATGTAAGTAGTATTTAAAATAATAGTCTCACACTTCATACATAAGAGTTAACACTACAGACAACCACAGCTCTTTACTCCAACTGCAAATTATCATCTGAATAAAAATCCCGCTTTATCATTAACTTAACCGCGGTATCACTAACACTGTTTGTAATTTGCATTGTGCTATCCCCCAACTACAAAAAACAAAATAAAACACGCCAGCTTATAAACACGGTAATTTGCAATTCATCATAGATAGCCGTGGCACGTGAATGGTGTGCACAGCACCCTTGGATTATAATAACTGCCTGTACAACCGCGGCATACTTGATGCCAGCAATTAAAAGCTTTGCGAATTGCGATTGTCACTGTATATGGAAAGATGGCTGGGCAGATAGTGGTTTGTTTTGCAGTGGTGGGGGGATTGCTTCAGGCTGTTCAGGCGTTAGTCACAGCCGAGTTCCTGCGGGGTATGTTTTCAGACGTTTGATCTATGGCGGCAATTATTTTTTGGTGTAGTTGACTTTTGACAAATGTGTTCATTTTTTATAACTGCTCGCCGTGACAGATTGTATGCTAATGTCTGCTTAATAGATGTGGCTACTGTTATTTTTTGTTTATGCTTCAATTGTCAACTGACATAGGTAATTTGATACAGTTTATTTTTATTATTAGCAAATCGTTTTTTACCAAACACATTTAACATTCGGAATTTTCAAAAGAACTCCACGAAATGTTATATTTTATTTTAATTATCTACAGCAAGATCTGCTAGTTCATTCAACTAAAAATCATATTTAATTTTGAAAATATATTATCTTGTTTAATTATGAAATATTAAATTATCATAAGCAGGAATATGAAATCATGTAGTGAGAGAAACTTTAACTATGTAACTTGAAATTGTATAAAAAGTTTATGATTCGTAATTTTCTGGGAATGAGCAATCCACACCATTACCTAAATACTTAAGAAATTCCGTAAATGTCTTTCATTAACTGCAGAAATAAAAACAGGAGATCTTTCATTAGTATTTCGCCAGATGAAAGCGTGAAGCTTATAGCACAATTGTTCAGTGTCAGCTGCAAGTGTTTGTGAGAAGTAAATCAAAGGCATAAATATCTCCGTGGAGAATGAATCTGCGATGTCGGGTTGGCAAGCTCAACGCAAACATACCGCCGTGTCAGCCGTGAGGAGTGATAAACCGACTTCGCACCCAACGAATTAAGGTTAACAAATGCTCGGATAAATAGTACAAATTGTGCCCAAATCCTGATGGCTCATAACTAACCAAAAATATTAAAAGCATTTAATAATCAGCATAGATTATTGCTCACTACTTGGCTTGTAAAATTGGCAGATTTTAAAAATTACATATTTTACAGTTTTGGATTTTGCTAGATGTTTATTTAACTTACACTGTCCAACAGATAGTCCAGTAACAGGTCAGAGGACCTACAACTTACAGTGGTTTCCGAACCACTCGGAAACAGCAACGTATTATTTTTGGTTATAGATTTGTCGACACTGGGATTTGAACCCTAGATCTCACACTCCGCTCAGCGAGTCAGAGCGCGTAGAACAAGTGAGCCACCATTGCCTGTTGCCAATATTTAAAATAAAATGAATATTGTTGAGGATATTATCGATAAGTTAATAATTAAATTATTTTCAATATATTTACAAAAAAAAAAATCTATGAAAGTTTTGGCAAATTCGTTATAAAATAAACATGATATGAAATGCAGAATGTAAATATACCGAGTATTCAAAATTATTGCAAATGTTATACGCTGTAGAGGTCATTTATTAGACATCGTCTACCAAGGACTGTAGCTAACGTGGAGGGTAATAAATAGGTCGACGGGACTTGAATTCAGGTTTTCAGAACTAAAGCTGGTCATTGGATATTTGAAAAATTTGACCACTACCCATTAGATATAAGGCAATATACTTTTTTAAATATATTTTGTCACTTCCATTTTTTTGAGGAATTATTGCCCGCTAAAGATTCTGAACGACCAACTACAACCACACTGTCCAACACTTAGCATTCCTTTACCCTTCACATAAAGCAGCGAACCTTATATGAATAGCTCGTAACGTGCATGTTCTTCTCCTACGCTGTTCACTTGTTAAAACACCTCCTTCGGCGAGATTGGAAACGGATCGCTACGCGTACCATCCTGCAGAATGCGGTCTGTATCTGTATCTGCACTGCGGTTAAACAGTTATGGTTTATGGTTATGTTGCATAGGGTTTATTGTTACGCCAAATATTCCTGTTCTGCCACTCCTCTCCAGCGTTTTTACACATTCGGAGAAGTGGTTGTGACTTTCTCTTGGTTATGGTTTATTTCAGTCATTTCATATGAGGTTTATAGTCATTTTATTTTCTAGTGATATTCTTGATAACATCAAGCAGGTTGTTAACAGTAGTATTTATTGCTTTATTACAAAGTTGGACAGGGAAACCAATCGAAGAAATGCAACATAATTTTGCCACAATAATAGTTTTTTATATCTCCTCTACTGGGATTAAATTTTTCTCTAATGTTTAACGACCGCTCAACTACGTAATCGAAAGTGGGAGTCAATTAATTCATGTCAAAAATTTATATGTCGCGAATATTCGTCAAAATTTCGATGTCAAAATCGATTTTTTTTACCTTCATTTGATACATAAAGCGATCTGGAAAAAACCAATAAGTTTAGTAATTTAATTTGCAATAAAGTTTAGTTTCGAGTAATTCTAAAAAATATCAAACATCGGCCTAAATTCGTAGATATTCGTCACAATCTGGAAGTACCAAAATCGATATGATTCCAATACATCCCTTGTTTATGTGGCGATCGGTAGAAAGGAGTAGCGCATCGAGTGTGTCAAACTGCAGTAAAATTTGGTTGGGGTAATCCGGGAAAGTGGAAAAGTCTGTCGACGTAGATATTCCCAAGCGTGGAGTCCGATTAATTGAATAAGAAGCGAATGTTCCACCCATGTCTAGGTTTCCGTGGTTCGCTTCGGGCATACAGATGCCCGCGCTGTCCCACACGTAAAACAATGTCTCCTTTTGGTTTATTGCGTTTTCATTGGTTCGTGACTGGGTTGCGGAAACATGTGACGACGTCGTGCTACTCGGATGTGGGGATGTTGCTGCTTTGCATCGGTTTGCAGTTTGATATTTCCTTTGAGGTTACCACATACGATGCCAACTTTTATTTGTCTTTCTACAAAGGCGGCCAGTCTTTGAGCATGTTACTCCTGACATGCTATTGTCATATTCGTTTACTTGAAATATCTAAAAAGCCATTTTTCCAATACATCTCATATTCTCGAAAAAAAATTATATCTGGCTCATTCATTCTTTCATGTGGACGAAACAATTACTCGTGTATGTCTTACTAAATCTAAATATTACTTAGGAAGATATATTATCATTAAGCAGATCTGGCACACCCATTTACGGGTAAAGCTGTGAGTAATATATTTAGTTAATTTTAGAATTTAAAATAGTAATGATTCACAAATTCCGTTACCCTCCCATTTCTGAATCTGGTCCACGATCCAATTACCGCATGACCAGAAGGCATTGTAGGTGGAACCTGAATGACATGTAATACAACCCATTTCTTTCTGCCTCCCACACTACATAACCTCTACATACCGTGTTCTGTATTAATGAACAGCAGATATGTTTCATAACCGCGGTTGATGATCTTGAGATAGGCTAGAGTTACTCTGGAACACCCAGCGCGTATGTGTAAAACTGGGTGATGCTAGATTAGATACACCGTGTAACTATTGTAATAGGTTCGGGGATTAATCATTACTGGCAAACATTTGTTACAAACAAACGAACTACAGTTAGTTTCAAGGTGCTACAATAATGCTAACTGTAGATGGAACAGTCTATACATTAGGAAAAAAATAAAATGGAATAAAAACTTTGATAATATTGTAAATGGTTCATTATTACCATTACTACATATATTATTAGATAGGCAGTGGTTCACTTAATTAATTAATCATCATGCTCTCATTCGAATTAAACAGAATGTAATATCTGGTATTCAAATCCTAACTTCGCCAATATTTAATCAAATAAATATACTGAGATGTCCAAGTGATTTGGATTCCACTATAAGCATCTTAGGTACCTATTTGAGTCCCTGTTTCAAGAATGTTGTGCAATAGATGATGATGACTATTACATTCTCTTTTATTTATTTCAACAACAACGTTTGTTTGTATTTTCTTGAATTGCATACCCTAATCATAATAAAAGCAACGTGTTTCTTTGATGAAGGTATAATGTTCATTTGCAGTAATTTGCTCTACAGATCATACACTTGTTTTATTTGAAAACAAAGCATAAAGAGCATTATGAACATTGAATGAACAACGCTGTAACACAAGCTTCATCTTGCAGACTCCTGTTCATGGTGATCTTCAGCCATTCATTACAAGTTACAAAACAGACCAACGTTTTCTTTTATGAAGGTAATCAATTATTACAATAACAATCTACCGGATGTAGCAGTCAGCATACAGTTTGTGTAGTTTACTGTCATTACGGCCGTGATGTTGAGACAATATGGAAATTGCTTTTATGCTAAACGCAGGGTTGGACTTGGAATTATTACCCCTATAAAATTAGATTGACTTGAAGATGATCTTTGCAGTCTCCAAGATACTACTTTGTGTGTGGGTTGATAATAAGAAATAACAAACTAAACTATTGACATTTTCAGTTGTTATTTACTTTAACAATTACAACTGCTTAAGAATTGCTGGATATTTAAGAAACAGAACCCATAAATTGTATTTAGTTGTATCTTTGGTAAGTTTTATACATGGCCTGAACCATCTGAAGTTAGCTACCAAAAACAGATCTTTATACAAGAACTGTACAAGTGTCATTGTGTAAAAATAAATAACTATAATATTTTTTAGAATACAAGTAATACCTACTTGCTAGGAAACAAGTACTCTAAGGTATTTGAGTTTTTTTATATTAATTGTATAATTTTCTTTTCAGGTGAGTGTACTGCATTCTACGCAGAATTTCTAAGAAAACTTACAACACCTTAGTCAAAAACGGGAAGGTAATACGTATTGTATTAATTTTATTAACTTAATATATCATCTAGAAATAATAGCAATATTACCATATTTTGTTTCTTAGTACTGTATACGTATATTCCCAAAAAAAATACTACAATGTATGTAGTAAAAAACAACTGGTTATTTTAAACTGATGAACATACCTGATAACCATACAAAGTTTCAAACACCCCTTTACCCAGGGTAAAGTAAATCGATAAGTAAAACATTACTCGGTATAAAAACAAAAAAAAGCTTGACAATAATATCAGAAGTCAAAAATCACAAATAAACAAAGTGGGGAACAAAAGAATGATGTCGGTAGTGCAAGTGGACGCCGGGAGGTGAACAACACGCATAACTCATAAACGTCAGGGCGATCTGGGCACAGATGATTTATCCAAGATTCAGGTTGGGTTTCGGCGGCGCTTCGCGGCCTCAGATTCTCGCGAATTAAACACCTGGAATCGCTGATATTAATCGAACATATTAATAGATGATTTCAACGAATTACATTGTCAAAACGCTTTGATACAGACAAGAGTCGATTCTGTACTGTTCATACATAAGTATCGGCTTTGATTTATGTTGACCGTACAGAGAATGTGATGTATAATGACATTAAAATATAATTAAAATCAATCACAAAAAACCCTTGTTTATATAAATACTTTAAACCTTATTTCTGCTAAAAATTTCATTATATTAACAATAAGACATAAAATTGATCTTAAAATTACGAAAAGAAGTCTCTAATGAAAATAGTAACCCATATATAGATAAAATTTATCAAAAAGATAGCAGGAGTAAATTAAATAATATATTGTAAAGTAAACTTAAGAGAAATTATGAAATTAGAACTTATAATGGCAAAATTAGAATAAATAACAAAATCGAATTAGATTGAAAAAAGCAATGAGTAGATAAAGAACAGAAAAAAGAATGAAAAGAGGAAAAACTTTAAATAATCTGAAAACCTCGCGCGCTGAATCTGAAAAACTTTGAATGAATGAAAGAATTTAACTAAATACCGACAAATTCTCAATGGCATAAAGATCAGAATGAAGGAGACGAAATTATACTATTTTTAATTTAGGATGTATTTTTATTTATTTGCACTTTAGTCAATGAGAACCAAAATGGAAACCTGTAACAAAATTTAAATTTTATTTCATTTCATTCGTCTACAGTACGAGTATATTTCTTTTTTGCAAATTTAATTATTTTAACATATAATAACTTAATGAACATAACAGTTGTCAAAATAATTTGCTCCACAATTATTGTAATTATAAATTTTTTAAATTTAAAATCTTTTGATTATACAGTAACCTGTAATACATTTTCTCTCAAAAACCGAATCCAAAATTAGACAGTACAATCGTTTAATTTAAAGGATTGCCAGCTCTTCCCTTAATACGCCCCTGTTCTATTCCATATCAAATTAATTAATTGGAATTCCATTGGTACAAATTGACTTGCAATATGTCTCATTACGTGCAGAAAAATTGCCGTATAGTCGTTGGAGACAGCTACATATTTCAAATCAAGAAAAACTCCTTATTAACTTATAACTCATTAATAATTTATAACTCCGAATCAAATACAATTAATCACTGGTACACCTGTGCCCATGTGAGCAAAAATCATAAACTGTGTTGTTAATTCACACTTTTCTAAGACATTAATTCATTCTTCGCATACTTGAAGATAATAACTCATTTTTTCTTCTTTGCCGCAGTATTAATAGCACGAAATGTGCATATTAATTACATGGTGTAAAAAATCCTGTTAAATTTTTTGCAGTGGTCGGTAGGCCAGTAATGTACAAGTTTTATTCTAATTGGGAATGCGGACCTATAATTCTCCTAAACCAGTGATTCCAAAAATGGAGAGAAATGAGGAACTGTTTTCCTGCATAATAGAGAAAGTGTAGCTGAAGTAGTAAGTTTAGCTTTAAGCTAGACGTTGATGCTAAGTGATTTTCTCGCTCATTTAACAAGAACAACATTGGAAAACAATTTACAGAATGAGTTATAAATAAAGAAAACATTGTTTAACTTTTCTTCTTTGAAAATTGTATTTTTTCCAGCTGGCATTTAATTAAAGAAGTTATTGTAATCATAATTTTAACATTTCGAGATTATTAAAATGTCCAGAAATGTTTTCTTGACATCAGTATTTACTATTTTTTTTAAATGAAATGCAAAATCTACAGCTTTTTTCATCAGGATCAGGAACATTTTTTGGTTAATATAGTTGTCAAAAATGATGATAGAAATAAACGCATATCAGGGGTTTTCAATGAAAATATTTAATAATTATTAAATATAGTACAATTTTTTCTGGAAATTTTTTTAGATTGTTCTAGATTATTCAATAAAATAATAAGTTAACAGAAAACAACTTTAAAATAATATAATATATAAACAATATGTTTCTAGGCACTCATAAAACGATTGTTTTATAAATTTATGAGTGAAATAGTCACAAAAAAAAAACAAATTGAAAATATACAAAATAAAAAAAGGCCAATTAATGTATTTCGTTGAAACAATGACATAGAAAAAGCATAAAGGGTAATATTGACAATAACATTACTAGAACAAGCTAATGTAGATCTAAAATGAATCATGAAATTGAAGAATAATTAGAAGACATGAATAAAATGAAACTATAGTCAAAGGCCCCTATTCCGAGCTCACTTTTATGGGTACTTTTTTTAAAAGTGACGTCTGATCTCATATGATTATAATGTAAAACCAAGTTTCATAAAAGCCTAAAAGCAATTTTATTATCAAAGTTACCTCAGAATCTGGGCCAAATAGTTTGAACTTGTATGGAGATCAGATCAAATGAATATAAAGAAATTAAAATCTGGAAACCAAGAGAGAAAAATTTTCTTGGCAGATTCAGATCAAAATAGAAACAATAAGTAAGAAGTATAAGAGATGTTAAACAGAACAAAAGTAATATAATGGCAATAAGAAAAGACAGGTCATTAGAACATCTGGATAAGAATTAAAGAAGCAATTTGACAAGGAGAAATGGGGATTCATAAAAAAAAAAAAATAATGATCGTCGAACAACGTAATTTAAAACAACATAACGAAAACCAGAACGTTAAGCAAAGTTAGAAAAAATATTTTAATTGATTCAATAAAACAGATGGCAAATTGTACAAATAGTAGCGAAATAATTTCTTGATTCTTTTTGTAAAAATAGTTGCAACTGTTTGAGTTTCACTGCAACCGTTCCAGACAGGGGCCAAGTTGCAAGCCCGTAAAACACGTGAATTACAATGACATTGCGCGAATCTGATGTTTGTGAATTTAATTTTCGTTTCAGTGCTAAGTAATGAAGCAGTTAACTGTTTGTGTAACTTTATTTTCAACCGCGGTTGCTGTGTGCTTTACCATGGAATTAAAATTCATTTTAGCCAGTTTCGACGGTTATTTATTATCTACGTGACTCGATTTATGTACAGTAATTATAGACATTTTGCTAAAATTAAATTAGCTACCGACAGTTAACTTAGTCAAAAAATAAAATAAATCCTTAACATGGTGAAAAGAAGTTGTGTCTGCGAAAGAAATTATGTATAAAATTAATGAGAAACCAGCTCTGTGATATTTTGTTGTCCGAAATAATTCGGAAAAAGACCACACTAACTGTCGGGATCATCTTGATTTGTTTTGCAAACAACTGACTCAGACAGCGAAATTTTTTTGCTGTCGCCACAAATTTTATTTTTAAATCCATAAAAGTTTAGTTACCTGTGAAAGCATTCTTTGACACTGTATAACAAAAGAAGAAATTATTTTTTAAATTAAATGTTTTAAAAGTTTTGATTTGGATAACAGGATTATCTTTTTAATTTCACGCAGCATTCGCAATTCTAAAGAAATAGAAAACTAGCGGAAATTCTTCCATGCCCTGTTATAAAACTATAGATTCGATTCTACGAGTATATTAATAGCTTGAGAATTGTCTGGATACCATATAAAGGAATACAAGTACCAGTTTTCTAATATACAGGTTGATTAATAAAAGTAATAAAGTAACCCTCAATAGTTGTTTCGTTAATATTTTATTTTATTAAAGCTATTGCACTATAGTACTAAACCTTGAAATACAGCAGTAATTTTGTTTATAAATTCTGGGAATCAAATCTCGGTTCTTACATTACACTAAATTCGATCCAAACATATTAAACACTCAGCCATTATTTATAAAGTAAATTTAAATTGGTTATAAAATTAAATTTTAGTTTTTATAGAGAACCAACCATTACTTTGAGTAAATTTATATATAGCAAAATTGAAGGTAAAATAGTAATTAGTAATTTAAAATAATAGTTACTTGTACTTCATTTATTTATGTAGATACTTGATATTATGCATGATAAAGTATATTTATTTCATTTACTATGAGTAAATTTAATTAGATACTTTATAAACTTGTACCTACTTCATGTAATTTTTTATTGTACTGTATTTAGTTTCAGATAAAAATCTAAATCGGATTAAGCAATCCAAGATTTGTGTTATCAAACTGATCATCATATTTCTAAATTCCATCTTCGTTATTTTCTCTTATACTTAAATCCATAAAAATGTTTTTATCTATTAGACCTATAAATAACCACAAAAAATGACCACTCGGTGTCTGATGGGCCGTAACATATGACTTTAAGAGCCCGTATCGTATATCCCATAAATAATAATCAAGCCAGAAATAAGATGTTATCATTATGTCAAAATTTTAGAGCCGAGAGAATATTTATCTAAGCCTGTGATTTATCCGTCGTAAAATTGTCAGCACTAGCCAGGGTAATTCATCAAACCTATTCTCTTCTTATTTACTTTCTCTAAATATTTGAACGCGCAATCATCTTTGCTTGTGTTATGTCGTTAGCACCTAAAATATATCACGAAATATATATTTAACAACACTTCACACTTGTGGGAACAGAGTGAGGTTAGGAGAGCTTTCTAATCTTTGTTGCACTTAGCGGATTTGGGTTAGGTTAGCCCAAAGCTGATATTTAAATTTGAGATTAGTTTTCTAAGCGCATTGTTAAAATAAAGAAGAGCCCCACAGATTATTGCATTTTTAATAAATAATGTTACATCCCGTATTATGATTTATAACAAAAGGAATTATAAAAATTTTAATTGAAATGCATAATACTGTGTGAGTTTCATGAGATATTGTGCCCGACAACCTCCCAATAGTATCGATAAACTTTTATTTTGCATAATTGTACATAAAAATAAAAGTTTATCTGAAAAAATCAGAGTGGTCATTTGATATTTGTTGGGATAAATTCCAAAGACAAAGCAAAATGAAACAATTTAATTATTATTTTGAAATATTAATTAACTATCGCACTAACTTTTATAAACAATAACAACTCGGTAGCGGCTCTTTATCGGGTGAAAGGAATTTTATCAGTATAATACTCTTCTCATTGGTCGAATTCATCATGATTGATAAAAAACTAGTCGTTGGAAATTCTACTTTACAAGACATTAGCACATCCACCAATGACTAATTTTATATTTGAGTTTAAATAAGATATAGGGCGAGAGGCGAGAAGTTCTGTGCTGTCCACGTTAGATTTTTTTATATTTTTATTATATTTTAATAATAATATGACTGAAAATGTAAAAGTACCTACTATTCGAGTAAAAGAATTTTTGTGAGGGGAAAGTTTTGAAAGTAATTAAATAAAAAATTCCTAATAAAAGTTGAACTTTAGGGGAAGGTATTATCTTATCAAAAATCACTCCCGATTCGCGGATCTCGTCCCCCTTTAAACTCATTTTAATCCCTGTTTAAAACTAAATTCGTCATTTTAACGACTTCTCTTAAAGACATCATTTCTCTTCCAATTTGTCACGCGTTGTCATGCAGATTATATTAAAATTTCCCTAAAAAATTTTAATATATCCGACAGGTACGGGGGTGTAATTCCAGTCCCCCTGGGGGAATGTCCTTAGCCCGACTCTGTACTCGTAAAGTAATATCCCCACAGTTTGACATTTTATTGTGAATTCGCGCAAGGTGATAAAGAAGTTGGTCCATTTGTTAGTTTTACGTCGAAGAATAAGAAATTGGATAACAAGATGTTTGTTTTATAACCCACACGTGCCGAAAGACTTATTAAACGAGTTAGCTACCAAACAGAGGAGTGTCAGTTTAAATTTATAACTCTTTGTACTTTATAGGTTAAGTGAAAAATTTATTAAGGCCACATATTTATTTTGTACTTTACTGAATTTAAAGTTTAAATAGTTCCACAAAAAATTGTACGGGTACATTTTTTCATTAAAGTTAAATTGGGAAAAAAACTGCAAAACTATAGCAAAGGGTAATAAGTTTTTAGCCATTGTTAAATTTATTGCTAGAAATTGTATTTGTTCAAATATTATGAAAATTGATATACTTATGTTGTATCTGCTTCTTATTTTAAAATATCGCCTAAAAATTACATTTCGCAGCCAAACTTTGAAAGCGAATAACCAAAATGAAAAGATATATTAGAATTCACTAAAAGCGGAGTATTTGTTTTATTACAATGTTTTTTATTCGAATTTGAAAAATTACGAAAACTAAAGATTTTTTTTATTTTTATCAATTTAAATTTTTAAATTTAGAAATATACCACTATATCAGACTCAAGTAATTAAACCTCATCTTTTCTATCTCTATGCCTCAGAGGGAAACTAGGTATATTAAATAACATTTTTGCGAAACTTAACATTGTTGGTACACAGTTTTAAGTCACATATAGTTCACATTCAAATTATATCCGCTAGTTTCAATTTACCGTAAATGTGTTCGGCGTAATATTATTTTGTTCTATGATTCATGTGACTAATGTTACGTCCATGACTACTGCGAAGCAACAATCTACTTGATATTTTTTAACTCTGCAAGTGAATAGCTAGCAACCACACTTAACTAGGTTATTTCATCTCAGAACTTGTTTTATACGAAAAAATTATTTAAAACGTAGCAAATTGTAGTTTTTATTTACTTTAATTTTTATTTTTAATAACAAGTCCACAATAAATAATTCTAATCGTGATAATAATAATAATTTATGATTTTTAATAAACAATGATGATATAAAATAAAGTCTGTAAAACCCATTTGGTAGTTATAAGTTATAGATTGGTACAATGGTATAAAAAAATGATATCTTGAAATTTTGAACGCATTTTTTTCCAAATGTAGCTTTTTGAACTTACGACAGTATACCCCTGACCCACAGATCTGCACTGACAAATTTCTCTTTTCGGTGTATCCATAATCTATAAAACACAATACAAATGTATTATTTTGTCCTCCTTCATCAATCTCCTTCTGCCTGCGTAATCCCGTCTTCCTCGGCATTGTCCTTCCGCATTAATGCGCGCTCAGCCGGGAGTTGAATGCGGCCCGTGAGGTCGCACGCGCGCTGCAGATTAGCCGGGACCGACGTCCAGGTGTGGACAGAGGAAGTCGCTCAAAGCGGAGAATGAGTGTGTTGTGGATTAGGCGGAAACAAGTTACAGAGGTGTGAATTAGGAGATTATAGATTGGGACGGTGGTGGGTAACATGATGTATTACTCATTGATTTAAGATGCTTACAAACATAAATATCACGTATGTGTTGTCGCTGTCTTTTGTATTTTAAATTCAGGTACAATGGAGTTATATTTTTTATATTTTATATACATTTTGAAATAAAAGTACTAGACACGTATTTTTTTTATTTTAGTCGTATTTTATTACACAGTTGACTCACTTATTTTGATGAAGAGATTTCTTCTCCCCTTGCCAATGCACATTTGTTTCATTAACGAATATTAAATGTCGTTATTATTATTTGTAATAATATTAAAATTGCCAATAATAGTTAAAAATAATTTATGATTAAAAAAACCCCAACACAAAAAACCTGATACTAAATTTCGAATCGATTAGGCCTGTGGAAGTTGCTCTCATCCCCTTATCAACTAGAGTAAATAAGAGATGATGGAAAGAATGTAGGGAACTTGTAATTTGTTAAATAAATTGTTGTACTTGGGCTCATGTGTTCCATTTATTGAAATTTGACGTATAAACTGGACGTTTCGGATTGACATTAATCCATCATCAGCTATGAAGAAGATTACAATGTTTGTTACAAAATATGAAGGTAAATAACAAATAAATACACTCACCAAATAAAATAAGTTTTTCACAATAAAATAATGTATGTAGTTTAAATAACATGTTGATTGTAGATAAAAAACTTTATGTTATTATAGCAACGAAGAAAATTAAGTCTGAAACTACATTATTACAAATTACAAAGTGTGTAATAATACCATATCCTACGATGGATAGGTACGAACTAACTGAATTGAACTAGTTTGAAAAATATGTAAAGAAAGAGAGAAGGGGAAACAACAAAAAGAAGATACAGGCATGTCACATACTTGGCAGAAAGTTGGCGGCGGCAAAATTTAAAATTAATTTTTTTTTAATAATGGCAATAACTTTTTGAGATGCTGGATATTATTATTAAAATCTGTATGGTTGTTGATATTATTTTCTTTATCCATGTTGATATAAATAGTTTCATAAAGAAGTCTGTGATATCGATATGGTACAATATCTAAAATTTTAAATTCCTTAAATTTGAATTTATGACCTGTAACTATAGAATGTTTGCAAAGAACACTATGATGCTCATTTAGTTTAAGGCAATGGAAGTTATGTTGATAGATGCGTTTTTGTATAGGTTGCGATGTTTCTCCTACATATTTTTTGTTACAAGAACCACATTCAATTTGGTAAACGACATTTTTGATACTACCAACGTCTTTTTTATCTTTAAGTTGATTTAATAAATTAAAAGTAGTAACATTACAATTATTGGCTATTTTTATATTAGAGTGAATAAACAATTTGTGTAGAATGGAATTAAGTTCATACTAAAATTCCGTTTGACCATTCGACATAATTATAAAAAGCAAGATATTGGAATTATATAGATTTCGACATTTCAGAATTTTTTATATATAGTAATTGAGATAGTGATGGCTTCATTACATTAGTACGTTTCGATTCGAATTAAGTGGAGTACGAGATCTGGGGTTCAAATTTCAAGGTTGTCATAACTATTAATTAAGTGATTCAGAGTCGGAACTCATAAATATAACTGTATGTCATTAAAATTACAATTCAGTAATAGGTATATTTTAGAAAAATGTTCTTTCTGTGGGTATGTGGAAAATGTGAATGTGCATACGGGCGATCTCAACACATTCGAATCTTACGGTCATCCGCCCTAAGCAGGTAAAGTAAACAAGCATAAAACGAGCGCATTGCAATAACGCCCCTGCAACAGATTATGACGAGCCGGGCACAGGATCTTTCTCATTAATACGGACCACGCTCGGACATCTCTGCCAACTAGATTACCGCTCTCGAATTAGTTTCAATTATCAGCCATATATGGCACGAATATCATGTTTAGTAATACCAACCATCATGGGAATAGACCACTACATTAGTGGGAACCGTTTTTGCAAGAATTACATAAGAGGAAATAAAAGATTTCCTTTTTAGTTCTTTTGTCTGAAAAACGTAAAATAAGAAATTAGGAACCCATACGTACAGTGTTTTTAAATTAACATAGGAAGGAACTTACAGTTTCATTACTTTAGATAATATTTATAACTAGCGTCAAATCATACACTACATAATTTAAATGGTTCTACTAAAAAATAAAATGCAATGTACATATTTATAACAAAGGCAGTGGTGGCTCATCTGGTTAGCAAGCTCGAACTCAAATTGAGCGGACCATCGCCAACTATTCACGTAATAAAGATAGCGCTTTTTCCGAGTGAATCGGAATCTAATATAAGATGTAGGTGCTTTACTGAAAGTTTAGTCTGACAACCTACATACTCAAAGTACAAGTAAAAATTATCGTGGAAAAAGTTTATTTTTAAATTTTACCTGCGACTAAAACTCTTGTAGGGTTTAGCACCAATAATGATATATTATGAATAATTATGGGATATGATTTTTATATTTTACATATAAGATACTAGGCAAAAAAATAAAATACCCGTATATTTTTAAAATCGATTCATTATTCGTAGTTTATGGGAAAATAATTATTAAAGATTTGGGGAAGGGATGCTCCACGTCATCGTGGTAGAACCGTTAAAGAGGTAGACTGAGAGACTAAGATACAAACTAATTGCTTTTTTCTCCGAACCTACCATACTGATGTCACGCTTTAAAAAAAAAATATTTTTTAAATTATTAAATCAATGTATGGGCTGTCTACTTTGGATTTTGACTGTTATTGACTGTTCATGAAGACATAAAAATCAGTGTACGTCGTTATTACATTATCAAAGTAAATTAAGACCTATCATTATTATAATAATTGGTGAGATGAAAAGATAGCTATATTAGGAAGACCATTGTTTCAGAATCGTCTGCATATGGTTAACAATTTCACCTGATCGACAAATGATGGATTTTTCATAATAACGATCTACGCGAGCAGTATAATCTTTTTGCGTGACTCATCTTATTATCAAGACTATTACCTTAATCCGAAATGACCGGGACGCGTATTTACAAGTACCACCAACATTGCTCGTACAATAAAATATCTTTAATAACAAATACGTCAAACGTATGAAATCAGAGGTTCGATTTCCAGAGTTGTCAACTATTCATTAAATAAATTGTACGCATCAGAATGACCATAACCAAATTGCTTGAGTGGTAAAATATCATTACGAAATCTACTATAAAAAAGTAATGAGTAATAATTATGATATCTTCACACTTACTTTTAATCAGGTCATGTAACCTGTTAAAATACCGGTTAATAAGAACTGGTAACCGATATTTTTAATGAAAATTGCGAACTTTAACCGTAATTTTATCCGTTACTTTTTAAGGCCAAAAATATCGGTAACCGTTAACCAAAAAAACCGGTATTAGCGTATCATTAACTTTTTTTTTTAATATCATTTGTCGCGAAATATTTTTTTATTCGTGTTTGACATTGTATACAACACAAAACCAGATCACTTTTATTTGTTATGTTTTTTCAGATGGTAATTTTTTAATATTTTTTGTAATTCATTTGTTATAGTTATTATTTTTTTAATAATATTTTTATCATTTTTTATTAACCGATATATTAACCAGTTTAATCCGGTTTTCGAACTAAAACCCTTATTACTATAACGTTCTTAATATGGGTTAACTGTTAAGTATTTTTCTTCGGTTATGTGCCCTGCCTTTAATATAACGATAAAAATTCTAACGCTGTTTCCCTGCCATTCCGACAATAACCGGACTCTGAGCGAACACCTCATGTATCTATATTTCCGGGTGTATCTCGTGATGACCGAGTTATTGTTGTGTATGAAATATTTGTAGGGGAGGTGCTCAGATAGGCCGGAATTAGTTCACGTGATACCGGTGAGTTACAGCGCCCTCTGGAATTCTGCTACTCTGCAGGAGTCTTGCAGGACTCATAGCTCATACGCACAATCGCATCGGAATGCGAGGTTATGAAACGGGAAATGGAAATGCGTTAGTGTGGAGATAAAATCACGGAGTATGTGCAAATTGGAAGCAAGTATTTATATTAAACATTAACTATGTCATGTTCCGACTCAAACTAAGTGGAGAGTGAGATTTTGGGTACAAATCCCAGCTTCGCCCTTCATAGTTCAGAACCCACTGTAAGCTGAAAAAGGTTGTAGGCAAACAACATATACCATTGAAGTGCAAGTAAAATTGTATATAAACATATGAAGTACTCACCTAGATTTCGTCTTTCATCTGCCCTATGTTCCTCACTGAAATGATAAGACACCATTCATTTTTTAATTTTATGTTTAACGATATCTAAAGTTATGTTTAGTCGAATAATGTCCAGTTGCACCAACAATACTTAAATTTTAAGTAACAATTAAACAAAAAATGGTAATGGAAATATTGGTAGTAATGTTAATAGTTCATTTGACATTTTATCCCGATGTGATATTATCCATTTAGGAGAAACTTAAAATTTAAGTAATATTGGTGCAACCGGCCATAAGGATGATATAGTTTTTCTCACGAGAAGTCGAAGGATCGTCATAAAACAATTAACAGTTCCTCTACCTTAAAACAATAAAAAAAAAACAGTTTAGCACGATATTGCTTTGGGTTTGTCAGAATACCTGTAGTTTCCAGAGGTTCATTAAAGGAAAAAATTAAACGTATTTTGGGATAATATTTCTGTGTTATCCAGATGAAATAGTAAAACTAAAATAGTATATTATGTTATTATTATATTTTTATTATTATTATTATTTCCTTATTCTCCCAATCGACTTAGAATCTACATTTGTGTTGCATTTCGATTATAATAATTATACATGGTTCTCAATTAAATTACTTCTTTCAGCCACTCTTGTCCTCTCTCCGTGTCGTCTAACGACTAACAGAATCTCTTCTTCACTTGTTTCTTTCTCAACTTCCTACCATGCAGAGAAGTTCAGAAAGAAAGAAGAGAAGAGGTTCAGATATTCTTCTTCCCTTCCACAAAACCTATACCTTCTCTCATCTCTTGATAGCCAGTATTTGTTATTTCTCTCTTCATAATTATTATATTAGTACTATTTTAATTTTATTTTTATATTTATATTTTAACTTATAAAATTTTTGTTAGGAAAGAGTCTAACTTTGTGCATAACAGTGACAATGTACCTCGTTCATATTTATGATAGATACAAATTTAGGTTTCTTTAATAATGTAATAAAAGCAACATACAAATTGGCAAAGTAAGTGTATTTTTTCTTAATTATTTTTCGAAAACAATTTCTATGAAATGCATCACATTAATGGTTTGACATCTCCATCATAAATCATGCTCATATGAATAGAATATGAGCATAGAACATATGTAAATACAAGGATGTAGTAGCCAGGCGGTGTGTTGTTCCTTGTCTGAGACCTCTTGCGGCTGTCTGGAGAACTTCAGCTCGTTATCTGATGATACATCAGATGGGATCATCGGGCACTTGATATGGGGTTGGATTAATTATATTAAACTACGGGGAGGTTCCTATAGTGATTAGCTTGATGCGGGTACAGGAACTGTGATGGAAACGGAATTTTTCCTTTCCAAAAACTTCATAATTAAATAACTAGGAAACCATACGGTTATTATCAATTTATATAACGGTATTATTGAAAATACAAATAAATTTTAAATGTCAGACACTTCGTCTAACAAATTTTAGGAATCTAAGCCAGAAACCTACACTTTAACTCCGCATGGTTAGTCCTGTACCTTTCCCAAATTATATACAATATAGCTCAATAAGAAGGTTAATTTCAGTTTGACTTGAATTTCTTTGATAGCTTTACTTTAGGTAAAATTAAAAAAATATATCGACAACAACAATATTTTCCTCTAAGACAGTAAGAGAAAACGTATTTTCTGGAATTTCGTTTCGATTTTGTGAAGATTAATCCTATAAACCGGAGTTTATCGCAGCATTTGTCAAGTAATTTTCTTTTCCGATCATAAAATCCTCCGAAATGCCCCAGAAGCTTCTTTTATTAAGTTATGAAAATTTATTGAAACAAAAAGCGAAAACAAAAACAGATCCTTATTGGGTTTATCTGAGAATCAGGAGGGTGAATGCGAATGTTTATGCGTAGTGAGCTGTGAATTTTATTCAAAGACAAACCGTATTAAATGCAAATTACATGGGAACAAATTTGAAGGCGATCAATCAATTGTTTATTTGTGTGCCATAAGTAGCTATCTGGATCTCAATGCATTATTCATAGAATAAAATTGGTTTATGTTTTAAAATTGTAACTTAACAGCTATATCGACCCTCTCATCTCAAAAGGAGGGCCGATGCAGGTTAGGATTAAGGAAATTTATGCAAAATTGTGTTTTCAATTAACTTTTTAGTTTAGTTAGTTGAAAAGGTTTGTATACTTAAGATGCATACAATTAAAAAAAATCAGAACGTCAAAGTTGTATTATAACAGATTGATATAATTTGCAATTTTTATGGCAAAGTTCATAAATGTTCTGTATGAAATAACTATATTTGTTACTACTACGTCCAAATATTTTGTTGGCTTAAAATGAAAAATTTATTCTTTCATCATCGTTGGTGTTCTCAAATGAATTTAAACTTTTTATAATAATAACAGAAGCCGCTTTCAAAAAAATACGTTCATGTCAAAAGTTCTGTTTTAATTTTTACATACAAAACAAAACATATACTGTATAATTTTCTTTCTGTAATAGACTGTAATTTAATATAATTTTCGAAACATCCAGTTTTTCGTTACCTTTCAAATATGTTGAGAAAAAATATTTTCACTTTTGTAATTAAATATTTCCTTAGGAAAAATACATACGTGACACAAATACCTAAGTTTTTAATAGTAAAAAAATAATAAAACAATACCAAAATGTAGACATATAACATTATATTTTTTATTAAGACAACACAAATTTTTACTTGGTGTATCCACATATATTTATAATTAAAATTTAGTAACCATCATTTCAACCTTTTGTATATCAATGAATGGTTTGTTGTTTATGGATATGTAAGTATTTTTACTCTTATTTTTTAATACGTAACCTAATTAATAGATCAGAATCAGCCTTTTCTTATATATTATCAGAACGGGAATCAGTAATTCTTTAAAACAATTTGCTCTGAGGGGGGCATTTTAGAAGATCGGAGGAGCATTTTAGAAGACCGGGGGTCCTTTTGTGAGACATTATTTTCGTCGATAAATAATGTGATACAAATTGACAGATGAAATTAGTAGCGTGTAATAACTCAATCTTAGTAGGGCTACAAATATCACAAAATTATCGATATTTCTAGATGTGACAACCCAAATTAAGCTACGTTCTTTCCGAATTTAGCTCAAAGATTTGCTATGTACAGAGGAGGTAGATCTACAGAGGAGGTAGACTAGTGTTTTTCATATGAATATGAATATGTTAATATTTTAATTTTTTTAATAGTTCTATATTATGTTTCATTATCCGTATTTACTTTTGGGGGGGGGGAGCGTAGGTTTACTCCGGGGGTGCATCCTCCCCCCTGGGTATTATGTACCCCTTAATGTAACGTAGACTCACGTCCTTAATAAACAACTTAGTATAGATACGAATAATTAAATTATTCGTGTTATGTTGGATAAATCTGTTAATTATCAATAAAATAAATAAATGAAATAAGATTAAATTTTCCCAGTCCACCCCTGGCAAAGCACATCAAAGATATAGTTTATAGCAGATGCATCACTAGATACACCTAACCTACACAATTCACGCTCTGGCTACATTGAAACCACAGCCTTTCTGGCGACATTACAAAGCTTACTATGTTCTCAGAACCTTGGTTGTTCGATGCTCCGATACGTTATCTTTATTTCAGGTTAGATTTGCCTTGGAAACGAAAACAATGTCATTTACAACGCGCTTTTGTTTATTTTACATCGCCAACTACATTTTTATTGTAACTAATTCTGGTTAGATATATTTTTAGAATTGAAAATAAATTCAGGTATAAGTTACAAATGTAATATGAGTCACACAAAATAAACGAAAGGTTTAATTGTGTTAACTGGGGCTAACCAAATAAATATATATACACACGTTTAGGTGTCGAAATGTATAAACCTCAATACAGTGTATTTAAAAACTACGTTTGTATTTACAGCACGTTCAACTGAAAATAAATATTTAAGGACAATGGCAGCGGATGGTTTTATGTACAGTGTTAAATATACCTATTACCTATATTTTCAGCTTGCTTTGTTTTTGTACGAAACATTAAACAAAGACTGCTCAGCTTATAAAAATAAATATTATACAATTTAATTTATTTTTACCACTCGTTTTCTGAAATTATAAGTTGTGTTCCTACTAAAATATTAACATTTAATTTATTGAAAAATTATTGATATATATTAATTTTGCATCAGAAGAGATTATCATCTATCTAATATTTAGTATAGTTTATATAATTCCTTGATATATGAAATAATTAAACTATAAATAATTTTGCAATTTTATTATTATTAATGAAACATTATTACTTTGGAACAGTTGATCAAAAATTGATATGAATAATGTTATCTATGTAATTAAAATATTAATGATCTATTCATTTTCTCCGATATACACTCATTCCAGTTTTCCATTACCTTTAAACTTTATTGTTTACAGTAGTTTACAGTTTTAAGTAAATACTTTAATGTTTTGTAAAATTTATGAAATGATGAAATTTTTCAAAGAATTGTTTGGATTGTATTAAAATATAGACTTTAAAAAATTAAAAATTTTAAATCTTTTATTTAATTAACATAATAAGTACTAGTTAAATAAAAAAACTGTAATTCACCAAGGGAATATATTTGTTCGGCCATGTATCAAAATATCTAAGGAACGAACTCATTTATTTTAAATAAAAAAAACATTGCTATATCATATGTATTAATTATACATGTCAAGCACATTCTACTTGAGAATAAATAAGACTGGAATAGAGGTATATTTTCATAGAAACTCACAATGCGTGCGAATATTACAGACCCTACAATGTGTCTCTTTCCTTTCTTATGTCATTATAGCAGAACCTCGATATAAAGAACCGTTATGTATAAATAAGTTTTTCTGAACGCATTTAAACTACATAGACTAGCAATGCACATGTTATTTACAACTCGGGGAATTATCGCATAACCTCCTTGATTGTAAACATTAGTGTTGCGTTCATGATCGGTGACTCTTAGATTTAAATTTGTGTAACACTAACAAGATCAAGATCAATTTAAAATTTTTCAAGAAGACGAAAAATATAAAGGTATAACCTTCAGTCTTAAACACCCTGTTTTAAAAACTTTATTCAGTGACCGGTTGCGACTATTTAATAGTCATCATGAGAGCGGGGGAACTTAAAAAAATAAATTTTGATGTTTTTACCTCCCGCCTATCAATATATAGATAAGGGAGGTATTGTTTTTGGTCAGATTTCTCGAGTGTGTGTTTTCAACATATGAGCACGAATTAGGGTTCCTACAATACGATTTTACTATTTTTACCGTGATGTCTGTATGTCTGTGTGTGTGTCTGTGTGTGTGTGTGTGTGTGTGTGTGTGTGTGTCTGTGTGTCTGTGACGATTTTTCGTCCACGATAACTCCAATAGGATACATGTAAAAAATATAATATTTGGTATTTAAGAGTTCTATTCTAATATGATGAACTGATTAGATTTTGACTACAATTGGTTAACCGGAAGTAGTACTTTACTTGAAGCTTTAAACCATTTTTCCTAATAAATACCTCTAAATACTATATTTTCGCAAATTTCGTTGTTATAAATACAAAGATTTTTTAATTTTCTATCGATCTGCATAATTACGTTTATATATATAACTTCTACCTAGATAGAAAAAATATATAAATTTTAATAATTTTACATATCGTTTAGGCTGAGAAATTTCGATAAAACAGATGAGTTATTCATATGTTCATAAAATTTGACATATGATGTCAAATTTGATGTAAGTAAGTGTAAAAGATAAAATAAGTAAAAATGAAGTAATTTTATTGTAAAATTTAAAAAGATGGAAGAAATATATTAGGAATGTATTTGCATGCGTGAATCAAAGTAAGTTCAGTTCCGGTTTTAGTAACGTCAAAAATAGCTGTCATATTGGTTATACAAAATTTATGAAGGAAATTTTAGGTATGAAATGAATTAAAAATATTCTGAGTACATACATTACTACAGTGGCGGGAGGTATTGTGTTGGACACACCAGATTTTTTCACATTCAAAAGATATTTTTATTCGTTGTCTTTGCTGGTGGCCCCAGTAATTTTTAGCTCTCTCATAGTCCGATGATGACTATTAAATAGTCGAAACCGGTCACTGAATTAAGTTTTACTTACTGTTATACTTTTACATTTTCCTTCTTATATTATAAAACACGCCTGGGTTTCCTTCCTCTCTACATTAAAATTTTCATATTTAATCGGACATTTTGTCTGTTATATCCGAAGCTCGTTATATCGAGGTTCTACAGTAATAAACAATTACATTCTAGTTGAGAAGTGAGATTTATTTTATTACTTTTTGCCTGAATGCAGATAATATTTAAGGTTTTTCTGTGCATCAGTGTTGAATTTTTATGGGAACAATTACTGTCTGTAAGCATTTCCTTGTTGAGAATGAGGGCCGCGATCCACTTTTCGTCTCAGTTTAATCACTGAATCTCATCCCAGGCTTGTCAACGGTTATTATTGAAGGCTGGATGACGTTGACGGCTGCTCAAGACTCCATTACGCTGATGCAAACTGCAACAAATTATGCTAATAGTCGAGATAACGCGCCTCGCGATATTAAACGACTCTTTCTTAATTCATTACTGAACTGGGAGCTGCTATTTGCATACAGACAATACCGACGCTTGTAAATAATATGTGTGCGGAGATCTTTGTTACTTAGTTTCTAACAAGACGCGCTTTAAATTACTATTTTAATTACTTCTCTGTTTATTGCACTATTATATGCGCCATAATTAATTATCATTTACATTCAGACCATTTTCATTACATGTAATGACATCAGACTGCCAGACTATTTGTACTAATATTAAGCAAGGCATATAATTTCATTTAATGTAATGTATCTGGTTCTCTCCATACAAAATATTTTCTTAAATTGAAAAATTTATTTTGAAAAATTCATGGACCTCAATACTAAATGAGCTACGAAGTCCCATAAAAATACATGTGAAAAAAAAAGTCTTACTAAACTTTAATTTAATAGTTCTTCAAATTATGAAGTTAATGTTTGAAATAAAAACTTTTCTGTTTACTGAATTGTAATTAATTAACTATTACATTCGATTCAATCTGAAAATTTGGCGAGAAATATGTACCAAGTTAATTTCTTTGACTCTGAAATTCAACATTGTTCTACTCTTAACCATAAATGCAATTTTTGTACAACCATCGAAATAATGAAAATTTAAACCAGGGTTGCATTGATTTAAATCAGATTTAAATCATACTTATTAAAAAAAATCATTGATTTAAATCACTTATTCTGCAATTGTTATTTAACATTCCTGATTTATGTAAATGGGGAGAAAAAGCGTCTGGCTTAATACCATGTGGCAATAATTTCAAAAACTACTAAATATATTTTACTTCGTAAAATTTATTTGAAATGTGTTGTAGTAACATTCGGTTATGTTATTTATTCTTTAAAATAGTTCTTTCTTTTCATAATAGATGATATTTTGTGAAACACGTTTTTGAAATTAAAATATACCTTTTTAAAAAATCAAAAAAAATTAATTTAAATAAAAAACCGATTTAAATAAAAAAAAACGGAATTTTATGCAACCCCTATTTAAACAACAGTTTTCTGTTCGATAAGGATAAGCCATTATATATTTAAAATATATTGAGATATTGTTGACCTAATATTTTCTTAAATTGAAAAATTTATTTTGAAAAATTCATGGACCTCAATACTAAATGAGCTACGAAGTCCCATAAAAATACATGTGAAAAAAAAGTCTTACTAAACTTTAATTTAATAGTTCTTCAAATTATGAAGTTAATGTTTGAAATAAAAACTTTTCTGTTTACTGAATTGTAATTAATTAACTATTACATTCGATTCAATCTGAAAATTTGGCGAGAAATATGTACCAAGTTAATTTCTTTGACTCTGAAATTCAACATTGTTCTACTCTTAACCATAAATGCAATTTTTGTACAACCATCGAAATAATGAAAATTTAAACCAGGGTTGCATTGATTTAAATCAGATTTAAATCATACTTATTAAAAAAAATCATTGATTTAAATCACTTATTCTGCAATTGTTATTTAACATTCCTGATTTATGTAAATGGGGAGAAAAAGCGTCTGGCTTAATACCATGTGGCAATAATTTCAAAAACTACTAAATATATTTTACTTCGTAAAATTTATTTGAAATGTGTTGTAGTAACATTCGGTTATGTTATTTATTCTTTAAAATAGTTCTTTCTTTTCATAATAGATGATATTTTGTGAAACACGTTTTTGAAATTAAAATATACCTTTTTAAAAAATCAAAAAAAATTAATTTAAATAAAAAACCGATTTAAATAAAAAAAAACGGAATTTTATGCAACCCCTATTTAAACAACAGTTTTCTGTTCGATAAGGATAAGCCATTATATATTTAAAATATATTGAGATATTGTTGACCTAATGTTAGGAATTTAAAAGTCAAAGACATGAATTTGACAAGAACTTTCTTACTATACACCCTGAATAAGGTATTGTAAAAAAAACCTAGACTGCACCGTAAATTTTGCTTTGACCACTATACTATGAAGATCAATCAAGGTGGCAGGAGTTCGAATCTTAGAAACAATAAAAATGATGCTTAAATATAAAAAATCCTTCATTTTTTGAATTGATTTATGATTGTTATTGTTTTGAGCTTAATAGTTTTAAGTTGTAATTAAAATTCCCAGTTTTATTTTTATCAGTTTTACAGCCTGGTTTAATAAAATTTCACAACTAAATTCTGTTTATTATTGCAAAAGAAGATAAAACCTATAAAGATTTGTTTAATGCGTGTATGTAGTAAGTTGGCTCTATTTACGTACAACGTTCCTCCATCCAGAGAATTAAGTCCGTCGTTAAACAAGGCGTTATCTATAAATGTTGATATCAAACCATGATTTAACATCGGTATCAAAATTTTCGAGGCTTTTAAACATAAAGAATGAATAAATATCCCAGCATAAAGACGTTTAACGATAACGTTTTTATCCTACAAAAATTTATAGTCCTATCAAATTACAGTGTAATAGAAAGGATGGGGCGAAGAAATAAAGTAAGATTGTCGCCTGATATTCGCATTAAACAGCGGGGGAGATGAACCGTTGTGTATTTGCTTAAAAATATTTTTTATGATTGCAGAAATAATTGTTTATTATTTTTTAAAGCAACACCATTTAGCAACATTTTACAATAGTACAATGGCTAATAAA
Source organism: Stenolophus ochropezus (assembly GCA_035578165.1). Taxonomy (NCBI): domain Eukaryota; kingdom Metazoa; phylum Arthropoda; class Insecta; order Coleoptera; family Carabidae; genus Stenolophus; species Stenolophus ochropezus. Next base: position 11,059,392 of record JAQOWZ010000005.1, on the reverse strand, counting down.
TACTGCTAATAACGAATTAATTTTAGTTCAATAGATACCAATTCGAATTGTTACGCAGATATTATATAATAGTTTGTATATACACCTTGTACATTGCTATATCATATAATATATATACTCGTATATACCCCCCCTTTAATGTATCTCATATATTTATACGACATACCTACTGTATTATCAACAGACATTCTATTTTAAATGAGCATTTAACGAACAAAAGTCTATACAAATAAAGTATTATAAAGGATTTCCAATATTACTGTCAAAATGTCGCTAAGTATTTTTTTTCATCCGATACGTATTTCAAATTAAATGTCTGTTGATAATACCGTAGGTTAAAGAATTAACTTAATGCTGCTGCTTTTCTAAGACGTTGAATTAAATGTAGAAATAAACTACACTAATGGAATTTACGTTCTAGGAATGAGGATGAATTTATATTTATAGGTTATGTAACACTATTTAGTAGTGCTGAAAACTTCAAAGAGGAGTTGAAGTTTAGCACCAGATAAGAGCAAATGTGCAAAGTGTGTAATATAACATCTAAGCCGCAAACGACAATAAAATATGAGCAATGAAACACCGCATAATGATTTATAAGTGTCCACAAATCACGTATGTTTTTATTGCTTGTGAGGAAGAAATATTACAGCATTAACTTGTTTATTTGCAATTATTTTAGCATTTCTTTGTTCTCTTACTCCAAAACAACAAAAATCAAAACTCCCGCTTGTAAATGAAGGATAAATCCGGCATTCTGTTCCCACAAACTTGGTAGATTGTAGCCATATTAGCATGAATTACTACGAGTACATCTGAATTTGCAAAAAGGCGCACGCGGTATAAATCAAGTGTAATTAAGATTTATGCCTGTCGCTATCTATAAACACTGCGCCAGATTATAAATTGCCACTTAAAACACGACAAGCTCGGCTTAAAAGATCCGCGGAACATCATTCGTGAATTACGACACGGGGTGTTGATATCAAACAACAAAAATCCACATTGTTCATTACAAATTTCATCTCAGTTTATTCTAGTTGAATCGTCAATTTGTTATAAACTGTAAAGAAACAGTTTGAAGATATCAATTTATTCGTTCTATAGCAAAGCCTCAAGCACCTGAGAGTATTATTTCTTGAAAAGTTTTACTTGAAATATTGTCTCCGTAAAATAAGCAAATACCAACTCGTTCTGCTTTCCTTTTTTATTTTGCCAGTTTGATTACAATACAGGTTAGATTCTTGTTTAGTCCACACAAATGTTTTAGCTGATATAAAAGAAAAGGTATATCACATACAGGTGGAGACACGTTGTAATCACCCTTCGAAGATGTTAGAATATTCGAGGGTTTAATATCTCTGGTATATAAACCCAAGCAAAAAAGACCACGAGGGTAGTCTTATATTAATACGAGTGGTGAACATAAATAGTTAGCGATATAAATGTCGTATAAATAAATAATGTAATATTAAGAGTTCAAAAATATATTTTTAGTGCTTAAGTCTTTGTTAATAATTATTACTCTTAAATTAGTGCTTTTGTTTGTTTATTCATAGTGTTACATTTTTATTATCTTTTTTAATTTATAATTCGCTCAGTAAACTTAGTTATATAAATATTCGTGTTTCAATTATTTTTACACTTTATCCAAATAAATAAACTTTACAACATATTTTTAATTCAGAAGATATTCGCTTTCAATTAGGCTCAAACTAAAAACCAAAGCAATTGTATCCCTAGACTACCATTAAATTCATATGGGTTGTAATAAAACAAAAGTTGTTTAGTATTTGTGAAAAGCAATAATGTGAACATCCCCATTAGCAGTTCGCAACTTAGCGCTCATAAACGGACAAATTTGTCTTGGCTCAATTACGTGGCGCGTTATCTGCGGAAACGGCTAGAGTTTTAACAGTCGAAATAAAGGCGAAAACAATGCGGCATTGTCCCCTGCATTACGTATTCGCTGCATATAATTTCGCGATTTCTGCCGCTTTGTTCAGCAGCTTTCAGCGGCCTGGTTTATTGCAACTGCTATCTGATCCTCCAGTGTCGTGTCGTGTGTAACAGTTGCGAACTCGGCCGATTCGGGAGCGCATTGTGCCGACCAAGATCGCACCCGATAGCAAAATTGTTCCCTCGCTTTGTTGTACTTTGTCCTGGATGTAATTGAGGTTATGTCGGATATTCATTACAAGCGCCATTCGCAACACCAATACCTATATTTCCCTTTTACGAAAACAAAGCTCATACTCATCTCATGTATTCTTAAAAATTGATGTAGTAGACACAAATTGTTAAATGCAATTCTTAAATTGATTACCAAAGTTGAAAAATAATAGTCATTTACGAAAATTATACCGGTATGTACCGTACGTACCAATCGCTTTCGAAAATACAACCGGCTGATGTCAAGTGCGTTCGAAAATTTTAGCGATTTAACCGATCCATGTACCAGGTTAGCTGTTAGCAAATTATGGACCGAGGTATTTTGTCGGCACAGCACGGTTAAATATTGAAGTTTGACAAACCTAACCTAAAAAATTGTGAATTTGTAATCGTTCTTATCACTGTCTATCAATTTTGAAACAGCAATGTAAATTGTTGCTACTTTTTCGGTAAACATGTCTATTACAGCTAAAAAAATTATATGCATGAGTTAAAACAATTATAATTTTGGTTATGTTTCTTATGACCCACGTCGTACCGGTTACCAGCGGAGTTCTTAAATTATTAAACCGATATATGCATAAAAAAATCAGCTGATTACCGGTAACTTACCGTTATATACCTAACGATAAAATTTTCGTAAATGCCTAAAATATTGCATCAAAATATTTAGCTGATTACCGGTAACTTACCATATGTACTTTTTACTTGTCAATGAAAAGTACACTGATAAAAATGAAAAGTTTGAATCAAATAAATCTTGAATGTTGATATTTATCACATTGATTCAAAAAGAATAATTTTTACTCAAAACTAAATTATTGCAACCAAAATATCTGTGAATGTTCACAGTAAAATTAAAATTTCTTGAAAAATATTTATTGGATGAAGTAAACTAATATTCATTGTAAAAATATAAGTATAATTGTATTAAATATACAAATATCTTTATCCAAAATATTTTGTTTTTATTGTTTGAAAAATAATTCGGTTTCTTCTAAACAGAAAACTGTAAAACTGAATAAAGGCATATTTGTAAGAAAGATTAAAAGCTATTATGGGAAAATTAATCAAATTTGATGGAAATAGTTTCAATATTTGAATGAAAACGTTAAATTTGGATTGTAATATCATATCAATTTTCGATTAAAATAATATTACTTCATTATAAAAACGTTTTCTTCATCCAAAACATTATCGTTTTGACCGAAAACAAAAATACTCATTCTGACTTGCGCAGAACGCTTAACTGTGCAGCATGTACGCGACAGACTACAAGATAAACTAAAGGGAATGTTTGTGCTACCTTGCTACCCTGCTAAGTCTTACGTTTATAAATTACGTGTAGGTAATATATCAAAAATGGCAAATGATATTAAAACATTATTAATCGAGTGGGGGTTCGAAGATGTAGTACCTAAATTTGAAGGTAAGTTACGTGTTAAAAATATGTAATACATAAAGTAGAAACTAATAATAAGAGTATCAAGCAGAGAAAATAAATCAAAAACAGGTAACAATGCAAAAGGAAAACTAATATCGTAAATTTCGATATTTGTCAATCTCTATAAAGCTGGTACATCTTCCACGTCAACGACATCTGCAAGTTCAGACAATAATATTCAAAGTGATCAAGAATCAAATGGTTAGTTCAAAATAATATACCGCTATTAAATTTTAATTTAATGTCTTTCATCGTTACAGACGAAATATTAAATTGTGTTGATTGGCTAAAAAAATGGACAACTCCATGGGAAATTGTCCTTGAAAAATGGGAAAAAAAACATTTACTGTCCGACGAAGTAATAATACAGAAACAGCGCACTGTTTCTAAAGGAATGGCCAATATTAAAATATGATGTTGGAGCTACATTGGTACAATGTTCACTGATTATTTTCTTTTTATAATAATATGAAATAATCCATTATGTTTTAGATTTAGATAGTTAGTACATTGCTATGGTCTTTTATAGTATTTTAATCTAGAATTGAAAATTAATTAATAACATTTTTTACAGAGTCGTGGCAATATTGAAAATAGAAAGAAAAAATTAAGTAGGCTAAATATTACTGTTCAACATTACTTGATTATTGTTGGCAGTACCTTCAGTTCCATAACTGATTATTACTTAATTATTGACGAAAAATTATATAAATCTGAAACCGTGTTAGGATGTACTGATCTCTCATTTCAAACATTTAGTGTTCCAAATACTCATTATCCTCAGGAAAGTGAACATATGCATATGGCTATTAATTCAAAAAGTGATATATCAAATCCATACATCGTGGGATAAAAATATACCGTACGTTGCTACTGTCGTCAAAAAATTAGGAGACATTTATAGTGAAAATGTTAATTTGTCCATTTTGTAAAGGTAAATTTCATTGAATTAGATTTATTGTGCATTTCTTTCTAAACACAAATAATTTATATTTGTAATTAACGAATTTATATCTTTTTAAGCTTAATAGAAATACCTAGCTAAATTTTGTAATAAAATTGTTATTTTACAATTAATAAAACAAATGAGACTACATGAAATCTATATTTTTATACCCCTATTTAATATTATAATATTTTAATTTAAATATTTTAGAATTTTAATTGAAATATAAAAAACTTTTATAATAAAATAAATGATTTTCATTCAAAACGTTATTCGTTTTCAAATCAGTTTCTTTAACTTTTGGCTTGAAAATTTCTTATTTTTGAAGAACCATTAAATTATTTTCTATCAAAACGTTTTATGTCTTCTTACAATTATTAATTATTTTTAACGAAGATTTAAATTAATTTGTTTCTATACATGATCGATTTTTAAGCAAATAAATTACTTTTTAATTCAAAACTTTTTAAGTTTTGTTTCAAGCTTATTTTAATTTTACGTTAAAACTAAAAATTGAAAACTTTTAATTTCTACAGTCAAAATGAGTTCGTTTTGCTAATACACAAAAAAAGTTTTGAATGAATGCAAAAATGCATCGATTTAAAATTTCCTTTTTCTCAGTGTATTACGATATTTGATTATGATTACTCTCTACAGCCAACAAGCTGGAGAGAAATAGGCAAAAATTATAAGTAAAATTCTAATCACGAGTGTTATATCACACAACAATTCCTGGCAATATATATATATACCATCAACTATTATTACTTGTCACTTAAAAAACTTGACGGACGTTGGGACGTCGTATCTTAAATAACGGCTATTTAATCGTGTAATTTCCGCTGCAACTAGCACTAGCGATACTGTTAGTAAAATTTGAAGGTGATGAACAAAATACTGTAATAGGACGACAGATATGAGTAGAATTATCAATGTAAGCTGTACAAATTGTGTTTCGATTTTTAAGGTTCTAGTGAAATTACCAGCACTGTATTTTATTCAGAGAGTCGTCGATGTAAGAATACGATCCTTATAAAGATTTTGTAGTTTTTAAAAGTAGAATAACAAAAATTACCGTTACTGAATATTTGCATAAGAATATAAATATTTTATTTTTATTACAAAATATTATTCTCAACGTTATTCTTTAGAAATCTAAAACCAGAAGTTCCTTGTACTGCTCCTTTTCTTTAAATGATGAGTTATCGTTATCTGTCTTATTAAATAAACAATGAACATTCAGAAACGCATTAACACTAGCAACCACAATTTTCCTCATCCAAATTTGGACAAAGTGTCTTGTAACCATCAACAAGGCTCGTAAAGCCGACAAATTCGACGATTTAGAGGCGGAGAGACCAAGTTTTACGTCGGATTATTCCGGCTTTCGATTCTATTGTTGAACTGCGTTATTACCCACATTGGGACGACGGGAATGAGTTACGAGACAGGGTCATACTCCGCTACAACTATTTTGTGTAGTAGTTACCAATTGGGCTTTTGTAGTAAGATCTTCTTGTTTATGTATAGCAAGTTATTTTTGTCAAACATTTATCATTCATTTACAAGTTGTAGTTATTGTAGTTATTCAACGTTAACAGGTAAATCACATCAATAAAATTCACTAAAATATACCTGTACCTAATTTATATACTATTCTTTACGTTGTAACCAGACTTATTATCCTCCTACTCCAACATCGAACGTTCGATGCAAATCACGTAAGTTTATAGTATTATATGCATCTGTTTCAGTATTTAATTTTATTAGCAAAGTAAAATTTAGATTACGTAAACTCCTTCAAGCATAAAACTGAAATAAAAAACATTTTTGCAAATTTAATTAAAATTTTCTTTGAATGAATTAGATTATTAAAGAATGACAGTTATGATTTGAACCAAGGAGGATGATTTAATGTTTATATCCTTGGGTTTACTTAAAAACCAGAAATTTTACTCCAGAGTTTATGAACAGGCATAAACATTTTCATAATACTTACTTAAGTATTATTTAATATTGTTATCAACTTCCAACAAAAGCAAAATACTTACGACCTATTTTCTTCGATTAGAAATACATATTGATTATTACTTGTTAACTGAGACAATCAAAATGAGTATTTAATTCACCGTGGTACCGTGGATCTTTGTATATCTAAATAATATGCCCCATCCAAAAGTTAAAGAGCTCGATTAACAAAATCGAGTAACGGTTTGTTGCGATCAGGTGGTAAATCATTTTCTAGTCGCTAGGCGTTGGTAAGGCCACCTGAAAGAACGTACCCTAGAAGTACCGCGAGGAGAAAACAGGACCATGTGATTTATTGATGTAATTAATTCCAAAACAAAACTTCCCTCCTCACCTCCGAGATCAAAGATAGCTGGCGCCGTTGAATTATTCACTGATTAATTCAATTAACTTTATGAATTAACGATGTGGATACATCACTGCTATGTTTACCAAATGTAACGGGAATGCGATCAAATGCTTTGTGTCTGGACGAAGCATTTGTCTTTTCACCACATATCACCGTACATTATATCGTTAAATAAATATATATATAAATAACGTAATGGAGTTGAACGTTTTTGATCGTATAAAAATAAATATATCTTTCAAAAAATTAGTAATTGTATCAAGAACTAAGGTCTCAGTATCATCAGCAGTACTCTAAATACTCTGCTTTACTTATAAATAAATGTACCATTTTTAATTTATCGCAGATTTCTGTATATATTTTTTGATTTTCATACCGACAATCCCCCCTATTCTATAACTCAATGGTTAATTTTTAACAAGTTGCTAATTTTTTTCTCCAATGAAAACATATATCACTGGGAAAAATATCAAAACATCACTTGTAATGTTTGTTTTTATTTGTCAAAAATTTTAGCAACTGATTAAAAAATAACCACTGAGTTACAGAATAGGCCCAGAGATAATAATGTAGGGACAATTTCAATGATGAAATAATTAATAATAATTTATTTTTGTTTCCCTTTTAATGTTCCATGTATGTGCAACATATATCAAATAAAGCCCCCAGTAATATGATAATGACCCCCCATAATGAGCGCCCTCGCCCCAATCATTTCTTCCCCGGTAATCTTGTAATCATGTAATGTGTATGATGTAATTAGCGTTGTGATTAATGAGGTTTGTTGTTGCAGCATGCGACTGCCATCCGATCGGCGCGTCCGGCAAGACGTGCAACCAGCTGACAGGACAGTGTCCGTGCAAGGACGGGGTGACCGGCATCACTTGTAATCGGTGCGCCAGGGGGTATCAGCAGAGCCGGTCCCACATTGCCCCTTGCATCAGTAAGTATCTTTCTTCATTCTCAAATATAGGTTATTCATATAACAACTTAAATATTTTCATTCCATTTGACTGGATTAGTTTATCCCCTCTACTGAATCTTCTAGTCTCTGGTAGTCCAGAAAAATTAGTTCAGTGTGTCACGTGATTTTGCTGTAAATTTGAATAATATAAAAGAAAATCGACAAATTACAAATGTTTAAAGCGGAAACCTTTATTATTATCGGAGATAGACAAAATAAAATTAAAATCATAATGGCTGTAAGGGATAAATTAATAAAAAGGTATTCCAGTTACACTGAATAAGTGAACTGATTCAACTTATGTATCTGCACTGATCTGATCTGATCTGATATAATCTGACTAGAAACTAGAATACCACTATCATTTGTACTTCCAAATAAGTAAACTATGACACAATTGAAGAGGTGCATTGCTAAAAAAATTATCGAAATGTTACGCCATACAGAAAAAATTCCGGATCGTCGATTATGTTTCAGCCACACTGCGTACATTATTGTTACATAAATATATTTTAAAAAATCTGATGTGGACAACTCATGACTTCCTTGTCTTTAAAATTATACACATTTTTTGAAAGTGAGATCATTACGGCTAATCCTTCTTCAACTTCCATTCATTTCATATTTTCGAAATTCCTTTCGAAATGGATCATCTTTTGCAAAATTTTATTAACATGTTTATCACTATTCCTTATTGCAATACACAAAATTATTTTAATCGCTCAAAAACTTGCAAAAAAAGAGATATAGTTTTCATTTATTTCCTATAAATTTGTAATGAAATATTTAATAGTTTTTGTCAATGTTGTCAATCATATACTCAATTTCAAATCAAATGTTTCCTACAAAAATCAAAAGCCAACTAAATTATTTTAATTTTATTAAGTTTTTTCTCAAAGTAAAGTGCCTTTTTGAGAAGGCCGATGGGATAAGAAAATGGATGTGCATAACTAAATGTTCCATAAACAAAATTTCAACATTCTATGGCTAATCGTTTTTGAGATGCGAAAAATTCAGCAAAACATTACGAGCAAAGTGCCTTTTTGGCACTGCCGATTTCAGAAAAAAAGGAGGTGCACAACGAGATGTTATAGCAGTCCCATAAACAAAATTTCAACTTTTGTACGGCTTATCATTTTTCAGTTATGCGAAATATTTATGTACATAGATGTACGTCCGTCCGTACAAATAGACGTCACGCCGAAGCTAGTCAAAATGGATACAGGGTTAGTCAAAATGGTTATTTCCGTTGAAATATGAAATCTGAAATTTTTTCGCGACTACAATTTACATAAAAATGACTATTTTGATATCATGATCGAGTTCAAATATATCATCTTTAAGTGAATAATATGTTCAGTCGCATATACAGGTTAATATCTTGATTTTATTTTAAATGAAAACCTATGTTATATTTGTTTATATCTATGCAAAAGCTTTATGTTACGCCACTGACAATGTTATTAAAACTAAAAGTAAAGTTAGGTTGTTAAGTACAAGTGACAGGTGTAATAACATGTGTAAGTGAATGTGAAATTCTGTTTTTACGATAATGTAATGTTAATTAGGGAAGATTTTATGTTTTTATATAGTATGTACAGCAAAATTCTTCTTGGTTATTAGTAGACTGAACATTGACTAAAGAAATTATCAAAGCCTATAAAAAATCAAGTTATATTTAAACTCCTGAAAAATGGTAATTATTTGGTTCTCACATGGTAGATTTGAAAATAAAATAAATTTCACTGCATACTTTTCATTACAGAGTATGTTAATCTGCTATACTACACGAATATCAAGTACTGGATACAAATTCTGCTTCAAAGAAGAAATATACAGTGTGTTCATCGAAATTCAGAACATAGGGATTTAACATGGGAAAACAGTTTTTTTATGCGCGTTGCTTCCCATTTTCATGAATAACAATATTTTATACACCAAAATTTAAAGAATTAAATTCTCATTTTTCGGTATAAAAATTTATTATTTTGTACCCTTGGTAGTCGGAAAAACTTAATTTGCGTATGTATTAAACAAGAATCCAGTAAGTGTAAATTTGAAAATAAGTATATCAGATAAGCTGTCATTAAGACACTTTAGCGCATGTGTCAGTTTAATTTATTTTTGAATTGAATTCATGACTATAATTATTCATGATGATTATAAATGTATCATATTTTATAGATACTTGGGTTTTCAACTCAATTCAATAATAAATTGGACTGACATATGCGCTAAAGTGTCATAATGACAGCTTATCTGATATTATTATTTTCACATTTACACTTACTGGATTCTTGTTTAACAAATATTCAAATTAGGTTTATTGTACTTCGGAGGACACAAAATAATAAATTTTCGTACCAAAAAATACAGGATTTTATTCTTTAAATTCTGGTGTATAAAACATTGCTTTAAAGTAAAATGGGAAGCAACGTGCGTTAAAAAACTGTTTTCTCATGTTAAGGGGCTCGTCTGTACATTATGTTAGAATTGATGAAAAATGGCATATTTTGAAAGAAAATGCTGACGTTAATATACATGCTACATTCATAATCTTAACTTTTTTAAAAACTATTAACAATAGTTTATAAAATGACGTATAGGTTTTTCTAAAAGATTGTTTAAATGTTTAGAAAAAAAACATTGAATATTGCATTTTCCTAGAGAAATGACTACTTTAAACAAGAATAACAAATGAACTACATTATGGAAACTCATAAATTTATTTTTCGTGGAAAGATTAAAGTTGAATTAAATTATTGTCGTATTTAAAATTTTAATTAACTTAACCGTATAAACAATATATTCCGACAAAAGTACAGAAAATTGCAAATTTTAAAAGATACAATTTTAACACTTATATACCACATTAAGGTTTGAAATTCATGCACAATATAGAATAGGGTTTAATTTAACTCTTTTAATAAGAAAACTATTATGAAATTGTTTATTTTTTGAAAAATACTGAGAAATATAAAGCACACTTTGGTATACTTCTTGCTCGAATAGATGGTGCTAGCGTAGCAATTTTAAGCAACTACCTGCAGCTTCAAACTGACTCCGCCTAACTCCCTTCCACAAAATTTAATGGAAAAGAAGATTCGATGTACCCATACGTCTGAATTTTAGAATGTTTTGTAGAGTACCGAAATTTTTATTTATTTTAAATCATTGCAAGACTACAGCCTTAAATCCCTATGTTCTGAACTTCGATGAACACACTGTATATTTCATTGTATTTTATTGTAGAAGAAGGAATGATATGATTTTTACAATTTGCCGTCTTGGCCAATAAATCCCTGTCGCGTAATCTATCCATCCAGCATTCCACATTTTTCCCGGCAGAGTGTAAATGTAAATGCGGGCAGCACGGTGTCAGCAGCTGCAGCCGCGCGCGATAAGCAGCGAGATTCATGCAAGCAGACAAACCTAATGTATGTATGTATGTACATACCGGGCTACGTACGTGCATCCGAGCTACCTGCGTGTTTGGTCAAATCCCGGAGGTTTGAGAAGTAAATATAACCGACCGTTTGGGAGTGACACGTCTCGGGATATTATCTCTTCGATTTCTTGTCTAAAGTGTTTGGACTAATCTCATAACTACTAACCTAAACACTCAAAGATTGTTGAATTTGGAACGTCCACGTACCATTGTTCCATTTATTGCTTTATTGCTACCTTCCTTAGATCAATCTATTAAGATTGTCTTCTTCCTCTAATTGTATGCAAAGTATCCGCTATGATTCTAACTGAAGTTCGAATCTAGTCTAAGAAAAATTCACCAATTCTTCAGTTGACCCTCTCCTCTCTAGCTAGAGTCAACGCTCTCTTTGATGTAAATTTACCATTACCGATATTTACAATATAGCAGAATGTCTCAACAAACAATCTACAGATTTTACTGGTTCTAAGTATTTAGAACTTCTAAGTAACAATTACATTTTTTTTTGTTATAAATAAGCACTCGGTCACTGAAGTTTAATATTAGGTTTGTTCCAACAGAAAGTTCAAAGGAGTTCAGAACGTGATGGAATGACTTAGAACCGATTGAAAATTTTATTTGTGTTTCCTACCCTAAAAAATACAAAATAAAAACACCTGTTAGGAAAATTCGTACCTTTTATTATATTTTAAAATAAGAAATGGAAGGTAGAACAATAATCGCTGTCTTCTTCCATTACGAATTTATTTTAATAAAAACAAAGTAGTTGAGGTTAGATAGGACGTTGAATTGAGTCAGAATTAGAAATTCTTGAAAAATCCTAAAACTTTCAGAACGGTTCAGAACCTGTTCGGAATCAAATTCACTCGCTCTTGGAACACTGCATTATAAGTTCTAAATTTTTAATCGGGTAAAGTTCTGAACGGTTCTTGCCTTTTGTTGGAACAAACTTATTGTTAAAACAGGGGCGGATCTAGGGGTGTGCTGGGTGTGCAATAGCACACCTGGAATTTTCCAGGGGCGGCATTTTAGAAAAGCAATTTGTTCAAAATTAAAATTTTAATTAATTATTCATATTTGTTTATACTTATTTACAAACTTTTTGAAGCATTTATGAGATCATATCTAGCATAATTATTTTTTATTATAATTGTTTGACGTATGTAGGACCACACACATATTGCACAGCAAGCGGCAATAGCAATTAGGGGCGGGTTGTTTGTACCGGCATAGATCTGTGGTGTCGGTAGAGTACGTTATCAAAACACCATTTTTGTTCAATTAGTAAATAACTCAAGGAAGGTGGACCTAACAGTTCAGCGCAGGGATACATGTTCGGAACGTGTACATTTATTTTCTGATTTTCTGACTGTGAAGTTCAATTTGAAAGTGTGCTCAACATTCAATTAATAATTTGTGCAATAGGTATGTTTTCATTTAAAACATTACCATTAAGCTTGAAACCTTTAAGGTATAAGTAGGTAGTTGTAGATATTTGTAAATTACTATAAGAAAATAAAATTTACAAAATTTGGAACCTATTCTGTTTTTATTCTTATATTATGTCAATATTTACATACTTATATAAATTTTGTCATAAGATTTACCACATCTTACAATTTACTAATCATTTTAGCTTCCAAACAAAAATCATATAAATTTATATGCTCTTTAATTTTCTGGCATAATATTTTAAACAGAATTAATATTGTTAGCACTCAACTCCAGCTGAAAAATATTGACTTGCGAGATGCTGTGAACCACATAAAAAGTATCACAGAATTTCTAGAACACTATAGACTATAGGGGTTTGACAGTGTTTTAGAAGAGGCAAATGTCATTGCTGAAGAAATGGAAGTTGAGGTAAAGTTTTCTGTTGAAATACATGTTCGAAGAAGAAAGAAAATGTTCAATTGCGAGCAGTCAGACGAACCAATTTCTAGTAAAAAAGATAAATTTAAAATATCAGTCTTTTATACGTAGTTAGATGCAGCAATTAATTCATTAAAAGAACGATTTATTCCACTAAAACAACACATCGATTCATTTTCCTTTTTATTTAACATTAAAATTATTAATAAACAAATGTAAAAATTTAGAGTTGTTGTTTACTGACAAAGAACGGGATTTTGATGCAGATGAGCTTTATACGGAACTCAAATCTTTAACTACAATTGTAAAAGACGATATAACTCCTAAAGAAATATTAAATTATATTTATAAACAAAACTTTGCTAGTCTTTTTCCAAATGTTATAATAGTTAATTAATTAATTTATTACTAACACTACCTATTAGTGTTGCGACTGCCGAATTTTCAAAGTTCAAATTGATCAAAAATTATTTAAGATCTACACTATCTCAAGAAAAACTTGTAGTGCTTTCTATACTTTCCATAGAACATGAAATTGCCGAAAAATAAATCATAACGTTATAGTGAAGCGTTTTGCTCAAGCAAAGGCAAGAAAAGTACCTTTATAGCAGGCAACTTACAAGGGCTGTGAATTGCGTTACCTACTTCTACGTTATAGTATTTTTGAGAGTTTTATTTCTTTTTGAGTGTGTATGTTTTTTTCTTTCTTTGTTCATCATACTTATTCGTAACATCTATCAGTATTTATTTTTGCCGTTCGATGAGACTTAGGTACATATTTTTCCAGTTTATTGGAAACAAAATAAAATAAAGTTTTATTGTCAGACAAGTTCACTGTTAGGTGAGGAGGGGGGTTGGTTCAGTAAGCGGAGGGCGGCAATTTGAGGTTTTGCACACCTTATCTTTCCACCTAGATCCGCCCCTGTGTTAAAAGTAAAATATAACAATATAAGTAAGTAAAATCATAGATTTTACAGATTGTCACAAAATTGGAGAAGGGAAGTCATTTCATATTATTTCATTCAATGATCATACTTATTAAAAAACTAAGGAGTTCGTGGTTTTCTTCTCCGATATAGTGACGAAGTATAGTTTTGACAACCTTAGGTCGAATCAGTTAGAAATGAACAACTTTATACATAAAAGTAACCCCTGAATTGTACAATTCAATAAAAGACATTAATACTTATTTTGAATTCATATTCATAAACATTTCTTGGGATGAATGAGAAAATATTCTGCTATTGTAATTCAAAGACAGTAACTAAAAGTAAACATTTCCTCCTCATAACTATCCGAAGCTTGTCACCAATTTACGCGAAGCAATGATCCATACAGTAGCAACAATGGCAGAGTAAATCTGGCTGTCAGACAATTAGAAGGGGCAGGTATTCCAGCGGAAGACGGATATTTTGTCCGCGACTGTCTCTTGACTTCCGATGTCAACGACACGGAGGACAAGGACATAAGCCACTGATCTCTTCTCTGCCCTCCGTGTGGGATGCACTCAGGAAGTGCATTCATGGAGACTTCAATGGTGGATAAGAAGACACGTGTACGAGAAATCAGCTAATACAGAAAATAGCTAATAACATCTTATATTGATTCAAATAATTTAAGCAACAAACAGCTTTTTCCTAAATTTAGAGCTCATAACCGATATTAAAATCAAAAATGTTAACTGCAATAAATTTGAGCCTTTTAGATTAGATTTCATTTACTTGAGTGATAATCGACTGATGAGTAGGTAACCGTTCCAGGGAAAATAATCAGACTAACCGTCTATTGAAAATTTTATTCCAAGCTAACGTTTCGACTAAAAAATACATTTTCAAGGCACCAAAGTGAGAAATAAAATTACACAAGGCTGGTTACTAAAATAAGAATTTAAAAAATCAAAACCTAAACTGAAATTTATAATTTATATAAGTGCGTAGGAGACACATAAGAGAATAACTGTCAGATATTAACTGAAAAACAAACCAATAAGTGCGAAAATGCTAATCATTCCTTGTTAATAGTTCCAATGAATTAGACATTACTCGTAATCACATATTTATAAAATATCAGAACTTAAACTAAAATTAAAACCAAAGCCATTTATTGTTTAAAATTAAATTATTCATCGTTCGTGAGTTTGAGATTTTTTATTTTTTGGAAATATATTTTTATTTTACATTTATTAATAACATTGATAAAGTAATAATTCCACTATTTATTACTGTTGCCTGTTTTTTTTTTATATTAGAAATTATTATTTTTAATGAAAACTTGTGTATAGTGAAATGATTTCAAGTCTGATTGTTAGAATTACAGTCGGTTATTGTACCCATTAAAATCGTTAGTTGTATGTATGTAAAAAAAAATGTTAAATTTATGCTCGGTTTTCTCAACTGATGATTCTTGTCTTGTGGGAAGTTATATTTAAAGGAATAATGAGTCTAAAATTATAATTATGGCCTGAATGTTATTTTGAGAAACTAGGTATGCACAGAAATAATTTTTGTTTATTTAACCAGAATTATGAGTTTGTTGGTATCTTCGTCTTCATAGTAGCCTTAAATAAACTTGGGTTATGTATTTTATAATAAGCAAAACTTTGTTGCTTTGCTCATCATCTATTCTTAGAGTATCTTTTGCTAATAAATAAAATAAATAAGGTAATAAATTCATCTTATTAAATCTGAACAATATGTATACATTTTAATAAATTTATCAACCTAAATTTATGAGATTCTTTTATAAAATTAAACCAGTAATTTATGGGAATTTTTACCTCAGAAAATTTATTAGTCGTTTGTAGCTGCTTATGATTCATACTTATTTATATTTAAACATACGAGTATGTCATCATTTCTGAAATCTGCGAGTAAAATGAATAATAAGAACAAATGTAAGTATTTGTTTTTTCAATAACCCAGCCATACATTTTCAAGATATATTATTGTATCGAATTGGTTCAGAACACAAGAGAAGTTACCGATCCCTAGAAATTACAGGCTCATAAGGTAGAATTAAAATTTTTGATTTGCCAACAGTCCAATTTTGTGAATTTCAGCATTGTTAATATTCTGACCATTATGTTAACTTGAGGTTAAGCACAATAGCACAAAATGAAAATAAATTGGCATTCCTCACAATTCCTCAAAATAATAACCCAACTCTTTATAACTCTTTTCGAAGAAGTTGTAACTTTCGAGGATTTACCTACATGAAGTCTCCCAACTTCAAAATATAAATTTCTTCCCGAATTCTTTATAATTTAGTTCCGCAAGGTAAAATTTTTCATTTCTTCTAATGGGGTAAGTGACCATAATCGAATTTCAGTATAAAAAATACCAAAAATTACCAATATAGCTACATATAGCTAAAAAGTAAACATTTACTTGCAATAATAAAGTTATTAGCAATTCGATGTTCCGGAGAAGAGACCATAGAAAAGGTATCAGGTAGTCTGTTTCTTGCGGTCGCACTCTACCTCTCTTCTTCCACGATTCTACCACGATGACGGGACAGCATCCCTTCCCCAAATTTTGAATAATTATTTTCTCGTAATCTACGAATAATGAATCGATTCAAAAATACGGGTATTTTATTTTATTCTATCATTACAAATCTAAAGAATAAAAATTTGGTCACATACTACATTGAAATTTTTACCTATAAAATTCTTCAAATCTGGTAATACTGCGGAGAAATCTTTCAGTTCGCCACTGGTCAGCAATTAGCATCAGTCGTACATTTGTTAGCCAATGTTTTTTTTTTTTAATTCAACAACTCGTTACACTAATAAGAACAAGCATTAGTTATAAAATAGTTAGGGCTGTTTCAGCTAATAAAAAGAACGGTGTTAAGTATATGAATTTTTTTAACTCAGAGTTCGGTTTTCAGAGATACCGCCAACAGTCCAGATGCAAGCGACGGAAGAAGACGATGGCGAGGGAGGCGGAGGGGGCGGAGCCGACGCCCCCAAGGGTAAGTAAGTGCGACATCATCATCTTTTCATTACCCTACACCTCTACTTCATTGCATCTCATTTACATCACACACACCACGCCACACCATATACTGTCTAACTGCTACCAACCAACACAGACCCTAAAGCTAACAATAGACTAAAGCCCGTTTCACATTATATTTTTTTCATGTATTTTCTTACTAGGTATTCTAGTCAGATTTTCATCTGAGTTTCTTCCGATTACGTGGCATAATGTCGGATACTTTCTAGTTATTTCATTATAGACTTAACAGAACAGCGAAAGAAACAGTTAAAGAAATATACAACCGGACTTATATTTCTATATTAGAAACACGGACGACTATCGATTGAAGATTTCTGTTTTACATTATACTAGATTTGTCTAAAAATTTCTAGGATGAATCTAGTTCTACAATATAGCCGAAAAAGTATAATGTAAAACAGGCTTAAAAATAGATTAATATTATTTCATGTTACTCGTCACTATTAAATTGAACTGTTTTATGACAACTTAGTCAGTTCAAATACAACATACCTATTACATTGGGAAAAAAATTAATAATTGTACCATTATTAAATGAATTGATACAAATTCTAAAATATTTTCTGGCAAATTAGAACAGTCTGAGGTGGTTGTTTATTGTTATGAAATTCATTTACATTTACGGAATTAGCGTAAGTGGATCTTGACTCTGAAAATGAAGCAAATCTCGTATAATCTACGTGTAATGCAATAATAAAGAGATCCCAACCTTCAAATCGCCGTTTTTGCCTGCAAAGTGTATAAAGTTGAAAGGATATTTACATAGTCCGCAGTGCATATAAATTCGTATCTTCATTGCTCTTTCAAACTATAATTTTATTTCGCTCCGAGCTAGTAAACTTAACTCTGTTTTACATCCAACTATTTTAGGAGCAAACTTACTGCGTTGGAACTCGAGCTATTGTTTTTTTAGTGGAACAATAAATATTTTGTCTATAATTCTCTTGAGACTTAACAGCAGTTTAAGATTACCTTACAGACACCAAGAAAATTAATTGAAATTCTGAAAGAAAATTTTGAGACTTTTATAATACAATTTTTTTTCACACAATATTTGTTTCCACAATTCTGAATTTTATTTACGAGTAAATATTATTACTGTTAACTGCCATGAAGTACATCTTATGTTACTTATGCTATGTCTAACGTTTGTACCTCGCAACGCATATCTGTGAACGTAGTTTAATTCTCGGTGGCCTGGCAGACCAAAACCTATTCTTAGCGCATGATTTTTTTGTTTTTTAGTCTCTGAAATGATAAAATACTGCAAATTTTGTGCCTCAATAAAATTCTTCAAATTTTAGAGCAACATTAAAAAAATTAATTATGTTATCATACTTGTATTTTCTAATATGAAAACACCCTAAATCTGTAAAAAAGAAAAAATGGCCCAAGGGACCCACCTTTTTTTTTAATGGTGGCAGTTAACGTGTTAACTTAGATTTCTTAGTTATTTTCATTTCTATAATTTTTATGAAAATGGATTGTTTCATACCAATTGTCAATTTTTAAAATTCTTTTTTTTGACAGATAAGATTACACAAATTTATGTATAATATTTCTAACATAGTATTAGTTCTTTGTATAATTCATGTAATATTTTTCTTTTTTTCTGTAATATTAATCCTGAATGAGATGAATTTTTCCTGCCATAAAGTCTTTATCCATTCTTTTGGTTTTAAATTTTCACAAACAAAAACTTTGTTCCACCTAATGAGGTATTAACAATCGGGGAGAAATCCTTCGCCTTGAACGATCAAAGAAGGCAACGAACCCTACGTCTCACCTAGCCAAACTTCGCAAGTTTTGAAATTGCTTTTATTGAAACATGACACAAACAACTCAAATTGATTCAATTAAAAAACTTGCTGAACTCTTGTCAATATTGAGGTGTGAGGCGCCGTTGTCACACGAACTAAATAAGGTTAATTACCCATGAAATATTGTGCATTGTTGTATGAAATTCTTCTGAAAGTTACACAGTTTTTATAATGGGACAAATTGCTGGGGCGCTCCTAATGAGATAGGGTTGCAGCGTAGACTGTCGCGGGATTATCTCAGCCCACTCTCGTTCTGATTCAATCAAGATGTTTTTATTGTCTGGGGTTTTATTTTTGTTTGTTTTTCAGGTTATTACTCTCAAACACGGATTTTCATTCTTGTTTACTTTATAACAAATCAATTTGGATAGAATAAATATATTAATTTACATGAGTTATTTCAAACATTATTAATTATTCATTTTTACGGGATCATGGTCTAGTCATTACCATATCCCAGAAAAAAAAAACTAAACAAATGCCTAATAAACGACAAGTACAGAGTAAATATATTATTACCGCTAGCTTTATTAAAACAGAATAGCTATATATACACGCTACACAACAAATCGGTAGTATGATTTAAATAATTTATATATGTTGCTATATTTTTAGTTACTGGTTAATATATATAAAATCGATATTTTAAATATACCTAACGTCACGTTACCAATAAGTTGGAAATGGAGATTATTCATGATACTCGGCATATTTTAAAATTTAACGTATTCTCCCATACTAATGGGAATTATACATAATCGCTGATAATTTTCTATACTGCCTAATATATCATATTTCTTCAAACGTACTTCATAATTAAATGAGGAGTTCTTCAAGGCTCTTTTTTAAGACCATTACTCTACGTCTACATTCTTTCTGCGCAGATATCATAAAAACTTATAGCAATTTATATTTGCCATAGTCACTCGGGTCAAGAAATAGCCTGTATACACATGCAAAACCATTTATTTATTATTTATTAGCTAATTGATACAAAATTATATAGATCTGCAAGCAAATATACCTTATAAAAAAATCCGATTTTTTAAAAGAAATAAAAATATGAGATTTTTTATTTAAATCGAATTTTTTTATTTAATCAGATTTTTTTTGATTTTCTTTTTAAAGTTATACAAGTAGTATAATAAACGTGTTAATTATTATGAAAAAAATCACATTGTAAGGAATAAGTACATATTCAAAAGAACAATAAAAAAACTACAGTAAAATCCGTTTTAACAACAAATTGCCCACATACGCTAACGTTATTTTACTTTTATCTGTTATAGCGACTTCTGGCTATAACGATGAAATTTTTGAGATCCCTCGATGTCGTTATAACCGGATATTACTGTAATACACTTCCAAGTAAATTTAACACATTACTGCAAACAAAATTCTGCATTATAATAAATTCAAAATAACATAACAGTAAAGTCGTTTTACCGACGAAATTAAACAGATTTAGTAGTTCTCGAAAGTATTGCCACCTGGTAACATTACCCACACGCTGCAGAACAAGTAATTTAGATCAATATATTTTTTAAAATGAATGTGATTTAAATCAACACAACCCTGCTAATATATTTTTACAAAGAAGATCAAAAATCTTGTGTGATCACAAATACATTGCAAGATTACTTACATTCGAGACATAATTAAATACCGTAGAAAATACATTTTAGCTGAATCACTTTTAAATGTATACTTTTAAAAGAAGTTATATATATTTTTTTACATTTCTTATGTTTTAATTTGTAGTCTTTTATAAGTATAAGCATTATCATTATTTATCCAATTAAATCTCGGTAATGCACATTGGGGACAACAGTATATCTAGTCGGATGTATCTCTCCTTTATAGTCTATCAGTGGCAGTATCGTCTTAGCGCAAACATCTCAAGTTATAATCCTTGTTAGCGAATCTGCGTGCAACAGGGGACGGCGCAATGCCCGAGCTTTTGTTAATAACAGTACTCGACCGTTAATTATTAACGGAAGCTGCAGATTAGCTGAACATGCACAGCCAATCAATATAATACTCTACGTGCTCGTGCCCTTACCGACACAGTGGGCCTATGAAAGGGACATGAACGTGTCCGTGGAACCAATTCCCAAAGCTGCGAAAATGAAGGAGCTTCAGAATTTTGTTACAGTTTTACTATTATTGTGTTTGATGTCATCGCGCTCTAAAATTTTATTTACAGTTGGTAAGTTATAGGTTATTGAAAATACCAAAAATTAAATGCAATATAGAGATGTGCAAGAAAAAAGTATATTAAACTTCCACGCTCGCCTCACAAAGTATCACTTTTACTCTTAATAACACAATGTACTATTTTCTTCAACTGTCATAAAAGTGACATCTTGATTCACAAAGTAGAAATTTAGTTTTCTACGCTGCCGAAGTAGAAGTAAAATAAATAAGTATCCGAGGAACTATATAAAATCAGCCAATAAAAAATAGGAGCCTGTAATATCATCCTAAATGTCGCTATTAAACTAGATAACCTAAGTATAAATTATTTTAAAAATATCTACATTTGAAAAAAAATATAGAATGTGTCATTCTATTATTCAAGGGGAAAATAAAATATATAGCAAAATTTTAATGAATTTTAGCTTAATTTCTAGAAGATTTACAAGATAAAGACACAAATAATGTTGCCCTAAAGCTTGTAAAATACATACGATATTTAATATCGTTTGTTATTTATATTAATATTCAATTCAAAAAAATTAACAATTATTCAACAAAATTTTTGATAATTATGTTTAATTTCGAAATTTCAAATGTGAAACGATTGTATTTTCGTTTCAAGATTATTTCGAAATAGTGAATACCTATCTGCATCTTTATTTTTTTTAATAAACCGTGCGCATATAAGTGTTAATTGGCACATGTAGCACGACTAGTGTTTAATATACAATACTATTAGTAAATTTGCATGAGAAAAGTATTGCAAAATAGATATTGTAAAGACTCTTATCTAGGTCTATGTAAATTGTAATCAATCTTCAATCATTAAATCCATGCGTTCCCATATCCTTTCACTTTAATATTTATGCATTCGTGTACCGAATATTTTAAAATGACAGTATTATGACAATAATAAACTACACTATGCAGTACTAAACAATAGCAGTTACATAAGGTCTCCATTACTTGAATTCGGAGTAATGGGATTCTACATAATCTGTTCTCATCCGTGATCCACCCTCTAAGTCGCACTGACAAATGCCTTAAAGATGATATATATCTTACTCAAATATGCAAATTAGTTTGACATAACAGCTTAACTAAACCGTTTTAAATCCAGCCCTGTGCCATTCAATTACTAATTACTTCCTCAAATTTCATCACCTCAATTCAGCTCGGCGTTTCCGGAGAAGGGATTAAGACACGTTTTGTGAAGACGTTTTTGTTGGCGACATACAGCTTCTTATAAGAAATTCTAACTTACTATAACTTTGCCGAAATGTTCTCTAATGACAAAAATTAACAAATTATTTCTTAATTATCTTCTTTACGCAAGTTTTATTCGGGAATGTGAAAAATGTTTCATATTTTCCTAGTATAGTACTACAAAAAATACTATATTTGTAAAATTGTTTTCTAACAGAGTATTCGGTAATTAGAGCAAATTTTGTTTGAAATATGTTAAATTCTTTGGAAGGGATGCTGAAAATAACTCGCGGCTTTCACCGAATTTTAAAATCCTCTTTTTCTGGATTAGAAACATAGAAAACAATTTCCCGTAATTTCCTGCGGCAACTTTTGAAATACCAGCGGTTGATTTTTACGAAGGATCGCTTTTTAAACTTTTTATGGAAATTTACAGTAAAGTAATTCGCAAAGTTGCTGAACGAATTCCAATCCACATTTGTAAATTTGAAACACGCGCTGAAAGTTCCGGAAGCGGAAGTGACAGTCTGCTGCCCCCTCCCCTCATAAGGGAAGTTACTCAACGGGAAGATGCTAAAGGGTGATGAACTGTGCACCTCAAGACAGAGGAGAACTTTTATAATTTCATAAGTTTCAGACGCAGCCATTTTAATAAATTGTTTAAGTAATTATTTTAGAAGTACAATATAAATTAACTTTTGAACAAGTTCATTATTTGTTAGTTGGGCTTGGGTTTTTGCTTGTTGTACAGTTTTATTTTAGTTGGGAACTTGAAGTACAGTAGCGATGGTTGGATAACTTTGTATCTGACGTATTTTTAACTGCAGCCAACTATCAAGTTACATTATCATCATACATGTTATAACATGTACGTGCTTTCTTGGCAGGTGCTTGACAGGCTATTATCCTTTATGCTCTAATATAAATCTTGCGCTTTACTTTCTTATAAAATATTTCTTTGCCTTCTGTTTATATCTTGCTCTGACAAAAGAGAGTTGGAATTATAAAAATTTTTGAAGACCAAATAATAAAGTAATTAAAAAGTGATGCTTTACTTCACAACTAAGAATGGCTTCAAACCCCTTATGGATGAATATATACATATACATATCTTTTATAAAATAAAATATAGTACTTCGCATCTCAACTAGAGAACGGTTTATTGTAGGTACACTTATATATTCACTACTTTTTTCACCTATTGCGCTAATTACGTCTTATAAAATTTATAAATTTTTATAACTCATTTACTATTGAAATTTTACAAAATAGAAACAATAAGTGTAATATTTAAATATGATACATTAACGTAAATAAAAATCAAAAGCCGTGGAAAATCCGATTGTATCATTCTTGAACGGTTTGCCCTTATTTCACTTATCCTACTTGGGATTCGAGATAACCTCAAAGTTAATTCTTTTCTGTGAAATAATTACCCTGAATCCATCTCTGTACGGCATGCATAAACCTTTACACCATCTTCACCAAGTTTAATCGACAAGAAAATCCTTGAAGTTGGAGAAAAAATACTCAGAGATTGTCCCGAGGAGACAGAGCCTTTAGCCAAATTGAAAAAGTTGAAAGAATTACCGAGGATCGAGTCGCCTGGGCGCAATCGCCTCCTGCTTTATTATAATTTAATTTGGCGCGTATGCAGAGATACGTGGCGTAATTTTATGCATGCGGAGAGTCAGCGATTTTTAAGTGAAGCTCACGCTCTGATGGCTGCACTTACAAGAGGGATTCATTGATTTATTAAAAGATTTACGGAGGAGGATATTTTATTTATACCCTAAGCTTCGTTCGTCCCTCACATCGTCTAACACATGCCGCCTTTTCCTAACCTGTCAAGATTCACGAAATCGGGAACAAGATTTGAATGCGTTACGCATGTTTAGAATTCCCGAAATATTTGATTTGAATAATAAATTGCAACACGGTTTAGTCTTGTACTGAATAGATATTAAAAAATGTGTTTAGTGTAAAGTAAATTTGTTGTAAATTATAACATGCAAATTTATTTAATTTTTAAAATAAATGTAGGTTAAGAATTTTACTCATTTCTTTACAATTGTTATTCACATTATAATAAGTAGGTTATCAATCTACACTACATCCTACAAAGAGCCTACATCTTATGATTGGTTTTCAACATTTTGATATACAATGAAGTTCTTTTAACATAAATACATATGTTGACTCGTGCTAGTTTATTTATTTTTGTAATAATCTTACTCTTAAAATATTCCGTGAAGGACAACAACCATAAATCTATCAAAGGTAAATAAGAACAAAATTGGACGATTAATAGAGCAAATAAATGAGACAACAAATAGATCATATACTGAGAACTAGAATAAATTATATGACAAATTACTGGAAGCTTTACTGAGGGACATACTGAAACAAAGTAGAACAGTTATTGAAAATAAGAGCAAATTCTAAAATAGACAAATTGGCACAATATTTCAGTATAGGTATCTGAAGTAATTAATGAACAAAGTAGAGGACGTATTAAAGAAAATAAGTAGAGTAATTATTTGGCACTAGATGAAATATTAGATTACGGATGTAGGGACAATAATTACAATAGACAGAAATTGGAACGAATTCCATTGCAAGTAAATAAAGTAATTGCAAAAAGAATTCATGTTCTATCTGAGGAAAATAAGTAGAGCAATTACTGTGGAGCAGTTAATAGATAATAAATTAGAGAAATTCACAGAGATGAGGAAATATATTAGAAAGATAAATGCGTAGAGCTCAATCCAATATTAATAAACTATTAAATGTGATACATGGAATTATTAAGAAAATTGAACTGGAAGATACCTAAAGAAAATGTTCTTGCTGGTTGAGAATCGCTGATCTGTTTGTGCCACCTCCGTGAGCGGCTGGCTGATAATTAACTAATGCACAAGTTGTGTTAGATCCAACACTTTGAGTGATTTATAATATGCGAAACTCCGATATTATTAAGTTTTTCCCCGCAGAATTAGGTTATAATGACGCGAGAATGTCGGAGTAATTTTATAATTTTATTTCCGTAGATGCAGATTGGATTAAAGTGGATCTCGCGCCTCTGATTGTGACGTGGTAATGAGCTAATGATGATAGATTGTTGCGATGTTATTTTCATCTCGCAACTTCAACTAACCTAGTTATAGCCTCGCCAGGAATAAATCAGTTTTTTGTGCGACTCATAGAGGAAATCTATGGTGATGTATGGGGGTAAAGGTTACGAATTTATGACCGAAGAAATGTGGAACATTTCAAGAAAGATCTATAAATCCTAACAGATTTTTAGTTGGCTATTAGTTTTTTCATATTTTCAAAGATTTACGACTCTCCAGGATTAAAGAGAATACTAAAAAAATAAAGATTTCAATCGTATTGCAACAAATTTTTATTATCGATTTTCCAGATAACAATTTTTCTCTTCATTGCGAAGTATGTGTAACTTTCTTAATCAAAACTAATCTATTGCATTTATAAAATATATTACTTGGATTTATTCTTTAGCAAGCAATGTTAGTTTATAAAAACTCTAGCTCACTAGATATTTATGTGAAATGAAGTTTTAGATGCAGAGATTATAAAAAAATACATGTAAGTTTATTTTTAGTGCTTCATACAATGAAATATTAAAGATATGATTTAGTAAAGCTAATGAATATGTTAAATAGAAAAAATGGTACCAAAATAGGATGTCCATCAATATAGTATTTGTTATTTAAGAGGCGTAAACTTTAAAAGGACGTATGTAGTTATCCTTATCACTAATCTAGAAAGATTAAGAATGACCTTCTTAACTTAAAAAAAAATACCCAAGGAAGGCCGCCAAAGACATGGAGGAATAAAAGAAATAATAAGCAAAAAAGGAATATATATTATATACAAGTTACATAGCAAGAGAAACGAGTAGAAGATGGTAAAAGCAGACCCTCTGGATGCAGTAAAAGAAAGTAACACTTGCTATTTTTTTTTACGGTTCTTCATTATGAATGTATCCAGTTAATAACGACCGGGCTGTTTACATCCCCTTGCCGTGTTCCATGCTCTTGTTGGGTAATTATAACTTCATCGGGAATTAGTGCGGCTTAGAGCGGTGCGGGTTCTCAGATCGGCGCCCGATTACCGGCTCCTTACCGCGTCCCGACGACAACCGCTACGGCTTTCAGCTAATCACCGGGTACAATACCTAGCACGGGATTATGAGCTAGCAGCTAGCTTCCTCCAAGATAACATGATGAGCTAAATACCGAATAATGACAATGACACTGTTTGTTGTAAAGATACCTTAATCATAGATCTTACAAGATTATCTTATCGTACATTCCAAAAATTTGTATTTATACTAAGGATTTACACTTTGGTGTAAAGGTGATGGTTTTTAAAAAAAATATTTTATTTTATTTTTCGCATTAGAGCATAATTTTCTTCCAAAGGAACATAAGACGTTATTATTTGGTTACCATTGATAATGGAGTATACAAACTAACAGTTCCACGTACTAGTAAATAAGTTATCATTGGTCGTCTAGCAACGAGCAAGTTAAGCACCAAAAATACAAATAAATAAATAACAACTATCAAGGAACCCACATTTTGCAAATACTTTTAATTACAATATAATTGCTGGCGATGGCATGAAAAATATAATAAACGACTCGAAAGGTAAGTATTACTTTACAACTATTATCATGTGATCTCGCAAATTTCGGCTCCGCCTTAATTCACACCTTGTCGAATATTTAATGTACTTAAGTTCCTTATAGTTTAAATAAAACTATTTCGCACCACCGTTCACGTAACATTAACTTCCATTATCCATAGCAACATACGTCGTAAGTTCCTGATAACTTCTATCTATTATTTGGTTACCGTTGTCAACGGGAAGTTACAGACAATAACTGTCCTAGTAGCAGGGTAATTATGAAAATCGTACGAATTTCATATAGATTTGGTCGTCTAGCAAAGGATAAAATCATAGAAAGTTGCAAATGAATAAATCTGAAATGTCACATCACATCACAGACAAACACAAACAGATGAACAACCAAACGATGCATTTCGTCTACAATATTCGAAATAGTTATCACGATTGAACTAGATTGTATTAGTGCGGTAACTGCAGATTTTATGCGCCCAGTTAATGTTTACCGAAACCAAAGACAAACATCATTTTAAGTTGCGGTACACTTTAACTGAGAGCATGTAATCTGCAGTTACCGCACGAACTCCGTCTACTTCAATCGTTATAACTACTTCGAATTTTGTGGACGGAATGCGTCGTTTGGCTGTTCATTTGTTTGTGATTCTCTGTGGTCTCATTTTACAATTATTTTAACGTTATTTGACATTAATTGCTACTGGTAACGCGAAAAAATATAATAAGCGATTCGGAGTAAGTACCTAATACAACTATTTACGTGCGATAACATGAACTTCGATTCCACAAGCTCAACCTCAGCTCAGACTTACTCGGAAGTTATGATGTACTTACATTCCTTATGTAAATAAAATATTTATATATTTACAGACCTTTAAAAACAATTAATATTTCAATAAATTCTTTGTTAATTCCTGCTTCTCCTTGAAAACAATGTACGCTATGTGGTTGGTAGTAAATTGTTGGTTAGTCTTAGCTATACATCACACATGAAATGTATTAAGAACTTACATGTTATGAAGTTTGTGTCATATCTACGATCGGAAAGAATTATGGGCGGCGTAACTTAGTAGTAAGTCTAAGACTTTACTCATACAGGCCTTATACGGCCGGTAGCTCATTTACATTGTCTTTAGTAAAACGATCCAGAACCTATAAACTTAACGCGACGTTAAACCTTCCGAGTTTCAAGAAATTAACAAATAGCAAATTACTCCCAAGGTAATAATCGCATCGAGTTTTAACCGCAGAGTTGTACTCAACAAATTTCGTTTTCCAAATTATATTAGAGCATTTTAAATATTTTTACCCGGCACCAAGTAGATAATGGAGACCTTGATATCCTGCTAAACATCACGTTCCAGAGATATTTGCCTTCAAAATTGCATTACAAAATAAGTTATTTTCGGAGTATAATCCTCGAATATCTTTCTATTCTATAAATTCTAAGTAAAAAGTTATATAACAATATATTTCTTCCATTTTTTACAACAGAAAAGAATGACAGATACTAAATAATGCACTAAAAACGAATAACAAAGAATTTAATTAACATTTGCAAATCTAACCTTAAATAAATTTAACATTTTTAGCTCCACTGATTTAATAGGTTTTTTTTTAAATATTTTTTTAAATTAATTTCAATTATTTTGCTTTTATAAAAAAAAAACAAAGGAGTGGCACTACAAATGTCCATTTTAAGTAAACTATCCTTAATTTTGTAAATTTTGATAGACTTCCTTAGATTCGTTATTGCCTCTATCTAATATCTTTTTTCCTGAAGTTATGAAACACACTATATACTTTCTTTGGAATGATATAATTTATAAAAATAAGTATTTTTGCAATATTTCAAATTTCTTAAAAAAATCATATTTTACTTCAAATGTTATTATCATTCGCTTTAAATAAAAATTTTACATCAGTTTTCTGTCATGATATTTTTTTGGTGTTGAAATATATAAAAATAAAAATGTTACTGTACTTCCAATATGAAGGAATAATATTTGTTTAACAAATGAAGTAATTATCGTAATTAGAAGTAAAAGATGTGAAGGCGGCAATAATTTAAAAGTTTTAATTATGTAGAGTAAGTCCTAATCCCATGTCCATTCTTGGATTCGTTCTTTGAGTTAGAGGAGTACGTATTCATTTGTTTAATACCGCGGCGGGTTCCAAGCAACGCCTACTATAGATTAAGTGCAGCCGCTACAATAAGCAGTGCATTAAGTGCTCCGTATAAACGACTAATGGTTTTAAAATTAATCTCGTATGAAGTTTTAATCCCGAACGTTCGCCTAACTTAAACCAATTAAAATTAGTAACATCGAGCCGGTGAGATGTGGAAATATGTTGCTGATTTTAATTTATTCACCCCTTCAACTGACCCTGGGGTAAATAAGCCCTAAGCCCATGATTTTCAGCCAATAACATTAGGAAATTAATTAAACACTCGACCCTAATATTTCATACTGCATAGTACCTATCTACCTATTATTACAATGCGTACACAAAGTAAAACGCTATAAATTAAAAATCTACTACTCAATAAGTAATTTATTAAAAAATGTTGAATCCCAAATAAAAAAAATCTAAACAGTAGGTAAGTAAATTAAATCAGAAACGGTCGTCATTAAATGTCGTATTTAAGACACATTTCAGTACTAGGAAAGGGCAATGTTTCTAAGGTTTTAATTCAGAAATGATTGTCCTTTTCTTATTACTCGACGAGTCAAGAAATTCCTCTTATCATCACATTTATGTAACTTTATAGATTTGAGGCTAGATATTTATAAATTATGAAAACTGAAGAATTTTTATCATTTATGTATATAATGTTTTTAAATTCTTTCGAAAGTTATTAGGTACATGTATGTATATAAAAATGTAATGGAATGCTAATAAAACAAACACATAGTACAAGCTACTAGTCTTGTCATATGAAAATAGTTTTCTAAATAGATAGTAACTCTTGTTAATGTCTTATTTATCTTAAAACTGAATATAATAACTTATTCCACATTCCGGCTTTCAAATAAAGAAGCAAGATACATTTTTTCATTTCGTATACAATAACTAATATTCTTGTAATATTTTTTGTGGGATTGGTAATAAAAAGCCCACATTGTGCATGCAAAGAGCATGCATGTGTAATTTAGCGTAAAAGTCTCATTCAATTTAAAAATCCTTTTGTCATAAAAATTACATAACCTCATTCATTTGACGTGGAAATTTCGACGTGATGGATTCGTATTGTGTAGTTAATGGAACTCGAGCCATGCGGTAGGTACTATTATTAACAAAAAAATCAAAAACTAAAAAAATTGCCACACATGTAGTGATTTCCAAATAAGACCGTATTAATTTCGGACCATATGGTGTTCGGCAGGCAGTTGTTCTGCACATAAGCGTATATGGCTACAACCAACGCGTTCAGATTTTCTTAGTTTTGAGTTTAACCGTTAGATCTGGTGCAGTCAATTGTGAGATTCATCACGATGTACACTCTTACCAGCTTACTGCATCGAATCTGTGCTGTGTACACTCTTTTGAAAAAGTTTTTCCAGTTTTTATATCCCTTTAAGGCATCGTATTTAATAATAATAAAAAGTTTGAAAAAAATGTTAATATACGTAGGTATATTTAATTCAAATACAAGTTTATCTTGCGTCTAAAATTACAATCAAAATTTGATATAGTCGATATTGGGCTATTAATTAATTGACCCATAACAATATGCACCTGTCACATATACTTCTGGATAGAATTTAAATCGGTTTAATTAATTTTCTAAAATATTTTGTGACGAAGTTGTTGTTCATTTTGGGCTTCCCAGCCGTTATCGTACATGCACCTTTCTGCTTTAAAGCCCAAAAATCTTAGAAAGGCCTTGCCTGATGCCCGGTTGCATATAACATTACTAACTTATCAACTGGTTAACATACCATGATAACGTATAAAAAATATATTGCTGTCAAAAATTTAACAAATAATTAAAGTTAAAAAAGCTTTATGCGACCGATCCTAAGGAATATTGGATGGGTTAATATCTTTTATATAAAATCCGCATTAACTCTCACGTGCCGTACATATTGTCTAGAAATTCCTGCACACCAAACTAAAATTGGAAAATTTGTGGGCGTAGGTACCTTGTTCGTATTATTTGTACGAGTACATCGATAAATTGACTGATACATGATCTTTTGAAGATGTTGACAATAACTCTGTTCGTTGACAGTTCAGAACAGTGCGGGGTCGCTTTAACAAATTGTTCAAAAAACAAAGAAATACAACTTTGAGTACAACCTTATTTTAGAAAAGGAAAATTTCTTACAGATAGGGAGTGTTTCAGAAATGTATAAAAAATTATCACTCATTTTATTTTGTAGATTAACGTTATGCGTTATGTCAAATACTATCTCGAGACGTAGTTCATAAAAGTGCGCACTGGTGCATGTTAGTTAAAAAAACACGCTGTCCTAACTTACACTTTTGTCATAAAAAAAACACAATTGTAATAAGTGTACATTAGAACCACCTAGTGCATGTCAAAGAACAGAGCTAATATTGCGCTTAAGAATTCGTCCAAATAATTTGATAATTATTTTTTGGAATTTCAAGTGTGTAAGACCTTTTATGTTTTTTGTTTCCAATGTAGACTTGATAAGTTGTCGTTTAATTCTATTTCTTCGAGCAAATTCTCATATCTTTTGTTACATACTTTAATATTTCTAGTTTCTGTTATTCTATCTATCAAAGTCTATCTTCGTTTACCTCTTTTCTTCTTTTTTTGTCTGTTTCGATCACCTTCTTTATTGTTTTCTACTTTATTACGTTATTGTTCTTTATTATTTTCTCGTATATTTAAATTATTCATTAGAAATAAAGTTTTATATTTATCTGTTCAAACTTATTGAAATATTGTACTGTACGTTCAACCTACGACATCCCGAGTGTTCTAGCTTAGTTCACGACTATTTTAATGAAGCTGTATGTTAACTAAGCCCATACCTACGTATGTGGGTACAAAATAGCATTTACACATGCAATATCTGACTTTACAAACACAAATTTTTCTAGTAACGTCCTTTGTTACATAACTTGTATAAATAATATCTACCTTATAAGATTTACTCAATTAAAAGTGAAAATTTTATTGGCTCTAAAATTTATTAATATTGGAAAATTATATGGTCTATAATTTCAAATTTAATAAGTTTCGAAAATGACAGATGGAGTTATAAAAATTAATTTTATTGACACTAAACTATGAACATATGTAGATCTAATAAAGATACAGAATTTGTGGAAAAGTAACATAAAATTCAATATTTATACTTTAGATATCATTTAATTATTAACAGTAGCGTTATTTTCTTTATTTATTACTCTTTGTATACATATTTTTATTTATTGTATTCGAACACTGTTTTGTTGTTATTTGTTTCAATACCATATAACAAGTGCTGTCAATCTGTCAACATAACAACAGTTGTTGTGTATCAAATACCCTAAATTTACTTTTTCTGAATTAAATTTCTTTCAATAATCCACTGTTTTATTTTATTATTATTAGGCAAAAAAATGTTTGGCATTATACTTTTTTATTGTAAATATGGTTTTTTAATAAATTCTGTAGAAATAGTAGTATTTTTTCCAAAATTTCCCGCACACTAATCTGGGGGAGACGTGGGAAGCTGAAATTCCCGACGTAAGATTACAAAAACACATTTTCATTTTCCATGGTATTCTTAGACAACGTGAAGGTATAAATTCATATCTCACAGTTCTGTCAAAAATCTTATTGTTTAATTTTCGTTTTGTAGCTAGTTGTTAGGAAGTACTAAAATGAAGACATCTTTATTGTTAAAATAAAAATTAAGAAATAATATCATGGTCGTAGAAAAAGTATAGCGAACTACTCGCTTGGAATGTCCATTTCATACTCGTATAATTTCCAGCAGGAGCCAAACTGTCATACTCGTGCGAAATGAGTACCATTCCATGCTTGTTGTACAATATACTATTACTTACTTACAATGAACCAATCGTAATATTTGATAAGTAAAGGCATATATTTTCACATATTAGTTAGTAAAAGAACTTGTTTATATTGTTCAAAATGAAACAACTAACTCACAAAATTATTGTCTTTTCTATTTTCTATTTGTATTTGCTCCTCTGTGTTTGTGTCATTGTTTCACCTTCTGTTCTGCGGCTTCTATTCTGTTGAATGTATTAATTAAAACAAAGCATTACAACACCGAAAACATTCCTAATAATATGTAAAAAATGTTGGTCTATCAACTCCTCTGCATTCCCCTTTGGTCGGAACACATTAAGGGCGGACCTGGTTAGTAGAATCCACTTTAATTGGAAAAGGGGCCGTGACTATCATTTGTCATACGGGACTAAACAACTGAACTGCTGTATTTTAAGTGGGCAGTAATTGTCTACACATAATAGCGTATTAGCCAAGAAACAAGCGTTAATTATAAATACCACCAGCGAATACTTCATATCAATTATACGGTATTTCTAATCACTTTCATTTGTTAAGTGACGTACTAGCAGAATTTTCAACTGTTTTCTACACCCACCTTATTTTTTATTAATTGTTACAATAACGAAAAAGAAGTTTTAAAGTATACGTCAAACACACGGAGTGTAGTTCTATAAACTCATTTATATTTTTTATTAATTACCAAATTAATAGAAGCTTTAAATACATACTTAATACACTAGTATAATAACATAATATAACAATTTTTAATTGAGTTCAGAATAGTGAACGGTTGACTACACAAATAATAATTTTTACATAATTTATTTGCAACCTATGCAATATCTATAATTCTAATATGTAACGCTTATTTATATTACATTAAATACAGATACGTTATTCACAGCATAATTGTATATTAATGCATAAAATGTCATTTTTATTTGTTATTATTAGATACAATTTCTGTTTTCGACGCCTACTCTAATTTTTAATTAATGACGCTAGGAAATGAAATAAAGAATGGAATTCCTATAAAATCAACACCACTTCAATGATAAATTATATTTTATGGGATAAATTGTTTCTAAATAGGATAATAAAAATTTAACAGTTGCTACGCTCCGCTTAAATTCATTTAAATTTGCTAATATTTGACATTTGTATAAAAGGAATCGTAAATTAAACTTTAATCAAAGTTTTACTGCTTTTTAATTTGCGTAGTAAACAGACTGCAGTTCTGTTCACACTTTTGAAATGAATGGTCGACGCATGTGGTGATATTAATTTGTGTATTCGTAAATAACTTTATATTTTAATTTGAAGGTGTATAAAAGGCAGCAAGAAATAGTGTACAGAGAGAAAACGATGTTATAGAAATCTAGATGACCCTGTCATGACCACTTTGCTGCTTGGTGGTGTAGAAACTGTCAAGGTGGCCCTGATCACGAACTTAACCAGGATGTGTATTTTCAACCTCTACATACACTAAACACCAAAAAACTATTGCAAAATGGACAATACATATATTAATATTTTTTTTTGTTACTTCCTTTGTAAACCATTGTTTATTTGAAATGTTTATTCACCAGGGAAACTAACAGTTACAAGCTACTACTAACTTGTTAAACTTTTGCAAATTAGCTGTGAGTTTTGTTGCATTGTTTTATTGAAAATTGTGTTTTGATATTGTTACGACACAACATTAATAACGCGTAACTGATAGGACTGGTGTTTAAGTTAAAAAATGGTTTTATTATATCATATTTTATTGAACATTTAGCAAGAAAAATTGCTATTTTTAGTACAAGGTGCAAAATATGTCTTTTTCTCACGCGTTTGGAAATTGGACAAGTGAGAAACATACATGCTCATTTTTTCCACAATCTTGAAATATAATATTTCTGAAAAACAAAACATTGTACTGTTGTTGGAGATTACCATTATTTTGGTTTTAGTCGCATTGATTTTCATATTGTATTTCTTTATAATTTCGTTCCAGGTATTAAAATTTTGTTGCATTTTGTCCTTGCTGTTTGCCATTAATACTATGTCATCGGCATAAGCACATATTGATATTTTTGTGCTGGTAGTA
Organism: Stenolophus ochropezus; assembly: GCA_035578165.1. Lineage (NCBI taxonomy): Eukaryota > Metazoa > Arthropoda > Insecta > Coleoptera > Carabidae > Stenolophus > Stenolophus ochropezus. The sequence continues at coordinate 11,024,155 of JAQOWZ010000005.1, read as the reverse complement.
GATTTCTATACCCTACATAAATATCGCAATAAGACTGGACTGATTCAAAGATCTCGCTTTTCCTATTTTGGCTAATTACGTAGTTCGTATTTTTGTTATACAGTCCTTTTATAGCATTTAGAAAATTGGTGCTTATACCTTTTATTTTTAGGATTTTCCACATTATCTTTCTTTGTATTCTGTCAAACGCTTTTTCTAAATTTATGAATGTCATGTATGTTTTTGGTTAGTGGTCATAGTTTTATGTATTAAGTCGTTAACTGTGAATATGTGGTCTTAGGTACTGAGTCCTTTAATACTTATATTCTTTGCTAGTCTTATATTTTTATAAATATTCCTAGTTTCTTCTATATACTTGTCTTTTAATTAATTGTCTCTTATATCAGTTAATCTATTTTTTTCTTGTGCATATTTTGTCGCTGTTATTACCTCTCTAAGTTTTAGTGTTACTCATTGTATTTATTATTGTTTCTACGAAGAAAAAAATCTTGAGATGATGATTTTTTTAATTCGTGTTAATTAACCACACGAAACTCAGATATTTGAAGTTCCATTTCTTCTAGGAACTTTGGGCTACAGATGATAAGATGAAATTTACGAATTAGTGATTTTCAATTTATCAATTATCAGTTTATTGTCCATTCAAAACTATACATAACCTTAAAATTTGAAACCAAAGTAGAAAGTGAAACGAATGTTTCTGAAGCATCTTTGACTTCTAATCGGTGCCACAATTCTCTATTTCATTAATTCTTCCAGTTTGTCATCTTAGTGTAACATTAGCGTACAGATATAACCAATTAGGCAGCGATATGGCTGACGCAAGGCATGGTGACATCGTGGACGAGAGTTTGATTATCGGTCGTCTAATGGAATGTTTTCTAATGTGACAGCCACGGAAGAGCTATTGACAAATCTCCGTTAAAATTATTCTGATGTCTGTGGCGCCGAAGATGCCATTCAATTTATATAAGATTAAGAATTTATTGATTTCAACGATGAAATAATTCAATATAAAAATAAATATAAAAATACATTAAAGAAATGATAAAATAAAAACTCATCTTTGAAGAGGTTATCAATAAGACAAGGTTTGTACGTTACTACATGATATTGCTAAACATATTATAGAGAATAACTTAGAGAAAATATGACCTTTGATCCTTTTAAGAGAATATTTTTAATTGCAACCTTTGAAAATAATGTCGATTATGATTCAATATTTTTTTCGGTTTTATGCCAAGGTGAATTAAAATACACACGCGTTATTTTTTTAAAATTTTATATAAAAACCAAATATTTATTCAAATTATAAACTTCTACCACGTTATGTGAAAAAGGGATCAACACAATCAACAAGTTTTGCTTTTAAATTCATTTGTTTTCAGCAAGCGAATGGTATTCTCTTGTATCTTTTTGTTTATTAATGGCGTGAGTAGAAAATATGTTATTGGGTATGTAATACATCATCCGTGCGTAAAAAATCTAAAGATATTATGTTAATCAAAAGTTATATTAAGATATAAAGTACTGCATGCAACAAAGAGTAAACATTTTCATAAATTCCTTGGTATATAAATAGATAACTATTACATAACTACAATTCATATGTCAGGAAACTTTTATATTAGTAATAAAGATTTTCTGATTTAAAATTGAAAGATTATTGTTAAATATAAATAGCTAACAAATTATTAAAGTGGATAAAATGATTTATAAGAATGTACGAGAGTAAATCCATTTCCCGAAGGTCCATTCCCGTTCTTATCTGAACATTTTATTAATTTAAATGCGTTGTAATACCCACATAACCTAAAACCATAATTAACAACGCGAGCAACTAAACATCTTCATCAAACATCCTACTGCCTTCTAATTATTTTATAAATTATAAATCTCCGACACGAATCGTGATCAAGTCACACGGCGGCGTCTCCCTAGCGGTCATTCCACGAAGCAGCCTCACGTACGTCACGATAATGGCGTCCAGCACGCAAGCGCGACCATTTACGGCGCTGCTTGAATGACACGTCTTAATTGAGCGGCCGTATCCTAGGCAATTATAGAGGAAAAACTCAAGAATGTGGGACTTCGTCAATACGGTATGATTTCGTACGGGCTTTTTCACTTTGTAAATTATATTCAATTTAAATCATCATCTACTACAGTTCTTATATATTCTACCGTAAAAAGTTGTGTTATATAGAAATTATTTTTTCTTTTACTTTTAATAACTGCACAACTAAGTTAAAGTAATATAAAAAAAGAATGAGATTAATAAGATGGAATGAAAAACCTATATACATACAAATTCGAATCCGCGACACCTGGATTGCAAAGCTTAATAGCTAAAACACTAGCACAATGGTGTAGTCTAAATGAATATATAATGATGGCTGAAAATACCGCTTTGTACTAGAGTTTCGGAAAACACTATACAAGCTATAAATATAAAATCTATTTCCTCGAGTTGATACTAAAATCATTAATCGTAACCATGTGATTCAAATTGCCAGAGGAAAAAGAGCAGTGGTGAACTATGATATTTTTAACAAGGAGCTCACTCTTTTTTTCCTGGAGTATTGCATGATCTCTAGTACTCTTACAATGGATGACTACGACCGACAAATAAAAACAAACAAAAAATGACTTCTCTTGTAAAAAAAAAAATCAGTTACAAAAAATAAAGACAAAAATGCCATTTATAAAAAATCAAAAAAAAAAAGAAACAGTAGATACTACTACAAAAAAATACAGTATTTAATGACGTTTTAAAAATATAAGTAATGAAAATGATTTTAAAGTATTACATTTTCTTTTTTAGGTACCAAAGAATAAGAGGCTTACTAATCATAGAATAATTTAATAAAACTCGTCACTGAAAAATGGGGATGTACGATGTCATTTTGTCGGGCGAAATCGTGTCATTTTCGAAGTAAACAAATGTCAAAACTGACTATTCTAATATAACCTACCCTACAAAAAGTACTTAAGCAAATACTTTTTTAATAAAATACTAAATGTAGATAACCCGTGGACGGTAACGATATAGCAAATAAAAGTATCATATGTGCCATATATGCTATGCAACAAGGATACAGGAATTGATGACGTGAAGATCAGCCTATGGAAACAGACATGTTCAAATGGTTTTGAACGCACTATAACTAGTTCTGTAAAAGTTATAAACGTACAACTTGTAGCGAAAATGAAAAAACATTTCTTAAAATAAAAATTAGTTATAAAAATCTTGTTCTACGGTAAAAAAACTGATTTTTTATTTCTTAAAATAGAACTTCTTTTTCATAGACTAATTTTTCTATTAGTACACTTGTCTTCCTCTTTAATGACATTAAAAAATAAATTAAAATTTATGACCCAACACTAATTAAAATAATGTTAAATCTTAACAAATTGACACATTCTTCATAAGACTGTCGAGTTAATTATGTCGTAAAATTACCATTGTACATCTGTCACAAGTTTTTATCTTTACGTCTGTTTGGTATGATGAATTGATGTTTACAGATGTAGTTGCCATAAATGTAGAATGTTCATTTACGTATCAATACTCAATAATTATCATTCTGTTCAGTGTTTGATTTATCTTTCTTGTTGCAGATCAGTGCGGAAAATGCAGAGCCGCTACAAGAAGACTAAACCTAAACAAGTACTGCAAAAGGGATTACGGTAAGAAATTACACATTGCTTATTATTATAGTTGTAACTAAATGGAATAGTTTATGGTGCTTCAAGAAAAAAAATTGTCATTACCGTTACAGAAATATGATTTACATGCATAGTAATAACATATAAGTAACTCATAATATTTATTTGTTTGGTTGTTATCAGTGACCGTCGAAGTTAAAAGTGGCTTTTACATTCGTAGGACTTAATAAGAAATATGTTAGATACCAATAAAAATAGTACATATGAAAAACTTATTTTTATTTTTTATTCTTCCTCAGTCAAGAAAACGAAAACCATGAATAATTACGAAAAAATTCAAGTTCAGGTTGATTATTTTAATGTTTTCCTGTTCGTCAGACTATTGAAATCAACCAATTAAATATTGAAACAAATTACATAATTTCTTCAATAAAACAATATAAGCTATAATTTATTTTATCCATAATTACGCATTAAAATATATTGTTTTGTTCTTTCTGACGTCAAAGTAGGAAAGAATTAAATGATTGTCACTACAGCGAGTATTTAAATCTGTGTAACAAGATTTTGAATAAAAAATAATTTTCTTGACAATAGGAAAATTAACAGTAGTTTGAAATGAAATAAAATATGTTATGCCGTATTCATAAGCGGAATTAATTAATTGAAAATAATAAATGTCAGCAACTCAGTGGTCCAAAACTGTTCGTTTACTAAGACCCATTTTTTATTTTACAATTTGCAAGAAAATTATTTTTGATTCATGATGAGTACATCCTATACAATATATCGTTAAATTTTTTAACAAATTTCATCTCAAACTAAATTATTATTAATGCAACTTTTAACAATCGTTTCGTCTGCATTTTCATGATGTTTTCGGATACGTTTGAAGAGAAAATAGTAGGTACATGTCAATTGGATGTAAGTAAAATTGTAAAATAAAAGAGTAAATGAAATCTAAAATCGTTTAAGCAGTAATGAAGTTAGACATTTGGCACAACATTTATTATTATTAGTGAAATGTTTGCCGCTTCTGTAAACAAGTGTTCGTCTAGCTATAAACTTTCTGTGGTATTCTTACTCGTTGTTTACACTTCACGCCAAGAAAAACGCGAATCCAGAAAAGTGCGATGTGTGAAATTCATCTTTCCAATGCAAATAAACCGTGTTATTTCAAGCGCTCGGTGCAAGAGTGTTATTTATTGTGCTTTGATTTCCTACACACCTGAACATACCGACGAGTTAAACTCTCAAATTCAATTTGCTTTTATGTCTGTTTCAATCTTTTTATTGCTACTTAGTGTTCCCTTAACCCCAACATTCTCAGAACACGTGAATAATATGTACAAAGTTTTTATGTCGTACAAATGTATACAGAGATAAAACTTTTTACTTTGCATCTTGCTACATTTTTATATAAAAACTAACAATTCTTAAAGCATTTACCTTACAATAATTTTGTCATTGAATGTAAATAATTTATAACGAATTATATTTACAGTAACAGAAAATAAATTTATTTATGTATAATTTATATATTATTTTGATTTTAATAATTTATTTTTTGAAACTCACAGTTACAACGTGTAGTGTTTTCTAAGTACATAAAAGTGATATGTCTTATAAGGAATGTTCATGTTGTTATTTAGAAACAGTGTAAGTAGCCGCTTGAAATTTAATAAAGTCAACATTGAATAATCCAAGATTTAATGCAAAAATTGCCAAAAAGAAATTTCTACCCTATGTACACAATTAGTTAATTACTACTTCAAGGTATAAACTAAATATTTTGGTACAAACTTTATAAAAAATGTGCATAAGACTTAACGCAACTTAAAAATGTGATTCTGTACACAGTCATAAATAATTTAGTGCTTCATTTAACCTCTTCTCTGAGGTCAGATGGACCACCTAATGCTGAACAGGAAAATCATTCGCACATAGACAGGTAAACGATCTAGTTGCTATTCCACGAGATGCAGGAAAAAATATTAAAAAAAAAAAAACGATAATGAAGGAAAATTGAATAAAATATGTATTTTGTGGTCGCTGTTTGCAAATGACAACAGTCTGTTAACCAATTCATCTCCTCATAGCCTTGGTCCATCTGACCTATGGAGGAGAATTGGACTTTTTTAAACCCAAAGAAAATATTTTTTTGTAGTTTTCAGAACTTAGTTTACAAATTTTCCTTATTCTTATAAGTAAGCCTAGAGTATACGTTATAAATAAATTTTGTTTTTTAAATATCATTCAGTATTATAGAGTAATAATTATTTTTCCAAAATGTGGTCCATTTCACTCCCACTTACCATATAAGCAGTGGGACATTAACTCATGATAAACTCGTAGGTATAGAATTATATGTAATATTAAGAAATAGTTATTTACTTTTAGATAAATAAGTCTTATTGCACTATTAATGCCTGTGACTTCTGTTGAATGAAAGTGCCCTGAAAGAAACTGTAACATTTTTTGTTGCATCTATCATGTGTGGCCCAACAATCGCCCATTGTAACTTACTGCGGGCTAACAACATAAAATATGTATTTTCCATCACTACTGCACCGCATTATATAAAGAATTATGTTAATGAAATGCACTTAATCATCAGCATACGCATTGGAATCCCGCCCGTATATCCCTTATACGTAGAGCCAATGCACCAGATGGAAAAATACGCACTGACTTTTATTTTTCGAGATGATGTTTTAAAACAAGAGCTGTATATCTTGTACTCGGATATTCTTTTAAGATAAATCAATCTGGTGTCAGCGAACAAGCATTAACGATGCTTTGAAATGAGCGGGGATTATAAACAATTTTCATTGAAACCAAAAATTATACATAATTGTTTTTATACAAATATTTACATAGTCAACTTACGCTAAAACAAATTCCTATCATAACCATAATATACAAAATCCAGTAAACTAAAATTTAATAACATATTTCATTTTTTGAAACGTCGTTTTCCAAAAGTAGGAAACATATAATCATTTCTTACCTAAGGTTTCAAAACATATTGTAAATGTAAAAAGCGTAGATTACCGTTTTACATTCCAAGAAAAATATAACAATCAATTAATACGACACAATGCGCAATCAATCAGCTAAACATAAATTTTATTTTGTCGTACAAGTATGGTATTGTTTATTAAAGACATGAGTACAAGGTACATAAGGAAGTATAATAAACTGATATTGACATTAAGCTAAAATGTAAAAAAGTAACAGTTCTATTAACAGACTGCTTCATAAATTTTATTCATAATTTCTGAGCTATAAATTAAGTTACTAACAACCGAATTCACCATTCCATAATCAATGCTTGATCCACTGATCAATTCACCAATAAAAATCAAGCTAAATAGTAACTTATTAAATTCAATAATCAACTGATCCGTCGTATTTCATTTATCAAGCTTTGATCATTACATTTGATCCTCGTTTTATTATATGTAGTTACATAAGCAAGATTTTGACTGTTACGATTAATCCAAAATATTTTAATTTTAGCAAATCTATAGAAATCGATGTAATTTCTTCTTTTTTCGTACTTTTTTGTCATATTTATTAATTTCAGATACGAAAAATATAATTATACGTCATTATGCCAACAAAAATGATAAAAAAATTAATCCTCACTCAAAAAATAATGTACTGTCAAAAACATTAAACAGAATAGTAAATCAAGTTGGTGAATTAGAAGAAATGTTGATCTTTTAATTAGTTTATCATTATCAATGGACTAATGGTGAATTCGGTTGTAAGAATTGATAGAAGACATAAATTATTGCATGTACCACGGAGCATTACTTTATGTTTATATTCTTTATCATTATCACGTAGATAATAATTATACACTTCTAACTGCTAGTGCTGGCAACGGAGACCGGATTTTTTTGAGTCCGTACTTTGGGTCCGGACTAAGTCCGGACCCTATTAATGAAAAAATCCGGACCCGTCCGAGTCCGGACCCGTCCGTGTTCGGACCTGCGATAGTCCGGACCTGCGATAGTAGGTACTAGGTACTTCACTTTTATTTGCTTTATGGCCGATTTTATATACAGCCAAGTAAATTACTTCCGTGCAAATTTATTTAATTTAACATATAATAATCGGTTTTCTTTCTTTTAGGGTATTAAAACCATTGCTGTCAAAAATATACTTTTCACTTAAACTTAATTTTATTTGCTTCGTAAATTCATTTATGCACCGCACCGGACCGGACCGTGCACTGATACACAAATGCATCGGACGGGTCCGGACCGTGAAGGTGCATTTTACACTGTCCGAAAAGTTCGGACTTTTTTAAGTCCGGACTTTTTTTTTCTTTGGGTCCGGACTCAAATTTTTCCGGACTTTGCCACCACTACTAACTGCTCATTGAAATCTCTGCGAATGTCTCACTGTTTACAGTACTGTTAGTTTGGTTGCATATTATAAGGAGGATAATTATATTTTGTTTTCTATACCGTCTTACAAAAATTGTGTACAATTTAAAAAGGGTGATATCATGGAATGAAATGGACACACATATGAACATCCAATACCTGGGTTGTGAAGCCTGAACATTACTATAACTCTATTTAAAAACTACTAAGAGTGAATTCTGTAGCCACATTTTCACTTGTGATACAAAACTTGTGAAATAGCACAAATGAATATAAAATACAATAATAACGTGATGAAAACTGATCACTGGGAAACGAAACCCGAAACATTCTCATACAGTGTCTACATATATTTATTATTATTATTACTGTTGTGAAATGTACAAGCCATATTCTTTCTACTACTCTCTTTTTATCGACCGCCAAGTAAAGAAAATTTTGACGTTTCGAGATTATAAGGAAGTCCATGAATTAAGTTTACAATATTACAGTTAATTTTGTAGGTTTATTTTAATTTTCTTATTTTATTGTATTCAATAGGGTATTTGAAGTAAATAACATTCTACATTTTTGTTTTATTAATTGCAACCAGGCCCGTAGCCAGGAACCATCAATAGATGGGGCTATAATTTTTTCAGAGGGGGTTGAAAATTAATAAAAATAGTATACATTTTTAGTAGTATATACAGGTTGAACACGAACCTAATGTCATAAATTTAAGGATATATAGTATTTAATGTGTAGATTACGAAACAGAAAGAATTTTTTAAACACAGAAAATGTTGATTCGCAAAGAGCTGTACTGCAGCCGAAAGTTCTAGCTGTTGCTAACATTTTATATGTATTTTCATATGCTATTCTTTGTTTGTAAATTTCTTCATAAGTTTTAGAATTGTCGATCTTCTTCAGATATGCTCGAACTACATGTAGTTCTTCTTTAGATGGTAGTGGAATATCCAAGGTTGATAAATAATTAATTTATTCGTAACAAAGATCTTCTGCTGCTGAAAGAGCTCTCAAACAACGACCAAACATAACTAGACAAATCATCGTTTGGTTTGTTTTGATTTCGGCAGGCCAGACAGAGACAGCTAGAGATAGAGATATATTTACTCTAGTTTAATCATGACTCACTAGAGGCACAAGTGTTCTGATCATTAACATTTTAAAATCGAAAGTTTTAAAATTGTATATAAAGTTAAAATTAGTTTTGTTAATTAAAAAGAAGATATTTTGGAAAGAAAAGGTCTATAATACAGCACATAAAAATAACAAAAGGGTTATAAATCATTTATATACAAAAAAAAATCGTAACATTTTTCGTGATTTTTGTTAATTATATAAAAAAAAACTATTTTATCCGGGTCCATACTAAAATTAATAGCTGATAGCACAAGCCTTGTTTTAACTAAAACGCTGTTTTAAAAGTTTTAAATTTCATTATTTCATAATAATGACAAATAATATCAATTTTAACAAAATATAATTTTAAAAAAGGACATAATATTCAAAATTATATTTTTAAAAAAAAAACGTTCTTTAAACATAAAGGTAAAATTAAATATTGGAATTTGAATTTGATATTTCTTGAGATTCTAAGTTCATTAATATTTTAATAATACGATCTTTGAACTGCAAAACTTGTTCTAAGGTAGAGTAGAGGAATAAAAAATAACAATATTTAGTGCTTCATAATAATATTATTAACCGAAAATAATTATGCATACTTGGTAGCCTTAGCCTCTAGTGAGAAATGCTCGAACTAGACTAAACATACCTCTATCTCTAGTTGTCTCTTTCTGGCCAGCCGAAATCAAAACATTCATTGGGAAGGGATAGGGAATGACTTGTCTACTTATGTTTGTTTGTTGATCCCAAACTCTTTCACGATAATCGGCAATGTAGGTACTTAAATGTCAATAATACAAACAATTTAATTAAGATATTTTAAAGATTTTTCTAGGTGGGGCTTGGTTAGTTCGTAGGTGGGGCTCAGCCCCACCTGGCCACCCCCTGACTACGGGCCTGATTGCAACTTAGGCGCATTAGTAATAAAATAATGAATTCTGAAATGAAAAATATGTTTAAGGTCTGATAATGACATCGCAGAAGACGTATTTGTTGTTCTGTTAGGTAAAAAGCCGCTAGATGGCGAAGCAGTAGTCCGACCTGTGTTTTTGTTTACTTGACGAGTACTATTTATTCTAAAACTTATGTGTTATGATATCCTAGTGAATAATCTCTAAACAATGTTTACACAAATGTCAACTTAACAAGCATGTTTCTTCATTTCAAAGTCCTTAGATATACAAAGTACCGCAATTCATAGAGCCAATGAATCAAAGAAAGATAGCTATATTTTTGCCCAGAAATGGCGGTAATATAAGTAATGAGAAAACTTTAACTTGTGTTTTCAGTTGGACGTTTGATAAAGTTTAAAAAATTACAAAATAATATGTGAAAATTCTTGATTGTTATGTTTTAAACTGTAAAAATAGTAATAAATATGGTAACTTAATTTTCTCGGATTTTGTCAAAAAATGGCGGATGATTGTGGTACTTTGTATATCTAGGGACCTTAACTTCATTTGCTACTCGCTTGCCATCTAACGGTATACTAGACTATTAAATTGTCCTTGCTCTTTGCTGCGTCACCAAAAGGGGTAAATTCAAGGGACAATATTTTCAGAAATATTACAAATATAACTTAAAAATATATTAAATACAAACTAAAATAAGCACATTAAATAAAAAAAAATAATGTATTAACGGACGACGTATCCATTTTTAAACAAATTTTAGAGTATGACATAATTTAATAATTAATATCAAATTATATTATCTATAATGATATATCATTACATTAACTATAAAAACTGACATATAGATGCTTTCATTTATTTTCATGGCTTAACTTATCTGATGTAGAACTTAATTTCCGAAAACTTGTAGTTTTGTTCTAAATCTACCAAAAGAGAGAGAGTATCCGCAATTTTTGGATATCCCATGTTAAAGTCCTATGTTCTGTATTTCGTTGCACACACTGTATAGCCTATGTCCACCCTGAAAGACAAGTTTAAATATTGGTGAAAGAATTTTTGAAATCGGATGAATAGTTTCGAAGATTACCTCCAAGGTCTTACTTCCAAACTTACAAACTTATCTCTTTATAATAATAGTTTAAATTAAACAATGTAATTGTTCCTTTAAAGAACTCATCAGTGAGAGTTGTTCCCGAAGCAGTATATAATATAAAGTTTAGAGCAAAGGTCATTATAAAATAAGATTCAATGCAATAAACTAAATCTGATATTAATACATAACTCGGTAAATGTTGAATAACGACGCGTTTCGATCTTTCGATCATCGTCATTTATATTATATACTGCTTCGATAACTACTCTCACTGACGAGTTCTTTAAAGGAACAATTACATTGTTTAATTTAATTGTGACAATGAACTTCGGATATTCAGATATTTTAAATTTTAATAATAGTGTTAGCAGATTAAGTTATACTGAACTGTTTTTGGGATGTATTTTGATTATTGCTTTGTTGCAGCGATCATGGGCAAGGTGGTTACCCGCGAAGCGATGAGTGGCGACGAGACGGAGACCGGAGCAGCGGGCACGGGGGTGGCCGGCGAGGCGGCTGGCGGCGGGTGGGTGAGGTTCGCTCTCAACGTGCAGGCCATCTTCAAGCGCAGCCGCGATTCCCGGCTTCGAAAGGGCACCACCGTGATGCACGTGCTCGCGCAAGACCTCCACTGTAAATGTCCCAAGATCAAGAACAACAAGTAAGTCGCAACACTTATATGACTGTGGTAGAGTAGTTTCCAATTGGAGAGACACTTCGGGTGCGCATGGCGGCGGAATTTATATGATTTACAAAAACGGTGCGTTCTGTGTATGTTGCAATCAGGGCGCCGACTTTTTATATTTCTGTCGTGTGCTCAAAACCTAAAAAGTATATTCTATATACAATCTAAAAAATCAGAAATGCAATTAAATGTAAATGAAGCAGTAAAACAAATTAAATGTAATAATAAATTTTTAGTTAAAAAATTCTTATATTAGCAATAAGTCTGTATACTGTTACATGAAAATAGCAGATCCTATGAAAAAATAAATAACAAACGTCAAAAATATGTGTTTTGCTGACCAAATTTTTTAATTTAAAGGTAAAATTAGAGTGAAAAGAATATTGCAAATTTTTAAGGTTTCATTTTTATTTTTTCATAGGAACTGCTATTTTCGGGTAAAAGTGTTTCAAACTTTTTTAACTAACAATTAATTTCAAACATATCATTGGATTTGTATTTTTATATGGATTCCAAATATATAAAAATGTATAGGGTGTTCCATTTAAAATAAGAAAATTGAGTTCCATTTCTTGAGAATCATTGGTTGAAATAAAATTTTTATTCGGTCATTTTAATAAAGAAATTGTTTGCTAATTTATCGAACTTCGTACCTATTATAGTTCTCAAGGTAGCAATGGTGGCTCATTTAAAATTAACTTCTACATAAGAGAGCCTCGGAGCACCCACAGAGTCGGCGCCTATGGTTGCAACTCATCCGTTGTAAACCAAAATTCGTACTTCGCGCAAGTGTCTTTTCAGTTGAAAATTACTCTAGTTCAGTGGCTTTGCTCTACTGAGCACTCTTGTTTCGGTTTCAACTCTAACTGCCAGCTCTAGTGAAAATTTCATACTTGCTTGTTTTACTATATCTTTCGGTATTTTTTTTTTGTGACTAACAGAAGAAATTTTAAAATCTGTAAATGTAACTAAAAATATATTGTAGTAAAATCCTCAGAATCATGAACAGTATCACAGCAAAAGATTATATATCAAAGTAAAGGTAAACGACCTCAAATGTTAAACTTCTTGATATTCTTAGATACACTTATACAACAGATTGTAGCATAATGTAAAACAATGAATTGAGAACATGAATCAATGTTCCTGAACTTATAGTTGAATGGCTTGAAAGTCTATATTTGTTCGCCTTTTATTAGAATAACCTACATTATTTCTAAGAATTGTACGACAAATTAAAACGCAGTATATTTCAGTCTTTACTTGAATTATTATTAGAGTACTGTGAATAAAAACTTGCACGAATGTAGTTCAAATAAATGTCAAAAAAACAAAAAATATATGTTTAATGAAAGAAAAAATAAGTTTAAATTATTGGTAATTATTAAGACATTTGTTGGATAACTTATTTTCTTTGCTTTCACAGTCCTCAAGATTTCTCATGACCAAAGGGGGGTAGCTGCGATTTTCGTTTAGAGGGGGTTTGGATAGAAAATGAAAAATATATTTCTTCTTGCTTTATATAGAAATTGCAAATAAAATAGGTATTTTGATTCAATGAAAAATTAGAAAAATTAATATCTAGTAAAGATAATATTTATTTTGTGTTTGTTATAATTAATATTTTGTTTTTTTTTCTTCATTGAAAAAGCAGATGTTTTATGAAGTTATAAAATATTTTCAGCAGTTACATCCCTATGCATATTTGATAGAACCAAACTATTTAGTCGTTTATCATCCGTGGTATTCCTCAAATAATTTTTTAAGTTTCTTTATTTCAATTACTTCGCCAGGTCAAACCTTCTCTGGATACGCTTGTACTCATAGCAATACAAAATATTTTCAGTTAAAAATAAAATTTAAATTTAACAATTAATATTGAAGAATATACTTTTTTAATTTGAACCTAAGACCAGAGTTTCATACTGAAACTGTGTGGTCCTTGTTTGAATATTCTAATGGATGGTTTCTCCACAGATCTTACTTGATCCTGGGGCGCGAAAAGGACGACTCTGCAGGCTCCCCGCAGTACGGCAGCGGCCTGGTGGTGGGCCAGCGCTCCATCGTCATCGAGTGGAAGGACGAGTGGCAGCGACGCATGCGCCGGTTTCAGCGGCGCGCCAGGAAGTGCAAGTGAACACATAGTTTCAACACTCCATCACTCATACTGGTTCCACTATTTGGCTTCTAATTTATTTCCACTTAGAATATACGAGCTGTCATAGATACGTTTCTTTGTAAATAATTTTTGTACTATAAACGTAGTTATATTCATATTTATATGAAGAATAAGATATGTTGATATTGGCTTAACATTCCGTGCAAACAAAATGACGAACATATTCAAATCATTTCAATTATTACTTGAAATAAAACACTGTTTTTATTTCAGTTGCATGAACAACTAATCTATCAGCATTCTAAAGAAACAATGTTGTTGGTCAAAGTTTACAAAATAATAGTGAAAAAAATCTTTTACTAATATGAATTTTACCATTTTTCAAATAAAGTTTGATGATGACTTTAAAGTTTGTCAAAGTTCTGCTAAAGATAAATGTGAGGGTTAGAATTTTCAAAATTATTATCAGGCTTTTCACAAAGACTTTGAAGTAGTCGTCCATCTTTAATTGTTATTTTGACTTTGAATGTAGATGTTTGATCGTCATTTTGTTTGAGACGGTGAATATGTACCAGCATGCATTTATAAATTCAATAATTATTTAAATTGGCTACATAAATGTATAAAATACTCCTATAATATCTTATCTATTGGAATTAAATGTCATTTCGCATAAAATGTAGCGAACATTGTGTTGTGTAATTATGTGTTTTATGTACTCATTAGAAGATGAATCGTTCTTGTAAATATCTGTTAGTATTTATTTGATCAAGTATTTATATCATCAGCAAAGCCATAGTTCTGTGCGCCTGTCGCTCCGTGATGTAAGATATTTTCTATGAGTTAGTTACCATCGTTCAGTGGCCAATTTTCCAGAAAACGAACCATTCGGTTCTGTGTGAATGCGAGAGTGAACTACGTACTTATCCCTACGTAGAATTAATTTAATATAAGGGCGTGTATGTGGTATCTGTTTAAGTAATGTACAGTATTATTAAATAATATCTTGTATGATTTCTAAATTACCAGTACGCTTGAATGTATTAACGTTATTGCCTCCTTAGTTCCTAGTTTATGATATGCTGGCCATTTTTTCAAATTAGGGTCGGAGAAACATTCATAACTTTTAAATATTAATTTGTTTATAAAATAGTTTATTATTTTGCACAACTACGAAATGAAACAAATACAATCTTCGCAACAACGAATTCATAATTTATATGTATCTTTTTAAATGTATAATCGTTGCACGATAACTGAAAATCACATCATCCATAAAATAATGACGTACTTTCAACTTCATTATTTAAAACAGGACAAAATAGTTTTATATTTTTGCTTTTTATTTTATTATCAAAGGTTTAGATTAGTTTCTTCTAAAATACAACTTAAATTTAAATTGTCTTTATAATGTCAATATCGTATCGAAATAATATATCTAATTTCGATTAACAATTTTTTATTTTAGTTTAACTTAATACTTAGGCTTTATAGATGCGTTAGTGATTAACTATTATCGTGAGCTAAGTATACACTTCCAAAAATTGTGGTAAGCCGGCCCTTTTTGTTTTGAAGTAAAAAGCGTGGCCATAGCAACAACTCCAGAACTGATCTATTATCCAAGTCAGTACTTAAATGTTGGTGTTACAAACATATCAAGGAAGAACGATCATTAGACGTGTTTTAGCAATATCCGTTCAATTTTGATTATATAAAGAAATTTTTAAGCATTTACTGAAATCTGTCATGTAATTGTAACGCTAGCAATGTCGTGTAGTGACAGAATTATGTATCAGCGTTCTGCAGTTTTCTATTTGTATACAACTTATTCATATTTACATTATCTAATACATAATATATGTATAAATATAAGAAATGCATGATACATTATTTATTGACTATGATGATAAATAACCAAAATAATCTATACTACTATAATGATGTAGTACTATTGTTAATTTTAGTAAATTATTTGTAAATTGTTTGTGTACCTTATGAACAGTATAATAATTAAATGTATTATAATAATAATTCCCGTTTATATTTATTCTTACAAATACTTATTTTCTGTAAAATATATAAATTTGTTTTTAACCGTAAATGTATGTCAGATTATTTATGTTTTAACTTACAGATATGAATAATTAATTTTAAAAGTGTAAAGTATAATACAAACTTCTATGTATATCAACAATTTTCAATAAATATGAGGAAAAATAGAATCATTCTTATACTGATTAAAGTAATTTGTTTAATTTTTATTTTTAATTTACACTGTCCAACAGACAGAAGTTCAGGTTATAGCGGGTGTATGTAGTGGGTTCCGAACTACTCGGATGCAGCGGTATTTATTTTTGGTTACATGTTTGTTGTCACTAGGATTTGAACTGCAGATATCACATTCCGCTCAGCGAGTCGAAGCACGCCAACCAACTAAGCCCCCGCCACCGCTGCCCGCAAAGAATGTTAATATTTATAACACTATTTTTAAAATTCAGAGGTTGACCTTAAAGTTTGTTTATTTGTTGCAATTTATTGCACATTTAGTTTAAAACAATAGGAATTAAAAATATAATGATAATGAAATGTGAAGGCGATTTTTTGCTGGAGTTTTAACCTGGGAGAATTCTTGATGCAATGGACCAGGCTGCTCTGTGAAGAAGATGTACTGTTCTTTATACCGGAATCTGAACCTGGGAGATCTACAAATAGAGAAGTAATTTATTGTTTCAAGTTGCGGTCTCCTTTACTGTTTATAATTCATTGTCCCATAAAATTGATCTTTGAAAAGGAATTTTTTATTTACATAATGTAAACAAACACTATTATATAAAGTTAATAATACTATAAATAAAATCTTATAATTGTTTGTACAGTACAACAAAGGTGGGTAAGGCATAAAATTACAAAATCATGGATGTGAAGGGTGATCCACAGCATGCAGATATAAAATATACGTGGCTAACTTATTTCTGGTTCTGTGATTGGCCGAGAAGAGTGAATTACAAGTTATATTTCACTGTGGCTACTATAATTAATCGGAAAAATTTAAATAATGGGGATATTTTTATATAGAAGTAGAAAAATGTCTTAATTGGCCAAATTCTGAACCCTTTGGACCAACACCTTTAGAACTTTGTTGCACAGCATCCTTGATTTCTCAAAGAATTTCAAACGTTTTCACAAAAAACATGAATTTCTCATCAGTTTCCGGAATATGAGCCCTTAAAATTATTTAAGGGATGATACCCTATTTCGATTATTAAAAGTGCTAGAAGGATGGAAATTGTGTAGAATTGCTCTTCCCTCTGCAACCCCTAGTTTACAATATACTCACCTATAAAGTTGGTGTCATTGACCTTAAAAAAAATCCGGAACAATAAGGGCCTGTTAAAAGCTAATTAGAAATCCCTAGAACCAATTCGAGGTCAGATTTGCTCTAAAACTTTTGGTTATATAACTACCTTTTAAAAAGGTCGGAGCTATAAGAAAAGGTGATATAATAGTTGAAGGTGTTTAGTAATAAAAAATATGATGTAACTTCTGTCTATTTATTATACTCGTACAGTTAAATTGATACATAATACAGGTACAAGTTAATTATAAATTATTTCTAATTGTACCCTTCTGGAACTATAGCTGTCGAACTACACTATCAACCTTTTCACATAAGCCAGATCCGATAACCGGCAGTTTAGGTTCCTATTACTGTGTGCAGTTTCTTCAAAATCCGAATTACAAAATTTTATGGCAGTAAAAAATCCCTGCAGTAAGTCCATGGCTTTTGATCTTGAACCCCAATATATCGAAGTTAGACCTGCCTGCCATTTTCATAATTCGCTTTGATGCTAGTGTCCGTTTTTGGGTATTTCGCTTCGTTCTTTGCGGTTGAATGTGAGAAAGTAGAGCATTTTCTAATTCCCATACCATTGAAGTGACAAATACGATATTTTATAATTAAAAATACCACTGAATACCATATTTCCAAAATTTTTATAAAATTTCTAGCGCATCCCCTAGGGATAATTTATTTGAAGATGTTTCTACAAATTATTATCTGTTGTCTATACTATTTGAGGGAAAAATCTCAAATATGGTATAAAAATAGGAACGTGATGACACATCCTAAAAAAAAACACCAATGTGCAGCGATACACACAAGGTAGTTTTCTTGAATATTCATCTTAGGTTGAAAATCAACTTAGAATAATTAATAAAATAATTAAATAATACGTCCCTGTAGATTCTAAATTCGCTGGCCAAATTTTCATACGATTTATAATACTTACGTACAGTCGTAAATATATTTAAGTATTTTCCTCTGAACATAGCCTGAAAGTGTTTCTTCGCTTTTCCTGGCTCGTAACTTCTCAACGGTTACTAATATCTTCATTTCTGGCCAGATTCAAATTCTTTACAGTTTAACATATAAATATTTTTTGGGGCTTTCAATTCCTTCTTTAGTAATCCACGGTTGAATGTGTTAATACATACACAATTTTTTTTATTAATTATTTTTAATTGTACCGTTTCCAAAACTACAGTTGTCACATTTGTTGAAGTGCAAATCATTCATCCCCTAAACAAATAATATATGTATAACGCATAAAAAGAATAACAGTAAATACATATATTCACATTGACCAAAAACGTCAACTAGAGCCAGACGTTTTGGATAGTAACGTTAGTCGTGAAGGGTTGAAATTTGGAACCCAAATCTCCGCCTGTCCAGAGAAGAAATTTAACTTTTACATTTCTGTAGTTTACTGATCTTCCAGAGAATGTATTAATATGCCGACAATAATCATAACGATATGTAAAAATGTATGTAACTACTTATTATTGCATTCACTATCTATAAAAAAAATATTAGTACTGGCTCGCGAAGTGAAATTTAATTTGAATTATTTTAACACTTTATCAATGCTCGGAAATGATCTCACATTAAAATAAAACAATTGAAAACATAGTGAATAACTTATATGCTAAAGTAAATCTGTAACATAAAAAGAATACATATTTCACATGACAGTATGATTACCGACATAACATTTAGATGTACAGGTTTTTATTCTCACTCTTTACTGTTACAATAAATAACAATAACAAGTATTAATATAAATTTTTAATTTGACTTAAATATAAATATATTATCCAATTAGTTTAAACTATTTAAAAATAAAGTGAATTTGTAATAGGGCTGCTGCACCTCATAAACCTACATGCTCAATTGTCAGTTCAGAATTCAGGGCTCAATAATAAAGTGTAGATTTATCACAATGATTATATTTTACAATGATAAAACGATATAAAACCAAATGCTCTTCTTAACAAGAAAGTACGGAATTCGTTTTTATAGCTATATATCATAAATGAAAAAATAATTTATAAGCTACAACCCTATTTACAGTCTAAGTTACATGATAGTTATTTACTTATTTGGCAATTGACATTTGCACATCGAAATGTTTGTAGAAGGGTCAAATGACAAATTGAGAGCTACACAAAAAATGTTTTATTACAAAAATGCAGGAAAATACATTTCACAGCAAAATAACTTTTCCGATGACATGATCAAACTGATGCATGAAGCATTGTGTAAACTCTTAGAATTTTAAAAATATATTGAACAGGAAGGCTAATCCTAAGTTAGGAAGGAGTTGATTGCAAAAGTATGGCTTGCAACGATCATTATCATATTGGAAACTAATCTGAGAAACGCTTAGTCCTGTCAATATAAAATTCAATTCAAGGTACAAAACAATGCAATTACGTATACCACGGGCAACACCGCCAATAATCTATAATCATAAATGAATCTCAGTAATAAATAAAATAATTGTATAATATGCTTCCATCCATCAAATCAAAGTGTATAATTCCACAAATAAAACTAGCAGCGTTACTAACATCCATGATTTGAACACTTTATTTCACTGGTGACTGAATTCGTTATCTATCAAGACATATAAAATAAAAAATATCACTGAGTACCAAATTATCTGTAAATATATAATGCATTCAATCTTACTAATTAAACTTATAACTATACTTAATACTGACACCAGGAAAACACGTATAATGCCTGTTCGTTATAGAAATCCCACTTAGAGCAGCGATGAAATACAAATTATATAAAAAACAAAACTTAATGAAAATAAATACAAAAGATTCTCGTACCAAGTCGCGTTCTCAACCCTGCGTTTGTAATCGCAAAATCGCTTGCCACTGGTCAAACCTTCAAACTAACTACTATCCACGACGCACGCTTCGATGTACACCAATTACATAAAATCATCCATCAATCCCAAAATTGGAGAATCCTGTGTCAGCATCTTGTAGAAATCAGATCTGTCTCTTGATTATTTACCTGCAACAATTACATTCCCTTAGAGGAATAGCTAATCATTCCAAATTCACTATTTTTATTAATTCCTCCTTCAAATAAATATAAAGTAGACCTATAATTAAAACTATTAAATTACATTTAACTATTATTTAAATTTTTTTGGCTGCTCGTCTTCTGAGTCTGACTTCAAAAGATTTGAAAGTATAAGGAGGACCTAATTTTCCAAACTAGTATAAAAATACGTTGATAAAAAGTTATAAATCTAAGTATTGTTTTTTTTTGATTATTTATCTAAATTTGAACATTAATAATTTACATTAGGATGATTTTTCTTAACTGACGACAGAAGAGAGGTTTTACAGACTTTTAATTTAAGCCTTATTGGTGAAGCTGATCATTTATATGAAAAATTTAAGTAATACGTTTATTTTCTTACAATTCGTTTCTAAAATGAATAAAAATCCAACTCACCCGCAACTGCTGCCACCGGGGGCGGTTGATTGGAAACAGCCTGATTCCCTTGGTTTTGTCTTTGTTGTGAATTCCTTTGGCCTTGACCCCTGTAGTTGCCACGATAACCTCCTCGGTACATTCCTCGGTTGTAATAACCTCCTCTTCCACGATAACTGTACACAGAACAACCCACATTGAAACACAAATACAGTAAATTCCGGTAAATTGGACCAGTTAATCTGGACCAAATGATAAAGAATGGATAATCAAATAATTTAAACCATTTATTTCAAATACAATTTTGTTTAAATTGGACATTAAATTAGAGAAATAATATTTGTAAAACAATTTTTAAATTGCGAAAAATAAGATACTAATTTTAAACACGCTTATATGTGTTAAAACAATTAAAAAATACTGGTAAACAATATTAACAGTAATTATAACCGACATATTGGGGCTTAAAGTAACCAAGTATTCCGTAACCAAAAATATAAAACCGGTTTTAGTGAATGATATATTTTTGTGATGTAGAAAATACAACTTTCTTTTTTTTATAAAAAGAATAAAAATGAATTAATTCAATTGTAAATCTGTTATACATTTTGTTAATTTAAATTTTTATTGCCATATTTAAAATGAAAACTTGTTAGTGCTTTTTATTTTTAAAAACCGGTTCTTAACAAAAACCGTTATTATTGTAACGGTTAACCGTTACCCCGTTTTCAGTTACGCGGCCTGATTGAAAATTCAAAAATCGCTTACCCTCCACGGCGAGTGGAAGAAACTCCGAAAGTTTCTGAATTGAGTTTCCTCTCCGTACGCCAATCCGTCCTCTGCGAACGTCCTTTGGAACGTTCCACCGCCTCACAGGAAATATTGTCAAAGAACGACTTGGATTTGTCGTAGTAAACTTCAGGCTCTTCTTCATGCTCGCCTTCTCCAGCTCCCGTCTCGTTGCCGGAGTCGTCCTTTTTTTCACTGTCGCCGTTCACCTCTGGTTTGGGTTCATCCGCCACCTTCACTTTCGCAAACTGAGATCTAAGCTCCTCGAACTCTGTGTTGGCTTGCTCAAAGTCGTAGTCGTTTTCGAACTTCAACGTGCTCTTGGGCTTGCCGCCGGCGCCGGCATTCTGGCCTCCTTGGTTTTGCCGGAACATGCCCTGGGGACCGCCTCGGCCTCTCCCCCTTTGCCGCATGTTGCCGCGGTTCATCCAACCGCCGCCTCCGGGGCCACCTCTGTTCTGGTTCTGGTGTTGGTGCTGGTTTTGGTTCTGCTGATGCTGGTGTTGGTGTTGGTTCTGGTTACGGTTTTGCTGGTTGCGGTTCTGGGGCTGGCGTTGATCATTGTGCTCTCCTCGGCTCTCCTTGCGCTCTCGGTTCTGGCCGACTCGTTGACCTGGTGGTTGGATCGGCCTTTGAACTGTCTTCTTCTCGTCCTTGCCTCCACCAGCTTGCACTCCTTGGTCCATTGTAGGAGATTTTCGGGATATTAAACTCACAGGCGTTGTTGAGCGGGATCCACCGCCAATAAGATCTAAAACAGATGCTACGAACACTGAGTTCATTATACTCACTTCAAAGACATTTTTGCAAAACATGTTATTAACAAAATAAAAGCAACGAAACACAATTACACTTACTAGGGGCATTATCTAATTTTTACCGACCGCCACTAATATAGATGTTCAATTTTAGTGGTACACTATTGCTATCTCAAGAACTATGAGTTTCGAAGACGGTTAAAGTAGCAATCAATTTCTTTATTACAATTGAGATTTTTACTAACGTGTCACCGTGATGTCTGTTTAGCTTGGATTTTTGTAGATATATGTATGTAGATTCGGCTGAATAGATTTTAATACCACTTCATATTTAAGGTCTCTAACCGTAACAAGTTTGGGTAAAAAAGAATAATGAAAAGTAGAAATTTATTTACGGCATTATTTTTTTTGCGTGTAAGAAAACTTTCGAAAATAATATTTGATGAAAACTACCGTATTACAAGTAAAAATCTTTACATACAAAATTATTAAAGTGATAACATATTTTTATGGGCAGCAAATATGTTTTATAATGGCGGTCGATTCTGTGTTGGCTTACAGCTACTTTTTTTAAGAATACAGTATATAGTACGGTTTATATAGGGAAAAAATAGTTGACCAAAAAAATGTAGTATCTGGATCCAATTTTACTAAGATATGTGCAAACATTACTAAAAAAAACAGCTCTGAACGAAAATTATGATTTTATTTTTTTGCCTGTGTAAACATCTATAAAAGTAATCAATCACACAGGCAACAGCTATAAATCTTTTATATAATCGTTACAAGCTAACTGTATTCTTAAAAAGAACGATGTACAATAAACGTATTTCAAAACCCTGTACCCAAATTAAATTATATTCATGAAGCATACCGCTGCACCGTAACACGTTCACATTTAACAATTTTCAATAATTATTTCTTTCTCTGTTGCATATCTTTGAGCAGATCAATATGGCAAATTATCAAAAACATCTTATTAGTTAAAAATAGGATTTTGAAATTTAAAAATAAATTTGCATTCAATACAAAACTTGTTAAAATCAAAACTTACTTGCACATACATTACTAAGTTAATGAATTAGCAAGATTTGACAAGACTACAAACTATAAAGTTACTCGAACATTTCAAATAAAAAGGCTACGTTAAATTGTTGAAAATGACCCATGCACTTATTACAACAATGAATATTGTTGGTTCTGAAGCATTAATGTTAAGCAGGCTACAGCAAGCAATAAATGAATGTAATAATTTACCATTTTCAGTAGCCCTGACTCTTTGATCTGTCGAGGAAGAGATATCTGGTTGGGGCAGAGGCCCGGACAACACATTGCTCAACAACTCACTTGATTGCTGCTTGGAGATATTACGCAGATCTCTGTTCATGTTCATTCCAGGTGCCAAGGAGTTTGGAAGTCCTCCCATGGATCCTAAACCTCCGTAAGGGTTATTATATTGACCCATTTGTGGGCCCATTGGCCCCAGCACGGGATGAGAGAAGCCCTGTGGTTGATATGTTTGTTGCCCCAGTGAAGGGGGAACAGAAAGTTGCATGATTGCTGGGTCATTTGGAAGAGTCGTAACATTATTCACTACTCTGATGTCTTTTATGTCAGAACCTCTAAAAAGAATGTAGTCGTACACTTGATTTTGTGGAGCTACAGGATACTGCGTCTCTCGATCTTCTGTGCCAAATGATCGAACTAAAACAAAAAACAATAATAAATAAAGCAAAATTTGCAATTGTTTTATGAACGACTATAAAAAATTGTTAGTATTTACAAAAAAGTTGAATAGCGTAACAATGTCAAAGGTACATAACAGTTTTTTTACCTGAAGCTAAAGCTATAGTACATTCCTGGGGATCAACAGTAAAAAGCCGGCCTTCGTACCGAATATCTGCCTTCGATATTAGGCTAATCTTAGAGCCTAACTCAGGCATTCCCGCACTCATGATGAAATAATTAATTTAACTCAAGGATGAATTAGATATTCACAGATTCACATTACAATCTAAACAAAAATCTCGATCGGCGCCTACTAATGGCGTTCTCAAATCAGCTGAGAGAAGTGACGTATTACTACGTACTACCAACGTCAGAAATATGTTCATGAAAACCCTGCATAGCACAGAAAATTTATTTCAATTTTCTTGTTATTTTCAATGACAGATATAAACTGTCATATTATTATTAAAAGCAAAAAAGATTAGAATATTTTATTGCAAATATTTATGAGTTTAGAATTAATTTTGCAAATTTCTATACAGGCGCAGAATCTACACTGCTGTGCACCTTCTGCTCAACATGGCTGGATCGGTGGGTCGAATTTGTGGTGCAGGTCTTTTGAAAACAAATAATGGTGTTTTATACAACCAGGTAAAGCATTTATAAAACTTAAATTTCATTTGGAAAAAGTGGGTAGTTAAAATTTTGGCGAATTTAACACAGCATCTTTATTTTCGATTACTGTCTGTCTGCCTCAATTTTGACCGTACTGATGATATAACATTAATAGTTTGAATCATTTTTTATATTTCTTATAAAGGAAAAAAGGTTTTACTTTGACAAATCTTTTAAAAATGATGTAATACAAGTGTTAATAGTATTATATAACTTACAGGTAACGAATTTATCTACTACTCGAGAATGGTCGAAGGGCCGCAAAGCTGTAAGTACTATTTTTCATTTCTATTTAATTTTATGAAATATTATTCATTCGAAGTATCAGTGAATTATTTTTTTGGTGATTATTCTGACACGTCATTGTTTCATTACTGATATTTTTTTAGTTGTACACAACCCTGGGCCTTTTGACCGGAGGGGCTGGTGCTTTGGTGTTTGCTCTTGATCAATCTGTCAAAGCATCTGACCTTGAGTTGCACCCACCTAAGAATCCATGGAACCACAAGGGTATCTTTTCGTCTTTAGACCATAACAGGTATTCAAATTCTATAGTACATTTATCAAAAGATTAATAAATTATTTAGCATTCGACGAGGTTACGAAGTATACAAACAAGTATGCGCGGCATGTCACTCGATGCGATTTATTGCTTACCGTAACTTGATCGGAGTGTCTCACACGGAAGCAGAGGCCAAGGCTGAAGCGCAAGAAGTACAGGTCCGCGACGGCCCGGATGAGAATGGAGAATATTACATGAGGCCTGGAAAGCTGTCGGACTATTTCCCAAATCCGTACCCCAACGAGGAAGCAGCCCGAGCTGCCAACAACGGAGCTTTCCCTCCAGACTTGAGCTACATCTCGTCTGCTCGTCACGGCGGCGAAGACTACATCTTCGCCCTGCTGACCGGCTACTGTGACGCTCCAGCTGGCATCGTTCTGCGAGAAGGACAGTACTTCAACCCGTACTTCCCTGGTGGAGCCATCTCCATGGCTCAGGCGCTCTACAACGAGGTAATGGAATATTCTGACGGTACACCGGCTACTGCTAGCCAGCTGGCCAAGGATGTGGCTTGTTTCTTGAAATGGGCGTCCGAACCCGAACATGACGAGAGGAAACAGATGGCTATTAAGGCCATTGGGATGTTCTCTATCCTTCTGGCAATCAGCTTCTACCTTAAGAGACACAGATGGACGACAATGAAATCCCGTAAGATTCAGTATGTCCCACCAAACAAGAAGTAGAAAGGTTGAATCAAGTAGAACAATTTTAATTTTATTGGTTTGTATGGTTAAATAAGAATTCTACGCATGGTTAATTATTGTGTAGAAAGATTTATGCTACTGTACAATGTACATATTAAGAGCAAGAAATAAACCAATGAAGAGTTAGTCCGTTTCAATGTCTTCACCCAAAAGCTGCCGAACTCTTTGTAATTTTATCAAGTCATGTATTCATTACCACAGTTTTCATTTGTTAATAAAGTTGTTGTCTTAAAGAACTGTTGTTTTCTGAATATATTTCGCTTTTTTTTAAGAATACAGTTAGTCTATTTCTATATAAACGAAGTGTGATGAAGTTATGGGCAGTTTGATCTTGTTTTTTGATTGTATATTGGGATATTAACCAATAAAAAAGTTAGACCAAACTATTCCCATCTTCACTTCACTTCGTTCTTATAAAAAATATTCTAGTAGTTTTAGCTCGTGCCAATGAAAATAGAATTGTAGTTCAGTGCATGGTACTTACAATTACACTAGTAGATCATTTGTTGGAATCATACAATAGAGAACAAAAAAAAACTAAAATGTTAGAATTCGTGGCAAAGAAAAATAGTTCTTATTTACAGGGAGTTTAAATACATAATCGCTTACAATAGGGAGGTTCAACTTTGACATACCTTTGGGTGACATCAGTGGCGGAGAAGCTACTGAGTACAAATGTGTAATAGGGAAGTGTAAGCTATGCAAAGGATGTTTTACATTACGTATATTACGTAAAAATGATGTACATTGAATCACATTGTAAATAATTTCCTTTAAGTAGTAAATAATAAAAATAGTGATAAAACCTTCGGTAACAAGTAAACACATTCTAGAGTAAAAATTTATTATGAACAGAAGAGAGAATTACATCGGCAAATAAATCGATCTGAGAACTTAGTTGTTAAATCTTGGCGCTACCTAAATTCGTTTCTAAATTAGTTTACTTTAGCGTTTATAAGGGTGTTGCGATCAAGCTTTACTGACAGAATTTCTCGAATTCATACAGCGTTAATAACATACACTCCAGAATTCAAACAAAACAGGAATTAAATTTAATAATGCATAATTATATCCAAACCTATACATCTAAAATGTTGAAAACGATTTACATATATAATATTTATTGTTGTTGCAATGATGCATTCTTTCCAGATGTAACTTATGCATAAACACTTTAATACAACAGTGTGGTTGGTTGGTGGTCAGCTAGCCTCGAGTCCGAGATCCGTGACACAGGCCCGCATCAATGTTTATGGTACTTACAATTTACAAACTCGGGACTTAAGGCATTATAGAAACGTGGGGGGCGCGAGCGAGGTGGCTAAAAGGAACTGCCCTCGGGTGGCTGGGTCAGCTTCATGTTCTCCTTCAGTGTCATTAGTCGTCGCAGTTCCTGTAGCACCGTCTTGATCGTGTAGTCGCGTTGCCATCGCGCCAGCACGGGCACCTGTCTGTTATCCACCTGCACAACACACAACATTTTACCTATTGCATTACACTAATATACCCATTTTTTCAAACTTCCAGGGATACGAGATTTTTTGCTTTTTTTTCTACTTCTAATAGTACGGTACATAATACACAAACTTCAAAAAAACTTCAAATTCAATTTTAAATATCTTTAGTTAATAACAAAATCAGTATCGTTATTAGATTGTTTTAATTTCAATAACAAAATTGTTGTTCCATTTCGTACTCATTACTTGATAATAAAAAATGAGAATAGGAGACAAAAGTAAATCGGAACACAATACTTGTTTCGGGCATTACTCCCGAAAATCGGAAAAGAATGGGCAACGTGAACTGCACTTCAAACACTAACAAAAAACAAAACAACGCGTCACTCCTTTACTTCAAACAAAATACACGTGCTAGCCTACTTGATTAGAATATTAACATTTCATGTTAAAATGTGGTATAATAAATACGCTATATAAAAATATGATTTACACATACAAGTGGAATATGCAAATAAAGAGATTCCCAAGTTAACTATCCGTGGAATGTAAATTACTTCTATGACATCATTGTATCATAGTACTAAGAAACGATGAGTATTTGATTAAATCATAGCTCATAAAAAATAACTAATTTCTACAAATTAAAAAATATGCTATACTTACCACTCCTGTTTGAGTGTTAATACAATTCATATTAATTCTAGAAATAAATTTAGCAGTTGGAGCATCATCGGGATATCTTTGGCCACATTCAATTTTTAATGAATACATTCTATTTTCATATGGAGTACGAGGAGGTCCAATTATCATCCCTGTCCAATGTGTTAATGTCATATCATCATCATTTTCTAAACCCCAACTAATAGTTCCATCGCCTACACCTTTCTGCCCTTGTTCTAGTTCTTCTAAAAGTCTAAAATTTCGAGGAACCACTAAAACATCAAAAATGGTATATAAATATTAACAATTTATTTAATTTATCAATTTAGATAATATATTACAGACAGAATCTTAATAATTAAAGCAAGAGGAACTCATCAAAAATATAATTGCGTCATTATATCAAAGTCACTTGAAGATACACGACGTAATTCTTTTTTATATAAAAAAAATGTGGAAATAAGTAACAATTTAACGAATTACTCACCTACACCGGTATTAGGTACCGCCATGACACAGGAATATGTAGAAGCTTCCAAATAATGTACGAAAAATTTTTAAAAGAAGGAGGTTAACTTAGTATTAATACGATAAATAAAATATAAAATATGTAAAATGTGAAACAGTTCTAATACTACTTTACGTTAGTAATTCAGTAATAATCGTGTGTAAAATTTGTCCTCTTCTGCACAGACTTCAATGACTATTTCTAGTTATTTTTAGTTCGTTATATTACCAATACTGTCACAATTACATATCGGAAAAACCCTATTATTATTCAAAATTCAACGTTAAATTTAAGAAAATAATTCTAATTTACACACTGACATATGTTAACTATTATATTTTTACGTATTAAAAATGAAATGTTATTTTATGAAATTTAAGTAAATAAAAACCCCATGAAAATCCCCCAACAGAACGTGCGAAAATTTGCTCTTGACAAGTAAAATGTCAAATGACTGAAGTTTCCTATTTTTAATTTATTATTTAAATTAACACATGCTTTTATTAAATAAGTAAAAATGGCTTTATCTGCAATAAATAAACGCATTTTTCTCCAACGAACAAGTTTCCTACTTAGTGCAAAAAGAAATGGTTACATCGTTCTGTGAGTTTGTATTTTAACACTGTTAAATTGAATTATAGATGTTATTTTTAACAGAGTCCCTGAAATAGGAGAAGATTTGCCAGAGAAGAATCCACTTTTACGTAATGATGGACTTCCAGAATTTAATAATATTACAATTGAAAATTGCGTCGCTGCAATTGGCAAACAAACGACGGAATTCGAAACCGGAGTGCGTTCTTTAGAAAACTCTTTGAAATCGTTAGGCGATAACACGAACGAAATTTTCGATAATGTATTTAATTCATTAGAGCAAATAGGTACTCCTCTTGATACAATATGGGGTTTGTCCAAAACTTTATATGTGGGAAATAGAGTTTTAATGCCTACAAATACTTACATTACTATTCACGAAAGAGCTAAACGTGCTAGAGCTTCTAAATTTAATAGTAAATTAATTTATAATTACTGTAAAGAAGAATCAAAAAATATAAACAGGACGGAGGAGCAAAAGAGAGTCTTACGGAAATTTGTAGTTGAAGGGAAATTAAATGGTTTAGATTTAGCCACGCCGGAAAAATCACAACTACGAGAAGCTATGGGTAAACTAGGAGCAGAATGTATAAAATACAAAGGGAAATTAGATACAGCTACGCGACAATTTACCCATATTGTTAACGAATCAAGCATCATGCGCGATTTCCCCGAACCATTACTAAAAACTTTAGCTGTTGACGAAACTCAACCTCTTAAAGGTCCCTGGAAAGTAACTCTACAACCACAAATCAGTAAACCGTTTCTAGAATATTGCCCTGATCGCGATCTTCGTTGGAATATATGGCAAGCTACAGTTCAAAGAGCATCCGGTTTAGCTGAAAAATCTTTAGAAAATAGTACCAACATCGAAATAATAAGATCTCTTAGGAAAGATCAAGCAAAACTACTTGGTTACGAAAACTTTGCGCAAATGTCTATGGAGACAAAAATGGCTGGAAGCGTAGAAAATATTAAAGAAATATTAAATAAGTTACTCCAGCGAGCTAAAGTGGCACAAGAAAGAGAACTTACTGAATTAGCGCAGTTTGCAGCGGAAAGAGGATTCGAAGGAAATTTGGAATTGTGGGATATTCCTTACTGGAGAAGGAAACAGAGATCAACATTATATAATTATAATGAAGAGATGTTAAGAGAATATTTTCCGCTTCCGCATGTCGTCAATGGACTGTTCAGTTTATGTGAAAGATTATTTAACATTAAAATTCAGGAAAGAACTGATGTAAGTACCTGGAATGAAGATGTAAGATTTTTTGAAATATTTGAACCACACAGTACGGAACCAGTTGCTGGATTTTATTTTGATCCGTACGACCGCAAAAAAGAAAAAATTAGAACTCAAGATACGAATGGTTGGATGGTAGGAATCCGCAATCACAGTCTTGTAACAAACACCAAACCACTTTCAGCTTTAATCTTCAGTTTCGAAACTCCTACACTAGATCAACCTTCACTGTTAAACTTCCAGGAAGTTTCAATTCTTTTCCACAAATTTGGACACGCTTTGCAACATTTGTTAACCCGGACTACGTATTCAGAAACCGCGGGGTTGTCTAATATCGAATGGGATGCGGTTGAAGTTTGTGGACATGTAATGCTACACTGGTTATATGATTCGAATGTTCTTCATTCTATAAGTAAGCATGTTGAAAGCGAAGACCCTCTCCCGCGGCATTTGATAGAAAGTTTACAGAAATCAAGGCAACACATGTCTGGTTTGAATTTGTGCCAAGAAATTTATTTGTCCAACCTGGATTTAGAACTTTACACAAGTACAGAATTCTGGCTTAATATTGTTAAAGGTTTATGGCCGAACCATTTTCTACTACCTCTAGACAAACAGGATTCTCATCCGTGTTCATTCCCGGATATTTTCTCTGGAGAATGGGCAGCAGCTTACTACTCGCATGTGTGGTCTCGAATGATCGCAGCTGATGTGTACAGCGCCTTCCACGAAGCACAGAAGGACGAGCAACGCGTTTTAGATACTGGAAAACGGTTTCGAGAAACATTTTTAGCGCTTGGTGGAGGCTGCCATCCCAGTGAAGTTTTCAGAAGGTTTCGCGGAAGAGATCCTTCTCCGAAAGCATTGTTAGCAGTTCTTGGACTTAAGCAAAAGAATGTTAATGATAAATAAGTTGTTTTTATATTTTTAATTTGCAATAAATTATGTTGTAATTATTTCTGAAGTAGGTTCAAGCTTTAAATTAATTTTCCTTAAATCCTGCTTCAAAGTTTCATCGTCGGGTACTAATTTAATAGCAGCTTCCAATTCTCCTCTTCCTTGCCGACAGAGTCCCAACTCACAAAGTGCAGCTCCTCTTCTGGCTATACATTTCGCTCGAAGAAGTCGATTCGCTTCACAAACAGGCTTCATTTTTTCTAAAGCCGTTGAGCAATCTTCTACCACTTTGCGATAATTTTTTGCCGCAAATTGAGCCGCAGATCTGTTAACGTAGAGTGGTACAAAATTTGGACTAATTTTAATTCCAGTTGTGTAAGCACTGATCGCTGCAATATAATTCTTCACTTTGAAAAACTCATCTCCTTTATTTTTCAACCATTGCGGATCTCTTTCTTCGGGTCTGAGGTCTCCGTCATCAAATCCTGCGATTCTTCTGGCTTCTGCCTGCTTCGCTAACCATTCCTCTTCTTCTTGTGATTTTGATTCGCGACTAGGAGTAGGAAATTCTCGAGGAGTGAAAGAAACATTTATAGTTTGACGTGTTCTGGGTAGTGGAATTGGTTTTGGAATATTCATTATTTTTGGAGGAGAAGGTAATCTTGGAGGTTTTTTAGTTATTGTTGTTTTAGGTGATGCTGGTGATTCTAATTGTAATAATCTGTCTTTATCTACTGGAGCCCTATCTTCAAATAATTGCAATTCTCTTAATGCTTTTTCCTCTTCAGCTTTTTTAATTTTGTCCATTTTTTCGCGAAATCTAGTATCTACTTCTATTTGTGAACGCACGGCATGTCGTTTCATTTCATGTCTTTCTGTTGACCGTTGTTTACAAGTTTCTTGTGTATATTTTTCTATTTCTTCCATATATTGTTTCTTCAATTCCATCTTCTCCGGTTTAGTTAGTGGTGCTTCTAATTCATTCCAATGTATTCCAAAATCAGATTTGCAAAGTTCAAATATAATATTTTCATCTTTAATGTAACATTTACTATTTTTATGGTCCACAGAATTTGACAGAAATAATTCGAACATATAGGGATTATAATTAGCTTTAACATATTTATTCCACGTTAATAAATCTACTTCTTTCTCGTGAACATTTTTTAAAGGAACTTGAATTGTAACATATTGATCTGATTGTTGCCAAGTAAAATCTTTAACAAAAATTGGCATTTTCTATGCAAATTCGATACTTCAATATAGAAAATATTATATTTTCTGTCTTTTTACAAATGATTGTGTTGCTATAGTAACAAATAAACCGCCAATTTAAATCAGTGATCAGGGTAGCCACAATACAAAACGTATGTGGTGAAACGCACTAGCATTTCGTTCTCTTTTTGAGGTTAGAAAAATAAAGATTATTTGTGCACGTGGGGAAGAGGTAAATACATATCAAAAATGTATTTAATGTACTATTTAGATGAAGCAGGAAAGAGAGTTTACACTTTGAAGGTAAGTTACATTTATTGATTTAAAAATAAATAATAACTAATTTTTTGTGCTACTACTCCGTCCAATGGAATATGCGTTTAATTGTACTATATGTTTAATATAACTTTAACTGTTTTATAACACTGAGATTAGAGTAGATATTGTTGCATTAAACGTATTTAAATGTTATATTGTTACAATAGAATCATATGTTCAAAATGCACATTATAAACCTACCCTTTTTGCGCATGAGTTCCAGTGATTCTCAAACAAAATTACCTTGTTAACGAAATAAAAAAATCTGGTGTGTCCAACACAATACCTCCCGCCACTGTAGTAGTAGTTTATTATTGCAGTTCAGAATATTTTTATTTTATTTCATACCTAAAATTTCCTTCATAAAATTTGTATGACCAATATGACAGCTATTTTTGACGTTACTAAAACCGACACCGAACTTACTTTCATTCACGCATGCGAATACATTCCTAATATATTTCTTCCATCTTTTTAAATATTACAGTAAAATTACTTCATTTTTACTTATTTTATCTTTTACACTTACTTACATCAAATTTGACATCATATGTCAAATTTTGTGAACATATGAATAACTCATCTGTTTTATCGAAATTACTTAGCCTAAACGATATGTAAAATTATTATAATTTATATATTTTCTTTCTATCTAGCTAGAAGTTATATATAAAAGTAATTATGCAGATCGGTAGAAAATTAAAAAAACTTTATATTTATAATAACGAAATTTGCGAAAGTATGATATTTAGAGGTACTTTTTAGCAAAAATGGTTTAAAGCTTTAAGTAAAGTACTACTTCCGGTTAACCAATTGTAGTCAAAATCTAATCAGTTCATCATATTAGAATATAACTCTTAAATACCAAATATTATATTTTTTACATGTATAGTATTGGAGTTATCGTGGACGAAAAATCGTCACAGACACACACACACACAGACACACACACACACAGACATACAGACATCACGGTAAAAATAGTAAAATCGTATTCTAGGGACCCTAATTCGTGCTCATATGTTGAAAACTCACACTCGAGAAATATGACCAAAAACAATACCTCCCTTATCTATATATTGATAGGCGGGAGGTAAAAACACTTCTAAATACATGTGACTAACTGACGCAATTATTATTTTTTCAGAAAGTGGATCCACAAGGAAAACCCACATTCTCCGCACATCCAGGTATTATATTTTGAATATAATTGTATTACATTTTACTTACATTTGTTGTCTACAGCTCGATTCTCACCTGAAGATAAATACAGTCGGCAGCGACTCATCATCAAAAAACGCTTCAATCTCTTGTTAACACAAAAGCCAGAACCTGTGTATTAATTTAGTGTTAGAATTTATAATTTTATTAAAAATTTAATATAAGATTTTGTATGAAGTAAATTAATTAATATGAATTGCTTCTTAAGTATTTTTTACGGCTATTTCTAGATTGATGTAAACTTTTGTAGCATATAAATTAATAAATTTTCCATTATCAGCATATTTGTATTTTTATATATAAATTTATTATTTAAATAGCTACATTTTCATCAAACTCTTCTTAAAATTAATTATTTACTATCTTCATGGTTTCATCTTTATATTTACTAATTGAGAATGTATAATCTGTATAAAAAATAATTTACAAAACTGATACTATTTATGTTATTCGAAGATTTTAGCATTGAAACAATAAAAATAAAATATTACTCTATATTATTTATAATTATTCCCAGTCCATTAAAAATATTAGGTAACATATCTTATAAAACAAATGTACAAATAAATAAAAGTAATAAGTAACATATGATATTACTTCATTTACACCAATATTACAGTATGAAGCAAAAATAAATAATTTTCCTTTTATTATTTGAAGATTTGACGAATAATATCCACACGATATTATTTATGGAAAACACTTCACAACAATACGTAGAACATGTTTCCAAAAGTAGAATATGTAGAATATACATTATATTTTGGTATATTATATATTTTCTTACAAAAATGGTAAAAATTTTTGTGCATAGTATGTCAGCCAACAATGCTGCTATAAGATAACTTATCAAGATTATAAAACTATGGTCATCCTTAAATGCAAATATATGTACAAATCTGCAATAGCTACAAAACTTAACATTAAATATTCTACATTTTCTACTGATGCTTAATTCTACATATTATTACAATTCTAACCTATTACTAATCCCATTTTGATTTTATTTGGGAACGACGGTTCACTTAATAGATTTAATACAATAATTAATAATTATCCATACCGGTTGACAATGTAACATGGATTCACACTGTTTTATTTTTTTCACATAAAACTTTATGCGTATAATCCCAGTCGATGTATTTTGGCAGACAGGAAGTTGTGAAGAATGAATACTATCGGCTTTGGGCAACCTTCCATGTCCAGTTCCTGAAACATACATATATTTTCTATGATTTGCTTTAAAACAATAAATAAAATCTAACAAAAAAATATTAATATTTATGTAAATGTGCGACTTTAATTTGTAAAAAAAAAACTATTTCATCTTGTGGTTGAAGTCGCTGACTTCCGTTACAAATAACTACTGCCATCTATAAAATAATTAAGTAATTGTTTTTCTAATATGATCGATTCAGCTAATATATCTCTTGAAATTTTAAAATAAGAGAAACTAAGCATAATAAATAAATAGTATTTACAATTTCTCCATCATCTCCGCCAAAATCAAGCCAAAGGATGCGGTTGCCATCGTCGGAGGAGTTGCGCAGGCGGTCGAAGGGGAAGCGCCAGAGAGCCCTGGGGCCGTTGCGCGCCGACACGCTGCCAGCTGTCCCACTCTCCAGCAGGCTGAATCCGTTCTCGTAATGGATCACCAGTTGTGCTGGTCGCCCCTTCCACGTGCACCCTACAAACACCAATACTCAATTCTTTCTAATGGAAGTTTGGAGTTAGCTGGAGGGTTTCTTTTATTTATGTACAAACACATACAATATTTTATCAATCCTAACAATGTTCACAAAGTTTCACTTTCAAAGCTACAAAAAACAAACTAAATACAGTTATTTTTATATACAGATTGTGTGAGAAAGAGAATTGTTTCTTACGGCAGACAAGTTCCCTCTGAGCTATCGCACTAGCATGGCTGCCATTCACCAACGCTCTGGCCCAATTCGCCAAATCTCTATGCGTCTCTGCTCGGAGATAATGTGTCGTGACTCCTTCAGCTGTGCCACACCTCACGGAGAAGGCGATCATGTCTGATCTTCGGCTCGAGCTGACTAGCCTGGTGGCAATCAGCGGGTAGCATTCTGCAGGTGATCTCCATGCTTCTGTTGACCATGGCGCTGATTCGTAAAGTCGTAGTTCTTTGTCTGTGACTGCTACGAATACGGACTGCCATCTGTCTAGGTCTTCTGAACTCTCTGAACTTGACATGCCATTCTGAAATAGAAATTTAATTAAAATTGAATTACTAGTGAACTATATACATTTACATATAAATTAATTGTATGCTAACTCTACTATATTAAGTACGGTATATGTACCGTACTTTAATAAATTTAACATCCTTTGTGTTCAAAGTTATAACCAAATAACCCACAAAGTATCAAAGAAACCCGTATGCAACCAGTATTTCATATAAGCGAGTAGGTAGGTACACATGCTTCAAACTTACACTACATACAGGTGCTGTATAACAATGGACTAATTACTTTGTTTTAATAAAGTTAAATAATTGCAGCTAAATATTTTTCAATATGTTTATAATTAAATTATTTACAAATTAATAACGCTAAATAAATCAATTTCTCATTAATTAAAAACAGTTTCATATAATTATTTAAAACACGTTCTAAAATAAAATAAATAGAAATTTCTTATTACTGTGAATGTAAAAAGATAAACTTGGGTACAGGACTTTCACCAAAGGATTCATTTGAGCCTATTTTGTATTGTATGAGAAATTTATTAAGTTTCCCCAGTTTTGTAGGTCTATAGAGCAGCTGAATGATGTTATATGAGATGGGTGTCTTTTGAAAGATGGTAACATGAGCATGTCTATAGGGCGAGGTTTAAGTTGGGTGCAAAGGCTTGGAGAATGTCACCGAACTAACTAAAGAGGATTTGGGGATTTTTAGGATGTGACAAGTGACAACTAACCTTTGTAGAAAGTAAAAAATGGTGTCGGGCCTTGACCGGAAAAGGAAATTTACTAGGGTGAAATGAAGTTGCAAATTTTACGCCAGGGAACACTACTTGGAAATTGGATTACACGATTCAAAATTATACATCTGATGCGACTAGCAGATTATGCCACAATTATTTTCAAAAAATTATTACACTTACATTATTATTTACTAAATTTGCAGCACAGCAGTACATTAATATCTACATGAATATATTAGAAAATATAAAAAAATATTGTTATATTTTTATTTCGTTTATAATATCGGGTCTTAATCTATTTGTTTTGTAAGAATTATTTTTAAAGTTCTAAAACACTTTAATTCTCTTGGAATTAATTTATTATATTTTCTTATGTATAAATAATACCAATAAGAATTTTTTTTTTACAAACATTGTAAATTAATTGATCAGAATAAAATTTATATAGCAGTTTACCTTATAAAAGTCTCAAAACATAAAAGTAATATAAAGAACTCATTTTATGATTTTTTTTCGCATTCGTCATTTAGAAAAATATGTCTTATGTAGATCATTTTATGATAAATGATTTATATCGAATTCCGTCTCGAAAACTTTATTATTGTTTTTCTCCGGAATTATCAACAATTAAGCGATTTAAAAAAATACAGTTATTTTTATTTTTTGTAAAGAATCATAAAATGGAATAAAAAATGGTCATTCTGAAAAAGAACGTACCGATGAGCAATTGGTTATCATGAGAGTGGAGAAAATTAAATTAAATGATAACATAAAAATAACTATTTAACATTTTAAAATATTAATATCTAAGTATTGTAAT
Organism: Stenolophus ochropezus; assembly: GCA_035578165.1. Classification (NCBI taxonomy): domain Eukaryota; kingdom Metazoa; phylum Arthropoda; class Insecta; order Coleoptera; family Carabidae; genus Stenolophus; species Stenolophus ochropezus. The sequence continues at coordinate 10,986,244 of JAQOWZ010000005.1, read as the reverse complement.
ATACTCATGGCAATTTTTTAATTACTTTTTATTTATTTACAATTTTAGTTTTTTAGTAATTTAAAAAATATTTTCAAAATTATTTTGAAATATTTTTTGAAAACATATTGATAAACTAATATAAAAATTTGAAAAAATAAGGGGGGCCATATTCACCGGGGGTCCTAAGTCTGTTTATGCATTAATCCACTCCTGTATAATCTATATTATTTTGGGGATTATGTGGAAGAATAGCTGCTATTTACATTATGCCTAATAAAATTTCTTTTGGTGGGTAGGAACGACATTGTGAAATTTTGTGCAGCTTAGGTCGTTAGAAAATATGAAAGGTAATCAAAATGCGAATGAGTTAACCGAAGGAAAAACAATTAAACATTCAGCGAGAAGCTGAAGGGTGATTATAGAATGATAAAATTCAAATCACGGGGTGCCATTAATTAAATTTCCAATAATAAAATCAGTTCTAGATTCGTTTTTAAAGTGTGGCTAATTTTCTTGAAAGAGACGTGGTTAATTAATTTACGGGCCGACTGTTCCACGACAATGTTTTACTTTTCTCAGCTTTGATTGACAGTTAAATTTAGTTAAAAATTGTGTCGACTTAACCAACCCTCGGTAATTAATTTGCTTTCCAGGGGCTGTTTCCGAACAGTGAATTATGCGCTGCGTATCGATAGACCAGAGCTTCGCTCTTCGCTGTATTCAGATCAACAGCTAATTGACAACACTTTATTTTCACTTTTTTTACGCCAATTATTACAGTTTTTGAATGGGGACTATAATGCTGTTGGGGGAATATTTTTGGCGCCCTTAGAGAACATGATAAGTTAAACTCATGTTTTTTTCGCACAAAAACAATTTAATAAAAACGCGATGTTATTAGCTTATCTAAAAATATATATTTTGTATTGAACTAAATATAAAATTTTATCTTAATTAATATGTTTTATAATAAAATATATTTTTCTACAACTGTCAAAAAATTTGTGCATTAATTTTTAGGTGTAAAGTATGTAAACTATCTATATAAAAAATTTGACCCACTGAAAAAGTAAAAGTTAGTATAATCTTCCCCAATAATTTTCTCTTGGTTGTCAAAACTTTGGAGGCAAGATAAAATAATTTTAAATTTAATAATCATGCAGCGTAACGGTTGTCATTGATCTTGTTTATTTTATAAAATATTACAGAATTAAAGTCATGTCAGTACCTAAACCTTTTTTTGATTAAACATCAGGTTCTTATTAAATTTGGAATTTAAAAACAGGAAATAAGTAAAGGCGAAAGATAAATTGAAGGTATAAGACGATGACAATATGTTCTACAATTTTAATATTAAATCAAATAAAAAACTAATTTAGTTTCAAATATAGTGTTAAAATGGTAAATATAGCGTGTTTTACAGTTTTAATAAAACAGATTAATCTACATTTTTATTGTACGTTTTCAATTTTTCACGTTTTTATTACGACAATCAATATTTACGAGCAAAATTGCTGACCCGCCATATTTTAAACATCTGTCATAAACAGTTTGATGTGTGTGATGTTTTTGCACTTATTTTATTATTGTCTGCGCTCAAATGAGCATGAAATGCTGTATTTGTATTTTTTTATTTTAATCCATTTATGTCCCGACAACGTAAATTTACGCTTCCGAACAACTTCCATTATTGACGATTTTGCATTGACAATTTTCAACTATTTGATTTAGTGCCCGTATAAATTAAAGAACGCATTTTAATAAACAATACTGTTTTTTGTTTCCATCAGCGAATTATGATTTTCATTCCATTTTTCTATAAACCGACATAATCTTTTCAGATCTAATCATTTGAATTTAAATTATAATATTTTTTAAGTTATTATTTCTATTTTTATGTACTAAAAAATTTAAGCAGTTTACATTGAATATATACCTATATTTTTTTGGTTTAATATAATTAAGCTTTAGAGATAATTGGCGGGAATAATTTCTGTAACTTTTATTTTTGTTAACAAATATCAAATAGTTATGAACACTTAAGTAAAAAGAGAAAAAACCCGATTTAATGCAGTTTCTTTCAAAAAACAATGTCATTGAATATAACCCGATTGTTCGAAACAATTAGAAAACAATTTTCCAATTTTTTATTCAAAATTCAATTTGCTATTTTTTATATAGGTACATTTTTAATAATCTAGTAAATATATATTGTGGGTGGAAATGAATATTTTCTAAACTAATTATACTGTAATTGCATTTAATCTAGTGTATGACAAAATATGTAGTTATTAATTAATAGTGAATTATGTTATAATCTGATAGGGGATGATTGAACTGGTGCAGGTTTGTGACAACGCAAAATGCTTTTAAATAACCAAATAAACACATTAATACAATATAGATTCGAAAGCGTGTAATGCGACATGGAAGTGAAATACGTTTTGACATTTAGATAATATTATTTAAAGTTGCACAAATCACAAGTTTGAAACACATGAATACCGGTATTACAGCACTACCCATTGTTCTCTGTATCTAATGCACTTTGTTCTCAAATACCTAAAGCATTGCTTTGATACACTGTTATTGATTGTCATAGACGTAATTAAATGCGTCTGCACAGCTTATAATTAAATACACAATTACTTTTTGCGAACTACAACAACAACAGTAATTCAGATGCGCAATGTCTGAGCAAAGTTGCTTATAACTTTTCAGACTCTGACGACATTAAACCAATGAATATTCAAATATAGAGGATGATTTCATGTTTCGGTAAAAAATTAAAGGGATTATACTAGATGATATATTAATTATGGAACAAACATTTTTTATTATTATTCACAAAATTAACATTTTCGGTGCTATGTTGGTGTTTTTAATATTTATTTTATTTAAAAACTAAGAACACAAACAAGTACCTGATCCGATATATGTCTGATTTGAATGATTAATTCCAAGTATTTTGTTTTTATGAAAGAACCTCTAAACGGTGGCACTAAAAATGAATAATTTAATTAAAACCCCTTAATTTTGGGAATATTTAAAAAATCTTTTTATTCTATGATCATTATGACATATATCAACCCTTTTTGTTTTCCGAAGTATGAAAATAACCTGTACTTTAAGTTAAAACTTAAAATCATATGTTTCTTTGGAACGTTGTGTTTGTGTATAATATATTTTGTAGTTATTTATAGTACAAATGTGTTACATTACAAATAAGTCACGTAAGAAATATATAGGTCACGAGGCCGTTAAGCCGATTTGGGTATTTTTCTTAAGTGACTTAGGCAATTATTGATGTAAAATATATAAAAGAAATTGTCAGTTGAAATTTTAAAATGACATTTAATAACAAAAAATAGGGCAGAGAAGATTTTAAAACGTATTTACTATGATACGATCCAACAAATAGTGAGTTATAACTTCTAACACATATATGTGTTTTATGACCCAGTTTATTTTTCTAAAACACGATAGTTATAGCGTTATAATTGCACAGTGTTGAACAAACAAATAAATGTGGATAAACTATATGCATTTTTTTTAGTAAATAACTAATGTTTCATTAAAAAAGATTTTTTAGTACCTACTTTTAATTTTTTAACTGTCGTAAGTTTTTGTCAAAAAACGAAATACTAATTTCAAAATTTTAAATGTTCGATATTTCTTTTATTTATTATCTGATATTAAAAACACCTATCGAACCAATGGCAATGAAAAGTTGGCTGCATTTTAAATATAATTAATTTTGCGAAATTTAGAAAATAAATTTGTTGTGAATATCGCATTCTTGGCTTTTATTTCATTTGTTTTAATGATGATTTTGTTCTGACCTGTTCAGCAGGAGGTTTCCGCAGCAACCAGCCTATATACTGCAGTTCTCCAAGCAGCAGACAGAGGGCTCTGTTGGCATCTGCAAGCGCCGCGGCGGTAAGCGCCCCAAGCGCCGAGTGGAGGGTGTTGAACCATGCCGCCGCCTCCGACGAGTCTGACGCCCGAAGGACGCAACTATGGACGCCGTCGGGTGAGTGCAACTCCAGAGTGCGGGTCTCTGCAAGAAGAAGAAATAAATGAAAATAAACTATTCTTTATTTAAAAAAAAATGTTAAAATAAGTTTGGTACTTAGTTTATATAAAATTGTATATTTAAATTATTCGCAAATATAAAAAAATTAACAAAAACAATTTGCTACATACTCCGAAAATGTTATTTATCAGTTTGCACGGCTAGCCTGGAAAGGTACATAAAAACGGCTAGCCGCGAAAAAAGAACGTGCAAATTCATCAATAGGTGACACTTTTAATTGTCACTATCTTTCAAAATAGTGTTCTTATGGTCTACTTGTCGTTGTTGCTATGTAGAAAAAAATTATTGTATACCCTACGACAAGAAAATGGTTTTATAGGCGTCAAGAAATATAGAGCCTGGTTAATTATTTCTTTCGTCCGGCGTAATATACAATACAATATTATTTGATAGTTTGAAGAAATTGAAAAAAATATAAGCAACCAGCAATACATTTATGACGAGAGAGCGGTAGTTAGTTTAATTTTGCAATACTTAAATGTTTCGTAAACATTTCGTTCACATTCAACATACAACACAACAAAAATATTTCTCTTCAAATTGAAAATATAATAATATATAATATGTAACATTCAATATTTGGTTAATATAAATGGTTGTATAATATATCATTAAAAAAATAAAAACTAGAAGAGTAATACAGTACAAAACGTAAAAATACAAATAAGATTACGAATGATATGACAAATAAATTTATACGGAATATAAAATCGATTGTAATAGTCTTGTAAAACTAATACAGTCAATTTATGTACACACAATAAACGTCATTTATTATCAAATAAATAAATCTCTTCCTGGCGTGCCCAGAGTAATAGAGAAATGTAAATAAACTAAAAAAGGTCGCATTACATTAATAAAACATCAATAAAAGTAACAACAATGCATTAAAGAAATTTATAGCAAAATAAAACATTGTTCAAATTACAATATGATGCACATTTTTATTTGTACATTACGTATACGGTGCATTAGTTCCATTTAAATTTGAACAGCAAAATAAACAGAGTAGCTTACAATTTATAAAATAATTGGAAATAGAGACAAATGCATACGAACACATGTTGATATAAAAATGAGAAATAGCATCCATTAAAACTGTTTGCAATTACCCGTTGTTTTAATGTATATATTTGTTAAATAAAACAAACGCTCGTTTATATGCAAACAAAACTTCCAAATACTAAAAACTAATTTGTAAATATTCATTAAATTTTATGTCATATAGTATTATTTCCCTAATAATTAATTATATGAAACATGATCCGATAGAGCTAGTAAATACGTTTTTTAATGCGCTCTTCAACCTATAAATCGCAATTTTAAAATTAATTATTCGATATTTATTAATCGCTAAAATAACAAATATGCTTGTCATAGATAATGAACAATTAAATATATTCAGTTATGCGCATACAATATATTTCATTTTATTGAAATTCATTATTTTTAATTTCATGGTCCTCGAAAAATTATAAATATTTTCTATGAAAAACAACATACAAAAATTATTCTACCAAATATAATAATTACAGTAATTGATTTCAATAATCTACTTTATGTCCATTAATAAAATTGTAATTGAACAATAAATTTATTTAAAATAATTTAAAATAAAAATATAGCACACTATTTATTTCAAATTGTTTTATTACAGAAATTAAATATTAAAAACACCTAAAATAAAACCAGTTGTACGTATTTCACATTTGAAATGTTGGTTGCATTTATTATCTAGATATTGTCGAATAATTTTTTTTTATTGCACTTGAATGAATCAAAAATAATGATTGTTGCAAAAATATTAATAACTATTGACATAATAAAATAAATGTTTCAATAATTTTCATATTTTATTTACAGATAGTCTGATAACACAAATATATATTTTACAATAAATTACCATAGAAATGTCAAAATTTGTATATAGGTACACACTCTGTAATATTAAATAAATGGTATAAGATTTTAGAGGAAATTTGGATTGTAATTTTCGTTTGATGTATTTTTAGAATCATATCTCTTTTAGCTAATAATGGATTTGTGAAATTACATTGCCTAAAATTATTAATAAGAAGTTATGAATGTTGATGTTTAATATTAAAATGTCATGTATATGATATTGGTTTAGTAATCGTGTTTTGCCCCAGTTCATCTATTTATAATCACATATAAGTTTGTGAATTAGGTTGTGGTTTGGATAACTTATAAGATTTCCCAAGCATTTCTGGTTTAATTTAATCCCTTTATTATTGAAATTTAGCTTTAATAAACTATTCACTCTAACTAACAAAGTTTGCAGTTTGTCAAAATTATGTCTTTTATCAAAGTTTCAACGATATAAGTAACATATAAACTTCAATCTTAATTACATTACAACTAACAACTACGTTACTTGCTACAAGTATTTTATCCTTTACGTCGAAAAGGAATAAAATATTCCAGTTGATTTTGCTTAATTGGGATTAGGGACTCGATATTGGTTCTCGTTTCGGTTAATATAAGCAAATAAATTTTAGTTTCGTGGCGGTTTCGGTTAAAATTGAAAGTTGTTTTAGCAAAATTATAGTTATTTTAATATTAAATTGTGACCTACAAATGAAAATTGTGCTTTAAAATAGTACTATTTAATCATTATTCCATTAGTTATAGTAGAATTTTGTAAAAATAAGTAAAATTTATGGTTAATATTTTCAGTTTAGTATAATACTTATATTTATACTGGTTTTAGTACAGATATTTCTTCCGATTCGGTTATGTTTTCGGTTACAGAATAAATGTATTTTTTCGAATCGATTTTCGGTTTCCTTATTTGAAGAAATAAAATATAGGTTTCGGTTTTCCATTACGGTTTCATAAGTCAGATATCGGTGCGGTTTACGGTTACGGTTTAGTTACGGTCGGATTCCGGATTGTAATACCTTGAGCCTACTCCATTTTGACCCAATTAAATAAAGTATACATCATCGTAATGTATACTACCTGTAAAAGGGATACTCACTCACTATGAAGTACTCTATTGCTTGCCCTAATGTAATTAGGTCAAAATCACTCTTTGTAAAAACTAGTCATCGAAATGAGAGGAAAGCACTGTGATGTACTCTAATTGTAGCGAAAATGTAATACAAAATCCCCCCTCGTAAAAACTAGTCACTGAGATTTTTTCTTCCTTTGTGAGGAGCATACAATCATTGTGAAGTAATCTTAATGCGGTCATAAAAAAGACTTTCTTTTTGAAAATAATGAAACTTTAGATCATTTCTATCACAGATCAGTCAATGATATTTATATATTTATAATTTTTCATTCATCATTTTGTTAATAAAGTTTCGCGGCATTATACGGTGCCTAGTAAATAATCATTATATAGTACGACTTTGCCAAATATTCTATTTTTTGTAAATTTTTTGTGTCGTTCTAGATTCAATTAAATAATTTATAACTATTTAATTTACTGTAAGTTGTAAAATATTAATTAATTTGTGTAATATTTTGTTCTCTTTAATGTTGTAAATAATACGATTTAATTTTATTGTACTATATACAGAACATGACATACTCTTGGCTTCCGGTCGTCTAACCTATGTATGCATTTGTCCTTTTTGTTTTTATTATTATTTAATAACAATATTCAACTACAAAATTTGAAAATTCTTTACTAGAAGGTAAACAGATGTTATTTATTAAAAATTTTACTTTTTAGATTTAGTTTCAAATCTCGCCACTAAAGAGTCGAGTTCGTGTTGATAAATTTGAATTAATTGCATTATTAAATTATATCTCATATACTGTAAATAGGAACTGCTGAAAGTTAAAATATCAACTTATATTAACTAACTTAAGTCAAATTATCAGAAAAAAATTTAAAAAAGTGTTATAACACATTTCTTCTTCCAATATAATGGGGAACTTTAACGTGGTTGAAAGTACATGTGAAATATTTTTTAATCGTAAATATATGAATAATTATAAATTAAAATGTAATTGAAAGTTAAAATTATGTTCCTAATTATTTATAATTAATTATTTTTCATCAAACTTCACTGACGTCATAAGTGAAGTGAATTAGGTGCTTTCGTAGAAGGGATAGTGAGACCTGACTTTTTGAACGTAGGTCGTCGGTGGAGGCAAAACTCCCTGTTGCCATAGAAAGGTATTTTCACTTATTGGGAAATATAGGCATTTTTGGGTGAAGTAAAATGTAGAATATCACTTTTGAGGACAATCTTAATAAAAAATGCTAAACTTCCCCATTAGATCAAAATCATCCTCCGCAAAAATCAAGCACCGTTACTGTCCCAATTAACCGAAAAGTATAAATGTCTTAGTTTATTAGTTAAGTTTCTGTCATTTGAGATTTTTCCCAAAACAATTAAATCAAACGACTATATTTATTTATTATGCTTTTTAATGTTGTCAAATAAATGTTTTTATTTAAAACATGAAATATATGTGTGTGGTTGTATACAAGAGTGAGAATTCAAAATGTAAAAGAGCCGGTACGTTCCTGTGCATGTAAGCATCATGAGCATGCATCTTCATGCAAAACACAGAAACATGTAATGTTTGTCACAGCAACCATTCCCTCGACAGCAATGCTGCCACTACATCAACAATATTTCATCTTCGTTTTTTGAAAAATGTCGGAAACTTTGAGATATGTTTAAAAATATAGGTCCCGCAAGTATCAAATACCCATAGCAAAGATTTCCAAACTTACACGACAATTTTTTCACTCTCGTAACCTCCTTAAAAAATGTATTTTATGTGAATGTATCAGTAATAAATATCAATACTTTTTATAGAAATTCTGGACCAGATGTTGACGTTATATGACGTAGAAAGATAATCGACAAAAGTTTGTTGGCCATAAAATAAAATGCTTGATAACTTTTCGTTCTTTGGCTTTGAAACCTTGTGCCTTTATAGGTCACGCTTTATGACTACGCATAAAAATATGTGTGAAAAAAATTAGAAAATATGTGCTTGTATCGCATATGCACTTAAAAATTTACACCCTACATTTATGAATCAAAATTTGTGCCATTAAACTTTATTAATTTTTTTGTACAACTATTATTACTGCATCGTAAAAATGTTATTTTTCTTTATAATAATTTTAAGTACTAATAATACTGCGCAAGCAGTATACTATACAGAAAACATGACATAAATTTTTTAATTTAACAGTAATTTGTACAAGAAATATTCATTATTTTTTTGCGAGAAATTAATTAATTTTACATATAATAACCCAGTTTTTCATTTATTGGTTCATTTTTAATTATAGTTAAATATCAACAGAATTATGTTGTTTATAAATGTAAATCATACGATTTCACCGTTTTGTACATTGCAGTAATACAAACCAATTTACTGAAATATGATTCTCTTTGATCATAAATTTATAACAATATGATTCGCAAAAAAATACATTCTATTCCTACTATTATATATGAGTTTAATTTAGTTATTTAAAATACTTCCTTTTTTTTGTATTCGACAATAAAATAACTTCATATTGGTATTTTTTAAATGAGTCAGATACATTTGTTATGTTTTATTAAACATAAAACAGATTATTTGGAAAAAAATTATTTGTAAAAGCCGAAGTTATAAATAAAAATGATCAATACAGACACAAAGAATTGTTTGTTTATTTTTTGACGTTTCTTTAAATCAATGAAATGTTTTATTGTTTGTCACGTGTCTGTGTTTTAACCAATCCTGTGATTAATAGTGAGAATAAAGCTCTAGAGATTATTTCCAGAAATATTTTTTTTACCAAAAACAATCTAGGTAATTAAATATAACTCGAGAGTTTGATAAATTCTTTAGTAAAATTATTTTTAATTTATTCTCACTTTCATTATAATATAACTTATAACAGTTTTCGGAATTGCTGGAAATATAGAAGTACATAAGTACGTATCTACTATAATCATAAAAGTGCACATGGGTGAGCTTGGACACCACTATTATTGACGACAGATATGATAAACTGTAAGCTTTATTTAAAATATAATTTATTAGCTTGTTTCTTAATTTAGTTACTTGTTGTAATTAATATTCTATATATTTCTGAAAAACAAGTAATAATTTCAATTAACAAATCTGGGAACTCCAACCCAAAACTCGGTGCACGTATATGATTACAAAAATTGAAACTAAAAATATTTTCATTGTTGTAATCAATATTTTTATTTATAATCACATTTGTTTGTATTATGTTCGTATTCGTATTTGAAATTAATTTGTATTTTTCTTTATAAATAAATTAAACAGTTATGATGAAATAGTGAGAATCTCCTAATATCAAAATAGGTAATTGGAGCTAATTAGAATGGTAAGTGGAAAACAACGTGTTAATTTTTTGAAACGATTCAGTGTGAACATTTGGGTACAACAATAATTCTTTCGGTTCGTTTGTACGTCTTGCGCGTCCTTTGTGCGTTGCACAATGCCGTCTTCCAGGGCTTTGTTAGCGGCCGACCCGCTCTTCCCACCGCCGCGATCATTAGTTATTCCAGATATTTTCCCGGATCTTTGCCTCCTGATGCGCCCATCACCCTTTCATATCTAATTGGATTACAATTACACCAACGACCAGAATTAACCATCACAATCATTTTTGAGGTTTCGATCTAATTAGAGCCAGGATGTTTTGTTTGATTTTCACGTTTCCAAAAGGGGGTTCGTTAAGAATTTCTAATGCCTTCATTGCAAACTTCATTGTCTTCTTGTTGTCAATTTATAGTCTAAAATTAAAACTGAAACTGCCGCTGAAGAACATAATGGCATTTATTTTAAATAAAACTACAAAACAAATTAACTTTTAAAGTTAGGGCTGTTTACTTGTTTTCATATAATATGTAGGTATGTTGACTAATAGACTAGGACTCTTATAAAAATCATTGATAAGTATGTTTACACGTTAACAGTAAGAATGTAATTTGACTAGACTCTGAAAGCCGTCTTTTATAAAATCATGTACGTCTGTGTTTACATATTGCTATGAATTGGACTTAGGTACTTTAGAATGGTGGCTTGTTCTTGACTTCCGACTAAAATGTATCACAAATAAAACTTTTAGGTTACCTATATGATGTTACAATTTACTGTAAAATATGGCATTAATAATAAAGTACCGACCTTTGCGTTTGTACAATATCTTGAAAGTGACTTATATGAATCAAGTTTGAAATATTGTAGCGATCCCAAGGTCATGTCGCGAGCGACGGTCGCTAGCGGACCTGTCACAACAGGCGCTATTGTTCTGTTTTCGAGAGGGTTGGCGAACATTCCAGAAATTAATTATTCTACTATAAAAACCCCGAGCAGGAGATCGAGAGGACAGTCTAATATTGATACGTGTAGTGATTGTTGGTGATATAAATTAATTGTTGGTGATATAAATATTGTGGAAATAAATATTGCGTAGTTTTAAGTGTTTTTGAATAAATAATGTTAGTGTTTAATTTTTATTAATAATTGTTAGTCTTAAAATAATGTTTATGTTTGTTTATTCATAGTGTTACTTATTTTAATTATCTTTTATAATTCATATTTCGTTTATTAAACTTAGTTATATAAATATTAGCGTTTTAATCATATTTTACACTTCTCGTAAATAAATAAAACGTTACAATATTTTAGGCGTTGAAAAGAAAAACAACAGTAAAACAGTATGATAGTGTTTACACAGTAGAAAAGGATGCCTTTTCAAAGTAAAAACACAGAATAGTTATATAACTATTCTGTGGTAAAAAAGTGAAGCCAAAGTACATTTGTATCGTTCGTGTAATTATGAAGGTACTAATTTTTTCATTATACTTTCACTTAGAGAACAGAGATGACTACCAGAGTAGTGAAGTAGGGAATTACAGAGATTTGTGATATGTACAAACAAGAGAGATAACAAGACAATAAAAGAACGGCGCTACAAAAAATATGGGTTAACATTGTTGAATTGTTTCAAATTTGTGCACTACGCAACAATTCATGAGATGTTGAAACTTGAAACACTTCTACCTTATCTTCTATCGACAGTTATTTTATTTTGTAGCATTATAAGGATTTTGCAATGGGTTTCGATTTCAAACAATTAGGAGACAACTGGAATCAAATCCCTGATTTCATTTCACTCTTTTTGAGTTTGAACGTATTATCGTATTATCTAATACCATTGTTCGTATACAAAAAATCTAATCTAATAAAAATCCTGTCAAATGAAAATGAGAATAAATCCTAGGAACAAGAATTTCTGACAAATAAATCCGAGGTTACTAACAAATATTATTCATCCGTATGACAAGAAGGGTTAGTCGATCTGCAGAAGGGGTTAACCTGACATCATGTGAATTTTTGATGTCATATCATTTGTACGCACACACAAACAAGTTGGCAACGCAGTTGTGCTTCATCCTATCCCTGTTAGCGAAAGGGAAAGGACAGAATGAAAGAAGAGATAAGAACGACATGCGGTCGGAATGACAAATACCAACCGACGCGCCAAATCACTGCTGTGGTTGTGGCAACACTGCGTGGCGTCAGCTGCACTGTGCCCTAACCTAGAAATCATTGTGCTGTATTTATTCGCATAATGTGCCGGGATACATATTTATATAATATTATTTCGAGAGAGAATTTTTTCCTCCAGTTTCATTTTATCATTTTTTAACCTCACGTAGGAGTTGATTTATTTTCATTTGTGAGCCAGCTTAACTTGTAGTTTATTTGGAAAGTAACAATAATTGATTCAGACGATTTTTCTTACTATAAGGCATTTACGGAACGGACAATTTGCTACATTTCATGGTAGGAGCTACAAAATGACCCCGAACTTTTCGTGACTGCTGTCTTAATGCTCTTATAATCATTTACAGCACCTGATCAAACTGAAATAACCGGCAATAAAATACTTCATTGTTTAATGATTTTATTAAAGTTAAATTATCTATTCAAATACACAATTATAAATTACGCAATTCTTATTTACTAACAATATCAATATATAATTAATAAATGAGTATTTCAATGCTAAGGTGTAGTCATTTTGCAGTCTGGATATGTTTGAATGCATATAAAAGGAACTATTACAAATTTTAATATAATTATTGGTTATATGATTTTTTGATTATTTAAAAAAAAATAATATATTTACACAAACGAAAATCATTTTATAAGAAATAATGAGAACAGAACTAACGTTCATGAACAGAACTAACGTTCAGCAATGTTCATCTCAATTTTAAATAAAATTTTCTATACATTTTAAAGAGAAAATCTGTACTTTACTGACAACTAAAATGTTTTCCTTTCCTATTAGATATTACGCAAATTTCAATTTTTTCAATTCGCATTTCTATCTCCGAGAACATCAGACGTGGATTAAGTGATTCTTAAGTTTTATTTTTTACAACTTGATATTTCAATATAGTGATCTTTATTTTTAATATTTAGTTACATTATTTATGCATGTACGAAATGATATTCCATATACTTTTTAAATGAATTATGAATTGTGCATTATAAAAATATCGACTTTTTTTAAATATTTTTAAAAATGGCAACTTAAACTTTCACAATATTCAGTAATCATTAAAATTAGTTCCTCATTTTATTATAACGCTTTAATGTATTTTCAACCCCTATAAAAACGTTTTCTATTTTTGTGATTCATTAATTGGTGAATATTTTTAAACTTCAAATAACATACTATTAACTTTTACCCTTTTTCATCTCAACTGAATATAACGTGACACATTTGACACAGGTGTGGTGTGTGAAGTGTGAGTGAGCAAGCGAAATCTTGCCTATAAAACTGCCCAGGAAGTTTTGCAGCTGGTACAACATTTAGATATAAGTTAGCTTAGGTTAAGTGGTGTCACGATGTATTCAGTTTTTTATAATATGTAGAGCTCATTTTAATTTTTTTATAATTCTATCCAAAATAGTCACTTTGTACAATATTTTTGTCATTTTAACCTTTCAAAATGTTTTTGTTAGCTCAACATTTCATTTTAAGTTTTATATTGGCAAACCCGATTTCAAATTCAAATATGTGATATAAAACACGCTATTTTAATTTTTTTAATATTGATTTCTCTACATTTATTGTAAAATAAAAATTTAACAAGAGATCACTTCAATTTGTTTGTCTTTATTTTCTCACTTTCTTGATTTAAAAATGCATTAAGTAAGGATTCCTAAAAATAAATATTTTTTTTTGCAAAGAATGAGCATGAAAATAATTATTTTCATTTTCAGGAATACACCTGGATACGATATGATACTTCCTGAAGACACTAATTTTGTAGCACGAGCCTTTCCTCAAATTGTAAAGGGCAGAACATATTTAACTTTGTTTTTGTATAAATTTGTTTTGCAAGAAAACCCTTCAAATGTAATACGGCAACAAAATAGATTTTCAATTATTCTTATAGCTTTAGATGATTATGACAGTTTTTTTATAGACTACTATTGTTATGGAAAATTCTAGTAACATACGACAAATTAACAAATGAGAAAACATCTAATAAATAAAAAAAGCTTTATTTTTTTGTTGAATTTAGTTGCTTCAAAATTTGTACAAAATTAGAAATAAACAAAAAAATAATAATTATTAATTTCAATGACCCGTATTCTGCTCTCATCTCTAACGCTAAAGAAGTCTAATTAAGTAACTTTAAGACGCTTCTTTAAGATTTCGTATTCACCTGTCATGATTAGTGATAATGAAGCATCTTTTTAAGGTTAGTTATTTAGAGATGACAGGGGTCGTCTGCTCTTATTTAGTCATAAAAAGGGCAAAATTTGTGCATGATATCGATGACATATTAAATATTCCCGAGTTATTTGGTATTAATAGTAAACCATTAAAAAATGTATGTTGTCAAAAAATACCATCCTTTATTAAAGAAAGCTTACAGAAGGTTGCTGAATATGGTTATAATTAACAATTTCATTAATCGTAGATACCGTCTCTAGCTAAAGAAGACTTAAAGAAGGAGATAAAGACAAGAGGTGAATATGGACCAATGTTACTGTTACTGTAATTAAATGTGCTTATTACAACGTATATTTTGCTGTTAACAAATATTTTATGCAACCTAAGGTATTAGCGGTGATGTATTAAGTAAATTAGGAAAGGTGTACCTAAATATACTGTGAAATAAATAAAGGATTGATTAAAGCGCGAACGAAACTTGTTGGGTAATTGAAGCGTAACTCTAGTAGTATTTCAGAGCGCCATCCACTCAAAATAAGTTAAGCAAGGCAATTGTCACCCAATACTCGGTTAA
Source organism: Stenolophus ochropezus (assembly GCA_035578165.1). NCBI lineage: Eukaryota > Metazoa > Arthropoda > Insecta > Coleoptera > Carabidae > Stenolophus > Stenolophus ochropezus. The sequence goes on along the minus strand of JAQOWZ010000005.1, from coordinate 10,970,863 downwards.
TTACTCTAAAATCACTAATGAATCTCTTTAATCCTAGGCAGAGCAGCGGCCGTCATTTACAACTAGCGCTGCGCTGTGGGTAAATAGATCGATCCGCTGTGAACAGGAGCTGGAAGCAGCGAGTAACTTTTATTCATTCCGCTGGAACAGATACCACAAATTAGTGTTCGCGTCGTCCGACTGCCGGCAGCGCATTTACAGTTCCAGCTGACACTGATTACACCCAAACATCAAAGGGTAAACACGTGAAAGGAACACATGTAGTTTTTCCGCCTTCATTTTCCGATAGTTTCACGTGAAACACTAATTCCATTACTCTACATACATCAAATATATTACTAATTAGAATATCATGTCCAAAGCCCAAAGAAATCGAGTTAATCAAATTATTCTATTATTTGCTCTATTATTAATCACTTAATCTATATTACAACTGGAAATTAACCCTAAATAATTATAGCCAATAGGATACTTACACTTCCGGGACACGTCCCGGTGCGCCCTCCGTCTGTGCATCCTTAAATCCCCACGAACTAATTCATTAAAATATAAAATAACATATTTTAAGCATAAATAATAATTTAAAATTAATACGTACTAAAAATGTATATATTATTTTTATTTTTATTAAATTAAATAATATACTTCGAATTAAATATTTTAATAAGTAAAATATATAGTTTATAGCAGGTCTGGGCATACTGCGGCCCGCCACGTTGATTTTTTTTGCGGCACGTAAATCTATAATTGTACATCTGAAAAATTTACTTTTTTCTGTTTTTCTTCCAAAATTTCTAAATTTGATAGCTTGTGCATTGTTTTATATTTTGTAGTTTATTATCAAGCATTACTAATTAATGATCAATGGATTTTCTCGACTAGTGGATGAATGGGTAGAGGTAATAAAGTTCTGGAAATCAGTCGTATTTTGGAAGGCTTTATTTCAGCTCCGACCGGTTTCGACCCCACATGGGACTTCTTCAGGAAGTGAAAGTCAGTATTTAAAGTGAGTCGCTGATTCGATATACGACTGATTTCCAGCACTTTATTACCTCTACCCACTTACTAATTAATATTTACAAATGCGGCCCTTCAACGAAAAAGTTTGCCCAGGCCTGTTTTATAGCCTGTAAGTCACGTGTCTCAAGACGCCAAGCACAGGACGTGACGTTAGTTTCAAGTACAGACAGTTTGTTAAAACGTCAATTTTTTTTTGTAAGTATCAGAGTACTTTAAATAGTTTTTATATAATAAAATTAAATAGCGACACTGGATTCAAATTTACTCAAGCCCGTTTATATAGATGGACTAAAGTGACCATTTATTTCTTATATGAAATCAGTACAAGACCTTTGTTCTGTATATTATTGGACAAATAATGGTAAAGTTGTATCAATATTATTGCTCTATTTTATTGCTACAATTAACAGTTCTTTTCAAAAATGTTTCAAGTCATTAGTAGCAGTGGCAGAAATTTAGGTTAATATTTAAATTGTATAAAAATGTATAAATGTCAATCATTAAATATTTACAAAATATGGAAAATCAGTACATTCAGTACGGTATGTAAAAAATCTGTACAAAATGTATTTCAAATTGTTTATCAGTACAAGGGTCTGAAAATCAGTACTGTACTGACAAATTCAGTACGAATGGTCACTCTAAGATGGACCCTATTGCATAACATCTGAAATATGCTTTGGATGCAGTGTTTTGAAATTTAGAGAAGAGAAAATAATAATTAATGATCTAATCTTTTTCGTAACAACTATATACAATCTTTGGTATTCTTCGTTTATTTGTACTCTAGAAGGATTTTATTCAAAAGAAACATTGATAATTAATTCTCAACCGTATCATAATAATGTAAATTTGTATTTTGATAGTATAATCTGTCAGCCTACAGTCTCTGTATGAAGCCTAAAGGGTACTGCGTGGTGAACTAAAATTTGGTCAGGCAGGCGATAGGAACTCAGTTCCTATGAACTGCATACCAGAAGAACCTACTGCAATTAAATCCAAAGATATTGTATGTTTACGTTCGACCACTTATACTATCCTTGAACAATTGCAAATTCAACTGCCAAAATTTCACGTGCATACAGACCAATCAGAAAGCACTTGAAACATGCTTCAAGACTCTCTTTTCTGAAGCAGGAAGTGCAGCGAGAAAAATCGATGAACTTTGAGGCAAGAGAATTTTTGCCTCTGCACTTCTGTAGTCAGCACTATGCTGCAAACAGAGGGAATTTGAAAACTAGATCTTATGGATATATTGCATGCTAAATTTAAAATTTCTAGAAGAATGAAATTTAAAAAAAAAATGCAAAATTCTCCTCTTCTAATTTTATATTGTGAGGCACTATCTGCATCCTCTGACGAACCGCTCCTGGTTTAGCAACAAGCAAAAGTAAATTAAAAGTTGCAAATAAATAAATCCGAATTGTGAAGTGGCCCACATATTACAAATATTTTACCATTAATTGGTTGTAAAAAATATAATAAGCGACTCGGAATGTAAGGAGCTAATACAACCATAAATTTCGGCACCGCAAGCTCCGCCTAAGTTCATATCTCCTCGAAGGTTTAAGGTACTTATATTCCATATAGCTTAAATGGCTGATTTTCAAACTGAAATAAGAATTGTATTTGTGGGAATATTTTTTTGAGAATTGGTATTTATGTTTTTTGACCCAAGGAATTCAATGGTGGTCTTTAAAGCTGTAGCTAACATCTATTTATGGGTACGAACCATTGCATAAAACCTGAGACCACTATTTGGTATTTCATATTGCATAAATAAACAAAAATAGTGTTGAACAAAATTGATGTTGACTGTAATTTAAGTTTTATTTATTAAACATGTAAAGCTTTAAAAGCAACTTGTATTACTGGCAAAATTGAAATTCGAAATTTATGAATTATAACGGAATTTAACCAATAATAGCCATTCTATTTGTGAATGGTTTATTGCAAAATGAAAAGTAGATATTATTTAGTCTGTTCATTTGAGTAGAATTAGTAAAGAGCATTCTGGTTATTAAATATTGAATCATATTTCAGAGATAACAACACGGAATATATTTATGTCCTTTGAATAATGATCCGGATTATCCGATATTGGCAAACCAAAATTTCCTGCATAATAATTTGGTTCAAAGCCAATATAATAGTTTAATACCCATAACCTCAAACAGCTGAAATTATAAGCTACCAGTTTTATTACATTGTCGCAAATATGTACAAATTACAAAATATCTGATGTTGCCAGAATATTAGATTTAGCTCTCTATGCTGTGAAATTATTTGAATACTACGAAATATTTGTTCTATAAAAATAAAATAACGCAGTTGGTTATTTCACTATTTATTATTTATTGTTATCTCGAAAAGAGTAAACAATCGTAGAAATAAACAATAAATAGTTAAACAATCAATTATTATACTTATTTTACTTTATTTTTGTTGTTTCGAGTTTTATCAAGTACTAACTACATATTCCTATTAATAATAATTAAAAAAAATCTGAGAAAAAGATTAATTGATCTACCTATGTACGATTCAAATTAATGCAAGTTATGTTATTTATAAGAAAAATTCCGTTTTATTTTTATTTTTAGCTCAAAATCTTTTGTTCATTTAAAAGGAAATGATGTCAAAAATGTACCTGTAATTTTTTGAATTTCTTTTTGATGTTAATTTTAATTGAAATTCCTCACGTACAAATTCATATCTTTCTCGGAATGCAAGATAAATTTAATGAAAATACAGTGGGCTACATAATTCTGCGTTAAAATCAACAACCCAGATTTGTAAGCCTCTTAAAGTAGGATGAACCACATGGGATGACGGACGCATTAATGTAAGCGCGACTTGTTATTCTCTACGACTACGGATTCGGAAGAATTTAGAACGGCCCTGCGCGGAAAAATCGCGAACAATACTTGCGGAATCCCAGCACTAGTTCAAAGATAAAAGGGTGAATCTTGCTCTTTTTCCACTGTAATGGAATGTCATTTTAATTTTAAATGTAAGTGCGCTAAAAATAGTTTCGAACATTAAATATTTATTAAAATATAAAATGCTCCTGTCAATAAAAATGCTAATTTGTTTTTCACATTTGTAATTTTAACAGTACCAAGGCTACAGGTAGTGTTTTATTTGAACTGGCCACGTTTAGTCCTAATGGTTCGTGTCAATATCATAATTCTTAACTATTTAACTCTCAGTTGTTCCTTAACCTTGGTATGATCTTCGATTTCTTGCATAATTGTTAGTGTTGTCGTTTAGATCTTTCTAAATTCTTATCTTGTCAAGACAAGACTGGCAAAAGTCTAGTCTTGAAATTTCAAGACAAGACAAGGCTTTCTTATTCTAGACCACGACGAGAAAATTGTAGACAATTTTCAAAACTCTAGATAAATTAAATTTATAAATTTTGAAATATAAATGTATCATGCGAAGCTTGTTCCAGCCGAGCTGAAACAGTAATTGTAAAATAAAAAAGAACGCTGCCAAAAAATTATCTGTCCTTGTCTCCAGCGTTTGCGCAAATTAATCTAGAGTCTTGATATCTAAACAAGATTTTTTAATCTAGACTAAGTCAAGTCTTGTCTAGATGGGAACATTAATAATTGTAAATCAACTACTCTCATTGCACTAATGATGGAAGAATATAATCCCAAAACGTGTGCATTTAAGTGCATGAATTGATTTTCTATCCTGATTTATCCATCTTCCGTATATTGCTCGATTAAATAATTTCTAATTCTGTTGAATGCTTACATTCAGGGACAAAGATAGGGTTAAAGGAAATTAGTTGATGTTTTGAAATATATACATCGTAAATAGGTCCTTGTGTAGTCAGTTTGTGGTCTATACTGGTTCTAACCACTTAGTTTTGATATAATCAAAATAATAGATCTGATACCGTTAGTCGTAAAAACTGAATCAAAATTTAAATAAAAATTGAAACATTTATCAAAACTACGTCCTAAATAGTGTTATCAGGAATACATCGGGATTATGATAATGTTTACTGAGATTTCGATATTTACATGTAAGTTCTGAATATATTACAAATAGCCGTATCGTTTACGTTTAAGTTAATGTTATTTCATGCAAAATATGAGCAAAAACATAATTTATATTGTTGGTAGAAGGGCGTGTTTGCTAATATTACGGTATGCAAGTAATTGTTAATGATATTCTGTTGTGAAATGATAAAATGCAAATCACAATGTAAATAACTTTAAAATAAATAGCTCAAGTACTTGAATTTCCATAGTTTGCCGCTTTCAAATAAGTTTTAATTAAAATGCAAAAATATCAAAATATTTCCACTTAGAAAGTTTATAATTATTTGGCATATCTCCGTTGGTTAGTTTCTTTCTTTGACGAAGTGCGGAAAACGGAATTCTTGATAATCTCACGGCGTAGCACTTTGTTTAACAAGAAGAGTTGTGAAGACTTGTAGAAATATTTTGCATGGCACAAGCTTCGTTATCTCAGTCACGAATTCCACTCAACTTTCAGATATCGAAAAAACTATTCGGTGATTTTATTTCCCGTGGTTGTTGCTGATTGCTTCATCAACCATAATCTGTATTGTGTGGAAATAATCACCACAAAAACTCCGCACGATATTATTCAAACTTTAAATTAGTTTTCAACAACTTTTTAAGTGCTTTTAAAATGAATTACGTTATAAACAAATACAACTTCATCTTTTTACTTCATTATTTATTGCACTTTTAATAACTTTGCAAATAAATTTCATTATTATTTAATATCTTCTTATAAATTTCTGTAGCTAAATAATTTCTCTGTTGCTCGTATCTCAAATCTAAATAGTTTTATAATAGTTATTTATGTAATAAGTAAGGAAACAAAGGTGATTATTTAACGCATGCGAAAATTACAAAACGAGACGAAGGGGAGTTTTGTAAAAGCAGAAATTAAATAACCACCTAATTTCCTTACGTGCTTTATACAATATTGTTTCTAGTTCCGTTTGAATAAGTACAAAAATCTATTTAAAATTATGAATTTTTGACATTTTCATGACATTTGCAAAATAAACAAAAAAAAACAAAAAACACAATACCAAGGACTCCTTAATTTTCGGCGATAATAGTTTATTAAAACAAAATTGTTGTTTATAAATTGATAAACGATCTAAATTAAAGTTGTCATTTAAGTGTTTTGATTTGTAAAATAAATCAAATAAATTAATATTTGTAAAAATAATAAAAACTAAATATTATATTTTTGTAGTTTTTAATGTTTCTATATATGCCTCCATACCAATTTGATTTCGTATGAAATAATGATCTCATTATTTCACTAACGAAATAATGTTATCAATAACTTAACTGAAATTAGGAAAATAAAGAGTCTTTTATTAAACGGAAATAGAAAGACAAATAAACGATCTATTAATTTGTTTTAAAATTGATATTAATCATCAATTGCAATTGTATTATTTTGATTGTAACTATTTTTTGTTACTCGTAACATGCCTGAAATCACAGATGGAGTATAATATAATTTACATTTTTGGTGCGATAGGTTTTATTTTACAGTGACAGGTTCTAAACATATATTGTGGAATGAAGTCTGTATTTTCTAAAAAAAAATTGCTTGTTAACATGATATGATAGATTAAAAAAAATTGTTTAAAAAAATAATGGTAGCCTCTGCAACAAAACGCTTTAATAAACAATGAAATGTCAAAATCAGTTAAACGAATAAAAAATTTGTAGTTTTACATGACTTTATTGAACATTTAATTGCGATAAATTGCGATTTTTTTAATAACCTGTAAAAGCTAATAAATATCGTGTTTCTTTACCGCACTACAATACATAAAATCGCAACTACCGTAAACGTCCACAATATGTGATTGTTATGTTTAAATTTCAGGTGGCCAAAAAATAGGTATACTATCATTCAAACAACGAGTTCATTAGTTACCTGATGTTTCAGTAGAGAAGTGAGGCAAATACTTTAAAAATGATGAATATTTATAGGTAGTAAAGCCAGATTTCCTTAGTAAAAATAACTTGGAAAATGAAATCAGCTCAATTAGCTGTTAATCATGCAAATGGCTGATTAATATTCAGCGTAAATCCGCGATACAAAACACGCTCCTTTCTCCCGCTGGTCCGCTGACCATTCCATCCATCCGGACCGCCCGGAACAATTCCTGCGACGCTACTTCACACAAGTCGTTATAACTTAGTCAAACAGCGAGCTGCTGCTGGCATGCAAATCAGGCCCAGGTAGAAGTATCTTCCCCGAGCAGCCTGGACGGGGAAATTATCAATATACGGACCAGTATTTGTTTTAATTAAACTTGCCATGTGGATTAGCATACTGTGTTTATTACTTATTCATTCTTTCTTATGATCTATTTTCTTTCAACTGAAGAAAAACTGTTATAGATTTTGTTGCATCTAAATGATGTTAATATCACAAACTATTATTTACAAAATTCTTGCCTAACTGGTTTTTGAATTTTAAAAATAATAATTAACAAATCTGGATCGCAGAGGCGTCTCAGACGCAGACATAATAAAGAATTGTTTAATTTGAAGCAGAAATGTCAAGAACAAAAACTATATGCTGAAATATTGTTGTGGAAACACTGCCTAACTTTTAATGAATCTGATATTTCCGTCAATGTAAATAAAGTTCTGAAACAATTTGGTGCTGATATATTTATTAGAAAATAAATTATTAACAATATTAATAAAGCTTCCTACAAGTATGATACGGGCAGAACGAGCTTTTCTGTATTAAGGAAATTTAAACTCCATAAAGGAGTCAGAATGTACAATTAAGGAATGAATCAGTTTCATACATAATCAGTGAAGGATTTAATATTTAAGGGGCCTGAAGCGTTATAAATTTTTGGGACCCCATAGAATAAATTAATAATTACAATCTATATATCTTTTATTTTAACGTGTAGAATTTGACAGTTGCCAGGGCCCCTGTCGGAAAGGAGGGGGGGGGGGCGTTTTCGTTTAGTTTTCATCATATTTCCACCGCTTGTGCTTAAATCCGCCACTGAATATAATGTACTAATAAATATAATACAGAAAGCAACTATTATCGAATAAAAGAGTAAATGATGTATTCATATAATTTTTAAGGTAATTTTTTTCATACCTGTGAATAAAATGAGATTTATCAAACTTATTACATGATAAGAATTTTATCTGTTAAAGAAAATTATCGCTATTATTCTAATATTAATGTTCTATGCTCGTTGAAATTTATTACTCCATAAAATTTGGTGTTGTAAGCATATTAAAGGCTTATTCTTGAGGTAATGATGAAAAGAAATAAGAAAAACCCATAAAAAGAATAGTTTATGGTAAATAAATGTTAATGTTTTACCTTAGAACGCAGACATGTATAGTGCAGTAGTAAAAATTTCATAAAAATGGTGAAATATTTTGTTTCCTGTCGGAGTTGGCGTGGCATAACGTCGCGAAATGAATTCAAATTCGCGCCATTGCGAAATCAGTTGGCAAGAGAGCCATTTAACCCGCCATTTAGAAAAGCCACACCGTAAAAACAAAACAATAACAACACCTTCGCCAAACTATTTCCATTTGCCTAGCAACGAGCGCAAAAACAACAATGCACCCCGGAATGTAAAGTATCCTTGCGCTGCATTTTTAACATTCTGGAGTCGCGAACGGCATCACCTTCGGCTTTTATTGCTTTGCATTCGCCGAGGAAGCCGGCTGCCACACTATCATTGCAGCAGCGCTACTTTACTGATATTGCTTCATGTCTATACCTCCCAATTGTTTTACGAACCTACTATTTCAATTTTATGCTAATCTCGCACTGATGGAATCATCGTCATTGCCAGCCTATAACACACTTACATTTTGCTTGTGTAAATTGCACTTTTCTTTCTATTTGTTAAAAGTTTAGATAATTGATTATTTTATGAGCAGGGACTTTGGGACACGCGCATAGCGAATGGTACTGGGATTTTCCGAAATATCAATTTTTAAATATATTTACATTGAGAATTTATTTTAGAATTAAATAGGTTATTATGATGTAAAAATTATTATAAATTTTTCAATATTTAGAAACAAATAACTAAAATTAATGTCACTGTGTGGTTCAATCCTCGACCGTATAGGTTTTTCAAATAAACTTGTGTTCAATACAGAACTTTTTTGGATATTTTGCAGACAATTACGTCACAATTTTTTTATTGCTATTCGTTTATATTGAGTTTTTTACAATATAAAAATATGTGTATAATATTTTTATTTGACAATTATTTCATGTAAAAAAATAATAAAAAAAACATGGAAAGCTCCACAAATAAAATTGTTATTATTTTATTAACAGTAACATTTTAATAAAATATTGGAAGAAAACGATAATAGTGTCCAAAGTACTAATGTCAATTAACTTTTATGATGGACAACTATTATGAATTTAAACTTCATATAAAAATGTGTGCCTTTAAAGTAGAGAATGAGACCGCGATTGGAATAAAACTATCCTGCGTTTAATTAGTTGGAAGCCTTAGAGAAAATTCTTGGTGCAAGCAATTGAAATGCGGCCCACGTTAGAGCACATTTTGCACTATTTTGCTCTATAATTTCCGCTATTGTTCGTTAGTCAAACAAAATTCATCAGTAATTAGAAGTAGCGAGTCGCTGTAGCTTTAATCACATCACGGTAGATATTCGCGGTTGCGCGCCGGCAACTTTATTATATCTGTAATAATGAGATACAACTAGTGTAATTCTACACTAACACAATCGGCAGCACATTTACGGCATTGCCAGCAGCATAGTACATGTGCTCTCAATTGTAAATTGTTTCAAATATGTTCACTTATTTATGAAATTCTCCCTAAACTGATACAGTTAATTAAAATTATAGTAGAGGCGCCAATAAAATAGTTAAAATCTATGATATTACTAAAGCTACAACTTGTTTAATACTTTCCCAATACATCAAGTGTTCCAGTTTTGTTAATTCTTTCAAATATGGATTTTTTATTTTAGTCACTTTAATCTATCCTTTTATCCCTCGACAAATTTTAATATATTCATGTGTCAAACAATAGCAGGGAAGGCTAAATAATGACTTAAGAGAAGAATGAATCGACAGACTAGTGAAGAAATTAACCAGGAAAAACACAAATAAAAGAAATAAACCAAAAGACCTAGACTTATATAACAACATTAAATAATTTTAAAGTTATAGTATGGGATCGGAAACCTTGGAAGAATTGGAAACTAGAAAAGGAAATGTCAAATTCGACTCCTTAAAATACATAAAGATTCAAATAAAGAAGCAAATTTTCTGTATTTATATATCTAAAGACATTGGCCCGTATTACGAGCTCACTTTTATAATAAAATCGCGATTTTAACGCTCACTTTTACATCAAAATCTTTTGTAAAAACGAACGTTAAAATCGCGATTTTATTATAAAAGCGAACTAGCTCACTTTTATAATAATATCGTGATTTTAACTTTCAATTTTACATAAGATTATGATGTCAAAGTAGGCGTTAAAATCGCGATTTTATTATAAAAGTGAGCTCGTAATACGAGCCATTATTTCTTGGACCGGTAGTCGGTAAAATATTTAAAATGAATCATTTTCGTCTCAGAAAGTAAATTTTAATTCAGTTGTATAAATTTTATTTCATGGTTGGCAATTGAAAAGGTATGACTTTTGTGCATCGTGTAATGATTGTTTTTGAAATTTAATTGACATATAATTTACTTCTACTTATACGAATTACGACTAAGGTTTTTGAAATACAGAAATAAATATTGTACAGAAATAAAAGATGATCAGATCACCATTCATTAGCTTTGTTATGAATTTTGTTTGGAAAATATGACGTATTACCGCATAACAATTGAAAACTGGACTAAATGAATGATAATTTAATAACGAATGAGGTAGAAGAATGTTATTTTTGGAGGTATTGTACTGTTGCGAGTTAATTAATACGTTTTGAGTTCTGGAAAGCAATTACGCGCAGCAATGAGCTTCCTCGTGATTTGAATGAGGCGAGCAAACATAACACATTAGTGAAAACAGAAAACAAATATTTTCAATAACTGAAGGGCGTGTGTCGAAATGCGCACTCCAGAGTGTAGTGTTGTGATGGCTGAGTGAAGTGTACAAATGACTAAGGGTGGAGAGGAGTTGTGACATGAGTTTTTAATTCAACAGCTGATGTTGAACACATCAACCTAAATATTTTCTCCGACATGTGAATGAAATTCCAAAGACTTTTACTTGCTTTTCGCACAATTACATTTTAACATTTGCTAATTACACTTTTCGTTTTCACCAATACGACAATCAGTAGACAGACTACAAAAATAATTATTTATTTCATATTTTCTTTATCTATAAATGATAACCTATAATTAAAAGCCCAAAAAGCTTTATTTTCCGGATTAAATATCGACTCCACTCTGACCGATAAACAGGTTTACAAGATCCGGGGTGCTGCATAAGTCCGTAGGAACAAAACAAGGTTTAAGAATTGTCCAATGTTTACTCGCTATGTCGTTGTTTTATTCATATTCGGCACTATTCGGTATACTTCGTGATATGTACTAGAGGCATGGGAAAACAAGTTTTTGTTTATTGCATGACACCGTATTTGAGGAAGAAAATTGACGACATAAAGTTAATCGGTTTAGTAGGTAATACCGTGAACTGCTGAACATGTAATGTCGTATAGGTATGCCAGAAGTCTATTTTCACTGTCTTGTGTCTTTTTTACATACTAAACTAAACCATGTTAAACTATGTTCTATAACAGTTATAAATGTAGCTTTAGAATTTAGCTGCTATACTTTATTTTCCTAATTATCTCCGTTGCTTCCGCGATATTTGAAAATTCTTTAGACATTTGTCTCTGCGAGGAACCTGCAGTTTAGAGTTGGTTCTGAATTACTCTCAAACAGCGGTATTTTTATTTGGTTAATAGATTAGAGTCAGTGCGTAGTTTTTAACTGTAATATGCATAGAGATAAAAATAAATGTATAAGAAACCTTGAATTATATACCCTAATAACCGGAGATTTTGTATTGAAAAAATCGGAATATTTTTGTTTAATAGATAGGCTTCTTGAATTGAAGCAAATTGCAGAAACATGTATTCATAGTATTTGCTATATAATAGTTGTCAGCGGTTATATGGTCATTTACAATGTCAGCCAGCCACCACTAATGTGACACTTGACATTCTGTGAAGTAAGCGCCACATTATCTCGAAGAGTCAATAAAGCTAAAAATACCCGGTTGACACAGTACCCTCATAAAAACGTTTGTGTCTCTATCCCTTGTAATCCAGGTAATGAGCATGATCAACTCACCTGCGTCCTGCTGAGTCGCCAAGTTCGTCCGAGCGTCCGTTGTTTGTCTTCGCAGGACCTTTGCGCCGTAATAGGACTATAGTTTACATGGTAATGTATTGCCAAGGGTACAGACTTGCAGACACGGGTCGATAGGAGGGGTTATAACCTTCACAACATTGAATAGGGAATTATTTCTGTACCAGCGTTGGCAGGATTCGAATAAAATCCAGACATAAATCTTGATTTACTTATTCCCTTCATAACAATGCTCTACATAAAATTACACTTATTTTGTTTATTCTACTCCCGAGTACCGACAATTATATTTCAGCACAGATAACTGTCTAATTTTGAATATTGAAAATTTAAATATAGAATTTTCATTCTTATTTACTTTTTAATTTATAAATTATAGAACGAAATAAAAACACTATGTTACACACGTGTTGCATAGATACAACATTTTTCCTATCGAAATATTAATAAAAATTAATAAATAAAACCATTGATAAATATGTTTACGTTACCTAGTAACGGTTACTTTTCATAAACTCAAAAGTGCATACTTTATGCTCAGTTGTAAGAAAAATATATTCCTCCTTACAAAAATTGGAAATAATAGTTTTTACGTAGAAATTGAAAATAAAATATAATACATGTACTTTGAGTCATCGAATCAATAAAAGTAGTTAAAATTTAAAAAATAACAAATAATATACATTCTAATTAATATTTGGTTTTTACATACCTTTTAGCGAAACGTCGCTACAATGTGATATTTTTTGTTATAGAAGTTGCTATTTTCATATTATATTGTTGTCCAAAAATAAATTAAACATCAAACGTATATTCTCTGAATTAATTAGTTTGCTGGAGTAGAGGGTTTAACCTCCAAAACCTTCTCCCTGGCTTCTCCTATGAGTTAATAATTATGGTCAGTCACTTAAACAGAGCAGAAAAGAGGATCTAAAATTAGATTTCCAGTGTAGCTTCCTATTAACTTAATTAATTACATCCTAATTCGAATGGTTTGCATTGCAACTACCACGGAATATAAAATAGTTATTTGTCAAACTAGAGACAAAAACTTATATTTTGGATAAAGTGCTTTCTTTTCGTATTAGACGCAATATTTTTTTTCACGACATATTTAAAAATCGATTTATTCGAACAAAAGGCGCAGCAACATGATAAGTTAGAAAATTAGGTTATGTAAACTTTTAAAGTTTAGCAGTGCAGTTGTTTATAAAAAGTCAATTCAAATGGTCAAATTGTGAAATAATGTGAAAAAAGAAAATAACAAGACATAGGTAATGCCATATATTTTTTTTTAATATCATTATAAAATTAGAATTTTTAATATAATAATTAATTTTCCCAATGTTTCATTCTAAAATAATATACATGTTATAAAGTTGGTAACACTACACATTTTCTATTCTAGTAAGGAATTTTCATCTCTATTTCGCGAGAAGAAAATAAGTCTTTCTACGCATGTAGTGGGAAAAACATTTTTACTTTATAAATTTTGTTTCAATTAGTAATATGTCATTTTTTAAGATTGACAACTTTATCTTCCGATTTACATATGTACATATAAATAAGAGGGTATTATTCTTTATCAAATTTAAAAAATGAATAAATTTTATAATATACTGTACTGATATTTGTTTGTATGTACTATCTTATTAATTGTTTTGTTCACTATAACTTCACAATTACAATTTCAAAAATTTGTTTAATAATTTGGGTTTGTTCTTGTTCACATTTTTTGACATACGGAATGGTGTTATTGTTATTTTTCCGATGGAATTGGAATTTTTATTCTATGTGTGAACTTAGAATATATACTCTCTGGAAACATTGAAATGTTGGGGAAACATTATTTCACCGATAAAGCAATCAGACGAAATGTATTCGCGAGTAAAGAATACGTATGTTTGCAGAAAATTGCTGGTAAGATCCACGACACTTTATCTGCGTATAAATTTAATTGGCATTTACGATAGCAGTAATAGTGATGTCTTGCTTGAAGACAAATGAAATAGACGCGACTACGTCTGAATACATTTCATTCAATTTGCATGTATTCCCATGTAAATAACGGTACGTGTAGGTTTTGTGTCTTGTGTGTTCATGTCTTCCCCGTGTTTTCCTTTGCGCCGAGGATGGGGCTGGGGACACACAAGGAAGAACCTGTTTGTTCACGTACACTTGCATCCTCCCAAAACAATCGGCCTGTTCAAATTCAGACTCTGTAGCAGACAAATGTCGCAGGAATCCAAACAAAATAACTTTCCTTTTCCTACATTGTGCGTTTCAAATCACTTGGATTCAGCGGTATTTTCTTGCTGTTGTGTTCACATCACAAAATAAAAATTTCACAATTTTACTTTACGAATATTGTCTGTTTATTTTTATTTTTTATTTTTGTTATTTCAATCAGATTTTTTAATTTTTTAAAACGGTATATAGTATAATTTCAAAAAGGTGTTTCACAAAATAGCATTTACCTATTATGAAAAAAATGAGTAAAAATTTAAAGAAACAATAAATACTAGAATAAATTCCGTTTATAACCACAAACTGGTTACAATGCCGAAATTGTGACCTCTTCTTGAAAGCCAATATACATTATTTCACTTTTATCGGTAACACAATTCATTTTAAAGTAAATGTAACAATAAGACACAATAATGCAAAAAAAATTGCTTTGTAAATTCAAAATAATATACCAGTAAAGTCGATTTACTGACTAAGTTAAACAGATTTAGCAGTTCTTGAAATATTTCCTACACGCTTTTCAATTTTCATAAATCTGGAATGTTAAATAACAATTGCAGAACAAGTCATTTATATCAATGATTTTTTTAAATAAATGCAACTCTGTAAAAAATGTTTGAAATAAATTGAAATTTTCACTCTGTGACTATAGAAATTATATTGCCTATTCTTTGAGTAGTTATAAATTTAAATCAAAGTACCTAATGTTAAGAAATCAGAAATTTGTTCTTGAAATTCAAAATTCTAAACAAAGTCCAATAGTTGGTCACAACTACATTTTTCAATAATTCACCGTTTTTGTTTTTTTCAATTTAAGTAATAAAATAGAAATTACAAACGTCTAGCAACGAAATGTTTTAAATTTTGAATTACATATAATAATCGGAAAAATTATGTGGCTCGAAAAACATACTGAGACAAACAATTCAAAATAGGGACTAATAATGAAAATCTGCGTCTGGTCAACCTAGACATATCATAATAAAAATATTGATAGATCTGACTTTGTTAACCTCGTAATACTAATATGTCACAAGAAGAAATACCTACATCTGTATTCGTTCTATACGTGTCTATAAAATAAGAAATTGAAAGAAAAATAGTGAAAACCTTTTGTATGGATGGATCCAAATTCGACAAAATGTGACAATGTCAATATCATATGATGTATACAACACCAATACAGTGTTAAATAACCAAAACGTTATCTAAATTTTACGATTTTTCACTTCATTTCGTCAAAAACATAATAAATATTTCTGGCTGTATTTCCATTAAGCGCAAATCCTCCTAATCGCAAATCATAAGCATATTCCCAGTGGACGAGACTGCAATCAAACTCGATCAGTCTCAGCAATCGCTGACGCTTCCAAAGGCAAAAAACAGAATTTGTGCCGTTAACGGCACCAGCTTAATTAAATCGAAATCCAATAGCAAAGCTGGCTGTGGACAGACAGTCGAAGGTGCGACTGCGTGTATTGCACGTGCTGGCTGCAGATGGCGCAATAGTCACCAAGTCACGGAGAGGATAGGTTATGTTAGAAACTGTACATTAGAAACAAAAAAAAACTTTATTTAATTGTATCTATTATTTTTCTAAATCTGACACATTCCTGTCAATTCAAATAAATAAATCACAACTACTGTAACATTAAGAAAAATGACAATATAATGATAATTTTTATATTTAAATAACATACATTCGTCTTTTCATTTTACTTATTATTATAAATATGTATGAAATATAATAAAACGGTGACTAAGAATAAAACATAAATGAACGATTGCGATATGTATAAAAGATTTATGTCAACTATTTTTATGAGCTGAATAGTTTACGTTTTATATATTTGTTCTTTTTATTATTTCAATAATCTAACGTCATAAAATTTGCATATAAAACCACATTTCAACGTGGTGGACAACCTCATACAAATGTTTACAAATAACAAAAAAATTACTTATTCATTTCAACACAGTAAACACGTAGAAATGTGTAGATGGAATAAAAATCACATTTATATATTATAATAACAATAAAATGTTGATGGTTACGAAGTTACGATTCTGACAATCAAATGTATCAATATTGTTATGTTTTTGAACTTATAAAAGTATATGGAGTAAATAAATCATATTTCGATGCTAAACCAAAATATGTTCTGTAATAAATGGGGAAAAAATAAAAGTTGATGTCAAGTTTTTCTCGGTAAATATTGAAATTTATTCTTGCTAATACAAATTCAGCTACAATGCGAACAGTATTTCTCACTCTACGCTGAGGCAACTTCTATTCAAATGGCTAAACCATGCAAATATTAACTTTCGAGCCAGATCTTCTCAAATCGAATTCTATAATCGGGTGTTTGATGTCAAAGATGAGTAAATAAACTCGGAGATACAAATGCAAAGTGACGCGAGTGGTGGATTTTTATTTGCTGTTTTATCTGGCTCTGGATATTGCACCAACTTAATTTTATTTCTCTATGACATAAATGTACGTGCATATAAAGATATGCAGCGCCTCATACGGGAATATCACAAATATATTTTATGTGTTTTATTATACATAAAGCAGAAATAAAATTGTATTGTTTGTGTGTTGAATAATTGAGCGAGAGATACCACAGCTGTATTTATTTGGCAATTAAATTCATAACACGAACGTAAGGTACACGGTGTTTAATAAAGGTCACAAATTTTAGTCTGTTTAAATTATGACGTCCTCAATTTGTAAAAAAAGGTTTTTTTAAAACGTCGCAAATAAAGGGTAGTTACTTTAGGAGTAAAAGATCCACTATATTAAAATATTTATAAAATTTAAATAATTACAATTATGTGCAATACCATATTAAATATTGTAAAACTATACCCTGCTTTTAACTAGGAAAAGTGATTTTAACTTTCAAAACTGAAGATTCTGATTGGCTATAATTTTCATTTGACGTATCAGCATTCAATTAAATAAATAAATAATATATGAACATACGTACGTGTATATTATTGTGTTTTCTACTCCTGTATAAATAAAATCCCAATATTTAAATTCTTTCGATTAATTATAGTAGCCATATTTCAGAACAGTGAAATATGATTCATAATTCATTCTTCTCGGCCAATCACAGAACCAGAAATCAATTATTCGCTTTTATTTCATATCTGATGTGCTGTAGATCATCCTTCCTACGATCGTCTGACAGCTGGCGGTATAGTCAATCCATTGTGTATTTATTTGTTGTAATTTTTTTAAATATTTATGCGTTTTTCCGAATTTAAACGGGTAGAAAAAGTATAGTATTATATTCGGGGTTGTGGTCATTATTCACTGGAATGATTTGCACCACTTGCCTATGGCTCGTGACGTAAACTTCATCTTCGCGAATAATGATTATCATAATTCCTTATACAATAATATAGTATTATTTAAATTACGTATAGTTTATTTTTTATTCACATAATTAAATACAAGGAGTGAAAGAAAAGAGTACCTACCTTTATAAATTATTTAAAAAATCTAGTAACTTTACCTGGTAACCTGCAGTATTGAAAACCTGACTTTCGTATTAGCTCCTTGAAATTAAGAAGGGGTATAATAACTTAAAATGTTAAAATTTAAATAAAATATTAAAATGCTCTCTCCAACCAATCAGTGACAAAAATGTTTGCTTCAAAAATATAACATGTCTCTAGTATTTGAAGTATTTGTTCATGCAGGACAAGTTTTACTTTTATTTAAATGGAGTGTTGACACCCTCTAGTTTCTGTAAGAGACCTACAGCTTATAGCTATATTTTTTTCGCTATTACTTGACGATGTTTGGATTTCAACCCTATAGTTCTCACATTCCACTTATTTCAAGTCGAAGATCGTTAAACAATTGAGTCACTGACGCCCGTAGTTATTTATGGATTTGTTTGTGAGGAAAATATTTCGTATGTAATTTTAATCCTGCGAAAGCTCCCATTACGACGGCGCACCAGCGCCAGCAACGTGTAGCAATTACCCGGGGCAGTTTACAGGAATGTACAAGCCATTCGCTTGTTACCAACCGCACGATTTGATAGCTGGGAACCATTTGGCAATCGATAGCCGACGTGCAGCGGTATGGAGATGTTGGCAAGACTGCATGACTTCTGTGGACTCTGCGGTTGCGACCACGGACTTGTTCCCCCTGATTTAGATGACAGTTGTTACTAGTATACCGAGGAGGAAGAAATATTATCAGGGGGGAATAGAATTGATTATAAAGACGGGATAATTGGGTTCGAGCATATTCGTGACTTTTTTCTTCACAGCTAATCGAAGTTTTTTGTCTTTCACATTGACCTTGGTAATTTTAACTTTTTTTTTACATCAGTTTAACATTTCTCCAAATATTAAGCATTTTCTTCCTTGCAACCAAAAAGATTACTTCTTAAATGTAAAATTAAACGCGGCAATGGGGTGTGTGGCCAAATTTTGATTTTTACATATATGATACTAGAAAAAAATATAATACCCGTATTTTTTAAATTAATTCATTATTCGTAATTCACGATTTTTATTATTATAATGACATATAATTACATAAGATATAGTGTAGATATAATGAAAAATACCTACATATACAGGTTGGTTTTGTTTTGAGTATCCAGTCGATATTTTCTAAATTAAAAATATTGGAGAAAAGTTTTTGAAATAAAACATATACAGCATTATGTATTTCATATTATAACAAAATAGTTAAGTTGTTAAGTTAGTTTCAAAAAGGAATTAATTTTCTGAATACAACGATAAAATACACTTATAGTATTACATAACAAAAATTTTGAGAAAAATGTTCGGCAGAAACAATTGAAATCGAAAAAGATAGATAACTTGAATATTAGAGTCTAATTTAAAACATTCTTATTTCTATAAAATTTAAATTGAGATATAATAATATTTTATTTGTATTTTTCTCAAAATGTTATATGTTTATTATATAGTTGTATTCATAAAATTACTAGCTTTTAAAAAATTGTAAAAAAAATATACAACTTCCTATTTGAAAATCAAAAAAAAAATTATCTTCAAAATCAACTTAACCAAAAAATAAGTCTTTAATGCTATTGTATGATATACATAATTCTGAACAAGTTTTATTAGAAAAACGTTTCTCTAATAATTTTAATTTAGAAAATATCATTTGGATACTTAAACAAAACCACCACCACCACCGACTTAAAAAAATTAGAAAATTTATATAATCTTTCTTCAATTGTTTGTTTTTATTATATTTATATGTATAAAGTAACATTATTACACTAGTACAACAATGACAACATTATTTAACTAGTAATATAATCTTGTTTTTACTAAATTTGTAACAGAATATGCACGAAGAGAATAATTATGACTACAAACGATCGAATTCTTGTTCTCGTAATTAAAAGAGGAAATTAATTTTTACACCATCCCCTTAATTACCGACCCATTCTCCGCCTCTGTACCTTCATTTATCTATATTCCTTGTGCGTGTCTGTAGCAGCCATGTAAGGATAAATTACCTTTGCTGCTTCAGAAGTCAATGTAGATTGCTACGTGTTGTGATTTTCACTGCCTATCGTATCTCATTATTTCTTAAACTTCTGCACTACCATCAAATCTCGAGATGTTTTTGATACAGTAATTAATTAAATTTAATTAAATATTAATTAGGAATTTCGCTACGAAGTTTTGTTTTTATTTGTAGGATAAAATGCTCAAGATATTTTATAATTAGTGCATTTCATTTCAGGCTTGAAAAAGAGCAGTACTAATTAAGTTTCAGCTTTAAAATGTATGAAGTATATAAATATTACATGAAATAGATTTACCTTTCTTATGGAATCCATATTAATGTATAAAATATTGACATGTATGTACGTTGATAACATTTTAAAATTTATACAAATTTATGGATTTTTTGCCTACGTATACTCGTATGTACGTGTCATTTACATTAAAATTTTAAAAGACTTGTTTGTACAATAAATCTGTCACAAAACAAATAAATCTTTAAAATTTATACAAAATAAATTAATTTTAAAAATATTGAAGTCGAGCTAAAAATATATTTTACTAAATTCAAATTGTAATGATCCTATAATTTTTTAAGATTGAATTAATTGAAGAACTATACATATGTATATCAATGAAAGTAAATTAGGTACTAGTGCAAAAAATGCAGTAAGATATCTATTGAAATCACACGATTGGTAACAGTGCTATTGCTATTAGTTATTTTCTGAAGAAAATCTGATGAAAGTACATCATTTTTTCTTATTTATTTTTCACAACAAATACAAATTGAAAGTTGACCAATTTTTACATTATTTGTACTATCTGTTAAGGACAATTGTGTTTTTATAATGTTTAACGATCATTGAAATACTGAGGTCATATAAAGTCGAATGAAGGTAATATAATAGAATTAAACATACACACCAATTAATTTTAATAAAATATAAATTATGAAATAAATAATGTGGTATTAAAAATTAAATAAATATTTTTCTACGAGTAATTTATCATGAAGCATTTACAATTCCAATTGTAATGAGACAATCAGTCAATCATTTCTTGGTTATGAATCAGGATCGCTGCTATGATGCATGTGAAATTTAATTGACTGACATTAATCCTGGCATTATCATGTTAATATTTATAAATACTACAGGATCCATAAAAAAGATGTATTGTCACAGACGATTTATACGCTGCAATTAAAAAGTACTTGTTTCAATATCGATAAAAATAATCCACATGTGACTGACATGGATAACGCATTGCTTGGTTTATTTCAAACGGAATTCCTACAGGTGTAAATGATAACATGACAAATAGTCAAATAGTAAACATGAAACGCACTCACACAATCAAACTAAATACCAATCATTTATCATCATTTTGATAAACTCATAAACTTAAATAAATACACAGGACACCTTTGAGTTAGGAGTTAGGTTAGGTTAGAGTGAGCATTCGTACTGATTTTGTCAGTACAGTACTGATTTTCAGACCCTTGTACTCAGGGGCGGATCTAGGGGTGTGCTGGGTGTGCAATAGCACACCTGGAATTTTTCAGGGGCGGCATTTTAGAAAAGCAATTTGTAAAAATTAAAATTTTAATTAATTATTCATCTTTGTTTACACTTATTTACAAACTTTTGAAGCATTTATGAGATCATATCTAGCATAATTATTTTTTATTACAATTGTTTGATGTATGTAGGACCACATACATATTGGCTTGGTTCCACAATTTTATATTACATGCAGCAAGCGGCAATAGCAATTAGCGGCGGGTTGTTTGTTTCGGCATAGATCTGTAGTGTCGGTAGAGTACGTTATCAAAACACCATTTTTGTTCATTAGTAAATAACTCAAGGAAGGTGGACCTAACAGTTCAGCGCAGGGATACATGTTCGGAACGTGTACATTTATTTTCTGATTTTCTGACTGTGAAGTTCAATTTGAAAGTGTGCTCAACATTCAATTAATAATTTGTGCAATAAGTATGTTTTCATTTAAAACTTTACCATTAAGCTTGAAAACTTTAAGGTATAAGTAGGTAGTTGTAGATATATGTAAATTACTATAAAAAAATAAAATTTAAAAAATTTGGAACCTATTCTGTTTTTATTCTTATATTATGTCAATATTTACATACTTATATAAATATTGTTATAACATATCTACCACATCTTACAATTTACTAATCATTTTAGCTTCCAAACTATAATGGGGTAGGTGACCAATTTCTAAATTTGGTATATGTGATAGCTTGTACAAAAATAATATACCCGTATTTTTTTAAAATTGTTAATTATATGTTGTTTTGAAGTAAATAAATAATATAGTACTTGGGAGGGGATTATGACGTCAACGAAGTTCATGAGAGCGGCGAAGGTAGACAGACGGAAATAGGTGGTGTGAGTGAGATAGTGCTAACTTAGTGAACGTCATAGTAAAGGACGCTGTTTCTATTTAACGCAAATTACTAAACAATTGCTGATAAATATTTAACTTTTTTAATGTCAACGTTAATAAATAAATATACTTTCTATAATTCAATAGTTTTTTCATTAAAATTCTACCTTGGTCACCTACCCCATCATATAAATTTATCTGCACTGATCACAGTGTTTTAGAAGAGGCAAAGTTTTCTCTTGAAATACATGTTCGAAGAAGAAAGAAAATGTTCAATTACGAGCAGTCAGTCGAACCAATTTCTAGTGAAAAAGATAAATTTAAAATATCAGTCTTTTATACGTAGTTAGATGCAGCAATGAATTCATTAAAAGAACGATTTATCCCGCTAAAACAACACACTGATTCATTTTCCTTTTTATTTAACATTAAAAATATTGGTCCTATGGATACAAAATTATTAATAAACTAATGTAAAAATTTAGAGTTGTTGTTTACAGATAAAGATACCAAAGAACGGAATTTTAATGCAGATGAGCTTTATACGGAACTCAATTCTTTAACTACAATTGTAAAAGACGATATAACTCCTAAAGAAATATTAAATTATATTTATAAACAAAACCTTACTAGTCTTTTTCCAAATGTCATAATAGTTAATTAATTAATTAAACTGAAAGATCATTTTCAAAGTTAAAATTGATTAAAAATTATTTAAGGGCGGCAATTTGAGGTTTTGCACACCTTATCTTTCCACCTAGATCCGCCCCTGCTTGTACTGATAAACAAATTATAACATATTTTGTACTGATTTATTACATACTGTAGTGAATGTACTGATTTTCGATATTTTATGATTATTTTTGATAGATGTTTAAACATTTTCATATAATTTAAGTATTAACTAAAATTTCTATCTCTCGACATGGTTTGATTTTATTAGTAAGTGACTTAGTTAAAAAATTTGATTTTGAGAGGAGCTGTAAACTTTAGTAAGCAATAAAATTATAGCAGTAATATCGATATAATTTTTTCATTTGTTTTTAAAGCTAATGTAGAAAAAGCGAAAACAATATATTAAAAGTTATATTTGGATTTATAAATGAGAATAACAAAAGCCTCGAAGATATCAAATTTAAAGAAACTAAACAGTATTTGCTAAAACACTGCTTAAACACAATAGAAGAACATTAATCATCGCATATGGCATAAAATTTCATTTTACTTTATCACTTTTTTAAAATATTATATTAAATGACTTACTATAAACATTTCAATGTACTATAGTCAATAAGTAATCTAA
This sequence comes from Stenolophus ochropezus, assembly GCA_035578165.1. Taxonomy (NCBI): domain Eukaryota; kingdom Metazoa; phylum Arthropoda; class Insecta; order Coleoptera; family Carabidae; genus Stenolophus; species Stenolophus ochropezus. The sequence goes on along the minus strand of JAQOWZ010000005.1, from coordinate 10,946,961 downwards.
ATATAGAACACAAGTTTTGTACTGATTTCATTAAAAAAATAAATGGTCACTCTAGGTTAGGTTATTTTAAGTAAAATTACAATAGGTTGGCAAATAAACATACCTAGTTTTTATTAAACTCATAAACAAAAATAAATACAGAAAACCGACATTTTTGGACTATTGGTTGGGTTAGGTTATGTTAAGTTAGATTAAGTTAGGTTTTAAAAAATAAATACATACACCATTGCGCTAGTGGTTCAATTGGACTAGTGATTAGTGAGCGGCTTCACAAACCAACCCTATTTCTAATTTTCAACGTCATTATTCTTTATCTAAAAATAATTTCATGTGTGGCTGTAAAACAAAAATTTTCTCCTCCGTCAATGAACTTGTTAAAAAATCACACTTTCCTATATCTCTCATCGCTATTTTTCCCTACTTTTGAAAACATTTATGCGAATTGCTTCTTCCAGTTAACATTTTATAATGTGCTAAAAATATTTTATCTTGTTGAGCTACACGCTCATAAAGATAATTGCAGAGTAAAAAACTTAAACATCTCATCGGATTATCATTCTAGGCTTCGTATTCCGCGCACGAAGCGCCGCGTTTTTGTTTTGCTTCAGAACAAGTTTCAGGTAAGAAATTGCAGCACTCAATAATTGCAAAGTTAGGAAAGTTTGTTTAATAAAGTAATAATGTATGTAGTGTTTATTATGTTGCACAAAATAAAAGACGACTTGTAATTCATTATTTGTAATCATATACTGAAGACGCTAGGATTTGAACCCCGATTTCACACCGGTACCATAATTAAACTATAAAGGCTGATTTATATGTGACAGAATAAAATTTAGCAAAGAAAATATATGTTTTAAGTCATAGGAAATTGATGTTTTTTTATATGTCTGTATTTTCTTTGTTCGTGAATATACGGACAGGGTTGCATAAAAACCCATTTAAAAAATTAAAATAAAAAACAAATCGAACTTTTTTGATTTAAATAAGATTTATTTATTTTTTTTATAAATATATTACACCTATATTTTTGGAAATATATTTTGTTGTTTCACAAACAACATATTTTTAAAAAAAACATATATTTTGAAGAATAAGTAAAATTTAAAGAAACAAAAAAAACTACAGTAAAATACGTTTATAACGAACCACTTATAGCGACATAGGTACTGGTTGTAAGGTCGAAATTGTGACCATATGTTTGAAAACCCATATACGATTTTTGGGATCACTTCGATGTCGTTATAATTAGCTTGCTTTTACTGTATTACATTTCAATGTATATTAAACAAAAAAAATCGATTATTGCAAAAAAAATTGAATTGTAAATTCGAAATAATGTACATATATCAGTGAATTCATTTTACCGACGAAGTTCTTGAAAGTATTGTCACATGCCACATGGTAACAACCCTGTATTGGGTACTGTTTCGTATACTTCCTGATAGTATAAATATTTTTTACTAGAGAGCTGGAAAAAAACTATAAAGACGTGTTTCTGTTTATTGCATGACGCCGTGTTGGAAGGAGAAAATGGACGAAGTAAAAATAATCAGGTTAGTAGAAAATCAGCCAATTTTGTATGATAAGAAGAAGGCTGATTATAAAAATATAATGAAACAGCAAATTGTGAACCGCTGAACATGTAATCAGTTATACGAATGTCCAAGGTCTATTTTCTTGTCTTATGTGACATTCATACAACCCCCAAAACAATATTCTATGTTTTATCTTACATATATCCTGCGGGATTCAAACCGGAGACCCCATGTTCAAGAATCGTTCTTTGAGCAATGAGCTATCGGGAATGGTGAAATCATGAGACAAAATAGAAATTTTTAAAAATTTGTAAAAGAAATTTAAAAGTTATCTAAATCCATCTAGAAGAATTTGGCATTGAAACCTAATAAGAAAACTTTGGAAGTTTGAATGTGTTAAATTAAATATTCTTATCATATTCAAGACATTATTATTTCTTGTAAGGATGACACTGTAATCGTTTTGGGCGTTCTATTTCCAAATTGGCAATTGGGATTTTGTGATTGTGAGTAAGCAGAATTTATAAAAAGCTGGAAGGTTTGTGAATTGAAATAAACGATTGGTGGTGATGCACTGGGCTGAGAGCTGCGAAGACAATAAATTCCCGATCGCGGGCAAAACCTGCGAACATCCGTCTCGTCGAACAGTTATAAAGTGCCTGCGGGGCGAATTACCGCGCAAACAATTCATTTCTGTGTACGCAGCACCGGAGTTTGCATCCCGAGGATAAACATTCGCTTCCGGAACGAATCATCAATTCTTATTCTTGCAATAAGGCGGGAATATTATTATAGAAACTACGGGCAACCGTAGGTTAATTATTTGTGCCATTCGACTGAGTGGAGTGTGAAATTTGAGGTTCAAATCGCAGCAATCAAATTAAAAATAGCTATAAGAGAATTTGATACACATATTATTATTTTATAAAACAATACAAACTTACATTTGATTTATTCTCTTTTCATACAAGCCTTGTCCCTTAAGTTCACATACCCAATTTATTCTATATTAATCATAAAAATTAGCTGTGCAAATGTAAAACAACTAAAATTATTGCTATTATTTAATTAAATTAACAATAAATGAACTAAAATACAAAATATTTAAACTTATTTTATGTATTTCAAGTTTATAAGAAATAATTAGTTTTCAGAAATGGAGACGGTTTATGCTAATTTCTTTATATTTTAATTACCATTTGATATCGTCGCTTTTTTTCTATACTGGCTTTTATACGTCTTCGCATGGTAATTACATGATTTTTGTTTTGTTTTAGAGTGAATTTATCCCAGATTTTTTTAAATGACTTGTGCAAAGGTTTTTTTTAATTTTGTAATGACATACATTTTTTTCTTTATTGAAATCTATGATGTAAACGCAGTAGAGATTTGTAAAATGATTACTGGTACATCACAATCAGTAGAAATTTTTAATATTTTAAGCAAATCATAGATAACTGTGTGAACTGTGGGTCAGGCCTCATATATTTATAAACATAATGACGATCGTTTTGATCTTTTGGAGATCAATAGAGACAAACAAATGATGTATGATAAGGTGAAATGATAATGATTGTTGCTATATTTTATGAAGTGTGATTTAGTATTGTTTTATTAAATAAAACATGTACATATCTTCCTTGTAGAGACTGTAGACTGACAACATACAAAACTAAAATGCATGTAAATTCAATATCAATAAATACTAGTTCTATACGATATATAATGTGTCCAAATTTGTATTGCGTCTGAATAAACAATAACGTCTAATTTAATTTGAATTGCAGGTTTCGCGAAATCCTTAAATGAAATAAAAATAATATTTTCGCTTTGGTATTAAAGTTTCTTTTATTAGTCCATGAAATGAAAACAGGCGACGTTAAATGCAGTTTATAACTCGGTCGTAAAGTGCGCGAAGTGGGCTGCGATCCGGATTCCCGGACTCGCGGGCTCTGGAGGAATCTCGCCGAGATATTTCATTCCCCGTAGAAAAACTGCCCACGCTCTTATATAACGATAAGCCGTTATTATGTGACCTGTGTTCCGCAGAGTATAAAACGGAATTAGATTTGGACGCCGCGATATTTGCCCGGAATTATTTTATCGCCAAATGAGGACCCAGTTATTTTCACAAAGTCACTAATTAGAAAATGCAATAGCAACTAAAATATAACTAAGTTCCTTATTGAAAAACCTTATTTTGGTAATTTGCCACATGTTATTAACTAGAACGATATGAAGGGCTGTTTTCCCTTTATTTATTGTCATGTTTTATTTAATAGTTGGATCAACCGTAATTATTTGGAGTGTATAATAATTCAGCTTTAAATATATATCATAAATGTGGTACGTAGTCTTTATGTATTATCTTATCTATATTCATAACACATTTGGAACAGTAGACACCATCTATTTAAACTGCTGTAAAGCAGGAGTCTATCTAGTATAATTAAGCCGGTAGAATAACGGGCTAGTTATTATTTCTCTGTCGGACGTCCACAAATTCCTTCACCTCGGCTGGTTCCGGAGGCCCGGAGCACAAAAGCCGGAGCAGCGGAGCCTGCAGCCTGGCGAATCTGCCCGGAGCTGGACCGGAAGAAGGAAACGGCCACCGTTAATTGTTTTCCGACCCCGCCAACTTTAAAACTCACTGGGAAATGGATTGTGAATATGGAGAAGAGTTATACGAATTTTACTCCCAAAATTAACAAAAATTCATAGTAAAATATATTTTTTTAAAAATGATTTGAAAATGTTTACCCCGCTCTGACTACACAGTGAATAAGATCTAGGGTTCAATGGGCTATATGACCATTGTCGAATTGAAGGAAAGAAAGTATGTAAAAACTAAAAATTAACCATTATGACTACCAATAATAATAAGGATAAAATTATATATTATCTTATTATATTACTGAAATTAGCATTTGAAAATATAATGAACCTAATTTTTTTACTTAATGATATCAAATAAATGTTGTTAATGATAAAACAGTCATAACTATTTTAGAAAAAATGTGTAAAATATCAAATATAAGCAATTCAAAGAATAGAATTAAAATATTTTGATATCACAAAATAGATTGTTTTGATGTAAATTTGGTTGGCATTGAAATGTCTGTACTCAACTGTCAACATTGCCATTGTCATATGATTTTTGAAGGCTGTTTAATGTTTACATAACCGGGATACCCTGCCCAATGTACATTATTCTATAATATATAATTTTTATCGAATGAATTCAAATTCACTATCAAACTCTACTATGTGAAGTTACATATCCCTTTCCAAAACTTTGTTGTTGTTTTTCTCCGAAATTATCAACAATTAAGCGATTTAAAAAATATGTGTATTTTTATTTTTTGTTCAGAATCATAATATGGAAGAAAAAAATATATGGTCATATACCCCATTATGTGTTTTCAAGTCAACTAACTACAAATTCTTGCAAAGATTACAAGTACATAAAATTTTAACACAAAACGCAAATGGAATTAGTGTTGTTACTTAGTGGTACACAATGAATCATTATAAAAACACACTTGATTATTTATTTCACTATATATTGTTTATATTTTGAGTATTAACAGACAAATGTCGTTTGAGAAAGAAATAGTAGTTGGAACTTTAACGAATCTCTATAAAAATAAAGGAACACATGTAGTTTCCCCACTATTTATTGTTACCCCATTATTTTCTTCTTTTGGATATTACAGACGAAACGATCGTAATAATAAACTATAAATATTTAAATAATCAAGTATGTTGATTGTTTACGTAGATCGGACGGTACGAGAATTTTCAATTAGGATGAGAGTAACTACTCATCAGTGAAGTCAAGTCGACCTATTAAATGTTGAGACAGTTAATAATATCTATTTTTGATATTCATCTTAAGGAGTTAAGGGTAATAATTTGAGTAAATTGAGTGGGTAGAATAGTAAGCCTTGTGTATATTTCCAAGCTCATCAAGCAGAATGCATTATTTGGGGTTATAGGATGATCGTAAATCCGCAGGTTAAGGGTTATATTAATTCACGTCTAATCCCCGGTTATTGTAACGGCGGAGACGATTACACAGCTTCATTTCGACTATTATTGCCTCCCTTTATAACTCCTCGTGTGTACGCCATTACGATTATACTATTTTGTCTCCTTCCACCATAAACATCTATTGACAATGGATTTACATATGTGTGTGTGTCTAACCTTAATCTGTTACATTAATTGCCTGTAATTGTATTTGCGGAATAATTTATTGATTGGTTAAATCAATACATATTAGTTTGTAATTATATTAGATTGTCTGTATCTCTAGTTTCAATGGTGAAATCGGAGATTTATTGAAGTATATTTAGATATATTAGTTTAATCACCTTACCTTTACTCTATCAGTGTCTGTCGAATAAAAGATTTTGTGTATTCTTACCTGAAACAAATAAATAAATATTAGATCAATTTGTACTATCTTCCTAAAAAATACATATTTTCAATTGCATTAGATACTTGATAAATTGTTTTCTCCAATAATGTTTTTAAAAGTAAATACTATTTACTTAGTGTATTTTAACTTTAATTAATAAAAAATGATCATTTTTATTGTTGTTTCGTATCATTTATTCAAGCGTTATAAACTTTATAATGATGTATTTTTATGGTATCTAATGAAAAACCTAATAATAGAAAGTTCAGATAATTGTGAGTAAAAGTATAAATGGAACAATTTCATTGGATGTGGATTGTGGAAGCAGTATTCTATGCATAGAAATCTGGTGGAGGTGCCGCATTGAAAAATAATCCCGATCCGCGTTGCGGCGCATATTGGCACATAGTGAAACTGTTAATAGGAATCACGAATCGAATTCCATTCCAATTAAAGTCCCAACAAAACCAAAAACCACCTCCACGTCCACATTACAACTCTACTTGCAAAATCATTCCGCAAAATCAAATTTCCACCTTAATCCGAATTCCAATTGTGACAGGTTCCGTTAATGCTTTACATATAAAACAATTAAAGCAGGAAATTAGAATTCACAGCCAAACATTCCAATCAGGCGCCGGGTAATGTCGCGCGAGTGCAGATCGCAGATCGATCCGGAGATCCGATTGGCGGATCGCTCCAACTCGCGACCAGAAAGCTAAGAAGGCTTTGCAGTCAGGAAATTAGCCACCCGGCCTTCAAGACAATAGACAAAGCGAATTAAACATGACAGACGATTGCGAGAAACTTTCCAACAACCCAGTATCATTTTTACATACTTCACAGAAGTATTTAATACAGGATTGGATTTAAAAGTCTGGATATTTAATAAAAAGAAGGTACTTTTGGAGTTCCAGTCATTTTATAAAATCTATACTAATAGACTAATACATCAACGTTTCGACTACAAATTAGTCTTTATCAGGATATTGATAACATATAAAAACATAAAATCAAATAAACAAACATACATTCAAATTGGACTTACATAAATTATATTAAAATATGAATAAATAAAACCCGTAAATTATTTACAGAAATCTTTTGTCAAAAATAGATAAAACACACAAACATACATGTAACTTAATAGTTATCAACCATACAACCAATAACCTACCACTAGCCTATCAAGGGCCAGAGAACAACATAATAAGATGGTACAACTAATGAAAAGTTAATTAATTATCACAAGAAAGGTAAATATACAAGGAATGAAATAACTAATGTTTGTGTAGTCAAAATCATAGAATAAATAGAGCTGAAATTTTGAATATCGGTGCGTTAACAGATTGTTGGCTCTATATAAAAAAATAACATTTGTTCAAGTTATTTTCTGAAGCTAGTATTCTAGTACCTAGTGTCTTCGAATACAAAAGAATGTTCTTCTTTTACTTAAATTTAGTTTCGCTAAGTTACTTTTGCATTCCTTTAATCTATTGTGGAGGTATATCTTAGTTTGTCCAAAGATTTGTAGTAGCCTGTAGATAATAGCAGAGTATAAAATCTGGGGTTCAAATCTCAGCTTTATCTATATTTAACTAAATAAAAATTCCGCTGGTCCGAGTTGTTCGAAACTCGCTTTAAGCTGTAGGTCCTTAAATAAGGCTGACTATTCTGTCTATGATGATGAGAAAATGAAAATCGAAGTATCCTGACTGCTGATTTATATAACACGATAATAAAAATCTACTTCATTACCATCTGAGTTAGTAACCGAGACTTCTACATTATAAATATATCATTACCGATATCTGCGATAAAAATATACCTTTGTGTATGGATTGCAAAATTTTTATGCTTTGTGTTAAGTTATGAAAAATACATTAAGTACATTTGTTATTCAAAAAATTGTATACAAAGTGCTGAATATTAAGCATCATATTTGTTCGTTTTGTTGTAAGTGCTTATTTTCAAAGGCTGCTAATCTACAGCATATATGCACTTTTCATGTTTTTATGCTCTAAATGTAAAGAGTGAAGGAAAATTGATGAAATTTGCATGGCGGGCGTGAAATCAATTAAATGGTAGGTAAAATGAGTAGCATTGGCGTCTATTACACGAGCAATTCCCTGTAGTGACATAAATCTTAAAAACACACACGCAGGGGCAATCTGGAACCATATCTCAAGATTGTAAACCGGCATCGCTCCACTTTTATCTCTCCATCTCTGCATACAAAACAAGCCTGCACACGGAGCTACGTGCATACAAGGGTGCAGCCATAGGCGCCACTTTCGGGGGCGACCAAAATGCATTTCTCTTCTATTGGACGAAAATCTTACAATTTATCTTACAATAATAAAATAAGATTTTTTATCCAACACCGTGTAATTATAACGATATAAGTATGCTGTTTTTAGATAAATAAAGTAGGTCATAAGTCACTAGTGAGCTAAATATATTAGCTCACTGTTTTTTGGTTCGTATCATAGTAACTACGTTATAAAATCTTCTCTACACTATTTTGTTCCTAAATGTCATTTGGTAATTCCATCTATCAAAAATCTTATATGTATTTTATATCAATGATTAAAATGTGTTGGATAAAATGTTGTATGGCACACGTGTGTTAATTACCTAAGTCACTTGAAAAAATACCACACTCGGCCTGACGGCCTCGTGAGCTAAACTTTTCCCACATGACTTATCTGTAATGTAACACACTTGTACCATAAATAACTATTTTTATATTTTCTCATAACTAGGAAATACAGGTAAGGTAATAAAAAAAGGTCACAAGAACAAATTAGAAGATGATAATGTTTAGGAGGAGAACACAAATCAAATGGATTCGTTTTTGGACAATAACAGAAATAGTCGAAGTGTTAAATTAAAATCATATACGTACTTTCTGTGTAACTTGTAGATAGGATTTCAATATGAAAAATCAACCACGCAATTTAGATAGCATCGATGAACTGGAGAAAAAAACAGGAGTGCTATTCGACCGAAGGTTTGGGAAGTAGAAATAATTATTCCAATTTTATAAAATGGTAGTGAAACATAGTTAATAAAAAAAGTCCTCGAGAAGATGAACATACTCAGGTAGACTTTGAGAATACTCGAAGGTTTGAATTCGATAAGAAATAAGTAGGTAGTGGAAATACCACGGAAGGTCCAAGAAATAAAATTTGATGTGGACATGTGATAAAAACGGATGAAATATATGTTGGAAGGAAAAGTAAGATACAGACTGAAAAGAGTGGAAGAAAGAGAGAGAGGAAGAGGTGGAAGGACAAGGACTGTATTCTAGAAGACCTGAGAAAGAAGAGACGAGGAAAATGAACAGAAAATATTGGAAAACAAAAAAACAGCAATAACTGATAAGAAGGAAAAGTTGATAAAGATGAAAATAACTTTTTAATAGAAACAGAAGTTTTTTAATAAAATTAGCAACTTATTTATAACCGAGCTATATATTCCTGAAAGTTCAATTTATAAAAATAAAAATTTACATTAGACAGATAACAATGCATTTACTGTCGAGTTGTTATATTACAGTCGAATGTTACTTTTTTGGTATGTGTTGTGCGCCATCTTGGTTCTTAGGTGAAATTGTGGGGTTTTTAGCGGCGGTGAGTGTCTGTTCCCCGTTTGTGTATGCAGATGCCGGACGATCGATTCGGCCTGCAGTAGTTCACAACCCAAAGCTCCGGTCAAGCAATTTGAATTAAAAAAGTAATTAGCACAGGACGGAGTTGAGCGGGAATTATATCTAATATGCATAAATGAGCTGCTTTTAATTCATGTTGGGCTGCTCCCGACAATAAAAACTCCCATGCACAACTCTCTCAAGTTTTATTGTTTTTTATTGTGTTGTACAAAGTTTTATAGTATTGTTTCAAATTTTTATTCGCGAGGTATTTCAACTTGTACGAGTACGTATAAATGGAACTTTTATTATTCTGTTAACTATTCATTTTTCAACTTTTTTAATGTTCTGTCATAAGCACTTTACAAGAAGCGTATAACAAACAAAAATTACTCACAAATGTAATTAGCACTAAGTTTAACAATAACATCAAAACTAAATGAAAATCACTTCAAAGGTATGGTGATTCAAATTAAATTGAATTTTTTATTTTGCAAAATACATATACCTATTCAGAACCAATCAAATTACCACCACTATTCCAGATTAAAAATTATAAATAAATGTTGAAAATTCAGAATAGATTAAAGAGTTGTACACTTATTTCCCTCTAGAAAACTAGATCACAACAAAAGAATATTGAAAAGTAGTTGAAGTATCGTTTGAAATTCAATCTTATGTGAAGTGTTAGGGACAAAAGACATATAGATGACAGCACAGCACTTAGGAAAGTATCGAATTCATGTTAATAGATCAATTTAGTCCTAGAACACGATACTTCCCTCAAAAGGAAATCAATAATAATCCCAAGCGTCACGACATTCTACAAAGTTGTTATGACTTCTTGAAAGAGAACGGTGCCATAAAATTTCACAGGTAATTAAACTAAAAAACTTTTAGAAAAGAAATTACGAATTAGCACTTAGTTTAAAACATCCTCGGCATAAAAGAAACCACGACATTTAATCATTCAAGAAGTCTGGAAGTTTGTTAAAACAAGCGCGAATCGTCGCCATTGTAGCCAACTTCGGATAGTGAAAACGTGACGTCACGTGGAGTGGCGCCACAGTACGCTGGCTGCATGAACTAAGACACTTTTAAATTTAATGTCTCCTTAAAAAACCGCTTAAAACTCAATTTGTCAGTTTGAAGAAGTTTAAATGAATCGTTCTCGACTCCCATTGAAATGGTCCTGGAATGAAGTCACCGGCTGAGGAACGGAAATTGTCCTGAATACTTAATCTCCGATAATTGAGATTTTCATTTTTTGTCGTGAAGTTAGCGCTGGAACAAGATCCCCAGCTCGAATAACTTTCTTTGATGACGAGTTTTCCTGTTTTACAAAACAAATATCTCCAGAACTTTACTATTTAACAAGTATAAATTTGGGAGAGGCTCAGATTAAATATATAATTCAACAAATGCAATTATATTAATATCAAATCCTAAACATTTCACAACAAAGAGAGCGAACAAATCTACCAGATCTTTATTACATTCAATGTTAACGTAATAGTATATTAAAAAATTAGCGTCGAAAGTTTAAAATAACGTACAATCGAACTAATTTATTAGCAGTGAATTATATACCGCCATTATTTTTAGACAAAATGTTTCCTAAAAAATATTAGTATAATTGCAAGTAAGTAGTTAAAACGTAAATGTAGCAGGTTGATTATAAATATTTACGAACAACAACTAAATATTGATCAGAGTTTTTGAAGAGGTTATTTTTTTTATTTAAATCGGATTTTTTTTTATTTAAATCAAAAATTTTTAAGATGTTATATTATAAATTCATTTATAATTATACCGCTTATAGCGACAAACTGGTTATAACGTCGAAATACCCTACTTCACTTTTATCAGTTACAGCGACATCCGGTTCTAGCGACGAAATTTAAAGATTCCTTTCGATGTCGTTATTACCAGATTTTACTGTAACAAACTGCATAGTAAATTTATCAAAAAATCACACATCAATGAAAAAAATTCTACGTAATAGATTTGGTAGTTCTTAAAAGTATTGTCACATTGTAACATTATATACACCATTTTTCTCCCAAATTCGTAAATCTGGAATATTAAATAACAATAGCAAAGTGATTTAAATCAATGATTTAAAAAAATCAATGTGATTTAAATCTGATTTAAATCACTGATCTAAATTAATTGATTAAAATCAATGCAATCCTGGTTTAAATAACAGCGTGGCCAATATATTAATAATTAAAAAATTGAAATGTTTCTTTCATGTGCTTAACTATTATATTTTGTTTGTGATACCAGAATGTAATTTTGCTAAACATCTTTTTTGTTATTTATATTCTCATTAATATGTAGTTAGCTGTAATGTAGTTTAGAGTACAATTTAAAATGCCTTAAAATAACTTTAAATAGTCTACAAATTTCATCTCAAGTGAAGCGAGTATTGAACCAACAATTACACCGAAATTGCTAGGTTCCTTTTATCGGAGTGTTAGTACACTGGTTATCAAAAAGAAATTAAGGGAAACGATCTTTTCATTAGAACAATAACAATATCCCGAGCGGAAACGACTCCAGTCCTCTCCATAATTCCCAGGCTTTTGTTAGTCGCGCACCACAGTAATTATACCAGTAATGAGAACAGATAAAAACCAGAAGAAAAGAAGCTTACGCTGAATAGAGCACACTTGCCGAAACAGACTGCAAACGATATCACAACCAGATTTTTTAAGAACACTGTTGAAATATGAACAGAATAAAATTGGATAAGAAAGGCTTAAGGGTTAAAAAATTCAAAATTAGTTTCAGTTTAGCTGAAGGTGTCAAAAATTTAATTTAAATTATTTGATAAACCAATTATTATTAAAATTTCTATTCTGTGAAATTTAAATGTGACTATCAATCAGGGAATGTTAACAAAAAAATGACTATTTAAATCATTAAATTTTTGTTTAAAACGCCAGTTTATCGTTATGTATTTTTTATAAATTAATAAAATGATTGTTATTGTTCATTTTATTTGCAAATTTATAGATTCAACACAAAGGTAAATATGAAAAATAAATTTTAGTTGTTAGGAATTTATCAATTGTTAATTTTATGTATATTGAAATGAAAATGTACCAATACAATTTATTATATTTCAATACAGTATTTACATTAAATAATATTAAATTTATATACATTTCTCTACTATTAATCAGAAATAATTTACAATGTGTAAATAAAAATACAAAAATCTGTTGTAAATCAGATTATTATTTTTGTAGAAAAGTTATGTTGACTGGAATGGAGAATAGGAAAAACAAGTCACACATAATTTTTTTTTGAAAGAATGCATTTTACATTATTTTATTGTTGACGTCCATGTAGTCGTTATTCATATTTTTATTGTTAATTTTAATTGCTTTTTTTATTCAAACTTATAATTATTATATTATTTCTGATTCCTGAAGGAAGTACCAAAACCGATAGAGGCCAAAAATACATTTTAGAGTGCGACTGAATTCCGGAACTTCTTTTCTTTTTATAATTTTTGTTTGTTATGAATAATATGAAAGTATTCGTTGACAAAGTGTGTATGCAAATGGCAGCACTTATTTAGCTACATCCAATTTAGTTTGAAGACTTCATCTAAATAAGCTTTGAGATTTTTGCCATTTCTATGTATGAACATCGCTGAATATTCAACAGCTTTGTAATTTGACGTTTTGCGCACGACAAACTTTTCATTTTATCCGGAGTAGCGCATTGCAAATCTCCAACTTGCAAGTAGCACTACTTATAAATATTAAGTGAATAAAATTTCCCGACTAGCTCAGCTTGGTATAGAGTTTCTTTAAAAATATTTACCCGGATAATCCAAAAGTTGGCGGCGTATTACGTGAGGTTTTGTTCTCGCAACTCGCGATCAAACAGGTAACCGCCGGTTCCGGTAAGAGACTCGCGTTTCCGGCCTTCGTAGCAAACTTTCAACTTATTCTTTTCTCGGGCTTTTCTTCTCTTGTTCTACATGTCGTCTTGTCGCCGCTTGCAAAGACCAGGAGACACATGGAAATACATAAATACAATGTGGACATTCCAAATAAAATAACACTGAATATAATAGTATATCATGTCACAGTTTTGATAAACCTCACTTTATACCTTTACAGGCTAGTGTAAAAAAAACTAGTATTTAAAAAGTTTATAAATGGCACCCAAACTTTACTTTCTATACCACTGCAAACTATAAAAGCAAATTGATATTAAAAATATAACTTTAGCTCTTTTTACACAATGGCAAATGACAGTTGCTTTCTGCTAACTGCAGGCCTAGGAAATAATATTAGTGGATGCTTTACTTCAGGTTGTTTAGCCTTTGTTAAAAACGTTTCGATACCACAGCTTCTCAAGTTTTGAATAAAATGTTATTTATCGCCATGGAGATCTTTGCGACTTGTATTTTAAAAGCAAAGGGAGAAAATAGTTATTTGTATATAAGCTTTAAATTGTAAAAGTAGGTCTTTGTTCTTTGCAGAGACTTCAGAACTAACGAGCAGATACTTATAATCAGAAGTTTATACAAAATATTGTATATCAACAAGTTACTGTTTGTAACAGTTGTCTTGTCAGTGTCATAAATCTGTATTTTTCAAAGACAGTCTGCAAATATGTTTGTCTTTTTAAAATTTTCTTGGGAGAATTTTTTTTAATAATGACTAAAATCAAAACAAAATAGCATTAATACATTACAAAAACAAAGATGTACTGGAAAAATAATTTTTATTTTCTTTATTTTTCTATATAAGTTTATCTCCCTCTAGTCTTTGTTAACTGCACAAATTACAATGCATTGATCTTCAAACTCGTTACATCGTTCAGTAAATAATATGAGTTAAACCTTAAAAATAATAACAAATCAGTGCTTCATCACTGATTAAAAACAATGCTGTGCCAAGAGTAATGTCTCCTTAGGCCCTTAGGGAATTACTCCAACGGAAATTATCCTTGGGAGCACAAGCCCTGATGCCCCCATTTAGTCGGCGCTCGTGTGCAAAAATCAACTTTCTATCTATAAATGAAATATATAAATTATATCTTTCAGATCGATCGTAGAAAAAGTTGTTTTTCCTGTTTTTATGAAATTTAGTAAAATAAAAATACCGCTGTGTTCGACATCATAAGCTGTAGGTTCCATATTGAGGTTGTTGATATACATTTACACCACTAAAATAAAGGTAAAATTATGAAGAGAATTTCTATACTTGACGCTTATCAACAAAAGAGTTCATTGGAAAAGAGGTAAAAAGTTATATGGAAAATAAATTTTCCAAGTTGTACATATTGGAAGTTGTAGCAACAGCAAGTATATGTTGAGGATGCATCCTTATAGAAGATGGAGTTAGTGTCGACAAAGGAAGTTGTATGCGCGTTCATTGTCACGACTTCCGTTTGTGCGCGAGTGATTTATCCCGTTTAATGCGGCCGCGAAGACTCGGACCATTGTCTGCGCGGTTCACCTCCGTGCCTGGTCAAGCGGCAATTTCCACTTTTTCTCCCGCCTCGAACGGTTTATTTGTTCATCCCGGCTTACGAGTATTTGTTGTCGATACCAGCCTAAGCCGCGGATTCCATGGAATATTCATTTAGGATGGCACGGTTTACCCCACGGTAAAGCGTTAAACAAAATACTGCTCCTACACAATATATTTTCAAATACGAAAAATTATTTCACCCTACAATACATGCATATGTTCACATTTACCACCAATTAAATGTAAAAATAAATAATCATATTTTGGAACAACAAAGCTTTTATTAATTAATTAATGATTAAAATAAAATGGGAGTAAAAAATTTCATTGTATCAGGATCAAAGGCAATAAGTACAATAAATTCGGAGCAAATTAAGAGGAAAATAATAAAAATATGAAAATAAATACAAGAAGTAATAAATCAGGGCCGTTTTTCCAATGTGTCTGATAAGTCTGTGTTAAATTAATGCTCATGGTAACCACGAATTTCGGTTTTTTAATACCTTTTTAGCATTGCCAAGAGAATAAGTATTAAGATGATAGGAGGATAGGATAAACTAACAGCTAGTTTATGCTACCAATAAAATTTTGCCAATAGCATAAAAAACGAAGTTGGTCCGAATATGACAGTTTTTGATAATATAATCGATAATAAATAAATAGTATATTGTGTAATTAGTAAGAAAAATGACATATTTCTGGACGACAGCGAACAGTCAATTAACTATTTTATATATATTTTATAATCGTTAAAATTTATAAAATTGTTTGAAGTTTTGTTTCTTTTGGCATAAAACAGCTACGAGCTACGACAATACGGATTCTTAGTTCTTACACAAAAATTATGTGAATATACTCGCAATGAAGAACTAGAAATAACATAAGAGTAAAAATGTAAGACAATAAATAGAATTTCGAGCATATTATAAGTAAAATACATCTAGATAGATCTGACATTAAAGAAATTAGAGCATTTTCTATGATAATCTCACGATAAATTAGAGCACTTGACTGCAATAAATAGAGCAATTACTAGAAATTAAGACATGCTAGAACAAAAATTAAGAATATTCTGACACAAGTATAACTAGAGTAATTATAGGAGTAATTAGATTAATAACTAGAGTAATTATAGGAGTAATTAGATTACTTTCTTGGCTGTAATAAGTAGATCAAATGTAGGAAATACAAAAATTTCAGTCAAAAAATTAAGTCAGAAAATAGAGAATATAAATAGAACAATTATTAGGACTTATAAATACTAGATCAAGAATGTAGCAAGCTTAATAAATAGATCAGGAATTAATTTTTTGCTGAATTAAAAAATATTTGAAGAAAATATACATTGATTAAATAATGTGATTCTACGTTTAACTAAAGGTCAATTATTTTCAACTTAGTACACCTACGCGCTTTTGAGTTAATACACGTCGGGCGACGTCGCATATTGTAATTTCAAACTTAGTTTTTAATCATTATAATGAAACTAATCAGTAAAATTCAAATTTGATTGAAATAAGTTAGTTATAAAGTTTCTAGGACGGTAATTACATTATTGTAATCGCGAGCGGCGATGGTAACGTTCTGTTGTAATTCAGCGTTTTTCCCGCATGCAAGAGGCCCGGTTGCATACCGCCGGCCAGGGTTGCATGCAGTGTATCGTAAATCTCACAAACTTTAGTTTTATTTTTCATTGCGCGTATGCGTGATTGCGTATCTTTCTGTCATTAAAGCAAAATGCTTCTACTAACCCATTACTAATTTATAACTTACAACGAATTTTATTTTTAATTGCAGAAACATTTTTTATTGCATCGTTTTCAACATTGTATGTTAATTTTTCTTTATATAATTGTAATTGCAGAAACGCAATACACTCCGTTGCATTGACATTTTCAATTAAAATTAAGTATTTTTTTGCATGCAGAATACTTTTTAATCATTAAGCATCGAAATTACTTTTTCATAAATTTTAAAGATCTTCAAAATAAAAGAAATAATTCAATTCCGTATGAAATTTTGAAATCAACTTTTTAAGATTTATAAATACGATGTTTCTTTTCTAAAATCAAAATTTTCGACCCAAAAATTAGGAATGAAGAAACCTTTTTGAAACCCGAAGTATACAAAGCCCGGATAGTATCCTTTACCCGTAATACGTGAAACTTCATATTTATCCGTCTGCGTTTTCAATTTTAATAAAATTATTTTCACATCAATTTGTTTAATAAACAAAACAAATAAAATAATGTATTGTATTTAAATATAAAAATGAAATTATTCTGTCTCTACACTTGATTTAGATTAGGAGTAACTCATGTTTTATTAATTAAATTTTACTTGCATCAGAGGTTGCAGGAATAAAATATTCAACTGAGTACGACCATAATTGGATATTTATAATACACTACTTGTATTAGGAATTACTGTATATCAAGGCGTGAAGGAGACATACTACCTTCCGTTAATTTGTTAGTAACGAGTAAATTTAGACTACTTGATTAATAAATCGGTAATGGATACATTTCGAGTATTCGGGTAATACTTTTTACATCGGCAATCCTACCAAATATAAATATTTTTCACATGTATGGCATTTTACATTTAAAAATTAACAATGCATATTCTTAGTTCTCAACAGCAAATGGAAATATATAACGAGATGCAAAGAAACATTTAAAATTTTAGAAAAAATCTTCTTTCAATAAACATCAGTGTTGTTCAGCGTTAGCCGTTTCTATTAAACATCGAAACAAACTATAAACAGTTATGCACATAATCCATGATCTTAAGTAACACCAGCCAATTTTCCTCCTATTTCATGTAACGTCAGATGTTTAATTTATATAAAACTTCTGCAAAGCAATGAGGGTAACAATATGTAAGAAAACATTATGTCCCGTTTGATGTTGTGCGCGCAGCCTAGCGAGTAATTGGACGTGGAAGTCAACTGCTGTTGCCAATGTCAGCCGGGTCTCGGCCCGATCAGTTTTATTGTGATTTTCTCATGCAAATCGGCGCTGGATCCAATCAGCAGCCAATAAGAGCAGCGCGGCTACATCAAAGCTTCTGTTGACGTATTGTGCTCAGATGGCGGCACGGGCCGGATTGCGATACACTGAACTTGAGAAAAGTGCCATGCAAACTCTCATCACTTAACTGCTCTTGGCATTAATCATAAAATAGGGGTAGCATGTAGCAAATCATGCCCCAATTTTCCTTTGCCATTTAATTTGACACATGAATTGGATAGGAATTGAAGAATATTATGGGGTAAGAAGCGGAATTCTAGGACATATACTAGAGCATCAATATAGTACAATAAATAGATCAGAAATTCAAGCATATTGTTTGGTAAATAATTAGAGCAACTACGAGGAACTTGGAAAAATAATCCTGAATTGAATAAATTGGAGTAAATAATAAATTAAAAGAAACCTGAAGTAATAGAGCAAACAATACGGGACAATAAAAAGAGAATGGAGCAAATTTTGCGCCAAATATAGAGCAACTATGAAGTGCTGGGAAAATCAAGTATTTTGGGTATAAATAGAATCAAGAAGAAGAGATTAGGGTATATTGTGGGGCAAATAGCTAAAGAAAGTAAAAGTAACACTAGAATAATTAAGAGAGCGTAATAGGATAAATAAGTACAGAATTTTCAGGATATAATAGAGTAATTTTAAGGGTAAAATAAATAGAGAAGTATTATTTGAAATAAGTGTAAATAGTACATCAAAATTGTGGATCAACTAACAAATCAGGATTTAGAGAAATTATAGTACTTTATAAGACAAAAAAATAAGTGCTATTATTAGAAACTAGAGCAAGTAATACATGAAGAATTGGAGAAATTAGATTATATTTTGGGTCACATAAATAGAACAATTACAAGAGAAATTAGAATTATTAATGGATAAATAAGAAGAACAATTACTAGAAACTAAATTAGGATTCATACTAGATTTACAATGTCGGGCTAAAATAGGTACATACTAAATTAGACATATTGGTATGTTTTTTTGTTAGCGTCAATATGCACAGTATTTAAAAAAATCTTAAAAAATATATTTTTTGCCATATACATATATGTTGAAGGACAACACATTGTAATTTGGAAAATTTTAAATTAAAAAAGATGTAGTAATTACACACTAATAAAAGGATTATACGTGAAATTAAAAAAATATAATAAAAGGTAATGTATAAAATAAATATTTTTCACGTTGTCATTTAAAGCATCAAAGTGAACTTAAATGTCTTTTAATATAAAATATTCATTTCATCTGTATTAAATTTGCTGAATGTAAAATGCAGTAAACGTAAATATTAGCGAGTAAAACATTCTTAGTCGTAATGAAAAGCGATTAAGTGAAGTACAGAATTAAAGAGGAATTCACTTCTTTTATTTCAAATTAGAAAGAGTTGTTCATCAAAGAAACAAGCAACAAGGATATTAAAAATTCTTTAGGTTTTCATAACTCTCCATCAAAGTAATTACATTTTTTCTTAACAATGTCTAATGAGTAAGAAGGAAATTCCAAATATTTAGAAACATGTTGTGCAAAGCTTTGAAATACCGCATGTTCAAATCTCGCTGGCATTTTTGAAGCATTCCGATAGATCAGACGAATCGCGGCATTTGAGGAACGCGAAGGATGAAGAATTGTGCGTGTGGAGACTTCATAGGTGAGAGATTCGGAAGCTTCATCGCACTTTTGGTAACACTCTTAATCGATAGAACTTTTCCACATAACCTGACAATGCATCACATACTTCCCCGAAGGATAAAAATAGATTTTCTTCTGAAAATAATTTAAAATGCTAGAGTCGATAGTTATTAAATTCAGAATAGTTTAAATTAATAATTTGAGTTGTACCTATAAACGTTGATTGAAAAATATATTATAGAAGATATTTTTCCACAACAAAATAGGTCGTAAATTTCTGATAACATTTATTATATTGGGTTACCATTGTCAACAGAATATTATAAAAAAACTAGTAGGGTAATTTTTTAAATTCTACTAATTTCATATAAATTTGATCGTTTAAGCAACGAGCAAAGTGGACTATAAAAAGTTGCATATAAATCTAAACTGTTACGTGACCCATATTTTACAAAAAAAACTCGTTGGGCGAACAATATAATAATAATTAGCGACTCCGAATGTAAGTACCTAATATAAGTACTCGTACGGTAACAAGAACTTCGGTTTCGCAAACTCCTCAGTTCATACCTCCTCGAAGGATAAAATGTACTTGCATTTCTTTCTTACGTACCCTATTAAATGTTAGTATTTTAATTGAAATACTTCCGTTTGTTTCTGATGTTCATTAAATTGATAATATGATTATTTTAAATTACTAATCGTTACTAATACATAAGTTCGTAGATTTTAGTTCAATCAGAGTTTGGTCTAAATATAAATATCATATTACACAGAAATATTGAGTGGACAAACAAAAATATGAAATAAATTATTGAATATTGCTTTCGCAATTTATTTAATTAAAAATTGGAGTTTTATAAAGCTTTTTGTTAAATTTGGGTATTTAAACTTCACAATGAAAATCCACAGCTGTAGTTATTAAAAATAGTGCATATTTATCACAGCAGGCCATATTTCGTGAAAATACCCAAAACCAGTACGCAAATCTTTTATTTGTATAATTACTCTTAAAAAACAAAAATCCCTACAATCCCGCAAAAAATACTTTATCATTATTATAAAAACATTGCAAGTATCTTAATGAAGCTATTCCGTAGCCGTTATTTTTCCAGATTCATATAAACAATGTGAAATGGTTCGTGTTTGCATAGCCAGCTCGACTAAAATGAGTTAATAAAACACAGGGTCGGAGTCGGCGGTTGTTTTTTACGCGTGCGCAGCTGAGCTCGTTTAGGGGTTGGTACGCCTGCCAGGGTTGAACAAACAGCGTAACGTAGCGTTAACGTAAGCTGCAGTAATGTAAAGCCGTTTGCGAGGATATGACAAAGAGAGGAGGAAGTGCATTGTTGTACAAGTTGAGAGAATGATGTCAACAGTTGCAATAAAACAAGCACGTAATTTTCACAAACAAGATTCTTCAGCACTTTGTCATTTACTCTAAAATTATTTTTTTCTTTCGTCGTAAAAATAATAATACAGAAAATATTTATTCAGATAATCTTGTCCTCTAAAACCAGAGCACAATTCTGGGCACCCAAAACTGCTCCAGAATGTTCTCTGGTTTCACTAGGCCAAGAATTAGAGCACACGCCGAAGCGTGCTCCAATTCATAGCCGGCTGAACCAGATCATCTTCCGGGCATAAGACACCGTGGAAGATGGTCTAGCCAGATCAACAGGCGGGGTGGATGCCCGGAGGCCCACTACCGCCCAGGCGCCCCCTTCAGTGGGACTGAGTGTTAGCGTCTCAGGATCACAGGTATATCCTGTAATGCGCATTATTATCGCTCATAAGGATTCCTATTGGCTGATATTCAATCTATAATTTCGGCTGTACTAGTGGGAATTTTAAAATGGAAATTTATACACGTAGGTACTTTGAGGAATACTGATAATATTTTTAGAATACTAGTCGGTTACCTAAAAATGGAAGGAGGCACAATAATTCTTTAAAATAATAACAATTCAGGTATCTACTCGTATTATTAAAAAAAAAGTATTACACAATAAAAAAAAATTTTAAGGTTTATTACTCCCGATGCTCCCATGTTGTTGGCGCCCATGTTAGCAAGTATTTGTAAATAATTAAATTTATATGTATACAAATTTAAGAAACAAAGGCGCAACTGTACCATGTAAGAAAGAAATGGAAGCACTTATGCAGGGTATTTTTTGCGAACAAAAGAGGATGTAAATTTGAGAATATTCGTATTGTATAAATAATAAATAACGTCGTTAATTTGGTTCTTTCATAGGCACATTTTATTTGCCAACCCTTTGCGAGTGGAGAGCAAGCAAAGGAACAAATTATTCGCATTTCATTTGTGTACGGTCCGCTCCTTCGCCAGTGCTTTTTCCTTTTAATTATTCTCCGTTTCTTTTTCTGCGTCAGTGCGCGTGGATATTTTGTTTGGTTGCGAAATTTTATTTTAAAATTCATTGAGGAGTGTTTGCTGATGGAAATAGCTGCGGTAAAGATGAAACAAAGATTCTTAATAAAAATTCAAGTTTACAATGTCGAATTCGCTGCCTCTACCCGCCGCATCAAAGAGCGCACACTATTGCAAGAATTTAATATTCTGCTGATCAAAGTTACTTTGTTTTTGCAAACAAATACTTAAACAGGCACACAGTTATCCTACTGTTAACACATGCTTTCTTTCTTCCATTCCGTTATATTCCCCCCTAAAACTTTAAACACTATTCTCATCATTATCTATGGCACAACATTCCTACAAGAAACAGGGCATCAAATATATGATTCTTTAAAAGTTTTAGTATTATTAAGGTGGATGTCAACCAATAGCTTTAACAAGTGACATACAAAATTTGATTTTGAATTTGTCGAAGACACTAATTTTTTAGTTTCTTTCACCTTTCACTTTTTACCAATATCATATTTTATCGACATATTCTTCTAATTATTCCACACACGTCATTTTCACCCAATCAGAATGCTTCATTTGATGGCCATAGGTAGTTTTTTAGTGAAGAAATTTGATAAAACCACAGTATCATATAGTCATGGTTACATTTTGTTGATATTAAAAATTTTATGTTTGAACTGTTGTCATTCGTGAAATAATGAAGTAAATATAATATAATTCGAGCTTTGAATTTAATTCTCTCATATTTTCTGCGAAGTAACGACAACTCAGGTCAAAAATGACTCGCTGTCGTGATCTAAATATCATTTTTGGCACTCGTTTGTCTGTTACTACACAACAACTATTCGTAAATTTTTCCAATAAATTCATTGCTCTTATTACCTAAATTACTTATGATAATTTTGTATGTACTTTTATGTACGTTTTTAGTTATAAGGGTTGTCGACTTTGTTCGAATACATTACAATAATGTCGATAAAACAGAATGAAAAATTACGTGTTATTGACAAATAATTTTCCGAATTTCACATTTCCTTTCATCTCTTTGTTTTTATTTTAGTGAAACAAAAAAGTTACTGAATTGGAAAAAGCAACAAAGAATTGAAATGAACAAACTGTTAGAATTTTAGGAGCACGTGTGTTAATATCAGAAAATTGAACTGAATTTAATAAATAGAATGTGAAAAGTATGAACACTTTGGTTTTATTGGCGGAATTTTTCATCCGACTTTTAGTTCCATTGTGCGTCATAAACTTCCTTTAATTCTAAATCTTTTTCCGCGCGAATGATCCGTGGAAATGGCCGACAACGAGTGGAACGCTGGTTTTATTTCATCGCTCGTCAGCAATAAATAAAATCACCTTCTGAACAAACATAATGCAATTTTAAAAACTCTGAACTGTGAAAGAACAATCGGATTTATTGTCGGCACGCTGCACACTCGAATTCCATTATATTATAATTCCTATTAGACACTTCCGAGAATAATCCATCCATATGACCAAAATCTCTCTTATGCCACTCATTTCCTTTTATTTCCTTCAGAATGAATTAGAATGAAGTATCTATTCTACGGATACAGCTTTAAAGTATCAAAGGTATTTATTCTATAGCCAATTCATACCAGTACATTTCATATTTTAGAGACGGTCTTTTGATAGACAACTATTCTAAAGGAAATGTCAGACCTATTATAATGCAATCCGTTGGAACAATGATTTAAAAAACGAAGGAAATGTGAGAATAACAGAAAGGAAATATTGCAAACAGTTCTAGATCTCAGAAAACAAATAGAGATCTAAAATAAACTAAGAGTCTCAACAAGAATTGAAAGGA
The DNA here is from genome assembly GCA_035578165.1 of Stenolophus ochropezus. NCBI lineage: Eukaryota > Metazoa > Arthropoda > Insecta > Coleoptera > Carabidae > Stenolophus > Stenolophus ochropezus. The sequence goes on along the minus strand of JAQOWZ010000005.1, from coordinate 10,922,948 downwards.
AAATATATAGTGATAGTAATAGATCAAGTGAAACGAATAAAATTAATATTATTGAGGAAAAAGAATTGTTGACTAACTTGGGTCAAAATAATTACTAGAAATAAAAGGCCTAAACAGAATAGAAATGATAGAATTACAACAGAAAAAAAATATGAAGATATTAAGAAGAATAAACCATACAGTTTGATACCGAAGTAAAACGAATTATTTTCGTAACTAAACTAATAAACTGTATAGTAATTATCAATCAAATTATTTACTTTTTAGACATTTCTCTTGGTCACTTTATGGGTGACATATTAAACTTTTGATTACAATATTAAATACTGCACGAGTAACTTGCGCAACAAAGTATTTTCAAGACAACCCCGTCCTGTCCTATAAATTAAGCGTTATTTATTTATTGTTTTGAATTTATTAATATCGCGGAACGACTATATCACGTATTCAAAGATCTAGTAGTTGGTAACAAGCCATGATGTTATATGTACGTAATATACTTAAGAATGTTATTTATGAAATATATTTACTTTGTCGAAGAGGATCTAGTCTAGCATTTTCCTATTGAAAGTTTTCTCTCTATTTATAGCAGCAAAACATTCAAAGAAAAATTCTTTTCTGTCAAAGAAAAGAATGTTCAGTGTTTTTTGTAAAAAATATCTGGCAACATGTATTTCATATAAATAGAAATGAGAAGATGTAATACTGAAAATATTCTTTTTAATGTATGCGAGTAAATGTAAAATGTCTGATCCTTTTAATGCAGTATATGGTAGAATGAACTTAGTTCGATAAGTCGTAACTTTTCAAACTTGCTATAAAACTTTACGAAGCAGATGATGCTTTCCGACGTGGAAAGATGCTCAGGATTTGCAGTTTACTTCGTTTTCAAATTCTAGTTTTGCTTTTATAATATACATGTGACTGTAAATGAAAAACTTAGTTTCAACTCTTCACTACTCTAGGTGCCGGCTTCTTATTAACTCCAAATACCCACATATATAAATTTGCGAATAAAAGAATTTTAGTGGATGCACAAGGAAATAGCTGAAACTTTGTTGCAATTCGCAGCGAGAATATTTCTCGGAATTTTCACTTCAAAATACTTTTAAAATTACCTATAAAATATTATTAAACATTCTTCATTTCAAAGCAACGCAATAAATATAAAAGAGGTAATGTAATTTTGTGTTACTACTCTTTTACCAAAAAAAAATTCTGGTCTATTAATTACGTTGTTAAGAATTGATAGTAAAACTTAAAGTATTGTGTCTGTTGTTAAATAATTAACTTCTAATTTGTCAAAGAAAGCAATGTATTTAAAGAATAATTTTATATAAATGGCTATGATTTGTGAGTTTCAATTGTGTGTTGCGAGGTTTTTACAGTTTTCCGCGGGACATTTGCACCTTTGGAGCACCGAGCCCCGTGGGGCCCGTCACTAGAGCCCGGGGAGGTTATTTATGCGTTGGCCCCATGAATTGATTAATTGCCGAGCAAGTGCGCGCTGTATTTGTTGATGATTTGAACTGTTGCATTGTGCCCCGCTACAATGCCTCTAAATTCATAATGAGCGCTATACAAAGATATTTAATCGATATACACTCTCTCCATTACAAAAGAAAATTATACAATCACTCTACATTCAATTACATTATTTCATTATCGAATTTCCACAACTAAAACAAAAAAATATAAAGTTTTATTTCACAGCAAATCAGGTTAATGTTCACTATAATGGTGGAACTAATTAATACTCTTTTCTCTTTATACGTACCTACATTAAGTTTCAAAAAATGTATATTGTGTTATAAGAGTAAAAGTGATATTTTGTGTGGCGAGTCGGACAATTACCTGTGAAGCACACTTTTACTCTGAATGACACATACTACATTTTCTTCCAACGATGATATTTAAAAAAAAAATTACTACTTGATTTTTCAAAATATTACACAAGGGCCGTTTTCACTAAACACGATTTAATATTTTATTCTCTAGATTATACCTAATGGGGAAGTTTAGCGTACTTTTTTTATTTAAAGATGCCTAGATTTCTCAAAAAATGAAATTTTATACAAAAATGACGTCAGAGTGGCTCACGGAGAACGTATCGTCTATCTTAATCAGCGCGCGCTGGGTTCTCATGGCAACAGAGAAGTGTGTGGTGTAATGCCTCAAGATACAACCTACGTTCAAAAAGTCAGGTCTCAAAATTCTTTCTGCGCAAGCGCATAACTCACTTGTGACGTCAGAGTGGCTCGAAGATAAATCATTAATTACATATAATTGGCAACATAATTTTAACTTTGAATTACATTTTAGGTTATAATTATTCATATACTTACGACTAAAAGATATTTCACATGTAATTTCAACCACGCTAAAGTTCCCCATTGTAGAATATATTCTAGCTATCGGTCATTTTCAATTGCACCGACCTTAATTGCCCGGTTAAATGGACAGTTAAAATAACCTTATTTATTATTTATTTATTTTATTTCATGCCATAAATAAGCGATTTATTATTTATTTTATTTAATAAAGTTAACGCAAAGAAGGAGACAAATTATTAACAATGAATTATAAATCAAATTATCAAAATCTACTGTACAATTTGTTATTGAATAATAATGCTATCTTCTGTTTGTGAAGTAGGAAACCTTAACGACCCTTCATGACGTCATCAGGTTTCAACCACGTGTTACACTTTGTTATTGCACCGCCTTCTATGTAAAAATAGAGCGGTTTTCTGGACACGCAACGGAATACGAGCTGCGTAAGGGGGGTAGTTCTGTCTCACCTTGTAATTAAATACGAGTAATAAAAAGAAATTCGATAAGATTGTCGGTGGAAAAATGTTCCGGTGAGGTTCACGCGAGCCGACGCTTTAAATAAAACGCAGCGGAATTGTGGGCGTCAAAATTGCACGGGAGCTAATGTGTTTTTGAGTAATTTTCTGTAATTAAATTATTGCGGGTTTATAGAACGCCTGAAATTATGAGTTGAGCTGTGATTTATTTACTTATCTACCGCGGAATTATGGACAATTTTACATAATTAAACTCATCATAAAACAACAATTTGAAACCTACTATTACTCATGTTTCAGTTTATTCATATGGACCTAAAAAAACTATTTATCTTTTGTTACAAAAACACCTATTTAACAGCTATTTACGTTTCAAAATTTTTGAGTTCATATTTTTGTTCTAGGAGTGGGGTGTACATTGAAATTTACATTTTTCATAGAATGAGCAGTTGCTCAGGTTTAAACTTTTCATTTAAGAATGGGGTCATTGCACATTTTCTCGTTTATTTTTTCCTTGAAAGTGTAGGGGGTACAATATACGTAATAGTATATTGTGTATCTAGTAGGAAAAGTGACATATTCCTAGACGGTAGTGGAAATTGCGGGACGAATTGTAGATAAGGCCAGCAACACTAGAAGTCCAGGTAGTCACTTTTCCTGTGTGGTACATATATTTTTTTTTCGGTCGGTTTATATTCAGTAATTATAAAAATAATATGATTGTATTTTTATTTACGGAAAACAATGGACTGCGTACTAAACGGGAATGTTTTGTCACCGACTGAAAAAAATATTCCCGGTCTTTTGTTTTTCGTAGCCTAGCAACTAACACTAAAATACCGGAAAGGTCAGTTTTTGTCAAATCGACAAAAAATAATATTTTTATGCCATTTATGTATATTGTTTTGTAGATATATTTTTTTGAAAATAGGCTTTGATTTCAAATATCAATAGAACGCCATTTTTCCAAACGTCAAGAATCAAAATGTTCAGCTAAGTCTTGCGGACGAAATGTAAACTAAGATAGTTTATATTTTCTTGTTTACAAGTAATTTAAATTATATTTCATGCATACAGATCTGTACTTATATATATATTTACACAAAATAAAAAGAGTAGAACACTGCGTACTTTTCCTGTGACTATATAATTTTAGGTTTGACGTTTAACCACAGAATAGGTTTATACAGAAACGACAGTAAGACAGAGAAACGAAAATTAGAGAGAGACGGAGACTGTGCACAAATTTAAATGGCACATTGTTTAAAATCGGAAAGTTCCCTCACATCTTAGAGAGAGATAGGGAAAGAGCACAAATTTAAAGGTCTACACAATGCTTCAAGGTCTTAGAACTGGATAGAGGAACATGAAAGGAACCGACACGGAGTGTCGCTTCTATATGTAACTATTCTGTGGTTTATCTTTACATTTGATCTTCTTCTCTATCTTCTGTGTATGTGTATGTATCAGATATGTCTTTGTGTGAATTTATGGTTCATTCGACTACGTCAATCGATTTTGCAAACACAATTACCAAAGTGTACCAAATTTAAAATTTTTCTTCCAACGGATATAATTTTTAGAGCGAAAAAAAAACGAAAATCGTCAAATATCGAGAAAAGTCTAAGTCCCTTACGATTTTCTCAATTTCGACCTTTTCACTTTCTACTTTCTAAAAATTCTTTCTTTTGGAGTAAAAATTTGAAAATTGATTGGTAATATCGCTGTGGTTGTATTTTGAGACATAGAGGGCTTGAAAAACCTTAACGACCCTTCATCAAGTAAAATTGCGGATTTTTCATTTTCTCATTTTTTACCAAATTGTTCCAAAGACGGTATAAGCGGAGAAAAAATTTCTTTATGTAACTTTGCCCGTAGAATTAACTGGTATAAACATAAAGATATACACAAAAATACACGTTTTTGAGATGCAAATTTGAAAGCAAAAATCTCAGGAACGAAAAGAGATAATTAAATTATTCGTAAATTTAAAATCAGCGCATCGACATCTTTCAAATATAATCTAATCCAAAAAACTGAAATTTCAGATCCAAAAAGGAGTAATATTTAATTTAAAATGCAGATATTGCAGTTCTTGAACCTAAAAACGCTAAAACAAGATTTTTGGTTGAATTGTGGTTTAGCAATCATAGAGCTTGTGGAAGACAGTTTTTGAAGGTAGTGTTTGTGAGTGTTTCTACGGTGGGTAATGTGATAGGTGGCGTGATTAGTGGCGGTTGTGTGCTGCATTGTAATTACACGAACTTCGTTACTTTATGATGCAGTAATGCGCGCACGACAGCGACGCCAGCGCAGCTCTTGCCGCATCACCGGCGCATCATTACCCATCTGCAGACACTCCTCATCACCTATCACTAGACATTACATATACTCAGAAAGCATAAACGAATAAAACTGTGAAATTCTTTAGTGACACTTTACTCAGTGTCTTTTACTAAACAAAAGTATCAGACCCTTCTTCTATTCTTATTATACTCAGATGAAACAAAGGAATAATAATGTGTAAAGCTTATTAATGAGTACGGATTAGTTCCTTAGGACCAGGGGCGGATGGGCCCAACTGGATACCGGGAAAATTCCCGGTGGGCCAGTCAAATGAGAGCTAACGACCAGTTGAAATTTAATATTTTAAACTTTACTTTAAAAATTACAAAATATAAATATTCGTAGGGATAATTTTAATAACTTTGTTACTCCGAAATAAGTAGTTATAAAGGAGATGGAACATTCTATCATAACAAAAAAAATAGTCATAATACACGTTTTGCGGCCGGCCGATGTTGACATTCAGGACTGCGTTGTGCAGTCATTATTGTCTCAAATGTTCTATATTCAAATATGAAGATAATAAATGAAGATAAAAAATAGGGAAGTCAATTTTGTAAATTATAAAATATTTTGGATGTTTTTAATGTATTTAGAAATTTTGGTAATTTTGCAATAAATAGCAGTTCCATAGCGATTTTTAACAAGAAACTGTTAGGTATTAAAAAATAAACCCTATTTTTTGCATGTGAGCAGCCAAAATTGTTTCCCCGGACTAATTTTTAACTGTGTTAAGGCATAATTTTCTACTATTTTTCTATTTGTTTATTATATAATATAAAAGTTATACATACCATCGTACTGTTCCAGATAAAATGGAAGTTGTCAATGTAAAATGAACTTATTATCATTAATTAAGATGTTTATCAATAAAGAAAAAAATCGAATGGATACTTTGTACATTTGTTGTTATAGTTTAAAAAATGTTTGCTAATTTACTCGTATTTTCTGACCGTTAACCGTCGCAGACTAAATTCTTCCACATTTAAAAAAAATGGTTACTAAGTACAATAGAAAATATAATCTACTGTCTACAAAAGCTTTGGCAAATTAATAAAATATTAGCAAATTTCTGATCCATAGTAATAACGAATGATAGATATGAAAATTTTAGCTAAAACTCACGGTATTTAATCTGCAAAATGTAAGGTTAGATTTTGTACAAATTCCAGTTCTTTGCAAAGCAGTGTTTTATGTATTATTTGACATTTTACATTCTGAAGTTCTCATATAAAAAATCAGGGTTCTTATCGTTTCTCGTAACCGTCATGCCAGTGACATATCCATTTCACTTGACAGACTCAATCTTGTGACAAGGAATTTATACAACTGTCTTTCTGAATACGTAATATTCGAAAATCCTATTTTTAACATTTCAGTCCGGATGTTCCCGGAATAATAATGACGCGACCTTCCACCTTGCAAAGATACAAGATTTTTTGTGACCAGCAATACAAATATAAAATGCGGTTGCGACGACGCGCTTCGCTGGGTAAATATTTACAAGAAAATATTCAAATAAGAAAAGAAAATAACCTACATTGCAATATTTGAAAAAAAAATATATTTATTACAGATTTATACATGAGGATTATTATTTCATTAGCTATAATACCACGATAGCCACGATATTCCTAGAAGAAATAAGGCAAGTTTTAATTGCATTTTAGTGAAATATGTTACATTATAGGACGCAGCGGTATTTTTAGTTGGATGAAGATTGACAAAAGCGGGAATAAAACCCCAGATTTTACACTCTGTGCAATAAATGTAGAAGAACGTTAACTAAGTGAGCCACCTTTGCTCGTTTCTTTGATGGTACGATGGGGTATAGGTATGATCATATTGTTTTCTTCCATTTTATAATTCTGTACAAAAAATAAAAATATCAGTATTTTTTAAATCGCTTAATTACTCAGGATCCACTTTTAAAACGATTTTTTAACAAATTCTTTCTGTTTCGTAATATTCACATATCATACATACAACTTATTCTTAAATTTATGACATTAACTTCAAATTTTAATTTTTATACTTTTTTCCTACAATTCGACAGGGGTCATATAGCCTATTAATTGAAATTACTTTTGGTGGAACTGTTAAAGGAACTTATATATAACATATTTGATTTCTTTTTAATTCGTAAGCAGGAATACGAGATCGCTTACAATGAGAAAGGCTGGTTTCCCGTTTTACATTTAATTCTGTTGTATTCATATTTCACGAAAGAAAAATAAAAACTTACATTAAGCAGTTTGTAGAATAATAGTATATTAGCAATAAGTAAACTATGATTTTTTGTTGAAACATTGTAAGTACGAGTACATTCTCTTTTTTAATTCTTATTAACATACTGTAATAGGTCTCTTGTCTAGACTAAAATGTAAGTAAAAACATTAATAGAAAGAATGGAAATAACTTTTCAATTTCATCTGAGGCCAAAAGATTTCTAAGGTTTAATTCCAAAGGGTTTTATAAATAAACATTTGTTGGGTATTTATTTCACAATTTCGCTTTCCCTACCGGCTTCCTAGCATTTACATCCCCTGGTCTGAATTCGCAGCTCCTTTGTATGTATTCCGAAATTGAATTACGTTGTTGTCGGATTGTGAGAGGCTGAACTGTATACAGTGCCCCTTGCGGACAAGCTGGGTAATTTGGTCGTGTCTATCTTTTTGACACGAAAATTGAGTTTCGTGTGGTTTTTGCTGCCCGTTGAGCACTTATGAGTGTTCTGTGTGATACGAGCTTGCAATATTCTATTCTCGAGAACTGCACCACTTTCATAAATATTTAAATTTGCTACAGGTATCGATGAGCAAATTGCTAGTGTTAACTTACTTCATATATTGGAAGGGAGTTTCTTTGTTCTTATATTTTGACCCAAATTCCAACGGGTATGTGCGAATAGAATATGCAAACACGAGGTCACCATTTGATTTCAAGTTTAAGTAATTTTCTTCCAATTGATCTCGGGGTTTTCCAATTGGTCTCTGGGTTTTCTGCTTCTTTCTTTACAGCCAGTAATAGTTTGGCTTCTAACTGTTACCTTGAACACGACAACTTTAACACTCATACGTTTAGCAATAAATTGAAGACTACTTTCAAGTTGATGAATTCAGTTTGACAATTGGATTTATCAACAAACTTAAAAATACGAAACTATTGAACTATTTTCCATACATAGAAATATATAATTTTTTGTAACAGGTGCACGCAAAACGAGCCGAAAAGTACCTGTTTCGAGTCCGGAGTGGGGGAACGTCTTCATGCTGTCTTGTCACACTCGAGATCATAATCGAATTTTCTTCCCTTGGTACATAATGTACTAATATTAATAGAAACTATTAAAAAACCTTATTTTCAGATATGTGCCTCACATTTTTCTTGGAAAAATATAAATAAATACATGATATTTAATTGCCAACTTAATTGTTGTGCTGTCAGATGAAATTAGTCAAATTTCTAAATTCTTTAATTTATTTAATTATACTGTTAGATTAACAAAAACAAATGCATTATTATTATTTTAAATAAATTTATCTTAAGCTATTCATTTGCAAACACTACCTCTCCAAATACGAAAATTTTCATGCGAATACATTAGTCTATGAATAACTATTATTTTATATGAATAAGATCTAAATTTTAAATATTGCATTTAAAATTTCAGTTAACAATGTTTTGTTTAGGTGATATTTTTTTTAATAAAAGCCCGTTTAAAGGATTTGAAATTTAAATAGCTACAAACTCTCAATTATTATGGTCATATGTAAAAACTAAAAGTCGAAAAAGGACAAATATAATTTTTTCCTCCCGGTTTTGAAAAATGTTCAGTACAGTAGATTATCGGAGTGCATATACGCATAAATATATAATTAAACTGATTGACTATTAAAAGTGGTTTTTAATTAAAGCACAATCATAAAAAATAATCCATTGATACAAAGCAATAATTTATAATTGTGTGCCAAATTTGTTAGCTAATAAAAATTAATTTGTCAACTGAAAATTCATTTTCTCATTAATTCCAAATTGAATGATAATGACAAAATTTAATTTAAAAGTGAACATCTAATTAGAAACAATGTTGTCAAATATAATCAACCCTAAAAATGCAATTGTAATTTGTTAACATAAATATACATATTATAATGACATAATAATATCACACGAGTTGAATATCCATTTGCTGCATAATTACCATGACAGAGCAATTCAGCAGTCTAGGTGCATTTTCATTAAAAATTAGCAGGAAAAAAGGAGTTAGTGTCCGAAATGAGCAAGGTGAAAAAGGATGCTCTCCTGCGAGTCCTGCTAGTGGAGCTGACCGGCACGGCAGCAGCAGGAAAAAGCTAAAGAGATGATTAATGTAGAATCGCCGCAAAAAGCCCAGATAAAGGAGGGACGGATGAACAATGCGGGTCTAAATGTTTTTGTTCCAAATTCGAAAGGCGTGTCATTTCTGATATTTTCACATCGCTTGCATTTTCATCCGCCGTATCACAACCCGATTATCAAGTAAATAAATTAATATCAGTTACAAAAAATGGCAGCCAAATTAAAAATTAACCCTATGAGTTAAAATATTTTGTTGTTGTGTCGCTTTTATTAGTTTTTTCGTTTTTTAATTCAACTTCAGAAGTTGTATCATTACCATAAACCAGTGTTTCTGATTTTCGGTCCATGCATGTACTATTTCAAATGTTTTTTTTTACATTTCGTACCCGATAGTAGAAAATTTCTGATATGTACTAATAAACCAAAAACTATACAAATATTTATTTAATAATAAAAACAGTGTATTCACGGATGAAGTTTGAAATATAAGATTTTTTTTTATTTCTGGTTTTAGAGAAAATTTATCGTACTTTGAGAAACACTGCCATCAATCAACAAATACTTATAATAGAACCGAAGCTATATTATAATTTTATATATACATGTAAGAGAAATGGAACAGCAGATGTGAATTTCGTCTTAATTAGTGATGAAACGGATCGCCTTTTGGCATGATCAGTCCTTGTTTTTCGGTAAAAGTTGTGCTATTTCATCTAACGCGTAATGTCTTAATTTTTTGGAACTAAAAAGTATTAGTATAGAATTTCAAAGTAGCAGTAGTTCATCATCAGATGATAGTGACGACAGACGTCTAGCTAAGAAGATGAAAAACAAACCTAAACTCATTAAATCTCTATAGTAATAACCTTCGAGCATATATTAATATATTTATTGTTACTGTTTTTTTTCCTCAAACGAAATTAATGAAGAATAGATTGCCAACCAAGTGAACAAAAGTGATGATAAATTACATCAACAGATTAATGCTTATTTAAATTTAGCATTAATAGATAGAAATTCTGATCCGATTATTTGTTGGTAAGATGGTCGACTATATCCCCAGTTAAGCGAAATAAGCTGAACGATGTTTGTTATCTCCTGCAAATTCATTTTACAGTGAACACACATTTTCAGAAATAGGAGTCATTTATAAAACACGGCGCTCAAGATTGACTCCATTAGCGCAGAGAAATTATTATTTATACTTGATGATCTGCTAAAATGAAATTTTGAATATTGAAGAAAATACATTTTTTTCTATACAGGGTGTTCATTTTATTTTGTCCACTATTGCTATTTCGAGAACTATAAGAGCTACGAGGTCGGTTAAATTAGCAAACAATTTCTATTTTACAACACTATTAACATGAAATAAACAATTTTTTTTAAACCAGTGGTTCTCAAGTCAAGTTACTAATTGTATTAAATTAAAAGTCTTATAACATTTAATTAAGATTCGGCAGGATTGGTTGCATGATTTGGCCGGAACCTGATTTTTTATTAACTGCTGTATCCGTCGGATTAAGTATCACGGCCGAATTTCCACGCCATCACTGATTTTAATAATATAATGAAAATCAATAAAATTAAAATTTGTTTTCTATATAAATAATGATTCATTATAAAGTGAATATACCACTTGTGTCATTATATTCCAAAACGATAATAATAATTATAATAATTAAACCATTTTCATTGAATTATATAAATATTAATAAGCAGAACTAAAAACAACGATTAAAGTAGAAAAACTTCATTAACAGAACAATTCAAAATAATCTAGACTATTAACAATCATATCTTGAAGAAAACTAAAATTAAAACAGAAATTAACATAAAAACGCAATAAGATATCATTATCATTAGTCAAGGGTCGTAAAATCTACGAAACTTAAGAGAAATATTTTCAAATTAGGTCTCATGCATTTTGTAGTGCATTATTTATAATAATATCCATGGGAAAACATTTATAAATTATTGCTCATAATTTTTAATAGACTCCACAAACGTCACTTTCACGCAATTAGAGAATACTTCATTTGTTGGAGAAAGGTATTTTTCAGCGATATTTTTTATAAAACCCCAGTAGTCTTAGATACATTTTGTTTATTTGAAAAATTCTTAACACGCTAATACTATCTTTAAATTAAAAAATTTAGTTAAGAGAACACAGAATTTGAAGTTTGTTTCTATTTATTCATGGTAACTGCTATTTTCAGGTAAAAGTATACAAACATAGGTCATTTTAATATTTACTAAAAATAACTTCAAACATATCATTCGATTTGTAATTTTATGTAGATTCCAAATATGTAAAAATATGTAGACTGTTCCATTTAAAATAAGAAAGAACCACTGGTTTAAAAAAAATTAGTTTGGCTCATTTTAATAGTGTTGTTAAATAGAAATTATTTGCTAATTTATCCAACTTCGTAGATCTTCCAGTTCTCGAGATAACAATAATGGACAACATAAAATGAACATACTGTATGCGAATCGTACTATTACCTATATCCACCTCCAAATTTTCGACTGTAATTCAGTCTTCATCAGGGTGATAAATGGTTTCAAAATATCGAGTATAACATGTAAATTATTTTACAGATTTTTTTCGTCAAATGTAGATAAAACATACATACATAAAAGTTACTTATCAACCAACAGTATAAGTGGATTTTATTAAAAAACTGCAACTCCGAAAACAATTTTCCTTTAATTAATATCCAGTCAATAAAACCAATTCTGCAATACCTATATCACCACATAATTAAATATAAAAACTGTCGTATTTTACTCAGGAAATGGAAAATTTATGTGCCAAATTATTGTTCCAAAAATATTATGTATAAAATTGTCGTTTGAAGTATAATATCTAAATTTAATTGAAAAAACATGAGAATAGAGAATAGAAAATAGATATTGTTGTTTTATTTTGCAATGTTGGCGCACTCGTACCGTATGTCGCGTGGCAATTGCAAAATATTACTTCTGGTATTGAAAAGTCCCAATATATCCGCACAATGGTATCTGCTTGCAGCAAGCAGCAAGCAGCATCCCGGCGTGTATCATTGGCGGGCGAGGGCGTCTGGGCGTCTCGCTGCAGTCGGGATCGTTCGTGACTCAGCACTTCTTATTTCATTTATATCAATTTAGCGGCGGCGAGAAGTTTCATTCTCCGGACTCCGGCGCTCCGGTTAGCGCCGATAGATGCCAGCTGTATGACAGCTGCACAGATTCAGGAGAACGCGAGATTGCCCGATTGCCGTGGATCGTGGAATGGAAATACACTATGGATACAAATGTTTTCACTTGTTTGGAATACAATGTACTGACGAAAATGTACAATATATAAATATATTATTCACCGTTTATTGTTTTTACCCTTTGATTTGTTCCACAATAAAAAAATAGGTGAACAATTAACTACATCAATGGAAGAGGCTGTTGGTACTCGGTGAAACATATTAAAATGATAGAAAGCAACTCTCGGTTTAGGAATAATAAATATATTGAATAACTGAAGAACATCCTGGAGTAAATAAATAAGAGTATTTATTAAGAAGTAATATAATAACCAGGGTTAAAAAGATCATTATTTGTTTTGCAATAATGAAGTACTTATTAATGAAAATCTTTTTAAAATGAATCAATTTGAAAAAAATTAAATACTCCAAATACTGTCGTGAAATCAAAAAATGATAAACCTGCGATAAGCTTCCTGTGCGTATGTCCTGTTATGTATGAATTATTACATGTTTAATAGGATAATTCAGAGTTGAAGTATATGTGACGCGGTTGTGCTCGTTATAATAATTCACTTATTAATTTCGTATTATTTATAAAAAATAAAATTAAAAATCTGGTTTTAACAACAGCACAGTAAGGAGAAAATAAATATTGCAATTACGAATAAATTCGAAAAAATATTCGAGATAAAATTTGGGGCAATCAGATATTAAAGAAACTATAGCAAAATATTGGTATATATTTGCTGCAAATATCGATAAAATAAAAGCGTTTTTTGGGACAAATAACTTTTGAAATTATTATTGGAAAAAAAAGGATATTACAAATTAGAGACACTAATCCAAATAGTGCAACAAATAATTAGAACTATTACCGAAATAATTAGCGTATATTCTAATATTCTGGAAAAATTTTTGATATCAGAAATTTGTAAAAAACTACTGTAATTTTTGATCATTCGTAACTAATTAGCGCAATTCGATTTCCCGTTCCTAATTACATTCTTTTTTATCAATATCCTATCAAACTGTCAAAATTATCTTTACATGCTAGTTTTGCTGGATGCCTTTCTATATTCAAAGAAGTGGAACAAATCATTAAATATATAGAAAATCATGACATTGCAATTAATTTTTTAATAATAAAAGTTTTAAAAAAAACTGACGATTAAATAACGTCTGTAAATCTGAAAAACATTTAAAATTGTTTGGAGATCCTACCTGGATCAACATGCCGAAAATTCCTGGCCAGGTGGCACAACTGCAGAGGCAGGTATCGGGTGTCAGCGCGCTGGGGCGACCGGGCCGTGGGGGGCGCTCCGGACAGGAACCCCCGCTGTAGCTCCCAGCCCACCTCGCTGATGATGCTGGCTTTGCGGAAATATGGCGTCACTTCTCGCAGGTACTTCACTGCAACACAAACATTCAATCGTTAAGCAACCAGCATTACATATAATTTTTTATTGTAACTGTTTATTGCACGAATAATAAATAATAAAAAGATAATAAAAATAAGTAAGATTTTTTTTTATTTTTAAATTTAAATTAGAATGTTTCCGTAGTTTTTTCTGCTTGGTTTTATATACCCGAGCAATTAATCTCTGGAATATTCTGGCAACTTCGATGCGTCAGTACAATAAAAGGGTAATTAAAGGTGTCTCGACCGGTCAGTGAAAAAATCGCTACAATATTGCTATGTTCCCAAGACAAATTCAACACAGGGTTGAGAAAACCCACCAACTCACGTGGGTTTTTTTTACTAGAATCGTCACAATATATGAATTAAATACATTTATTCTGAAATATTTTAGATATCAATAATTCACATTAATTTCTGAAAATTAATTATTTAATAATTTTAAACGAAATACAGGTATTAATATAGTTACATTTTTTTTCTGTTTCCTTTTACGACATATATCGACTGACTCATATAGTCTTATTGGCCAATGTTAGCTTGCATGTTATGTTATGTGTATCTTACAATCATAGTTTATTTATGTTTAAGAATTTTTTTGGACGTATTGAATAAAATCAAATATTTAAAAAAATATGCGCTTTTTAAGGATTTTTTCGAGTTTTAACCATGCCTGTTTTTGTGGGTCGGGGAAAATTGCAACAACCCTGATTCAAAACGAACTGAAAACTGTTTTGGGATCTAAATTGTAAATGTTCCCAAGGCACTTTATCGAAAACCATCTGAAAACGTGGATCAGCTCATACTATCTGTCATATAATCTGCTTCAACTTTTAAGTTATTGTTTATGGTTACAGTCAGTTTATTTTGTAAAAGAAAATGAATGGATAGAACTAAGGCATAGATTATGGTCGACATGGTATCGACCTTAGGCTGAAATCGAACTCAATACCCGTTTCCATGACTGTTTTCAATCCCAAAACAATTTTCAATTCGTTTTGAATCCTTCATAGGATTGGAAGAAATTATTATAGAACCATAAATCGAAATGAATTAGAAATGTATTTATTATAAAATAGTTAAAATAAATAACAAGTTTTAAATTATTAATACAACTCATTTGATAAATAGTGTATTTTAAATTGTTTGAAGTTTAGAGAACTATATGTAGGGCAATATGAGTGAGTTTATTATAAACGTCAGTCAGTCATTTAAGCCAGATGCTAGAGTAATTACAGGTTAACTGAAATCTTGAAATCCATTAAGCTAGTAATCACTCATTTCGGTTTAAACTTTCTCTTTGAAACTCCACTGACAATGTCCACCCACGCAAACATTTCACCCTTGATCTCACACCCACCGAAGCCTTTTAACTTAATGTTCTTCGATTTATTTTGGTCTATATTAAATCATTATTCCCACACACTTACAAATAATAATTTTATTAACATCAAACAAAAAATGCAAATAACTGATTATATCTTTCTCCAATAATAATAATAGTTGTCAATTATAAATTATAGGTTATGTTTGCATACCACATAGTATAGTTTTATATATTTTGTTGTTATAATTCATAATGTATTTACAAAATTAAATGTGTGCAAATATAAAATTGTTTATTTATGTTGTATCGTGCATAATTAATTCCAAACTATAAAATTCTTTTGTACATACTCCAATAATGAACAAATGAATTAATGAACAGCCAAATTCCAAATTGTTAGTTCATATGTAAATATCATGATACATTACCTCCAAATTTTGTTTCGCAAATTAAATCAATTGTTTACATTGACAACCCAAACACATTATTTATAGTATTTAAAATAGTTAAATAAATAAATAAACTGCACTATTTTCACTTAATTTTAATAAAATAATACAATTATATAAACATCTGAGTCTCAGTGTTGCCAACTCGGCAAAAACAAAAAAGTTGTATGTAGAAATTAACAATGATAATAATTATTTACATAAAACTATTTCAAATCAATGTATTTTACTTTTATAATTTCCCTATTTGGATGCTCGAGGCAACAGCCCCTTTAGCATGCCCCAAAGTATCAAATTATTAATAGTGTAGTTGCATTAGTCGTGTTGCATGTTTTAAGCGTCTTAAAATGCATAACTAGCCGTTTTCATAAGCATTACAGCGTCCCTAGGCGAAAGTGTAATGAATTCTTCGTGAATTTTGTCTGGCGAACTACACGTTAGCATAGGGGAAGGCTGCATCCATGTGTTTATTTATTAATAGCCACCTGCAACTCCGGATGTTGTAGTAATGCGCGCCGAAAACGAGGAATGCGCACTAGTGAGTTATGCCACTCAGGTTATAGCTTCGGATAAATAGGAAGCCACGACTTGGTATAAATATTTATCAATATTAAGGAAAGTACACTTTGAAATGGTAAACATTCTGTACTGTGTACGTACTCTATTCCAAAATAATATGTATTACTGAGTTACAAAAGTGAAAAATTCCAGTTCTTCTAATTTTATTATTAAAAATCGGCACGGGCAATGTGGGTCATTTTTATGGTGCGCTTCGAATTTAACTGAGTATTAGATCTAGTCATCCAATATCATCGTGGCCATTTATTAACCAAATACACCTATGTTCACTAAAATACAAGTAAAGCTTGCACCTCAGATTTAAGACTTGTTCTTTCAAAGAATGTTGTTATACCACAGGTGACCAAATATCTAATTATACGTCCTGACACTTTTTACGAGTTAACTCTGCCACTAGAATTTTTTGAGAAAATGTAAAGCCTGGTTTATGATGGATTTAGTTTATAAATTTTGATTTACAAATTTAGATTTGATATTTATTATTTCCCATGTTGTATAGTGAATTTAAAGGTAAGAAATGTGTCCAATCAATTTTGCTTATTACATTTATCATAAATCAATCAGTATTGTTCTACAGATCATTAATAATATAACCATGTTTTCGAAATCTATTTCAAATTAACTCACCCTGTCACTTGAAACTGTTATTCTCCCCACCAAAATTATTTTTTAAATTCATCATAAACCAGTAAAGGCAGATTTGTACAATTTATATTTAGAAAATGTAAATTCGTGAATCTAAATTTGTAAATTAAATCCATCGTAAACCAGCCATACTAAAAGGAAAGTTATTTGGAATTATAAGGACGGTTTACTTTACTTTATTTTTTTAGGAGTCCTTGTTTACGAGATATAAAATTTTCCTGCTAACGATTGTATATTTTTCATTAATATAGACTCTATCTTATCCAGAAATAATAAAGAACATATGTATTCTAGCAGATACGTAAGATTTACAAAAATATTTACTTGGAGAAAGTTTTTTAAATTCATATAACACCAGCTTCTAATATTTTTAAGTTAAGAATTGACTCGTGATATCGACAAATATGTATATATTGAATATTAAAATTATATTATTTAATTAAACCAATTATTTTCCAAATATTTCCCTTAATTTAATATTTCAATGTTATTGTTCTAAAGAAATATTCGCGAGTCTTGCATTTTGTTAAAATAAATTTGATTACATTTTAAGTCAGTTAATTTTTCTTCCGTTAAAATAAATGTTGGCATTATTAATTTGAAGATTTCAAGCGAGAAAGATACGAAGTTCATTGGGAAGAATTAAATAAGCCTCCAGGAATCAGATATCTTAATAAAGTTCAAGTCAAAGTTTGTTATCTCCAAAAGACTGACAGTGGATCTTTCAAATGTATGAGTGAAATTTCGCGGAAATATAATTGCTGATAAAACGGAAAGAATTATTATTGCTGATAATCTTTCCCTGCTATTTAATAGTGCGATAGCGAAGGTATAAATAACAGGGGAATAGTTTCATTCTTTTTACCTTTATGATAATCACTGGCACGATATTCATAGACGGAACTTTAAATTGAGGTTGGTAAACTTGGGCAATTTATCGGTACATGTAATATAGTTTGTATATTACGTGTGTACTCTACGAACTTATTATTTAGTTCCTCCTGAGGGTATGAAGTGAGTGTCAGTGTTCTGTTCTGGTGTAGGTAATACTGTGTGTTGACTTCATTCGACTACGCGTCTTATGATGTTAATAGTTTTATTCTTTTTGTTATCCACCTCATCTCGCCATAGTTTCCATAATGGTAAATTAATTTAAAGTGAGCTGAACTGAGATTTTGGAATAGTAAAAAGAACAACAATTAGGGTCGGCTATTTTCTCTGAAAATCTCAAAACCTATACTATCCTTCGTGATTACAAATCAGTTGTGATAAAAAAAATCTGA
Organism: Stenolophus ochropezus; assembly: GCA_035578165.1. NCBI lineage: Eukaryota > Metazoa > Arthropoda > Insecta > Coleoptera > Carabidae > Stenolophus > Stenolophus ochropezus. The sequence continues at coordinate 10,904,507 of JAQOWZ010000005.1, read as the reverse complement.
TGTGGACACCACAGGTCTTCCTTGTATTCGCTAAATTATACAAATTTTTTTGCACTTTATTTCAACATATTTTACTTCAAATTGAGATCATTCTACGGCTAATCGGTCTTCGCTTCGAAATGGATCTTGTTTTGTTAAATTTTATTAAAATGTTTATCATTATTTATTATTATATTCCACAAAATTGTTTTGTTCGCTGAAAAATTTGCCTGTTGAAAAGGCAGATTGGATTAAAAAATGTTATTGCAATTACATAAACAAAAGTTAATCGTTTTTGATTTCAGTGAAAAATTAAAAGGACTACGAGCCCTTTTGGCACTGTCAATTGCAATAAAAAAGGAAGGTGCACAACTAGATGTTATAGCAGTCTCATACACAAAATTTAAAAATTCTTCGGCTAATCATTTTGAGATATGCGAGATACGTAGATACAGATGTCACGCCGAAGCTACTCAAAATTGACTTAGGGATGGTCAAATGGTCAAAACATATATTTTCGTTGAAGCCTGAAAACCGAAATTTTTCGCAGTTACAATACTTCCTTTACTTTGTACAAGTAAATAAAAAACTGTCAAAATAAGTATAGCATTTTTACTTAGATAACTTACGAAACTCTGCCTATTTGGTCAAGTAGCAAAGTTACTTCTGAGCGTATAACGATTTCAGTGATGCCAGTCAAACAGCAAAGTCACAATATTATCAACGCTTACCTACTAGAGGTAAATAATGTAAATTGTTGTTACTGTGAGTTATATAACTTTTTCGAGTAGTTGATGTAGTTCTAGGTGATGATTTTTAATGAGCAGTAACAGGGAGGAGTAGACCAGAACGGCACTGCCATTGTGGTGACAGGAGTACCCGTATTTCACCACCAAACAGTTCTGCTTTTTGCATTCTTTGAAAAGTAGGGTGAAATATGAAATAAAAAGTCACTTGGTTACAGATTTGCATTGTTTCATGATTTACATTCCTCTACTTTGTACAATCGCCATTTAAAAGCAGCGAAACGTTTTTCAAATATTTCCGCGCTGTTTTGTTTTTCGTTTGTGCATTCAGCGTTGCCAACTTGCGCCATGTGCAGCGTTGCCAAACTATTCTCGAGTTTAAAGACAATGGATCATATTGCTTCTCATAAATTTCTACTTGAATATTAAAGAGATCAATATAAATCCTGCGGTAAATTTTTCATATTGTTTTAACTTGAGTTAGTGCAAGTTTTGCAGTAATTAATTTGGCACGGTGTGAAGAATTTTAATTAAAATATTTTTGTCTTATTAATGAATTATGAAAACTATTCGGGGCAGATTTTATGGGGTATAAAGTTTGAAGTGAATGAATTTGTAATAGAATGTCGCTAAACCGCAGACTTTTGCTCATAACTAAAACATATTAGGATCAAAAATTTATGCTTCACATTCAGCTAAAGAGAAATGAGCTACAGGGGAGTTAAATTCTTCTTTGCGGATTATTCATAGCATGGCTTTCTTCTGGGTTCAAATCTGTACTCGCTTTATTATTATCACAAAGTTTCTCCATACCTCATTCAACCCTTTATTATTACAATAAAATTACCTTTTCATTATGTAATGGGTGCAATTTTGTAGTTTCTATACATTGATAGTATATTACGTATTAAGAGTTGTAAGTGCACAAGAACCGCGAAGCAGCGAGTTTGTAATTTCTCAAGTGCGTAATTTCTTTAAAACTCGAATTACGTACTTTTTTAGGACCAGTATCTGACTATTTTTCTATCATAGCACAATCACACAATACATTGAAAAAAAAATGACATATCACTAGTAAATAGTACCAGCTACAAAACATAAAAACAACTCTAACTGACAATATCAAAACAATAAAACTATTTACAACCCAATAAAACAATACTATGTGAAAATGAAATTAATAAATTTAATAATAATCAAACAAAAAATTACCTTGAAAAAAATAGGGCGAACATTTCAGAATAAATATACCCGTTTCAACAAAGAGGACCACCAATCAAAATATATTATTCAGTAATGCCGAATGTTTGGCCAAATATTCGGTTAAAATTACGTCGAATATTCGTTATTCGGTTATTCGACTGAACTGCTATTCGTCACATCACAACTATTTACATTAGTGGTCGTAGAGAAATGTACCTATTTATATGTGTTTTTTGTTCTTATCAATGATTGACATTGTTGTAATCTTGTAATTAATTTATTTACTTAGTGTACGGCATTGTAAAATTACTTCAGAAGTTAATTCCAATTCCAAGTAGTTTTCGTTTTATTTCAAAGGATTTTTTAACGAAAATTTCAAAAATAAATTGAGTTGTCAAATATAATGTTTCTTTAATTCATGATAGGTAAATCTTTCACGAAGTAATCAATATTCACGGATAATGATGGCTTAATTGATTAGTTCACTCCGACTTAAATTGATTGCAGTGTGATGTTGAATTTTTCCCATTGTCTTTAACTATTAACCAAATAAAAATACCGCAGTATTAGAATTTCTCGGAACACACTATAAGGTCCCTTGCAGAAACCGTAGTATCGCAAGATTGTCATTGTTATAATACGAGTTTTGTACGAAGCAGTTGATGGTCTGTGGTCTGTACGAAGTGTGCTCATTATGAGACGATTTAATTCGTGGCGAATCCACCGCCAAGTCAGCCCAATCCTCTTACACACGAGTAATCACTTCACACAGTCTGCTGCACTATGTCCCGAGCTGCAGGTCTTCAGGCCGGCGATACAGACGCGAGCAGCAGACGCCAACACGACTCAATTTCCTGTCGTCGCTATCAGGATCAGGACAGCGGTGAGATGACGCGCAGACAGCATTGACAGCGACAAGGATAGCTGATCAATTATTAATGACACGCTGAATGCTCTGTTTCCAAACCTACGCTTCTCCAGAACCAATTCCATTGTTCTTAACGTAAACATGTGTATTGGATAAGATTACTATCGCATTTCATGCAATCTAAAATAGACGCATAATGCAATTGCTAATTTGTATTGTTTTATTAAATGTGTTTTACTTTTACTGTAGAAAACAGAAAATTTGAGAGTTGATGTGAATATCTCTGGGGTAAGGGAAAATAAAAGTAATATGTTGGTAACAGTTTTTCTGAATTTAATCGTATATAGGATAATTTAGTTATAAGTGGCAGCGGTGGTTCACTTGGTTAGCGTGCTTCGACTTGAACTGAGTGTGAGATCTGAGATTCGATTCCCAGCGTCACCAACTATTAACCAAATAATGCAAATGCTTTAGGATGACAATGACAACATTCTCCATTAATATGCAACTCAAATTGCCATGGAAAGGCCAAAACATTTTTAAGGTTGTAAGGCAAATGATGATGATGATGTAGTTCTCGTAAGTATTGTAAATTGTTGGAAGTATTATCGTATTATTTAAGTAACCCCTGCTCATGTATATTGTACAATATTAACCTATAATATCGCCCTAAATGTCAGTATATAACTAGATAACCTAAGAATAAAGTTAGTAAAAACCATCTAAAATTGAGATTTAAATTGATAATCTATAAATTGAATGCCAAGCATGGTTGTTTTCTTGAAGTAATTTAGTAAAATGTAAACCATATTAGTACATCCTTAATTTAGTACAATTTCACAAAATATAAATATGAGTGAGTGAAGAAATAAGCAGGATTGCAGTCAACTGATAAATTTTATTAGTCTAAGGCCGACGTTTCGCTACCAATTGTAGCATCATCAGGGCAAAAGAAGATGATGCTACAATTGGTAGCGAAACGTCGGCCTTAGACTAATTTATCAGTTGACTGCAATCCAGCTTATTTCTTCACTCAAATATCCCTCCAGTCGCTTAACACCAATTTTTACATAAATATGAGTTTTATTTTTCTGTTCTTAATAATAAATTTCAAATATACCTGTAATTGGTAACATGGTAACATTAATTATTAAAGGTTGAGTTTTATTAAACCATGATACTACGAGTACAAAAACACAAACACTATTAGACACTTACATAGAGACCAAATAAAAAACAATGATTGGTAATAAAGTTGACATAGAATAAATTAAAATAAGTAAATGTATTTAGGTATATTATAAAAATTATAACTTATTTTTTTATAATATTTCATTGTTAACCATTTTACAATTGGATGCGATTTACTAGTATTGCTCCATCTATTCAGAACACTGAAAAATAAAATTGGAATAACACAGATGCCAGGAAATAACATCTTAGTCGTAGAAAAAGTATAGTGTACACCTCGTTTGGAATGTCCATTTCATATACAAATTCAAACTGTCACACTCGTATGAAATGAGTACCACTTTATGCTTGTTGTACAATATACTCTTGTTACCGTTTAAAAACTGTCATTTATCACTTAATTTTCCAACCTTTTTGATTAAACTTAAACATTCCTTTTCCTATATTAAATTTTGTATGACATTACGACATTAGTACACCTGTATAGGTTGAAATAATTCCACGATGGTATCTCCACTCCTTAATGCCCTCCCGGTTCCCTTACATTCCTCCCCAAGCACGCACAATAGCATCCCCTGCTATTCTCATTCTGATTCCCGGTGGCATTGAAACAGAAGTTCACAGTTCGCGCTATAATTCATAATTAGTTGGAGTTCCGGCGCTGGCTCGCCTAGTTTCCGGCGCAGGGGTGTCAGTTCCTAGCGCTACACTAGGCTGTAGTTAGCTCGTCATCGCGTGCCACCATAGGCGTTACCTCCAAATGGAGATTGACAGAGATATGGGACGGGGATCAGGATACCAAGGGGATAGGTTAGGGGTGGGGTTATCTATAGGTCTATTATTACGGAGACAATAAGACACTATCAATTCTTACTACCTACACAAATAAATCTAAATAAACTCACAATTTTTTTTTCGCGCCTTCGTTTCATTATGACTAGTGTTATAGAACTCAAAATCGTCCAGAAACTCTCTTTTTGCAGGCCTAGGCCGGCAAAATATAGAGATGCAAACTTAAATATTTTAGCATTACATTCTGTGAAAAATTTTAATTTTATTTTATATAAAATGTAAAACGTTAATTAAAACAACTATTTTTGATTTATCATTCATACATATTATACTCGTATTATATGATTATGATTACGTTAATTATTGAAAAATATTTTTTTTGAACAAAACAAGTAAATTGTTTGTATATTCATGTGAATTGGAAATGTTTCTGACATAAAAACCTATAGTGTATAAAATTTTAACTAGTAATATTGTTTCTTTAGTAAATTAAAAATGTCATCGGCGCAAAAAATCACACGCCCAGAAACTATTTTGCGAGATCTCTTAAGATAAGCTCGCTTTCGCAAAACTTTAGTTTCTTGATTAGTGATACAAATAACTATTTTGTCAGTAGTACGTAATATTTATTTATGTACTAAGGATAAAATAGTATGGATGATAACAAACAATAATGGCGGCATTATCAAGACGTGATTTTTTTTTAATAAAGTAAACATTTTTATCCTACAAGTTCCTCAGTCAAGAAGCTTCTATCACTTAATAAAAAATATTATTATAGTCAAACAGCGTAGCTTCAAAAAGTAGTATTTTTCACGGTACATATTACATTTTTCATTACCCTTACGAAACAGAATAATAAATATTTTTCAGGAATTCAATTAATTTAACCTCGACTGGTTTTGAGCCCACTCGAACATTTTTCAATCGAAATTTGAATCTTTAAATTTTTGTGTATTGTGGGACAAATTCCTGTAAAAACGTAACATTTTATTCATAATTTGATAAGCTGTGATATCGAACAGTTTTACATACGGCAGGAATAACTACCAGTTACCTCAAGTCAGATTTGGACTGGCTGAAGTTAACGAAACAATATGTAAAAAGGAATACTCGTTTTTGTACAGTGATCTGTACAGAGACATTTATCAAACTTGTTACGTTATATAGTATTAAAACTTAATTATTAATACATATCTAGTAGAATCTTTTACAACATGTGAGAAGAAATTAATTCACTAAAGTTTTCAAAAGGCTTATATTTTTTTACAATTTCTAAAGAAAGAGAATCTAGTTGAAAACATTGAAATTTTATTATTTGCTGCTAAAAAAATCTTTCAGGGGCTGAAAGTAATTTCACACACGAAACGCGCCCCCGGCATTTATCAAACGTGGCAATGACGTAGCGCTAGCTTAGTCGCGCAATTTGAAATAGGCAGCGCACCATTGTTCCCGTCATGCTGCCGAATCCACCTCCGCAACGGCAACGACTTGGAAACTGTTTAACTTCAATCAAACAAACCTTTCCTTGCGAACTTACCCTGTTACACACTTTCAGGCTTTTTAAACCTCACTATTAAAATGTCTTTAAAAATAAATATATTGTTTTATTCTGTATTTTAATAACACAACTATTTTTAAAACAGATTTTGTTGTAAATTTATGTATTGACGTTTTACATTTGGTGGGAATTTTAATCAAACGCATATTTAAAGTCATTCACTCTTCATATTTTTATTAAGAAATACTAAAATATTTTTAGTAAAAACTTAGTAAGCATTTTTCGAAATTCAAGAGAAATGTTGTAATTGTAAAACGTAAGTAATAACATTGAAGAAAAATGAAATTGTGAAAAATAACTGAGAGATATTTAACCGCTTTAAGACTGACATTTCGCTACTAAAATAAGACGACATTTTATCTCCTTAGAATAATATTTCATCACCATTTTTCACTCGAGAACGCTTTTTTGTAATTTTACAGTAATTGAAGCATTCCGCAAAAAATGTAATTGCCGAAATTGTTTCCATGAATTTCTAATGACAAATTTCCTGCTCTAAATGATAAAACTCCGGAGGAAATCTTGTTTTGTAAACAAAATATGGCTTTGTTTAAAACAATGTCTTCAGAATGTAAGTGCAAGTTTGATTTAAATTTTTAATTAGGGTAAAATTACGTAATCTAAATGCAAAAACTTTCTTCCCACGAGGAAACGGGTCGTCATATTTAATAAATGATTATGTACCAAAGATGAATATAATAACTGTTTTGCAGCGAGTTATATTTTAATATTAGCAAACTTTTTACGTTGACAAAATTTGTTGAAGTTTTTTCACACGTTTTAAAATTCCAAACAGGTCTGTACATGGATTTTTATCCTGGACGTGCAAAATATTCTCACTCAGTGAAAAACATTTATTTTCAATAAAAAATGTACTGCAAAAAATAAAATTGTATAGCGAATAGAACGAAATATTACCTATTAAAAGCAGCAATAAAACATTTGCTAGAATATGTCATTGTATTATAGCGTAGTTTTCGGTAATAAAAACATAGGTATTTGCTGGTAATAAACGTTTACAAATCGATACACAATAAGAGTTCTCAAAAAACTACAGAATGAAATTATTTTGTATTTATCAATAAATAGAAGGAACTTCTGCTAAAGGATTTACAAACTATAGCAGGTTCCGAAAAACTAGAATACAGCGGTATTATATGAATAATAATGGGCACATTTGATTTGAACCCCATATCTCACACTTTATTATTTGTACCGGCACATTTAGTATAATTTTATTAGGATAATATAATAGCTGAATATTTATGTTAATGTAATATCACAAAAACAGGCATTAAAAATAAAAAGCAATGTAAAATAAATAGGTCACACTCGTTTATTACGCATTGCTGACTGTGGCAATCTTGTCTATTTTATATTTATATATTTAAATACAATTATTGGTAGTAGGAATACTTTACACGTTTACACTAGCAGTGTAATAGCTAGTTCCTAACAGATGAGTGCGACTGGTTGAATTAATTGAAAGTCAAGAGAAAATCACTGGCTAATCATCAATATTTCTGGCAGTTAATGTAATAAACGTTTACATCTCTCAGAGCGAGTTCTTCTGGAGGAGGGTTAAACGTTCTAGAGGTTACCTGCCAGGTGTAAAGAGAATGGTCTATAGGTGTATTCATGTTGTCATCCGTTTTATTAATGTTAATAAACGTAACCGAAATTTACTTGTTTATTTTAACCGAAACGAAAACCATTATAATATTTTCAATAAACCGTTACCGATAACCGAAATCGATTTTTTTTAGAGTAAAACCCGTTAACCGTAAGCCATTCGCTAAATTTTTCGGTTTGAGTCCCTGTTTAATTCTTACGAACCTAATATTTTCGGTATTATTGGTAATTTTGTTATTATTACTTCGTTGTATGAAATAAATAAAGTTTTAAAATCGTGAAAAATTTCGGTTATCAGGAAATACCCATTTTGACCATCTCTCAATCAATTTTGACTAGTTTCGGCGTAACGTTTGTATCTACGTATGTACTACGTATTTTCCATATGGGACTGCTATAACATCTAGTTTTGTACCTCAAAAACATAACTCAAAAACGATTAGCCGTAGAATATTTAAATTTTATTTTTGTAGTTACTATAACATCTATTTATGTACCTCCCTTTTTGGTTCCAATCGGCATTTTTAAAAGGCCAGTTTATTTTTGCTAAAATTTTTAAAAAATTAGCAATTTATTTGGCATTTTAATAAACTGACATTGACAACTGTCAGAATAAAATTTGTCATGTGGTGTCCACATCAGATTTTTACAAATAAAATAACAATATTATGAATTGTAGGTACCCAGCAAGCTCATCAGTTCATCAAATTTTGTTTGTGACAAACAGAAAGATCACAATAAGTGAAATATGATAGGATTAGATAATTTGTGTAAAAAGAAAGCACCTATTGTAAATTGTAAATCAACTGAAAGCTGCAATGATTTAAGTGGGTAATAAGTTGAAGTTGTTAGAGAATCACTGGTGAACAATATCTGTAACAGAAGCGTTGCATGTCGCACAATCGCGCGGCACGGCGTAACCTTGTTGCCACACAGATTATTAAGGCTTTCCAGGTTTCTTCCAGACATTTACCTCCCGTGCGCAGGCCCGCCCTCCCTCCAAGCCCACCTGATCCTGCCACCGCTGCTAAGTGATTCGTTTTAAACTCCTCCATCTCCGCTGAATACAGCACGTGACAACACGGAGATGGCATCGTAACCCGCTTGATTAAAATGTATACCGTGATGTAGAGAGCTTCCATACATTTTGTTTGTTAAATACAAATACCCGAAAGCCGCTTATCATAACGGAATTATTAGCATTTCACTCCAATCGCATTTATGCCAATTTAAAAAGGTTCAGATATAACGTTTATAGTCGCTTCGATCTATCGATGCTCTTGTGCCATTGTTTTCTGAAATAACAGTGAGAGCAGATTTTATGGTTATTCGTTATCATTTCAGAAAACAATGACGCACTAGCATTGATACAGCGATTGTAGCTACCAACTAATCGGATAATAATGATTTCATCATTAGGTGTTAAAATATCACCTAATACCCTTGTTCCTATATCGCTAAATAACTTTTTATTCATAACTTGATAAGCTGTGGCTTCGAAACATTTTACTCACAGTTGATCTGACTAAAACTATAGCTACCAGTAGAGTTTGACCATCAATGAAAATTGGTGTTTAAATTATTTTATGTGTTCTCGTAATAATAAGAGGACGCAGGGTTATATTCAGAAATTAGGATTCCGTAGTCACTTGCAGAACTCTGATACCTGCGAAACTATATCTATAAGGTCTTTCAATCGGTACGTCTAATCTGTAAAATTTAATAATCAGACATGAGTTACAGCAAGTATTTTTATTGCGACTTGGAACACATTTAATGACATGTTTTGAAAATAATATCTTTCATCTCCGCGGATAAATTTCTGGTATAATTCGGGCTTGGTATAGAACAGAGATTTAACGTGGCTCCAAAGAAAAAAATCTAAGGGCTTTAAATATTTTGCTGACCATCTTGCTGGAATCACATTTCGTCTATATAAAAGTTCGACGAATTAGAGACAAATTTTGATAATAAATTTTCAATTTTGACGCGTTATTTAATGGTATACTTTTCCATGATGAAATAGTAGCTATGATAGAATAAAAACGTCGCAGAACGATAGGGGTGTCAATTCAAACAAAACCGCAATCAACTGTCAAAGTTAAGGTGTGCTTATTGAAAGACCTTATACATCAACTTTCTGCTGATGGCCAATCTACATCACTATCGTCGAACGATCTGACGTTAGTTTCCTACAGTTTTTGTTACAACATTTCGAATGGAATAGCAGAGTAGAATAATTATTTTCAGAGATGAATTGTAGGTCTTGACAAGTTTTAATGTTGATGGTTGTCATCCTATAGGATCTGCAAGATATCTATATTTTATAGGGGGTATTAATCTACATCGACTTATTTATTTTATTAATAATGGCGACGCCACTGTTTTTCGTGATCCAGAACACAGAAACTGGTTGTTAATATGTACTAGAATGATATTTAAACTATTTAAGAATGGCAGTGATTTTACTGTATAACCCTAAGATGTTAAGTACGGTACAACGTACGAACAAGTACAATTCCGTTCCTGGTAGCCCGTTCCTATCTGTGTGTGCGTGTGTGTGTTTAATTTCCCGGGTTGGTTATTGATGTTCGTGAGGCGTATCTGGGTGGCTAGGCGAGATGTGAACCTGATGCTACGCGTACCGTGAGACCGTGACAATGGACTGAATATTGAGATGAAGTTATCTGCCAGGGGGAGGTTATCTCACGCTCGATGGATATGGATGGCACGGGGTGAAGGAGATGCACGATAATACACCTCCTCCGAGTACACACCCTGTTCATACACAAATTCCATCCCTAATATTCATATCAGGAACATCAAGCACCCACAACCAAACTAACAATGAGATATAAGTTCGATTTCTGGCGTTACCAACTATTAATTGAAATAAATAGGTAGAAAGAATAAAAACACATTTATGACTTCCAAGTATTCAGTCATAAATTCCCCATTCATAAATACTTTAATTAACGAACCTCCCAAATTACCAACCCCTCCCTAATTACTGTGTATTTATATATAAGAACATTTCTGTATAACTTTGTAGTATATTATTGTTTATATTGTGAAACAAACACCAAATATGATTTTATTCTTTCTACCTATTTATTACACCATGTTTCTCCTAGTGCCTACAGTCTCATCCATAAATTTTATAATTAATTGAAAATTTAACTAATAATTTATATTGAAAGAAAATTATAACTTTTTTATTATTTTCAAAATACAAAAAGTGCTTTTCTTGAAATAAATATACAAATTTCTATAATGTGAAACAATTTTTACGAAATCCAATTTCAGAGATAGATTTTAGGTCATGCCAAAAACTGCAATTCAGCAAAACACTAACAACGTTAAAATCAAGAAGTGAAAAGGTTTCAAAAAAACCTCGCCCTAAATCCCTCCAAATAAAATATGCCTACAAATTCAACAAATTTCCACTAATTACAACACTTTCCTCACACGTAAGTCTACACTTAAACAAACGGTTGCTAATGAACACCTGAAAACAGATTTGGTAACAAATGACTACTAAATATGAATATCATTTTAATTATCTAAACACAACATGAAAACATTAGTATAATTCCGACATATTTCGTTTGATTGTGCCGTAAAGTGGATATTTCATTTGTCGGAGATAGCATCTAGTTGGCCGGCCGGTATATTAAGCGGACATATTTTAACGTAAGTATTAATAATGTCGGGGCATAATCAACATAGCCATGACAAAGCGACATGCGTAGGACGGTGAGACTAACAACAGGGAGACTTTACACACTTTGTTTTAAAAGTTTTGTTGGAGATTAACAAAAAACCTATAAATATAAAGGTATTATATTTATAAAAAATAAATAGTTGTTTAAGATATCTATCTACATGTAAATTCGTCATAACGTTAGATGTTAGTTGTTCTAAAAATGTTGATGTGTATACATTTAATATTGATTATTATCCAACGAATTATATATAAATAATTAACAAATAATATTGCAAATAAATCATATTATTGATCTTTGGTTGACTAATGAAGACAAATAACTTTTCATTTATCTCTTTAGATGTTAAAATTGGATGTTAGTTCTCAGGAACAGCTTCTGTAAATAACTGACACTTTCGATATTTGTATTTTTTAGTTTTTAATCGAACTTTCTGATTGATAAAGGATTATTATTTCTCATATTTATATTCCCTGTGAAGAAAAAATAGACGACAAAAATCGAAATCTTAAATTTAAATGGTTATTAGCCTCACTATGAATTCAAGCCACAAGTAGTGACATGTTTTCTCTGGCTCTTTTTGAGAAAAAGATTACCGAAACCTGCGCCGTGAAAATCTTCTCTCATTGAAGAAGAGAAGGAGCTAAGCTATCACCACTTACAAGGCTGTACAGCGCAATCTAATGCATATTCAATTCTAGTATCCCTGCCTTAGCAATTCTGTTGGTTAATTAGGAATGTTGAAGAATGTTTCCTGTATCCGGCTTGTATTCCGAAGGCAATAGGCGATCGTTTTAATATCGTATCTGGATGGAATCCTGCAATAAATATTAATAGGCTGTGTCCATAGCGATCGTGTCAAATAACCGTGGACGGAATGTATCAAGTAGCTCATGCATACGAGATAACATCCGATCCGAACAACTTTCCAGTTCCCAGCTCCACAAATCTCTCATGGAAATTGAAAACTTTTACTCTTCCTGGAAATATGGCCCACTTACACACTGCACTACCTATTTTAATTCTTTCTTTAACGACCTAACGTCGCACGTAACGGATAATTCACTGGAACACCTTCAGATAAAGAAATCCTTCCAAATACTTTAACTCACTTTATTACCCTTACTCTACATTAAAGTATAATTCACATTCTAAAGTTATTTTGCATATAATTACAATTTACCCGACATCTCATCAAAAAATAAAAATGAATCGTAGGAGTATCATACACATACAATATTTTTTTGTTTTATTCGAAATATATTTTCTTGAATATTCCATACATGTCACATTCACTCAATCAGAGCTTCATTTCATGGCCATAGATAGTTTTTAAGTGAGAAAATTTGATAATATCACAGTATCATAGTCATGGTTACATTTTGTTGATATCAATAATTTTATGTTTAAACTGTTGTCATTCGTGAAAGAATCAAACAAATATAATTCGAATTTAGTAGGTAAAATATGCTAATAATTCCTGCAAAGTAACGACAATTCGGGAGCTGGAGTGATCTGAATATCATTTTTGACACTCCTTTGTCTGTTACTACGCAACAACTATTCGTAATTTTTTCCAATACATTCATTGCTCTTATTATATTACTTATGAAAATATCTGAATTAAATGAAAATTTCAATGTTTATGAAACAATGAATAACAAAATAAACAAGTGTTTAATATTTGTTATGATGATAATATTTCAAACTTAATGTAATGTTATTTGTGTTAAATAGAAAATGTCCCGAAGGCATTTACCTTTTAAACTTTAAAGGTCACTGCTTTTCAATTAAAATATATTCCACATTTAATTTTATACTTTAATATTTTATTACTGTGCAAACAAAGCTGTTTACTAAATAATATTTACTGAATTATTTATATCTATAGTCTACAAACAATTATTTAAATGTTATATTTTTCTGTTATCTTTTATCGTTTTTAAATGTTTGTTCATAAAATATTTAGCTAACACAGAGCAATGATTAAAAATTGTTTTTTAACATTTGGGAAAACGACAATAATTGACAGTTACATTCATTTATCGCAAATATTGTGGATTGTATTTGCGTTCAAGTTTATCGGAACATCGCAGAAGAAAAGACAAATTTATTTTCCAAAAATATCTGTCAGTAATAAACTAAACAATATCTAGCAAATATAATCTTCTCAAAATAACAAAAAGAAACGAAACAAAGAGCCTTATCGAAGCTCAATTTAAAAACAAAACCATGAAAAATCCGTAAAACTAACAACAATCCAACTCTACACAATTTCATTTCATATTTCATCACACCATCAATAATTCATGACAGACGATTTAGCGCAAAGAAGAAAAAATACGAGAGTATTTGAGTTTTTGATGGCTCGACCGCTTTTGTTGTCGTACGAGGCCCGCAGGTGCTGTTGGTTGTTAACGGCGTTGTTACAGCGTTCGATTGCTGCAATTTTAAACGATTTTCTCTAAAAATAAAGCATAACTTCCCCAGTTTGCATCCGGTGCAGTGCAATTAAAAATAAATAAGAAAAATATTTATCTCTCGAATGACCTTTTCACAATTACTTGCTTGTACAAATACAATTTTATAAGAATCTATACTTCTGTTGTTACCTTCAGAGACATTTTTCTCAATAATAAGCTTTCAGATAATAAATATATTTTTCTTACAACTGTCAAATAAACTTGACATATCTTCAATGTTTTCGATGCGCAAATAATGTCTTTTCTAAATAAAATTAATGTTTCCATGGCAATGTGTGGCTAAATTTATTATAGAAATGTAATCAAAACTGATCTATTGCAAATTAATTGCACACATGTGCACAACTGCAACTGATATTTTGTGAATGGCCGCCATTTACTTCATATATGAATCAGATTCTACTCATAAAATTTTGAAAGAAAAATGAATGTTATATTAAATATTACATTATTAACAATAAATAAAAATTAAAGTGTTCATTTATTTATTACAAAATTAAAGTTGAATGTGACAATTATTGTTTATGTCACTTAGTTACATATCACTAGAGCTGACACTTTTATGCACTTAAAAGTGACAAAATATGCACATAAAATGGTGACAAATTTGAAGAATATATGCATTAAAAATATAATTTTATGCACATAAAACTCATTTTATGTTTTTATTTTATATTTCCAACACTACATATAAAATACAAAAACTGATAAACATGAATACATAACAAAAATTGCACTGAACATAAGAAAAGCATTTTAATGTTAAACTATAATTATTTTTTGAACATCGGATAGATCAATAATATAATGCAATACTTTAAAAAACAAAAATTCGATTTAATATTTATGTTTTCGTTACAGTAACAAATTAAATATTTTTCAATATTAATATTAGTAATTGAATGACGTCTATCTGATAAAATATGTTTATAATTTGAAAAGGTACGTTCTACATCACATGAAGTAACAGGGGCAAATTTCAAGTTAGCTACTAAATGTTTAATATTGTCATTTTCAATTAATTTTATATTTTAAAATATACGAAGAAGTAATGAACCAAATTAGAGAATATATAGCTAGACAAAACATCCCCTATCCTTCCGTATTGAATGTTTTGTTTTCGGTAAGCCATAGAAAAAGAAAATAGAGAAAGATATATAATGAAAGTGTTGTTCGAGCTTTGCTCGCTAGAGGCATCAGTGTAGTTGTCATTATTTTCTGTTATTTATTATTATTTACGGTATTTGTTTTATCAACGATGCATTAGATTTAATTATTTCTGAAATACATTGATTTAAAAGATCCAATAAAGCACGGGCGCCTCTAGTGAGCAATACTCAAACAATACTAGTAGACATATGTCATACGTCTATCTCTATTTTCTCTGTTTGGCTTACCGAAAATAAAACATACCAAGAAAAGTTTTGTCTAGTTATATTTTTGTTGGACTCATCCGTTTAATTCTGTAAGTTCACAAGTTACCAACATAAAGACAAACATTTAAAATTTAATAAAAAAAAATAATAAAGAAATAATAATTTGCTAAAAAATACAAAATCGAAAACAAAAAATATGCTCAAAATATACACAAAAATCTAAAAATATGCACAAAATAGTAAAATATGCATAATATTATGAATTATGCATTTTTATGCACTGTCATATTGAAAATATAGGTTACATTTTGTTTGATTCGTCCAGAAATCAAGGTCTAATTGAAATATGTATTAGCAAACAAAATATGCATTTGCATAAAAGTGTCAGCTCTACATATCACTGTTAGCAAATAATATAGATTAGAGTATTTTACTTACGTAGTTATTTTCTTTAATTTTTGTATTTAAAATAGTTGTAGGAAAAATAATATGTGTACCACGAGTGCAAA
Organism: Stenolophus ochropezus; assembly: GCA_035578165.1. NCBI lineage: Eukaryota > Metazoa > Arthropoda > Insecta > Coleoptera > Carabidae > Stenolophus > Stenolophus ochropezus. Next base: position 10,888,442 of record JAQOWZ010000005.1, on the reverse strand, counting down.
GTAGCATTGCTGTTCTAGCATAATTGAAGCTCTCGGATACGGTTCGAGTTTCAATCTTTATACGTGTGCGGCATTATAGCATTTTACACCCTTGGTACACAAATAACTATTTTGTACTCTTACAATATAATCTGTTGATCTGATGCAACGTCGGGAATCTCAATTTCCCACGTCTCGTCCAGATTAGCGTTCGGGAAATTTTAGAAAAAACCACTACTATTTCTACATCATTTATTAAAGAAAAAACTAGATTTAAAATAAAAAGTATAATGTTTTAAACATTTCTGTGCCTTATAATAATAATAAAATAAAATAGTGGATTATTGGATGAAATTCAATTTAGAAAACATTTTTGATTCACAATGTTGGCAACATGCAATTGTTGTCATATTATCAGATTGACAGTATTTTTTAGTATTGAAAATTGAAACACATAACCACAATACAATGTGTGTAGGTATATAAAAATTATTTTTTTAACAAAAATAAAAGCTAGTTATTTATTTTATTATTTGATCTAAAAATATTGTACAAACCTATTGCGTGAACTTGGTTGCCGGGATCGTTGTATTGTGGCGCGAGCTTGCGGAAAATATCATCCGGAAACCGATCGTTTTCACACTTGATATGTAAATAACTATTATGGTTCCCAGATTTCACTAGCTTTACAAGCATATATATTTGTAATTGAATGCGATCATTTTTTGCCATTATATTTATAAATACGGCCAGTTCATTAGTTTAGTTTTTTAAGCTTGATGTTCTTCATAATTTTTCTTGACAAAAGTTATTTAAAATATATAATAAATAAAACAATAAAATAAAATGTCTAACGGCCCTGAACTACTGCGATCATATGCAAAATGAGACAGAAAAAATATTTAGTTTTCTGCAAAATTATATCTACATATGTATTTTACAAAATTAAAAATTTCAAAATACTATTCCTATTCGACTGTAATTTTACTTGTACTTTTATGGTATATAAGTTATCCCACAGTCTCTACAAATGGTCTACAATTTATATTGATTTTCAAACCACTCAGATATAACGGTATTCTATTTGTTTGTGAAATCGAACCTCTTAATTCGGATCGTAGCACGTTAGTCAATTATCCATTTTAAAATATGGTTTTAAATATTAAAATTTCATTAAAACATTTAGAATTAAAATTCACATATTTTCGGTTTTGTGCGTGCTAAGCAAATGAACGACCGTTGTCCGTTTTTAAAATCACTACGGTCTTTCAGTTTTCAAAATTTCATAGAATCCATGAAAGGTTATTTAGCGAATGTTTTCCCAAAGCAAGTGAATGTTTATACATAAACTCGTTTCTAAACAAACCTCAAATTCAAACCAATCCAAATATAAATTAATTACTCCCCTTTGGAGTCTCGCGCTACCAATCATTCCTCAACGGTCCCTCGTCAGCCTCTAACATACTACCCATTAAATTATCCTGCGATCAGGCTACATTGCCACATCAAGAATAAATTACGCAGGCAACAACGCACCAGTACGTGCGTGCACAGGATCGTTCTGAAATTAGCAGTTTACGATTGCAGGATTACAGATATTATGCAATTCATCCACTTTGATGCCATTCTCTTGAATTTGATTTATATATCAGCATAAAAATCCTTATGAAAAAGCTGCTTAAGAATTTTAATTAAGACTGAAATATTCTTTGAAAGGAAGTATTAAATTGTGTTAACAAAGTAACAATGAAAAATTTTAAAAGTTTTACGATGAACTTCAAAAAATTCAAGACACTTATACTGTGGAGCTACTCATATTTTATTTCTTTCAACATGTAGTGCGAAATTTAAAGTTTTAGCCATACAAAGTAAGATTTATTTCTCAGGCTTTGAATCAAAAGGCATAATATAGTTAGTCTGTCCACGGTAATGGAATTCTTAGTTGACATGACAAATGTAAAATAAAATTTTATTATTTACTAACTTGACATATTACTCCAATTGTTTTACAAGCTTTTTATGATAGATATTAATTGAATGTAAAGCTGAAATCAGAAATTGGCTCATATTCCAAGTTCATTTTTATGAGTGCTTTTGATAAGATAAGTTTGGCCTCATAAGATTATAATGTAAAATCAAGCTTCCTAAAAGCGATACTATTATAAAAGTGAGCTCGGAATACGAACCAATATATTTGTATAAAACGAATAAGTTGTCCGTGGTATAACTACTACAACACCATATAAAATGATTCAGTTCTGCTTTATATAAATCATGAAATACGACGTCATTATATTAGTTACTTTTCATAGATGACGATATAGATGATGTAATTTCATTATTATTAAAGAATAAGTGTAAATGCCTTCTTATGTTCTGATATTTCGAAATTTTAATTTTAAGTTAATGTCAGTCGGCCAGTTAGGCTTTTCAGCTATTTATGAAATTTTCTAGTTAAACTTTTAATACTAAAGTATAGTTTCATAAACTTTTGATAATTATAAGTACCCAGTATATAAAAATTTATATTTGTTATATTTTTTTTACTGTTTCAAATATTTAAAAAAAGACAAATATTTCGAGAAAAAAGTGTAATGTAAGAAAAAAATTTATACTTGGTGTTATTTTTAATTGTGTTTTTGGGTCAAGATTATATAATTTGAAATCCTACAAGTGAAATGTAGGAAATTAGTTCTATTTGTATCGTCATTGTCCCATTCCGTCTTTCCTTCAAAAACAAACATCCATTTCCATCAAATTACTGTGCGCAGAATAATTCATCCAAAAACTAATTCCCCTGTTGTAATTAGCGTTCCTGGGTTCAAGTCCGGCAAGCGGGCGGCCCAGGACAATATCCGCTGAGAGCGTCGGTCATGTTACACACTCACACTACACACGTTAGCCGGCGTAATGCCGCGTTACACCGTCGTGGACACGGCAACAAAGGCGAGCTAAGTGGAGCGATAACTAATTCAACAGCAATGATGTCTCGTTGCCAGTGTTGCCAACCCCACGCGGGAGATTTGAATGAGGACAGCTTGGAATTTGTTTTCGGTTGTTATAGGTGTAGTTGGAACTGGAGTTCCGAGGTAATTGTTTGGATAGGTGGACAAGGTTGCTAATTACTGACTTCAAAACGAATTTAACGTTTATGGGGATGATATGCTTTAACAAAGCTCTGCACAGGCATACAAAATACTCTAAATTTCCAAATTTACAAGTTACAGTTAAATGTAGAAGGGTTTTTTTTTCGACAGAATAAATCTTGAAGAAATTTACATTAATAAATAATTTTACGATTAAATACATTATAATGATATTAATAGCTATGAACACACCTACTTAGGATAGTTATGACTATCATAACTGCCGCAGATGTCAATTGATTCCGAGCTCGAAGAGTGAAGATTTTAAGATTTTATTCAATAGTTTACCGTTTTCACGTTATTAATAAATATAAGTTGATATGACAGCTATATTATCCAATTGTCCCACGTTATTTTGACAAATGTACGGTAATATTTTTACCATACTAACTTTTCAAAATTTCATGGGGTACAATTATGACTTAGTTACACCGATTACTTTGTTTTTGTAAACAAAAGCTTAATATCCTGAAACCGGTAAACTTCTTAATAAATGTACATTATTTATAAACAAATTATTTAAAATTTTAAAAAATATGCATATTCCGAATTCTCAATATGTCATACGCTTGTGTTTACTAAAGGTGGAAATCACAAGTTCTGTGTTTCTTTTTCTTCTATTGTGCTGATAATTACGTCATGAAAATTTTATTTATTTTACTGTTTTTAATATTTAAGAACATTGTCTTGCCTGTTATATTTTTCGACGCAAAAGATTTTTTCAATTCACGTTGAAAAATTAACGCTGTTCTATTCAGATCTGATCTAGATGATCTTGTTTAATAAAAAAAAATCGTTTTTTCCGACTAGGTCAATAATTAGAATGTGATGTAGGTATTGTAGATTGCATAAAGGAAATACATTTCTGAACTAAGTCAAATATTATATCGAGATTTTTAAAATTCAATCTAAACTATTTTTTAAGGCAGTGCCGTCCTCTTAACTAAGTATTTCAAGTGCAAGATAGACTTTAAAACTGAATATTTAAGAATTTGTAGAATACGCAAGCCATTTTAATTAAAGTTTAGGGGAAGTGAATCCGGTGTGCATCGCAGGATATTCATATTCAAATCCTCGCATGAAGCAATTGAGAATTGAGGTTATGAATATGGTACTCAGCGGTGCGGTACAATAAATACAAATATTATCTCCATACATCGTCAGATTTGGTATTTAGAGTCGGAATTATAAATGAAGACAAGTACAGCGCGATTACACATTCATGAATTCGGTGTTATGTGACGTGGTAACTCTAGGAAATATACCGTAGTGTCATGCACGCATTTGACCTACTATAGTTTATTAATATAATATGTTGGAGTGTCACAGTTCCTCCCTCAACATTATTCCACCGCTAGAACTCCAGCCGCAAGATTTCACAGCCCCACATTACATTATCATTTACGAGTATATTTCGAAACATTCTAGTTTATCAAATTAAATAATGGGGTTTTCCACAAATTCTTTGCATGTTAAAAATAAAAATTTAAATATATATTTTTATCCTGCAAGCTGCAAAATACTTAATAGTATACTAGAAAAAGTAGAATAAAATTTTGACATAAAAGGAAAGCAATGATATACATTATCTCCAATCATTTAAATATTTCAAATTAAAAGCAAATAATTCTAAAAAAAGGCATTTTCAGCCAAAATTCTATAACTTCTTTGGTAAAATCAGCAAGGATACAAAATTTGGAATCATTATGTACAATTAGGGCTGGTAACTGTTTAAATTAAATATTCACTTTAAATTCTACTAAAAAATAAGTTTAAGTTTTAATTTCAGTTTTTCAAAGGAAATAAATTTCTTTATACGATTTTACTGGAAAAATATCACATATATATATATTTCATCAAAATTATTCTGGACTAAATTATAATGTACAGACATATGCTCTTATTCAGATATATAGGCGTACTCGTAATGAGGAATCTATATAAGTAGAATACCTATCATAGAATACATGATAAAACGTTCTGTATTCGGTTTACTTTTCATAGGTCAACTACCAGATTATAATGTCAGCCCTGAGTACAATAAATATTTAAAATTTATTAATATAACAAATTTTTCTACACCTTCTTATTAAAAAAGACAAGCAAAAAAACATAAATACAGGACTTTCTGTACCAACATTTAGTGGATTGGATTTTGCTGATTTTTATTTCTTAAGATTATACAGATTGCGAATACAAGTGTATTCGTACATTCAATATTTCCTTTAGTGCAGATATTATTTAACTTCTTTTTTTTATCATTTCAATTTTAAATTTAGACCAAAATCAATGTTTTGCAAATTCTTTATAATTGTTAATTATATTCACTATAATTCCCAAAAGTAAATTTTAATTCAAAGGTCTGTAGGGTAACTATTTCATTAGAGTTTCGAGTTATATGATCCAATTAAAACTGATAAAAATCTAGGGGAAGTTTTAATTTTGCAGGAACATTTGTTAAATCTGTATCCCGCTCACTTCATGCTGCTGTAGCTGAAGGCCAGTGTCACCTGCGTAATACAAACTATTTATTATATTTTATTTATTATCTAATTATATTCACAGCGGAGTGAACGCTCCGGACCATTAGAAGATTGTAATTTACGCGAAGAGATCTCGACGTGATATATATCATTCGGAGATTTCACGAGATCAGCAATCTTTTCTGGAAAGAATAGGTGAATTATTACAAGCGAAATTCTTTCAATGGGAATTTTAAATGATTCTGTAAATTTTACCTGATTCATAATTTCATTTGGAAAAAATGAAAAGATATAAATAGAATTATAAATGAAAAGAATATTTTAACATAAATTCCGTGCGTACAGTATTTTTTTCCTCAGTTTTTACAGAAAAATTAGAAATATAATTTATTTAATGATGATTCAAAAATTCTTGAAAATAGTCTTCATTTTATTGCCAAAAATATTGTGTTACTGAATTACTGACTACAGTTTGAACTATTGCCTATGCCCGAAATATACAACGTAGATTTACTAAGACTCATCTACAAATGAACTAGAACCTGATTGATACGAACCTATCCTCTCAATTGTCATCTTAATACATAAACTTGTCTGCGAACTATTATCTTAATTTAAAAATATATCAACATTTAGATGCCGGTAACAGAATCATAATCCACAGAAGAAATGCAGAACTACAAATAAGATGGAAAGCCTTAATTTCCATCATCTTAACCGCATCGTCAGAAACAGTTGGGAGCCAAACTATGATTTGCTCTAAGCTGTCACACGTGATTGACCAAGTCATGTAAAGTTATTATTTTTATTAGTAATATTTGGAAAGAAAATGTATTAATGTGGAACAACATAAAAAAATTTCTATCAGGAAAATTCGCAATAGTGCGTAGTTCAATTGTGAACTACATAATTTCAGCCACAGTGCATTCGGACCAACCAAACATCGAAGTTAATCCTGCCTGGTGCTGACACTTCTGGCCGGCTAAATATCAAATCTGCGAATTTGCAACAACGGACGAGATTGTGCGGTAAGACCGGTGTCAGGACAATATTGTTCGCACGCCACCGCGGTCGGAACAAACTCCCGGATCAAACCGCACGCCATTACTGGAATTATTGCCAACTTACCTATACCGGAAATGATTTTGGGGTTGAAATTGGCGCAAGCGCCACAATCACTCTTTACAATTTTATTTTATTGCGCACATTCTACCAAAGGCGCCGACTACATAGGGGCACAAGGAAAAATTTTGTAGGAGTATAATGCTTCCAAGGAGAAACCTTTTTTGCATCATTAATAAAGTCTCGAATAGTTATTATTTTAAAGTATTGTAACTCCTTTCATTTTTTAGTAAATGACTACTACCTTACAATGGGTGTTACTTACATCCTTTAAAATATTATCAGTCAAATACTCAAATTACGCATCAAAATAACTATGTAAACAAATTTTCATTTTAAAATTCTTACTATTCCAACTACAATAACAGATTGAATATCAGCAAATAGGAATCTATATGACCAGTAATAATACGCGTCTCAGGATATACCAGGGATCCTGAGGCACTAGCACTCGGCAGGGCGCCGGAGAGGCAATGGACATTCGGTCCTCTTTCCCGTCTAGTGGTCTGGCTAGAACCGCCTTCTAGGGCATCTGATACCCTGAAAGTGATCTAGTTCAGCCGACCAAGAATTGGAGCACGATTCGGCATGTGCTCTAATTCTTGGCCTGCTGAAACAAGAGCACATTCTGGAGCAGATTTAGCTGCTATGGATTGTACTCTGGTTTCAGTATGTCAGAAATGTTTGCTTTAATTCTAGGAATTAGAGTACTCAGACGTGTTTGATCTAATTCTAGGTTTACTAAAACAAGAGCACATTCTGGAGTAGATTTGGCTACTCTGTATTGTGCTCTGGTTTCAGTGGATCAGTAATTAGAACATTTTAATGCGTTTACTCTAATTCTTGGCCTACTGAGAACAGAGCACATTCTGGAGCGATTTGTTGAAACCGGAGCACAAAAATATAATTAAATATTTTTCATTGAAATTAGGATTTTAGTTTTCATTCCTTTCCTTTTTAGTATTTCTTCTTGGTAGCAATTTAATCTATAATTTATTCGAATTTTTATAATTTTCACTATTTATTAGAAGTTACTTAATAAAACAGACAATTTTTTAATGTGTTGAAATATATAAATACATATATACATAAATAAGTTTATAATGTTAATAAGTTTATTTTCCTTAAATACTCATTGCTTTTTATACAAAAAAAATATTATGATCCACTTCCATTGTCATTGAATTTAAATGAACTGATCTGATACTCGCATATTAGAGCTTTATTATTTTAAATCGTATTAGGTTTTCGGTATTATAAAATTAATATTATGACACAATTGTCAATTAGTAGATGTATACATACATTTTATTTGCAATGGTGACATTCATTGAATAACAATTATTTACTTAAGTAAATTTTAATTGGTGGCCAGTGTGCAGGAATTGATTATCAGGCGTTTGTTTAAATAATTCGAGGGCTGGGAGTAATTAATTTCGGGTTACGAATGGGAGTAATTATGATATTATGATTGAGGCCAGCGATTGAGTCGAGATTGTAGTCCTGTGGTTTACGATGAAATGTGTTTGTAATTGTTGTGGTTCACTGCTCGAAATTAGAACCAAGTAAATACACACCTCACAGTCCACGAAGAATAATATTGTCTGCCAATTATACATTTACAAATTATTGCAAATGTGACAAACAAAATTTGCATTTGGTACACATTTATAATTATTTGTAAATTATATCAATAGTAAATATAAATAAAAGCACATAGCCCGATTACAGTAACAGTAAATTTGTGTCATCCTGTACAAAACCTGGTAAACTGAAAGTTATTAATATTTTTCGTTAAATTAAAAAAATATCGTATACTTATACTTTGTAAATAATTGGCAAAACAACGTAATACTACCTTTGCCTAGTTTTTGGACATACAAGAATTATTAAATCTTTCAAAGTAAAAATTTGATTATATCTCAGCAATTAATTTTTAGACTAGGTCAAATTATTATTTACTAGAGATGGAACCGAAGCAGAATAATTATTCGGTATTTAGCCTGTACGACTATTTTATTTTAATACCAAGTATTCGTTTATAAGAAATAAGTAAACTAGAACGCTGTTTTTTTTTTAAATTAAACTTGTAATTGTATCATTAATTTTTAATAAAACATTTATCTTAGTTATAATATCTACATCAAAAGTAATGAATTTACCCAATTATATTTTTTAGCGGTAAAGCATTTAATATTTCTTCAAACTGAAATAATTAAATTTAATAATAATCAAACAACAAAGTACCATAAACGAGCACATCAGCATAAACAAATCCCACTCCGTAAAGAGGACCACCAATCACGCTTTCCGATTGAAGAAAAATATTTTAATTTAGTAAAGCCGAATATTCGACTGAACTCTGCACTCTGAACTCTATTCGTCGCTACACTATTATTTACTATAAATTAAACACTGGTACAGAATTTCTGAATTAAATATAAATAATGATATTAATATAGTTTACAAAAATTGTTTAGTTAAAATTTTAACTTACTCAAAACTATAGATTGTCACTATTCTAAACTAGACTTTATGTAATAAGATGGCAAAAATAACTTACAGTTTTTCTGGTAATACTATGCAGAATTCTTTACCTGTAACAAAAGAAGCAGAAATTAGATTGACAATTGAAACAAATTTTATACAACTTTAATAAACGAAGTTAATTTGACATTGTAGTCTGAAACAATGGTCCACCTTGGGTACTCCCTAGTGAAAAATGTAGCGGCCTGAAACCCAAGCGTATGCCAGTTGAGCTGAAGCGTGGAACAATAATTCAGAGGCGATCAAATAACAGCGCTGAAGAGTTGGGACAGTTGCCGCGGTGTGGACACTGCCTGCCATTCGCATTGATTCCGGCAACCCGGAGGCGTGTTTCTCAACACCACATAGCTGCAGAGCTATGGATTAGCACTAGATTGATTTTAAGCTATTATTGATGTCGTGCAATGAACTGATTTGCCAGTAAGTGATTGGATACATTGTTCTAATAACTGGGGATAATCTACATTAGCAATGGAGGTTCTAATTAACTATTGCAAATTGTTCAAAGGAGGATTTCAATGGAAACTAGCATTCTAAATGAAATTTATCGACAGATTCTCTTACTTTCTAGAATAATATACATTAACCATCCGCGGAACGGGTACTTTTATTTTTCAAGAAGAAAGGGTTGTGTGATAGTTTTTAAACATTATATCTGATTCAATATAAGAAAAAAATCATTCTTTTAATAAAAGATTTAAAATTTTTTCAAGTCTTGTATGTGATAATATTACCTTAAAGAAAAAATAGTTATATTTTCTATTCTATTCTAAATTAAAAAAATGATTCCAAAAAATGTCAGTATTTTCAAACATGTTTTTTTTTAACCAAAGAACAAATGGGCCTTTAGGTTCCTGAATTTAACAATAGAAGCAGCTAACAATAAAAGCCGACCATTTAGTACTCAGTTAGTAATGTATATATAGATGGTCTAGAGACGTAAGTCTCTGTCATTCGACTAATTGGAAGGTAGATTGGCCGAGTGACAGATTTCGCACACAAAATTTGTATGTGACTAACGTCATGATTGTTAGACTGTTTCTGGATAGTAAGTTTGTAAGTTGCAGGTTTCAAGATTTGCATTCTTGTTAGCAAAGTTGTCAGAATATTCCTGGATGGAACAGGGACTCACGTACTTGAGGTATTTGTTTCGTGAGACTTTTACATATTACTTGCACTTTAATGGTGTAGCCTGCATTCAGCCTCTATGTGTTCTGAAACACTATAACAGAGATCTACTTTAATTTAATTGAGTAGAACTGAATTCAATTGTACCAAAAATAAGTCAATTCATGTAGAATGCAATAAAATTATTGTCTTTATTTAGGTTGACAATCTGTACCATTAAATACAAGTAAAATGATGGTGTTGCACATTGGAGAACCAAAACATATGCGTATTTTGTTGTTTGTGTTCCAACAGTGAGCATTATTTGCCCCATTTAGCGCTGAAGGGAGGTCGTCCCGTCATTGTGCGTATTTAACTTTTGAAAGCAGTTGATGAAACCACATCGCTTGTCCTGTTTGTCGGGCCGCTAGCGCCGACAGTGTAGCACACATCCGCTACATCGCTATCGACAACGTAACGCAAATCTATTTATACAGCAGTTTATTCAATTCGAACGTGAAATTTATCACGCTGTCCGAAATTATACTTCCTTCCTGTAATTTCCAATGCGTTGTCAGCCGGCCCACGGCCGTGTTTTATGCCAAGGGCCGTATTGGTGAAATGTCAGCAAGTGTGAACTTCCGAACCGATGAGGGTTTGGCGATTTATGGGGTGCGTACCGAACGCTAGCGATAAAATACAACTGGTTTACCCATATTTTAGATATCCGACCTCTGTTCACATTGATATTTTAATCTCTAAGCAAACGGTTCAGAAAGAAATATATTATATTTTATTATCTTCCTCACTATCAAAACTTCTTCGGTTCTAAAACCAAACAATGTATTTATAAGAAAATGAATTCACGCAATAGATTTATTCAGATTCTTGGAAATTTTATTTTTAGAAATGGTGTATAGATAGTTAATAATTGAAAAATTGAAAATGCTAGAATTTATACCCTAGTTCTCAGTTTAAGTTGAAATGTGTTTAAAATAATCTTTGATGCACTGTTAAATGAACAATACACATGTTTTCAATTCCTGTATCTAGCATCATTCGAGTTTATCAACTTTTAGTAAAAAAAAAAGAAGTGACAGTTTATTAGTATTTTTTTAGTTTTTTTTTTTTACAAATATCTTGTAAAAGAAAAACATTTCGAAAGAAATTATTTTAAGAACGTTGTTAGAAAATATGCAACTAAAAAAAAATGAAAAATAAATTAGGGTAGCGTAGGGGCAGTGGTTACATTCTAAGGTTTTATTTTGTAAAGTAGGTCAGCACATATTCTAAGTGTAATCCATCCAATAATTTTAGAAGACGAAGTTGTTTACCAACCATTTCCAGGCGGATCTTTTTCATATAACTGCACCGACTAAATTTTTTATTACTTTTAGACCTTAGAATTGAATTCTAGAACTAAAGATAAAACTTAAGCTTAACAGACACCGAGCTGTTGTAAGACCCATCCAATTATTTGGGATGGCTATGCTATCGCATCGGATAACTTTTTTTAAAATTATTTTTAAACCTTAGAATGGAATCCTAGATCTCAAGATAGTGTATAAGTTGAAGATAGTATGGGGAAAAATATTATATATTGTAGCGATCTCAAGGTCACATCGCGGACGACGGTCGCTAGCGGACCTGTTCTGTTTTCGAGAGGGTTGGAGAACATTCCCGAACTTAATTGTTCTACTATAAAAACCCCGAGCAGGAGATCGCGAGTACAGTCTGATATTAGTACGCGTTGTGAAAATAAATAGTTGGTGATATAAATATTGTGTATATAAATAGTGCGTAGTGTTAAGTGTTTAAATAAATAATCTTAGTGTTTAAGTTTTTAGTAATAATTGTTATTCTTAAATTAGTGTTTATATCTGTTTATTCAGTGTTACTTATTTTTATTATCTCTTCTTTCTTAGGGCCGGTTTTCCACCTCTGGTTAAAGTGCTGGTTACTTGCTGGTTAACCATCGGATAACAGAAAAATATCGCATCGAAAAACTAATGTAATTTGTCAAAAATATATGTTATGTACTATTTCGATGCGATATTTTTCTATTAATCGACGGTTAAGGTAACCAGCACTTTAACCAGAGATGGAAAAACCGGCCCTTAATCATATATCGTTTATTAAAATTAATTATATAAATATTAGTGTTTTAATCATTTTTACACTTCACCTAAATAGATAAACGTTACAATATATTTTATAAAATGTGACAATAAACGATTTGATAAAATGCTGGTAAAAGCTTGACGCGCGAGTGAAAAGAGTACATTACTGGCGCGTCTCGGCTTGTAATATTAAGAAGTGTAAACAATTTCATCAGTCCTGACTTATAAGAATCCCCGGAGATCAATACAACAAGCGCGAATCTGTGAATCAGCACGCGGCTCCTTTCCAATGTGCAGCATTAAAATTGCTTTTGACATTTTTAGGCGGGAAGATAAATGCGAGCGTTTTTCGCGCACCGTTCGAGACGTGACATTTGAGTAATGCGCGCTCCCATAATGAGCCGCCGGGCGTTATGACGAATGGGCGCCGAACCGATCACCTGGAGGGACTACCGTATTCGTGAACACACGAAATCAAACACTTCACCGCTATTGAAAAAATATAAGGAGGTCAAGACTAATAGTCCACTGTACTTATACTTCTCATATATGTTTTCTACATGCCAACGTGGTGATTATGGGATTCCAAGTAAATTAAGAACAAAAAATATAAGTAAATAAATACATTTGAACAGTTGCAAAATAAAAGTGAATATACCTAATGTAAAATATAAAAAATTAAATTTAATTCATAATAACAATACACTACGAAAAATAAACAAAATTTAAAAATAAATGTTTTTATAAATAATAATTAATATAAAAAATAATAACTCATTTTCAAAAGGAAGTTTCATTTTTGATTGTAGTTTAAATTTTTATAATTTGAAACGAAATATTCAGTGTGTTTGAAAATTAGTACAAAAAGGAGTATTATACTATAGGTATAATATAATATTATCCGAAATACACCAAAATAATTTAACATTATTTAAAGCTAATATTTTTTATGCTACACAACTTTAGAATTTAAACAAATTAATAAAATATTCACTAACTTTTATTTATATTGTAACCTACCCGTCTATTGGCACAATAATAGCTCAAAGTAAAAATTATTATATGTTATGTTTTAATTATAAATTATTTGTATTCCAGATTTAAGTATACGGGAGAAATCTAATAAAAATCCTAAACGGTTAAAATGGTAATATTGTGGCAAAGCAGAGTGGCACACCCTGTAATAAGCCGTGATGATGATATATTTATTATTGTAGAATTTGAATTCCAGCTGGGGTAGAAGATTTATTGATCAATATTTATCAATTTCATTTTTTTGTGAATACATTATCCAGAATTAATATTAGTGGTCATAATGAATGCAGTATATCAGATCGGAATCTAACAGTGTGAGTTATGATCCGGGAGTATAAATGTTTGCGCCGCGAACGAAGTGAAAATTTATGGGCATTATTTCATTGTAGTATATTTTCGTCCAGGGCCCTAATTTGTTAGACTCTGCGGAATAAATTCTTATTCTTGAGGAAACTTACCTTGACTTTATAACGATATTTCATTTTCAGTAGTTGCATTAATGAACGTAATAAAAACCTCTCAACTGAAAACACTAATTAAGTGCCACCATAAAACGACGCTCGTTTCAAAAACGAATTCTAGCAAGAGCAACCTCGTCATAACATGCTGGGAAGAGCATTTAAGACGAAGAAAGTGGATAAATGGGGAGCGTAATTATTAAAATTTTTTAATGCTCATATAATATATTCTCAGGTAAATTCACGTCGGTAAATAGAGTACCGCACCGGCATACATTGATTGCCTGCCATTAGCCAAATAATATCAAGCCCGGAGGCGTGTTTCTAAACTTTACCTCTCCATAAAACACATTTTGAAGTAGTTATTTAAGCTATAAGGAATATAATAATATTATAACAGACGGGAAGATGAGGAGGTATAATTCCGTACGACAATTGTTGTAGTATTTTCATTCCGAATCGCATATTATATTTTTCGTGCCACCGGCAACAATTAATTTCGAATAATATTAAGTATTAATAAAATGTGGGCCATTTTACATTGTTATTTATTTGCAACTTTTTATAGTTAACTGTTGCCAGACTACCATATGTAATTAGTATAATTGTCGTGATTAGGGGCTGGTGGTTCCCAGTTCCCAGGGTAAGTTGTTTTGATTAATTATTACTGCGAGACGAAAAGACATATCGATATGATAAAATGCACTCAAAATCAAAACGCAAAACCGATTACTTAGTCTGAAACTAGAATAAGTTTTACATGCTCATATATAAAAGTAAAAAAAAATGGATTTCGTTTTGATTGCATTTTTACTAGTTTTTTCAAAATCGGAACTTCCAGCCTCGGTTTCCCCTGTACCTTTTCAGAAGGACTGTTCTTTTTAGTCCGGTCAAATAAGTCGAAATAAGAACAGTTTTGCGGAATAAACCTGAATAAGCTGAATTTTTGCACAGACCTTTGTTTTGATATTCTAAAGACGGGATCAAAATTCAGCAATGAGATTGCAATTGTAAATCAAGATATTGAAGATCAAAAGTCACGAAATGCTTCATGAAAATCACTTGATTTTGTATAAGAATTTCAGCCTAAGAATAGGTTATAGAGTAAGTTATGACGGAGAAAAAAGACGACAGCAATGATTCCGAAATTGTACTTAGGCAAACAGAAGAAGAAAATGAGGACGAAGAAGAAGGATCTTAAAAGGGATATATCTCGAAAACGGTTGATCATACGAAAGAAATGCATATAGCCAAACTAGTACAGAATTCTATGCTCTACAAGTTTTATAATGACCTCTAACAACGTGCGATGCACAGAAAGCGAGATATTGAAAAAAAACGCGAGCTTTAACTTTCGATATCTTGATTTGCAATCGCGATCTCACACACAAAGGCCTGTGCAAAAGTTTATTTAAATTAATTTTTATTTGACTGGACTATTTCTGTAATAATCCGATGACAATGGTACCCAACTAATAAATGTTATGTATTTACGACTAGTCGCTATGAAAGTAAGATATGCTTACGATGGCATGAAAAAATTTTTTTTATTCGACCCTAAGCAGAATGTGTTTCTAAATAAAACTTCCTATATAAAATGATCCTAAGCTGCACTTCCTATGTTAGCTGAGTTTCTGGAAGATGACATCTACTAAATTTCGTCATATAAATATAAATGATTCGGTATAAATATCTCATTACAAAAATCTGTGATAAAACAGTTTGCACACTCGGTAATGGGTAATAAACTATGAAGGAGATATTTATATTTGATAGTTTTCACTAACTTCCGTAAGTACAGCATTAGTTTCAGCTTGTGGGATTTACCGCCATAAATTCTGGAATTAGGGCAACAAATAAGAATTGTAAATAGTTGGAGTTTAAGCCGAAGTAACTTAAACAAATTGGAATAATTAGGTTTGCAAACTACCGCAACTAGATAAATTAATTAGATCATTTGAATCTGCAGAACTAGTGCACATTTATAAATCGGAACAATCTGCGGGATGCTCCAAGAAATAAATACTGCACTTGAGTAATTAAATTCAGATAATAAGATTACAGAATTGCATACTCAAACTAGATGGAAATTTATTTTAAAACTGCTTTTAACTAATTATAAGTTACAATTAAAAACATAATATAATTTTCTCTTGTAAAGTTCTATAATATTTTTTTGTGACGGGCAATGATAATTAAATGAAATGTATATTAGTAAAATTGACGATATTTAACCAGGTTACTTTTGGTCCCATAATTAACCGGTAAATTTCATTTTCCCGCTCTTTTAAAATGTGGTTAGGTTTATGTTTTATATTATACATAGCATCGAACTTATTTATACATATAGTATATAGGTCGATGATTTGTAGCGAAACCAAAATCAATCGTAATGTAGGTATTTCTATTATAATTTTGATTTTTTATTGGTTTTTGGTTGTATATTTTAATTTTGAAATTTAACTTTATTAGAATGCAATAATAGAAGAAAATAAACCGGAAGAGCACCCAAATGAAATAGCCGAAAACCAGGAGTTTTCAGTATTAGAATACGCATTGATTTTGTAGGTTACTTTATAAAATCAATGGTACAAGTATAAGCAAGTTTAACTACTTATTAGAACTTTAGACAATTTCCTAGACCATTGTAATGGTTGGGAAAAGAAACGTTAGATTTTGACAGATTATTTTCTGCAAGCGGCAAAAGGAAAGCAACATTTTTTTATTATCGTAAAATAAAGAATACCCCTATATTTTTTCAATAAATTTTGTTTTTTCTTTTATTGATTTCATAATTAGGTAGTACCCACTTCCTTAAGAATTTGAAAAATAGATAATGTTCGTATTTAATTTTATTTTTTTATGATAATTTTTTTGTTTCGTAAATAATTAGATAAATAATATACTGTATTTTGTATCAAATTAAAGGATAAATTAAAATCTATGCATATCTAACAAAAAACGCGTAACTAACAGTAGTTAATTTAAAATGTAAATTAATATATTACTTAACCAGTTAATCATCCTACTTACAATTAAGGGGTCATTCAAGTATTACGTAAGCACTATAGGGGAGTGGGGGGGTCTTTGTTTTGCTTATTTTGGATGACATGGGGGGTAGGGGAGTCTAGATGATGATTACGTCATCGGTAGCTATTAACTTTTTAACACGATGAATGGCAACCCTCACATTGGCTAAGTTCCGAATCGTGCAAAAATCGATGACAGCGGTCACGTTATCCGTTAAATCCATATAAATCATGAATCATGTAAGATTATAATATTTTGTCCCTTACTCTATCTTGAATACTGTATCAGTAAAATCTAATCTCCATTCTAAATCTATTTTCTTATTTTTTAAATTATAACATTTTAATTATAATATTAAAAAAAAAATTCATTGAAAAATGTTTACGTAAGCATGGGGGGAGGGGGTAAGAGCTTTGTTTACTTTTGCTGACAAGGGGGATGGGGGGGGGGGGGGGAAATTGTAATAAATCTGCTTACGTAATATTTCAACGGCCCCTAACTGGTAAATGTCCTTCACTTATATTTTTGCCTTTTAAAACATAATTTTTACAATAAGCTTCTTTTAATGTCATCATTTGGTGCTGCAACCTTACGAGAATTTTGGCAGATAAAATTATAAAATTTACTTCACCCATTCTATGACAATTTATACTAGCATATTTGGTGTAGTCAGTTTTTAGCCTAAAGCCTAAAGCCTCACAAATTGCCAAATTCAAGTAAGAGAACATTTTCTTTGAATATAGCTCACAAAAATATTAACGCTACAAATATCGAAATTTCACTTTAAAAATTAAGTAACACACTTGGGTTACTACTCTGTTTATTAAGATAGTCTCTTTCTTTCGGACATTATCAGACGGCAGTGATAGTCCTTTGATGTATTACCACAGAGTAGGTTTATACAGAAGCGACAGTAAGACAGAGAAGCGAAAATTAGAGAGAGATGGGAAAGGTACACAAATTTCAAGGGCCCATTGTTTAAAATCGGAAAATTCCCTCACATCTGAGAGAGAGGTAGGGAAAGAGCACAAATTTAAAGGTCTACACAATGCTTCAAAGTCATAGAACTGACTAGCGGAACATGAAGGTACCGACACGGAGTGTCGCTTCTGTGTGTAACTATTCTGTGGTATTACGTTCCACTAAATATTACTTATTAATTCCTTCTAATTTTTATAAGTCGCTAAAGAAATATAAGGTTTATAGTGCTTTTTGAACCATTCAGATAAAGAAGTATTTTTTATTTTCTTAATACAAACAAAGAAATCGAACAGGAACATGTTAACTAACTGAACATAGAATGCTGCACGTAATAAAATAAATACTAATGATATTTAAATGATTGAGTTTGTTTAAGACGTGGTTTGTATTAAAGTGAAACTATGATTTTATAAGATTGGGTCGGTTTGCGCTGTCCTAATTCCACAATTTACGTTTGAGAGAATTTCCATGAAAATAAACAAAAACACCTGAATTTTCCCTCCGTCAGCACGGTGTGATGAATTCCGCTTTCAGCTGGCATTAAACCCCGCATGGTGCCAGACTCGACACTCAAGGTAAATCAACTGATATTAGAATATATTTGCATAAATCGTCAGCACGGAGAATCCTGGCCCGCTATGCGGATACTCCGTGCGGGGGGTCACTCAAATCAACCTCATTATTACTCTTTATAATTTATTGGATGTTTTCTAATTGAATTTTAAATTGCTAGCTATTAGCGTGCTAAGAGATGCTAAATTATACCTGGATTTGCGAACAGTGGGGATTGACAAGAAAATATTTCTAGACGAAAATATCGCCATTTACGATACAATAAAGGCAATTGTTTCCTGACAATGTTTTGATAAGATGTTATTAATATTTTTATACACAACTGTCAAATAATGTACATTTAATTCAATTGTATGTTATCAATTAATGATCTTCGTTACTGTTACTAATAATAAAATATTGACAGTTTGATGGAATATTATTAAGTCGTCATGTCAAATTTAAAATCTTGTTAAAAGAGTAAAAACAAAATTACTTTTAAGTAAGTATTTCTACATAAAAAGCCAAAGTTACCCTAGTTTTTGTAATAATTATCTTTTCGGTTGAAGCTAACTGTAGCTAAATAACACGAGAAATAATTCCCTTGCGCTAAGTATGCTGTGAAACAGTGACGCGAGCTATTGTTAATTATCTGTAAAAGTGTAGTCATATTTGCTTATAATAAATATACATTTTTCATGTTATAGTTGCGGTTAAAGTATAGTATTTTATTAGCATGTAATGGTTATTACTTCATTCTCATGTGTTATAACACATTATAGTCATTTAAAATAATATACTATTACAAACAGAAATGGAGATTTTGTGTTTAGAGTTTAATTTTATTTTAACTAACGTTTGTAATACTGAAATCGTTCAGTTAAATTAATTTAACCTGATAGGTGAATTAAGTGGCTTTTATAAGACCGGACATTAATACTTTAATTTCTGCTAAACCTGTATATTCTGGTGTCTATTTATCATGCATAAAATACATTTTATTTGTTTGTGTTCAATTTATTTGTATTCTTCAAATAATTGTATATCCGTACCATATAGTAACATACTTGTAACAATGACTTCGAACATCATCCATCTTACCATCTTACTTACGAATTTATGATTTCTATGAAATTTTCTTTCACTTTTTCAAAGAGGCTGTTGCATTTAGTATTTTAATAATCCGTATTCTATATAGATTTTCTCTGCAATTAATATTCTATATATATTCTTTCGCTTCTTCAATATTTTCATCAGCCCACTTTCACATATCTTTTGTATCTCTCTTCACCTATTTTAAATTTCAGAAAAATAATAGTTGAAGGAATACAGAATTATTAAATAAAAAATATTAATAATGGTAGAGATAAAGTTTGCCCAAACAAGGATTTTGTCGGGTTTATTTGTGTGTACCCTGTGAACGACGAGTTAGGAGTTAGGAGGTATGTGTTGTGAGGGCATTTAAGAGCGGGGGTACTCCCATTGTACGTCCGTCTGGCGCGATGATTCAGAGAACGACTGGGCTATAAACACGGCCGGGATTATCCGAAAGTATAGTTTATTTACGGTCCGACGCCGACGCCGGCGCCGACTCTCCAAGGCCCGATAAATTAGACGCTGTCCGGCTCAGTATCGTCTCGCGCAATCATTTCTTCAACTGTTCAGAGCAAGGGTCATTGGAAAACTCTAACATCGTGTAAACTACGTCTTTCCTTCTCGTTGGTTCTATTTATTTATATCGAAAACCGTTTGGTAATAGCGCTATAACTACGAAACACCAAATGTTATTACAGTCAGCAACAAGTGCAGAAAATTAACGATTAAATTGTTTTTTGCTAAAGTATATGTATACTCGAACACCCTACAAAATCATATATTCGTAATTTCCTGCTTCCCTAATTATTTTAAGTAAAAAAACTTCAAATAGCTGTCGCAGAGTATAAAATTTTGCATTTGAATCAATGAGCACAAATAATATTACGGGCCTTGTAAGCTCAGAAATACAAAAATGAACAAATGTTTCACGATTTATCTGTCACGTTAGCGGCTTTAGTATATTTTTGTTATTATTAGAAATTACTGTTGGAGTTAACAATACGAGGTAAAATTAAGTTTGATTTCAAAAAATAAAAACAAAATAAAATTGGTATATTTTTTTCTTAACTTGAAGCAGTAATTAGAAATAATAATAAAAATAAACTAAAATAAACAGCAAAACCATTAAATATTTGTTAATTTTCGAGGCAATTTCATGGCTACTGCTATTTTTGGGGTGATTTACGATATTTTCAAACCTCATTTCTGAGCTTACAAGGCAAGTAAAATTAATTATACTTATTTGTATACATGCATAATTTTTTGTTCTGCAACTTTTATTTGAAGCTTTTTTATCCAAAATAATAACGGAAGCAGGAAATTAGGAAAATATAATTTTACATGATAAACCCCTATGTTTGGCTGTTCGAGTCACCACCTTGTATGTATTTTCATGTTTTTTTATTAATTAAAAATTAGTTCATTGTTTTAGAAATTTAGTTTTATTCTATGTTTTGTATGAAGGTTTAATTCTGTCGAGATTTATTTTCATTGAAGTCCCGATTGGATTAAGAAATGGTTTAATACCTATACTGTAAATTTTACAACTTGAACAGACTTCCTTTAATTTCTTCAGTTTACGACGCTGTTTACTTTAAGAGTCGTTGATATTTCATGACAGATTGAACGTTTCAAATCAGCGATTATCGTAAAATCGGACGCTATTACCGATGGCCAAAGATAAAATCAAAGATTAAAACATTGTTGCAAATTCTTTCTTCTGAGAACAGGCAACAACGAATGAATATTGAAATAAAAGTTGCTTTTCGTTACGTAATAAGATTATGAATAAACCGCTTATACTTTTTGCAGTTGGCAGTTATTATTTCAAAATACTTCAAAATTTAATATGCATGCATTTCCATATTCCTGAAGAATAAGAAAATTTAAATGCAATGTGAAAAATGACATAGATGGAATTTTTAAGGTTTTTCGCTATTTTAATACAAGTTCTTATTAAAGACATAACTTTAAGATATTAAAACTATTGTACTAAACAGTATTGTTATGTTAAAATATGCAATATAACAAGTAACTGCTGCAGTGAAACATATATGTACATAAAAAATTTAATTTAATGCTTAACCTAACAATATTATAACAAACTGTTTAATAAAATAGGTTTTAAAATTAAATTCTGTGGTATAATGCATAAAATAGTTAAAGCTCTAAACAATTCTATAGTCTTATCAAGTATAATTTGTTAATACCTACTTCGCAAATAAAAATAGGGCATACTGCATACCTGCGATAAAACAGATTGGCACATCTCGAAATAATAATGAATAAAATGAAGATGATTTTTTGCTATATACCGGTAAATATGTAAAAAGATTAAAATGTCAGTATTATAAGGTATGTAATGTAAGGCAATTATGTTAATTATTTTTACATATGTGACACGAACATGAGGATAAAAGTTTTTGCGGTTAAAAGTTTAATTCCGTTCCAGATGTGGTGGAATAGAAAGATTCGAACTTTTCTCCATTTCCTGTAAGCCGGTGCACACTCCGGAGTAAAAACTTGAAATATGTAATTTTTTGTGCGAAATTTAATTCAGAGAAACAGATCCGGAGAGTCAATTCAAATCAGACAAAAAGCTGTCCACCAGATTTACCTATTTTTCCTTGCGGACAAAAAGCTGCTGGTTTTTTGCACCGGGGATTCAATACTCGAATTCGTGGGCGTCTGTTGTGAAAAATGATTTGGATGCGAGGCGAAAGAAGATGATATGCGTAGCGTAAGTGGTATCAAACACCCTCTTGCTCGTCGATAGCGATATAATCCCCGTTCTCGGATATTCATGCGGATCTGTCGCCAAAATTGCCCCCCAAAAAAATTTGCAACTCGCCTGGCCGGCGAAATTGATCCGCGAATCGTAATTTATCATCCCATGTGCCGCATCCGCCAAATTAGGTTTTCAAATGAGCTGTTCGCATCTGAATACCATCGGCACCGCCTTGTACTCACCACCTACCCGCCCTAATGTGTTTGTGTTTTCACTACAGCCGCATCTTTAATATGTTTCTTCTTCCAAATCTCACCGCCATAAATAACACTTGCACACTTGCTTTTTTCCTATTTTCAGTGATGTTAGTTGCAATTTACGCGGTAAATTAGGAAACAAATTACCGTATTTTAACTGTAATTTACAATTTTAAATTACCAATTATTATCAAATCACATATATTCGAAATATTTATAACAAAAAATTAAATTAACAATTAAGCGAACGCAAAAATATTTTTCAAAATATCGAATTTATGCATGGTTCTAAGGAAACAAATGCCTTATGCCGAGGCCACACAGAGCGTTATATTCGCACATAAAACACTTAAAAAATAGCTTTCAGTATTATCAATATATCCGGCCAAATACTAGTACACTATGTTCGCTACGTTCGCGATGTAAACTATGTCACATCGTATTTGATTGTCGGCTATATTTTTATAATGTACCTAACGATGGTACTGGCTTTGTAGACATTCCATATAATTTTCAATAATTACAATCAGTTAATCAAACTTCTCTGGGTTCATTCGAAAGTACTCTTTAAATTTGTCTTTATCTTATCTGTCCTTAGATATCCCTGAAAATAATAAGAGAAGAAATTTTGTATTTGTCAGTGTCAGTACAAATTGGAGTAAAACTAAAATAGAGATTGAATTTTGTGTTTATTATATTCATTATTATTGCGTTTATTGCATTCGTTATTATTGTGTTTATTTTATTTGTTCGTATTTGTATTACTCGCGTGTTGTCTCACGATCTGATCTGTGAGTGATTCTTCGAGGATACAGATCCGCGAAGTTCAAATGGTACAGCGATTCTGTAGTCAGCATAATTAGTCTGCCATCAGTCACCGGGTCTGTATTTTGTCTATTACAGCAGTAATTTACCAAAATTATAAAATACAAGAGAATTTAAATTGGTAATAAAAAATGGTAAATTACAGGGGTAATTTACCAAAATTATAAATTACTGTAATTTAACATCACTGGCTATTTTATATTTTACTAGGTATTATAGTGAAATAATAGTTGCATAATTGCTTTTGTAATAATATTTTATGTTTACTATTTAAATGGTCCAGATTTGTCGATTCTTCGGTATGCAACATGGCTTTCCAAATAGATAAAAGCTCGATGTAGGCTGATCATTCTGATAATTAACAATAAAGTAAATATCGATAACTGTCAAAAACAAAAAAAAAATAACCTAAATCAAAATCTATCGCTCTGCAAATTAAATTTTTATGTCTTACTACTAGAGTTTTATTTATTGATATGTACATTCGGTACAGTAAATTAATATTGACATTGGGGTGAAGTACAGAAAAGAAGTAATCGTATTCGCTGAGCACTTGAAAATTGAATTTGGTTTTTAAAGAATCATTGTAAGACACACGGATACTGGATGTATATAATACCCTTTGACAACTAGAACTACCTGAGTCTAATTCATCAACCATCGTGGGCATAAACATCTTCATAATGTACTTGTAAAAAATAAAATGTAAAATAGAAAAATATTTCCCTAATTTTCTCAGAATTTTAAATCTCTGGTATAATTAACAAGTTAAATAATTTGGACTATTTTTTAAGGTTTTGTCAGTTTTACTATAGTTATGAATTTAGTTTAAACACGTGTTTATTAATTTTTAAGTTTACAGATAATTTTAGTTTTAAATTATATTGTTTATATTTATGTACATACATATATAATTAAATATGTTACTTTTTCTAGAAACACCAAATTGTGTAAAAAAAGAAACCTTTGGCCATGCAGCATTTACTTTCTTCAATCCGATTCCGGAAATCGATTCCCTATTAATATTTAAGCAGGATTCCCTAAAACCAGTCATAGTAGTAACTTTTTTGATCGTTTTATTTGCATCGTTTATATAAACGCATTTTGTTTCAATTCGAATGTTTTTAATTTAGATAAAAATCTGTTAGTAAGTGAAATAAATTATTTCAATATTTCATCAGAGTTAAAAAAATTTAATTAAAAATACACCTTTGATTCATTAATTTAGTTCTTTTAAAATTAATTACTGTAATGTACTCTTTTCAAATGAACTTTTTTGCACAGAAAAGGCACAAATTAATCTACATATTCTTAATTAAAAATAAAATTCAATGAGGTGCTAATTAAAATGAGGAATGCGAATGCAATGTTCATTCTGATTCAGTGTATGAATCCATTTTTTCTAAAAAATACTTTTTAAGTTTAAATTAGGATTTAGGAAATTAAAATATATGTAACATCAATGTTCTTACTACAGAATATATATTTTATTATAAATACCTGAGTTAATAATTAGTACACACTTGATTATTTGCTATTTCCTGTTATGATCGAATTGTTCTTTTGTATAATTGATGTTTGTACTCTACGAGATCCGAAAGTCGGAACGATCGTAACATTAAATAGAATAGCCATGTGTGTTACTTTATTTTATTATTCATTGTTACTCATTATGTTTCATCAAGTACCAACTACTAATTCTCTCTCAATTACAAATAATATTTGTTTTTTGTCTACAAACTTTTTAGAATTTTTCTGCTAGATGCAATGTTTTTTGTTTAGGTTAAAAGTATCCCGATAGAAAATGTGTTACTTATTATTTAGGTTGCGTTCGTCCATCAATCTTGGACGACGTGGGCTTTAAGGAGAAGGATTATAATGCCATCCATGGCGACACTCTATGTCTGCCTTAATCTACTTCTTATTTACTTATCTCAGATATGAGGGACAGAATGGTTTACCCGACTCAGTATTCAATTCCTTAATTAAAATCAATGTGGCAGTTAGGAATGCAGACGTTCGGACAAGGTAGATTCTTCGTCCAAACTTGAAATGTTTTAGATATTTAAGTAATAAATACAATTTGTTACTACATGAATGTCATAGCAAATAAATAACGTTTTTTCGAAATCGATACTAAAGTACACGTTATCACACCGCGAATGTAGTCAAAGTAGTAGCTAAAGTAAAACTTTACAGACTCTCTCATCAAAATTTGACTTTACAGACTCTTCGGTCAAACTGAATATATTTAATAATATTATATTTTTGCAGTTTAGTTTAGCACTACCTAAAATATCAAACATCATTCTGTAATATTATTGGTGAGTTTGATAACAATTTATCTGATTTCATACAGACGACGTCTAAGCAGGTGTAAATATAAATGAAAATTATAAAGAAATATTTGACACTTTGACAGTACGTTTGTTATCACAGCCATCCCGTCTCTATAGCTAAACGATTTTTACAAACACATAATGCTATTTATTTATTTATGTTTTTAATTATTAATTTTGGACATAATATAATGTATATCTAAGGACTATATTATTTTTTATTACTTACATGCTTTATTCTTCTCGGCTATCGCCTCGTAGAATAAATTCCATATGCGTAATAAAAATTATAGTTTACTCCCTTGATGTACAAATAACTATTTTATTGATTCACATATTCACATACATACATATTAAACTTATTTTTATGGCATAATATTACTAAGAAATAACGTGAAAAGAAGATGAGCTAATTTCATTTTGTGATAAATATACCTACATTTCATTAGTTTTCTACTACAGCCTCTACAAGAGACCTACATCTTATAGTGGTTTTTCAAACGACATGGAAACAGTGTTATTTGCTTGAATGATACTTAATACTTTTAGGAATCGAACCCAAGATCTCAAACATTATTCACTTCGAGCAGGAGCACGCAATCAGTCAGTTACAATCACCAGACAATTTTTTTTAGACTTTTTTTTATTTCGTTTTGGTATTTGAATACCTGTGATATCTTATTCATAATGAATTTGCTTAACAAAAAATGATGTAAATTAAATGTCCGTTTAAAAAAACATTACAGTTTGACCTTTGCCTGCGAAATGGCCATAAAGAACAAAGCAAACGATGAAGTGATAATTTTACGCTAATTAGACCTGATAGAGGAACCGTCTAGACATGATGTAATTACAAATGTTAAACAAATAACCAGATTCACGACCATAACCTTAAATCAATAGCAGAGAACATTTATTCAGAGATAAATTCAAAATCTAGACCATAATTTTGCAGTACGTGTAAATATTCTAAGTTTGCTAATCTGAGATTTATTTGAAAAGTTGCACCTAGTTATAATTCATATTTAATCGAGTTCCATCTACGCTAATAAATTTTAATGTATCTTGTGTTTGTATCTCGGCACGATCACTGATGAAATTTATGAAAAAGGAAAATTGGTTCGAGGCTTCTCGTTCCCTACGCTTTCTTTCCGACTTTAGGATTGTCAAAAATGGTGCACAAAGTATAAATTGATTGTAGCAATTCTTACTTTTGAAAAACGTAGGATTCACCTGGTACGACGCAGATCGGATTCTTCAAGAATATTCAAGCCAGCTTCGATCGCAAAGCTAAGTAAATAGTATCAAAAGCTGATGATGAGCTAACTTAGCTCAAAACGTCCAAAATTAAATAAATAACTCAGGAACCAAAATGCCTCCACTTTATTTCACATAACATAAAAAGTTCCCAAAAATTCAACAATTAAAGAGATTTGTTCTATTACGAATTCTATTTTAATGGCCTCACTGATCATAAATCTGACTACGAATACTGCTATTCTAAAACTGTTCTCTTCTCTCTTTATTAAGAACTTTTTGAATGGCGTCTTTAGTGTAATGAGTATAAAGATCGATGATGGTTTTGAGAACCTGAGTTCGTGTCTCACCAAATCAATTTTTTTATCATCTATTTCCTAAATAAAAATTGCCACGGTGATGTACTTTCCAAGTAAGTAAGAATTCTCCGGAAATGACGTTTGATAAACGCCCTCTACGGTATAAATATATATTTATTAATATCTGCGATAAAGTAGATATAGCACCCCAAGCAAATGGTTGTAAGCGGTGAATGATTTATTTATTGATGAATTTGTCTTATGACACTTTTACTTTAATTTTAATATTGAGAACGTCATAAAGCTGTCTTCAAAAAGTTTAAAATGAGATTTGAAGCCTTTAGACATAGATGTATTTTATTTGGTTACTTAATATGTAGTTACATTGTGAAACATTTTTGGGAACAATTGAACTACTTTTTTTTGTCTTATACAACAATATCAGTACTGGAGCTGCAGAAGTAACAAAAAATACAATAGTTTCGTTCGAGACGTGTACAATTTAACGATGTAATCTCCCAAAAAGAAGAAACTACGAAACAATTTCCTAAAGTCAAAATCCCTCAATCCTTGCTATCCCAACTAAATCAACAACACAATTCCAGTAATAATATTTACACGTGTGCGATGGGCTGAGAAGCCGTTGGATCCACGTTTCAATTTAAAAAATAATACACGTAAAGCGACATAAATTCCAGGACAACTAGATCAAGCAGCCGTCGCCCTAAGGATAAAATGGATCCTAAGCTCTGAGCATCAACGCTGCGTCGCGAGACAAACACCATTACAAAAAACAAACGAAACTCTCTATCGGATATCACTACATCAGGGGAAAATCTCCAAGAAGAAGGAAGGGAAATGTTATTTTAATCACTAACAAAAAATAATTACTTTAGCCTCCCTCCGGTAACAATAATTTTCTTACAATAAATTCAAATCAATCTTAACTCAATAGTAAATATTAATAATAGGTATTTCAAGAACTAAGTTTGAACAAACCTATTGCATGGTTTACTTGTTAAGTAATCTAAACTAGTAATTTCTGCTGTTATTTAATTACCAATAATAAAAACAGTTCTCTGATTTAAGGGAAGACATTATTGGAATTCAGTCAGCTGAAAAAAGTTTTGTTTCCTCTCCGACCGGTTTCAACCCCACATAGGTCTTCATAACATAGTAAAAGTCAGATAAAGATTATTTAAACATATGTTGTATCGGAGATACATTAGTCGAAAAATATTTTTTAACAATACAGTTAAAAGATATGGTTGGAAGTAAACTCACCTGTCAGTAATATGTAAAACAATAGAATTCACAGTGAAATATATAAAACATTTTTTTAACAAAAACGTGTTTAATGCAACTACGGTAAAAACCAACTAATTTTATATTTATTTAATGCAGGAAATGCAGACGTGATTGTGTTTCAATATGTCTAAGTTGTTTGGTGGGCAAACAAAAAGCAAGACAACAATAGAAAATAATAATAGCACAAAAAAAAAATCGTAAAATTCTCTATAACAAAAAGCAGTGTTCATATAGGTATAATAAGAAAACAACTAATTATAGAAATAACGAAGCTCAAGAAGAATTACATTCGACAGCAGTCGATTTTTGTAATATGGTTAGTAACTGACTGGTCTCAAATTTGCATAGTGCGCAAGAGCTACTGAGATATTGAAACACCTCTACGAATTATCATAGAGCTCCTAGAGAAAAATATTATGTTGTATAATTAAAATTTACTTCTTTGATGTCATTTTAGATACTGAATAAAAATTTAAAGTGGGAAAAATAAAAATAAATAATTATGTAGCACGTTCAAAAGAAATTATGCCGTTGAGTGAACAAATATTTCGTGAATTACCGGTAATAAAGGGCTCTTTTTTAATTTGCTAAAATTCGGACAGAAACAATAAAAGCTGGTGATAGGAATTAGTTTAAACAGCGTAACAAAAATAAAATAACCATTTCGAAAATCATAAACATTATCTGCGTGTACAAATTCTCTCATTATTCCATTATACGGAAAGTAGGAGCTTTGTTTCGCGGTCGCAAATTTTGCACACAATACACAGCACTGGGCGCGAAATTCGCGAAATTACGTACAAACAGGCGACATAAAAACAGACACGGCAAAGGCGCGCAGTAAATATTTGCGGAGCTGCGACGTAAATGGCGCAAAAGGATGATTTAATACGCGGCCTGGACCATCCTTCCTCACCTCGCACGCATATGCGTTGCACTGGAACGGCTACTCAAAGCACTTTATTATTATGAACACCTAATAACTGCCCCGCTTCATTTTGTTACCGCAGTCAACTGAAAATAAAAATTAGTGCTGGTTGTAAACTAACCAAACGGACACTCAAACTAATTACTAAAACTTCTTTTACTTCTTTTTCGACGAAAAATAATATTTTGTAACGAGCGAGACTGACCGCAGATGAATCATCACGTCTGACTTGTCTGAGCAGGTAGTCGCGTTAAAGGTTTATACCTTAACCACAGAATAGTTACATACAGAAGCGGCACTCCGTGTCGGTACCTTTCATGTTACCCTATTCAGTTGTATCATCTTGGAGCATTGTGTACACCTTTAAATTTGTTGGCTTCGACCTATCCGTCTCTAAGATGTGACGAAACTTTCCGATTTTAAACAATGAGCCCTTTAAATTTGTAGGCTTTCCTTTCCCATCTCTCTCTAATTTTCGTTTCACTGTCTTACTTAAAACGCTTCTGTATAAACCTATTCTGTGCCTTAACGTTGTGTATAGTTGCCGTGGGAAATGAAAATGCATTTGCAATATACTATGTATCCCTAGCAATAACAAACATACAACTAGCAAATATCTTAATAGTCGTAGAAAAAATATTCTCGGATTGTTATTTTTCATAATCTAGTTACACTAAAATATCAGAATAATGCACTTTCCGGTTCTAAAGCACATGGGAAAGGTATCAGTATTATCATCTGATTAAACGACGATTAAGGTCCTATTCCACAATCAATAAAATTGAACTATGAGGTCTTTTTAAATATTTTATATATGAATAATCAAGTAAAAAAATTGTAATTCTTTTTGGAAAATAAGAGTATGTAATAAAACGTCTAATAAATTCGTAAAATGTTCGTAACTTCAATATCAAAATAATAGGTGCAACAGCGACACAAGAAATGTGCCACTTTTAAGAGATTTATTCTTTAATTAATAAGTTTTTTGTTTCATTTGCTACTTTCTTTTTTCAAATTTATAATGTTTATTTGTTACCATGGTGACAATTTTTTAATTCCATAATATTTGTTGATTATATATTTTATGTTATAATTATAAAGGTATTATTTAATATAATTCTGTTTACATGTATTATTATTAATTTGTATTTTTCTCTTTATCACGCGTTTTTTTTTGTATTAAGAAGTTTTGCTAACAGAAAGGCATCATAAATAATATTTCAAGACACCGGCGTCAAAATGGTGCGTTTATATTTTTAATTTTTTTATACAAGTATTTATGTATTGAACATTTTATAATAACTTTTATATTTATACTTATTGTTCTCTATTAAATCGGTTTGTTAGTTATATAAAAAAGTAATTTATTTTAGTCTTTATATCGCAAATATTAAAAGTAGTCTGGTGAATAACATGACAAGCAAAGGTATTCATGATTAAACAACAAATCGTGGACATCCGCCCAAATCTCAAAATTTCAAAATTGGTGTTATTACAATATCTCCCTTACATATTCGGTTGTTGATAAAAATGATACACAATGTTGAATTTCAAAGAAATCTATAAATAAATTTATGTTTTCTCAGTAAAAATGATGTAATATATTGTAACCTTAGTGATAAAGTACAATATTGGCGGAAAAATTCAAAGTGGTCTTTCTTTGAAATTCTCATTTCAATTTAAAGAACGCCTTATTTACTGGAGCGTACGATTACAACCGACAGAGAAAAACATTTTTCCAATAAGGTTTTTACGGCATAATGTAACATTTTCGACGAATTTAAATGATTTTAAATACCTCTTCCAATGTGTATAATTGAAAGAACATTAATTTGCAAATCTGTGTATTCCCTTGTGCGTCATGTGCCTTTTCTCGTTAAACCCTTCCATTTCTAACCCGATTAATACTTAATACATAGGCCCGAATAAATTGCTTTCCATTTATCGTGAGCTAATCCCGTCTTAAAAACCAAGAAACAAAACAGACTCTGCAATAAATGCATAATGCCGTATCATTCGATCATATGTTACCTCAGAAAACAAGTTATTTATTCAACTATATATTTCACAACTTTCAGATTGAACTGATAGCAGTCCTTATGTTACATGTGAAGAGCCTTTATTAGTTACTCGAATGAGATATTTAGGGAAAATAAATACAAAACAATAGTCATTTAAAATTACCACGTTGAGAAACACATTTAGGACTAAATTATGATTGATCGTAAAAGGAAAATACCGCTGTGTCCGAATGTTCCCGTACCCGTTATAAGATGTAGGCCTCTTTCAATAGCTGTAGACAAGTTATATAATGCAAGTAAATCTTGTTACAAAATAAGTACCTTGAATATTTGAGGCACTGTTCCATCTGGAAGACCCATTCCATGCTCGGCTGTTACAGAAAAAAAGTCGCGCTCACTTTTTATGCAATAATGTAATGGTCACATTAGATTTTTAAGTGAATGTGTTAAGAGTGAAATATTCGTTGAGTTTAGTCTTTGCGAAGGTTGCTACTTAAAAGAAGGAAAGTAAATAGCTTTTAATTTATCGCAAAGTAATCCCTTCTTAAAACGAAGAAACAAAAACAAGCTGGTTCTCAATTAAATGCACATCTTTAGCGGGCGTCATTACCAGTGTCAGAAACAGCGCCATTCGTTATGCAGCGGCCGGGGTTTTTACTCGAAGAAAAACCGCAGTGGCGACTGCACCGATGCACCGAATGCACTTTATAGTTACAAATGGCACTATCCTTCTCCTCCGGAATTTAACTCGCAGAAACAGAATCTTACGGAGAGTAAAGAGTTTCATTTTTTAAACAAGTAATTTGTTCTGGTTTTCATTTCATTTAGTAAGAATGTGATTAAGGTGGGTTGCGTTTTATACCCGTTCTTTAATTCTTTTTTGCCATTCTTGGAGGATAGAATATTTCAAGTAAATGTAAACCATTATTAAATTATTTATTAAATCCATGAACTATTTATTTTTACCTTTTTTCATAATTTCCTTCTTATGGTATTTTTCAATATTTCCTATTCTCCTAGCTTTTTTTTTCATAAACCTACAATTTCCTTTTCTCCTCGGTCTTTCGTTCGCTCTTTTCCTTTCTTCCTGCATTTTTCTGTTCCTTCCAGCATAGTTTTCATCTCCTTCTCATCACAATTCCAAACCAACTCAATCTTCTTAGACATTACTTATTCTTCCACCACTTCAGTTTTCCACTTCTTTCTTCAGTGCCTGCATCTAACAGATCATATCTTTATTCCGCGGCCAATCTGAATTCCAGACTTAAACCGTGAGACATATGTATGGATTTGGTAGTAACAAGTTGAATATCTCTGCTGCGAAATTTAATCCGAAACCTTCCCTAGCCTTACAAAGGGTTGCGCGGACTTGAAGCTTCTGATTAGCGCCTAGTCGGAGACGGATTGTAGAAATTCGATGAGTCCCTTGACAAGGAATTATGTGATAACGACGTGTTAAGTTGGAACGCTCAACAAGTTTTGTGAAACTGTTCTTGTCTAACGCAAGAAATTCCACTAACATTCCGCAAACTTCGTTGTAACATGTAAAGCTGCAACTTCCTAACCTGATTTCATTATTTGCTGTGTTTATTTCAGTCACGACTCGGATCGTTAGCAAATACGTTACTGCCAGATACTCATCTACGCACCTTTCGTATCCAACACATAAATACGGAAACCATCCGGTGTAACGACGAACAAACATGAAGATGTAGTCTCTACTTTTTTCTCTTCATGTTTTTACTTGAATTGTAGTAAGACCACAGAATAGGTTTATACAGAAGCGACATTAAGACAGAGAAACGAAAATTAGAGAGAGAGATGGGGAAAGGCAACAAATTTAAAGGGGTCGTTGTTTAAAATCGGAAAGTTTCGTCACATCTTAGGAAGAGATAGGGGAAGTAAATAAATTTACAGGTCTACACAATGCTCCAAGGTCATAGAACTGAATATGGTAATAAGAAAGGTACCGACACGGAGTGTCGCTTCTGTATGTAACTATGCTGTCGTAAGACATCTACATCTTATAGATGCATTATTAATTTGTGAATAAATATATGCATGATTTAATATTAACTTAAACTCTTCATAAAAGAATCGAAACTGTAGCAATATAATACGAATATGGGTAGAGACATTTTCTTCGAAAACTTCCAAATATATGAGCAGGGTTATTGGGAAAAACACGGTCCATGTTGATGTTGGTGATCAATACAAATCGGGGTATAAGGCAGGGAGAAGCGGGCAATAATTTTAATATCAACAATGGTTGTGTGCGGCAGTATTTTCCACTTCGGGCGTCGTTATGTGCCGGCCTGGAAGACAGAGAGGCGTCTTGTGCAGCGTCTCCACGGAACACACAAACAGTTGGGTGACGCTAAAGTCCCAAAGCCTACCATAATCCTCGCCATTTCTCTACAGCTTCGCGGGGAGAAGTCAACACATGCTGTTTCGTCCGACGAAAATTAACCAACAGTTAGTTGTTATAATTAATTTTGTATTTAAATATATTTTGAAGTACATTTATACTTTATAAATTTTGATCAAATGTAGTTTCAATTTACAATAACTTTATTTATTAATAAATTAGTCGCCTTAATATTTATTATCATAAATAAACAATATTTGTGAAACATGTTTTCCTTTTTCATTTAAAAAAAAATGTTGGTACGTCAACGTATTTTTCTATTGATATTTGTTTTCTCATTGCATAATAAAAAAAACAAACTTAAAACAAAAATTTGAAACAAATAATTTTTAAATTTAAAACATATCCCGAGTGAGAAACAGTAAAAAATAGAAAATATTGAATAGTGTACAGGTTGTGTCAGTTGCAAGAAAATTGTAAGTGCTATTTGTATATTTTGGGGATGAATTTTCGGGGGTTGAAAAGCGCGTTACAAGTCGTCGGCGAGTTGGTTTTCCCAACATCTCCGGCCAAAGTCAAAAGAATACCGGGATTTTACATTTAACTTGAGCTATGTGACATCCCCTTAAACGATAAATGTTTAATATAAAAAAGGGAATAAGGATATTTGTCTGGCTAAAGTGACAACATTTTTTCCTTTGTCAAAGAATTCGAGCGCTGAATTTTATTCAAAGGGTCCGTGCGTCCAATGAGGCAATTTAAAAGCTATTTGTTCGCCGATTGCTACTATTTTTATCAACACTCAAATTATTTCTCCCATGTTACTTTTCTTATTGCTTCCATTTTCGATGTTTCTGATCGTAATAGCTTTCACTTTTCTATCAACTCGATTGTCAACAAATGTCCCACATTTATAGGGAAAAATGCAATGCTAATTAATTTTAATACCACACAAATTTAATTACTTTATAATTGTGTCGAGATTTGTTTAATGAATTTAATTAAAATTAATTTACGCGAAATAAGTACATTTTACATATGAAATTAAAATTTGAATATTTTCTTTGCTTTCCGAACTATTTCCTATCACAGTTGATATCTTTAATGTTACAAAAATACTTATTGTCTGGTCGAAAACAAAATTACCTATATAGTAATGTTTCTGAGAAATTTGCCCTCAAAGCTTAACCTCGAAAAAATGTATTTTTTAAACATATTTCAAAAATGTGTACATGTACATATTTTCCCCGCATAAACATTCTGTTATATATTAAAACACGATAAAAGGGCGAAGATTCACTGAATGAGTTATTTTATTGATTGATTATTTTCTACTTATAAAAACACTGTCGTTGGTAACGTAGGTCGTCCAAAATGATGTTAAGCAGACTATATTTTTTTTACGAACACAACATTTCGCTCTTTACATAATAAAGAAAGCCAACAATTAATGTACAATTTAATATATTTACAGGCTTTACCGAAAATTCTACATCCGAATTATATGGTTTATTCGCTTCACTTGAAATGTCTGTGTACAACGTAATGGTGTTTTGTATATAACATTTGTTTGTTTTATTAATTCTTATAAAAATTTAAAATCAGCGAGTCGAGACCTA
This sequence comes from Stenolophus ochropezus, assembly GCA_035578165.1. Lineage (NCBI taxonomy): Eukaryota > Metazoa > Arthropoda > Insecta > Coleoptera > Carabidae > Stenolophus > Stenolophus ochropezus. Next base: position 10,852,838 of record JAQOWZ010000005.1, on the reverse strand, counting down.
TGAATATGTACTAGGTAATATGTAAAGTCAAAAATTTTCGGTCAAAAAATTTTTTTTTTGGGAATATTTAGGTGTAGGTATAAAGATTTGATTTTTTATATTTTTAATCAAAATAGTTCACAAACTTAATAAGATATATGAAAATCGGAAGAAATATGCCCTGTTATTATTTATCTGCCATATTTGCAAACTAGGACATCTTTATGCACATTTTCAATAACCTAGTTTATCAGCAGATATTTCGTGGTAGGAAGCAGTATCATTAAAATGTTAATAACGCATGTGAAGAAGCAGGTGCAATTTCCACCTCTTGCATATGAGTAGAGGGAGTCATGATTATAAAGTATTCACGGAGCTTTAATTTATGCACAAGTGAACGACGCAGGGCAATATGAATTCCTAAGTCGGCGAAATGTAGAAATTCATTTACAATGTTCATTAATTCCGCCTTGCATACCTAACCTCATAATGCATCTGGCAAAATAACGCCCGCCCGTTCTAATGCAACCAGAGATTAAATTAAATTTATACCTAGTTAATATTCGCAGCGGCCGGCTTCATTTCTGCGGCTCTTTACAACAAAATAAGTGAAAAATGATTTCCATAGCCCGCTGCAACACGCGTTGCTCGCATGTGCCCAAACTTTTAATGGCTGCTAATTTATTCCACGTATTTGCATATCGTAATGGCTTTTGTTGCTTTTTTACCCAAGAATGATTTATTTATTCCAGCTTCTATAATATTGAAACTCTGGATTACTTCATTGAATTATGTTTCTTCATTAATACCTTTCATTAAAACTTTGCTTCATTTAAATGGAATCCAAGCAACAGTACCTTTGAGGTTAGAATATTTTAAATAGAATTATACATAAATTTTATTTTAAATTTAAAACATTAACATTTTTATTAAATCCCTGTACAAATTTTTAACCCCTGTTTCCATAATTTCTGATAAAATTTAAATGTTAATGCTATTTCCTGTTATGAATAGTCACTGTCTCTTTTGTTTAATTTCCAATCATTTCTATGCAGTGTATCTTCCTAGCGCACTTTCTTTTGTCAGTTCAATCTTCTTTCTTCCAAATGCAGTATTTTATTTGTCTTCCTATTAATCATCCATTCGGATTTGGTTAATAATTCCCTTATTCTACAGTCTTTTCTATCTGTTATTTACGACCATTTCTCATATTGACGCAAACCGAATCCTATATTTTTATGTTTAAATATAAAGTTTATATGAAAAGACCACTACGATATATATTTATAAGCTAAATAAGATAATTTCATTACAACTTTTAGACGGAAATATTTGTATGTTGTGGTTGAAGTGCCAATTTACTATCTGATATTAAAGCAAGCAGACAGATTCCATAATAGTGGTACTTGTAACTTATCTGTGGGGTAAATGGTGAGTTTTACTTATCGCAGTTGGTGAAATGATATTCTGATTTCCAAATCGTGCATATAATGTAATAAGGCAAAGTTTTCCACCCCTTGAAGCGCGCGCTAAGCGGTGTTTAGCGCAGCATCGGGTGGCAATGTGGGCACCGGAAGTGGCACGAAGTGTCTGTGTCCGTTTCCTGTTTCTCGCTTCCCGCAGCCTCCGTTTCGCTTGCAAATCGACGCCGGAGTTATTAGATTTTCCCATCAATTCTAAACTAAACGATTTGCCCACTTGTCGCTGGGGAGATTTAACGCCCGCCTGCTCCAGATTGGAAAGGAAAATGGTTAGAAGGGAAATAGGTCAGAGTGGTCCAATGGCTAGCGCGCTTGCTATCGAAAATACCGTAAGTACGTACTGTAAATTGGTCGTCCTTGTAAATTCAACCACTAAAATTCTTGTCTAATTTTTAATGAACCAGTTCATCCTTGAAATTGAATCCATAATCTTAACTTTCCCTTTTAGGCTTTTACTAATGATGAGAAGTTAGTTCTTAAAACATTTGTTTAAGTTGTTTATTTTAAATTAAATTAAAGTTAAACGTAATGTTTTAATTAATATTCACAAAGAAGTTTTGTTCGTTTATTTACTGCTACATAAATTTTTCCAATGTTTCTGCTGAGTTAACTTGACAAAAAAAAAACAAAATAAAATACCACTGAGTTTGACTGCCTTATTAAATGTAAATTAAATTTTAAACAAACAGCCTTGTTTTTCTAAGAATTGTGATTCCAACAAATATTTATTATGCCAAGTACTATATTTTCAAAAGAAAAGTTAACGAATATATTAGTCCTTTTGTAATTCATATCATTCGACTACACGAACATATTTTTTATTCTTAATCCTGTAAGATATTGGTAATGATCGATTTACATCGTTACCTATTTTTAATTTAAGTTTAAGGGTAAGAGGAATTTCAGGTGAATTCATTGAAAAACTTCTTGTAAGTACCTATTTATAAATACTTATATAATTTTAAATAATTAACACATTTATATTGTTGATTCCACGCTAAAACATATTAAATATTCCATTAGGGATTCTCCTTCGGTCGTCCTCAGTTATGATCCATATCCGCGTTATCTGGGCATCTCCTTCCCCGGCTTAACAGCGGCTTCTTACCCTTGTTATGTGCCAGAAGTCCTAAATGCGCGTCGGACGCGGCATAACGCGCGGGAAATATTCCCTGCCCGCAGATAAACCCTGGCCCCGCGAGATTTCTGATAGATTCCAGCTTTCCCCGTACTAGCAAAAAATCAAGCCCGAATAGTTCCAGCTCCAATTTTATAGACTATGGTTTATGAGGGTAAAGTAATGGGATTATAAAATATTTTTTGGTTAGGAAAAATCGCAAATAATGCGGAATTTGACGCTGGACTAAATTCTGCACTCCATACTTTTTTATTATAAAATAAAAACAGAACGGTGGTGGACTGAAGACAAAAGTCGACTGCAATAACGCAGGTATGGTGGTAAGCAATATGCAGGTATTTATAATTTTATAACCAATCCAATAAATACAAGAATGCAAGTCTGTAATCTGCACGTATCTGTACTAAAACTAGAATGGCTTTATAAAGTTACCTCCACATCATCTACGACAACCGAATGGTGATTTCCAATAAGTACCATTTACGTGTTTCACCATTATCGAAATTTGCGACAAAGCAAAGTAATACTACAATGGATAATAAGAAATATTGGTGTTGATACTAAAATTTGTAATTTCTGTTGGTAGCAAAGAAATGAACTCACGTTGTTAAAAACCCATCACGAACCTGTGTATCATTTACAAAGAGAAGGGGTTTACTGATGGGTTATTATTCTAGGCTAGCGTAGTGTTTTAATTGCTTTATTTTATTGTAATCTCTCAAATTGTCAATTGTCTACATATTTATTTCTAAATCTATCGACCGAAGTAGTAGGTATATTACTATCCGAGGTGGAAAGTGTTCGAAAAGTGTGGAGCGTAAATACCACATCAAACGACACTAGTTCGAAGACAGACAAGAAACTACTTGTGAATCACTCATCTACTAGGAAGTGCAGCAAAACTTCACAGCTGACTTACACGTACCAGAGTATAATAAATAACTCGCGAGAGTACTTTCAAACACGTTTTATTTTAAATTGACAGTTTCAAAAAGTATTTATATTATTATGACAACCAACAATACAGCTCTACATTACATTATTTTATATTACATTTCAAACATTTACCAAAGCGCGCAATGTCGAGGTTAGCTATAGCCCAAGACATAATGAAACTTTTCAGCGAGGATTGTATATACTATTTTATTCACAATGTGAAATTAATAATCACACATCAATAAATATATGTTTTGTTTTGGTGTTGATCGTCTGCCACATGAACTGGCGGTTTGATTTCTAATCTTAAATATTGATATCATTGAGATTGAAAAGTGTTTACTTCACAGCCCTAGCTACACTCACGTTATACTTTCCACCCTCTTGGAAAATGAGTTCAACAATAAATAACTTCCCAACTTTTTTAAAGTCATAAATCGTTATATTACTAACCGATTATGAATAAAACTTAATAAGCAACTTAGAAAAAATGCTTGAACTATCTCCACTAGTTGTCAGACTATGACAAAATTTGCATATTTTCGTCCTCAATATATAAATAATTAATTTTAACTAAAGGTACTATTCAGTTTGATCCATTTTCTTTTATATGTATGTTCACAGTGGTAGTTAAAGTTTGAAAAATATGAATGAAATGCTCAGCCAAAGACTGAATAGAGCTATTTGGACGTTCCCTTTTTGCGTTCCTTATTTACAATGCAGCATAGCACATTGTCTCACAAAACTTCTTGCAGGCAACAATGCATGTGTGTTTAGTAGCACTTTCTCCCACGGCGTTACTTATTTACGCCTGCCTATGGTTAAAATTCGCTCATGCCATCAGAATGTAAAGTAAGCGTTCATAAACCCCAGCTACTCGTTACAAAGTGAATGAATATTTCAGTGGTCGGTCCTGCTTCGACGTCTCCGTCCTGCCAAGGACTCGCGCTTGCAGCTTAGACCAGGACTTTAAATGCTCTTCAAACGCGTCAACTGCCAGCTCTTACAATTCTTACTTTTGTTTTACTGGAGTAGGCTAATGCTTTTACGACTTTCCAGAATAAAACTACGAGCAAAACATGTCGTAGTTGCTTCCAGTGGTTTAGTATTATTTTGTAGCAGTTAAAGCAACCAGCAATACATCGGAGTGTTTAAGACCATGTGACAACACACTTTACTTTTTGAAGCAAAATTAAATCTTTAAGTAAAGCTATGACTTGTTTTCATTCCAAAAAATGCGTTATTTTAATCGTTGCTAGGCAATTAGAAACAACTGTATGGTATTATATACTCGGATATTTCCGCACGGGTTTGTGTAAATAATCCATGGTCATGTCCCACAAACCTACAAATCTTAACAGGAAAATGTTACTTTTCCTGCTAACTACACAATTATTTTTATTTATATTAATAGTTTTTTGGACCAAACTTTATGATCGATAATATTCTGGAGATGATTAATTTGGTGTCCACTATTAAACACAGAGATATGTTTAAAGAGGTTTTGATATCGAAAATGTTGGAATTTATTATTGAAATTAGCTGACTTATTGATCGATTTTTTTTTACGAGGTGGATGAATCAAAAATATAAATAAATTATATTTTTGATTACCAATATCTAAAATTACAAATAACGTTTGCACTATGTAGAAAAATAAAATTATTAAAGAAAATATATAAGCAGGAAAAAAAATTATCCATTATTTGTTTTTTCTTGTAGTCTCCCGATCTGATGATGACTATAAATAGTCGAAACCAGTCAAACAGTGTTTTTGCGATTTAAGATTATATACCTTTACATTTTCCTGCTTATATTATATCAACACACTTGGGTTTCCTTCCTTTCCACAAAGAAAATATACCTAAATATCAAAAATATAAAATATTTTCCAAAATTCACCATTCTACCTAAAACTTTCTATCACTTGTATATAATTATTATACAACATAACGTAACATACAATTATTTTTTGGGAAAATCTTTTAATATTATTATAAAAACTTTAATTTAATTTTATTGTAGACACTGAACAGGATTCGAGTTCCGTTAAAGCCCTGAATTTTTCACAATTTATTTCTGTCTGTAATTTAGTTGATCTTTATAAAAATAAACAGGATTATTTGGTAACAACTGTTATTGATGGGAGGTGCGAAGTACGTGATGAAGTTTTAAACTAATTGCAATAAAAGGCGAAGTGTAGTTTGATGAGCGCCGTTTCCACGAGTCTCAATCCGACTTTAAACCGTTTTATTCGCCGCGTTTGCGGCCGCAGATGTCGACATAATTATTTTGTTAGTCGAGCAAACAGCGAACGTCTTCTAGTAGGCTCTGGAGGAACACGTGCTCTAACAAGATTATAACGTCTTGGCGCGAAATGCGAATGTTGTAAATTAATTACCACCAGTTTCATTAGTTAATTAGATTCATTTCCGGAGATTATTACAAATAACTGCTAATTATGAATACTGGATTATTTGGTGTAGTTTGCTGACCCAAATTCTCTAAATATGGAAATCACGTCGGGTGTAATGTCGTTATTGCTTTCAATAATATATATAGTTACATGAAATAGAAATGGGAATTTAATTTGTTTCTATAAAATATCTCCATAAAGGTCCTACTGCTTGTAGCTCTGATTATTAATGACATAAGCACTACAAAACATCCAATAAAAAAATTAAATTAGGCTACAAAATTTATTTCATTTTCAACCTCTACCTGTTTTGGAAATTCGCGTACTTTCTTTTTACTGCAGACATGAAAAATTAACTTTAATGAATCCAGGAATTGTATTTCTCCTATTTACTTTTCAAATAAAGAAGTTTTACGGTTCGTTATTTAACGTTTAATATACTTTTTCGCACTTTTTCTGAACACTCAAAAAAAAAAAAATCTTTCAGCAAATAATACCAATAGACTTTTGTCTTTTCAAAACGTTGTGTCAAAGAAGAATGTATGTTGCCACATGATTTTATCGACGGTCTTGTATTGTTGATCACTTACTATAATATTTTTTTTATAAAACCACTTCCTAACCCGTAATTTATTTTGTGATTAAAAAGAAAGATAGCAGCTTCGATCAGGGCCGGATTAACCTATAGATAAATACGACAAATGTCTAGGGCCCGTATTTCGCAGGGGTTCTTATTTAAACGGACCCTGAACTAGTTTATATAGTTTTTTTTTAATTTATATTATATTTATTATTAAACTGTCAAATATGTTGTCTCAATAGTTTTAAAATGCGCGCGGGATACCACAAAAGAAAGTTGTACAGAGCAAAATAAAATATATAAATGGGGCCCAATTTTTATTTTGTCTAGGGCCCGTTGCAAGATTAATCCGACCCTGGCTTCGATTTTTACAATTCCAGTAACTTCATATCATAAACATACTTAGAAGACAAGATTTAAAATTAATTTTGAGAATTGCATAGATAACGGATTCATATACCTATTAAAATTTTCCGTCATTATATTTTTCAAACTATAGTAATTTATGAATACACCATTTTCTATTCCACAGTTTTTCACTTTGCTATTACAATTAGTTCCAAAGTCATCAATCAAATCAATATTTCTATAGAAGCAGGCACTTTTGTACAAACAGCAAATTAATTTAGTTCATCAGCCATCATTAATTCTAAATCAAACTAAAACTTGAAGTTATAAGCGCGCGGTGATAGTTGGCGCTAACTAGAGAGCTACGCGGACAGCGCCGCAACTTATTAATACGCCCGAGGCTGGTGGCTCCAGCCGGCTAAATAATCATTTCATCGACGCTAATTAATTTCTATAATAACCTATTAACTATGGCGCAAAGTGATTGATGTGTGACATTACAATATGTTTGCTTAGGGATGATGAAATATGTATGAATTTAATTACATATCGAAGATAAAACATATTCACATACGAGTTTACGAATATATCAGTATATCACCGAAATTCGGATCGAATAAATCTTAATTAATAATTAAACAACCCTATATTATAACAGAATATAAATATACCTATTATCAAAACCTGAATAAATTTAATTCTTCAAAAATAAACGATAAAGTTACTGTTTCACTTTACCTAACAATGCGATCTCAAGAACTCACTACATACGGCCAATGGGCAAGAACACCCCCGTTGTCAAATTGAAACTAACAGAACAATGTTTTTAAATGCTAAAATTATTTTGAAGAATCTATTCTTTATTTTCTTAAAAAGTTTATTTAAGATGAAAATTCAATCATTTTTACTAGAACTAATGAATTTTTTTAATTATATTGTTAAAACCTTTTACAGGAAAATAAATTAATAGATTTTCTTGGTGCATTAAAATATAATACGTTAAAAAAATTAATGTTTTTCATCGGAAATTATATGTGAAAAGATATACTTTCTTCCAAATAAAAAAAAATGCTTGACATAAATGTCAAATCTATTAATTGAAGACAGTTATTTTGAACAAAGTACTATACATACAATATTAATAAAAACATTGTTATTTTGTTTCTAATCCCTTTTATTTAATAAACTTGAATTTATCAAGAAAAAGATATGTAGATTTAATATTTAGGATGAAATAATATGAATTTCATTTCCCAGGTATAGCAAAATTATAGATTACGTTTTTTATGTATCAAAACTAATCTGAAATCATGAATTATAAACTCTATTACTTACGTTATAAAATATGTAAAACAGCGAAACATACCTGAAACAAAAAAGAAGTTTATCAAATATTGAATACAAAAAATATCCTTAGATACAACCTACTAATAATTACTGTAATTAATATATCTGAGGTTCAATTCCTTCGAGAAGTATCGGAGAAATTATTAAATATTTACAATAAAATGTCGGTCATGTAGAATATTCAGGAAAAGATTACAAAATTCAAAGACATTAATAAAAATATAAATCAAAAACTTATAATAAGCATTTATCCTTAGCAGATAATAAAAAGTTAAAAATTATTGTAATTTTGTGCTGTAAATAGGCTAGAAACTATTTTTTTTTCTTTAATAATTAGACAAATGCATTAGAAAATTGTGTTCGATAATATTAAAATGCATTCGTATATAAAAAACGGTTAGTAAAGAAATTCAAATATGTTCATGTTTTCATTGATGTTTTGCTACATGACGTAAGTATCCTAAGGAAAGTTTATTGTAGATGTTCATACATATCTCAAAATTTATTTTTCTGTAAAAGTTTGGCATAAGTGCACACTACTTCCAAGTACAAAATATTGTAAAACGTTGTTGAAAATTTTCTTAGTGTACTTTAGAATTCCGCAAAAGTTTAATCCGAAACTAGATCAACATCTAAAAGTAATGTCAAACTCTTCTAGTCTTACACCCTGTAAAGAATTTTAATACTTTGGAAGGAAAAATTTAAAAAGAAAGTTTGGTCGAGTTTTATAATAGTTTCCCAAAGTGCGGGGGCGTCATTCCAAAGGAATCTGCGGTAGTATATTAGCCGTCATCAGAAGTAATTAATGTTTTATGCCTTAGACGAGATTATCTAATTAGGAATTTCCATCTGGGCAGCTGTAACGAAGATGAATATTTTCACGAGGAATTAAAAGGGGAAGGATATTTTCGCGGTTGATTATGAGGAGGTGTTGCGAAGATATATGGATGTAATTAAGTGAAATGCATTCGTTACACGTTGCTGGTGGAGATGTGGAGATGGACCAAGTTTCAGGGTGAGGTTATGTGATCGTACATCTAACTTGCTTTTATGACTGGTTTGTTTTTCCACTACGCTGGGTTCACACCTACCACTAATCTGAATTCCTAAACACATAATACCACCGCTTATATTTCCAATATGCTTCAATATCGACATATTCCATCCAAAAAAATAGAAGTAAGAATTCCTCCAAAACTAAAATATTACTTGTCAACATAATTTTTTATTTTGTCCTTCTTGTTAAATAATTTTAAGTCTGGTTTTGTAAATTTTGTATCGATTTTCTTCTCAATTTTTTGATAAAATTTGTGCATACAGTAATTTACACACGTACGAGTACATAAGTGTATGCCGATACACATAAATTTATCATTGTGAAAGTAAATTAAAAATATTTGTTTAATAGCCTAAAAGTAGCTTTCACAAATATATAATTATACATCTTTTAATTGCATTATACAGTCATAGAACCATAGTAGCTATTTGCAATATAAAGCACAGCTTTTATAATCTAGCTGGTATATTACGAGTCGGCATTAAAATATAAAAATAACAGTATATTATACGCCAAGGTTGAAAAGACTATCATTATTTGCGAAGAAACCGAGAGATAGGCTTTAGTCTATACAACGGTCTTCTTATCAATGATATATAGTATTTTTTCACTACTAGTATTATAAAACCTACATAAAGGTTTTTATAATAATAATAACAAAGATTTTAACATAATTATTCCACACACGTCATTTTCACCCAATGAGAATGCTACATTTGATAGGCATAGGTAGTTTTTCAGTGAAGAAATATGATAAAACACAGTATGGTTACATTTTGTTGATATCAAAATTTTTATGTTTGAACTGTTGTCATTCGTGAAATAATCAAGCAAAAATAATTCGAGCTATGAATTTAATAGGTAAAACGTACTCATAATTCCTGCGAAGTAACGACAATTCGGGTCAAACACTGGTTTGTCTGTTACTACGCAAAAGTATAAAATCACTCCAGTTTCGCTGTCTTGGTCTAAATATGTCATTTTTGAATCTCTTGTCTGTTACGACGCAACAGCCATTCGTTTTTTTTTAATAAATTCATGGCTCTTATTATATTACTTATGAATATTTACTTGTTTCTGAATATTCACAAAAATAAAGTGGACTGCATTTATTTTTTTATCTGATGTTTCAGTTTATCAATAGACGTAAATGGTGAATCTGTTGTTTACAGTTTTCTTGATTTTCATAAATGAAATAAAATTTAGAATTTCGAGGCTTAAATTTCTTTGAAAAGTGATCATTTGCATTATTTACACAGGTCAATAATAATTTATTATTAGATTACCATAGTTACCAAGTAGTGACAGTGAAAAACAGTTTCTCGTGTCAAATAACGGTAAATAGTAAGCTAGTAGTAGGTATTTAGCTAACATCATTGGGATAATGTTTAGCATTCAGGATTCGCAATCCACGAGTTGTTGATTCAAATTCCGCGATGAGATAGTCTTGTATGTATGTTTGTGTTTCATTCTGTAATATCACCCTTATTCAACTTTATAAGATTGTAGCAGCAGGTTGGTAGTCGTAACATTAGAGAACATTTTAATAAAAAAAAATGCGATCTGCGAAAACCCAAATTGGCAAAATCAACAATGAGTGATGTATTGCATTTAAATACATATGAAATTATAAGTTTTGAACTAAAATGTGAATGGTTTTAGTATGCATATGTAGCAGTTTTTGGTTTTTGGAATTTGGTGTTATGAACCGAACTATCGCCATCGTACCGGGAGACTTGGGCCGCGAGTTCTGCACGATATATCATTACTGCAGTGCACTTTAAATTGAACCCAGGGACCCTGCGCAAGCTCACAGCCAACTGCCTGAACAGTTTATTAATATGTGTACACTCGGAGAAATTTATCGCTAGAATAAGCCAATCCTACCCGGCATTACTGCTCCGTGAAAAATCTGAATTTATTGAAGAATAAAGGCACTCAACAAGCACGCCCTTTAATTTATTCCTCACTGATTTTCATACTAAATTTATAGTGTTTCATTATAGCCATACTGGATTTATATTTTTCCAATATTACTGGAAGCATTTTTCTTTTAAATATTATACAGGTTGTAATTTTTAAACCTTCCCGTTTTCCTTTCAAACTTTATTAGAAAAAAAAAACTCTTACACTCGTCAATCAGTACCACAGATACCGCTTTTCTTATTGCTCATTATTTTGGTGATCCAGTGAAATAATTTTGTTTCACATATACGTATTTTATCGGTTTTTAATAATCATCAACATTAAAATATATATTAACGTTAAACAGAAAATTTATTAATTATCATAATATCATTGAGTTAGAATACATTATTATCGGATTAAACCAAAAAATAAAATTAACATTATACATACATTGTATATTAAAATTTAGCCGACGGATTCTTTTCGATGTGATTCGGGTCGAAAACTTCGAATCCAACTCTTTATCGTGATGCAAATACAAAAGGACAAAACCCAAAAGTTTTTCCTCCGACATTCGGCTTCAGCTCCATTATGGTAGTCACATTATCAAAAACTGACCATTAGCAGGTTTGTTGAATTTTTAAATAAAAAATATTTTAATTCGAAAGGGATCGCCCCGTCGTCCCTCTCTTAGAACCGCCACTGTCTTTCATCTTTCCTTCTCTGTCGAACAAGTAAAACTAGAAACGAAATAAATTCCCAGATTTTTTAGGCCTTATTCCATCTAGGAATTTCGTTCCATGGAAGTAATTATTGTTAAGAATGCAGTTTACTTCAAAATTAATTAAGAATGAATATGTCTCGGGAATTTTTCTTGTTTCTGATTCTGCCCCCCTGAAGAGTATTAATGACCCTATTAACCAAATGAGAATGTAAATGTCTTATTGGCTACATATTTTGATTTTTGTTCCCTGCGTGACATAACGGAAAAGCTGTCATATGACGTAACGACCAATGAACGTGCTAAACGATAGGCAATTATAAAATAGCACAAAGGGATGATACGCACATGACAAGCTTTAAAACAATATGCAAATCACTCGCGTCCGCGAAATCGGCGCGTGTCGCGTCAATTGCAACGCCATTCAATTAACTTTTACATCTCTATTGAGATTAGGAAAAATAACGCTCCAACAACCACTAACAGCCTTTATTGTTTCATACTTTCAATTTTATTTGTGAATATTCATTTAATACAACGTTTAATTGTTACACTGCTTTAGTTAATGGTGCAATGAAAAGAGTTCAAAGCATTGATAACTATATCACACATAATGACAAAACAATATGAAAATTTGTTCATATACCATACAATTTAAATTAACCATTTACCCGCCAACGTTCCCAAAATGGTAACACATGCTTCTTAATTAATTATCCGTAATCTATGGTAAAAATAATAGGTTTTTACATAGCATGTTGTACATATAGGTTGCTTAGTTAATAAAACTTACTCTTTTGCCAGCTGCATGCATATATATTTGTAATATGGTTTACAGAAATACAAAAATATTTGCAATAAAATATGAATTCACAAAAAAACATATAAAAAAATACCCAGCATTATATTTTTAATTATTTTATTGATAATTAGTTCTCTTAAGTATAAAGAATCGAAGCATATGTTGCATAAAATTTTACAAGTTTACATTAGAATTTTATAATGAGATATAAAAGTATGTCCCGTTTTGGGAACGTTGGCGTGTAACCTAATCCAAATCGAGAAATACACTATGTAGGTTAGCTTGGATGAAAAGTCCTCTATAGGAAGTCGTGTAGTTCATAATTAGTTAGCAATTGTGGAAGATCCTACGAGTCATACAGTATTTTTTGACACTTTTTTCACGAGTCATTCTCTTATAACCGAATTAGCTGTAAAGGGGTTTCGAGCATGTGGAACAATAAGAGAAAATCGAACTAAAAATTATACTTTATGCAATACATCATTTAAAAAAAAAGAACGTGGTTCTTATGACTACTGATCAGATGGTAAAGTTATATGCGTCAAATGGAATGATAGTTCCGTAGTAATAGTAACAAGTAATTATTATTATAAAGTACAACCTTTGCATAAAACTACAAGAAGATTCAAACAACAAAATAAGAAAAAAATTCCTCAACCAAATATAATTTGCAAATATAATGAAGGAATAGGAGGTGTCGATGTATTGGATAGACAGTGTTCAAGTACCGTCCTAGACTTAGATAAAAAAATGGTGGTGGAATCGTTTCGCGCATGGATTGAATTTAGCTGTTGTTGCTGCATTTCGCTTCTATCAATATTTACATCCTGAAGAAAAAATTACACATCTTCAATTTAGAAAAAATGTTGCCATATCGTTCCTGAAATCTGGTGCAATAATAAGAGGTAAACTGGGCGGGCCAAGTACATCAGTAATTTCTGATATTCGATATGATGGTATCAATCATTTTCATGTTCCCAAAGTAGATGAACACTTTGCCAATCTAATACAAGGTTGCTCAAAAATAAATGCTTAAATTGAGTTTTTGAATATCCATATTTTGATATCTTTAAACGCCAACGTTCCCAAAATGGTAACATGTAAAATAAGCTAATCTACGTTTCATAAATTTTTTTTTTCTTCAAAATATTGTTTAAAATACTGCAATTATATCGAGGTAAAAGTTTCAAAGTAGTTGAATGTGCGGATGACAGAGCGGCGGGTAAATGGTTAACTATATCGGATATTACAAAATTAAAATTTAGAGAGAACTATTTTGAAAGAAATTTACACTGAAAATTAATTTGGTGATTAAATAGGCAATAATGATTATAAAATATTATAAAAAGTTTAATATTGAAAAACAAATCATTTAAATTTAAAAAAAATATCCTTGTGAAATCAAAGTCAAGGTGGGGTAATTTTTATTATCATAAAATTTTATAAAGGGTTCGTTTTACACTTTCGGGATGTCCGAGATATTTCTTCCCTCACAAATTCAGATTTGTCCACCGGTTAATAGCAAATTATCGCATCGACATATTTAATAACGCATATTTTTGACAACTTACATTAGTTTTTCGATGCGATATTTTTCTATTAGTCGAATGTTAATGTAACCGGCACTTTAAGATCGGTTAAGAGAATCATATCGCATCGAAAAACTGACGTAAGACGTTAAAATGTACGTTACTTACTATTTCGATGCGATATTTTTCTATTAACCGTTGGTTAAATTAACCTTAACCAAAGCAGTGTTGCCGCGGATGTTGATTTTTGTGACATCTGCAGATGCAGATGCGGATACGGATTTTCTCACTTGACATCCGCAGATGCGGATGCGGATGCGGATGCAGATTTAAAAAAAAATGAGAATGGTACTAAAATTTTATTAATAATATATGTATAGAAAACAATGTAAGTATGTAATACTTATATATTTATTTGTAACTTAAATAATATTAATGACAGCTTTTAAAGTAATAATTAAAGTTAAGTAAGGGTAAGTTATATTTTAAAAATAACAATTTTGCTGCTTTTTCTCCGTGCAACTGATTTCTTAGCGGTTCATAAATTATACCAGTACTGCTAAATAGCTGCTCACTGGGTACACTTGCTGGTGGCGGTGAAAGATATCGACGAGCTAAACCAGATATGCCATATAGCTGAGGTTTATTCTGCCACCATTCAAGTGGATTTTGAGTAACGTGTATTCGTTTCTCTTTAGAATACAATTTTAATTGCGACTTTATTATTAAATCAGACGTTGGAGAAGGTGTAGCTTCATCTTCACTTGAGGAATCAAGTATCATAGCGAGATTACTTTGTAAACAGGATTTATGAGTTGGGATAGATTCCTGGCTAGTTGAAGCTGAAGGATGTGAAAGCGATAATGATGAAGACCTTAACCTCTTTTCAGGATTTTCACACTCGTCTTTCTCACTGTTGCATTTGCATAGTGTTAATATTTCGGCTTCAATTTTTTCTGTTAGAATTACACTGAAGTTTGGTTACCAAAGGTTGTAAAAACGGCCCTTAATCAGTTAAAAACTGATCTTAAATTTTGAATTTTTTCTCGAAGGAATGAACATCATCTACTCTAGATAAACAAGTCTGAGTTCATAAAGAATGGTTTGTCATGCGCTTAGTTCACTAAAGAATGTCATCACTACTTTTGTTTCTCATTCACCTATTGTGTTAGTATTTTATGAACATATTACGTCTTAACTATGGTATTTTTTACAAAATATATTCATTTTATTTAGCTTTAGCTTTAGTCTTATACAAATTAGATGAAGACGACGTCATTACTTCAGTAACTTCCCATGATTGAATCCGCTGATAGAACTGCATTTTTCTGCCACAAATTCGTGCGGTCATAAAATCCAGACCGTCTCTTCCCGTAAAAATCATACTAACCCTTCCCTTATCCAATATTCCAACACGGTGCAAATCAGCGGCGCCGTCGGTGGCGGTGAGTGGCCGGGCACCTGCAAGCAGCTCAGGAACGGCAACTACGCGCCAACTAGCGCCCTGCTGCATTATTAAGCCAAACCGCACCAGCGGCGAAAAACTACGCCGCGGTGAAAGCGAATGGGTGAAGTGATTTCCTCAGGGAAGAAAAAACACGATTTAACGGAGGCAGGAGAGTTTAAAAAGAAATTATGGGATTGGAAAATGAAGGGACGGTACCTAAAGACGTTCAACTTCTACCTAAAGCACAGGATAAAAAGTTGATGGACTTTCTACTTTTTAAATCAAGTGTCTGTATGTCTGCGAACGTCTAAGGCCCGGTTGCATAAAGCGTGATTAACTGACCAGCTGATTAATTTTAAGTTTTTACTAGTGATGTGAGGAATAGCAGTTCAGCCGAATAACCGAATAACGAATATTCGTCGAAATTTTAACTAAATATTCGGCATTACCAAATAATATATTTTTGTACAGTCTGAAAACGTGATTGATGGTCCTCGTTGTGGAGATGATTGTATTTATTCTGAAGTGGTCGCCCTATTTTTTGTTAATGTAATTTCTAGTTCGATTATTATTAAATTTAATTATTTTAGTTACATATTTACTGCCATATAATACAACTAGGTAAATTATTTAATCTTATTGTAGATACATTAATAATAAAATAACTAAACATATTTTGTATAAAATTTATTATCTATATAGTTATTTATTTTAACATAACAAAACAGCATTGTACTTCACTTATTTCTTGTACCCGAATATTCGGTATTAAAATATACAAAATATTCGGTATTAAAATTTGCCGAATTGGCCGAATACCGAATAATTATTCGGCTTCGGTCCCATCTCCAGTTTTTACCATGGTAACGTATTATAAATACATTTCTGTTAATAATTTGACCAGTGGTTAAAGGTAACAATGCGTTAGGCAATCGGGCGTAAATATTTTTTAAAAGGAGTATTGGTCAGCGATAGTTAATTGCTCGAACTGTGGAGTTTGAGATCTGGGGTTCAAATCCCAGCGTAACCTATAAATATCAAGTCCTAGAAAAGTTTTAAAAACAAAACTTGGACTAATCCAGAAAAATAATTTGTAGAGACGGAAATATTTTGATCTATATAAATTGTTAGGTGGTTAGGATGTAAGACGGATGGAATATACAAAGAGGCATAGGAAGAGGGAAGACCGGAAGACCGGAAGACCTAGAACTAGATGGAAGATTCAATTGAGAAGAATATAACATTAATGAAGATGAATACCTGTTGGAAAACTGCACAAAATAGGCGAAAATGGAGACAAATTCTAGAGTTGTAGATCTGATGATGGAGTTGTTAGCTTATAATCACAACACTAAAATGGAAGTAAAAATATCGAATAATCACCGAATCTTGGCATTTCAGTCAAAAGAGATATTTAAATCACAAGAAATAGAAAATGTAATAAATGATTCAACTTAAAAAAAGAGAATACAAATTTTATTCGTTACTTTCATCTGATATTCATCAATGTCTAAAAATGAATTGTTACATAAAAAAAAAACATTAAAATTGTAATACCTTTGTAAAAAGTGGATAATGAATTCGATTATTATTAAATTCTAAAATAATGTGTAAATTAGCAATTGGTTCGGTGTACGTTTGTGTGATAAAGACTTAATTCAGGCAATGAAAATTGGTTAACAACGTGGCCTACTAATTGGAAGTATTACTGTACCACAGTTCAATATGTGCTAATCATCACAAAAAAATATACCAAAATGTAGACAAAAATGAAATACTGTTGTTACTAGATTTATTATTTTTGGAATATTTAGTCAACAATTTTAAACATTTTCTTTAATATTTGTTGGTATATGTGCATTGATAACCGTATTTATGAATTAATAACTTATAAAGTGGTTAGCCTAGAAGTGAAATTCCAGGTAGAAACCGTAACCGTACTTGATAATTTACCCTCATGCATCTTTCACTTCATAAAATATTCGGGAAAGTTTCGCTCCTTATTAGCACGCCCGTATTTTAACGAATCATAACCTCAACTTCCCACGCATGCGTTATCGCTCTCCATCTACGCGCGAATGGATCACGTACACTCTCACATTTAACTACTACTAATTTATAAAGTGCGGTCGTCGTTGGGTACTTAGCACTGTACACACAGATAAGTGATGGCCCATCTTATTACCTCGGAAAATGGAGGCCTCTAGCGTCGCTGCGGGCAGTTACTCCGCCGGGATTTGGAGGTTAAGTTAGGTTAGCTATTCCAAGAGAAATTCTTATTTAACTTAAAATTTTGTTTATCCATACGAAATAATAAAATAATACCCATTTTTTGATAAATTACACTGGTTTAACTATATCTTTTCTTTTTTAAGATTTTTGCTCTCAAATTTGCTCCCAAAAAAGTGTGTTTTTTTGGGTATGTCTTTAAGATGGGTAGCGATACAATTTTAACGATTGTACAAGTCTATTCTACAAACAAAGTTACATAAAGAAATGTTTTCCCTTTATATAAGTTCTTTGGAACGATTTGGTGAAAATGAGGAAAAATAACTTTTGTTATCTAATTTTTTTTTATATAATAAATACTTCATTGAGTTATGAAGACATCACAAATAAATAACTGGGAGCTATGTCACGAGATTTTCTAAAATTGAAAAGTAATACTTACACATAGTTACGCATTGAATATATATTGAAAATATCGGTCTAGACATTTTATTTTATTGTCTAGTTCAATACTCTATTGATAAAATTCGTTGACCGTATACCTCAGATTCAACTTTTTAAAAACTTTTCCTTTGGTATTTTTGTGCATTCTCCACTTTTCCTTTTATATTAGTGCTGTGAAGTCGTTTAGAAATTACTTGAAGGTTAAAGTATATCATCTATCAAAACCTGTCACTGAAAAGAGCTGTTACTCTCAAAATATCACTCATACCAGTCTATGATACTTTAGCTAAAATACATTAGATATAACATTAAATAAAATATTTTTGTACATAAATTATTGTTTAAATAAATAATGTTAGTATGCATTTCAACAAAGTTGAATGAAACATTAAACTAATTAATGTAAAATTTAGTGTGTATATATTTAGAAATTAGTGGGACATAATTTAATAATTAGTGTTATCAAAATACCTGGAAATTGTCATATTTACCATTAACAAAATGTACAATTAATTAATATGTTATAAATGGATATTATTTGCAACAATTTGAGTTTTATTTAAATTAAAAGCTATATCGATTTGCTTAATGGCACAAATTTTTTAATAACAGGAAAACAGTATCCTTTTGCAGTAAAATAATAGTTTGACCTATTTTTCAATAAAGTTTTAACCTTATCAATGCTTTTAAATCTTTATTGACTTTGTATAACTTATTCTTACAGAGAACTTTCCTAGTTAAAATTAAAATATTTTTAGTAAATAAAACGTATAGATGATAAAATACTTGATATAAACGTATTAAATAAGGAACTTTATTTGTTTTAATTTTATATTTATTATAATTAAAATATGGTAAATACAGTATTGTAGTAAATAGTAAATGTATAATATTATGAAAAATTTATATAAACAGTTGTTCTCTTTACAAACTCGTAACGCTGGTTGCATTGTAATAAAATATACAAAAAACAGTTTTATATAGTAATTTACTCGTATTTATTTAACATCTTCTGACAACAACATCCGAAGTGAAACAATATTTTACTTCCTAGTTTATTTAGAATAATTAAATTAATAGATTAGGTATTTTTAATAAAATATGCGAAGTAATATAAAATTTTGTGATTGTTTCTGAGTGGTAAGTTAGTGGTATTATATTAATAAACTATAAAGTCATAAAAATATGAGGAATTGATGTAGAACATTTGAGTTCAGGCTGCTGAACAAGTGGATAAATATCCCCATTGAAGCTGATTACTTTATAGAGAGGACTTTTCTGGCATTTTTATAGAGTGCTTTGATTTGGCGTGGGTCCAACCCGCTGTATAATTTGGGAAATAATTTCGCACGGTGTGAATTACAGGGGTGCGATTTAATTTGAAATTAGCTGCAGACGTAATGAGTCATCCAGGCAAAGGAAATCAGATTGCAAGGCATTCCTTAAGTGGGAATTAAGTCCAGATTATCCCAACTAACTACGTAAAATGAACTGTGATAAATTCGCAAATAAGAGAAAAACTACACTGACTTATCCAGGTTTGTTTAATCCTCTCCTGATCTTAATTAACCGGTTGTGCACTCACCAGCCGTTCTCAAACGGAAAAATCGTCTTACAGGCATTTCAGATAACAGTCAGTAATAAAAAGTCACTAAATTAATTAATTAATTTTAACAATGTCAGACAAAACAGACTGATTCAACCATAAGGAGAGACTCTCTAAGTAATAAAGATGAAGAGAGTTCTTTGAATGTGAATATGTCATACATATTACCTACTAAAGTTTTGAAACATTATACGAACATTACTTATTAGATACCTCTATACCAAATTATATTTCTATATCTCAAACCAGTCGCGTCTGATATGGGACAATCTATAGGGATTCATGAAGTCAAGTACCTTGATGCGTTTGTAAATTACTTGACTCGACTTAAAAATCAAAATTTGACTTGAATTTATATCTTAGCTACTTGAGTTGATATCAAGCAATTTCAAGCTACTTAATATACAGATTTCATTTTTGAATTTATCTAGAACTAGAATTATGTAAGGGAGAAATGAAAAATAATTGATGTGAAGTGAGGAAGAGCTCGAATTACCTAAGGATATTTCATTACAGTCTAGTAATCACTTACTAGAGTACAATAAACTCCAAAAATTGCTAGACCTTTTCATTATTTTATAACAGGGTAACCATTTCTTTAACAAAATTAATGTAAATGCCCCTGTTGAAATACAATTTTCCAAGGCTGCTTTAACTACTATACAAAAACCCGCAATATTTTAGGTGATAATGTTATTATATTGTATTATTTTTGCTGATTAGTATTATTTATTATATAGTTTTTAAATAAAATGCTTTATTGTAGATCTTATTGTTATTTTTTTAAACTACATAAAAAATATATTGAAAAATTAAGTAGTGTTGAATACTAGTTGATTTTTCAAATACTTGAAATATTACTACTCGATTTGACTTGTTATTCAGCTACTATTCCTTCACTTGATTGCAATGCAAGACAAGTCAAGTAGTTTGAATAACAAGTCAAGCCGTGAACCCTAGCAATCAAGAATGTTTCTCATAATTATTTTTCATATCTATTACAATCATTTGTTCATTTTAATTAATAAAGTATTACTTACAATACAAAAATAAAAAAGTAACATTTTTCAAAATATTATAAAATGTTTTTGAGATATTTTAATTTTTCGAAAATAATAAATATCCCCTTTTTGGTAATTTAAGTCGTATGTAGCTCGATTTAATAACAAGCAATGTTTCGAAAACTAGTCTTTGAATTGAAAAATACATCTTTCGAGATATCTACCTACATCGAGATTTCCTGAATGCACAACTCCATCTTTATTTCTTTACTATTATTATTGAATATTTGATAATTCTACGGTCAAAATATCTCAATAATTACTGCGTTTATCAATTTTCAACAAGGGTACCTGTACCTTTATATACATATATTCGTCTTGGAGAACCTGACCGCTAGATAACTGTTAGTACTTATGACCACCTTTTGATGTACACTGATTTTATATATAAATCTATCCATTCATCATATTTGACAAGTATTACTATAAACGTAACTTCATTTATAAATATCATTATGTATTTTGTGTATTTTTTGTAGTACTGTATGTGACAGTTTTATATAAATAACAAATCGTGATCTAAAATTCAAAATGATCGATTATTTTTATTCTTTGTTATTTTATTTTTATTGTATGTCAATTGTTTATTTCTGTTTGAGATTCGCTGTAGAACTCGCTTAGCGTTAGATTCTTGCCGTTGTGTTTCTTTTTCTTCGAAGTGTCTGTTTACGGTGTGTTCTTATCGGCTCAAAGCATGAAAGCTTGCTTCTTCCCTACAGATTATACTCGTTTCTCCTTATTTCCCTAATTAAATATCATCATGGTATCATTTCAATGCGTTTATGTTCACAACACTGTTTATTCTACCTGAATTTGTTACACAGTTCTCACACAAGTTTCATTTTAAAGGTATACAAAAGGTAAACAAAATATGAATATAATTCTGGATGGCGAAATTTCCTTTTTGCTTAATAGCAAAGCACGAAAATTATTTTCACATTAATTTTATGCTCTTATACACATATATACATATATTTAATTAATTCGAATGAACTGTGTTTACGGGGTAATACAGTATACATAATTTTAATCATTAAATATATACAAAATACGTTGCTTGATAAATATTATTTATAAAATGTTAATATGTATGCTGTTTAACAGATAGGTCAGTAAGAAATAAAAAATTATAATATTTAATTAAATTTGGAAAATTAATTTTCTTTCTCTATAGCTATTTTCAATATCTGTTGAACCTAGAATAATTTAAATGAAAACAATTGTTTACAAAGTTGACATATTCCAAATATACCTACATGTATTTGATCAAAAATTTTGGTTTTAGAAAAAGCCATATTTTCAAATTTTAAAACAGAATTTAATCATATCTTATCGTTCTCGAGTTACTCGAATTAAAAGTTATAAAATCTGAAATCTAAAATAAAGTGTTTCTTCTCAAACCCAAGTTTTGAAGAGAAAAGATTCTATAAAAATTTACGTTTTTTGCATTGATAGCATCATTCAAAACTCCAAAAAAAGTATACGTGGAGAAAATATTTCTTTTTGAACTTTTTCCTGTACAGTAGAATGGTAAATTCGTTGTGATTTTCTCATCATATATATTTTACAATTTTTTTATTGTGTAATTTTGAAGGTAAATATCACAGAAAATAAGAGATATTTAAGTGTTTAAATAGAACACTTGAAAATTGGAAGTTAAGAATAAATGAAATAAAATGCCAAGTTGCAGATTTGGATACGTTAGTATGAGTTCGTAGTAGGTGATCGTAAATATGTTGGGTATCGCCTTTCACATTACGTGTACAGGAAATTATCCTGCGGGCATTTAATTAATTAAACGGGTAGCCCACCGGTAATTGACCAGTTAAGCATTTTAGAACCCAAGGAAACTGTGGACTAAGGATTTTGTTCTCATTGACTATGCTTACCTAAGAGGGTCCTAAACCATTGTCGAAATATTACCATTTTGCAGGAGAATATAAAAATATACAAAAATTTGTCATTATTAGTGAAAATGTTTCATTTAAATATTATTTCGTTCTAGAGCTGTAAGAAAATAAATTTTGTTGCAATGTGATGTGATGTCATATTTTTTTTAGCAAATAATAAAATAAGACCTCAATTAAAGTTTATAAATTTAATACAAATAGCACAAAACTCTTTTCTTTACAAGAATGTTTTATAACCAGTATAATGTTTATTAAAACATTATTGTGAAGAAAATAATTTTGTTATTTGTATTAATAAAAATGTATTTATTTGCTATAAAACAATTAATAACAACCAAATATGTACTGTTTATAATAATATCTTAAAACTAAATGACATTCTATCAGTTTTTACAATAGGTATAAGGTGTTTCCGTGGAATTTCGAAATAACTACCGTGAAAATTATTTAAAGGATGAAGGTTTGCTTCTGTTACTTTCAAAAATTTTAGCCTAAAAAATATTCAATCGAATCCCTATATTTCTGATCACATATGCGAAACTAGCCAATCAAAACACACGTAGACTGAAAAGTTTCAAAATGTTATATTCAGGTTATAAAAATGAAAAAAATCGCAAAAAAATCTCACCGAATATGTCTCGATCATTGATAAATAACTTACAATTAATGACAACTTCCTCAAGCACGTTGCTTGTAGGTAACAGATTCCGCCATCGGCCTCGGGCGGTTACCAAGCAACGTGCTTTCGGCAACTGTCTTAAAATTATTGCTTAATTATCAATGACCTAGAAATATTACCTATAGCTGATAATTATTATAAAGCATAATAAAAATCTTAGTTGTTATTGAAAATTTTAAGAAGAAAAACGCTGTCATCTGTCATTTATGACATGTAAATCATAAACTTTCAATAGAATTATATTAAAATAAGGTTAGATGTAAATAATTTAAATTTAAACTACAAAACATAAAAATGTTTAAATATTTAAAAATCATTTAAACGACGTATATAAATTTATGAAATTTATATATACAAGATCGTAAAAAATAATAATATCGTAAAGTTTCATGTACCAGATTGAAACCACAATTGTAAACATGGAAATGTGACACTGTATGAAACAAAATAATATACTTGTGAACATCTTATTTCACGTATATTCGTTAAAATTTCGATTCCAATCCCTTACATGTGGTCGGTAAAAATATTTTCTTCGTCAAAAATAATCCCCCGACTTTAAAATTCCGTATGTTGTGTTTTATTTAACGCCCAGTGACAGATGAAAGGAAAGCAACGTTGAGAATTCCCGGGCAACCCGTGTAGCTGGTGTGCGATGCGGATCACGGTTCGGACTCACGTAAACCGAATGAACAGATGTACAATCTGTACGGCGTGTACAGTGAGCAAGGCACTACAGATTGCAGCTGTAGTGGCCCTGCTTGTGTGTTACCACGGTGATAAATAAATAATGCACTGCACTTTTGTTTTTTACATCAAGGAAACTCCGAGCTACATCAACCTGTGGCACTGAAAAGGAATTCCGGCTGACGTGGCCCGGAGGAGTGTTTCCAAACTCTACCTCTAGGCAAAATAAGTAAGTTGTTCATGCATAATTGAATGTTTATGTGCATTAATATCAGCTTTATATTAAAATATGAAAACATACTCGTACTAATATACGATAATAATGCATTTACATTACAAATAAAAATGAAATAAAAGACGACTATTTACATAATTTGCATAAAAAGGAAACCTGATTTTTTAAAATTATTTATATACAATAATTAACGACATTAATAAAAACGCAAAACCATTAAATCAACACGTCTTATAACTAATGAAATATTTAATAGTATATTGTGCAACAAGTGCAGAAAGTCCCACGAAGTGTGAAAGTAAAGTTAGTCTTGTGCCGGAATCACACAAGGTGGGAAATAAGTGATTCTGTACGAGTACCACACTATGCTTTTTCTACGACTACAGTGCTAAACGTTAGAGAATAAAAATACATGCACGAAAGCTATTTGACATAACAAGCAATATGGCGCACGTAACCTCACAAAAAGTACTTTCACGATTGTGAGAAATACGCAACTTTCAAGTTTTATATAGTGTGAGAAAACTGCCACTTTCCATAGAAGTCGTAGAAAAATATTTTTTTGCATCGTTTAATAATACTAAACAAAAATTAGATTATTAAAATTTTAAAATGAATTAAAAACACAAAAAATAAAAGAGCACATTAGTATATTGATCAACAATTTAGTGGCACATTACACTTTTTACAATATCACATTTCTAAATATTATAAAACAGGAAAAGAAAGAACAAAAGCTATCTGACTTTAGTAAACATAATAATTGCGTCTAGACGCATTGCTATTAATTACTACATACCACACATATAGTAATAGCTAATACTTTGAGAACTGATTTTTCACACTTTAATTCTTATTTTATAAAAAAAGCTAAATTTTCAACTTTGTATTGGAAAACAAAACAACTACAGGTTTCCAAAATGCCCCTTTTTTAAAAATGTTGTTTATTAATTTATCTTATTTTCAGCGTAGAGCCAGTGTAATTGACATGAGAAGTGTCTTATTTCAAATTTACTTGTATTTTAGTAGTGCTTACACAGCCTAAACAAGGGACCTACAGATTTAGGCCTGTTTTGTACCATAGATAGGCGCGAGAGGATAGCGTGGTATGAGGAGGAATGTTGATTGACGCTGGTTAATTAATGACTTAATTTGGGTAATTGTAAAATGGATGTAGCTGATCGAAATACATATGTTCGGAATGCGGGGATATTACTACATATGTACCTTTAATTTGTATGTTATTTTACTTACATTACAAATTGAAGTTATGTATATTGGTTGAGCTTACCTGTAACAAAAAAAATATATTAGTAATATAACAAATTAATCAGTTGTACTATTATAATAATCATGTTATCATACAGGTTGGTCACTCGAACACTCGAACATAGGGATTTAAATAAAATTTTGCATCTGAATCAATGAGCAAAATTGTTATTTGTGCTGAAGGTAGGAACGTTGTTCTTTCCTGATCCGAAGGATACATTTTGAGGACCAGAAAATAACTTTACTGGCATGTAGCACACAATATTTTTTATCCAACACAACATAATAACATAATAAAATTATATAAATATCTTATGAACAGTGAATAATTTGACATTTCCAATAAAATTTGTGAAATTGATTACCAACATTAAAAATAGATTGAGAACAAAAAACAAACATTTTATTTAAACATATAAACAAGATTAGCAATTTTGCTCTATTTTTTACGAAATACTTATGTTATAAAAATATCTGGAAACTAATGTAAGTACCAAAATTCAAAAGGTAAAATATTTTAAAAGCACATTGACATATTTTGTTTTTTCTTCCTTACGGAATAGTGATATTTTGTAGATCTGAGTCGGCAAATGTGTCCTTTCTTGCGTACACAGTAAAATCCAATTTTCAAAATGTGTAGGACAAAAATAATTTTACGTGCCTTGTAAGTTCAGAAATTAGGTATGAAAATGACGTAAATCACCCGAATAGTGGAAGCCATGGAATTGAGGCAAAAAATGAACATAACGGTTTATCTGTCAAGTATAGTTAATAGCGTTAGTTTATTTTTATTATTATTTGAAATTACTGTTGAAGTGAAAAATATTACATAAAATAATTTTGAATTTTAAAAATTACAAAATAAAATTGCTCTATTTTTTTTAGCGTATCTTGTCAAAACAATAATTATAAATAATAATAACAATTAACTAACGATATTAACTTTACAGATATACCGTTAAACATTTGTTATTTTTATCTCAATTTCATAGCTACTGCTATTGTTGATGTGATTTATGATATTTTCCTACCTCATTTCTGAACTTACAAAGCACGTATAATTAATTTTACTTATTGATTCAGATGCTGAATTTTTTGCCCTAAAATTTTTATTTGAAGCTTTTTTACTTAAAATAATTAGGGAAGCAGGAAATTACGAAAATATGATTTTACATTTTAAATCTCTGTGTTCGGATGATCGAGTCACCATCCTGTATATACAAACAACGAAACAACTGATTATATTTTTACATTATTGAAGTTATTGTGTATAATATTCTTATTTATACTTTCTGATGTCTAGGTCATCATAATCACAACCTTTACGACTTCATTTCCAACGCGTCAGGAAACCAAATCAGGTCGAAAATGTTTCCTATGGCCACTGATTTCCCAAACTGCACTGAGTGAGGTTATGTCGTTATGTCACGCACGTCTACATTTATTTTTCGATTAGTCAAACCGTGTAAAGTACCGCATTTATTTCAAATGCGTTTTAAAAACTTACATATATTTATAATTACATTGTAATTATTATGAAACTAAAACGATAATGGCTTCGAGATGGACGATTTTATTTATATACCATAACACAGACCACCACTAGCAAAACCAATAAATATATCACAAAATAAAATTAATTTCTTTTCATATAAAGATATCTATTACGAAATAGTCTCAAAAAATCTAAAAAATTGACAATAGTAAATTGCCATTAGTGGTTTACAAAAAGTTGGTCAACTCATACCATTCGAGTCAGTTAATAAACGTACAAGTATGACGGACAAATATTCAGTCCTTAATTTTTCGACATCCGAATCTCGAAATGTCAAAATCTGTATGATTATAACATGTGGCAGTTGATAAAAATAGTTATTATACAAGAACTAATAGTATGTAAGGTAAATATGAAATTGTTA
The DNA here is from genome assembly GCA_035578165.1 of Stenolophus ochropezus. Lineage (NCBI taxonomy): Eukaryota > Metazoa > Arthropoda > Insecta > Coleoptera > Carabidae > Stenolophus > Stenolophus ochropezus. The sequence goes on along the minus strand of JAQOWZ010000005.1, from coordinate 10,825,110 downwards.
CTTAGAATTTGTGTACGTTCAGTTTCGATTAACCGTTACTAAATTTTTAAAATTATTTTGGAAACGATTTGAAACAAAAGAATAATTGAATAATTTTAATTTACTTCTAAAACATCTGATTTTGAAAATATAAACAAGTATTTAAATTTATATTTCATACTCATTCGCAATACCAATAATACGCTTACGGTATTTATAACTTTAATAATAATACGAACATGGAATAATTTAATTTCATATGCTATTTGTTTAACAAGCTACCACAACACGAATACAACTTAACCCAAACCTTTAATGAAACTGTTGCATTGTTAAAATCATGCCAAAATAATCTAGTCTCGAGCTTATACTCTGTTTTGTTCACGTTTAGATGAGAGTAGATGTAGCGCTGAACCAAGCCAATTGCTCATACACGAAATTTAGATTGGCGCGCAATTAAATGATTGAGGATTTACTATTTGCAATAAGTTTCCCTCGCACATTTTTATGAAAATTCTTACCGCTGTCATTCATTGTGACAATAAATATCAAAAATTTAATATAAAACTATTTTTTATGCTACCTTTTATAGTTAAAATTTTCCGTGTGCAAACTTGGTTTGTATTTTAAGAAATCACTGAACTGGAATCGTAGTTCTGAAAATAGCCCTCACTCTTAACTTAACGTAAACAGAGTATAGTTGCTATGGTTGTTACGTCTAGCAAAATGAACAGTTGTACATGGTAGTGATTATTTTCATAATCGTAAAGTTAAACTATATTTATATACAAATTTGTAGGAATATAATCAAAAAATTATTATTACGAATAAATAAAATTTATTTTTCGTAACAAAAACACGAAGATACAGTAAAATTTTGACACTGCCAGGCAGCATGCATATCTCCCTTCCGTAAGTTCTAAGAAATGCGGACGCACGATTGTCTTTTCAAAATCAGGCAACCAATGAAATTGCTAAAGACAGATGAAATCACAGGACATCGCAAGAAAATTTGATCTCTTTTAGCTCATGAACGAAATAATATTTAAATGAAATATTTTCACTAATATCTATTAATTGTTGTATATTTTTATATTCTCCTACAAATTGTAATATTTCGATAATGGTTTAGGACACTATTACAATATTTAAAATAATTTAAAATTTTCAGACCAGAGAATCAATATATTGGTTAGGATTTGATATTCATGATTATTAGTAATGTATTTATGTTACAAGCGGTTAAAATGAATGTTTAACGAGCAGTAAATTAAACAACCTTCATAAGGCAAAATTGAGTAAATAATATAATATTTAGTCCCCCTTTTTGTTCCAATAATAGCGTAGAAAAATAAGATAATAAATATGTTAGGGAAGATGCTCCCCCAATGACATTGCTATCTCGCGAATTAAAAGTTAGTAGGATCCTTTTAAGGACGATAAGTCTAAGCCGGAGAAAGTGTAGCTCGCAGGTTGTACCTCCAGGATATAATTCAATTAGAGATGACGGGAGGAAGAGTAGTGCTGGAGAGATGATTACGCCTGTTCGGGATAAGCAGGATCCTTGGCAGGATCTAAGCACGGCGAACGCCTCGCAGTCACTCGTTTTATTGCTAGACGCGATCATAACGATAGCGGGAACACTGTTCTTTTAAATGCTACATGACGTTTTTACAAAATGAGAAACGAGATAAGTACGTTAGATATGTGGATGCATTACTAACGAAATTACTTTCCGTTCTTATAATCATGTTTCTACTGACATCTTCAGAAAAACATGTTTTTGGTGTTTGCCTTGTCTATAATTTTCTAATTCAAAATATAACTTAAGTTTTTAGTTGCTACTTACACAACAAATTTAATAATCAAAATTTTGATAGCTATATTTCATATTTAACTTCGATACGACAAGGACTATTAAACATGGTTGTTGTAATTCCACTCGAAAACCAATAAAACCCCATTAAAACAGTTGTATAGAATGCAGTTTAATTTTAAATGAATCATTTTTATTCAAATAAAAGAAAAATAATATAAAATGAAAACTACCATAGGAATAAATATAAATTATCTGATGTGGCCAGCAGATAATATCTCGCCTGTCTTCTTTATTATTACTTACAGTTTTATTAAAATTCCTTTTAGAGTATTCGATAATTATTCTTAGATTATTTTCACTATTAACATTAACTATAATAAGTATCACAATTGTTACTTTCAAATACAAAACATTTATAGGGAAAATAGGGAAATACATAGGGAAAATAGGGAAATACATAGGGAAACAGATTAATCATTAATTACTGTTATAGTGAAATGGGGCTATGTAGAAAAATTTAAATTAATAATTAGCTAATGACAATATTAAATTATTTCTTAGAAAAATTTTCATATATTCATAATTAATTAAAAAATTTCGGAAAAACAAAAATACTTCAGATCTTCATGAAAAAACCACTTCCGTTTGTACGATTAACACCAAAATCTAATCAAACTAATCTAAGGTGTCAGAATGTTTCATCCAAAATTTCAAATTTTTTGATCCCTAGTACTTGAGTAATCGTTATGACAACATCCATCCACACACAGACAAACATCATCGTAAAAATATTTAAATTGTGTTCTAGTGATTTTAAAACCTGCTTATCCATTGAAAACTCGCTATCAGATTTTTTAGTATGATTCGAATACCTTTATTATGTTTGGTTAAATTAACATTACGTAACTTAAACTAAAAAGAGTTGTTTTATTTAATTATTATGAGTTTTCAAAATTATTTTATTATTGGCAATCAATAATAATGTAACGACAATGACTCACTACCGGCGACTCATCGCGGCTGCCCTGTGTAATCAGGTATTCTCACTAAATAAGTCAAGTGAGACAAGAGCGACGCCGCTATTGTTCGGAAATTTTATAGTTTCTGCAAGATTTCTACGAGATTCGAGAATAATTACCTACAGGTATAAATTGCGTACGGACAGTCGAGTAGAGTGAGGTTATCATTAATTAAAATTTTTATACTTTTTTTTATATTTTGTATATGTTACTGGTAATTTATTTTTAATCCTGTTTTATTAAAATTTCCTACGAAGCACTGTAAATTCTAATTATACATTTTCAAAAACTTTATGACAATTGCGTATAATAATCAACAATGCATATTATCCTATTGTAGTTGCAGTAGTCAAATTAAGTTTTCCGAAAAAAGTGAATCCCTTCCTTTATGAATTTTATGTTACGTACTACATAATAGTTACACATTGTACACAAAATAACAAAAGCTTATATTTTGCATACCCCTTTCAATTCATGTGCCGAGAAGCACTGAATAAAAGAGTTAGCAAGTATTTCATTATGAATTCGCGACGTAAAATCAATTAATAAATTAACACGCAGAACGCAACTTTTGCAATTTAAAATTACTTACGGGAAAATTTCTGACGTTATATTAATAAACATTCATTAATAAATTACTCCGCTTTTAAACTATTTACGGCAGATTCACTTAATATTTAATAGTAAAGATGTACCTACGAGTATGTGCACAAATAAGTGTATAAAGTTTATACAAAAATATTTCAATTTTGAAACGAGTTTTTAAGGCTTAAATGAAAATACACAATGTTATAATTTGGCCATGCCAATAAAATAAAATAATTTCAATTCTTGTGGTAATATTGTATTTTTGCAGCCACCTCAATTCCGACATAAATTTGATATTTTTGGAATAAAATGATTTAATTAACCGCAAATTATTTGTGACATTTTCACTGACGGAACAATTCCAATTATTAAATATTTTAAATTCCATTAATAATTTACAAATTTTTACCATATTTATTGATTTACAATGATAAAATAAATGGAAAATTTGCAAATAGATAACGAATGTCACACATTGAGTAAAATACAGAAATATGTCCATAATAATGTTAAAATTAGTATATGGAAAATACATTAAATGTCATTCTAATAATAACACTACATTTGGAAAATGTAATTAGTCAAAATAGTTGAATTATTATAGGATTAATTAAATAAACAAACATTATTTATGTAGGAATACAATTAATTGAAAATGGATATTAAAAGTATATAGTTTTCCCAATTAATTAATATATCAAATTATATTATCATAAATTTTAATTTCATACATGAAAATGTAAATAAATTACAAATTACTGAATAAATAATAAATCATTATTATCTATATTTAAAATACATTAAATATGTATGACTTATTTTTCCATATTTTATATAATTATATTACTATAATTTATATTCAAAGTTTAAAATATTGTTCTATATTCTAAACATTCATTATAATTACAGACCTTTATGAACAATATATTCATACAAAAAAAAATATTTAAATTTACATTGCCATGTTTGGGTAATTTTAATTCTTTTTTTACAGAATAAATAATTCCGTTTAAAGGTTCTCATGTCGTTTATTTTTGAATGCCTTCTTTATATTAAAAGTTATTGATGATATTGCTGTTGCTATCTTTAGAATCACTGTACAATCTAAAGTCTTTACAATATATTTTGACTATTTTCTATTTTCTAGAAACACAATTAAAACTAGGATTTTTATTGTTTATTTTAAATTCTAAATTTTGTTTTATAGCATAATGAATAATTTTGATTTTTTTCTATAGAGAATTACTTAATACGTGTACAATAAAATAGGTTTGTTCAAACAAAAGTAAAAAAAAACCGTTCAGAATATTACTGAGTTTGTGCAAAGCCATTTTATCGTTGCAACAAGCCGATTTAAAAATTCAGAACTTATAGTGTAGTGTTATAAGAACGAGTGAATTGTGTAAAAATATGATGCACTTATTTTTTTATTCCGTGAAAAAATACTTCATATAGCCATAAAAAAAATTACAAGTTCGAAAAATATACTCTAGCGAAAAGCAGTAGTATATTTGGTGACGTCACGCTCACTGCTTAGATAGAGAAGTCTGGAATGAGTGAAACACGGCTAGTTCTGAGTTTGATAAGTAATGCAGGTTACGTCATCAAAGTAGTGGTCGTTTTGAACGTAGTGACTTTTTTATTGAGAATTAGTAATATTATTTGCAACTAATAGTAAGAAACAACATGTTTTTTCTTTTTATAAAAACAGGAAATTTAAACAGGCCTATTATTAATGTGTTAATGGTCTTAGGTTGTTTTCTACAATATTGGCTATGTACCTAATAAACTGTAACAAAAATATTTTCAATTGTAAAGAAACATTTACAAATATCTAAATTTCAACATGTATACTTAGTCTTGTAATTGTTGATGATGGGCTAACTTAGTCCCAAATGTACAATTTATTATAATAGTCAGGAACCTAAACGCCTCCATATTATTCTACTTATTTTGGTGTCATTAAATTAAATTCGTAAAGGAAGAAGATAGCGATTTTTCTGTTTTGTCGGAATTTTCAACCAAATGTGATGTTGATGAAGAAGTACTGAATGATTTTTTTGATATATGAGAATTATCTGCGTATGATACTGCCCAGAGGGTATAGTGATCAATTATTAAGAAAACCATTATCTCAAATGTCTATTATATTTTAAAAGAACTTATCTTTCATTTCTTGAATTTAAATATAATAGAAGGCACAATGTGTGTTTTTTTTTATTTTGTTAATTTTATAGGTTAGGATAGGTTTCTCAACCGGTTCTAAGTCGTTCCAACACTAGGAAAGTCTATTCTAGAAGTTAGCGCTTAGCGCATGGATTCTAAGCAGTTCTGCATCACTTTCTGAACTCCTTTACACTTTCTTTTGAAACAAACCTCATATTTACCGCCCATAGTCATGACGTTGAATTAATAAATAAAGAAATGCACAAAGTAAGAGTATATCTCATTTGTATTTTAATATGACGTTAAGCTCAACTCCCTGCCTGTGTCTTAATTCGCGTTTAATATTTATCTGCGGGACGTCGCGAGTGTGAAACGTTGTTGCGGTAAGTGGTCACGTTCGGAGACGATGCCGGTTCTCTCCACGACAAAATAAGATTTTTCTGCATACATAGCGCCTCATATGCGACGATGACGTTCGCACGACGTCGTAAACTTATACGCCAGCCAATCCTAACCTAAGATTATTCCCGCCAAATCCCTCGCTTTATGCCCTAAGATGGAGGCTATTTTTGAAGGAGTGAGGTTAGGTTATTGTGCAACGTATAAAAGTTTGTTTAGTTTTGAAATTGACTGTGGATAGTTTTGTAAAAGGATATCTTCTAAATCTGATAGTAAATTCACAAGATTTTCTTGGTACACATAAAATACGTAAAATGTTATACAAAACATCCTTTTAGGTTATGTTGTAAAACTCATGAAGCATATTGAAATAATAAACAATGTTTTACATTAACTCGAATACTCGACAGCATATTTTTGTTTTCTATTAACGATTTTTTTAACTATTAAAATAAAAAACACTAAACAGAACAACTGATAACAAAATTTAGTTGGAAGGTCCATTTTTTTTAATCGATAAAACTCTTACCTCTCAAACTAACAGCTGTATTACAATTGTTTACAAAAAATTGTTTTTAAAAATGTATCGCGTTTCGCATATATTAAAATAACATAAACTAAGTTCAGATCATGTTAAGTCCACGTTCTTATTAGAAACAAGATTATGAACCGGTACCACCGGTTAATAGAAAAGTATCGAATAATTGGGATAGGAGGAATTAGATTTTATAATTTGATTATATTTATTACACTGAAGCTTAATTTTGCAATATATTTTAATATTTTAGCTAACCTAAAAATATTAATTACATCTGAAATTTATGTGACCATACAGTATGAACACACTTTTGTAATGCTGGTCACGTTTCCGCCAAATCTTTTAATTAAAAATGAAATTAATTTTTGAATTAATTAATCCGTAATAAATTAAAAGTACTTCAGCATTTCAAATCGTTTAGTATGCCGCATAAAATGTTTATAAATAAAACTATTCATGAACGGGAATGAAGTTTGTGCATTGATTACAACAATTGCTGATCACAGAGTCGATAACGAATATTTCATATTGTGCAAATTGAACTACGTATTAAAACAAAATGTCATGTAATTTAGATAAAAGGCGATCAATATGTAAATATATTACATATTGAAATCATGGCCAACATTGTCGTGCTGTAAGTCAGTAACGTTGCAACTTGCAACTTATAATCTCGTTATCAATAAATTTTAAATTTAAAACAGAGTTTTATAGTTTGCTCTATATTACCATTTTGAAATTGAGAATTTGATGGGTGTACAGCAAAAAGTAAATAGGAAAATGTTAAGCTGAAAATAGCCGCCACTGTTTAACCTTTTCTAGTTTTATTATATGTAGGACATGATTTTGTATTCATCATTAATCATTACTAATTTTAGAATAAAAATATTAAATAAGAATAAATAAGAACATAATTTTAACTTTATAAAATTAATTTACATTAAGAATAAATAATAGCGTATTATGCACCAAGGTTGAGAAGACTACCATTATTGACTTACAGCGTCGATACAAGGCGCTGGTCAATGACATATCAAGATTTTAAAAATTTGGACCAATAGACCGTACCGACACCAAAGATTGCATATTAGGTGAAAATTTTTAGAAACTTACAGCGACAATTGCATTGGTTTAACATTGACACTTAAAATCTCAAGTGGCAGTCAAAATTGTAAATGTGTTTAACTAAAATTTTCATTATTAAGTAATTTCCGAGGAACGAAAAAGACATAATTACTTACCTTTTTAAGATAGTACGTAATTTTTTTTAAACTTTTTTATATAAAAATAGAATGTGACAAAAAGAAATTTACAGTAAAATTTCATTAAAAATTAGGGTCATGGAATTGTAATATACAGAAACAAATGTGAAATAGATTTATAAAAAAAAGTTGGTTTGACACATTATTCTGGAAATAGCCTAACAAATATACTTTGTGTATTAAATATGCTCTGAATATTTAACATTTATAATGTGTGTTGTTGCCAGTAAGAAACTGCGATCGTTTATTTTGATAGTAATTTGACAGAAAAAGTACCATCGACTATGTCGTCGGCACTTTTTATCAAATTCCTATCAAAACAAATTCATTCAGTTTCTAAGCAATACACATTTTCATGATTTTTAGTGCACATATATATTACTACAGATAATAATAAAATTTTGATATTAATGTTTACTTGTTTCTTAATTAGGCTGCAATTATTTTTATATCTGACATTCCTTTTCATTAACGTCACTTTTGATTCTTGATTTGAGTTTAATGAGTCAAATAGTACCTATGAATTTGAAGGCTCGAGTTTCATTACCAAGTAAGCGATTCTGGAGCCCAATTTCTCATGACAAATAAAGGCAAATAATGGTGGATGTCTAGGATAGTAGTGAACAAATAAATAAACATATCACTCAAGGCTTACTATCCATTGCTGGGTGCGCCAGATGTGTCTAATTACATATATCGGTAATTATATAATTATAAATCAAAGAACGTTCAGCAAACTTCATCTCCCGGGCACTATAACTGGCGTGGAGAACGCTCTGTAGACATTTTTATGTGAGAAATAGATAGCAAAGAATTAACCCGACGGGTTTTGAAATGTGGACCTCACAACCTTAGCCGATCATATAATTTACAAATTTTTATTATTTATTTCTTAAATTGAACCCCGCAGAATTGCTGCCTAGAACAGTGCAGTTATATATTTTAAATTTATCGTAAATATTTCAAAAATGTTGGAAATTGAACCGTTGAGAAAATTGCTCATTCTTAGGAAAAAGTAATTTGGGAAAAATTTTCGTCGACAATACAGACATAATTAAATCTTGATACAATGTTCTCGCACGGGTGTATAGGCCCATTGGAAACCCATTGCATTCGACAGGAGCAGTTTTATTTTAATTAAACTCAGTATAATAAAATCTAATTTTCATCGTTATTACGTTGAACCAACGGCTAAAGAAGAATACTTGGAAGCTTTTTGAATCAAGCAATTTTCACGGTTTGAGTGAATAAAAAATAAATAAAAGAAAATATTTCAGCTTTAAATAAAAATTGGAAATAAAAAACAAATAACAATTTTTGTTGTTTATTTTCATATCGTAATATTTAATATATTTTCTATATGCCTGAAGCTATTTCCTGAAATATTTGAGAATTTCCAGTTAGAACCTGCTTTCCCATTTTCTGAAAAAAAAAATACATTCTAAAAACAAAAAACTTATATTTTATGCATTTTCTATGGGATTTGATTTTTATTTTAAAAAGAAATTATATTTTTGATACTTTCAGACGAGATTAAGTCCATTCATGTTTTTATGATTAGATATATTGGAATATTTCCATATCTGAATTAAAATCAGGATTTATAATCTTGCTAGGTAATGCAAATTCCATATTCCATATTCGAGTGCTTCGAAATAAAACAAATACGTATAATTAAAAATAAGATGGTCACGTATTTTTATTTATAAATTTTCACATTTTTAACAAAATAATTTAATCTAAAATAGATACTTACATATCAAATGGAATATAATTTTTCAATACATGATAACATGCCAAAAACATTAAGGAAACGCGTTATATTGGTAACCTAGAGTTTTTGGGTAAACAACGTAAGCAAGTTGCAAATAAACAAAAATGACAAATGTCGAGCACAGAGGTTCATTCAGAAAATTCTTTACTAAATTTTACTAGAAGCTAATAAAACTTTCGTAGATTAAGTAATTAATAAATCGAAGTAAAGGTTTGAAAACGAAATCAATGTATTACAAATTTGGATCAATGTTTTTGATATTTTTTACCGGCGTGCGTTATTTTCTACTTTATTGCCCACAGGCGTAAAATAAAAGTTTCCGTCATGGGAACCAACTTGTAAATAAACTATTACGATACAGTTGTGCGGAAAATATATTTAGACATTACTGGTACCTACTTTGTTATAATAATTTTACGTTTAAATGAAAATTTATCAGTCTTACATCATTTGTGAGGCATTTACAGCTTATAGTGGATTCCTAAATCATTTATGCATTTATATATGCCTTTAAAAATATATTAATACCGATATCTGTGATAAAGCTGATGAATCCAGCAATAGTAATAAATTATGAGTGATATATTTAAATCAGTTCCAGAATCAGTTTCGCTTTTTAATTTTTGTGTACGATTTTACTGAATATTTTCTAAATTGGTGAACTGCAGTAGCATGTTAATTTATTAGCAAAGTAAAAAAAAAAAACTTACTGTTTATAGGAGGAACTGACTGGCGAGCCTGTTATCTCCTTGAAGCAATTAAAACTGTTACTTTGAGTACATTATGTAGAATAGTTATATGATATTAATTTGTAAGTTACTAATGTATCGAAACAATAACAAAATACAACTTCCGTGCCCCTATGCACCAACACGCCATAACACTTATGGATTCAATAATTTAAGTTATGGAATGATTTTTAATTAACTAATAATATTTATATGTTATGGATTCAATAAATCATACCATACAATATGAAATTAGCTAAATATACTTTAATAAATAGACAATATTTGGGTTTTAGTTCTGTAAAAATTTATTAATTACAACGTTTCGACAGCTCAGGGCTGCCTTCGTCAGGTAAATAACAAATAAATTATTATTATTATTAAATAAATAATTTATTTGTTATTTACCTGACGAAGGCAGCCCTGAGCTGTCGAAACGTTGTAATTAATAAATTTTTACAGAACTAAAACCCAAATATTGTCTATTTATTAATAATGAGTTCTGAAAGCTTCTTTCAATATTTAAATATACTTTATTTCAAGCTGTGTTAATCCTCATGTCATTAATTGTAACCATGAGATTCAAATCTTTGCGGTGGACGGGGAATTGATGACATCATCTTGTCGGGTGAAATAGTGTAATTTCTGAAGTAAATAAATGACAAAACTGACAGTATTATACATATACAAATATAATAATGGATGACGTGTATGAAAAGAGTTATAGAATAAATTAAGGAAACTATCAATACGCAATGAAGCACATATTATCGACGCCAAAATCACCTTAATAAATGACAGAAATGACATTAACGACGTTTTGGAGTTTTTAAAATATTTGAAAATATCCGTTACCGCGGTTACATTACCGTTTCTATTTAATTTTTCTTGTTGATTTGACGCAGATATAGTCGCTGCCAGCCTGTATAGAAGTGACGTTACTTCGAAGTTTTTTATCATGCACATTCAAAATATTATTTGTCTTTGTCTTACTCATTACAGTCATATATGTCTATGACTTGAAGTTTGTCTAAGGGGTGGGGCTTATATGTTTTTATGGTTATGTCTATTTCTTTCAATTAATAATTACAATATTTATACCTAAATTTTTTTTATTTATTTTAGTAAAAATGCCGAGAAATATTATTAACAGCACTTGTCAGCAGTTAATATTAAATATTTTTCAGTTTTTTAAACTATTTATGTTAATGACAGTTGGGTTATTTATTTTGTTTTACATTGTATATTTTTTTAATATCCTATTTTATTGATTTTTAAAAATTAAAATTATATTTCTGTTACTTCTTACTACTATTTAAATATTTAGAATGAAATATAATTATATTTAATAACCGTAGTGCCATATTTGAAGCTTAATATTTAACTAAAACGAAATCTTAATTCATACGAACATTCACATGACGATCGAGTTACGTCACTCCTATATGGGCTGGCGGCAACTATAGCATATATCTGTGACACACACGATAATGAGTTGGCGAATAAAAATCTCACATAGGCCAAGCGTATATACAACAAAGATGCAAATAAAATTTAATAATGCTTGCAGCAGAAATTGATGCCGTGAAGATCAATTGCGGAAAATATAGTGTACATTATTTACTACCAACATTACAAAATAATGGCAGCAATATAAATTCTAATGAATAAATCTCGCCATGATAATGGAATCCTGAAATTGTGATCGTGTATTACATTTTATTTTATTGAATGAATAAGTCACATTGATTAAATAATTATTGAATGATTTATTAATTGTTACTGCATACGGGCATCAATAATGTAATTAATACTAATAAATAATCAAATTTGCAAAAACCAGGATAACTACATTTCGGAAAAGGTTTCCATTTTAATTAAAGTTATATTTTGGTTAATAGCTTCAGTTGTAATTTAATTATTAATAACTTGAACTTTAGTAGGTTTGTAGGAATGTTGGAAATTCTCTCGAAATCTTTTGTGCCTTGTAGGGTAAAATAAGCGTATGTATAAATTACCTAGAACATATTGCAGAACTATGTTAAGAGAAATGAAACAGCATACATATTTCGCTAGTTAATATATCAGAAGTTTCCTTATACCAATAATACGGGCGAAGTTCAAGAATGCCGCAATGAAATTCCTGGCTTCGATTGGGCGCATTGCGAGGGAGTTACGAGGGCTTATTTGCATAGCCAATTAGTATAAGTAGCCAGGCAAACTTACGGCATAAATCATGCTAAAGGGACGTTTAAGAAGTCGTTATCGCATAATAACGGGGAATGTAGTGCATTTCGATAATTCCCGCACACATCGCTAAATTCTATTTAGAGCGGCCAAGGAATTAACTGCAGGAAAATGCTAAGTGCCACAGTCATTTCGCATTGGCCAACTTCGATACTTGGACTCCGGATTCGGAAATGAAACCCATAGCACAGATAGCTTTCATTACAACACCGATAATCTAAATTCAAAGTAAATGCTATCATCACAATCATTAGATCAATTCTATTAACATTTTGTTGTGGATTGCCCATTGAATATTTAATTCACAAAATGGCACGGAATTCAGACAACGATTAGATTACAGATAATCTAACTTTTAAAATAAATTAAGAGCTATAATAATTTTGTTGCGATGTCCTACGATATCATCTGTCTTTAGCAATTTCATTGGTTGCATGATTTAAAAAGACAATTGCGCGTCCCCATTTCTTAGAACTTGCGGTAGGTACATATGCATACAGTCTGGCAGTATGAAAATGCTACTGTATGATCTTTTTTTATATATAACCTAGACACCCACTATTATTAATCTTTACTTGATATGAGAATTTTTTTTCTCTATCGCTTACTTTGTCACCATGGTCACTTATGTCAATAAAAAATAGGTTTACAATCTGGAACGTCAAGTTACAGCCTTCTTTAATTTTTGTGAATATTAAGAAACAAGTTAATGTATGTCAAAATGTTTGTTGTTGTCAATATATTTTTTAGTAGGATTAGAATTGAAATTCTAGTAGCAAAAAAATAATATGTATACCATGGTTGAGAAGACCATTATTGACCAGCACCTTATGTCCCTCAGTTGTTTCGCATCTCGGGACACAACTTGGCGCTACGCAAATAATCAATCTTCTTAACCTTAGTGAATGATATACTATTTTTTGTTACGAAAACAAATTTTATTTATGCCTAATAATAATTTTGTCATTCATATACATACAAATTTGTATAAAAAAATACTTTAGCTATAAATAAGAATATGAAAATAACCAATACCCTGTATTACTAACAGTTTGTTTATTGCTGGCGGAGACAGACGTCGACACTCTGTTCATCATTTCATTTTACAAAACTTCAGTTAAATGTCAACTTATTATTATTTCTGACAATTAATTAGACTTCACAGTTCCTGCAGCAACTTGTAATTAGTTGTTAGTAAATACTAACAATTTGTTTTGCTTATCATCTAATGTAGAACATTCCTAGATGGAACAAGTTTTACTTGCATATTAATGGTGTAGGATGCCAGCCTACAGTTTTCGCAAGTAGAATTAATCGAACACATCCGCATTTTATTAGCTTAATAGTTGACGACGCCAGGAATAGAAACCTAAAACCAGATGTCACATATATTATTATTATTATTATGGTGTTAGGAATTATACGATAAAGGTAAATGGAAATAATACCTAATACTTTATTAACTACTTGCAAAAAATACACCCCTCCATGATTAAGTATTATGTTTATACAAATAACAATTTGAAATATTTCAATGTTTCATGTCAGCAAGTTGAGAAACAAAAGTCAACAATAGAGTGACAACCAGCAGACAAGTTGTGACAATTGTACCATAGGGAAATTTGAAAAGAGTAATAATAATAATTTAATAATTAATGTATTATCTCCTCAGAGAAATATGTACCCAAAATTTTCATTTATTTTAAAAATTCTTCGTCCTTTTTTATAACTTCTCCTCAGATAGCAATATTCACATGTCATGTATAATCATACTCATTCAACATATATATATATATATATATATATATATATATATATATATATATATATATATATATATATATATACCCACATTTGTTACATTAAAAATATATTTGATTATAAATTTTTAAAATATGACGTGTAAATTACATTTTCGTTCAAATTCTTCGTATCGTAATCGCTTTTTAGGTAGTAATATAAATTTTATCGCATTAAATTTATTGTCCTATAATCAAAAGTCAATATACATCAAAGACCCGTTTAATTACATTTATATGGTCCTTTCTCGGTATTACCTCCACAAATATTATTATGAAAAAGGTATTGACAATATTATCTCCTTTTATGGCCTCGTCGGCAGTAGATTATTAGCCGTTCATTTCGCGTATTTATCCGAGATCCAATCTTGTAGGAGGAAATCTGCACGGAGAAATAAAACCGAAGTCGGTTCAATTAACAAATCCGCCGAGCAGGCGCAGTGGCGCTGCGGACGCTGTCTCGGGGGATTCCCCGAGCTTCGAGCAGATGGACATGAAATAATCTCAAATATCCTCAAAGAAGGGATTACGGAGTATCCTCAGCGCTCAGTTTTATAAAAATGTATTTTTGGGAATACAAAAAGATAAATATTATCTACCAACATGGGTACATGAAAATAATATTTAGAAACTACAATTCAAAACATAAAATTAGAATATTTTATTATGCTGATTATTTTCAAGTTAGATTGATACACACACGTTATTTTCACCCAAAAAGAATGCTTCATTTGAGATAAGTAGGCAGTTTTTTTTTAGTGAAAAAATTTAGCAAAACCGTAGTAGCATCACCATGGTTTCATTTTCTTTATTGAATTTTATGTTTGAACTGCTATCAAAAGTGAAATAATCAATCAAAAATTTACGAATAGTTGTTGCGTAATATATTCGCTTAATTATTTCACGGATGACAAAAGTTCGAACATAAAATTTACATATCAACAAAATATAACATTGGCGTTTGCTACTGTTGCTACTACTCTAATTGGATGAAAATGACATGTGTGAAATAATCAAACAAATATAATTCGAGCCATGAATTTAATCAGTAAAATTTACTCATAATTCTTGCGAAGTAACGACAACTCGAGTCAAAAATTATTCTTAAATCACACCAATTTCGCTATTCGTTAAGTTTACCGATAAATTCATAGCATTCCTTATATTATTGAACAAAGTTATATATAAAACTTGTAACTTCTTGTCAAATACCATATTTTTGTTCTTAGGAAAAGATGTGTAACCAAATAGTTATTTTTTATACAAGACGATAAAATAATATTTTATCGACAAGCGGAAAGTGTTAATTCACGAGCGATATAATCGCGAGTGAATTATTTTTCGCGAGTCGATAATTTAATTTTATCGTCGTGTATAAAATTCTATTTTTTTCTATAGCAGGTTTTGAAGAGAAAAGAATTAGAAAAATTAAATTATTATTTCAGAACAATTTTAAAATGTCAGTAGTGTGCGTTGTTATGGCAATGTACTTCTAATAAACAAAAGTTAAAGTACTTTATCTACCCTTGCTGTTAAAGTGTTACTTTATCTACCCTTGCGGTTAAAGTGCTACTTTATCCACTATTTTGAGTTGATAAAATTGCACTTTAACATCTGCTATAGAAAAAATTAAATTTTTTACGTTTATCCCTGTAATTAGCTTTAGTTTAACCTAGTAGCAGGTAATATTACGTAGTTCTATAATTCTTTATAATTTTTGAACAAATAAAATTTCTAGAAAGGAAAGTCTGAAAAATTAAGATTAATCCTTTTTGATTTTTAACCGATAATTTATTGATACATAATAGAATTTTATAACAATTATCCGTTGCAGTTTTATAGACATAATTATAAGGTTATCAACATCGATAACGTCTAACCACGTGTTAATTTGACAAATGATGTAGTGAAGTGTTAATGAAGATAATTAACAGAAAATAATTATCGCTCAACACTTCAATTACCGGATGATTAACCTAATCTATTAATCCCAAATGTAAATAAATTCACTGGCATTGTACCGCTACACAGTAAACAACTTTGTCTCACTTTTTTGCGTTAATAAATCAATGTGCAATGCGTGATAATTTTTTCACAAAGAGAAATAATTCGCATGTAGTTTGCCAATTATCAGATTCGTGTAGCGGAGGTATAAATGGAATGTATGGTGTCAGATCCTTTATCTTTATCGCTTTGAATTACATACTGTATTTGACACTATTAGCTGTCAGCTTATATGACGTATGGTCAATTTTACTGCTGGAGTTCCTCGCCTTTGTTCCTGACTTCCTACCGTTTCTCACACATAAATTTATCAAAATTCTTTGCATAATATTCCTAAGTTTTTATACATCATATATTGTTTAAGAAAAGTAACGTTCTATTCAGAAAAAAATGAAATTGGCACACTCAGAAATATATAATAGAATATTGTGTTATTATATATATATATATATATATATATATATATATATATATATACATATATATAATAACACATATATATTATACTATAAGTTGTGCATTTACCTTTTATTTTTGCAAAAACGAATAGGCGTAGAATATTGAAATTTTATTTTTACACTTCCTGGAGTAAAAGCCTACTTTACTCTTCATTTTCGAAGACTGAAGTAGCACTTTTTATACCTGCGAGATGAAATATGAATTTAATCCCTGAGTGATTAAATTAATAAACAAGCATTAGGTTACCACAGAGATAAGTAAGTATATGCAACCTAGCCTAGGTTACCAGATAAATGTGCATAATGATGTTGTGTTTTCAAAGCTGTCATTTATATGCGGAAGTGCAAAAAATAGACTGTATAGCACAGGAATAAAGTATCTTATTCTCAAGATTAAATAATGAACTTTAGTCCCTGAGTTTATAATATACTATTATGAAATTACTACAATATCAAGTTATACACCTCCATTTCTTGTTCCAATCGGCATTTCAAAAGGACAGTTTACTTTGGCAAAAACTTAATAAAAATAATGACTTTATTGGCTTTCAGTTTTTGACTATTGCACTAATAAATTTATAAACCAATCCAAATTCAAGATTCTACCTAGTTACCAAGATTTATTTCGATAAAACACCGTCACAATGAAAATTTCGCTTTCTTTATGTCAATAAGATGCTACATTGACAACTGTCAGAATATATTCCTGACTATTTCACTCATAAATTTGTAAACCAATCCAAATTCAAGATTCTATCTAGATACCAAAATTTATTTCGACAAAACACCGTCACAAAGAAAATTTCGAAGCCATTAAGATTTTTAACATTTTGACATTTTAAGAGTGCCTAGAAATATATTGTTTATATCAGTCAAAGTTTGTTTTTGTTCATTTATTTTTATTTTGTAATAGTCATCCGAATACCAATCGTAGTTAAATTTTATTCTAACAAGAATTCCGATTGCTTTACTCGAGCCTATTCATAAGAGATAAAAAAATGTGTATTAGGTATTAAGGACATTTTACAGATCGAAGACAATTGTTTGGAAGAAGAGCGAAGCGACGAGTTTTAGGTATTATTTTTTGAGATCGGAATTCCTTACCGCTTATAATGCTTATGTAATTTTTTGTACGACCAAAATTTCCTTCAATGTCAGTAAAAATAATTATCCAAAATGAAGTTCATATATTAAAATTCATCCTAAGAAAACTACGGTCCGTTTTCATGGTATTTTGTGTAAGAATGAACTTCGAAAATAATTTGCAAGGTACCATTATCATTTACCAATAATGGTAATATTAGTACCTGTACTATTAATAGAGTAGCAATAAATGAATTTACGTTCCAGAACGAAAGTCTTAAAGTTTTGTTGCATGTAACAATACCAGTAAAAGCAACCTAGTGTCTTGGAAACACAATCAATAAACATTTTCTAATGCCCGATCGTGCAAAAATAGATGTTATTTATTTATATTTACTTTTTATCGACAGTGTGGTACTGATATTTTTTTATTTTACTATATTCTGTTAAAAATTAACGAGAGGTTGAAAGTTGAAACACGCTTAGTTTCCACTGCTAGTACTTGTTATTACGATCGTTTCGTCCTCTCGGACTACAACAAACCTTCGTTCGAAAAGAAGAAGCGATCATAACAGTAAACAGTAGAATAAGCAAGTATGTTATTTTATGTTTATAGTAATTCATTATGTTCCATTGTTTCATCAAGTACCAAGTAATAATTTTCAATCAAGCAATGTATGAACATGTCTTACGTAGCAAGTGTGAGAATCGCTAGAGAGTGTTTTAAATGTAGTTCCACAGCATTTGTATTTATTTGGTGGATTTTTCCCAGCCGCGTGAAGTTAGTAATGGAGTTGGCGTGTTGTGTTGTGATGAGGCTGGCAAGTTGAGTAAGTGCCGTCAATGCGCGATTTGCGAGCGCCTTGCACGGAGAATGAAAAGTTTTATATTTGATTCCGCCTGACGTTGTCAGAATGACGCTCAGCAGCGTCTTCACGCGTCGGATTTCATTATGGAAGGCGCTCAGCTTTTGTTTCGCGTGTTTAGCTGAATAATATGACATGTTATATATATATTTCTACTTTGCAACAACTTGATCTGGTTGTTTCTTTTCTTTTACTTAATTGGGGATTTCTATTCTACATTTAATTAACGCCCAGATGCATAAAAAACTTTAACCTTTAATTGCATTTACAGCAATGTTGAATAATTTATTTTGCACGCTACTCGTGTTGCGACTATTTATTTTATTCCTAATTACTAGAAGGCATCTATAAAATATGTTATTATTTTTCCACGATAAAACTATATAAATAATTTTTCTTAAATTTCTAAGAATAAAAGTAGACAGCAAATTTTCAAATGCTATAAATGGTTGGTAACTTGCTTGAATTACTCAACTAAAAATCACTAATTGTATAATTTAGCGACTTTTTACTAATGATATGAATATGAATATGTGGATAGACAATCATTATTCATTGATGGAACAGGATATCAACTCAAATATCTATCGTTGTGTACTTGTTTCAACAAATTTTAGTTATATACCGCGATATTATTTATTTGATTAATCATTGACGACATTGGGATTTGAAACTGAGATTTAAACTTTACTGAATTTAAGAGCGACTATAGATCATTGAACTATGAATTCAATTACTCAATAAATTCAAGACTTCTTTATATAAAATGGAAAGAGGATCTTCCTTAGGAAAAAGTGAAAAATCTGAATAATTTAATAAACAGAGTATCTCTTTATACGGTGTTATAACTTGCAGAATAAAAAAATGTAGGCCGGGTGTCATTGGTGAGATATGACAAAATTTACAGAATTCCGTGATGAGTAAAAAAGTGAGGTGAAATAAGGGCATTAAATATAAATTTGTAAACCGAGGGCTGAGAGGATCGGAAGCATTAAATATGTGCGCGTCAAATTCAGGAACATCAGATATTAACTTGTACCCATATGTTGTGCGGAGCGAAATATGACGCCAATTGAGCGCAATTTTTCACTCGGGACAGCGTTATCATTCTGCATCAATATCTCCGGGAAAAAGCCGGCGCGAGAGCTATTCCTAGTTTTTAAATAACGAGGATAAAGCGCAAAAAGGCAGGTCGACGAGCAATGAGAACTAATCGATCTAGTGGAGTGGCAGGCTGACGAATCGCTCCTGGCTCTCGGCGACAAACGACACAGACTAAGATCTCCACTAGCGCACAACAAACTCTTATTTCTATGTGAAAACTCAACTATTTTCCTACTTCGCCCCTAAATCACTTCTTATTTTTAATTAACGATACTCCCACACAAGGAGACAAAATAAATGTATTAGTACCTCGCTAATTTTCAGAGTATATAATGTAAAATGAAACAATAATTAATTTAAGCTACAAGGAATGTAAATACGATTTAACATTTGAGAATATTTTAATAAATTCCGAGGACGTTATAATGTAAAATAAAATTAATAAAATATTTTTTAAAGTTCATTGGCCCGTATAACGAGCTCACTTTTATAATAAAATCGCGATTTTAACGCTCACTTTTACATCAAAATCTTTTGTAAAAACGAACGTTAAAATCGCGATTTTATTATAAAAGTGAGCTCGTAATACGACCCATTGTTATTGAATAAAACACTTTTCTTAGTTTTATTTCTGTAATTATTTATTTAATAAACCCAACGTTTCGGCTGCATAAATTGCTGCCTTCTTCAGGGTAATGACAATTACCATAAATAATTACAGAACTAAAACCAAAAATTTTGTTCTATTCAGTAAAATGAAATGTTTAGAAAAATACGGTCTGTTGAGTCAAAATAATTATTTTTCTTCAAACACTTTAAAAATACTTTGCATGTAGTCAACAATACAAAGATAAACAACATATTCTTTGGCAATAATTGTAATTGAGAAAGAAGAAAGCAACAAATGTAATCAAGATTAGTCAGTTGTAATTCAGATATCATCAAATTTAATTCAGATTTCTGAATTAGAATGCACTATTTTGAATTAAATTTGATGCTTTCGGAAATATAATCCATTAATCTGAATACATGGACATACCATATTTCCTGAATAACAAACCTTAATCTATATAATTAATATTCAGATATTTAATCTAAATTTGTAACCTATGAATGCAATTGTTTCTTATATACGTTAATGTACCTATCTCGTATTCCTGTCATTAATAAATAAAAATATACTAGAAAAACAAAAAAAAAATTTTTTAAGGGATAGAATTTAAGATTCAGTTTAAGCGAGTTCAATTAAAACTCTAGTTGCAAATGAAGTGAAGTCTTTATAGAGAAAGATGAACCCGGAAACAAGTTTTCCGTTATAATAAGATCGACATCGAGCGAACGGTGTTTCATTTCACAGATTTCCAATCACTGCTGTAAACTCCTGAAAGAACTACGCCTGTCCTTCGTCTTCCAGAGAATATTCGGTGACAGTACAACTTCTTAATCAAGTTTTACACGAACGTAGTTATTGCCGATTCAAGAAAAACTTTCCTGAATTAGTTTTCCATTTACTTCGGGTAAATACAGGAAATGAAGACGACAGAAAGAAAATACTGGCGACGTAACAAGAACACTCAAATGCAAAAAACTCAACTGGATTTCTCTCTATCTCAAAATAAATAAAATAATTGAAGTATTGAGACTTATCACCTAAGTGCTTAATTCCATGTTTCTTAAAGATAAGATTAACGTTTATAAATAATCAAAATCTTGATACTGATCATCAGTTATAATATTACATTTTGAGTATCAAGTGTTGCAAATAAGAAAATATGAAGAATATAATAGTTACACTGTTAATAACTGCTTTTTCGATATGTTATGTTAGTGGTGCAGATGAACCTTGCAGAGAAGGTAAAATTTTCATATTGTTTAATTCAAAATTAATCACTCCATCTATTTTTTAAATTAAACTTTTTATCAACTGATAAAATTTATTTTTAAGTTTAAAATATTTCCATTACAATTTTCCTTGTATGATATAAATATACCTAGCAATGGGTAAAAAGGAGATACATTTTTTTATTTATTTTAAAATAAAAAATGTACTTTATTGTAAATATATGAATAATAAATAATTGCTCTGGTGATTGATGTACTTATGAGAGATATTGGAATAGCTACATATTTATACATTTGGATTGGTTTGCAATACCCACCCACGAATTTTAGGAAAACTTCAAAGGAATAATTTTAACCTAATTGAACGTGGGATGACAATAATGAGATTTGGTGTTTGATTCTCAGAGTTGCTTATTAAAATCACCGCAGTATCTAACAAATATGAAATTTATTATAAATTCATTTCGGAGGTTGTGATATAAAAAAATACAACACAGTTTTCCAAAAAAATGGTTTAATCAGGTAGAAATTATAATAAGACAAACTATATTAAATGCTCCGTGCAGGTTTAATAAAATTTTGAAAAAATGATTTAAATGATATTAATTTTATTGAAATATTTTTTTTTGATTTTTTAAAGTGTGTAAAAACGGGTAGTTTGAATTAAATTTTTAAGTATTGTAAATATTCCAATGTTATTATTCAAAAATATATGAGTCCTAATCCTCGATATTCATGTTTATTCTTGTTTCTGCGCCGTGGTTGCGTCGACGTACAACTTTTTTTTTCAACATTTGGATTTGTACATTCCGAAAAAGGTTGGAAAACTGGTGTTCCTATTTAAATATTACAATAACAATGTGCCATTAAATGAATAAACGTTTCTTTTTTTTGTTAATTGAATTATGATTTGTTTTTATAATGTTTTTTTTTTTGTAAATTGTTTCTATATTTAATTCAATAAATACATTTTCAAGGACAATAACAAAAATTATTCATTTTCGTTTTAGTTATTAAATTTAATTTATCTTGATTTAAATCAATGATTTTTTTTAACAAATTACTTGATTTTTTTTCAAATCAATCTGATTTAAATCTCTCAACCCTGGTTCTACTATTCTTATATTTGAAGAATGTAACCTGTTTCGCAGACGGCAAGGTGGTGGTGTGCTACTGGGCCTCATGGGCTATCTACCGACCTGGTGCGGGTCTCATGAACGTGACCCACATTGACCCAACCCTCTGTACCCACCTGGTGTACACTTTCGCTGGTCTAGACATTAACTACAATAGGATCGCTTCCTTGGACCCTGACAATGACTTAGGGGGGTTCAACCGAAGGGACTCTTACAGAAGATTTGTGGAACTCAAACAACAGCACAAGTGCTTGAAGACTTTGTTGGCTGTTGGCGGGTGGAATGAAAAGCCGAGGAAATATTCATTGGTGAGAAAAAATAACACAATCCACAATCCAGTGAAGTCAATAAAAATAAATATTAAATATACTTTATTAAAGAGTCAAATGTATAAGTTTCGCTCAAATTCAGAAATTTAAGTGAAATTTGAACACAAGATCTTTATTTAACTAGTAGGGTGTTATATAAAATATCTTCTGTTTCGTGAAGATTTTATTTAAGTAATAATCGGTAAAGTTTTAATACGAGGGTACAATATACACATATCTATATATTTTTTGAGTTAATAGTTGACGACTTTAAGAATCGAACACAGATTCTATATTCCACTCAAATGGGAACCTATACTCTGTTCACGTTACGATAAGAGTGAAGCCTAGTACAGGGAGTACCATTCCGGCTCTGTGATTGGTTAAAATGCAAACCAAATTACACAAAGAAATTTTAACTACAATAAGTAGCATAGAAAAACAATAAAAATTCATGAGGGAAATCTATTGCAAATGGTTACTCCTCACTCATTTAATTGCACTTCAATCTAAATTTCGAGTATGTTTGTGTAGGTGAAATTGGCTTCATTCGGTGCGACATCTACTCTTACCTTAACGTGAACAGAGTAAAACTACATGTCAAATAGATATTAATATGGCATAACTTTTTTCTCACTTATTTTGGTACCAAATGAAAAGTCCCAAAGCCGATCTGTTTTCTTTTTTTTAGGATATGTGATTTAAAAATTTTCTATTATTTTTCTTCTTACACCTTTTGAGCGACCCATTAATGGCATTCTGAAAGTAGATTCTTGTTTTTTTTGTTCGATTTAAGAAAGAAAAAAAGATTATGGAATTATTTGGTACCAAAATAAGTCGGAAAAAGCTATTCCAAATTTAGTATGTATTGATGTTCCCTTGTCACAAGTCGTAGTGAGCCGGCGTTATCCGCCAAATAGACAATGTTTGAAATATCTGTAGTTTTATGTTTTAAATTTAAATTCAAATACTTTAAGGCGATTTAAATCGATAGGAATAAAACAAAAGGTAATCCTCAACAAATGAAAATATAAATCTAACCTAATATTTGCCGTATTTGCAATAAAACAATCGGAATCAATATTTGATTCCACTATTGTCCGCTCCAATACAGTACTTAACTTCTTCCCAACAATATTGCCTCGCAATAAACCCTCCACAAGCGCTTAGCTTCGCTCGCTTCCAGATGGCGTACACTCCGGAGTCCCGGAAAGAGTTCTCGACGACCGTAGTCCGGTTCCTGGTCGAGCACGAGTTCGATGGGGTGGACATGGATTGGGAATACCCCACCCAACGGGGGGGCATCGCACAGGATCGCAACAACTTTGTAGAGCTGTTGGTGGAATTGAAAAAGCAACTGCAGCCCTGGAATTTGATGCTAACGGTCGCCGTGGCTGTCACTAGATCGGTCGTCGAAGAGGCTTACGATATTCAACAAATTGCCAAGTAAGAAAGTAAATTTTTAAAACAATAATAATTTGGAATACCATTGGTTGGATAAGTGGTTAATTCGTAGACTTCAAAATCTAAAGGTCGTATGTTCGAATCTCGCGTAAAGCATGGTTATGCATGTCTTATATTTCACGGTATAACCTCCATTAGACTGCAAATGTTGCAATTCATTGAACATCAAAGATTAATGATGTCCGATAGAACGAAACAATCATTACTGTAATAAATAACTCTGGGTGAACTAAATTTATATTATTTTATTAAATAATATGTTTCATGAAGTGCCGCCTACGTCCTATCTTAATGCTTTGGATATCGTTATTTGCATTTTAACGATACAGTTAGAAGTTACTATTTTAACGAAAAAACAATATATTTACAAACAAGGAATGTACAATAAATGATAACACAAAATGAACACAACAACAAATACAATATAATATAATTTGACATTTGACAACATACTCGTACTCTTTACAACGTACTCTACGAATTGATTGATGTAATTTAAATATAAACATAAACGTAAATAAAAACTAAAAACAATCACCCGATTATTTCGATTGTAACTGATTGTAACTGTACACGTTTACAATTATTTAAACAATATCCATTCATTGCACTAAAGAACGTAAGGCAGATGGAATTTTTATATATAAGGATTTCATTTGTTTTAGACAATTTTTATATCATTATTTAGTGCAAATTTATATTGTTTTGTTAAAACATACGTTCTATTTTTTTTTTTTCAATTAGTGTTGTGGATTATATTTCTTTGATGGCTTACGACTACACTTCCTCCGAATCTTCTACCACTGGTCTTCTGGCTCCTTTGAAATCTTCAGGAGATGATATTGTAAGTGTTATAATTTTTTCAACCCCACTTCCAACTTGTATTGTAAATTCATTGTCAGAGTCGTTTAGAAGACCTCTGAAATGGTGTACTTCTTTAGTAACACAATTGTCTGCTAATTTGGTTATGATTGCTACAAAAAAATCTTTCTTCATTTAAAACAATTTTTTTTTTTAGGAAAAAAGCCTGAACTTGTGGCTTGCTGCCAGCCCTCCTGAAAAACTGATCCTAGGTATCCCCATGTATGGACGATCCTTCAAAATAAAAGATCCAGCTAAATGCACCTCAAAGGCAAACTGTGGAATTGGAACAGCTACAGCTCCCAATGACTTACAGGGAAGATTTACTCGACAACCCGGATTTTTAGCTTACTACGAGGTACCTGCCTAAATATTTGTGCTCTATATTATTCCTCCGGATTACGGATTAATCCTTAGAATACACCCTTGATAACCAAAATATTTTACTGAAATTTACAGTACCCATAAAACCACAAAATAAAAAAGTTTTCCTACGACCACTGTTAAAAATAGTATTTTTAACGGTTGCTTAGCAAGTTAAAAATAACAGTTTATAACACAGTAAATACTTTTTTCTACTCCTGCTTTGAAAATATAACTTTCTGGTTTGTTTTTCATGCTGAAAGTGACTCTTTGCAGCACTGCGTGCTGCAAAACTTTGCAACACTAATAAATGTTTGTTGCATTGTTGCTGCCATGGATACGAATCACTTGCGCATCACAAAAACAAAATTTGCAATAAATGTCAAATTATGTTTAAAAAATACTTTTTAATTTCCTTATTTTTTATCTTCCAGGAGTAGAAAAAATAGTGTGTATAACACGTGTTGAAAGTCCTTTGTCGAACACAAACGATTGCAACCTTCGCTTCGCTCAGGCTGCAACTTTCGTTTTGGTTCGACAAAGATAGACTTTCAGCACTTGATATACAAATAACTATTAAAACGTTGCTATTGACAACGTGTTAAAAGTAAAAAACAAATTTACTTTTAACACGTCTTATGTTCAGTTGTTCATAACAAATACATCATGACCTGTCATAAATGTCATTCTAATGCTTAGTTTTTATTTACTAATAGGTACATAACTGTGGTCGTAGGAAAAATAGTGTATGATATTTGTGTTAAAAGTAATTTTATTTCGTTCGTGGGGTTTGTTAAACTCGGCTTCGCCTCGTTTCAAACTTCCCCACTCACTCATAAAATGTCACTTTTAACACTTATATCATAAATAACTATTCTTTTTTTGGAAATTTTAAAATTCTTACATATTATAAATTTAAGAAACAAGACAAATTGGAATTAATATATTTTAGATATCGCTAATAACACATTTATACCGAAGAAACAGTTTAACTAACGTCACCTTCATCTTAATTATAACTTATAAGAAATGATAGATAATATCTAGCACATGCTTTCTACAATTAAAGATTATAATTGTAATTGTTTTTATTCCTTTTTAGGTTATGGACGAATTAAGAAAGTACGATTACACACAAGTGCTATTAGAAACGGAACAAACTTATTTTGCTTTTAATGGTAGTTACTGGTTATCTTATGATAATGAAAATACAATTGCCGAAAAGGTATGTTACACATAACATGAGCTCTGAATAGAACATATTGAAAGAAGAAAATAAATTCATGGAATTATTTTATTTGTAGGTCAAGTTTGCCGTGAAAAAAAATCTAGGAGGAATTATGGCCTGGTCAATCGATACCGACGACTTCAAACCAATTGCTCAAAAAACTAAATATCCCTTACTAAAAGCAATGAACAAAGCATTAGATTCTGTATAAAATTTATTAATAAAAGTTGTTTTTAACCGATAGCAATCTAATTCTTCCTGAGTTATAATTTTCTTGATTTATTCATTTACATATTACAGAAAGTCTTATCAATAAATATAGTAATTTCTCTGCCAAGTGTTTGAAGAATTTATGAGCGAGGAATATGGAATTATTGGATTAAACATGAGTATAAAAACACAGAATTCTGGAATAATAGTAATGAGTTCGTATCGGCACGCTAGTATTACGGAAATTATAGTCATATTTAAACTGGAGCGATCTATTTTTGGCGCCCAACATGTAAATGGCTCAATTACGTCATAATGTCTGTAATTTGATAAGAAAAGGAATATAAATATGATCATACAAAACTAAAATACATTTATTATTATAGAAACTCAATAAAATTATACTCACGAAATTGAAAAATAAATATTTAAGTATTTTATTTTTCTTAGATATAAGAAATAGTGGACAGAAATGTATTACACTTTGATATCAGGTAAATGCCTTCACTATACGGGATATTTCAAAATTATTGCATATTAAAATATAATAATATTCAGAAAACCTTTAGGTACAAAGATTCAGTTTTTAAACAAATTAATAAAATATTCACTAATTTGTATTTATATTGTAACACTAGTAGGTTTGATAGCATTAAAAATGACACGAAAATTCTTTAAGAAAAAAAAGAACAAATCGTATGTATCCTTAATTTCTTTAAAATAATAATAAGGATCTTTGGATCTAAGAATGAAAACATTATTTACTGAAGTTCCGCTAAGAAAAGCTAGTAAAGACAATGATTATAAGAAATTATAAAAATTTGATTACATTTCGAACGAGTTTGCGAATTGAAAAGTTTTTGAAAGGAAATTTCGTTATTCCTAAAATTAAGTTACAATTCCAATAAATTCCCAATTCTTGGATAGCGCTGGCCAGGGCACAGGGCCACTTATCACGAATTGTCATCGATGTTATTATCAATGTAATTAAATAGAACCATAACTCTCGCCCGTCAGATATGATTATGAAAAGGAGTGGAGTTTTTCAGCCCCAGTGAATGGGGAAATTTATTTGTTCCATTTCGGGAAATTACGGACACAAAGTGGGGAATAATGCTATCAATATATAACGAATCGTTATTTAAAATGCGCATCAATCAAACAACTGAATGTTGCGTATGCGGCTGTTGTGGTTGAACGACGCAATGGGGATGAACATGCAAGATGGCGTTTTCATCATAAATACTACTCCCCTAGGGCACTACTTCCTCTTACATTTTGTTATACATCCCAAAACTCAAATTTAATCAATCTTCTTAAATATTTACACGACACTACTAATAATGATTTATTAGTGTATTACTTTCAAAATATGAATCTTCGTCGATATAATTTCTGCTCTTAGATATTGTAAGTAAGGAATGAATAATAAAATAGTTGGTATATTATAAATAGTTTGTCCAATCACATAATTAAATAATTTTTAAAAATTAACAGGGTTTGGAACTAAATTCTTCACATTATACATATTAATAAATATTTTTTTTATGTATTATATTTTAACGAGTTTGACTCACTGCCAATGATTCATCGCGAGCGATCTGTCTGGTCAACCTCCAGAAGATTCTACGAGGTTCAAAAATAATTACCCAAAGGTATAAATTGTCGCGACCCGGGGGCTCAGGCAGTCCAGTTGAAAAAGCGACATATAAATTAGAACAAATTTTGATATCGTGTGAATATAAATATTATATAGCGTATAAATAAATACTATCGAGTATAAATAAATGAATATTATTTAATAATTAGTAATTGTTAATTTTAATTTGTGTTATTTTTGTTTAATTGTTTTAAATGATAAATCATTTTTATCATTATTTAATAAACTAGTAATATAAATATTCGTGTTTTGTGACTTTTACACTTCACCCACATAAATAAATGTTGCAATATATGTATATTCAGATAAATTTTCAAAAAAAAAACAAACTTTTAAATTATAGAATTCAATTTAGCAATGGAACACCAAACAATGATTGGCTATAAAGGTAAATTACATACTAATGTTTTAGAAAATAGTAGTACGAAACTGCAATGAAATAAAAATATGTCTTTATTATCGATAGTTATTATAAAAATTCATACATTCAGCAATGGATATCGAACAGAAAAATGTACAAGAAAAATGTTCTTTTTTTTCTTTTATGGTATATTGAAATATATTAAGAAAGGAACGGTCGTGTAAAAATTGTGCAAGTATGGCAGAAAAAATCGAAAATATCCATTTAGGTTTGGGGTTAGCTTGTTAGTTATGGAGTCTGGGCGGGTATTATGTTATTTTATAAGCTAGTAAAATGTGCGCGGCAGTATCGGCACAACAGGCGTAAGAGGTTCGATTCCCCGGCCCCAGTCTTATCCCATTTATATTCAGGAGTGCGCGGTAGGCTTAACGCATCGCCGACCTGATCCACTTTGTCTTTCTCCGCTGCCGCTGACTCTTTTTTCCCAAATTTATGGCTTTATTTTACATCTGCCATAGAAATAAATCAATAACAACCTGCATTACACCGAAACGGTATTACTTCAAATCGGAACCCGAACTAATACCTATTACTCATCATGAAAAGAATTCTTCCTTTTGCTCCAGCCAACGTCACATATTTCATTTTGCTTTTCATGCCACTGCTTCTAATTCCCTCATCCCTCTCCAGTTTACCCTTTCACAAATATCTCTATTCATATCACTAAAGTATGTCTTAAAAGTTTTCGGAAAAAAATGTATCGAAGTTTTATTCTTTTCAAATTAATTTATACAATAGATAAGGACCCATACTATTTCATGGCTCGTAATGTCGTTATTACTGCAACGATTTCAAGGTCACGCCGCGGGCGACGCGACAAACAGGTCGAGACGCGTTTCACCCTTCTATTATGCTCACGCATCGAAGCTGCTAGAATATTTCAGATTTTAATTGCTCTGCTATACCTATAAGCCAAAGCAGAAGGGACCGCAAGGACAGTCTGATATAACAGGAGTGGTGAACATAAATTGTTACTCTTAAAATAGTGTTCGCATTTGTTTCTTCATAGGTTAGTTATTTTTATTATCGTTTATTATTCATACTTTATTTAACTTATATAAATATTCCTATTTCAATTATTTTAACAGATTCACCCAAATAAATGACTCAATAAAAAATATTATTATTTTGTATAAATGTAGATTAAAATGAAAGGACTGTTGTTACAAATATATTATATATTATTCATATTTCGTTTATGAAACTTATTTATATAAATATTCGTAATTCAATTATTTTTACATTTCACCCAAATAAATAAACGTTACATCACAATATGTGAAAATTAAAATAATGCCACAATAAATATTAT
This sequence comes from Stenolophus ochropezus, assembly GCA_035578165.1. Classification (NCBI taxonomy): domain Eukaryota; kingdom Metazoa; phylum Arthropoda; class Insecta; order Coleoptera; family Carabidae; genus Stenolophus; species Stenolophus ochropezus. Next base: position 10,794,472 of record JAQOWZ010000005.1, on the reverse strand, counting down.
TAATTTGTATAAATGTAGGTTAAAATGAAAAGACTGTTGAAACAAATGTAACTAATAATAACTTAAATTTTTATTATTACAAAGACGTTAAAAGTAGAGCGTCACATTTATTTATTTCTCTTGCAACTTACTCCCATGATAATGCAGAGCGTACGGTTGATAACTACACGTTTTGCATTCAAAGTAATATAATTATTGCGATCTAGTTCACTTGTTGCATGAAACAAATGCTTGAAAGAGCACAATGCGAACACTTGACCGTTATTCGCGGAATAATTAGTGTAGTTTTTGCATTTAAACAAGCGTATTTGTCGTCTCAATAACAACTCTTTCCTATTCTCACTGGAACCTGTACTGTAATGAATTAAGGGGAGTGACACGGGAAATATATCGCCTTCATTTCCATTTCACACGATGACTTGGCTTCAATATCCAAGGAACAGGAACGGGCTGGTTTGGGACTCAACCTGCATTCCTAACCCTACTTGTTCAATTCCTGTTTAATTTTATGGAGTATTTCACGGTTCCCCCAAGCACATAGAAGGAGAATCAGGAATTTCAAAAAGAGTTTTTAATGTAACAAAATTTATTTCAACTATAATAAAAATAATTATTACAAAAACCTTATACGTATATTACTGTTTTTTCATGAATTTTTCGGTCGATAATGTTTTTAATTTTTTTTCTGTTAATTAACTTTTTATTTTTGCTTATAAAGGTAGAGCGAGAATTTCACAAAGAGCAAAAAGTTTTAATATAAAAAAACTAACATACCTACGCCCAAAAACATTATTACAGCTTTACACTTTATAATTTTTTCTTATTATTATTTATGTAATTAATTAATTCTTATTTTTAGTATATTGCGATTGTTTTTCTATAATTTATATTTAATTATGTAAATATACAGAAATTTCGGACATTCTAAAATTTGTATTGCTTGTTAAAAAAATTAGGGACATTAATGTACCTATTTATTTTCCGAATAGAATCGAATATCTAGTCATGCAATGCTTGTTTTTACTTATGTTTATTTATAATAATCTAGTTATGTGTGGAATTCCAAAATTTTTATTTTATTCATTTTTGGGATTTCAGGTGAAATATATTTGCTCAAAAATATATCAGATCATTATTATGTTACATTATACTAACTCTTATGATTCTGCAAATGTTTTTAAAGCTTTTAGAAGTTTATTTTTTATTTACTTAACATTATAATATTGATGTTCTTTTTAATAATATATTACACATTTTTAGGTACTTGTGATTTATGTCTGTGATTTGAAAATATGCAATAAATAATAAATAACATGAAAAATAATTTTACTTATTAATAACCAGTAATCATTCATTTTTAACCTGGTCAAAGAAGCGTACCGATAAGAAAATATTTCTACTTGCATCAATACAGGGGTGGGATAACTTCGATTGCTATAATTTGGACTTGTTATAACAATTGCAAATATCTACTATAAATTTTATTTGCAATTCTACAAAAGTAATCGTTATTTATGGTTGATACGTACCTACATATACATATAAAGAACACTCTACACACTACACTGACATGAGAATGTCTTAAATTCATTGTAAATTTGTATTTCTACTATGGTGACATTTAACGTTTGTAACTGATATTTTAACAAGTGCAGTTGTTATTTGTAGTTGTTACGAGTTATAGAATCCCACCCCAGATATGTAATATTTTGGCAAACCAATTCGATAAAATCCGCAGCGCCAATGTGCGGGTAAAGTGTAATGAAAACATAAAGTGAAGCATCTCATTAACGAAGACAGTAGCGACACAGACACAAGTCATAAAATAATTCCGCAAAGCAATATCGCGTAGTAACGGCTTGAAGCTTGAGCCGATGTCGTGTCTACGTCTACCGGCGTGACGCCACGCGGAAAACTTCACAACGTCAGGGATGAGGGCACTAAAACAACTGTTACCACCAACAAATTAGCGCGATTGAAATTTTCATGAGCCATTCAACCTACGATGAATACAAGACAACAAAGGAAATGAAACTGATATACCTACTCGTAATTGGATTTGTTACACACTATACTCGTTTCTACTGACAATACAATAAAAATGGGTCGGACCGTACGGTCACGTGCATTATTTAATGAGACCTTATGGTATAAAAAATGTTCAATCCTAATCTCGAGATACAAGGTTGGTTCCTATGCGATTTTAATTAAGTTGATGTCGTTTATTATGCATTTTTTTCAAAAATTTTGTAATATTGTATTAATAATAGTCTTGCAAAATGGCATTTAGTTGTTAATTTAACCAATTTTATATCTCTTATAGTTCCCGAAATAACAATGGTAGTACACCTAAATTAAACACACTGTATTTTCAGTTTAATGGGATTTTTTAATCCAAAACCAGATTTTAATGTCTGTCAGTATGTACTCAAATGAAGAGTAGATTTAGTTGAACATATTTTAATGATAATTAAATTTAAGTTCCTAAGATTAGTGGTACGTTTTAATAAAAATTAGTCAATTCAAAGTGATATAGCTCATACTTTTTTAAGGTTTTTTGCGAATATTTCTAACAGATACAGGCAGTCATATATTTCGAAAAAGTTATTTTAAGAACGTTGCTGTTAAATATACAAGTAACAATCTTTATTTTAAATTAGTGATTTTTTATCACACTGGACATTCATTAGTGGCGGTCGATTCTATGATGATCAAAGCTGGCTTTTTAGAAATCCATAGACTGTCAACAAGATTGGTAACCATGTTAATTATCATAATTAATATATATTACCAAGAATAGCTGGTCATTTTGTTTCTAAATGTTGTGTTTGAGATTTAATGGAATTCCAATTTTAATGTATAAAGTAATGTTATTGCATTTAATATTTATATTATTACCTAACAAATAAATATATTTCAGGTTTCGGAAAATTAATTATAACTATTGTTTATCATGAGTATAATATTTAACTATAGAAATTAAATATTAAACATTTCTATGTATTCGCAATGAAAATTAATTCCTTAAACAATATTCCATTTACAATATGGAATCGATTTGTTTTGTTTTTTCGTAGTAGGTACCTACATAATAAGTTCCAAATTATATTATCTTTAGTTGAAAGTATAATAGGATGCTTATAAATTGACTCATTATCCCTCAAAGGCAGCAATTAGAAATCGATATTTTATTAATTGGTAACCGAATATTTCCTACACCGTTAATTACGTACCCTATTACAGCCGCATTTCAGTTTTTAATAAACATTGGACCATAATGCTTTGCGTTAAATAACTTTTCAAAAAAAGTAAGTTAGTAATAACTTGAAGCTAGGTCGGTTGGTAATTGTAAATCCTTTACCATAATGTAGAATCCTGGCAAATGCGAGCATTACATTCGCATTTGCGAGGAGTTTGTCTAAATTCTCAAAAACTAAATTTAATTCCCCGGGAGTTAGCCACAATTTGTTTGCTTCACGCTTTATAACTTTGTTTATATTTTACCTTATGTGAAAATATATAATTCTGTTTCAAACATTCATATTCGAAACTTTTAATGACAAAAAATATATCGTAATAATGCATTATAATCCTTCTAAAATTATAACCTATTACATGTTAAAATTATATCTTTATTCAAAATTAAATAAATTAGGAATATTAATATTTATTATTTTCTATCACAAATATTATATTCTCTCCGACAATTTTAATTTTGTAAAGAACATGTGCAATGAATTTTATTTATGCACTTTTTCCAATAATAGATTGATGTTGTTAGAATTAAAAAGTACTTATACTTTAAAATAAAGCATTGGATTGATATAACTTTTTAATATATTATTACTAGTGATGTGACGAAGAGCAATTCAGCTGAATAGCTGAGTAACGAATATTCGGTGAATTTTTAACCGAATATTCGGCATTACTCAATAACTCCTGATCACAAACCTTCCCATTCTTCCATAAAAGGTTGTAAAACCCGCATAAGTCAGTTTCATATACCTAAACTTCTACTATAAATAAGTACTTAAATATTTATTTCTGTCTTTAAAAAGTTTGTCCGAATTTGAAAAAAAGATGATATATCAATTATCCCAGCAGATGTTGCGGAAGCTGCGACAGAAATTAATTTTTAATTAATTTAGTTCACGATTTTCACAGCTCTGAATGCATTCAGAATATTAAAAGTAATTTTTTACATGAGCGGATATTTTTAATGTCCACCGATTAGGTTTCTATAACAGTCAGTTATGTTTATAAATTACTGATATGTGAGTGATTATAAATATTAGTTACTTACCTATACTTAATAGGTAATAAAGGTGAAATTTAAAAATTAAATGAAATATTTTGTTTTGCTAATAATATTGTAGTAGCAATAAACCTTTTAAAAGTTATCCCTTATTTTTAACTATTTCATTCTGTTTCCCAACTTATTTTTTAGCACTATTTCATTGCATCTCAAAACCTATTGTACCAAATTCTTTAAATATTATCTTTTTCATTAAACAATAATCAACGCTAAGAAAATTACTAATTGTAATAATTTGCCGCATATTTTAATATTAAAATATCTAGTTACATTAACATCCTTTTTTTACTTACAGATTTCAGAGATTTTAATTCTGGCATTGATCTACCAGTGTTAGTTCATTTTTTTATCATCAAAATTTTGTATAATTTGTGAATTATATCATTATTATCTTCTGTGATAATTGTTAGATTAAATATAATAAAGGAGAAAACAAAATAAAAGCATCTACAGATTGATAAACGAATAAAATAAGTGTAGAGACGCACTGGTCGAGTGTGCTTTTTTTAGTAGTATATATTAGATCTGCCGAGAGTCATTCGATCGATCGCGTCGAAGTCGAAATCTCCAAAATCATCTTCATATGTTAGGGAGTACTTAGTACTTAGCTGACACGGAAGACATGTAAGTGAAAATATAACCAAACCTAACCTACCCTAACTATTAAAACATGTAAGTAAAATTTAACTTAGCAACAATTACCTATATTTTTCTATTAGTAATTAAATTATGAAATGTTACATTATCAATTTTATTTTTTAATTCATAACATAACAAACACTAATATAATATTTGTTGAAATAACTTCTACCAACTTTGTACCGTATCTAGTTGCTATCAAAATATAATGAGAAGCAAGGAAGCAAGTAATTAAAATTTAAAGTAAACTAACATCGTTCGTTCAAATCTCTTTGAACGAGTATCGTTAAATTCGTAAAACTTTATATATAAATCTTTGATATAGTCTATCTAAAGCAGTGTTTCTTAAAGTGGGTGCTGCGACACCTTGGGATGCATTTCAATACTTTTATGGGTGGCGCGGCGCGTTCGATTTAGCATCGTATGTAATTTGACAACACTTGGATCTGAATATTTGAACCTTTTTCTTCATACTGATGTCAAATGATTGTCCGAAGAATGAGTATAGAATAGTGTATACGAACTAAAAGAAGAACTACCCACTCACTTTTTTGAACAAGAATACAATCTTGAATTTTGTGAATTATTGAAAAATGAACTTTAGTTTATTAAATTTGCTTATAACTAATGTATGTAAAGAAATGAATAAGGTACATACCAAAAAGCAAAAAATAAAAAATTAAAATTTGTTAAAATCGTTCGATAAAATTACATCTTTTAAAGACAAGATAAAATTTTACAAAAAGTTTTATGAACACTTATTAATACTAAGAACACAGATTTGTTAGTATTTTCCAGATATATTTATTTATAGTTTCGACTGGATACGTTGCGAATGAAATATTCTGAATTTTCATTAGAATCCTTTGGAAAATTTTTCAGAATGAATATCCCAACATAAGAATTTTAGTTCAGTGTTCTACCTCTTACTTGTGTGAATGTGACCTAATATTTTGAAGATTTGTTAACATCAAAATAAAAAAGAAGAAAAAGGAAGTCGGTGGAACATGAAATACGAATACGTTTGTCCACAATAACCCAAATATAAAAGAATTATGTAAATTACATCTAGTTCACGTATCACTATTTTTTATGTATCATTTGTTCACATTGAAAGAATATATTTTTAATTAGAAAACATATTTTCTTAAGATTAATAATTTTACATAAACGATTTTGGGTACCTTCGCATCAAAAAGTTTAAGAATCACTGATCTAAAGTAACCTTTAGCCACATTGTTGGCTCATCCCAAAACTCGAACGAAAAAAAATGTGTGAAGACTATTGTGGCCGAAGTACCTATATGAAGATATTTCTAATACATTGTCGAACAATATGCATTGAGTTTCGTGCCTGAATGAAATCTATTATTACAGTGCTGTACTATTAACAAAATAACACACAAAACCTTTCTAACCATTCATCTCTGTATCCATCCTTCAAAATCTGACTATCAAATCTTCATAATAACTTCATCAAAATTATAGTTAATCTGGTAGAAAATTCCCGGGAATGTGGTCTTTATTCCTGTGCATGATAAAGGCGTTATTCCATCGCGTGATGTCAATGGCTGTAACCTATCTATCACTGGGTAAAAACCGCTATTATTCGGCTGTCTGGCGCAAGTGAGTAAGCCTAGCCGCGAGAAGACACTGACAGCTGGGCTAATGATAAGACCAAGACAAGGCCCTTATTACTACATGAGGATTTTTCAATTGATTTACAAGTTTGGGAGATAATGAATTGGAGTAGTTGTAGTTGGAGGATGCAGCAACATAGAGATTACAGATTAAACAACAACTTGGAACATAAAATTAATTACCGGACTGTTCTTATCATTAAAAATTCTTACATACTATACTTTTTTTCTATATATTGAGATAAGATATTCCCTTGGTATTACAAATAATAAATGTATCTCTCCGGCTTTTTTCTATTGCTGGGTAATGATTATGCCAGATTTATTTTATAGTTTTGATATACGATACCAATATTTTTATACTTTACATTTATTTTTTTAAAAATCTCCGTCTGATATGATTAGTATTACAGAACTCAAAATCGTCCAGAAACTCTGTTTGTGAAAAAGTAGGAACGCCAATTTAAATATTTTAACATTACATTCTGTCAAAATTTATTTTAACATTATTAATATATTTTATTGAAAAGGTAAAATGTTAATTAAAACCTCTATTTTTGATCATTCATATTATTATATATTATTATTTTTTCATTATCGCATATCCGTAAGCAATAATTGTTAATGTGACCAGCAATACATGCATAAGATTCGTATGGCAACATACATTACGCATAATATAATATCCTATTACTCTTCTATGAAGCGTAGGACTTCTATCTCTCAGAATCACAGCTTTAACTTTAAAAATAAATTTAATATTTCTGTTACTATGAACATTAGGTATATTGACAATACAAACGATTTAATTTTCTTGAAGACCTCGCATATCTAAGTCAAATTTAGGACAAGAACAAAATATAGATTATAATTGCAAAATATTATAATCAAAGAAGAATATTTTGAGAAATCATATTTTGAAATATATATTTTACCAATAATGAACACCAATTTAAAAATTCATGAATAGCAAACAATATACCCGAAAAAATAATAACCAATTAATACGGAAAATTCATTTCAGAGAAATGATGTTTATTTTATATGCTACATCGAAAATCAATGACAACATCTGTCAATCACCCTAGACGTCGAGCCATAGTCAATAAAGAATGTATTATTCAATTTTTATTCCCCACAAAATGTGAAGAAATATTTGTACACGTGTAAATATTATACGCTCTCGTAAAGTTTAATGCGCACTAAATAAAAGACGACTACAAATAGCCATTACTGTATGTATATTTACTCTGTATTTTGTACGTCTACAAAAACATATTTACATTTCCTTTATTGTAAATATAAATTAACAATATTCATACCCTGTTTTTTAACTACGAGGAGCGAATATGAACGTAAGATTTACAACTTAGAAAATTACGAAAAAAAAAATTTATCCTACCAAACAAAATAATGAGCACCCTTCGAAAATCAACTCGCACGCTCGCATTTTGCGAGTAGAAAAATGTAATTTTATTTTGATTTGTAATTTGAAGACATATTTTTTTATTTATTACAAATTTATATTTATTCTTTTAACTATTTTTTTGTTTACCTTCCAATGGTTCTTAACCAGTCTGTAGTAAACCAAAAAGAGATGTGCGTCCATTTTTTCTTAAGGCTTACCATTTTTTTTAGTTAAAGCATGACCAAAAAAAATTCTTCGGCGTACCGCGAATTGTTACAGCGAGTTAGAACAACCTACAATTTTCGTGGTTGATGAAGTGAATAAAAAGGTTAAAATTAGTAAAATCTTTCTCAATAATTTGCTTCTGGTTGTTCAAAATTACTACTTTTGCTCCGATGGATAGAAATTTAAATTTTTACCATGAATAGATCATCTAGTGCACATCTGTTAAAATCTATGAATGTCGTAATAGGTATGATTACAATACCTCTTTCGTTATAAGTGGCGATGGATAAAAAAAGCTCAAATAATAAAAACAAATATGTCTTTTTGAAAAATTTATTGAAGCCAACTCTGTTTCTTGACTCATATCTATGTGAGAAAAAAACAAGTAGTGTATTGAAGCCATACATCAATGCGCATGACAATTTCAATATTTCCTCATCTTTTTTGTTTTGAAGTGAATTGTCTTAATGTTCGCTGGAGTGCAGCCAAATGTTCTTCGGCGGCCATCCTGGATCCGTATCGTGTTGATGCACAAGGGAAAATTACAGGGTTGTAGACAGGGACAGAGCACGGACCTGAGAGGATAAACAAGGATGCAATCTGGTAATGCATCACACGCGCAGTGCCGTCAAGGAGGCCGTGAAGTCATGAAACAATGGAAAGTCGTACGGGGAAGTAATGTAGACTTCGTGAAGAGAATCGTGTAAATAATATTTAATTATTAACAGTTGTATTAAGTACGTGTATTCCTCCTTTGTTAATGGTACTACACAATAAATAACATGAATTATAAAAAATAGTAGTAAACGATGGCTCACTTGGTTAGTACGCTCCCACTCGAATAGAGGGTTATAACATTGTATTTTTTTGTTATTTTTACTTGAAGTACCGCGTATTGCTATACAAACAAATCGCTGTCAGTGTGACAGCAAAATTATAGGTTACCTATAGCAAACTTAAAATGAAGTGTTTGTATGATTGTAGTTAGAGTTACGAAGATTATATGAAAATTGTAAATATCCACAACCATAAAATTAATTAAAAAATGTAAAAATGTTGTGGGACAAATGATTTAGACATTTCTAAAATAAAAAGTCGACCTATGATTCTAGTAACGTAGCAAGCATAAATCTAGTTGTGGATAATTACATAGGTAACTCAAAAAAGTTTTGAAAGAAGTCAACGACTTACATAACGTAAACAAAACGTCATTTCTGTTTTGTTGTCATTTCTAACTTTTTAAAAATGGCTACGATTTGTTTGTATTCAGTCTGCTCTGCGTGACGTCACCCGTACAACCCTCCATTGACGGAGTGTGAAATATGGTGTACAAATTCCAATTTCGTCAATTTTTATCCAAATAAAAATACCGCTGTGTCTGAGTGGTTCGGAACCCACTACGCAGAGGCCGTAGGCTGATAACCTATATCACTAAAATGCATAAAACTTGTCACACTAAAGTACTTGAGGTCCTGTTCCCTTTAGGAATGTTGAGTGACAGGTGATGATTAAAAATAGTAGCGAGAAATTGGCGCTGCACAATTAACGACATACTTAAAATTTGTTATTTTGAAAAAATTTTGTAATTTATTAATAAAATTTGTCAAATAGTCCAATAATGCAATTGCTTCTTCTTTACACTTTGTTACTTTGAAAAATTGACATTTGTAACCCTTTCCAACTTTTAATGACCCAATACTTCGAAATAGGAAAATATGTTAAGGGCAAAGTCTTCCTTATTTTGTCATAAATTTGTTATTTGTATCAATCAATTGGCAGGATCAAACAAGTTCAAATTAGCAATAGCTTTGAAGAAGAAAAGTTTTTCTTATATTTAAAACTTTTTTCATTTAAGTAAAGTTGGTGTGACCCGCAATTTTAATGAGTTTATTTGAAGCCATTTTAATTAAATTGCATGCATTTTTTACTTACAAATTACAATGTCCAGCAGAAATGAAGACTTAAATTCTTACCTGAAACAAAGAAAATAAAAATTAATTGTTACTCCGTTTCACACAATGGATATAATGCTACAGTTTCTTTTTATTAAGTGGATAGTTTTATTCTGCAAATAAAACAAACACTGCAATCTGTCTTTTTCAAATTAAAGAATGGAACTGTCTTTCCTAACACAATAATCGTTGTAATTCTTTACAACATTATAACCTCATATTCCATTTTCTTCAAAAGTTTAGAGTAAATAAATAAATAGCCGCCTTAGTAGTTAACTTAATTCAATACCTGTTTAACTTACACAAGAAGATAGCGGTAGCTCGACATTGACAGAGTGGAGTGTGGGATCTGGGATCCAAACGTTTTATTTTAAAATTTTGGAGACAAAAACTGGTAATAACTCTAATTGAGTAGAGCTTGAGATCTGGGGTTCGATCTAAATTAACTAAGAAAATAAAAATTCCAGTGTATCCGACTGGCTTGCATCCTACTACAAGTTATAGGTACATTCCTAGCTGAGGCAATAGTGACAATATAAGGTTTGTTCAAACCATCAATTGGAAAATGTACAAGAATTGGGAATATTGTGCATTTCATCTAAGCGAATTCAGAACAGTTCTCACTTGGACAGGTTCGAACGCTTAAGGCTGGATTATGATGGATTTAATTTATTTATTTTAATTTAGAAATTTTAATTTAAAATCTTGATTCTTTCTTCTGGTTTATGATGGATTTTAATTTCCTGAATTTATTCAATCAGATGGTATCACTTGATATTATATTTAATTTTGATGATTGACTTGGTTTGACATTTCTTTAGAGTGATGTAAATTTGTTTTGGTACAAAATGAATTTGATGTCTGAGTAATTTTATTTTACTGTAAATTTAAAATATTACTCCCAAACAATCATTTACTATTTAATATTAACTAACCTAATCTAACCTATAAATGTCAGTTCAATGGTTTCTGTTGATTGGAATTTAAAATTTAGAATATAAAAATTTATTATATTCCAAATCTAAATTTTAAATTTCTAAATTTGTAAATCGTTCGTAAACCACCACATTTGTTTTGAGTGTGTTTATATTTTAAAATCTAAATTACAAATTGAAAATTCGTAAACTAAATCCATCATAAACCAGCCTTTACTTTGGATTGAATTTGGTGGTACGATTACCTCGCTCACGTGCATTTGTTTTTAATAACATTTTCCCATATATTCGTAACAATTCAATAAATACAGTATTATAAGCCTACGAGTACATAGTAGAGTTCTTTGTAATAATTATAAAGGGTAATACAACAAGTGGTGAACTTAGGTCGATAATATTTTCAAAATATCACGAATGTTAATTGCGTAACGAAGAAAATGACACGACTGCGATACAAGAGTTGCATTTTTCAAAGATTGGGATTAACATAAGTGGCATTTTCTAAATATTATCGATTTTTAAACGAATCACGAGTTATTTTTAGGAAGAGAATACAATTACTAAGAAATTCATTAAATTGTCTCCAAATACTTTATTATGTGTACCTAACCGCATTGGTAATGAGATCGTCTGAGCAATTTCCACAGAGTTTAGAAGACAATTTTCACTAATCGGTGACAGCTTTTTCTCAACTGTCATTTTTTTTGTTTATATGTCATATTTACATTGTTTCTAATGTTGCTACTGAAAATAACAAATTATTATAATGACTATTTCCTTCACAATATAATAACTAATGGACAAATCAAGATTTTAAAACTTTGGATAAATCAGAACATACTGACAATTACATTGGTTTGACATTGATATTTAAAATACCAAACGATTGTCAAAATTGCAAATGTGGTTAATTGAACTTTTTATTTTTTTGTAATTATGAACAGTTCCGAAAAATAAAAAAGATTGAGTTATTTACTTTTTAATAATAATTGTATAAAATTACAAATTTTGATTTAAAAACGGAAAGTGGCATAAGGAAATTTACATTAACATAAACAGATGTGAAACAGATTTATAAACAAGGTTGGTTTGGCAAATTGTTTTGGAAATAGCCTAACAAATATTTTATGCATTAAAAATGATCTGATAATTCAGCATTTATGCTGTGATCCTGTAAAAAACTGCGTTCGTTTATTTTGATAGGAATTTGACAAAAAGTGCAAGAGACGTAGTCGATTTCTTGTCAAAACAAACTCATCCAGTTTTTAGGAAACATATATTTTCAGGCAAAAATTTTGATAATTTTAAGTGCGCTTAATACATTACTTGCAAACAATAAATTATTTCCACTGATTGGTATAACATTTTTAAAACAATAAAAATAACAAACTAAGAGTAGCTGGCTTCTCATAAATTAGTGTATGGAGCAACAGCTCATGAGATATTCAAACACCTCTGAATCTTTAAGTACAACTTCACCAATGCTGATTTTTTATAAATCTGCAACAATATATCAATATAAAATATCATTTAGATTCCGTAATTCACTTTATAAGATCTGTAACTGAATATCGGAACGAATCCAAAATGAAATTACAAAGAAGTAGGTCTTCGTAACCGCACACCGAGTTATTCATCCCCCGAAGCGTCTGATTAATTCGCGATTATAAGTACGCGAGTGTTGTATCTGACACCGGTGACGTCACAGTGGAAATTATAATGACATTTCCAGCTTCAGCGCGTTCAATTTGTCTTGGATGCGGCACGCTGAAGGAGACGACAACCAGACTAGAGCTCTCGACATCTGTTTGTGCGATTTGCGCCAACACATCGGAATATTAGTTCCACGGAACGCGGTAATTGCTTTGTGGATTATCTAGTCTTCTTATAGAAAATGTCCTCGGTGACAAACTCACACATTTTTAGTTTCAACATATTTTCAAACCAACTTTAACATTCAATGTCGCATTATTCTGTACTTTCCAAATACAACTTTATTTATATTTACAGAAATTAATGTTACATTAAATATAAAATTTTGAAGAGCATAACACATGATTACCCACTTTTACTCGTTTAATAAATTATTTCTTCCACCTTTCATAGTTTTAGGGAATAATTGTGTTAGGCATGTACTTACATTCTTAGTCCCTTACAATTTATATTTCTAGCGCAATTAACTTCAAATAATATTAAAGTATTTGTAAAACGCGGCTGTCCAGATTTATTTTTTTGCAATTTTTTAAAGTTAATTTTGTCCATTCCTAGACAATTAAATATTTATTGCATTAGTAAGATTTTCATAATTACGCTACGGGTATGACTGTTATTTTATATAATACTACTTTGTCAATGATAACCAAATAATAAATTTGTTTTTAGAGATATTTCTTCAGATAATATAGTTCAAATATAATACTTATAGTTGACCAACTGATTTGAATTATGTTTTAATAGACCTTAGAGCTATTTAACTTCATAATATTTTTGTTATAGAAAAAAGTTCAACTCTGTGCGTAAGTGACAGTCAATGAAGTGCAGTCCATATGTGCAAGGTGTGCAGTGCAAATCCTGGAAAAATGAGAAGATAAAAATTATATTACTTATATTTATTTAATTAATGCTGTGAGGTCAACACCTAAGAATAATTTTTCACAAAAAATATGAAATAAAAACCAAGAATGTGCACATTAAAGTTCTGTATACCTATATATGAAAAATTTATATGGTTTTGTTTTATTGGCTATATTTATTTTTTGTTATAATTATAGATAAGTATATTTGGGCTCTTTATGGCTATGTACATAAACTTACAAGTAATTTGTTTTTTTTTTCAAAAAATATGATAAATTTTTGGGAGAAAATATTTTATGTTTAGAACATTACACACACCTCATCATAGAATGAGTGCATAAGCATCACAAAATACCACCGCACGCCACTGGTGATAGTGTACCTTATCGTCTACCTTATGATATAAATTTATGTTTCTTTAGTGATGCCGTCTAGATCTAAACTTTCTAAACTCTTGTCTTGACTTGTCAACTTGTCTAGATTATCAAGACAAAACTGGCAAAAGTCTTGTCTTCAAATTTCAAAACAAAAATTTCTTATTCCATATCAAGACGAGCAAATTCTACACAATTTTCAAGATTCTAAATTAATTAAAAATTTTAAATTTTCGCAATATAAATATCTTATCTAAAATGTATGCGCGTCTGGTTAATGTAAAGTGTTGAAACAATGTAGACAATACTTTTTAATCTAGATTTAGACTTAGTCAAGTCTTATCTTGAAATTTCTAGAAAATACAAGATTTTTAGTCTCTCGACTTCTCGTGAGCCTAACTATACTTATAATTTTTGTTTCATAAAAAATGATGAGCAGTCGGTGAAGATAGTATGCTCATTTTTATCGCATATAGCACGGTCAATTATTCCACAAAGCCGCACAAACCAACAAGATAACAGAGTACAAATCTCTTGGAATATAATTAATACGCACTGATTAATTACAACATCAAATTATAAAACAGTGAATTAATAACTTGGAATGATAAATCCAGCACGATTATCTGCCAGGCCACGATCCACGTTGTGCGTGGAGTTATTAATAAATAGATACTGTAAATTAAACCATTAAATATATATCACGGCGATCGCTAAGCCCTAGGCCCCAAGCGACCTAATAAATGTTCGCACTACTATTTGACAGCCTCCATTGCACCCCGTTCTATTTATTTATAATTAATAATTACCTGATTTAGATTAATTTTATTATCTGATAATTTATTTCATTCAATTCAAATTATTAATAACTGTATTGAACCAGCCACTATAATTAGTCCCTATTCGTTCCATATGAGCCAATAAAGCCTAGTTTACACAATCACAATTGTAAATATATTCATACAATTTGCACAAATATACATTTTACAAACGTCATTTTAAAAATTTATTTATAAATTGTAAGATTTCAAATAAAACATTAATCCTTAATTAATTTGATTGAATATTATTACGAATGACGGAATACAAAACCGAAATATCAGTGGCGAGATTTAAGCAAGTTTAATGGGAGAAAAGGTAGCAATATCGGAGTATCCAGGGCCGGCTCGGTGTTAGTAGACGCCCAAATTCCCAGTACGAGCCTTAAATAATACATCTTTTATGTTTTTAATATTTTAATGTAAAAGTCTGTTTATGTTTATACACCGGAAATAATCCAAAAATACCCATTTTGGGTCCAAAATTTTGGGATTTTGAAAAAACTTCTTATATTGCGCTGAGTATAAATTTGGAAACAAAATTTTATATTTCCATTTCGTTTCTTTTTTCATAGTTGCATCTCAAAAGTGTTTTTTTTTTGAGTATCTATAAAACGGGTAAAGATACAATGATTACAGAAGTCGATTATACGTGCAACGTTACAGAAAAATATTTTCTCTGCATATTCATTCTTTCAGTTTCAGTTTTCGCTGGGAAAAAAAATTACAATTATCTTTTAGAGTTCTCGAGATATTTACGTTGAAAGTTAGACCCAAAAAAGGGGTTTTCAAGCAAAGTCCTCTAATGGGTTAAGATATAGCCTCACCAATCGATTCTATAGACAAAATTACATAAGTGTACCAGATTTTTATTTTGATGGATACAATTTTTGGAGCGAAAAAACGCAAATCGGTGAAATTAGGAAAAATGTAAGGTGTATCCCTTATGTTTTTTTTTATCGATTCTGGCCATTTTTAGTTTATCCTTTCTAAAAATTGTGTCCGTTGGAATAAAGATCTATTGATGATGTCGTATACTAACCAATTAGAGAAAATTTGAAAAACCTCTAATTTTACTCATAAAATTTTTATTTGGTTCCTAGTAGGTATATGTTTCTCTAAAAATTTTAAATGACTTTTTTTAATTTAAAAAATATATTAATGAACAAACTGTTACTGTTAAGGTAATAATATTGTGCATGTACTACAAACTCTAGAAAAAGTAATAATTAAAATGACATTGTAATTTCATGAAATAATTTAAATATTTAAATAGTGTTGATATAAATTTCTATAATTCCCAAAAATGTAAAGAAAACCATGTGGTTATTTTGGCTAATAACATAATTCAACAAATGCGAGAACATGAGAAAAACAAGTGTCACCACCAATATGCATCAGCGTTATTATTCAAAATTTCGATAACAACATTATGTTTTTCAGCGCAAATTTCTGTCAACAAAATTGTTAACAGTTAAATCCCAATTTATGATCGTGTAAAATACGCAACATGGCAGAAATTCCACATATTTTTTAAAAATTTCATTTCATATTGTAATGTTTTGTTCGTACATCACAAGTGAATAAATTGTGCCAATAAATTGGCAACAGAAGAATTATTTGTTAAAATAAAAACAGAAAAAGTGAAGGTTTAATACAGAAAAGTTGTTATTATCAACAAAGAAAATCAATGATCGACTTTAATATCAATTGGTACTTCATTTTTTTATGAAATGATATGATAATTACAAATAAATGAATAGCAACTCAACCTTAGACTGACAGTTTAAAATTATATAAAATAATTATAATTAAAACTGGTCTAGTGGAAATTCAAAAGAAAATTTTCTCAGACGACAATAACGTTTTTTATATACTAAAAATATTACTGCATATGAGTAATTCGTAATCCTCTATGCGTGTTGTCCAAAAATGCCAATAAATCAGCTGAATTTCTTTGTACAAAGATATAAACTCCTTATTTGTCAGTAAAGATTTAATGTATTGGATGAAATATAAAGTCCGTGCAGTTGATTGTCACCTGTTTTATAGCTTGCGACATGTTAATTGCATGTGCACGAAATAGTAGAAAGTGTTTTAATAACGGATCTGACGTGACAACAAACAAACCAAACTGTCACTGCATGACGGACAATGTGTACTCTGTGGCTGTCTTCTTGCCCGCCGTTTATTAAATAGAATTGATTGACAAATCCATTATAGTTTTATAAACAAAACACACGCCAAATAACGCAACCGAATGGACTAGAATTCCAAAACTATTAATACCAAAACTGGTATTGAGGGATTTATTTTTTTTGTTTTCAGATTTGCTTTTTGTTTGTTATTGTTTTAATCCGCAAAACATATTGGAAATAATTTTTATTTTCAGCGGAATTCAAATCAAAAAATTATTATTTTATTAATTTATATCCATCACACATTTTTTTATTTTCAGACACATTTCTTATTTATAGATGCTTACAGTATAATTCATAGTTTAAAAGTGAACAAATTAGTTATCATAAAATTAAGAAGTTTGGTATATGTCAATGAGAATATGCGAAGAATCTAATGGTGCAATTATAATTTTTTTACACCTAGCCAAATTTGAATAATTATCATATACCCATAAATGGGTGTGAGATACACCATCAAGGAATTTACCATTAAATTCTTCGTGTCATATGTACAGAAATCTTCGTTTATAAATTTCTACTAAATCATTCAAATAAAAATTGAATTTCAACCAATCTAATTTTAGGTAAGAACGCGACTCCGGGTATATAAAGGAGGAGGGGGTCTAACGGCAGGAGAGTTGACTCCTGCTTTGGCGGGGGTCCCAGGAAGCTACCTGGCTTTGAACCTCCACGCCTCCGGTCTGGTGATTTGACTAGATTACCTCCCGGGGCATTCGGGTGACACTGGATAGTTTAGTGAGTCAGGAATTAGAGTATATCAGAACACATTCTGGAGCAGATTACTGCTCTGGGTGGTGCTCTGGTTTCAGTGGATTAAGAACTGAAGAATTCTGAAGTGTTCGGACTAATTCCTGATCTAATGAAACCAGAATACATTCAGGAGTAGATTCCTGCTCTGGATTATTCTCTGTCAGTGGGCCTAGAATTAGACCATTTTTAATTATTGCTCTATTTTTGTCCTATTGAAATCGGTACCTACCGATTCCAGACCGTGCACTGTTTTCTGGTTTCAGTAGATTAAGAATTAGAATGTCCTGGAGTACTCTGATTATTGATCTGAAGAAACCAAAGCACTTTTTGTAGTAGATTCCAGTTCTGGATAATGCTCTATTCCAGAGCGAATTGTTGCTCCGGATTATGTTCTGATTTCAGTAGATTAAGATTTAGCATTTGCTCTAATTCTTAACCTGATGAAACAAGAGCACTTTCTGGAGCATATAGCTATTCTGTTAAGGTTTAAATGGGTTAAGAATTAGAGAAAGCTAAAATGATTGCTTTAATTTTTGACCTGCTAAATAAAGAGCATTATTTTGAGCAGATATCGATACTCTCTAATGTGCCCTGGCTTCAATAGGCCAATAATTAGAACAAAAACTTAAAAATGCTTTTTTTTCTTAACCTATTGAAATTAGAGCATAATCCAAGGCAGATATTAATGTTGCAGAATGTACTCTCTTTTTTTGGCATAGATACTATTGTTTATAAAATAATGCTAAACTTATATTTTTATATGTAGAATTGACTTTACCTAAAATTTGTGTATTTCAGATCGATTTTTAATACATGCAGTACAAATTTATAGGCACATATTAATGACATTCCCTTCAGCAACACCTTCCAGATCATTACCTATCTATGAATACATATCTAATCCTTGTAGGGCTCGGGCAAAGGGCTAATTCGGCCCTTTGAGCTGCAGTGACACGTTAGTCGTATCCTAACCTTAAACTTGCACCAGCGAACAGTGTTAATGGCGTTTTAATGTCGTCATTCATGCCGTGGACGAGACATTTCACACTACTCTAGTTTCCTTTTGCCCAAAATAAAAATAATATACAGCTGATAAACTTGTACCGGGTTTAATGGGCAGAGAGATAAACCAGGAATATACAGTAAAAATTAGTGAAGTGAGGTTATGTTAAATCATAAAATACAATGTTTCTCTATTGTGCATCGCAAAAATTTCTATTGTATGGTATTTATTTCCAACAAGAAGGTATTTAAAACAATATTCAAATATATTTCATCTGACTTTTAATATAAATATCTTAATAGTAATATTTCATAGACATATTAAAAATTTGTACTAGACGAATAAATTAAATGCAATTTGAATTCAACAGAAAATGAAACGCTCTTTTATTTATAGTGGAAAAAACTCTATTTCTATTCGTATCATGTTCTCGGGTCTCGTAGTCGTATATTGAATACGAGATATGAATGCTACCTAGTTCATTGACAATTTACGGGGTGAATTTAACTATACGTGTTGACAACCTGCTGCACTGCAAGGAATTCACAATTTGAAATGACTTGTGAACCAATTCAGACAGGAAATTAGATTAATTAACACGTATCAATGCTTCTAATCTCGAATACTGATGTATATTGCATTTACCGTTAATATTGGTTCATTAGCTGTCTTAGAGTATATTAAGAAATAAGAACGGTAAGGACATTGTACCAATCGAAAACAATTGTTTGGAAAAGGAGCGAAGCGATGACTTCAGTTATTGTCTGAGATCAATGCTGGAACTTTGCCGTATTGCCTAGCGATCGCATGACGTAAAAATACGTCTGTCTAGCATTTCGGTACTTGGTGTACTGCACTAAAATGCTAGAGTGACATTATTTTTATGTCATGCGGTCGCCAGGCGACATGGTAGAGTACCAGCACGGGATTCCTTACCGTTAGTAATGGTTATATAATTTTTTGCACGATCAAAATTTAATTTCCCTCAATATCTATAAAAAATATTAACTTTCATTCATGATAACTGAAGTCCGTTTCCATGGTTTTCAAACATTCGTCAAAATACTGTCATTTTATGGTTGTACTTTTGTGTAAGAAATTACTCCAAAAATAATTTTCAAGGTACCATTATTTATCAATAATTATAGAATTAGTAAAAACTAGTTTCTAATAACAATGATTTTACTTACCGTTCTAGAACGGTATGTAAGACTTACCATTTGTTACACGAAACAACTAGTAAAAGCAACCTACTGTCTTGGAATCCCAATCAATAAAAACAAGCATAAAATGGACATTCCAAGCGAGTTGGACACTATACTTTTTCTATGATCACCATATTATTTCCTAATTCAATTATTTACTAATAATAAATGGCTTCATTTCACTACTTCTTAGCAACTAGCTACAAAACAAGAATTAAACAATATTATTACCAGAACCGTGAGATATGAATTTAAATCTTAACATTGTCTATGGTTACCGTGCCGTGGGAAATGAAAATGCGTTTACAATATACTACGTATCCGTACAACAAACAAATATCTTAATGGTCCTAGAAAAAATGTATTGTTAAGTTTTACCATAATGATAATGATTACTATTTATTTCTGTGTTATAGTTCTTTATGTACTAAAGATGATTATGTCCGGCCCAAAGTTTTATAAATCGCCTAGGGTTATTCAAGTCAAGTATTGGTCCATAGTGCGTTCAATACTTTATCTCACTATAATTACTTAATTACCTACAATTTAATTTATAATTTATACATTAGATATTTTAAACATACTTAGTTCTTTTGGTAAAACCATTTTATCAACACACTGCATGAATTTATCCGTGATTCGCAATGTTTTACATGTTGACACAGTTTAATTTTTTACTTTCATTCCCTGAAAAAGACCCATGTGGGGTTGACACCGGTCAAATATTGCCCTATTCTATTATAAATAGATTTTTTTCTATAAAATATTCCATTGTCAATATAAATAATAACACACTAGTAAGACATAAAAAAAAATGTAAAGAATTTTGAATATATTGCTCTAATTAGATTTTAAATTAGGTACTTTTAGGATATGACGTGGACACTAAATTAATATTTATAATGTATCGATTTCAAGGTCACGTCGCGGGCGACGGCTGCTAGCGGACCTGTCACGACTGGTTCGCGTGCTTCTATTGTTCTGTTATCCAGAGGGTACTCAAACATTCCCGAACTTAATTGTTCTACTATATAAACCCCGAGCAGGAGATCGTGACGACAGTCTGATATTAATACGTGTAGTCAACAAGAATAGTTGGTGATATAAATAAATAGTTGGTGATATAAATATTCGTATAAATAAATAGTGCGTAGTATTAAGTGTTTAAATAAATAATCTTAGTGTATAAGTTTTTATTTATAATTGTTATTCTTAAATTAATGTTTATATTTGTTAATTCAAAGTGTTAGTTATTTTTATTATCTTTTATTATTCTTGTTTCCTTTATTAAACTTAGTTATATAAATATTAGTGTTTCAATATTTTTTTTACACTTCAGCTAAATAAACAAACGTTACAATAATAATCAAGTTTGTGGTGTTTGTGATAAATAAGTATAATAAATATAAAAATATAAGAGCAAAAGTTTTATCTGTGGGGTTATTGACCGCGCTTACTTCCGGGTCCTGTGTAACCTATGAACCCAGCTGTCAGTGGGGCCAACCTTGCGGTGTGGGGTTTGTTTCGAGGTTTGAATACGCAGGCCATTGGGTCAGACCCTCCGCACAAAGATTAATACGGTTAGTGTGTAATAAATCAACCTACATGTCTAATAAAATCGATATCGTGCTTACAGTATCATATCCGAAGACATAACCAGCTTTGTATGCTCATTAAAAATTTGTATATAATATTTGATTAAAAATATGAAGTATCAGGCTTTTTCTTAAGTATATTCACAACTATAAAACTTTTATATAGTCTACTTCCTTCTATATGGATATACAGTGTGTGCAACGAGACGCGAAACAGGACTTCAACATGGGATTTCAAAAAATTGTGGCTACTCTCTCTCCTGATAGATTTAGAGCAATATTACTACAGGATAAAGTTATTCAAAATTAATTTCTGTATCATATAAAATCATAATAAATGCAACAGCACGTCTGCAGTGCGAGATATACTAATTTTAAAATGTAACATTTTCGTTCAAAATGAGGCAGCCATGGAAATAAAAGAAAATATCCATGTAGGTAACAATTTATATTGTATGTATTTTAATATTATTTCAGTTGAATTAATTAATTAATTATTTTTGTATGCTTTAAATCGTATCCGCAATTTTAGTGCTACTTGTTCATTTCCTTACATAAAAACAATATACTTACCTAATTACATTAAAAATAATTATTTCAAGTTAACCACCGAATATTGTTGTTCTGCTCTCAGTTTAGCTTGTTAAACAACAAACTGTAATACAGCGAAAGAAACATCAGTCGACTGTGATATTAAGTTCTATCAACTATCAATTACTAGTTGTCACTAAGATACTTTTTTTTATAATCCGAGTCACTTAAATTATTTTCGTACATTTAAGTAATAGGTATTAGTTACTTTATAAAGATTATTAAGATAAACAATATGATTGTATGTATTCGAATTAGTTAAAGAGCGGTTATTTCTCATGGTGGTAAGAAGAATAATATTTTTGATGAAGTAATTGGACACGTTGAAATAGAAATCTCCCTCCATCATAACCTGTACTAAGCTGGAAACAATAAATGGCTTTTTCATCTCCCCGGAGTAATTTTTTATCCTAAAATTGCAAATAATCATAAATAACCTCGCTAGAGATTAAACAATTCACAAACATCCCCGACATGAAATATGAACACGCCGCGCGCAAATGAAATAATTAATATGAAAATAAAAGTCCGGGCTTTCCGACTAATCTGCTGGAGACAGACGGCGGCGCCCGGAGCCCGGAAGTGACACGGACTCCGGGAGATGCGACCGGAGCAGCCAAGAGGTAATTGTTAAAAATGGGCGCGTTCATCAAAAAATGCACAAACCACGCAGTCTGCGGTCTGCAGGTGGGAATAGAGGTGGAGCCGGGACGCGTAAATACAAACTCTAATCACAATTGTTACACTCGAATAAGTGATAGTGGCTTCTTGACTGAGAAAATAAAAAAAAATCAATAAACCTCAACCGGTTTTAGCCCCACTTGGAGATAATTAGACAATAAAAAAAAATGTATACAAAGTCGAGATTTCGAAAAAGGAGTTTCAATAACTCTATTTTAATCATTTAACTACGATAATTAGAATTGAATTGTAACGATATAATTATGTGAAAAAATCCGCCGTATTAATTGATACATGTTAAGTGTCGTGACATTTATTACTTAAGCGGTTGCGTTAATATGAATATTTTCCTTGCGGCAATGCCCCCAATGATGCATTTCCCACAGCGCAGCATTTTTTTAAACAAGCCTTACATTGTTATTATTTTAAAGATGAAATCACATCATTTATTGAACGAAGTGACGAACTGGGAACTCAGTGCACTGTAACTTGTGGTTTCATTAAGATAAGCATTTTTGTAGAAAAGTAAAGAAAATATAATAATTTTAAATATTTTTCATCGAAAATTAGGTTTTTAATTACTATTCATTGTTTTCAAGTATATTTTTTATAATGCATTAATGGTAAATAATGTCCGAGTGAAGTTTTAGTTTCGGCCAGATTCGGTCACAAATGCTGGTTTCGGCAGTAGTTTCGGTATCTGCCAAAAATTGGCCGAAATTTCAGCCCGGCTAAAACTAGTGTAATAATAATAATCAGTGACCCCGACTTTTTATATTTGTGTATGGTGCTCAAAATCTAAAAAGTATATTCTATATAGTCTAAAAAATCAGAAATGCAATGAAATTTAAATGTAGCAGTAATACAAAAGGAAAAATTAAATGTATTTATTAATTTTTAGTTAAAAAATAAAATTCCTGTATTAGCAATAAGTTTCTATACAGTTACATGAAAATAACAGTTGCTACGAAAAAACAAATATCAAACGTCGAAATCTGCCTTGTTCTGACTACATTTTGTAATTTAAAGATAAAATTAGAGTGAAAAGAACGCAAATTTTGCAGTTTGATATTTTTTTCATGGCAACTGTTATTTTCAGGTAAAAGTTTTTCAAATATTTAAAAATGTATAGGGTGTCCCATATAAAATAAGAAAATTGGGTCCAAAATCTTGAGACCCATTGGTTGAAATAAAATTCTGATTGGGTCATTTTAATAGTCTTGTAATATAGAAATTATTTGCAAATTTAACTAACTTCATATCTCTTATAGTTCTCAATATACCAATGGTGGCAAAGCGAACATAAGATTCAGGCTTTAAATGATTGTTGAACTGGAGAAAAAAATAAATACAAAATTACATAGGATTCCAAAGAATGAAAAAAAGAAGAAAATATTCAACTATGGTCTAATGGTCGAATGGTAAATATTCTGTTTTAATTTTTGGCATTATTAAATTCTTCAAAAGTCGGCGCACCTGAAAACGAATATTTTGAGTTCAAAGTTCAAAACAAAGTTACCAAAATTAAGTTAGATATATTTCATACCAACCAATAAAATAAACGTAAAATATTTCAAACAAACTACCCCACAGGCATTTATAATTTACATTTAAGCATCCGGGTTTAAGACCTACTTAGAGAAAAGGGAAAAATAGAGGCGCTATTTATTAATAGTCGTTCCTGCTGTGCATTTGTCACAAAGAAGAGAGGAGCAGTGCGCTCTCCAGGAAGCAGGACTGTATGGTCAAGCAGCAGGAAAGCAGGAGAGACAGGACATAAAGCAGGCAGGGTGCCGTATTAGAGAGGGGTGGTAATGAGCACTTGCTACGCTGGGGAGAGATACAAGAAGGGGAGTAATGCAGAATGATGGGACGATTAGAGGGAGCAAAAGAGACCAGAAAATATCTAGATACACATAAGGCTGCACCCAACAAATTGCTTTTTATTTATGAAAGATACACAGAAAACATATTTTCCAGCAATAATAGACTTGTACTATTATATATTTATTTAATTTTTCTTAAAGATCAAAAGAAAGTAAAAGCATCTGGAAAAAACCGAATTAAAAATTCCTCCAAATAAGGAAGATATTAAGGTCCGAGTTTTAAATTTCAAGTGTGACCAGTGATTCATAATCAGTGGTAATCGAGTTTACGAAAAAAAATACTAAATAATATAAGTTGTTTAAAACTAAATATGATAAGTCATTATTATTAGTAAATTAAAAGATACTATTGTAAATGTACATAAAAATTTTGTACGCTAATGTAGTGAACTATAATATTTCCTTGGGTAATACCAACAAACTCTTCTTCTTTTCACGTGCTCTTGCCATTGCACAAATATATTAATTACAAACATTACTTTTAGAATCCAATAACAATCTCGAAGAAGCGCGCTTTCAAAACAAAACAAACCAAACAAACAACACGAACAGCAACCGAACAAATGCGAAACATCGTATTAAGTATAGTGATGGAAACTAAAGTTGAGCTGTGCGGCAATGGAGAGTTTTATCGAATATGTTATTAAGCATAAGCGGCACATCATTTTTTTGTGGGATAAAAGCATAGTACAAAATAATGAATGTTTTAACATTAGAGGAAACTTTAATCTATTACATTTTCCTTCTTTTTCACTTGCCCCTTGTTCCGAATAGAAACCGGTAAATGAATTTCAGGATTTACGGGACTCTAAACCACAAACCGGTTGCATTACAGAACATACTATAACATTAATTACAGGGTTAGCGCCTAAATTTAATTTGTTAAATTATACAATAAGACTTATTATGTTGTTCTCAAAAAACAGAACGATAAAATCGCAAGAACTTTTTGGACAACTGCAATATACAGTAGTTTATCAAAAATAGAAAAGTGTACAGGTAAATTATTAGACTTGATTTAACAAAATTGTCAAGCAGTTCATATTAATAGTGACAAACGTTATATTTTTCGGGTAGCTCTTCTGTTGTTGCCTGCACTATAGATTCTAAGCTGACGTCATCAAAAAAAGAAATTACATTTTTCTTATTTAAAGTATCATTTTAAATATTTTTTTCTACTCCGATGTAAATATATCCCCCTTATTTCATTTTTTTCGGTTAATTACAGTAGACATATTTCAGAACAGTGAAATATAACGCATAAGTCACTCTTCTTGGCCAATTACAGAACCAGAAATCAATTATTCACGTTTATTTTATATTAGGATCACCCTTCCTAAGGCCATCTGACAGCATATTTGTGCGTTTTTCCGAATTTATAGGAGTAGCAATAGTATAGTACCTATTACATTTGGGATTTTGATAATTATTTATTCATAAAATTTGCAAACTTCTTCGCGAATAATGACTATCATAATCCATTGTATAATAATATACTTTTAATTCTGGTGGCTTGTCCATTAAGCTTTATTGGGTGTCCAAATCGTCCAATTTCAATCAATACTTCGACTTGTCTAAAAATAAGAAAACCTCAGAACACGGAAAAGAAAGAAAAAATACAATACGATAGCGCGAGAACACGATTTGCCGAAATGATTTTTGGACTGAGTAACTGTATTTCGTCGAATGAATGCAGCTAATGTCTCCATCTTTTGACTCGCAACCAGACCGCACAAATTGCAACACACCCTGCCTCCCGCCGCGCGGCAGACAGGCGGGGGGCCGCGACAACTCATGGCCTCATCGCACTTTCCACCCCTGTGGAGGGTGCGCCGTTATGGCTCACGGAGGATTCAAGGGCGTAGGGGATGTGAGAGCTGTAGGCTTGCAGGCTCAATAGAGAAAAACTAGTCAATAGAAACACCAAGCTGGCTTCGAAAAAAATGTTTGTTTAATGCTTTTGTCAGTTGGTGCATTCTTGGGAATAACACGATTCTTTCAAATTAGATCTTATTTTCTTTTAGACATAACAAAAGTAGCGAGACATAAATTCAGGTGCAAAAACCACGAACATACTACCGTCATTGTCGGCAATAAACATCAATAACTTTTACAGCAGGCGTTCGATTTTTAAACTTTATACATTATATCAAAGCATGAACATTCCTCTTTAACATGTGTAAAAACAAAGGTATGTTGCACAGTGTAATATTTAGTAACATAAATAAAAATTCAAAATGATCAGCATTTTATAGAGTTTTTTATCTTACAAGCTTAATATTGCTCTTAAACTAGGTATATGGCCAAAAAAATGAATTTTTTATATACAATAATTATAGTATATTTTTATAACATTTTTGTATGCTATGTATCTTGTTAACGGGAATGGAAGATAAAAGGACACTTATAATATATCTCGAAAGAATTTTTTACAACAAAAATAAAATATTCATTTTATTAAAATACATTTCTTGTAATATACCAGTTGAATTTTTAATGTATAATAAATGTCTCTGAATATAAATATTAATCACTTTGAGATTTGTTCAAATGTAAATATATTGTATCAAGTTTTACGTATATTTATAAAACGCAGTTATATTTTGTTTATTTTATGAAAATTAACTTTTTTGAAAGATTTTGAAATGGAAAGAAAAATAAACAAGAAGAAACTAATAACAGAGAATATTGTTCTTTTTTTAAAGATGTTTGGCCTTTATAATAAATTCTTAATATGATCAAATTAACTGTTTCAAACTACCGTTCTTCTCATAAATCTGGCTTTGAATTTGTCTCAGGTCTTAAAAAAGTTAAAGTAATTATTTAACTCAGTGTCGCATTTACGTTACAGGAGGCCCGAGGCGCAACATCTACATGAGGCCCCTATATATATAGGTATCTTTATCCATATCATCCATATTTGATTGTTTAAAAGACATTAATGTTGAAGTTTCATTTAGAGTCTCAGTAGGTTTAGCAGAAATATTTTCGTCGTTACATTTTTGAAAAGATTTTAAAAGATTTAAGAGAGCTTCTCGTTGACTCTCTAACTACTTTTCTTTTTCTTTTTGTCGTTTTCTTTTACTAGCCCCAGATTCAAATTTTCTTGGCATTTTATTTAGAAAAATTATATGAATATACAGCAAGAATAGGAATCATTCAGAGAATTGGTAAAAAATTCTTCGTCAAATGTGACACGTTGTCTTCAGGTTGCTTTTTTTTTAAAAAAATAGATTACTAAAAAATCTGAAAGTTCACAAATGAGAAAAAAATCTTTTGTCGCCATTTGAAGGAGTTATTATTTTTGAAAGTAGTTATTTCATTTTTTACTTTAAAAATTTACAGCACTAATATTATAATTAAATTCATGTAGGTAGATAACCTTATATTTGAGTAGAGTTAGGTTTTGAGGCCCCTGACGAAAAATGTTAAGAGCCCCGTCCCTAAATAAAGTATTTTCGATAGTTTTCTAATTTAACGATCTAACCATAATAAATAATTACCAAATAGGGTTTAAAATCGTTATTTTTGTCACATTTCTCGAAATACAATATATTAGAAATTTTTCTTCTCGAAGGTATAATAAAAAATATTCGTTATTAATTACAAAACATTACACGCTAAATATAATAAAATATTCAAAAATTTTAGAAAATATATATATGAATTGTAGAGTTCAAAAACTAAACTGAATAACTCCTTAAAATGGAAAATTTTGGATACCGAAATATATGTTTTTAATTTTATTAATTTTACTCCAATAATTTAAAAAGTATTTAGTTCTATATTTCACAATAGAATTTATTTCTTTTGTATTAGTTTTATAAAAAATATTAAATAGCAATCTGTACTCACCTAGTATATGAATGGAAGTAACATTAAGAAAAATCCACTTTCTCGTACAAAAACCGAAAAAATGAAATATTTTCGTCACAGAAATAAAGAACGCATGCGACACTTGTCGCATTATACAAAGAATAGAACAATAAGAAAAATTTACTATAGTTATATTATCGGATTACCATCATCAGGAAATACAGTGAATACAATATGAGTATATATACGTAGAATGAAATAGACGGAAACAGACCGTATAATTGTAGGAAAAATTGAAGAGATTAAAGAGCAGGAAAAAATCAACGGAGGTTCGACGAAATCAAGTTGTTCGTTCGTAGAATTTTTTTTCATTCATTTCTTTGGATTTAAAATTATTCTAATAGATCCACCTTTAATCTCTTTTTGCCCAAATGGTTTATATTTAAATTATTAATATCAACAGAATTGGTATGAACAATAGTTAAACAGTTTAGCAACGTTAGATTGATATTTATTTAAACCCAGAGGCTCGTGTGTTCTTTAAATCTAAATCAAAGCTACGACTTGTTTTGTCCGACATATGAATGGCTTCGCAATCGGAACATTTAATTTAATAAATTTCACTTTTATCGAAATTGAATTTATCTTTTTGTTTTAGTTTATTATTTATAGTACACTGCACATATATGCAGGGCCGGATTAACCAATAGACAAATAAGACAAATGTCTAGGACCCGTAATTCGAAGTCAAAATTATGTTGTCATACTAGTTTTGAAACAGAGTAGAATAAAAGTAAAAATCTGAATAAAAGAATACAAAATTTTGAATAAAACTTTTGGAAAATTGGTAAATTATAAAAAGTTTTGAGGTACGCTATAAAAAATATATGAGCAAACGATAATAGTCTTACAAGTTGGTTGCAAACGTTACAATTACACAAGTGAGATTAAGTAGGATATTTAAAAAGGAACACATGTATTTTGGGTAGAAAAGAGATTGTAGTTATAAAATTTTAAAATTATGACATGTTGAGTTATATTATGAAATAGAGAATGGCCTGTATTATGAACTCACTTTTATAGAGCGCTTTTGGCAGGCTGGCCTCATAAGATTATAATGTAAAAACACGCTTCCTAAAAGCGTTCGTAATGTGGGGCAATATGTATTTAATTTTACATTAATTTTTTTTAACCAAAAATAAATTAAGTGTCATTTTAAATAACGCTCCAAAAAAAATTTGTAAAAGCCTGTTGTTTAAATTAGTTTTTATTAATTAATCTTACTAATTGTTAACAAACACCACTTTAGGTAATCAGTTAATTTATTAAGTCTAAAAAAAAAAAAAATAATAAGATGGGGCCCGAATTATATTTTGTCTAGGGCCCGCTGGAAGCTTAATCCGGCCCTGCATATATGAGTTATAAATTATTCCAACTTCAAGAGTAAGAAATCGGCCATATTAAACAAATTATTTTCAATAACTGTTCATATTTAAAATTTACTAATGAATTTATATTTATCTCTATAATAATACATATAATCTATTTTCTCTGTTTCGGAATTAGAATATCATATTCCAGCACGCTTATTGATGTTAGAAGGAGCTTTATTCTTAAACGATTTTTGGTTATATTATGTTATTTGAGATTGGCATGACTGCATTAAATACACAAAATATCTAGGCAACTGACAAAGTAATTCTAATTTATTTGGGAGGCCATGAAACAAATTGCTTGTGTTACAATGTATAAACGAAACAGAAATCACTGTCACCAACCTAACTATTCTATCAAAAAAATCCCTTAATGGAAATTGTCAAATATTATTATAAAAAATAATGTAAATACAAGCCGAAACAGAGAAAATAGTATAAAACATTCGTTATAGAAGGCAATTCAAGCACTCGTTCGTTCGGAAATTCAAACTCGTGCTTGAAAAGGTTGCCTTCTACAACTTATGTTTTAATATACTATTCTAGTTACAAATTGAAATTAGAAAAAGTACATTTAAAAAACATTATTTGAATACTTTAATCTAGATTTAAAAGTACATAGTTAGGAAAGAACTTGAAAGCAAGTTTCTGGTACGGACTATAATATTATATGACAGAAGAAACTACCTGCATAAAGGAACCGTTACCGCTAGACCCGTAAAACTTTATAACGGGGACGGCCAATCAGATTATTCTGTATTGAGATTCAAATATTTGTGCGGCCTAGGGCCTACTATCTATGTGTGTATTTAATGAAAACAAACTATTTTTTACAGTATAAAATAGTTGAATGTTTATACGATGGGGCAATATTTTTTCTATTATTTTCTTTGTACTCAAGGGTGGTGGTTGGAGGCCCCCCATCAAGCGAGGCCCCCAGCATGCGCCTCATGCGCCTAATGGTAAATGCGACCCTGATTTAACTCGTTTCTAGTTTTACAGATGATAAGAACTTTGTGTATATTTTTGTGACATGTTTATTAAGGTTAAGGATAATTTCATTTTTAAAATTGATTTCTAATATTATGTTTAAAGTAGATATTTGTAATATATTTTTCTCATTCATTTTATAATAAAGGGCAGGGTATATATTCTTCGTTAGGGTAACAATAGCAGATCTCGTTTGATATTCTTTGTTTCTTGTTTTTAAACAAAAATGATATTTAATATCTCTTTGTATAGGTACGTTTTTCGAGGCCGTATCTTTTGTGCTAAAGAACAATATCATCCTTTGACGTTTAGACATTCGTTTTGTCGGATTTGTTTCATAAAATAAACTTCTTTTTAGGCTTTTTGTGAACGGTAACAATTGAATTTGCAATGCTCTGTCAATTTACTGGCAAAACGAAAATAACAATTTTCTAAAAATGATTGCCTTTAATTAAAATTATTATGTTTCACGTTTCTATTTCACCGGTCCATCACTTTGAAGTATTACATTCAAATTGGATGTATTATAAAATTTATTCAATACCTTTTCATAACAGGATTGTAACTAGTATTTTAACATATTTCGAAAACATTTTCAAAATTCAATTTTAAACTATAAATATTACGAAATAATAAGTGTAACTAACATATT
This sequence comes from Stenolophus ochropezus, assembly GCA_035578165.1. Lineage (NCBI taxonomy): Eukaryota > Metazoa > Arthropoda > Insecta > Coleoptera > Carabidae > Stenolophus > Stenolophus ochropezus. The sequence continues at coordinate 10,762,790 of JAQOWZ010000005.1, read as the reverse complement.
ACTGATGACATAATATACCGACGAGGAATTCCCAGATATCACTTTCTGAGATTTAACTGGCGTGGAGAGTACACCTCAGGGGTCATTTTTATGTGATAACTAGTTTGTAAACTATTTTGATCTATGCAGGATTCGAACTTGAGCTGTTAAAACCACAGGCAGTTAATATATGAACTTCGAACTCCATTCAATGAAAAATGTATTTCATTATACATGAGTGTATATTTGACACCTTTAAAATTCTTTCTTGTCTCACCACAGGTACCTTCAATAAAATTAAAATCCACGTCACGGTGGAGTTTTTTTGTCCCTTTTCTCATGCTCGTACAGCGTGTGTATCCCTGTTCTTGGTTCTCACATTACAACCCTTCTATCTGTTGTGTTCGATCTGGCGAGGGTGTGTGTATGACGTGGCGGGAGCCATGTGCCAAGTCGTGTAGCACGTCGCATCACTTGTCGATGCGCGCGGGTAGAAGGGGGAAGTCTGTAGCGAGGATACAACAGTAAAGGGAAAACGAAAAGGTTAGAAAAAGAGACAGGAGACGAGTGAAGAAATGGTACAGAAAATTTAAGTTTCAATTAGAAAATTGTTTATTGTGCAACAAGTGTAGAAAGATACATTTTTATTAAATTTTCAGATATTCTTTTTACAAAACCTGAAATGAATTTCAAGAGTATAAGAGTTAATAGCAAGAATGTGTGATCTGAGGTACAGTTCTTTGCAGGGGCGGATCTAGGGGTGTGCTGGGTGTGCAATAGCACACCTGGATTTTTTCAGGGGCGGCATTTTAGAAAAGCAATTTGTTAAAAATTAAAATAATTAATTATTCATCTTTGTTTACACTTATTTACAAACTTTTGAAGCATTTATGAGATCATAACTAGCATAATTATTTTTTATTACAATTGTTTGACGTATGTAGGACCACACACATATTGGCTTGTTTCCACAATTTTATATTACATGCAGCAAGCGGCAATAGCAATTAGCGGCGGGTTGTTTGTATCGGCATAGATCTGTAGTGTCGGTAGAGTACATTATCAAAACACCATTTTTGTTCAATTAGTAAATAACTCAAGGAAGCTGGACCTAACAGTTCAGCGCAGGGATACATGTTCGGAACGTGTACATTTATTTTCTGATTTTCTGACTGTGAAGTTCCATTTGAAAGTGTGCTCAACATTCAATTAATAATTTGTGCAATAGGTATGTTTTCATTTAAAACTTTACCATTAAGCTTGAAACCTTTAAGGTAGGTAGTTCTAGATATGTGTAAATTACTATAAAAAAATAAAATTCACAAAATTTGAAACCTATTCTGTTTTTATTCTTATATTATGTCAATATTTACATACTTATATAAATATTGTTATAATATATCTACTACATCTTACAATTTACTAATCATTTTAGCTTCCAAACTATAATCATATAAATTTATCTGCTCTTTAATTTTATAGCATAATATTTTAAACAGAATTAATATTGTTAGTACTCAACACCAGCTGAAAAATATTGACTTGTCAGATGCTGTGAACAACATAAAAAGTATCACAGAATTTCTAGAAAACTATAGACTAGAGGGGTTTCACAGTGTTTTAGAAGAGGCAAAGTTTTCTGTTGAAATACATGTTCGAAGAAGAAAGAAAATGTTCAATTACGAGCAGTCAGACGAAACAATTTCTAGAGAAAAAGATAAATTTAAAATATCAGTCTTTTATACGTAGTTGCAGAAATTAATTCATTAAAAGAACGATTTATCCCGCTAAAACAACACACCGATTCATTTTCCTTTTTATTTAACATAAAAAATATTGGTCCTATGGATACAAAATTATTAATAAACTAATGTAAAAATTTAGAGTTGTTGTTTACTGATAAAGATACCAAAGAACGGAATTTTGATGCAGATGAGCTTTATATGGAACTCAAATCTTTAACTACAATTGTAAAAGACGATATAACTCCTAAAGAAATATTAAATTATATTTATAAACAAAACTTTACTAGTCTTTTTCCAAATGTCATAATAGTTAATTAATTAATTTATTACTAACATTACCTATTAGTGTTGCTCAAGAAAAACTTGTAGCGCTTTCTATACTTTTCATAGAACATGAAATTACCGAAAAATAAATCATAACGTTATAGTAAAGCGTTTTGCTCAAGCAAAGGCAAGAAAAGTATCTTTATAGTAGGCAATTTACATGGGCTGTGAATTGCGTTACCTACTTCTACGTTATTGTATTTTTTTAGAGTTTTATTTCTTTTTGAGTATGTATGTTTTCTTCTTTCTTTGTTCATCATAATTATTCGTAACATCTATCAGTATTTGTTTTTGCCGTTCGATAAGACTTACATATTTTTCCAGTTTATTGGAAACAAAATAAAATAAAGTTTTATGGTCAGAGAAGTTCACTGTTAGGTGAGGAGGGGGGTTGGTTCGGTAAGCGGAGGGCGGCAATTTGAGGTTTTGCACACCTTATCTTTCCACCTAGATCCGCCCCTGGTTCTTTGATTTATCAATGATCAACAATGCCTTTAATAACAAACACAATAGAACCGTCGTAATTGTGAAGTTGGAAACATCTTAATCTTCATCAACATCTATCGTACAACATTTCTAGATGGAACAAGGCCTCAAGTTTTGCGCGCCCATAAGGGTGAGGGGGTCAAGAGGAGGCATTTGCCCTCACTTGGCTTTTCGCAAGTTTGAAAAAGACGACACATTACTTAATTATTTCACCACCGTTATGTTCTATAAGATTTTTTATTTTTTTAACGTTTGCTATTTTTTAGGGCTTAGATTGTGTGTGGAACAAATTATTCCGTTAGTATTTGTGATTATTTTAACTATCATTAGAAATTAGAGACGTCTGAGACAATTTTTACTTTGTCTGTTTTTTTTTTAACAATTCTATTTTTAAATGTACAATGTCACATCGGAATAGAATGTCAAATTAAAACTATTCAACATTGCTGTCAAAATTTCGATTAGCATTTTTGTAAAGTGTTGTTAGTCCAGAAAATAAACTTTTGCGAGCGCGTGTCATCAGCGCAAAAAATCTTGTGTATCACATGCCAAGAAACTCTTTTCCGAGATCTCGCATTATTTGCAGGCCACGCTTTCAGCTCGACCTGTCAAAATATGCTCACTCTCGCAAAAGTTCAGTTTCTGGACTAGTGATACTATTATTGGCGCCCATACCTCAAGTACCTAAGATTCTTGTTTCATCACAAATTTTACTTGCAATTAAATGTTGTATGTTGACATCCCACAGTCTCTGTAAGTAGGTTCCCATAAAGATTGGTGATGCTGAAATTTAAACACTATCAGTGATATTCTACAGTCACTGTTAAAGTTGCTTAGAGACGATCTCTAGCTAGAGGTGACTGTTAGTTTTTATAGGTGATGTAATTCTAGTATTACAGAACAATGTTAGCGCTAACAGCGGTAAAATTTGACTGTAGAATACGTTTTTCTTACCTCTAAATTCAGTTAGAGATGATCTCTAAATTTAACAGTGACAGTAGAATACCACTGCAGATTTCTCTTTCCGCTAATTAAGTTAATCACAACTACCCTAAGATCAAAACATCATGTTAAACATTCTTATACAGGTTTCAATATGTCGAATTGATCTTGAATTTGACATATTTACACATGTTTAAGAGCTAAGCAATGCATATTAAAATACTAGGTATTGCTTATTTTTTACAACCTCTTTATGAATGTTTTGTTTACTATGCATAGTAGGAGCAGTAGTACAACATCGAGTAGCTAGCAGAGCAGCGGCGTCACAGTGTCACGAGCAAAACTGCAGGAAGTTTTGTCTGCGCTCCTGTTCCTGACAGCGCTAAATTATCCCGCTGCCGGAGTTCCCGAGTCCCGGAGTCGCTTCCGGGTGCCGCAAGACGCTCTCGGATCAATGGAAGATATGTGACGATGACGGAATACACACGAATTAGACGCTGCTAGAGTAAATATATCATCAAGCTTCTCTGTGCATTATACGAGCACCATTGTTGAGACAAAACAGGAACTTTAATAGGGTTCTGGGCTAATAATATCATCATTAAATCACAATTTTCAGTCGTATGATAGTTCTAATTGTCTAGAATAACTTTACAAGTACTAATTCGGTTAAACACACTAAGACCTCACAAAACGCTGTATTAAATATTTTAAATTCAAACAATGTAGAAAAATTTCGGTTTTTCGAAAATCACACGACTTTGTTGCTTTTGTATTCGCGTACAGTTTATAAACAATACGAAGCAAGAAAAGGTAAACGACGATAAATGATATCTTCACAAAAAAACAAGAAGTGACAAATGAAGGAGACGCTTTCATGCCGTAAGAAAAATATATATTCCATTTTATTGATTTTTATAAATGTTTTTAATAAATAGTTATTTATGCAACTAGTGTGTAAAGTAAGCGTTTTTTAGTCGAATGCTATTTAACGCGTGAGGCGTAGAATAGGCTCATCAACCATAATAAAATTATGGTAAATATGTGTTGTAAATAATATTTATATATTTAGCAAGTATGATTAACATAAAAAAAAATATTAAAAATTTATTCAGTTCCGAGATATTAAGGTTTATAAAATTCATCGCGTCATCGGTACTAGTTTTAAAATGAAGCTTCTGATTGGCTAAAAAATGAAAGCCCGCTGCTCGCCCTTAACTCAGGCAGGCAACATAATGGATACAAATTTATATGCATTTCTAAAATCAAGTCAAGTTTCATATAAAGTAATAACAATAATATAAAGTGTTTATATACCTTAATGTTTTTATATTTTTCGTCTGTGCAGATACATACATTGGATTTTGAGATAAATAACTCAATAGCATAGATAAATCTACAGCAGGTAAATTACCTGAATCGGCTTTAATAAAACCTGGATCCATTTTATCTAAAAACGAATTACAAAAACTCGAAACTGTAGTATACAACTCGAAGTTTTAAAATTTGTCGTAGTTCAAACACATGACTCAAGCCCACTAGCGCCACAGAAATGTCAAAGTGAAAAAAGTTGTCAAAAGGTACAACAATATTTACCTACTTTCCATAAAAATATATTTGTTAATCTTTTTAGAGAAAATTATTGAACAAAGATAACATTTAATACATGTTTAATTTTTTATCAAATATAAAACGAAGGAAATGCAAATCACATAAAAACTTACTGGTTGAGTACCACTATTTAGTACTGATGACGTCATATTGCAGCGCTGTACATTAAATAATTATTTTCTCCCTTAATACTAAGAATTTTCAAACCGGATTTGCATTTATCAACATATTTCTTTATGTATATTTATAAAAACAAATTTAAAAAAAATGGTTGATTTCAAAAGTAAACGAAACCGTGTGCGTGAAAAGTAACTCTACGAACTCAAAAGAGGGCATAAAGTATGTACTTTACGCCCGGTTGTAGGAAAAAATATTTTATTTGTAATGAAACAATACTTGGGTGGTTCAAATTTCGAGCAGCTAGAATGAATTCTATATGCAGATCAAAATTCTTTTCTAATTTCCCACATAAAATTGAATCCTGAGGTACACCTTCCACAACAGTGAGAATACCAAATAGATATCGTCTAAAAAGTTTTTCTACAATATAAATAATATCATTCATAATATTTTTTATAAAAAGTAGCACCTTCTACAATAGACAATAAGTTTTACTTATATTGTAGTAGTTTATGTAGTATGTTTTGTGGTACCTTGTCTTAAAAACTAACCACGATGTTTACCAACAATGATACAACGGTACCAACTGACAATAAATAATGTATCTTTTGCAGAATTGTTTTATTTATAAAACTGCCTTAGTTCTTTGAGAGTTTTGGAACTGCTCGTTCAGCGAAAATGTCGCCCAAGGCATGCATTCCACTTGGAGAAATTCAGATGCATTTTATTTTAAAATTTATATGCAATACATATTCAAACACCGTTTATTCATTGTTGAAGGAAAATAAAGTAGCTTTTAAAGAAACAAAAATAGCTGGATAGAAAAAGGAGAAGGCGCTAAAATATTAAAAGAGAAGGAACGATATCTCGGTATTACAAAAGACACGCCTTATGAATAATTTCAATGGAGCTGGAAACAGATGCTTCAGCGTATTAAAATTTTTGTCAAGTAGAAAACATTTCTATATTTTATTGTTATGTCTCACTACACAAGAATTCAATTTGTGCCGAAAAGGAACAAGACTGTTCTTTACATCAAAAAGATATTACCATGGCTAATATTAAAAATCCCGATACATATTTCACAGCAATAACTGGATTATCAATACTAACATCTCCAGGAAAGACATTACGTTTTATCCTTTGAATCCTGTCCTCAACGCACGAACGACCGAGCAGAAGGGTAAGTCGAAAAGTTAGATTTACAAAACTTCCTAATGTTTTACAATATGTTTCAAACTTGAGATACATATTATGACACTAATTCGTAAAGAAAATCAAATATATGTATTAGAGCCATTAAATATTTCTTTTCGTTCCCAAAATATTTGCAATCACAGTTTAACAACTTATAGTTTTTCAATTTGAAACATAAAATTATGTGTAGACATCTATATAATATTTCAAAAATATCGATTATTCGGTTAAAATTTGTGATTTAATAAAATAGCACTTTATGATACTTTTGTAAAATTTCAAACCTGGTTTCAAAATCTCTTTTCATTCTCTGAGATATTTACTCTCAAAATTGAAACTCAAAAACTTTTTTTAAGAATATTAAAAAAATCAATCAAAACTTTTCATTTTTTGGACTTAAGTAAATATCGATGCGCTGATTCCAAATTTTTAAACAGAATTTATTTATCTCTTTTCGTTTTGATGTATAAATTTGAGAACAAATATCTCAGGAACGAAAAGGTTCAACAAAATTTTACATCTAAAACTTAATTTTTTTAAGGTTCAACTGTATTTTGAAATAGCTTGGGAATACAAATAAATAAGAGATAAAAAATGTAACACAAAATTTGTACTAAACAAAAAATTGTACTTTATTAAATATTAATATCAATATCATTTACAAACAGTTGAAAACAATAAAGTTTTGTATATATTTGAACAATATTAATAACTGAGAGAAATGTAAATATAAAACTCCAGGCCTGTTCTTGTAAAAAATAATTTCCGTGGGAGTAAATTTGCTTAAAACAAATGAAATTAAATTCCACCCCTGCAGCAATAACAACCCTGAGATGCGTTCGCACTCATTACCTCAAAATATCAAATTATCTTCCACTTGTAGCGCAAGTGGTTCCATCTACAATCTGGGCGAATGAAATTCCTTACCATGCCAATCTAATTGTTTGTTTGCAGCGAAAAGTAGGGAAAATAAAGAATAAAACAAACTTGTATCGTCTTGGGCAGATCACAGGCTTAAGATACACAAAGAGATATAAAACATCTGTTTGCTTTGTAATATCAAAATGCCTCGAGGCTGTGAGCCATCCAACAGCCGATGAAAAGAAAAATATAAACAGCTATTTGGGAAATATCACTACCGTACCGCCCATGCACGTACGCCACTGTCTGCAATTAATTTCCGGGCAAATACACAAACATTCAACTAAACGGATATTACTCAATAAAAAATTTATAAACATTGAAACATGCCCTACTTTATAGTTTACTTTTAACATCCGGAATTATAAATATTCAATTAAAAAATTATCAATTCAGATTGTTAGATTTAAAAAATATAACAAATAAATAACCATCCTCAAACGTTAAATGTTGTTTTTATTTTTAAAGATTAAAAGAATGTAAGGGTATATTTGAAAATCCATATTAACAATTTCTCCAAATAAGAGAGTTAAACTTATTATCTATTTAAATTTTTTATGTAATGTGCCTAATGTGGGAAAACAGTAATACACAATCAATAATAATCAGGTTTACGAAATTTAAGCAAATTACAAAATATGAGGTAGTCAGATCACAATAAGAAACAAATATGCAAAGATATTAAAAACAGGAATAGTAACCGAGCAAACCTAAAACATTCGAAAAATTTGATGTAGATGTGAAATAGAGTATGGATCATACTTTTTTGAACCATTTTATGATTCTGAACAAAAAATAAAAATAGCAGATTTTTTTAAATGGCTTAATTATTGATAAATCCGGAGAAAATAATAATAAAGTTTTGAAGAGGGGATATGTGACGTAACATAGGATAATTAGATAGAGAATTTGGATTCATTCGATAAAAATCATCTATCATAGAATAATCTACATTTGGCAGATTACCCGGGTTCTATTCAATGTTAACGTCTATTTTATTCAGGTAATTTTTTATTAGGTTATGTAAATTTTAAAATGTCATAATTCAGAGTCAAAGTTTCCTGAAATAGGTAAAATTTTCAGGAACCTTGGTTCAGCCAGAATCAAGATATTGTCTTTTTTTTTGGTTGAGTTACGGAACATACTATAAATGAGCCACGCTACCCGTAACGAGGAAATTTACAAATATTTTCGTATTTTTAACTACCATCTTTTATATTTTTGATAAATATTTACTATTTTATTACGAAAAGAACGATGAACAACGGTATTTTTTTATTTATAATCGACAACGCTGTTATTTGAATCTCCTTTACTTTATTCATTTTTTCTAAATACCACATTTTAAGTATCAATACATCAAAAGTTTCTATAACTAAAATGAAGATTAGTTTTAAGTTAACGCATTCAGTATGATTGTTCGGTTTCAAACCAAATGAAAACGTTCCCTGAATCCGGGATCAACATAATAACAGTAACGGATTAAGGGTTGTGACAAGAATGACCATAAATATGTAAATTAAAATATAATAATTCCCTGGTCGAATGTTAATATTACAATGTAAAAACCGCATTCCACAGAAACCCTACTCTGCGGTGTCCATTTATAATTTACCACGCGCTCACCTACATCTAAAACTCGGTCTATAAATCAAATTACTCATCCACTCATCGCAATAAAGTCCAAACAGTAAAAACTAGCCTAACTCCATTGTCCTGCGCCCCCACGAACAACAATCGGTTAATTGGGAGCTCAACTATCCTGCGAGTCCTGCGGAGGGCCTGATGAACTTCATTCAATTATTACAGGGGTCGTTAAAACGATACACGCTCCAAGAAATTGGAAGGTGAGACTGCAGAAAAGAAATGTGGGGAGATCGTTTCATTCAGGAACTTTTGTTTCATACTTTAACCACATACCAGATATTTTTCTAAAATTTAACACCAGCCGGTGCTGTTTTGTTAACAAATAATATTTGAATAAAATCAGAATACTTACATGTATAAAATGTTCAAAAAAATTAGGTAATATACTCAAGAATGGGTAATACATGTCAAAACAATGAAAAATGTTCATAAAAACATATATTTTGAAATAACTAATTAAGTTTAAAAGCTTCAGCGATTTTAATTAATTTAATTTTACTATAATTCATTTATTATTAATATAACTACACTTTCAACGTTAAAATATAATCATAGTAAGTACGCCGTAACAATGAAAAACAGTCAATAAAATTTGTAAAATTCCCCGCGTCTAACCGTCTAGCAACCAAATGAGCACGACCGAAGGTAATTATTGAAAAGTACAATTAATTATTCAAGATAAAAATTTGCTTAAGATAACAATATTGGTATTAACAACCAATAAAAAACAAAAGACCGTTTTCGACTGTACTTCACATTACGATTTTATTTTAAGAATAAAAGTGTATGTAGAACCTTCACAGTTGTAACCATGTAACATTTTTAACACACTGTATAAACAACGAGTATATAAATGTTTCAAAATAATTGCAAAAATATTTCAGGATACTTATGTACTATTTGATGTAGAGATTACATTGCATTTTTTTTCCAAAATTCGTAAAAATAAGAGCACATTCCTTAGAGCTAACATTTTCAGGTCACCGAATTAAGAGACAAAATAAAGTAACATTGAAAGAACCATTACACAACTTCATTACTTTTAAGTAATTTTAATCGTTAAAATCTCAATATACGATTTTTAACACGATCTCTTTTAAACCCACCCTACATAAGTATTATTACGTAACAAAATATGCATATAAAAAAGTATATACGAGATATTAAATTTATATTGGACTATGAGGAATCTATATCTAAAACACATTAAATGGTAGTTGATTGTATATTGTTTTTTATAACCACCATGAATGAAATATTCATTATTGTATAATTTTTGAATTGGTACGCATTCGGTAAGAAATACATACAGCTTTAGATCTATAATGATATCAATATAAGTTTTTTTACAACAAATAATTTACCTTATTTATGATGGCGGTACGTAGTTTTACCAAAATACGAATCTATGTCATTCCACACTCACAAAATATTAAAAAAGTCACAAAACATCACACCGCACTAAAACAAATCACAAGCAAAACGCTAGCGTGCCAACTGTCACAAGTTACGGAACTACTTGAGTCAAATTAGCACCTGTTTACGCGCGCACATTTCAAATAAAAATGATTTGAAATATATTGATTTGAAAACACATAAGTACACATGAGATTAAATCCGTACAATTCGTAGTATTTGTATTGTTTGCAATCGGCAGATAGGTAGAATAGTTGAATAGGCAATGTTTACGGCTTCTTTGATGCGATCTGTTCATTTAATTGGATATGGGGCTAGTTCACCAGCAACTAACGAGAACATGGCTTATAAACTACTCGCCAACTGCATGTGTTGTAGACTGATCTGTTTAGCGTATTGTTGAAATTGTTTTGCGTGATTTCACTTCAGGTATCTACTGGTTCGAATCCAATACTCGTATTATTTTAAACAAAGGTAATATTTTATTTCAAATAGCAAAATATTATTTAGAAATATTATATATTATATTATTGAAAGTAAAACATTAATAATTTATGAATATTTCTCTTTTGTTAGTGAAAAATAGATGTTAATTGTATCATCCACGTAAATAATTGAAACTAGTAAAAGGATATTTAATATTAGTTCCGGAAAATTGATTTCAAAAGTGATTTTAAAATCTTCATCAGTAGTGTCATCTATCTTGATTATTGAAACTATTAATCAAGTATTGATTTTCTCCAAATCACACTAACCAATTTTATAAAGACACCTTTAAACTGCATTGTATACATATGTTTAAATTAATAATAGATGTCAGACCTCATTCTACTTCAGAATAAAAATATGTAGAGAGTACAAATATAAGAAATTTGAATATTAAATATTGTGCTGGCACATATTTAAAAATGGGGTTATGAATTCGAATGAAAAACATGTCATATGAAAAGCTCCATTGTTCTGAACAAAAGTTAAACTTTTTAGAAGAGTAATATTTTAAATTCTGTGGCTTTCCACACAAAAATATACATTTAATATTTTGTAAATGTGAAACGAAGTTGTAATAAACAACATGGAGCGTGTGGTAGTGTAACATGATTTTATAAATTCAAACAGACATGTATTAGACCGTATGAGAAACCGCTGCATCCAAATTGTTCTCATTTCCCGACGTTTCACTCCTTGCACAAAAGGCTTTCTGAAGTGTGCTAAACGGCATTTATTAACTGTTTTATTTGAACAATGCCTGCTTTAGCCCGGACAGCAATTCAGGTACCGGAGTCAGACTTCAGGAACGTACTTCAAACATTTTCCTGCTACCTTTTTTATATAAATAGTACATTACTCAGAGCCTATTATTATCCATTGCTGTATGTGTCAGATCTGGTTTATCATAAATATTTAATAACAGTGGCGGACTGGGAAATTTAGTCAGCCCGGGAAATTTGACAGTGACCGGCCTCTTAAAAGCTAATCTCACTTTTAGTTATTATGGCAAAATATTACAAAATAAATCACATGATGGAATATTATTACAGTGTAAACATTTTACTAATCGTATATGTATATAATTTTTTATATTATTTAGGAAACAAATAACTTGTAACATATTAATATGATTATTTCACACTTGTCATTTTCACCCAATCAGAATGCTTTATTTGATGGCCATAGGTAGTTTTTCAGTGAAAAAATTTGATAAAACCACAGTATCGTAGTCATGGTTACATTTTGTTGATATCAATAATTGTATGGTTGAACTGTTGTCATTCGTGAAATAATCAAGCAAATATAATTCGAGCTATGAATTTAATAGCTAAAATTTTCTCATAATTCCTGCGAAATAACGACAACTCGGCTAATGTCATTTTTGACACTTGTTTGTCTATTACTACGCAACAACTATTCGTAAATTTTTCCAATAAATTCATGTCTCTTATTATATTCCTTATGAGAAAATAAACGGGGCCTATTTTGTAACTCAGTAGTTAATTTTTGACCAGTTGTTAAAAATTTTGACAACTAAAAACAAACATTACAAGTGATGTTATGATATTTTCTCCAGTGCTATCTATATTTTCATTGGAGAAAATATTTAGCAATTGGTTAAAAATTAACCACTGAGTTACAGAATAAGGAGGATTATTAGAAATTGGAAATAAATAAACAATTTAACATATTAATTACTTTTATAAAAACAATCGAAAATGAAAAACAAATAGAGATATTACATAGCTACAAAAAAAAACAGAATTCTATATACATAAATATATTAACAACATTATAATATTCATTTAATACGGAGTAAAATTGATATTTATATCACAAGAATTAAATTATCATTCTCTTATATACCTATGTATTTATATATATAAATGTTTTGACATTATTACAAGTATCAGTTTATTAGGTGTTCAAAATGACTACCACCAACTTCCATACAATAATAGAGATTTTGCTCAAAATGTTGTCATACGTTCTGCAACATTTGTGGAGTAATCTGACGACACTCAGTTACGATACGTTGACGTAAATATTCTAAAGATTCGGGTAGCGTGGCATAAACTTTAGACTTCACATATCCCCAAAAAAAAAAGAAATCTAACGGTAATAGATCTGGCAATCTTGTTAGCCATTGTCAAAAGAATTTGTTATTTAGTTTCTGTCATTTGTTTAAGCCTACTTGATTGCAGTTTTGAACACCTAATAAAATTTGTTTTAAACGATATTTCTCTGGAACTAATGATCGGATTTGAAAAATAAAAAACTGTTGTAAAGAGAATTGAAATGCCTTTCGAACAGTGCCATGTTTGACACCCTTTTCCATTTAAAATTTTTGAGATGCAGTCCACTCCCATTTTAGGGCTGATAATTTTCATTGGGCCACTCTGTATAAATTATACTTTGATAATAAATTATAACATCTGTATATGCAATTTTTACAGTAGGTTTGTGTTGTGGCACAATTAATATCACTCCTGACCAATTCTGAATCTGATTCATCATCGCTTCTATCATCTACTTTGTATATATCTTGCATAGATATTTTCAAATTCTCCCATTTTGTTATTAAGTCCCTTAACTCTTCCCTTAATGTAACTGCAGATGCTGTATTACAATGCTTTATTAGCAATGAACTTAAAATTTCCAGACTGTTTTCTAGACAACCAAGCTGGCATCGTTCACGTACAGGTACAAGTATGTACATAAGACACATCATATTCGTTTTACTAGGACGATAATATTTCGTATTTTTATTATGCATAAATCTATTTGTTAAAATTTACACATAAAAAATTAATTTATTATCATAATAATAATATCTGATAATATTGACCGGCCTCGGTTCTTCCGGCCTACCGGGAAAGTTCCCGGACTCCCGGCGGCCCAGTCCGCCACTGTTTAATAAATATATCCATATCGAAAAGATGTAAAAAGTAATTCATTGACAATTTTAATTGTTTATAGTCTTGATATACGCTCTCAAGTTAGAGTTTAATTTTGTTATGATTGTTTTTATCCGTGATCTTAATTTTGGTAATATGTTAAGCCTTAAGCTTAAAAAAATATGGTAAAACTGTTTTATCGCAGATTTCAGTAATGTGATTTATACTGAAGTGGACGTTAACAGATGTCATCTTCCGAGAACTGTAGCTGGCATGGAGAGCCTACCACATAAACCATTTTTAAGTAGATTTTTTTCAAGATTAATTATTAATTTAATCGAAGATATTTATTTTTATGTCAGATTAACTAAACTGTCTATTAACTTTTATTATCTTGATGAAATGCAATAAATATTTAACCGCCAAATTACAAGTAATCAATTAAATGTCTTATACATTATTATGCATTCACCGGATATCAACAGTCAACTCAATAATTTGTGTTTTTGTGCCTGCATGTGTAAAGTACAACTTTGACAAAACACAGCGATGTGCTTATTATTTAATGTGACAGTTTGAAGAAAACGAATTTAAATAAGTCCCGAATAATGAACTTGGATTAATAATAGGTTTTTTCCGTCAAGAAGGGCGAAGAAAAATGATATTTGAAAAAGTTGGATCGTATTTTAAGTTTTTAATTTGATTTGTTTTTAACTTGGGGGAAATTATTTGAGAGTGATTTTTTTAAATTGAAATATGGTGTTTGATAACTTTTAATTTAAGTTGGAGTGCGAATTAATTAAATGTAAATATTTCTGCATATAAGTTAGGAATTTAATGGAACAAAATGGTGGCAGTTTCGCATTCGTTGTTTGTATAACGAAACGGAACGATTCAGATAACAAAAATTATACGGAGACTTCTACGGCACGGTATTCGCTTATAATAAACATCCCCCACCACAGTAAAGGTACCCATTTTTAACAAAATGAAAACAACAAAGTTTTAAAGTTAACAAAAAACTTTATTATTATTTATTTTGAGACTATAATTATTTCAACTAGTTCTTAGTCTTTTACATGTGCTTAGGGTTTTTGATTTCCGCAAAAAAGAAGTGCCACATATTTTATTTTATTTTTATATTATGACCATTTATACATTTTTGTCAATGTCTAATCACCTCCTGAAGATGACCTAAGTGGACCCGAAACTGGTCGAGGTTGATTAGGTTTTTTTTTTAAATAAATGTAACTGCATTCCAGTAATGTATTTTATTTTCCTATAAGTTCCGCAGTCAAAAAGCTTTCATCATATAATTATTTCTGGCGTATGACAAAAGCGCACCAAATGGCATTTTTTGTTACAAAAGCTCACCAATGAACATTGCAAGAGCGCACCAAAGTATATGTTACTTAAGAGCATCAATGTATATATAATTGAAATGTTCTTGTATTAATAAATTTGATGTAACTATGTATTCAATGATGGAATAAAATAAGGTAAGGTCAGGTTAGATTAGGTTAATTTAGATAACTTTAGCTTTGGTGAGGTTAGGTTATTTTAGATTAGTTTAGATTTGATGAGGTTAGGTTAGGTTTGATTAGATTGGGTTAGATTAGGTTATGTCAAGTTATATTAGGTTAGGTTAGGTTAGATTCGGGATAAAAGAGGAAGATTTGGAGACATACATCTGCGAGTATTTATTTAAAAGTACTATCCGCAAGCAGAACGAATTCACTCGCATTTTTATCTAATCAGATGCACACATACGCACACACACTATAGTTCATTTTTTTTAAGCATGCAGTACAGGGAAGATAGGGCTTATTTGAACTTGGTCTCTGATTGGCTTAAATCGAGGAGAAGTTTACACCGACGATATTTACTTCTCCATCTCAGCCTTTTCTCTACTCATCTGTCTCTTTTCACATAAATTAAATTATATTACGGCTAATAACTACTATACACAATAATGTCTTATATATAATTTAATATTCAATTTAAAATTTAAAGACCAAATAATTCATTAACTCCAAATATATTTTTGTTTGTACACCATTGCATATTGAGCTGTCAGTTGTCAATTGTTGAAGTGTCAATTCTCAATTTTCATCTAATCTGTTTGTATCATTTTGATTTTGCGTTTTTCTCCATTTATTTGTTTGCATTTGATTATTATTGTTGCCATTTGGTGTATTCGTTCGTTGTTTCTGGTTTTGTTGTTTTATTTTTTTGAAGAAAGTGTGCACCGTCGGCGTCGTATAATTTTGATTTTTATACTACCATGGCTGATAACGGGGCGCCCAGTACTTCCATGGATATAAAGAAAAATTCGAAGGGAAAACTTTTGATGGCTTAGCGCCAGTTACAGCTGAGAAGTGGTCAAATTGCATTGCTCATATTATAAAAGAAGAAAATGAATTATACCAACTTGTCAATACCGTTGAAGCAATGTAAATGCAATTTGTTGTAAATACTGGCTCGTCCAGTGAAATGGAATTTATAGATTCAGACTAATACCACATAATAAGATAATTTTTTTATTATTATTATCATATCTTTGTGAAAGTATTACATATTTATTTAAATGCAGTTTTATTATAATAAAGTTAAATATGTTTTAAATTGAAATATATGCGTTTCCATATGCTTTTTTAATAATTATAATTTATTTAATTTCTCATTTTAAATTAGTATTTTAAAAAGAAAATTGGACATTTATCTTCGTTTATTTCAAGTAACTATATTTGAATTTAGCGTCAAATTTTGTAACTAGATTGTCAATTTGTCATAGTGTAAATCAGGTTTCTAGTTATTGCATTCTTAAAAAAAATGGACTATAGATTCCTAAATTTTACTGGTGTGCTTTTGCTACGTTTTTTTGTGTGCTTATAAAATGCAGCCATTATTTCGTCAATATTTTCTTCAACAAAAAAAGGGATCCTCTGGTCATCTGTTCGTAACACCTTGGTGGTTAATCTAACACCTCAGCATCTTCCAAGAGCCCGCATGTTCGCGCCCGTATGTCCCCGGAGTCCTACGCGTGACCGCATTGTTAGTGCGGCGTAAGTGGCACTACAATTCATTCCCGTAATCACATACGTAAACACCGCACTAAACACTAACGGCCAAGTACACGAGCATGCACGAGCTTGTTACACACTGCTAACACACCAGTGCATACGGGGTGCATATTAGGGATGCGGACATTGTATGGATGGACGGTGTTGATGCTCACCAACTTTCCATGTTTGGCTAAGTTTTCTTTGTGAATTAAATTATCAGTAATAATAATACAAGAGTCTGATAATAGGTAAATTGTTAATATTTTCATAGATTTTTCGGAACTTTGCTGCCAGAAACGACATTAAATTTTGTGTAACTATCTGTCATAGTATCTACGTACTCAAAAAAAAAAAGATGCAATGATACATGTTAAAGACATAATTCATGGATGGACGGTGTTGATGCTTTTTCTTTGTGAATTAAATTATCAGTAATAATAACACAAGAGTCTGATAATAGGTATATTGTAAATATTTGCATAGATTTTTCGGAACTTTGCTGCCACTAAATTTTGTGTAACTATCTGCCATAGTACATACGTACTCAAAAAAAAAAGATGCAATGATGCATGTTAATGAGATAATTCTCGATAATAATCTCTAGAACTTTATTCTCACTGTAATTGTGACAAGATTATATAAAACTCAGAGACGTGGTGAACAATGAAATATTTCATTTCAAAATATAATCATTAAAATCAAACGCGAGTAATAGTGACTAAATAAATTATAATGATGTTTCATTACCGATTAATTTAAAGCATTTAATGATAATAAGTGCCTTCTATCCAGGGATGGGATAATATTAACATAAGGGTATACGTTATTTCATAACGTTATTACAAAAAATAATTCATTATACAACGTTATATAACTTTAAAAAATCCATAACATAACGTTATAATAACGTTATTTTTATTTCGTTATTATAACGTTAAAATAATTTTATTTTTTCTAAAATTTATAATAAAAATTCATAGAAAGAATTAAACTATACAAATATATTTAAAAGATTAGTACCTTATTTTGCAATTGGTAACTACGTGCAAAAAAACAAATTAGGAATATATATTCTCTCAACGGCAAATAACGTTAGAGTGTATCGTTATTTGTGGCGTTAGGGTTACATAACGTTATTTTTATTAGCAAATTAAACGTTATTATAACGTTACCGAATATTGTTACGTTACGCTTTCCATCCTTACTTCCATCCGATGAGATCAGGACGTAGTTGATACCTCCAATAATCCGAAATTGATGAAACACTTATATACTACTCGCTATGCCTATTACGTTTTTTGCACTGTCGATAAAATAACAAAATTAAAATTTAGAACTATTTGATAAGAATTGTCATTTTTAAATTAAACTTTGATTTTTGTTGTTAACTTACTCACCGATTTCCAATTCTGTAAGGACTATTGAAAACCACTTATCGATCAGTATAGCTAATTTGTAAATATAAATTTGAAACCCAATCAAAATATAAAATTCTATATCATATTTCAAAGAAATTTGGTAAAGGATATGATATGAATTTAAACATCTATATCCACCCTACAACTTGCAAGAAAACACCCTTCCGTCGTACAAATAGTAACCATTCGTGAAGGGTTGCAGAACATCTCAGAGTTGCAAGGGAAGATTGAGTTTGGTTGCAAGGTTTGGAGCAGGAAAATGTAAGAAAGGAATCGGCTGATGATAGGGATTTAAATTTGTAACGAGGAAGATGAATTAGTGGTTGGAACAATAGAGAGGAGGGTTTTAAATATTTATACGCCTTGTGGGGGGTAAATGATAAAGTATAGGTGTTGGTAAATTCTTTGATATAAACATGAGTATTTTTAAATTGAAATAATCTATAAGGGTTGCGTTACTGTCGTAATAAAGACACTTAAATCTTTTTACGATAAAATTTAAAACACAATAACTTGAATAATATTATTCACAGATTAATACCTACTACTCAGTGTGCCAGATCTACTTTACCGCAAATGTCAGTAATAATATATTTATATCTAACGGGCGATTACTACAGACATCTTTGAGCATTATAATTCATTATAGTAATGAAGTGCAGAATACGAGAACAATACTTCCGATATAAATATTTAATATATCATTATAAATATATTTTATTAGAACATATTCCTACAATTTATTGTCGGTATAGTTGATAATTTATTAATATATTAATACTAGATAGATCCATGGGCATTGAGTGCATTAGGACATCGGGCTTATGCCCCCAAAGAAAAATTTCGCAGTGACAATGCCCCCTAGGAGATATTTCCCGTAGCACAATATTTTTTTACATCAGTAATAGTTATTATTTTAAAGAATTATTGTACCTTTTTCCCAATTTTTAGTAACTGACTACTATCCTAAAGTGGGTAAGTGTTACACCCTTTAAAATATCACCAGTGAATTTCTCGCATCAAAGTACCTACGCATGTACCTAAGTTTTCATTGCAAAATTCTCAGAAGTATATTAGAGATTAAATAGGAACCAATAGAAATCCATATGACCGGTAATAAAGCGCGTCTCAGCTCAGGATATTCCGGGGATCCTGTGACACTAGTACTCACGGTTCTTCCTCGCCCGGTGCTCTGGCTAGACCGCCTTTCAGGGCATCTGATGCCCTGAAGTTGATTTAGTTCAGCCGGTCGGGAGATGGAGCACACTTCATCAGTGTTGTCTAATTCTTGGCCTGCTGAAATCAGAGCACATTCTAGAGAATGTTTAGCTGCTTTAGATTGTGCTCCGTTTTCAGTGGTTTAGGAATTAGAGCAGTCAGGAGTGTTTGCTCTAATTCTAGGTCTGCTGAAACTAGAGCACATTCTGGAGCAGATTTAACTGCATCGGATTGTGCTCTGGTTTCAGTGGGTCAGGAATTAGAGAACTCAGAAGTGTTTGCTCTAATTCTAGGTCTGCTGAAATCAGACCAACTTCTAGAGCAGATTTGGTTGCTCTGGGTTTTGCTCTGATTTCTGTGGACCATAAATATTCAAAATGCTGTGATTCTTGACCTACTGAAACTAAAGAAAATTCTAAAGCTATAAATTTTGTTAATTTACTCAAGAATACCAGTCAATTATATATAGCTTTTCAACAAATTAAAATATATACCTACAGGAAAATTGAAATACAGAACAATGGAAAAGGAAATTTTTACGTTTCATCTTAAAATGATCGAAAAAACATAGAGATAAACCAAATACAAATTAATATTTTTAATAAATAATATTCACCATTAAGTACCACTAAAAACCGACTACGAATTCTCTTAACTTATAAATTAATATGTCTCTCCATAAAATCTTAGTTTTAAGTGAATTTCTTAGTGCAGAACGGCGTGTAATTATTAAATAAAGTTGTAGCGAAGTAGAGTAGCAGTAAAGGGAGGTTTACACGACTCCAGATATTTGAAGTTATGTGCTGAAGTTTAAATTACACATCCGCATCCTCACACCCTTAACGTAGATATATGTTAGTGGCATAACCATGACACGCGCTACATGCAAACAAAACACGTTCCACGCCGTCCGGAAACACTAAACATTTTATGACTTTCCTTCCTCTTACTGACCGCGGAGTGGTCGCCAGTGGCGTCCAAGGCTCCTGCAAGGATAATGCTGCAAGGATACTTAATAGAACTGAAACACTTCTTACAAACTTGCAATAATTTTTTGGTTTTGTTATAACTGAACAGAAAAAAAAACATTTATATACATTATAAAGATTTTTATGCTCGAGGTTATCAACAACAAGGAATGTTCCGTAGTCCATAGAACAATAATTATTTTATCGTATAATTTCTTAATAGTAGATCAAAATAAGAAAATTAATATCAGAAATTTAGTATTATTGTATAACAAATAAAGAAACAACCCATTAGAAAAGTAAAAATTATAAATTCATTATGCTCAATATACCGTGTGTTCCAAAAAAGTGTTGTCATAGGCATTTAATATGGAAAAACAGTTTTTGGTTCATAAAAACTGTCCGGCTAACAACTAAGTTAACATATTGTACAGGATAATACTATTATTAATACAGATTACTTCATTTGAATAACATAACATAACCAACTAGCAAACAAGTAAACAATAATTACAATAAATTTTCAACAATCCATCCATTAACTGCTAGAATTGTATGATATTTGAGTAATTGTAATTTTTTAAGAAATATTTTGAATTTGTACTTTTAATTAATCTCAATTTTGAATATTACCCCCGTATAAACCTCTGATTTAAAAGGTCAACAATAAAAAAACCTAGATGTGTAAGATGGAGTGATCTAGAAGACTGCTGTTCTACAAGTTATTAATGATTAATTAAAATTGTTGTTGCACTTGGTGCAGGCACTGTCAGAAAATTTTGTAACGCAAAAAGCAAATGTCAAATTCATTCGCTTTGTTTAATTTTAAATGAGACATGACACTGCTGTTAATTAATATGATAAATCCCATGCATTGTGTTAAAAAATACTCACGGTATTTGTAGATAAATATTTTATCGGTTTCAGGATTTTAAGCCTTTATTTACATAGGCAATATAAGCTGGTAACTAAGTCATAACTGTTTAATAATATTACTATTCAAAATAACATGAGCCAGTTGGATAATTTGACAAAAAGAAATGTAAAATAATATTTATTAATAACGTCATCATATTCTGAGCCAGTCCTTAGATGAATTAAAATCCTTGCTCTACGACATCGGATTTCAAACCAACATCTGTTCATGGCGGTTGTGATACTCATAATAATCCTAAGCATGTTAATAGGTAATTCCAGTTTCAGGATATTAAGTCTTGTTTACCTATTACATATACAAAAGTAAGCTGGTAATTATATTTGTACGGTAATATTATTACCTACTGACTTGTCAATGTAACTTCAACCTATACAGACTAGATCACGAAAACATTAGTCATAAGGGAATTTAAAAAAATTATTTTTATTAATAACTGTTGAACATCATACCAGGCCTTAGATGTCTTAAACCGACATCTGCGGCATTTATGATATATACTCATAACAATTGTAGTTATGTTAACAGCTATAAATTTATAAATAAAGTAAATGTAATAGATGTTTAATCCACATAATAATATATACTGACGGACGTTGAAAATGCAACACCAAAAAATATTAGTAATAAATAAATCAGATTTAGCATACAAGTTGCTTACTGTTAGTAGTGTAAATGATTTAAATTTAGAATCGCTGTTAATCTTTGAAGAAATATATATGTGCAAACTTAATTATCATACAAATTTGTTTATTAAATATTTCTTGCAAAATGATTCAAATTCAGTTCGAAGTGAATTGTTACCAAGTAAGTATACCTCGTAGAAGAACAAAACGTGTATTTAATCAAATAATTGAAAGAGGCCATATCGTGAGTATGCTTGAGAAGAGTTTATCACTACGTAATATAGCGGCTCGTGTAAATCGTAATGTAAGTATAGTTTTATGCATTTAGAGACAGTGGATAGAGACAGGTGCAAGGAGACGGCAGACAGGATTTAGGGCCCATAGAAGAACATGAGAGAGGGAAGACCGTCGATTTATTTGTCTAATACTACAAGATTGCACTCAGGGTACTCCGGCTTTAGCAAAACCGTACTGGAGGATAATAAAGTTCACTCTCTCTATAGGAAGTTTTCGTCAGCCTTTGGTCGAATTTGGGCTGCATATACGCCGGACATTATTAAGACTTCTTCAGACGCGCACCATGTATCTTTGCAATGGGGAAGTTTAGCGTGGTTGAAATTCCATGTAAAATATCTTTTAGTAGTAAGGATATCAATAATTATAACTTAAAATGTAATTGAAAGTTAAAATTATGTTGCCAATTATTTATAATTAACGATTTATCTTCGAGTCACTCTGACGTCACACGTGAGTTATGCGCTTGCGCAGAAGGGATCGTGAGACCTGTCTTTTCGAACGTAGGTTGTATCTTGAGGCATTACACCACACGCTTCTCTGTTGCCATGGGAACCCAGCGCGCGCTGTTTAAGATAGACGATACGTTCTCCGCGAGCCACTCTGACGTCATTTTTGTATAAAATTTCATTTTTTGAGAAATCTAGGCATCTTTGGGTGAAATAAAATGTAGAATATCACTTTTGAGGGCAATCTTGATAAAATAAAAAAATTAAAAAAATACGCTAAACTTCTCCATTGGACTGGTGCACATAAAGACGACTATGGAATCATGAATGACATTACATCATATTTTCTGATAAATAGCGAATTTCTTTATACCAAAACTATTCTCAGATACTTGTTAGATGACGTCGGGGTGAAAGAGGGAATGTAACTTGCATTCCTATGCGTCATACGGCGCCTACACAAGACATTGTGGTGTGGGGTGTAATATCTTACAGTTGGAAATCTCGATTAAAACGCATTCCCAGTACTCTAGACAGTCAGTGGTACATTAGTGAAATTCTAGTTCCCGAACTTGCTCCCCATATGCCCTTCATTGAAAGCCGTATTTCAGCAAGACAACGCGAGACCACATGTGTCTAGAAGAGTACTAACATTCTTCAAGCAGCACAGAATATCAGTTCTTCCATGGCTTGTTCGTTTGTAACAAGGTGGAAAATTCGATCCTGATTTCCATCTTGTATTTTCCATCTTGTTTGTTGACTGCATTTCTTCTGTGAATTATGATATTGACTTCGGCATCTAGACGTTGACCTTTTTGTAATAAAAATTAAAAATTATGGGGCCAAATGCCGATGAGATCGTATTTGACAGACAAAATTTGTTTAGATAAGGACTTGCAAGGATAGATTTGCCTCTCAACCAAAATTTTTTGAGCTGTCTTAGGTAGTTTTAGCTTTAGTTTGGTCATGACAGAAGTCACAATGTAATTTGTTTAGTTTAATTTAGTTTAAGTCAGTTTTGGGCGTCTGAAATAATTAAGACGCTTTGTGGACCAGAGCAACCGGCTCTGGAAATGAATGAATCAGTTTGGATATTGATCCACAATTTAGTTCCATTTAGAGTTTTTGCCATATTCAGCTGAAGTTGTAATTATGTAAATAAAGTTTTAGTTTAAGTAAAGTAGTTTGTGTGTGAGAGTGTGCTTGCATCAATCGTGTTGTATTCTATGTGTGTATTACTGTGAGTAATTGTCATTATTGGCCATCGTCATCATCATCATCAGCAGTATCATCAGTAAGTCACTCATCATTATTCATCAACAGTCAGCAATGAATTTCGTAATTTTTATCCTTCCCGTGTTACACGTTTTTCAGATTTGGCATCAAGTGAAAATCAGTGAGATATCTTAGAGCAGTTAAGTATTCTCAGCCACCAGTCCAAACGCAGGAAGATATGTGGACTGCAGTTGAAAGATGTTGGAATGAAATCCCACAAAATGCTATTCCTTGTTGAGTCCATGCCTCAACGTATAGTAGCTGTAATTAATGTGTGCGGAGGACATATGACTGTTTAATTTTCTTCTGTTCTATAATGTTTACAGTTCTGAAATTTTAATCGTTTAGACTACTAGTTGTAAGGAATTTGTATGCTGAATTTCATTATTTTATACCCAATATTTTTGCTCTTGATTTTCAGCGACCACCAGTGTATATATAACAAAGGAATCTTTGCTTTTTTATATATTTAACACAAATTGTTAGTTTTATTTAATCAATAATTACAGTAACAATATACACTTATCTAAGGAATGTGAAATTTACGTATAAGGAAAACCGGGAGTGTAATTAATAAAAGATTGGCTCTGAACTCTGAAGTATTTACCAACAGCAGATTAAGTAGCTCTCTATGAGAAAATCGTTTAGCAAATAAGAATTTTGAAGTACCTATTAGTAGCTAACTTACGACTACATAATTCTAAAGGCCTGACACTGCATTATTAAAACAAAAATGTCTACGAGATTGTCCTTTTTGTCCCCGGGTAAAAAAGCATCCCCTACGCCTATGTTTGTGAATACCGCAGTGCATCAAGTTAAACAATTCCGGGTAAGATTTAAGACGACACCGGAGCTGTGCGTTCTGACAGGATAACAATAAAACAGTTTACACCAGCAGTGAAAAAAATCTCAGATTATCGCTGTGAAAATATTCTGCGTGAGGCTGTCCCACAGGACCTCGTCCTCTGAAGACCGCATGAGGAAACCGCAGTTGTAAAACAATTTCGGGAAGAATATATAGAGCTTCTACTACATTTCGTATACAAGATCCAAGATTTATATTCTTCATTACATTTTTATGATTTACAATTTATTCATTAAAATAGCTTCTATGATGCACTCTTCAAACCAGCTAAAGTTCCTGGGAGGTGACTTCTAAGCTACAGTATAAATACATCAATACTGATATTAGCTTTAAAAGCAAATTGGAACATTCAACATTAGGTAATAAATCGTTAGGAAAACATTTTTCTTTAAATATTCAAATATCTGGTTCCTGTTTTTATTATTCGTATGTAGTTGCTTTTTACTCCGAAATAAAATAAATCGGAAATAATACTGTAATAGTATTTTACAGAATTTAGCGAGGCAAAAATGTAAATAAAAAATAATTACAGGGTAACAAATTAGACATTGTAGACCTCATAATTCAACAATAGCATTAAGGAAATATTTTTTTAGAATTAAAATTCATATTAAATTACCTTTAAAGGTTTTTTTCTGGCAAAAGCCGTTTAAAACGGTTCGCCAATCATTAAGAAACTCTAGGTTTATCAATTCATGTAGAATGCAATATACTGTACTACTTTTTTAGACTTTGTTACTAAAATAAAACAATAAGAAATCACTAAACTTCTCCATTTGTCTGTTTCAAGTCGCAGATGATGAAATGAAAACATTAAACTTCAACAAAAAAGAAAACAATTTTAGATACTGTAAAGTTTTCTAGATAGCAAACTTAATTCTGGTTTAAAAATATTCTTTTTGTCGAAAATAATTGCAGAACTTTTAATCTTACAAAACTGTGTTTTGTTTGTCATCTACTAGGGAAGTTTTCAAATACTATGAAATCTTAACAATCCAACTTTCTTTAACTTTGTCATCTGCAGAGTTTTTCCTATAACGGAATCAATTTTAAATCACACGATACTTCCTATTCATATTTTCTTTTAAGTTTTCTCAATAAAATTTATGTAGCAATTGTAATAAACAACAATATACAAATGTTGATCAAATTATTACATTCCGATATTTTACATTTATTTTACCGTTGCTTTGAATTTAATTTCTTTTTTCATAAACATTTCAAATTGAATTATATTATTCTTGGAAATCAAATCATAATATATTATTTTTAGTATAAAAAAGGTAAAAATTAGTATTAAAATAAATTATATCTACTAGTATTGAGCCTAGTTGAGTTCTTAAATAATTATATAATACAAATAAAAAAAATGAAAATTACTTAATTTGTATTATTTAACGATTTATTTATAAGAATGACTATGTAAATCACGAAGCGTTAAACTTCCGCATTTTTGTAATTTAGTTGTGGTACCCCTGCTTCATCTAGCGCAATTCATTTGTTTTACCAAAATGACAGCTGCACCTGTCCTTGACTTTCGTTTTTAATGTATGTTTTTTAACTTTTTACTTTTACGAATTATAAATGCTATCAACAAGTTTGTGTTGTACCGTGACAATATTTATCTGCTATAATTTGTTTCGTGTCATTCGAACAAGTAAATGATGTGTGAATGTGTTAACCTTAACCTTTCCGATTGAGTTTTTGCTAAACTGAATCCAAATCGGTTAGTAATGTTTCAAAAATATTTCATTATTTATGCGTGTCGTATTTTTTTACTTTGTGAATTACTACCTATTTGATATGTAAATAATAGGCTTATATGGTAAATTATTGTTTCTTTGCAGACATTTGTCTTTAGGAAATACATCAAGACAAGAATTACCGGGAAATGCAGTTAACAATGTGAGTTATTTTTAATATTTTCATATTTTAAATTTCATAGTTTTTATATTGAACAAAGTAATATAAGATTAATATGGTTTCATAAAATTTAATATGTTCTATAAAATTTAATATAAAATATTTATATCCTTTTGTTTTATAACTAATTTTATATCAGTACATACAGCAGTTTAATAAGATATAAATATTTATAAATATAGATATGATATTTCAAGTTTATGTTGGAATAGATTGAACGATATTTTATGTTATTCTATAAATTTATTATGACTCTTCAATAAATTATACTTCCGGTATACCTATACGAAAATTATAGAATAGAACAAAATGGAGGGAAAAGGAAATTTTAAGGTTTGATGTTCATATTGTAAAAAAAACACATTTCAACTTATTTACCTCAGTAACTTCCTAGGAATATTTTATATTACGTTGCATAATTTCGAATTTTATAACTTGTGTTTTTTTTACAAATGTATTTATAAAAACAGTAAAATTAAATATGAATAAATAATCTGACGTTGCTGAAGAATCTTTTGTGGTAAGCAAGATATCAATTTTTAAAGTAAAAATTTTGGTCTATGACATTGTATGTCTTCGCCAATGATGAACAAACATTTAATTACTGGGTATTGGTTATTTTCATAATTGTATAGCTAAAATATGTATATAAATTTATATGTATATGAATGAAAAAAATAGTATTAGTAATAAATAATAGTACATTGTGCAACAAGTGCAGAAAGTCGCATATTTCCCATGAGGTGTGAAAGTTTCGGTATGAGACGAAATCGAGTGCTAGAATCACACAATGTGGGAATAGGAGATTCTGCACGAGTGGCATACTAAACATTTTCTACGTTCACACTGCTAAAGTTACACAACAAAAATACACGCACGAAACTGCACATGCGCAGTTTTGGCAAATTCTGTGAGAAATGATTTCTCTCACTTTAACCCACGATTGTGGGAAATACACAACTTTGCCACTTTAGTGGACGTAGAAAAAATATATTTTGTAACAAAAACAACCGCAAGTTTTAAGAAATGCTGGTTCGCAATTTTCTTTGTTAAAATCAGGCAACCAATCAGTATCGTATCACGTCATGACACGACGCAACAAAATAATATATCGTATAGCTCGCGAAAGAAGTAATGGTTAAATGAAATATTTTCACTAATACTCATTAATTCAGGTCTATATTTGTATTCTATTGCAAAATGGTAATATTTCGACAATGATTATTATATGCTGTACAATACATTTAATAAAATTTGGAAAAAATATTGGAGGTTAGTTATTACTACATAGTGATAGTTTGCTAAGTGTTGAATATAAAAACCAAATACAGAAATTAGTGCATTTAATCAAATTTTAACAAAGAGAATAAAAAAAGGTATTAGATTATAGGATGATGGCGAGTTTCTCTTTTATTACGTATCGACTATAGCTTCCTTTTGATTCGTAATTAATAAACGCATATTCCATCAATTACTGTTACATTGTCATCCTGCATTGCACCTTTGAAAAATCCTCCGCTGTGTAATCTGGGATTACGGCGGCTGTTATTGAGTTTCATAATGAGAATTTCACGTGCGCACGTTGCCCATCACCAGCGCAGTCGCGCCGGGCTCCTGGGCGCAGAATGTTTACCTCCAACATCAGTTGCCGCGTAAATGGATTAGTGCGGGATTAATAAAAGGGTGATTCACTGGCGACAAGTGCCAGCCAAAAATAAAGTTAAAATGGGGACGTATTGTTGGGAGTTTTGCACGGATGGGAATGAGGGACAATAACTTTAAACAGACCATATTAAACAGCTATCAGAAATTATTAGCAAATAATGTATCTTTAGTATAATAGGGATTGTCTGTGATTCTAGGAACTTAAGTTCGAGTCAAAAATTATATCAATTTCTACTTAAAAATTGTCCTTGTGCATTATATACCCCAGCAATTTTTTTTTCTTAATTTTTTTAAAAATTGGTTTTTCCTTTCAAAAGTTACTCGTATTTAAAATTTGATTAAATAAATGTGTACTACACCCTGTTTTTTAACTATGAGAAGCGAATGCAAGAGTTAGATTTACGCTATAGACGTTACTTTTCGTTACTGATGTTTTTAAAATAATTATTAAAGTTACGTACGATGGTTTTTACCCCGTATATTTGATTCTGTGAATAAAATAGTTATTTGTGCTGCTAGGTAAGAGAGTTGTTCTTTACGTCTGAAAGATATGTATTCGGCCGAAACGAAGTCAAGGGTGGATACTTCTGAGGACCAGAAGACAACTTTTAATCACTTCTACTAAACCAGACCGATTACTGGTGTTATGTCAATTCATTATATTTCTGTGAGAAGTTATAAATATAAACGCCCTCTAATGTATAAATATCATTAACTTCTACAAGTATATATATATATACACGAGTGTATATAATGGAGCAAAATGTGCGAGTCGATTTATAATTATGTTGTCGAAGAAAGGTCATTTGTCAGTCTTTGCATTAACCTCAAAAATTTCCATTTCATAAGCCCCTACTTTATTAATAAACCACACCAACACATTTCACCCAAAACCCCTCCTTTTCCTTCATTCCGTCGTTCTGTTCGTCCGTTGTGAAGATAAATGACGACCGGAAAAGAAACCCGTATAAAACACTTGAAGGTTAATTCGCATTTTAACTGCGCCATCTCACATGATTGTACGATCCACTGATTTGCGTTTTCCTTTTGTTTTCAACGTCAGAGCGGTTTAACGGCAAAAAATCAAATGGCCATAAGCTTCGCAAGCAGGTTCTACAAAAACAAATGCTAAAATAAAAATTTACAGAATTATTACCACAAAGTTATATTATATTATATGGAAAATAGTGGGTACAGACTTTGACTAAGCGGATTCGAAGTCAAGGTGTCACTACCTAATAGTCCGTGAGAAAACAAACAACATTCGCAATGACAACATTATTTACTGTTTATTAAACAATAAGCTATAATATTTTTTACAATTAAACAATTGCATTTCTTATTAACAAACTGATTCTTTTATGATTATGTTACGTATGTTGCTGTAGACAATTTCCATTTCATTAGAATCAGAAAAGATATGTAAACAAATAAATTGCAAATTAAAAGTAAATATTTATTTTAAGGAGGTAATGTGGTAGCCACATCAAATTTTTTGTTTTTATATTTTTATTTCACAAATGTCATTTTTTGACAATTATGAAACACATATTTATATTTAGTTTTATTGTAACTAAAGCTTTGAGTAACAACATTAACGTTGGAACAGTTTTATTTTCCGAAGCTGACACTTTAAGAAAATGTTGGTCAGCAGAACAACTGGCGCTTTTACGAGCAAGGTACGTCTACCAAGACATCCTTCCAAAGTGCTCTGTCCTTACAATGTGTGACGATAAATTCGTTACTGGTTTGGTTACCTATTTTCGATTGGCGATGGAAAAAGTTAAAGAAATGACAAATGGAAAGACGAAACAGATTAACATGCAAGCCCTAGCGGATACAATAGGGGGATTCATTCACCATATAGTGTTTCCAGTAGCGAAAGATGCCTTTTATTGGGGAAAAATATCTTACGATTCTGTAGATCAAATCAGAAATCTTTTAAATGAGATTAAGTTATATCTACGGACAGATGGACAGACATGGAGCCCACCAATTGCTATACCAAATCGAACAAAAAAATTTGTTGATAGTGTGAGAGCTGCTCCTTATAAACAAGGGTTTTCCTGTGAAGGACTTGTATATAAATCATCTTTAGATTCTGATTTTGAAATACCAATGCCCTTTTTAGATTCTAAAAATAACCCTTCTTCAATTGCTTTGCCATATAAAAACTTTCCCTTACGAAATCTTAAAAGTGGAAATTGTGGAAATTTGCTCTGGGAGTACTACTTTTCAGTCATGAATTGTATGACTGAAAAAAATGTAGAGCCAGATGGCAGGAAAAAGTTTATAGAGCAATATACTACATTTCTGGAGCAAGAAGTCATACCGCATTTGAGCGACAACGAATTATATTCTTGTTTTGGTGGAGTATACAAACTAAGAGATACTATACACAATAATGGCGAAATACCTACAAAACCTGAAGAAAGCAATTCAAATTATTTAGAAAGTTTAGAAGACAAGCCTGTAGGTGCAACTGCAATGGTGCCAGAAGAAGATTTTTATGGGGACGAGAAAAAATCAACTACAGTAATATTTATAGCAGTTGCTGTAGTGATTTTAATTTGGATTATAACTGGAATTTGCTTTTGTTGTTGCCGAAAGAGTCGCAAAAAAGAAGATGAGTATTGGAATCAAGCTCCTTGTACCCAAATTCAACCAATTCAAACCCTTCCACCCCTTCAACCAACTCCATCACCAACTCCATCACCAACTCCATCACCAACTCCATCACCGACTCCATCACCAACTAAACCACCGCCTCCTGTCCGTTTGGACACCTCCACGGAAACAGCGAAACCGGCCACCAAATCAACTGCCACCCGAAGCTCCAAACGGAAGAGCATTGAGCAAGCATTACTGAGCCCAGAACCTTCGCCCCCTCCTCGTATAAGCATCACCCCGTCGCCGTCTCCCGAAGAAATTAAACATTCTTCTCCCCCTCGGATATCCATCTCTCCAGCCCCACCTGTAGAAATTAGTCCTACTCCTTCCTTCAGTCTTACCAACACCCCTTCTCCGCCGACGCCACCAAAGGCTGATAAGATGAGAAAAATGGACTGTGCAGGACCCAGAAGCTCGAATAGTAATTTACCGTGTAGTAAATGCCAGAAGAAGACTTGTATTACAGAACAGGTGGGGTATATGTTTGATATTAAAGATAAAAAATCTAGCAGCTCGTCTTCTGAGAAAGAAATGGTTAAAGCTGATACAATGCTAAGAAAACAATCCACTAAAGCACAATCTGTAGTTTTTGGGTATGATTTTGATACTAGCGGTTCTGATAGCTCTGATAGTAGTACAAGTTATGATAATACTCCTAGAACAGTCATATAATTTATTTTTTATATATATTGTACACAAAATATATTATTATACATTTTGAATCTTTTAGTTGTTCACTTTTAGATTTATGGGGCAATTCTGCATCACTAAAATACAAGTATTTTTTTACAAAATAAGTACAGGAGGGCCACAATAAGAACCGTTGCACGTCAACAATGATGTCATTTATTTTTAAGCTATACTGTTGATTCCGATAATTTCTTTACATTACCTTCGTTTACATGCACCTATAGATATAAATCGGCTGAGAAATTCCAATGCAACAAATGAATAAGACTGTCAAAATAAATACTTTGTAATTTTTACATTACAAAGCATATGTAAGTAATTAATAGTATTTTTTCTATAGCAGATGTTAAAGTGCAATTTTATCAACTCAAAATAGTGGATAAAGTAGCACATTAACCGCAAGGGTAGATAAAGTAACACTTTAACAGCAAGGGTAGATAAAGTACTTTAATTTTTATTTATTAGAAGTACATTTCCATAACAACGCACACTACACTACTGACATTTTAAAATTGTTCTTAAATAATAATTTCATTTTTCTAATTCTTTTCTCTTCAAAACATGCTATAGAAAAAAATAGAATTTTATACACGACGATAAAATTAAATTATCGACTCGCGAAAAATAATTCACTCGCAATTGTTTCGCTCGTGAATTAACACTTTCCGCTTGTCGATAAAATATTATTTTATCGTCTTGTGTAAAAAATAACTATTTTTTATTTTCTTGTGTTTTGTTTTGTGTTATTGTGCATTGTTATATTTATCATTTTATGTTTCATAATATAGTTTGTGTTTGTATTCCTTAGTAGACTTTTAAATTAATTACAATATTTTTCAAATATGACATATCTGACAATTCATTCATGATTTGATGACATAAGTACTAGCAGCATGAAAAATATAATTTTTAGTAAAATATTGTATGAAAATTGGTTCAAATCATGTATAATGCCCGTTTGCACCAACAAGGCTTAAATTTTAAGACAGACTTAAACAAAAAAAATCTAATCAAATTTTTGACAGCAATGTTAAATTATGCATTTGACATTTAATTTCGATTCGATATTGTCTATTTAAGGCAAGCTTAAAATTTAAGTTATGTTGGTGCAAACGGCCATAAGAAATTTACTTTAAGGTATGATATAAATAGTTGTATATAAATAATTAATTTTATTCATATATAGGTGTGGTTCTAACCTACCTATACTGAATATTGAATTTTGTATAATAAGATATTAAAAATACTTTTAATATAATCAATAAAATTGATTGTTCTCTTTAATTCCGTGTTATTGTCTTTTTGGCACAAGATTATAAAAAATATTAGCATAAATGTATATTTGGTTGCCTACATTATTAGAAAATTATAATCGCTGCATATAAAAATATTTTATACATGACGTCATATTGTGGCCCGACTGTAGGTACCTTAAGTGCTTAAAGTACTGTTCCATATAGAAATGTTGTTCCACAGATGATTATTAAATAATTATTTGTAAATGCTATTGTCGTTTCAGCATAATTTTGAAATTTCGTTATCAATATAAAGTCAGTAAATTATAACATACTTTTCATCTAATTTATATGTAACAGGACAGAATCGTTTTGTATTTTAGTGTTCTTGTATTCTTTTCATTCAATAATAGTTTGGTTAAATTAAATACAATAATCGTTTCTATTATATATTCGATGAATAATGTATTTGATATAGTATTAGGTATGTGATATAAAAGACTCGACACTATTTGAGTTACTATACGCTTCTCGATCTTTCAATCATCATCAGGTGACTGAATTTACTGAATTAGGGGATGATTTGTATATGACTTTCTGCACTTGTTGCACAATGTAATTACTGTGTATAAAATAAAAATGACAGTGTTTTAACAAATAACTTAACAAAACATTTATAATTAAATAAAGTTTACGTCTAGTAATTACGAATACAATTACTTTGCCTTGTAACCAAATCGTTTATTTTCCATTTTATTAATTTTAAAATTAGTATTCAGTAAAAATCCCCGTCTTGGCATCCAAGGTATGTTGAGCATCGCTTGGACACAACTGCTTTATTTATACAGCACGTCCGTTTAATTTGAAATCTAGTTAAATTTTAAATTAATTCCGTTATACGCAACATGCATATGTGGCGAAGTAACCTCTGCACAGAAAAACCGAAGGGTTGTCGTAGCAACAAAAACCCGGACGCTTATTGAGAAACTTTCTTTTGAACATTAGAAATTGTATACTCCTAGGTATACAACATACAAGAATCCTACAGTACAAGTAATTCAATATTGGGTGAACAATCATGTGAAATATGATAACACACGGCTCTTCCGCTATTTATTATTAAAATCGTTTCGTCCTTTCGGACATAATCGAATATAGTTTAGAAAATATAATAAATAACTTACTGCTCGGTTACCTCCAAATTTTGAAAAATAGTTGATTTCTATGCATGACACATACCTGGAACAAAATGAAAAATATTAGTAATGCTGTTAATGCCAGTTTATTAATTATATTATCATGTAGTAGCTTATGGTTACTTTTTATAAAAAGACATGTAATAATTTGTTTCGAAAAATGTAGCAATTTCTAACATACATACTTCATTTTTAATTGTGTAAAGCACATACACGCAATCATTGCAGTCCATTCATTATCAACATCACAAAAAACAAGTGCCTTACCTTTAATACAACTTATACTTAAATATGGTAAATACTTAGGCTTTGTACCTTCGGTGTTTTGGATTCAAACTCCCGAAGACTTGGATGTTTGTTTGTGTGCGTTTGCATTGTGTATAACCTTATGAGATCAGTGCTTTATCGTTAGAGGAAAATATAATTTTGATATCTTGTTCTATTTAAACAAACTCTTGAACTCTTAACATATATAAATGTCCGTATTTGCAAGTATCTGCCAGAAAGTAATGTATATCTTTTAACTTTTATTAAAGAATATAATAATAATGATTGGTACTCCAACCCTAATGCTATTCACAACAGCGAAATTAGTCTTTAAAATAATACCTACAATTATTAGTTAGCTTAGGCCGGAAAACATCATTTATATTCACCCGTCACCTTAAAATTCACTGACATGCACTTATGCAATCCGTGATATTAATACGGAAAGTTTGGAATTTGTGAAGTTCTGCCACTAATTTTAATTGAGCGTATTAATTTGTACATCAGAAATAATTGCATATAAACAAGTGTAGGTAACTTCCGCATATACAGATTGATTTTACTGAGGGCTACTAATTTCGTTGTTGTGAATATAGCAATAGAGATTTTTGGTCGCAGGAGAAATTACGAAATAAATTTTACCTGTGCCATGACAATTTTTACTTGTTGTTAGCCTAAAGCCTCTGCAAGGCACAGTGTTGTCAATTTGGTAATATTGTCACTAATTCCAGCGTTTCAAATGACAATTTCTGACAAAATTTGTTGATTTCAGACGTCTGAATCCAGTGTTTTTATTAATTTGCCATCATCGGTTATTTTATTGTTCATTTAATATCAAATCAGCTGGTGAAGTTGATGTTATATGTTTATAAGTTTGTTGTTTGTTGGGAACCTCGTTTCCTTGGTTCAGAGCACGACAGTGCTAATAATTATTTTTGTTTATGGACAGAAACTGTTTAATTTAATAGAGATTTATTTAGATAAATTATATTTTTTTGTAATTTCCCTCCAAAATTTTTAAATCCATAAATCATTTTCTAAAGTTAGTGATTTAAAGTGAGGTTTGTTGAATCAAATTCAGATATTATTCAACCTAGTATTGACAAAACTGGCAAGGGACCTACAGTTTATAGTAAGTTCCGAACCACAAGACAGCGGTATTTTTATTTAGTTAATAGTTGGCGCCGATAAGAATCGAACTCCAGCTACTGCTGTCCGGAAATCTTTTATTAATGTCGTTTGACTGCTTATGACCTTAGAATTTAAGCAGTTCTTAAACATTAAAGAAAAAACTAACAATATAAGCAATATAAAAATGAACCGATATGGCCATTAATTTGATTTGTCATTAAACGTTGTGTTTTCCCCGAGGCGCGAACATATCGCCGAGTTCCACCCACGCAGCGAGTCGGTCTCACACCTCCATCCGCACGTCGTTTAGGAGCCCACACGCCCGCTCCCGCCAAATTAATCAATGTGTTACACACCAAGATTGCGCGAGCCTTAAATACCACCGCGGAAACCTTGTTTCGGTGAGGCAATCGCAATGCTCCACATTCATGACTAGTTTACTGGAACAAAAGAGACTTCAATTGTTTTCATATTTTCATAATTTATAACTAATATAAAAAAATCGCTAAATAGACTCCTTCTCACGGAGCGGAATTTAACAAGCTTCATTTTCCGATTAGTGGCGGATCCAGAAACTTTTCTAAGGAGGGGTGAATTACCATTTTTTTTAGGTAATTACGAGAAATACAATATGTAATAATTTATTAATTAACACATAATCATTAAATTAGAAAAAAATATATAAAAACTAAAATTGTACGTACAAAAAAACTAAACTTATAATTAATATAATTTTTTCGCCGATGCGAATCGGGTTAAAAGTTCCTTCAGATCCAACTCCTTTAACGAGTTTTAATTTCTGTAGTAAATAAAATTAGGCCTTTAGGTTCCTGTATATTTTTTTGTTTTTATTTTAATATAAAATCGTCAATTGAATAAGGACGTTTCGGGTATAGTTAACCCATCATCAGCAAGTAAGACAATTTTTTAAAAAGCAATGTCAAAATATATGTTCTTCGATTTACATTGAAGGTAGTAAGTGTGATTTTTAAGCAGAGTTACAAATCAAGGTACAAAAGTTGTGATAGTTATTTACAATTGTTCGTAATTAAACTATTTCGCCAACAGAAGAAGCACATGTTAATGTTACGGCGAACCACACAACATACGTGTTCCCAACAATTTCAACAAACATAGAGTTTTAATTTCCTTAATATAGATAAGCTCATTCAGTAGTAATAATATTTCCAGGTAGCTTTCTTAATATTGTTAATTTATTTTTATTTTGTAATAAATAAATATCAGCACCAAATTGTTTCAAAACTTCATTTGCACTGACGGAAATATAAAATTCAATAAAAGTTAGGCAGTGTTTCCACAACAATATTTAAGCAACTAGTTTTTGTTCTTAACATTTCTGCTCCAAATCAAACAAATCCTTATAATGATTTATTATTATTTTACAAATTCAAAAACTTGACCTGTCTAGGGAAAGGGCGGGCGATCGCCCCTTCGCCCCCTACTCAAATCTGCCACTGTTTCCTATAAGGCAATGCTTATGTAACTTTCTTTAATTCTATTCATATTTTGATAATTTATTAATAAATTACAAAGTACTAAATATGTTCTTTCCCTCGGTGCGGAATTTAAAGGGCTTTCTTTAAAAGTCTTGTGTTTTGGCGAGGCAATGTTTATGTGCTACAAAGTCTAGTTCATTAGAATTGATTTAGAATTTATCGAAATTTAAAAATTAACTATGTCCACCACAGAAGCACCACTAAACAATAAAATTGTAATTAACTATTTTTTTTTTCAAATAAAGGTTATCCTTCGGCTGATCAATTCTTACCTAAAGTTACCTACTAGTTTATAGCTAATAAAAAGCTGAAATATTAAATTTAATAACAAATCAGCGAAATTTAGCTAAAAAAAAAATTGGGCACATTTATTAATATGTCGAATTATCAAAATCGGAATAATAATATTACTTCCATTTTGTCATTTTTATCTAGCGGTCTTAAATCTTTAAAACTGATATTCATTATTTTCTTCAGCGTACATTTTTCCATTAAAAACTTTAGTGTTGGTTAATTAACACTAAAAGTACACAAAAGCTAAAAAGGTTAGTGTATAGAATTTCAATTCTTATTTCATTGGAGAACAATGAACAGGCATCTTTGTAAAATTTGTATAAAGGGCGAGTGAAACATGTGTAATTTTTATTACACGCCATTACATTCATGCGGCAGTTGTAAAATGTAACAGAAGTAAATGGTAGCTGCTACATGTAGCTGGGATTATTACTGCAGCCGTATCGGTAATAAAAGGGATAAAAGCTAGTGCTACACTTGAAACCAAAATGCAATTACAACTTTCATGCATACCAACAATCACATTTTTAACTCTTTATTTTTAATTTTGACACCTATTCTGCGTTTAATATAATTTAAATATTTTTGTCTGTAGTAACTTATAATAAATTATACATATAAAAATTTTATTTAAAACTATGCAAGTTTTCTTGATCATCTATAGTACATGAATTTTGATTCATATTTTTGTCAAATCTTATGCAAACATTTTTCTTTCTTATATTTTATGTAGGTATCTTGATATTTTTCCTTTCCATTGTTTGCAAATATAATTTTATAAAATGAATTTATTGCAAATTTTGAACAAAGGCTTTGTCAGGAAATGAAACAAACATTTTGC
The DNA here is from genome assembly GCA_035578165.1 of Stenolophus ochropezus. Taxonomy (NCBI): domain Eukaryota; kingdom Metazoa; phylum Arthropoda; class Insecta; order Coleoptera; family Carabidae; genus Stenolophus; species Stenolophus ochropezus. The sequence continues at coordinate 10,724,475 of JAQOWZ010000005.1, read as the reverse complement.
TTTACATGGAGTCATCATTGTTAGTGATTAAGCTATGCATATTCATGACAATTATGCGTCAAAATAATGCACAATTACGTTACGCCCAAATTATCTTTGTAACTATAAAAATTGGATAATTGAAAGGGATGTACATGATGTTTTTCGAAATGTTTCACTTCATTTTTATAATCACAAAATTCTGTATTTGTCCGACAGATAAAGATCCACTTTATATTTTATTGTTATTAGCGCTGAAATTTTTGGGATTCGAATCCCGCTAAGACATGGAACTGTCCTTTATTCTATTGTATCATCATTATTCTACTACTTATGATCGCAGTAGTTGAGCAGTGGTTAAACATTATAGGAAAAAGAAAAACAAATAAGAAAAGATAATGCGTCAGAAAAATGTACAATAGTGGGGATGTAATAATAGTTGTTATTCTTCTAATTAGTTCAATGCTAATTGAAAATGCTTGTTTATTGTACGATGACCTTAAGATAGACACATCACTGGAGATAATAAATGGGACAAATACTTAATACAATATTTGTCTTTACACATTTCATTTGTTTAATATTCAAATATTGTCATGTTGATTCTCAAAAATTTTCCCACAAAGGAAAGTGTTTTCTAATTTTATATTGGCTATCATTAGTTGAACCAAAAGTAATTAAAAAATGGAGTTCTCCATGTTTTTTTTAATTTCCTTGTACGTTAAGTTAAGTTAAGTTAACTAAACGAAGTATTATAATCGCGAAATTTTTCAGTTTTCAGATTTCAACGGAAATATACGATTTGATTATCCCAGAATCAATTTTGACTAGTTTTAGCGGAACGTCTGTACGTAAGTATGTTTGTACGTAAGTATTTACGTATAAAAAGTGATTAACTGCAAAATTTTGAAATTTTGTATGACACTGCTACAACATCTAATTGTGCATCTCCCTTTTTTAATGTAATCGGCAGTGCCAAAAGGGAATAATTTAGGTTTTTTTATGTTATATTAATTTTCAAAGAAAAAAGAAATGTAGATTTAAAAAAAAATTAATGATCCCAAATCAGTCAATACATACCTTATAAATTGAAATATAATTTTCTCGTTAAAACGGGAGAATAGAATTTTGAATTAACTCATAGGGTAGAGCCAAGTCGCTTTACTATTGGGGATGAAGATAATTTTCCATCCTGTAGCAAAATAAAATATAAAAACCCGATTTAAAAACAAACAATATTACAAAAAAAAACCATTACAAGCTTGTTGTACAATTGACGCTTCAATTAAGATCTCTTGTATGAATCGGACGATTTTCAAAAATAATTAAATTGTAGTGTTCGGATTGTCGATTTAAAAACTGCAGTAATTCAAATACGTTTAAAATTTTATTGAAAGTTAATCCTTAAGGGGAATCTAAAGAGAGCAATGATGATATTTTGTATAAGTTGATAGTTCAGAAGATAAATGACGTAAAAGATTGGTATGGTCAATTTCGCTGTAGGTCAAACGGCTTTCAACACTTTTAAATTTATTTCGTGATACGTATACATTTTTCATGTACATATACATCCATCTACCGATTCTTGACCTCACAAAATTTATAGCACACATCAGCTTTAGTAGATTTACGTATCAAAATTAAAATGGAACGCCGAACAAACGGTCGAATCAACAGACAGTTTTTTATTAGAGAGCCCAAAAATTTACAAGCATTTTTAACGCATAACTTTGACTCATTTCATTATTTTATTTTTCTAGAAATATAATTGAAATGAGAAAGTTCCGGCATGGAAATATAATAAACAATTGTTCCGTTACAATATGTGTACCACGAAAAATATTTAATGTTTTTCATATTATTTTGTATAAATTTATAATGCTTTTTAATACCAAGAAATAAAGTAATGTAAATGATTTCTAAAATATGCAATTACAAAATTTACGATTGGCACACCCAAGTAATGGATAATAATCCGTGAGTTATAATATTGTAGGTTATCTATGACGTCAGTAAAATGTTAATTTAAAATCCCATAGTTTTCTATTCTACTCTGTTCTATTATTATACAAATGACTGGTAATATTTCAGCCAAGAAATAATTTGCTACCATCTTATTGATTACTAGACAGTGGAAAATTTCGATGCAAATTCCGTAAAAATAATGGGTGTACAATGTTTATTTACATCGTGTAAATTGATGATGAAGTTATTGGCCTTTAAAATCTATCCACGTTCACAGTTAATGAGTGCTCATTTGAGCGCAAGTTTCATGGCCAGGGATGTCCAAGAACTAACCACGTTACACACAACTGCTGGAACTAATACTTCAATTTTCATCTAATTACTCACCCTTGGGAATAAGTCAATAATCATAAATCATTTTCATTACAAATTCATTTTCAATTCATAATTTTTCACATATATAAAAATTAATACGCATGTCACTATAAAAATGAAGAAACACACTTGGTTATTCCCGTATTTATTATTTCTTATTAGAATCATTTCGTTCTTTCGGATATCATCGTGACTTTTCGACGAAAAGGAATAAAGTAGTTTCCTGAAAAGCAGTCAAATTTGGAAATGCATTTTTCGTTTTCGAACTGAGAAAGACCCATGTAAAGAGTAAAAAACTGTCACTTCTATTTTATCAGAAGTTGATTAACTAATGCAATTGATATCAGAAAGTTAAATATCGAGTTTGCAAATACTAGGCCAAAAATAGGCAAAACGTATTGTAAACGGCTTAATTCATAGATATTCGTTAAAATAACGATATTTCAAAATCGGTGGGAGTAGATTATCTATGTCCCTTATTATTTGTAGGCGTCGATAAAAAAATTAAATTTTTCATGTTAATTCCGATATTAGAATAAAAATGATTGCATTTCTAGATGGTGACTTCGAAAATCAAATCTCAGATCGCCGTACAGTAGTTAGATTTGATTTATTTTTAAAGTAAATAATATTTCAATGGACAATAAAAATAAATGTGGTATAAAATTACAAAATATATTTTTGTGATAAAAAGGTCAATAAACGAAAAATTACTGCTCTGGCGATAAAAGTTGCGAAATATGTCAAATTACTCTGAATTTATGTCTGCACCAAACAATTTTTATACATTTAATATTTCAAATGATGAGCGAGAATTTCATCATCTGAAAAAAAACAAAGTTTTTAAATTGCATGATTAATTAATTTCCAAAGTTTTACCGAATCTTCAGATTAATTTGTATCCAAACTTTAAAAATTAGTTCAATTGCGCACTTCATTATACAAAACAAGAATGTTTAATTAATTTTTGATTCCCTGATTTCATCTTTATTTATAATCGATGCTCAAACTTTCTTAACAACTTTGAGATATTGTAGGCCAAGTTTGACGTTTATTAACCAGCTTAATTTTCATTCCCCTTCCAACACATTTTTTACTTCGTCATTAATAAGGAAATTGTTTTCCATAAATTTCTCGGAAAATTCATTTCTTTAATCTGATTATTAAAAAATAAGCAATAAAAAAGATAAATATTTATATTTATTTTTCGAATTATTTCATATTATAACATTTCTTTTACATAACCTACCAACTCAATTCACTCACTTCATTAATATCTAAACAATACCATACGAGTAAAAACATAAAATGTATAACAAAAGAAGGATGCTATCTAGATCTGCATTAATTTTCTGTATTTCTGCAAGTCAAGCAACATTTTAGTTGATTTCAGTTTACGAGCTGCATGAATTACCGTATTGTTTACTACTTATTGTCAAAGTGAAAAATGAGCAATAAACTTCAAAATATTATCTATAAATCTTGAGGCAAAGTAAACAAAAATTACTTTCTAAGCTCTTAATTACCCCGATATAATCATTTTGTCACAGGAGAAATGTGGAGGTGTAGTTTTTCAGTGAAATACGTCCAGAAAATTCAAATAACAGCAATGTCATTTATTATCTTGAGCAGTAAGTATTTAATTATACCTATGTTGACCTAACGTCTGGATTGATTGACGACAGGCAGCTATATCTGCTAATTTTATCTCGAGAACAGTCATTTGCAAGTGATGATAAATATGTGAGTCTAACGACAGAAAAACTAACACTAGTCGACGCACAAATTCCGCAACAAAGTAAATAAATACTGCCCATTATTACAAAATCAAACTAAGTTGACTTTCTCATAACATTTACATACAGTGAACCCAATAATCGTGAAAAAAACATAAAATAAACTAAATAATTAATCCTACTGATAAATTTTAAGAAGATTAAATTAATTTATAAAGTCCTGCTTTAACCTTAATAATGTGATGTTTCCTTAAGCCGTAAGGCTTACAATATTACAAAGAGTAATGAAAAAAATTACTATAAATTGTTGTCCTTTCTAGTAATAATATACAAGTAAAATTAGTTGTAAATTACTAAAATTCTTAAATTAAGAGTAACTAGTATATTATAAATTAAGACATTGAAGTGTATGATATTCCCAAGGTGTGAATTTGAAGCACGAGTCAAAGGCGAGGGTTACAATAAAACGAAGGAAATAAATGTTCTAATAAAATATTGACACATTGACGTTTCATAATCGAATTAAATTATATAGTTGCCTTCTTTTCCTTTGTTTTAGTTGCATTTTATTGCAGATGTTATCACGACTTAAAATAATGAATATTAGGAAATAATGTGATTTTTCTATTCCTATTTTGACTCCATAGAAACTAATTTATTCTAATGGTGAAAAAGTATCATTAAGTTGTAGTGTTTTATAGAGACTGTAGATCAGTGGTTTTCAAACTTTTTGATGTGAAGACATCCCAAATCGATTATATAAAATTCTTTAAAAAATGAAAGTGTCATCAACGAAAAAATCTTCTGCACCAGACGCTTTCAGCTCAGCCTGTCAATATAAACTCACTCTCGCAAAAGTTCAGTTTCTGGACTAGTGATACAAATAATTATTCCTTGCAGAGGCAGAGAAGTTGTGTAATGTTGTCTTTTACATTTCAAATTAATTTTTTGTAAAATTAGAAAACTTGCACTTGGTATTAAAATTAGCAAAGATGTTTCTAAAATTAATTAAGTTCTACAATATTTTTTTTTAATCTTGCACATTAACAGGAAAATATCTTGTCATCTTTCTGTTACATACATTATAAAAATTAAACTTCCCTGCAGTGTTACATAAATTTATTAAATAAATTGTGATTAAATTAAATGAATTCTTTATTGTCCGCAACATGAGTTAATCACAGATGTACAGCAGATTTATTTAGGACACAACTTAGTTTATGGGTATTTTCATTTCAGGATTAGCATAAATTCAGCGGCAAAAAAAATTTGGAGGCAATATTTCCCGGGCAGAGCGCTTCTGTAATATATTATTCTAAATTAGTTCCCGTTTCGCGATCGGTAAATACAAACACGGCCTATAAGAGTGATACATACCCTATTGAATTTACATATTCATGACCCCTATTAACAAAATTAGCTGAACCCACTTGCCGCAAACTTACAATAAATCAATAGCTACCAAAACAACCCGGTCAGCCAGATAAATACCGCGAGGCTTGCAAAGGAGTTATCGGTCAGTCTAGGTGAGTCTCTCGCTCTCGCTCTATTAAATACATATTAACTTTAAAATAATTATATCATTATTATAAAATTTGCTATAAGCATCAATCTTATATAATTACACGTTTAAACTTGGCAAGTTTTACAGTTAACTTGTACATTACAATTTGCAACATATAGATGGTTACATTACTTTAGGATAGATTACAAAAAAATACGAATCAAAAAGTATTTTTATAAAATTCATAGTATTATAATTTATTTTAAATAAACATTTTCAATTTACAATTAACATTTGCAATTAGAATTTTGATAAACTTAAAATAAAAAAACTGGGTTAACTTGATTTTTAGAGATGAAAATTGTAAGAACAAAATTTACTATTTGTATGATTACTAATTCAATTTATTTCTATATGTAAAAATATTAATTTCAATTTTTGCAACATAATAATTCTTGTTCTGGTTTAACCATTTATTGGGCATTGTAGCCATATGGTAACATCGTTTTAAAATGCTTAAAACTCTGGTTCTTGCAGTTCTACAGGGTAATGAAGGGAAAGAAAACTACTGGAATTCAGTCAATGGGATAAACCAGCTGATTTTTACCGTAGGTGCACGAAACCACGTTTTTTGTGAAAAATAAAATTATAAAATGACTCTACATTTAGTATTTGCATTTATAAAAAAGCTTTACATATGTTTGACTCGTGAGTTTATTAAACATCACGATTTGATTTTTAACTGTTTTGTTACAATTTTCGACAAATGTATTTACAACACATTAATAATGTATAAAATGACTTTCACTCCCTGAGGAAGACCCATGTGGGGTCGAAACCGGTAGGAGAGGAAATAAAAATTTTATCCCATTGACTGAATTCCAGTAGTTTTCTTTCCCTTCATCAATTGACCAGTCAAGAAAAATCCGTCTACCTACAGGGAAATGTCTAATGTTACCCTATGGTTACAATCCACTATTTTGGTAGGGGAAATTGTGCAAATTCAGGACTTTGGTGTAAATTTTAAATTTTTTTTTTGTGATTGCGTTCTACAGTGTAGTGGGACAGTTGTATAAATAAATCACTTTTATGGTAAGTAATGTTATTAATATACTATATTTTTTGATATTCTCAATTATGTATATATGAAAGTGTAATTATACGTACTATCCAGAGGAATATGTAAATAAGTACATTACATATAAAATATGTGACCAAAGGGTTACATAAACCGGTAAAAATGTGTACAATATGAATATAATACCAATAATAATATAATACATTATTGTTACAGTTATAATAAATACTGACATCATTTCAACCTTCCACCAAGTCCTTAACTCTCAGACTCATCAGACACTTCCGATGATAAAAACGTTACACAATTGGCAGTGCGAAAATGTATAAATGTAATATTGGTACAAGTGAAGAAATTAATGCTGAATCACACATATAAAGGAAAGGCAATAATCGCTTGATGAGTAAGAAATGCAAGATAAGGATTTGTCTTAACGAAGAAAAATAAATTATTTCGTCCCATAAACAATAATAAATTTATTCTTATTGAACTATTGATTTTTTTTTTTAATTTATAAATTTATAATGCTCAGGATTTAATTTTGTTTTTATCATAAGTATACCATATATGTAACTGAAATAAAATACAATAACCTTGCAATATTTGTACATTATTATTATTATTTTACTCATATTTTTAATGGGCAATGATACCATATGGTTACATTATCAAACACCTAATTTGTACTAATTAGATCACCGCGGTAATCTAAAATAGACTACTTATGTCATTAAGATTGTGTATTTCAAATAGATAATATTTTTCGTACAGGTATTTCATTCTTTGCTCGAAAAAGGGTTAAAAGAAAATAAGGTCGAAAACAAGTTTTACAGTAATAGAGAAATAATGAAAAGAACTTCGAAAAGACTTCTTTGAAATCATTATTGTAAAACTTTGAAACTAAGAATATATGTGAGTAAAAAAAAAACGAATTACTGCGAAACTAAATTACTTCAAAAGGTTACCTGTTACAAATATAAACTGACAACTTCTAAGAAAATGTATATGTAATTTTGAGACGTATTTATAAATTAATTGAAATCGAGACAAGCAGAACTTTGATGTTGATATCCAACGAACTCTACAATATTATAAACTACATTAAATGAGAACATATTATGAAATTTCTCATATAGAAAATTTAATATCTTCCTCTATATTTAGCTATTTTGTAATTTAAAGATATTTAATTTTGAGTCATTGGCGAAATACGAAGTAGTAAACTAAAATTATATTTCAAAATATTTTATTTTTACACATAACCTAAAAATGATCAAAAGAAAAAAGAAATAATCGTTGAAACTCATTCGAATTCTATCATCGGTACCGGATTTCCTTGAATTGTATAAAAAAATACAAGACATGTATCAGCGTCACATAAATTCACGCAAGCTATAAAAATCACAAGTTATTCTAAGACAATGCGACATAAGCGTAGAGAGAAAAATTTTAATGGGGCATAGTGTTATTAATTTTTTATAGGAAAGCAATTGAAATAATAAACGTCAAACAAAAAATATAATTAACCAAAGTAACAAAAAATAAGCAGGTGTTAAATGCTGGTGTTTTTTCTTTGTACAGTTGGCAGCATTAAACTCTTTTGTTATTAATGCCATCATTACTTTTAATTAATAAAATTTCATATGACACATGACCTTTACAGTTCCATTCTGCTCGCGATAATTTATTTTCTTTTGAATTAATTTTTCGGCATTGACATTTGTCGACAATTACAGACATTTAAATATCTCAACAAGTCAACAGTTTATTTAAATAGGACAAGATTTCATAATTAGGGTCTACTATTTTTTTCACTGCTTTACTTTTAACAATGTGCTCAGTTAAGTGTTCTAGAATATTTCTTTTATTTTTTAATTACAATTTATATCGGTTCAATTTCACAAAATTTGATAAGTTATCAAGGTATATGGTTTAGTATGTATAAAATTGATCGGTTATAGTTCTGAGAACTAAAGTTCGAATCTTGTTGAATTATAGTTTTTTATATTACAAGAGCAGTAGGTTGTATTTTACACCGCGAGGTGTCATATTGAAACATGGCACGTAGCTTCAATAAAACTGAGCGATGTACAAATATATGACATTTATTACATAATGTACTATATTTTTTGACCGACGTATGTATTTTCTTCGTTAACATTAAATCAGACATTCCAACAAAGCAGCTACTTTTAAAAATTTTTTGTAGGGTACGCAACAAGGCTTTGAAAACTAATGAAACGTCAAAATCATTCAAAATAATCAAAAATTTGTAATTCTGCAAGACATAGCGTTTTTGTAAGCACTTTTATCAGTACAATTATTATTATTTTATTAATAATCTGTAAAAGTTAAAAAATATCGAATTACTTTATCGCATCATAATACGAAAAATTGCTTCTATCGGAGACGTCAACGATATATGCTTATGTTTCCACTTTAGGAGGCCAAATATTTATCATTTATTTCCTACATAAAAATTGTTCTTGTCATGCACTCTCCACGCCAGCTAGAGTGCCCAAGATGTAACGTCAAAACCATACTTTGCGGTATAAATTACCGATATCTTCTAATAACAAAATTGATGCAGTTAGCAATGAGTTATTAAATGTATGTGATATACTTATCTATTTACAAGTTATATTCTTTTGAAATTTAAATAATTAAAAACTGTCTTCCACCCCTGTGCCCCATCTGTGGCAGATAAAAAACAGTGGATACAAAGGCTACTTAATCCGAGATTCGGTGCACGTAGGACATTCATTACAAGTGCATACAATACCTACGCGTTGAACAAACGGCCTAACATTCATCTTGTTCTCGATTCAACGGCCGTGCGATCCATCTATCTGTAATGTAATTATAAGATACGTACCGCCGCTTGGCGTACAAGTACTCAACTACTTTCAATGGGATATGTCAATACCAGCGAAGAATGCCTCTTTTTAAATTATAATTTTGTGCTTGTATGTTTCGGATTTTAAATTCATGAGGATTTATATCTTCCTTTACTATAAACAATGAAATTATATATGGATATGCTGCAATTTATATACAGAATTTCAATGTTACATTCGAAAATGTATACGGGGAAAATACGAAGACTGTATAAATTGTTGGGCATTATGACGCTTATTTATGATTACCCATTACTGGGCGCGTCAATCTGCTCTACGAATATGTTAATATGAAATAATTTAATGTATAGGTATATGTTGTATCGTAAATCTAAGGTCTCATATAATTTGAATGTTTATTTAGCTAAATTCAATATTTGCATTTATTAGTGCAGGGAAGATAAGTTTACTAATGTAAGCCAAAATGTTACCTAATAGTAATATTTCCATAAACTCTGGAATTTGCAGTATATGTTAATATTTACATTATAATATAATATAATATTAACAGGATGTGTTTATGGTAAGAATATTTTATTGATTATTCCACACACGTCATTTTCACCTAATACTTTATTTGATGGCCGTAGGTAGTTTTTTAGTGAAGAAATAGTTACATTTTTTTGATATCAAAAATTTTATGTTTGAAATGTTTTCATTCGTAAAATAATCAAACAAATATAATTCGAACTAAGAATTTAATTCGTAAAATTTACTAATAATTCCTGCGAAGTAACGATAACTCGGGATAAAAATTCGCTGTCGTGATCTAATTGTCATTTTTGACACTCGTTTGTCTGTTACTACGCAATAACTATTCGTAAATCTTTTTAATATATTTATATTATATTACTTATGACAAAAAAATTTATAATGATCACCTGTAGGTTCTGAGAATTTGAGATCGAATACCGCCAAATCCAATACTTTACCATATTTTTATCATACAAAATGTCTTCACGGCAAGAATATCCAGTCTGATAAATTGTCTCAATGATTCACTAAATAATTATCGGTAACTGGAATAAATATAGTAGATTTATATTTCTCTCAAGTATTTTCAAAACTTGTTTGTATTGTCATAAAAAGTTATTGCAATTAAAATACAATTAGTTTGTAGTACATTATTAATTTCGAACACATTTCGTATGATTAGTTTTTTAAATCAACTAAAATTAAATCGTTTTACGACAAAGACGGTAATTGAAATGAAACGCACTAGGCAATATTTTCTAGTGTTCGTGGAAAGCATTACTCTTATATATGAATGAGTAGGCGTCAAAATTTGCATGTGCAAATCAATTTGTATACAATCGCAATGTAATTTATTCCTTTGCAAATCTTACATTATAAAATTTCTAGGAACATGTAATTATTCACAAATTGTTCTTGAAACAAAATCGTCACATCCGGAGTAAGTAATTGCCGGATAATTGTAACTATACGGTATTGTATCACCACCACATAATTCTTGAAATTGGCGATAAACAGCGATGCGATAATGAGGACAAATGCGCATAGAATACTGACAATCAGTAAGTTCGTTAAACTTTGGACAGCGACAGTCAATTTAATAGCTTTTGTCTTCGCATTCAAGAGACATATGAATGTTTCAAAAGGCAGCGTGTATATTGTTCTTGTCGGCCACCCGTCAGCACAGAAGAACAGAAGGCAAAAAGAAGTCGAGTAACAGACTTTTTACACACTTTACGCATCGGTGCCGGGAGTGAAGCTATACTACGCTCACATTTCACAAACGTAAAATCAATTTATTTTTATTCAAATCACAATTCTTATCGACGCTACCTAGACAGGTATTATAATCATACTGATGACATTTCGAGTTTAAACCGGGGTTGAAAAAGTCATGTATTTTTTCATAAAAATATAAAAAATATTGCTTTTTTAAATAAACAAAAATAATACGATTTTTTGCAATAATGAATTAATTATTAAACAAAAATAATATTAAAGTGTTTTGTAAAAAAAATTAACATTAATATTAAATATAAATATCTTATATAGGTATGTATGTATATTTCGAAACAATGTCGTAAAAACCGAAAATTATACCTAAACTTGTGAAGAGCCCGCGGTGCTTATGTTCTGTCGTTTACAAATTATTACATTTATATATACGACAATAGGCTATTTCAAGCCTACGACTTTTAAAAAAATACTTATTTGATATCAATGTTCATCATGTATAAATAATATTAAGATGAATATTATATTTAATTTTCTGATTATTACTACCCTAATATCAAAAAGAACCTATAACGTATTTAAATTGAGTACGTAAAATTCAGTGTCAGCCATGTTTGTGGCGGGATAGACACTGGCAAATATTATTGACGCTCTATCGCCTCACGCTGGTTTGCTATCAGCTATTGCCTCAGCGGTGCTGCTGACGTAATCGGCACTGTCGATTTTGTAGGGTGGAATTTATTTAAACTTCAAGATTTTTTTCTAGCGCATTAGAAGCTTTTCGGCGAAAATAAAAAATACGGGTCTAATAATTTTATGTTCAGATTAAAAAATAAAATGAAAAAACTTGGACTACCCTATTCAGAGAAGAAAGAATGTACAAGTAAAGAGTAGCAATTGTGCTCCTTAAAAAAATACTTTCATTAAATTCATATTTTTGTATCATTTTAGAGAACCTATATAACCTGACTATTTTTAGCATGGTGTTTGTCTGTTCGTCTGTCAGTTCAAATGTATTTAATGTTAATTAATATTTAAGCTTTTGATATCAATGGCATGAGATATTAATGTTTAGTAAAATCTGTCTACTGAAAGTGACAGATAATATCGTCATTTTAAAGTTTCTTTTGTGAATATTTCTTAACAAATAAATATCTCCAAAACATTAATTTGCAGAAAGTTGCTATAAAATATGCAAGTATGTAAAGCTTTACTTAAAAACTATGTAATATTTATCGTTTAGCGTATATATTCAGTAGTGCCGATCTGTTCCATGGTTGCCACAGTTGCTTATTTTCAATTTAGTAAGCCTACAGCAAATTTTGAAATTTGAGCGTACTATACATTACCCTTTTGACAGATTCAAGAAAAACTGAATTTATTTCGCAGTAAATTTTAAAATGAAAAATGGAAAAACCAGGTTCTTTAAAATAATATTGTGTTTCTCTTGGTTTATTTATAGAAGGTTTAATATAACATGGAAAGATAATGAAAATGTGGTTTTTAAAAAACAGAACTCGGTATACCGCGTTTTTACGATATAAAATTATATATTTTGTTGGCTTTATTCATGGCTTTATTATTTCAAATTTATGGGAATGATAAAAGATAAGGAAGAATAAATATTGATTAATTGGAAAAGTGATGAATTTCTCGTTATATTTACATATTAATTGCAGTGTATTTTCTCTTATGAATATTGAACGTTGTTAATAATTTTAAAATGTTGAATATACATTTCTGTTCTGTTTAGAAAAGAAAATTTTCTGTGGTATTATTTGCGAGTTGAAAGGTCTGTGTATAATAGATTCCCAAACCATTTGGACGCAACTGGTGCGTATTTGGGCCGGCACTTATGTTGATTGTGGGATTTGTATTGAAATCCTATACTACACAAATTTGTGCGTAGCAATTTTAACAAACGATGCGAGTTTACTAAAACCTATGTCACACCGCAAAAATAAAAAAAAAAACATTCTCTGAATATAGAAGAAATAAATTTATAAAAAATTCATAAACCTCACTAGGATTTGAACTCAGGATATCAGGATTCTCTTATGTCTATTAATAATATTATATTTGGCTTTCTAAATAGGAGTAACAATACAGCTTAACATTTTAATGCGGATGGCGAATGAGGATATGAAAATATACTTATAATATCCATCCTTACCATGAAATATGTACATGAAAAAATGAATTAATGTTAGCTAAATTATATCTGTGTAACATTTTCTTGTTCTCATCATGTTCATATTTTTTTTACTTTTAAATCATTAACGTTAGATTAACAATACCCAAATGAACATTAGGTATATAATTGCTTACACGTATCGAAAAAAATGTAGTTAAAAGTTAAATTAATGGTAATATTTTTTTGCGACCACTAATATAAACAGCCATTACTATACAACTTATCTTAGATTATCTAAGTATTATTTTACCTAATGCTGTCTGTAAAGTACGCCAATCGCACAGTTAAGGAATTTTTGATTTATCGAACTTATGTTAAAAGTATAAATAAGACATAAATATTATAATTAATTTAAAACATTACGACTAATGAAGAATAAAACAACAACAAAGTATGTTATACATAGTATTGTTTTATTGGGTTGTAAATAGTTTAATTTAATGTTTTAAAGCTGACAAATTGATATTGTTGTTTTTAAGTTCTGTACTTGATGCTATTTACCAGTGATATGTCATTTCTTTCGGTTCATTGTGTGATCGAAATACAATCAAATAATTGTCATGGAAAAAGTATAGTACATAATTCGAGTTACAAAGTAATTACACACTAGTGGAATTATAAACTCGCCGCTTAGCGTCTCTTTTGTAACTTTCCCACTTCGTGTGTAATATGCATCTTACAACTCTTAGTATGTAATATACTATTACATGTTAGAATGCAAAATAATCAGAATGTATAACTAGATGTTTCAGTCTTCATATTTTCAAGGGACATACTAAAAATGCATTTATGGTTAAGGGTACTATTGGAATCATGTTAAGAAGTCAAAGAAATTAACTAAAAATCGTTTCCACACTCTTGGTTATTAGATGCCATGGTCTTATTGCTGGTATATATCTCTGCAAAAATAATCACTTAAAATAAAATAGGAAATAAAGTAACTTTCTGCACATGTTGCACAATACAATTTGTTTACTTGCCTCATATCTTTCTTTATCTAACGTTTTTGTTTTCTAATATTCTTATTTCCAATCTACAGATCTACCGCCGCACTTGTCGGTAAAAATGTTTGAGACCTAATGTCTAAAAATGAATCCTGGGTTCAAATCGCAATAAGGTGCATGACTCTCTTCATTTTAATTATTGAATAGGTGTATGGTTCTGAATAAACAATATGTGTGTGGTATTCCTCAAGTATTTTAATTGTGCGTTTAAAACAAGTGAAGTGATTCATCTCTGCAGTTGCAGAAGGCCATGGTTAATTACTTGGAAAATATGACTTTGTTTACAGTAATGATTTCTCGGACACTAGCAATGAGTTATTTGTTTTCTTACTGGTATATTTTGGCCGCGAGAGTCAGAGAGTAATGGCGGTGATGTTTCCGTGTTGCTCGCGTTTCAGGGTTCAATGGGTTTTGTGTATCAACCAGTGTTTGGAATTGATATGACAGATTGTGATGTTTCAAGGTTAGGTTTGATGCCCACAATATCTGTTTTGTATTCTCTTGCTGTAATTTGAATGACGAATGGGACACATATGTAACGAGCAACGGTAACAAATATTTGTAAGGTGAATTAGAGGACGAATTTTTGCGACAGAAATATAAATTCTTCAATGCAATTGTTTACGCGAATCAAAACAGGAAATTATTAATTTGAATTAGAAAATACCTATTTAAATTATTAGCACATTAGCACATGTAAGATCTGGAGTTTGATTCTTATTTCTTAATGTGTGACTAAAAGAATAATGCGAATCTAAGAATTCGCAGTGGTATTTTTCATTCCGTAGGTTGTTTCAGAATTAATGGAAAAAATTTAAGCGTATTGTGAGATTTTCATGATTATTATTAATAATTAGTACTCGATGTGAATAATTTCTTACGGAATATACTGTCTGATGTACTGATTACAGTGCATTTTTTCCCCCAAATAATTATTTATGCAACTAGTATATTAAGCGTGTAAAGTAAGTGTTTTTAGACGAGTGTTGTTTTGTTATAGCACGAGATAAAAAACACCATATTACATACATGTTGCATACATCATTTTTCCTACAATCGAAATGTTAATAAACATTAATTTCGAAAAGGAAATTTAAATTAAAGAGGAAATATAAAAATTAATTTCAAAAGTAAATTAAATCATTGATAAAATGAAACTATAGTAACTTTTTACAAACTCAAAAAAGGGCGTAAAATATGTGTTTCAAGGTTAGTTGTAGGAAAAATAATTATTATGTTATTATATTACAAATATTTATTTACATTTATTGGGCCTCTATATATTTTTATTTCATTCCACAAGTTAATTTTGTTTTTGTTAAATTACTAATAACAAAGTAAGTTTAGTACTAATATCTATTTTATTGATAATTTCCTAGGAATGTAGAGGGAAGGAAGGAAAAGAAAAATAATAAATAAACATTGTAGACAATTTACATATTCAGTAACTATGGATGAAATAGTTACAATGTAAGTAATGCGAATTTTTAAATGCCTGTACCAAAAATATAAAAGATGTACTATGAGTAATTTAACATGAACATTGAGTTTTAAGGTTGTCAGCAATGGTCCAGAATAATGTTTAATATAAATACTCCATTTATTTTATTTTTGCGCACTCGTGCCAAAAATTAATTCTTTCGTTTTAATTTATTTTACATGAAATTTAAACACGCCTACTTTTAACTTGAACAATTTTATACATTTCACAAAGCGGAAAGTTGAAATTTTGATGTTTTTAATTTGGTATGTAATTAAAATTTATCCCATAGGAATAAAATTCTTTTTTTCGTTTTATATTTAAATATAAACTTACAGGAATTTTGAAAGAATGAAAAATTATTTTCGTTTGATAAATGTTAAGGTACAATATAAATTATTGCAAAAACATAATTCGGCTAAAAATGCAGGCGCTAGCCGCATTATAGCCCGAGGTTTTTATTCACTTTTCTCCATTTTTCTTTCTTCCATTAGAGCTCATGTTTTGAATTTTCCTACAATAGATAGATCAATTATTTACATATTTACTGAACGTACTACATTAATCATGTTTTGCATCAGTTATTTTAAATAATGGATAGTAAATTATGGAGTAATCACGAATGAAAAATACAGCTTTCTGATATTATTACACTTTTTGTACAGATAGTTAAGTAAAAGTACAATTACGGAAATAAAAGAAATGTGGAAATTGTTTTTGCTTTCACTCACCTCGATTTTTTATACGAAAGACAACGCATTAATAACCATTCTTCACAAATCGTTCAAATATATTCTAGAAGCCAACCGTTGCTAAAACTTAATTGAATTTTATTGAAACAAGCAATGCAGTTAAGGTATTCGACGAAATAACAATATTTATTTTAAAAAAATAGTTTTAAGTTTGCTTTTTATTAAAGGAAATATTTATTTACCAAAAATTGTAACCAGTCGGACGGTTTCCGTGATACTATCATCATACATATTTAAAAAAAATTAATTTACACAACTTATTACAGCTGTGTTACTATATTTAAAAATTTTGAATGTATTTCCGTTAAAAAGGTGCAAAACGAATAAATATCAATAAAATTGGAAAGAAGTATAATACTATAGCTACACAAGATGTATGTAGTATAATGATTACAAATTCAAATACTGCTGATATGATAGTACATGTAATGTAGTGCCTTATATTTATTTTTAAATATTATTATTCATCGAAGGATATTTATATTACCTACTATAAACAGATACATATTATCGAAATTATCAAGAATATTAGATAATGGTAAAACGCTGATGAATTAAAGATTTTGCGATGAGAAAAAGTAGAAGGATATTATTCCGGAATTAAAATATTTTATTCATTTTTATATTCTACTATTAAAATTCTTTAATTTGTTATATTCTTTAATATTTCATATGTTAATTTGTACGCATATTAAATTTAAATTATTTTGAATCTAACTGGTAAAGAATTTAAAATTACCTTAATTCAATACCCATACCTATTTACGAGTTTTTATCAGATTTGATACAAATAAACATTTTGTGCTTAGGGCATCCAAAGGGTAATCCGGCCCTGTAGATATTTAATCGGAAATATTACACGATTTTAAAACTGTTTCCCCAATTTTATGGAAATTGGAACATAAAATGTTAATTGAATTCACAAGTATTTTGATGATTCGCAAATCTTTCAACTTTTTCAGTAATACCGTCTGAAATTCATATCTTCCAAAATAAATACAAAAATTGGAAGTGGAGTTTTAATTTTCTAGTAATCGATACGTTTACCTCTTTATGGTAAAAGATATTTCGGGATAAAAGCAAACTGTAAGTAATGTAAACATATAGGAAATAATGAAAGTGAAATAACATTTATTACATATTTATGAAGATATGTATTTAGTGCTATATTAATGCCTTTACGAGAAATAGTTATATCGTATGAATAAGTTCAATTTAAATTTAAATGAAACTCTGCGTTTAGCATAAAAAGGATGTAATTTAAAATAGTTCCTTCCACTTAACTTCATTTAGAATACAATAAAATTACATATTATACTCTATATGCATGGCATACATTACTAAACCATATAAATTCCTACTTATCGTCTTTATGTTTCATATTTCTATTTAACAAAGGGACATTTAAATGACGTTTTTTCTATCTACGTAGGCACTTCGAAAATAAATGGTTTTTTAAGCCTATAATTACGTACTTTCAATTAATTACGTGAAAAACGAAATGGAACGTAAAAAGTGTCCTACAACAATTAACTTTGAAATAAAAGTTTTACTGCGCTATGAATATGAGTCATCGTTTACTTTAAGTGTACTGCGTTACATTCCAACTTATCACTTTGCATTCAAACTATTAACTGTTCATTTAAAATACCTAACAATACTATGTTGAAAAACCGTACAGCTAACTCTCACACAATTAATTGTACTAATTCCATATTTTTAAAATATTATCAAAAACTATCATATTCGGACTAACTTCGTAAATTTATGCTACAGGCAAAATTATATCGGCAGCATAGTTTATCCTTCTGTCATTTACGATTTATCTTCTTGGTAACGCTAACAAGATATTGAAAAACCGAAATTCGTGGGTACCATGAAGATTAATTTAACAGAGACTTATACGAAACTTATCAGTACATTAAAAAACGGCCCTTAGTAGATAAGTATTGATAATTATATATTTATATATCTAACCTCCAGGGCACTCTAGCTGTGGAAAGTGCACCACTGGGGTGATTTTTATGTGGGAAATGGTATGTAGAGATTTAGTTTTCATGGATTCGGATTCAGATCGGGTTATCAGTCACAAAATTAACCCTTTTACTGTATCATAAACTCCATGAAAAATGAATATGTTGTTCTATATTTTAACTTATTCTGTCAGGGTTTTCGAATTAACCTAAAAACAAAAACCAGTAGTTCAATATTTCGCCGCATTTAATAGCACTATACGAAACAAAGTTTGATATAAGGTTATTGGATTTTTAAATCTTGATATACATTTCCTCGCAAATGAAAAGTTGGCGTGAAGACATAATTTAATTAGAAGATATTGATTAATTCTGAAATAAATGAAGGGTAGCCGTGAACACGAATAAATTATTTATACTTTCCCGTGAAAATAGCTAAGTTTTCTCACAAATCCATTACAGTATTGAAATATGTACTGGTACTTCCAATAATTAACTTTCTTTCCAAAACGAATTTGTTGTAGCAGAATTCATTTAGGTTTATTGAGATATTAAAAGTTTTACACTAAAACACATGAGAGCGTTGCCAGTTAATTAGTTAATTAACATGGAAATACATCGTAAGTTAATAGTTCCCAACTCAAAAGGAATTATTCTATAAAAGTTTTCAGTATCATTACACACACTTTTTATGGTTTTCTTTCTCGTACTATCTTTATGTTTTATGAATCATTACAGTTGGTTATTAGTCTGTACCTAATTATTACTGGACACATGTAATTTACTATACAAACACACATCAAAATTGCATTAGACACAACATGATCACTATAATTTGAACTAAAAATCTTGTGCAGATAATGAACAGTAGTGGATGAATGAAATTTGGTATTCAGAAACTCTGTATTTTAAAAACAAATCATAGTAAACATATTTCTCACCTTATTTGTAATTGGATATACAAAAAAAAATATAAACCCACCGTTGGAACGACTTGTTACATATTGGTGATACGAAAAATTTTATATTTGAACAGTCATTCGTGAAATAATCTAGCAAATATAATTCGTGTTACAAATTTAATCGGTAAAATTTACTTTTAATTACTATGAAGTATTTAAGGATTTTATTATATTATTTAACAAATAATTTTCAAGTTATTATTTTTACAGACCAAAAATATTTAAAAATATTAACTAAATACATAGAAGCGATAAATTAATAAATGAAATTTCTTTTTCATGGCAAACGACAAGGGCATATTTTGCTTCACCTTCCCAGTATCTCTTATATCAAATTTTATATGGCACGATGGTATTAAATGCTGGGAGAGCGCCTGTTATTTCATGTAAATTTCAGTGATATTTCAGTGTAGGGTTGAGAACAAGGAACACTAGTACAGTATGAAATTTACCCGCTCGAATTTCACGTTCGGTGTACCATATGGGATTCTTATTATTGAGCTACCGCAAAATTGTATTTTTTATATAACACTTGTTTCTTTTTCCAAATATAGTTGACGCGTGTCACCGACAAATAATATTCTTATATACGAGAAAACATTCTCAGGAAAGAAATACGTTTCCTTGCATTTGAAAATTACATTGTTCTTTGATGGATGATAAGAACAACAGAACAAGAGAATATTTAAGTTGAGATATGTGTAGGAAACAAATATTGTAATTTTTAATATCATATCGAACTTTATAAACTGTGGCGGGAATTAAGAAAATTTATTGGATGTTAATGTTGGGGTACCCAGGCCCGATCCGAGGTAGTAGGCGGTAGAAAGCGCCCAGATGTGCAAATAGTATTTTTGGATTACTTCAGATGTATTTGAAAAAGTAAAAATTGTTTAAACATAATTGGAAATGTAAAAAGATTTTAATTTTTAATTGGAACTGTGAATTTTTAATATTTTAGTGACCCGTCCGTTAAACAAACAATGTACGGTACACTCATTTTTTTCAGAAAACATGACTTTCAATAATATTTTATCATTTTTTTTAGAAAATTTCATTATTTCATGCTCATTTTTATTCCACAGCAGGGTGGCACACTGATTTAAAAAATCATTGATTTAAATCATATGTGCTGCAATTGTTATTTAACATCCCAGATTTAAGAAAATTGAGCGAAAAAGCATGTGGTAAAATAACGTTGCGTATATGGGCTTTCAAACAAGTCGTCAAAATTTCAAAATTATAACCAGTTTTTCACTATAAGTATCGTTATAAACGGATTTTACTGTATTTTTCATTGTTTCTTCAAATTTGTTTTACAAATTTTTTTTTTTAATAATAAATGCTATTTTGTAAAACACGTTTTTGAAATCACTAAATAAATCTGATTTAAATAAAAAAAAAATCCGATTTAAATAAATTTTAATTTATTCTTTTTAAATCGGGTTTCTATGCAATCCTGTCCAGTCAGTGGTAATTTAAACTAGCAAATTGCAATTGATATTCACTGAAATAAAAGTGATTAATCTATAATACAATAGACTATTTCCGAATATGAACGCAAATTTGTTTATTTGAACTGTTACTAACGCTTTCTATAATTAGAAAAGATGTAATATCCTCATTTTTTGTATTATTCATTTAATTTCTATTTGTAATATACGTTAGCGAGTAGTGAATTTGAAAATGACTTTTATCGCTTTTATTATTTGAGTAATCTTGTAAGAAACTTATATTTAGTTTAGTAATTGGGTGTGCTTACCCCCTAATACTTCTTGCTATGACCTACATTTCCAGTGCACGTCTTTAAGAAAAATGAATCGCCTGAATTATTAAAATTATTTATTCAACGATGAGTAAAACTTCTATCCATCATGAATAGAAAGCAATTACTTATTTTTATACAAAAAGTCAATTACTTTGCAGTATAAACAAAGTAATGAGGGAAGATGGAGGGTTTTTTCATTTGAAAGCATTTCCAAATCACAATTCAATCACATTTCGCAAAGCAATTACTTAATTAACTTACATTATTTGCGCCATTTTATACCCCATTCGTACGAATTTACAATTCTCCAGATAAGGATTTATGGCCGGGCTTACACGCCGGCAAATTTCAGTTATTGGCGTGGCCAATTACCTCCCTCACCAACATAATACTGGGCAGTAGCTGCTAGTCGCTTAACCCCGTTCAATGCACACTCAATGTACCCTACTCTAATTTGTTCATGTTCACACACTATAAAATTAAGCTTCTCGCAATAATTATCAAAACTCATCTTATAGTTTTTACATTTAAAATAAAATATCTTGAAACTAGTAACGGTATAATATTCTGTGACATCGCTTATTAAGACTACACAAGACAATAGTATATCTTACCCGTTGTCATTTAAGTAAACCTTTATTATATGTATAACAAGTTTGACAAACGTTACTTTCCAGCAGGAATAGTATAACGTTACCATAAGATTACGTTATTTCATAACGTTATAAATAAAAAAAATCGTTATATAATTATATTTAACAAAAATCAACAACATAACGTTATATAACTTTATAATAAGGTTATTTTTATTTTATTATTATAACGCTAAAATAACTGTATTTTTCTTGATTTTTACAAAATTCATAAAAAATAAACTAAAAAAATATTTACCTATAAATATCTTATTCTGTAATTAGCAATTATATTTTATAAGACAAGCATTACTAATTTTAAAAATTACATGAAACTTGTGAAATCTTATTGGCAGTAGTATGTTAGAAGGTTTGTGATTGGTGCATTTGAAACAGTCTTCAACCGCTTCTAGGAATATCTATGTATACAAAATACATATAATGAAAAATATTATAATATCCCTAATTTACCGATTAATTTATATTTCCTAATTTACCAACTTATTCTCAACGGTAAATATCGTTATAGTGTTAATGTTACGTTATTAACAAATAAATAGCAAATGAATCATTATATCGTTATCGGGTATCGTTACGTTGCGTTTTCCATTCCTGTTTTCCAGTGTTGCCAACTTAGTTGATTTACCACTAATGGTGGTTTGGTAAATGTTAATGAATATGTTAGATTTCATTATTATTTCTTGAACATTTAATTTTGAATTTAATGGAACTTGATTTAGGTATGTGGTGCTGCAGTTATTGTTCGATCTATTTTGAAAACATAATTTAAAAATTATAAATATGAGAGTACATAATGGAATCATCAAAAACATTTCATTTTAATTAAATATACACATATTTATGGCATGGTTTATAATAAATTTATACATTTAAAAAGCATTATGCTTTATAAATTAAAATCTAAAATAATAAATGTACATACTTAAAACCGTTAAAAGCTAATGTTTGGAGCGATATTTAATTTTTAGTGCAAATCTGATGGTTTTAAAAGCTCTATTTGGTGTATGTCTATAACTAAAATATATTTTTCATGAACATAAATAAAGGCATTTAAATATTTTTATTTCTTTTGTATCCCCATAAATTCATATAAAAAAATGTAGACTGTATTATTAAAATACTGAAATTTGCCCTTAAGAGATATATATTTTAAGCTTAAATTTTGGGAATGCGGGTAACTTTTTTCGTCGCTACATTATGTCGTTTGATCACTGAAATGTTCCAACTCATTTCCTTTACACATTTTTATAATCCACCCCCCTTTTTTATCACTAAATAAAACAAATGATGTGTATTATTTTAACTATTTTGCCTTTCTTTTTAATGCCAACGTCAATGGAAAATCCATATGAATTACTGTATCAGTGATTTAAAATTAATTATATGAATAATTGAAAAATATTTAATGCCGGTAAACTGATGAACATGTCATTTAATTGAACAAAATGCATTTTGTTCAATTAAATTACTGCTATTAAATACAGTGATTTTTAAAGTTGTTAAAAGCGGCCCTGTCAAACTATTTTATAATTTAATACGTTATTTCATGTTTTGTAATTAAACATTGTAATCGTGTTTTTTCACACTTTAATTTTGAATTTTATTATATTTGATACAATGGAACTGATACAAATAGATATGAATGAAAGCGACCATTATTTTAATTGAAAACAGGCAAAAAAATATATTGATAGCTTTTTCATAAAAATGTATTGAAAACTAGTTAAATTAATATTGAAATTTGTCAATAAAATATAAGAGAAAATTTTCGATTAAAAATGTGCATATAAAAATAACCGTATTGTTAATCCTAGAAGGAATTGTAATTTGAAAATTGAAAATATTATGATTTATTATTTACATCAATTTTGAAATTTTTGATTATTAGAAAACTACAAACAACAAGAGAGACAGTAATATTAACTACAAGGATTCGATGTCCGACATATAAATATTTTTTTCAATTTTGTAAAAATCCAATAGTCCACGAAAAATAAATTAATAAAAAAAAATTGTGACATCATCACCATTAAAATATATATGACAAAAATAGTGATAACAGAATTTCACATAAATCATAGACGTACATATTTTTTAATCTGGAAACCCTATATTATTATAATAATAAATTAATTAGATTTAGTTAGGTTAGGGCATTGAATAATATATATGACTATGAGACATTTCCTCATCTGATTGTGAGATGAATAGCAGGTTCAATGGCACTGGCATTACAGATTCTGCTAGATAAAAATAAAAGTAGGTAGTGAATGTAACACCTCTACTTTAGATTCATTCAGTTATTCGGCGCGGCCGAATCGATTTTATTTTCATTAAGAGCCGTGTAGTACATAAATAGCGGCTTGGATTCCTACATTATCGACCATGTTGAAGTTGATGTTTGGTCTAATGCCCTTTTGGTGCGAGATTGCGTTGCTATCTGCACAATTATCTGCATAATTTATTCCCCGGCAAGACACTAAAACTATCCATTATTTGTGTGAACAGCCTAATTTCCAACCCACCGACTTCGTAGCCGGTAGCCGCATTCTTACAATTCAAATTAAGATTCGCGCTTGTTTGTCTACTACTAATTTTAAGCGCAAGGTTGTTCAAGATAAACAATTTTATATTTGCATATCATTTGTTTATTTAAATCACTCTGTTTGATTTATTTTCTATTATATAAAATTTTAGCATAGTTATAGTCCATAATATATCTTTTTCACTACTTTAACATGAGAAATTATTTTTCGCTACCGCTTACTTGGTATCCATGGTCACCTAGGTCAATAAGAAATTATTATTAACAATTTAAATATGCCGTCTGAACCAATATTCCTTAAATTTTAAGTTTCTCTTAAATCTATAATATATAGCGGAATAAAATATTAAATGAATTATTCAACAATGTTGTCAAAATTTCCATTAGCATTTTTTTTGTTTAAATGTTGTTTAAAATTTAAGCTTTGTTTAACTGGGCATAAATCAAATAAAACTTAAATTAAAAGTATGGTTGACATACTAAAACGTCAAATATAAAAACAAAGACATCCTGCTATATTTTTGTAAATATGAAGAAACAAGTTAATATTCACTTGTAATCTTCCCATCAGAGCATTGATTCTTTTGGGATCTTTTTTTTTAGTGTATTCCAATAATGTATTAATCAGCACGAGTGGAACACGAGTGCAGATTACGATTACTTGGAGTACACGATTACAAAAATCCCGGATATGAATTAATGCTTGAGGGCAGATTCGGTAAGAAAATCGTAATGACTGCAAAGCAGAAAGTAAAATAAATTTGGGTTTTATATTTTGCTTAGAGTAATCAAGTTATGGTAGTATAACACTTACTGACATAAAACGAATTATTTATTATTTATAAAACATTTATTATTGATACAATGGCAATTCAAAATATTTTATTAAATGTCAAAGTGACACATTGACAGGAAAAATTTCCAGTGAATAATTTTGCTTAAGTATGTAAACTAAGTAATGAAAAATTTCCGAGAAAGATTTTTATGTAAAAATGATTGTTATTATCAATATAATTTTTGTAATAGTATTATTTGGATTAAATTGCTAATAGTGAATAAAATAATACATATACCACGGCTGAGAAAACCATTATTGACCAGCGCCTTTTGTCCCTCGATTACTTTGGACCTCGCCTCACAACTTGGCGCTAAGTCAATAATGATTAGTCTTCTCTATACTATTATAAATATCACTTTATATATTTTCTATGATTGCAAATTTAGACAGTAGAAGTACAGAAAAAAATTTAGGTGTCTGCCGTTTTGAATCAGCAGCTAATACTAGTTATCTTCAAACGCTTTAAGCTGTATCTAAAACGAACCAAAACAACAGCTTATCAAGTTACACATTAAAAAAAATGTGACCTCATCTTTAAAATCATAATAAAAGGGCTTTATTTATAAAAAAAATAATACTGCGCTAAGGGAAATGTCCTCGATGTCCCCGTAATCGGCGCCCATGCTAAAACGCAAATAAGGAAGGAATGTTGTGCCACAGGTGATGAGGATGGCAATGGAGATCACTATGTGAAGTAAAATTTTAAGAACTGAAAAAAAAAACATGTAACATTTTAATTCTGGTTTTTTAAAAAAAGTACATACTGACAATTTTCAACAATAACTATCATTTGAATATAGTTAAGCAGATTCCCTTTTTGATAGGAAAATTTATACGGTTTAATTTTTAAAATTAGGTCTTCTAATAGAGAGAAGTATAGTTCCCAGCTGTGTATACAAATATCCGTGGCATCTGTCAGAATATGACGACATTCCACAATTAATGTGGATTGTGGTAGTATCATACCGCCAATTAGAATTTTCTACGAATGAGATAATTCATAATATAGCGTTCTAGTTCGCACCAGATGCTGTTGTTTTATTGCGCTCCCATAAAATTATACGAATGACATCTTTTAGACTAATTACTTAATATGAAAATGTAATATATCACACACGTTCCTAATGTTTACTAAGCTGCTTTACTCTACCTATATTGTTGTGGCTATTACTTTTGTTTTGCGAAAATATTAATGTAGTTTATTTTTATTTTCAATTAATCAATACTCAAATATTAAATGCGATCATCTCAGAAAAAAAAAATCGAAAAAATCTCTCGTAATAATTTTTTTTTAATTTGTTTCACAATTTTGAAGTTGATAGTATTTACCGAGGTATTTACTATAAAATATAAGTATTTCAATATTTTTTTAAGCCTAGTAATATCTAAGAAGAGCCGACTTTTTCACATGTACCAATTATCTTAACCGACGTTTGATAAAAAAATATCGCATCGAAAAACTAACGTAAGGTGTCAAAAATATAGGTTATTTACTATTTCGATGCAATACTTTTCTATTACCAGATGGTTAAGGTAACCAGCATTTGAACCAGCGGTGAAAAATCGGCCCATCGTACGTATTATGAGTCTATATTCTGTTCACGTTAAGATAAGAGTAGATGTTGCGTAGAACCAAGCCAGTTGTACACACAAACACGCTCATGAAATTCAGATTATCGCGCATTTAAATGATTGAGTTACCACTTGTAATAAGTTTCCCTCCTCCATTTTTATGAAAATTCTAACAGTTTTCACTCATTGTGATAATAATAAAAAAAATGAATACAAAACTTTTGTTTGTCTATGCTACCTTTTACAATAAAACTTTTCCGTGTGTAAACTTGGTTTGTATTTTAACCCATCACCTATACACTTAACGTGAACAAAGTATAGACAAAATATTGAAATATATACGCATATATTTTAAATCTCGTTCATGACAAGAGTGGAATCTGTGATATTGATTGAGAAAAATATATCAATAGAAAAAATGACACTCTTACTAAATCTAACCTGATAAAAATCTTTTATTCTTTTAGTTTAAATTTATTTTTTATTTTGTTCTTGAAGTGATCAGAGATAGAAAAATAGTAAACAATTAATAATTTGTTAATAAATATTGCTGGTCTGTTTTAATTTTTGCTGGGGATACAAACTTTGTTTATCAAAACTCCAGTTACTTAAACGTTCAGATAACAGCAAATATATCTCTTCCATATGCACCTGGCTCATTTTAATTTATCTGTAACCTGTCACTTATCGTTCATTGTCCACTCTGCATGTATGCCAGTACATACGCCTTTGCTCTGTGACGTAACGAACACAGGCGAGTGCTTTCCATGCGCATAGGTGGAGTTAATTGTATTTTAATTGTAGGAAGTCCTACATGATTTAGGAGCGTCCAAATACTCGATTTGTAGGTTAGGTTGAACGCTCGGTCTCATAATGAGTATTCGTTTGAACAATGATGGGAAATCGAAAATTGATATGTAAATTGAAACTGATATAGGGATAGAAATAATAAATGCTGCAGGGTTTCTAGTAATTGTATTCCAAATTAAAATTGGTATTCACAACACGTAAAATTGTAAAAAAAGTTGACTTTTTTTCGTATGAAGTAGAAATCGTTGTTCCAAAAACAGGATTTTAAAGTTTAATTATAGGATACCTAGGACAAACGAAGATCTTTATGCCCGAGGGTATATTTGTCTTACTATAATTTCTCAATAACCTAGTTAATAGATCAGATATTTTTAATAGAATTTGCGTAGTCTATGATTTTTCTACTTGACAAATGTCAATATCAATTTATTATTTATCATAACCCACGCGAGTATTACACATTTCATAATATATTTCAATTTTAAGTCATTAGGAACATAAGGTGCTCGTAATCTTTTTTACTTCAATTATATTTAAAATAAAGTGAATAAAAACTGAGAATTTTTTAAAGGAAAAGGAACGACAATGGGGAAGGTGAGAATAACAGAATTTTAATCAAAAACTACTTTCGTTTAATAAGAGAATCTTTATTTCACTAATTTCAATTAGGTTAGATTAGGTTAAAACATTATTTCACGCGAAATCAAATTAGAAAGTAGGCATATATAGAAATATTACCAGATATAAAAATAGAATATTTAGTTCTTATTAACTTTACAAACATTAATAATACAGTTATTACATTTATTAGATTCACAAAGACTCGTAGGTATATTACAAATAAAAATGACAACTTTAATTTATATCGTTTATCTGTTTATAACCAAGAATTTTGTTGTTAGTAACTTAGTAACGCACAAAATTAAGGAGACCTTGGCATTGTCTTTTTTGCAAATGTCAAAAATTCCTAATTTCAAATACATTTTTGTACTTTTTCAGACGGAAGTAAAAAAAATATTGTAAGAAACACGTAAGGAAAACTCGCCTGTCTCTCGTTTTGAAATTTTCGCATGCGTTAAACCTTTGTTTCCTTACTTATTACACAAATAGCTATTATGAGTGATGACATTAAAATTATTTATTAATTCGAATTAAATAGAAACAGCGTTACTGTGAAGTACAATAAGTGTAAACGCTGATTGGTTAAAGTTGAAGGCGCGGCAATAATACCATACGAACTTGTTGCTATTTCACTCACACTAACTATTTAGTCTATCTTCCTGGATATGCCTCTCATGCACTTAATTGACGTCATCTTCACCTTATTATTTATTTACTTCAAAACTAAAACTAATTAATAATTTAAAAAAATACGGGTATATTATTTTTGCAAGTTATATACATACATCAAATTTTAAAATTTGTCACCTCTCCCATTGTAATCAATTTCAGAACTATCTATAAAAAACTGTACTCTTCCATTGAACTAGAGATAAATAAGATAAAAATATTTGTATCATTGTTGTCTTTTTTTAATGAACGATAAATTTAAAGCATTGTATTTGTTATAAATCTTAAAATATCTTTTGTAACTTCGAAAGATGTTTTATTTGTTTATAAATTAAATTAAAACTTTCCAACATAATATCTTCAATATTGTTATATATGTATATGACGAAAAGAACGCTTACAATAAGAGAATTAGCTAAACTGATATGATAATTATTGTGAAATGAATGCACATACTAGTACGACGTAATATAATGAACTTTCAATATTTATGTACCTACCAAAATAGCTATTTGTGTATTAAGGGCGAAATGATATAAATTTTGGCCCGCGGTGCAAAATTGAAGCCCGACGCGCAGCGGAGGGTTACAATGCACCTAGGGCCAAAATATATTTCGCTCGTAATACATACAATATTTTTTGCACATCCGAAGTAGTATTACTTCATCACAGCGATCAAAGTAAAACGATGTTCAAATCAAATTCAGATCATAGTAGTCTATTTGACATATGTACGTTGTCATGGATAACAATGAAAATAAGCAAGTAGTAAGTAAACAAAGTAGCAAAAAAGCGGTGACACGTCAAAAATTTATTATAAAAATGGGTGAAACTGGGCACGAAAAGTTCTAGGGCGAAAATGACTACTTTTTCGCCCTCGGGCGAAAAAGAGTGTCATTTCGCCCTTAAAACAATGTTATTTGTCCGACTTTTACGCCCGGATGTGCAAAAAGACATTTTTAACTCTGAAACGTTAAAATGCATAATATTAGAATAAATTATAGAATAGACGCAATCTCATTCAGATCTATTAAATCCGTTATTAAAAAAACTATAGTTAAGACTTAAAGCATTATGCAAAACTGAGTTGTATGAGTATTTGCGGAAAAATATATGCAACATTAAATAATTTAAAATTTAAATATAAACTACAGATATCTTAAAAGCTGTAGGCTGTCAACCTACGCAATAAATAATGTAAAAATAGCTAAGAAATGTTTACCACACACGTACAAAGAAATAAAAATATAATAATTAGATTTCTTTAAGAACAGCTGCTTAGCAGAAAGAAAGCCGTACACCATACACCTACTTACTAAAAGATATAATACTAAAATATTCATCGATTTTATTGTTGGCGTTGCAAACTATAAAAGTTTTTACGACTTTTTATAACTCTTTTTATTACACATTGCTAAATAATAATCGTAAATTATAGATTCCAATCGTAACCAAATTAAAAATTACATTTTTCATAATTTGAAATACTTGTAGTAAGAGATAAATTATTAGCTATAACTCAAAACCTGTTTTTCATTATGCAACAATATTTGTATGGTAAACATTGTTTATCGTTAATGAAAATAAGTTTTTTACTGACTAGAAAATTATTTAATTTTCAAATGCACACATTCAAGCGCATATCTTCATGTTTTTATGACGCACATTTGCTTTTTATGACTGCAAACAAAAATATAGAAATAATTACTTAAATGCTATATGAAAATATGTATGTATATACCGGATGTACTTTTTCTGGATGCACATAGGATATTAACATTGGAAATAAGTTTTTTGCAGGCTGTTACCCTCCGTTTCAACTGACAATAATTGTTATATCAATTGTAAGATAAAAAAAATCTGCATCAAATGAAACCAAATTTATGTACATTACGTCGTATTTTAATTAATTTTTTAATTTATTCAGTTTCTTGATAATAGTGACAGCCATGGCATTTGAACAAAAAAATAAACAAATTTGTTTGAAAACAATTAATTTATAAATTATCACATAATAAAATTTACACAACATTTTTTTAGATTTTTTTTATAAATGTACGTAGATATTACTACATAAACTAATAAAATTTATAGTAAATATTCAAAGGCAGTGTCGTTTTCCGCAAAAAAATCATATCTTACAAACTCTGACAGATAAAAAGTCAAACAATTCTTTTTATTCAAATGTCATGGCAATCACTATTATTAATAAATAAACTATTAGTAGTAAATTGAATAAATTTAAAAAATAATTTATACCATTAAAATACAACGTAATGTAAATGTGTTTAGTGTCATTTGAAACGGGCGGCAACAGGCTGCCTAAAATTGATTTCTCATGATAATCTCTTATGTGCACCTTGATGAAAAAACACCCGGTATACAGAGCTGTAGTTATTCAAATTTTATAGACAAAAAGTAATAATAAAACTTTTTATTGTAATAACCTCCAATATTCAGATATACTTACATTACTTGGAACTAAGCTACTATTATTATTTATCTTAAGATTTTGCAGTACCGCGCAATACATAAATTATGTATGAAGAAAACCCAAGTTCAAGTATAATTTCAACAAGTTCTAATAATAGTTTTAATTTTCATTACCGACTTTCCGATTTCCATATGTAGATATGTACGTTAACTATGTACATTTACTCTTCAAAACTATACATCATTTATTAAGATGGCCCGTAAGAAATAGAAAGTTTCTGACCGATTCGAACGTGGGATGTTCAATCTTAAGCCATCAACTGTCCATTCTATAATACTCTACTAAATTTTCGACAAGCTGATGTTTTATAGATGTTATTATGTCATAAGGAAATAATAAAGTTATAATTTTCTTGTTAATAACAGCTTGGAGAAAAATACGTCAAAAGTTACTCATCACTTTTTAATAGTCACTTAAAATTAATAACCAGATAAAAATAATTTATCTCAATCTCAGTCAGGAAATATTTAAATAATATTAGTGATTTCAAATACTCTTCTGTTTTTAAAAACTAAGTAAATGGAATAATGGAAATATCACAATTATGTAGAAAGAAATTTGTATTTCAAATCCCTTTAATAAAATAATTAATAAGAAAATGTAATAATTAACAAACTTTTATATTTTAGTTTATTTGTGACATCAAAACCCTTGTTAGACATCACAATTTTCTTTTATTAAAAATATCCTAATTTATTTTTATATTATTTTTAATAATAACATTTTCTTTCTAATATAAATTCTTTTATGAAGATTTTTCATCAAGTTATTAATTAAATATAATCAGCATTTTTATATAGTATCGGCTAATCTTTCTTATTACTGCAATATTATTATAAACATTGACAAAAAGAAATTTGCTTATTTATTATTTAAATGTGTTTAAAATTAATTTAATTACAATAAAATGTATAAACCAGAAATTTGAATGCATTAGAGAACACAATTCTTATGAAATCAGCTAATCCCAATACTTGAAAATGCTGTACCAATAACTGGAAATCATTTATTGTCGCTAAAGTATTTGTTATTTCCAATAGCAACGCTATGTAAATATGGCATATAAAGAAATAATTATTTGACAGATTAGAAAAAACGGTAGCACCGATTAGTAAAAAATCTGGTGTGTCCAACACAATACCTCCCGCCACTGTAGTAATATATTCTATATAAGTTTTTCAATACATTTAATTTGTAGTTTTAAAATTAGTTTGTTATGTCAGTTCAAAATATTTTTAATTCATTTCATACCTAAAATTTCCTTCATAAATTTTGTATCACCAATATGACAGCTATTTTTGACGTTACTAAAACCGGAACTGAATTTACTTTGACTCACGCATGCAAATACATTCCTAATGTTATTATATTTCTTCCATCTTTTTAAATTTTACAATAAAATTATTTCATTTTTACTTATTTTATCTTTTACACTTTCTTACATCAAATTTGACATCATATGTCAAATTTTGTGAACATTGGAACATATGAATAACTCATCTGTTTTATCGAAATTCCTCAGCCTAAACGATATGTAAAATTATTATAATTTATATATTTTTTTTCTATCTAGCTAAAAGTTATATATAATCATAATTATACAGATCGGTAAAAAATTAAAAAATCTTTGTATTTATAACAACGAAATTTGCGAAAATAGTGTATTTAGAGGTATTTTTTAGGAAAAACTGTTTAAAACTTCAAGTAAAGCACTACTTCCGGTTAACCAATTGTAGTCAAAATCTAATCAGTTCATCATATTACAATAAAACTCTTAAATACCAAATATTATATTTTTTACATGTATCGTATTGGAGTTATCGTGGACGAAAAATCGTCACAGACACACACACACACAGACACACACACACACAGACACACACACACACAGACATACAGACATCACGGTAAAAATAGTAAAATCGTATTCTAGGGACCCTAATTCGTGCTCATATGTTGAAAACTCACACTCGAGAAATCTGACCAAAAACAATACCTCCCTTATCTATATATTGATAGGCGGGAGGTAAAAATGTGTTCTAAACGCTGGGGAAATTACTCTGATGAACTCATTAGCAATGCGGTACACCTCGGTTATACATATCCCAATAAACACTAAAAGAAAGTTTATAGAGACAATTTAGTGTGTTTCTTAGCAATCATTGTATATTGTATTCTCTTCCTAAATATCATTCGTGATTGACTTAAAAATCGATAATATTTAGAAAATGCCACATATGTTAATCGCAATCTTTGGTGCGTTTTCGACATTGGGATTATCTTTTACCATTAGCGACATTTTGAAAATTTTATCGAGAATAAGCTCACCACTTTTTATATTACCCTTGAAAATTTTATTCACATTTCAATTTTAAAAGAATAGATATTTGTTTATAAATAGAATACAATTTGTTTTTCAAAGAAATGTAATATATCAAACTTGAAACAAACAAAAGAGAGTTCATATTTATGTCACAAAGAAAACTGCTTTCAAATATATCAAACAAAACAATTCGCCAAAAATTTATCATCGCTCCTCTGATCTCTTAATAGCTTTCCAACATTCATAAGCTATTAAAATAATTTATCTTTAACAAATAGGTGATTTAAATAACCAGAAGTAAACAATAACTACATATTTCATAACTGTCAAAACAAAAACGTTTTGCGCAAAATATTTTCGCGTGTCAAGTCGCTTCCTCTACCTGCATCAAAAATGCAGAGTGTAGTCTATGGCAGATTGCCAGAGCGATGATATGAGCCATCCATTGGAAGATTCGCACAAAACAGATAATAAAGCTAAGCTTCCCGTAAAGCGAACAAAGGCTATTCACTTGATAAGAACTACATAAGCTACATGTTTATCTACACAACCAAATCGTAATCCTAATCTGGTCGCCTTGATTCTTACTCGGATTTATCATCTGATAAAAAGTTTTTAAAATTCTTGCGGTAATAAGATTTGTTTACGTGGAGTTAGCTTTTGTTGGGAAATACAAACAGAATGTCCAAGTGTTATCAAAAAATATTTTAGGAATGTTATCGGTCTACTAAAAATTTTAAAGTTTTTATGTGACTACAAAATTTAATCACGTTTTTTAAATGTTTCAAAATAACACATACGAACATTCTTTATTTTCTTGTTTGTCACCATGTCGCCAATCAGGAATGATATATTTTTTAGTTGTAATTAGTTTTCATATCAACAGTCGTAATGTATGAATCAATTGTTTGTCATAAAACAGTTCATTAAGTTGTTTAAACCGTGTTGTACGATTGAATGTTAATTAGTTTTAAGAAATCTGTAGTGAAATAAAAAATATCAAAACAAAATCAATTTATGGATTTATTGTACTAAATATTATCGGACTCCTCCATTGTTCCGCCATTTCTTAATTCTATATTCGAAAATAAAAATTCACATATTATTACAATAAACTTATTCTATAAATTCAAATTCATTATTTAAAAATACATTTAAGGATATTTAATATTTTATTTTGATAGTTCGTTTATTTAATGTCCTCCTAAATAACCCTTACAAATTTTACAATAACCAAACTTCTATAAATGAAAACGATACACAACAAAACTGTATGACTAGAAATAAGAGTTCAATATATTGTACATTCTTTAGTAATTTTTAGTGTTATTGTTATTTGCTAATATATTGAAATATTTGCGATTATAAATTTAAATTACATAAATGCAATATATTTGTTTTTGTTCTATGAATATATGTGTGAAACAATTAAAAGATACCTATCAAAAATGTTTTATTGTAATTTATAAAAAAGAGAAATAGATTTTAACAATAAATGACATAAAAATTAAATTCAATACATAGTAGTAAAGTGGGTCAAATCTACATTTAATTAAATGAAGTATTGAAAAAATATTTACATATAAAATATTTCATTCACAAAACAATATAGAATCGAATACATTGGAATAAATAAATCGTAACATTACTGAGTGTGCCAATCGCGTAGTTCGACAAATACATTTTTACCCAATAATTTATCCTTTAACAATTAGTATCATCATCTGTGACACAACATTCCTATGTGGACATGCAGTACTTACATCGTGACAAGTTCACTTGCATTTTAGTGGAGCAGGTCAGGGGTTGGCAACAAACGCAAGCGTGTCACTATTAGGTGGCACGAGATGACTTCTGAAATGGCACGCTAATATTCAAGCTCAAATCAGTGTTGCCAGGATCTAGGAATTTTCTTAAAATTTTAAGAATTTTAAGTCCATTTAGGAAAAAGATTTACAGTAAATATTTTTAAGGATTTTAGAGTTAGGTATCCTAAGAGATTTCATTGCGTATAAATATTAGGTAATGCGTTTCTTGGAATTCCATCATTTGCTCAATAGTTATTCTAATTGTGTTTGTGTCCTGTGTAAGATCTTGCTTCTGGAAAACCTAATTCTCTATTTCATTTACAAAATCTTTTTCTTCATTCTATCGAGGAAAATTTTTGTTAGTATTTTGCTAGGGTTACTGAACAAGGTTATTCCTCTTTTGTTAACCTGGTTAAAATCACCCCTTTGTGGTACCAAATGAGATTTAATTTTACGTCCCTAAAGAATACAATATATTTCATTACAATTTTTTTTACTTCATCTTCTGCCTTTTCGTTTAGTGGCACATGATATGGCGGAAATTTAACAGATCATAAAATGTGACAATTCATTACATAATGGTTGCGAATCGCTGATGTAGGTTATGAGCTTACAGCCTCAGCAAGGGACCTACAGTTTATAGTGCATTCCGAATTACTCGGACACATTTTTCGTGGATAAAGATTTGTGAAGTTGGGATTTGAACCACAAATCTCACAACACAGTGAAAATAAATTGTAAAGCATTTAACACGACGGAATTTGAAGGTAGTTTCTCAAAATCTCAGCCGGTCATCCATCGACTATATAACCTAATTTTAAGATATTGTAATGTAGTATCGGTCCTTGGAAGTTAAAGGAAACATGATATGTGTACAAAGAGTAAAATAAAACAATGTAGCATCTACGATCCATATTTATTTAGCCGGAAAAACAGTGTGCCTGTGCAAGGAAGTTTTGAATCTTGTACAAGACAAACAAATACGTCTCGGGGAGACAGTTGAAGTTGACAAGAACCACAGTGCTCAAGTTGCATGACATTGGGCGGGGGTAAAGGGTTTTGCGGCAAGCTCGGAAGTTGTCTGCAAATTAATGCACGCGCATGCATGTGACAACACGCTCCGAGGGTGCAAACTTCCAACACCGTGTTTTGTCTTTTCTTTCGCGACGGAGATGCACTTGATACCGACCTAAATAGGGCGGAAACTTTAAACAAACAACTGCCGGCTTTTTAACAGTAGCGGGCAGGCTTACTTACAACTATCCCAAAAAACAACCACTATTTCTCTTGGTTTATTCATTATTTTATTTTTCACAAAATAATGTATTTAATTTATACTTATTATATCGTGTTATATCAATATTTTGGCGACTTTTAAGTGGGCTTTAATGATATACAATTTCGCATATCGTGAAAAATATGTCAAATAACAAATCTAGAGTTTGTTTCCCCCAGTTGATACTCACGTCATCAATCGTAACTTCGTAACAATATGATTCAAATCGCCAAGGGGAAAAAGGGGGAACGATCATCATCTTGTCTGGTGAAATCGTGTGATTTCCGAAATAAATAAATGTCGAAACTGACAGTACTATTTACATAATAATGGATGAACCGTACAAAAAGAAACGAAAATAAATCACAAATTACCGACGCTAAAATCATCTTAATAAAATGACTCCAATGACATACATTACTTTTTCTATTTTATTTTTGTCTGTAACTCGTACGATAATGAAACAGCGAATAAAAATCTCTTCTATTCCATGTATATATGATAACTGACTGGGAAAAATAGACCCTAGATAAATATATTTATAAAATAAATATGTAAAGATATTGGTATGATATATTTATATCATTTATACACAATTTATCAGACGTCATCTTCCAGGTACTTTGTTTGACATGAACAATACACCACAGAAATAGTAGGTAAATTATATAACTCTTAAACATTTTGCTCCAAAGGAAAAATTTTGCTGACTTTATCTTCACCGTTTCGAAAAAAAAAATTTCGCTGTAATATTACTGCACCATCAATAAAGTTAAATCAGTCTACTAAATATGGAGATAAAATACATATGTACATATATATTCATTTATTAAGAATTGTTCAGGTCTGCTACGCCACTGGTTCTAAATAAAAGATATTTAAACTAAGTGACTTGAGTAATTTAACAGTGAACTTCCGAAAGGCGTGCACCTAGAAGCTAAATAGCGACGTTATACAATAAAATGGGGTAGAAACAAATAGCAAAATGGTCTTTTTATAGAAAAACTAACGTGTACAGTGACTAATTTAGCATCGCGAGAAGCATGTTTTCTTTCCGGAATGCGAGGTTATGCAACGAGATACAGTTGACAGCTGTTGAAATATGGAAGAAAAAGATAAACCGAATGAAACTAACTTTTATTCACACTTTTAAAACTTTTACAGGTTCAAAATAAAACTATAGTAAACAGTAATTAATTTAGATACTTTCTCCATCAACAAAAGGGATGTCTACTTCAATATCTATTGTACTCATCGCTTAATTATGAAAAGAAAATTGTTATGACACTCTGTAGCTATTGTTCAAACTCTTCTTCAGGAGTTCTTGCCTAAAATAAAAACAAAGGAATAAAAATGAACCTCTGCAATTTTCACAAAACACAAATTATTCTTGTCAAAATCCATTCAGAAAACAAATAAGAACAAAAAATTAGAACACATTAATTTTCAATAAATTTTAGACAACTCAAAAGAATAAAAACAACGCATTTATTTATTAAAATACAGTTCAGATCGTTCTGTCTGTTAAGTGTATATTGATGTCTTAAAGAACGAAACAATCATTGTACTTTAAATAAATATATAAAACAATCAGTCAAGAAATTTCTATATTTTCACTAGCTGATATGATAATAAAAAAAATATATTACTACAATCAATACATATAATATACGACAAATTTGAGTAGATAAAAATGAGAAATATATTGTATTTATGCATGAAACATGAATGAAATGATTGAAACATATTGGTTATAATATATTCCGTTTGTTGTGCGAGCAATGTCAACAGCACGAACATAGAGTAATGTTTATATTTGCATAACGTGTCACCAAAGCACATCTTTATATTAGCGTAATTGCTAATCCTTTCATTCATTTCATCCTACTCGATAAATGCTTCTACTTCCGCCATACGTAATTGATTCTTGGAATCTGTCGGTTGTGAACACAAATTACTTAACAACAATCTTTCCCTAGCCCTAACATGAAATACTATTTTTCCTACGACCATTGTTAAAAATAGTCTTTTTAACGGTTGCTTAGCAAGTTAAAAATAACAGTTTTTAACACAGTGAATACTTTTAAATCGTTGTCATTGACAACGAATTAAAAGTAAAAAACAAATTTACTTTTAACACATGTGTTAAAAAGGAACTAAATCTAGTTACCTGTCAGAAATGTCATTCTATAATGCTTAGTTTTTATTTACTAATACATAATTAGGGTCGTAGAAAAAATAGTGTATGATATTTGTGTTAAAAGTGATTTTATTTCGCCTCGTTTCAAACTTCCCCACTCACTCATGAAATGTCACTTTTAGCACTTATATCATAAATAACTATTATGAA
Source organism: Stenolophus ochropezus (assembly GCA_035578165.1). Lineage (NCBI taxonomy): Eukaryota > Metazoa > Arthropoda > Insecta > Coleoptera > Carabidae > Stenolophus > Stenolophus ochropezus. Next base: position 10,685,142 of record JAQOWZ010000005.1, on the reverse strand, counting down.
TCAAGTTTTATAAACAGCACTTTAGCCATTAGTGTATAAGCAACGATTTTATTAACGAATCACCTAGTATATTTTGCTATGTGTATTATTTCTACGGGCAGTGATTTCCATTAACCAGAGGGTTCAAATCCCAGTTTCGCCAATTTTTATGTAAATAAAAATACCGGTGTGTCCAAGTAGTTTGGAACTTACTATAGATGTAGGTATACCTTCAAAGGCTAGAGGCTGACAATATATACAACCAAAATACAAGTAAAACTTGTCACAAAATAAATACCTCAGGTATTTCAGGCTCTGTTCCATCTAGTGATGTTTTGACAGCTGTTCAGCTCGTGCTGTATCACCTGCTAACAAAACCCAAGTCCAGGTAATTCGCTACGTGAGTTAAACGTTCCGATGCCACAGCTTGTCAAGTTATGAATAAAATGTTATTCTGCGTAATCAAAGTTATATTTTATCGAGTGTAGAAAAACACTAGCCTGATGGTGTTTTTATTTGTCGTTTTACGAATATTTAAATAACTACTGCAAAATTTTATTATTAAATATAACAAATTAACTTTTCCAAGCAAGATTAAAACGACATTTGATTTGTTATTTTCACATTCAGTCACATTTTATAAATTCTTTAATAGCCATTTCAAAAGTCATCTCTTGCCACTTAATAGTGGCATGTGTGTTGATGGTTGCCGACCGCTGCTGTAAAAATTTATTTAAAAACATTTTCTTTTTACAAATTATATTATTCTCAAACAAAGATATTTTGGCAGTAAAACAAATGACTTATCAATATTTACAAAATTTGACAAATGTAAAAAGCAAATTTGAGGTGTCATTTTGAAAGATAGAATGGCAAATTATAAAATGTTTTTATTGTAAAATGCAAGAAGATAAACGAAATCTATTTGGAACAGTAATGAACTAGAGGGATGTACTGTGTTGTCCACATCTGATTTTTCGTTTATCAGATTTTGCGTAGAGCGTTGACCTGAATTCACTCTTATCGCGAATTGACTACCCTGATTTGTATTAAAAATAAAAATCTATTTTTTGTTGTATGGTATTTGAGGTATGTCGCAATTAGGCATATAGAATACATTTTTGAATGAAAATGCAGTAATGAATGATTTCACACTTCCCCACATGTCAATAAACGTTTCGTAGATCCGTATCAGGACAACTAAATCATTGTTACGATGGAGCGTTAAGTGTTGAATGATACGCTTGTAAAAACACAATTTTTTGTCACATTTAATTTTATCCTTTTTTGCCCGTTTCTTGAATAGACGGTAATTTAATTTTTCCAGCTAACAATAGATAATGTTAGTTTTTGCCAGATTGGCGGATTCCACGTTTTTTAATTTTTAACGTCGACTTTCAAGGTAAACGCAAAAATTGTTATATCACAAAAATCCCACGTATTCTAAAATGGAAATAAATATCATAAATTAGGAAAAAACTTCAAAACAACAAACAAAAAACTTTGAATTCAAGTTTTGTAATTTTTATTTAAAAAGTTATCATTTCAGCATCATACATTGTTGTCCTTTTCACAGCCAAAAACAAATTAAATTTATAAATATCATACTTATACATCTATATTCAATGTCATATAATATTTTGTTTTTGTAACTAAATAAACTTTTTCAAATTAACTGAAAAAATGTTATTCGAAATAATACCCAATAAGTTATACATTTTGTTCCTTTTTTCTTTCTATTTATAAAATAACATTTCTGCGTGTAATTAATTCTCTATATTATATATTTTTCAAAATAATTTCTCAAATGCTTTGCAATAACAACAATTTATTTTCTTTCTTGTGTTCAAAAATTAAATTATTAACAGCTAATGTTTTATCGGCGAGAACCATAATAATTAACAAGAAATATATTAGATGATCCAAATTATCAATGAGAGGAGAAATGCACAACAGAGCCAATAATGAACAACGTACGTTGTCCCATCCTTCGTCGTCTGTCAAAACACCATTGTTTTGATTGATGTCAACGTTTTTGTATGCTAGAAATGACTTACGTTCCTCGGTCTGTGGCATGACAACCAAATGTTGTCTACGTTACATCTTTCCCGCCCTGTCATTTAAGATGTTTTTTTTATTTTACATCCGGCAACAGAAAATAAACATCTTCGTCCAAACATTGGAAAGTCAAAAATTATCTCATTCATTATGACATTGAACTGTTAACATGATTTTGATGGTAAAAATAAAGTAGTAGTTATGAATGAATGTTTATGAATGAGGTTGTCGTACCTTCCAAGTCGACGACTTTGCCGGCTCTCTTGAGCGCCTTGACAGCCTCGTCATGGGTAGCCTCCCGAAGGTCCTCCCCGTTGACGGAGAGGATGGCATCCCCTACATATAACTGCTCGGTCTGATCAGCAGCCATCCCCTTGAAGATCTTGCTGATGAGAATGGGCATCTTGTTTTCCTTCCCCCCTTTGATGGAGATGCCCAGGCCGTTGTTGTCACTCTTCACCACGCGCACAGAGCGTTTCTGGTTAGCCACAGAGTCCGGCACATCAGGGGTGTCACTGAGCCCCGAGGGAGTCTCAATGTTGTTGTTGAGAGTCCCATTGAGCGTGGTGGTGTTCTCGTAAGACTCATCCAGCGTGATGCTGAGGTAGTCCTCCTCGAGGGTGACGAACACGCGGTACCACTGGCCGCGGACGTGGGTCTCCAGGATGCCCGAGCGGCCGAAGTACCCCGACGGGGTGGAAACGGTCACGCACTCCCCCATGCTCAGCGCGGTCACATCGCACTCGGCACACAGACACGGCTACAGCGAGGGCCACAACGCTACTGCCGAGTGAGTCCGTCCGCTTTCACCACGGCACTGATTCGGCGCAGAGCACCGGTGCCGGCTCCAAACTCATCGCATCGCGCGACTCGAGCGTAACTGCCCCCTCGCTCGCGAGCTCGCCGGCCCGCGTTGCCATGGTTACGCAACGAGCCAGCCTCACGGCGCGATGGGAACGGGAAAGCACCTGTGTCGGCTGGTTTCACCGCCAGACAGACTGTCTTCGCGCGTGTTCCACTTGCTCGCGCCCCTAGCGACATCGCGCCGGATCGCCTCGCACTAGCCGCCGCCGTGGGTAATGCCGGACCGCCACCGCCGTCGCTATATTGATTTTAAATCTACCACCGCTCTACAGGCGAATTACACAAACACTAGTAAATACATACTCCGTGTCCGTATTTGATGACAATTCGTCAAGTAATACGCAATTGCTGAAAATACACCACAGACAGAAACACTATCATAAATTTCAAAAGGAAGTACTCTCCAATCTCCAGTCCAATCCATAGATAACCTGGAGGAAGAGATCATCAACATCCTGGACGGAATGTCTGTTCTCCTTAAAAAATTAAAGAGGACCAAAAGTTTATATAGGTACACATCACAAAAAAAATAAAACTTAAAAAAAAATGCAGATACAGAAGAGCATATATTGTACCTTCAATCTTGTAGGACGTCATCGTCATCCTTTTCTTCACGGGCGGCGACTACAAAGGCCGCCAATAAAGATACATTTACCTTAGCGTAGCATTTTTAAGTAATCAGCATAAGTAATAAAGCCCAGAATTGTTATTATTTTTAAGAAGTATTGTACTTCCTTCCATTTTTAAGTATTTAACAAATATCCTAAAATGAGTGTGTCACACCATAGGTATTACAAATTTTCATTGTAAAGTTCCCATAAGTACGACCATATTACAAATATTACAATATATCAACCAATAGGAATCCAGATGACCGGTTTCAATGCGCGTCTCAGGTTATAACTGGGATCCTGAGACGCTAGCAGTCAGTTCCGCTCAGTGGGCGTCGGGGCGCTAGTGGGCCTTCGGCTTTCCCCTCCGCCTGGTAGTCTGGTTAAACCAGTGCACATTCTGGACCAGTTTTGGTTGCTCTGATTTCAGTGGGTCAAGAATTAAAGCATTCAAAGTGTTTGCTCTAGTCCTAGGCCTTCCGAAACCAGAGCACATTGTAGAGCAGATTTGACTGCTCTGGATTGTGCTCCGGTTTTAATGAGTCAAGAATTAGAGCACTCAGAATTATTTGCTCTGCTTCCTGACTTGCTGAAATCGGAGCACATTCTGGTGAAGATTTGGTTGCTATGGATTGTGGTCTGATTTAAGTGGGTCAGGAATTAGAACATTTTGAATTGCTTGCTCTAATACTTGGTCTACTAAAACAAAAACACATTCTTGAGCAATTTTGGCTTCTCTGGATTTTAAAGTGTTTGTCTAGTATTTCTTTTTTCTTGAAATTGTATATTTTCATTTTGGCCATTATAAGAAATTTTGCTCCAAGAAAATTTTGAAAAGGCGGCGCCGATGCTATTTTTTTTTAATTTTTTTTTTAAACTTGAGTTACATTTTACTATAATTCTCGGCATGATATAGATATAGCCTTCGCTATAAACCTGTAGTTTGCATTTTTCTGAACGCTGAACCACGCATTTTTAAAAATTGGTATGTTTTTTAAGTTTTCCAAACATATATTCGTAACAATAAATCGCAGCATTTGTGAAAAATTATATAATGTAAACTATTAGAGGTTACAGCTACATGCCTACATGATTTTTCGTTTCCATATATTTGATCAGTATTTGTGTTTGTTTAAATATCTGAGTAAATTGAGTTAACACACTGTTGATTTTGTGTATTTGTGATTCATATTAGGTCCAATAAATTTGGATGAAATTGATTATGGACCGTATAGGACACATGTAGTTGTAATATAGAAGACGGGTAAACATTAATGTGGTATTTGTCAAATGGGAGAATTTATTGAAAATTTAAAATTTGTTTGATGGATTCATTTGATTTACATTTATTTATATATGTATATCAATTTCTTCATAAATTAGAATATGCTGAATCTTGAATTTAAATTTATTTATTTACGAAAAATGTCTTTCTTTTAAAGTGGTAATATAAAAGCTGTGTAAATCTTAATTATGTATTTCCGCTATAAAAATTACCGCACACTTTTTTTGGTTTTAAGTATTAATTTATTTATGGTATCTGCATTCCTCAATAAAATATTTACTAGAATAAAAAATACATATACTTTAAAATTTCATCTAATTAAGACAAAAAAAGTTCTTATTATAACTTCAAAATTATAAATATTTTTAAAACCGCAATCACTTTGCCTATATTTATTTAATAGACTTTTCCCACCTGTTACGTAATGATCGTTTCATATTACCATAAGGCGAAAGAAGAACACAAAGTTTTATACAAAATCTGTCAATTTTTGAGTTTAAATTGGGTTTAAATTTTTCATAGACAGCCGAAATAATCCACAAAACACCCATTTTTAAGTCCAAAATAGTTCATATAGATTGACGCCGATGAGCTGATTTCAAATTTAAAAAATAATTTAATTGCCCCTTTTCGTTCTTGTAATTTTTACTCTCAAAATTACAATTTTTGGGTAAATCTCAAAAATGAATAGAGATATAATCTCTACGATTATACCAGACGATTCTACTGACAAAGTTACTTAAAGAAATTTTTTCTCCACATTTACGTTTTTTGGAACGATTCGGTGAAAAACGAGAAAAACGAAAAGACTGGATTTTCAGTTTTTCGTTCGGCAACTTTTTTCTCCAAATATTTCTAATTTTTGAACTTAAGTAAATATTGATGGACTGAGGACTGACTCCAAGTATTTAAACAGAATTAAATTACCTGTCCTTACAATTGTCGTATTTCGTATTCGTCAATAATCTACCTTGCGCTTTGTTACAAAATGTATTATTTGGACTGGTCACTCAAATCTGATTTTGCCGCCCCCTAATCTGCGGCGCCCGAGGCAGGCTGTTCGCCCTCCCCTAGCTACGCTACTGAAAAAAAATGTGCTTTAAGTTCCATCCGTTTTATATATTCGAAATGGATCATCTTTTGTAAAATTTTATTCAAATGTTTACCACTATTCTTTATTGCATTACATAAAATTATTTTAATCGTTCAAAAACTAAGAAAGAGATATTTTTTTCATTCATTTCCCTCATATTTTCAAAAAATACATATATTCAGACAGTTGTGAATGTCAATTTATTAACAAGAAATCAAATGTTTCCTATACAAATTGAAAGCCTACTAAGTTATTAATTTTATTAAGTTTCTGCCAAATATAAAGGGCATTTAAAAAAAAACACAATATTCTGCGACTAATCGTTTTTGTTATACGAAAAATTCAAAAAGACTTTACGAGCAAAGTGCCCTTTTGGTTCTATCGATTGCAGTAAAAAAGGGAGGTGCACAACAGCACAACTAGATGTTATAGCAGCCCATACACAAAATTTCAATATTGTATGGCTAATCATTTTTGAATTATTTAAGATACGTACGTAGGTACGTACCTATACGTACGCCTAAACTAGTCAAAATGGATTCAGGGATGGTCAAAATGGATATTTCCGTTGTACTTTGTATAAAAAAGTACAAAGAGGTTTCTAAAACAGTTTTCTGCTATTATACAGTGTGCTTTAATATAGTATGGTGGAGAGTAAGAAGCAAAAAAATAGGTATTTATTTTGAATTGATTTTTAAATGAAAAGGCGTTAAATCTGTAATATGTAAATAAGTAAATATTTAAACTGGATGTGATATCCGCCCACTTTGATATAAATATGTCATCACTGATATTTGCGATGAAGTAGATTGACACAGACCCAGAAATGGAATACAAGCCATGACTAATATATTTATTACAATTAAAATAATATTGTTCAGAATTATTACTGCATATATTTTATAACGAGTATAATTTAATCGAGATGATAATTTGTATCTGTATGAAATATGAGTAAACTGTACCGTGCTTAAACATCAACAAACTCTAAGCTTTTAAATATATTCGCTTGCTTTGAGCCAACAAACTAAATTCCGATATTACTGAATAAATAATTTTATAGCATTTGATGCGAACGATATAAAGGGGTTGAACTCCATCATTATACATGGCGTATAAAATTTTACTGTCGCATAAATTCCCCAATTTATATTCCCTTGGGATATCGAATACAATTTGGAAATCTATAAAATATAATATTTATTCGATCATATCTGATCTATTATAAAATATACAAACTAAAGTATTAAGTAGTTGGTTATAAATATAGTAATCTATTCTAAGTAATAACAAGTTATTTGTCGTCCATTTCATGGAAAGAGTAAGCCAGGTCAGCAACAAATTTTCCCAGTAAATCTTGTCTCATTTTCCCTACATCCATGACCTCCTCGTGGTTAGCTTCATCGTGGCAGTCATAGTCGATAATGCAGGAATTTGTAATCAGTGAAAAAGCGAAAACTTTCATATCACAATGGCGGGCAGTGATGACTTCATGAACAGTTGACATTCCTACTGCGTCGACTCCGAGCATTTTAAGCATGCGAAGTTCTGCTACGGTTTCAAAGTTGGGCCCACCTAAGCAAGTGTAGACTCCCTCGTGGGTGTTCTTCTCAATACCCAATGATTTGGCGATTTGTCTGGCTTTTTGAAGAAGGTGTGAACAGTAGGCCTTATTCATAGGGGGGAAACGCGGACCGAAACGTTCCTCGTTGGGGCCCTGCAGGGGGTTGTTACCAGCGAAGCCCATTATGTTGATGTGATCCCTGAAAAATAAGTTTATAAAAAATTATGGTTCAAATTGGAGTAAAACAGTAAAATATAAAAAAACCTAGCTTAACGGGTACGTCTTGTTAATAAGTATATCAGGTTTGCCCTAAATGTTTAGTTGGCGCCCTAATGTAATAAAAAGTACAGTACGTACCTAAACAATTTTTAATATTTTTTAAGGTTTTTGTGAAAACAGTTATTACCATGCAATATTGAATTATATTTGAAAAACAAAACTTATTGATAACAACATACTAAAATCTAGAATTATTAAAAAGAATAAAGAAAAATTTAAACTATGTTCTAAAAACTAGAAAAAATATATTTTATTCGGGATCAAAATAGTCCATCTTTCCTCCACCATATAGGTGAGACGGACCAAGGCTATGAGAGATGAACTGGTTAACATATTTTTGTCATTTGTTATATGTGGTACACTTTTTATGTAAACAGCGACCACAAATTACAAATTCCTTTTATCCAATTATCTTCCTTTATAGTTTTTTTTAAATAATCTTCAGCTTCTTCATTATCTACCTCTAAATAACCATTTAAGTACAGTTCTTCAGAATTCATAGAATAGCAACTAGATCTACCTTTCTATGTGCGAATATTTTTTTTCCTGTTTACTGGTTGAATTGATGTGTTTAACAATATAATCTCTCTTCAGTATAGGTGAGTCATCTATCCTCAGAGCATTGTTTAAATGGACCAATAAATTACATATGAATGTATGCAAACAAAACAAATTTTTAGTTTACGTTAAGTCTCACGCACATTGTTATAAAGTATGTACATAAAGTATTAGCTTAAACCTACCGAAGTAGTAATTAACTAATTGTGTAAATAAGGCACAATTTGTTTTTGTCAATTTTTAAGTAAGTGTTGGATTATTTAGTGATGACTGCATTAATTTTCAAGAGGCTACTTACACTGTCTCTAAATAACAAAATTAACATTTCCTACGAGATATATCACTTTAAGGTCCTTTTAAGACCAAAAATCCATCTGTCCCCCCTGTCCCTATCGCAGGAGAACGTTTGAGACTTCCCTTTAGATTGTGCCTGCAAATTCATTCTCGTGCGATATACTTAGACATCATATCCACTTTTGTTGTACAATATACTATTCCAAACTGCACATGCACAGTGTTGGCAAATACTATGAGAAATGATTTATCTTACTTATTGTGGGAAACACGATTGAAGTCGTAGAAAAACAGTCTTTCCTTACCGAACTAACATGATGTCCCCAACTTGATAATTAGGATTCAATCCCCCTGCAGCGTTGCTTGCAATGAGAGTTTTAACCCCAATGAGTTTCATGACCCTCACGGGCATGGCGCACTTCCACAGAGGGTACCCTTCGTAGTAGTGGAACCTCCCCTGCATACACACGACGGGGACGCCCCTCAGGTATCCGAATACCAGCTGGCCTACGTGGCCGGGGACAGTGCTCACTGGGAAATTGGGGATCTCCTCGTAAGGAAACACCAGGGGGTTCTCAACCGATTCTGCCAGTGCACCTGGAAAGAGAGGACTTAGAGAATGGTCTAGAGAGAATACAGCTAAATGTTGATACTATACTAACATTCTATAATTATTATTTCGATTCATAGTTCACTCTAATTCTTCATCTACTGCAAATAGATTATCCATATATTTTTAATTTTTATACGAAATTGTAAACCTGGTTTAACTATTCCATTAGATCATTTTCTAATTTCTTGTGCAGTTATACTATTTTTTTAATCTTACGTCTTAATTTAAATAAATGATTCTACTTTTAAAACAACTAAATTAAAATTGCCGGAAATAATAAATTCATAGAAATTATACTCATAAAATTGTAAACCCATTTTGGAGTAAATATTTAAGTGTGACATAAATATTTACTAAAAAATACGATCTTATTTAGTAGATTTTAATAATGATTTTCAGAAAAATTAGCCCGTATTCTGAGCTCACTTTTATAAATCGCTTTTATGAGGCCAAACTTGACTTTTAATAAAAGCACTCAAAAACATGAGCCATAATCTATTTCAAGTTTATATCTTTAGAAACAGTGTCGGACTGGCACGCCGGGCAACCCGGCAAAATCCCGGTGGGCCAAATAATTTAACAAATGGGGGCCAAATTCTTAGACAAAATATTAAAATGTTAATTGCTAAGTTAAAAAACTAATATCTTAATCTGTTACTAGAATATTAAAAATAAAAACATGAATCATATTCTACAAATAAGTAGATACATAAAATGTTCAAAATCTACAGAGATAGGAATCCTTCACAATCAGCGCACATTGCTGCGCCTAACGACAAAAAATTTAAACTGTACTCGGATTTTTATGCAAAAAGGATTCCTTAGCTGTGTCATCTACACAGATACATGATAAGGATAACCTGTCGGTGATTTATATAAATTTAGTGTAATGGTAACTGTATTATTTCGCTAAAAGAATAGTTATTTTTTATAAAAGACGATAAAATAATATTTTATCGACAAGCGGAAAGTGTTAATTCACGAGCGATACAATCGTGAGTGAATTATTTTTCGTGAGTCGGTAATTTAATTTTATCGTCGTGTACAAAATTCTATTTTTTTCTATAGCAGGTTTTGAAGAGAAAAGAATTAGAAAAATTAATTTCATATTTAAGAACAATTTTAAAATGTCGGTAGTGTGCGTTGTTATGGAAATGTACTTCTCAGAAACAAAAGTTAAAGTACTTTATCTACCCTTGCTGTTAAAGTGTTACTTTATCTATCCTTGCGGTTAAAGTGCTACTTTATCCACTATTTTGAGTTGATAAAATTACACTTTAACATCTGCTATAGAAAAATAGTTATTTATGGTACAAGTGTGTTACATTACAGATAAGTCATGTGGGAAAAGTTTAGCTCACGAGGCCGTTAGGCCGAGTTTGGTATTTTTTCAAGTGACTTATCTGTAATGTAACACACTTGTACCATAAATATTATTAACACACGTGTGCCGTACAACATTTTATCCAACACATTTTAATCATTTATATAAAATACATACAAAATTTTTGACAGATGGAATTTCGAAATGACATTTAGAAACAAAATAGTGTAGAGAAGGTTTTATAACGTAGTTACTATGATACGAACCAAAAAACAGTGAGCTAATATATTTAGCTCACTAGTGACTTATGACGTACTTTATTTATCTAAAAACAGCATACTTATATCGTTATAATTACACGGTGTTGGATAAAAATATATAATCGATTCATTTTGCCTTGCACCATGTTATTGAACTTTTTGCTAAATTTTGCCAGATATTTTATTTAGTTTTGGAAAAATCAAAGCAGTCAGATACACAACGTTGGCTGTTTAGATGAAACAAGACACGAAACACGCTCTTATTTATCACATTGTTCAACGATACAAATTAAAATGTAATTGTATATAGAGCTATTATGTGATCATTAAAAATTGAGTATAAATGATTCATAGCTTTGTATTTTTTTTTCTTTATAAAAAATCCGTGTACAGACTGAACTTCACTTGGTTCGTTATGTTTTCGATAAGTCACACAGTATTATTGTTGCGTATTGCTCACATGAAGAGTCCGTGCTTTTAAGATTGAAGTTAGAATTGGATGTTTTAAATTTATACAGGGTGTTCGAAAAATAGGGGACCAAATTTGGAAAATATATTAATCAAACCAAAATAAGAAAATAATCCTAATATACCCATGTCCGGAAACGAACCATTTCGGAATAAAATACTCTTTTGTTTGAATTTTGAATTTTATTTTTAGTAATGCTTTTTACTGTCAAAATTACAATAGTTACGTCAATACTTGTAATTTGTTTAATCATGTTTCCTTAGTAATTGTCAAAATTTGTTTCACCGTAATTAAATTATTTTGATATTGTTTTGAAACTTTTCTATTAATATTGTATTGTTGGAGATGAGTTGATAGGGCTTTATTTTTGCGAGTTTAATTTTTTTTTGTTCTAGTCTTATGTACCTTCATATACATATTATATATATCCTGTATCAAAAACTTTATTTAAATAAAAATATGTTGTCTTTTATGTTGAACAATAAAAAAAAATATATTTTTAAAATATAATTGTTTTTTATATTTTCATATTTCATTCCTACGGGGCCAAAAAATATATTTTGCCCGGTGGGCCAAAACTTGCCAGTCCGACACTGTTTAGAAAATATAATTTTAATCTAATCTGAGTATTAAAGTGTAATAAAATCTGTAGGATTATTTTTACAAATTGGAGTATTTCTATTTTTTATAAGATTCAAATATAATTTATTGTACAATGTACCCATACGAAATGTATAAATAATATACATTGTATAGTGAGATATAGAAAAATAATTCAATAATATCAAAAATTTCTGTGAACTTTGTATTATTGACGTCGCCAGAATAAAACAAATTTGATATTATTACATGGGTAAACTGATTCAAATTTAATATTTATTGCTTCATTTAAATGAGAACAGATGTTTAATTTATTATGGAAACAACACGGGTTTTGTAAAACCACAGTTTCTGAGAAATATAAAACAATTTATTGGAGAAAAATATTGATAAACCAATCAAGCAACGTCTTCATCTGTCTATCAGCTTCTAGAGAATTCCTTGTTTAGCAACAGCTGATAAAACGCCAAAACAAAATATATTTCATGTGTTTTTATCAGAGAAACAAATTTTATATGGAAATCAATTTGTATGTAGATGATAATATAATTTAATATTGAATGAAATGAATCGAAATAATTTTTTGCATGTACTGACGACAAAACTGTGTTATTAGAATACGTAAAATAATTTATATATTTATTTATTACTTTTGTTTATAAGTCAGAGTACTCATAATGTTTTTATTTACTGTTTGCGCACATCAATTGCGATATTTCTGTCTTAATTAAAAATATCAACAAATGACATTTCCAAGGCGGATCTGATAATGTCGTCAGTAATGCTTTCGTAACACTATGCATGCAAAATAACACCATTTCCCTTATCACAATTTTAAGGATTTTTAATCACTTTTTTTTAGGAAACCTCGCGTAATAATCGTGAAAGTATACAATTATAAACAAATATTTTTCTCAGAATTCATTTTTTTTTAATCATTAGTAACTAACAAGCACAAGCAAAATATGTTAGTACAGAATGATAAAGAAATATAATATTTCATAACTATTAAACAAAATAGCTTTACAAAATTTGGAAAAAAAGATAGGAACTAGAAAAATATTTCAAACCTATAAAAATTGGGATATTATAATAAGATTATGTTTATTTTTATTAACATTTAAATAAATGTAAAAACAAAAAAATATTATTTATCAATAAGAGATTAAAATAAATGAGCTCAAAAATTTTACCGGATTTGGTTTTACAAACATTTGAGATTACATCGAAATGACAAATTTGATGAATTTAATAATCATGACAATATTTTTTAACTTTAACAAAATTAATTTGATATTTTTATTTATAGATTTCCTTGCAATTTATAGACGTAATATATTTATAAATATTTCCGTATTTAAATATATTTATATTTGCATATATTGATACATATAATTTAAAAATAGTCATCGCTCATATGATAATTAATTTATTTTATCAAAAATTGTGTATCTGTCTATAGAGCAATTAAAAATAATATCAAATGCGTATTAATTCAATGTATAAAGATTACTTATAAAAAATTCTAATTAATTTATTTTCTTCTAAAATCAATTCTTATTAGCGTATTTACGATAATTTTTAGTATTGTAGTTAATGAGGTATCTGCACTAATTTTTAAGTCAAGAAAATGTTTTCCGTATTTTTTTTGTATAATTAATAACAAAATATTTTTTTTATGATATCCATAGAAAGCTCTACTTTCTTCTCATGAAAGAGAGAGGAAAATGTACAGTATTAAACAGTATAACATGGATATTATTATAGAATAATATATTAGAAAAATTCATTATTATATTAAAAATTCTTATTTAATAATAATATTGTTCTTAAAAAAATTGGCAATGAGTCTTATTTTTCTTTTTACACATTGGCCGTATTTATTTGGGACTTTTAAAGTAACCTGGTAGGTTAGTTTTATTTATTTGGCATTATTTAAGTAATCTGGAACAGTTTCCTAACTGATCCAGCTGCCTCAGCTATTTTGGGGGATTGGTAGATTCAAACCAGGTTCAATCCGTGTGCTATCTATTTATTCCACTTGTGTTCCTTGTTTCCCATGACAGGCATGACGTTTTGTTTGTATGTAAGTTTTATATTCAAAGGTAGATATAGCTAGATATAGCATACAAAATGAAATAAACGACACAAGGTTTTTTATTTTAACATAATAAAAATATGACTTTTTTATTATTTTATTATATATTTTATATCTACTATTGTAAAATGGATTCATTCGGAAGCAAAACGTGTTATTTCTGGATGAGTTCACGGTTGAAGCACAGAATAGGTTTATGTAACTATACTGTGGTTGAAGCTAAAGGTACCAAATAAATACGGCCATTATTTCACAATTCGACAACTTGAACTTGAATTGGCATGTTGGCGATACTGTAACAATTGCACTGCAAAACGTCAAAGTTTACATAACCTAATTTTCTAGCCTTCCATGTTGCTGTGCCTTTTTGTCAAAATAAATCGATTTTTGAAACATGTGAAAAAATATTGTGTCTAACACGAAAGGAAAGCATTTAAAAAGATACGTTTTCCTCTCTAGTTTAACATTTGTTAAAACTATTTTCAATAATGTTAAGAGTTATATACGTACAATTCTACAAGTTTCAAAGATATTTAACTACGCAGTTATTAGCATGTACAATTGTTCATTTGTTTCGCTTCTGCCAATTATAACCAATAAAAAATCACCTTGAAAATCCACTACCTCTATAATCATGTATTAACAAATAAATATCTCAATCATTTTAATCCTTCATGTAATTTTTCCCCATGTATCATTATGTAGAAGGCAATTACCCCTGAGTTGGAATGTCGTTTAAATTACACAAGATTACATTTTATTAGAAGGTGTGAACCGCGTGTATACTTGTTATTTGTTTTCCATGCTAGGAGGAGAATGCAGTGCGGGTATTTGCATGCCTAATGTAGAATGTTGTATGTACCATCTCGCCAATACCCACCCATGCCCGATCCGCAAATGATGCCGATTTTAGGCACGAATGGGACGCGGTCCTTCAAGTACTTCGCTGTGGCTTCTAGGGTTTCGTATGTGAACCTACAAAAATCAAAAATATTGTCATTACACAAGAATAATTAATAGTATTGTACAGTATTAGCGAGGTAAAACGATTTTACTGGTGTTAGGAGGAAATGACTAGGGAGCCTATCACCTCCTGCAAGCAGTAAAAACTATTACCCAGCGTATACTGTACAAGAGTTTATTTGTTATTCACTTGTAAATAAAATTAAAATTAAAACCAATAGTTAACAGTTACTGATGTTATGTCAAAAATGACAGGGACAAAACACAAAAATACAGTTTTCAATTACTAACTAGTAAAACTAACAGATACTTTTATAGGCTAGTAGTTTGTAAATGTTAGCTTTCCTAGTGAAAAACAGTTCAAATAAATTACGGTTTACAAGTGAGTAACAAATAAAATAGTTTATTATGCAACTCGTGCAGAAAGTTACCTATTACCAGTGAGTATAAAGCTAATTACTTTATACTCACTGCTATTACTCATGAGGTCGCGCTAGGCTAGTTTGTGGCCTGAGGGCGAAAAAAAATTGCGGCCCGTTACTAATTTTAAATGAAGTACTCGTATTTTTCTACCAATCATTTGAAAAATTTATAAAGACCATTTAATAATAATCTTACTCTTGTATTGATGTGTGATCCTGCACATTTCATTTTCGGAATATTCATTATTAGTCAAAGTTAGAATAATGTTTCTGTGGTAGGTTTGTTCAACTTATGAAATTTGTTTAATAGATTGTTGTTGATTTTCTTCTGTAAATTTAAATTCTAAGATAGATACATGAGTATTTATGTGCTCATTATTAGATTTGTTTTTTCCAACTCTGTTTTCGATGATTTTTCATCTTTTTTACTTCTTCAAAATTTTTGTTCAAGCAATTTCGAAATTGAAGAAGTAAGTCGTTTTATACTCTCTTCTTTCTCTAACTTTCTTTTTTTGTAAGCTATACCTGAAAATGTATTTTCCCGTCCGCCATTAAAGAAAATTATTCAACCCAACAATAATTTCTTGGAGTAGATACAATTTCTTTAAAATGTCGAATGTCTAAATTAAAATTTCAATATAGAATACGTAAAGTTCTTAAATATTATTCGTCATACTAACATAACACTACAGAATGCATGTATTATTCTTTATTCTAAGAGAATAGATTCACTTTTACATGGTTTGTATCCGCCCTAAAGTTCGGCGCCCGGGTGGCAGATACCCTCTACACGTCTACACCCTCAGTTAGCGCGCCCCTGGGCCTTAAAGGTTTGCACAATACTAGAAAATAGGTAATTCTGAATAAGTTGCATATTACACTGATTAAATGCAGAAATACATAAAAGGTGTTTAACATAGAAAACAATGCGATGTAGGTAAACTCACATAAAGTATTTAGGCGTAGGCGCAGTATTGCCAATTAATATATTCAAACTTTAAATAGGAAAAAGTTCGAAACCTTAGAAAAACATTAGGGTTTTCCATTTTCATAAATTGATTGTAGGTTTAAAAATTGTAATCAAATTATATCATTTACGCCTGAAAGATATGTTGCCATATGAGTTCTTAAACATTAAGATATTGTGGGTCACATTTTTTATATAGTTAATAGCTGTAATAGATTTTTGTAAGGTGATTGCTTAACATTTTTTTTCTGTTTATTTCTTATTTATTGTGCCCAAAAAAATCCTCCTTTCAAATAATATTTTATAGTATACAGAGTGTACTATAACTTGAGGTACATATTGTAATGGGATTTAGTACTTAACGTACTTAATACGGAATATAAAGAATTAAAAAAAAATAAGGATGGGATAATTTTAAGTGCCACTGGTTTGCCTTCTTTCATCGTAACAATTTTTTAAAGTAACAACCACCATTAGTTATTTTTAATCGGACAATTTATTTCAATTGATAAATCGCCAAGTACATAAACTGATTATTTGTTGACAGTTGAAGGTGTGAACCAAATATTTAATCAATTCAAATATATTATAATACCCTTGACATGTTGACATGATCAAATAATGTTTACAAACAAGTCTATCGTATTATTGTCAGAAAATTGTAAATAATATCTTGAAAATTATGAATTTTAATCTGAAAATAATTGTAATTTGTATTTTAATTAATTTTATTTGACATTGTTAATTTTTATCTGTTCCTTGTTAAAAATTTATTATAAACAAGAAATAATTCTTACTAATTTTTATTATTTTATGATTGGATATATCAGTAAATATTTTCTGATACTTTAATGAATAAAAAATAAATCAGCAGAGATAAAATAAAATAAATAAGTAGAAACAAAATAAATAAAGCAAAGCGAGACAAAATAAATTGAAGATATCTGCAGTTAAAGAAGCTAACAAATATTTTACAGCTTTTATTATTCAAAACTATTATTTAAGCAACAAATATTTATTGAAGAATACAGATACTGACTTACACAAAAGCTAACGAAGGAACGAATACATCATATAAAAATATTTTTTACCTATTTGCAGTCATATCAAACATATTTGGACTGTTGAAGCTTAAAATAAACAAATCATTAACAAAATTTCATTCACATTCATTAACAAAATAATTATCTATCAATAAATTTATTATTTGCAAAATATAAATAAAAATATTGCCTACTTCAACGATTTTCTTTTTGCATTCGTGTATTACTGGTTGTCTATAAAAATAGTTTTCAATCAGGCAACCACAATTTACACTCATGGTTTAAAAGATTTGAACATATGACCTTTTCTTATTAAATGATGCAGCCACTTTTGCTTTTGTTTTGTTAACATCACAAAAATAAATCTAAAAAATTGAAACGACGGAACGGATACTAAGTTATTTATTTATTTAATTTATACTGTCTCACAGACCAAAGTCCAGTAATAGGACAGAGAACTTACCGCTTATAGTGGGTTCCGAACCACACGGACACGGTCACAGCGGTATTTATATTTGGTTACAGGTTTGTCGTCAATGGGATTTGAACCCCATATGACTCACACTCCGCTCAGCGAGTCGAAGCGCGCTAACCAACTAAGTTTCCTTTTATGATGATGTAAGGCAAATATTATTTAAACATAAATGTTATCAACATTTCTCTGCATTTTTCCATTTCTTATCAGTAAAATACAACAGTTTCCCCTAGGTGAATAGAAGGGAAATCCACTGACAATATTTCCAGAAAAGTTACGTCAATATTTGTATGAAGCAGCTGATATTAAACTAGAGATAATACAAACCTTACATATATGACCTTGCTTATAATTGATATTAATAAGCAAATGATCGATGGTATTTATATTCATTGATTGATCTACAAATCTGTACATCACCGATTTGAGTCTGCTGTAATTGTTCATTTAATTTTTTGTTGTCGGTTTGAAATTCCTTATGTATATTTCATCATTAATGTCTTTTTGATTTTTTCAAATTTATCAAATTTGTTAAACAAACATTCTCAATAATGTTATTTAAAATATTTAAAAAAAGAAATAATAAAATTGTATGTTAGTATTACAAGTTTTTATAACTTATATAATATTATTTATTTTTATACTTTTTTATTACAATGATTTTTACTATTTTTTATACAAAATGTTTCTTGTTTAGGATAATCCTATGGTAATATATTATCTATAGTTTTACACTTATTTTTTATTCATAGAACTACATATATACTTTTACATCACTTTAAATAAATTTTTATTTTATACTTCTTAATAATTGTTCGTAAAATACATAATTTGATTTTTTTGCAATATTTTTAAATATTTTTTTTATTTTTGGAGGTGTCTATAGCAGCATTAAAATATGGTTTAGAAAATTAGAATTAAAAAATAAAGAAAAATTTTTTTTTTTGACTTTTTGTACGATATTGTAATATAACAATTTTTAAATTTTGTTTTATATATGAATATTAGAAATATTTACAAATAGAAGGAAAATTTGTACATATAGATTTTTTTTCCTTCAATACTAATAAATATTTACATGAATTCTTATTATTTTTAATTTAATAAATCAAAAATAAATACAGAAAATAAATATATTTTTATGAACATTTCCGTGTATATAAATATTATTTATCGTATATGTAATTTTATATGTAGGTATTTTATAAAATTAAAATGAAATTTAATGTGAACTAATTTCATATAAATTGTTTATTTTCTTTGCATACCCATTTTTGTTTTGATCCAAAAATTCGTCCTCCTCTTGGCCCCCATTGCTGATTCCATTCTTCTTGATGCCATTTTGCACATTTGCCTTCAACGCTGAAGTCATCTTGAACTAATTAGGTAATAACAGTCGGTTCTAATTCTCTTACTGCTTCTGTGTTCAACTGTCAACTGACACTGAAGCTGTGTATCATGCGAGTTTATATATCGATAAAGATATCTTACGACCACAGGCTACTATATCGAGACTACATACGTCTTACTTTGCTACCCGAGCAAAAATCTTCAATGAATAAATATCAACGCGCGTCAGTATCCAATAATGGGTGTGCCAATCTGCTTTTACTCTGATTACTACATATAAGTATATAATTATTAGTAGATTGGAAAATAATTTTAAGGTTACTTTTTTAAATTTGCTATAAATAAACAACAGTTTATTAAAAAGTATAATATTTTATTTTTACTTTTAATAAAGGTGTTTTTAGAAGTGATAATGATATTGAAATAATTACATATCCTTTCTCTAATATATGTATCATAGGTATATCAGTTTCATCATATTATTTATATAAATATATTTATTTCATAACTATTTAATTTTTTGGATATTTGATATAATTTAAATTAATTAATGTTTTTCATTTTAAGTTAAATTTATTAAAAGTACTAAAATTTTCAATACAATCAAAGATAACCACTATACTATTGTCAATAGATTTCGTTTTGTTAAGTACCCATAATTTTTTTAATTGTAACCATTTTGTATACGTCAGAAAGTTACCAAAAATATAATTATTTCAAACATACATAATTTTCTTTATGCGTATTTACCTGTATAAATTCTATTTAAAATTAAATTATTTAATTAATACTTAAAATATAATTGCTCATTTCTTGATAAACTTTTTTATTGCAATCCAATTAATTGCATTTTTATTGATTGCACTTGTTACAACTAAACCTAGAATAATGTAATTTATGTTGTTTTGTAACAATAGTTATCTATTAAATTATGTAGCCGAATTGATATGATTATATTATTCATATATATCTTGAGATGACCTCTGACGTAAGAGATAAAAAAACTAGTTTAACAATAAAAAATACGATAAAGAATAGGGGTTTCTCTTGACGTACTGGCACATTATAAAGCCTATACTCTTTATATTGTTATAGTGGTATGTAGACTTTTAAGTTATAGAAAATAAATTTCGTATATTTTTAACAGTAAGAGAGAAAAATCGCATATTACCTTAAGCACGTTTTGAAGAACCTAGAACTCGATTTAAATATTTTTACGATGATATCTGTCCGTGTATGTGGATTGATGCATTGATGAATGGATGGATGTTGTGACGATTACTCAAATACTATAGGAATAAAAAAGGTGAAATTTTGGATATACCTAACATTCTAACACCAATAAGATTTAACCTGATTAGATTTTGGTGTTTATCGTGCAACAAGAAGTATTGTTTTCATGAAGATCTGAAATGTTTTTCTGAAATGTCTTAATTAATTATGAATATAGGTAAGAGATTTTTGTAAGTAATAATTTAATATTACGTCATTAGCTAAAATTTTATAGTAGAAACTTGTTTCTAAATAGAATTGTATTAATACTGTAAATACTAATTATTTTAATAATTCCTTTTATCGTCTCCGCCGTCAACGAAGGGAAAATATAAATGTTAATAAAAAAGTGATGTGCTTTAAACTTATTTTGTAAACTAAACACAATCATTTGTTTAAGGTGTTGCATAAGTTCAAGTTATTTTTTAATATAGTCTTAAAATCAGTTAAAATTTATTAATAAGTATTTTTGTAATAAAATGTACTTGATTCATTATCAGAATGATTAGAACGATTAAACTGAAACTGACGTTTGAAAAATGCAAAAAAACAACAAAACGTAATTATTTTGTAATATTTATGACTGGATATCTTTTAAAGTCAAAAGGTTAGAAATTTTTAACCATGAAAATTAAGAAAATAGTGCAGCAAGCATAGCAACATATTATCTTTACATACACAAGAGGTACTGCACGTATCCACGTATATATTGTATATTATCACAAATAAAAGGAAATCCATGAGGAAAACTTGTCAGTAATGTTATAAAGTAACATTCGTTTTTCTCATTATTCAATAATAATGTTAACGGATTATTTTAAACTCAGATTTGCTTGGTATGAAACGGCACGTACACACGTATACGTGTCACAAAAAAATGAAATCCTTGAGAAAAAATTGTTAATAATGTTAATGTCAACGATGCTAAGATTTTCTTGACTGGTACCTTGAATAATAGAGTAAAAAAAATTCTGGAGAGTCAATTAGAATATGCATATTTGAAACAACAGGGACGTTACATTTTATAAATTTGATTTTTTAATTGTATCATTTTTTTATAAAAAATTAAAAAATAGTTTTTATGCCATTTTTTCGAATGGTTATTGTGAAAACCATCTTATTCAATGACTACATGAATTATCCATGTTTCCACAACGTTTATTACATTAACAAAATTTTATATATGTACTTAATTTTCACACCTTCAGGAAGACCCATATGTGGGGTCGAAGCCGGTCGGACACGAAATTATGCCTTCCATATTCTGACTGATATTTTTACTCTATTATTGTCAATATTCATTTTCTTTTGATGTTCAAGAATAAAAAATGAAATTAATTAGTCTAAAATATTATACATTTGAAATTAAAAAAAAAAATCGTTCCCAAACGCTCATGTTCATAAATTCAAAAATTAAATTTTATAATTATTTATTGTTCAATTTTTCTTGTTTTTCAGTGTAATTTATTTCTCTTCTTTATTGCTTGTTCTATTATTTCTAATCTACTGTTTTAATCTAGAATCTTCTTTAATTTCTCAGGAAACCTTTTTATTTTTATTTATGTATGCTAATATTTATATTTTCTTGGTATACTCATATTTCTATATTTATTTATTGTAGAGTGAGTTCTAATTTCGAATCTATTTATTAACCTATATTTTACGTTACGCTATTAATAATTTTTCTGATAATTGTTCTATTTATTTGCTTCAGAATTTGCTCTAATTGATAAAATTTGTGATTTTTTTATTGCTCCATATTTATGATTTAATATTTGTGCCAATTTTCAATAAGAATATATAGGTATTAAATTTTCATCCTTTTTTATTCAAGAATAAGTATTACTTAACTTACCTACACCAATTAAAATTTAAATATTGTTTACGTACCCGAGCTATTTCTAAGAACGATGAACCTCAGTAGTTAATATTTTAAATTATTAAAGGCAAATTATATTTCTACATTTAAATTATTTCAGAAATTTCCACTTTGGGTTGAAAATTTTGTTTTAAAAATACATATGTATATTATATTGATAGATTCTTATTGCGCAGAATTAAAATTTTTAAACAGAGTTCAATTTTTTTTTTCTCTCCCTTGAAAGTGACATTATACTTACAACAAATAGATTAATTTGAAAAATTTTAAAATAATGATAAATAATGCATTAATGTATTATTGCAAAATAAGTAATAAACACTTGACATTCGTTTTGTAAATAACAAATAAAGATTAAACTTTAAAATAAATAATAATATATGTATTTATAGTACACGGATTAAATAATTTTTAATATTTGTTTTTTTTATCAATCTGTGTTGAACATGAAGCAACATTTTAACTGTTACCTAGGTCGTACATATTAATGTTTACAAATATAACATTTTCATAGAAAAGCATTGTTATAAAAAACCTATTTTCAAACTAATCTCTAAATGCGTATAACATGTAGTTCTTTTATAAGATAACTGGATACACTGTAATCTTATTTTTTTAGCCAAATTTCTAAGCTCTATGATGCAAAATCATTTTCTTAATATATTTTGTTGTTTACTCTGTTTAATAAATAAATGATAAAGCCTTTTGAATAAATATATTTGCAAATAAAATAATGTTCTTAAAATTTTGATTTCGAAATTCAGCATAGCGGTTAAATAAATAAATTATTAATTACGCGACAGTAATAACAGAACAGACAATTCATTTTCTTTTGCAGTCGTGTCAATAAATATAATTCTTTTATTTTGTTATATCTTTTATTACTTTGGATAGCTATTATAAATAAATAATTATCGCAAACAGTACACTTTACAACCGAAAGAAACTATGATAAATTTTTTTAATAAGAAAAAAAAAGTGACCTCATAAACTGATTAGTAAATTTTTAATTAAGTTATTCTACACATTTTCATCACATATTTGTTGTAATTTTAACCCCCCATGAATTAGTATGACCTTGTAAGCAAAAATAAACTATGCTGATAGAAACAGTCTTTAGATTAATATTTTCGCAAGAGTAAGATTGTTTTTACAACTACGTAGTAGAAAATATGAAATATTATGTCAGACACAAGACAGTAACAAATAAAAACAAAATACAGTATATGTAATGCAGATAAAAACACTATTCGTATATATATAAGCACATTTCTGATGTGTAGAATACTCAGATTTCAACATTTTATATTTGACACCAAATACATTAACAGTTGTCAATGACAATGACAGATATAGATGTAAACTTAAAATCATCAATAATACAATAATATCGAATAGCAAAAAATAAATGTATCGCTCACTACTGACTACGTATTGCTGGTTGTATCAATCTGAATTATCGCAAATATCGATAATGACATTCATAATATTGAGGGCAATAAATCTAATTGGCATATAGAGTACTTCACAATGACCACTTTTATGTGGAAAATAGATAATAAAGAATTTGGCTAAGCGGGATACGAACTCAGCAAATTTGTCACAAATATAAGCAATTACTTACCTTTATTAATGATTTTTGACGGATATATATACTGAAAATAAAAAATTAGGGAAAAATGATAAACTCAGTAGATGTTATAAATGTTAATGATTCTATTAAACTTGTACAATTCAAGAGCTGCAGTATGTTTACAAATATTATGAAATGTATGTATAATGATCAGTATTTACGAATATATTCATATTGTAATAATTCTAAGTCTAATACATTTGATACAAATTAACCTGCAGTACATTATAAACAAGGATCACAATAATATGTTAGCTGCCGAAGTGAAGCTATCTAAAAACAACAAAAATTACAAAAATCAAAAGCACATAAAAATTTTGGTCCCAGAAATAATAAAAAACTAAATAATTGGAAATGTGCAAATGCGAAAAGGATGTATTAAAATTTTATTTCGTGAGCATGCATAGCTATGAACAAAAGTATAAAAATATTGAAAATTACAGAAATTTTTCGGCTACAGTCTAGTAAAAAAACACGCAAAAGTAATGTATACGGATTACTTTGGTATACAGATTTTGTTACTATCATCATAGGTACTTCTATATGGCGAAATATACAGTTTACAGAAAATAAAGAATCAATTCTGTACGTACATCTATTCTAAACAATGCACTGCAAAATGAAAAAGTCAATAAGTATAAAATAGTGTCTCGTGGCACCACATAAATATTTACTATCGTATTAGATACTTTACAACGTGGTAGACATCTCTAATATTTATTTCACTTCAATATTTTATACTCAAAATTTTTCAAGTAAAAGAAAACTTGTTTGTTATTTGAATATAATAACAAATTTGTATTTTACCGATTAATTAATTTTGCAAAAATATTAGCAGTGAAATAAATAGAAGAATTATCTTTTGGTTATGTTTAGTCAGTACCATATAAACAGCACACAGTTAAAAATACTGTAATACAGCAATTTAATTACAAGTGATGATTACAGTATTAAAATAAAATTAATAAATAAGAATACATATATCTTACAGGAATCACAAGACGATTTCATCAGAATAGGAAACATATCAAATAACGTGAATATAAAATACAAAAAAAGATTTTCAACACAAAATAAATAAAATATTGACACATAACACTGACATTCTAATAATCATCTCGCGAAACGATCTGCCATACTACTTATCTTATTATTAAATTCGGGAAGCGTTCAAATTTGTAACAAAATAATACTGCACAAATTAAAATTATTATGGCATTTGTTTCTTTAACTTTTGGGGCACTACTGCGAAGTACAACTTAAAAATACAAGCAGTATTTTACAAATAAAAAAGAAAATATAT
Organism: Stenolophus ochropezus; assembly: GCA_035578165.1. Lineage (NCBI taxonomy): Eukaryota > Metazoa > Arthropoda > Insecta > Coleoptera > Carabidae > Stenolophus > Stenolophus ochropezus. The sequence goes on along the minus strand of JAQOWZ010000005.1, from coordinate 10,659,886 downwards.
AAAAAATAACGCCTCAATCACAACGCAAAATTAGTAATTAGATTAGTATTAGAACCAATTGAACTTTGATTAAACGAGAATAAAAATCTTATGTGATTCACGTAAATCCTAAATCTTTACATCAATAATATGTCAATAAAATAATAGTACATACCTTATTTATTTAATACGAGTCTTGAATTTATAAAAAAAAATTGAACCAGAATCCATATCCGATCCATTTGAACTAAACCTTAATTCTGACGTTGTGAATCGGACAAAAACTATTCTAGACATAAAAATTCGAACCGAAAACCGAAATCGAACCAAAAAATTGTAATGAATATCTCGAGTTTAAGTTATACGACCAATATAAACACCGATTATTAAAGAATATTTGGGGTATTGGGTACACTGTTATCTAACTACTATCACGAATTTCTTATTATGAATAAGGCATAATAAATTTTATTTGTGCAGTATTGTTTTTTTTCGAATTTGAACGCTACTCATACGTTGCGTCAGTCCGCAGTAAAGATTAGTTTAGACGTTAGAGAATACATGGTCGGATTCAGAAGTAGAACAGTCTATACGATAAACACGTAACTAATTTTCTGGTGGAACTAAGATATTGAGCAATAAATCATTTTAGTTACATCCAAACAAAACAATTTCGGAAATGAATTTAATTTAAGTACTTTTACATGTTAGTACCGTTACTGTAGTTGAGTTATATACAGAGTACCTACCTAACATTTTTTATGCAAATATCCATTAAATACAATAAATATTTTCTTAACTACACAAATACTTCAGGATATTTTTGTATTTTAATATCACTGATAAATTAATTCCTATTTAGGTCGTTGTATTAAGAACTAAAAGTTAAATAAACAGGTCACAAAAACATCCTGAAAATCTAAATTAAAGACTGGTTAGAAATCTCTCAAAAAGATAACAGCCAATCTAGACTACATGAATACAATGTTACCGAATTAGGTGTGTTATGAATCCGTTTTACATTCGTTCCAAATTTTATAATAACCTAGAGTTAAACAGTTCATAACAGAAATTATTTTAGTTAGGAAGAACTACAGTAATGTTACAATTAAAATTTTCTAAATTATTCTGCATGGCAGAATATCATTATCAGTATAAAACTCGAACAGGAATTATTCAAACAATAATTAATTATATATTCCTAAAATTAGGAACAGTTTACTTCTTTTTATTAGCTTTTTCGGCCATTTTCTCCGCTTTCTTCTGTAATCTTTCTCTTTCTTTTCTTTCTTTTTCTTGTTGTCGTTTTTCCTTCTCTACTTGTACTTTTAATTCCTTTAGTTTTCTTTTTAATCTGTTTTTGTCATCTCCATTTATTCCAAGGATTTTGAAATCTCGGGAATCTAATTGGAGAAGCGCCATTCCTCCTACCTGGTGCTCTAAGAATTTAGAAATGTGTTGTTCTAGGCCTAAAGCTAACAGCCACTGGCAGACCTAGAGAAAAGAAAACAATTAAAATTCATAACAAACATTATTATAAAATTAAATCGAAATAAATTTGATTTTATTATTTATCTTAGAAAATGTTAAAGTTAAAAAATATGAACGACATATGATAATGAATTATTTTCTTCTTTTCAGATAAAACGTACTTGTTCCTTGCTCCACTCGCTTACGGGCGCAGATTGCCAGAAATGGCTACTCTTCTTATCACTGCAGATACTCGAACTGGACAAGCTCAAGTCCGAAGGATGCGGTGGTGTCCACGAGACATCATGCCTCGCTGGTGATAGCCCTGCCGGAGACACAGAGCCGGAGGACAGACTCGACGGAGAAGGCGGCGTGGGACTTATCGACTGCTGCTGCTGCCAAGGGACTGACCCCGGCGGGGACAAGGTTTGTGGGACTACTTTTTTCACTGAACATCAAACAATGAAATGTAATTACTAAAAATGAACACTACCAAATATATTACCTAGAAATTTTCCACTCTCTTTTATGATACAAAAAGCAGCGTTACGTGATGCAAAAAATCAAAAATGGGTGAATGATAATGATGGTGAAAACTGGTTAAGAGCACCTACCTCTGGCGTTCGCTTCGTTCACGGCTTGGCGGATCTCTTCTACCAAGTGTTGGGTGACTAGGACTGTGTTTTGTTTGTTAATGTCAGAATAGTCTCCGGAGCTTTCTCGGGACGACGTTCCATCGCTTGTCATTCTTCGCTCTCTTTCTGCTAGTACCTTTAACAATAATTCATTGGGTAAAATTACGAGTAAAATAAACATTATTTTAAGATCGGTTAATAGTTAGTAGTTTAACTATAAAAATAAACTTGTTGAAGCGTGGATTAAAATTGTTTTATCCTTACCCGTTTTAGTTGTTCAGCAAGAGTAGCGGGCGGTCCAGTAAGCCCCTTTCCCGGTCTAACTGCCCCAGCCCAAGGATCTGGACTCGGTTGATGATGACTATTCGATGTGTCTTTCTTCACATGTGCGTATAGGGCGTTAACATTAGGGTCCGGTTGGTAATGTGTGTGCTGTGTCTTGTATTGCGCGTGCGTAACGTTGTGCTGCGTATGGTGGTGCGCGGTAGATGAATATTGTACATGCGCAGTGCTTAGAGAAGATGGACGAATAGGCTGCGTAACAGTGTATTTGTTTTCCTGAGCGGTATATGATTCGGTGTGCGAGACTGAGGTCGATTCGGTTAAATCGTCGCAGGAGTTGTTGTAGCTTTCGTCAAGGCCACAATCCTACAAGAAATATGAGACGTCGTACAAGTAAAATACAATAATATGAAGTTAAGCTAGAGAATAATTAAAACCGTATGATACCTTAAAGAGAACACGAGTGTATTATAAGTGATTTTTCGGGGGAGTTGATTCTAACTATGGTTTTGTATGGTTCAATATTCTAGCACCAAAAATGATGGTCATATTATTTTACTATCCTCTAGATCTAGACAGAAGAAATTTAGAATGCATTATTTTAATAGAGCGAATCCATCGACAGATTTGAGTTTAGTTTGATAACCATGATAGTTCGGAGTTTGGCCTCCGCAGCTACCAATTTCTACCCTCAATAAATAATTTGTATCACCTGTATACTGCATCCGAGAGTAAAGATCAATTGTAATATTCAAAAATGAAAAAATTGTAATAACAAAATACTTACTGTTACTGTTTAATTATATCAAATGTAGCCCCAAAATATTATTTCCAAATACTAATGTTATATTAAATAATGGCCAAACCCAAATGCAACCTGTTAGGGTTAGATATTAGTTAAATTAATATTAGTATGTTCAAAAATACTCATTGTTAAGATTAATTTTTTATTAGAAGTATTTGTGTTTACAAAGTTAGATTAATAACTTCTTGACTTACCGAGCTACTGTTGCTCATGTTTCCTTTCTTTCCAGAAGGAAGCTGCCTGTTGGCCAATCCGCCTCTATTGGCGAGTTCAGCTTTGGATTTGGAGGCCGAAACATCTAACAACTCATGTTGCGGAATGGCACGATCCAATTCTTCTTTTACCGGGACCGGCATCTTCCGCTCGACAGTGGCAGTTTTATCTCCGTCATCAGGGCTGATGTCAGAGATCTCCGTATCGGATAACTCAGTCTCTAGTTGCTGAAAAAGGGGTTTCGGGGCTTGTCTGCGGGACATCTGAGGAGTGAGTTGTTTTAAACTTATGCTATCGTAAGGTAACCGTACAGGAAACCCCGCTTTACGTTGCGTTTCCATTAAATCTTGCTCAAGAGCAATCACTCTATCTTTTAAAGTTTTTACCAACGCGTTGTATTCGGTGTCCTTTTCTTGAAGTAATTGTTGATAGAATTCCTCACGATGAACCATGTCGAGTTCTCTTTGTTGAAATTCGCGGACTAAACGTTTAGCTTTGTTGTATTTTTTCTCTAAGACGACATATTGGCTTTGAGATTGCTCGAGCATATCCTGGTACGTCGTAGCTTCCTTTTTCACGGCATTTAAACTTCGTTCGGCGTCGCGTAAGCGGATGGTCGTTTGTCGGAGTTTTTCGGAAATGTCTTCGTTATTTGCGCCGTTGTTTTCAAGCTCCATAAGCTGTAGTAATACCATGACATTTATATTAAACTTTAATATTTTGGAACAAGATATTTTCGTAATACTATTTTTAGCGTGTGTCTTACAAGAACTTCTAAGGAATACTGTTTCATAGTCAATTAAATCGTTGCCCCAATTTCACAACAATCAATATTTTCCAAGCACGTCAATGTACTACTATTCAAACTTTATACCTTGCACATATAAATAACACACTGAAGTGCAATTAATTAGGGTTAATTAAACTGTGAGCTAATTATTAACGCAGACAAAACAAAGTTAAACAAAAGCGTGCCCTTACCTTAGTTTTAAATCTCGAAACTTCATCTTCGGTTAAAGCTAACTTATACTGGCTCTGCACAACACATAACACAAAACAAACACTGAAGTGCAAAACTAGACACATGCAATAGTGGAATTGTTACATACCTCTTGTAAAAGAGCCCTTAGAGAATCTACATCATTTCCTTCAACTTGCTCGTGTTCGAAAACGTTATCACTAGTGGCAGTAGGGCTTACTGGTTCGGAAGAAACACTGCTATTAGCAGAGCCTGTCATTGGAAGAGTAGCACTGCTGTCTTCACTTTGTTCTGCTTCTAAAGCCCTTTGTTTGTTCCTTTCTTCTCTCTCCCTATCGGCTTGTAAGGACTGACGGATCAGTTGTGCGACTTCAGAGTTTTGTGGGTCTTTTTCTCGTCCAATTAAGAATTTAACTAATCCTGACGTATTTCTTAGCACTGACGCAGCATAAGCTTGAGTTACACCTACCAAACTTTTCCCATCAACTTCAATTATTTGATCGTTGACTTGAATTCGGCTGTCTCTAGCAGCTGCTCCATTATCAGTGATTGTTTTAACGAAAATTCCTAATTTTTCTAACCCTGCATCTGCTCCAACTCCCATGCCGATTATACTGAGTCCTAGTCCTTCAGGTCCCTTTATCAGTTCTACGGGGAAGACATCCATCTTTTCGACTCGTTTTTCGAGTTCGTATTCGGCAGATGCCGCAACTGGGTCGACATCTTCGTTTCTACGGTCGTAGTCGTTAACACTAAACGTGGAGAACACTTTCATCGGACCAGTGCTGAAGCAAACTCTGGAACTCTTCTTGACGAAGACGGGATAATCCAAATCGTCATCTTCTTCGGAGTCCGGCAGTCCGGGAACTTCCATCCAAAAGTGACCGTCTTCGTAATAATGAACCCCATTTTCTATCATTACTATTTTGCCCGGAATGGGAACGTATCCTTCGTATTTTTCGTCTTCCGCTTCTGGGTCATTCAAACTTAGTTCCGAACCTATAAATATTTGTATTGAGTCAACAAATATTATAGCAATAAAAAATATTGATTGTACCTGCTAGTTCGGATTCAGAACCGGTAACAGAATCTCCGATGTGACTTGATGTTAAATCAACATGGCTTGAAGAATCGACTGTTGTTATAGAATCGTTCATAAGAGATGGCGGTGCCGAAACACCGTCGGATAGCCATTCAGTATCGGCGAGCTTATCTTTCGGAGATAGCAGCCGGGTGACCTCTTGTGCTTCCTCATCTGACAGTAAACCTTCTTGCCTAAAAAATACAAAATACTTGTTACACACCAACTCGAAGTCAAAAGTGCTGCGCAATTTTAATTCAAAGAAATTTACAACTTATTTATAATTTATACAATTTACATTTTAAACAAATTGCTTAAAAACAGCATTTCATTTACAGCAAAATAATAATTGAACTGGTGTATTAAACAGTGATTAAAAATAAAAAACAATGCGCTTACCTGATTTTCTTTTCCAAAATTCTGGAGCCAAGGAACAGGTACAGAAAGAATAAAGCACATTAGTAAAATTGCAGGCAATATTTTATATATTAATAAAACTAATTTTATCTCAATAACAAGCTTAAATGTTTTCATACCTATCGATAACGATGAGAAAAAGATACAAATTTAAGGCGTGCATTGAAACCGAACTGCTCAGCACAAATGAATTTAAGAAACAGAACCGAAATTAATCGAAACGTATACTCCACATCTCTACGCAAAAATGATACCTACATTTTATTGAAGAAAAGAGGCAAGATATAAAAAGTTAATAGTGCATGTAGTGTAGAAAGCAACGCAATTATAATACTGTAGGATAAGTGTTGTTTTAATAAAATATTGCTTTTATACAGGAAACTTAACACTTTTTACACTTTTCATTAATTGCCACGAGTAAACATTCTGAAAAAGAATGTGTGCACAGCTCGTACAAAGATCGATAAAACTAACAAGAACACTGAGAAAATAATCCATAAAAATGGTAATAAAATGTTCAAGAACAAAACTTGCAGTTAATTAAAAGAAAATATAAAATATTTACCATACCAACGTTGCGCACAGAAAATCAAGAAATAATTTGCATTCAAGCAATAGTTCCTCCTAACATGCAACACTAAAATTTCAAGACTTTCCTAACTTCTACACAAATACATGCATTGTATTTCTACATGCACAAAATTTATAATTTTCTCGGGAAGCTAAGCATGAAAATCTACTCAATTAATTTTCCTCTTACCTGGAGCTTAAAAGATTTTCCGCTTCGGCTGGTGTCATGGCTTCGGCCTCTGCGTCAGTTGCACTTTTGTTTTTCACGGTTTCCTTTTTGGATTCATCGTCGCTTGCATCTGCATACTCCACATCCTGCAGATCAAGAATGCTGGCTTCTGATTTCGGGGACTCTGCGTGGCCTGATGTGTTTATTTCACTTTGCAACGATGTTCTCGTAACTAAAAACGGTTCTGATTCTTTTTTACTGCACTTATCACTCTCAAAACTATTCCTGTCGTATTTTGACAGCAACAACTGTTCACTTTCTTTAACTTTAGCACTAGGTTCTTCAGCTTTATTGCTCGTATGGATGTACAAAGGCTCCATGACAGACTGTCTATTTTCATTTTCGAATTTTCTTTCCTGTTTGATAAATTCACTGGTGGAATCTTTGCTGAAGGACTCTTGGCTTTCTAGTTCAGCGAGAACTGAGTTAGTGATGACATTTGGTTGTTGTACGTGGTACATCACATCGGAATCGATGGATTTTTGTTGCGTGACAGCAGGTTCGACTACAGGGAACTTGTATACGGATTCTTCGTGTGGTCTGAGCTTGGCTTTGATCTCTGGAGATGGCTCGTTGAAGCCGCCTTCGTCGAGGGTCGACGTACTGATGATGGAAACAGGCCGACTGCCTAGACCAGCTGCTGGAATGTTTAAGTTTATTGATGATACCATTTTTCCACGCTTCGAGCTCACATCTTCGGAATCTTTATCCGTGGACTTTTGTAGTTCGTTGTTTTGGTCTGAAAGTTATAATTAATGATTAATATTTATATAAAGAGCATTGTTTATCGCTATTTAAAGCAACTAACTGTTTTTTTAGATCATTAAAAAAGATGAACATATGCGCATAAAATTAATAATTTATAATTACAATTTCTAAAGCATGTTACCTACCGCAACAACAATCACAACATAATAACCGTAATCGAAAACACATTGTAAATAAATTATAAAGGTGGCATATATTTATCCATTTTTATTAACGTATATTTTTGTTACACATGTATAATATAGCAAACTTGTTTTGATAAAAACAAACCGCTGTCTGTCTATAGAAATAGATTACTTATTTTTAACCTTCATGCTAAGGTGTTTCCGTCTTGAAACGATTTTCATAAACACAGAACACATAAGTCACAACCGAAACCAATTTCGATTGGAATTTCACTATATTTAAATCATTAATTTTAATATCACAGATTAAGTATACAATGCGCACGCTTCAAACTAATATTATGATTGCAATTGAGGCTGTTGTAACACTATTCATCACTTGATGTCTGAAGAATTTGCACACAAACGTTACTGTGTTAGCAGCGACGTCTTAAATGGTAAATATGTTAATTAACGAGTTGAAATGTCAATGAATACATAGGAACACATGGATTGCGGCTCGCGCAAAGAGAGCAATCTGAACTCTGAAGCTTACGACTTAGTCGAACCGTATTGCTTCTATAAATACTCTTATTCCAGACCTACACTGTTTTTTGTTTGTAGATGGTTGTCGATTTTTTATGTAGATGCATGTGATATGTGATTTCGCCTACGCTACCAACTACTTTATTTTGCACATTTTTTTGTCATATACAAACAGATGTCATATTTTTTGTAGCAGCCTCTATCAAAATAAAAATATGTCGGCAACCATTTCAAAACTTATTAGGAAAATCAAAATTGAAAAATTTTCTCCGAATTCGGTAGCGTGATTTTAGTAATTTGAAAATTGATTAGTGCGAAATTATTTTTAGATGTGATTCAAAAATATGTGTAACAGGAAAGGCTAGAAATATTTTTGCCAGCGAAGTATGTAATTAGTCTTTTTCAATTATTTTTCGCATAAAGAATCAATTATTAATAGTGTTCTGATATAAAAGAATAAATTTTTAAGAGAAAAAGTTACTGAATAGTTTCATTGCCAAATTCCAAAAAGAACTAAAAAGAAGAAACCAACTCACCATAAATCATATCCAACTGCGACTGCAGTGAACTAGTGGAATTATCCAATGCCGCTGATTTTTCATTAGATTCTCTTTCCTGTTTCTCCTCTTCCGTTCTTACTCTACTTGGGCTACTGGGCGAACTCAACGACGACAGACTCCCTGATGTTGCGGACAGATTTTCTTTCGATGGTTCTTCACAGGGTGACTTGGTCGCACTGTGCGGCGATTTTGGTGACAGAGATGACGCTGAAAGGGGTCTCGATGCTTCATGTGTTGGTGAGTGTAATTTGTTAGGTGATGAAGATTTGGTGGTTGATGTTTCTGAGCTGTCAGTCAAGCTGTTGTTCTTTGTTGGGCTAGATGGAGTTGTTGTAGGTATGACAGATGCTGGTCGGTCTCTCCTCACTACGTTGGGCCTTCTGGAAGCTTCGGTTCGAACCGGAGGCGGTGGTGGAGATGTCGGAGGAGAACGAATCCTTGCGCTGAAAGATGCACTTCTTGTGGCTGGTTGGCCTACTTGGTTTGAGCTCTTGTTGTCTTCAGTCTTATCTTTGCTGCCATTACTAAGTCCTAATCTCACTTCACTTTTGTTGGGGTCGCTGTTATACCGGCTGCTCCTCGCTTTGGAAAAGTGTGATGTCCAGTTTCGCTGTTTTTCGATAAGTTCTCGACTGTTGAATTTGCGTTCGGGCTTTTCGGGGCGCTCGGGTTTCTTTAGCGGAACGGAAGGTTTATTTGAAATAGTCCTATCGTCGTCAGGTTTGGGCGTTTTTTCCGCGGGCACGGCACCGTTTGTTTTCTCTTTCACTGTGTCCAGTGGCGCGACACCGAGGTCATCGTCGGCACTCACTCCGTTTACACCGTTTGAATGCGAACTAACAACATTGGCACAATTAGTATTAAGTACAGGTACACTATTGCTATGCACAGAAGCCTTCAGTCCGACGGGTTTGCTCTCTGGCGACGGCGACCTGGACCGGGGCTTGCTGCTTCTGGACCGCGTGGGCGACGTGCAGGACTCACTGTCCCTAGACCTGGACCTCGTGTCTGATAGGTTGGAGATGCTTCTGGTGTTGAGTAAGGGCATTGCTGGGCGCTCTTGTGCCTTAGGACCTTTGTTTTCTTCGCCGAGCTTTTCGAACAAAGCCCTTGCGTTGTTGAACCGGGCCAGATGCGACTCGGTCCGCATCACAGTGACTTGTGTTGGCGAATCCTTCACGGCCTCAGGTTCCTTCTCGAATGTAGGGCTGTCGGATTTCGGCTTGGATCTCACCGGGCCGATATACTCAGAGGAACTGTCTTTGTTCGGCGCCATGCCTTGCTGAAATATGTTTGCGATTTGAGACACCTTGGAACCACCCAAACGACCAATCTTTTTATCCTCCATTTTATTCTTTCTCACCTGGGAACAAAGCCATTTATTAATTAAACTCACACGCGAACTGCTAACAATATACCTTCATTTTGTTTTTAAAACGACTGTTTCATTAGTACTTTAGTAATTAAACTGCTAGTAAACCTTATTCGTTATCAAACTGATTTATGATTGTATTTTAACCGGCTTATCACTAAATTCAGTAATAATTGATAAGAAACAAATTCCTGTACTACGTTAACTTTTGCTGTATGAAACGAGAGCAGTAATGCAAAGTATAAATGATCTGAATGCGTTACTTCCTTCGATGCATGAGCACCGACTACGGGACTAGTTCGAAGGTCAAGGTCGCAGGAATCCATCGCAACAATTGGAAAATTCTGTCGTTCATGTTGGTGGGTGGTACGCTAAAATTACCGTGTCACTCTCGTCTCATCTAAATTACGGATTAAATTATTTTAATTCGCGTGGAACTGAAGCACCGTCCAAATATGATAAGAGATATGACAAAATTCTTCAGTTCGCTACGTAATTGGGATAAGTATAGGATGTCTCTTTAAAAATAAATCAGGAAATATATATTTTTCAACATTCATTGAACCTACTATTTTTATCTGATATCTATTTTCTATTCTAAAATGAATATAAAAAATCTACCACTGCCCTTTTCAAATAAATATGAATAATAAAAATATAATTTATAGCTTATTACCCATTGCTAGGGTGTACCAATCTATAAACTTTATATTAGATTTCAGTAATGTTATATTTATACCGAAGAAGGCGTATTCCGATTTCACCTCCCGGGCACTCTAGCTGGATTAAAAATAAAATAAACAAAATATCTAATATTAATAATGATTTTTATTTTTATTTATGTAGAATGTTGAACATTCTCTAGGTGTATGTTTTCTTCCGATTTAATAACCACATATGAAATTTAAAATTTTAATTCCGTGTTGTTGATGAATTACAGTATTGTAAAACAAATTAAAGTAGTGTAATGAATAATTCATAAACAGTCACGTGTCTTACTTCAGCTTGTGAATCTGCCCTGACATTGGCCCAGGTTCATTGTTTCTTTTGGCATCTGAAACAATACAATATTGTTAGAACAAAACAAGATCGTGGACAGCTATTCTATTTTTAATTACTACAAGCAATTTGAAAGATTTATTTTAAAATGAAACAATAGGAACAGTTAAATAACAATCAGTCAAAATTGACGCATTGCGTTGGACAAAAAATCAAAACAGAGTGCGGAAATTCAATTTAGATATACCATTGATACAATGCATTCGTAAAAATAAAATAACACGACAAAATCAGAAGTTTAAAATGAAAAATTCAACCAGAATAGAAAATGCTAAATTATATTTTTTATATACTTAAAAATATATACTCATTATGTCATTGATTATCTGGAAATATGTTTTAAATTTTTATAGTAAATATCAAAACAATATTTTAATTTTCAAATATTCGTATACTATCATATATTTAAACTAAAATTATTTATTCGGAGAATAACGTTAATTGTAATTAAACCATTATAATTCATACATATTTATTACCTAGCAATATGTACACTATTCTAATATTTTTTAAAGGTTGTTTGATATGGAACAACTTTTCTATTCTATAAATCTATTTAAAAACTGCCTAAAATACCACCAACGTTAAATTATTGTAAGCATCGATTAACGAAAACGTGCTGTTGATAAAATTCGAAATTCGAAAAAATTACTTTGGAAGTTTTTGAATTTCGAAGTTCAAATTTTGAATATCAAATTGATGAACGAATTTTAAATTTCGAATTTTGTTTTCGATTTTATTTACTTTTATTTGTATATAAATATAGCAACCGCGAAAAGAAATTGTGTTTTTGGGGAACATGGTAATATTAACCTTTTTAAAACAAAATCATTAATTACTAAAATAAATACTAGTATAATAAAATATGTAAAGTACATATTCTACAGTTTACCAATCTATTCTTTTAATTTTATAATTACAAAAAAACATGTTTTCTACTTCATTTTTTTTTCTATTTTTTTATTACCTATTTCCTTCGAAATTTCCGAATTTCGAATTATATTTCCGAAAATCGACAGCACTAGTTAATATAATACAACTTACTACATTTGTTAACATGTAATTATGTATATCAGTATTCAGTTTCAGTTTCTTGTTTGCAATTTGGTTTTATATAAAAGTTTCCGGATTAAAAAAAAATGTTCTTGTAAACCAATAATTTGTTTGGTCGAAATTTTTCTAAATTTTCTTTTTTTTTTTTGTTTAATGATTTCAGTTACCAACCTGGTTAAGTTGTTACGATATATGTGTAAAAGCTCTCAAGTTGTGGCAAGGAAAGTTGAGCTGTGGCGGTAGGAGAGATGTTATCGAGTACGTCATCACACATAGCAGTACATCTTTTTTTTATCGGATAGTGCAAAACAATGAATATTTTGAGAAATGTTAATTATTATTACATTTTGCCTCTCTTTGCGTAATCCAATGTCATGTGCAATAATTTCTCTTGCACCAGTTCTAATAGTCTGCTCTTAACGATGTAACATTTTGTGAAATATACATTCGCCTATGGTATGACTAACATTAATTTTCTCCTTAATTTAATTTATTGAATAATACAATTATCCAGTTATATGATTCTGAGAAACAAACAATGAAACAACAAAAACTTATCTGGGCAACTGTAATTTAGTTCTACTTCCCAAAAACAGTAAAGCGTTCAGGTACAGATTTTTTTTCAAATTTTTGCAAACGTACCTTCTTTGGTTTAGTTTCTTGAACGAAATATAGGGGCCCCCTAACTAGGTTGTAACAAAATACTCCAATTCGAATGATTATAACAAATATTTACTAACTATTAATAAAAGTAGATATATCAGTTAAAGGGATTTTGGGAAAGTACCGCTACATCGTTTTTACATATTTTGTTAATTAATGCTGCATTGTATAAGTATAATAGTATATTATTCAATGGGCATGTAATGTGTGCTATTAATCATTCGAATGTGTAACATGAGAATAGAATACTATACTTTATCCACAAGTATAACAGGAAAAATATATGTTTATTATAACCAAATATGTCATCACACTTTGACCAATAAATAACAATAGCTCATGTCATTGTTTCACAGCATACTTAACGCAAGACAATTATTTCAGTTATTTAGCTACAGTTTAAGCTTAAATAGAAAAGGAAATTATGAAAAATTACAAAACTGGTGTAATTTTGGCTTTTTATGTAGAAAAACTTACTTAATAGTAATTTGGTTTTTACCCTTTTGTCAGGTAAGATTTAAATTTAACATAACAATTGAATAATATTATTCTATCAAACTGTCAATATTATTCAATTAGCAACAGTAGCAAAGGTCATTAATTGATGAAAAACGATTGAATTATAGGTATATTACTTGACAGTTGTGGATAAAATTGTTTTTATAATATATTTTTAATGTAAAGTGCATGTTAGCTCTAATAGACTCGCAAATATATCAAATGTAAAATATCAATTTGCTTCGGCTTTACCGGAATTGAATTCTCGCTCACAAATCGAACTCCTCGAGTGGCTGATTACTCGGCAGCCGTCAGTGTTTTGCTGGTTACCGACATACATAAATCAGCAGGTCAGTGACCGCGCACCAAACACTCACAATGCACTCTTAACATTAGCATAATCAAATTATTGCCACTCTTAATTACTTAATCACGTTTACCGGGTAATCGATATCATTATGGACATCATTCTGGGAAATTCGCAGAATTGCCACGTGAATTTAACAAGGGTTACAGTTAGTTTTATGAAATTGCCCTGTAATTGAAGCGGATAATTACAAATTATTTTTTAATTTGCAGATTAACACCTGCTGGAATGTAAATATGAAAATTAGAGCAATAAATAAAATAGAACATACTTATCTATTATGCAGAATATGATTATATGTTTTTATACTATTTGCTTGCATATCTTTATGCTAAGTAACATATTCATACTTAAACATGATAGTTTTGCTTTTTAAACACTTCATTCGTAATTTTTCAATGTTTTCAGAGAAATCAGTAATGTACACACTAATATAATATTCTACGTAGTATCATATTTTTATATTAAATTTTATTATTCGCAAAATATAAATATCAATTAAAAGATTAGAACTGTATAATTCGTAGAAATAAATAAAAATTAAAAATGATATCTTGGAAGATAATAATAACGATTAAGATTTTATACAAACAATTCTATATACCTACAAACGTTTATTTGTTATGTTCTCAAACAATTTTATGTAACTAATTTTTGATAGTTTTAAAAATTTATAATAGTAAAAAAAATTAAGACATTCATTTCCAATATGGTACTACACGATACTAATAGTAATACTAATCATTTTCATGTTACATAAAATATACAAATATGGATTTTCTAGTAATACTTACAAATATGTACATACATATAATTTTTTATTTTCATATAAGGTTGCCCTAAATCCAAAACATAATATTTATTTTATTATTTATACATAAGTACGTAGTTTTTAAAATACATTCTGTCGTCAAAATACCTATATAACATAAAATATGGACATAAAAATCTTTTATTTAAGGGTAAATTTACATGTTTTTGTTTTATCTCTCTTAGGTATCAATTGTTTTGTAAATCTCATATATTACTATCTCTTCCACCATTTACGTTCCTTGTAAACCAGCATCCCCCTATCTCCCAACTTAAGGGTCTTACGGCCGATTGCATCCTTAAGTAGATAATAGATTATACCATATGTAATAATGACACAAACAATTCACCATTTCTCTCAAAATTTTTATGTACATTTTTTTGCCAATTGTTGGTACCACTGTGACTTTCATAATTGCGCGTACTACGTCTATTTTTAAAAAGTCAGTAAATTATTGAAGATTCAACTTTCAATTAGATTTTTTTTAACTGTAGCTTTAAACTAAAGCAAAACATTAATATATTAATAATAGCACCCCATAACATATAAAATATTTTTTGTGGTTGTACTATCTCTAATTATCCTGACACATACCTTCCGTACTTTCCACTCAACAGCCACCCACTCCCACCCACAAACCCCCTTAGTCACATTACAAGTTCACACTTGCATGCCGGCAGAGAGGTTAGGACGCCGGCCGGCACATTGAGGTTATGTGCGTGGCAGGGCTGGGTGTGCCACGTGACTCGCGCGAGACTCCGTGACGTCATGCCGGCAGCCAGGCTCTGCTCTGGCTCCAGGACAGCGACAGGATCGATCGCAGCCTGCCTCACTGGCCAGCATTCCCGCGACGCATAACCGGGAAATGCAACCGTCGCGGGCCTTCTACCTCGCATGGAAGAAGCTGGTTTTACGATTCAGGCTTAATCCAGGGACGTAATGTAACCCTTAAATGGGTAGAGTCCTTAACCCTTAATTAGAGATTTCTTGTGAGGATTCTATAGAATCACCGGCTGTATTTCTAACACAACAAAGTCTTTACCAACAAGCAGAGACCTTTAACCGTATTTAGTACTCATCAGGATTGGTAAAAGTCATGATTTATTTAAAAATATCAAAAATCGTTGATTTAAAGAAATCAAATAAATCATGATTTTTTTTATTTTTTTAATCTTAATAGATATCTGAGTGTTACTGTACTTTTTAATTGATTTAAAAAGCAATATAATTATTTTATTTCATAAACGAAAACGAAATCAGTAATAAAACCGAAACGATTCGTCCGAATAAAAATCAATTAAATGAAATGAAAAATCAGTTGATTTAAATCAGGACAACCCTGGTACACATATTACTCCGTAACATTTAACGCTAATCCCATTTTGGGCTATCAATAGGTGCATTCTTTATACAGAAAATATCAACTCACACACTTTACTTATTTTGACCGTCCTTTTTTCAAAATTCAATACATTGACATGATGAGATTTCCCCCCCTTTGCCGATGCTGTCTGACATCGTAAATGTTAAACTTTGCTAAGTTTTTAATGTAACTGGAAGCATTGAGTTGTTTTGCTGTCAAATATGGTTTCATTATTGAATTTGAAATATTGTTATTTTATTTAATAATAACAAAATTGCCAGTCATCTTGAAGATATTGGTCCGTATTCCGAGCTCAGTTTTGTTATAAAATAGCTTTTAGGAAGCTTGATTTTGCATTACAATCTTGTGAGGCCAAACGACACTTTCAACAAAAGCACTCATAAAATTTGTAACAATGTTTTAAATTTAATGTTTATTAAATCAAGATTTAAATGATACAGACATGTTTTTCTTATTTACTTCTAGTTCGAAGGATAGTAGATTTTCAGAGATAGTTCATTCTACTTTTCAATATTTTCTGTTCAGTTCAAATTGATGAAAAAAATAATGCTACTAATACTTTATTTTCTCGGAAACTATTCCTCATTTTCTTATAGATAATTTCTCATTTCTATATTTCAAAATTCTGACGATAACAGGTAGACCTGGCTCACTTATTTAGGGCACTCCAATTCTAATTGAACGGAGTGTGAAAGCTTTGCCAATATTTTTCCAAATAAAAATAACGTAGTTTCCGGATGGATCAAAACCCACTATAAACTGTAGGCTCGTGCAATGGTTGTAGATTGACAACCACTAAAAGTAAGTTTTATCTAGAAGGAATGTTGTGCCACAATGATTTTAACAATCCTATTTTCAGTAATTATATAAATTTCTTCTTATAAGATCCGTGAATTTAAAAATTAATGCGTAATTCTAACATTCCTGTTGTATCCAATATAAAATTACCACTGTGATGTGGCCTCTACATCAGCCGGAGAGGTAAAGTCAGATTTACAACCCCCAGCAAAGGATAATAAACCGAGTGAGTGATATTTTTTCTAGCTCCCCTTGAAAGTCTCCACAGCAGCCCCAAGTGCCCTTGAAATATCCCCAAAGTACATATACTATTCATTTGAATCTGTCTACGTTCCAAATTGCGCAACATAAAATATTCATAGAAAAAGCTGTTACCAGATCCCTATAAAGTGCACTATTACTATTAGAGTGCCTATAATAAAAGTGATGATATACGACTCTGGCGGCCATTTTATTTCCAACCCATTATTTTACAAAGATTTTATTTACAATAGGTATATTCTTAATTCTCAATTTTCACACAACCTTAAAAAAATAAAAGTAATAAGTACGATTTAAATCATATGAACACAAGTAGGTATACTCGTAGGTATATACATATGTACATATACATATCAAACGAGAATAATTAATTATTAATAAAAAATATGTATATCGTTTCAAATTATTTGAATATAAAACTAATAATAATTTTGGAAATAAAAGCAATAATAAACTTTATTCATTAAAATGATTGTTACATTAGTATAAGATACATTTTAATTGTATTTAAAAAGCATTTCATGAAGGTAGTAACGTGTTGAAATATAGCGAAGTTTATAAATATAAATATATTAACAAAAGGATTACATAGTTATAAAATACATTAACAATTAATAAATTAGATAATAATGATTTACTACCATACAGTTTATTTTTGCGAAACATTTTTTTTTGCTTGCATTTTTAGAATAAAATACAAATCGTATAATTATTTTTCGCTGAAAATGATTGCAAATTAGTTTAAAATTTGTATCTGATAATTCAATTAATTTTTGTACAAAAAATCTCTTAAATTATTTTTTTTATATACTACATTATAATACATTGTAAAAGTAGTTTCTGGTTTTTTAAATAATAATGTTTCTTTATTACAATAAAAGAATGAATTTATCTCCAAACATTTTTTTTTCATTTATACTGCAATTAAACTTTGTTTAAGTTTTTAATTCTACACTATTTACATATTTATTATTTAAATGTAGCTTATCATGTTATAATACTTCTTGTTTTATTATGTAACCTTTAGTTCATTCCCTTGTATTCCCTTATAAACACAAAATAGTGTCTTAATTAAGCTACACCAAAACTATTACATATATATATATATAAAAAAAAACGAACTTTCTATTCAACACAATGTAAATAAAAAGCAGAATGGAAATAAAATGACGTCCAAGTGTTCTGGCCAATCAAAATGAAGACCACCATTGACATCACTCTTATAATAGGCACTCTAATTACTATAGGATCTTGCTGCCCTCTGCCCTAGAGATGTCAGTACTGATAATTATTACCCCATCAGTGACGAAATAAATTATTCAATTAGATCTATTACCGAATGGAGCTCTATGCCCTAAAGGAAACCTTCTGATGATGGAACATTAAAATCAATACAGTTTGTACAAGAAAAGGTTTAGGTCAAGTTCAGGCCGTTTTGTTTATACGTTCAATCTTTTATTTGAAGATGTATTCAATCATAATATGTAGGTACTCACTTTTACAACCAAACATTGTTTGGTTCTCAACTCTCACTTTCAATTCTGTACTTTTTAATTGCTATTGTTTTGTATTCATTTATTTGACTGTTACTTTCAAGTTGCTGAAATCTGACAGAACAAATTAAAAAGACATATTTATGCAACCAACATTACGTATTAGACGGTAATTCGTTGAATAGTCTCCTAATTGAATTTGTATAGAACTGCTATTCTATTATCACCCTGATGATATAATTTCCTATGAAAAAATGAACTATTTTGCTAATTAATATCGATTAGTAAATTCATTACTTAATGTTTCACGGAAATAATTTCACCGACTTCATTTTGTTTTTGCACATAACCGGAAAATAAAGCGATGATATAATGTTATTAGAATAATAACGAAAGCAATTTAATGTTTATAGTTTTTGCTTTACACAATTTTTTGCTTTCCATAATTGCCCAACATATTTAAAATTTCTATTATAAAAGTTCTTCTTTATTATTATTTGGTCTTAAAATTAGTTCTGTAAATATATGCATTTCCTTCAATTAAGCGGCAAAATTAAAAAAAAAGTTTGAAGTGAAACAGTTGAGTACTTAATTAAACTTAAACTTGTTTTAATTAAAATTGTCAGGGATCCAGACATAAAGAGTTTCAAAACAAATACTCTTCAATGCAAACCATCATAACAAAAGAATTAGAATTTAAAAATATGTGTAGATATAAAACTAGTTTCCATAAAAAGAACACGTCGAACTATAAGGAATCTTAACTAAAGTATGTGTTTTCGGAAAATAAGATGAAAAATAAATTATTAATAAAAAAAGAGTCATAAAACCGCCTCTAACCAATTATGGATGTAGTTATTAAAAATATAATACAACAAATATGCTACAGTCAGACCACGAATCACGTGCTCAAAATCTGATAACTAAAATATATAACTAATCGTTTCCCTTTTTTAGAAAATGTAATTTATTTTTAGCTTTTCACAATAAAATGATACGAGTATTATAAATACGTAAAATTATTGCACATATTTTTTAATGTTTATTTATTTATATAACAAATTTACATTTTAACACACTATCAAATAAGACACCCTGTACTAATTATTATAAAACGTTTCTGTTTTGTTTTTAATTAAGTGACATTTATTAATGCTTTGAATTCACTGGTATTTTTTTATTTATAAGCTCAAATTAATAATATGTTTAAGGTATATACATTTACACATATATTTAATCAATAGAATTGTTGACCATTAATATATCGGTAATAACAATTAGTACAATTTGTATGTATTATGTTATTTCTATTGGGAATTTTGTGCCATGGAATGCATATCCTGCAGACCTAGTGTCAATTTCGCCTAGTGGCACGCACGCACCCTCATTGTAGGGCTCTCATGCAACGTCCCTCAAAGCACGCAATAATTATACGGAAATGCTGTATGTGGTATGCCGAGTATAGTTTCCATCTTCAACTGTCTTGGCAGACTGTTTGTCGCTGCTGCGCTGTTCTGTTTGACACTCGTCAACTGTTTCTGCTCTGCGCTTCGAGTATTTTAAAAACAATGGAGGGTGCATGTAAAGGATTCAAATGAACAGGGCGGCTATGGGTTTTAATGATATGGAAAAATGTTACTCCTTTCATAAAATATGTCGAGATTTTGCTAGTGGCAGCGAAATTTTATTCAGTGTTGTTTACAGATTTTTTACACTTTTAGCGATAAAACATTTTTAAAATACAGCAAACACAATGCATAATACACAACATATTTCAAAACATGATTCAGAATAGATAAATACACAACAAAATAATATTTTGCCATTAAAAGTCGATAATTTTGAAAACTTAATTTATTTTAAAATTTTAGAAAGATATATTATAAAACGTGAAATATCAAATTTGAGATTAAAGATTAAACTACTAAAATGTCTGTGGTAAGGTTATACGCATGTATATTGTACACGTTATCATTGATACGTCATAGTTTTTTTGGTCCTAGAATTAAAAATAGCATTTTTACTACAGTTGTTATGATGATGGAATTACATTTCTGAAATAGCGTTCTTTTACTATAGAAAAGTTGAAATAATAGTGTCATATTCAAGTGAGTAAAATAAAAATTAGGGTAGGTCTGTCTGTTCTTTTTATATGCACCTATATATTAATATTGGTGTGTGGAGTAAAATCGGCTATATAGATTGTAATAAAACTCCATATTTAAAATTCTGGCATCAGTGTCAGCTTTTCCGCAAAAATACATTTGTCCAAAATGTAAACATAGAAAAAATAAGCTTTATTTGAAAAAAAAAATGATGAAATTTTATATCGCTTAACATGCGTATTTATATTGCTGGTTTTTAATAGACCTGTCATATTAAAAGAGGATGAAAGAAATGAAACATGTGACATTTAAATATTATCATTTATGTACAATCTTAGTAATTTATATATTTATGGCATTTTTTCAAGCTGACGTAGAAAATAATAAATAAACGTTTCTATCGAATTCCTCAATTTTAACGAATGCTTTTGTGCATGCAATGTTATTCTTCCCAAAATGTTTTATTTATAGTGAAGTAAAAATAGAAAGAGGACGTATTATCTGCAATCAGGAATAAATAAAAAATGATGAAAATGCGTAGCGTGCAATACCGTTAGCATGGCATGCACATAACGTAACAATTACTGCAGTGGAAATACTTTCTGTCTTCTGGCGTGTTTTTCTATTCAGCAAATTCTGTAGAAAGTTTCACACTTGCTGCACAATGTTACAATGAGCAACTACCGAGAACTCCACTACCATCATTAATTATTTCAATCCCGGCATAGTTAGGAGTTAGACCCCTATTTACTCTTAAATTCTTCTCATATAAAACATTCTTCAGCGGATTCTTCCTCAGCATCAAAGAGAAACGAAAAAAAACTTTCTCTGCAAATTTCCGTTAACTCCTACTTCTCAAGCAATAGGCATGCGCTACACTGCTTTCTGACGTCACTAGTTGCCATTATTCAGCAAAATCACACAATATTCTTAGATAGAATAGAACTTTAAATACTTAGTGTAAGATCTGCAAATGTCCGTAAGCCGTAACTCTTCAAGCAATGGGAAACGCTTATCTGCTTTTTGACGTCACTTTATGCCATTATTCAAAAAAATCATACAATATTCCTATAGATAGAACACGATCTCAAATTTGTTTTGTAATAAGTTTTACTTGCATTTTATTGGGATGTCAGTATAGAACATCTGCAAGGAACCTACAGCTTATAGTGGATTACGATCTTAGATAAATTATAAAAAAAAAATATGGACATTCGGACTTTTCCTGTACAATGCGGTTATGAAATAGGAATCTAGACAGCTTTGTACGTGATGAAACACAGGTTCAAGGAATTTTAAATTCGTGATTCGTTCATAGTCCACAATATTTTTAATATATTCCGCAATATTTTCTCTATTATCACGTAAAAAGTGCCAGGCCTGCACTCTTACAAAATATATTTCTTTTGTTTTGTCGCTTGGTGAATCACTAAAAACGAGTGTAACTTGATATTAAGTATGAAGCATGCTCTAATTATAACAAACCCATTTCAAAATAATGTACGCTACTTTTTATTTACTTATCACTTAAAGATAAAGAAGACATTAAAGATGATTACAAGCTTTTAATATTATTTATTACTTTTCATTCTTTAACCATAACTGTTCCTGGAAACTCTTCCATGATTGTAAATTGTTTTACTTTGTACAATAGTCGATAAACAGAAATCTTTAGGTACCTAATGTAATTTTCATAAGTTTTGAATAAGCAATATTTACCTCGAGCATTACAAATTTTTGATAAAAATTATCACTTAACTAAAATACAAATTAAAGAAAAAATAGAAGTAGGTAAACAGAAATAATATCGTGTAAAAAATACAAAAACAAGTAATGATTTTGGCGTCCAGAGAAGGCGCCTCAGTTATTGCAGTTTATGCGGTTCTGACTACTATAAATATAATAATATCTGTTAAAGTATCATTCCGCTTTCTGCTTAAACTTTTTGCGTTCTAATTATACACTTAGATTAAACTGATGATACATTTTAACCTTGAAATCTTATTATCAACCGCCATCTTACCATTCAAATATGAAAGTTAAGTATATGTATCTACTATCTAAGAATTGTAATTATACATCTTGTAGGTTATATTTAAAAACTTAACACATGACATTTAATACAAAATCCACTTCATTTTATCTATAATAAAAGTGACATATGATTGTGATTCTAATTAATTAATGATAAGATTATCAATTCAGATACACATGACTAATTTTATCCGTTTTTTTTGCACGAATAATTTTACGTCATTCGAATTTTTAGAACCACGAGCAATTGTTTAATGCATTTTTACATTACGAGAGAATTTAACCTAACCTATAACTATAACCTATACTGAAAATTGCTTGTCCATAAAATGGAGACATAACCTTACATTATACGCCCTACTTCCTCAAAATTTAAAATGGCGTCGTAAAGATAAAAGCGAGGATAAAACCACTAAAAATTATGTGTCTGATAGACTCTATCTCGGATTTTCATTTTATGGAAAAAACATGTTAATAGCAACAAAGTGAATACCAAAAATGAAAGTTATGTTAATTTTTACAACACAGAACAAGCGAAATTCAAACTATAAATAACAGTCATTATCTGAACAAATTAGAAGAAAGTATTATTATATATTTCATCATAAATATTGAAAAACGAACAATATAATCCTTCTATTTTTTATTACAGTTATTACATAGAATTGTAGCCAATTTTATGTTTAAATATATTACCTCATTTTATATTTATTTTGAAATATCAAGCGATAGTTCTTATTTTCAACTGTTTTGTGATTGTTTAACAAGAACCACTAAATACCATTATTGTTGAGACATACGTTTTACATTTGAAAACATAACCTGTACATTTGCTTATTGTCTGGGAAAAATGGAGCAGGTGTTAAGAATTTAAATTAATGTTCTGTCCTGATGTTCCATTATTACAAGGTAAATTAATTAATGGGAATAGTTAATTCAAATACATATTAAAATCTAATTCACAGTATAGCCCTGACCTCAGAGTTATTACCGTATGTTATTGCCATGGGACATTGCGTCCCTCCCCTAAATAGGGGTTGGTGTTAGTCATACTCAAACAGTGGCGTCCGTACAATGCTTTTTTTTACAAACAAACAAACAAATTATTCAGTACAAAACGAAAGACAAATATAACGAATAAATAAAATACCGAAAGCATTATTAGAAATCAAACAAAAACATTTACAAAGTTATATGTATAGTATAAAAGGGTTAATAGTAATTACAACACCCTAGCTAATTCAAGGTAAATAACAATATACAGAAGAGTAATGAACCCGGAACAAAAACATATTAAAGTAATAACACAGTTTTTTTTTAAGTCAAATAATTTTTTGTTTGTCTACCTAGAAAATCATGACATGGATATTATTATTATTTAAAAATATGTGATGTACTAAAATTAAAAATGGAATGTCAAAAAAATGTCAGACTAATGATACGTTGAAATGTCCTCTGATTCTTATTAAAATACTCCCTACAAATGTCATCCCCTATAGCAAGGGTGATATCAGGCAATTCACTGCAGCATGAATTCACAATAACTGAATCAAGTGGCCTTGCTATTGCACAACGGTTACGTGTGCGAATTTCGCGAATAATGAACAGGTAAGCCATTTGATTTTTTATGCCTTCATTTGTCGCAAGCTAATTGTATCGTGCAAACAGATCTTGATTGACCTTGGATTTAAAAAATGTGGCGCCATTCTTTTTTTAACAATTACTCGCTTCATTTGTCAAAAGATGTTTTAATTCATAAAACCAGGAGGCTCTTTAACCTTTAATTTGCTTTATCGAAACTATGTATTACAAACTATTAATATATTTTTCGCGCCTCCGTTTCATATGACTAGTATTACAGAACTCAAAATCGTCCAGAAATTCTGTTTGCAGGCCTCGGCCGGCAAAATGTAGGAATGGCAACTTAAATATTTTAGCATTACATTCTGCCAAAATTTTATTTTATTGCAAATGTAAAACGTTAATTAAAACAAGTATTTTTGATTTTTTATTCATATTATACTAGTCTTGTATTATTAGATATGATTACGTTAACTGTTCAAAAATATGAACCGAAAATGTTTCTGACATAAAAACCTATAAGTGAATAAAATTTTAAGTAGTAATAATCCTCCAGAAACTCTTTGCAAGTTGCTGAACTTGTGATCCAAATAACTATAACAGTTTATATTTTTACTTCATATTTTTTTTTTACTTTAATATTCCAAAATTAATCTATTTTTCGGCCGAAAATTTTATTTTTAAATATGATAATAGATTTCAATGTGCTGATTTCAAAAGAATCAGAATTGAATATTTTTTTCGTCCCTGAGATATTTACCCTTAAAATAGTTATTTTTGTAGTAAATGCGCGAAGTTTGTGTTTTTAGTGCGTGAAAGTCAATCGAACGCATGGAAGTTTGCACGACGAGCGAAGCGAGTCGGACAATTACATGCGAGGCACACAAAGACACTTTTACTCTGAATAACACATGCTATTATTTCTTCAAACTTAGAAATTTTAAAAAATAAACTACTATTTGACGTTTAATATGTAGGTTACCTGTCAGTTATTCATAATTTTTAGTAACTTTATTCTTAGGTTATCAGTTTTTATAGAGACATTTTGGGCGATATTACAGATTTATATTGTACAAGTTACTTCTTATTGGCTGATTCTACATACGGCGGCGAAGAAATTATACGGCGGCGAAGAAATTATACGGCGGCTAGAATAAAAAATTATATTACGGAGGCATAGAAATTAAACTTCAACCTTGTCAATCACGTCACAGAAGATGTCACTTTTATGACATTTGAAGAAAAACAATATTTTTTCTTCAAACGTCATAAAAGTGCATAATTAAAATGATAATACGAAATCTTTTAAATCATTTTTTGCAAACAGTATTGCACAAAAAAATAAAGAATGTTGTTTTAGTAAATTACTTTCAATTATTATTATCTAGAAATATTTATTGATATTTATTATTAGACCTATTTAAAATTAATTTACTTCTCAGTATTGTTTTCTACTACAGGTTTCTTATTCTTCTTTTGCCAAGTGATTAAAAATATTTCAATAATAACATTCGTATTGTTTACCAACAAATGTAATATATTTTTTTTGAAAAAGACGTTAAATATTCCTATAAGAATTTACAGGCATATTTTATGTTGGAGTTAATATGTGTAATAAAGATAAAATTATTTATATTACTGGAAATATTTGAATTTTGATAACTAACGCTTGTTTTCCGTTTCTACAATGTGTTCATTCTCTAGCGATTCATTTAGGATTTGCTCGTAATAGATAAAAAGCAATTTCTCTTTGACAGCTAAGGACATAATGTAACAACCTTGATTTGAAAACTATTCTATTCGCAAGGTCAAGTTAACCTACAATCAACAATTTCTGTTTATGCAGCATAT
Organism: Stenolophus ochropezus; assembly: GCA_035578165.1. Lineage (NCBI taxonomy): Eukaryota > Metazoa > Arthropoda > Insecta > Coleoptera > Carabidae > Stenolophus > Stenolophus ochropezus. Next base: position 10,633,918 of record JAQOWZ010000005.1, on the reverse strand, counting down.
AACGCGTTAAAGTTTATTTTAATATTATTTCATATTTGGTATGGAATAAATACGACGAACGCATTTTCCTAAATGAAATTGAATATTTACGCGCCCGCAGGGAACAAGAAAATAGAACTGCGCATACGAAATATTCAAATGCAAAAAGTCCATTTTAAAATGTGTACAGTGAATGCTCTTACTAGTATTGCTTTTAATTTTTATACACAAAAATTAATATTTATAGTCTAGTAAAATAGAGAAAAACTAGATCCTTTACTTCTAAATATAAACTCTGGCATATGGTCTATTTTAATAGGTCAAAATCTAGATCTAGAGCTGGCAAACATTTACATTCATAGTTTGAATGGTTTCAGTTTCGTTTGTAAATTTAAAATTCCGAATAGTAACAAAACTCTAACCTACAAATAATACCGGTTTTGATTTCGATGTCGATTCTTTGTCTATTCTACATTATGGCAAAGGTTTCGATTTCGATTCTATTTGTTTCATTCTTTTATGGTTTTCTATAGAACATAAGTTTTGTTTTTGCATGAAAAATAGAGCACCTATATATATACATAGGTATATTTCAAGCTAAGGGTACAGAATAATGTTAAAATGTAGGTTAAATGTTTTTACGTAAGTAAACAATTGTTTTGTCGGCGGAAACGGCTACCTTCAGCATGATTCTCAAAAAACTTACATGAAAAATCTAATTAAACCAATTTTCACTAAAATAATGACCGGAAACAACCTCCAACTAAAACAACGTATTAATTAAGTGAGGCAAGTTTAGCGCTAAATCATAAACAACGCATTTCACTCTGATTTCAAACTGAAGATTTTCACTTGGTTGGAAGATGTATCGTGAGATTATACTCTATGTCTAATTAAGACAATCGTGATGTGTAGTAAATCTGTTCCTCGAAAAACAAAACTCTTCCAACAAGTCATATATTTAACAAATGAATATCCCGCGTGATGATGATAATGGGCTGAACGTTTAGTGGTTAGAGCAAGGTTAGGTTAAACGTTAAAGTGAGTCATTGTTGCTATTGCTGTCATTTTTTGGTAAAATATTACGGTAATTTCTGCGCTAAATTAAAATAAATGTTACCTCAAATATTATCTACATTGTGTTAGAACAATTAAGGCACATAAAACATGATACAGTATAATATATATTTATTACTTATACACATATGTATTTTTTCTTGCAAATATTTACATTCAGACTTACTCGACATTGGAGACCTCAAATAAAAGTGAACGTTTAAACAGCTACAGGTGAAAATAAAAACACATTGAGGAAGACATACAAATGCGAATGAAAATATTTGATTTGCTTCACACATCGAATACTCTTCCTTTCATCTCTTCAATGTGACTTGTAAACATCGAGATAAATACTAATCCAATTGGAAAGATGTAAACAGAAAACCGGAAGTTAAAAAAAACTATTAAAACCAAATTCTTAAATCGTACACATTATAAACAAGTATCTGGAAAAAATAGACAGCACATGTAAACCTCCTGTAATGTTTACTTTATAATCAGTATTTTTAATGTGACTGTCAAATAAAGTGGCATCACCCCTTATGTAAATATAATTCTGCTTTGACTTTTGAAATAAACTTCGCATGTACATTTATCCGACATTTATCTTTTATTTGCAGGTACTACAACTACATAATCATACACAATATTTTCAAAGTAAATGTTCCTGCTTCATGAAGTGCTACTATTTCTTCCATACTACCATATCGCGTACTGATTTGAGCGCAGTTTTAAAGTTTTCTCCGATTTAAAATGTCTGGTAAAGATTCTTCCCTTTTAAGGTGAGCGAAATTGCGGGGAAAGGGGTCGACGATAGTAAAAGGTTTCAGAGTTTATGCGAGCGGCAAACCAGTCTGGCCCCCTCGTCCCTCTGGTAAGCTAGTGTTTCTCGCGAAACCGCTTCCAAGGACAGCGAACTAACCTGTGCGATTTGTTAAGTAGATGTCTCTGGATCAATAAAAATCGGATTACAATTAAAGAAATTATTTATCTTTACATCCGTTTAATTGTCAAACACCAAAATTAACTTTTATTGCCAACTTTAAAGTTTGTAATGTTATATTTTAGAACTTCCTATATTCATTTGTTTGATAGTAAATTATCTGAAGATAACAAACAAAACTATATTTAATAATGCCATTAATTATAAATTACATATCCATAAAATGATTATAAACCAACCTATTCTAACCTATAAATTATAATATATTTAGACTGATACTTTTCTCTAATTAAAGTATTTCTATAATTCTAACATCTGCAGATTCACTATTTTATAAATACAATAGTACAAAACTAGATTTCCACAATTCTCTTAGTGAAATTAGAACGATGAAAGTTTATTCATTAGTATGAAAACAAAATTACTGAGTGATGAGCTTGCATGTGACAGTTTTGTTAAAAAGATTCAAATGAAAGTAAATATGAAACTAGCATCGAGACTAGCATATAAAAGACCTTAGAGGTTATGTTTAAAAATCAAGGTTGACTATACAAAAATAACTGGATTACATTGTTATCGAAGTTGATAATAACTAGTAACTTTGAATGAATATGTATCTAAACATGAGAATTTTTAAAATGAATGAATACATGCATTTTTAATTTCACTAGACGCATTGCAAAAAATATTTTGATTACAATTAATCTATGATTCATATGCCAATTTACAAGCGCCAGTGCATTTGCATAAGGTGTGTAATATATCAATGCCGATAAATTGATTTTATGAATTTTCCCATTGCGTTTGAATAGACGGAAAGGTGTATTGCAGGCTTTAAATTTCTTAGAAGGATAAACCCTAAAATTTACATTATAATATACCTGGTACTATTGATAAGTAAATGTCATAGTAAAATATACTCAGAAGCAATACACGTCATAAAACATTAAGAAATATTTAAATAAATCAAAATGTTTACATGTATCTAGATTATATGGTGTGATAAAAAATGATTAACAAAGCTAAAGTGGAAAATATTTGTGAACAATGTAACATATTTCCATTTAAATCATTTTGGTAAACCCTGATTTAACAAATGAATTACAATATTTTTTTCTTAACTGACATTTATTGATTGTATATGTTGTTTCTATGGAAGATTTTAATTCCATATATAAATAATACATCGTTTAATTTTTTTGTGAAATATTAATAATCAGTAAGCTTTTTAAAATAAAATATACTAGCATAAAATGAATAGAGATTCAATAAAAACATATTAGATATTACGTATATTATAATGTTAAAGATCGGTGTCTTATCAAATAGGTAAACAATAGGTACTTGCCTTGAATCAAGCTGAGAATAAACGCATCCCATAATCTAATGGAGAGTTAGATGAAAAACTCTACCGTGACACTTCATGATTTGAATGTTTCGTACAAAAACACTATTTCAATAAACCGATCACAGTTAGAACCAAATGTCATCGCACCGATACTCATTTAAAACATGTTTTTTTATGAATTACTAACGCACCCACACACTCACTACTTATACATAAATAATATTTGGAACTTGAAATTGCACTTAGTTATAAACGTTTCCATGTGTTTTACATCCATGTTGAGATCTTTTCTGTTACAATTAACATAAGCGTAGTATTGGCAACAAACTGGCTTTATAATACCAGCGCAATGTTTCTGTCTGGATAAATCAGTCGGCCGAGGAGCAACAACCCATACTTGCAATGCGCGCAGGTCAGCTTCCCCCTTGCTCCATGTTCCACACCCGCCAGTTGAAAGGTATGCCGAAGACTACCGGATTCGTCCGAAGTCCATTTCTTCAGCAGAACCGTACTTGGAAAATTATAATAAACTTCAATTTTTACCGTTATCTTTTGTTTTACACATTTCAAAACCAACTTTTGTTTCTTTCTCATATTCGGGTACCTAACACTTTATAGAACGTATTACATTTTTAGTCTTTACAAATTAGGAGATTTTGAATTAAATGTTAAAAAACACAAAAAATAACCCTTCATTTTTTATGTTTATTAAAAAAAACATACCTTAACAACTTACTACGTTCATTCAGTTAGGTGTGCGTACATCTTGGTTTTCCATTTTTTATTTAAAACCTATTAAAAATTATAATTTTGTAGATGATGGTAGCATGCAAAAAGTGTAAAAACGAAAGTACTGTAATGATTTATTTCTTAAATAGAATAAAATAATACAAAATATTTATTTAAAATTTTATTGATGATTAATACTACTTAAAGAAAATTTATATTATAATACAAAGTTCTGTTCGTAGTTCACAATGATCACAAAAAGAACATTATAGACTTGTTGTAAACATATGAAAAACGCATTCCTCTCCACTATGTATCAACTATGACAATTGGTGCCTAAATCGAATTTAGAATTAAATTTTTCCAAATAAGAATATAAAATTAAATCAATAATATACTTATAAACAAAATTGATATAATACAGAAATCATTTTAATAACATTCAGTTTCCAATATGAGGTACAATTATCAAGTCAATATCTTAGCACCACATTGACAATATTGATAAGTACATGATAAATATAAACCACTGACGGAACAAAAAATATATATACGCAAATAAAGACGCCATTAGGCCATCTATCGCCTCTCCCTGTACCGATGACTTTCCCTATCGCGGTCTCTTGAACGTTCACTTGTCCGCCAGAGAAACTCGTCCACCGATCTGTCGTACGATCGTTTGTCGCTGTAGGACGATGATCTCGGAGGTGGCGGAGGTGGGTATTCTGGAAGTGGTAGTCCGTCGTAATAACGGGGCGGGGGTGGCATTCCGTCATATGGAGACGATGTGGTGCTGGAGTAGACTCCTGGAGGTGGGACGTACGGCAACGGTGGCAGTTGGTGCTGCATGGATCGCATGTAATCTGCAACGTAGGCTTCAGCAGCTGCTGCAGCTCCGGAGTATGAGCGTGATCCTTCGCGTCCAAACCACAATGCGAATCTGTCTCGGGGTCGGGGAGAAGCAGATCGCTTGTACACTGCTCCAGAGCTCCCCAGACGGTTTCGTGTGATGAAAAACTTTCGACGTCCACGGCCAAACGAAGAACCGCGTCCACGGAAGTTAAATGTCGCGGTTCTGGCAGCGATTGGCATACGAGCGGTTGGATGACGGTATCCATCACGATGGACATTTCTTGCGCGCAGCTTTTTTGCTGCTTCTTTTGATAATCGAAGAATAGGAGTCATTTCTATACCTTCATCTTCAGGGAATAATCTGCACAGTTCTTCAGCAACCTTTGGTTCTATTTCTTGTCCATCTCGGCCGATTTTCACTGGTTTACCTTCATTCCATGGGTTGTACAAGTGCATTGTGTTATTGAATGGCAATTCCTTTCTGCATATCCAGTCTACTTTAAATATACCCCCAAGTGCTTTTGCAGAAAGGCCCGGTGGAAGAACCCAGTTTATTGGCGTAACATCCCGTCTTGACTCTCCGTGCAAACGTGCAAAACCAGCAAATCTGCCACTCTCTTTAACGGAAAAAATTAATAATACGTTTCTAGATTCTCTATATGCTTGATTTAAATTGGCTTCATTTTGCGGTAAAGTAGACCATACACCTTTAGCTTTAGATAATGTTACATTCTCAGCATTATTGGACTTAATAACAAAAAACCTTGTGTCCCGAAATAAGTAATTTAACTTAGTCATGTAATCATATGATTTTCCTTTGGTTTCTTTCTGACGAGGTCTTTTTGCTTCTGGAGAAGGGCTTTTATCCTTGGAGCGACCACGTTTGTGCCTAGAACGGCGGCCTTTCACATCTACAGATGATTCTGAACTCACTGAACTAATGCTTGGGGCACTTGATTCGCTATCTGAACTACTAGAGGATACATCACTACGAGTATCGTAGTCATTAACTTCATCCAGTTTTATGTCATCTCCCATATCCAGACCTAAATTTATATTTTCGCCATCTGCGTTCCCGTTTTTGTTGGTATTTTTTGAATCCATTTCAACGTCTGGCATTAGCTTTTCAATGATTACAACACTGATGAATTATTAAATTTACTATTCTCATGTCGATTATTCTTACTCATGTATAGTAAATAATAACATTCACAATAAAATCTATTTATTTTGCATACATACACAAATGCTTTGACATTAAATAAAATCAAAACCAAGCGGAGGTTAGTGCTTCATAAACAATAAATAGTCCCAAGTTTATAAATTCCCTATCCATTAATGGCAATGTTGCCAATAATGGAATAAAGTTTTCCACTAAAAATCGCAACGAAAACCACCAGCTAACCATTAAAAATTACAATTATTGTTAAAACATTTTATTTAACTACGTGTACACTTTATATTGCTGCAATTTTTTAAGTTTTATATAACAGAATAATTAACGTATCTTTATTTCTTACAAAAATACCCAAATTTTGATAGTTTTATGCCATTTCATATTTATAAATGTAGAAAAATATTGAAATTATATTACGTAAATGAAACTAATATATTAATTTAAGCAAAGCATGTTACAAATTCTATTATTCACTAAACATATATAATTATTGTAGCTAAAGAAATAATTCAATTCACCATATTAGTATATTTACTAAATTGGCAACATTGAATTGGAAAATATCTGCATATAAATAGCGCGCAATTTAAAATAAAAAATTTATTATACACAATAAACTTTCTACATATGATTAGATTTGTGTAATTTATTTACAAAAAAGTCTCTTCTAAGTACGATAGGTGTTTTCTGCCTTATAAAATTATTTTCATTTCCTAAAGCAGTGAACCTACTCTCTCCATATGAGCCCATTAATTTTCGAAGCGATACATTTCTCTGTAATACTTTTTCGTAAAATTCTTTACCACCTTCAATAAATATTTCATTTTTTTCACATAAATCATTATCAATTTTTTTATCAAAATAATTTTGATTATAATCTGTTAAAAATGCATAAAGACCGTATCCAAAAAATGTAATCATCGCATACATAGTCAGTCGCATAGATGTTGGTCTAATGTACAGATTATATTTTCTGTTCATGAAATTTCCAAATCCATACATAAATACAAAAACAGAAGTTGCAAAAAGCGTATCAAAAATTAATTTTGGAGAATTCAAAACTGATATTTCTCGCGCTATTGCATAAAGCTGAGCTTTTTCAGATAAAATAAGAGAAGTTAACAATTGCTTGCTTTCACTTTTAGTCCAATCTACTGGTTCATTAGAAACCATTATATCTGCTTTATTAATGTCTTCAATCTTGTTAAATTCAAAGTTTATAGGCACACCCACCAGTGCACCGAAATTACTAAAAGTTGTTCCGCAATTATAAACATCAAAACCAAAAACTGTGAATGGTTTTAACCTTTTCTTCTCTACCTCTGAAATCTGAAATAGTTATAAAATATTTAAAATTAATTAATAACAATGTCGAGTACGTACTTCTAATAAGTTTAATGCTGTATTAAATCTATTTTCTACAATGTCAGGTACTCGTACTGGAAAACCAGATCTAAAATATTTTATAATTATTAGAATTATTGTAATGTAAGGGAGATATTGATGCATACTTATATAAATGCACAATCTCTTTATATTCATTTAATAACCAGGTATTTGGTAATGTGTATGCACTAAATATTGCAATACTTGTTGAACAAGCTATAGCAAATGAAAATCGTTTCCCGTTTTTAGTCACAAACCATGAAGCTTTGTGTGCCATAATTAAAGATAGTTAACTAAACATTTATTATTTTTAAATTTGAGGTTAGAAATTGGAAGTAAGGTTATGAATCATTTGCAGAATCGTTCAACTATCGGTAACTTCACGTTCTGTAACCCATTGATTGAGGTTGTGTTAAATACAGGTGCAAGTTATTTTGTATAAATTTATAAAAAATAATTCAATTTTTATATAATGGCATCTGGAGGAGCAACACTCAGTAAAGGAACTTTCCAACCTGTAAGTTTTACAAAGTATTTAAAGCCGACTTTATTACAATTTTTTATTAAAACAGGATTCTGATGTCCATATTACTTATGAAGACCAACAAAAAATTAATAAATTTGCTCGATTAAATGCAAAACTTGAAGATCTGAAGGATGAAATAGAAATGAAAGAGGTAATTTCCTTATTAGGAATTTTATCGAGTTTCATACCATAACCTAACTTTTGTAGAATAAATTGCAAAATTTAGAAGATGCTTGCGATGAACTTGATCTTGCTGATGAAGATGCCGGCAAAATACCGTATTTAATTGGAGAAGTTTTTATTTGCCAAACTATAGAATCTGCACAGTCGAGTTTGGCAGAAGCCAAAACTGAAATTCAAAAAGAAATTGAAGGATTAAAAGGCAAATGTACAGAAGTGCAAGATTTAATGGGTGATTTGAAGTCATATTTATATGGAAAATTCGGAAGTCATATTAATTTGGAAGTTGATGATGAATAAATTACAACAATTTATTTAATACGCTAAATCACTTTATTAAAGCTTTTGTAATATTAATCAACAAATAAATGGTAATTTATTAACTATCCGTGCATTATAAAAAAAAATTTTAAAACACTATGATTTGTTTAACTCATTTATAAAAAAGTCTTTCCTAATTACAATCGGTAATGTTTTTTGCCTTAAAATTTGATTTTCGTTTCCTAAATCAGTATATTTCCTTTCTCCATAGGGCCCCATTAATTTTCGAAGTGATATATTTCTCTGAATAATTTTTTCATAAAATTCTTTTCCACCCTCAGCAAATATTTTATTTTTCTGACATAAATTATTATCAATTTGTTTCTCAAAATAATTTTGAGTAAAGTCTGTTAAAAATGCATGAACACCTAATCCGAATATGGTAATTAAAGAATATAGAGCCCCGCGAATAGATGTTGGTTTAGGATAAAGATTAAATTTTACATTGAAATAATTTCCAACACTGTACATAAATACAAAAATAGAAGTCCCATAAAATGTATCAAGCAGAAATTTTGGAGAATTTAACATTAATATTTCTCGCGCTATAGCATAAAGTTGAGCTTTTTCCGATAAAACAAGAGAATTGAGCAACTGTTCGCTTTCATATTTACTCCAGTCTACTGGTTCATTTTCTATTAATATGTCCGTTTTATTAATATCTTCAACACTTTCATATTTAAAATTAATAGGTACACCTACAAACCCACCAAATTTACTATATGTTGTTCCACAATTAAAAACATCAAAACCAGAAACTGTAAAAGTTTTTATCCTTTTCTTATTTATCTCAGAAAACTAAAAATAAAAAAATATTAACAAATGATAGCGATATTGAAAACCACGTACCTCCAGTAAATTTAATGCAGTGTCAAATCTATTTTCTACAATGTCAGGTACTTGTACTGCAACTCCAGATCTAAAATATTGTAAATTAATATTGTTGTCAATAACAAAATGAATTGTTTCATACTTATATAAATGTTTAACTTCCACATATTTATCCATTAACCATGTATTTGGTAATGTGTAGGCACTAAATATTGCAATACTCGTTGAACAAGCTGCTGCAAATACAAACTGCTTTCCTTTTGTAGTTACAAACCAAGAAGTAACTTTTTGTGCCATAATTTATGAAAATTTTAGAAATTTGTTATTTTAAATCTGAGGTTATATGTAAAAATAATACGCTTTTAGAGACATCGCACGACAAATGTTTGAAATGCTACAATGCTTAAATGCTAGTTGAATTTACGTAGAGGGCAGCAGAATCGGAATAATCTTTTAGAACCGTGAAAAAGTCCGCGCAAATAGTAATGTTGTTTTTTAAAGTGGACATTATTAATAATTGTTGATTGTGTAATTTAATTTGTTTAATGTGATTAAAATATTGTAAATTTCTCATTTAATATTCAACAACGTAGAACGTTTTCTAATTGATTACAATATGGAACAAAGTAAGTTTTTACATAAATGTTAGGTTATAAGTAGAAATGTTGCTAAATTCTATCAAATTGTATAGAACTTTTAAAAAAGAAAAAGCTTTGTTTGGCCAAAGGAAACACCGTACAATTAGCTGAAATTTGTAGAGAATTAGCTGATGCGTATAATGAAAGTGGAGAATATGGATTAGCGAAAAATGAATACAAGGTAATATTTCAATCAGAGTAATTTAATCGAGGAACTTAACACATTGTCATTTTAGAATGCAAGTGAAATATATAAAAAATTGGATATACCAATGCAATATGCCCTTGCATGTAGAATGGTAGGAGAAATGTGTACATTTCTTGGGGAATATGGAGAGTCGTTGTATAACATGAAAATATATCTTAGTAAGTTTTATTACTCGTAATCTTTGAATACAATAATTAAATATTGTATTAGAAATAGCCAAAGAAGAAAACAGTATTATGGAAGAAATGAAAGCCCATGCTTCATTAGGAAGAACTTATTTAACTAAAGCCATTCAAGATCCGGACAATATAGTTAAAGACGTACTAGTTTTAGCGCATGAAGAATTTACAGAAAGTTTGGCGCTTTGTGACAGGTAAATAATAGAATAACAAAAAATCACGTTAAATAATCGTTTCTGTGAATTGTTTTTAGATTTGAAAATATAACTAACGAAATCCGCGATATGAGAGCCCGCCTACTTCGCAATATTGGCGTTATTAAAGAAATAGAAAATGACTTTGTTGAAGCTGAAAATTACATGATTCGTTCAATTAAAATTTATGATAATCACCAATTGTACGATGGTCTTCACGAAGGATACCACACTTTAGGGCAAATGTACGTTAAGAAAGGTGACTTCAAAGAAGCAATTTCCACTTTCAATAAAGCACTAGAAATAGCTGAACGATTAAATAACAAAAAAGGAGCTCTCTGCAGTTCATACATGAAAAAAGCAAATGTTTTGACAATATTAGGAGAATTTACTAGTGCTCAACAAATACTCATAAAAGCTTATAAATTAAAAGCAATGAACTTGGATGAAGATGTGGAGACAACATTAAGAGTGGGTGAGTTTTCAAACATTATTATTTCGGTTAAATTATTTCTATTTTTATGAAGATGACTACGAATTATGGTATGTGAAAATGAGTAATAAAATGCTTATACAGGGTTTTTACGGTCTTCATATTTTTTAAATGGATGGTACAACAGGTCATGTCAAAAGAAGGCGAGCAATGTTAAAACATAAACGTATTATAGTATAAAATATATGATTTTTTTAGTTTTTAATTTTATCCATTTCACTCTTGATGTGTTCACAGATCAACAGTATTATTAAATTATTGAATTATTGAGGTACAGGACATTGTCTACTTGGAAATCGCTTTGCGAAAAGACGACTTTCAGCAATCGAATTTGATGCACTTTTACGTAAATAAGCATCATGTCAACTAATTCAGTGTTAGAATACCGATAATTGTATCTTTTACACAACAAATAACCAACTAAGAACTGACAGTGCACAATGGGGAAGTTTAGCGTGGTTGAAATTACATGTGAAATATCTTTTGGTCGCAAGTATATGAATAATTATAACTTAAAATGTAATTGAAAGTTAAAATGATGTTGCCAATTATTTGTAATTAATGATTTATTTTCGAGCCATTCTGACGTCCCACATAAGTTATGCGCTTGCGCAGAAGGGATGGTGAGACCTGACTTTTCGAACGTAGGTTGTATCTTGAGGCATTACACCACACGCTTCTCTGTTGCCATGGGAACCCAGCGTGCGCTGCTTAAGATTGACGATACGTCCTCCGCGAGCCACTCTGACGTCATTTTCGTATAAAATTTTATTTTTTGAGAAATCTAGGCATCTTTGGGTGAAATAAAATGTAGAATATCAGTTTTGAGGGCAATCTTGATAAAATAAAAAAAATACGCTAAACTTCCCCATTAGATAGTAATGAAGCTCTGTTCAGGTTAAGTTAAAAATGAAGGCTAGTAGAGGGACTACGATTCCAGCTCTATGATTTATTAAAATTAGTGCTGTTCTATTACAGTTTTTAGTAATGGATTATTGATTATGAAAAATAGTCGTTTAATCAATTAATTGATCAAAAAATCATATATTCAAAGAAGATATTGATCATATAATTAAATAATCACAATAAATAATGAGCCTATATGTTGGTCTGAAAGACATCTCTTAAAAAATAACCAAATCTGTGGACATTTAAAAAAAAAATGATATTTGTGTATGAGAATGTTTTAGGGTCGGTAATAGTTATTTGTATCACAAGTCCAGAAACTGAATTTTTGTAAGAGCGAGCTTATTTTGACATTATGAAACTGGGCGAGATCTACCAAATGAGTTTCTGGGCGTGTGATACACAAGATTTTTTGCACTGATGACACTTTTAATTTATTAAACAAATATTATTATTACTTTAAAATTTATGTTAGTAACTGTTTTCGATTCAAATGGATGTACATTCACTTGTTTTATTCAAAAAATTAGTGACATTTGTCTAAAAAGGAAAACGAATGTGAATTGATATTTTACAACCATTAACGTAATATAATCGTAAAAAACGATATAATACGAATAAAAAATCAAAAGTAGTTGTTTTAATTAACGTTTCACATTTCCAATAAAATAAAATTTAAAATTTTAACAGATTGTAATGCTACAATATTTAAGTTGGCAGCCATACATTTTACCGGTCTAGGTCTGCAAACAGAGAGTTTTTGGACGATTTTGAGTTATATAATAGTCATAATGAAACGGAGATGCGAAAAAAATGTTACTATATGATATGAACAAACTATCGATTAATCAACGAATCAATTCAACCAACAATTGATTCATCAAATTATCGATTAATTAATCTATCGATTAATCTAATATTCGATGAATTAAATTAATCAAAATAATTGATAAAATAATTAATCAAATGTTTGATTAAACGATTATTTTTCCCAGCCCTAGTTAAAATACAAACCAAGTTTACACTCGAAAAATTTTAACTATAAAAGGTAGCATAGAAAAACTATACTAAATAATATTTCACATTCATAAAAATATGTGAGGGAAACGATTGCAAGTGGGAACTCCTCAGCCATTTAATTGCGCACAAATCTAAATTTCGTGTTTGTATGCAACTGCCTTGGTTCGAAGTGACATCTACTATTATTTTAACGCGTACAGAGTATACAACTGACAGATAAACAAATTAAAAAATAAAACAAAAACAAATGAAATTTGTTAGTATGCAACTACGCAAGTTACTACAACTTTTTCCAATATTAATTTATGGCCTTATAAAAACAAAAAAAAAAGTAAAATCTCCTTTATTATAAAACTTTTACTTAAAGTTTTCGATCTCTTTTGCGCTGTAGTATCTCCTATTACAATTTACAAATGAAATAAGAAGACCCGAAAAACATCCTGTATTTAGAAACTAACATCTTCAGATGCTTGTTAAACTTAAACTATTTGTATCAAGCCCATAAATTACACTCATAATTTACAATTTTAATAATATAATATCGAATTTTATTGCCGTATAAAAATAGTAAAAATAACGAATTTAATATAAGAAATCCATATATTAATTCTGCTACGATTTTTTTTATTTGATCACATTCATGTTTTTTAACATTTCTGTAAAGTATGTTTCATTCTTTAAAGTGTCCGCATTATGTCAACTGGAAGACGACTTAGTTTCTACATCACTCACAGATTACAAAAAACGTAAAGAAATTTATGAACGCATGGGGGATGGTTGTGCTAGTTTAAAAGCTTTCAAAAAAGCGATTGAATTTTATCAGCAAATGTTAGATTGTGCAATAAAAAATGGCGAATCCGGTAAAGATTTACTTCCAGTTTATGTTAGCCTTGCACAAACTTATAAAGATGATAAACAATACGAACTTGCGTACGAGTATTTCAAAAAAGAATTGAAAATATCAGGACATATTCCTGAAGAAGGAATGAAAACTCTTTTAGCTATAACTGATATCCTTCCAAAACTTAACAAACCGTTTGACCGCGTTATTGAAACCTTTGTTCAGGCTAGAAAAAATGCTATTGCAGCCAGGGATGTTCATTACGAAGGAAAAATAATTAATGATCAAATAGTATATTTAAATAATGTTGGGAGAAAAAAAGAGGCACAAAAACTTTTAAAGGAACCTGCTTTCATGGAATATGAACCTTCCTCTGACAGTGATGCAGAGGGCGACGATAGGCCGCAAACACCTTGTTTAGGCGATGATATAGATTTAGAAAAACTTGTAGGAGAGTGCGGCGATGAAGATGTCAGTGTGCGAAAACGAAAACGGTTTGTTGTTAAAAGAAACAATAAAGGAGAGACACAACTTCACAAAGCTTGCATTGACGGAAATGTAGATATGGTGAAAAAATTACTTGAGCAAGACCATCCTGTAAACGAAAGAGATTACTGTGGGTGGTTACCAATCCATGAAGCTTGTTGCACTGGTTCAATTGAAATTGTAAAACTTTTAATCGAACAAGGGGCTTGGATTAATGACAGAGACGGAGAAAAATGCAAAGGATATACTCCTTTACATTCCGCCTGTTCGAATGGTTATTTAGAATTGATAGAATTTATGTTAAATAATGGCGCTTCTGCATTAATTCAATCAGATGATGGATTTTATCCAGTGGATGTTTTAAGAAAATGGGGAGAAAACGAAAACTTGGATTCAGAAACTCAAAAATTATTTCAGTCTATTGTACAGAGGATGACACTAATGTTGCAAAAAGCAGGACGAAAGGTTAAAAAGATTAATGAAATTTCAACCAGTGATGTTTATTGCGTGGAAGGAGAAGCTACAGTACTTCGCCGAGTTTCAACAGAAAAACAGCGTACATCACAATCACCGAAAAAAAGTATGACAACTCCAGAAAAAGCAGTAGGAAATTTACGACGAATTGTTGATTTAGGCGACGATTTAAACGAACCCTCTACGTCTAATTTATCGCGACATTCATCTCTTGAACGAATTAATCAATCTTCTAGAACTTCTTTTGAACGAACTGAATCAAGGAATAGTTTAAAACGCACCTCATCATCTGCATCAGTTGAAAACAGTGCTTGCGAGGAGTACAGACGAGCTATACAGGGTTTGAAAAACAGACATTCTGACGTGCCAAAAACATCAAAGGCTTATTCTTTCGTCGTTGATGAAGACGATGATGATTGGTTAGAGGATGATATGAAAAATCAACAGAAAAAACGAAAACGAAACTCTAGTGTCAGGCAAAACTACTTAGAAACAAATGGGATTCGACGAACATCTTCTAGTAATTCGATAACAAGTTTTGATTCTGATATTGAAAACAACGCACCAACAAATGACAATTCAAACAATAAACGCCGAAAAAATCAACTCTCGCTTCTCGATTCTGGGTTTGTCAGAAGTGAGAGTCCTGTTAGCAACAGTATATCCCCTGTGACTATCGTCGACAAAGTAACTACTAAACCATATGTGCGACAACAAAAATTAAATAATTTCTTCCAACATGAAGATTCCGGTTTGGATTCACCGGCAAGTTCACTAGTAAGTTCGGTCGATCACACCCACACACCTGTTCAACCAATGATCAGACCTATGTTGGCCGTTAATGTGAAAGTTGATAACAAGTTGTGGCGAATCCCTGTACCTAGTCATGAAGTCAATGATTTAACTATCGAGTGGTTAGCCACTGAAGCAGCAAAAAGATATTACAGACAGGAGGGAATCAGTCCAATTTTACAACTGCTGACGAAGGAAGGTGCTATATTAATGAACGAAGATCCATTAAGTATGATTTTTATTACCGCTACTCAAGCTGAAGAGGTTCAATCGAATATTTTATCCTGGAATTTGCCCCCGCTACGGGAAAGATATATCGAGGCCTGTGAATATTTAAAAATAGGTAATTAAAAAATATTTATTTATTTCTCAAAATTAAAATTAAGAAAATTTTTGTTATTCTATTCTTTAAAAATGGAATAATTATTTTATTTTGTTTATGCCTCTTCCTCTGTTAATATTTAAAAGTATTATTTTCATACAATTCAATTTATTTCTTACAGATCCATCTGCGTACGTGGCTGAACAAATGGAAGATGGTCAAGTAACGTTACATTTCGTTTTAAAAGACCGTGAGGACCTTAGGGATCATTTTCCAGCTATATTTCGAGCTTTAAACCGTCAGAAAAATTTGAAAATATTAGAACTGCAGGAAGTACTATTAGATAATAATGCATTAAAGCTTTTATGTAATATTTTACCATCCTTATATGAGTTGAAGAAGTTAGTTTTGTCTCACAATCTCATTACATCTGATGGTTTAAATCATTTGAGTGATCTTTGTACAAATGCAAAGGAAAAAATTTTAGAAAACTTAGTTGAATTAGATTTAAGTTATAATTTTTTCAATTACGGAGATTTTGTAACACCTTTACACCATTTTTTAAAACATGTAAAGTTGAGGAATTTAAATTTATGTGCTGGTCGTTTTAAGCCAGGTTATGTTGCAAAAAGCAATTTAGATTTAAATTTACAGTATTTGGTTACAATTAATATATGTTTTAATGATTTTGACAAAGAGGATGTAATTAAATTTTGCACCTTTCTGAATTTCGAACGAATTGAAAAAATAAATTTATCTTATAATAGATTTGTGAAAGATAGCGGAATTGTACAAGCAGTTGCCGATCATTTGGCTGCATGCGAAACAAATAATATCAAGGAACTAAAACTTTCTTATTGCTGTGCAAGTGATAGTGAAGTTTGGAACTTGTTGAGAGCGTTAAAAAATACCGCAGTTGACACTTTATGTCTTAAATTTAATAACGATATAACCGGTGTTTCTCTAAGAAGAATAATGCAACATCGTCCTTCATTTAATCAAGTAATACTTCCTGGTTGTGAAAAACTAGACAACTATTTTGAATCTTTTCAAATATCAGATCCAAGAAGTGAATATAAAAATACATTAAAGCACATGAGAATTACTTTATATTCACAGGAAGTAAGAGAAAAGTTAGAGGAAATGTGGAAACGGGAGTGGGGTGACAAAGCTATATTTGAAAGTGATTTCAGATGTACAGTAATTCTTGCTGTTAACGATTAAATCTGAAAAAAATGACGGAAAATAAATTTTATCTATCTGTGATATTAAACTGTCCTTTGTAAATATTGAAAACCATGTATTTCATGTTATAAAGTACTAAACATTAATGTTACGTGACTTCAAGTTGCACAAAATATTTTTTAAAGTAATATGTGTAATGAATATTTCCGCTTTCATTACATGCATTTAGACGTAAAGCGGTAATATTTTTTACAAAATTGCTTTAATCAATTAACGAAACTTGTGTTATTTTAATGTGTATTGTCTTATGAGCAATGAATTTACAATTAAGTTACTACTTGAAAAACGTACGAGATCTGTCTAGAAATTATTTTTGATAATTGCTGTAGCAAGAACATTGTTTATATATTTTAAAGAAAACGAAATGTATTATATTCAAGGCCAAACTTACTATTTTTTTTTTCCTTAAATTTCACTTTAATAAAGTCAAGCCTTGATTATAATTCACATATTTTCCAGAAAGATCTCGTTCAATATTGGTGGCCAAATGTCTAATTTTGTCAGCACTGTAAATATTAAAATAAATTTTGTACCTTTTAAAGCAAATTTCCATTAATTAATAAATTTGTTCACGAACTAGAATGTTTTAAAAATAATCTATTGAGATAAAATTATTGCACGAATGAGATTAATTTACATTTTATATTATTATTCTTTGAAATATATAATTTCAATGGTTTATTATGGCAAGTTATTTATTATAAAAATATCTTTTTATTGAGTCCCATTTTAAGATAAAAATGTATATGGAACAATAGTTTCATAAAATGAAAATGATTAGTAAATCAGGGTTGGTAATCGAAATTTAATACGAAACAAACCCAGATCAAAATCTCAAAAAAATTTAATAAAGTACCGATAGTTGTTTCCTCTTAAATTAAAATGGTATTTTTTATAGTAATTGGAACTGAAATCAAGATTGTTAAATGATTACCAGCCCTGGTAAATACACATAATTACCAAACAGAGTTAAGATATCCAGTAGTTTGATTAATACTTCCAATATGACTTTTTGGATCCGGAGCTAGAGAACTCCAATTAGTAGCATTACAAAACTCTAGTTTTATTTTCCCACAAGAAAAGTTCTTTTCTGGTGAAGAAACCACACAAGTCCGTACGATTTTATAAAATTTACTAACTAAACCATCAATCCATTCACGCAAATCCAAACTGTATCTCTTCGCGTTGGAAAGAGACTTTCTCATTAAAGTATCTCGTTCATTTTCACTGGGTAAATACGAATTCCACTGGCTATCGAATTCCTTAGTGATTATGCTTCCACTGTGCACGAAAGTCACCTGTGTTTGCGTTAAGGGAATATTGGACATTAATTCTAAGGGGACGATGAGAAAACTACACTGGGCGATAAGTTGTTTGTTGTACACTAACTTCACCGTCCAAACACCGGGTAGGAGAGGTTGTTTCAACACTGGTTTGAGGTGTCCGATGATGTAGCTTTCATCCACAGCTGCTTCGGAAATATCTACGATTTGCCCCGTAGGATCAATCCATAGGAATGACACATTGTAGATTTTGGCACTTTCGAGACTAGGTAAGAATTGATAAACTAGAACAGGTTCGGAGAACGGGCCCAACATTCTAGCGGAATTTCTGAAGGTTTGTTCTTTTTGATCGTACTCTGAACTGACCATCATTGATTGAAGACGTTGACTAAGAAGAGATTTTGTCAGTAAGAAGTAATCTTTAGGTTTAAATAAAGTTTCTACAACTATATCATTTGCTTCGTACATTATTAACGTTCCTTCGTAGTTATCGTTAGAATGGTAAGTTGTTATTTCTATTAAATTATGCGGCAATATACTACAATCATTCTTAGCTAATATTTTAGCGGTGTTTCGTGCAATGGATGTACAGATAGAAATGAAAGCATCATCAGGCTGTGGACTTAAATCAGCACTGTGATAAACACTTTGCCAATAACTATTCATATTTGGGACGTCGGTAGGCGACGGTCCATGCAACCATTCTTCAACTTGAAGAATAATAGCTTGATTAATAATTGGTTCAAACTTTCTAGCGAAAAATAGTTGTTTATTTTCAGTCCCTTGAATCCGCAGCCAGTCGTCTGGTTTGAAATCGTTTGGACTACACCCGCACCAATCAACCACATGTTTATATTGACACTTGCACCCCAATTTTCGCTTCCAATTCGTCACATGTAAATTATTGTCTACGTACGTATTACAAAACTTTGAATTCCTAAGTACTGTATGGAAAAACGACTCCGCGGGAAGTAAAGTATAACGAAAAACAACTTTCAGCCCCTCGATTAATTCATCGGGTTTATTCGACGCCACGTAATTTACAAATGGTCTGGAGAGTGCAACCCAGTCACTTCCTCCATCAATTTGAATCCCCCACGGTAATTGGCGATCTCCTTGTCTCCACATATGAGCGTCGCATTCCACAAAAGTTTTATCCAGTCCTTGTTTTTGTATGAAACGCTGAACTTCCCTACCGTGTGATTTAACGAAATTTTTGTCTTTATTGGCACTTAAGAATTGTTCTAATTGAGTTAAAGTCTTTACAGGAAAATCCGATTCACTGAGATTTATTACAAAGTCCCACTGCCAATTCGTAGCTAGTAGATCTTGCATAGATGTTAATAACATTCGAAGTAAAGATGCACCACCCCAGATAGTAGCGAAACGTCCTCTTGCAAGGCGAATGTTTGAGAATTGTTTCTCTAACGGCAAAAGTTCTCTAAAGAGGTAGTCTTGTCTCTAAAATTTAATCAATTAATACTGTATTTAGTATTATTTATTTAATACGTACTGCATCAACGTGAATATAGAAAAAATGTTTTTTGTGAAAGAGGATTTTTATAAGTCGCCGCACCTGTCGAACTGCCCTTCCATTCAGAGTCAGAAGGAAAACTATTCTCACTGGTTTTACATTTGAGTTTTCGCCGATTTGAGCGACTTGTGGTGTAAATTCTAAAATAAAAATAACGAGTTAATAATCTATTTACAAGCAATTGAATTTATTATAATACTTACTGGCAATTCCAGTTTGGTAGATGTTTATAGTAAAGTAACCACCGCAAGCAAGATGAGGATCAGCGGGACATTTCATATTGCATGAAGAATCAGGAAGTCGAGCCTCTGTTGGAGGTTCATCATTCCCACAAAAACATTCCGTTCTACATATAAAATATACATGAACAATTGTAATTCTATAATTATTATTTACTTACGAGTATTGGACCCCGGCAAATGGAAATCCAGACTGAAGGCACATACGAATACAATGCAAAGGAGAATTGGTAGTTTTAAAATTAGCGTAGTACCCATTTAACAATCGAAATGTTTTTTCGTCTTTGAAACATCCCAGAGATTTACCAGACACGTAATTCCCATTAGGACAATAGTTTGGAAGTAACTTCGGATATAATAATCCTTGTAGGGCTGTGCAAGTAATATTAACTAATTCCTGTTTACATTTCTGGGTCTTGGCACGATGTATGGCTGACACAGCTTCTTTTGCAGTAATATCACACGCAGGTACAAAATCTAATTCTTCTAAACGTAATAAACTTTGATTCTTAGGTTTCTGTTGAATCTTAATCTGATTTATTTCATGCTTATTATATACATTGCTGTTCAACGAATCTTCATCATCTAACATAAAACCGTCACGAAATCGCCTTGCAGAATTTGCACTATTATCAAAATCACTTGACTCTATTATTATTCGGTGAGGATTCCACTTGTTCTCGGATGAATCGTGATGGATAGATAAAAATTTGATAACAAGATATATTTGGAATGCCAAGATGAAAATTCCTATTATAAAAAATAATTTATACCGCCGAAACCATCGGCGATCTACAATTTTTGTCACAACCATTTTTTATTTAAATAATTTTTATATTTATGTGTACGCTCTGACATTGTAATAAGGTTAGGTTATAATGTAAATGAATACTTATTGATGCTGCCGTTAAAATTAAACTATTTTTAATTTAAACAAATAAAGTAATATCTATATTAATAATCAAATTCCAGTTAACTACACTTTATCATTATTATCTTCATTGTTATCACTTTATAAACATGGCAACCATCACTATATAGGTAGTTGGTATTTCGATTTACTCTGTACATAATCATGACGAAGTTAGGTTTTTCTTAGATTCGAAATGAATTTGTTTAAAAATTTTATTTTTTGTAATTTTGCAGATATGATATAATTTCCTATATTGTTTTTTA
This sequence comes from Stenolophus ochropezus, assembly GCA_035578165.1. Taxonomy (NCBI): domain Eukaryota; kingdom Metazoa; phylum Arthropoda; class Insecta; order Coleoptera; family Carabidae; genus Stenolophus; species Stenolophus ochropezus. The sequence continues at coordinate 10,612,557 of JAQOWZ010000005.1, read as the reverse complement.
ATTACACTATAATGAAGAAACAATAAAATTTAATAGGTACATATGTGTAACGGTTATCCGTTAAGTTTGACAATTTTAAGTTGGAGAGTTATTTCATATCAAATGTTGTTTGATACATGATTGCGAAATATTTCTGCATTCTTGAATGTTTTTTTTACTCGCAAAAATAATATTATTAAATGCAAAATATTTCGCAACCTAGAATCAAAATCAACTATTTCCGATTCGAAAACACCAGAAATGTGTCAATTTTTCTCCGACCGAAAAAAAAATGTTTTTTTTTTACTTTGTTAAAATTTGGTTTATTAATCTTATATTTAACAAAATGTAAAAATTATGATCGTCTTGTATGTAAATCAGACTTCATTTCATAATTTATAAAATATATTTCTTTTAGGATTAATCTTACCCATATTCTGCTTTGTTCAGTTAAATAAAATAAAACTTTCACACTCACACTGTAATTAAAAGTAATTTATATTATACAAAAAGAACATTATTCAAATTAAAGTTACAAATTATTTGAATTATAGATACAAATATATCTGAAACTTGTTGGGATTGGGCTCCAAGAATAAGAGCAACCTTAAATATTTTATCGCGAACTACTAGAACTAGAGCGACTGTGTTTTCTGCGCCGTACTGGGCTGCGTGAATGAGAACGAGGCCGACGTCGCATTGGCGGTGAGCGCCTTCGAGGAGGAGGCGGCGAGCGTCGCCTGAAACGGAGAGGCGACCGGCGGTACATGGGTGGCCGGCGCATCGGAATTGGCGGCTGCAGCGGACTGCGGCGAATGGGCGGCGGACGGGGCTTCGGCAGCAACACTGGTGCTGCAGTTATTTCTTGCCCATCTATTTGTCCTCCATCCATATGCTTCATAGCGTTCTCTGCCTCATCAGGAGTGGCAAACTCGACATAAGCAAAGCCTCGCCCTAAATGGGTGTGCAGTCTGTCGTATTGGTATTCTACATTTTTAACTGTGCCGTAAGTAGAAAATATTTCAAAGATGTGTTCTTTATTTACTGTGCGAGTTAACCTCCCAATATGAATTTTCGTTGGTCGAGGAGTTGGAGAACGTTTCCTTCTTTTACGACGATCTGGTGAACGTGATCTTACTTTAGCTTTCTCTGGCGCTGGAGGAGGTTTACGTTTGTCTGCTTCTTTGGAATCTTTCTGTTCTTTCTCTTTCTCCTTTTCTTTTTCTTTCTTAATATCTTTATCCTTTTGTACACTTTTACTCCTAGTTCGTGACCTGACATTAAATATAATAAATAATAGATATTACAACTAATAACATCATACATACCTTCGTTTTGGTCTAGTGCGATCTCCACTACTACTTGAAGACGATGACGACGAAGAGCTACTCGATCTCGAAGATGAACCGGATGAGGATGAGCTTGATGGTGAGGAAGAATCACTTGATGAACTACTTTCTGAAGAACTTCGACTGCTATCGCTACTGCTCGATCCAGAGTCTTGTTTCTTTTTGCGTTCTCTGCCTCTTTCCTTCTTTTTTTCTTTTTCGGTGTCTGGCGGAGCTCGCATTTTGGCCCTTCAGTAAACAACCGAGTTCGTATCAAACTACTTGCACTACGTTTAACTGTATTTAAAATCTATATTGTTTACTCAATTTTAAGCTGAGTATAATACATTATTCACTTGTACTTTCATAAATATTCTCAAAAAACTGAATAAAACTTACATGATTAGAAGTAATGGCGTCCTATATAAAATTTTATATACGATAAAAATATGATGCACTGTTTCCACACTTCGTTCTGGTGGAAAATTTGATACCAACATCAAATCACATAAAATAATAGGTTATACACGCTAGTCTGGAGATAACCTTGCTCTAAACTATTGGCAACATTGGTCAGGCCTTTTGTAACTAAGTTCATTAATATGAAATTCTTTTGACTTTACTTCGTATTTGGCCAATTTCCATTACGTAAATACTGACCAAAGTATGTTTTTCAACTAACTAAAGTGATTGTTTACAATTGTTTCGTAGTGTGTTACTGTTTTTATGTCTATTCATGTAAGATAAATTTTAAAATGTAACCTCTTATTTACAGATGTTGCGAACTGCGGTGGCACCTATTTGCCACAATTTAAATGGAAACGTAAACAATACTCTTCGATCTGTAGCTGTAGTATCCTTAAATCCAAATAGGCATGCAGCAACTCTTGTCGACACACAGAAGAGCAGCAGTGTCGAACAAAAACAGAGACCATATTCACCCTTCCAAAATACTAGCAACTGGGCTGAGTATGCTCTTGCGAGGCTAGATGATTTGTTAAATTGGGGTCGAAAGGGTTCTTTGTGGCCTATGACATTTGGTTTAGCATGTTGCGCTGTAGAAATGATGCACATTGCTGCACCAAGATACGACATGGATCGGTATGCAACTCTTAAGTTATAATGATAAATATTATATGTACAAATTGTAGATATGGTGTAGTATTTCGTGCATCACCACGTCAAGCTGATGTGATGATTGTAGCTGGTACTTTAACTAATAAAATGGCCCCTGCCTTGCGCAAAGTTTACGATCAAATGCCAGAACCGCGATGGGTTATTTCTATGGGTAGTTGTGCAAATGGAGGAGGATATTACCATTATTCATACTCTGTCGTTAGGTTTGTATATTTTTTATAATTATGCCATTTATTTCATTTTTATATTTCAGGGGTTGTGATCGAATTGTACCTGTAGATATTTATGTACCTGGTTGCCCACCAACAGCTGAAGCTTTGATGTATGGAATTCTGCAACTGCAAAAGAAAGTAAAAAGAATGAATGGTATACAAATGTGGTACCGTAAATAAATTGTAGAATATATCAGGAATGTTTTGTAAATTATAAACAGTACGTCTTGAAACAGGACAAACATTGTAGAAGTTATGAACTAAGTTAAATAAAAACAGAAAAACAAAATGTCTTTTACTTTTACATGACTAACATATTGCTACCGATGTAAGCAAATTAGTATTTGCTGATCATACGTACAAATTTTTAGTTTTTCAAGACAGAAAATAAATGAACTACTTCCCTATCTAGTAGTAAACATTTAGTTTACCAACACTTCTGAAACAAATGAATAAAACAATAAAATGATTTTTGATTGACGTTTCTAATTTATAGAAACAATATATTACATCACTTTTGATTCTCAGAGAATCGTACACATAAAAAATTGCTTCCCTAAAGAACATTAAATACACCACGATTTATCTACAAATATCGAAATGTCTCTCGCGCTTTTCTGCAATGAGTTTCATATCTACACGAGTTTTTATCTTAAATATGAAATACAATACAAGAATGCTTACACTCATATCTCATTTACAAGCTAATTAATATGTCACAGTGGTTTGGGTGGTCGCCTCGCTCCGAAAGTGCACACCAAGTAGTCACGTGAAGTTTTGATTCGCTGATGACGACGTCGACTAACACATCAGTTAAGGCACACAAAACAACGCAACTTAAATGTTACTGCTAACCAACTTCAATTCCATACTTCGCTTTTTTAAGAATACAGTTTAATTTAGGACATTCGTAACTTTACTTGTGAATGATTAATGAAAATCATCTTACTGATAAATAGAAATATTTTCTTTTGTATTTATTATTTTAAATCTTTGTAGTTAAAAGCTCATACAAATTTTGTTAATATTTTTCCCATTTAGTTATTTTTTTTATTTTCATAACATATTAATGGTCACAAGCTACTGTATTCTTAAAAGAACAATAAATAACTCATTCGCATTCGCACAGAACCACAAAGAAATACGCGGAGCAAATAAATAAATACACATCTAAATCATACGATATTCGACACGTTCCAGTAACGACTCTTGTGTGTTTATCACGTGACATCGGCGCCTCAACTTTCGGACGCATGAAAAGTATAAAATAGAAATATTGATCGTAATTTAAAAGCTAATATATACAAATGTATAGGCAGTCCTTGTTAGAAGCAATCCACAAGGAGGATACTAGGTCCAATCGATTGCAAAACGTCAAAATATAAATGCTTCTACTTGTTCTCGAATAAATAGCTGTTGACTAGTGGAGCCATGTTTTCCCCTTTGTAGATTTTTAGCCAAGCAAGGGAAACTTGTTTGCCAAAAATCAAATTTCTTTCTTTTACAATAATGTATATACATTAAAATTTTATGTTCACAATTTACACTACAGTAAAATTTCTACATTAGTCACAATTTTAAGGTTCTTTTAGTAAAAGAAAAATTATGAAAATAGTTTTTATTTGTATTATACATATCAACACAAAATGGTGACTCTATTTTCAGGAAAACCTGGAAAAAAAGAATCAAATAATACACAAATGTTATATTACAAAAATCACTAAATTTAATTTAGAAATTTTACTGTAGGTCGTGTCGTACACGATTTTAAAATATTTAAGTAATAATAAAATACGATAATTTCAATCGCAAATCATATGGTTTCATAAAATAAATAATAGTCGGCAATAGAAGTTTCCACTTGCATTGCACCACTTCAATTAAATAAAATAAATATTCGCGTACAAAACTAAATATAAATACAATTGATAGTTCGATTCGCTATCGGGACTGTGAGGAATCATCTTTCTTGTGCAAGTCTGTGGTGGGAGGCGTAGCACACAACTTATGGGGCGGCCCGGGTCCCGGACCGGGACGCATGTGTAATAGTCCTGTAGGAGGCGGGCCTGCGTCCTTCCCGCGTAAATGCCCCGGGTGGCTTGCGTAAGCACTGAACAACTTGGCACGCTCTTCCTCTGCCCGCATGGCCGCCTCCATCAGCGGGTTGTAACGCAGCGGATCGAATCGGTACGGGTCTCTGAACGGGTCGGGCCCAGGCCAGTGCGACGCTGGCGGCGGCGGCGGGAAGTGAGACGGTAGTGGCGGTGCCCCTAACGAAGGCGGGAGCATCGTGCGGGAACGGTCCAACATAGAGTGTGGTGGTATCGATGTCGGATGCCGGTTGAGGTATGGATGGTAGCGCGGATCTGTTCGACCCAGCATCACTACATCTTCTTCCTTTGTACGGGGCTCTTCTTTCACACGCACTTCGTTCATATCACTGGTGCCGTTACGTAGTGGTGAGCGGTCTCGAGCGGCAAGAGCTGCTGCAGCAGCAGCTTGTTTGCTACTTTCCGCCAGTCGCTGCTGATGGAGTAGTCTTTCACGTTCACGTTCCCTTTCTCGTTCTCTCTCCCGTTCCATCTCCCTTCGCTCCATTTCTCTACGCTCTTTTTCTCTTCTTTCTCGTTCCCGTTCCTGCTGTTGCTATAAAAATAATTAGTAAATAGTCAAACTTAATTGAATTTGAAGTTCTTACTTGTTGTTCTAGTTTTCGTTGCTTCTCTTCTCGTTCTCGCCTTTCTCGTTCTTCTCTTTCTCGTCGCAATCTTTCTCTTTCTCGTTCACGCTCTCGTTCTTCTTGTTCCCGACGTTCCATTACAGCTGGGTCCGGTTTGAGGCCCCATGGCGACTGCGGGACTGGTGCAGGCGGAAAACCAGGTACTGTGCGCTGCAGTCGACTCCATGGGTCGTGCAGAGGACCTAGAGGTGGTAGTTCCCGGCCAGGGAAGGGAGCCATTGCAAACGGTGATCCCGGTGCATTAAATGCTGTTCCATACCGACTGAATGGAGAAATTCCACTTGATGCGTTACCATTTACTGTAATAATAATAATAGTAAATTAATAAAATGGTAATTAAAGAAAAACGTTGAAATACTAAAATTTGGCGAAAACTAACATTGCATTTTACCTAGATGAGAGGCCGGGTTGCTAAATAATGAACCTGGATGTGGTTGGTGATCAAATGAAGGCGGTCGATGTGTTCCAGCCAAGCTGGAAGGGAAGGATAACTCGTGCGGTCGCGCAGAGTGGATGAGGCTGCCTGGAAACATATGTGACGGCGGCCTCAACAAATCCGTCTTCGTGGTCACTCCCGCTTTTACTTCCGATTGCTGTTTCTGTTGATGATGGTAGATTTCCCAGGCCACTCGAACGTGCATGGCGTTCCATTTCCCAGATTTCTAAATTAAAACAAATTCATTATTCATTTCAATATATAACAGAATAAAAATATGGTCAGTCTCCAAATTTTAATTTAATTTGAAATTACAACTTCAAAATGAAATTTTGTTATATTAGTTATGATTGTAAATAAATATGAAAGGTAAAATAGGTAGATGATGAAATTGAAAGCGTTAATGAAGAGGCATGCTGAGTAACAGAAAGCTAATGATTTAGCCAGCAACCTACCACAGGAGGTTTGGGTTTCGGAGGAGCATCGCCGATGGGTTGCTGTGGAAAGAAACACAAGCGTTAGGTTTTGTGCAGCATGCACATGGTCGTACACCTAATGAATGAGTTAGTCGCTCTTGTGAATGACGGGCATGCCACAGGCGCCAACACACCGCATGAGGTCTACATACATGCAGAAGACTGTTCTCTTGGCAGATCCAAGAAAACTGCTTCTGAGTTTCATTTTGTGTTAGATACATACCTTGGGTTGGAACGTTGGCAAATGATTTGGAGGTACAAATGGGGTAGGGCCTCCGATGCCAGGATGTAAAAGACCTGGGGAATAGCCCGGATAACTTGAGATCCCTAAATTTTGCCGGTAGAACGGAGAGTCCACACTTCCCATTTTGGGGATATCTTTAAACTGTGAAAAAAGGTTACGTTAATTATTGCGCAGTGCAAAGAAAAGGAAAGAACTTACAAGAGGTGTAGGAAAAAGGGTAGAGGCGGGTGGTGGTGGCAACAATGGTGTGGTATGTTGATGCACATGAGTGTGGTGGTGTTGATGTTGGTGCATTTCCGTTCGCAGGTACGGTGGCGGGCCGACGTTCAACGTACGGTCCTGGGAAGCCAAGAATCTGCTGTCCAATTCGCGACGCAACATATCCGCTTGATCTGCGATCACATTGGTCCAGGTTAGATCAAGGCGCCTGGTATGCGGTGGTTTAGGCAACTTACTTGACTGGAACAAAGACTCGGCCGAGAAGGGGTTGGGGTTGGGAGCAGGGCCGAGGGGGCTGGCAGTGGACACGGGGGGCACGGGAGGCAGCGGCGGAGGCGCGAACATGGGCGCGGGGAAGGGGTGGATGCCGGGCAGGGGCGGCGTGGGCCGAGGCACGGAGGTGGCGGGAGAGAGCTGGGCCGCGGAGCTGACGGGCGGCGGCGGCGCGCTGCCCGCCCAGCTGGCTGCGGGCGCGGCGGCCACCGTGGCCACGGCCGCCGCCGGCTTGGAGAAGGCAAGACTAGAAGACACAGTGGCGGCGGGCGGCGGCGCCGTGCTGAAGGGGGTGGCGCTGCCGCGGGACAGGCTGCTGACGTTGCTGCTGTAGGAGTCGCGCTCCCGCGTGGGGCTGTGGCCGCGCGGCGAGTGCGTGCGCGCGCTGGCCAGCGTGTCCCGGTGGCTGGTGGTGGTGAGCGTGGCGGCGGCGGCGGGCGCCGGGCTGCACGTGGCGGGCGGCGCGCTGGCGGCGGCCGGCGCCGGACTAGGCGCCGTGTAGGGACTGTGCACTGCGTACGGCGCGTACAGCGGCGGGAAGGCGGGGTACTGGCCCGTGGCCGTGCTGCCGGGCGCCACGGCCACGTTGGCCGACGTGGCCACGGCCGGGCTGTCCGTGCGCCCGTGGTTGGCGTCGGCCGAGGAGTCAAGCGCGGTGGGCATGTGCGGTGCGGGAGCTGGCGCCGCGGCGGGCGCGGGCTGCGGCATGGTGACGGGCACGCTGGAGGGCGGCGTGGCGGCCGCGGCGGCTGGTGGCGCTGGGCTGGGCAGCCGCGGTGGAGGCGGCGCCGTGACGGTGGCCGCGGCTGCTGCTGCCGGCTGGTATTGCGGCTGTGGCGGCGGCAGCGCGGCTGCTGCCGGGGACGGCGCCGGCGGGGCCAGCCCGGGAGGCGTCGGCGCCGGCACCGGGCTCGCGCTGTCCCCGTTCCCGATGGCGCTCGGGAACTCCAGCTTCCGCGTCGACGGGGTTGACGCGAACAACACTGAACCCGCATCTGATCCCTGCAACAATACAAACATGCCTACTTAGTCATTTGTCGAGCAACTGGAAGTCGGGAATTAGCTCAACTATTTGCCAAGTTATTTTTACTAAATTTAATTACAGAGGGAGTAAACAATGAACCGGGAGGTGAAGCATGATAAACAGGTATTAAAACCAGCGGAGCGTTAAAGAGCGCTGACGTCGGCGGTAATGTCGAATGCGTCTGAACGTCTACTTTACTCCAAGGCCTGCAGACTAAAGTCGAGATGCACGCGCCCATGTTAATTGTGTTTTAATGAATCATTAATGCGGAGCTATCTGCGGAACTCATCCTAGCGCAGTATTAATTGCAAACTTGACGAGCAAATATTTTAACAAGCTATGTAATATAGCCGGAAACCGTGAAATGTTGAGAGTTGACGAACTTATTTCCTATGATTTACCTTGTTAACAAATTTCTTAAAAATCTGGTAGTTGATTGTTTAGTTGACGGTTAACTCCGTGTAACATAATTTGGTGAATATGACGCTTATTGCGTTAGCGTCTGGTGACGTGGGCGCAGCGATGCCTGCGACATGGTGGGGCCGCTTCATTAGTTTTCATTAACGCGGAGCGGTGACGACGCTCATGTTTTATTAAATCTCGTGGCGATGGCGGGGGTAGGAAATTGGCGCGGGTGAGATGGGCGAGATAGCGCCGGAGCGCCGTATCAATCTGCTCGTAGTTATGCGCAAGGGACCCGAGATAAAGACGAAAACTTCGTGCCACCAACATGCTCAAGTTTTAACGTCTTTGATGCACAAATTTGCAACTGCACACAAACTCTTGATGCATGAGATTTACTAACTCGTTTCCGAGCTCAAGAGCTATGAATAGATAGTGGTTATAATTACTTCTAGCACCACCATCAACGCATATTTCATCCAGATCATCATCTATACTTATTTTTAAAATATTCCCCAACAGAAAATTATAATTCAAGTTCATGAGCAAGGTAATAAATAGGTTTGTTTAGTGAGATAAGTTTTTTTTTTCCTATTGGAAAAAATTCCGGTGTGATTCTGGTGTTTTTTTCTGAAAGACTGTGGTGATATGAGTTTTGGGATTGGTGTGACATAGGCTTTATAAGCCTGTCACTTCCACAGTGTAAACAGCAGAGAACACAAGTCTGGGGGTGGACTGGTGCGCAGAAGGAAAGAGTTGAAGTTGCTGACAGAGTCGCACCGGCGTCGGCGCAATTAAAAACTGCGCGGCCGCAATCGATAATCCCGCGCTGCAAGCGAAGATGCAGCGGTTTCCCAATGCGAGCGAGACGAGCCCGAGACGAGACGTAACCCAGTTCCAGAGCGGCTCATCCGCGCAGCTCAGCACATGGGATTACATGCGATTGCACACTAATACCGCGTCCTAATTATTATGTTGGGGTTTACATACTAAAACATTACCACCCCATCACCAATTTTTAAATTCTACTTCACTGCATCAAGGAAAGAGCCAATAAAACATTCATTTCAAATCTCCAGTTCTTTCTTGTACGAGAATTGTTCCTTCTACAACACCGATTTCAATCAAATCAATTTATATTGAAATACTTTTATAGAACAAAGTTAAAGTGACATACAATCATAGTCTGCGTCCACCATTCTTTAAAATTTCAAGAACTAACTCATTATTAGGGGATTCAATACTAAAAATTTCTTTAAGTTGCTTACTTCCATTTTTGATTCAATAATTCTGATATATTAGTATGGGATCAGTTTAATTTTCGGTATTATTATTATTGAAAATTATGGAAAAGCAAATATCCAAATGGGTGATGATATACTTATTTTCAATCGAAAGAAAGTTTCTCGATACTAGGTTGACGCGACAGTGACATGGCCTGAAGCTGCAGAGCAGGGTAATGTGTTGCGAATTAATGCTCCTAGCGCTGTATGGCTTCGCGCTTTGCTGCTGCTGAAGTGGCATTATCACGTGCTGGCTAAATCACAAGCGCTTGGCGTGTGTAGTGGTTTAATGCTCACACAAGAGAGGGCTCAAAGGCCAGTGCTTCTCAAAAGCTCCCGCCAAATTCTCCAAGTAGAAAGTGAGCATGCGGTCTATTATAATAATTTACTCATTCTCACTTTTATTCGCGACAAGTATTTCAGTAATGTACTTTATTGAAGTCTATAGCTTGCAGTTATTCCCAATCACTCGGACATAACGATATTTTTTCTTTAATAAAATTATGTAAAAATAATTAAAAAAAAACAATGGAACGATCACTCTTTCTTATTGGCGAAAAAATTCAAAGTGGACGTGTGGCACCAGATTTGCGAACTAGAGGAATAAGGAAACAGGTTTAATTAAAATTTGTTGTACAAGAAAGTGAGATATGTAGTGTATATTACAATTTAAGGTTTAAATAATAATAACAAAACTGCAACTGCAACCATATGTTCAGATTTGCCTCCTAATCCTGCACTACAACTACTTTTTGTTTTCCTTTTACTTATATTTTTATTTAATAAAATTTTAATCATATGAGGTTCTCCACTCAAAACACTGGTTTGTAAACAAGATCCCAGTATTGTACCTGATCCATAATCTTTTATTCCACAAAGTCTTCCTTTATAGGATGTGCATTTGATATGCATATGGTCAGCAATGAGAAATGGCTTGAACTTCTTTTATTCCTCTGCCACCTTGCTACCGTCAGGTCTATCATTCGCCAATACAAAATTGACAGTTCAAATTTAGTTACTATAATAAATTTAAAATGTTCAGGGTTTACAAATTAAAAATAAAAAAAAGTTCCGAAGATTATTTTACAGTGAAAACTATTAAATTATTCATAACTTTTGCTTTGTTAATATAAGATAAATTCGCGGAAAATGTAACTTATTTGTCAAGGTGCAATAACATTGAAGACTGAACGATTGAATTTTGAAGAATGTTATATGTTAAAATAGTAAAATGCCGAACATTTATAATTTTGGGACTCTCAAGAATTCCCTTCGTCTTCTTACAGTAGTAACAGTGTAGAGTGTAACCACTAAAAAATAAAATCAGAAATCTGAATTTTCATAATTTTTGTGTATTTTTATATAACTACCTGGCAGGCAAAGACAGAATGTAGGTGGAGCAGATAATTATATTGTACTTAAAACCACCTTTGTTTCCTTACTTACTACATAGATAGCTAAAGTCAATAATGTATAAAAAAAAATAAATTACTACTAAAGTATTTGTATTAGGAATACTGAAGAAATAAAAATAAAAACAGATTAATAATCTGCGCAGCGTAGCACTGCCGGGTGCTTTAATTTCTTTTTATGTAGGTATATTTTTTTAGATTTTTGTAAATTCTGAGTATTATTTTCATTTAACGTATACACGCTTGGTCATAATGTAATTTTAAGGATATGTACGAACATCATGCATTGTAGTAAACGAGTTCATTCTGCATGCATGCAGGGTAATTAATGCAAGACACTTTAACAACCCCCGATAATAAACAGATGAGTAACAAATGGCCATTAATTTGAAAGTAATTTATTAAAAGCGGTTCGGGTCCCGGGAGGATAGCGTTGGGAAGCACTGCAGCGGGGGTGGGCGTAACGCAGGAGCTGGTTATGTTCTAAGTGCAGGACAAATGCACAAGTCGACACGGTACATTGCTTACGGATTTCCTTTACGATATTGCTGTCTGCTCGCTACGTGATCGCTGTTTTTATGGAGATACATTATTCCGTTTATTGTTTTTTCCCTCGAATTATTTTTTCCTACACCCTTCTTTGAATTTTTGATTACATCAAGACGGGGAACACGTTTAACACATAAATTATTTGACAATGCGTGAAACATGTATGAAAACATTGAAAGAATCTAGAATAAATGTGATGTTTTATATTAGTTTTTTGGTATGTATTGTATGGAAGAAATATGGGACAATAAAAATAATAAGTTATGATATTCTGCCTCAACGATTCAGTTTTTATGAAAAGAAAAACGAACATGGCAAAAACCTACATAATTCAAATCAAAGTTACAAGAAAACAATAAATGGAAGTCGGTAAAAATATCTTACAATATCTTTATCTCCAGAAAGAAAGCTCAAGGAAAAAGCAAATATATGCGAGACAAAATTCCAAATCGAAATAAAAGATTCACGAAATGTCGCAGATGAGGCATATCAGTGTGCGATAAATAACTTCGTGAAAACTAAAAACAGAGAATGGTAGTCGTTCGCATCGCGAACGACAGATGGCATGCCAATTCGGTTTTCGTAAATTATAAGTGATGGGATGAGCAAAGGAATTACTCGCAAAAGTATAATTTAATAAGAGCACAATTCGGTTCATTAATGATTCAATTATGATGTTGAACTGTTAATTTCGTTGATATTTATCAATTTATTTAACGTAATTATTAATTATTTAATGCAAATTAAGCGTGAAATTGTAAAGGTTTGTGAAATGTATAATTGGAGTAATTAATTTGGCCTGGTTTACTTAATTGATCTGTCTTGCTAATGCGTTGTTTATTGATCAAATAATGGAATATAATCACATACATTTCATTTAATACCACAAGTAAATGACGTTTAATTTATACCCGTACATTTTCTTTTCATGAGAACTGCCATTAGCTATTTTTTACCTTTTGAATAAATTACTACATATGAGTAACATAACGAACAAAAAAGAAAATATTTCTGATTTCTCATAAAACATACAGTCGTACATTTCATACACAGTATATCCACATGTTCTAAATAACATATTTTGCATACGTTTTTATGTTTCTTTTATACCTTCAAATAACTTTTGGGGTTTGTTTTCGGAAAGTGGTTTTTAAATGAAATTAATATACCACTCAACTTTTGTAGCAGTATCATTAAGGATATGTTTACTGTTTTTACAATAGGAAATTAGGAAAAAACAAACTATTTCTAAACAATGTGAGCATTCAAATACTTACACCCATAAAGTTTACATTTGCCAAAGGCCTCGTATTGTGTTATTACGCCACTGGAAAAGTAGGTAAAGAATTTGGCAAACCACAGTGGGTCATTCATTTTTAAGTATAATAATAAAATTATAATTGTCTTTCGGATATAGGAGTGGTATGTGAAAGAATGGAAGACGAGAAGAATGAAACATATTGGGGAATATATTGCGCTGTGAATAAATTGGTAAAGAAAGCGTGCGTTAAAACATTCGCAATTCCGAGCGCATAAAAGATAAAACGCGAGTCAAACACGAAATTGTGAAGAAAATCAGTTCCCCTCCGTGCAGATAAATGACACATCAGAGGAAAAATGAACGACAACAGTTCGCACAATGAGAGAAAACGAGTTCCTCAGAGCACGTAATGTTCTGACAGACAGGGGAAGCGAGTGGTGGGAGGCGATGCGCCAGCAGATTGCGTCCCCGGCGGGACCTGGACCCAAGCCGGAGCAGATAAAGCGACGACAACCGTGCACGGATCATAAAACGTCGACACACAAAGCAAGCAAAAAGCCGCGGGCTAGACGCCGTTGCCGTCAGGGGCGGCGGGCTGCCCAATTAGCCGACACCAACAGAAGGAACTTGCTAATGTACACATGTTCGCACCTACTCAAACCCCTATTCCTAATCAGAACGACATGACATGTGTCAGTGCTACATTGCTACAAAGTCAATAAGCTAACAATAAACCGCTTCACGTTATGGATTTTGGTTGTCAATGTCACACATCTATCAAATCTGATGTCAATATACAACCAAACTTTTCCTAGAAGATATTCTTGTCTTTCATACAATTTATAAATTCCTCGTTTCGAGAAACATTCAAATTATTATCAAAAAATTACCATAAATAAATTGCGATAAAATTTTTCATTCAAATTGCTTAAGAGATTTCAACAGTCTTTTACGTGGTTCATATATTGACTAATTTTAGTTATCTACCGTTTAATCTGAATAATTTAAATCAGATATTTTTTAGTTTTTTTGCTACAGTTCAAAAAGCAAAACAATTGATTTTTTGGTTAATTAAGTAATATACGTATCAAGAATAAGATCACAATTTAGAATACAAGATTTTATTCTGGAAATATTCTTCATGTATCGATTTTGAATCATATAAAAATTGTATTGTATTTTTCAATCTAAATTATTTAATTGAGTGATGTGAACGTTCTAGTTATAATAAGTTATTTAGATAATTAAAGGTGAGTTTATGCTCAAAAATTTAAGAATAAAGAATAAGCGTATTCGTAGGCGTAACAATAGAGGTGTTTATGCTACCAGTTTTAAGGAATAAAAATAGTGATTTTATATTTTTTGGTTAATCAAAGTGATTATATTTATTTTTCTGGTATTGGTACCGACTTTTATAATCGACATTTAGGTTTTTTAAATGGTTATTCCACAAATTGTCAGTACAATATATATTTTTGGCCGACTAACTTTTAGTTTGACATTTGTTTGACCAACTTTTGCTTACGACTAATTTTTATTATTATTCTTATTCCTATTCTTAATTTTTATTTCTTAATCTTAAATCTGGTGATCATAAACTCAACTAAGTTATTAAAAATATTTATAAAAATATATAATATGTGCATTTTTTTTTTAAAGGTTGATGTACATTTTTACACATTTGTTATAGCTAAGGGTAATCTCAACCAATTTTCAAGTTGGCGCGTCTCAGAAAACGTTAAATTAGATTTCCTGTAGTGTGCTCTTCTGGCTCCATTATCCCTTAAGCGGAAGCACCCTCGGGCAACAAATTAATACAAATTCAATAAAAAGCTGCGGGGGTTAGTGTGTGTTAAAAAAGCGTTGTCTGCGCTTATGTCGGGGGTGGTTCTGGCTGAGTGAGTGGGGTGCCGGTGAAATCAATACATGTTCCCCGGAACTCTTTCAAGACCACAGGGGAAGGTTCCGTGGCGCACAGGCCAGCCGCAAGCCACCCCCACCCCGCGTAATTAGCCTACACACTCCATTCCATTCTGGGGGACACGGCCATTCAATTATCGCTAGCTTACGTGATAAAGGATGTGTGGACTCAATTTGTTTGCTGCCCACTAGTTTATGGATAATGCAAAGGTCAAATGAATATTGTTGTTCCATGACTTGCACCAGAAAGTTACAACTTTTTACAACTGCAAAAAAGTGCAATTTGTGCCTTCCGAGGTGATGTGTTGTTCGTGAAATAAGAGCTGAGCTGTGCAAGTGACGTCAAATATGTTATAAAACATTGGCAGAAGGAAGACACGAATTTCTTACATAAAATCAGATTCCAAATTTATTCTAGATTGTTAGATACATTGTGGTAATACTTGCTTGCAATGTAATGCCGTCTAGATCTAGACTTTCTAGACTCTTATCTTGTCTTGTCTAGATTATCAAAACTAGATTGGCAAAAGCCTTTCTTAATCTAGATCATGACTCTTGACAAATTTCAAGACAACTTTCAAGACTCTAAATTAACTTAAACTGTAAGTACCATGATTTTTTATTGTCGTATATTAGTAGGTAAGTTCAAACTTTCAATAAAAATTGAAGGTCTATCAATTAAGATTAAGAATGTTTACTTACACTTACTTATCTACTAAAGAATTCAATAAATATTATGATATTTGATTCAACAGATTTCTATAATTCTAAAAAATTGTAATATTTGAAAATACACTGCAAAAAATTTGTTAAATTAATATATTAATTATTCAAAACAATAAATAAGATAACAAAATCCTTTCAAAAGTTATGTTTACGAACACCAAAAGCTATAGATATAAATAAGATAAAAGAAAAAAAAATTGGTATGAGTATGTCTTGCAGTTCAAACAATTTGATAAAGGCTCTTATAACAGGGGAAAATAGCGGTAAAAATATAAAAATCGCCCTTGACTATAAAAAAATTAAAATTTTCGAAAATAAATATTTAATGTATAGAAGCGGAAACATGATTGTGAAAAATAAAGCGCATACGCGTAGTCTTGAAACAATATAGTCTTGATATGTAGACAAGACAAGAACAAGATTTAGACTTACTCAAATCTTGTCTAGACGGCAACACTACGTTACAAACATGTGTAACATATTTATAATATTTATCATTAACAAGAGAAAGTGCAAGAGCTTGAGTAAATGAGTGATGATTCAAAGTCAAACGTTCTATTAGCAAATCATTAGTGTTTGTATTTTCTCTCTAGTCCATTAAATTTGTCAAATTATGTAACAGATTTAATAAATTGTTATTGGCATAGAAAAACGTGTCAAACAAGTTAGTTACAAACTGCTCTGTTTTATGTCGCCGTGTGTGTTTTAAGTGCAGTTAATAATGGCAATAATTGCGGCGTCGTGGAGTAATTTTTCCAAGCCCGGAGCTAATGAATAGGAGCGTTTATGTCCTTTGGGAGGAATCATGGCGCACAATTGTCCTCGCGGTCATTATCCTTGCTTTTATTGTCTCATGAACAAATAGCAGGCCGGCTACAGCTCCCCAGATACGTATATGTTTAACAAGTGAGGTTGACTGACGCCTTTAGTTAATAATACTTCAGTGTTTCATCAGTCTTGTGTTTAAGTGGAAGCCATTAACTCTTAAAACTTCGGAACTCCTTTTTTATCCTCGCTGTTGAGAAATTAGAAGAAAATACTGTAGTTTGTTTTTTCTTTCGTCAAATTGTTAGATCTTTTTCAGCGGGGCGTTTTTGTTGTTCATCTGCAAAGTGGTTTCTAGATTTCTTTCAGAGATATTAATTTCCTGTCTGTTGCAAAATAAAAACTTTGAAATGGTGAAATATTTACGCCAGGATTTGTTTTTAGTGACAGTATTTTGTCGTAAATAACAGTTTTACTTGGCAACTTCAATATGTTTTTCTGGTAAATTGAACAAATCACACACAAGTAAATTAAAGCGTCGTTGTTTTGTAAACAAATCATTCTCTATATTTTACGCACAAAATAAACTGTTACTTCAAAGCTGTCAACTTCTGAAGATGTTATGTCACCGGGTGGAAATAGCCGAAGGTCCCTTACCTGCCGTATGTCGCTGCTGAGTTTCCACGAGAGTTATTTATAACTGCGGGGTTTGAACCACTTTTAATACCGTGACCAAAGCGGAGACGCTGATCGTTTTGGAGCGCGCCCAAATGTTTGATTCTCTACGCGTGTGAGATGTATCGCGTTCATTCATTGTTATTTTTATTCCGGGTTGTGGAATGCTCTGCTGGCGATTTTTCTAATTTTAGACTTTATTAACTGCCAAGAAAGCCACAATAAGACGGGAATGCTTTCAGATTTCTTCTACAATAAAAACATCTCTATATATTACACGCTTCTTTAACAAGACAAATTTCGTCCACATACTACATTCCTTACACATTACATATTTATTTACGATTTATTTTTTATATGGATCTATTTGCGAGAAACGTGATAAGCATATAAATTTTAATTTTCTGTTTGAACTTTTATGGTCAGGTAATGTTATAATTATGCAAAACTGTGTATAACATTTTTTAGCACTGGTGCATAATTTACAGCTCTTACGCGTAATAAATAGAATCTATCGACATTTTCCATTTATCAAGGCTATATTTACGCGTTTCATTACGTATAATTATCTAGATATCACTTATTACGATAGACAAACAAGGTTAGAATCTGCAACGTTTAGAATTATCACGTATTTATCACCAGCACAATGACCCTAATGTCCACGACTTGTTGTGGAGCTGCGTGTTGAATATTTGATAATGTAATTCGTTTTAGCAACGCACTCTTAGCTCCAGTGGGGTCATCACAGGGGATTAGGGAGTTGAGTCACTCGCTCAATCCCATTGAGATGATTTTAATGTTGACATGTGATGAAGATTACAGATAATGTAATTGAGTTGACATGATAGGTCGCTGAATTATGCACTTCAGGCAACTTCTAATCTTCATAAATTACACTTAAGAACTGCAATCTCCAGTACTCACTTATTTCAATAAATAATTCAGTTCTGAATTATTCACCACAGCATATTAAATGTTACAATAAAATATTTATTTCTGCTGTAACAAAGGTGACAATAAATAGATGTCCCGGGACATTTAAATGCACGGAAGAATATACCACACATAGGTATTTTATTTTTCCATTGGTTGAAAATGTTTTACTTGCTGGATGTATCAGTAATTTTTATTTTACTGTTCGGACTATTCCATTCAACTACTGTTAAATAAAGAGGGCATTTTATACCAAATGTAAATTTCATGTTTTTAGACATACATTTACTTGGTTTATAGTGATGTAGGTTGTCAGCTTACAACTTCTTCAAGGGATTTGTAGCTTGCAGGATATTCAGAACCACTCGGATTAGCGATATATTTTTTTGAATTCTGCTCAATTCGAGACGGAAAACAGAGTAACATTAATTCATTATTTTCAGTTTCAGACAGATAAAATAAAACCATTGCTGTGAGTAATTTTGTATCCATTAAAAAGATCTTATCTGTGTAAAGTGTTGAAATTAGCGTGATAAAAATCGGTGTGAAATTAGGCAGAAGAATATCGGCAAAGTTAGCAGAGTTGAGGTGAGCCGGTGGCATTTGTCGTGAGATTTGTTCCGGCGGTGTCATTAAAAGCTGGTGGGGTTTTATGTTTATTACAAAAAGCCGCACGTAACCAGGCGTCCAGCGAGCGTGTAACCGGAGCCGACGCATTCGTTCGCGGCTGTTTTTTGCGCTTGTTTAATTTCAATTATGCAGCGCTAAAATGAGCAGTAATTTAAATTGGATCTGCGGCCGTTACTGGTCGAGGTTCGTTAATGCCGACTGCAGCGAGGCCAGCCTGACGTTTTTGTCACCGGAACGCCGTAAAAACTCCAAAGAATACATGCCGGGAATTGATTGAAAGGGAAACCATCCGCAAAAACTTAACTGTTTGATGAGGAATGTATTTCCAGCAAAAAATCAATTTGCACAACACAGAAACAATGGCCTTTCTCCTCTCATAAACTCCACAGCCTGCTCTTAACTACGTACTTCAATTTAACACCGCGAACTCTTCATGAATGTACCTCCATCTCAATATCTCGTTTTTCATCTAATTTCATCATTTATCCTACGGAATGAAGTTTAAATTACGGAACATTCTATTTGAAGTGTTATTTGTTGCAAAACCATTCAAATATTGTAAAATGTGTGTAGAATGTGTTTTTTTTTATATACACCTGAATAATATGGATAATCTGAATTTTTTTTGTGTGTATCTGACGTTACGAAATATTTACATTATCAGTACATTTACGAACTGTTAAAAGTAACTGTACGAAAAGGTGTCTGCAATTTACAGTTCGATCTTCCTCGCCAAATGTTAATCAGAATTATCGACGAAATAATGAAAAAAATGGTTATTTGAAGACCCTAATGTAATGGAAACGGTAGAAGAGTAAATGGAATTGAAGAGCAATTAGAAAATAAGGTTAGGAATTTGAATTAATTGAAATGTGTAATGAGATTAAGTGTATAGCGGTTGAAAAGAGGCAATAGATTTTAATATAGATCCGAGGGTGAAGATTCAGTAAAAGTCCGGGCAATAAGAAAGCAAATGAAGCAATAGAATGGGGTGGAAGTGTGTATCCATTCGGCTTTATAATATATGTTTAGAATACAAACTGCACATTTTGTATTCGGCGGGAAGTTTAGTGCGCTCTTAAAAGACAATTACTCGATAAAGGGAAAGAAGAATAAAACGCACAACGGAAAATACGGAGAGAGGGCGTCATTTTAACACCGAACGGAAAAACTGCGACCTCAAAGTTTACGATAATCGCGGGCATTAGCGACAGTGAATCTTGTTAATTCGGCCGTAGTCGTTCCGACCGCCGTTAGTAGATAGCGGAGTCGTAACATAACAACAAATGATTTTAATAGGCGCCATCTCCACCGTGGCGCTGTTATCGCAAGGAGTGAACTTCTCATCGTGTTTTTCTCCCTCAGCAGCTTACACTGGTCCGATTGAAATTTTATGATATTCCAACCATGATATCGTGTTCAATGAAACATAAATATACTCAGACGATTGTCAACGAAAAGATGAAATATTTTATTCGACTGATTCCGAATAAGAAGCTCAGGAATAAATTGGATACGCGAGTACTGTTAGCTATAAAATTTATGTTAGAAGTAATACAACATAATCAACCTTATTTGGAAAGCACTTAAGATAAGTTACACGATAACTCATTTAATGAGAGAAATTTAACTACAAAAATCACCAGCATCTAACAGAGTTATTAACATTCTACAGCTATTTGAAAAACAAATATTTTATATCTGTGAGAAAATTTATCAAAGAAAATGTAATGCTTTTAATTACTTCTAATGGAATGTGTTACGAGGTTCTTGCACATAGTTCTTGTAAAGTGTTAGCTTATAAAATAATAACGGTTTTTACTATTACTCGTATAAATACCACATATATACTTCCAGTTTTTGTTGTGAACGGCAACGACAAGTATTATATTTTCTTTATGTTTCTCGTATCAAATGTGAACATAGTATACATGTAAAATGTAACTTTGCGTAGGAATGAACTCATTTGCGGTGTTTATAGAGTAATCAGTGATAACATCTACTGGGCAGTGATATATGAGGATATAATAGTCGGATTTGGTTGCAGTAAGGCAGACATTGTGTTGGCGCAGTCGGGGGCATCGTGGCACAACTGACTGTGACAAGCAATCCGGCCCTCGCGGCCCTAACGACCGAATAAAACTTTTACGGCTCGCGCACGACTGTGATACTGATCCCTTCCCCAGTTCCGCCCATGTCTCTCCCACTGAGACACGAGATGCACATACGTACGTGCGCAACAGTGGCGTACCCAAACTTCACACGCAAAAATTCAACAGATGGACACAAAAAATAAAAAGTCTCTTATGGCCGGTTGAAGTACTAAAAGTTAATTTTTAATTTCCTTAAAATACATATCAAAATAAACTGGCTAATGAACTACTCAACATTTATTTAAAAACTAGAATTTGTATTTTATTCTTTAGTTTAAACCAATTATGTGTATCTTTAGGTATTAATTACCTACGACTTCTTTTCGCAATGAAATATTATTTTTCTAGGAAATAGCACTAGCAGACATTACATTTTTTACAATATTATTGTTTTATAATAACAATAATACAACAAAAGTTGGAATGGTTTTATTAGCGTCTATCGAATTTAATAAAAATTTATAATTTGATCCTAAAATTCAACAAGTAACCAAAAAATAGAACGTGTAGAAGTGGTAACGAAGTTACTAAAGCTTTAGCTATAAAGTTACGTAACTTTTTATTTAGTTTGGATTTCACCTGTCAATCTGTAAAGCAATTTTCTATTTTCTGCATTGTTTATTCCTAAATTGTTTAATTTAAGGTGCGTTTATGCTCACCACATTTAAGAATAAGAAATAAGAATTTATACTGCTGGAATAAGAATAAGAAATAAAAATTAGGCTTAAGCAAAAATTGATCGACTTTAAACTTTACGCCTTATTCTTAAACTTGATATCCAAATGCCCATGCACTGGTAGCCTCTATCTTAAGGTTTAAAATTACGTTTATTCTTATTCTTTATTCTTAATTTTTTGATCATAAAACCACCTTTTAGATTTTATGGAACAGGGATTCCAGTTTTAGCAGCGCGGACAAAAACAGCCACTAGAAGGCATCCTTGCCAAATTTTAAATGCGTCAAATTCAAAGTTTATAAAATTAAGAATTAAAATGAGTAAAAATGATTTTGCGTCTTGTCTGTGGTAAAAGAGGATGAAATTTCTCGCACCGTCCCTGTGTGATCTACATGAAGGGAGGAATCCCAACTTATGCGGCTGTTTATTATTCATGAATGGGGACGGCGTGCAAGGGGACGCATGCGAATGTAATGGGGTAATGGTCATTATACCGCGTGGACATTGTTACTTCAGGGACGTCAAGCGAGATACGCCAGTGTTAGATGAATGTATTTTTGTTTTATGTGTAGCTTTATGTTCTGAATCTCGCACAAGGGAATGCGAATTATTTCAAATTCTCCTCTAATATGGAATCATAACGGGGTAGTTATGCCGGTAGCACTAAAACTAATTTCGGATTAAAATTGGCTAACCTCAAAACGCCACGCAAAGGAAGGGTTGTTTATTATGATTAGACCTTTATTAAACATATCTCTACAACGAAAATTCACGTATTCCAATAGTATAGTTAAAACTTACAGACATTTCTTTTATAGCCAATATAGAAATATGATAACACTAATACATTTCAAACAGACACCTGCCCTGATCTTTGGTGCAGGCTTTTAATGTACTGTTATCAATTTCAGGCATCAGTATAAAATATTTAAATATTTTTATAATAAACGATAAACATTTGGTTTCTTAAAGAATAACTGCAAATTAGTGGTATTGTTAGTTCAAGTAACAAGTTTTCCAAAAAGATTATACTTGGTCTCCACTATTCGTATTCTTACAAATTTTATAAATGAATGTTTTTAATATTGTTCATTTACAAATTGGTTGCTGAACAAATAGCTTTAGTAAATGGGGGGTTCTGAACTTAGGACTTATTTTATATGCAGTAAATAATGTTATTACGAGTATATATTTCATGATTACGGGATTTACTGAGCGATAAATTCAATAACGCTAAACATTTACAACAAATTAATGGATTATTTATCCCGCACTTCACACCCTGAATGCAATCATAATATTAATAAATTCCCATTATCCCCCAACGTTAAAACTACGTATCGCTGAGTAAATCCAATAAACATATCAGTGGCTCCATCCATCAGCAGCCACGATCAGCAACCCCGGCCGGCTGGAATTAGGAATTATTTAACTGTTGGCATTGAATGCTCACAGCGCCATAGTGGCTAGGCGGGTAATCAAATACCACTCTGGATAAACAAATGAGGCGTGAAACGAACCGATGTTCGGTTGTTCTACGTGCATTACGGCCGCAGGAACCGGATACGCCAAGCGGAGGGCAAACTTGATTGGAATGTGAGGTGACAAAGGGAATTGGCACGGAACTAATATTGCCAGAGATTACAACTCATTCTTAATTCAGAACCACTATGGGAACTTACTCAGCGGGACATAAAAGATGACCGCTGAAAAACGTAACTGATTTACTGAAACTAGTAGAAGCAAAAAAATAAAAAGATTTGATTGAATTGCAGCAGTTTTTTTAAAACTTATATCAATTCTTAACTGTTTAATATGTAGGGCCCCGAAATATTTTGTTCCTGTGTCACAAATGAACTTAATATGCCACTGATTCTACCCCAGCGATGAAGTAGCGTAGTAGTACAGAAAATGGTTTGATTGCGTTACAAAGTAGGTAGGCACCTGTGATAGGGAGACACCGGAATGCCCGGAGAAAAACTGCTATCGAGTGATATGAAGAAATATTAGTTGTAACAAGGTAGGTACAATTTGTTTCAATTAAAATTAATTTCTGGGTGGTGCAAGTGTTAGTAAATCTATTTTGAATTCGGTATTTGTCACAGATGTTACTAAAGAGCAACCATCTTTGGTATGTACAAGTATGCCATTTGGATTTTTGGCATCTGATGTTCATACTTAACTTAGGTCAAATTAACACTAAATATAACATTAAAAAATTCCATTCAACGAACAACTCAGTAAACAATGAATATATACATTTTGTTATTATAAAAAACAAGAAAATGTTGAAATTATTTTCAAGCATTGAATAAATAATGTTGTGAATTGTTACAATGAAATTTTCTACAAAAACAAAAAACGAAACAAAAACTAACATTTAGTCGCGCTAATCATTTGTTAACTTTCTTTTACAGCACAAAAACTTGTTATTCACAATGATATTTTTAGTCTGTTGCGCAAAATGACAAAAAGTAGTCAATAAAACTTATCGGGTACAAGTCATCGTTGACTAATTCTAAGAAAGTGGGGTTAGAATTTATGTCTTTACATTTTTATCACTCGTTGTTATCAAGTAACGCCCACTTGTGTTCCAACAAGCTATCACACTCCAGACCTATCATTTCCTATACTTTACGAGTGCAGATAATTTCGTTATCTCTAACCTAAAAACAATAAAGGTGCGAACTCATATCGCCTGGTTATACCGCTATATAAATCAAAGCATAAACATTAAGCCCGACACTTTTATTGTTATTGTGTTTTACTTATTTTATTCTGCAGTTAAACAGGAATTTTAATACCTTTTACAACCTTCTCAAAACTTTTTTCTTCTATAGAAAAGGTATTTAAATTATTTGCAGTAGCTTTATGGCTTGCAAAGACAAGGATTCATAAGCGTATTTTATTTACAGATGATATCTTGCTAAGCTATTAAAGTCTATAGAAATTTGCACTTTTATGACGAACAGCGGGTACAGTAAAAAAATTTAATATGCGACATACTGAAGATAACAATAAATTATTACTTAGTTGTTAAAACTACGCACATTGACAAACTATAACAATGTATTACATTAAATTATTTAGTAAAAAATTACACGTTTTTCGATTTAAGTACGGCAATAAAGTAATATTTATTTAGTGTTTTAACTTCTTTGGGCTTATTGCTTTCGAATGAGAAAGATTATAAAAATAAATTATTTTTTATGGTGCAAATTAATTCTATATATTGCAATTATTATTAGTAATAAAAATATCATTAAATTTATTTTCGCATAAAGTTTATAATAAAAGTTTTGTTTTACTGCTATAAATATAAAAATTCATAAAACATTTAGAAGTCTTGCAATAAAACTTATGTGGGAAAATTATAAAAATTAATTATACAACTTTACGACTTATATTCTCGGTAAAGCAATAAAATTTTCATAAATTTCCTTTCCTTATTAATTCCCAATGAAATCATTAATTAGATATAAATTTTCTCTTTTATATACATTGTGTAATGATTGAAGTTTAATGAGACAACTGAGTTATATTGTTAACTGTTCCTGATCGTAAAGCCGTCGGTGTTAATTTCCAAGTGGCCGCATGGCGCGCTGGCGTCAAGGACATGTAATCACCTGTGGGTAGCTAATTCTCGAGGGTGGTCAGGTACTTCAACTCTAAACTTTGAGCTGAGCGCTACATGTTGGTTTTGTGCAAACAAAACAATGAACTACTTAAACAATCTTAAATCATTTGAAAATTTCCCCAGTTTTTAACCAGATATACCGACAGTGGAAGCCGAATAGTTAGCGCATTTATATTTGAACAGTGTTTAGTTTTATATGGGAAATTAAATTTTAATCTTTAAATAATAAATAAAAAATTATTAATATTTGATGGTATTAAAAATTGAATAATATGTTCCACAAATCGGGTGTTAAAAATAAACGAATGATAGGATCAGATTTAAATCACATTGTTTTTTTTTTAAATCATAGATTTGTTTTGCAATTATTTTTTAACATACCAGATTTATGAAAATTGAGGGAAAACATGTGTGTAATGTTACAATGTGGCAATACTTTCAAGAACTATACCAAATGAATTAATTTCGTCGATAAACCGAATTTACTAGCATATATTATTTTGAATTTATAACGCAAATATTTTTTTGCACTAATATGTGATTTCTGTTAATTTTACTTAGAAGCATATTACAGTAAAATCCGGTTATAATGACATCGAAATGAACCCATAACTTTCGTCGCTATTTTGCGAAACACGGTTTGAAATTATACCTTTCATAAAAATATAGGTAATATCACTACTTTTATTCCTTATTCATAATTCTTAACTGCCAGCATAAAGAAAACACCATTATCGTTACTCTTATTCTTAATTTTTTAAGCTAAACCCATCTTAAAACAGTAGAATGTACAGTAGATGCAAGCAATAAAAAAGCGTGTTTGCTTTGGGGAATTAGGTAGGTACGAGTATATTTGGTGATTTAACATTAGGAATTCTCGGTCGCGGTCGGTATTACAAATTTACAAACACAAAACACATTTCTCTGGGGCGGCAGCAGCCACATTAGCCATGTGTTTGGACACAATTACCCGTGTAAAACAGAATAATTAACAGGCTGTGTGTGGAGTGAGCACGCGCATACAAGGAAACTAATTATTCATTCCGCCACCGGATAACGGCCGATTAGCAGATTAAAAGCGGCAGATAAGAGCACCTCGCAGACATCCACATTATTATTAATTAGCGAGGGATACCGTACCGAACCGTCCTCTGCCTACTGTAAATAATACGATTAATTTCCATGTTTGGGCTCTGACCTAAATAAACGGGATTAAAAGACTCCATGCGGAAATGTTTATTACAGGAAATATTAATTAGATCAATCGCGGTAATTACGTACATATTTAAACTGGTGTTGAATACCACTTTGTAGCACTAGTTACGTGATTTTATGTTTGCCAATCCGACAGAGCTAATAATGGACTAAGTAAATTTGCCGGCTTTAGCATGCACCACGCAAATTTCCGCACAGAATCGCATAAACTCCCTACATAAATCACATCAACAAATTTGCCTTCGGCCATCAGCCAATCATCAAATTTCACCCCACTATATTCTCACCTACATTACACAAAAACTGCATTTTTCAATATTTTTAAAACATCTTTATCTATTATTAATTTATTGTATTTTAAAACTAAGTCCCACGAAAAGGTTTTATCGACCCCACATAGGTCTTGCTCAGGGGAGAAATCCTCGTGGGTTCAAAACCAGACGGAGTAGAAATAATGTCTTCCAAAAAAGACTGAAGTCTTCAGTCAAAGAAATCTTATTACACAAGACCTATATTAACTTACTTCCCAGTTTGGCAGATAAATTTTTATATATTTAATTTAGCTTTAATAATATTTTATTGAGTTTCTCAATACGATATACCAACAATAATGCATTTTCAATTTCGTATGAGACGCTTCCGATTGTTTTCCGTGAAAATTTTATTTCCGAAACGATCCGCCAAGCAATAAAATAAAAATGCGCTGTGTATGGCAACAAATTCTCCCCGAGTTCGCTTTGTGTGCGTCGGGACGCCGTGCTGTACGTGCCGCCGCATAAACCAGAGCAACAGCACAACATTAGACCCGCACAGGATGGCCGCGTGCAGGATAATAATGGCACAGACGTGCGTACACTCCGAATCCTCCACTTTTCCGCAACAGCACAAACTGCTTATAATGAATTTTTCATTTTGATTTCTGCCCAGAATGAATAATTTCCTCGGCTTCTTTTACGGGGGTGTAAACAATGTTTATAGCATTTTTTTCAGCCCGAGCATTAATTTTGGATGAGCCAAGGTGGAAGCAAATCAAAACCAAGAAAACAAAACACAAATCTTTTATTTCGGAATCCTTCTTGTTTTGCAAGATAATAATTTTAAATTTGTATTTGTTCAGACTCGTAAGATCTGGAGTTTAAATATCACAGTATCTGTATTTCACAATCATATTTCAATTTTGATTGTATAGTATTTCATATATCAGTAAATTGAACAAGAACTAGAAAAAGACAAAGCGAAGAAAATAAAACAACAAAGAGGCAAATGACTGGAACATGCAAAGAAATCAAATGAAATATGGAAACCAGGAGCGAAAAGAAAACGTGACGTAGGATAAAATGCAGAGAAGTACCAAACTGAAAAAAAGATATGAAGAAAAATATCAAATTAACACAAATAGACATCGGTCCTTTGAAGTGGAGAAACTTGTTTGGATTATCTGAACTATAAGTAAGCTAGAATATAGGACAAAAATCCTTAATAAATGCAGGTCCTTCAGTTTATAAAATATGTCTGTGTTTCAATAAATTGATCTTGATATTTATAACAGAATTCTGTATTTATAGTTATTGTCGGTTATTATGAGCAAACTCCCACTGCCTCCCATTTGTTTATAAACGAGTAGCGACCCACTCATGCATACGAACATATTTTATTGTAATTAAATTTTAGTGTAAATTGCAGTAGCAATATATTTCTTGTCATAGTATTTTATTGGTTCGCGTTCAAAAGGACTGAATAGTCTAGTTTGTAATAATTATCTGAATAATCTTTGTAATTAAAACACAAATCACGACACTATCACGTTCATTTAAATGTCAACTTAATTTATCTCGGCACGCTATTCGTTGACATATTTATTAACTTTTCAAAATTTGTGACAGCAACAGACAACAACATGGCCTCATTACATACCGCAAAACAAGTAAATTATCATCGCTTAATATACGTTTCTGATTATTTATCATCCCAGAGGTACCTATGGTTGTTACTATGTTAATTATACCTTATTATTATATTTCTTGGTATGTTTGAATTTATTCAGTTGCTAAGGAAAAAATAAAATTTACTATACGGATGAAATACATGCAATACTAGTAGCAAAAACGTGTATCAAAGCAAAAAATGATTGAGAAACAGCAAAAACATGAAACTAATTGAATTTGCAATGCAAATAAAAATTAATTTTTACGACAACATCAAGCCAGGCTGGGCAAATGGCCCGCATTAATATTTAAAGAAAAGCTTTAAATGCCAAGGGAAAGTATTATTAATGGCATATTACGATATCACTTAAAATTTAATAGGCGTCGTTAACATCTAAATTCGAGTGAAAAAAGAAGGCTTGGTTATAAAATATTCGTGCCACTTTGTGCAGCTGATTAACTCCAGATAACCCATCATAAAATGTTTCATAAATTCCGCGTCAATAAAAATTCATATAAAGCCGAGTATCTCTTTCAACCGAGGAAATTTTTAATTGAAATTCTCTATTGACTTTGGAAATATTAATTGATTCGGGTGACATTTGACTTTTAATTTGCCTTCAGTCTAATGAATTATTAATTGATGTGTAATTAAAACGTCAAATAAATTATTTCCGAATAGAAAATTAATTTTATTTACTATAGACATTCACTTTCCACACTTTTTATTTGTCCATGAAAGCATTACCTCAGCTCTATAAAATTTTACCCAATATTTTTCTCGAATACAACCTCTTTCAAAACAAAATCGCTGACCATTTTTAAAGGTGAGTTTATGCTCAAAACAAAAATTTAAGAATAAGGAATAAGCATAAGCGTTATTTTTATATTTATTATTCTGTTACTGTTACGGACCTTTGTAATTGACATTTACGTTTTTTATATGAAGAGTTTGTCAGTATAATATATATTATGTCTGACTTTGACGATTATCGCGCATGCGCATTTCGCTTATAGGTTTAAGAATAAGGCGTAAAGTTAAAAATTGACCAACTTTTGCTTACGCCTAATTTTTATTCCTGCAGCATAAACCGACTCATATGTTATAACTGTTTTAACTTTAAGTCTGTTCTTATTCTTATTCACGATAAGTTGGGTAACCATATTGAATGGGAAACAAAATGCGAGGTTATGTTTATTTTAACAGAACAAAACAAACAAAACAAATATGAATGAAAACAACAAAGAGTAGAATGGTGAGCTTATCGGTGCTGTAATATCTTATTCCGTTTGTACACATGTACGTTAATCAGATAATGGCAAAAAAGTAAAAGAACAATTGTAAATATCGGCGGCCCATAACAATATATCAACAATGCGATTTCATCATCAGCAATCAAGTACAATTCAATCCCATTACTGAAACATAACTCCTTGTGTCTTACACAAGTATCCACTATAAATATATCTGCTTTATGTGGCTGGCGTAACAGGGAAACCGTACATGGCAACTCGAATTCACGACGTTGTACAATAAAACGTTTAGGAAACACGATTTGCTTCGGGACGAACAGGACCGCAGTGGCCCAAACTGACACCAAAATTTCATTTAGTACTTTCACACCTCTATCGACCTTAAGTAACAATATTTAAAATACAGAGTTGATAGTATGATTGGCGATAGTATATTGTCACAAAAGTATTCATACTACCAGTAAAAGAATTTTATTTCCAGTATCATATCCTATCTAAATACATATTTAAATAATAGATATTGAATGTTTCAGGGCAGATGAAAATACTAACATGCGAAAGCAGAGATAATTTCTTTGACTAAAACACTTTATTGCAAGTTGACTGAGACAGTACTTATTTTTAAGTGATGGCTTTATGTATATCTTAATAAAGGATGTAATATTCGTTGATACTGAATGATATGTAATTATGAGTAATAAAACACAGTTGTTATGTGTCCATAAGAATATATAGCAACTATTTTCATGTTAAATTTAATGAATATACATGTACATATATCGTAATTACAACTATCATCAAATAATAATTAATACATTATACATATGCAATTTGAATAAATTGAAGGTTCTGTAAAATGTAATTAAAAGTAATGTCTTGTTTACTTGTGTTTGTTCATATAAATATACATTAATTTTTATTGTTAAATGGGTTTTTCTGTACATAAAAATTAATGTTGTATGTATATAACATGATTTCGAAAGTGAAAATATTGTGAAGTAATTACGAGATTAACAAGATTTTTATTTATAGTTGGTTAAGTGTGACAGTCTTAAAAAGGAAATATAATAAGCGTTAACTTTGTGATGAAATAATAAATAACCTGTTTTGTCTTAATTGTATTACTTGTAGTTTGGCACATTCGCCCTTTTGGACATCAGCGTTTATATATTTAAATTTTCAAATTCTGCTTAATGTACGTGTGGTTACGAACTAAGTATCTGTGATACTTGAAACGTTATTCCTTTTAAGAATGAAGCAAGGGAGAATAATAAAAATAAAACTGTATAATGTCCGACATGCAGGACAGGAAGTTCCGGTAGTTTGAAATCTTATTGACATGTTCCGTATCCGTCATTGTCAACCGCAGAAACAATCCGAGTGTAGCTCAACTTTTCTCCGCTTGAGTACTCTCGTGTAGTACAAGAACAAGCCGTGTTGTCGCCATGCAATTGCCACTTTCACGTCAACAAGGTGAATTGTAGAGCGACGACTCGACTCCTGCTATTGACATCACATATGTTTCATATAGAAACACTCAACTGTGTCAACTTGATCGCTATCTGTATCTAGAATTATATTTGTGTAAATTGTATGTTGTATGTAACCTATCATTTTATAAAGAAAAAGTTTATGATGCAGATAATTGAAATATGTACGCGAGTAGAACGATGTTTAAACATTAGTTGTAAAATACAGGAAGCAATTAAAAACATTAAGTAAATTACTGCGTTTATAATTAATAAGTAAATTTGTTTTATAGCTATACATTACGCGCATGTAATAGCGAGATAAGAAACTGCACTTGAAATAAAAAAGCTATTATTAAAAATATCTTTAAAAGTAATAAAAAGTATGACCTTCTAAGTGCGCTGTAAAAACTTGTTAGAAAATGTCCATAATAATGATTACAAAGTAAAGAGAATAAAACACACGTAGTTATTATGATAATAATTACGTTTTTTCCCGGTAATATAAAATATGAATTGGCGTTCAGGCATTCAATTTGCCGTACATTAAACGTAATAAATATTTGTTGTCGAGCAATACCGCGGCAGTAGAAATTTAATTATCATTAAACGGAATGAAATGAGTTTCATGTTCTGTAAAACAAACTATAATTACAATGGAACAATGAAATCGGTAGAATTTGCATGGAGCCGCGTTCTCATTGTATTATTAATAGATTTTTGTAGCGCATTGAAACGCCAGCGCAGTGATTCAACAAATCATTCTCCTTTTAATCAACAAGATGAAACGGTTATTTGAGTACAATTGCGGCTACCGCAAGCGGCGGCTGCCTGCAAAACCGCGCGGAGCAGAAGCTGTGGCCGGCTTTATTACGAGACGGCAAAAACGCTCCCTGGGCTGTGGGTTACCGCCGGCCAAGATTAGGCACGACCAGTCAATCAGCTTGCCGCTGTGTTTATCTTACACCCCTTTTAACATACTGCACTTTATACACTTCTCATTCTACAGATAAATACGTACAAAAATACTATTTCTAAACCGATTTGTTAACATTAGAGGAACCGTGTAACAAAATAAAGAATACATGTCTTCGACGACTGAAGATCACGAAATATGAAAAAATGACTGTGAATTACGCATTACAAGTATCAAGTTAGTTGCGTTTTGCGTGCGACGGTGTACAATAAAAATACAGAAAGACTGGATCTCCTGTTCTAGCCCACAGTTTAAACATAGACTGAAGTTACAAATAGTCAATTTTCTGGAAGAACATGTAAAGATTATTGTTCTACAATTAACTGATGTACGGTGCCTATAATTTTTCTTTAAGCACGGATTACATTTTATTGAAGTTCTAATATGGTACCGATGTTATACAGTTGGTTTTCAAGAATATTCTCATTTTACAAACAAACGTTTGAAATACTTCTATTTTCGATAAGTAGATACAGAGGTTTTTCAATTTTATTGTAGGGTTTTATTATCTTTCTAGGAAAATAGAGAATATTAATACATAATTAACAGACGTTTGATGTGTCCCTAATTTACAAACGGGGAAAACAGGTACGTTCTTCAACTTTACCACAGTTATAAATACGTTTCAATGATCAACTAGTGTGGTATTAACAAATGAAGTTTGTTGCTGTTTAAGTTTAGGAGACGCAATATTTGTCGTTCCGCGATTAGCGGATGTCCAGATATAGTGTAAGGTTGGCGTGTGTAACCCGGGTGCAGGACGAAAACAAACAGCAGGGTACCTGTTTGACGGGGGCCGGCGCGCTCAGCTTATCCGACTTGGCGCTTTTCTTCTTCCCCTCCGTCTTCTCAGCGTCCACATCGTCGTGGCCGGTATCTTGCAGCCTCACTATGATAGCTATTGTTGCGGAGGGTCTGGCGCACGTGGACAACCACTCGACGCGGCCACTTCACGAGCCACACCTTCCGAACACCTGGTTCGCGCTCACATGGGAGACCAACGTCTGTTTGTTTGCCGATTAATCTCGCTGGATAAACAGTTAGGACAAGTATTCCGAGAAACACTTGGATACTTTAATGGAAAACCGGGCCCGGCCACTCGTTTCACACACAGTTGCACACAATGATTGCATGTCAGCTTGTTTTTCCACTTTTTTCCCTTTTCCTTTTCTTTCTCGCGCAGCTTATAAAACGGCGAGTATTTATTTTCCCGAGTGTTTAAATATTCACGGCGAGACAAAAAGCAGGCGGAACGCTCCCGACGAGCCCGTCCCGGCGAATCGATGTAGTTCCGTGCCTTGCCTGTAATCACGCTGCCCACTGATTTTTCTTGCAGATAATTCCGCGGCTCACGGCGAGTAATTTGCGTGTGGCGTGCGCCGTATCGTGGTAATTTGTTGATTTTTACGAGCGACCACACTTTATTAAAAGTTAATTCGGAATATTTAACACGCCAGCGGTTGCACTCACACACTGCAACTGCAACACCTCTGTACACTCTTGCTACTAACTGCCACTAACACAACACAAGTCAGGTTCCTGCTCGGTTCGCTTCGGACGAGTGTGAACTGTGACAGTTGCGGAGCTCGCGCAAACTAGCGCACGTAAACTCCACAGTCGACTGCGCACAGCGAAAGCTCGTCTCACACTGAGATGTGGAAAAAGCTTGACCCGCGCGTAGGAATACAAGCGCATGCGTACCGCGCCGTGCACGGGCCCGGTCCCAGCCAAACCAACTGTTCCCAAACATCAATCTATTTATATTTTATTACCATTAAACTAATGGAATTTATAAGCCAATGTAAATATTAACTGGTAAATAAATAATATCGACACGTTCTATAGTATTACAAGCGCGCTTATTACTAATTAGTAAAGTGAAAAAGTGAAGGTAAAACTTTATTGTCACCTTCTTGGCGTGATAATGTCGCAGATAATGAGTCATTATATTTATAAAAGAAGCCAGATTGAATTAATTGAATGTAGCGGTGTGTTTGAATGTTGTGACAAGGTCAGGTGTAGATTGTACTTGTAGCCATTAACTACTAAATACTAAAACGGGGATTTGACACGCTGCTACCACGGCTTAATTAAATTTAACTAGACAGGGTCGACTCGTGCGACGTCGGTTTTGGCGGATTCGTGTAAATCCGCGGGTGATGTGGCCAGCGATAGCGACAAGAGATCGTTTATTACCCAGATACCAGTACTAACTTTTTATGTGTTTATTTACGAGCAAATTATATGCCATAATATAAATCCTGTGCTGTGCGCGTAGGAACCATTTTATTAGCTTTTATTTTATGAAGCTAAGCGTTAAAAATAAATGACACATCTATTGGTGGAGCAGTATAAGTTTAATGTGCACGCCAGCATGTTTAGTGCTGTTTTACGGCGCTGGGTTGCGCGTGCGTGTCGAGTAATGACCACAGATATCACAACAGGGGAAGCTCGCGCTGACTTCATTTTGCATTCTAGACGCCGACGAATTATTAATAGCTTCCCCTCTTGTTTCTTGTTCGGATTATACAGACGGAAGCTGTCATTAGTAGCTGCCATGAATTTTCTATGTCATAATCATGTGATACTCTATTTGTTTTCCTGCATTTGCTAAATACATTTCCCAAAAGAAATCTCTTCATTACCATATTATTTATTCCTTTCTTTCCCCTCTCTTCTTCAGCTTGTATCTCTTCGTGTACGACACGGCCTTTATCTTGTATGCATTACAGGATTATAAATTAGGTAGCTTTACGGATAGCTTTTTAGTTGTCCCGTGCTGTATCCAAATTGTTTAGGTTTCTTACTTGTTCCTGTATTATCCACTATGGAATCGACCGCCACTGTATAATACGTACGATATCATTTACGTATAATACAGAGTCAAAATGAATTGTTTCTTCTATTCGTTAAAATCTACATGTCAAAATCAAGATGATTACAATACTTTCCTTATATGTGGCAAGTGATAAAAAGTAGCTTTGTACCCAAATAAAAGTGGATATTACATGGAATGTTTTTGTGGAACTCGGTGAAAGATGTGATGCTATTATTCAAATTTAAAAACCGTAGAGTTCGAATAAGGAAACGATTTCGTATTTTACGATTTTGAAGTGCGCGCAGTCCATTAAATAGATATCTACTGCCGTAGATTCGGG
Source organism: Stenolophus ochropezus (assembly GCA_035578165.1). Classification (NCBI taxonomy): domain Eukaryota; kingdom Metazoa; phylum Arthropoda; class Insecta; order Coleoptera; family Carabidae; genus Stenolophus; species Stenolophus ochropezus. The sequence goes on along the minus strand of JAQOWZ010000005.1, from coordinate 10,577,467 downwards.
ATGTATCTGCTACCTCACATTTTTATCATCGAGATCTTCGTAAATAATTCCGTAGCTTATTTGATTTTATCGGACGGAGCAGACATAAACACAATGTATTCACTCCATCATCTGGGGCTCTAAAACTGTTGCGAATTCGCGCTTACAAAATTGAAAATAAAACTGTACATTCACATTTCAGCAAAACTGCAGTCGCATGCGATAGGAAAATAGAGTTTGATTAAGTGGAGACTCGGTATATGTTCGCATGACTGATGCATTATTTTGTCTTAAATGACTGGTATAATACACACGCTTTTTAAATCAATATAAGAAATTACAGACAAGAGATATATCGTAATAACGGTATTATTTGCGCTATTATCTGCGTTTTTATTTATTTACTATACTTGCTGTTTTTCTCTCTGATTTAGTTAACTATTTAATGTATAGATTGCTTCGTTGTACTCTATAATATTTGTCTACTGCATAATTTTGTTGAGTGCTTATTATATCTCATTTTTCAATTTTAAACGCCGTAATATTTTTCTTTGAACCGTTTATATAGACAGTGTACACTGTACTGTATTATTAGATATTATTATTCTCGACGGATATTTCACAATGCAGAATTCAGAACGGTAGGCGAGATTTTATTCTAGTACAACTGCCAGTTCATGTTTCAATTGTAATACTTTTTAAAATTTTATGGAATAGTCATAGTTTTATTGCGAAATCTGCGTTTTACGAAATTTGTTCATACAATGTAAATGATCCATTAATTGTCTATTGTTTTGTATAACAAAAAAAAAATAGCTTTATATTATAAACAATATGTTAGGATTATATTCGGATGAAGAATGTAAAAGTTGGAGAAAGAATATAATAAGCAATTTGTAGTTAATTAAAGAGTTGGTAATTTTATAGGAGCCGCAAAAACAAGGAGCAATAAATGAGTTAACAAACAAGGATACAGCTAGCAAAAAGAAGTGTGAAGGCATACAAGCCATTATACAGCCAGCTCGTAAATCCATTATAATTAAAATTCAGCTGGCAAAGGTTTATAACAGTTCACGGTTGAAACATCAATAAATAAAATTTATTTTCTGACTAATACAACATTTAAATGCTAATTAAACGTTGCCACGTAAAAACATTTAATAAATTGACGTTAATCAAAATATACACTCGTTGGCAAACATAAAATCTGCTGTTTGCTGTAACGAGCAAATAACAATGATATATGAAGTTGTTAACACGAGGAGTATGCTAAGCTAAGACCAAATAGAATTATTAGAGGCTTAGTGTGTCGACAGCACTAGAATTTCAACTATTTTTGTACCGCTGAGAAAATGTTTGCTGGCTGACTCATCTCTTCACACATTTCTAATACGTTTAAAATTACTCGGTAAATAGATGCACCGCACGGTTTAAGTCATGGCGGTTTCTTGCTTATGTTTATAAATATGTATGCGCGCTATGAGACTCATTTTATTTATAGATAATGTCCGTACAGTCTTCCGAGAACTCGGGAAATGTATCCGATGTAAACACCGCCATTCAACGTGTTTGTAACCGAGAAAATTAACACTTTATATGTTACTATTTCACAGAAACACTTACTATTCTACGTAGTTGTTTTTACTTTATAAACAACCTGGTACTATTTTACATCACATATTTCAGTTTATTACAATGTATGCAAGAAACAATAAACTTGATAAGAAGGAATATTGTGAGTTTTTGGCAGGATCGTTCCACTTCCTGCGAAAAACTTTGAGGCCTTTAGCAAGTGTAAGCATCTTGTAACAAGGCTGGATAAGAATTTGCGTAATTTTCCAAGTAATCTGCGGTCGGTGGTCGTATGTAATTAAGCAGAAATTTTTACAAACGTTTTATTCATGAACAAGTGACATTATGCGATCTAGTCGAGGAAATTTACCGCAGATATCGCGACAAGCAGCAAAGAAAAAATAAAATAAATAACTTGCGGGGAATTTTACAACGTGCCCGGCTGTGCATGCAAGCTTCAGCAGATAGAATCTTACGATAAATGCAAGAAAACATTCTCTTAAATGTATAATTTAAACATATTAATGCAAATGAGAGGCAGCTATTTACATATCTACCGACGGGGCTCTGCTGGCAAGCAGCGCCCCGGCGACGCACGGCGGCGCGCCGAACTACACTGCGCTGTCGGTATTTCAGAACCCGACACACACCGCCACCACAGAGCTTTTTGCTGGAATGCGCAGAATGTGACGAAATCTGAATCCGACATTCTTACCCACTTAAAAATTAACTTTCGTGGAATAAATTTCCTTGGAATTTTTGTTATTTCATTAAATGCTTATCAAATTGTATGAATATTTCACAGAAAAATGACATAATTTGCACAAAAACTGTTCCAGGAAGTTGCGGAAACACACGAACAGGAAACTCTGAAATGAATTTATTCCAACCACCGCATTCTCCAACGATCTAGATTGCGCTGGAGGAAATTAACATTGTCACAAAACCAATAACCACATTTGAAAAATAAATCATTTTGTTTCATCAAAATTTCAGATTACAGCGAAATTTGTTGCCAATGAAATTCACAAAATTGGAACATTTATAAACATCATTATCTTACACTCTTATAGATCTGTAGAAATGATCTGGGAATCAAGGGAAACTTGGGCACTGAATTTATCAAAAATATAATCAACTGCTTCCGTTTTTAAAGGAAACCGATTTCAAGGTACGATTTTACGGAAAAAGTTTCGGATATACATTTAAGATGATGTTTCAATCACCAGTTTTGCTTAGATGTGGCCGGTAGTAATGAAATGTACAATTTCCCGAAGAATGTGTGGATTGTGGTAGATTTGGTGAGGTAAATAAGGTGGTAGGTGTTTAATTTCCGAGATCAGCAGCGTGATCAGCGAGACAAAGGCCGGCTAAGCTGCGCGAATTGTTCACCACTTTACTCATTACAGAGTACATCTTAGCATTTCACTTCGTCCGCTTTCAATTTAACTTTGGCGAAGCCAACCCCGAGAGAGTTCTCTGTTTGCGCTGATAATCAATTCGGAAACTTTCTCATACGCCCGGCTCCACTCCGTGTTTTCTTTTTAGCGCCGTTTATTTCGGTATTATTAAATCAGCAAAACGGATTTGCATTTTTAAACGAATTTAAAAATTAATTCGATAATGGCGATCGACGCACCAATCGACGGATTGATAATTCGACGCCAGCAATTTGCTGCTCGATTTTCTTCTCGTTTCTCTCCTCCATTCATCATTTATGAATGGGCCCATTACTCGATACGAAATTTATACGCCTACCACCCATTCACAACCAATATTTTATTTCAACTATTTTATTTGCCCACATCAAAATTCATATTGCTAATAAATACTTTCTTAGAAATAAAAAATATAATTCTAACTTCTGAATTGTTCTAGAATTGTAGTACTCGTAAGGGTTACAATAGTTGGAAACCATTTGGTCACATTGTGTTTGCTAATGGCAATTTAAATATAGCAAGATGTGTTTATGGTGACCATAAAAAGTTAGGAAAAGTGAAGCGCGTTTTATGTAGAAAGGAAATAGGTTAGTATTTCTGTAGCACCCACACATAAAAAACAAAAGAACGCGATAACATTTGATGCAATAATTCAAGGAAATGATATTTTAATGACGTATAACCGAGTCGAAAAGTGGGCAAGGTCGTTGGTTGGAAAATAAAACAGTTAAACGGCTTTTACTTGACTACTCAACCCGTAAATCAAGCCGGGTTAGAAATACTACATGTGCGAATTCAGGGTAAATTTTATACAAGGCTGTTAAGCACGCTAACAGAGGAGCCGTAAAGCGCAGGGAAGCATAATCATAATAGAAAATTTACATGCAATAAAGCTGCGAAAGACTCTACCTCGGAATTCCTAACTCAATAAGCGCGCAAACGCGTTACTCATTAAAACATGGAAATTTGCTACATTCCTAATTTTAATTCACTAACGAACGACATCTGAAAAATACCTCGCCAAGTAATGTAATAAAACTAAAAGTTTCTTCTGCATTAACTTCATTTACAACTTCTACCATGCTCATTTTTACAGATTCACTCTTTAGCGCACTATAAACATCACACTCAACAATTACACCTTTCATCTTAAAGTTTAAATATTTCAATTACTACTTTATAGCTTGAAATGTGGGGACTTCATATGAACGTTCATAACTAGGTACGTAATTTTACTTGTCAATTTCAATTAGAACTTTAAAGACTGTTAGCTCCAAACTTTCAATTTTACTGGGGCCACATTGGTGCAAGTATAAGTATCGAGACAGTCACTAGAATAGTTCGTTTTAAAAGTGTGTCACAGTAAAATTCAATTTCCAATGTGACTCAAAAGTTACTTAATAGCTATTTATGTATTAAGGGCGAAATGATATAGATTTTGGACCGCGGTGCAAAATTGAAGCCCGACGCGCAGCGGAGGGTTACAATGCACCTAGGGCCAAAATATATTTCGCTCGTAATACATACAATATTTTTTGCACATCCGAAGTAGTATTACTTCATCACCGCGATCAAAGTAAAACGATGTTCAAATCAAATTCAGATCATAGTGTCTATTTGACATATGTACGTTGTCATGGATAACAATGAAAACAAGCAAGTAGTAAGTAAACAAAGTAGCAAAAAGCGGTGACACGTCAAAAATTTATTATAAAAATGGGTGAAAATAGTACAGAAAATGAACTCTCAGATGCAATTAAACTAGCGGCAGAGAATGCATCACGAATTTTGCTGCCACATAGATGTAATAACTAATAATCATAGATGTAATTATTTTAACTGGGCACGAAAAGTTCTAGGGCGAAAAAGAGTGTCATTTCGCCCTTAAAACAATGTTATTTGTCCGACTTTTACGCCCGGATGTGCAAAAATTACTTTTTTGTGCAAAGCATTACATAAAAATAAGAACGTTTCTAACGGAATGTTTGTGGGCTATATATTTTTTAAGAAGAAAGAAAATGCGTTGTGTAAAGAATTGAAGTTTGTTGGGATAGTAAGGATGCCTGAACGCGGTTTAGGAGTAATAAAAAGAAGAAAAAGTGCATTGAAGTGGCGAGCAGGACTGCCGGGCTGTATTCAATTGCAATTACAGTATCCCGGCGGTCGGGTAAGTTTGTGATAATTTATTTATCAGGCATTCGGATGCGGCGTGGTGCAAAGCGTTACTTACACAGCGTTTTCTGTATAAAGCGAGGATCAACTGAGCTTTCCCCGGCGTCACAAGCTTTTATTGTCCCGGTATAAAGCCCGAGATGTATACGGATAGTGTTCGTTGTTCAGCGAATTCCAAAATCAATCTCTCTCGTCGCGCTGTCCCGGACTTTATAGCAACTTAAGGTTCTTTTATCACCCCGTGTTACTATTTTCCGGTTTTATATTTATTCCCCTTCACGGGTTTACTTGTCTTTACCATCGACTTGTTTCCAACCTTTGATATTTCTATATTTACAATCCTGGACTCTGTTTTCGACTTCATGCCCCTTCAAAACACCCAATGGAATTTATAACTTTCTCGACACAACATCGATAGTTCTTTTTATTCCTTTACCTTACATATTGTTCGGATATCATATTTTCTATTACTTCAATTTTTGTTTCAATTCGGCTCCAAAGTTACCAACTATATGAACTAAGAAATATTCCTTTATCATTGTAGTTCGGTGTTCGGAAATTACTGTAAAGTATAAATGTCTTGCAGTAGTTGATAGCTTTAAAAAGCATGTTTAAACTTCTTTTAAGTAATAAAATTGTTTTCTAATCTTATTTTCCCAATAACTTACCAATGGTTAATGTTCAGGATTTGTGTTAAATCCTTTTAATTCATTAAGTAAAATGAAACAAGTTTGGCTCTTTTCATCTTCATCAATTTCCTTTAATGGTTTTTGGAACTAATACCTCTTTTGAAGATCATAAGTCATAGACAACTTGATCAAGACTCTATTCATCTTCCTTTTGTTAAAAAACAGTTAGTTGTCAGATTAGATAGGGTGCTTTTAAATCAAAATTCCCTAGCGATTTTTTCTTTAAATGTTATTAATGTCAACAAGAACGATTTATGGAGCATAGCAAGAACTAGTTTTTAATTTGGTATATCAAATTTTATTACAAAAGGGTATAAATATAAAATTTATGTTTGCAAATGGGAAAAGTTCTAAATTTTTATTTTAATATCGTAAATTTTCCTGTACATTACGCTTGTATGTAACATAACCTAATTTTTCATTCCATTTTCTTGTGAGTCACTTACCACAGTGTAGTTATGTTTTATCTGTTGGTTTACCGCAGCAGTTTCACATTTACAATTTGTCATAACGTATTACCATGGCGCGAAATTAGAGTCAATCTTCATAATCCTCCCAGGACCGGCTCCAGGGAAAAGGGAATTAGGGTAAAAACAGAAGTAGGTCGAAGCTGCGACACGGAGGTTGAAGGTGTAACAACAGAAGTTCTCAACAATCCAACGCGATTTCACATTGCGGGGTTTAATTTGTTGTCCTACGTTCAGTAATAAAGAATAAATAAGAAAACCATCAGTTGGTCTACTACAATATATTTCTTTGTTATTTTATTAGCTATCGTACGGTTTAAAAACTGTGACTGTACTACTGTATTTTTGATGTTTAATAGTCATTGGTGAAAACTTTGATAAGGACAACGAATTGAAGATCAGAGAGGGGAGAAGCTTCAGCATTTTTAATCGAAAACTATTGTAGAATGAATTAAACATTCTACATATAATATGTTGCTCATTTTATTTTAAAATGTCTAGTGGTCCTGTCTTCATTAAATTAATGAAGAAAATAATTTTTGGGTTGTAATATATCTAAATTGATTGAAGAAGAATTGGTTCGTCTATTTCTGTGAAGGCATATTATGAACTGGGACTGACTTAAAGTAGGTTCTTATTCTAAAGATTGTTTCCGGATAATTAAATCTAAGGTGAGATGATGAAGATGTAAGATTTGGGTAATTTTTATGAGAAACGTGGGTGTAAAACAAGCATGGAAATCTTATTAGCCGGTGATGTGGATTTTCCGCGCGACAGGAGGCAATTTCGATTGAGCGAGTAGATTGGGTGGTACGGAAGAAATTAATTCGCCATGTCGAACGCGAACGGTCAGATCAAATTATGCAAATGCCCCCATCCATCATGCATTTTGACGAGCGTGAATTCGCCACCCCTTCGGGCGAGCTCGGGGCACCTCGGGTGTGATTCGCATTCCGGCGGCGCCGACGACGTGTCTTGCAAGCGTCTCGCAAGGCTTTGTTTCCGCGCCGCGTCGCCATAGCGACGGCGGGAGTAAATCCACGTAAAACTACCTCTAATCGTTCAATCCTGTTCGCAAGTGCCGAACATTCATCGGCCGAAAAAACCCGAACTAAAGTGCTTCATCCCGAATTCGATCAAAGAAAAAATCTCTCTGCCACCGGGAAGTGTATCTGTATTATTGACACTTCGCTTCACACAAAAAATGCTACAAATTAAATACCTCCTATTCTTTATCTCTTCCAATCATCCCTCGGTTAGGAAACTTCGTTAGGGTGCATTTATCAGTCATCTCAAGCCATTCAAAAAGAAATTGTCGAGGGGGCATTCGCTAGAGTCTGGCTCACACCGTATCATCTTCTTTCAACTTACTACATCACTTCCTTTATCTCCCTTGTCAATTCAAGTACCAATATGTTCTGACAGGTATAGACACATACATTCTTACCTACCCTACATTTAAACCCTTGCACTCTGCAATACAACTGTTGTTAAATATTGAATGTAAATATTGTAGCACATGTCTCCTAAAGGTTGCTGGATAATATCTTTTCTTTCTATAGTTTCTGTATAAAGTTTAATTACACAAGAAGGTATAATTAAGGGAACGTTTCCCAATGTGAATTGGGTTTTGCTGGAGGCGGAAAAGGGTCCGATATCGACTGTGAATTTATAGATTGTGAAATTACTTAACGTAATTGAGATTAATTTACACTTTATAAACGAGAATTGGTTTTTGTCGACCGCAGAGGATTCGCAGGGTTTCATTACTAGAACGACGGGTTTGTTTTCTTTATCCATCTTCTTATTGGATTCATTGCAGAAATTTAAATTATACCCGCAAATAATAGACGGAAATAACTTGAACATCCAACGAGCAGGAATAAAAGAAAAAAGAAGAAAAGCAGATTAGCAAAGGAAATTTTAAACTTTTTTCAATTAATTATTTAAGCTGCAGAGTAATTGGTAAAGTTGTGATTCATTTGTTTTTCGATTACCCTAAGACTACTAGATCCCAAATCCCGTGTATATCTATTAAGGCCTTAAAGCCGCTTGCATATAATGGAGCACCAAACACCGAATTGTGAAATCCATGGTTTACGGATTGTCTGATATGCAATACTGCATGCTGCAATGCTAATCCTTCTTTGCTTTTAATTACAAACGAGCTTTCGATTGGTTACAACTAAATCGACGCAGTCTAATCGTGCATAATCCACCAATAACAATTCAAGACTCCGTATTAATTCCTATACATGCTATAAAACGTTTTTCAAATCGCAAAGCCATATTGGCGTACTAGATCCAATTTTGTCTACCTTATATTAATATCTATCATTTTGATATTTTTATAAGAAATACAATTATGAGCAAATGGCTTGTTAAATGTAAAAATTAAGAAGAAAATTTGTTAAAAACTCAGCATAATGGAGATAAATTAAGAAGAAAAACATAATTACAATCTTTAATGGAGAACATATGGCGACATATTACAATATAAAATATTAAAGTAATATATATTTAAGTATGATTAAAGTAATGACCTAGTTTCACTAAATTGATAATTTGTACGTTACTTAATTGAAATGTGCACGCTCAAAAAACATAATTATACTTTATCTGCATTATATTCGTGTGTTAAAAGAAAATCGCCTTTCCTTATGTAGTAAACTTTCCATACTTGTAAATTTGTGAAACTTGTTTTTGGAATATTTTTAAAACAGGCAGATGGTGTTATACTTTCTGTAAGGAAAACGGGCGACGACTCAAACTCAGGGACATGCCAAAACAAAAATATTTTCGTTATATCCCGGTTTAATACCTAATACTGGGTGTGCCAATCTGCTTTAGTTCTATAGTCGCTACCCTTCTATTCACTCTACTGATATTGAGACCCAAGGGAGTCATTTATATGTGGGAAATAGATGGTAACTAAAGAATATAACTAGGCGAAACTCGATCTCAGATTATCAGAGCCACACTAAACCATAGACATAATTGATATTGAGCCAATATTACATATTTCTGGAAAAAGTAGAACATGTACCAATATTAAATTTTTCTCATAATGTTATAGAAAGATAGTGTACGAAATAAGAGGCAGAAAGTCCATATTAAGCCGTCGATTTTCAATTGCAAATCAGTGAATGCGTCTGCGTTACAATAAATCCTTGTCGATTTATGGTAATAGAACGTTATATCACAATCGCGATCTCGTATATGTAGATTGTATTCACAAATAGCAGCGTGGAAGTCGTCTGCTGCGCTCAAAGACTCCCATTCTTGCTCAAGTGTTTCGTTATTGCACGCTCTCGATTGTTTTGCTCCTTGTCCCCGTTATGCACAGGTAGGACGAGATAGGACAAAGTCCTTGTGCGCCGTTACAAAGGATCCGTTTCAAGAGGCCACTTCTTTCGCAGAAACTTTTGTTTGTGTGCTTTTTACATTTTGTTTGATAGTTTAAAACGGTGTAATTTTTATCCGAACAACTTTGATACTTTAAAATTAATATTGCCGACAAAGACGACCTCACTGTTTGCAGTTTGAATTTTTACATTTGTTAATTTTTCATAGCGTTTCGTTTGAAAACGATGTAATTTTTATCTCAATAATGTTGGTACTTAAAATTAATATCACCGACAAAGATATAGTTAGGAAACACATTCCGATAAGAACATAGTTTAAATTTTTATGATTGATAATTTTTAATGGCATTTGCATGTTTGTGAAATGAATGTATTTTTTATTAAAAATGAATTATGGCTCAAAGCAAAAGTAATAAATTTATTTTTGAACGTAGCTTTATAACAAAAATATATTTAATTAACGGATAAATGCATAAAGCGTCGATATGAATTAATAAAGCAGAAATGAAAATAACGATTTGAAAACAATGGCAAAAAACAAAAACATTAATTCATATCAATAACTCGCACGATTTTATACATCCGCGTTGAATAAATTAGTGTATTGTGGCGAATAAAAAGCGATGTGTATAAAATGATTAAATTCAGCTGCTATGAGGCCGCACGCCTCGTTTGCATTGCAAATAATAGACCATGTCCATAACTTCGTCATAATAATTTATTCAATTCATTCCACTCCTATTTGGACACGACAAATATACACAAATCATAACGTATATTTATATTATAAACGACACATCATTAAATATCCACTACACACGGGAATTTCATTTTACATCGCAATAAAAAATTACAAATCAAATGCACACACATTACAATTTCTATAAACATCAAAAACTCTACTGGTCGTCAAAAGTTATTGCACATTACATCATTTTTCTAATAGATTTATGAATAATCTTGAAAACATTAAACTTAGTAGGGGCCTATTTTTTGTAGTTCTTATAAAAAACAACTGACAACTCTTGACAACTGAATATTTCTGCAGGTTATTTTCTCTGTTATATAATTGACTTCTTTCTGGATCAGTTACAGTATAATTATCGCAGATGCAATATTTAATTAAGTAAAAACCAACAGCTGTCTTACCAAACAAAAAACCGAAAACAGTTTTTTCTTTTCCAGAATGTAAAATGTTTTTGTAGAGAAACATATTATCATGAATTATGACAGGAAAAAGTATATTTTTTAATTTATTTGAAAAATAAAGTTACGTTAATCATGTTTTTGTCCGTACAACATTACAGAATTACCATAAACAGATAAACTCGCATAAAAATAATCAGGTTACAATAAATTTCCATACACGAGAAATAAATTACTAGCGCAAAGCGATTAAAAAAAGCGAAACAAATATTTCACATAAAAAGTCCTTCAATTTATGCCCGTCTATTGTGACGCTAATGAAACAAAATGCCGATATAAATCTAATAAAATAGAGCAGGCCGTTATTTAACCGAATAAATTGATATATGATTGACTTGGTAATGACACGCTGCTATTACGTTTGTTACGCTCAATGTGACTGCATTGTGTTGTAAAATAATGTAAGCAGACAATCAACAAACTAAACAACACTCCCAAACAAAAAAACCTGATATATATTGTGTATTAAAACCAATTAATCCGACATTCGTTTTTATCGTGTTCATTCAGCTCAAAACAAAAAATTAATTTGATTTCGATGTAGATTATTATTTTGTAACATGTGATTAATGTTGTTCTTTTTTATGCCATTCAATAAAAGAATGGATTATTATCTTTTCAAATGGAATTTCACTGTATTACCACGCATGCACTTAGCGATCATTTTGAGCTTTAATCCTCTACATCATCACCTTAAAAAGAATTGTTGCTAATATTGTACAGTAATTTTCTTCTACATTTAATGTGTACCATCGTCTATAAAATTTAATAAGTAAATAATGCTTTTATGATCTTTAAGTTCGTTAATATTAAGTACATCACAAAATCTCATTACACATTCAATGGAAATTATTATTCATACCAATGTAATATTACATAGTAATAATTTTGGGATTATCAAAATAATATCATAAGGATTTTAGGCAAATGCATATTCAATTTAAATAAATATATTAACATATTATTCTGAATATATTCAACTTTACGGATGTTCAACTACTTGTAGACCGATTCTTAAAAGCGTTATTACTACATGTTATCTTTTATTTTCAGGGACGGCCCACGGTACTTCCTTCGGTACTATTATTATTTAAATGTCTATTTTAATGGAATGCATATGGTGGAAATAATGGAATACATAATATATAATGAATAATTTCCTGATTAAAATTATTATTGCTTTAAAACATAATTAATGAAATCGCATCAAAAATGGTTATTGGCAATGTTGAGGCTATATTTACTCAACATAAATTGGAATATAACGAGATTGTGTATGAATTCTGCGATAATGATTTGAAACTAATTACAAATGTTATAATGTTGGCATCATTTGAGGTAAATTTCCCGTGCATTATTAATTAATCGCAGTGCATCGACGATCTCAGTCCGGATGAATGCCACTATTTAGTTTCATTATTAATATTATACGCGCTGACATGCGAATTAGATATTGTGACAGCCATATCATTACCACTCAGCGAGAAATTATTATTTTGCATTATTACCTATTCGGAGTTTCATTTTAAATGTATTGCTGCTCTAATTAATATGCTAAATGTCTAGCGATCATTTTCATTCCTATTATTATTCGTACCAAAATTATGCAAGATTTCATTGCATTCATCCGTTTACACATCTCTACAATAAATCTAATGCATATACAACATATGTAACAGTGGGGTGAATTGAATGAAGAGATGATTTTGTACTTTGATAAAATGATGACAATGATGCCTTAAATGTCACAACGTAATATACAACATCGCGCGAATAGACATATGCGCACATCAATTAGACCCGGTATTACAGTCGCTACTTAAATATTGGTTTAGCTAAACTTAAACTTTCACTTAAACAAATCGTCCGTATTTCAGTAGGAAGTTTAGCTAGTCTTGGGTCGATTTTATTTTCGTTTATGTTGAATTTTATTTTCAGACACATACATATAAGTTGAAATATAAACATTATTAGTTATATTTGTTCTTAGTTATTGTCTTTGTATTACAAAAATATTTTAATGGTCTTAAATTTTAAAGTATTTACATATATTACATATTTAAAATTCTCATGAAAGGTATGTAATAATAATTTCGTAATAATAAAGGTAAAATTGAGAATAAATAAATTATTTTTCGGAATAATGAATGGAAGAAAACGTACACCTAGTTTTACATTGCAGGAAATAAATATCTTATTAATTTTAATAATGCATTCATTTATGATGTAAATTTTGTTCCCTAAAATCAAAGTTAAAAATTGCTCTTAGTCATATAGTTATGTTTATATAGTCTGCATTATTATAAACTAAATTAGAACATTATAAATAACTTCAAAATTATATGATCAACCCGTTCAGTTGACCATATTGCGATCAGAGTCGTTTGCTAGAGATGATGCGACGCGACTCTTCAAAATATAAATAAGTTTTGAAGGTCTGAGTGGAAAATCATCCCATACCCTATTTATAATATTTTGGAAAAAATCTTCTCTTGGACACTTTCTCACGAATCCAGATTGACAGTTACATGATAAATTTTAATCTTTATTACCAAAAACTAACATTTGTCTAACCTGGATGCACGAATGCACGATCAAGTATATCCAAACGCTCAATTTTACAATAACTTACGGAAAACATTACATAGAGTTACAAATAAAATTGATTTCAGATGTTTTATTTACATTTTAATTATTGATATTATTAATCTACAATGCAGCCTGAAATATAACTTTAATAATTATTATTCTTTATGGTAAGAATTGTAGCGGAGAAACTGAATCTCATTTGACAATTTAAAATTCATATTTGAGATGAATATTCTTTTAATCTTCCCATTTGAAGCCCCCTTGATAATAACTTCATCCGCCGCCCCTGCGTCGCGTCTCCTATCTCATCTTCCAACGCGGTCATTTGCATAGGAGACAAGGTTAAGGGACATGGCCAAGGGCACCCCATATGCTCTTATTGAAAAATGGGGGCGCGAAATTTGTAAATTATACTGCGTATGAATATTTCCCTGAAATTTACGACCTAGCGAGAGTGATATTATCTCGAATCGGTTGTTTGCATAATTTAATTGACTTTCTCGTGAGATTTATTTGTATAATAAATTTGTTCTTAAGCACTCCAGCTCCGTTTAGAATAGATTTTGTGAGATGTTATCTGTACGTTGGAAGTTTAAAAAGAAAAGTGAGGAGCACGGTTTTATGAGAGTACAACATAGATAGTTTTACTCAAATTAACTTTTTATCCCTAAAGACCTTCTACTAAGTACAGTAATTTACTCGCGTTTAGATAAGATTTAAATTTATTGAACGGCTGTTATGCTCTTCTACCACCTTTTAAACACAAAACGTCTCAACGAATTACTACTACTTTCAAATTATCATACCTTACATAGTGTAAGTAAAGTATGTACCATATATCAATAAAAATACACAGAAAAACGAGTATCATCTTATTGTACCGTAATAGTTATTCACATTATATGTACGGTAAGGTATATACATTAAAGTCATCTAGTATTAAATATTGTAATAGCGAAGAAAAGGTTTTCAAATTTCATCGGAAATGTAAGTTTTGACCATCCCTGAATCCAATTTGACTAATTTAGGCGTGACGTCCTTATATGGGACTATTGTTACATCCAGTTGTGTCATATGGTTTCAGGTCCGACTTTTCCTTTTCTGTAAAATGTATTCCTCTGTCTTCTTTTTTCACCTTGTCTTTATGACAAACAAAACTAAAATGCATATAGAACAGGATGCTTACCTGTCATAATTGATATGTAACCGATAGCTAATGTTAATGTTTTGTGGCTAATCTTAAAACATGTCTAACTCTCGTTTAACTGACAGGCAAAATAATTTGCAGAATAAATTTAACTCACTGTTACTTAACAGTTGGTTTAATATAAGTTGGTGAAAACAGGCCTCAGGCCTAAATTAAAAAATGCGGAGTTTACCACAACGCTCTGCAAAATCGCAACTACCGCAGGCATCAACGATGTGTGATTGTTTTTAATATTTCAGGAGATCAAAAATTATATATAAGTAAAAAAAGTTAAGGTTATGATGAAATACTAGATAAATTTTTAATACAATGTAAGTATTTTGAGATGGAAGAGGAAATGTGAATAATGAATTTAGAGAAGGCATCAGGACGCCACTGTACACATGTAGGGCCATTCCACCCCATAGCGTCGTAGGCTAAATCTAATTTATGTTCCCCTGTGCGTTGTCCATTATACTTTATTTACATCGTTCGCGATAAGTCTTATCGCGCGCTGTCGAGCGTTAAATCGCGGCCGAGCGTCGCCTGCACGTGAGAAAAATATAGAGTCCGGAGGAATTTAATTTCAGCGGGTTTAACTTTGTTTAAGAATGCGCCAGGATCACTCGACTCGCGAAAGGGTCGAGGTGAATAATTGCCTTCCTTTCCGCCACGACCAACTTTTAAACGGGTCCCATATGGTGTTGTGCAATAAACGAAATTGACTTCTCCGGTGCTTCAGCGATTTCAGCTGTTGACTTTGCTGTTTTACTTTCACAAAACTGCTAACTAACCCTTTTAAGATGAGACCCAATGCCCAAGAACTACTTCACTACCTTCCGAACCGTAAAATGTTTCCGGGAAAAGAAAAGTAGCTTTATAAAACTCCGCACGAATAATAAGTAGAAACCCCTAACTCTCCAAACTAAATAATTAAATAACATTTTATTACCCATTATTTGGAATGCTAATATTTACCGCTAAACTAGGCTAGAAAGAAGTGTTTGCTACTTATCTACTTCCTCTCCATGTGGTTATATGAGTGCTAAATAAATGTTACGGTGTAATCTTAGTATTGAGTATTAGACTCAAACCTTATACATCGGTACTTTTATTTAGATAATAAATGCTAAAGTAGCATACAATACATACTGGCAGGTTAGTGGTTCAGTATCTACAACAAAAGCAACCTGAGTTGCTCAGAGAAGCATTTTCCTGCCGTATGATATTCTAGATAAGTTTAGGGATCCCGAACTCACGATCTCAGTGATGCCAACTGAGCAGCAATGCCCCAAGACTACTTCACCGAATGCTCTTGTCATGTCCAGTCAATGATATTCTTTATTCGGGAGTTCAATTTTAAGTTAAGTAAGCAACTTATATGATTAAAATCATCAAAATGTAAATAATAACTTTTTTAGAAAACGAGGTAACTATTATCAAGTAGTGAAATAGCGTACTACAGAAACTAGCGCATTCTAGCAACAGTAAGTAAGCTTAAGGAACTGAACTTACGAGCTTAGGGATGCCAGTCGAGCAATAAAAGAAGTAAATTTTAACAACCACTAAAGAATGAGTAAATATTGTTACGAGATTTGAACCCCCAACCTCAGTTCTCCACCACGTGTTTACATTTTCAATACAGCACAAATTAACCCATGCCGCAATTCTATTAATACAATTCCCCCTTAAAAACAACCCTCATATAGCACGTGCCGCATCACATGTCTGTCTGGCAATTAACGCCCTCAGCGGCTCGCACAGAGCAGGACAACAGCCCCACTCGCGTGCCACTGGCTAACAGGGGGGGATTAGCCCTAATGTGACGGATCAACAGCAGCTTTTCCTGTTTGTTTGCCGCTACTGACATCTGGAATTTGAATGCGGTAAGATGGGGAGACTGGATTACAGGGATATACATATGATACATAGTTTTAAAATGGGTACGAGTTCAAACAAAAAACCCGAATACGTATCTGACGTCAAATAAAATATTAATATGGCCAACAAAGTAAAGGTAATGTTTTCTGAAATGTTTTGAATACACAGCAGAAGTTTAAAAGAAAAATATACAGAAGATGAATACAGTAATAGACTGTAATACCTTTCAAGTTCTTTATATTTATTTTGATGTTGAAAAGACATTTAATTTGTATTTCATGAATAAAACGCTTGTATTATAAGTATCTTAACATCAAGTGATTTTTTTGTGTTTTTTATAGCAGTGATACAAGGTAACTACCGTTATTTATGTAAAAATACTTTGTAAGATAAGAGTCATTTCTATTCTTGTAAGAAGTTAAAAACCAGTTTTATTACTAAACTTGTTAAGTGTTAATTAAGATGTCGTTTTAATCTAAACGAATGTTGGAATGTCACTGATTTCGGAAACGCATTAAATCTTCGAAACTTTACATTTTTCACATTACTTTTTTATTAAATCAGTGCCTGTATTGGGGGTGTATTTCAAATCAAATTGGCGTGGTTGAAAACAAGAGGAAACGCGTGTGGAAATGTATTTGACATATCGGGTAGAAAGAACATAACATAACCAACAATCTACCGAAATGGGAAAGTAATATCAGATAAGTAATCGGCTTACACAGATACAACATTCAGACCAGAAGCAATCACATAAAGCATTCAATTTGTCCGGTTGGCGCATGCGCAATCCATCCCAACAAATCACATTAAATAAAATATACGACAATAAATAACATAAACCAGGCAATAACCGTATTTTCCTGCCCAAATAAATTCTATATGAAATACAGACAGAGTGAAGGAAACACGTCTGTTAAATGAAGTATGCTGTAAATCCAATAACTATTATATTATCTGTGCCTCTCCCTCAGGGCAGCCAACCCCTAGGGGGGGAAATTGGGGAAAAATCGATAAGGGTTGAGTAAAGTCGCTGGCCTGTGCCGAACGAGGGTTGAATATAAAAATAAACGTGAATTTCACACGCTGTCGCGAGACGCCTCCACAACGTCTTGTCGCGTATCGAACAACGAACACTCGTTTTACGGCCGCGGGGTTACGCAATGAAATGCCCTATTTATAAAATAAAACTCCGACGGAATCCGAATGCTAAACAAATTTCCACACAAAAAGTGTCACTGTGTCATGAATACTTACGAGCTATTTCTAGCCCAAAATCTACCCATCCCACACCAACACCCACATCTCGAATATTTCACGCCATAAAAAATCATCAAAGATCTAACTGATACCGGTATATTTTACGTTTCAAACAATACTTACATAATAATATTACAAAAAACACACATTTGTAAGATAGCTATCATATAAACATTTTAATAAATAGATTGAAAAGGAATAAAATTCAAAGTTCATAAATTTAGCCAATTAGCGATTTCTTTTTGTTTGTTTACAATAAATTTTTATTTAAGAATATTCTCTTTATGTGTATATAATGTCGGGGTAAAGCAAACACATAATTATACAAAAATTTATTACTTAGAAGTGTTTTTGTAATTTAAAAGCTTTAAAAAATTCTATTTCAAAGGGCACGTTTTTTCATTAATTCATATATTTTTGTTATTTTCCCTTGAAGTAAGAAAATAAATATTACAAAAATCGGTACATAACAGAATTGACAAAAATCATGACATTTAAAAAATCAAAGAAAAAACGATAACTAAATTGTTTAATTAATTTTAAAAGCAATGTATGTAAATATTTTTATTTTATAAAAGAAAACGGGAACTGTAATAAAACCAAGAAGATTCATCTGAATAAAACTAGGAGTTATAACACATTTCTACTTTTAGTTATACATTTAAATACTTTTCTACTGTTATATGACAATTAAGGGGTAAAATATCGTTTACCTAATTACAGAACTTATTTTGGTAATTATTAGAAGTTTCGTAGCAAATGATTATAAGATCATTGATTTTTAATTTTAAAAAATCAGTTGATTTTAATCATTATTTAAATCAAGTGATTTAAATCAGGCCAACCCTGATAGATACTAAGTATTAAATTTTAAATCGGAAGTGAAAACCAGGACAATCACGTGTCTCGAAAAAGTACTTCGGAATAGCGACCTATACACGACTAAAACTATTTATATGATCAATATCACAAGGATAATATAATTTTTTCTGTACTTCTTGTTTTATTTCCTGCAAGTACTTGCTAATTTCCCCTGTAGTTACTACCATAATACTACTTGATATAACTGGCATCTGCACGCAATTGCAAGAGTAAAACGCACTGAAGCTGTTCATAAAACTTGTTCTGCAAACACAGGAAGTTCATTACAAGTATTCATTTAGTAGTAATTGCTTATTAATAATTGAGAACAGGATTGATTTTTGCTACTTGCTGATGCGCTGATAATCAGTTTATTGCTTATTAAGCTTTGATTAGTGTTATTATAAGCAATGATTCTCATAATTTTAATTGAAAAGATTTTTATAAGTAAGTTTCAGTTTATAATTTGCTGGCTTATAAGGCAGAATATAATATTAATATAGATGGTGATAACAAAAAAATATTTAAGGAAAATGTAGCAATGTGACTAGTTTCTAGTTGAATAAGATTAATTTTTTATTGGTTCATGTCACTAGTTTTTATAAGATTAATAACGATGTAAAATAATTTATTATACTTGTCAAATGTGGATAATATATAGCTCAAAAAATATCAATATTTATTAATTAACTATCGGCAAGCAGCTAACACTTTAATCTGATAAATAATATATGTATAGTTCATTAATTCATGAATATAAATAATAAACGGTTAAATATGCTAAGCTGATCCACTTGCGTCCGTATTTGAATACGTTTAGAAAAAGCAATCTGCTAACAGTTCCATCCGAGATCACATACCAAGACAATGACTACGAAAGAAATGATTTGCAGATAACGGAACATAACAAGGGCCTGAAAAACTAACTATCAGCACATTAGTTCAAGAGGTTGATGTAAATAATTAGTATGCATGTTCGGAGTCAGTTTCACACGCAAAAAACTAATCTCATTGAATGGTGTGGTGTAAAAACTGGTTCTCAGTAATGGGCTCAGGCCCAGTGCAAATAAAAGCCCAAGGCGATCGACAAAAGGTCGTAATGAATAATTATCCTCCGCTTTAGTATCGACGGCTATAATTAGTGACATTTACATATTTATTTGTTAATTAAGTATGACTTTAGTTATTGCAAATGTGAACAGGATCTGTTGTGATAAATTGAATTGGGGATTAAAATTTTAATTGCACATTCCAAACTGTTTTTGCCGTGTAAGAAAGTCAGGCCATTTCCATTTCTCACAACGCTTCGACATTTATCTACTTATTGTGTAATCATATACTCGTAAATATGATACACTATTATTAATGGATCAGAAGCAGGCAACTTTGCCTTGAATTAAAGAATAAGAAAACACCAGAAACAATTTTTTTTGTAAAAAAAAATAAATATTAATTTTAAACTTACGGATATTTAAAATACTTTTGTAATTTATCTAAAAAAAACTTAATTTTGAATTTGCAACCATATATCATAACCAAATAAATTTTTGGAAATGATATTCTTAATAAATATTTCAGTAGATTCTAGAAGGTAATGAATTATCATTAGTACCTACACAGAATAACCATCTTATTAGTATTTTTTGTAACTAATAAAAAGTATTTCTTTTTAATTACAATCATTATTACACCATAATACCGCGCGAGCATCTTGAGATTTATTTACTTTCCTTTTTGTGAAGTAATGACAAAAACTAATTATACGAGTTGAATGACAGTATCAGCAGTAATTGCCTTTAAAGTGTTTTACTTTCATTACTGTTAAATACGCCAATTTTCTATAATTATGTAAATAGCTCCAATTTGCCTTACTTATGTAATTTGAGAGTATTAACTCACCTATTGACAATTGATTTTTAATATAGAAAGTATTATTGTTCGTTTACTATAATCGGTAAAAATTTTATTTAATAGTATGTCATAAATTGAACTAATTATCTTTAATAGGACAAGGTAATAATTAAAGCGCATTTATTTACGTTTATTATACCTACTATTAAGTTTTAACCACGTTGACAACTATGTCAGTAGTAATTTAAATTCAGTTTTTATGCCATCATAGAATTATTTTGCATATATTTTAAGACGACTTATTGAACCTAATGATTATTGGTTTCCTCCCAAAAATGTTATCCTTTGTATAAATTCTATTTAAATTTGCAGATGTAAGATTAGAAGGTCTATAATTTAGAAATTGTATTTAAATGTTTAACAGAGAGAATTAGAATGTGGTACTCGTCTCCTTATTTCTAAGAACAAAATTAAGAAAACTGATGATTTGTTGTCGATTGGATTTATCTGTGACAAGCTTGTAGGTTGATAAGAGCTATGAAGAGTTGAATTTATCAGAGCTATGAATGTGGCGATAAAAATGCAATTTTGTGGCTGGTTTTGTTGGCGATGCAATTTACGAGTTAGAAAAAGTGCGGGTGAGAAGTAAACAAGTTGAGCAGAAGTTGAGCGGGAATTTATCGTGTTGGCGAGATAATAAGGGTTCAACCGCAAACTCGCCGCTAGGACGGGGCTTGTTTGCGCGCCATAGACTTTATTAAGATTTACACGAGCTAAGTTGAGTAGCGAACACACCGCCATTCTCGCTACTTGATACTCAACGACAGAGAATTACAACTCCATCTGTTACAGATACGGATTCTCCCGTTTCAGCCACAACTTACACCTTTTATTTACGCGTAGAATACAAAAAATATTACCATACACTCTTACCGTAATACTGAACATCTTTTGTCATCTGTTTTTAAATACATCATTATATTTTAATAATTTTATTAGTAAGTAAAGATGAACATTATTAAAATGGAAAATATAAAGGAAAAGTGGCCGCATTAATATTTTATTATTTTTAACAATTAAACTAACAACCAAAGAAGCATAATAGACTCGTCACTTGCTTAAAATACTCTAATTTGAAGGTACCGAGAAACATAAGGTGCTGATAAATTTAATTGCGGGTTAGTATTAAATAAATAAATATTGACATTGGGCACTGTGACTGCACAACGGCAATTAAAGATTAAGCTACGGTGTTAGTTCCGAATCTATAAAACTCTCCAAATTATCCTGATTGACATCATTTGTTCCGATTTTTAGTAAGTATAGATATTACTATATTATTTAATGAAATACTTATATCAAAATTTGGCGATTAATACCACGAACTCTTTAAGGAAAATTACGTTGAGCGTCCTGAATTTAATATGATATTTCTAGTCACCTTAGTTTATACGAGTAATTCAAGATTTCAAGGTATTTTTTCTTAGTCTTCCCTTAAGTTATTTCTGGTATTTAGATATATTTAAATTTGGATTTTAGAGTTTCAAAACCAAATAAAATTGCCAGAAAAACAAAAATAAAAGCATAACAATTCGAAAAGTAAAAGAAAACTATTATACCAGTTATAGTTTTGCGTATGAGGTAAGAGATACTGAAATGGCGAAAACTTTTACAAACGATAGGTATTTTACAACTTGAGTATCTCCGTTCGCAGAACTCTTTTATGGATTTAATATTCACTATCTTTGCGTCATTTGTAAAACTTGAGGTTAGGTACTTAAAAATTTATTTCCGGAGTTTTTGTACTTCCGGGACTTAAATTAGTAGTGAATAAAGTATTATTTTGGCAAGTTTATAGTTGTTGGCCATAAAAGTTGCAGCAATAACCATTCCGAGGGCCGCCATAAAGCAGAATCAGTGCAACAACTGTAATTTCCCCAGAAATAGAATTAGCGTAATCGCTCACAATGAATCGTAAAACAGAACATTAACGCCATTAATAATCAGTTGTGCGGCAATTTTACAGCACGTTACGATGCTCGATCACAAATTCAAAGTTAATAATACACGCGGGCTAAAGGCGCTCGACTTTTCAGCCATGTCACGATAAATCCATTCGGCGGATGGGCGGGGCTGTTCACAACACCTACACACTACCTTTCCAACTTATTTGAAAAAAAAGACAATATACCTCTGACATACATTCACATCCAGCAAAATTCTATTTTATTCTCTACACTTTTATATTTTCAGTAAATTGGTTATAGCTTTGAATATATCACACATAGTGTTATATATTCAAAGGTAATAGTTATTTGTCTCTGCGCTC
This sequence comes from Stenolophus ochropezus, assembly GCA_035578165.1. Taxonomy (NCBI): domain Eukaryota; kingdom Metazoa; phylum Arthropoda; class Insecta; order Coleoptera; family Carabidae; genus Stenolophus; species Stenolophus ochropezus. Next base: position 10,554,621 of record JAQOWZ010000005.1, on the reverse strand, counting down.
ATTTTTTTGAGACGTGGGTATATGAATTATACCAAAAATCGAATATCGAGTTTTGATGAATATGCACACATTTCAACTCCCTAATATAATTTTAACAATTTTCCTATAAGATCTGTAAGTGCGTTTGTATTTATGTATATACACAATAATTCTATTTATATATTAAAAAGAAAATTATAAAAGTGGACTTCATAAATTTACTTAAAAAAATGGATTTTAAATCTTTTTTATACTGAGAAGATATGATTGGATTTTACTAAATGGTCTAGAAAATACCTCAAATTTAATTTTTGATGAGTCCAAGTATAAAAAAGTTATTTATAACTTCAAGTTAAAAATTTAGGAACTATATATTCATTATAATTATTGTTCAAGGTAAGTAATTACAATAAACTTTATGACCTATTTATCTACATATTTACAAAATTTGACAAATGTAGGTGTCAAATCAAGACATTATAAAAGATAAAAATTTGGAAATGTGAAGTGCTTTTATGCAAAAAATTAAAGAACATGAAAAGAACAAAAAATTAAACGGTTCATGGTGCGACATATAATGTGCTGCACATACCAGATTTTCATTTACAATCATAAGACAATATTTTTTGAGTTTTACACATTTTACATTTATGATAAAAATTTCTTAAAAAGTTGTCGTGAAATGAACTTTGAAAATTCGATTGCGACTGCAAGTAAGGTAGCCAAACCACCATTGCGATAAATGAAAAAGAAAAAAAGAAAAAAATAAGTAAAGCAAATATTGAATGATGATGAGTTGAACTGCGAACATATGTAAGCGATATCGCGCAGCGTAAGAGCAGCGCTGCGGCGTGGGAGTGAAGAGAGGAAATGTGGCTGAGAGGAATCACTTGTCTGACACAGCGGGCGACAAGCTGTGCAGTGTAAGCTACAAGATGCTCATGTCTAGCGCCCTGACAGCAAAGATTGACACATGCCACACACCGCGAACCAACTGATAGCGACGCATCCAATCACATCACGGTACTCAATAACGGAAAATACTACACCTGTTTCCCAAAACAAACACCAAGCAGTTTAAAATTAACTTACTACTTAGCACTAACACAATATATAACAACTTTCCAGATAATTAACCAAACATAAATTATTTGGAGATTACAGTTTGAAATTTTATTTACCAAAATTATACCTAATAATTCTGTAGCAACTAGAAAATACAACTAAGTTTAAGGTTCATTGAAAATCTGTAGATTCTAACGGAAATAACTATAGAATAATATTTTGGCTAGGGTTATGCGGTACTGAGAAAGTATCGATACTTGGGTATCAAAGATATCGAATTAAAATTATCGCTACCAGTATTAGGATCGAAAGAAAAGTAGTCATACTATGAAACATCGAAAGAAAAATGTAAAATGAAAAAAATTATATTTTTAAAAAAATAAAATAAATTCTTCAATCTTCTTCATTGCAAGCTCCAAGAAAAAACAGTTAGTACGTCTTTTCTTTTTTTGGGAATTAAAAAAATAATTTCATGTTCAAAATATTTTAGTCATTTAATCAGAAAGAAACATTTATATTTTATTACTCAAATTCAAAATGCCGAATACTGATACTTGATAAAATATACTGATATTAGTAGAATATCGGTATCGAAAGAAAAGTATCGATACTAGTATCATATCAGTAGTATCGGAACATCCCTAATTATAGCCATATACCAAAAATGGTGTTCATTATAGAAGAATTGTATTGAGTGCAGACAGTTGTCTATTCTAAAGTAGAAGTAGGTAATTTTGTACGAATATCACACAATACTTCTGCATTGCTAATTGTTTTAGAACAGAAAAATACGCTTGAATACTAAGTATTTAAGTTTAAGAACAATGTGGCATTTGTAAACTCTTAAAACTTGAGTTTAAGAGCATTTGTGTACACTTTATGTTAAGGCTGCTGTCATCGGTGAGGAATAAGAGGGGTAAAGCAATGGGTGGAGTCTATCACTGTAACGTCACAAATTGCACAGCTAAATACTAATCATGGTCCCATGCTTCTGTCTGCTACTACCTGCCCTATTCCGCTGAACATGATCTGTACTGTATACAACAAATTAAGAATTTTAAAATTTAAATTGGAAAAATGGAATAATTTTATTATTATTAAGAGTCAAAACACTTTAATACATATAGGTAACAAGCAGGAAAACACACAAATTATAAATATTATTAATATTTATTTTAAAATATGTAACAAGTTCGTTGATATTACAATGGTTGTTTATACCGTGTGTTCCAGAGAAGTGTTGCCATAGGCATATAACATAGGAAAATAATTTTTGGTAAATAAAAACTGTTCGGCTAACAACTAAGTCACCATATTATATAGGACAATACTACATGTATTTCTACATCTTATTTAATACAGATTACTTCATTTTAATAGCATAATTCAATGAAATTTGCATAAAATAATCACTTTTTTTGCGTGACGTTGTTATTGCTAATAGGCGAAGTGACATTTTTGTCAATTCATGGTCATGGGGTTAGAATAATGGTCTACAGAATCGTAGGTCTTCGGTTCAATTCAAAGTTGTTGAAATTTTTTATGAATATTTTTTTTCGTTATTGTGCATTTAATAAATACATTTGTTAATAATATTTCTTCATTTAACCTGTTAAGAAGTTATTTCTTTATTTCTTGATTCATTTTAATTACTTCTCATTAAATATTTTTTACAAAACATATTCATAGTTTTATATTAACATTAAAAAACAGAAAATATAAAAAATATACTTCTATAATCGAAATCTAAAAACATGAATATTGCTATTTTATTAAAATATTGTGATATAATAGAGATATTTTAAGCATAATTTAATTAAAAAAAATAGGGCCGAGGTGGTCTCGAACCAGGTCTTGTAGATTATTTGTATTATGAATCAGCCCTCTTATCCATTCGGCTATGGAGCATTTTGTTTTTGACGTTTCTTATTCGAAAATATGAAGGATAACCTTCAAAATACAATTTATTTTATCAAATATTTCAGTTAGAAAAGGCCATATTACACAACATTTGGTTTTATTAGATGCAAAATTAAGTAATCTAACTAACGATACCATATACACCCGATTTTATTTAGCGTGACAAATGGAAACAGCAAAAAACTGTTTTCCCATGTTATTTCCCTATGTCAAGGTTTTCAGTATTCACCCTGTATATTATACAATGGAAAGTAACAGAAAACTGGAATAACTTTTTATATAATTTTGATAAAATAAATAATTTGTTCTTGAATTTAGAGCTTAATCAAGTTTATTAAATATATATCTACAAAGATTCTACTTAGTAGGAGCTAAGAGTAACGAGGACAAAGTAGGTTAATTTTACTGATTGCTATTACGTCTAACAAACCGGTAAGTAATTTTGTAATTTACATACCGTTCACTAAACGGTCAGTAAGTTATTAAAAATACACAGAAAGGATTTTGTAAATTCTAACTAATACTACAATTATTGATAAATAATGGTACCCTACAAATGATTTTCACTAATGACAGGAGTTTGACATATTGCAAAATGAAACGAGTGTTTGAAAAATTCAATGTGAACGAACTTTAGTTTCCATTAACGAATATTACTACACATCCCTTTGGATATTTTTTTTACTGATATTGAAGGAAATTAAATTTTGATCGTGCAAAAAATTGTATAAGTATTAAAGTATTACAATCGGTAAAGAATGCCGATACTCCTCCAATATATGTATAATACACTATTATTATCTTCCTATCTCGCAAGAAATAAATTTAAAACGTAAAATATTTTAATTTCAGAAAATTAAAGTAACGAAATAAAATTTATTTCTTTTGATAATAAAATTAATAAAATTGTTATTTTAGTAAAATTCAATTTCAACCTTGAAATTTTGTGAAAAAATAATTTTACTTGAATAAATTTGGCTAGTCTCCGTCTCCTTAAAAAAATAAAAATCACAATTTTTTTGCACAAGTTTTTGATGGCGACTTTTTTCTTTTAATTTAAATTTTTCTAATTTCGGTTGTATATTTTTCCAATCAAATTTTATCTTCTACTATACAATATTGTTGTAAGTTTTTGAATACATAATTATATTATTATTAATGCTATATGAGACTTTTATATGTATTAATACATAAAAAATGAAGATTATTAAAACAATAAGAAGTTAAAATATCAGTACCTATAGAAATATTTTAATCATATTTTTGCGTCGTCTATTCCCTCTATTGCCACTATGTCCAGTGTAAATATTGGAGATTAGTACCCTCCACAGTTCTGGGAAGGTCTATGCTTGTAATATGAATGAAAATCACAATACTCTTTTGGTCAACTACAAAAGAGCGAGATAGCGTCATATTTCTATAATACTCCGCTAGAGGCAGTAGTGAATGAACGAAAATTTACACCGTTTAGTCTGTTCGTTCTTGTTGAAATTTGTTGTAATAAGAAAAACTATATGTATTTTTATTAAACCTATGTTGTTATTTAAAGATAACTCTAGAGCTCTGTAATTCTAATTTTTTAAAAAAGCGTTATTAGAAGCAAGAAATATTACGTCAAAATATGTCAATTTTTACAGTTTGTAATTGCTTGTAATATTAAAACAATATAAAAAATGCAAAATCTGGCATTACAGGGAACTAGATTTTTATTTTATCTTTCATTTAAAACTTATTTCACTTCTATATGTTAAATAGTTTTCATGTTATTAGAATAGAGCGAAGACAAGTTTTAATACCGTACGGTAGCTGTACACAATGCTCTTAAGCGCAGACGAAAAGTTAGCAATTTTGTAAAAAAAACAATTTCTAACATACAACTAAGATGATAAAAAAAAACAAGATTGAAAAAATAGGAAGAGTTGGAATTTCCATAAGTAAATATCCGAACCTTTATATAACTGCGATACCAATACAAGTAATTGCTACAAATCAAGTACCGTATTACTATTGAAGCTGTATGAAAAATAAAAACTAATTTGTAATTTGATATTTCATTCTCTGATTGTAAATGTATGAATGTCCCATTTTCGGTTTTGAATCTCCCGGCGTCGCTGAGGGACGGATCCATTCCAGCAATGGTAGTAAAAAGCGGTGATTTATTTAGTGTTTACATGCAGCCGGAGGTAATTGGTTCGGAACAGAGGTGCCATTTACACGGGCTGTAAAATAGAGTTTACTCTCGTTACAGGGAAAGCTTTTATCTCTCCCGCGTCGCAGTTACACAGCGTCGCTTATTAAACGACGCCGGCCGACGGCAAGCAACGTCTCGTTATTCCGAAATGCCTGCCATTGCACACACATTCGCGATAATCAACTCATCATCTTCCGCAAGCAAATAAGCAAGGTTATTTTCCAGATTGTAAAATTATCCACAAGGTATTTGTAAAGCTCAGTCTTCTTTAACGTCAAAACAGCAAGAGCCAATCCCTGACTTGCAGAAGAAGGAAAAATATTATATGAATGATAAGGAACCAATGGAATTAGAAACGAAAGATTAATTAGGTATTTGTTGTCCTAAAAATAAAACATTCTGAATTTAAATCGATGTTCTAATATTTTATCTTTGGTAAATAGATCAGCAGAAGTTAATTCTGATGACTGAGTTGATTATGAAAAAATGAAAACATCAACGGTTGATACATATTTTCTCGACGGTTACTAGGTAATCGATTCTTTTCTAGTAATTACACAGAAAGACTAAAAATGGGATGAGAAATTATACAGATTACGATCTACAAAATGTATACATTTTTTTTATTTATATAAATATTTTTTACAACTGGTTATGAAAAAACCAACTAGCAAATGTGATAAAATAAAATAACATGCAAGCAATAACTCCTATTGGAGTTCTTTCAGTTTTATGTTGTTTTTACTTGATAATGTAGATGCAAAATCTTTGAATTTTCTCATTTCTGAACAATTATCTAGTAAGTAATAATTGCAGCTTTATATAACAGAATTTTGCAATGTATTGGTAATTTTAATTTTATTCCTATAAACCAATAGAGTTTTTTAATATATGAGTTAGTGAAGATCTACACAATTGGTACATTTCGAAAAATATTTTTTTGAGAGGGCAGGATTTGGGAATAAGCCTCCGGGGCGAAAGCGAGCAGAATGAACCAGGCGGCAATAATGAATTTTTGGACGAGCGAACAAAGCGCTGAATCACAGACTTATCAATTTGATAAGCTTTTTATACTGTTGTCAATGGATGTTCCATTCGCGTTCCATGTGGAAAATAATTAGTTTCGAACTGCACATTCGCTACACTTTATTGTTATTAGGGGAGTTATCTGGTGACAACCATTATTTTAAACGTTTATCAATTACCCTTACAAACATTCTACAAACGCCAAACATGAAATATTTATAATGGCATGTCCTTGGCGTTTCCCTAAACACATATGAAACAATTTGTCAATTTCCAGTAGACAAATGACTACGAAAACGTACTTCATGGATCAGTGAATCCGTCATAACTCAAAATCAAGCCCAACATCTGTGAATCTAAACGAGATTGTTTTTTGGCAAGGTGTTCCGACGTGTGATTCGTCTTGTAGGTGTTTTATTTTCAGGAAAATAATTATCTGTCGTTTGAAGTTTAAAAAGAGTAATTTCATTCAGTGCCATGAAATACAGCAGGAAAGTTGTGTTTGGCTAGCTTTCAAAAATAATATGACAACTTCTGAGAACATCTGAGAAAACATATGAACTTATTGTGTTCCTCGGAAACTACAGAAGAAAGTTGGCTTTAGAATGAGCATAAATTTGTTTGAATTATTTTTACTTTAATGTCTTACTCCGGCTTAATACAATATTTACATGAAAAACATTTCTATTTATTTTCCATTTCAAGATAAAAATTTACATATTTAAGTTTATTGAATACTCAAGTTAAATTTAATGTTGAGCAAATAACTGCAAAATATTTACTCACTTAAATTAAATTCAGACAGACAACACGTTGAAAATAAAATGTCATATTGAAATATAATATTTACACTTGTTTATACTCAATAAATAATGTTTATAAGAAGATGCAACCAATCAACATTTATCCTCATAACCTTAAAATTAAAATTATTATATTTGTTTTTGTTTTGCACATGTATGAACGTATTTATATTCACACCATAAAGTGGTGCTACAAAATAAAACCTACCTCTCCACTCATATATCACTTTAAATAAACACCATACAGCTATGTTAAATGGTCTGTACACTACACTAACATTTCTTTCTTTGCAAGATGTTTAAATCCTTTGGGTTCAATTATATCTCATTTTTACACTCCAGCAAAATTGTGTTGCATTCTTTTGGCAAGTGATAAAGTGAAGAGATTATTTTCAGAACTTGTTAAAAGTTTGAAGTATAGTTGTCAAATGTTTTGATTTGTGATTGAGTAGAGTTGATGATGTTCATTGGCATTTACAAATTAGATCGTTGCCAAAGAAATTATTGCGTATCAACACTTTTACGACAACCAAAACTTTGAAGTTTGTAGTAAATGTAAATATGTTTAGGATTCTATTTTCAGGTTTTATCTATCGTAAAATGTATAGTAGTGTAGTTGAAAACCGTATACTTGATTTATGATGCTTTTTAACGAACTTGGCCCAGGGTTAGTAACCTAAATTAGAACCGTAACCGAAATTAAAAACATTGTTAAGTATTTATTTATCAGTGCTCTAAAGTGCATGTTTTATTATTTTTATATTTAGTAAATTTAATTGATAGAACAACCTAGCAAGTATTTCGATGACAAATTTTGGAAATTCGGAAAAATTGTATACTGATATACATTTTTTCAAAAAATGGATAATAAAACTAAAAATGAATAATTATTTTTAAAAGTTGGATTGTGTAAAATAAATCATAATTTGCAAAATACAAGATCAAAATTGATGAAACTTTACATGAAAGTTTATGAGCATGTAAAACGGCATGAGCATAAATTTTGAATTACTTACCTACTATAACTAATTTCATTCTTAAAATATTTCGATTTTTTTGCAACCTGTATAAAGTGTTTTTACAAATTATTTTATTTTTATAACATAAAACGTAACATAAATAATACATAAACGTATAATCAATTTTTTGAAATCGTGTGCATTTATAAAATAATAAAATAGCTAATCTGTGTAAAGTAATTTCTGTTTTTATAAATAGTTAAAAATCTGTTACGTGTTCTGGTGTGGTATTTAAGTTTAAACCTAGTCGAATTGTTCTATTAAGCATAAAATTATCTAGAATGAATAGTCTAAAGTAATGATTTTTATTGTTTCCAGTACAATGCTCCATAGAATTGAAATAAGATTAGCAGTTGAGTGCGTAGAGCTACCCCGTAATTTCATTCACGGAATACAAAGAACATTAACATACAACAAAATGAAAACATTCGCGAACATCGCATCATGTTATTTCTCGCAAGTTCCGGGAAGGCGACTGGGCCCTTAATTACATAAATAAAGCCTGGCATGCGATATCTTTATTTGCCGAGAACGGAATTACATTCATCACCGCATAGACTTCAATTGTATTATACTCATTACACAAAGTGCTTATGATATCGCTGTTTACTTTCTTACGTTTGACATTCATCCTTTGTGCTCTACAACAATACAAGATTTACAGCAAAAACTTTTCTAAGTCAATTAGTTTTCTTTGTTACATATTTACGCGATAAAAACTTTGCCAATTTAAAATTCTGTTCGTTTCATGCTTTAATTTTTGAATGGCTTTCTAAATCAATTACTTATTTTAAACAATCATTTCGGGGAAAAAAGTATTACAAATTGGACAATTAATCTTATCAAAGAAAAAGTTTCACGGGTGGCGCAAGTGACAAACCTTTTTATTTTTTGTTATTTGGCAAGTAATTAAGTAAATACTTTTTTGCGTAATTTGAAACAGCATTTTAAGGAGTTGTTCTTTTTCACCTTTTTTTCAGAAAATGGAATTCTATTTCTTTTTTTCCTGAATAACATATTATGTAACGAGTTGGATAAACTGTATTCTATAGAAAAGTGTATAGAAAACGAATATGTAAAGACATAAACAAATCACGTAGTATACTTTTTCTTCGACTGCAAAGACGGAAGACAGTAAAAAAAAGACAGCTGCTTTTGAGCTAGCTTCAGGTCGTTCAAGCTGTGTGTAAAACTGTTCGATACTACAGAATATTTTTAAATAAAATTATATTTACCGCTAGAAAAACTAGTGTAATAAAGTATATTTTAAAAGAAGTAAGAAATACTTGTTTTCTTTAAACTTTTTTTAAAGCTTAATAATGTTGAAGTTAGTTTTTGCGAGGGATTATAAATAATAAGCATTAAATATTAAAAGAAGCTTTTAGTTTGTGGATTTAGGCATCTATCTTTCTAACGAAAACTATGTATTGGCTTTAAGAGAAATTATAAAAAGTGTTTTTTGAGTGGTGAGATATGACGGAAGCTGGAAAAGTATGGTTAAATAATTAGAGCGAATGTAAAACAAAAAGGTAGTATGCGGGAGAGAAAAAAGTAAATTACTTTTTTAATCCAAGTCTATTAACAAAATATTCGAGCCCTCAACACATATTTCGGCAAAAATAGCGCGAAAAAATGTTCCCAATTCTCGATTCATTTCATGCGTTATCTGCTCCACTTTAATTCCATTTATTCTCTTTTTCATTTCGCAAATCCGGATATGGAAGCAGCAAACGATAACAAACAAAACGTGGACTTTTTCACAGCGGGACATGGCGAATCAATTCACTTGTCAGTGCGGACAAAACACGGCACGTTTAAAAGCGCAAAAACTCGCAAAATTTATAGCGTAAAATTATGTCGAAAGACAAAAACTTTAATCAAGAGCTCTCGTTTCGCACAACAACCGGCAGACAATCGTGTAAAGACATCTGGTGCAAAAACGCGCGCCTTCCTTCGGCCTTGTCAGCCCCTCTTGCTCCGCCACTGGACGCCCCATTACTCTTTCCGACATATTCCATCCTCTAACCCCCACAATGAAATCCAACGAGCAACGATCAGGAGACTCAATACCAAATTTACCACAAATCATTTTCATATTCTTTTGCGGTATAAAAAAAACAGTTTTTATAACATGTCAATTAAAATGTTGACATTTTGAAACTTTCACTACAACTGTAATGTTATTATTTTTTAAACGACATTCAAAAATTTTTCATTTTTGAATAGCGTGCAAATAAGATTTTTTTGCAAAGTTTATAAAAAATTCTAGTGTTATTTATGAAAAACAATCAAATCAAAATAATTTATTTATTATTTATTGTAATACACGTATTACTATTATTTATATTAATATCAGATGTTAAGTTTTGAACTTCTTGCACTAATTTATGAAGCGTTGTTATTGTTTGTTAGAAACTCCTAGAGATTTTTCTGGAAGCAAATTTCCAGTAGCATCAATGGTATTTCTTTGTACTTTATAATACTTCACCGTCAAATTCACTTCAACTCATTTTTACCACAAAACAAAAATAGTATTTACTTAGAATTGACATTTATGTTTCATGGCCGGTTGCACCAACGTTCCATAAAGAGATACATAGTTATGAATTGCATAAACTTAGAGAATCCTTAAATTTTCATTCTGTTGCATGAATCATATTTATGTGTTCCTTAGCTAATGAATACATAATCCAAAATCAACTGATCTAAAACGACAGATCTAAAAATATTTAATGAAAAAATAAAATTTTGGATATATTTTGTCAATTCTATAATATTATATATACCAATAAAGACATTTTAAAGTTTTTCTGATACATTACATATATATTTTTTTAATAAAATGAAAGCTATGAGTTAGGTTGGTAAGACTGTGTGACAGTTTTAAATGGATAAAGCTAGTAACCTCCTATTTCCATTTTGATTAGTTTATATTCTGATTAATATTAAAGTAAGTCACATTAATTGCCAAATATTGTTGAATTTGTATTTTATTTCAATATATTTTTTTGATGGCAGAAGAAGTAAAGAAACGAGTACGTAGTATGAATTTTTCTATTTAAGAGAAGGAAACATTATTACAAATTATGATAAATTTTAAATAAATTATCGAAAATAAAAAAACAGATATGGTGAACAATAAAAACGTTCGAAAATTCTTTCTCGGTTAAATTTCTGAAGTTATCGGCTCTTTCGTATATTTGACGTACATCACCATTGTTGAAAATATTTATTTCATTTATGTCGTCGAGATCGTCCACAATATCATATATATTATTCATATTTGTTATCTTTTGGTCAAGACACAAGTCATATGTTATATTAAAAACCAATACATAAATTTAAACCGTCAAAATTGGTCGTTTAATTTTAAGGAACCGTTAGGGATATTTAAGGAATACATAAACATTATTTCGGCTTGTGCAACGGTTAAGGAATACATATCATATTTATGGAATACTTAGTAGTTATGTATTCGTGGTGCAACCGGCCATTAGACATATATGTAAAACAAACAATTATAATTTGATTTGTTAGTCAAATACTTTAAAGAAATTAATAATTAATATGTTCCAAAAAATAATGTATGATATAGGTATATGCGTAAGGTGTCTTTTAAAAAAGACTTACATGCATCACGCATGTATATCATAAACTTTTATGTTTATGTTTGACAATATTTTATGTCTATGTTTGATTGATTCTATTATAAAGATTATCATGAACTATGTCGTAACATCGTTAAAACTTACTTGAACAACTACAATCTTGTTGTACTCCGCAAATAATTAAAGTGCCAGGTAACAATATTAACCAAGATTTAATAAAATTTACATCCGCTTCATATTAATAGTGATTCAAATTATATTCTTTCGGTAGTTCATCTGCTTGTAGGAAACTGATAATGTGATAATTCTTGTCGCCAATAATTATCTTACATTTGGAAGAAATGGAAGAAATATGCGAAGATTCTAGTTATTCGGTATTCTTTAGTAATGCAGTTTGTCTCAATATTTCCTAGGCAGACTAATAAGAAGTAATCGGCTTTTCTCAATTCATTGGATAAGTAAAACGAATAGAAATAAGTATTTATGGATTCGTTAAAAATCAAGTAGATAATGTCGGCGTACTTCTTTATTGTTTTTTGTATATAAAAATTTTAGCCATCGTTATTATTCCGGAAAAATTATAACGATAGCTAAGTAAAGTTAAATATTGTGAAAATCTGGTGTAGGATGATTCCAATTTGAATTATCAAAACTAATCGTTATTTGTGAAAAATGACAGTGGCAAATAAATTCCCCATGATTTTGACGACCTCTGAAGATTTGATTAATAATGAACCATTTATCGTTGGAATTTCTCGAAAATATTGAAAAGCGAACTGCAGGTGGATTAATGAAAAAAATGGTAGTAATATAAATGATTAATCGCGCATAAAGAATGGTAAATAAAAACTTCAAACAGTGAGCAAAATTCAATTAATTCAAAGGAGAAATAAATGAGCCAATAAATCTCTTGTCATTTCACACAATATGAAGTCATAAATACCGGATAAAAAATTAGCTATTCTGTTTGAAATAAATCGGACCATTTGCGCTCGGTATGTTAATGTTCAGTGGTCAGAACACGCTGTATAATAACTGCTATAATAGAATAAATTAGCACTGGATTACATTCATTATAATCCTCACCACAACTCGAAGGATCACCACGAGGTTCATTTTATCTTTACCATTCCATACTTCCATAGTAATTTACATCATTTTAAAAATTCATGAAATTATTGACTTGCTCTTTACCTAAATTACATGACAAAAAAGAGTGCATTTTGTATTGCTAGTTATTTTAGAGTTGTCAATATCAGATAAAACAGTAAATATAAAATAAAAACTTGCAATCAAAATGACATTCATACATGATCAATATGTAAACAATAAATTAATTTGTCAGATTGACAGTGAATTTTTAGTTTACCAGATTTTAATCTAAGCGCATCGACTCAATATTGTTTCAAATAATATTTACAAAACGTCATTTCACGAACAATTGATATTGGAATGGAAATGAGCATATGTAATTACATAAATTAATTTAAGATGAATTATGTTGATCCTTTGAGTTTAAATGGACTTATTGCTAATATTTTTAATACATCCCTTAACAGTTATTTATGAATAATTAGAAATACTTATACTTATTTAGGTTATTTTTTGCGTTACTAGAAATTTTATTGTCACCGATGTTTTTCTTGCCACGATCCTTCGAATTGAAATGAGTTGGATGGTATGATAATAGCCGGTGGTCAGAACACGTAGTATAAAGCGGGTATAGAATAAATTAACAGTAGTAGTCATCCATTAAATCTGTCATGTATACAGAAAAGATTTTAAAAGAAGACGCGTAATGTAAAACACTTAACAGCTCTTAATCACCCGGAGCCAAGAACGAGAAACCCTCGAGTTGGTCCCGAGCGCAAAAACGGCCCGAGCCGGAGAAAAAAGAAAAAACCGCTTACCTTATCGTCCTCTCCTTCGCTATCACACTGCAACAAAAACAGAACCATTAGCAAACCATACAGAAACGTTGACAAATAGACATTTATAAAAAAGGGAAAGAGCGTAATGAAAAAAGGTCCGAAATCATCCGGAAGTTTATCCAATGAATAACGCGGCTTGTCGGAAACAGAAGTTCGGAGCCGGGCGATCCATCACGGGGGCCGACCCCAAACCTCACCCCGCGGACTTCGCACTTCACAGGAGCGGCGCAAACAACAGCTTTTTTATCAAATAGCGCTTTTTATTTCTTGTAAGATACCTTCATATTTTGTATTGAATTCTTTACGGTTTTTTATTTGTCAGTTGGTTTACAAGTGAGCAACCGTTCAACCGGTACAAATATAATCAAACACGTTTGAATAAAAATGATAAAAACAACGTTATTTTTAACAAGACCAATTTCATATTATCCTTCTTCTACTCTTTGTCAAAATCATTATCATCTGTGGCACAACATTCCTAGATAAAACAAAACCTCAAATATCTAAAGGTTTATAGTGGTTTTCGAACCACTCGGACACAGGGGAATTTTAATTGAACTGGCAGATTTCACATTCCAATCAATTCGCTAAGCAAATGAGTTACCGCTGCCCGTAGAAATGATAACCGTAATTATATGAAATAATATAAACCTGTTCAATAGTTTCACATCAAAAATACTTACATATTAGTAAATTGTACAAGTGTAGAAAATTGCCTATTTCCCAAAAGAAGATTTAGTAAGAGACGAAATCGAGTTCCGGAATCATCATCAATGAGAAATAAGTAGATAAAGTTATTTTCGCGCCTCCTTTCCATTAGCATTATTAAACAACTCAAAATTGTCCAGAAACTTTCCGTTTGCCGGCCTAGACCGGCAAAATGTAGGGATGCCAACTTACATATTGTAGCAATAGCAATGTCATAATTTATAATTTTATTTTATTGGAAATATAAAACGTTAATTAAAACAACTGTTTATGATTTCTTATTCATATCATACTTGTGTTGTACGATTATATTATGTTAATTATTGAAAAATATCAATTCATATTCGTTTTATTTTTTAAGTTATAACAAATGCCAGAATTTTTTTTCATAAAACAAGTGAATTAGATATATGTATAACAATAATATGGTATTAATATTTGTTTAATAAAATAACTATTAAAAAACAATAATTATTTCAAAGACAACAAAGTTCTCAAAGGGTTAAAAAGTATCTTAATGATGGTTTTGTATTTAGGATACGCCTTGCCTAATGAACAAGTACCAGTAAAATGCAAATAAAACTTGTCATAAAACAAGTATCTTAAGAACTTGTTTAAGGCCTTGTTCCTAGGAATATTGTCAACTTTTAATAGACCTATAATTAAATGTGGTTATGTATTAGTGGGCAGAACAAAACATTAAGAAGGAAATATAAAAATTCGAACCGCTGTGTGTAAAAGAAGTTACAGTTTGAGGAGTAGACGTCGAAGATGCAAAATCAGGGTTAAGAAGTCTTTCCATATAAATTCCCCTACATTCCTTTTAAATCCTGAAAGCTGGGTAATCCGGCCCTGTGTGAAAGTAGATACTCAGCGCGGCCATATCTCAATATGATTTTTTCCATTTGGTGTAAATCTCGGAAACGCGCGGTCCGGTTCTGGTTCCGGTGGGGGATTTCCGGCGATCCGATCGGGCTGCCACCATGCGGCCACATTGCGAACCATTCCGAGCGAGCTCGCCCGACCCGAGTGAAAAACTAGATACGAAAACTTCGATTCAATTTAATCACGGCCTTCTTGTCCGTTATCAGCCTGTGTCGGACAGTTGGAGATCGGATCGTTGTTCACTTTTCAATCTTTTATTTGATGTTGTGGGGAGGAAATCGCGCGATCATGCCAAGGGATGTTTATTTGCCAAAGAGCACCAATAACACTAACAATAACCCTATGTCAAACTGCCTTTACACAAACGTCTACGTTTGCATATCATATTTATTTTGTATGTGTATCGTAGTAAGAGTACGTTATATTGTGAGTGAAGTAAGTCATTATGTATGAGTTAGATGTTTAACACGCGAACAAGTATGCGCAATAAGAAATTAGTTCAAATATATGAAAATGATGTTTTAGAAAAAATAAGCTAGATTACAAAGAGATGACTCTGCTGCTATGGCAATACTATTTAAAATGAGTAGTTAATGAATAGTTTTGTTAAAATTTTTAAAACTGACAGCATTGTTATAATGTGGTATTTTACTTCCTTGTGAATAATATCTGATATTATTCACTAAAAATAAATGCATCAAGTACCTGATTAACCGCCACTATAAGACAAAATATATAAATTCGCAAAACATTAATTCGCAACTATAAAATAGTTATTTTTGTATTAAATGCGCGAAGTTTATATTTTTAGTTCGTTTTTGACGAGGCTTGTCGAGTCTAAAAAGTCAATCGAAGACACTAATAAAAACACTTCGTGCACAAAATACAAACAATATTTTTTCTACAACTAATTTGCATCATTAATTATAATATTTTTATTTATCTATATAAATTGTGCGAAGAAATGTTTTCCATCACCGTGAAAAAAGTTTTCCAAAACCGTGTTACAAAAAAAATATGAACATTTTTGACGGTTGTAGAAAAACTACATTTATCAAGTACTTTAATGATCAAAGTTACCCATTGCTGGATGTGCCTACAAATATGGATAATGATATATTTTTATAAGTACTGCTTATAAGAACTTATTTAGAAGAAATAGTATGTGTTTGTTCATTTGTTGCATATATGGTTTCGTATTGCATTAGCAATTCAGTAGACCACATCATAACATATTAGAAAAAGGAAATTCATCAAAAAAACCTGAATTACTAACCAGTTGCGCCAATTTGCTCTATAAATAAATATGCCATAAAGCTATTAGTCAAGAATTGCGGAAAACAAATCACAAACATAAACAAGACAAAAAAGTTGTGTTATTAAGTTTCGGTTAGGAATGTGATAGCAGTTTTAATTTTGAAGAAACAAATAAATCTTCTGGGAAATAAATCTTAAAGTTGAAATATTTGTTTTCAAAGTTGCGGTCCAAATATACTTTGATGATTAATTTATTTACCATCTGGAGAAAATATAAATCAGTGGGTTGTAGGTTAGATTTATGATGATGATGTGGATAAGCAGTGAGTGAGATTTCCATAAGTTAAATAATTTATTAGGGGAAGAAAAAACAATTTGAAATTTGGAAGAACGCATGGTTCGCTTCTGGCAATAAAATTTGAATTGTAGGTAATTTAAATTTCACCATATATCAGCCAAGTACAAAAGTGTCGTTCTGGCAACTTCCGAACGGAAAAATTTCAAATTCACGTGTGCAGCGAAGCGGCGAGAAACTTCCAGCAAATATTTTCAGATTATCTGTATGGAAAGTTCTGAAACAACATATCCTCTGCTCCTTTATTTCAGTCGCCCAAGGATATTCGCTGTTTATCTGTGTTTTCTGCACTTTTGCGACAATGGACAAAGACACATATTCGTGCATTCAACAGGGTCTTCTTTCTGCACTGACAAGCCTTTATCCTATTCAAATATTCAATTTACTGTTTTAAATCTTTGCATTGTGGCTTCACAAAGACATGCACATAATCAAGATATGTCAATAAATTTTATTCATTCAATAAAAGCATAGATCTTAACTTTTCATCAATGGCTTTTCAGGACTAGTAACCATTTAAATTAATTGTTTCAATATGTACGTAATTAAAATGATTTAGTTTTTTTTTTCAATATGGACAATCAATAGTATTTTTGAAATATTTCATTTAAAATATTTTAATTTTTAAGACTCAACTAAGATTGAAATATCTTAGGACCGCAAATAAATATTACAATTCATCTACTACCTATAAAATAGTTTGCAACATAAAAATTTACCAGTAATAAACTTTATAATTAAATTCCAGCATAAAAATATTTTTTCAATAACTGAAAGAAAATATGATTTTATTATTGGTGTTTTATAGCTTTTTATAAAAATTTTATAATCAATTTCATATCCGAAATATAAATTGAAACAACGAAGCGAGTTATTGCGCATTATTTGAAAATCTTGCAAACTCGGAGATGGAAAATTCATTTCTTGTTCTCGTTTGAGAAATGTACTGGTGCAGAAAATGCGATATTTTGTATGTAAAATACCTCCCAATAATTTACAAAGGAAAATACATTTGAATTTTTATTCGAGGTAGGGAGCGGAAAGAATGAGTCGAATTTAAAAACTTGTTAAAATAAATATCATTTATTCACACACGGACGAATTTCAATTCGACGAATTTCCAAACCGGGACGATCTGTGCGCTTGGATTTAAAGCCGGTTACACACTAGCTAACATTTTCCAGTAGTTCATACCTATATCATAACCCCATATATTACCTAGTTAAAAAAATATACGAACATATAGATTCTAATCAATATATTTTATTTATAAACGTAGTTTTAATTTAGAATGGATAGGTTAAATAAAAATATACTGAGCCTCCGAAAGAATGTAATTTTAATCACTAGGTCTGGTTTATTCACCTCTGGTTAATAAAATATCGCATCCTAAAATTGATGTAAGTTATCAAAAATATACATTATTTACTATTTCGATGCGATATTTTCTTATTAACCGACGGTTAATCGGCACTTTAACCGGAGGTAAAAAAACTAACCTCTAGTATAATATTTTTTTAGCTTTTTTGTTTATCAGTTACATAAGTACGTAATTTTATTGTACAACCAATCAAATAAAGACAGCAAGTATCGTATATAGTACCATTGGTTGCTAGTGTTTAATAATGTACCTACATCTCTTATTACAGTTTGGTGGCAGTGAAAGATGTTTGCCGAAAATATACGTAGATAAAAACTGTTCACTGTGAACTAAAGATAGAATGTTTTGACAGTATGTTTGCAATATATGGAGTGAACTGAGAAAGAAAGCTTTAGTGAAAATCTCTCCTACGGTGTGAAGGGAGCTTTAGGTAGTACGCATGCGAGTTGCTCCATCGGCACGTCGCTAGATGGCTCTGCCCGACTCTCGCTGACGCCACACACTCTTTACGACCGCAATCCTGTGATGCAACCTCATTTACAAGATTGGCTTTTCCGGATTGAACACATTTTCGATTCTTATTCTTCCACCGACATTTATCCGGCCCGAATTCCCGGAGGAATCTGCCATTCACGCCGACGCTCACTTATTTTACACGGCAATTGTTTTACCCCAATGACGTGTGCGATAGACAACATTTGCATTTTAACGAGAAGAGAAATTCGTGGTACGGATTATGAGATAGGAATATTAACATTCTACTTACGATATATCCTTTGCCAGAACTGCAACGGCTGCTTGCCTGCAAAACAAAACAAAATTTGTTAATTCACTTCGCACACAACTACCAACATTACTAAATTAACATCATTTCCTTTCTAGTTAGAGTTTTTGCTTTGTATAAACAGTAATTTAATTTTGTATATTTATAGATTTTTCTTGTTTCTAAGGTTATGTTCTGAGTGATAAATCACTACTTACATCACTAAGTCTGTCCCTAGAGCTATCAGGATCCCTTGGTGCTACGGAGGAGCCGGTTAACCTCTCCGAAGCACGCCCACTATCGTCACTTGTTCCCGGATCATGACTTAACGTCAAGCCCTGCAAAAAACAAATAAAAAACATCAGAGATATTCACAAATTGTTACTAAACAATTGATTTGTAACAAGCAACATGGGATAACAGTTTTTACTAAATAAAATCTGTCTAGCTAACAATTAACTAACCATATTGCGCAGGACAATACTACATTTATTCCTGCTTCTTATTTAATACATATTACTTCATTTTAAAACTATAATTCAACTAAATTTGTAAAAAATAATAATATTTTTTCCTCTGTTGTTTTTATTTCTCGACATGCATAATGACAGCTGTCAACGCATATCATATTTACGAAAAAATTATTAAAAAGACATTGCTTTAGTTGGAATTGAACTGAAGACCTTAGATTCTATAGACCATTGTCTTAACTCCGTAACGATGAATTGACAGCTGTCGTTTGGCGTGTAGAGCAATAAAAATATCCATTTTTACATTAATACGGTAATAAACTGATGTAATCAGTATTAAATAACATGTAGGAATACATGTAGTATTATTGTCCTGTACAATATGGTTTCTTAATTGTTAGCTGGACAGTTGTTATTTACCAAAAACTGTTTTCCCGTGTTAAATGCCTACGACATGACAAGACTTTCTTGGAACACACGGTATGTTTGTTAATAGTAATAAAACTTACACCCATAAATATTTAACAATAAACATGTTTAACAATACACCTTTTACACAAAACATTATACAAATATCTTAATAAAGTGACAGTTTCATGTACCAAATTTGTATAAATAAACGCGAACGGGAAGTTAAAATAATTACATCTACATTTATAAAATTTATTTTAAAAATAAAATTTTGAAAATATTATTTATTTCCGTTGTGACGTACGAACGCCTTGAAGTTCCAAGTAAGAGAACACGTGTTCTTGCTTGTTTACTTGTTAGAGGTCAACTTTATTATTCTTATGTTTTCTCTTGATTTTCTAAAGTTTTAATATTACATTCAGCTTAGTTATGTACAATAAAAATACATTTTATTAGTGAAATTACTTATTTGCAAATATTATATGTAATAAAAAGCTTTATAAAGGATTGTTACAATTTAAAACTATGTTTCAGTCGTGTAGTCTTCGTGAACAGTTAATAGAATTCAGGAAATGAAAATATCATTTTCACGAGTTGTAAAGAAGAAAATGACAGCTAGAAAAATAAGTAAAACGAAGAGAGCAGTAAATTCCCAAATTGATCTGCTCGAAAGATTGTTTCCTCAAATTATGTTGGAGTGAGTCAGCAAATAAGTCGATATTGATGTATGAAGTAATAAATAGTTCGTAAAGAATTACTCGGGTTGAAGTGAACTCACTGAAGGTAATTGATCGAAGTTATAAAGTGCGTTGAGTCGTAAACTATCGGGAAAATATACTTCATGCCACGGACCGCAAAAACAGCAAAACACTCGTGTTCGCTACACGAAAACAAACAGTTGCCGTCATAAAAATAGACAATAAAATTAATTATCTTTTGATAATTGTTGAAGTTACATTTTATAGGAAGTGGATGAGAATAAACATAAAATATCCACAAAACACAAAATTAAATAAATTAATAATAACGTAATGTAAATGCGTAGTAGGTAATATGCATAATCTTACATTTTACATGTACGACTAATGAGAAATTAAATACATAATTACGACATTATCCAAGATTTTCTTCGCTACTATTTGCATTTATAATTTCATTACAGATAACTTATAGTTATTTATAGAATAGAATTACAGGTATAAAGTTTTTTATTTGCCATTTTATTACTTCAATTATTAACAGTCAATTAAATATGTTCTAGGTATATTTATTTATTTTTAATGAGAAAAAAGAAAATAAAATTGATTTAATGGCGTTATTACTTTTAATTCAAGGTTAGGTGTAATAAATCAAAATTATGTCGTTTCTAGAAATCGAATTGTACTAAACTATAATTAAGTTGTAAAAGCAATTAATCTCATATACAAATTCTAAATTACCGTTTGATTATGTGGTTTAGTTATAAAAAATAGTAATAAATTGTAATTATTACAACTATGTACGTACGTAATTATTTAAATAAAGTATACTTAACATGAGTCATATGATAAAGATAATGATTATTTAATTAAAAATAAATAAATTTATAAACGATTACAAATTAAAATTCATTATTCTGCATTATTTTAACATTTTATTTGTGTAAAATTCACTTACATTTTATATGTTACGTAACTTCATATGACGATCTTTAATGGAATTTTAAATACTTTGTTATTATTTCATTGTTTTAATTATTGTCACGTCTGTACAAAAAAACTACGCACTTACAAAAAATACGTACTGTAATCATCCATATGTCTGATATTTAAAAAACAACTATGCCAAAAAAATTTAAAATTTTATTCATTTTAATTTTTTCTTTATTTCATTATCCATTAAATTTGAAAGAAGCTAATTTCAGCTCTTTTTCCCACTACCATGCTGTCACGTGATCGTCGCTTTGTGCCGGTGGTGTCCGGAGTCACCCGGAGTCGGTCCGGAGCGAGATCGGAACCGGAAGGATAAGCCGGTGCTAATCGCAGCCCGTGGCGACAAGCTGCCGCTTACTCGGGGATTAGCCAGTGGCGGCGGTGAACTAATTCCCCAAGGGGGCAGGAAAATAGTTTTAAGGATGAAAACATTCTTTTAAAACACATATTTAGATAATACAGAAAGCAAACCAAAAAATAGTACTTTAATGAAATAGAAGTACGTAATAGTCATACATTAACGACAAAAATTAATAAATGAACTACAAGTAAAATGGCAATTGTTAATTGATCTATCATGATATTTCATGATAAATACGGAAGACAATTTCGCAGCAGTATTTGTTGTGGTACCTATACAAATACTTTCCTGTTAATATTTTTGACGATACATCTCAATACATGAAACACAATAAATAATAAATGATTGATCACTAGCTCGAAGCAATTACCTTTCATCACTTAATTCTTCAAACTTCCTAGCTTTCAAATGAAGAATGAAGAGTTTGCCTTTCTAAAATTTTGACAGTGAAGAAGATAAACTAAAATGTTTACGTTTTCTAACTTTTATGGACATAGATGACTGAATAGTTAATGTTCTTGCACTCATAACTGACAAAGCATATTACCAAATGGCATTCAATTTTAAATTTGCATTTAACGAACAAAAGCCTGTAGTAATAAAATATTATAAAGGATTTCCAACATTGCTGTCAAAATTTCTATATACTTTTTTTCATTAAATATGCATTTAAAATTAAATGTCACTTGATAATACGGGAGGTAGGAGTTGGATTCTTAATGTCAGCAATAGTTGTAAATAATGTTGTAAAGTGGTAGCTAATATAATTTGAAGATTCTTTACAGATATTAAGCTTAGAATTTAGTTCTTTTTTAATCCATTGGTTTTATAGACTCGGAACGGTCTAGAAAGTCGTTTCGATTTTTTTAAAGATGGATCGCGTATGGGCTCTTAAATTTAAAGGGCGTTAAAATTTCACAGCAATATTCTGTTGAAAGATAAGTTTACAAACAGCTTGGAAAATACCACCCAGATTAGGTTTCCACATACAGTAAAAATCATTATTTAATAGGGTAAGTCAATAGTCAATAATTATTGCATTCCTTTATTTTTTATGACACCATTGTTCTCATCAAGAATGTTACAGGATTTTTATGAAATGGATATGTATTCAAATAAAAAAAGAGTCAAAATAAAGAATATGAAGTGAATTTGTGTTTCCCGTAGCTTCTTCTAGCGTTTTAGCTGAAAGAAGAAGACAAGAAAGTATTGTATTAGCCTTGGGGTCTAACCCGGCGTCGGGACGGCGGTTTATCTCGGCAAATACGTGTTGTAATTGATAATTATAGCGAGTGCAAACAGCAGCGCCGGTCGGGGATCAATTTGCCGTGGGAGAAACAGCGCGTCGTGAGACGAGACGCCGTGTCATGTCGTTCGGCGGAGGTGCAGACTTAATTACGCCCGTCAGCCAGGCGATAAACTACGTTTAGCACCAGACAGATTTGCCAGAGGTGAGTAATTGGGGATCAACTTGATCAGGATTACACACCGTAAAAATACACTCACATTCATTTCCCAGAAAGACATTTCCTTACTAATATCGTAAGTTTACCTTCATACGGAAATGTATCGTGATTGTTTCCAAACTTTTTTATTGCAGGTTTAAAATATTCGAAGAACCCATGTATGATTACATTTGTACAGAATCTGTTTAAGTTTGAAGTATCCAATTGATTCTCTTCAATCAATTCTTCCAAAAACATTTATGCAGCAAGTTAATCGCGATATAGTTTAAGTAATTTTCTAATCTTTTAAAATGTCATTCGCTTCTAAAATTAGCACCTTATTTTACTACGAAAATATTATAATCCCTATATATAGCTTGATTATGTTATACCAAATGAATAAAAAATATAAATCATTCTTAACTTGCACAGGAGAGTTGAAATACAATGATAAAGCATTTGTTATAATATTGTTGTGAATAACAGAGCTTAAAGTGGCAGCTAGTGAAGTGTTCGGAATGTTCTAAACGATCGTTGGATGAATGGTTTTTGAAGTTCCTGCCAATTCACTTTGTGAAACAACGAAACAAGCATCTCTTTATGTATATAATTAGATGTGGTAAACTCAAACGGCTATACATCAATGTGAATCAGACCAAACCACAAACAAGCTGATACTTAATCAATCACCAGCAAATGAACCACCGTTTGAATTATTACTACCCGTTCTAAATCACTATACAAGCTAATCAAAGTCTTGTAAAATTAGTAGAAATGTTTAATTAAAAAGTCCTTTGCGCGGTAAATTCTGAGAGAAAAGTTCCGAAGAATAATTCTCCGATAATCCTTATTTTTATTTGAGTCTTAAAACTTGTAAGTTCAAGTTAAAGTAAGCAAAAACTACAAGTATATTTTAAAAGTCCGTATTTCGTTTAAGTAAGTAAACATTAAAACATTAAAAAAGTTTAACAGGATATTCCGGTGGAGTAGAGTTGCTGCAGAGAAAGAGGAATAAACACGAGGGAGAACACGTATTTAAAACTTAACAGGATGTTTTAGTTTTATTTAGTTTTCGTGCTTTTCATCGTAAATCTCCCTCGATCCGAGCATAAAAGATATGAATATTAATGTCTGTTTGTAAAGTATTAAATCACAAAATAATCTTTGTTTAAGATGATTTAATGCCGCAGGCTTTGTTACCAGTGCAAACAATTTAAAGCAGATAAAGATAAAACCGATGGTTTTGGAAAACATTTTGTCGGCTCGCACGATTTATTCCGCTCCGCATTATGAAATACAAGTTCGGCCCATCCCGCTTAATGGAATGGAAATTCGTTCGAACCGCAAATTGAAACCGAACAAGGTGTAGAACAGAATATATTAACTCCAGCATAGATTGTCGCGAGTTATTAACTTTCATTATATCCACGCCAACAGTTTGCACACTTTCCAAATCTTGCCAACTAATATAATTGCTTCAAGGGAATTCATAAAACTTAACCAAACAAGACACCAAAGCACCAAAACATTGTTTTATTACACGTATATTCACTGCCTAGCGGGTTAACAAAAAGTATACAACACTTTAGACATTTTAATTACCTGTCAAATTTAAAAACAAAACTATTCCAAAAACAATTGGTTACGAAACAAAGTTTCGATACTTTCTAATTTCCAAAAAATAAACACATTTCTTGTCGGTTATTAAGAGATCAAAGCAAAGATATATTTAATTGGCATGAGATTTAATCTGAATAGTGCTATTAAGAAACATCTGTGTCGCATAAGAATGTCCTGCCTTCCCGTCATAAAGATGTCGTAAATAAATTTATATAGACATCAATTCCTTTCAGTAATAATTTTAATAACGATAATTGCAGAGGTTAGCCGTGTCAAATGCCAAAGTCGCACAATTAGAATTTATTAGAGAACAGTGTTCAACTAATGTGCAATCCAAATGAACGCAGTGTTGAAAATATTTATGGAGCTTCATAGCCATAAATAACGTCAACAAAAATGGCGAACAACAACACAAATATTGACCGATTGTGTCATTATGGTCAAATCATTATTTATGACCTGTTTCAGCGATACACTGTGGCTTGTTTACATTTTAAACACACTCACATTAGCTTTTAGTTATTTTTTATTGATCTCTGATTTGTCGCAGATTGGTTTAATGACACTATTATCATCGTCATTTGTCATTCTACAGTGATTTATGGACTTCTATGATGGCGCAGCACTTAAAGCGATAGATTAACCGTTTAAAGAAATGATTTTTTACTAACGACTTAAATTATATGGTAGATAAATCATTATTTTGTAAATTTTGCTCATTTTTTGTTTATAATACAAATTATGCTGTCAAAACAATGTCATGCTTTCAAGGTCAGAGTAACCTTTCGTGCGAATTTCAAATTTTGCAATAATGGAGTTTTCCATAATTTTTTATATTAGTTCTTAAATAAAAATACTATGGGTACACACATATGGTAAGTAGGAGAGAAATGTTAATTTAAAAAATTGAATTATATTTAAAAAAATAGTTTTAACGACATGTAATCTAAGCCTACTTATATAAGAAAAAAACTTAAAAAGAAACAAAAAACAAACCGTGTTCTGAAGGTTAGAAAATAGTTATTTGTATAAGAAGAGACTAAAGTATAATTTCTTGTTAAGCATATGCTACGAGGCGATAGTTTACCGGTTGGATTGACTTTTTTTAACAATAACAATCCTCTGGTCCTTCTCTCCTCAGCACAAGGTGATCCAGAGCAGCGGTTAAAAAGACCACTAATACCCAGTTGCATTGATATTACTCAAATTTTAAGTTTCATTTAAATGAACAATATCACATCGGAATAAAGTGTCAAATGAACTATTTAAGCTGTCAAAATTTAAAATTGTAATTTTTTGTTAAGAGTCGCTTAAAATTTAAGCTTTGTAGGTGCAATTGGTCATAAAATAATTGAATTCAGGACTCTAAACATATTGAACCACATTTTTAAGTTACGTTAAGTCTTAAGCACATGTTTATATAGTAAGTACATAAATAATTAGTTTAAAACTATCGAAATAGTAATTAAGTAATGGGGTATAAAGCTACAAAAAAATTTGCAATTTTTTTAAAGTATTCAGTGTTGACTGCATTAACTTTTAAGCTCGTACTTACATTGTTCCTAAACTATAAAATTAACTTTATCTACAAGAGACAACATTTTAATTTACTTTTAAAACCAAAATACCATCTCTTTCTGGTCCATGTCTCCCCCATTTACCCTACATAATTTTATTTTGATAAACCTTATGACTAACAAAAATATTGAGTTAAGAAATTAGTAATTATTACCTCTCTATATAGTACGAGTTTTCTTCCATTTTGGAAGTAATTATTTTTACCAGGTTAGCGTAATTTAATATGGTATTGGTAAGTAAGATTAACAGAAAGCATTTTAATAAAAAATATAAATCCGAAACCCATTTTCTCTAAAATTGAAACCAGAAGTATAATTGTTAAATTAAACGATTATGAACGAATAAATAATTAATAATTGATCATAATTTTGGCTTCCACGTTATATTGAAGCGTAATATTGATTTAGGGTGTGAGCGACAACCTTGCAAAATGCAAATAGTAATTGTTTTTAGCGCACACGTAAATATGTAATATTAATTTGATGTTTGTGTTTGGTTCTTATTGTGCGATGTTTACAAAGGAAGGTTGGTTGTTAGGTTGAGGTAAATATGGGGTTTAAAGTCTTTGTTGGTGTGAATATACGATACGCGTAAAACACGATGTATCAGCCCATTTCATCACGCTTCCGTGTATGCGCACACCACCGACTTGTCACTTATTAATAATGTATCCGCGCTGCTTTTGTTTGCTTCCGACTTAACACGAAACACGATACATTTGCAGGTATTCTCTTTGTGCATCTAATGTCTAATATAGCCACAAGCTGCAGTGTAATCCGCCTGCATATTATATTTCATTTAATATAATTACCTCATGTTTACGCGCCATGGCAACACTGCAAATCCGCTAAGAATGATACGCAAAGAGTGCAGCCTTGTCGACATCTTACAGCTAATAGGATTACTACTCACGGTGACATACATGATACATGCACATGCAAGTTAATATTTCATCATACGGAAATCTAAGCTCCCACACAATTTGTACTTAACTATTTTCATTCTGCAAGCAAACACACTAGCTCACTGTATACTGTATGATTTACGTATTTAAATACACATAAATTACGAAAACACAACCTCACCGTAGTAAAGTTATCAAAAAATACATGGGGAACTAGATTCGAATGATTTTACAAGTTTCTTCCAGTTTTAAGTTATTGTTCCTTGCCGATAAATAGGTGTGACTTCAAGATTGAATATAAGGCAAACGAATAGCAATATTTCAGGTAACAATGCGCGATGTCTAGCCTTGAGCGTCCGCTCCTCCCGTCTGGTAATCTGACCAGATCACCTTCCGGGGCATCAGAGATGGGTACTCCGGTAGAGATCTAGTTCAGTGAATCAGGAATTAGTGCACGCTTAGTGTTTGTTGTAATTCTTAATCTACTGGAATCAGAGAACATTCAAGTGGATCAAGACTAAGAGTCCGCTTAAGTGTTTGCTCTAATTTTTGAACTGTTGAAATCAAAGCACATGCAGTAGCATATATTTTCTCTGGATTGTGCTCTGTTTTCAGTGGGTCAAAAATTAGAACATTCTTACAGTTGTTCTAATACTTGAAATGCAGAAATCAAAGTATATTCTAGAGTAGAAACTGCTCTGGATTGTGCTTTGATTTTAGTGGGTTATGAATCAGAGCACGCTGAAATGTTTGCTCCAATTTCAGTGGGTTAAATATTAGAACATTCTTAAACTTACTCTAATTCTTGACCTAGTAGATTTTGTGATTTTCTAGAATGAGGTAAGTAGGAATTAGAGCAAACGGTTAAAAATGTTCTAAATATTGACCTGCAGAAAACGTTACAGTCAGTAGCATATATTTATGATCCATTTATGGAAATAGAATGTAGAAGTTTTGAGTATATTCGCGGAATTATTAATTTTCAAAATGCATAATTTCTCTGTGCACAAGAGTGTACCGGATCGGAGTTTATTCCAGTGGCATGCACGGTGTCCATGACAACCCTCGGCACATGTGTTGGAGGATGCTTGAACTTGAGGAACAGCACTAGACCTCGCCGAGTAGACGCTGGTGTGGCCACAGCGCTGCCGAGCTGATGATATTTAGAGCAGCAATTACGCTTTACGTTTAGCCGCAATAATTACGGTATAATCACTCCATTAGCTACCGGATCGACATACAAGTCCGGTGCTCCAGGCAAGCGAGATGCATGGGCGGGGGAGGGGCAAGCGCAAGGGGCACCGAGGAAATACAAACAATCCGATTCTTATGTTTACAGAACGTTATTCACTTTGTTATACCTAACAAAAACTAATTAAAAAAGTATAAAATTTATGACATTATCTACAACTAGTATAAAACACGACAGATCGTTTAATATTTTATTATTATTTTACAAGTTAGTTGTTTTTTAATGACGTGAGTACAAGGTTTACTTCAAAGCAAATAATATTCGCACCAGCTTTATGAGTTGTTATCGTAATATGGAAAACAAACTGATATTGATATTGGTGATATTTTATTAAAAAAATAATGTCTTATTAACAAATTATAGAAAAAAGAATTATTGTATGCACCAAGTATCAATGTTTATTCCCTTATAAGCTATAAAATAAATATAATATTGTTAATTGCACGTTTTCATTTGTAAACAATGATAATGAGATCTACAGTTAAGTGAATAATGTAAAGAATTCGTTATTAATTTCGTGGCTTTTCGCTGAAGACGTAAATTCATCGTTATCGTGGAACGACTCTATTAACAAACTTATATTGCGATTATAGTACAATTTATAAAAAGTCACTTTACAAAAGACCGAATTGATAATGACTAAATGAAGCTGTAGAAATTGCAATTAAGTAAATGTAAGGTTTTGTGAATATCTAATTTAATTCCTTTGATTGTTGGAGGTTAAAAATAATTGGTGAAAGAAGACTGGCGAATTCCCCATTGGCCAATGTTAACAAATTTAATTAAGAACAAACAATGGCATAATAAAGTGCCATATTGATTTATTTAGGTCAGTAATTATAGAAGAAGAATGCGGTTATAAAATTTTAATTTCCTTCCCCTCAATTTCCATTAAAAATACGCCGAGACAAAAAATAAATGACGGTATTCGGAATTCTTGAGCGCTTGTTATGTTAATGATAATTGAGGCGGTCGTTAAACACATACGCATAAATTAATACGAATTTTATGACTTAATTGAGTTAGTGATTAATTATAATACAATTTCATGTGCCTCATATCCCCGCACAAAAAAAGCAGTTCATTTGTTTAGAGTTAAAAAAAGATTAAAAACAAAGCGCACGGTGTTTTGAATATTAAGTCATTAAATTATAATTAACAAAAGAAAGTGAGATTTGGTAATTATATCAAAATTAAGGGTGTGATCCGACAAATTAAATGTTCGTTTTTTTACTTCCGCTAAGCTAATTCACCATTTCCTTTATTTAAATAACTGTTGTTTATTTTATTAACGCTTAATTAGACCTGCTCTGAATTATTTATATTATCCAGATATTATCTAAATAATTGACAAAATAATTATATTTAATTATTGAAATTTACATGATATAAAATATTTATTAGTAAATGGAATTTAATTATATTCAATCAGCATATTTTATTCGTTTTAATTATTAATAAAAATGTAGATTACATATTTTATTGTCGGCATAGAATTTATTTCATAATATTGAATTATGTATTTTAATTTTATCTGTATCATGAATATTATATTTCTATTTGTATGAATAGCGTATTTGTATAATCAAATTAAATTGAATTCCGGTTTCAAGAGGTAAATTTTTATAAAATGTTACATCCCACGAGTAATTCATAAGTAGATTTTTCAATAAACATTTCAAGTACAATATTATTTAATATTTAAATTAAAATTTGAACTGACGTAATTTGAAATACACGGAACTATTTTCCAAATTATTTTATGAAAGAGCATATTATTTTATTATTTATATATATAGCATTTTGATGACCTTAGTTCTCCTGATAATACTATTAGGAACATGTGTATAGCAACTACGTATATTGTTTTATTAACAACCTATACTAACAACAATGTTTATTCTTAATAATATATTATTGTGTTATAACATTTCGTTTAAAATTTATAGAAAAGGACAATTAAATATACGAAAATTTTCTTGATTATAATTAGTCTTTCAAGATATTGTGCAAAATGTGTTAAATGATACCTACAGGTAATTTTACCTCAAACATTTTGTAAACTGCTGGCCAGTTCTAGTACCGGAAACTAACATTTCTCGCAACCACAATATTTTCAACGTTAAGACAAGGTAAACAAACACACAATAGGGGAAAAGAAATTGCTCTAAATTGCTATGATTTCTAGGGAATTCATCTTATCATTTAATTTTTCTAGAGAATTATATCTAATGGTACACATTACTATAATGCATGCATGACGAAATTGTGACAATATTACTTATTTGCATATAAGTACCGACTTATTTGCTTACAGTAAATCTAAGCAAATTTATAGCTTTAAGTAATGTGACATCATTTCATAATAACATAAATTTATGGCTTAGTTTATACTCATATTTAATAACTTATTGAGATTTCAAATTACCAATGTTTATATTTCCTATCCCTGATTTATATGAAAACTTCTAGAGCCATATATTTGCTTACACGCATTGTTAACCTACGATTCGAAGCAATAAATACAGTTGATAAAGTGTTTATGTGAATTTACTGTGCAAAAGTGTGAGTTTTGTGCAACAAGCAGGCTAGATTATATTCGTCCAAGTAGTCTAAGAACTTAGCTCGTAAAAAATACCAATTGATTTTTAGTATTGAAAGAGCTAATGAACTGTGAACTCAAACCACATTAAAATATGCAATAAAAATTTTTAAATTAAATAAGCAACCAGTTCAATCAATATTAAATATTCCATTATAACAGAAATAATATTACTACAAAATAGCTGGGGGATAATTTGAAAAATTTAAAGTTGCACTTATTCGTTAAAGGGCTGGAGGGGATGTAAGATTGAATTTTTTTTTGAATAAAAGTACTTTGAAATTCACGTTTTTAAATTTAATTTTCATTTAAGAAATAATTAAAAATAAATATGTTTGACAATAAATACATAATCAAATACAACAATAATACATAATGTGTAATAAAATAAATAGAAATCCACTAGAGAATGGAGTCAAAGGCCATTATTTTTTTTTCTGGAAAATGAAAGGAAAAAATAAAAAATTATGACAATTTTCGCTTTTTACTAAAAAATTATATGCGTAAAAATAAAAATCGCCTTATACGAACAATTCTACTACTAATAATCTAAAAGGAATATTTTTACTTAAATATATTTTTAATTTTAGTAGGAATCAAGTGGAAGAAATAATGATATTAAAAACAGAAATATATGCGCGATTAAAAAGGGTCCCATGAATGACAAAGCCATAATAAGAGCTGTCGACAATAATTCTTTGACAAAGATTCAAAATGAACTTTGTAACAAATGAATATCCGTGTAAACAAATAATAGTGTGCTTAGTGGCACTCAATAGTGAAGTGTAAGGAATTGTAGAGCTTGTGATTAAATAGCAAGAAAATCGAGATCACAAATTGGCGTTTAACCCCAAAAAGAGAAATGATACCGCGTAATTACGAGGAGTATTTAAACCTCATTAGATTAAATTTCAAACTAATCAAGAACCGGCAAACAAACTTAGCAACTAAACTGGCTTGCGGAACTCCTGAACGAGCAAGAAAGTTTAATCTACCTGTCCGTCTTTTGTGCAATTGAACAGAAACCACAGCAGGCTCTTGCACAAACAAACAAGAAATCCAGCGCCTGCAACGCCACGCTCGGCCAAATCGATGACGAACAAATAGTCCGGAGTTTAGGGACATTTCACCGCAATTACGTTGGCAGCAGTTGGCGTGCGGACGCATCGCGAGGCAAGGACGCAGCGCGCAGAAGCCGGCAGACACGTGCAGAGTCGTGTACAGCGCTGCTCTCTAGCGGCCAACGAGCCAAGCTGCTGGCTCCGCCTTCTGCACGCCGCTGACACCTGCCGTTGACAGCTCCAAGCTCCAAAGCTTCTTACCCGATGACGCTCCGCGCCAGATTCATGTTGATCATTTAAACCCCATCCGGTATTCTCTTTGATGTTCAAACAAATCGCTTCAAGTTTAAATAGACCGCTGTTGAATGCTACAGTGCGGACAGTTTTTATTACGCGCCACATGCCACCGAATTCTATTGTTCATTCCGACGGCTCCCAAGGCACTAGAGGAATCATTTCTAATTTAAAAACTCATCTCTCTATTGATAACACAACTTTTGTTTTTGTTTATTCAAAACAAAGCCAAATTACTTCAAAGCCGTAATAATCATTACTGTTTATTCACCGAATATCAAACAAAAAAAAAGGACAATGCCTACGTGCTTTTAAAATTTTAAAAAAGCAATACAAAGTTATACTAAGTTTTTCCTCATTTATTATAAATTTCAGTGCAGGAGTTTCGTCAACCAAAATTACTGTAGGTTCTAAATATTCATAATATTTATAAACTAAATACAAATACACATTTTTTATTATTTTTATTAAATAACTTGTCCCAACAAGTGTCTCTCATTTTCCCAGTTATTATCCTTGGAACTAAAGAGATAAATAAATTAGGTTATCATAGCAACACGTATCTATCAAATTTACCTACCAACCTATTGCAAAACAATCATAAATTAAAATGCAAAAAATGTATACATATTAATCTAACCGGTATGCTACCGCTACCTTTTATATTAAAAAACTGTAGTGCCTTGAAATTTAGTTACTATTGTTTTTACTCGGCACCCGACTGCGCTAAGAATGCTGCCAATCTCCGCTGCCTGATGTGTAAATATATATTGACAAATACTACAGTTTGTGGTAGTAGATCAGTAAACATTACAATACTGTAAATGTTCTTGGACAAAAGTGTAGTTTGTATTTTTATTCGTAAAAGTTACAGAAACTTTACACAGTTTCTGAAAGTTTGTAAAAAGTAAGAATGAAAAGATTGTGTGAATCATGTTTGCGGATGAACATATGACAACTTCACGTTTCTATTAGTCGATTAGAGAGCTGGGATTAATCCGGGGCTGGTTTCGGAAAGAGGATTGTGCACGTCACGCGATGCCACAATGAGAAATATCAGTTAACCGTGTACACGTTGCATGTCTACATTATTATTATTATTATGGCATGGACACTATATTACTCGTACAGGACCCATTTAAAAACGTATTGACATTCAAACACGGAAACTGTTTCATGTAATTTATATCAATTCTCCGCACGAACTTTGCCACTACTTTGGTGTTAACTATTTTTTGGGTGGAGCGTGGTTAATATTTACTTTTTCTTCAGAAATGAAAAAAGAAAGTTAGAAGGGCTACAGTGTAGAATGATTATATACCTTCCCCAAACTTTCTAGGGACAATAGTAATTAAATAAGACGTCCATATGTTTTGAAAACATACAGATGTTTTTTTCTACTTACTATAGTTAAAATGTCATGTCAAAAAGGACTTTTTACAGTATTGATATTTGCTTGCCTATTAACTCAGGAATGTACAATATTAACCAATTTTTCTAATCGAATTTAATTACGCTGAAATGCACTCTAATATACAATTCTGATCTATTAATTTACTCTAATATACCGCTCTAGAATTTAATCAGTATTCTTTCAACTTATTTGCCCTAAAATGTATTCTAATTTCTGCATTTTACTCAGAATGTATTTCATTTTATCTAATTTCTGAATAATTTATTGCCTCATTTTCAATAGTGATTGGCCTTGTTTTCTGGCTTGAAATTTGGTCTAATTCAATTTAATTCCTGATCTATTTATTACCCCCACATCTTTGATCTAGTTTTAAGCAATTTCTCAAAAAAGTATACTACTTGCTCCAAAATGTGCTCTAATTTCACTGAATTGAATAATTATCCGCTCCAGAATTTGCTCCAGATTATCAACGCCTGAACTATTTATTGACCTATATTTTGTTTCCGTTTATACTTAATTGCTCTATTAATGTCATATTTTATTATTACAAATTACAGTTATTTATCTTTTAAGTTCCCTACGTAGTTCATTTTTTAATAAATTTTATCCGGCCTTTGATAACGAACCTGAACGTTTTGTTTTTTATTTAAAGACTTTACCTTTGTACTATAAGGTTTGTTTAATCATTTCGTCATTATAATACCACTTATTGAATATGGGTGTCTTGATAAGAATACTTTTACAGAAAGAAATATACTTTTTACTTTGAAGGAAAGAAAACTTGCTTCTGAAGGATTTGATTAATGCTAGGTTATTACAGGTGACCTCAAAATGGTAAAATTACATAAAAGAAGTAATAAAATAATCTTATCTTTGAGTACAATCATAAACAATTTATTTGTTTGCGAATTTATTGCCGACTTTCTAGCGTTTTGTAACTCGGAGTGTAAAATTCTCGGGAGCTTTTTTCGCTTGTAAAAGTGAAATAAGCCCGTTAAGCAGCACCCGGAAGCACCTGATTTCCACAACAAACAAGTCCAGTCCAGTCGGAAACGAAATTAACCGCCGGAGCATCCGATCGCATACAAAACCTACCGTAACCGAACAGGCAGGAAAGAGAACAACTCAAGAGCACAATAACAATACATAACTGTCAGCGCGGCAGACACAAACAGTTTAGTCATGTGTCAACAAATACAAATCACACCAACATCTCACGATGTTCACACAAGATGCCATCCTGTTCATGCGCATAACAAACAAATCATTGCGATGCGCGTGCGAGCATAGAATACCGCACAAAAACACGCGCTCATACAGGAAAGACGAGCGAACAAGCACTACCAACATTACAAGCAACTCAGCTGTTTACAACACACACAACAACAAACTGCACTAAGAGCTTTTAAGGATGCTTCTCCGAGAAATCATTTCTAACTCCACATGAATAATTCATTAATTAAACAACTTTTTATTTTTAAAACAAGAGATGATTTATATTTGTTTGAACAAAATTTGTTTTAGATTATTTGCAAAACTACGTACCAGCAATTATAAAACCTGAATATAAAAACTAATCTAATCTGAATCGAAATAAAACAAATCCAAGAAAGATCAGATTAAAATATTTATTTCAGAATTTGATTTTCTAAATTTCGTTGTCTGATGAACAGGATAATAATTAGTAGGTGTTAATAGAGGTGTGACTTGTTCTATTAAGTGTTAATTTTATTGTATGCGAATGTCAATATGTTAAAAAGTAAGACGTGTTTTGCTAGAGTAGCAGGAACACATGTTGTACGTTTTAAAATGAAATTATAAAGAGACTATAAAACCCGTTTAATGTCATTGATGGAAATCAAGGAAATTTATTTTATGCCCCCGTTGAAGACTAAAGATAAAACAGCAATATATTTTTTAGCCTGTAAGTTAGTGGCACTTAAAAATAATGTAGAAAAGAAAAATAAAAAATTGCTCATGTCACCAAGTTCAAAGCATGAGTTTTATGAGTAGATTCTCTGTCTTGAAATGTTTAGAATCCATTACATGTATCTTGGAGTGTAAAAACAGTGCAGATCCATTACAAGAAGCGACTTACGAAACAAAACGACAACAGCAGGGCGCCAACATTTACACTGCTCCACGCAGTAGAAATAATAATTCATACGAGGCAGTAACGCGAAGTTGAGAGTTTAAATGCCTAAAATAACACTGCGCCGACCCTCTTTACTGGAGGTTTATTTCACCGCTACAAGCGCGCCCCTGGCCGCGCTAACGTACGCCACTGGAGGAGGCTTGTGCTCAACATATTCCGTAAAACCAGAGCCAGACAGATGACGATCTGTCTGCGGAAAGACGACAGGGCTGGATTAGCCCGACGGAAACAGACAACGAATGGTTCAAACCAAGCCGCAAACATGGTAAGAGATTAGTTTGTTTATAAACAAACGACTAACCCAAATAAGAGACTCTTTGCCACGAATGCTCGACTTCTGCGCTTAGTTTACACACGTACTCATAAATTATTACAGTGTAATTCACATACCGCCACATTAGTTCAAAGGAGATTTTCTACTAAAGTAATTTTTAATTAATATCCGTTTTGACTATTTATAGTGCGATATTTAGGGTAAGTAGGGGTGACATGGACCACATTTTGAAAAATAATTATAAACTCTATAATACTGAACAATATCTAAAAAACAAAATTTATTTATAACAATAATTAATCTAGGCTTACTTATAAGAATAAGAAAAAAAATTTAAACATGTTCGGAAACTACAAAAAAATATTCAGGATAACAAAAGTCCAACTCTACTCCATTATGTAGATGAGACGGACCTAGGCTCTGAGGAGATGAACTGGTTAACAGATTGTTGTCATTTATCATATGCGGTACACTCTTCGTGCAAACAGCGACCACAAATTACATATTTTATCCTTGCAATCCGCTTCTTCGTTTTCATAATCTGGAGCTTCTTTATTAATACCACTCTTTGATAAAGCCATTTAACAGTTCTTTAGAACTCATGGTAAAGTAATTAGATCGGCTTTCTTTCTACATGCGAATGATTTTTTTCCTCTTGTCTATTTCTCCTCGGCATAGGTGGTAACTGTCCTCAGAGCAGAGTTTAAATAGACCACTAAAGTACTTATAACTATGTACAAATAGAACCACCTTTTTAGGTTATGCACATGTTTATTAAGTATGTACATAAATAATTAGTTTAAACCTACCGAAGTAGTAATTATTAATTGTGTATATAAACAACAATTTTTAAGTAAATCTTGATTTATTCAGTGTTTACTGCATTTAATTTTCAAACGGCTACTTACACTGTCTCTAAACAATAAAATTATCATTCCTTATGAGAGATATCAATCTAATACACTTTTAAGGCCAAAAGTCCATTTCTCCTAGCGATTCATATCTCCCTCCTTTACCATATATTTACAATAAGTCGGAAGTGACAGTTTACTTTTGTCATTTTGGCCTTTATTGTCAATTAGGAACTTCAAAAAAAAAATATTTACAGACAGTAGCTGGCTGTTGATGTCTGTGGTGTCCACAGTCCACAGCTGATTTTTTTGTCTGCACAATGTGCAATGGTGCATTTTACAGGGAAAACATGTACGGATATAATTTTTGAGGTTATGATTAAAGAAGAGTATTAAATCTGTGACATGCGAGTGTATTGTTTTTTTGGTGTGACAGTTATAAAACCCATGCACTCCACCAAAATATGAGCATCTCGTCTGCAGTTGATGAAAAATGAAATCGAGTTTTCATGTTCCATTTGTGTTGCGCTGCACTCCATCATAATTCTGATGATAATGCGGTGCAATCTTTGGCGAGCCCGCTCTGCTCGTACATGTAAATGACGCGGCGGGGGCGGACGCTCAGCCACCTACAGCCCGCACGGCCATGAATTATGAATGAGCTTATAGGATTGTATACCATTTGTATATCTCCCATTTACATGGATCGCGCAATCGAATACCGCGCGCCGAATGCCCTACTTTACGCATGCGTCCTCATCGTCAGCTGTTCCAACTCACTCTCACTACAATTTGTTTTAATTAACTACACAGTCTCTATTATTGGAGGTATTAATCTTATGACTCCTACATCAGTAAATAAATATAACATACACGACTTATTACTAATTATTGAATATGTCGATGTGATTTATCGCAGATATCGATATTGATAGTTTTATATCGAAGGAAACCTACACCACAAGTCACCTCTAGTTAAGAACATTTTTACATGGGCATTAGTGGTTAATAATTTTAACCAGACCGAGATTCGAATTCAATTTTACCAAATCAGATTGCTTCATTTAATGGAAGAACACAGTGCCAGCAGAAAAAGTAAAATCGTTACATTTATGTTGACATGAAAAATTTTATATTTGAATTAGCTATGACTTTAATCGGTAAAATCTATTTATAATTTCTGCGAAGCAATAACAACTAGGGTCAAAAATGATAATTTATTACTATACATGCAACAACTATTTGTAAACTTTACCAATAAACCAATTATACTTAAATTTCCAAGTTTCCCTTAAAAAGACAATATCACAATGGAATAAAATATCAAATGAACATTGGTGCCAAAATTTCGATTAGTATTTTTAAGTGTTAGACCTTGTTGGTGCAACTAGGCATTATTATATTATTCTGCAAGGGACCTACAATTTGTTTTGGGTTTTACGCGGACTCATAGAGATATTGTGGTACTACTCTAATGTATAATTTAATTTAAGAAAACTAATTTTATAAAATACTTGAGTTTGGATTTGCTGATTAAGCGCACTAAATAGTTTGCGGTTGTGATTTTAATTTGAATATTCCGTTAATACACCGTGAGATAATTTGCAGCAATTTCGCTAACACTATGTGTAAAAAGAAGAAGGAATTTGTCGAGTATCAGCTCTGCCGTAATCCCTTTACCACTTGGCAGAGTTTGTCGAGTGCTGGGAAGATAATCCTCTTACGTTTAACATAACGTATCTCACCCATAATGACTTTTAATAATGGTTACGCGTCTTCGTAATCCGCTGTAGCTGAAAGTAATTAGCTGCATTCTTCGGACGAGTGCAGTTCTGCATCAAATGCATTTCACGCCGGCGTTATTTCGTTAAAGTCCAGGAAATAAACACAACTTCTTACATTCTTCACAACGCGACCAACAGAGGACGTTAAATTTAATTGGCAAAAACTGCCAGGCACCAGATGCGGGGTTCATACGTATGTATGAGTTACACTTATGACATGAATTGAACGGGAATTCCGCTTCTTTCTTTCTTTTTATAATGTATATCGCTAATTCAGAAAACTCTCACAATATCTGTTGCTAATTTATTTCTTATTTTAAAAAACAAATCAAATTTGCTTAATTATGTCGAAAAGATAAAACAATGATCACTAAAAGATAGGGCAATCATTTATGGAAAGTAGTTAATATTTGGACCTATGTGGGGTCGAAACCGGTTGAAGCAGAAATAAAGTCTTCCAAATATTGTGTGAATTCCAGAAATTATTGCCCTATCCTATTCATAAACCAGTCAAATCTTTTCATAGATGATCACTATATTTACAGAATAACTAAAAGCAGACTATTAAATCTCTTGATGTTTTTTTTTTTAATTAGGTTATAAATAAGAGCGTAAAGGTGAAATAAGGAGAAGGAAATTCTTGTTGCGTGCTTAGTCACAGAAATAATGGGCTATTGCGATTTGCAATTCATTTGGTAAAATCGCGTCACGGTAGATCGATCCGAACGCAATCCTCGCCAGCTGCAGAAGAAATAAAGAAATGACAGAGGCTGTTGATTACGCGCAGAGGTTCACACGCTCGTATGTGGCTCCTCGG
Source organism: Stenolophus ochropezus (assembly GCA_035578165.1). NCBI lineage: Eukaryota > Metazoa > Arthropoda > Insecta > Coleoptera > Carabidae > Stenolophus > Stenolophus ochropezus. Next base: position 10,514,746 of record JAQOWZ010000005.1, on the reverse strand, counting down.
ATGTAATTGTTTAAATTACAAGTTTGAAAATTAATGCAAATTGCACGTTTCGAACACGATTCTTAACGAGAAATGTGCTGATTAAATTCTATAATGAAATTCGCGTGACACGAACATACTTCAGCGGCAATTTAAACTTTCCGAAATACAGTGCTTATGGACGAGTGTGGAATACATAACCGTATGCAAATTCCGGATCTGATACAAATGTTTTCAGCGAAATTCGCCGACAAGCGCGCAGTCTGTGTGTATGAATTCATGTTGCTCACTTGGTTTGCTACATTCGTATGAAATGAGATTTGTGTGAATAACCAGGGACGCACTAGCCATTTGCCCGCAAATTACTACCGATGTGCCTGCGTTGCACAATTACACCACGCAATTTATACGCAAACCCGGCTGTTATTCACAAACGCGCCATTCTAATCATACACAGCCTTTATTTTCCCATTTGATATGGATCCATTTTTTCCAATTAATATTCAGCTTTTATTCTTCAATACGTAAATAGATTAAGCATAGATCAATTCATACAAATTTATTGACTCATCCAAATTGTTTTTATTAACAATTTATAGATATAAATAAACGAAACATTCACGGCTTATTACCCATTTCCGAGTGTGTCAAATTGCCTTTGTGGCAGATATTAGTAATAAATAACATAAGTTTAGCGAAAAGGACTTTTACCAGAAGTCATCTGCTGGGTAGTCTAGCTGGTGCGAAGAATACATTTTTATGTCGGAAATCAAGGGTGTGAAGTATTTTCTCAAAACACAACTTGTATTCTATTCTATAAATAAAATTTTACAAACAAAATGTTATATTGGGCTTTATTGTATACTTCCACTTTTGTTTGACCTATTTATAATGCTAATAGTACGAATGATGTCAGAACCTTAAAAGCAAAATCTGGCGACAGATTAAAACTTTGAAAATGTAATGTAAAGACCTTAATTCACAACTTTCAAATATTATTTAGTAATCGCTAAATTGTAAATAGTAACAGTAAGTAATATTTAACAATTTATATTTTATTTCGACTGGATATTGTACATTTAAATAAATTATATTTATAAAAATATTTAACTGTGGTTAATTGATGTTTTCGGGGCTTAAATCTGGGGTAACTGTTTCGCCAAATTTATTTAAAAATTGTTCCAATTTATAAAGTAGAAGGATTCTTGTAAAGACTAAACGTAGACTTATTATATAATAAGTATTTACAGTAAATGAGAACTTCATTCGTGCAATTTTCAATTTAAAAATATGAAAGCCAAAAAGAAATAAACGAATCAAATCCAAAATCAATCTGCATTTAGATTTCCGTTACGGCAAATGGGTATTAGCCGGACCATTTCGGTAACTCAAAGCTGAATTTAATTTACTAATTGGCAACACGGGCAAAATAATAAAAACAGCAACTGCAATTCAATAGCAAATAATCCATTAACCCCTAACAAGAACATTAAAATCACAATGTACAAGCCGCAACGTTAAAATCAAAAGCAAGCAGTGGCGTCCGGGTGGCGGGGGCCGAAGCTGGCGTGTGATTATTAATTGAACACAGTTAATTAGTTTACGGGATGCGATTACATATAAATAATTCCGCACGGGCAGATAACACAGCACAATACGCTCAGCGGCGTCGGGAGTGGGGCGGGCAGGGCGCGAACGCAAACACTGCGATAACTCGCGCATCCATTTAGAATTGATTTGAATACACAACACCGACAGCTCAGTGATTCTCAACAGGCATATCAGCTTATCTTATTATACATTTTATACTACCGTGTTAATTAATTTATACCATAAAGGTTATTATGCCGTATAAAATTCCAAATAAACTGCTCGTTATTAATATAATGACGTATTAAAATACTAATCAAATTACACCGAATGTGTGTTAATTATTAAAATGATATGTACATAAATTATATTATTCCGTGTGCACAATTTTACAATTCATTGCAATTTATTAATGTCCCGCACATTATTTTAATAATTACAATACAAAATATACGTACATTTCATAAAAGCGAAACGCTACAAATAATAAATTATATTTTTATTACTTCCATAGCAACATAAGTAGTAAGTTTCCGATAACATTTATTATTTGGTTACCATTGTCATTGGTGTGTTATAGAAAGTAAAGTAAACAACCGCAACCTCCGCCATAGTTCGTACTTCATCGAATGTTATAATGTACTTACATTAAATTTTTTGCGAGCAAAATGCAGCTGAAAATTAAGCTGTAAATATCTCTATGAAAAATGTGTCTCTTTTTCTACGACCGTGGAAGACAAGTGGAGTGTAAAACCGAATCATACCGAAATCACATTGACATCATTCAAATTGATCAAATAAAATTCATGATGACCCGTTACCAATTGAGAACGTCATTTTAAAATAAAAACTTGTTAAATAAAAGTCGCTATTAAACTTGTTTTAAAATTATAATTAACTTTACTTATGGCGTATTACCCACTTGGTTATGCCAATATGCTTTATCGCAGATTTCGGTAATAATTTATTTGACCCAAGCGGGAAGCAAACTTGGGTTATCAAAACCGCAGTCCATAAAATTATGATTAACCATCAGTAACTAAAAAAATGGCAGAAAATAGTATATTATATCATGAGCATGTAATGTGTGCTATTACTAATGAGAATGAAGTTTGCCATTCGAATAATAGCTATTACATGCGAATTGAATACTATACTATATCCACAACTATAACACGAAAAAAATATATATTTATTATAACGAAATATGTCGTCACATATTGGCAGATAAATAACAATAGCTCGAGTCACAACATACTTAACGCAAGACAATTATTTCTAGATATATTTAGCTACAGTTTAAGCTCAAAAAAAAGAAACATGAAAAATGTCAAAACTAGCGTAATTTCAGCTTTTTTTTGTAGAAAAAAATATTTAAAAAGTAATTTTATTTTTATTCCTTTGACAGGTAAAATTTTATTTGATATACCTATTGAATAATATTATTCCATCGAATGTCATTAATTGATAAAAAACAATTGAATCGTAGGTATATTATTTGACAGTTGTGGATAAAAACTATTACGTAATAAAAAATATTAATTAAACTAATAATTAAAATTGGCAAGTGAATAAATCCAAACCAATACGTTAGGGAATGAATTTACGAAGGAGTAAAAAAATTTGAAAAGGTTGGTTAAAGAATTATGACAGGCATATTAAAGAGAAATTTCGTATGGAAAATGTCAGTTGAAAATGGGAAAAATCGTGTGAGATATGCTGTAAAATAAAATAAAATCAATATGAAAAGATATACACTCGAAACACTGGCGTATAAATCAAGAATGCGGGTGGTTAAAAAAGCAGCAACCCTCGAAAATAAACAAAAAGCATCGTGAAAAATGTACGTAAAGTTATCGCGAACTGACACACGAATACTTCATGCATGCGATAACAAAGATGCATGTCACGACGGAACGAAAGGCCAATTTTTTTGACTTGCGACCACATCAAATCTGGGTCACATAAGCTTTAAAATCACAATCGATCATTAATAAAGCAATGAAATTTATCCACAATACTTTGATGAGGTTTAACCTTGCCCAGTCAGTTGCATTTTTCCACGGTATTCCAATTAAGTATTATTGTCGCAGTTGTAATTTTAATTGACAAATCTAGCCATTGCTAAAAATTTGCATCCGTGATTTAAATTTTTAATTTTGAAAGCGCACTGATTTGAAATTAGTCAGGATAGTTTTTAATTTGGATGCTATTGCTGTTAATCACTACATATAAACACGACATTTTTTTTCCTAATTTGAATAATTGTATTTTGTCGCATACATCCGTTTTTTAATACGCTTGAATAATGAACTAAAAATTGTAACGTTTTGTAGCTTTATCTATGTTTATACTTTGTTATCATTTTGTACCATGCATAACCTTTTTAATTTATTATCATTACTTGTTTTATCCTTATCAATTCATTAATAAATTACCATGTAATTAGAACACTTTTTCAAACAGTGTTTTACTATTAAATATTAAAAATATACATTATTTATTTCTTTTACAACGGACCAACAACAAAGCAATTTCATTTCAATTTGTAACCAAGAAGAAATATTTTGAGCAAAGGTAATAGTCCTTGGCCGGATTCCAACCAGGGTTTCCAGGTGTTCAAATCACTTTCATACTCTCACTATTTCTTGCGCGAATTCCTCATACCACCAAAGTTCAAGTTCATATGCAAGAATGCGTCAAATTCCACAATACCTCTTGCGATGGTAATGGAATACGCTGCATAAAGTCACGTCTCAAAGTGATATAATAAGGTGGAATCGTAGCACACAAACACCGCAAAGTCTTACACCAAATAATCAATGGATATTAAGAAATAGTAATTCAATTTCTAGTTTACATTTTTATTCACAAAAAGAAAAACTTTAACAGCGTAATGTTGTCCAAAAGAACAAAACTATTGCAAAAATATACCGTAATTTTTTTTTCAAGGAAAAAGAAAAATTGTTTTGTATGTTTGTTCGTTATATTCTCCTAGGTTTTTTGACTAATCTGGACAAATATTTGCTCAATTACTCTTTGGCTACCTTCAAATGCAATGGTACAAAACAATATATCAAAATACAATAAATAATATATATAATGTGTGTAATGTTATTTCGAAAGTAAAGTTTGTCCACATGTCTCCACTTCTTTTCAAAGGTTATTGAAGTATATTAGGTACTTAAAGTCGTTGAAAGATGGAACTTAAACAGTACAAATGTATGCTAGCTTAATATATTTCGACTGGTTTGCCAATGAGGTTTTTTATAGATTTTAGTAATCATGTATTTTTCCGTAGAGAAACTGATAGATATCGAGCTACGATATTGAGTAAAACTGTTGAACGGTTGGCCCAGCAGTGTGCAATAAAAGTGAGTTAATTGTTAGCGTAGCAATTTTCGCGAGAGTAACAACCAATAAAACAAGCAGTGTTTTGTTATCAGCGATGTTTAGGTTCATTTAAGCGAGGCGAACCTGTTTAGCAGTACATCACGATAAAAAGTTCCGCTGCAGTTCGGGCCACGGCGATAAGATGGCGCTGGGTCTGCTGTAGGAGTTTTCTAAGAGCATCCTCAGCTGACAAATTACTCCCCAGCGCCCCGGCAATAGATATAAACTTTCCACCAGATAAAATACGCTTTTAAATTAAAATTCTCCAGTACCAATTAAGCTAAATAATTAAGATTTAATGGACAGCCCCCGTCCGTGGAATTGGGATTTTGGACGAACAATCAAATCATTTTAAATAAATTTGTGCACTGTTCCACTTTTATCCGGTTATGTTTTATGTGTTCATTTAAAATTTATTCCCCGGCGCCTCACGGAAAATTAAACCGAATCACGGGAGCGGACCAAGGATTGGATTGTTTTATACATGAGCTTCAAACACGGCTCTTTACTTTACCTGCACAGCGCATAAAAATCTAAATTGTTGCGCTTTCCTCTGCTAACGGAAATTATCTTTTACCGCTTCTTTTAAAACATTCAACCGAGAAATAAGCTCATTATTTTTCAAACATTCATTACTCATTTTCAATTGTCTACTGATCTTGTTTTATCGCAGAATGAGGTTTTCCAAAGTGCTTTGAAAATAGGATATACTAGCTCGACTATCTATCTATTTGTTGTAAATATAAATCTATGATTTACAAAAGCTATACGTCCCCAATGAAACAGAGGAATGATAAATGCAATGGAGTATTTAATATATTGTAATATATTAATTGAATAAAATTTATCTTGTCAACTAATGCAGCAGGATGGCAGACACAGTGTCCTCTATGACGATATCAAAATAATTATTAATCGGTGGTGACATTAATTGACAATATTCATCATTACCTAAATTACATATAAATGTAGATTTGTATATAATATTAAATACGCGTATGACCAGCTGAATGTCATTTACATTTCGCAATAAATAGCAATTTGTCGGCTTAAATAAACCACAGTAATTTATGATTGAATCCGTCAGTGGATCCTGTTTAATAATTACCAATATATGTAGCGGTAATGACGAAAAAAATTTGCTTTTAACATCCTTTTAGGACCACAACCCCAAAATGTAAAATAAACAACAAGAGAGGAACACTCCATCCTAAATATTTTATCTATGGTTTAATTTGCTATACAGTACTTCATCTATGCTGTACCACAATAAAGAATTTATATTAGAGTTTTTTTTTACATTAGGCTGTTATATTTTTAGATTAGAATATAGAGAATTTGGTTATATTTAGTTGTAGGTATAATGAAAAAAATCATTAATTCTGAGTCAAAACAGGAAACAATTGTTGCGATAATCTTAGAGTTATAATTAGTCTACAATCATTGGCTGTAAGGTTAGCTTAGATTTTGAGAATTTGCGTTTAACGATGACGAAAAAATAATCAACTCTGAATCAGAACAGGAAAAAATTGTTGAGATAATCTGGGGATTATATCAGTGATTAATCGGTTGTCGCGTTGACAAACATTTTACTTTTTATCGCAGGCAGTTGTTCTTAACTCTCTCTTGTTCCGCTCCATCCAGTTTTTGCTTTCTTTCCTCGCGCTGTAATTGTTTTCCAACTATTGTTACGTGACATTAACATCCAGCGCCATTCCTACAGAATACTAGTTTTGTATCATCAACAACTTTTTGTGAGGTTATTTTAAGCATACAAAGTATCTCATAATGTTGGGACAAATTTGGGGTTACGCTAAGCCGTGTTTATGAATTTAATTAGGGCTCTTTTCGCCTGCGAAGCATGGGGGAATTTCATTTTCGTTCCATAACCATTTCACTCTACGACGACGCGCACAATTTTTCTCTAATTACGGACATTCAAATTTGTAATGAACTCTTACCTATAATCATCTTCCTACAACAAGAAGAGTTCTATAAGTAAATCAGGAATAGTACGTTGACCTCTTAGGTCTAGGGATGTTTTGTTTTGTAAATATTTCTACCAAAACTAAATTAAGTATTAAATTACTGTAGTAAGTTTTTATGAGTTTCCAGTAATAATTTATTGGAATTCCCAAGAAGTTTCGTAGATGATATCTACTGTAATTTCTAATTTCTACTTATCTGATTGAGCAGTGAAATGTTAAAAATGAAAATGGAATTCGAAGTGTTGGAATTCGGTAGAAAATCCCAAAGAATTTGGTAAATTCGAATAAAAATTCTGGTAGTTAATAAAGGAAGAAACGTGTCACATTAAAATATTTAAAGAAGTGACGAAACTCGTAGGTGTTTGAAGAAAAGAAGAAATAACGAGGTAAGTTATTTGTGTCAGCATAAAAAAATCATTTACGGCTTGTCAAAAGCGTAAGCAGTAATTCCTCATTAGATATCCGTCCGTCGACAAAGCCAGTTTCACACGATGGCATTAATAAAGCACCAGCTCTCGGAAACGGTCGATTGCCCGTGTCAGCTGTGAAGATTCATTGCGGTGCAAAAAGACGGCTTTTTGCTGGTTTTTAAGTTGGTAAAATGAATGGTTGGTAAAATTGTCCGTGTACAGGAAAATCAAATTACTTTTATTTTTAGGTTCGCAGTGTTTTATTCCTGCAAGGCAGGGGGATAAAAAGCTACACAATATATATAAAGCGTATGTGATGGGTCGTTCGCATGCTCCCGTCGCTTAACCTCAGCAAAATCAATAAACGTTTTGCATTTTATTTCCCAGCGTTCAACGACGTTTCATGTAAGCGACTCATATGCTTCTGCCGCCTCATATACTCTCTATACTTTACTAACAATCATCCGTCTAATATTTACGCTTTTACAATTCATTTCATTCAATGCTCTCCTATACATTATTTCTTCCTCAACTCTTTTATCAGGCATCGCGAACATAATTTTATTGAAACTGTTCATATACTTTTGGGAATCCCGAATTGGCTCTAAATAAAAATAATGTGAAGAATAATATCATAAATTATCAATTCATTAATATAATTAATATGGAACTGGGAGTGAGTGGAACATAATGAATCACTATAAAAATAAATCAAAACCGTTGGTTATTCTACATTTTTTTATTGTTTATTGTTACGATCGCTTCATTCTTTACGGCAACAGTCGTCTGATAATTTCCAAAAGGATAAAACGATCGTAACAATAAAAAATAAATAGCGGAATATCCAAAAGGCGTACTTTATTTTTATAGTTTATAATATTGAAATCAGATTAAAAAGACACTACATTGTTGAGAACCTCTAAATATAGGTACATTTAATATTGATTTTCGCACTAATCTTTTTAAGTGTACTGATGTGTTTATTCGGTTTTTTTTCTTTATTTTTTCTACATATTTTGTGGTACTCGAAATGGTGATCGTGTTTTTGAAATCTGATAACTTTGTATAATTTGTAGACATAAAGATATACTTACTCGTTTGATTTGAACGGGCCATTTCATGATATAATTCGTACTTTGTTTCATCCGAACGGGCAATTTCATTGTAAAAAGATTTAAATATTGCCATAATTTGTCTACAAATTCAACGTAACCCTTCGCGTAATAAATTTATTGTAGGAATGTACTGCAAATGTGGATGTTTCATAAAGAGAAAAACATCAATACAAATTTTCTTTTGTCGTCCGATCGGCCCTAGATTTCATGCTTTACTGGATTCGCTTTTTGTTGGTAAGAATAATAAATTGATATTTGGTCTTGTTAGAGAAATAAACAAAAACATGTTATACAAGTTAAAGAAATGTGAAAAACTATAAAAGTTAGATTAAAACAATACAATGTTATTAAACTCCCAATTACTATCTATCCCTTTCAAGCACGTTACAGTTTGCAATCATTCTCAACCACTTTGCGAAAATGTAATTGATTTTCAATTCTGTCACTGTCAAAGTTATGTAATCGTTCTGTAAATTAATTCCTATTTCCACTCTATTGAATGAAATAATAATATGTCATGATATTAAATTTATGATGTGATGTGTACATGTATTAAATGGTGACGTTTCCAACCACATATTGTACATAGTATATTTTATATTCGTTCGTGATAGTAAAAGTAGTTATTTGATATATTACAGTAATAAACTTTATGCCATTATTTTATAATGTGAATATTTTATTACCAGCTAATACGATAAAGTGATACAGGTTGTAGGCAAACAAAAAATCAGATAAACGGATAAATAACAACTCGTTTCACGCTATACATCACCGAGTTACCGTTCCAATTGCACGAAACGACGCAGAAACTTTCCTACTTTTACTTTTTTCCGACTTGGATCCAAATATTCTCAAATACTTTTCACTGATTTCAAACAACAGTAGAAAATGTTAAAACACAATGTTTGATTCAGTAATTAAATTATACATAAAACAAATAAAAATACGTAGAATGTAAATATGTAAACAAATTTTTGTTATCTATTTTGGTTTCACAGATATAACGTCTCAAAATTAGGTGCTTTTTTCGTTCTTCCAATTTTTACATCCGACACTTTACAATTTTCAGAAATCTACATACACGCTTTAAAATAAATGAAAACATAGTTATTAACTAAATAAAGTATGATCTCTTCAATTTTGTTAGCAAAATTTAATTATTTTTTAAAACATTTCAAATTTAAACTACACACAACCATATATCGAAAAACCATTGCAAGAAGATATGATAACTCTTGGTTAAAATTTTTTTTTCGACTTAAATCTACGGATATCCATATGTATCTTGATTTTGAATTGGATAATTGATAATTCCCAAAAATGGGTCTTTTCCGGCAATAGTTGGAAAGCAAATGTCGTTACCCGAAAGAGACAGTTTAATTCTACATAGAAATTTTAAATCAGCGCATTGATAAATTTAAAATGAGCTGATCAAAAAATATGAGGAAAAAATATTTTTGCCAAAAAATAAAATTTTATGATTTTATTATTTTTTTCTTCATTTTTCACTTATTCTTATTCTTTTATATTTCACAACATTTCTATCAGGAACAGGGCCTCATGTACAATATTTCGGTGATACTATAGTAGGAATATCTTTCTAACAATCCAATTCAGGTTGGAGATCACTAACCATCATCTAACCTCTACTACCATTAAACATTATATGTATACAAGAATATATAAGGGGTAATCTATATTGTGTTCCGAACCATTTTATTTTCAATATTAAGTAGTAACTTCAGAAATTAAACTCCAGATCTCTCACATTCTTACTCAGTTCCGAATCGGAACACGCTAATCAATCAACGCTCAATCACATTATCCGTAAATGTGAAATAAAAAAGGATTTAAATAGCGCTATTCGAGCCGGTATTTCACCCCGTCGCCGCCCGGTTTGCGGTGAAGTTTAGCGGGTGCTCGATGGCTGTTCTCGATAGTCGATCCAGCCGTGACATCGATGAGCCCGGAGATAACAGATCGCGATGTCTACTCGACAACCACTCTGAACTGCCTCTCTGTCCCGCGAGACTAGTGGCGCCTCACATCGGCTTGTAACGGAGAACTGCTAGATTGTTTACTGTCATACCCCATGAACTAACATCGGGGTTATATACCAACAAAAACAAAAAAAATCCGAGGTATGTTTTTCAATAAACTTCTTAGTCATTTAGTCAATTAAAAAGTACTAATACATAGTTTAACTAACTTGTAGTCGTTTCTGTACACAGCCCTTGCATAAGAAAAAAAAATGTATAAAATATACTTTTCTATCAGCAGGGTTAATAAACCGAAATTACCACCGAAATCGTTAATCCTAAAAACCTAATCAAAACCATCAACCCCCGAAAAATCGATCCGCAAGCTCGTAATTTGCGAGTAAAAAATGTCATTTGCGAGCAAGCTAATAAAAATAATTTTACTTCTTTAATTTGTGATTTTATTATTTATTACATATTATTATATCTTATAAAAGGCAGTTTTTTTTATTTATTCTATGTAAAACTATTTTTCTTGTTTACCCTCCAAAAATAATTAACTAATTCAAAAATTTCTTCGTCGGGTATTCCGGAGTTGTTATAGCGAATTGCAAGTTTGGCCAACTTACAAGTTGAAAACCATAATTAATTATTAGGAGTTATGTAATTTTTAGATATTTGATCATGTTATATTTTTAAATTTAGAAAACAGTAAACTACAGGAAGTATATTATCTATATTTACAAGTATTTTGATAATTGTAAATGCAATAACCGTTTCTTCCAGAAACCATTATATTATTGTTTGTATAGAAACGTTATGATTTTACGTATGTATGGATCTAAATAGCAAATAGCTTAATCTTATTTGAATGTGTATTGTTTGGACTACAACCTGTTGTATTACATGCTCTACATATTGTACTTTGTAGCATAATTATGTTACACATTAACAACTGTTATTGTGCGGTCAAACTGAAATTATATAGGTCATTTCATAATAACTGTTTCTAGACTTTCTCAATTATTTATTCACTTTCATTAGCTTTGTGAATACAGTGATTAACAAGTTTTTGACAAACAAAAATACCCCTTAAATGTTGGTTACCACATGGCTACAAACACTAATATGTAAAGTTGGTCACAGACTTATATTTTTGTTAGTTTTTCGAAATGAATTAAATAAATATTCCCCGGAAGATTTTTCCAACATAAAATTTATTTTATTAATGCACTAGAACAAAACTGATAAGTACATCTAGTAATAGTTAACAATCCCTGAATAAATATTTACTGATGTAGTTTTCTATGACATTAATGGTTAATTTTTGGGAAGCAAAGCAAGTAGCACGGCAATAAATTAAAATTTGTTTAATAAACTGATTTTGATAAGAGATAATTCAGTGGAAGAAGCGAAAAGCAATCTCAATAAAATCAATGCAGGGATAATGCAAGATGACTAGCGAGATCTCGGAACAGCGCGGAAGAGCATAATTTGTCAAGAAAGGCAGCCCCTGTCCGAAACATTAATCTCGAAAATTGCGAAATGAACTCGACCTTGTGTGAAAACATCGTCTTTAGAATGATAATTAATATTCAATTATGAAGCGGCAGCAGAGGTATCTTGGATCCTTCACAGGCGCTTTATAAACAGCCTTATTCAGTTTGTGTGGCGACCGCAAACAATATCGCATCGCAGAGGCTCAATATTGCGCGAAGCAGAACAAAAGACTGTCGCTGGGGCCGTGCGCACGCATGCGCCGCCTGCGCGATGTCTAACGAGGAAAATTTTAAACTCTAATCGCATTACAAGTTGTCGTGAAATTGAAGAACTTTCGAACGAGTTTAAGGAATGCTGCAATTAGTACACATTAAAATGAATTGCGAGTTTTTAATTTGTCAAGAGGGGAATCAACTCGATTATTAAATACACTCCTTCGCAGCTACAAAGATTTCCTATTACTGCTATCTGATCACAGAAGAAACAATGTTTTAATCACTTTAACTTTCGTGCCAACTAATACAAACTTTTCTCAACTTTCAACATCGTTCAGCATATTTCTCTGTTCATAAATTTATCACAGCTACTTTTATCTAGCCTTGCTTTTTATTCAAATGTTTTTTAACAACAAACAATGCCGATATTACAATTCTAAATTTTTATTTTTATTTCAAACATAATGATTATTAAAATTACTTATCAAAATAGTAGAATGAACATTAAAATTTTGTTCCAGTTTGTAAATGTTTATAAGCTGTCTGTTACACCTAAAAATTAATATTGGGTTTTGAACCGTTGCAATAAAATCGGAATATGTTATTTCTTGAATTATCAAATTTCACGATAATTAGTTGTATGTTAGATGTAAAAATTAAGAAAAATTAAAAGTAGATTGAAGTACTTTAGCCAGCCTATTAACGTTGGTTTTTCCGCATGTAAGGAGGTTATTCCGCACCTTTTCGTTTTCGTTTACGCGTCTTGTAATCTGCATACTCTCTCTGTTTACGTTCCTGTTTCATTTAGCTCGCTCGCGAGGGTGAAATACGACTGGAGGATGTTTTTATAGTTCGTGTTTCCTCGTCATCCATGATAAAGTATTATGCTTTTTAAATGGGATGTAATGCTGTCTTTATGACCTGGATGAAATATCGATATATGGATTTATTTTTAACTCAAATGGATTTGAAAATTGGGGAGATATGTTTGGAATAACCGTGCGTAAAATGATGATGTATGTTTTAAAACGTTTTATTTTCTGTTATCTTTTCGCGTTCGCTTGGCCAAGATATTTATAAAGAACAACGCATTTATATATTTTATATTCTACACGACATTCGAATCTTAGTTACGAATTAATTTATTATCCATTGTTAAAAATTCAAATTAGGTACAGTGCCCAGTTTAATTTCATATCTTTCATAGGATGTGATTTTTCAGTTCTATAAATAAGATTTTCATAACGTTTAATAAAATCCATCTAAAGGATAAAAAAAGTTTCCCGTTGGTAAAACATATTCAGCTCTACAAAAACTTTAAAAAATATTTGGTACTTTTAATCAGCTTCTAATAACGAGTAATCTGTTTAAAAAAGAAATTGCCTGATTAAGAAATTGTATTTAACTTTAAAAAAATATTTTGCATTTTGAATTAGGTTTATAAACTTTGTAAAAATAATTCCAAGGAACGGCGAATACCCGATTTGCCCTTGAAGCATTGCACTAATATTAGAATTTCAATAAGTTCTAAATTAATATATGACTGATTGGTCAAATTGCAAATATATACGAGCTTAAAATTCATTTTAACGCAAAATATATATTACATGGATTAATTCTTGCCTTAATGTAAATTATAAGTAGGTACTTATCATCTTCAGTAACAGTAAAAAGTGCAACATTATAATCAAATCGGAAGAAATTTCATAAAAATCGAATAGGCAATAATAAAAATTTTAAATATATATTTCCTTAATATTAATGCACCATATAATTTACATTAGTGTAATACAACTTTAATCCTAAAGATTAAAATTCGAATTATAATTAGTGTGTTAGTTTCGTGTGATTAATAAGTTTGTTTAAAGTTTTGTCATGTTGTTAGTGTAGTACAAGTTTTAAGTGTCATAATTCATAGCAATAACGCCCTTGATATTTGTATGATAAACTATCGACACGCATGAAAACTTTTCATGTTTATTTGGACAGCTAACTTGTCAATTTAAAATAAATTGATTTTCTTACCAATTAATCCGTTACGTTTCTATAACTGTATCACTTACATAACAAACTTTTTGCAATTTAACCACAATTTGCAAATCACTATAAACAATGAAAAACAAGCGATGTTTATCTGTGTCAAGGTTAGGTGTAACTGTCAGAGAGCTAGTACCCGCCGCGAGTAGATGTCTCTGGCGGTCGCGAGAGAGAAACTGAGATGTTGTACTCACGTGTTGCGTGGGCGGGTGGGCAGAGATGTGGTGGTTGGTGATGGAAAGATTGCGTTGGGATTCCTTCTCAAGCTTCAGCTTCTCTTCTACCACCGTGGATGTTAACCGGCGGATACCAGCCTTGCTTGCTAGTTTTATCACGGCCTGGAAATAAAAAAGTGAAGTTGAAATATTGAACTTTAAACAAAATAAAGTTTAATACAAATTCAATATCAAGTCTTTGAAAATGAAAGCGAAAGAGTAATTTTTAAATTAATACTAAATTACGCTGCCAACTCGAATTAAAGAGAAATGGGATTCAAATTCCGCCGTCGCAAACTCTAAGCAAATAATAATATTCTTATGTTTGAGTGGTTCGGAACCCACTATAACGTAAGATTCCCTTCAGAGTGGCCTGATTTAAATCAACTATTTTTTAAATAAAAATTATAGATTTTTATCATATAAAAAATACAAATTATAATAAATACTTATTTTTGTATCAAGTGCCGAGTTTTTCAGTGCGTTAGGTGACGAGATTTGCCGAGTCAAAAAAGACAATTGAACGAACTAAAAAGATTTCGCGCAGAAAATACAAACAATATTTTCTTAACAACTAATTTGCATTATTAATTATAATATTTTTTTATGTATATAAATTCTGTGAAGAATTATTTTCCATTACCGTGAAAAAACGTTTTCCATTACCGTGAAAAAACGTTTTCCAAAACCATGAAAAAACGTTTTCTCAGGTACTTCGCGCACGGTGTCAAGGTAACCCTAGCAACTGTGAAAAATTGTTTATTTTATGCATTGTTATTAGAATAAAAATGTTAACATTTTTTGACAGTTGTAGCAGATGCATGGTTTGAGTTTTATGAAATAAAATATTTATATTGCTTTTAAAATATTTATTTATTTAAAAAAATGATTTTCGATTTTTTAAAAATAGATCCTGATTTTTTTCCAACTCTGGTTCTCTTGAAGCTGAAGAAACAGGTCTTAATTCGAGTTCATTTGCCCTGTTCCTCAATAAAAGGATGGAATAGTGTGTATATTGCTAAGTGCATTTCAACTATAATGTTGGACAATAATAAAATATTTTGTCATTTCATTTTTCCGTTAACATAAACATAATACATTTATCAGGTCAACTATACAAAAAGTCACGTCTTTGTTCTGACATAACTATTGTCTAATTTACACCTGTTATACTGGTATTTTTAATAAAGAAAATTAATCGGGCGTAAAATAACCTCAAAATTAACCACAGAACTTGCTTAGATTAATTCATGTAGCTATCGGCATTAAAAATAATAACTTATAAAAAAACTTGACAGAAATAAAGTTTTTTGTTTTCAAAAATCTCATTAATGTGTAATAATCTTTTTTGATAGGTCTTGACAACTTTATCTGTAATTTCTTTAGGTGAAAGTAGTTTCATTTTCGCAGTTAGTTAAACAATACAGATAAAAATCAAATTACCTTGGTATTCAGATAAAATCTGTTTATAATTGAATGAATCAAGAACAATTGCACCATTAATCACAAAAATCACTGAATATTTAAGATAAGTACCAAAGATCAAAATTCATTACACAAGGATTTATAAGGCAGACATCAAAACATAAACGAACAAACATATTTTATTTAATCTTCAAATCGTAAAAATCCTTGTTTATGATAAAACTGGCCAGCTCAAATAAAAAATATTTGCGTAAACAATGCAGGTTGCTTATAATATCAGCAATGAAATATAATAAAATGGAAATATTTATCCCAAAAAATAATAACAAAGATAACAAAAATACTGGGGAAAAAGTAGTAAAAATAATAGAGCAATATGTAAATCACCCAGTAATAACAATAGCGCAATAAAAAGCCGACAGAAATCATAACACTCGCTCGGTTTCCCATTAAACCGGCGCATCAAAATCGCAAAAACAGTCAAATCCAAAAACAATATTCCCTGTTCCAATAAACATAAATAAACAAACAAATATTTATTCACAATCCGACAAAAAAACTGATATTTCCTCGCCGCAAAATTCCAAATTATCGTTTTATTCATCGGCGACGGCCGACACATCGATTCAATTTGTCACGGAGCGACCTACATACGGACGCGCGCTCGGTCACGGCCCATAAGCGTAGAATGAGGGAGGTAGGAGGCGCACACACTTAGATTAAACACATGACTAACACTATTTACTCTCTATTATAATTAAGTAGCCCTAAACAAAAGTTATTAATTTATCACAATGACTACACACTAAAAACTAAGTGCTTATTTTTAAGATTGTGTTGACGAACCCAAGATGTCTAATCTATAAAATTGTACTAATATAGCTATTTTATTACAATAAAAAATATTAATTACAATAATTATGTATATACTGATTATACCAGAACTGTTTTATCGCGTATATCAATATTGATATATTCCGAAAAGTGTGTTTACGACACGTCACCCTCTGGATACTTTACCAGGAGAGAAGATGTACCATAAGAGCCATTTTTGTACAGGAAATAAGTGATAAAGAATTTGTCTTCTACTACCATAGTATATAAAATAATATAGAAAAATGTATCCAAAGAAAGAAAAAATAAAATTGTATTAATGATTTTGAAATAAGGAAAATTTAAAATAAATATTCTAAAGCTAACTTCTTTATCTTATCAAAAAGGTAAAAAAAATAAATACAAGTGTAAATATTAGTAAAGCAGATTAAACGAAAATAGTTCAGTAGTTAGCTAATAAATACATACATATATTACAATCTGTGCAAAATAAATACGGTCATGTTAGCAACTTCGAATAGTCTGATTTTTAATACTCAAAATAAAAAACTTCACTTATTACTGTATATTTTTGAATGAAAGTGTAAGAAATCATTTCTCACAATATTCTCGATACTGCGCATGTACAGTGTGGGAATACCATTTCTCACAGTAATTGCCAACACTGCGCATGCGTGAAGGTACTCTTTATGAGTTTACCGGCGCCATATTGGTCTTTATTTTAAATAGCTTTCGTAACGTAACCTAATGTAATGTTTAGCAGCGTGGTCGTAGAAAAATCATAGTGTGCAACTCATGCAGAATTATCTATTTCTCACCTTGTGTGATTTCAACACTCGACTTCGTTCACCGAAACTTTTACGCCTCGTGGGCAACTTTCTGCACTTTTTTATAAATCAAAACTGAGTAAAGATAACAAATTTGTTGCTTTTCCGTTATGAATTCTAAGGTGACATAGTGGTAGTATCAGATAATGATGCTAATTAATAACAGTGCCCCTCCGAAAAATGTATATCTGCACGCCAATGCGGGCATTATAGGGTTGTCATCACACGAATAATATCCGATAACATGATAGTGTAAACAGTGCTGTATGTTCCGACGAACGATTTATTTAGTAAAGTAAACGCTTCAGCGATGTCAATAAATAAAAAAACAAAAAAATACGGAAACAACATTGATAATATTGGTGATTGAATAAAGCAAATATTTTCATATGAAACACGCAGATTTTTACGCATTATAAATATTTGTTCGCTCGGCAATTTTGTGGCAAATATATCCATGTTATATTTTGATCGATGTTTCATTATTGTATTTAATTGAATATACGGATTTTAATTACAGGTTATAAAAAATGGAAAACTGTTTAAAACAACATTTAATTGTTTTTACGTTATATTTGAGTAACATGTGTAAGTGAAAAATAGAGAGAGAATAACTAGTTTAGCGAATTACATATCAAGGTCTAATTATATCACGGAAATGACGAGTCAAGTACTTAATGAACTGAATTACATTTTTATGGTTCGGAAAAACATGTGTAACTTACAACGAAAACATTAATAAAAATAATTTGTATCAATAAATACATTAATCGCATTAATATTGCTAATTGCATTTCTGCTATAATTACTAATCAAACCTTTATAATTTATTTCAATAAATTATAAAATAATGATCAGTTGAAATATGATATGTATGTGTATTATTATAATTAATTTAATTTGCTCAATATAGAATTGTATTTATTGCGGTATTAAATTAAAACTGTAAAAATAGATCATTAAATGGATTTGCAGGCTAGTTTATAATTTAATTATTAAAACACATCGCTATACTTTTGCAATAAACATTCAAAACAATTATTTTAATTAATTCGCTGAAATGAGAATTTATTTTCCACGGAAAAATAAACTATGTTTTCAAATTTATTATCAGAGCGACAGAGCTTCGCTCGTATTTCATGTTATCATATTTCATTTTATTCGCTTTCGCAAAAAATTATACAGAATTATTTTACACATAAAACGTGTAGCCCGCCATTTACTCAATTATAAAATTCGTGAAATTGTGAGCGACGTTTTATTTAAAATTTCATGTTTGTCTACTTTCAAATCATTTCCAGCTCTGATTTTGATTCTTTCAGGTTTGGGGCTCTTTCTACTAAATTACATCAAACATAAATTAGAAGCACAAGTAACATAAACATATTGTTAAACTTTTCATTAAGAAATTAGTTAGGATTTTAGAGTAGTAGAGATTTAGAATATTTAAGTTCAAATATGGCATTCAAACAGATACTACAAAAAATTGCTAAGTTGCTACATAGTAGGAATGACGATGGGTACCCGGGTACCCGGAACCTACCCGATAATAATGTACCCGGGTATTAAAAATAGTACCCGATTACCCGAAATGTACCCGTTACCCGTTTATTACCCGTTACCCGTTTATTACCCGTTACCCGAAATCTATCTAAAATCTGTTGTTGCCAGTTAAAGACAGTTTTCAGCTGCCGGAAACATTGTAACCACACGAAGATCAAGACTGAGTGCACATACATCATCCATGCTGATATTTGCGAGAAATATGAGATATTCCTAAATAATTAAATCAAACATACTTCCTTAATAAGTTTTAATTTTATAATTTTATACTTTATATGTACTCGTATGTTATGTAAAATAACAATGTTTTTTTTTTATTTCCATACCAGAAAATAATATTTTTTTCTTCATTTAATAAATTTGTATGCAAATAACAAAAATTTATATTAAAAAGATGAATGTGGAAGAATAATGGATATTTTAAGGGTATCAGGTAATTATCGGGTATCAGGTTATTAACGGGTATCGGGTAATTATCGGGTATCGGGTAATTATCGGGTAACGGGTAATTATCGGGTATCCGGTTCTACCCGGGTATTCATGTCGGGTACCCGGGTACCAAAATTTTCAGGTTTCGTCATTCCTACTACATAGGCTAAATATATTCATGTAAAGCTGCGGTCACAGACTAAAATATGCAAGTAAACATGTAAATTAAATTAAAACTTTCTGATGACAGATTATTAATTAGTACACTTACGGTTTATCGTTGTTGAAAATAAGGGATTAGATTTCAGATTGTGGAAAACAAAATATTATGGATGAACCAATCAATTATATAGTTTCGCTACTTTCGAACAATAACTTATATACAAAGAAGTCTAGAGAGGGAAAGCATATAATTCCAGCATCAGTTGCTTATGTTTTGATGCTTTGTTTCTAATTGTATCATTTGATGTGATACCAATATCAAAAACATACTCGTTTTTTCTGTGCCAATAGAAGAAGAACTATTGAGTAAGTAAAGAAAAGTTATACCTTGAAGTCATTGTATTTTAAATTCAGGAAACAAAATTAGTAAGAAACAAATTTTAATGGTAATATTATTAAAGAATGGATTTTTGGAGTTAATACATAATATGGTTTTATTCAATTGCATACATTAAGTAAGTATAATCTTACTGTCTTTTATTTTAAAAGTTTCATTATTATTTGAAAAAGGATGACGTCCCATGCAGAAAAATAAAATCTGTTTATTATATTGTGATAAAAGATTTAATTCACATATATACATACAATTTTATATATTCACTGTTTGCATTCATATTATTTACAATTTGTTTTTGTGTATTTTCAATTAAATCAGATATACATATTGTAATAATTTAGAGGAATATTTAAATTTATTATAAATAAATAAATTGTTTCATAATTTAATTAATAAAAAATATATCCTTTTATTCTTATAAAATTTCACAATGAGTATATTTATTATTTTATATTGGCAATACATATTATTGTTTAAATACACAGTTACAAACAAATATTTAAATTTATAATCCAATTAAAATATATTAAAAATTATTTGGATATTTTTATGTCAGTATCGTTTGATACCGTTCAAATCTCAGTGGGTTATACACAATCTCTCTTGCACCTCGCACGGGACTAGTTTTGAATCATTTCAAGCGCGCAAGCCTCTACTCTTGTTAGTATTATATTTCGTGCTTATAAATAATAAGGGTTTTGTATCTGTTCTATATTGCCGTAAAAGTTTATTCTAATTTAACTTACCATCCTTGTCTAACTTTAAATTAAATACGAAAAAACATAACATATATATCTATTAAAATTGAATTGTTATATATTAAACGGAACAATGTGTACAAATGGTGCGGAATGAAAGATAACAATCCATAAGTGTAAAAAAAAAAGTTGTTATGAGGCTCTGATCCTTGTAGGTATATCGTGACAAAATCATAAACTTTGAACTTTATAAAAGTGAATGTTCCTTGTTGTGTGGGTGCCCCGCAAATTTGAATGAAGTTGTCCTTATGGAAGGAAATGTTATTATTGCGCTAATGCCGGAATCTCTCCTGAAATCATATTACGCTGCGTTGGCAGGGTGGGGAGGGAGGCGAGGGCGCAAGGTTGTCTCGGGGGAAACAGGCCGGCGCATTGTTGTGACGTCACACTTCCGCTAGATCAATGCCGGAGACTCGGAGAAAAACTCAAGACAAAAGCTGGGGCTGCGACTAAACACCACGTCAAATCTGTGCCAGCCAAGGGGAACTCACACCCAGCCACTCACATCAGAGATTTATACAAATATTATTAATAATTGTATAATGCAAGATAATTTGAATTAACTAATTAATGTTTAGAGCTTATATATAAAGTGTATTAATAGTATGAGTGTGAGTGTAACTCATTGCCCATATTAGTGTGACTTCTTTTACAAACACACAAAACAATATTTTCATAAATATACAAAATATAAACCAAATACATAGATGTCACTTATTACATATTGATGGGTGTGTCAATATCACTCGGATATGTTATCATGGGCACTCTAAACTAGTGTGAATAGTGCACCTCAAGGGCTATTTTAAAAATATAATAAATTAAGAATTGCCAAAACTTTGCAGTTTTATTAATTTTCTTCAAATTGTCTTGATTATTCAATTGTAATTTCACACACATTATTCTCTGACTACGGCACAGCACTCCTAAGAAGAAATAGCTTAAGTTTCTGTTATAATTGTTTCGTTATAAATTTTTTATTTTATTGATATAATTATTAGTTTTAATATTATATAAATCTAATATTATACAATTACAAAAAATGGATTTTTAAACTTTTGAACTTAACAATTTCTATTATTTTGTTTTATTTATACATAATACGTTCCATTTAAATTAAACTTAAAATTATATATTTTAAGTTATATTTTGTATCTATTTGTTTTGGATGTTATTTATAACTATATTTTATTTTATTTTAGTTCTGTAATTACTATTTATAATTTAAGTAAACATTGGCAATCAACGTCAGGAACAATCATCTTTCGTCACTTGATTATGTGTTTACAAATTCTAAATTTGTTGAGACTACAAGAAATAAAAATTCTTTTTAAATAACAGAAACATCTAAAGAAAAATTGAGAAGTGAATAATTGATTTATCATCGTGTTCTGGGCTGGAATGTAATTTGTCACAATTTATAAATGACTTTGTTCTTCCCACTCGAGAGCAAATAAAAATAACTCTCAATAATGATACAGCGAGGAACAAGCCTACTGCTCCTCTGTAATCAAATCATCATACTGAATTAGATAATAAACCGTACTCATAATTATATGGACAAGCTGTATGTAAAGCAATTATTGCCTGGATAATGCACACTCACATGCAATGCTCAAGAAAATATTCAAGTGATGTGCAATTAAAATCCAAGTTTATACCCAGAGAAGTTTATTAGATGTGTTTAAAATTTTACGATTATCAACATCACTTTCCGTAAAATGTTTTAATTGATTTACTACAAGAATACAAGATATGTCTAAAAAAATAAGGATTGGTAGATAGAATCGCAAAATTGAGTAAATGGGAAATAGTTATTTTTAGAACATGTAAGCAAAATATCTCTTTTTCTTACCCGTCGGGAAATTAAACATAAAACATTTTTTTTTCATAAACTTGAAATATAATTTTTCTAAAAAATAAAATATTGTACTTTCTTTATTAATGAAAAACTCAACCGTACATACAGATGTTAAAACTGAATTTAATGTAAAGCTTAATATAAAATTTTTGCTCTTTCATGTTGAACGGTAGATATTTATTGTACCTCAACCAAAATTTATTACTTCTGATGTATGATTATGATTAATAATTGTATTTTTTATGGTATTTACTTTGCTAACTTGTAATTCAACATGATGCTTTGCTCACTATTTTAAGCAGAATAATAATTAATTTTGCTAACGATGGTAGAAAAAAATCTTTTTTATTCCCATTTTCATATTTTTACAACACACTGGTTTTCATTCCTAACTACATTTTATTCATAACTTGAGAAACTCTTGCTTGGGATTGTTTTAAACATAGTCTCAAACGCCGAAATTAGTTACCACTAAACACAAGATTTATGTCTGTCATTGCGTAAAAATAACTTATTATAAGTGACATCAAGTAAACAGTATTTACATAATTACTGATATTTGTGATAAAGTAAATCTGGTTGATATATTTATACATTTTTGTTGTTTTAATTTTGCGCAGATTCATGTGATTCATTCACTCTTTATATACAGTAAAGTGACAAATACTTGTTACATATATTATTATCTTTCGAAGCAATAAATTCGTTCATACTTAATCAACCAAATAAGATTAACCAATTTATTTTAACGGGCAGCGGTGACTCACTTTGAGCGAACAGTCTCGAATTGATCGGAGCGTGAAAGCTGGAGTATATGGCGTAGGTCCCTTAAATAGAATATAGGCTGGCAACCTATACAACTAAATTGTAAAACGAAACAATTACTTGAGGTCCTGTTCCGTGTAGGAATGTTGTGCCGCAGAAGATGAAGAATAAATTCATATGTAGTTTATCAGCCAATTTTTCAAAATTATATTTATTGTAATCATAAAATACTTGATCAAATTTAAAGGTCAATGGTGAGCACATTAGAAGCTGGTAGGATTGTACAAGGGTATTTGTAGTTCTTAAATCGGTAAAGTAGTAGTTGTAAAAGTTCGCAGCGTCCAATTAATCCTTGTTGAAATGTCGGGAATCCAGTTTTGAGGACAAAGGATCTCGCAGCTTACGTCTGCATTACGTCGTGCTCCGTGTTATGCTTTATGCTACGTTATGGCTTCCAGCTCGCGACGTTTATGATTATTAATAATGTATTTTGCATATTTTTATTTGCCGACGGTTGGGTAAAGCGCTCGTGAAATTGTTTGATAAAGTAGCTGTAAAGTTGTTTGTTTACTGCTGAACTCGGCTCAGCGTCTACGCTTTATCGTCCTGGGGATCATTTTTCCGCCGCTCTAGATTGATTACTAATTAATTTTACTTTACGGCCCCTTATTAACTCCCTGGAAAAGATTTTTATCCCGGGGATATTACCACAACAGAGCATATTTTCTTCATAACTCTATTCAGTACATAACCTCAAAAATGTCCCGCTAAATTATTACCAAATAATTTAAACAGAGCACAACCGTTTATATAACGGTTTTAGTTTTGGTTACTATAAAATTAAAATTAAAAGTTTTAGTTCCGGTTTTGTTTTTTAAAAGAAATAAGTTCAGGTATATTTGACCAAAAAATTTCGAATTTGTAAAATTTAATATTAAAATACCTACATGCACTGCCAAACAAAAATCAGACACTCTAATTTTTTGATATTAGACAAGACATGAAATAGATATTTAGATATCATTTATGAATTATATACTCATTGTTTTTCAACTGTTACGCTTCAATTTTAATGTTTATTTTCAAAAATTTTCATTAACCATTTTCCGTCCATTTTTTTTTCGCAGATCTATTATTACATATTTTTAAGTTCCAATTTTTGCTTATTTGTCAAGTTCACTATAGGTAGTTAAAAAATGTAAAAATAATAAAATTTCTCAAATCAAACTAACATACCTAAATAAATAAATGCTCTGACAGTATTACTATCCAATGCTGTAGTAGCGTCAATTCAATATGCTTTATCGCGTACTAGTAATAAACTATTTACCACAGAGAACGTTTACCAGGTTACACTTGCTAAAAATAGATTGGCAAAAAAATATTCATTCGACGGGATCCGAAGTCAGGTTCTGCGAACCACAGTCAGTCATTGTACCCTCTTTACAACGGGCACCAAACTTTTTTTTTTTTGTTTCTTTTCGTTATTAATTTTAGGGTCTAATTTCAGTTACTAAGTTTTAATTTAATAAAACTTTAAGTTCAAGTAAATACATTTAAGCGGTATATTGAATTTCAAATTGGTATTTGGTGACTCCGGAAATTAGCAAAATGGGGTGATATAAATTAAAGTCCATGAATGATGTGTTTTGTATCTAATTTTATTAGCAAGTATAAATAATTGAGTCATAATCCAGATTGCTCCGCGTAGGATTACGCAATCATTTTATAAATTCATCAAATTTTATCCCAACCGCAAACTCGTCGGATGTGGTATTTGAAACAGTTTCTACTTGGAGATTATTAACAACTTCCTTGATTACAACCTCTAGATTTCGCAAATAAATTAATTAAACTTAATCCTGCACATATTTCATCTCTTCACGCATTCCTGCCTTCCGAATTTATCTGCGATTCCCGCGATGCAATCGCTGTGGTCGGGTACAGACCTGATAACAGGGAGTGGTTATGGGGAGATAAACTCCTGGGATACTGATAGCGTGTTGTAATCGCTCTGTTTCCTTCTTGATAAGCCTTCGACGTGTTAACAAAAAGGGTGCCTTAAACATAGTTAAAAACTTAATCACTAAAGCCAACAATTTATTTATAAAAACGGAAATATAAGAACTGTATTTCAACCACAAAAAACGAGATTTCATTTCCAAACCTGATTATTCGTAAGTACTATGAATAATATTGTCATCACCATTTAAAAAGCCACTTGGATCAGATCTAACTTACACTTTTCAACAGTGTCGGACTGGCACGCCGGGCAACCGGGCAAAATCCCGGTGGGCCAAATAATTTAACAAATGGGGGCCAAATTTCTAGACAAAATATTAAAATGTTAATTGGTAAGTTAAAAACTTATAGCTTAATCTGTTACTAAAATATTAAAAATAAAAACATGAATCATATTCTACAAATAGGTAGGTACGGAAATGTTCAAAATCTACAGAGATAGGAATCCTTCACAATCAGCGCACATTGCTGCGCTTAACAACAATAAATTTAAACTGTACTCGGATTTTTATGCAAAAAGGATTCCTTAGTTGTGTCATCTACACTGATACATGATAAGGATAACCTGTCGATGATTTATATAAATTTAGTGCATTGGTAACTGTGTATTATTTGGCTAAAAGAAAAATATATAATCGATTCATTTTGCCTAGCACCGTGTTATTGAACTTTTTGCTAAATTTTGCCAGACATTTTATTTAGTTTTGGAAAAATCAAAGCAGTCAGATATACAACGTGTATAAAAGTAGTACATTCGAAACATCAAGGCTGTTCAGATGAAACAAGACACGAAACACGTTCTTATTTATCACATTGTTTAATGATACAAATTAAAATGTGATTGTATATAGAGACATTATGTGATTATTAAAAATTGAGTACAAATGATTCATAGCTTTGTATTTTTTTTTATAAAAATCCTAGTACAGACTTTAAACTTCACTTGGTTCGTTATGTATTCGATAAGTCACACAGTATTATTGTTGCGTATTCCTCACCTGAAGCCTTCGTGCTTTTGAGATTGACATTAGAATTGTATATTTTAAATTTATATATTTTCAAAATAATCGAAATGAAAACCGTAAATAATGATCAATAACAAAAATTAATGACAACTACACTGATGCCTCTAGCGAGCAATGCTCAAACAATATTTTCATCATATACCTATCTATCTCTTATTTTCCTTTCAGGCTTACCGAAAACAAAACATCCAAGTTACTAAAGTAATTTATTATTTTGTTAGCAATAATAGCTATTTTTAACACTAGTGAGCAAAGTAGTGCATTTAATCACGAGTTCAGAAGTTGGGCGCCCGAGCTGTAGGCGAGGGCACCAACTGGATTAGTGATTAAATGCACGTTTGCTCACGAGTGTAAAACCTGATTTTTTTCCACAATCAAAATACAAAATATTATCAAACACAAAATATTTATTTCAATAATTTATACTTAATAGCTATTTTTAGTACAAGTGAGCAAAATATGTCTTTTTCTCACGGGTCCAGAAATTGGCCACACGAGGGAAGCGAGTGTGTCAACTGGAAAAGTGAGAAAAAGACATGCTCACGTGTGCTAAACATAATTTTTTCCACAATCTTAAAATATAATTAAAAAAAAAAGAAAACATTGTACTTTTTTATTTAATAATGAAAATCTCAACAGTACAATTATGTTTATAAATTATAATTAAATTTAATGTAAAATGTATTATAATGTCTGTAATCCCATGAAAACATTGTGCTCAGAGTTAGTGTATTTTGCTCACTAATGTTATTTACTTTGCTCACTTGTGAAGAAATTTATTTACTTTGCTCACTTGTGATTCAATATGCTACTTTGCTCATTTTTGTTTGGTTAATTTTAATAGTAAAATGGTGGTTCTTTGCTAATTTAACCAACCTCGTAGCTCTTATATTTTTTGAGATAGCAATGGTGGCACACTTAAATGGAACATTCTGATTATATATCCTGTATCAAAATTTTTATTTAAATAAAAATATGTTTTCTTTTATGTTAAACAATAAAAAATATTTTAAAAATATAATTGTTTTCTTATATTTTCATATTGCATTCCTATGGGGCCAATAAATATATTTTGCCCGGTGGGCCAAAACTTGCCAGTCCGACACTGCTTTTCAATCCAGAACACTCACCGAGGTAGATCAGAAAGGTCACTTCAGTTTACCAGGTGGTTTTGCTTAATTTTAAGTGTAAAAGGAATTGGAGAAATTACAAATGTACACCATTACTTACGCTTTGGATTATATTATATCGACTACATCCAAAGGCATTCCATTTGCATGGAATAAGAGAATTGATCAAACTGATCTAATCTGATCTAATTTGGCTAGCAAAAGTGTTATGTGTAAAACAGGTAAATAATTTCGATGGGTTTAGAAATCGGGTTGTCAAAAATATAGCCACTACTAATAATAATACTTATATATTTATAAACCATGAATAACATTATCATCACTCTGTGTAAGATATTTATTATATATGTAAAGCACAAACATTATCTACAATCTAAAATTTATATTTCTAGTATGTCTACATACGCATTTATTTTTCAAAATAAAATCCTCCATATTTTTAATGTATTAAAACAGTCGTGTTTTCAAACTAATTCAATTAAATAGTCTGTCTGGTTGAAAATAATTATGCAAAATACAAACAGCATACATTTTTGCAGATACATTAAAATATAATTTCCATATCATAAAAATTAATACATGTACTGCATGCGAATCTGTTATTAATATATGTGTGCTTTAGTAGCAAATCAAATATTTATCCAGTTGAGATAAACGCAAATAATTTATCAGCTAAATTGGAAGTGATTAAGAGTTATCGATTTAATTATCAGGAATTGATCCCAGAATGACTTATAATCAGCTGATATGTTATTATTAATATCAGCTGATTATAAGTCATTCTGGGATCAATTCCTGATAATTAAATTGATTTTATAGGTTAATCCTACAATAATATTAATATTAAACTCATACATTTTTATTTACTAAAAATAGATATTAATTGAAATGAAAGCGAAAATTTCAACTATCTCTAAACAATTTTATTCGCATTTCAGTTATGTAGGTTATCAGCTGACAGTTTCTACAAGGGACCATTTTATAGTAAATCACCCATTGCTTAGTTCACTACCATTGTCTTTATTTAAAAGATTAGGAAAAATATATTAAGACAGAGCAGAACGAACATGGTTCTGACTCACAACTTATTTTAAGTTGCTGAGTATCTGACTTTGAGTTATTGTTAGGCACATCATAAGGATGTTTATTTACTTTCATTTTAAATAAGGAATATTATTATTGTAGTACATTTCATGATATTTTTAGCTTAATTTAAATATTCATATTTAAGATTGATATACGAATATAAAATCATCATTACATTGGAAAACTATAGTACAAATAAAATAAGATTTTTTCAACCGTTTTAAAAGGATATAGTTTTAACAATTTTTTGTTTTACGGGTTGATAATTTTGTTACATGTATCTGTTGCTAAGTTTCACTTGTAGTGACATACCGCAATCGAATTTTAATAATAATATTTTCTTAGTAAATTAAGATAAATCATATTTATTTTTTTCGTAGTTTCACATGTGGTGGTGATTTTATTATATCTTCAGTTTCTTAGTCATATCCATTTTTTTAAGACAAATAAATATTTCAATATTTTATCAGACATAAGTTTTTATTTAGATTAACAAGTGATTTCAGTAAAACGATCCTATTGTTTTATTATCTATTTCTTACATTTAATAGTTTCTTTACCTAATTTTACGTATCTAACTAACCTCAAATTCAAAAAGAAGTAAAAAGTTTTTATATTGGATGATTATTAGAAACAAAATGTCTGTATTGTGTTTTATTAGTTTATAATAATGGCAATTTCCTAATCTATTTCCCTGGACTTTCGGTAACCCCAAACTAGCTGTTTGTAATTCGGGTGCATGGAAGCGGTCGTATCCGTATCCGGCCATACGGCAGGCGAATGTCCGAATACGGTCGGAATACCGCAATGAAGCGACGGTGCGTGAGCGGTGAGTGAAACTCGCACTACGCGTGGCCAACCCGAGGGCATGCATTCGAGCACTGAACGCTGCTGAAGGGTTACAAGTACTAGTTTTTATGTCCGGCTAAGAATGAATGAAGTATTGTTAACGAGTAATGGAGCTGTTTTTATATTGTAATACGTGGGTACTCAACTCTATTAAGAGGTTTTTTGTGGCTTGTTTCCGGTTTTTTTACAATGCAATTAAAATTATAATCATTTTGCTTAGGTGAACACTTTCACACTGCACACCATTTTAAGACTCAGCATTTGATTTATGACACATACAATAAAGAGGGAAATTCATTACAGTTCTTTTAACACCTAATATAATTTCAAATTATATTTAAGTGCCGTGCAACTCGCAATAAATCTTAACAACTTTTGATGCGTAAAAATCTATAAGACTATCTATGTTGTTCTCTCATAATGTCCACAATCAGTATAATATTTTGTAAAAATTGTTCTATCATATAGGCCTCCAATTCATTCTGTACAGAGATACCATTATGTGGAATATGTGAACGTCAACGTCAGTATTTTCTCAGATATATATTAGATTGTTAGCTATCACATAATTGATTTTATAAGAAGTATGACCTTTTTAGGCATTCTATGTTGTCATTATTCTAAATGGATCATACACGAGTATGTAAGGTAAAATACATCAAAGTCAATGTCTGAATTCTTTCAACGATATATACGGTAGTCGGTTATCATATAATTGATTTTAAAACCAATGACCCCATTAGGTGTACTATATTGTCATCCAATTCGATATAGATCATACAAGAGCATATCATTACCACGAACTATAACTCAAGAGTCGTAGCATATTGTCCTATGATTCCATGTAGAGGACTAAGTGAACTTGAGTGTTTCCCGAAGATCCGTAAGGTAGCCGGCGATCATATGATTGGTATACTCTCACTACATTCCTGGCTGGTAGCCGAGCTGGTACAGCAAGCGGCTCGTCTACAGCTATCCGGCCCGCTCACCTTGAGGACAGGTTAGTACCCCGGCAGTGCAGTGGCCTCTGCCAGCGCAGCGAGGGTCAACACTCCTAGCACTCACCTACTTTCCAACGCGGGAGGAAATGTGTCAAACAACGCCGAACTTCGCAATGTACTCACTACTCTTACAACACTCAACACCAACAAATAAATTCACCTGCTACACTTTGTCTTGTTCTTTAAATTTCCTTTTCACAGTTGACCGCAATTGTTTTACAAAAGGTAGTCCTCAAATAAAAAACAGACATAATCAATTAGCCGATAATTTTATTTTTTTTAGGTGAAATACCACAAGTAACATTTTTCGATTGGATGAAAATTGACACATTTTCGGTATGTTTTCGAACTGGAAAGTGCATTATTCCGGTATTTTAGTGTGATTGCTAGGCTACGAAAAATAACAATCCGGGAATATTTTTTCCAGCCTGAGTCAAATTATTTCCGTGCAGAACGCGATTCATTGTTTTCCATAAATGAAAGTACAATCATATTTATTTCATAATTATTGATCATAAACCGATAAAAAAATAATATGCCCGCAAGAAGGAAAAATGAGTTCCCGAACTCCTGGTGAAACTGGCCTCGCCTACGGCTCGTCCCGCAATTTCCACCATCGTCCGGGAATATATTACTTTTCCTAATAGATACCCAATGTACTATTCTTGAAAATGTGCCTATACATAAAGTAGATAGGGTACTTCATTCGTCACAATTGCACTTGATTAGGGGTTGGTTGACCACGTTGAAAATCACGCTCCCCTCAATTCGCGTTGGAATGCGCTAACCCATTGAGCCACAGCTGTCCGTAAAATATACAATATACATAATTATCTCAAATTTGTAACTTTCAGCAACTGCCAACAGAAGTGTGTGATACGTATGCTAATAAATTTTCTGTTAATCCTCAGATCATATTTGTAATCATATAAGAGTTTAACTAATGTTAAGATTTATGTCGTTCCAGGATGTTACTTATGACGCGCCGTAGAAATAGGTAAACATAACATTTTATATCTCTTCAGAAAAAATGCGTTTATCATGCGCGAAAAACAATTGATTACAGATAAAATAAAGTGAAGAAGCAGCGGACAAAAAGGTCGGCACGAAGAAATAGTTCCGGCGAAGTGCACTCGATAAAAAGCAACAACATTTACACTCTTGAATTCCTAAGCTGTTGCAGCACAAAGGAATACGCTCTATCACTGCTCGCATCTCCAGATGCAGAACGCGATTCGTCTTCTCTCATTCACCAAACACCAATTTCTATGCATTATGGATTGAGCTTTCAACGCGCCTTTAGATATTAATATCTACTTATGTAACTCGTTATACATTTACAATATCATTCAGTCAGTCACAAAGTTCCTACGGAACATGCAATCTTTGAAGGATTGTGCTCATGAAATTATAAAGACAGAACAATATCTGCTATGACATTTTAGATATAATATAGATTGACACATCCAATACTGGGGACAGTCATATGGGAATGGGACACAACATTCCTAGATAGTCGAGAGTCTGAAGTATCTGAAGTACTTGTTTGGTGATAAGTTTTACTTTGCAAAAACCTGCAGCTTATAACGGGTTCCGCACCACTTGGATAGATCGGTATTTTTATTTGGTTAATAGTTGTCGACGTCGGAAATTGAATGCCAGATTTCCACTTAATTCATATCGGCGCATGTTATCCAATTGAGCTGTCGTTACTCGTATAATGCGACAGTACTTTTTTGACAAAATGGTCAATTGAAAAGACAAAAAATAAGGGTAGATTCATTGACAGTACACAAAAAATACATTCTCCGTTATATTTTGTGAGGAAAGTTCCCATTACCGTTATACTTATTCATAGTTTTTATTATGTTCGCTTTGTTGAAGAGTGTGTAGATTATATACTACAGAGTTAATAGCTGCGAATTGAACATGCGACCAGTTGTGCAGCAAGAAGTGAAGAACAAGAAGCTTCGACGTAAAAAATGATTTACAGTTGCGCAGTTAAAGAAAACAAGAAGCAAGCCTATAAAATCAGTTTAAATTTCCGTTTGTAATTATCCTCTGCATTTTCATAAAATCTTTGTATTAGTTCGATTGCAATCAGCTCATTGGTTTCTTCCAACCCTCTAGTTGTAGTGAAATTACCCAGTTAATAGCCCCTCGGAATCTACAAAGATTCCGCCATTATCTGCACTCGGCCGACCATGCAATCCGCATTTTGCTTTTACCTTTATTAATAGGTTCGCGTCTCAGCTAACCAGAGCACTCGCTGATTGCACTCCCGACTTGATGCTATTTTGTTTTTTTCAAATCTAAAGGGATTCAATATTTAACAAGCTGTAATTTGTTGTATGAATTATTTATTTGAGACATTGCGATTAACTGATCATAAAACTTAAAAATATCGTATGTAGGTACTCGAATTGTTGGCAAAAGTCCAATTGCAGTTGATGACTGAGACATTAGTTTGCAATTTCAGGACTTTGAATTAAATGAGTTTCATTCCGACGAAAGTTGCCAAAACATGCACAAGTTAATTTAATATATCCGCGAATAAAGAAAGTATAAATAAACTGCAGTAATCTTTACGAACATTTCATTTTAATTTATATGAAAGGTTTATTGTTGAACACTTATAAATTTATTTTATTGCTAGTCAAATCCCATTAAATTAAATACAGTAATGAGTTAAATCAAATTTTATTGCTATTAATTACTATTAAAAAGTGGTCTACGTTGTCATTTTATTTTGCAAAAAGAGAAACGGAGCAGCATATAAAAATGTTACAAGGTAATAATAATGCGAAATTACTGATAATTAATAATAATAATTGGTGTCATTATGTTATCAAATTGTAATAAGTTTGATAAAGTAAGTAAATAAAAATTGATACAAATAGAGTTACATTGTTTCAAGTTAGTTCCTATTTAAATCAAAATAGCAATATTAGCTCGCCTTAAATCAGTTTTCCAAAAATTTGAGATAAAGAAATTTGGAAAACCCAGCATAAATTTGTATTGTTTTCATTCCTAACGTTATTTCTATTGAAAATTAAAAGCCTTGTATAAGACTTTTCTAATTGTTACAGAGGTACCCATTGCACAGCGGTAATAGTCAGCTGACTACCGATGTGGTTGACTACAACGAAAGCTGACCGCAGACAGATCACCAAACATGTTCCAATATTGCCGTAATTAGATTTGTTATTCTTGTGGTTAGAATGTTTGTAGAATATGAAATCTTCGAGAGTTTTTGCGGTTGGTACATGTGTATTAATAACAGCTGGATTTTTTGGTGTTCTACTTTCCTTTCATTGTTTACGTCGAAATAGAATAATTATGGACTTTCTAAACGAAATGCCAATTTAATTTGCAGTTAAGATAAATTTATTGACAATGAAATATCATTAATAGTAACCAATATAAATTAAAATTGAAATATTCATTTAAATTATACCACACCTACAAAAATACTTTTTGTAGTCGTATATTAAACAAGAAATAAAAATATTTATTCTTTCAGAAACCATAAAATTAGATGAGTACGTTAGGCGAGGGGTGTATTTATCTCCTAATTTGTTTGTGTTTGCGCTATGTTTGCAACAACAATTACAATCATGCGCGACTCATGAATTATTCTAAACAAACATCGGCTTCGCTGCAAAGTTCAGCTTTCCGCGTTCGAGTTCCCGTTGCCGATATCTGCAACTTCTCGTGTTTGATTTAATAACAATAATCAGCGCTGACAAGCCGCCATTTACGCTCTTTGATCGCTGTTTGTTTCTCTTATCGCTGATTCGGTGATTCCGCATACACTACGCATGTCGCAAGATTCCTGTTGGGTTACTGGCCTTCGTTCATTTTAAATATCATTTCGTTATTTTCATTGTTAGCATTAATTTTGATATAACCAAGTAATATAAATAACCATAACCTATAAATAATAACGGTTTTATTTCGCTCTTATTCTAAACTTCCGTACAAATTTTCATTGTAGTCCCCTTTTCTAAGTTAACGGTTTCGATTCTAATATTGAATTACATTTAAACTTTAATCTGAAACGAAGATATATGATATATTTGTACCAAAGAGTGTGTACGCCCCTGGCGTAGAGAATATATCATAGGGACCATGTAATGTCTTAAACTATAGTCATGCTTTAATATATCCAACAATACAATATGTAGTTTTTACCCATTTTGTACAAATTTTAATTTCGAGATAATAGAATTATCAGAATAGTCAATATAGTTTGCCTCACGAAAAATCGAGGGGGTTGTCATAAAACGCTTATACTCCCTTTACTTAAATTTACAAAGAAACCCTAATTTATATTTGTCATAGACTAAGCACAGCGGCACTGTTATGCCAGAGAGTTGGAATATTTCCTAACAAAAATGTGGTTAGGCAGAATTCTCAATGGACACATATAATTTTGACGTCACACGCTTCAGATAGCTCCACCTTCCAAAGTATAGGACAATAAGCTAGTAAAGAGAGTTAGACCAAGACCCGTTAGATCAGTCCTTGTCTTAATGTTCTTGGTATACCGTCCCCTTCACTGCACTGCAGACTGCAGTTCCCATGATGTTTGTCAGATATCAGTTGCTTGGTTAGTTGCTATAAAATCTATTTCGTGTTGTTTGATGCTGGGCAGTATGACTTTAAAATCTGAGTTTAAGTAAAAATGAAAACGCTGTTCCGGAGGCACGACTTGTTTCAAAACATTGAGAATCTGGTTATATTTATATGATAAACGCCAAACTTAGTTACGCTGATACTCACAAGTATGCGACACTTAAATTTTAAATTTATAAGTGTCCATTGAATTCTGTCCTTTAATACAAGCTGGACTGTGCTGGTTTAATATATGTGTATATTTGAAAAATAAGCGATGTGTAACTTAAATAACTATACAAAAATATTCTAGATCTATGTTTGCAAACACTTTTCAGTTAAGAGGGTGATAAGAAACAAACATAAACTTTAAAGTGGCTTATGGCAATAACAATCTGATTTTCCTCGAATTGATACATATGGAAAATAACACACGCGACACAACCAAAAATACTGAATAACTAATGTCTGCTAAAATCAATAATTAGTTAATTTCTTGTTTCATTTTGTAATAAGTAATCTTGCATCTTTGAACAGTTCTTTAGTCTGGATTACAGAGGAATGCCCATAATATGTTTAATTGTTTTCCTTTAATCCAACCCTGCAAACTGCAGGTATTCTGACAAACCCGAAGCAATTTGCGGTACACCGCGCTAAACTGTTCTTTTCTAGTTTTATGGTACAGGGGCTGTCAACCGTTTTATGACTTCTCGTGAGACAAACTATATAATAGGCTTTCGAACATTTAACATCTTTAGGTAAAGTTTTTAAGTTAATTTATTAACTTTTACATTCCTAACGATATGTCACAAATCCTTAACCAAACATCTAATTTTAGAATGTTTCTAAAATCTATGAAGATTGAAACATTCAGTTATACATTATAATTATTATTCATGTAATGGATTTTAAGTCAAAGTTTCATTATTTCCACGAGAATTGTAATAATATAGGTACTATACTTAAATCGCACAAAATAGTCTATTTAGATTATTAATACTATGTCCTTTGATAGTTTCTGAATTTATGTAAGAAGTTATAAGAGACAGTCTTGATCATGGCCATCTGTATTCGAAGAATGCATTCTCAGTAAATCTAGATCATCTTCGGTTGTTGTTCGTTGGAGATCAGGTGCCCGATTAGAATTTTTAATTAGGATGTTTAAAACTGCCCGTTGTAGCATCCACCGCTGCTTTGCATTACAAATGACTGACCCGTGCGTTCTTTGTTCCAACGTGCAGTGTAGACGCACACTTACAGCTGAAGATAAGACTGACAGCTCAGCTACATCGTAAACAGTTCGCGATATGTCGCTTATTTTAGCCTAATTGGTGCTAAAGCTTTATTACATTGATACACACTCACAAGATTGCGAGCTGATTGGATACGAGTTATTGAATTCTTGCGAAATGACTAATGCTTATTGCAATTTTCTATGAATTATATAGTATTTTGAAAGACGGAACTAAGTTGCGCCATTACTATATTTTACTGTTATTATAGTCATTATAACCATATACAAATAATAGTGCACTTGTCTTATTGAAGTCAATACTATACTAATAGGAAATTTATAAAATACTAAATTACAAGTATAAAATATACATAATAATTTAAATTTTATTTGCTACCTTTCCGAAAGAACCTTTATGTAAAAATTTATAAATTATTATTCACTAATCTTATAATACATGTACTAAATAAGGTTAAATATTTGGATTAGACTAAACCGAGGACTAAACTGTATACATTTTAAGTACTTATTATTTACGATATTAAAGGCACGTATATTATCAAGCAATTTTAGACTTAACATTAATATAAGTTTTTATATCACAGTGTACAATAAAAATAAACTTTGTTTTTATTTTATCAACTTTGTAAAATAAACAACCTTTTTATACTAACAAATAACATATGCGTATAAACAAATGAACAGTTGAATAAAAAACAAAATTACTGTTTCGTGTTTATAAAACTTTTAAATTTAAATTGTAGTATAAATAAAATAATAAATAACAAAAATACAGAACATATTTTGACAGAGTTCCCTCTTGATTTATTTTCAAACGTACCCAAACATTTTTAAAAATCAGAATATTATTGTTTCCCTGCAATCAAATCGAATAAAAATAAAAGAACTGGAAACAATTATTTGAAGATAAATATTTATAAATTTTAA
This sequence comes from Stenolophus ochropezus, assembly GCA_035578165.1. Classification (NCBI taxonomy): domain Eukaryota; kingdom Metazoa; phylum Arthropoda; class Insecta; order Coleoptera; family Carabidae; genus Stenolophus; species Stenolophus ochropezus. The sequence continues at coordinate 10,477,389 of JAQOWZ010000005.1, read as the reverse complement.
TTTAAATGGAGTATTTGAATAAACCTCTTGGCAGTCCAGTGTTTGAAAGTTGACTGTCGCTATTCCTAATTTATTTCACACTTCAGATGTTTTACGCTAAATTAAAACTGGAATAAATTCGTGTATTCAGAGAATAAATTTGTTCTATTTTTCTGTTTTATTACGTACAATTGCGTGACTGTGTGGCGATTTTTATCACATTTATAATTGATTTATGCGTGAGCTGCCATGTCTCATGTGACCAGCGGCCCGAAAAATGTTTTTTGTCGTTAAAATTAATTATGTCGTCACAGAGATGGAAATTTGAATATGAATACCAGGACATTTTTATCAGGAATATTAATATGGATTAGTTGTTTACATTAAATATTAAATTCTCTTTCCCGTACCTACCTACAAGTTAGGGTACTTTAACGCGATAAAAGACTCAATTAATTTAGTAAATGAATTCAAAATTTTACAATAATTTAACAATGTAATTATAAATTTATAAAATCGACGATACGGCAGATCGTTTCGGTACTTCTTTTCTGATATTATAGCATCACTGACTGTATATTTAAATTGTGATTTTATTCGCAAGGTGGCAGCAGTTAATAAAATTGGTTTGATTCGTGCGAACAGGGAATCAGATAAGGCATTCTATTATTCCCGGTAAATCTAATTTGTTGTGGTGGTGTTTACGTTTGATGTTTGGTATCTGAGCAGTTGAGCTTGCTGGTTCTTTGACAGTAAATACACGGTTCAGTGCATGTATTAACACTTGTTATAAATGATGTATGCTTAAGTTTATCTGGGATAATAGTTGAGGCCGCTGGTTAATTAGTAGCTATCGCGATAATTAGTTTTCAGTGAATTGATTTGAAATGCGTTTCATATCACAGTTGATTCATTCCACTAATAGATAAATTTATCTGGATTACTTCGGCTTGCTAATGCCGACAAATTCTATCGATTTTTAAACGCGCTCATACAAATCTAATTAATTGTTGCCATGGAAAATTTATCCCACAGAAATATTTCAATAGATTAACATAATCTAAAATGTAATAAAGAAGTTAATAAATTAAAAAATAACAAGTTTTTCAAACCCAATATTTACACGTGCATAAACATTAATATATTATTCTTTATCACTTTTAATATTACTTAGCCAAAACTTTTATTGTAAAGAGATAATTTATTACATACAAGTTTTTTTTATACTGGGACATACTGAAGAGTCCACGTTTAATCATCAGATATACAAACCATGGGCGCCGACTTTTCAAAATTTCCTTGGGGGCAAAATTTTTATTAATGACCAAGAGTCTGAGTGCTCTTATTCCTGACCCAATGAAACCGGAGTACAATCCAGAGCAGCCATATTTGCTCCAGAATGTGCTCTGCTTTCAGCAGAGATAAAATTAGAGCAAACACTTGTGAGTGCTCTAATTCCTAACTCACTGAAACCAGAGCAGCTAAATTTGCTCTAGAATGTGCTCTGGTTTTAGCAGACCTAGAATTAGAACAGACACATCTAAGTGCTCTAATTACTGACTCACTGAAACAAGAATACAATCCAGAGCAGCCAAATTTGTTCCAGAATGTGCTGTCGTTTCAACAGGATACGAATTAGAGCACACACCGAAGCGTGCTCCAATACCCTGCCGGCTGAGCTAGACCACCTTCAGGGCATGCGATGAGACCACCAGGCGGGAAGGAGGCCCGAAGGCCCATTGCCTCCCCGGCGCCCCGCCGAGCGGAACTGAATGCTAGCGTCTCAGGATCCCTGGTAATATTTTAAAGGGTGTACCGTACCTAACACTCATTTTAGGGTAGTGGACAATTACTAAAAAATGGAAGGAGGTACAATAAATCTTTAAAATAATAACAATTCAAGGCTTCACTACTGATGTAAAAAAAAATGGTACTTAAGGAAAATATCGCCTTGGGGGCATTGCCCCTACAAAAATTTTCCTTGGGGGCAGGAACCCCAATGCCCCTTATATAGTCGGCGTCCGTGTCAGTCGAATAAATTTTAAACGTTGACAAAAAATTAAGTCCATTAAAAGAAATTATATATAGCGGAGATGAGAATGTTCAGCTCCAACTACTACAAATCACAAGGAAGAAAAATTTGGAACGAGAGGAGAAATGGCCGGAAAGGTGTAAGTAGGGTTGCAAAACAGGTCCTTCATTGCTCTTAATAATTTGTTATGAATAAATAAAATGAAGCTCTTCTCGGAGTTACTAGAAACTTGTAAATAGTAGTTGTAAGAATTTAATTCTATGTAACAATGTGATTGCTCTAGTACAAGTGCCAGATAAAGTAATTTAACGATTAAGGAATAGTTTGTTAGTTCGCTATCCTTACTACCTTTTTTGTCAAATGTCCTCCATTTTCAAATAAAATAGTGCGTGCAAGTATCTCTGAAGGTCCAAACAAGATTAACTTGCTCAAAAGCAAGTGGTGCAAAGGGATGATAACTAAGCTGGAAAAAAATAAGAATAATGAAGGAGGAAGAAAGTATAGCGAATGTATGTGGAAGAGATAACAGTGAAAATCGAGAAGGTAGAGCGAGAAGAAAAAAGTGAGAAATAAAAATGAATTACAGCAACCTTACTCGAAGGAAAAACTGAAGAAAATTCTGTGACTTTTGAAATTAAATCTCACTCCATTTCCAATTGTAATTCAGAAATTGTAATACGTAACTCATAGTGCAGTAAATGTAATTCAAACAGTACATTGTATTTCAGACAGAAACAAATGTAATTCATTATAGTCAATTGTGAACAGAAAGCATTAAACGTAATTGAGATTCACAAATTTGAATTACGTAAATTTGCTGATATCTAAAATACAACTGATTAATCTAAATTATGTTTGTCTCAATTACAATAATTGATTGATGACTTTCTGAAATCCATCTGTAAAAGTTGTAGTTCCCAGTTTTCAGTTTCCATTAGATAAATTTGAATAGAACGAAATTCCCTGTTGTTTGCTAACAGCAACACAACATCCTCACCCGAACGACACATGTGCGCTTTGAAGCGGCGTCATAAAGCCATCACTAGGTTATATTTAGCCGGTATTGATTCCCCACCGATGCCGACTGCTTTCGGAATGAATGTGTTATTAGTTTCATAAGCAACGTGGGCTCGTATTAGCATAAACGCTTCATTACGGCAGTAATTGCTATGTACTGTAAGTCGCTATTGATCTCCGGATGATAAATTTATTATTATTTTGACCAAGGGAAATTATTCCGTGTAATTAACACTAATTGAGGGAACGAAAGACTGGTATTGATTATTTGCTTGTTATACTACTGGCTATTTAAATTAATTAAATATTTTTTTGGAACACATCATTAATTTATTTAGACCAGTAGTGATATATTTAAACCAGAAGTTACTACAAATTATGTATATGTGACAAGATAATTTATTTCAAACAAATTTAAAACGTTTAATACTTATTTATTACTTTAACACATTCAATATTAATAAATCAAAGGCATTTCTCAATTAATGCCTTCATATTTTATTTGTGGATTTCCCTCTGTCAATATTTATTAATTACTAAAATCATTAGTACCTACGAATATTTTTTACTGCATGACTATTACCATAAAATGTGCTTTATTTACCAACCTTTCTGATATATTTATGTACCTCAAATATGCTTCAATTTTTAAAAATTTTCATAAATTTATTGCCTTGTATTCTTCTCTATTTTAAAAGTCCTGGTCTACATATTTTCCACATGCTTTCTCAAGAATTTGCTGTATTTATTTGTTCAAGAATTTGCTCCAAATGATCCAATTCTTGATCTCTTTATTATTGTTCTTTTTATTACTACAAAATGTGCTTTACTTATAACCGTTGTTCTTAGAAGTTGCTCTACTTATTTGCTCTAGATTGTACTCTCGTTTTAGGTATGGAACATATATTAATAACTCCTTTTTTTCTGCATATTTGAATAATTTGAATAAATTATTCCAGGAGGTTTTTTATTTTAAAAATCTTCACACCGGAATTAGTCTGAAATGTAATTATCTGAATGTATAATTTAATGTATAATAATCATTAAAGTTGATTGTTTAATAACACATATCAATATAAAAACAGAATTTTCAACGCTGCCTCTGGCACGAATCAGTGAGGCATTCATAATGAATGGTCGAGATAAGTCTGACATATTTTGACATGACATAAATGATATATAAATTGTGAATTGAATATTAATCGTATGGGCAGTAACAGATAGGATTTGTGCATGCATTTCAAAAGCACAAGAATCATTTGCGACAAAAGCAATTAATGCAAAACAATTATAATTTGCGTTCAATATTGTTATAAATACGCGAATACATATGGTAACCTAATAATTATTCATAATAAAAATAATACCCTACTAATTATGCACATTTGTACTATATTCATATTAATATGCAAAACAATAAGCTTTGTGTAACGGTAATATATCATAAAATTATTATAAAATATAATATTTACATGTTAAACAAATGTCAAAGTGATATTTATTATTGTAACAGTTGTGGGAAATATATTATAAAGTTTTATATCCGGCGTATATCATTAAATTTACGTGAGAGTTGAGTTTAATATAAATATTATGTGGAAACACTTCATACTTAAGTTGATAGGAATATAAAATCAATACTGTATATTTATTGCATACACAATATAATAAAATATTGTAGGCTTGCAGTATATTACTTCAAATACAACATTAATAATACGGGTAACATACTAACATTGATTTAATAAAATATCATTGACAGCTGTAAATTCAACAAGAACTTTTTTTATTTTCTCGAAAATTAACTCAGAAAACTTAAAATTAACTCAAAATTTTTCTATTTCAGGCATTTTGGAGTTATTTAATATTTGTTTTAAAAATGATGTATGTTTTTGCATAGATATGAATAAATATCAGTGCAGTCAAGTAAATCAAATCAAATTACATGCAGTGTCTCTTTTTTAGTGGCTTCTAAGAACATTTAACAAGTATTCTAAGAGCAACGAGTAATACGCCCTTTCGTTGGTACGCATGACAGCGCACTATAACATTACCTATTATTCAATAAAAACAAATTGAAGCTCTGTGGAACAAGATACCTATCATTTTATACGCTATCACAACCAGCAAATCAAATTACTATAATCTAGCGACATGTACATGAACTAATTTTAATAAACTACGAGTTTGTTTGTCATTATACTGTCACTGCTACAAATGTGAATTTTATACGACATATTACTCAATGTGTCAATAAAATAACTGATATTAGAACAAAATATTTCAATGTGTGACATTAATTTAATATAGTTTTTCCATCAAAACCGTATCAATAACAGGTCATCAAATAAGAATCAGAGAAAAGAAAGGCATAGTTTTATAAATATACAAATTTGCATTAAGTATAACTTCTTATTTATAAAAATATAATAACATTCGTTTTTACGTATTTTACTTGCATTTTTAATGGTGTAGATTGGCAGCCTGCAGCTTCTGCAAGAGACCAACAACCTATTGTGGATTCCGTACCCGTTCAAAATGTATGTATGACATGATTCTTTTATTACTTTATCATATGACAAGTATAAATTCTTATTATTATACCTTGTTATCCTAGTTATATAAGTTTATAAATGATGTTAACATGCAACAAATTCATCTACTGTGCGTAGTCCAGATACGGATTTAGTGTTCTGAATCTAAAGTAATTAATGAAGCATCCAAATCCAATTAGCGTAAAAAGCGTAATTCGTGAAATAAATACACGTCATCTTAAGTAAAACAGAGCATAAAAGACACGAAACTTAATTAATTAGAGCAGGATGCAGGGGCCAGGAAAAACAAAAGGCGAGCGCCGAGCCACTAGTATGCATATTAGAAAGTGCTTTAGCACTTTAGTTACGGGATGAAAAATGAAACCACAAATCCGCTTGACAAGTTAATTTCAATAATAGCCGAGTGACGGTGCTGCTATTTATCACATGGCGAGTGGCGACCAGAGAAAACTCACTCGATATGGAGAGGAGAGCCAAATTCAAACGTTAAACTTCATTACTATGCTAGGCTGACAACTGAATTCACATCGTCGCCCAGCGCAAAATCTGATCAACGGCAAATCACTAACCAATTTTTTTCACAATAATACCTAAAACACTCGACACTTCTATTTACTGTAAGGTAAATTATCAATTAACATTAATCTTAATAAGAAAAATACGTCGACACCTAGATGTTACTTCAACCCGGATCAACGGGAAATCAATAACCATTTTTAATTTTTGACAATGTTCCAAGGACACATATTACTTGTAATATCTATCCAGTAAATTATTAATTCATAAAAATTCTTATCAGAAAACACAGTTCAAACTAAATCTACTGCAATGTTTGTTTTGTTTCTATACGTGACGTCTATCAGACATTAAGGAAAATAGATTAATTTAATAACGAAATCAAAACCAACAACAACTGTGGATATTTCAAATTAGCGAATACCATCTTTTCTCATAAGTTGTCTGCCTTAAATAGAGTTGGTTGCCTACAGGCTTTAAGTTTTTTGCAACATTAAAACAATTGAACACAACAGTGAAATAAACATTCATGTTTTCATGCGGGTATATCTATATTTAATTCTATTGTCATAACAACACCAGACAGTTTTTTGTTTATCTTTATATCGTATAATTACACCAGCGTAACGAAATATAAAATAATGACTGCAATTATAATAATTTATTCAGTTTTTTGTAAATGGAAAATTTACTAATGTGCATCTACATATGCGGTTCGAATACCCTTGAAAACAAAAATTTGACTTCGAGGCTAGAATGAACGTCCACCAACTAAGTAATTTTTATCGTAGATGGATGCATTTGAAGTGGATATTAATAATATATAGATGTTTAGTTTTTTGTAATTTTTTCTAAAAGAAATAAAAAAAAATCAATAACTGCTGTTTCCGAAATATACAAATTCAATTAGCCCATGACTGTGGTGGTGTCAGAGACAGGTAGTTGTGCGCATGCGTGGTACTTGAATGTAAAGGATACGTTGAGCAGCGATTATTCAACGATAAGCCTCTTGTAGGATATTACAGAAACCGCGATTCGCTATCTCTGTCTGCCTTGTGGCGGATGTCTCTTTTCCACATCTGTGGGATTAGAGTGTGTCAATTTTGTTCACGATGGATTTTTGAGATTGAGAGAGGTGATTTGTTTTTGTGAAATGTGACTGAACAGAAGGAATTTCAAATAACGGGTTTACGAAGGATTGTTTTCCGAATAAACAAACGCAATTGGACTAGTTAATTAAGTTGAAGTAACACAAATATTTGCATTAATCATTAATTGCATCAATAACTATTTGTCCGGTGGATCTGAAAAACACCAAAACCTATAAATCATTTTCGTAAAAGAATTTCATTTTTGATTCTAATCCTTGTCTAGTAAGTAGAATGAACTACTCTAGTTTTCGAAACTCGAATTCCAATAACACCGAGATACTATATATGAATACTATCTAAGTTTAAGAAACAAGTATGTTGAAAATTAGCGTTGTCGTGTTTATAAGTGGTAAACAATGAAATAACGTAGAAAAAGTGTACATTGTGATGTCACGGTGTCATCTCATTTCATAAAGTAGAAAATGATTGTAATTTTGTTGAAAAGCATACAAAGTACCATGATCTATAAACATAAACTGCTTTGTCATGAACCCTTTTAATATGAATGCGCATGTTTTTAACGTAGATATGACTAGATAAAGCGAGAATAAATGGTAATGTCGCTATTTGTATTATGCGCTTGAGTTGCGTCGAATCCATAACAAATATATTATTTGATTTTATCGGTGCCTTATAAGCTGTGCAATGCGATCGACTTAGTGCTACTCTATTTATTTCATTCGATTAATTATTTATTAATTGAAATGATTTGCCGTTTTTGCGAGGACGCGATTGCTGGGAACGTGAATAACATAATAAACTTGATTTAATATGTTCAATCAAAGCAGTTTATACCAAGTTTACGTGAGAAGTAAATTAGTCAGTTTGTTGTGCGGCTTTGAATAACAACTTGTATTAATGTCAAGGGAAATTAAGCTGAAGAATTGATACTGATTGCCAATTACCGCACGGTAAAAAGATTTCGATCAGCGATCAGCAAGAATTAAATTATCTGCAACAAAAACAAAAAGCTCATTTCGCAAAAAGTTGGCCATATTACAAGCTCAGAATTTCTCAACTTTATTCCATGCTTCTGCGATTACTTGTGCTCGACCACTTAACGACACTACTTTTTTAAAGCCTTGATTTTTAAAATTACATTTTTATTATTTATCGAAAACCAGCTACAGTGTATTCCATCTCATGTCTGATAAACTCTCTTCACGATGTAAATATTCAATACCGATATCTAAGATAAAGCAGATTAGTACAACTAGAAATACGTAATAATCCATGCGTAATATACATATTTATTTATTTAAGTTATAAGATAAGAATGTTGATAAAGTTTAATAAATGAAACTCGCGAAGCCATCTGAACAACTACATCACACATATCACACTCCTGTATAAATAAGTCATCAAACGTTTGCTTGTAGCAACTGTAGAAACATGAAAGACCGCAATACAAATATAAGTTAATATCCACGAGAATGACTAGCGAAATGATGTAATAAATTTCATAAATATGCAAGTAATCGCGAGCGGTCTGTACAGATTCATAGCGGATCCTGTTAACTACACAGGTACAAACCACTTATCCGTCAAATACAAACATGCAAATTTATGCGGAATTGCCCGGACATACCGACATATTATATCGATCTGTCACCGAGTCTATCCCGTCGGGATGGGGCTTTCTCCCTCGGGCGGGGGTGCCGTAATAACTCATCACCCTCTCTATACATTCTACTCTCATATAGCTCTTTCATTACCAACACATTCTTAGAAGAAAACAAGAATAGTACATTTAATTTGAACGGACCACTTTGACGCAAACTATCAAGTATTGCCCTAATGTATCTAATAACTACAAACAATGGTGGCTAACTTGGTTAACGCGCTCTGACTTCAATAGAGCGAATTGTAAAATATGGGGTTCGATTTCCAGCGTCGCCAACAATTAATAAAAAAAATTCTGTAGTTGACAATCTTATACACCAAAAATGCAAGTAAAAATTTTACCTGCAGCCAAAACTGTGTTCCAATGATTATTATATCTAATAACAAGGCATTGGATGTTAATGGTCAGACCTTACAACCGTCGAATCCTGTAGATGTAACGTACATGTGTCTTTCATTAATTATATCACCTTAGTAGTTAATGTTAAACATTAGAAAAAAAATCTACTCATATTGCAAAAGGTGTCGAGCTAATGGTTAATGCTCAGACTTCAAAACCATGTACGTCATATTTTTCGTTCAATCTTATCATACTGCGAATGTTTCAAATATTAGATCATATGTGGCAAAATATTCCTAGATCAAATAAGAACTCAAAATATTTGTTTCGTGACAAATTTTACATACATCTTAGTGGTATAGGTTTTCAGCCTAAAACATCTGCAAGGGACCGTTTATAGTAGGTTCCAAAACAAAGCTGTGCTTTAATTGGTAAATATTGTCCCTCGTCCTTTAGATCAGGCTTCAATGAATTTTGAACATGTACTACAACGCTTAATTGTGAAGTATAAAGTATATTTTTGAGATACTTTATTTTTGAAAACAACAATACATACCGTTGTCTGATTTGCGTGTTTGGTCTATTTCTCTATGTCAGCCCTTAACCCTCCGTAATTCCCGAGATTTGTCAATTGTCCATTTCGCAATTATTCCCCCCTAGAGTTAGAGCCGTTTAGGCCATTGGACTGGAATTCATTGTTTACGATGGAGAATAATTGTCCTGTTGCAGATTTCCCCTCGTTCTAAAAACACCGGCTTTACAAAGTGAGAATTTATGAAATTAATTTTATTTGCGATCTCATTTGAATGGATATACGCCGTACAGGTGTTCAAGAAACGTAATAATTCATGGTGTTTACATCTGGGACACGCACGCAGGTCTATGAAAACTTAATACATCAGACTTTATACGATATTTTTAGACGAGGGGGTTATTAATACTTTGTACATTATTCATAAAATCAGCACACTTTCCACCAGAACATTTTAGAATAAACTACACATTCTGATAAATAAAAATGTGAAACACACTTGAATTTGTCAAATTGATCATTTGTTCTCTTTAAACCAATATGCTTAATTTTGATTATAATGTCAGTCTCTTCAAGGAACCTACATTGTTTAGGTTTTGAAACTGATAAGGGTATTTTATTTTTCTAATATTTGGAGACTTTGGGAGTCGAATCCAAATATCATGCTTTGTTGAAATTGGAGTAAACTAATTACGAACCACCATAATTATTATTACTATTTGTTAGCATGTTAGAAAGCGTCACTCCTTTCTGAGGAAGGGTTGATCCCGAAAACAAGTCCTTAACACCTCCACCTCTGCTTGTAACGAGAACGGAGAAGCCGTTATTGGCAGTGACTTTACAAAGCCTAACCATCAGTTTGCTTGGAGGAGTCGAACGAACTTCAAGCCACGACAAGGATTCTTCAAGCAGCTTGCTGCGAGCTAGCACAGAACAACCTCAACGGGCAACAGAGCACAGTAGACATTCCGGGAAAAGGGATGTTCTGGTGCGTAACGGATTCATGAAGATCTGTGAACGTTATGTGAAAATGCGGCTAAAGGGCGGAAGGTTTCACCGAGCACAAGATGCAACAAAGTGGAGCGATTTTTACACCAAAAAAAAAGGCAAAGAAACATTTTCGAAAAAAAGAAGGATGCTGTGATTGTGACAGTACTCCCGCAAATAAATAGCAATATTAAACAAGACAATTTAATAGTTGCTTTCGAAAAGAACGGCTTGTTCTCTATTTTCTATGTAAATATTAAACAACTAACGGCAACATATTTGTACAATAATGTAAAATCTTATTTTGATACAAGAATGAACAAGAAGTGTCTAGTTAGAACCAATTGAGTTTCATTCGTGACATAATTTATTCACTGCCCACGGGTATCCGTATAATCTATAACAGTTTAAATTAATTAGAAGTGTATTAATCATCAAAATTCAAGCGGAGATATGGTATCAATTCGATAATTATGTTGTACTCAATGAAATTAATAGAGATAAAACCTTGAAGTGACCGTAATTATCTCAAGTACTGTATTTGAACCCGCATTTAATTTCAATCTATCACAGTGTCTATAATTTCCCACTGTAACATTAACTTACTTATTAATAATACAAGTAACAAGATCGAATTTCTTCGAAGCCAAATCAGTAACAAGATAAAAATTTGTAGAAGATTTTACAGACATAAGATTCTTCCTTTAATAATTAAAATGGAGATTAGAGAATAGATGCTCCATAATAATTTGTAAAATTTAATATAAAACGTTTTAAGTATATATACGTAACATTTTAATCCCCTGTGATGATCAGGGGATTAAAATGTAAATTTGAGATGGCCAGATTTCAATAGAGTTTAATAATTAATATTTTTAAGTGGTGGTGATAATTTTAAACCAAAATGAAAACCGAAACTGGATTTGTGTATATCAGAATAAAATAAGTCGGTATCGTGGCGAAATCAATGATAAAATAAATCGTGTATGTGAAAAAGTACAAAGGGATTGAGAATATTAAATATTTAGATTTGAAATGTTTATGGAGAAAATAAGGCTTGAAAAAGTAATATTTCTTGTTGGAGTCGTAAGGAGAATAACAAAACAGCCGACAACGGAATTATTGATTTCGAATAAAGTCGCAGCGGCAGATAACGTCAGTTAAATTTTCATATCTTGTCAGCATAATTTCCATCAGAACATCGCTTTTATTTACATCAAGATGTTTGATTAAACTTTTTAACTTCATTAATGTCAAACAATAAAACTTTAAATATTCCAAGTTTTTCGAGGATAAGATCTTTACTTTACACGATTCTGTACAGCGTGAAAAAAGCCTAGTTACAACGTAGTTAAATATTGGAGTTTAACTTGGCAAGTAGTAAAACTGACATTAACCAAATGAATTTCATTATCGTCAGGAAATTATATCTCAGTTAATTATTATGTTCTGGCGTATAAATACACTTTCAACTTGGATCTCATTTTGCACGCTTTATTTCCTTCATTTTTGCCTTATTTCCATATTCCTAATTCATTTCATTATTTAATGCTTCAGATTTATAAAATACACTCGTTAGCTTTGTAAACATTTGAAATAAATTGTTCCAAAAGATTTAGAATTAAATTGTCACATCTTTTAATTTCAAACATTTCATTAAAATACTGGTATGCTCATAAATCATATAAATCACATTTGATGTGTGACTCTTCTGCACTTTTTCTGCAAAGAGACAATGGACCATATTCCGGCACCACTTTCATAATAAAATCGCTTTTAGGAAGCCAGATTTTACATTATAATCTTATAAGGTCAAACATCACTTTTAACATAGTCACTCATAAAAGTGAGCTCGGAATAAAGGCCAATATCTTTATTTTATGAAATAACCATTTATACGCATTGTAAAAATTTCTTAATACTACCTTAAAATAATATACTATAATATACTTCGAGGATAAAAATAAAAATAAAATTTTCACAAACCAATTTCCGATCCCTGGAGAAATGTTTCCCAACAGTATTGCAACTCCAGCTTACCTGTAACAATAAAATTACAATTAAAATTTAATTCGGATTATTTTAATCTCTAAATTACAAACTATTAAAACCGCTTTGTTGCCAACTAAAAAACTCCTAAGAATTTTAATTATTTCTACACTAGTACATAATAAAAACTATTCTGCACTATAACCCACTTTTATTAATTAAAATTTAAATAGAAAATAACAAGTCGCTTGAGATGTTTTTATAATTAAACTTAAACAAAAAACATACGAGCGACCAGCAATTCTTTTATTTATTTTAATTACGGAAAGCTTTAAAAAGGTTACTTTAGTAACAACAAGAATTCCAAGTATTTTATTACTATTTTGCGGAGATCATTTATTATACCGGAAATATGCAACGAATGCTCCATTTTAAATAGAATACAATTTGCGATAATTATTTGCAAACTTTCTAATTTCATTACAATTATTTAATCGGATTTTTTTTTCATATTTGCTTATCATTAACTGGTTTAAATACTTAATAAAGATAAATTCATTTGTTAAAAACACACATTTACATACATTAGATTAAATATATATTAAACAACCAAAACAATTTTTAATTTCACCTAACGTTACTTTTTTCATCTTATCCCAATTACTAGTATATTGTTTATTTAAATATTAAAGAGTAATTGTAATGTTGATAAAACATACGAATAAAATGTACAAAAGAAGCAATCGCATTCATAGACATTCCCACATTTCATTAAAATTTTGTAATCTATTAAATTATTATCACTGAGAAATCTTATTCTTTAATGTTTATACCCGCGGGCACAAATATATTTTCAATACTGTTCCTATAAAAATAACAATTCTACAAATAGTAAAACTGAGAATGCAATGGCAAATATATTTTTTTCACTGCTTTCCTAGACACCCACCATTATTAACCTTTATTTGACATGAGAAATTGTTTTTCACTATCGCTTACTTGGTAACCATAGTCATCTAGGTCAATAATAAATTATTATTGACCTAGGCCGATCATGAACACTCACTTTTTAAAGATACTCAAGTCTCAAAATTCAAATATTTTTTTACTCTTTTTCATTAAACTCACGAAAAGTGTACGTTATGGATATACAATTTAAATTTGCCATCTAAATTTAATAAAATAAATCAAGAATTAAAGGAGAAGTTAACAAACGGAAACGTCAGATATAAAAATGAGTCTACTCAACCTTGGCGTATAAAATATTTTTTTTTATTGATCACATGAACTCGTTCTTATTGTTGACCGAATATATTGTTTGCTGTTTGCAAGCAATGTTTCTATTCAAAGACAATGTTCTGAATCGAGCAATTTGCTGTCAATATGTGGTAACCCATCTTGTTAGTAAGTAGTGGTGATTTTCCGCAAGCATGTTAATACACATGTCGTACATCTTGTAACAGGGCACAAGCAGTCATCAGGAGATAGCATCTCTGCCTGTTTGCCTCGCATCTCTGTATCGATCTGGCCGAGGTCCACGCAGGACACGGTTGGGAGGTAAAAGGGGAACTAGGTGTGAAATGGGGTAGATGAGCCGGAAATGGAGAACGGGAAGGATGATTAGAAAGTGGGAACATAACAGAAAACAAATATTTATAATAAAGCAAACTTAGTTTATCTACATTTATTTACTAAAACATAGTGATTATCCGTCCTTTTGAGAATAATCATACCTATTGATGACAGGTATTGAAGGATTGGTCACTAAATTTCTATAAATAATTTTTTGTTTTGTCAAGTCTAGTAAATCTTCATTTTCTGGTGTTACTTATATTTACAAATAAACTAGGAATCTTATGTCAGTATACCATTGTCTCATCTCACTTTCACTTAAAGGACATAGGTGACTACATGTGTGGTGAAGCAGCATACTATAGAGACTAGCTTATTAAGACTGGTTTACTATATATTTATATTACGAATTTTTAATTTATGATTTACATTTTAAAATATAAACCTACGTAAAATACATGTGGTGGTTTATAAACGGTTTACAAATTTAGAAATTTAAAAGAAATGTCAAACCAACAGTGAAATATCAAAACTAAATATATATAACGTGATACCTTCTGATTGGATTAATTTAGGAAATAGAAATTTATCATAAACCAGACGAAAAAAATACAAAAACCTATTCCATTAATAATGCTAAGTTTAAAGAACCGAATTTATGATTTCAATAGTTACAAAACTAATATTACGTAGTCGTTTTATTTAATAATATGTCCCACAAAGGGCTGATTACGAACTCCTTTGTAGTTACGCGCATACTTTACTGTCAACGATCAACCTTAACTTTGTATGTGAGTATAATTTGTAAAGTAGTTTGTGAGATTTATTTAGTAGTTCGTATTTAATTAGTAGAAGAAGACTTCGCAGTATGTTAAACTGTGCTAATTGAGATAATAAAAATCCGTCTAATCCAGCAAATGAAACAGTGAAACACTTTAATTAACTAAGAACAACATTTTATTACTCTTGGGTTTAAGAATGCATAAAAACTATCCATGTTCATCAATAAATGTGTTTGGAATGATACCATTACATGATTTTCCACTTTTATTAATTCAATATTAATAACTGGTGGTTGTTAAGCTAATTCATTTAAAATGATAATAGCGCTGATAAATCAAGCCCATCTCTCGTGTATTTAATCACCTGGTAAGTGTGACTGCGATTATATTCATCGACAAATGCATTCATTTGGGAATTTATTGCCCTTTTTAATGCGCTTTTTACATCCGAACGGCCAGCGTATTTTATAATCCGGGTATAAGCATTTAATGCCCCTATAAAATCTATATGCGTTTACCCTCATTTTTATGTTTACTAAATGTTATAGGTTGCATTATACATGCCGAGTACACACCTACTTAAATGTAGCGACCAGCGGACGGAAAGCGATTTTACGCTTCGCTTATTCATTAAAATTTTATCACGGAGACAGCTTTAAAAACAATACACATATTTGTATGTACATACAAATTCAAAGCAACATTGTGTTTCCAAATTGTTCATTTAAACACAGATTTAGCATTTCAACTAAAATACATCTGAGAACCTAAATTAACTAATTTTAATAACTTCTAATTTCATAATATATAATGTTGTCAACTACACCATTAAACATAAATGCAAAAATAAATAGTAAGAGAAAACTGGAAGGAAAATTGTGAAGATTGACATATGCAGTCACAGGTGTTTATAGTGATTATTTTTGTATTCTAAAATATAATTTTTTTACCATGAAAACATCTCAAATGAACTACTTTCTGCTCAATATGGGTATGTACCTAATTATAAACTGAAAATATATCTGTGTTTGGTTAATCTACTCTTAAAGATTTGAAAGTAAAAGAAATGAATTTGATGAGAACTATAAGATATATTGAAGTAATATTATGTCTTTCGAAGATTGAGAAGAAGGTCAGCTTTGTTATATGACAGTGAAACATGACCAATAAAATTAGCTTGAAGTTAGGTACAGCAGGTGGACTATGGACAAAACATGACGCGACAGGATTTGGAAAGAGGAAAGAAATGAATTATGTGGTGGAAGTATAAAGAATAGGCTAAAAAGAAGATAAAGCTGGACTTGTGACGAGAAGGGAGCAAAACTAAGAAAGGAATTTAAAAAAATTAATTTGGAAGGAAGACGAGAAGAAGAAAGACACAGGAAGAATCCCCGAACAGAAAGAAAATCTGATAATAAAAATAGATGAAAGTAACTCACTCATTTTAAAAATTTAGCTAATATTTACAATGTTAATATAAAATTATGTGGTATAACATTTCATATTGAAAATTGATGTTCTTCAAACTATGCTACGATGTCCTAAGTAAAGAAACATTAAAGGATCTTGGTGGGACATGCTGACCAGTCCTCATTTTACCTTCCATTTCACTTTCCGCTTCCGTCGTACATTGCATTGAATTTCCATGTGCAAGGGTCGCAAGCCCGAGGGCTAGAGCGTATAAGGTGCAGATGTTCCGGTTTCATATTTTAGATAGGGGAGACTGTTTGATATGTTTGGTGCGGTTTTGATGTATTACTTCAATTTTAGAACTGGATTGCATTAGGGTTATTTGATGGGGACAAATAGCATTTACCCTGTCTTTAATTTCATTAATAATCACCACTTGAAAACCTTGCTTGCAAACATAATAAGCTTATAAGCTTTTATATAACGTCGTGTAGGAGTACCTATTCATACAAAGGTCAAAAGTAATAAATAGAACGGTAAGAAATAGATTGAAAATGATGAGATAATAAACGATGATGCGAAGCACTTACAAGAAGTCTTTCCATTTGTCGGTAATCCGGTTCTTTGATTCCAATCAGATCGTTTTGTAATATTTATCGATTTATCTACAAAAACAAGTTCTACACGAATACATTATTTCTCGAGATATATCAGCGCAAGCTCAGCTTGGAAATTTCATCCATTGTATGTTTTCCCTCCATTGGAAACATTTCTATATTTCATTGTCTGTGATTCGAATTTCAGATTCCTGTTTTGTAATCTTTACAATCGAAATTAGAACTCATTTGCAATGATGATAATAACATTATTTTCAATTCTTATTAATATGTTACCATTTATTAATGACGTAAGTGTGAGGAGAGGGAGTGCAGGGTATATTGTTCCGGGGGCCCATGGAGATAAAAAAGGGCCCATGGAGCTCAAAAAAGGCCCATGGAGCTCAAAAAGAGCCCATGAAGCTCAACGAGGGCCCATGGAGTTCAAAGAGGGCCCTTGAAGGCATTTTTTTTAATTACAAAATCTAACAATCGGTGGACAGTTATTTGTTTTTATATTAGTCTTCTTCCAGCACTTAATAATCCTCTCGGCGGCGCTGTTACAGGTGTATAATATTCGCCTGGGAATTATGAGTTGTTATGCTTAATTATATTAAATTAAAATAAAGTGTAGGAAAAAGCAACCGCATTCATAAGCTACTTCGCAAACTTGATAAAAAAATCTGATCTATTAATTACGTTCAAATTAGACAAATGAGGTATTGTACAAGTCATGAAGCATTATTTAATGTTGTAGATTCGGGTATAAAAATTTTCATAAAACTCAAAACGATTGATTTCCAATTAATTTTAAAATAATTTGACTAATTTATTGATAAGTAAAGTACAGGCATAATACGCCAGCATTGTTGTTATTTTGTTTTTATTGTTGATATGACAGAAGTAATTTATTAAAGCTCTCGAGGCTTATTTATACATTCTCCTTATCGTTCTAATTTCTCTTGCTTTCTTACAATGTTCTATCCTTCTACTTATTATACAAATATATTCACAATCACGAATATGAATATAAATAAGTTAATATATCTTCATCCCCGTTATTGCTGTTTCTGTTTATACTACGGTGTGGCTTTTGTTTAAAAATAGATTTAATGTATATAGCAGTTGACAACAGCACTTATTTTTGGTATGTAGAGAATTTGCCATTGTAGACCTTTAAACAGGAATTTCTTTTAAACTAACTATTTTTGTTTTATGGTCATATAGATTATTGCTTTTTATACGACAGTTATTATTTAGGTTAGTTATTATAAAAAACAATTGCTTGCTAATGGCAAATATATTAACAAGCTTGTAAAAAATTGATTTAATAATAAACAATAGAAATATTAATTTATAGGGTACACAGCAAAAATATTTAGTGCACTATATCACAAAATGATGAATGATTAAAACAAATCGAAGTGAACGCCTTTGGCTTGAATCTATTTATACTTGAACTGATTTACATAAAATTATAATTTTAGAATTCATAAATTATTTATTCAAATCGCGCAAATCAAAGTGCTTACGTTCAAAAATAAATAAATATTCCATTACGCTACGCACCTTTCAAACGGTGAATAATTTAAATAATAAAAAAAGATTGACATTACTGAAATTTATATTTTACAAATTGAATTACAAGTTCAAGTCAATTTTTTTTAAAGAATTATTCACAAAAGTATCTCAGGTCAAGTCTCTCTGAATCCCAAAGCCTAAAGCATAAAAAAATGTACATAAACTTCAAACTTTGCTATTAATTTTTAAATGTATTTTCTAATTTTAAAACTTGAACTATAATCACAATTCAGGTGATAAACTAGAAATCAGAAAGTGGTGCTTGAGTTTCAAATTCGTGTTATCTAATATAATCCTTGTTTTATTGGTATTTTTAACGATGAACGACAACCATAACAACAACAAGAGATTCAACTGATTGTTCGATTCGGAAATAATGAAAGAGAAATTTCAATTACTTTTTGCCAATTTTGGCAATGTAACTTTCTCAGAAACAAAACTTTTTAAAGATTGTGCCGAATCTGTATCAAATTATTTAAAACTTGTTAAATTCCGAGACAAAAGAACGTCAAACATGATTTTCCCGTCGTCGCGACAGAAAGAAACTCAAAAGAAGAGTGCGAATAAAATGAAAAGCGTGTAGAGCGATTTGAAGAGTTATTTCAGCGTAACAATTACAATAGCAAGTGCAGCGTAGTGTATCAGGCAGGGAAATTAAAGTTAGACCGTCTGAGGTTGGTATCGCTATTTGTAAGTTCATTGGCCACGCGTCGTTTCTATTTGAACACACAGTATTAAATTCCTCGGCTTCGGAAATGCGCATGTGTGAAACAGGCATCCTGCACACAACTTTACAAGTTGCACAAGTTATTTTACTTTGCCTTTTATATTCGCTACTTATAAAACAGATTCTTCACAATCAATTACAATTCAATTCTGAAACAATCTTTATCGATTGTTGGTGTTAATGCTTCAGAAAATACAATTGAGAATTACAGAACACTGAAAACAACAGAAGCCAAATATGAAATCTTCTACAACTTTAAACCAAAAACCAAGAGGTACGACGGTACGAGAAACAAAGGAAGGCCTAAAAAACAAAAAAAAAACAGAACTCTATCTCTACACAGAGCCTTCGAGGCACCTATCCCTAGAAGATAATGATGATGTCCTTATCATCTTAGGTATGGAATGGCAATTCTAGCAAGAAATAACATTCTGACAATGTTATTGAAATATCATAATTTTCAAAAACGTTTGGTAAATAATAAAATGTCATTATAAGTTTCATTTCTGAATTATTTATTTCACTATCCTTTTTAATTTTTAATATAAATAGCTTCACTTGTAATTAATCATTTTTAATGACACTTCTAAATTCACAACTAAATTAATCATTTTTATAAACATGACCAACTCATCTTTATTCATAAAATAACATTGCGTAATATCTACAATTATTTTTTTAGCAAAACGTATATCGTTTAAACAAAAATAGTTCATAGATATTTAAAGAGAATTAGTAATTCTGTAATGTTTGTTTTTCTTAAACAAATGTATACAATAAAACAAAAAAAATCAACCATAATTCAACATGAAATTGTTTATTTGCTTTACAAAATATGTGGCAAGATCTGATGTGTTCTTTTGTTTATTATTTAAATACAATGTTCGCGTGTTTTTCAAATATCACTTAAACTTCACTTCGAATTTAATATTTATTAAAATTTCGACAATACACGAAATACTTGACTATAAATTTTATTTCTTGCGTTTAATATTGTAGTATTTTTCAATAAATACATTAAAGTTAATGATTAATTGAATTAATTAAAATCGTGATATGTCAAATCGTATGTAATATAGCATTTAATTTGCATATACAAGTTTTTCAATAGCTGTAATAACTATACACCTACACAACATCAAAAATTATTTGTTTTCAACGCCAACTATTGTTTATCTTACAATATACAGCTTTCATACACGATTAACTAAACAAATTAATACCGTGTTTTAAATTATTACAGTTTCATTGCAATATGCAAATCACCAAGAATTATATGCATTTTACACGTCAAGATAAATGTAAATAAATTAAATTAATTATAGTTGTTGATGGCACATTAACATTAAGATAAATCTTTTCCTCATCCTTTTAAACATCGAAACACATAGTCCCTAATCCGTTGGTCAAAGAGTCGCGTTTGATTTACTAAGTTATCTATTGTCTAATTTATAATGCCAGTTATATTTTTGATTCGAAGATAAATATAGACGCCTCTCGGCAACGACTTTTGACAGATTAATAACGTTGTAATTACTGCAATATGTGTCGACGAAGGAAAATTAATAAATATGTAATTCGATAATGACTGTAATTAGAATGAAAGTTTGATATCAAATGCAGTTTATCTGGACAAAATTACATGTTTATAATATTTATTATTCACGTGTATTACATATGTAGGTTATTTCGTACAACAAAAACGTTTATTGGTTATTTGCGAATATTTCATAACCGAAGTCAATTTTATTAACGCGTTATAATTTATAGAAACTCGCTAAATGCAATTTCAAAAACATATTAAATGTAAATAATAATAGCATTAAAATAATTGCGTTGCACATATTAAAATAAACTACTGCGCATTAATTTAAATTATTTATACAAATGTATTGTTTTAATAATCAGAGTTTTTGTTCTGTTTGTTGAGTTAATTGAATAATTAAAACTAGAGTGCAACCGTGTACTAAAATAAACATTTTATTGCACTACAAAGAATTTTATAATAATATTTACTGACTTTGAAATGGAAATGTACACAGTTTGTTTAATTTATATTTTTATTCCTACACTTTATTTGCAGCAGTTATTAAATGAAATGAACTAATTTAATTTATTTGTTTTCGAAAGATTATTATTGACATTTTTACAATTTCCCGATGTTCACCTGTGAGGCACAACATTCCTAGATGGGAAATAATCTCTAGTATAGGTACCTTACCTGTAGTACTTGTCTAATGAAGTTTTATATCATAAGGGCCATTTTCACCATTTTTTAAACTAACTGTTAACTAACATTGAATTAAATTTATCCTACAGATTATTTTATTCCTACATTTTAAAACGAAGTTTTTGTAGATCTATGTGTATGTTTATAGTATTGTTTTGATAACTTTTGAATTAAAAAAAAGGATCATAAAGATAACCTAAAAAAAAAACAGACAGACGAAGAAATTTTAAAGAAAAAGAAAAGTACGAAATATTAAATATAGTAAAATAATATTTACAGATAATAGAAAATAAAAAAACGGCTCCATAAATAGTAAAAAGAAACTAGACATATTGTTAAAAATATAAGAAGACATTAATGCATAGTACAAGAAAAAGGTGAAAGAACAGCACATCAATTAAAAACATAAGATGCATTGAAATTTAAAATCGACATTGTCATACATTTGAAATGAATTATTCCTATCTCTGATTTTTATAAAATAGCTGTTACTTTTTTAAAGTTTTATTTAACAACTGTACTGCCAAATTCTACCAATAAAAATTATTTTTATGAATTGTAATAGCGATTCAACTCAAGTAACGTATGAAGCATATGAACATACAGCAGTACAATTAACAATAGAATAAATATTAAACGGTGGCTGGTGAAAACGGCCTTCAGTGGTGTAATTTACCTACAGCCTCTGCAAGGGACCTACAACAGTTGCTTCCGAACATTTGAACTACACGGGCATAGCACTTTTTTTGTCGGAGTACACTAATCAAATAAGACACTAATGTCCATTAACATACAAACACAGTTATTATCAATGCCGTGTTTGTCAGCTTTATGGAAGTTTCTACTAAATTTTTCCTGTGTGAATCCAGATGAAAATACTTTGTGTGGTCTTCGAGGGTAACAACTTCATTCCGAAATGGCAAACTAGTACCAACAAGTAATAAAATCGAACTGCGGAAGATTTACTGCGGTTCAACAAGCATTGCACCGCGTCAAAACATACAAATAAAAGTGAAATTTATACGGCAACATTAATAACCGCCGTGTTCGGTGGCGCCTTGTAAGGTAAATGTATCACGTGTATTATATTGAATATTCCATTGGAAAAAGTTCTCCGGTGAATATTGCATATTGAAAGGATTATGATGTACGATGACGCGACGGCAACGTGGAAATGTGATCGTGAAGTGCATGCGATATCGGATAGTGGAATTCACCCACGGAGAATAATGTGAATAGGGAATTTGTTACACAATCATACGAAACATCCCTTGGTATAGCACATTTTAAACCTAATAACCATAACCTTCACAATCCTCCAAGTACTTATTAAACTTGTAATAACTATTTTTATTATCAAATCGAATAGAAAGAGCATTGTAGACATCTTTTTGAGATATATTCAATTTCAGTTTTTCTTTCCACCGCTCTCCGACTTTCTTAAAGGAGAGAAAATGAGATCACCAATTAAAATATTATATATTTTCATCAAATTGAATGCCTCGAGCAGATGAGGACCCTTGCTCTTACTTATTTGACCGGAATATAAGATTTAAGGTTCAAACACCAATGTCGCCAACTATAACCGAATAATATAATGTCCGATTTGTTGGAAAACCACTTTAATCTGTAAGTCCATAACAGCAAAACTGATCATCGAAGAAATGTTATACAGTATTTTGACTTTTAAATCCCTAACTAAAGGTTAACATTACCCAATTAATAATCATAATTTCGAAAATAAATAACATGAAAGATTGAAACATCCAGTTATACATTCATATTTCTTCTTTTGAATTTATTTCATGCGAACTAGTTTTTGCACGATAAGGGTAAGTATAATATAACTAAAGTCTATCTGGATATTGTTGACCAAATTTTTAAGAGTTACAGAAATGAAATAAAACTACCAAAAATTTCATATAGAGATGATTTAGAAATTAGAATCAGCAAAATTTACCAAAACTTATTTGACGAGTACGAATCCACATGAAACTAAACCACAACCCATGTCTGTATGTCTCCCCTGCTCGTATGTGTTACAGCAGTGTGTATGTATGTATGTAAAGCAAACGTTATTGATGCATAATAAATCAAAGATAATGAAGTTAAGCCCACAAATTGAGAAGTTGTGGAACGGATAATTCAATTCTGAATCTATTTCACTTTCTATTAACCGTCCCAAATTATTCCACGGTGCATTGTCCAAATTTCATACGAATGCAAATTGATTCCAAAACAAAAATTAATTTATTACTCATTACTGCATGTACCAATCTGCAGATTTCAATAATGATTTTATCTGTGAGATCACATTAGAAAATAACTACTAATGCTTGTAATTAATGTGGAAAGGACAGAACAAGAATAATTTTTTAAATATAATTTGAATGTATTTACATTTTATTAACGTAATTGTGTTTACTAGAAACTTAAAAGACATTACTTTTTTATTTTTATTGCGTTTATTTTTTGCATTATTTATTGTTGGATTTCTATTTACTGTTATTGCACTCCGTCTTTATTTAGTTAATTGTATTGAAACCGACTTAATACCAGCAATTAACCGATATTAATTACCATGGCTCCATTTAAAGAAAAGGTGTAATGTTCCATGAATCACAGGCTAATTGTTTCTAATGTAATTAAATTATACTACCAACTACTTGCTAGAAATTTAAATTTTAAACTAAGAACGACCATTTGAACAATAACAAGTAGTACAAGCTCATTTAATTACATTAAAATAGTTGCGAGTAGATCTTGATCTTTAGAAAAGTTTCTTGCAAAACTCCAGGCAGGAAAAAATATTAAAGTGCTAAAATATGCTTCTAAATATTTTGTTTCGGATTGATATTAATTTCTGTCGGCGTATTTCCCCATGAAGCTTTATCGTAGATTTCGGTAATGATATATTTATAACGTAATAGTGGTTTACTTTGTAAGTGTTGTAGGTTGTATTTTATAGCGCGAGGTTCTATAATGAACCACGACGCGAAACGGTATGCTTACATAAAATCAAGCGATGTACATATCCAACGCATAAGTAATTTTGCCCCCATATGTATTTTATAAAATTGTTTCAAAAAAATTATGATATTCTTTGCCAAAAAACGCTTTGAAAAACAATGAAACATCAAAATTAATCAAAATAGATAAAAAAGAAATAATTCTTCTTTTCATGATCGATAAACATATCATTACAATATTTATTATTATTTTGTTAACATTATAAGCACATCACAATGCGTAAAATCGCAATTACCATCGACGCCAACAATGTGACACTTCAAGAAGCCAAAAAGGTATTTACCAAACGTCACCTCCCAGACTCTCTTGCTTTTTAGGTAAAAAATAAATAATTTTGTTTGTCTTATATTTATTTCTGTATTGATGAATAATAATCTGGTAAATAAATAATTCATAGGATGTAGCGGAAAATTTGCGAATTTGCAAGAAAGAATAGTCGCGAAATGGAATTTCCACGATGATCAGCTTACTCATTTCTATGGTGTAAACGTGCCTTCTACCTAATCTCGGAGCTTCAAATTTTTCGCTAAATAAATTGCGAACGCCAACTCGATCCTGAGAATTATGAAACATGGATGAGTTGTTTCTTCAGCGTTTGTCTTTATAATTCATGAAATATGAACGTATGTCGGAATTATTTACCAACTTAAATAATGAAAATTCACTATACATGTGGTGGAAACTTTAATAACTTTATTAAGAACAACAAACTTTCTTAGCAGTTCATTTGAAAATAAAACAAGAGCGTGCAGCCAGACGGGTGTCACGTGCTTATTTTTAGTTCAAACTTGGGAATTTTACACCAAAGCGTTAAAGTTTTACCAATTTGCCAATTAATTTATTATTGATATATATTGATTCGTGCGCAAACTACAATTAAATTCGTACATTATTTATCAGGTTTGGCAACTAGTTATAAGAAAATCACAAATTGTTACTGGGAATTTCTTCATTTATTATTAAAACAGCATCATCATCAAAAATTCATCTCGCATCACATGCAATTTATAAACTTTACGGTAAATCATTGAAAATTTATCTTATAACATCAAAATTAATACTAATAGAAATGTAGACTCCTCGTATTTTCTTTGTTAACATATTTATCTGTTATTTTCAAGATTCGCGTAAAATTTTGACGAGAATTCTGGGGAAAGAAAATAACTGAAAATCTTTTCACTTATTTGTGGGACCTATCCTTATACCCAGAAATTACTATACAACGTCAACATAATTGAAGTAATTTCAATTTTCCTACATTACATATGAGAGACATTTAGCTTATAGAACTGAACCACTCGGATTGGTTAATAACGTAATTTACAAAATTTACAAAAGAAAATTACACAAACGATAAAAAACATGAAACATCGATCGATCTTAAATGAACGTACTTCAAGAATTTTTTGTGTAATTAAAAGATTAGTCATTTCTTTTGCACCTGTAATTTGTTCCAATTGGATTAAAGCCGTGTTTACACGTGTATGTATGTAAATGACCCCTATAGAAGTTAGCAAGTCCGTCCCTGAGAAACACATGTTCGAACTCGCAAAGAAAACATCCTACAACATCACCATATGATTTATCGCTTGCAAAATGCTTCTCGTAATTTCTTATTTCGCCGCACACTTTTTATCTTATTACGATTATTACCCGTATATTTTTCGCCGTTCGGACCTACGCCATGAGCCAGCTGCTGCTTGGCACGAGACAAACAAAAACGCAACGTTCTGGAATTACGACAAAGAAGAAAGAAACCAGGTGTGGAGCCCCGCTACCTGGGGGGAACAATCTTACAACCCCACTTTCCACAACAATCATTTCCATATTCTTTACTTCAATTCGAATTGATTTGTTGAATATAAATTTATCAGAGATTTATCGCGTACCGTATGGAAATGAAAAGATTTAGTTATTTTCTTCTAATTTGATTTTTGCCTTCGACAAGATAAGGGACGTTTAGAGATCGTGTTAAAAATCATTTTCGCGCCACCGTTCGCGTAAGTTTAACTTAATTCCATAGCAACATAATTCGTAAGTTCCTGATAACTTCCGTTTTTCGGTTACCAATGTCCACGGGAAGTTATAAAAATAATTCTCCTCCTAGGAGGGTCATTATAACAAACAATTTCATATAGATTTGGTCTTCTAGCGACGGGTAAAATGAACAAGTGAACTGTCACATTTTACAAATACTTTAACGTTATTTGAAGCTCCATCTCAGTTCATACCTTCTGGAAAGTTATAATGTACTTACATTTCTTCTAGCTTAAATAACTTATTAACTATTATCAAGATTTCAACAATCACTTGATGTATCAACTTATTTTAACAAAAAGTTTGGATTAGCAAATAATTTAATGATTTATTTTATTAATGACGTGGGTACATTACAAGTAGGGTTGCAATCCGTCCTTCTTTTGGAAGAAATTGTCCTCCGTTTATTAGCAATGCCCTCTTCAAGAATATGATTATTATTAATAGTCATTATTCTAACAGAAAAAGCTATTCGAGTGCTCCTGAGAATACGATATTCGGACTCAATACAAACATTGTATTCGTTCTTAGTATATTTATAAAGCCGGGAGAGTAAGTATCATTTCAAAATTTTATTAATTCTCTCAGCTGAAGTAACGTTTAACAACATGTTATATATAAAACGAGTGACATTTTTTTTTGTTAATTCACTGTCTTCTTTTCTGGTACAAGATTGTTGGTAACCATTATTATAAGATAAAACCAATGCCCTACGGATCATTACTAGATGCTTGTACACTTCGCATATAATTATCTATTCCCATCATTCTAGTTGCTTTTATTCTTGCAATACTTAATAAACAAATGTACTTATCAATAAAATGTAATTTAAAAATTGTCTTATTAGTAAATGTGTCTGTCACTTATATTTATACAGTTTAGCAAATAAGTTCAGTTGGATTCAAACGATTATAAAAATGAAACAAATCTGAAAATAATGTTAACCAAACTCTAAATACGATTGTATTTCATTTGAAACCTAAAAAATATTTTCTTTTTTGTAACAAATAATACAACATAATTTTATAGCAAAAACTAACAACAAATTCCATTCATTCAATTATGCTATGTTTTGTATGTACCACATAGTTCCCACAACTAGAATTAAAATTAAATCTACCTCCTACTGCACTGAACTATTTTTACTTTAACCACTAGGAACTTTTTCACAATAGGCATAACAAAACCACAAGTTTGTAGTTTTATCAAACAAGTTTCACAACTCGCATTTTACCTTCAGTGGTAGTTTTACAAAACCTTTGGTTTCAATGCCGTAATCTCTTTGAACCCATTGTTAGGTTAGGATTTACGGAAAGGGAGAAAAGTCCAAAAAAATGTCTACCACACAATTAACAAATGGTTGTTTTTTTGGTTCTACCAATAGAAATAAATTCTTCACATTTAATGTAGAGTTTATAATGCATATTAAACCAGAAAAAAATGCATGTAATAAATCTATAATTTTGTATAAAAAATATGTATCATGCAATTTGGCCTTTATAGAGTAATTTATATTATTTGTTTTATGTTTTAAGTATTGTACTTCAAAGTTAATGAAGCAATTTCAAAAGGTAGTATTTAATATTTTTTAACAAAATCTTGTGCAGATGTTCATAATAAAGTAAATAACTAGGTATGTGAAATGAATTATTATTAAAAGAAGTTTACATGTTTAGGGGAGGAGTTTTATCTGTTATAACAACAATTAGATAAAGAAAAATTATCAAAGTACCGACGATGTTATAATTACATGTTTACTATTATAGATATAGTAAGCAAAACGATAAGGTGCATGTATAAAATGTTTATTTATTAGATCAATGAATCGTTGTTTATTATTCTTAATTTTATTATGCATTGTTAGATTAGGTGCCATTATCAAGATCATTGACTTAGGAATCATTTTTTTGTAATACTTGCATTGTAACTGTATTTAATGACAACGCGAAAGCAATATGGAATTTAAAGCATTAAAATCTAAAAAAAAATATACTAGACCAAGCCAATTACTTTTCAATAAAGATCAAAACTATACTTGTGTAGTAATTGTATTTAATGATAGCGCGAAAAATATTATAGCAATATGGAATGGAATCCTGGAAATTTATTAGGGCCTGTTACAATTTCCGAGAATGTTAGAGTATACTTACATCCCTTATAAATTCTTCATACGATGAGATTATTAGAAAAATAAAGAGCAAAACCTTCCGAGCAATATTAATTGCCCGTAGTGAAAAACCAAGTAAAAAGAACGTAGGGTAATTCATGTTTATAAAGTTGGCAATCATGACTTGTTTATGAGTATAATGCAAACTGTTTAACATCAGCAGACGCATAAAAAAATAAACTTGTGCGTTCAAAGAGATGAGGCCTCGTAAATCTTTGAGCTAAAAGCTAAACAAAGTTAAGAAATTAAGGATTTGTGGAGAGGCATAAAAACATTTAAACATCAAGCCCACAAAAAATTGTCTACCTACTGCGAAGGATACTAACACAAAAAACCTTCAGAATTATGGAATGTCAACGAAAAATGTTCAAAATGGAATCGACGCTAAGTTATTACTACACGCGCAAATTATTTTGCAATTTCGCGCAAGGACGCATTTTATCAGCTTGTTTATTTTCTTCGTGCTTCGTAAATATATACGATTCAATTAGCCAAGCACCAAATTACAGCTCTTACAGTCATTACGATGTGACAACATGACTTTGGTTTCAGTTCACACTGCAGAACTATTTCTAATATTTCACAACTTTATTTTACACGACACTTTCAATTTTAATTACATTCCAAACTCTTTCTTAAAACATTCAAACAAAAAATATTCAACATAAAATTATAAATACAACGGAAAATTTGAAAACTGACATTCCTTCATAATTAATATTTTAAAACTAACTAAAACTTTTTGCTAGTTGGACAAAGCCAACAATTTTAATTCTTATCTACAATATGATAACTTCATAACAAGTTATTTATTGTATTAATGTAGGGCAGACTTATATCTGAACTATTAACATAAATTGATATTCTTTTTAATTGTAGACAAGCAAAGATATCAAACGTACAAATAAATAAATAAAAGTACATCTGTACGAATTTAAGAGTATTGTTTTTCTCTCGGTTTTTCTATCGAAACAACATTTTTGAAGTATGAGGTTATTTTTCTATAATGAACATAAAACGATGTACGTAACAATAGAAATAATCCTACTTTAATAGAAATATATGATGTCATTTGTTTTTTATTACACGCATTCCCTCATTTATATTTACTTAAACAGTAATATACAAATACTGTACGTAAAAATGACATATGATAATGAATTTAACATTGACATAACATAACCTAGTGTCCCTACAAATTTGTATTTATTTTAACATAAATTTGCCCTTAATAATTTATTTTGTTTTAATAAAATCCTGTCTATTTAGACTTAAAATTTTGTAGGTGGTTGCATTAAGCTAATTTCCATGTTCGGTACCCAATCACAGGCGGGATGAAATCGTGATCGGTAAATCTAAATCAATCCAGTTCCTCGAGTCCACATATCGCGGTAGTCGGTAAACAACAGCTCCGTTGTCGTACAACATTGTTACACGGCTGTCGGGCCAGCTATCCATCAAGTGAGCTTAGATTCGAGTTCCTGAGTTCACCTGAACTCGCAACAGCGATAGCGGAACGGAAGAAAATGAAGAGAATGGAGGATGATGAAGATTTGTGTACAATGAGTGTGGTATCAATAACGCAAAACACACAATAATAAACAAGAATATCAACGGAAATTATGAAAATTTAGGTTAAGTTAGGTTAGGATTTTGACAATTATGTGCCTCAAAGCAAAACATGTGAATAACGGAAACAAACATTAATAAAGAAGAACAGCAACTCATAATTTATTTAAATATAGATTATCTTAGATTATATTCATATTATTCCTTTGATGGGTTAGGTTAAGTTAAAAGACCAAACATGTCAATAACAGAAACAAACATTAATACAGAACAGCAACCATAAATTATTTAAATTTAGTTAACTTAGGTTATAATCCTACTGATTATATGTAACACACTTTTAAATATGCTTCTTATTAACCCAAATAATGCAATTTAAGATTGAATTAAAGAATCATTTGTTTTTTATTAACGTAACCATATTTGTCAATAAAGATTTGTAGATGGTGATAAATATTTTCGCAATAAAACAATTGATACACGATTATTCACATTCATTTTTTTGCAATACATGCGGGTATGATTAGATGTCTTTCAATCCTTTCAATAACTGTCAAACAAAACAAATACAAACCTCGTTGGTTTTGACAGATGTAATAAAAAAAATTTCGCGAAATGACAGATATAAAGGTCATTACACACATCGAAATTAACTTTCTCATTGCAATCAGGCTTTCGTAACAATGTAAGTATCTATTAAGCATAGTTGTAATATCTTATAGATATTATTAAACCAGAGAAAGTGATTCTTCTTTTCCATATTTCCGGGTGGTCAATATGAAAAAGGTACCTATGTTCAATCCTGAATAATTATTTTTCCAATTGAATATTTACATATTAGCATATATGTCATTATAAAGTATGTAGTAGCATAACTAAATATATGTAAAATGATTATGTCGTATTTTACCTAAAGTGAAAAGTACCTACATCATTAACTTAGTGACTATTGAGTGAACTGAGTATTAACGTGGAACGAATTCAGAAGGATGATTTTTATGGCAAAGAGAATAAACTAAAAACAAATTATGTTAATTATTCACTTTTCTTTGAAATCTCTACGCGTTCCGGAATAATTAAAATCTTCACAAAGACCAAAGATTTAAAGCGCTTAGCTAATTATTTGTGCAGACCTTCTCTGTTGGGTTAAATTTGTTATTACTCTTCGTTTTAATTAATTTTTATACATTTTTATTAAGCTATAGCAAAACGAACAGTCCTTTGGAGTGTTTGAGGATAAAAAAACAGTGGAATTTCTTGGTTAATTTTGTAGGAAAACGAAAGTAATTAACTGGATTTCGCTGCGCACTCATTAAACCATATTTGATAATGTTCTGTCACTTGACCACCTTTTTGATTATAATAATTTATTCAAATTAGTTCATAGACTGTCGGAACACTATAATTAATAGGTTATTGAAAGCAGCGGTCGGAAAATATGTGGCATCGTTAATGACTTTGATAAATACTATTGAGAGTTGCCAAACATGAGTTGATGGATGGTACTTGAGTTGATTTATAATTGACAGGAATACGCTGACAAATGTAATACGTGGAAACAATAACTGTAGACAAATAGCACTAATTTCACACACGTTTCACACTTATGTTACGCATTTCAGAGCAAATCTGGGCGTCATTAGAAATTGAGAAATAGAGATGCCGAGATAGCAGGCGGCAGGCGGCGAGAACGCATACGCTACATGATTTGTTAAGTGTCCGTTATGATGTTATGTTAATATTCAGGGCAGCCGCGGCTACGAAATTCGTATCAAAGGACGTCGCAGACAATGGAACAATCACAAGAACAAAAGCAAATTATGTAAGACATCGCGGAGAGATTTTCCCACGAGCGGCGACAACAATACGCGAT
This sequence comes from Stenolophus ochropezus, assembly GCA_035578165.1. Taxonomy (NCBI): domain Eukaryota; kingdom Metazoa; phylum Arthropoda; class Insecta; order Coleoptera; family Carabidae; genus Stenolophus; species Stenolophus ochropezus. The sequence continues at coordinate 10,445,094 of JAQOWZ010000005.1, read as the reverse complement.
AATGAAAACAAAATATCACTGGCACTGTAAGTGGCTTATAATCGATGTGAGCAGGCAGTAATGGCAATATTAGATCGATAAGATGATCGAGGCGACGGAAAGAATCGCGAAGTGCGGTTGGGTTCAACACACGACAGCACGACACTCGACGCGGCGCCCAGCGCTGTCGATACGGGCGCTGACATGTGCCGTGCGGCGTCGCCTGGCAACGGGCCCGACCAGCTGGCCTTTGTCACCTGGTGCTGTCACAGCCAGCTGTCAGGCTGACACCTACCTCCAAGTCCTCGTACGAGCGAAACCCCAGGATGGCGAAGCCGTCGACGATGTCCTCCTCCACCAGCGGCTCCTTGGACTTCTTGCGGCGGTTGGGCGGCCGCTGCGGCTTGTCCCGCACGGGCGAGTCGTCCTCGCCGCTGTCTCCATCCTTATCCTTCACTTTGCTTTCCCTTTGAGCTTGCATGCGCTGGGCCCGTTTCCGTCTGCGGTTTCGCTGCTTCACTTCGTTATCCATCGTTCGCACATCATCCACACACGCAAATCACACACTCAGGTCCGCGCTTCATAACTCCGCACGTACATAGTGTCTACGACAAGCTGCACGACCACTTGCACCTGGAGAAAGACACTGATTGTTTCGAATGGCGGAACATGCACGGTTGCCGCATTGCAAGGAAAATGGCCGTGCATCCATCAGGACATTGTCCGGTGCTGTTCACATTGTCACGGCGCACTCCCAGACACTTATTTCACTCACCACACACCGAATTCGATGCCCACTGTCACTCCACACGATAATAACAATATTTACAACGTTACCAATCACATACACAACCAGTCAATACAATGTAAGATGTCGTGCTGCAGCGCGCACGCCCTGGTGGCGGCGATGGCGAACTAAACCAGCGCTGCCAACAGCACGCTGTCAGCACGTTGAATTCCCTGTGCCGGGCGTTACCACGGCTCTACGGCACGCCGGCCAGTTAACTGTTTCTCTCCACTGCCATTGCCATTGTGTCTCACGCACTGTCCTAGCTGTTCACCACTGAGCTCCGAACGCTACGGCTACATACACCACACACAGTTCCTCCGTCAGCCGTCGGCTGTGCTCGCCCCATTATCCCGACCTTTACAGACCATTGTTATTATTCAATGGAACACTCTGATCCCTTCCCGGCTACCTACTTATTATACCTATGCCACTGTGCCATAAAATCAACCGGCAACCAATTCAACTGCCGTTCATATTACACCATTACGCCACATTCCGTCTCGGAATTTTATTACCAGAATCGCTAACATTCATGAATGAAAATTAACACCAAGACAAGTAATCATGTATTAACCATATTTAATACACCTTCCACTAATTTATGGGCCGTCAATGGAATTTATCACACTGATATTAATTAACAAATTAAATGCAATTACTTGCCTGTAATAGGCAGGGTAAATTGATTAACCTACAACTAATTTAAATGTAATGAAGAAATTTATATGTACATCGATGATACCCCAAGTAATTACGTCCCATGTAAAATTTATAAATCTCAAACAATCTACGAATTGATACGCGATTAAAGGTCACAAATTGTGATTGTAAATTACTTTAAACAATTTAAAACGTTAATATTACAATGCAATATTCGTTTTACAACAACAAAACAATAGAAACCAGCAATAAAACTGGCATAAAAGTTAGTTGTTGTGAGTTAACCTACAATTTACTGCAAATGTAATAAATTTAAAATTTCAAACAAACAACTTTCCAATAAAACAAAACAAGACTCCAAGCAAGTACAGCCATCTCTGAAAGCTAGAGCGAACTACATGATACTGCCATCTATTTTACAAGGTTTTAACTGCTTACACGTAAGTAACGCGCATGTCTAATGTAATTCATATTAATCACGAGTTTACAGCTTCTAAGTGCAAAACATGTAGAACATCTCTCTAGAGTTTATAGCACCTTATTTCTCATAAAATATTACACAAAAAAACAACAACATGGCTGTGTACTCAGTGGTTACTCTCAACGCCAAGTTGATCTTATTTTCTGTAATTGGTCTTGGGTTAAGTGTTTATGCCTTTATAGTGGAAAATAAAATAGAACATAATAAGAATTATGAAGCTATGTGTGATATAAGCGAACATATGAGCTGTACTAAAGCATTTGCTTCACAGTATGTTTGTTTATTACAACAATCATTATTTTACTTCCATGTTTTACCAACAGATGTCTATCCAATTGTGTTTGTTGCAGATACGGAAAAGGTTTTGGTTTAATACCATCAAATTCAATTTTTCATCAACCGAACAGTCTATATGGAATAATCCATTATTGTATTGTGATAGCACTTTGTGAGTAATAATTATATTGTCGACAGTGTTAATTGTTATTATAATGTTTTGTTTTAGCAATGTACAATTCCTTATCTGCGTCCAAAGTTCTTTTAATTCTTGTGATACTATCCAACATTTCTTCCGTATATTTTGCGTATATTTTATATTTTATATTAGCTGATTTTTGTATTGTCTGCGTTTCACTTTATGTAGTAAATGCAGTTTTGTTACTGTATTCCATATCTAAATTTGCTATTGTAAAGAATTGTGAATTAAAAAAGAAACAGGCCTAAATATATTTGTAAATGTATTATGAATGAAAATATAATAAAGCATATTTTAAAATAATTATATTTTCCTACATAGTAATTAAAGATTATAGACATTTATGTTAAACGAATTTAATCCTTGAAAATATGATATATTTTTAATTTATAAAGATGTTTTTTTAAGTGATATAAATATATATATTTGGTAAATTTTATTTATAATAAATTATATTATTGATAATTATTAAGTAATGGGAGATACATATGTACATACATACATATGTCATACCTAAACTAGTCGAAATGGATTCAGGATTAGTCAAAATGTATATTTTACGAAAGGGTATTTTATTTTTCTGTTTAAAATTTGTTATGGTTACTCATACTCCAAAAATATTTAAATATCGAAATGTTATTAAATGAAACTGTAATTCATTCATTAAGTGAAGTCCGAAAAATATTGGAATATCCAAATGTGTTATTTTATTTTAATAGTGAAGATTATAATTTCCGAATTTTGTGGCTTTCTAAACCATTTATGTCTCAATCCGTAATGCCTCCCTCATTCGCCCCACCCCTAACTTTGTTTGAAGTCTTACGAAGGCATAAAGGAAGTGACAAGTCTTGGTCGAGCGATAAGGGTGCTTCACATCGAGTTAGTGTCACCCTGGCAACCGAGGTACCCCTACCACCATAACGATAGACCCACCGCATTGTCGCTTCATGCTACACTGATCGCGGACAAATCATTCAATTATTTTAATTTTATGCGAAAACAGATTTGTTTCATAAATATTCATATGGGCATGGAAGTTAAATTTCAGAAAATGATCAAAATAATAATACTGATAATAAGAGATTTTTGTGTTGACTTATTTATCAATTTATTAAATGCGTTTCATAAAGCAATAAATAATTACACTTTGTTAATGCACATTTATTTATAAAACGTATTTTCGAACATCATTCAAACTAAAAGATAAATAATTTATAATTGTTTTATATTAATATAAATATTTGTTTTTTTTTTACATACAACCTTTAGATAATTACACAGTCATTTGAATAAATGGTGTGACCAAGATATATTTATTTATTGTTGTCAGCTATAAACAAGCAACTGTTTTTCTTTGAGAAATTTATTTATAGTTTGTATTTATGGGCGAGGTAAATAGCAACTTTATTTTTGGTATTATGAATGAATGTAAGAGTAAAAAATTCTCAAAAGAAATCGAAACCAAAACCAACCAAATGGTCAGCAAGAAAGTAAACTTGACCCAAATGACTGATGAACAGTTACTTTTTGTTCTATAACGCTCCATTAGATTTGCACAATACCAGCATTTAAATTACAAAACATTTGCAATGATCTCAAGGTCGAAACATCAAATTGTTTCATGTCCACGCCTTTTTGCTACAATTTTTTGTCAAAACAGGAAATTGTTCATGTAAAATAAGAATAAAAATAAATCAAATACAAAGTCTATTGCAGCGTAACATAAATGCAAAATAAAACAGTCTGTTTCTGTCATGTACTAATACTATTATGCAAATTATGATAGATATATTTACAGTTTATTAATAAAAATGTAATTATCTCCAAAATTATTATTTTTAATAATATAATTATTTAAATTTCAGAATTATTTACCAATATTTACAAGAATTTTTCCATCTCCACTTACAAACCAGATGTAAAAATAATGGTTAGAAACCTAAATTTACATTTTTATGATATTTCACTTTTTACTTGAATTTTTATTAAATAAGCAACGCACTATGTCGAGTCCTTTACGGACGCGTTGACCATTGAAACAAAAACAACGCAAGCGTATCCACGATTCAAATTTTTTTCACAGCATGCTGAATGAGATGTGCATAAAATAGGCATGAAATTTGAAATGTGAATAAAAAAATGTACTGAAAAATTAATTAATAAGATTTACCGTACAGGGCGTTTACTACATGATATTTCCCGAGTACTTCAGAGTACACCACAGTGGCAATTGTTATGTAAGAAATAGCTGGTAAAGAATTATTATTACTATAATAAATAGTAAATCCATTTACAACTTCCTTTTAAATTGAAACCATGAAGATTTCAAGGCCTTCCACGCCTTTTTCGGCCTTATCTCTGGAAGCAGGAGATCTAGCTGTGCTGTTTGCGTAGCAGATTTGAAAGCGATAGCTGAGTGAGAAATGAAACTTGTTGTGTTTACCGAAGGTTTGGAGGCGATTCTTCATAGTTCGAAGCGTATTTGCTCTCGTTTCCTGTCAGCTAGTTGCTGTCGAGTATTGCGTGGGAGAACCCGTGACTTTGTTCATAGAAAAGAAATACTCAAGATTTTCCACAAGAATAAATCCTTCCTGGAATTATTACACCACTCACTGGATTTATTTCAAATTTAAATATTTTTAAAAAATTATATCGGATATTTTTTTTTATATTTCTTTACATTTAGTAGGTACACAAAAAAAATTGATTTGATTTAATTTTTAAACGTTTAATAATTTTTGTACAGCATACAGTCTTGTGATTTTAAAATTACAGACAATATCATTTTGGTCTAATGATGATATAACAAAAAATATATATTAGGCAAAATTCAGTTCACTAGAAAAAAAATTCATTATAATTGTAAATTTATAAGGAAATGAAGAATTCTTAAAGATTATATTTGATTTAAAAATTGCGTAGTTGAATTAACACTCACTGAAAAATGTTTATAGATGAAAATATAAATTTTTAATTATGATTAGATTGTAATGACTATATTAAAGTAAGATTAAGTTATAATAACTGTCAAGTTAAAATACGAAACCTATAAAAATAACGGAAAGTATATATTTCTAATTACATATGCAAATATTATGATATTTAACATTTGAATTTTAATGTTTTCATTTATTGATATAAATTCTATTTTACGATCAAATTCTAGAAATTTTCATATACAGTGCCACCAATAATATTAGTAATTTTTGTAAATTGTCACTTTGAAAAAAAGTATTCCCACAAACAACTTATAAGTTCTGAAGAGGTGCTTACAAATCTTTAAAAATATCTACATTTGTTCTAAATACGAGTTAATTCTACATAATATCTAATATATTAAAATTCGTTATATTTTCATTATTGACTTGTTAATTATATGACTACATCTTTACATACTGTCAATTCTATCATACTTCTAATTGAAATCTATACAGCCCTTGCTCAAATATAAGAATATTATTGTTTCAACAAAACAAATAAGATATCTTGTAAAAAATGTAAATGCAAATTGCTAATTAGCTGACCAATATAGTCTTTATCATGAAATCTGCATATTAATTACCATAATAACAAAACACATGTCTTACCTTTGTCAACTCCAAATTCGTCCTGGCGATCCTTAGATGTCCTTGGTTGCGTATGTCAGCGGTTCTGAAACAAAGTTGGCGATGTAGGAACCTTGAGGTAACAATGCTTTCATAATTCGTTTGTACATATGGGGACAGTTGAATGACGCATTGCAGCCCGATAATCGATTATAATTGATAGGATAATTAGTGTCATTCGGATGGAAGGATCGTGTTTCCTTTGCCCCAATTCGGGAGGTATAAATAGATTGTGTTGTGCATTGAAAACCAATTAGGATGAGATTACACCAACATTTTATTAAACAGATGACAACTCAATGACAATATTTTGTTATATCCTGCTTTAATGTCCATTACTCTATTGTATTGTAAATATCAAAGACAGAGGACAATTTATCACATCCTTCTTACTCTGAATATTGTTCTTAGGTCTTACTGGTATCAAGTGACAGTATGAAGATAATTTTTTTGTTCAAGTACCTGTGTAACAATACGGATTGTTTTCCATATTCCTCAGCGTATGGACACTTAATCTTGTATCCAGATTCAACTATCAAATTAAAATTTATTGCCTAACTGTGAGAAAGTATTCAAAGTAGATTAATGTTTACAATATGGTAAAGAGGAAAAAGGGCGCCTTCGCTCAGCCCTCGAAAATATATAATATTTTATAAGAGTCGTGTTCCACCATCTGTATTGAACAGGCAAAGTTTGGTATATTAGAATAATGTGCTCCGATCGCGCTGGGTTCTGCTAAACGAGCTTAACCTACAATGTAACTTGTAATTTAATATTTTATTATAACTATGTAAACATATGTCTTTAAGTTAATCATTTGTATTCGTTCTTTTTCGAAGTCATTTAAGTAATTCCATCTATTACACCTACATTTAAAGGAACAGATTTAACACGGGCGCCGACTTTTCAAAATTTCCTTGGGGGCAATATTTCTTATAATGACAAAAATCAAAACATAAAGTTGCAAGAAAAAGGAAATGTTAGAATGAAATGAAGGGAAACTGAAATTAATTTTATTTTTACATTTATTAAGTACTTTAGTACTTACATATGTCCATCTAGCTTACAATAAAAAAATACTGTGTTCTGAGCTTCTAGCTTGCGTCACATCGCTCAGTACTTGATATGAACTACAGAACTCAACTTAATAATAATAACAAACCAACAACGATGTAAAAAAAATGCTGCGCTAAGGAAATTGTCTCCTTAGGAGCATTCAGAACATCAGAGCTTTAGAATGCGCTCTGGTTTAAGCAGATTAAGGACTAGGTTATGGTTTTATTAGAAGTTAAATTATAGCAAACACTTTAGAATGTTCTAAATCTTAACCCATTGAAACCAGAGCACAATGTAGAACAGTCAAATCTGTTCTAAAGTGTATTTCCGTAGAACAAGAATTAGAACATATGCTTTAAAATACTCTAACTCCTGATCCACTGCAACAAGAGCAGCCAAATCTGCTCTATAATGTGTTCTGGTTTCACCAAACCTAGGATTAGAGCAAATACTCCTAAAGGCTCTAATCCCTGACTCACTGAAACCAAGGCACAATCCAGAGCAGCTAACTCTGCTCCAGAATGTGCACTGATTTCACCAGACCTAGAGTTAGAGCAAACACTTCTTAGTTCTCTAAATCCTGACCCACTGAAACCAAAGCACAATCCAGAACAGCTAAGTCTGCTCCAGAATTTGCTTTGATGTCAGCAGACAAAGAACTAGACCACCTTCAGGGAACCGGATGCCCTGGAAGATGGTCTAGCCAGACCACCAGACGGGGAAGAGGCCCAGGAGCCTATTGCTTCCCCGGCTCCTCGCAGAGCGGGACTGAGTTCTAGCATCTCAGGATCCCCGGTATATCATCAAACACGCATTATTATCGGTCATATAGATTCTTATTAGCTGATGTTCAATCTGTAATTGTGGCTGTACTAATGGGAATTTTAAAATGAAACTTTGTATAAACGGGTACCTTGATGCGAAGAATTCACTGGTAAAATTTTAAAAGTTATATCTCACAGTCATTTTGGATTAGTTGTCAGTTACTATAATATGGAAGGAGGTACAATAATTCTTTAAAATAATAACAATTTAGGGCTTTATTACTGATACTGCGCTAATAGAATTGTCTCCGGGGACATTATGTCCCTATAAAATTTTTCCTTGAGTTTGAATACAAAAAGTATTTCGTGTTGATATAAACAAATCTCTATTTCTGTATTATGTAGATATGTAGAACAAAGTAGAACATTCAGAATGCATTATACATCTCATATACTGGTCTTACATATCAGTAAAATGTTTCCCGGCTTTTAACAAATCAAAATATTCATGTAAAAGCGTTCCGAGATACTCCGATCCACTTTAAACGAATGAAGGTAATAATTCTGTTTACACAGAAAAACTTATCATTCAATTTGCATTTAACCCAAATATTTTACAAATGATGTCATTGAAAGAAACAAAACAAATGCTCTTTTACGGTGCATTAGTGTATTGAAACGTACTATCATTGCAAATTCCAAGCATTTTCTTGCCAAGTAGCCATTTGTGTATCAATAACAATTGATGTTTATCGTTGTTTATGCTAATTTTCTACTGTTTCTAACGGATTTATTAGTAAAAAAACTCTTGAGCAACTGACGTAATTATAGTTTGAAATAAATAATTGTTGCAAAATCTAATAACTCTGAAATATTGCAGTTACATTAATAATCTATCAGCAATAATAATCAATAGTGTAGGCCTCTAATGTAATAGTAGTCTTGGTGCAAGTAATGCATCTTAAATTATATATAGCACTTAAATAAAAGCTATCAAAATTTTGATTAGATATTAAGCAAATTCTATTTGGGTTTTTGATGGGTTAAAAAAAGTGACACAAAGATTGCCTAAATATATCATGAATTATAACCTTATTGAAAAAAATACAGGAGACCAAGGACGACCCTTAAAAACTAAAACTTTTAGATATTTTGTGTAAAATTGTGTTTATATACCCGAGAAATACTCGTTATTAGGGCACAATTTTGTGTTTATAAACCCGAAAAATTAAAAAACAGAAAAACCCATTCTACGTCCCAAAATTTTGGGTTTTGAAAATAGTTGATATTGACAGATATCGATGTACTGGTTTCAAATTAACAAACATAATTCAATTCTCTATTTCGTCTCTGAAATTTTTGCTCTCAAAGTTTTACCTCAAAAAAGTTTGTTTTTTGGATATATCTCAGAAATAAGTTTAATATCAATGATTATATCAATCGATTCTACGGGCAAAGTCACATATCGCAAAGAAATATTTTCTCTGCATATGTTCTTTAGAACGATTCGGTTTAAAATGAAAAAAAAAAACAATATTTTAGTTTTTTTCTCAAAAAATTGATAACTTGGAGATGTAAATAGATTTTAATGTTCCGCTGACTCATCAATAAAACAAACTATGATGTGTACCGTAAACCTAATTTAAACTCGAAAAGTGAAATATTTTGTAAAATTTTATGTTAAAATATTGAAGTTACAGTTAGTGGAAAATTTAACGATTATCTATATCAGCTGTAAAATATATATTTTGTTGCAACAATTTTCATAAAGAAAATTTTTCATTCAATGATTTTATTTTTGCATTTTGATGGACAGACTATACGAATATAATGAGTTAATACGATGAAAATAAAAAGTAAGTATTATTTAAATACTTTTCTGTCAGATGTTAAATCCGCCACTGCCTAGAAGGAAGATGGTGTCGCTGTAGAATATCATCAGTAAACTCTCAACAGGGATAATCTTGAGGTTGTTGTTTTAGACCATTTTTAGGTTATTCTTCACTGATTAACTATAAATTCTTTCTTTTCATTTTGAAAATCAGTAATTTTAGAATTTGATTCCAAGTCAAGTTTGACAGTCACTGAAACAACTTATATTATGTGAAACAATTTAACATAAAACAAAAGCAGACACCTCTTATGGCGAGCGTAGGTGTTTTCCCGCGCAATGCAAACTCACTTTCGCTGATCAAGTCACCTCTACCACATCATTCAAGTGTTTACGTTCCTCACTTGTTCCTCGGTGAAGCCGTTGCGTTTACCGTGTTGTTGCAATCGGTCAGTATGAAAGAAACCGCTTACCTAGACACTAGTCTAGCACTAGATCATGTCTAAGAAGTGATGTAATTCAATACTGAAATACATGGGAACTAGATGGGCAAGGATTGTTATACTTCTTAGAAGCAATGCGTTGTACATAAATTATTTTTAGTATATATGTACATGAGTACAATGCATTAGTTATACAGGAACTTTGTTACATTTTGATTTGTATTTCTGTCAGGTATGTTTTAAAAATAGAAACGTGATCTACGAATATTATAAGCCACATTGTTTGTGTATCATTTAGGCATTCATTTTTAGCGTAACTTGTCTACTAAAAGATATCGACAGTAGTTCCCACAACCCAAATTCGAATCAGATCCATATCAATCCATATCAAGTCAGTTTTTTTAGTCATACTCCATCTGACAATCATCGTTACAAAAAACTGTGACTAAACAAATAGGCACACCCAGCAATGATTATGTCATGAAGACATATTTACTTTTCCATTTTAAAGATGCTACACTAATAGCAACAGAAAATGGAATATGTGACCATTACCGAATTTCAAGACATAAGTCATAAAATATAAAAACTAACCATTATAGCTTCTCAATATAACAACAAAAACGAACTAAGTTTGCAATAATATAGTTATTAACAATTTAATGTTCTGGATAAGAGATGTGTGACATCATGTAAGAATCGTGGAAAAAGGCAGGTAGACTAGTCTCTTACGCTTCCAGTCTAATTCTCTTCTTTTACGATTCTACCACGCAAACGTTACAGCATCCCATCCCCAATTTTTAATAATTATTTTTTCATAAAGTAAAAGTAATTAATTGATATTTTTATTAAGTAACATACCCCATTGTGAAAAATCCAATTATCCATTACATTCCGATAATGATTACAATTGCATTTTAACATGTAAAATTTTTCACCAAGAACATTCAGATCAACTATTAGGTATTGTTACCCTACTTAATGTTTGGAATTTAAAAGTCAAAGAAATGAATTTGACTGGAACAATACCACAGAAGGCGTTTTTCAGATGTCTCCTAGCTGGCATTGAAATGTAACCATAGAGGTTTTTTTATGAGGAAAATAGTGAAAAATTCTGAGTGGGATTCAAACATAAGTTGTTTTCTTCACTATAATAATGATGAGCGATAATGCTACTTTCGAATGACAGGATTTGTGATTGCTACTTTTTAGTATATGTGTAAAGAATGATTGTGATCACAGTGCATTATTGATTGTTTTGATATTATGCTACTTAGAGAGGAGCAAAACAGTTTTGAATCACAATTTGACTTGTGATTACTGTTTTCCAGATTGCGATCATAGTTCATTATGAATTATTTTAGTATTTAGTACTACTCAATATTTATACTTGCTAGAAACTACCTAATGTTACTAAAAGAGGATGGCATAATTTAAAGTTCAGTACTAAATGGACAATTTTCGTTACTACTCGGGGCGACTGTGATCACGAAACGTAGGTTTACAAAATATTGGGTACCAGTAACGACCTGTGATTTTTTCAATATCAGTGACTAAATCACAGTTCGTGAAATATCGCTCATCCCTACACTAGACCATAGAACTCCGTTTTGTAGCTTATTATTTGCTTTTGTATGTATCTGATCTAAAGAAATATATTCATTGTTCTTATGTCCCTGAGTTGTAACTTTGTCCACAATACTATGTACATTCGGGCACTGATTTTATAAAGTATGTACAAAATCAATGATTCGGGTAATGGGGCAATACTTATAATCGTTAGTATTATGACAAAGTCAAATGAAAACAATTCTCTGATACTCTGATTGTTCCCATATGACAGCTACATAATTACCTTGGTACAATTAAACACCATTCAACTACCATTCCTATTTACAAATCAATCTAACCAGGTCATTTGGTCTAACAAATGACACGTCTAAGTATAATTGACAACAATTACTCAGTACTAGGTATCAATGTGATCTTTAATATAATGTAATATCCGCGAGACCTGACAATTAATTTCCGGCTGTCGATGTCTCGTGTCTACAGCAGATAAATTCACATGACGTGGGCTGCGACGAGGTGGAGATCTACGCACTCTAGATTTGACGAAGAATGATGTTGGTGGAAGAAAGTCGAAAAGGAGTGCTACTGGATAAAAAATTGTACTTTCCTGTAGTGTAGGTGTACTTGATATAAATTTATTAAATATAATCATTCCAATTAATAAATCATTATACCTGCGGTTAATGTTGAAACTGCCAATACTTATTTTATTTTTTGCTAGTTTTTTCTATAAAAATAAATAAGAGAATATATATTTACCTATGTAGTAAGAAATAAAAATGCGACTCTTTTTTATATGGTTTCTATTATTAATATTCATTATTTCACTCCAACGTTTATGTCCTGTAATATTTCGTAGAATACCCTATTTGTCTGCATCAAAATTAAATATGATATAACAATTTTTTACTGCATTAAAAACAATAACACATTTCAATAAGCAAGACAGACATACATACATACCTACACATGTTTCAAATAAGTAAGACGACTCTATAAACTAGTTCATGTTTTGCCTGTAGGTGGTAATGGTTTTTGTTGTTACCAATCAAATAGTTTTTAGTGTCTAAACTTAATTATAATATAAAAGGATTCTATGCTCGTTTTTAATTATTGTTCCAAATTCTCTTATTGTCATTTCATTTTTTCCCAATATAATCAAATGTTTCCAAAGAAAAATTCATTCTAGAATGTAAATATGACGTAATAAGGAGACCAAACAAAAATATAAATAAACTGGAGCAAATTCTGGAGGAAATAACTCTATTAATTACTGGAAAAATTGAGAAAATTGTAAAACTAAATAAATACAAGAATAAATATTAAACCAGTGCAGACAATGTAGGGTAAATAAATAGATTAAGTAGGATTTAAGAAAAATGGATCTAGTTTTTTCATAAATTACTGAATTACCGAAAAAAGTAGAACACATTCTGGAGTAAATAAATAGAGTAATTTAATAACTACTAGATTAAGAATATAAAAAGTAAGCCATGATTTAGAGAAATTGGAACTCATTCTGGGATACATTTATCTATCTAAGGTCTTATTGTACAGCTGATCTGAACTCACTGAGCTGCAATTTTCGAAACTGCTGTACTACCGATTAGATTTCAGCCATCACATTTAGAATGTGTAAGTGGCGAGCTTACAGCATTCGAGCATGATTTTTATTTAATGACAAATCACACAAATTGTCCGTCGGTGGGACTTGAACCATCGATCTTTGATTTTGGGTGACGTCACAGCAAATTAACAGATGTTCGCTAACCTGCTCAGGAACCGAGCTGACATTCTGGGATAGATAACTAGTTCAATAATATGAGTTTATAAATTACTATTATTATTATTATTAAAAATTAGTGAAAATGAACTTTAGTTCATTTTCACTAATTTTTTTTTTTTCGAGTATATTTAGTATTTAATTTCATTCACTCACTATAAAAGGTAAAAGTTACTCGATAATTATTAAAAATTAAAAAATTGTCTTAATAATCGCATTCTAATAACCTCTACTTGACTGATTACTTCTTTGATAATCTTTAGTTTTTCAGTCACCTCACTGCGCGATTGTAAGTAAAAAATGAAGTCAGTCCACCATTTTGCTTCTATAATCCTGCTCCAAGATCCCATCCTCCGCTGTCCAGCGCCTACTGACACCCAGTCTGCGCGTTCGCGATCACGCAGTCACTTGTTTCACGGCTACCGCGGCCGCGACTGAAACACCAGCCGATTGCCGACTGTCTTGTGTCAGTTCGTGTCGGGAAAGCGGGAAAACATCGTGTGCAGTGCGCGAGTTCAAACCTGTGCTTGTTAGTGTGCTCAAGTTGGGATCAGTGATATTAGGTAGGTTCCTCGCTTCATCTACTGTTCATATCTCCCGGTGTTTATAGAAAGTTATTTGTTTTGGCTGATTGCTAGGTGGAAATGTTGTGAAATTTTGTTGGAATGCTTTTATCTTATATCTTTTTATTCATATTTTCATGCGGCAAAAATTAATTTAACAGATATTCAGTAGAACCAAAATAAATTTACTAAAATATGAATCTCTGTTTTATTTTATTTAATCTCCAATTTCTGAGAGCATAAGTTTTTTTATAATTATTAATAAAATGAGAATTTTTTTAATAGGGCTTTTTACCCATTGCTCTTTGTACCAATCTGCTTTTATCAACTTTTGGTATTGATATATTTATATAGGAAATAGCTTTACCAGAATTTACTTTATAGACACCCTAGCTGGTATGGGGAGTATACTTTGAGTATAATTTGTCATTTGCTTTTCATTTATGAAAATCTGGTTTAATTATTTTTGTTTACTAATAAAATATGAAATGTGTAGAATTGAAAATAAGTATTGTCTGTTGTTATTTTTAGAACAAATGATGATCTAAAACAGATGTTCTTTTATTTTTTATTGACCATGAATAAAATATATGGTCGTGTTATTATTTATTTTCTTGTAACATAAGATAAATTGAAATAAATATACCATAAGTATATTTTTAATTACACACATAAATATATTTGCAGTTGTATGCTATTTTACAGAAATTATGAATGAATTGTTAATTGAAATAGAAAGGCATGTTTAGTATTTCCTACAAAAATATAAATAGCTCAAAATTTATAACACATGAACATGTGTATTACACCAACATTTTACATAATTTAGCATTCCAATTCGTTTCGCAATAATTTCCACAGCATGGTTTATTAAATTCTGAATCATATCCCATATTATTCTTGCCGTATTTTCCGGCATTTAGTCATTTTCTCTTCTCCGAATCTTTCTGTCCGTTTCCACGTATTTATCACTGAGCTTATTCGCTGTACGCTCGCGATTTATTTACATATGTCTGCCTGACGTCACCTAGGTAACGCACATGGCACATGTTTGTTTACCGTGGCCTTGACAACGTTTGCAATGCGAAGAGGAGGCAGATTTGGATGCGGAATGTTTGTGTCTTTGTACTGGACTTTGAGATGAATAATTGTCGTAATTTTTCAGTTTTTGTGGCGGTAGAGGTTGTTAAGTTTAAGTGTTTAAACGGTGACACTTTGGAGATAAACGAACTTTATGGATTCTTAACAAATAAAAAAGCCGAAGTAGTCGGTTCACGATAAGAATGATTTCGTGTCATTTCCCAAAGCAATACTTAATAAATTGTAAATGATACACCTGTTTTTAAACATCTAATATATTCACAAAAAAAATATTATAAATATAAATTAACAAATTATTTGATTCAATTATACATATTTCATTCAAAGTTGATACATATAAGAGATCTACAATTCTTTTTTGTTTATAATTTTTCCTACTACGACTAAAGCAATTTTTTATAAACCTAATGTCATTTTAATATTATTATGTCAAAATTAGTTCACTCCTTTTTCTTAATCACTAATTTAATAGCCAAATTTTCCCATAATTACTTAGATTTATATTAACAATTAATAGGCAGTAAGTGACTAGTTAGTAAGCTTGCATTCTCAATAAAATATATCAATCATCAATTATTTTTTGCTATTTTAAAAAGTATAAGTTGCCCACCCTATAATAGCAACTTAAATAAAGTAATAGATACATTTGCTTCAAGATTTCCTAAACAGATATAGAATCCTAAATTGCATATCATTTTAAGTTTTGTTTTTGTACCTATATTTTATGAGCTGACTTTTTATTTAAGAATGTACCTAAGACTTGTTTATATTTTTTTTTTTCATTTTTTGTTAAATAAAATTTTGTTTTAATAGTCAGTTATTCTCATTGGTTTTTTAATACTTTCGGTGCCTACCCTATAATATGTCGGACCGACCTGTGCCGACCGAAATAAAATTAGCTGGCGACGTCACTGTCTATATATTATTTAAACAGACAATAATTTGGTACAACTTAAAACTTAAATAAATAGTAATGCCGTAGATTATGTGCTTGCTACAAGATATTATTTTTGTTAGGTACTGTGAATAAAATAAAATATAAATATATTTTTAATAACAATAATTATTACAGAATATCTAGATAAAATAACTGAAAGTTATTACAAAATAAATAAATATATCATCACGCCCAGTATTGGGTGTGGCATCTTGCTTTAAGCGCTTTTAATAACCGTTACAGAGTTACACAATTTTACTGGATGAAGCAAGTACTATAATATTTTTAATAGTTTATTTCAGACATAGATGATTTAACAAATAAACATTACTTTTTATTTATTTTTGTACAATGTGCTGTGCCTTTTATTTGTTGGGTATTTAGATATTAAATTATTAAAAACAACAATAGCTATTTGTTATAAATTTATGAACAGATATGCGATAAATTATTAAACTTATTGCAGCAGTAGTTGGCGTAGTATTTTTTTCAAACATTGTAAACAAGTTGCAAATGTTATTTCACATTGATTCGTACAAACACTTCAAGGAATTGGTGTCAATATAACCAATAAAACAAATAAATTATTGATTTCTATCTACCTTCACTTCGTCCTTACAAACTCCAAATACAATTAAATTCATAATCGAATGAACACTGAAACCTAATTATAGAAAGTTTAATTAACCCAAAGGGTACACAACATATTTTCTTGCTGGTAACGCATCGATATTAATAATAACCTTGAAGGATTATTCTGAAGAAGCGATTTTATAATAGGCTTTACTATTAAAGGCCCGATAAATTATTTTAATTTTATAATGGTATTAAATTGCCGATCTTGCAAAAACTGTATCGTGACTGCAGAAGTTCACAGTTCTATGAGAAAATTTTCCATTCGATTACTTCTATAAAGAAACGGAAATTAAACAAATAAAATTTTATCGCTACAAGCTAAAATTGATACAGGAAGGACTAGAAATTTTTTATTAAATGACAGTTAATCAATTTAAAATAACTAAGTTACCTACTTATTATTCAAATTATTTCGCAAGGAGACAAATAAACACATCATCATATCCTTTGAGAATTTTACAACATAAAAACTTTATTGTACCATATCACTTAGTCTATGGTAATAGTTATTTATGTAATCAAGGGCATTATATTTATACCTTAAGGTATAAAAATCAAGTAATGTTTCTTGGAGTATGTACTATTTTATATTACTATCATTTCTTAATTACACATTAAAAGGTCGATATTTGTTTAATGACATTTGCGAAATAGCCTATGAATTTAATAATAATAATAATAATAATAACTAATATTATCAAATTAACATACAATTTTCGAGCAGGATTTATTTCCTCATAACCTCTTAATGTAGTAAAAAGATCTTCTTCTTGCACTTTCTTTAGGCACTGTCTGTTATTCTTCAACAAAAGTTAGGGAGGTGTTGCTATTGTTTGCCAACTTTGACCCCATCTTTTTGAAGGTCTTCCTACATCTTTTTTTTCCTTAATTTCTTACCTCTGGTTATTCTTGGTAATCTCTATTCATTTTGCTAACATTTGTATATTGTTACTAATGTTAACTTAGAGAATATTAATTTTAAACCTAATTGTGAAATATCGAAAATTATTGCACCAATTCGTACCAAAATAAAGTCTTTAATATTTTTAATTAAGCCCCTTTCGTATTTATGTTTTTAATTTTTACGGGCAGTGGTGTCTTAGTGCGCTTCTACTCGCTAAGCGGAGTGAGAGATCTGGGGTTCAAAACCCAGCGATGACAAACCTTTAAACAAAAATAAATACCGCTGTGTCCGAGTGGTTCGGAACCCACTACAAGCTGTAAATTCTGTCGTGTTACTGGACTTCGGTTTGTTGAACAATTTAAATTAAATAAATAAGAAAAAAAGTGTTTGCTCTAATCTTTGAAAAAAAAACAGGAAAATTCATAAATCACATTTAATCATGTTGTGTGAATTTTTAGAAAACATACAATAGATGACTAATCTGTTTATTGTCAATTGAAATTCTGTAAAAATTATGTTGAAGTCATAGTTATACTACATGACTCACATTTGCTAGCTGAAAGCTAAAAGAAAATCACTGATTTTATGAATTAAAAATAAAACTATATTCTACAAACTATTCCATAAATATATTATGTGTCATGCATTTTAATAACCTTTATTGTTAATTGTAAAAAGACCATTGCATTTAAATAATTATTTTTACAAATATTTACAGTGACTCATACGGTTTCATTTTACACAGATATTTATAAAATATATTTTTCACGTTAATAATTTGCAAGAGATATTTTATTTTTAATTTGTAATAATTTTCTAGTAAAGAAATGATAATGGAAAACTTAATGTGACAATTATTACATATATATATATATATATATATATATATATATATATAATTATTTATAGCATAAGTATCTAGTTCAAAGAATGTAGAATGCATGTTTATATTTACATACATGTAATATTTTTAATTACTTACATTTGCTACATTTTAGTGTAGGTTGTTAATGGTTTTTGCCTGAGATAATGTATTTTGAAATAAAAAATTTCTCATATGCATAAGTTTATTCAGAATCCCAATGACAATATGAATTATTCGAAAATTTAGTAAGAATTATACAAAATTTGTTTTCAGAACAATTCGATCTTATTTGAAACAATTTGAAAACTATAAATGATTTAAAACATCAAAAATTAATTTATAATATTTGTTTCTTAATTCCAAGCCTTTATTTTTATTGGGTGAAATTTTTTATTTATAATGCCAGTGTTTACTACTAAGATTAATAATAAAGATTTAAGAAAATAAACCTGACTCATTCCAAGATGAAGAAGAAAGTGCAAAACAGGTGTTCATTTTTTTCTGATGAAATATTTGTTGGATAGCATCACTTTTTCTAATTGGTCGTATAAATAAAAATGCTTTCGGCTAACACTTGGACGTGAAATTTATGAAAATTACATCCAAAGAATGCGATAAGTGTTTGGTTATCTTATCTTTTTAATTTTTTAATGTAAAAATATCCTGTAAATTATTTGCAAAGCAATAAATACCTTCAAAAGTTTTAAAAATCTTTTTATCCTAAGATAAGATTTTTCTGCGTGTGCGTACGCAAGAAAGTATACATTTGCCGGTCGAGATCTACCAAATCTCACTATTCCCAAGGGAAGAAAAAAACAGTTCATGTGCATACTAACAGATGAAGTCTAATGCGCTAGAAATAACAATCAGAATAAAAATATCAACATATTTTAAAATATTTTAATTTTAGATATTTACATTAGATTCTAGGTATTTTATTATGTATTCTGTAAATAATAGGAAAAAATTGCTATTCTTGTTTGTATGTCAAAATAAAATATTTGTTTCTTATTCTATTTGTAATTTAGTAACCAATTTCATTGAGGTTAAGTTAAATATCAAATTTTTGAATGTTTGTAAAATGTTTGATGTTTACATTATTTTATTTGTTGTTTTGTTGTGTTGGATAAAAATAGTGTATGCTATAAGGCAGTAAAGCTGTTTTCTGGTCCTTAAGAAGTATTGAGCGTTGACAGCGTTTCGGCTGTATACATATTCTTCGGGCCAGAAAAGAATAACTTTCCTACCTAGTAGCACAAATAACTATTTCGCGTCACTGTTCACGTAAATTTAACTTACATCCATAGCAACATTACGACTTATGTTTCTGATAACGTCTGGTATTTGGTTACCATTGTCAACGGAAAGCTATAGAAATAACTATCCTACTAGCAGAGTAATTATGAAAAACATAAAAATTAACTACAAAAAGTTGCAAATAAATAAATCTGAACTGTCAAGTGAATTGTCATATTTTGCAAATACATTGACATTATTTTCAGTTAGTAGCAGGTGGCGCGAAATATATAATATTATAATGTATCTACTTACATTCCTTGTAACTATTAAACCCGCTTATGTTTGTTACGTAATATAACCTCAAATTGTTTACGTAAATGTCAAAATGAAATAAGTATTTTTTTTAATACATATAAATAATTGTTTCATAAAATTATTTAATGTTAATATTATTTACTGCAAATATAATAGTAAACTTTATAGCTTGTAATGATGTTTGTTTATCCGTCTATAGTTAATAAAATTTACACCGATTATTGTACTGCCGAGAAAGTTAGAAGCAATAAAAATATAGGAAATAAATAAAACTGGATGTTTGTTAAAAATTATATAAAAACTTTCATGTCTACAGGTATGCCAAGGTAGGAAAGAATGCTTCAATGCATAATTACAATTTACAGTTTTTGTCGAGTAACAATGCATCATTTTACACTCTCATTATTAAACTGGGATTACGTCTTTTAAAAAGTGGAGAAATAATTCTCTAACTAAAATAAACAAAGGGTATAGTACTTTTATATATTTTATTATATCATAAAAAGTAAAAGTACTTAATATTGCAATTTTTAATAAGAATTCTAAGATAACCATGAATTTTTCCGCAAATTTAATTATGCTATTAAAATGAAGTAGATAATATGTTAAACAAAATGTAGGAATACATATAGTACTGTCATGCGCAATATTATTAACTTAAAATTCACTATTCTCAGTCAATTATACAACCCGAATATTTTAAATCTGCAGTGCTGAGGACACTCTGTGGATCACTCTTTCTAATGGTGTTATCACACGAGACTTAATATCGATATATTGTCGATTTCCGACTATTTATATTATTTCGGGCAACTCGTGTGATAGTGTGACTCATTTCGAACAACTAGTTTTCGGTCATGTTCGAAAACTTTGATGAGAGTTGTCTATTCTGATAGCTGAATAGAGACAATATCCTTAGATTCAAATAAAAACAACAAAATGTCATCACGTGACAATCATGTCTTTTACCAGCGAAAAATAAATGAAAAGTATTATAATTGATTTAGTAAAGAAAAATCAATAAATGTAAATTTAGCATTTAATACTGCCGACAAGAAATAAATACTCAAGATGTGAAATAAAAAATTGTCGATTTCGAAGTCGTCTGTATCATTTAGTCGTCGATATTATTCTCGTATGATAACACCTTAAGACTGTCTGACTGCTGGCGTTATAGTCATTAGTCATTGTGTATTTTTATGTTGTCATTTTCTAAAATATTTATGCATTATTTCCGAATTTACAGTAGTAAAAAAGAGTATTATTACTGATTTATATACTACGTAGTATATAAAATCAATGGTATTATATTTGGGATTATGATCATTATTCACTAGGATGATTTGCATCGCTACGACTTCATTTTATTGATTAATGAGTACGATAATCCCTTTTATACTATTATACTATTGTAAATCTATAATTTATAGTAAAGTCTGATGTTTTCAGCAAAAGCAGTTTTTTTTTGCTAATAGCTCAGTAGAGTGTGTAAGCGTCTGTTTTCTTGTTTAAAGCGATTAAACTATTTTTGTTTCTGAAACGTGTCGAAGTACTCTAATTCCACTGTTTGATTGACAGTTCAAAACCTCTTTGTTAATAACTCCCACATTTACTTAAGATTAATCAAGAAAAATCCCATTCTATATTATCTGAGAATGCAAATCAGCTGCAGTAATTGAAATTTCTTTACAAGGATTATATTTTGCAACAATGACGGCTTGCGTTGTATTTAGCTGCGAAGTCAGATACGATCTGTGATCTAGTATTTAGCAGGCAGATCACACGCACGTTGCATCAGAATATGATGAATATTAGTAAATGTAAACGTAAACGGTAGCGCAATAACGTGCTGCAATTTGTTGTATTGTAATCAGAAAACTCTTTTCACAAGAGAAAATGATATGCATAATAAATAGGTTATTAAAAGGAACCAGTTTTCTAATGCTTAAAAATAAACTCACCTTACATCTGTTGACATAAATTTAACATTAGATATGTAATAAATATAGTCATTCATATGATACCCGGTAATAATAATTCAGATGAAATGAAATATTTCTCGAATCTTGCTTGTCTCGGCTCGAAATATTTTAAAAACTTGGATTTCAATAATATTGCCGAGATTTCTCGAGATTTTCAAAAATTAAATTAATTTTTTTTTGTACCTTCACCTAGATTTATTTTAGATACTTCACTCCAAGAATCCCATGTGATAAGGATAGTTTTATCAAATTTGAAATGAGTAAACTACTTCCATTCATTATCAATAACATTTAATAAATTCTCCGCAACAATAGTTGGAAAATAACTCGCTAATATATGATAAATTCGCGGAAAATGTAACTTATTTCTGTCAGGGTGCAGTAACATAGAAGACTGAACCATTGAATTATGAAGAATGTTATACTTATATTAAAAGAGTCAAATACCGAATAAATATAACTTTGGGAATTTCAAGAATTCCATACCTCGTCTAACAGTAGTAACAGTGTAACATTAAAAAACAAAATTAGAATCCTGAATTTGCATCATTTTAGTGCAATTTTATATGATTATCTGGTACGCAAAGACAAAATGTTAGTGGAGTAGATTATATTGTACTTACATATTTATACTAAATTTAGGGAAATTTCCCTAGGTATGGAAAAACTGTGCATATTATAGATGCCGTGATAAAGCCTGCAATATTCGACCTTGAAAACTCGGGAAATGTCGGCGAGATGCGAGACCGAAACGACATAATAAATTCGAGATATGGAATAACGAGACGAGATAAAATATTTTACATTTTAAATGAGACCATACGAGAAAAAGAAACATCTTGTCTCGTCTCTTCTCACAGAATCACACCAGGTAAAAAGGCCCAAACATAACCTCAGGTTCATTGAATTTTTAAATAAATTTGACTGCATTCAAATACTGTATTTTATTCCAGCACATAACCTAACAAAAACTATCATTATTATAATTAAAAGCTTTTTATATTTATAACCTCTTACAGGTGTGTCTTTTTCTTTGCTTGCTTTTTTTTAAGAAATACACAGTGTACGTTATTTATTCAAGTATCCATTAAATATATTTCTGAAGAAATTATTAATGAAAATATTTCTATTAACCTCATATCGTAAATAATTAGATTTCTTGCTGTGCTAATTATAATAGCTATAATAGATAATTAAATGGTAGTATTTTTTTCGTATTGGAATGGGTAGAGTACCAGTTCTAATTATGTATTTTATCATTATAATTACATAGTTTCCAATCTACCATTAAGTATAATTACACTAATTTTCCCAACTTAGTTACTAATCCACATAATTTTCTTTAAAAGGCAAAAAACCATAACCGTCTCCTTTTGTTTTTAAAAAGCGAAATAATCAACATGTCAAACATTTGAATGCGTCGTGCGCGCTCGTTAAAGTCTCTAAATTCGCCCACTGAATCGCGATGCTCGCTTGTCCCATAAATACGTCGTAGTGCGCCGTGCGGTCAATGAGCACGCCTTATAAGGCGGCGGAGACTTGAACCAAGGCACTCTGGATCGTGGCTGCCTTACATGTCGCCATGGTCAAGTTGATTGTGGTCGATTGGATGTGACTCATCGGTGCATGTTCAATTCAAACCTCATTTTTTATCCTTTTGTTATTATTTTGTAATAAACACATCAAGAGGAATAACGGACAGTAATGGGCAAATCCGTACGCGACAACTGGGCGCCGGACAAAAATGGGTCACAGAAACTTAAAAATGCTATTAGCACATGTTTTTTTATACTATTTTTTGTCGCCTGAATTTCTTGTATTCACAAATGAATTTTTGTCTGCATAGTGTTAACCATTAACCAAAAAAATCAGATAAAATCTAATATATTGTAGTGCGATTGAGCTTATGTATTTGTAACAAAAAAAAAACTACAAATGATTCGAAACAATAAACAGAGACTACTGCCAGTAATAAACTGCTCCACCATATGCAAGCAAAATTATATCAAAACATCTATGTTTGATACCCTAACTTCCTGCTAATAACAATTAATAATCAAGTTATCGAAAGAAATAAATGTTATTCTATGTATGTCTGGATGTCCAATTTTATTCAATAATAAATATCTTTTAAAAATCGTCGAGCGTAATTCAGGTTAATAAGTTTTATTTCGGAAATAATTAATTATAATTTAGAGTAAAAGTAGTAAAAAATTGTATTTTTTTGTATCTCAATTAAATTTCTGAAATACAATTATATACTTTTGATATAATCATGACATCTAAAATATCATGGATGTTTCTGAAATAAAAGTATACTGAAATATGATGTTTGTTAATTTCTGAAAATAAATTCAATCTAATACATTTGGAATTAAAGGGTATATCAATAAATACTCGTATATCACTCACGGCCAGAGGTGTGTCAGTTTGTTTTATCACAGGTAATAATAAAAATATACAAAATGCATTGGGAATCAAATGAATAAATCCGATTCGAAACTGATACTAAAATAAAACATATTTACCGTTTCTTACAGTTGAGAAAGATGTAGAATTGTATTCGTTATATACGTATGTAAATTGCTGATATATTTTTAGACTAATGTATGTATAACAGTATCCGAGTACTGTTGGTCAAATTTATGATCAAGTTTGTTTGAAACACACCTCAGACAATCAACGCTGATTCTGTGCGTTTGTTTCCGTAGGCAGCAGTCGCTGTTAATAAAGTTTTGTTTTGACAAAATTGGGATATGTTAAGTGAAATTTGATTCATGCATAACTGTTTCTCTGATTGAAAGAAAAGAATTTAATGTCATTGAGCTGGACAATATCTAACCGTTAATCTGCCCACTGTCAAACACCTACAAGTTCATGTTTAAGTGAAAATATAACCTAAATTGTTGATACGCACGGTCATATGTGGAGGAGTGCATAAACATTTGACGTTGGTACCGTTAACACAATATATACTTTGGGGTGTGCACTGGATATAATCATAGGTTATAGGTGTTCCCAATAACATGCACACTATACATAAAAATATCATCTTCACGGATAGCAGTGACTCAATTGACTCTAAGCGTGCGGATTGTGAGATGTAAGTGTTCAAATCTTAACCAGCGTCGGATAGTGTACCTAAATATGCCTGTCTTTTTTGAATTTCAAAAATAATACTAAATTAACCGAAGTGCAAAGGCGTCTCATATATTTAGATTTGCTTGATTTGGAACGGAATTGTGAAGAACAAAAACTATTTGCCTTTGCCACTAAATTGTTGTGAAATAAATGGTTAACTTAACTAACGTCAGTTCAAATAAAGTTCTAAAATAATGTAATGCTGATATTGATTTTCTAGTAAATAAATTATATTTAGTAATGCAACTTGCAAATGTGGCTTCAGCTGAAAGTAGATTTTCTACATCTTAAAGGAGAAAAACCGACGCCTAAATTTGATTAGTATAGTTATTCTGTTGTTAGTATAAGTTAAAATTCAATGATGTTGTATTAATAAATTTTGGCCTTAACATTATTATATATTTTATTGTTAATGATTGCCTAAAAAAGTAATTCGCCCCTCCCTAAGATAGTTTCTGAATCCGCCACTGATACCAACGTCGCGCGCTATTAACCAAATAAAAATAGCGTTGTCTCCGAGTAGTTCGAAACTCACTGTAAGCTGTATGCTGACAATTTAAGACGCTAAGTAAAATAAAACTTTTTAAGAAACAACTGTTCGATCTAGAAATGAAAATGAAATCTTCATTTAGTTTAGATAACATAGAATAGCGTAGTACCTATATATAATAGAAATAAATACGATAATATACTTTCAATCTATCAGTTGATATTATAAATTAAACTTTTTTACGTTTTATGACACAACATTTTTAGGAGAAACTTTTATGAAATAAATAAATGCAGATATTTTATTTGTTTAATATCTAATTATGATATTGAATTTTCGAACATCAGATCTCATCTTGCTCAGTTCGTGTTGGAGCATGCTAACCAGTCTGTAATAATTTATAACTGAACTGCTTTAAAAATCTGGAATCAAATGGAAATAAATCATGATTTTCCTGACACCAGATACTTCAAACACTTGTCCATAATAAACAACGTCACCAGCGATTAAAAATCAAGAGTGATCTGATTTTTGCGCTGCATATGGAAGCAGCGGGGATTATCTACGTCTAACGGGGTTATGAGAAATTATGCCTCACTAATCGAGGCATTATCATGGTTATCAGCAACTACACCGTTATTAGCTGCGACTGCAGCTGTGGACCCGCAGCCCGGATGCGTGTTTAGAAATTCAACCCGCATTCAGATGGTGATAATTTGTCACATTTTTGATTCGCGCTTTTTACGTGTTATTTTATTGGGTAATGATAATATTTAAATTGTGTAAATACCAGCACTTGGTAATTATTTCAGTTAATAATAAATATATTTTTACATCATAATTCACTATATGATACTAATATTGAATGTTTCTTTTGAAATGGCCGTTATACGATTCAATGTTGCTTTAATAAATCTACCAATATCAATGCAATCAATCAATACATTAAAAATATATTAGGATTGAAATTATTTTCCTTTTACATATAATAGGACCATACTGTCTACTGTTGCATAGATGACAAGTCTATGGTATCCAAGTTTGATAAATGCAAGTAAGTTTATTTCTCTGCGCCAGCCGAGTCTAGCAACCACACGAGTTTGGGAATTACATTTTTCTTACAAATTACACATAACTATATTTCATTTTTAATAAGGTCTAAACTAATATAATTATATTAGTTTTTTTAATTTTGGCAAAAAAATAGAAAAGACTCACGTAAGCATGGATGGTTGAAATATTATACTCATAAGCGTACTCATATTCCCGGACGTGTCGGGTACCCTGCAGTTATTTCTAATTGCATAGCAAGATAACATCACTTTCCTTACTATCGGGAAAATAGTGTTATTTTTTTTATTTTGCTATGGTTGGAAAAATGGGCTTTTGCAAATCGAAGCTAGTGGATTGAATATTGAGCGAAGGGAGTGCTACAATTACACGATGTCTTAAAATTATTTTCCTACAACCGGGCATTATGTACATATACCTTATGCCTTCTTTAGAGTTTGTAAAAAGTCACTTTTCACGCACTGGTAGCATATTTATCAATGGTTTTATTTATTTTTGAAATAAATTTTATTAATATTTGTTGTATGCAACATGTGTGTAATACACAGTTTTTTATCTCGTCTATAATTTCCGCATTGGTCTATGCTTCGTACATTAAACAGCACTTTACACACTATTTGCATAAATAACTATTTTGCTAATAACAACGGTCTGAAAATATATGTCTTGAGTTTTGATGATTCAGATAGATCATTAAAAAAAATAATTTTCTGTCTTCATAACCTCAGAGATAAGCAGTTGTTAAGATTCAGAAAATATATTATTAGTTATATTAGGATAATTTATAAAATTATTACCCTTGGAAGCACTGATTTTAACTGAAATTAGAATCGGAAAATAAATCGAACTTTACTGATAAAACTGAGATACAGTGTTAAGTGTTATGTTCTGAGTGGGGTAGTGTTTGCACTAAAGCATCCTGGCTCTCTGGTCACTTGGATTCCCATTGCCAACGATTGGTCGAGCCTAGTAGTGACCAGGACTGACGGAGCGTGAAACGTGATCCTTGATACTCAGGAGAAATGAGCCCTGTTTTCTGCACAGTTACTCGCGACTTCTGATCGCTGATTACACTAACTTGTGTAAATTGCTTATGTAATTTCAGAGTAAATTATGCGGCCATTCATCGTCAACGAAAGTGTCCTACGGTACTGGGAGTCTTGTTACACTTTACTACATGCCATGAGCCGAACTAAATTGCTCTACAATTATTCTCTACTCAAACGAACGCATTGCTGTTTCATGCCAGATTAACTGCATTCTCTTCATCATTCTTATTTTTAACAGAAACTCCATACTCCATATATAAGCCTCTTATGTGATCACGTCGGGATTTAGAGTATTTGAAAATAATTACTGATTAATTAATAACAAAAATTTGAAAAACTAAGGACAATCTAAAGATGACAATAGATAATCAACAAATTTAAACATTTTTAATTATGAATTTCATTCATACCAAAAAACGCCGTTTGTGAAATGTTTTTTAAACAAAGAATTTTATTGTAACAGTTATATCAAAGTATTATATTTTTTTATTTTCTATTATTTAATTCCAATTATATTTGTTTACTTATAAGTTAAAACACGATAGAAATAAATACTTCATTTGTTAAAATGTCTCAAAAAACTAAAATGAAATATTCACTTGATGTACTATGACTTTAAATTAAAGTGATCTGACGAATTGTGCGAAAAAACAGCTTAAATATGAAATAAACATATAACGTAAAAGTAGACCATATTCTAAGTTTAAAATATTTGGTCAATCATTTGAATATCGAAAGTTCAAATTGTTGGCAACTTTGATCGTCTAAGGCAAGATGACTTTAAATGAAATTTTAGTAGAAATGTATTTAATTTATGAAACGTAAGATTTTGAATTATAAGATAAACTGATTTTGTAGTAGATATATACAGAACATATGGTAAATGAAATCGAAATGAGGATTTCATCTGTTTCTAGACATTTTTACTTATATTTTAGCAATGTAGGCTGTTAGCTTGCACTGCCTACAGATCTCAATCTACTCAGTTCGAGTAGGAACGCATTGCCCAAGTGAGCCACCGCTGCTCGTATTACTTAATATTCAAATATCAAAATGTAAATTCATACACAATTCTTTATAGAACCTCGTGTCAGATTAAGTAGGTACCGTATCCATATAGAAATCCTGAAGGTCGTAACACAAATATCAGTCTTAAGTAAACAAACAAAATATTAACCTTTCTACATTTAAGTTCATAATAATTCCTGATTAAGATTCCCAGTGCACCATTCCCATCTTGACACGGTTGACCTTGTGAAGGTCACACCCTGACCTCCTTACACGCTCTGTATTCTAATCAAGACACGACAATGTGTATGATATATGGCACACATGTACATCATGGGCTCTCTAATTGCATTCCAGGGAAAATGATCCGTATAAATTCACCTGTCTCGTATCGACATTAATTAAAATATGAAAAAAACTATTCCTGCTTATATTTGATCATTTGAGAAGAGTGCATGAAATTAGATAGATGAGAGCTTGAAAGATGAATTATGAGAATAATTTACTGGCAATGCTGGTTCAACAAAATTTAAATTCTTAATTCTGTTCGTACTTGAAATTTTAATTTTAATAGGTACTAATGTCCGAATGACAATATTAAAAGATATTTCTATAACATAAAGATAAATAAATATGTCACGACACATTATCGACTGCTGAGTGTGTCAATCTACTTTATTGCTCAAAAATCCATGCGGTGAATGAAAGAAACTAGGTAGTTTACCTGAAATATATTCAAGTAATGTTGGTTGCGTTTGTTTACTGTGTTGCCGTCTTGGTTACATTGTAGTATATATAGAATATATTTACTATATACTAGTGTAAAAGTAAAGGTAGTTGTGTTTTGTAGACATTTGAATATGTATATCAGACGTCATTTTTATTATCCCGATTCAAAATTTCAAAAATGGAAGTGGAATGTAATCTAATGAATTGAATTATTTTCGTAAAATTAAAATAACATTTATCCAACACCGTGTAATTATAACGATATTAGTATGCTGTTTTTAGATAAATAAAGTAGGTCATAAGTCACTAGTGAGCTAAATATATTAGCTCACTGTTTTTTGGTTCGTATCATAGTAACTACGTTATAAAAGCTTCTCTACAATATTTTGTTCCTAAATGTCATTTCAAAATTCCATGTGTCAAAAATCTGATATGTATTTGATATCAATGATTAAAATGTGTTGGATAAAATGTTGTATGGCACACGTGTGTTAATTACCTAAGTCACTTGAAAAAATACCACACTCGGCCTAACGGCCTCGTGAGCTAACCTGTTCCCATATGACTTATCTGTAATGTAACACACTTGTACCATAAATAACTATTTTTTGACTTTTCATTCTTTTCAATGATGTATTATTAGTACAATTAAATAAGAAAACTGGAAAATCATTTTTACTGAAATATTCTAGGTGGTCTCTCGAAATTTTATGAAGTTTCTTCCGACAGTTTTCAAACTTGATTCTCGACGGTTAGGACAACACTCTCGATAAATTATTTTTGACCTTCTTAAGATTCCAGTTGATTCTCCGATTATTAAAATTATATCAATCAATCCATTTTTGGTAAATATTATTTAATTAATAAAAAATTAAATTCAACACAAATTTTACTAGAAACAAATAAATATTTGCTTACTGTTAAAAACTTAATTATTTAATTTTCATATATCAACCGAGAATATTTCAATAAAAATTATTTTTAACATTTTTCAATTTTATTAATTTTCTTGGTTTTTTTCATACTTATGTATGACAACCATTGATGGTGGTTTTAATTTTACTAAAATAGTTCTAGCATTGATTTTATAAAGTACTTTATAAAATCAATGGTTCTAGATTCTCATTTAAAAATAAAAGTCAATAGTCATTGCATGTAAATCAGGTTTTCAATTTTTTCTATGTATGTCATCAAGTAATATAGAAAATGTAGTAGAACATCTTTTACGAAGTAAATTTTTCTATTCCGTATAACAAAAGATTTAAAAGGGGGTTTGTTTTCGCTGTTACACCTGTATATACACCAATTTAAATTGTGTTTATACATATTAAACATCATTTGAAATATTATATTCCATACAACATTCATGATTCAATTACGTTTTAAACGATTTATTTTTTCTCATCTAATCATTAATAAGGCATTGAATTTCCTCTAGAGCTAGAGTATTATAAACAATAGGTTAAAATTGTTAGATACATACATAATCTTCGTAAAAACAGGAATGTAGGATTCACTCCCGAGAAATATAATTCTCTTTTTCTTTAGGGCCAGAAGTATAAATATAAAATAACTTAAAAGTTAGCTACATTTTAAAATGATATTTATTATGTATTGTGCCATATTTCCTGAACAATAACATCTATAATTTGTAGATCGTAAACATGTAATTTCTTGTGTACCATTACGAATTAAATATGCAAATTTAGTAACAAATCAAAGCACAACATCAAAAACTCCGCCCAAAAACATTCAACATATGATTTACTATTTATTATGTAATGATAAAATCCTAAAAATCTGGTTATCCCACTCAAAATCAATTAACACACTAACATTCTGGAAATACAAACAAAAATTATATATCATAATTCATATCTTCCAGCGTTTAACATTTGTTCATTAACAACACCTCGGTTCCTTCACACCATCTACTTATGCAAATTATAACAATTAAGCTTTCAACGCGATCCGCTAGAGGCCTGCACCATGTAGAAATCAAGAAGTTTCAAGGCGATGAATGAAAACGAGTGAAAGAAATTTTAAAACGTATTGGAATCTAGACTTGAGAAGAGGAATTTACTAATACTAAAAGACAAGTTGTAAAAAAGTCGTAAAATCTGGAATGTCGAAAAAGATTTAATTGAATTTCTGAGTAAATCTCTTTAAACTACACAGTATATGGGATACTTAATGCAGTTAAATATTGAAGTGGATATTAACATTTTATAATAATAAAATAAAATTCACTTATAACGACATATAAGGGATCTTAAGAATTTGTTATAACTAGCGACTAATTCGGTTAATAACGTTTTTCAATATCTTCTATTTTCCAATCTCCATTGACTTAACCTAACACTTATTTCTCTTATTGAGTTTATTCATTCTTTGGTTTTCTCAGCTTCAAATAATTTAAAAGTTTCCGCAATGTAACTATACTTTTAACGACTGCTCATCTACATATACACAGCCATAAACTAGGGGTTTGAGCTTAGATGAGGTATAACAGACTATGTTATTATACCTCATCTAAGGGTTTGAACGCCTGTGGCAGATAATTTATTTGCGCTCCTGCATATCAAGAAAATTTTTAAAAAAATCAACTTCTGATAAATAAGATGTTCATACACAGTATATGGGTCTCATTTGCCTTTGCTTTACTTTCGTTTATAGTAAAATATGAGAAATATCTTGCACAGTAAATTTATTTAGTAGAAGCACTGACGTTCGTTGAATGTGGATCGAATTCTTATACGTCCTACTCTCCTACTGATAGAAGTCAAAATGAATGGGCACAAAGTAAATATAAGTTTTTAATTTTTTAGAAGTAATAGTTGTTTGTATTATATATGTAGAATAAAGTAATTTTTAAAAATGTTAAGAAGAATGTACATTTTTTTTTGCTTCTTACATTTTTCGTGATATAAACATATTGGCTCGTATTACGAGCTCACTTTTATAATAAAATCGCGATTTTAACGCCCACTTTTACATCATAATCTTATGTAAAATTGAAAGTTAAAATCACGATATTATTATAAAAGTGAGCTAGTTCGCTTTTATAATAACATCGCGATTTTAACGTTCATTTTTACAAAAGATTTTGATGTAAAAGTGAGCGTTAAAATCGGGATTTCATTATAAGAGAGCTCGTAATACGGGCCATTTAGTTTAAATGATTAAATATTGTACTTGATGCTATATTACTGATGAAGTAAATTAAATATAAACATAACCAGCCTTATCCTAAGAATATGAAATGAATTATTACATTATGTTGACAAGGAAAATATAGTAATAATATTATAGACTACTTAAGGTTGAAATCTTGAAATCCACAGAAACAATACGAGTATTGCGAAATAATTTATAAAGATTTGACGGCAACAGGGCAAGGTCTTTGTTCTAAAGAGATAAGTTGATTAGTGATATAATTAGCAAGTATGATTTATATTTTACAGTAAGATGACCTTGGAAAACAGGAAGTCGTGTATCATCCTGTCTTGGATAAATAAGGAATTTCATTATGCACATTGTAATTTGGGTGACAATTTATGTACACTGTCCCTTAATCATTATTTATTATAGCATTAATACTAGTTATTTATTGCTATATGTAATTAAATATACAATTCTGCCATTTGCTCTAATTAAATTGACATACCTAGTTTGATCGCGGTCGCAGTAAGATCTACTTAAATTATATTTCCTATATACGCCAATGTCACAATTAATGTTATATATTTGTATATATACAACACCCATATATAAATAATAAGAAATACATAAAAGTATTAACACTAATCAGATTCGTGAACTTGATAATTTTTGTTATCACACGAGGGTAACGTGTCCGGAAGACCTCACATAAAAATATGTGTAATATTTCATCATTAATTTAAAAAAAAAAAATATGTCAAATTAGTGACGTTAATATCGCTGAATAAAAAAAAAATTACATTTTAATATATAGATTTTATTAAATCTGATTCCTTGTAATATTTTTTTATATTCTTATACATTATTTTTTCTTTTCAGGTTGTGCAGGGTGACTTGGTCATGTTAGGATGACAGAAGCAGTAGCGAAGGTCCCCACCAACCACGAGTTGCTTCAGGTCCGCCATTATGAAGCAGGACCTCCTTTGGAATTGGTAAGAAAGTGAAATCCCCAACTGGAAACTACAAAAACTCACCATTCAATCATGTCTTGAAAAAAGAAAACTCGTTAATAATTCTCTAATTATAATTGTATCTGGTACTTCTTTTGCGTCACGGATAATATTCACTAGTTAAGAAGAATTTTATGACTAATTCATGTCATTGTTTTAAACAATGGAATATTGTTTACGAGTTTGTACTTTTGGAGTGAATACAGGTGCCAAATTTGGAACAATTAATAGGTTTTTAAATAGCTGTACGTGAAAAGATTTTAAGACAATATTCATTGATCTGATTGATCCAAGGCTGAAAAAACCGCAGATACCTAAATCTTTATTACAATTTCTCCGATTGTTAAGACGTACTTGTACATCTTTTAGCTTAAAAAACGACTAAAGTTAACATAAATTTAAATAGGTAGTATGAGGGAATAATAAAAAATTTTAATCTCACTGTAACTATACTGAACAATAAATTGCGGTAAATAGAATTTTTATAGGCACTTTTTATTGTTAAGAAGCAACATTTTTCTTAATCTCTAATATCAAGTTAATTTACTATACAGCGTTATATAGGCTGTTTCTAATTTCTATACCTCTGCACGAAATTTAATGGCATATATAATTTGATATACCTACTGATTATAGAACTAAAAGATTTTTTTAAATTCGCACAAATAAGGGTAGTGCATTCTTAATGCCACTGATTTGATAGTATATGTAATAAGTAATTAGATACCTACATAATAACTAACTATATGTAATATTAAATCAGAGGCACTAAAATGTTAGCTAGGAATAGACGGCCCTTATTACAAAGGTATACAAACATCAAACATCCTGTATAATGTCGCAACTGCAGTATATGTCAACGATAAGTGATTGTTATGGTTACACTTCAGATGGCTAAAAAGATAAGAACTAAAGATTTACTACAAATATAGTGTACCTATGTGTAAAATACATAGTAAACATATATACTTGTAATTTGAACTGGTGTGACCTATTGCTCAACTGGTAAAACTGAAACTATTTTGTTTGTAACAAGATATGCTAATAACAGTTACATGCATCTTACAGTTAATATTTCCTAATTTCTTCGCGAAGTGTATCGTCTTCTTACAACATTTTACACCTCCCATGAATATTGTAACTGTGTTGTAATGTTCTGTCCGAGATAAAGACATCCGAACACCGAACATCTGAGAATGCTACACCCGTTTAGCAACTGTTATGTTTATGTCGTCTTTGTTTCCAGGTTAAGTAAAGAACTTTCATTTTCAACAGTGACAGGAAAAGCGATTGTCGATTGTCGCAATAGGATATATCTAACACTTTTTACTTCAATAACTTCACATCAGGAAATTCTCTATTAATATTTAACACTGTTATGTGAATTCACTTGTTTATGTGCCATTCAGAAGTACATACATATCCTGTATTACACATTCGGTTTTTAATAATAATAATCTAGTTATTATCTCAATTATGGTAAATAAATGAACAGTTTAAAAACAATTACCGTAAAGAGGAAATGCAAAAAGTAAAGGACATGCTAAAAATAATTTTTATATAAATACCATTCGCTAATAGCAGTTTTGGGATAAATATCAACTAACTTGTTAACTTCCATGAGATTCTTAAGTAAAAATAAAATCAATATTTAAAATACATCAATCATAATTTGTAAAACAACATCCCTTTGAAGAATGGGGCCTCATGCTTTTAAGGTACTTAGTTCTTAACAAGTTTTACTTGCATTTTAATGATACACATTTATGTCGTCAAGCTACAGTTTCTGCAAGGAACCTACAGCTTGTAGTCGATTTTGAACACAGTAATATTTTAATAGTTACTGACACTCGAATTTGAACGCAACAAATCATACTTTAGTTAGTTCGACTTGGAATATTCTAACCAATTAATCCACCACTAAACTTAAAATTAAAAGAATATAGCTATTTATATTTGTATGGTATGCAAAGAATAAAGATTTAAGATATTTTTAAGAGTTGTAATCTTTGCAGCAATCTAAACTACATAATTGTTACAATTTAAATTTAATGACTTTATTAAGGAAATGAAAAAAATGTAGGATACTGTTTGGGATAATTATTATTGAATTTAATTTCTTCATCAGATAAAATTAATGATATCCGAATATAGAGACAAGGTTACAAATCTGCATTTTTGCATTTTTAGTTAGGTTAAGTTAAACTAACCGTGTAAGGGAATTTGTTACTAAATATAAAGCTCGTGTGACATAATCTGGGGCGACATGACTAACTTTTATTCGTGACATGAATAGAAGACACACCAACATTTTTCGAAGAACGCGTAAGGCTTGACATTGAATTTAAAATTAATTGCTAAAAGTGATATCATACTGCTTTAATATTAAACAGTATGCTGCTGAATAGAGTTTGTTTTTGTTTTAATTTCAAAAAGTTTTGTATAACAAAATATATTATATGTCCCTATAATATATGTTGCCACATTCGTAAAACTGGTCACAGACAAACCTTTTATTTTGGTATTAACAGTAAGCAGTTTACTATAGTAAGTAAATTAAAAAATACTCCAATATTCCTTTCATTTTTCCCTTTATTGACGAATTTCGTTTCCAGAAAATAAAAAATTTTGAAGAAAAAAGTTCTAGAGCGAAAAACTGAAATTCCGATTTTTTCGATTTTCTCTTTTTTACCAAATTGTTTCAAAAAGGTATACGCCTTTAGACCCAGCTGGTATAATCGTTGACCTTACATCTCTATCCATTTTAGAGATAAAGCTAAATACACACATTTTTGAGATGCAACTTTGAGAAAAAAATTGTGCTTGTGAATTTTAAATAAACGCATCGTGTCAATCAATACGCACTGTTTTCAAAAACTAAGATTTTAGGCTAAAAGCCTCTAAAAATTGTAATTTTATTCATTTTCATCTGTGATTGGAAATAAAGCGGAAATGGATTGGAAAGGTGAATTTTTATTTTTTACTGATCCATCAGTTAAACAGACAATGATTGTGTACTATGCAGGGTATAAATGAAACTAGGGAACGCGATTTTTCTCGAAAGTTATAAGAGATACAAAAAAATATTTCAAATAAAATTGTTAGTGTTTTTAGCAAGCTACATAAATTAATGTAAATCAGAAAAAATATATTTTAATTTTCGGAGATATACCTATTTTTGACTTTTTTTAAATGGTACGCCCTGTATATTTTTATACTATTTAGTACGAAATAATTTTTGCTTTAAAAAAGTTCCATAAGTTATACCTTCTAAACTTAATAGTATTCGAGATATTGAAGAAAATATTAAAATAATTTTACTGGAAAATAAAGCTGGCTATGGAACAAAATTTGACATTTGTATTAGTTTATTGTTATAAGTTTGTGAAAAAGATTGATAACTTAGACTATTATTTGTTGTAAAAATGGAAGAATACTCAATTAACGAGAATGTGAAGAATTTGATGTACATTTGTAAATTAAAATGTGTCGTAATTCAATAATTTTGTATTCATAGCCAGCTTTAATTTCGAGTAAAACTATTTTAATATTTTCTTCATTATCTCGAATTCTATGAAGTTTAGAAGGTACAATTTATGAAACTTTTTTAAAGCAAAAATTATTTCGTACTAGATAGTATAAAAATATACAGGGCGTACCATTTAAAAAAAAAGTCAAAAATAGGTATATCTCCGAAAATGAAAATATTTTTTTTCTGATTTACATTAATTTATGTAGCTTACTAAAAACACTTAACAATTTTATTTCAAAGATTTCTTTGTATCTCTTATAACTTCCAAGAAAAATCGCGTTCCCTAGTTTCATTTACACCCTGTATATAAAACTATTTATAAGTCAAGTAATGAAAGAATTTATAAAATTTTGTGTTCTTTTTTGACCGTATGGTAATAAAATTTCTACAGTGGCTCATGACAATGTCTCAATGGCTCGAGCCACTGTAAAAACAGTAAGACTTCGTGGTCGATATACTTGACGAAACATTGTATAATAAAATTATACAAATTTGCACTTGGTATATCAACATTTATTATAAAAATATATTGACGGTTGTTTCGTTTCGTTGGACCTCATCAGCTCAAGATTGCTCGTCTTTGTATTTCCGTATAATAAATGTGCAAATTTATATTGTTTTATATTTTGATATGTACATTTGCTATAAGATAATGAAAGAAAATGCAAATGTGCAATATAATACGAACTATTTTGCATAGTTCATGACATATATCTGAAAGCTACTTAGAATAGTAATGTTTATATCATACTTTAGGTATGAGTACCTTGAAATATGCAATGAACGTAATAAATGCCACAAAGTATATTTATTATTTATTACGAATAAATTAATGTACTGTAACAATTTAATTTGAAATATTCAGTACTTTTATTAATGTTTCTTATTATGCACGGGTAGTACCTATACTTGTTTTATTACTACACGAAAGCTATTTGACATAAAAAATGTTATAACATAAGTAAACAAGAAAGTTCATAGAAATGATTTCTCACACTTTACCCTACGATCGTGGGAAATGCGTAACTTTGAAGCTATGGTATGAAGTACGACTTTCCATACACTATATGGAAGAAAAACTATGTTTCTAAACATCGAAAATATATAGAATATATAATTAAAAATGAGCTTGATTAATTAAAAGGTTAACTTATTGGACAGTAATTTGCCAATTCATGATTAATGTAAAAATTAGTTAATAGTTCAATTGTTGACTAAACGCTAGTAGGTGTAGTTAGCAACACAATTGTTTTGCTACACCTATTCACTTGTCTCCATTTTAATTGTTCTTCAATCACTATTGTCACTACCAAGGACACTAACAAGGTTGACAGAATTTATATAAATTTACATAATCCAGTTCATCCATCAGTTTCTCTCCTGACATTTAGAAGTCTTGGGAAAAGATAGAAAGTATTCAATTATTAATTTTGATAATATCGTAAAATGGAAATGATTCTAGGTGTGAAAATTGCAACATTTTAACTGCAGGGAGCAGTCTATTATTTAGTGAGGCTATAAAAGTATTTTATGATCTCATTCTTGTGAGTGCCTTTAATGATTTATGACGAAGAAATACGGGCAGTGTACCTTCGTACTACTCAATTCCAAGGACAAATTTAAATTCCTGGTGCTTCTTGAGAAAAAATATTTTCAAAAGTAATTTGTAACATATTGTTTTATTGGCTTTAAAGGCACAATTACCGATAGTCAAATTTTACGGAGCCATGGATGTGTGTATGCGTGTCTTTAATTTTATCATATATTCCTCTTTGAGTGTAGTTGAACAAGGCCTAAACAAAATATATATTATATTATTATAAATATATTTTATAACTCCGGCCCCATATTAAAAAGAAATATTTTGGTCTTATTATTAATCAAATTTTTGTAGGATTTTATGGATAAAAATGAAACACTAGTTTTGTTTTGCCGCGTTATTGGTTAAAATGGCACCTTATTTATTTTTGGCTAGAATCTATGTAAAATAACATACATATTGGCACACACTTCTATAATAAAAGCGCTTTAAGGAAGCGTGCTTTTACATTATAATCTTAAGAGACCAGAAGTCACTTTTAACAGAAGCGTTCTATAAAAATGAACTCGTAAGAGGCACCATTCTCTATTTTATAATTGTAACATGTGATATTTTAAAATTTTATAGCTACAATTTCTTTTCTGCCCAAAATACATGTGTACCTTTTTAAATTTCGCACCTAAATCCACTTCTAAGTTTAATGTTTGTAACCAACATCACTTGTAGAACTACTCAAAACTTTCTACAATATACTAATATTATTATATATAATATTAAGTATATGAAATCAATGTCATAAACTAAATTGTACTCTGTAGTATCGCGCGTGGTTTTCATTTCATAACTAGTAAGACATCATAATTTCGACATACATAATTATAATATTTATTATCCCGATGGAATCTAGGCCCTTCTGAATTACGGGCCCTAGACATTTGCCTTACTTCTTTATTGGTTAATCCGGCCATGAGTTGAGCGGTTGTTAAACAATTAAAGAAAACAAAATCAAAAAGTTATCTTTTGAAATAAACAGATAAACTATATCCTCGGAGTCTTCAGAAGTGAAGCGAAGTACAAAAGTGCTGATCCATTTGAATATGAATTAATGAATATATCTAATTTCTAATTTGATTGCAACTCCTCCCTATCATCTCACGTGTATGAAACTCACGCACGCGCGTTCATGTACCGTGACGTCAATCAATCACACATCGAGGTCGCCGTGCATGTACACGGCTACGTCATCCAGCACAACACTGCACTGCAGCGGAACACATGGCGAAGGCCGAGCAAGTGCATGAGAGTGTACGCTGTTATGGTCACAACTATTAGAGAGAGTACAATACAAATACACTTTAAATATCGCCCAATGGTTGAAGATGTGACACAATTTTCATTCGTAGTCATAAACATATCAAAGAACACACTTTAAATTCCTAATAGATTGAAAAGGTCTTGCAAAAAAAATTAAGTGAACTTTTTTCTTGTTTAAACCGAATCTACAATGTCTAATGTGTTACTCTATATAATGTAATTCTTATTATTTATATTTTATGTTATATAATCTGGTTTTAAAGTATCATATTGAAAAAGGAGCAAAAATTGTGACGGCCGTAGGTTTTGGTGTGTCCACGTGTGGAAGCCTGATTCCAAATATTGTGGTTCGGCGTGTTTGAAAGATGGTAAAGTGGACAATCGGTGATTTCAAGCATTGTTATGCTTTTGTGTGCCACTATATTTGCAGAATATTATTCAGTTTGTCAGTTTGGAAGTTAATATCATTATATTTGACGTTTCACGCGATGTGAAGAAGCTTGATACAACACTAGACAAGGGGTGAAGTGGTGTAATTCAGTCGTGTTTTCAAGGGATCATTTTAATAACAGTTTGTTTAATTATTAAAAGTCAATTTGCGAAAAAATAAAAAACACGGGTGTAATATTTTTCATTATTCTATCGATTAAAGCTAAAAATGAAAAATCCTACAAGACCTACAATCACGTAATTCTTGACTGGGCGGTCCTAAGATATTTGGCGCTCAACAATAATTTCTACAACAGTTTCAGAACTAGAAAAAGTTAATATATTACCAATAAATAAATATAATATATAATATATAACTCACACCTACGTACAAGTAATTTAAATATTATTTATCATATTATTTAATTTGTTCCGTTCCAAAGTATATATTTATTTATTCTTGTAAGTGCTGAAAAAGTTCTTTAACCTCTGCAAATTTGAAAAATCCCAGAACGTCAACAACTTATTAACGTAACTAGGATATGGAAATGTTGGATTTATTAATAAGAAAACATGGAATACGATGAATCTAACAATGTTCATTAGACTTAAATTACTTCATCAAAATTATTTGTTATGAAATGATAATATATTTATGTATATGTAAAATAATCTTTGATATGAATGATTTTAAATGCTACTTAAAAACTTTTATTGCTTTTATGATGTCAACAGTATTAAAAGATACAAAACAAATAATAAAATTCATAAAAACAAATATGTAAATTATATCATTTAGCACACTGTTTTTCATTTCCAATTAAACCAATATATAATTACATCTTTCTGAGAACAATGTTGAAAATGCAGCACCACCTGTTCTGCTGCGTATGAATGAAGTATAATTAAATTTCGCACTGTAGTTACGCTACAAAGAACTTGAATTACCGCGCCCAAATCTTGGTAAGTCGACACCGGATGGAAGGATTATCTAGGATCAATGACGCAAATCAATAATGCAATTGGGAAAATCATCAAGGTTAAGATTATTAGAAATGCTAATTGTTTGTCGCCTATCTCCACAGCCTTTGATGTTAGGAATATTTATATTTGTAGAAAAAAATGCATTTAATTAAGATGTAATTTGTAAGATTCCATATTTCACCTTGTGTTTTAATTATTTTTGATATAAATCTAATTAGCAAGAAAAATTTAGATAGATAATAAAATATTCGTACAATAGTAGCTCAATGGTCAGTGTGTTTATGTAATCTTGATGATAAATATATTACAGTAATTTTTAATGCAAATCATGCCCTAACATACGTTTATTCAAATAAAACTAAAATTATATCGAAATATTAGATAAAAAACAAATGCTGTACCTTTAAAGTAGATAGCAGGAATAACAACTCAAAAAATTCTATACTTTCGTTTAAGATTATTTCTCATTTAAAAATACTGCAAATAAATATGGCTTTAATATTTTTATTTCTGAATTAAACCAAAAAATCGAATAGTTCATCAAATTTGACCAAATCTATATAACTTGATTAACGCGCTCCTACTCGAATTGAAATTTGGGGTTCTATTGCAATTTTGCCAATCTTTGTCCAAGTGAGAGTAATGTAAATAACAACTCTCTTAGGTATATGATGTTGTGTTCCACATAGGAAAGTTGGGCGATGATGATGATAAATTATAAATTCTTTGCAATTTATAGCACGTTTGGAATTTTAAACGTAGTAAATTATTCATCAATATATCATCTTTATTTTTATTGTATTTTCTAATAGTTCCATTTACGCATTATTTTAAACTACGAAGCATAAAACGTAATTGTACCGTGAAAGATACTCATAAAGTATCTT
This sequence comes from Stenolophus ochropezus, assembly GCA_035578165.1. Taxonomy (NCBI): domain Eukaryota; kingdom Metazoa; phylum Arthropoda; class Insecta; order Coleoptera; family Carabidae; genus Stenolophus; species Stenolophus ochropezus. Next base: position 10,402,767 of record JAQOWZ010000005.1, on the reverse strand, counting down.
TTAATTGAGATAAATAATTAAGATAAAACGATTAAAAAGATTTACTGTATGTTTTTACAAAATTTAACATAAAATTTATATGAATCATTAGATATAATTTTGTAATAAATACATGACCTTCATAATAAATATATAAATACCTGTATAATATATGAACAACATAAGAATAAATTTGCTGTCAAATTAAGTAATTTTTTTTATTAATTTCGAGTTAGATATTTTAATTCTTTATTCAAAATTTATCAAATAAAAATAGTTACATACATGAATGTAGTACCTACATATGACATATGACATTGAATTAGGGTTGTGGAAAGTAAGATACGATAAAATAGTCAGTAAGTAATTTGTTATAATTATTTACTACAATGATAAATTGTGACAAAAATAATAATATTTCCAAGAAATATAAGAAAACTTGTGACAAACTAAAGATAATGATTTTTTTAAAAAAAATTGGTTCGGTCTATCTTTATAGGTTTCGATTTGGATGTAAATTTTCCCTTTTGTCAAAAATAATTTATTCTATATTAATTTTATAAATTATATATACTCACTTACTTATTCATAATGTTACATATGTCATTGAAATTCTATAGATTCCTACCTAGTAATAAAATATAAAATGATTCTGTCTAATTTCACATAAATAAGTATATAATATTTATAACATAATTTTCAGGTCTGTTTATTTATATTTTAGCGGATTGTCACCTCTCCGATTTCGAACCGGAGACTTTCGCTTTTAATGCGAACTCCGTTATTCCTACCTAACTTGTCAGTTTTTAGTAAATATTAATTTGTAATACTTATAAATTGTACCTAATTTGTTTTTATCATGATTGATTAATAGTACATTATATTATAAGTGAGTGAAATAAATCACGTATGATCTACGACGTTTTATCTTACAGTAGCAGCTTGCTGTATTTTAGTTTAAATACCACAATACTAGGTTGCTGGTAGGTTTTGAAAAACAGTTTTTTTGCCAACGATCTTCTGAGTGTCATTCACTGAAACCTAACAACAGCGGTATTTTTATTTAATTAACAACACTATTTTGTTTTTTATTTTTGTATATGACACTTTATCTAATTTGACAGCGAGGTATAGTTTCAGAAAGTCTTAATTCTTATTTATTAAGCCGTAATATTTTTTAAGTGTTCTGTGAAGTAGATGTTAAAGGTTATTCGATTCTAAAACAGTAAGGTTCGCTAAAAATTTCAATTACATAAATTGATCTATTTCAACTGTTTTAAAAACATATAAATATGTTTTAAATAACTACCGTATTCCTTATTTGGAAATATGCATAAATCGTAAGTATTTTAATAAAATAATTTATAAATGAGTACGAATATTGTATTCCAAGTTTTGACAGCCACTGGCATGATTTTGTTTTTTATCTCATTTATTCAACACATATTTAATTTCCATATCGTGAATATTTTTTTCATTTTCCTGATCGCACAGCATTTAGCAACTATTTTATTTTTATTTTGGATTAGCCCTGAAATATGTTTTGTATTTTGTATTTAATTACCAGCTATAAAATAATTATCAAATATGAAATCTGACACTGACAGTAGGATTGGAAGTAGCAAGGATTTGAAATTGGGTAAATATGTGAGAGAGAAAAGGTGTAAAATTGTGACGTAAATATTAAGGATACTAAGGAATACCCTAAAACGAATAACTTTTTTTAAACTTCGATAGTTCCTATCATACAGAATTAAGATCTGGATTGACTGTAAGTGTTCTATTTCCTAATTTGCTACAGCCTCTAAAAAGGACTTTTTACAATACAATACTTAAAAACAAATCTTATCCAAATGAATATAATAGTAAAATATAAGTTCCTCATAATTCACATGAAGTTAAGAGCTCATTACGCACTACAATACCACGACCTTCATTACAATTCCAAACACATAAACATTCCCTCCAATTCTAACTCCCGAAGGCTACACCCTGGCTAAGGTCCTTAGTGTGGCGATTCCCACGAGTGTGTGAAAGAGGCCAGAGCTGCATCGATTTCGCCATCACTCGGAAAGTGTACGAGATTCGCACTCAACAACAATGCGGTGATGTAATGCGGTGATTGTTGGTGTCTGGTGGAAGTGAATCGCGCAGCGCCAGCCGGCCAGTAGTGCGCGGACTACGCCGAACGAACGAGGAACGACCGGGAAAACGCACGGGAATTTGGCGTCGGGGTGGACAGGAATAGTCAAAAGTTAAAAAAAAAATGTGAGCATCAATACGAAACTGTAATTGAAATAGTTATGTGAATATAAATCTGAAGAAAAAAAATTTACTCTGATTTTTTGGCGGCAAGTAAAACCATAAATTGAAAAAATGATGTGAGTTAGTTTCAATAATATTGTCAGCTCCATTACGAATTTAAATATGTGCGGTAAACACTAAGATTTGTTTTTCTCATAAAACAGGATATTATAATAATGTTGTGAGCGTAATAGGAAATTCTTGTGGAATATAAACAACTGCTGCAATTGTTGTGTCTGTTTGTGCATATTAAAACTGATGTAAACAAATAAAGATTATAAACAAAACTGTATTCTTATTGTGAGAAAATAAATACAATTTACAGCAAGTTATTTTAATTACGAATAATAACAAAGTAATGTGTGATTTATTTTAAATAAAAGTGTAGTGGCTGTTTTAAATTTTATGAATGACTCTCAATTTCGATAAAAATTAAAATAAGAAAAGTAAATAAAGTAAAATTTGACATCATGTGTGGTAAAGTAAAAAGAAAAAAATAATTAGGACATATTTACGATTAAATGTAAAAAGTGTTTCCAAAAAAATTTCAATTAAAATTTGTTAATATATAGAAACAAGCAACTATAAACAAACAGTGTTTGTGTACCGTTCAAAGTGTGAGAAACAAAATACTTGTCAACGCCTACTAAAATATACTCATTTACATGAAATCTGATATAGTGTTTAGCTTAAAAGACTTAAGCCTCAAATTTATATAAATATACAGTTGTAATAACATAATTATATCGTGTTTCGTTAACCTACAAAAATTAATCCGGTCTATATAAAATAAGTACTATTACGACTGTTTTCTGAAATACAAATTAATGAACACCATTTTAATTGTTAAACTGGGTAAAATAAATTATTCAAATATTGTCGCTCACAAAGTATTTCGTCTCCCAACTCCGAAAGCACGTACATATGAACTTTAAATCACCCATTTCGTCTTCCTACAACGAAAGCTCGCACATGTGAAGCTGAAATCACCCTACAGTGGTATATAAAGTTCGTTTTCGTCCCACGAGATCGAGGATCGTAGCATGCCCGTGGATGAGATGACATGATTGAATGGTGGTTATTGTGTTGGTGGCGGACGACAGTGCCCCCTGGGGGCAGCGCCGCCACGCGCCCCTACGCCCAGTGGCGTACGTGAGCTGCGTCTTCGTTAACGAGAGCTTTGTGTCGCAGGTTGAGCCGCCAGAGACTTTTGCCACCACCAAAGAGGGTAAGTCAAACTTTTTATTATAATATCCGTGGAAAGAATCTGTATCATGATCATTTTACTTGCATTTCTAATCATTAACCAGTGTAATGACGTCTTCTTAGAAATATAATAGGATATACATAGAGCAGATACTAAACGTTTTCTTATGATGCAAATTGTAACAGGTTTTTGTCTTATTCTACTATTCAAGTCTCTGAATTAATTGTGCTGTAAATATCAATATATCAAATTTTATTTGGAGTAATACCAATATACACATAAGTTACAAACAATAAAATTTATAAATATTTGATGTAACGAGGAACAGTGCTATAATGTAATTTGATTTTAGTTAATAAAATGTTTGTATCGTACTCGAGTACTGAACTCTCTTATTTCATTTTGATGTACACTTGAATATTTTGAATTTTATCATAATTTTTTTTTATTTTTATAGAAAAAAACGAATGTATCATGTAGATTTTGTATTGTATGGTCCAGATTTTTAGAAATATGGTATGTATGTAGGTAAACTTTAACATAAAACATGTATATATTTAGGGTATCTAATCATTATAACCATTATTTTTTTGTTTCCGTTTTTATTTCGCTTATTTTTAGAAGAAAATAATCAGTTCGATGTCGGTTTTTGTTTTTCCAAATACAACAGTTATATACTGTTTTAGAATTTAGTCTGAATGACAATTTTAATAATATTAGTGTACATTTTTATTTTAATTAAAAATAAAGACAAAGTATTGTTGATGCACTATTTCGAAAAATAAAATAAAATCGAAGTAATTTTGTGATTCAGTTCGCACTTTTGTTGCGACAAAAACGGTTTTTCCAGTTTTAGTTTTTTGATTCAGTTAGTATTGTTTCTTTTTCTACTATTGACGCTTCCATTAAATATTGTTTGTTCTTTTGTTTCAAATAACCTATTAAAATTTTATTTATAATAAGAAAAACAGAAATGTGAATTTCAGATTTTCTGGTTTGTGATCTAGTTTTTTGATACATTTCTTTAATTTAGAACAAATTGAATTCCATCCCTTTAGGGTAAAAAAAGAAAAGTTTCTAGCTTTCCCAACCAAACCATAACATTGTTTATACATGTGGGTGTGGTTATACATAATTATTATTGCGTCTTATATGGTTTAGTGTTTAGACCTCTTGGGAAAGAATGCGTGCTGGTGCCATATAAACCTGCAGTACTGCTGTAACTTTCAATGAACTTTAGGACATCGTATAAATGGTAACAAATAAACTAACCTTTACACATTGCCGGATGGAACGCTCTCACATTCCTTTCATGCCCTTGAGATGCTGTCGATTGATAAGCTTTGCAGGAGTATAACTAGATCACACTGTAATAATTTTGCATGTGGAGTTACCACACCTAAACTTTTAAAACGAACTTAATCTGTTAATTAGTAGAACTTGATTGACTGATGATGATAAAAATTATAGAACTTTTTCTATAAAAATATCATGTGTGATTTATAGTAAACTGGTATAACCAGCAATGAGTAATAATTTGTGAGTGATTTATTTATTCATTTATTTATATACATGAGTATACAGATCTAAAATAAATATAAGGAATTAACGTTTCAAACGATTTAACTACATGCCAATAACAAAGGATTAACCTAAACGTTTCTTAGTATAATAAATTAAAGAAAACAGAGTTGGAATTAGAACATGTATTATTTATACTATGAAGCAAAAATAATAAATTTTACAATGAAGATTTCTAGAAATTGGTATTTCCTTTTTCTTTAATACATACAAATAAATGTATTCAAAATTTTACTAAATAGGTCTCTACTAGCAACCTATAGACATGTGTTACTGCCAAAGGTAAACATAACGATTACTAAGTCATGTCAATTCGCTATATTTCTGTTAGAAGTTGAATTAATAAGTAGTTTTCATGAAGTGTCAAAATAAATAGCGTGGATGTTAATTAACTTTTGACGTTAAACCATACATAACTCAACTTTTAGAGACAGATAGTTAGAAGGTTTTAGTTACTTCTTAATTTGACCTTTGGCATTTACACTTGCTATCAAATATTTAAATATATCATAAATAAAATTTGAAATATCTTAGAAATTGTTTTACATAATTTATTAACGTATTGTTAAAATCTTCTTTCATATTTGACAAATCAGCAATCAAAATCAAAATCTCCAAATCACCTTCCATATTATTCGTTTATGACTGAAACTTAATAGGGAGGATTTGTGAAAACTCCCTATTTTTCCTTAAAAAATATGATCCTTTATATATTGCGTACTTTTCAAACGACTTCAAAACGAAGAGTATATAAACGAAATTAACCGAAAATACCCAATGAATGTGTGATACAACTTTATTTTTTATGAATAAAACTTTTGTAATTCAGATACTGTAACAAAAATTTGAAATCGGAAAGGAAATTCATACTGAAACCTGATACAAAAACCTCTTTCGACTTTTTACAACCTTTGCTGTTGAATGGTTTTATTTATTTATTTTCTAATTTTTTTAAAAGATTATAACGACTACTTACATTTTACAATAAAATATTTAATAGCCATAACAGCATACACTGGTATCCGTAATGAAAGCGATATTAAATTTTATTAGACATTTATTTGTTGAAGATAAAAGTAAGTAATGTGTAATGTGGAAATATGGCATATTTAACACATTTATTTGTAATTTTCTGCTAGTTTATTTTTATTACCATAAGTGCTATGTATTCATTTAGAAGAAAGCAAAATTATGGTGGAGAAAATTTCTTGGAAATCATTTTTCTGTTAAAAAGATAATAATGTAGAAGAAAACTTTGTATTTTTTATTAATTGTAGTACAATAAAATAAGCATATAAAAAACTTACAAATAATAATAAAAAAACTACACTAAGATTCGTATAATAAAAATCGTTTGGTTTAAAAAATATATATTGATGTTGTGTATTCACAATTATCAACTACTACTTAATTCAAGAATCTAACACTCCTAAAAAATTTCTAATGATTCAAATTCAGCTGTGATCTATTGCGAAATTAATTACAGCATCTAAATAACTTCAAAATACCAAGTCATCTTTTCATCATAGCGGAAACGCCTGTGACATATCACTGTGTGAACTATTATCCTGCTAATTACAATAAGAGAAAGTATACGCAAAGTGTCTCAAATCTGCAGGAAACAAGCCAATATCGACCGCAACGTCACGATTTGATTGGCTGGTGAATAATAATAAGTCTATGCCAACTGCAATCCAAATACTTTCTATCTCTATGGGATTTTTATTCGGGTTAAAAGCATTTGTTTGTTTTGTGCAAAACAGTTGCTGTATTTACAGTAATTAGCAGATATTTATTGTTTACTGTAGCAATTAATTGGGTGTTCCGGTGTTTGTATTAATTTAATAGCAGTACTTTCGCTGTTCATGGTCTTTCAAATGTTATTACTTAATTTGTATAGCATTAAGAGGGCAAATATTATGTTGTTTATCTACGAAGTTTCTTACTCCATCATTAAAGTCTCTTATTTCATATTAAATTCTTGTAGTACCTGTAGCTAATGAATATGTAGAAAATATATATAACAAAAACAAAACCTATTTGACTAAACTTATGTCAGGACTCATTTTGTAAATTAAATGTGTCATCAGTAGTAGGAATCAAATATGGAAAGGATATAATAAAATTATTATATTTAAATATCGCGTTTGTGTCTACCTCTATTGTTGATATCTCCCATTTAATATTTATATTATTATTATTAATGGACAACATATTAGACAATTCTATAATTTATAATTCTTTATTATTCTTTATAAAGAATATAATAAAAGTAATTCTCATTTTTATTAAAACAGATTGACACATCCAATACTGAGTAATAAATATGATGGAATAAAATGTATATTTTATAAAGAAATAAAATTTCAGCAATATGTGATAAAAATAGTTATTTATGGTACAAGTGTGTTACATTATAGATAAGTCACGTGGGAAAAGTTTAGCTCACGAGGCCGTTAGGCCGAGTGTGGTATTTTTTCAAGTGACTTAGGTAATTAACACACGTGTCCCTTACAACATTTTATCCAACACATTTTAATCATTGATATAAAATACATATAAGATTTTTGACAGATGGAATTTTGAAATGACATTTAGGAACAAAATAGTATAGAGAAGGTTTTATAACGTAGTTACTATGATACGAACCAAAAAACAGTGAGCTAATATAATTAGCTCACTAGTGACTTATGACCTACTTTATTTATCTAAAAATAGCATACTTATATCGTTATAATTACACGGTGTTGGATAAAAAATATTATAATATATTTACAAATATTAAAAGGTTCGTGTCTTATTTAAGTATTGAAGTTAACTAATATTTCGAATACTATTTTAAAATTTTGTATATATTTAGCATAATAAGAATGTAAATTTAAAATTTTATAGAAGTATTTATTTGATCTATATCTTTCAAGTATTGAAGTTAAACTAATATTTCGAATACTATTTTAAAATTTTGTATATATTTAGCATAATAAGAATGTAAATTTAAAATTTTATAGAAGTATTTATTTGATCTATATCTTCAATTTAATCAAATTTATTACACATATTACAATTCTAGTGTTTAATCTACATATTTATCAAAATTTGGATATGTACTAAAAGTTAGTTTTAAAATTTTAAAATACGCTATTGAAGTCTCATTAATATTGTTGTTTATATATTTGTTTACAATGTTATTACAAAATTAATTTGTATTCGAAAAAATTATAAATATGATTTACTTTTTTTACCAACTTAGATCGATTTATTACAAATGTCTTACTTTTGAAAATAAATTTATTTCTGATATTCGAAAAAAAATAATATTTTTTGTATATTTATGTAAAAATTTAAGTGATTTGTAATAAACTTGTGTTATATGTACCATGAACAGTGCCCTTTCGAGGAAGTATAATAAATAGACGTTGTAAAATTATTCTATTTATATGCAAACCAGCAAATCATTTGTTATTGAATGTCTGCACCGACCATTTCACTTCTATTTCGGAAAGTGATGACATTTCTCTCCTTAGAAGTTGATGGCATTTCTATTTACCGTTTAATTTCCATTGTTTACAAACTGTACAATGAATTTTACTTTCCTATAATTGGAAACATTTCCATTACAAAGTGTTGAAGACTTTTTTGTGGGTCAAAGTGGTAGTAACAACAAAGGTTGAAGTGATTTATCTTAATTGTCCATTATACGTCTGTAATTGTTTTTGTAAAAAAAACTAAACATCTATTGAGAAAAAGACAAGTTAATCTCCCATGAAATCTTGCCTAGCCTTGCTTAAAACGCGATCATTTGATAGATGAGATTTGCTTCCGTTTAACAAAAAACTCACAAACCATAAGGTTTTTTGAGGTTACAATGACACATTGTTGACATAAATATTATAGTTTACGCTTCAAATATTATTATTTGTGACATCTGAAGTGTCACACTTTTTATGAAAATTTAAATTTTAAATTTATTCCATGAAGTAGTTATCGTTAACAACATGTTGAAACATAATTAGGAATTCTGAAAACAACTTGTACTCTAACATAAATGTACGTACCAGTTTTTCTAACATGTATGATAAGATAAAGTAAATAATAGGTATATAATAAACTTTGAATATTTTCAGATTGTTGTTTTTATTCAAAAGCAGATATACAATTGACTGATTAACCTACACGTAACTACCTAACATCCAAGGGACAAACTCAGGTGCTTCGGGTAGATAAACAACAGATGTACTAAAGCAAAATTTACTGATTTTATTTTACAGTTTTTATATGTTTTTATATTTCCCTTTTAATATAACAGCAGTAAAAAATTAAAATGTTTAAAGTTCCGGTGAATTTAACTGTCAGTTAACAGAAAAATATCGCATCGAAAAACTAACTAATTGCGAAAAATGTACATTACTTACTTTTTGACTCTTTAACCAGAGGTGAAAAAACCAGTCCTTTATGTCAAAATACAACCTAGGGGTTTTATTTTGATTTATAGGATAAATAATCCATACTGGGATGCACTTAACTTATTAAAATATAATTATCCTCGATTGGTTTCGGTATGATAGATAGGTCTTGATATAAAATAAAAAAATAAAAGATTTTCGCAAAAATCTAAAACCTAAACATAAACTAAATTTATTTTGATTGTTTACCGCTGAAATAATTGACAGTCAACTGAAAGTTTTTACCGGCGATATTTCTTCTTCTGTCTAGTGCCCCCTGCCCCAGCAACACCTTTACGCTACGGGCCCGGGTTCTTAAGTATTTGTTATTTACGGTTTATAGAAAAAAAAATTCAAAACGGTCAAACAAAATTTAAATTAATTTATTTTGAGTGTTAAAAATAATTAAATAATTTTCATTTAAAATATTTTATCAAATAAATTCTATAATATACATATAAATATTAAATGTAAGTAAATGTTATTATAACTCTTAAAAACTAACTTTTTGGGATTTGGCAATGTAGTAAAATTTGCGACGGATCCAGATACCTATTTGTTTTATTTTCTATGGACAGCATAGATAACAATTATAAACGATCCTGCCCCAAAGAATTTCTATAAATTTTAGTTAATTTGCGAAAAACCGATGAAAACTTAACAGTTGTTGTGAAATCATATTTGATATATCATTTTCATAGATTGTACACAGATTTTCAGTCACTTCTTGTAAATAGCTGTCATTTGCATTAAGTAAATTTTACTATCTAAAATTTTAAAAATGTGTACTATTAATTGTAAACTGGCCGTCCTATTTTTCAACTGCTTAATAATGACATCCAATATCTTGTCAAAAACTTCTGCATTCAAAATATCACCAAATGAGTTTTTGTATTATTTATTTATTCGTAAGTAGCGATCTAAAAGTCGATAATATTTTTGTTTCTTACTTGCTACTGTTTTTTTTGTTGTTGTCACTGTTGTCGCAAATTTTTTGGCCAAAATATTTACGGGCCCCGAGCCCCAAAAAACCTACGCTTGCTTATGCCATAGTATTTATATTAATAATGAGGTATAAAATATAACTGCCACGTAATTTTTTTAAATTTTACTTGTATTTAAATGGCGCTCTATGGCAGCCAACAACCTTAAATGAATGCTTTTTTTTAATAGTTCTTTTTAATTACTCAGTGTAAGTGTACGAATGAAGAGTATTTCTTACTAACTGGTCTGTGACTGTGACCATATCGGCCTGAAAAACTCAGCAACACGTGGTTGGGCAAAGTAGATTTGCTTGTAACGTAATTGCGGGTTATTTACGTGACCGACAAACCTAGCGGACCAGCTAAACGCCGGCGAGCATTGCGCACGCGTCTAGGTATTAACCGAAAGTGAAACGCTATTGTTCGTTTAATCAACACCGAACGGTTATTGTGGAAGTAGTCAGTAATTTACAAACGCTAAACGAGATAATTGGTAATAGCAGCAACTAGTTACTTAATAGAAATGTGAGGTTAGGTTTTGATTGGGAAAAAAAAAATTGACGTACGTTTGCAGATGCTGTTGATACTTTCGACTAAGTTGAATTACATCTGAAATAAAAATATTTAGGTATTTTAGATAAACAACAAAATAAAATTGTTAAAATTATAAAGACTCATGTGTAAGTAGGATCTGAACCCAAGACCCTTCAATGAGCAGTTATATTAGTGAAACTGTATATTTTATACAATTTTTATTGTTCTTATGTGTGTTGTGATCATATTAACGAATATATTTTACAATTTAGATTTCGAATAATATATTATAAACAAAACGTCAATTACAGTACTTATTCTAATAATCAATCAACTAGATGAACTAGAATTATAATCTATTTATTATAAGAATGAAGTGTGTTGAAGATACGACCAGTTTGATCTTGTCTTTTAACTGGATATTGAGGTGCTATCCAATCAAAAAACAAGATCAAACTGCTCCAATCTTCACCACAGTTCGTTCTTATAAAAAAATAGACTATAGAAGACGAAATGTACCGTTTTGAGTTTTTGTGTGCATAAATATTTCTTGATTAAGATAAAATAAATTAATCCCTATACCAGCTATGAGTGCCGAGAAGTGGAATAAAAATTTTCTATGATAAAAATATATCATGTCAATAATGAAAATGGTATATTCATTTTATTTTGTTTAACTATTTGTATGAACTATAATATAAAATATATATTCAAAAATATAATTTATTTAATCAGTTCTGTTAGAAATACATATGTATGGACACGGAAAAACCATATTTCATTGTTTGGATAACAAATGTTAACTTTTATGTTTTTCAAACAAATGTTATTCAAATAAAATCATTGCTTTTACAGTGTTCAAATTCTGTAAATTAAAAAATACATTAGATCCAAGGTCAGTCTGCTAGACTCCAAAATGACTGATTATTTTTCTATTACAGTAATTGAAATAATAGCTGAAATTTCATGAAATCATGACAAAAATGTACAAAAAATATTCTGTATCTTGAAGTTTCCTTTTCTGATATAAGTAGTGTTTACACTTCCGCTAGGGAGATATGAAAGTGATAAATAAATTACATGCAGCTGTAAATAAACAATTAGTGTAGAACGGAAATGCGCGATTGAGTATTTGTGTCGTATATGGTACATGGATGCTTATATTGAAATCTCACATAGCACTTTTAAATCTATCAATTGACCATTCCTTTTTTGAAAATATACCAATACAATAAGTATTAAATTCAAATAATCAGGTGGGACGATACGACTGCCTAACCAATATAAAAAGTCTCCTAGTTAATAGTCAACACACATTACAGCAATATATTGACACTCAGTCAAAAGGTTCCTATAGCAGGGCACACATATAACAACAATTAACCAACAGTTTGATTAAAAATTACCCTTTTTATGGTTAAGAAGTAGTATTTCATTGTTTCTTTTTATCTGTATTGTACTCAGGGGCGGATCTACATAGGGACTAATAAAGCTTAAACCCTGGGTCTTCAGATATGCAGGGGCCCAAAAAAACTGAAATATTGTCATAAATTTTAAATATATTTTCATTAACTGTGAGTACTTATCAGTAACATTTAATATTAGTAATATATTAATAATGATAAATTATAACATTATTTATTTTTAATCAGTGTAACATAATTGGTCATGTCATTAAGTTTCAATTTTAAATCGACTGTCTCGAATTCGATTGCTGTAAGGGAACTAATGCATCCAAATTACACAGCGACGACGCAAATTTTCTGTGTCGTATGTTATCAGTTATATTTCTGTTTGATATTGCTAACAGCGAATGTAAGAATATTCACACTGAAGTATTAAAAAAAGATTTAATTTTATAATCGGGATATTCTAGATTTATTAGAAAATGTGTACATTTTTAAAAATATTTGGAATCCGCTGATATTTTAGGGATACAATATCTTACGCCAATATGCTAAATATTATATTTGAAAATCAGTTAACAGATATATTTCCGAATTTATAAATAATTTTTAAAATTTCGTAACACTTCCAATCGTAAATTGAAAGGCGAAAATATCTTTTTCCAGGTTGAGACACATAAAAAATTAATATCGTAACACGACGAATAATAAAAAATTGGCAAACTTATGAGCATTATTATTAGAAAATTGCCAGATACCTCAGGTATGAAGTTGTTATAAAAGTCTAGGCAAGTAAAAAAATGTAGAAAAACTAATTTTAATATAAATTGACAGAAACGGGTTTGTTTATTAATTTTTTTTGTATTTCTTTTTTTCTTATGTTTTCGTTTATTATATTATAATGTTTGTCATTCAACACCATTTCATAAATAAATATATTTCATCTCACTTTGGATGTTAGTTATAATGAATTCAATTAAAAGATTTTTAATCTAAAAAAAAAATGTGGACTTCAAGATCTAGATCCCGAAAAACCTAGATCCGCTCCTAATTGTACTTATAAAAGTATTACAAACTTTTTGATATTAGGGGTAGTGAATATACTTTGTTTTTCTTTTATTTCACAAGTCACACCCACATAATCTCCTGATAATCACCAGGTAGTATAGTTTGTCTAATGAAATAACGAAGGATCGTCTTAAAAGATTAAGAGCTTCTGTACAATAAAATTACAAAGGAATAGTTTAATCAGGTATACAGTAAATTTATTTGGGTTTGTCAGAATACTTGTATTTTCCAGGGTTGGATTAAAGGAAAAACATCTTATAGTATAATGATCCTAGATAAGAATATAATTTAGCTTGGCTTGTACCGTTGCTATTTTACATCATAATATTTTTTTTTTGAAAGAGTCCAACTGTGTTTTTTGTAAACTTAATTGAAGGGAGTTTAAGCTTTTTATGATGATCCTTCGATATTCGATATATAAAGACAGATAGGCACATATAGTTATATTTTCTGTGTGAGAGTAGAGTTTGAATACACGCATACAAGCTTGGCGGGCAGCGGACTTTCCGGCGCATCTCGCCTTGAAAAACAATAGTTACACATGCGCTTCACAGATGCCTAATAGATCTGTGTTCGATTCACGGATTGCATACAGAATCAAAGCTGTAATTTATTCATTGAAACGCGAAATGAATAACTCAGTTACAAACACGTATGAGTGTAATTTGAAACCCAAGGACATGCAGATGTAAAAATGTATTCGGTTACGCCTATATGGAGGATTTTATGCGATATTTTGATATGTGGATATTTAATACCATGTTTTTACTTAAGTTCCTGTTTTTGTGGTCAAATATATGTTGTCTGTTATTTGTTTTAATAATAATGATACAGACAAAAAAATTTTTAATAAGAAAACTATAAAATATGTAAAATTTTAATAATTATAATAAATTTTTCCCAATTTAGTAGAAATGGAATTTTAATTAAAGTAAATATTAATTTACATATTTTTGAACGACAGATACAATATCTAGAAAAAAAATAAAAGAAAATCTTTGAAGAGAATTGGTTTACTTCTTCACTTTTCTGAGATTATAAACTTTCAAAATTAACCCTAATATATTCCGATTTTTATTATTTATCAGATTCAATTTTGAAAGCTTCATCTGTACAGAAAAGATCTTTTAGTGTAGAAACATTGAAAGTAGGTCTTCTGAAATGTTGAGCTTTTTACTTAAAATCAAAAATATTAATCTTTTTCAACCTTATTTAGAAATGAACCAAAAAACCAATTTAATGAAGCTTCTTTGATGTCTAAGTAATATGTAAAAAATCTTGTCATAACATATATGCCGTACAGATTTTGGAAGCCGAATGCAATTTTAAGATCAAAAACATTTTGAAAACAATTTAAAATTGAAAACTCATTCATATACTGGTAGTTTATTCACTTGAATAATATGCAAATATCACTTGTAAACATGTATCTAATAATGCTATTCAATGTATATATGTATGTGATTTGAATAAAAAAATATTTCTCACGATATGTATGCAATTGCTTGTTTTGAAATCAGGCTATGTAAAGGGCATACCACAACCTATTAATTAAGAAAGTATAACAATATTTCCCTACTTAATTAAATTATCAACATTAATTAATCCACAATTGCTCAACCTGTTGCAAGAACCATTCAATTATCTCCTTGTTCTATTAATTACAATCACTGTACCACTGTACCTATGAAACACATGCAATACCAAAGCCAAGTAGATAAGCAGACGCGAAACAGGTGACATTCAGGTTGAACGGCGACGTAGCAAGGAACGTGAATCGTGAATGGAGAAACTGGTGCACGAAAACATAATTAATAGGCGAATCATAAATTATAGACAAGTTTTGAATCACGATTTTAAAGTTCAAGACGACGATATTGAACTGCAGAATTTCTTAATGCAAACATGAATATATCACTCCTGGTTTGTTACCCATTGTTGGGTGTGCCAGATCTGTTTAATAGCAAATACCGTATAACGCTTTTAACAGATGTCACCTCTCGGGTATTGTAGTTGTAGTGGAGAGTGCAACACATGGATAATTTTTATATGAAATATATATTAAAGAATTTGACTCGGTTGGAGTCAAATTTGGATTCTTAGAACCACTGCTGTTCATTCTAGTATAGATCGCAATAAAAATTTTAAATTCACATTCAGAAATAAAAATGAAACCTTTTTTCCAATCACTGCTAAACATGAAAATTACAATTTTTAGTTTTTCCCTGTAAAATTTTTCATATACAGTCGAAATAATTGAAAAACATCAATTTTATGATCCAAAATTTTGGTTATTGAAAATAGTCTATTGATGAGCGGAATTCAAATTTATCAACACATATTAATTATCTCTTTTCGTTCCTGAAATTTTTGCTCCATAATTTTTTCTTCAAAAAAGTGTGTTTTAGGGTATATCTTCTCCAGAGCGATTCGGTGAAAAATGAGAAAAACAAAAGAAACAAAATTTCAGTTTTTCGGAGGGGAACTTTTTTTCTCCAAAGTTTTTCATTTTCTGGATTTAACTAAAAATTCGCAGATTACAAAAATTTTCACACAAAATTTAATTTTTATTTACTGTTTAA
Organism: Stenolophus ochropezus; assembly: GCA_035578165.1. NCBI lineage: Eukaryota > Metazoa > Arthropoda > Insecta > Coleoptera > Carabidae > Stenolophus > Stenolophus ochropezus. Next base: position 10,386,681 of record JAQOWZ010000005.1, on the reverse strand, counting down.
AATTAGACCAAACATAGCAGGTTTTCAAACATACTCCTCGGCGACCACACACACACATACATCGTTTTTATACGTGCTAAATTACATAAGTGTACCAAATTTTCAGATTTTTATTCCGACGGATACAACTTTTAGAAAGGAAAAACTGAAAATGGCCAAAACCGAGAAAATTTGCTAGAGCTTAGATATTTTTCTGCTTTTCACGATTTTCGTTTATTCGCTCATACCTCATATTGCCCATACTCATATAAAGCCCCTCCAATAAAATTTCTTAAATCCCGCAAGTGGTTGTACACTTATTTAGAAATTGATGATACGTATGTTATTGTAATGAACTGTATTTGTACTTGGTATGAAAAGTTATTAATATCTGTTTACAAAATTAAAAAAATAGTATAATAAAAATAAACTGTTTCACAAGATGTTGAACATATATGCAACCAACCTTACTTTTATGTATTTAAAAATCTAACAAACAGGTTTTAATTTTTACTAATTGCCAATATTACCAAGCAACTATTGATATTATTAAATCTCTTTGTTACATTTGCTTTTTGTTAAAAATAATAAATACTATAAAATTGAAGAATGCTTGTTCTTCTAACCTTTCAACTTTTACTTGCTTGTTTAATGAACTGTATTAGCTGCTGTGCAATACAATATTATGGTTTTAACCCATAACCTCTTTGTAATGACTGTTATATAGATACTTTATAATGCTAATTTCTCAATTTAAATACCTAACATTAGAAAAGTAATTAATGAATATAAGTACACACATATATTCTTTGTTATGTAATACCTTGCTAAGTATAAGTTTCCATTATCGTAAAACAATTTCTTAATTATAAACACATTAATAATTTTATGACAATATGTTTAAAATATATGAAGAAAATAAATAATTTAAAATAAATAAACATATCAGTTACGGTTTATTTTTATTACTCATTTCTAGGTGTGACAATTTGTTTTTATAGCTGATATATTTTTATGGTAAAGATCATTTATCAAGGGCACTCTATTTGGTATGGAAAGTACACCACAGGCCGCAGTGGCGTAAAAAATGGAAAAAAATATTATTTGTACCAATATATTAATAATTGCTAAATAATAAAAATTAATATAAAAGGAGGAATTGCTGGGTTTTAGTTAATAAAACGATTACTGAGGATGTGAATTTTGAGGATGATCCCGGGTAGGATCAAATCGTCGATGTGAAGTAATCGTTTTATTGACTGAAAAATGCAACCCAGCAATTCCTCATTTTAAATCAACGTCTAGTCAAGAAATCTTCCATTACACTAAAATTAATACCTACTAAATAACTCAATATACTATTTAAAACATAGCTTTAAAAAGCTAATGAATTTGAGTTAACAATGGATATAGGTATTAACTGAACTCGCATGTTCGATTTGTTCGCAAATTTATTAATTGCACAAACCGCGACAAATATTTTCATACCCTATTTTAAGAAAAACGAATGAAGCAATTCTTTTGTGTTCGGCACATGTATTGATAATGTGGGTACATAACCAATGTTTTAATTTTCTTAGTTCTCAATGGAAGTTTGGGGCCGTTCGAGCTAAGTCACTACCATAGGGCCAATTTTCATGTGAGAAAAGAATAAACAATGTAATTCGAACTCGGGTTATAATAATCAGCCACTGTCGGTCATTCTATCCATTAGTATTAGACTATTAGATCATGGCCTTTATAATTTAAATTTAAATAACTATTGAAAATTGTTGTAGATTATATACATACCTAGTAAAAATAATAAATTAATGAAGATATAATATACGGTAATATAAAAAAAATCGTTTAGAAAAACCTGGACACATTAGGCATAGAAAAAACATTTCTTTGCTATCTGTATATTAACAAGTTTTTATGTAGACATTTGCGTGCACTAATTTAAGCGTCTTATACCGTAACAATCCATCTCGAAGAGCTTATGACTTGCACAAATGAAGTGCGCAAAATTCATAATCACCTTTTTATAACGAACGCATTCTCGGCGGCTGTTATCCCGTAGTAGTTCATAACGGTCCGTTGCCGTGTGTTGAAATTCGTGTCACGGGCCTTGGACGAGACGAGCAGGAATTTATTCAATTCGAGGAAATTTTATTATCTGATACAATTCAATGGAAGGGAAATTCAAATGTAAATTTTATTCTTCACAGGATATACTCTTAAGAAAATATCATTCATAAATAGAATCCTTTTTTTTGACAATTGTTATAAAAATAAAGTATAACACGTAGTTATTCCACTATCTTTTGTTTATATTTACGATCGTTTCGTTCTTTCGGAAATCTATAGACAAAAAAATTATATTTGTGATAACTAAATTTGTTTCTTCATTAATTTAGTAATTCATTATGTTCCAACGAGTACCAACACTAATTCTCTCTCTAATTGTGGTAAATAGTTGGCGACTCCGAGTCGAACTCCAGATCTCCCAAGTTGAAAAGCGGAAACCATTTAATCATTGATCATTTATATCGAATAGGTATTATTAAACGTTTAACTATTACCAATTATCCTCCAATATAAAAAAGTAGAAAGTATGCTACTTTGTTGTGAATCATCTGGGTTTTCCAATTCAATATCAATACTTAAATCGTATCCGGTCAATCGATCTCAATTTTCTCTGTTTTTATATGTACGATATGTATCAGAAGATTGTACTTCGCAATTTGGTTAATAATCTATATTGAAAATTTTTTAGTTCATTAATTCTTGCGCAGAAGAATTAGAAATTATGGATAGTATTTTGTTTACAATTAAAATACAATTTGAAAAAGATCACAAAAAAAAATTCACAAAAACTACTAACAGTGCTATTGTTAACCTTTAATTTTCGTGTTAAAAATGTCATTTGATTACAAGTAAAACATTTACATGATCGTACCCCGCGACCTAGTACAGCTCAGTGGCGTAGGCAAGGGGGGGGTTTACGGGTCCGGACCCCCTCCTTGACGAATTTAAAATAAAATATTCATATATATATATATATATATATATATATATATATATATATATATATCCATTTATTTATATTTTCTTAATAAATAAATAGATATACATAGCTATGTATTAAGATAACTTAATCTAATTTTGAACCCCCCCCCCCCCCCCCTTCCAAAATTACTGGCTACGCCACTGGTACAGCTGCTTTTAATTTTATAGGTAAAAAGTCATGACAGTACTCGAAACCCTTTTTAAAATTTTTTAGGGATAGATTTTCTTAAATTTTTATCAAAAACATTAAATTTTTATATTTTTATTCACTAGCCATTCGTAATTTATGACATAATTGTACTTATTGCAAATAATTTCACATTTTTCTAATAGTGCAAACGATATTAACGTGGCTATCTGCATGTCTAACACTGGCATCGTAGCACCCAAACTGATGAACTGCTTTTGATTTAGTATTCTTAGCTAGACTCAAGAAAATCTGTTCAGCTGTTTACGGATCATCAGCTCTTTTCTAGTTGATGAGGGGATGAGAGCAACTTCCACAGATCGGGTTGTTTTTGTCGGAGGTTTTTTAATAATAGAGTGTATTTCTTTGAACAAATGTTCTACTGATTTGATTGAATCATTTTTTATATAATAATGTTAAATGGTAAGTTAAGACGATACAAAATGCAAGTAAAATTACCAATGAGACAAATACCTTCTGCACTTGAAACCCTATTCCCTTTTATTATAGAAATATGGTTTTATTAAAAAGGATAATATTATTAAATTTATTTAAATTAATTTGTGTTTTGTTAGGTTCGCTATCTATTTATAGATTTTCTGTAAACTAAAGACCTACAAATTTACCGGAATTTAAGAGAATGTCTAAAATTCCACTATTAGAATGTTGTATTTCGTAAGTTGGACATTTAAACTTTGTTCGCCATTACAATTTTATCTAATATAACTGACTTGAAAGCGCAGAACAATTGTTATTCTTGCAATAGATAACAAATTTAATTAAATCCCTAGAAACCGCGGCAGCGTTGAAAAATACAAAATGAACAATCCGATAAAATCACTCTTTTCTAACCTACATTAACTGCAGCAACAACAAATAAAGCATGTATAATTGCGGTGTAATTTCGCTATCAGATCCAGATAATGATTTCGCGGTTCACACACATACATAACGCGTTGATTGTTGTTGTTGTAGAAGAATGGGTGAGCAAGAAGAAAACCGAGCTGACAACCACGAGACAGATTGAGACGCGAGTGAAGAGGCAGGTGGTGCTGGAAGATGGGAAAGTCGTCGAGGATTCGGGGCCTATTGTTACTACCAACACCAGCGAGGACACCGAGAAACAGGAGCATTCGCAAACCGAGGTAAATTCTTAAATCTCCGAAAAAAAGATTTTAGGCTTCCACCAATTATCAAAATATAATAATAATAATATATATAAAGTTCTAAAAGTGAGGCAAAGCCGAGGCTAGCAAATCAGATGAGACCAAAAAAAAACCTTTTATCTGAAGTACTCACATTTTTTAGGCAATTATAACATAAATTATAAATTTTCATTTCAAATCTGTTTTTCATATCTGTCAAACTTTTTCGGCCGCATTTATTTTACGGCCCCATATTATTTACGGTCGCTATTGTCATTCACAGATTCATAACTTCTTAATAAATAAATGTAAAGAAATAGTTATAATTTAACTTAAACTTGTTGTTATATTATACAATAATCAATCACATAAACTTGAAGTATTTAAATCAATAATGAACAAACCAGCGGCCGAAAATTTAGACTTTGATAGAAGTCCAATAAATATTGGTACATACGATAACTATGAATGTAAGAGCCAGCTAATAGTTATTTGTGTATCAAGGTTCTAAAAGTAATCTTTTTGGGCCGAAACCGAAGTTTGCAGCCGAGGCAAAGCCGAGGCTACAAATCAGATGAGGCCCAAAAAGAACTTTTAGCCGAGGTGCACACAACATTTTTTAGGCGATTACAACAAGAAATTATGAATTTTCATTCAAAATCAATTTTTGACATCTGTCAAAATTTACTTTACGGCCGCATTTACTTTACGGCCGCATTTACCTTACGGCCGCATTTACTTTACGGCCGCTATTTTTACTCGCAAATTCATTACTTTTTCATTAATATTTGTAAAGGAATAGTTAAAATTTTACTTACATTTGTTATTATATTCTAAAATAATTAATCACATTAATATGAACTATGTAAATCAATAATGAACAAACTAGCGGCCAAAAAATTTTGACTTTGACAGATGTCAAATAAAAATTGATACTTTATGGTTGCCAGCAGATACGAAAAACAACAATTTATGTACCAGCCGCCTAAAAAAGTTATTTTTGTATTAAGTGCGGGAAATTTGTGTTTTTAATGCGTGAGATGTCCCTTTTTTATCTAACGCTCTAAAAACATTTCGCTCACAAAATATAAACAATATTTTTTCTACTTTTTTTTCCCAAGTACTTCGCTCACGCATAACAACTATGAAAAAATATCCTACTTTATGCACTGTTATTAGATTTGAAATGTTAACTTTTTTGACAGTTGTAGAAAAAAGTATTTTTTGTATATGTATTACTAAGAATTCCACCCATCTCTTCAGTTTTATAATTCATAACATTTATTGATAAAACCCACAAGATGTGAAAGTTTCTGCACCTTACGCTTGTGCCTTTTATAATAATAATAATAATAATGTTTATTGTATTTCAACTTAGATAAGTTATTACAATTTGATCATATTATAGAGGTGAAGTAACTTTCCATTATAACATTTTACATTTTTAAGCATTGTTATGGAGATGAAATGATAAAGACGCAATATTTTAGTAATTAATTAAAACTTAAAACACTTAAAGCTCCTCTAAATGTTATTATTTTGTGGCAGATTTTTTATAATATGTTAATAAGCTTTTCTTTCTTAGTTGCGAAAGCTGGGAGGAGATGAAGTGGACAACCCTGCCGCAATCGAAGGAGCACCAGGAGTTGACAACAAAGTTGCAACTGTTGGCAAAGACTGGGTGCCTGCAACAAATCCAGATGGTGTCGTCCGGGAAGTTAAAGAAAAACGTGTCGTGTCCAGGGAGGAAACAGAAGATGTACGAGAAGTCGAGGAGAAGAGGCACCTGGGGGACTTCACCGACGAGGTAGGAAACATAAATTATTACAAAAAAACGTAACCCGGATTTGCCTACTTTTTATTTTTATACTAACGATTGGAACAATATTTTATGTTTTTTTTTTAATTTTTCACATTTACGTTTGATATGATTGCAGTAATTTATACTTTATATGATAAAACAAATAATTAAAAAAAATAGTCCCGGGGAAAATTTCACTTTTATCAGTTTTATAATTAAAATATTAAAACAGGTAACCGTGATTTAATTAGTTCAAATACCCATATAGCTTATTAACCCAATAAGAATATCACTAAGTCCGAATGGTTCAGAATCCAGCATGAATTGCAAATTGACAACCTACATTATTGACATGCAAGTGAAATTTGTCACCGAACTTGAGTCTCTCTGTTCATGTTAGAAATGTGCTACAGACGGTGATAGTAATAGATATTGATTGTGATTTATAATGGACGATATATCTCTTCAAATAATGCATTCATATAATAATTGAAAGCTACTGAACCGCAAATAATTGTAGTATAAGTAATTGAAGCAATTATTCCTATTTTATAATAACTGTACAATTGATAATTCAAATCAATTTTCTATTTTAATATCAATTTATCCTCGGTGATTTCAACGCCTAGTCAAGTGAAGTGACAAGGTCGGTTCACTTACTAATAATTATATTTCATTCGAAATCCTATATCTACGTATCAAGGTGAAAATTATATCAAGCAGCCTTTTCTTTCGAAACAAGTGAAACGTATCCACGGAAACAGAACCGTTTTCTTGATGATGTTTCTATCTACTTATTAGATTTCAAGCGCGCAACTTTCCTTAATCGAGAAAATTATCAAAGTGTCGAGATGTGTGCCACAAAGCGAAGTGGATGGTTATTCATATTTTAATTAAACAATCTCTAATATATTTTCACTTAAAAGACAATCATTACAGGAAGATATCATTTAGATTTCACACCGTGAAGTATATGTCACTTTCGTATAAACTTATTATATGAAACTGTGCAACTAGGAAATGTTTTATCAATGATCTAATGAACAAATATAAAATTTTCATAAATGTATCTATGTATGTTTTAAAATAATTGACAATTAGAGTAAATCTATTACAAAAATTTAAAATATGTTACAAATAATAGTTTTATTTAAAATTCTTTAGTTAATACATATTTAATTTCTACATGTTTCAATAAAAACAAGTACCTACTTAAATAATTTTGTAATTATTTAGACCATTTTAGATCTATATTTATTTTAATATGATTTTAATTGTTTTATTTGTACCATGTATTTTGTCTAGACTTGAAAATAATAGGAATAAGAGAATTCTAAACAAAAATTATTTATGTTGTTATAAAAAAATTTGATATTTATGTTCCATACCGAGATGAGCATTTGGATATAATGGGAAATACGTCAAATATTATTTCGAAACTTATTTATGGTAACTATTACCGGATATTAGAATTTTCAAATTATATTTAATTTCGTAGCATCTTTAAACATAGCGCTTTTTGAATATTTAATATTTTGAATTTTGCAATTTCAAACTAAATAATTATTATATATATTTAAAGATACAACCTAAATTATTATTTTAGATTATTATACAAATTTTGAAGTTTTGAATGTCTAAATAAAATTTCCTAAATTAAAAGTTTTAGAGAAAAGTTTTTCTAATAAAACTTATTCAGAATTATGTATTTCATATAATATTATTCTATACCGATATGTCATTATCGATACCAATCTTCCGATATTTTATCAATATCAATAACAATTTTTAAGTACTGGAACACATTATTTATTTAATCAAATATAAATGTTTCATTTGATTAAAATGTATTGAACATGAAATTAACTTTTTTATTATCCTGCATTGATAAAGGTTTAACTAAAATGCTTTTTCCTGGTGCTTACAAAGAAATAGGAAGAATTTATTTTTATTGTATAACAAGAATAATAGAAAATAAAAATATAAAATAAATCTCTTTACTTCCTACATTTTCTTTTTGATATTTCAAAGTAACGATACTTCTATTTCGATCCTATACTGGTATTGGTATCGATAAATTTGAATCACTATTTTTGATACCCAAGTATCGAAGTATCGCATATCCCTATCAATGATCAAAGACAAGTCGAAACCCAAAACCGAGACAAAATCAGACCAATCGAGACCAACTTGTGATCAAGATTAAACGAACACAAGTTTCGATTTAAATTGCGAAGTATACTTGAGCATTAACCATAGTTACCACTGCATGTATTTCACAACAGAATTTTTACTCTGTGTGAAGTATGCGAAAAGCGAAAGAGCTTATCTGTTTCATTTTACAATAAACGCTGTTTAAAATGTAATAACTAACACGACTAGACATTATCTCTTGCAGTATAATCTCCATTTCCTATTTCTTAATTGCTGGCATTAGTAATCCTGCGTAGGCTGTGATCCCGGCCTGTAGATTCGATCTCAATAACACCATACCTGATAAATCTCCCGGAATGCGCGCCGTGATTTAATGCCGTGCACGTGATTCTGCCGAACACCTGTACATACGACTTCCTAGCAACCACAGCTTCCTTATGCGAGGAGAAAACATCTTCGAGGATTGTTGTTTGTGGGAGAGATGCATTTGTTTGGACTTTCCAACGAGGGTTCGTGGTTATGAATTGGACTTTTACTTGCAAGTTGTGACTGGCTGTAAACAATGAATACCTATGTCTATTACAGCTGCAAACACCAAAGATATAGGCATGCAAATTCAAATGGTTAGCGTGCTTACTAAAATTGGTTTCAATTCGTATTTACAGCAGAATCTTTTGAAATTTTTATTCTAGACAATCAACTTCCTGTTTTTCCTTGTTTTGTGAATTAAACTAATTAACTAAAACAATATAAATATGACGAAGATGACGATTATTTCATTTTTTTGGACATAAAACAGATTTACTCCAAAAAAGATGTTCGAAAGGGCGAAACGATCGTCATTGTGTATTAATAAATAAATAAGGATAAACCACACATTTATTTCTAAATATATTTAGATAAATATATTTTAGATATAAGAAAACTTATGCATATTTGCACCGTATACCTACACTTACATTTAATTTACAAATAACTAATTAAAACTTATATATTGTTGCATTGCACCGTTTACATTAAGTAGAAACTTTGTCTTACTTACACATGTGCATCTAGTAACTCTTGCCTTTAGTAGTTCTTAGATTGTTTTTTTACGGTTTTGAACTGTCATTACAAGGTGTTGAACTGTCATTAGTTATTTAATCTTATGGTAATTATAATATATATTTTGTACAGAATTTTGATGCTAACACTTGAAAGTATTGTTCAGAAATCAGAATAAAATATAGATATAGTGGAAATACTTGTATTTGCTAAATCTTAGACAAATATTTCTGAACTATGTCGAAAAAAGAAGTAAAGCAGAGAAAAGATCTACATATTTAATCAACGAAGATAAAATACTGGCATTTAATATTATAAAAAATATGGCGATATATATTAGAATTCAAAATAAAAGGGCTCGATATTTGCTTATTAAAATCAAAATTTACTGAAAAATCAAAATTTGAAAAATAATTTGATGTTAAGAATATTATTTTAATATTTTTTTTCTAATAACATTTTTCTCTAAAATGTACCAAAAATGAGATTTTAGAAAAGTACGAACGACATTTTTGCTGTAGGTCTGAAATGTCTGAATAATCCTAATGAAAGTATTACTAGAACTACAATTACAATTCTAATTTAATACTTGTACTTTGATTTATTTTTTAGGTTTAATATAAAAAAAAACCTGTTCATATCTGAAAGTGCAAGATCATATTTAAAAATAACTTTTTATTTAGCATTTAAATGTATCCAAATTCACGTGTAGAACACCTACACTGATCTTCAAATGTTTGTTTACAAAAACAATCGCCTAAATCTAAATGCCATTTTCCTTATAGAACTCAAAGGTAAATATTTACATGAAAATTGCAATATTAATCATTTACTGTAATGGTAACAGATCATCTGTCAAGGTGAACTAGATCACAACATAAAAATATTGAATGCCAAGTATTCAATGCAAGTGATACACAATAAGGCTTATATTAGCAATAGCACCATTTGCATTTAGATTATTTTCTCTTATCAGCCATCAGATTATGTGGAAATTTTAGCGTTTGCAAATTTTTATGTTGCGAAAGATATAATTATTTTATTGCTGTGTCATTTAAGATGCATAAATATTAACTGCATATTGTCGTAAATGTTAAGAGTAATATATTATTGAAATAGATTGATAAATCAATGTTTAGTATTTCAAACTTTCAATTAATAACAAAAGTTACATTTTTACAGTTATTTATTTGGAAATATGTTACAAGTGGAGTTGATGATTGTGATGAATTACAAGTGAACAAATAGCTTTGATCAGTGGCGGACACAAAAATTTTCAGTAACTTTTCCCACACTACAAATTGAATATATTTTGATCGATTAATATCTATTATTGTATTTTTCATGTAAATACTATTTATTAACGTATTAATAGAGTGACTACTATACACAGGGATAATTTTAGGTGTAAAAATGATTATTCGTAAGATTTTAGCGAAGAATTTTGTTTAGACTTAAAATATCTCAGTGTCTTATTTTTGGTCAGAAATTTTGTTTTAGAAAATAGTGTAAATAGATAGATCTCGATGCTCTGATTTCAAATTTTACAATCGTTTCTGGTATATTTATTTAAAAAATGAGAAGGGATAATTTTTTCTGCGCATATTTCCACATTTTCAGATAATTTAATTATCTCTTACCATTCTCGATACGTTTGCGTTTAATGTTAAATTTAAAAAAGAAGGCTTTTAGACAAAAAGTTCCTCAGTAAAAATTTGAAATTTAGGTTTTTTCGTTATTCTTTTTTTAAATATAAATAAGATTTTTTTGATTTTTTTTAAAAAGGTATAGTATAATTCCGAGTATAATTCCAAAAACGTGTTTCACAAAATAGCATTTATTATAACTAAAAAAATCTTTGGTAAAGAATAAATAAAAATTTAAATAAACAATAAACAAACTACAGTAAAATCCGTTTAAAAATTTAAAGAAAAAATCACAGATTTAGTGCAAAAAATTTCTGCATTACAAATTCCAAATAAAATACCAGTAAAATCGTTTTACTGAAGAAGCTAAACAGATTTAGTACTTTTTGAAAGTATTGCACTAAATGTTAAATATTAATTGGTCATTTTTTTTTTTTTAAAGTCAAGTAATTTAAATCAATGCAACCCTGCACCAACTGATTTATATATAGAAAATATATTTCTTTATGTAACTTTTCCCAGAGAACCAAATGGTAAAGTTGTTGAGATTGTAACTCTACCAATTTAAATATCATGTTTTTAAGAGACTTGTAGTTGTAAATAGCACAGGATGCAAAGAGATATTTAAATTTTAATTTCTTACTGATCTGTGGAGTTAGTTTATCTTTCAATAAAAAATTAAAAACAAAATTTCAAAAATGTCTCGCACATTTTCCTGCTCTACGCCACTGGTTTCCTAAGAGTATTCCGCCAGTACCGTGGGTGTCTAACCGTCTAACCGACTGTTCTTTGCAGAGCAGCTTACCTGAAGGTCTATAAACAACTAAAGACTTGTGTAGCGTCCAAGGAATCTACAAGTACGAGTATTTCTGCTATTCCTAGTAAATGTTCACTGCACTTAGACAATGCAATGCGAGTTCAGAGAAAACTTCAAGCAGCTTACACGTCTGCATTTTCTTTTGTATATTATTGTGCAATAAGTGTAGAAAGTTATTTCTCACGGGGTGCGAAAGCTGATATTGTAGGAGTGGAAAAAATGATTCTGCACTAGCGGTACCCTATATATTTTTAATACGTTGCTGAGTGTTGTAAAGTACAAATACTCATAGGAAAAAAATTGACATAAAAAATGATTTCTTATTTTGCACAGGCGCAAATATAGACAGAAATGATTTCCACTTTAAGCTATGGTTGTGAGAAATGTGCAATTTTTAAGCTTTGTATCATTTCAGAAAAATGCGAGTTTCCAACGGTTGTAAAATATAATTTTTCCTAAGAATACCTGATTCTTAAAAATATTTAATTTCTCTTTAATTCATTTTTAACCTTTTGTTATTGATACAATTTTTTGCACGCATATAATATTACTTAAATTTTTGTAGTGTAATGTCGGTAAAATATGAATAATAAATCTAGATTTTAAATTATGCTCAAAATTATTTGAGAATAAAATTTCTGATTTCTTCCTGTAACAGTTTTTAGTATCTGAATTAATTCGAATATTGTTTAAATTGTAGTATTGTTAAATAATTGTAAAATGAAACAGTATTCTTTGTAGAGCTCATGCTGACAGGAAATTCGATGTTTTCTAAATTTCTTTTGGTCATAAATAGTTCACAGTTAAGTTTTGTAAAGTTTCAAATTCCGTTTGGCATTTCGGTATTGTCTTCGAAGGTTTGCTTGGGATGGTCATAAACCATCAATCAGAGACAGGAAACCGTTCTGTAATTCCTGGTACAAGCTGGTTTTTTTGTAATCCTGGGACTGTGGGATTTTGGTGCATAATCACGCCCAGGAGGAAAATGACCAGTATGTTAAGGGAATTACGGAACAGGGATGAATTTTCTAATTCGAAGGAAGTGGGGCCATCTCAAGCAGATTTTCAAGATTTTGGACAGTTGAAAGTTGACGGTAGAGAGTTGAGGGTTGAGAGTTGAGCAGTCAGTATGAGCAGAAGTGTTTTAAAGATGTAGTCATGTAAGAATCATGTGAAAGTATTGAAGAGAGGTTTTTTATTAATATGTTAGGATTAATCTAGTGTAAATGTTGTGTGTTTTATATTCATGTAAGTAAGTTTGTTTGTAAATATTTTTATTGCATGTAACTTGTCCTGCTTCTGTTAGTTTAAGTTTAAGTTTATTAATAATTTGTTTGTGTTTTATTTAATATTTTAATATACTATTTGTTACGTTTTATTGATAATTTAATTACCCGGCATCTCCATCTACCATTTAATATTTAAAATTAGTTTTGGTTATTTTAACTTTAAAAATAACCTGGTGGCAGCATTTTTAAAAATCAACCTTTCGGCAATGATTATTATTATTCATTCTAAAATTTATAAATTACTATCATCTTTTCTATTCTTTTACATTTGGTTGGCAGCGGTGGGATACGAATATTCCGGTAGCCCTGCTCGATTAGAATATATTTGTACGTTATTTTTTTTTGATAACCACGCTTGGTGAAAATATATTTGGTAGATGCGATTTTTTTTATATTATTATTTGCTGTTGTTTTGTTATATTTTTGGTTAGAGCGACTAAGCGTTTATTAAATTCATTCGTTAAGTATTTCTGGATTTTTTGTATTGAGTTGATAGTTTCATTGTTTACGATAATGGATCAGAAAAATGTAAGTGCTGGTTTTTTAATAACGAATAGTGGTGTAGCAAATTATATTCAAAATTTTAGTGGAGAACCAGGAGAATCTGTGAGTAAATTCGTTTGGCAAATTGATCAGTATAGTTCAAATTTTAATATTTCTAATTCAAATACTGCATATATAGCAAAAATTCATTTAAAAGGAAAAGCGGAATTTTTTTTACATTCATGTCCGAATTTGAGAGATTCAAATAGTTGGATTGAGCTTCGTAAGGCCATAATCGAAAGGTTTTCGGAAGTTTACGATTATGATGCTTTAGAAACTCAATTCAGTGATTGTTATCAAAGAAGGAATGAAAGTATAAGAGACTATGCAGATAGACTAGCAATTTTTTCGGAAAAATTAGAACCTGAATCAGATACTGTGGATGGGCAAAATTATAGAAATCTGTGTATACAAAGACGATTAGTGCGACAATTTATAAGAGGATGCTGGCCACATTTGCATAGAGACCTAAAAATTGCAGACCCGCGAACGTTAGAAGAAGCTGTAAAACTAGCTATTAAATTTAATTTAATAGAAAATCAACTCAGAAGCAGCAATAGTTTTGGTAAAAATAACGCTTGGCCGTCGGAAAATTTAATATCAGCAATTAATGAATTAAATAATAAAGTAGATTCTTTTATAAATTCAAATGTAAGTAATGTAAACTCGCGAACGTCGAATCAGACAAAAATAAGTATTTCAAGTAAAAATCAAAACGATAAGAACGTTAACAGAAATTTTGGTTCAGATCAGGCTAGAGTAAATAATCGACAAAGAAACGTTAATCAAAATATTATGTGTTTCAATTGTGAACAGATGGGACATTTTCAGTGGGCCTGTCCCTCGAAATTCAGTAATATAACGTGTTTTAGTTGTGGTGGAAATGGACACACAAAGAAATTTTGTTCAGTAAAGAAGTTAACTCAGAAATCAGAGCAGACAGTTACATGTGTTAATGAAAATGTTAAATTTGAGAGTGAATGTGATGAATATGCGTGTGATGTGACTGAATGTAGAAATATTGAACGTGAGCAGTTTGGGAATGATAATGGGACGGATAATATGATTAGGCAAGATAAAGTTAAAGGTATAGATGTATTGTTGTTGTCGGCCGATGGAAAAAACCCCGTAATTAGTTATTCTCGCGATTCGGTAAAAGTTAGTAAGGAAAGTGCGCAATGCGAAAGGAACGCAATAGATGTGACAGAGGTGGATAAGAGTTTAATCCACTCTGATAAAAGAGACAATGTGGTGTGCGAGAAAGAGGCGGGCGCGAAATGTATATCTGGAACGGACAATGACAATCATCGAGAAGCGGAAGATGTAGCCAAGGTCATTGCCCTGGCACATAATGTGGAAATCCCACCCCAAACCGAAGAAGAAACTTTATTACCCGGACAAGACAATGAAGAGACAGTTCAAGCAAGACAGGTAAGTAACCAAAATTTAATATCGCGCGAGTTTTCTGATTTCAGGACGAAAGATGACGAGAAAACGAATGCAGAAATGAAGGAAAACCGATTGGACGACGTCATACATTTCGTGGATGTAGTGGATGAAGCGAAGATTTTCGAAATGAAAAACGGTTCTGATGTGGTGCAGGCGAAAGCCCAGTTTAGCTGCGAGGTCGAGATAGCCTCCCATCCCGAAAGCGTGACGTCGACCCAAGAAGTTCCTGAAATCGTGGAGGTAAAGAAGACCCACGTAATTCAGAAAGCAGGTAAGAAATCAGAACTTAACTTAATTCGCGAAAAGTTAGAGAATTATAGTTTTTATAACAAATTTGAGAAAAATAAGATAAACGAAGATTTTGTTTTTGACGTCTTGTTTAGAAGAAACATTTTGAAAGAAATTATATATAAAATTTATTTTATCGATGAAGTAATTTTAAAATTTCTGCTGTTTAAACAGAGAAAAAGAAAATAATATAAATAATTTTCAGAGCCATAATCATTGCTAAAAATGTTTAATTTTGTTTTATCATAGTTTTTTTTTGTAATAGAAAATTTTCAAGAAATTGTTTTGATCGTACTTATTAATGACATTTTAGAAGTTTTATTTTTCAAAATTGTTTATTTAGCTTGATTATTTGAAATGGATTTGATTTTTTGGATATTTGATTGATTTAATGGATATGAAGTGAATTTTGAAATTGCGTTTTTATTAGTAGAGTTTAGTTTTGGTTTTTTGGATGCCAAAGCCACATATTGTTGTTGAGGCTTAGGAATTTGGCACTCCTATCCATTGGTAGCCAACCAATGTTGCACAGCATATTGAAAGAATTAATTTAATTTGAAAATATGATGTGTAACCTCGGTGTTTGTAGTTGTAACAGTAATTTAGTTTTCATTCTTTGGTGAATATTTTTAAAACGTTTAAAAAAGGTTTATAGTATAAATTTAGTTAAAGATAGATATAAACTTAGTTAAAGTTTAAAGATAGATACTAATAGATACATATTGCATAATTAATGATTAAGTTTGAAACGCGATACTGCTGAGGAATTTTGTTGCAGCCCAGACACCACACTATTAGTATGATGGCCCGGAGTTCCCTAAATGATTGCAGCCAGGAAAGAAAGCATGGCTTCTTCAAGTCCCACGTATGGCAAACGCTGCGACCCTAGCTAGCAGAAAGAACCTGGCTAAGAACGAAGTGCACGGGCGATAAGCTGCTATCTCTACGTCAACAGGCAGAGTACCGTTCACAGGAGGTAGCACCAGGAGCCAACACCAACGTCCTGCCCGTGGTTTTGAGTAAGGAAAAGGCCAATGCAGATCAGCTGTCTACGTCAGGGACTTGGATTGAAACGGCGACTTCAGCGACCTGGGGAACATCTGGTAACCATCATCTAATAGTTGTTATTATGTTTTGATTATTATATTTTTTTTTATTAAAAAAAAAATATAACAATCTAAAGGGAGAGGAATATGTAACAGTTTTTAGTATCTGAATTAATTCGAATATTGTTTAAATTGTAGTATTGTTAAATAATTGTAAAATGAAACAGTATTCTTTGTAGAGCTCATGCTGACAGGAAATTCGATGTTTTCTAAATTTCTTTTGGTCATAAATAGTTCACAGTTAAGTTTTGTAAAGTTTCAAATTCCGTTTGGCATTTCGGTATTGTCTTCGAAGGTTTGCTTGGGATGGTCATAAACCATCAATCAGAGACAGGAAACCGTTCTGTAATTCCTGGTACAAGCTGGTTTTTTTGTAATCCTGGGACTGTGGGATTTTGGTGCATAATCACGCCCAGGAGGAAAATGACCAGTATGTTAAGGGAATTACGGAACAGGGATGAATTTTCTAATTCGAAGGAAGTGGGGCCATCTCAAGCAGATTTTCAAGATTTTGGACAGTTGAAAGTTGACGGTAGAGAGTTGAGGGTTGAGAGTTGAGCAGTCAGTATGAGCAGAAGTGTTTTAAAGATGTAGTCATGTAAGAATCATGTGAAAGTATTGAAGAGAGGTTTTTTATTAATATGTTAGGATTAATCTAGTGTAAATGTTGTGTGTTTTATATTCATGTAAGTAAGTTTGTTTGTAAATATTTTTATTGCATGTAACTTGTCCTGCTTCTGTTAGTTTAAGTTTAAGTTTATTAATAATTTGTTTGTGTTTTATTTAATATTTTAATATACTATTTGTTACGTTTTATTGATAATTTAATTACCCGGCATCTCCATCTACCATTTAATATTTAAAATTAGTTTTGGTTATTTTAACTTTAAAAATAACCTGGTGGCAGCATTTTTAAAAATCAACCTTTCGGCAATGATTATTATTATTCATTCTAAAATTTATAAATTACTATCATCTTTTCTATTCTTTTACATTCCTGATCTTTTTCGAATTTATGTATCTAATTTTTGAAATGAAATATAAATAAATTAATTCTATTTTAAACCAATCACGTAATACTATTTTTTATAAATGCACCATTTCCTGAAAAGTATTTAGAACGTAAAACTTATAATTTTGTAATTTTTCATGTTTCCTGCATAGCTGTCTAAATTTTATTCCATTAAAATATAAAACTATTTCCGTATTCTTTCTAGAATTGTATAAAGAGCTATCACCGCAACAATGTTAATTTCATCATACTCATGTCAATTAAAAAGTGGTTCAAAAAGATTAATTAAATACAAGAAACGGATACCATTCTTAACTAAATGTTTAATTATAAACGTCATAATTTAGATTCTGTACAGATAATTGGTAATAATTAAATACTTTAAGGCTACATTAAGTTCCTCTTATTTTCCTTGAATCGTTTATTCGCAAATTTAGTGTTTTTTCATTTCCCCTAGGCGGCTGTAATTTTCTGTTTCTTCGCTAATGTAAAATACTACGAGGCAATATTTCGTAATAACATATCCACAGCAAAGAATAATTGTGTGTTTGGTTAATATAATATAATCAAAGTTTAATGCAGGAAAATGTTAGAAATTTTGTAAAATTACCACGGAACACGATATTCAATCTTTAGATAATTATAGGCTGTTTATATTTAAATTTGTAGATTTTCGCAATATTGCAGATTTTTTCGCACACTTTAACGCTTGTTATTTTTTGTGTAGCCTAAGACAAGAATTCTACCTGTGAAGCAGCTGATTCTATTGTTTTAAGTTCAGGTTGTTTGTTAATGGTCAATGAAAAACATTTACGGCTACCACAAAATCAACTTCCAGTAGTGAATAAGTATCCATTAATATAAAAAATCACTAAAAAATATTTGGTTACACAACTATGACACATGTACCTTAGCAGGTGTATGGCTAACAAATGACTTATATTATGTTTACATCGTTTCATATTATTACACCTTTCATTGACTGCAGGTAACGACCATAAGAAATTATTTCAAATAAATTAAGTAATGCTGTATTAATCTAGTGTCTTTTACTTGAATTGAGCATGAAAGATTTTAGTAAAAAATAATTAACCGTTTATCTATATATTATACTGTATTGTATTGTATGTAAACGAAAATTTAAGCGTTTTATCTTGTCAACGCCACCCAGAAGATCTTCTTACTTTTCCGGAAACTGTTCCAGTTTTCTGACGAAGATACCTCTTACCTAGTTGATTGATCTTTCAAGAGTATTATGAAGAAATTAATTAATTAAAACTCCATCAATACTATGTGTTACTAAGTTAAGTTCATAATAAATTAATTAATACATACAGAAATTTTCAAAGTAGCCTATAAAAGGAATTCCTTTTTTTCTGTACTTTAGCCAATAACAGATTTTCTTACCACAGCAACTCTTAATGCCCGCACGGATATTATATAACCCATAATAAAAAATAACATAATAATAAGCTAAAAATATAAGATGATCCTTTCTTATTTCAACTAGCTTCGGTAAAGAGTTATTAATTTACTGATTTTTTTCTTGATGCTGACAATAGAATGTTATCATGAAACTTTAATTTTAAATAGAACTGAAAATTGAAATTGTTAAAAAATAAACAGATCGTAGCCAGATTTTCCCTTTTCATTTTATTCCAAATTACGTTAAGTGAAATAGTTGAGTGGGCAGAGCTGCTTTTAGAGCGGGTAAATGACTATCCTAGCCCACCCCTTGCGGCGGTCCTGGATTCCACAACTTTCTCCTTTTCAGAAATTATCAAATATGAATCAGATTTATCAATTTTAATTCAATAAGCATTAAGTAAATGTTATTAAAATTTGTCTAATTTAAATTACATTTGATGCCTTCTGAATTACATTTTAACATTAAATTTTCTGAATACAATTGGAAATGGTAATATAACAAAATACAAAACAATTACATCATGTTCCAAGTTAGAATTCTAATAGAGATAGAAGCACGTGGTCACATTGAACTTGTTAGTAAAAATTTCGATTTTGTTTTAATTCAATTAAGTTCTATTTTCTGTTTGAGGTTATGTTCCGAATTTTGACACTTAACCTTGCCGCATAACCTGAACCTGTCGGAGCATTCCTCGCGCAAAATCGTCGGGAGATAAACAACTCTACAAATATGTCCGCAGCGTGACATAATGGCGACCTGAATATTTAGTCACCACACAAACGTCTTATATAACAACACGCCGGTTCCGCAGTGGCCACGGGCCTCTGACGTGTGTCCGATACATATTAAGTATTGAGAATTCAGATGCCAATTATGGAGAAAGTATCCTGTTTCTGAATACCGCGTGTTCAGCTCAATCACTTAATTAATTATAATTATGATACAGTTACAAGGTCTGCTTTTTAAATTCGTAGGTTTTTGGTTTTTAGGATGTGACACTTTCTAATCATATATCACTAGATATTTAAATTTAATAAATTTATAGTTCTTATTAAATAAAAGCTTGTAGAATGAAAAAAAGAAAATATTAATATTTGCATGCACAGAACTCCAGAAGTAAACATGATTAGAATTAGCACATACATGGAAAAAGGGAAAAAGGGGGGGGGGGGGGGGAAGAGAAATAAGAACAGTTGATCATCCTAAAATAAAGCAACAGAATAATACGGAATAATTTTGAAAGAAACTGGTTAAAGCTCAGGAAGAAATAAATTTAAAAATATATTAACATCTATTAATCAAAATATAAAATAAACAAAGCTTAAAATTAAAATCTAATGCTGCTAAATTTGTAATTTAATAATAGTTATTTAATTAGATATCACTTCTGAAAAGAAGTGTTCATTTCCATTTAAAAATTTCTTTACATTATAATCATTAGAAACTTTATAATAATTATTTACCAATTTTTAGCTAATTAAAAATTATGGCTATTAAACAGCTTTTCAGTGCGTAAAACATATCATTTACTGATTAGTTCCATTAATTAAAATCATAAATCATCTCTGAATATTGTTTTCCAACACTAAGGTAGTAAATATCTTAAAACAAATAAATAATGTAAGATTTTTATATTGCGTCAGGCGTCAGGTGAATACAAATGGTTGGTTAAGGAACCAATGAACTTGAATGATAAAGGTTGCAAGGCAAACAACAAGTCCTATAAAAGTTTTGCAATAAAAATAATGTAAGCCATAAAAGTACATTTAATGATTCATAGCAGGTGAAAAATATACGACTTACTTCAATTAAACAATGAAGATACTACTTTAATATTTGCTATTAGATTCGTCGATAAAAATTATCTAAAGGTTATCAGTTCCTATCTGAAAGTCAGACGACTGTACAGAAGTCAATTAAACAATAAAAGTGAAAAATAAACAAGTGAATCTAAAATCCGAGATGTATTAGCAAAAAACTGCCTTTCAAAGAAGTTTATTGCTTTTAATATAATCATTTAAACAGAAAGTAAAATCTTTGATAAAACAGATTGGGACAACCTGCAATTTTAAACTATTTGTTTAAAAAAAAATATATTGAATTATCATATTTCGATATAATATTAAAGGAAAACTGAAAATTACATTGTTGCAATCGGTCTTTAATTCTCTAATGTCTAATTTTTGATTGAAGTTTCGACAACAAAATCAAAAAATTATACGAAATTGCGATATATAAAAGGAAACTTAAAACAATTAGTTCAGAGAATTTAGTTTTTTGTTGATTTTGTCTGCGTAATGCTCTCAACAATATCTTTTCAGCCCTGTTCATTGTATTAACAATCCCGATGTTCATTGTATTTCGAAAAGTTAAAAACAGTTCAAAAGACCTTTCTACTTAGAATGTCCAAACTTTATTCCTGATGGCATTTGAAAGGACAAAACGATCCTTACTATACAGGATTTTCTGCGACTCGATAGACAGATTCAGGATGTAAAAATTTGAAACCGAGGATGAATTAATATAAAACGTTATGATTGATTCACGGTAGTCTGAAGATGTAGCTGTGTGCTGTGTGAAATTATAGGAAGGGCTAGAATGTGCATTAAGAAAAATGAAGGACGTTTCGAACAATTACTTTAATAGTTAACATTGTGTTAAACCTAACTAAATTTAATATCGACCATAAATCCTTTAATATTGAGTTTGGGGACTTGAGTGTATGAAGTATTTTGAACTTAAAATTACCTACAGAATTCACCCTTCAGTTATGACTATCGAGTAGCGAGACTGTTTTATTAAATGTTTCACTAAGTACAGGGGCGGACCCAGGGGGGTTCTAATAGTTAAGGTAAATAATATAACAAATTTTATTTATAAGAAATTAAATGTAAAATATTTAAGAATCTAAGATTCTAATGCGTAGTTGCACAACAAATCTTAAATTTTAATCAACACAAAAAAATGCTTATACAAATTTTGACAGCAATGTTAAATATATTTATTTGGCACTTTAATTTGATGGGATATTGTCCATTTCGAGGGAAACTCAATATTGAAGTATTATTGGTGCAATCAGTGGTGAGCTATAGGGGGCTCGTGCGAACCTTTTGTAAATTATTCTATGATTTACGAGCCTCTTATTCCTGGTAATTATTTTCTCAAAAAGAAAATATAATACTTTATAATAATTTTTATTATATTTAATATTAAAACGACGACGTCATGAAATACTAGCTTACATTTAAGAATTTTCGTCGGTATTTTATATATTATTATTTAATTTTTTATAAAGGGCATTTTTTCTTTATTATATTGAATTATATTTTTTTGTATAAAATAAACCATTTAATTATTTCTTTTTTGTTTTGTCAGTCGTATAGTAACTCATTGATACATCAAACAATTCTCAAGGAAAAAACTCCCTTTTTATATATTTCATAGCTCACCACTGGGTGTGATCCTTCATTAAATGATGATCAATTAAGTACTATTGTTTGGTTCGCTATTTTAGATATTTCTGATTTGAATTACGCATAATTAAATAAACGAAAATAATATTTTGTTAGTAGGTATATTATTGGGATTGATAGATGGGAGAGCCGGAGAACTGTGCTATTCAGCCATTTAAGCCCTAGTGACTACGACTACCGACATTTGCACTTTGAAAAATTTCGAAGTCAACTTCCTAAATAGATTAATTAATTTATTATATTACCGAAGAACGTTTTAGATATGGAAACTTGGAGGAAGAAAATTTGCGATAAGTTCTAAAAGACGAGTTGAATTTATCACCTGAATATATACATCAAGTTCTTAAAAGTTCATGTTAGTTAAACTGGAAATCTGGATCCACCCCTGACTAAGTATCAACTACAAATTATTCCTGTTAACACTATTATCAATTTGAGGCAAACTTGAACCTGAACACCGGCCCTACGAGAATTTAGTCTCTTGTTGTTTCGTCTGCATAATGCCCTGGCTTCATCCTCTCAAACCTCTTCATCCAATTAACATTCCCGATCCTCTTGGCGGAGTTTGCACTGTTGCTAACCTCCGCGGTGGCGGGGGGCGGCGGCCTATCTTGTCCGACCGGAGACCCGCGGACCCGGTCCCTCGCAGTCGCGCTCCGCAGTGCAGCAGTGCAGCTTGTGAGTGAGTGATAGTGGATACAGTGGAGGTTAGAGTAAAGTACCTGGAGCACGTACTCGAGAGGTGAGTCCACAAGGGGATAATTAGTGAGAGTTGAGGATTATGAACAATGTTTCATTCAGGAAAAAAGTGTAGAGGAATAATAACAATAAATAAATTTTTAAATTTCCCTTAGACGACATATATTGCAACCTAATTAGCAATAGATTTTTCTATTTTTCCGTACCTAGGTGAAAGAGATTTCGTGATCGTATAATTCAAAAGAATTGAGGATAACGAACAACATTTAATTCAGGAAAAAAAGTGTAGAGGAATAATAACAGCTCGTACTAATAAAATTCAATTTTTAAATTTCCCTCAAACGACACTTATTGCAACCTAATATCATTACTGACGAATTGAGGATAATAAACAACATATAATTCAGGAAAAGATGTACAGGAATAATAACAGGTCGTACTAAAATATAACTCAATTTTTTAATTTCCCTCAAACGACACTTATTGCAACCTAATATCATTACTGAAGAATTGAAGATAATGAACAACATTTAATTCAGGAAAAATGTGTAGAGAAATAATAACAGATCGTACTAATAAATCAATTTTTAAATTTTCCTCAGACGACATTTATTGCAGCCTAATTAACAATTGATTTTTCTATTTTTCCGCACGTAAGTAAAGGAGGTTTCGTGATCGTAAAATTCAAATCGAAATTAATGAAGAAGATTTAAGAAAGAAAATAAAAGAATGGAATAGTAACAACTTGTTGCACCAATATAGTTTTTATGTATCCCTCTAAAACAATGTCAAATGAAAATAAAATCGATATTGTTGTAAAAGTTTTAATTAGTATTTGTATTTTTCGACAGCTATGTATATAAGGAAGCCCAGGAAATCATTCACGTCGAAATTTATAAATTTAATAAAGGAAAAAGAGTAATAACTAAGGATCTTAAAAGCAATGTCGTAACAAATTGATATCAACATTGTTGACAGACGTAGTAGAAAAAGGATGAAACAATCGACACAAATGTGAATAAACAATGTGTAAATTTGTACTTATTAAATATGTTCCACTTAATGCCGGCTACCAATTCTTTTTCTTATTATAATTAATAATGGAAAATTTGTGATAATAAGATATAATAAGAAAAAGTGGAAGAACAATAACCTGTTACGACAATATAATTTGCTATCAACATTTCAAATGTCCTATAGTACTGCTGATCTATAAGAGGTGCAGCTTTTTTTTAAGTTTATAGGCTCGGAACCAAAAATGCTAGTAAAAACTATTTAGGAAAAGATGTAATTATGGTCTCAGTTTCATCATGTTCTTTAATGGAAAATTGTCCAAAATATTTAGAATTTCGCAGATACGTACATTACATAAATTTTTTTTTTTCAGTTTAATCTCGTTACTCATATTCAGCTATATACTAAATTAAATAAAGTTTTATGACCACTTGTATCAGTAGTTTTCTTTATACTAAGTAATAAATAGATAAAATCATATCTTATGTAAATAAAATGATAAAAAATAAATCAAAATTGCTACCTTCATTCCAATTATCGTTTTTGTTTAAGTGTAGCTTCAAATTTAATTGAACTGAGATTTTGAAGAATATTATCTACACATAATTTGTAGCAATTATTTTTTTGTTATTTAATAACATTAATAAATTTTCATTGAAATATTACTTTGCACATTAATATTAAGTGTGAAATTTTAAATTACATGTACGTATAAACTACATATTTTTTATAATTTTTACTGTTAATAATATATTGATTCTTTTACAAATCTTATTTGTATATAAAAGAATTCCACATGCATTGTTTTTGTTAAGTTGTTGTCTAGAATAATAATAAGCCGCTCGTATGTAAAAAAATGTTTTCATAGTTCTTTTAAGTTTTCGAAGACATACTACATTTTTTATGACGATAATTATTATATTTTCTTATACGATTATTTTGAGGTCACATGTCAGAAGTCTTGTAACTTCACGGTATAAATTATTCCAAAATATTTTACAACGCGTTCACGGTTCGGTCAAAAACCATGTAGAAGATTCGTTCAAGGTCTGATAGGTACTTTCGAATTACTTCCATATTAATACAGCTAAAAATAAACGTGTGGTAACTGAAAAATATCCAGTCACAAAATAAAAATATAGCTAAATAGTTTTGCATCCGTATTAAATTTCCATCAGGTATAAATTCTTCGGTGAATTTGACCATATAATAATCACCAAACCACAAGGAAAGACAATACTAATTTTATCTGTGAACAAATATAGTGATATACACGTACCGGTAAAACAAAAATAGTTATATATAAGTGTAAGTAAATATTAAAAGTGGCGTATTATTTTCTGAGAAGATAATCATATCCCTCTGAATAACAATTGTTTAAACAAGTACATTATACTGTAATGTTTTTATTAACATTATAATAGTACAACTGTATATCGCATAGTTTATGAATTGGTGTCTTAGTATGATGATAGTTAACTAAAATTGTCATTATAGAATATGAAAAAATGATAACAAATACATTATTAAATAAATATCTTGAGTTTATTTTAACGCGAAACATTGGATTTGCCATATTCATGGTTATGACTTCACATTTGATTGACTGCAATGTATCAAAGCGTTTCTTTAAAATGAAACATAGATTTTCAAATTTGCATCATTTTTAACTGATATACTTTTTTAAATAACACATTTCCACGTCGTTGTAATGGACGTGGTGGACAAATATAGAGTAGCCCGCTAAGTCTCCTGATATCACAATATACTTGATTTTTTAAACTGGGGAACATTAAAAACGAAATTATTTGATGGCAATATGTATAATAATTAAAGAATTAAAATATAAAATTACTCTAGACACATCAAATTTACCCAAAATACAAATATTATAAACGAGTTTTTTTTATTGTTTAACCTCTATATTATATCTGCTATGTTTCATTTTAAATTAAACGCTCTGATACATATTGTCAATCAATTGTCAAATCGTAACCATAGCTATACGAAATCCTATGTTTCACGTTAAAATAAATTCACGGTATAGCACTCAAGGCTTATTTCCAATTTCTTGGTGCCAGTATGCTTTATCGCTTATATATGTAAGACATATTTCTGGGCACTCTATGTGACGTGGAGAGTTCTCTACAGGAGCTGTTTTTGTATGACAAAAAAAGGGTGAACAATTTGATCTCTTCTGTTACTTCGTACATAAACTTGTGTTATATGGTTGGTAAGCAACGTAGCCTTTCAATTGAATAAGTTATCGCACGTTAATTTATTTGCATTGCACTCAATTTGACGTAAAGACTAAATTACATGGGTTGTTTGATGAAATCCAAATTTGGTTTATCTACAAGGAGGGTAATTAAATTAAATGTTCGGATTGGAGTTATGTTGTTATTAAATTTTATTTGATTTAAAAATCGCTTTCAATTAACCGTTATAAAAATGATTTGATGATCCTCCAACGCTTTCAATTTATGGACTCTAGTAAAAGTTCCATATAAAATTTATTACAAATATTAGAACGAAGAAATTAATTAAAATTCTTCATTAATTGACCGTAATTCGAAGTGTCCATCCACTCCAGATAGTTATATTTAGATGAGGAGATAAAACGAGTTATGATTGTAACATTATAAGTAAAAATGCAAACTAAGTCATCTCATCAAGTTTAATGCTTTGGTTTTATTGATGATTCAAATAGCTCCACCTATCGTCTACTAAGAATCTTCAGGCTTTAAATTTTTATTAAAAGAAAACAATTTCGATTATTAATTTTTGTTTGTAGAACAATGCAGTTCTACATCGAACAATGATTTATTTTTGTACGACTACAAATTTATAACTTTTACATACAATGTATTGTCTACAAGAAAATAAAGAAAGAGAAAGACCTTGAATAAACAAATTAACATCATCCACCATATGCCAGTCACGATATTGATTTAGAAATCTTAAAATTGAAAGTCTTACAAAAATAATTTACGTAGAGAATAAGCTGTATAATATTTCAATGCAATTCATTACTCAGTGTAAAAATCCATTCTCATTTTGTTAGCTGTCGAAGCGAGCTCAATAATTTAATTTTCCATCAGCAGCATCCAAGTTAGCCTTGACTGGCGATTTTTTCCCTGTGACCAAATAACAAAACAAATCTTCACAATCGGTAATTGTAGCTTGAGGCAAAAAGTAATTAAAAGATATGCTCAAGTGAGTGCGACAATTAAAAATAAATTATTCTAAAATAAAACATCGGCCACTGGCGCCAAAGATACAGGAGACTTAAACTTGTGACAATGTTGTTAAGGAAATGTTTATCAAGATTTAACGATTGCAAAATCCTTATACTTCATTGTTTAGTATCAGAAAGCAAATTATCTTATGAACTCATTATTTTTATCACTCACTTCTTATTACTCATTGGTGGGTGTTCCAATTTGCTTTATCACTGATATCGATATTTTTATTATTTGTAACTTACAAAAAGATTTTGTGGGTAATCTGACTTTAAAGGAATTCAAACTTTTAATGCATAATGCATTATTAAATTTCTTTTGTTTAATGGCATATATTTATAGAAATTATTTCCAGTCGTTTCAGATATAAATATATGATTAAATTTTCTTTCTTTGGCTAATACGTTTGCAAGATAGAATTATTAAGTGGTTTGTAGAAATTAAACTAATAAAACGTCTACTCTAGAAAACCTTAACAATAGAATGTCCATCAGTAAATAAGCATAATTATTCCACCTGTAATCGCATTTCCATTGAAGATACCAATTATCAAGTTAAAAATCCCCCAAGAATTTCCTGCTGTCATTTGCCTGCCATCATGCGATCTAGCCAGCCGTGGAATCTCTAGGCCTTAGACTATTTCCTTTCACATATAAAAATCGCCTCTAATCGTCAGTAGAGGATCGGAGACCAAGGGGAATGCTCTACCGCGAAACAATAAAAGCTGGAAACTATTTTTCTCTGAGGTAATTATGTATAAAAGTAAAAAGCCTGTAGTTGTAAAATTTATTGAACCGTAAATACTTCCTCCATCGACTCGCGTTCAAGGACAAGTGTAATTACTTGCTAAACGCTCTAAAATGGAAAAAAGTTTAGCAACACCGAAGTTTTAACCTGGGTGGGATTCTGACTCGACAGAAATCATCCACAAACTCATACTTTTTGTAATTGTATACTTTGTAACACAAATTAAAAATTATTCGCACTGTCAAACAAAAGAGACCTACAGAACTGCTGATTCTAAATTTAGATTTTTCATATTTTTTTACCTGTCTCTAATTCTTCAAATATTCATTAAGTGGATCATCCTTGATTCCATATGTTTAAATAAAATATAAATGCTATAGTATAATAATATACGATTGTTAACTATATTTTTCACAGTCGATCCTTACGTCATAGTTGAGACTTTTATTCGCTATCTCAATATCGTACGTGTTACAGAGGGGTATGTATGCTACCTTCGTCTAACCTACGACAAAACGGATATTTTCAAATATTTAAAAAAATTGAATATGTCATTCATGTTTTTCCTGTTATTAATGAAAGTGATTTTGGCGTAGATAGTTTGTACTTCATTGTTTGTTGGTAGTTTCGTTAGTTTGTTCTACGACTCTTTGCGTATGTTTCATCCATTTCTATATTTATGTATAACAGTGTCAGTTTTGGCATTTATATATTTCGACAAGATGATGCCATCAATCTCCCTAATATAAGTAAAATAGTACTAGTTACCATAAATATAGGGCTCTCAGATTTTTAATTAAGAAAACCGGGATGGATTGGTAACATAAATTATATTTTATTTTTAATCACACATACTTTTCATAAGATTTGTTTTTTATTTCTCTCTTTTTTTTAATATAAGTATAGATTTCTGAATAATTAAAATAAAAATTGATAATTTTTTGTGAAATAGTCTGTTCAATGGATTAAACCAAAAATACGTTCCACATTGGCGTTGTGGCCCGGAATAGAAAAAATATATATTCACATATTTTCAAAGTCGAAATATTGTTCTGGAAATTTTTAAATCACAATATAACACTATTAACAAAGATCTACATAAAACTCAATTAAGTAGTGAGTTATGAAAACACACAAATCCGGGATATACACTTCAAAATCGGGATCGTTTTTCCGGGACATCGGAGAGTCTTACATATGAATGCTTTCAGTTTCAGTTTTGGTTATTCCAAAATTAATATTCCAGTTTTCGTTCTAATATCAGTTTTTGGAAAATAAGTATAGGTTTCAATATTGTTTAATGAAATTTTGTTATAATTGTTGGTGTTATACTACTAAATTTCACTATCCCTTTCTTCCAAGATTTTGTATTATGTGCCATAGTATTCAGATAAATTAATGTTTTTCCGTTTCTTATTCCTATTTATATTTTTATCTGTCTAGGTGTGTCTTGGTTTACCTCTCTTTCTTCTTTTTGCTTTTCCTATTTGAATCACCTTCACTACGTAAATCCGGGTTCATTGTTTGAAATTTATAAAATTACAGGAGTGTATTTTTAATCAAATTTGGTATTTAAAAAAAGTTGTACAGAATTATATTTTTATTTATTATTATATTTCTTCTTGCTATGCTTTCCATCATTGATCGATGGCCACACAAAATGATCCCCTTTAGTAAAATAAAAGAAGCAAAAATAAATAATTAGTGCATTGTTCGTCGAGTATTGTTCCACAAGTTATGATTCCTCATATCTGTAACTTCCAGCAATCAAGTTAGCTAGCGGTAAATGACAAGGTAACTACGATCTTTCATTGCATGTAAAGACTTGAGACAAGTCAAGGAGAGCTTTGTATCCGTGATTCTGCCGTTTAGATAACGCCAGTCTCTAGCCTCATTTTTGCGAAGAATCAGCAAAATAATTCTTATGTAACCTGATAAACATCTTGAAGAAGAAACCACAAGCGAGATAGAAAGAGAATTAAATGTTATGCTCGGCCAACCTAAATAATGTTTCCATTATAAAAAGATGAGTGCGACGCTAGAATTAACTCCATCTATTTCATTTTTTTAAAGCAGAATATTTAAATTTTTATCTACGATTAGAAACCACAATATTATGTCCTATTCCAAATGTTACAGTTGATCAAATGTTATAATATCTTTATCATTATTACCATTATAAAAACTGATTTATTCTATAATACATATAAACAAAATTATAATTTATAGTGGAATCTAAATACAACACCATACTTTTAAATAAATGTCAACTTAAAAAACAAACTCCAGATCATACTTTTCTTCACACAATAAAATAGAAATTTTTTTAAAAGACATAATAATTTATTTATTATAAATATGGGCAAATAGATTCCTTAGGAGTTAATATCCCTTGCTGAATATGTTAATTTCTTTTGCCATAGATGATGAAAATATAAGGTAAACAATTGGACGCAGCAGGAATCAAACAGAAGATCTTTTCAGATCCAATTAATTTGTCCACTACACCATAGATCTTTTATTTTTATTTGTTATACCATTCATAATGAACCAAAAAATTGTTTCACAGTAACTGAAATTGACGACATTGAAAAGCATACAAAATTATGTTTTCCATTGTATAAGCATGAAATCTGTGAAAAAACATGATCTGTCTTGTCCGTTCCACTTACAGCAAGTGAGAACGTTAGAAAACTTATTAATAAAGAATCTGTAAAAACTGGAACGTAGTAGATCAACCAGTTTGTCTCTGTTTACAGTTTTTCAACTAATTATACATCAGATTCTCCGAAAGAATTTCTCTAAAAAACCATAACATCAAAAAATCAAACTAGATTTTCTCTTTCAATATCGACCACTTGCGTTCGTTTTCCTAAACAGTTCATGGAGATAATTAATTTCCTTGCACATTTCTCACGTAAACAAACGGTACTTGTTTGAAACACCTACTCTGCAGCCTACATCGCTCGTAAAGCTAAAGATAGCGTACAAATCCAGCAACCGCTGCAGGCCGTTAAACAAAAGATGAATCGTACAGCATCTGTTGCTGGCGACTTTCTATTATTTGCGTTTTTATCAATATTTGTTGGTTTCATTTATCAAGAAGCCTGGGATAGTGCTGATCTCTGGACCAAGTTGCGACATGCAGAAAGGTTTATCGGCGTTCTCTTTCAAATAGCACGGAGTGAAGGATTATAAACATTTTGTTTTAAAAGTTATCTCATCCTAGGATGCATATTCCAATTTAACACAAATCTTCGTTTTCTTTTTCGTAAGTTGTGTTTCATTCAAATTGAATGATTTAATATATCAGTGATGCAGGTTTTCGTTTTTTTTTAATAGGTAGTGAATTTCTTTAAAATTGAACTATATAATCTTTCAGTAAAGAGTCCTTAGTCGGCACTTGGTGAACGTATTTAATGAAATAACACAAGGTGGTCGTTTCATGCTTTTTGATCAAGTGCAAAATGATAAAACGATTTTTACTCAAAATTGTACTACAATTATTTATTTACAATTTGGTTACCATGACGGAAACATTAACTTTACGCCATTGGCCGGTAAAGTTGAGAAAAAAACGCACGCCGGACGGTAAAGAAAATGTATATTCAAATTTGTAGTACCTTGTATTCGTTTTTATACCTATCGTTCAATTTACCAGGTTATTAATCTAATAAAGTTTTGTTAGCTTCTAGCAAAATTTAATAAAGAATGAAGCTTCATGATTGTCATTTTACTTGTCAGTTGACATTTTTATTTATTTACAATCTGCTTAAGTTTTTACACAAAAACATCAGGTTACCAATGCAACGCATCTCCTTAACGTTTTTGACATGTCTCATGTCTTATAACAATATTTTTATATTTTTTGCTTGCAAAATATCTAAAATATTTAAAACTGCTGAATACATAAACAAACATTTTTTGCTATTCTCCAGAACATCATATTTCAGTTTATGGTAGATGATACATAGCAATACAATTAAAATGTAAAGCACTATATTTAACCATTCTCTAGAATATAATAAAAGAACTGTTACTCGTTCTTATCATATACCCGTTGAGAGATCATGTTTCGTGCTATAATAATAATTATATTCAACGTGGGCGTTATATTTTTTGCCGCATATTCTTTTCGCTATGTAATTTACTAGAATATACTGTAAGAGGAAGAAAAAACTCTGGTATGACATCGAAAGTATGAAGACAATAGTAACATGGGTACACCTCTAGTACACAAGTATAAATTACAAGTGACGTTAAACAAGTAGGTGTTAAAATACATACCTAAGTTACATAGGTGCTCATTACATGCACATAAATAATAAAATAATAGAATGGATTATTTGGTACGGTACTTTACGTTTAAGATATGGTATAAATTTAATCATTAACATACTTGTATGTACACCACAGATGAGGTGTAACAATGTACAAATATACCAGCATACAGGTTGCTTGTATATGCAAATATATCTTGTTTGAATATTACAGTGTTAAATGATCAAATTACCCATACGAATTCATCATACACCTGCTGAAAACTTTTCTTTTTTCAACAAACATTTCGAACATCAATGTGGATTGTTGTGTAAATATAAAATGGATAAAAAAAATATTTGCATAGTAGGTTGAATAAGTTCTTCATTTTATTCCATATTAGGCTATCTTTATTCAAATTTTTGGACATCTAACAATATTGTATTTGCTGTCATCAGAAAATATTAGGGATTATTAAATTTCACTAGGTCTATTTAAGTGGGTTTTAGGAAACTGCAAGCACCTTTTCCCGTAGTATGTTTCTTATTGTCTGAGAAATAACATTTTTAGAGGTTTTTATAATATTACTAACAGTCTATTAGTACTTATCAATTATGTTTTTCTTACTTCGTTGACAATTTAACAAAGCTTTCTTTCATTACAACTTTTGGACGAAGATCTTTTCTTATTTTTAAATGTCCGTTTTCTTCTACTGGTATACTTGGATATTACCGAATGAAAGTACATTGTAGATACATACGAAGAATGTACGAATACTACCAAATTTGTGTTCTTTGTTAAATATTTATTCAATTTTTTTTATTGCAATTTATACCGTAGTATATTGTTTTTAATTATTGTCCAATAATAAATTTAAATAAAAAATTTTAAATTCATATGTATTCAATATTGTATTCAATTTTATATGTTAATTGTTAATAAACAATTCTAAAAACGAACACTCTGGAATTCGTCACCTTAATTATTCGTGTCGATGAAAAGATAAAGACCTCTACAAATGCGATAATAATTGTACAAGCACTCCCTGTATAATTTCTAAAACAATTTATATTACCTGATCCAATTTTGTAATCGTAAATTGCATTAATATTTCGTGTAAAATGAGTTCAGTGGCATTTGCCTTACGCAACGAGACTTGGGTGGCTGTGTAACAAATAACAATCGCTATCGTGATTCTGCCTGGATTTTGGCAACTTCCGGGACAGATCTGTCCAGGGACAAGTGACCGACGACCTCAGATCGACGACTGATACAAGACGCTTTGATCAGAGAAAGCTATGAGTTATTTAAACTGTCCAAACTGCGATCAATCAACAGTGAGTGATTGTTTTGTTTCAACGTGTAATGCCAAACAGGAATTTCTATGATGAAATGGTGATGGTACCAGTTTTTATAGCGTTGAGTAATGAAATATATTGAAGGTAAAAGAAAGGATTTGTTTATTTATATATTTTTATATCATAATAAAAAATAATAGTACATTATACAGGGTGTTCCATTTAAGCGTGCCACCATTGCTATCTCGAGAACTATGAGAGCTACAAGGTTGGTTAAATTAGCAAAGAACCACTATTTTACAAGACTAATACAATGAGCAAAAAAAAATTTTTTCGACCAGTGGTTCTCAAAATACGGGACACAACTTTCTTATTTTAAATGGGAACATATGTTTATTTTTAGGTTATTCGATAGAGTATTTTTTTCTGAATTCAACGATATAAACATATCATACACTAATATAACAAAATAACTGAGAAAATTGCATGTTAGATTTATATGTATTTTATTTATATCTGGCTGAAATAAGAGTGCTTTGGATAGAAAAGAACTATATGTCTATGTTTTCTAACCATAGCACTCTTGTTTCAGCCAGATATAAATAAAATACATATAAATTTAACATGCATTTTTCTCAATTATTTTGTTATATTAGTATATGATATGTTTATATCGCTGAATTCAGAAAAAAATACTCTATCGAATAACCTAAAAATAAATATACGTTCCCATTTAAAATAAGAAAGTTGTGCCCCGTATTTTGAAAACCACTGGTTGAAAAAAAAAATTTTTTTTGCTCATTGTAATAGTGTTGTAAAATGGCGGTTGTTTGCTAATTTAACCAACCTCGTAGCTCTTATAGTTCTCGAGATAGCAATGGTGGCACAATTAAATGGAACACCCTGTATACAGAGGAGGACAAACGGAAAAAGGCGTTCGCAATAGTAGAAAGCACTACAAAATAGCACTCCCTCCTAAGGTGTAACCTATTTACTATTTTTTTCACAACCCAAGTAAAACTATAAATAAGAACGTAGATTTAAAAAGTAAATATAATGGCATTAAGTAATTTTAATTTTCTTAATAAAATGTTTGTTTACGTGAAATATTTATTTTCGTTTTGCGAGCTTATAATTTTTTACTTCGAATTAAACTAGTAGAATCAAAATATGTTGTTGAATCTTAAAAATTGTAATAATGTAACATTTAATCTGTATATAAATGTATTTTGGTCATTGTAAAACTCCGCAGATATAATTTGGAAATATTACGCATCTTCGGCGATTTTATTTCATATATTTATATATGTATTTTTACTTCTGCATGTGTACGAAGTGAAGGAAATATTATAATCGCAAAAAAATAGTTCTCAAATTTCAACGGAAATATAAATTTTTACCATCCCTGAATCCATTTTGACTAGCTTTGGCATAATGTCTGTATGTACCAATGTATGTATGTACGTATGTATGTATCTCGTAGAACACATAAATTATTAGCCGTAGAATATTGAAATTTTGTTTAGAACTTTTATAAAATGTATCGGCAGTGCCAAAAGGACTCTTTGTTCGATTAGCCGCAGAATGTGGATTTTTTTTTTATCGTATTTCACTTAAAATGTGCATAATTGAATAGACGTACAAGGAAGTCATGTGGTGTCCACATCAGATTTTCAATTTTTTATAAAAATTCGTTTCTGTAACTCCATATCTCCATAAAAGTAAACTACTCTGCCATGACAAATATCTAATTTTGAAGTACGCAGAGAAATTAAACTTGTCTAAGTATCTCCTGTTAGCTCTTGCATTGTCCTATATAAACAAACACTAACACTGCGCAAACAATTAATAAACCGCAATTTTCATTATTTATCTGTCTAATTATGTAAATATAGCAACAGTTACTCAAACAATCCTCCGCTTGAGAATGAGTGTGGATCAGAATTAGAAAGACTCACATTCGGTGTAAATGCCAAGGTTTCCCACAGACACTGGCGCAGTGTGGCCGCGGGTCAAGGCACGGTAGGCAACCGGAAATGTCACCTCTGACCGCCCAGAAGCATTTGTGAACCGGCACATCTTTCGGCGACTTTGACGAAATATTGAGGTTATGTCACACTTTGGAAACATAGTTTACTTCAATATGTGGATATAACACTAATTTTAACAACTGATTTTAGATTATATTTTGACACGAAAACTACAAATGTTTTTTATTTTAAAGAAAAAAATATAAATTACTTACTACTTCATTCCAATTTCAACTAATTTTTTTGGCTGGTCTAAATGTCTAAACTTATATTTTTCTATATATAATTACGGAAATATATTTTTCACACATATTTTGAGAAAAAATTTAAATATGTCATCATATAAATCATAAACGAAAAGATTAGAAAATTTCTAATTTAAAATGTAAAGTACATTATCTTTAAATACCTATGACATCCTGTAATTTATATACCATATGTTTTACGCCACAAAACCTGCAAAGTTTTTTTTAAACCATTAATGTATTTCTCCGTAAAAATGCGGATAGGTTACTAGGAAACAAATATAATTAATCATAAGAAATGTTTCTTCAAATTTAAATTTTTAATTCTAAATTGTTTCACTTTTCATTTATTAGCGAGGAAGTTAACTGTACAAGTATTTCCTGGTGCCCCAAATAAATAAAAACAAACGGAGGTGAGAACTACATTTAATTAAACTTTTAAATTTTTTAATGAATGAATATTCGGCTTTTTCTCATTAAAATATTTTGCAAAGGAAAGAAAATATACATTTCAAAATTGTAAATTGCATGTACCTACAAATGTTTATTTTTAAAAAGCTTTATTTTAAAGTTTTCACATTGGTAAGCTACAGAAATGTTGCTAAGTAATTGAAAAAAAAAATTCTAGTTTCTTTTAATTTCCAAGAAACAGTTTTGTTTAATATCTTTGTAACAAAGCCTTGTTAATCGGGTGAAAATTCTTTGAAACTACAAGTAGTAAGCAGTAGTATGTATATACATTTTACTGAACAATAGTAATTTGCTTCAACAGTCATAAATGTAATTCCTTTTACACAGTTTCTAGTAATTTTCTCATTACATTTTACGATTTTTATCAAGTGAAATTCTATTTTCATAAGTAGGTAATATAACGATAGTCGTGGATTTATTGGAAAAATTTACAAATAATTGTTGCATAGTAACAAACAAACCAGTGTCAAAATTCAACGATATATTTTTAATATATTCTTTTATAGATTTTCATTTCGAACTTAACCTATTTTGGATTTTCCCAATGTCAATGTCTAATGAAAGTTAGAAGTTTCTATATTATTTAATTTTCACCATTTATTTCTTACCTCTAACATAAAATGTTAACTATGTCAGAAGTATTTCCTGTCTTTTAACTGTTTAAATTTTTATTGTCGTTAACATCTGTAGAAATAAATCAGACATGACGTGTTTTCTTTTTTCAAAGAAACATGAAGTAGGAATTCCATATATTTCCATTACACTTTGATAGTTTTTTATTCTCATTTTAATACATGCTTTAATTTTGACATTGACATTTGTTTTTTAAATAGAAATTTGAATATTTGAGTTTTTATTTCATCAAATATGCATGATGCAACAGCTAAAATAAAATAAAAAAAAATGGATTTGGTTCTTTTAGCATCTATTGAAGGATATGAGAATAATATATGAGAAAAAATGTAAAATTACATAAACTCGGAAAACATCAGTACTTGTTCCTTGTAAGAACATGTCAATTAAAATAAAGTTAATTATTCTATTTAACGAAAGATAAATAAAAATTTCTTCGCATATAAAATGTTTGTTTCAAATCTATTAACAGTGTAATTGTGGTAGTATTCAATATCTTGCCAAAAGAGTTGCCAATACTTGTTTGAACTAGATTATAGCATAACCAAACGTTCAATGATTTTCTTGGTATCATTTGTTAATGTCCCTGTTCTTTTCTAAGTTGTTAATATGTCACATAGATTAATTATAAGTACAAAATTTAATCATTTTTCTTAAATTCAAAGGATAATGATAACAGTAACTGCGGGGATTTAAAAAAAAACAAAGTATTTCATAACCCATCTGTGCGATAAACATTTTAGTTCAATATATTGATTCGCGTCACTTGAGAAAAGTTTCACATCACATGTGACTAACTTGCGATGCAACATACTTGTATCTATTGATAGAAAATAATAACTTATGATTAATTGACACAAGTCATATTTGATAAATATTTCTATAACAACTTCCTCGAATATTAAGAAGAACTTACATTCCTTATGGGTTAAGTAACTGCAAAATACGTTAAACTTGAACGTGGTGGAAGAAATGGAAGTGAAAATAAAGGTCGATGATTGTGTTTGTTGTTAAATTACATTTTAAAGTGTTGTACTTACAACTCAGGCAGGCTACAATTTTCTCCTGCCGTCTAGTAGTCGCGCAACATAATTATAAAAGTAAAGCAAAAAGATAAAGAAACCTGCTTTGTACGTGCAGCAATGAAAAGTTACAAAACTCATTGGCTGTGTGTTGCCTTGGGGAAGGTTACTACTACATGCTACACGGTGCTCCGTATACAAAAGTTTCTACTCCACTAGCTGCTAATTGTGCGCGGAAAGTCACTGATTCCGTGGGAAGTATTGAAGAATTAAAGATTACTGTGCAATTACTATACACAACATGTGGGAATTTTTGTTCATAGTGCTAATAACAATCTCTATTTTTTATTATTGTTTCATACGTTGAACTGCTACCGATAAGTTTATGGAATAAAGCGCTTTCTTGGTAAGTTTACAATACAAAGGGCCTGTTTAGAAAAATATTGCATCGAAAAACTGACGTAAGTTGTCAAAATATTCGTTGTTTACTATTTCTTCTCTTTACTTTATACAAGTATTGGGTGTCAATCACACTTCTACAGCCTGTAGAGAATTCCGAACCACCCTCCGTTCAGTTTTAGTCAGTCAAGTGACGGTTACATATGATTCTGTGTGTCTTAATTCCATATGTTTTACAAATAGCTGGGGCTCCGCCTTGTTAAGTTTGGTCATATTACTTACAGTCTAATTATTTTTTCGCGCTATGCATATTTTAACTGTCTGCTTCATTTAAAGTTACTAGTCCGTGGGACGAATGGATAGTTAAAAATCTGCCCGGAAAAACAATTTTGACGACTTACTTGTTATAATAAATAGTGTTTATTTTTTAAATAACAATTTCTTGTAGAATCATAACGAAAATTTTAAATACTCGAAAATATTTATTACCATTTAAAAGGAAATAAAAAATTCATATATAATATTAATAGGACAATTACAATAGATTTTAATCGGTACTTGGCTCTGGTTGATTAAAAATCTCTCTGGAACTGAATGTTTTACTATTTTATTTCTATTAAATAAATATGTTAGTTTTAAATCTTTTAGCTGCAACGTCCATTGCCTTTTTTCTTTTTTATCTTTCCTCCTTTCGTTTCTTTTTCGAATACTTCTAAATATATTACAAAAAAATATTTTCAGTTCTAAAATATTTTATAACTTACAAAATCACTTCCCTACTTTTTATCTTTGTTCTACTATCTTCACGAATTTTCTGTTAGACTAAATTATATTTGAATATAGAACATTTGAGACAATAATAACTGAACAACGCAGACAAGAATGTCAACATCGGCCAGCCGCACAACGTGTATTATGACTATGAGTTTTTATTATTATGATATGAATAATCCATCTCCTTCTCCTTTATAACTACTTTTGGTTTTAATTCCTCAGCATGATCTTCTGAGTAACAAAATTATTACAATTATCTCTACGTATATAATAATTACTTTATAATTTGTACTTTATAGTTTTTAGATTCTAAAAATTATATAAAATTGTAACATTAATTCAAACAAAATTTAAATTTCAATTGGCCACTGACTTATTTTTCTTGACAACGAAATATTACGAAACTAAAAACTATGTCGTACCTATTTTAAGATAAAACTTACTTTGTCAGTAACTAGAATAAATTCTCGAACTCTATTCATTTTGACGACGACCTCAAGAAAAAATCGTGAACTCCCCATTGTTACACCGTCAATTCTTCATGAGAAGTGTTCAAATAAATTAATAAATGCTAGTCGTGCAATTACTCTTTGTTGAATGTGAGAAGATTTTTTTTATTGTTGTTTGGCATTTGAGCCAATGGAAATTTGTAATTGTCCATTTGTATTTATTGAAGGACTATTTGTGTAATTTGTGATGGTATATTAGGTTGTTAAATAATTATTACTGATGTACAAATACTAAAAATAGATTGTAAATACCAGTACTGTTAGTAGAAAGTACGGTGTTTATTTGTGTATATATTCATGAAGGTTATGTTGTATATTAATCACATGGAACAGAGAAATTGTTTATTATATAAATCATTTTTTAATTTGCATAATACTATTGGATAATTAATCCATAGAATCACAGGTGCAAAACTGAGTGATGTGTAATTAATCTTTACAAATCATATAAACTCATTTATACATATATATATATATATATATATATATATATATATATATATATATATATATATATGCATTCTCAGTAGAAGAAGAAAATAAGGTTAAGTTTGAAACAATCTTACTAGGTTAGAAAGTAGATCAAATTATCAAGCATACCCTATTTTTTGATCTACTATATTAGTTCAATAATAGTACTGTCATTGCATAGATTTGACAATTTAAAAAACTAAAATTATCCCTAACATTAAAAAAATTATAGATTTAATTATAATAAGTGAAAAAAATTACGATCTAGAGGTAACTAACATTGAAAAAAGTAAGATGATTTTATTTTTGTCACATCAATAGGTCCTAGTTTGTAAATATATAGGTGTTTCCATACTTCGAACAAAAAATTAAAAAGTAGGTTTATACTACAGGATATAGATTACTGATAATAGAGAAAAAAGATATTTTTTTAATTAAGCGTGGTTTACTTAAAGTGAAAAATTTTAGGACCACTGAGGTAGCATACTTTGCAATTTAAAAAAATGTTCCTGATCAGTTTGCCCTACAGTATATATACCTTTTAATTTTTTGCTATGAGTATGAAAACACCCTGTACAAGCTTAATTCGCCGGTAGCGCAAGAACATATAAAAAGGAAACATGGAATATTATACTTCTTAACATCTTCCTTGAATGTTAAAATTAATTTAGATTCTTTATAACATTAACAAGGTTATTTTATTATTTATTCCGTATATAAAAATACTATCGTATAATATTGTATAATAATATTTTGTTTCTAGGTCACTTTTAATATGTAGAATGTATCTCAAAATTTTTGGTGATTAAGTAACAAAAATATCTAGACCGGACTTGAACTTGGGTTACTTAATTCCAACCTGTTACCAAAAAGTATAACAGCTGAATAACTTGTTGATATTATATTGTTTTGTTTCTGGTAAAAAGTGTTAAATTAAATTAAAAACAAAAACCAACCAATAACTGTAAATTAAAAACTAAAAGTTTAACCTTTTTGTGTGTTGCAAGAAAACCAAAACTATTTTCCTTGAGGATATGAAATAAAAATATCAAAACAAAAAGTATAAAATTACATTAAATAACTGGATCAATAATAAAAAAGTGAAATTGCATCAATAATTGCATCACTTTCTGTTAATCTATTCTTTGGCACCTAAAGGAAATATTCAATTAATATAAAACCAAATATAGACATATTTGATTATAATATAAATAATATTTTCTAAGTGTTCTCTTAATAGCACAAGTTGTATTAA
Source organism: Stenolophus ochropezus (assembly GCA_035578165.1). Lineage (NCBI taxonomy): Eukaryota > Metazoa > Arthropoda > Insecta > Coleoptera > Carabidae > Stenolophus > Stenolophus ochropezus. The sequence continues at coordinate 10,345,199 of JAQOWZ010000005.1, read as the reverse complement.
TTTCGCGCTACTTTAAGCATGACATAATTACATTTTTTGCAGTCACATTAACATGTTAACACGAAACTGGTGCATATTTTTATGAAAGAACAAGTTTCATTTATGTCGGAGGAAACTGTAACTTTCCAGTTTTACTTCCATGGTTTTGAGAGCAAAACCTGAGAAAAGTTGCATAGCAAGTGTTTATGGTAATGACATGCATTCAGAAAAACTTAAATGAAGATAATACTCGCTTAGAATCACATGGATATGGTTTATTAAAATTAAAATGAGCTAAATTGTAAATTACAATTCAGTCTAATTTGCAAATTTAATGGACAAGCAGAAAAAACATTGTAAATATATTGTTGGTTTTTATAAATTTATGGCACATGTAAAACGAATAAAACTTAATTTGAATTTTATTGAAAAATATTGCTAACCTACTGCATTAACAATTACAAACGGTTTATAAACCAGTCATTTTTACTATTTTTTTCATGACAATTAAATTCTTAACGAATATATATGAATAGCAAAAGGGAATTTATTGAGAACAAAAAAGGGAACATAAGCATTACATGCCAAAATGATATTAATTTGAAATAGGTTTTTTTCAGACTCTTTTGGTACCAAATGAGAAGTCCCAAAGCTAAAAACATTCGATCTTTATTTCCTTAAGATAGGTGGTTTTGAAATTTTTCCATTATTTTGTTATTTCTCTCTTTGACCGGCACATTTTAATGGCTTGGACGAATTTCTGAAAGTAAGTTCTTATACTTAATTTCTGGCTCGCTGAACCTACTTTCAGATAATTCGTCCAAACAATTAAAATGCATAGTTGAAAGGATGAAATCAACAAAGTAAAATAATTGGAAATTTCAAAATTACATATTTTAAGAAGAAAAAAATGAAAGGTTTTTTGCTTTGGGACTTTTAATTTAATTAATCACTGATATTTGTGAAATACTTGTCAATATTCTAATTTTCTAATGCATATATAATAAACTAGCAGCCAGACTAGATCAAATATGTGTGGAATGACGAAAGCGAAAGTCCTGCAATTGAGGTTGCAATAATGTGTGATTTTCAGTATTTAGTGTGGGGTACTTGAGCAAATGTTAAAGAGGATAAAATAAGCGTGATGTATGTCCCGCCGTATCGCCGGTGTGGGAGACATTAAACGCCGTTTACATCTGTTGAAATGCCATTTTTAAAGGGGTGGACGTTGGTGTTGTTGGAATGCCGGGAAGGTATGTTTGAGCTCCAACAGGACCTGTCACCTTACCTGACTTCAAGTTACCGAGTTACAGAAATAAGTGAAAGTGTCACTGAAATATTTGTTACTAAACCCAACCCTAAACAAAAAAAAATATATTGAAAATATAGGAATTTCCTAAGTTCATTGTCACAATTAAATTAAAATATGTAATTGTTCCTTTGAAAAACTTGTCAGTGAGTATTGTTCCCGAAATAATATACAATACATATAAAGTTTGAAATAATCATTGTAGAATAATTATGACACTGTACGGAATACAAGTGCCAAATTTTGTCTTCCGTGCACTGTCATATTAGATTTATTGCATTAAATCTTATTCTACAACGATCATTGCTCTAAACTTTATATTGTATACTATATCGGATACAATACTCACTGACTAGTTCTTCAAATCAACAATTACATTTTTTTAAATATCTCAGACTAAAATGTCTGTTAGTTTCTATGTTTAAATTTAAGTGATTCTACATCTCATGAGCTGTTGTGCAGTTCACAAATTAATTGAAACAAGTCAGTTACTGATCGTCCTACACACGCTACTCTGTGTATCGTGGTCCTACATACATCGACTCTTGCCAAATCTATAATGCTGTAATTCTGCTTGTATTTTGCTATCCTTTTTGTGATTGTGATCTCTCTAATTTGTCTTTCTTATTATTGTACTCGTATATTGTTATTGCTTATTGTCTGAGGTATATTGATACCAAGTCGTTTTTAGGACCCACTATTTTCTAAAGCGCTGTCTTTTTTCTGTAGCTATCTCTATTCGATGTTTGTACATTGAACAGCTCAAAAGATACTGAAATACCTAATGAAAATGAAAAACCATCAATAAAAGTACATCAACAGCAACCTATACACTAAATAAATGAAATGATGTATTTATTAAATGTTAAAGGTAGTTGTTTTATGACAAGTTTTACTTCATTTAAGGAATGGACCTACAGTTTATAGTGAGACTACATAGACCCAGCGATTGGTTAACAGTTCAATTTGAACATCAGATTTCTTTTTCCACTCATTTCAATTCAGAACAATTTTTTGTTTGGGGCCGTTCAAATATTACGTAAGCAGATTTATTACAATTATTTACCCCCCCATCCCCCTTGTCAGCAAAAGTAAGCAAAGCTCTTACCCCCCCCCCCCCCCATGCTTACATAAACATTTTTCAATTATTTTTTTTTTTTAATATTATAATTAAAATGTTATAATTATAATTTTAAAAATAAGAAAATAGATTTAGAATGGAGATTAGATTTTACTGATACAGTATTCAAGATCGATTTTTACACGATTCGGAACTTAGCCAATGTGAGGGTTGCCATTCGTGTTAAAAAGTTAATAGCTGCCGATGACGTAATCATCATCTAGACTCCCCTACCCCCCATGTCATCCAAAATAAGCAAAACAAAGACCCCCCACCCCCTATAGTGCTTACGTAATACTTGAACGGCCCCTTTGAAGAATTTTAAGAACCGAATCTTAGATATCAGACTGTGATAATTTCTTAGTTTTCGTCTTTATTTATTTATAAGCATCCATTTCCGGATTGTCTTTAAATTTTAACAATAAGAATCGCTTGTGAAATATCTTCCGCACCTAGATCAAAGTTTCAAAATAAACGCTTTTTAATTATAATCCATTCATATCACAAAGAAAACATCGGCTCTCCTGTGGAACTTTTCTAATGACGCTGATGAGTTTCTTTGTGCCTGGGGATCACGGCTCGATCGCTCGATCTCTCGTTCGCGATCTGTGGATCATCCCACGTTCTTGCGTAATCCCCCTCTCTGAACAGCCAGAGGGACTAAAGAGGTAAATCACCTGCGAACACTGACTTCAAGATTCACTTTCTATGGCTAGTGCAAGTCGGAGATCATGATTTCGGCGTTTGAAAGAATAACAAAAATAACCTCAAAATTAAAAACATTACATCACCCATGGCTTATTACCCATTTCTAGGTACTAGTGGAGGCAAAGTCCGTAAAAATTTGAGTCCGGACCTAAAGTAAAAAAAAATGTCCGGACTTTTCGGACAGTGTAAAATGCACCTTAACGGTCCGGATCCGTTCGAGTTCGGACTCGTCCGGTGCATTTGTGTACCAGTGCAGGTCCGGTGCACTTATGTATTTACCCCCATAAATAAATTTACAAAGCAAATAAAATCCCTTAACTATATATTGCGTAGGAAGTTAGAATTAAACTTCAGTAATATTCAACACTTTAAATAAAATTTAGTTTAAATGAAAAGTGTATTTTTGACAGCAAAGATTTTAATGTCCTAAAATAAGAAAACCGATTATTATCTGGCCGAGGTATATTACTTTTACTTATTTATATAACTTAAGAATGCTTAGTACGGATTCAAAAAAATTCGGTCTCCATTGCCAGCACTTACTAGGTACTTCAATTTGTTCCTTACAAATATCGGTAATCAGTCTCACGTCTTATTACACGTCACCTCTCTAGCATTCTAGGAAATATAATTTTTGACAAGTTTACTATAATTAATGTAGATATTCTTCTTTTCTAACAGCCAGATTCATAACACATGATTAATTCATAAACGGATTTAAATTCAAACTAAATTTGACATATTTAAACCAGTTTTTTATAGCGATGAATGAGTTGAGGTGAAAACTTGGTAAAAAGAATTCGATTAGTATTTAAAATTAATGAAAAAATAGATATATTTGCAGATATTCTAAGCAAAAGACAAAAATTTCTATAATTAATTTAGAGGTAACAAAAACTATAAAGATTTAATACATAATGCAAATAACACTACAAGTGCTTAATACTTGTGTGAAAGGTCACAGACTTATTGTCTTGCGAATGTTAAACGACGTGATTTATTTAACTTCATTTCGTGTGAATCACACCTTGTATTATTTATGAAAATAGCACATGCAGTTGTAAATCAACGAGGCTATGAAAAGGGGTTACATCATTTTACATATATTTTGCAATAAACTATTTTACTATGCGTTTTTATATTGCAATAATGCATAAATGTCACTAGACACATATTTGCATCATAAACATATCTAGAGGTGTAAACAATACCGTAAAGAATTAAACATTGCATTAATGAAAATATAACCAGATGATTAGACTTCATAATGTTATGTAAATGCATATCTTTTTTGCTAGATATATTTTCAAAATCTGTATATTTCTTTACATTTTATGTACTTATAAACTTATATTATGAATTTAAAAAGGCATATTTTACATCTTGGATATTTTCAGATTTGGTGCACATTTATAATTTTCTGCATTTTTTCTTTTTTTTCTGAATCGATAAGAACGAAAAATTTTTAATTGACAAATTATTTGAATTTCACCTTTCGAAAATGTGAACGAACAAAATATTTCATTTAAAATATGTATAGGTGAATACTTATTGAGGTAAAATTCAACTTTCAATAAGCAGGTAAAACTTAAATAGTTACTTACGGTACAAATACAAGTACGTATTTAATATATTAAAAAAATATATTTGAGTTAGGAACACCTAATTTTGCGTAGATAATAAAATAATTGAATTTTAATAATGTGGAAATAGTTATTTGTACCATTAGTCCAGAAACTGAACTTTTGCGAGAGTGAGCTTCTGAACCACTCGGACACACTAGTATTTTGATTTGGATAAATATTGTCCAACGTTTATTTTATTCAGCAAATTATTTAATAACGAGAAAAATAATAATAATAGCACGAGGTACAGACGATTTAATACCCATACTTGTGATACAAAATGAGTTTGAGAAATGAGACCCACATTGTATATGTATGTAAGTACACTTTGTGTCAACATACCTGATATAATTTTATAGATATAAATATGGTTTCTGCTGGTATCAGTTTTTTATTATTACTCTTTGACATGTTTTGCATTACGCAATTAACAACGTTAGTACTTCATTTTGTAAAATAATTAGTACTACAACAATTACTTAGTCATTACGAACAGTAGGCAGTGAACAAATTAAAATAAAATTTGCATTAAAAAACTGCAACATCCGATTCAGAAAATGAGAAAGAATAATTGAGCAACTGTTTTAGGAGATTACTTTGACCATCAAGGAATTCTTGAGCAACAGTTGAGCATTATGCCAGTTCAAATATTTAAAGCAGCCGACCTTGATAATTTCGCAAGTTAACTTTCATTCGAATCTGGTTTTAGATTTAACAACGCATTGCTTGACAAGTGCCGATGCACAGAACATGGATTCTGTGTTTGTGAAAAACAAAAGTGTGCAGGAAACATGATCGGAAAGTGAATGTGTATCGTGAATTAATTTATGTTACATAGTGAACTATAATAATAAATAATGTGATCAATGCTGAAAGTTTGTTTGGGAAAAATAACAACATAAATTACAAAACAAATGCCTTCTAGTTACAAAGAAATTGACATGTTTCATAAGAAATAAACTACAAATCTAAATATGTAATTATTGTTTTATTGCTTTTGGTGTTAGCATATCCTTTGAAGAAAATAAATATTAAAACATTTCATTCGAATGTTTTAATTTAAAGTAGTGATTTTCAACCATTGCTTTTTGAAAATTTTTGTTAAAAACAATACACTCAGATGTTTCACTTCTGAAAAAGGTTGTAGTGGAGTCGAAACAGGTTGAAGTACAATAAACGTTCCCATTTTCACATCATTTCAATTATAAAAAATATTTCGGTAAAAATTAATACGTATAAGCATTTTGTATATTTATTAACTTTTATATGATTCGAATGATGATTTTTAAAGAATGTAAAAAAATAATTACGATTTGCTGTAATGAAAAATGTCACGTGTTTGCCGCAAAAAAATATTTTTCTCCTGGTTTCACTAGGAATATTTGTTGAAAATCACTGACTTTAAAGTTCAAAATATAAAACTTGATATATAAAAAAAAAATGTAATAAATTTAGTTTCTACGTTATATTTTGCGTTCCGTTTCTGGAATAGTAAGCAACAATAATTGAATATTTGTTAAGTTATGTAATTTAAATTTCAAAATACTTATGTGTATATATCTCTGTAATATTTTAAAAGTGAAAATGATCTTGCAATGTATATTCACATAAACCAATAAAAATATACATTTATGACAGAGATGTAATGAATATTAACCAGACAAGTTGCAAAATCTGTTAACAATTTGTAATGTTTGCTTTTGTATTAGTACCGTATTTGTTTCTTAAGTGCCAACTGTGTTTAGTTTAGTAACAAGATAGTAAAATGTAATAAATAATGCGAGTGGTTCAACAAATAGTTCATATTTTAGTGAGATTGGTGTTAGTGATCTTCCTTTACAACAAACTTTATTTCGAATATAAAATCTGCACTCATTCCATTGAGGTATGAATAGAAAAGAATTTGATTGAAAGTTGTTATAAGCCAGAAAGACAATTGAATAAATGTGTTTGCCTCTTGAATAAAGAGTTTATTGATATGTGTTGATTGATTTTCATTCTTGGAATAACATTGTGATTTATGGTACAATGCGTGCTTATAATACATAATTAGAAAATGTATTTCTGCAATGACTTACGGGTATTGTTTGTTACATTCATTCACAATGTTGTTATTCAAGGGATCATATTTAAAAATAATAATGGAAGTTGATAAATATGCATATTAAATGTTAAATATTTACAGATTTTCAATATAGCTACTACCTGTGAGAGGAGTGTTTACTCATTGTATTTTATTTCTGCATTTGATTTAGTTGTTTTCTTCATAGCACTCTTTGAATAGTCATATTTAAATAAAAAGTATACATACATAATTTTGCATTTTTCTCAAAAATTTTGTTATGTAAGGATATCGTTGAATTCAGAAAAAAAATACTGAATCGAATAAGCAAATAAAAAAAGTAGGTTCCCATATAAAATAAGAAAGTTTTACACCGTATTTTAAGAACCACTGGTCGAAAAAAAATTTTGTTTCCATCATTGAAGTAGTCTTATAAAATAGAAATTGTTTGCTAATTTAACCGACCTTGTAGCTCTTGTAGTTCCCGAGATAGGAATAGTGTACCACTTAAAATAAACAGTCTGTGTATGAATGTTGTATTAGTGAAAATAAAACAGGGCATGTAACCGAAAAGGTTAACCCTTATATCGTTCAAAAAAATTAATGGAAAAAATTGATTAAAAAAAATAATTATAAAAATATCATTAAAAATAAAAATAATAAAAAATTAACATCTGAAAGAAAAACAAATAAAAGAATGCAATTTAATTAACCCATATTCACAAAATTTTCCGTAATACCTCCAGAAAAACGTAGGTCACCTTTCAATTGTAAACTTGTATAATGCTCATAAAGAGACTACCTACTTTTATAACTTCCAATAAAATGTAAATAACACAGATATAAAAATAAATTAATTTTTTTTCGCTCTAAATGATATTAAAATAAAGGTTTAATGTTCGCTAAAACCGGTTTATTTTTATTTTGTTAACGGTTACTGGCATTTTCGGCCTTAAAAATATCGGTTAAAATTAGGGTTAAAGTTCGCTATTTTCGTTCAAAATATCGGTTACCGGTTTTCTTAATCGGTTACATGCCCTAGATGTAAGATACTAAATTTTATTGCGACGACAAGTGTCAAAATGTTAATATATATTGTTGTTTTTTTTTTGCGAAAAATAAATTTTAATTATGCCTAATAATATTTTTTTTATATACATATAAACACATTTTAGCTATACGAATACGAAAATAACCAATACCCTGTACAACTAACACTTTGTTCATCACTGTCGAAGACATATCACACGGGCCAGAATTTTTCATTTTAAAAATTAATATCTTGTCATATTTTGAAAGATTTTTCAGAAAAAATTAAAGAAAAATGGTTTAGAACCCCATTGCTCTAACTTGAAATAGTTATTTACGTAGCCTGCGGTGTAAGTTAATCTTTACAGTACGAGCTGAAAATTTGTGAGGCGAGCGACGAGGGAGTGACTCCAGTGAGCCCAGTAAAGATTAATTGCACGCGTGCCGTGTACAAAATTTTATTTCCACCTTCATAGCGTTGTTTTTTTTATTAATTTGTAGTTGGTGGTGGTAGAACAATTTATAGATAGACGTTGTCAAATAAGTTTCGCCAGTGAATGAAAATGTACTATAAATGTGTATAATTACTCACATAAACCTAATTACATTAAGTTTGTAATATTTATAATAAAATGCATAAAAAACTTTCATTATTTTCTATTATTTTTTATGAGCATTCTAAAATTTTACGACTAGCCTTGTAAATTTTTACAGGTTAGTTACTGTAACTGTTTATTTACTTAGCTACCAATAAGCCTGTAAAGTGACAATTATAAAGAAAGTGGAAATAAATAAAATGATTCTGCTCAATTGCAGGACTTCATCGCAGCAGTCCACAGCGGCAGCCAAGACATCCGGCCGCTGCTGTCGCCTCCCAACAACACCCTGGTGGCGACAGGCCCGCGGGTGGTGCACGAGAGCCATAAGAGCCGCAAGGTCACCGACACCGAGGACACCGCGGCTGTCAGCTCCGTGCGTCCCGACGGCAAGATCGTTACCGAGACCACCAAGTCCACGCAACACGAGGAGGTTCGCGACGAACCTCTCAACGAGGGCGACGTGGTGGAGGAGAAGACCGTTGAGAACTCTCAGAGGTAGGGCAAGAGTCATAGAAAGATTTTTGAGGACAAAAGCCACACTATATTAAATCATTTTATATTGCGTTAAAAATTTCTTCAGTGCTTCGTCTTTGTCAACTTTAAAAAATGAAAATAATTTGGTATTTAATTGAAAACAAAAGATTCAAAATATAGAATTTTTGTTTTGGTTAAGCGGACTCAACTTCTAAGGTCAATTATAATATTACGCAGTGTTAATTACAATTTAAATTGCAAATTCAATTTTCGATATAGGTACTATAGGCACAGAATAGATTTATACAGAAGCGACAGTAAAACAGAGAAATGAAAATTAGAGAGAGATGGGGGAAAGGCACAAATTTAATGGTCTCGTTGTTTAAAATCGGAAAGTTTCTTCACATCTTAGGGAGAAATAGGGGAAGTGAACAAATTTAAAGGTCTACACAATGCCACAGAATAAGTTTATGTAACTATTCTGTGACAATGCTCCAAGGTCATAAAACTGAATAGGGAAACATGAAAGGTACCGACACGGAGTGTTGCTTCTGTATGTAATTCTGTGCTACAGGGTTTGATTAAAAAACTTCGGTATTTCGTATAATAATAAACAATAATGTAATAATAAATTTTGTTAAATATTATAATTCACTAATAGGTATATGAGTATAAATTTTAAAAATATTGTTATAAATAAAATACTAACAGAATCAAAGACATAAATGATCCTATTTACATAAGTGTAATGCTGGTTGCAGTTTAGTATCTGTACGAATTGATGTAATATATTTTTAATTGAAAAAAAAAATTAAATAATTGGTATCAATTTGACGAGATCATTACTGCATAGGAAGGTAAAACACTTGTTCAATTAAAAATAAAAAAATAAAATAAAAACTTTTTGATCCGTATCAGATCAAAACAATTTAAGTTATAATTAATCATTGTAAATATCTCAATGATAATTATTTCACTTCGATTACCAGTCAAGCATATTATTAAATTTTAATACAAGACAGTTCTATCAAGATTTCTTTAGCACCGTTAAGTACATGTGAAATTTTATTGTGAAGACGATTAACACAAGCTTACTACTTTTCTTTCTGAGAAAGATAAATGATTAAATAAACTTTTAACAAATTTCTATTCTTTACAATGTATTCCAATTCCAAAACAACTATTCAGTATAGAAGTCACAAATGTTACTTTCATTACACATAGTTACATATGTTTTTAAATATGAATAAACAATAAATTAAACATTTGCATATTACTAAACAACTAAACAGGAAGTAGTACTGTATGTCATATGGTAAACGTAAAATTTATGTAAAATTAGACTTACATTTGTTGAGTCGACTCCAAGGCGAGTTTCACAACAAATAGGCACAATGGAATACAGTATTTTTTAGTTTTACACTTGATAAAACAATATAAACAACACTAACAAACAAATGTCCGTTAAACACATAATATTAAACATTTGACGTTTATTAGTTTCATTTAAACTCAATGATGGCAGCACTGTACAGCGTAACCAAATTCAAAAAAAATAAATACATATTTTTACCCATTTCTGGGTGTGCCAGTCTGCTTTATCACAGATTTCAGTATTTAAATTGCAAAACGTATTTTCATGTTACCTCCCGGGCACTCTAACTGACTTAAAAAGTGCATATTTATTTGGAGAAATTTATAACAATAAATCATGCTTGCTTGTTTTATCGCAAATTTCGGTCAGTATATTGACCACATCCTATGCACTCTAACTGAATGCAACACAGCTGAAAAAGTTAGCAAAAAAATAAAATATATACATGAATGCATTTTTATAAGGAATTTTATATTAAATAAGAGTTATATTGATGTGATTGTTGTCGCCAGGTACCAGAAAACAAAAGACCAAGAATTTGTGGAGTACCTAGCTGATGGGGTCAAGATTGGAGGCGAGATGAGGTACAAGGCGGAGACTATGGAAGGCGAGCGCCATGGGGAAGGCCTGGACGAGACAGACTGGGACAGTCTGAGCACCAGGATGCGCCGACAACGTCGGCAGCAGCTGGCTAGGGGAAACTACCCTCACAAAACACGAGGTAAGGAAAAAATCAAATTCAAATTATATTACTGATCGCTTCATAAAAATGAGTGTACTTTTTTAAATTCATTTCTGTTTAAAGCTTATTAATAGATCTCGATGTACTGATTTAAATTTTCAAGAAAAATTGAAAGTTAGGATTTTCAGTGTTCTTATTTTTCACTTAAAATAAACGTTTCAAAGAAAGGTATATATCGAGAAAACATTTGTTTGTGTAACTTTTCCTGAAGAGTATATTATCTACTCATTTTTGGAATTTTCTGAAAAAACATTTGAGTTGCAAGTTGCAACTTTGAAAGCAAGTAAAGGTAAACAATTTTGTTTAAAAATTTGTTATTAGAGCATCAAGATTTAGTAGTAGGAATGAACGATTTTCTAAAACCACACTTTTTAAGGGACAAAACTAATAGAAAATAACTTGGGAAAGAATTTTAAATTTTACAATATGAATAAATAGTAGGGTAGGACCTTGTGTGCTGGCATGATCAGATTTTTACATTTCCAGTATTTTCCCTCTTATAATATGGAATTATTGAAACAAGTTTAAAATTACTGGTTTCACGATTTTCTTGACTAATAAGATAGGGCAATAAATTTCTGTAATTGAGTCAGTTTTGGCACACTTTATTTCTTCTGTCTTCTGAAAGATCCATGTGGGTTCGAAATTGGTCGGAGTAGAAATAAATCTTCGAAAATTGATTGAATTCTATAAATATATTGCTTTACCGTATTTAAAAGTAGTGTTTTGTAATTAATTATTTCAATTAATACTGGTTGTTAGAAGTAACAAATCTGTCCAGTAAGATTGATTATAAGTAAAGAACAGTCATTCATAATAAGTACAAAATTACAAGTTAATTGAGTGTGAACTTGCGACCATTCAAGATCATTGTTTCCTCGATGTGGGTTACCGGATTACTGCACTTATTGCTAAAATAGTCACAGAATCCTACTTACCCAACCATCACGTACATGAACTTTGAATATATCTTGGATTGACAGAAACAAGCTTTCTCGAATGCCTTGCTTGGCATACCATTCACGACATTATTTAATATCTCAAGGAAGGTTTTCGACCTGTGCCGTATAAGGACACGGCCGAATCTTAATTACCTGTTCCTAGAGACAATAAAATAGGTGATGTGCTGAGTGACATTTCATGAATAAAGATGATCTAACTCTAACGATCACATCGTTACTATATTTAGATTTATAGGAAGACAGATTCATGCCTTAAAATATAAAATACTTTATCACAAGTCACGACTTTGTGTCTATAAATTTTTAAAATGAGATAAATTATATATTCATTCAATAAGGTGAAATAAAATGATTTGTTGGATTGGCATCTATCGATGGAAACAGTTTATTTATGTATCAAGATCATTATTTTTGATGTATTTATATCAAGTAATACTGCTTGGTGCAAGTATCATTTCTTAAAGTAATTAATAGGCCAGAAATTGTTGTCAATATTACCATAGCAACTCAAGTACTAACATGCTAGTAAAATATAAAATATATGTTTTCTAGTTTGAGGCATCGTTGAAATCTCTGCATCAAAATACTAAGTTTCAATGAAAATATCCAAAAAAAAATATTTGAACGGAATTTGAAATTAAGCACATCACTCCTGAGTTTTAATTCCCAGAGACCGACAAGGCGTAATTTATCGAAAAATAAAAAATACAACTCGAATGCTGACATGCCTCACATCTTAAATTAAAATAGCACTGGCACATAAAACAATCGACAGCGCGGCAGTGATGTTGCCTTATGCACCTCTTAAAAGATACAGGAACATATAAAAATAACATGCGAATTTTGTTTTCAGTAATGTTTCATATTTATTTATTTGCTCCTTTGTTTTAGGAATTGAAGACCAAGTAGGTCCTCCCTTAGACCGCAAGGACGCCCTAACTAAAAAACCTCTAGATTTCGACGAAGAGGAAGAAACACGTAAACAAGAAACCTCTAAATGGTTAGAGCATCACTTTGGAAGTGAATCCACCAGGTCTTCTCGTGACTCCATAGACGATGAAGAGCCAACACATTCCAAAAGCTTCTTCAACGTCACTATCAAGTCCCAGCCTGCTAGAATTGAACAACCTGTTAGGCCTGCTTATGTAGCGACGCAGAGGGTTTATTCGCCATCGCCGGAACCAGAAAGAGTTACTCCTGTTCGGAACGGATATTTCCAGGTAAGACAGGAAAAAATAAAAAAATAAAATAAAGCTTGTTTTAAACCTTTTTTATTCGAATATGTGAAAAACTAGGGTTTTTTGGGTACGTTTGAACGAAAAGCATTTATTTTGTTGTTGTTTGGTCTTTTTTCTAGGTGATTACTTTTTGTCCTTATATGAAAAGTACTTTTACTACGCAAAAAGTAGAAGAGTAGTAGTAAAATTACTACAATTATCTAACTAACATGATAATAAAATTATATTTCTTTTAATGCGGGTTTACTTTCATTTGAAGTATTTGAATAAAAAATAGTGTGATACATAGATGAAAAGACATTCGTACTTCTGTTATTGAGAAATTGCATTTTTCGTCCTTGTATCATAAATAACAATTTTAATTAAACCTAAAAGATATGTTGCTACAAAAGTATTAATACTCTCATGTATTGTGGGTCACATTTCTATTACTATATTTATAGGGCTGTTAAATTTTCAAAAATTTGTTCGACCCAACTGAAATGGAGGTTGAGCGCATGACAACTAATATTATACTTGTATATGTCCTTTCATACTGACTGTGAACAAGCTTTTTTTGTTTTTGAAAGACAGACGTGAATAATGTTTTTAATCATTTTAATAATATACAAAATATGAATATCAATAAGTTTGAACAAACCTCAAGGTGGTAGTTTTTAAAGAACTTATAATACATCTTTGAGATCGTTAAAACAAGAGTTTACAGTCTCAATCATCAGCCTTTCGTTGTCATTGAATTTAACATTTATTAAATTACTCTTTCCAGGGCATAAGCGAATGGTCGGAACGCAAACAAGAAGACCACCGCTTCAACGGCTACACCACCTTGCAACGCCAAGCCAAGTACCGCGAAGACAACGCCCCCACACCTCCAGAGCGCAAGCGCGCCATCGAGCGTCGCCAGCGCAGCTCACAAGATAGCCGGTACGACAGCGGTTACAGAACTCACTCCCGGAACGAGATGTCACGGGACAGCCATGATGAACCACAAGACGAACCTCCTCCGGACTATAGTCCTCCGCCTAGACACTCCCCCATGAGGCACAGTCCTGCGAGGAATAGTCCCGTGAGGAATAGTCCTGCAAGAAATAGTCCTCCTCAGCGGTACTCGCCTAATAATAGGCATAGTCCACCCAGTCGCCATTCACCCCCGGAAATGGTAAGGAATATTTTTTATTTATTATTACGTTCGAAATATGACATGGCGTACTATTGTCTCTTGGTTGATATTTCTAGTTATATAAATAAAAAAAAAAGAATGGGATTTCCCAAGACTATTTTTAGAAAAATTCACATTGAAAATGAATTTTTATATTCAACTGTTTTATGTCACCATTGAAGTCTTTAGTCAATTGATCGAACAAACACATTGTATTGGGTAACGATTTATCATATACACATACATATGTAAATAATAAATAAATGTGTCACTCACGGCTTATTACAAATTGCTAGGTGTGCCAGTAAATTTTATCACATATATCGATAATGATATTTTTACTGAAGAAGGTGCTTATCAAACCTTTAAATCTAATATTACATTTTGAAACTTTAGTTACTGTCCTATGTCATCGTTGAAATCTCTAGTCATATGAATTAAAATAACAAATTAACACCTACCGTATCGGACTTGGAGTGATTTATATCAATATTTACAAAGACATAAAATAAATAATAGTTTGCTTTATAGCAGATATTAATTAATATTTAGACTGAAGACAGCGTTTACGTAATGCATGGTTTATTATTTAAGTATTTTTGAACAACAGTAGGTAATACATATTTCGTGTTACTATCTTTACTTTTATCGTTAAAATCACCAAACATTAAAAATAAAATATTATAAAAAAATTGAATAAAATAAAATTAAGGTCGGTCTTTTTCGATCGTTAAAGTCTAAATGTTATATATGAAATATTACAAGAAATACTTATTTCCTTTTAAATAATGTAATAAAATACAATATGCGTACATGTATTAATGTCTATTAATTCATTTTGAGAGCAATAAACACTAGTAATTTAAATAATAAAACAATTTACATTGTTTAACCTTGAACAAAATAAGAAATGCCTGTTGTTCATTTGATATATTTCGTTCAGACACTTTGTAGACAATAATTATAAGTGTTCTATTATAAAAATATGGATATGGGTGCCCTCTTAGATACACTTTAACAATTATTTCTTAAATGAAGACTGAACCAGTCAGACCGGACAAAAAACTAGGCCCGGGCAAATTTTATGTGTAGCCATTATAAAAAAACAGATATTATAGCGTCGGCTCATTGAACCTCCGATAAATACGGCCTGTCGGGGTTATCCCGATTGCTCGATGGGCAGGTCTGACCATTTTCCGATCTTTTTGATACAAGTTAACTAAGATGAAGTGAGGAGAGTTGTTTACTGAATTTTTAATTTCAGTGGAATAACGAAATTTTTTGGTGTTAGTTTGCTTTATTTTTATTAAAAAAGAAATTATTTCAAAAAACGTGAATTAAAAAAAAATATATGTTTAGGAGTAATTATTAAATGAATATGGTACCGACATTAATTTTTTATTTACGTCTAGTTCGAATGTATCTACAGATTTTTGGAGATAATTTTGAAGCTTTTTTTGCTACTTAAAAATGTCAGCTCATTTCACTGTAAACTGAGGTGAAATAGAGCGAATTAAAAAAATTCCACTAAGTTCAGAGCATCTTAATGTTTGCTTAAACTAGATCACATTCCAAAATAGCTAGCTGTCCTGGAAAATGCACAACTCCGTTTATACATGAGTTGTCCTGTTTCTGTTTTAGTTGTGCACGCCACCGCCAAGTCCGCCCCCTTCCAACAAGAAATCCTACCAGCGCACGCGCTTCGCCCCAGAGCGTCCTCCTGAGGAACCCGCACCCCCGAAGCAGAAGCACGGCATCGCTTCCTCCATCCGCAAGCTCGTGGGTAAAATCCGCAGCGCCAGCGCCGAGCGCAAAGCCAAGCAGCGTGCCAAACGCTCCCCGTCCCCGCAGACGACCTACCAGCAATACAACGTCATCGACAACATTCCGCGCTCCAGTCGCGAGCGCGAGCGCGAGGCGATGCAACGCCGCGGGACTTCGCCCGTGCAGCGCTACTACCTCGGCGAGGACCCCTTCGGGGGCAGCATCTACGGCCGGGAGAACAAGTACGATGGGGTGAAGCCCGCCCGCAAGAGCAAGAAGAAGGAGGACGATGATGGCAGGTAAGATGGGACGGGTGTGGCAGATTTCTCACTTTATTATATACTTTAGAATGGTTTGAAAATGAGAAATAGCAAACCGGTTTGCAGTTTCTAATCCTTATTATTTACTTTGGCGCTTTCTCATCTTATGTATATTCATAAACGGAAAATTTTCCAATACGTATTAATACACGTGACTCAAAATTTATACAAACTCTGTTTCTTCTATTTTTATAAAAACCTTTTTTGGAAAGAGAGAAATTTTTTAACTACTGATTAAAGGAAAAGGTAATTTAGGAAGTCAATATATTTCCAGCTTCTTTTTTTCTTGCAAAATTTAATCAAATAATTTTGATACACTATTTTTGTGTTTTTAAATTACCAGGCATATTTTTTTTAACTATGTTATGAATTAAAAAAACAATAATGTAGAAAATCTATTGTGAAATTATAGACGTGACTCAAAAGTTTTTTTCCATATTTTTGTCTTCTTAAATGAACAAACATATTTCTTTGGAATTTTTACAATCGATTTCGGCACAATACTTTTTTCGGGAACTTGAACTTTCATTTGCACTAGCGCTTCTGTTAAAATTATTAAAATTATAAGGGTACGTTTAAAAAAAAGCGGTGTAGTTTTCTATGTACTCCGCGTCAAAATATAATGATAAAAATTGAACTAAAGTAATGTTATTTTTGTAAGCGATATTATTAATTGTTGTTTTTTTTTTACAAGAAAAACAAAAATCTATAACATCTTAATTGCCTAACATGTGGATTTTTAATATTTCAAAAAACTCAGCTCAACTTTATATATTTTCAAAAAAAATTGGCGCATTTTTTAACTGATGATAGACGACAAATATGTTTTAAACTAAATTTAAGTTTTTAATACTAAAAAAAGTAGAACCTGCCACACTTAATCGGTGTATTATAAATGTAATAATGTATGTATATAAATGTAAAAATCTTGTAATCTTACTTAAAATGCAAAAATTAAGTGTTAACATCTGCAATAAAATTTTATATGGCTGTCGAAATGTAAACACGATTAATTTATTGTTGTTAACTTGTCAAATGTTTATAACATAATGTCCCCCGCAAAAAACTTATCAAAATAATATGCATGACAAAAATGTTGGCACCTGATTTAATCAGTGTTTGACCGTTTGTAAGTTTCACCTTGAAGAATTGACATTAGCATTCGGGATTCCACAAAAAGTTGAGTCAATCACAATCGCAGAACACACATACACACACCTTAACCTTGCCCGGCTGTATATAGACACAGCAATGACGTCCACATGTAGGACAGATTCAGAAGTGCGCAGTGTCATACCGCAGACATGTCAGGGTCGCTAGCCCACCTGTAACATTGACTGTGGCTTCCAGATCTACTGGGAAAATGTCGCCGCATTCACTGCCTTTTTCGTAACTCCCACATGTTTGTTACAGATCCCACAGCACCCTCGGTCGATTCAGTAAGTCTACCAGTCGCCTAGCTAACGATCACGTCGACTACACTCGAACTGCTCAAACACTGCCAAGAAACATCCGTTCCGAAAGTTCGCACCGCAGTAATAACGCCCCTTCGTCTCGACTAGCGAAGAATAATCAATCGAATAGCACCATAAACGTTTCTATCATCAATACAGTGTCGCAAAATCGTCCCATCGCAAACGGAGGACCCGCTAAACCAGCAAGGACTTACAAGTCTCACCTTTCAAGGAGTAAAAGTTTCAACGTTCACGCAGGTGCTCAAGACAACAATATGTACAAAAGTAACCCTCAACTTCATCGCTTGGAGGAAAACCCAATCGGTTTGAAAAGCCCAGGAATTGTGTCAAGTATCAGTCGAAGTACTCGGGACTTATCGGAAGCAGTAGATGACAACCGAGAATACTCATATACATCAAGGTTTGCGAAAAACGGTTACGAGGCAAACGACAGCAAGAAAGTGTTCTTGAAAGGCTTAAAAGAACGAGCACCAGATTTGTACAAGACTTTACAAAGTGATGATGAAGAACACGCCAGAAAATGGCAATCACCAACAGCTTACAGCACTCCTTTAAAGTCAAGAATTGCAACGTACAATCACGGAGACATGTACGAGCCTCCGACAAGGTTGAATTCAAATGACTCTTATTTATCGCCTGTCCACTCCGCGATTCGACGAGGAAGCAACAGCACTGATGATTATTCCGAAACGTACCACACCACAACTAGAAACGATGACCCCAAACGGCCAAGTGTCACCGACACCGTCAAAACTATCAGCAAGAAAACCGTGCCAGCAAAAGACGGTCGCGCAATGCAAACAATCGAGTCCACGGAAACCAAATCCATCACGAGAAGTCGTTTCCGGGGAGAACCAACGAATGTGAGATATTTAGAAAATGGAAAACTCAGTAATTCTAGTAACGGAGGTGTTATTATTGAAGTCAAAAATTATCGTCACTAGCATCAAAGAATGTAAAGTTATTGTCGAAGTTAAAATTATCAGCATGAGCAAGGACTGTGTCATTATAAAAAAGTTTTTAATTCAGTATAAAATGAAATAATTCAACTGTAATGTTTACAGGTGCTAATATAAACTAATGATAAGATGTACTATTAACACTAGTTAATAAAACTGAAAGACTCATGTGTATGAAGTAAGGCTTATTTATACTGTATTGCAGATTAGGAGTGCCAAATTAATACTGTACATAAATAACTGCTTGATTATGTGTTTTTATTTTATTAAAAAACAAAAAGTTATATCCATGTTTGCAAATTATTACTAAATAAATGTCATTTAATACGTTTAATATATAATCCAAGTATCTCAGAACCTTTACAATGTTGATATAAAACTGAATAAATAAATAGAAACACTGGAATTTACACTTAGAAGGTAAGCAGTGATTACTGTAAGTAACTGACGTCGATGATTATGGTGGTACCCCTGTTTCCCTTTGCATTACATTTTGTGTACACTTATAACAATTTTTCAAATAAAAAATTACCTATTTACAAAATGTAATGATGAAACAGCAAATATTACAGCAAATTAGACACTAAATAATTTTAAAATCAATTTGGAAGTTCACTGTCCAAATTATTGACAAAAACGAGTTTTCTTTGAGTCACAGAAGTAAAATAACAATAGTTATTTTTTTATAACATTTTAACCACGCGAAAACACGTAACAAAATGTTACAATATGTTGTTTAAGTCAATATTTGGACAAAGTGCCTTCCCGGATTTTTACCGTAACAGCTTAAATTAAAAAAAAATAAAAAGTAATTGTATCAACTTAAAATAATTTATTCCTGGTGAGACATAGCTCTGGCTTGAGCGCGGACGCGTTTCTCGTATTCCAATCGGTTTTGACTGCAAGAAAAGAAAATAGTCAGAATCTTTTAAATGAATAACAAGAAATACAGAAAGGAATTGGATGAGAAATGCGGATATCCAGGTGGAAGGAACTGGACAAGGAATAAAAAAAAAATAGAAATGTAAGTAAGGAAAAGGATTCGTGTCAATGTCGTAAATATTGTTTTTTTTATGATTTTATAACCGTGACATTTCGGCCTGATAAATCAGAAGATTGTAAGATAAGTTTATGTAGTTCAACGAGATAATATTCAAGGAAAAATATTTCGGACGTACTGAACATAAGGATCGGATTCATGTAAATGTTGTAAATATGGTTTTCAGTTATAAAAATGATTAAATGACTTACCAGTAGATAGTGTAGGCTTCGGCTTGTGCGGGGTCCTTCACATTAGGTTCGTTCAGAAGATCTTGAATACCTAACAAGATCTGTTTTATAGTAATCGCGGGACGCCAGTCTTTTTCTTCATCCAAAAGCGATAAACAAACCGTACCAGACGGGTACACGTTTGGATGAAATAGAGGAGGTTCAAATTTACATTTTGGAGGACTGCTAGGGTAATCTTCTTTAAATATCATTCTTAATTTGTAATGCCCACCTTCCCAGGGTGTCTGCACCAATACAAAAAATTGAATTACAACAATTTGTACAGCTTTATTTAAATTAACTTACGCCTTTTTTGCCGGGAATACAGCATTCCCAATTCATTAAATTTAAAGATCCATCCGGATTTTTGGCCGGGCGAGCAACGAATCCCTAACAAATACACCAGATTAACATTAAATAATGTTCAAAACTGTACCATGCATTCGTGTGCATGCACTGCATGTTACGGTAAATTTCAAATTATAGGTTATGTTGTAGACGTTACAAATGAAATAAGCATGCAACATACATTTCCAATATATTTTCACAGGGTTGAAAACGTGTGTATACAAAATAAACTTACGAATGGATGATCCTTTCTCCAAGCTTTACGTTCTTCTGCTAATCTTGCAGCAGCTATTCCAGACATTTCTGCAAATAAAAATTTTAATAATTTTATGATCTACTGTCAAGCGTAGGTAAAGTTACTGCAATGTATACATGTTATACGTACTTTATATTTAATATTTAACATAAGATTGTACACAATTGGCGCGGAAGTCTTTCAGTACATGTAAACGCTTCTTTCTTGCCTCTTGTCTTGGCTTGTAAAATAGTAATCTGCCGATGGCGAGACACCCAAATGATTCTTCTTATTTCTATATATTGTGTACTCTGGCTTACCGACGTAAAAAAGTCGAACTAGTTCAGCTTCTCGACGGAAGGTGGCAGGACATGTATCATATTATATACATGTATATCTTTGATTTATATTTCGAAATATTTTTGATATTTAAATATTTAATAATAAAAATTGATTAAACAACTAATCATTTTGTTTTTAGTGTGTAAATCTGGTGAGAAAATTATGTTGTTTATATAACTTCGTTATGTATATTGGACATAGCAATACCTTTCAGAAATTCTATGAATACTAAATGAAAACTGAGTTACTGCAGTGCAAAATTACGCACGTACAAGAATCCGCTGTCCTACATAAAATGTGTAAAGTATCCCGGTTTTGCAACATAAATCGATAATAGTGGTCACAGTTGTGTGCCATTCCTGACAGAGCACTTGATTTATGATTTAAATTTAATCGCTTAATTGCCGTGGGTAATTAATTCAGCGATAAGATGTAGAAGATGGCACGGGTGTCATTTGGCTTTCCAGACTCCGCAGCGAAGACTTGCAAACCTAATGTGTGTAATTGCATTTTAATTTAATTTTAATACGTGACATTCCAGTTACGAATGGGATAGAGTCATTAGTTATTTCGCACATTATTTCATTTATGACACTTCTATTTAACAGATTTCGTCCTAACGACGCCCTTTTCTCAACGGCATAATTAATTAAACCAATGGTTTTTATTTAAAAACCGGTTTAATTTTTCAAAAACCGGTTTATTCTATTCACTAGAATCCGTTATATTTTTTGCAGCCATAAAAATATAGCTAAAATTACAATTAACGTTCGTCCTTTATTGTATTAAAATATCATTTTTGAATTTTGTTATAGTTATTGCCAATTATCAAATTTTTGTAGTTATTATTGTTACAAAAAAATATAAAATGATTTATGTAGCACTGTGGCCGGTGTAGTTCTGATAAAAATATCAATGTTAGTTTAAAATTTTTTTGTTATCGAAGTCCGTCTTATCTATTGCCAGTAGCTATAACTTTCGTTCGACATAGTCGCAAGCGTTTTTTGTGCCGTCCCCCTTAACTGATGACCCTTTAGATAAATCCGTTACATTAATCTTGCGTGTAGCTTATTTCAAGTTTACATAAAAAAACTAACTTACCGTAGGAAACACTAAAAAAGATTTCTTATTTTTTGTTGCGCGGAAAACCGATAAAAAGTAGGCTCTCATTGGCCAATTCGTCAGCGGAAGGATGGGACCTTCGGCCATGAATAATATAGACAAGAAAGACAAGCACTTTGAAGCTACAACGGTCTCATCCTTGTACAGGATAGTGACTCGAACACCCGAATATACGAATTTAACATGTATAAACATATTTTCGTAATTTCCAGCCTCCCTAATAAGATGTAAAAATGCTTCAAATAACAGTTGTAGTGCATAAAATTTTGCAACTGAATCAATGTGAAAATAGTTATTTTAATATTGTTGCTACTTAAAATTTTATACACTACATATTTTTAAGTTAGTAATATTTTCGATTCACATATAAACAATGCATTTGTTGTACTCAAGAAATTTAATGACATTTGTTCTAATCTAAAAAATAAACCACTATGAATTGATATTTTTCAACAATTATTGTAATCATAATCGTACAACACGAGTAATATATGAATAATAAATCAAAAATAGTTTAAATATGTAACGTTTCACATGTTCAATAAAATAAAATATTTTTTTTGGACAGAATGTAATGCTAAAATATATAAGTTGGCATCTGTACAGAGAGTTTTTGGACGATTTTGAGTTCTATAATATTAGTCATAATGGGACGGAGGTGCGAAAAATAATTTTACGTGCCTTGTAAGCTCAGAAATTAGGTAGGAAAATGACGTTAGATGCGTTAATTTATTTTTATTATTATTTGAAATCAGGGTTGGCCTGATTTAAATCACGATTTAAATCATGATTTAAATCAACTGATTTTTGTAATAAAAATCATTAATTTTTATCAAAGATAAAAAAATATAATAAGTATAACAAAAATTTAATTATTTGCTATGAAACAATTAATAATAACAGTAATGTATTCTGTGTATAATAATATCTTGGCTACTGCTTTGAGGTGATTTACGTCATTTTGAAACCTAATTTCTAAGCTTACAAGGCACTTAAAATTAATTTTATTTATTTAGATGCAGAATTTTATCCTCTACAAAAGTTATTTGTAGCTTTTTTACTTAAAATAATCACGGAAGCAGGATATTACGAAAATATAATTTGACATGTTATATCTGTATGTTCTGTTTTATTTTCAATCAAATAAAAGTAAATTAAACATTATAAAATTTAATTAAATAAATCTGTAATTTCAATGTTTACTAATTTGTATTCGTATTCGTAACCTATCAGTGGCCCAAAAATATAGAATTACAATCAGTTCATCAAATTGTATAAACCCAGAATTTTTTTTGCAATACTTTTGAAACACATATACTTTACTATAGATTTCGCACATAGGTTTACAGACCGACAAAATAAAAAAATAACTATTATTTATTAACTATATTTTTGAAATGAACCGTTTACCCGTAAATTAGTATTGAATGATAAAAAGTTGTTTAGAAATAAATTTTAGGGGGAGTTACCTTAAATATTTTTCGAAATTAAGCACTTTAGAAATTCCTGAAAATGAGTTTCAGAAAAATATTAAAATTCTACCTTAAAAATTCATAGCACTTATGTTTATTTTATTTAAGTTAACAAATTTTGCTTACATACATAAATAATTCAATACGTAGGGTAGAATCCACCCATCTACATTTCCACCAACTTTTGGATGCAGTAATTTTTTGAGGGTTTATTTCCACAATGAAGTATTTTTACTGAAAATGTGATAATTTTTTTTAATTTATTTTTAGGGAAGGGCTACTTTAAGAGTTTTTAATAGGTTCTCCGTTTTTAAATATGTTTTTTATAGAAGATAGTAGGTACTCAACAGATATAGTATTTAACCCCATTATAAAATAAATGATAATCATTGTTGATTTATGGCTAAATTTTAAAGAACAATATTTATTTGGAGAAAGTTATATACGTTTGTCGGCTTATAGAATCCAATTATATGTGTGATGTCATTTGCGGCTAAATTAAATTATAATGGAGAAAAGTGGTTTAGAATTCAATTTTATGTATGTTGTGTGATTTACTTAAAGCTTTTTCCGATAGCGATAATAATTTTGGAAAATATTTTGTTAGTAAAACGGTGCTGTAATATAAACTTGTAATAGTTTTGAATGGTTGCTGGCTCGAAAACACAGTGTATTCTGCTCTAGTCGATTAGGCATCTACGACAGAAGGCGGAAGCAAATGTCGGTAAGGATGAAACCGCTGTTCGCGTCTGCCAAAACGGATGTTTATAGTGTGGTATGCGATATATTCTTCATGCAGCATGTTGTGCTGCTACACTGACATATTATGTTGTGTTTGTGCGATGCTTTTTCACACACGTCAATATTCAGAGTTTTATACTCTGTACTCACGTACTTTGTTCCCTTCATTAATAACACCACTACATGATCGTAAATCTTACAGTCGGATGCGGAAAATATGTTCGTTGGCATTCGCGTCTGTTTCTACGCTCTAAAATTAGTTTGTATTCTCTAATGAGAATGTTTGTTAAAAAATATTCTTAAACTAAATAAACGCCAAAAATGTTGCTCTAATATAAAATAAGTTAATGTACCTTAATTTTCTTGAGTTTTTTTAATAGATTGAATAAGATTGTATATAAAAGAATAATTATATAAGTGGGTGAGGGTGGTAAGTTTTAAGAGAATAAAAATTAATTTAAAAAATAATTTTGTTATTGAGATTCCAAATTTTCAAACAGAACTTTGATATCTTTTATAGTATTATGTAGATTAAAATTAGTAGGCGACTCCACCATTTTTCTATTTTGCAATTGAAATGCATCACTTTTCTTTGTAAAATACCAATATTTTATTATTTATATACTTATTGATGTGAGACATTTTATAATAGTTACCTCTTATCACAAACATTTCAATAAAAAATACTTAAAGAGCCGCTATAACAGAAGATTTATTCATCGACAGGTTAGATATGCGACATTTCGACAGCAAATAAAAACGTTTAAATATTACCAAATACGTTTGACGCTTGTGACCCAAATATTCCGAATATAAGAGATATAACGCGACAGAATATCTTTTTATATCAGAAAGCACTGGATCATAAAAAATATTGTCATTCTTTTTTGCTCTTCCCAATGTACTCAATCGAGGTGATTTCAAGAATGGTAACAATAAAGATTTTTTGTCATTATTCCAATCTCACGAGACATGTATTGTAATTCTTTACTGAGAGGTTTCAACTTCATGTAAGAAACGGAAAATTTTCCTGCTTTCCTTTTATCTATACGACTACATTCTCAATATAAACAGTTTTTTTTTACTGATGGAAAGACAGTAAGAAGGATTTATAATTACATATACCAATTTTGATATTTCGAAATGTTGAAGAAGGAAATGATTTATAAAATACCTTTTTTCAGTACTTCTATTTGATATGAGAAATTATTTTTCACTACCGTTTACAATAATAAATTGACCGTGGTCAATAATTAAAAATACCACTTTTTAAAGAAACTCAACTTTCCAAATTCAAATATTGTTTGAATTATTTAACTAAAGAAAAGTGTAAAGTATGGATTCACAATTTAAATTTAATCTAAACGCAGACAGCTTATTTCATTTTTGTGAATATTAAGAAACAAGTTAATGTTCATGACCCCTTGTCTGGTAAATAAGTTTTACGGTACGAATATGGTACAAAATGAGTACCGTGAAAATCAAATGAACTATGTTGTATGTCCTACTGTATTATATTTTTCAATTTAAATCAAAGGTTTTGATTTTGTTACAAATTTACAAAATTGGTCAATCTAACGACGCCATTGATGATGAGTGTCTTTCATTTCCTATCACCTTTATTCGATTGCACATGACATTAGAAATGGAGTGGTCGTTACATATTTACGAAAAAAATATTAGTTACACATTAAGATTTATATGCATTTGGATGCATTATTTGATGTTTATAAGCTCAAACATAAACATCTTTTTAATGTCTTGGGTAGAGGATAGAAAATAAACTGGAGCAATTGTGTAATGGAGAATGGTGGGTTTTTAATTATTTTTGCGAATGTAAGCAACAAAAGCAATGAGACATGAGTTTCTTGGTGTAAAATTAGTCTTTTAAGTGCGCAGATCACGTGACATGAAAATAAAGAAGAGAAGCAAGTCATGCTGACGTTTCCTTCAAAGTTTCCCAGATTGCACCCAGAGGCGAAATTCTTCGCTGCAATTGAAGTTTTAATATCTTTCATTTATAGAACTTTATTTTCACTAAAAAGTAGAATTTTTATCGTAATTATTAAAAAAGTAATGTCGACTTGAATCAATATGTCTTTCACGTTTAAATTGCAAAACGGAAATCATTATGTCGAAGAAAATATTAAAAATTTGTTTGTACACTTCCTCAAGAAAAATAACCGATATTTTTCAAACAGAAACCAGCAAAAAATATTCTTTAATATTATACCGTTTTCTTATATTAACTTTACTGTAATAAAAATCTGAAATGTACAGGCAATTTCTAAAAAATGTTAAATATGGTGGAGGAACTTATAATAATGAGGCAAGTTTTACGAGTTTTCTATTTCTTTTAAGAATGTAAAACAAATAAAGTTTGTTTCAGTGTTAAATATAGCTTTCAAGAATACTAAAAAGTATTTTTATTATTCGGAAAATAGTTGGCCACTTTGATGTAAATTTCTAAGACAAATGAAAGATGCATAATTGAGAGCTCATTTGTTGAGGTCTGCATTTAATTAGCGATATAATTAATAGACAAGAGTTTTCTACAACTTGTTTACCTTGCAGCATTTTGTTTTATTTGGTTCAAGTTTCGTGAGCAACTTTTGATTACATTGTTTATTAAAACATGAAAATTATTAATTGAGAACGTGTTTAATGATCATCTTCTTTGCACCAATTTCCTGTTTTTTTCTGAAAAATGTAATTTATATGGCACTTTCAAAAGAACACTCCTCTTCTTATTTTATATTGATTAAAAATTATTGCATCGCACAAAAATAATAGAATAAAAACTCTTTTAACTCTGTTTTCAATCAAGCAAAAACAATTCTTTTTTTAATTACAGCATTTCTAATGAAACATGCTTTATAAAAAAATCCATTAACGCTGTTCCGTTGACACCGGGCACAAGGAAAAACAAAAAAGAAGAAACAAATGAGAGGCTGCGGGAAAACGCAATCCATCATCGTCGTAGGCGGAGAACTGAGCTGGAGCTGACGATCCTGGAGGACCTGCACCGGAACCACACACCTGGAGGTCGGGGGAATATCCTTTCCAGGACGAAGGCGATGATGGCGAAGCTCATTCCAATTGTCCAGATTATTACTGGGCCTAGCATTGATGTCAGGTTGAAACTTGGAGCTGAAAAAATCACGATTCATAGGGGAAACTACATAATAAGAAGTGATTTATTGCTTCAATAAATATTTCTTAAATAAATATATAAATATATTGCTTGGTGTGCCTGATTTACTACAATTTTTTTTTCGTAGACGGCGTTTACCAAATGTTTCTCTAGCACTCTAACTGATTTGGACGGAGTACCGCAAAAATGTTTCGCCTTATTATTGAATTTGCGTCAAATGAATTTGACCTAGTTCGCGTACTATTTTTAACCAATTAAACATGTAAAGATATCTATAATTGCATTAATCTAAATAAAAAAATAGTTATACAGAAATATAGGTATATTATGCCAAAATCTTATTATTAAATATTTTTATCTATTTGAACTAACTGACCAATTTAAAAAAGCCTGTTTAAACTAGGTAGGTATTGTAAAAAAAAAAAATTTGAATAATTTGATTATTGTTACTAAAACGTTAGTTATAAAAAAATAATTGGCAAATACTTCCTCACCAACAATCGATGTTAGTAGTGCTATCTATGTATTTTTTTAAAATTAATAATCAATTATTGATAATTGGCAAAGCCATGTTTAAACTTTAAACTATCTTGTTTATAAAAATTAAATTAATAATTGTTGTCAGATGTCAGGTCTCATTTTTCTTCAGAATAAATAAGTAACTATATAAAAACAAATAAATAAAAAACAAGAGATTGACTATAAATGTTTGTAGGATTATGCTTGCCGAATCTGATTTTTGTGGTAAATAAAATAATTGTGTATCTTGCCTTCAAGCCTAGTGTGTCTTTGATGACTTCTAGGGACAACTTGAGACGCCGGCGCAAAATCCGAAGCCCATTTAACGAACAGACCTGCAGCTTCTAATCTGGAGATGATCCTGTTGAAACTCATTCGAAATGGAGTGTTGAGTCTCATAGGCCACGCATGGGTGCTAGGAAACAAATCATCTCGAAGAAGACGCATTTGGTCCTGGTCATAGATAGACATATCAGGACGACATTGTTCTTGTACCTAAAGAGAATCAACAATAAAGCAGCTTAATTTTTTGGAAAAGATTAAATTCCTTGATCGATTATTAAATGGAAACAATAATAAATCATCGGTCTTTACATGATATTGCTTTGAATTTGATTTTTTTTTATTAATAATTGAAATAATGTAACAATATAGAAATATTTTTAAATACCTTATTTGCTACTTTATTTTGTGCTTGTTTTACAGTGCCGAATTACGCTTCTCACTGCGAGTGTAAATGCTTGTGCGCATTGATATAAACTATTTGATATATTGCGATAAACACAGTTTTGCTAGCATTCTTCGCTTTTCTTAGTGTTGCTAGATGTATTTTTTATAATCTTTTATACAAAATAAGAAAACCATATACAATTGTTCATGATAAAATTAATTATTATAAGCAATTTTAAATAAACTAATAAATATATTGATATATCGAGAAAACTTGGACATGCTTCAGCTCCACTGTGCCTATGCACGAGCCGCCCCTATATTGGTGTCAATAATATTAATCTGTTTGCATCTTCTTATAAATTATTACTTACAAGATTGTTTAAGGGGATGAAGTTTCTTTATTACATTTCATTTTCACATATTTATGTTTACAAAGAAATATAAAAAACACAATTCTTGAATACAGAAAAAATAGTCAAAACTCTTCAAGGAATATTATCGGTGACGACTAAAATTAACAAAAAGTGTTGTCCCCAATTGAAAAATCAAACTATGTAACCTTCACTTTGAATTTTATGGTAGGATAAAACATCCCGTTGGCAAAAATAGCACCCCTGTGGATCTATTTCCATCCCTTGCGTATGAACGTATACATAGCAACAAATGACATGTCCCGCTATAAAACTGTATCAATCATCCCGTGCTGACGTGGCTGCGCACCCCAACCTCTTAACCTAATGACCTGCATCATCCTGGCAGGCCTGATTCAGCCGTCTGACCGCGGAGACGTTCAGGAGCAGGACAACTGCTGTCTTGCAGCAGGAACTTGCCGCAGGATGTCGGGCGCAGTAATTGCACTCAGGATACTTAGGATACTTTGACATTTCAGGGGAAGCGGAAATGTGCAAGCAGTTTCAGATGCTCAACCCTCAACGTCATTCCCACAGGAGTGGAAGCAGAAGTGTTCCAGAAGACTAGCATTAATTGATTTCTTTCATTTAATTTCAACCCTTACATTTAATAGTTGTATTGGGTCCATTGTGGCGATGTTAGAATGTCAAGGCTGTATTTTTTAACACTTGAGTTCCAATCCCGATAAGTCAAATTTTTTAGCATCTACTTCGAATGGTCGTTTACAGTCTCCATATTAGCAAGAGTGACCGGGAGGTAACTTCTGGTAAACGTACTCTCCGGTATAGATTTGTAGAGTATACAAATTAATAAATATAAATAAATAAAAATAATGAAATATGTAGAGTACAAAATATATCTATTGATTGATTGTACATAACTACCGAACATAACAATAACTCGATAACGTGGTGATCTAGCAGTCTTTTCGATTGCTAGATCCCCACAGATTTATCATTACTAATATCTGCGATAAATTAGACCTGACATCCTACCAGTAATGGATATTCAAAATATTTCACTTTTTGAGTTAAAAATGGGTTTACGTTACACATCAGTGTTTAAAAAATAAAAAATGTATATTTCCAATTAAAAATTGAAATCCTTTTTAGGCGGCCACTACAAAAAATTATTCATTTTTCTCGATACACAATATACTATTTACATCTCCGATCACAGGTAACCATGAAAAGTTACAATTTTAAATTTTTAGTTTTTACTGTAAAATTTTTCATACAGTCGAAATAAGCCAAAAATAACAATTTGTAGGTCCAAAATTTTTATTTCTGAAAATGATCCATTTTGATAGTTTACTCCATATATACCTTATATATTTTTTAGAACGATTCGGTGAAAAATGAGAAAAACGAAAAAAATGGAATTTCAGTTTTTCGCTCGGGATTTTTTTTCTCCAAAAATCTCAGGAAAGAAAATATATAATCAATTCTGTTCATAAAATTGAAATCTGCATACCGACGTCTATCAATAATGGTTTATTTTCAGAATCAAAAATGGGTAAGTAGATAAAATATCAAAGCCAACACCAAAAAATATTTTTATTCTGAAAGTACTGAAAACAAAACATAATTCAAAGAAACATTTTATTTGAAATTATAAATAAAAAAATATATATTTGGAAAATTATATACGTGTAACAATAGTTAAAATATTTATATTATAAATACATTGCTAACAAAATTTTGTGCATCATTATTTCTTTATGATTATATTTCATTTTGTCAACTGTGTGCAGTTTCAACTTGTCATTCTCATTGACTAGTTCGCGCGTGATTATTAGTTCAGTTTCCAGTATGCTGTGTATCGCGTTTTAGATGTGACTGTGGCAATTTTTACTGCAAAATATTATCGTTTCTAATAATAATATTGATTATATTGTGTTCATAAGTGTTATTACAATGTGTGAGTGTTTTTGTGAACTCTTGGTATATGTAAAACAATTACTGTCGCTCGCCGGCCGATATAACCTCCCTAATTTCATGCTGGGTAAGTTTCAAAAGTTTTTAATGTAAATATTCAATAGCAATTATTACTATTTCAATGTTTTCGAATGTAAAGTTTATTTTATATAGTTTAAAAGATAAATATGAAACAGCTTTCAGCTGTTGTTTGCTATTTAAAAATTCACACAAAAGTCATTTGGTAGTTATTTCATTTCATATTTGTATGTATTATTCTATGGAACATAAAATCAGATAAAAAGGAATTATGCAGTTGTTAATTAAATATGAAATACAATAGGAGGTGTAAAATTTTTATTTCATGGTCAAATTAAATTATATTTACTTCGTTAAATAATATACCTACAACAAAATAAATGTACTATTAATACAAGACGAATAAAATCATTTAATTTTTATCTAAATAAGTACTGCAAATAAAATTATTGTGCAAATCACATTTTTTTTCGGTAATGATGGAATATTTTATTCTAATTTCATGTCAATTTTACTTGCATTGAAGAAAATTGATAATTTACATCTTCCAAATCGTGTAAGTTACTAGCTAAAAACTAACAATATATGAAAGTTTTTCTAATTGACTTTTAACAGCAATTTTCTCAAGAACGACAACAGATAGGGTAATTCTGTTTAATTTATACTGAATTTTACAGAATCGAACTTTTCAAACCGTAAAAATGAGCTAAAAAATCGGATTCTTTTTGCATTTTTTGATTTGATAAACAAACAATATGTGACAATGCTTTATTGTTGATTTTGTGCTATAAAAATAGTAATAAAATAGGATAAAAATGATAATAAGATTAATATTCTAATTTTCTCGGGTTATTTTACACAAAAATGACTGCAGTATTAATAATATCAATAATAAATAAAACCTACTCGTACCACAACACGACAACAACTTGTAATACAACTGTTGGTTTTAAAATATCCGTCAAAATGCAAAAGTGAGGGTAATAGTCAAGAAATAACCGAACTTCATGCTTGGTTATTTTGGCTAGTAAAATTCAAAACTATGTTTCGTAATCGCGTCCCGTAATTATAAAATTTTCAGTAATTTTATATTTTCGAACAAGTAAACCAAGATTTTTCGTTGCAATTTGATATTTACGGTAGTTAGTATTAGTGTTCCATACCGCCCAAACGCTGCTATCGATTGCGGGTAGTTTAGTGTTTGGTCTGAGGGTGATAAACGTATTTTCTGGCAGTGCTTAGAAAGCTAGTTATGGGATGAATTATCGCGGGCATAAATTATAATGATGCATTGTTGCAGCGGAGCAACTCCAATCATATTGCATTGTTGTGAATGTATTCTATGACATTCATTTGTGCAATAACTCCGCTCCGCAAAACACGGAATGTTCGCCGAACTAAAACGTCGGAAAACGACGCGCCCCATTGTTTGCAGGAGGGAGGCTCACACAGAACCGGCTCTACAACACATTTTTAGAAAACTTTTGTTGTTTACACTATTTGCAGTTCAAAACCAGCAATATAGTTTGCAAATATTAATTTTCAATTTATTTTATAGTAGAACTTGACTCGTGGTCATCATTCCTTAATAACCAAATTAATAAAATTTGTGATGTAGTATTAGTTTTTTGTCATTTGAATCAGTGGGCACTTGATTCAGGGCGACAAAGTTTAAGGGGCTGCAAATTTTCTAAATAAAAAAATATTGCAAGCAAGTAATTATCTCTTTAAATTGTAGTAGTTATCACTTTATTATAGGTACGAAAATAGAATTTAACATTATTAGCAAGGTAAAATTTTTAATAGAAAATAATTGATTGGTCGACCTTTTTGGTTCTAAATGGAAGTTTTAGTTTCTATTTATAATTTTCTATATTTAATAAAAAAGAACAATAGTAGATAGTAGATACAGTTTTGTTTAAACCATAACAAATTAATATTTTAACACTATATTTTTTTCCAATTTATATTTGAAGCAATTGTAACCTCAACATTAGGTCGCATCGAAATTTATTTTATGACTTAGGTACATATCTCCATATACTTTAAAAACATATGCTGAAATTTGGAATTAGACATAATTAAGGTTCGAAACGTCCACCTAACTTCAATAAAAGATAAAATAAATGAAACTATAATCCCTAAGTATTTAAATTTTTAATCGCCTCCATAAGTTCCCAAGTTATCAATTTATAAACAATAAATAAAAAAAAAATAGTAAAATCTGTGACATTCTAGAGTTTCAAAAATTAAAAAGATATTTTTTTAAATCTATTTATTGGTGATATAAATAAAAAATAATATGGCCTTTAATTTTTGAGTATAGTACTACGGAAAATATGTTGATTGTAGAATTGAAATTAGATTGATATTTTTATGGATTGCTGCACGTCATGAGGCAGTGGCCGTGGGATCCGCCGACACCGTCCCTGGTGGAATCAGTGTCGGACTCACGGGATAAACACTACAACGGTTTATATCCAATTTCTTCTGACTTGTTTAAACTTTTGCAATTTCCTGTAAGATGGTTACTTGGCCTGGGATGGAGCTGGAGTCAGCGCTGCTTGCTGGTTGGTGCAACATGTTCGATCTATTGTTTTTCAGATATTTTGTGATATTTTGTTGCGGATTGAAGGATTTCAAATCGGAAACTATTTCAGTTTTCTTTACCCAATTTATTTTTGTTCGCATTGGAAACTTCATACTTGATACACTGAATCAAACTTTCATTGAAATATTTTTTAAAACTCCAGAAATCTTTTAGCAGGTTGCACTTACTAATAACAAAATCAGTATTTGAGGTTTATATACCAAATAATTAAATTTTGCAAATTATTGAGAAGAAATTAATTACATTAATTGATTAAATTAATTCTTTTCCCGTAGATATTTAAATAAGATTACAACTTTACAAATGTAAATATAGTTCATAGTTTTATCTTTGATCTAGTGTAGCAATTAATTGCTGAATTATAGCCCAATTCAAGATTCAAGCCCTGCTTTAATCTTAAGACAGAACTAGATCAGGTAAAGTACTTATGGAATCTGCTTCTTTTTGTTATATAAATCTAATGAAATTAATTCTATAATCTCTTCGCTGAAACGAGACAAATTCTTATTTGAAAGTAGTAGAGGATCCTGATATATAAAGTTAAAAGTCAACAAATTTTGAAGTATATTATTTGCACTCAATATTACACTTTTAAAAAATTGATTCCAATATTTTGTTTGCAGTTGGTTTTAGTTATAAAATGTTTTTGAAACAAATAGATTGTTTGATTTGTGATTCTATGTTTTATTGACTTTGTCCATACTCAAAAGTTAATAGACTTTCACGTAGAAATATTCTTTCACTTAATATTATACTTCTTTAAGTAGATTCCAATATTTTAATTTTCCGTCAATATATACCTAATACGAAAATGTTATACCTATACTGTGAAACGAAAAACATTTTCTCTTCTCAGCAAATGGAGTATGCACATATAAATCCTATACATATCCGGAATATGAAGAAATGATATAGTTTGTAATACATAATATATGTTCCCAAATTTTGAGTTTTCAATTTGTCATATGTTATCAGCAAAATTAATTACTGTGATGGTTGTTGGGCGAGTACAGTCCTGCACTGTTCTAGCCGTGGATTGCGTTCTTGTTAGCTGAGGAAGCGCGAAGCAACATAAATCATAAGGTGATAAACTACCTACGCGCAAACGGCCCAAAAACGACGTTTACGTGCGATTACATGCCGACTTCATGAAATAAAACTTAACAAGATTTTTTAGCGATGCATAAATAGTTGACGTTGGCAGCTGAAGGATTAATCCACTGAGACCTGGGAAATTTATTTGCAATTTGCTGCATCCTGGGCTTAATTGGATGATGGATTTCAATTACAATGCAAGGGGTACTGTGAAATATAGCGGATTTTTGAAAAATAACCGAAATGCAGTTTTAGTGTAAAATAATACAACAAATTTGAATGAGACATGGAGACATACAACTAAATTCAACATTTGTGGAACAATATTCCTTTTAAGAAAAGAACTCAAGAAAGTATCTTGAAAGAATTGTTTTGTAACTGGTTTTACTTGCATTTTTAACAGTATTATTTTATTGGTTAATGGTTAGTGACTTTGGGAATCGAACCCAAACGCAAAGTATCTCGTAGGTCGTAGTGTAGATCTATCAAAATACAATAGCAAATATAAACCGGATTTGTTAAATTCGTTTGACATAAATTATAATTTTAACACTTTAGTGATAAAAATCTCTCTTTTAGTTGATGGTTCAGCAGAAATTTATTTTATTTTACTAAATACATTGTGTGCAAAAATTAAGTTGATATGATAATATGGAGGTTAAATAATGTTATAAACCTAAGATATAAAATGCTCTTACCTTATTTTGCATAAGGGTCATTTCGTCGATCATTGCGGATTTATGTCCAATAGTTTTGAAAATGGCCTTACAATACGCCGTTTCATTATCCGATCGTCGTAACACTTCCATAAACTTTGGATCTAGTGATAGTCGTAAATTACTTTGCAGTACCGTTGAATCAAAGTCGTTCATCTAAAAAGTTAGAATAACTGACATAATGATTATATTCACATAAGATTGATTACCGTAAAGAAGTAGCCTTGATCGACTAGATCGTCAATAAGATCATACTCTTTAGCTCTGGAATTTATTAGCGATGATGTTAATTTACTTTTGTAAGAATAGTTGACGATCATAGCAAGCATGAACCACAAACACATGAAAAATATTGTAGCCCATTTTGTTTTTGTTGAATGAGGAAAATGGGGGATTGATTGTTCAAATAATAATCTGAGCCAACCCTGGAAAAGAAAACCGTAACATTCCAAAATTAAAGTGTTTTTAAGTTTGGTTATCGTTGTTTACTGTAGGAACTTTTTAGTTTCCTTTCATTACAATGTGTGCTAATTTATTAGGCTGTCTGATGATAGTTGGCTATTGTTTTATTGTACTTTAAGAACATACGTGAATCTGCACGAGTGATGAAGTAGCACATAGACTAGCTATAGCTCCTGCTAAGTGGTATTTAAAAAGTTTGGGGAATCGATTTAGCGATCTTAGTGATGCCAGTTGAGCAGCGTAGTTAAATGACTACAATGAGGGTTTTATACGATGAGCGGAAAAAAGCCAACAGGAAAAAACAAAAAGGGTTTTAGGGCCGATTTTTTCATCTCTGGATAAAATGCAGGTTAACTTAACCATCGGTTAATAGAAAAATGACACATCGAATTAGAAAATAACGTATAATTTTGACATCTTATGTTTTTCGATGCAATATTTTTCTATTAACCGATATTTAAGGTAAATGGCACTTTAACCAGAGAGAGATGAAAAAATCGGTCCTTATTAATTTATATGACGGTTTACAGTTAATAAATTGTTAATCATTTTAGAGTAATATTTCTGTGTTTATTCCGGGTATCTATAATTACTTATTAAAATTTTATTAACCTGTATGAAAAAACTGAGAGGTATTTCTTCTGCTGTCTTGAACGATAAAAACGAAATCACAATTAACGTCCCCATAATAGTAAACCAGACGTAAGTATGGAACGGCATCAGAATATATTTCCAGGACATCCAAGGATCATCATACAAGGAATACAGCACTGAATACGGCTCTGTTCTAATTCTAGCTGTAAAGTCCACGACCTTAGCTCTCGGCAAAGTGAGAGTGATGCCAGAAATGGCAAAGTCTAATTCGTTTTTGGACACTGCGCTAACCACTGCTGCCCAGGGGCTCTTGTAAGATGAGAAAGGAATCATGAGACAAGTGAAGTTCAGTTTTTCGGATAGTGCCACTAGAAGTTCTCGTTCAATGCCTATACCTGCGTAGACTGTTGTATGGTTCAAATTTTTTTTGGAAACTGGCCTAAAAAATATTGTAGTTCTCAAAAAATAAACAACAACAAGAAGATGGCATTAAGAATTTAATTAAATTTATAGCACAGAATAGTTATATACAGAAGCGACACTCCGTGTCGGTACCTTTCATGTTTCCCTATGCAGTCTATGACCTTGAAGCATTGTGTAGACCTTTAAATTTGTACCCTTCCCCTATCTGTCTCTAAGATGTTAGGAAACTTTCCGATTTTTAACAATGAGCCCTTTAAATTTGTGCACATTCCACATCTCTCTCTAATTCTTGTTTCTCTGTCTTACTGTCACTACTGTATAAACCTATTCTGTGCTTATAGCCTCTACAAGGAATTTAAAATTTTTATTTTTTGTAGTATCTGGCGATCGTGTCATAGTACAATATTTACTCAACCACTAGTATTCTAACTACTTTAAATTACATAAGAAAACATAATTTAGATTTGATATGTTAAAAGTATGTAAATAAAGTAATCATTAAAGTTTTATTAGACACCTGAAAAGTCTAGGTATTTAATATTTTCTATAATTTTCATAGATTACCCATGAAAAAATAAAAAAGACATGAACGAAAATACATGATTAATAGTACCTATATCTGATTATTTGATATTTCCTATAAGATTAATATTCTCTGATAGATAAATGACTTTTTTTGGAACAATACAATTTAAATGAAATATTCAAAAATTTAGCAATTAGAAGGTTACAAAATTTTTATTATTTTACTGATTACATTTTTTAAAATTGTACCTATTCAGTATCAAATAAATGACGTATTTTTATTTTACTTGGAGAACATACTTACACTAAATTATCTTGGTCATATATTTACTATCCTTATATGCATATATTATTAACTGTGTATCAGATAAGATGTAGGTATTAAAAAATTTAATTTATATCACAGAGATAACTTCAAACATTATTACAAACTTTTTACGATTATGTCCGAGTAATAATATTAGATAGAATTTTTATTTTGTGACCATGAAAATACACCACGTAATTCAAAATATCCACTCTATTGTGAGAATATTAATATTTGTGTTTTTTTTTTAAATTCAATTCAATTTTTTTGACTTGAAACATTTATTGACAAAGAAAAAAGGAATGAATATTCCAACAATTAACTAATGAGATTTTTATGCCAAAAGATTGGCGCATATAATAAAACAAATATTTCAATTTAGGTTAGGTCAGATTATTTTCGTATAATGTATAAGGATTTTAGGTGTCGACTGAAGTGTCCGGTTTTCTTTAAAAAATATTTGCTTATATTGTCCTCTTTCTTGGCAAATATTTATCATATAAACACTAGAATATCCTTACTTACTCTCCGAAAAATAGGGGCTTATAAATATTATATCCAACAGCAAACACATGTTTGTTAAAATCATCAAATTTATTCGTATACGGAGCGAGAACGGGAACGATAGTCCGATTATCTTGCCGAATTGACAGACCATCAATCTTGCGCAGAGTTTTTGTCAGGTTTCCACAGAAAAAACAAACTGTATACAGCGATAAATTCCACGTATCCAGGATGAAAAGTCCTCCAGCCTTTTCCAGCATGTTTCCTCTCCAAAGCGTGAAATCCCTTTCCAGAAGGAACAGGACTACATCCACATATTCCAAGGAATAAGCACTTGTGTTTGTAAATTTATCAAAATAGGAATAATTTTTCAAGATAACAACATGTAGAAATTTGTAGCCACTCGGCCGAAGAATCATTTTATTTTCATTGTAATTATTTAACAAGTAAAATCCATCTAGGTTTCTTTTCATGATTAAATCAACCTTCCATTTTGTTTCGTTTTCAAAATGGAAAACTATACTATAACCTAAAAATTGCGAGATGATTTCTGACGTCACGAGCACATCCTGCGATTGTTTTTCACCAATAATATGAAGTATGAGGAGTATTAAACTATTTTGATTCATTCTGAACACGAAGTACTAACGCTATGACAAGCAGTTGTTATAAACAAGCGACCTGTTCGTGTGTTATGAATTATTAAGTGTTGCGTGGTTTTATTCGAGCATCCCATTATGGGCGTATAAATTTTTGATGGATTTTAGTTTTGTTTAAATTTGCGTTTTTGTAAGATATTCGGGTTAAGAAAAGAAAATATGTTTATGGGCTGGAATAATATTAGGCAGTTTTCAATTTTATTTACCTTTATTTTTCAGTACATTTATTGTAATACGAATATTAATATGTTTATTTACAATAGTGTCTTTCATATAAAATAAAAGTTTAAATAAACTTATTCAAAACTAGTCTTTATTATTAAATATTTATAAATTGAAAGGTTATATTTGTACAACTACAATTATTGTTTTAAAACAATAATATTAGTACCTACTATTTTAAAGTGATAATATCTATTGTTTTTATTCATACAGTTGAATATAAAGGCAATAAATCATTAATGGTAATATGTATATTATAATTTCATGTATCATATATGTGATAAATAATCTACTATAATAAATAAATTACTAATTTATAAACTAATACATGCTTTACTTGTTAAATAAACTAGTTTAATAATTTATTTAATTACATTATTGTATTAAAAATATATAATTATTATGCACTATATCTACGGTATAAATGTATCATACTAATGATAAATTATTTTTGTATATATATTGAAAAATGCTTATTGCCCTATTCGTGTTTTTCTGTTAATGTTTATTGTTTGTAGTAATATCAATCAAATATTAACAGTACAATACACAGGAAACATATTTGTAAATAAACAAATCATGGAAAATTTTCATATCAGATAGCTAAATATTTTTTTACGCAGGATCTTTGTAATAGTGGTTAAACATATATCATTTGATTGTAAGCGGTAAATATATTTATTATTTGATTAATTGATCTATTTGCATTAGTGACATGATTTCATACGGTGAAATATTGGAATATGTGTTACTGGTAATCCTTTTGAAATTCAAACAGTTGAAAATAAAATAGGAAATTTACATATTTTATTTTATAGTTGGAAATTAAAAAAAGTGATATATTTATTTCCTGTATCTCGTTGTTCAATCGAATTTTTTTAATTCAATTACTAATTATTTTTCTGCAGAATGTAAGTTATTGCACAAATTGAGGATTCTGATAAAAAAGTAAGAATCAGTTACGAAGGAATACATTTGAACAATATTTTTTTCATTATCTATTATTTTCTTTTCGAAAATATGTTGTTTCAATTACGGAAATTTATATTTTCTCCATATTGTAGAAAGCTTGACAATTACACAATGAGAGAAATTATTTCTCAATCACTTAACAACACACAACAACAACACGTCCTCTATTCAGTTACATTTAGTTGTGAGATATTGATTATAGCACTCAACATCGACTTGTGACATTTAAGTAGGTAACTATCCATTCTTGTTGCGCAAGAAACAATTTTTGTTAATTTGTTCACAAATATATGTTTTATACTTCTTCTTTTTTAGTGTTGTTTACTTTCTTCATTATTTTATAATCTGGTGTAGAAAGATCTTTCCAAACTTTTATAATTTCAGCAGAAACATTTCTCGTTTTTGAATTTTCCGTCATTTCTTTTAAACTTTGGTTTAATTTATTTTTCCCAAGATCTTCTTTTATTGTATATACGGCTCTTCTCAATTTTTCTTGTCCTTTATTATTTTTATCACCGTTCTTTCCTTTTTCTTTATCTTCCCCGTATTTATCTTTCATATCGTATTTCTTTTTCGCAACTTCCGCCATGAAGAACAAAATGGCGATAATATTCCCCAAGCACCAGATAATTCCAGGCCCCAACATGTTGTTCATGGAGAAAGTCCTGTCCCCGTCCCCCAAACCATTGGGGGCGGTGTTGCTCTTGCGGATGAGCTGGGTGACGCTGGAGTAGTCACTGCGCCACTTGAGGAAGATGCCGGCAGCGTGAACCATGGAGATGATGTTGTTGATGGCTTTACGATAGGGAGCGTTGAGTTGGAGCGGCCAGGCGTGAGTGGTTGGAAATAGTTCGTCTCGGATGATCCTCAAGGAGACAAAAGCAGAATAGGTTATTTGAGAGAAACACCTGTCCGGAATCTAGGAAAGAAACATATAGATTATTTATATTTCAAAAATAAAATCAGGAACAATCATTGAAGATTAACTCTTTAAAAAAGTTTTAAAATTTCTCAACTGAACTAAAAGAAATATAATTCTAAATTAAACCGTATCATCATATCAACAGAATTGATAAATTATAAAAGATATGAAATTTACAGAATATATTTGAGAGCAAATCTTTACCGCATTTTGAAGATCTGTTTCTTCGTCTATTACAGCGAGTTTTCTTCCTTCTGTAAGTCTGACGCTTGTACAAAATTCTGTATCGTTTCTGGATCTTTTGATAGTCTCCAAAAACTTTGGATCCGATGAAGATCTCAAGTTTTCTTGAAGCACAGTTGAATCTTCATTACTAATCTAGAAAGCAAACTATTACACAGTGAAATTTTAAATGCATTGAAACTTACGAAGAAATGGTAATTTTTTCCAACAAGATCATCAATTTTGTTGTACTCCATTGATCTAGAACTTATTATCGACGAAGTTAATTTACTTTTATAAGCATTAGTCATTATTACGGCTGTTAGGATCCATAGACTCATTAGTCCAAAAGTTGTCCACCTTGTTTTCATCCCTTGGTTGATATGAGATACTGGTTGTTCAATTAATAATCTCAAACACGACTACAAAAAATAGCGTCTTCAGCATTTTGAAAATCAATTCATGTATTATACTTACTTCAACGAAATAATTATATCGAATTCGACAATTGTCAACTGTTTTACTTGTTGCTACGTAGAACAAAAAACAGATGATCAACACTGAAAAAAACAAAGTAACCCAAACCTCTAAATGAAAGGGAATGAGTACGTTTATCCAAGACATCCACGGATCTTCAATAACTGAATACAAAACAGTAAAAGATTCAGTGTGAATAAAATTCGTGAAATCGGAAAGTTTTGATCGTCCGGCAGTTACGGTAATGCCTCCAATAGCCCAATCTATAGTACGGTTGAAGACTGCGTTGATCATCACAGCCCAGGAATTCTCTTGATCGGTGAAGTTTATAAAATGGAATTCCATATTTAATTGTTCGTTTAATAGTGCGATAAATTCACCTTCTGTACCGAAGACGTCGTACCATATGGTGTCATTTTCTTCACCCAGGTAACTAAGAAACAAGAAAAATACCTAAATCGTAAAAAAGGAAAATCCTTATAACATTTTTCCACGTATAAAAAGGTATACTTACTCACACCAAAAGAAAGGCTTATACATTGAATAAGCAATATTAAAAGTATGACCATTGAAGTCTTTGAACTGATTAATATAAATATCAGTTAAAGAAACATTAATATTATAATTCTTCGCTTCATTTCTCGAGAATTGAGCTATTTCTGTTGTTATATTATTTAGAACACCACAGAAGAAACATACAGAATATAATTTATATTTGTTCGTATCAAAAATAAACAAAGCTCCAGTCAGATTCGTATACTTTGGATGATTGGGATCCCAGTATTTTAATTCTTTATTTTTGTTATCAACATTCATAACAAACAACAACACATCTACATATTCCAAATTAAAAATATTTCTCTTCGTATATTCCCCAAATTTTGTGTAATTCCTCAGCAATATCACATGTAAGAATTTATATCCAGTTGGTCTTGATATCTTTTTGCTACTGACTAGATCATAATTCTGCATTAATAGACATCCTTTAATATGAGTCGTTATGAGTATAGAATCTACGCTGAATTTAGTTACGTTCTCATAATGGAATATAAGGTTATGATCGGTAAACTGGGAAATTAGTCTAGATATAATGTTTATTTCAACAGTTGGAAAGTCTGGATTTAGAATAAAACTCCTCGAATTTGATAATAAAATTGAGAATACAATGTACTTGGACATTCCGTAGATTGGAAGTATCATTATGATTTATTGATGTTTGTTTTTCAGTATTTTTAGGGTTACAATTAATATCGACATTTTTGGAATTATAGATGTAATTTGTTTCTCTTGTTTTGATAGTTTTGATTGTCCCATATTTCTTCTAATAATATCTCTATATTTTTATCCTTTATTTATAATATGACACAAACAAAACAATGCAATTATTTTGAAAATATATATATTTTTATGTCTTTCAAGAAATTTTATTATTCTTGTTCATTTTCTGAAAATAAATTCTTTAGTTTTATTACTTACGAATCATATTTTTGCAGACATATTAGAAAGATATGAAAGAAAAGAATGTATCTTTTATGGTGTTCTTAAGTGGATGTAAATATTTAAAGGAGAAAATAAATTTTATTTTATAATAACGCAATGTTTTTTTTATGAAATGATAAATGATTTTTTAATTTATGTTTAAATGTTTAAAATACAATATAAATAAAGAATAATGAAAGGGTACATAATAGTTAGTTACATATC
Source organism: Stenolophus ochropezus (assembly GCA_035578165.1). NCBI lineage: Eukaryota > Metazoa > Arthropoda > Insecta > Coleoptera > Carabidae > Stenolophus > Stenolophus ochropezus. The sequence goes on along the minus strand of JAQOWZ010000005.1, from coordinate 10,301,645 downwards.
AGGTGTGGGAACGTCATTTTTCCGGATGTTTGTTTTGTGGCGCGAGCTTGCGTACATTATTTTTTTGTAAAAAAATCGTAAAATCAATAACTAGTTTTCTTTTTGAAAAAATATTTTAATTTTTCTAAACACACTATTCCGTGGTTATGTGTTTCAATACTACCAAGTGCTATCAATCTGTCAAAATGACAGCAGTTGTTGCCAACATTGTATATCAAATGAACTAAATTTACTTTTTGTAAATTAAATTTCTATCAATAACCCACAATTTTCTTTAATTATTATTATGCAAAATGCAGTTTTTTAATAAATGCTGCACGCTAATCTGCGGGTGTCGTGGGAAGTTGAGATTCCTTACGTTACTTAGGTGACGCGAATAACATTTTATTATAACAGTTCAAAATAATATATTGTGTATCAGTGCAGAAAAGCATTCAAATCCTTGCGAGTATAATTTTTGGAGCTTTGAGCTTTTTTTGACAAGTTGCACACTATATTTTTTAGGCGATCGCATAAAAAAATAATGTATTTCACACTTATTTCAATAATTTTCACACAAACAATATATTTGTTATCAAACGTCATAAGTCATGAGCAATTGATCCTTTCGCAGATGGTGTATTAAAGGGAAATGAATAATTTTCTATAGTGGTCGCCTAAAAAGCTTATTTACAGTTTTTGGTTATGATATTATGTTACATTTAGAGTCTGGAGTACAATTTATTTGATTAGTTATGTTTTACTTCAAAAATCGTAGAAACAAAACTATGAGCAGTCTTTAAAATAAAATTCAAAATGAGAAAATAAATGGAGGTGTCAAGAAGATCAAATAGTCTTCATGAGCTGGTTTAAGCAAATGAAACTGTATAAAAATTATATTTGAAGGAAAAGGAGGGTTAATAATATTCAGGTAAAACGGAGAAGAACGAAAGAAAGATTGAAGAGAAAGGTCTTAGAAAACCTCAGAAAAAGGGGCTAATGGCAAGAAAAAGTAAAATTGGAAAATGAATATCAGGAATTGTAACCCTTGATAAGATAGAAAGGCTGAAGAAAAAATGAATTTATTCTGCACTTGTTGCACAAGCTGATAAAATAAATAAATTAAAAAATACTACGTTTTATACGAATGCATTTGTGTAAAAATATTACTTACCTTTTGTTTTTTTCGGTCTTGGTATTATGAATGTTTTATTTTTATATTTGTTTCATTCTTTGTTACATTTCTGTTAATTTAAATTCTGCTTCCTCTTTACAATTCCACCTCATCAACAGCTCTGTCCATAACTTCCTTTTCTCTTTATTTATATCCAGGCGCAAATTGTACGTTTGGTGCAAGAAATGATAATGCGTGAACTTGCGTTTATTTTCCACTACGCAAACCGCTTGCATTATTAATTGTCGCGTGGTAGTTGATCATCCCATTAGTCTCAATTATCGCTCGCATTACTCTTTACCTTTTTATGACAACTGTAAGCATGGTTATTATGACGATGATTATGTTTTGTTTGTTTTGGAGTTTGCGTTGATCTGTTGTTTGTTTTTGTTTAATTGCACAGGGATTAATATTAATTGGGGTCAATTTGGTTTATTATTTATACGGGCTTCATAATTTGTGGATTATGAATTTTATTCATATGTTATTCATATTGTTTACAATTCAATAGATCAGATCTCGTAATAATAATAAAAAATTACGTTTTATTTATATGGAAAACATGCAATACTTATAAGTTATTTATTTCATTTCAAATAAATAGGCACCTATTTTATTGCCAATATTTCACCTAGAAATAAAATATCTAACATTTTTTTTTAAATTTTGTTATTTATTACTCCATTTTATACGAAGAATTTTTTTTGTTAATATTCACAATTTACTTGTTATTATTTCAAGAACCACACTCAAATTTAGCTGAATGACATTTAACGATCCTAAATACATTTCTTAAATAAATTATTTCAACATGACAGGGGGTAATTATTTAGTCATTCTCATGTTAAGAACTATTATTAACCTTGAGTTAATTTAAGATTTTATCATATGTGGACAAAAACAAAATTTGTTTTTTATTTTATTTATGTACTGCGTGCTAGTAAGATTATAATATCATAAAATTAGTGTGAAAGTTAATAATTTGGTATTTATAAGGATGACATTTGTATTGAATTTATTACTTCACTAAGTCAACAATGATTCGATTCGCATTATTGAATAAAATGATAAATCGAACAAACAAATGATAATTTAAAAGACAACAAGTACTGGTACGTATAAAAGTAAATTTATTTAATAACAATTACCTGCTATATTTTTTAGGTAGAAAATTGCAATTGAATAGAGCCAAAATATTTCTTTTGTAATACAGTTCATAATTTCAAGTTTAGTTTTTTATTTTGTTGGACTAGGAATAATTATTATGAAATAAAATCACATACTTCAGTATATTAGACCGGTCGATACATTTTTATCAACTTTTTACTACAAATATATTAATTTCCATGGCGCTAAATAAGATTTTTATCATAATTTGCCAACCTGTGGATTTGGTACATTTTATACATGGATTGACTCGCCTGAAACTGGCTATAGTTGATTTTTTTGTGCACCGCTGTAATTGTGTAAAAATAACTAGTGTCTAATACTTTTTTCTTTATTTCTGTGATATTTTCTATTTAAATCTAAATTATTGTATTAAAAATATTAAATAATGACAAGGTATGCAAAATGAAAGTAAATTTAAATTAGTAACAATTCTATGGATTGCATAAAATGTTTGGAAACATTTGAATAACAGAAAGTGTGGGAGGTTAGAGTAGATTTAGAGGGGAATAACGTAAGTGAATTGGTATTCCTGCTGCTCGTCAGCTGTCGCAATAATTGAATCCCTCGACGTTTCCTAATGGAATATGGCGTTATGATCAGTAAACTGTGATATTATCCTGCAGTCCTGCCCGTCCTGTTTATCGTCCTCGTAAACCCGCCCAGTCAAAAACGCATAAAACTAACAATACAATACACTTACACTTTGTACACATTATGTCCCTGGATCTTATTCACCATTTCAGACTCCACTGGCTTTATGCCTAGCAGCAAATTGAATGTTTCCTCAAGATGGATATGATTAAGCGAATTTCGGCTTCCTACAAACTAGCAATACACTTTGTACTAAAACACACAAAATGGCTACACAGAAAATGAGAAAAATATCGTTATCCAGCTTGAAACTTAGACCATATAGCTACAGCGTTAGTGTTTTCATTTGGTTTTTAGTGATATTAACTGCCAATAAACTGGGAGCTTTGATTAGAACTGAGTGTAATGTGAAATTTGAAGTTTAATTCCTAGCTTTGTCACCAATTAAAAATAGCGCTGTGTCCATATGGTTTGGAAACGCTTTTCCTTTAATATTTTAATACCTGTTTCAATTAGAAAAGTTTCAATATAGATCTCTTCTCCTTTGTATCAAATTGAAACAAAATACATAATAGTTATTTAAACTTCAAGGAATGTGTGTATGTTCCGTAAGGCAACCGGTTCGACCAGGTTTATGGTTGACAGTTCCGAAAGTACTGAAATTCATTTACCGGTTTCTGTTTGAAACGAGGTGCCTGAAAAAGGCTAGTAAAAAGTTGGACCATAGTAACCAAGAAATATTCCTGGTTTTCTAACCCCACTATATCCTGTCAACAGTAAAAGAACAGTATGATACTTAACGTCACCTAATAAAATAATGTATGCACCTACGAAAAAATTAATTCTTTAATTGTAATAAATTGTTTTATTTTGCTGTCATATTCAACATTATCGTTTATTTTAGTCATGTATATCTCTGTGAGATTATTTCAATTTTAAAATGTCATGATTCAAAGGCAAAGTAAAATAGATAAAAAAATCTGGAACCTTGGTTCACCTAGAATCAAGATACTGGGTTTCTTGTTTGGGTTGCCAAACATGGAAACATACTATTATTAAACTAGTCGTTAAGGAAAAATAATAAATAAACATGTTATAGATGCTAGTCTAGTTTAACTATGCGATGAAGTATTTAATTATTATAAGGGCAAGAATATATAGATTTTGATGTAAAAATCTTTAAATTTTAATCTACATTTTATTGGTTCTGTAAAGGTTATTAAAAAACTTAGTTTGTTTTTTAAAGTTGTGTTTTATTTGTATTTCCTTCTTACTGGAAAATAAGGTGAAACAATAATTTCCGATAGAAATAAATAATAAATGTTAAGTGGCATAAAGGATGGCTAAGGCAGGTCTCCATTTGTCACCCGTCTGATTGGCCCCTCCCGTTTGTAGTAAAGCCCCATTAATTCATTTGTTTATTGACCCCTTGACCAGGTCTGGACTTGTGAATGACCGAAAATCGAATCAGGGCACCGGAAACTACACAGTCATTTGTTTCTTTTTATCTTTCTGCGCTAGGAAAAGTGACAAATTCAGCTTCGAGTCAGGTGGATTTTTTTAGTTGCCAACTTTTCTGATTAAGAAAAACAAGAAAAACTACAATAGTTTTTGTTGGGAATATTTCTGTAGTTCAGCATTCATGAAATGCTGAAAGGCTAAAATAAATAACACAAAATATGTAGGTTACCTAGTTTTACAAAGAACAAAAAGAAATCAATTACAATTTCTTTATCACTGATTAAATTACGTATGAGTTTATTTTTACCATAGAAAAAGTTTATCAGATGTCAGATCTCGGGCTTTAAAAAAAAGTAGCGAAAGTACGTACATAGGTGATTAAGAATTGATGTACATAACTTTCGAATTTATATATTTTTGTTATAAATAGTATAAGTACAGTTTATGAGGCAATATGTTAGATTGTTTACTGTATAATATAATAGCAACACAAGTATAGAGCAGGTAAATAAGTCAGAGAACACGTATTATAAATGACAAAAAAGATTCGGCTATAAAAACAAAGAGCCATTTTTTCACGCCTTTCTATCGTTCTGCGGATATTTACGAGGAAAAAGAAGCAGAAAGTTTATGTTTCCTGGCGTACAAACAAAAACAAGTATTTTTTACCTTGTTTTTTAAAAGAAATTTGTACAATATTTCCTTTCCGCAATATTTTTCGATAAAACAATAACATAAAAATTTGCTGTACGAAATAATTCTTTACTGAAATATACTGCAAATTTATTTTCTTTCTTTTTTCACTACTGTTATCTTATGTTTATTATTTATAAATAATCCAAAAAATATAAATAATAACAATATAGGTGTGCGGAAGTACTATATCGGTAAATATCACATGTGTATTGCATATCAAAAAAATCTACATATATATTAATAGTAATTTCTACGGTTTATACTGCGATGTCAACATATGATAGCTATAGTGATACAAAAAATGTATTTGCATGTACTAAGGTTATATGTAATCGAATGAGAATATTACTGTGAAACGAAATGCACATAGTTATCGATGGCCTCACAAGATTTGAGTCTGAATTGTGAAGTTTTATTATTGTCTAACGTTGTGGACATGTCGACACAAGTTATTGGTTAATTGTTTCGAAGTTGAAACTGATATATTACTATTTTTTAATGGCGCAAATTTATTAACATTTAATCCAAATTATTTTGAATTTAATCAAAACGATGTTACGTTATTCCTTACAATAACAAAAGAAGAAAGTAAATAGATTTGAATTCACAATACCTTGTGAAACCTGAGCATTAACTATCTACTAGCTTAACGGCGATGACAGTAAAAATGTAACAAGTATTCTTTATGTACAATTTTGTTTGCGACGAATCTGATATTCCTTTAAAACTCCTTTATTTAAAAATCTGACCATGGTCCAGGCAGTGTTGTCGTGTGACCCCGACGACATTGCTAATTAGCTGTGTGTACGCAGTTCGCATGGAGAAAGTCCTGTCAGAAATCCCAGTTTGAAAAACTGTAGCAATCAGCATTACGTATGCAGGAGCCGCTCCAACCACGACGCAAAAAATGTTTCGCAACCGCCTCTGTTTTCATTTGTCCCAGCACTCAAGTTATTCCTACCACAGACGAGACAGATTAAGTAAAAACTTAACAAACCAAAGAGTTTTTCTCTCTGCTCGGATGAGCTAAGTCGCCAGGACTAGGATTTAATGTTAATTAATTTGGAGGACTGTGATGAATGAAAATGGACCCGGCTTTCACTTTCGCCAGCTAAAAATAGATTTGCAAGGTGGACGACGCTTTATCCTTCCGAAGGAGATAAAACACAGAACTCATCAAGACGAAATCTTCTTTTCTTTATTATTACCGATACAGGTGGTTTATTAGAAATTAGAATTCGATAATTATTTTTAAATATACAGCTCTCTTAATTATTTACAATAAATAATTTTCGCAACAGTTCATATCATTATCAATCGATGTTGCGACTTCCACTCTCAAGGAAGCATGGATTTGGATATATATTTGTGCTTTGCGATTTTCGATAAGTGTTCTTTTATTTCATAGTGTCGCCAGCATTTAATTGCAAATATATTTAGTAGTTGAGCGGTCGTTAAACATAAGAGTAAGTAATATTATAATTGGCAACATCATTGAGCCACTGTTTAATCATTTTGAACTATTTAACTATAAGAAATAATTGAACTAATAATTTAACATTAAAAAACATTAATTTTAAAATTGTCGATGTTCCGGTTTACCTTCTATTGTAATTTGGTTCTGATTTAGATATTTCAATAATTTTTATAAATGTCCAAGAATAACTTATTCAAATATTTTCGCTGCTTTCTTCATTTCGTATTAATGGATCATTGTTCATTGTTTTACTTATCTTAAGATGTTTGGAAATATGTTGATCGAATTTAATTAACCGGATTTTTATTAAACTATTAGTATTACTACTTAGTAATGAAATAAAACTTTAATAGACTGAACAATACCAGCGTGTACTTTTTCAGTGCAATGGTTTAAAACTTTAGTATGTTGGAATCAGGAATACAGCAATAAACATTTTATAGAGTGTGTTTATTTGGTGTCATCAAGGTGAAAATCTTTATTGGCGATAAAATTTGTTTTAACTCTACAATATAAAAGTTTTTATTTGTCCGGAGCTGTAAATGGCAATCCTATTTCAGATTCAAAACAAAACTTTCTTTAATATAATTGTCACTAGTATTACTGGCTTCTAGTATGTTCAGAAAGTATAGCGATAGCTGTCGATTCGAATCGAATAGAATGTTTTTTTTTAATGTTCTAGTTATCTTCCGGCTATAGTATGTAGGCGTAAAACCTACAGCAATATTTCGGTGAATAGTTGTCGACTCAAATTGAACACAATTACAAGTTTATTGGCAGTCGATAAATGATAGGTCGTATGACAACCTAAAAATAAAAATCCAATTCATCGCAAAGTAAACAACAACAAAAAACTGCGCATCGAGTTAACTGGATCAGAAACAAGTGCGAATCAGTTGCGAGTAACTAAAGCGTTATAACATCGTTTTTGTCTTGCGTGTTATACCCGTTCGACAGCTCTTTGGAGAGTTATCGTTTGTCAACTGTTCTATGGCACATTTGATTAAAACAATTACTTTGTCGAGCGACGCAGTTGGCTTTTGATTGAGCTCGAAGGTTTTGCAACTAATCATATTTTAGGGCTTCGAACGTACAGGTAGGAAATGATTACGATATTACGAATACTTGTACGTTATTAAATACACGTTATGATGTTTATATTGTGACGTCATGATATTGCGCTCTGTATTTGCTGACGTTGAAATTGGATTCCGTATATTCTAGCACTAGTGATATTAGCAGTTTTTCCTTTGTTTTCTATTTAATAATACGGCGTACGTAACGCTGATATGAATTAATATTTCATGCAGATGCTTCAGATATGAGTTTGAATTGCTACAAACGGTTTCATCATACGAGATATCATACAGCAATTATTTATATGAGTTTGTATAAATAAATTATATATGAACTCATTTCGGAAAGCAGGTAAAATCAAGATGAGAGTTTCTGTGTCAAACCACTTTAACGAAACTTTTTTATCATCAATGATTCTTAACCAGCTACACAGTGGACTAATTGACTTCCTAAATATTCTAAAACAGACCTGTAGTTTGTTGAACCTGCCGAATAATATTTTCAGTCACTAATAAAATGTGGTTAAATAATGATTCTCTAAATGTATTTTGCACAAGTGTAAACGCGGTAACCATTTGGCCAAAATAACTTGTAGAATAAAACAAAAGGGAGTATATTCTTCAGAGCACGAAACGGCAGGAAATGAAGTTTTTAAACGGACGATTCTTTTCTACGTGAACCTCATTCATCATTCCGAAGATTTGCATTTTTAATTTCCATTCGATTCTGCAACCGAGAAAATGGACGACTTTAGATATTTCATTACAAATTCTACATAATGCGTTCCTTTCAATAGATAACTTTTCTTTAGTTACTTCATATTATACAAAGGTTTTTATTGCTATAAAGAACATATAAGATTTTAAATAATAAAATTCTATAGTTTTTATTAATTCTTTTTTTAAATTCATTACTATTTTATGAAATCCATTCAATTGTAAAGCTTTTCTTTATATATTTATCCTGAAATGAAAGTTATCAAAACCATTATAAGCTGTAGGTGTCGTAGATCACTTGCAGAGATTACAGGCAGACAACCTACAGAAATTTAACGTATATTTGAAAGATGATGAGATCCTTATAACCTGAAAATAAATCTGCAAACTTTATTAACATCTTGAAAAATGCCCACATACAAACTTTAAAAAATACATATAATAAATTGAATGGTCGCAGGTCGAAGGCTTGAAAGCAGCGTTTGCCGAGTAAGCAGAGGCCGAGAGAAATGGGTGTATAATTCGGGGCGGATGGCTGGTATTGAGTGTTCGGGGCAGCGGTCGGGATGGATGACCGGCCGACTGCCCGCCGCACGTGCCGCAGAGACAAATGCTACAGGCCTAGCCGCCTGAGAAATGTCTTCATACTAACAACTTCTCATAAGAAATGGATCGCTTGATTAAGTGGATCGCTTATTGGAACTTGTGGGTTTGAAGGAGCATTTGGTTTACTTGTTATTTCTAAATTGCCCAAACATACGAGGGTGGTCCGATAAGTACTTAGCCTACAAAAGAATAACATTTTTTTTTGAAAAATGGCGATTTATTTTTCAACATAATCTCCTTTGAGTTCTATACACTCGATCCAGCGATGCTCCAACTTCTGTAACCCGTCTGAAAAAAACATTTTCTGAAGGTGTGCAAATTAGGCTTTCGTGGCGGTGATAACTGCCCCATTCGACTGAAATTTCTGCCCAGCGAGTGACTTTTTCAAATTTGGAAACAAAAAAAAGTCGCACAGGGCCAAATCCGGAGAATACGGTGGGTGGGGTAGCAGTTCGTAGCCTAATTCTATCAATTTGGCTGTGGCGACGGCGGAGGTGTGAGCCGGTGCATTGTCACGGTGAAAAAGCAGTCGTTTCTTTGACAAATGGGGCCGTTTTTTCTGCAAGTAGGCGTCGAATCGGCCCAATAATTCGGCATAGTAGAGCCCTGTAATCGTTTTACCCTTCTCCAGGTAGTCAATGTAGATCACACCTTTTGAATTCCAGAAAACCGTGGCCATAACCTTTCCGGCCGATAGGACAGTCTTCGCCTTCTTTGGAGCACGTTCGCCGGGTGAAGTCCACTGTTTCGACTGTTCCTTGGTCTCTGGTGTGTATCAGTGTACCCATGTTTCGTCGACGGTCACGAAACGACTCAGAAACTCCTTCGGATTGCGCCTAAACATCGTCAAATTCTGCTCTGAAGTGGTCTCACGGATGCGCATGTTGTCAGGAGTGAGCAAACGCGGCAGCCATCGCGCCGACAGCTTTCTCATACCCAATAATTCATGCAAGGTATGACCCACGCGGTCTTTTGAGATGCCTACTGTGTCAGCTATCTCACGCACCTTCAATCGGCGGTCTGCCAATACGAAATCGTAAATTTTTGTTACGTTATCCTCCGTGGTAGCCGTTTTCGGGGCACCTGGGCGTGACTCATCAAAAACCGACGTGCGACCACGTTGAAACTCGTTAAACCAATTTTTGACGGTCGCCATCGAAGGAAAAGAGTCACCCTATACAGCATCCAAGCGTTCTTTAATTGCGCTGCGCGATTTCCCTTCCAAAAACAAGAATCAAATCACCGACCGATAGTGTTCTTTTTCGATTATTCTCAAATCTGCGGACACGCTCGCTTCCACACGCGGTCAAAACAAAACTTCGCGTCCGATTCGGCTGAAAATTTGACAGTAGCTGTCTACGATGATGTTCTAAGCAATAAAAAATTGCTCTTGCGATTGTTGTGCTATAGGGCGGTGAGGCTAAGTACTTATCGGACCGCCCTCGTATAAGTTGTTACAGTTGTCGATTTCAAAACAACACTTTTTAATTAATTAATTTTTATTAAAAAGGCCTGGCAGCTGTGATAATATTAAATTAGTAATATAAGAGGATAGTCTAAAGGTAAAATTTTTAAGTCTTAATTTAAGAATTTGTTCAAATCCAAGAGTCGCCAACTATAAATAGACTCCTGTGTTTGATTGGTTTAGTATCCTATATAAGGTCCAATATGCAAGTAAAATTGTTACAGAACAGGTACATTCACTTATTACAATGCATAATATTTTCCTATACTTTTTAACTATCTATCATCTACTATGTTCATACGTAAGTAGATGTATAAGAGATATAATTGCAATGAAAGAAGTATGTGCCTCGGTGGGATTCGAACCAGCAATATACAAAAAACAAAACAACGAAATTATAAAAAAATTCGATTTGCTTATTTAGTGTAAGTAAGATTGAATAAATCATATTGTCGGCGGAGATGAAATGTAGAGTTGTTTGTGGTGTAATTTTCGGGCTGAAAATAACCCTACGTGATTTCCCACCTCGAGTTCGTTGTACTCTCCACTAGTAGACAGCGTCTGTCAACACGGCCTCCAGAGCATTCCAGGGCATGACTGCCGTGACGGCGCTAGCGTCGGCGTCAGCGTTGCGACACTCCTTCATTACTGTGATTAAAACATGCTCTCATCGCGACGCGCTTACCAGAAAGCAAAGATAAAAGATAAACCTGGTCGAATTCAACCCCGCCATAAATATAACATGAAACAAACTAATCCGTAAAGTTTTAAAAGAATATTTTGTGATTAAAAGTAAATATGATGATTTCAATACAATTTAGATGTATTATGAATTATCAACAAGCACCATTGATCTAGGTTTATATTTAGGCTTCGCATCCTAAGTATTGCGAGATTGAATCTCATGGAGGCATCTACATATGTGTTATTGTGTGTGTCTTTTATTACATCATTATGCGACTGTACTTAGTAGTCACGCATTCGTGAAACATTAAAGAAGAAAATATTGTTGATGGTGACTACGAATGTAGATGTGTTAAGTTTTGGCATTGTATTATTGTTAAAATGTACACGTTGGTAGTTAATTAAAGAAAACAAGAAAAGTGAAAAATATTGTTTTAATTTTAAGATCTATGTCGAATTAATGTTAAATGAGTTGAAGGGTCAGTAAAGTCAATGATATGTACATACTCATATGCAGTGGTACATCTTTGTCATCATTTGATGGAGAATGTGCTGCTAATCCAGAAATATGAATGTATGTGTAAATCTGATGATAAATCCGTGGTCATTTCATGCACTCTGTATTAATTTTCTTCAAACAAAGCGTGTCCATTTGTCAGGCCCCTGCATCCATCCCGCAAACGACTTCATTCGGTGAGTGCATGGTCAATTGCGTCCCAAATGAGATAACCAAGATAAATAACCCGAAATTGTTTCTCCTGGGGTGGAAACCAGCAAGTCCGAAACGAATTCTTTCCCCTACACTCCTTGAAATTTCAAGGAAGGCGGTGGAACAGTTGCGATAATTGTGTCGCTTTGACAAAAATGCTCCGTGACAAACGACACTCATTATTGATCTGTGCACTTGTTTGCAAAAACAAATATGCAGCGCACTTGCTAACATCAAATACATAACTCTTCACCTTGAAAATATACCATTGTAAAGTATATGAACATTTTTTAAAACCCCAAGATTTGCAAATGAAAAATATTCATTCCCAAGGATTTTTTTCTGAAAAGAATAAAAATAAAAACGACCTTATTATAATGTTAATTAAATGTCACACATGAATATCATTCTCCCTCCTCATGCGTAGATAATGAGTTCGTTGTCTTTTCCAGAATTTAAAGTTTAAATAAAGGTCAAGGGAAAGATTTTTTTCGTTTTTGGAACAGAGGTGCTATTACGATGTACTCCAACAAATTTAATTTGGGATTCCCTAATGAATAACGGGGGCGTCCACATCACTTATTCTTATATGTATATTGTAAAAGACACCCCCTTGGAACATTTGTTCTCATTGTTAACTAACACAATAAAGTTTCATGTAAATATATCTTCATAAAATTTTTACATTTTGTATGTATGTTTCATAAAAAATAATAGAGTGAAAATCATCCTACTTAATTCAAAGAAAATTGTCACGAAATTAGTAACCTGGTAAGTATTTGTGCCATATAAGAGAGTCAATCTGCATTCGTTATTTTATTTACATAACTTATTCATTAATAAAACTTACACAAATAAATCGTTTCGTTGTTTATCTTCGCTAGTTTCAAAATTCGTTCTGATGGTAATAAATAATTCGAAATTGGAAAGGATTTCGAAATTCCGTTTAGCTTTTTGATTAATGTTGTACATATTGTTTTTAAATGGTTGTGAGAGTGCACTCTGTTAGCAATAGCGACTTAAACGGGAGCTATTTAGGCGCTGGTATAGGGCGCTTGGTTTATTGGGACGCTAATATCTAAGAACTAAATATATGAATATATAAATAAACAAAGAAAGTCAGTGTATAGAATATGTATCTGTATAATTTAATTTTGGAGCCCTTCAAAGTTTTGTGTGAATAAATTATATTTACGCGACATCTCATTTACCTACTCATATTTCTGCTACCACCTTTTTTACTAACTACGAATCAAACATATAAATAAATGGTTGTTATGGTTACGGCATTAGGACATTACGAACAACTCTGAATTATTTTGAATTTTGAAAAAGAATAGAACAGGTAGGAAAGAACGCAAAGTAATGAATATTAAAGTACTTTTAAATTTGTAATAAAATTCAAATATGTCAATTACTTTGTTTCTGTCGTATTAGGTAGAATCTATTTAAAATGTATATATCAACCTATCTGTTAGAGGTTTTTGGTGTTTGTGTTGCCTACACACTCAAGGAGAAAATGACCAGTAAAATTGAGGATATTTAAAAATGAGGATGAATTTTGTAATGTGAAGGGAGTGGACAGTGTGAAATAAACTTTTGAAATCAGTAAGATTATTTAGTCAGGAAGAGTCAGTCATGACTCACCATATAAATAATAATTGTAAATCAAGCTTGTTCCCACGTGTAACCATTATTCTGTAGTAATTTTTTCATTAAATATAGGTACTTTGTTGTCAAGTTGTTCATTATCATTTTGTTTATCCCAACTGTTTAATATTTTCCTAAATTTAGTTTGGTTATTCTTAGTATATAAATTTTTACACTTTTTATTAAACACAAATCTAAAATACCTATTGAAAACTCTCGATTGTGACACTTATTAGTAAGTAAGTCACAAAAAATTAACAATGGGTTTTTTGTTGGTTTCCGGGTGCTAATGTGCATCCGGAAGAGTGTAAGTAAACAGAAGAACGCTGGCTGCAGCAGTCAGATGTTGCCTGAACATCAACAGGAATAGGACATTGTCTCTTGTCCGTTCTCTCCCGGCTAATGTAAAGTGTCTGTTTGACAGACGGGCTCCCGTTTCGCTATGATTGCGTCGCTTTTGTTTCCCGCCCCAGCAAAAACAAAACACCATCCGCACCAGATTCCAATGCGCCAGCCCCGTTGTAAACAAACGAACGTCGTGTCGCACAGCCGTCGTCGATCTAAGAAGACGGGTAAAAGCTTTATTAAATGGATTGTTCTGCTGAGTGTTAAGCCGTGTTTACAATATTCAAATGAGTTGATTAGGAGATGAGATTGTGAAGGCGTAATTAAATGAGCTGGATACTTACTTCTCCAGACGGACACTCTGAGAATTTAAATTGTAAACTGCAACAACGACGAACACTTTCTTCAGACGTTATTACATTTACAACTTCTGCACACAATCATTTATTCTTATTACAGCAGCAACAACCCAGCACAAATGTTTGAAAACATATTTAAAATAAACTGCGAGTTTTTTAGGTTTTAGTTTTAGTAGATGAGTTAAATAAAAGCTTAATACCTAATTACTTAAATGTTTCTTTTAAAAACTCCACTGTTCTTAAGTTTGAAGGACTATATCTAAAAATATTATTTTGTTTAGAACGTTAGAGATTGTGTACTTACCTATGCATAAGGTTGCAAAAATTGGTATATTCAAAGTGAACAAGTTTTTTATAAGACGCAATAATTTATTTCTTTAGCTACTATTGGCTTCTAATGTAGTATAGCTTATAGTAGATTTTAAATTACTTGAACAAAATAATATTTTTCTACGACCATTAAAGATATTTGCTTTTTGTTCGATTGTTATTACTAAGGATACATAATATATTTTAAACACATTTTCAATTCCTACGGTAACCATAGACAACGTAAAATTATGAATTAATACCTATATCACAGTTCAATCAAAAATTGTTTTATTTTTGTTTTGTAGCTAGTTGCTAGGAAGTAGTGAAATGAAGACATCTTTATTATTAAAATATACACTAATTAAGAAATAATATCGTAGTCGTCGAAAAAGTATAGTGTACAACACGCAAGTAATGTCCATTTCATACTCTTATGATTTGTAGCATTTGCCTTCGGCTCATATCACACTCGCATGAAATGAGTACCATTCCCTGCTTGTTGTACAATGTACTATTATAATTTTTTTTTAATTTTAACATAAAATTTTAGATTTACACAACCTCATTTTGTTATATTGGGTAGACAAAATTCTACTCAAATAAACTTGGTAAGCAATTTGAAGTGTGTTCTTACTTGACTGTATTAATAGCAAAATGCAAGTAAAGTTCTTGCTCAAAAAACACTTTATGTGTTTGAAAACTTGTTCATCTGGAAAGTATAGATCTATTGATTATAACAAAATGTTCCAAACTGAATTATCCAAGAGTTGACAACTCAATTCAAATTGGTAAGCAACGTGAAGAGATACAAATCAGTAAGTGGTAGCCTTGCATAGCCTATGAAAATAATAATAAAATGCAAGTAATACAACAAGAACCTAATGCGTTTAATACCCGGTTCTAAGGGGAGGGAAAAGAAAATTCATTGATTAAAAAATCAAAGGTTCATAAATGAAGAAATTAGAACGCCCTTAGTTTAATCTCTCCCGATGATCGGCTGATAACTCCCCATTTGTAAACGCTCCTTTCCCGGAAGGGGATGAATGTGTGGTGTTCCGGTCCGCCCACTGACGCCCCGTGATTAAGTTTTCTGGTTTTTGCTCCCCTGGGTTAATTAATTGATTTCTGGTGTTATTTAATTGGCGGGACAAAAGACGGTGCAGGTGAATACAAAAACAAGAGCTTGCACAATGATGTCTTTGTTCTCGCTGACATATTTTGAGGGGGAAATGCAAACCGAAAATGGAGAATATTATTGTTTTGAGACAAATAATTAAAAAGGACATCAATACGCTTTGGATGTACTATTTAACATTTGTTTTATAGTCTCATTGATAGCAATTATTAATAAACAATTTTCATGGATAACTGATTCGATTGATATAGGTATATGTACATATTGGAGAAGTATTTTTTGGTAAAGCTCTTTTCAATTAAAATGTTTTATTTAATTGAAAATTGCGATAAAGCATTTTTATGTCACTTGTTTAAAAGGATCTGAACGTCAAACTATTGTGCCCCATCGGGAAATATTCTCAACAAATTTTATTGATATGGAAACATGACAAAAATATCAGATATCTTCTTCCTGGTATTTGTATCACTTTCGTATTTTCTTCAAACGTGAGTATTGTGTATATTGCTGTATATTTTATTTACCATTCAAATATTGAATTCACTCCTCTTCCTTTTTTCTTTTTATCATAATTTATTTATTTAGATACACGGAATAAAATTTCAGTTGGGGACTTTTTGATAAGACTATGTGTAGGTTATCTTAAAACAAGGGTGAAATGTTTATATTTGGGTTTACAAGGAAATGGACTGCTTTCATGCAAGTTCCTTTCAGGGAAAAAAGTATGATAATTTACATTTATGCAAATAAAACAATTATAATATTGAATTATAGCACAGATATTAAATATGTTGGTTTTTATTTAGACAATTCTGTTGACTTTTCGTACAAATCTCATAGTTTAATATAATATCCAAAGTGGTTGATAAAAAGTGTAATTTCTTTTTCTCTTAATTCCGCTGGTTACATGTTTAACGAATATTTAATAAACCATCAGATATGCATTGCGTGCAAACGAGTAATAATGAGTTAAAACTAGCCTCAAATTGAACAATCCCCTGTTTAAAAATTACGCCTGAGTTGCTTAATTTATACACTAAGCCCGTCCCATCTGATAGCAGAGCCCGTAATAAATATTTTTTTGTCTGATAAATACTTTTGTGTAATTCAAGATGACTGTATCTTTCATCTGTCCAAGTTTTCTTATATATTTTACTACAGGGATATTCTGAAAGTTTGGCTAAATTATGTTCACCCGTGAAGTTTATGAAAGTTGTTTCCCAATGGCAAAACAATGTTGAGGACTTGCATCCGAACTGAACTCATAAAAAATATGAGACAAACTTGTCTCTTGTCAACTCACTATGCTTTATCTTCCCCGAGATGACCTGGCAGATTTGATTGAATTCAAAGTTTTGTCATTACAGGATCGAGTACGACGGTGACACACTTTTATCGAAACCGCTGCACCACGAAATTCATAGCAAAAAGAAAAAGTTTCGTGTTACTACAGGATCACTTGCTGTACATCATTTATATTTTTTATTATATCTACATCATAAACCTAGTTTAACAAACTGAAAAGTGTATGAAAACCTCTGACAGCGTTAAAATATGACGCATTGGTTTCTGTGGCGCTAAAAACATTGTAGGTATTTGCGCAACAATAGATTAGGAATCAAAGAAATTAGAACTCATGCTAAGGCAAATAATAAGTGCAATTACTAGAGTCAGTAGAACTTACACTATATAGGTCAAGAATGTAGTATAATAAATAGACCTGGAATTAGAGAAACCTTCTGGAGCAAATAACTTTTACAAATATCGGAGAAATTGAAACATAGGGTAAGTGGAAGTGAGATGGATCACTTTTTGAAAAAATAATTATTACCGTTGATTGAAAAATATTGAATGCTCAATTCACATTAGTTATTTTCCATTTTACCTGTCACTTCATTCGAGATCTAGTGGTAAATTTCAAATGTACGAAATGTGATTTGTTTATAATGAAATATCAAGTAGCTTGAAATTGTTTTATATTAAAATTAAGTAAAGTCAAATAATTCATAAAAATATCAAGGTCGTCGCGATTTCATTTGGACAATGACTTTTAAATCCTCCGTATTAATACTAATCGTTGTAACTGTGAAAAATTTTGCAGTTTCGCAAATATATTTTCTTAGTAGTATACATTGTATGTATGACTATGAAAGTAAAAAAATGGTTTAGACTATTAAAATATGGAAAAGTATTAATGGGTTTCCCAAATTTCATACCAGGGCAGAATTATATAAAAATTTTACCAGTTTATTAAACCGTTCATTCATTAAAAAGCACTGAGAACAATTATTATTTAGACTAATTGCAACACGACAATTGATAACTGATGGCAGACTGATTTCAGCGTCAATCACGCTTTTTATAAGAACTACTTGTAATATTTGAATTACTCAAAATAACTGGTAAAATAAAATAATCAAAATAAGCCTCCCGTGACAATGTTTAACATTGCCGTGACCAGGATTCGAACCTGGGTTACTACGGCCACAACGTAGGGTCCTAACCACTAGACGATCACGGCTATCGAGGCTGTGGATTTTAACTACTTTCATTAGTAAGTTGAGCAAAATTTATATTTACGAACATACTTTCACTTTATCAGCAACCAGCAATATTGGAATGCTGTTCTTGTCTTGAATTATTCTTACAGAAGGAATTTATTTTTAATTTTATTTCATACAAATAGATCTAGATTATTCATAAAAATATCAAGTAAGGTCGTCCAGAATTCATTTGGACAATGACTTTTAAATCCTCTGTATTAGTATTAATTGCTGCCACTGTATAAAAATTTTGCGCAGTATACATTTGTATGTCTACGAAAGTTAAATAATGCTTGAAACTATTAAAATACAGAAAAGTATTATTGGGGTTTCGAAGGTGTGGCAGGTAGTTACAAGATTGTTTCAAGCAAATTTCAACTTTCATAGATGTATAATATATACTGAAAAGAAACATGATACATTGATGACTTGTTTGTATTAAAATTGTTATTCGTTTATAACAAATGAATATAAAATATACCTCCCGTGACAATGTTTGAACATTGCCGTGACCAGGATTCGAACCTGGGTTACTACGGCCACAACGTAGGGTCCTAACCACTAGACGATCACGGCTATCGAGGCTGTAGCATTCAACTCCTTTCATTAATAACGTTGATTGAAAAATATTTAGATAGGCAAGCTTATGAGAAAATTCGTTTCACCTACATAACTGTGTGTCTGGTTGCTTTTGGGTTAATATCTGGCGTTTCTGTCAAATATTATAAAAAAAGAGCAAACGTCAAATAATTAATAATGCAAATTAGATCTATTCTAAAATATACCAATGAATTATTGAACGAACCATTTTAATAGATACCAAAAAATTGAGTAAATATGTAAAACATCTTTATTCGGGTTCAAAAAAGTCCAGGTCTCCGCCACTATATAAAGTGGACGGACCAAGGCTATGAGGAGATGAACTGGTTAACAGATTGTTGTCATTTGTCATATGTGGTACAATCTTCGTGCAAACAGCGACTACAAATTACATATTTTATTCAATCATCTCTCTTTATCGTAATCTTCAGCTTCTTCATGATGATGATTTTGTATATATATATATATATATGGAATTGCCAAAAAAATTTTTTGCCTAAGGTACACAATTAGTTAATTACTACTTCTGTAGGCTTAATCTATATATATATATATATATATATATATATATATATATATATATATATATATATATATATATATATATATATATATAGATTAAGCCTACAGAAGTAGTAATTAACTAATTGTGTACCTTAGGCACAAAATTTTTTTGGCAATTCCATCTCTTCTACCGGTTTATCATTCCCCTATAAACTTATTCTACTTTGGGATTAATATATAGATGAATCTAAAAAAATCAGAATTTAGAGAAATTGAGGCAACTTCTTCGATAATTAACTATCTAAGAAATTACAAAATGTGTTGGGGTAATTTGTGGAAACTAGAGATAAGAAAAATATAGATCAAAACTATGAATAAGAATATAAATAGAGTAGGTATTAGTTAAATTAGAGATATAAACAGTTGATATCATTTAATAATCGCAAATTACGAATTAATAAATAATTGTTAATTGAATTGGAAAAATGAATTATGAAGATTTTTTTTGTGAATATGGAACTAATACTGAAGTTATGCTAGAGGCTGAGGTCAGAAACCAGCTGTAATCAGATGGAGCTGTTCCTGCGCTGACATTTGTTTACCTGCGCGAGCGTGCAAGTTTTCATGGTTTGGTGCGTGCGGGGAATCCCCGGGGTGCCGTATGAATTTTTATGATCCGGCATACACGGCTTTATAGCCAATAAACCTAAAGTATTTGTGATTAAATGCTCTTTCTTACATCCACAACACTATACTAGTTGATATATTTTTATTAGCTAACTGGCTCAATTATTTTATGGACTTTATCTAATGGAGGGTGAATAATAAATAAGCCTTGTTTCCTCGTAATTAATTGACGTTGAGAACAAAGAAAGAAATTTAATTAAAATAGTTAAAAAGTAAATATCCAAAGTTTCGAGGATGCAATTACTTGAAATTCAATTGGTGATTAATTTATAGAAAAACAGAATGACACAATTGCAAAGTTGCTTTTCATTTATTAATGACGCTGATTTAAAAAGAGAATTAAATTGACTCTTTTCGATCCTAAAGCCGGATCCACGTCATATAATATTTTTGTTGTATTTTGAAATTCAGAAAAATATTTTCGGTGCAAATTTAAATCTAAGTATTGTATCACTTAAATATTTATCTTCTGTGTAGTTCGGCGAAATCCACGTGTGTAGGTTTGTTCTTGCAAGTCTACATTAACACTATTGTGCGACAATGGCAATTTCTTTTAAATTTGCAGAAAAACCAATTCTATCATTCATTCGTACGACGTAAGTTACATACAAAAGTTCAAAAAATGAAAAATTTCCCAAGCAAAAAACATTTTTTTTTCATTTTCCTCCTAATCGGGCCAAGAAAATTATATATGCAGAAAACATTTCTTTATATAACTTTCGCCTTAGAATTGATTGATAGATTCGTTGAGATAGAATCGATTGAAAGATTTTATTTCATTAGCGTATAAAGGCAGTTACATCCATTTATTTGGAATTAGTGCACAGAGATATTAAAATTTCATTTCAATATGTAAACAAAAAATGATAGAAATTAATTCAATAAACAAACATATAATTAATTTTATTTTTAACTAGTCTCAGCTAACCACCATCATTAGGAATGTAGAGTAGCACTGGTTTTACAAATTTCTTTTTCTCAGAATTAATACAACTGAAAATACAATAATTTATAGCAAAAAGAGTTCCGAAAAATAAAAATAATTTAAACAACTGACTGACTCTTCATTTCAGTCAAGAAATACCAGAACCAAATAAAATACTTGTTGTGGAGGAATCGAAGGATCAATCTTCCATTCAAATAAAATAGTGATATCTATAGCGGGAATCCTTGTTTAAGAGGATAAAATTTTTATTATAATATGTATAAATCAGATTAATCAATTAATGACTTGATGAATATGATGTTATCCCAAAATGACCATAATTTTATACATAGATATTTGTCAGCAAAAATATTTGTTTTATTTAGGGTTCCGAATTAGTTTAAATGTGAATTCCATGTTATTATCCCACAATTTGGAGGGGAATCGTTATAATTGTATCCGCGTTTATTATTTTTCGTGATGCGTTGAAATAATTCATCACATTAAAGCAAACATTGTGCGTGTTAGCACAGGATTTGAATGGCGTGTATATTTTAAGGGACCGGGAAAATCTGATGAAAAGAGACCACTTTATCATTTGTGACGAGTGTTTTTACATAACGGCTCTTTCTGTAAATAACGCCCGTGAAATGCGATACACAACACATGAATATGAGATTACATTTAAACAAAAACCATTTCTAATTAAATATCCAGAATTAGAACGGGAAAATATAATTGAATCACTCTTGTTAATATTTCGTTAGAATTAACATTTTGTATGCTTAGAATGAACACAAAATAAAATATTTCTTAATTTTTCAGATAACGGGAGAGTAATCAGCACTGCACAATTGCTTTGATATAATGTGACAACATCAGAGGTAGGCCTAAAAAAATGTTTTTACGTTGCTCTTATTGTAAATATATAATTCAGTGAGTAGAAGCTTAGTAAATTATATTTCATTTAAAAATTAAAAGAAATAAAATCATCATTGTGATTTCAAATAGTCAATAGAAAACATCATATGTAATTTTGATTAGTAATTTCTGACATATATTACATATTTTCTGAATTACAATTGCTTAATTTGAAATATAATTGCTTCTACTTAAACTCAAATGAAAAAGGGTATGTTATCTTATTAATTTCACTAAAATTTACGACTTTTAATGTAATTAGCCATTATTGTTAGGTTATCGAAGTGTCATATTACGGAAGGCCGTATGTAAAGTGTGCTATCACAGTTAGGGAATTTTTGATTTGTCGAAATTATATTAGGAATATAAATTATTATTAATAATTAATTTAAAACATTACGACTTGAAGTGATGAACAAGAAATGTTCCACATAGTATTCTTTTATTGGGTTGTAAATAGTTTCAATTTATTATAAACAGATTGTGGATTGACTCTTTGACATAGTTGTTTTTATGTTTTGAAGTTGATCTTACTTACTAGTGGTATGTCATTCTTTCAGTGTATTCTGTGATCGTGGTGTGATAGAAAAACACTCCAATAATGGTCGTAGGAAAAGTATAGTACCTAATTCAAGTTGTAAAGCAATTATGCACTTGTGGAAATACAAACTCTCCACTTCGTGGCTCTTGTATAATTTATCCGCTTCGTTCGTAACGTGCATCTTACAACTCTTAATACGTAATATACTATTATCATAGATTTATAGAAAATAGTCAATAGTAATCCAAAAAACGTAGTTAATTCTGAAATATATTTAATGCTTTCTGAATTACAGTTGACCCTTTCTGAAATACATCTGAAGAAGTTTATGTTATTTTATTCATTTAATTAATTTTAAATACATTGAAAATTAATAGGAAATGAATAATTTACTCATTGAAATTAACCGTATTTAAAAAAATCAAAAGTAAAAATAAATTTTTGAATGAAAACAGAAACATGAACAAACAATAAACGGGGTTGGTATTTTTCTTATTGTTTTTGTTGGGCTTTGTTTCTTTATTATTTTGAGCATTTTCCAAATGTAGATAATTTTATATTTTATTTTTATATATAAACTTTCCCTCTTATTTAAAAATTATTTCCATGTCTCGTCAATAATCTTTTTGCGGTATTTGGAATATTGTCCATTTTTATTGAATTTCGTTTTATATTCCCGGTTTTCCATTTAATATTCGGCAGGATTTGATGTGATTTTGTTTTATTTCAAAAGCGCTTTATCGACAGAAGAGATAACATGCTGGCTCCGGAACATAAAATAAGATCAAAATGAGGATCTCTTATAATCAGGGACCAAGCAAGCGTATAATAATGTTACTATCAATTCTGTTTTATTTATTATTATGAATATGATTTATAGACTATACTAGTTGTTCATTTCTTTATTTATTAAGCATCATTTTTTTTAAATAGATGGCAACAAAATGCTATTTCTATTTTTTCAAACAAAAACAAACTCATATTTTTCGCCAAGGTTCAGATGAAAGCACCTCTCTGATCGAATAATTTATTAACATTATAAAACAGTGTATCAAAGTTCCAAACTTTCATCATGAAAAATCCCAAACTAAAGCAACAAAACAACCCTAGACACGGTATACTTCACCCTAGTTAAAAATTCAATATCCATAATCCTTGTAGTATGACGGGAGGTAAAAGAAAACTAATCAAGTTTCCGTATTAAAGCGCGCGCGTTGTACATCCCAGAATCTGTTCCGTGGACCCAGAATAAAGCTCAGCGCGCGTACGCACTTTGTATGCAGTTGCAGCAACGCGTCAAAACGGGGAAAACGGTTTGTGGATACAGTTGGAAAGATAGGAAAATGCAAAGATAAATCATTTGTACAAGTTTGTCTACATGACCGGTTATCGAAACAGAAAATGTTAACCTAAAATAAAACTGAAACCTGAAGAAAAAGATTATTTACAAGCTTGTAGTTTCCATTTTACTTTCTGGAAATTTAATTATAAAATAAAGTACACACAATTTATTATCCATATCTGAGAATATCAATTGCTTGACCACAGATTTCGGTATGAACAACAAGGTAAATAAAAATATTTGTCAAAACTTGATATACAATCTGACAATAGGGTCCTAAACTATTAAATATTAACATTTTACAGAAGAATATGAAAATATTTAACAATTAATGAGTTTTAGTGAAAATATTTCATTTAAATATTATTTCGTTCACGAGCTATAAGATTTCCTCTGTTTTAGCAATTTCATTGTTTTCCTGATTTTAAAAAGACAAATGCACATCTTCCTTTCTTAGAAGAAAGATATGTATACGTCCTGACAGTATCAAAATGTTACTGTATGTTACGAAAAATTAATTTTATTTACACCTAATAATATATTACAATTTGTTCATTACAGGCGAAGACATATGTAACAGGTACGGTCGCCTATGACTGAAACTAGTACCTGATATATAGGGGGTTTAATTTAGGGGGTTTACTTGCCTCAAAAGTAATTCATGAATAATATTAATGAACAACTTTTATACGAGACAAAGGTAACGATAGTCTGCCGTAGTAGAAGCAGACAAAGGAATGTTAATAATGATAACAGACGCGGTTACTATGTGATCAAATTGATGCAGGGCAGTGTTATTGAAACAATAAAGTATTACATACGCGTTGTGCTACCACCTCACAAAGACAGAGGTTTGAATAGGATGGGCTGAATGAAACACAATATTCCAACAACAACAAAATTATATCAATTCTTATATCCAAACCCATTCAAAACACTTAAATAATTCTAATTCATATAAACTACATCGCGTAACATAACTATATAAATTCTAAATTCTTATTTATCTAATTTACAATCAATTTTGAAAACCTTTTTACATCAATCTGCAATAACACGGATTCACAATTAATTAAAACTACTTACAATGTATACCACGATGAGAGAGCCTTTATACAGTAAAGCAACTAATCGAATATTTTACCAAGCTGGGTCTGACTTTTAGTCAAGACATGCGCAACACTCGAAGATTTCAACAATAGTCTCAACAAGAGAGTGTACAACAAGAGAATGTACAACAAGAGAGTGAGATTTCAAACTTTGGTGCCCCATTTAATTGTAAAATCTAGAAATTCTCAACCTATATTTACCCGGCTCTTCTCATCCCCTAAGTATAAACTATGCTAAATATAACCCAACTATGTTTATTTCACTTTGTTCTTTCAAATGTTGTATCACTTAAAAACAACGTAACATAAATTTTATCATTCTTAGGGTCGATTTTTCATCTCTGGTTAAGTGCCGGTTACCCTAAATGTCGGTTAATAGAAAAATATCGCATCGAAAAAGTTGTCAAAAATATACGTTATATACTATGATCAAAGGATTTTGTCGACTGGTAGATGAATGGGAGAGGTAAAGAAGTACTGAAATTCATTCGTTTTTTCCGATGCGATACTTTTCTGTTGACTGATGATTAAGGTAACCGCCACTTTAAACATAAGTGAATAAATCGGCCCTTATTATTAAAAATTTGTTTCTTAATTTGATCGTGTGAAATCCGGGATTTGATTCCCAGTATCGCGAAATAACTAAATAAAAATTCCGCAGTGTCCGACTTGTTCGGAACCTACTACAAACTATAGTCGTTTGCAGATGATTTAGACTGGCAACCTTCTCTATCAAAAAATGCAAATAAAAAGTGACATGAAGCAAGAAAAGTTCACTTCTCAATTTCACCATTCTATAGGGTTCTAATAACCATGACAATGCTGGAAATATTTTGAGTACTAGTGGTATATACTCGTATGCCACAATTTGCGAGTGATGCTTTTTTTCTCCATCTTCGAAAAATGTAGATGAACCCGGTGACTGGGTGGGGTTGAATAATAATAGGTGGACGTTATCTTTCCGGTTAAGTGGAGCCAGAGAGGGTAAAGGGCGAGCAAGGGTTGAACACGCCCCAACTCCAACTTAATATTTAATGACACACCGGGAGTTATAGCCTTGGCGAGCGGCAAAATACGTCTACTTCGGTTTGCAGCACAGGAGCTACGGGAACTCGTGCTTTAAAATATTGGCGCCAGATTTTCAAGAAAATAAGTAAGCAGTATTTGAAATTTATTTTCGTTTGTATTTGTATGTTCAATTCCTTTAAGAATAAGTATCACGAAAATTATGATGATAGAGTTAGGTAATTATAAATCTAAAGAAATCTAGTAATCAGTCATACAACTCGCATTCTTTTTAGACAAAATTTTAATATATTTTAGCTCATTTCAGTTGGGTTACTTATTTTGATTGTTTTTTTTTTGTCACAATTAGGCAGATAAAATTAATAGTTTTGTGCTTGCTGAATTTTTAATTTCGATTGAAGAATTGGGTTATGTTTTGCTGTCATTCAACAAAATTGTGTCATTATTGAATTTAAAATAGTGTTATTTTGTTTGATGTCAGAATTCTGGGAATTGTATTCTATATTTTTAATGCAACTATGAAGTCCCCAATCAGCTTTAAAATTCAAAATTGAAGTTGCATATTAGTCGAAATGTTGCAAATTGATTGAATGAACTGAAACGGTTGAGTGGTGTTTTATTCAAACTGCATCAAGCACCAGCACTCACAAAATGTAATCTCACGAATGTAGTGAAAAATTGGGGAGTATTCGAGAGAGGGAATAAGTGGATTCAATTTGAAATTAATATTTTTGTTGGATTAAAACATGGCCCAATTTTTCCAACGAAAATATGAATTTATCATGATGAATTTCATGATCAATTAATGGAAACATCATTTTCCAATTCAGCGTTCATTATTTCGAAAATTATTAGTTATTAGCTGTACAGGAATTATTGAAAAACAATAAAATTTATCGCAAAAAACAATAGATAGATAGATAGAACAGGTATATATATTAATTTTCGAATAGCAGAAATACAAAATATTACAAAAATTTAATCCTTACTGATTTTTATTTCACCTTATTACATGTACCAAAATGTATTAATAAGAAATGATTAGAATTTTTATTTACGGGCAACGATTGCTGACTTGGTTAGCCCGCACCTACTCGAATTGAACATAATTTAAGATGTACAAATCAATTACTACCGTTGCTAACGTCGAATCAAATTGAGTAAAGAGTTCGATTTCCAAAATCGTCAACTATTAATAAAATTAAAATGCTGCTATGTCCGAGTGGTTTGAAAGTTACAATAAACTGTAGGCTTCTTGAGAAGATTATAAGATAATACACTACACTGTATATAACAAGTACTTGAACCATTTGTCATTTAGGAGTGTTGTCGCAAAGATAATTTTGAATTTCCTTAACTTTACTAGGGCGTCTAGTCACGGTGGCAAAACATTTCTAGAGGGAACAGGGCCCCAGATATATAAGATATTTGTTTCCTGACAAGCTTTATTTACATTTTCGTGGCTTAGGTTGTTTTTATTTTGATAAATACCGGTAAAACTGGAAGTAGTACTAATTAACAACTTTAATTTTACTGGTACTAGTACTATGATTGTTCTCACTCCAGTTTCATTTTTCATCTACCAAAAAGAAAAAGGAGGTTTTATGTGTAGATGTGTAGCCGTTTGTCGCCTCATTCGCTGGCTCTTTTCTCTATTTGAACCCTTCCCACTTAGGCAGCAGATAAACAAGGCTGTGTGTTGCGTTTATCAAGCTCCTTAGTATGCAAGCGATGCGGCAGGCTCGCGCGTACTTACACTAACACCGGTGGAGTTTAAATTTTAATGGAATTCCTATAAGAGTATTCGGCATGACGGCAAACCCCCCGAGATTACAACTCTGGATAAATATATCGTGTGGTGAATATTTCACGCTGCACTGCCTCCACCGGAAATCAATAATGAGCTGTAATCAATCATGGTTCCACCGGTATTTATTCCTGCTTCAACCTGTTTTATTTTATGGATAAATGGCTCTGTCATACACTCTAAATACTTAATTTCAAACTTACGGGATGCTTACCTGAATACTAAAGCGGCAAGAAATATGGAAGACATTATGAAGTGCCCTTAACATTGGGAATGATGTCACATTTCAAGTGTCCTGCATTAAAAATATATTCATCTCGTGTGATTGCGTACAACGATGAACGTGTGTGAGAACTTGACGACAAATAGATAATTGTAAACATATTACGGGTTATTGTTGGATGGGCCTGTATTAGAACTTAAGTTTCATCAATTATTACCTTGAGGAGATTCGGAATCCACTAACATAGATAAGAAATATTTTCTAGTTTTGCTGTAGTTTTCCTGTTTGTTCTTCTCAAATTGATTAAAATCCGTGTTAAACTTATGTGCTTTGATCTGTAGTTCGATCTATACCAGTACCTGCCAAACTGTGTGCTGCAAGAACTTCTAGGTGTGTCGCGAAAGATTTAAAAATACAGATAATTTTTCATCACTTGATTATCAAATGTACGTCTATAAATGTTATTATTAAGATAAGAAAATAATGGACTTTAAAAACAATCCTGTTTACAAAGCCTTATTTTCTGTGATAAAATTATCAGAAATTTTTTTGCTACTATAACGTATACTTGTTAAATATTTGTTGCTCTTTGGACTTTTAAGCGCTTATGGAAATGAAATAGAAAAAAACGGGGACGATTACATATGAGTAATTACTTTTTTGTTTATTAAATTTAGAGTCGTGTTTTGAAAAAGCTTTCTCAAAATAAATTCAACTATTCATTATTAACATTATTATGTTACGAGTAATATTTGGGGCGTGCAAGTTCTTTAAAATAAATTCTCTTCGCCTAATGTGCCGTAAGGTAAAAACGATTCATCACCTATTAAATTTGAGAAATTCGGAATAAAGAAGAAAGGTGAATGGTGAATATTATCTAGATTTGCTTCGATTTGTTGTTCGATCTATAGATTTCATTTCAAGAGATTCGACATGTAGGTACCATAAGGTGGATGGTAAATATTTTCTAGATTTTTTGTTTTCTCTCCCCAAATTAATTATAGTCCCTATCAAAATTGTTTGTGGAAAATTTGAGTGTCCCCGAAGGAATTTTTGGTCCCTGCAAATGCCTATCGCGCTTAATATTAATAAATACCGAGGTGTAATCAAGCCAGCCTGGATCTGCTCCGACTTCATTTGTCGCGGGTTCATGTTGATCAACTCACCTGTGCCGCTCTGTGGAATTTGAAAAATGTTTCCATCCCCTCCAAAGCCTGAAGCAACACGACCTACCGGGGGAGAAGTTTCCAATATGCGCAATAAAAATATTCTCCTCCAAAGTTTAAACTAGCCTATATCGACATTTTGGTGGCAGTTGCTACACACACTTCGGAGATATATTACTGTTTTATTTTTGAACAGATATGCCTACGAAATAAATATATTTCAACATGATTTATTAACTACTGAGATGCCAAATGTTTAGCCATGTTTTTATAATAATATAATCTGCAGTATAGCACGGTTTTATTTAGGATTACCATGTTTTGAAACATTAAACTAGGACAGGACAATAACATTCAAAATCTATAGCAATTATAAGACGACAATTTCTAAAAAGCGGACAAATCTAGGTCACACCACTGATATTTTTTTTGTAATATCATAGTCAAAAAAAGCTGATAATTTATTTTTTATATACATTTGTTACACAAAAAATATTTCATTTGAATATAAATAATTTGTTATTTATAAAGATTAAGAATATTATTATTATATATAATAATAAAATATAGGAATATATATAGTATTGTTGTGCGCATGGGGACTTAGATATTAGACGGACTGTTTAAAGTGAACAAAAATTGTTTTCGCATGTTTATTGCCAATGACATTTCCGTGGAACACACGGTATATATTATAAATTAAATTTATTTACTTCTGTGTTATATTTGCCTTCAGGACCATTTTTATGGGAATATTTTCATGAATATATTATTTTATAATAAAATAATAAAATTGGGAACAATGTAAATGTTGAAAATTAAAATAAATTAAATTGAAGAGACAGTGCGACACGGCGCAGCCTCAGGAACTATATACCCTTTTTTTCTAAGAAATTTAATAAAACATGTCAAACTTCTCTCTGAAAAGCAATTAAACATTACTAGAAAAACGTCACCCAAAATTGTTTCATTACGTATCGCGTTTTGCATTTTTACACTTTTAAAATCCCGGACAAATATCGATCAAAGTTCCTACCGGACATTCTCCGACCTATTAAAAAATAGGTAGGTAGGGGAGATATTTGTTTCTTGACGTTCTTGATTTCGTAGTGAATTTCAAGCCACTCATTCTCGGTGGTATTTTATTTGGTAAATAGACGACGTTGGGAATCGAACCCCGGATCTCACATTTCAACAAATTGAACCATTGCTGTCCTCGATTTTAATGTCTGTTCATTATTTGAATAATAATAATAACAACAATTGAAGAAAACATTG
Organism: Stenolophus ochropezus; assembly: GCA_035578165.1. Classification (NCBI taxonomy): domain Eukaryota; kingdom Metazoa; phylum Arthropoda; class Insecta; order Coleoptera; family Carabidae; genus Stenolophus; species Stenolophus ochropezus. The sequence goes on along the minus strand of JAQOWZ010000005.1, from coordinate 10,271,367 downwards.
TTCTGATATGATTGCAAACGTGATAACCGTTTATCTATATATTTTCGTAATGAATAAAAATAGACTGGCAGATTAGAACCAGAGATATCAAAACCAATGAATGGAATAGCAATAAAGTAGTTCGGTAAATATAACCAATGTAGACGGTTAATCCTATTACTTACCATTTTAAATCTCCGCTGAATATCCTGAAAAAATACGGCTGAAAACATTTCATTACGGATTGGCCCGAAAAGATAAACCTCTTTAAAGAAAACCCCGATATCTGCCGAATGTATTCGAAAATCTTTCCCAGTTTTCACTCCGCAAAAAATAAACACAATTCCTTTTTTGCGGTTTCCAATCTCTCACTCGGCAGAGCTTTCGAACACTTTAACGCGAAATTTAACCCCTAAATGTTTATGGATTCTGTTTCGCGCAGTTTGGAAGGGTGAGAGAAACACACAGGGTGTATATAAAATTATTTATTGGTTATACAATGTAGCGCACAAATTGTGACTAATTACTTTTATTACAAAGTTAACAACCTGATATTGAGGCGACCTCAATGATAGTCGAAGGGCTATGTGCGCATTGCGGTCACTGCCACACAAATAGGGGGAGCTAATCTTTCAAATGAAAATTAATTGTCGTGTAAATGGTTTAGTTTTACGTACATTCATTTCAGTTGAGCCTTTTGCATATACACATTCTTTCTACCAATTTTCGTTCAATGAATAAAGAACTTTATATTTCATTCTTACTATACAAGTAAGTAATAAAATTAATAAATAATATTTCTTCATTATATATTCTAGTATATTTTTCAATATTTATATTTTTGTATTTAAGTTTTTTTTATAAAAACGTGTGAAAATAAAATATCTTAATTAATTGAAACTTAATTTTATTGTTAAATAGTGTAGAATTAATTGTATATTTACAAATAAATTTTAAATATTAAAAAGTTTTATATTACTCTGACGTCACAATCCTTAGTAAAGGGCATTTTCTTATGCTTTGTTTACACAATTCTATCACTACTTCTGTTTCTCTTCTCAATTGTGATGCTAGTGACGTCACAAAAATGTTCAATATACCTATCTAAAAATTTGTGAAATATTTTTATTTGAAAATGAATATATAAAACATCAAACAATATTGATGTTAAAAATGATGAAAAATAATTGTTAATAAATACTTTATATTAGAATGTACTTTTTTTGGTGTATGCAGAATTAAATTGTAATTCTGTAATATAGATGACTTAATGTGCATATCTGTTTATGATTTATTAATAGATAAACATTGATATATTCATTTCAACAATGTTTTGGCTGTGACTATGATCTGATGCGTAATTAATAATTCTCGATCATATTTGATATTTGTATTTTAATAGGATTCGAGTACATAATTAATTAATTTATGGGTATTAATATTAAAGAATATCTGTATATCATAATGAAAATTCACAGTATATACTAAAATGTGAAACATTTGTCGGATTTTAAAAATAAAACTTTACAGAAATATTTCGCGAAAAATAAATTGATTCGGCACCGTTTTACATGTGAAATTTAATCTGAATTTTCCCAAGAGCTGTATTTAATTTTTAATTAAAAATTAATTATATTGAAAGAGCTTCAGTTGTGGGAATTTTCCAGCAAAAATGTATTAAAATCAATTTAGCAAATTCGTGTTGGAATTGCTACCCGCAGGGTTTCTGCGGTGATTATTTGATCGGCACTGAATCCGCAATTCGCACATGCATTATATTAACGGATAGGTACTATATTTAACACACATTAATATCTATCTCTAATATTGTGTCAAATAAATTATCATGACGCTCAAATGTTTTATTTTACAAACTAAAAGTAAACAAAACTGACACTTACAAACGCGATTCACAACTAGAAAGTTTTTTGCGGTATCTACAAGTCCAGTGGTCTTCAACCAGCAGCTACAGTAACAAAAATACGAAGAGGATTTAAATATGGCGGCACATTTACTCAAATACAAATGCACGAGCAATATTTTTAGGTTAGATCGTTAGATTAAAACTAATCTTAAATTTCACAAAAAGTCGGTAATTGTTCATCCATTTTGATAGTGATAATTACGGGTGTCAGTGTAAATCTAATAGATAATACATTTCTATTGTAAATCAATTCATTAATCACTTGGTAAGTTATATTCTTTAAACGTTTATAACTTGTAAAAATAATATTTGTTGTTGATACAGATATTTTGTAATTAAATAGAAGATATAAAATTTTATAAATTGATTAGTTATTTGTTTGCGCATTTGTATTTGAGAAATGATGCCGGGTCCTAAACGAAATGGTTGAAGGTCACTGCAACAGACAACGCAAGTTCAGTCTTCACAACTTTATTTCGAAAGCCATTACAGAAAAGTTTCACGTTTTTGACGAATAACATTTTTTCAGTCTATATGAATAAATTTCGCAACCTTTGCGTAGAGTCCATTCGCTAAAAATATTGGCAGTAAAGGTTTTCAGTAGACAAATCATAATAAATCTCACTGTATTACTGCAGGTTCACAGTAGGTATTAAAAAAGACTTAAATAGACATATTTGGTTTCGAGATTCTATGGAATTATGTTCTAACAAAAATGTACAGGCCCTCTGGGTCTATAACCATCCATTTAAAGTCATATCGTACAAAGTCTATATACAATCACTGTTCTGTACACGTATGCACTTGTATAAAACCGTCACTTGTCACTAAACGGTAGTCTCCATGACGACTTCCTGCATTCGTCAACACAGACTGTCTTTCCCATCGAGAAACAGATCTTCAGTTGTTGGGTGATACCTAAGCGCTCTGCTGTCGCCTAGGTTACTATGATGCAGGTGGTTGATGTGGAGGTGATTGTTTCGGTTGGCTAACTGAGCCATCATTTTCTTCTTCTCTCTTCTCCGGTGCTGACAACATCGGATGCAGGCGGTCAAAGCGATCAGGAAGGCCAGGAAGGCGAGACACGCCGCCCCGGTCACGATGTATATGATCGGCAAGCCGAACTGGAACGAGCAGTTTACTTCTTGCTCGTCGAAACCTGACGGGCAGTGCGACAAACCGTCACACCACAAAGACGCGCTGATGCAGGCATTCAGCTCTGGACACCTAAAACAAAAACAACAATGAGAATTATCTATAAATAAAAACATTACAGTCTACAGAACAGAATATATGAAATGAAAGTTCATGAGCAAAATAAATACGCAAGTAATATGAAAGAAAAAGCGAGTCATTTCCCAAATAATTTATCATTTAAAATGAAAAAAATCCTAATAGTGCCTCCAGTAAAACAGAATTTAAATACAAAATATATCACTCAGTTTACTAGGCTAATGTTAGAAAGAAGACACTATAAATTGAATTATGCTTTAACAATCTAAGTTTGGAAACTAAGCTAAAAATTGTTCAATAACATTCTCTTCAGCCGATTTGCTCACCCAACTACGGGTAATCAGTGATATGTTTTATTTTGTATTGTATTACAGTATATTCCTTTTCGTGCTTATTTAAATTTTTAAAAATCTATAATTTTAGATAGGATGGGAGCGTTCACGCCAAAATTTTCCAGATGACAGTACAACTGTTTACATAATTTTGTATAAGTTGATAGTGAATACAGTGTTACGAAAAAAACTGTCTTTCAATTCACATTTTCGCGTTTGCGAATTTTTAATATAATTACTATACAAAAAAATGTCATAAAATCCTCGTAATAAAAATGTTCAGAATAAACGAACGTTCTTTTCATTATTTTGAATTCTTCTTGAGCTATTAAGCATTTCAGTTTTTTGTAAATATATGTTCTGTTTTATTTCTGCATTGCTTTCTGTGGCGAATTTTTACTTATGCCGCCTAGGGGCTACCGACAACTTGAGAGCCCCCCTCCACCCTTCTCGGTTTATCAACGTAGTTTTTAATATCACTACTACTACTACTACTACCCTAATTTTGATCAACAGTGGTTTTGAATAAATTACATAAAAACTAGATCCACATATTATTATTGTTGTTACTTGTTCCTACATAGTATTTAAAAAAAAATGTCGCCCCTAGATTTTGCCGCCCAGGGATATAGCCTCTATAGCCCTCCGCTAAATCCGCCACTGATTGCTTTACACAGCCGTACGGCATTTGGTTTGGTTACCGAGGCAGTCAGATATAAAAGCACAGAACACAAACATAAAAACTTACATTTGAATGATAACAAAAAATGTGGAGAGGATAAATGTGTAAGTAACTACAGCGCCATTAATTCCTGAAACGCTCCCATTGAAATGCTTAATTGTAGTGATTCCGCGAGACGAGACAAACTATATTTCATCTCGTTTTGTTTCGCCTATAGTTTGTTTCATCTTGACGAAATTTTGTGTCGATTTTCGAGACGTTTGTCATCTCGTCTCGCGGAAACACTATGTAATTGGTACTTAATCATTACGACACCTATTAAAAATATATAACAATTAGAACTCTTTGCCTTTCTTTTAACTTTTTCAACGTTGCTATAACGAGACAAGATAGAAAAATTAAGAAAACAACATTTAAAAAGAAAAACATCCGTAATTTGCTTGTCCCAATTTACTGCGAGAAGAGGAAATACTAAATGTAAGAAATTTTATTTGATGTCGTGTGAAACAAATTTTATTTTAATTCAGTGTTTCAGTCAACTGGACGCTTTTGCAATATTATTGAGATAGCTAAGACAACTCGAAGGAGGCACTGGTCGGTTTGTACGATAAAAAACAGTTTATCATCGCAGGAGGAAATAAAAGTTTGTGCATATGTTTAAAACGAGCTGTCGAGCAAACAAGGAAACAACATACATATGTGCATATCTGCTCGCCATATATTTCCCTGAGTTAACAGATTTAGGTAAAAGCCCGGAGTGTCGAGATAAAAAACAAACAAGTACAATAAAACAAGCATCTTGCGCACAACGCCCAAGACAAAACAGGAAGCCGGCAAACCGGAAGCTCTGGATAGTTTTATTTATAGAGATTAGTTATGTACTCCGGAAGATATGTTTGCATTTGGAACGCACGACGCAGCTTCATGATCTATTTATTTTTGAAAGCTTTTAGCAAAAATTTGTTAGTAATATTCTTAAATGCACGTTTGCAAAGAATAAAGAGAAATGTTTTCGGACGGCTTTTGAACATCGAGTGACAATATCGCATCGGAAATGTTAAGAACGTGTTTTATTATCTGGAAAAGAGTAGATATCGAAGTTATATTGTTAGTTTCTAGAGAAAATAGGTTAGTTTTCGATTTAGAAAACAAGTGTCCCACTTTACGACTTTTAAAATATGTTGCCCTCTTCAATAAATTCGAGAACTTCGCTATCTATCTACTTTCCTAACCATTTACTATCTAAATTATTTTGTTCCCATTTTTACCGACTGCCAATGTATCCAAGAGGGGTACTGATATCGATTTCGACATTAGAAGATTTTGACGAATTTAATTAAATTTGGGTCTGTATATAATCTGTTCATTTTTATATATACTAGATAAGTTAGAGATACTAGTTCCGTCTTGCATATTGCACATTGGGAATTGATCATCAGTTTACACACTCCATTTAATTCTGCTATTAAAAATATATAATATAGCTACAATGAAAGAATGCAACTTTTTTTTTTAATTATCACAGTTAATTTACATTTCGATATCTTTATGGTAAATGGCGGAGAGATGTACCAGTAAAAGAGATGGACTTTTGGCCTTAAACAGTATATTGGAATGATATCTCTCATAGGGAATGTTAATTTAGTTGTTTAGAGACAGTGTAAATAGCCGCTTGAAAATTAATGCAGAGAGCACTAAATAATCCAAAATTTACTTAAAAAATTGCCAAAATTTTTTTGTACTTTATATACACAATTAGTTAACTACTACTTCGGCTGATTTAAGCTAATTATTTATGTACATACTTTATAAACATGTGCATAAGACTTAACGTAACCTACAAATGCGGTTCTATCTGTACACAGTCATAAGTAATTTAGTAGTTCATTTAACCTTTACTCTGTTGACAGATGGACCACCTATACTGAGGTGAGATGGACCAGAGGATTTTTATTGTTAGAAAGATCAATTCAACTAGTAAAAAGGGAAAAAACATTCGCACATAGAAATGTAAACGATCTAGTTGCTATTCCATGAGTTCTGAAGAACGGTTGTAAAATGGTTAATCAGAGGATGATGGTAATGAAAAAGATGAAGATTATGAAAACGAATAGGCGGGAAGCATAGTGTAGCTATCTAGATCTAGACTTTCTATACTCTTGTCTTGTCTTGTCTTGATTATCAAGACAAGACAGACAAAAGTCTTGTCTTGAAATTGAAAGACAAGAGAAGACTTATTCTAGATCAAGACGAGTAAATTCTAGACAATTTTCAAAACTTTAGATTAATTATTAACTTATTGCATCCAAGCTGAAACAGTGGTTGTAAAATAGAAAATGAACGTTGCCGACGAATTATCTGTCCTTATCTAAATCGTATATGCGTAGGTTAATGTAGAGTTTTCAAACAATCTGGAGACTTGATATCTAGACAAGACTTTTTAATCTAGACTAGTCTTGAAATTTCTTGGCAAGACAAGATTTTGGAAAGTCTTGTCTTGTCTTGTTGCAACATTGAGGATGCAAGGAAAATGATTTAAAAAGATAATAAAAACGGATAATTGGATAAAATGTGTAATTTGTGGTCGCTGTTCGCATGAAGAGTATACCACATATGACAAATGATAATCTGATAACTAGTTCATCTCCTCATAGCCTTGGTCTTGGTTCTGAATCATTCAGAAACAGCGGTATATTATTTGGTATATAGTTAGCGACGTTGGGAATCGATCACCAGTTTACACACTCCACTTAATTCAAGTTGGAGCCACCTCTGCTATCAAAAATATAGAATATAGCAACAATGAAAGAATGCAACATTTTTTTAAAAATTTTAATAATCACAGTTAATTTAAATTTCAATATCATGTACATAAATCTTTTTAATATAAAATATGTAAATTAAATTTTTTGTAGATAATAAAAGAACACCAAAGAATATATTTAAATTTAAAATGTAACAAATTCAAAGTCGTGTAAAGACCACAGAAAATAATTTTCTTTAAGGACAAACCCAGCGTCAAACAAGAGAAGGATCTCTTTCCAATTACTTTTCGCTTTCGTTGAAGGTCGATGTAAATTCGTGTCTAAATCGATGTAAGATGTAAAGATCAAAGGTTGTCAATTAGAACAACTATTTTATCTCTTGGCGTAGAGAGAACAAAAAATATTTCCGTGGCTTTTTGCGGATGGATATTTTACTTTCTCGGGAAGAAATACAGTCTCCGGTGAGTTCTCTCAAACTTTTATTGGAGTCATGTTCCAGCGCTGTTCTTATCGATTTACTTTTTACTCTTCCGAACTGTTGCCAGTAAATTTTGAACATGTCGGTTTCCAGCTTTGTACCAATTAAATTCTACACTCGGGCTCCTCGTTCGCCATTACAACCAGCCTCTAATTATCCACCGCCGGTACATAAATTTCAATCGGTTGCTAATTTATTTTTATACCGGTTTCGGCTTTGCAAAGAATTCCCTTCAAATCCTTCTTCGAGACAAGCGCTTATTTAAGCGTTTTCCCCTTCTTTCTACCATTCACATTTCACGATAAATTTAAAAATTAAACTTTTTTATTCATTACAATTATTGAACATTACGGTTCGGTTTTTCATTAGCTGGTTAAGTTACGGTTACCTTAACCATGGTTAGATTTAACCAGTGCAAGTAAATCATGGTTAAAGTAAAGAGCGTTTTTCATGTAGACATCTCCGGTTAAATTAACCCACGTTATCAAGGTTTTAGTTTAGGTTGGCAAGAAAAATATACGGCTGACTAGATACCTCAGTTCATAAGTACTTGTTTAAAAGTTAAGTTTTAAGGTTATTATTACACAATATCGAATAATAAAACTTAGCAAAAGTACAATTTTTTCAGATGAAGAATATTATGGTCAATTTGAACAACATGATAAAATTTTAGAGTGCAAAAAACAGATGTAACGACAATTAAAGACAAGGAATATTTCTGGAAGAAAATTTAAAATTATGTTCAAAGCAAAAAATAAAAGTATTTGCAAAAATGGAATACGAAAATAAATTAGGACCTGCTTCATAGCTGGGACAACATTATTTGTAGAAGAAATATTAATAGGTATATAATAATTTATAATGATACTACGACCACTAAATATACAAATTTATAATTGTTATACATATCTATCTGTTGTATAAGTTACCACTGAATGTTTCTATAACCGAAACCTTTGGTAAAATTCCGCATTATCCGATTCATTAAAATGATCTGGTTGTATAGTGTTTTTCATGAATCATGTGAGTAAATAATTCAAAATTTTCATTAAAACTTATTTAATCCATTGCATTATAGCACTAACCAATGATTGAAAACCGGCCCTAAATTAAGGTACCGTTAAATATTAATGAGTAGAATTTAGATATTTTGTAATTTGCTAATATAAAAAAATAATTGTATAAGCTTCTAAAATTTCAATAATATCTTGACGTTGTTGGGGCGGCGGCGGTATATTTAAATTAGCTGTATAATTAAGCCTTATTTATGCAAGGATGCATGTGGGCATTAAGTGGTTGTTAAGAATGCACCTCTTATTTTAAAAACCTAAACTTTAAATTTAAGTTTTTTGTTTCTATGATGATAAATATATATTTTAGTGACATATTCATTCCTTGGTGGATTTTATGGTCATTACTTTGGCATTTTTAATAGCTCGCCCATCTTTTTTAATGTGTAACGACTATGCATAAAATAGCGCGTTAAATAGTGCTCCCATTTGTCGAAGCCGAAGCGTTGCGATATGCAGTGTAGTGATATTAAGTCATGGAAGTATGCCATTAAGATAAATGCGATGAATTCTTTAGGGAGTATGCTCATTATATCAAAGCAGTTTGCTCATTAACAACATTTTTCAAGAAGAATAATGAGCTAGTTTTAAATTTTCAATTATTTAATTAATGCTGGATTAAAAAACTTTTTATTTTAAAATACAAAAAGGGTTATAGAAATATACACGGAACAATAAATGAAATACCTAATAGGGGAAGAAAATTTGTTGAACAAATCAAATTTTTATTAGTAGGCGATAAGAAAAGTACTAATAATTTAAGTAAGAAAAAAATATAGAATTTGTAAGGTTTTTTTTTGTAAATGGATTTGGAATCCTTATCAATTTTATAAAGGAAAGTGTTTTTATGGATAAATTGAAAGGTTATGCATTCTTATAGTTTTCTTATTTTCTTAATAGTAAGGAAAATGTTAACAAAATTCAACAAAGGGGATTCCACGAACGTGGTTTGTTACGTCAGGTGACTTTACGAAAGTCTAGACAGAGATTTTCCCTGTCAAAGAAAAACAGGTGTATCGGAGGATGAATTTTGTTCTTTGTAGCCATTTAACCTAAGAACGGGTTGAAAAATTCTGAAGAAATTTGGATAAGACAGTGTTGATACCTTCACCTTTCGATTAATAATTAAGTTAAATTATTAATAAATTAGCTCAGCGGTACCCAAAATTAGAAAATTACAGTGGCGGCTTGTACTATGGGGTACAGGGGCGCAGCCCTACTAATAATTGAATAATTAAACGAGAGAAAATAAGCTGCTATTTGTTCGTTACAATTTTAAGTTAGTATTAAATTTTAAATTTACTTGATATCACATAATGCAACCTTCAATACACCGCGGTTCATTTGGTGGATTATGTAGCACGTTAGGGCATACATATTAGAGCCCCAGCAATGAATTTATAATAATATATTAATGCACATGGATGTCTCTTCTTGGTATTAAATATTCAATGGCTCCGGTCTCCCACTACTTTTATTCAAGTTTTTTAAATTTTATTCTATAGGAGCGTATTTCCATATCGCTGTGAATAGATTATAATAAAATAGAAAAAAGTTCATTATTGACATTTAGTATTAGTAATTAATTAAAAATTCGTTATGTTCAAAAGGAGCGCTATTTAGGTGACGTAACCAGTTTGACTAATGCATGCGCACAACAATCATAAGCAAGTAGTTGTGAAGATGGTTTGACTACAAGATTTTCGAGTGTAACTGACAACGTATATGGTGCTATATTATTATTACATATAATAACTAGCAATAATTTAACAGCAACATTTTTTGAATGTGTTAATTTTCTAAATATTATTTTTATAATACCTATGATTAATATTAAACGTGAACGGGGTATTTCTACTCTTAAAAAAATTAAAACATTTTTACAGAATACAATGACTCAAGATAGACTAACTACGCTGGCGATGTTGACGTTGTCATTCGAAAAAACAATGATTAAAAACATTCTTGATTACAACAACAAGGTAATCGAACATTTCATTTACGTAAAAGAGCGTAAGATGGATTTTATTTTTAAATTGTATTTACATGTTTTTAATTTATGTGCCCTTCCACATAAAATATCACCAGCCGCCACCTCCAAAATATCGACTTAAAGTAAATGTTGTAACTTCGAAACTTTTGAGATATAATTCTGAAAAATGGTCTAGACTCTAGAATTTATTAATCTTATATGGATTAATTGTAATTAAAATATGAACTATTATTACTGTAGTTCTATAAATGTTTATCGTTATTGCTTTTATTTTTAATAAAGTAACAGGTATATTAAAATATACTAGGTAGGGACATAAATATAAAAAAATTATTTGTTATGCTATATCTAAAAAATAAGTAAATTATTATGTTCAATTTAAAGAAACAAAAAATATTGAATTAGATTGCTGCATAATTTATATCTAGGGTTCTCTACATCATAAAATTGTTAGAGATAATTTTTGGACGTATCCCATTTTGAAAGTAATGATAGTGGAAGTTCATAGCGAAATGTTTTTGTTCAAAGTGAAATTTACATAGATGATGTAGTGCGCGGGTGGACGGGGTTGCTCCCTGGGAAAGGAATGCGAGCAATGTGAGGCACACGCACGCTCGTCTGTGATAAAAACGTTGCGGAAGCTGTCAGCGAGGGAAAAGAATTCCAGCAATGGCGCAGCGATTTTTGTAAACGGCTTTTAATATTTCAAGGCGACATAATGATATTAGAGGAGCGATACGGTCATTCCGAGGGCCGGTAATTATGTGTTGTGTTCGGCAGAGGAGCCGCGAGCCGGCGCTGTGATTAACGGCGCCCAAATAGTCGCCCATTTGTGCGCAGGGCCGGATTAAGGCCACTACGGACACCTAATGGATGAGGTAATCATCGTTTATCCTAATCGTTTATAATGTGTATCGTTATTGTTAAGATACAGGAATCCCAGACTATTAATTCCTACACTTGTAGTCAAGATGTCGTCCAATCGATACTTAACACCCGCACTAATTACCGCACATATGTCATACATATACTCATACAATCATTCTTTAAGACATCGTACGGTGCTGTAAAAAAAGTAAAAATATTGGCAATTCATCTATTAAACTATGAATAAAAATAAAAAAATTCGTAATTTTTGTTTACTAACTAAATAGTTACAGGCAAAAATAATTTAGCACAACTATGGACAAAAAAGGAAAGAAAATATTTTTCTTACCTATAGGGGCAGTCAGCAGGTCCAGTCATGGTGAAGGAGCTGGATGATGTCACTACCGGTCTCTTCGAAACTTCGATCCACGTGACCATGTAATTCCCAGCTTCTTTCTGCAAGAACTCCACAATAAAACTTCTAGAATGTTCTGTTAGTAATTCCGCTGCTTCGGGGGGTTTTGCCCATCCTTCAGAAAACACCTCAACTTGACTTGCCGTTGTGGAATCAGTGTTTTGAATTGCTGGGCAAATGGTTTTCGCTATTCGAGGATTTTTAGCAGAGTAGACCATTATTCTGTTAGAAGTTGGACATGATACAATAGGGCTCAACTCATAACCTCTGATTTTGAGGTAAAGGTAATTATTGACAGGGTCTTCCGGTTCGATGAGCCAAGGTTGATGCACGCACTGATCACTTGGGGCGCCTGCAGAACGAACACTGTCTACCGGAGCACCGTCAGAATCAGCGAAAGCTGAGTCTGGACTTCGTAGGGCGATCTCACCACTCGAACCACGGAGTCTTCGCTCACCCCACGCACTCGCGCAAATAGCCTCGGAATCCGCCGACACAAATTCGTATTCCGCTTCGAAGTAAAAGTCTTTAAAGTCTTGGGTAATGTTCATCATAGTAGCAGTAAAGTTAACAACTACGGTTTGAGCGGTGAGGGTTGTAATTGCTAGAGGTTCAGAAGAATTAGTGCAGAGGCAATCTCTTGGGAGGTAAATTCCTGGCCAGGGGTACTCTCCAACTGTGATTTGAGCGACGCCTGGAATTCTCGGTTTGTAGCGATCACAACGCCATCTTCCACTTCGGGGATCTCTTCGGGAATAACATTCCTTGTCACCAAAACCTAACTTGTGAAACGTTAATTTTACTCTATCGCCAGAACCAGCCTCAAACCTGTAAGTACAGGTTATGTTTTGTTGTCCTCCTCTTCCGTACAAGAAAGTACTTCTTGGGGATGTAACCTTTCCTCGATTAACTAGTCCTGGCCTGAAGATTCTATCACATTGACCAGAACTATGAGCTGGTGAACCATCTTGGGAAATATCAACAAACTCATATTTTAACACAAAACTAACCGGATATAATGCACTTCCTTGTCTAACAAAATGTTCTATGGTCATTTCCGGACCACTACTGACATAGCTTTCTGCCATGGAACAAGGTCTAGTTGCTCTAGTTCTATTACTGAGTAAAGTATGATCACAGAGTCGTGGAGACTCATCCTTGCAGAACTCTCCTAGGACTGTAACGTTAGCTTTCCTTGCAGCTGCACCACCTCCAACTCGACCATCCCAGACTCGAAGCTGGGCAGCGCATTCGGCGATGTCGTAAGCAGCAGCGTCCGCACTAGCTGCATGATACTTAACGAACGATAGCCACACGACTTCATTGGCCCTGCCTTGGAAATGATACCTGCAGGTCGTGTTCGGTGGTAACGAGTGACGAGGGTTTTCAAGTACGCCCGAAGGAGCGTCGAATGTTGTGAGCAGGAATTCACATTTCCCGGACTCGCGGACGTAGCTGTGGGAGTCGATATCCACGTAGATAACCTGGAAAAGAAACAGCGAAATGAACAGATTTGCCAGATAGTGATAGACGAATTTACAGGGTATTTGGTTGGGATAAAATTATCGGAAGATGCAAATCTTTGTTCATTTGTTACGGAACTTTCGATAGACACGAGGGATATCTTATCTACCTACTATGACATTAAATTAAAAATCTGTGACATAACATTCCTAAATGGACCAGGGCTCTAATTACTGATTTCGTATCAAATTTTACTTGTGTTTTAGTGGTAAAAGATTTCAGTTTACCTAAACCTAGATATATATGTACAGTAATTTTTCGATTTGTTTAGACAAAGCGATATTTTATTTGGTTAAAAATTGGCGCCGTTGGGAATCGAACAGTAGATCTCATACATTATTTAGTTCGAGTGCCCTAACCAATTGAGTTACCACTGCCCGCTGAGAAAAAGAATATTATCTATACAATATTATTATACTCTAAAATTTGAATTAGTGTTTATATACTGAACAAGAACTATTATTATAAAAAACGATGTAGCCTGTAGAGAATCCGACAACTAGTTTCAAATATCAAACTCAGTTATCGACCCAATTCATCGCGGTTGGAGAATTCATTTTCGCATTCTGTTGTAAATTGAAACATTAAATTACAAATTTTCGATAACATTTTTTGCGAATTGCTGGAGCACTATCTTCATTACACGGTAACAGCATTAATAATCAATGGAGGGCTAAACAGCTAACAAAACCCTGCGTAAATCATAACAAAACGGCCATTAGCGCAAATACGAGAAACAGAAACAAACCATATAGGACAATATTCCACGAGGGTGACAACTTAAAAAATAACAGGCTGCACATATAATTTATTTACTAATATTAAAAGTCTTCGTTCAATAGTGTTTGTACAAGTTTCCAGGTATCTATTGGAATTTTGAAATCAATGGCATGATAATTAAATATTTTCATCCAAGAAAAATTTGTTTGTCATAAAGAAAGCAATTGATTTGGAAAGTAGAACGAGGAAGTAAGAAGTGGTTATTAATGAAAAATGTTGAGAGTCAGTGAATCGCGAAAGCAAAGTCTTATTTTTCAGTTTGTCGGGCGCGTGTTTCAGTTTTGCAAGTTCGTGATCAGGAGGTCAGACTTAATTGATATCGTGAATTCAGCAACTATCCACGTCAATTAATCTACATCAGAAATCTGACAAGGGCTGGCGAACTCACTTCATTAATTCTTATTGGCAGTTAGCGCTCCTTAATCCGCCTGTTGTGCTCGAGAACGACAATCATCTGATATGGCAGCTCATTATAACTTGGAATTCAATTGCTCCATTCTTACTCTTAATTCCACTCTGTACAAATTGCTATGGAAAAACTTTACACTGCTACTCAAACAACTACTGCCATTCCATTCATCAATTGTACAAATGGAATAAAAAAGGTTTAATAAAAATTGGCCACTTATTCCTAACGTATCCTAATCTCACAATAATATAAAAAAATACTGTTTGTGGGTACAGTGACTTTGGCTGACCGAACAGAAGGAATGCGTGGCATGGTTCTTGCTACGCACTTATTCAGGGTCGCGCGGTGAACCAATGAAAGACTAATGAAGACGACTCGGTCATTCAAGCCGCCCTAATGAGCGAACTCGAGCCACAAAAAGCTGCGAGTGGTGGATCGAGTACGTCGGCCGAGACAAAAGACCAAGAAATAAATGAGAGCCGCATATTTCAGATGTGACTTCCCGACGTAATTGCTCCACCAATCGATGCCTCCAATAGCCCATACTTCGATAGCAATTCATATGGTCTCCTCAATAAAGTTAATAATTATTTTCTTGTCTCAAACATAATAGTAACTAATGTGATGCTCATTATAAAACAAATTAATTTTGCCGTAGTTACCCTAGCAAATTTTGGCTATTTCGATGTTTTAAGTAAAATAGAACGTAGAACATAGATTAGAAAAAAAAACATGATAATTTCCTATGACAAATCATATATTCATTTATAAGAAACGTGGAACACAAAACATAAATCGGCACAAATTGGGAATTGATCAATGTTCATTTTCTATGTTCGTGCATATATACGGCGCCATTCTGTGTACGTGTTAATACAAATAAATTCTCCTAGAGGGATGGGAAAATTTGTTTCCGTTTATTGCATGACGCCGTGAGGAAGAAATCAGTTTAGTAGAAAAAATTGTACACTACTAAGAAGAAGGCTGATTATAAAAACAAAATGAAACAACAGGCTGTCCACAATGAACATGTAGTCGGTCATACGCATGCACGAGGTCTGTTTTCCGTGTCTTGTTTGACATTTATAAAAATCTCCAAACAAAATTCTATGTTCTCCATGCTAAATAATGTTCTATGTTCCGTGTCAGTTATAAATCTAGCATCTATTTTTTCTTTTAGATAAGTAGATCTGCAACCTCTTCAAGATACCTACTTACAGCTTACAGGTTTACAAAAAGAGCAAAGATTATGGAAATGTCAATAATGAATGCAGATTTTTTTTAATCTTACCTGAACTTCGAGCTCGAACCCAGGAAGGTAAGAAAGAGGCACCGGATGAAAAGGATTGTCGAAAGGAGAAGTGTGGAACTCGAGAAGCATGTGAGGCCCGCTGGAGACGATTTCAGGAACAGCGTCCCCTCCACACAGGCGTACCAACACTGGGGATTCTTCGTCATTTCCGTCGAAAACTGTTAAATAGTCCTGCACCACGTTGCACTGGTCCCACACCCTGCACAACAAAAATTAAATGACAATATTATGATGATATACTTTGTCGCTAATTTCCATATTGTTGTCATTTTGTTCTACTGAAGAAGGTGTTTACCAGATTCTTAGTTGAAATGCTAAGTTGAAAAGCTAAATAAAATAAAAATATAGTTCTTAATGATAGTGTCTTATTATGGGGTCAGGTGACCCTGGAATTTGCATACTCATAAAGGTTGTGAAAAGAGTTGGTTTTTTGCCCTTACGACTCGATGCAAACTGAATTGTAAATGAAAGATAATTACAGATTTAAATAACGTTCATTAATTTTTATAGTAACAATTATTTAAATGTCCTGGAGTTAATTAAGTTTTTTCTGTACTGGAAACTTATTTAGTCTAGCTTTTATTTCATTGCGTCTTTATTTACATGCAAATTGCTTCATTTAAACATTGTTCAACGTGCATTAACTAAATTATAAACTGGAAATATGTTTAGTTAAATATTTTCCTAGCCGCGGAAAAGTTGCGAACAGATATTAAATTCCTTCTTTCAATGGAATCGTGAACATTTGTTTCATCGCAATTAATTCTTAGTTCAGTAGTTACTCATTTTATTTTCACTAAAAGATATTGAATAAATAAAGATAGTTTTTCTCACCTAAGCACCCTTTGACTACGATCATACTTGACGATTTGATCTTTAATGTGAATCTTATGTGAGTTGGTTTGTCGTACCGCCAGCATGGCGTGCTTTCCTGGTGGTGGTCTTCGTTCTCGTATTCGATATCTACAAGTCACGTTTCTGGGGTACACTCCTGGGTAGTTCGGAGATTGAATCCTTAACACAGATATGAACAATAATTAAATACAACAATATAAATTGCATTTAGATATCTATATTTATTAAAATATAGTAGATTATTTCGTCCTTTACAGCAGTTGCGGTTTGTCAGGGCAGGCAGGTTAGGCGGTGTCTCACCATTCAAAATGAGTAGATGAGAATTTTGCATTGTATTTTTAAATTTAAATATTCTAGAAATTTTTAATTTAGCATGCAATATGTCCACAAGATCTAGTTTTCAAATTCCCACTGTTTTCCTATCCTGTATAATATATAGAAGTGCAAAGATAAAAATTCTCCTGCCTCAAACTTCATCAATGTGTGTGTACGACTGTGCTGTTTATAAAATGCTCACAGCGTTTATCGATTTTTCTCTCGTTGCACTACCTGCTTTAGAAAAGGAATCTTGAGGCATGCCTCAAGTTCATTTTGATTAGTTTGTTTCACGTAGACAAAGTAAATAACGACTGCACCGAATGATTTTTGAAACTTTGGCCTTTGCATTTGCAGTTGTTCAAATGTAGTATAAGTGAATGGACACCGGATATATTTGGATTTTAAATTTATGTTTACTTTTAAAAAATGGCAGCAGTTCATAGTTTTTATTAAGTTTCTATCGCCTGAATCACCAAAATTTTAGTTTACGAGCCGCCACTGCTTTGCAGTAATCTATTAAATAAATTTGAAGAAAAAAAGTACAAATTTGTATTGTTTTATTAAACAAGTTTCATTGTTGGTTAAAAATTGGATCAACATGAATTTGGATTAAGAATATTTTATTGTGTTTACTAGTATATACCTGCATGTTCGTTTCACACAATCTTCAAGGATTCGATCACAGTACGTTCCAGTTTGAAGTTCTCCACGCCAAGTACTAAGTGATCCATTGCCGTATCGGAGTCTCGCTTCACTGCGACGAAGGAACTTGTAGGACAGTTTGAAATCGAAGTTGTATCCGATACCCTGAAATAAAAAAAAAATAGTAATAACATGATCTCATCTCATCATTATGTGTTGCACAACAGCTCTGCAAGAACCGGAATACTTATTTGTTACTAAAATTTAGTAGTACCTCCAGTGAAATAGTAAATGAAGAAAAAGAAGAAGAAAATTTCGTAATCCAAGTCTCATTCAAACCAACATTATTTAAAGGGCAGTGAAGTGTTAATTATAGAAAAAGAATACTCAAAATAATAATTCAATACTTTTTACACTATAAGCAGATATAACTTATTATTCTGAAATACATTTGTTGCTTTCAGAAAAATTATTTTCTTGTCTGACTATACAAGCTGATATTTGAATTACCTATTACACATAATGAATTACAAATGGAATAGATGTAGTGTTTTTTCTTTTATTTTATTAGGCCATCTATTGTACTATAAGATATCCGTATAGATTATATTCTAATAGAAATAAAAGCTGTTAGTTCAATAACTTCAATAAATAAGTATAATTTCGTTTTGGGAAACAACGATGCTGATTTCCAATTCAGGTAATTGTTAAGTTATAAATCTATCGGGTTATAGTTTATGAATAGTAAACGACAAATAAATATTGAATATCTCTGCAACAGAAGCCAATATCCGCTGAATACCAATTCCGGGAATAAATAAATAAGATGTCATGGGTTCGAATGAAGTATGGGTCTGAGTTCGGACTCCTGCACAATAAACAACGCCGTCGTTCGTGACGCGAGTCGGTTACATTTGCATAATTCCAGATAAGCTGTTTGCTCCAACTCATTTTATAATGTATTTATATTTGGGGAATCTGTTATAAATTATTTCGAGGAGATCATATATTAGATACAAACTCTAATCATGTTTATTATACACGAATTTAATGTTTAAATTTCACAATTTATTACAAATGTTTAAAAAATACTTCTGTGATAAAATCACTGAATTTATTACTTAATTTTACATGCATTATTAAAATATTAAAATATGAATATGGTAATAATTTTATGCAAACGTGTGTATTACATGTTACAGTTTTTATATTCCCGTATTTTATAAACTTTATTATTTATTTCAACTCATAATTTTCTGTAAGTTATTGTTTCTATTGTTGTGCAAAAACGGGTTGTTTGAATGCGTGAAAAATATAAATCTTACTAATTATGAAACATACGATGGAGTTTTTTTTTGCACACTACATTTATAAATTTTAAAATTCATTTTACTAGAACCATAAATTGTTGTTATTATCTGAGAATAGTATAAATAGAATTTTGAAATTTATGCTGAAAATTAAGCATAATTTGCCAAAATTGAAAATATTGTATTCATCAATTGTAACCAAATGATTAAAATCGTTGGAGGGGGACTAGGGATTGATGACATCATCTTGTCGGTTGAAATCGTGTGATTTCCGAAGTAAATAAATGTCAAATCTGACAGTATTATATAAAAATATAATAATGGATGAAACATACTAAGAGAATGAAACACTAATTGTTAACGCCAAAATCACCTTCATAAATGACTTTTTAATATTTGAAAATATCCGTTATCGCGGTTACACTACTGTTTCTAATTAATTTTTGCCGTAGATTGGACGCAGATTGCAAATATAACCCTCTGTAACATGTACGATAATGAGACAGTGAATACAAGTCTCATCTATGCTATGCGTATTCAACAAAGATGCAAGATAAAAGATTAATCATTCTTGCAATGTGTGTACTTATTTTAAAGGAAATATGCAGATGGAATAGAATTGATAATTTCATCTGATTCTAGAAACGTGTTACTTCCATTTATTGGCGCTGCGTATAGTGGGTTTGGAACTATTCGGACATAGCGTTATTTTTATTTGGTTAAAAATTGGCGGCGCTGGGATTTAATACCCAGATCCCACACTCCTCGCAATTAGATTCTAAACGCGCTAATCAAGTGAGCTATTGCTGTCCGTCTAGAATTAAAAAAAATCGTTTATTTATGTTTAAGTTATTATGACTTTCAAGTTGCAATTTTAACTTCAACTATGGGCAAAACTTTTTATGGTTTGATGTTCATTAAACTATGTTGTAGCCATTTATGTTCGTACTTCTGTCCATAGAATTAATTATAGCAACTTGAAAAATAGTTTTGTTAAAGTTATTCCAGTTTGTAAAGTTATAATTTTCTTCCAAATTAAAACCCCTCTTAATTTTCCGTTACACTGAACCTGCATTTCAGCCCGGGTGCTCCAGGTGCATCCGATCTCCGAGCACTTCAATCTCACTACAAAACTTCCACAATAAAAACCACGAGTGCTTGCAAAATCAATTACCCTCTAGTTTCCCTAATTCTTCGTCAGTTCCTCAAGACAATCATCTTGAATTAAAACGCATCCGTATTCAATTCCACGTTAGCTCGCACTCATCTTCGATAAAAATCTCCTCGCGCTTGAAATTCAAATTCTGCAGCTATCGAGAAGCTCTTACGTCGTTAGGGATAATGAACACGTGCTGGCGGTAATGAGGCCAGGGGAGGGGTACTCCGCGAAAGAAACGGTTGGTCACGTTTCTCATATCTCAGCGTAAATATTTACACATACAGAACACTGGATTTTCGGCTTAAGATGTTTACGAACTGTAAACGCGAATAAATATTAAAATGCGACAGTAACAACACTTCGAAAATAATTCCTTTTCTTTTTATTGCCATTATTTCTAAGAAGATTGAAGTATGTTCCTGCTTTATAACAATATTTGTATTATTAATAAAATGCTGAATCAGAAAATAATGCAATAATACTTTGGGATTCGAAAACAGAAAGTTTCAATGTCCAATTGGTTCAGAATACACTAAAAATAGGTTTCTTCCAAAGATTTAAGTAAATAATTTAAAACAAATATATATTATGTATGTATGTATGTACAAGCAATTTCTAATTTGTATTTATGCCTGCTAGCTACTACAGAAAAAATATAGACGTAAAATACAGAACTATCTAAAAGAGATGTAGAAACAGCTTTTTTCGAAAGAGAATTATATTGGAAATTATTTTTAGGGTTAGAGTATCTATAAGGAAGTAAAAATGTTTAATATTGCGCCTTCAAATTTTCAATTAGAGAACTGTTTATTTGTTTATGTTAACTCGAGAAAAATTTGAGTATGTCTATTTCTCTTTCAGCTATTTTGCTAATAGCTACTTTATGAAACAAATATTAATTCGTTACTCATTTGGTTACTGAAATTTAGAAAAATAATAGTTACAAAAATCAATCAATTATTATTTTTCTTCTTCCTGAATGTAACGGTTTTGGGCACTTTTTGTTAGGAATGTCGGGCTAAAGAACATATAAAATAATATAAATTTATTATAATACAAAATAACTGCAGTATTTATAAAAAATTAACTAATTCTAATAATAATAATATTTTTAAGCAAATATGTGTCATCTTTTGTTCTCTCTTTTTATGTAGTATATAAAAGTAATATTGACCCGGTTAGGGATGGTGCGCTGTTTAGAAAAGAAGTAAAAGAGTTTTATGTAACATGGCGGCAGTACTTAGAAGAAGATTAACCCAATTTAGAAAATAATACGCTATTATTGAAATGGGACTACTATTAGTTTCTTCTTCTTGAAATAATGAAGGAAAATAAGTTGACCGGTAGCCCAGCTGAAAATGATGCAAATGGCAGTCTTGTGAATCCACAGATGAATAATTTATCCGAGGTCCCGGAACATCTGGAGTTCCCATAATTACTGCAAATGAGTCATAAATTGTGCATGGTGAAAATTATAGTGTTTATGTGACACGTGTATATTTGTATTGCGGGTAATTAATTAATCTGATAAATTGTAATGAATTCATAATAGTGAGGCGAGTTTGGGAATCCGCTGAACAACTGCGCCCGGCAGTTCGCAAAGGTCCAGGCCTGCCTCTGACATTTCCATAATTTAGTTTGTTAGTTGGAATCAGCTTCTCGCTTGTTGCAATTTGCTATTTTTCCAAACCACACCAATTTTTACATTTGTATCACACTACAATAAACATAATTTATTAATTTTACGCAAATTAATTCGGATGTATAAACACACTCGTTCAATTTACGATAGTTTATAGTGAATTTCGTTTGTGTGCTCTGCTGGTCACTTCAAGCAAAATTAAAAAAGAAATAGAGTCTACTAAGGCTTTCCTGCTTACATAGTATGTAAGAAGTTTTATAAAAATCCTTTTAGTTACAGTAACATATGTATATAATAAACATTTATATTTATACGAATAAGTTGGTGTCTTGAATGTACTGAAAAATAGACTTATATTTAGTACATATTTCATGGTTCCTGGCATTACGTTTCCGTCTTTCATAGCTTTATTTGGTGCTTTAGCAGATCTGCTATGGTTATTCGGAAATTATATCTATCATATATAGGCCGGTCAGTTTTATAAATGAGTTGTTTTTATATAAAGGCAGTTATATGAAGTAGTGTGTTCTATAGCTGATGCAACAAAAACTGCATTAAATAAACTTTATTATTCATTATTTGTCACGTTGTCAAGAAACGGAAGTAGAAAAATAGATATTAAAGATGGATAAGAGGAAACAAGTAAACTGAGAATCGCTAATTCTTCTCATTTAGGAATTAACTATCTGGTATTAAAATAGAACGTATCCGGGTAAACATACAAAGTGACCAACTCCTATGTGATTTTAAAAGCACGTAAAGTACTCAAACGCTGTGTTTTTAACGTCACTGAAATTTGAAGCGAAGCAATCCGACAGCTGTTACCCTGTGAAAAAACTTTGAAACAAAATGAAACTTCAATTGCATACACTAACACTAAACTTCATTTAATTTGGAAAATGCACTGAACTGAACTCAAGTAAACAAGAAGTGGAAAAGCCATCAAATATTTAACAAATTCTCTTTGTGATCTGTTTGGCAGGCTCCGACAGGTGCAAACAAAAAGGGCTTTTACTCATAGCATGGAAACCTACTCCCGAACTTTACCTCAACCACCTAAACTCATTTGTTTCGCATCGATCAATCCGCAGGTAAAAACACCTTCACCCCGAATTAAAATTCAACCCCCATCTTCGCGATATAAAGACGCCTTCAATCACGAAAACATTCTATTTGTATTTCACCTACAACGCATTCCTATTCATAATGGACCGAGATTTTTCAACAAATATCATGCACAATGAGAACACGTTTCTATGGAAACATGTTCATTGATTCATTGGAATGTAATTGACAACTTACTAACATCAATTTATAATTTTCTATACATTTCACGATTGTAAGTATTATAAGACCCGGGTTTCTTTTCCATAAGTTGTTATAGTCGTTTCACAAGTTACTAAATTCATGACATTTATTTGTTTTTATGCAGCCGTTATGACATAAATAGGCATACTTACATTAACTACTGAGTGAAAATCATACAACCTTCGTAAAATCTTTGGCTGAAATGGTAGATAAAAGAATAATCAAGTTTTTAATAACTGAAAATTTCTCGTAACGGAAAAATATTTCTTGACTGGTGGTTGAACAGAAAGGATAATGAATATATTTCTGAAATTTTGTCAATGAATGAAAGTTTTATTTCAAATTTGAAAGTCCTTGTGGAATTTCAATAGTGTTAATTTTATCATTTTTCGTACATGTAAGGCTGTGTCCTTCGAATTCTTAATTTTTATTATTGGCGTAAGTCTGCCTCTTCGAATTCGACGACGTGAATATAATTAACTTTTTATTTCACTTGACTTAATTAAATTTATGATTATTTGAGAGGTAAAGTAGATTAAAGAAAAATTATTTCATCACTTATTAATATAAAATTCGAAACAGCTTAGTGTTGTTCTGTGAACCTTTCTGATTTTGGATTGAATTATGCCGAAATATATTCTGAGAAAAAGCACGCAGTCAGAAAACACCACAAATAAAATTCCGCAAAATAGAAATTCGCTGACGTGGTGCAGAAACAGCACACGCATCTTGATACATCGCGCCACATGGGATCGGTGTTCTGCCCCTGCCCCGCACTCGCCGCCACTGGCCCCGTCAGCGAGACAGATTTCATTAGCGCCCACATCGATAACTTGTCTTTGATATCTTGGCCGGCCACTACCGAAAGTGATTACGCGATAAGATATAGTGAGGTGAGTGGATGAGACGTTCCCAAAAGGAGGTCTTGAAAGGAATATCCCACGCAAATTCAGGAAGGGAGATACAGATATTGTGGGTTTTATGTACATCACCTTTTAACATTATGTTAGGTACCCAGTACCGTTTTTACAATATGTTTTAATTTTTAATTTTATTTTTTAATAATCTAAATACGTATGTTGTACTAATAGTTAATTGATTATGCAAAGCTTTTGTAGACAGTTGACAATTTTCTTTTTTAATTTTGTATTATGATTTATATTTAAACATCTATCACTTTTAAATTTTTCAATATTTTTGAAACTGAAAAAAATTGATTTAGGATAGTTAGAATCTAAATTAATAAAAATATATCTCAACTACTTCTCAAATTATGACCGGAATTGTGGGAAATAACTATATGATTTTTTCAGCATTAGTAAACGTCTCTAAATTATGATTAAATCATGTGACTTTTTACATTTTTACTCAGACAATAAGGTGATATATATGTTGAACTAATGACGTAGCTAGGGGGGGAAGGGAGTCGCTCCCTCCCGGGTGGCACCATTCTAGGGATGACACCCGAGTGTCAATTTAACTGCAAATTAAAAATTTGTGTATTTAAATTTATCTGTCTTTTTTTTTGTTCATAAAAATAGCGCCGAATCAACAAATAAAAATGATGAGTGTCTTTTAGGTTTTATATTTTTTCGTTTTGCATCAAAATTTTTCTTGGTGTTAAATGCACTAAAAATATGATGCCAGTTTATAGTTATAAACTTAGTTAGTTTATAGAAATGTCAATCGTTGTTGAAATGTGAGTTTCCATTACTTTGTTGCCAGAAAACCAATTTTGTAATTTTGTAACAAAATCAAAACCTTTGATTTAAATCGAAAAATATGTTACAGTATGAAATAAAATGTGCGTCAGTCGTCCGTTAAATGATTTTCTCGGTACTCATTTCGAAATTCCTAACTCGACTTATTTACTGAATTTGTAACGTACATTACTAGTACATTCGATTACAGTAAAGTGAAGGACGGAAGGTTGACACCAATTCTAAATACGCTACTGTCTAAAACTGGTATCCATAATAACAATAACAGCAGTAAATGTTACATTTTAGTTGAGTGTCCCGGTATATTTTTCAACATGGGCCACGGTGGCTCACTTGGTTAGCGCGCTCAAGCTCGAATTATCGGAGAGTGAGATCTTTTGTTTAATTTCTAGCGTCGCCAAGTATTGAGCAAATTAAAATACCGCTGTGTCCGAGTGGTTCAAAGCCCACTGTACGCTGTAAGCCCCTTGCTATTGACATAGGTTTTTGGTTGAAACCTACTCCACCAAAAAATGCAAGTAAAAAGTGACCAGGAACAGGTGAAGTTCACTTCTCAATTTTACCAGCGGTCAATATTCTACTAAGGTTGTAGCACCAATAAGTATTATTATATTCTCTAAAACTTGCCAAAGGGAAGTTTTTGAAAAATTATTTGTAATTTAATGATATAGGTTTTTAGATCTGACAATTTATAATGGATTACTAGTACCTTACAGTTTTGATTTTTTTAATAGGTACATTTTTTGTAATGGTACAAGTTGGTTTGGTAAGAAACAGAAGAATACCGGGGGTGAAAAGTAGTGAAGGCACGTCATGGCTCACTAGATGTCGTGCGGAGGCCTGGGGTGCTGCAGGGATGAGTGCGTCGCAACAACCCGTGAACCATGAAATGGGGATTTTCAAATCAGACGAGAATTTTGATGGGATAAATGTTTTATATTCTGGACAGCAAGCGAAATTGGAATGTGATAATAGCCCAATATGTCCACACATCACCAATATTTTTCACAGAATACACAATGTGCAATACTTTGTATTATTTGTCAACGATATTGATCGAGATTTCCGTAGATCTATTAAACTTTAATATAAAGAAATATTGTAAATAAATTGAATTACTTTGTAAAATTTATTTTAAAAACAATGACAAGAAATTTTAATATTGTAATATACGACAAGCAAATATTACAATTTTGCTAGCATTGTTTATTGTTTAATGAAATAGATAATATTTAAATAATTTGACAACAGAAATTGATATGCAATGAAATAGTCCACAAAGAAATAAGTAATAATAATAAAATAGTTAAAAACAACGGAGAACTTTTAAAACCTTTTTTTGCTACTACAAAATTGTTAGCGAAACTATACCTATATTTAATTCAATTTTTAAATTTCACCTTTATTACCTATTGCTCTAATATTTCTTTTATAATATTTTTGTGTTCTTAATATTGAAACAATTCAAAAACTTAATTTTTCTGTTTTAGATTAATTATATAAATTATTGGAGAGAAGGATAAAAAATATTAACATTTTTTAAATACCTACTATCGGCATTCCTGTATGATATATTTTTAATAGTTGCACAAGTTTACTTGTTGTGCTTCCATTATTCGAAATATTACGCTTCGTTACTGGTTTAATTGATGCGTCAGTAAATAAATAAAAATTAACATTTTCAGTTAAAAATTAAAATCTTTTTTCTCCACTAAATTATTTCCAATCACATTTAAACATGAAATGTTACAATATTTAGTTTTTCACTCTAATATTTTTCGTACGCAGCCGATATCATCCAAACATTCCCAATTTTCAATTTTTTTAAAATTGTCCACTTTGAAGATTTTCAGCTTTGTTTGCAAATTAATGCGTTTTTTCCTACTTTAAAGTATAAGAGGGATTATAAATGTTTGTTCTTCAAAGCAGAAAATGAAATAACGAATTGGAGTGGTTAGGAACGGTCCATAAGTTAGAGGCTAATTTATTTGAAGCGCATTTGAGAAATTCTATTTCTGTATGCAGTTCATTCTCTTATCCCCCAAGTCACGTCCGGTTAAAACAGACTCCCCTTGTCTGTGCTTGTAAAGGACTGCTTATCGGCAGGATCACACTTCAATCAGCGCCTCTGTCGCCAGAGATATGAACTACACAAAGTGGGATAACATTTGAATGCGAATGCTTCATTCCTTTCAGACGAAAAAACATGTAATGTACACCACATTTATTACGAGTTTTTATATCAGGTTTTTTGAAAATTTATCTGGAGGTTTTAATCTAATGGCAATTTCAAGATTGTCAAGCAAAAAACTGTATTTAGGAGACAGTTTTTTGGTGACACGTTTTTATAGCTGAAAATCGCAAGAAATCTGACAGAAAATCTATTTTCTCCGATATCTTACGACGAACTAAGTTGCTAGGCGAACTTAAAATATCTATTTTTTTACATATAAAATTATTTCAACTAATATATAAAAGTAATATATTTATTAATTACACAGTTTTAACTGTTGTGTTCAAATTAATCTGCAATATGAAAAATACATATTTTTCATCATTTTTATTTTCATATCCATAAAAATGATGACTAGTTGTAACGAATTTAACATTTAACAATTGCAGTGAGTTCTATTTCAGGAATAAAAGTTTGCACGTGTTTTAACATATCCCGTGTAATTATTGATGTTTAACACGGTTTAAAATGTTGTTTCAGTTGTTTTGTCTATGAACATGTTTTCCAACAAATGAAATATAAACTCATATTTGTATGCTTGTTATACATAGAGGACAGATATACATATTTACACAATGTACATTTTAGAAAGAATTCATGTTTATAGTTATTGTGATTTGCAATATTTGTCATTTAAATAAAATAAAAAAAAATGTTCTAGTTTTAGATATAATGATAAATAGTACATATTAAAAAGACATATATACATCGATATGTATTTGGGTTTGGTAAATAGACATTTATGTTCCTAACACAATAGAAATTTACATATGATTATTGGTATTGAAAGTCATAAAATTAACTTACTTGTTGAGACAACCTATCAAGTTGTAAAGACAAGTTTAAGCTTGGTGTCTCGCTGTAGTAAACTGTGTAACCCCATGCTGAACCGCACCATTTTCCTCCAGTATTTGGTCGTTCTTGTTCCTTGATAGACATGTGTCCATCAGGACAACCTCCTGATGTGAAGGACACGAATTTGCCTACTGTGAAGGTGTCGAACGTCAACTGTAACAAATGAAAAACGGATCTTACAAACAATTTCTCATTTCGATTGTTATTCAAGAACATATTAATGCATAAGTACTTCATTTTTAAACATATTTGACAGTACAATAAAACAAAATACAAGATCATTTTCCTTCTTTGGCATTTAAAACTTAGGTTTGTGTTGACCGCAGATGAAATACATATGCCATAATAATAGTGTTTCCATTTTTATGGTGCAGATTATTATTTCTGAATAACTCGTGTACATCATTTCATAATTAAAATGAATAACACTTTCCAAAAACAAAAGATAGTCTTCGATGTAAACTAAAAAACTCCTACTTTAAAACATTGTCATATGTTACCTGTTCCTGTTACATATAAAAAATGAATTTTATAAACAATTTCTCATTTCGATTGTTATTCAAGAATATCAAGAACATATTAATGCACTTATTTTCAAACGTATTTGACAATACAATACAACAAAATACAACATCATTTTCCTTTTAGGGCATTTTAACCATAATAATTTTCCTTACATTTTTATGGTTCAGATTATCATTTCTGAATTACACGTGTACATCATTTCATATGTAAAATGTAAACTCGAGGCCCCTACTTTAAAACCTTGGGAGTACAAAAATTTTCAAAGCTTTGTGATGGTCCGTAATTTGTGAGACAGACTTTATAAAAGTATAATAATATCTGTTTAAAAATAAAATATAAAGGTATGTTACAGGAATATATTCACAAAATTCCATTAAAAATACCTAAAATTCTTTACCTTTTTAGAATTACAAGCGTTCTTTACAAAATATTTAAGCTATTAAAATGTTATTTGAAATATGTCACCTACAAATATACTTCGTGATAACTGACAAATTAATTATAATTTATTGAAGGATAAATAAATAAAAGTCCTATTCCCTCTATGTGAAAATGATTGGTGTTCTTGATGAAAGAATTGTCATTTTAAACAATGTCCCTTAGGGGCCGAATATTAATTATGTTTTTCTAAATTGACTTTTAATTAAATTAAAATTTTAAATGTAGGTATTGAAGGTGAAGCTTTTTAAGAGTTTTAAAAAATTAAAACTTTCTTCGAGATTGCATTAAGTCAAAACTTAATTATCTGGGATAATAAATCTCTTGTAGCTGCTCACGTTGTTGTTTTAAAAATAATTAAATAATTTATATTTAAACAGACGTGGGATTTAATTCCAACTTTTGGGTTTAAAACGCTTTTCTGATTAATTAAAATATAAAACGA
The DNA here is from genome assembly GCA_035578165.1 of Stenolophus ochropezus. Classification (NCBI taxonomy): domain Eukaryota; kingdom Metazoa; phylum Arthropoda; class Insecta; order Coleoptera; family Carabidae; genus Stenolophus; species Stenolophus ochropezus. The sequence continues at coordinate 10,242,153 of JAQOWZ010000005.1, read as the reverse complement.
CTTTATCAACTTTAATGGTACGAACATTAGTGGCAGTAACTACTCGAATTTTATCTATTCCTTACAATTTAAATAATTTTTAATGTTAAAAGTAATAAGTAGTATCTAGAGAAGCTCTTTCTAAGTATGTTATGCAATAAAAGGATTGCTATATTTTCTCCGCTACATTTCTATTTGGAACATAATATTTTTATTCAGTAGCCATATTCCTGGAGATACAATCTCTCCCTCGTAAACTACCCCAAAGAATGGAGAAATTTTATCGTCTTAATTTACGACGAAATGCAAATAAACATCTTAAATCAAGGATCGAAACCAGAATGTCAGGAATTCTCAATTTCTAAGAAACTGTTATTTAAATTCAAAGGAGGAAATAAAGTACGTATTTTTTCGTAAACGCATTAAGGGAAGGACACTGCAAATAATACATCTTGTTAGAAGTTTTTTGCAAAGTTTGGAAACAGAAGTTTTTTACCTACTTCCATTTACAAGAGTTCGTGTCAATTCATCAATTAGAGCTAATCCGATGCTGTCTATATCTGCTTTATAAAGACCTATTGATACTTTGTAAATATACACTTATACTTTTTCTAAAACCACGATTACAAAAAATATTCGTTTTCTGCATTTTCTTCTTTTTTGTAACACAATATTCCCACACGGAACAGGGCTTCAAGTATCTAAAGTACTTGTTTCGTTACAAGTTTTTCGCATTATAATGGTGAAAGATAGTCGACGCTAGATTTGAACCACAGATCTTACTCTTCAGTCAATTAGGGCAATGGTGGCGTAGTTGGTTTGCGCGATTCGATTCGCTAAGCGGAATGTTAGATCTGGGGTTCAAATCCCAGTGATGGCAAACCTAATCAGAGGCGCATCCAGAATTTTTTTCGGAGGAGGTTTTGAAATACACAGTGTCGATTTTAAATGGTACACTACTGTTATTTTGAGAACTATAAGAGATTACAGAATTGGTTACATTAATTATTAATTTCCATATCAAGAGGATATTTTAATTTGTTTTTTGAGAACTGTAGGTTCTAGTTTAGATTAATTTATAGTGGTGAAATATTTTTATCTACAACTATTGAAATATGGGTACATTATACGTGTGATACTACATATAATATACTACTCATATTACACAAGTGTAATATGAAATGTCATGATACACGCTACACTTTTCTGTAATAAATAGGGCATATAATTTAACACATACTATTTTATTAAACTGTTAATTTATTAATAACATATTTTTTATTATAAATATCAATATATATGCTTATAAAAGTATAATAAATACAATTTGAAAAGTTATTTTGACATTTAAGTGCTACTGTGGCGCCATCTGTTAAGCTATATATGAACTACTCGCACCTAACTGAATATTTAACAAATAATATCAGATTTTTTATATGCCTGATAGTTGTAGATAAAGTATAGTATTTGACTCGCATAATATGGCTACATTACACGCGGATGATTAAAAATACTCGCTACCGCTCGTATTTTTAATTACATCCTCGTGTAATATAGCCTACATATTATGCTTGTTAAATAATATACTATTATTAAACAATAGTTTTTTATTATACAAAATAACAAATAAAATTAAATTCTACATCACCGTCTCGGATTTCATCAAGATGAATTTCATTCTTAATTTTTCAACAGTTTACAGGCTAATACTCTTTTTATTTCGCCTAGGGTGTGCCACTGCCTGTAACCAATAATAAATACCGCTGTGTACAAGTGGTTCGGAACCCACTATAAGCTGTAGGTCCCCTGTTCTGCTACTGGGCTTCGATCTGTTGGACAGTGTAAATATATAAATAAATTTCGAGTCGGAGTACGCTCAAAAACCGTCAATATTTAACCGGAAACGTAAATACAAAAGCGATTAACTATTTATCTTTTTTTCAGTTTCTTCCACACTACTTATAATTATAAATAAGTGAATATTTCTCTGGGAAATACGGGAATATTTATTAAATTATTAAAACTTTTGTATTTGCTTTCAAGTAGTGATTTGTACTACTTGTGATCATACGTGGATAATTGAAGGGCCAGAAGAAACTCCGATCGTCCTACTTTCCGGGATGTTCCATTATTGGCAGAGTCAGGATTCAGCCTGTCACGCAACTCCTGCAGCCCTATTAAAAATGAATAAAAGACTTGCCCTAAAATCCATTCAACGTTTTCAATCAAATATTCAGCTTGCCAGACAACAAACTCGTATTATGCATTTAAATCGCCATAAATATGAATTCACCCTTGTTAGCAATTAATATTTCAGTCAATAAAAAATTGCTGAGCTTGGGATCTTTCACAAAATACCGTTACAGAAAAATGAAAATTTGAATATAATAGTATGTGGTTTGTTATTCACGATGAATTCGCAAGTATTCGAGGAATTGTAAAAATTAATAATTAAAAAATACACAATCTTCTACATGTTCATTTATGATTTGTTGAGCTAAGTATGTATCTCATTTAAGAAATGAGTATTTTCCTTGGAAATCTAAATTGATATTGAGCACAATCCAATTATATTGAAGATGAACTAAATTACAATTTCATTTTCTCGAGCATCTTAGGTATAATGAAATTAATTACGCTATGATTGTTATAATGTACAAAACTTAATTACAATATGAATAAATTCACCACTTAATTTACATTGCATTAAACATATTTATAATTATAATTTTATAGGATTTGATTTTGATAATTGCGAACTATTGATCGAAACAATGACCCTATAATTCCAAAGACTAAGTTAAAATAAATTATCATGAAACCGTACTACATGAAATAATTATAAATATTGGATTGCATATTTTATTATTTTATAAGGGTAGGATCCAAATGAGTAATGTATCCCTTATCTAGCTCCGAACTTAGGGCATTCATTATTCATATTTACGGTGAGTTTCTAATTTGATGGATGAAAAAACCATGTAATGTCTGTTTCCCGATATACCTTTGACTTATGATAATCTGTCAAAAACAAGCAAGGGTCTTGAACCCGGAAAGAAGGGGAGTCACGTGATTTGTTTTACTGTCATCGCCAACACTGCAAGAATTTAAATCAGTTGATGCATTTTTACATTTTTCTTTGTCAGTTTTCGGAAATCTGCATTATTTATTTCTTCATATACCATTTCTTGTTTCGTGACACTGAATTTGAATTTCGAAATGATGGAATACAAAATATTAAGTTAGGATTGAAATTTAAAACAACAAAAATAATAATATTTCGTTTAAACTAATATCGTATTCTATTGAATTAAATCCTACCTGAATGTTTTATATTCTGTATTAATTCTTTTTCCACTGTTATTTTTTTAACGAAATAATTGTAATGAATGTTTGTCCCTCATTATAGTGTGTACATTCCACATTGTAACTTTTCCCCACTTTCAAATCCAACTCCCAATCCTCATCTGGGTCATGAATAGGGGCGAACAGAAGCAAAGGATGGAAAAGTCCTGTTGGATGTGGTTGCCACTGCGGGATATACCCAGTGGCGTACACGAGGGAGGGTCAAAGGGGAAAAATGTGTAAAGGATGATTAATTGGCGCAGAGATGGGTCAATATGTGAGATATTGGCAGGGATCTATCAATAAGGGTTAAATTTCAATCGGATAATATTCATATTTCATGCAAGTAATAATCTGTAGGTACTTTTATAATTAAAAATGAAAGAGATAACTTTCACAAGTAAATTAGTTTAGTTTTAACAGAATATATTTTCTCATGAATTTTTTTTCTTAATAATGAGCTTGTTGATTTCTAAAGAGAGAATTTACTAAACATTACCTACAAATACTATAGCTGCTGGTTAGGGTGTACTATAGAGCCCATTTTTATGTGGATTCATATATTCAGGTTATCACAAATACAACAGGTCATTACATTGTTACTTTATTTCATAAATACGTAAATATATCAAATATTATATATCACTTATGACATTCACTTACCATGCAATATTTTTTGAACCTGTAACTGGCGTGAAGAGGGCATCAAGGGGCCCTTTTTATGAGTAAAATAAGAAATAATTTATTGTTCTTAAAAACGAATCGACTTGTCAAAATTCTATTCAATAATTTTATCGGTCTATTTTTATTTTATTTTGATCTAATAATTCAGTACCCATTAAACAACGCAAAATACAATGTCTCTCTGCATATTGAACTAAACTACAGCTAGATACCTCTTCCGCCACTTTTTATCATGCATGATATACTGGAATCCCGGCTTGTAATTCAAACCAAACTTGTACTGCAATACTGTTGCAGTTGCACTTTTTTCTGTGGTTTGATTGTTCTATTTGTGGTATATATAACTACAGCAGTAAGTAATTGTTTTATTAGTGTAAATAAATAAAATAGTTTTGAAAAATTGGATAAGTTTTTATTGCTTCTATTTCAAGATTAACAAAAATTGATAGAAATATCATAAATATATTATTTCTCAGAGTGCCAATCTATATATTATCGGATATTGGTAATATATTTATACCGTGTAGGACATTTACTACACGTCACCTCCTTGGCTCGATAAATGATACCAGAGGCAAAAGTTTATAAATAGAATAATGAAAGTAGGTGCTCATTTGGAAAAAAGAAAGTAGTGCCTGTATATATTTTTGTTTCATTACTGTATTAAATCTTTTTGGAATAGAGTTTTATTATGAGAAGAATAAGAAAAGAACGGGTGTCTAAATAATATTTTGGAAATATATAAAATGTAGGGCAGTAAATATAATTACGTGAGCCACGCCACTGGCAACAATCACAGTAAATCTTCCCGGATATAAAAGGCTTCAGCGCAGAAATGAAAAGATATATAAAACCTGAATCCTTACTCCAGCCGATTTTTTATATCTGCTCGGTAATGTTTACAAAATTACCTCAGTTTATAATTCATAAAATGTTTAATTGAAGCAGAAGCCATTAATTCATAATGAAATCATTTAGCGGCTAGTAATCTGTTTCAGACAAATGAAAGTGTAATGGAGGCATTTTGGGTGAATTAATGAGGGAGCAAGTATGTTTTTTAACACCTTTTTAACGAGCTAATGATTCCTGTAATGAGTTTTCACCCCTTGTGGATCTATTTGCATGTTGACGAACAGGTTGTGACGTGAGTTTGCCCTTTGCCCGTATTTTCACTCCGTGCCATAACAATTATTCAGACTATTCTATGCGTAAACACAACCGGATGAACTTTTTGTGCAGCAAAATATTCATAGCAAATATTAACATTTAACCTGAAATTAAAGTTTTATTTACATAACTTGCCGGGTAAATATTATATATTAGTAGCTTGAATTTAATTTCCATATTTGCTGCATTTTTCGCGAGATCCAGTTTATAAATTTTTCAGCATTAAATATTTAACAATTGAGAGAATGTATTTCAAGTTAATTTTCTACATTTCTTTAATCAATCAAACTCAATTTCTACATATTGTCACTTTTGGAGATCAATCTAATTTATTCTAATCATCAGTTATAGTCGCTATAGGCGTAATTCAGTATGATCGTTTCACAACATTTCCAGCTACTTGTTTAACTTGTCAAATTGACAACTAAATTTCTTCTTCTTGTTCAAGAAACAAAAGAAAGGTTGATATATATATATAGGTATCACAGTTATGCACAAGAATATGTGATCCAGGCAATAAGCTTGGAGTTTGCAAACATTTGTTCTTAAGCGTTGCTTCTTAATACTTATAACCCATAACCCTTCATAAAAGCAGGAAATGGTTGTATTTGTTGTTATTTATAAACATTTTAAGCAATATGCCATAGTTATTAAACATTGATGGTAAGCATTAGGAAAGTCAGTGGAAAAGAGACTTACAGAAGTAAAAAATCTGTCGAACTGATCACCTCTGCTGGCAGAAAATGTTTATATTGTTATTTATTTGCATCGTCATTTTATGGTCACACTCAAAGTTAATTTAGAAAACAGTAGGGGAGTTAGTTTAAAATTTGCATTATTTTTGGAGACAAAACCTTGGATAGTAATTTCCGAGCAGTGGCTTGATAACAGAGTAGGTGGAAGTAAAAACAAGGCACATTACAAACACTGGAGGAAGCTACTTTTTTATGCAAACAAAAACGTCTTTTCCACGTGTTCATCCATTTCTACACGAGTAAACAATGAAATTCAAGAACACATAAGGAATACATTTAACATATTTAGTATGTGTATCAACAACACTCTGCGGAACAAAGTGGGCCTGGAAAAAGACAAACGCCGCAAGAAACAGAAGAAGAAGCATCAGCGGCCGTCTGTCTATGACGGGGACGAAAAACCAGCCTTGCAGTGGAATACAAATCACATTAGCACGTGTACTACACTCTGCTTCCACAACTCTCACACATCCAACACACATTTTATCCTTCAGTATCGACGGAAATTTATTTCTAATTTGTGGGGCTAACACAGAAATTAAACAGAAGAAGAATGAAAATTGTAACTAAGAAATTATTCCGAAGAGGAAGTAATCTTACAACTGAAAAGAGCCTTTGATATATTAGAGTTATTCCTTCTGGAAATGTCGTGGCAATGATGACAGAAGTATATTAAAAGCAGGAATTGTAATTGAACCGAAGCAGAACGTATATGTAATCCTTTTATAAACTGTGTTAACTTTATTAAAAATCTGTGCAAAATGGCAAAAGAGGTATATATATAATTTGATATGCTGAATCTGGATCAAAATTCAAAAATTTGTTTTTCAGCATTTTGAATAAAAATTTTTAAGCCATTTTTTTAAATTTTAGTACGGGTTTTAAAACTTCGTAATAAAGTATCGTATCATATTATAAATTTATTTAAATGTTTAATTTAATGGGTAAAATTAAAACATGCGTTATTTTCTGGTATTAAACCTGTGTAGTTACTAGATTATTACTGTAATAATATACAGTAGTTAAGTTCAGCACAGAATTACAAGTGTTCACTTTATACAATGGTATAAAAACCATACTTGTTTTTACGTCGTAATACATAGTATGAACTATAAAAACACGACAGAAATAAGTACAAAAGTACAATGTTAATCGTGTAACTTACATAATATTGTACTCGTTCTCAAAAAAATTGTTATTTTAATAAAAAAAAATCATATCCAGTGGTACCTTAAATTACTACTGAATAAGTGTGACCTTTTTTTAATATCCTGTATTTTTATTCCTAATTCATTGAAATAAGATCTTATTGATTAATTTACGGTATTATAAAATTTACCAAGGGACTTTAATTCCAGATCTTTGAACTTGTTGCGAATGCAAATATTGCAACCATTCAGCCATGAATGTACAGCTGAACCAGCTATTTTTATGGAAAAATAAAACAATTTTTACTGTTTCAATTTGATTAACCGCAAATCAAAATCTGCCCCCCATTGCTTCCGCTTGTACGCACCTTGCCCTACCCCTCGCGTGGGGCTGTCGTAGCTCTTGGTGTTTGCTTTCGGCGGAGTGACATCGGTATAGAATTCAAATGTTCCGCATGAGCATTTGGAAATAATCCGTGTGTGTATTACACACGATTACTTGGAAACAATGCGGCGCGGATGCCAGCGGACGTGCGTTGCCTGCAGGCGCCACTGGCGGCGCCAGGAGGAACAGAAAAAATGGAAAAATTAACAACAATTACACATTGAAATGGAAATGAATTGGAAACTCTTTAAAATTTCGGAATACTATATAATTAAAGTTCTGCACTTCAAATTAAAGAGAATATATAATAATAATAATAAAATAGTAGGATTAGGGATCAACATAACAAAACATAATTGCTGGAATACAAAATACAATAATAGTTAAAAAGACATGATGTAAATCAAATATCATAAAATAATTCATTTTGCCCTAAATAAATAAATAAATTATAACCGTTACTCTTCACACGTATTAAACTTGAAACCCATAGAGAGCTCATTTTCTGGTTTCACGACAAAGTTTTGAAGTACTTAAGTATAGCAAGGATATACAGGGTGTGCAACGAAATGCAGAACATAGCACTTTAACATAGGATTTCAAAAAATTGCGGATACTCTCTCTCCTGATAGATTTAGAACAAAACTGCAAGAGTACAAAGTTGTTCAAAATTAAATTCTACATCAGATAAGATCATAATTGTTGCAACAGCACGTCTGCAGTAAGAGATATATTAAATATAATATGTAACATTTCCGTTCAAAATCAGAAACCCATGGAAATAAAAGAAAATATCTGTGTCAATTGTGACAGTTAGTAACCTTACTTTGTGTTCAATATTTTTTTAAAATTATATTTGTACTATTTTTTTAATATTTGCATATTGTTATAGAAATGTATATAAATTCAACTTAATTAATATTAAAATATAGACAATAATTATTATAATTAGTGAAATTTCTCTAAACTGACAGATACATATTTTCTTTTATTTCCATGGCTATCTGATTTTTAACGAAAGTGTTACATTTTATATTTAATATATCTCGTATTACAGTCCTGCTGTTGCAACAATTATGATCTTATCTGCATGTAGAATTTAATTCCAAACAACTTTGTACTCTTGCAGTTTTGTTCTAAATCTATCAGGAGAGAGAATATCTGTAATTTTTTGAAATCCCATGTTAAACTCCTATGGTCCGCATTTCGTTGCACACACTGTATATTTTTTTTTAATGATTTTTTTAATATTGGCGTTGCCGTCGTAGATGTCACCGCTACACACGGCAAATAATGGAACTATAATGCGATGTTTTTTTTAAATAAAACAATGAATGTTTTTTTTTTATTAAAAAGATCATGATGTTTTCAAAGCTGTATCAAGTCGAAATAATCAATGTGCGTTTAAGCAATTACTAATCATCAAACACATTACCATCATATGTCTTTAAAAATACTAAATAAAAAAAAGAATAATTATGTAATATACGAATTATATAGTAATGGAAAAAAATCATAGAGGAATATGTAGTATTACCGGCTAGTAAGTCCAGATTAAAAAGTCTTGTGTAAATAGCAAGACTCTAGATTGTTTCAAGACATCAAAACTCTGCACTAACCTGAGTATACGCTTTAGACAATCAATGTTTCATTTCGGACGGAACAAGATATATTAATATTTCGAAAATTTTAATTAATCTAGTCTTGAAAATTGTCTAGAGTTTTTTCGTCTCGATCTAGAAAAACAAAGTCATGTCTTTTGCCATGTATGTCTTGATAATTTAGACAAGACAAGAGTCTAGAAAATCTAGATCTAAACGTCAACACTAGACAAATGGCTTTAAAAATATTGTACAAAGGAAAATATAATCATTATATTTAAGTCCAATTTTTATAACTATAAGTTAGCAGTTTCCACAATTCCTATAATCAGGCCAACTATAACTCTACTCCCCTATCTACCCCAATGCCCCCAGCATGTAGCGATTATTCCACGCCACTGGCAGCTCACGCTACGTTGTGCTGGGGTCGTGCTCTGACTGCGAACAGGAGACAGCGGGAACCAGGTCCTGTAGGAACGTACCGCACGTTCTGTGTCGTAGCTGTAGCGTTCAACGCACGAACTGCATGAGATAAGGGCAGGAAGGGGAGAAACTATTTTGGACGATTTATACAAGATAAATACTCTATCTACAACATTTTGTCAGTCAAAAAGATATGACTTGTTACTACACAGCACTAAAAGTTATAAATAAATCTTTTAAAATATAAAAATTAACTAAAAAGACCCTAAAATCGGTTTATTTTAAACGGTTTAGCTCAGGTTTCTGATTCGATTTTTAAAATTAGAAGTCTGATGTGTGTAAGGTGCAAGACATTACCGCACGCTATTAGTCGTTTAATTTGTATTACTGATATATTTCTTCTAAGTTTTTCTATTGTTTTTATTGTAACAATAATTATATTAATGAAAAATCTGTTACTCAACTTTCATACTTTCATGTTATGTGTAAAATTAATATAATTTAATTTTTTATTTATTAAACTTGATGTTATATTTAAAATGTATTTGAGCATTTTTACAGAATAATAGAAAAAAAGTAGTAAGACCTCGATATAACGGGCAAATGCGGCTGAGGGGCTATTCATTAAAGCCGATATTCCATTATATAAAAATAAGTTTTTCGAATACGTTTCAACTAGATAGATTAGAAAATAGCAAAACACACATGCAAATCAATAATGCTATTTAGAGGTATTTTTTTCTAAGAAATACAGTTTAGAGCTTCAGATATTAGTCAATTGTTCTATGTCACACGATATTACAACTGATTATTATTTTTCTAGTGTATTAAGTAAATATATGTAGGACTTTCCTACATATATTTACTTAATACACTAGAAAAATAATAATCAGTTGTAATATCGTGTGACATAGAACAATTGACTAATATCTAATAATAGGTACATTTAACTTATTGAGAGTCTCATGTCGAACTATAGTAAAAAAAAATTAAGAACTGAAGAGATGACCTGAAAAAAACTTAATAAAATTTAATAACTGAGTGATTGTCAAATTATCTGCAAATAATCTCTGTTTCGTTTGAGTTGTACTGTTCCTAGTGATTGTTCGTTTTCGTGTTAAAAACTATTCTAGTTACAAATATTGAGGACGTCTCTTCATTCCTTAAATTTTTTTACTATACATATTATTATATACCTTAAACCGAAATTAGAATCGACATCATCAAGCGAGAAATATTGATCTCTATTCCCGGAAATTTAGTAATTTGCTTCAAACTTTTAAATTAACTTCCACTATTGTAAAATCTTGGTTTATAACGTATGTAAATTTGCAGCAAATAACTAATAATCCTGCTGGTGTGAATTATTCTCCAATTAAAGTAATTACTGGCTGAGATTGCGCTGAAAAAACGTCTGCTGGTTTAATTGATTATAAATCATACCCCCGTTGGCCATGGACAATTAGCTGTGAATTTATTGCATCGTAATCTGCAATACGGAGTGTAAATAGATATTTATTAGCGGCCGCATTGTTTGAGGAGAATGCGAGAATGCGTTATTAGTTGCGCTAGATTAAAAGCTTCGATTCCCCGCCGCCATAATGCGAATGACTTTATTACTGCCCGCGCAGCGCTGTGATAGCCATTGCTATGCTATAATTTGATACATGAACATATATTTTAACCATAGTTTGCGGTATTTGCAACCGAGGGAGGAATACGTCGAATGCTGCACAATTCATGATTTGTAATGGCCGCATTAAAGTCGCATTTCTCTTTAACTAACCTAATAATAAAAACATGGAATTTAACTTTATTACAACTGAAAGCACGAGTCATGTTTATGTAAAACCCCTTTTAAGATCATTAGTCAAACATAACATGAAACTAGAAATGTGATGTGATAAGCTGTTCGTTCTAAATAAATGTATATTTTTCTTTAATTTTTTAACGTTCATTCTATTGTTTAAAAATCGCCAATACGGTTATGTGATCAAAACAAAACTGTCTAGACGGTTTAAAATTAAATTTAAAATAAATCTTTCGACCCGAGAAAAAATTGTAATTGTACTACGTAGGATAATTCATAATATGTCATCCAATAAATTCACAGCATTTTGGGGAATTGTATTAATGATATTTGAATTTTACTGACAATTTTCACTAATGCAAATTGGCGCGGTTATTTCACTAACGTTGCTTAGATACAACGTCTTACAAAAATTTAAGCAACACCTATTGACTAGTCACTAATCACTTGTTATGAAACGTAGTTTACATGAATATATCACTTTTGCTACAAATTACACAATATACTATTAGTTCATATCATTACAAAACATCTGAATATAGTGGTAACTAGTATAAACTACGTACAAGTAAAAATTGTCTAGAAACAAATTAAATTCTCAATTTGATTTTATTGGAATGACAGAACACTATTATTTAATATTATTATTAATACTTAATATTTAATAATAAATGCTTTTTAACAAGATTGTAAAATAAGTCTATTACAGTAAATAATGAGGTATTGTAGAATGTAAAATTAATTCCCTTTGAAGTAAACAATTCAGCCCGCTAGCCAGCAAGTCAAAAGACTTGTAATCAATCTGAAAGTTGTGTTCCCCGGCGATTAGCTAATAGCAAATGTAATAATTCTGGCAATTTCCCAAAGTCTTTAATCGGGTGAAGTGCGGTCCGAGACAAAGCAAATTCCAAACACAACGCGGAAATTAAATTGTGTCGGGGCTAGTTGAACTATGTGCTTATTTTATTTAGCACCTGTCACAGCGCCGTCTGCAAACCGAAACCAGGCCAGAGGAAATTACATCGCAGAACAGGACGTGTATGCTCTGGGTCATGCCACTGGTTAAAAACTTCCTACCCCCAAAAAGTTTTATTGTCCTCAAAATTATTTCGCTAAATAAACAGTCATCTTTTATTTTTTTGTTAACGACTGCTCAGCTACTAGGCAGTAGAATGAGTTTTTGTTCACACTCTACACAGTTGTACAATTTTACTAGATCAAGATTGTAGACACAAATACTCAAGAGATTTAAGGCGTTGTTCCATCTAGAATTGTTATTTCACAGCTGATGATGATGATAAAAATAAAGGATTATTTAACCCGCGGGACATGGCAGCTTATTTGACTACATACAAAATGTTTTATTAAATATTCTTAAAATTTTCACTGTACGAGTACAGCTTCAAAATTTTCTCTAGATCCGCATTCATATATTAATAGTAATCTAACACTGTTTATGCTGGTAATTTAAATAAATTTTTATGATGAAAGATAGTAATTCCTATTTCTATTTGAGAGTTACCGGTAAGTTACTCATATTTATTGATTGTCCGTGCAAAATGGCTACGAAAAGATTTCAATTTGATAATTGATTTAATTATTAAATTTGTATTCCAAATATGTTGGTGATGAATGTATTTTTCAGATAAATTCGACCTTCTGTGTAACGGTACACCGAACTCCTTAAGGTTAAGAATGTGGTTTTTAATTGTAACTTGTTTTTTGTAATGTTTAATTACCGCTGAAGTACTAAAGTCTTGCCCATTTAAATGAGGGTGTCAACGATGGAATGAAAGACATATATGCGAGATTCAAAGACTCAATTTCAAATTTCATTACAACACAATATGTGTGTGTTTACTTATACATGATACTCGAACTTAGTGGTGTGTAAGGTCTGAAGTTCGATAAACTTCACTTTTTCTAAAAATCTGAACCGAAACAAAAACTGGAATTCAATTTTTGTCGCAACTAAAAATCGTTACTTTAAACGGTTATAAACATTGTTTTGAAATATTTTATATTAAAACTAAAATTTAAATCATATTGAAATGAAATCAGAGATAAGGATTGTTGTTATATTTATGCCATATTGTATTAAATGAAGTGAAAATTGCAATAATAATAATAGAGTGTATTGTCACATATGGATGATTGTCACTAAAATTTTAAATAATGAGCATTGTGCTATAATTAGTTTTCATATATGATTTATAGATATATTAATGTTACACTTGAGCTTTGTTCAATTATTCAAATATTTAATAAAATGTGTCAATATCGCGAGCTATATTGGAATTGGAATGTTTCATTTACATAAAATCTTGGTGGAAATTGATCACGTTTTATGCCAAGACAATGAATATAAATATTGAGCGATCATATATCTTGCTTACACTGCCCGTAATTGAAAAGTGATTTAATTTTCCATTGAAAAGGAATAAAAGATGATTTGATAGCGATTTAATTGCATTTTTACACTGTGTAAAAATAAAGTTCTATAAGTAGTAAAAACTTTATACCTACATTAAATTCCAGTTTCAGTTTTAAATATGACCATTAAGAATAACATCTTGCAGAATAAAAAAAAACTATATTATATTACAAAGATGAATAAAGTGTTCAGTATTATAATATTAAGAATTTGTTTTCATTTTTATTATGTTTTTTTTTTTGTTTTCCAGGTACGTTGTTTTCGAGTGTTCCTCCATTCTATACTGTGAGTACTCCATTATTTACTCCTTCTTTACCGAGTATGAATAAATAAAAACGGCACGTGACAAAAAATAACAGTTTGTTCTGGAAGGCTCCGTCGCGTATTTAAATCGATTGTTCGTCTCCAAATGAGTATCGTGTGTATTAGCCTCATTCTCCATTCTCCGTTCGCCCGATTCGCACCTCCTTGCGTGAGTTCATATTTCCAGGATAAATTTTAACGCAATTTGTAAGCATTCCGATACAGACGCTATTATACACGAAATCCTTTGTTGTTCGTCGATATTTATTCGCATTTGCATTCGTCTGAATTGCGAATTTACTGGGAATGGGACTATTTGTAAAGGAAATATCAACGTAAATATCTCTTGGAATATTAATAAGCAGAATAAAAATGCAATATTACATTTTAGTACAATACACAACACATGGGGTTTCCCAAATTAAATATTTTATTAACATTCGGGAATCACAAATTGACTTTGCTTAATTTTTTTTAGTTCTGAGATAGCTAACTTTGAATTTTATTATTAAACAAATTATTTATACATTACAATCTATATTTCATGTACTCCCTAAGCAAACTAAAGGATCCGAAAGGTAACGTCTTGTAAATTCTCTATTCGATATAAATAAGCAGATATGGTAGACCTAGCAATGGACAATAAACCGTAATTTATTTATTTATTATTGTACAGCGAGTGCGACAAAGCAGATGTGTTCATTTCTTTAATACAATGTACAAGATTACTAAGGAATTGTCATTTCAGCAAGACCTTTTTCTTTTTGACACTAAATAAAGATTAATTTCAAACTGACTTCTATAAAACACCAAACCAATTAAAAAGGTCTAGTAAATACACTAAAACAAAACTCGCTTTAAAGAATTGTCTCTTTTCAGTTTTGGTATTAACTTCTATCAGGTTGACAATTCAATAAGGCAGCAAAACAAAAGAAAAAGTCTAGTGACTATACAAAAACAGAGCTTGAAGAGAATTACGATAAGGACGCATTTAAAATTTTATTTGTGTGTGCTAGGAAAATAGCCCACAAAGTAGGAATGAAATAATAGGCCAGCTTTGCTCCAGGTAATTCCGCACCACAAAAACTTGCTGTTAATACAAAGTAAACTAAATACATTTTGCAAATGCAGAGAAAAATAGCAGGAAAGGCCGAAACGTGACAAAACCGCCGTCCGTTTGTTCATAACCGCAATTAAAACTTCTTCATCCGACATTTACTAATTATAATCTAAACAAAACACCTCTATCTCGTAATGACTAGCTCGTTACTCACAAAAACGGCCCGGGAACTGGCTAAGCCCCGCAGCATCCATAACAGCCAGCGGTTCCCAACAGGCCAAACATCACGCGTAATGAGCTTATTTATTAATGGAACCAGCAGCAGGATTTCCCTGCTACAATATTATTTATGCCACTTTTTCATCGACCACCATTTATAAGTAAAAATTCAAATTTATAGACCAACGGTAGATTAGCGTGCTTCAACATCTAAGGCTCGAATTCTAGAGACAACAACTAATTAGTATTGGGTTTAAATAGTTTAACTCAAGTATATTTGTCATGTACCTTTACAGAATTGCTAGTACAAAGCAATATTCCTATTGTTATTATTTGTAGTTGTCAATTTATTCACAAAGGTTGTTCTATTCTTTCTTGTCTTTTTGTTTATGCTCTTTTTTATTAGTCTGTAGGTTCTTTCTTTGTCGTTTTGCATTAAAATAGCAAAATTCCTTTTTGTCTTTTGTCATTATTTGATTTTACACTCCTACATATTTTCTATTCATTTTCAGTGAAGAAGGTATATACGCTATACATAACGAAAGCCGCATTTTTGTGTATTGTTTGGAACGTTTTTGACAAAAGCTTATTTTTATTTTTAGTAAAGTGGGTATATTGGGATCGGGTAAGTTAGTATGTGGCGCCGCTAAATTTAGGAAATAAGTTAGTACATCGACAACGTATTTCGCCTGTGTCAACCAAGGTTTCAAATTATTTTTATTGTTCTTCCTATTGCTCGTGCAATTTTTCACAACAATTTAAATGTCCAACTCACCAAATACACGGTATCTATCAGCTGTCAAGGTCCAAGAATAGTGCAATTTTTCCCGATGTTGACTGTTCGTGTCGCAACAGCAATGGGGAAGTTTAGCGTATTTTTTAAATTTTTTTATTTTATCAAGATTGCCCTCAAAAGTGATATTCTACATTTTATTTCACCCAAAGATGCCCATATTTCTCAAAAAAAGAAATTTTATACAAAAATGACGTCAGTGTGGCTCGCGGAGGTTTCCCATGGCAACAGAGAAGCGTATGGTGTAATGCCTCAAAATATAACCTACGTTCAAAAAGTCAGGTTTCACCATCCCTTCTGCGCAAGCGCATAACTCAAGTGTGACGTAGTGTGGCTCAAAGATAAATCATTAATTATAAATAATAGGCAACATAATTTTAACTTTCAATTACATTTTAAATTATAATTATTCATATACTTACGACTAAAATATATTTCACATGTAATTTCAACCACGCTAAACTTCCCCATTCTCACTCCAGACATAACCGGTCCCAATAGGGTTTAATTAAATTTATAAACTGTAAGTTTATAAATGATGGATATTTTTGACTGGAGAAATGTTGATATGGGAATGTATATTGGAAGTCAGTCTGTGTTTAAAGATTTATTTGACCGGTTTAACAAGTAAGTTTATTATTATAAGGATTATTTGTGAAACTTGTATTTAAAATGTAATTTAAATTATGGCTTATCTCTTCAGTACTGTCTTGGCTGTAGAGATGCTTGCAGAAGTGGCAAGACGAAAAGGAAGTCGATTATATCGATGACCAATTACAGCCGTAACCAAATTTTCTAATTTTCAGAATAATGTGTCGATAACATCGTAGTTATGGGGACTAGCCACGTGGTTAATAATAACTATAACCCTCCAGGTTTTCCTCTTTTCTTTTGTTTGTCGTTTTTGCTAATTTTACTGGAAGATCGATCTTTTTCTATATTCTTTGCTTCTTTCTTCACATTTTCTTCTGTAGTTTTCTGTAAATTTCCCTTTTTTTATAAATTCGTTGGTTTTATTTCTTTTTTTATTGTTTCTATTTCTGTTCTGTTCTTTATTTCTTTTATTATTGTTTTTAGATTTTCTTCTAGACTCATTTATTTTTAATGTTAAATTGTTTTTTTTGTACGATTATATTATTATTAAAAGTATGTAACAATGTTGTGCATATAAAGTAGTAAAATATTGTTGTCCACTGTAGAAGTTGTGCGCAGGCAGCATTACGCAGGAAGGATGTCCAGCAAAAATTAGCCACCTTAATTTATTCCGCTCGTTCAACGTAATTAAAACTGATGCTAAATAGTTGTCACGAGGAAGCGACTGATATGAGCGCGGTCCGAGCCAGAATTACTGCTAATTTATGCAAGTAATATAATCTAAACGCGGCACATGGGCCGAATTATATCCGGCTACGAGCTCACTGCCCGCAAATGTTTCTCTTTCCCTCTTCCCACACGCGCGTCTCTCTGTCCTGCTCTCTTCGTTCGTGATAATTTCGCGGAGAATCCGAACCCCGAACCTTTCTCTTGTTGCCTCGCGGTTTCGCGTCGCGCATTTTGAATCGCTTAGTTAAAATATTTGTACGTGTACCTGTGTACTATAACGCCTGCGTAATTGTTGAATTCTCGTCCCATCCCATATCCCGAATTTGGAGCTAGTTCATTGGAATGGAACGCTCAGCTTGTCTCAATTATTCCCTGGGATAGCATCATTATTTCTTCATTTGAATTTAAGACCCTAACCCTACTTCAAACTGCAAATAAATATGTCATCCAGGCTTATTCCCTCCAATTAAGATTTTTGTTTTAGTAAAACGAGGAAGACTGAAATAACTACATTGAATTGTTATATAACTATTTATTTCTGTATTCGTTATTGCAAAATACATTTTTTTCTATAATTCTACTACGGGCAGCAATGACTCACTTGGTTAGTGCTCTAGTTACTAGAAATATGTGAAGTGTGAGATCTGGGTAATTAAATAAAAAAATACAGCTGTGTCCGTGTGACTGAATCCCATTAGAAATTGTAGAACCCTTGTAGGAATTTTATGCTGATAACCTTCTCACCAAAATACAAGAAAAATTGTCATGGAACTGAAGTTTACTTTTCAATTTTAGCTGGAGTCTAAACTATTGTACCGCTACTGATAATTACGATGATGACACTACTCTACTACCAAGATCACATGCATTCAAATAATAAACGACACACACCTACACATTCGAACCCACAACACCTGGATTGCGAAGCCTGAGGGTTAACCTCTATCGCAATGGTATTTGCAAAAAAAAAATGTTCATCCACATTTCTAATTCGAAAAAAAATGTATCGACATTAGTTTAGTTTTATCGTCATTAAAACGCGGTTTACAATTGAGACAAATAATAATATTGACTATCGATCAAAAAAGAACAATTAGAAGTGAAAGCATGGCAAAGCTCTTTTGTTTCTCTATAATTAAATAAAGTTTTATTTAAACAGTAAGAAAATATTGGACTCGTTTTTAATTTTTGGGGCACCTATATAACTTTTTTTCTTTATTTTAATGTAGTTATTGATACCAGCTGTACCAATTCCATTTCTACTTTGCTGCTATTTTTCTAGGACAAGCAAATAAAACTTTAAGCTCCCTTATCGTGATTACCCTTACGGGTTGTGTTTGTGGCTGTGTAGTAAAGGTTTCTAGATGATGTACACGTGGATATTACAGTTGTATAATTCAGTTAGTAAGCTTGTTTTGAACCAGGTAACTGCGGATGCTTCAATAACTGTAAATTCATTATGAGAACTTCGTCCCTGCGATCGAATTATGTGTTATATACGGTGTATTTCACATTCGTATTGTGCTGCACATGCTTTGATTTGTTACTTTGCTTCGAATACTTTCAGTTAACCTCAAACATAAACCCAATGTTCAGGAAAACAAATATATTAAAAGTACTGGGATTAGGATTTTGTTTTTGTTGTGTCCGTAAATGGATCATACATTGGTGAGAGTTATGGGCAACTGTTGATGGACTTAACAGAGTTGATATGGTCTGTTTACAGTTTGAATTAGGGTTGAAAGGTTAGTGACGAAGGTTTATTTGCCGAAATTGCAAATTAGATGTTCGAGGAGTAAATTGATTGACATAATTAAGACCATGTTCAGAGAGCCATGTCTAAAGACTGATAAATTAACTACTACATGCAAAAATCTTTTTCATAATACCATAATGTAAAATTTACTCTATGCTCAAACAATATTTGCGTCAAAACAGCCACATTTTAATAAATATACAATTTTAATTACAATTAATTAGTATGGTGACAACAACTGAAATTAGAAGTGCAATTGCTATTACAAGAAATATAGAATTTGTTGTAATCATTGGCATCAATATTCGTTTCTGATCTTAATAAAATAGTATAAATCTCTTACTGTGCAACAAGGTCAGTACTAAGAGTTTGGAAATCCTATTTTTTTTACTAACAGATTCTTCAACTTAATGTTCCGCAGCAGATCTCCAAACGTATGACCCGTGTGAGTTTCAGGATTCCCCAATTTTAAAAATTCGGCATTTTTTTCGGAATTCCTACAATTTCTTGTGTGTCTGGTGTATTTTATCATTCAGATAATCCACAAAAACACTTTGATTTTCTAAACTGGAAGGTCGAAGTGCTGCTTATTTTCTATATATGTAATAATCTTTAAATTGTGTATCGTCTTCCGTTATAGTAAACTTTCGGCAGGACTTATTTTTTGTATCTTCTAATGTAGCAATTATAAATCAATCCGTATCTTCAATGTTATTTACACGCAAAGTAACAAGTTTTTCGCGATGATAAGCACTGAAAATTCCAAATAGATTAATTTCTTTTTCTAATAAGAATTGTTTCTCTAGTGCTTCTAACAGATATGTAGTTACTTCTTCTGCTGTTAATTCTTTTGCTTTATTTAGTTTGTAGCTTACTTCCATAGCATGTAGTCTTAAGTTCCTGATAACTTCTGTTATTTGGTTACCATTGTCAACAATGAGAAATTTTAGAAATAACTGGTCTAGCAGCGTAATTATGAAAAACATACGAATTTCATACACATTTAGTGGTCTAGTAAAGGGTAAAAGTAACCACTCGAAAATTGTAATTGTATTGAAATAAATCAAAAATTACAAATCATCCTCAAATATTAAAATTCATGTTATTATGAAAAATACTGAATGCCACATGGCCAATATGTAAATATCAGACTTGGCTTATTATATACTTCAGCTGTGGACTCGGTTGACATTAATAACTATATTTATTCCCAATGTAAATGCTTATAGATTTAATATTAAATCTTGTATTAAAAAAAATCGTACTTTGATGGCAACTATGGATAACAAATTTAGATCACTTAGCAAAAAAACAAAGATAATTTAATTTGAAAGAAAACAAAAGTATTTTGTAACATGTTATGAGGTACATACATCTTATTATCTTTTTAAAATAGCGGGAACGTTGGTAATTTGTGGGATATAATCTATCCGGTTTGAATCCCAATAACATTGAATAAATATGAGCAGCATTCGAGATGACATTTGGTAAATTGGAAAAGCGTGATGATTTTATCTACCAGCGATGATGGAACCAGCTGATATGATCATTTTGCATTTTTTATAGAATAATCCACGAACTCAAAGTGGATTTAATGAATATGGAACATACAATCAAAAACAACATGTATCTGAAATAAATATACTGCGACAACAGTTATCACATGACGTTTTCGTAGTTTGTAATATGCGATTATTCCAATATTGTGTGAAATGTGTTTGTTGCTGCCCATCGGATTGAAATTTTGTAATGAATTTGGAAAACTAGCTATAAAGCGTTTTTAACGAACGATTTTACCACATTCCATTAATGGAACTTGAAATTGAAACTAAAATAATTATATCGTGGCGGCATCAAACATGCTGGCTGAACAATCGGAAATAACCTCCATCAAAAATGTTCTCTTCCACATTCCGCACATTTTCGAAGCTCATACAAATCAAATTGACTTATTTTTTGCTATTCGATCATAGTTTTCTAAATAGCGAATTCAGTTCACTCAGAACAGTGGCGGATTTAGGGGAGGGCTATAATTGCTATAGCCAAGAGCGGTAAAATCTAGAGGCGGCATTTTTTTAATACCATGTAGGAACAAGTAGCAACAATAGTTACAAATAATTACGTAGATCTGATTTTGTAAGTTATTCTGAAGCAGTGTTGATCAAAATTATGGTAGAACTAATTATTTTGTGATATTAGAAATCTATGGTGATAAAGAGTTAAGGTGAGGGGGAAGGAGTAAGTTGCTGGTAACCCCTAGGCGGACCTGAGTCCGTTTCCTACAAGCTCTAAGTTCCTTGCTGTATAAGCTGACAATTTCTACCAATAAAATCCAACAATCCAAGTAAAAATACATGAAATCGATGTATTTCATTCAAAAAATACGTCTGTAGACAAAGAAGAAATATTTTATATAATTATTGTAGATAAATTGCCCGGTAGGTGAAGTCTGGTAAACTTCCTTTTCGATATATTTATCACATCCAATATCGGTTATAATATACATATTTGTAAATTATAATAGAAAATAATTTTCCTATCTTAATAGAGAGTTTATTATAGAAAAGAAAATAGAATATGCTGAGAAGGTAGCAAAAGGTTTTTTTCGACGTACTTAGCATAATTTTCGAGTAGATATTTCAGCCTTTATGAAGTGAATAAAATTTATGGAATCTATAGATGGAAGATAAAGTGAAGTACAAGAAACTTTTAAGGATCATAACCGGCTCGAGAATGGCAATAAAGGAATCTCAAAGTGGTGAACATAAAAATTAAGTATTATCTGGAATCTAAATTGGAGCATCTTCATAAAACCGCTAAAACCGTGGAAAATAGAATGCCGGCAACAATGATCCCCGACAATGTGTGCATTGTTCGCGCTTTCAGTCCGGGCCTGGCTACACATTCAATCTATACAAACGCGGCTGCGGTGAGAATATTCACGTTGGCTGAGCACTTAAAAACTTTTCAAATTCAGCCTGAAATCTATTTGAATGGCAGTAATTTGCAGAAGCTGGGGATGATCCGACTTCATCGGATAACCCGTGCCCTTTGCCCTGTGTTCCTACGCCCTTGTTATGTGCCGCTCCAAGAAGGGATAAGGGCTCTGGACCGCGCCGTTCGGATTTATGGCTAAATAAACGCCACAGACCAATCTCTCAGCCCACAACATATGAATGTCTAATTAACAACTTTTACTTCAAAAACATTTCAAGGAACTTTATTAGTTTTATCAATTATCTAAACTTTCTCTATGTATAATAGATAACTGTTTTAAATTTTTTAGTAAATTTAATTTCACACTCTCTACGTTATTTATAAATATACCATTATCGATATCTGTAATAATGCACATCTATTATTAATGGGTAATAAATCGTGAGTGATATTAAAATATAAATTTCTGATAAATTTAAAAAAAAATATTCATACTAAATTAGTTTAGATTATGTTGAGATTGACTCATATTCAGGAAAGATGTATAGAAATAATAATTGATAAATAACGGTTCATAACAAATTAGTTTCGCTATTATTTCCAACATAAAAACATCACCACAAAAGACAAGACTTTGAAAAATTACAAAATGAAACGAATGTTTGAATAACAAAATGGAAACGGTTTTTCATTTGTCATGAATGAATTGTATTACACCTGTTTTGGATACTTCTTTTTACTGATGTTGCGGGAAATTTAGTTTTGGTCCTACAAAAAATAGTAGGTATGAGGAACGGCAAGGATAACCGATCTCAGACATAATTGAAGTCGTCACTTCATCCACTTCTAAATAATTGTACTCGGTAAAATATCCTTGCCGTTTTTAATACTTCATAAAGTATAATTACTAGATAATAATATATAAATTTTTTGTTGTTAGCTTTTTACTTTTATTTATAACTGAATATATTGTTGCACCGGGATTCGAAAACATTCGAATTTACTAAAGTTTCTTTATGGAAAATATGCCGCAATACCAATACCTACGATAAAAGTCAAATTGGAACAACTAACAATAATTAATTACACGTACGAATGTATTTAAAAGGAGAGCAAATGATTTATTAGGTCAAAGTCAACACAATTCTATCAACTAGTACCAACGGAAAAGCTTGTATTAATAAGGGAATGTATTGATGCATGGGTTGTAATGGCTAAAACAGTGCGTATTTCACGATGAAATATCGGTTGAAAGGCATTGTTGCTACCGGGTATCCGAAATTAATTTCCCTACCCTCATCTAAGAACTCGTAGTGTGTGATTTACGCCCGATACAGTCCTCGATACGAAGTTAGATTAAATTTGTTCATTTCGCATTTAGTTTCTTGTGCGCAATGAATTCATTAGGAGTAGGTCGCAGTAGGCGAGCGTTCAGGGCGATATAAATGACCGCAAGAACAGATGGATGGTGAATTACGTATAAGGCGATACATGGCAATGGTCATGTAACGTTGCATGCAGTATTTATAATGCAGACCGGGTCGGCAGTGCATCGCTGAATGTAGATCAAGAAAAGCAAAACCATGCTGCCTGCTGATTTATTGAAATAGGTTTATTAGAAGACACAGCTGAATACAAACCGAATACAATAACATATTGCGCGTTGTAATTTATAAACTACTACTAACTGCAATAGAAGAAAAAAACAACTACGAATATTTCCACAAGTTACAGTTGCTGTAGATATTTCAAAAACTACATTACATACCTACTTTACAATAATATATTAATTTTCAAAAACCATCAATTATATTTATATCATATTACTTATTTTTTCATTTTAGAAGTCAGAAGAAAAGCGAAATAATTAAAATTAAAACTAAATCATTTGAATTCTAATCAACTTGATAAGCATTATAAATAAAAATAACTAATAATCTTATTAAAATATTAAATGTGTGTATCTAATATGTAGAATAGAGGGGATGAAACCCAAGTGCGTTACTGAATAAGAACTGGTGAAATTTTTTATTTTATGACCGGTTTCGACTAGTTATGTAGTCATCTTTAGATTAACCGGGAGACCTAACAAATTAATGCTGGTGGTTCCTGTAATTTGTTAGTTCTCCCGGTTATATGAAGAAGACTATATAAATAGTCGAAACCGGTCATTAAATAAAAAATTCAAATAGAACAGTGCAATTAAGACTTTAGGTTTTTCTCCATCTCACCTGCCCTTATTACGCAAACTATTTCAAAGATGAAAATTTATAAGAAAACGGTGACATTCCTTCAGATTATCTTAATTAATTTTCAAACTTTTATTTTATTGGATGAAGTAAACGTTCCAGGAGTAAGCCCAGAGTACCTAATTTTTGAGGTTCAACTCTGCTTGGAAATGTTGAAAACAGTTAAATTAAAATTTTGAAAATTTTGTCGAAATAAGGTGTAAATGACTTTTAAGGGTTAAAACTCAAAAATGAACAGACATAATGGACTCCGCATCATAATTTAATTCTTTATATAATACGACTTTAATAAAATGAATGAGAAAAATTTTTAATTAAAATTATTAAATATTGATTTAGAAACCTATACATTTATTTCAGAAATTATTAATAAAAACAAAAGTATCCTTGCGCGAGTTAAGATTTATGAATAAGTCTTTCTGTTCATAAATACATATAAAGATTCAATAAGCAGATTAAATGTGCGCAATTCATGCAAATTTGCGAAGTCAGCCCACAGTGCCTGCAATGTTATTGCAATCTCATCAGCAGGCAATTAGGGGAAAAATCACATGAGGTCGGTTCTCCAGAACAAACAGGAGTGGGATTGTTGCATATTACGCCTCTCCGTCCTGTACACACAGATCCTGAGGTCGTTCCCTTCGGACCTCCACACTCACATGAGATAACAAAGTGTGTTATCAGCGCAGAGCTTGAATGCTAATTGTCTCGGCCAGGGCCGGATTGTCGGGGTTAGCGCCACTTCGCGGGATTCCCCGGACTCACCCCGGAACAGTGCTTACCAACCAGTAGGGCAAAAATACTTAAATACATATACCAACATACAAAGATCATTGTAATCGTCTTTTTATGTGATTTTCTTCGGAACTGGACCTCTAATGGGATTTTTTGTTGTTTTTACCAACTATCAAATAAAAATGTATTACATATTTTTTTTTATTTTGTAAAAAAATCAGCTTTGGTCATATCATTATTTACCGTCATTACCGAATATTTATGTACTTTATATGACAAAAAATCACTATTTTTTTATAAACTTTTATATCTTAGGAAATGTTTGCAAAAAGAAAAAAAAATTCCCATTGATAGATTTTTATCAAAAGCTTATCAATTTATTTAGCTGAACAATTAATTTATAATTTTGAAAGATGCATACATATACGATTAGATGAATTTGTCACAAATGTTAAAGTGTTTAAGTTAAGTCAGTCGCATGAATTATTTGTCAAACTTTGTATTTCACTTTATAATGTATCCTTGTGTTCATCGTCAATAAATTTAATATTTTGAAGAACGTGGGAGTGTGATTATGGTGATGGGTAGTTCCTTAGTTTTGCCCATCCTACTCAAAATAGTTGAACTCGAAATTCAAGAGTCGGTTTGATTACAAGAAATTCCATTATTACGTATGACGGTCGATAAAAACCAATAATAAGCGAATAATAAATTAATTAAATTTTCATGAAATCATTGTGAGCACAATAAAAGTGGAATACGATATCTCTGCGAAATTGGAATGGGAAACAGTTTTGGCAGCCCTGGCCACACGTCCAGACAGAAGTTGAAGTGATTTAGAAGGCAAGGATATAGTCCGGGGCTTGGATTATATTTGTTGCGTTTGTTGACGGCTCCGGAATGGAAATTCCAGGATGTTTGTTCTATAAATACGAAGAAGATGCAGCACGGATTAGATATTTAATTACGCCGTTTTTTTTGGTAAACATTTTTACGGTTCAAAGGGGAATAATCTTTTAATTATTTTCTTTTTTACTCCAATTTTACCCTTTGATAATCTTTTTAAATTAAAAAGGTAAACCGAATTATAAACTTCAAGAGGTGGATCGTGGAACTTTCGCGATGCTTGATTAAAACATCACAAACTGGGATAACATATGCAGAAACAAAAAAGCTGATACTATGTAGCTTCTTGTTTGTAACTGGCTTTATCTTGCAACATGGTACGCCGTACAATAGAACTTTACATAATAAAAAATCTGGAATGAAGATGAATTGAAACATACAGAAACAAGAAACCAGATATTACCACATGTCTTTGTTTCCAACCAGATTTTTCTTGTCTAAACTTAACAAGTATCATAATTAATAATTAGGTAGAGTCCAATTACTGAGAGAAGAAGCCACCGATGTCACATGCGTAGAAACAAATTTTTGTAATTGTCATAACAATTGCTCTGAAATGACCGGTTGACCATGTTCTTATTGAAACAAATTACGAACTGATTCTGAACTGTCAATGTCACTACTGAGAATTGTGTTAGGTTATGTTTATATATTTATATTATATATGTATCTAGTCGTTAATAGCTTCTTCCCTCAATATTTGGATTCTACAATGGAGCTTTAAATTTGTATGGCAGTTCACTGTTCTCAATTCGTAAGTTACCTAGTTCGTCTTTCTCTTATCCCAGACTATTTCCGCTGTCCCCATTCCGGCGCCATTAGCTAGTACATTGTACATACCTGCACAAGGTCCCCCAGGGCTCCGCCCCCGGCCGTGAAGTTGAGGTGGCACAGGAAGGGTAGCCGGTCTTCTCTCGGCCTCCGGATTTCCAACTCGTACGTGCGACCCACGTCTCCGAAATACGTCCTGTTGCACGCTGAAACAAAAGGACCATCTCAGAAAGATAGGACATACGACACATTATATTTCAGAAACACTGCTATTTATTCAAACTTTTTAGAAAGCTGCTGTTTGGTAAAAGAGTCAGGAGGTATATATTTTGAATTTTAAATAATTTTTTTTTATTTATTTTATGAACAAGAATTTCTTGAAACTGTAGGTTTAATTATAAAATATAAGAGAATATTTGGTACCATTTACTAAGGTCATTATAAATACCAGTTTTGTTAAGAAATCAATATGGTCCAAATTGTTACGAACCATAATGTTCCTACTGTTCCTAGATATACGATTACCTCAAGTAAATAAGATACTTGCTTTGTGAGAAGTTTTACTTTTATTTTAGTTCCGTAAATTGTCAATCTATTCTTTGAAAGGAACTTTATTTTGAGGATTGTTAACCATTTGGATATAGTGTTATTTTAATGAAAGGATATGATTTTGACGTCACGCGTGAGAAAAGAAAGAGGAGATAAAAGTTGAAATGGAAGATTATAATTCAAACAAACCACCGCCATTTGTTAAGTTCTGTCACTTGTGTTTTAACATTTGTGAGCGAAGAGTTTATTTTTCATTTTTCAAGTTTGTAATTTATAGTTTAGTTTAATTTATATTAAAATGAGTTTAACAAATAAAAATATACCGGAAGCGGTCTTTACATTTACAAATGTTGAAGACAATTCTTCACCTCCTTGCAGTTGTCAACGTGACACAGATTTGTTTTGTACCATAGTAAATGTTTTTCACACCCATTTCAGAGCTGTTAAAAAAATAACAATAAATGGCAGGACGAAAATATGTCTCTGTATAACCTTCCATTGGTTAATAGTTGAACTCATGATCTCATATTCCAATCAGTTCGAGTCGGAGAGTCAGTATTCAAAAATAATCTATTCCGAGATGGCGATCGAATTTGTAATTGTTCATTTATTGAGATAACTTAGGTTTTCTACCATTTTACCATATGGTCAAAAGATTTTAGATTTCAACAGTGCTAACCACTTGTACCGGTGTTCGACAATTTCGACTCAAAAATTACTTGAAAATTTCATTCGAATTTCAAGTTGTTCGAATTTTCGTCTGTTTGAAACTGGATTTAGAAATCTTTAAACAAACAAAGAATTCCTTAGAAATATTTATTAATTTAAGAAAATTACAATAATATTTAAACATTGATAAATATGAATCTCGCTATGGATGCACTTAGAGAGTATTTTTGTTGAAGAACCTTAAAGGAACTTAAATAAGGAATACCTAAGGAACATTCATTATTTTGAGGCTATAACAATAAAATGGTAAAAGTGATGAATAAAATGAGTGTCGATAAGGATGCACATACAGCGTCAGCACTCCACCCTTTGAGTAGTACGCGGCGTAATAACGAGCAAACAGTTGCAGCATAATCCTTCGATCCGGGCGGGAGATTTACAGCAGTCCGTTATTGTATGCAAAGCGGGCGAAGAGAGCCGAGCATCTTCTGCAGCAGATTCTTCCCGCTTGCTCTGCGTCTGCACTATGCTAATAATGACTGCCGCTGGCTTGTTTATATGTTGCATTATGCCGCTGATAGCGCAGGCATTGTTTCAGATTAGTGCCCCATCGATCGGAAAGGATAGTGGAAGAGATAACCAGCACAGGTTTCAGCACCGCCAACGATAAACAATTGCAATTTGCATTATAAAAAAACACAACAGTTTTCACCCTTGCTTTCTACAATCTCCTCTATAAAATTTAAAAAGATGTAGGTACAAAAATAGTTATTTATAATACAAGTGTGTTACTTTACAAATAAATCACGAGAGAAACGTTTAGCTTACAAGGCCGTTAGGCCGACTGGAGTATTTTTCTCAAGTGACTTAAGTAATTTACATCGTATGCCATACAACATTTCATCCAATATTTTTTAATCATTCATATAAAATATATAAAAGATTTTTCGACAGTTTACATTTTAATTAACAAAAAATAAAATAGACAATATTTTTTAACGTAGTTACTAAGATACGAACCAACAAACAGTGAGTTATAATTTCAACATTTGAGACAAATTTTATTTGCAATAGAAATTAAATAAAAATTTTACTGACGTGGGCAGTGTTACTTTTGAGTGGGAAATATCTGGTAAAGCATTTTGAACGCAGTGGGATTCGAACTCACAGAATTATATGAGGTAATACATTTCTGGACAAAAACAACCGGGCACTTTTAATTTTATTGATTTCTGTATTACTTTCCTAAAATGGTGTATTAAAACTTATGAAAAATATTAAAACAATAAAAGTAAAGTATAATAATCAAAAAATATGTAGAAGATTGTTTGTTTTTAAAAGTATCTTCAAAATGTTTTAATATTTTCACGATTGTGTCAGTTTGCTGTGAATGTAAAATTTAGTTAGTTATTTAACCTAAAAAAGTGTCAGGGAATATACATCGAAAAATATTGTAGTATTACTCGGTAAATTCTATTGGAAGTTAATGGTTAAACATTATCTATACACATAAATTGATCTGAAAACCATGATACAAAATCGGATAGAAGGGATTGAGCGATGGAGGAATTTACTAAACGTCAAATCCAACATTATGTCTCTCAAGAATATTTCTATATGAAGGAGAGAAGAGAACATAATTTGTTTGTCTTTATTGGGAACAATATTAAAGTTGACAAATCCTAGAATGGTCGTATTCATTATAAATTCATGTAAATGTTTTTTTTTTACATCTGTTTAAGTAACGTTTTTGGTTGCGAATAATGCAGCTTGTACAAATGTACATTGCATATTTAGTTGTCTGAGATGAATGCTGTGCATATCACGTGTATTTACATTGTGTATCCAGGCATCAAACTGCAACAAAACAAGCGAAACCGGATCCCTAACTCCGGAACAATAACGAGTCTGCAAACACCCTGCATCTGACATGGCTGCCGACCATTCTGGTCAGTTATTAATCATCAATCACAGACGTAACGCGACTCACCGGCACGTAGCTTGCATCACGTCTGCCGGCCCGTGTAATTCGGATTGAGGTGGCTCGGATATTGTTGAGGCATGTGTGTGCACTTGCATACGGTAAACACTTGCGGAGAGTTTCAGTAAATTTATAAATAAAGCTAACTGTGTTTGACTTTGGACTTAAGCGATAGCGGAACTATACGCTCTAGTTTAATTACTAAATTCATAGTTTTGTGCTTTAATTAATATGTGTAACATTTAGCTAATATGTTGCTAGATTATGGCAACTATCTGTTTAACTCTTCGAGCATATATTAACTAGAGAGAGTATGGGTGCTTTTGTTGTGAAGCCAACATGTGGGGTTCGGGGAGCGGTGCGGTTCCCCTATAACAGAGTATAGCGGGTTGCTGTTAGAGTACATTTTGACCTTTGAACGTCGAAGACTGACAGATGCATTAATATTTGAATGAAATAATTTATTTATTATTATTATTTTAGGTTTTTGACAAGTTTAGATAAATATTTTAAAATTATTGCGAGTATGTTATGTGAATATTTATTTAAAACTATCAATCACGTTGCACAATTTGAAAAAATATTTTTATTTATTACTTACCATTGTCTATTTAAAAAATCATTCATACAAAATCTAACAAAAATAATTACTGAAAAATATTGTAAAATCTTAGGTATTACATCAAAATTGTTGGATTTTCAAGGAAATCAGGAACCATTTTTATATATAAACACATATATATATATATATATACATATATATATATATATATATATATATATATATATATATATTTATATATTTACAAAGTATTTTACTGATTTTAGATTAGAATGGTTTTTGTTAATTTACTTCTATTCTGTCTTTAATATCGGATTTTTTTTACTTAATTAGGAGCTGCACATGTGCGAACCATTTTTAAAACCACAATCAAAACGCAAATCGACACAAAACCACGCGTACGGCACGCTCAAATGACATTTGTAAACAAAGAATGCAACAAGCAATACACCGTTATAGGGGCATCACCCTCCCTCCCACTTCATCATGTTTGCTACAAAACAATGTCTACCCTAGGTGGCGTATACTGTCTCTAGTTAGTATATGCTCGAAGGTTTAACTCTACTAGTTGACAGCTTTTAAACTCGACGTACTTTGCTGTTCTACTGGCATAATTGACTACATTTACACCATGCGTACTATACTGATATGCGTAGTAAATATGTACTAAAATTATTTTAGTACGGTGTGTTTACACCGGTGTATAAAAAAGAAGACCAAATATTTTTAGTAGACTGTTTGGTCTCTTTGGTCTTAGTTATAAAGTTTATTGAACTTGATTGATATCAAGTGTGTGAGTAGGATCTGCTACATCTCTCTTGGAACGTACGTATTGTATCAATTGCGTACCAAAAATTTAAAACGTAGTGTTTACATCGTCCGTCGCCATCTTGTGACGTCATTTGGTATTGGGACCAAATGCCTAGTACGCACGTCAACGTACTCTTTCAGTTCATGATTTCGATTCATCCGACTTTACTGGCACCTTACTCTCTGAAGTACTACTACTGGGTCATAATCACTTTGTTTTCAAGGGCACGTACGATGAGACAAAAACAGACTATCCCCTGTTTGAAGTTACTAGGATAAAATTCGGCAATAAAATGTTTAAAAAATAATAACAAATAAAATTTAACCTGAATTGTTCATTTATTACAAAGTGCGATAATTGAAATATTTAATTCAATCAATTTGCAATGAGAATTTTGCTCTTAACCATTATCAGTGATAATCGGATTATTTGAATAATCGAATTCTACCGATTCGATTATTTCAATAATCGGATGATAATTCGAATTATTTTTCACTCGGTCTTCCCGAAACCGCTCGAGCTCAAGTTAAGCGTTGCCGAGTTAATAATCGGATGATAATTCGAATTATTTTTCACTCGGTCTTCCCGAAACCGCTCGAGCTCAAGTTAAGCGTTGCCGAGTTAATAATCGGATGATAATTCGAATTATTTTTCACTCGGTCTTCCCGAAACCGCTCGAGCTCAAGTTAAGCGTTGCCGAGTTAATAATCGAATTATTTTTCATTCGGTCAGGCGCAGCCGAGCAGCCGAGCTAAATATCGCTAGTTTTAATCGGCTGCATTCGGGTATAATCGACAATGAATGAACAAGAGAGAACTGCACGGTCAAGTCAGAGGAGGATTATGTCAGTCTTGTCATTATTTTATTTTAACTAAAATTTATATTAAAATGAGTCCTCCAGGTTCTAAAAAAAATCTGTTGTTTTGGAATATTTTAATTATCTCTGCACTAGCCGATTATTTTTAATTCGAATTACCGAATTTTATAATCGAATTATACAGGTTATTTCAATAATCGGATGACAGGTTATTTTTAATTCGAATTATCCCATCACTACTAAAAATACATACAAAAAAATAATAAGCCATCTGAGAAATACTGAAGTATAATATTAAATAAAATAATTAATGTTTCAATCACTATTTTGTTCACAATCAATCTCAAAAATCTAGACGACATATTTTCAAACTATTATCAACGGCTGACAAACGTTTATTCTTAACATCGAACTGTTTTTCAAATTTTGATTTTTCAGTAAATTCATACTTTTTTAATAGCCACTTTATGTAAAGAATTTTTTTCCAAAAAAAAAATCACATGTTTCTTAACGTCGGACTGATGACATATTTTTCGAAAGTATTTTGAAATCATTTAGAAATGCTGATAATCATTTCCAAATATTTCTAATTAGTAAACTAAATAATTATACTTAAAGGGGTTCACTGCCAATCTTAAACCATTAAGGTTTTGGAAGTGTAAAGGCCGAGGTAGTAAGTGGACTGACCCTAAATCGATCCCCCACTTCTTAATAGATACATTTAATTCATTATATACAGTCCACGCTGAAATAAATTATAAGTGCAACATGAAATTATAAATGATTTGTAAATTACCATGTTATCTTATTTTTCCTATTTCTAGGATTAATAGTAGCCAGTACAGAGACCTAATCTTAGACAGATTAACATCAAATATCTCAAATTTGTGATCGAACAAAATAATGAATTTTTGTGCATTATTGTACAGGAGTGGAGCTTAGTAGTTTGGTGTAGATGCCAGTAGTTCTACAAGCTACTATCCGCCAGATTTTACGAGAAATGATGTTTCGTAATATCTTTAAAAATGTAATAATTGAGATTATCTTAAAATGAAACTTTGCATCTCCAATAATGTATTTTTGAAATTTTGTTTTAAACATGTGATAAAATTTGCCTAATATATGCAAACTTTAAATGAATAAAATAATAAAACTGGACAAAAATTTAAAAATCCGTCATTAGCCAGTCATAGTATGTATGTTTCAACAATTTGATAGTATTGTACTGTTGTATTTATTTTGAGAACGTTAAGTTTTAAGACGATTTTAATGATATTACTAAAAAACACTTTGGCATATTTCAAAAGCTAGTATGATTATATTTTTGATTGTACTTATTCCAATATATTAAGGTAATTATCATTAAGAACACTATTTCGAAAAAATTATAGTAATTTCTAAGGTGAATATCTTCAGATTAAATATTTATTATTCATAAGATCATATATGACATTTAATTATTCATTACAATATGACCTATCATCATATTACATTTTCTCTTCAGTACATACAATGATCGTCTAAGACGTAGCCACAATTATTTGAAAGAATTTTTTAAATATTGATATATACTTTTATTAATTTAAATTGAAAATTAGCAATAATTAACATTATTTTTAATAATAACAAAAGGTTAGTGCATGATATACATTTAATTTATTTTATAGCAATAAATATTTGTTATTTACTAATTAAATTTATATTTTGACAGGTACTGTGTTCTACTTTTGTTAGTAATGTGGGATTTTATAATTCTTTTTACTATAATTGCAGCTGTTTTCGTTTTTCTTGTTGTTTTCTTTGAAACAAAGTTAGGGCGTTCTAATCTATGATGGATATTGTTATAATGATTATTATAATAATATTAGTTTTAGCTTTTATCATTTTATTGTTATACCAGACTTAAATAAGCACAAATGATATAAATATTGCAGTTAATACGAGCCCAGTAAATGTTAGTAATAGTGTTGCTGTCTAGATTTAGACTTTCTAGACTCTTGACTTATGTGGATTATCAAGATAAGACTGGCAAGATTCTTATCTTGAAATTATAAGACAAGACAAGAGTTTCTTATTCTAGATAAAGACGAGAAAATTCTAGACAATTTTCAAGACTCTAGATTATTTATAATTTTCGAAAATAAATATGTAATGCAATGTTTATCCCATCCGAGGTGAAACAGTGATTGTAAGGTAGACAAATGACGCTGCGAAAGAATTATATGTCCTTGTATAGAGCATATATATATATATATATATATATATATATATATATATATATATATATATATATAACCTAGAGTCTTGATATCTAGACAAGACTTTTTAATCTAGACTTATACTTAGTCTCAAGTCTTGTCTTGAAATTTCTATACAAAACCAGATTTTGTCTTGTCTAGACACCATGACCCAAAGAATTAAGGTTAAACTTAAAAATAAAGGAAGTATAACACAGTGGTAATTGCACCAAGTAATTTAAACAAATTCATATGATTTTCAAATATTTTTGTAAAGTAAGTAAACCAATTTTTAACAAACTTTCTTTATGTATTTAAGAAAAGTATTTAAGTAAATAAAGGTTGATCCAAATTGGACTTCCGGATTTGAATTGCGCGCCATTTGCGGTGTGAGGACGTTGGAAGTTTGCATTTTTACAGTTAGTATATATTATCAAAACACTTGACAAATTCATCATGGCGCCATTACTATGCAGCAACGCATAAGAATTATTCAAATTTATTATGAAAATATGCAGTCGATTAAAATTACCTTGCGAAAGCTTCGACCAATTTTTGGACGCTATAATGTGCAAGTGAGCGCACAATTCTTGATCTCATACAAAAGTTTGAAGCATCTTTATTAGTTTATTGACAAACCAAAGACCATGCTATGGTCACAGAATAGTTATATACAGAAGCGTCACTCTGTGTTGGTATACCTTTCATGTTACCCTATTCAGTTCTATGACCTTGGAGCATTGTATAGACCTTGAAATTTGTTGACTTCTACTATCTCTCTCTAAGATGTGACGAAACTTTCCGATTTTAAACAATGAGCCCTTTCCCTTTCCCCATCTCTCTCTAATTTTCGTTTCTCTGTCTTACTGTCGCTTCTGCGTAAACCAATACTGTGCTATGGTCAGGAAGGAATCATTTACCCGTATTTTTTGAGGATGAAAATGGTATCGCTGTTACTATCAATAGTGTTCGCCATCGAAACATGCTAAACGATTTTTTTAATGAAATAAACGCCTTAAACTTGGTGATGATAAAACCACATGGCACACAGCACATGAAACAGTCAGTTTACCTGAAACCAAGTTTCCTGGTCGTATTATGTCGCAGAAGGATGACATGACATGAATTAGTCAGTGAGATTTTGCGATCTAACTTCATTAGATTTTTTTCTGATCTGATCGTGTAGATAAGCAACATAGCCCGCCCTGTCCAATTGAATGGGTTACCGCACATCTTCTCAATGTGTGCTGACCTTGCAGAGACTGTAGGCTGATAATCCGCATCACTAAAATGCAAGTAAAACCTGTTATGAAACAAGTACCTCAGGTACTTGAGGTCCTGTTCCACATAGGAATGTTGTGCCACAGATGGAATGGAAAAATTTAAAGGAAAATCTCTCGATGATTTCAAAGGTAAACAAAGCTAAAACGGAGTAAGACCTGCAATTGCTAAAATAGAGCCGCATTTATGCGAAAGCGTTATCAATTTTTTGCTAAAAGAATAATTTCATGTCAGTGGAGTCATGGGTAGCACTTGGTTGACGACATATTTCATATTTAAATCCTAACTCTACACTTTATATTGATAGAAAAAAAGATATTTTTTTTACATTATTTTGTTATTCAGAATACAAATCCGGAAGTCCAATTTGGATCACTGTTTAGCTGTTTTTGTTTAATAATTTTTTCCTACTTTCTTTATATGAAATGAATCAACTCATATCATTTTAAGTTCGTATATTTAAAATAATGTAAGAAAACTCACAATATTCGAAGATCGAAGAAACATATCAATAGTATTTACATATTATTTACTTATATCGTTTTTTCTTTTTATGGTATAAATATTTGTAACTAATATAGAAGAAAAATAACAGGTCCGTTCATAATGATAACTATATTATATTGTACAATAAGCATGGAACAATATTCATTTCATACTAGTATGGCAATTTATAGTTATAAGTAACGGTGGCGTTAAAAACAAGTTATTTAGAAATATCAAAAAATGTATTAGTTGCTTTGGTAGAAGTGAAATTAAACACTGAAAAAATGATTTCATTTAAATAACAAACTCATCGTATTTTTAGAAATTCATGAATATTTAATTATTCAAAAAAGTGTCACAGTAATTGGATAAATTTTACGCTACGTAATACTAGTTTTTTATCACTTTCGATGAAAAAAATTAGTTTCAATTTATATCTTTTTATGGATTTTAAAGATTGATTTATTTTGTGATAATGAATAAGAATTGTACATGAAATAAAAATTAAAAATATTTTAAAAATTTAATTGTTGAAATGATGAGCTGAGTAATAAAAAATATTATTTTTCATCAAACATCATAAACGTGATATCTTCTGTGACGTGATTGACAAGGTTGAAGTTTAATTTCAACGCTGGCGTAATATAATTTTTTATTCTAGCCGCCGTTTAATTTCTTCGCTGCCGTATATAGAATCAACCAATAAGAAGTAATTTTTACAATAGAAATCTATAATATCGACCTAAATATCACTGTAAAAACTAGATAACCTAAAAATAAAGTTACTAAAACTTATGTATAACTGACAGGTTTCCTACATATTAAACGTCAAATAGTAATTAATTTTTAAAATTTCTACGTTTGAAGAAAAAATACAATGTGTTATTCAGAGTAAAAGTGTCTTTGAGTGCCTCGCAAGCAATGGGGAAGTTTAGCGTATTTTTTTATTTTATCAAGATTGCCCTCAAAAGTGATATTCTACATTTTATTTCACCCAAAGATGCCTAGATTTCTCAAGAAATGAAATTTTATACAAAAATGACGTCAGAGTGGCTCGCGGAGGACGTATCGTCTATCTTAAGCAGCGCGCGCTGGGTTCCCATGGCAACAGAAAAGCGTGTGGTGTAATGCCTCAAGATGCAACCTACGTTCAAAAAGTCAGGTCTCACTATCCCTTCTGCGCAAGCGCATAACTCACGTGTGACGTCAGAGTGGCTCGAAGATATATCATTAATTATAAATAATTGGCAACATCATTTTAACTTTCAATTACATTTTAAGTTATAATTATTCATATACTTGCGACCAAAAGATATTTCACATGTAATTTCAACCACGCTAAACTTCCCCATTGTCCGACTCGCTTCGCTCGTCGTGCAAACTTCCATACTCGCCACACAAAGTATCACTTTTACTCTTAATAACACAATATACTATTTAATTTAAATTTTATACCCACAAAATTATTGTAAATTAATTTAAAACATTTAGTATTTGCAGACATTTTTCATTTTCGTTACGCAATAGTTTCTCGATTACATCTCTACAATATTCTATTATAGCGGCGGTAGTAAATATACTATTTTTTTATCTAGTTACACAAATAACTATTATTATTAGCAATAAATATAATAAATTGATACGTGTTCTTCGTTCCTTTTGAAATATTGTCTGTAAAAAGAAAAGTAATTATAAGTTTAATTATGCATATTGTAATGTACTTGTATAAATATGTAAAAAATTCTACAATAGTAACAGAAATAACAAATAAAAGTTAATAATAAACTAAGAGCTGGATTACCATATTAATACCCCAAAGTCCATACCAAAATTTATTATATTTATCTCTTTTCTTAAATCATTTTCATTTAATTTTCTGGGTTTTTAAGTGTCGCAAATTTGAAAGAAACATAAATAATAATTCTAAAAAATTGTCGCCCCTTGGAATTTGGCGCTGTAATCCATAGCTTTGTTGGCTTAAACGTCAATACGGCACTGGATAAAGTACATTAACAAAATTGTGATATTTCTTTATTTCTTAATATCCTATTATAGAAGAACATTCTTTTTTGGGAACAAAAATTCCACCAGTAACATTTCTGATGAATCCTTTCTTGCAAAAACAACTGCCATAGCAATTTACAGGTAAGCAGATTCGAACAGGAGACATACAAGTTGGTTCTCATACTGGCGATTCTTTGCATTGGTATATTTCATTATCACCACATATTAAACCTGAAAAAATACGCAAAAAATAATATGCTGTCTGAGAAATACTGAAGTATAATATAAAATAAAATAATTAATATTTTAATCACTATTTTCTTCACAATCGGTCTAAAAGATCTATTAAAATTTTTATCAACGATCGACAAACGTTTGCATTTTTTTTTTAAGGGAATAGTCTACCTACATCAAAAGAGTAATTCGTACTTTTCTAAAATATGGTACATTTTGGAGAAAAATGTTATTAGAATAAAAAATGTTTTTAGAATAATATTCCTAATATCTGTTTTTCAAATATTGATATTATGTAATGGATTTTCATTCCAAAATAAATCACACATATTCTTACATATTATCACTGAGTATAGATTTATACTCACTGTCATTATTTAATTTTTATTGAAATCCATTCTCGTTACAAATTTATAAAATGCTATAAATATTTATGAGTGGTCGAGAGAATCCATCAGTTATTAAATACAGTATCATTAATTCTTAGTTGCCTAAACTTCCAGAAACAAAAATCATATAAAAAGTTGTTATGAACTCGATGGGGACTTTAAAAAATTTATAACTTTACCTATGTAAGTTCAAGAGAGGAAAATATAAAGCCTAACTTTTAAAAGTTTTTGTGCATATTTTACACTAAAACATTGGTAAGTACATCGGAGTTAAGTTCAATAAATTTGTAAACTTTACTTCCGTTTTACAAAATTTTTCCATCTCTGGAGTTTATTAATACTTTGTTTCTTTTGTTTTTAACACTTTTTAAATATTTTAACATTTGAATAAAAAAGAAGTTTAAGGAGATATTATGCTTAATTATTTTATGCAAACTTAAATATTTCATGAAAGAAACTGAGGAGACTGGATTATATTTACAGGAAGTTCGCGCACAAAAACGACAATTATCTCGGACTTTTCTTTATTTTTACAAGGGTTCTTAACACTTTTTTTACAATAGGACAGTGTACCGTACACAATTATTCTATTAAATAATTTTTTTGCAACGAATCTTAAAATAGTTTTATGACAATTTGAAAAATATTACAAGTATGAGTTTATATTTGATTTTGTAAATTGCAAACTAAAATAGGTGATTAATTTTTCATTTCGTTCATTATTTTGGGACGAAAATAAAAGCATTAAAATGTAATTAGCGAAGTTGGGAACTATTTGTAAATCATGCGAATCTGAGTTTCAATAAACGAAAGTATCCAATCTACAATTTTGGCCCATTAAAACAAAAATTGCCTTTACTGCTAAGAATAAATTCCCAGCGAAAATTGCTAGCCATAAAACGTGCATTCCGGAAATAATTTAAGGAAATACTAAATAATCCTGACTACATGTCGAGGTACTTTATTAAACTTAGGTTATATCAAATTGCAGCGTCTGTATGGCTTTCAACTTAGAAGCGAGAATATTAAAAGGAAGCTATCACATTTTTCATTATTACGAAACACAGTGCGAAGCGAGATCAGCTATTATTTCAGCGAATTTTAAATTACCGCAGTGAGAAAACCTGGGAAACCAATTTACCCACTTATTTTTTGTTTCTTTACTGCATTCTGTTTGTTTCTCCAATCTTGACACTTTTATTTTGTTCCCTTCTTTCGTTGGAAGGGCGGGGTATCATTAGAATTTAAATTGTGCTATTATATTTTTATTATGGGCTAGCGGACAGAATTTGCGATGGAGATAAAACAATCCTGATATATAGACCTTAAATCTATTAATAAATAAATAAAAATAGTTCTTTTTATTTTAGAGAACATTCGATGTTAATATGAATGGTTACTACCAT
The DNA here is from genome assembly GCA_035578165.1 of Stenolophus ochropezus. Lineage (NCBI taxonomy): Eukaryota > Metazoa > Arthropoda > Insecta > Coleoptera > Carabidae > Stenolophus > Stenolophus ochropezus. The sequence goes on along the minus strand of JAQOWZ010000005.1, from coordinate 10,201,944 downwards.
CGTACTAACTAATATTTATCTGTAGAACTTTGCAAGAAACAAGCTTTACTTGTAATTTTATTTAATTTACACTATCAAACAGACTGAAGTCCAAAAACAGAATAGGGGACCTACAACTTGTAGTGGGTTCAGAACTACTCGGACACTATTTGAGGGACCTACAGTTTATAGTGTGTTCCGTGTTAGAGGTAGGTAAGTGAATACTTTTAAATTGTAGTTCACTCAACTTTTATTTCGAAACATGAAGACAGCGGGATTTTTTTTTTATAATTAACCAAGTAGGCTACCATTTCTAGCCAATCAAAACAAACTTACAGTGAAAAGAGCCCAAGACTCTAATCACTTTTTTTATGAGGTTGCTAGGTAAATGATAATTGTTGGCATCTCTTAAATATTAATTATTTTATTTTTGTACTTTCAAAACGTCATATTTGGATAAGAAAATGATAAAAATATCACCGAATATCCCTCGATCATTGATAATTAAGTTGACAACTTCCTTAAGCACGTGCTTATAGCAACTGTCATAAAATTATTGCGTAAATATTAATCACCTACCACCTAGGTTAGGGATTCTACAGCTGTAAAGAGAACCTCATTACATACAAAAATATAAGAACATACATTCATATAATTCGTCGAAGCCATTATAATGCGTCGCTCAAAGGATGAAATAAGCAAAATAACAGATAAATTCACATATTTTAAGATAAAAAAATTAAAGATCGAGGACTCGATTTGGCATATAGTAAGGTTCCCTGAGTACAGCAGTAATGATTTGCGTTTATTTATCATGTGTTTTCTTCCTCTACTGTTAATTTTTTTGTATAATGACCTGTTGTTGGTAGTGATTTAAGCCCTCGGAACAGTTTGAACTTTTAAACTGCCCCAGTTGTAAAGAAGCGGCGGGTGTGTGTAGCCCTGTAGGTCGAGGGGTAGCTCGAAGAGGCGGGCCAGGATATACATACCCGGTGATTTAGGATCGTTGTTTTACCTCCCCCGCACCCGCGCTACACCCCCGGCCGTCCTAGAGATACACCGGCTCGTGTCCTACCGAACACGCTTTAATTAAATGTTGACTAATTAGAAAAAGTAAATATTAACATGTTATTTACGACCAAGCGGATTGTTTGCTCTAGCTTACAATGGAAACACTACCAATATGTTTTTTAGTTATCATTTTAATAATTTTTATTTATTTGCAAAGGAGCTGCGATGAGTTACTTCGTTAACATACTCTATCTCTGTCTAAACAAAATGTGGGATTTAACGTTCAAATCACATCATAGCTAATTAATCAAAAATTTCACTTTCAGAGTTTTTAGCTGATTATAATCGGCAGTGCCGAAAGAACACTTAGCTCGTAATGTCTTTTCTTTATTTTTCGCATAAACTAAAATTTTGTTTATGTAATTGCTACAACATCAAATTATGCACCTCCATTTCTTGTTTCAATCGGCCTTTTCAAAATGGCACTTTATTTTTGGCAGAAACTTACAAATTAAAATTTTGTTGGATTTTAATTTTTGTAGGAAACATTTGATTTCTTGTTAATAAATTGAGATTGACATTGGTCAAAATATATTTCGTGAAAAATTTGGTTAAAAAAATTACTGCAATATCTGTCACTTCGCAAGTTTTTGAACGATTAAATTAATTTCGTGTAGGTAATGCTATAAGGCACAGTAATAAACATTTTAATAAAAATGAATGATTAGCTCACTTTCAAGTGAATTCAGTTTAAATGAAATGCAGTAAAAATGTGTACAATTTAGCCTACAAGTAATTCATGTGGTGTCCACATCACATTTTTTTAAATTAAAACTATGCTAACCATTTAGTAGAAATAAGAAGACTGGAAAGGACTAAATCTCTAAAACTGCTTACTTATAAAGTACCAAAATCATATAACAAATGGGATATATATTACTCGAATGCTATTTTATTTTATATTGGCTGTTTGGTTTTTATTACTAGTTGTAAATAAATAAATTAAAAAAAATAATAAGGGATCATATCGTTTTTGGTATATCAATTTTTTTGTGGATGTCCTTAAATTGTGGTTGTTATAATATCATTTGTCTATTTTTCAGTTATGTTTGCGGATAAGTCAGTACGACAATTCGACGAAACGGATTTTAAAAATATATTAAATTTAAGTATCTGACGTCAATAACACTAGATGATCAACTTTTAGTAGAATCGATCGATTCTTTGGTGGCCAATTTTTATATTGCTGTCAATATTTTGATTAGCAATTCTTTATGGATAACTGAAAATATTATTTCAATAAATAAATAAAATGAAATCTGTTTTAAAACATTTTTGTGATTAAAAATATACAATTGTTGTTATATTATTGAGTGAATCGGTCGACCAGTTGGCCAGTGAGCAGCGATACCTATGCAAACACAATCCCAGCCCAATCTGATAAAGCCAATTATAACGTGGAGGCCTGCGCCTCGGGATAAATCTCACCGTACGCGACTGTAATCTCCGGCTTCATTGCGCGGAATTATAACACCCTGGGATAATACGCCGCAGATCAACCAACACCAAACACCTATTCTTAACATCACTATAAATACTACACGAATTATACCTGTCACACACATAACACGGGTAAATAAGTTAATATCTTCTTTTCTCTAAAGTTTAACGAAAGGTCAACTAAGTATTAAAGTATATGCAGTCGAATGTCAGTTGTGTTTTAAAATGAAATGTTTCTGAGCTCCTTTTAATAACATTTCCGAGGTTAAGGACCGTGAAACTAAAACGAATGGTAGGCGCAAGGATACAACTAATTAACATTCCGTAAAATGAAATTAATCAAAATAATTTCCACCTTGAAATCATCAAAGGGCTCCATAATTCGTAAATTAAAACAAAACGTAACTCATGTTTCAAAGGGAGTATTTAATTAGGTTGAGATTCCGCAAGTTATATTTTTATTTCCGCATTTTCAAAGATTTAAAAACAATTCAAATTATTTATTACTCGATGGTTTTTATTTGCTAATGAGATATATTGTTATAATCAAATGTTCTCAATTTTTAAGAGCAAAATGCAAAATGCAATACATAAACTTAGTAGTTAGAATTATCTTAAACTACTACATAGCAATGGGTGATAAGCTTTAAAAATTGCAAATAAGGAAATAATTTGAAGTTTTTTTTTTGTTTTATTGAAATACAAATAATAGATAGGGAAGTCTTATATTAGTTATTGCCCGATAGTGTTTTTTTATATTTTCATTTCGAAAAGGTCCTATCTGCTGAGGCAGCGAAACAGGAATGGTGAGAAAAATGCAGGTAACTGTAACTACTGCATGAAGAATTTTTTTGTTAGGTTTAAGATATTACATTATGTCTCCTAGTATAATTAATTTTGGATAAATCTTTTTGAGAACAATTTCGAAATGATGGCTATGATTTTAAGACAGGAATACACATACACGAGGCGGCCGACGCTAACTCCTGCCATCATCACATATTTTATAATTGGCCCACACACATCATTAAAAAGGCAGCGCATCGAGTCGGTCGCTGCTTGAGAGAGGGAAATCCTCCCGATTTACAATTGCCCACAAGTTTATAACAATAGTCGACATTTTGTCAGTCAAATAAAAACCAACATTTTTCAATGAAGAAAAATTAAAACCAACGAAAAAACCATTCTGTTTTAAGGAAAAATTAAATTATTTTTGAAGTGTGTATCTGCATTAAAATTAAAATGATTTTTGATGTGTGGTCGGACCCCTTGAATATCCCGGTACAACAGTATTTACGCGACTGTATATAAGGCTTTAAGCTAATAATGATCTTAATGAACAATTTTGTTTGAGTGTTGTTCTTTTCATATTAGGTACTGATGAACACAACAAGTTGAAACGAGAGCAATAAATAGGAAAATCTCGTGCGATTAAAGCAATGTCAACCTGAAACCTGCAGGTAAAACTGTTGTTCCTGCTTGTTCCGTGAACCGGAATTTAATTAGTATGATTTAGTTGGTTAATATCGTTTGTTGTGTATGATAATGAAACGTCATGTTAAGCGTGTACATTGTCTCGTTGCGGCATTAAAACCCCAATCAAACAAGTTAGGCGCTTATAACAACCCTATTATGTGTTTTCCTTTGCGACGAGCCACACACGCCACGATGTGGCTGGATGCCCACAAAGCCACTCGTCCGCCGACAATTCCCAGGCTTCCTTGCGCAGAATAAATACCCAACTGCCATTAAATCCCTCTAATTAGTTCGCGCAACTCTCACATGCCCTACGATTCTTACTCACTCATTGCCTTACAATTGTATTACATCTTAGACAGGACATTATCCAAACAAATATTCGATCTAGGTCTACCTACTAGTACTTATGTAAACAAAGAAACTATGATGACATGTTCTGGAATTCTGTAAAATGTGGAAAGGAATGCTGTAAAAAAATTTATTAACTATTTTTTCGCGCAAAGTCTTTTAATCAACTAAATAATCCTTATAGTTTGCGGGAAAAATATTAAACAAAATCCCAAGGCACTACTTTCTAACTTTTTACTTTTTTTCATTTTGGGTAATATATTTTAATTACCTAAATCGAAATTGTACATTCCAGAAAAATAGTTAAAGAAATCATATGACACTACTTGTTGAATTAAGATTGTACACTGCAAAAAACCATATCTTTTTTTTATAATTTTTTACTCGATTTAATAGATTTCGCAGATTACGGCTCTACATGAGAACGTAAAAATTTTTGTTTTATTAATTTAGTTCTTTTAAAAAATAATCGATCAACTATATCGAATCAGTAAATTACAAGAAAAATGGTTAAAAATACTAATGCACTACTTTTTGAGAAAAAAATACATCGAACTAATTTTTGTTACGTATTTTATTAACAATTTTTTTTAGCGCAAGCTTTCTTTATGTACTAAATTATCGGGAAAATTATGAAAAAAATTCATTGCAATTTTTTTCAGTCATATGTCATCTTAAGTATATTATCTTCTATATCGAATACTCCCTATGATTTTCAATTGTAATAAAAATTTCATTTAGAATAAGTATTATATTAATATAAACAAAATCACAGTAGAAGTATTGATGAAGGACAATTTGTGGATTCTTTATCAATCAGCAAATAAAAGAAGAGTAGTGAAAAAGTTGGTGCATTGCAGGGAATAAAAATAAATAGCTGCAAGCTGCAAAGCTCTGCGGTAGTGTAGGATTTGAATGCGTTAAACTGTTGAAATATTAAAGACTTGCAGGTTGACCCAATAATGAAATTGAATTGAATGAAATTTGGCAGGGAATCAAAGCTTGCAATTCAATAATTGGCTTAGACGGGTAGCGCAGTGCAGTGTGTAACTACCGTGCATTCTAATAAGTGATAGTTGTTATAACTGCGCGCAGCATTGATTCCGCTATTTGGCACTTGCCCGCATGGTTATTGGACTTTACAAGATGCATTCCCGAACCACATACAACTCATTTCATTACACAGAAACATTATTAACAATCGAATCAGTAGTTCATACACCATAAACTTCTCACTCACATTAAATTACAGTAAATTATAATAAAATATTTACAGCGAAAATTTAAGAAATTATCTCTTTTCATTTCTGAGATTTTTGCTCTTAAATTTGCACCTCAAAAAAGTGCGTTTTGTGGGTATATCTAGAAAATAGGTTAGTCGGTTAAAGCAATTATTGCGTTTAGCTCAAGAAATGAAAGACTTTGTAAAACTTTGTGTGCTTCTATAACCTTCTAGTAATAAAATAAACATTACCTACATATTATTACGTGATAAAATGGTTACTAGGCAGTACCATAAGTGCATTTTGCTTGTAGTTTTTTTTTAAATTTTTCTCATAACTAAAATTAGCTGTAAAAAGTTGAAATTTTATGTATGTATTTTCTACAACATCTAGATATTCACCTTTGTTTTTGGTTCTAACCGGCCTTTTCAAAGGGCAGTTTACTTTTAGCAAAAACTTTATAAAATTAATAATTTATTAGAATATATTCCTGAGAAATATGAACGAACTAAATGAAAACAATATCTCTTTCGTATTTTTGAGTGACTAAAATAATTTTGTGCAGTGCAATAAGGAATAGAGATAAACATTTTAATAAAAGTTAGAAAAGTTGATCCATTCGAAGAGAATTTCGAAGATATGAAACGAACAATAATTAAAGAACGATTAGCCGTAGAATAACCTAACTTTCAAGCGAAATAATTTTAAATGAAATGCAGCAAAAATATGTATAATTTAGCGTACAAAGAAGTCATGTGGTGTCCACATCAGATTTATTGTAATAATTGTAATAAATACTTCATTGGATCATACAGACACCAGACATAAACAAAAAGATAGCCCATATACAAAAAGAGTGAATAAGGGTTGTAAATAGTATAATCTTCCAAACTTTATGGGGGCTGTTCGGACTAAAAAAGGAATAATCTCTGAAATAAGAAAATTCTTATAGTAGTGACAACAATTTTGTTGAAATTTTCGGTGCTTGCCAATAGCACATACAAATTGAGAATTAAGAATAAACCTTTTGCATTTAAAACTTGTGTCCTGGTGATGAAAATTCCAGGACGGATCTCGATACAGCGGAGTGTATAACGAGTAATAACGCTCGGGCAGCAGTCCCAGCCCGGCTGTAAACAGCTACGTGAACGCGGAATTTATTACACGCAATTCCGATTGTGAAATACAACTGCCAGGGATCATCCGCCAGCGAAGGTTCGCGCCGAGAGCGGCTTTATTGCGAAAAACAACACCGGAGCCACGGTTTTGTTGTAATACAAGAATTGAAGAATTGGTTATAGGTGGCTGGAATTATTGCCAATTTGCTCTGCACCAAATTCCGCAGACATACAACAGATTTACTTTTCATTATTTTTATTTTGCATCTAGAAATACACAGTATAATCCTTCTACAATAACAGTCAATCACTAAACTAAAGGACACTAGAAAATAACATGATATTAATTAATTTATATGTGATAAACCAGAATCCTTTTATGGTTATTCTACTGATCTATCTAGTTGTCAAGATACAAACATACATATAATCATCAATAATCAACATACAACAATAACCAAAGGAAACCTTTGTATAGATAGATGTTTAATAATTATCATTGGCACTACAACTCTGTGAGAGTTTTGTTTGCAGTGTCGCAGGTAAAATTGAGAAGTGAACTATACCCACTTTATAACGTTTTTTACTTGGCTTTTTGGTAAAATAGGATGTCTGTCCAAAGTCTTTGCTAGGACCGTGCTAACTGAGTTCGAGTCGCAGCCACAGCTGCCCTTCAAAAAATCATATTCTTTTGTCTTTTTGGGCAAATAATATCATGAAAAGATTAACCTGTTAAATAATACTTTTTGAGTAAAAATATTTATCTCTTAGTAGAATTTATTTTGTTGCCTCAGTAGCTGAACCAGAGATTGCTGGTTCAAGTCCCGCCGATCGACAATTTGTGTGATTTGTCGTTTCGACAACTGCGGCTCGGTCAGTCCGGTTAGGAGAGTAATGCGGCGTTCAATTATTTATAAGCTCTTAGATAGAAAGATTTTATTTACATATTCCTTAGTGAAATTTGAATCTTTTCTACTACACTATTAGTGATTTGAAGATATAATGAGATACAGATCCCTTGCAAAGATTGAGGTAAATTTTGTTTTTGTTAAGAGCACTGCAATATTTTCATATATATTTGTATAATGGTGCAAAACGTATTATTTTCCTGCACAATATATTTACGTGGTTGGTTATTACTTTTGAGAATGAGGAAATGGTTTTATTAAGTGGGTGTTATGTTATTTTATTTAATAAGTCTGCTGGTTAGAGTTCATTCAGTTCCGGAGATACAATTACAGATACTGAAACATATAAGCAATAATTTCATTCCTCCATAAATCCGAATTCCATTATGAAAAGTCAACGTATATCAAAGTGCAACAATGGAAAGGAATATTTGTTGCCGCACATTATGTAGATAGAAATATATCATTGCGTTATTGGAAAAAATAAAGATAACGCCAAGCAATAAGCCATAACTATTATTCACCAAACTTTTCACATAAACAGTGTAAAAAATCTTGACATCCAGTTATCTGCACGCATTTCCCATGATATGTTACGCCGTTCGATCTTCTGCACGTTCTACTCCCACCGATATTTGATTTTGACGACGATACGGGATTATAACAATATTTTAAAACAAACATTAAAAAAATTCCTTTATCCTAATACAGCTTTGTTTTAATTCTTGTTGTAGAATTAAAAAATGATTGTACTTTTCATTTAGTTTTAATTTACCATCAAAAACATTCAATTAGTACAGCAATAAAGCAAACATCTATATCAATGCTATCACAGTAGGATTAAATTTAATATCAGAAGATTATTTAGTTTAAGCAGAGCACATTAAAATGTAATCTCATTCCTTTTAATATATGATCTATTTAAATTAAATTTTAACTTTAATTCTAGAATATATTACGAAATATATATATAACTTTAACTTATGTAATTTCAATTGAAACGGTCTACAACGATTCGGAATCATGAGAAGAAATAAATTAAAATTATGAGATCTGAAAGTATTATTTGTTAATTTAAGAATACATTGTGTTTCTTATGGAAAATATCACCACCGTATATCGCTAACAGATTTCTTACTAGGCATATCTTCTGAAGAGGAGCTCCTTTATGCACTACGTGAGTTTTTAATTTTATTTGATGGTCTCTTATTTGAAAGTGGGTCGCATTCGGCAATATTGTTCGCCTGCAGATTTATCTCCTGGTGAACTAAATCAAACTGTCGCGAATGTTCCGCTACTCTTGCAAAAATAATAGAATTAGACGCCGTTACTGCTCCCATCTAGTGGCTTATTACCTAACTTCACCAAAAATTACCCCAGTTACGGCAGTTACGAGATATTAAACATCGTTCCACGGCCTACTTCGTGCACGTATACTTTAAACAAATAATTTAAGTTTATCTTGAAATGCGTGTTTTGTTGAAGATACACTTCTTACGAGCTGTATTTTTGTTGTAAGTGTCTTCAAAATATTTGGGCTTACCTATAAAATTATTTTTAAAGATTATTTGCGTTGCAATAAAGAAGTGAATGCAATGAATAGAAGGAATTAAATGAGAAGTAAGGTAATAGTGAATTTCCAGATTTTAATCTTCGTTTCCTGAACATTTAATGAGAGCTAAATGTAATTCCTACTTAGTTGGACATAAATCCTCTAAAAATAAGAGCATTACGTGCAGTCCATATGTAGAAAGTTTTAATCACGTCTGGTTCGGTTAATCAAACGCGACTGGCGCTAGTGCATAAAATATGAATATCACCAGTAAAACCTTCAAGATGAATTCGCATAAATCCACAAACCACATTACAAAGATAATAATTCAGTAATTCTCTCTAAATATTCCGAGCACACTCCAACTTTAAACCCATGTGTTATTAAAAACATTTGACGTGCGAGCACTATCTACTGTCTACTGTGCTCTCTGTCTCCGACCTTTAACCCTCAGTGCACCCCAACATTTGTAAAGTATGTTTTACTTTTATTTACGATTGACTAAGCGAAACAAGTATTTTTAGTACTTGAGACCCTGATTCCAAAATGAATTTCCACAGGTGATGATGAAAAAAGGAACGATTATATCAATATCAATATACTTTTTTAATTATTATATGTTACTTATTGTGAACGTACTAATTGGCTCCTCTATTCATTATGATTGTAAATATATTCTTTGAGATATCTCTTAAAATATAAGAAAAAGTAAAATGTAATAATCATGAAATGCTCTAGAAACACACTATAAATATTATATATTGTAATAAATATTTAATTTTGAGGTACCATACATACACAAAAAAGTTAGTCTGCAGGCAAAAAAGGTTAAAGTGAAAGTATAATATTTTCAAATAACTGCCAACCCTTGCCTACCCCGAAATCCTGCTGTTTATTTATTTATTTTACACTATCCAACAGACCGAGGTCCAATTAGAGGACAGGGAACCAACAGCTTATAGTTCTTTCCTAAGCGAATACAGTGGTATTTATTTTTGGTTACAGGTTTGTCACTACTGGGATTTAAATCCCAGATCTCACACTCTGCTCAGCGAGTCGAAGCACGCTAACCAACTACGCCACCAATGTCCTTGTTTCAGTACATATTTTATTGTATTTGATATGGTATATTATATTGTGTATCTAGTATGAAAAGTGATATATTTCCGGACGGTGATGGGAATTGCGGGACGAGCCGAAGGCGAGGCCAGTAACACCAGATGTCCGAGAAGTTACTTTTCGTACGTGATATACATATTATTATTATTATTTTTCGAGCGACTTATATTAAATAATAATGAAATAAATATGACTGTATTTTTATGTATAGAAAATAATGGACTTTCATCATGTACAGGGATGAATAGTCACGGGCCGGAAAAACTTTCCTAGAGTGTTATTTTTCGAAGCCTAGCCACTACATTAAAATACTGGAATAATGCATTTTCTCGTTGGAAAACACACCGGAAAGTTATCTTTTTTCGTCCGATTGAAAAAAAAAATATTTTAAAACCTTTGTAATGTCTACAAAACTTCAACTGTTTTTGTAGTATTTATTATAAATATGGCAAAATATACCTAGATCGAAAAGGGTTTCAAATTATAGTGTAAGTTATTAGTCTATATTCTCTGCAAAGAGAAAGGATACAGGTTTTTCTAATATTGATTCTTCGCTAATAGTTTTCATATTGCTTAACATCGTTAGTCAATTTTTCTAATTGTTGACAGTAGTTTTTTATATTTCACGTAGATTTGTTTTCTTGGTTATTGTCGATTCATGATCAAGTTACAAACGAATTGGCTTAAAGATTATTTCCATTTGTAGTAGATGCTTTGCATCTGTTGAGAAATGTAATAAACCTGTACACACCATGTCTAAATTGTTTTTGTATTTTGTTATTTTGGAACTTGTAATTGGGGTAAGTTGGGCGAGGTTTTCACAAAAGTGAGAAACAACGGTAGTCAAGGGTAGTTAGTTGTTAGAGGAAGAAGATACAGAAAACGAGCCAGTGTGTTTCAAGATTCAACGAGTTCGAGAGTCAACGGTTCGTCGTGAGGCAAGTGAGACGAAGTAGTCTCAAACCCAACATCAGGCTGCCCGGCCCGGATCCTGTTTCTCCATATCCGCCGAGATCCAGCGACGGTGGGAAATCATCAAGATTAGAGATAAGTTTAGTTTGAATGATAAAATTTTTGTTTGTGTACACCACAACAGTGTATAAAAAACTTTTATCTACAACTATTGAAATATGGGTACATTATACGTGTGATACTACATATAATATACTACTCATATTACACAAGTGTAATATGAAATCTCATGATACACGCTACACTTTTCTGTAATAAATAGGGCATATAATTTAACACATAATATTTTATTAAACTGTTAATTTATTAATAACATATTTTTTATTATAAATATCAATATATATGCTTATAAAAGTATAATAAATACAATTTGAAAAGTGATTTTGACATTTAAGTACTACTGTCGCGCCATCTGTTAAGCTATATATGAACTACCCACACCTAACTGAATATTTAACAAATAATAACAGATTTGATATATGCTGATAGTGGTAGATAAAGTATAGTATTTGACTCGCATAATATGGCTACATTACACTCAGATGATTAAAAATACTCGCTACCGCTCGTATTTTTAATTACATCATCGTGTAATATAGCCTACATATTATGCTTGTTAAATAATATACTATTCTCTTTTGTATTCTAATTGATTAATAAATATATTAATCTTGCTCATTTAATCTGATTTATTTATTGATATTTCACAACGACCATGAGGTTGTTACAGAATGTTAGAGAGGGTAGTGAAGCTCGCTCCCATTTTGACAACCGCTGGCGGGTGAAACATCACAGTCCTCCCGTGCAGTTAGAGGGGGCGTGTGTAACGACGCACGTGAGACGACTGGGAAGCTGACCGCGTGCAGATCCCTATCCGGTGGCCGCGCTATCCGGTGTCCGACAGCCGATATACACCGCGCACTACTTTACATAATTGATAATAGTGCGGTCGTAGCCACATGTCACGTGGTGTTACTACTTTCACCCCCTAAATCGGGGAATGCAATTGAAAACAAATTTTTATCTTCCTTCCATTTTATCCTTCTTGACACTAACAGCACATTCTTTCAGTATTTGTGACTTCAAAAGAATCGTACGGGCAGTTGGTTAGCGCACTTCGACTTGCTGTGCAGAGTGTAAGATCTCGGGTTCAAATCAGTGACAACAAACCGGGGAGGGATTCTCTAACTCATAACAACTACAAATAACAACTGCACTTGTTAAAAATCAATTACAAACGTCAAATTTCAAACATCACCCTGGCCGAAATTTTCAATAAATTTAAGATATTCCTACATCAGTGTAGACATGTAGAATGTTGTTTATATATGTATGAGTATATGTAAGTACGAATCAACCATAAATAATCATTATTGTTATGGAATAGCAAGTATAATTTGTAGTGGATATTTGCCATTGATATCATAACAAGTCGAAATGATAGCAACCGTAGTTATAGAATCCCACTCGTAACCAAAAATAAATACCAATGTGTTCGAGTGGTTCGGAACCCACTATAAGCTGTAGGTCCTCTCTTCTGTAACTGGACTTCGGTCTGTTGGACAGTGTAAAATAAATAAATAAATAAATAAATAAATTTTTCAACATTTTGCGAAATGGTGAATTAATTTCGAGAACCATGACATAGCTGTAGTAATGCCGATAGAATAACGATTTAAATTTGAATATACTATCCAATGGGTAAGCGTAATTTTAACCAAATATTATAGCAATTTCATGCAGTTTCACTTTGTAATAACTAGAACATTACATCAATTTATTCAGCATATTTGGCTCCATAAACTGCAACTGACTAGTGTTAATGATATCGCAATGAATAAATAATGACTCAAATAATTTAACAATATTTACACATATATAATAAATAGTGCACTTTTTTCAGTATTTATTTATAATCAGGCTGAAAATTTTGTTGTTAATTAAAATTTGGATAATAATATTTATTTTTACATTATAAAGCATTTATATAAATATTAACTTTGCATAGCAGTTCATATGTGTATTATTTATAGTCATCATCATAATTAATGCATTGTAAACAAATGGAAAATTTAATGTTATTCGTTATGTTAATGTAGAAAAACGTAAATATCACAATTTTAATTAAAGTCAGTGCAAATAATGAGTTGTTTAATGTATTTCAGATTTTGTCAAAATAATACCTATATTACAAAACAAAAAGTAATCAATTTGTTCATTTAAAAGCATCAGCTACTAAAAATATAATTCTATCTTTGAAAACATTATTATTAAACAATACGGTATCGAAAAAGTATTTAGTTTATTTAATACTGTTGATTTTGTTTATGAATACAAAATAATTAAATATGTCATTGAAAGCTAATTCCCCATTATTGGATGTGTGAATACCTGCAATCATCCAACCTTTTTAAAGTGTGAAAGTAATTAAAAGCAACTAATTTGAAAAGGGTGGTATTTATGTGTGTAAAGAAAAGAAAACAAGGCATGAGTGCAATTGTAACACAGTTACACTATCTCGTACTTCATAGAAATTAATTAAAGTGCGTTTTACATTACGGTAAACCGGAAGTTTATCCAGTGCAACTCCGGATCTCGCTAGAAAATGAACAGAGTTTGTTGTTGCTATAACCGAGAATAAATATTTTATTTACGTTGTTTATTATTCCTCACACAGATAACACAAATAGAAATATCAAAAATAATAAAATATTAAATTGTGCAGACTGTAAAATATAATCAAGTTTGTCTTGTACTGTTTATTCATTATATATTTCAATTTATATTTACATTTCTAGTAATAAAATAACAAAATTATAATATTAATAATTTAAAACTTTGAAAATATTATTTTTGTTTCAGAATTACTAACCCAGAGCACCACATTATTTGGTAAGTCATATCATCATATTTTTTTCTTTAAACTTAAATAATTTTTTAATAGCATATTTTAATTTTTCAATATTAATTTAAACATGACAACTAGTTTTATGTAAATGATTGTTGAATATAAGAATATTTTTATGATAATATAATAAATCCAAAGCTTTTTCATTAAAATCATATACTGTAACAGTACGTACCCACCTCCTCCGTACATACAATTATATTTTAGCCAAAGATCGTTTAGTGGAAGGTTTAACTTACCCTACGTTGTGTTTATTTAAATAAGTAACCCTTCATCGTCGTAATACAGAGTAGCTGTTAAGAGTGGAGGAATCGGGACAGGTATTTGATAAAATAAAAGAATGATATTCACTCCAAAAGATAGATAAAATATCTATCTTGTGCATTTATTTATAATTAAGAAAATCGTAGAGTGCTGTGGAATATTACGCTCTCCGGTATTCACCTTAATAACCTGGGGGAAACCACAGCCAAAACCCCAAGTAGAGAGACAATTTTACAATACAACAATTATATCAAAAGATTGCATTCAATTCATAAAGAGTTGTCCCAATGATTTATTATAATCATGTATAGTAAAATGGAGTGACTGAGACCAAACTTATATTGGTTGTCAGTTACAATTGTAATTGTTGTTGTAGTTGGTTTTGAGTTTTACTGTTGTCAGAGTCGGCATGCCGTTGCTCTGAGGTCTTTTGTTTTGTAGGGCGCTCTGTTTTGTCAGAGGGCCATTATTTATATTGTTATAGATGGTCTGAATCGCAAAGACCGGCCCATGAGCTCACGGTTCTACCGGCCCTAAGAGCACACAGTAATCGTGAACCGGCCACGGCGAGCACACAGTCAAAGCTATCAGAAATATTTGTTGAGAGTTGTATTTGATGCAGACACCCAGCTGAGCTGGCGAATCTGTGGTGTTACAATTGTATGACAAACAATATTAGATCGGTTATATTTAATAAAAATATGATATCATTGTGACAACTATAAAACAATATATATATAAATAACTCATACCTGGCCTGTCCGTGCAGCGACGTAGTTGGTAGGAATTTAATAGGATTTTGACATAAAACGGAGGCGGTTTCAAAGAGTACACTAGGTCGTCTTGGTGCCAGACATTGCCTGAAGCTGCGTCAGAGACGATTCTAGTGGGTCGGGAGGTCTATCGTGGTGCCAGACATTGCCTGTAGCTGCGTCACGACAGCGGGTTCAGAGGTGCACTAGGTCGTCTTGGTGCCAGACATTGCCTGTAGCTGCGTCAGAGACGATTCTAGTGGGTCGGGAAGTCTATCGTGGTGCCAGACATTGCCTGTAGCTGCGTCACGACAGCGGGTTCAGAGGTGCACTAGGTCGTCTTGGTGCCAGACATTGCCTGTAGCTGCGTCAGAGACGATTCTAGTGGGTCGGGAGGTCTATCGTGGTGCCAGACATTGCCTGTAGCTGCGTCACGACAGCGGGTTCAGAGGTGCACTAGGTCGTCTTGGTGCCAGACATTGCCTGAAGCTGCGTCAGAGACGATTCTAGTGGGGAGGAGAGTGGGTATAAGGAAGTGGAGTCTAGGAGACCAGGAGGACTTACTCCGGACAAGCCAGACATAAGTGGAGTCCTGGAACCGACTCCCCGAGTACAGATTCGGACTCGGGTTATATACAAAAATATCCCTCTTCACTCCTTCAGAACTGTGGTGTTTCGGGGGTAGCGTCTTCCCTCACCACCATGATCCAGACGCGTGATCGTGGAATCTTCTCGAATCTGCATATCAACCATGCAGGTACAGGCTCAGCGTCTTGCAGTCTGTCCCCTTCAAGTGGTTGGGCCATCTGGCTTTAGCGCCAGGACGTGTAGTCCATGGGCGTGCGGATGATTCCTTTAGTACATTTGTGCATTTCTAACAAAAACATTATATTCTCTGTTACATTACATATTTATTTAAATTAGCAGTACCATCTGCAACGATCATATAGTGTCACTTGGCCTAGGGTGACATAGGTAAATTTATATTAGTTAAAATCTAATGTCGTATTTATTTAGAGCGTATTTTATTACGGAATATTTGAACTGCTATGTTGTAATAACACATCATTTTAAAGACTTTAAGAATGATTCAAATACATAATAATTTATCTACTTTATGTTTTTAAAGTTATTTGTAATTAAATGATAACTGAAAGATTTTTACCAATAAGATACTGAAATGTTATTTAAAATACTTGATTTGCACATCCGAACATATTTAAACCACGATATAATTTTATATAATAATCCACGGAAGTATGAATACCGTATAGAAATTCGTGAAATCTACGCCTATGCTCCAAATACAGATAGTGGAATGCATACAATATTTCCTCATATGTCAAGTGTTTTCTGACCTGGCCTGCTAAATGTAAACAAATCCAACCCTTGACTAGTTTCAAAATGCAAACAGATGTTCGTAAAATAATTATTCACAAAAATATTTTATCGTAATAAAGATTATTCCTAATATTATTAATAACAAAATTATACATGCTAGCAGTACTGCTTCAAACTCCCCCAGATATTTAATTGTATTTGCCAACAATCAGGTGAGCGAATACATTAAATATCTCATGCATTATTATTTTGTTAGTTTCTACTAGATATGAGTATTAGCTATTTTCCAAATTATTTACTTCTATCTACATCAAGTCTCAAGCACAAAAATAAATAAAACTAATGACATAAAAATTGGGTTTGTTTTGTTTTTGTTTAATAACGGTGAGACTGGACGCTATTAATTTATTTATTTTTTTTATTGCTATTATTTAACAATCGATTTTAATTTATAACAGAAAAATTTACAATGTTTCATAACTTACCAATATCTGATATCACCAACCAATATTCTCCTTCACGATGTTTCTTCTCTGTTGATTTTGATATAACCAAGAATGTAGACACTAAAGTTGTTGTGGCTTGTTGATAATTTTGGTTGATATTTTTCTTTAATTCTTGTTCTTGTAAGGCAGGTGTAGAGAATGGCGGGGTCGTTGGTGCTTCTGGAGATGTCTTTTTGTCCTCTAGTCTGTCGTTGTTTTGAGCGTCACTAATTTTATTGAATTTTAAAGCTGATCCTTCATTTGTGGTTGTCGGTGGGTGTACTTATGTCTTCTTCATTTGTGGTAGTTGGTGGATGTAAGTATGTTTCCTTCATTTGTGGTAGTCAGTGGGTGTACTGACGTTTTCTTTATTTGTGGTAATTGGTGGGTGTACTGATGTTTTCTTCATTTGTGGTAGTCGGTAGATGTACTGATGTTTTCTTCATTTGTGGTAGTACTGATGTTTTCTTTATTTGTGGTAGTCGGTAGATGTACTGATGTTTTCTTCTTTTGTGGTAGTCGATGTCTGCACTCCCCCGATAATATACTATATCTGCAAACCTTTCAATCCGTGTTTTTCTTATATGTGGTGAAGATGATTGTTATCTTCTTTGCAGATTACATATTATCCTCGAATTATTAAACTGGCTTTCATCACTTCAATAACAGTAGAATATTTTTTATATTTCATTGCACTACACACTACACTGTAATAAATTTTACTGATATGTATTTCATTACACTACACACTACACTGCACTAAATTTCACTGATATATATTTCATGACACTAAATTGCACTGTGAGTATATGATACTGACTTACCCTAGATACTGTTGAGTCGAATAACGTACTGGTAGGTTCTAATTCTTTACCCAATATCAGGTGTAATCATATTCTTCATCTAAAGCTGGATTATATTCTTGGTATATTGTGATAGCACGTCCTGTTGTATTTTGTAATAATTTCCCATATCCCTTGATTGCAATGTAAATCTCTTCGAGTTTGGCGATATTTTCAAATTAAACACTGACTAACACACCTGTACTTTACTATTTGTTACCATAGTTTGTGTTCCTTCTTGATTCTTTAATTTCTCCAATCTGATTTAAGATCATATTCAAGTAATGAATTGTTGAGATATAACTGATCCTCCTCTTGGGTTTCTCTGGTATTAGTTTATTAGGTCATGACCTATTTTTATTTCATTCATCTTACGGATTCAATTATTGTTTTTCCTACAAACTACCTGTTCAAGTGTTTGGGGTCGATGGCCTCCTTCGGGATGATAATTTCCTAGTTGGTGTCGGTAATATGATCTCCTTGTTCGACACATGTCTTGTGTTTCGAATTCCTAGTCCAAACTGCACACTGGACCCCGTAGGTTTTCGTTGACGTTTGTTATTGTTCACAGCACACTTTAATCACCGTATCATTTCAACACTTCAACCCGTCGTAAAATATTCCAGATGTTTCACAAAACTAGGAATATTTTTAAACTCATTTCTGTACTCAGGTTAAAAGACCTTTTCAAGTGTTATACGTTGCTTAACAATATAAGGGAATGCATCTGCACTACTATTGTTAATTTTATTTCCTTGTTATTTACGAGCAATTTGTTCCGAAAATTCAATTTTATATATAATTTCTTTCTTTTTTTTTTTAATCAAAGATAGAAACTTAAAATCTATTTTTATTTTTTTTAACAAAAATCCGATTCTAATCAAGTAAAATTTTAGTTTAACAAAAATAACTATTGTTGTTATTATTATTATTATTATTATATTTTTTTCTAATCTTCAAGATAATTTATGTTTATATATCACCGTTTTTTTTTCTCTATAATAATTATCCTCTAGAGTATTTTATTTCTAGATCAAAAGGTCTCGTGCCTTTATGATAAGTTTTGCTCAACAACTCAGAGTGTTTTCGAAACACTAGGATGCAGCGATTTTATAATTATTGATTTATCGATGCTGGGATTTGAACCACAGATCTTATACTATTGTCAATTTCGATAATTTAATTTTAAATCTAGTTTTAAAATGTGCAACCAGTTGTAAATATTTTATAAATAGCATCAAAAAAAAAATATTAAATTCTCAACATCAATTTATTTACCTTTTTTTTTCTCTCTTTTATCATTAGTCAATTATTTGGACTTATTGTAATTTACTTCTACACAGCTGATTATTATATTGCAACTCAAGATGCCTCGGTCAATCCCTTATACCATGAAGCACACCATCTGGCGCACCGATCCGATTCCGAAATTTAAAATTTCACATGACCCGCTCAATTTATTAATTGATAAATATCACTCTTCTATCAAATATTCTGTCCTCTCCCCCAATTAACAGCTTTTAAGACTCTGTATCCTGGTCACGGCACCATTTTTGTAACAGTACGTACCCACCTCCTCCGTACATACAATTATATTTTAGCCAAAGATCGTTTAGTGGAAGGTTTAACTTACCCTACGTTGTGTTTATTTAAATAAGTAACCCTTCATCGTCGTAATACAGAGTAGCTGTTAAGAGTGGAGGAATCGGGACAGGTATTTGATAAAATAAAAGAATGATATTCACTCCAAAAGATAGATAAAATATCTATCTTGTGCATTTATTTATAATTAAGAAAATCGTAGAGTGCTGTGGAATATTACGCTCTCCGGTATTCACCTTAATAACCTGGGGGAAACCACAGCCAAAACCCCAAGTAGAGAGACAATTTTACAATACAACAATTATATCAAAAGATTGCATTCAATTCATAAAGAGTTGTCCCAATGATTTATTATAATCATGTATAGTAAAATGGAGTGACTGAGACCAAACTTATATTGGTTGTCAGTTACAATTGTAATTGTTGTTGTAGTTGGTTTTGAGTTTTACTGTTGTCAGAGTCGGCATGCCGTTGCTCTGAGGTCTTTTGTTTTGTAGGGCGCTCTGTTTTGTCAGAGGGCCATTATTTATATTGTTATAGATGGTCTGAATCGCAAAGACCGGCCCATGAGCTCACGGTTCTACCGGCCCTAAGAGCACACAGTAATCGTGAACCGGCCACGGCGAGCACACAGTCAAAGCTATCAGAAATATTTGTTGAGAGTTGTATTTGATGCAGACACCCAGCTGAGCTGGCGAATCTGTGGTGTTACAATTGTATGACAAACAATATTAGATCGGTTATATTTAATAAAAATATGATATCATTGTGACAACTATAAAACAATATATATATAAATAACTCATACCTGGCCTGTCCGTGCAGCGACGTAGTTGGTAGGAATTTAATAGGATTTTGACATAAAACGGAGGCGGTTTCAAAGAGTACACTAGGTCGTCTTGGTGCCAGACATTGCCTGAAGCTGCGTCAGAGACGATTCTAGTGGGTCGGGAGGTCTATCGTGGTGCCAGACATTGCCTGTAGCTGCGTCACGACAGCGGGTTCAGAGGTGCACTAGGTCGTCTTGGTGCCAGACATTGCCTGTAGCTGCGTCAGAGACGATTCTAGTGGGTCGGGAAGTCTATCGTGGTGCCAGACATTGCCTGTAGCTGCGTCACGACAGCGGGTTCAGAGGTGCACTAGGTCGTCTTGGTGCCAGACATTGCCTGTAGCTGCGTCAGAGACGATTCTAGTGGGTCGGGAGGTCTATCGTGGTGCCAGACATTGCCTGTAGCTGCGTCACGACAGCGGGTTCAGAGGTGCACTAGGTCGTCTTGGTGCCAGACATTGCCTGAAGCTGCGTCAGAGACGATTCTAGTGGGGAGGAGAGTGGGTATAAGGAAGTGGAGTCTAGGAGACCAGGAGGACTTACTCCGGACAAGCCAGACATAAGTGGAGTCCTGGAACCGACTCCCCGAGTACAGATTCGGACTCGGGTTATATACAAAAATATCCCTCTTCACTCCTTCAGAACTGTGGTGTTTCGGGGGTAGCGTCTTCCCTCACCACCATGATCCAGACGCGTGATCGTGGAATCTTCTCGAATCTGCATATCAACCATGCAGGTACAGGCTCAGCGTCTTGCAGTCTGTCCCCTTCAAGTGGTTGGGCCATCTGGCTTTAGCGCCAGGACGTGTAGTCCATGGGCGTGCGGATGATCCCTTTAGTACATTTGTGCATTTCTAACAAAAACATTATATTCTCTGTTACATTACATATTTATTTAAATTAGCAGTACCATCTGCAACGATCATATAGTGTCACTTGGCCTAGGGTGACATAGGTAAATTTATATTAGTTAAAATCTAATGTCGTATTTATTTAGAGCGTATTTTATTACGGAATATTTGAACTGCTATGTTGTAATAACACATCATTTTAAAGACTTTAAGAATGATTCAAATACATAATAATTTATCTACTTTATGTTTTTAAAGTTATTTGTAATTAAATGATAACTGAAAGATTTTTACCAATAAGATACTGAAATGTTATTTAAAATACTTGATTTGCACATCCGAACATATTTAAACCACGATATAATTTTATATAATAATCCACGGAAGTATGAATACCGTATAGAAATTCGTGAAATCTACGCCTATGCTCCAAATACAGATAGTGGAATGCATACAATATTTCCTCATATGTCAAGTGTTTTCTGACCTGGCCTGCTAAATGTAAACAAATCCAACCCTTGACTAGTTTCAAAATGCAAACAGATGTTCGTAAAATAATTATTCACAAAAATATTTTATCGTAATAAAGATTATTCCTAATATTATTAATAACAAAATTATACATGCTAGCAGTACTGCTTCAAACTCCCCCAGATATTTAATTGTATTTGCCAACAATCAGGTGAGCGAATACATTAAATATCTCATGCATTATTATTTTGTTAGTTTCTACTAGATATGAGTATTAGCTATTTTCCAAATTATTTACTTCTATCTACATCAAGTCTCAAGCACAAAAATAAATAAAACTAATGACATAAAAATTGGGTTTGTTTTGTTTTTGTTTAATAACGGTGAGACTGGACGCTATTAATTTATTTTTTTTTTTTATTGCTATTATTTAACAATCGATTTTAATTTATAACAGAAAAATTTACAATGTTTCATAACTTACCAATATCTGATATCACCAACCAATATTCTCCTTCACGATGTTTCTTCTCTGTTGATTTTGATATAACCAAGAATGTAGACACTAAAGTTGTTGTGGCTTGTTGATAATTTTGGTTGATATTTTTCTTTAATTCTTGTTCTTGTAAGGCAGGTGTAGAGAATGGCGGGGTCGTTGGTGCTTCTGGAGATGTCTTTTTGTCCTCTAGTCTGTCGTTGTTTTGAGCGTCACTAATTTTATTGAATTTTAAAGCTGATCCTTCATTTGTGGTTGTCGGTGGGTGTACTTATGTCTTCTTCATTTGTGGTAGTTGGTGGATGTAAGTATGTTTCCTTCATTTGTGGTAGTCAGTGGGTGTACTGACGTTTTCTTTATTTGTGGTAATTGGTGGGTGTACTGATGTTTTCTTCATTTGTGGTAGTCGGTAGATGTACTGATGTTTTCTTCATTTGTGGTAGTACTGATGTTTTCTTTATTTGTGGTAGTCGGTAGATGTACTGATGTTTTCTTCTTTTGTGGTAGTCGATGTCTGCACTCCCCCGATAATATACTATATCTGCAAACCTTTCAATCCGTGTTTTTCTTATATGTGGTGAAGATGATTGTTATCTTCTTTGCAGATTACATATTATCCTCGAATTATTAAACTGGCTTTCATCACTTCAATAACAGTAGAATATTTTTTATATTTCATTGCACTACACACTACACTGTAATAAATTTTACTGATATGTATTTCATTACACTACACACTACACTGCACTAAATTTCACTGATATATATTTCATGACACTAAATTGCACTGTGAGTATATGATACTGACTTACCCTAGATACTGTTGAGTCGAATAACGTACTGGTAGGTTCTAATTCTTTACCCAATATCAGGTGTAATCATATTCTTCATCTAAAGCTGGATTATATTCTTGGTATATTGTGATAGCACGTCCTGTTGTATTTTGTAATAATTTCCCATATCCCTTGATTGCAATGTAAATCTCTTCGAGTTTGGCGATATTTTCAAATTAAACACTGACTAACACACCTGTACTTTACTATTTGTTACCATAGTTTGTGTTCCTTCTTGATTCTTTAATTTCTCCAATCTGATTTAAGATCATATTCAAGTAATGAATTGTTGAGATATAACTGATCCTCCTCTTGGGTTTCTCTGGTATTAGTTTATTAGGTCATGACCTATTTTTATTTCATTCATCTTACGGATTCAATTATTGTTTTTCCTACAAACTACCTGTTCAAGTGTTTGGGGTCGATGGCCTCCTTCGGGATGATAATTTCCTAGTTGGTGTCGGTAATATGATCTCCTTGTTCGACACATGTCTTGTGTTTCGAATTCCTAGTCCAAACTGCACACTGGACCCCGTAGGTTTTCGTTGACGTTTGTTATTGTTCACAGCACACTTTAATCACCGTATCATTTCAACACTTCAACCCGTCGTAAAATATTCCAGATGTTTCACAAAACTAGGAATATTTTTAAACTCATTTCTGTACTCAGGTTAAAAGACCTTTTCAAGTGTTATACGTTGCTTAACAATATAAGGGAATGCATCTGCACTACTATTGTTAATTTTATTTCCTTGTTATTTACGAGCAATTTGTTCCGAAAATTCAATTTTATATATAATTTCTTTCTTTTTTTTTTTAATCAAAGATAGAAACTTAAAATCTATTTTTATTTTTTTTAACAAAAATCCGATTCTAATCAAGTAAAATTTTAGTTTAACAAAAATAACTATTGTTGTTATTATTATTATTATTATTATATTTTTTTCTAATCTTCAAGATAATTTATGTTTATATATCACCGTTTTTTTTTCTCTATAATAATTATCCTCTAGAGTATTTTATTTCTAGATCAAAAGGTCTCGTGCCTTTATGATAAGTTTTGCTCAACAACTCAGAGTGTTTTCGAAACACTAGGATGCAGCGATTTTATAATTATTGATTTATCGATGCTGGGATTTGAACCACAGATCTTATACTATTGTCAATTTCGATAATTTAATTTTAAATCTAGTTTTAAAATGTGCAACCAGTTGTAAATATTTTATAAATAGCATCAAAAAAAAAATATTAAATTCTCAACATCAATTTATTTACCTTTTTTTTTCTCTCTTTTATCATTAGTCAATTATTTGGACTTATTGTAATTTACTTCTACACAGCTGATTATTATATTGCAACTCAAGATGCCTCGGTCAATCCCTTATACCATGAAGCACACCATCTGGCGCACCGATCCGATTCCGAAATTTAAAATTTCACATGACCCGCTCAATTTATTAATTGATAAATATCACTCTTCTATCAAATATTCTGTCCTCTCCCCCAATTAACAGCTTTTAAGACTCTGTATCCTGGTCACGGCACCATTTTTGTAACAGTACGTACCCACCTCCTCCGTACATACAATTATATTTTAGCCAAAGATCGTTTAGTGGAAGGTTTAACTTACCCTACGTTGTGTTTATTTAAATAAGTAACCCTTCATCGTCGTAATACAGAGTAGCTGTTAAGAGTGGAGGAATCGGGACAGGTATTTGATAAAATAAAAGAATGATATTCACTCCAAAAGATAGATAAAATATCTATCTTGTGCATTTATTTATAATTAAGAAAATCGTAGAGTGCTGTGGAATATTACGCTCTCCGGTATTCACCTTAATAACCTGGGGGAAACCACAGCCAAAACCCCAAGTAGAGAGACAATTTTACAATACAACAATTATATCAAAAGATTGCATTCAATTCATAAAGAGTTGTCCCAATGATTTATTATAATCATGTATAGTAAAATGGAGTGACTGAGACCAAACTTATATTGGTTGTCAGTTACAATTGTAATTGTTGTTGTAGTTGGTTTTGAGTTTTACTGTTGTCAGAGTCGGCATGCCGTTGCTCTGAGGTCTTTTGTTTTGTAGGGCGCTCTGTTTTGTCAGAGGGCCATTATTTATATTGTTATAGATGGTCTGAATCGCAAAGACCGGCCCATGAGCTCACGGTTCTACCGGCCCTAAGAGCACACAGTAATCGTGAACCGGCCACGGCGAGCACACAGTCAAAGCTATCAGAAATATTTGTTGAGAGTTGTATTTGATGCAGACACCCAGCTGAGCTGGCGAATCTGTGGTGTTACAATTGTATGACAAACAATATTAGATCGGTTATATTTAATAAAAATATGATATCATTGTGACAACTATAAAACAATATATATATAAATAACTCATACCTGGCCTGTCCGTGCAGCGACGTAGTTGGTAGGAATTTAATAGGATTTTGACATAAAACGGAGGCGGTTTCAAAGAGTACACTAGGTCGTCTTGGTGCCAGACATTGCCTGAAGCTGCGTCAGAGACGATTCTAGTGGGTCGGGAGGTCTATCGTGGTGCCAGACATTGCCTGTAGCTGCGTCACGACAGCGGGTTCAGAGGTGCACTAGGTCGTCTTGGTGCCAGACATTGCCTGTAGCTGCGTCAGAGACGATTCTAGTGGGTCGGGAAGTCTATCGTGGTGCCAGACATTGCCTGTAGCTGCGTCACGACAGCGGGTTCAGAGGTGCACTAGGTCGTCTTGGTGCCAGACATTGCCTGTAGCTGCGTCAGAGACGATTCTAGTGGGTCGGGAGGTCTATCGTGGTGCCAGACATTGCCTGTAGCTGCGTCACGACAGCGGGTTCAGAGGTGCACTAGGTCGTCTTGGTGCCAGACATTGCCTGAAGCTGCGTCAGAGACGATTCTAGTGGGGAGGAGAGTGGGTATAAGGAAGTGGAGTCTAGGAGACCAGGAGGACTTACTCCGGACAAGCCAGACATAAGTGGAGTCCTGGAACCGACTCCCCGAGTACAGATTCGGACTCGGGTTATATACAAAAATATCCCTCTTCACTCCTTCAGAACTGTGGTGTTTCGGGGGTAGCGTCTTCCCTCACCACCATGATCCAGACGCGTGATCGTGGAATCTTCTCGAATCTGCATATCAACCATGCAGGTACAGGCTCAGCGTCTTGCAGTCTGTCCCCTTCAAGTGGTTGGGCCATCTGGCTTTAGCGCCAGGACGTGTAGTCCATGGGCGTGCGGATGATCCCTTTAGTACATTTGTGCATTTCTAACAAAAACATTATATTCTCTGTTACATTACATATTTATTTAAATTAGCAGTACCATCTGCAACGATCATATAGTGTCACTTGGCCTAGGGTGACATAGGTAAATTTATATTAGTTAAAATCTAATGTCGTATTTATTTAGAGCGTATTTTATTACGGAATATTTGAACTGCTATGTTGTAATAACACATCATTTTAAAGACTTTAAGAATGATTCAAATACATAATAATTTATCTACTTTATGTTTTTAAAGTTATTTGTAATTAAATGATAACTGAAAGATTTTTACCAATAAGATACTGAAATGTTATTTAAAATACTTGATTTGCACATCCGAACATATTTAAACCACGATATAATTTTATATAATAATCCACGGAAGTATGAATACCGTATAGAAATTCGTGAAATCTACGCCTATGCTCCAAATACAGATAGTGGAATGCATACAATATTTCCTCATATGTCAAGTGTTTTCTGACCTGGCCTGCTAAATGTAAACAAATCCAACCCTTGACTAGTTTCAAAATGCAAACAGATGTTCGTAAAATAATTATTCACAAAAATATTTTATCGTAATAAAGATTATTCCTAATATTATTAATAACAAAATTATACATGCTAGCAGTACTGCTTCAATACCGAAACCCATTTTCTCTAAAAATATAAAAAAAAAGTATTAGTAAAACTAGAATTGAAATTTATTCAGGTTATAATTAAAAATGATGGTGAATGAGTGAGAGTTTGGGGAGAAGGTTAAATTTGAAACAGGGCGACATTTCGCGTCTGGGCGTCTCCTTTGTTGCCTACGGGCCGTAACTTAATTCCGGGATAATTTTCACGTGGCTCGCGCTTGTTTTTTGTTTACCCGGACTGATTGCGCGGCCTGCCTGATCCGAGTTCGGAAGAACCGCTGTTCAGTTGACTCCGGACAATACCAACCGCGGGGAATTTAATTACTAAACACGACGAGTTTTAAACTTTTTGATTAATATATTGTTTGCTGGTTTACTTCCCCTCTCTCGGGACGCAGTATGTGGGACATTTTTTGCGACCTGCTTCGGGGAAGTTTATTTCTTAATGAGGATTAAATTAAATTGGCAGTTCATACACATTTTGCTGAATTTGTTCCGACAGAGTTTGGTCATTTATAATAGATACAACTGGAAATAGAGCAACTTTAAGTTTCACTTGGAACATTACTCATATACATCATCATTCTCTTTATCAAAAAAAATTTAGGTCATTCCACATTAAAAAAAAAAAAATATACGCACATATATTATTTAAAATATAATAATTATCTTTGGTGCAAGTACCTGAGTTACTTGTCTCGTGTTAAGTGTTACTTGCATTTTTAGTTGTTCAGGTTGTCAGCCTACAGCTACTGAAAGGACAGTTTATAGTGGCTTTTGAACCATTCGGACATAGTGGGATTTTTATTTAGTACAGATTGATGACGCTCGAACTTGAATTCCATTTCATACATTTTGCTTAATTCGAGACGGAGTGCACTAACCAACTAAGCCACTATTGTCAATATTATCCAATAAAAAAAAGATCAAAATACTTCGGTCTTCTCCACAATTAGTTCCTATAAAAAATATACTGTAGGTAGTAAAATAGCTCTTTCCTGGTTCGACAAAAGAATATATAAGTTGTAAGTTTTATAAAAAATATATTTATTTTTCTCTTTACTTTTTATATTTTTGTTTCGATACTTGAAAGTATGTGCTTATATGCAGCACATGTTTGGAAATTTAGGTAACTTTTTCACAAAATTTTCATTGTGTTTCTTTTTTTCTTCTGTTAAATAACATTTTTGATCTCCACTTAAATAATTTCTTATCATTTTTAAGCTTGATTCTTTTAAACTTATCAAAGTAAGAATTTAAAAATAATATAATATATGTGTAACTGCAAATCGAGTCCACATGATTTGCAATGGTTCAATACCGAATAGCACGAAATGTTCTAAAAATATTCTAAAACTATTTTTCTGAAATAAAAAAAAAACCTCACTTTTATAATAAAATTGCTTTTAGGAAGCCTGATTTTACATTAAAATTTTATAAGGCAATACGTCCCTTTTAACAAAAATACGCACAAGAATGACCTGATTTGATTTCAAATGATGAGAAAAATTAATACAATACAATTCCTTCATATATCAAAATTAACAATTTTAATAAATGAAAATTAGGTATATTTTTATCTTTTAACATTACATATTTTTCATAAATTTGCTGAAAAAATTAATTTCGATAATAAACAGATTAAAAATATGAATCAAATATAAATTTATATTATACTAAAAATGAAATATTTTTGGAGCCGGGGGCCCTCTGTCCGTGGAGGCCCTAAGCAATTGTTTTGTTAGCTTATGCGTTAATCCAGCAGTGCTCAATTTATAAACGCGCACCAATGCCTCAATCTAAAAAAAAACATTTGAAATTGTGTATCTAGAACCCATGTGGCAAATCTATCTATTTCATAAATTTTTTGCCCTTCCAAACCAAATATTTATCCCTGAAATCCGCACCTACAAATCCACAATTTATTAGCTCGCTTTCAACAAGCAGTTTTCAATTAGAAATCCCAGGCTACAAACTAAAATAAATAAATAAAATCCGGCAGTGACAGTGGTCACCTCTGTCTGGCGATCGCGGTGTAGGAGGGGGGTGCGCGGGACCGGGGGCAGGCAACCACCGCGGACTGGATAGACAGCATGATAAAGTGGCGCTGAGATTAAACCGATCCGGAGTCGCCCGGAGCTCCAGCGTCGGAGCGGGGTCGTGTGAAAGTGGACACTTGCGAGGGATGAAAGGTGGAGAGGAAATTCTGATTTCATATTTTTTGTCAATAATAACTGTAATTCTAATCACATATCAATTAAATCTAAATTTAATATGTAGTAGAACCTCGATATAACGAACAAATGTGAATTTTTATAGTAATTCCGATCGTGGAAGCAATATTGATTTTATAAAAACGAAGTGTACGGAAGATAGGTGCAGTTTGATTTTGTTTTTTGATTGGATAATATTGGGGTATTATCCAATCAGAAAACGAGATTAAACTGCTTCTATCTTCCTCACAGTTCGTTCTTATAAAAATCGACTACAAGACTTTCTAGCTTAAATGCATCCGGAAAACTTAGTTTTATATTACGGACATTCGGGCACATTAGTTCGTTTTATTGAGGTTCCCCTATTTTCATAATTAGGAATATGTGGTCTAGTAGGCTGTGGTTCTAAAAAGCCGAATTTAAGTCTATTTTCCATAAAAATTGGCACTGCAACTGCGGGAGACTCTTCACTTAAAAAATAATTTACTTCTTCACTAAAAAATACCAATTTTGTCTTAGACCTTCAGGGTCCTTCAATATATCAGTGTTAGAATCAGACTAAGAAAAGGAACTACTCGTATTTATTTATTCAGCTTATTCAAATACTCTATAAAATCCGGTGAATCTGAAAATAGTACTTATTTAGATGATTCAACTCATTTACTAAAGGAAAACCATCTATATTTTTTCATCAAATTATTGCTGATTCATAAGAATGCTTTGAAACATGTATATTATTGCTAGAATTTTTGATCGAGTTGTCGCTCGAAAGCTCAAAAGATAGTAATTTTGTTAAAAAATCTGTAAATCTGTTAACTATTTCAAAACACAAAAATTGTGCTGTAT
The DNA here is from genome assembly GCA_035578165.1 of Stenolophus ochropezus. Classification (NCBI taxonomy): domain Eukaryota; kingdom Metazoa; phylum Arthropoda; class Insecta; order Coleoptera; family Carabidae; genus Stenolophus; species Stenolophus ochropezus. The sequence continues at coordinate 10,172,085 of JAQOWZ010000005.1, read as the reverse complement.
TATACAAATTAGATTTAGATGTCAAGATTAATTTAGACTTTTATCGTGGAACGAATATGGTATGAAGTCTTTTTCGAAGTTAAGAATTCTGCTATCAGCATCCAGTTTTATTCCACAGTTTCCGATATGTGAAAGGCGTTGTTCTAAAAGAAGCTGACGCCCCGACGGAGTTTGCGGGCAGTTATGATTATTCTCGCCTATTTTAAAAAGTTGCGAATCTCGTTGGCGAATTGTAGCGAGGGCGAAGTTGCGTCGTAGCGGTGGAATAGCAACGAGGCGAGTGAAGTTGAAACAATGTTGCCGAGAGCGAGTGCCGAGTTTATTTCAGACTCGTGTGGATAGCCGCCACAGGGACCCAAGCCGCTCCAGGAATATTAACTCGCAAGACTTAAACTGCCCTGATATCGCGGGAATTCAACTGCACAAGTATGGGAACGCCGAACCGAATGGGAATATAATAAACGTCTTCTACCTTACACTCACTTACACCAACTACACATCGAGAATACGACTATTTCTGTTTTATAGTTGTGGTTGAAAATTCTTCAACTCTTTACTTCATTTTATCAAAGAAACTGTTAAATATTTTGCCCTTGAATCCACATATTATTGTTTAAATGAGAAAAAAAAGGATTTTTCGGGAGAATGTTTTTTAAAGAAATTTATATTAAATAGACCATAATAATTTAAAAATTATTGTAAAATGTTTAATTTTATATATAAATGTGACGTCGAATCATCCGAAAAAGAGAAGTACATTAAACACTTTACTGTATACTAAATGAAGATATTTATTTAAAAAAATACGTAAAAATGAAAAACAAAATTCCATTAGTAGGTATTATTGATGCAATATAATTCATCACTAAAATAAAGATACCTACTTACTTATTCCACTATTTTTAGTTTCTTGTTATTTTTGCGTAAAATGAACTGTGCTGAAATGGAAAGGGTAGGAATAGGCATGTAACATTTCGATGTCATTCTGAATGTTCTGAGATCGAAGAAAAATGGAAAGTGTAGGTAGTTTGTTTCAAGTTGTTGCATATGTTTCTGGGCGGTTGCCATTTCTCCTGTTATTGTGTTGTGAAATATTCTGTGTAGAGATGTAAATCAGTAGCAACGCGAATGTGTGCCTGAATTTATTTGTTCAGCCTTTTTTCATATAAATCACAACAGTAATGATATCTTTCAAATTTATTGTTTATAAGATAAATAAATTATTTAGATTTATTGCAATAATGAAAGTTTATCAACATTTTTAAAATATATCACTTAGGAGCTTAACATTTATAAAAAATATTAGCTACAAATTATAAAATATATGTACTTGTAGTTAAATATTTTTGACATAATAATATTTGTAGCTTTTTTATTTACTAAGGGTAATCCTGAGATTTATTTATCTAATAATTTTTTGAAAGTAATACCCTCGTATAACAGAGAGCGATGGCCTCTTCGATCTGATGGATTGTAAGATTTAGGGTTTGATTTTTAACGTCCTCAACTATTAAACAAATGAAATACCGCTATATCCGAATTATTTGAAACTAAAAACTGTAGAGATTTTGTCCTGGCAACCTACATTGTTTGAAATAAGTACTTTAGATACTGGAAGTCATGTTCCACTAGGAATAATATGCCACGGATGACTATCTTGGCAAACCCGATTTCTTTTAAGGGTTGAACTGGGAGTGAAAGAAAGAAAGATCCCATATGGATCTCATCAAAGTGCTCTTACATTTTATTTCAATATAACCGCCACCCCCAAACACAAGCGGGCAGATTTACATAGATATGGCACATAGTCCATAGTTTGTTCGTTTCATGAAGTAGTTTGCATTCAGAGCCAGCTCTCATAATGCATGTAAGGTAAAACATGGCCAATTTTAACTGAACGCGGACCCTTTTCTCTACGGAGCGGCACACTTGCAATATGGCGCTCACGTTTACGATATTACGGAATAATTCAGTGCGAGATGGTTGTCTGCCTTCGGCGACTTTGCAATGTGCAATGTTGAGTGAAACAGGTCGATGTTATCCTTATACGTTGGATTATTATTGCGTTATCTAAAGCCTCTACGTCTACATATACATGAATCGCAGAACAGATCAGAAATTACGCCCTCATTCAATGAGATCATAACATAATACAAATAAAATATGAAACCATTTATTGCAGACAAATTAATATATTTTTGGTTATTCCACTGTTTCTTTTCGGACGACAGTTGTTTCTACATTTTATTATGGTATTATTTAAAATAAAAAGAACTTTTAAAGAAGAGTATAACTCGCTTCTTTAATCACAATAAAAACTTTGATATATTTGAAGAGCCTTGGGCGGACATTAACATATTTTTGAGTTTAACTCCGGCCGCTTCGCTTTTCATAAAGTGATGCTGAAGTTGAACTCCTGAGCCGGCACAGTCTTGAGTTTTCATTAACACAAAAAGTGAAAAAAGGAAGCAAAACAAAGAAGTGCAGAGCGCAGAGCTTTGCGAGATAGCAATGTGCCAAGTTGAGTAATCCTTACCGCCATGTTGCCGTGTACTAGCGCCCAAACCCGCCCAAACCTCCGGTCATGTTATATTTATGGAACGCACATAAACTCAACATCGCCTACATCTAACGCTTTACGATTCATTTGCTCGCACGCTGCCTTAATGGAACTAGAATGGTTCTGGTTACTTTTAAAACTAACACCCGGATTCATTCTTTAGTACCATTTTTATAAATTACAGTTGTTATTGTTATTGTTATTTCGCTAATGGTAATGGCTACACGAAGGAAAAACCATTATTTCCTATAAAATAATTATTATACATCGTATAACATAAAATGTAATATGTTTGGGACAACAATGTAAGCATTGTACAATACACAACATGGATATCATATAAATTTAAAATATTTTATTACAAAAATATATATAACGAAACATATATGATGCAATAATAGTTATTTATGATACTAGTGTGTGAAGACGTACTGTTATGCATGAATTACGCGATTTAAGGCACTAATGTACTATAATTGCAGTATATTTTTCTGCGATACTGTATCATTGATAGCACTAACTGGTGTCGTACATGATCAGAAATTATTTAATAATGAAAGTCTCATTTAATTTACATTGTTCTTTTACATACGATTTGGTTTGTTTCATACAAGTTTTCATGAATGAGATATTTCACAACTTCAAATTAATGTGTTCATTGTAGTGTAAGAGGAGATAAATGTTATTTTAACCGATACAATTGTAAGTCAGTTTCTTACACAATTATAATAATGCTAACTGAAGTATACGGCCTTCAATATTTTATATTGTTAGTTTTATAAAATATTTTTGTATTCTGTACAGTATTTTTATATATTATTTTATAATATAATATAATAATAAATAATGTGTTCCTGTATCTCCCAAGCGGAGCATAGGGCAACCGAACTCACCGAGCCGCAGTTCTAACTGCCGTACTGTCGGTTGTTTCATTTGCCAGCGCTACTTCTATTTAAGACGTATAGATGGAAAGTCTATAGCATCCGAGTGTGATACACAAGTAGCTGTGTTTTTTATTTTACGACAAATCACACGTTGTCGGTCGCTGGGACTTGAACTGAGGATCTCAGGTTCGTATGACGTCACAGCGAGCTAAAGATGTGCGCTAGCTCGCTCAGCCATCCAGCCGACCAAATATAATATATAATATAATATAATATACATTGCGTAATCAATTTTTTTTATTGAAAACACTAGACTAGATATCAAAAGAAGATGAAATATATCTACAGAAACTACCGAAAAAATTGACTATATTCTGGCGTAAACATATAAAGGAATTTTTCTCGCTATAAGCTTATAGATACAGCCTACACCACTAAAATGCAAGTAGAATATAGAACAAGAAAGAACGTTATTTCATCTGCCCTACATTATTCATTGGGATAATGGTATATATATTTTATTATATATATTAGAGAAAATTTAAGAGAAAAAATTACCAAAGCAACTACCAGAAAATAAAGAATTATTGAGTATTAAGAGAAAAACGAATTAGAGAAATATATCAAGTATGAAAAACATTTTTTTGGAATAAATAAATGAATAAAGTGCTTTTTTTGACAAAAACTTCACGGAAAATATTAATTATAATACATGTGTATTAACTATTTAACATTACAATTTCCCTAAAATTTGTCATAATAAACAGTAATTAACCACGCTTTCATAATAATCTAGTATACTAATTAAAACATACTATATCAAAACAACGTGGTCCAGAAAAACTGCTATAATTAAATTTTAATTATAAAGCCAAATAAAGTTAATTTAAAATATTCATCAGCATTTATAAAAACATGATAATTAATTAAAAGCAAGACCTGATATTTTGTTTATACAGATTGAATCAATGGTATCTATTCCTCTATGTATTCATGTTTTTGAAATTTCAATTTACATGAGATATCAGATTTAATTTGAATAGAACATCGATCGAACAAAATGTTTATTAGGAATTATCATTAGCGAATTACAGTTGAAATAGTTATATTTGCATAGATACATAAAATTGTTTCAAAAGTGGATTATACTATTATTAGATCATTAATTATATTTTACTTGTAGAGCATATTTACAACTGATCTTCAATAGTATATATGTATTTTTAATTTAATTACATTGCATAAATTTGTCTAATTCTCTGAATTATTTAATGGTTTAATACATTTTAACTGGTGTATTTATTTGGTCGTAATATAAATAAATAATTTATTTCATGTATTCTGTCTGGTAAATAACGCAGTCACACATAAAACCGGCCTATGATGTTGATATATTAATGCTAAATGATTGAAAAACGAAATTCGTGCGTACACACCATTATATTTTAGGTAATTAAACGTAAATTCGTAACGCATCGAATTTTTAATTTATCATTGTACGTGCTATCATCAATCAATTCATTTGACATGTTGGAAATTGAGGAAAATTCAGGTGAAAATCATACTCCAATAATCAATTGTAACATGCAGATGAATAAGTTGAATCATCGAAAAATGCGGAAAAAAATCCACAGCCAATGCTGATACGCAGAATTTAATGATGGAATTAAAAGATTACCCATGATTTGTACTAAAATAATTACTTGTCATCGGGTATACACGTTTCAAATATGACTGCAACACGAGAAATATTGAAAATAATGAGAAAGAATATTATTTTTAATGCTTAGTGCAGAAATATAATAAACATATCACCTGTATCATCATTATCTGCAGAAACTTTGTCGATATTTTTGTTGTTAATAAATTTTTATAATTTGCGTTAAAAATTGCCCTATTATTATATCGAAAACAGATTAATAATATAACATATTATTAAACTGTTTTTGATATTTTTGTTGATGTAAAATTGGTACTTCTAACAACTATACCCGACTTTAATTGTCAAATTGATAACTTCAAATATTTCTAAATGTTTTTTAATACAATTTATATTATTTCTGAATAGGAAAACCAAATAAACAAAACTAATTTAAAAGGTTATTAAAATTTCATTACTCATAATGAATTGATTTATAAATATTTCCATAATATTTTTAATGCATGGTGACAGATAAATGTGCCCAACTCCATTCAACAGAGTTACCATATTTCACATTTATATTCCTATATTACAATCTGTTATTTTTTAAATTGAAAATTGAAGATTTTCATTATGTAATTAAAGCAAAGTGTAACATAGTATATTATACTCTTTTTATACGACGTATTGTTCCATTCATTTTTTTGGAGCACTCCTCGCTGCACTCGTCGAACCCCAAACAACTCATGAAACAATATACCGTCTTATAAAACTTGTATAATAATAATCTATTATATGTAGACGTCTTTTACCAAAAGTTATTTTGAAAGTAAAACAAATTGCAATCAAAGTTTATAATTAGTATAAATAATATTTACATTGAAAACCATTTTATCTTAAAAACCAAAGCTCTAACCAATATTAGAATATTTCTACTCCTTTCTCCTTCTGCGTCATATTTTTATTTCTGTGGACGATAGTATTTTGTTATACTAAGGCAGAGAAAACAATGAATTAGTATTTACTGATCATATAAACGAAATATTCAAGATATTAAACATTCTTCACACATGATAGATTTGCTAGACTTGGGTACCATTTTTTTTAATTTCCTTGTGTCCCTGTGAATTCTAGTGTTAAATGTATGACACCAATGCTGTTTGTGGTAGAGATTTTCCATATTAATGATTGTTTACTATGTACTCGTACAGAGTAAATGTACAGTAATACGTTAATTGTGCTGGATTTAATGCTGTAATCTTCTTTTACGTGCTGATGAGTGTTGAAAACAACACATACATACATGTGCATGACGCATGCTCGCATTTATTTAATGCAATATGTTTAGCAAAATTGTTTGCGGTGTGTTAATGGGGATAATACACCCTTGTGGCGTACCTGTTTGCTCATCGCGACAAAGATTCATTTGTCTTTTATTGTTTATTACATATGCAATCGTTTAAGCGACATTATCCTGCTTTTATAATGGTATTACTCTTCTCATACAAACACAAATTGAATAATTTCTATTCCTCATTGAACAGATAAAATTTTATTTATAACTTACTTGAAATGAGCAAAATATCAGATCTATTAATCAAGAATATTATCGTTGTGTCCGAAATTTCTCTTATCTACCTATATACTAAAATTAGACCAAAACTCCAGCAAAAAAATTACAAAGAATGAAAAAGAAATCGCTTAAAAATAATGATATAATTATATAGAACTACCATAAACTAAAAATTTTAGCAGATGATTCGGATTTGATCTTTGTAATATCTACTGTCTACATGTTAATATTGGGCAAACGAGTCAATGACGACAGCCTATCAATTTGAATTTTTAAAAATACTTAATCTTTTTTCTTGTTTGTCCGACACAACATTCCTATGAGGAATAGGGACACAATTATATAGATACTTGTTTCCTGATCTTTTAGTTACATTTCTAGTGATAGATTTGACAGCCTTTAACTTCTGTACAGATTTCCAAACTACTTACAATAAGACACAGTAGTATTTATTTATTTAATAAATATTCGGGATGCGGGGCTTTGAACCCTAAATCTCATACTCTATAAAATAATCAGAATAGATAATATCCCCTACAAGTAGATTAAAAAGTCCTAGTAGAAGATCTAGATAAGTGTGGTAACATAAGCAAGTAACCGTGTGAATTGCGGAAAGATAGATCCTGAGAAGATATGATTGCAATACCTTCTTAGAAACCTCCGTATAAATGTGACAGTAAAATAGATATTGGACAATAAATTGCATGAAAGCGTGTTTCAGTAGCAATGAGAAGTAAAGTAAGTGATTCCTGAAAACGCTGGGTGATTGCGTTACGTCTAGTTTAAACGCAGTCGACGCAGAGTGCATTTACCGATATTACGTTAAGTAAAACAGCTTTTAGAATACTGGCTGAACTGAGATGAGTGATATAAAGTGATTTCATTCCTCTTCCGGGAAACGTAGCACCGCTAGTGCTAGTGTGATTTCCTAATTCGACGGGAATATAGAGCGGAGAGAATGAATTTCCGCGGCGTTACTCCGCCCAAAACGAGGAAAAAGTAAAGAAATGAAGGAGGAGAGAAAAACTGACAAGTTATAAACATGAACGTCGGCGAGAAAATCAGACGGTGTATGCTAGGGTTGTTTGCAAATCGAGCGCGAAATTCACGATCCATCTTGCGATGGCTCCGTGACGACGAATAAAAAACTTTCATTTAGTTTCCAGCCAGCCTAGGTGCAACCACGTACTCTACATAACCAACAAATTACACCTACACTTTATGTCCACAATTTAAATCTCATCACGCAGAATACTTCCATTTAAGATGTCACATTATTTTAAAATATATTAAAACATAAGATACAGAAGGTAACCTATTCTAGCATGCACTGTAATGAGATGAATAAATAAAGGCTTGAATTGTCTTTTGTAATAAGGGTTTTATATTATTTTCTCTGTGTCGTCTTTCACTTATATCATTTCTTTGTCCATTCCCTAGATATTTTGTATATTTAATGCAGTGATAACAATATGCCACCAAAAGTAGTTTATTAATAAAGCTCATCCCAGCATCAATAACAATGCGAAAATATAGTCTGATTTGTAGGAACGTACTTTAATCTGAAGTATGTATAACTGATGATTCTTGAAATACTATTCGATATTATTTGAGATATCAAAGATAATTATTACAACAATTGCTAATTCATCATCATAAATCTTATTTATTTTCATTGTAGTATAAAATTATAGCCAAGTATTGTTACAAATATTAAGAGCAAAATATTGTAACTTAAAATACTCTAAATTTAACATTTGACTTTAAATTCATCATAGTAATTTAATTTATAAGTAAAGTGCTTACAGAAATAGAACCAATAAAATGAAATTCAATCAAATAAAAAAAAAAATATTCAAGTTTTCTCGCTAATACCGTACTTGTCGCGTCTTGTCTTTCGGCATTTGTCTTCGGCGTTAGACAATGAACTTGACTCGCGCTCACCTTGAGGGTCAAGGTTATTAGGACAATTTGTAGAAAGAAGGCGCCCAGACAATCCAATCATATTTCTAACAGCTCTTGAGAAGGATTTGCAATAAATTCACTTCCATTTGAACATAATCTGTTGAAAATTCGTTGAAGTGAAAGTTCCCGCGTTCAATGACACTCGGGCTTCCGGAGCTTTCTCGTGCTTTCGCGAGCTTTCTCCAGACAAACTGCAGTAAATTAACATTAATTACTTTCTGTCTGAGGGTGTAATCCTTCACCTTCCCTGCACGGCGACCCTGAAGTGTCAGAGGTGAGGCTTCAGCAGCTAATAAACGCCGGGTAATGGCGCTGGCCTACCACGCATGGCAATATTAAATTTTAATTTACACAAGGCGCAAATATTTACTCTCAAACTCACAAACATTGCATTAAATCAGTATGTCTAAATAATTAGACAGAAATATAACTCGGTCTGTTAATTATATATTTATTTGCAGGACTGTATATTCCTCAATTTTATTATTATCATTATTATTAGCGCTAATAGAATAGTTTTAGTTGCAGGTAAAATTGAGAAGTGAACTTCACATGTTTTATGACTGTTTTTAGTGGGTTTTTGGTGGAGTACGTTGTCAGTCTACAGCCTACAGCTCATGTGGGTTTCGAACCATTTCGACACAGAGGTATTTTTTATTTGGTTATTTGGCCACGTTGGTAATCGAACCCTAATTATCTGGTATGGAATCCGTTGTACTCGTATAGTATGATGATGAAAGATGATATTTGAATTCAATGCAAAAGCGTACCCTAAATTATCACGAACGAAACTTAGAAGTACATATAACTAGAATTTCATAAACAAAATTTGAACATCCTACAGCTAATCGTTTTTGAGTTATGTGAAAAATTCAAATAAACACTACGATCAAAGTGCCCTTTTGGCACTGTCATTTGCAATAAAAAGGGAAGTGTACAACTAGATGCAGCCCCGTATACAAAGTTATGCGACATACGTACGTACAGAAGTCACTCCGAAACAGTCAAAATGGATTAAGGGACGATATTACAATAATTCCTTTATTTTGTACAAAGAAGTAAAAAGGGTACCTACTTCATATACAAGCCAGAAAAAAGTAATGTATTATAAACGAAGGATAAATGTGGTTCCATTGTTTTAAAAATAATACTTTCTTATTACAAAAATAATAAACAATTACTTTGAAAATAAAAAGAATTAACTTTGGATATACTCGTAGTGATTGCAGAAGGTCCTTTTTTCAACTAAAGTAAAAATAAAACATAGAATAAACTTTTGGACATCAGAGTTAGATTATGTTCGAAAAGTTGATACAATCGTCCTTTTAACAAATAAATGTGGTTAAACTAAAGAAGACATATTTATCTTTTTTGTATTAAATAATATGTGCTTTAAAGTTTTGGCTTGAAATAGAAAGGTTAAACATGTTACATGTTAAACAATAATTACTGATTAAAAAGGAATATGAAAGCACAGAACGTTATGAATGTATTTTTTTTATAATGATTACAATATATGATTCCTACATGTATTAGGTAAAAGGAAGAAAGTAATGTGTGTAATAAATTCGGAGTTGGGATTTTAAATTGAGTTGGAGTGCATTGGTTCTGGTATTGAAGCCACATAGCCACATCGCGTCGCGTCTCATAATAATTGTATTAGAGCGCGCGGGTATATTGAATATTCCGGAATGAGCATTTTTGAAATTTGAGGAAGCGGGCGCGTAAATTCCCTATATTTGAACGAGTGGTAACACTGCTCCGGAATCTTGAACTTTCAACTTTAAATTGCTAAATTATGTTCGGAGATGTACGTGGAATTTGAAATTTCTTTGAGATTGTATTTTACTTTGTGAATTTCTTGTAAGTTGCAGTCGTGCTTACATAACTACGAGCTTTCAGCCTTTATGACACGCCAGAAACACCGACTAGTTGTCAAAGAATACTCGTGCGAGGGAGACGCCGCACATTTACAAATCATTTCCCGAGTAATTTTATTAAAAGCTAGCAAATGTGCCTTTATCACTCAATCCTTTACGTCACGTCCTTTGAATCCCCACACGCTTGCTTCCTCTCTCTCTTCGTTTCCTTCCCCCCTAGCCAGCGATGAATCAAATGCAAATACAAAATAGCACAAGGAGAATCGCATTTATAATTTGAATATGCAGATAGTTATTTAGCGTTATAGTGGTAATAATTAGCGTCACTTCAAGGTCTTACTACTTACATCAAATGCACCCACTGCATACATTACATTTATCTCTACTATAAATTCCTTTACTCTATTTTCTTGCAATGATGGCTTGTTGGTTGTTGTAACTTACTTTTCGTGCTGTTCATATTGTAATATGTATTGTATTTCATAATTCCTAAGTTTAAAAGTAGTTTATAATAATAATAATAATAATAATAGTTCTATATTATTGACAAAGGATGTGTTTTTTACAAATGTCTAATTTCTTTCTTCTTTCTGGCTGATTTTGTCATAGCAATGACTAAAATCATTGAGTTTAGAATATAATTATATTCTAAACTCAATGCTAAAATGTAAATAAACCTTGTCACAAAATAAGTATTTCAGATAGTTAACGATATTTTCCATTTATGAATATTGACCACAGATTTGAAAATTTTAAAATTAGTAGCGGCGGATCCAGAAATTTCTTAAGGAGATGCGAATTACTTTTTCTTTGGGTGATCATAAACAATAAAACATATAATAATGAATTAGAATAGATTATTATCGGAATAATAATCAAATTTAGGCGATGGTATTTCGTAGATGTGAATCGAGTGACAACTTTCTGTGGATCCACCTCTTTATCCTATTGCAAATGGAAAGTATTTTCTTCAACATTTGGTTATTTATTTATTTGGCAACAATTTCTAAAAATTTTAAGAAGAAATTCTCTCAAAGGAGCATCTATGGGGTGATTCAACTCTGAAAAATAATAAGAATTGCGTTAGTACTTACAAAACAACTTACGCTGTAATGTAAAATTCTTGTCTTGGTGAAACTCTGGTTGTAAATTTTGCTTGAGAATTGTGATTTGTTCGTTGAAAATTACATATTTCAAACAGCAAATGACTTGATTAGTCTTTATAGAAAATGACTTCCCGAACAATATGAAAACATCTTTCAATAACTCTGCATTGAAATCCCCCTCGTTGCTCTTTTAATGCGAGCAGACTAAAACAACGCCCCAGCCTGCTTAGACTGAACACTGAAGCCCAGTCTAATCGGGCGCTTATTGTTTCTGTACAAGGCTGCTAATGTTTTCCTCATGGTTTCTTTCTTCCGTATGTTAAATTAAAACGCCGCCGTCTGGCTTTTATTTTTTCACGGATGGATGGAGAGAATTTAATTGGAATTTTTGAAAGGAAATTAAGCAGAAGCAATCTGGATTCGGATTAATTTTTCAAGTAATGAGGTGATATTAAGGAAATTGTTTTTGTTTCTCAAATGGAATGGAGTTAAGAGTTAAATGTTTTGAGTTTTGTTTGGAAAAAGAGTACCTTCTGTTTAATTCCGACCATTTCAGTTTATATTTTCTTAAGCTATACACATCAAAGTTTAAATTAAAATTATTCCAGTTGCAACATGAACTTGAAATCTTTAAAAAATCTAATTCATTTTCAAGTTTTTGCAATAAATTTGAGAACTGATTCAAATACGCAAATAAATCTCTCACCTATTCCTTGTTGGGCTTCATCGCAGATATTAATAATGGTAATATTTTTATTACAAGAAATCTCCTGGGCACTACATCTCATTTTATGTAGGATATGGTTGATTGCCAATTTTTTCTCAATTTCATTTTGAATGTGGTGATATAACATATTTTTTAAAATGATTTTATTTTACGGTGTAAGAATTTCATGTTGCTTCAAACGAATGTTAAGAATAACAAAGTACTAAAATTTGTTATTGTATGAAATGTATCTGAAAATATGTTGTGTTCGTGAGTGGATGGAGTTGGAAAGGGACGGTAGTTTTTGCCTGCGGCATATGTAAGCGATTGTTGGTAAGCACTAAAGTTTAGTGAAGTTGTATGAACAGAGTGCATTTGTAGGAAACTTTGAACTGCACTCATAGATTTGTTCGGATTGTGCCAACTGTTTGCTAAAAATGTTACTTCAGTTTCCTGTTGGTAATTGTGTAAATGCACTGAACGCTCGTTTGATTCCTTGCCATTAATTCTCTTCATTTTCTTCAAGCGTTTTTCTTTTGCTCCATTTCCTTTTCCATTCATCTATCTCTAGCTTTTATATTATCTGTCATTATCGGATAAACTTGGCCATCTTTTATTTCATCTCACGTTTTCGATTTCTTTGCGTACTGATCATCATGCGATATTAAGTATAATATTCAATAAAATTGTCATATACAACATCCCAAGTGTCAGGCATATTACAGAAAATTTTCCCTACCTTTCACATAAGTGTTTGTTACAATGAGAATGGTCCAAGCACGAAGCGCGCGGGAATTTTTCAAGGGGCAACAAACAAGCATGTGAAAGAAGAGGGGAAATTTTGTAGGATGTATGTATATAAGTAAACGAGAGATATTTGTTTAGATGAGTGTCAATTTAATCATCGAATAGTTTATCATAATTGTACATTTAATTTCATCAACTGTTCCAATATTGATTTTTTATAAATAAATAAATTTTTATAAATGGTACAAATGCTGATTTTTTATATTCTTTAATTATAAAATTATTGAAAATTATTTAATTATCTTTTCAGGAAATATTCGAATATTTTGCCCAGCCAAATATATTCGCTTTCATTTTTACTGATCCAATACTTTAAAATTAACAAATGAGGGCGATTGTCTATAAAAAAATTTAAAATTCTATTCATAGAAAATAATTAGCAAATGTTATTTAGTTGTTTAAGTTTCTGTATGTCAGAAATTTTATTCATGTAGGGATTTTCTTAATTTGAATACATCTTATTGTATGAACCACCAACTTTTTCTAATAATGTAAATGTTTTCTAGAATCAGATGTTTTAGTCATCGATTGTCTAAACTAGTAAACATAATGCTAACCCTAAATCCCGTTTCATCTATTAAAATCTTAGAGTGTCAGAACAGGAATCAATATATAGCAAAACATGATCCCCTCTGTATTTTTCCTGCCGTTAAGGGTTAATAAGCTGGAGCCGAAAGCAGCACATGTTCTCCTGTTCACAGTGATTATGTACCGATGTATTGTTTTAGTAAGAGGATTAGATTGTAGATCGAGTCGGCACTGAACTCCGCGCTTCTTGTTTTGTTTTGGATTTACTTTGATGTTTTGGATCACTTTGAATACGGCTTCAGATTTCTTAACCGAGCAATAGAGTAATTGAATAGCTCGTGTGTGGTTCTCTATAAGACTTTGTGCGACTCTAATCCCACTACGATGACAAATATAATCGGATTGCTTGTTTTTCAAAATAATCATTACAATGGAAAATGTAATGAGCAATTTGCTGACGCAATACAAGAATACGATTCCGTGTACCATTAGCGGAAGAACTAATTTAAGTATATTTTTTCTGCTTTTAATTGAACCTCTTCTTTTAAGTGCAATTAGTAAATAAAACTACTAGTGCGAAAATAAAACACGAGAGGTAGACACATGTTGTGTTGAAAGTAACTAAAATAAGTTTACATTCTTTTAGGAGCCCGATCAATATCATTAAACACGGCACTAGCTTTGTACATTTTACTGAATTCAATTTTTATTTAAGATACAAACAATGTGAAATGTTTTAACATTCCCGGAAGTTGAGAACTGGTTTTTACAATGGCTACTCTATTTTATGCAATATTTCAATAATTTTGATTGGATTTCAATAGAAAAAATTAAATTCTACATTTTTAGATTTAATTTCAGGATGATGGGAAAGAAACACAAAGGAATAAAGAACAAAAATTTAATACGATACGATATTTGAATATGGGCACTTTTGTTTGCTGTCAAATTGTAAACGAAATTTTTATAAAAACTATATAGTGTTCGGGAAAGCATAGTCTAAAGACTCGTATGAAATAGTATGTCCGTCACATCGCGTCTGGTTTGGCCTACATAATTTTTTCTTTTGCGGAATTTATCTATTTCATACTGTGAACTATACTATTATTATCTGAATGGTTTCAACAAAGTGGGCAGTCCAAATGAAATGCATGATATAGAAGACGAAACAAGAGGACCACAATACAGAGAACCCTTGTTCAATGAAAGACATCCACCCGGCATCCATATTATAATTTAATCATCCGACTCCCCAATGCGGCGATGTTTTATTAGCCACAATATTATTATGCGCGTTCGAACATCCACCACATTGGTAAACATTGTTAAATCTAATTAATTGAATTAATTTGGGCGGCTGGTAAGCCTAGGCACGGCACACCGCGATTAATTGTGGCCTGCGTGGGGCCGGTGTATTAAACTTACACTCAGTTCAATAACTGCTTGAGGAGCTTCGCCAAGCTTTGTTTCGTTTAATTGAGGCAAGTGTAAACTGCAAATTGGATAGGGGATGATGGAATAGTTCCAATCATAACAAGCGACCGCTTGCAGACCTCACAAATTATACTCTCGCCTAAAAATTCAAGAAGCCTTACCTACTCCTACATAACTTTAAGTGTTTGGGAGAAATTCTTGTCGTAAATAAATCTTATTATTATTAACAAGCATTCGTCGTTTACTTTTATCACTGAAAATTGTAAGATATTTTATGATATCTCTATCTGAAATTCTCTGCAGTAAATCTAGACTTTTTATAAACCCTAGTAGGTATCCTTTTAGAATTAAAGTGTTTCATTTCTTTAGCATGTCATCGTAATCTTATACTTAAGTATGTAAAGCTGAATTTATAATGGAAAAATATTATGAAACATTTATTTTTTGTGCCTCAAATACCAGATACAAGTTTTTAATTTTAATATCTAAAGTAGTCAAATTTATGTCGAATATTTTTGTAGTAGTATTAGGAATATTCGCAAAAAAATGTTAAGTATAATAAAAAATGATAATCAAGGGTATATTCATTTAATCATTTTTTTTCTTTTGCTAAACATAATATAAACTGTAAGTAATCGGAACTGCATTCAAAGATCAGAGGAAAGTTAATGTCATTTAAAAAATCGGTACCGCTATTCTAAATAAGACGAGTATAAATTTCATATGTTTCAAATATTTACTTGGACCACTAGTGATATACTTGATTACAGATAATACTAGTGAAAATACTTACTATCATTGGATTTAAGAATATTTTATTTTGATTGTTCTATTTTTGACAGATGACAGATGCAATAAATAGACAACCATAATCATATAAGAACCATTTCTGTTAGAAGCCTGGAGACAAATATAAGCATAATGAATTTAGTATTTTTTTTTCTTTCTTTCACGGATGTTTCTATATTACAAATCACAAAGTTTTAAATGTTTTTAATGATTGTAATTTCTTACATGGGTAGCGACACCAAGTTGTACTCGTGTCTTAGTTGGGGTCACCAATTGTAACGTTATCAGCTATTACAAATATGTAAAATAAACGTTGGGAATTTTAAATTGTAAAAATATAAAATATTTATTTGAACTGATTTATTATGCTGCTAGTTTCATGTAATGACAAGATTCAACTGGTTATTTATTTTCCTTTTGTCGCCAAGTCACCTCGGGAAAAAAGAATAAGAATAACCTAAGACTTCGAGTATAACTTGGTGTCGCTAAACATGTATAGTACATTTTCTTAATTATATCACTGAATTGTACACGGGATTCACGAATTTCTTTGAAAAGAGCATGATATTCCGATGTACATTTTATTATCATTGAGTATTAGTAATGTGTGTGACTTACGTGAGCAGTACTTGGGCTCGTCGCTCTTGTCGCCGCAGTCGTCCAGGCCGTCGCAGAAGCGGTCGAGCGCGATGCAGCCGCCGTGCAGGCAGCGGTGCTCGCTGGCGCGACACGCGGTCAGCTCGGGCTCCGCCACTCCCGCCGCCACGCCCGCCCACACCAGCCACAGGACCGCCACCGCCCGCACCCGCCGCATCACACCTGCACCCAACAACACACTATTACAAGCAGGAAACAACCTAAAATATTCAGGACGAAAAGAGATCATGTAAGTGGATAGTGTAACTATCTCAAAAGTGGTACATTTTAGAGAAAAATAATATTCTTAACCTCGAACTGATTTTCAAATTTTGATTTTTCAATAAAATTTAATTTAAATTTTGGTTTTTATTGAAAAATCAAAATTAGAAAAACAGTTCAATGTTAAGACTGTTATTTTAAAAACATAACGTTTTTCTTTAAAATGTTCCAAAAATGAAATATTAGAAAAGTATACGAACGGCACTTTAGTTGTAGATAGATTATCCTCTTAATTCTTAGATCTAGTCTAGATCTAGACTATCTAGAGTCTTGTCTTGACTTGTCTAGATTATGAAAAGTCTTGCCTTGAAATTTCAAAACAAGACCTAACTTTCTTTTTCTATATCAAGACTAAAGTCTTGATATCAAGACAAGGTTTTTTAATCTAGGCTTAAACTTAGTCAAGTCTTATCTTAAAAATTCTAGACAAGACAAGAGTTTGCAAAATTATGTCTTGTCTTGTCTACATAGCGCCTATAATTCTGTTTGAAAATTTGAAAAACATTGAAATTTAAAAATTCGTACAAATTTTTGACCTGAAAATTGGTAATTTTGAAATAATTCAGGTGTGTAAACATTATATTTTGGTTAAAAACCTAAAAGAATCTAATTTTTCAACTGGAATAAAATAATTTAGGAATTCAAGAAATATTTAATGGGGTAATCCATATATTATGTTCTCGCTCCGAATTTTCGTGAAATCATGAATTAAAACAAAAATATATTTGTGACACGTACACATTCATACATATACAGATAATACAAAGATCATATGTAAAGTTAAACGTTAAAGTAGATTAACGTAAAAGTCACAATTTTTGTTTTGTTTAAATATTTTATTGCTACATAACTAAAGATTTGTATACATGAAATATAATTGAAATTACACGTAAACAAGAAAATATAAACTAAAACTATCTTAGTTTACATTTCCTCCGCAAGAGATGGCTGAACATTGTGATTCGTGACGTTTGAGCAATGGACGTTCTATCGAGATTTAAAATCGAAACCGGTTTTAAAAAAATTATATCTACAAAAAAATATACACAAGTGACATGTAAAGATTTTCTACATATATCGCAGATTTCTTCAAAAAATTAAACTGAAAATTTTAATTGGATTTTTTTAGTCCTTTTAAATAGATACAAATTGTTTCAAAATATTTAATACATAAATAAATTACACAAAAGTTTATACTCTAACAAAGTGTTTGATTACAAGGCACTACTAGTGGGACAATTGAAAACTACAAAATATATATAACTTTAAAAGTGTTGGTGTAGGCGGTAGGCCTGTAGTTTGTAGGGTAATGTAACAGTGTTTCCAAATTAATGAATAAACCAGGACCATTTGTAAATCCAAAATATGGGACAGAAATGGCGCCATGCATCCTGCAAACAAATGACTTTTTAATGCATAAAGAAGTAGCCGGGTGACACGCAAACAAACCGACGAGCACTGCGAGAGAAAATTTAAAACTATCCTGAATCCTGTTTCACCGACTGTTCGATCCTGCAGGATTTTACGTCTGTTGGGGCAGGAAACAACCCTTCGAGCCCCGAGCTGTTTGTCGCCTACCTAACCTAACATTATGTACTCAGCGTGTCTTCTCGGGTTTTATTATTTGTGCGCTTCGCCGGCCTCTAATGCAACTGGGAACGTATTTACAAAATAGTATAAATCAGACTTGTCTCCTCGAATAAATTATGTCAGTTGTTTATCTTTGTTGCATACTACAATCCGCCTCACAAGGGATAACGTATTTTTAAGTTCTGGCACATGTGGAATGGGGATTTATTGGTCCTAGTTTCTTCACATACTTCTACACATCTCAAATTCTTTATACATACTTTCGTAAATATGGAAAAGGTGAGTAAAACAAATTTAGATACTCGTCACACTAAGCATTTTCAAGTTTAAATATTTTCAAAAGCGTCTAAAATATTTACCTACTATATACTTTGAATTATCATAATGAATGATATCATTTATCGGAATATTAATAATAATCTAAATCCAAAATTACACAACATTAAATTCCTTAATAAACAAGTATTTAATAGATTAAGTTCTCATCTTCAGAAAAACGTTTATTAATCTAAAACAATAAAATTAGATTATTAAATATAGCATGAAGATAACGAAATACTAAACTGGATAAAATAAGAATTAAGAGAAACTGTAAAACGAGAACCATTGGGATGAAACTAGAAAACAGGCAATTTAAGTAGTTTAGGTACATCAAATGAATGAACCCGAATATACTATGTAAATAAAATAGCAGAAAAAATAAGATTGAAAAAAACATTAAAGATCTAAAAATCATGGCTTGGGATCGAAAAGCAGAAAAAGAATTCAGAATCCAGATGAAAAAGAAAAAGTTTGTAAAGTAAGTTTTCATTAATGTAAAAAAGTTTAAAGTATTAAGCATTTAACTAAAAGAGTAGATATTAAAGACAAAAATTTTGTATGAACTGTATTTCATTATACCTAATGTATTTTCCTTCCGATGCAATATTTAAATATATTTGATCTTTCAAAACAAAAGCTATTTTTAATTGATTAACAAATGAAAACAGAGTCCCTGAAACCGTAGTCAATAAAAATTGAAATTTTATAGGTAGATCAAAGTAAAATTCATTACGGCACAAATTTTAAAACATTAACCTGAACAAAAAAGCATACACGACAATAGAGCATGTGAAACACATTAGCGATTTTTTAACGAAACAATTGAATCAAAAATTCTTGACAAAAAATCTAAATCCTGAAACACAATTTCATATTTCATTATTCGTGAAATGAAACCATTTTTTGCCTCACTATAAAACCCATTTATCAATCCATTCGCAATCACAGAGGGAAGAAAATAACCTGGGCGATGACGATGACAAAAACATATCGATAATTTCCACGGTCGCCGGGCTGGGATTAATTCAAATTTAAAAACATCCTGCGGACAGAACTTTACACAAAAATGCCATCAGTGCCATTCATCGCACCCCTGCTAATCCCAAACGAAACATCGCGTTTTTAATCGCAAAACAACAAGCCGGTTCACACGTATAGAATACTCTCACCTCTGAGGACACAACAATTCTTCCCACTCCAAATTCAAATCATTTCCAATTCTGATTTATTCGCAAAAAATATTTTTGAAATATTTAAATTCCTTTTCTCCGTAGGTATACCTAATTTTTTAATATTTCGGTCATTAATAACAATGAATAACATTAACAATTAATGGAATAACCAACAACTATCTAATTATATTTAAATTAATAATAAAAGAAACGCGGAACATAGGAGTTTAAAATAGAACTTCAAAAAAATTGCTGATACTCCTGATCGGTTTAGAGAAAAAATATATATGTGACAATTGTGATAGTTGTTGACATGTCATTGTAGATAATTTTATATTTTTGTAATTTGGTATACTTATTTAAGAAAAAGAATTTAAATTTAACGTAAAATAGTATTAAAATAGACAATAAGAATTATTAATCAGTGATACGTCTCTAAACTATCACAAAGATATTTTCTTTTTTCCATGCCTGTCTGATTTTGCACGAAAATATTACATTTTATATTTAATATATCTTGTACTGCAGACCTGCTGTAGTATCAATTAAGATCTTATCTGATGTAGAATTTAATTTTGCCCATTGTTATACTCTTGTAATTTAGCCCTAAATCTAACAGGAAAAAGAATATCCGCAATTTTTTGAAATCCCATGTTAAAGTCCTATGTTCCCGGTTTCGTCGCACTCCTCTATTTATTTTACCATTATGGTGATTATTAATTATTTCTTATTCTATTGTACAAATGAAAAAGATTGTAGAAGGATGAAAATTTCAATGAGAATGTTTTGAAAACATTTAAAGATGCATAATTAATTTATGTATTTAATTGTGTTTTCTTATTTTTACATTAATAAATTAATAAAATTGAATGTCACGAATTTATTTTTAAAAAACTTTAGTTGCAAGCTGTTGTTTTTAAAAGCTACAAATTGAAACTTCATTCTGATACCTGGAACGTTTCAAGTTTCTTATTTCTTGTAATTTTCTGTTACAATAACTGGGTAAAATGAAATATTCTTGTAGTAAAGAACAACAAAGCGGATTTTTCTGTGAAATAAACCATCTCCGTACCTGCAAAGTGACTGGCTTGCTCATTGTAGCGTTCGTTTCCAAAAGAAAATGAAAAAGCTGCGCACCTGAAGCAAGTAAACGGATAAATGGGTCACCCAGGGTCTGATTAAAATCATTGTTCATCGACATTGTATTTGCATAAGTATCCCGCTCCGAGAATTAAATTGTTCGCTGATTCTTCCAGAAAGTCAAAACTCGGATTGTGGCTGTAATTCCTGGTTCGCCACTGTTTGCATATCGTTTATGTGTTTAGTTAAGATGAACTCGTCAAGATTATCCGAAGTTGATTTTAATTAAAAAGAAAAGTCTCGATTCTTGTGAAATATTAGCTACGGTAAATATTTGAGAGATTTACAAAATTACTCGCTTCAAATTGAACTTGGGGTAAATAAATTTAATCAAATATTTTTGCAGAAATTACGGGACAAGTAAACAGATCACTTTCTTTGAATTTCATCGCGAAATTAACTCTCTTCTCTAGATTTGGCTTAGGTTGAATAACCTATGCAATTAGATGTTACTGACCTTATGTCAATCAGAAAACGCGTCTCATTATTTACATACCGAAAATAGAATCACTATAGATACATTTTTATTTCGAAGTAATTGATTTCTTAAAAATAAAACTTATTTAAATAGATGCTCACTAATTATTTATAGAAAACCTATCGTTTATATTCTGTTATTTATATTATTCTTTGTCTTGAAGAAGACAGTAGTATACTCGTATGATACTGGATATCAGGTTTTTAATGAAAATTAAAGAATTGAAAACGAAAAAAAACTTCGGGTTTTATTATTTTATTAAAAAAACTTGACGTTTTATATTGTCATTTTATTGTTTTTTTTTATCCTAACGGAGGGATTGGTATAGATGCTGAAACATTAGATTTTAAATTAAAAATAGAGAACTGAAATCCAAAGAAAAACCCTTGTGATTTATAGGTTTATTTTTCTAAGGTATTACAGGTATGAGAATCTAATTAATCTAAATTTTTATCAACTAAACCAACATGAGTATTAGTGATTTATGAATAATGAAAACTAATATCAACGACTTCCCCTGTGTGATTCAATATTCAATATACATAGGTATCTAAAATATCGTTCCCCACATGATCCCAATTAATGTGTAGCATTTGCCCGCCTGCATTCTGATAACCACATAAAAAATATCCCCCTGTATGGTCAGATTAATGGCGGCCATTTTTATAATTAGCCATGCAAATATGCGGATCAATTCTAGGGAATTTATTTCTTTCTAACTTGATTTGTGTTGGTAATGTTATCGCTGACACCCGAGTGTTTGCTATGGGGAGTTATCACTGTTGCATATTTGCATTTTTTATTTGGACATGAAAGATAATGAATTGGGGGTGTGGAAATGAATATATTACCTGGGATTGGTACAGGGATGATGGAGGTTGAAATAATTCTAATCGAAAGCAAACTATACCTTTTTCAATTTAAAATGGAAGATAAATCGTTTCAAATTGGAACAGTTTGTATTATAATCTGGAATATTTAGAGATTTTTTCGAACCATCAGTTCGGAACTGTTCCAGAATTGGAAGTTCTGCGCATGTCATCTAAGAAAGCGAATTCAGAACAGTTCTCACTTGGACGGGTTCGAATAATTGTCATGAGCATTTGTTTTAAATAACCTTATTTCATATATTTATAATAGTTCATTACACACAGTATTATACAGAGAAGGGTTCTATATAATAATTATGAAATAAATAACAATAAATTATAGGTATAACACTTTTTTATTTAGTTGGGTGATTCTAAAATTATAAGCTTTCTTTTGATATGACCTTAAAATAGAGTATTATTTTATTATTAATTACATACCAATTTTAAGAGAGTAAGTATTTTAAATTCTGACCATGCGCAATGGAGAAGTATGTAGCAGACAGCAGATTTTCAAACTTCTTCATTGCGCATGGTCAGAGTTTAAAATATTTGCTCTCTATCTAGAACTGTCAAAACCATTCTGTTCGAATTTGAATCGACAATTTTCAATTTTGACCTGTCCGAATGTCAAGATTTCAAATTCCAGAACTGCAGCATTCGAATGCTTTCTAGTAAAATGTTCATGCTCATTACTTCAAGAACTCCTTAGAACTGTAGGTTCGAACAAGGTATAGAAATTTACCGAGAGCAAAATAATGATGTTTCTGGAATAATTATGAAATTATTAGAATATAATTAGAAGAATATACTTCTCTTATATTTTCTTCAAAGGCGTATAGAGATGTCCATTTTTCGAGCTTAACCATTAAGATACGAAGTCGGTTAAGTTGAGGACAATTCCTAGTAAAAAAAAATTTGTAGAACGTGTAAGTTACAAACTTGTAAAAATTTAAATAAATAAGATATGAATTAAAAAGTATTGATCAAAACCAGTTTTTTGCTTATAGCTTGTAACTGCTGCATTTTTTCGGAAAAACTAATATAATAACGTTTCTCTATCTCTTATATTTCTCGAGATTCTAAAGGTTAGGGTCGAAAAATGCGAACCTATATTATTGTATTCTAATTACTTTTCAAGTTTCTATATTCCACTTCCCCTTCTGTGAAGTTGCCCTACATGTGTAATAGTTATAACCCGGCATGTAGGCGACATATTAACACAGCGGGAGCAGGAGCAGTAGGTTCGTTCGCAGGAGTAATGTAACGCTAACGCATTTCAACTTTGCGTTTCACATGCACCTGCTGTGAGTGACGTTTATAGCCGTGTGCCACTGTTGTTTGTGTGTGGCTTCTATTCGTAATACGTTGCTCTGTTTACTCGCCTAATGGCGCCAATTGTTCCAGGGTGAAAGACGGCCTGGCATTTAGATTTAAATAGTGTTACGCCTTTTGCACTTACTAACACCTCCACAAAGTAAACAGAGCTACATATATTCATTACTTGTTTCATAGATCAACCGAATCTGTAAAAATAAAGGGAGCATTCTTCAGAAAAGAATAGCAATATAATTAAACAAACCAATAATAATACTTGTCCTTATAGTCAAATAAATATAGAATATATTTACTTGATCATCCTACAACTGAACAAAATTCAGATTTTAACTTAGGAAAAAAGAAAAGAAGAAGATATAAAAAAAGACATAAAATATGGAAGAATGTGTAAGGTATACTTCAACAATATCGAAATTGAGATGCCCACTTATCTCGAAAATACTTGTTGAAAATAGTCCTTAAAAATTGAGACTTCTGGTCCTTCTATTTACAAACCTTTCAGGAGAATACTTCTGCAAGAAATGCAGAAAGATAGAACTGTAAAGTGAATATATAAAGCAAGACCAATATAAAAAAGAGTTAGAAGACAGACAAAAACAAGAAATGAAAATATTGGAACAGCACTAAAAAGTAAAAGGTAAAATGAGAAGATGATCAAAATAAAAAAATAAGATAAAATAATCTAAAGAGAACGCGTGAAAAAGAAGATACCACATAGAAGACAAGGAGAAAAGAACTGACACAACAGTCTTATATCGAAAGATAGATAGGCATCAAAATTAAGCAAATAAGAAAATTAATGTAATTAAACATCTAGTCTTTAATTTGGCTTGATGTAAAGAATAAAGGAAGACCTGTAGATTCATAGATAGGAATAATAAGTAGGGAATTATAGAACTAAGAAAATTATCAGGAACCAATTTGAAAGAAGAACAATAGAAGCATTTTAATTCGTCAAAGGCTTGTACGATGACATGTTTATGTTATAATGCGGCAATTACGTCCCCTAGACGTAATGCCTCCCCTAAACAATTAACTTTCCGATGATGCGATCCGGTGCGTAGTGGAGGGAGCGAGACGTGGTCATCCGGGCACGCGAGCATGTCATTTGTGACAGGACATTAATGAAAACCGCAGTTTAGGTTCGGGCCGTTTGCGGCCAGGCTGGTACATGCTTGCACTCATTGCCAAGGGATTCTGCACGCCGGAATGTAGGCCAGTCTGCATGGGATTGGACCGTGGTCAAACGCTACGGAGTTATGGGGAATATTCTGCACGCTAAGTGATCGCTTGTGGTACGCATCGGCCCCAATTCATTACTCAATTCCCACTGGTCACCGCACAGGACAACCAATATGCGTTCTTCACCAAAAGATCATTAGGTTCTTCTCATTCTACTATTTCTCATATTTTTGTCATAAACGCATCAATTCAATATATTTCTTATTTATTTCATAGAGGCGTATACATTTTATCATCCACATGTGTTATAGTGCTCGACTTTGTATTTTTCAAACATTTAATCTTGCACACCTTTTATCGTGCACACTTTTAATCTTCGCCAATGTTTGATCTTTAAAACATTGTAATTATACCTGTCATTCATTTTATTGTCCATGCAGTAAACATATTTATAATTAAATGAAATATTCAGTATTAAATTTTTCTGAAGATAAAATGTGTAAAAGATAAAATGTTTGGAACATAAAATGAGTGGAAGATAAAATGTGTAGATGATAAAATGATTTGGAAGATAAAATGTGCGTAAGATAACTTTTTTCGCGGATTAAAAGTGTGTACGATAAAAGGTATGCAAGATTGAAAGTGTGAAAGATACCTTGTCAAGCAATATAACATGTGTGGAGGATAAAATGTATAAACCCCATTTCATATTCCACTGAGGGTGTTTTAAATAACAAATTAATAGAGAAGCATCATTTAAGTAATTGCATTTTAGTGGTGCATCCTCTGCAAGAAACCTACACTTTTTAGTAAGTTTCAAGTCGCTCAGAGAAAGATATATTTTTACTTTAATTTCAAATCTATGTACGTTTACCAATTAAACAAACATTACTTTTAATTTTTTTATTATATAATATATTATTGTATAAAGAATATGAAACAAAGTAAATGTATAAAAATATTTATAAATTGATATGCCTGAAATGCTTGGTAATATAATCTTACTGACGGATGAGATTTATGTAAAATATATATTTGAATCTGATGTTTTAACAAGTCGAATATTTCCATTAGTATGACAATTTCCTACTAAGTAAAACATTGTGTTAAAAATGTTTATGAAATGTAGTCTGTTTTGCAGAAGTTGAAAATCGAATTACAGAAGAGGATTAAATTATTCTCAAATATTCCGCGCGAAAATCAAAATATATGAATAAATTTCCGAGAGCAATTCAGCGAATAATTTTTGCCAGTTTGCAAAGCAAAACACTGAGCGTCGCAGTGTTCTTTATGGGCCACAGGAGATTTATAACGGCCCGGCCCTGATTTCCATAAAACTTGGTAATCCGTCAGCATAACAATCTATGGGGATTTTATTGTTTTCAAAACAAATGCTCAACTAGCTGCGGTTTTCGCAAAGTTCTACAACTGTCAACTTGCTCGAGTTTTGTTTTTGTTCGCACGGGTATATATGTGTACAGCAAACACTTAACTTATTAAACTTACGAAGAATTGAGGTGCAGACTGCATCGCATCAAGACAGCTGGATAACAAACTACTCCAATGACAAATAGCTTATGACGGATGGCATTCCTTTGGGAGATTCCTAACATATTGTTAACAAATATTACAACACAGCGCCAACTTCTCATCAAGTTGGGAAACAGTATGACCATTCTCACCGGTATATGAATGTGGCTACATTTATGCTGCTCTAAATTCATCGCAATATTAACATATTTCACCAAATAATTACTTGTCTACACAAAACAGAAATCAAGAAATTTTCATACATCTTGAAATGAGAAGCAGGTAACCGTGAAGTTCAGATTTCAGTTCTACAAGTAGTTACTATAAAATTCTAGTTTTTGGAACGGTTTCAGTTCGTAAGAGGAATTGAGTTTCTGTTAATGGTCTGAATGGTGTGTAAGAATATCTATCCTAACATTAACAGATTTTTTTGTTCAAGGTTTGTCACCACTGGGATTTGAACCCCAGATCTCACAGTCTGCTCAGTGAGTCAGAGCGCTTACTAAGTGAGCCACCACTTGATAAATAATAGAAGGAAGCTTCTTTCTTTCTTTCTTTCTCAATGATCTCTTGTATACTTGTGCTGTTTGGCATCGAAATTTGGAAATTATCTGGACAAGTATTTTAGTGATTAATTCTTTAAATTTAAATTCTTAAAAACACTTTGCTTTCTGGTTCGAAATATGTTTAGTAATAAATGATGTTGATGCCATTTTTTTTACTAGACAAAACTAACTTTTATTAAAAATCATAATTATATTATAATATTAGTTGTTCTCTTAAATGTTTGTTTCTTGAGGCTCTGCTGTTTCAGTTTCCTTCTTTATCGTTTTTTAACCTGGAATCCTCAAAAAATGAATATTATTTGCAGTGGAAAGGTGTTTTGTAAATAGTCTCAACTGTTTATAAATTCGTAAAGTAAAACAAATATAAAGATCGCTAAATTTCGCGGAGGTATCTCGCTAAATTGTTGATAAACTAGAATAAACAAATTAGGAATTCTAACTCATTAATTTGTAACATCACCACCGCGCTAAACGCTGTTTGCATTGGCAGCATTTACATAATAATTGTTTACATTTGTGATAAATGAAAAAGTATCTGTATGCACATTTAATATTGAACAAATGAAAGCTCATACGCAATTTATCCGCTTGTTTTTTGTCTTTAATTGTGCAGCAATATGTTTGTTTGCAAATGATTCTTTTGTTTGATGAATGAATGGAATTAAACAAGGTTTTTTACACAGATGAATTTATGCTTTGAAATGTAAACTATTGTTAGTAATTCGAGCGAAATGGAAACGTGAAACTAACTGGGACGTAATGCCGACGGTACGTGCGCTGGGAAGACTGACAGTACGTGCAATCTTGCACTCTTGCAAACGCGATGTCAAATGATTTTAACTTGTGTTCTGGAATAATGACTCTTTTACTTTAATTCACTTTTAATGCACTCCCAACTTTACACTCGCAAAATTATGAACTTCTCCTCAGATACTTCGTTTTCACATCTTCTCCTTTCTATTCCTTTACTAGTTTCCTCATCTCCTACGTACATGTACTTCTTTACATCAAAACTCTTGCTATTCTATATTCACATATCTAAATAATTTTTATTCAAAACTTAATTGAATCTCTTTAGTGTTTATTTTCCGTGATAATTTAAATCCAATATAAAGTAAGATAAAATAGAAGTACATGTAATAAAACATTATTTACCTTTCTCCTAGGAACCAAATCAAAACACTACATTAATGTCATTTTCGATATTTGTCGTCAAATTGTCTCTCTGAATTACACTCTATGATTTTATTTTTTTCGGATTCGTTTCAGTTTTAGACCTTAAAACCAAACAGCAATTTGACTCGAAAACTATTTGTTATTGTGATTTTATTAATTCTCGTCAAATTGCTAGATTATGTGATCAAAATAAGTTTACCCGGTAAAATAAAAAGCTCTTGTGTTATTACAGTTGATAATGAATTTGATGAAAATGAACAAAATAGAATATTTTTATTTAATACTCCAGTAGCCAGATTGTTAACTAGGAAATACATTTTACCATAATGTGTCTACCCTATTATTGGCAATATATCGATTATTGAAATTATATTAACACGTTATCATGATGCTAATTAAGGAAATTATCTATTGTCTAGGCTATTACCTAGAACTAGTTACATTATAAGACAATACAAATGGTATTCCACATAAATTTCGTATGTAATACGACAGTTTTATGAGTTACTAGTACATAGTTTGTGCTATTAATTAAAATAAATGTAACTTTCAAATTGCAGAGTTTAAATGTTTAGAATGATTTTATATACGTACATATTATATATATTACTGTGGAAACAACACAATAATGAATATCAGAACTAGAGAAAACTTGTTAAGTCGAGTATTTGATAATTATGAACATAACAATAGGTACACGGTGAAAGAAAAATATAGATTTTGATATTAGTTTAATAAATATTAAAATGAGTGGGTGGAAATGGAATATGGAAAATAATGAAAACGTTGGCGTAACAGTAAACATTTGCGTGTTCGAACAGAGCTATTGAAACCCCGTGTATCAAAAGGTTATTTAAATGAATTTTTGAACAGCTATCAACGTTATCATAGTTGACCACAAACCAAAAAGTTTAATTTAATAGAACAATAACGACCCAGCGTTCCGAAACAAAACACTTTGATTTACACTCGTTTTTAAAAATTATTTTTCACGCAGAAATCATAATTTATTAACTGTCATGTTGCTGAGTATGACATGATATATTACAAAAGCTATCCACATAAATTTCAAATAAAAAATTCGTTTATTGAAATGAAGCGCGTTGTTAAAATACAGTCACTTTGTACCAGGACCGGTCTGAAATTATTCATGATATTCAAGGAAGGAAGCGGTTTAATGTCCTTGGTTCAAATACCGCAACGTTCAAGTCCTTCTCCGCTAAAACTCCGATAAACATTCTTATCAAAATATGTAACAAAACAATCAGCGCCATTTACCATGGTTACGTTCTTAAAACAATATTATCGATAAACGTTGGTAAGAAACGTGAAGTGGCAATTGAAAGTCTTTCAAGATGTTGTGATTTGATGTGACATGACTCAAATGAACTGTAATTCATTACGTAGAAATATATTTTCGTAGTGCAATTGTGTTTGGGAAATTATTCATGATATTCAAAATTGGAGGTTCTCTTTCCGTGTTTCTTGTTAGCATGTACATGCACCCACGCACTGAGGGTATGGGGACTGTTCTCGCTACGAAATTTAATTAACAAATTGCTTAATCCCGCTACGAAACGTGAAACAAATGCGTTAATTTATTACCCCAAAGCGAATACGATAACTTTAATACAACAATGACTGTGCTGTTTAACTACAATTTGTTCCTTCAATCTCTAATAATTGAAAGCTTCTCACCGAACTTCTAATTGGGGGATTCTTTTATTAGCTACAAAGTGTGACATTGCATTTTGTAATCACGAACTGTCAAAGTTTTATAGTTTCAATTGAATTATCATTCCGTCAGAAACTTAAATTTTTATCATCGAATAAATAGTGTTAGATTCAGTATTTGTAATTACTGAAGATCCACTAAAAATGCAAATAAAATTACTCTCAAGTATTATTCCTTCCATAAATGTCGTGAGAATAAGTGACTAAAGTTTAGTTTAATTCTTTTCTTATAGCAGAAAGATGTTTATCGTTATTGAGTATAAAATGATTTACATATTTGTATGCCCGACATTTGCAAAATGTAGGTCGTGCACGTAAATCACTGGATATGTATCCATGTAATAAAACCCTTCATAACGGTAAAATCAACCGGAAATGGCAACCATCGTCGTTACGATTCACGTCCGGTTTGGCCACGGCTGTCCATGTGCTACCAACATATCACGATTAACTCCCTCTGTCATAGATTTCGAGGTTGCAGTGCACGATTTCCATTACTTTCTTTTACACATGCACTCAAAATGACAACAAATTTCAAAAATTGTTTGTATTTTTTTCAACCAATAATTTATTAATTTTGGGGAAAAGCGAAAATTAGAGATAAGTAAAGTTTGTTATTTCTTATTATAGTACTGAGATTCTTGTTTAATTTTCCATAGAACATTAGAATTTCATTTGAGAGAGTCGTTGAAGGTCGTTGAAAGCGGCATCCATAAATATCTCCATTTCATACAATAAATCCCGCACGATTACGTATTCGACACAATCGCGAAAGACAAACAAAACATTAGCATAATTCATACATATCATTACACGGGAAGCGGAAACCGGTGTGGGCGGCCGCTCCACCGGAAGTGTTGATGCCATGTCGACAGTCGACACTTTCCCTAATGCGATTATGCTGCGAGCCGCTGCACTACCACCTGCATATGCACTGCAACTTGAGAGGAAAACTCCAATTACGGTTTTTATTAGCTGCTTTGCATACTGGTTCATTACTTTACTCAGGATTATGGAAATTGATTTTTAATGCAGTTTTTCATAAGGTTTACAATTTATCATATATAGTATTACATTACCCGTAAGTAACGACAATAAGAGAACTAGTGGTTTATCACAGAACTTTATAATAATATTATAGAATGCAACCTTTCATAATATCAAATTCCATTTTTTTGAACCACTATAAAAATTAAATAACACACTTGGCTATTCAACAAATTATTATTTTTCGCGTCACCGTTTACTCATTTCCATAGCACTGTAACCCGTAACTCATAACATTTATCACTTTTTTACCATTGTCAACGAAATAACAGTTCTACTGGAAAGTGAATGAATGAGGATAATACTATTTTTTTGTTATTTGATCACCTAGAAACTTGTAAGTAAATAAATCTAACCTGTCAAGACGCTTGCATTTTAAATACTAGTTAATTTCTGTCGGTGACGCAAAAACATAAGCGTCTCGGATTATAAGTATACTACAACTATATACGCACGGTAACACCTCAAATGTTATAATTTACTTATAGTCGTTTCAATAATCATTAGATACAGCTGTCGGATGTTGAACAAAAGGATAAACCGATTGTTATATTAAATAATTAATAGTAAAATAATCAAGTAAATTATATTATTCTTAGTGATTCATTACGATTAGGTATGTACCTACCATCCTATATTGAGTGCTAATAATCTTTCATGTCCACATAAAATGGAATTATTCTGTCTTTGGTTATTTTTTGTGTTTTTCAAATTCAGTACGATTCTTATAGTCATTGATCCCTTATTTCGGCTTCTGCTATTTCCATTGCTAAATTCGGTTGTCATTGTTTCGAATTTTAGGATTAAAGGTTTC
Organism: Stenolophus ochropezus; assembly: GCA_035578165.1. NCBI lineage: Eukaryota > Metazoa > Arthropoda > Insecta > Coleoptera > Carabidae > Stenolophus > Stenolophus ochropezus. The sequence goes on along the minus strand of JAQOWZ010000005.1, from coordinate 10,140,336 downwards.
GGGTCTAATTTTAGTTACCCAGTCCTGTTTGCAATGTAACTTACAATTAATGATTTTTTGCTATAAATTCTTTGAAAGCCGAGAATGCCAATGTCGCTAGAAAATTTTATTGCGGAACTTGCGCGCAATTATTTAACGATAATTTTTTATGGAGCTTCATACCTGCGTAATATTAAAATCAATAGCTCCACATGTCAAGCTTGCAAAAAACGGCAGTTATGTAAAAAGTTGCACAATAAAAAATATAAAATAACGTGTTTTGTTGCTTTGTTTGGATGTTGAGTGAAATAATTACAGTTGTTGCAAGCGCGAATCGCAATCACAGCGAACGTAATTTGTATTAGAGCATGTTTTCTGATAAATAACGCGCTGAATTTTAATGTCTGTAATTAGTTAAATTATCCCTGCTCTGATTTATTTTACGCACGTTCCGTTCGATTCAAGGTCCGCGATTTCCATGGAATGGCATTATGCGTAATGGATTATAATGTAATCGGGATTAATGGACTTCGATTACGCTTCTTCATCAACTCATTTTTGCCATTACTGACAACCTCTACTGCCTTTTAATTGTATTCTCTTTCCGCAGTTATGTTTTTAATTCAATCATTTTAAATAGAATGCTCAAACCATTTTTATTGTACCTTTTTCAGAAAATGTCTAACCTGTAGACACATGATAATATTTTTGATTTCATAGTAGTTAATAGAATGAAAAAAAACAGTTAGGTCATCTGACTTAATTCCACAAATTTTCTTTTCGTCCAAGCATTAATCAAAGCAGATAATACAGAAAGAGAAACTTTGATGGGTGACTATTTCGTAGCAAGAGAAAACATATGTAGTGCTGTATCTGCGACTGAATACGACTTGTTTCTGCCACGTTGAAACACGATATAACCCTCTCGGCCAAGTTGTCCTGTCGTGAGTGCTAGAAACAAAAGCATCGCGGCAGAGAGCTCTAGATGTGTGTAAATCTCATCGGGTTAACCACAAGCTGTTAATTCCCTGATTACCCAGGCATTAGCTCTAGTTTACGATGTACATAAACGGGGAAGACAATGGCCACAAGATACACCCAAGACGTTGCAACGTGCAGCGAAGAATCATTAGGTGATGAAAACAAACACGACTATAAAACCAAGCACTACAAATGCCACATCATAACAAATAGTTCTTCCATTTAAATTTTTTGTTCTAAATTCACCCAGAAACAATTTTGTCACTTTGGTAGTGTTAAAAATGAAAGAAAACCTAATGCATTTCATCAAACCTCATATATAAATATATCATTATCGATAGGTAAGATATAACAGATTTCCTTAGTTAGCAATAGAAAATAATAAAATATTTAAATCCTATTATAACTAATAGTTTATACTGTGGATCTACAACTAAAGTTCTACTCTGATTAATGTCCGTTTTTATCAATAATGTTTTCTAATAATAAACATTTTTTTCATCATATTGCTATCATATCGTCTTTTATCAACAATATTTAGTAATGTTCCAGCAATCTGGTGTTAGTGCTAATCTGGGGAATATTTTTTCTTGTCGATAAATGTAATGAAAGGCATCGTAAAGCTGAAGGAGTGAAGCCATGGTAGCTTATTTGGTTTTTATTGTGCTGTTCGTCAGTTTTAACATCCTTTGTTTATTGCGGAAGCTGATGTGTGTTTGTTTGTAGGTGTTGTTCCTGCTACGACTCCTGCGATGTTAGTTTCAAGTGTCTTTAAACACTCGTGAAGTTTAAACGTATTGTTTTGTTTATAGTTTACTTAAGTTTCAAATTACTTTCTGCTGGAACGTTTCATGATCTGTGTCCGACGACTTCCATAAGGTTTTCTTCGTTCCGACAATGCATTCTTGATCATTACTTTTTGCGTCCAATCATTCATTAAAAGAAATAGTAACGATTTTACATTTACTAGTAAAAATATGACCCTTTTGATAATTTTTTAATTTAGAATAAAAACTAAAATAATGTGACATAGTATATATTCTTATTGAGAAATTGTATTTGTGTGAGTATGCTTTACAATGCTGGTGAAATGTAGGTAAAGAATTAATTTGCGCAGTGCAGTTCGGCACGCAATTGTAATTTCATTAGCGTCAACTAGCTGAAAGTAATAATGTTAGGAAATAATTGAGAGGATGAATATCCCGTTTCCATCAAACAGACGAGCAGTAGACATAGAGCTAAAACTACAGTTTTCATTAAAATGCCGTCTGGCTAAATAAAACACATTCCGAGAGAGAACTACATCATGGTAGCTTTGATTAAACAGATCCAAAGGAACCACAATTTCTCAAAGAAACCTATCTGATGTTAATATTACAAATTCGACAAATAAATGAATTACTTCTTTAAAAATAATGTCGACAGCATGTAATTCACATTGAAACATTCCCTAACAAAGATATTATCTTCGCCTTTCAAAATATACAAAAGACCTACCCTTAATTACATTTCGGTGAAAAGAGGAAAGAACTAAATTAAAATTTTAAAATGACTTGCTTACCTGCAAGTATTATCTGCTAGGTTATGTGCTTATTTCTTTTTAAAACTTTTCAGAGTATTTCTTTTGTTTCTTTATACGTAAAAATTATTTTATGAACCCGCAAGGCTTTTACGCAAATTTCTTCGCTCTATACTTTGCCGACTACATCATTTAGAAACGCTTCCATTACTTTTACAACAAAAAATAGAGTGCGACATTAAGTAAATTAAATCAAAACTTCACCACCTTATATTACACAAATTTTTCACCTGAGATAACTCAACAATGTTTAAAAAAGAATTCAAAATAGTATGCGATTCGAAAACTATGTAGAGTACAAATTAAGGTTGCACCGTTCAAAGTTGGCAAAATATTAACGATATAAAATAATGTTCACGTTGAAAATTCTTCTTTAAACTTCATTAAAATCAAAATGGAATGGAAATGTCTACAAGTACCTACCTCTCCGATACACTATAGATTCAACATGTGTTATTGTTTCTGGATAAATATGTAATTCTCAGAATAAGTTGCTACATTAAGATTCTATCCAGAGTATTTGCAAAGTCAATAATCAGATCTTGTTTGAATTTTGAAAAGGAATTAATTTCTGAGCTGTCAAGAATGACATCCTGATCTATATTAAATTCCGTGAACACAAACATGATCTATGTATTCCCTAATAGGTAATAATTTTTACTTTTCAAAGTATATTACTGTTTCACTTTGTTCGTGTCGCTATCTCTCCCATTTCGTTTATTTATGAACTTCGTACTTCCATAATCTCGGTATTAATTACCACGATATCAAATTTCAAGCTAATCCATCCCTGTAACCAAGTCACCTGACCAAAGTGTGAAACAAAGCTTCCAACTATTATAACACTCACCCATAACTCCCTGGAGTGAGAGGCAGATACGTGCTTGAGTAATCCAGACAGAGACAGATGTGTCATTTTGGTAAAGCTCGCAAGGTTGGGAGAATGTAAAAAGAGTGAGCCTGTTAATTTGCTTATGTTTTTAGATTTTCCTATTCAATTTTAAAGATATGTAATACAAACAGAGTTTTTGTGAGTTTTAAGAAATATCCTTTACTGTAAAGTTAAACTTTAAACTCATGTTAGTGGTATTGTAGTAACGATTAAAAGACCAAGACAGCATGAAACTGAAATTCTACTTTAGTGTCAATAATAGTTATTTATACTACAAAGACTATTAGGACTTTTTCACATATCAGGAAATTATAATAAGAGGCCGATGTGATAAGCTGAATTCTTAGTAACTTGCGAGAATGTATAGCTATTAACATAATTAGGATAGATGTTGAGGAATATAAAAATCGGACAGCAGTCAGTGATATGACACACTTTTTTATTTTTTGATAAATTCTTGTATGTTCCATATGTCATCCACACGTGTTACCACACATTTCTAACCCTGAAGAAGACTATTGAGTAGTCGAACTTGAAATAAACTTTTGTACAATGACTGCTGTCCGAATTTTATCTTTCTCAACATCAGTCTATTAGTCAGTGGAAGGTCGTTGTTAACATAACAGCCGTGATTTGAAATCCGAGCTCATAAGGCGAAAATTTGAGACATTAAGGCCTGGAAGATTCGTAACTTCTGTAGTTTGTTCAATAGTTCATAGGTTTCATAAAATGAAGACGTTAATAATAAATATTATTTTACAACTATCAATAATGTTTTTGAGAAGTAACACCAGGTTACTGTTATTTTCTCATGTTACTGTGGCAAGTAACTATGGTAATAGTGTACCGTATAGATACAGTTATTACTTAGATAGCAGCTTATTTTTGTATATGTAAACAAAGGCTTAATAGGTATACCGAAACCGATAAAGGTAGGTGTACAATACAGTTTTTCTCTATTGTTTAATGACCGCTTAACTACTAAGGTCATATATGCAATCGAATAAGGGTGATATAATGGATTGAAAAGCTAACCACTAGTTTAGACAACTACATTTGTGTTGTTATGTTGATGGAAATATTATGTAATTAAGTTTTATATTTACACGTCTGGTAACTATAGATTACACACTTCATAATACTAGACCGATTAACAGATCTTTCTTCTTTGGAAAAGCAAGAAAGTTGGAGAGTAGATTTCTGCTGTGTATAGGATAAGAGCTACAACAATCTAGATGTAGAGTTTGGCAGGACAATCCACCGGCACTATCCATATCAGTGTCGCCATCTCTTTGTCTGTGTAGTTTAATTGGACGAGTATTGTGCAGTCGCTTATTGGAGATAGAAGATAAGTCCGAAGGGTTGATTACGCTAAAAAGCCTCGGCGGACGGCGGGGGTGGTTCCGTATTAACGCGCTAATAGACCGGATGCCGTCGTTATTGTACCTGGAATTCAGCTCGTTTGGTTGTTTGCTCGTTTTACAGAGCCACCGCGCAAGGATTATCGCGATATTTGCCACATACAACCCCTAATAAGCAACACTACCCCCAATGAAATTATTTTGAAATTTATGCAGCTTCAGGATTGGACTGCGGTTTGCTCGAATTGGGCAACAAAAATTACATGTAGTATAAGTTTCGTTGCATAATTTTCACAAATTCCAAACAACAATTATACGAAGATTATATTCATGTAATATGTTTCCCATTTCCAGACGAAAATATGATTCTTTAATTTTTTAAATTGAATTTAAAAGAAATCGATATCATGTCGAAATATCAAAAAAAAATATCCACAATTTTAATCATTAAAATGAATTTATCATGAAATTAAATAAACAAATTATATCTGAAAAAAATCAACCAGGGAACTATGCCTCATTTGTTTAGTCAGTTTTCTAGTTGTCAATATACAAACTCAGCTAAAGACCTGCAATTTATATTAGGTTTTGAAGACAAAGATATTTAATTTGGTTACTAGTTGATAAATCTGAGATCGAACTCCACGAAGTAAAATTGTAAGTACTAAGTAATATTCATGCTAACTGAAAATTGTCACTGAATTAAAAATCATTTTTAAATTATAATCATTTAACAATTATTCAATGAAATCAAAGATTAAGGAACAAATTTTTAAAAACTGGTATGAAAAAAATTGTTAATTTAAATTCATATTTCAAATATTTTAAAATCATTTGAGAAGGTCTGTGCTTTTGATGATATCAATGCTTTGAATGAAGTTGTGGGAAGCCTGAAACGTCTGTCCTTTCCAAGGTTGGGGAAAGTATATTTGGAGGAAATTTGTTTTGAGTAATATTTCTTGCAAAGTTCTCAAGGCACAATTTCGTGCAGCCTGCCCTGTTTGTGGTTCGTGCGTTCTTCCGGTTGAACGGACTCTGACCTAAAACAGGGCGAAGTAAATTAATATTGTTGCTGGAACAGAAGTATACAGGTTCTTTCAAAAGAATCCGTCATTAATTATAACTTTGTTTACAGGAACGTCTTTCGAGGCCCGCACAAAAGCGCCTACATCATCAAAAAGTAAGTGACCATAATTAATATACAAAACATTCCCAAACTTCATTCGTATCGTTAGGAATAATTAAAAGACTATTTGTTCTTTGGGATTAAATAAAGAGTGGGGAGGAAGAAAGAAATTGTTTAAAGGTTATATGCTACTTTTTTAATATAAATTTTTACTTAGTTTATGCACGTTTATTTATTAAATTGTAGATCAATTGTTTATTTATTTATAAAACATATTGCATGTTAAAAGAAACTTTTGGTACCTAATTTCTAAAAGGGATTATTTTTCTTTCTAGAACCAAAGACAAAATTCAATATTACTAAGTGTTGCCTAAAATACTTATTTCATAAACTGTTTGATTCAAGTGAAAACCCATTTAAATTTTCATTAAAGGATGGCTTGATATTTTCATAATACAGTTCCACATTTATCGACCTGCAATGTTCATGTGCTGCCAATCATAGTCGATTATTTCTCTTACACATTATCATTTAATAGACACAGCACACTGATGTCAGTACTATCTCTATCAGGACTCCAATAATCGAACGTTGACAGTCCGTTGTTTTAAAATGCGATTATTATTTCAACGCCACGTCAATCAACTGTTTGCCTATAAGCCTTTCATACCGCACTTTATATCAACGCACTGTATGTCATTATATTAATATAGCTTAGGGATATATATCATCATATTAACTCCAAACCAAAATTAATAAAATTGGTAGAGAAAATTCACCGATAATTTTAATAACTATTAATTTCGGTAATAAAATAAAGGTGCATTTAAATAATTATCCTTTGCTATATTTATACAGTAGAAGACGTTTACTAAAAGTTTGCTATCACCGTTTTTTCAAATGCTCTCTATGTCGCTTATCATTATTTTTACAGCAAAGATAATTTAGGAAGTTTCAAATTTATTGCAAAACAAATCATTGTATATTTTACTAAATGTACTGAATACACTAAAAAATATATTTTTCAAAATTCGCAAATATAATTGCATATTACAGTGTTAACAATTTTGTGCCTATACTAATAGTCTACAATATTGTAATGTTTATTTATATAGGTGAAGTGTAAAGAGTAGGGCTAGCAAAAAAGTCGATATATCTATTTAAGACGACTTTTAAAAAAAGTCTATTCTTGAAAAGCGTAGTATCGATTAATTGAATTTAGACTTTCGACAATATTTTTTTTTATCTTTAAAAATGAAAATAAAACCCTTAAACTTTAATAATATTAGAGTATTTTCAATAGGTTGCAAAATATTTCTTCATATTTGGATTCATACATAATGAATTTTCAGCTTCATGATGGGAAAAATTATTACACGAATAAATCGCTGACAGCAAAAACGATTATTTACTGGGATTAATGCAGGTTTACAACTTTTTATGGAGTGTTGGGTAGCTCAATAGTTAGGTGTCAAAAATAATTTTACTTGAAGGAAAGGTAAAAAATTTACCGTATTTGACAAATTAATATCGTATTTACCTGGTATAAATTATGTTTACTGAAAAAGAAAAATAATAGAAAATGACATTTGTTTGAATTTATTAAAAAAGCTTTGGAAATCCGTGATAAGAAGATGTAATATTTATTATAAAATGATTACATTATTATGAAGACGTTTCGGATGTTTGTAAACATCCATCATCAGTTCATTAATTGTCGATGGAAAGTATAAAATTTACATTTGCAAATGATTCCTTATTGGAATTGCCAAATATTGTGCAGGTGGAACAATAATGATTACATAAATTGTTGTGTTGACAATTAAATGAGCAATTATGAAAAATTGAAACATTGAAATGTTAATTTGAAAATTTTATATTATTTTAGTTAATTGTTCGAAAAAATTATTATTACTCATTCATCATGGAGTGTTGATAGGGTTAAGATTGTTTGTCTCAATGGTGAAGGTTCACTTACTTTGAGTTTCTCACAATTTTTAATTCATAGCTGTCAAAATTTATATCAACAAGTATGGTTTTTTAAAAAAAATAATAATAATAATTTTTTCGAACATTTAACTAAAAATTATAAAATTTTCAAATTAACATTTCAATGTTTCAATTTTTCATAATTACTTATTTACTATGAAGATTAGTTTGATATTTGATAATTACCATTGATAAAATAGTTCATATAGAAAAATTAATATTTGTTTACTTATTATATTTTGTCGACTATATCGAATACCCACTTCAATTTTCAGACTTTTGTTATATTTTAACTTTTTTAATTATTTCCACTTTTTCGACTTTTCAATTTTTTCGATAATAGTTGAGCCGCGATAATTTATACTTGCCAGGTAATTATTATCGAACCTTCTAGAGTCTGCCGAAGGCTGACTAGATAGGTCCGTCGCGATGATTCATCGTCATTGAAACATGTTCGTTACAATGTAAAATAAATATAGTGAAGTTTTTATTAATTTGATGAAATATGCTGAAATTAAATGCAATTTTTTTCTGAAAGAAAATATGTAGCATGAGGGAAATGAAATTTTAATACTGGTAGTAAATAGAGAAAGAAGATCGATATTAATTTATTTCGCAATGAGCTTCTTTAATGCAAGTAATGAATATTTTTGTGCACTTGTGGAATTCCTGCGCTTATTCGCACAAAGTGAACATATCGCAGACATTGGTAAGCTCGGGCACAAAGAGGATTATAAATTGTAATAAATACCCGCGCAGCAAAGACGACGTTAATTACAAAATATTTTTGATCGCGAAGATATTTGCATAAATTAAGTTTGCATATTTATGAAGAAATGAATGTTTAAATTACAAGTTGAATATTTCAAAAAGTTAATTAGTTTTTGGTTCTACCGCCGCTGCATACTTGTTTAAATAGTGGATGCGCTGCGAATAATTTTTAGCTACATAATTCAGGATCAAAGTAGGTTTACTTGTGAAATATTACCGTGTCTTGTTTTCTTTCGTAATTATGCTCTGCACCATATTACACATTTATTATGTCCAATAATTAATAAATACGGATTCCTTATTTTTAATTAGCAGCTCATTTTCAATTAGTCAACTATTTATATTCGTAGTTTATCAAGCTTGATTTGAAAAGTTGCTTTATAAATGTTTGAAATATTAGAAAAAAGAAAAGTATTAGTATCAAAAAAGTGAACATGTTAAACGAATAGTAAACAAAATTAAAAAATATTTTTTTTATTTAAATTACGAGTAGGTATTTGCAATGTGAGATAAATATATTTTAACGTAATAATATATTTGTATGATATTATTATTTTTTGTAATCTTACATTGCTAAGAAAAAAATTATTATTATGTTAAAATTATATATGCTAAGTAAAAAATAATAATTTTGGTAAATAATTCTATAACTATATATTTAAATACTTGTCGTAGTAATTAATTCTCTTTTTATGTTACTTTATGTTTTGCTGAGTCAATAATCATTTCTCTTATTAAAAAATATATAGAATGCTCAGTAAAATAATAGACGTCAAGTTTATATATTAAATGCAAAGTAAAATATTAGACGCTAGGTTTATAATAATAGATGCAAAATTGAATAAATAAATGCGAAGTAGAATAATTTTAGCTATAGTTATGATATTTTCAGTAAGTAATAAGTTTGTTAATTTGATGAAATAAAAGCTTTTGTTACTTTTTTTTTAATATTGGTTAGTTTAGGTTGGGTTATGTTAGGTTAGGTTTGCTATGATTCGGTTAGTTTAGGTTTGGTTAGATTAGGTTTGTTTAGGTTAGATTATGTTAGATTCCTAAATTATGCTTTACTTTCTTTTAAAAATAGCTGTTTCCATTTTTACAATGCGAGTAAAATATTCGTCAAGCGTACATTACTTGTATAGAGCAAAATTATTAAAATACTCTGAAAGTTTTCATTATTATACAGTGATACTTCTACTAAGCATCGAATTTTTCTAGTTGACAAAAATATTAAAATGTTATATTATTATACTTTGCATAGGAAAATAGCAATACATTCTATAAATAAATAAGGCATCGATTATAAGCAATTACCGAATGAATTATTAATTATTTTCTCACAATACACTTAGTAATTTTCCAAGTTTTCCCACTTTCCAAACTGCTTTTGTTGCTAGCAACATAAAATTTTATTACATCGCTCAGATAAACAACACTTCGGAAATATATTGTTAAATTTGTTGTAAAGCAAGCGAACCGGTTAGGAAAACTTCGGCTGAGGTTATTTTATTTAGATAAGTTAGCGCTGTTCCATTGTGCGGGGTTATTAGTGTAGAAAATATGAGGACACACAAAACTTGCAATACAGCTAACTAGATATTAACGCGGCCGCGTGCTAAACCGCCGTAAAGAACTTCGGGAGGACGCTAAACTGTTTGCAAGGACGAACATCGAATTAATCAAGATGAATTACCACTAGCCTCCCAACCCTTTCTTACCTATCCCATTAAACCTTCTAAAAAATTTAACAATACTCTGAATAAATAAATAATTTATCAAATATTTTTAGAACCTACCTGTTCCTATAGTAACTTTTTCTTCCGCCGTCTCAAGTTATGTATTAGTTAGGTAGTTTACTAACATGTCTTAACAGTATTTTTAAAACAATTCCAGTATTCAGAGCTAGGAAAATTGCAGTCTAAAGTTTTTTTTCATAGTTTCTGCAATATCTAATGGTATCTTTATTGTTTCTCTAGTTACTTGTTCAAACATATTTTCTAAAGAGGGTATCAAGTTCAATAACATATGTGAACAGAAAAAAAAGTCAAGGCTAACTACTTGAAAACTCTAAAATTAGTAACAATATAACTAATGCTCTTGTTAAGTAAAATTAAAAATCGAAATCGGTGTTCTGCATGGCAGTAGCAACTGAATGTAAGACTTTTTTACATTAGTGTAGATTGTTCTTTGTATTTATTTCTCTTAAAGAAAAAAATAGTTTGTATATGCGAAAAATTATTTGAGTTTTGATTTCGGTTTCGATGAAGTCTACTCTAAATTAAAATAGTTTTCGATTAGCTACGTCTATACTTAATTAAATAAAGGATCGCATACGTAAATTTAAATTTAACATTTATTAATTAAACTACAAGTCAATTACAAACTGAATCACTTGTCTCTAACCTTAATGATTATAATTGTAATGTACGTAGCTACGTACATGAGAATTATTCAAGTAATTTAACCTGTATTGAATAATTGATTTATTTTTCAAAAACTTCAAAAACAAAAATCTGAATGACATATTAAATTAGATTAAATTTTTCTTTGTTTTCATTCTGAAGTCCCCAAAAAATCAATTTATGTCAAAGTAAATTCCAAGTAAAAATATAAAAGATGTTTTTCTCCATTAATAACTTCTCAAAATTTTAAATAAATTTATTAAATTGAAAGAGAAAAATGAAGAGTTTTCGGTTGAAACTCCACAAACTCTTCAAACCTAATTAATTCCTGTTCGAGGCGAATCGTCCTGAGAGCCCCGTTCCCTCAGGACGTGGGGTCTCCCTTCTGAACAGGTGTCGACGAGTCATTAGTGAAAGAAGTGATTTAGTGGAAGTTTCATTCTCGGTGTATAGGTTTCACTCCTGCAGAATGTTCCATAATTCAATTAGGAACTCTATTAGTGGATTTCTCCCCTGATTTTGCATTTGAATAGAGGGGGAGGAAATAGGAAATGTTTCTATATGCTTTTTTAAAATGAGATTAAAAGTCAATGTCGAATAATTTGACATAAATAGAAAAATAATTGAATCGTTTCATGAGATAATGACATGGAAAATAAACTTTATATAATATAAGCAAAACATACTATGAATACACATTAAAAAGTAAAAACAGGTTGCGTAAGAATTTTTTCAAAAATGTAGTTCTAATTCTAGTTTTTATGTTTTCTTACTTATTTGTTTATAAGTAAGAATTAAATTAAAAATTGTGCTACGTTTGAATGGCTTGGAATCTACTATAAACTGTAAGTTCCGATGTTCAGAGTTTTAATAATGATTTTTTTTCTTTATTTACTTTTTTTATAATCTTGCATCGTTTTCAAGTAAAAAAAAAACAAAACAAAAACTGATCCTATAAGCCGGATCATTTGGTTGTGATACGACAGAAATTCTTAATTAATTTCTGTCCTTTATGAATAAAATGTGGACTTTGTTGGTTTAATACATATATTTGAAAATGAACGATGTTTACAATCCTACGTCTACCTCTGTACAAAAATATTTCTTACGGCTATGTTTACAAACATTCTTAATTTACGGTAGCGATAAGCAATGAAACAAAAAAAAAATAAGTGGCTTGAGACACAAAACACTTAGGCAGTAATAGTCTAATTTTCGTAGAATAGACAAATAAAATAACACATGCAACACAAGCAAGAAAAGAAATTTCGCGAAAATGTAATCATAGGTTTAATTTGTTAAAATGTTTCATTGATTGCTGACTCTGATAACAATAATTTCAATTCAAGTTGTAAATAATGATTATTTAAATTCTTCTCTGCTGTTTCGCTGATATTTCACCCCGTCATTGAGTTAGGAAATAGGTGGTATGAAATGCATTACAACCCTCTCGAGTTTGAATTCCGACGCGCAATTATCGCGCGGTTTTGAGACAGCGAAATCGTGGAAAGCAGGATTTCGATGAGATTCAATTTTCGTTTGCTATCTGTAATTTCCTTCAGACAAATTGATGCTAAATACAAAGCTGATTGGTAAGATATGTAAATTGCGTTGTGCGACGCAACTTACGCGCAAGGATTCGCGTTTTAGGGAGACAATATTTCACAAAATTATCCCACAATACCCATCAGCTTTTTCATTATAAAACAAGTTCTTATTCAAAATAACAATGAAATAATAAATCATATTTATATTTTTAGTTTAAATAAATTTTGTATTAAAATTTAGAAAAATACCCTTTTTTTATAATTTTGAATATATCCATCTCTTTTCGTTTCACTATATACCGATAACTGCGACAAAACAGAGTGACGTACTTGGCAATGGATAAGAAGCCGTTAATAATATACCAATTATAAAGAGAAGAAGTAAAGAATGATGAAATGGATCAAAATGGAATCTAAGTGGGTAATATTGCATTAAAAGTAATTGTTGCCAGAATCGTATATCAGGTAATGGAAGTCCAGGGATTCGAGTCAAAGTCGGTGTAATAATTTGTAGTTTACTATCGCGGTAGTGGAACTATTAAAACTGGGTTGTAAGTAACTTCCGGGGCATTATTGGCAGCATTACATTTCCCGTTGGTAATAGGTGAAAATATGTGCATTGTAAATGAATCTAATATGAAACTAGCAACTTCATACCCGGCTAGTTAATTTCTCAATTTAGCGTTCCCTGATTCATTCCTTTCCAGCACGTAGAAAAGCGCAGATAAAATCAGCGCGTTCGTGCTGCGCTGTTTCGCAATATATTCCGGCAAAGTTGAAACACTCCGGCATCTTTAGCCCGAACTATGAACTATATGCTAAATCGCGTGAGCTGAGCGCGGCTTCTTCGGCAACTTTGTTAATTCCACCATTTTCACTCCATTGCTGCTCATTGAATTTGTCGGCGAACCTTCGGACTCGGATTATTATTAACCGGAAGGATTTCTTGTGCGCTCAACCGAGACATAGATTTTTTTCTAATACTTGTATCTACTCTCTTCACACATGCATTCTTTAAAACTTTCCTGTTTTATCACGAAATTGTTTAATTAAATTAGAGCGTGGTATGCCTTGTTTAGATGTATATATCAAATAGTCAAATTCTTCTCCTTCAGAAACAAAATCACATGACAGAGCACAATTGTTTCTGGAAATGATTTTTAGTTTCATTGCATCAAGGCATAGATTTAGATTATTACCTAAACATCACCCTCAGGGTCATTTCTCTAAATAAAAATTCAAAAACATATCACCTGAACAAATTTTGATTAGGAAACATCTTTCCTAATTTGCAAAATGTTCTTTAACTTCAATGGCCAAAAAAATAAATTATAATGTACTCAAAAAAACCCTCTAGAATACACTTCTAGAATGAATTAGTATTCAAAGAATTAATCTAATTCTTTCCCTAGTAAACAGAACCCCATTACGGACTGGTTCTTAAAATGTGCTTCAGGTTTAAGGTCAAGAAATTTGTAAATAACCCTTTACAACACTCTTCTAGAATGAATCTGGGTGTAAATATTAATGTAATTCTTTCTTTACAAAACAAAATGACATTGTCGGACAGCTACTTGGCTTCAGAGACATGCTTTAGTTTCTCTAGGTCAAGAAATACATAATTACCTAACGAAATTAATCACTGGAACAACACATCTAGAATGCATGATTGCCCACGTAAATAATCTAATTATTCCCGTAGTAAACAAAATTCAATGGAGAACCTGTACCTGCCTGCACGGAATGTGCTCTAGTTTCACTAGCTCAAGAAAAGGTAAACAAAACCACATTGTAAAACACTATATCTGCTGGGAATATGATCTTATTTCACCAGGTTCAGATATAAATTATTACCTGCACGATTATATTTCGGCAAACCATAAAAATATAATAAAAACTTTCATTTGGTTCTAAATAGATTTTGGACCTATATGTCATTGTAAGTTCCAAATCACTCGGACACTTTCGTTGTTTTGTTTTTAGTTAAAAGTTTTATATCTGTGTATATTGAACCTTAGTAATCTCAGTGTAATAAGAGAAAAATAAATATACTTGGTGTTCGAAAAAAATATTCTTTTCTTTTTCTCCTTTTGTTAACTTTGCGAGAGCGAAAGAATTAAACCGAAATAAGACCTCATTTCAATTCTTCGCTAATGAATATGGACAAGAAAGGAAATACGTGTTCTTCGTTTCTTCTTTCACTTATGCTTCTTTCACCACATTACATCAGTCATTCTGCTATTCAAATTAATTGCCTCGCTCGAGAAGGCAAAGAATTCGCTCTCATTTTTTCTTGATTAAAAAGAACGAGGTGAATTTGTTTATGATGCTGATTTGCATTCTTTGTAGTAAAATGTTTGAATTTACATTTTTTGTTTTTATTGCGTTGCCAAGGAAATATTAAATCTGGGATCTTTGACTTCAGGTTTTAATAACTCCAAAGACAGAGATTCATTTTTTATTAAATTTCGCAACAGTTGCAATGTTTCCAGAAATTAATAATTAATTAATTTTTATAACACTTAGTTTGGCTATGTCTAATAATAATTTTAAAATGATTTTATTAATTATGAAATATAATATAATACTTTTTTTAGATTTTATATTCGTTTATTAATATCATGTTGGTCACATTTTTATATCACAATGAAAAGATATTTAATCTACATCAAAACGTATAAAACATTATGAAATTTTCATAGAAAATGTAATTCCGACATCGAATTCCTTTTGTAATGATATATCTTTCTAGTTTACATGAAACAGTATCATTACAAGTATGTAACAAATTCAGCAACAGAACATTTGTTTGATTTTATCTCAAAGGCATTTTTTTATTTTATATTTGATTATATCCAGCTTTGATAGCGTTTATTATAACACTTGAGGGGTTCCATTAATTTTTTTTATCAAAAGCTAGTAATCGTTTTCCTTTATTCTACAATTTATAACAAAGGAATGTGTGCTTTATAAAATTATAAATTTAATAATAGTCGATTATAATACCTATCGAGCTATTTTATTTTTATGTTTAGAATAATTTGCGTTGTTATTTATTACATCTTTTGATCTGCGAAACATTAAAAAAAATGTGAAAATTTTTACGTAATTGTTTTAATTTAATATTAAAACATCTACATAACTTATTTTCTTTGGAATGTAACTAAAATTATTTGGTTCTGCTGTTAAGGAAAAATAATAAACTAATGTGTGATATCAAATATTTTTAATATCTTGTATGAAATAACAAATATTTACAAAATGTGAAATATGAAAAATAATAAACAATGTTGATTTATGTTGGCAGCATTGCTTGTAATAAAAATCCAACATTTTACCCGCATGTTCATTTTTTATTAACAATGAAAACATTTTATCATTTCACCTCAAAACAATTTACATATCGTAATAATTACCAACACAAAGAAAACATGTAGCTATTAAATATTGCAAAGTAAATGGTAGCGCACACGAGACATTATAGCCATTTTTTCTGCTTCTAAGAGGACGTTATAAATCTTTTAGATGTATATTAAAATTCCGTTAAAGAAACCCACCAATGTACAGCTGTAAAAAACATCGGAAAGGTTTTGCATAAGCTTTGGAAGTGCAATATGCACTGAATATGTGGAAATAATATTTTGAGAGTAAGTCTCCCACATCTATAAAATATATAGCATTAATATTTCACAGTTAGAGTAGAAAAAACCCAATCTTCGGAGTGTTTCATTTAATATATCGCTCTTTTTGAGTATTCGTTATGTGAAGGCGGAAACTCCCGAAACGTGCCGAGCTCCCCCGACGAGCAAGGATAACGAATATTGATGACCTCAACCAGGCATCAGTTCCAAACTTCGATATTCGATTTAAGGGAAAAATTAATTATGAATTCTGGGATTTATTGCGTTTACCTTTGGATGAAGATGGAGATTCGTGGGTTTTCTTTAATTTATGATCTTTATTTTTTAGTCCTTAAGAAAATTTTAACGCTTTATTAAAAGACGTCGTGGGAAAAGATTCAGTGGATGCTTTCACTTTGCCCGCGCTTATGGTCATATTTCATCTAAATTTTCTCTGATTTTCTTAATCCTTTTGCTTTGTAGGAAACTTATTTATTCGAGGGTTGTTAATTACAAAATTTTCCGGCCGAAAGAAATATTGTTTTTCTTCCTTTCTTTCCAGATATTTTGTAATCATTGGATTTACTTGCCTATCTAGAAGCATTATCTTCTAAGTATTTATTAATATCAATGAGGATTAAACAAATATTTATTTATGTTTGTTTTTAATATAATTGTAAATTAAGTTTTTAGCGTTAATTCAACCGTTATTCAAAATTTTATTTCTTGAAAATAGCATACATTGATAGATGTCAATGCGTTGTTTTCAAATTTACAAACAAAATTATTATCTTCTCTCGTTATTTAGATTTTTCCTCTCAAACTTTACCTCAAAAAAGTGTGTTTTTTGGTATGTATCAAAAATAGGTACAGATACAACTTCTATGATATCACCAGTCGACTCTACGGGCAACGTTACATAAAGAAATGTTTTCTCCACATTATAAATAGTAAAAAATAATAATTTTGCCTTAAATCGCTACTGCCCTCCTTCAAATAAAAAGACGATAAGATAATATACTACACTGAACGTTCGATGTTTAAAATTTTACAAATCAGTATTATCTTTAACAAAATAATTCTTCTCAAAAATATATATAAATATACGAAGTGTAGTACAGTAGTTTACATCATGCATTTTTAATTTTTCCAGTATTTACTCCTTGTCGTAAAAAAGCAAGCGTAACATTCTTTGTATGTCAACGAAATGCAGAGACTTTAGTAGCTAAATAAATTTAATTATTTGCGCAAAGTGCGCAGTTGTGTACATAATGAAGAGCAACAATGAAAAATTAAGCTCAGCTAGAAATTGAATCGTAAAAGAATATTACAGCGCAGCTTAACGAAATAGTTCGCAATTTGCAGAACGCGTAGAGCACAGAGGAATGTAAATTATTCGCATGCATACGGAATTACACAGCAACAAATATTTCGCGATAACGCTGCACATATTTATCTAATTTTTATGTTCTCTGCTGCAACAAATCTATGAAAGCAGATATGTAAATTTCTTTTGAAATATTTTAAAATATGTACATACGAAATAAAAGCGCAA
Source organism: Stenolophus ochropezus (assembly GCA_035578165.1). Taxonomy (NCBI): domain Eukaryota; kingdom Metazoa; phylum Arthropoda; class Insecta; order Coleoptera; family Carabidae; genus Stenolophus; species Stenolophus ochropezus. Next base: position 10,122,534 of record JAQOWZ010000005.1, on the reverse strand, counting down.
GATAAAAGCACTGCGCGTTGAGAAACAACGTTTCATTATTTCCATGTTGACAGTAAGCCAGTAAATAAATGACTGGAAATCTATTTACATAGAGATTGTTTGGAGGAAAATATGAGATGCTGACACCTAACACGAAACGCAGTGTGCTATGGTTTGTTTTTTCTTTGTTGCGGCATTAGTTACGCCGGGAAATTAGTTTAGTGTTAATTTGAAGGCATTTATCAGAAAAGTCGGGAAATCTGCTCATAATCTACCCATATATTTTCACGTCAAATATTTTAACGTTTAATAACACCCGCACTCTTTCAGTTAACAGCAAAACTGCTTGTTACACTTTAGACAAATGATGCACTACAACAAATAAACAATAAATTTAATTGTGTCTATATATTAACCCAAGTCATAGACATAGTTGGAGAAGAGATTTTCATAAATATTTTATAATTTTACTTCAGATTAAAGTTCTTATTTATTTATTTTATTTATGCTGTCCAACAGACCGATTCCAATTGCAGAACAAGGGATCTACAGCTTATCTAGGGTCCGAACCACTCGGACACAGCGGTATTCATTTTTGGTTACAAGTTTGTAGACACTGGAATTTGAAATAAAATCTAACACTCCCCTCAGCGAGTCGAAGCGCGTTATCGAACTAAGCCACTACGACCCGTGCTACTTACGATTACACATTCTGGAATTTAATATTCCTGACAAATTTTATTACAGATCAGTTACTTTTGGAAACCTTTCTTCTAGCATCTATTTTTTTAGTAAATGTAAATATATTTCTAATACTTTTCTGGATTAACAAGAAATATAATTGTTATTAAAGCCAAATTACTTCGAAAGTTACTTTGCGAGCGGTAACTTAGTTTGTTAACTCACTCCGATTAGAATTGAGTGGAATATGATACCCAAAGTCGCCAATAAATAACTAAATAAAAATACCATTGCTTCCAAATAGTTCGGTACTAACAACTGATGGTCTCTACCAGAGATGACAATGACGAACTATATTTTTGTCCCATCTAGGAATTTTGTGCCATAAATGAAAATTGTTAATCTGGAAATCGATTGTGCATTCAGATAGTACAAATAGACACAATGTTTTAAAATTAACAACTGTTAAATGTTTGATACAGTTCATTTAGATTTATGCAGAAATATATTGAGTGTTTGAAAGATAAAAAACTGCGCAGCATTCCATCGCTTATGGTTCATGCTCTACTACTTGCTTCGCATACGCAACCAGCCAACATATTAATTCCATATTGTAATAAAGATCTTTGTGCATCCTCCACACAGCGTCAAAGAGCCAGCCAAGTGTAGTGTTTGCTCATTCCACATGGTCACGCAAGTAATTGAGTAGAACCGCTCAGAAACCATCCTGAAAAACTCGTATGTGATGCGGCATACGTTCATCGTAGTAGGCTTGAAGCTCACGAAGCTCCGAACCGTGACGAACTCCTCCGGAACTTCACGAGCGCCAAGGGTATTTGATATACTTTAAAAGTTGTACAGTCGCGGAAGGATTGTTACTTTATGTCCTTTATGAGCCGTGATGGTCCCTAAATGAACTCTGAACGAACCGAGAAAAATCTGGTATAAAGCTTCTCACAATGATCACAAAACATCTTATTCTTTTCAGACAAAAACATTAACCTAATCATTATTATATTGTCAATATCAGAATTCAATAAAACAAAAATGAAAAAATACCGTTGTGTTGTAGTGGTTCAATACCTACCACAAGGTGTAGGACTCTTATTAACCTTTACCTTACTTCAATAATTAAGAAACTTTTCTTATCATAATAGTTATTTATTTAATATTTTACATTTGAAATAATAAAAAATAAGTACTAATACATTACAATTAAAAAACATTATTCTTCTATAGGTAGAACTTCGAAACAGAGAGACATGACTCAAATTATCTATAACTATAATTTTTTATAATGTTTAAATACCTTAAGATGGGTTCCTATCCTCATCTTTTGTACAGTAGGTGAAAAAAAAATTTAAAAAATTTTTGAGCTGAATTAATTTTCATTATGTGTATTACTGTTAACGTTTCATTACATCATTTTAGGAAAACTAATGAACTAAAAATATGTAACAAATTAGAAGAAAAAAATAAATTTTGGGTAACAGTTGACGCGGTGTCATTCAGGCGAAGGTTAAAATACTATCGCAGTATTTAAAGCGCTATACCTTGCAGGAATGTTGTGGCAACGACGTTTCCATGAAAAGCAGTTAATAGAAAAACAGTTAGAACAAAGTGTAAAGTGTGACTTGTGAGCAACGTGCAATTAAACTAATTTAAATCCACAATAAAGTGCGATCCATTAGGTGAATTGTTCCTCAAGTTGGCATGCTACGTGCGTTCCCAGCCGCCCGTAAACCTTGTCCAGGTTAAGAATACTAAACATTTTATACAGCACTTACATGGTTAACGGTTCACAATAAAAAAGACGAGCCTTGCTCTTTATAAATAGTGAACGAGCCACGCACCGCGCAGGAATCGGGTCAGAGGAGAGAAATTTGGTGGAGGCGCAGACAAAAGAAATTTGCTTTTTAGAAATGAAAATTTGCATATTTACGAACTCAACCACTATTCTAAATTTTAAGTGCCATAATTGGTGTTTGATTTATAATATCCTATTTCAAAATACAATTATATCAGTGGCGGCTCGTGCTACATATTGGTAGGTGTGCTGCATCTAACAAAAAAGGAAATTAAGTATTAATGAAAGGAATTTAATTTTCTTTTTAATTTAAATTTTAAACAAATAAGTCTTTCCTTATTTCTTTATTTTCTGTGTAACAAATTTCTCACCCTTGTCTCAGTTTCAAACACAGAAAATATAACAACCACAAATCCAGTTGATTCTTATATAGGTTTTTTTTAAATTGTCTTTTATACGGTTTATTTGCGACTATTTCCCGAAATTCCTATGTTTGGATGAGTTGGCTGTTTAACTCCCAATTGTTCCTAATAAGTTTGGAAAATAAATTTTTGTGTAATTTCAATGTACTTTTATTTTGAAATATGTATTTAAACTTAAAGGTCAAAACTAATTTAAGATAAATTTTCATTTGTTAATATTCGTAATCTTATCTTTGTATGGTAATCTATTTTATCAAATAATAAATAATCGTGAATTGCGCCAGATACCTGTTTGTGAACTGCAGTTTTTGCAGCTCGTTTCGAGCATAACATTATGTACGCCGAACTTATTCCGAAGCTAGACGACCTCTATCAAATCGCGTAATATACGATAGCAGAACACTGTATAATTAGACAGCAATATTGTGAATGTAACTTGACGACTAAAGAATTCAAGTGATCATTTGACTGATTGAATAACGTCCCGGTGAACTTGCGCTTATTAAGCCACAAGCCACAATGTAAAGTAAAATAAATAAGTAATTTGGTTATTTGATTTTTACATATACTTTAATAATGTACTTACATGATTAATTAATAATGAGGATTTTTATATTAAATTTTTGGTGGTTCTGCAGCTCTGCAGCACTAAAGGACGAGCCGCCACTGAATTATATTAATGAAATAATATCAAATGACATGGTTGAACTAATAGTCAGCGTTCAGGATATGCAGCCCAAATGTTAAGGATTCGAATCCCATGGATGCATGATGCATGTGTTCATTGTATTGTATTATTCTTATTCTTCTGCGTATAAACCTTAGCAATTGAGGAGACGTTAAACATAAGAAGAAAAAATAGTCTTTGAAGTTAATTATAAATGAAATAAAAACGATATATTTCAATTGTTAGGTATGCCAATCTGCTTCATCGGAAATTTTGTTAATTATATATTTATGAATTAGAACCCATCACTAAAATGTTGATTTGTAAATTCAAAAAAATGTCTTGAATTGTGTACGAAGTAAGTTGTAATATTCATCCCTTTAGCAGCTAGATGCTACTGGGATATCCGCCGGAAAAATATATTTCAATGAAACAAGACGATAATATAAAAACCGCCATGTTAGAAGACATAAGCCGGTGCTCGCGTTCTAGATCGGCCGTGTTTAAAAACTTATATCTCCTTAAGTGTCGGCGCGGTTTATTCGGCCTGCGGGATTACTGCAATGTGCCCGGAGCAGGCCCGGACTAACTTACTTTTAATACCTCCAGGAATACTTTACGACACTAAAGATAGTTACCCTTCGAGATGTGACGCCAGCGCAGCCAAGGCGATTCTTTCTTCCTCTTTGCTCGCTTTTTCTCGTCGCCAAGGTTAAATCGAGAAAAACTGACAGCGGTATTTACTTCGGGGACCAGATGCTCGTCTGTTTGTTTATTGATTCGTTCTGCGTGATGCTCCCGTGTAATTAAAGATTTCAGTCAATAAATAAGTGTGGTATCGTTTCACTTGTTATAGTCAATTTGTTCTACTTGTTTGCTTTCATGTTGCCATTTTACAGATTGTTTCGTTTGAACACAGCAAATATTTTGTTTTGAAATCTCAAACATATTTTATTTCCAACAATTAGACAAATTAAAGCTAAATTTGAAAGAAAATGTAGAATCCAACTGGTGGGAAAGTTAGGTAAGGTTGTTTTCAAAAAGTTATCGCGAAAGTTTATATAGATTACATTTTTCAGCTATCATTAGCACAGCGTAAAAAAATAAAACTTTTCTTTTTAATCAGGATTAAGCTCAGAGACTTTAACCCTGTCTCAAAGTGAGTATTAAAACATTATAAAGAAGCGAGAAAGTAAAATCTTGTATTTAATGAAACTCTTCCACAATATTATACTTACGAGCTATTAATAATAAGTTCATTTCATTTTATTTTCTATCATTTAATAATCACCTGACGGCTATTGCTGGATGTGCCAATCTGTTTTATTGGTAATGATATATTAATATTGTGTTGAACGTTTACTTGACTTCAGCTCTTTTATAAGAAACAGTAGATGAAGAGTAAATGTATAATTTTGTAATTATTTATTAATGATGTGAATCAGTGTATTCCTGTTTAAATATTAATAAAATATGAAAAATGAAGTACGATCAACTGCACGAAACGGTCGACAAGTAATCTTTGTACTGTCGTCATCCAGCAAATTTACAATTGCACAAGAAGTAAGCAACAAGCACACGACAAAAATTTAATATTCAACATAAGTAAGTTGAAACAAACCGAAGCAATATGCAGCGAAACCAGCCGCAGAGCAAGAATCACATTACATTTTAAATAAAAATGTAAATTTTTCACTTAACAAATGCAGGCAGCCACAATCACAATCACAATTCCTTTGGTGAAAACCAAAGCAAGCAAATTTCCTACTCGTCGGGCAAACATTTGAATTTTCCAGGGGCTGAATTTGAAGTTCACCTTGGGTCAATCGCTTACCGAAGAGAGCAGGTTCATTCTTGTATCTTTCTTTTGTACGAAACTACAATCGTGCCAAAGATGGTGGTGCTGTATATTAATTCTATCCTCTATTTCTATCTACAATTTTAGGAACCGAATCTCTTATTTCGAATCATTCTATTATTATATTTTCTGTAGCATAATATTTATAAGAGAAACTAAGTCCTAAACAGGACCTCATAGACAACTATAGTCGTTATAATTGTCTACTGTTCAACAAGGGAATTAAAACTTATTTCAGATCATTTTATTTAGTTAATACGTAGCCAGTTTAGGAATCGATCCCAAACCTTATAATTCGTTATTCAAATCAAATTAAAATAATTTATGTTCTACCTTCAAATATTTATTAAACTCTAATAAAATACAAAAGAATGTAATATTTACTTGTCCAGGATAACTTCATTTGAAGAAGCAGATATTTCCAAAGAACCAACCTGTAACAAAGGAATTACAATTAATATTTTCATTTTCCTATCATGTTTAGCTTAAGTTTGACTTACTTAACTAGAACACAAAGAAAATTTTTCGTCTATTGTTGAGGCTACATTTATTGTACTTTCGTTGATAATGAATTTGACATTTAAATTTGAATGTCCATATCGTATAATTGGCTGACGATTGTTACTGACTGCGAAAATAGAATGGATTATAAACAACAAGAAAAGAAATTGTTTGATGTATTACATTTATTTAAATTTTGTTATAAATGAACAATTATTGTTTTTATAATTTAATTTCTATCAGACATTGATATATATATATATATATATATATATATATATATATATATATATATATATAACATTTACTGAAAAATATTAAAGATAATTATTTCTTAGCACATTTTTTGCGAAGAATGAAAAATATATGTATATTAAAAGTATTTTAAATTTGTAAATTATATTTGACAACTGAAGCAGTTATCATTCGGGCAAGCTACATCAACTTGCAACTAAATTCCTTTTTTGGGGATGAATTTTGTGGTTTGTACGTGTCGAGATGGTTCTCAAACTCAATCGGATATCGATGCAGTTAGCAAAGTTTTTGAAGTACGTCGTATCTAAATGTGCGAAGGAAGAACCCACGAACTTGGGATATTATTCTAATAAATCGTTTTTACTTCATTCGGAAGAAACTCAAAAAGCGAATGAATATTTTAAATTCCGGCTAACAGTTGAATTTACGAGAGGATTAAATTGTAGGGCTGGGAAATATATTCGTGGAATGTTTTAATATGATGTGTGTTTTTATTGGTATTTTGTTTTAAATTAAAATTTGATATACGGTTTATGGTTCTCGCATTTCCATGTACTACTAATAATCTAGATATTTTCCGGGTATGAAATTACATTTCTCGCACGGATATTTCATTTGATATTTACGTTCAAATCACCCTAGAACAATTCACAGCCTGTAAATTGTACCCAAGAATTTTCAATTAATGCTATTGTTTCATTTACATTTATTTTTTAAAAGCAGCGGTTAGTTTAACGGTTATTAATTGTGTATATAATTATGTTTATGAATACATTATTTTTATTTCAATTTTTTTTCATAAAGAGTATCCATTTTACATGAATTAGGTTGTCAACATGTCAACTCATTGTAATATATTGATGATAATGACAAATACTGGTTTTAACTTTAAAAATGTCGTTACCTGAAAATAAATCTGAATAGTTTAACCCAAAATGTAAGGTTTAATACAAATATGATAACCGAAGTAGAAACATTTTCTGAAAAAAAGTTTTAAATGTTTCCTGCTAGATTTGTCTTGAGTAGGATATGAGTGTATTCCTGTTAGCCGGATCCTGCTGACTGCGCGGGAGATAAGCAGGACAGCAGGAGATGCTGTAAAACTTTACGTTTTTTAACCGCACGACACGATGCGATCTAGTGGGCCATGCGGGACCTGCAGTTAGGGAATTGGGACGATGTTGCATTTGTTTCTGCTGCAGGCTACAGACTTTATGTACTCAGGAGTTGTAATTGTTTCTCCAAGTGAAATATTGCGAATTAAAACACTCGTTACTGTTATAATTAATCTTCTGGTCATGATCATTCCACATAAATTTCCGAAAGAATTTTTTTCCGATAATTCTTTTCATATCGAATAAAGAAACTCATTACAATTTAACTTAAAGAAAATTTAAGGATAACTTTCCAATATTTTGATTTGTTAATATTAATTTGTCACATAATATTTGTTATCTTGTTATATATTGATGTAAAAATTTAACGTTTAACAATGAGGAATCTATTGAAAAATATGGTACATAAAATAAAAAATATGACTGATTACGGTAGTCATAAAGTTTAAAAAACAAAGGAAAATACTTAACCTCAATTGTCTATTATTGATTGTTAAGAAACCGTAATGTTTATTTTGTTTTTACAGCATATTACGCTGTAAAGTGAGTATTTATTTCAGCAAGAAATCTCGGATTGAAGTCTATGCGGTGAAATATGAGCAAGACACCTCATTCAAGAGTGAATTGAAAATTCATGTCTCCTTGTTTGAGTATTATGGGATTTCGAGAACGTGAGCGTATTTTATTCGAGTATTAAAACGTATTTGTTTTATGACATCTGAATACATACGAGAAATATTTTGAGAATTTATTGCTTTCCTCTCGTATTTTATGTACTCGTAATTAATTTTATTTCATTCGAGATACACTTTATTTATGAGCCTTTCGGAAAATGAAAACATAAGCCTACATCTTTTCATGCGTTCCCAAAAGCCTGATAATATCTTATTTCAACTTATTACAGAATTGTCAAAATGTCATTTAGGTTTGGTGTAATTAATTTTAGAATACTTGAAACTTTGCAGACGAGGAAAAAAATACTCATAACTTCTGGAAGTTTTTTATCGGTTACCGTAGGATATGATCTTTAAACTTTCATTTCAAATTAACTATTTATACTCCGATTAGCTTTATTAATCTTTACGTTTTATAGTTCTATAGACATACAGTTTCCTACAATTTATTGGTTAAACTTTCATACATTCGTGACTTTAACTATTAAAGCTTTCGTATTGTACTTATTAATTATCAGTTTATGAACAATGTATCTGGTATTAAATCTCGGAAATAAAATAGAACACCGCAATTAAATTTCTTAATAATAGATATTGCCGACATTGTTGGATATTAACACATAGACTTTGCAACCCAAGTGCTGCGGTTTCGATTCCCGACGAGGGATTTACATTTATGGTGTATCATCTTTAATCGCCCGCATATTTATTTATTTACCCAACAAGAGGATGATGAAGTACATAATTATAAAGCAAAATACATAACATGTGTAGAAACATGAATTCAAAACAGAATTAACTGGTAACAATAGAAATAATATACAATATGCATTATATTTATTTATATATAAATAACATTATAGGATTCTACATAAAATATAAAAACGCTGTTATATTTTCAATTTATGTGTTATATGTAATCAATATACAAATTAATAATTTGATCAAATTAATGCAAAGGGCTACGGATCGTACCACACGTATTGTCAGTAAATATAATTACATTAGCAATTTCAGCACTATTAATATGTTAATTAAAATAATTTATTAATGAATAATTCAGGCCATTTTTTGTAACAATCTGCAATCAATTTGTTAATTGCTCCACAGATAGATATCATTAATTCTAGGTAATTAATTAAATATAAATATTTAATTGATAAATCATATACCTATTACAGACGTGATTTATGCTACACTATTTTGACCTGAATATTCACGCATATATTACAATCTGTTATTGTATGAAATATTAAATGAATTATAGAAATTACTGGCGCAGCGTACATTAATTATTTTGTCAAAAATGTCACTATTAATATTTTTATTTTCTCATAATATTTACAATATTCATTTATTCACTGAATTAGTAAATATTTTGGTGCTCTATAATTTGATTTACATACTTTTCATATGTATGTTTAGATTCATTTCTGACTATTTCATTCATAAATTTATAAACCAATCGAAATTCTAAATTTTTACCTGATTACCGACATTTATTACGACAAAACACTGTCATAAAGAAATTTTCGCAGTCTTTAAGCCAATAAGATGCTATATTCTAAGAGTGTCTAGGAACATAAATGGTTTATAAATTGTCAACGTTGGTTGTTGTTCACTTATTTTTATTTTGGAAATATTCATCCAAATATCATTCGTGGTTAAATTTTGTTCTGACACATTTTCCGGTTGCTTTACTAGAGTCTGTTGTTAATTTATCTCATGACAGATAAAAATAACTCGCTTGACAATTAGTGATTTTTTTGTCAATGCCACTTGATAAATTGCTAGGCAACTAGCTCTTGAAAAAATCTAAAAAAAATCCTGCAAAAATTAACCACTTATGATAATATGATAAACTGAACTAACAAAATAAAGCAAATATTTGAATAGTTCAAATTGCTGAATTAAGCACAATATGTGATCTGAAATTTGGCTCCTAGAGTTGTAATTTAAGCAACACTAGAATAATTTTTTCGTCAAAAAAATTGCGGTAATTCACACTTTTAGAAGAAGATTTTTTTAGTATCTCATCTACATGAATTTAAAATAAGCACATGTGAGCATATGACGATGAAAAAATCTATACGTTTCAGTCAACGGGACATGATTTTTACAAAGGACCGAGTGGAAATACTCCCTGCCTTCCTTACCACATTTTGTATAAAATAATATATTTGTAAGCACTTTCTCACGAATCTAAAACCTAAAAGGACAGTTTAGGTGATAAATTTTAATCTTTATTCAATATTGTTGATGAATGTAATGATAAAATAACTTAGAAACTTTTGAGATGTTCTTGAGAAACAAACTAAATTATAAGAATGTATGGTTCAGTAATAAGACTGGCTGCGGTTCTGATAACCTGAGTTCAAGACACGTCTAGTCGAATTCTTTAAAATTTATTTTAACAAAAATGGCTCCTGTTGTGATTTTTTTCTTGTCAGATAAAGTGCCTGGAAACTGACATCTTCTAGAAATACCTCATTACCGATATCTATGATAAAGCAATTCAAAATTTGCGTGAATCACCGTATACAGGGTGAAAATGAACTTAATGTTTTTAAAAATTCGCATACTTAAGGGTAGTTTTCATTAAGCTAACATTTTTTTACTACTGGACAATTGGCAACGCATTTGCATTCTTCTGTAAATAAAAACATAATTTTCGTTAAAAATACTATTTAATTTAATTATTAAGAATAATATCTTGTACAACTAATTTTGAATGTATTTTTGATAAACATATTTTTAATGAAATAGAAATTAATACAGCAGTAAAAAAGTTTCCTTAAGAAAAGTCGAATTTTCGTTTTTCGAATTTTAAAAAAATTCTTTCCCTATCGTAATCTACACATGTCATACTACCCACCCATAAATGTATGAGTTCATTTCCATCCTGTATATGTATATAGGAAATAATAACCTTAGTTTATTTGTATGTATTGAAACCTAAGCGATAAATCAGTAAACTTAATTCAAATCAAACTCAACTGACAGGGTCTGAATGTGGTTACAGGTGTATGGAAGTAATTTTTTGATCACGGCAGGTATTCCGGGAAGTTGCGATAGGATCGGAATGGGAACAGCAGCATGCAGTACTTCCTATAAGTTTCCTAACAGGTTTTGATTAATAGTGGTAATGCGTCTGTAGGATTCCAGGCAAAGCGTCGTCTCCGGGGAATCAGAGACGGCATAACTCACACTCACATCACCTTTATTTACTCCGGAATACAGAGTTCGCAATATAATTGAAAAAGAAGTAATTGGAAAATTAATTAAATCGCAAAAATATTGCAAACTTCTCTAATTATATTCGCAAAAATGTCTGTTCAATCAAAAATTAATTAATTGTAAAATGACAGCGCTACCTAGTAAAGAAACAAAAAAGTTTTTAATTAAATATTTAATTGCAGAAAAGTTAGAGTGATTTTTAACGTGTAAAAATGATTCATCAGAAATTGGAGATAATTAAAAGAGATACTTTTTTCTTATTGGAATATGCAATATTAGTCCGGACAAAAAATCACTGGTAATTTCAGGGGTTCAGCGCTTCTATTCAGCTACAAATATCACGGGTCTGATTGATTCGTGCCTATAATTGGGATAATTGGGATCTTGATGAATATTTCACAAATCAATACTTTCGTCCGGCTCGCAGATACATCTGCCTAACTAATGAGGGCCCCTCAAATCCGATTTTTCCCTCCCAGTTTACCCAAGTCATTAAAAACACTCGCCCGCTGTTTTGCTACTACTCATACATAACCCAATCCCAAAGAGAATAGTTTCATCTTTACATATTTTTATAATAATTTTGATTGTGCATCAAATGAATATGATAAACTGATAAATTATGAAATATTATTTCTTATTAATGGTTTGCCAAATAATTCCTTATTGGTAGTTGCATAATAAATTGAAAAAACCTTTTTAACTCTTCCCCCTTTTTTTTACTTCCTTGTACGAAGTAAAGGAATTATTGTAATCGCGAAAAATTTCGGTCTTCAGATTTCAACGGAAATATCCTTTTTGACTATTTTTGATTCCATTTTGACTAGTTTCGGCGTTACTTTTGTACGTATCTCGCATGGCTCAAAAATGATTAGCCGTAGAATTTTGAAATTTTGTATACGGAACTGCCATAATATTTAGTTGCACCTCCCTTTTTTTATTGTAATCGGCAGTTCCCAAAATGGCAATTTGCAGTGTTTTCCTGAATTTTTCACATAACTCAAAAACGATTAGCCGTAGAATATTGAAATATTGTTTATGGAATTGCTATAACATCTATTTATGTACTTCCATTTTTTGTTCCAATTGGTCTGTTTGCAGGAGACATTTGATTTCTTGTTAATAAAATGAACAAGTGACGGAATAGATTGACAACACAAATATGTAGGAAATAAATGGAAACAATATGTCTTTCTTTGCAAGGAATAGTGATAAACGTTGCAATTAAATTTTACGAAAGATGATACATTTCGAATGGAATTTCAAAGATATGAAATGAATGGAAGTTGAAGAAGGATTAGCCGTAGAATGATCTCACTTTCAAGTAAAATAAGTTTAAATGAAAAAAACAATGTGTATAATTTAGCGAACAAGGAAGTTTATTTTGCATTACTAAAATGACAAAATAATAAACATTATAAAATATTCTCGACTGGTAAATGAAAATAATAGAAGTTGCTCTAGAGAGAGGAAATTACATCGTGTAATAAAAATAGTTAGCTGAGAGGTAGGTGATAAAATGAAAACGCTTTGATAGAATAAGTCTTAGGTATTATAAAGTAATATTTTACGAGTTTACATTAGCTGCAAACAATATCCGATAACACAAGAACGCTTTCTAGTCTGTTCTCCAGCAATAAATCACTACAACATAATTCTTCCAGCAAAAATATATTCCAAATGCACATCACGCTACGTGCTACATATTTCTACCATATGCCACAACATATATAAACACAATGCGACACGGGGGGCAACATAGAAAAAATCTGTTACTCCCCAGCATATTTCAATTACATATTTTATATCCAGGAAGATATAAAACATTTTTAATGGCGCAATATGAATTTATTTTTTGTTTAACACGAACGTGGGGTTTCTTTATGGCTGCAGTAAACCGATAGTTCTTCAAATAACGCTGCTTCCAAATATTAATTTTTACATAAAAAGTTTTCTATTCATTATGGATTTGATGAGAAATATATCGCTTTGCTTAAATGGTACAGAATACTTAACAATTCATTTATTAAACCTACAGGCTAACAAACATCACTAATTCCCGGTCTCGTATATGCCGCATAATAAAGAATATCTGTTATTTTCATATTTTCAATTATATTTAATAACTCTATTTTTTCTCTCCATGTAACTTTATCCGCCTTTTTCTGGTCGACATTGTATTTGTTGTAATAAATAAAATCAAATGATTAGGCAAGATATATTATTTATAATTACATATATAAATTGGAAACAATGTGATAATTATCCATTACTGCGTTTTTATTGTCACTGTCCAAAGAAAAGCTAAACAATTGAATTTGACGTATCAAACAACGTTGTGAAGTATACATTAAACTTAATATAATGTCTAACATAAGTTGAAATGTTGCAGGCTATTTCATGAAACGCATTCGACTCTTAAAATTAAGTTAAAATTAATTCAGAGTTTGATAACTCTTTATTTAACTCCTCCTTATGAAACCGGGTATAACGCAAGTAAAATTTTCTTAGTATAATATCGCGGACTTGTCGAATCATTGCTAGTAAGCATAATGTTTAGTGTTAGTAAACGAGATATTTTTATTGTAGTGGTTTAGGTTGTCAACTTACAGCCGCTGTAAGGAAACATACATTGGTTTATGAATAACCCAGACACAGAAATATTATTATTTGGATAATAGACGTATTTGAAGAGAGTGGATTTTATCTCAGATCTTATACTCTATTCAGTTGGAATAGGAGCGCGCTTATCAACTGAGGTTTCGTTAACTCACAAATATATAATATTTTCGCAAATTTCTGTAATGGAAACGAAACACATCTTAGCCTTTAATAATACTATATGGAGCGGAGTAATATTTCGTAGTGCCGAAATAAATCTATCCGAAAACTCATATCGTTCCAAACAATTAGAAGTAGAGCACTAGATAAAAATCTAGCGGTCGAACAAAAACATCAAGTCTCATAAAAATCTCCAGGCCAATAAAAACTAGAAAGACAATACCCTAATATTTGTTGGTGACGCGAAAATCAATACGCGAATCCAGTGCCATCTAATAAAAACCAATCACTGCAAATATCCCGCGCTCCATCATTTATTTACTTTGTCTTCCGCACGAAAATTCCCAAAACCGGAATTAATTCCGGGTTGCAATGTCCGCTAGGAATTTTTTTATTAAGAAGCCGCAGTTGGTAGACCTGCGATAAATCAGTGTCAGATTGACAGAGAGGTTGGCCGGACACGGACAGCGGTTATGAGACGCCCACAAGCGTTTTATTAATAAATAAATCATTAATGCTGCTCCTCAAGGGGACCTCGTGATCTATTGCTGTGTAACGTATTAGTTTCTTGCAGCTGCAGTGTGTTCGCCTTTGTTATCGTGTATCATCACTTCTTTTTCCTTCACGTAAGAAATTGGTCGCGGAAAAGGTGGATGCCCTTTTCTCGTGCCATTTTTATATTCTTCAAAAATTATAGTTAATTGCAAAACCGTGTAACATATGGTCACTCATCCAGGTATTATCCATAATCAAACCAGCTTGTCTCTATTGATCAGGTGACAGTCTGTTTGAACATGATGACACGAATATCAACCGGATCAAACTAGTATTATATAATAAGGTCATTGCCCTGTAATAATAACGTGCTTATAATTATTTAATAGATAATAATTTAAGACCAGAGCCTTGTAAGATAGATAGAAGAAAATAATGTAGTACAAGGAAAAAGTTAATAAAATATTAGCATGATTCCAAACTTCCCTTCTCACAATAAAATATCACTTTTAATAGTTATATCTTAGTAACTACAATTTAGAATTCTTGTTACTTAGGCAAATGCAATTTTTGAATCGTATTACAATGTGGCATGTAATGTAAAGTAAAACGCAACAACGTTCATAAAGTTATTGAAGTAGTTCTACTCGTAGTGTATTTTTCATATGATTTACATGTTACGGTCTTTGAAGAGACATAAATTTAAATAATTAAATTTTCAGTGAACTTTTAAAATTTAATAAAACACTCCCTAGCATGCACTATATTCAGTTTCCTCAAAACTGAAAGAAATATGAAGATATACTCGAGGGCTTTACGTTTAGTCCTGGTTTTTCTTTATTTCGTTTCTATTTAACTATTTAAGTTTAAAGTACTCGCAGTATGAATTGCGAAATCTTATTAAATTTTAAGGATGAAACGGATTTGCAGAGAAATTGTATGCGGCGTGCAATTTTGTTGATTGTGAGGGTTGTTTCTTACAGTCTGCAACTTTTGTAGTTATTCAACACCCAGCGTTTTAAAACACTCTCATGATTATTTTGGCACATTCTTTCCCAAATTATGTAAGTAATAAAGCATTATAACCGAATGTAGTTAAATATTGAAGATCTAATATAAGAATTAAAATTTAAGTATTTTTATGTTATTATGCGGATCCCGGATTCCAGGGCGGAATTGGTGAAGAATATTATATTAATATATAACATCGTGAAACTTTATCGCTTACTTATTTTTTTTTAAGTATTTCCTTGCATCGAAAAGATAAAGTATACGAATTAAAGAAAAACCTTTTACTTCTTCCTTATACTTTTTAGTGCTACCTTATACTTCTCCTTTTTACTTCACAGTAAATGCTTCATTTTTATAAATATGGAATTATATAGATTTTTGCTTTGGACGGCTTAGTTGTTTCCTTGGGACATCCAATTTGTTTTTCAATTTTTTCACTATTTGTAGTCTTCAAGAAGTCATTTTCTGTAGATTTGGGCATGTGAGTGATTTTTTAATCTCGTTTATTTACGCTCACGAATTTAAAAACTTTGTCACGGCCAGTCACTCATGCGTGTATTTATTTTTATTCACGGCCATTCACGTTCACGGCCCGAAATTGAATTTTTTTCGCATTCCCTCGGGTCACTCCGTGATCCAAAAAGATCCATTCATATAAGAGACGCATACAAAAATATAGATCATAATATTTCTGTATAAGTGATAGAATTGAATTTTTATTTATTTAAACAGGTAAATGATAAACAAAGATAGTTCAAAATAATTAAAGTGTTGTATTTCGACGTTAGTAGAAAAATTGAACTCACGTTTACTCACACACGCATATATTTTTTTTTATTTACGATCACTGCCCGGAAAAAAAATTAGTAACTACCACGACGTGACCCGCAGTGGCCCGATTATTTTCAGCACTACTTTTTAGCATTTTTCTTCAATTTAGTCCAAACCAAAGAACAAATTTGTTTTGGTATTAGTCTTTAATTATATTATTTTTAATATTCCACTATTGTTGACGATTTTAAACTGCCAAAATATTTGTTATTGAATTAACAGATCGTATTTTCTGACTGAATAAGAATTGATTTCAAACGTCTTTGTTAGTAGAAAGACCATGACCCTAGAATCACTAGTATTAGAATCGTATTTGGAATGTAATCACCCCAAAAATCCATCACAACTACCCTGTAATTCATTTCTAATACGTGTGCAGCGTCGGCCTGGAGAGCCGGCCTTGCGTCCGGGAGTCCGGAGTCCGGAGTGGGGTCGGCAACCGGAGCCGCTTGTCTGCCCTCTCAACCGCGAAACACTAATGCAATAAAGACGGTCTATCGCTAACTGACGTTATCGTTACGGCCTGCCAATCTAATTAACTTGTTGAATAAAATAATCATTCGTTAGGGTTTTGCTCAATG
Organism: Stenolophus ochropezus; assembly: GCA_035578165.1. Taxonomy (NCBI): domain Eukaryota; kingdom Metazoa; phylum Arthropoda; class Insecta; order Coleoptera; family Carabidae; genus Stenolophus; species Stenolophus ochropezus. Next base: position 10,105,639 of record JAQOWZ010000005.1, on the reverse strand, counting down.
GACTGCCAATATCGCGCGGCAAATTTTCATCGGCGGTGGAATGGATACAGCGATAATTGGCTGAAACGGTCGAGGAAATATCAAAGGATGGATTCCTATTCGAAATATTTTATATTGCCGAATGTCTAGTGGTTAAGTTGATCATGAGTGGGATTCCATAACTCATAACAACTATACAAATAAGAATTGTACTTCTTGTTATTATATCAATTACAAACGTCAAATGTCACCATGGCGGAAATTCAAATTTGCAATGAATTTAAGACATTTCAGTATCAGTGTAGACTTGTAGAGGGATTTTTATATAAGTATAAGTAAGTACATATCAATCATAAATAACCATAACTGTTACAGAAGAGCAAGTATACTTTTTAGTTGATATTTGCAATTGATATCATAATAAGTCCAAATGATAGCAACTGAAGTTATAGATTCCCACCCCTGATATGATAACCGGATTTTGAGTTCTGAACTGCCCATGCTAAAGTATACATATTTTATTTAAAGTGCACAGTTTTAATACTTATGTAGGAAATAGATAATAAAATACGGACCAGCTGTGATTCAAATAACCCAAGTCGAAATCCCGTCGATTCCGACTTGGGTTATTTGAATCACAGCTGGTCATTCTACTCATTAGAACAGTGGTTACCAATCAAATTAAAATTTAAAATGTAAGTAAATCTATTCTAGTCACTCGGTACGGTCATGTTGATATGACCAATTGTTTGATTAGCTCTGGTAAGCAACGTTGTCCAAATATTTACATGTATTACCGGGCAAAGCGGATAGCGGTGACACACTTGATTAGTGCGCTCCGAGTCGAATTATGTGGTGTGAGGTTTGGAGTTCGATTCCCAGCGACGCCTAGTGGTTCGGAACCCACTATAAGCTGTAAGTTCCTTTCAAAAGCTTCAGGCTGATAACATATTCTACCAAAATGTAAGTAAAATGGAACAGGTGAAGTTCACTTGCTTCCAAAACTCTCAAAAGGTTGTAGCGCTAATGATGATGAACATAATTTACGCGCAACGGTATGACAATGCAAGTAAAATTTGTTGCGAATGCGATCATTTTCTTTATTTTTCATCTTTGCAAATAAACTCGAACATACGTTTTTAATTGCTTGCCGCAGATGTTGAAAATTCAAACTCGGGTTAGATTTTTCTGAATATTTCAAAATTCTGTCTAATTCTTTAACTATATACAAAGTGAAAACCGACATTGATTTCAAGCATATAATGAGACTTTGTATACAGGTAAAAATATGCTACTATCTCCTTTTTTTATTAATGAGTTCTTTGTATATTTGTCAAAGGAAATAGAAATTAGTAAAAGAAAGGACAACAACATGTCAAATGAAATTAATGATATATGGCAGAGTAATTCGTATTTTAGGTTAAAATATAACAGCGAGTAAAAATACAATAAATATTTTCCAGTGAATAAAAAATGGCGGCTTGCACTGAGCCATAAATAAAAAGCAAGCATAGCCCTCCGTATGATGCACGGAAAATTGGAATGCAAAAACTAGAAAACAAAGCGAAATAAATTACTGTTCGCACAACACCAAATAGTTTTCATTGCACGGCATATTTTCCCGGCCTGCTTTGCTACATAGTGGCGGTTGGTTTCATTTAAAATGATATGGAGCCAACTTCAACGAAGTATGAATTTATGAGCGCCATGAATGCTGAATATGCCCGCTTCAATCTTTGTAGGGGGCTTGTACTCCACTTGAAATTTGGTCCAGGATTTACAGCTCCGTCGGCTAAATAATTCGCCTTTGCCGTCACGTGCTTCTTACGCCGCTTTCTGTCAGCGTATCAAATTTTTTCTTTACTGTCACTTATTTGCTCCGTAAAAAGACAAATTCAACCCAAATTTCTACCAGTTTTACACACTGCATTACTAACTTTATATTTTGGACACTTAATTATATTTCAATATTCGGGTCCTGAGATTAAGGAGCGGAGTTCGAGACCTACTGAGTCAAAACGTCTTCTGTACTTAATATAAATAAAAGTTGTAAGTACAGCAATACAAATTGGTGTATTATTGTCGCTATTGAAATTATTAACAATAGAGGTATTTCATAAAATTTATTACTTTTACGTCAAACTATTTTTTGTGAAAATATGTTGTTAGTTTGAAATACGGCTTTTTATTGTGTGAAGCAAATTCATTTTATGTTCTATAAAACAAAAAATTTATTACTTTTTTTAAAAAACAAATTATAATGCAGTTTTTATAATATTTACTTCTATAAATAAATTTTTTGTTTTCAATTAATTTTTTTCAATTTTAATGGACAATAAAACTTTCAACTGACATTTAATAATCAGTCTTCAATGAAAAGTATGTACATACATAGCTAGCTTATAATTCTATACAAAAAAATTTGTTATCGCCGATAATATGTTTATGAAAGATTGACTAGAAAAAACAATGAATTTTGGAAAGAAAAACAATATCTAAAACACTTTTTAATTAAAACACATTCGTTGAAGGGATTAAATTTAACATAATTAAAAAAACTGCCATGAAAATGGAACGGGAATATTATTTCAGAGTACTTACAATGAAATTTTAATTTAAAATGAACAAAAAAATTAATTTACTTTAATTCAACTAAAATATTTTCAATTAAAACAAAATCTCAATTATTTTTATCAAAAACCAGTTAATCTGAATGGCGTTTCACATTGTTAATTTAAATTTAAAAATTTATGAACACCTGTAAATAAAAAACAGTGCTTGAAAGGAACGATTAATAAAACATATAGTTCGTCATTTTTTCATCAAATCGAGGACTCTAGAACTGGATGTTAAATGTTGCAGATGTCTTTGTCCGTTCAATTCGCAATCTTTGACGTTGTAATAAATGACAAGTCTTTTGTAAGAAGACAAAGGCCAGTGTCCAATGCAGTGAGACGTCACTTACAAGTATCTTTTCTCCAGACGTCAATAGATTGAATTAATCAAGAGAGATTGTTTTCCATGGATGTATTGATCTCGAAACGAGAATTAGGTTACGACTGTTAATATGTTATTAACAATTTAATATGGTTTGTGGTCTATCATCTATTCCCCCCGGAAAATGGTTTCTGTGGTGCTTTCTCCACACCAGCTCTCTGCGGCATAAATATATCTCCAATGAATAATTTGACGTACCCGTATAAATATTAACTCTTTCTGTAGAATTTGAAGTTTTATTGAATTTTAATTACTAAAATATTATTCATATCGAAATATAATTTTGAATTAAGTTCCAGGGGTATTTGTATTACATTTTCATTAGAATATAAAATTAGTGATACATGAGTATGTTATCTAAACATGACACCAATATAATTAATATATTACCTTCTGAATAGAGTTAATTAATTAATTATTTTTTAATTGTAACAGAATTCCAAGTAAAAATTTAATATAGAATAACATATTTATACTTTAATTAACATCGGTTTGTATAAAATAATTTTCCTCAAAATGTAATGCATATTTCCATACACGCATTTTAATTACTACACTAGTTTGTTTATTGTATATAAATTTTATTTCATCAAATATATGAATAATTTATTGAGCTACATCACAAATTAAATTTTTAATTAAAAAAAAACATACCGTAGTTTTTGTTCATTTAATTTAAATTACTATCGAATTCTAAAATAGTAATCAGTTACCAGTATATTCCGATATTTTTTTGCTGTGACTTCGGTACTTTGACAACTTTAATTTTAAGTTCTATAAAATTTGAAAAAAAAAAATAAATAAAAATAAATTTAAGTCAATTACATTATCTCAAAAAATCCAATGACAATCGATAAAAAATGTAAGAAGTTTTCATAGTATTACCCTTTCAATTTTATTCTAGTTTATTTAGTTATACTTTTTACCTTCTTGTACGAACTAAAGGAAGAATTGTAATTAGAAAAGATATCCGTTTTGACTAACCCTGAATCTACTTTGACTAGTTACGACGTGATGTCTGTACGTACGTATCTCGTATAATTCAAAAATGATAAGCCGTAAAATATTGAAACTTTGTATATGGGACTGCTATAACATCTAGTTGGGCACCTCCCTTTTTTTATTGCAATCGGCATTGCCAAAAGGGTATTTTGCTGATTGTATGTTTTAAATTTTTCGTATAACTCAAAAATGACTATCCGAAGAATGTTGAAGTTTTAATTATGGAATTGCTATAACATCTAGTTGTGCACCTCAATTTTTGTTCCAATCTGCCATTTCAAAAGGGCACTTTATTTATGGCAGAAAATTAATAAAAACAATAATTTAGTTGACTCTTTATTTTTGTAGGAAACATTTGATTTCTTGTTTATAAATTAACAACTGTCAGAATATATTTCGTGAGAGATAGTGTGAAATATGTAGAAACTAAATGAAAACAATACGAACATGTCTTTCTTTGCAAGTTTTTGAGCGATTAAAATAATTTCGTTTAATGCAATAAGGAATAGTGATAAATATTTTAATAAAAATTTTAAAGATGGTCTATTTCGAAGGGAAGTTCGAAGATATGGAACGAATGGAAGTTGAAAAATTATTAGCCGTAGAATGATCTTATTTTTAAGCGAAATAAGTTTAAATGAAGTGCAATAAAAATGAATTTAATTTAGTGTAAAAAGAAGTCATGTCATATTATGGGTACATAAAAAGAAGTTCGGAATTTCGATCAGGTTTTTACATACTTTTCAATAATCTGCAGTTGTAACTGTAACCAGTTAAACGTTTTGTGATTCTATTATGGTACATATTCATATTCATTGATATTATTGGGATGAATTAAATATTTCTTTATAATCTAAACTTTTATGAGATTGACACAACGGGAGACAACATCTGGTCATTTTACCCAGGGGCGACGTTACGATTTTAAAATAAGGGAGGGGTGGCGCAAATGGGCGCATTTCAAATAAAATAAAATTCGATATTTTTAATTTTATCCCGCAACAATGGATTAACGACGCCACTTATTCTACCTATGAGACCACGAACATTGTCAAATGTATAAACATTTCTAATTTGTAGGTGGAAGAATTTGTCGGATGAACGTTTCTTAGCACATGAGTACTTCAGATAAAATAAAATTATATATTTTCAATTTTATCCCGCTAAAATGGGCTAACTGATTCTACCTAAGAGGCCACGGACTTTGTCAAATGTATAAACATTTGTAATTTGTAGGTGGAAGAATTTGGCGGATGAGCGTTTCTTAGCACATGTGAGGCGTTCACGTGAGGCGTTTTGTAATCGGGTTAGTTAGATGCCGGATCGCCGGAGCCGCACAACGCGGAAATTGCATTATTTCAGCGCGTAACCGACGGATGGAATCCAATTCGCCCTAATTCACTCACCGAGCTGTATTATCAGATATAATATTGTTTTAGACAACGCCAGTCGAACGGCGATGATGTGATGGTCAGTTAGCCAAACAGTAAGGTTGCGTGATTCATGTTATCTGATTCATGTGCAAACAGCGTCTGCCAGCACCACTCACACGCCATTTGCATTTTGTTGTCCTCCACAACTACCCTACAACTTTCATTGTTCACTTTAAAAACATAATGGGTACTAAAAATTATGACCTAGGTACATTACATATTTGAATTACTGGCATATGTGATAACTGACAACACATCCTACAGGAAATTTAATAAGTAATACTCATTTAATTTTTTTAATAATTTAATGCAGTACATTGTAAAAAGTAAATAGTACGAATTCAGCAATATCAACATATTTAATTTTCAATTATTTTACACGAGCTGAACTAAAATATTGTTTCACTAACACTATCATGGTATCCACATATTATATAGCTGAAAACTATTACAGCAAAATATTCAAACAGACATAGCTCACTAATACGAGTATTTCCATTCACCCATTTAAATTACATGGAAAAATGGAATTGTTTTCAAAATCAAGCTGGTTTTGCTTGTCTCGTTATTTTTGATTTGTTACTTCACCTGTCAAATTGTTCGGTCTACAAACTCTTCGCTTATGCTGAAATTACCTTTTCCATACTTATTAGTTTCAGAAAATATTCGTTTTATTTTTGATTTGAGATCAACTATACCAAATTAATATACGAGTCTTTGAAACTATTGAACGTTAATTTTTAAAATATTATTACTATAAATTTAAACTAGTTATTTGTTAACTTCTGATATGAGTGTACATTATCTTAATTTGGAAATCTTTTTGTTTATATGTAAATGACTTCATCGCAATTTAGTTGATTTCAATATATTATCCGTATATTTTTTTAATGTATCTATAAATATTAATCTTTGCCACAAAATATTTTTTTCTTTTTGAATGACCAGAAGTTCAAATTGTCTCTATATTTGATATTTGATTGTTTTATTGTAATTACTAATGGCTCTATATATTGTACTGTTATTATTTAATTTTCTCATATACCGGCTATAGAAACTGTTAAGTAATTTCCAACAGTAACTTATTGTTCACAGTTTCGACTTTCGAGGGAGCATGTTAGTCGTTAAACATTGCAGGGAAAAATATTGTAACAAGCTGAATTAAACGTACAATAGCAGTAATGTAGACATTTGCAATAAAATAAATTTTCTGGATATCTGAAAGTTCTTGGGTTTCAAAAAACATCTCTAGAATAAATGAATCCTAATGCGACCACAAAGAAATTTATTTGCCTAGTAGTCGAACAAAAATAATCCCCGACTAATTTCCAAATTTTTTGTTGTCATTCGTCATCAAGCTTGCGCTTATTCTGTCCTTCCTTTCTTTGTGAAGTTCCGTGCATAAGCAATACACATGAACACTTCCGGTGGATGTAGTGACCGGTGCAACGGCAGCGTAAAACGGGAAACGAGCGAAGGAAGGCTATTTCTTCAGAACCCGAACCAATAACTCTCGGAAACGATTTTGCAATCATCGTTTTAACTTTTTGCTTCGGGTCAAATTGCACAGAGAAGAAGTAGTCGTAATCGACAGTTTAAGAAACTGTTTTTGTTTAAGTGAATTAGAAAATATATCCAATCTCTGAAACAATACGATTTTTCTCTGAGTCTGACAGCCTTTTTTTTCAAATATTTCTACATAAAATATACATTAATATTTGCTTTATTTTAAAAGTAACTTAATTAAATATATATATATATATATATATATATATATATATATATATATATACCGGGTGTCCCAGCTCGACCGACACATAGGAGTTTTACATGGGAAATCAGTTAATTATGAATAGTATCTCCCCAGTGCAAGATATTAACTTGAAATTTTGTATGCTTATCGGAGAATATTAATTCTATGGATTACACTTATTTGAAATATGCAATTTCGTCTGCTGTGCGAGATTTATTAAATTTAAAATCTAATATTTTCGTTCAAAATCAGACAGCCATGGAAATAAAAGAAAATATTTATCTGACAGATATTATTACTAAAAAGGAGATGGGACCGAAGTCGAATAATTATTATTTTCTCTATTCTATGTTCGGCTTACTAAGCCTATTTTAATACCGAATATTCGGTTACAAGAAGTAAGTGAAGTACAACGTTGTTTTATTAAATTATTATTAAAATATGTAATTATAGAAAATAAATTTATCTACATTAAGAGTAAATAATTAATCTAAGTTATATTGTTTGGTGATAAATCATGAAATTTTTCTTGAAACTAAAATAATTAAATTTAATAATAATTAAACAAAAATTTACCGTAACAAAATATAGATGAGATTCGACACGTCAGAATAAACTTATCCTCCTCAGCAACGAGGGCCACCAATCACGCTTACAGATTGTAGGAAAATATATTATTGGGTAATGTTGAACATTCGGTTAAAAATTTACCGAATATTCGTTATTCTACTATTCGGCTGAACTGCTATTCATCACATCACTAAAAACTATGTTACCAACTAAATGTAACTTAATTTATTTCGAAAATAACCTTTATTTTTGGTTGATCTTTCGGCTTGCTGCGTGGGTTGTATCGAGATCCAATTCACTGCTAATTGAAAAGAAAAATTTTGTCAATTAATTTCATTCAGCAGCGAATCCCATTTACACGCCCTAATTCAATTTCGAATTTTTGACACTTTAGTGAACATGGCATAAAGGCTCCATTATTGCATGTTAGTTTTTGCGTCATTAACCAAAAACATCATATGAACAGGAAAATATATCATCTCTCGCAAATCACTGCTACGCTACATATGCGCATTACACATTATGCATTTCTAATTACGCAAATAAAGCAAGTCCGATTTGCATATCTCACCGGAGCACCGCACCTGCTGACAAATTTGCCGGAGCAGCTTCGTTTGCTAAGACTACAACGTCTGAGTTACAACTCCATCAAGAGGTATTACCCCACTGATAGCTACATTATTGATATTTGTTTTGCTGAATATGTTCACCTGTCAAAGAGAACTCAAGAATATGTTTCTTAGATAAGAAAGTAAATAGTTATCAATTCGACAAATAATACTAATATTCAAGAAAGAAGTTCGAAACCCAGGTCTATGGTAACGAAATAAAAATATGCTATTTACAAGTTGCTTGGAACTTTCCATGAGCTATATGTTCTTTGCAGATAAGTTCACCCAATTCTACTAGTTGACTAGAAACAGACGTACAAGTAATTCGTATTTCGATTTCAACTATCCTATGTTCCTGCCTAACTTCATACATAAAATACCTATTTGACATCTATTGAAAGCCATTTTACTGCTTCAACCGAACTACCAGAGTCGGCTGCTCTAGATTTCAATACGTTAGTTTTTCTCAGATACTTAAAGAATATTTATTATAAATATGTCTGTCTCTTTTAAATTTTTACTTTAAATTTTTCCCAACTGCAAGAAACAGGTAAAAATCATCTTATTTCCTCTTGTTTCTAAGCTTCTACAGACAAACCTTAATCGAGGTGATTTGTACATTATTTCTATTTTTGTCTGTCGTTGCCAGTGTCTCTTATGGATGTACCCTTCCTTTCTGTCTTTCTTCAATATAAAATTTTTTTTATTCATAAAACATTCGATATAATTATAAAGCTTCGTTAAATATTTCCTCCAATAACATAAGTCGTCTTTGATATAAATAATTCTTGGATTAAATACAAGTGAGAAGAATTTACAAAAAGATTATCTCTGTGAATGAAGAATTTAGATATCCTTGAAGCAGTACCCGTGCCTGTTTTGATACTAATCAATATGTATGCACCCGCTAGCATTGTGGGTGCAAGTATCGCACAGGTGCACACCAGGTGCACTTCATGCCAACTAGATCCTCGCATTGACGCCTTGCAGAAACAAGGAGCTAGCGTCGCCTCGCTACCCTCGATGTTCATGTGTTTATAGGGTATACACTAGCTTACTACAGGGTAGGATTAGGTGAGCAAGATTATAGATCTAACCATTATATGCTGTACAGATTAAGAGACTTTAGATCTATAATATTAAAATACAGGATTATCGACTGGGTATTAAAAAAAGTAGGTCTTTTAGTAGTCATTTAATAGAATCCACTAACACACCGACGTTTCGACTGGAAATCTGTTTTCAACATGGTACTGACTTACAAAACATACAATCAAATATACAGACATACATTCAACTCAGATAACAAACTTATATAAATGGTATTAAAATATTATAGTACAACATGTAAATTATTTTACAGAAATCTTTCATCAAACTTAGATAAAACACACAGACGTACATGTTACTTAACAGTTATCAGTTATCAGGTTTCATAATATTATATATAAAAAATATATGTGTAATAGAGATTTTATAAGAAGAACTAATTTTTCATGTCGTCACAACGTATTACTTCTATAAACCTACAGGTTATATTGACTCTAAATAGAACCACTCAGACACGGCGTTATTTTATTTTGTTAATAATAGAAAATGGAATATTAGATGTCAAGTCAACACACGCTAACTAGTTAGGCACTGCTATGATTGGTAACTAGCAATTGTCACAATGATTATTTCTTGACTACTAATTGATTCAACAAGTCAAAAACTAGTAATCACCTGATATTCTTTAGTTAAAATATTGCCAGCAATTTATCTTTATTTTTTTAGGTTACCTCTAGGCGACGATGGTGATAACATACCTACTTATTTTCATAAATTCACTGTTCACTATTGCTGATTGATCTAACAAAGTATAAAAAAATGATCTATGTTTTACGTCATACAAATTACCATAAACATTTAAATAATTTAGTAAATAATTGCCTTTTTCAACATAATTTGAGTAAAACATAAATACATGTTACAAAAGAAAATAGTAGACCGGATTGTATGTTTACATCTTTATACACCTACAATTATACATGTCTTTAACAACTCTACATAGGAAAATATAAAACGATCCCACACTCTTATAAATTAAAAGTACAAGATTAAATATTGACATTTTATGGGCCTCGCTGTTATAGTAGAACGACGAACGAACCATCGCTATTTTCCGTACATTAATTATTATTCGGCAGGAGAGTTAGGAGTGAATCATTGTATATAAATCCCCTGAATGCAACCCTGGCCGCACCTGCATATGAGTTATGTATGTCGGAGCAACCCGCCTGCAGAATATCGATAATGTCAACTTAAGGGTAATACAAGGAGCAGAGAAGCTCGCATACCGCTTTGCTCCCGTCATCGCTTAAAAATTCATCAGTCCGGACCAATTACTCGATTGCTTCTTTTTTCAAACTGAATACGCCTTTCATATGGAAGAATAAATTGTCCTAATGACAATGTTCCTTTTAAGTTTTTGTTACACATACAAAGGATTTAAATTTATTTCTCTTTGTTGTAGACCTGAAAAGATTTCATTATTTGTTTCATGGTTTTTATAATTATTTTCTTTGAGTTCGCTCATTTCTAACTAATTAATTTTCATTGTTACACTCGGATTATTTATTTGTGAATCTTTAATGTTTTCATTTTAAAAATAATTATTATAAAAATGTCAACACTTTACATCAATGGATTTTTTTGTCATTTATGGAAGTGACATTATTGTATTAAAAATTAATGTAAAGTGTCAATCAAGTGAATTCCTATTCTACAAAATTATAACCCTTCATACTAGAAGTACATATTTAAAAAACCGTCATTCACTACATTCTCTTCTAACTTAAAGATATTTATCTTACGTGTAGTTCTACAATTTTTCTACACAACTAGCATCACTGAGATACAGAGAATTTGGTTCCACAAACATGTATTTTTTTGTGCTATAAGTAGTATTATTTTCTTCCAGCACTCTAACTAATCTCTGCTGCCCTCTACTTCACCACTCGAACAGAATCATCTAAGTGAAGGTACTAGAATTATTTATTATACAATAAGAATACCGTAACACATACACCAAGCTCTGAAGAACAAACTATTGGTTGGAGTATGAAACGTAATTTAGATTATTCAGTTGTAATTCAGAAATCATCAAATGAAATTTAAAAAAAGGTGTTGTGGCTAGCACATAATATATAAATTTTATATATGTATTATTAAAATAATTAGTACATACAGTTTTAGTAAAATTCCTTTTAGATTATTCGATAATTATTTTTATAATATTTTCACTGTCATTTATAATAGTTTTCACTGTCAAATATATAACATTAATTTTCATTTATTAATATTAACCGCAATTGTTACAAATTTACCGAATCATTAATTATTTGTAACAGTTAAATGCGGCTATGAAACAAATTTGAAAAACACTTTATATCTTCATGAAAACATCACTTCCGGTTAAACGATTATCACCAAAATCTAATCAGATCTAACTTAGGATATCAGAATGTTATATCTGAAGTTTCAACTATTTTCATTCACTAGTATTTGAGTAATCGTTACAACATCCAACGAATATTCTAAGAGGAATTGTACTAATACTGTCAGTACAAATTATAATAATAATAATAAATGTAAAGAGGTCAAGCGAGAGGTTATGTGCTGGTCACATCTGATTTTTAATTACATATCACACTTTCTGAATTATAGTTGGAAAAGTCGTAGCTAAGTTATTATAGCGAAGCACAAACAAATTAAACAAATGTACTTATTTAATTAATCCCATATGAATTTAAGTAACAATCGTAGGAATTTGTGGTTTTATCTGCGACATACGTTTCGCAATGGCATGTTAAAAATGAGGGCATTATCAGGACGCAAGTTTTTTATCGACACGTAAAGTTGATTAAAGTCTGCAGTTGCAAGTGGGTGGGTGCACGCTAGATGGCAACTTGAACGGATTTCCATCATTATTCACCCTCTCATCCGGCGTGTGACGTATGTCCCTGACGTCACACACTTTTAAGGTTAAATATTTCCTGCCACTTTTATTATGCGACTCCATTTTTCTCCCACTTGAAGAATTTTGGTTTAATGTTATTGAGGGGAGGAATAATATTTTAGACTTTGATTAAGCGATTTGATTATTTTCCATATAAAAACAGTGTTGTTATTTTATTTGAATTGAACTCAATGTTATTTTTACAAATATGTACAAATGTGCAATTTGATAAAATAACACTCAATATTATTAATTTTATGTTTTACATTTTCACCACAATTTTTCTCTGTCCTGTATAATTCTTGTTTGAAATTCTACTCGTTATTCAAAAAACAAACAGTAATATAACTCCTACTTGATTTGAATATCAAGAAGTTAGAAATTCGTTGATAAAAACGACAATTCTTCAGTGTTATGGAAATTTTCAAACATTTGAAAATTGTAATTCTTATTCACGACATCGAACAGCGTCGCGTAAGATCTTGAGTTCGATTGCTTAAATTGACAGTTAGTAATAAAAATATGGTAGTCAGAGTAATTCGAAATAAATTTTAGATCCTCGTACCAGGATAAATACAATTAAAATGCATGCATGATTCAACGCTCATATTAAAAGGTAACAAACATTTACAGAGGATTGAGACTAAAAACCTACTTGCGGTAGATTTTGTAGTTTGTAGATGTCCTCGTATTTCTGTTTTCGACTTCATACATAAAAATTCGATAATATCAGATAGCTCTTTTATTCTTCAATTTCACCAAAAACCGTTCAGTTTATTATTTTTTAAATTTTATCAAAATTGTCATACTCACAGTCTTATTACTTATTACATTTTTTTGCCACAAGGTCATCAGCCATGCGATATTTGATAAGAAAATTCGTAGTCCACGTTGGGTAGAACATTATTTTATATAATAAAAAAAATACAAATACGAAATTTGTAAGTACATGTTTTATATCGTCTCTTAGTCAAGGCGACCATATTTGTTAATTTCTATGACACAAATAAGTATAATTCAATTTGTAAGATTGAGTACCATAATATTGAGTTTGAAATGTTTGAAAGGAGGTTTATTAAATCTTATGACATTATTGTGTGTTAGAGTTTAATTTAGAACTATAAAGTGAAGTAAATTACATAGTTGATAGGGAAGTTTATTCAGCACATGATAGTTTATAATGTCCCTGAAAGTAAGAAGAATTTCCAATGAATTAATTATAATTTTCAGCGCATGGTAATCCCTTTGAAGTGAGTTTGAAAAGCGTGTCTGGTTTTTTAATTAAAGAATATAATGGCGGACATAGAAAAGCCATTATGAATGTGTAATTTATATATGAAAATACCTTTTAATTAGAAAAGCGGGCAGCTGCATAAGCGGTCGGTAATTACTCGTATGTGCTGGGGAAGTTTTGCAAATTAACTGCCGAAAGTATTCGGGGAAGTTTATTACAAAATGCACTTAACCACACGGCATTATGGCGTCGCATATCGCAATGAAATTCTAAGCGCTGTGACACATCTGTGCTACTGTGACGCTTATGTGCAGTGTACATTACCCCATGAGTGTCTATGAGCGCGATTCTTTGCAACAGCGTTTCTCAAAGATTCCACGACTAACCGCCAAGCCTTGCGGAACTCCACGCTTTATACGATCAAATCTTTTACAGATCGTTTTATTGCAATAATATAAATCTATCTTTGTATATTCTTCTGATATGAAATAATGGTAAAATACTTTTATTTATAAAGGGTGGTGACTCGAAAAGTCGAACATAAGGATTTAATATGCAAAATCATATTGTAAGTGAAGGAGCTTGAAATAACAGTTTTAGAGCATAAAATTATGCAACTGAATCAATAGCCCTAGAAATAGTTTGCTAATTTAACCGACCTTATAGCACTTATAGTTCTCGAGATAGCAATGGTGGTCCATTTAAAATGAACATCTGTATTATTTAAAATAAGATTTTACCATTCGTCTGTACTGCAGATTAGATATTTTTAATACGTAACTAATTTGGTTTTTCCTTTTCAAGTAATTCCACTTTCCATATTGGAAAAAATCCACTTTGTTGGTAAGTTTTTCTGAAATATATTTATTTGCAATATAATTTTATTATTTCAGCATTAAAAATTAAATACCATAAGTCACATTTCATTCAAAATGTACTTGTTGTAAAAGGAATTAAAATGAAATTTGGGACTGACGAATTAATGAAATCTGAACATTAAAATCTGACCCACAAAACTTATTTAATATAAAATACTTAGGGCATAAAGCGAGCTTAATTGCAGAAAGTACACAAACATCAAACAGATTTGGTGTCCATCGCTCGCTAATAACAAAAGTTTAATAATTTAGCTGAAAGTCATTTAGCTAACACCCATATATCCATTATTAGTTTCGAGAATAAGCCGATGTGATTCTGCAAGATGCATAATACCAAGAAAAGCAGGCCATGTATTTCAGCTCAGTTGCACAATGCAGCTTCGCATATTTCACACCAGTGCTTATGAACATTGTTCAACTCAATGGCGTTGCTAGCATTTTTAGCGCCTGGGGCAAAATATTTACTGGCCGTTCACTACCCATCCCTCTTCCCATAAAAAATGCTATTTTTTAAAAAATAAGTTACGTTTTAATAAAAAAAATACATTGAAACTGTACTGCAAAGTACGTTGTATTCTATAGACAATGAATTTTCCGATTCTATTGAAAGGATTGCAAGATGTGATTATCAAATCTGCAGATAATTTCATTCATATTGTTTTTAATATTATAGTACAGAGTATTTGTATTAGAAAGTACATGACATGACGAGACATGTTCATTTATTATATAATTTACGATTGAAATATATGTCAGATATATCATGTTGTAATTAAAATAATATCAAGAAATTTAACCAGCAAAAATAGACTTATAAATTTTCATCAATCTTTCAATCAAAATCCTACATTTGATTGAAATAGGTAGTTTTTTTTAGTGAAAAAAAAATATTAAACCGCATTGTTATGGTTACATTTGTTATGTTTGAATTACTCTTAATTCCTGCGAAGTTAGGAAAACTCATATCAAAAATGATTCTTAAATCACAGCAACTTCACTGTCGTGATTTAATTGTCATTTTTGACGCTCATTTGTCTGTAAAGTAAAATAATTTCCTTATATTATTATCAAAACTTAATTAACGCTTTCTAAAAAATGAAATATGTTGATTGTTTTTATTTTTACGTGAATCAAGTTTAATTATAGGATATTTATGCTACTAAAACAATCATAATTTATTATATATTTTTAATTTTAACTCTTCAATTTATGTTGTTTATAGGGAATAAATAGCTTTTTACAATTTTTTTAAATGCTAATGTCATGAAATCTGATACTGCAATCGCAGATTTTAATTAATTAATTGTAATAAAATATGACATTGCTAGTTTCCGCAGTATAGAATTAATATGATGTTTGGCTATTATTGTATTACTATGTATCGCTTTCTCTAATTAGAATTAATATATAATAACTTGCTCAATTGTTAATAATAATACAATAGTTAATGCAATGTAACACAAACCATTCGCGTGCCCGGAAATCTGTAATTGGTTAAACAATCTACGAACCGGAAACGAAGAGGTTCATGGCTAATCTATCCGCAATTAACACTTCCAATAATATCATTTCTACTATTAAATGTAAACATATGGAATAGTATATAAAGCAAATATTTAAATAGCATTATATTCTGAATATACAGAAATTAATATTGAAAATGGCAACAGAAATGTAAGATTAATTAAGAATTATTTCAACTTAACAATGAACAAATAGTTTATTGCAAGTTAACAGTGTTATTCATAGAATAATACATGCAAGTTTTACTTGTTTTAAATTTTATTGATATACCAAATAATACTACTACATATGTATTAGTTGACGAATTCGTATACCGTATGTTCCAAAAAAATGTTGTCATAGGCATTAAACAGGGGAAAACAGTTTTTGGTAAATAAAAACTGTCCGGCTAACAACTAAGTCACCATACTACATGTATTCTTACTTGTTATTTAATATTGACTACTTCCTTTTAATAGCACAATTCAGTAAAATTAAAAAAAGTAATTACATTTTTTCGTCTGATGTTTTTACTTTTTTACACGCGTAAAATGACAATTGTCAATTCGTCGTTATGAACTGACTGTCATTTTAAAACATAACATCGGGCAAAAATATTAAATTCTTTTGAAATTCAATTGTATTAAATAAGATATAGGAATACATGTAGTATTATCCTGTACAATATGGTGACTTAGTTATTAGCTGGACAGTTTTTATTTATCATAAACCGTTTCACCATATTAAACGCCTGACAAAACTTTCTTGGAACACACGGTATATGTAAATCACTGTTTTTAACAGATTATTCGTAGATTGTTGGGATATTATATATTTACTGGGATTTATGTTGATATTTCTGTGATTATTTTGCGTTAAATAAATTTATTTAATACCACATTTAATACAGTTATTTTATTACAAATAAATCTAATTATAATATTTATTTTAGTTAAGCCCATGAAAAAACTGACTAGACAACATTCGACACTAAAATAAAAGTAAACATTGTTTTAACCCGTGGACTTGTATTCTCTATTTCACCCACATTCAAAAATTTAATAAATTTTAAATTTTATTTTATTTCTGAAACAAATAAGCCATAGTTATTTTATGATTAGGATCAAAATTTCCAGTATGTTGTTCGAAATTAACAATAACATAAAGGCATTTGCTAAATAAATATTTTTGCTAATTCTGCATTTAGTTCGTTAAAAAGGTAAAGTTCTCTTGATTTCAATTATGAAAAGACTGACATTCTTGGCAAAACAATACAACAAACTAAATTAAAAATAATGAAGAAACGTTAGTGGAAGTGAATAAACAAAGAAAGAGGCAGAAAAAGGACAAACGACATAACGAAGAGGTGAACAAAAACCGGAAGTAGGTACCTGTAATTCTCCTGAAACGCTCTTTGCCATTATGACACGTGATCGGCCGACCGGAAAACTCGAGTAGTCGCTGTTCGAAGTCATTTCCCGAGCCAGGCTCGTACTGGGGGGAGGGAAATCCGATTCCAGGGCCATTATAAAGTCTTATGTCATTTCCGGAAAACACTACCAGCCAACCAAGATAACGCTAATGGTATTATTTTACATTTTATTCCTTTTCTTTGTAAATCGCTTTCTCACAAATTCAATGTAATTCCATTTAACTGGAAATGCAAACTTATAACCATTATCAACGTCGCTTCACTTTACTCTATAACAATTAGAAATAATACCCACATTACAATGTAGCTTCTACAATTTCTATTAACCATTATACCTTTAGGTCTACACAAACTACTTTATATTTCTTAATTACCATAGCATACATATTTGATAGTGGCCAGTTATTTGAGCTAAAGGCACATTTTCCAAATTGTGAAATCTTTTTTAATAAAAATATATCTTTGATGTTTACCGCTGAACAGTAAATATCGGGAATAAAAAATTAGTTTATTTAAAAAGAATATTGTATCAAATTTTGCATTAAAATAATTAATGTAATAAACTAACAGGAATAAGAGCTTTAGAAATAATTATTTAAAATATTGGGTACTGCGGGAATATAAATTTTAATTAAATGTAAAACTTGTTAGAAGGTCTTAATCAATAAATATATGATAAAACAAAAAATTAGTACTTAATATATTCGCATTTATTTATAATAATATAGTGGTAATCGTTTTATTTGGGAGATCAAATATTTATGTCGCGTATACGCAACAACTCCATAAACTTTGGTAAGAACTGTGAAGAGATTTACTTGAACCCACTATTCTACTTATTGAAAAATTAGTATGTTTGTATCACTTTTTTTCGTCGACTTTTTATTAGATTTATTGACTTTTGTTTTCAGGTAACTATTTTGACTTTTATACTTCGAGTTTGACTTCGTCTATTCAATTACCTGAATCCTTATACACTTTTGTAATATTTCGACATTTCTGATATTTTCACATTTAATTACGTAACTTTCTCCATTTTTATAAATAGTTGACGATATTACATGGTCGATAAAAATAGATTTTTCAAAAAGTTGTTTTAAAAGTCTGACAGTCCTAATTTATAAAAACGAACCTCGATTTTTTTATTTTTAAATTATATGAGTAATAGTTAGTTTTTTGGGAAAGATAATGGAAGAATGAAACAATCGCCTCTTTATTTTTATAAAGAATTGTAGAAAAACTAAGTATACTATGAATTCTTGGAATATTAATAATAAATATAAGTATGTATGACAAACGAAATTAACATATTAAAAATTCAGTGTTATGAGTGTACAAATAGTTATAAATTTCTTACAACACCGTACATGTATGTTAGTGATATCGTTTTTGCGGCGGCCAGAGCTGATTTTTCTCAGTAAGGTTTCAACCCCTGTAGCCTGTAGGAAATAAATCCAGAGTCCTTTTTTCGTATAACGACCCCTTATTGACCCCCGGCAATTTAGGTCTTCCTGTGATCTCTCATTGTGTAAATCGGTGATCGGATATGTAAAACATGATCCCTACTTTAGAGTGGACTGCGTCCTCCAGGAAATTCTATTTCTGCACTCAAGACAGACGAGACTCGGGCGGACAAGACGTAATTCGGTTTGCATTCTACGATAACTTATTTGAATATAGATAAGCGAATGTGGACGATATAATCTCACTGAACACTGGATGTTTTCTTATTCTATTATGTCTACACGGAAACAGAATATAAATGTTGCTTTAAAATTTTGCTTTTTACGGAATCGAGTTATTGCGACCAGAGATATGAATTTATGGACGGGTTAGTATTCTCGAAATGAAAATTTATTTGTTCTCTTAAACCATAAAATATAAATTCCACTTGCATTATACTTTGTCTTTATTTTATTAGAAATTGAACTAAATGTTCCACAACACTACTACAGTATGTAATGGCTTCTAGTATTAGTGCTGCAATGGAGGATTCTTGCTCAATCGAAATTAGTTAGAAAAAATTGAAAGAATATGCAGAATAATGAATATTAATAAAGAAATAAAATTATATAATTAAAATACTTCCGAAATATGGAGTATTTGTAACAGCGTAACGTCACCTATACAAATTGCATTAATATTTTTATTGGGGACTTTAAGTTTAAGTTAGGTTGGAACATGTTAGTCTTTTACCCGTATAATTTCTTACTTTATAAATATGGTATCTGCAATACCACAAATGAAGCACATACTGCAATGATTAATAAACGTAAGAGGTATACACAGTGATAAATAGTTATTAAAGAATATATTCACACTCCTTCTGTAACGAACAAATTTTCCTTTTGTATCATTTTATGTTTCCACCCAATGTTTACGAGTATCGCTTAAATTATAGAGCAAAGTGGTGAAATGCGAATTTGTTATTTCTGGTGAAAAAATTCGTAGCGAACGTAATCTTAGAGGTATTTTCGTGACCGGATGTAGAGTGGGGAATAAGTGCGATTTCGAAGGGCACTTCCGGCCAAGTCACCGGAACAACACGGAAAGGAAATAGTATAATTAGGAAACTGGCGAAATTAATAAAAATGAATTACGCCAACCTTTCGTGCTTCGGTTGAATCGAGAAGGCGTTGAAACGCTCTTCAACTATCCGCAAGGAAGTTAATTTATGTAGAGTTTTTTATAGCTACGTTATTAAATTAATAACGTAAATACGTAAAAATAATATAGCAATGTTTTTTCTTTATATTTTTGCGATCTCGTGCTTTGGTGGGTAGAATGATTGCTTATGTTTCTGTGATTTTGAGTTCGAGTCCAGCCGAATTATTTTTGTTATTATTTATGATTTTATATTTCAAGATTCACCCAGATGAAAAAACATCCAATCATATATTTTATCTATTTTGCTATTAATATGCTAACTAACTAAATTTCGTTAACAACTTATCTATTTTAGTAATTACTGTTACTAATTAAGAAAAATAATCGAAAATAGAATCTAATGACACTATGCTGAGTAACTAGCTGACATTTCATATAACGACCATGTTAATTAGTATCATATGTGATTTATATGAATCGGATGATATTTGATAACACAATGTCGAACGATGTAAAAGACGAATTTATTGATAAGGTAAATGTAAATGTAAATATTTAAGTAATAAAATATTAGTTTTTTACACATAAACTGTATTTTGTTTCTTTTTTTCAAGTGGTTCAAGTGCATCTTAGTTCACGCTAGCGTTGATTGAAAAGTATACTTTTCAATCAACGACGCTAGCAAGAGTGGAGAGATGACGTCTTTGAACATTCTGCATGGTAGATAATTTAAAATTATACAACAAAACAAAAAATAGGAAATAATTAATTATAATAACAGTTTTAGATTCAGAAAATAACTATACTTATACAATACATATTTAATTTATTTATGTGTAATGCAAGAACTTAATTAATTGTACGCTTTGGGAAAAAGTTTAGTTTTAATTTGATGTTTGTAGAAAAATAAATTTGCATATAATTGAGGTTATATGCCGGAGCACGTGGTAAAAATTGTTTCGGAAACAGAGCGATTTAATTCCGGCATTTATAGTCTGAGTTGAAACTTTTAAACGCTGGAAAGGGTGCGCATTTTAAAGAAAAGTCAACCTTTATGCATATAAATTACAGCATTACTTCGTAAACGTCATTGGTCGTGGCATTACGGGCGCTCTTGAGCTACATATTCACCGAGCTGAAATTGTTGCAATACTTTCCGCTTCTAACGCAGAAATTGCAGAATCAAAGTAGAGCGTTTTTGTTTCCAACTAGTTATTGCTTTGCACGTGTGCTAACATTTCTTCGCACCTAACTTCTAAAATTCAACTTCGCGCTGCTCTATTACTTATTTCACTCATAGTTACTGGACTTGTAACTGGTGTACAACTTTTGTTTTTTACTTTTCCATGATGACAGAAAAAAAGCAAATATTCGTATTTAATTTATCTAGATATGAATAGGTAAAATGGTAACATAATAAATTAATTTACCTATATTACCAGGAAAATAGATATTCATCCAAGCCATTAAAATGCGTTGCTCAAAGGGTGAAATAAGTAAAATAATAGAGAAATTAAAAATTTCAAAATCACTTGCCTTAAGAAAAAAATATTCGAAGGTTTTAGGTTTTAGGACTTTTCATTTGTTACTAAAAAAAGTTATTTTAAATTAATATTTGGCATGTAGTGAAGGTACCTTTCTAAATAGAAACAAAATAGTACCATACAAATCTTTTTTTTTGGTTAACTTTAATTTAAGTTTAATTTGATGACAGAGCAATTAAACTTGTACATACATTTTAATATATCATGTATCTTAAATATTAATAATTTTAATATATATTGAACGTAAATAAATAAATGACTATCCATTACTGCCAATCGTTCATTTCGAAAACAATTGTATGATCTGCAATTTATTTTATTATAGAAATAAAACTAGATTATTATTTCAATTAGGTCAAATCTTCAAGTTTTTACAATCAATAAATAATATATAAAAGAGTACAAGCAATACCAATAATATTATATTTAATGTAAGTGTTTGTACAGTAAAATAAATATGTAATTACAACAAATAACGTACATTTATAGAATAGGTATATTATTATTTTTTCATCAAAATTGTATTTCAAACATACTTTAATATCTTCATGAATAAATTATGTTTAATATTAGAGTTCTTTTAACATATATCTTTTGTTTCATATATTTCATATTTTATGTAATTTTATAGGTAATATTTGAAATATTAAATATTCATTTTCAAACAAATATTTCATATTTCTATCGTGAATTCTTTGTACCCTTAGAATAAATAATTTGTTATATTACTTTATTATATTTATTTAACTTATTTTACAATTCTGATGTCACCGAAACACAAAAGACATTATTGAAAATATTTAATTTAAAAAATTAAGTAAAAAATACAATTTTTTTCATGACATGCACGGAAAGCCCTACTTTCTTCTGGCGAAATAGAGAGGAAAATGTACAGTGTTACATGGATATTATTTTAGAATGAAATATTAGAAAAATTCATTATTAAATTTAAATTTCTTATTTAATAATAATATTCTTTAAAAAGATCATGGCAATTATTATTTGTTCTTTCCTTTTTTTCACTTTTTTTTACAATTTGACAACTTGAATTGGCTTATTGGCAATAAACAATTACACTTCTAACCGTGGAAATTTACAGTACGGTCACAAACTAATAGAAAATTACGAAACTTATGTTCTTGCTCCATTTCGTTCGAATAAATATATTTTTGGAATATGTCGTGAAAAAAATGTCGTGTCTAACACGACAGGAAAGCACTGTTTCCACTCTCACTCGATTGCCTCAAAGATACGTTTTCCTCTCTAGATAGACAAATAACTATTTTCGATGACTTGAGTACTGTAAGAAATATTGTAAATTAGTATTCTGAAATGTAATGTGGTACAAAGAGGAAAATATGGTAATACTTTCTTTATTCGCGATCATAAAATACTTATATCCATGGAGGAAATTTGGAGGTATGCCGGCAAGTCTTGTAAATTGCATGAAGGGAGTAAAAGTGTTGTCAAGCACCTCCCGCGAGATTCCTTGCCGGCTCCCCTGCACAATAAAATTTCAATTTCTCGAGTGCTGCCTACGCACATCATGTGTTATTAACTTGTCGATCTTACACGTGTCTTCATTCCCGCATCAGCGTTGAAACATCACCAAAATCCTCATTTTATACCGACAACGTGACAACAACATTTTAAATAAAGAAGAGGGAATAAATTACTGGAATTTAGTCGATGTGTGAAGGCTTTATTTCGGCTTCGACCAGTTTCGACCCCACATGGGTGTTCCTCAAGGAGAGAAGTTAAAATTAAAATTGGAAATAAGTCGGTCATGAGGAAGACCCATGTGGGGTCGGAAGCAATCAGAGCCGAAATAAAGCCTTCGTACATCAACTGAATTCCATTAATTCATTCCCTGTTCTGTTCATCTACTAGTTTAGAATCATTTTAAATAATATTATGATACTTAGCAATATTTTCTTTTTAAAGTTTCACCGAAGGTTTTAATTAAACATTACAATATTTTATTCAATAAGCAGTACCTCCTAGGATTGCCACAAATTATTGAACTAATAATACATATGGAAGGAGTGTAGACGGAGATAATTGAGTGGCAAAAACTAGTGAAGTCTCATCACCTTGCGTGTGATTTTGACTATTTTGGTTATAAAGTTTTGTTTTAATTAATTATTACTGTTATAAACAATAAAATGGTTCTGTTTTGTTTACAATTACTTTATTCTACGAGCTAAGAAAGGTGTTAAAGGATTTAAAAATATTCGTAAAGATAATGTCATTACTAAATTCATTATTTTCACAACAAGAAAAATTAATTGTTATAAAATTTTTGAAAATTTAAATAATCAAATTTTGTATCAAGTTTCCATAAATAATCACTTAATTTAAATCTTTTATAACAGGTTGAAAATATATTTTGTTGAACAAAATTAAGGACGGAATCCGGCATACATACAATAAATTAGTTATATTAAAAAATCAGTAATTTTGCTTTTTCAGTTATTAACCTAATAATTTACGAATAGTTTTTTTTTGTTCATTACAACGTGCGCTATAAATCAGTATAGGCAACGCTCCTCCGTCTATATATAGACTATGCAAACTGCTGTTCCTGTCGATCCACGCGCCAACCCGCGGATTTTTTCATAATTACCGTCAGTTTCATTTATGTAGAATAAATGATTATTATATGAAATTTTTATAATATAAAATAAGTTTTGCTGGAGAAGAATGCTTATTGTAATAAGTTGTGCTTATAAAACAATTAGTATAACAAGTTTCAGAAAAAAAATGTCTTAAAATGGGAAAATCCTATCAAAAATCGCGTTTCCTAACATGCGACTAAAAAATTGTTGTACTGCATAACATTCGCAAATTACATGGTATGGTGTTGCCAGATTCGCCTTGTTGCGTTCAGTACAAAAATAAAGACATCTTTCTTAAGCCCAACGTCGAAATAAAAAAAGAAATTTAATTTAAGTAAGAATTTTCATTAACTAGTAATATGAAATTAAGAATAATATAAAGTAAGAAAATATTATTTAAGAAACAAGATAAAAATGTGATTATAAAACGGTATGAAATTAAAATTAGAGAACTATCATTTGAATTTGTGATCGATGCATTCTGTACATATAGTAAAGGTTATATAATTTTCTTAATGTTTTAATATTTTATAAACATTTATCATATATTAAGAGTTTGATGCTAATAGATCCATTGTAGATTGTTTTTACATTTCCAAAGGATGATTTTTTTTTTCTAAACTTGCAGCCTTGAAATGTCAGTACGATATCGAAAACAATGCTAAGTCGTATGGTAATAAATAAAATGACACTGTTATTACCAACCTTTTTTGAATTTGAGCTCATTTTTAATGTAGCTATCGACATTGACATTCACGTTATACTAACGCTAATTCACGATGGCGTCACATGACGGAGCTGTGATAGTTGCTTGCATTATTAGGTCGATGATAAGTACACATTACGGCTGTGGACGTTCCTCTATTAGATCTTTAGGCAAATTTATCAAAGAAGGGTAAAACTAGTGAAATAATACAAATAATAAAATATTTTAAATTTAATAATTTTTAATAGTTGTATCCTTAACGAGACACCACATATAACTTGTGACCACGTTGAGATATAATTCTACATATAACCTGCTTGCATTAGCCGAAGACAAGCGCCGCCTTATTAGTTTACACGTGGTCACTGGCCAAGGCATCAGACTAGTAAATAACTGTACATACACTAGATTAAATCCTTACGTTTCTTGCAAAAAATTTGAAACTCTTTTATAAATATATACCGTAATGCAGGATTCAAAAAGCGAATGAAGTTTTTAACATATTTTTAATATTGTTATATTTATAATATGATGATTTGTGTTCCTACAAATTCCCAGCAATTACCATAATGAAAATGCGGTTAATGTGTAAAAATAGAATCAGTAATTTTTGTGTGAAGCTGATATATTTAATAATGTGGTAAAACGGACGCGATTAGTGGTTTTGGATTAATTTATGAGCTTTGTTACTGAAAATTTATAATGCATCTAGAATATTAAGGTTTATTGCAACATATTAAACAATCAAATATAGTAATGTAATTTTCGGATGATATTAGAATTAATTCCAGATAAATTATATTGTAATTTAATAGAATAGTTGTTTTCTGCAGCTAATACAAATTGTTATTTTACCTTGATCACAACAGAATTTCTATTAATACTAAAATCCAGATAATAATCAATTAGCCTTTATTAGTATTATTGGCGGTAGGCACTTCAAATACATAATTATTTCTATTGAATAGTAATTCCAAAAAGGTCAAAATTAATTTTAATGATGTTTTAAACAAATGAATTAAAAACCCAATCCGTTATTGCTTCCCCATTTTAGGGAAAAGGTTGCTTGGAAAATATAAGAAAATTATTGCTTGGTATGGTAGACTAATCCAAATTACGTGCAAAGCAGAAAGAAAGTAAAAACTGAACCAAACAAAGAATTCGCACCAAGAAAAAAATCTGAACAGTTATTTCTTACGGTTTGAATGTCTTGATCCTTGGAAAATACAAGAAAAGATATTGCATGTCATAGTGTGCTTGTTTGACTATAAGGTAAATAGAAACGAACTGTAACACAAGTAACACTTGGGGTTTGACTTTTTGGTTCCTTAATAATATAAGACAGCCATTGGTTGATGAACTACACGAATTCGAATCAAGAGTGGAACCCAAATGATTATTGCTTATAGATTGACTTCCTGGCTTTTTGGAAAATACAAGAAAACTGTTGCTTGGGAGCTTAAGCTTAATTGACTATAAATAAAAAGAAAAGAAAACAAACCGAACAAGAAATACGAATCGAGAATGGAACCCGAACCGTTATTGCTTTCGTTTTGAGTGGTCTGTGTGTAGGAAGAAAAAGGTTGGTTCGTGGAGTACGCGTGGTGATTCCTCACTGATCATTCCGTTTGATGAAAAATCTATGTGTCGTTTTTGTGCATTTGACTGTAAATTGAATTGAAACATTCGCCGGGTTGCGATGCACGGACGTTCCACTGGCTACTCCTGTTTTGTTAATCCTGAACTTGATTTACTTACTGATTGATTGTACTATTTACCTAACACAGAATCGCAATTTTATTTTGTTTATTTGACTGATTGATTAGGGCCCTGCTCTAAGCCGAGTGGTAATTTGTCAGGAGGATGGCGATTGTTTTATCTTTTGTTTTCGTTGCCAAGCAGTGTTGATGTGCGCTGACCAACAAAGCTTGTTGTTGCAGGAATTAGGTAAAATATTTTTTGTAAAAAATTGAGCGATGTTAATTTCTGCTTGGATTTAAATGTAAAAGGATTTGCTAATTTCAGCACACTCCATTTTGAATTAGAAGTGTTGTGATGGCCAAATTGGAAATACGGTTTCTACCTGGTTATCAGACACGGGATTAAACAAATACTGCAGCTAATTAAAAATAACAAAATGTTTATTCCACTGGATTACATCCCAAATCGAAATTCAAACTTAGATTTTCCAATCGAACCGATTACCCATGACCCAATTTCGATAATGACAATAAAAAGTATTAAACGATTTTTACAACTTTTAATAATAGAAATATTGCAGTTATTTACAGTGCCATATTCCTTTAAATGAGACTCTTGCACGATCCTAGGATGCCGTTGGCCCCAAATTTTAAACAGTACGACTGTTCAATTAGTCTTTATGTATGATATCGATTATTATAATTTTTACTAAACAGTTTAACCGCTCAAAAAACACAAGATAATCGTAAGGAAGTGGCAAATGGGACGAATTATCTAATATTTGTCAATGACTGCCGCATTAGCAGTAAAAGCTTAAATTGATAAAATAAAGATATTCATTGGCCAGGATCGACTAACAAAAGTTTACTTTCAATAGACAATGAAAATGAAGTAACCCAACCATTAGATTTGAAAATAAATACGAGGAGTCGATGTATGTAGGATGGACAATAACTGACTTGTCTCAAATATGAGTACTGCGCAACAGCTCATGAGATATTGATACATTTCTCTATAGGTCTTTGTTCCTTTGTTAACTAATCCCTCCATAATACTTGAGAGACATGGTGCATATATCCTCAGTCTTTTCCGATCGCGACACACGCATTGGCGACCACTAGGCAAACGTCACAAACTGATATGATTGTTCGAATAAAAAACAATCGTGTTAATCTTGAGGTGGCATCTGTCGAGAGGCAATGTCGTGTAAAACAGAGTGCAATTACACGACATCGGCTCTAATTGGTGGAAAATATCTGTGGCCGGGTTATTGGAAATATAAGGCAGGAAGATAAGCCGAGGCGCTAGGAATCCGTCCGGAGCGCCCGTCGGACGCTCGAGTTTTTCCCGACGCCGGCAATTACGTGCGCCTCGCTGCCCACAAACCCCACACTCAAAATCATTCCCGATATCATTAAATCGCAAATTGATCGCGTTTTTACTCATTTTCACACGTCACCACTGTTTATACTCAGTTTTCAAAAATTCAATCTGAACATTAACCTGCACAGAT
Source organism: Stenolophus ochropezus (assembly GCA_035578165.1). Lineage (NCBI taxonomy): Eukaryota > Metazoa > Arthropoda > Insecta > Coleoptera > Carabidae > Stenolophus > Stenolophus ochropezus. The sequence goes on along the minus strand of JAQOWZ010000005.1, from coordinate 10,077,558 downwards.
TTTACATTGTTCTATTTATATTTTATTGAAGAATTAATTTTAAAATATTCATGGCTTCAGTGAGATTTATATTCAACACTTAGTGTTGGTATATGGGAAGTAAATTTTCTTTTTCGTGGGATTTTTGAAAGATGATGGAAAAAAAGGATTTTTTCTTTAAATCAGTCATTTAGTAGGAATATTTGCAATATATTTTTTGCTAGAAGGCGCAACTAACAAACATCATAATAGATATGTTCACCCTCAGATAAAAGAATAACTATAGATGGAGTCTAATCGCGCAGCTGTGAAGCCAAACGAGGTATTCGTGTCCGCCATCGTAGTGTGTTCCACTCCGCTGTATTTGATCTTTCGATTTCGTTGCTTATTTTGATATATTTTTTTTGTATTTGTAATCTAATTTTGTTTTTAATTTTAAAATGTTTAACTTTATTCCTCATTTACCTATATAGGTTTTACATGTTATATATTTGAAATGTGGAACATCCTAAGATGGCTGCCAGCTATACTCTCCTCTTCCGTTTCAGGGCTACAAGGACATTGTCAATAAACTGACTGGAGTATCTCTATCAATAAACAGACGTTACGCTCCCTCTATATATAATTCTTTACTCTGAGTATTCACCTATTATAAGTATGAAACCCATCAAAACTCTTGAAACTCCGATTTCCTGCATAAATATGTAAAAAAGTGAAATATGAGTTATAGATCAGCAGAAGGTTAGTACCATTACTAGTGGTAGGTGGTAGTGATAGTGATTCAAATTTAAATAACATATTTATGTTTACTAAAAAAATATATAGTCTTAAAATCAAGAATATGTGGTTAGGTATTGGTTATGTATTGTAATGTGAGACTCTCTATTTAAAATTTCTTATTACCAAATATAACTTCCAAAATAACATTAACCAAATTTACCGCCAATATTTGGAGGGAGAGAAATTTACAAACTGAAAAAATCAGTCTGTGAAATACGGAATTTCTATGAGAGTCATTTAACAACATTGCACGACTGTCCTAAATCTTGCAAATCCTACTAAATGAACCATATAATATATTGCTTGTTTTTAAGGTTTGTTTTGTAAACAATATATTTCAAAGCTAAAATTGTTTCAAATTACCAATATTTACCTCATTAACATTTAAACTTCCATTTACCCCAATATAGCAATATATAACCCCATTTAAACGGTTAAACAATTACGAAAAACATCATTTTTAATAATAGCTGTTAACCAAACATTAACCTCAGTTACAAATCATACCCTCCATTACCAACTGCCCTTCCCGCCCGCACGGCACTGGTCCCCCTAATCACATTAGCAGCCAGTGACTGATTGCCGCAGTGTCGGAGATCAATCAGCAAGCCCCACGGCACGCCACTGGAGTTCGTTAAGGCCGGATGATTTGTTTTTCACAAGAACGCGCCATTAAAATGTGCAGGTTATTGAAATTCCGCGCTATTCGATATGTTCTCTGGAGAGCTGTGCGGTTCAGGGGTAGTTTTAAAGGGTAGTTATTGGGGATTACTGCAAAAATGCTGTTATTAATAACTTGAAATATGAGCGTTTAAGTTGTACTCTTATACACATTCAGCTTTTTTACCAATCGTTATACATAACGTATTGTAATCCTATGAAATTATACAATTTCGACGAACATCCACGAATTATATTCTATACACTCTGTTTTCGCAGCGTAGTATAAAAATCCGATTTTGTTAAAGGTATAATATAATTTCAAAAACGCATTTGACGAAATAGCATTTATTGTAAAAAAAAACTTGTTGTAAAGAATAAGTAAAAATTTTAAGAATCAATAACAAACTGAAGTAAAATCCGTTTATAACAATAACTTTTATAGAGATAAACTGATTATGATGTCAAAATTGTGACCATTTGTTTGAGAACCCACATACTCTTTCGTTGTTTACTTTTATCAATTACAGCGATGTCGTTATAACCAGATTTTATAATAACACATTTCAAACAATTATTTATATAAAATAACACATGTGCAAACATTTTCTCCTTTATAAATCCAAAATAATATACCAGTATAGTCGCTTTACCGATGAAGTTAAACAGATTCAGTAGTTCTTGAAAGTATTGCCACCAGGTAAAATTTCTCAAGCGCTTTGTCCCTCATTTTCGTAAATCTGGTAGGTTAAGTAACAATTGCAGAATAAGTGATTTAAATCATTGTCTTTTTTTTAAATCAATATGATTTAAATAAATGTAACCCTGTGTTTTTGCTATTTTTATATCAAAGATGTAAATAATGAAGAAGTAGTTTAATAGAAGTGACATTTTCATTATTATTTTTTTTGTTTCGATAAACAGACTGTTGGTCCAAATATTCTATATCTATCTCACTATTATGGTTATTGTCATGCTAATAAAGAAAACAAATGTACATTACGAGATATATAATATCCGTGCGAGCATTATGAGTTGCTATAGTAACAACAAATTGATATTACCTTTAGGAAAATGTTTCGAAAATGTTATATATGTAAAATATTGTACGCATCACGGAACAATAATTGATATTTATTCATTTGGACATATACGTCTTCATAATACTCATGGTACAAAAATAGCAATTTAATAAACGTCGGGTAAACAAATTATTTTGAGCTGCAGTCTTGACTATTTATTGTCTTTTAATAAACAAAGTAGGTGATTATTTAAATTTTATTAATTTTAATTACATGTAGGTAAAATAGTATATGATATTGATATATGTATGTATGTACTTATTAAAAGTTATAATAATATGAAATATTGTTTATATCACAGAAGAAAACTTGATGTTTATGTCCTTGTGCATAAATATTTTCGTTAATGTCCTGTCCTAGTTAAATAAATTAAGATTACGGCTCAAATAATGCGGTGATTATTTTCAATTTGAAAGTGAAAAAGCGGGTGTCACGATCTTGTAATGCATTTCTCCATTCATGTATTCAATAAAACATGATCAACATAATACTCCGGCGAACTCCCAACAAAACAAAATCGCAAGAAGTTGGAAGTTGAACTCCACAAATAAATCCCGGGCTATAGAACCGCGATCCATAATTCATCCTGCGAATCAACGTACGCTTTGCGTAAACGCTCCTGGCTGCCTCGAAACAAAAGCTGTGCCAGTTAGCCAACTTGATGGCTGTGTTACAATAGTTTCTACGTTGGCGGCTCTTATTTCAAATCTAATGACAACTACCGAATTCCATACCAGGCTGCCGTGTTGTACGTAGGTTGATACTCGGAAACTCAAATAAACTACGTTAACGGTTGGTGGTTTTTGTCTAAAAAACATTCAGATAAGCGAAATTTCTGTAAATTCTAATGTATGATATTATGTTTAATGGGCGAGTTTCCTAAATAATTTTATATCAATATTTTGTCAAAAATTTTAGTACCTTAATATGCTTTATTATATTAAACATCATTGGCGTTATAACTCTAGGAGAGTGAAAATAACATGTTCTATGACCATTTTTACTTGTATTTTTAGTATAGCAGGTTTTTAGCTAAAATCCTCTGCTTATAGTGAGTTCCAAAAAAAAAAAACTCGAACACAGCAGAATTTTTTAATTTGGATAAATATTGGCAAAGCTACATGGCATTGCGTTCCATGCGTATACAATTTCTACAAATTTTCGGTTTTTATCTTTGGTACTAAGAAAAAGTATATAAGGATATATAAGGATTATGTAATACTAATAAGTACTATTAAAAAAGTGTTTAAAATATAAGTAATCCTTAAAGTACTTTTTGCAAGAACCGTAAGTATTAAGTATCTACAAAAATTTCTTAAAAGCATTGCGCATATATTAATAAATAGGTATACCATAAATATATAGATAAGAATACACTTATCTGGTCTAAAATATAGTTTTGCACCATATAGTTACAGTAACAGATGTGGGTAAAAATATATTCATTGAAGATATTTTAATATTTAATATCTAATAGAAATTCAACAGCAATGTTGAAAAGTTTATTTACCATTTTATTTCGATATGATATTGTCGATTTAAGGGAATCTCAAAATTGTAAGTAATATTGGTGCAACCGGCCGTAAGACTCCTATGGCGGTCTGTTTTTTTTTTCACAACACAATAAAAGATGTGTGTTAGAGACGTTTCAATTTTAACTTGCGTCTTTATTATGATGACACACAGTACTAATAAAAGTATTGTAAATACTTCTGAAATATTTCATTACTATAAAAGAATTAAAATATATTTGAGTACTTTAATACTTTTATAATACTTACAGTACTTTTTCTACAAACATAGTCGATAGTTAAAAAAAGGCTACGTCGATTAATAAAAGTGATAAGTTACATGATAAAGCAGATATACCGGTTGTCTAAAACAATTGAAATTTTTTATACCTATTCAAAATATCAATTTCTTATACAATGGTGGGCCTAATGTTTTTATAAATAATAAACTAGATGTTTACATAATTAAAAAATATACGTGTAAAAATGACTAGAGAATTAGAATATGGAACCGAAAAAATAATAAAACTTAGAAGTTTAAAAATTTGACAATTATTATGTAAAATTGTAACAGATATTGCAGTCCTTAAGTCCATGGCCCTTGTAATCATGTCATGGCAATAATAATAGGGGTTAACTAATCTATTTAATCCACTATAAAACAATTAAATCTTAAGCTAGTCTTGTCTCCCTCATCGAGAACAAGTTCCCTGCGTGAAGAATGAACTCCAACTCCTCGAGTCCTGGGAAAGGATTAATTATTTAACGTGCGTGCAGGCTTGTGACACCAAATACCACGGTTTCCAGCTTATTGAGTGTGTTCTTAACAGATATTAATTAATGTGGTTTTATACTCAACAACGTAATTGCTTCTACCAGAGATTCTTACTTTATCTACCCTTAATAAATGTCTCATGTCATTTACCGCCTCAGCCTAATGAAATTATATTTAATAATATTTTAGGGCTTCTAGCTTAGGGTGATTAATTTTCATAAAACATGGAGTGGAAATAGTTCACATATTTTTATGACAAATTATTAGGAAATTTATCATAAAATAATTTTACCAGTAACATAATTATAGGGATATGAACCCAGGAGTCTCTTACGGTTAATATCTACCAACTGAACTACAAAGTTCCATAAAGTATATGATCTTTTCATCCAAAGGAACTTTGTAGCGAGAGTCCTCAGTTTAAATCGGAGTGAGATTAATGAAGTTGTGAAAAATTTATTTCTTTTAATTGTTGAATCGCTGTACAATTCTAAATCTTATTTTTACTTCCTTGTACGTAGTAAAGGACGTATTGTAATCGCCAAAAAATTTGGTTTTCAGATTTTAACGGAAAAAATGATTAGCCCTTCAAATCTTGAAATTTTGTATACTGGACTGCTATAACATCTAGTTGTACACCTCCCTTTCTTATTACAATCTGAGCCAGAAAGGGACTTTCCTCGCAGTGTTCTTTTTTTAATTTTTCGCATAACACAAAAAAAATGTAGAATGTTGAAATATTGTTTATAGAATTTTTATAACATCTAGTTATGCACCTCTATTTTGGGTTTTAAATGGCATTTTCAAAAAGGCAGTTTATTTTTGGCAAAAACTTAATACTAATAACAATTTGCTTGGCTTTTAATTTTTATAGGAAACATTTGATTTATTGTTATTATATTGACATTGACAAATGTCAGAATATATTCCTGAGACGTACGAAATATCTCTTTCTTTACAAGTTTGTGAGCGACTAAAATAAATTTGTGTAGTGCAATATGGAATAGTGATAAAAAAATTTTAGAGGGAAATTCGAAGATTTGAAACGAAAAGAAGAACGATTAATTATCGAGTGATCTCACTTTCAACCAATTTTAAATATAAAATCATCAAAACCAATTTAATTTAATACTCGTAAAGCCAGTCCTTAAATGTATAAAACCGAGTTTTGAATTAGTAAAACTATAGTTGCGGTGGCTCACTTATGGTTAGCGTACTCCGCGGTTGTGCGTAATCCGCTATAAGTTGTAAGTCTGTGCAAAGGCTGTAAGCTGGCAACACACACTACTAAAATGCAAGTAAAGTAATACTTGCCTCAAAACGTGTATAATATGGTATTTGAGACTCTATTCCATCAAGGAATGTTGTGCCATAGTTGATGAAAATTAATTGTAACTAATGAATTATTGTAACTTAAAAAATATATACTAATAATAAAATCCAATCTGCAAATTGTTTGCAATGCAGAATATTGTACTAATTTTGTATGTTGTGATTATTTTGGGGTGTGTGTGAGGATGGTATGAATAAAGTGAGACAGTGTGAGGCAATTTAGTAATTCCGGTGAAGTTTATCTTCCGCAAACCGGCTCAGGAAGTGGTGGTACGCGAACATAATCATAATTACTTATAATATCATTATCCAATATTCCTGGGTGGTTGTACCCTACAGTCTGTGTTTGCTAGCGCGAATTAGTGTTTTACATGTCGTCAAACTTTGGACTACATCTGATTAAACAACTGCTGGTCTCATCAAATATAAACGATAATCAAATATTTAGTTAAGGCAACAATATAATTGGAAATCTCATGCCTCACTGTGTCGCTCAAACACGGAAATTTGCTGTTTAACGCCTGCAAACTTATGCGCTTATGAAATTACCCCAAGATTTCGCAGACTTTATTCTTATTCCTACTTTCAGTATCACACACGAAGAACAATTTAAATTTAAAATTTTCTTTAAATAAAATCATCGTAAATACATTTTACACAGTAAAGTTTAAAGTTTAAACATTCAATATTTACAGAGGTGTGGTTCATTAACCACCTAGTGGGTTTGACCTTCATTGATATTTAATTGCTTTTCAATTCATTTCCTTCATAAGACATAATACCATATTCTTATTTGTAGGGTTAAGGTCGGTATTGTAATCATACTGATATTGATAATTCAAAATTTAAACGGCTGTCTTTGAATTAAGTTCTTTAAAATATGTTTTCAGTACTTTGAGCGTGATGATTTTTGGTTCTTCCGTCAATCAATTAGTTCGAATATCCGTGTACGTCTAGAGGAAATTTGGATGAACGGATTTTAATATACCTCTCTAACATCAAAGGCACAAGTTGATCAACCTATGGGAAAAGTCGAGAAGTAACACTCTTGTCATTTTCAGATTTTTGCGAATATTGTGCAACAGATAAATATTTCGAAAAAAAAAAAGAATGATATTTGAAATATGCATTATTTAAATTTAGTGACATCGTAAAGTGTACTTCTTAGATAAAGGCGGTCGGTTATGCAATTACTTTTGCTGATTTTTTAACAATAAAATAGCATTTTATGAGAATCTATTATAAACTACCGTCAATTTTTAAATGTATTTTTATCTGTACCAGAAACTTGGTTGTAGCTTGTTTATATGTTTGCCCAATGTATATCGACTATTGAATGGAAATAAATATCCTGAACGATTCCGAATATGACGTCACGAAGGAAATGGCCTGTGTTGCGTAATCATCTTTTCCATAAGTCCAATTGCATTTTAAATCTCCGAGCTACGTTATGTTTTTGTTTTCTTGTTCTGAAATTTCTTGAAAATAATGATACGAACGGTATTTGAAAAAGTGTTTTCTGTCAACAAATTGAGTCCTCGATGCAAGCTTGTTATTTAGGTCAATAAATATTGCTAATGGTTATAGGTATGAAATTACTTAAATGGAATAGTATAATTTAGTTTATCTATAGCCGATAATAATATAATTTTAATGGCGTAATATGAGATCAATAAAATAAATACGGATTTGATTTGATTCGTTTTAAACCAAATGTAAAACCCATATAATACATTCATTTTATATTTAACGATCATTCAACTATTATGGATAAATAACATCAAATATATATTTTCCAAAAATTAATCATTTATAGAGATTTAAAATGTATTTGTGTTTAATTATTTGACGTTTGTTAATAAATAAAAAATTGAAGTTGTTTCGGATAGATGTCACGACTGATATTATTAACCGATATATCTATATATTTTCAAACAGAATTGATCGACTTACTGGTTCTTCATAAAAAGACGTCAACTATTTTCAATCCGTGTATTGTGGAAAAATGTGAATGTTACGAAATAAACTGAATATTGGCAGATTCTTCGTGCAAGTCAAAGAAAAACCACAGTTTAGCTTGTAAAAAGTTGTGCAAAACATCAAGATATGTGTGACGAACAAGTTACAAGTTTACGAGCAAAACTGATAGCATCTCAGATTGAACAAAAGAAACATAACTTGGGAAGAATGAGACAAAGGGCTGTTTGCCAGGAGATCCTAACCCAACTCGAAACGTCAACACTCGATGGAATGGTATGCAAGATCACTGCAAGTGTTTGCTCAGGATCCAAACGATTCGGATTCCCCATTCAAATACTAATTACGTCCCCTGAGATCCCCTGGTAATTGTGTGAAGCCGCGTGATTGCAGAATGCGCAAACACTGATTCCTTTCTGGTGCAACTTATCAAGAACAGTTGCAACTTATAAATACTCGCTAATCAGTTTTTGGAGTTTAATTGTGGTTGATGTCCCAGGGATTACTCTAATAAATTTGGATAGTTTTGTTTTTTGTTGCGAGTTAGTAATTGAAATAGATCTTGAGAAGTTATGAAGTTTAAATGTCATTTATTTCCGTTGCTGTTTCGAATAAGTTAAGACACCAACTTGCATTTGACACAGAAGTTTAAATGTCCTAGATATCCACCGTATTTTATATTATTCAAGTAGATTTGTCCGCCATTCTACGAGGAATTTAATTAAATATCTTTATTAGTCACTTCACGAGTAAATAGAAAACTAGTATTAAATATTTTATTCATTCTCTTATTTCTTTTGTGTGTGAATACTATTAGTTTGTATTTCTAACATAGTAGAGTATTCAGTTTGAGAGCGGTACCGCAGACAATGAACATGCTGTGTTTATTTGTATTGTAGGAGAAAAAAGAAAGGGTAATTCCCGTGGGAACCGCGGTGTATATCCGTCACTGTAATAAAAATTCACCTGTAACATAATGTGATATGACAAATGTGAAATTTTCACAGCATGTAAAGAATTTTCCCACGCTGCAATCCATCATCTTTTACAGCATGAATACTTCACATATTGTCGTAATGACTGACCCTAAACATACATCATGTCAGATTTATGAAATATTACCTACCAATATTTTGATTAGATAATTATAGCTTTAAGATAAGACTTCTTTTAAATTTAATCATAATTAATACAATAAGAGCCTTGAATTTATTAGAAAAATTTATGAATAGTTGTTGCGTAGTAACAGACAAACGAGTGTCAAAAATGACATTTAGATCACGACAGCGAAGCTAGAGTGATTTGAGAGTAATTTTTAACCCGACTTGTTGTTACTTCGCAGGAATTATGAGTAAATTTTACCAACGAACTTCATAGCTCGAATTGTATTTGCTTTATTATTCCACACACGTCATTTTCATTCGATGGCCATCGATAGATTTCATTGACGAATTTTGGCAATACCACAGTATTATAGTTATAGTTGATATTAAATATTGTATGTTTGTTGTCATTCGTGAAATAATAAGCAAATATAATTTGAACTATGAATTTAATAGGTAAAAAGTATTCATCATTTCTCCGAAGTAACTTGGGTCAAAAATGACTATTAAATCACTCGAGCTTCACTGTCGTGATCTAAATGTCATTTTTGACACTCGTGTGTCTGTTACCACCAACGCAACAACTATTCGTAAATTTTTCTGATAAATTTATGGCTCTTTTTTTACATATACCTTCTGATTATTTCACAAATGACAACAGTTCAAACATAAAATTTTTGATATCAAAAAAATGTAACCATGACTATAATACTGTGATTTTATCAAATTTCTTCTCTGAAAAACTATCTAAGGCCATCAAATGAAGCATTCTGATTGGATGAAAGTGACGTGTGTGGAATAATCATAAATTTTTTCTACTCTTGTTGTTTAATTTTGATTGGTTTCCATGGCACTAATAGTATATTATTTAACAAGCATAATATGTAGCCATATTATGCGAGTCAAATACTATACTTTATCTACAACTATCAGGCATATAAAAAATCTGATATTATTTGTTAAATATTCCGTTAGGTGTGAGTAGTTCATATATAGCTTAACAGATGGCGCCACAGTAGCACGTAAATGTCAAAATAACTATTCAAATTGTATTTATTATACTTTTATAATCATTTATATTGAAATTTATAATAAAAAATATATTATTAATAAATTAACAGTTTATTAACATGTTATGTGTTAAATTATATGCTCTATTTATTACAGAAAAGTGTAGCGTGTAATATATAACATTTCATATTACACTTGTGTAATATGAGTAGTATATTATATGTAGTATCACACGTATAATGTACCCATATTTCAATAGTTGTAGATAAAAATATTTTATTCATAAGCAAGCTGTAGCATGGAATGTTTAATAAATAAAAATTCAAAAATAGAAACCTTTACTGAAATTTAGAGTAGACACAACTGACAATGAAACATTAATTTCTTTTTTCCTATCGAATGAGGCTGAAACGGTGGAATGAAAGACACAAATATACAAACATACTTGTTTCTGTGCCTCGAATCCACAATATCTAGATTGCAAAGCATTATAGCAACCACTATCTAAACGGTAGAACCGGCACTGTTACAACAATTTATCGTGGCGCTAAAACTGATCTTTCTAGAATAAAATTGAATGTAATTTATACACAAAATCGAACTTAAAAATATTATATAAGTTATTTTTATATTTATTTGTATGTGTTGCATAACAAATTTATTTGCATTTGGCTGGTATACATTATTAGCCTATGCAGAATAAGCAAGAAACCTACAACTCATAGTGAATTTCGAAATACTTAGGCTCAACGATATTATTATTTTGTTAAAGACTATTGAAGCTGTGATTTGAACCACACATCTCACACTCTTCTCATTTCGAATGGAAGTTCACTAACCATTTCTGTCTAAATATAAATTTAAACAGTTACCTGCCCAAATCCCAATTGATAGTAGCGATGGAAATTGTACTTCCTGAAATGAAGTTGGGAAAAGTGTAGATGTGTGAGTGTATGTAGAGTATTCGTACATATGAATGATGAGAATGAGCGTATTGGGAACGGGTTTAATAAAGCAGTGAAGGAAATGTACGGTCGGAATCGGAGATAAAAGGCCGGTGCCGCTGATAGATGAAATAGCCTTCCGGAATATATTCGCTGCAGGCCTGTTTAGAGTAATCCAATCCGGCGATAGGACGCATGGTCAAACACACACTGTAATATTGAATATAAATTGGAATAAAAACCATTTGCGGATGAAATAAAGCCGCGATTCGGGCCCTCGCCTATCACAACCCACATTCGCCCATCTCTATTTTTTCTGCTGTTTTAGACCAGTCATCTGTTTATCCCGTGCTGATGCTGACTCTTCCAAACGCGGACCTTGCGTTTGACAGTGAAATACGAACCAGAAAGGAAAATTCAATAAACCTCTTCCTATACAAATGAATGGCGATGGCCATGTCGCTATCTAAGACTTTTCTAGAAAACTTCAAATTCATTATGAATCACGATCTACTTGCATACTTTTTTATCGAACAACAATTTAAAAATTACTTCTATTTACCTAGCAGAACAATGTGTGCATTTTGTAACGACAAATTGACTATTTCGCTAAAAAAATACCTAGATCGCTATGTCTTAACGACAATGACTAGGTCGGGAATATACTCGTAAATTGAGTTTTGTTCTTCTTAGAATAATTCTTTCATGTAATTAAGAAGTGACTACTATTTTTACTTAAATATATTAGTGGTTACTACTGAGAAATATCTACATAACTTACATCTATTCTGAAAGAAGTGAATTAACATCATGTACGGTTATAGTTTAAGCTTATCGGCTCTGAAAGGGACGTTATGTAGATACAAAGCTTGTAATGAAATTCGAACCACTAGAAAACAGTGGTATTTTATTTAATTAATAGAACCAATTTTAGCAATCCCAGGTCTCACCGTCTGCTCAGTTATTTATCTAGTTATTCGTTTATTATTTAATTCATGGAGCTAATTAGTAATAAATTTCCTGAAATTAAAATAGGAATTTATGTTTGGAAAAACTTGATTGCATATACAGTAACCTATTAACAGGTAATGTTCGGTAAACATCCGTGGTTATAATCAGGCATATTAAGTATTTATTTATCATTAGCCTGGCTAAAATTGTCCGGTGATGCGTGTGCTAAAAACTGTCCTATCCAGTGCTGCCAACTTTGCGGACTCAAAGCTCCGACGCATTCGACTGTGACGGCCTGTATTTGAAGGACGTTGGGCGGGTGCCCTTTGTACTATTCATTTTATTGAAAACCGACTGCACTTTGAGTTCACATAAAATTAATCACATACAACAAAAAATTAATTAGTTTTATGGCTTAATCCACATGTAAAACGTTTTTCATATAAATAAAAAATAAAATGCAATGAGTATAAAATGTAATAATTATTAAATTATTAATTAATAACAAATATAATTACTACAAAGTAAGAATAAAACATTTCAATAAAACTATTTTTTTATATTGCACATATTTATATTTTTTTTGTATTCCGCCTGATTAGTAATGTATTCATACTTCAAGCCTCGTTCTCAAGATTACTTGTAGTACTCCTTCTACCCGAAAGATGTCACAACCTTTAGCGTAAACATTTTTCCACTTCCAGCTCCCGCCTATACGATGGCTTCATTACATTTTTTGTGCGATTATATAAACAGTTAAACATTTGTTCATTTTTGTTTCAATTCCATGGCTACCGCTATTTTTGATTATTGATTCAGATGTAGAATTTTATGCCATAAAACTGTAAAATAATTAGGGAAGCAGGAAACTATGAAAATATAATTTTACATGTTAAATCGGGTGTTCGAGACACCACCCGGTAAATATTTTTCTGAATCTTTATTTTCACCTGATTAAGAAAAAACTAACAAGTAAATGTGATTAATTAAAATAACATACGGAATAACTGGAAAATTTTAAGTGATATTATTACACAGCACTTCAAGACCAATCACAGATCTGAATTTTTAATACTCACACATTTTGGAATTCTCTTTATTTTACACTAGAAATAACTGCCTTGCGTTAAGTATGCTGTGAAACAGTGATGCGACCTATTGTTATTTATGTGTAAACATATTTATTTCATGTTGTAGTCTTAGAAAAAGTATAGTATTCCATTCGAATGTAATGTCTATTACTATTACTCATTCGAATGAATTACAACTCTTGCTTTCACTCTTGTTGGCAAACTTTATTCTCATGAATAATAGCACACATTACATGCTCAGCTCATTGAATATATACCATCATTTCATTTTTTACATAAATATAGGATTTTTACATTTTGGCAGTTATTAATAAAGAAGGAAAAAGAAAAGAAGTTTTGGTAGGGGTGGAAATGTGTGTTGCTTTGGACGAGAAAACCTCCATCCCCATCATGACAAGTTGAAACCTGCATTTGAATTCCCCTCAGCGGGTAGAGATCAAGATTGTATTAGGATCGTCTCGCGAATCAATAAAATATCAATTTTTAAAATTGAAATGTAATGACATTGAACACAACACATCTGTAAGTGGAAATAACGGGCGCGTAATATCGCGGAAGAATTGTGGGCCGCACGTGGTGGAAGCGGACGAGGAATCCAATACGCCAAAGGCCCACGGCCGCTTAAATTACTTTGATGATTTTTTCATTTTATTTTCTATTTTGTTTCTTTCTCGGATTTAATATATGTTATTTCGTTTTTCACTCTTTAATACGATTCCTGCTGTGATAAAGGAGTTTATATTCCTGTTTAGCACTTGAAAAGGAACTGCTTACGAGAATTCACGAATTACATTCTTCCCAGAATACCATCAGTAAACGTATCGATTTCTTATTAAACCCCATCACAACCTAATGAAAAAAACAAAAAATATTTCATATGTACACAGCAATTCATTATCACTTGAAATGGCGGAATTTGGATAGGAGGACAAGGGTGGATGGCTCCACCAAAGTAAATACAAAAAAAAAAAGTTTTTGGAGAATTCAGTCAATTTATTAAAATCAATTACACACCAAAGTGTCGACTTCAACTGGATTACGCAAGATAAAACATAAAAAATATTGACTAACTAGATTATAACCAACCTCAATGAGGGAGTTAAATAACAAGTTTATATGATTACAAAAATAAAGCACCATAATGCTTTGTTAATACCCCAATGTAAATACTACTAATTTTTTGTATGTCTGTCTGTGAATTAACAGTTTATTTATCCCTGTGTATGTAAAGCATTTCTAAGGTCAGACGTTTATTTAGATTTTGCTCAGATATAAGAATTTTAATCTTTTCGAAATCGAAATGATGCTTTTTCGTTATGATTGTGGTGCACAAGAGCGAGTTTACCAACATTGTTGTTTTTTTCACAACTCCGTGTATGTTCCTTTAATCTGATCTCAAGGTAACTTTTTGTTTGACTAATGTAGTCTTTTTAGCAATCTTTGCAATGAATTTTGTAGATTACATTGGATTTTTTAATTATCAATGGGATATTTCAAGTTACTAAATAAATTCCCGATAGTTTTATGTTTAAATATGATGTTTGATGTTTGTGGGTAACAGTCTTGTAATTGTGTGCTTTATATTATAGGAGAGATTTTGGACATATGGAATGAAAAAATATAGGCCTGGAATCATTGTACGGTGGTTTAGGTGTTTCTATCTCATTTTGAGGTTAATTTTTGAGCGTGGTTTTTTAAATTAATCGCTAGATTTACCAAGTGATGAATTAGAGGGTGTGATAATTCAGATATCAAGTTTACAAGTTGTGGATGTTGGTTTTCTGTACTATCTTGACAAAATCTTGCCGTCTGGTGTATGTATCAGTAAGATGTCAAGGTATGGTATTTGACATTCAACCTCAACTTTAATCGTGAATTGAATATTATGTTCATTGCAGTTATTAATCGTGAATTGAATATTATGTACATTGTAGTTATTAAGAATGTCCTTAATTTTGTCCTTAGATACTTCAGTAATCAGATCGTTAACATACTTTTTAATATATGGGAATATGTAAAGTAGTAATAATGTTTAAGAATTAAATCCATGGCAAGATTGCAAAGAACAAGGCTTTCTCTATTTGTTACATTTGCATATTGTAACTAAAATTAAATGTTATTATCTATTTGTAATTTAATACAGAGAAATTATCCCAAAAATGTTACATTTTTATATTGACTATCCATGCATTGCAGCTCACCATGCTACATTCCAATTCATCGATTTATATTTAGCGCTGAATTGGAATGGGGTGAACTGCGTGTTATAGCTGAAGTGCAGAGTGAATGACATTGGCATTACCATATGAGTGAGGGTGGAAGAATGGCACAAGGGCAGCTAAAAGGATGACGCTGACGTGACGACAAATTATGCCTTTTCCCCCAAATACTTCAATTCAAGTCGCCCTATATAAGCCTTCACTTTACAAATACCGAAATTCCTATTCATAACTTATTTTAAAATGCAATTTTTATATTTTCTGTACTTTAAAATCAGTGCCAAAACTAGGGCGTAGCAAAGGTGGCGCACGCCACAAGCGCAAAATTCTTAAAAGCGCAAAGTTTTAATTATTTATATGGTTTTAGATCAAATATTTCTATAACCCATTTTTTAAATTTTAACAAATAATTATTTACAGATAATTGCAACAATTTTACCAGTTACTACACTCTCTTGTGAACGCTCTTTTTGGAAACGGAAAATTGTTCAATCTTACTTCCGCTTCTCTACTAGATAAGAAAGACTGACAAATGTAATTAAAATATCATAGAAAAATATATAGTCCACAAGAACATAACACATAGCCTTAAGGCACAAACTTTTAAGAAACGATATTGGCCACGGCTTTTTGCACAATTTTCACTTTGTCCAGGTTTTCTGGAATAACCACTTCCTCTCTATACCTTTGAATCATTCGAAAAACCGATGTACGGGACACGCCATCCTTCTGCGGTAATTTCAACTTGGGACCTTGGGACGCGATCTTGCTAGACCACCAGGCAAGGAAGAGGCCTAGAGGCCTGCTACCTCCCTCGCCTCCCGCAGAGCGACGATCATTGGTATATCCTGAGACGCGTATTATTCCCGGTCATATAAATTCCTATTTGCTGATATTCAATCTGTAATTTTGGCTGTACGTGGGAATTTTAAAATCAAAATTTGTATACGCAATTACTTTGATGCTAGAAGTTATTTGGTAATATTTTGAACGGTATAATTTTAGGGTAGTAGTCAGTTACAAAAAAATTAAGGTGGTACAATAATTCTTTAAAATAATAACAATTCAAGGGTTTATTACTGTTGTAAAAAATCCAGCAGCGCAGCAAATGACACCTTGAGCGCATTACCCCTACGAAATATTACTTTGGGGGTATGGGCCCCAAAGTCTCTATGTGGTCGGCGCTCATGTCTGGTATTCGACTTCTTCGTTATAAATCTTTACCGATAATACCAATATCACTGGATATTGCTGACTCAACTAATAAATTGTCAGTATGCCAGTGTTATATTTATTATTTAAATTTTATTTGAGTAAAATATGTAAGTTATGTAAGTACCAGGCATAGTTAACAGTAGCTATTAGCTTGCAAAGTGTAAATGTATTCGTTAATGTAGTAACAACGTTTTAACGATAGTCATTACACTCATGAATGCATTACTGGAAGTGATACATACAAATTTTTATCTTGTATACTTTTTGTAGTACATGTAAGTCTCATATATATATTTTTTTGTTTCAGATCTAATTCATAATAGTAGACAATAACGCAAATATTTTTCTTTTAAATATTACAAAAATTGGGATAAAACCGAACTGGACAAAACGAATCAATTATGATTAGTGTTTTGTTTTAACGCAAGGTGTGTTGTTTGTTATGTGACTGACGTTTTTTGTGAGAAAAGTGATAATTTTAATGCAGTTCGTCAGTGCGTGTGTTTTAAACAATTGTAAGATGATATTAGTGATATTACGAACGCTTTTCGTGTCTTAAGGGCTATAGAACTGTTTTGAACTGTATCATATTCCAATCTAACCTCTACGGCAGCTGGGAAGGTAGGAGCATCATTTTACATTATTTGATGGTTATATCTGCATTGTAATATTCGCAACAACGATATTGTGATAATCCGGTGATGAATTAATTCTGTTTGTAGTAATCTGACATTTCTGGGGAATATTATAACTGTATTAGGTGTACCGTTTCAAACATGAAATCCGTTAATTTCAATCAGCACATTACACCCTCGGTTCGATCTCATTAGGTACTCTATTCTGTTATTTAATACAAGTATACATATTTTTAATAAACCTATATATTGTATTGAAATTTACGTATTAAATCTATGATAATTATTTGAGTATTTACGCGCACATTCCTACATATATTCAAATTTAATCCTACATCACAACTAATATATGTGTGTAGGTAATGTTATTATTGTACTGTAATTTCATAATTTATAGAAATATATTTATAAGCACCTAGTACCTACATGACTGAATCAATTCACAATCTACTATTACTATTTTTAAATATTTAATTCATATATACATAATTTTGTATAACTGAAATATATGTATACATTTTTATTAAAATTTATTACCATTTTCTGTAGTAAATTAATAGATACATTCTGATATGAGTTAAATTACATTTTATGAGCTAAATTTTAGTTTTAATTTCTTTACTGAACCACGAATGAAAATGTAATACAGGTGTATGGGGTGTTGTTATTCCTGATTAGCTTGCAAATATATTTTTTTTTCAAAAATAATAAACATATGTATTTGTGTCACTGAACTGATATGTTCCAACTGTAATAAGATGTGCATTTTCTTCTGTGAACTATGATTCATTTATCAGCATAGACGTTGACATTTTTGTAATAAAAATTAGAAATTATGGGGCCAGATTCCTATGAGATCATATTTAACACACAAAAATTTGTGTTTAGATTAAGGCTTAAGAGGGTAGATTTGCCTCTCAACGAAGTTTTGAAAAGTCAGTCTTAGATAGTCGTAGCTGTAGTACAGACGTAGTTCATATTGTAGTTAGTTTAATTAAGTTTTTTTCGTATTAGGCGTCTGAAACAAGGCGTCTGAAATGATGCAGACGCACTTTAGGCCAGATTAGTCGGCTCTGGAAGTAGGTAGTTTACTCATTGAATCTGATCCACAATGTTTAGTTCAATTCTTCAGTTTAATTAAGTTTTGTTTTAATAAGTGTAAAGATGTAAATAAAATTAGTTAAGTAAAGTGTATGTGTGCTCCCAACTAACGTGTTTTGTATTGTGTTCGTGAATGTTTACATTTTAATATATCTCGTACTGCAGACGTGCTTATGCAACAATTTTGATCTTATCTGATGTAGAATTTATTTTGAACAACTTTGTATTCTTGTAGTTTTACTCTAAATTTATCAGGAGAAAGAGTATCCGCAATTTTTTTAAATCCCATGTTAAAGTTTCGTATTTCTGTATTTATATTGGGGTTACAAAAAGAAGGTTTGTTCTTTTTCTTGGGATGGTGAAAGAATGTTAAATATTTAATAGTTTAATGTTGGTGTTAAGACCATTTGGAGAAAAGTCGGAAAACAAAAAAAGTAATCAAAATCAACGAAGCACGTCGCGAGGCTTGTCGTCCGTAATTAACGGCGGCTTTAATGGGCTCCACCGCGGCCGTAAAATTGCAGCGAATTTTTTCCGCAAAACTATTTACCCCGCAAAATAAAAATAAATTCAAAGTCCTGCTGGGCATTCCGTAAATCTTTCGGCATATTCCGCTTTTACGACTTTCATACTATAAAATCTAGGTGGGACGGTGCAGCTCTCAACATTTTACACAAGACTTCATTGGGATTTTATTATCTAATGTAACCCACATGTTCGATTTTAACAAAGGATTTCTTCTTCCACGCATAACATTCATACGAGGATTTAATTCCTTTTGCATTTTGGTTCCACATCAACCGATCACAGTTTATTTGGGTAATCGAGAATCAAGTTCCTTTTCTTATACTCTACTAATTTAAATCGGAACAATGTACTATCAGCATCACATGGCGAATTAAGACGAATTATCATTAGCTTCGTGTTCCTTTACTCTTTATAAGAAATGTTACAAGCTCTTAATACTTTTTCCGTGCTACTTGTATTGTAACTACGTATTACATTTATAGCTACGAGATATTCGTATGTAGGCAAACTGTAATATTTCTTTATATTTTTTTCCTTACGCTTACGGTAGGAGCTTAATTCTTCCACTGTTTCTAGTTGTAGAAATTTGTGCCACTCCAACTAATGTGGGAGAAGTAAAATGCGAGGTAAAATGAGTGGGAGAAGTTCATGTTTCTTCCACTATTCCTCCGCCGTAAGCAAGACGAAATTAACGCCGCAAGACACCCACTATTATTAATCTTTAGTTGACATAAAAAATTGTTTTTCACTGCCCCTTTCTTGGTAATCTTGGTCAATAATAAATTATTATTAATCATGGTCTATAATTAAAACAGTCACTTTTTAAAGAAACTCAATTTTCCAATTTTATTCAAGAAAAGTGTTAAGTATGGATCCCAATTTAAATATGCCGTGTAAATTAAATAAGTAAATCAAATTAAACCAAATTAAAAATCAAAACTGAGGATGACATACTGAAAGGCCAAATATAAAAACAAAGACAGCCGTACTTTATTTTGGTGAATATTAAGAAACACGTTAATGTTCATATCAAAATTTTTGTTATTGTCAATATTTTTTTTTGTAGGATTGGGATGTAAATACAAGAAGTGAAAAAAGTAATACATATACTAAGGTTGAGAAGACCATGATTTACTTGGCTTTAGGTCAATTATGTTAGTTTTGTCAACCTTGGTGTATAATACAATATTGATCACTCGTGTTTTGAGTATCGTTCGTATTATATATTATTATTATTTTAATGTTACTTAAAATTTTTATTTCATTTTCATTCAAAATATAATAATTAATTAAATCAATTTAAATTTATATTTTGATACCAGGGGCCTATAAAATCTTTATTAAATATACAAATTGGAATAACAAAATAAATTTTAAATTAATATTTTTATATGGTTATTTTTTAAAAGTGTTTATATTCAAATGAAAACTATATAATTCAAATGAACTAATTAATTCTTAGCATTCAATTAATAATTAAATTCAAGCACAGCTGCCACACTTGTAAGAAAAAATATCGTATATTCCTTTACTAGTGGGAAAAGTCCGTAGTTCTTCCAAGAGTAAAGTAATGTACTATTTCTTTATTACGGAACTTAATAATGTCACTTCCTTAAGAAAAAATAATACCATTATAATACATACAATAGGTAATATAGCAGCAAACAGGAAAATTAGATTGAAAAAATGTAGTAAGAAATTTTTCAGTATCGCGAAAAATATAAGTTACTCGTTGTCGTTATGTATATTATACATATATCTTAATATTCTGGAAAATTACTTAGTCATCGACGTATTACAACTTCCTCTAAAATAAAGACGTATTTACATTCCTTGTACTTTAAATAACTATTCTCACTGCAATAGATACTAGAACTGTATTTAAAAGTAATGAATCATGAAACGTATATCTCTTTAACAATATTTTTAATGGATACATAAAATGGAATGATGTTTGGTACATATTTAAATATGCCAAATATTTTTACCAATTTTATTAATAATTTATTATTTTTGTTTTATAACTGTAATTTAGGCAAACTATTTTTTAATATATGCTACACGTATCCACATAGTACCTAATATAAGAGGAAAATGAATCAAAATTAAAATTGTAATAAATTTTAATTATATTGTATACCAATTTTATTCATGTATGCAATTTTAATAATTGTGTTACATGCAATATAATCAATTAAATTAAATGTAATAAATTTTAAATAAAGCCTATGTGCATTGAGTATCAAAATAATTATACACAAATTGATTTAAGTGTTCTATAATTTTCAAAATATTTAGAAAAACGAATTCCATTTGAACTATAATTAGGAAACAATAGAAGTATAACAAGTTAATTCATATTCTTCAAGTTATTAATTATTTAATATTTATATAATTATGAGAACAATTTGCTGTAGGTAATTATATTGATAAAAAGTGATTTCAATTGGGGGATAATCTGAATTATTATAAGTTATTAAATATTTTCGGTTCTGTTCGGTCCAAAATCATTTGAAATTTTGAAACATGTCAGGATTAACTTTCAAAATAATCCATGAAAAGTTTTGTATTTAGCAAGAAAATGTAAAACAATAATTGATTCAGAATATCTGCTGAAATTGATATTCCTCTAACGAAAACATTAGAAGTTATTGGATACTACAACGTGTATCGTAAATAGAGGCGTTCATTACCTCACAAAGATTTTATTACCTACAAAACAAAACATCCCGTTAAGTCATCAATTTTGTGACCAGAAAAATACCCAGAGTTTCCAGTTTTCCGCCATCGCCTAAAATACACACCGCGAAAAGTTAAATTGAAAATCTATTGAGGCATATTTCCTTTTTGAAGCTTTCCGGTTTCTTGCCAACAATATAAAAATAACTTACATCATTTCAAATCTTTGAACATTCTCCCCTTCGACTTAATATTATACGAATTCTGTCTCTTTCACCCGTTGGAACACTACCTCACCACTTGTTGTAAAAAACGAGTTTTCGCGTTATTCTTTTATTTCATCCATACTTACAACACATGTAAGTGTTCTACGTTTTATTATTTTTGACGACGAGGCTTGATTTCACTTACACTTCAAAGAAATCATCAGTTCGGTATTTATTTTAATACTTCATTATCTTTTAATGCACTAGTGATTTGTAATAATATGATTTACCTTACGATCTGACTATATACACCACGAGAGTATTCATTAAAGAACAGAAAACCACGTGCTTTCGAGAATCGTGATTAGTTCATCAATTTGGTTCTTTAACATATAGAATCGTGATTGATTCTTCAACATCTGTTTAAGCTATCAATATTCCAAGCACCAATCAGGATTCAAGAAAGCACGTGGTTTCTGTCCCTTTAATGAATACTCTCATGGTACAGAGTTTGGTTAAATAGTGCACGACTTTTCAACGAATAGCTTCATGGTATTTTTCTATTGTTTTATTAGCCCTGTGTTGTGAATTTATATTTGTATATTTGTATTTATTTTATTTATCGTTGCAGATAAAAAAATATTGAAAGGGATCACAAAGCTGTTGATTGAAACGATTATTAATTTACTTTTTCAGTAACACAGCAATATAGGTAAATCAGAAAAAGTTTAGTGATACATAATTTTTTTGAAAGATGAGAAATAGTCAATATATTATTTAAGCTTAATTCAGCTTTAACTCGAAATTTACATGCATCTAAATATGTTATATTTCTTGTTACTTTAATGTTTAGTAGTTTTGCTTCCTAGAAATATTAACCCACAATACATATATAAGTGTGTTTTAAGTGATGTGGCGAAATATCTTTCAAGTATACCTATTACCTACATTCAAAATTAAAATTAATAATTAGTGTTTCCTAGTCTTATTTAGTGATGGGTAAATTCCCGGGAACGAATATTTCGGAAAATTTCCCAGGATATTTCCCGGGAAGTTTTTGGGGAATTTTCTGAGGAATTTCCGATGATTTCATGGGGAAAAATTAACGATAAATTTCCTCATAAAAATTAAAAGCATTAATTATAAAGTTATTAGAATATTAACACTGTTAGAAATTAGTCGGGACTGATTAGAACACGTCGGTAAAGCTGCGCCTGCCTTAAATTTATTATCGGGAATTTTCCTTCTTATTCCCGGGAACTTCCCATATTCCCGGGAATTTCCCTACTTGTTTCCGGAAATTTTCCCATATATATCCGAAAATCTACAAAATGGAATTCCCGATTTTTTTCCGGGAAACGTGTTTAGGGAAATTCCCGGGAATTTTCCCAGGAAATAAAAATATTCCTGACGGGAAATTCCCAATGACCCATCACTAGTCTTATTACATTCTTAGGATGATAAGGTTAATAATATATACTTCATTTATTCGTTTATAAATTAAAATGCTAAAATAACTAACATCAATATTGAAGCAGTACTGCTAGCATGTATAATTTTGCTATTAATAATATTAGGAATAATCTTTATTAGGATAAAATATTTTTGTGAATAATTATTCTATTTGAAACTGTTTTCATTTTTAAACTAGTCAAGGGTTGGATTTGTTTACATTTCGTAGGCCAGGTCAGAAATATTGTATACATTCTACTATCTGCATTTGGAGCATAGGCGTAGATTTCACAAATTTCTATACGTTATTCATACTTTCGTAAATTATGATATAAAATTATATCGTTGTTTGAATATGTTCGGATGTGCAGATCAAGTATTTTAAATAAAAGGAATATCGATTTCAGTATCATATTAGTAAAAACCATGTCCTTTCAGTTATCATTTAATTACAAATAACTTTAACAACATAAAGTTGGTAAATTATTATGTATTGGAATCATTCTTAAAGTCTCTAAAATGATGTGTTATTACAACACACCAGTTCAAATAATCCGCAATAAAATACGCCCTAAATAAATAACATATTAGATTTTAACTAATATAAATTTACCTATGTCTCGCTAGGACAGGGGACACAATATAATATTTGCAGATGATATTGTTAATTTAACTAAATATATAATATAGCCGAGAATATAATGTTTTTGTTAGATATTTTGAAATACATAAAAGTACTCAAGGGATTATCCGCACGCCCATGGACTCCACGTCCTGGCACTAAAGCCAGATGGCCCAACCACTTGAAAAGGGACAGACTGCGAGACGCTGAACATGTACCTGCAGTTTTGATAAACAAATTCTAGAAGATTCCACGATCACGCGTCTGGATCGTGGTGGTGAGGGAAGACGCTACCCCCGAAACACCTTAGTTCTGAAGGAGTGAAGAGGGATATTTTTGTATATAACCCGAGTCCAAAGCTGTACTCGAGGAGTCTGATCCAGGACTCCACGTATGCTTGGCTTGTCCGAGGTATGTCTTCCTGACCTCCTTGACTCCACTTCTCTACCTTCCTAATCCTCCACACTGTGCTGTCGTGTGTAGCTCATCCGGCAATGCCTGGCACCACGATAGTTTTCCTCCACACTGGGACGTCTATGTGTAGCTCATCCGGCAATGCCTGGCACCAAGACGACCTAGTGCACCTATGAAACCGCTGTCGTGTGTAGCTCATCCGGCAATGCCTGGCACCACGATAGTTTTCCTCCACACTGGGACGTCTATGTGTAGCTCATCCGGCAATGCCTGGCACCAAGACGACCTAGTGCACCTATGAAACCGCTGTTGTGTGTAGCTTATCCGGCAATGCCTGGCACCACGATAGTTTTCCTCCACACTGGGACGTCTATGTGTAGCTCATCCGGCAATGCCTGGCACCAAGACGACCTAGTGCACCTATGAAACCGCTGTCGTGTGTAGCTCATCCGGCAATGCCTGGCACCACGATAGTTTCCGTCTCCATATTTATTACCAAATCCTATGAAATCCTTGTCAACTACGTCGTTGCTCTGACAAGCCAGGTATGTGTTTTATATATTGTTTTATAGTTGTCACAATGATATCATGCCTCATTTAAATGGATCCAATCTGATATTGACTGACTAACAATTGTAAATCTGGGTGTCTGCCTCAAATCAAACTATCAATCATTTCTGATCGCTTTGACTATGTGACCCGCCGTGGCCGGTTCGTTTGACCGAGAGCTATTGTGGCCGGGAGAACTGTGAGCTCAAGGGCCAGTCATTGCGATTCAGACCATACAAAATATAAACAATTGCCCTCTGACAAAACAGAGCGCTCTATAAACGAAAGTACCAAGAAATATAATTATACAAACCAGCACACACACAATTGCAGTTGTGAGCAACAATATCAGTTTGTATCCCAATCATATAATTTTACCAAATATGTTTATCATAAATTATTGGGACAACTCTTTATGAATTGAATGCAATATTTTTATATGATTGTTAAATGTTCAAAGTTGTCTCTCTACTTGGGGTTTTGGCTGTGGTTTCCCCCAGGTTATTAAGGTGAATACCGGAGAGCGTAGTATTCCACAGCACTCTACGATTTTCTTAATTATAAATAAATGCACAAGTTAGATATTTTATCTATCTTTTGGAGTGAATATCATTCTTTTATTTTATCAAATACCGGTCCCGATTCCTCCACTCTTAACAGCTACTCTGTATTACGACGATGAAGGGTTACTTATTTAAATAAACACAACGTAGGGTAAGTTAAACCTTCCACTAGACGATCTTTGGCTAAAGTATAATTGTATGTACG
This sequence comes from Stenolophus ochropezus, assembly GCA_035578165.1. NCBI lineage: Eukaryota > Metazoa > Arthropoda > Insecta > Coleoptera > Carabidae > Stenolophus > Stenolophus ochropezus. The sequence continues at coordinate 10,051,974 of JAQOWZ010000005.1, read as the reverse complement.
GAGGAGGTGAGTACGTACTGTTACAATATTTTTTGGTAATAGAATATACCTTTTTTGTTGTCAATGATGTTTATTATTTTCATAATTAAAATAAAGTGAAATTGTCACGAATACAAAATAATATCTAACCTTTTCTTTTATACTTTTTAGCTTATTTTCTGTTTGGTAAATATTGTTAAAGTTCAATATCAGATAAAAAGTTTAATGTGTTAAAGTTTGAAAGTTTGCTTGAACTGTCTGCTTTTATGTTTTGTGTAGTACTTAATGTAGGTTTGATTTTTGTATGAATTATTAATTTGTTTCATGAATAAGAGACTACATTAATGTAATTGTTATTGGCCTTTCTTTTTGAGTTCATTTTTAGATTTTCATCGTTTCATTCTAGAAGTAAATTTGGTCATAAAACTTAGTAATGATGATAACTTCTATACAGCAGTACTTTTTTGATTAATATCTATTTATCAACTTTGGGAATCGAATCCTAAAACTTTTCATTTATTAAAGTGTATCAATTATTTAGTTCCTGCTGGTATAGATGTGTAGGTAGAATTCAAACAATATATTTAAAAAAAAACTACAACAAAAAACAGAAAAGTAAATAAGTAAATAATGTAATAAAGTAGCAAAGTGACAAAGTGAATTCGAAATGAAATAACTCCTAAAAGTAGGATTTGAAATTGGGAAAATAAAATTGTTTACGTGTAAATATCTTATCATTCTGCAACTATCTCGAAGTAGAGTTTTAATTTGAGCTTACGCAGCGGTTGGAAAATCCTAAATTTACATTTATATTAATAAGAAAAGTTATAAGCGAGTTGATATTTATTCATAAATATCACGGAAACTTTCATAAATACCGTCATAAATTTTATATGAGGTGGCTCTGAAAAAATCTGGATGTTCTCCCCTAAGTCGGGGACTCATCTGCGAGACCGCGGGCTCGAGATACTAAAATATATTAATGCTGACCGGGTACACGCGCTTTTTACGTTTTTGTTAAGATCCGGATTTAATATACCCGCAATTTCCAGCACAGAGTAAATCTGGTAGTAAAATTCTAAGACGAATTCGGCTACACAACAATTTCAAATTTTATATTTCTACCACTCATCCCCCGGAAAATAAAAAAAGAAATTGTTTCAATTTTTATTAATTTGAGTGACCATTCAACAACCATTTTATAGATACTTTTGTTTTTCCCAAACAATGCATACAGAACTAGATATAAACAAAAATGTAAATTTTTCAATTTTCGTTTTTGCTTAAGTATATCTTTTTTATTTCAGTACAAAAAAATATTTTTACTCACACATTATTTAGGCATTTTTTAACGATGAATTCACTGTAGTACTCAAAATTTTTATTTTATTCTCATACCAGTTTCGAGAAATTGATACCAACTTTCAATTTTCAAAGGGGCATCAAAGTAGGCTATGAGACCGTTAAATAGTTTTTTTTTCTCTCTTTTTAACGATATAATAGTATATTAAAACACAAGTTGTAGAAGGCAACCTTTTCAAGCACGAGTTTGAATTTCGGGAACGAGCGCGAAGCAGCGAGTGCCCGAACGAACGAGTGCTTGAATTGCCTTCTATAACGAATGTTTTATACTATTTTCTCTGTTTCGGATTTTTATTTACATTATTTTTTATAATAATATTTGACAATTTCCATTAAGGGATTTTTTTGATAGAATAGTTAGGTTGGTGACAGTGATTTGTGTTTCGTCTGTTGCCTAGGTAAATTAGAATTACTTTGTCAGTTGCCTAGATATTTTGTGTATTTAATGCAGTCATGCCAATCTCAAATAACAAAATATAACCAAAAATCGTTTAAGAATGAAGCTCCTTCTAACATCAATAAGCGTGCTGGAATATGATATTCTAATTCCGAAACAGAGAAAATACATTCCTATTAAAAAGAAAAATTAAGGGGAGAAATGACAATTATTTTTTTTTTCTTTTTTTCAAGTATTTTATATCAGAAAGTACGAAAATTGAAATTTGGTAATAATATTTCGAAAACGGTATGAGAAATAAAAAAATTGAGTAGTGCTTATTTTTTGCATTGAAATAAAAAAGTTATGTTTTTAGGAAAAAGAAAAACATGTATGAAATATCCCCCACATAATGCAACTTTTGTATAACTTAACCGGCTTCGTATATCTTATAATTCTCGAGATCCCCGTACTTAATCAGTTTCATTGGTACCCTGTATATGTGATTCTAAATTAAAGTAAAATGCTTAAATGAAACATTCTTGATCCTACCTCTACTCAACTTTTCTTGGGATTTGTAGACTGTGCTTAGTTTCTAAATATCCATGTTTTACCTGTAACAGAAATAAATTTGATAACTATAAGGAACAAAAATTATTATGTTATTAATATTTTGGTTTAAAATTGTAATTTGTCTTTATATATGAAGACATATTTTTTTATAATAATAATAATTTATAATTTTAGTATTTAAATATAGCCTGCAATAATCACAAGCGTATAAAAATATGCGCTCTATACTAGGGACGCCTAACAGATGCACAAGAAACTCCTCCCATCAACGAGTGCTAAATTTTAGTAGAACGTTATTGTTGGTAACCCGTTTTTACACAGTTGCATGAATGCGAGCACTGAGATCTCTATCAAATATTTTTTTTTTTTTTTTTTTATAAAGCTGACTTCTGCGTAGACAATACTGTGCATTTTAGGCCCTACCCATTAATTTAAATAGTGCATCTATTCGGCATCCCAAGTATAGTAGGAATTCGACGTCATGTCATATCATATAATGGTTGTTATTGCATTGTTAATGGTTTGTTTTCTCTAGTAATTTTTTTGAAACGGTTTTACAATTTGTATTTATTTATCTATCTTAAAAGCAAACACATATTTAGTGTATTCTGTAGGTTAAAGGATTAAATTCTGTTTAAAATGATTGTGTTATATTGGAGGAAGAAGTAACATGATGGAGTTTGAAAGAAAGGTATGCAAGGATGTAACGAAGTTTCCGATGAGGTTCGATTAAGGTTGGGTATCCCCGGTGTAATATTTGGAGAGATTTGGCGTCCGGAAGCAATCCGCATCTTCCGTCGTGCGCGTTTCTAATTGGCCCGCGATACACGTAAGCCTTAAAGCCGGATCAGTTTTTCTATCCGAGTTCGTATAAAGCTGGAGACTTTGCGAAAAGACCAATAAAAAGAATCGGCTCGTATTAAAGTTGTGTTAATGCTGCGTTTGTTTGTCGGCGCTGTGTTCTTTGTTTGCTTTGTAATTGGTAATTTACATCGCCCCTCGCACATTGTTGATTGTAAGCTGAGCTGATGAGAACTACAAGAGTTTTTTTGTTCGCAATAAATGAAATCTACTTTGTGTAAGATTGCCTCTTTCAGCGCCTTGCAATCAAACGAGTTTTATTGATATTATTAGATTTTCTTCAACGTTTTTCCCCTGTTTTAAAACAAAAGGTTCCTCTATTGCTATGACCTTCCTTAATCGAAAATCTCTCCAGCCTTGTTTTTAATTTTATGTTTTTTAATTTTATAACTACAAAACACGCCCAGTGGTGGCTGAATTGTTAATGAGTTTAATTTAAAAACTAATCCTGGTGTAAGATCTCTGACTCCATTTCCAAATTCGCTAAATATTATGAAAAACTTTAACTTTTACTATTGGCTCTACGTCCATTTGTAATGCTGTGTGCTAAATGTAAACTCATTTTGTGATATAAATGTGTCAATACTGATATATGCAAAAAGCAGATAGTCACTCCCAGCAATTATAATAAGACAAAAAAGATTAGTGTATGATGTATTTTCTTATTCTGTTAAGGTACATAAGAAAATACTAGAATTGTCCAAACTAAAATGAGAACATTATAAATTAATAATAGATCTTTTAGACCACATCGTGATATTAAGTAAACAATAATTTATACTCCTCTTAGTGAAGTAATAACACCAGCCAATACCATTGCGCTAATGTTTAGAACTCAAGCTAAACTCAGGTATAGCAGTTTAAATCTCAGAGCACAGAAATACATATAGAGAGAGCGTCACGCCAGTTTGTACATAATAATATTGTAACCCATGAAACGGAAGCGGAGAGTAACTGGCAGCCATCTTAGGATGTTCCACATTTCAAATAAGATCGTATTTATTTGGGACTTTTTAAGTAACCTGGGACGTTAATTCTGTTCTCTTGGTACGTTTAAAGTAACACATACATCAAATTATAGTACATTTTGTACACGAAACGAAAATGAGACAAAATTAATTAATTAGATTTTCAAATACAAAAGGATATATTTTTGTGACATTTGAACATATAATAATAAGTAATAATTTAATATCCTTGAAATATTAATTTGTTATACTTTTATGTCGAATTTTAGAATCATCTGCGTTATTGTTGGTTATATAATGAAACCTTGAATTTTTCAGATATAACCCTTATTAATGGCATTATGTAAAATAACTTCTAATTTTTGAAAATAAACAACATAAACCTAATATAAAACTCGGCGTCAACGATAAAAAAATAATAACAATAAAAATAATAAATTCACTTGAAAATTAGCAACAAATTCTCAAAATAAGCAACGAAATCGAAAGATCAAATACAAAGTGGAACATAGGTACAAAGACGGCGGACACGAATACACCGCTTGGCTTCACAACTCACAACCTCAGTAGTTGAGTGGTTGCTAAATATAAGATAAAAAAAATATTTACTCTGAAGAAGGCATCAACTCTAGAGAAGTTCAGACTCAATTGTTAATTATCGGATTAGTTGTTAGTTACCCAAGATTAAATTTCTAAAACGGGTAGAAGTGAAGAATGCAGTGTTTTCGGAATGAAACCAAACAGAGTAGCACTCAGGTTTCTAGTTACATTGGAATGGAAATGTGCGGAATATAATAGATTTGAATTCGCTATTGGGCGTGTGGAGTGGATAATATGTCCGCACTGGAGACGTTAAATTCCGTCTAGAAGTTGTAGAAGTTCTCCTTTTGTGCTGGAAAGAAAAGGTTCAAGTGAAGTCCGAATTGGAGTTGTTTGTGGAGTTAGTAGATATCGTATCGGCTTTTCCCACGGAAGTTCTTTAACTCCGGGATTTAACAGTTCATGTAGGTGGCTCTGCGCTGGGAACTTAAGCCCGCTTCTTTTGTTTACTCAATCACTGGAAATGGCTAATTACCCTCTCATTTACTTGTAATTGAACGCGAGGACAATCGCGACAGCCAGATTCATTCGCACTTAGACTAAGGAACTGCAGTCATAATCCCATTTCCAACCTTCATAACTCACCATTGTCACCGCCTGCTCACTTCATTAACTGCAAATTCGAGATGAGACAATCCATTTCATTCGCATTCATCCAAAACGTTACATATTTTTCATTTCCCACTATTAAATAATGTACATTATATATTTATTTAATAATCCCTTTCGTTACTAATAACCATAATTGAGACTAAAGTTTAAACCGAAATTTAAAATAGGCATTTCATAGAAACCGAAATTGAAAAGCTCATTATTTTTTCTTATAATTTTATAAATATAATTATTTTTATATTTTCTCAATTTAATGAATATAAAAAATAGAAGTATAAACATAATAATTGTGAAGAATTTTGTTGATAAATTTTTGTTACTGAAATTAAAACTAAGATAGTGACTGAAACTGAAACCAAAGCCGATAATTTAAATTATTATCAACCGTTATTGATTCTCGTCTTTATTATTAATATTTCTAATAGTTCATAATTTAGGCAATAATAAAGCCTGGTTTTAGATCAGATAATCAGAAATAAATAATACGTAAAATTTATTATTATATATTTAATTTGAATTTTAATTTGTTATATTTGTTTTCAAAATCAATGAAATAACATATTTTCACTTTCTTTATTAGATACATTTAGAACGAATTAAAAATTGAAGACATATTGATATTATATATTTTGAAAAAGGAACGAGAAGTGGGTTAATGATTATATTCGTTCTTGTGAAGTTTAAAAATGAGTATATTTGTAAAAGCAAGCATTAATATCATGCAATATGTTTGTAGTAATAGTAAGAAGAAAAAGAAAAGCTGCTTTGTAAGGTGAAATACAATTTTAATCTAGTGTGGTGAATAAACACGTATTAGTAATAAAAGGAAAGTAAGTCGTAAGGTTTACAAATCATTTCACAAAGTAACTCACGCAAAACTTACGGCATGGAACATTTATCACCCGCGAGCACACAACAAAAACAAATCAAATTCGCCGCAAGTGAAAATGATTAATTCAGAATATTTCATGGCGTTTTAAAGCTTTGAACAATGCCTACGAACGACCGATATATCTCCCGACTAAACTTTTTATTGCATATCGATTTTCATTACTTATTCAGAATAAAATACTAATGGAAATTCGATAAGGGCGCAAAAGACGCCATAAAAATAAAATATGTTAATTTATTTAATTATGCAAACACGAAAAAGACACAAGAAACCGAGTGTTGTTGTTTTTGCCACGGTGTGTCGCCACCAGCTCTGCACATCAAATTCAATTTCTATAAGTTAACGTTTTTATTATACTTTGATGTGCATTTTATTCACCCTCTAAATTTTGCTTTATTATACAATGTGGTAGCTAGGTTTACACATTGTTTTATACATGACGTGTACCGAACTCCAAACTTTTTTTTCTTCACCGAAAAACACACATTTTTTTATTACTGCTCTAGTTCTGAAAATTATTAGATAGTTGTATGTACTTCGAGCATATATGAAGAAGAAATGCACAATATTATGCAAATAACTTTTATCGCAGTACAAAATAAAAATTTTGTTAAACAAGTTTGTCAAAAATAATTATATATATTTAAGTCACATGTTTAAAGCTATTTTTGAGTACAGATTGCGTACCCCAAAATTTTAATTAATAAAGGTTTTGTAACAGGTGATTTAGTAAAAAACAATAGAATTTTGACATAGATAATTTTTTACATGTTAATTTTGTTGTTTCCAATTTATATTATATTTGTTGAAATAGAGTTTATTGAGTCATATATTGTTTTAAATGGAACTCAACTACGTGGTTCGAACATTTTATTGAATTTTGTATGGGTTTTAATTCTGACGTTGACATTTTGTAGATTGGAGATATTTCTGTTTGAAGTGATACGTACAATATTTTGTGTTCGTGTTTCGTTTATTCACTAAACAAAATACCACCCAAAAGAGCAACGTCTGAGCATTCAAAATATATTGCAACAATTTGTTTAAATTCATTGGTATTTACAAATGAACAATTTCAAATCCTTTTCGTGAAGTTATTAGCCGATAAAGTGTGAATTATTAACTGTACACAATTGAATAATCAAAATAATTTTTGATAAATGTACTACACGATTTAATGGCAATAAAGATTCTGACATAGGCGCTTTCTTAAACGCAGTATTTACATATAAAGACTATACCAACGTAGTGACACCAATGCTTTACGTGGGCTTTCAATTTTGCTGGATGGTATTGCAGCAAGATGATAACTTTATGTTAAGGACACTATTACTGATTGGGAGACTGCTGTGAAAACGCTTAGCAATATTTTTCAACGGAAATAACCAGCGCATATGGTGTTCCGTGAAATTTTCGCCCGCGAACAACAAGATGAAGAAAGCTGTGAATTATTTATATATCACATTCGTGCTCTTATTGCACAGTTGCCCTATAAATTACCAAAACGCGCCCAGTTGGATATGGTGTATGGTCTTTTAAACAGAAAAATCCGGAACAGACTATTTATAACAGATTTTGATTCTTTCACTTCTTTGATACAACGTGATAGAAGAATTGGGCATTTGCAAGAAGAGAAGATTAAACTAACACAGGAATTTCGTTTAAGATGTAATCATTGAAATTTTTTGGACATATTGAGAAGGTATACAGAAAGAAAAAAAATATTCCAGGAAAGCCAATAAAATCTACCGTAGTTAGTCGTCCAATTTCTCGTTGGTAAAACCACAGGTTATACTCTATTTCTCGCTGTTGATCACGTCTTCAATTGTAACCATGTGATTCAAATCGTTGGGGGGAAGGAGGATTGATGACATCATCTTGTCGTGGGTAATCGTGTGATTTCCGGTGTAAATAAGTGTTAAAACTTAAAACTGATAGTATTATATGTATACAAATATAATAATGGATGACATACAAAAAGAGATGTGAATTAAACTAACGAAATTACCAATACACAGTGAATTACAAATTCTCATCGCCAAAATCATCTTCATGAATGGAATACTCATTTTTTTAATAGTTAAAAATATCCGTTACCACAGTTACACTACTGTTTCTATTTAATTTTTGTCGTTGGTTAGTCGCAGATGGCATATATACCCCTCTGTAACACGTACCATAAAGAGAAAGCGAATAAAAGTCTCATCTATGTCATGCGCATAGGACGAAGATGGAAGATAAAAATTTCATAATTATTGCAGTAGAGAGACTCGGTGAGTCCAAACCACACTGCACCAATTGCAATAAAAAGAAAAAGATTGTCATATCTGCTCATTTTTTCGCTATTAAAAGTATACCGCCCAAAACAGAGTTTTCCACAATGGATCGCAAAAATATGTGAAAACCATGGTAGTGCAAGCGAAAGTTTGACGAAGAGAAGATTTTCATACAACACCAAAAAGCTAAACATTTTAAATATCATATTTGTCATAAACAACTCAATACGAGTCCAGGTTTATTAATACATGTATGCAAGTCGGACAGTGACGACGATGATGACCCCGCGAGAAGCGTGCCAAACCTGAAAATCATCTCGGCACTGCACTACGTACCTTGCCCTGTGCTACTGGAATGATGTCATGTATGACGCCACCTAGTTCCTGGGTTGCACCCACAAATAGGACAGTTTTCTCCATTGATGGCACCCATGGATTATATGATCACAATGGTATCTCCAAGAATACCAATGATACCTTAACTACACATATGCTAAGCACATAGCAGTGCTAATACATCGTTCCTCTTTAATCATACTGAACTAGTCGTAACACAATGAAGACGTGGAAGACCTAATTGTGTTCGCATCCTAGGGCGGTAATGCAAACTCTAGGTATGTAACATATGGTTTACGAGAAAACAAGAGAATTTTAACATAGATAATTTTTATATGTTAATTTTGAAGTTTTTCCAATTTGTATTATATAAATAATTATTTTAGGTTAGGTTTTTGGAGAACCCTATGAAAATAAAAGCTTTAATTAATACTAATCATGTGATTAAATTTAATATATGTGAAGGTTTCATGTCCTCTAAATTTCTTATTTTTGTTTTCGTGCTTGAACTTTACCCCAATTTTTCCTCCTGCGAATTTAACCCTCGTATAGTTTTACGACAAATAATTTAAAAATTCCTGTGACATCATAAAATGCCATTACATTTTAAGTTTGAGTGCTTTCCTCCAAGTAAAAATCGATGGGATATTTGTGAATAGTTGTGTGTTCTGTGCAAGAGCGCGTCTTGTGGTAACTTCCCAACTGCAAACTATGTTCATTAATGGCCATGATTAACCTTTTTAATGGGCGAACTTGCTATAAACCTTTATTACTGCTAATGATATGTGTCTTGTGGTGGGTGGCAGTAGACGGCATTCCAGGGAGAGACTTAAAATGGAATTCACGAAATATAGGACTGCACACACCATAAGAGACAGAGAATTCAATGATATGTACTTATATTTATCTACATACTAACAGAATTTCTCATTTAACACTTCCGATTAAACAATTGCAGGCAAAAACTTTCAGTTTAACAAAACTGTTAAATTCAAATAAATATAAAACAGCGACCTGGAGCTAAATTTATTTATGATTTGGTCTCATTTCAGTTTTAGTAAATTTGCAATGAAAGCCAGTTCAGAATTGATTTTTGTATGTTTGTATTTAAGTTATATATTTTTGCCTACCTTCTCTAGATAATGTATATTTTTACACTTTATCTGCGATATTTACATACATATTTTCATAAATACTTGGTTTGTTAGACGTATTTAATTTAAACAAAAACATTTTATATTTTTCAATCCATTTTTCGTTGCAATACATTTGTTTATTTAATTGACCCTGTAAACTATTTCGGTTATTGATCCAGCGAAGCTTGGGGTTCAGTTCCAGAAAAAAAATATCACTCTCAGCTTATTATCCATTGTTAGTTGCAGCTTTCAAAACACAATCAGTTTTATTGCAGATATCGACAATATTATCAGTTAATTCTGTACAGTGCTTGATGTACAATTTGAAAAACTGTTTTAAATTGTATATACACTGTTAAAGTATTTTCGATTCTATTCATATTGGTGTGAAAAATTTCACTATATTTTCTTTTCTACTTTGAAAGCGTTTTTATTTAATATTTTGACTATGTAAATATTTCCGCAAGAATAGAACAATAAAATTTTATGTGCAGATGCAACTGAAGAGATGATTTTCATTCATATATTCTAAGATCAATCTCTAGTTCATGTCTAGAGCTATAAAAATGCCAGGAACCTTTACTATGAATTCAGACAACGTACGACTTCAGTAAAGTGTATCTAGCAATTCAGATTTGTATGCAGACTTCCACTTACCGATCTTTAATCAAGACAGTATTAAAATAACACATTGTCGCTCCCGGATGAGGAATCGTACATTGTCTTAGAGTTCGCAATAAATTCAAAACCGCAAATAAAGTCCTGCATCAGCTGAATTTTATTTTCTATAGTTAGAAACTTCTTATCGGACGAAATTGAAGAACGGACGTTTTCAAGCGGATAAGACAATTCATGAAATTTATGACACTAGCTTTCTTCATAAATTGCGGTGGCTTTTTTCCGGGACTCAATTTTAAAAGTAACTTTTAGTTCCACATATATTGACACTAAAATAAAATATAAGGTAGCAGGTTAAGTCACTTTTAAAATCATAAATTTAAATAGGTCTAATATTATGGTTTCTTAAAAATAGATGTTTTGTTTATGTTTCTATATGTTCTTTGTTATGGATATCATTGAATTGATGTTATTAATAAAAAGTTACTAACTTAGATAAAGTGCTCGCTTCCGAATTTATGATGAAGGATAGAGTTTTATTAGTTATCTAGTTGTCAATAACAATTTGTAAAAAGTATAATCATACAATTAACATGTTCGGTAAATGTCTTCCAACGAAAATTTGTTTTTAAAGTATACAGGTGTCCTAGATTTAAACGGCATAACTCAACCAATGAATTAAACAACAAAAATAAGGTAACAAGTTCATTTGAGAAAATGTCCGGAAATGCTTAATTCCGGAGATTTTCACGTTTTTCTTATTGGTACACAGTTACTTTAAAAAGTCAATTTCATAACGACCTATGAAGTATTATCTTATTAAAATGAGATATAAAAAGAGTTTTCTTAAATGTTATTACTTTATTTACAACAATAAATTTATTTGATTTCATTGTTTTTATTTTTGCCAAGAGAGGGCAATCAAATAGAATTTTGTATTGATATTATGTAGTAACTTATTAATTTTTAATTTTATTTTAGTATTCTGTCACATCTTAATAAGATAATATGTAATATATCGTTATGAAAATTATTATTATTAATTCTGTTTCAGTAAAATAAACGTGAATATCTATGAAATGAAGCATTTCCAGAAATTTCCTCAAATTTACTTGTCCCCTTATTATTAGGTATTTAATCAATTGGTTAAGTTATGCCGTTTAAATCTGGGATACCCAGCTTAATGTTTGCTTTTAATCAAAATTGTGTTGCACACACTTAACTTCACGTAATTAAAGGTACCAACGTAATATTTAACTTTGAAAATCCGACAGGTACAAGATGTATGTAATAATAATTATTATGAAACAGCCAAAAGCATGTCTTCATCATCTTTTAAAAGTATTAAAATATTATAAACCAGCATAAAACCAAACGACAAGAATATTGCATGTTTATTAGTTTGAAAATAAATATATGTGTATAGATTTTTCTTGTGAAACTTTTTCCATACGTCGTCCTGTACGATAATACACACCGTAAATAACCTCCATCCATAAAAACTTGTCCGCAAACAAGAGCAGCTCATTCGTCATTTAGCGATTCGTGCGCAGAGTCTCAGGTGGAATGTCCCTGTAAGGACACCGTTTCCCTGTTAGCAAGTAGCAGGAATAGACTGGCGAGAGAGTCCCAACGGACCGGGTTTGTGATTCAAATTCCAGTTTTTCAATGCTCCGCAGTTTGTTTGTGCGAATGGAAAGGGGATGTTATAATTAATAGGGTTGTCTTGAAATGTCTGCTGCTTGCTTAGTTACAGTCTGGTGGAGATGAATATGTCTCCTGTCCTTCTTTTAGCGTGTAAGTGTGGCTTTCATTTATCAACATACGTTAGGTCTATACGATGAATTCTTTACTAGTGTTGGTAGTACAGGTTGGGACGATGTACACTTTGTAGTTCATCCTCCCAAAAAATATGAAATACAACAATCAGATGTCTACTATACATAACATACTCGGAATATAAATATACTATTTTAAAAATAAATTTGCCTTTTTAGTTGAAAATTATACGTAGCATTTATTATAAACATTATTATTTTGTATATTTTGATCTTTTTCTCGTCATCGTTACCGTAGGCATCATTTACTTCCACAGCAATATAAGTTGTAAGTAACTGGTAACATTTATTATTTGGTTACCATTGTCAGTCACTAGTCTTACTAGTAGGAAAATTATATATATATCAGACTAATTTTTAAGTATTTAGCAACGGGCAATGTTAACTAAAAAGTTGCATGTGGATACACATTTTACAAATAAATTATTTGCAGTTAATTGCTTCTCGTACGGTAACATGAACTTCGCCTCCGCTGATTTCGCCTTGGTACATATTTCCTCGAATGTTATAATGTACTTACATTCCTTGTAACTTAAAATAACTATATAAATTTATAGTTTAGTAGTCTCTCAGGCCCAGATAAAGAGGCGGGCGAAACGGGCAACCGCCCGGGGCACCAATTTTTTAGGGGGTGGAGGGGTGTAGGTGGCGTCCTCTAAATAAAAAAAAATATATATTTTGTAATATCAGTAATATTTATATTACTTATATTAACATATTTGTCAAAATATTACATGTTTGCAGCAAACAAGTTAAGCTGCATTTACAATCAAATTCAAAGTTCAGGATCAGCGCACATCGTCTCTGAATTTCATGCGAGTTACGTTCCAGTACATTTTCCCGGTAGAGGCGTTGGGATAGCATTTCGAATTTCATAATATTTAAAAATATTGCTAATAAAATATATTAGGTTTGTTTAAATTAAATTATTTATATCTTAAACATAATTTAGTTTTTGTTAATTTTTTAATGTTATAGCAATGTTACTCTTATTTTTATTTTTAAAACAATATAATTATATTATACATTATATTGTCGGATAAAAAGGACGCCAAAATTTATTTCGACCGGGGCGCTCGAAACCCTAGGTCCGGCGCTGTAGTATCTACAGGTACTTAAAAAAATCGGCAACTTTAAATATTTAAGCAGTTAACACTCCAACAACTAGTCATCGAACAGACATTTAAATGATTTAATTCTTACCCACCGCAACATATAATTACAAATGTGTTACAATTTTATCGATTTTGACATTATGAGCTTCAAACAGTGTTTACGGATTAAGCTTTATTAAATTCTTCATATGCAAGCGCACCTGTGTTATAACAAATTCGGCTTAACAAAACTTCATAGTTCATAGCTTGTAAAATCAGTGCCACAAGTTGTTAACCGGAAGTAACAGTTTATTCCTCTCCTTATGACGGTGCTTAATAATTATTACTTACTATATATTATAAATAAATTTTAGCATAGTAAATTACCTAATAAAGTGGATCCAGAGAACGTTATGAATTTATTGATGACGAGCGCGCTGTTATCTTGAAACGATTTAATTTACTTCTGTTTGCAAAATAGAGATAAAAATATCGTGGAAGACGGCGAACTAACCTCAAAATAAAAACAATTTCAATTCATCTTCCGGCGTAGCAAAGATAATGAATTAAAATTCACTGCACACATCCTGATTAACTGTGTTAGGGTAAAAATAGTTCATCGTAGTACGCTAGCGGCAGCACTGATGCACTATCCAGCGAGGAATTAAAAATACCCGGAGTTGTAAAGTGATGAAGCGTTTTACATAAATTAAAACTTGCACAACTATTTGCGGACAGCCGTTGTTCATCTGTTTCAGCGGTTTTGAATATGCATAGCTGAAAAACTGATATTTTTGTTATTTATTAAAAGTAGTTTGCAAATTATGTCTCTAGGCAATGACTTTCATAAGATTCTCAAATTGAAAAGCAAAAAGTATTACAAAAAAAAAAACATTTTTTATTGTTTAACAACTACTGCGCTACTTCGATCGTATGAAATTCAATGAAATTAAAACTATTTTCAATATTTAAATGTGCGTTATGAAATAATCAGGCTTAGTAAAATGATAACCGTTTATAAAACGATTTCAATTTCAGTTTTGATTGCTACAAAATTTTGTTCTTGTTTTGGTATGCATGTTACAGAAAGTGTTTCGGGATTATAAAATTATTCTCTAAAGTTAAGTGTGGGAATCTGCTTTCTCGGAAAAATATAAAAATATATTTTCAGCTATAATATCCCTAGGTTATTGATAATTACGCAATAATTTTATGACAGTTGCCGAAAGCACGTTGCTTACCTACAAGCAAGTTGTGATAAAATTATGATATTTATCAATGATCGAGGGATATTCGGTGATATTTTTTTGCCATTTTTTTCATTACCCTAACCAAAATGTGACATTTTGAAAATAAAACCATAAAATAATTAATGTTTGACTGATGTCATTTACCTTCCTGTCAATTTCATGACATAAGTGATAAGAATCGTAGGGCTTTTTTCAGTGTAAGTGTGTTTTATTGGCTAGTTTCGTACATGTGATCAGAAATACATGGATTCGATTGGATATATTTTCAGGCTAAAAATTTTCACCATAAAAAACACATCAAGAACCATTTTATGTGAGATATATAAATAAATTTCTATATAGCGAGATGCACTGACATTTTCAGTCAGGTATGATTACCTTACAATTTTGTACATGATTTCTAATTAATTTACCGAAATGAGATAAAAATAAAGCTGGTCCACAAGATCAAGGACCTCAAGGATAGAATTCTTTTCGTAATATATTTTGGAGCTAGTTGGTACACGTTGTACAGAACGGCATGCAGTGTCCCGATTTCATAAATCGTCCTCTAATTTACACCCCAATTGTAAAACAGCAGAATAGCGGTTAAGCAGAAATCTATCACATCCCCGATCTAGCAGCCTAGGCAGTAGCCAGTAGCCTCTCGGCTTGGTGTACACACAAACACGCACATCGAGGCGGCATCGCTCACGTATAAAATAAATGACCATCATATAAATCTCCGGCAAGTTAAAAGGACAAAAAAGACAAAAGCTAGCGCTAGCCGGCTTCTGGAATGAGTTTTTGTCATACGGGCGTTCCGGCGTCGATGGCGTCAGTCGGAAGATGTCACCCGTTCTTTATTAAGTAAATGACGAAATATGAACTGCTCGCGAGCTTTTTCCCCGCCTGATTTGGAGGTTATGAGGTAGTTATGAGCCACGCGCTACTGACGTCGCTTTTTGCGTTTATTTTATTCTGTTTTCATGAGGCGGAAGTGTTATTGTTATATGCCACTATTCTCCTCCAACACTTGATTAAACGACATGTTATTTATTATCGCAACCTACAAACCTTCCTTTTCTCTTTCAAGCTTCCTTATTTTGTAGTTAGTTTAACTTTACATTGTTTATATATATATATATATATATATATATATATAGGTATATATATATATATATATATATATAGGTATATATATATATATATATATATATATATATATATATATATATTTCAATGTAGGATTAGTTTTATCTGGATGTTAATAATAGAAGATCTTTTTTGGAGTTGCAGTCATTTAATAAAATCGACTATCACACCAACGTTTCGACTGTAAATCAGTGTTCATCAGGGTGATATATGGTATTAAAACATTATCAAGTAAATTTTGTAAATTATTTTACAGAAATCTTTCGTCAAACATAGATAAAACAAACACACTTACATGTTACATAACAGTTGGTTAATAGCTGTTAAGTAACATGTTTTAATTCCATTTATCACCTTGATGAAGACTGATTAACAGTCGAAAGTTGGTGTATTAGTGAATGTTATTAAATGACTGCAACTCCAAAAAAGACTTTCTTTTATATATTATTTCGTTGTGAAATGTGAATTCAGAACTTTGCAAAGGGAATTAAATGCTACAAAATTATTATTTTATTTAAAACAATTAATACACAAAACTACAGATTGCTCGAGTTAAATGTTAAAGGGCTGGTTTCTCAGTGTACTGATAACTACTATCAGCTAGTTTATGCTGCCGATAAAATTTTACCAAAAGGATAAATTTAAAAAGTTGATTCGAATATGGCCCACTGTAAAATATTCTGCAGCATTTGTCAAATATTTGACAGTTTTCGATAATATTGTCAAAATACGGACTTAGTATACAATGTATTTTGTGAGAGGGACGACGAAGAAGATTTCACAAATTTTATTAATGTGGTGTATAGGAGACTTTTTGTTGTAGGATGTAAACCAGATCATTTAATGTTTGGAGTGACTAAGCTTTTTTCAAAAGATTTAGGGTTAGTAAAAATAGATTTATTATTTATTACAAAATGTAGAAAATATGTGGTTTTTCACTAGCAGGTAAATAAAATTATGAGTAGCATATAATATTTGGTAAATATATTTAAAATTAAACACCCAAAATTTAACTGCTATTTTTAGTTCAACATTCAAAATATGTTTAAAATTATATATAATATATTATATAAGAATATAGCTAATAAATTAATATTGACTTGAAAGATGACTATTAAATCTGGCTGTTATTTATAAATTCATTGAAAAATGCGTTTTCATTGCTACGGAGTTTACCAGCCAGATAAATTTAATCTGTTTGGTAGTTCACAGGAACTTTGACTGACGACTGAAAAACCGGCCCAAAGCAGTATAACATTCGAAGATAAAATTTATTGAAATACTTAAATCCAAGAAATATGGAATTGTCATCACGATTTCATTTTAAATATATGCATTATTAATTTGACTAGTCGAGGTGCTAATGAATTTTGTGATAATAAAGGGGAAGTATTGATTGTTTTCGGAGTAATTTTTATGTATTGATGTGGTAAATGAAATGCCAGTCACGTAGTAAAATGTAATAGCATGTGCAATTAGTGCACAACATGTAATTAGCTTGCATTACAAGATGACATAACCCGGTCTTAGGTTTACGACAAAATAAATCACAAGTCCGATCATTAACCGCCACCGCGGTAAATCCGCCAGTTGTTGGGTATTACTGATTTAGTTTACACCAATAACTTGATTACTAAACTGAATAGTTCATCCACAATTAGCATTTAATTTAGTTGATTAAATAGTTTAAGTTCCGCAAACGCTTGGTCTGAATCAAGTTAGAGAATAATGTTTAATAATGCAAAACATACTGCATGCCTGTTTAATTACATGTATCGCTTGTGCGGCCACACATAACTGATTCCATTTGCGATATCCGCTCTGGCTTTAGCTTCCGTCCCGTCAAATATTCACCAAAAGGACCACCGAGTACGACCAACATTTTTTCTGTTACAAACATTTCTTTGATATATAAATTATGAAGCCTTGTGCAACCCTTTCTGTATTGCAACTAGATTATAGCAAAACTTGATTCTTTATATTCCCTGCAAAATTAACCATTTATATAAAACATTTAACTATGAATAGATATTTTACTCATCTGTAAGTAAGTAGTTATGTGTATCGAAAACTTTCTTTGGTTTAGATCCTGAAAATAGTAAGGATCGATAAAAAATCTCGATACAATATACTATTTCTGAAAGTGCGATTGATATTTAAATAAGTTTCCCGAATACGCACGATATATTAATTTATGTACCAAGAGTATTACACAGATTTGTATCCCGCAAGATGTAATTATTAAGTAACGCTCTGTGGTATCGGCGAGGTTATCGAGGTCGTATCTGGGCCTATTACAGAGCTATTTTCAATAAACCTCATTTTTGGGTCCCACTTTGAACGTAAATATCTTAAGAACAGTAAGAAATAACTAAATCTGTTTGAAAAGTTTTAATCCATAATGTAAAAAATTTGGAATCATCGATCGTTCGAATGAACGTTTTTGCAGAGAAATGATTTCTTTATGCAACTGTGCATGTAAAGTCGACTGGTATAATCGTTGAGATTGTATATCTACCCATTTTTGAGATATAGCAAAAACATACAATTATGCGGTGCAGTTTTGAAAAAAAATTTCAGGAACGAAAAGAGATAATTAATTTCAATTTGTAAATTTGAAATTAGCGCATCGACGTCTATCAAAATGGGCTGTTTTCAAAAACCAAAATTTTGGAAGCAAAATTTGGTATTTTTGGATTTCGGCACTATACGAAAAATTTTAGAATGAAAACTAAAAATTGCAACTTTTCGCATTCAACTGTGATTGGAAATATCTTGGAGATGTAAGAAGGTAGTAATTTTTAATTAGGAATGTGAATTTTTATTTTTTTACTGATCTTTTAGTTAAACAGACAATTGTGTACCGTAACTTTGAGTTATTTCGGAACCTTATGGTAATAAAATGAATATTATATAATAAGTGGTAGAATGGAGTAAAACTGTTATACAAAGATGAGTAAGGTGGTGTATAGACAAAACAGGGACTAAAATGTCTAAAGTTAGTATGATCTTTTCCAATAATTTTCTCCTGTTTGCCCAAACTTTAGGAGGGCAAAAAATCTGGGCTTATATAAACGAAAACTCTTTTCTATAGGAATAAATTCTGGATCAAATTTCCTCCGTATAAATACGTATACAGTACAGTAGAGTCGAGGTTGTAATAACCTTGCTGTATAATTCCCGACATATCTTGGCACTATCACATTTTGCACTATCGCTGCATCGCAGCTAGACCGCATTCCGGCACATTGGCGGTGTGAGGCATGACGGGAGGGAGGCTTGAGGGTGGAATGCATGTCTCCTCGCACTGTTCTAACATCAATAATTACCAATGAGGCCAAATGAGTTATCATTACAACTGCACGACTACTTTGGATTGGAACATACAAATCAACTGTTTAATTTAATAATAAAGTTATTGATATCAAAAATTTAACGGGGGGTGCGTATCGCGACAATGATTTTAAACTGTCAAATATATTTATTAACAAAAGAATTAATATTAGCAACAAAAACTATCAAATGGCGAGGAAGGTTTGGTTTAATGACCACTCAATTATATTAAAAAAGAATCAAAGTCATAAAAAACTAAACAATTTTTTATTTGTTGGAAAGGCAACAAAGTATTAATCTGAAATATGATTTCAGGATACATTATTTTTACTTATTTATAGAAGAGCAGTTGATAAAAGTTTCCTCATAAAATATTTACACTTTTAAGTTTCGTCTAAAAAATTCTTCTAAGAGAAAAACTTTGATCGCAGTCTAAAACACGAAACAAGTAATCTGTTGAATGAAAACAAAAGAGCAAAAATATAGTTGAAAGTTGAGAGCTACAAGAAACTAAAAAAAACATAGCAGGAATCAGTAGTTGATAACAAATTGATTATTTTCCGAATCTGTGATTATTAATTATACGTGATTATTGAGATCAATGCCGATTATTTCATGTGTAATCATATCTTTTTCTTTCATGGTTTGGTTTCCAATTCTTCTTAAAATATTAAACTTAAATGTGATTTTTTTCATATACACGATTTAATACTTTTACTTTTTAAATTAATACTTAAGTATTGTCGAAACAATAGAAGAATAAAACCTCAGTACCGTGTAGTACTTCTAACCCCATGTAACGAAAATTGCCGAAATTTGTATATTGGCACTTTTGCTCTTATAGGAATATAGGAACAGTTGTTTGTATAGAAATGGTGTATAGGAATGCCAGTTTTTTTCATTATTAGTAGTACAATATTCTTAAATGCACCATTTTCAGTATCAAGTATTTATGGTGTTTGGTAACAATTTTTGCTTGCATTTAATAGTTTGTATATACACCATTAAATGCAATTAAAATTTGTTACCAAACACCGTAGATCTCTGCAAATGAGACCTATATCTTATAATAGGTATTAAAAGATTTGTGAACTTGGGATTTGAACTTCTGATCTCATACATTGTTCAGTTCGATTCGGAGCGCGTAACCAAAGTTAAAAATAATAGGGGATTGAGAATAGAAGTTAGGTTAGATTAATTTGACCGTAGGATGGAATTTGACTGTCCGTTGGAAGTATTTGTATTATCAGTGTTGTAATAAAGCAAAGATAAATACACGGTCTCGGCTTTGCGGCAAGTCCAAGTTAGAATAATTGCGTGCAAGAGCAGATTAACCCAATTGTTCACAAAGCGGATTATTAACGAAATGTATCGATTTCATTTGGCGGCCGCAGCGATGGAGCCGGAGACAAATAATATCCCAGATCGGTGTAACTTTTCCAATACAAACACTGCGCTGCAGCGCCCTGTTTATAGACTGCACTATTCTGCAGCGCCTCGTCCTGTGGCTTCGGTAATTTGCTTTGTTACGTGTTTTGGAAATCAAACACAGATTCCAACTTAATGATTTGGTAACTTAGAACATACTAGGATTATAACGAAACTACTCAAGCGGGACACACAATACTGGAATTGATCAATAAATGCAGTGTATATTTTCGAATATCTATCTACAATTTCTTTCTTCGCCTTCCGACAGCAATATTTATGCATGCTATAATTATCCATAAAAAAATTCATGAAATCGTTTTGAGGTCCCAAAAATCATATTTTAATACTTTTTTAGTAATATCTTGTATAAGTGGGCAAGATTAAATTTTCTTTGAATAAAGTTAATACACAACAACAATACTAGAAGGATCCATTCAAACATATTTGTAGAAAAAAACTCAAATATAAATATACAAATTAATAATAAAATACTGATATACTGAGTCGAGTCCTGCCTTGTAAAATTCATTACTATTTCTTATAAAGATAACCCTCCTGGTACACCCTTCATGTCAGCTAGAATACCAAAACGTTATTAACGATGAACGCCTTGTGAATATAACATTACAGATATTTACGACAAAGCAAATTGGTAACATAGTAAGATATTATCAACCATTTGTTTAATATGTTTAGGTATTTTCAATAGTGTCAATATTATATTTCGAAAATTGAAATGCGTTGGTGTGGTTTTATTTGTGTGCTAGAAATGTTGATAAAAGTGATATGAATTGTGCTGAAAGGAGTGACACAGTCTCAAGTCGGTGTCCGAATAAAATGGGTGAGAAACATCCAATTTCCTTACGGCGCACCGGTGAACTTGAAGATGTCCGACGAGCCAGATCGATGCCGTGTACCGGCTGCTGATATGTGTCATATTCCATTTTCAATTTGTCTGAACGACACGCATTTGATGCACGGAATGAAATGTTGCGAGAAACAGCCCCAGCCCAACGTATGAAATACCTATCGATTTTTATGTCTGCTCCTTTGTGTGAATTTACATTCCTCTGGGACTCGTCTCCATCATAAGGCTCTTAGGAAGATCGCACCGGCTTGCGAGTAATGGACTTAGCTAATAGCAGCTTGCACATCAAACAAAACATAAGCAGATTTTATCCTTTACAAATAATCAATCGTCTATGGCTTCTCTTAATCTATTGAAATATGTGACTTTAAAGTATGCGCCTTTATGTTGCAAACCATTCCCATTAAAAAAGCTGGAAATTTATAAATCAAATTCTAATGTTTTTCGTGAGCATAATTTTTCAAGTTAAGTATTAAGAACGGTACGGACATTTTAACTTCTTCGCTCCTCCTCCAATCAATTGTCTGAGATTGGTATTCCTTACTGTTTGAATTGCTTATTTTATTTTTGTTTGATCAATATCAGTAAAAAAAGTATCTAAATGAGATACGTACTTTTGTCACCGCGACCTAGAAGATCTATTGTGACACAGACCTTACTTAATTTTCCGGAAACAGTTCCAGTTTTTTTTATGAAGCCAATTATAATTCCAAAAGTCGAGTTCTCGATCTCATCTGCCATAAGATTATTCTTACATAGTTGATGGAGCCTCTGTGTAGTTACGGCTGGACATTCACATAGTATGTGTTCCAACGATTCTTCGTCACAGAGTAGACAGATGTAATTTTCAGCTTTACCAATTTTTTTACAAATAGTATTTTATAGAACAATGGCCAGTGAGGACTCCTGTCATTATTTGAAGGTCCTTTTTGCTGAGATGTAGCTTCTTAGCGTTTGCCGTAGCTGGAGAAATAAATTTTCTTGCATGACTGAGGCCTGGAATGTTTTTCCAAAATGAGGATATGGCAGATTCGTCCCAGTTTTTCACCACCTTCATATAGTGACTTTGTAGAAGATCACATGTAGGTTCCGGTCAGTAGTATGAAAGTTTAGCCCTCTTCTTTGCAAGCTTTCTCGTTTTCTGAGATTCCTAGTATCTACCATAGGGTGACATGGTTTACCTTAGATAGCAATAGGGTGGTTGCACATTTTTTAAAAATTATTTTATTAGAAAGAGTTTGTAATTTAAACACAGGAAATAAAGAAAAAAAAAATTTTCGTTATAGTTTTTGAAATATTAGAGAAAAAATAATCGCGCCAAAATTTCTTGCTTATATCTACCCCCCACTCCTATGACGTTATTGGTCATGGTTCTAAACTGCGCGTGTTCGCCAACCAGTGAAGCTGTTTACTTATTGGTGCACTACGACACCATGACCAATGACAGCAGCAAATAGTGCGGGACACTTTAAGTCACGTGATTTATTTGAAAATTTATACATTTTTCAATCATTAATAACTCTTAATTTATAGGGATTGTTACCATTTTGTTTTCACAAATAATGTTTAAATAGATAAATGTATCCCTATAAAATATAGATTTCCGAATTCAAATTTCTTGCAACCACCCTATTGGAAGGTGTTCCTGCTTTGATTATTAGCTTTGATTTACAAGTAAAAGCAATTAGTGCCTTTAAAACTGCTTTGCTGTCATTATATTGATTGTTGCTCTTTTTAGACTATTCTCTAGATTTAGGTGAGCACAAAGATTTATTGCATAAATCTCACCTTGAAAAATTGTGGAGCAGGTGCATATGGATTCCTGAATTTTGAACCAACAGTGAACCAGGGCAGAAAATCACTTAGAACAAATCTTCTCGCCGCCCATTCAAGGCAATTACTAATAACAATCTTATAAGAGTACTTCTAAAAAAGTGTTTCGTTCTACAGAGGGTCAGTGCCTGTTGCATCGCCTCATTTTCACCTGAATATGTACAGGTATTAGTCCCAGAATTACTTGCCAATTTTTCGCGCACAAAATACATACAATATTTTTTTTCTTCAAACGTCATAAAAGTGACATTTTCTCTGACGTGATTGACAAGGTTGAAGTTTAGTTTCTATGCCTCCGTAATATAATTTTTTATTCTAGCCGCCGTTTAATTTCTTCGCCGCCGTACGTGGAATCAGCCAATAAGAAGTTACTTGTACAATAGAAATCTGTAATATCGCCCTAAATGTCACTATAAAAACTAGATAACATAAGAATAAAGTTACTAAAAATTATGAATAACTGACAGGTAACCTACATATTAAACATCAAATAGTAGTTTATTTTTTTAAATTGGTAAGTTTTAAGAAAAAATAAAATGTGTTATTCAGAGTAAAAGTGCCTTTGTGTGGCGAGCATGGAAGTTTGCAATTGCATGCGAATATCATTTTACTCTTAATAACACAATATAATATTTTACAACTATTTTTTTATGAAAATTGAATTTAAAATCATCTTTTGATAACTATGGAAAAGTGACAGTTGTGAAGGTTTTGACAATGTTGTGAAAGTAATGCGCCCCGTGCACAAAGTAATGCGCCTTGTGCACGAATATATGTTATAATTAAGTAATTCAATGAAAAAAATGCCGTACTTTGCACTAATAAAATAAATAAATGGAATTCAAATCTCTCAAACATTTAATAATAAATATTATAATACTTATTCCATCAACTTGGTATATCAAATAACGCTTCACTCTTAATAAGAATCAAATATTTTTGATACAAAGTAAAAAGAAGTTTCCAACGTCCAGTAGGAAGCAACACAGGAAACTGGTCCATAGGCATGGTATAATCGTTCAATACGTAAGTTCCGAGACTCATAGGACATGTCCGAGTGATGTTTCCCTTCTGCAGAATACTGGGCATGAACAGTTGATCGTTCTTTAAGAAATCACATATATCGTGGGTGAGATTTCTACCGTACAATTCAAATCTGTTATTCTTCAGCTGTTTTAATTGTATCATTACGTCTATGTGGGATAATATTGGCTTAATTACGGTGAAGACTGCGTTGATACTTGCAGGTTGAGTTCCTAAATTGTTGATCTCGACGATGGGGTTAGGAAAGTATTCTGGGTTACCAACTGTTTTGACGTTTATAATTTTCATTTTCAAATTGTAAGGCTAAAATTAAAATAATTTTATTAAATAAGGGTTTCTATTCTATTCTTTTTCATTCAAAATTATGCGGTACAATTTTTTTTTTTCTCATATTAAAGAATATTTAATCTTACCCATGATGCTGCTTGAGAGCAATAAATAAATGTAGCAATTATTAGCAATATCAACATTCTTTTATCCAAGCTAACAAAAAGTAAAAATGAAATACAGAATAGTTAAAAATAATGCGTATTTATAAAATACCTGATATGTGAAAAAAAGCAGATAATAAGCGGAAATATTTTGGTAGATATAAAATTATAAAATCTTTTTATAATAGAATATATCCGGTAAAATTCCAAACTAAAATAATTTTAGTGGCTTTGAAACAAGAAAATTATTTTTAATAACAATGAAAAATATAATACAAATACACAATAAAATGATGAATTTAGGATTCAAGCCTCGTAAAGTAATTTTAAGAAATTTAATAGTACTAGCCAATAAATGTACTAAAAACGGAGTAAAATAATTTATTTACATATAAGAGAAACTGAATGTATTATCCTTAAAAAGTATTGCCTGAAATCTTCTACATCTAACGGCGACGATATTAAAAACAAATAAAGTATAAATTTCTTGATCTGTATTTGTAACCTATATGTATAATAAGTGAAAAGGAAATTATGTTTTTTTACAACCACTGTGAAAAGTGGAACTTTTCTCATTCTATATAAAGGTGCAAAATTGCCTATTTCCCACATTCATTGTGTGTGAGAAATCATTTCTCATAGCATTTGTCACTGCGCATG
The DNA here is from genome assembly GCA_035578165.1 of Stenolophus ochropezus. Lineage (NCBI taxonomy): Eukaryota > Metazoa > Arthropoda > Insecta > Coleoptera > Carabidae > Stenolophus > Stenolophus ochropezus. Next base: position 10,026,469 of record JAQOWZ010000005.1, on the reverse strand, counting down.
CGCAATGTGAGTAATAGCATTTCTCATAGTATTCTCAACACTGCGCATGTGTGAAGGTTTTCTTTGTGAGGTTACGTGCATCATTTTGTTTTTTATGTCAAGTAGGTTTGGTGCATGTATTTTAATTTTGCAACGTTTATCAGTGCGGTCGTAGAAAAAGTGTGCCGCTCGTGTACAATTATCTATTTCACACCTTGACTGATTCCAGCGCTCTCGTGCCGAAACTTTCACATCTCATGGCCAATAGGCGACTTTCTGCATTTGTTGCACAATATACCTACTATTTTAAAGTAATTTTAGAAATGTACTATTTGTAATCTTGACTTTTATAATCAAAAGAAATTAGCATTCAAGGTCATCTTGATTCACTGTAAATGATTAATAAGAGGAATACATAGTTCCAATGTATGAAAACTGAAAGTAATAATGCAATTATGTTTTTTTTTTCATATACTTAGTTCTTGTTCGTAAGGTAGTATTTTTATCCTTCTACATTCATCAGGAATGAAGAATAAATGAAATGGTTGAAATGTATAATAAGTGAAACCAAATATGCAATTACATTTTTGCTCCCCTTATAAAGTCCTCGCGTGAAATCTACTTGAGCGGGTAAGACCGCGAGCGTATATCAGCATTTTTGTTCTTGGCATTATAATCCGGGATCCGGGCGTCTAGCGCTCGCTATGAGCTTTTCCCCGCCAGACATTCCCAGCTATTTATGATGGGAGAAATCATGTAAATGAAGAGTATGAGCAGAAGAAGAATGTGAGTTATTGACGTACATCCACTTATAGAATATGCTTCCATAAATTATATTGTCAGCGAGAAGTAGACGTGCTACACTTTGTTTTATTCCTTCAAAGCTTTTAAAGCGTTTTATATTTCATATACTTTAACTTCGTAGTTTACCGATACAATATTGATAGATAGACAGAATAATTTAAAAATGCAAAAAAGAAACAGATTGTTTTCAATTGGGAAGTTTAGCGAGATTGAAATTGCAAGTTTTTAATCGTAAATATATACATAATTATAACTTAAAATGTAATTGAAAGTTAATATTATGTTCCCAAATAATAATAATCAATTAGTTTTCATCGAAATTTTGTGACGTCACAAGTGAGTGATGCGCTTGCCTAAAAAGGTGGTCAAAAAGTTAAGTCTCACCCTCTCTTGCGAAATGTCCGAAAGTATCAAAGATTTGCAAAATAAGGCTAATTACTGGAAATACACCCCTTTACTCTAATAATTAATAGCTATTTTAACACTGCGTAAGCGAAGTCAAAGGCGCTGCGTTTCTTCGTCTAAAATTTTTTATTTTTTTATTTTTTATTATTATTTTTTTTTTAGAATTTATTATTTGTATTTTTTTTTTAATTTCCAATAATAGCTAAGTTTAAAAATATTACTTATTTTTGTCACGAGCTAATGGTGATAGTGATCAAGAATCACAGGTTTAAAAAATTTTGGGTAGCAATCACGACTTATGATTTTTCAAAATCAGTGAATAAATCACAGTTCGTGTAGTATCGCTCATCACTAGTATAGACTTGTATTTCTTATCAAACTCGTTTTTGTTGAAAATGGATCTTTGATGGTTGATAGGTACTTACTTTATCCTGTATGAGATCTTGTATTAATGAAGAATATATTTAGTACAAATTCTTAAATTTATCGGGCCAGTGCGAAATTCTGATCTAATTTTTTTATGGCGTATTTAGGACAAGATGAAAAAACGTGTTAATAGTCACATAGCAGTTGCCGAGATTGTAAAAGGCCTTTACATTGTTCTTCAGCTAGTGCCAATCTTCTTTATGACAAATATTGCTAAACTTATGTATGTAGGTATATTTGTACTGAAAAAGACGTTTACCAAACGTCTACTACCGTCACTTCAACTGACGAGGAAAATGCAACACAGGATCAATTTTTATGGAAAATAGAATTGAGAATATGATCTCAGAGTAACACTTGTTTTTATTTTAACATACACACATACAATATTTTTGTTTGTAAGTAGTAACCTGTAAATTTATTTTTTGTTTAAATGGTTGAATAAAATTACCACACAATAACATCACCCGACTATAGTTTTCTAAAATTCTTTTATAATTTTAATCCTCTTATCCATAGCACTCTGCTTCCGATTTTTTCTTTTTGTCGTTCTGGGATTAAAATCAATATTGTTTACTGTTCCTGTAATACTGTCCCTTTTTTAATTCCGCAAAACAAATGCCACTATAAATATGTTGGTATCATCAAACTTTTGTTTTGTAAATGATACATCCCACAAACATACGGGTATAATTTCCGCTAAGTTAATAAAATATATGTAAATCATTGTTGTCGTCATATAAATATAAATGAGTAGGGGTCACTTGTTACATTTTTTCTGTTGAGAAGATTTAATACAAAATTTGTAAACATTTTTTTAATAACTAACGGAAGTATTTATTTTTTAAATATTTATGTATAGTAGTTGTACGTTATTATCAATTTCATCTTTTTATACATATACATTTATATACATTATTAAAACTGAAGTTATTAGCATTTGTTTCCTCAGTCAAAAGGTCATGTTATGACATTGGTGTTAACATTGAATTACTTCAACAATTTAACGATTGCTTTTTTAGGATAAAACGATTGAAGGTTACTTTCGAATTTACATATCTCAAAATTTATTTTAACTTCTATCGGTTTCGATTCCATATATATTTTCTTTAATGAATAACGGTATAAGTACGTGTTTTATGGTGGTTTATTGACAATTTTTAGTAAATAAAGAAGTTCCATATAGAGTGGAAACTGGTCTGAATTTAAATAAAACATCCATTTACTGTCTTGGGTTTTCAGTTTTATAAAATTAGTATTATATATATTTTTATTGTTATGTTATTATACAAGGTACAGATATATAATTTGGAATAAAATGCAAAACAGAACTAATCACTTGTTTAGACTATTTTGGAAAATTTATTATAAATTTTTAATGTATTAATTTGGTTATTAAAGAAATAAGAGTGAAACATAAAGTTTTGAATTCACCACGGAGCATGTTTATATCCTTGGGCATAAAGTTCTTCATAATGTCCTTGTTACATAAATAACTATTACATTCTTTTTATCTTTTATGGAGTGAACGTTTGATGAGTTAGTAAACCAAGAGTCGATAGTATGTAGGGAGTACTATAATTATTTTTATAGGTTGTTTAAGAAAGTTTAGAGGTTCATTTGTATGCCGCTAGATGTCCGTAATTTCTAGTTTGAAATTGATAACGTTCGCTAGCGCATTACGAGCTGCAATAAATTTGAGGTATACACAGCGCAGCACCTGAAGAAGAAAATACTCATTTAGTAGTTCACTTCACTTGGAAGAGCTGACCTATTTCCAATGGAAAATTCATCCGCAGCCAGATGCTTCTTCTAAATTAATGGAAGTCTTCCAATTTAATGAAAATTAAATAGAATTTTGTATATCGCTCAATACATGCTCTTGACCACAATTTCATAAATTTGCTTTAGCCTTTTCTATTTTATTTATATTTTAATTTATTTGAAACACAACTTGTTAAGGTGGAACTTTAAAGAAAAATATTTTAGAAAGGAAAGGAAAATTAAATCGAGACCTATTAAATTGTATATTATGTATGGAAATACAAGGGAATATTGTTATTTTTTTGAAAATGAGAATATTTAATTCTTTACGCACATACCTTCGATTTACCAGAGGACATTAAGTTACTAAAGTTTTATTAGCAATTTGCTTACCTTGTTTACACAAAAACACTAGGTTACCAAAGGATCGCATCTCCTTAATGTTTTTTGTATGTTATCTTATTATTAAAACTTACATTTCATTTGATAGCAGTAGTGCGTAAAACATTGTACATACCTCGGACAAAAGAGTTACGCCCATGAACTTATAAAAGCAAATTTCATTCAAGGGCGTAAACCTCCGTTCGATCCTATATACGTAAATAACTATAACTGATGCATCAGACAATGATTGTATACGAGAAATTATTGAATTAATAAGTAAGAACTTAGAATGGCGGTAAACTACATACTACCATGCTACCCCCATTAAATATATCGAAGCGATCAATATAAATTAACAGAATTGCACTTTATTTGACGCCACGATCATTTTAGTAATGATGTACCACAGAAAGAAATAGATATTGTATTAAAAGAAATATTGTTCGTTCCTTTTTGTCATTAATTGATACTATCCCCTACAAATTCATAGCTGACTACCCCTATAAATCATTCCATTACGAAGCAACCTTGAGTGTATCTTATCTGGTAAAAAACATTTTCTCCGAATCCTGCTTTTACAAATCTCAGTGCTCCCTAGATCAACGTATGATGAACTATTCCGGCATTATCTAGATAGCGCGCCTGCTGAGTCCGATAGGGGAGTTTTTCTTTGTCATGTTGCACATCAAATGAAATCGATATCCGTTCTGTATCATTTCCGTCTTACCTATAACTCGGTTAGCTGCTGATTGCGGGGATTTCGGCATTAATTGAGTTAGGGAACGTTGCTCTTCCAAATGGATGGACTTTGTTGCTGGAAAACTATTTCCGCGGTAGATGCACAAAGGATAATAATAATAGTTTCATTTTAACTTGGGGTTGATAATAATTCGCTACAGAAATTCTATTATTCTGCTTAATACGACCAAAATCAGCATCGTCATTGCTATATTATTTATTTTCCACTTAGAAAAGTCACAATCAATTTAACTAACATCTATCAGTTAAAGATTAGTAAAGTTTTACTTATTTTATTAGGTATTTAATAATCGGTCAACCTCTAAGATCTTAACCTGTAGAATAAATAAGAAAAAATAATAGCCACATGTCATGAAATTGGAGCAGATGACAATTTAAAAGAATAGCTGTGTCCACCATAGTACGACCGCCACCACCGAAAATTCGTTAAAAGGATAATGTACGCTAGAAATTAACTAAATTATTTTATTTCTTGAATTGTTTTATAGATCCAATATTAAAGTTGAGGATAAATGTAGGCTTTGGAAATCCGAAGAAACATGTTTATTTGAACAAATTTTCTTGTATGGAACACGTTTTGTATGTCTGATAACATCCATCATCAGTTCAAAAAAAAGATTAAATTTACATAAAGTTGATTAAATTTTTTGTTGCAATGATGATTTTTTTGTATAATAAATAAATATAAATATTAAAATTGATTTTTGTTAGTTAAAATTGACTGAAGTAATGTATGAACAAAAGAAATTAAACACCTAAGTTGTCGCCGTTAGGCCAGTCATGTCAATCGCTTTAACTCCCATTCATCAGGGAGAGTCACTTTTTGTTGAACTGATGATGGATGTTATCAGACACCATTTGTAAATTTGTTGAAATAAACATGTTTGTTCGAGTTTTCTACATTTATCCCGAATTATTTTATTTAATTATTTAATATCAAATTAGGTTTCTTATTATACTTTCTTTAAATATTTTTTTGAAATATTTTTCTGGTACGAAATATTCTGAAGAATGTATCATTTTCGGTTGACCAATGTGTATCAAGATCAACTATTGAGTTGATCAACTAAACTCGTGCTTTTGATGTTAGAAGCTTAAATATGAAGTTTTATAAATATCCGTTTTATCGATTTTGTTTTAAACATGCACTTATATATCTGGACGGACCGACATAGACAAAATATGTTGTAAAGACCTTCCTCCATTCGTCGACTTAAAAACGGAAAACTTCATAATCGTTATGATCTCTTATTATATGTGGCGGTCGGTGAGAAAGAGAAATATATGAACCAGCAAATAAGAGAACTCTAGAAGACCGCCAAAGATATAGGTAGACAGAGGAAGGTCATTCTCAATAACCAAAACTAGAATAAGAAACGACGCCAACAATAAAAGAAATAATGATATACATAAAAACTTATCTCTGCCTGGAATTGGAACGCAGGACCCAGGGATTGTGATGCTTGCCTGAGTGTTAACTAAGTATTAATCACTATTCCAACTTTGGCAACAATGTTCCGAGTGTAATAAGGCTCCAATTTTAATTCCAATTTGTGAGTGGAACCGATTTGTATTTACTATTCGTTGCCTTATCGGATTGCATTTGGAGTAGGTCGCATTCCGCGTATCCTCTCCATAAAACAATTCCTCTGGCGTCGCGAGCGACGTTGACTAATTGAGCGACGGCGTGCCGGGAACTATCGCAAAAAATGCAATCACTTCCGCCGGTCACTCCGGTCCACAGCCTGCTCGATATCATACCGACACCCGCACGACATGCCGAATGCGTCTGGAATAAACAAACAAGCCAAGGGTAGCCTGCTTTTGTTTCCCTATCACAGCCACATCGACTTTTCATCTTAAAAAACTTAGAGACAGTTGTTGGACTTTTTCCGCACTTATTGGAGAATAACCGAAAATAAAATTAACCTTGATGAATATAAATTTCGAGAATCAATATTTTAGGAATAATCAATATAACAGTAGGAAAGTGTGCTTTGAATTACTCAATATATAAATCATATCAGAGATCAAAACCAATCAAACAGTGATTTTCTGATTACTCGTTATCCAAGTAGGTACATTAAGATTTTTATATCTGAGGATGAATAAAGTAACGCTTTCTTGGTATATAAAATACATCTATCGGTTTCAGAGTATTAAGCCTTTGTTTACCTAGACAAAAGTATGCTGGTATAACTAAGTCATAATTGTATCTACATGGTATTTTCTTTCTGTAAATAAGTAAGGTAACTAAGTCCAGTGACGGCTCGTGATCTAAAATTTTGGTGAATGCAGGAACTGTATAAACTCCGAACATCATTTATTATCTTCATACCATAAGAATCTGATGCCTGTTTTTAAAAGTAAACTTAAATTTAAATCCAAAGATATCGGATGTCAACGTTTACCTACTTATATATACTACATTTGAGCATTGCCAATGGAACGGCCAAAATTTCAAAAATATTCAGTTCGATCGCATGTTCGCTTCGCCCACGTGCAAACATACAAATCAAAAATAATTTGAGGCATGCTTCAAGACTCTCTTTTCTGAAGCAGGTAGTAGAGCGAGAGAAAAATCGATAAATGCTGTGAGCATTGTAAAAACAGTACAGTCGTAACACATACAATGATGAAATTTGAAGAAGGTGAATTTTTGCCTCTGCACTTCTGTAGACGACATTGCGCTGGACGCACGAATGCTTTATTCGGCAGTATATATAGGTTAAGAAAACAGTGGGAATTTGAAAACTAGATTTTATGGAAATATTGCGCGCGAAATTAAAGATTTCTAGAAAATTTAAAAATACAATACAAAATTCTCCGCTCTTCATTTTGTATAATCCCTGACGAAGAGCCACTGACTAAGTCACAACTCTAACACCCTTACCAACTTGAACAAGAAAACGATATAGACAAGACAATTTTATAAAATAATATTTCTTAATAAAGTCTACATTTTCTGAAACCTGTAAACTAGTGAACAAACCAAGGATGTCACACATCATGTTAGGCCTTAAATATCTTAAAATCCTCGCTCTACGAGTTCTCAATTCAATTGACATCTACGGCGTTTATGATATTTATAACATTTCTGGGCATGTTAACAACTGTTACATCCAGAGTGTTAATTTTAATTATTTGAGTTTTCCCTGCTGCAAAAAATGTGTAAAATTTCAATAAACAAAATTCCGCCAAATAGAATCTTCCCTCCTCATTCCAGTGAGTGCAATAATGGCCTAATGTAGCGTATGCCATTTTCACACCCCCTAACAACGTCGTAAAGGGGACAACAGTGCTGATTAATAAATCCCAGAAAATATGTACCCTCCCTAACATTCAATTCCTTGGCTGATAAGCTCCACAATATGTAAAAATATGTTAAGGAACTCCCTCACTTCACAAAAGGGTGATAATTCTCTATAGGGGATGTAATGACGGCAGTGATACGTTCTTAAAGTCGTTAGGACTACCGGGCCAGAGAAATGGAAAACTGATTTAATTACGTGTGCACAATAGGGTAGTTTGTTTCTAAAATCAGAATCTTTGTCGAAAAGCTAATTGTTTATATTATATACATTTACGATTTTTGCATATTATTTTATGACATGATAATAATAGATACATTAATGAAATATAAACTATGCTTGAGTTCATTTCTCAAATAAAATTAATTTTTTTATGCATAAATATATCAATTTGAGGAAAAAGTCATTTATGATACACATATTCATATTATTGTATTTAAAAATAAATATGATTTCAATACTTTTAATAACACATATTTTTAAAGCAACATTGTAAGGTCTTTTGTTAATTTTTTTCATGGACATTATACTATGATGACTACAGATGAAAATGCAATATTAGCAGTAAGATTGCAATTTACTTTATTCTAAAAATACCTTGTCTATCAAAGTTTGAATTGACTAATTGATAGTCCTAACTAACCCCCGTTATATAAATCCCCTGACAAAATCCGTGCAGTGTAGCGTCCCCAAAGCCTATGACAGGCGTCGTCGGACCAGAAATTCGCCAATCTGTCATTTTTATGCGGCGGTGACGGCTGGGCTTTGCACCGATGGCTCCTGTGCTATTACTGCACTCTACAGCGGTTTAGCTCACTCCATGAGGAGATGGAGCACTTTCTAACCTTGCACCATGTGCTTATAATAAGCTTACGTGCTTTACTGGAGAGTTAGGGAATTTATATTTATATATCACAACATAGAGACTATGGTCAACTTGGTAGAATATTCTGACAAATTCTTAACCATCTATTTTTCACATAAAAATAATTTTGTGGTTCACTCTTATGTCAGCTACAATATCTGAAGGGACATCTGGTAAACATACTCTATGGTATAGTATTATGGCGATAAAACAGATTTATATTTATATTTAACAAAATTATAAATAGGTAAATAAGTATTTTATAATATATGTTTAGGGAATTTATATTTCTGGATCACTAGGTTGTGACGACTCACCTAAAATACTGGGAGACATTTGATCAATGTCGTTTACGGTATAAACGACGGTAAATTCGATTAATCCGGCAATTATGCATAGTTGCCGGAGGGTTGCATTGATTTTTTTTAAAAAAATCGTTGATGTAAATAAACTTGTCCTGAAATTGTTATTTAAAATTCCAGATTTACGAATATTGGAGGAAAAACGTATGGGCAATATTACCATATGACAATACTCTCAAGAACTATAAAATCTGTATAACTTCGTCGGTAAAACGAGTTTACTGGTATACTATTTTGAATTTATTTTTTTTGCTGTGTGATTTTTTATTACATTTGTTTTGAAATATGTTACAGTAAAAAAAATCCTCTTATAACGATATCGAAGGGAGTCAATAATTTCGTCGCTATAGCCGGATGTGGCTATAACCAATAAAAGTAAAATAACGTTAGCATATGTAGGCTTTCAAAGAAGTGAGCACAATTTTGACGTTATAACCAGTTTTTCACTAACCGATATCGTTATAAACGGATTTTAATGTAGTTTTTTATTGTTTCTTTAAGTTTTTATTTATTCCTAACAATATGTTTTTTGTTTCCATAATAAATGCTATTTAGTGAAACATGTTCTTGAAGTTTTATTCCTGTTTAAATAAACATAATATAATTTTTCATTTCTTTTTTAAATCGAATATTTATGCAACCCTGGTTACAGCATATTATGTAGAATCGCCTCCAATTTTGGATAATTCAATAAAAGAGATTGAATATCGGTTCCTATGTGTGTGCATGTTTTTAGGATGTGAAAGGGTTTTACATATTTTCGAAATACACATCGAAAACTAAAGATCTGAAAGGAGTTGTTTATGCATTTTGTGAATATATATATATATATATATATATATATATATATATATATATATATATATATACATACAGGGATTTGAACACTAGGTCTCACACCAAATGTTTATTGGTTCTTAATAAATTCTGTAACCAAAACTTAATGAAACGCTTGTTATTTATTAAAGCCTTTTTTGTTTACAATACATTTGTTTCCTAAAATGAACTTTTTTAATATATTTTAGTTTCAAAATAAAAGGTTCGGGTTCGTGTTCTTGTTTCTTGATCTTCAAAATTTTCGACCCATTTCAAGTTCACATTATTTTGGTGATTTATATATTTTGATTATATTAAATATGTAGTATTAGTTTATATTACAGTATATGTCCTAATTTAAACTAGAATTAAGTTAGTGTGATTTAGGATTTCATTGCATCAATTGTAGTACCAATATGAAAATTAACACTATTTAATTGTTCTACTTCTATAAAATATGAAATAAGGTATTTTTATTTATTATTTAAATAAGCTTGACATGAATACTCTACAAATTCTGTTGCAATAACAACTAAAAAGTAATAATATGTAGTGTAAACATTAGTTTAATATTATTCTCTCAAATGTCTGTACTTCATAACATGCTTTCCCAACTAGTTTTTTTTTGTAATACACTGACAATGTAGCTTTCCAGTAATTTTTTCCTGTCGGGAAAAGAGTAAAATCATTTGGATCGTACGTATAATTTTTTAACGTATAAATTCCCTAAAAATAATTTATTATGAACAATATATGTGACAGTATTTGTATTAGGACCTTCTTAAACGGACATCTAACTGGTGGATGAATTGAGTTTGTTAATTTTTCGATTCCTTGTTCTTTCAGACGTATAAACTCGCAATTACTAGTAAAGGGGTTTTTCAGTTTCGTGAAATATATACATGTATCTGGTGCCTCTTTGTTCTGACATCGCGAAACATCTACATACAGCTACAAAAATTATTAATAAATAATGAATTACCCTTTCCGCAAGACAGTAGGTATCAAATTTATTACTTCTAAGTCGCTGTCTCGCAAATCTTCTAATATTTCAACAATGACGTCGAAAATAGGTGCATGGTTTGGTAACTGTCTCATTTCAAACTTTATAAGGTTATACGGTCTTTTTTCAGCTATATAACATGCATCAACTCTTTTAATATAAACTACTCTTTGTCCTACAAACAAGTCATAATATAAAATTAATTTGTTTATTTAAATTAATTCTATGTATTTTGTAAGAACTATAATATTTAACATGTATATATCGCACAATTTTTTACGAGACTACAAGAAGACTGAAAATTCAAAAAAGCAATACTAATTGTAGTACATGCAATTTTCATAATATTATTTTATAGAAACAATTTCTTACGCTTTATTGATATTATTTCGTGCCAGGATATTATTAGAAACATGAATAAAAAAAAACTTATTATTGAATTCATATTGCAAATTAATTATTTTTATGAAGAAGCTTATATATACAAAAATACATGATTATATCATATTATACAGCCAATTATGATATTCATCACATGTTTATATTATTATATTTAAAAAAAGTGCGTGTCATGTGTATATTTATAATTTTTGGAACAATATAATTTACTTTGTATACAATATGTAATAATGCAGTTAAGATCTTTCGTATTAACAATAAAAATAGTTAAACTAATGATTTGGTCAAACAGACAAAACTTTCGATGTTAGATTTAGGTATATATTATAGATACATTATATTAGATGCCATGAACTTAATCAATATGTAATAAAATAAGAAAAGGAAACGGTGTGAATGGATACAGAATGTGAGAGTATTCGATAATTCGAAGTGTCGATATTATTCGTTTCGATATTATCGTGCATCGGTATTTTATATAATATTTTTTCTGTATAGAACATCGATATTTTATTTTCGGTACCCAACCCTAGTTTGTATGAGACCAAATCTGTAATAATTTAAACCTGAAAAAATGTTAATTTGCGGTTTTCCTACTACTTTCAATTGACTTAAATCAATTACGAAATTGGGAGAAAAAATTTGCTTTGAAATATATTACAGTAAAATTCGATTATAATAACACCAAAGGGATCTAATAATTTCGTCGCTATAGCCGGAAGTAGCCATAACCGATAGAAGTAGAATAACGTTAGCATATGTTTGATTTCAACCAAAAATCCGATTTAAATAAAAAATATGATTTTTTTATCATCTTTTTAAATGAGATTTTTATGCAACCCTGGTTACCGGATATTATGAACAATTTAATAGAAGACATTGAATGCCGGTACCTGTGTGAGTGCATGTTTTTAGGATTTGGAATGGTTTTACATATTTTCGAAATAAATATCGAAAACTAAAAATCTGAAAGTTGTAAGGTATTTATGCTTATTTACTGATGCCGTTTTGCAATAAGGGAACAGTGAATACTAATTTTATTTACTACAAAAATGAAAATGTTATAGACCAATGTTCTATACGTATAGTTTGGTTAAAAATATTTGACGATTGGTTCCTTAGCAGGTATTCTGCAAGAGGATTAAAGAAATCATGAGGCCTTCCTTAGCAGGATGGTATTTGATAATATATTTTTCACTTGAGTTTTTCATAAAGGGATACAAATAATATAAAGAAAAGAAATTTAACTTTTTAAAAATTAAACACATTCAGAACTAATTGTTTTGCATGTTCTGATAAATGTTTGCGTTTTTGATTCGCGGTCGTGATGTTTTTTCTTTAATATTCGTTTTTAGGTTGTAACATTGTTCACTGTGACAATGTGCTCCTGAACATATATAGACTCAATACCTGCTGAGTAGAACCAGCCGCGGACAGCGAATCAAGTCAGTCGCCAAATAATGTTTACTAACTATAATACCTTCGTGTGTTGGAAAAGATTGTTACTCTAAAGCTTTAGTTACGCGACCTACAGTTTATTATAGGTCGGACAAAACGGTACTTTTATTTGGTGATAGGTTGGCGATACAGGGATTTGAACTCTAGATCTCACACCAGGGGTTTATTAGTTCTTAATAAATTCTGTAACCAAAACTTAATGAAACGCTTGATATTTATTAAAACCTTTTTTGTTTACAATACATTTGTTTCCTAAAATGAACTTTTTAAATATATTTTAATTTCTAAACAAAAGGTTCGGGTTCATGTTCTTGTTTGCTGATCTTCAAAAGTTTCGCTTCATTTCCAGTTTCGGTACAAAAATATTTCTGGTTTCAGATTTTTGGGTAAGACCCATTTCAAGTTCACATTATTTTGGTGATGTATATATTTTGATTATATTAAATATGTAGTATTAATTTATATTGCAGTGTATGTCCTAATTTAAACTAGAATTAAGTTAGTGTGATATAGGATTTCATTGCATCAATTGTAGTACCTATACGAAAATTAACACTGTTTAATTGTTTTACTTCTGTAAAATGTGAAATAAGGTATTTTTATTTATTATTTAAATAAGCTTGACATAAATACTCTACAAATTCTGTTGCAATAATAACAACTAAAAAGTGATAATATGTAGTGTAAAGATTAGTATATTATTCTCTCAAAACTCTGTACTTCCAAACATATTTTTCCAATTAGTTTTTTTTTGTAATACGCTGACAAGGTAGATTTCCAGTAATTTTTTCCTATCGGAAAAAGAGTAAAATCATTTGGATCGTACGAATAATTTTTTAACATATAAATTCCCTAAAAAATTCTTATTATAAACTATATACATGCCAGTATTTGTATTAGGACCTTCTTAAACGGACATTTAACTGGTGGTTGAATTGAGTTTATGAAATTTTCGATTCCTAGTTCTTTCAGACGTATAAACTCGCAATTACTCGTAAAGGGGTTTTTCAATTTTGTGAAAAATACACATGTGTCTGGTGCCTCCTTGGACTGACATCGTGTAATATCTAGGTATAGCTACAAAAATTATTAGTAAATAATGAATTATCCCTTCCACAAGACAGTAGGTATAAAATTTATTACTTCTAAGTCGCTGTCTCGCAAATCTTCTAATATTTCAACAGTGATGTCGAAAGTAGATGTATGGTTTGGTAACTGTGTCATTTCAAACTTTATAAGATTATACGGTCTTTTTTCAGCTATATAACATGCATCAACTCTGCTAAAATAAAGTACTCTTTGTCCTACAAACAAATCGTAATATAAAATTTATTTGTTTATTACATTAATTCCATATATTTCGTAAAAATAATAATATTTAACATGTGTATATATCACAAAATTATTTACAAGACTACAAGAAGACTAAAAATACAAAAAAACAGTATTAATTGTAATAAATGCAAATATTTCCAATTTTCATAATATTATTTTATAGAAACAATTTCTTACGCTTTATTGATATTACTTCGTGCCAGGATATTATTAGAAACATGAATAAAAAAAAACTTATTATTGAATTCATATTGCAAATTAATTATTTTTATGAAGAAGCTTATATATACAAAAATGCATGATTATATCATATTATACAACCAATTATGATATTCATCACATATTTATATTATTATATTTAAAAAAAGTGCGTGTCATGTGTATGTTTATAATTTTTGGAACAATATAATTTACTTTGTATACAATATGTAATAATGCAGTTAAGATCTTTCGTATTAACAATAAAAATAGCTAAACTAATGATATTGGTCAAACAAACAGAATTTTCAATGTTAGATTTATATATTATAGATATATTATATTAGATACCATGAACTTAGTCATTATGCGGTAAAGAAGGTGTGAAGGAATGCAGAATGTGAGAGTGATTCGATATTTCAAAGTATCGATATTATTCGTTCGTGAAAAGACTGTCACTCTAAAGCCTCTAAGAGACCTACAGCTTATAGTAGGTCGGACACAACGGTATTTTTATTTGGTTAGAGACACAGGGAATTGAACTCTAGGTCACAGACCAAGTGTTTATTGGAACTTAATATATTCTGTAACCAAAACATAATGAAGCACTTAATATTTATTCAAACATTTTTTTTAAATATATTTGTTTCCTAAAATGAACCCTTTAAATATATTTTAGTTTTAAAATGTTCTGGTTTCGCTTCATTTCCAGTTTCGGTACAAAAATATTTCTGGTTTCAGATTTTTGGGTAAGACCCATTTAAAGTTCACATTATTTTGGTGATTTATGTATTTTAATTATATTCGTTACTTAGTATTAGTTTATATTGTACTATAAGTCCTAATTTAAACTAGAAATAAGTTGTTGCAAAAATAACAATTAAAAAGTGATAATATATGCTGTAAAGATTAGTATATTATTCTCTCAAAACTCTGTACTTGAAAACATGTTGTACCAACTAGTTTTTTTTTTGTAATATACTGACAATGTATATTTGCAGTATTTTTTTCCCATCGGAAAAAGAGAAAAATCATTTGGATCGTACGAATAATTTTTTAACGTATAAATTCCCTAAAAAATATTTCATTATGAACAATACCTGACAATATTTATATTAGGACCTTCTTAAACGGACATCTAACTGGTGGTTGAATTGCGTTTAGTAATTTTCCGATTCCTTTTCACACGTATGAACTCGCAATTACTGAAAGCGTTTTTCAGTTTTACAAAAGATATACATGTATCAAGTGTTTCTTTGTTCTGAAATTGTGTAGTGTCTATGTATATCACAAAAATTAATAATAAATTAAGATTTATACCTACCACAGGACAATAGGTATAAAACTTATTACTTCTAAATCGCTGTCTCGTAAATCGTCTAATAGTTCAACAGTGATGTCGACCGTAGTTATATAGTTTGGTAAATGTCTCATTTGATAATTTATAGGGATATTCGGTCTTTTTCCAGCTATATAACATGGATCAACTCTGTTAAAAAAGATGACTCTTCGTCCTACAAAGAAATTATAATATTACACTTATTCGATTGTTTAAGTTAGTTCTATTTCTTTTGTAAGAATAACTATATTTAATATGTAAATATTGCACAACTTTTCAAAACACTATAAGAAGACCTTTCAAACAAAACAATATTCATAGTAATTAATGCAAATATTTTCAATTTTCGTATTGTTCTTTTATAGAAACAAATCTTATGCTTTATTCATGTTATTTCGTGGCAGGATATTATTAGAAACATGAATAAAAATAAACTCATTACTGAGTTCATATTGCAAATTAATAATTTTTATGAGGAAGCTTGTATATGAAAAATGCATTATTTATATCATATTAAACAGTCAATTACGATACACATCACATGTTTTTATTATTATATTTAAAAATAAGTGCATGTCATGTGTATATTTATAATTTTAGGAACAATACAATTTATTTTGTATAAAATATATAATAATGCATTTAAGATCTTTCGTATTAACAATAAAAACGCTAAACTAATTATATTGGTCAAACGTACAGAACTTTTAATGTTAGATTTATTTATTATGGATATATTATATTAGATCTCATGAACTTAGTCATTATGTGATAAAATAAAAAAAAGGAAATGGATGCAGAATGTAAGAGTGATACGATATTTCGAAATATCGATATTATTCGTACCGAAATTATCATGTATCGGTATTTTATATATTTAGTTGTCTATTCCATATATTATATTATATAACGATATTTTATTCCCTAGTTTGTATGAAACCGAATCTGTAATAATTTAAAAAATGTTAATTTGCGGTTTTCTTATTACTCCCAATTGGTTTATATTAATGTATCATTTTTACCGAAGTTTCTTTTTCTTGTTCTTGTCGACCGAAATCAATTAAGATTTAATAAATAAATTTGTGAAGTTATATCAAGCGTTTATTTACCTTCATATTATAAAATGTTTCATGAAGTTATTACAGAAAAGAAAACAGTTTAAAATACATGATAAATGCCCTTCGTCTCACCTTGTATATTTCTTTACAATCATTGAATAAAAACAAAAACTGATATAGAGAAAAGTACATCCTTACATATTTTTGATATTAAATGGTTAAATATTTCGTTCGATTGCGGGTATTAAAATTTTAATGTGTTTTATGTTGAAAGCTGAGTTGTTAAACAAACACTTTTTTATTTTGACCAAGACACTGCTCAAAACTGGTTTTAACCGTCCAAAAGGAGTTTTTATCGTCCAAAACTAAAGAAATTTAATTTCAATAAAACACAAAAATTGACCAAACATTATTTTCTTTATTTGTTAATGGACGGGAAAATAACCTGATTTGAGTTTAGCAATACTATAACATTAGCAGACCATACCAGAGGAGAACAAGGTGGTTATCACAGAAAAAAAAATGTTTCTCATTTACAAAATGTATCGCGTCTTCTGCTGGAATAGAGCGAATTTTGCCAAGTTTCATTAAAAATAAATAACGAAATAGATTAGGTTTAGAAACTGCCAATAAACTTGTACAATGTTACAAAATGTTAAACACATCTAGTTATTGTAATTTTGATAACTCTTCTTTACATGGATTTTAGCTATAGTTTTAATTTTTGTTTTATATAATGTGATTCTGACTCCTATTTCTGTAGGTATTACATAATGTAGTATTTATTTTGTGCTATCAAGATTTTTTCATTGTTATCCAATTAATTAATTAACTTTTTTCGTTTGATGTGCATGAATAGTAGACATATAATTTTTCCTTTTATATAAGTAATAAAACCATATTGTGCAAAATTGTTAAAGTTAAAAGTATATGTATATTAGTAATATAAATGTAACTATTGCAAATTGTCAATTTATCGGTGGAATTCGAAGTTGAGAGAGCATAACTAATAAATAAGCAAATAGAGCAATGCGGAGTGGTTCGGAATCCAGTATAAACTATAGGTCCCTGGAGGCTGTAGGCGGACAACTTACACCATATGCAAGTTGGGATGCAAATCTAAATTGTCAACATGCCTCCAACTATGAACTACAATTGCGAAACTGTTGGTACACTCTTAATAAACTGTAAATATCAACGCTTCCATACAACCTATCCTTTTTCTTTCTCTAACTTTTCTAATAACCATCAAGATATGAAGATTCCGTGGACATTTTTACTTGCATTTTAATTATAATTATTACAACTTATAGTGGGTTCCGACACACTCGACCACAGTGAATAAAAGTGCAGGAACCAATTAAGTCAACGCTGCTACGATTATTAAAAACTATACAATGTAAATACAGTTGAGGGTGAAATCATAAATCTTGATAAATGACTTTTGAAGCAAAGCTTTTTTATTGTCGAAGAGATTTCAACTTTAAACGAGTTTTATTAAAAAAGTCAGCCTGGTGTCGCTCGCAACTTAAAACAGAGTTATGTAAATGTGCATCACCTAGCGGTTGCGAATCAAAAGTAGAACCGGACATGGAATACCCCGGAGATTCAAAATTTTCACTTCCTTGCAAATATAACATCCTATTATATTCCTTTACTTCAGTTGGAAATAGAATGTAAATATAAATAAATAAATGTATTAATAAAGAGCAAATTACCCATAACGGCCATAACAGTAGCAATTTTCATCTAGGATGCTAAACTAACTAAATAACGGACCCAACAAAATGAAATTGACAATTTTACTTTTATTGAATTCTTTTGAACAATGATGTGAAAATTTAAAGAAGAAGAAGACAATAAAGTTATCTGAGACAACTGTTTTTAATGACATTTTAGGAAAATTAACCTAAATTGCTCAAAGAACGTCATATTCGGCTGCTATAGTTACACTATTTAATAAATGAGTTTTTCTTCAAACGTCATAAAAGTGACATCTTCTGTGACGTGATTGACAAGGTTAAAGTTTAATTTCTATGCCTCCGTAATATAATTTTTTATTCTAGCCGCCGTATAATATTGTCGCCGCCGTATAATATTGTCGCCGCCGTATAGCCAATAAGAAGTAACTTATAATATTGTCGCCGCCGTATAGCCAATAAGAAGTAACTTGTACAATAGAAATCTGTAATATCGCCCTAAATGTCACTACAAAAACTAGATAACCTAAGAATAAAGTTACTAAAAATTATGAATAACTGACAGGTAACCTA
This sequence comes from Stenolophus ochropezus, assembly GCA_035578165.1. Taxonomy (NCBI): domain Eukaryota; kingdom Metazoa; phylum Arthropoda; class Insecta; order Coleoptera; family Carabidae; genus Stenolophus; species Stenolophus ochropezus. The sequence continues at coordinate 10,007,531 of JAQOWZ010000005.1, read as the reverse complement.
CATATTAAACGTCAAATAGTAATTTATTTTTTAAAATTTCTAAGTTTGAAGAAAAAATAGCATGTGTTATTCAGAGTAAAAGTGTCTTTGTGTGCCTCGCATGCAATTGTCCGACTCGCTTCGCTCGTCGTGCAAACTTCCATGCTTGCCACACAAAGTATCACTTTTACTCTTAATAACACAATATACTATTTTTAATAAATAACTTTGTTATTAAAAACTAATAGTTTTATGTATAAAAAAGCATTTACTCGCTTGAAAAATAAAAAAAAAACTTCTATGATATATTTATTTAAGAATTAATAAACAACAAAGAAAATAGAAGAACGTGGAAAACTCATTATTCACAGACAAAATTGTTGGTAATTAGAAATACCATTGTTAATTCCCGATATTTTTAATGTTATTTTTTGGGCAGTACAATTAGTAATTGATTTTGGATTGAATTGTCCTAGTTATATTTGGATTTAATTCGAGACCATATGTTTCTATCAGCAATTCCTTTACAAATTAATGCATTGGAACTGGGGTTATTGATGCAGCCAACCCAATGTATTAGAATATTTATTAGTCGAACATCGTACATAAGTAATGGAATTAGTACACTGTGCTAATTTCCATATTGCTCCAATTTTCTCATACAATACGTCATTATAATATTGAACTAGGATAAATACTACAAAATAAACCAGTTATACTCTAATAATATCTAATAATTAACATTTTTCATTTTCGAAGATCTAATTCTGATTTAAAATTTGAAAGTAAAATATGCGCTTAGTATATTTTTTTCTGTATGCCCAACATTTTTTTGTAGTTAGAGTCTTTACAATGGTCTATTATAATTTTTTATTTATCTTATGGTCATTAGTTTAGTGTCGAAGTTTAAGGTTTGGGATAAAAGGCCTTACTGATCCATATTTGGATCAAAGTGAATTATCTTCAGTTTAAAATTACAATTATACAGAAGCAGAAATATAAAATCCATATGAAATCATAATTTAAAATGTATAATAATTTATATTTGTATAACGAATCACATCTTGATATGTGAAATAAGATATAAAAAAATTACATATCAAATACCAAAAATATGTATGTAAATAAAATTAAATATTTAAACTACATCAATATAAACCAATTATAAATATTGCTATGTAATTTCGATATTAAAATATTTTTACATAAATAGACAGAAATTGGTATATGTGGTATACTTACTCATACCACCTCCGACTGTGATATTAACTGTTGTTTGCATCTTTAATGAGTCTTATCAACCGACTTGAAATTAGAATTTTTTTCGTAACTGAATTGCCTCTTTTCAATATCAACAAACCTGGATCCAAATGCGAATCATTTATTTTGAAACATAAAGTAAAATTATTTCAGATTCGGTTTAACTGTAATTTGAATGTTCATCCTGTTGTATAACCAAAATATATAGTATAAAATAATAACAAAAGTTGAATTAATATAATTGTTAATAACAAGCTATAGGACATTCTACTTCATCATTTATAATCTTTTCTTTATTTTTTTATTGCTCTTTCTATTTCATAAGCATCGAAAATGTTCATTTTCTAATCTGTATTGGGAAAGTGGACAATTTTTTAATTATTTTTGTCACAAGTATAATTTACATCTATCATTTATATTTAGATTTAATAAGTTAATAATTATATGAAAATCAAACCTACAAATCTTTATTAAAATGATAAAATTGTATTCCCGTGATAGAATTTCCTTTTGTTAAGGTCAAAAGGTGAGATATTTACGTTAAGTTTGAAAAAGCTGGAATTAGAAGAAAATTAAATAAACAGCTTAGAGACACAGCGAAATGAAAATAATGTCTAGAGAAGTAAGTGACTCGTTTGTCTTAATGTTCGCAGTCCTAAGTTTTTATTTACTCCGCGTTGAGTTACATTGTGTAGGTAAATGCACAAAACATTTACTGGCTTCGTGCTGAAAGAGCCTAGGGCGACTTTTTATCTAGCGAGAAATATTCAAAATTAAAATGTTCTAAAAAACTTCATTCCTTTTTAATTACTTCGCGAAGAACAAAACATTTGTTACTGCACTCAATGAAAAATTAAAATACCTTTTTTACTCCTTTATTAAAATTTTTAATTTTTATTACACTGAAAAATTTCATACCTTCCTTTCTTGATTATAAAAATAATCATAATTAGAGGGCTATTCCAATTAGGTAATATCACTATATAACTATAAATTTTGTAGATTTTGAATAAAACAACTTTTTCAGTTTTAGTTTTAAAAAATTTATTTATCACAACGTTTATTAGATACTTGTTTAGTTGCTTTGTTGTTTTGTCATTTCCCTGAAGAAGGCAGCAGTACATGCTGCCGGAACGTTGGGTTAAATAAAATTTACAAAATTAAAACTAAAAAAGTTGTTTTATTGAATTATTTTAAGTTCTGAAAAATATTTTATTAATTTATAGGTTTCTTAATATGATGATCTATAAACTTTTATTAAAATTACATTAACGAACAGCATAAAATCATAATTCTGAAATAATAAATCTTTTCCTTGCAAAATTATTTGTATTCTAATAATGGCTTGGTGTGCCAATCTGAAATGTCACAATTTTGTATAGTTTACTTGCACTTAAAATAGGTAATAATTCTTTAATAAGGTACTCGGTTAGGTATTTAAGAAGTGCTTGAAGAATTTAATTTAATTATTGAACTCTGATTTTAGTTTTAGTAAATAAATTTAAACAAAATTTACTTACGAATGAAGTTTTGATTGAAGTGAAATTGTTGCATTTACCTGAAACAAATAAGAGAATTATTAATCAATACAACAAAAACCTTAAATTGACTATTTCCTTCACAATTTAATAACCAATGACATATCATGATTTTAAAAATTTGGACCAATCAGAACATACTGACAGCGAAAATTGCGTAAATTTTTTGAAACTTAAAGCGAAAATTGCACTAGTTTGACGTGGGTTTGACATTGACATTTAAAATGAAAAAGACTGAATTACTTACTTTTTAAAGATAACTTTTGTGAAATTATAATTTTCTTTATATGAAATTGATTTTTTTAATTAAAAGTAGGGTTACTTATATCAAAGATTTGTAATATACATAAATAGATGTGAAACAGATTTATAAACACATATTTTCATGCAGAAATTTCGATAATTTACAGAAAATAACACACTTGCTCATTCCACAATTTATTATTTATTCTTCCAATAATTCTATCCTTTTGAACCTCACCATTCAACCGTCTATTTATTTAAGTTGATCGTTTCGTCCTTACTTACATCATTGTACAATTCAATATGTTACTAGTGTTTTATTATTTTTTATCAAGTATCATCTACTATTCTTCTTTAATTATTAAAGTCATTTGTATGATATTCTTAGAAAGAATACCATATAAGTATAATTTTTCATACTCTTCACTGAAAAGTGAACTTATTTGAATTAAGTAAAGGAATCAGTTTTAACTCAATGTGGCATTTTTCTGCGATATCATTCTTCGCGAGCTGCATTCTGGTGTAGCGGGAAACTTGGGTCAACTATCCAAAGTTGACTAAACTGCTGTATTCAATAGATTACGGAACACGTGGGCAAGACGACGCCGTGAGATCGCATTGGCATGTTTACCCCTTATCCTCCAACTTTCGCCCGCCCGAATAAATATTGTACTGGGCGTTTATCATCATTAAAAAACTTTCCCCAAGCCGTGCCAATCTGATTGACTGGAAAATTGAGATCTGAGTTTTATTCCATTGTCACAGAGAGAAGGTTCTGCGGTAAATTTTCCCACAATACGAAAAGTTTGCTTGGAGTTTATTCACGTCACTACGTTCAGAAACAAAATGTATTTGAGGTTCGATCCTCGCAATCGCCAACTGAGATGACATCCGAAATAATCCAGAAATACACAATTTTGGGTCCAAATTGTTTCAGAAAGTAATCCATATTGATAAACGTCGATGCGCTGATTTCAGATTTACAAACAACATTTTATTATCTCTTTCGTTTCTGAGATTTCGCAGATTTGCATTTCAAAAAAATGTGTTCTTTTATATTTCTCTAAAATGAGTTGAGATCCAATATCAACGATTATATTAGTCCAAATTTCAGATTTTTATTTAGACGGATAGAATGTTTAGAGCGAGAAAACGAAAATTGACGAAAATCGAAAAAATGTAAGATCTACTAATTGCAATTTTCTTTTTTCGTTCTAAAATTCTATCCCTCAAAATAAAATTTAGAAATCTGTTACATTAATGTATTTTTTCCCGGATAATCGAATGGTGAAGTCGAGGTCGCATCTCGACCCATTAGAGGGGGACATTTGCCAATCTAAATAATCTCCATTACCTCTGTATATCAACATACTTTCATACTTAACCGTAAATAAATAAATAGAGGGCTATTCTTGCTAAACCTCTTTTTGGTCCTAACTTAGAACTTATACAGGGTGAATACTGAAAACCTTGACATAGGGAAATAACATGGGAAAACAGTTTTTTGCTGTTTCCATCTGTCCCGCTAAATAAAATCGGGTGTATATGGTATCGTTAGTTAGATTACTTAATTTTGCATCTAATAAAACCAAATGTTGTGTAATATGGCCTATTCTAACTGAAATATTTGATAAAATAAATTGTATTTTGAAGGTTATCCTTCATATTTCCGAATAAGAAACGTCAAAAACAAAATGCTCCATAGCCGAGTGGATACAAGGGCTGTTTCATAACATAAATAATCCACAAGACCTGGTTCGAGACCACCTCGGCCCTATTTTTTTTTTAATTAAATTAGACTTAAAATATTTTTATTATATCAGACTATTTTAATAAAATAGCAATATTCATATTTTTATAAATAAAAAAAATCTAAATATTTAATAGAATTATTATTTGCTGTCTGTCAAACTTTAAAATTAATTCGAATTTAGTTTTTGGTGTATAATTTTGTATTTCCTGTTTCAAAATGGATTTAGTAGGTATAAGAAGATATAATAAATATTATAAAACTTTATTATTAGGGCAAAAGTTTAAGAGATATTTAAAATATTTTTGCTGGTATTCGTAACCTAGTATCAAAATTTGAGCATTCTGATATAATAAAAATATTTTAAGTATTATTTAATTAAAAAAAAAATAGGGCCGAGGTGGTCTCGAACCAGGTCTTGTAGATTACTTATATTATGAGTCCGACCTCGTATCCACTCGGCTATGGAGCATTTTGTTTTTGACGTTTCTTATTCGAAAATATGAAGGATAACCTTCAAAATACAATTTATTTTATCAAATATTTCAGTTAGAATAAGCCATATTACACAACATTTGGTTTTATTAGATGCAAAATTAAGTAATCTAACTAACGATACCTTATACACCCGATTTTATTTAGCGGGACAGATGGAAACAGCAAAAAACTGTTTTCCCATGTTATTTCCCTATGTCAAGGTTTTCAGTATTCACCCTGTATATCTCGAGATACAGTAACAGATAATAGGATTATGCTTGAAAATTTAGAATCAGCACATGGACATTTATTTAAAAATTGTTTTTTTTTTATACTTTCACCGAATCATTCCAAAGAATATATATGTAGAGAAAACATATCTTTATGTACCTTTGCCCGTAGAATCGGCTCATTTAATCGTAGTATTGTATATCTACCCATTTTAGATATATAATTTTGAGAGCAAAAATCTCAAGAACGACAAGAGATTATCAAATTCTTTTTATAAATTTTTAACTTTTATCAATATAGACGATTTTCAAAAACCAAAATTTTGGACCCAAATATTGATATATTTTTATTATTTCGGCCGTAAATGAAAAATTTTGTAGCGAAAAATTAAAAATTGTAGTGTTGTATTGTATTCAAGATTATGGTCATTATTCACGAATAATGACTATTATAATCCCTTATGTAATAATATAGTATTAAATGAATGTGTCAAAAACTATCCTTTTTTGGTTAAGATATTTGAACGAACATCTTGTTTCTACTTTGCTATATTTATTTGACTTCAGATCTCATGCTCCGCTTAGTTCGAGTGGAATGCACTAACCAATTGACTCACACATGCCTAATAAAAAACCAAAATATATTCAAACTATTTCAAAATATTCCCTATTAATTTAAATAAGATCAAAGCAAATACTGATCAGTAACTGAAGACCTGGAATGGAGCAACTGTTAATAGTAAATATCGAATAATTCTCGAAGGCATCACTCTCAGATGGAGTCGGCGGGCGTTGAGTCTGTAACAGTTGTTTTAATGTTTGGCAGGTTGAGGTCCACAAAAAGCCCATTGTCCCGGGGCGCCGCGACGTAAACAAAGCACCGACCGACGCCTTCACACTCCACCCCCACTCCCAGCGTATGCAAAGCGTCATGCCGGCAAGCAGGCTATGAATTACGCGAATGAGAACACTGGAATATAAGAGATTTAAAAACAGGGTTTAAGGCAGAACATTTTTAAATAATTGACGAAACTGTCACTATAATAAGTATTATACGTTTCTGCTAAATGCTACACAATCTAATAAGGAAGAACTTTTAAATTAAGTTTTTTTCAATAAAATTCAAAGGTGGATTTAAATAATTGAAGAAACTGTCACTAGTAAGCTTATAATAAGTATTATATGTTTATGCTATATTTTACACTGTCTAATGATAAGAAAGAATTATTAAATTAAGTTTTTTTTCAATAAAATTCAAAGATTGATTTTATTTATTATAATGAGTTCTGTGATTTTTTTATTTACCGTAAACCCATAAAGAAAGGATTTAGGAATTGTAGGAACCTGCAGTAAATATTTGGTTGAACGTAACAAGAATTAAATTATTTTTCTGATGATGACCGAACTGATCGAAACTAGTAACAAAAATTTGAATAAATCAGTGATATTTACTAAATACTAAGTATAGTTTTATTTCTTAGAATTAAATTATGTGGGATCATGAATGTTACAAAGTAAAAGCCCTGGGATTGGAAGACAATAACTCCGTTCAATGACAAATATTAAAAGTTTCAGCACTAGCAACTTTCGCAATTCACTTACAAATTTTAAAATCAATGACGAGGAATATTTATAGACCTACATCCGGTTGCTCGCTCTATTTCCACGACTGCACTTAAATTAACTTCCCTATCGTAAAATAAGATCTCGTATGTTGAATTTCCATCGTCGTTCGATGTGTTTTTTAATGAATAATTGATTCAATGGGTATTTTTATGGAGAGCAAATGTTAGCGTTTCTTAATCGCACCGGCAATTAAAGTTGTTTGCCTTTGAAACTTAATATCGGAGTTTGTTTTTTGGTCTTCATTAAAAGTTGTGTATTTATTTTTTAAGGAACTTTTAATTTGTTTATAAAATTAAACATGGAAATGCTGCATTCATTCTTTTTTGTTTCAGGGTTTTGAAGCGCCATGTTTGAATACCTACACAAAACACGTTGGGGTGAGTGATTCTTTATGGTTACGTTCAAAAATTTTAATGAGAATTTTTTTA